>JACAZI010000011.1:0-5452461 GCA_014462655.1 Mycena venus | reverse complement strand
CCTAACCCTAACCCTAACCCTAACCCCTAACCCTAACCCTAACCCTAACCCTAACCCTAACCCTAACCCTAACCCTAACCCTAACCCTAACCCTAACACAACGGTTGTTCATTTCTTCAGGTCCAGTTGGTAGGTGTCCTTCATTTCCATCACAAACCGCAGAACATATTCATTGACATTTGGGGGCATTGGCCAGTAGATATGACTACCTGTCTCTGACCTCTTCCATTTCGAACAACCGATGAGATACTGTTTCCCATATGCAGATGATGCCTATTGAGAGGTTAATAGCAGTGAAAGCAGCAACCGCAGCGTTCTAGTTCGAACCGTAACATTCCCAATGTTAACATTGGAATGTGAACGGTTCGAACGGTTTCGATGCAAAATGGTTCGAACCATGGTCAGATATCTCAGTCTGATCAATGGAAATGGTTGGGGAGAAGGATGGTTCGAACCAAAAAAACCGTTCGAACCAAAAAAAACTGTTCAAACCAAAAGAAACTGTATACCAAAGATGTAAACCAGCCACATCAGCTGGGAGATGGCAGTAAAAGTGAGGGTTGGATTTTGCACGTAGGAAGATATGGAAATCCTTCTGAGGAAGAGCAAGCTGTGATGGCACTTGATGGTAGGCTGATCCAATTCCACCTGTGCTGAATACTCACTTTTCTGTGTTAGCTTCCAAGGTACAGTGGTTTTGTGCCCGAGCAGACATGGAGCGCTGGCAAGAGGAAGTTGAAATCCTGGTACAAGAGTTCAGGCGGTCAATTCAGGGTTTCAGTAAGATGGCAGAAGTGTGGATTGATCTTGCTCAAAAGCATCTAAATGATCAAGGCATGCAGGCTTATGCATTTAAAACAGCAGCCATGTATCAGAGAATGGCTGAGGATGGGAGGAAGGCATTTGAGAGTGCTGGTGGCACTTGGCCAGGCCCTGGAGTCAGCCTTGCTCAACATATTCGATCAGAACGTCGGGTTGAGACAGTTGACTGGAATGCAATTGTAGATGCACAGCTGTCAGCTTGAATGTCTGTACTTGTAGTACTTCTTTGTGAAATATGACTAGATAGGGAGCACAAACATGGTTCTAGCCACTAGGAAATGGTATTCATCAGTGGCAAGTACTTCAAATGTGTGAAAGGTAGTCACAATGTTCAGCAAAAATGGTTCAAATGAAAAAATGGTTTGAATGGGAAAACATATAGTTTGAACAAAAAAAAGTGCTCTAGGCAGAAAAAAAATTGGTTTGAACGGAAAAAAACTGTTCAAATGGGGAAAACATGGTTTGAACAGAAAAAATGGTTTGAACAAAGAAAAATGGTTCGAATGGAAAAAAAAATGGTTCGAACGGAAAAGTTGGTTCGAACGGAAAAAATGGTTCAAACAGGAAAAAAATGGTTCGAATGGAAAAGTTGGTTTGAACAGAAAAAATGGTTCAAACAGAAAAAAAATGGTTTGAACAGAAAAAAAATGGTTTGAACAGAAAAAAAATAGTTCAAACAGAAAAAATGGTTCGAACCAAAACAAAAATGGTTCGAACCAAAAAGCAAGTCAAACAGGGGAAAACAGTTCGAACCAAAAAAAAAAACGGTTCAAACCACCCTCAACATTGGGAATGTTACGGTTCGAACCAGAACGCTGCTACGGTAGGTGAAAGAATTTCAAGAGGCACTGACATGTGTGAGGCGAACCAAGACAGGTACTCCATCACACTGAATTGCGCATTTTGAGCTATGAATACGATTATAAAATCTTCGAAGGATCAAGCATCAAACAAACAACTGCAGTGATACATACCTGGCAATAATTCCAGAAGGTGACGCCGCTTCAGCCTCATTTTGATCCAGTTCGTGATTCCAGAGTTCTCGCATCGCATTCTCATCAGCCTCAAACCGTTCAAGGCCAGCAAAGAGCTCTGGGTCAAGAAATTGACATTTGTCAATTCCATTTCAGGTCAGAGTATGACGACGACACTTGAATTTCTCATTCGGATTGGAGGTAAAGTTGTGAACCCAGGCATCGCCTTTGGCATGTGCACCTGAACCATCCCATGACTCCTGGTTCTATCAAATGGCTAGGAAAACTAAGGTGTGAGAACAATGTGACACACCTCTGCTCGTATGAAGCTATCCACCGTCATAAAATTGCCGGCAGCCTTCTTCAAGAGGTGAGATGAGGCTGAAAGGTTGAGCAAAATGGCAGTGGGAGTACGGGGCACATCAAATGTCGGTGGCACTGTTGTGAAGTAGAGAAGATTGTCGACTTTGAGCTGGCAAGTGATCTTGATTTGCTGTCCTTTTGTAATAAGAGATTTGGCTATTGGAGGGATCCGTGCCGGAAAAGGAGAGTCCGAATCGGCATCTGGCTGCAGTTGGGCTGAATTGTGCTCCAAATCCGAGTCGCAAACTGCATCAACAGACATGGCACTCGATGGACGAGAGGCCACATCAGATTCATTGAAGGAAACTGGGGAACTGGCACGGGAGGAAGGTGGGAAGGCATCCATATCAGATCCATAAAAGGAAGCCGGCGAGCTGGCTCGTGAAGACACAACTGGGACTTGACTACTGGCCCTGGATGTGGGTACTGCAACCAAAGATAAAGCACGAGAAGGTGCATGAGAGGGTGCACAAGAGCTAATTGGGGTAGATTCCTTGGGCAAGGTGTGAGGCTCTGACTGAGAATCCATGTATGCTTGAAACGCAAGGGGATTGATCCAAGCATCGAGATTTTCCAGACTGAAAAATGGATGAGCTTGATATCTCTCGCTGAGAATCTTTTGTTGCAATGTCAATGGTATATAATTAATGATCCACAGGCTCTGACTTACCAGACATCGATACGCTTTGAGGTCTTTGGTAGATGCATCTTCGGGGTTCCAACTGGAAGTGGATTCCACAGAATCATCCTGTAGCACATACAGCTGATACCCCAATGAAGTCATCCAGGACGGCGCGTTTTCCACTGAAAAAAAAGGTTCATAAGCAGGATTTCTGAGAGCCGCTGTGAATGCCTGGATGTTGATGCACCCAATGAACAGTTGGACTAGAATTGAAAGGAACAAAAACTAACAAAGTTGCAGTAAGACTTGATCTCAGTCGGTGACAGCTCAGCGGCCTGGAGAAACATGTCGGTGACGGGTGGATGAAAGAGCAGCAAATTTCAATTTCAGATATGTTGAAGTTGATAGAGAAAGAATGGGAATTCAATGTGGAATGAAAAATATTTGAATGCTTATATACTATTAAAAATATTTTTTCTGACTAACAATCTGAGAAAGAAATGAACGGTAAGATAATAGGCCGGTTCGGGCATCGGCAGCCAAGTACGGCCGTTGCCGAGGTGCACGGTAAATGTGGCAGACGGCTTGAATGATTGTTATCTTAACAAAGTATTCACTCACGGTTCAAGATCGGGGACATCCGGCCATGGAGCGGGATCTGCTGACTCGCACTGAACCGTGTGATTCGTTACTGTCACAGTAAGTAAGAACCCACAAAAGGAAATCACCTGATGGCGGGCGTGCTGGGGACGGAATTCCATCAGAGGGACATTTGGCCATGGAGTGAGATCTGATGCGTCCACACAGCCACTGGTGTGATGCCCGGAATACCGGCAGTCTGATTTAATTAATGAATTGGACAAGATGTATGAAAGTGGAACTCGGCTAACTTAAGCGAGTTCCACTGGGTGTAAGTGAGTTCCACGGTTGATGCGTCCTGGGTGGAACTCACTACCCCCAGTGGAACTCGCTTAAGTTAGCCGAGTTCCACTTCCACCCTTCTTGTCATTCCTCCACTCCCGGCGTACTTGCCACGATCGCGTTAGGCGCCCTCAAGACATCACGTAATACGGGGACGAAAAATCCCACTCCAGCAGTCAAGATGATGCTGCCGAGACTGGGTACCGCTCCCGCTCTGCGGATGTCGGTGATAAGTCCCACTCCAGCAGTCAAGATGGTGCTGCCGAGACTGGGCACCGCTCCGCTCCCGCTCTGCGCATGTCGGTAATGACCTCGTCCACCCAGGCGGTGCCGACGCTGTGTCCGTTTCTCTTCGTGGCACTCCCACACAGCCCGCTCCCTCTTAAGACGGAAGCTTGGCCTCGGATGCTGCGGTCCATGACGCCAGCTCGGAATTCCAGGTACCGAAGAAGTCATCGCGTGCGTCTAGCGTGCGATCAGGCTCTCCGGTGCTGGATACAACCCCGCGCTTCTTCAACGAAGCATTCTTCGACGATGAACCCTCGTCGTTAGTGGGCGATGGACCCGATCGTTATGATTGGGGAGCGTCGACCGACGCGGATGGCCTGGGTGAGATACCTCCCGGATGGATTAAGCAGGAGTCGATCTCCGTAGAACTACCCTGGTCACCTCCCGTTGATAATGGAATAGATATTTCTTTTGACAAACTTATGCGGGACATCTCCAACAGCCTTACTCCTCAGCAAAAGGAGCAAATGCTTCGTCGGGATGCTAAGATGAGGAATGCGCGCCTCAAACCTGCTAAATCCATTTCAACGACTACAGACTCGAACCGGTCTAAAGCTACTGAAGTTTCGATACGTCCAGTTCATTCTACAGACTATGGAATGGCATCGCCGTATGGATCTCAGCCTTCTCGCACTGCCAACAGTACCCCACGTATTCCGGCGGCTACCAAAGGGAAAGGAAGAGATTATACCACGGCCCCAAGCATAGGGCCAGGTTGTTTCCCCGTCGATTTCCGTAGTACGCAGTGCAGAAAGTTCTATAATTTTACACAGCATGGTCATTCCATTGAGGACTATAGAACAGACCTTGAGGTTCTGGCAATCAGTGTCGGTGATATAACTCATCGCGGCCTGATAGTCCAGTTCTGGGAAGGTGCTGATTTTGAAATGAGGCGTCGATGGGCCAACGACGGTTATGATCCCGAAACTTCGGCCTTGGACGAGCTTGAAGCCGCGGCTATTAATTATGAGCATGCCATTAAGGTGGAGAAGGCTCAGAAGCCTGGCAGTAGCAAGAATACTAGGCAAGACCAACCTTCGCAGCCGGCTGGAAAAGGACAATCCAGGGATAGAAAGTCTCGTGGACCTCGGCAGGAGGGCGGGAGCAAAGGCAAAGGTGTCCAAGAGGACCCTGAAACTCGGGCCGACCGCTCAAATGCTGATGGTAAAAATTCGGGTGAGAGGAATGAACCCCGTAACACGAACAATAAAAGCGGCGGCAACCGGAGCCATAAGCTATCCCGTGAAGAAATGAACGAGCATCGTGCGCAGGGCAAATGCTTTACATGCGGGGATACAGGTCATTTGAGCAAGGATTGTCCAAAGAATAATAACTTGAGGCCCAGTAAACATCGCGTTGGCGCGGCATCTGTCTCATTTGCGGAAGTCGACCGCTTGCAAGTCTCAAGGAAGCACAGAAGCTGGGAGTTTTCGCTGTCAGCATTGAGCATTTTGAGATGTCGGCGGAGCATCGTCAAGCCATCGATGATGTGCTTCTCGCAAAATTACATTCAGAACTTCGGCAGCAAGTGCCTTTCGTGTTTGATTATTTTGAGGACCCCGATGATAGCCCTCTTGCGGAGAACAGGTTCTATATAATTCCTACGCAGGAAGGCTGGCTCGTTTGCGACCACCACCTCGGGGATCAACACGAAGTGCTTCTCACACAACTGCTGGACCCAGATTTCGATTTTATTAAATTCATATACAGTGCGAAATGGGATCTATGGTATACGGGTGAACTGTACACGGAGGACCACCCTGTCCGTGTACGTAAGCGCGAGCAACAACGGCAAGCAGACCAGGCAGACTTGTCTCCAACTCGCCGGAATGATCTCCCACAGACTTTTAGGACGTTCCTGCGGGAAGGCGGTCAGGACCCAGATGAACCCGGGCTTGCGGAGGAAGTCATGCAGGCGCTTCGCGATGAGTTTTTGGAGTGCGTTCGACTCAACAGCAGCAGAGCATCGTGAGGCCGTTTGCTCCCCAAACAGGTTCTTGTTGTCCTATTCCGAACGCAATTTCATCTTGCTGGAGGACCTTTACCAGAACCGGGGGTACGAACTGCCCTATCAAGTTCTTCTTTCGGACCCGTGGGATGCGCGCGACTTCCTTGAGCGCGAGCATGCGGCAATGTCGGCACTCCTGGAAGAAATGCAGGAGGATGAAGAACGGGCTGCTGACGATTCAGATGCAGAGTCAAGCTGGTCAAGCTGTGGGTTTACCTCCTCTGATGACGATTTTTTGCCTCCTCCACCCCCACCACCGCCCGCGACTGGTGCAGCTGCCGCAGTCATCATTGAGGATTCAGATTCCGACTTTGACTACTCTGACATGCCAGGCTTGGAGAGCGTACCTCCATCTGATACAGAATCTGATTCTGGCAACGACTCTGATTCTGAAGGCGAAATTCCTGACCTGGTGTCTGTTTCCGATTCGGACGAGGACAGTGACTCCGAATATGGAAATATTGATGATAGCTATCCTGCGGCGGACTCAGAGAGCGAATCCTCTGAGGATGAAATCCCCGACCTACTGTCTGTTTCCGACTCGGACGAGGACGGCGATTCCGAATATGGAAATTTGCATGATGGGCTGGAATATTGCTTTGATTATCCCGAGGTCGGATCCTGTACTGAATGTCAGGAAAAGCAGGATCTAATTAGCTGTACAGATGAGCCGCACGGTTCCCAGGAACCCCAGCATTCCGACACGCGGAAACACACTGTCGAAGCTTGTGCCGCGACAACCTCAAAGGGTCAAAAGTCCGATACACAAGGCGGAATTCCATACCAAAGGACTGCTTCACGTGTGAAGGATTTTTCGCGACTTGTTCCTAGACCATTGGTTGTTGTAGTTCACTTGAATGGTCAACCCGTTACCGCCTTGCTGGATTCTGGATCCCTGGCTGATTTCATTTCAACGACTCTGGTGGACCAATTGAAGCTGAAAGTCGACATACTTGCGAAGCCCTTGAGTGTTTCGATGGCATCCACGGGTTCGCGGACAATGGTCAATTATAGCTGCGATGTTCGGATGCGATACCAAGCAATTGAAGAAGATCGCAGGTTCGATGTCATGAATGTCACAAATTACGACGTTATTCTGGGGACGCCGTTCCTGTTCCAGCATCAGGTGGTATTTGGCTTGAACCCACCTCAGGTTGGGATTGGCAGCACACGGGCTTTGTCGGTCAGCGGCGAGCAAGTGACAACCTTGTCTTCATTGGCTGTTGATTTGCTTGAGGACGAGCTTGAGAAGTTGCAACAAGAACTCCGTAAATACGCCGCTGACATTTGCATCGATGCTTCGCGAACTCCACTGCCACCTTTGCGCGAAATAAATCACAAGATCCCGCTTATTGACGAGTCAAAGATTTATTCGTACCGTCCTTCTAAGTGTCCTGAACCTCTTCGGGCAGCTTGTCGCGAGAAACGCGATGCATATCTTGCGACAGGTCGATGGAGGATGCAGTCCGGCACAAATGCGGTCCCCATGGTTATGCTTCGGAAGCCAAACAAACCTGGGGGGACACGTCGGTTCGAATGCGGAGCGTCTTCGATTGCCGCGAACGTAATGCAAACACCAAGAAGATGGCATCGCCTTTACCCGACATTGAGGGAATACTGAGGAATGTCGCTCGTCATCGGTTCAAATCATCCCTGGACAACAAAGAAGCATACGAGCAGATTCGAGTCGACCCAGAGCATGTTGATCGCACACTATTCAATACTCCTGATGGCACGATGGTCAGCCTTGTAATACAGCAAGGGGATTGTAACGGCGGCGCGACCTACCAGGCGCTGATGAACCATCTATTCGGCCCTTACATCGGAAAATTTATGGATGTCTATCTCGACGACATTTTCATTTATTCTGATACAGCTGAGGAACACATGGAGCATTGTAAGATTATCATCGACATTCTACGGCGCGAGAAACTTTACCTCAACGGGAACAAAATTAAGTTCTTCGTCGACTCGTTGAGCATTCTTGGTCATATAGTTGGGCATTATGATGGACCCACACAAAGTGGAAGGCATCAGGAATTGGCCCACTCCTGTTAATGCGAGCCAGACAAGCGCGTTTCTGGGTGCCGTGGGGTTTCTCGCACCAGATTGTGAAGGAATTCGCATTCCGATGGGTTGGTTATCGCAATTAACTGGCAAAACTCCATGGCGATGGTCTCATATGGAGCAGCGTGCATTCGAGGCTGTGAAAGATTCGATTGCTAAATGGCAAAACCATCACAGGAAGACATTGGACTACTCACCGGGAGCGCCGCAAATATTTTTAGTTTGCGACGCATGCCTCACAGGTTGCAGTGGTGTTATATGTCAAGGCTTGACATTCGACAAGGCGCATGTTATCGCGTTTTGGTCCGGGAAGTTCAATGCAGCTCAGCAGAACTATCCTGTTCATGATGTTGAGCTGCTCGCGATTGTGGAATCATTAAAACGATTTCGTACCTTATTGCTCGGGGCGAAATTCAAGATTCTGACTGATCATCGTGCTCTACAATACTTCATGACGCAGAAGAAACTGAGTCCACGCCAGACCAGGTGGCTGGAGACATTGAGTGAATTTGACTTTACCGTGGAATACATTCCGGGGACCACTAATGTTCTCGCCGATGCGCTGTCCCGGATTTACAGTGCAGATGCACCGGTTACGGTCCGCTCGGCAGGGGAATATGTCCCTATGGATGAAGAGGAGGTCGATTCGGGTGCCCTGCGCCTTGCAATGGGTGCGATAACACGTCCAGTGAAAACTGGGGACGAGGTTTTTGCGGGACTTGAGTCACTTCCAGAAATCCCAGTCAACGAAATTTCTGTGGCGGCAGCAGTTCCAAAGACAAGAAGGGGGACGAAAGCCGCTGGGAGGACGTTGCCTAAAGTCACATTGCGTGTTCGAATGCCTGGATCCGACAATTTCTTCACTCCAGCACGGAAAACGGAGGGCGGGACTTTGAAAGACTCTGAGCCTGCCAAAGAGGTTGAAGAAAAATCGGTCGCGGGGTCTGAACACCCATAAAACTCTCTGAAGGTCACCGAGGCCATGCGGGTCCCTCCAGTAGACGCCGGTAGCACCGTAAACGACGACGAGATAGGAGCAGCGCCCAATGAGCCAAATACGGTCATACAGCAGCAAAGTCCTGAAGAGGAACTTCTTGCCAGCGTGGCCCCACGACTCACTGACTTAATCTCGCAAGGCAATCCTTCCATTGATCTACCTACGTCTTTGAAGGACCGATACTCTGAGGACTCATTTTTCAAACTGGTTCTGGATGATCCGGCGCACTAGAAGAACTTTGAGCTTGCAAACGGGCTGATCTTTCTACGGGACAGCGATAAGCGAATTCTCTGCATCCCTAATGTCTTAATTGGGAGCCGGAGCGTTCGCGAGATTGTAATCTCTCATGCTCACTCGATTTTAGCTCATCTCGGGGCCCGCAAGACTTTATACTACCTGAAAGATAATGTCTGGTGGAAGTCTATGGTCGACGACGTTAAATCGTACTGCAAATCCTGTTCTACCTGCGCGACGTCAAAGTCTGGCAGCCAGAAACCTTACGGCCTGCTGAATCCCCTAACTGTGCCGTCGCGTCCGTGGCAATCGATCGGCATCGACTTTGTTGGCCCGCTCACGGCGTCAAAGAATCGTCACGGTTCTTTCGACATGATCATGGTGATTATTGACCATTTGACATCTATGGTGCACCTGGTACCCACCAAACAGACCTACAAGGCAAAGGACATCGCTGAGGCTGTTTTCGAGCACGTCTACTCGAAGCATGGGCTGTCAGAGGTGATCGTCAGCGATCGCGATTCTCTGTTCACTAGCATTTTCTGGGACAGGCTGCATGCTCTGATTGGCACCAAGCTTCGAATGTCATCTGCTTTTCATCCGCAAACTGACGGCGCTACAGAACGTGCTAACCGAACTATGGGTCAGATGCTACGATCATGCATTTCACCGAATCAGAAGAACTAGGTTACAAAACTGCCTGGAATCGAGTTCGCAATGAACTCGGCGCGGTCTGAGACTACGGGATTCAGCCCGTTCTTAATACAGGTCGGATGCCCGCGCCGATGATTTGGGACGCAAAATCGGAATACCCTGGGGTCCGTGTTTTTGCTCAACGGATGAAAGACGCAATAATGACGGCACACGACGCCATCATTGAGGCGCGTGTCAAGCAAACGAAGCAAGCCAACAAACATCGCAAGCCGGCACCGTTTGTGAAAGACGACCTCGTCTATTTGTCCACGAAAAACCTGACCATCCCAAAGAATAGGTCGCGCAAGCTTGTTCCAAAGTTTGTTGGACCTTATCGCATTCTTGAAGACCATGGCAATGGAACATTCAAACTACAGCTCCCGAGCGACTTGAAACGGCGTGGAAATCACCCCGCTTTCCATTCGTCCCTGCTTCGGATTCATCACCCAAATGATGACCGAAGATTCCCGGGAAGGCAGATTCCCCAAATTTCAGGCTTCGGCGAAGGCACGGAAGAATGGGCTGTTGACAAAATCATCTCGCACTCTGGGAAGGGCACGGACGCGAAGTTCGAGGTCCTTTGGAAAAGTGGTGACAAGGCTTGGTTTCGAGACTTCACTTTTCGGCTTGCAAAACGGGCTTGCGCCCGCGCCAACGGGCTTGTTTGGGCTTGGGCTTGGATTTGGGTGTAGATCAAAGCCCAAGCCCGGCAGATCGGCTTGCAAGCCCGTTTGTCGGCTTGGCAAGCCCGTTTGCTCGCTTAGCCGAGAAACAGGCTTGTGAATATTTCTCCTCCCCCTCGGACTAGTTTATCGATCTAAGTAGACAGACTACATGTAGTAAGTACATACTTGCAGGGCTTGCAATTATTTATGGTATTTTGCTCACTGATGTAATGATACGCCGTCGCCGCCGATGATGACACAGGGCAACATTGTCAATTCACTTCGAAAACACGGGCTTGTCGCACTCAGTGTGGTCTCATTGTCTCTATGCACCCCCTGGAACCAATGGGTTTTCCACAACTCGAATTACCGGTCTACTAGAACTAAGTTTTTCGAGACACGTTTGTATTTACTGATAAAATGACTCAAAATTATTTTATTGTCCCAATACTGACTCTTAATACGAGATTCAGCGAGTCTATCACTAAAAAAGACCCTAACCGTTTCAAGGTGGTCTAATTCTCAACCAGTGCATTGGAATTCAGTCTGGCTTGGGTAGCAGAATGGCCTGTATCTGGAGTCCTAAATCATTCCACAGACTGACCACGAAATAAATTGCCCACATTGAGCATAAATACTCAAAGACCTGTGCCGTACATGATCTAGAGGCTGCTTGGGCATCGACGATGAAATTTCGAGTTGAGAGACGCGCAAGCCCGTTGGTCTGATGGCACAAGCCCGTTTGTCTGATGGCATCAGACAAACGGGCTTGGGCTTGATCTTGGCCGCGACAATGTTCAGCTGGGAATGAGCTTCAGAAGCATAAATTACCATTCAAACCTAACGTATCTGTTGAATCAGATAGGTTTGATACATGATTCTGTCATATAAGCCTGCAAATTCGGTTGATTTCGACATGTAAAGTTGAACGCAAGCCCGTTTGTCTGATGGCATCAGACAAACGGGCTTGCGTTGGGCTTGTGGATAATTTGGAGGGATCCCCGGTATTTTTTAACTCTGTTAATGCTTGTGACCTTTTGTGTTGTTCTTTTGTCCCAGTTTCGCAAGGGAGGGGCATTTTTTGATTTACAAAACAGGCTTGTTCGGGATTGTGGATCTGGGTGTAGCCGCAAGCCTGGCAGATTAGTTTGCAAGCCCGTTTGATGGCACAACAAGCCCATTCACTCGCTTATCCCAGCAGAATCATGGAATGGAATACTTAGATGTATTCTCCATGCTCTGAAAATTACTTTGAGGAATACGCACCGAGTCCCGAGTCCCGTATATCACAGCATATCTCCGCGCAACTCTTAACTTGATAAGCTCGTGATTTTTAGTTCATATTCTGCTAAATGGCCCGTCTTAAATGTCATAAATCAGTTTGTGATAACTACGATGAGGTATCGTGCAGCCTGAGACAGTATGAAGTCGCATCAGGCTTCCGGTCGCTGAAGCGTGATGCGACGCGAAATGCAATACTAAATTAAATTGTTGTCCCCGCTGGTGATATGAATAAAACTGAGGATATCAACGATGAGCTTGCGACTGGGCTTGCGCTTGCGCAGAACGGCTTGTGCAACATGCCACAACCCTTTTTGTCCGGCCAACGGGCTTGTGCGCAGCTTGCCTCAAAAAATTATCCAGCCTCCTCGATCCAAGCCATTAGTTCCTTGCAAATTAGAAATATTTAGATCCACTCAAAGTATCTTGAATCAAAGAAGGCTTGTCATAACCAATGAGACACTGATTCAACCGGAATTCCTGCCACCCAGCCGGCTTGAGCGACACGGCTTGGGACCAGACAAAGTGGCTTGTATCGATGGCTAAACCAGGCTTGTGTTTATGGCTTAAGCTTGGGCAAATGAGCTCAGTTTGTACATGAAAGCTCAACAGTCTTCCAAAACCATCACGGTTACTCAATGCGCCAGTGGCTCTTGAATAAATTTATAATCATTGCCTTCGACATTAGATATCACTGTGAAGTCAACAAAGCAACCATCACATTTCGGGATTTTAAGTTGTTTACAAGGCGTGTTAGGGATTATGAAGTCTGCCGTGGATTATTTTGGCATTGTCTCAAGTCGAGATATGCTCGGGCTTGGGCTTGAGCAGCATGGGCTTGTGTACCACTTGTGACAAATTAACATCATGTTCGGGGAACTTAGGTCGTGCATTGACCATCTCCAGTCATCTGCGGTACGAGTGGGATTAAACAACAATCAATGTAACCAATGCTTGGATAGCCCATTCTCTGGTCCACTAAGCAATTACCTATTACTCGGGAATTACAGGCTGATGTTAGACTTGTGTGCCTCACGGCTCGGGCTTGACTTGCGTCAACTGGCTTGGGCATGAGAAAGTTGATTGTAGGGATTTGAAAATTCAATACAACTTGTTAGTCTGAACTAAGGGTTGTTTTGGACTCGAGACGATGTCAGTCTTCGACTTACGGTGTACCTCGGAGGCACTTGTTGCTGCCATCAATCGCGTCGACGATGACACTGGCAACAGGAAGGTTCTGACTGCGGCACTGTATTTTGGGAGTCAAGTCAAGGTGAGGGATGACGGAAATGAAGATAGTTACCATAGTGAGAACCCATAGGGAAGTCGAAAACAAGCCCAAGCCCAAACCGCTAAAGTCCGTCCTACCAGGTTCATTGGCGTGAGGCTACTGATGTTTTATTAGTGCACAAAGTTGGCTATGCAGGGAAGAGCAGTGATACGGGTATTGCGGTGGCGGCGGGAACCAGCGGGGAGGCCTATAGCACCAGGTATCAATGAAATACGCACGGTGGTAAAGTTTGGTGTAAGCGAGGTCAAGCCAAGCCAAGCCACAAGTCAAGCCGTCCAAGCCCGCACAGCCAAATTCAAACTCCGCTAAGCGGGACAAGCCGTTTTGGCAAGCCCGTCGGCTAACTCTGCTTGGTTTCCATATTCGCAAGTCACTGTGGGGAGAGGTTTCAATCAGCCTGACTGACGGTATTCAGTCAACATGACTGTGCTGAATGCCTCAGCCTGACTGAGCGACCCAATCAATCTAACTGATACCGCCCAGTCAGGCTGATTGAAGTTTGGCAGAAATCGCAATCAGCCTGAGTGGGCGTCACAGTCAGCTTGAGTGGGTCTAGTCGATTAGGTTGATTGAACTCATTCAGTCATGTTGAGCGTGTTCAATCAGGTTGACTGGGTCCAAATAGATATATTACAGGTACATAAATACAAGTGTCTGGCGTAGTCTACACTACCCAACCAACTTCTTGCGCAATTCCGAGGCCTACTCAACAAGATATTAGCCAAGTAGAAATAAGAACTTGATCTCACCACGACGGACGCGCAGAAAATCTGCCAGGTCCACATGAAAAGAAAAAATTGGCAGAGAAAGTGAATGAACTGTGCCACAGGCGAAGAAACTTTCCTGGAAGCAATCAGTTGGAATTGTGAAGGGCAGGAGGATTACAACAACAAAGACAGTCTCCTATGGTTCAAACTCGAGACCATAGACAAATGAAGTAAATAAAAAAGCTTACTTCGATAGATAGGACAAGTCGGCCGCGGCTTCAATACAATTTGCATACCCAAGTCAAAATGAAGTGGTTTGATTACAAGTCGTCGTCAGTTACGACTTAGACGAGTCAGATGTTGAAAAGACATACCCAGATATATGCGAGCATTCAACGATGAAATTTTGACGCCACAGACTTGCTTGTTTTGAACGAAACGACAACATGACCCTGAAGAATCGAGCGATAGAAGGAATCAAGACGCACCAGATTCGCAACAGGAGGTTCATTCGGGAAAAGATCGATAAACTCATGGCGGTATCAATGAAATAAACAACGGGTGCGAGTCTGTAGAAACGGTGTATCAAGGGCAAAGAATGAAAATCCAAGACTTGCCCTATTTAGCTGGTGACGCGGGTCTTGTGCTATGCACGAGGGTTAACAAGCGTGCCAGCAACGTAGCAGAGGTCCAAGAGGACGTTTCGAGAGGACACCTACCAGGGAGGGAAAATCAAACTTTTACAGCGAGGGAAGCGAGAGCGGGAGAAACAGGAAATTGAGCACTGCTGCACTCACCTGCGCCGATCGCACTCCGGTTCCCCAAGGAGATATGCTCGTGTTGCCAGACTTCAAATAAGGAATGTTGAAGACTCACCGCTGGTATCAAGGAAGATTCACACATCGAAATGAAAACCTGGTCCCAGTGTACCCGCCCTTTTAATCCCCTCGATCTTGAAATGAATGTCAGTTAATCAAAAATGAACCGAAAACGAAGTCAATGCTCACAAGTGTTTGATTGAGGGCGAATGATCCAAAAAGCAATTAGGACATGAGATCTGAAAGTCGAAAGAACCATACCGAAAGTCGAGGTGACCGCAATGTAGCACGAAAATCCAAAGTGTCGACCGCTTTCCTGTGCCTTTGAATAGGAAGATGCGAGTTACATAAAAATTGCTACCATAAATCAACAAGTTACCGCCGCTTGGATTGAAATAAAGACGGTTCAAGTCCTGCATGGGTTCAGCTAGGAGGAAATGAATCAAAACCCCCGAAGGTACTTACAGCGAAGAGAAAGTACGTCTCGAGGAAATCGTGTCACAAGTTCAAGTGTCGGCTTTTGGATGCATGCGGGTGTCTCGTCCAAAAAGAGGGAATTATCAATGAAAGAAAATTGAAGGGGAAGCGTCGAAGATGAGAAAACCCAGCCGGGGATCTCCGCGCGCATATTTGAGGTCCATAGGAAGTGGAAATATGTCGCTATATAGTGGGAAGGGAGGAGAGGGATAGTGGAAAGACGGAAGATATAAATAAATAAGGACGTGGAAGAGAAAAAAGAACAAGGCGCAGGGGCAGGAAAAAACAACGGAAAAGGAGAGGGAACGATAAAATGGAAACGTAGAAAGAAAGACTTCCGATTAAACCTTCGAAAAAAGGAAGAAACAAAATGCATGCCTTGTGATATCGAGCATGAGACATGGCGAAGCTCGAGTTGTGCAAGACGGAGGGAAGACGGGAAACTCTGGAAATCTCGTTAGCCGATCCGGAGAAACAGTGATGGAACGATCTCCCAGGTCGAGAACGTCCCGTTCTGTAGATAGAAATCAGGTTCAATATCTGTTAATCGGGACGAAATGCTGCAGAGACAAACATAATGGTGAAGGCTTACCAAGTTGCAACACAGGAACGACGAAAAAAAAGTCAACCGCTCGTCCCTAACAAGAGAGAATGTTGACACAGTACGTGAAAAGGTAAGGGAAGATACGAGCCTTGACTATAACAACGCCTCTAGTTGCTCTTTTGCGTCACCCACCGCATATTTCCACACAGTAAGAATCAGGACCCGCCTTGATGGCCCAATTGCGCGACCGCGAGTCCGTCTGTTGTCTGTTGTTGCAGATATGGAATGGGAAGAGAAAGACATCGAATCGTAGCCATAGAGATCATCATCAATCACATTCAAGCCCGACGGCCACTGCACGTGAGGAGCAGCAGTGTTTCAAGCGAATCGGGAATCCGATCATCCGGTCGTGGTGCTCAAGCGGCGGCCTTGTGCACTCGATACCGCAGATCCGTTCAGTTCTGTGGTGGACATCAGTAGGAAAACAGAAAGCATGGGGAGAAGCAAGATGAAGCAGGATGAAAGACGAGAAGGGAGGACGAACAGGGAAGGGGCGAAAAGGGTGGAGTGAAATGCGAGCACAACCGAGGGCAAAGAGGAACTTACCTCAAGGATATCCAGCATCTTCATAAACCCGTGGCGAAGCAGATTGCTAACAGCGGGCCGAGCGACAGCGTCTCCGCGCTCGCGACTAACAGCTCCATTTCGCGGGTAGCTTAGACTCTGGGTGTTGAGGATACGCGACCTGCGGAAGCGATGATGCATTGGTGTAGCGTCAGGAAAAGGATAGCCCATAGCGTATAAAGAGATTACGAAAGGGAGGAGCAAGGAAGGACGTGATCACGGCGCACCGAAGGAAAGAAAAACGACGCACTAAACAACCACTTGTCGTCGTCCGGCGGCGCAAAGAAGAGTGGGTGCGAGCAAAGTCTTGCGTAGCGTGGTAATGAAGGCGCCGACGCTCACGCAAGGAGGACTTGCGTAGAAGTGAGCATTCGGGGAGGGCGAGCGAACGGAGGGAGCATTACCAATCAAGTCGGTCTCAGAACGAGAGATGATGCAAGTGGGGAATGAGGCGGAGAGAATGGTCGCGAGCGGCGAGGACCGCGGGTGTCGGCCCAGTGCAAGCGACAGTGCGGTGGTACGGGACGGTGGACAGCATGATCCCGAGCGCGGGAAGGGATTACAAGGGGGAAGGACTACGCAAGGACGTGAGCACGGAGTAGGGAATGAAAGTTAAACGGCGGACCGAGGCGCGCAAGAGGGAATAGGTGCGCACCTTGCGCAGCTGCATGACATGTTGTCCGGCTCCCCTTTGTTGACGTGCTTTGCTGGGGCGCGTGTCAGCGCTGACGAAGCTCGAGCTGCTCGACAGAACGAACTTCATACCCGTTCCCATCTATTTGCCTTCGCTCCCCCGCCGTCCTCCCACGTGTTCCTCCCCTAAGCCTAGCCCATTCCCTTCCTATTGTCCAGTCTTTCGCTCCCGCTTGAGGTGCATCCGGCCCACGTCCTCTTCAATCTTTGCGGGAGCGTTAGACCACCAACGAGCTGCGTTGAGTCGGCAGTCAGTCAGTGACCTCGTGATATTCGAGAAAATGGAATGAGGGACATGGGAATGGAGGGATGCGTTGTAGGAGTGGAAGATGGAAGGGACGGTGGGAGAGGAGGGGCTTGAAGACCAAACGGGTAATGAAGATGTAAATTATATATAAATGGATCTACCATTAGAAAAGCAAAAGCGGGTTTCCTGGCGGCCGGCTGCTGAATCCGTAGTTTGGGTATCAAGCAGCGCAGCCAGCAGTACTTCGAGCCAGCTGGAGGAAATTTGGAGACATGGGAAGGAAGAAAACGTGAATTAAAAAAAGCAACGTCCAAGCACTCGCCTACATGAGCCACACACTCTCTCGTAGGCCAATTTCACGTCCGTGTGGATGAAGACAAATCCTGAGTAAGCCCAGAAGGGCATAAGAAGCCATTAGCCAAAATAATTCTGCCAAAGTATCGCAGACATGGCCTTCATCACGACCCGCCCGTCGGTGTCCCTGGTGCGAGTCAATCGCGACCTGCGGACGTGACAAGAGGCCATGGGGGCAATAAAAGATTACATACTGTCGCTTTGGAACATTCCTGAGGTGTTCGAATCGGAATCCGTGCCCGAGCGCGTCCTTGTTGGCGGAACGGGCGAAATTCGCGTATATTGGCGTTAACGGATTGATAAAAGGCTGAATGGCAATCAAAAGTGGGTTGGGGTATGCAGTGAGGTCTTCCAAATGGTTTGAGTTGGCATTGACGCGTGAAATTAGCCAGGTTAAGAAATGCGAGCGCCAGAAGGTGGTGGAGCAGAGCAAGACGCGTCGGTCACAGCCACAATCAACAAGAGTAAACACTCCTCGCCACGGTGGAAGAAGTCAGCCCGCAGCTGCACATGGACTGTGTGGTACCTCGGAAAAGAATCGAGTCCATTAATGGACCATTTGAGGTCCTATGGTAATTGTTTATAACTTGATAAGTCCCGGCTAAGTACCAAAAAACATCGAAACCGTCGAGTTCAACATCTATCTAGCTAATTCGATACACAGAGAATTTTGTCGTGGTACAGTACAGGTGGAGGAAATTACAAGGAAGGTCCATGTGATGCAGTGCAGAGTTCAGTGGATGCAAGTTAATGTTAATCGACGAAAAAGAAGAATACAACTAGTTTCCCGCCGCCTTTGTTTTGGCTCGGGTGCCGTAGTCGGACACAACAGGATTTTTTGCGGTCTGGGGAATCATTTAGAATGTGCAAACCGTCGATACAGTTTGCATGAACTCACCTTCGAGGCGGCCTTTTCCTTTTTCTCTGCCTTCTCCTTCGAAGCCTTTGACTTCTTGCCTTTGGGCGCGGGCTGTAAAAGGGTCACCGATGAGGGCGTAGAAATAATTGGGTGCGTACTGCAATGAAGTCTTCTATCGACAAGGTTCCCGCATTGGCCTTGACTTTTGGTCGGACCGGCTCCTGGTTTGATTGCGTGTCAGAAAAGAAACAATTGTAAGTGGTGTTGTTTACCGTCTTAGGCTTCTTCTTGTCAGACAGGTTGTCGTCTTCCGTTTCTTCCTACAAGGATAATAGGGGTTAGTAAACAAGAACTTCTAACGAAGAAGACAATACCACTGTACGCTTCCGTTGGCGGGGGGGTGGTTGTGAAAAGAAGACATTATTGGAACCGTTCATAGCCTTGATGTTTTTGCGGTGCAAATCGTCTAGCAGGTCATCGTTCACGTCCTCGGGTTGCATTATATCTCCAAAAGGGTTGCTGTCGGTGCGAACGTCGTCTGCATCAATGAAGTCTAAGTCCCGATCCTCTGCGATGAGAAGTACGGCGACAAAGGGCGTCAGAATGAATGAAATAAAGTCCTTCAGTTGAAGCAGCTCAGACTCGGCGTCGTACGGATCGAAGAGCTCCTCGTTTTTGATGACGAGAGCGTGTATGGTGCTGTAGAGGGCGTACGAGAGCTCGTCGTCGTCTTCGGAGAGAGCAGGATGATGGTAGAATTGATAATGAACTCTCCTTTCGGACCGTAACTGCAACAGATTAAATGGTATGCGTAAAATAATTAGGTGTAACTTACTACCCACAACGCTTCTCAAACAGTGCATAAGTGAAGTTCATCTTCGATTTCGACCTGGAAAAAGAGAAGATTTTGTAATCGATACTGCGAAGAAAGCCCTGCCAAATCGGGGACTCTTCCAAAATGTTCTCATTCTTGATCATCTCGATGAGCTTTTTACGCAGAGCCATGACACGGCGGGGAACCGAGGCGTAGTCGACTTTTTCAGGCCAGCCGCGCTTTCGTCCTAGAGCACGGTAGTGATCCCGCTTTCCTTCGTTCGTTATGGCGTCACAAATTTGGAGCTCGAGAAATTTAATTCCAGGACCAGAGAGGCCGACATTCTGAATACACACCGGAAAAGGAAAAAATTCCCCCTAGTTTTCTTTGTAGGTTAATCTTGAATAATAAACCCTACGTTGAAACGGTATCTTAACTTTTAAAAACGGTCCCGTTTGAATCTGTAGATGAGATTTAAAAAATTCAATCATGAGTTTAACTGGGTGCAAGTTTAAAGACTCGCTCACAATTTCAGCTTACCTGAATGCGTGAAGTAAACTCAAAGATTCAATGTCAGTTTCAACGAATGTGAAACTTATAGATTAAACCTGGGTGAATCGTTGAATTAAACTAATAAATTAAACAACAGATTCGACCTCGTTGGAACAATAAGATTAGATTACCGATTGATTCGGCACCGCAACTGTGAATGAAACTTAAAGATTAAACGTACCCCGAAACTGTAATGCAGGCGGGCTGCAGCTTGACTGCAGTCGGTCTGCAGACGAACTGCGGCCGGACTGCAGTCGGAAAAAATAAAATAAAAGGTAACTTTGACAGTCAGAGAAGTTTGTTGAACAAAGCAACATACAATCAAAATACAAGCGGATGGGGTAAGAATTAGGACGACACTACTCTATTTACAAAGAAAAATATCGTAGGTAGAGATAATTACGAGTTAACGATAACTCGGTAGAAGGATCAAGAAAACATGCGCATCCAGACATGCAAGAGCTCAACGTCGTCGGAATCGTGATCTCATTTTGGGATACTGCTTGGAGTATTCAGCACATTGTCTCCGAGGACGCAGAATTTCACTTGATAAACCTATGTAAGTAAGCCAGCGAGAAAAGATACCCAACGCAAAAAACTTGCCGCCGCGCATCAGGTTCCCCGATGTCCGCCAGGCACTCATTCACAATAGTCTGGATCTCCTCCAGGCCTTCCACCCCCATATAATGATATTCTCGGTGGCGATAGCCGCATGGGCAGGATTCATCGAAACGCACGATCGCGTAGCCTTGCTCAATCATCCACAGGTGAATAATACTCTGAAAAATGTCAGCATCCTGCGGAAATCGAGGCCGGGTAACTTCGAATGCCATCAGCTACATCTGTGTTTGCCCGACCTCGCAATCGTGGCAATCGAGTTGTCGGCGAGACAAACACCTCGTCTCGCCGAACTTACCGGTGATCTCCTTGCAGAGGCGGTGGCATGGGCGAGAAGATGCTCGAAGGCGCAAAGAGAAAATATCCGAAAGGAATGAGTATATTCAAGTCCAACGCGGGCTTACAAAAGGCAATAAAAACGACGGAATTGTTGAGGGACGTGGTAGACAGTTGACATAGTGGAATTGCAATGTTTGTCAGTTTTCACTTTATTGGAACAAAATTCGTCTATTATTCACATTGGTCTGGAAGAGATCAGTTTGCACTCGCAGAAGCAGACAGTAAGTTCTTACCTTCTATCACCTTCTATCATACCGCACTTCTCCTAATCCCTAGTCGCGCATGGTTTTTAGATGAATCCGTACTGAGAAAATGAAACATACCCTGGACAGGTTCAAGATAACCGCGCGATCGTCCGAGAATTCGAACCGTGCACAATGTGCCAAGATTGCTGAAGGATCCACCTCGTCCAGAGGTCCGTCAACCATTTTTGAAGAATAAGTACGAGCCGGAAAATGAGGGAAGGGTTTGAATGGGTCGAATTTGGAGGGGGGGGGAGGAGAGCTTGTCGTCGAATAAAGAAGGTAGCTTTGTTGCCAACAACATCAATTTTTTGGATGCTCCCAGCAATAGGATTGGTGGAAAATTTTGGATAAAAGAGGACGAGACTATTTCCCAAATGAGTGGAGGCTCGGGAATAGTTCCTTCCTTTATAAGTGAAATGGGCGTGCTCGCGATCTTTGCTAGGTTTTGGCGCCTCTTCGTCTCGGAAATTTCGATGAGTGAAGGCGAGATCAAACAGCCGCTTGAATTCCAGGATGACTTGCGGGCAGTCTGATCTGCCTAGCCATCGACGAAGGTTAGCGCCGCGCATCCATGATTTTAACATGGTAGCCTCCATTTCCCCTATAAATGTATCTCAGTCTTCGAGAATTGAAACACAGTTGATGGTCTTACCGCCAATATGATCGTTCGTGTTAATTTTTTGCAACATTCCGATGAGTCTTTCGAAAGGGAAACTCCACCAGCTCAAGACGGGACCAAAGAGTAGCAGAAAGTCATAAATGTGAAACGCCGCATGAACATTGGGGCGCCGGTCGTCAAACTTAGTATGAGGATGGAGTTTGTACAGTTCTTCCACCCATTGCTTCATAAAGTTACGATAAGCAGTGGCACGGACATGGCTTGTTGAGCACAGACAAACGAGCGTCACAGCCTGAAAAAGCTTGAAATAGCGTATTTGAATCGCATCCCAGGCGACGTTGCGTACAGTCCCTGGGTAGAGAGTACCATCGTCGCAAGAGACTATCCGGGCGCTTTGGTGATGAACAAGATCCGCAGCTGTCGCGATACAGATCCTTTCATCATGCCTGCACAGCCCCAAGCCCTCGTCGATGCAGACCAAGCTTTCTCTCCCGTTTCTGTAGCACCTAAACCTTTCGCTGTCGAAAAATACAGCGGCCAGCGCCCTGGAGAGGAAATGGCCACCTTCTTGGCCCGTCGTAAAGCAAGCAATGATGCTTACATGCTGAAGGAAACACCGCAGCAGAAGACTGCACGCTTACAGCGGGAAGCACATGCTGCGACGGGGCAAGTGCCGGGTAAAAGCAGCAAGGCTGCCCGAGTGTTCGTGTGGGAAGAGATTGATGGCAACCTCATCCGCCAGGCGGTCGGCCGCAAAAACTACGAAGACCGGTGGGACGATTTCACGCCATCTCAACGAGTATACGATTCCATTCACAACGAATGGGATCTTTGTGAGAATTTCGGTCCCTTGGATGATCAAGACCTTGCTCATGATGATTGGGACGACGATGGTTTGGACGACGAGGTCCCACTGTTGCCAGACAATGAGAACTTGACCCGAACCGGACCCCACACGTCACAGTCGGATCTTCATCGTATTTTTTCCGTCTCGCAGTCGAAGCCTGATCCGCCTTTGGTGTTTGAGATCCTCCCTGCCGAACGTCAGGCGTACCTGCAATTCAGATACATTGCTAGCGGTGCAGCAACTGCCGCAGCCCAAATACCTCTCCCCACATTCAAAGTTACCGCCAAAGCATTGGGCGACAAAGATCTCGTCCTCCCTGCAAATGACACCCGGCTGAGAACCTTCTTTGCTCAGCTGAAAAACGCTTCCCGTCTCGATATGATTTCCCCTGACCTTTTGGATTTTCACTCCCCCTCGAGCGATATTAACCAGGTCTGGGAAATGGACGTTGCAAGCTTCGTTCACGCCGGGATCACATATTATGTCGTTAAGCAATATGACACACCCGGACCTTTTGTCATTGTTCTGAGCAATGCTACGGCGACCTTGGAAATTGTGCGGAACGGGTGGGGTCCCGATATTGCGAGCGTAGCCCGGCAGCTTTTCCTTCGTGGAATCCCTTTCCAACTCTGCATCAAGGACTCCATTGTCCCCTTGCCACGCGAGGACTTGTATCTGAAACGGTACTCTGGGTTGGGATACCGGCCTCAGGGCTATCAACCGAACCTCTTAGATTACGCTGCATACACCAATTTCCGCGACCGGTTCCTCATGACCGCTCGTGGGCATGCCGCGCTTCGATATGGTGGCGTCGTCGGCGCGGACCGCACGAGCTGTTCTGACCTTCGAGGATGCTTTGCTGGGCCCGAGCGACGATGTAACGTATCATGGTGCGCACCTGATCAATAAGCGCTTTGACGAGACCTACTGGGATGACCAGTTGACGGCGGATGAGCTGGATCTCATATGCGGAGTCTACCATGTTGCCACCGGTAAGTTTTCCTCTTCTTGATGTTTTACTTTAATATTGACATTTATTATCAGGACAAACCGATCCGAATGGTATCGAGAATCAACAGACCACCACAATCTCCTGGTGGCCTCGGCCAGTATACTTTGAGAAATCCGGGCTCAATGTCGGGTGGTGGAGTCCAGCATGCCAGGCTTTTTATCAGAGGCGACTCAGTCAGATCAATCACGGAGACGCTACTCTTTGCACCCAGGGCCAATGGAAAAATAATATGAAATTCGACAGCAAGGTTCCCGCATATATCGAAGGCGCTGAACGCTGTGCCGCGCAAATTCTCGGAACGGTACGGCCATAATCGGACACTCGACTGTATAGAAATTAGCATCTAGTAATCGTATCTTGTTCATGATGTCGTGTCTCGTATCTTGTATAACTTGTGTATCGTATCTTGTATATCTTGTGTATTGTATCTTGTATATCTTGTGTATTGTATCTTGTATATTTTGTGTATCGCATCTTGTATATCTTGTGTATCGTATGTATCTAGCTTGTTGTATTCTGCGGTTGTCCCGAACTTGTCCAAGGTATTTTTTTTCATTCTCTCTGGGTGAATATGTCTGATTGATGGACACGACAGGATTCGGAGGCATAGAGTATATGATAGAAAAGGTAAAGACATATTGTTTCGCCCTAAGTCATGGCTGATCATCTGGATCCAGGCAACCCAATAATACCAATAAATGTATATTATTCAAATTGAAAATTTCTGGCATCATTGCACAAATAATGTCCTGCGTGAATGCCCCAACGAATCGACAAGAACTACGAGTATCGCTGCCTCGTCTCGCCTTCCGCTCGCTTTGACGTTGACGGGCAACTCGTGACGGGCTCCTTCCCTTTTACCCCCTTCGCGCGGGCTGGACGTCAGGAGGACCCACATTTGGGTCAGCTACTGGGCGGTCGGACGCCGGATGTTTAGTGGTGCGCCTTGTTTCTTAACTTTTTTTCTTCCATTTTTGACTGTTTTACTGATCATTTGATCTTTATAAAGCGGTACTTCATATTTTCGTCTGTCGGCGGCTTCACAGCCTTTTGCAACGTTACCCGACACGTTCTCACGGGAATGGGCGAACCCTGTATCCTTACGTCTCTCCATTCCGAGCGCGAAACAGCCGACCTCTACCGAGTTATCGTTGACTCATAATTATCTGTACCTACGATATTTTCTTTGTAAATATAGTAGTGTCGTCGTAGTTTTTACTCCATCTGCCTGTATCTTAATTGTATGTTGTTTCTGACAAACTTCTCTGACTGTCAAAGTTACCTTTTATTTTATTTTTTCCGACTGCAGTCCGGCCGCAGTTCGTCTGCAGACCGACTGCAGTCAAGCTGCAGCCCGCCTGCATTACAGTTTCGGGGTACGTTTAATCTTTAAGTTTCATTCACAGTTGCGGTGCCGAATCAATCGGTAATCTAATCTTATTGTTCCAACGAGGTCGAATCTGTTGTTTAATTTATTAGTTTAATTCAACGATTCACCCAGGTTTAATCTATAAGTTTCACATTCGTTGAAACTGACATTGAATCTTTGAGTTTACTTCACGCATTCAGGTAAGCTGAAATTGTGAGCGAGTCTTTAAACTTGCACCCAGTTAAACTCATGATTGAATTTTTAAATCTCATCTACAGATTCAAACGGGACCGTTTTTAAAAGTTAAGATACCGTTTCAACGTAGGGTTTATTATTCAAGATTAACCTACAAAGAAAACTAGGGGGAATTTTTTCCCTTTTCCGGTGTGATAAGGGCTTGGCGTTGGTTGTAAAGGGATAGAATACGCTGACTAGGTTCTTTGGGGAGGTTGTCGTCACACATAACAGTCGGACAGCCACAAGGTAGATCAGACCAGGACAGTGGAAGGGCTGGTTTGGACTTGGGCTCAGTGTCGAGCTTGACCTTGAAGGCGTGGATTTCAATTCCACAGGCGAGTTGGAAGGATAGTCAGTACAATACCTTTTTGGGTAGGGGTTCGTCTGCGAGAGCCTCCGTCGATTTGCGCTTTGGGATTGTGGTCTTGCCCTAACCAATAGGCTGAATATATGCGCACACATGCGCGTACTTAGAGAGCTCACCTTTGCTGCAGGTATCTTATTATCGTCCGAGGCGGCGTCCGAGTCGTCCGAGTCGATTCGAAGGGGATTCTTGTGTTTGAGGGAGGAGCGTGGTGCTACATTGGCGTCGCCCGCATCGCTATCGTCATCCACATCTGAAACTGCATGATTCTTGTTCTGTGCTTCGGCCTTCTGCTCGAGATCGTGATCTTTTCGACGCCGGGTTTGCATATTGAGAAGATAAGAAGCAATCATATCATGAATGGGCCAATATCCTTCGAATCTCTGGAAGAAAGTAAACTTTTCCGCAATCTCCAGCTCAATTAGCCATGCAGAGCAACTTGAAGAATCAGCCACATACCATACAAATCGTTTTGTTAAGCCGTCTTTTGTCCTGCTTGCTGATGGTGTTGTGTATTGATAGATACTCGTTCGCATAGTCCTTGACAATGCGCTTAAATATGATGAGAAGGTGGTGCAAAGCCTGAGAGCAATATTCGAATACGCACGAAAAGCCGGTTGTAGCGCTCCAGATCCTTCGAAAGCCCCATTTCCTTCATCAAGTTGTAACCAGAACTCCGACCAGCTTGGCCCTCAGGACGCGGTTTTAGATGAGTCTTCTTCGCAGCGGCGGCCGCCTCCTCAGCCTTGCGCTGTAGTTTTGCTTTCGAAAACAAGGGCTCCTTAGCCATCAGATCTGCTGCAGAGGCCTTGAGATGTACCAATTAAGGCATCCTTCTTCTTGTTTTCCTCCCTCAAGCGATGTACCTCCTCTGCCGCGTTGCGTTGGGCTTTTGAGGGCATGATGGTGGAAGCGAAGAAGAGTGGTCACGCCACATGACTGTGACAGGCGCGTTTGGTCCAGCCGGCATCCCGTTCTCCTCGACCGTGGGCCACAAAATTTTGTACACTCAGTACTAAGCACATATGGGTGCATTTTGAGTGTGTTGGCAAGATTTTCAAGCCCAGTATACATGTTTGCAGCCGGTACGCAATAAATTCTCAAAATCAACTGTCTCCATCTTCATCTTCGGGGATAAATTCCGGCCGAATGAGACCCCCAGTGCGATCTATAATGTACCATCTTCCTCGCGTCTCCATCCGTCCCACAACAGCGACCACTGCCTGCAGATCTGTCGCAATGGGATCTGCCAATCTGCGGTAAGATGTGATTTCGAGCGCAGCATCCTTGCCTCCAGTGCGTGTGCAAGGTGAAATAACTGCGAGGAGACGTCGTTTCCCAGATAAATTCCCCAGTGCCCTCGTTTCGGGAAGCCTGCATCCAAGGATTCGCTCCAGTTGGCCGTAAGAAATTCTTGCAACCCAAGAATCTGTGATTGTGCGCCGTGTCTCAATTTCATACTTGAATTTTGATGAGTATCAAGATGGGAGCATGGAGTAGAGGCTCACCCGGACAAATGACATGTTTCTCTCAGCAGTGGATCCATCTCCACAAGCCGATGCACTACGAATAGAGTCCCCATCGACAATCCGCAATTTTCCGAAACTCGGGATCTTCTCGGGCAAAAGGGGCAGAACATCGTTACTGCGCTTTCCCAGCAGGGCTGCAAAATGGGCCGCAACTGCGCCTCGGATTTCATCAGCAGGCATATGGTCTCGCTTGTACGGGGGTACCAAAATTGCATGCGGATCTCAAGTTCAACCAAACAATTAGATGGCGACTCCCCGACGGAGACGCAGCCGTACCTGACGCCACACATAGATCGAACAAGACGTCGCCGCCGTCGCGAGGGCCGGGGCTCAACAGGGTGAGGATGCCGATTCCATTTGGGGTGATTGGGTGCGTCCGCTTTTCATTCATTTTTATCGATGGAGGCGGTTTGCGACTTGGGGCGGGAGGAGCGCTGATTTCTTTTTTTGTGCTTTGGTTTTTTGTGGGTGGAGATTGATTGCGGCGAGCGTGGCGGACCCTCGGTGCGCATGGCGCAACTACACCTCGTACAGCTCGCCTTGCCTCGGGTAGACGAGGACGGACGTAGCATGTAGCACCACCCTCTTCTCCCTCTTCTTATTTCTTCTCTGCCATCCTCCCACATCCTCCCGTCGTGGCGTGTATACTCCAGGGCTTCACGCTGACATCTCCCCTCAGTACATCGTCCGCCTCTTCGACTGCGCGCGCCTTGTCAATCTCGATCTACACACCACGCTGGGGTCGCAGAATGGTGAGTGATGTGGCGTCGCTCTGTCTTCTGTTTCGTCGTTTCATCTGTCTTGCTTGTCTCCTGGAGAAGATTGGCTTGTGCATGGGAGAGTCTGGTCCCGGACGCGAGGAGGAGAGCAAGGAAGAGGAGGTACTTGGACGGGTGCCGCTGCACGAGAGCGACATTACCTGCTCCGGCGCTTCACTCTGCTGCTCGAGGCTGCGTGTAGGTAGCTTCACACAGCGCTTTTGTCTGTAGCGCGGGTCGTAATCATTCATGCGAGATCTTACCCGCTCGCGCAGATGCTCCCCTTTCTCCAAATCTGTTTTGCTGGCGTCTCTTCTCTCTTCACCGTCCTCCTTCGCCGTCCCGTTTACCCACACTTTTCAGGCTATAACCAAACCCCTCAGCGGCCTCATTGGCGACGCGAATACGCAACGCATGCTCGGCTACATCCGCGTCATCGTCGAGTTTATCTCACAGTCCGAGTACAAGGACCTGTTATCGATGTTTGGCATTGTGAATGAGGGTGCGCGTCTTCTTCAGGCGCGCAATAGCAACACTGATCTGCTCATTACAGCCTACCTCCCCGGCATCGAACGTGACGGGCTCACCTCCTTGTAGGTCGCCCTCCCCCTCCTTGCTTCCTTCTGCTGCAGCACTGACATCACGGCGCAGCCACCTCCAAGCACAACATGATCCGCGGCATCACGGGCTGCAGCGCGGGCAACGGGCCCTTCGTTGTCATCCACGACGGCTTCCAGGACATCACATCGTGGGCAGGCTTCTTCCCCAGCTCGGACCACATCGTCCTTGACACATACCCGTACTTTGTTCACGACGGCGCGGCGAACGACTCGCCGATCGCGATGAGCACGGACGCCCTTAAAGGCAGGCGCGATATGGCCGAGGCAAACGTGCACGTCGTTCAATACAAGTTGGGTTCGTGGTCTTGCCTTTTTTGAGTACAAGGCAGGCGAAGGCCGAATATGGCAATGCCATTGCCTTTTTTGGACGGAGTAGGACGCTGATTATTATTATTTCTCTCTTTGGATACAGCCGGAGCGCGTTCGGGGTGACAAGTTGCTGGTGGATTCAGTAACTGATATAACGATTGCGGGATGTACCTGACCAGCGTCAACGGGACGCAGCACTATGGTGAGTCCCTTCGGAATCCTGACCTACGCTAACGATCGTTTTGAGGTGGAGACTGCTAGCTGTGGCAGGACGCGAGCACATGGACCGACACCACCACAGCCGGCCCGAAGCAGTTTTGTGCTCACGACGCGCGATTGGCTAGGTGCATCTCTTCGCCGGAACATAGCTCAGCATCCCACTAATGGACGACGACCGCAAATCGGCCCCGCACTGGACGGCGTCGTGCCCTCGCCCCTCTGGTCGTACCAGCTCGGGTTCCAGAACGGTTCTATGCTTACCGACTCGCGCGATTCCTTCGGTGTCTGTGCGGCCCTCGGCGTCGCGACAGATTCCTTCGACGGTGTCTTCAGCGCATGGCAGACGGGTGCACAGGCGCCGAAACAAGCGCCGCCACAGCCGTCGCGGTGTGTGCGGGGATGCCAGCGCGGTGAGCGTGCCTCTGAGTTCTGCGTTGCGGCGTTTTTTTTTTTTTTCGGTCGGACGATACATTCATAGATCTTGCCTCCCTCGCGCACACAGTCGTTTCCCCACGGTCATCACGCTCCCCCACCGTTTCGGACTATATATATATCCCCCCTTGTGACCATTTTCTCCTTCCCGTGATTTTCTATCTACGTATCCTGTCCTATCCGCACTTTACTCATAGCTATCGCACATGCATACATACAATCCTCAGGACTAATGCGTTATCTCCCTTTTTCTTTGTTTCGGTTACCTCATAGTCTACGCATGCACTGTACATCCCAAATGCCTCGCCCTCAGTGATATTCAGACAAAATTGAAATAATAATGCTGCACTTACGTCTGCGTGTTTTTCTACAGTCAAAGTAGACTTTCCGGTACGTGTGACGTTTCTGTGGAGGCAGTGGGTATTGGCCATCTACCACAGGATCCCGTTTACATAGTTATTTAGTTAGGTATTCCACCGTCAAGTTCTGCAAATCAGGAGGGAAGAACTTTTCCACCTGCCTTCAACAGTACACCTGGCCGCAATACTCGAAAATTCTCGGCGTACTATGCCTCTGGCGCGCTTAACCGACACCTTGTTTTCGGTCGGGATTTGGAGGCCGTCGAACCACCATCGAGCCTTCCGGTGCGTCATTGATCATTGTCAATCCAGTCTCTGAATATTTAGCTGGAGGACAAAAAGCATTGAATTTTTCGAAGTTAAACTTGCAAACTCATCGAGTCGCCGTGGGTCGGATCGGACTCGCCGACCGGGCGCTGATGTTCAAATTGCTGCAGTAGTTAATAACACGTAGACCCCGACGTTGATCGTGGCGTGGGTTTGACTGCTCTGTGACTAGGGGAGTAATATCAATGGCATGACGCGCATGAATCGGTCCGCGTCCAAGATCACCGTGTGCTGTTATAATGATCAGATGTGCAGTCCGACCCTGAGTGAAAAGAAGCGCGCGCAGTCGGTGCACATTGACTTTTATTATGCTCGAGTCCGTTAATCCAAGGTCAAACAGTGAAAAGATTTTGTATGACTCCGATGGAGAACAAGAGCCCATAGCATGGCCCCGCACGGCTCGATTGATTTGTGAATGGGCCGCACGAAAGGATATCAAAGAAGAGTGCATGCACGCCATGTTTCATCTGCTCTATAATGACAATAGCGGTCCCGGATCTCGACCCAGAAACTCAATTTCAATATTCGCATGGAAAGCAAACGGAAGGCTAATTCCATGCTGGGCTGCAGATTTAGGGGGCTCAGCAGTTATCGACAGCAAAACACGCTCTATCTGCAAGTCCCAGGAGCGACGGATTTTCAGAGTAGGCTCATGCCGTGTAGATGCATCCGCTGCACCGGAAAGTTACGCTAGCATGCATCCGAAAATCAATACACCACTTGCGACCGCGACGCGCACTGCATCAATCGCAGCACCACAGCACAAGCATCACGACGCTGCGCATGAAGGGGCTGGGTGAAAATGCCGCGACTGCCGCGGCGGTGGCTGTGTTTTGACGCGGCAGTGCCGCGCCGCCTATATCTTGCTATTGTGCACTTATTTACAGTCATATCCAGTTGGAGAAGAGTTTCCTACAGAGGATACATCGTTCTTACTGTAGAGACTTTATCCGAGGCATGGAAATAAATATCCCATCTCTGTGCCCCATTGTTTGACTATGCTTGACCAAGGGGGTTTCAACTTTCGAAAATTGGATATCGGGTCGAAAAGATTTTTTCAACCCCGAGCTGACCCCCCCTCTCCCCCTCTCCTTCCATATTGGGAAGGTGGTTCCCACCCCTAGAGCCGGGCCGGTTTGTCCGAGTTGCAGCGCTGCTTTCCAGGCTGAATTCTAGGGGTCCCCACCGTACCGTATACGGTTACGGCCGTAAGAATTACGGCCATTTACGGGTACTAACCGGCCGTAACCGTTGAGACGGCACACCGCCAAGTATGCGTCATCTAGCTATTTTTGCGCTCACAAACACATATTATAAGAGTTGCAAGGTAGTTTCTAGTAGTACTATCACTAGTACTCTGGGCTTCTGTTCGGTGATACAAAGGAGGATCAGAGTGAGCTCCGAGCTGCTGATTGTAGTGTATAGATCAAGCCTAGCGTACTCCGCGGGCCGCTGGTCATACACAAAGAGGAGATAAATACCCAAAAGCCCCAGAAGTCATCATTCAGAAGTTGTATCCTACAATAGAGGACCAACGACTGCACAGAGGAAGTCTTTGGAGACTTACAGAGTACTAGCGAGTGGGTTGAAGGCTAAGGGAGTCGGCCGCGGGCAGTTTACGTAGGCCGCGGGCCGTCCTTCCAGACTGGCAATAGGCCGCGGGGTCGAGGCAAGGCCCGCGGCCCCTGCTGAAGCAAGCGGAAAGCAGTTACAGAGGAGAACTACGTAGAGAGAGTACACGTGGGGAGACGCGTCGTGTCCCTAGTGACAAACAGAGACACACAGAGTGGAGCAATGGGATTTATTCCATTGGACCGGAGTTTAGAGTGGGATCGTGGGTACAGACCGACAAGTAACGGACCCGCGGGCTCCCTTTGACGACAGCAGCATTATCCTAGTGGGCGGATTCAACTCCGCGCCCAGAGGTTCCAGGCCCGCGGTTGCAGACGGCAGCCCGCGGCACCTACCATATACCCAAATCAGGACGTGAGAACCATGTGAAAGGTTTCTCTTGGCCTGTGATGACGCATCAGATACGCATGGACATCTTTTGTTTTCTTTTGTTTTCACTCTCTGTTTTTCACATGTAAATCTATATTCCAGTAGTATAAATAGGGCTCAAGGACCCCGCAGAAAGCCAGTACACCACAGCGGACATTGTTGCGGTTGTTCTCAGGCCAACTCGCGGAGAGTAGTATCTACCTCTGTTTGTAGTGTGTCTATAAATCGAAGTTTGGTTGTTGGCTCTAGTTCAGTTCGAGTTAAGAAGTTAAGCTTCACGTTGTCGACCCCGCGGGCGGTCTTCACGTATAAAAGAGAGGTTTACCTACCTGAGTGGGCTTGTTGCTTCGCATCTGCTTCGCTAGTTGCATCCGCGGTTGAGATTGCCCTCGGTAACCAACAGGAAGATCAGTTTGGTCGCCAGCAAGGTGCTTAAGCCTTGAAGTAGAGCAAAAGGAACCTGTGGCAGGTTAAGCCAAGGTCTACAACGAGGATTGCTTGTTGTGAGAGTGATTGGAAGCAGGATCTGTGACCTCAATTAGAGGATTCGCTGTTGAAACCTTACAACCTCTGCCCTGACGTTGACGAAACTATCTATTAGTCTTCCTCTCGTCTTGTATCCACCCAAAACCACATATTTTACTCGTTCATCGAGGCCGCGGGGCATTGTTCCGTACAAAACCTGCATAGTTGAAGTGCCGCGGGCATTGTTGTCAGTCAGATTAGTGAAGATTCGTTATCACATTGGGTTTCAAAACCAGTGGTCGCATATTACGACTCGGATCCGAACTCACCAAGGGAGCGCGCTTGTTCTTTGGGAGTGATAGTAGTTGGTTGTGTGGTTGTTAGTTGTGGTGTTTGTTAGCATCCAACAATAGTCGCATTTCTAGCTTATAGTTAAGCGCACCGTTTCACCGTAACCGTAACGATGCTCCCGGGAGCTCTTACGGTTACGGTACGGTGCATTTACGGGTATTACGACTGTATACGGCATAAAGAATGAAACAAAATTAAAACAGAGTAGAGAATTTAAACATATATCTACACCTCCGAGTCCACGGCGGCCTGGAGAAGATCTTCGAGGCCCTTGCGTTTCAAACGAAGATGATGCTTCAACAACATCAAAGTCCGGATAGTCTCTGGCTTCAAAGTAGCGCGCCGCAAAGAGATGGTATCTCTTCCACCAGAGAAAACACGTTCCACGGCAACTGCAGAGCCTGATAAAATCCATGAGCCTCAATTTACATGTGCAAAGATGAAAAAAAAAAAGACCTGGGATTGACATAATATCACGCGCAAAACTGGTACAGGCGCGGATACTCGGATTTGCGGGCATACCACCATTTAACAGGATCTGCATGGTAGAGGATATGTGGCGCCTCAAAATAAGTGTCAAGTTCATCCATGTCCGCATCGTCGTCGGGGCCCTGGTCAAAGGCAGCAAAGTTGATTGGCCCACGGCGAGTCTCGTAACTGTTTGCCGAGTTGGCCGCTGTACGAGCTGAAGGTGTTGTGGGCTCTGTGGCTGGATAGTGTTCATCGAAGTAAGCACGAAGTGCTTTTTTCTGGTTCTTGAGATATTGCAGGAGTTCTGGGTCCTCGGCATAGTCTCTTCGGAGCTTCTTGTAATTGAATCGAGGATCAAGCATCCTTGATTGACATGGAACATTTTACGGTCGTAAAATACCGTATACAGACCGTATGTTTACGGTTATTATGGGTGCTAACCAGCCGTAACCGTAACCGTAATGATGCCCCCACAGGCTCTTACGGTTACGGTACGGTACCCGTATAACCGTAACCGTATTACCGTATATACTGTTACGGTGGGGACCCCTACTGAATTCCACCACTTATCTCTACTTTGAGCATGGTTATTTATATTCTACATGGGATATGGTAACTCATAAGCCTCTTTGAGAAGTTTCTGATTTTTTCAAACAAAAAAAATCCTTGTGCTCTAGTTGTGCTCACAACCTGTTACACTAAGCTTGAGTGCTGAACATGAGGTTCAGAAGCCAGGTATTGTGCCAGACACGTCTTCAAGTATCCAATACCCCTTCTAGCACCTCCTGAAGGCATTATTGGCCCTTTTGAAGCCTTTTGTAACATACACTACAAAATTTTTTCAGCCAACCCTGGACCCCCCCCCCCCTCCTGATGTACAAAATTTTATTCTTGGCACCCCCTTGTGCTTGACTATACTCAACATATCCTACCCCAGAACGAAGCAGAAATGAACCAATGATCTTGGATATGAAGTTGAGTTGGTATCTCCATGCAAGGAAGAATGGTACATAGGTATGAAACTTCAACAGTGGCACACAAGTTACATGCTACACCGCGACGTGGCTGTGTTATTGCCGCGGCACCTGTGCGGTCTCATTGGATGACATTCTACCTGCTGTCTCTTTGACCTGGAGAGAGGTCCTCATCCAATTCCTTGATGATAATTCGTATCTCAACCGTTAAAATTCACGTACCTTAGATTGGTCGCATGCAAATGCAACCACTGCCACGGCAGGTGCGTGTTGTAGCCTAGACAGCACCCTTCGAAGGTTAGGTGGATAATACATAACATAATCAGTCAGATGGAATCGGTCAATAGTGTTTCTCTTCTAGTTGATGTCAGAGGAAGTTGCATAACAAAATATGGACCTCAACTTGAATGCTTGAAACTGAGCCCCGGTTTTCTTACCCAGTTGCTGAACATGGTGTACTTTGGACGGCACTGCTTACATTAGGATTGTACACAGATAAGAGGTGGGTATAACGATGCAAGAGGTTGACCAGACAGTTGTCGTAAAACTGTGGCTATGTTTTGCCGCGGCAATGCCGCGCCATTCATATTTTATCATGAACGGTCTCCCTTATCCTGAATCCAATTGCTTCAAATTTTCTCAATCTCAATCGTTGTTCGACTCTAAAATTCCGAATCTTGCTTGCGAACTACACTGCCTATCTCTGCACTACTGTGGAGTATGTTTGCCAGTTCTTGGATATCGGACGCTGGGCCGATTTCTTTCGACCCCTTAGAGGCCTTAAGCGTGGTCAGAATTTTCTTGCGGAGCCGGTATGCTTGGCTCTAAGGTCTCGGCGAACTCTTGCTGCCGCAGTCGTCCCTCGCAGCCATTTACTTATGCCCAGAGTCCGTAATATCGTTCCGTAGTTTCCATAGTTCAGTCCAGAGTCTTACTGACTCACTCTGTAGTTTACAATACTCATTTAAGCGCACTTACAAGTATTGTACAGCAACATCAGATTTCTCCCCTTGAACAAGGAATACTTTCCCCCGTTCTTTCTTGTTCCCCCCTCACCTGAGTTCTTGATCTTGTGTGCTGTTCTCCGAGAGGACTCGAAGCTTCACATTGGCATTACACATTTTTTCATTTGCTTCCGCCATCGCTTCCACGGACTGGACTCCAAATCTGCTCGGGCTGAACCATTTCTATCGGGATTCCGAAACGCAGAATGGCAGCCACAGGAAAACAAACTGTAAAGGCTGTGTCAACCATCATTCCAACCGGCTCAAGGAAGAGCGTCAAGTCAATGAGGCCCATAATCCCGGTGATGCCGCCACACGATTGCTGAATGATAGCCAGGACTTCACGTTAGGTACGTAAATGTCTTGACTCTGCCCTTCCCTGACGTTGATAAATTATCGTAGTGTGCGAATTTGCGGAGACTGTTTGCGGGGAAAAATCCATATGGATCACCCACGTCCTGGGTAGTGTTAATGGAAGAATCGCGGGATGCCCTGGCTTCTCCGGCAGCAAAATTGGAGGCTAAAGCTCAGCGCAACACGGAGAAGGCAGCAAAAGACAAGGCACCCTCAGCAAAACATGCTAGATAAGCATCTCTGGCAGAGTCTAATGACGCTTCGGCTCCCCAAAAAATGAAGCAGACTATGCTCAAACTTACACCTGATCATCAGTCCACACAGACGGAATGTTTTTGCAACGACAAGTGCATGCCGGCACCTTATATGGCACTCTACCGGCCAACTCTGACCAGAAATCAAGTGAAAGCAATGTCCTTACGCCATAGTTCACCATGAACTCCCTCCCACAAGTTGTGATCTAAGTGTGAACTTCACATTTGTGTGTTATACATCGACCAAATTCTCATGCTCTGACTAGGTTCTAGTCGAAATATGACGCTAAGCAGTGTATTCAACCGTTGTTTGACCTCAGTACACCTTTTCGTTCAAGTTCTGGCCATATATTGCATGTTCGCAACTTATTAGGCCCGATTACCGTGAAATTCTGGGTAATCTGAACTTGTTAGTAAAAGAGGTCTTTCTTGATGCGAGCGTGTTAACAGTGGTTCAATTTTTGTGACCTTCTTTCACTCGGAGTAACATCTTGAAATCAAGTGCCTCCAGCTTTTGATTCCTTGTCCCAAAATCTGCAGCAAATATTAGTCAGATAAATAGCTCACTTGGGAAATTTGCGATTGCCACAGCTGATCGTCGACGCGGTTCAACTTGGACAAGCGGGAGATCTGGACGTGTAAATTATATCTTTATACTAACACCTATGGAACGGTATTGACCATCGTATCTCCAAGGTTTTTCAATGCCATAGAAGTTTCAATATTGTTAATGCAAAGTTGTGGCTGGCGCGCACCTGCCGCGGCAAAAGCACAGCCACCACAGCGGTTGTGTGTACGCCGCTCAACTTTCCTACTTACCACCGTATCACTCTGTCACAAGGGATTAATAGAGAATATCCTGCGAATAAAAGATAAGTAGGCGAGTTATACCTCCGTTTGGCACGATATGGCGATCTGGCGAGGATATGGTCAATGTTCAGTCAAAGAATGGGGTAGTATCTATAATCTATTTCCTGCCTTAGTATCAAAAGCCGCAGACAAAACTATGTATTCTTGTTAAAAAACACTCTTCTGACGAGATTTAAGAGCAGAAACAGTCACTGTGGTGAGATATAGGCGGCGCGGCGCTGCCGCGGCAAAAACACAGCCACCGCCTCCTCAATTTCCCGCAGTGCCGCCTCAGTTTTTACCCAGCCCCAGTCCTGGCATTTGTGGCCAATATTTAATCCATGAACATCCGAAGTTTAATGCTCCACCTTCAAGGACGTGGTTGCGACTTGCAGCCCTTGGTTCTGAGCATCTAGAGTCGGTTGAATCATTTTTGATTGCAGAAGATATGTATGAAACCACTAGTAGTGTTCACGCAATGGTTTGTGAATGAATGACATGCTTTAAGTGTCTGTGATACATCTTGGTGTCGAAAGTAGACAGGTCATTAACACGCTTTTTATGTGAATGCAACGAGGCAGTAACGCTATGGTGCACAGAGGTGACAGGGCACTGACGCGCACTGACGCGGCATTGCCGCGCACTGCTGCGCACTGCCGCGGCATTGCCGCGCACTGCTGCGCACTGCCGCGCACTTTTCGAACTTAATTGTGAGTTTGGATGGTTGAATACAACTTTGTTGAGGGTGTTCTCAACACCTAAATACGTTACGGACCAAGACAGTCAAATAGGCGATAGTTGGTCTAATACCAAGTTTTGAGAAATTGATTTTGCTGCAGCGGTCGTTCGGCACGTGAATTTTCACAAAAACTTCAGGACAGTTTTAAACAAATGAATAGCGCAGAACAATCCATTTACCTCATATCTACGCTCTCCCCAAGTTTGGGACGTGTCGGAAGGGAAATGGCGCAACCGCGACACGTCAAATGACGGCCATCAATTGGATGACAGGGTGATGCACCGACGCTTCCTCCCTCGCTTCGTCCACCACAGCTCAGGGAAAGGACCAGAATCCTCCCATGGACCTATAGGCTCGTTTTTATTCAAGAAAGACGCGCAGGCACCCCTCAAACCAGCATGGAGCTCCAACAACTCACTGTTCAATCTCAAAGCCACCGAGCTCACCTTGAATTGTGCGTAGTGCACTCCGTAGTGGCGCGAAACTTGGACTGTTACCTTGGCTTGGACGAGTAGCAGGGTGAGCAGGAATCCAGCATTGAAAAGAGTGGGAGGACAACAGACAGAGGATGAGAACGAGGACATGAAGGGACATGCCGGTACGCAACTTTGCCTAATCTTATTCTGCTATATTCTTTGTATATCCTCCACAATCTTCCTTCTTCCACATTTCCTTTGTTATCGGTGACAGATTTTGCACCCGTCTATGGTACTATTATGTGAGACAGCGCGTCGAATCAAGACAATCGACGCGTCCAAGTCGATGGACTGTTTGGGACGTCAATGCAAGTGATTTGACACTAGTTCTTCATCGTTTTTGTGGGCCAGTGGCTCTTTTCCTCACCACAGATACTTATATGTAGTTTCAAACTCATATTCTGATATCTCGGGGAGTTTGGATAGCCATGGAAGAGAGTATGGCAACATGTCGCAAAACTGCAAGGATTGATGTGCTATCGTCGGTGCCTCATAGCAGACGCATCACTACCCTGATTCAACCCAGAGTTCAGGGAGGAGTAGTTGGACAGTAAATGTACATCCTGCATGTTTTGTATGATGTTAAATGTCCCAGATTTTATCGTAAAAATTCACGCGCTGAACGACCGCTGCAGCAAAATCAATTTCTCAAAACTTGGTATTAGACCACAAATTTGATACCATTAAGTGCGCTTGTTGAAATAATGAATTTAGCATATGGTCTCATGGGATCTGGCCCAGAACTAAGCGAGAAATAAATCGAATACTGCGGGGCATCAAAAATCGCCCAAAATGGCACTGTGCCAATTCATATGCAAACAGCAATAATCTGAATTTTTGTACCAGACCTTGAAAAATCATCAAAGAAATTCGGAAAGTGTCCATTTTTTGCTCCTCCATGTCTCCCGTACACCTTGTTCAACAGGTCAATTGGTCCTCCGGGTAGGCTTTGTCAGCCTTGGCTGTCCCCTTCCTTTTCCGTGCACCACAGGCCTTGACCGCCTCCATTACGTTGTCGAGCCAAGAAAATGTCTGAAAAAGTAATGTCACCACGCAGAATCGAACACACGGCAAGCCATCCCATCAACGGATCATACCGTGGGAAAGCGGGAAGTTCAGCCAAGCTGGGCCAAACATCGGTATCTCGGTCCGAAATTCCGCAGGCTAAGCTCGCTGAGCAACACGACGCAGCCACGCGATGTGCCACCCCCGAACACTGCCTTGAGCGGTGGGCGGGCAGTTCCGCTCCCCGGCAGCGCCGGGATTGACTGCCACGTTATGTAATATTTTGTCTCATAACGTCTCGGCTCTGCCCTCTTGCTGCCCTCGCACTACTTGTGCTTTGGGGCCACTGCGTGCGCATGGCGATACGAGTTCTTGTACCGCTGCGCGGTATAAATTTTTCTTGTTGTACAAATTTAGCAACAGAACCCAAAAATGATGAAGCGATATGCTTCTTGTATCTGGCTTTATCTGCAAATAATCTTCTGCTCCATAAACTTAAACAGCCGTTCACTCCACTGCCAAAATAGCAAAGCAACAAAATTCAAAGCTGTTTCACCCCCTCAGCAGTATCTGGGCGACTCAAATACTATATTCAAATCTCTTGCAGATACCCACTGTAATCCTGCAAGCTATAACATCACAAGATACTGAGGAAGGATACAGGAGCAAGCGGGCCAAATCCATATTACAGTCCTGCTGCCAAGAGAGCTATCAGCAAAGAACGTGAGGCAGACACAGTACAATTTTCGCCGAATTCACAATCCACGTTGAGACTTCCAACCCGTTCCCCATCACGTTCGAGTCTTCGAGATCTGTATGTTGCTGATGATGGGAGCCGTTACCATCCATCCCCCTTGTGGTAAGGGGGGGGAGTAACTGCGACCCCGCTGGTGACATGAATTCAAAGAGAAGAGAGAGCACGGGAAAACAACACCTGCCTATCGGATTGACAATCAAACAGGGCCCGTCGATATTCGGAACAAGCTAGACCAAGTTCTGAAGACGAGAGGCTTGACAATGTCAGAAAATGGTAGAGGTGAGAAGTGAATGGGAATTGGAGGTCAAGTCAAACGAAAATTGTGTTGCACCGAGACGATGGTGATGAAATGTTCAGCTGACAAATTGTGACCTCCATCAGAACCAGGAGAACAAGAGTTGTCGTGGGGAGAACTGAAGAACAGGGGACCGTGATTAAAAAAGAATTCTGCCCGACAGGTTGAACACATGTCAGCATTTGGAGGCACGACAAGGCGTTTGCCAGCGCTTATTGATGGCGCCAAGCGCCTATTCCGCGCTGCCAGTTGGAGCCATCTGCTCATTTCTCATTTTTAAAAAATCCCCCCTTGTTGAGATGTCACCTACACAATCTTAACACCGACTTAAGACGCCATCAAAAGGCTCGGCAACTCCCGGTACAGATGTTCAATGCGTCGCAGTCCTACAGACGGTGCCTTCAAGAATGAAATTATGTAGGGAGCATCGAGGGAAGTTAAGGCATGAAATTTGTGGCAAAGTGATTACATTTGTGAACTACCAATACTAATTCAACGCTCGCTCTCTGATACTCACGAGGCCCCGGATTGAAGCATATACAGTCATTCGTTACCCTTGAGAAGAATTAAGAAGTTAACTGAGCATGAGTAGGTTTACATTGTAGAATGAGCTTGTGTAATATAACGGCCATCCATTCACTTGTATCGAGGTTTCACGTGGAAATTGACAACCCAGTCACACGCATGGAGGGAGCGCAGTCTCTGAAAGCCTTCCACCAACAAAAAAGTAGAAATCAATGTGTAGCTCGCCTGTCACCAAATATTGTGCATAATTTCAGAGTGGGGAGGAACATGTGCATGCTAGCTCACCATACCGCGAGAAATCACGTTAAACTCCATTGAGAAGCGTTGCACGTGTCCACAAGGAACGATTGGTGCGTATGTCGGGTGACGGGCCAAAATGTGGGGGTGCAATGGAAGTGGGAGCGAGCAAGAGTGGTGCACAGCCGTTTGCGCATCACCTGCCGCATCAGCCGGCGTCCCCAAATGGCGTGTCCCGCCTTTAAGCAAAGCACGAAAGATAGAATGACCTGAGCCGTTCATCATCATATGATTTGCCGCTGTTCTAAATTAACCGTGTTGTGGGGCCGAACATGCGCAAATGATCAAGACACATTGACGGATCTCACGACCGTTCGTCGATCAGCGGCCCGCCAAGGGAAAGGATCTTGAAAGGATCGCACAGCCAAGGAGAAAGGGAACAATGAACAGCTTTGACGAATGGGCGAGAAATTTGAAAAGAAAACAACCTACAAAAATAACGCTCCCTTATTGGAACGAAGACGCACAGGCAAACGGTAACCTGGAATCGAGCAGCAACAGATACACGGAAATGTGAAAGATCTGACACGCTCAAAAAGAACAAGTCAGAACACGAGCGTAAGACGATTTTTAGAAGGCGCTTAATGTAGAAATTTTGGTCTCGGCACGGTGTGATCGGCCCGGTGACAATGATGCGCACGCGCACTCGCCCCATTGCGAAGATCGGCATCCCACGGTACGCGCCGCCCCACTTCTAGATCCGACCATCCCAGCGACAGGCCTCCCGCAACTCAAATCAAACACACAATTGCAGAGTGTCGCCGACTTCATTACGCCCATAAAGAGCGTGTTACCACTATACTACACATTACCAATTATCATGATGAACATCATAAAAGTAGGCACTGTTAATCGACAGAAAGGAACTCAACAAGAAAATCACGGACAAGAAATCTGAAATACACACAATTATTAAGGCCAGATGTTAGCACGACGCAAGCGACCTCAGAGATCCAAGCGAAGGGAAAGGTCAGCATACAAGCGTAAAGCAAATGCAAAAGGCGTTAAAGACTTCCGTAAAAGGAAACGAAACACCCACGCGACACACACGTCATATCTGGTGTTTTCGGGTCTTCATGCAGAGGAAAATGTGCCGTAAGAACGAGTCTAAAAATAAATTTTAGAACTCGTAACTTTCTGTGATGCTCCTGCTCCATTGACCTCTGCTCCCTCTGCGTAGTCTTTACTTCAACCCCAGTCAAAATCGTTTCGGGATCTGGCGAAAGACGCCGAGATCTGCCCGAAGTTAGTGCACCTCTGCCCTGATCTGCCTCGGTCTGTCGCCTTCTGCTTCTTGACCTAGACTGCTCAGATCACAACAACACAATATAACTGTAGAAGATAGGTTCAGATTCTACTCGTGGCGCCGTGGAGCCGTCGGAGTCTTGCTTCCTACCACCACCATCTCCCGCCACATACATACGCCCCCAATCGGCTCCCCAATGCCTTTTACAACTTTCTTTCCTTCTTCTTCACCCACTTCATCCCCTTTGGCTCTTCCAGCATTCTAGCTACCCGCCAGCACCGATAATGGGAATGCCTCGACCAAGGAAGCGAAAACGACACACTGGGACAAGACAGCAACCGAATATTGCATCCAACGAGTGTCTGAGTATTCTGAGATCGTGAGGCGGGTGAATTGGCATTGTATAGATACCAACACGTACGTGAGCACGTGTCATCTCTTTTCGCGGGCTCGTATCAGCTCATCGAAACGCGTGTTAGCTCTCAGCTCTATCACACCGCATCCTCCATTCTTCAGGGTCTCTGCCATCGGGCGCCGGGTTTCTCAGTCACTCACTGCATTCCGAGGCCGCGTAGACCCAACTGGGTTTACATCAGTATACCCCAGCTCTACGTCGGCCGACCCCCGTAGACCGAGTCGGCTAGGCCAACGTGGGCCAAATTTGGCCTACATTGGCATCCCCCTCGGTCTACACAGGTCTACACAGGCCCCCCTATCTGGGTCATTGCGCGTGTTGTTGCTGTTGCCCTGTTCCCACGTGGCTAAAATTGCCCGCCACGGGTTGCCATGTTCCCACGTGGGCTATATTTCATTATTTGGTCTTGATTTGGTCACTCGGCCAGTACGCCGGGGGAATGGCATGTCGATTGCCGTAAGTTGGCTCAGGCATGCCGAAAGTTGACACCCGTGGGCTGTGTCGCTAAATATAACTATATTCCCACCTTCAGGCGTTGAACCGCGAAGAAAAAGGGTGTTTCAATGGGTATTGAACCAGAAACAGTGCTTGGATCACGGCAAAATGGTTGGCTTGGTCTACGTCTGCCTAGGGGGGATAGGTAGACCCTGGGCCTACGGCCCCACGGAATGCAGTGACTGTGTACTGCAAAAGTCAGTGTATTGCGCCCTTTCTCCCCTTAATTCTAGCTTCATCGTAAGTTTCAGAGTATGTTCTGATCACCTCGCCGTCTCTCCACAACCAATGCGCGTCGCCCCCATTTTTGGTTCTATATAATTGTATGCTTACCTGTGGCGAAGTAGATCAAGCTGTCCCAGATCGTTCACCAATAGAAATTCGGTCTGTATTCTGCGGTCCAAATGTACACCGCTTTCTTTCTACAGAATACTGTAAAATAACTTATGGAAATGTTTTCCGGGCATGTTTTCCGGTCGTTTTTGTATCCGCTCCCGCCCTTTATTCTGTGGTAGGTCCATTCGGATTTGAGCATCATATTGTACTGTATCGCACTTTGATAAGGTTATTCGCCACCGCCGTTGCACGACATCTGGCGTAGAAGAGGGCAGAAGCGCGGAGGCGACCGTGGTTTGGTGCGTGGCGTGGACTTGTAGTGTACAACAGCTGTGTAATTTCTGATAGCCACTTTCAATGATATAATCTCAGTACCAAGGAATGCGTTATTTGCGGGTTGGGCATACATGAGCAGACGCAAACCGATGGAGATAAAATCCCAAATCTGTTATATGGCCAAATGTCTGCTCACATCCGTCCATTTCTGGTGTTTGGGGGTGGGCAGATATGCGCATTCTGGAGCATACCTGAGCAGCGAAATTGACTGGAGACTCTCGACCATTGCTTCGGGATTCTGTCTCTACTATCGGGCGATTCAAGATGTGTGTATACTTGGGCCGTCATCGACATATTATTGGCTGCTTGATTGCCTCGGGTACCAGTGAGTAAGTATAGGTCCTTCTGCTCATCTAATCTGAAACTGATGTCTTGAATAGCGGCACCACCACCGTATTGGCAATGCTACGGTGCCTTGCCATTCTTTTTATGATCATCTACCTCCGCTGCCATAACGCTTCATTGATATCTTCAAAACATACTTGGGTGATATCTTACTTGATTTTTATTGTACTGGAGTTGCCGAAGCCTCCCTGTGTGCTGTTAAAACTGATAGCTTGAGGCTTGAGCTCAAGGCAATGTCATGCACGCGTGTTCAACTGTCAAGCCGCTCTGCATGTCATCATATAAGTTACACTGGGCCCTCAAATTACCCCCAATTTGTTTGAAAACTGGCTTAATTTCCCGCTTTCCCCATCTCCCTCCGTACCACGCTGCTCTCACCTAAGGATTGCAGTTGAGTATGCCTCGTCTGCAGAGCTCTTTCTTCCTTGAATCACACTGTCTGTCTCTGGCATTGGTCCCCAAATCTGACTGAATACCCTGATGCAACAACATCGAACGAACCATTCCTGCGTTGTAGTTGGTTGCATCCGAATCGTTTGCGACAGGACATCTTTTTCCTTTTTTTGGTATGTTGACATGTAATGCATATCCAAGAGGCAAAAATGTTGGCCGTCTTGGTAACAATGCATTTCTGCAGTAAGCCCAGGATCTAGAATGCCTCCGTAGAATACCCTCATTGCACGCTATTGGTTCATAGCGTTTGTCCCATCTCAGTCTGCTGAGAATCCCCTCCGTCTCCTTACTTCCCCCTCCATGACTTTGGTCTACCACACTAGCGCCACACTCCGGCATTTCATGTATGTTTGCTCGATCATATGCAGTTCAGATCTTGAGGCACATGGTAGCGGGCTCTGCCGCTCGTCGGCCTTACCCCCCTTATGCTCTCTTACATATCTCAGGTTGTTCATGAGACGATGTGAGCGACTTGACACGATATGTTGTGTCGACTCGACACACATCATACGAAGTCTATCACATCACATACGAGGTTTTGATTTTTTTCCAAAAGGAACAGCATAGTCCGGTTCGGTCCAGTTCAACAGCCATTTTTTCCGAACCTTGAACTGAACCCGGGGTCCGGTTCAGCCAATCTTTCGAACCTTGGACTGGACCCAGGTTCAAGGTTCAGCAAGGTCCAGTTCAGGTTCGGACCTATTTTCTCTTCCCACGCTGTAAGAATTACTAAAATTTCGGTCAGCAACACCAATAGCACCTACAATGTCACCTGCACGCCTGGAGAAATGATCCAAACTTGTTTCATGGCCTCAAAAACTCAAAACAGAGAGAATTCCACACCTCAAATGATGTTTCCACGGAGAGTTAACTTTTTGGCTTGCAAAAGTGGCTTGTGCCCGTGCAGAATGGCTTGTTTCGGGGGTGGGCGTGTATTTTGGTGGCATCACCCGCCCACGCCCGGCATTTTGGCTTGCAAGCCATTTTGTCGGCTTGGCAAGCCATTTTGCCGGCTTGGCATCAGCCAAAAATCCAAATTGGCTTGTGTTCACTGCACGCTGTGTGGGGCCCTGAGGTTGAATCTTATGTTGTAGATCAATTACTATATGTGTCCTGCAGCTACCTAGCATATAAGTTGTCATGTTCATCTAACATCTTCGGCAATACTCATCATCGCCGCCAATGCTGATGAGGGCAACTCATGTTCCACACGCAAGCCAGCTGGCTTGTGAGGTTCAACTGATACACCAAGCTTGCAAGTTTCCATACATATACAAAATATTGCAATAAGTGTTCCCGATACAAAGATATTCACACAAAACCAGTGTTGAACTCACCTCATTTTCAACCTCACAATGTTTCCCGAAAATCGGATTAAATTTGGCCGATTTCCTGGGCAAAATTACATTCTAAAACTCCAGAAGAATGAAAAAAGCATCATCGCCATGCATTTACAGTCTCGATGCTCCTTGGTTGACGGCGGTTGAACTCAACTGCAGTGACTAATAAGGAAAATCAGCCGATTGAGTGAATATTCATTAATTGATGATGAAAACGACCATATTTGACATATTTGCGTCGATTGGGCCTCTTTGAGGCGCGGGCGCAGCCAGGAAGTCGTTCCCGCCCTTCACGAACAAAGTGGCTTGCGCAAGCCATTCTGTCTGATGCCATCAAAATGGGCGTGGGCACGGCTTGTGATGAAAAGTCAGAGAATTCATGCCATAATAAGGTCAAATCCATCCCAGTTATATTTAATTTACCTCCTTCTAGCATGTTTCAGTGACGACCTGGCAAATTGGCACCGGATTGAGAGAAGTTGAACATGTTAAATCCCATCACAAGCCATTTTGTCTGATGCTATCAAACGGGCGGGGGCGTGGTTCGTCAAAATGAAGTTCGTGTCAAGTACGCTTTTGATTCTCTCTGAGGTAGACCAATGTATTTAGTAAACATTCCCTTCATTCTCTTGCAAAATTTCCCAAAATTTTCACTCCCTGATATCATGAGTCCCCATCGCCGCTGGTGTGCCCGCACCAGCCGACTTCCTCATTTTCTTAATGCTCTAGATGAACTCTCGGTTGTCTGGCAGCCTGCGAGAGGAGTCATAATTAACCCACAGCTCCGGCCTCGATTAAAATGAACACAGACACGTAGTTTTGCAAAAATAGCAAAAGGATCACTCATCACCGTAGCTGCGGTGAAATGGAGTTCTTCAAAAATCTGAACATGTTCGAAATACAGAAGCCAAAATAACATAATCAAAGCATGAGCCCGGAATGTCAAGTGTGGCCGGTGAAAAATAATGCTATGATTTCCAACGATCACCACAGACCTTGACTGCCCATGCATTTGTCTGGTCGTGTTGGCAAACACTTGGCTTATTTTCCCTGGAATGTTGCAATTAACTAATAGATAATGATGAATACCAACCATTCTGCGAGGCACAAGGCAAGTTCGTGTAGTATTGCATGCCTCGGCGAAAGTGTCCTATTATTCAGACCAAACTTGACGGGCAGAGACGGAGGGGTGATGGGGGAATGCCGCGCGTGATAAGAAACATCGAGGAAGACTTGGGGAGGAAATACGATCGATTTAATTACAGTGGGATGATTTGGTGTTAAGCGAGGACAAGCCACGCCCACGCCCACGCCACGCCCGCCCACGCCTGCCCAGCCAATTTCAAACTCCGCTAAGCGGCGCAAGCCATTTAGCCAAGCCAGTCCGAAAAGTCTGTGTTTCCACGCAGTCAGAACTTGATCAAGATCGCTGGATAATCCCTGGCTCCAACGTTGACATGTAAAGAGCAGGAAAAACCATACGGTGAGAGGTATTACCTTGTAGGAACACTGCTTACTCATTACAAGGCTCATTTTTCTGTGGTTTTTTGTGGGGGGTCCGGTTCAGTTCACGGAATTTCGGGGAGGTTCAGGCCCATTTGAACCTCGAACTGGACTCGGGGTTCGGTTCAGTAAACCTCACAGCCACTGAACCGGACTTTTGGTCCGGTTCGAGTTCGGTTCAGGTTCAGTAGCGGTCCTGAACTTGACCGCGGCAACACTACGCGTCACGCCAAGTACTTTAATTTCCTTCCCGCGCGCGACTTGTGGGTGGCCCAACTGGATCCCGCTGACCAGGATTGGTCGACGACCCATGGACCTTTCGTCCTCTTCGCCGCCCATTCCACGCCGTCCTTCTCCACTCACTCGCTTGCCCACTGGCGTTTCTCCTCTCCCAGCTGTGCCTTGATACCCTTGCCGCCATTCTTAAGATGACTCGCGCGGCCCTCTTTATCCGACTATGCGGCCCTCTTTTCGCGTCTCCAAATCACGCACCTCAAAGCTATTGACCAGGCCCTGTGCAGTCACGATGAGTTTTGTGATTCAGGGTGCGCGTGCTTATTCCTCTTATTTTCAATCCCGTACTGACTCAATCCTCGTTCTCTGCCTTGTCTAGCGCCTGAGAAAAGAGGGTGGCGTCCAGCATATCTGAGGTACGTCGCGGGTAACTTCTTGCGCTGATTTCGCGTGCTTGTCCTCGTCCTAGTCCCAACATGCCCGGTGTGCGCGTCCCTCTCGCAGCCTCTACTCCGTCCTCCTACCACCACGACCACGCCACCGAGAAGTCTCCTCAGGCGCACCCGTCCGGGCAGGCGCGAATGCGCGTCTCGCGGCGTGTGCTTGGCGTGTGCGGCTTGGAATGCTCTCCATAGTCCGTAGTCTCGTTCGGTGTCGTCCCCGATATCGCGCGCGCCGCCACCCCATCGTGGGGACGCGTCCTCCACGTCTCAACTTCCGGGCTCGCAAGCCACGGGGATGCAGCAAACGCTGTCCAAGGCGTGTATGAATGACGCAATAACATCGCGCAGAAGGTACACATCAATGTTGCCTTTCATTCTTTTTCCTTGCTAATTTATTCGAGGACACTACTTGCTGCTACGCCGGACAGCAGCGAGACGCCGCCGCCGGCTACCTTCCTCCAACAGAAACGTATCGATGTGCGAGATGCTGCCGCCGTCATCGCATGGAGCACGTGTGCCTACGACCCCAAGCACGCAGCTGCTCGTACCTGCGGTCACCCCAGCGTTGTGCACACCCAGTTTGCGAGAAAGCTTGTACTTCATCCCTCCGCCGCGCATCGGAGGCGAGCCCGTCATTGCTGGAACCCAGGTCTGTCATACTTCACTCCCTCGCTCGTAACCTGCGCCGATCCAGCTTCCCTTTCCAGCTCACAACGCTCCTGGTCGTGCGCCTGCGCGATAACGCACCCGAATGATCCCCTAGGACGGAAACCATTTTACCGTGACTTGAGTCTCTGGCTGAACACGCTTTGCAAACTGGCGCCTGGTTTGCCAACCAAAGAATGAATGCATTAGCCTTTTGACATAAATCTGGTGATCTTTTTGATCTTGTGAGCTTGTCGACAAGCTCGCAAGGTCGATCATGGTGAAAAATGTCTCAAATGAGAGTGCCCCAGGCCTTCGGGCTCTCTAGCTCCATGCCAGGGGTTGTCAATGCCTGCCCCAACACACCCGACCGCACAGAAGCGCCTGCACGTCCGGAACAATAATTATTTTCACACGTTAAATCCGACCTTGTGAGAATTTCGTCTCAGCTTGTGATCTTGCGACCTGTGGGAGTTTCGCAGGACCTTGTGACCTTTTTCGACCTTGTACAAGGTCACAAGATTTGTGTCAAAAGTTGATGTGCTTCCGTTCTCTGAGGTTCTTTGCCCCATTAAGCCATTCTCTTTCGTTGTATCGGCAGGAGTTATCCCATTCTCCTTCTTATTCTTCTCGCATGTACCTCGCGAGTCTCACTTTCATACAGAATTTTCCTTGAAGATTAATCTGACACGCACTGGAGTCTTGAGTTATTCTCTTGGATCAATGCGTTCGCGAAACACACGAAGTATGTCGCTCTCTACCGGTCTGAAAATTTCGTTCGCGCGGCTCTCAGTCATATCAATATCCTATAAACATCAACGAGGTCTTTCGACCCAAAAGCCGTTCCATTCCTCATGCACTACGGGTTAAAAGAGACGTTTCACTTATTCCACAGAGACAACCAGATTCGAATTACATTCCGAGACGTCCCTTATTGCATGCGTCATCCGGGATTAATCTCCATGCCCATCTCGTCGTTTACAGCGTATTCAACTTACGGTCCACGTCTCCGCCCCCATACAGACAACCTGCTGCCCGAAACCTGGGGAAAGGCTACACTCAACGTCAAGACTCGTTTTCGTGCAGTTGTCGAGGACCCGAGCTCCGCCTCTTGTGCTGCACCAGAGAAGGTCGATAAATTTGCAAGTATCACGTAGTGGTGGGAAAGTTCGGTTCAGAGGCCTTTTTTCTGAACGCTGAACCTGAACTCGCGTTCAGGTTCAGTTCAGGTTCGAACTCGGTTCGGACCCAGATTTTTTCCTGGACCAAAAACAAGCAGATTTCAGGGCAGGAAATGAAAAGTGAGTACTTTGTGTGTACGAGGCATCTCAGTTCCTCATCCTCGCCCGCAACTGAGACCATTTGAACCACCGGCATCATAATCCAGATATATTTCAACCGGGTATCGCAGCCTGGTACCAATCAGAACCGGATGCTCTGAGTTTTAAATGGCAATATCTAAGTCTGGATCGATATTTGCTGCCGCAAGCTACTTTATTATTGAATTTGGGAGGTCAGATCGACCAAAAGGCACCTTAAGATTATGTAAATCATTCAAATAGATGAAATTTCGGTTCGAGGTTCGGTTCAGGTTCAGTAAAAAATATTTTGCCCGAACCCTGAACCTGAATTTCGCGTTCAGTTCGGTCCAGTCCAGGTTCGAACCGATATCCGGACCGAACCCTCCCACCACTAGTATCACGTATCCAAGCTGGTGTGGTTCGCACAAGAAGTCAGACAAAGTAAAATCAGAGGATGTGGAAGATGATTTCAATAATGACGAATATGAAAACAACTCCGACGACGAAGAACTCAAGGGCAAGCGCGCCGCTACCTCGACCGCAACCCACAACGCCAAAAAACCACAGCCTTCAAGCACCGCCCCCGGGCCTGCGAATCGAACCAGCGGCGACAGTGGCAAGGCCAGGAGCGTTGACGACGGGGCAGGAAAGAGTTTCAAAAGACAGGCATTCCTTAGTCATCTCTCACATCGGTAGATACTCATTCATCGTTCTGTAGCGTCCGAAAAACCCTCTGTCCGCTTCCTCTCAGCTCGCCTGTTACCTCCACTAATTTTCTTTCGCAGATTCGGTCAGACCCTTTCCGTCAATAATACCTCCACACCCATCTTTGTCGTCCTCGTCGTCTGTGCCGCCTCCGCAACCGGTTGGCTCAATGGCTCCCCCAGCCCCCTCCCCTCCGGGTTTTCCTCCTTTTGCTGCTTCACCGGCGGCACTAGTATGAAACCCCCAGAGTCGTCCGCCTTGTCTGTAACGTTTCTGCCATCCCCGCACCCATCCCCGCCCGTATCATTGGCAATCGGATTGCATCGGAATTCACATTCTGAGCTAATTAGTGACTCAATAATCCTAGATGATACCCGACGATGCCTCAGCAATCCTCCTGTGATCATATTTTCACTGGGAGTCACCCAGTACTCGAAATGGAGATTGTTGAGAAAAGCGAAATTGCGTGAATTTGAATTTGTGCTTGTTTGCATTCTGATCGCATGTTCACCTACGTACCTTTTGAGGCCCCAAGTCTACCAGCACTGACCCTGGGCCCTCAGCGCTCAGCGATACCTCCTGTGATCCTTTTTTTACTAGGAGTCACCCAATACTCGAAATGAGAGACTGTTGAGAAAGGCGGAATTGCGTGAATCTGAATTTGTGCTTGTTTGTATTCTGATCGTATGTTCACTTATGTATCTTTTGAGCGTCTGCCAGCAGTTACATACTTTTGCACATAATCACTTGCCTGCTAGATTCTCGCGCCTTGCTCTAGCTATGTAGGAACATGCGGACTTGGATGGCATAAAAAATGGTATTGCTCCGCATCGGCGCCTCGAACAATCTTGTGGAGAGGAAGGGGATCAATTACTGTTAGATTGACAGCCAGTTGAAAAGCGAATTTGAGGCCTGAAGCGCCGGAAGGAAGATCAATAAGTGTATACAGTCTTGACGAGGTTGAATATCCGAATGTGCTAGTATTTTCTCTCTGCTAATTGGACATCTCAACCACGATAGGAGAGCTCAGAGCAGAGTCTCGCCCAAAAGTTTTGAAAAGTAGTCAGAGATTCAGCCGAGCAATGCGCATCAGATAGCGAAAAGGACTGTGAGGACAACACTCGACATACCCGTCACACGCGACCCGTAGAGCCGTCGTGACGGGAGCGGAGCGGCAAGGCACTAAGCCACAGCAGAGGTGGACAGCTAGAGGTATCGACAAAATGTACAGGCAAGAAACTTTCGAGAACAAGAGAGTTTTGAGACTGCAGTCCGGAGAAAGACTTGCGTGCTTGAAGAGGCGCTGGGAGATTTTTCTGGTGAAGACTGCTTTGGGATGAAAACAGGAAAAGAAAACTGAATATCAGACCGAGTAAGAGTTGGACATTGAACAATTTGAACTGCTTGAGCTTGAAACACTTCTTGAGGTAGTTCATACCATCCCCCTCCCAGGAATGTTGAGTTACCCATTTTGATTAAGCCTCCGAATTCCTTCCCCAGGTAATTACTCAAAAATATGGCTGACTTTCGTCTGGCACGATAAGGAGCGAAGAGAGTGTGGAACAAGACATGATCATTTGAAATAACTGAATACTGTTGCCTTTCATGCGAAGGACTTGATTTTGGTTGACAGAACCGCCTAGATGGGGCTTCAGGGGAGAGCACGAGAATCACGACAAGTGCTTTTCTCCCCCCTTCAGAGAAGTATTAGAAGTAGGAGGCCACAATACACACCGGGTGTTTACACGGCGTGTTTTGGCGTGCAATTCTGCGATTCGGATGTCATGCCATGCCTTGTCAACTACGTGAATGTAGTATGGACCTTCAGCATCGGACCAGGAAACGCTTCCTCTGGGATAGATGCGCTCTGCGACACGAAAGATGTTGCCGGGGTGATCACGCTGAAGTACTCCTGTAACTGGTACCATCGGTAATGAGCTGAGGCACATACTGTCCGCTCTGTCAAGGGCCTGTCCATTGGGAATCTGTACGTCAATGGCATCAATGTGAACACCTTTGCGCCATCTTTGAGGTTGTTTAGAAGGTGGGCAATTGAAAGGTTTGCTTCGTTCGCTGTTAGTCTCATAAACACTATTTTTTGTAAAGCACTTACTTGCTGCAGAGAATAGCCTGTTACTGACTAACACCACATCTGCTGCAGCAATGTTCTCTTTCACCAGCTCACTCTCCAACATATCAGCCTCAACCAGCTGCATCTTTCCAATCCTCAACCCGCACCCTTGAGCACGTAGCATGCTCTGCTGAGCAAACTTTTCTGCCAAAGCAGCTGGTTGAGCCATCATCTCCACACCAAAGCTTGAACATCTGGCTTGTATACTCATCAGGCAAACGATATTTCCAATACCGCTACCCATGTCAACAAAATGAGATGTTTCAGTGAGTCGACCTTCTCGTATCATGACATCCGGAATGTTGGCGACAATTTCACCATAAACGGCATCGGTCCCCATCCGATACTTTGCGAGCTGTTTGAGGTTAGGTGTTATCACTCGGTAATACGCTTGCTGGCAGAGAGAGTTTCCCAAGTGTTCATGGTGATTCTGTCGATAGTGTGCGTGACGAAAGAATGTGTTTATGTTTGTGAAGGTCTGGTTGAACTTGGCAAGGTCCTTTTCGTCGACAGCTTCAATCCATGATTGCAGGAGACCCTGGAAAAATATCAGATGGTCCTGTAGCTGCAGGAGTCCTTACTGTGTTTTCTTCCGACTTTGAAACTGGAGAGTAAAGTGCCCGATGAGAAGTTGAATGATTATATGGCCATGGAATCTGACCATAATAGAGATCCTTGACGATGGATACCAGGTCCGCAACAGGGTTGTAAGTGAGAGACCGTGGGTCCCTCGGCTCAAGAAGTAGAAATCTGAAAGGAGTTTAAAGTCGAGCCGTATGCATAGAGGTATACGTGCCTTTCTTCCAACAGTGATACAGGATATATCAAGGATACTACCACAGAACTGGTATCGGAGAAGTCTGGATATGTTAGCAAGAATCTAAGGTTGTTAAATGGGATCTCACAGTTTTTGTACGCGTTAATATTGTCCTCAACAACCTCGCGCGATGAGATTGGTAGTATCAATGAATTAACATTGTAACGATATTTCTTGAGTACGTCCAGAAGGTTGAAAAAGTTGGCAGGGTTGTGATTCAAAAACTCTGCAGTGTTGGTAGACATGGTTGAGGTGAAGTCCGGCGGATCCTGAGCATTCACTGATTTTGCCCTCCAAACCTGTGTTGGAATCGTTTGCTTCGAAGGCCGCCCTACTTGTCGACCAGTACTGTTGGCTTTTCTGTTCGAGTAGCGCCTGAGTAATTGAACGTATGTATCATAGTGGGAACTAAGCACCGTTTTTCCCTCATATAATCACGTCTTTTCTCCTGGGGTGTTCGTGCATCTGTCAGCCTATCACGGTAATAGGGTTGACTAGAGTCTTTTGTAGAGTCTGCAGAACGATAGTAATCCATGGCAACAATAGATGCAGTGTTGTCGTTTGGAAAGGAAGATTTGGGCGAAACGCCTCGTTTGTGCCTCGTGTATTGAGATATCGGTATGCGCATGTTTCCCATCACCTCAATTTGACATTTTCCACGTTGCATAAAGCCGTTTTGCTCCGATCATACCGTATTCGGTGAGTGTTTCTCATGTCCACACCGCCAAACGCGATCCCCTTAAATGATATCCAATTTTGTCTTAGGACAAGTCTATAAGATATTCACCTGTATCTCTTGAATAAACAAGTGTTGAGGTTTCTAGTAGGCTTTGGAATTTCTAAGAACGAGGAAATTCGATGGAACTGTCTGCCAGGAAGATGTTGATCTTGTTTGCTGACGTGGCCAGCTGGACGGCGTTATCTTGAGGCGCCCGAAACACTGTGAAGTTGGTGACGAGACCAAGACCAGACACTTTGAGGCTCGAAGTCTTGACTCTTTATATCTTTGAACGGAGGTTTGAGGCAACTTTAACGTGACAGCAGGCTTGAAAGTTGAGGGCAGTGGATTCATGACGTTGACAGGCTTGCGTTCGGGAGACAGAATCTCAAGTGCGAGGGAAACAAGAGCTTGAGGGTGTAGTGTGCTTGGAGCCAAGAGCTGGTGCAGGGGTCCCAGGGAGAAGAAGTTCAAGTTGGGAGGAGGGAGACTTAGTGGTGGGAAGAAAGAAGTGGACAAGAAGTTTTGATGGATGCGTCCCTTTTATGAAACGGATCGGGTGCGGAATTAGGGTGTTTCACGGTTGACAATCACTGCGTTCAGGGGCCTCGTCCGCACAGCAGTGCGGACATATGCGGACTAGGTGCGGATCAATGTGGATCGTGGGATACACAATATGCCGACATTAGGTCGGCCGAATTCGTCCGACATTCGTAGACCTGGTGTAGAACCTGTGTCTACACAACGTGTCGATGCAGGTCCACACAGGTCGGCAGACGTCTGTGGCGGCTGCCGACTCCTGTCCTGCTGCCCTCACCCAGCTCCTTCACCGTGCCAAGCATCAGTTGCTCCCACATTCACAAGGGGCTTCCGATCCCAGAATTTTTAAATCACCTCGAAAACTGAAAGAGATTCTGATTTTGAGACACAATCCACTTTCCTTAAAGTCTCTGGTGTAGTGGTTGTCAAGGTAGAAGGGCATACATTATTCCTATATCGGGAGATTTGATGAGATTAGATCATGCACAGCCACTCCGAACGTAGTAATTTATCACGTGGGGTCAGCCATCGGCCGATGAAGCAAAATTCTTCTCACTCAAATACATCCCAGAGCTCAACAAAAATGCTTTAAGGACTCTTCTTCCACATAATAACTACCTCCGAGACCCAAATCCACTGTGCTTGCTGTGATTTGAGCTCAAAACCATCGTGGGAACCTTCCCAAAAAGGCAATTTCCCGATTGGGAGGGGGGGAGGGGTCCCCAATTTCTCTGAGAAAAAAATTTCGAGGTATGGTGCGGATTTCGCGGATCGGTTCCCCCCTTGCACATTCACCCTGAATGCGCGCTCTGGCTAGCCGTCGGCTAGCTACTGGCAGCGGAGGCTATGGCTCGGCTAGGCCGCGGCTAGCTCGGGGCTATGCGTGTAGCCGCCGCGTAGCCGCTGCCACCTAGCCCGACGGCGTGTTGCTCTGGCCAGCTCATGGCTAATTTGGGCAAGGGGACTTCGGCCGAAGCTAAATGTCCACACCACACAACTTGACCGGCGTCTGCAGACGTCCGCATAGGTGTGCAGACGCCCAAGTCTGCAGACATCTGCGGACGTGGGTCTTATATCGCCTGTGCGGACGACCCCTCTGAACGCAGTGAATTTGGGCCCAAGTTGGGGCTCAAGTTGAAGCCCACTCTGCAACACCCATAGGAGAGTTGAACCCATATCACTGGCTGGGCCGAAATCGTTAGCCACTGGATGGCTCCAATGGCTGCAGTGCAAACTCTCTATTTTACCTACCGGCGCAGATCTTGACAGGATACATTTAAGTGGCCCTTTTTTGCATAAATTTCTTTGGCATTCCATCTTCAATGCATTTGTTCTGTCCGGTGTGGAGGGGTGGAATGCCCGGCACGTAAGTTCGGGAATTGGGTCGGTAGTCCGTGTAGGGGTCGAAGGAATGATAGGAAATAAATATCGAAAGTTATCTCGGGCCGTAGAGTGTGAAAACGGAATAAAAACAGAGTACGAAGGTGGGAAAATGCCGTGTGTTCAAGATGGCGTCGTAATGCGTGATTTAAGGGGCACGGGTGGCTAAGAAGCCCACTGGTGACATTGGGGGAGTAGGGGGCAAGGTCCCTCGGTGGTACCTCTGGGCGTATGCCCTGCACTGGTCACGGAAGATGGTAGTTCGTGGCAAAAAGATGATGATTTGGCACTGTTTATGGTACAAACAAATGCTGTAAGGTAAAATTAAAAACGGAATGTGGAAAGATTTCCATATCCCAGTCGTCCGACCCCTCCACAGTGCGGGGGATTCTGATGTCATCCCCGACATCAGTTTAAGGGAAGGAGGATGGCCGTAAAGTATGAATAGAGCGAATCGTAAAAACTATATGTGCAAGATAAGTAATGGTTGAACAAAGCAGAGGCAACTATATGTAAACGGTGAGTGAGTAATAAATAAATCAACAAAAAGATGATAACGAATCCACAATCCGGTCCAAAACGCGATAGAAAACCTCTCGAAGACGAGGTGAAGACGGACTCTCGTAGCCGACATTCAACCGATCCAGCGAGTCGATGAGTTTGCGCAATTCGTCACGAATTGGTGGTGAAACAAAGAGGAGCTCGAAAATGGATAATGGGACGTGTGGAGTCGAATCCTCGGACAACGAGTCTGCTGGTGGTTTTGAATCGGGAAGAGGTAAGTGAACAGGAAGATAAATAGGAGGTGAGGGAAGGCGCTCGATGGGCGGAAAGTGCGGAATATTTGACACGACGCTGCGATCTGAATGGGGAATAGGACGTGGATGGACCACGCTAGGATGCGACACGTGGGGGGGATTTGGATCGACACAGGGTTCGACAGCACGAGGACGAACGGTAGCGGGTAAAGCAACGTGCGGGGGATTTAATTTCGATGTGGGAAGCAACGTCGTTTTATGGTGTGAAATGTGAGCCGAACAAGAAGAAGCGAGTCGTCGAGGCGAGAGCAAGTGCGCTGCAACTCCGCCGGGGTGTCGCGTCATGGGGAGTGGCGAACCATCGAATGAAACGAGGCGAAAATCGGAAGTGAATATGGCCAGGTGGTGGGAAATGAGCTCGAGGGTACGCGGGCAAAACCGCGGGTGCAAACGGTGTTTACCCGTCCCGCCGCATACGAAAGCAACGGCGCGATCGCTTTTTGCGACGGGTAGAAGTCAAAGGTAAAGTATCGAGGTCGGATTGGGAAATGGGAAGTGTAGGCGGCGGCACAGACGATGCGCCGGACGGCATGGTGCACGGTGCGACGCGGGGATGCGAAAGGTGCGAAGCGAGGTGGAAACGAGAAGAGGTGGCCGCGGGATGCGAAGGAAGGGGTGTAGATGGTGAATTAGACGAGCCGTTTGCCCGGTCAAAGCGCAATGCGACATGGGAGCGCGAAACAAGCGTGGAAGCGTGTGAACGCACGACGAGCGGACGTGTGGACGAAATATGCGGCATGTACTGTAGTAATCCGACCAAGTGTTCAGGTGACGGGTGACGGCCAGCCGTGAACTGAACACTTTTGGTACCAGTGACGGTGACTTTGTATTTTTTTGACCTCAAACAGGCCATAAAACGCGAAAAATTTCGGTCCGGCATCTGCCGGACTTCCATATATGGTAAATTTTGCTGATTGCCGAACAATGAACACCTTACCGAGTGAACACTGTTGGTGACGGGCAACACCCAGTGAACACTTGGTCGGATTACTACAGTAATGCGAAGGATGGAGTATAGATGACGAATAAGGCGAGACGTTCGCCGGCTCGGGCTGCAATGCGATGTGGGAGGGCGAAATGTGCGTGGATGCGTGTCGATGCGCGACGAGGGGATGCAGAACATGCGAAGCGTTGTGGGGACGCGCAGAGCGAGCCGCGTGCGAGATATCGAGGCTGAAAGGCGAATTATGAGGTGGGGACGAAGGTGTAGGCGAGGCACTGGACCGCATGGAGCGCGGTGCGACGTGGGGATGAGCGTCGTGTGAAACGACGTCAAAACGCGAAGGGGAAGCCGTGGGGACAGAAGGTAATGTGGAACGTGAAGGAAGGGACATAGTCGATGGATATGACGTGCTGTTTGCCTGCTCGGGGCGTGAAACGACGCGGGGATGCGAAAGGTGCGAGGGATCGGCGTGACGTGTGACGAGTGGCGTACGAGGGATAGGACGCGAAACAAGCGGCGTAGGAGCTACGGGACATGACACGAGAGGTGTAGACAGCGGCACGAACGATGTGTGGGACCGCACGGAGCATGGTGCGATGCGGGGATGAGCGTCGTGTGAAGCGTCGTGGTAGCGCGAAGAAGCGGCCGTGAGGACCGTCATAACGAATGACAAATGAAGAATGTGGAATAAAGTCGACGGACCAATTGGAATACCCCGTAAAAACCCTCAATGAGCTTTTTCCCCCTGCGGTGGTCACCACTGTGGAGGGGTGGAATGCCCGGCACGTAGGTTCGGGAATTGGGTCGGTAGTCCGTGTAGGGGTCGAAGGAATGATAGGAAATAAATATCGAAAGTTATCTCGGGCCATAGAGTGTGAAAACGGAATAAAAACAGAGTACGAAGGTGGGAAAATGCCGTGTGTTCAAGATGGCGTCGTAATGCGTGATTTAAGGGGCACGGGTGGCTAAGAAGCCCACTGGTGACGTTGGGGGAGTAGGGGGCGAGGTCCCTCGGTGGTACCTCTGGGCGTATGCCCTGCACTGGTCACGGAAGATGGTAGTTCGTGGCAAAAAGATGATGATTTGGCACTGTTTATGGTACAAACAAATGCTGTAAGGTAAATTATCGGCGTATCAAGGTAAAATTAAAAACGGAATGTGGAAAGATTTCCATATCCCAGCCGTCCGACCCCTCCACACCGGCATGTACAAACAAGCTCAGTTGCAACCCTCGGAATAAATGTCCCTCACCTTGCTGCCACTGGGACCCCCAACTCCCAATCCTTGTCGATCTCCATATGCCACCACATCCATCATCCCACGCAGTGATGTCCGACTAGTAGGTGGTTTGGTAAGTTACCATTCAATTGAATCGCGTAACATCCGCAATTGCGGGTGTGTTTGATCTCCTGCGAGCTACTAGACCATTTTTGTATCCTTCTGAGGTACTGAGGTATTTCATTCAAATCGACAGTCACGGGTCACGGACCCCTCTGTCGATCACGAATTTTGGTCGCAGTCACGCGTCACAAAGGGGTTTGTCGAACGCTCCAAGCCGTGTCACCCCCCCCAGTGACCAGAAAAAGGCAAATTTTCCATGAAACTGTCGAAATTTTTAGGGGTGTCACGCAAAAATCCGGCCGCTGTCGAAATGTCGAATAGGTAAATCGTGTCACGCGTCACCCCCCCTGTCGATTTGAATGAAATACCTCAGTATGCATAAAATCTCTGCTGTCAGATCCGCTGCTTTCCTTCTTTCCTTCCTTTCTCCCTCTGTCCAACTCTCAATTCTCAACTTGATTCTTAACTCTTGACATCGAGATGCTTGCCTTGAAATCCATCATCCCTGTCCTCCTTCTCACACTCGGAGCATAAAGTGGTGAAAACTTTGAAATATTCAACCAGTGACACGTTATGCATTTTATCTACATTTTGTTCTCGGCTAGAGTTCTGTAATAGGGAGAATATCCTCACAAGTGAACCGATGTAGGCGTCCCCATAGGTGTGTAGACGCCTAAATCTGCAGACATGGGTCTTACATCACCTAGTTAACTGTTATACTGATGTTACGAGTAATGTTGCCGTGACTTGAAAAGTCGAGTTTCGACTTGGAAAGTCACGACAAGTCGCACTTCGACTTTGACTTGACTTTTCTGGTTTAAGTCAAGTCAAGTTGTTCAAGTCGACTCAAGTCGACTTTTTGGTACTCATTTCAAGCTGTGTATTATGTGTGCCATGCAGACCTCATTTTCGAGTGCAGCGTTGAAAGTGTTCATCAGTGATGCCCAGTGAGGCACAAGTGTGGTACTGGGATCTGAGCCCTGGAAACTGTAGTAGCTGTCATGGTTCGCTTAGCGCTGTTGGAGAGCCCTTGCCATACAAGCTTCAGACCCTGTCGGCCACAGTGTCGTTCATGTGTACCCATGTCATGCATACATGAGACATCATGAGTGTAGGAAATTTGTAAGAAGTGGAGACAGCACTAACAGCTAACTGCAAAACCCTAGAGCACTTTCAAAAAAACTTCACTCACACCGTTGATATCGTTTAGAGGGCTGCAGTGCGTGCCAATGCGTGCCGGTGTGAAGAACTGTGCTTCAAAAGGAAATTGATGTCATAAATTGCTCATGAACTTTTTTTGAAAGCGCTCTAGAATTTTGCAGCTAGCTGGAAATGGACGCCGGCTCCATGAGAATGCAGAGAATCAAGCTTTAATTTCGTAAGTCATTTACGGCAATTAAGCGTCATCACAAAACTTGATGTACTATGATTGAATTATGCCACAACAAGCCCTGTTCATAATAGGGCAGGATGGGCAGTGATATAGGGAGAGTCAGACAAGGTCTGACAAGGTGTGTTGAGGCCTGGAGGCAGATAAGGTGGAGGCGATGGAGTCACACCTGGTCACAGATCGGCAGATCTGTGCCTAAGCGATGACGGCAAACCTCGCTTAGGTGTCTCGGCAGACCTCGACGCATAGAGTCACAGCTCAGCAAGGTTTGCCGAGGGGCTTTGCAGTGAAACAACTATTCCAAAATATTGAGTTGAATACCTGACTTGAAGTCACTTCAAGCCGCTTCAAGTCGACATTGAATGACTTAGAAGTCGAGCCGAGTCACGCAAGCGACTCGACTTAACTCGGCTTAAATCGACTTACAAAAGTCGACTTCACGACTTCAAGCACCAAGTTGCAGCAACATTAGTTACGAGTGGCAATCTGTCAAGAGAGACTATACATCACCTGGGCACACTGCAGACATCCCCCCTGAACACATTGAAGGGATGAGAGGGCGACAAGGGAGTGAGGGAAGATAAAGAGAACAAGAAATAGTGACGCGCCAGGATTGCTCAAATCCGGCATGTCGAGGTCACGGCTGCTGCTGTGCGTCTGAAACAAGGTGCACAGGGAGCAGGGTGTTGGCTACCGGAGCATCGATGAGGCTAATGTCGTGTCGAGAACATGGTCATAAGGGGCATGGGCATGGCACATCATTTTGGACATGCTCATTTCCCATAGCACTGCTTCACCTTGTATTTATAGTCTTCAGTTCTTCGTGATACTGTAGCATTTCGACCAAGTGTTCAGTAACACGTAACACAGCTTTTTTTTTGATGTGTGCAAAAGTCGCCTTAATTCAAAAGAAAATTTCTCAGGCATCTTAAATTGATGAACACTTGGTCAAAATGGTACAGTACACTTTGTCGAATCAACGCCAGTTTCAGGGCTACCTAGCCTTTCAAAATTTCTCCCCAGTCTCGCTCTCATTCTTCGTTGTCATCTCGGGGTCAGCCCCGTGACAGTTGCGGCTTGCCTCCACCCACCATGCGAATACCTCCAGAGCTCTTTGATATCATCTTGCTGGAGGTGGAGGACATGCCTATGCTCAAATGCCTCTTGCTTGCAGGCCCCCAATTCCGGAGAGCCTGTCAACACATTCTCTTCCATTCCTTTGTCCCGCTGCAGCCAAACACTGCGTTCAACTCCCTTGGAGACACATTGTTCTGACAATGGCAGACATGTGCCGATCGTGGGAGCCACACCCTGCCGACATCAGATTGGCGCAACTGTGCTGACAGTGCTGGACATCGTGTAGGACATTGGTCTGTCACACCTCGGCTAATGTCGCGGCAGGGGTTCGACCGAGGTCCGCACAAGTAAGTACATTGACATACCGCCTGCCCTCCCCACCCCAACCAGAATGCATAAATTCCCATATCAATTTGTACACATTACTCGCGAACAGATAAGATGTAAAAATGGGATGACAAAATTTATTCATGATCACAGCAACTTCTCCCTTCACTGGTTGAACATTTCAAGTCTTCCAGTGGAAAAACTAGTGAAAAATGTTTGAATTTTACAGCTGTTTTTCAGTGAAAACTGACTGAAAAATTTGAAACTTCTTCATGACTTTTTTGAAGTTCAAAACTTTTTCAGCACTTTTTTCAGAGATTTTTCACCAAGTTCAAAAAAGTCACAAAAAAATTTCAAGTTTTTCACTTGGTTTTTCACTGAAAAATTGCTGTAAAAATTCAAAACATTTTTTATTAGCTTTTTCACCAAAAAATTTGAAATTTTCAAGCAGTGCTTGCTTCTCCTGTTAGCCCTGGCCATTTCCAACCCTGGGCAATGTCATGCAACAGTGCTGCCATCATCTCTCTTCCTCTCACCCTACCCGGTTCCTGGTGGCCTGACTCAGTGGAATCGTGGTTCTAGGCTGGAGGAATGGATCCAAATGCTCACTTCTATAACCCTAACCCACAAGGCAACCCGTGTGGATTCCAATCACGCATTGTACACACTCATTGACGACAATATGCAGGTTTGAGCATATAGGCAATGGTGTGCCCACAGGGCCTCAATACTTTGGACAAGGTCTCCCGCTATATGTCTCCTCGTCACTTGGACAAAAGAAACCACCATAGCAGCGTTCCCCGCAGTACTAATGTGCGCTCCACCTCTCTCAATACCCCCCGTTCCGGCCAATCGTACTCGAGCAGCATACAATAACGGTGGTCGTGTGGCAGGGGCGAATGCCGATACATCCATCTATGATAATGCGGGCTTGGCGAACACTCCCACCCCTGCCAATAGATACCATCATAAAGAATGTGTGAGCATCATAGAGGCGTCTCTCGCGCCACCTGCAGCTGCTACTGCTCCATGCGGCGTCACATCAACGCAGGGGGGAAGAATGGCCCATGCTGTAGGCTAAGCGTGGCCGTTCCTTGAAACCCACCACTGCCCCATGATGGATGGGATGACAGTGGTATTGACCCCCTCCCTTTGTCGCTCGGACAGCAGGGCTTCCACCACTGATTTCTCCAAGACTGACGATGATCATACAAGCGTGGAGGACGATGGTGTAGAGCTTGCTACTGTGGATGTTTCTGCGCAGGAGAGGGGGTCTCTTCAGGTTCGTTTATTCACTTGCATCGTACTGATGTGTTGATTCTTGACAACAGGCCTTTGTCACCAATAAATTTCAAGATGTTTGCGATGTTCAAGGGTTGCATTGGCCAGAGCCAACAGTTGTTCGTACAGATTCGATTACTAACAAGTGTATCCAACACCGTCATTCCGATCGAAAGTTTCGCATACCTGGAACCGGAACATCCTCGTCGCGGTGTCAAAAGAAGCACTGGCAGACTTACAGGTACGGTTGAATGTCTTCCATCGAAAATACTTATCCTATCTATATATAAAGGCACACTGAGCACAGCCTTTGACAGAAAGTCACGAGAATTTTGACAGAAAGTCACCTGAATTTTCATGTGAGGTTGTCGAGAAGTTGCTGCCGGCTGTTGAGATGTTGCGGCCGAGTCCCACGGTCTCGGAATCCGCTGTTAAACCCCGAGGCGCCGCACACCGCGAGCGTTAGTGAGCGGCAGTGCGGCGCCGAGGGTACGGAATCCACCGTGTCTGTACATGGGGCTTGCGAGTCAGCCGTGCCGAAGGCACGGGCCTAAAGCTTGTACATTAAGAGACAACTCAGTGAATTCACGTGACGTTGTCGAGATGTTGGTGCCGGCTGTTGAGATGTTGCCGCCGAATCCCACGGTCTCGGAATCCACCGTGTGCGGGCGAATCCCGAGGCGCCGCGCACTGCGAGCGTTAGCGAGCGGCAGTGCGGGGCCGGAGGGCTCGGAATGTAGCCGTGTCTGACCGCCCGTGGCGAAGACACGGGTGCCTACATCTTGTAATCGTTTATAGGATCCGGAAGCCTGGCCGCCGGGTCTGAGGCGGCCCAAAGACCAACCACAGCCAACGTTTGACCTCGCCTTCCTCACTAACCTCGCGAAAGTATCCTTTTGCGGCTTCAGAAGGCAATGGAATGATGCCAAAAAGCTGGAAGCCGGCGCGACATCGACAAACGCCCAAAACGACCGCCGCAACAAGCGCCGCAAGCGGGTAATTTTAACAATGATTTACTACTCATCTGTCAACGTCTTAATCTCCCGTAGAAGTCGCAACAGCTGGAGAAAAGTCTGCCAGCGTTTGCGTCGAAGTCTGGTCTCGACATTGATTTCTTGCGTGAACTTATCAATGAACAATACTTATCTGATGAAGTATCGGGTCCTGAAGAGGGCTCAGATGAAGTCCCGCAGGCATGGAAGGTCCGCATGGCTTCGAAAGCAGATGTGTCCCTCGACCCGAACACTCTCAAAACGGTCAACAAGTGCTCAGTGAGGAACGTCCGAAAACTGTACATTGGACCGTAGTCCAAAACTTGATCCGGAATGTGTACAGCCCAGTGGTGGTTCGGTTTCACTTCCTTCGCACCATAGAACTGTACAAAAGTGGGCGACATATCATAAACGGTCAAAACAGTGCATACCTCCAAGAAATTCAACAGGTATTCTTGTAACAGGACCCTTGTTCTCTCAAGTCCTTCGTGTGTAATTGAACTGCCGCCAGAATTTTCAATGCAGTGGCAGAACGCAAAAAATTTCTGTCTTCTCCTTCCTGCATGCATCGAACCGGTTTTTTCGGTGGAGTTGGTGCCGGCGCGTTTTTGGCACCCATGTCCCAGGTGTCTTTTTTCTCCTCATATGCGCTTAATGTTTTGCGGTATCGCAAATTCAAATTGGCAGCCGTGTAGTCGTTGTCTGATGCTTTCAGCCAGCGAACCCATACTAACGGTACCTGGAAGGTGTCAAGTGTTTGTTGTCCAGCAGTGTTTGTTGTCCAGTTGCAGATTGATTGGTATACCGCAATGGCCCATGGCCCTGTAACTGCGAATTTGTATTCATCTGCTGTGAGTGAGCCTCCAGCCGGTTGTCCAACACGTAAAGGCAAGCGGCCAGCCCATAACGGAGACTCGAACTTGAAACAGGTAAGCGGGGCTGCGGAGTCGTAGAATGAAATGACTGACACTCTCCAGAAAGTCATGAATATCATTGAGCTCGCGCTCCTGACCAGGTGTATTGGCTCGTAGACAGCCATATTTCACCCAATACCCATACCACTGTGTTTTTGCAACCCCTTGGGAACCGAAGTTCAGCGTGGGCTCATTATTACCAATAGATAAAGTTTACCGAGCAGGAGATTGTGCATCGGATCGACCACCGTGTATCGCACGAGATCGAAATATTTAGCCGAGCAAATTCTGTCCACCTAACGCCATATTGGGTGAAGAAAACTTTCTTTGCATTGTCATCTGGAAGATCCCTGTATTGTTCCGCTAGTCGTCTATGCTCCTCTCCGGAGCGTGCGGGGAATCCTGGGACAGGCATGAAAAAAAAATCTGAAATATTCCTTGAGTTTAGAGGTTAACATTCCGCAAGGACTTTACGGCGAAAAATTCCTTCTGTGTCACTGTACATTTTGTGCACGGTGTGACATTATGGCTGTGATCCGCAAATCCGCAAAGTTTACACATTGCAGAATAGTCTGCAATAATAGCGACGAGCGCAACTCTCACCCTAATTCCTATTTGGTGTTGAGTACAATGTCAATTTGCTGACCATGCGTAAATATGATACCGTTTGGATGTTCTGGCGTCGTTACAACCAGGCGGCATTCCAGAGAGGATCATGTTTTCTGACTGGTACCTGCAAAGGTTTCAAAGGCGGTGAATTCCCGTAGAAGGTCTACTTTACCGCAACGGCATCGTCAGATTTTGTATACAAAAGGACATAACCCCGATGAATGGCTTGGACCAAAGCTACTTTTGCTTCGCCCAAACCTGGTGAAATTTAAGTAAGCGTACAGATTCAGAAGTGCACTGCAATGTACCAGTCAAAACTGAAGCTAACACCCAGTCGAATTTCTTCATCCCCGCTGGCACCATAGAAAAACGAGTCGCCATCCTGACCCTTCATTGTTCTCCAGACTCTTCCATCTTGGATGCTTTTGAGCTCGCTGGGGTTGCTATTCGGAGGGCGCTTCTTCCACGAGGTTACAGTGGAGACCATACCAACGCAGTTGAAAAACCCTTGCAATGCCGCAGAAAGAAGCTGGATCGGCACAACAACCTGGGGTTTCCGTTTCTTAGCGCCTGTGGACGATTCGGCGGCCTCAGAGTCAGAGATCATATCGTCCCAAGGAACTGAATCGTCTCGATCTGATCCACCAAATATCTCTACGGTGCAATCCGGACAAAAGGTTAAGGGGCTGATCTTTGGAGGAAAGATGCGATAGCATTTGAAGCATATAGGGTGCACGATGAACGCATCTCGGATGTCCAGCCTCACAAATATTGTCGTGAGGGTACGAAGCACTGGAGCAGTCGCGACCAAATCTCCCGCAGTGCATGAAAAGATGAATGCCAGACACACAAGGATCAGCCCACAGGCGCGGAAAGTGACCCGATGTTTAATATGCAGAAACGCGACCATGTAGATAATAGCGCGAATGTACCAGTTCGGGTGAAGGCTGTCACGTGTGGTGAGGGTGGTTGAAGGGCCGACGATATGCGTGGTTTGCGTTTGAGAAGATACCTGCTGAATTCCCCCAATTACTCCCGGGAGTGGGATGCCTCGATGTCTCTGTCGTGGAGCTGCGAAAATTCAATTTCTCAGCCTGAGCTGGAACCAAAACCCACCGCGATGAAGCTCCATCTGTTTCCTCCACGGATGCTGGCAGCTCAGATGAAGCCAGAACGGCCTCGGGCCTGTGATTACATTTTGAGATCAGTGCTAGTTTAGCGGTCAGACAGAATGGAGCCTACCCGGATCCATTGCCACTGAGGTTGTGATAAGCAGCACCTGCAGGGCCTGAGCGCCCACGCCGACTGCCGAGAGCCGGTGTCCGCGAAGGTGGTTGTGAAGTTGGATCAGAAGCTGAAGCGGAACCACTGCCCGAGGCCGACGCATGAGGACCACCACGACGTGAAGCTAAGCTGCTTCGACTCGCAGTGAGATTCCTGTGCTGTACTGGCCTATCAGCCATGAGTCAGAGGCGGCGAATTCACCAGAGTCTTGCTGCAAACCTAGCTTATATGCTCCAAGACACTGTCAGGCCCCGGCGAGTGTAGGAAGCGAGAGAGGCTACGGATCCCCACCGGGATGCGACAATACATTCAAAAATGGCAAAATCTGTGGAGGGACCACATTGCTAGCATGATAAGGCACATGCAAGGGTACAATAATGAAACCTTTCCCAAGATTCGAAGTTGATTTTGACTTGGAAGATCTGTCCATCTGCGAGAAATAATCAATGCACCTTTTGATAGACAGCGATTTAAGTGAAGTTACATGGCAGCTGCCACGGCTACACTAAGGGCTCTGCTGGCCGCGAGATAAGGTCTATGCGTGACCACCAATATCGAACCAGGGAGATCTTTGAGTAGAAAGAAAGTAGCCATTACGGCTGGGACACGACCACGCAGTCGAAGGCAATAGAACAACAAGACTGACAGATGCCAGACATCAGGAAATTCTCAGTCGCCGGATGTCAGCGGGTTGGCATCATGATTTGATGACACGCTGATGTTGATCTGGCACAGTCAGATAAGCGCTCATCTGCTGTTATGAGGATCCGGTCCGAAGGTTCGAAACGCATGATTACTAGCCCTTCTTTTGTGGGATCATAGGGCTGGGTATGTAGCTATCAACTGAACGTCAGACGCACAGGGGCCAGACATGTATTTATGACTTGGGATTGGGCCTCTTCGAGGTGGGTGCTGAACCTTTAGTTTGAGCAAATCCCAAATTCCCAAATTGGCCATGTCGGTCGGAAAAAAAATTCACAAAACATGGGGGCTTCCATCTAGGGTATTATAGAGCATACACGCCACTATATGACTGTCTCTACTGTTCTATTAATTGATTTTCCAGATCTCTCGGCTATTGGCCGGGACATATTGAGATTCACAAACAAATACGGCAAATATTGCGGAGACCTGGATTCAACCTCAACACATGCTGAAGTTTTCCATATCTTGTTGTTTCAAGATGTTAATTCAAGACTAAACTCTAAAGTGCCTAGTTTAGGCCAATACGGCCACAAATACTATCTAGTAAATGGACGCGTACATGTGCGAGGGGGAACATAAACACAGGGAGGAGGGATAACGGGATGCGTCACAGGAGGCAGCGGAGAGTGAAAGCAAATCGGGTAGCTCTAAGGTGAGCCTCTGTTCTTTATTGCATTTGCGCATTAACCCTGACAACGCGGATTAGTGTGTATTTAATCAGTGCAAATAAACTCGTACCTGTCAGTGCCTTGCGGGTGCCATTACGATGTCAAAATCGAAACCTTCGAGTAGGCTGGTGTCTGGTTCAGTCAAGAGACTGACCCGTCCTTCTGGAACCACACTGTAGAACCACGACAACTGCTCGCGAGAGTAAGCCTTCGTTCTTTCCGCCTTGCACTGCGTTCCACGGGTCTGTAGGCACAGGGTCTGCCTACGGCCGTAGACCGAGGTCGGCAGACCTGGGCGTAAGTAGACCAAGTGTGCCTTTGTCGGCCTACATCTATTTAATGTTATACCACATCAATATACTTGTTTATGCGTACTTACTGGCCGTTTTGAGTGATGTTTTGACAGAGGGTAAGCATCACCAAATCTGTCTAACACATCAAAGGGCCCCGTGATGATGCCGGCAAGTCCCGTCATGTCCCGTCAAGCCAGGTCAAGCCTTCGTGCCACTTAAAACGGCTCTCTAGTCGTCCGCGGCATATGTTTGTCGCCTCGAGCCTGTTGGAAATGAACTGTACGTGGCTGTGGGATCCAATTCGGAAGCTGACGAATCTGTCGGCGAGGCAGCACGTACATAAGGCAACACAGCAAGCAACACAGCAATACACGCGCACTCCGGCGTGCCACACGAGATCATGGGCCTGATATAGAACAATGTTGTGGGCATGTTGGATTCTTTCGCGCTGCTTGCAGGGGACGGAGACGTGCGTCAACGCTGCGAGCGAGGCAAACGAGTATGGTCGAGTATATCGACAAGAGTGCGAAAGGGAGTGGTGGAGGGTACGTTGAGCGGGGTCCGCAGGCGTACGCGAGACGTCGAGTCGGCGCATTGCCTCCCCGTCTCTACATTTCCCATCCCAACCTCCTCGTCCTCGCTCCAGCTAGGCTCTCTTTTCTTCCTTCCCCTCTTCTCTCCCATTGGCTGACGTATTCCACCACAGGCTGATCTCCGCCTTGCTCCGCCGCTAACCCAGCCTGGCCATACCCAACACAAGACCTGTATCGCGCGGGTGGACGGATTCGCCGGATGGAGAGTCAAGGGATGGGACGCTGGAAGGTGCGTTTTCTGTTGTGATTTCGTTGTTGGGAGAGCGCGATGCTTCGTATGCGGGGACAGAGCGAAAATGGAGAGGTAAAATGAAGATGTGGGGGATGGCGGGAGCACGACGCCCACCTCCGGCGCTCGGTACGTCCTTCCGGTGGATCTGTCCGCCGTCCTGTCAGTACAGTGCGGTGTTTTGCAAGCCATTTTGCTGGGAGTACTTAATGCCGTGCACACAAGCCGGCCGGTTCCAGAACGCAATCGGGTAGTACCGCTCGCATCTGGGCTACGGTTGCTGGCCGGTGAGCATCGATCGGAACACGCAGCTGAACAACCAAGGTTTCATTAGGTGGTGCCGTGACATGTGGAGGGTAGACACGAGTACAATACAACTGACACAGCACTTGTATTATTTTGGCCTTGCTCTCAATGCTTTGTATAAATCACTGATTCGTGACTATTGGATGCCAGCGTGCTTGTATCAATTGAATTGGGAACAGCAAGATACAATTCATAGAGCGCCAAAGAAAGGATGCAGAGCGTGCCTTTGTGGCGCGCAAGTCAGGATTGGTACCAAACAAAAAGAGACCAGAGACGACCTGAGGCCGTTCTTGAACCGCCTGGATACGTCCTTTAATTAGCGCATCCTGCCTGTGCCGGTTGCCTTTCTGGTAATTTTTCTGCGCTTCGCCTTCTGGCCCCACTCATACGAGCGGAGTTCGGGTGCCGGGTAGCCGCACTGCACGCATGTTGCCCAGTGCAGCGTCAGTTTCCATCAGGGTCGGATATTTGTAATTATAAAAAAATGTACACTTTGAATACTTTGAATGATTCTATGTGACTACGAAATGAAATAAAATTTTGGTAAATTATTCCACGCGAGAAGTATAGTAAGCGTTCACAATCTTCCCAGCATCACGTTCGAATATGAGGCTGCACTCAGCCGGCTCAGATCATTTGCCCCAGTCCTTCAACAGTTTTTTATTCTCCGGCACATTGCGCTTCGCCTCCAACCATTCCACCGACATACCAAAGTCATAGGGTGCATACCGCGGAATACGATCCGAAGGGCGGCCAATGCCCACCCTATCGTACTTGAGATTGAGTTGCTCGGCGGCAGAGATACTGTCTGGGTCAAGACGAAATCTCCCCAAGTCGTGAATCAGATTCGAATACTATCGAGATATGAGGTACAGGGAGATATTGGAATAAGGGCAACACACCGCATCAGAACGCCAAGAAGGAACAAGTATTTCGAGTAATTGTAGTCTTTGTTGGTCATTGGGATCGAGGGGCAGGCTACCTTTAGCAGCCAAGCGTACCTTCCAAGCCTCCTTGCTCTCCCCCGAATCGTCATCTGGCTCGGAGACCTCGTCGGATAAAAACTGCTCGTGTATGAGATCGGCGACAAAGGCGGGATCCAGGCCGTATTGGGCGCAAAATGCGAGCAGGACTTTGAGGAGTTGTTCTGATTTCTGCAACACGTCATAAGTATTTGGGATCATTTGAGAGAATGGGACTGACACGCCGGCGGCGCATCATGCGGCGGTGGCTACGGCGGTTCGTATCACCCATGATCGCGGCTTCGATACTCTGAACCTCCCTCCACTGTCTCTTGCAGGAGCGAAATGACTCCTTGACGCATTCCCGCAGGAGTGTGAGCTCGATCATAGCGTCGGGTATTGGCAACGGGCACTTGAGGCCCGCGAGCCAGCAGTCCGGATTCTAGAGTACGATCAGTTTGTAGCATTGAGAATAAATGGAACCTCACAGTTAAATCCGAAAGAACTTGCGTCGCGACATTATTGTACAGTTGACTATTATGATGATCGGTAACTTTGGCGCTGAATATCGGCGTCGGGTAGACTTCATTGGTAATGGTGTTCACGCAAACGAGATCCGGGTCCGGCCAGTGTCGCCCGGGAACGTTGCAGATACGCCGGAATGTCTTTGTCACATAGCGCTGCGGCTTTGGTTAGAATCTCGCAACGAGAAGGATTAGTGTCTGACTAACCTGAAGCGAAGTCTTCTCCGTTCTCGAGATACTGATAACGTCCAGCTCCACCCCGTCTTCATCATCTGGCTCGCGGTCGGTATTGGTGGAGAAATCGGTAGTGCCACGTGGGCCGAGAAGCAGCATCCAACTCGTCTGATTCGGAGGTTACGACAGGGTGCCGGCGGATATTTGGGACGGCTGTTTTTGCGCGACGGAGCCGGCCGCCGCGTTGGGCAGCAATGCCACGAACCGTTGGCGTCGGGGCCTGTAAATTAGAGGGGATGGTCTCCATGGACGAAAACCGTTGTTTGAGCTCGCCCATGTCGTTGTGAAGCGTGTGGAGCATATGCATCATGTCGAGCAAGTAATCCATCTGAGAGCGCTCCTCGGGGATAGAGAACTGGGTGTGGGCGGAGGGTTGTGGTCTCGGTGGGGGACGGGGTCGGTTGGATGGGGTTGGAGTGCCAAATAGAGCGGGATCGTACACGAACGCGTTCGGATTGCTGGTGGCGAGTGGATTCAGCGATGCTGCTCGTCCAGGGTTAGGCCTCGCTCTATGGTGATTGGGTGCTGGAAACGTATCTAGCGAGGTCGATCGAGAAGCCCTGGGCGTGCCGCTATGAGGCCCGTGAGTTAGACGCAATGATAAGTGGTGATTGAGTGGACGTACAGAGGAGGCCCATGGCTCAGAGCCCGTACATCATAAAATACTGGCCCGCCTTGTGGAACGGGTATGTTGGAGCTGGGGCAGACCTCAGTCAGAGATGCAACAGAGAAGGAAAATGTACTCACGGATTGCCTTGCGGCGCACCTGCGCCATATGGATTAACAGTTCGGTTCCATCCAGTAGCGGTCATCATAGCAGGTGGCGGTCCATTCTGGCGGTTCATTGTGGCAAGAAGAGGGAAAGAGCAAAGGGGAAGGCCCACAGAGTTGCCACACTGGTATGGAGCCCTGGACGATGGCTCAGGGTTGACATGGACGGGCAAAGCCTGCAGTATCATTAGGCGCGAAGCGGATATCATTAGGCGCGAAACGGATGTCGTCAGGCGCACAGCGGATATCATCGAATAGAGGTATCGTAAATTACTAGCCTAGCAACGCATCAACACAGGGGAATAGGCATAACTGAGGCCAGACGGAAGAGTTGAGCATGGAGGTAGAGGTAGGCACACTCAGTCGACTTCCCGTCGACCGATGTAGACAGACGGTCGGCAGACGTAGGCCCAATTTGGTCTACATCACGTCGGCAGACCGTGCCTACTTGGCGTCGGCAGACGTAGACCAACGTAAGCTCACGTAAACAGACCGTGCCTACGGGGCCTCGGAACGCAGTGTTGAGTTCGGTACGTTTCAGTTCCTCTCGCAGCTCTTGCGAGATGTGGTTCCGTATTCGGTCCAAACTGAATGGACGCAGGATACAGAGTCCTTTGAGCGATCGTACACGCGACAGCATGACGTATGCGCTCTGAATTGTTGGGCAGCTTGCCAGATCGATGCAGCACACATCGAGCGAGCGTCCCTGGGCGTTATGCGATGTGAAGGCGTATGCAGGAATGAGTGGGAGCTGGGAATGGGTTGCGCTATAGGTCCTTTCCGAGTGCGGGAGGCGGAAGTGAATTGTTTTGGTGATGGGTTTGAGTACGACGATGGTTAACAAACTTACTTGGAAAAACTAACTTAGCCTTACAAAACTTAACTTTACTTTACTTGTGGCAGACAAGTAAAGTAAAGTAAGCAAAAGTAACTTGTAAGTAACTTAAAGTAACTTGGATTGATGCCATCTGATGGCCCAAGTTACTTTGTCTGATGGCATTGATCTAACTTGGTGGGGCAAGTTACTTCCAAGTTACTTGAAGTTGCTTTCAGTGATGTCAAGTTAAAGAAAGTGAACAGACTTCCAGAGTGATTTGGAGTTGTTTTCTGAAATAAATGCGACATGAATGCATTCTAGGGCTCGTATACCGGGATGGTCGTACATTTGAAGGCCGTGTTTGTACCTAGCCGTACCGTATACCGTCCCTTACGCCCGAATCTGGATATTCCGACGGTACGGTACAGGTGGAAATACGGCTGTATATGGGAAGTACCATTTTTTGATTTGATCTGAACTTTTCTCTGTTTTTGCACCAATTCTAGGCCGAAAAATCTCAACACACACCACAGTGTCCTCAGGCCGCACCACAAGATGTTCATCTGAACACGAAACCCAATGTTTCAAAGATTATGGTACAAATAAATTTTGGAGGCTCACCACTGCCACCTTGATGACTGATATCAAAGTATGCACCGTGAAATATAAACTGGTTTTGAACTGGCTGATGAATACTGACTAATTATTGAGGCTATCCTCCGCAGCTGCGGGACTCCGCAGTAGTCAGATGAGCCGGAAAATTTGACAAATGAGCTCCAAAACTGAAAACAAAAAGTCAGATTCTAACCATATTTACCGGCCCAGGTTTTCTGACCTTGAACCACGAAAAACATAACAGATTGAACACAAGCTAATAATATGGCTGTCGATACGGTAAGACGGCCGTATTTTCGATGGGCATTACGGTACACGGTATGGTGTATGCAGTCCTGTCGATTTGGAGCGCCAGAGGTGCGACGGGACAGGACGGGTGCCGAATTACGGGACCCGTATAACCGTCATGTACTGCTATGGTCAGGAGCCCTAATGTATTCTTGTTGGATAAAAGAATCTGTGGAATGTTCGGCTGCCAGCAGGGCATCCCAAGTGAGGGAGATATTGACTGAATTGAGGCTAGGAAATGAGTAAACATCATGGATGCATAGCTCGCAATTTACCCCAGGCCAACTCGCAGCCTGGTTGGAAACCATTTGGTCAATGTGCCATTAAAATCAGTGTTTCTATCGCACTATTCTTATCATCCCTCACAATGTTAACGCATTTGATGCATAGCAGTGTGCATGATTGAACTTCAAGACCACAAGCCCAATACCACACGCACATATGGGCTAGAGTGAATGTAATGTGTAGTAATGAGTACTCAAAACACTCCAGAGGTAGAAGGCGGCCTCTACTGCAGCGGTTATGCGTGCTATTTTGAACTGTACAAGTTAGCTGTCAATAAGTTACTTTCGCCACGCGTGGGAAAAGTAAAGTAAAGTAAAGTAAAGTTCGCCCCGCTAAGCCGAAGGGGCCATCAAAGTTAAAGTTAGCTCTGATAAGTTACTTTTTTCACTCTCGAGTACGACTCAGTGAGGGTATGGTGCATCGGGGTCGCTGTTTTTGTATGCTCCAAAGTCGACTTCTGCTGATATCGCATAACGACGCCCATCGATCTCCTCGTACACGATCGAGACCAGTGTTCCCGGACTGCCGTTGGAGATGCCCAGCTCTGTAGCCAGATTTTCAGTGCAAAACACGGCCATCCCTGGCATGTAAGGAACCTCAAACATTCGGTGAGCAACCACGCCATAAACGACGATGAAAACAAACTCTTGCCGCCAAGGTCAGTCGCTTCTTTGACAGGCACCGACCATGCAGCCTCAGCTGCCAGGCCAGTAAGCTGTTTGCGCTGCCGACCACGTCCCCTCGTGTCGCACGAGTGATAAACATGGCACTCTTGGCCTGTCGCCGCGGCAAAGGCCTCAGCCATGTTGTTATTGTGACGATCTCGCACGGCGTTTGTATAGACAATTAAAGGACATGCATGCATTGGGTCGTCAATCCATCTGTTAATGTCTGTAAGATCTCTAGTCGCTTCACTGCAGTCTGCATTCGATAACACATATCTGTCTAGAATTCTTTTATCGTCCTCTGTGCATGTACCTTTTCGTAGCCGTTTGAGAATACTCACCAATAACGGATCCCCCCTTTGGCGCATTATTTCTTCTAAAACAACGACATGTTCAACTTGGTGCCAAATTTGTATGCCCTTCACTTCTTGGCGAACCTTTTCATGTAGGTCATTCAGGTTATTGTTTAAATGACATTGAACCAGCTCGCACGCAAATAGTGAATTTCCTCCTGGCGGTGGTAGCTGGCAAGGATCACTGCAGGTTGCCCAATTCAAACCGCCGCATATACCATCGGTGACACCCTTCCCCATGCAGAGATATTCAGAGAGTCTAGCGAGGTCTTGTGCACTCAAGAAGTAGACTTCATCCAAGATCAGAGTCTCCAATGGTGAGATTCGTTCCTCTAGATTTGTGCGTAACGTCGGTGTAGACTTCATTTTGGCAGGCAGAACTCGCAGGCTGGCTTCTGAATGAATTGTGCAACCACCGATATCGCTGGCAACAACACCTGTTGGAGCAGTCAAGCGCAGCCGTTCAGGATGACCGGTGATTTCATAGAACTCTTTCCAGGCTCCAAAAATCACTGACTTCCCTGTGCCGCCAGGCCCAGTACAGAGCAGCGATATAGGTGAATCTCTACGGCCATTCTCTAGTTCACGGCCAATTTTATCAGCTAACAGCAGGAACGCCCGAGTTTGTTCATCGTTCAAGGTATGTTTGATAATCAGTGCAACGGGAGTCTGAGTCGGAGCAGGTACGGTGTTTCTCATATATCACGCGCTCTCTTCACTTCCTCCGCCAATGTTGTGCAAAGAGCTTGCGGTATTCTCGAAGATGTCTGACCACGGTGGGCACTCTGTTCCTCTGTATGGTTTGCGGCTCTCAGACGACGTTTGATAAGCAAATCTTTTTCCTTCAAAAGATCTTTCGCAGCAACACTTGCTTGGAAAATATCATCTTCACCCCCGAGCCGTGTTCTTTGTCCAAACTTGGCACATGTCTCACTGCTTGGCAGATTTTGCACTGAATAAAAGCCAACACCATTAGCCTGTAGAACGATTTGCTGCGCATCTCGGGTTGCTCTGGTATCTTTCACTGCATTCAACGCCTAGTGAGCCAAAACGTCACCTCGCCGGAGTTAGCCGGGCAGCGAACGGCTAGCCGACGTAGCCACGTGTCGGCTAGCCGACGCCAGCTGATCGCGCCAGAACTCGCCACAGCGCGCCGTACCTGGCAACAGCTCGCCGCAGCTGGCAACTGCTAGACAAAAGCTAGCCCAGGTATCCGATGCATTTATCCTTGGACTACATACGTGTTGTTTCTGGACCTACCGGCAGAGACACCCTGCGATGAGCTTGATACGTCGGGAAAGAAAGCTTATTTGAATGATCGAAAATGGCGTGTATATCGGCGGACCCGAAGGTATGAAGAAGAGAATGAAAAACGACCATTTCAATTGGCTTAAGTAAAGAAACAGAGAGATAAGTGACCTAGGGAAACAGAAAGGCGGGATAGCCATGGTTTGGCAAGCTTCGGGATGGTCGCCTTCCCAGACTTCGGCTAAGCGAGCTGCGATCCACTAGCCTGATGGAGCGATTAGCTGGCCACAGCTCCGAGGCCACGGGGCCAGGTTACGGCGTCTACTTGTAGCAAGGGGGAACCGGGATTCGAAAAACGGATATAGGGTCGATAAGTTTTTTTCGAGGTTGAGCAGACCCCCCCTCCCCCCCTCTCCTTCCATATAGGGAAGGTGTTTCCCACACTAGCACCGGGCCGTCTGTTCCGTGTCGAGCCACCGCCCCTAATTATTTCTTCGACTTACAATTTTGACTTTCCTCAATGCATACCAGTGTAGAACCTGTTCATGTCCATTATTCTGTGCTTTGATACTTATCAGATGAATCTGGAATATTCAATGGCTCCTTGTCACAATCAAGAACCTCTCATCCAACAATAACAAAGATCGTGGATTGGGGAGTGAGGTATTAGTTCTCGAAAAATGAGTGAATAAAAGCGTAAAGACTACAAGCGAATATCTACTCGTATTTATACTGTTTATGAGTGGCTGTGTAGTCTATAGATATGTACGTAGTAACAAAAGGAAACAACGTGTATAGCGATCGAAGCAAAGAAGAACTGTCACTTATTAAAAAGACGTGTAACGTACGTGTTTATTGTTCCGTCAACGCATGTTCGATTGTCCTCGAGGTAACCACCTTGTCGATCGTTGCGAAAGTCGTTTCGGAATAAAATAATATGTCCAACGATCGAATTCCTTCTCGGTATTCTCCGTTGTCTTATCTCGTCACGTGCTTAGATAAGATGGAGCGATTAGGCTCAAATCGTGACACTCCTACCTGAATCGGCCTGTACTTCACCTCGACTACCCCGTTTCAGGACATGGAAACTAGTAACCAATGAGGACGTTACACACCTGTTTCTTCATGTTCTTTCCTCCTTGTGGCATTGTTGGCGAGCCCAATGCAAAGCTGAAGAGAATTTTGAAACGCTGTGCTCTCAACACATGATCTAATGCACTACGCAAAACAGGGTGACTGCCCTATTTAGGTTGACAGATGGCCAGAGAACACTCTGATTTGCTCTCAAACCCATTTAACATTGAGGAAACAGAGTCTTGAAGCTTCCCATGGCTCTTTCATAACTGACCCTACAATTTTTTTTCAGCCGAGCTCGGACCCCCCCTCCCCCCCACCCCACGTACAAAATTTTAATGCCGGTTCCCCCTTGACTCGTAGAGCCGTGGGCTAGCCGAGAGCTAGCCGAGAGCTGGCCGAGACATAGCCTCAGCTGCCAACAGCTAGCCGTCGGCTAGCCACAGCTCCAAAATCGGTCGGCCAGGTAGGCCCTGAATGCAGTGAATACCTGTGGATTGTTTAGTTTTTGTTCAGTTTTCACGTTGTCGATGCGTTTGAATATGTTTTACTTTGAATACACCAGCTCAGTTATAGCCCGAACAAAGTTCTACCATGAGCAAAGCTGTACAAGATACATGATACATCTCCTGGCCACATGTGATTAGGTGAACGTGAAGCTCATATCTTGTTTCCATATACGCAGCCTCACCCCCGCCATTTAACATCCACCGCTGTCCTCCACATAATATAAAACCTCCCTACCGCCCGCAAAAACAATTCGTCAGGTTACTCAACTCAGGTCAACGTAAATACTCACCTCTGGCGTTGAAGATATGGTTGGCGCTACGTATGTCTGGGTGCGCCCAATTAGCTTAAATTCGCGTGTCAACAAAGAGTTCACATAAATGGCACATCTTGGGCTCTTTTCCTCGGTCATGAGGCATTACTTGAGGTACACCCAGTTGGCACAATGTCCAGTGCCGAATCCAGCCATGTCCCTGTCAACGACTGCGCCTGGAAGCGTGGAGGAACACACTCTGGTTCGGTCTCCCGGGATTGCAGCGCCAGTGGCAAATGACGAACACAAAAACTGTGAGAAATAGTCCGAAAATGTACATATTGAACAACTCACCGGGTAACATGAACCCTTCACTCCAGAATGGCCCAATGAACATCCGGATCGTTTGCGTCAATTAATGTCGACAGCGGAAGAATGTTGTGTGCATTTGTGCATAATGTTGCGCCTTTCCTGAGCACAGCTACTTCAGAGCGTGCAAGACATTGAGGATGGGTAGGTAGTGGTGGGGGAAGGAAGCGAGGGAGATTGACAGATGGCTCCCTCTTGTTCGGCTTTTGACCGCCCGGATGTTGGCCACATGATGAGAGAGGCGACATCAGAGCACGGTAGTATCCGAAAGCGCCCAGGGCACTCAAGTTAAACCCTGATGTTGGAAAAAAATAGCCTGCCTTGAGGCGACCAGAGGAGTGGAACATCAGCACAAATATGTACAATGTGATTCATGGGATCTGCTAGTCTTTGACTTTTCGCCCCACGCACGTAATTCCGAATGGGGTAGTTAGCGTGTCATATTTGTTCCATTCGAGCCGGTTTGACAGCTCGTTTGTGAACAAATAATCATTCTCTTCCTTTCACCACCCCCATCCCACCTTTCCGCTCGGCCCCCACCCCTCCCCGACATTGCCAGTGGCCTCTATGTGTCTGTGTTGTCCCCTGACTGTCTCTTACGGCTGCTCGGATGTGTGCCACCTCCGAGTCACATCTTCGGCGGCTAGCCATTTGAGCGCCCCCTCCCCAACACGGCCAATATCGCACGGCCGTGCCCGTTGTAGGAGCGTTTTGGACGCGTAGGATAGTCGGTGGCTATGCCCACATTGCTTCCTGTGCGTTCCGGTCGCTGAGTGGCAATGGCGGGATGGTGTCCCGGCAGAGAGTGGTGTACTGCGCGTCGGCGGGATTGCCGGCTGCCGCACGCGCTGGCAGAGCATTTGCTGTCCGTTAGTCTGCCTCCCCTACTCTTTGTAGATTTGTTCTTGGCCATCTGTAGTTTGAACGAATGAATTGAAATTAAAATGAATCTCCTTCAAGTTCGAATTCCAATTCATGTAGCATAATACTGCTTTCCAATCAAATAGAAAAATACTTTGACACCAGTTAGCTCCCTCAATGCCACAAGCTCGCTGTGAACAATGGCAGTTCGCGCGCCCGACGAGCCAGTTCACAAAAAGATACCACATTAGGGGATGGAACAAATACGACATGCCCATTTCCCCATTGGGAATCACGTGCATGGGGCGAAATGTACGCTTCTGGATCTGCTTAATATACGAGTAATGGTTCAGATATTCACTGACTCTCTTATTGTTGAGGGTGATTCCACGCGAGGTTGGGATGGAATTGATTCGTCCTGGACCACAAGATGGGATGGAACTGGGAGGTCACTATCAAGAACACAATTACCACTTACCCTTGTATGGGCTATGAAAACCTACAGGAGTAAATTCTTTTTGATAAAGCCACAGCTGATATTGGCGACAAGAATTTTTCCTCAGGACTTTCATTTGTTGCAATTTCTCAAGTCAAAAGACTGCATGGTATAGCTTTCCGGAAATCCTTCAGGTGAGCTGGCTGCAAAAACCAGTTACCGAATCAATATGCTGGAATATGACACTGCATGTAGGGCTGCACTTGGCTTTGAATTAGATACTTATGATATGAATCTTGGAGAGATTTAATGAGGAAATGGGACATTAGTGATGTGGCAGGAGGCCTGACAGACCACCGGGCAGTATCTGTTCAAATTACTGCACCACAAGGAGCTAGTTACCAAATCCAGCATGAGCCATGGCTGAGTCAGTTTAAAGCCAACTTGAGCTGTAGCTGAGCCATCAAAGCCAACTGCCTAATTTGGGGTTGGCAGCTGGCTCAGCTTGGCTAATTTTCGGCTCGGCTCGCATGGCTAGCGGCTTTGAGCCAAGCCGTGGCAACACTACCTGGAGGTGAATATAGTTCATCTCATCAGTGGCTGTGCATTGATCAATGCAGGCTAAAGGGTGCCAAACTAGATCAGTGTTCATAGTAGTGTTTGTACCACTAAAGTTAGACATCTAAATCAGCCTAGGTGACTTCCATCATCCACTATACAGGTAAAATTACCTTTTTGGGGACATGGAGGTGAATATAATTGATCCGATCAGTGGCTATGATGGTGGGACATCCCATCTGTATGTGTGTTCAAGGTGGGACATCCCACATCTTTTTTTGATCAAGTGGGACATCCCACCCATATTTATGTTGGATGTGGGATGTCCCACCTGTATTTATTTCAACATGGGATGTCCCACCTGCATTTATGGTGAACATGGGATGTCCCACCTGTATTTATGATGAACATGGGATGTCCCACCTGTATTTATGTTGAACATGGGATGTCCCACCTGTATTTATGCTGAACATGGGACATCCCAACTGTTCTTTTTGAATGAATAGGATGTCCCACAGATATGTGTTCAATGTGGGACATCCCACATTGTTTTGCAAATTGGTGGGACATCCCACATTGTTCCTTAAGATGGTTAGATATTCCACATAGTCACCATCCATCAATTTTCACAGGCTAAATCAGGCATTCCTGAGTTTACAAATCAGCTGGACAATTGAGTAACAGCAATCAAGTTCATCAAGTGAGTTACACCACCAAATGGTCATCCCTGGAGATTTCTGGTTTTTTTTAATTGCTCACCAGATGAGGTTGACCAAACTCAGATTAAATGTAAATGGAGGGTAGTAGTAGCAGATCCAAGTGCAGCAGAAGCAAACAGCCACTGCTGATGATTAGGCTGCAGTGAAGCTGGGTTGCAGTACAATGCAGCTGAATTACCAGGAAATACTGGGCAGTAGGCAGAAATAAATGTGCTCCCATTCATGTAGTTTATACTTGGGATGAAAGCCCTAAGAGAGGGCTTTCAGAATCACCCACAACAATGGAAAACAGTGGAGAAATGAGCCTGAAAACCCACTTTTTCTCCTGGGCAGGGGTCAGGGGTCCTGGCTGCAAAATGGGCCAGGGGGATATCCCTGGAAAATTTTTGGGCCCACCTGCAGCAAGTGGGATGTCCCATGAAAAAAACACAATGGGACATCCCATAGAGGATTGGTGGAAACTTCCTCAAAAGATGGGAAATCCCATTGCCCATGGGATCCCCACTCAAATGGACCCCCCCTTAGCCTAGTTATTCCCTTTTGAAAATCCCCCCTATGGGGGGTCTGGTAGGGGTGGCCTGAGGTGATTTCTGCACTGTTTAGCTTGCTGATTTCTTCTTTGCTCAGTGATTGTAAATACTTTTTCCATTTGTGTTACAGTAGATTGATGGGCAGACTGATCAATTGGAGTTTGAAATTGCTTAACACATGAGTTTCTCTAAGGCTACTAGATAAGAAAACTTTTGGCAGAGCCATGGCATTGACTCCCAATTCACACAAATACAATACAAGTGAAAGAAAATTATGGCATTAGGGCTCCCACACAGACTTTTGGAAGCTCACATTTACCTCCCACAGACCTTCCACTTGTCTCTCTGGAAGCCTCCACTATACTTCCACCTGCTCCCACACTCTAAGGCAGGAGCCTCCAATGATCTCCCACTCTGCAACCTGGGAGCTCCTACTAGCTTCCACACCAGTGTTGAAGAGCTCACAGTCACATTGGAATCCAAGTTGGGAGCTCCCACTGTCAACTCTGGGAGCTTCCACTGCCACCCAGAACACTCAGTGGGAGCTCCCATTCCTCTAACTGGAAGCTCAAGTTAACTCCCACATGTAAGTTGGGAGCTCCTGCATGCTTCTACCATCAACTCTGGGAGCTTCCACTGTCACTCTGAACAGTAGGTGGGAGCTCCCATTTCCCTACCTGGAAGCCTGTGGGAGTCCCACACTGCTGTTTGGATAATGATTTTTTCCCAGCTGGGAGCCTCCCACTGATCTGTGGAAGCTCCCATTCTTTTTTTGCACTTCTTTCATCATCAACCTTCAAAGTGTATATACAATATGTCTCATATAATCACAGCATAGATATACTATAAAGACTGCAAATCCATTGCAAAGGTTGTCCCCATTCCTCAATATTTTGTGATTTCCTTCGAGGCATCTTTACCTTGTGTGTTGTTGCAAGGTGTTACGACGGTGAGAAGTCGGGTCTTTCCGGCAATGGAACCAAAAGTTTGGCCTGCTGGGAGAACACACACCAGGACACGCTCAAGCTGGCCATAGAAAATCTTGGACTTCCACTGCTCGTTTTGATTGCGTCGTACCTGAATCTCGTACTTGGGGTAACAATTAATTTTCTCAACTCCGGATCGATAGGAAACCCTTACTCGAATGAATGACATGTTTCGTTCCGGCGTGGATCCATCTCTGCAAGCTGAGGTGCTGCGTATCGCATCGCCATCGACAATGCGAAGTTTACCATAACTGGGCATTACCTCTTGCAATTTGGAACGGAGGACACTAGGGTATACTGCCGCTTATACGGCAGCCTCAAAATTGCACATGGGTCTAGTATTCAAATGGCATCATTTCCATTGAAACAGGCACAGAAGAAAAAGACGCACAGCTGTCGTAGACAAATTCACCGGAAGAAAGAACCCCCTTCGCTTTCTTGGCGCCTGAAAGTTCTTCTTCTAGGTTGTATCTGGCACGGAGCTGCTCCATGCATGTTCGATGTAGAACATTCTTGTTTAGATTGGCCCGCGGAAAGCGACGCGACCGAAGACTGGCCTGAAGCACACCACAGTACCTCTCCATGAAGAAATTCCACGTTGTCCATGATGGACCGCAGAATAAGATGTCGTCGGGGACATGGACAACACCGTGGATGGTCAAGGGACATGTACAAACACGGTCTTCCGAGTACTGATAATAATACCTACAGAGGATTAGACAGAGACGATTTAGAAGCAATGAACGGTGCCCACTCTTCGTACTTTCGCACCCAACAGATTATCCTTTGCCGAAGGTCGTGGATTTGGGCATGTGTGACGGTGAACTGAAGACAAATTTTGATAATGTCGCCAAAGTCGCATAGGTATTCATGGTATTTTGGATCGGGGAATCGTCCTTTGAGGAGAATCGGTGCAAGATAAACAAACCAGAAACACCATGCTTCAGCAGTGTAGTAGGAAGGATTTCCACCGAGCACGCGAACGAAATCAGCCGGAAGATGCTGTACAGCATCTGCCGTCTCTTGCCAGATAACCTCCCAAGTCGCCTCGTCGATTTCGTAGTCTTGGTTTCCGGTATCCAGACCCTTGTAGTTCCCACTCCAAAGGTTTACAAGATTGGGAATATTGTTCTCGAAGACTAGATGCATCCCCTCCCACCACCGTATTCCGTGGGGTTGTAGGCACAGGGTCTGCCTACAAGGGTAGGCAGAGGTAGGCCCACCTCACAGATAAATCAACAATTTCATGACATCTCAAGCTCTATTTCTGGTCCATGCCGCGTTGAAACACGCGCTTGCTTCCCTGTGTAATCACTGAATGTGGGAATGTGATTATTTTTAACGACACAGCCCACGGCTGTCAATCTTCGGCTCAATCACGGCTAATCTCGGCTAATGTACGGAAATCAACATGGTATGTCCCGATTGTTGACCAATCAATAAAATATTGACTTCCTGGGAACATGGCAACCGGTAAGAGTGATATTAGCGAGGTGGGAATGTGGCAATAGTAACACAACGCCCGGTTACCAGGATAGGGGGGCCTGCGTAGACCGACAGTAGGCAGAGGGTAGACCCAAGTAGGCCCAATTTGGCCTATCTCGCGTAGGCAGACTCGGCCTACTAGGGGTCGGCCGACGTAGACCGAAGTAGACTCACATAAACCGACTGTGCCTACAGGGCCTCGGAACGCAGTGCACGGTCGTGATCAGGGGTAATGGAGAGAGCCAACTCGTCTTAGTGCCGGCAAACCTTTTGTCCCGTGGAATTTCGCAATTTTGTGCCTCAACGTCGTGTTACCTTTCGTCCCATCACTCTTTGGGCCCACCTCCTTCAGCTTTTTAACAACATCCTGCAGATGTTCTGGTGATTGCATGCGCAGTTTCTCTGGATCCCAGGAACGCCCGTCCGGCCATGTTAGCGGCACATAGTAAGTCCTTCCATTGCCGGCCGTGGCTTTGATTTCGCAGGATCAACAAGGGGAGAATCCGTTGTGGCCCTTAATGTTGAGCGACTTTTCGATAGCAATGATATCACCGAGCTCAAACAGGGTGTAGGTGTGAAGAGCAAAATAATTACGTGTGGTCGCATTGTATGTCTTGACGCACGCGCCAGCTCTGCGGATTCGTTGTCGTACGGGGTGAGGAAGCTATGGACATCTTTGGAGGATGCGGACCTGGAATGACGCCGGCATACATAATGCCCATGTCATCTATGTGCGTGCGTACCTCTGGTTTGATGCAGTAGTTTTTGACAAGGATCGGCGTGGCTGAAGGCCCACCGCGGTTTCTCTTGAAAAGGAGGTAGGAGTCCATGCAGATACCGAGACAAATGTCATATTTGCCTGAGAAGTATTTATGCTGGAGTAGTTCACCGTCAACGACAACATTCTGAGCCCGGAGGCTTCGGTAGTGCTCTCCGTCAAAGACGTCTGAGATCTCCCCCGAAACGTGCTGATAGTTATGACGGTACAACAAGCGCTCGATGGATTTGGGGTTTTGGAAGAAGCCTTGGAGGCGGGGGATGATGGGGATGTAGTAGAACATTCGTTGAGACTTGCCGCTGGCTGAGAATCGAGGTTTTTCGCAGTAAGAACATTCACTAAGCTCGCTGAATGCACCGGTGTATGCACAGCAGGAGTCTACGCAGCAGTCATACCAGACGGGTTCGACACCAGATAGAATGGCCATTCTGTGCAACATAACCCACTCCGAGCTAAGGTCCATCTTGTGCTCAAACGCGTACACCATCTGGTTGTATGCGGTTCGAGGCATATGGGATACCAGTTTGAGCCGGAAACCGCGGGTGTTATCGCGATCCTGGTCGGTGAGCGTATCTTTTCCTATGCAAGTAATAGATTAGAGGTCAAAGAGAAAATTTTCAGAAGAAAAAATAACTGACTGGCATCCTATAATGTTGCAGCTTCTTCTGGCCCAGTCATGTCATCCAGACGTTCGGCCATTTCTTGGAGAGAGATCGGTTTATTGACATCCTGAAACTCGTCGAAACCACTGCAGGGATCGAGCTCATCTGGCTGGATAGGGATACTTTCTGCTACAGAACCCAGAGGTGAGAACTCTGCAGCAGGAACCGAGTCTACGTCCATGTCGGCCTCTGAGCCATTAGATTCAAGCGAGTCGTGAGTGAAATCAGAGTGGACGTCAAGGGAAATGGGATCAGGGGTGGATTTCAAGGCTCTGTGCGAATGAGGTGGGCTCAAATCCCTGATCTCTGCGTCAGATCCACTTCCATTTAGTGCTGGCCAAAATATGATATGAATACGAAATTTCTGTATCATATTCATATCCATATCGTATTCACCTCTGCATGTCTGTATTGTATCTGTAGCATATCATATTCATATCCCTGAGAGTGAATATGAATATGATATGAATATATTCAAATATATTCTGGTCACATTTTTGTTCCGGTAAACACCATGCTGAAATGAGGCCAATGGACTCAAAAGCGGTCCTTTATGGACTGCAGTACAAAGGAACCCTCCGAGGTCCAATTTTGAGTCAAAAGGCAGAACTCCAATGCCCGGCAAGCCTCAACTTCGATCTCACAACATTTTTTATTGCATCAAGTTACGCCTTGGGCCGGCGTTTATGAGCCGATGTGCGGCTTAGCAAAGATCCGAGCTGATTTCTGACAATGCCGTTGAGTGTGGATCATCGGACCGGTGCCAATTGAGGTCCCGAGGCGGCCGAAACTGTCATTAAGTGTATCCAAATATATCTGGATATGCTGACCACCATATCATATTATATCCATATCATATTCATATTCATATCCACCTGTATTCATATTCATTTGGAGGGCTCAAGGCCGTATCATATTCATATGTATTTGGATATATTCAAAAATTATTTTTTCGTATCATATTTTTGGCCAGCACTACTTCCATTCCGAGTTGGCTCTGGAGTGGGTGAAGGCAGAATTCCCGCACGGGGTACTTTGCTGTAATGCTCGCGCTTTGTTCGCTCACTAAGCAGCTTCCCGCATGTGGGCTTGCAGTGGCAGTATTTCCTGCCCTCAGCTGGTTTTGTGGAGGTGGAGGTGGACGACTGAGCTTTGCGACCTTGTCAAAAGAGGTTGCCAAAGACCATTACCGCGGCACACACACTGGAGATGAGTCGAAGAGAGCCGCTGGACGCTGCATGCGCAGGCGAGGGATATAGGCCTACAATGCTTACCTCCAGTGCAAGAAAGTTTTGCACAAGTCCGAGTGACATCTGCAATACACATCAAATCAATATTGCAAAGGGAAGCTCGTGGATCTGGGAGCATCAAGCCGGTTTAATGTGAAGATGTACTCCGAAATTAGAAATGATTCCATATAAGTCGGTGCAAGAACTGTTGAACCAAGAAATGGAACAAGGCAAGCACTAGAAGTACAAGACGGCCCCGGCATCAGGCCCTCCGGTGCTCAGCCAATGTTCAAGTTAAATCTCTTATTGAGGAAAGCGGATTCAATCAATTGAGGCAACGACAGCAGAGCCATGTACCAAGAAATGATCACTCCACACTTCATCAAAGTCAGATTCAGGAGTCTACAAGCCAGCCAAGTTAAATTAAGAAACGAAGCACCACGCGCCGTGGTAGGGAACCAAAATTTAACCAACCCTTTGGTCAATGTGAGGCGGTTGGAATCTATGACAATGGGAAAGGAAGTCAGTAATGAAATGAAGACCCGAGTCTTTGACACACAAAGTCAACCCACCCCTCGTAAACCAGATCCCCGAGTCTATTGCCCACAGATAATGAAGCTTGGCAACGACATCCAATGCAGGTATTTGACTGACTGTCTGGAGTCTGATCCAGGTTTGAGCTTGGACATTGGCGAGGCAACAGTTGTGCCAAAGAGACCGGCGGTGAGGGCGAGGGCAGAGAGAGCTTTAATCATCATCTTGTTAGTTGTAGAGGTTGGACGGAGCAATGGAGACGGCATTGTTTTCATACTTTAATGAATCGTACGACATCATTCCGAAAATGCTTAAGCAAAGGTCGACTTTTTTGTACCAAGGAACGAACCACGAAAGAAAATCACTCAAGCGTCCTAACATGGGGCCGTCCTGTTCAGTTGAACGAGTATCTGTCATCGGACGTAGCCACGTCGTGCTGCGAGCATCAATGCATCACAACGTCGTATTTGAAGGATATCAGTGTAGAACTCACTTATCCGAAGGCCACAGCGTAAAAAATCAGCTTCGGGATCCCATCCGATGGGTCTTGCACTTCCTGAGTCTGAACGCGAGGATAGGAGACAAAAGAAATCGATTGGAATTTTACTTACAGGATCTTTGTGCCCATCGGAGGTGGCTATCCTAAGGGTTGGCGAAAATCCGCGGTATCCCGGTGGTCGAGAGAAAGGCATATTCGCGGCTGCCTTGGGTGTGGGCGGCCGACAACATTTTGTCGGGATCAGGCAACACTGTAGTTGTATCTGTTGCTGGTATATCCAATATCCTCAACCTCGTATTCCTAGATTCTCATAAATGAGCGAGGCAGCCCACAGAGGGTGTCAAGATCAGTCGAATGGAACAGGTTGATCAGCACTGAGCTGCTGAAGTGCCGCCAAAATATACGAACCAAGGGTTCTTCGCCCATGCAGTTCGAGGATCAAGTAGCAGTGGAGAAAGTGTATAAGTCTTGCGAGCACGTTCAGTGTTTCAAGGTTTGCGTTGTAAGGTTTGCATCGTGGACTCAGATGCATCGTGCCATCGTCAAATCATCATTGCACCCCAGTCCCATTCTTCTCCTCTGGTTTGATACAGACACCAGGAAGCTCTAATGTGAGAAGAGAAGACAGTAAGTCTGGCTGTTCGTCCCAGGATCCATGAAGCTGCCCAGTAGCACCAATAAAAGGTGAAAGATGAGGACAAAAAAGGTGGTTGACCACCGATTAAGGCTCCAACCGTTTAGTTTTCGCTTACGAAGGCCCGTAAACTAAACGGTAAATGGTTCCTAAATGTTTATAAATGGTTGTAAACATTTAAAAACAATAGATTTGAGCGCAGTAAAATTTATAAAATTTTAGGTGGAGATGGTACTATGTAGCTACGACTGTATTGACTGGAATAACCCAGCCTTGATCCACATTTTTATGAGCATGGCTTTCATGATGGTATCAGCATGCATTGAGGAGCGGGTTTCGTGGCAGAGGTGTCATGATCAAGTCATGATTTTGAAAAGAGGCGCTCAACAGATACACTGGTACCTGGAATGGCGAGAAGTCATTTTGCAAAGTAAGTAGGTAAAATGAAGAACGCGTCAGACGCGTCTAGTCACGCACATTCTCACAGTTTTTAAGCGGTCTTGGGTGGTCCGTGCGACGCCCGGCACATGATATTGAAGTTACGGTATTTTCTTTTACAATCTCATTTCATTTCGGACGTCTTTCCCTTTTGGAGTTTCATCTGTCATTACACCCGTCACTGTCAGCACTCGTCTCTTTCCGTGTTCGCTGAGGACTCTGTCTTTTAGAGTCATGAGGTAACAAATTTGCGCGCCATCATTAGGATCAGACGGAACTTCAATGACTCGTGTAACTCACACAAGCACAACTTAAACCTCCCCGCAGGTCTCAACAAGTCGCAGAAAACACGAGAAAAAATACCGTTTAAACCGTTTGTTTACCGTTTGTTTACCGTTTACCTGGGTTCATAAACTAAATGGATTATTAATCCGTTTACAACCGGTTATAACCGTTTAAAAATGGAAACGGTTGGAGCCTTACTACCGATTGATCACCGACGCCGTCTGAGCCAAATACGGACAAATTCCTTGACGTTGACCGATATTCATGGGATAATCTGAGGAGAGCGGCTGCTGTGGGCAGTTTTCACAGTTTTGCGAAATTATGATTAAGTAGCGCTTCACATACGTTGACCTAGCCTTACACCATCTTGTCAGGCTCCTGAGTGAGAATCGGATTCTGGTCAATTCATTTGTCCATAGGTGCCGAGTACTCGAAATGAGAGATTGTTGAAAAAGGCGAAATTGCGTGAATTTGAATTTGTGCTTGTTTCCATTCTGATCGCATTTTCACTTACGTACTTTTGGGGCCCGGGGTCTGCCAGCAGTGCCCTCAGCGATACCTCCCGTGATCATGTTTTCACTGGGAGTCACCCAGTAGTTGGAATGAGAGACTGTTGAGAAAGGCGAAGTCGCTTGAATTTGGATTTGTGCTTGTTTGCATTCTGATCGCATGTTCACCTACTATCCCCCCCCCGCCGCACCGGACACACCTAGTACTCGGACAAGCAGAGATCCCTCATCCAATCATGGACCGTTTTCTGAGATGCCTGGGTCTAGAGTATATAAGCAATGGGGTGTTCCCAAGCCATATGTGGTGTAAGATTCTTCCAACCAGGCCCATGTTCCCGCCTGTAGAAAAAATGCAACGACTTGATAAAAGACAATCTCCTTCGCCGTCGTAGCCGAGGATCACCACCTCCGCCAGACGAGCCTCAGCCTGGCATGGAGATGGAGACCATGGATGTTGACGCGCCAATCCAGGAGCTTGACCCACCAGAACCCAAAGTGAAGATGCGTGACGTGAACGTGCAAGTACCTCGCACGATGGAGGTCCCAGACCAGGATGAACGGCCTTCGCTGGCAGACTTGTGGTGCACTCGACCTTTTCCATAAAATAAGAGTCGGTCAGACATATGGCCCAGCTAAGACATCGTTCTAGAGGATTCTCAGTGACCAGATCTTGTCAGGCTGCAAGATCCTTGGACCATTTGCTGACGAGGAATGGGAACTGGCGAAGTGGCTCATCATGAATGTCGGCCACAACAGAACTGAGAGCTTTTTGAACATCAGGAAAAGCCTCCCATGGCAATATCCGGGGATTACCTCCAATTTGGGGAATTTTTCCTCAAATATACTGGCTTACCTCCATTACCCTGCTAGCAAGGTTGCTATCTAGTTACCTCCAATTTAGACATAAATCACCTTCAAATTGCCTTGATTTTTTATGGGTTTCCAGACCATTTGGGTACATGGATGCTTCAATTCATGCAGCAATATGTAGATAGCAAACCATATATTCAGGCATATCATACTGAACATGGTACAAAATTACTAGTTCTTGACACCACCATGGTCACATGCCCACACCCAATGCACACTTGGCCGCATCACAGCTCCTTCCACCAAAGCCTGAAGCTGGGTATTGTACGCCCTCAAGATAGGGAACTAAAGGGGAAGCAGCTTAGTGTGAAAGAAGGCAACATACATGGACTTACAGGTGTGCGACACCGGCATTCAGCCCTTCAAGATAATTACCACAAGGATCTGGTGGGGGAATTGAGCAAGTCTGCGGAGGGGAGAGGCGGAAGCTTACACAAGCGAGACGCATTGATGGCGATAAGCGAGAATAATGTTTTCGAAAGACAAAATAACATCAGACACAAAATGTTGTGATTGTACATACGTTTGACATCCTGGGACTGACGCAGCAAGGTTGAATATGTTTCGGGATCCGGTTGGGGGATGCAATGAGGACATGATGATGGAAGAGCAAGATGCACGATACCTCCAAACGACACACATGCCGTGCTCCCCTTTCAGTCTACAATATGTCGGCGAACAGTCCATTGACGAGCGGGGCAATGGCGGTCAGGGGAGGGCCGAGAGCGGTGCTATACGACACAAAAACGAGAAAGGAACTAGGAAAAATTAGCATCGAACGAGCGGATGGAGGTGAGAGATAAACGGATGTCACAGTGACGTCGGTGACGAGAGGGCCTGATAATTGCGCCTGTGGGACCGGAGCCGGCGACGTTGATGACGTCCTGAATGGCGTCGTAGACCGGGAAGGTGGGCATGTCACGCACATGTCAACCAGGACAAGTAATGGGAGGAGACTAACAGTGAGACTGGGAGCGAGGAGCTGGGCGGTTTCCGTGGTGGAGATGCGCCGTTGGCAGTGGAGAGGATGGTGCTGACGAGGCTGCCGGCAAGTATACTGACCTGGCTAACGGCGCCGATGATGATGGACTGAAGCTCATCCGTGATGGGCTTCGCGACCTCTGCGTTACAATTGAAGGTGGCAAATTGCGCCACGACGCTTCAGGTACCGAACAGAAGATGTCAGCTCGAGAGGAACTACGTCGAATGATCAGGTTATTGGACAACGTACTGCGGGGCTTCAGTAGCGCCGATATTGGCCAGCGCGAGGGTGGGAGAAGGGAGCAGGGGTGAGGAGATGGTGGTGGAAAGAAAGAAAGACGCGCTGACAACGGGATCAGCAATCAGACCCAGTGAAAAGTCGGTGAGATTGTGAGGGATCTAATGTGAAGATATGAGATGTCTAAACAGTCCGTCGTATGAAACCTCACATTCCCGGTTTTGCCCAAATTACCGGTATGGCGCGGAAAGGTTTGGGAAGGGTTGAGGGTTTTTTCAAACAATCCCGTTCGATCACTTGCCTGAGCGAGGTCTAACCGAGCGCACACCGGCATGGATTGGTATGAGACGGTATCGCGTGTAGAGCGCTTACGTGCACGCAATGGGGTGGTACGGTAAAAATGATATATTAATTCATGATTAAATCGGCTGGTACACTATGGAGACGATGTGTTTGCGATGCTACCCACCCACCTCCACCTGCTCCAAAATCCTAAATGGTCTGCTTTGCCGACAACTCCTCAATACACTTGCAGATGACGGTAGCCGTGGGGATCTCGGTTGGCTTCGGCTTGGAGTTTTTCTAGGTCCGGTTCAGCGACGGGGACGATTTGACGATAGCATACGCACCAATGTGTTTGCATATTTCTCGTACACCTGCAAGAATTGTCAGCCCAAGCAAGAGAAATATGATGGGAACATACCTTGATATGACCCGCGTCTTCGCTTTGTAGGCGGGACCACTCGACCTTGTATTCGGCCTCGGAACAGGGGTCATCCACGCAGTAAACAGCGAGGTGAAGATTGCTACCAAGCAAGTCAGTAAATACCACGTACATAGCTCAATAGAAGACGTACCGGGCGGTAAAATGCTTTGGATGTGGCGCGCACAGCTTGCCTTTCGAGGTGCGGGATGTCGTTGCAGGCGGAGGCGGCGGAGGGACAGGTGCGGACCCGGGCGTGGACGCTGGTGGAGCGGGAGGTGGCTCGACCACAATGTCATCGCTGCTGGGGCATGAGATGGAGTGGAAGTGGTAGAGCTAAGAGAAGGGAACGTACAACATATCGGGCTGCATGGGCAGGGCACCATCAGTGCCTCCAGTGTCGGAACAACATCCGTGCTTTGCTCCGCATCTGTAAGCAACGTGTTGGGCTCGGTGCTGGGTGGCGGAGTCGTCTCGTCCAAGGGAGGAGGCATCTGGATGAGGGAGGGATCTAAAGAGGTTTCAGATGAGAAAGAAAGCGCAAGGGAAACATGCATCATTCAGGAGTTCTTGGCGTTTTTTTTGCTCGCTCGGAATCGGCGGAATCGTCGGCCGCGCGTTTGCGAGCCATCAATGCAGCAGGCGGCGGAGGCGGTGGCTTACTCGGCGACGGCGGCGGATCGGGGACGGGACCGTCGTAGGAGGTGAGTCGGTCGCGGAAGGGTGCAGCCCAGAATCGATAGCGGTCTTGAACGATGCGGAGCGCTTTCCAGTGCTCGACGCACAGTAGGAGGTCGAAAACGAGCATGTGTGCGAGAAAGCCGGTGGGTTTGGAGTAGGGAAGGGAGAGGAACAAGAGGAGCCGCTCCCAGAGCCACGGAAGGCCTGCATTAGCAGCGGGTTGGCTCCGGAGCTGCTCCCGTACATTGTGGTAGGGAGGAGTCAGAGAAAATTTTGACGTCGCCTACCTCGGCGATGCAGACATTGTCAATTTGGCGGAGGAACACTCCCTCGCCGCCAGAGATGATGGAAGTAAAGAAATGAGATGGATTGAGGACTGCGTTGACAGGTCTACAGATTATCTCGAATGATCACCGCAGATCCCCGCCACAGCGTCTCTTCCCGTTTAATCACCTCGGATCCCACCGACTTTTCGCTGGGAATCAGAAACCAACCCCCTGCTCGTTCACGTGATGGTTTCATCTTGTGATCCGACGGCCGGATCGAGCGGCCCGCTCGGCTAGGGACTTGGTGAGTTTTCGTTGAAGTTGTGCTTTGAATCATTTTCCTATCCCGAAATGGTCCTTTATTTACAGCAGTTTCAAAGAGATTGTCCGGATTTTGATCGAGTGGTGCTGCTCGATTTTTGTTTACCTCTGATTGCTCTCGAGTCCTTGCCGAGTCGTCATTGCGCTCCGCTCTCTATATTTATCCTACCAATAGTACTACTATGCCCTCAAATTTTTTGATTGTACTGGTGCAGATTCCGAGATTGAGTGCATGTCATGTTGATTTGGGTCACAATTGTGGAACAGGCAAAGCATTAAATGCTTTTTCTTGCTTGAGACATGTGCGTTATTGCTCGTGTTGTGTGGAGCTTAGGTAAATCAAGAGCAATCAGAGGTAAACAAAATTCGAGCAGCACCACTCGATCAAAATCCAGACAATCTCCTTGAAACTGCTGCATCACTGCCTTGTTGTATGGGAACCATATCAGCACCCAGAGTTTGACATAAGCAAGACCTAAAATTCAAGATATATCGCCAACGACGGAAACTGGGTCACTTTGGGAAGCAGGAGGGAATTTTCTTCAAATTGCAGGTAATTTTCCAAAGGAGGTTTTTCCTGATGAAGTTGCCTATTGTAAGTACCGACGTACACTGTGATTTGGAACTGAGGCTTACCGATAAACAGATCGCAGATCTCGTCCAACCTACCTTCAATAAGAAGAAATCATTTCTGGAAAATATTGACTCTTTACCAATCGCGGGAAAGTGGCAATGTAAATACATACTGCTGGTGCGGGACCTGGTCGACAAAAACAACAGTTTCAAGACTAAGGCCGCCGAGCTGTGTTTCGTGATCTAGTCGAGTGCGTCGAGGAGTTGATCGAGAACCCTGCGTTCAGGTATGTCATCGACTATGCTCCCAGCCAGCTGCACGACCACTATTGGGGGGGGAACTGGCTCGGAAGTTATCAATGAGATGTCGTCGGCCCGCTGGTGGTGGGAGATTAAGTCTCAGAACCTATCAAACTTGAGTACTAACCATGGGGGCAGGAGCACTGTCACAGCGTTAATCCTGTCCTCCGACAAGACACGGTTGTCGCAGTTCAGCGGAGACAAGTCCGCGTGGCCTGTCTCTTCTCTCTCTTTATAAAATTACGTCTGTCCGTCCAAAGCCTTTTAAACTCCGATGACTCGATTGATCGCACTTCCAACTCCAATGACTCGATTGATCTCATATTCAACTCTGATGAGTTGGTTCGCGAGAGGCTCAACCGCATGCGTGATCCTTTCTGATGCCGAGACCCTGCCATATGCCGTTCAATCACCACTCATCACTTCTGCTTCAAATATGCTCTCAAATCTCCATGGATTCCCCAAGAGGTCATACTGGACTCAGCTTAGTTACTTCCTTTATAAAATTACACACGTCTGAAGATTTTGAAACTCCGATGACTCACGTAGCTGCCGATTTGATTGTGCGCTCCCGTAACCGTTGCATCTTGGGCCCGGGGTTCGGCTCAGCTTTCGGTCCTTGCTGTGCGGCGCGGATCCCGGCGCATTGCCTCACCTATTAAACAAGGTCTGACACGCACTGCCCTGACTCCCACACCGAGTACAATGGCGGAGGAAGTGCGCAGGTATACATTACGGCGCTCAAACCATTCCATTAAACTTGGGCGATGGCGCCGACACGAGCGTCAATCTGTCCACAATTTTCTGAAGCCTTTCAAACGCTGACACTTTTCCGACCCTTCGTTTTGCCTAGCCGCCCGCTCATTTTAGAAAAATTTCGCCAGACTCAGAACGCATACTGCTATTTCCTCGAATCATTGTCTTTCATTCCTACGTCCAATAGCTCCCGACTCCCCATAGATTCATCAATGACTGAGGAAATGTACCGGGAATGAATCTCCCTCTTTATAAATTAAGCCTGTCCGTCCGTCTGAAGCTTTTTAAGTTCCGCTCATCTTTGCTGATGCCGAATGCCGCGGCAGCTGGCCGCCCCCTTTCGGAATACTCTTTCTCACCGGCACATCGCCAAGCAATCTTTCGGCATTGGCGGCAAGTGACGTCACCATCTAACACCCTTTGTGCTTGCGCTAACATTGACAGATGGCTCCCACCCTGAAATAAAGGCTGCTGCGGCGAAGAAGGAGGCAAACATGGAAACATTCCAATAAGGACGGGGAATTTCGAAAACAGACATACTGCATCAGAGGTGGAGAATCAAGTGTCAACTCAAATTAATTCAACGAAGTGCGAGATAAGTTGAGTGTCATCGTGCTCCTAATCACCCATCCCCTTATTCAGTTACGAAAATATAAGGGAATGGGAGGCCGCGAAGCGGCCGACCAGCCCCTTGTGTATCTTACAATTGGCAAGATCAACAAATATACGCGGCACAAGGCGTCTGCGCACACTACCATTCTGCTAGGCTACCTTCCCATCGCAAAAATAGATTGTTACAGCGATGCTGCGCGTTCAGTCGCAATATACCGCTTGTTCCACTTTTGCGTGGGAAGGATTCTGCGCTCGATGGCAGAGGCTAGTGCCAACGGTGTCGACATTGCTTGCGCAGACGGAATGCTACGACCACGTACATCGCCGAGTATCCTGAGCAATGCTTGGTTGCTTGCTGCATGGAAAATCGGTTTCCCGTGTGCAAGGTCTTGCCAACAAAACGTGGTGATCACGTTCCGTGTCCCAAGCGCGACATCGACGAAGCTCTGGGCTAGATTCACCGCTACCCAAGCCACAACATAGGTGTCCCAGGAAGTTGAGCTACCCACTTTGATTGAAGCCTCCGGATTCCTTCCCAGGTACTTGCTGAAAAATGCGCTGGCTTTCGTTTGGCACACTAAGGAGCAAAAGGAGCATGGAACAAGACATGAACATTTCAAAAAAATTGAACACTGTTGCCTTTCATGCGAAGGACTTGATTTTGGTTGACAGACTTGGGGGATGTGGCCATTGCAGGGCATGGCAGATACTCGTAATTATGTATGTAATTGTACTGGATTTCTCTCTTCCTTTTGAATCCAATTAATTATATACCCCAATGCCTGTGATTTAACTTGGAATATGATGCAATCTAATAAAGTTTGACAAGAGTCATAGGCTCCAAAACTTTGTAAATAGAGGCTAAAAGCCACCTATCAAGTGTTTGAAAGCAGCACCAGAATCATGTAAATTGGTCCAACAGTTCACAAAATATGACCGAATCATTATCCAAATGAGCCATGTTTTTGAAATATTTTGCCTTTTTCGGCTCAATGGTTGATCCAATCGCTATGGTCAGTTGGTCAATCTTGTAGGACTTGATCAGGGCTACAACTTTGATTTTTTTGTCCAAAGAATTTTGGTTTAAATCATCAGGTTTGAACTGGTTTAAACTGGTTTAAACCTGATGGTTCAGACCGGTTTAAACCAATTGTGGTTCAAACTGGTTCAAACCATTGTGGTTTAAACCACTAGGGTTCAAACTGTTGCCAACAGCTCAAACTGGTTTAAACTGCTATGGTTCAAACCACCATGGCTTAAACTGTCCTCTCTTTATGGCTTCAAAAGGGGTGGTTTAAACCAAGATGGTTTACACTGTGGTTTAAACCATGGCTATCGTTGGAGACGATGTGGTTTAAACTTAAACCATGTTGTTGCTGCGAGCGAAGCGAAGGCACATCTTGTTACAATTTATAGAGGTACGTCGATCACCGTACCCATATTGGGCCGCTGTGTTCCCTTTGACGAACACATACAGATATCGGGGCATAGTCACAATCCCATTGTATCAACAATCCGTTTTTAGCATAATAATCTGGCTGACCACTGAATTCAATGCGTTGCTCAATGTGACTTCAATCATGTGAGCATATTTAAGTCGTGATCCTCTGTCTATTCTGACCGCTGAAAGAAGTTCAACTCCATCCTCATATGCACCAACTGGTTACATCATGGGGGGCAGGATTAATTAGGAAGTGAGTCTCCTTTATCGTTCTTCATTACTTGTTCATGCAACGTTGATGCCAATAGGTGTTCTCTCACAGGTGCGATAATCTCCGTGAATATTTTACTCGTTCAACATGTCTGGTATGAATTCATGTGACGGGCGGGCGCTGGCCGGGGTGGACAGCAGACTCGAGAGGCTCTCGAGTGGCTCGAGTGGCTCGAGTGGGTGCATGGCTCGAGTGGACTTGAAGTCTCGAGTGAACTCTGACTCGAGCCGCTCAAGTCGCAGTTGGCTCTAGCGGCAGGCCAGACGGGAAGATATGTAGAGTATGCTGTATGTACTACATTTCGGAAAATATCACTGGCTCGAGCGGCTCGAATTTGATGGCCCGTTTGAGACGGAGCTGGCTCGAGAATTTCTAAACTGGATTCATCATCGCGTGGGCTGGGGGGATCAGTTTCATTGGAAATGGTCAGGTAGGTACAAGAGCAAACGAGCTTCGACAACTATGGTACAACAGACAGCAGGGTACGAGGTAAAGTGATGCGCACTGGCATAACGCGGCAAGCAAGCAGAGCCTAAAGCATTTTATGACCCCGGCAGCGGGAAGCTGCGGCCTCCGCGCCCCCTTAACTGGCGGTCGGCCTTTTCTGGACGATCATAAGTTTGACCGTATCCCACACGTCTCTTGTGGCCGCATCATGAGCCACACGCCCGCCGGGCCCAAGAAAGGGGCTTGCCTGCTCGAGATACGAGAGGTCGACATACCGGGTCGTGACGAAGAGCTTGAGATACGACACGTCGACCATTTGGCTGCTCTCGAGACCGAAGGACTGTGGTCTAGCGCCGCCGCTGCCATATCCGATGGTGAGCTCGCCTTTGGCCAGAAGTGATGCATCTGCTGCGACTCCCGCACCCGCGTGCGTGTTTAAATTTGATGAGTTAGCCTTCATTTTAGCTGCCGCCGGCCGGTAGATGCACCCTATTGGTTGAAGGTTAGGTTAAACACCGCGCACAAGCTAGCAGACGTACTGATAGCCAGGGAGGACATGTCAAACATGAAGGCCCACACATATAGGTTACGTTCGCTGTTGTTGACGAGCCTGAATCCGTACTTTGTGTCGATGTTATCATACTCGTCACCGGCCTCCGCGTAGAGCTTTCTATCGTCGGCGACCAGGTTGGGGCTAGACGGCATGAGCACCGGATCACGCGAGAACCGGTCCGGATCCGCGCCCAAAAATTTCTCCTCGAGCGTGTGAGCCTCGAGTTTGAGACGACCGGCTAGCGCATTCTTGCCATTGTTGTTCGAGCGACTGAGGTGGAAGAAGAAGTCGGCCGCGTACGCGAGAACCGTGTAGAGGCCATCCGCATCGGATTGGGTGAGCGGAAGTTTAGTGGTGTACGGGATTCGGGTCAGGCCTTCCTTGCGGCATTCCGAATCGCCTATCTGGAATGTGACTTGGCTGTTCTCAGTGGCGAGCGCAAGCTCGTACTTGAGCTTGAGAGCAGGATTAGAGTCAACAGCCAGGATATTGCGCTTCTCCGGGCGCTGTACTTCCATCTCTTGGACAATCTTCAAGAACAGAAGAAGAAACGAGTCTTCGAGGGGAACGGCAACCGAGATGTCGACACCGTCGCCCGCCTTGGTCAACGTCGCCCATGCGGACGGAGGGATTTCAAATGGACGCTCGCCTGGGATTTTCTGCAGGGAAGAAGAACACGCGCCGGTCTTCGCAACCTGGAGCTGCCCAACTGGCACTGTCATATTCGATGACGAGAAAATGGATACGATCGCGTTTTTGGTGATTCCTTGCGCCTCTCCGGCCTGCAGTGTAGCGCCGAGTTTGTGGTTCACGGTCACGTGGTACAGCACTTTGCTTTTCTTGGGCGCCTTGCCGTCGAACATAATTCGACTCCGGTTGTCGCCATCGCATTGCGGGTATTGCCTATGAAATCAATGATGGCGTAAGCATACGAGTACATGGCAAGGGAACGACTAGGACTTACGCTCCAGGGAGGTCAGGAAGTCGGCTGATGAGCTCTGTGTACGTGATAGCGGCCCCTTGGACGATCGGGCTGCGCAGGAACTCCAATAATGTGCGGGTAAAGTTTCCACGCTTCTGGCCGTTGTCATCGGGGGATTCTTGCGCTAACATCGCCTCTGAGCACGCGGCAAGAAGGACGTGCGATCCCATGGCCGTCTTTTGGAATCCGGTACTGACGGAGGATACGCGATGACCTCCGTCGACGTCGCGGTCAATCGACTCGAGGACTTCATAGTCATCAGGAAGTTCGATGCGGCGCGACACCGCGGAGTTGCGTGTGGAAGATCCAGAGTGACAGCAGTCATGTATGACGGTCTACCACAAGACTCAGCACCAGGGGATCGATTGAATGAATGCTGTACGTACGATGTTGTCGCCTTTTGCCTTCGCGAGATTAGACAAAAGGGCTGCCAAGGTTATATCTGGAATGCCCTGCCAATCTTCATTATTATTTGTACTGCCCACAAAGTCGACCGGAAGGATCATCTGTATGCGTGCATGTTGACCACCGGCTGCCCAGCCAGGAGGTGCTTTCGCCTGAGCACCGTGCCCGGCGAAAAAAATTACGATAGGGTTTCCGTCTTTGATATCCTTGTTAGAAGCGAGGCCAGAGATGCTCTCTTTGATAGCACGACGCGTCGCGTTTCCGTTACGGAGGTTGGTGATGTGTGTTGGCGATACGCCAAGGGTCTTCTCAAGATAATCGGCCACATCGTCGGCGTCTGCAGCGCATCCGTTGAGAGGTGTGACGTTCGTGTACTTGTCGATGCCAATGACCAGTGCCCAGAAAGGATTGTCTCTGTCAAAGCTGATCAGAGTCGAAAAAGAAACCTAGGATCGGACTTCACTCTTTGTCGATGGCAGGCGCAAGAACAGGAGGCACACTAACTCGAGCATTGAGCGCTAAGCCATCATCTGGCGAAGAACCCCACAGAAAACACGTACTTGAATGCGGCGTCAGAAGCCTGAGCGCTAGTGCTGAAAAGCTCCTTCGGAGGAGGTGGCCTGAGAAGTTTTCGTTCAGGAATAGTGCGAACAAAAGAGGAAACCCTTACGTGGATGTGGTGCCTGTGCCAGGCGCCATGACAAGAGGTTGCTTCGGAGGGGGCGACCTGCGTAATTCAATCTAAGGACCGCGTACATGAAGACATTACACCTACGCACCTTCCAATGTACCAAAAAAGTTCCTTGATGTTAAATACTCGGATCTTTAGCCACGGGAGAACCAAGAAGCGCGACATCTTGAACCCGAAAATGGGCGAAATTGAAGTACGGGGGCAACGGGTGAACGGTGTCCGCTGAAGCTCAATGCAGAAAGAGTCTTGAGGACCTTAGGTCCTCCGGTGTACTATGGTTGCCCTTAAATACTCTACTGACCTATTTCGGACCTCAAGCGCTTAAGCGTGCGACATTTTAACTCTATTGGTTGCGTCTGGTTCTCTTCAGAAACTAAGTACACCCGTTGTATGCGTATCTGCGATATCCAAGTGATCGGAAGATCTGGGCAAAGATTGAGAAGTCTGCGATTGTGCCCGAAGTGAAAGTGTTCGATTCTTGGTATCCTATGCACCAACTCTTGAGGAGACCACCCATACCTTGGTAATTCGTGATCGACGCCACTACGCACCGCGACAGTTGAAATGTTCACGGGTTGATCAATTTCAGCTACTTTGGCGCTTAAAAAAGTAATTGAGAAGGTTTCGGTGGGACCCGATGGTCTCCAAAACCCTGGTAATTCATTATAACTAAACTATCTTTGGCTCAATCTTGAGAAGTGGAGGTCACAGAAGGCCACTTTATTTCAATCCAACTATCGCGGTTGTTGCAGGGTTGGACGGCCGGTCCGCGGAACCATTTCCACACGCTGGTTTCGGCTTTACTATATATCTCTATTTTTATTTCTACTCCGATCATTGTTTGTACCGTAAATAGTGATTCTCGTACAATCTCACGCTCGTACCACCACCAACGCGGCCAGTGTAGGGCACACGCCCAGAGGTACCACCGAGGGACCTCGACCCATTACTCCCAAAACGTCGCCAGTAGGCTATATAGCCACCCGTACCCCCAATTTCGCTTCTCACGACCTTACACTCTTCCCACGCCATTTTTCGACATTTTTACTCTATTTTCTCGCTCGTTTCACACTCTACGGCCCGGGACCAGTTCACATATTTTATTCCTATCTCTCCTTCGACCTCTCGACGGACTACCGACCCGATTTGGAGTCTACCGATCGGCTCTCGAACCCTGCAACACGGTGCAGCGTAGATTCTGTCGATCATCTCATCATTCGCAAGAGCCTTTGTCCCAGCGCACAGCGTAATGCAATGCTCAGCCTGTTTCATGACAGCAGCGCCATCATGCAAAGGACTGAGAACTCTCCTAAGTAGACTGTCCTATCGATCGTCTTTTGATCCAGTGAAGGTGTTGGAGCCACATTCGTCCCGATACCCTAGTCTGCCGAGGCACGGCGACAACGAAAATAGCTACTTGTTTGAACACAAGGTGACAGTTGGTTGACAGCCATCTGGGAAGGTAAACGATGAGCCAGGTGTACGCTGGCGGTGGCGAAACTCGAGGCCTGAGTACAGCGTGATACACTGGCTTCTTCGCAGGTCCGAGGCGTGACCGAGCCAAGTCTGGTGCTCCGAAAAGATGGAGTAGGATACCGGAATCTGATGTGGCGAAGGAAGTACTAAAAGAGGCGACGCACTTACAGGGGAGGCGTTTAGAAGCATAGATTGCGCCGGAAAGTTATGCTGGAATGCATCCGCAATCGATGCTTGAAATGACATTGGTGCCGCGTGGGCAGGGTTCTTAATTCGCGCGCCGTAATGTGGGCATGCAGGGCGCTAAGGAACGGAATGCTAGGAATCCACACCGGAATTAGAATTTATGGAAGTTTTAGCCCTGCTGAAGTTAGTCATAAAATGTGACCTGTACAGCTCAACAACCGCCGCAAGCCGTGAGTACGAATTTGAGTTGCATTTGTGTGCCCGGGGGATGCGTCGGAAAAGCCGAAATTGAATTTGAAAGGCGGAAGGTCCAAGTAAGCACAAATAGATGAAAAGGGGAAATAAGTATTACGTGTTAGTAGGTCGAGACCAGGGGGGGAAGCAGCCTCCCACCCCTTCCGAAGATTTATCCCGGAATAATTCGCTCTCGTTATAAAATTACGGGTATCTGCACGTATAGTGGCCTGGGCTCGTGCCCAATGCCTGGTTGAAAAAAAGAAGGCAAAAATTGGCACCTGCTGTGAGAGTATCCACAGTTTTGGGAACAAAAGACCAATCTGGGGCGTTAAAGGCATTCATAACTTTATAAAGAGAGCGCGCGGCTTGCTGATACTCCTTGCAGCCTCAATTACTCGTGCTTAAATACTTAGCCTGTATCTATCTTCATAAAATTACGGACGTCTCTCTCAAGCCATTAGCGCCTCTGATTTGATCTTTTATCCCCAAAACTGTGGGTGCTCTCGGCCGGCGCCCGATCATGAGCCAGGCCGGTCTATGTGCAGACGCCCGTCATTTTATAACGAGAGTTTGGACATCTTCGCATACATGCTTTACCTAGTCTTGATTCAATCCAGGCGTTTTGACGCCCCTGGAGTTCACACCGGGGGAAAACCCCGTGGAGATACAACTTGACCTTCCGGAAGAGAAGTACTCATGGCAGCATGCAAACAGCATGCAGGCAGCATGAAACCAAAAAATGGCACGATAAGGCCAATCCCAGCCTCCCAGCTTTAGGCGCGCACCTAAGTTTGTTCCTGCGAGAAAGCCTGCTCTTGGCAAGGGCCGGGCCATGTTCCGGGTGCCTCATGTTGTGCACATAGGCTGTCCAAGGTACTGCCCATTTACTTCCTAGCGTACTTCCTGCATGCTTTCCGGAGTACTGCACCTCCGGAAGTACAAATCAGCCTTCCCTGGACTTTGTCCGCGGTGTCACGTAAATCTCCTCTCCCATCCCGAGCGGCTGCCGTACTAAACCTTATGGTACGCTGATTGGGTGGAAATCCTGAACCCTACTTTACGCTGATTGGGCGAGCCTAAGATTGGGATCAGTATATATACCACGGAGTATGACTGCAGCGTATCCGTTCTGTACACATCGTTCTTCAACTGCCAATTCTCCGTGCGTATTGAACCGATGTTCAACTTGATGTTCAGGAAAAAATACGAGTCGCGCAAATATGTCGACCTCATAAAGAAGGTGTCTTCGAACTGGGCAAACTGGGACCCTCCACGTCCAATTCAGGCAAGTGTATACGAACGCAAACGACGTTTCTTGACCTCGGAGGGACAGGTGGGGGACTATGGAATGATTGATGAGCAAACCGGGATATTTGAAAAGGAGAACAATATCTACACAGCGCCGTCAACTGCAGCGCTATGTGCTTTGCACAGGTCCCAGGCCGCACCGCCGGAGGAGAATATAATATACAATGCAGAGGTCCAGCATAAAGGCATATTGGATCTGACACATTTGTGCGTTCCAGGCACATTTAATTGTCCCATATCGCTTAACCGTTTGAGACAGCAATATACCTGGGATAGCTGAGGCATCCATCAAGGGCCAGTGGAAGTTCAACAAAAATAAGACCGGTGCGCTCCTCGTCATGGCCCAACCGCGTATTACATTCCTCGATGAGGCTACCCTTTTCGAGAAATTGGTCGGTGTCAAAGAGCTGGACGACAAATGCCTCGTAACAGCAACCGTCACCTGCCATGCATATGCCATGTACCTCTCCAGCCAATGTAAGAACAGAACGAATTCATCACATCCTGATTTGACTAACCATCCATATCAGCCGAAGATAGCATATCCCTTGCCCTGCATTCAACACCGTCAGTCTCAGCGGCCCCATTAGGCTTGGCCGGCGGCGAAAGCAAACTAGATTGGTGGAGTGAGAAGGGCGCTGGCGTTTTCCGTCACGGCTGTGCGGAACCTGGAACATACAGCTTCACGCCGATGTTCATGCTTAAGCGCAAACCTAAGAACGATAAATTCAGTTCCCATCGCTCTGCCCTGTTGGATACCATGTGCGCCACATATTATGTGCTCTGAGTCCCCATGCTAATTTGAATGTAGGTGGGAGGAGGTCCAGGTCCCGTGGCGGCCACTCAAGGAGGGTGGTGAGGAGGCCGCAGTTGTAAATACCCTGGCCGGCTCTCAAGCGCCGAAAACAAGCGAAGAGTAGTGCTGGACAAAATATGATGTGAATACGGATTTGTCGTACTCACTGCGAGGGCCCGTATGATAGTTGTATTCACCAGGATGAATACGCATGCAATACATCAATATGGATATATTCACTGCGTTCCCACCCCCTGTAGACACACGTGCGTCGAGCTTAACTGATGTGTCTACGTGCGGCGATCTTCGGCTACCTCGGTCTACGTCATGATCTACGCCGGCCTTCGGCGACCTTATCTGATGTGTGGCTAAGTGAGTTTACATGGGGTAAGTCACCGCACCGACCCATCGGCTACGTAAGTCTACGTGCGTCTACAGGGTAGACGTACGTAGACCCACCTCGCTCAACCTCAAAATATGGATTTGGCTCCCCTTTCGTCGTTCTATCAAGTAAGGCAGTTTACTACCGTTCTTTGTGCATCCCCCGGCGTTGGTAATGTCATATTCATTAGCTCCGTAAACTTTCCCATCAACCCTGGTAGTCAGCCCTGTTCTTTGTGTGGGGGCCATGGTTTGCCCATCAACCCTGGACGTACCACAGACGTTGCGAAGGTGCCGCATGGCCAATAGTACGAGGTGACGGTGTATTTCTTCCCTTCCTTCCTTTTCTTCCCTTCATCTTTTTTCATGGTCTTGCTTTTGTCTCTGCTTTGAAGATGCAAGAAGCACGTTTTTCTCGAGCCCAACGCTACCCGGATGAGTACGAGGAAGACTCATATTCCGTTTTGCCGTCAAGGATGCGTGACTTGCGTGGCAAGGAAGACGAGGATCGGTGGGTGCTTTTTATACTGCAAGAGCCACGCCTCACGAAAATCAGTTCGCGACCAATGGACTCCTCTTTTCCAGCCGTGCAACGTCAATATGCTATTGGACGCGGACCTCCTCCGTGAGTATCGGACTACTGATACCGGTTTTCGGGCACTGAATGTGTGCAGAGGGCATGGCCGGTCGATGTCGATCCATTTTGCTGAGTCACCCAACACGAACACCCAGGCAGCGGGTCGTCGATCCCGGTCCACACACATGTCGGGCCCTCACGAGACTTCTGGCGCCGATGCGCCGGTTCGAATGGGCGATCTCGAAGCTTTGTTCCAACGGTTCTCACTCCAGCAAGAGGAACGTCATCAGGAGGTCAGGGAATGTACCCAGGGACTTGAGGCACGTTTAATTTCTCTCGAGCACCGTTCCCACGCCCCATCTTTCGACTCTTTTGACGGGGCTGTTGAAACGGGCGGCACGAACCGTGTCTTGCGCCCGCGCCCTGCAGGCGGTTTACCTCCGTCCGCGCCTATCGTCCTTCCAGAGTCCGATAAGGGACGTACTGGGAGAGGCGACTCGATTGGTGCCGCGCTGTAGGAGGAGGAGGAGAATGCTGACGATGAAGCGGATGATTCGAAGAAGAAGAAGCCCAAATATCATACCGCGATCCAGGTGCGTCGGCACATAATTGTTCTGTCCTACCACCATCGATTCCGATTACAGAGATACACCACCATGAGGTTCCGCGGTGAATGTGGCGTGCAGAGGCCAGATTGGCCTGAGACTGCGGTCGTCCGAGTTAATCCAGCCACCGGCGTCAAGTATCACAGTCAGTTTTTTGAATGTGATGTGACGGACCCTAGAAATCATGCTATATGTGTCGCGATCGCAGGAACCGTGGATAAGGGGATGAAAGTGAATCTTCATTCGTTCAATGCAGCGGGATAGGTACTAATACCACGAAGGACAAGCGCCCACCAGGTGTTCCTGAAACTGCCGTCTGGAACTCGAGGTTGCTGCTCAAGTGCGCAAAACAGTCATTCAGAACATGCAAGGCTTCCTGGAAGAAGGCTCACGACGCTGAAGCTGCCAAGAGGGCGGCCGTTAACGAGCGTAATACCCGTCGGTATCGCCGTCGATGCACAGTAAGTGCTCTGTCACGAAATGTCAACGCTTAATTCTCTGTTTATCTTGCCAGAAGTATGCACACATCGAGACTCAGATCGACGCATATGCTGCAAAACTTCGCGTTCCTCCTTCGGTGATGAAAGACCTGCTCAGTCAGGAGCTGCTGTCCGATGAGGCATCGGGTCCGGAAGACGAAGCGGAAGAGGCATTCTATGCGTCTAAAGTCCGCATGGCGGCAGCAGCTGGCCGCAAGAATCTCACTGCAGCCGCACTGAAGAATGAGCATTTCGTCGAAGTGTTCGAGTGTCCCTGGCGATCCGACGAGGTATCTTTTACATGTGCTACCCCCGATATTCGCTAATAACTCACGCTTTCAGCTCTCAATTATTTCTTCCTCGATGCAGACTCTGTACACCACCGCCTTGAACGCCAGCGGGGGCGCCCCCATCAAGTACACTCGCGTGTCAACTCCTACACACCGCAAATCATCGCGTATCCCACGCATCTCGCCATGGGACTTCGGAATTTCTTCGCAGTGGCTGGAGGAGCAGCGCAACAACCCCGAGGTTTCGAGCTCGCTGTGGGACTGGGGTAATCATGGTAATCCAAAGGGATGCAAATGGGAGGATGTTCATTGTTCGTATTGATGCAACCGGAGAAAAGGTTGTGGATTCGCGTTTGGATGTCGAGAGACTCACTGAGGCGGAACAGTAGTCACCGCAAATATTTTATACCCATTCGTTCTTCTGCTTTGTACTAACAATGAATCAGATCCATGGGCATGACGTTTGGGGGAAAATCTTCGTCATTTGGTTCAGCATATGTGTTGTATTCCCAAGTCCCAACACCCAATTGCGGGCTAAAAACAAGCACTGTGAGTATCACATCGCAACTGAGCCGTTGAACCAACTAATTGTCCCAGGGAAACTTCCCGTCGTCCAACGGGGTCAGGTTAGAATGCTTCATCCACGAGATGTCAGCCAGTGTGATGTTTTTGGATCCAGAAATCCCAGTCTGGTGTTGCTGTATTAGATGGCGAACTTCCCCGGCATATGCTTCATCATTGTATCGAGCTTGGATGATAGATGAACCCGCAGTATTGCGACGTGAACGACTGGTTGGCGTGATCCGCTTGCCGTCTAGTATTGCGAATTCGAGGAAATCAACGAAGGGAGTCAACATGGTGGTTCCCGGGATCGGATCCCGAGAAAAATGAATCTTGGGCCCGCCTTGTGAATTTTTGTAGTATGCGAAGAGACCGCGGCGAAGGGGATCTTCTTCGCCAAGATGTACGTCTACTTTGGCGACACTTCCTGCAACAATACGAGAACCTTCGTGTATTTCTGTGAAAATAAGGGAGTCACTGCGTTCAAGCTGGTCCTAGAATAGCCTAGATTGCCAAATTTTGAGGCACGTTGATGTGACGTTAGCCATCGGCTATGCGCCTAGACAGCCGACGGCTAGGCCTGCCTAGACGTGGCTATGCTCGGCTAGCCCACCTCAGCGTGCCTCGAAACTTCCCGTTCTAGAAGCAGCTTGAACGCAGTGAGTTTATAAAATTGATACCCAGGCGCAGGGTAATTTACCTGCATGTGCAGCGTCTTGGACCGTACCGATAGCCTCGGAATTATCCTTAGACCCCAGGATTAGCTGAACGAGCTTATACTCCGACTTTGATGCTGAAGTGGCGCTGACAGAGGTCTCCGTCGCAATCTGGTTCAGCTGTGGGATATCCATTGAGATTGCTAATGCAGGGATAAACAGTGTTACGCACCACGGAGGTTATTCGAGTTGAACGGTGAAACTCTCGCATCATTGAGACTTCAAGACGTCCGCCGGTCCAGTTATTACTGTTGAGATTCTTGAGAATTTTATTCAACTGCTCGGTGAGGAAGGCCCAAAAGCCGTTCAATGGGCCGTATTGCACGATTTGATCTGTGACAAGGGACTGGTCGGCCGCTTCGCGCTTGGTTGAATTGAGTTGCATTCAATTGACTGGGCCATTCACTGCGCAGGGTCTGGTATATTTCTGTTCTCCTTCGAAATTAATTTTAATTCTGTGGAGGGTGCTCCAAATCCAGGGGAAATCGCTAATGAGTTGAAATTTTATAAAGCAACCAAACTGTAGTTCATCTGTCTAGTTACTAACTTCGTTGAATTGAGCTGAGTCAACGCAGGAACTTGGCCGCGGCCACCTTTGTTTCGATGCGGTGGGAGGCATCTGTCGAAATTAACGCCAGGGCACTGTCTGTGAAAGTTAGTTGGAAGTGGTGAGTCACTGGTGACATAGTGCCGGCAATGCCGAACTACTGATTGCCGGTGGGCTGGCGCACTCTGGAACTCGAGGATCAAGGGCAAGTCACGATAAGAGATGGTTTTGTAATGGGACTCGCCATGCGGCCGAGGAGCGGAGATGGAGGAGTTTAAATGGCTTCAGACGGACAGAGAAGCGTAATCTTATAAAGAGGGTGATATGGACGGCCCAATGATGGTTGGGTTTCATGTTGTCGGCCCCATAAAACTACATGTCCCTGAGAATGCTGTAACAATCGCAGTTGAACAGACATACCTTCAAAAATTTAACAGGTAGTCCTGCAACAATTGCCTAACAACGGGAAGCCGAATAGAGTCTCCAACAACAATCTTCAGGAAAGCAGAGAATCGGAGAAAATTCTCATCTTCTCCGTCCTGCATGCGTGGACGGGGTCGCGTGGGTGGTTCGGATTCTTCAGAGTTCTTTTTGCTTTTCTCCCAGTTGTTCTTTTTTTTCTTGTATTCCAGCATCATTGCCAGATAACGCTTCTCGGCGGACCTGAACTCCTTGGTAGCTTCCTTGAGAAACCTCTCCCAAACAATCGGTATCTTGAGGGCAGAATGAGATAACTCAACATCAACTAATGAATGTAATGAACGTACAATTATCGCCCACGGACCTGTCACTGCGAATTTATATTCGTCTGCAGTAAGCGACCCACCAGCAGGTTCTCCAATGCGCAGGGGAAGCCGACCTGCCCACAATGGAGACTCAAACTGTCGACCCATTGACAAAACACATCTCAAAACAAATTAAATTCACTTACACTTTCAAGGAATTCATGTATGGTTTGGAGTTCACGATGAAACCGGGCTGTATTGGCTCGCAGAGCTCCAGATTTGATCCACGTGGTATACCACTGCGTTTTTGCCAGACCTAAAACGAGATAGATAGTTTGTAGACATTTACAAATCGGATACACTAACCGAGCAGCAGATTGTGCAATGGATCCACAACCGTATACTTCACGATATCGAAATACTTCAGTCTGGCCAGCTCGGTCCATCTGACTCCATGCTCAGAAAAAAACTCTTCCCGTTCCTCTTCCGTTTTCAAATCTCTGTATCTCTCACTTACAGCTCTTTGCTATGGCGGTCCGGATGCACTTTTGTTCCCGCGCCAAAAACTTTCGGAGATATCGGTTTCCGCGCTTTAAATATAAGGCCATAGACGCCCTCCGCGCCAAAAACAGCCACATCTGTCAATCAATTTGTTTGGCGCGTGAAGCGAATTCCCGCGCAAAATAAATTCGGACCCCCGCCCCTTTTGAGTTCCGCCCCTTTGAGGTCCCGCCCTTTTGGGTGTAGCATCCAAAACTTGACCTTCGGGTGGCTCAGCCTATGATTTGATCGGACTTGTTTGAAACTGTGCAGTCAATGTGAGGATTTAAGTCTCGCCATCCAAATTTGATGAAGCACACATCAGAGCCTCGACTGCCCACACTCTTAGCACCGGGATGCCCATTCTTCTAGTTTAACCACTTTCATAATGCAGACAGGATGAGTTCTGCATTATCTTTGAAGGTTTCCCGAGCTGCACTGGCACAGGAAATATTCCTGCCTTGGCAGTCAGCATGCCTTGGATGTAGACGGCGATGTTCAAAGTAGATGGGCTACTCTTCAAGTATTCCGAATGAGAGCCTGAGTATGGACACGTAAGAAGTGTTAGATGTGGTCTTCCTTGATTTGTTGGGCTGGATTTCGGCGATCTCGGGAATGTTTGATTTACTGTCATCTTCCCACAAGAGCGTCGTCATTTTTGTCCCTCTTTGTTGTTTAACTGTTGAAAGTCACAGGCTGAGCCACAACTGGAAGTTAGGTGTGACACCAAAAGGGGCGGGACTCAAAAAAGGGGCGGGACCTAAAAGGGGCGGAACTCAAAAGGGGCGGGGGTCCGAATTTATTTTGCGCGGGAATTTGCTTCGCACGCCAAACAAATTGATTGACAGATGTGGCTGTTTTTGGCGCGGAGGGCGTCTATGGCCTTATATTTAAAGCGCGGACAACGATATCTCCGAAAGTTTTTGGCGCATGAATAAAAGTGCGTCCGGACCGCCATACTTTGCGGTACAACAGGTGCCGCAAGTTTTTTTCAATTTTAGCACATTTCCGTGAGAACAGTCACTATGGGATCAATTTTGATCCAAATTCCTTGGGAATAGGCGCGTTGGAATCGCGCTGAAAATCTGCAGGGGACCAAGTACCGGCTTTTTTGATCTGATTATATAACAAAATTTCTTCCAAAAAAACATGGTCTTGAGCAGAAAGGGTGTAGCACTGTGAGTACCAGCCCGAATTCTCTAATTCCCGGATATGTCATGCATCTGGGGTGGGGCTCTGGGTCCTGACTGTTTACAGGTATAATATCACCCAGGTGGAACCTAAATATGTACCTTGCAAAAGTGTGTGCCAAATCAAAATTAAGTGATGCATCCGTTATAGGAGGGGACTGTCCCAAGGTCCCACCTATCATGGTCGTTGAAAATCCAGGGATTGACCTGTGAAGACTCGCGCAGCCCCTTCATTTGTTGTGGTTCCTGGGCAAGAGGGAGAAATATGTTGTGGATTTGGTTAGTAACACGAAAATATCAAAGAACTTCTACTGCGAAGCATGTATGAGGATCCACCAGAATCCAGTCCATCCGGAGCAACTCTGCTTCACAATCCCCCTTGCGACAAGTACAGAAGTCCACTGTGGCGACGGATCGGTGCCCACCGGCAGTGAAGACTACATGTCGCACATCAGGAACCAGGCAGTGCTCCCTGCTGTGCCCCAAATACACTTGCAGCCCAAGGTCTTGCAAAGTAATTGAGCCCAATTGCTTGCCGCCAGTCCACTCCCGTGGAACATTAACATGGCCTCTTGCGGAAAGGAAAGAGGAAAGGCACAAAACTTGGAGGCAATGAGCTGGCAGGCGTGCATATTCACTCATGATGCAATCATGGCACAACATAACTCCAGATCCACAGGCTGCGCAACAGTAGTGTGCATCTGATTCGCAGCAAGTGCAGGGCACATTTGATGGGACCTGGACACCATAAAGGCTTGTCTTGATTCAGTCAAAGAAAACACAGAAGTTGCGCAACAAATCCTCACAGCAAGGATGTATTTTCGTAGAGGTGCTTCCCAGTTTTGCTGCAGCATAGTGAACTGAGCCTTTTTTAAAAAAAAAGAAGAGTTTGTGTAGACCCGAGAGCATTGGTGATTTGCAGAAAGATAGGCACAACAAGATCCAATGCCAGACGGATGCCCGACAGTTTCACATGCTGATTATATGCATTGTTGACATCTAAACTGACCAGTAGGAAAACCTGAGGAGTTGAAACGTTGAACAAGAGAGTGACAGAGAGAGACCAGCAGAGAGCAACATGCCAGTGAGTGAGTGACTGAGATGCCAATCATGTGATGTGATGTGACTTGACACGTCAAGTCACATCAATGTCACACCCCTTAGGGTTAGGGTCAGGTTTGTCAAAGCTTTGACAAAAGTCTTAAATTAGAAACTCATCATCTCAACAACATCATCACTCTAAAATGCCTTCTCCACAAACTCTGTGGACTACTCACTCCCCTTGAAACATTGCTACAGTAATTGAGCAAATGTTAAAACAGTCAGAGCCTCCAGCTTGTTCTTCGTCAGGCAATATTCAGCTTCCACACCTCTGATTTTGCGGTTGATCCGCTCAATTCACTGAATTCCCTGTATGCATTTGTTCTTCATGTGATACAGCTGATGTCACAGACCTTGGAGTGTGTCCAGCCTCGGATCTATCCCCATAGAATGGTCAGGGACAATACGGGCACACCAACTACCTACCTCCATCTCTTGAACTGTAGGTGGGTGATATTCAAAACACCTGTGTCTATGTTAACAAGTGGAGATTCAAGAGAATGTCTCATACCACATCTGGTGTACATTTTCTACACAAGTTTACTGCGGTGACTGAGAGCAGATCAGCAAATGTTGAGGATGAAACAAGAATCAAATTACCATTGAAGTGTATGAAGGAAGATGTAGCAATGAAGAGTCTCAGTGGATCACAGGCAATGTATCACATTCGGGTAAACAAGAGTCAGCCCAATATCTAATTGATCACGAACAAGTTATCACATTTGTGCAGGGGATCAAGGAAAATCACAAACTGATCCAGGCCAACAAACCGATTTAGTACAATCAATAGGCTCTAATCACGAACTAATGCCAGACTCACCTACACACTGCGCTGAACCACCCAGCCACTCTGCTGATGCTGTTGCACAAGCCAAGTCAGCTCACCATCCGGAATGCGGCGGAACTGGCAGAGCTGGACAAGTTGTTGCTGCACAATCCTTGCCTCTGCGCCAAAGATCTCCCACCACATGATGTCAAATACATCGAGTTTTTGTACTTCGGACGGGAAAAGTATTCTGAATGGAAGGAGGAGTTGGCAGACTACAGGGACATTGTCGCGTCAACACTCCAGAGGAGCTGGATGAGCTTCAGCGAGAGGCCTGGGGAAAGCTCTCAAGCCGCTGTATCATCTTAGCATGTGGGGGTTTTTGATAGAATGAAAATTTTATTTTTTGTGCAACTTCACAAAAAAACAACGAAAATGAGGGAGGGGGCGAGGGTGGTTATCCCAGAACATGGCGTGGGGCAAGCTGTGGGCCTGGAGGTAGAAACCATCCAGAATGTGTGGGTGGCACTGCCTCATCCTCGTCGGCAGCGTCCCTGCAGTCTGCGCCACTGCTCCAACCCTCTCCACCAGAAACCCATCCAATGTTCAGCCCCCAGCCTGCGGTTTGCGCCCAGCCCCCATCATCTGGGACAATGGCATCATCGATGACGTCGTATTGCCACCAGTCAAATTCGACTCCGAGGAAAATGACGTCCTTGGCAGGAACAGCAAGCCAAGCTGCGAGGTAGCCATTGGTGAGCAGCTCACCAACTGAAGAGGTGAAAAAGTTGCACTCTTACAGGGACAGAGGGCATGTACTGGCATTGCGGAGGCACACCTCAATTTCGACGGCTTTATTCCATACAGCAAAGCGGCGCAAATAGATGGCATGGGAGCACACTGAGTGGATTCAGCAAATAGATTTGTTTTTATGTACAAGAACGTACCAAGCCGTTGCTGCAGGAAGGCAATGTCACTCTGGAACCGAGGGGAGTGGCTTTCCCATTCAGGATGCGCCGGTGTGAGAGAGTACTGTTGTTGAAACGCTTCCTTGAGCTCAAAATCTTCTTTGTACCGTTGCATCCAGGTGTCTGGAGGAGCAGGGCCAGTCGCCCACCGTGCTTGTTTGAATTTGGAAAAATGGGTAGGAGAATGGGGGGGAGATGGTGGAGGTCGACTGAGCCACAATGAGAGGACGTTGTTGGCATCTTCAAGGGTGGGGATGACCAATGGCAAGCAAAGAGGCGGGAGAGCAGGCAGGCGCATCCAAGAGGGAATGGGGGGTAGTGGGATTAGCTGGGGGATTTCATGGGCGGCCATTGAGTGAAAGGTTCGCTAGGACAGATCCACGTGAGTTGCAAAATCAGCGAAATTCCATTTTCGAAATGATGCACCTCGGACGCCACGCTGCGTTCTAGCCTGATCCATGCACTGCTCACCCAACAAGACTGTCTTGCCTCTTCGCAAAGCCAACCAACCTAAACCCAGAGGACGTGATCCCAGATACCTTTGACCCGACACACAACCCAGTGTTTCGGTGTATACCACAGATCCACGATTCAGCTAGCGATAAGTGCAGTGGTGCATATCTGATGTACCTGGTCACTCAGGGGCACCAGGTTGGGATCTGGGACAATTGGTAAAGTTTGAGTTTCATCTATTAGAAGTGGAACTGACCAGACGAAGGACGGCTGCCAAAAAAATGGTGGACAGATATCCGCAAAATGGGTATAAGGGCCATCATACAGTGGCGGGATGTGTGCGGGAATGGCAGTTACACTGCGCTCTTGGCGTTCATCCACATCCGTCGGATCCAAGCTTGGTATCCACCCCATCAGTGCACCCTGTGGTAGATGCCGAGTTGCGGGTACAAGTGTGAGTGTTGCTAAGCGGCCTGATATGATGATTGAGGCTGAGGGCACACTTGAAACAGCCAAGGCACGCCGAATACTCCTGGAAGTCAAAGCCGCCCCATGAGCACGTTTTCGGACTCCTTGTCGACTTGTTCCAGCATAACAGCTACTACATGGGTAGAGGTCCCACAAGCAACACGATACCTGGCACTGTGGCAGGGAAGAGTCGTTTATTCAGAAAGGTTTGTTCATCTGTCAACCCCTTTGCTTTTCTTTACTGACTGGGTACAAGGGCAGAGGCAAAGGTCGCTTTTGAGGAGGTTGAGCGTGCTGGCGGGAAGCCACACATCTTGTCCACAGCCGACTTTGACGAGGTGCAAGCATACTTGGAGGGCGTATATTGGATCGAGGATTAGTTTTTCATTGTACACATTTGAATACATGGTCTGTTTTTCTCCTGCAGTCAGCCAATATGGCTAGACGATTGATCATCTGTTGTGAAGTGTGAAACGCAATCCACGTGAAGCAAAAAGCGCCCACCAAATTACTCTTGTTCTTTTGCCTAAGGCAAATGACTGGCACACAGACATCTACGCCCCCTGGGAGTCCTCCACCCCGCTTCTCAGTACCCCCTGCCGACCCCCCTTGCTCTTGCTCCACCTCCCGGACCACCAGAGATTGTGAAATCCGTAAAGGGAACGGAGAAGCTGCGTCATCACAGAAAAGGGGACGCAAAGCTAGCCCATGGAAAAGAGTCTTGGGTTCATGGGACAAAATTGGTTTTCTTTGAAAAGCGGAAGGCAGAGTATCTGCAGGTGGCAGAAACTGGAGACAAAGCAGCAGTCGGGCTTTTCTACAACAAAATGGCGAAGCTGTACCTCTTGACGTATGGCGACAAACTTGCCGACAATGAAGATCTCAAGGTAGACGTGGAAGACCCACCCGACAATACTGCGAATGCCGTGGTGCACGAGCGAGCGGTCACCACTAGCATCCGGGTCGATGAGCGGCAGCGGGATGCAGAGTGCAAGCGTAGCCGCTGCTGGTGATAATGCAGGAGGCAGCAGCATCAGCACCACCAGTGGGATTGCAGTCAGAGGAGAAGACGGTCTTGCTGGGGTAGCGAACGGGACGGGTGGGCAAGGAGGGGGCACTGGGGGTGGATGTGTTGGTGGTGCTGGTGACAGAGGCAACGGGAACACCGGCAATGGAGACCAGGTCGACAATGACGGTGTGGGCGGCGCAGGCGCAGGTGGCAAAGCCAGGAGCGGCGAAGAGGGAGGAGATGGTGTGGCCACTGAAGAAGTCCATGTCGATCTCGCACTGCAGCGTCAGATTGACAAGCTGTGGAGTCGCGGTGTGGAGGTGGGGGACGCCTGAGCCGTAGGTTCTCGAATCGGGTCGATAGTCCGTGTAGCTGTCAAGGGAATGCGAGGAATAGATTGTGGGAGCTGCTCCCGGGCTGTAGAGTGCGAAAACGAGAAGAAAAGAGAGTAAGAACGACGCCGAAGTGGCGTGAGAAGAGAGCGTGGGGGAAAGGTGACGAAACGAGGTTCTTGGTGGCTATGAGCCCACTGATGGCGTTCCTGAGAAGAAGGGGCGAGGCGCGTCAATACAGCCTCTGGGCGCTTGCCTTACACTGGCCGTGGATGTCGTGGTACGATGGTGAAATTGAATGATGAAAGCTATTTACGGTACAAATAATGATCGGACCTAAGATAAAATTAATTACGGGATAGACCCGTAACCAGCGTGTGGATGGATTTCCACACGCCAGCCATCCGACCCCTCCACAGCGGGGACCGTGGGCAATGGACAGGGGAACTGGGGCGGGTGCATGCAGCGTTCGCGCAGGGGAGGGACTGGGGGCTGGCCTGGGCCCAATGTGTCGCATGTTTCTTCGACTTTGAAGCAGCGCATGGCTACAGTGAGGGACGGGCACAGATTGCCACATCATCACGTCCAAAGGCTTTAGCGGAGTGGTTGTTGCAGGCGAGGCAGTGGGACCGCATGATGATGCTGATTCCTTTGGGGAGAAAAGGCGAGGAGGGTACATGGGTCGACAATTGGTGGGCATGGTGGGTGTCGATGCAGCCGAGCGACTGTGTGTACTCGGAGGGTAAGCTCACCCGGCCAGAGGACGTGGACTGGGCAGTGCTGGCCCAGATGCATGGCAAAAACGGACTGCTGCAGGTGATGGCGACATTGCTATGTTGGGGGAACTTTGTGGCGGATGCAGAGGTGTACCAGCGCGCGGATTGGACGGTTTCACTCAATGACGTGACGTGGACACTTCGGGAGCTTGTCAAGTGTGGGCTGATAGACGAGTAAGTGCACAGGCAGTTAGACGAGGGGAAAAGACTTACAAAGAAATACAGCGGGAAAAGCGGGATAAAGCAGAAGCGCACCTTGCAGGCAGAGGATGAGTGAGACAAACTAAGATTGGTACAAAAAGAAAGCGCTGACGTTCATTTGCACAGGGGGAGCACCAAGAAGCCACGGAGGAGTACACATCAAGGTGCAGCCGAAGATGCACGGCAGACGAGATCAAAGTAAGTGCAGATCTACCACATCATACAGGATGAGAATTGACAGCTGTACAGAACAGCGGGGGATCCAAAGGTCAGCCTGGAAGGGGTGAGGTTCGAAGGGGAGGGAGGAGGGGTTAAAGTTGGTCAAGAGGAGGAGCAGGGGGCGGCATACATACCTGTTTTGTAAACAAAAGGTGTAAATGTGTCCTTCAATGACCAAGAGAAAATGTATGCATGTATTAGAAAGAGATATAGGGAAAGTAGTCGGAGTGAGGACTTGTGCATCTAGGCACAAGTTCCAGGCCACGTGAATAGCCCGGTCCGAAAGGAACCCGGATAAAACCGGCTGAAGTCAGACTTCAGCTTATGACATTTGATCGGGGTCTTGTATCTGATGCGATATTGACATGTTGACGTGGCCAAAATCTAAGTCGACACTGTTGACAAGGCAAGCAATACAGGAAGTCGCTGACAAATTCAAAAAGACGGTTTGTAGACTGTTTGTAGTGGTAGAAGCAGATATGAGGATAGAATGTGTGAAGAACATTAAAGTTGCAGATAATCTGAATACAATTTAGAGTTTGAGTTGAATGACAAGAATCCCGAAAAAAAAAAGTGGGAGAATCAAGTCGATTACATCTCAATTAGCAGAAGTTGAATGTGTCACGTGCCTGTCAACATTCCAAAGTCAGGCAGCCAGGCCAAGATTGTCTGTTGCAAACATGTACAACCACAATCACGGCCAGACCTGTGATAGCGGGAGTCAAGGCACAGCCATTGCGCTGGCGCATGGGTTTATTTGTGGAACGGGAGGATCAACCACATCAGATATTGACGGATTGGAAGCCGCATCAAGAAAAACTCAAGCGCCATCAAATCTAACCGAGCTGATGCAGAGTGGAATCCATTCTGGGCATGGCATCAATGCATCAAAAAAAAAGAACCAAAGGAGGTGTTTTCCCAGCATTTTTGACAGCCGAAATCGATTTTTTTGCTCAGGCCACCCAATCAGGAATGGGGCAGCAATTCACTCTAGCATTGCATTATGGACACGTTTACTGGGCAGTGAGGCAGTGGCAACATTGTAACATTGCACACAGTGCTCACTGGCTACATTGCAATAATACAAGGGTCTCTACATCCGGTCGTAGGTCTGGGAGCCGCTGTTGCGGATTCAGGCGTGCCCGGGGCGTCTATGGGAACATCGTCGTCAGTTGGGGGGTGCACTTCCATCGGGTCGTAGTCATTGCCGTGGTCATCTTCAGGTGGGAAGGTGTTTTCCATGAGGTGTTGGTTTGTTCGCCGAGCGACCGAAAATATCGCAGGATGAAGGGATGAGTGACATTTTCCATTGGGCTGATTCAGATGCTGCAGCATCTGAGATTGTTTTTTCCAAGTTTTACTGCTGATTGGACAGGGAACCTGGGGGTTGGCCCCTCGTCGGAGATCGTGTCGGGTTGCAGGCATGGCGGACAACCGGATCCAAATGCGAGGTGCAGTGTGACCAGGCAATCAGAACGGCAGTGCAGAGGAGAAAGAGAGGGACAAATGCGAAGTTGCAGCGCAACTAGGCAAATGCGAGGGGTGGAAGAGAGAGAGAGAGCAAGCGTTCACCTGGAGGAGATAGCGAAACGTAACCTCTGGGATGCAAGGCTGCAGGTCAGGGTGGTACGGCACGACATTTGAGTTGAAGATGAAGCCACCTTTGCTACAGAGGAAATTGAAGGCACACTGAAATTCTTTCTGTTTTGGTTCTTGCTAACAAAGTACAGATGATCTATCCCGTCCTGCGAGTCCCCCCCTTGAGACACAAACAACTGCTTGAAGAATAGCCTCCAGCGATGAGAATTCTTGTCTGATTGTATATCGTCCCATACCCTCCTTTTATATGCAAAATTGTATTCTCGACGATAAAATGAACGTGTGATTGATAGACACTTGAGGATGAGAAATTTTTTAACGTGTGATCTGTAATTAAGTTTTGTGGAGTGTTTTTTATAATAACTTTCAAGAGCCTCCCGACAAAATTGAGACTGTTATTCGAATGAAGCACTAGTATGCATGTTTTACATAACATCATTCATTCCTTCATCGTGTACAGCCTATCGTATCGTAACGAATTACAACAAAGCACTCAACCACCGCACCAGGAGGAGCAGATGAAGCCCTGATTCTGTCTGTTATATCCAGAGAGTGTGTGATGATAGTTGAACACTATCACGACTCGACCTCAAGGGCAATGGTTTTCCAGTGACGGTCCTGGACAAAAAGATTAGATGAGTGTTGAAAGAGCCACTCACTTATAAATCTGCATCCAATGAATTCTGCTGTTTGGTAAGTGAAGTGCGTGTCAGTTGTATTGAATGTAGTGTTAAATATCCAAGTGGTTCCTTGAGTTCATTGCTGACGACTATCCCGCGACCTTCAATAAAAGATCAGTCCAGTTGATCGCAGCAGTCATCCAAAAAAAAAAAAAAAAAAAACAGCCTGATACAATTGATGGCGATAGGGGGAGTCGAACCCTTCATATCCGCAAGGAACATCTGCCACATTATATTGAATGCGGCGCGATAACCACTTCGCCATGTAGCCGAATGCGTACTCCGGTGTGTTACCTCTAGACCATGAAGTCAAGATAATAGTGTTGTTTTGTGAATCTTATGTGGCAGCACTTGAGTTTGCCGAACGCTAATCCCAGAAAAAAAAAACGGTTAGATCAAGAAAAAAGAGAATTGAAACTGCGATGTTTACTTGGAGAAAACATCTCAGTCTCACAAGACTCCAATAGGACTCAAACCCACAATCTCTGGTCAAAAGAACATGACAAAGAAGAAGGTAGAACCAGTGTGTTACCTCTACACCATGGAGTCGAGATAACAGCGTTGTTTTGTGAATCTTATGTCATAGCACTTTAGTTTTTCACCTGAGTTCGTTGCTGACAACCATTCCAGGACCTTTAATGTTCAGTAGCCATCAATGATCAAAGTAGGCAGAAAAAAAACCTGTTCATAGAGATGGCTATAATACAAACGCCAAGAGTAATAAAACAGGGATCACTACCTGCCACATGGCTGTAAAGGGAATCAAACCCTTGAACTCCGCGATAAGTTTACATGAACCAAGCACTTAATCGCGGCGCGACGACCACTTCGCCATAGAGCCAATGAAGGCAGAATTCCTTGTTGTTGGTAGACGAGTGCTAATAAAAAATCAGTTCAGTTGAGCGTCATCCCCCAAAAACTGTATACGGCCCTCAAATGGCTATAAAGGGAATCCTAAAAAACTATAGCACGATTAGACCATGGCCACAAAGGGAATCGAACCCTTTATCTCCGCGATAAGTTTACGTGAGTCCAGTCACTTGGTCGCGGCGTGATAACCACTTCACTGTATAGCCAATGAATGCAGCATTACATATTGGTTCCTTGAGTTCATTGCTGACAATCATCCCAAGACCTTAATAAAATAAAATAAAAAAATGGTAGAAACTTTAGAAAGTGGCTATAGAGGGAATCGAACCCTCGACTCTGCAAGACTTAGACGCACCCTGTACATTCAATCGCGGCATGACAACCACTTCACCATATAGCCTATGAATGTAGTATCAGATATTGGTTCCTTGAGCTCATTGCTGATGATCATCCCGGGACCTTCAGTAGACAAAGGCTAGTTATTATAATGCTCGCCCCCCCAAAAAAAATGGTAGAAACTGTAGGAAGCGGCTATAGAGGGAATCAAACCCTCCATCTCTGTGAGGAAAATCTACAACGCTCGATTCAAACACAGCGTGATAACCACTTCGCCATATAATAGCTGACAAGATGCAAGTGAATAAGAAAGGTGCCAAGCGCAAAGACGGCTCGGCACAAAAGGAAAAAGATAGAGACCAAAATATAGCTGACAAGGTACAAGTGAATAAGAAAGGTGCTAAGCACAAAGACGACTAGGCACCAAAAGAAAAAGATAGAGACCAAATGCTCAGCGCTGGCACTGGGCGAATGGTTGATTGTTGTGGTCAAGAGCAAGAGCAGACGTGCACGTGATTGAACGTGACAAACTAAATTATGGCTCCGTAGTTCTGATCATATGCGCTTTCCTCCCAACTTCCAACTCCAGATTTCCTGGTGCACTTTGTGCCTAGTACAGTGGTGCTCTAAATAAATGCCGAGTTTTAATTACATAATTCCATCAGTTTCACTCCAAATTGGCCCAAACGACTTGGTATACAGAAATTAGACATGAAATAGAGACCAACCACATACTTGTCCATTTTCCTTTTTGGGTAATCTGCCAGAATAGCATAATTTTCTGAGTTGCTGGAAGAAAAAACTTCTTGGAGTTACCATATATGGAAAATTTATCTACATGAAATGAAAGGGCTTGAAAAATAGTGCACATTCATGTTTTGAACTGAAAGAATCCACCCTGTGGTTGTTGAGAGATATAGAAGCTGACGAGGCCGACGAGGGGTAAGAACCCACGGATTGAATGATGCATGACGATCCATGCAATTTTCTCAGTGTGGAAAGTTTTGGCGTAGCCCCACCGATTCAGCCACCCGAATGGCAGCATATGCTGCATCTCGGCGTGCGAGTTCAGGTCTTCCATGGCCTGCACGGCTTTGCATAGGTTTGCCTCGAGAGCCCACCACTCATCTATCAGCCACATTGGCAAGCCCCATTTTCCATCCTCACATTAGACTATCGGCCGGCTGTGGAAAGAGTAGTTGAGCTGACTGAAGAGCGGCCCATACCACGGCTTGTTGGCAGGGATGAACATAATGTAGGGGGGTGCGGGCTGAGACATTTCGTCTGGGACGGTCTTGTTTGCCGTGCAGGTGGTCGTAACAGATATGAAGATCTCTGGGAGGAGTATGGTCCAGAGCAGCGACGCTACGATTCCTTCCACGACGAATGGGATCTTTGCGCGGACTTTGGACGTCCTGCAGAAACCGAAGAAGACTGGGACAGTGGCTATGACGACGCTGGCATGGATGACAGCGACATCCCTTTGGGGCTGCTCCCAGAAGATATCATTCAAGAGACGGTGGCACAGCTCTGAGGCGGACCTTGTCCGCATCCACAACATCACGACCGAGTCCGCGGTGGAAATGATGAACCCGTACTCCGAAATCGGTCTAACCTTCAAAGAGATGGTCCATATGCGGTACAGATGCACAGTGACCAATGACAAGGTTGAAACCACCCCCGATCTCCCTCCTGATATGCTAGCCAAAAAATTTGTGGGTGATACCTTTGTCGAGATCACGAAAAAAAATCAGCTGGACCAATTCCGTCTTTTCCTTGCTCACTGCCGAGATGCGAACTCGCCATTCGATATCCCTCGCCACTTGCTCAATTTCAATCAAAAAGAGTCGGAGCTCTACTCTGACTGGACCGTTAGGGTTCGTCGAGAGGTCCTGAATGAGCAGATGCTGTACGTATTTTCGGCAAAGGAGCAAGAGTCGCCCAGTCTGTTATCGACCACCCAACTACAAGCCCGACCTGAAAGATTATGGTGCATACGTCTCGATTCGGAATAGGTTTTTGCGTAGCCTCCGCGGTCGCGCAGCTCTGCTTTACGGAGGCAGTGTCAGTCGTCTCGCGAGATCTGAGGTTTCAAATGACGAAGTCTTCCGTGGCCCCAGCGATGACGCTCTCATCAATGGTTTCTGCTTGTGGGATGGCAAATCGCCCTTCACCTATTGGGACGATGGACTCACTGAGCAGGAAATTGATTTGATCTGTGGAGTATATCATGTTTCGATGGGTAAGTTTTTTTGGGACCGATCAGGCACTCTTTTACAATACAATCTAGATCAGCGCAACGTCAATCTCCCCAACGGCGAACAGATGGCAACTGTCTCCTGGTGGCCCAGGCCTCCGGCTTTCAACACATCTGGAATCAACATGGGTTGGTGGACTCCCATGTGGGAAAGCTGGTACCAGAAGCACCTGATGCTGGTGGAAGGTGGCTCTCCCTGTTCATGCACACACAATGGAAACACAACCTCAAGCTCGAATGAAACTCCCCACCGTATGGAGAAGCTCTTGAAAAGTGTGCCGCGTATATACTTGGTGTGTTACGACCTTGAGCATCGTTTTTGTAAATGGAACTGTCATGAATTGTTATCAACTTAATTTCGTTTCTCAATTTTTTGGTGTTAAGCACTCCTCAAAAATACAAGTCATTCGCTCTCAAAAATACAAGTCTTTCGCTCTCAAAAGTACAGGTCTTTCACTCTCGAAAATACAAGTCATTCGTTATCAAAAAGACAAGTCATTCGCTCTCAAAATTACAAGTCTGCGCATTCAACACTATTTCCCCTCATTCTTCATCCTTTCTGCCAGCATTTCCACCTTTTCTTTCGTTCCATCCCATCCTCCAAGCTCCTCCGGCCAAAATTTTTCCGTGTGGCGGACCCCGCAAGACTCGCAGCGGTGGGCTATCACCCAAGCATCGGCCGCCTTGAATTGTCGATGGCAAACGCTGAGGAAGCACGACTTGCTACGCTCGTCGCTTCCTACTCACGGACCGGCTGCCGCTGTCAACCAAAAGCGGTAACTCCGTGTCGATCATCCATATTCAGGTTCTACTACATTCCACTAACACGATTTTCTCGTTCAACACAGTTTATTTTATCTCTTTCTTCATAAATCTTGCTGACGGCCACAAATGCGCTCCCGCCCACGGTACAACGCCGGGACTTCAAGATGCCGTACGGGCTGACACTTAGGCGGGCACGGGTACCGGGATGCCGAAATACGAGCCGGCACGTTTACTTTACCAAACACATTTTAATTTCCGTCTTTTCCATTCCATTCCATGCCACATCTCTCGCACTATCACCACGTTCTCCATACAGTAACGATCCGGAAGTCGAGGCGTTCTCTGGATGCTGGTGTTTGCTCGGACTGCACTGGGGAGCCATCGACACGGACTGGGCAGCCGTAGTCGACGCTGAGTGGGGGCAGCGCGGCTCCCTATCCGTCTTTGTGCACATCCTGGTTTTCACTGTGCTGAAAGGCTCGTTTCGATGGAAGGGTTTACCACAGTCATTTTACGTACTCATGTTTCATGTATTCCGTATGCTTCTCTCGGCGGGCTCCGGTGTCGCAAGAGAACGCGAACAGCCGTCCCAATCATGTATTATTATCGCCCGGCCTGTTACCGGGGATATATTCTTTTCACCCTCGAACCACCACGACCTCAGAGCGCGAGGCCTAACTGAGTCAAAACGAGTCCACAATTGAGCTGAGTACGCACTTTTCAGAGATACTTACGTCTTCCTGTCGTAGAACAAACCCTCCTCCTCTCTCGAGAATATCCGATCTCGAGCCGTGAAGCTAAGCATCGACACGACCTAGACCTCCTCATCGTCTATACTAGGACGAACTCATACTTCTTCAATGCACTCTGGATCTCGATTAGCCGCTGCCACGAAGGTCAACTATGCTCGCACTCACCTAATTTCTTTGCATAATCGGTAGGTACCTCCCACAGCAACTTTATTTCGTCCTTCCAGCACAACGCAGAGATTCTTTACTCCTCCCCACCTTGACGACCACCAAACCATCAGGCTGCTTGACTTCCAACCCATAAATTTTCCCTGAGCTGTAAGCCCTATATTGATGCATGAGATGATCACTCACCTCTGTTCTAGTCTGCCGGAGAGAAGGATGAAAAGACGAATGAAGACAATGAGCATGAAATGATCGCCCACCTCTATTCTAGTCTGCCAGAGAGAAGGATAAAAAGATAAACAAAAACGATGAGAAGCTAGCGGCTTGAAGAGGGTACAGAGTACCAAATCAAGCGCGCAGGAGTGCACAACTAAGGTCAGTCGCAACCCCCTCCAACCACAATATCAGCACTTACCTGTATAGCAGTGGGAACACGACGTTTGCGATGCTAGCTGGATGGAGTGCATAGATCTGAAGGGTTAGGATCGCAAAGGCACACAAGTGCATGCTAGAATACACAAACAAACTCTCACCACTTCCACCATCAGCAACAGCGATGAGGACGCTTGCCGTGTGCACCTGGACGTCGGACGCGCGATGCGCAGCTGGCCAAGTGACTGCACTCGGACTGGGAAGCGGTGGGGCGCGACGAGGGAGACATTTTGCATGTTGGATGAGTTTGAGTTTTTTTTTTTTTCCTGGAGTGCAGTATTTGGCGAGTTTCTGCAGAGGAATATGGATGCACGAGGGTCTTCACGACCTCGTTGAGTTCCTCCCCGTGCGCGCCCTCCCCACCGGCACCCCCTCCGACGCAGACCTCACCAACAACGCCGACATCAATGAAACAGTATTTGTGATCTACAAAAGTCCCCAAAGCTGTCGGCTATTCTGCTGTAATGGCAACTAATCCTTCTATCAAAACGCCTTACCTTGACACCAACCCACCAACAAGGCATCGCTACATTGTGATATACGCGTAGAATGAAAAACGGGTGCGGATCTCGGGAAATGCTGTGTGGGCCTGAGGTACGGGTGCGACGCATAATGGCTTGATGGAGGAGGAAATCCAAGGTAGCGGTGGAAGGGCTTCGCTGTCGACGTGCTCATGTTGGAGCACTCAGGTCAATGGTCGCGTCGATGGTAGTGGTTTGTGGGTGAGAAGGTATATATTTAACAGCTGTACGTACGAAACAAATAATCGGTCCGAGGACCGATGTACCGTAAAGTACGTACAGAAGTGCAACATAAGGGGAAGGCGACCTGTGGGGCATACCCTTCCACAACGGCACGGCATGAAACCTGAAAAAGGAATTTTCATTCCAAAATCTCCTCGTCACATTCATCGTCGTAATTCAGTGCACCCTCCTCCCCCCTTCATCTACCAGATCCTCCTCGTCGTCGTCTAATGGCACAACAATATCCACCCCCGCTGCCTTCTCTCCTGCCAGATATGCACGGCCCTTTTCTCGGATTGCCGCCCAATCCTGGGTCAGCTTCTCGCACGTCCTCCTCTCACGGTCCTCCTGCTCCCATGCATATGCCCTCAGCCCCTCCAAAAGCTCGTCCTCCACGGTTCCTTCCCACGCCTCTGCCCGCCGTACCCATTCGTGCCCTGCAGAATGCCCTTACTCGATAGTGCGGCGCATTTCTTCCTCGACCAAGACGACATCTTTGCGCCACCGCCTCATACGTGCGTATGCTTTGCACCACTCTACACGCAGCGCTACAGTTGTCGTAAGCACAAAATAGCCCCGATCAAAACGCACGCTTACCTTCCACAAGCTCTGCCTCAGTCAGCTCTTTGGGCCTGGCTGAGTACCATATCCACGACAGAGTTCGCCGCCCCTCACCCAATGCAACTACCTCCAAAGCGGCCACACTGCCCTCCTCGACAACCTCCTCATAATCGTGCACTGCGTTCCGCTGTTCCTTTTCCTCCTCTGTAAGCGCACGCTCGTTGAGTGCATGTACATCCTGGTCCTCGAGCACCTGCAATTCCTGCTCCCAAGGTCCGTGTCCCTTCAAACGTAATATCGCATTGCGAACGTGGCGGTATTGGAGCTTTGCTTTATAAATCTTGAGATTGATTTGTCGTAAAATCCCTTGACCTCTTGTCAGCATGCGCTGGCCCGTACAATGTCGCAGTCGAAACCGATTCGTCATGGTCCGGGTGCGTAGGCCTTGCTGCAGAGCATGCAATGCTTCCCGTGCCTCGTCGATACGGAGGTCTTCCTCGACGCCCGGCAACCCCACTGCACATGCTCTCACGTGCTCTGCTGCATCCAAGATATCCGATGGCAAGAATAAGCGAACCACTTCCGCGTTCCGCTCCGCCTCCACATCCCAAATTGCACGCTGTGTCGCGGTGAGGAAACGGCGCAGGTGGGGCATGTAAGTACGCTGGAGGTTGCGGAATGCCCGAATGCGCTTCAGCAGCGCCACGTGTCTCTTCAAAAAATGCACAGTTTGCACGTCTGTTGGGTTGGCGACAGCCTTGACGTCCATAGTGAGATGTCGCCTGCCGGGAAGCAATCATCAATCAGTAAAGGATAAGCGGGACAACTCGACGACTTACTGAGTTTCCTCAATTTCGAGGCCCATGAGAATGAAAGTACTCGGGGTGTCCTCCCGCTCGATCTCTGCCCCCTCCCCGCTGCGCAAGAGCTCCTCCTTCTCCAGTTTCCGGCGGATTTCCTGCATTGTCATCACTGCACAAAGTCAATGTCAATTTCCCATTTCACATGGATCATGACAATGCTGACCTTTCTCCTTTAGCTCAAACGGCGATTCTGTTGAGTCCATGTGCTGCCGCGACTCCCATTCATGTACCCACTTTTTCCATTTGGCCACCAGTCCGGCGCAGTCTCTTCAAGTGCGCTGTTGAGAGGGGAATATAAAAGGCAATTTTTTTTCACCCACTATTATTGAGAACGGGTTACAGCTCAGCGTGTACGCGTCTTAAACTCGTAAAATCCCGGGAGAGAGATAGTCTAAGTGATACGGGTCAATATTGGGATGAACTGGCGTGTACCGATGTGGTAGGTTATCCCTGATATTTCGTCGTCTACTGAAGCCTGTTAAGTGTGTAAATCTACGGCTAAGTAGACTTACTAGAAGGTTGGATTCCCGGACCATCCGAGGTGTGTCTGGAAGATAAGACATGTTGCAGGAAGTAGCGCGACTTGAGAGTGATTAGGCTGTAAAAGGAAAGTGTCACACATGGTGACCTGTCACACAGTGGCGTAGCCTGTCCAACACTGCCTCATCTCATGCCATTGTGGGCTGAAATCATGTCGGAACGTTCACAGTAATCAAGTTGATACCAGACCAGCAATTTTTTTTTTTTCAAACTGAAAAAGAAACCAACGACTCCTGGGGGAAAAGATTCGAAGTATAACTCGGCACCTGTCGAAGGCGCTCCGCCCACCATACATGCTCAATACAGCGAATATAACATTTGATCTCCTGTCGCTTCCACACCTGATGGCTGGCAAAGATGGGAGGGCACTTGTTGATACCCAGATGGGTTAGGCAGGTAGCGACATCCCCACCCATTGCCACTCTGCAGGGCATACGAGGGATGTGTCATGGGCCGAAATGGAGACCCAAGCTGAAACTTGTACATCAAGTGCAACTCCTTGTAAGTTGCCTTCCAATGGAGGTCGTTGATGGGGGCTGGCCACTGCCAAGACGGGTATGGCGAGGTGTCCTCGGAAAATTCATAAGCGGGCAGGGGCCTACCCTCCTGTGGCAGCCGTTTTCTCTGCTCTGACTTGGCTAGGTGGCAAGAATTGATCATGGTGAGGAAAAAAGCCGTGTGACTGCAATCACGCAAGATCCCCAATCTCACGCTTGGCCAGAACATCCCCAATTCCCAGCGATGCCTGCGACACTCCCCCGCACCAACATGACGGCTGAGGACATGGTCCCCGACCACGAAAACCCTAGTCATGACCCTCGATGTTTGTGCCTTCCCCCAGTGCACGACACCCCGATTAATGGGCGGACTAGTGGCTATCCGATGTTCCTGGTGTCGCAGGGCAGGCGTGTCAGAGTCTGGCACAACTGGTGAGTTTGAGGTATTGATCAATGAGGGAGATTAAAACAAACTGCGGCCAGGACTGTTGTCAAAACCATGGTGGACGGGTACCCTGCTAGGGCGCAGCATAGCCACCACATGATAGAGGCGTGCGTCCTTGAATGGCAACAACATTGTTTGCTGGGTGTCCATCCACATGCCCCCGAGCCCGTGCGCACCAAGAGTCCATCCACGACACCTTCCCGAAACACACCCCGAGGCCCACCACGTGTACTGTAAATCCAATCAGTTGGTCAGCGAGTGACAAAAAAACCCATATTGTACAGGATGAACGTGAGACCCATCCGCACTGAGAGCCCACCCACAACACCTTCCCGAGGCACACCCCGAAGCAAACCGCGTGTACTGTAAGTACAATCAATTGGTCAGAGAATGAGGAAAGACTTAGACTGTATAGGATGAACACGAGATGCACTGGCTTACCAAACATGGAGGCTTTGTCGCTGGGGCCCGTGCAGCATGGGAGTTAACCACCAAGCCCCTCCAGCCCCTCCAGCCCCTCCAGTCTGACTGCAATGACATGGGATGCGGTACCCTCTGTTGCCCGATACTTCGCATTATGGGGCGGCCGCATTGTATTCACGGATCGGTACGTGTTGTGCTTGGTTTTCCAGGAGCCAGGATAACCACTTACCTTGACATTTCAGTGCTGAGGCTAAGGCGGCGTTTTTGGAGGCAGAGGTCACAGGCACCCCGCGCATTCTGTCGACCTCGGACTATGATGAGGCTCAAGCCTTTTCAGAGTCAGTGTACTGGTTGTGAATATTTTGTTTTTCAGATCATGCATTGTGGGATTTGAACATAATAGAGTATCCTCTTACGTCGACCCTGTATGATATCGGGAAATATCAGATGATAAATCAGACGAAGGGGATAAAAGGCGCACATAAAAAAGGGGTTTTTGTGTCATCAACCCATTTTGCATCGACTACCCATTGCTGAAGTAATATGGTATCCTCTTACTCGACCCTGTATGATATCGGGGAAATATCAGATGATAAATTAGACGAAGGGGATAAAAGGCAGGCATGAAAAAAGGTTTTTGTGTCAAGAAACCATTTCGCATCGACTACCCATTGCTGCAAGCCTTCAAAGGAAAAAAAAAACAAACCCGACAATGTCCAGCCCACTTATTTTTCCTCCCCCTAATGGTGCCGTGATGCTGACTCCCTCCACCGACACGCCGACTCTCCTGTGCATTGACACGCCACCTGCTCCTCCTGTTGGTGACGCGCTGCAGACACCCCCTGCTGGGACCCTGCAGCCTGAAGGGCCAGTTCCACACCCTGGGGATACTCCTGGTCTAACGGCGGTTGTCAGGCCACCGATTATCCAGAGGGGCAAAGAAAAGCGTCCCCGACACACCAAGGGCGCGCCCAAGGCACGCCCAAGGCACGCCCAGGCAAACCATTGTGGGTCTGGGGGGACCAAAAAAAGTGTTCTTCGATCCATTTTTACTCCCGCAAATGCTACGAGACACTTATCAAGCCTGTCGTGCAGGAGTGGATGGAGGCATTGAAAAGACGGGCCGAGTTCACTGGGGAGACAATACCCCAAAGCATCAACTTGATATCCAAGGTGACATTGGAGATGTGGGAGGGTGAGACACCCTCATTCAAACACGACTGTGAACTGACCGCACCCGAAGAGTTGGCGACGTACATGAAGCTCCTTTTGATTGAGGATGTCACAGTACTGATGATTTCATAGAACCCTCGACAACGCCGGGTTCTACCTCCAGCCGTTTGTGGATGCCATCCAGGAGGGGTTTGGGATGTGTGCGACCCTCCTGCTTGCGGGTCCCGTTGGAATCCAACAAGGGAAAATGGGTTTGGTAAGGTTAGTGTTGTGCTGGCTTGGCTTGGCCCAGAAACCATGGCTTCGGCTTGGCTTCGTCTGGCCTAGGCTTGGTAAATCTCAAGCCAAAGCCAAAGCCAGGATCAAGCCAAGCCAGACCAAAGCCACTGGCTTGAGCCATGGCTTGCGCAGCAAAATATTACAGGCAATTTCGGACCTTCTGGATCTATTGTGAGTCCAGTTTGACTGATAGGTCATTGCGAAAACATTGAAAAAGACAAGAGAAATGAATTTACAGGCTCGAGTCATGGATTTCAACTTGCGCATTCCAAAGCAGTAGTTCCGATTTACTGAATTATTTCATTCAAATCGACAGTCACGGGTCACGGACCCCTCTGTCGATGTCGAATATTGGTCGAGGTCACGCGTCACGGAGGCGTTTGTCGAATTGGTTTACCAGTTCGAAAAAATGCTCGGAGTCTCCTGTTTCACACCTATGTACCCTCAAAAAAATCTTTCTCGATGTTTCTGTGTATCTAGGGTGCAAAAAACATGATATCTATCTAAAATCCTCGTCTGACTCCCAACTGACATCGTTCCTGTGGCACCAGAAACCCTCATACCTCGTAGTTGGTTTTTTCATCTGTTTCCCCCACCGTTTTCTCGGTCATCTGCTCACCGCTATCCTCAGCGGTCTCTACATCGTCGAGTGTGTCGGCGGAGTTGTTCTCGGAGGTAAGTGGCTCCGACTCGGAGTTCGTCGCTGATTGCATTGTGGCCTACGGCCGGGGAAGCTCGAAGGATGTGAATTCCCAGACCGAAAGGTCTTCTGGAGGCACGATATCTGCCTCTATGTTGGGTGGTATTGGGATTTTGACATTGTGAATGTTCCGGTCTTGTGTTCGTGCGAAGGCATGAAGGGATGAAAAAAAGAGTCATTGCAATTGCAAACAAAACCAGACTCGAGCAATAATTTATCTCCCGAGTGCTAGGGGTGCCTGATAATATTTTCGAACTGTGTACCAACTAGTTTTCAGCCTCTGCTCGTTGTTTCTGGGGCTTGTCGAAATTTTTGTCCCTGTCACGGTCCCCCAGGGTCCCTGTCGAAATGTCGAATAGGTAATTCGGGTCACGCGTCACACCCCCTGTCGATTTGAACGAAATAATTCAGTAGGCGGATAATTGCAACAATGTGTGGTTTGGACCAGAATTGATACTGGCGAGCTCAGAGTCAGTTTTTGGGCGATTTCAAAAAGTTTTGAACCAGTCTAGTGCCCAGATACACCTATAGACAGCACGTTCTTTGATATCAATCGAAGCCATGGCTTGACTGGCCTGGCTTGGCTTCGACAATCCCAAGCCAGAAGCCAGAGCCAGGTGAAGCCAGGTGAAGCCAGCAAGATGGCTTGGCCTGGCTTGTCGAAACCATGGCTTGGCTTGGTTGGTTTCTGGCTTGAAGCCAGGGCCAGCACAACACTAGGTAAGGTGAGAAAGAACGACCTCTGGTACGACATGGTGATGCGTAGCGTGCATGCCGGGGCCACAAAGGGAATCGCGCCGATGAAGTGGCCAACATACGACTGGCACGGGTTTCAAGAGGTAGAGAGATTAATGCTTGGATTTGCTCAAGAATGTTTTTGTACGTATAATTTACATTTAGCAGCGGCACGAAATATCTACTGACTATGATTATGACAGCGGATGCTGAATGTGCTGCATGAGCGGTGGCCCTTCCACCGGGGCATCTGCCCCCACCACCAATGCCAATGGTAAGCGGACCAGGCGGGAGCAGGAGCAACGAAGGCTCATCCACCCCATGCACCTCTGGAGAAGTAAACGAGGCGGCGTTGCCAGTACTGCAGCCATCGCAAGCACTGCCGCCGTCGCAAGCACCGCTGTCTGATGTGCCCATGACAGTTCCGGCAGACGGTGAGGAACGTCGGAGGGTGAGGGTCATGAAAGCGGCGAGGCGTGCGACGAGAACAGGGGAGAGTATGTGTATGACAAGAACTGGCTGCAGCGCGATGACCGTGCTGAATGGATGGTAGAGCTAGCACGGGCGCACATTGCATTTGAGCGCGGAAAAGGATGGGGAAGCGAGTGGGAGTTGTGTGTGGGGAAGTATTTTAGCTTCGAGGGCGCGTGGGGCTTTGTAGAGGGTTCCTGGAAGATGCAGGGACGTCCCCGCCAGGTATCGGGATGGGTGGCGAGAGGGCGGAAGTGGGGGGTTACCACCGGCACTAGGTGGTCTGCTGGGAAGGTGCGCAGCGACGGGGATGGCGTCGGAGTTGTAGGTAGGGTTGTGGTGGACGTGGTGGCGCAGCCTGCAGCCAGAGGCGCGCGTGACACTCGAGAACGGTGACCTGTCGCACCCTGAAAGGGCGGACTGGAGCAAGATGGCAAAGATGTACGTGAATAACGGCTTGATGCTGATAATGGCAGCTCTTCCATGGTGGGGAGAGGTGGTACAAAAGCGTGAAGAGGAGGACCAGGAAGAGTGGCGTGCAGCGGTGAAAGACGTGACATGGGCCTTGGAGGAAGTACTCAAGTCGAGGGAGATCAGAAAGTGAGTCAAGACCCACGAGTGGAGCATTCACCTTTAAAAAGCCGACGAATTCCCAATCTTTCTTCCAGGAATGCAGAGGACTTAGAAGAGGCCGACAACGATGAGCAGGACGAGACAGAGACTGAGGAAGTGCAGGGGAAGAGGGGTAAGCGAAAGCGGGCCGCTGTCACTGGTGAAAAGTCAGTCATCTTCAATGCCATTCTGCGAGGAAGGACTGACAAAAATCCAAGGAAAAAGAACAAAAAGAATGCGGGTGAGGGAGGCGAAGAGGCTGCCGAACCACCGAAGAAGAGGGTACGCAAGAAAGCCGTCACTGTAGACCCCACTCCACGCCGCACGAGTAGACGTACTGAAGAGGGACGCCAGACGAGATCTGCGCAAGTGATCAGCATTGGCGTCGTATTTGCTTGAATGACCATACATGTACAGAGGTGGGAGCGGAGCTCAGACGAAGGGGAAGCAGGTGCAGAGGCTGAAACCGAAGCCGCTTTACAGGAAAAAAGGCAGTGCATGAGTATGTAGCACCCAGTGGCAATCGGGTGATTTTCACTCTCCTTCGAAGAAATACACTATTTATTCATGTGAGAGAAGAGTTGGCCACAGAGGAAGGAGTGACCCAAAGTTATAAAACCAAAGAGAGAGTGCATATGCGAGCAGAGCTGAACATGCACGAGGAAATAGCGACTGAGGCGACTTGCGAAGAACTCAGTGGAATAAAGGAAGGTGTGACGGCAGTGGTCTAGGCCACTTGAGTGATAAGCACCCTGAGCGCTTGTTCGGTCAACAGGAGATCCGTATTGTTAGTCATCAAAGACAAGCGCCCGGGCGTTTAATCAGCTAACTGCAGTTCCGTATTTGCCGATCTTTTCGTAGAGACAGCAAACAAGACACTTTGTGATTTCAAGACTTTATTCAATTCAAGAAGTAGCTATTTGTGACGGAATTGAAATGGGAGAGAACAGGTCATTGTCAAGTCCTCGGAACGAGGAAAAGCTGGGACAATTGGAGCATATCCAAGAATATAGATAGCCGGGAAAGCAGGGAATGAAGCACTGGAAGTCATACCACAAAAAATATCGGAGGGGAAGCAATTGCTGGAAGGGAGGAAAAGAGTTGCCGAGAAAATTGATGGCAATATGGCAGAGAGGATGTGCCAAGAAATTGATGGGAAGTGCCAGGGAGGAGAAATGCCGTGAGAATTGATGCAAGGAACGAGGACTGATTGCAAGAGAACAGCCACTGACAGTCCAAGCGATATATCTGATGAGGAACCATAAATGGAGGAGCAGAGATGGGATCAATATTTGTTGCCATCAGAGAAATTAATTCCTATCCCAGAATGGAACGGTAGGAAGCGGGATCAGCTGGATCAAAAGAAAACAAGCTAACCGAGGGGGGAATACCTAAAAGGGCCATTTCCCGGCATTTTTCAGCCCCAAAATCAAAGATTTCGCCCAAGCCGGCATTGCTGAGGCAACGAAGGAGGCAATGCAATGTGGGTATAATTGGCCTACTGGCAGAACACCACCCACATTGCATTATCGCGCAGGCCTATGGCCTGCTACATTGCATTATGGGTACAGTCTCTACATCCATAAACCCAAGTGGGGCTGCTATAAACAGCTATAAACCACTATGGAAAAAATCAGGGTTTGCTGATGCATCATGCACTGGCATTCGAATGCGAGGGACGGCTCTCCGCCTTCTCGTGTTCGACAGTTGCGAGTTTTTCAGTTTTAGCGGGTGCTTGGATGACGGGCGAGCAGTACAAACGACAAGCCGAGGACTCAAAAAACAAAAACGGTAACCGGGACGAAGAAGAATACTTGTAAGACCTCCATCAAGCAACTGGATATCAATCTCACTATCATTCTCTCCCACTCAATCCAGGGCTGAAACTGTTGCAGAATGAGAGCAAGCAACAAGAGAAGTCTCATTCTAGACACCATGCAGGACGGATCTTCAAGAATGCTGTAAAATGTCAAGAATTTGGCTGAGGCTGGACCACAGAATCATTAATTATTAACTGTTCTTTAAGATTTTGCTCGTTCGGCGGTGCAATTGCTCCATGCAGCAATATCTCCATTCATTCTTGCTCTCTTCTTCTCCTACACGTCGTGTTTTTATGCCCCATTGGTGTACCATCCCCATTCCTGTGCGACTGGTAGGTTTTCGTCAGCTGACCAGCTCTTAATCAATCCGCAGACCACCGCAGTTTTTTGCAGCACGTTTCTCACTGTGCCGTGGTCATCCCTACGCAAAATTCTCACTGCGGCCGTATCACCGAAACATCTGTAAAATAGCAGTGTCACAGCCCGATTCTCTGTCCACGACTTTGTCCCACTGAATTTGTCGGACCTCCAATGCTGGCCTGGTTGTCAATGCATCCAGTTTGCTCGGTCTGTTTATTCCGCCATGGATTGTTATTCGTGCAAGGCTTCTGGAAGGTCGGCGCTGGCAAAATCCTATCATTCTGGGCGTCAACATGGACATATTTCTCCTTCTCCTGTTCTTTGACTGGCTTGGCTGTGTTATGTTCCCCATCCAGGCTCTTCTCCGTTTCCTACCTCTCGTCTCGTGGTTGAGGTCTTGCATTCTTGCCCCATTTATTCTTCAGATGTTCGTTCACTTTTCCTATATGCAGTATCCTTCTCACTGTGCCGCAATATTGTTCTCACTGTGCCGCAAGGCCGCTCAATTCTCTCAATCTGGCCGTATCCCCGTGGGGTAGATAAAAAGCCAGTTTCCGGCGCCTTTGCCGTCACTGCCTTTGCCCATTCCCACCTTGAATATCGCCCCCAACTTTTGCGGGCAATCGGCCGGATTTCTGCAACCGTCCACTCTCTATTGAATGATTTTGCTCTTGGCTCTTGGATTCAACCGTCCTCAACGTCTTCTTGACTGGTGCTCGTTCCAAATGTGCCCTCAACCATCTGGTCCGCTGCTGCTACTGGAAGTTGTTAGATTATTTGTGTCGGGCTCTATCTTACCATGGGTGAACTCACGTGTCTTTGCGGCATCTTATTCGAACTACTTCGGCTGTCTCCAATTTGGACATTTTTGGCATTGCATTTTTCTTTTTCTTTTTTTTTTTTGGCACTACTTCGGGAATCCTTTGGGTCTCCACCGATAATGTTCTCAAGGGTATTACCAGTCGAAATCATTTGAGAACTGGCGCTTTTTTAGGACAGCCTGTTCATTATGACCACTTATTGCTTCGTAACTTAGCAAACTCCCGACCATCCAGACCCTTTCTCCCAGGAATAAGCCAGTATTTACTTGCGGTATACAAACTTCCTTTGCAAAATCACTCAAATCTGCAAATGCTGCCGCCAGGTTGAGCGCGCCTCCTGTAATTTCAGATTTTTCGTGACTTCTTACAGTACTGTGTCTCCCTTGATCTCTAAGCTTAGATGCAATTTATTCTTTCCTTCACCTCTTACGCTGCCGGAGCGAAGCGGCGGCACGTCTTGTTACAGTAGCTCTTTCCCATGGCACCGACAAGTACCGGCGCCAGAATGAAGAACAGATTCAGTCACTCGGATCGATTGCCCGAATCCAATACCTTGAACAAGGACCAGCCGAGTCCAATTCAGGTTGTGCTCCTCACTCATGTTTCAACCCATCCTCTCCCTTACCCTTCTCGCGGCCGTGTGCCACGCTGACGACCCGTTACACGTCAAAATCCATGGCGTGAATGTGAACCCGCTTTTCCTTTGCGCTGAATCGTGACGAAATATACTACAGGTCTTGCCACGTCAGTGATCCACTCAAAACCGTTTAGCCGTTTGAAAACCGTTTGTAATTATTTTCAAAGGTATGCAAACAAAACGGAAACATAAACGATTATTTCCGTTTACAAACGTTTGCAAACGGAAACGATTGGAGCCTTATCAGTGGAGCCTGCGGCAGCTACGCAGTCTGACATTGAATTCAACATCGGAAAAATTTCGGGTGACACGCACAGCAGTATTGTATGCGAATGGAGATCAACCCGGTCAAGCCGCGCACCTTCTTCTCTTCCCACTTGACCACTCCCATCATCTGAGTCGCGAGTGACTCATGTTGCCGTCACCCACCACGTCTGAGGCTCCAGCCCAGGGAAATGCACCCAAACCCAATCCTGGTGAACCGATACCCCTCGAGGAGACGGAGGCACACAAGAATGAAAAGTGAGATAGCCACCTTTTCATTTCCTCCCTGCATTCAGATAAGTTTCCAGGCACGGCGAAGCAAGCTATGAATCACCTGGCGTGAATGTCAATGGGTAAGCCCCCTTTCTTTGTTTCATGTACAGCTGGGGAAACTGAGATTATGGGAAGCCTCATCGGAGCACTGAACGACCAGTCGGCCAGGTGCGCCTCCCGTGGTTATGGGCGTTCCTTTGCTGAACTTTTCCAAACAGCCGTTGAAAGGTAATATCAACTTTTCACGATTTGTTTACCGAGCTCATGATCATGCAGTCTCACAAAGGCGGTCGAAGCCTTCGAGTGGCTCGTCGATATGGAACAAGGGCAACAGTGGCGGAATGACACCGATGCATGTTATCCAACACTGGGAAAAGACGGCGAGGGATGGGGCGACAGCGCGAAGCAGACCTTCCCAAGTGCTTTTGATGTACCGCTGCCAGCGTTTGGGAAAGGGGAGGTGGTAGAGAATGCTCTTCAAAAGGAAACTGAGCGACGTCTGGAACGCTGAATCCGGTGACATCACCGCGGAAATGACCATCGCGGCATATAAGAAGCCACCGAGTGCCGTCAGACTGAGCGCAATTGCTGCGAGAGCGTGGTGTATTGTCTGCAGATAAATAGAGAGTGCAGCGGCGAACAGCAGAGGCGAGAACATCAGCAAAAACCTCCCTAGGTAATTTGACGTTATTTCGGCAAAATTATCTTGCCTGGAGATAATCTCGCAAAAAGTGCCAGAATTTGAGGTAATTTGGGATAATCCCCCAAACATTTGGTGAACAATTGTGGAGAAGTCAGAAAGAACTGTCCAGAGCACTTCTATAAGCCGGTAGGAGCTTGTGGATACCAAGTCAATCAAATACGGACTCGGAACGCAATGGATAAACAAAAAAAGAATGTTTGCGGGTATCGACGCTGAAGTTGTCAAGTCATTCAAACTCCGCTCATCAGCCCAACATCACCAAACAAGACTAAAAATGTTGACAGATTTTGATGTCGTACGACAATTCTTTCTTCCTTTCTCCCTATCATCTTCCCTCCGTGCCATCCTCAACGGCCGTTTTTTTTCCGTTATCAGTGCTGCTCACGGCCTGCGACATCGTTCACACTCGTCAACATCGTCTTCTTACCACTTTGTCTGTTCGCTCGCCTGCCCATCGCCGTTTTCGTTGCCTCGTCACCCATGTTGTTCTTGTCCAGCACCCAGACTCGGACTCGGGTATCGTCGACGCCACTATTCAATTACACAACACCTCAAGCACCAAGCTTTACCCTCACACCATCAACAGTATTAAGACAATCCACTGCCCCGCCCCGCAATCCACAGCAAGCACGCGCCAACCTTTGCGTTCAAGCACGGTTTTCAAGGGTCTTCAGCATCCTTTGATCAAGCTCCCTGTCGTGTCGCATACGTCAACCCTTGCATTCAAGCATCCCTTCATTAAGCTCCCTGTCACACATGTCAACCCTTGCATTCAAGCCTCCCTTCATCAAGCTCCCCGTCGCACACGTTAACCCTTGCGTTCAAGCCTTCCTCTCACTGTTCTGCGTTACCAGCCTGCGCTTCCAGTTGGATGTAGTCTTTTATATACATGATTATAGATGATGTTCTGTGTCGCTATTTGTTTGAATGAACTGGTTTTGGTCTTCATATCATGTTTGGTGCGAGGAAGTGACAACTAAAGCACTAGAGAATGTCGCCGAACTGGCAGATAATTTGCCTAAATTTCGCGAGATTCCGCCGGGGCGAAGATAATTTGATGACATTTCATAAACCGAAGGTTATGGGCATAATTTCGGAAAATGTGGATACAATTATGGCAAATTACCAGGGGAGGGGGGGTTTCCTGATGAACTGCAAGAGAAGGGGGAAAACCTGCATGACAAGGTCAAACTTCCAGCGACGCATGCCATCGAAGTCTCGTTGTTGTCCAACTCCTCGCTCTGCAATTGTTCCTCGTTCACTGACTGAATTATAGTGCAGGAGCCACTGCTTCGTGAGAACGGCCGGCAGCGCAGCCAGCAGGGTACCAAATAGACTGTCTGTCCTTGCACATGTATGGGGGATAGATAAAACGGAAACTGATGGCTTTTCGGATGATGCGACACTTGTACTGGTGTTTATTGTCCTGGCCAAAACTTGGAGTCAAGTGCCCCTCTCAAATGACAATGAGAAGCAAATTAGCTATCGTTTCCGCCTCATCGAATGCACACTATCAGCCGCATTCTCTGCACGAATTTTGCGTCACACAGTTGTGAAGCCTTCCCAGCACTTTAAAGACACAATTATGGTTCGCCTTGGAGAGGCCCTTGCACAAGCGGGCCAAACTGTGAAGCACCAGTGGGGCAATGACCCAGCATAGAGGCGGATCCGAAGGGCAGCATCGGTGGACTTGGAGACCTCCTTTCCCGAATGGCGTCATTAATCCAGGGCGAGCTTAGGTCTCCGGGGCATCAGCAAGTAGATACAGCCACCGAGCTGAAGTATTGGGGGGAATTAAGTGATACATGGGGGAAGGATATCAGTGCCTTGTGGGAGACGTTTGAAAAGGTATCCTCGGCCAGGTTAGCTATGTAAGAGGAGAGTGCTGCAGTATGGGTATTAAAATGTCAGTATGCACCTGCGTTCGAGTCAGCTCAATTTACTATTTAGGACCGGGTACCTGGCCACCCTACCTAGTTGGCCACTTGAGAGTTAGAAGGTCAGGGCTTGATAATGCCAACTAACTTTAGTTAGTGGGTCCTATAGCGCCCTATTAGTACAGCGTCCGCCAAATTTTGGTTTTTACATAATGAAGTCACGTTTTTCAGCCGAAAATCCGATGGAAATTCGATCCGATGTTTAAATTTCTATTAAAATGGATGCACACCGACCTCTCAGGATGGTTGCCTCGATTTTACCTCATCGCGTACCCTATTCCGTTTCAATCAACATCTACATACCTACAAACAGGTATGGTTATATCATAATCTCTGTAGCACGCTTTCGCGGCAAAGCCCACTAACTGGGTACAGGGTATCTCAACAAGTCAATGGTCACACTTCATGATTCTGAAATGATACTATGTGTTCTCAAAACAATGGCACACTCAATTGACTTTACTGGGCAAGAAATGAACCTTGTCATTGCATGTACATGACATCCTTGTCTTCGTGGTCTGATTTCTCTAAAGCCGGGCCCATAACATATACTGCAACAAGAAAATGTCCTTGACTCCCAGCTTTGTCTGGTCCTTGGCTAAAGTTGTTTCAGAACACCTCCACACACAAAAGTTGTCAGGTGTCTCAAGATATTTCATGATTAAACAGACAGCTTATCTGGAGTGATAGGACCCAGAGCACGGCAACCAACATGATGAGTTTCACTGTCTTTGGTCTGTTGATGCCTAGATGACGGGCCGGGACGGTACAAAAGAGGGCCGTTAACGGTAAGATGGCTCACTTCTTCCCTAAATTCTTGAATTCGAAGGGTAATTTACCTCCCCACAAGTCAACAACTTGTATCTGAGTGTTTCCCAGCCTCGGTTGGGTCCTCTGTATGCGTGATGTCGCCCATATCGTGTTTAAACTGCCGGGTTACCAAATCGCAGGAAATAACATCTTTCTATGTACTTGATGCATCCTCGCACTGGCTCATGGTCTTCTGGCTACTAAATAAGGGACAAAAACCAACGGTTATTATTGCCGAGCATGTTTGATGGTATATATTCTGCTTGCCGATATTGGTCCGGATTTGTCGGGAACAAAATGTGCGGCATCAAGAGGCGAGTGATCTCTGGATCACGGACATTGATGTGGCCACGCGAGGTGGCGTTGATAGGCGCCGGCATTGTCGGCTGGAGGCAGAAGATGCAGAAATGTTGCTGAAGGTTCAGCTTCATGCACTTGCATGCACTTGTGAGCAACAGAGATGAATATGTGAGCCTTTGACATGCACGGTGCGTGGTGGTTTGGTGTAGTGTTTTTACTGTAGTTTGGCCGAATTGATGCCGCTTACACAAGACTGGCCTTATTTTTGGGGGGGTGCCCCCGTGGGACTATATCCATGATCCAGAGATCAAACACCTCTTGTGTGGCATCCTCAAGCCTGAGAGCATCTCGTGATGTTCCGAATGGCCCGGTCGCAAGGCCATTGATGTCACATCGACGTGCCGCTTTGCAGTGGTACGCCTAATTTGACAGACGAACGCAAATGCCGTCTACAGCCGTTAAATCTGGTTACACGACGGGTATGGACGGCCATTTACCCACTCGTGCCCGCCCCGTCAACTTCAGGCTCCTACCCACCGCACGTTACGGGGTTGGGGAAGACAGGGTACCACTATAATGGCTGAAATCCAAATCGTAATACAGATAGACAAATACCCTCGTAGCCCATCAGCCATCAGTTCTAGCCCGACTATAGCTTCCGAATTTTCACTGCCCGCCGTGGAGGGGTTGGGCCTCGGAAGTTTGGAAGCTATTGTCTTGGCTAACAGTGATTTGTCTTTTCGTATCACACCACTGTGATCTAGCTTTGAATCTCACTACTCTGTCCATCAGCAAACCCTGGGTGCCCTGTAGTTAAGGTCCCCCTTTACGTAGTGCTACGTAGTCCCTGTAGTGGCCTGTAGTTTCTGTAGTTATGTGTAGTATTTTTAAGTTTTACATAGCACTATGTAGAGGGGGACCTTCGGGTGATGTCTTCCCCAACCCCGTAATGTGCGGTGGGTAGGAGCCTGCATCAACTTGGGTATTCAGCAGTCCTTAGTATGTAATCAGTCACATAACTAAAGCCCTAGTATAAGCACTATATATCTCAGCTTCCTTATCTCCCACTAAGGCGGCTCACAAGCTCGCCTCCCTTAGCTCACAGAAAGGGAGATGATGGCACTCTCAAAGAGTGTCAAAGACTTGGTCAAAGAAGATATATTTCGCCACGTCACCGGGTTGATTTGCCGTCGGAGTATTTATCGCAGGAGAGTGATTTGGGCGCTGATTCGATGATTGTAAGCTGTCATAACATAAGCAACGAGAGCTGAAAATAAAAGCACCACACCCTCAAGGACTTGATATACCTTGTAAAATATTGAGTTTTGGCCTCATATTGGACACATTCACAAGACCCAGCACAATTTGAGGATGTTGCGACCAGTTCTGCATATCGGAATAGGTGACCGTCGGGTTTTCGGCCGATGAAATCAAAGATCTGCATGATGTTAATCATTACAGCCAAAAACTTTTGATAGGGCGCTATAGGACCCACTAACTAAAGTTAGTGGGCATTTCTACATATACCCCCTGCATCCTCGGCATCCAGAGCTGTTCATACCATGTTCCCAATTAAAAAGTAGTTTTCCATTATAAATGAGTCAAAAGAACAAAAACGCAAAACTAAAAAATTCAACCAAAAAAGGGGCGGGACCCAGAAGGTGCGGGACTCGAAAGGGGCGGTGGTCCGAATTTATTTTGCGTGGGAATTCGATTCATGCGCCAAACAAACTGATTGACGATGTGGCTGTTTTTGGCGCGGAGGGCGTCAAAGAACACATATTTAAAGCGCAGAGGCTGATAACTCCGAAAATATTTTGCACGGGAATAAAAGTGCATTGGGACCGCCATACAAGACAGCTGTTATTACAAAACTCCAAGGCATTATCCTGAGAGTTTGTGCAAATGGCAGCCCTCTGAGATAAAGGCAATGACAGCTGTCAGACATCAAATCCGAAAAACTCTGCGGCATTTGCTGGAGAGTTTGGTGCATTTCACCCCAAAGACCAAGGACGCAGTCATTTGCAGCACACTGCACATTTCCGTGAGAGTTTGTGTATCTCACATCAAATACAGCTGTCATTACGAGGACTTTCCGGCATTTCCCTGAGAGTTTAGTGTAGTTTTGCATCGAAGACAAGCTGTGACGGACAGAAAGGATGCTTTTGAGGAGGGCAGCGCAGCGCACCTTCCTAATGTAGACAACATCGGCTATCAGAATAGGTACCGTACAATTACGTTCAATTCGACAAGCTGTTTACTCAACATTGTCCACGACAGATTTCAGTCGTGAATGATTCACTCTGTTTATCCAATAGCGGCCAACTCTCCAGCGATGATGATACACTTCACACATGAACCGCCCGTTAGCATACATCCGCGGCATCTTCTTCTGCATCGATTCACGGAAATTAGAAAATGCAAGTCCGACTGCTTCACCATCAAGCACCAGCGGAGGGCGTGACTTGTTATCAAAGACCACTAGCGAGTTCAGTATCCATCGAATATGCGGGTTGCGGGGGGTGTGAATGTAGGTCATGGTCGAGTTTTGCGAGCGCATCGCATTTGAGGGGGTACCACCGAAAGTCATCAGGGTGAACATCGGAGGGGTGGGTATCGGTGGTCCGACAAAAGTTAAGATACGTGAATGTGAGCTCAGTGAGTGCCGGGATAGTGGCTGGGGACAGAAGCACTGCACATAACCCTGGCCAGGACGGGCACTCCCGGGAAGATGGCGCGTACTTGATTTTAATTGCGAACTCCAGCCGGCGGAGGACAGGCAGGTGAGGACATGTGCGTAAGCTCAATAAATGCGGCTGGGACTATGATACCGTTACGACGAGAAATGGTGCGATGAAGAGCGAAGGCAAGCTCACCAGGGTGGAGATAAATACGAAACACCCCAACTGTGCGCATGCATCGTCTCATCATGTTCGCAACGATGACTCAGACCATGACCTCCAATACCTGCAGTTCCGTCATGTCAGGAGCAAATTCTTCTCGCGTCAACAAGGTGCCCACGGACACAGAGGGAGACTCCGGATCACGCCTCCAGGATGGCCGGCGGAGCGGGGGAGACTGGCGTGCTTTGTTGAAAAAAGACAGATGGACGTCCATAAAGACGGGGACTGGAACCTCGTCAAAGGTGACGACGGGGGCCAATCTAGTGAAACGCAGACCGGTATAAAAGGCCATTGTAAATTGCTCCATGTGCAGATACTGCAAATGCTGTCGTTCACAGAATGTGAGAATAGCTTTGGCGCAGTTGTGAGGGAGAGAGCTCCAATCACCCCCGATGAGCTCAAGGTGAGTGACGCTGACCAAGATGGGGAGGATGCGCACCAGAAGGCCAGGAACAGCGGATCCGGGATGGATCGCCACGTCGAGTTCGAGATTCTTGATGTACCCTAGTCTCTTATAAACAGACGCTACAACATTTTTTAACTCGTACCTCGTTATGTTGTAGTCTGTCAGCTCTCCATCAGTAGCGATCGGAGGTCGACCTTGTTATATAATCCAAAATTTCTCGGGGTTCAAACTGCATTATTGGACGCGTTTTCAATGGATTCCGTGGCACCTTCACATTCAGCAACCTAATTTGAAGGTCCCTTTCAGCCATGTCTTGGCGAGAAGTATAAAAAATCACGAAGCCTAAATTTGATGAGCCGGCTGCTTACCAAGGGAACTTTTGGTTTCAGCTCGAGAATGGACAAAAGAAAATTGTCCGACTACCTAGACGCCGTTTAAACGATATTTTAAAAGGTTTTGCCTCCAAATTTTGGACACGGGAGGCCGCTGGAGGTGTTAAATGACGTGGGCAGAATTCAAACTCCGAAGATTATGTAACAACCGGACCCTCCATACATCAGTGGCGCGGTCAACTACAGACTAGATGTACCCAGCAATGCGCGGCGACGTCTGGTCCGTTATGTCGGTTTCACTGCGTTCAGGAGGTTCGGCGGCACACGTCAGCACACCTGTTTGTCGACACACATGGCAAACCTGTTCTGACCTCTGCCGATGTCAACTGGGACATGCAGGGGATCAGACGACAATGTCAGGCCTTCCTGGCCAATTTCTGGCATTGTTTATTGATGGCTGTGATGGCACACGGATCATGCCGATGCGCAAATTGTAAATCAGTGGCAGTGCCGCACTGCCGTACGATCTTTACGACATCTCAGTATGCGACAGCAACCACATCTGCCGACTGACACAGAGGACCCGTTTGGCGCTGGTGCCTTCGATGTACATCATTGCATCAGCAATGTGCGAAGAAAGGGTTTTGATCTCGCCGAGTATGCCAGTGGGGCGGATCCGGCGAAGAAGGCCAGTTAATTCCCTTAACCCCGCCCTGCACGAGTCTGAGTTACAGCAGAATTTTGTCCCAAAGCTTAAAGAGCACCTTCTCGGCCGCATCCTTGACCGCGAATTCGACGGCGACACACACGAAGAATTTACCCCAGACGATCTAAACACCATCCGCTTCGTGAACAGCTGCATTTATTTGACACAAATCCTACGCGTCAATTATACTAATACGACGTTCGGCGGGATCAAAATGTGCTGAACCCAGACCGTCTTGGTATGCTCAAAATCTACGAGTTTTCAGTACCACAGTCTTCCGTGTTGCTCCGCTGACTCTCACAGTAATTATGGAATTTTTATGGGTGAGGTGGCTAGGGACAGAGCCTGGTTACTGCGACGGAATTCGACAAGCAAGATTGCCCCAGGTCGGCTTCATCGAAGAAACGGATGCGAGAAACGGATGCTTACGCCTTCGGATTCTTAGACCCTGCACACGTCATCCGTGGATCTCATCTTCTCCCACGTTTCTCGGGCGATCGCACAAACGACCTTCTTGCTACCCAACAACCAACTGTTGCTCGGCGTCCCAGTGATACCGAAGATTGGGCCAATTACTACGTCAATATGTATGTTTTTTCAAATTTGGCTATGGAATCAATATTTATTATTGTACCCAGCTTTGTAGATCGCGACATGCTAATGCGATATGTTGGAGGTGGGATTGGGCACCAAGATGTTGAGGCACTTACCGGCACTGACATACCGGAGGAGGATGACAAGGACGATGGAGACGTTGTGGTGGGATCAGATTCTGACGAAGAGTCGGACTCGAACTCAGAGCCTGAGAGCGGGGAGGAAGCAAAGGAAGGTATTCCATTGGGTGAGAGTTGGGAGCAGGAGGAGGAGGACGGAGAAGTGGATGGCAACATGGACATTGAATAGTTATGCAGCATTCTAGTCGGATATCTGATTCTCGTAGCAGGAATTATTTTAGAAGTGATTTTCTTGTACATTTTTAAAAATATGGGGGGTGCCATTGAGCCCATAGCGAAAGTCTACCACTCTAAGATTGCATGCATCTCTATACTTATTTAAGATGTTTCAGAGCTCTCAACGTCAGGTCGACGCAAAAATATTCCTTACAATAACATCAGACATCGCGACCTAATCGGGAATTGAGTTTGCATGACGCAGGTGGATTCCGCGATGAGCGAAGGTTATGAAGGCCCTTATTGGACAAAAGGGTATTTTTTTTGTCCGGGGGGTATATTTTGCCAAGATCTTGCGAGATCCCACGAGAACACGCAAGATTTGTCGAGATCTCGCGAGATCTTGCGAGGTCCAACTCCTTTTCTTCGAGATCTCGCGAGACGTGGATTCCCGTTCGATTTCACAACTTCTCGCAAGATCTCGCGAGGTTTCGATATATCTTCTGGCGGCTCGAGATCTCGAGCGCCCTCAAATTTTGGATTTTCTTTTCAAGGCCCCAAATATAGCTTCGAGATCTCGACACCTCATCTTTGCAATTTCAAACTAACCGCAATCTACACATGATATTTTGAGTCCTGTGCGCAGCTCACCGCATGCACAGGCGGGCCGCTTCATCTGCCGACTCTTTGCCAAGCCAACGAGTTTCAAAATCGCAATACTCCTGAGTGTCACAAAGGAGTCCCGAGGCAGCGCTCTTCTGACAACTGCCCCTTTGTGCTTCTCCATGTCCATTCCCCTCACACCGCGCGGCCAATGCACTCAATGTCCCAGTTGCGCTGCCTGGATAACGCTCACCTGGGACCCTCAAGAGCGTGCCAACGTTCCACGCGATGCAAGTGTCTTGACTGTTTTCCACCTGTCGTATCTAACTTGAGCCGTCTAGACCCCGACTTCCTCTGCTCGCGAAGAATGCGCGGGGTGCGGTCACCAGTGGCTGTCTCATCAGGCGTATCCTATGGACCTGAACGATCGCAATTACTCACGCCGTAAAGGGCCGTGTACTTCGACGCGGTGTGGCGGTTTCATCTCGGTACGTCTTAACGCACTCACGCAGATGTTACCATTGTCCATTGACAGTTTTTGCTAGGCTTCTCGTGTTTGGGAGGTCAATGCCCTCTGTGAATGCGGCGCACCGTGGTTGTCGCATCTCAGCACGTAAGTCCCCGCCCTTTTCTTTTTCTGGAGTTGTTGCCAATCCACTACAGCGGTGCCGTTTTAGTTCAAGCCCCAGCGATGCCACTCGCATCATCGGCCCTGCCCCAACCCCCAGCTAATCCTCTGCCTCCGCCTCTTGGGGTGGGTCAGCCCGTTATGGATGCGTATATGGGAGTCCCCGCCGTCCTCCATGGGACTGCCGGAACTCGACGCCTAGGCAGCATCGCTCGCAGCCTACCAGGCGGACCGTTTTCAACGCTTGGGAACCATAGCGGTCCACGACGCCCTCATCCACCCACCGCCGATCCCAAAGTCACGGTCGATGTTGTCTGCTGGCCCTGTACTGTTCGTAACGTTCACCCCTTGCTCGTGCACTCCCAGATTTGTAACATTTTCTCACTGGCAGGTCGACCCGTTGTTTGACCCGCCTGGATACCCCTCACCGGCGTTCAGGATCAAGAACTCGCATGCCAGTAAATATGCGAAGAAATTAGCGGATTTCCACCTCATATTCCAGATCGAGGTTCCCGCGCAAGGACTGATGTCTCCCGCTGAGTTCACTCGCACACTGCTTGAGCATTTTGGTGCTCACAGGCTGACCCTCCCCCCCTTCCCTGCCGATTACGATCCTGGACCCGCAGACGAGCTCGATGGACAGCTGTGGACGCTCCTCCACTTCCGCAGACGACAGGATGTCTATATCCTTGAGGCGCACCCGATCATTCAGGACGGCACCTTTGGACGCGCTGAATTCAAGAAAATCTCCACGATTGCAAACGTCTTACCTGGAGCGAATCAACGGCCTTGGATATTCATTGGTTTGCATCTCCGCGTTCTCTGTATACTATTGTACCTGACTCCCTAAGCACCAGCTCCACGGTTCGGCCACCTCATTGGTCCTATAGACCGTTTCTCGACGTCAGATGCACCACTTAGTGGCTGCCATCCTTGTTACGGCTTGCGGATTTTGAGCACTCTGCCAACGGCCCACAGCACTCGCAATGACCCTCTCGAAGCCGAGTGCTATGCCGATTTCTGCCCTACTCCGACGGTCACTCCTGTGCGTTGCTACATAATTTTGGTTTATCCCACTGACCGATTCCCCAGATTCAATCGCTTTTAGCCAACCTGCCTCCCCCTGGCAGTCGAGTTCCTGACCGTCCACAAACACCGCCTCCGCAGCCTTCGCTCATTCGCCACCGCTCACCACAAACTCCGGTCAGCGACCTTTACTTGTTCCTCTGCATCCACGCTAACGCAAACCAGAATGCGGCCACTGTGGAGCGTCGCGTTCGACAGAGACGGTCTTCAAGCTCTATCCCTCCCCCGATCCAAGTTGCGCTGCAGGCTTCTCAATAATCCCGAGCACTAACACGTTCCCAGGTAGACTGGCGGCCATCTGAGATGCCTGCGGAACCCGCACCTCCTCCGCCTCCCCCGACCCCGCCCCCGCCCCCTCCTCGCCCGCCGCTCCCTCCACTTGAACCCAATGTTGACTTTCTGGAGAGCGGTGATATTCTTAGCTGGCGCCTATCCATTTCGGACGCTGTAAACCCCTTGCCTGCCGGTGTCCCAATGCTCTCCATCCATGCCCGAACCGTCCACGCAGCCGCGGAGTGCATGGTCGATCTTGTCGTTCACGCGGAAAATCAGAAAAGGGGGCCAAACGCGGCATTCACCATGTACAACCGCGAGATCCAAGCTCGGGATATTGTGGATTGCAGTACCCGCCTCACCGTTGAATCGTTCTTCCGTGAGATGCGCTTGATCACAATGTGCGTTGTTCTATTTTCTGCGCCTTCATGTCTCTGATCTACTATTTGTAGCGGTATTCAAGAGGGGTCTGGGGCGCACTCGCGGGGTCACCCATGGGGCTGGTCCCCAGTGGTCACCGCGTACACGACTGGGGGAGGCCATGACGCGCAACTGCCACGCGGAAAACGTGGAGCACGGTTTCAGCACGGTTGTTGTCGCTGGCGCGAATTCCAGTCACATAGCGAGACTTGCCATCCACAAAAGCGTGAATGACAATCTTGAACCGAATAAGCCCTAATGTTTGATTAGCCTCCGATCGTCCTCACAATGAGCCCCAAACTCGAAGACTTACCGTGTTGGCCATCGTGGTGCCAAAGGGAATTGGCGCCGGCAACGTGGTAGGGCGTACGGTGAATGAAGCGCGCACCAAAGGAGCCGGGGGAAGCATGCACACGTAGATAGGAAGCCGCAATGCGGTCTCGGGGTATGCGGTAGCCCGCAGCACGAAGACGACCCTTGATCATGCGTCGGCCAAAGTTGGGGAATGTGCGAAGAATCGAGGTAAGAAGAGCGTCGAGCTCATCGTCTGACAATGGGGATACAGGAGGAGAGGTTGAGGTATAACTCCGCACCACAGTGCCGTCTGGCTGAGGCATATCGGTATATACTGGGACGCCCGGCTGTACCAAGCCATAATCCAAGGCGCGGCGTCGGATGGTCCTGGCAGAGACGCCGAATACAGCACGTAGATGAGATGGTCCACGAAGTGCTAATGCATGCGAGAGGAACGCCGGGTCTATTTCGACCCTGGGGCGTCCGCCAGTGTCAGAGTGAGTGGTGACAATGAGTTGAGAACTGGTGGGTGGATCGGATGACTGATGGCGCGCTTCGTGGAGGGCGGCGACCATGTCTGTTATGCTCCGTTCCACCGTCGCAAACTCTGCAGGAGGGACCACATTTCGGTGCTGTTGCCGCCCGTATGAGACGAATACCAAAGAGAGAGAAAAAAGGCGCCTTACGAGTTCGACAGCGGCGAAGAACTGCAAGGCCTCGTTGACCGGAAAATTGAGTTGTGTTTCGGCCCCGCGTTGGTGCGCAGCGTGCGGATGACATTGCGCTTCAAGATCTGGTAAGCAGCTCTAATTAGCTGTTGGCAGAAAGTCTGAGTGATGGGGAGGTCGGGTCGGGTTGACCCGACCAGACCCGACCCGACCTAGAGGCTGTGCTGGCACGTGCTGGGCCTAGGCCTGGCCATTACCTTGGCACCCCTAGAAACAATAGCTGGCGGTAAGCTTGGGCCCCGCCGTGCGCGCCGGCGGCGGCGCCGTCCTCTTGCTCGACAACCTTATTGTATTCCTTAGGATATATAATGATGATCCTTGCCTTCCTTTTCGCATTATATCGCTTCTATGGACTTCCAGAAGATCTGCGACGCGCTCAAGTCTTGCCCGGAAGTTGCACAGACTTTCGCCCACACCGACGTCGTCAAATACATCGAGCTTGTCGGCCTTCTGAAGCCAACACCTGCCTTGGCATATCTCCAGCGATCCCACCAGTTATCCGTACCCCCTCCGACCCTCCCTGCCAACGTCCATGAATTCTTGAGGGCGTGTTTTGACGTGCCGGATGAGACTGCAAAGCTTGCTTGGAATCTCTTTCGGCAAATTGCTTGGGAATTTAAGCCAGCCCCGGACGAACAGAAGGCCAATCGTATCAAGCATGTGAAGCTGTTTCTAAGCCATGGCATTGAGCAGCACATTGGTATGTCTCGCAATATAATTTGCACTGCACCTACGCCAACTAATTTCTAGGGGTCTACTCGCTATCCCCTCCAACCCGAGTCTGTCTTGACCCCGACTGCGGCCAACCTCTCTTCTCCGACCCATCTGTCCTGAGAGATAAAGAATTGGCCAAGGTCAAGGACCATCCAATCACTATTTTTACTCTTGACCTGGGTGCTGTCCCAGGCTTTTCAACCTCAGTCTACTGCCGAAGTGAGTTTTTTATTGGGTTTTTTTCATTCTTTGGCACTGCTCACTATCGTCAGACTGCCATACCCGCTACTATCACAACTACTACGTGCATGACAGGGCGACGACACGAACGTACTACCTGCAAGACAATATCCCCGAGTTCATTCAGTCTGCAGAGCACTTTTATACTAGTGCAAACTTGTGCGAGCCTTTTGCTAACATGATGGCTACTGCGTCGTAAGTCGCTCGTTTTCTCATCCCCTGCTAGGTTTAAAAAATCATAGGACATCCGCAACAAACTGCGCCCGTATCTACAACACCAGTATCTCGCAAAGCTCGCTTGAGCCGTTGATGCCCACCAGCTGGCCCAACTTGCAGATGGATGTTGAGGACGTTTATAACTCTTTCTTTCTCCACGCCCTTCTTCTCGATCACCACGAACGCGGGGACATTTTTGAATTACAACACAATGCTCCATCGCAAGCGGAACGTCTCCGCCCGGCTCTCGATGCACGTAATTTCCGCATGGCTGGAACTGGACAAGAGGAATGGAACCATATCTGCGACCTCTGCTGTTATATTTATCAAGATGACAGCGGACGCTGGAGTGAGTTTTTTTTTTTCTGAAGACTTATGCAATGATCTAATTCTCAATCTAGTGTACATTCGCTCAAATATTACGGACGGCTATAACATGGGGCATTTCTGCTGCACTGTGCATGACTGTCAGAATCGCCTCCGCACCGTCAAGGACTCCTTCTGTGCTGAGCACCAATTGTTGAAGAAACAATGTTGTGTGACGACATGCAGGGAGCCAGTTGAGGTCGGATTTCGAACTTGTGGTCTCCCTGACCACCGCGAAGCAGAGCTGTATCACTATCAGAAGGGTAAAGCTATGTTCCAACTCAAGGATCGCCTCCAGCGAGCCAAGGCTTCCAATTCCTTTCCTCCTCCGCCACACAATTCCATTGCGACTTCTCGTCTTCCTACATCTCAACTGGAGACCATGGCTACCGGTGTTGATCTTCTCCCCGATGCTGGGGATCTATGGGACGTTGATACCGCTCCCCCAAATTTTGATGAGGGCGAGGAGACCGAATATACCTGCGAGGGCAAGTCAAGTCAGGGTAATCAAAAGATAAAGGCGTTTTTTGGGCGAAGGAGCACTCACAACGAGCAATTATCTGCTTGGTCCTGTGGTGTTATTGCCGGAAGTGCTACCTTCTTTGGTTCCGAGGCGCCCAACGCTGTTCGGGTAAGTCATCTCAACTCGGCTCTAATTAAAGCTTCACAGCCATATACAGGAGTTCTGGATGAAACTGTTTCCAACCAAGGCGTCCCTTCCGGCAGTTCTCTGGCACGACAACAACTGTAGCATTGTAAAAATGCTTCGCAACGACCCCGATGAATACAGACGCACCTATTTCGACCATGTCGCACTCCCAGTTGATGTCTTTCATTTCAAGTCCAAGCACAAGGAAACAGACACCGATTGTGGTGCAAATTGTAACCCCTACATCTGGCCCGAGCTCCGTACTGCCGACGGAAAATGGCGGTTCAATTCTTCCGCAGCTGAACAGGCAAACGCGTGGTTCGGCGGGTTTCAGTCGATGGTCCGCGAGATGCCAGTAGAGCGATATAATTTCTTCCTCGATGAAATGATCAAGCGCCGGAATCGCACCCTCATCAAGGATTTGCAGAGGAGGGGGAAGAACCCTGGAAGTATTCCCCGGGAGGTGTTGATTGATGAGTATGATGCGGACGAGATGGACTCGAGCACGGCGGATTTTGGTTGGGAGGGAATGGTGTCTTCGGGGGAGCAGTTTCCTGGACTTAATGATTACTACAACGCACCTGGGTTTGAGTAATTTTCAGATAGAAAAATTGTATTTTACTCATGTAGCAGTCAGAATAGACTTTGGAGTGCGTGAATCTAACTGTAGTCTATGAGAGCGACACGCAGGCAGGAGCAGATTAGGCGCCAATGTAGCAATGAAGACAGGGAAAAAAATGTATTCCATTCATTTTAGTGTAGTATTACTTACACGTGCATAGGAGTCATTGTATCAAGGTGGACTGTGACGTGTGAAGGGGCTTGAAGCCGCGGTGGAAGGCCACAAGTGGGCTAACAGCCTGGACCTCGTCGACTTGGGTCACGGAATCGCCGAAGTCGACGGTTCCTTGGGGATCGTAGTGGTTCTTGGCCCGTGAGCAGACAATGTCAGCGTCTGAGGAGAATTTGAACCGAGTGAGAAGACAGTAGAAAAGTTCAGCACTTACAGTACACGGGCGCACGGATCGAGATGGAACGAGTCGAGCGGGCGTAGACATGGTACAATGCAAAGGATAATGATTGCAATGCGTAGGCGCTGAAGTTGTTGGTCTGCGGGGGCACAAGTGAGTCTTGAGTGCGAAAGGAAAGACAAAAAAAAAGAGACTTACATCATAGAACACAGAATAGTAGGAAGGACGACTCCCGCCTAGAGGATAGATGTCAGAGAATGGCAGGGCAAATTCAACAGCACACTTACCCAGTAACCCTCCGTGCACCTGAAGATAGAATCAAACTCGGTGAGGTGAACGACCTCGCGGTCGACCACGGTGCCGGCCCTGCAGTTACCGCTGCAGACCACATCTCGTTTGAGGTAGGGAAAAAAACGAACGTGGCGCTGCGAGGTAGGCTCTGCAGCGAAGGAAGCAGCAGAGAGTGGAAGACATACCTTGCCCACCACAAGAATGGTGATTTTGGGATCGATCTTCAGGGGCGCGCAAGCCTCTGCAAACGACAAGATAAGTGAAGCGACGCAAGACACAGCAGTAATAACACACTCTTGGTGAGCGGCAGTTCTGTGTGATGGTCAGTGCTAGGAAGGAGTATGAATGCTAAGAGCGCTGACCTCAAAGATACCGTCGCGGTAGAAGATGATGCGCTTGGGGGCGGTGGTCAAGGCTGCCTTCCGTTCAGCCATCTCCTGGTACCGTATATACATTGATAGGCAGTGGTTGTCATGGCCCCGAGCTCCTCGATCCTTTCTTGACAAGAAGTCTGGACGGGACTCGTCGCAAGGTACTTGGCCGTGTCGGTGTTGTAGTCAACGTTGGCGATGAGGGCGGTGAAAGCGCGATGACTATCCGAGCCAGGTCTACGACATAAGTTATCATCCCGAAAACAGCGAGAAAAAAAGACTCAGACTCAGACTCACTCAGGATGAATTACATCGGCTGGATTTACAGAAGAGTCAGCAGTATAAAAGTAGGGCAAGAGTTCAACGAACCGCCCATCACGATCGTTGGGTTGTGCTGGTCGGTGAACACGCTGACCGAGGAAGGGTCAGGGATGGTGTTGATGCCTGCGAGCTTCACGTTGATGCTAAGAAAGGGAGAATGAGGGCAGGAAACGGATATGGTGATGGGGCCGTACTTGAGGCAAATGTTCGCGTGGTACTGCCGCTTGGTGCGGAAACACTTAGAGTACTTGGTTATGTCGGAGTGCCAGAAGCCCGCAGGCGTGTCTGACGGAAGAGGACATGGTGGTGAGAGGGAAGAAGTAAAGCATGGCACTGCCACATAATCCGGCGCTAAAGGATCGGTGTTTTAGCGCTGACATCGGTCTACTGAAAGAAATTCCTCAGCTTATGGGGGGTGGTAATTCCATTTCAATCTCGCAGTCTTTTGCTATGGATTATATCTAAAGTCTCTGTGATTTTTTTTCTAATGTTCATTCGCACATAAAACAGTATAATTCATTCATGCAGTCGTAAGGTCATAACAAGTATAATAAACCTACTATTCGTCATCTCCAGTTAAATCTATGACCGTGCGAGGCCCTGGGGGAGGTGGAGGAGGAATACCAGCAAGAATGCCATGCTCTACCGCTTCTGCTTTCACACCGTGCTCCAGATCCATCTGCTTTCGCAACCAAGATTCGAAGTCAAGTCCTGAAGCAGTCCCTTCTGCTTCCCACACACGCAATGACCACTCGGTTCGACGATGGCTCCGGGATATTGAATGCATTGCTGCCATGTAAAACTCACAGTCGTCGTCACTGGGTTGGAGAGTGATTCCAAAGGTATAGCTCTGCTTGAGGACAGCAACGGCGTCCTCAGATCCAAGGTCGAGGTCTTGCTGGATGAGGCGAGTGACGGTCTCGGGGATGAGAATTTCACGTATGGCAATGTCATAGGTGAGAGGGTGGAAGGTCTTGAGGAGTAATTCGGTGTCGGGGAACATGAACCGAATAGTGATGTCGAGCAATTGATAACCGCGTTCACCGTAACTAAAAATGCCTCAGGATTGGATAACACGATACAAAATTGAGAACTTACTATCCGGCACCGTGCTCAGAGGACCTGTTACTGGCATACTGTGCCTTGAGGGAAGATCGCTGAGTGAGCTCGTCGCTGTAGTACTCGATGGCATTCAAAAAGAAATGACTCTGATTGAGACTCTTGCATAAATGGCGGAGGGTAGGGCCAAGGTCCAGAATGCGATGGAAGAGGCGCGAAAAATTTGGCTTGAAGGGCCATCCTCCGAAGATTGCGGCTGGAATGTGGTCCTTTTCGAAGCGGTGCCTTGCGCAGTAGTCCACCGTCATCTGTATCTGAGGTACGCGACGATGCTGAGGATTGTCGGGCATGCGATCTGGCCAGGAAAGATCAAAGAGCTTCTTCCCCATGGCGATCAGAGCATTGGACGGTGCGAACGGAAGCTCTTCATCACAGAAATGGCAGAGGTTGTCGGGGATGAGAGACGGGGGGTGTAGGCTCGCGCTCAGAGTTAGCTGGCGCAAGGGTGGGTGATAAAGCATGCGGGGGAAGCAGCGGAGATGGAAGTGGAAGTGGGGCAGTTTTCGGAACTGCATCCTCATGACCGTTGCGAAAGTGCGCGACACAACGGTCACGATCCGAGACATCCGAATGATATGCTAAGCCGAATGGAGTGCTGTTGTGGAGGACGTCGCTGGCCTCTTCATATGATACCCCGAGCTCGTCCATAATGAGGCAGATTATCGCCTCCGGTATTAAAACTTGCTCTGCTGGCGCATTGTAGGCGAGTGGGCTGTAGTCCACTGTGATTGTAGCTGCAGGGAACAGGCTCTTGACTTTGAGCGCGATCACGGAGTAGCCAATTTCACCAAAACTAAGAGACATCAGAATTCTGGACGTCAGAATCTCATGGGAAACATGAAATACTTACTATGCCGTTGCGCTCTTGAAGTTGCCTGATTTAGATGCTGCAAAAGATTCGCAGGCCTCGAGATTCTCCAGCAACTCCTGCAAAGTGTCCATAACCGACGCCTTGTCCATCCTCTCCGATATGCCAGCGTAGTTGATATGCTCAGGCCAATGATTTTGACGACCAGAGGGCAGAAGTTTGGAGTCGGTGGTATGCTGTCTGCAAAATGCAGACGATTGGCTGGTGAGTGCTGCAGTCCGATGATCGGGATTTGCTGCAGTCGGAGCGGAGGTAGATGCTGCCAGCAATTTCTGATGGAGAGCAGCCAATTTTGCAGATGGTGCGACGGTGAAAGGTGTGTCACAAAAAAGGCAAAGTCCGAACTCAGCGGTGATAGGTAGGACGGGCTGAGGAAGCGGAATGGGCTGAGGTGCTGGTGGAGGGGAGGGAGGAGGATTTGGAATAGATGGAACATCAACAGTCTCGGATTTGACGGGCTTGGATCCAAAAGTATGTGAGGTAAAGGGTTCACCTCGAGCATGGGCCGCGCACCCAGCTCGAAATGCAGCCCAGGATTCAGCTGATGTCCTACCAAATGCAGCAAAGTGGGTGATGATGTCTGTCGGAGTGGCCAAAAAAATTACTCTTCCACTTTGTTACAGTGGTGTGGATATAGGTTGAACCCGGGAATAGCGTCGGCCACAGTTTCTGTATGCTGGTTTTCGCCCCGGAATCCTTGACACTCTGGTAATAATCCCATGCCTCCTGATGCTCAATAACGTAGAACGAGTCGGGATACTGCTTCCCAACTGGAGTAGGTCGAGAAGGAGGTGCTGAGCTAGAGGGCTGGGGCGGAGGGAGGGACGAAGCAGAAAGTGGTGGCGAGTCAGGAATTTCAATGATATCGCGGGCCTGTGCTGGTGCCGAGATCGTCTCCATACGTGCTAATTTTTTCGGTGGGGATACAAGAGCCGTACCCACACGCTTCCGTGAAAGAAAACGATCGATGCCCGGGCAGTCTTCAACAGGCAGTTCAATCCAGCAACCGCAGTGTTCTAGTTCGAACCGTAACATTCCCATTGTTAACATTGGAATGTGAACGGTTCGAACGGTTTTGGTTCGAACCATGGCCATGTATCTCAGTCTAATCAATGGAAATGGTTTGAACCAAAAAACCGTTCGAACCAAAAAAATCGTCCGAACCAAAAAACCGTTCGAACCAAAAAACCGTTCGAACCAAAAAAAACCGTTCGAACCAAAAAAAACCGTTCGAACCAAAAAAAAAAAACCGTTCGAACCAAAAAAAAAAAAAACCGTTCGAACCAAAAAAAAAACCCAACCCAAACCAAAAAAAAGTTGAAAGTCAAAAATCTGTTTGAACCAAAAAAAAACCGTCTGAACCAGAAAAAAAAAGTTGAAGGTCAAAAAACTGTTCGAACCAAAAAAAAAAAAAAATTAAGGTCAGAAAACCTGTTTGAACAAAAAATAACCCCCATTTGAACCAAAAGAAAAAAGTTGAAGTTCAGGAAAACCGTTCAAAAAAGTTACAGCTATTAGGGGACTTCACGGTAGGGCCTATTTTCCTGTTTGTGAATAAATATATTCAGGTGATGGGATGAATAAAGTCTTCATTTGTGGAATAAATGCATGATCACCCCGTTTGTGTCATTCTGAATATATTTTTATTGTTTTCAGCAACCAGGCATGTTTCACACGAATAAATTCCCAAACAATTGTATTATTCCACAAACGAGATTAAATCTCGTTTGTGGAATATCTTTTCTTTGTGAAAATAATTGTCCCATCACTCAAATATTCGTATTCACAAACCCGAAAATATTGCCTACTGTGAAGTCCCCTATTGGCAGTACCAAAGATGCAGATCAAAAATTTCTGTTTTGGGATGTTTTCAAAGAATTGTCCATAACTCAACCAGTTCTGCTCTGATTTGGATGAAACCTAGGTAGATCTGTCAGGCTAATTCATCCACAATTAGCGATAGAAAGAGATTTACGAAAATATTCTGTATTAGGTAATCTGTGCTTTTGGACCATTTTCGAGCCAAATGCCATCTAGCATACCTAGGACATGTCCCAGTGACCTAATATTTTGGGAGGGACAACATATATATATATATAGCAAAACATGTGATAGAGCCAGAACTATAAAATATCCTGATATAAATGCAATTCCTACAATCTTTCTGAATGCTAAACTTGTTAAATGTATCCAATGGAGCTACAGGGACTGTAACTGAATTATGCATTGTAAGAATTGCATTTATATCGGGATATTTTATAGTTCTGGCTCTATCACATGTTTTGCTATATATATATATGTTGTCCCTCCCAAAATATTAGGTCACTGGGACATGTCCTAGGTATGCTAGATGGCATTTGGCTCGAAAATGGTCCAAAAGCACAGATTACCTAATACAGAATATTTTTGTAAATCTCTTTTTATCACTAATTGTGGATGAATTAGCCTGACAGATCTACCTAGGTTTCATCCAAATCAGAGCAGAACTGGTTGAGTTATAGACAATTCTTTGAAAACATCCCAAAACAGAAATTTTCGATCCGCGCCTTCAGTACTGCCAATAGCTGTAACTTTTTTGAATGGTTTTCCTGAACTTTTTTCTTTTGGTTCAAACAGGTTTTCTGACCTTAAATTTTTTTTTTTTGGTTCAAACAGTTTTTTGACCTTCAACTTTTTTTTTGGTTCAAATGGTTTTTTTTTGGTTTGAACGGTTTTTTTGGTTTGAACGGTTTTTTTTTGGTTTGAACGGTTTTTTTTTGGTTTGAACGGTTTTTTTTGGTTCGAACGGTTTTTTTTTGGTTCGAACGGTTTTTTTGGTTTGAATGGTTTTTTTTGGTTCAAACGGTTTTTTTTGGTTCAAACGATTTTTTGGTTCAAACGATTTTTTTTGGGTTCGAACGGTTTTTTGGTTTGAACCATTTCCATTGATCAGACTGAGATATATGGCCATGGTTCGAACCAAAACCGTTCGAACCATTCACATTCAATGTTAACATTGGGAATGTTACGGTTCGAACCAGAACGCTGCTACAGTAGTTCAATCATCAAACTAGGGCGGAGTTGAATAACGGAGGGATGGTTTCTGTCAATCTCGAGGGTGGTTGAAGCCTGGATGATTTTCCAATCACTTCGGGTCCACAAATCAAACCAGGTCGTGTGGGTGATTTGAAGATCGTTCATAAGAGTGGGGTGGGCTGATAGCTGCATTTGTAGAAGGGAGGTGATTTGAACTTGGAGCTGTAACGGAACTATGCCCTTCTGAAACAACATTATTAGCCTTGGTGGAGGATAGCGTGAGGAAGAAATGAATTTACTGTGTGGAAAATAACAAGCTCTGCAGCGTGATTCGCAATCGCGGTGAGCTTCTGGCGTGCAACTTTTCCCGTATCAACAAGATCCTGTGGACCGAAGCGCTGAGCGACCCAAGTATTGCTCATGGGCCGCGCCAATTGCCGTGGATTACCACCTCGCGTGTTCCCCCAACTCGGGCCGGCGATTGGTTGCGCGGGATGATGCTGAGCAGGTTGTAGAGGAGGGTAGTGAACGGGTTGTTGCACATAAGGAAGTTGGGCCGGAGGCGGTTGGAAGTATTGACCCGGAGGTGGGATGCCATACTGGAATTGCGCTGGAGGTGGTTGATGGGAGCGTGGGGTGGTTGAAGATGATCAACAGCGGGTGGTTGAACGGGATGGGCACAACCCGGGTTACCAGCGAGATTGTGTGCTTTGCAGCGATCACGATAGCCGCCTGTCTGAACGGCAGCTGCTGCAGCTTCTAAACAACAGTTCTTGCATTTGAACTCAATACATTGGCGGGATGCCTGCCGAGGTTGCCCCCCTTGAGTGAGACAACCAGGGACAGAGCATCCGATCGGACCAGGGGCAGCAGGTTGTGCTGGAGGATCGGGTGCAAAGCGAAGGGGTGCAATCAAGGACTCGTAAGGAATTTCGTGTCCCAGGCGGCGTGCTTTGATGCGGACGACAAGATGTTGAGCGTCTTCGTATATGTATGCCGGAGTGAGCTTCGCTGTACGATGACACAAATTACACTGGGAGATCGACAACAGTCAGCACATATACAATAAAGCAAGTGAAAGGCTCACATCCTGTCTTGAGAGTATGGACGAAAGACGGGCTAGAGAAATAATACGATAAGCTCAGTGGGCGTTCGTAGACAACCAACTAATATATTAAGTACCTAGAGAAATAATACGATACTATGTACGAGTTAGTAAATAGATTAGGTAGGAATATAATGAGTGGACTCACAGCTCAGTGGGTGTTTGTAGACAACCAACTGAGCTGTACGTAACTGAAGAAAAAACTATTACGGTAATTAATGTCCGCTAACTACGTTTAGAAGTAAGTCCGTAAATGAATGAATGGTAAGTAAGGATCGACTGTAGGCTTGTATCTCAACACTCCCCCTCAAGCCGAAGGCGGTAGCTCGACTCCCAGAAGCTCACGGAATTTTTGAAGCTTGACCCGTGAAAGTGCCTTGGTGAAGACGTCGGCGATCATATCATCCGTAGGACAATAGATAAGGGAAGCATGGCGGTGCTTGACAGTTTGGCGAATGAAATGGAAACGAGTGTCGATGTGTTTGGTACGTGCGTGGAATGTCGAGTCCCGAGATAAAACAATCGCACCCTGATTATCGCAAAAGAGAGTGGTGGGAGCGTCGGAGAGGAAATTAAGCTCGGATAATAATTTCCGAAGCCAAATGAGCTCCTTCGCGGCATGGGTGAGGGCGACGTATTCAGCCTCGGTGCTCGAAAGAGTGACGATGGGCTGTTTCTTCGAGCTCCATGAGATAGCGCCGTTACCCAAAAAAGAACGCAAATCCGGATATGGAATGCCGATGGAGCTGCGAAGCCCAGTCGGAATCCGAATAGCCGAACGGCGTGCAATTTTTGCCGCCAAGCACGAGCCGATAGTCCCGAGTACCCTTGACGTACTTGAAAATCCGCTGTACGGCTTTCAGGTGAGTGGTGCGGGGAGACTCTAGGAATTGGGAGATGTGCGAGAGAGCGAAGGCTATGTCGGGACGAGTGACGCGCGACAGGTACAAGAGCCGCCCAACCGCCTTACGGAAGTGCTCATGCTGCGCGCGTGAGAGGAGCTGGTCAGAAACTCCGGGCACGTCGTAATTTAAATCCGTGCCCGGCTCCATTGGAGTCATGACCGCAGCGGCATTCTCGAGCCCCATCTCCACGAGAACCTCGTCAATATAGGCCTGCTGGCCCAGCGAAATAGTCTTCGCTTCGAGATCTCGAGTGACAGTGAAGCCGAGAAGCCAGTTGATCTCGCCCAGATCAACAAGCTCGAAGTGGTCGTTAAGCTGTTTTTTGATGAGCTCGGCGGCAGCTAGGGTGTCGGCAATGATGGTGAAGTCATCCACGGCAGATGCGACGATGGTGTAGTGGTCCCCAGAATATTTGTAGAAGACCGCTTCGTCTGCAGAGCAAATGGTGTAGCCGACAGATAAAAAGACTGATGATAATTTTTGATACCATTCGCGCGCGCCCTGTTTAGTGCCGTACAGACCTTTCTTGAGTTTTACGACGATTCGGCGCCCAGCATCGCGTAGCGCTTGGATTTCGGGAGGTAAAGTCCGAAATGTGTCGTAATGTGGAGGTAACTCCATGTAGAGTTCCTCCCTGAGTTCCGCATTCAGGTACGCGTTTTTAACGTCGGCCTGGTGAATAACGGAACTCTTGGATGCGGCAAAGGAGAGGAGAAGGCGGAGGGTCTCGAGTTTGACCACGGGGGCGTAGGTCGCGTCATAATCAATGCCGAAGACTTGTGTAAAGCCCTTAGCAACGAGTCGGGCCTTGTATTTTGCAATGGCGCCAACGGCGTCTCGTTTGACCTTGAAGACGTACCGGCATTTGATGATATTCGCGCCCGCGCGGGGGCCTCGAGAATTTCCCAGGTATCGTGCTTCTCGATCCCGTCCAATTCGGGCTTCGATCGCGGCTGACCAAGCTTCCGCTTGCGGACTTGCCAGCGCACTCTCGACCGTCATGGGTGTCGCGTCTCCCTCCACTGCCATACTATACTCGTAGGCGTAGGAGACCCATTCCCCGCCGTCCTCATCCACCTCAACTCCCCCTGGCTCTCCAAACTCGTCGTCATCAACAACAAAAAGCCGTTTCGGCTTGTTCTTCCTCGACAACACCCGCGGTTCGCTGTAGCTTCTTATAGAAGCCCGGAGCGGGTCGCGAACGTTGCCCACGGCCAGTACCCGGCTCTGGCTCGAAGAGGCCATCACGCCGGACACGCCGTTGGTGTGGAGGAGATGCAGGAGGCTCGGGAGGTGCTGGATTAATGATGGGGGCAGATTCTGCTGGAGCGGGGTCAGGCTGAAGGTGCGTCTCGGATTTCTTCGAGTTTTCGTCGTCCTCGTCGCGCTGTGGGGTCGTGCCGTCGTCCTGGGGCTTCTCGGGAGCGGCTGGAGCAGTGGAAGTGGGCGGATTGACCGGTTCCTCTCCCCCTTCAAGCTGCACGCTTTCCTGCACCGCGACGTCGTTTTTATTATAACTAACGTCCCTCTCGACAGTTACCAGACGTTTCCCTGGCCAATATATGCGCAGGCCGTCCTTGGTTTCGTCGTCGTACCCCACAAAGTGCCCTTCGACGGCCGGATTGGTCAATTTAGGTGATTTCTTTGGTTTCACCCAGACCTTCCGCCCAAACTCAATGAGATTAGCCATATTAGGCTTCTCTCCCGTCCCCATCTCGTACGGCGTCTTCGCCTCGGGTAGCGCGCTCGTCGGCGCGCGATTGCGCAGCCAGACAGAGTGCAGCCAGGCCTCGGCCCAGAGGTACTTCGGCAGTCCGCTCGCATCAAGCATCGCTCGCGCGCACTCAACATGTACGCGGTGGCTTCTTTCGGAGGCGCCATTCTGCGAAGGTGAGTCGTGCACTGTTAGGTGCCGAGCCGTTCCCTTCGAGCGCAGGTGTTTACCAAACGCATTAGATTTGAATTCGCCGCCACCGTCACTGCCGAATATTTCGATATGGCGCTTCCGCTGGACCTTCATCCAGGCCTCGAACTCCTTATACTTGTCGAGCGCCTCGGACTTCTTCCGCATGAAGTATGCCCGCTCCTCATGCGAGTGCCGGTCTTGAAAGGTGAGGCTATAGCTTTTCCCCCCTAATGATGTGACCTCAGCCGGCCCCCAGGTATCCCCAACGACCTTTCCGCCGTACACGGTGCGGTGCGCACTCTTGCTCTTCTTTGGGAAGGGCTTGCGCGTCGCCTTCGCACGGGTGCACGACTCGCAGTACTCCGGTTTGGAGTCCATGTCGAGCTCGATGCCGGTCACCATGCCCTTGCGCACCATCTTGCGCAGGTCATCGTGATTAATGTGACCCATCCGGCGATGCAATTCGGAGATGGAGATGGGTTTTGACGCGCTGGCGGCAACAGGTGCGTCGTCTTTATTGGGACGAGGCGATGGTACTGATGCGGGGATGCGGTATAGGCCTCGGATGAGTGGGATACGGCCGACAATACGGGAATTGGGACGCGGTGTGCCCATCACACACGTCCCGTCCTCGAAGTGGATGATCCATCCCTTCCGGTCGAGGCAGCTGACCGAAAGTAGTGTGAACGCGAGGTGAGGTGAGTAATACACGTTCGTGAATAGTGCGCAGGTCGGTTTCTCGCCGTCTCCCATCGGGAGCGGTACCTTTAGGTCACCGCGACCTGTCGCGCTGAATGTGCGGCCATCGGCCGCGCGTATGGGGATTGGTGGAATCTCCACGAAGTTGATGAAGCTGTCGCGGTCCGGGGAGAAGTGGCGTGTAGCGCCGGCATCCACTAGGATGTCTTTCTTGGAGGAAGTCGTCGCGGCCGATAAGGCGTCGACGGTGTCGCTGTGGAGGGAAGTGGCGAGTGCGATCCTTCCGGGCTCGTCATCGACGTCACCCGTGATAATCGACGAGGCGGCGACGTTGTAGTCGCTGTCGCTGTCGTCCTTCGTGGCGCTATTTGCGCTGTCGGAGGCCTTCTCCTTCTTCTTTCCCTTCTTCCACGGCGCCTGACCCTCCTTTCCTCCCCCTTTAGACCAGCAGTCTCGCTTCAAGTGCCCGGTGCGATCGCAATTATCGCACTTCGCCTTGCTTCCGCGGCCGCCGCTGCGTCCCTTGCCCTTTGACGCCGCCATAGCAGTTTGCTCGGTGGCGTTGTCGACGTTCGCGTGGACGGTATTCTCGTCCGCCGCTTCGTAGACCTCCTGGATCAACGCGTCGCTGCTGATCGCGCGTCCACTGAAGCGCGCGGTGGTGGCGATCGTTTGGAGCAGGGGGCGGAATTTCTCCGGGAGCGAGGCCTTGATGTACGCGGAGAAGGCGTGGTCGGAGATTGGGGTGCTCATCGCGTCGAGCGCCTCCTTGAGCCGCTGCATCTCCGTGATGTGCTTGACCACGTTGTCATCATCGAGACAGCGCATGGTCTGCAACCGGGTGAGCGTGTCCATTTGGACCATCTCCCCCTTATTCTGGAAGATATTGACGAGCGCTTGCAGCATTAACTGCGCGTTCGCCTGCGACTTGATCCGCATGAATGTGGACTCGGAGACCGTCTCGTAGATGACTTGGCGGACTTGCGCTTGCTTCTGCAGGTACTCGTCCACTTTGTCCTCGTGTTCTTCTAACTCCGCTTCCGACAGTGGTGCGAGACGGGGTGGAAGGAAGAATTCCCCGTCGCGTGATTCGAGCTCGGGTGGCGCACGGGCGGTACCGACAATATGCCGACGAAGACCTTTCGCAATGAGTGCGTTCCATACGAGGTCTTTGTACGTTCCCCAATTTGATCCGTCATCCCGGAGCTTCGCGAGTTGGGTGAGTTTCAGAGAGGACGACGACATGCTGTGGTCGGGCTCGGGGCCCATAACCTCTTGAGAGTATGGACGAAAGACGGGCTAGAGAAATAATACGATAAGCTCAGTGGGCGTTCGTAGACAACCAACTAATATATTAAGTACCTAGAGAAATAATACGATACTATGTACGAGTTAGTAAATAGATTAGGTAGGAATATAATGAGTGGACTCACAGCTCAGTGGGTGTTCGTAGACAACCAACTGAGCTGTACGTAACTGAAGAAAAAACTATTACGGTAATTAATGTCCGCTAACTACGTTTAGAAGTAAGTCCGTAAATGAATGAATGGTAAGTAAGGATCGACTGTAGGCTTGTATCTCAACATCCTGCACTATTCTTCCTCGCTTCCCAACACCTGTAGTCCCCTCATGAACACGAATATCACTGAGAGCTCCAGGGCACTTGGGGCATTTGTGAAGAATTGTTAGAACAGGATCATCGTGGCGCGGATCAGGCGGTTGGAGTTGGAAATGAGCTTGATTGGGCGGATTCATTCAGGATATGGATAAGACGAGCCAAACGCGAGCGCTGCTCATTGCAGGTGGTTATATACATTGAATCTATCAAAGCGAGAGCCCGGGTGTCCAAAGAGCGCAAAAACAAAGTATAGACCAAGCGTCTCAGACGCGTTAAGAATTCACGCTTTGACCGCCGCAAAGTGCAAAAACACCGCATTGAAGGCCGTGAAGTGGAAGCTTCATGGGATACCAGCTGAGACCGGCAGAAAAGCAGTAGGAGTAACGAACAGAGGATACTGCCAGGCCTATTGAAGATACCTCCAAAGCTATATTGATGTGGTAACAAGAAGAGGGAGGCTCAGGCGACCCGACCCGACCGCTCACGTGCAGCACTGCCTCTAGGTCTGGTCGGGCCCGGTCGGGTCGACCCGACCGGACTTCCCCATGGATCGTATGCTTTCGCTGTTGGCAGCTGAGGCTATGTCTCGGCCAGCTCTCGGCTAGCTCTCGGCTAGCCCACGGCTCTACGAGTAGACGCCGTAACCTGGCCCCGCGGCTCGACACGGAACAGACGGCCCGGTGCTAGTGTGGGAAACACCTTCCCTATATGGAAGGAGAGGGGGGGGGGGGGTCTGCTCAACCTCGAAAAAAACTTATCGACCCTATATCCGTTTTTCGAATCCCGGTTCCCCCTTGCTACAAGTAGACGCCGTAACCTGGCCCCGTGGCCTCGGAGCTGTGGCCAGCTAATCGCTCCATCAGGCTAGTGGATCGCAGCTCGCTTAGCCGAAGTCTGGGAAGGCGACCATCCCGAAGCTTGCCAAACCATGGCTATCCCGCCTTTCTGTTTCCCTAGGTCACTTATCTCTCTGTTTCTTTACTTAAGCCAATTGAAATGGTCGTTTTTCATTCTCTTCTTCATACCTTCGGGTCCGCCGATATACACGCCATTTTCGATCATTCAAATAAGCTTTCTTTCCCGACGTATCAAGCTCATCGCAGGGTGTCTCTGCCGGTAGGTCCAGAAACAACACGTATGTAGTCCAAGGATAAATGCATCGGATACCTGGGTTAGCTTTTGTCTAGCAGTTGCCAGCTGCGGCGAGCTGTTGCCAGGTACGGCGCGCTGTGGCGAGTTCTGGCGCGATCAGCTGGCGTCGGCTAGCCGACACGTGGCTACGTCGGCTAGCCGTTCGCTGCCCGGCTAACTCCGGCGAGGTGACGTTTTGGCTCACTAGGCGTTGAATGCAGTGATTGTAATGACCGGTCCATGGAGTGGCTACTGTGACATCTTGAGCCAATGGATATACGGCGCGAAAAAAAATTTTAACGACATACTTAGCATTGCGGGCTCGCATATGTTGAGGCGTTTCATGAGTGACGGTGGCCAATAAAAACATTGAGAGCTTCACTCTCTTTATAGAATTAAGCCTGTCTGAAGCTGTATCTCCATATGGTTATATTGCACTGCACAATCAAAGCACGGGCCGTTCGGCACGACAGCTGTTAGCGGCATAAGATCGGCATGTGGAACTTCAATTATATTTAGCTCCGCTCGGATGCCGGTCTGCGGAATGGATCAAATTTTTTATGTTTGCTCTTCTCGGCTTTGCATCACTTCACCTCACTCTCTCTATAAGATTAAACCTGTCTATCTGATGCCATATTCCATACTCCTCTTTTTTTAGCTTTAAAGGCCGCTTCTTTCTTTGCTAAAAACTAACATCAGCAAGTGGGAGCCGGTGCGGAGCGCCGGCGAGCGCTTGTGATGAATAAATCTGGAACAATGTTAACGACGCACCCAGATCACGTAACCCACCCGGACTCCGCGTCAACGCTCATGGCATCTGAGAACTGGCTATCATGTTGTCTGCGGCGGACTGGTGAAGGCGGGAAGCACTCAAGCTGTGGGCATACGCTGCGCGTGTTGGGGATGGCCATGACAGGCTATGGGCGAAGAGATTTCGATACTTTTGAGATGAGCTTCAGGCAGTGAGAGATAACCATCGCAATCTGAGCCTATGTTAGCTATCAGATAAAAGGAGCGCCGCACATAGCCAGACATACCTCGACTTCGCTGCATCCGTGCCGACTGTCTGGTCCGCAACAAAAGCGAACACCTGAAGGATAAAATCTAGCGTCCAGAATCTGACCTCCTCTGCTTAGTGTCGTGTCACTGAACAAACGATTACACATAGCATGGCCAGAGGATAGAACGGCGCATGGAAATTCAGTGGGATGTCCTCACCTTGTCCGGCATCTCCGAATACAATTAATGAGGTACAACGACGTCGCACAAACGTTGTAATATGCACTATGGATTGAATAAGCTTTAGAATGATAATGAGACCCGAGAATGACGATACTACTTAGCATATACCTGCCAGGTGAGGCGTCATGTATTGAAACCTGAGTTAGTGGCGATGCAAGGCGGGAGAGACGTGGGAAATAGTTCTGATGCCGAACGGCTGACCCGACATTGAGGTTGAGGCTTAGCTGCCGCTGGTACTTAGAGTGGAGCTCGAGTGGGTGCACGGGCTCCAATATCCATGGGCTTGAAAAAGAGAGCAGACCTCAGCTATAGAGGAAGGGCAGAATGTTACGAAGAACACGAAGTGTGTACTTAATTGAGAGGCCTCATGCGAGGAGCCGGATTGGAGTCCGAATCGTGAGCCTTGTAGTTTGGAAAGCCCTTTTGAGGTGATGCAGCCAAGAAAAGCGTTGAGACATAGAGGAGAGCGACTAGTGAAGGATGAGGTGGTGATGGGGGGAAGCAAGGGATGAAACGCCCAACGCCCCACATCCCTCTTTTGTGCGGGCTTTGAGCGCTGATTTTCGGGCATGTGGTCACTCCAAAATGGAATGCGCGTCATATGCACAGCCCGCGGAAGGTCCCCAAAGTCAAACTGTGATATTGCGGCCTCGAGGTACCCAAGACAACGGAACGCGCCCTAGAACGGGGCCGAGTGAAGAAGTGGATGGGAAAAAGAGGTATGAATTAGGCAGAAACAAACACGCACAATCTGATTCGAAGCATCTGCTTAAGATACGAGTAATACGAGTAATGTCGGAAAAAAGCCAGTTTGCTTGCAACGGTCCGAGTCTGCTTATTATTATTATTATTGATTCCATTATAGTGCCTGCAGGCCCCTTTGGGGCCTATGTAGCACTCTACAAAATGCATCGTAACTATCGGCGGGAGTGGAGGGATGGCAGGGGGGAGGTAGCTGAGATACGGACGAAGTCAATGCGGTGCCAGCGAGGGAGATGGTATTTATACGTATGGGTCGAGTCGAGTCATGGCGAGGATGTATGGGGTCGAAGGTGCGACCGAGTAAGCTATCTAGGTGGGGGGAGAAAAGGTAAGTAAGTCTAAGTCTAAGTCTAAGTTTCTAGTCAGGATGCATAGCGGGGAAGGCGGCCGGTGTCCTGCACGAAGGCGAGGACGGGGCCGGGTTCGTGTTTAGCGGAGAGGAGGCGGCAGAGGGAGATGCGAGCGGTGCCGATGCGGGCGATGAGGCGGAGGCGTTGGGCGCGGTGAGCTGGTCAGACGAGGAGGAAATGTGGGACGGACTCGGGGGCGGTGCAGTGGGGGCAGCGAGGCGAGGGCGCGAGGTGGAAACGGTAAAGGTACGCATTGAGCCTGATGTGCGTGGTGCGTAATTGGGTAAGAATGCTGCATGCCGGACGGCTCAGGTTGGTGTACATGCGGACGACCGACTTGGAGGGGGTAGCAGAGTCAAAAGCGGAGATGCGCGCGAATCGGGGGGATAGGAACCATTCCGCAAGCCAGCGGGCCGAGAAGGATTTGATACCCGCAGCGACGACAGCTGCTTTGCTGGCCGGGAGTGGGGACTCGAAGAGGACGATACGCGAAGACAGCGATGTCGTTCCGCCCTGCGCAGCTTCCTTTGCGCGAGCGTCGACCAGCTCGTTCCCGTCGATGCCTACGTGCGCGGGCACCCAGTGGATACGGATCTTGAGGGTGCGGCGCTTGCAGAGGAGGCGGCCGATAGTGTTTCCCTGGCCTTGACTCAAGCCAGGAAGCCAGCTAAGCCAAGCCATTGCTTCGTCAAGCCAGGCCAAGCCATCCTGCTGGCTTGATCTGGCCCTGGCCTCTGGCTTGCGATTCCCCGGGCCAAGCCAAGCCAATCAAGCCATGGCTTCGAAAGGTATCCCCAAACCAAGTTGAAATGCGCTAGCGAGCACAGTTTTTTCTGTAAAACCAATCTAAGTGTGAGATCGAGATGCATATTAACATCACTCACAAATTCCAAATGAATTCACCACAAATGAGACCCTTCTTGTGCAGCAGGCGAACTACCTTCCTTGTTGGGGATAACTGATGCCAGTGGAAACAATCAATTATGGCTGGTTATCCAGGTCCTTTTTGTTTCTGAAAGATGTAATCAGTGCCCAGATATCTATATATCACTCACAACATGCCAGAAACAGAAAGTAATGCCCTGTCAAATTTTGAGCCCAAGCCATGGCTCAAGCCACTGGCTTTGGCCTGGCCCTGGCTTCTCGTGGGTTTGGCCCTGGCCCAGGATTCTTCAAGCCTGAGCCAGGTGAAGCCAAGCCAAAGCCATGGCTTCTGGGCCAAGCCAAGCCAGGGAAACACTAGCGGCCGAGGAGGGCATGGAATGCCGCGAGGAGGTATTGGCCTGGTTGAGGCTTCGGGGAGGCGATTGCGTGGATTGTGGGTTGACAGTCCATGAAAAGGTTTGCTTGGGACCTTTAGACGTCTTCCAAGAGCTTTGAAAGCTTGGAAGAGCCCTAGGAAGGCGTCTCAAGCCATTCGAAGGGACAGCGGCAAACCTCACAAGGCGTCTCTGATCGTCGCAAGATCCCCGTGAACAAAGGTAACCTTGAGACACCTTTGCACGCGCTTAAGACGGCTTGCCTCAGGTGCCTACTAGCTGTGATTAATCGATATTGTTATTGCGCAGATATCATCTATATCATAACCGCATCCTCGTCAATGCAACCTGTTCAATGGGAAAAGACGACAGTAATGGAAATCATAGAGAGCAGTGTATCAGGCCTCTGAATCGGATACTTGTATCGTATCTGACCGCTAGAGGCATTTCGGAGCTGCAGAGGTAGCATCTTGCCAGTGAGGTGGAGTGATTACAGCATGCCCCACCGGAACAATTTATCAAAGGGAGCAGCCCTGACGCCGTGACTCACCTCTTGCTTTCGCACCACCACCTCTCCCATCGCACTCCTCTGTGTGTTGCCCTCTGCAACGTAGCTTCGACCTCAGCACTGGTATACCTCCAACTTATGTCTGAATACAACTTTCGTACTCATAACCACTCCAGACTCGGATCACTCCGTCAAGCCTCAACTCCGATGGTTCCGACCACCATCATCTAAATTCGAAAAAGACCAATACGGCTACACTACCCACCCAGCACACATATAAAGTGTCCGCAGAGGTGTAGGAGTGCCCCGTTGTGTCTTTATTCCAATTCAGTGATCGTCGTCGGAGAAAACGGATTCGTCTGATTATTGAGCGTGCACCCCGACTTCTGCTGGCTGAAAAAGCAGCAAAAATCACAGCACTAGTGCTCTATACCTTCTCCTTGTTCACCCGGTCTCTCGTCGCTCCATACAGTGTCCTTTTCTTGTTATTCCCGCTCCTCAATCCAAAAAGATTCTCTCTTCTTTACCCTAACCCTAAAAACCTGTCGCTTTTCTGTGGACTGTCAAAAATCTTTCAGTCCCAAAGCAGCCAACCACTGCATATGACCACGTGAGGGGTATCCTTAAAAGCTCAAAAAAGATCGTGGAAACCTCCTGCCTCTTACGTCTCAGAATTCCTAAAATTCCCCGCAAAACCGTCCTTTTTTCCGCGACTCCAAACAATGTCTTCCACTCCCTCCAATACCCTGGCCACTGTGCCCACCCTAATTCTCGCCCCCTCCTTCACTCTCGAACCTACCCCCGCTCTTGCGCCGATTCCGATCGCCGCTGCCACGGCTCTCTCCGAGATTCTCGATCAAGCCGCTCAATCAGCGATCACGTCTGAGGAGGTGGCGGTGGCTGCTTCTATTCGCCCTTCTGCTTCGTTCCTCGACGACGACGGTTCGTTCGACCACGAGTTCGAAGAGGGCCGCGTGACCAAGGTCGAGGCCGCGGTCACCGCTCTCCAGGCGACAGTCGAGTCGCATACCAATACCCTCCAGGTCATCCTCGCTCGCACCAGCACCAACGCCGGCACTGCGCCCCCCGCTCCCTCTGCCTCCGATGCTGCAGTCCTCGCCGGGATCGATCCCGACCTCCTCCTGCGCGCCGTGGTGCAGGAGTACGTCAACGTCAACGGGAAGCGCGCGCGTACCGACGACGAAGTCGTAGAGGTCCCCGCCGCCAAGCACGCCCACATCGGCGTCGTCATCCCCCCTCCCTTCGCCTACCCCACTGCCCCCATCGCCCCCGACTACGCTGCCGTCGGCTTCCGGGCCGCCCGCCGTTTTCCTTTTTGGCCAGAGAGCATTAGCAGTTATTCGAGAAAGATACCGCAAAAAGGCAAGCATAGCGACATGAGCACCCGGTCAAGAGGATCAGAATGAGTCAGAAGCAGAATTCAACAGCACCCGTGGAGCCAATGGAATAGCTTTCGGTGACAAAAATCCGAATAACCATGGGCAATAGATATGGGAAAATAGCTCAGCGAAAATAACCTTGGATAGTGTGGGATTGTACCGCTTGATACACAGGATGGATCAAGAGTTATTCGTCTAGATAATTGGCCAATGTGTTCGCCAGCACCGATCCAGATTTTGAGGAGCGTTGTGCAAACCATGTTGGAGAGTTCGAGGCTCAAATGATTAAAGCCAAGGAGCGAGAGTATCGATTGATAGCCAATATCCAACGGTCATGGAGATTCCGATTGAGGTAGTGGTTGTAAGATCAATGGAGCAGGGGGGGAAGTGACGGAAACAATGAGATGGGGGTTCTTTTATCTACATCCCAGGGATACGGCCACGGTGAGAGAAATGTATCAGCTTCGCGGCGCAGTGAGAGAAATACCGTGGCGCAGTGAAAACTTATGGTCAGCTGAGGAATTGCCAGTGAATAGTGCAAGGGGACACAAATGGGGTAAGAAGGCAACTCGCAGGGCGAGAGGAGAGGAGGAGCTTATGGAGTTACCACTTCATGGGGCAATTGCACCGCTGAGCCAGCGTTGAGCAGATTGTTCAAGAACAGTTAATGGAGAAAGGCACAACAGGTGTAAACTGATGGGCACTGCTGAATGAGCAAAATCTTAAAGAACGGTTAATTAGTGTTGGTCCAGATGAACAGGGGCAAGGTATTTGATGGGTCTACATAGATGTTGATTTTATTGTATGTGACACCCTCCACACGTTAAGCAAGGTGAGGGCTTTAAGAATCACCTACTTGCAGCCCAATATGTGCAGAAATGCATGCAATATCAGGGATTGTTTGGCACCTGTGATGTGACCCCCTGGGAAGGACCACATCAGAAGTGGGAAGCCGAAATTGGTAATATGGGAAGCCGAGATTTTTGATATGGGAAGAGCATACACTTCCCACACCAACCATGGTCCTTCCCACTCTATGTGGGAAGTCCTGCCAAATTTACCCCCCCATAGGACCCATTAAGTACTGGGACCAATTAGACCCTATGGCCTTGAGGAAAGGGTTCACTGAAGTGCTCCTGAAGTTGCAAGCCCACCAGTGACCACTGACTATCTCACCTCACCCAAGCTGCCATCGCTGGCAATGGCCCCATTGCAATAGCCGGCTGTTGACACACTGACATCGGCGCTACGTGGCAAGGTATGTCGTACGCTGTCGCTTTCTTTTTCCTCTTTCCTCAATCCCTCGCTCATCCACCTGCCTACAACAGCTATTTCCTTCGAATCCTTTTCGATGCATTACTGGCCGCCGCCACCGCCATCTTGTATGTAGTGATCACGCCACAGTTCCGCCAAGTATGTTGGGGTGATGATGGTTGAATGCCAGGTGCGTTCCATTGTGTTCTCTTGTCTTTTCTTTCGGCTTGATACTGACTTGTTTACAGAATCTACCCACCCATTTCAAAGACTTCTTCCAAGACGCCGAGACTATGCTCGGACGACTCTACGTATGTCCATTTTCTTAGCCGTCCTTTGCACTGAACCATGTTTGTAGGTGATGCACTTAAATTATCACTCAGGTCTGCCCACTTGCTGTCTTTTCTCCATGCTTACTAACTCTCAGTTGCTTTCAGTTCGAGGCTATGTTAGCTATCACCAGTACACTCACTTCATCAGTTGTTATTATGGCTTGACTTGAGGCTATACTAACTTACCTCCTGAAGTTCATACCCACTGAATTCCTCTCAGAATGGTTGAACACCAGGTATGTTCCATTATCTTTCCTTTCGACTTTATACTGACTTCTTTACAGAATTTAAACATGCATGTCAAAAACTCGTTCCGATACGCTGAGACTATGCTCGGACAACTCTAGGTGCGTGCCCATTTCCTTAGCCTTCCAATTCGCTGATCCATATTTGTAGGTGATTCACTTTGTACGTTTGCTTATTAGGGACATGTGATATTATAGTTGGAGCTTTTCATGTACCTACGTAGTTTTGAATCCAACTATTTTTGACTTCTACTTCTTGTGAGCAGTGTGAAGAAATGGAAAAATGGGAAGAAAAGGCGCCGAAGCTTCGCAAAAATTGGCAAAAATTTCCCCAAATTAATGGATGTCAAACTTATGGCGGTCAAATGCACTTTGATTCCCGCGCAAAATATATTCGGAGTTATCGGGCTCCGCGCTTTAAATATAGAGTCTATAACGTCCTCCGCGCTAAAAACAGGTCAATCTGTCAATCACTTTATTTGGCGCGCGATCCGGGTTCCCACGCAAAATTAATTTGGACCCCCGCCCCTTTTGAGTCCCGCCCCTTTTGGGTCCGCCCCTTTTTTTTGGTTGAAAAATTGAGTCCTGTACAGTTTGTGTGTTTGACTTATTTGGGGCTGAAGACAACTATACCTCGTATATTAAGCAGATGCCTCGTATCACATTGCACCTGTTTGTAACCTTCCATTTTTCCCACTCTCTGTCGGCGCTTCTCGCATGTACAAGTTTTGCTGCTTCTGTTTTTGCACCTTTGTTCTCTCGGCCACCTGTCCGTTCCAGTGTTTCGGTCGCCTTGAGACCTTGAGGCTTTTGTTTTTCTCACCCGCTCCAAGACACGCGTACGTTTAGCAGTCTAATTTCCTTTTGCTTTTCGGGTCCGCCCGACAGATCAAAGATTGTTATCTTCAACGTCCCCGATCAGCCGTTCAACATCCGCTCAAAAGAGGTATGGTCTCCCATGCGTCCTTCTTGCTTACGCCCATCATCCCTTCCCCGGTCGCATTCCATCTGTTGCTGCGTCCATCCCTTCATTCTTCCTCTGGAACTCCACAATTCTGTTGCGCCTTAAACTTCAAGTTGAAGTTCTCTCTGGTTTTGCTGGGCATCTTCTCTCGTGTGCATCATACCATCAAGCAGCTCTCGTCTCATCTCAATACAGCGCTTAACGGCTGTCCGATCAAGCCCTCCGCAACCCAGCAAGCGGAACATCGAGACCGATATAAACTCAACTCAATCGAGTCGGCGTCGCAACTCCACTCAAGATTGCCGTGCTCTGTCCTCGATCATCTGCCCTTCAATTTCAATGCGTGGCTCCAACTACGTAGTTACGACTTTTCGGTCAAACCCTCCGCAAGACGCCGCGAGCAGCAGGACTGACATTCAAGATAAACAACTACGCAACTCCAGCTCAAACGTTACCCTTAGCTGCGAAAACCAGAAAGAACCATTCTGTCTGTTATACACTTCATTCTTTCACTGGCTCACTTCTCTGCCCAGATGTTCGTGCCGCATTCGAGGAGCAAGGTGAAAGTCACCACCACCGTCTTCCCTTTACCGATACGATGCCCGCTTAACATCCACTCGTTGGCTGAATGCTCGGCCCGCGTACAGCAGGCCTGAGTCTAGCGTTCATCCAGTCGCTCACTGCCTGCAAAGCATAATGTATCCGCAACCATCTCGGACCCGCATGGCATTCCTAACGGTACATGAGGCCAGCGCCTTCTTTTACTTTAACTCTACCCAACTTTGATCTAATTGCGGAACAGCAATTGACTGATTGGTTCACGCAACCACTCTATTATTTTTCCAATACCACGACTAACTCAGCCCCATCAGCTATGCATAGTTGAAGCTGTGCCGTTCTCCACCGTCCTTTCGAAATCAATTACCCGCCCTCGAGTCGTCGACTGCGCCATATTCCGGTGAGCAACCCTGCTCCTCATATTTCTGTAATTCACTTACGCTGTACTTGTAGTCTGCCTTTGTTTAGTCTCTATTTACAACATATTCGAGCTGTCGAAGGTGCTGTAGACATCATCGTTGCCTCATTGTTACCCTGTCGTATATTTCGTTCACACTTACAAACACCTACGGTCACAGTCTTTATACCACACATCCTGATCCTGGTATGGGTTACCTATGGGGGAATGCACACGAGCATTAATTACTGCCATATTCCTTCCTGCTCTCTGTCAATCATTCTCTTCTCTGCTTCCTGTCAATCTTTTCTCTTCCTCTGAATCACGCTCATTGACTTCAATGTGAGTTTATGACATCCAGTACGACCTATTTGAGTGTGTTTTCGATGTCCAAATGAGTCACAGACTAAGATGGCAGGAAATGGCCTGGTTGAACTTGATTACATGTATATTTTGATGGAAGCTACCAATTTATTGGTTTTACTGGCCAATGTATGTATTAAGTCAATTCCAACGTGCTGTATTCTCAGGGGAATTGAAGGAAGTTGTGAACGACCCAAAAAGATATCCTAATCCATGCCTAAGGATGCATAAGGATGCCACGACACTGGGCAGGTACAGCATTTTCTCCTGGTCCCCCTGATTGGATGTATGAGCATGATTAGTCACTACATAACGCAATGAGTTCATTAAACTTTGACGCGGCACTGCAGGGAGTTGACACTGGGGGCGAAGACGATGCGAGTGGAAAAATTTTGTTTCTGATGCAAGTGGTACACATGTGGGGGACCCCAGGAACAAAGGGGTGAATCATCTTTATTGCACCTTTGTCTCTCTTTGATTTCCCCCCCAAAAAACAAAGGTGCTCTAAAGACAATTGTCTCCTTTGTTCCTGGGGACCACTGCAATGCAGATCACTTGTGTCAGAAGCACATGGGGTTCACATGCGTCGTTCTTTGCCCCCCAGTGTGACATGGTGTTGATGTGCACTGCTGCGGTACTGACGCAGCACTGCCGCGCACTGCCGCGCACTTGCTGCGGCACTGGCCACAGTGGTAATCGACATCATGATGTAGCAGATGCAGTAGCAAAACAAGGCACATGAAAGCTGATTGTTCCAACACATACACAGCTACTAGAATGAGCAGATCGACGCAAGCATTACAAAGGTTTCATACGCCCAACACCTGAGGCTGAAAAAGGGAAGAGTCATTCCATGAAGTGATGATATCTTTGACCACATGTCCAAGGAAGAAGCACTGTCAAAGGCCAATAGTTATTATAGTGGGGTTTGAGCATAGTGAAGAGCAATTGCTCTGATATACAAGGGACTGGTCAGCTGCTTTGTGGCCTTTTATTCTCTTATTTTTTTTGCAAATACATAAAGTGGTGGGTGATTCCCATTTGTTTACTGCAGCAACCTTACACAGGATATATCCAACCCATTGGTTGACTTTTTCTGGGACAGAAACAGGTGGTAAAGCTGCTCGGTCGGGCTCTTGGGCTAGAATCGCCCCTGCTCTGAGAGAATAATGGGTTCAGGTAGGGGCATCCACAGACATGACATGCACTTTGGGGACACGAATGGACATCGGATGTGATGAAAGAGACAGGTGAAGTACAAGGGGAAGATGGAGGAATAGAAACATGGCTACTAGACCGGGAAGAGTGTAAGAAATAGGTGATGCCGCTCAGGATGGTGCACCGGAACTCAATGGCGTCGAATCTTGGTCGAATCCTTGGTGCAATATTGTTCGCATGAACTGCGAACCAATTTGCGGTATGCTCTGATCTCCCCGGGACTGATCTCGGCAGCTGCCTCGAAGATATTCGGGGTTGCGTCGGACATGATGGGTGTCGAGGACAAGTCAGCACAATTTTGACAGGAAATGGTCGGGTGATGGCGGTTTCGGGTCACCAAGTGATCTTGTCACATCATGATGGCTGATTGTTGAAATGACAATTCCCACTCTGATGGGAGCTGCGAGTCCCATCATCAGTGAACGAGTCCTATTCTTTGTGCCATCATTAATGGAGCTCGGGCAGTAATGATGGGACTTGCGAGTCCCATTCCCATCCTTCTCATCAGTACTCTTGACTAGGCGTTGACCGTGGCTAGATATTGCCCAGTGAAAATGAACTGACTCCGACGCCTTCTGCCGCAATGCGGATTCTGCCCAGGCCATGGGGGCAGGTCATCAAAGACTTGCTAGTATGTAGGGTTCGTGATGAAAAGACACTGGGCGACTTAATGAGGCTCGTCATGAAACGGCCACGAACCTCGCCAGTGCTGTGGGTAATCTCCCACGTGGTCTCCCGCTCACGGCATGCCGCCAACAAGACCTGGGTGTAGGAAGACGGGATCCAGATATGGTCTGCCTCAGTCATAGTTCCATGCAAAAGGTGGCTGTCGAGTAGTGTTGCCGCAGCTCGGCTCGGCTCAGCTAGCCGATTGAGCCGAGCCAAAAATTAGCCGAGCGGAGCCAGCCGATGACAGGGTGGCTCTATGCGGCTCGGCTGCAGCTGGAGCCGGCTCAAGCTTGGCTTAGCCGTGGCTTGGCGGTGTTTTTGCAATGCGCCAACAGGATCCTTTCTCCCCTTCTACTCGCCACTGTGCACAATCTCTGGCACCATCTTAACCTCTCCCCGCTCATATAGTATTCCTAGAGTTCAAATTCCTTCGCAACAGCACCATGTTGCTAGTTACATGGATCGATGTCATCAGTCAGACCATTGTCTAGCTTTGAAGCCGTTGCTCATCTTCATGATACATCGATTATCAAACAGTTGTATCTTCAAAATTTGGCTTTCAGTGGAATGCGGACTGTGGTCAATGAGGACATAAGATTAAGAATTGCCAAATGTCTGACTAGAAACGGGAAAACAAAATAAGAGAATCTGAAAGAGATAAAAACAAACTATGCCCAGTCCACCCGCAGACCTCAAACCGTGATACACGAGCTACACTAAACCCGACACGCAGCTCGCCGAGGTCCAAACAAACTTGTCGAGCTGGGCACGGCATCGGGCGGCTGCCCTGTGTGCAAGTACGACCGGCTTGTACTATCACTGGATGTACAGCCGGGATCTCGAAAGCCTCTCGCAGACCAGACGACAGCGGCAGATACAGTATTGGTGCAGCGTATTAGCCTATTAAGATGACACTTAGTTCTTCCAGTGATCGGAATTGACAGTAGAGGAATGGCGTACTGTTGGGAAGAGTAACATGTCGCCACCTACGGCAAAGCCGACGAGGGCGTAGATGTACGCCTAGTGGTACAGACTGAAGGTCTCCATGCAGAGACAGACAGAACAATCTTCAGAGAAGCTTGTTAAAGCACGCATCTCTATTCAAACGTGCCCATTGCGAAGAGCCCGAAAGTTTCGTGAGGACATGCACCCTGCAGGACTCGTCCTCGAATTGGAGCCATCACAGGGCACGTGTAACTTCGTATAGTGACTGACGAGAGGTAGAACCATCTTTCATTGGCTGCAGATGTGTGGTGGAATGCGGGGAGGTTGTTGTGAGCAAAGAGAAAGGGAAGAAGAGTCGTGACGCACAGGCGCGTGAACTCAAAGGAATCACCATGGAACGTTGCCGTGCTGGGTAGGACTGAAAGTTGGGTCGATGATACATTTGTAAGACACAAAAGAGATGCTGGGCATCAAGCGATGTATGCCGTGGGGTTATCTAGTGCGTTGGCGGTAGTGCAAAAGCCATGCACGGTTGAAGGGCCAAAACCCCGCAAAAAAGAGGTAAAAAGCTATAGAGATGCGCACAAGAGACGAAATAAATGAAGTAGAACGTGAAAAGCATCCGAAGGGTCCACCAACGACCAGGGGGTCCTCCATACTGCGTACAGACGATGGGGGGGAGGAGAGCTTGGTCGATACAAGGGGCTGGTCGGCCGCTTCGCGGCCTCCCATCCTCTCTTGTGAACGTAATACCCGTCTGTCAAATCGTCAGAATTTCTTTTGTGGCGAATTTCAGTTGAGTGGAGTTGAGTTGGCCTTGGTCACTGCCGGTGCATGCATTACAATTTTTATTCTGCAGCTCTAAGTGCGAACGAAATTTGAGGAAGACAATGAGAATCTTTTTTTTTTCAATTAAGGTTGCAATCAGGTTCAGAAGTACAAGTTGTGCCTTCGCTTCGCTCCGGCGTACGCGGTTGGTTTTTCGATGTTTAAGAATGACCTGAATGAATCCACATCGTCATCTTTGGAACTATAACAATACATGTCGCTATTGACTCGAGTCGTAATCTGCCCACAAAGTTAATATTACCCGCAACGCAGAACGGAGAGAAGCACCGAAGTTACTGCTCTCACTTCACAATAACAAAAATGTCAGCTAAGAGGTATGCAGATTGCCCACGGCACGACGTCTACTGAACAGAATATTCGCGGAAAGTAGGAGCCGATTACGGGCGAAAAATGCACAGATAATAATTGTAATCAGAATATATGGAAAACAGATCACCGCAGACACCTCATTATTTTGAGCCACCAAGTAACCGAGTCAAAACAGCGGTAGCACGGAGAATGGGGGGACGTACAGCAAACTCAGCGCAGTAAAGATGTAAAACGTCGGCCTTTGAACTTGTTATGTCGCACCATCAGCAAAATTTGGGGAAAAAATTGAGAGAGGCGCCGTACCGATTTATGGACTCGGGGGAAGTCCTAAAGGCGAAAGGAATATGCGGTTCACGCAGGGTGTGCGCAGTAGCTAGGATATAGTCTGTGGATGAAGCACACTTCAACAACAGTGAAATGAATGCCTTGCAGGGCACAGGTCAGCAAAAGGTTGAAATAAACCAGGAGGCGGCCCACCAATTAGCTCGAAATGAATGCGAATTTCTATCTGAAGCCGGCGGAGATGAATTCAGTTGGAGAACTCGTGCGCGTAAAAATGATGCATGCGTGAAACACAACTCGATGCATTACCCGTGACGTCGAATGTTCTAAAGGCGCTTGAAGTTGAGGAACCCCGGATCAAGAAAGAGGAAAGTAGAACAAATCCTTGCGGCAGGACGGAGCCCGAGGAAACTGAGAGGCGTCGAATTGGCAGATAATAGTAGTCTCCTGCATAGGATCTGAAAGAGCATCAGCTTGAGGTCTTGCAGGATCTTGATAGATGATTGTTTCAAAGCCGCAGAATTCTAGGTCTTGTGTTGCGTTTTGAGAATCAAATGGGAAAAGTTGTAAGCCCGACTCAAAGCGAATGGATTTTGAAGCGGCGGTGATCAGTTCTGAGTGTCGTTCGTGATCTCGGGTTTGTTCCGGGTCTACTGAAACCAAGGACTGACTCATAGGCATGGCGGTGAAGATGGAGGAGACCCCCAGGATGACGAGACGATGCACAGCCCAGGTCGGAGAAGCAAAGCGAGATGAATAGACCTGTGTTTGATTGATTCTTGAGTTCTATCGAAAGGCACGGTCAAGGGGTAATGTCTGAGAGTTCGATGGTATACTATGGAGAGTGGAGATGATGGGCGCAGCGAAGGAAGATAACAGGGGAGCGCCTGCTTATGAGAGGGTCTTGAGCGGCTGATCAGCGAAGTTGAAAATAAACTGTACCCTAGTTCTCAAAGCGCTAATCTGTCACAAACCGGGATCAGCCGGCGAGCTCCAAAATAAAAGGAAATGGGAAGCCCAAAGAGCGGTCAATGAGAAAAGCGTTGCAAATATGGAAGGATACAAACAGGTGCAATCTGATTCGAGGCATCTGCTTAATATACGAGGTATATCCCCAGCCTATCCTGCAAAGCGAAAGACGCAGAAGTTGCAACTGAATATAAGTCACTGGCGCCAGTTTTGGTGCTTAAATTAGCGCCTCACCAACTGTAACAGTGAGCAAAAAGCAGAGTTTGGCATTGTGTACACTTTTATCGGCGCGCGAGCGCTTAAAGTTGATCATGGGCCCAAAAGCCCCGAGGAAGCGTCGTTTATTTGAGCACTTCCAAAGGTCTGGGACAGCGCTTCCAAACCCTCGGGCCTGATCTCCCAAAAACGGAGTTTAAAAAGCTTCGGACAGACAGGCTTAATTTTATAAGTAGGGAGACGGCAGATCAGATAAGTTACGGCACATCTGATAATGATTTTGCAGGGCTCCTAGCCATTCCTAGCCCTCATCTCACCTTTGAGTATTGCAGAGAGTCAAAGGAAACATGTCGTCGACGTGGAAATGCATGGTGCCCAAAATCCTGCCTGAGCCACGGCTGAGCCATGGCTCAGCCGCAAGCCGCCCAAGCCAGCCATCTATAAATGGCTCGGCTCGGCTTTAAGCAGTGATGGCTCCGAAGCCATCAAAAGCCAAGCCAGCCGTGGCCGAGCCGCGGCAACACTACTGTCGAGGTCCGGAGGAATAGGCGGCGAAGGGAAAGCACGAGAAGAACGAGTTGTCACGCCGTCGCTGCTCATCTCGAATGGCCAGAGTCGAATATCACGGAAATGAGCCATTCTCAGCTGAGACGAAGGCCGACGGCGTCGGAAACTGCATGTGAATGACCTACGGTGACATGGGACCGCCCCTACCCCTTGGGAGGAACTCAGCAAGCGCCCATCTAGAGGCAGGCAGCATGACAGTGGTAATAAAAGGACAGGAACGAGTACAAAAAACTCCAGAACATTGGTTTGTTCCAGTTCAGAGCAGGTGGAAGCAGCTTAGCGGTTGTTCAAGGCAAGCAGGGACAAAGTGCGACCCGTCAATCCATGTGCTTCATATGTAGCTTCAGGTCTGGATCGTGTACATGTTCCGATTTGTGAACGCTGACTGGATAGGAGTTTACGGCCACAACGTATAGTGCACTGGATGAGGTCTCACGGTACGGTTACGGAGTGCCGTGTAGCCGTAAACCATAATTACAGTCAAGTGTTCTTGCAACTCCCACAGCCAGCAGTCATAAATATCACACCAAACGTAATGGATGACTGAGTGAGTCGAGCAATGAGTAAGTACCAGATGAGGTGAAGAGTCGATCATTCTTCGGTTTCTGCAAGTACCGGCTATGTAATAGTTTCCGACAATTGATGATTGGTGATGATCTCAGAGAGTGCAATCTCGAAATATCGAATCATGTCGCATGTTTTCCCACCCCTTGACAGCCGTTACAGTTGATCCAGTTCCATTCCAGAATGCGGCGCTTATCAGAACCTCACTTCATGCTCTTTATGGCCGTATCTCCGGATAGTTAAATTAAGCCACATGACCAAAGCACGGCATTAGTGGCTACATATACAAATGAGTCCATGCAAGGAACATCACTATTCATGGTCCATCGAGCACATCACAGAGGTGACTTCAAGGACTCTGGGCACTATATTGTATGTTGACCAAGAACTTTTAGACTTCATCCCTACCTTCAAACATGGTGCCAAGGTGAGTCTGTTCCATCTTTTAGTAGTTAAACAACTCATCTAATGAGTTTAACTAGTATCAATTTTCGCAGTAATTATTTTGTGAAGGTGAATTATTCTAGACCTTTAAATGCACCAGGACAGATCTTGTTATCAAGTCACCTTTGTGGAACAACCTTGGCCTGTCACTTTCACGTCACTATATGTTGCGCAGTGATCTCAGGGACAATAACAAGTCCATATTGATGAAAAAGGATTCTGTCCGACTCACCCCAGGTGGCCACCGTGACAAGCCTTCAAGATTACATCATCTTGGCCATTCACTTTCATGTTGCTGTAAGCATCTGGGTTACTTAATGTCTGAGGATGCTGTCCAGCTCACCTCAGATAGTCACATTGACAAGCCTTCAAGATTGCATAATCTTAGCCATTCACTTTCATGTCACTTTGAGCAGCTTGGTGCTCTCAGTGACATCAACAAGGCTATTGAGATGTCTGAGGATGCTGTTTGGCTCACCCCAGATGGCCACCCTGACAAGCCTTCAAGGTTAAGCAACCTTGGACACTTGCTTTCACGTCGCTTTAATTGGCTTGGTGATCTCAATGACATCAACAGGTCCATCTCAATGTGTGAGGACGCAGAACAACTGACCCAATATGGCCACCCTGATAAGCCTTCGAGGTTGTGCTATCTTGGCCGTTCACTTTCATGTCGCTTTAAGTATCTGGGTGATCTCAATGACATCAACAAGTCCATCTTGATGTCTGAGGATGCAGTCAGACTCACCCCAGATGGTCACCCTGACAAGCCTTCGAGGTTGCACAACCTTTCCCATTCACTTTTGCATCGCTTTAAGCGACTTGGTGATCCCTGTGACATCAACAAGTCCATCTCAAAGGCTCAAGCTGCAGTCCAACTCACCCCAGATGGCCACCCTGAGAAGCCTTCTTTCTTGGACAACCTTGGCCATTCACTTTTGCATCGCTTTAAGAGGCTTGGTGATCTCAGTGATATCAATCAGTCCATCTTAATGTCTGAGGATGCTGTCCAGCTCACCTCAGATAGTCACATTGATAAGCCTTCAAGATTGCATAATCTTAGCCATTCACTTTCATGTCGCTTTGAGCAGCTTGGTGATCTCAGCGACATCAACAAGGCCATCAAGATGTCTGAGGATGCTGTCTGGCTCACCCCAGACAGTCACCCTGACAAACCTGAAATGTTAAATAACCTTGGCTATTCGCTTTCACACCACTTTAATTCAGTTGGTGATCTCGGTGACATTAACAGGTCCATTGAGGTAGGTGAGGATGCAGTCCGACTCACCCCAGATAGTCACCCCAACAAGCCTTCAACGTTGCACAACCTTGGTCATTCCCTTTCACGTCGCTTTAAGCGACTTGGTGATCTCAGTGACATCAGCAACTCGATCTTGAAGTCTAAAGAAGCAGTCCAACTGACCCCAGACGATCACTCTGACAAGCCTTTGAGGTGGCACAACCTTGCTCGTTCGCATTTGCGGCGCTTTAAACGACTTGGTGATCTCAGTGACATCAATGAGTCAATCTCAATGTCCAAAGATGCTATCCGGCTCACCCCAGATGGACATCCTGAAAAGCATTCAATGTTGAGCAACCTTGGCCGTTCACTTTCCCATCGCTTCAAGCATCTTGGTGATCGAAATGACATCAACGAGGCTGTCTTGATGTGCGAGGATGCAGTCCAACTCACCCCAGATGGCCACCCGAATAAGCCTTCAAGGTTGCGTCGCCTTAGTCATTCACTTTTGCGCCGCTTTCAGGGTCTTCATGAACTCCATGACATTGACAAGTCCATTTTGATGTCGGAGGATGCTGTCCAACTCAGCCTAGATGGCCACCCTGACAAGCCATCAAGGTTGCATAACCTTTCCCGTTCGCTTTTGTATCGCTTTATGGAAACTGGTGTTCTCAGTGACATCAATCAGTCCATCTTGAGGTCTAAAGATGCAGTCCAACTCACCCCAGATGGCCACCCTGACAAGCCTTCTTTGTTGGATAACCTTGGCGAATCCCTCTTCCATCGCTTTGCAAAGTTTGATGATCTCAGTGACCTCCACCAGTCCATTTCAATGCTTGAGGATGCTGTTCAACTCACTCCAGATGACCACCCTGGCAAGCCTACAATGTTAAACAACATGGGCAATTCACTTTTGCATCGTTTTGAACGGCTTGGTAATCCTCAAGACTCTAAAAACCTGTTACTTCACTATGTTTCAGCTGCACGCTCAACAACAGGCCTTGCCAGTATAAGATTTAAAGCTGCCACAAGCTGGGCAAAACATGCCCACATTCACCAACCATCATCTCTACTCTGTGCTTATACTACTGCTATTGGACTTCTGCCTGAATTGGCATGGCTGGGGCTGTCTATAACCGATCGGCATTATCGCCTCTTGCAAGTAGGTGAAGTTGTGAGAGATGCTGCTGCAGCTGCAATTGCAGTGAATGACTACCAGAAGGCAGTGGAGTGGCTTGATCAGGGTCGTTCCATTATCTGGGGACAGCTTCTAAATCTGCGCACACCAGTGGATGAGCTGAGGAACATAAATCCTGGCCTTGCAAATCAACTTGTCTCTCTCTCAGCTCAAATAGAAACTGCTGGCGACCAGAGCATTTCTGCTGATAATGCTATCAAACCACAGTCTCTTCAGTCCATTTCACAGCAATCTCATGCCCTTGTTCTTGAAAGGAATGACATCTTACAGCAGATTAGAAAGCTACCAGGATTTGAGAGGTTCCTACTATCAAAGCCAATTTCTGAGCTCATGCAAGCTGCGAGAATGGGCCCTGTTGCTATCTTGAATATAAGTGTACATGGATGTGATGCTCTTATCCTGATGCCAAGCTTTCCCAATAAAGTCATTCATGTCCCACTGAGTGACTTAACAATCCACAAGGCACAGGCCATGGCCCAATCCATGATATCAATTGTGGGAACTTCCAGACATAGTTATAGTGTACATGCATATTGTGACGGAGCTAGAACTTCGCATGATAGCTTTCCCCATCTTCTCTCCGAGCTCTGGTATAAAATTGTTCACCCTATCCTGAATGCACTTGCAATTACTGTAAGCTATGTTATTTAACACCTTCAATTCCCATCAAACTATCTTTATAGACTCCAGTATGTCAAGATTTGGGACGTATCTGGTGGTGTCCAACAGGGCCACTAGCATTTCTTCCAATCCATGCAGCAGGACTCTATAGTGAAGACCAAGCCATTGGCTCCAAATTATCCGACTTCCTGATATCGTCCTATACACCATCATTGAGTGCATTAATCCAAGGGTATCGCCCAAAATCTAAATCTCAAGCTGGACTTCAACTCCTTGCGATCACTCAACCGTCAGCCGAGGGACAGTCCTACATCCCAGGAACTCAGGAAGAAATCAAATGTATTGAGCAGCATGCCAAGGGAAAGGTTCCTGTTCTGTGGTTGAATAAAGAGATGGCCACAATAGAAAATGTCCAAAAGGGCATGAAGGAGTCCGAATGGGTCCATTTCGCTTGTCATGGTGTGCAGAACACTTCTCCAACTAAAAGTGCCCTGCTCCTTGCTGGAAGTTCACAGTTCACACTCTCAACCATTGTCAAACTAACTCTCCCCAATGCTGACCTGGCATTCCTCTCTGCATGCCAAACTGCCACTGGTTCCAAAGAACTCCAAGATGAGGCAGTTCATCTTGCTGCTGGGATGTTACTAGCAGGATACCGAGGTGTCATCGGGACAATGTGGTCTATCAGGGACAATGATGCCCCACAAGTTGCTGGGGATGTTTATGCTCATTTATTGGAAGCATCCCCTCCAGATCCAACGAGGGCAGCTGAGGCGTTACATCTCGCCGTTCAGAAGCTTCGAGAGCAGCCTGGAAGGAAGAAATCATTTTCACATTGGGTGCCCTTCATACATTTAGGTGTTTAACTTGGAGGATGTAAAAACTGCATAGTTTGCGAGCAGGTGTATAAGTGATTTGGTAGTAGTCCCTGTTTCTGTAGGACTTCTTGCGAGACTGCGAATTACAATTTTGATTTTCTTCAATGGATTGTAAGAAATTACTAGTTACAAGCTCTGAGAAGCTTGGTGATTGGAAGAAGGAAATATGAGTGAAACAAACTCCGTGCTTGAGGGTGCAAAAGAATAAACTAGAATTATCCATTCACTCACCAGGAAACCAGGCCAGCTGAGTACTCCAGGCTTGAGACACAAACAAGACTTGCAGATTACCATCGGGGTGTTTCACAGTTGAAGATTTGGGTCCACGTTGGGGCTTAATAATAAGCTGTGTAATGAAGCAGCCTTAAAAATCGCTTATTTTCAAAACTTTATCTACCTCTTTATAAAATTAGCGTGTCTGTCTGTCAATCTGAAGCCTATATCCCCATAAGGATATATTAACGGCTCACTGCGACAGGTTTGGCCCATCAACTAAATTAAAAGCGGGAGCCGGCGCTTCGTGCCGGCGAGCACTTGTATCTATTACAAGTGCCTGGGGGACCGCTATGCGGTCCCCCTCACCTTGTATTGACCACATAAATTCATAAGCAAACTGTGTTTGCATAAGGTCACAAATAATAAAATTGGTCGGACGAATGGAGAGACATAATTTGCTATGCAAAGGAGAGTATCAATGAGGATTAGGGCCAAATTTTGTGCTTTGTAGATGCTCCAACATGGTCATAATGAAAATAGGTTTTAAATTTAGCTACATTGTGTGGTCAACTTTTGGGAGAAAGCTGTTCTTTATCTTTCCTTTTTTTTTGCGAGGCAATGATGCAAGTCAAGCAGCCATTAAAAGGCTCGTGAAATCCATGAATAATTCATATCAAAATTCTAATTAAAGTGATTTAACAGCCGGCACAATGCCGGCAATTCATTTTTGCCAATACCTCTTCTCTTTACAAAATTACGCCTGTCTGAAAGCTTTTATTGGATATGATTTCGGAAACTGAGTCAGTTATCACAAAACCACTGCCAGTGCATGCATTGCAATTTGTATTCTGCAGCTATGAGGGCGGCCCAAATTTGAGCAAGACAATGAGAAGCTTTGCTTTTCTAAGGTTGCATTCAAGGTCAGAATTTTATCCCGAGCCTATCCCTCAAAGCGAGGGTGAAATTGATGAAGTTTCAAGTGAATTCAAGTCGCTGACGCCGGTTTGGTGCTTAAATTGGCGCCTCCCAAACTCAAAAAGCGGTGTTTGGCATTGTGTACACTTTTATAGGCGTGCATGCACTTAAAATTGATCATGGGGCCAAAAGCCCCGACAAAATGCCGTAGATTGAACGCTTCCAATGGACTGGACTCATACCTCGGGCCTGATTTCCCAAAAGTGGAGTTTAAAAAGCTTCGGACAGATGGATAGGCTATATATAAAAAAACATATGACACAACCTCACAAAAAGGGCCGAAAAATGCAAGTTCAGCTAAGAAAAATGAAAAATACACCACTTGACTTACTCCGTCCTGGTTGGATCATTGCCACAGATGCTTCTTTTGCAGAATCACGGCATCCAATCACATCCTGACTTTTCAACACCCTTTGCTTTGTGGTTTCATTTTATAGAATATATTTGGAAGTGTGGACAGACGGACAGGCTTAATTTTATGAAGAGCGAGACAGGCTCATCCGAAGATGGGTGGTAGTAGATTACAGCCAATGTCAGAACCGAAGGCATGAGTGAAAATTTCTTGTTTTGAGGTGTTTTCAAAGAATTGTTAGTTACTCACTCGGTTTTGCACCGATTTCGATGAAACCTAGGTAGATTTGTCGGGCTAATTTATGTGCAATGAGTGATAGAACGTGATTTGTGAAAATATCATTTATTAGGTAATCTGTGCTTTGGGGACCATTTTCGTGCCAAATGCTGCATGTCCAAAACATGTCACAGCAACCCAATATCCTGGTGGGGACAACATCCATACCTTATTAAACATGTGATAGAGCGGGAAATAGAAAGCTAGGGCAACATCTTCGCCTCCACAGACAAGCGCTGTGCGCGGGGCTGCAACAAACGACCTCCACGTCCGCCCCATAAAAAACAACATCACTCCCATGCACGTAAATGCCCACTCCATATTCTTTCATACCAGAACATGCACAGGAGCAGCCCCCGAAATCCGCATCCCTACAATTGAGAAAAAGAAAGAAAGGAAGACAGTCAAAGATGGCTAGTCACCCACGCAACAACCGCTGCAGTGTGTGGTGCGAGCCCCCGGGAATGGACTGCGGAGCAGTAGTGCTTGAGGACAGACCACACGTTGTAGTCCTCGGACTGCTGCGCTTTAAGCTTCTAGGCGTGCCTTGGTGCACAGCGGCGCAATGCTCGTCCTGTGGTGCTGCGCAGCCAGTCGCGGGTGTTGTGCCAGAGGATGAGGTGCCGTTCGAGGTGTTGGAGAGCGGTCCTCCCGAAAGGAGCATGGCCCGTGCGGTGGGCTGGGGTCTCTGAAGAGAGAGTGTTAGCGTCATGCATGCCGGCTTAGGGTTGACCCAAGAGGAAGGATGGTCGACGAGTGCCAGGATTACAAGCCAAAACTCACCTCATCAAGATCCATATATGCCTGTCAGCACCCTCGCACCCTTCAACGTCCCATTACATTGAAACAATGCACCAAAGTGCAGCAGTGAAATCGAATACAAAAGAGGTAGATGAAGTCTACACTCCAATGAGTATCAATCCAACCACCAACAACTCCAATGCCATATGTATGTGTTTGGGGAGGCGGGTCAGGCATATTGACCATCAATCTCAATAGCACACTTAGGAATCCTTGCCAAACCACACAGTGTAGTGCAATACAACCAATGTATTGTTTTATCCTAGTGACTACTTTCCAAGAACCCACAAATGTTGGACTTCCCCAGGTGCTTGACCTTGCAGTGAGTTTTCAAACAAGATGTGTACAGAGGACTTCAGGCTAATTCCACAGCTCAGCCCAATAAAAAAACCTCAGGAATGCCACAGCTCAGTCGTGTAACACTAGTGAAAGAGCCCACACTGTAACCAATACCTCAGAGAACCCACAGCTCAGCCCAATTCCAATGGACGTCAGGATATCTCACAGCTCAGCAATTGAGAGACAGTCAGAAACACTGGACCTCAGGGCGCCACAGCTCAGTCACAAGGACATCAGGCTAACCCACAGCTCAGTCACCACCCAAAGGCCGGAACTACCCAGTCCGGCCAAGTTATTATGCCAGACTGGGCTCAGATGACTTTGAAATGGATGATATTGATGCTGCAACCACTGTTGGTGCGACCTCTAGCCCCAGATCCACACTTTAGGGATATAGCTCTTCCTGGTGTTCCCTTCCTGGAGCTCCAGGATCATGATTTTGGAGGCTCAGATTCAGATGCTGACTATGGTGCTGACTCTCGGGCTCCAAAGCTATCAACCACTGAGAAAACTCGGGCTGTACTGGAACTTATGAGGAAATTCAACAAATTTTCACTCCGAATTTTTCTTGAAGAGGTTTTTGCATCTGAAGATGGGACAATAAAGAACATTACAAATACACAAGACTTGCCATCGCTGCGCTCCGGCGCCTGTTTTCAATGTGGCTTGTTCATGACTAGCAGTTGCCTGTGTCTTCGCCACGGATGATCCCATAGGATTTGTAAATTTTGACATAAAGACGCCGCTTGTTGCCAACCTCTGATTGGCTCCTCGCGGCCTCATGCACAGTGACCAACCTGTCAGTGAGCCTGCATCCTTCCATTCTTTTTTGCCCAATTGTAAGAGATCATCACCCGCCTCACTTGTGTTCCTAGCAATGAGTACCATATGCGATGTTGAACTCGGGGTGATCCCACTAACTTTGAACTGAGTTTCTTGGTTCAAACCACCGAAATTCAAATCTCTGTACCTATGCCTTCATAGTCCGTTTTTCAACCATGAATATATTGTGGCATTTTAATCAGTTACCTGGTATTCTCCATCAGCATCAACAGCGAATTACTACCTCTATGCACCTCTATGCACTTTGCTTTTGACCTATTCCTGATTCAAATCCACCCTCAACATCTATATGATCAAGGTAGATGTCATGGGGTCTGAGAGTCGCAAGAGCTTGTTTCTGCTATATGAGGCTCAAAACAGATGTTGTACAGGCCATAGTGAGGATTCAGCACAATGCATGACAGGAAGTTGAACGAAAGACTAAGGTGGGAAAAACTTTGATTAAATACAATTAATTACAATTAAGTTTGGATTACTATTTCAGACCAGGTACTTGGCCACCCTACCTAGTTGGCCACTTGAGAGCTAGAAGGCCAGGTCTTGATCAGTATGACTGGGTATGATATACTAACAGAGTATGACCTCCAGCGAAGGTTCAGACCAAATTTCAGCCGAAAGTGATGGGTTGATCGAAAGTTACGGCATTGCGGATCGGAATCCGAGGCGTGGGGACATCAATTTCTTACCGTCGGACTGCTCGCCTCACTTGCCGTGGCCATATCTCCGCTGTTTCTTCGTCGATTCGCGACTTTTGGGGCTCATTCTGATCCCCCGATGCTGGGCCTCTGTCTGAGATCCTACTGGATGGAAATGGCTTCTACTACTCTCCTTTACACACTCAGGGAAGCACAGCTGCTTTTTTGGGTCAGCCATGCTGGTCACTGTCGCAGTACACGATACCGCCATGCTATTGGTCTGAAATCTTACACAGAGCTTTTCACTATCCAATTCTTCATTCTGAGAGGTATTTCGAGATTTTATCCGTTCATCTCTGATAGCTCTACAGGCCCTTATCTCAAACCACCCAATTTCGGTCTTGTTAATAGTGGGATTTTTTGGAGGAGCTACCAGCATCTTGGAATGGAGTTGGGTGCTCAGGTATGTCCCAATACTTGCCATTAAGCAATGCAAATATTACTTTGGCCCATCTAGACGTTTCTTTCACTTGTAGGACACTTGTTCATTTCACAACCCCGATTTTGGGTTCTCACATTGGTTGAAACCAGATTTTCTGACCCTTTGTGTGCCTCATGTATACACCAAAACTATGTGATACAGTCAATAAAATCTCCCTTTATGATTTCGAATGCAAGTTGCGGCCATTTCAGAGCTCAGACCATTATTTAGCGGGGTGGCCAACTACCCTGTTATTTGGCCATGTTGTACTGCCGCGCAAAATTAAATTCACTGCGATCTCAAAATTTAAGATATTTGGGAACTTAGGGTCTTCAATCCTTCCTAGGAAGCATGCCTTCGTTCTGATACAGTTGGGACTGGAATGACTGTCTGCAATAATAATGGATGAGGCACTAATGCTTAGGTGGCCAAGTACCTGGTCTCAAATAGTACAATACATTATGATACTGTTACGATTAGATACGGGCCTAAACCTTAAGATTATATTATGATCACTATACATTACGGTTGGAAGGCGTATTTAATCATAATGTTCCACCCTTTGTACCCAGAAGGCAATATCTCAACATTCTTGTGGAGCGGAGTTCAACACTGGAGAAATATGGGCCGGAAGAACCCGGGGTCCCACCCGACTGGCCCGTGCTACGGCGGATGGGAAATGGGTTCAAAATCATGTTTGGTTGGAATCAAGTTACATCAAAATCTATTGCATGCTGAAGATGCCACTCCTCGCCAACCTCGCGACCACAGTAATTTTGCGGATTTCTGTCAGTTTCGCACGCACTACTCATATTCATTCAGTTGCATCGAGTTAAAGTCCATTAATGGTGAGCCATCTTACTTTCACAGGGATGTGATGTCTCAGCGCGCAAATCTGCGTTCAAGTTCCCTCATGTGACTGTTTCATTCGCTCTTCAGCTTCTGCTATTCTTATCACCTAGAACGGGGTGTTCACAGTCAATCAATTGAGCAAAGTCAGAGGTAAGTACTATGCCTTATTCTTGGAAGACCCGACTGCTTTGAAGTCGATAACAACCCTTGATCGATGACGGCAAGCCCAATCAGCGCCAACAACGTTGACACCAATCACTGCGTTCAACCGGGTCATAGACCGGCCAAAGTCTAGCCGCACTGAGGTCATGGCTAGGTGTGGTCGAGCCTGGTCTAGGCACCCACCCTTACGTAGCCATGCCTTATCTAGATGGCCTCGCCACAACACAGCCGAGCCGCGTTGATCTCCGTGTAGATGGCCCAGTGGAGGTGGAGTGGCACGCCTCACTTACGCTGCCGGGACGCCGGTTAGTTGCCTAGCTCCGCCTTGCCACGTGGCTCACATGGCCGGGTGGTGAGCCGCCTCGCCATTTTCCAGTCTATCCCCAGTCTACCCCGCCCTTGAATGCGGTGAATATTACTGCTGTTTGCGGTACTTAGGGCGCGGCCTGTTTTTTTTTTTTTTTTTTTTCATACATTTCAACAAAAATGGTGATTCTTAGTTCAGTTTTGGTTCATTTGCCTTGAGAATAGACTCATTCTCTCAGCAATGAGAATTCAGAGGGCATTGCTGGCTTTGTTTTGCCAGATGCGATCACAATTGCCTTATTAGGCAAATATGCGTCTTTCTGCATAGAATAATGGGCATAATAGCTACAGGCATCCAACTGACCTAGAAATTTGAGAGGATTCTCTTTGTTGTATTATGGAGGGCTGAAGATGCCGGTATTTTTCATATCATACGTATTTCCAACATACAAGGTACTTGAATATCCATCACTGTGAGAAGGGAGAATACTGGTGAAATAAAGCATACATTGAAAATACCGGCACTTCTAGCTCTCAGTAATACTCATAAGGATGTTGTATAAAATTTATAGGCCAATCCGACCACTACACATGGGATGTAATAAGTTCTGTGCAAAAAGACTGAAAATTGCCTAATATGGCAATTGTGATGGCATCAGGCAAAATGAAGCCAGTGATGCCCTCTGCATTTTCATTGCGGAGAGAATGAGCCTATTCTCAAGGCGAATGAACCAGAACTGAGCTCAGAATCACCATTTTCATCAAAAAGTATGAAAAGAAGAAAAAAAAGGGCCACGCCCTAAGTACCGCAAAGAGCAGTAATTCGATGCCGTCAACTACCGCTCATAGCCAGTGAATGCCAATAAACCTGCGGATGGGTTCTGCTAAACAATCACTGAATGTATACCTGATTTCAACATCTTGTCGTTTTATAAATAGGAACCCTACGCTTGAGTGGAGTTTTTGTTCACAGGTCAACATCTTGACGCTTGCCGATTCAGCCATGGAGCAAGTGACGGCATTCGGATAACCCACAGCCAATATGGTTATTTGGCGAGTATATACAAGATTCGTGGGAGTGGGACTCGTCGAATCCCACTAATCACCGCCAGTCGCACTTTTTCGTACCAAACAGTGGGACTGATGTTGAAGAGTTGGACTCGGGTGGGACTCGGGTGGCTCCTGCCGCCTGATGGCCCTGATGGTATCAATTCTCGTTGATAGTCGAGACGCAGGGCGCCGAAGAGATGGGCGTATCATTCCCGATGATGATGGTACAGATGTAATTAGCTCGCCGCAGGAGTCTTATGTACAAAGTACAAAGTCCGCAATTGCTCACGCGGCCGTGGACCAAATAAGTTCGACACGATCACATGATCATCGCGCGTTGAAGAGCCTCCAATGTGGCGCGGTTCAAGCAAGAATGATCAGTCAATGAACATCGATATATCATGTCATAAATTCTTCAAAATAGGGTAGGCATAACAAGAAGTTGTAAAAGTCTGTAAGTCTGAATTCATCTGCAACTATGCCTCCCCAAGAGCTCGACGGGATTTGGTCCTCGGACGAGAACCCTCGATGATGTTGGCTTGATTGACTTCGGGCTCTCTCATCCGCTTTTTCCTTGGCAGCTCTTTTTCTGGCTCAATTGGCACGGTAGAGGACTCGACGGAAGGCGGTGTCACAGCCGGCATAGGGAAGCGGGGGCAAGCTGTCCATCTGATCAGCACCCGCACGGTTGAAATGATTGGTGTCCATGCTGAGATCCCCGCGCCGTTCGGGTAAGTCGAAGTGAAGGTTGAACATCAAAGCCAGGGAGTGGGTTGCCCCAACTCGAAGTTGAGACCCCGAGTCCCCGAAGTGAGTCATGGAAATCGGTGGTACAGGCTGGGTCGACATTGGAATTACCAAAAACGTGAGTTCCATCCAGAAAATTTGCCCCTGGAGTGTCAACTCCTCGCGAGTGAGTTCAATGCTCGAGGCCGCCTTCTGTTTCCCCTTGCGCCCTTTCACCCCAGAATTGAGGGACAGAACCTTCGGTGGGATCGGGGGGAGTGAGGCGGAACTTTCCTCGCGCTTCGGAACCACAGGAGGAGCCGGGAGTGTTGCTGGGAAGTCGTTCTCATCGTCAGATTCATCGGGCACAATTACGTCGTGGTCAAATAGACTCGAGGAACGTGAAGATGGGGCACAGAATGATGGAATAAACAAGGCGCGACTGCTTGGACGAGATTCCACGAGGGAGAACGGTGAGTTGGCCCTGGAAGGTACGCGGGCAGCCTGAGAGGGAGCACGGGAACTGAAGGGAGTGGAGTTGCGTGTGCGGTATTCATCAAAAGACCCATGTGAGGTATTCATATAGGCCTGGAACGCGATGAGATTGATTCAGGCATCGGTGTTGTCCAAGCTGAAGAAAAATGCCCCCAGGAAATCATCACTCAGCATCTTGATCATACTGTGAGTACATTGTGCGCAATTGAAACCAATTCTGAGCGCGATACGCTCGAATTTGGGATGGCGTAGCTTTATCAGGATTCCAAAGACAGAGGGAAACATCAGACTCGTCATGCTCGAGGCAGAGCTGGTAACCCTGTGAGGTAATCCAACCAGTCGCATCATCAGTAAAACAACACATTTGTCTTTGGGATCTTTGTCTTTTAAGATGGTCTTTGAGCATCTTTGTCTTCCACAGAAGTATCTTGCATCTTTGGGAGAGATCTTGGAGCATCTTTGTCTTCAGAACGGCGTCTTATGTCTTTCGAGGGCATCCTCCATTCACGAATATTTTCTGATCAATTGATTGGAAGCTTGGGCTCTAGACTTGAACAATGTTAACGATTCTAATTAAGCTGGAAACTTTGAACCTTGGAATGGCGACTCCGGCGCCTAGTGAATTTGCAATCAGCTTGGAAAAAATAGAGGATTGCAACCATCACTCCTATTAGTTAACTACGATTCTGTTCGGTTCGGCCTTGCTGAGCAGTCGTACTGGGGTATATGGGAGCGTATTTTCTGAGAAATCTTAGGACAATCGCTGAAAATCTTCCAAGTCATTCAACCTCCGCCGCATCATGATGTGGAACGATGGCAACGGTGTGACAGATGGCCCTGATTTTACGATCAATTGGTTGGTTGTCCGCTTCCCCCATCTTCTCTCTTCCCCGCTGCCCCGCTCAGTCCAGCTCACCGGCCACCACAACTCTCTTCACCGCTCATCCTACCAGCCATGTCTTCTTGAAGCTCCGGCGCTCCCGTTCCTCACTCCCCCTCCCGCCCGACATCGTTTCGGTCGTCAAGCCACAATCTTCAAGCTATCTCAAATCTCTTCAGCAGCAACTTCGCGCTGTGTATCTTATCAAGCCATCTGTTCAAGACTTTTCTCAAGACTTTCAAGTGCCTTGGCCTCTAGCAAGCCTCGAAGCTGCCTCGTCTCAAGCTCGACTGTCAAATGATCTGGAGAACAAGAGAATCGGCTCCTCGGCACCAAGCCGGGTCGTCACTTCCATGGACATGCTTCAATGCTCAAATATCAAGATTCTCGCACTGCAATGTCTGCCCAATTCTAGCTTCATGGACGATCAATGGTACTGTGTATCGAGGAGAGTGAGCTCAACGAATTGCACATCAGTTTCTAGGTACATTTCATGCAATGTGGTGGACGTTAACATGACTGCTGATACTTGCCAATCATCAACGACCTCCTATTCCTCGCGACGTGTTCAATGTGATCTCGGTGGTGTGGAGTGGTACAATAACAAGACGGCATTATAGTATGGTTCAGTAACGCGTATGTAGGCAAATATATATCTTTTGCTTCGTTTTGTGTGTCTTCAAGAGCTTCTTTGGGCTTCTTTGACAACATCTTTCCCAAGACGCATCCCGTCTTTAGGGTCTTTGCAAAGACATTTGTCTTGCCCAAGACAAGGGGACCTGCTTAGCCAAAGACGTGCGTCTTTGGAAAAAACACGTCTTTGGCGTCTTTGACGTCTTGGCAAAGACGCCAAAGACGCCAAAGACGAACGTGTTGTTTTACTGATGATTTTCCACAGAGAAAAAAGGATCATGAGTGGGGTCAGCAAGAGCGAATGGAAAGGCCTAAGAGAATATTAGAGGCAGTGCAATCTAGCCGGAGTGAGAAACTGACAAACGACCTGTAGGCCTTGATTTCTCCCTGCGGGATATCTGCTGCAGCATCGATCATGGAAAAAATGTTATGCTTGAGACCAAAGTCAATCAATGTAGTGAATGGGGGCAAGATCATACCTGGGACTGCAATAAATGGGAGAGGTGAAGGCACCTAAGGACCCACCGCGAAAGTCACGTGAGGGACCTCTTAGGTACCTTTAGCTATAGTAGCAAAAGGTACCTAAGAGGTCCCCTCTGCGCAGTGGGTATATCACGTGTTTTTCAGCTGCCACCGGCACGCACTACCGCCACCCCCACCATGCTGGTGCTTTCATTGCAGTGGCCTCCGAATTATGGTCAAATAAGGAAATAGCATTGTGCTGTGCGGTGGCCTCCAAATTACGATCAAATAAGTAAATAGCATTTATGGCTGGTATAATATATGCTTGTAGCCTCTGCTATATATTGAATGCCAATGACCCTTTTGTGCTGTCCTGAAAGATGATCTAGGGCTTCAAGCAGCAATAACAGGTCAGACAAAATTGATTTGGAACCTGCTGGTGCACCACTATTCAGCTTGCATGGGCATTTTGGCCAGCATCCAACACTGAGAAGGTTCTGGCTGCACAACAGTCATTATTCCTTGCTTGGCACTACATACTTCATGCCTGCATTCAATATTTCCATATATGACGGAGGCCTCCATGTTTCTATCAAGTGAGCTTCTGTTCCCATGAAAATACATACCTTTAGCCAGATACCAACCTAGATGATGTGGAAAGAGTTTATACGCATTTATCAACATTAGGAACCTGCCGCCACCCTCCTCCATTCAGATTGCTGTAGCAATTTATCCAGCAATGGCTATAGTCTCACTAGGTATAGAAGACGAAAATCAACTCATTTTGTTATGATATCCAGGACCCTCTTCACTCAGCCAACACAGCTGGAAACAGCCAAGTGAAGGCCACCATGCATAAATGAGAGGGGTCGCCATTGATATGAATATTACACACAGCTGGGGAGCATAGGTGGTGTTGGGTAACAGGCCATACACAACATATCATTAGCAGAGGTTGACTATTGACCCTCACTTGGCCTGCCATTGCATCTGCCACAGCAGAGCGGTGGCCACCAGATATGGGAAGTAAGTATGTGAATAATTATGGCTCTTCACTGTATGCACCATATATGGAACAGAAATTTGTTCCTGTAATATAGGCTTGATTTACCTTCTGCAGTACCATACAGATCCATGGTACAGAACTGGATTTGTATCATATGGGGGCAGACATTTTAACAGAGGCCTCCCCCTGGCACCATATCATGGCAGACATACTGAAGTCCATTGAAATTAAGGCTGCAGGTTTTAATAGAAACATTAATTAAGGATGTAGAGAAGCATCATGATGATTTTGCAGCATATTCTACATCTTTTGATAATATGGTGGCTTCCTTCACACTTTCTACTATTCAGTGCTGCTCTTGTTGAGCACCAAGGAGTCAAAAATAACACAACACAATCACATATTCACTCTAAACCTTGTTTTCATTTTCTTGACTAAGATGTTGCATGTGATGGTTGCATCTATTGCCTCCACTGCCTTTATGGAGGCCTCTGCCCAGCAGCCATGTTGCAGCATACATACTGTAATTTATTGAAATCAGGGCTGCCATGTACAGTGGGTTTCAATAATGCCATAAAATAAGGTCATAGAGGACCCTAGATGATGCACAATGATTTTGCAACATATCCTATGATAATATGGTGGCCTCCTTCACACTTTCCGCCATCTATGGTTGCTCCTACTGAGCACTACAGGATCAAAAACATTCCTTGGTAATGCAAACATAATGATATAAACTACCTGTCTTCATTCCCTTGACCGATATCTCACATTTGACTTTTGCCTTCATTGCCTTCACCTCCATTGTGGAGGCTCCTGCCTCAGTTATGTAACATTGATCGGCCAATCAGAAGCTGAATAAAGGTGGGTGAAGTGGTTTTTTTTTTTCTCCCTCAAATCTAAAGTTCAGCTCTGCCACAAAATGTGTAATTTAGTCTCTACCACTCCCTGGTGCTCTCTGATTCTAGTCCAGATTTTTACCAGGTCAGTACAATATTGAAATAAAGTGCAACATAGTTGAGGCCAAAGTTCCACTGAGACTGCAAGTGCTGTTTGAGTCAAATCTTGCATATCCAGAGTACACATTTTACTGACATTGTAAAAATCTGGAATAAAATCAGAGGGCCACAGGGAGTGATAGGAACCAATTTGCAGATTTTTTTGCAGGGTGGAACTGAGATTTGGGGAGGAAAAAAAAAAAAAAAAGAGAGGGGGCAATGGACACAACTGTAATATGTGAGCTCAACATGTTTGCCTGGAAAGGAAATTTGAAAGTCTCAAATGAAAGCTTCACTGTTACCTCAATTCTCACTGTCCAATTATCAGACCGGGAGGGCGTAAACTGTTGGATTGGTTGAAGGAGATAAAAATCAAGATCAGTGCGGCAGCTACCTCGGAACGGATATTGATTGCGCATCAATCCCACTATTGATGCATTTGCAATCAATCCCACTGTTTCTGGGCTCCGAGTCCCACTATTCTACACGAGTCCCACTGATCAAGGCGCAGAATGGGACTGGGCGAGTCCCATCCCACGAAACTTGTTGCTGGATGACTTTCCATAAGCTTAAAAAATGTTTTTTGAATATCTGAGCGGTGCCAACGATGCCATCAAGGTGTTTACTCCAATTACTTTAGTGCTTGAGGGTTCCCACAAGGAATAGATAACTTGTGGAATTATAGTTTCTATTTGTTTCGTTTGAATAGCACGTGCAATATCAACAACACGTCAGAACGCGTCTTAACTCACTTCCACAACCTTGAAACATGGATATCGACGCGTTCATCGTACATCAACAGCTCGAAGACGCGGAGGACGATGCAATGGAGGATCAGCAGTGGCTTACGGGGATTGCCACGGCTGTAATGCTGCTTGGGGCCATCGAGGCTCGAAGACTACGCACCGAATGAAGGAAATCAAACAGATTATACCTTTGTCGCCCACAGCTACTTCCGAATCCTCGCGTAGCCACACCGTGGCAAGTTCTCCACAAGTCCCGAAACAATCGAGCCTATATTACCACCATGGGTTTCGACGTCGCAACTTTCAATCTGATCCTTACTGCCGGATTCGCCCTGGCATGGGACACCACTCCCATCCCTCGTGATGATGCAGTGGGCACCGGAAAGACGCGTCCCGGCGCACGATCCCTCGATGCGGCCGGCGCACTCGGACTTGTTCTACATTACCTGAACTCGACCATGCGTGAGATCAATTTACAACAAATATTCGCATTAATCCCGAGCACAGTTTCTCGGTACATAACATTGGATCCAAGCTTCTTCTCATCACACTCCGTACTATGCGTACTGCCGCTATTTGTTGGCCGGAAGGCGATGAATTTTTTGAACACAATCAATTGATTGTTGCACGTCATCCTCTCTTGGACGGGGCCTTTGCGAGCATCGACGGCCTCAATTTAAATTGCCAGACCTCGCCCCATGAAGAAATCGAAAATGCTACCTACAATGGTTGGCTGAGCGAGCATTATGTGAGCTCGGTGGTGGCATTTGTGCCTAAAGGTCAAGATTTTCATTCATATTTACTACCGTGAAGATTAACAGTTGGTTCAGGGAAAATTATCACTGCCAATCTCAATGCACCTGGCAGCTGGCATGATTCACGTGTAGCCCAGCCCATCTATGAGAAACTTCGGACACGTACACCCGAAGGTTTCTACCTTGTTGCAGACACGGCATTTCCGCGTGGAGCAAAACAAATTGAGGGGAAAATCCGGGCCCCAATCAAAAGCGGTCAGCAAATTCGAGGGACAGAGGAAGAAATTTGACAGCGACTTGCCTTTGACCGCCAACTTCTTTCCTACCAGCAGACTGCAGAGTGGGGGATGCGAGGATTGCAAGGATCGTTTGGCCGACTTCGAATCCCCTTGGAGATCGGCCGCCAAGAAGAATGGGCCGACCTCCTGGAGATTTGCATTCGGTTGAACAACCTGCGTGCCGAGTTAGTAGGCATTAACCAAATCCGCAGCGTGTATATGCCGCTTTGGAAACAGTCACGCGAGGATGAGGAGGTATGGGGGAACTTCGAGAATATGCTCTTTGGCGAACAATGTCGTTCAGATCGAGTTGCACGGTTTCACAATATTGCTATCTACGAATAGATGATTTATTGAGTACGTATGACATGGACGATGGTTCTAAGGACTGGGTAACACAAAAGGACTGTGGAATGTTTGTAGAGGTAGACAGAAGGGTAACTGGGTATAGAGTCTAAGAAAAAATCGTACTACGATGCATCAGATCTCAACAGAATGCGCGCACGCGTTGTTGGTAGCAGAAGACCCTGCACCGGAAGAACTAGGACCGGCAACTGAGGCACTACCATCTGCACCCGAGGAAGCGCCGAACGAGGCAGTAAAGTTGGAAGGGGAAGACGAACGAGGGAAGGAAGAAGGCCCGGAAGAAGAGCTGGGGTTCCAGTTCTCCTTATCCGAGTCGCCGCCGTTGTCTCTGGTGTACTGGAAACGGCTGCGGTGCTTCCCCCTGCCAGTATCACCGCCGCTGCCACTGAAGGCACCATGCTCATACATCTGCAGCTTGAATTCTGCACGATCACGGGCGCGATCCGACTCGTGTGCCAGGCTCTGTGCAGCAGCAACCTGAGAACGAAGGTTGTCGTTGGTGGCTTGGGCGTCACGAAGTTGTTGCATGAGGGTGAAGAGTTGGGTGTTCTGGAAGGAGCGCTGAGAGCGTTCCTCCTGGAGAGATTGCTGGGTCTCGGGGTCGAAAGCCTTGGCCAGTTTGTTGACAAGCTCTGGCGCGTTAAGACGGGAGTTTCGGCGAAGGGGAGGAGAGGCTGCACGGCGGGCAACAGCTGTACGGACTGGAGCAGTTGGCTTGACGATCTGGACGCTGTCATCAGATGAGACATCGCCATCATTGTCGTCGCCATCGCCGAGGTCAGAATCAGCGACCTCGCGAGTCCCCGCACGTTTGTTGATCATGCGGTCAATGCGCTTGGCTCGCTTGACCTCGGGAGGGCAGTGACCATCCCCCGTGGGCTTTTCCATCCCCACAAGCTATCAACCGTCAGTACAGGAACACATAAGATAAAAAGATGAGCTCGCACCGTCTTGAATTTGTGCTCGAGTGATTTAAGACTGCGCACCGGCCGATTCGATTCCTCCGCCCACTCGTTATGGAGCCGAGTGACCTCCTTCCACTCCTTTCCAGCAAGAGGGAGAACCTGCTTTGTGATGTCGAGCAGTTTGTCAACGTCGCGGCTGGAGAAGTTGGCTGAGCCTTTGGGACGTCCGCACTGCTTGGTGGGGGGAGCAGCTGTGTCGCTGTCCGCCTCGGAATCAAAGGAGCGGGCTCGTTTCCTCCCCTTCCCCTTGTCGTGTTGATGGACGCTGCCAACCCGGGCTGAGACCACGGGCCTTGGCGATCGCCATGGGGTCGGAGAGATCGTCGTTGGCGTCGGGAGGCAGGGAAATAAGGGCAGGATCAAGCAGCGCTGGATAACTGCCGGAGCCCTGTGCGCGAGGGGGACCGGTGGAAGTGCTGAAGTTGTGGAGCTGTATGATATCCATCAGTTGAGATGCAATGCCAGGGTCACAAACTCGTACCCTAGCTGTAGATGGGTCTGCTTTGCCAGCCTGCAACGGAAAAGGGGCCCGAGGAAATGGCTTCTACATGGTATCAAAAAAAAAAAGATCAGTGCGAGGCAAGTGGGACATACATGGTGCTGGCATTTCATCCACTGCCCATTGGAATTGACGAACCACGCTGTCCCTTCAGCATCGAAATGAATGCCGGGGAAGTCCTCGGGCGATTGAACAGGAGGCGCGTTACCAGCCGGAGGTGCACTGGTATGACCGAGTGAAGGACCACTGGTTGGTGCGGGCGGCGAAGGACCATTTGGAGTGAAGGGTTGGGTGAATGCAGGGAAGGATGGACCTGACATTGTAAGAAGAATGAGAGGTAAAGGAATGTGGTGAACGAGGTGCGAACCTCGAACGAGGGCATATGAAGCCAATGCGAGTATTTAAATCTTGAGATGCTTGTGAACTCTCTTCCTGAGCGGCGGCAATAAAGCATTTAAGCTTTGCTGTTGGGAGGGGTACCAGGGACAGGTACCTGATGTGAGCGAAGAATAAAGGGAGTTGAAATGCGATGCACCATGTATATTGGACCCGTTACACAGCGAGCAAACCTAACGGTTTTGTGGCTGAAATTTGACGGCACCGGAAGCAGAAACCAACGATGAAAGGGTTGATACACATCATGTAGGCCACTGGACAAAGGAAATGTTGCCAGGGTGCGAGATGAGTCGGCGTTGCCGGTAGGGTGTCTCCAGTTCCACAGTGGTGTGGAAAGCTTAACTGGTAAGGGAGAGGGAGCCGTTGGGTCGGGGCTCAGTCAGATACAGTCGATGGTGAGGTAGAGAGAAAGAGATCCGAGTTGATGGTGACGGTCAAGAGTAAACAGCAAAAGTGCTTGGTGCTGTTTGCTTTGGTGGCTTGATCTGTCGATCTCCGGACCGCTCGTGCCGACATCGATATGTGGCAGTACGCACCTAAAACAGGCTACGTGGGAGGACGAGTGTCGTCCGAAAGCATTTAAGATGTGATATTCAATGAGGATTAATCTGGAGGGGGGGGGGGACCCTCTTCCAGATCTTAAAAAAATTAAGCTCTGTAGGAGGGTAGCACGCTTCCATTCTAAGTTGAGCTCACGGAAACTCGAATCGTCGTAATGTTTAACAACTGATCCCAGGGAATGAGCAGGCTGTTTGAGCCATACATCGTAAGAGCATGAAAAAGCGAAAGAAAAATTCGACTATGCGGTGAAGCTCATTGGGACTGGATACTGTGCGAAGCGCCGATGGCGGTGGCTCTGGCACGTCAGGGACGCATAACGTAGGTGAAAAAAGGGAACTCACCAAACAACGTGTTAAGTCGCTTGTGGAAATGCGAAAAATTCGGAAGGGATTTTCAGTGAAGCCGGACACATACCGAGCCGCGAGGCTAACGCAGCATAGTCAGTGATCGTCCATATCCAATAGAGACAGCAGAAAACGTACCAGCATGGGAACGCCAAAAATAGGAACAAATGTCTGACAGTGTGTGATGCCACCGGACTCGGTCCGCATCAGGGACGCATCAATGTTCATGGGACTCAAGGAAAGGTGATTAATATGGATCTAATGAAGTAAAACATGCGAACCTGCTCGCATTTCAAGTCCGAGGAGTGCAGATGGGCACACGGGAGCACCTGGAATCAAAGTTAGCGAAGTTGATGCCCCAGCCAATGAAAGGAAAAATAAAGCATCATGGTCAAAGGCAATGGGCAAAGATCAAACACTGCCAAAACATATGGGGTGGTCCAACGGAACTACAAAGCTCCTACCAAATATTCGGGATGACGCTTCACGCGGGTGATGCGCAGGGAATGCGATTTGATTGACAGAAAGACACAGCACAGAAAGACACAGCAGTTGGATGTGAGTTGAGAGATCATCAATCACGCTGCGGGCGCACCTGAAACGTTGGCAGAAAACCTTGAGAAAGAACATGAGTATCGAGGTCGAGGGGCGAAATCAATGGTTTAAAACATACCCAAACGCGCAGGCATGATGCCTTGAACTTTAGCAATCTCACGAGTCCCAGACGATATTGAAGGCCTTGTGTGTCTTGCGATGAGATATTGCTTTGGTGCCACGCAAGCAATCTTTGACTGTAAGCTCCGTGGAGGAGTCCACTAAGGTCTTGCTTGTTGGTGCATGCCAGGGTTGCAGTTGATCTTCGGAGGTACAACTGGAGGCTCAGTTGTTATTCTTGATGCTTGACAGCCTCTTGCGGAATGCTTGATGCGATAGACGTCAAGAATATGGGAGGAACGTCGAGGGATGGCCCAATAATAATAGAAAGAGGCACAACAACCTTGAGGGAAATTACAATTGAGTTGCATTGGCTATTGGTCTTGATGTTCAGACTTGTTGATTGCAGAGGTTGTCCTTGGACGGCCGTGGAGCATTGCATTGGTGGGAATAGAACCGCGAGACAGTTGCAAAGAGGTGCGGCATGGTTACCAGGTACAGAGGAAGAGTTTGCACACCGGGGATGGGGCAAAGGAACGGACGCCGGATGGGGGCAGATGATGGGGTGTTACAAAGAAAGAAGCAAAGTAGACCCTGCCTTTTGAACGGTGTGATAAGGACCGCGGTGTCGCTATCAAAATGTAATGTGTTTCAAAGGCAACTGCGTTCGTCCTCTAGGGGAGGATAGAGTCGAAGAATAGAGAGGAAGGTCGGTGCTTGATTCTGCTTTGGATATTGGGTGGAAAGGTGAAGGATGGATCGGGGAGACCGATCGTCTCCTTGGTGAGATGTGTGTGTGGAGGTCTACTGTCAGTCAAAAATGATAGAGAATGGGAGAATACTCGTTCAGGCTCCTTGTGCTGTGCATGGGAACCTCCTATAATGATGCCCCATCTGCTTTTCATTAACGCGCTCTTCCCCTTAGAACCAGCGCAGGATGTGTGATGTATTTCGCACAGACGATGGCACCAACGTCATTCGGGCGAGGGATGAGACGATTTGTCTCCTCGAGTGCGAGCCGGCGGTTTTGCAACTGGTGGCTTCTCCCTGGGCCTATCTTCAGCAGAGCTGGGCTCGCAAAAATGGTGATCCTAATCGAGGAAGCCTGGAGTGGTGATACTGGTCCGGTGAGGAGGGACCCTGTAGACGGAGGTGTGAGAGGTAAGATGCCGGAGGTGCGGGCGAATGTAGATGGTGTGGCCTGTCTCCGGCTGTGAGAGCGACGAAGGAGGGTGCACAAAACGAGGTACGAGTTTGGGGGAAGGACAGGGAGTACCCCTTTATATTGTGTGAGGCTTGGTACAGTGAGTGGGGATGACACCCTGGAAGCTACTGACTATTTCTACCTAAGTGCACTCCCTTTTATACTCTTTTGACGACTTCCCACATTTCCAGGTGCACCATGCGGCCGCAGAGCGTCTCCAGGGTGCAGGAGATGTCACAGTGAGTTCTGGGGTGCATACTTGGCAGGAGACGAGATGTCGCTGCAGGGAGACCGATCGTCTCTGGTTGATTGTGAGGTGTGGTGAGGTCAAATGACCTCAGAGGCTGCAGGGAGACCGATCGTCTCTGGTTGATTGTGAGGTGTGGTGAGGTCAAATGACCTCGGAGCTGGCTCAAGGCTTCAGGCACAGCCGTTTGGCCGTACTCTGGAGCGTCCAGCAGGTGGTGGTCTGGAGGAGACGAGTGGTCTCCCTCGGCTAGTCGGTACATTGTGAAGTGCAAGCATGGGCGCAGCTCGGATAGCCCACCTCTCGACTGTTGGCTCGGACTCAGCATGGACAAGGTCCGCCCGGGTCAAGCAGGCCTTCCTCTTGGTCGTGTGGATGGCACGTAGGGCGAGCGGCTCTCGGGAGCAGCAACGTCTCACCCAGATGCAGGTATTCATACAGGGGCGTCGTCTGATGTATGACGGCTAGGAGACGAGTTGTCCGGTACTGCTGAGGGAGGTGTAGGAGGTCTGGAGGGCAGGGAGAGCATCGCTCTAGCGTTATTCCGCCTTTTTTTTGGTTTAACATTTACTTTCTCATATCTGGGTATTTCAATGTGTTAGCTTTGATCTAGTGTGCACATTATCTTGTCTATTTTTGAATCTGAACCCCCTCCAGAAAAAATCACACCTCTACCCCCCTCCATTCCCACGCTATGGTACCTTCCAAAACGGGCAGGTTTTGCATAGGTTTCCTTTCAAAAACATCTTACTGCAAAAAATAGCTAGGAAATCACCCCCTATCCCCGAAACCTACCCAATCAAGTAGTGTGAGGTGATAGGGTCATTTTTCATACCTATACCTTATTTTTTTTCCTAACGGTAAGCATGTTACAAGCCTTTTTCCGCCAACCTACAAAACCTACGTTGATGATGTCACTGAACCGACGTCATCTCGGAGAAAGCCGAGCTACAGCCGGCACTTATCTGGGACCTCCCGAAGTCAACGAACACCTACGCTAACCTACGCGCCCCTATGTGCCCACTCACTGAGACCTAATCCTATACCTACACAACCTACCTTCCCTCACCCAACCAACCTACTTCGGCACTGCCAGCTATGTCACCCTATGCATCCTCCTCAAACCAACCTAGCCAACCTATGTACCTGCCGCCCTACTCCCCTGCCGCCTACTCTGTCGCTAACCCAACTTACTTTCAAGTTCACTGCCGCCCTCCCCTCTGCCTCCCTATCCACCCCTACCCTCTTGCCCAACCTAACCAAACCTACTTTCCACGTCAACCTACTAGGGCTCCCCACCGTACCCGTATATACAGTAGTACGGTTACGGTTATACGGGTACTGTACCCGTAACCGTATAGACTCCTTCGAGGACCTTTACGGTTACGGTTACGGTACCACCCGTATACCGTAATGACTGTAAAAAATACGGTCCGTATACGGTATCTTACGACCGTAAAGTGCTGCATGGCAATCAAGAAAGTTGGCCTAACTAATTGATTAGTGACGGGTATGTGTTGTGCTGGAATTACCCCGATTACCTTCAGATGTGAGATTCTTAACTCTTTGGCCATGCCATAACTTAGGTGTATATATCATTCTCATGTCTGCTTTCGCCCGTGAGCGTATCAAACAAGGTAAGGCTCAGTTCACTGATTGACTTGGAGTTCAATTTTCCCACCAGCTCATAATGGTCACGAGACTGGGGAGATTCATGGTGTGTTGGCTAAAACTACGTCCACAAGGCCGAGTATCTGCGCCTATACCAGTTTGCGTGTGATGTCTTGTCAATCCCCGGTAATCTTTTCCTCTTTCAAAGTGCAAATTGAGGATAATGGATTTTTCCAGGCTCTGCAGTTGTCATAGAACGTGTATTCTCTGGTGGAAGAGGTACCATCTCTTTGTGGCATGCCAGTTTGAAGCCGGGGACTATCCGGACTCTGGTTTTGCTGAAGTGTTACATTCTTTTGAAACGCAGGGACCTCGAGAACCTTCTCCAGACCGTGCAGGATGTGCAGACACATATTCTCTGGCTTCATTTAATTTCATTGTAATTTTACGGCGGTATACGGGTCGTAATATCCGCAAGTATACGGTACCGTAACCGTAAGAGACCCCAGAACCATCTTTACGGTTACGGTTACGGTACGGTGAGTACCCGTAAATACCCGTAAGTCTTACGACTGTAACTGTATACGGTACAGTGGGGACCCCTACAACCTACGCGCCCTGCTCGACCCAACCTAACCAACCTATGTACCTGCTGCCCTACTCCCCTAAAAGTAAGCAGGCCTACTCTTAGTCTCTACTTCCACCCTACCCTCACGCCCAACCTCACGCGACACGCTTGTTTGTGCATGCGTGGCATCGCCCTCTCGCTTGCTGACGCCACGTCACACAACGACGACGCTCTTGACCTGCACGCCGTCAATGGCGTGCACGTCATGCCGCTCTCCGTCGCCCGCCCTACGCTGCTAGCCCTATGCTCCCACGACCACCCTGCTCCACGCTCCACCCTCCGGCCACGCAACGCTGCCGACCTATGCTCGGCCCTCCAGCTGCCCAACGTGGCCGGCCTTACGCTCCTAGATCGGCGACCGCCCCACCTCACGCCCTGCCCCCCGCCCAACCTACGTTCCTACATTGCCGACTGCCCCACCCTACCCTCCCTCACCCGCTCTACGCTCCGCCCCCCGCCTGCCCTACGCTACCCTGCCGCCCGCCCTATGCTACGCCCCCCGCGCGTCCTACGCTATCCCACACGAGCGACTCCTTCGCCTCCCGCTCACTACCACCGTCTCCAGCGCCATCCCACCATGCCGCTTGAGGCCCGCGCTCACCATGGACCACAAACGACGACCACCACCACCAACCGCCTCCGCGTTCACTGTAGCCGCCGCCGTCCTCACACCTCTTTCCACCCGAAGAGCAGATCCGGCGCATTACCACCCTCCCCCCGCTTGATGAACGGGCTCAAACACATCCCCAGCACCGTTCCATCCCAGCGCCCGAAGCCGCATGCCACAAACACGATCCGCACCACCAGTGGCCTGCGCAACGGCCATGCCGGCAATTTCCCATCGTCCATGCTACCTTCGTCACCTCCCGGCATCGCGACTATCTCCAGCGAGCGCAATCCCTCCCCACCGCCCGAAGCTCATCCCTGTGCTCACCGCGACTCGCGACACAAATCTCGCTTCCACGCAGCGCCGCCTGCATGCTCATCGCGGTATCACCCCGCCCCAATCCCTCTTCCATCCACGCGAACCCCAGGCTCCATCCTGACCCCCACAACTGACAACGCCGCTCTGAAGCATCGTATTCGCCATCTCACCATGATCCCCCGGTTCACAACGCACACAGCGGTCTGACACGAGACCAACGCATCGTACATATCCTATCGAGCACATATCCAGCCCTGCTTGACGCCTTAGGCTCGAGTCCGTGAAAAGTAACTTATGAAAAGTAACTTGTGCGGAACTTGCCCCTTTCGGCAGGCGTGCCGCAAGTTAGCTTAAGTTTTCCCACGGGCCGCAAATCTAACTTGTACTAACTTGGCGGGTTGCCAACTTGTATTGCCTTCAAGTCTTCTGAAAGACCCTTTTAAATTTATTCTATCTTCCTCTACCTCTATATTAGCAAGAATATACATTTGTAAGAGCACCGCATGCCTCACCAAAGAGTAACTACTAACAACCGGCGCCCAACTGCTCACAGGGTCAATCTGACTCAATCAGTATGTTTGATATGCTGGATATATGCTCTCTTCCTCATGTATGTTCCATCTACAGGCCAAGTGTGGTCAGAAAATAGGTAGGAGATGGACCGCGGAATGTTTGGGAAAAGGTTACATACTTTTCATGTCAGTCTCGCCTCAACTTAAATGACCTTCAAAACATGCTACCCATTCCACTGTGGTCTTGACCCCTAAGTTAAGAAGTGAACTGAAGGCAGCACAAGTCGACTGCGAGCAACTAACTTGCCCGCCAAGTTAGATCAAAGTAACACGAACAAATTAACTTAGATGCCATAGTTACCACCAGTTTGTCTGTTTCTCCAAGTTAAACAACCCAGCTCTCTTCAAACACTCCATTCATCGAGTTGAACTGCAAGATGCTAAGTTAATTGAAGGTAGCCAAAGCTAACTTAAGCGAACTTGTGGGTCAAGTTAGATCAAGTTAACACGACCAAACTAACTTATGCCATCAGATGGCATCAATCCTCGGCCAAAATCAACTTGTACGATCAATTCATGCAAGTTAGCATCTCGCAAGCCTCAAGACATTCGAGGACTCAAACTGAGAGTATTCAATGATTAAATAACATCTGCACATCAAGTCAGGTAATATTTTGAGCTGAACATTGGCTGGATTTAATTTTTTGGGGCACTTCACATGTTCGGAGATGCAATCCAGGTACAGCTGTCATCGGAGGAACACCTGACATGAAAATTTTAGGTCTGATGTTTGAGTAGTCATGCACTCAAGGAAATCCCACAAGCCCTTGATCATTCAAAGTCAAAAGCAAGTTAGTTCAACTTTGGGTCAAAACAGCCATTGTACTTAGAATGGGCATTGTATAAGTACCCGTGTTGCCTAGATCTGACGTACGAATAATATCTTTGCAAAATGAACTCAACCTCGATGTCCTACACCTCCAATGCATCTCTTGGCCAGCTTGAACTTACTCCCAGCAGAACATTAGTCACGACAACACGGATCATTGCCTCAAAGCATCATAGGTCTGCAAGAGACTCATATTTAAGGTGATATTAGGTGCTAGGATGGCACCCCATAGGCACCGGGACAAAAGAACCATTAACATGTAACTTACTTATTTTAACTTAAGTTAACTTATTCGTGCGGAACTTGTACTTATGCGGAACTGTGCGGGTAAATTTAACTTGCCCCGCCACAAGTTAGCTACAAGTAACTTGTGGCGGGGCAAGTTAGTTTACATAAGTCACTTGTGCAACCATCCTTAGGCTCTTGCCGGATTACATACGCAAACCCACATGCTATATAATCCTACCTACCTCTGGTGTCCTATCTACAACGAATACATTTTCTGTATGGTGTTCTTACTTGTATATCGTCTTGAATCCAATGATCGGTGCACTTTTCAGGTAGACAGACAGAAAATTGCCTTAAAAGGTTAAGGGCCGAAGATCGGCTTCTTCGGCCGACACAACCTTTAGCAAAACACTGTATGTCAACCATCTCTCTCGCCGTGCATTCGTCCACATTGAGTATAATTGTTAGGGTTAGATCAGTGTCCCTTCGTTGTATCTTGAGGGGACCACCTCGCTTACGCTCGTCCCAGCTCGTCGTCGTGAAGGAGGTGGCCGGCGTCTCGACCTCGGCGAGTGATTCATCGCGCAATCCTCGGCTTCCCCCCGCAAGCCCTTTCGTTTGCCCTAAGTTATTTTTTCTGCAGCTCCCGAAGACATGAAACAGGACACAACGCTGCAGTCCCTCGTTTCATCGCCTTTTTGCTTGTAAACCCCATTCTCGTTGAACACTGATCATTATCCCGAAGAAAATCCATCTTTGTACGACCTTGGTGCGGCACGGTGCGTTCATTTCTCCCACCAAGTACCATTTCATTATCTTGACTTGTTAGCTCTTCTCATTTGCTCCTCGATTTCGCCTGCGGTAAGCTCTTGACTTATGATACATTCATTTTGGTCCCAATCGTCGTCGAGTGGGCCTTGTATATGCTTCGCATCTGAAGAATACGTGCAGGGCGGCGTGGGCTGGCTACTTGATGAGCTATTCCCCGCATTGTCTCGGAAGACGCGGTGCATCGCTGCGAAGTACTCGTCTGGCACAGGTCCGTACCCTCGTTTTATTTTGTACTTGGTCTATTCTGTCCTGCACTACTCGTCTCTGCTCAGAACCACCCGTATTATGTTTTTCAGGTTGAAACCTTCCCCTCCCTTTTTTTTTTTGTTCTCTCGCCGCCGTTGTAAAGAACACTGATAAATTTCTTTCTTTTTTTCAGACTTCACCTTTGGACTAGGCTTCTTCGCCCGACTCTCTTCGGTGTAAGTGATCAGATATCGTCCCGCCGCCGTTGTAAAGAACACTGATAAATTTCTTTCTTTTTTTCAGACTTCACCTTTGGACTAGGCTTCTTTGCCCGACTCTCTTCGGTGTAAGTGATCAGATATCGTCCTTTGTTTCGCTTGTACACCCATCTTCAAACTTTCACTATGGGCCAGTGCCTGCCAGTGCACATCCGTCCATTTCAGCGCTCCATCTAAGGGTGTGGGACTTTTTTTTTCCTTTGCCGCAGAATGCTGGTTATGGTTCTCTAGTTCCATATGGCTTCCGACTCGCATCTTCGGTGAGTTCGTTTGCTTCTTATTTTTGTTTTGGCTGAAATTTTCAAATTTCTTCTCATCGGAACACGTCCCGGTCTCAAACCGTCTCTGAACTTGTTTCAATACAGACAGCGGTGACTTGTTGATTTCCCCTTTCTTTTTATGTAACTGAGATGCATCGAAAGGCAGCGGAACAATGTTGAGCCTTTGGGAGCGTGCACTGGTCTGCGGTTTGCGATTGAGTGTTTGTCACAATGTTGGTCTGTAGGCCGTCCATTTTCGTGTCTACATTTCATTTCCTTATGACCTTTCCCTCCTCTGCTCCCATTGTTCGCACTTACTTACAACTGAACGCAGGCCCCATCCCGATCACTGCCTTGGCCACGGCTGCTACCTCTCGTTCTGATTCACACAGACTGCATTTTGCTCCACTTTCTCTTTCGCTAGCCTCTCTCCCCGACAGTTCATCAGCTCTCTTTTTCCTGTAAATAAGTAAGCACACTTTAGAAGTGACGGACCACCGGTCCAAGCCGGCTCTGATCTTTCCGACCAGTTCCGACTTCGCACGTGTCCCCAGATCCTTCTCGGCTTCTTTACATCATGCTCTTTCTCGTACCATGACTCGCACCAACATCCTGCATCCCAATGTCACTCGCGAGATTGTATTCAGCCCGCAAACCCACAAAATCTTCGGTACACTTCTCGAGGCCATGGCCTGCTCAGTCACCGTGACGATTGTCTCTGCGGAATCGTACCACCTCCACCTTTCATCCCAATATCACTCACTAATTCCCCGTCTGAAGTTTGCCTACACGTCAGGAAATTGCAGCATACACTGAGCTTCACGATGAAGTCACTGCAAGTCACTGCACGTACCTCTCCTTTCCCATATCAGCTTAAATCTCACGCACGCCGCAGCATGTTATCGAGCAACTGATTCTACAAGACCTCATCAGGACATCGCCTGACAAGATCAAGTGGACTGTGCCGTCCTATGTTCTTTACGGCGGTATGAATTTCTCTTTCCTTTTTTTTTTTTTTTTTTTGGAGCGTTTGGTATAATGAGTCTCAGGCCCACGAGAAGGACAACATTAATATGTATTTCCACCTACTGCATTAATATTTACACCGTTCGCTAACGGCTGTCCTGGACGGCCACCACGAGAAGGACAGCATTAATGTGTATTCCCACCTACTGCATCAATCTTTACAGCGTTCGCTTAGCGCTAACGGCTGTCCCAGACAGTCACCACGAGAAGGATGACCTTGAGTTGTATTCATGCCAAATGGGCTTCTACCTGGACTTCCATTGTGTCCACTAATGGCTGTCCCAGATGACCGCCACGAAATACAATGGTGTACCTGCCAAATGGGCTTGCACATAAATATTGATTGTGTGCACTGATGGCTGTCCCGGACGGCCGCCATGGGAAGACCACTTCGTACAGTCATGGGCATCCCAGATGCCCATTGCCAGAGGAAGGACAAAATCGAACAGCCGTCAGTAAATACCTCCCTGTACAGAGGTAACTAATTATTGAACCAGCACACGGATTTATGTAGTATTATTTTGGAACCTGTTTTGTACAGAGTCGGGCGTCCCATACCCCTATCACCAGAGGGAAGGCAAAAATTGCACATCTGACTCCACAGCGGTGACCAACTAAACTATGAACATTATTGAACGAAGGCCATTATATTTAATGGGATTTATGTAGTGCCATTGTCTTCGTCCCAGACCAGAGGGAGGAAAAACTTCACACACCTGTCAATACCTGGCTTTACAGTGATGGGCGTCCGGAACGCCCATCACTGCAGCAAGTGCTATATTCTCACATCTATCAATACCTGTCAGTACAGTGTTGGGTGTCTCGGACGCTCATCACTGCTGCAAGTGCTATATTCTCACACCTGATCCTCCCCACTTGCGTGTGGACGCAATTATTTGCAAGCATATTTTTATTGCCATGTCAGTTGACGGGCTTCCTGGATGCCCATCACTGCAGGAGGGGGAATTTTTCCACTCCATGCCCTTCAATAGGGTGTTTCATATATCAGACTTCGGGCCCAACTTGAGGTCCAACTCGAGCTCCAACTTGCATCCAAACTTGCCAAGTTGGAGCTCGAGTTGGGACCCCAAAATCTCAAGTTGGATGTCAAGTCGAGCATAGGACCTCGACTTGACATTCAACTTGGGTTCCAACTTAATGCCCAACTTTGTCTCCAACTTCGGCTAATTCACATCCGGGGTCTGCATCACCTCGCTTATGATACGCGACGCCCAACTCGTGAAGTTTGTGCTCAACCGCCTACTTAGGTGTTTCACGAACCAGGTGCCCAACTTGAGCCTTCAACGTCACAAGTTGAAAGTCAAGTTGGAGGTCAAGTTGGAGCCCAAGTTGGGGCCGAAGTTTTATATATGAAACACCCTAATCTGATGGGCGTCCGGGACACCCATCACTGCAACAAGGGCTATATTCTCACGCTGGGGTACTCTTCAGGCTGGCGTACAAAACTCAGCATAAAGACTTAAGGGGTATGTCCCAGCCAAAAGATATTCCAATGAATCTGGAAAAATTTAGGGGGGGTAGATCTGACCTTTGTGATCACTTTTTATGTAGAAAAATGCTTAGATGGGGTCAGTGGCCGTCGCGTAAGATGGCAAATACTCAAGCGAACGTAACACTAAGTTGGTGAAACAGTAAATGAATAGCTTGAATTGTAGTAACAGCTACATAGCTGCCCAACTAACACACAATGATCAATATAAATCCGCAGCCGCGCCGGAGGCTCGCTTCGAAGACTGAATGTAGTTGGATTGAAAATATTCACATACAAAATTGTGCTCCACTTTTTCAAGTCTCAATGTGGGATGTGCATTTCTACAGGCTGAATTTTTGAAGAGGAACCAAAAAATGAATAGTCATGAATGCTCTTGCTTCAGTGGCAGTTTTGTCTCAGGTGATCAAAGTCGGTGACAAAGTGTTTTGCGGTAAGCTCGTTCAAATCGAATCGGTTTTGGGCAAGAGTAGGGATAAATCTGAGTATAGATCTTATTTATCTTAGGCTCAGTTCTGTGGGCAGACTGTGTTATATCCGTGTCGGACCGGAGGGACGGAAGGCCGGAGTCCGGAGGATTGGAGAATTCTAGCCGGAGGTAAGACGGAGCTAACGCAGATCACCACAGGGGTCCAAGGGTGAGCGCCCTCTTCTTGGCTGCCAGACGGAGTAGGAGCGGAGGTCAGACCGGAGCAATGCGGAGGCAAAGCACGTTAATTAACAAACTGAAGTACATCCATGAACGACTACGTATTTATACAAAATCCAGAGGTTTCTGGATGTGGACGGAGAAGTAGGTAAAAGACAATAAGGTTGTCGAATAACAATAACAACAATAAGAAGTAGCATGTGGAGCATAGGGCATATGATCATAAGTAATTCTGGGGAAACGCTCAGAAGACTTCACTGTGTAAAAACCCTGGAGGATTGTGCATCAAACCGTAGCATAATGCACAGAGAGTAATCGGACGCAGGCCCATAGATCAGGACGTACGCATCTGGAGGACGGAGATGTGCACGGATGTAACAGTATCCCCCTCTTAAGGTTCCTCGCCCATGAGGAACTGAAGAGGTACTGGACGGAGACGGAGACGAGGACGGAGACGGAGACAGAGGTGATGGAGCTGGGAACGGAGTGCTGAGAAGGTTGTATAGTTGGTCACGGGTCATTGACATGTTGAATTAAGGAACGAGTGGCGTGAGAACAAAAAATTTCTTCCTTTCAACCACCACCATCCCCAATCACCTCCATGTCCGACGGATCAAACAACACCCCACCTCCGCGCAAGGACAAAGGCAAAGGGAGAGAGGGTTCGAGGGAGGAACAGGAGAGGGAGGACGAGGGAATCGCGATGGATATCGCGCGGATGGAGCAGGAAAACAAGGAAGTTGAGGAGGAGGCAAAGCGGGACGAGGCGCGCCTCTCCCAGCTTCTCTTTGAGGCGGAGAGCAAAGCTCAGGGGGCTGAACAACACTGCTGTGAAGTCGCGGAACTTCTGGCACGCGCGCAGCGTCGGGAGTTGACGGCGCATGACCGCGTCGTCATCGCGGACCTCGACCGCAGGGAATTCGCCGGACCGGAACGACGTGCCCGACGAGCCGGTGTCGGAAGATAAGAGCGAGGACGGAGAGACGGAGCCGGAGCCGGAGATAGGCCAACCGGGGCCTAGTTGCCTCAAGCGAAAACGTGAGGTGGAAGCGGAAACGAGTTCGGAGTCGGAGGATGGTGCGAGGAAACCGCGCCGCCTGATCACCACGTGGATTGGGCGTAAGGGCCCCGTGGAAATAGAATGGCGGGCGCTGAGGGAGGAGAACGGTAAGTTCCGCCGACTGACCGGAGGATTTTTATTGATAATTTCCAGCTTGTTTTAGTTGCAGGAGAGACGGAAGTATCTGCTACGTGCAGAATCACTTCCGGAACCGGAACCTCGCTTGCAACCATTGCAAGCAGAAACACTGGAAATGCCAGCTCCTGCCGGAGAACGAGGCGGGCCCAGCCATTGTGAAACCAAGGGCGCCAGCGACGACGGAGACCGGAGGGGCGAGAAAGAAACAGAGGACGGAGAAGTCGGGAAGGACGGAGGGTAAGGGGAAAGGTCCGGGGCGCACGCGAGGTTCCGCTGTGGGTTGGCCCGCAGGAATTGATCGAGACGCGTACGGGGAATATGCGGACAGAGCTGACGGAGATCCGGGATAACCTCCGTCGCATCCGCCGCTGCCAAGCTCTGGACTGCATTTTCCTCTCCGCACTAGCGTCGCAGCTAGTTGACAAGGGTGTCGATGAGATCGGGCTGCCGCCGAGTATCTCGAAGCCACGGCGCAGGAGCCCATTCCCAACGCTATATTCGGGACGGAGACGGAGGGAGCTCGAGGGGCGGAGGATAACGGAGATGAGCAGATGGAGCGTGACAGAGATCCGGAGGAAACCCCATTGACGAATGGCGTTGTGCGGTGTCCGATGGCGAACTGGACGTGGGGATCGCGCTCCAGCAGATCGTGGATGCGGAGGGAAATCCGGAGGAGAGGGAGGTACGGGTGGAAAGCCCGCTGTCGATTGTGGAGAGTGTGGTGGCTGCGCCGGAGGTTCAGACGGAGCCTCCGGTAAAGATCGAAAACGACAGTGCCGGTCAATTGGTACTGATCCAGGCCAACGTCGCGAAACGGCGGGAGCTGAAGGCGGCGGAGGCAAAGAGGGAGAAGGAACACGCAGAGGCGGAGAAGGCGAAGGCGGAAAGGGCGGCCATGATGGCCAAGTTGTTGGAGGAGGGTAGGAAGGCAGAAGAGGAAGAGAAGAGGAGAGCGGGAGAAGAAGCGGCAGCGGCAGCGGAAAGCCTCCGGGTGAAGATGGAGCAAACGGAGATCGCAATCCGTCCGCCAACCCCTCCAGCCCTCCGTCGCATCGTCGACGTCGACGAGCAAGTCGTTTACGAGTTGGTGGACAGCGACGAGGAGATGCCGGAGGCCCTGGAGGAAAACCCGGAGCCGGAGAAATGAATAGGACATTAGTTTATGCTGTATATATCACCGAAAAAATTGTATATTTGATTTCCTTGTCGAAATTAGTCGGAGATTTGAAGGAGAAAAAACGGAGGTTAATCCATAAGCTCCGGTTCCGGTTTCTCTGGATAGTGCTCATGGAATGCGGCGATAAGTTCCGGAGCATCCAGGTCTGTCGCGGAGACCCATTCATAACGGGTGTCAGTATCCTTGTAGCCCAACCATTCAACGTAGTAGCAGAGCTTTATGCGGTACCTCCGGTCGATCTTGGAATCGACAATGGAATTGAGTTCGTAGTACTCCTTGCCGTCAAGTGTATGGACGGCGCCCGGAGGTTCCGCTTCTCGTCCGAGGAATGGATTCGGAAAGTGAGGCTCGAGTTGAGAGACATGGAATATGGGATGGATGCGGGAAAGAGCTTTAGGAAGGCGGATGGTGTAGGAAGCAGTGGAAGGTTTCTCGATAACTTCATATGGTCCGAAATGAGTCTCTGAAAACTTTTCAGTTGGACGCGTCGTTGCAATGAACTCGGCAGTAATGAATACTTCATCTCCGATTTTGAAGATGGGTTCCGGTTCACGTTTTTTTTCTCTGCGATCTCCTTGTAACGCTCCGTAGTGAAAGTGAGTTGCTGCCAGAGGTATTCGTGAACTGAATGAATATCGTACACATATTCACGAGCGGAGGGATCGGAGACTTCGACATCGGAGAAAGTAATCGAGGGATGATAACCCTTGTTGGCAAAGAACGGAGTAACTCCGGTAGAGGCATTTGGAGCATTATTGAGTGCGAACTCCGCAAGCGGAAGGATCTCGTGCCAGTCGTCCTGCTGGTAAGCGCAGTACATCCGGATGTATTGTTCGAGGGTTTGGTTCATTCGTTCCGTCTGTCCGTCCGCCGATGGATGGTAACCGGAGGTAAAATGCATTTTCATGCTGAGTAGTTCCCCCAAGGAACGGAAAAACGCGGAGACAAACTCTGTGCCACGATCGGAAGTGACATGGGATGGAACTCCGTGTTTGGCGAAGACATGTGTAAGGAATGCCTTGGCTAGAAGGGCGGAGGTTATGTATCGATCACAGGCAAAGAGAATAACTTGTTTTGAAGCCCTGTCGACTATAACGCAAATTGCATCATATCCGCCGGATAAAGGAAGGAATTCGATGAAGTCGATAGAAATGGAATGCCAAGGACGGAGGGGAACCGGAAGTGGACGGAGGAGTCCGTAAGGTTTATGTCGTGGAGCCTTGTTGCGTTTGCAGATCACGCAAGACCTGACATAGTCGCGTACGAAGGTCCGCATCTCCGGCCAGGAGTATTCCCGGCGTACGAGGGCAAGTGTGCGATTCTGCCCAAAATGACCGGAGAGTATATGATCATGCTTATGTTGTAAAACACGTACGCGGAGAATATCCGGAGTGCTGCCGGAGGATTGGGGTACATAGATCCGGTTGTAAAGGCGGAGTAAACCGGAGGAATCTATAGACCAACGCGATGAAGTGCCGGAGGTTGCGGAGGTAAGTCCGTCAACAGTGGCAGGATCATCCGCATAATGGGACTTTATGTCGCTGTGGAGCTTGTCGACGTCCATAACGACAGAGGCTCGGAGGACAATTTCCTCGAGGAGAGTTGTCCGGAGGGATGCTGTGAGTTGATCAGAAGTAAAAATGGGGCGAAAATTTTGAGGATTAACTTGGCTGAAAGCCGTATCCCCCTCTTTAGGGTAGACGTCCCATTGTCTAGTCAAAGCATCCGGTTTTCCTCTGAGTTTTCCGGGACGGAACCGGATTACCATATTGAAATGGCAAAGATATTCGGACCAACGAACTTGCCGGGCGCGTAAGCATCTTTGTGGTGGCAAAGTATTCGAGATTTTTATGGTCCGTGACAACGTCGATAGTGAGCGGAGCTCCCTCCAGGTAGTGGCGCCAGTGTTTAAAAGCGTCAAAAATGGCGAGTAACTCCTTATCATGCGTGTCGTAGTTGAGCTCCAGAGGAGTTAAGGTCTGGCTCCGGAATGCAACAGGATGAAGGAGCTCGTCATCCCCTATAATGGAGAGAATGGCGGCAATGGCATAGTCAGAGGCGTCTGTCTCGACAGTAATTTGTCGACTGGGGATCCAGTGGTGAAGGACCAGAGCCTCCATAAATGCTCGCTTGAGAGTCTCGAAAGCATTTTGACAAGCGGGAGACCAATCCCATGCGACGTTCGAATGAGTAAGTCGAGTGAGCAGAACAGTGATTTGGGAATATCCATATATGAAACGTTGGTAAAAGTTGCAAAAACCAAGGAAAGACTGGATATCCTTGATTTTTCGTGGGACGGGCCACTCCATGATAGCGGAGATTTTGACCAGAGACATGCGGAAACCTTCCAGCGAAAGGATGTAGCCGAGGTATTCGCAAGTGGTGACACTAAACTCGCATTTCGGCAGTTTGCAGTATAGTCCCGCTTTGCGGAGGCAACGGAGCACCTCACGAACATGAGCCGTATGTGCGGACGGATCGTCGGAGTAGATCAAAATATCGTCGAGATATACGACGACATAGACGTCCAGCAAATCGGAGAATAACGTGTTCAGGAAGCGTTGGAAAGCGGCCGGAGCGTTGGTGAGGCCTTCCGGAACGACGCGGAACTGATAAGAGCCGTAGCGGGAGCGGAATGCGGTCTTGTACTCATCGCCCGGAGCAATCCGGAGCAAATGGTAAGCGTGCCGGAGGTTGAGTTTAGTATAAATACGTGCCTTTCCCAGAGCATCGAGGAGGTCCGCAATCAGAGGAAGTGGATAACGATCCTTCTTCGTGACGCGGTTAAGACCCCGATAATCGACATCAGAGAAATGGAGTATACATGACCGATCGGAGGTTCCTCGCCGTCGATAGTCTCGATTTTGAGGTCGAACTCGCGGTGCAGAGGAAGGTTGTATGCCTTCTCCTCGGAAAAAACATCCGCGAAGTCGTGATATTCTGGAGGTAAACCGGAGAGATCCGGTTTCTCAGCCGAGGCACGACGAGCCTGGGCTTCATCGGTCAGGGTTGCACGCAAAGTATACTGGATTGTACTCTTGTCTCGAATGATGGCGCTGTATGCTGCTGCGGAGACTAGTGAAACAAGCGGAGCGGAGGTGAACGGATGAGGCATAGGAACCTCAGGGATGTCCTCCATTAAAGGATCGGAGGGGACGTCCATTGAAGGACCAAACTCTGGCGAAGACGTCAACGGCGGCTAGACGGAGAGTCCGCCGGGGATGCCGGAGGTTCCGTCTCGTCCATAGTAGGAGCAGCTGCAACAGGGATCGGAATAATTTCCGGAGGTGTCAACACCGGAGACTCGGAGGGAACTGAGGGAAAAGTGATGGTGGCACTGCGCCAGTCAATCAACAGATTGAAGCGGGCAAGCCAATCATATCCCAATACCAGATCACAGGGAGAATCTAGATGGGTGACATAGAATTCCATTAACTGGACATTGCCGGAGGGAAACCGAGGGAGCAATTGTAGCTGTCGGTTTATGATGGATGAAGAGCCGTCGAGATACCAGAGCTTAACCGGAGACACCGCATACGGAGTAAAAACATTGGATTCACAGACATTTGTGGACACAAAACAGTGGGAAGATCCGGAGTCAATGAGAGCTCGTAAGCGGAAGTTGAATCCCGCGGCAATTCGTTTTATGAGAGACGAAGACAGGGGTTTGGCCTGCCTCCGATAGGAGTCCGGAGGGAGAGATATAGTCTGTGGAGAGTAAAGATATATCGAGATCAACATATAAAGCGTTCGGAGAAAGAGCGGAAGCGTTGAGACAAACCTCTGGAAGCACCTCGGAGTCAACGCAACTCGGACTCGGTGCAGAGGTATCCAAGCTGCTAACTATTTTTTTGACTCGGACGAAGAGGTTGCGTCAGCAGAGGGAACAGGCAGAGTTGAAACGGAGCCTGCCTTGCCCTGGGCCTGATTGCCTGGACGCTTCTTGCACTCATTAGTCTTGTGGCCGGAACCTCCGCAGAAAAGGCAGAGGTTGTTCTTGATACGCCGCTCGCGTTCCTCCAGTTTTAGCTTACCGGACTTGTCAAGTTTGTCGGCATATGGTTTGGGCTTGGCCGGCGTTGTAGTCGACGCCTGGCCTGCGTTACCGGAAGCGGCCTGGGAGGATGATCCAGAGGATTGTCCGGAGGATTGTCTGGAGGGCCTAGGCTTCTGGGGTTTGTTGCCTTTGCCCTTCCCCCTTACCTCCGCTAGTATTACCGGAGGTTGTCAGAGAGGAACCGGAGTCGCCGGAGGTTTTGCCGGAGGATCCGCCGGAGGTAGCTTTCTGTTGAGCACACTCATGCTCTAGCTCCCCTTGACACTGCCAATAGCAAGCGTCAATCCGGCGTGCGGCAATTTTAAGACCATTAAGAGTGTTGTCGTAGTCGGTGTGCGCGAGTAGGTCCTTGATCTGGCGTGGAAGTCCATCGTAAAAGAAACGACGGAGCACCATGTCGTTGTACCCAATTATTGCCGCATAATTGTCGAAATCAACCTGATAAGTGGCGATTAAATCCGACGATTTCATGACCAATGCCTTGAGTGCCTGTTCCGCATCCCCAATCGGATCATGGGGACCGAAATTGGCCTGCAATTCCTCGATGAATAGACGGAAGTTTCCGTCCCAGAGCGGAATGGGAGCTCCGACATACATGCCAGGCTCAAACCATCGTTGTGCAGTACCCCGGAGATAAGACTGGACGTAGAGAATTTTCTCGTCGTCGCTGGGAAAATCCTGGGGACATTCCGCAATGTGTAGGTAAATTTGGGACAGGAAGGAGTGGAATTTCGAGGGATCAGATCTGTCGAACGTATCCGGAGCTTTGAGAGTGCTCCGGGTGGATCAGGGAGGAGCATTGGCATTCTGAGCGAAGGCGGTCATGGCGGTTGCAAAGGTTTGCATAGCGGCATCGAGCTGGGGGTTATGAATATAAACCGGAAATCCCGGAGGGCCAGGAGGGCGTTGGGGACCAGGAGGACCTTGAGGATTGACTGGTGGCGGAGGTCCGCCACCACCACCACCACCACCACCACCACCTCCGCCTCCTCCTCCGCCCGGGTCCACCACCTCCTCCACCTCCAGGTGCGGGAGGTACAGGCGGTCCAGCGGGAGGAATAGGAGGGTTAACCAGAGGTTGATTTGGATCCGGAGGATTATTAGGTCCGTTACCACCGCCTCCACCACCTCCCTCCACCCCCAGGAGCCGGAGGTCCTGCTGGACCAGTTCCAGTTGGGATAGGAGGTCTAGCCGGCAGAATAGGAGGGTTAATAGGATCCACACCTTGGGTAGCAGCCATCGGTTGAGGGGCTACTGGGACTGGGATAGCAACCGGAGGAACCGGAGCTATTGGTACAACCGGAACTCCGGCCAACGGGGGTGCGACGGGTGTTCCGGATGGTGTGTGTTGTGATGGATGTGGTGAGCCAAGCTGATGAGGAGAACTATGATGACTACCTGATACCGAATGATGTTCCGTACCGGAGGGCAGGTTCTCCAACCGCTCCTCCAAAATGCTTTCCATTCCAGCGTGACCCTGGAACTCAGAAAGTGTCGGTGAAAGACTAAGACGTGGGGCCCATCTGGAAGGACCAGCCAAGTCCTCCAGGACGGGACGGGACCACGAAACCGGAGCATTAGGCCGGAGAGCCCGGCCTTCCTCAAAATGAGGGTGGCGTGTAGAAACAGGTGTCGAAAGAGTTGCCGTAGCATAGGCGGGGGTAAAATTACTGGTAGCAAGAGCCGGTGGATGCAAGGGAACCATCGCCCGGATGATGGACGATTCGCGCCGTCGTCTGCCTTGAGCGTCTGGCGTAGACGGTAGGTGAGAAAAAGCCATGTGGAACAGCCAAGAAAGGTGAGTTTGTTAATACTGTTATATCTGTGTTGGACCGGAGGGACGGAAGGCCGGAGACCGGAGGATCGGAGAATTCTAGCCGGAGGTAACACGGAGCTAACGCAGATCACCACAGGGGTCCAAGGGTGAGCGCCCTCTTCTTGGCTGCCAGACAGAGTAGGAGCGGAGGTCAGACCGGAGCAATGCGGAGGCAAAGCACGTTAATTAACAAACTGAAGTACATCCATGAACGACTACGTATTTATACAAAATCTGGAGGTTTCTGGATGTGGACAGAGAAGTAGGTAAAAGACAATAAGGTTGTCGAATAACAATAACAACAATAAGAAGTAGCATGTGGAGCATAGGGCATATGATCATAAGTAATTCTGGGGAAACGCTCAGAAGACTTCACTGCGTAAAAACCCCGGAGGATTGTGCATCAAACCGTAGCATAATGCACAGAGAGTAATCGGACGCGGGCCCATAGATCAGGACGTACGCATCCGGAGGACGGAGATATCGGAGATCCGGAGATCCGGAGATTCCGGATGGAGATGTGCACGGACGTAACAGACTGGTGGCTGTACACTTTTTGAGTGTGGAAAAAAAAAACCCAAAGTGTACAGCCACCAGTCTGCCCACAGAACTGAGCCTAAGATAAATAGGCAACATGTTATTAAATCCTCACGTGTTTCAACCACTATTACATGACCTTTGTGTCTGTCCCTTGTATGACATCTGCAGTATAATCCCGGACTATGTCTCAAATGTGTCTATGATCTCTTGTAACAATTCCTCTTCTGTTTGAGGTAAGTCTTCCAGATTCCCATCGCTGTCGAAACAAACTTGCTGAATGGCGTGTGGATCACTGATGCGGGTGTTGTCACAATGGCGTTACGTGTCACATCACGGGGTTGAAATTGTGACATTTCTGGGCCGCCGAACACTACCATGAACTTGTTCAAGTGCCAAAATCACCTTCCAGCACCAAAAGAATGCCTTGAGAAGTTGTTGCGCTTCTACATATTTGTGAAGTTTTGATGGTTCATGCAAGATCGGCCTCCCCTGCAACAGTAACAGGCCCTAGGTACCGGGGGTAAATTTGACCATAGACTATGCATACTAACACTCCATTCTACAACTTTCATCTTGTCATTGGAATCCAATTTTCCTCACATATGTGCGATGCGATTACAGCTGTTCTCGAAACTAAGGAGATGAGCAGGTTTTTATTTCGAGTTCCCAAAAAGGATGTCTCTCGATTTGGGTTCTCCGAATGCCGGGAGCCCCTATTATTTAATCTATTTGGTCACTGTTTGGTCTGTTTGTCCTGGACGGCTCTCCGGGGCAGGCGAGCTGGCCCCATGCATTAACTTGTTTTCTCTACACGGCATTCCACGGCATCGCTTGGCCTAAGGTTGCAACGCATTCAAATCAGGAGATATCCTTTTTGGGAACTCGAAAAAAAAAAAAACTGCTCATCTCATTAGTTTCGAGAACAGCTGTAAGCTGTTGCACTCCCTAGTTTATAACTGTATCACCCAGCTAAAATCTGGTGAAATTATTGATGTTCGAGTTGTGCACAACACCGAGGAGGCTGTGTTGGTTGTTTCAGAGCACGGCGGCCATCGTGACAATCTGTCGATGCTGCCAGAGACAAAGTGTGCGCACAAAATCCACCATTGATCTTATTGCACATAACTTTTTCGATCGAACAACTGCTCTTTGTGAAAAGAATATACGGAATCATTTGTAAGCCTGGACCGAATCCTCCCCCGAGTCCTCCCCCGCACTCTTTTATCTTTCCTCAGTGAATGATCTTGTATTCATTCAACAATCGGAGGTGACAGACAGCTGTCGGCCACTCCAGGATTTCCTGAGTGGGCCTGCTGAGTGGATCTGCTGGGTAGGTCTGTCGATTGGGCTCCCCCATCTTGGGAATCATTGTGGGAAGTCTGGATGACAGTCAAGCGTGCATGGGATGCGAGCTGACTTTGACCCCCCCGCGGATCGGCAGCGTTTTCTGTATCCGTTGAGTGACTGCCGCGCTTTACGGGCCCGTCCCCTGAATCCCGAGTTTGGGGGGCACTATCCGACGGGATGCGTGAAATCCCTGGAATATCCATGTTCCGGAACGGTTAGTCTCGCACCATCAGAATCCATATAGACTGACTCCGGATGAATCGTGTGAACCTCGTCTCCCTTTCGTTGCCAGGTTCATAATCAGCAGTTGATATGGTCAGAATGGCGGAAATGCTCTGTCAATTGGATGAGAAATTGGTCGCCAGGTACGGCGTCCCACTCACAGCCAGAGCCAATAGAACGAAACATGGCAAGTTAATAAAAAAATCTGTAAAGAGTTACATGCTTTGCTGGCCTCTGAACAGGTGACGCACCTATATCTGTCCCTAGCGGAATCTATTTCAACAATTATGCAAGTAGAACAGCTAAGTACGATATTCACCTGCTGATGGTACTCCCGGGAGTGTTTGTCGTAACTGTGTGAAAGCGAAAAGGGTGGCAATAGGAAGGACCAGCAATTCAACCCTTGGTGTGTATCCAAACAGCCAAATGTCCAAACTGACAGCCAATAGAATACAGCTAACACCAACTACGGATGCATTGTTGAGTCCGTGGTATGCAGAATCTGTGTCACGCACGTATGCAACCTGAGACAAGGATGACATATAGTTGTGCAGCAATGCTCCGGTGGAGAGTGATACTCATGATATAGTTCGCATCAGACCTGCTTGAGAGAGGCTGGGATCGGACAATAAAACCTCTGCAAATGTTCAGTGAAAGTTTAGGCAGGACATGGACGAGAAGTTGTGACTGACGGTACAAGTGCAGTGATTATGATCTCAATTTGGAGGGTCTCGTTGGTTACAGAATCCTTCGCCGTCATGTTTACCAATGCGTGGTATCTGGGAACCCATGAACGATGTGTTCAACGTTTACCAAAGTAAGCAGTCATACACATCGCGTGGATATTTGTGGACAGTCGATGTGACGAGGGTCTCACCGTCCACACTGCCATTTTGGCGCGAGATTTTGAGTGGCCATGGAACCAATCTCAAATCGCTCTGGAAAACCGGCAGATCATTCACGTAGAGGGGATTACCGAAGTTGCAGAATGAGGTGACATCTAGGCGATATATTGGGTCCCCAGGAGCCGTGTTTGACGAGCCTGAAGGTGAATTTCCAGGAGCGAGGGTTCTGAACAGTTTTACACATAAATAAAAAATTATACTGAAGAGATTAGCACACTGACGGATCCAGAAAGATTTCAATCATATGCGGCTCGGTTTCTTCATTAGTCAGGTTCGTTGTCGCGATGCACCCCCCGTAGGCCCCGGGATACCAAAGCAGGGAAAGGGTAAGGCTGTTCAAATCAACCGAAATGACGTTGGTGACAAAAGTAAACTGTAGAGCGCTGATCAGCGTCATTACTATGAAATAAACTGCGGGGATACAAAGTTGGATGGAGGAAGGGATCCTGCAGTGGCTTCCTCTCTGCTGAACGCATAGGATTGTCCCTGCAGCGACAGCAGTATAAGGGTCCACACAAGAAAGAATAGTCCGGGAACGATAGCATGCACCACGAAATAGCCACACGGGTGTTTCTTCCCTGGATTCTTCTGTTCAAGTTGTGAAGTTGGGAGCATCCTGCGACCTATGTGAAGATACCAATCCACGTTGTTCCTGGGCTGGCGCTCAAGTAGAGGAGAAGACATCTGGCTACATGTGGTCAAAGTGGCACTGACGGCAGTGTCAAAATAAGACTTCGGTACCACATGTAACTAGATGCCTACGACCCCCATGTAGCTAGATGTCTCCCACCCGCATCATGAAATTACGTGTCTGTCTGTCCATCTGAAGCCTTTCAAGATAGGCTTCCGGTCACTCACCCGTAGATAGGTCCGCGATAGAGTAAATCTGTCTGAGTTACAAGCTATGTGCGCGCGATTCTTGCGTGGCGCACTTTGTTACCAGGTACCCGCCGTTCAATCCGACTGTCTATTGTTTCTGTTCTCGTACTTGACAAACTAAATGCGTACCTTAATTACCTTTCTAGTACTTATGTGTTGTAGATAGCGTTGAATTCCCCGCGCGTTTGCAACGGGTTCCCTGCTAATCTGGAGTTGTTCTCTGAATTCCAACAAAATTTTCGGCTCAAAATCGCCCTATTGTATTTTTTCATTCAATTCGAGACGGGTCGTGACGTGACGTGTGATTCGACAAGGGACTCGTCGGCCGCTTCGCGGCCTCCCATTCCCTTATTTGAAGTAATACAGTCACATGTAAAGCGGGCGGGCACCATTGAAAATTTCTGATGCACTTGGTTAAACTGAACTGGTCGAGTTGGGTAGATAAATGGTCTGAACAGCGAATAAATAACACTGCAGCACACCATCAGAAGTAGGATGAAGTGTTCGCTCTTCACTTTTTGAGCCAGTCTCACTGCATGAAAATTACGCCTGTCTGAGGCAAGATGCAAATGAGGATTTAGGTTCCTATTTTTGTTCGCTTGTCATTGTATTCTGTCCCTGAGGTGAAGTGCCGACAACGTTCGCCGCGGCAGCCTTTGTTTCGGTACGGTGGGAGCCATCTGTCAATGTTAGCGCCAATGTCCAAGTTTGTTGGAGGCGTGACGTTGTGCCGCCATGCCGAATGCTGATCGCCCAATGTCAGTCGACGGCAGATTTGCTAAACTAACGGGGAGCTGCCGGGCAGTACGGCATTGTCACCAGGGATGCGGCATTAGCGGAGCTTAAAAGGCTTCAGACGGACAGACATGCTTAATTTTAGAGTCCGTAAAAAGTAACTTATGTGTACTTACTTTTACTTTACTTGCCCCTTTCGGCACGATGCCGCAAGTTAACTTAAGTTAACTTGACTTTTCCCACGGGTGCCGAAAGTAACTTGCACTTTACTTGGCGGGCGGCCAACTTCCTGCAGCCGAGGATCGATTGTCTGAGCTATATTTTGATATTTTATGGAGGATAGAGCACTCTAATGATCCACATGAACAAAAGAAACCACCTACTGGATTTGAACAGACTGCAGCATATGTCTGCAAATCAGTCTTGAGTTTTGCGGCCGAGGATCGATTGTCTAGACCATATTTTGGTCTGTGATCGTGTAATCAACAGATGGGACACCCAAACTCAATGTGTCGACGCATCGAATATTATCAGCGACTGCTTAGCGGGCCAAACTACTTAGCGGGCCACTTGCATAATATAAGGTGTTGTGATATAGAATTCTGGGATTTGGTGGTTATAGGATGGAATATGATCTATTGCGACACTGTACGTCAAATTTTGAGGCAGAGTGATGCGGTGATGCGGCGATCAAAAGTTATGGGAGGTTCTCGATCAAGATGCTACTGTGGGAACATCATTTCTTATCTCCGAACTGGCCTCGCGCTCGTCTTTGACTTGTCTACTTGGGCTTGTAGGCCACTGCGTGCGCATGGCGGTACGAGTCCATGCACCGCTGCGCGGCTTTTTTACTTTTAATTTTTCGGGCTTAAAATTCGCGACCACGTGATCGACGCGTCGCGTCCGTCGAACCCTCCGGACGGTTATTTTTATTTTCTGTGTATATTTCAAACTCCATTCGAGTAGCTGCACATCCACAAATATATTGCTGACCACACACCTTCCTGGTGGTAATGGTTTAGACTCAATGGATTCAGTAGTCAACAAAGACATACGCTGCGCCTTAAAAGCACAAGAAGAAAGACTAGTATAAAACAAAGCTCTCAAACAGGAGGCAGGGGGAATATTCACCACCAAGGTTCCTGCTCGCGGACTCGACGAAACGAGAACAAGGAGGGGGGGGGGAAAAAAGACCCGGAGGTCTGGGAAATAAATACGCAACAAAATCAGTCGCATGATTGAGCGAAGATCGCTGACTAAGATCAGCGAGTCGCATATGATCCATCACGACAAAGAGATGCACGCCGACGCCAATAAAAACTTTCGCGAAATCTTTTGGGGAGCTGCGAGGATTTTGGGAGATATTTTCCTGCTCTAGTATGTTACAATACCCTCTATTAAGCTTTGGGTCTCCGACCAAGTCTATCTCTCATTGAACCCTTCGACATTTCGGGACCCTGTTTTTCGAGGGTCCCCTTCTGTTGGAGGCAGATATTGAAATCGTGTAGTGTGATGTAGAATAGTTATTAGGACCTAACTTTATATTTGATTTCCGATGGATGTGGCCGCCTGTTGAGCACATCGATAGCTTATTTCGACAGGTGGCCAACTAGCCTATGATTTGGTCATGTTGGACTGCCGATCAACCAAAATTCACTGCACGCTCATATAGGGGAGCTGGTGGCCTGGAGTCATTTTCAGGATGCATGCCCTCGTTCTGAAGTAGCTGTGGTTGGAATGACTCACTGGAACGACGAAGAGTGAGGCGCAAATGCTTAGGCGGCTAGCTAATGGTCTACAATAGAAAAGGCTGGATTAAATATGGCACATGTAACGGAAAAGAGAAAAGTACAGAATGTGGGCTGTGTGTGGTGTCACCAAAATAAAATCGTTCCTGTGGGTAGCGGCGGATTACAGCCGAATGCATTTAAGAAAGCCGGTCTGGACTCCCTGCTAAAATCGTGTGCTATGGAGGGGTGCGGCCTTCTCGCCACTTGGAGTGGCTGCAATCAGCGTGTTGACATAGCGCGTCTTGAGACAATCGTCCTCCGGAAGGGCAAACGAGAATTCTCCAAGCATTTTCGAGAAAAACACTTGCATTTCCAATATCCTTGGGCGGTGTAAGTATCATTACGACTGATATCATGGGCATGTCACTTACGCAAAATGCCATGTACGTTGCGTGTGGTGTGTAGTTTCAGTTGAACTGATTTAAGCACCTACCCCAGACACACCCGTGGGCCGCTGAGAAAGCTCAAACTGTGAATATGTTATCAAGTGAGGCGGGAACGTGAGAGAACCGACTTACAGGTTTGCATATGGACCAACAGCCTGTCCTCGTGCCATCGATCCAGCGGGACGGCCTAAACTGGTGTGCGTCCAGCACATTCTTCCTCATACCAGATCGCTCGGGGTCCACTGCATGTCGTTAGTCCAGCCGAGCCTGGATCTAGAATGGTTGAAAACTCACGGAGCATGCCAAATACGTCCTTCCTTGTATTTGCACCCTGCTAGATCGCAGCGAGTTTATCTGTAACAGCCTGTCTTCCAATCTGACGGGCAAGGGACTTGACTGCACAGAGGACCTTAATTGTAGCCATGGGGAGATGCACCGCTGCCCTTCAAAACATTGTAGGGAGACGTGAAGCAATCGCATCCGCAATAATTTGTGTTGAGGACTGGCGAGATGAAAGCATCCTAGGGTACAAGATGAAATGATCGTATCTAATGACATGAAGCCCACAAAAGCAACTTACATGACGCGTTTGTTGTTAGCCACGAATGCGTCACCCAAATCGCGCTCCGAACAGCCCAACACTGCTGTACAGAATATCAAAGGGTGTCTCATCAAGGTCAAGAAACATACCCTCGCTAATCGCACTCAGAGTGGCATGACTCAGAAAGGGATAAAGGTCTGTAAAGGACCCTGAACATTTGCCCAGTCGCTCGGTTATCTGGGAAATGACAGGAATCATCACGACCAGATAGCCCTAGGCTCAAACTGAATGCACCTTCTCAGCCACTCTCTCGAATATTGGCTAGTAATTTCGAACAGCGGAAGTGAATCCAGTATTCAAGGCAGCACGGAGACGTTTGTGGGTCTCGCCTGTTATGAGAACCACAGATATCAGTGGAAGCATTCGGTGACAATGAACCTACCTTTTGCAAATACAACAGCGTTCTCATCCAACATCAAATTTATGACATTTTCAAAGGTCGGCCCATGTCCAAAATAAGGGCTATTGAGAATATATTGCAAAGCCAAGGGATCCGAAATCACAAGGCAATTTTGCTATGGACCGATTAGAGAAAGTGTATGGAGCTAAAGAGAATGCACTCCGAAACATCCTTTGACTTGATAGACGGGGCCGAAGTCTTTTAGCCAAGTGAATTCGTGACCACCGTACTTCGGTGGAAGCATCAATGGCAGCATATTTCCTACAGAAAATAAATGTCATGCTCAACACCAAAAGCGTGAATAAATTAAAATCCCGACCAAAAATCCACAATGACGGGAGTGGTCCGGGAATATCTCGAAGATTGTTTTGCCGATGCAAGGTGAAATAGATTGCAAGGCCCGCAACCACAAGTATAGTTGCATAATCCACCCCGTATGATGTGGGTCCAGTAGTGAGCATCTCAGTTCGAAATTAATGGGTTGTCGAATGGTGGCACCACTCCGCACCTTTATAGTTCCCTGCAGGGGGAAGCCCGATCTGCACAAGCGAAAATGGCGTCTTTCGTTAGTTAGTTACCTGGCACCGACGGGAACAGAAAATAAACATGTGATCGTTGCGTCTAACCAGTCTGGGCAGATAAAATGTTCGACCGCAATCCTTGCGGAATCCACTATCGTGTGTGTGGCGGCGACTAGGGCTGTTCGCCGTGCCCGTGACGGGCACGGCCGTTGAATCGACGGGTGAGTGACGGACACGGCCCGTTGCTCAACGGTCCGTCGGGTGGTTGAAAAATTTCTTGACAGGACGGAACGGGCGACGGAACGGCCGTCACGGGTATACGGTCGTTCTTAAATTTCCAGAGGCAGTTAGAATTGAGTATATGGTCCATTGGGTCCTACAAAATCTATGGTAACCAAGTTCTACCTCGAAAACTTGACGTTAAGGAAGGGTGGAGCCCCGCAAAAGTTACTATGGTCAACATCTTCAACGCCTAGAGACCAATGCACCTTGTTGACATATATAGAACATGGCATGATCGTTCTTCTTGACTTCTCGAAGGCCCTGAAAGTTGTGAGTGAGTTTCGGCGCAAAGAAAAGGAAACAACAACGGGAAACCCCATCATCACACGCCGGTAATTGCCGGTAGTTGCCGAAAACGTCTTCCCAGCAAGCAAAGGAAGCGCAACAAGGAGTAAACAAAAATTTCAGGATTTTAGTGCATAGGGAGTAGCCTTGGAGACATTTTGTGGCCCTGAATGTGCTTTCTGGTGCCGTAGAAATATAACCCGTTCGACGGCCGTGACGGCCGTCTTTTGACGGGCCGTCGGGATGTAAAGCGGTGCCGTCGAGCATTAGGAAAAATTCTTAACGGCACGGGCACGGCACCCGTCGTACGGGACCCGTAGAACCGTCGCGACAGACACGGCGAACAGGCCTAGCGGCGACATTTGAACCCAATATAGCTTCGGGATATTCCATTGCCGGAAGTTCGTGTATAACATTCTCACAAAGAGCGGCCGCAGATCTTGTATCCCTGAAGTTCCGACCAATGGGGTAGTTGGGGTGCATTCATTCCTCCAGTAGGCTACAAGATCTGCGGCCGCTCTTCGTGAGAATGTTAATTGTTATACACGAACTTCTGGTAACCAAAAGCATCGGATCTCGGTGGGTCCAGGTGACACCGACAATCACGCGCCAAGCTGATTAAAAGGGAGGTGCAGAAAGATTTATCCAGGCACAGACAAAAAACGAATGATAATAAATACACGGTTCGAAGGCCGCGCGAGGCAGTGGAGATCTTATCAAAACAATCGCGATCGGTCCATCATGATTACCGCGTCCATGCAGTTGCCGTCAGAGAAACTTAAAGAATGTCGGCAAATGATCCGAATAACCGTCTCTATACTGACGGTATCAAGACCAGCGGATCCCAAAAAATGAAACGGAAGAATATGTGAGGGAGCCTACGTACACGCGTTGCGAGGAGAAATAAAATATAACGGAGGAGGATGATGCAGACTAAAAGACAATGAATAACGAGAAGAATCAGAAGACGACTAAAAGACAATGAGTAATGCCAAGGACGAACGACGATGGAGAAAGTACGGGCAGACTAAAGGACGATGAGTAAATCCTTGGACAGAACACGAACAGACTAATAGATGTTGAGTAAATGCATAGATGAAAGGCGATAAGGGTAATACCACAAAAGGAAAGGAAACACCCACGGGAGAAAGACGTCATCTGGGGTTTTTGAATTTTCTCGCAGACGAAACGATGCCGTAAGAACGAGTCTAAAAATAAATTTTTAGGACTCGTAATTCACCAATTCTTCGCCGATTCACAAGTTTTTGGGCTCGTTCAGATCCCCTGATTCGAATCAGTGATTTCATGCTCCACCATATGTGAAAACGACTCTCCCTTGTCTCTTGAACCCTTGAAGATTATCTCAACCTGATCCCGAGCAGCACAATCCAGGCAGCTCTATAGCAATCCACCGGTCTTTGCTAAGGACTTGGAAATTGGTTGTTGTATTTGAGACCACTACCCCACCAACATCCAATGTTGAGTTGGCTTTTAACTGCCCGACTTTCTGTTCATGCTTAGGCTACCGCTTTAAACCACCGAATTTCAGTTGCAGATAAAGATGGATTTTGTTGGACGGGTTATGGGTATGTGAGAGTCGTCTGTTGCATTTAATTATGTCTTAATGCTTCCTATGGAGCCCTCTGTGTCTTCATTTTGGGCTTCGTTGCACTCTGTCCTTCAGAAGGTAGACCATTTCATCTGAACGACAATCTCACCCATCATAAATGGCTGGAAAGGCATACAGTTATGGTTCCAATGCATGTCAAATTTGTAGTTTGAGTGTACCCAATAATGTAGTCATATCTGCTAAATGTTTCGGAGTGCACTGGCGTGAATACTATGGGCGCGTACAAACGATTTGGCCGGGTGGCCCGCTAAGCCGTTTATTCCTCCTTTGGGACATCGCCGGAAATAAAATTTGCCAGGCCACGAAATGCAATTGTAAATTCCCGAAAAATATCTCAGCTCACACATAGGGTGTAAACCTTTGTTGCTGAGTCCATATAACTGTATCCAAGTGACTTCCTGGACGAGCTTGAGAACAAAAATGCTAAGGTGGCCCGGTAACCAGTCTCAGATAATATGTCCTCATTTTTAATCAAATATTCGGGCTGGAATCATGAGCATGTGGATCGTTTCGGAAGATGAAGTTGAAGTTGATGACTTGAAGTTGAGTCGCTGAGAGCTCTCATCGGCAAACGGTCTGTAACTCAGATTGTCAAGCGACATGACAGCCTCTCGGAATGCTCAGACTCTTGCCGGTCACTTGCACTCACTAGTAATCTACATAGATGATACTAAGTCTCCTAGACTCTGCTGTCCGTTTGTGTTTGGTCCCATGTTCAGAGAACTTCAACAGACTGACTTACCCTGTTCATGCATTGGTTTTAATTTGACTCAGGCAACACATGTTTCCGAGTCGAAATTGTGTGCTCATCAAAACTCGGAGTGCTCACTCAAGTTGTGTCGTTCCAATTAGGATCAACAGGTCTGAAGATGAGACTACCGCATAATCAATAAGGCCATAACATTCAAACTAAAGTTGCCGACGACATATGAGGGTTTGCAACGCTTCAACCTCATCGGTGGTGGCAATAGGTGTCAGTGTGCTATAATTCATTCCATACACCGTAAATTTGGGCCCGGCATGAAGCAATGTTGACGCCCTTCGAAGTTCATCAAGTAAAATTGCTGACTGTGGAACTCAAGGTCAACTTCCGTTCACTTTGTCGGAAAAATCCTAAAATGCATGCAACAGCATGAAAGCTATTGTATGCCGTTGTAATGTCGTATGCCGATTTTTACGTTGTAACAGACGACCCTTAACCAGATGGTGGCTTACAACACACCATATGTTTTCAAACAGTTGTAACCTGATGGGAACCATGCCATGTTACGAGGCATTGTATTGTACCTCGAGCCGTTGTAGTTCAGGCCAACCAGGCGAATCAAAAAAAAAAAAATCTTATTATTATTATTATCTATTATTATATTATGGCGTGAATACAGCTGTAATCATCAATGCCTGCGCAACTGTCGTCGCCGGTCACCTACTTCACCGGAGGAACGGTCAGGAGCTGGCGGCGTCCGCGTGCGTGGTATTGGCGATGAAGGTCGCTGGCTTGCAACGCGCAGGGGTTGGGGAACGCTCCGGCTCAGATGCAAGCGGGCACGAGAGGGAGTCTGAAAGCAAGAGTTCATAATGATTAGAAGTAACATTAAATATACAACTCACCGGTGATGCAGGCGACGTCCGACACGTTGACACCTCTCTTCAAAAGTGACGGGGCTCAGGATGCTGTCGTCCACATCCGCCGCCCGGTTGTTGCGTCGCCGCCGTTCTTTGGGCTGCTGAAAGGAGGCTTCCTGGTTCTCGAGGTCGCGATCCTACGGAACAACGCACGGTATTCTTCATAGGTGTCGTTGGTGTGAGCTTGATTGTCGGCACGAAGGATAGCATAAGTGAGAATTCATCGACCCACAGAGGGCAATCACGCACCTGTGAACAACGCGCAGAGTATTTCGTGGTGTAAATTGCTGTGTAATTGAGGATATCAACCAGGCTGTTCGGGAGAGGTGGATGGGATGTGTTGACGATTCCCTGTAGGCATTCTTGGTGGTGGTAAAAGAAAAGAGCGAGAGTGTGGGGTTAACATAAGTCAAATCTGGTTCGTCACACCACAGCTCCACAGCACCACAAAAATTGCGTCATGAGATGTGGCCGCACTTGGCCCCACACAGATCTGCACGTTGAAATAACTACACCACCAGCCACGCCCACATAACTGAGAATTGTTGCACAAGACTACTGGGTTCATGGGAAGCGCGAGGCTTGGTTAGCAAGCGTTGAGCACCTGGATGATGGTGGGAGGACGGAGCAAAATGTTTGCATCAAGATTACGTTAATAGTTTCGGCATTGTCACACGTTATTTTGCTGCACGTAAAGAGTTAAGACGCGACTTGAGCTCGAACTCTGCCACTATGCCTCCAACGAGAGCTCGCAGACGAGCGTGACCTGCACCCATCCTTTGCAACTTGACTCGTTGCAAGGCAAAATATGGATTGAGCTGCATTACAACCATACATATGGATTCAGACGGGTTATGACGAGTTGAAAGCCAATGTAAGCCTCTCAGCGAGGGGCATGTAATCCATTGTAAGGTCATATGCCAGCTTAATCCATTATAAGCTCTGCCCAGTTTTTCCGACACAAATTGTGTGCCAAGTTAGATCAAGCAAATTAACTTATGCCATCTGATGGTATCAATTGCCGCTGAGTTCGCCCCCTCGTCCAAGTTAGACCCAAATTACTTCCAAGGTAAGTCAAAAGCACATTGGTAAAAGACTAGAAGACCTCTAGCATGTTTGATTTGGATACTATGCCCTATGAAGTAACATATATTGGACTCCTGGAACATCAGGCTTTAGCTCTACCTGGATGGGCCGACACAGATAGACACAAAGGATGAAGAGGTAGAGGAGGACGTCTGAACGTTTGTGCGCAACCGTGATAGTTCGGAAAACCCGCGAACCACTCCATGTAATGTGCAGCCCCGGCATCAAAAATACGAGTTCCGTGCATTTGGATCAGAAACACCTCTCCCAGTGAGTGTCGAACTTATCGACTTACGTCTAGCGAGCTTCGCAACTGTCACCTGCCAGCGTTCACTATAGTATGTGTACCTCAAGCAGTGATATACACTGCTAGGACTCATAAAAAAAGGTGAGATCGATGGCAGGGAATACCCCCGACCGTTCTGAAGCGGCCGTACTGATTAACATGCTATTAACTTATTCTAATGTTGCAGAACTTATTGTAACTTAACTTTGTGTAACTGTACTTAACTTGTTCTTTTACTTTACTTTACTTGCAAAAATAACTTGGCCAGCCATAAGTAAAATAAAGTCACTTCTGGCAGGCTAAGTTAGCTTGCATAAGTTACTTGTGCAGGCATCCACAACAGATGGACGAAATGATGGACAACATTCCTTCTTACATTCGGAGCTCATTTCCCCCCCCAGTGATCACTTGCCTAGACTCAAAACAATGTTGCTAGCGTTCAACAGCTTGATTGCGCTTCAACCTACTGCCACAGTCAGGCATGTACGTCTTGGATGCAACGATAGTTTACTGATGTTGCATTTATCACAACTTCCGTCGTTGTTGCTCTCGGTTCAACTGATAACTAGTGAGTTTACAAGCTTTTCGGACTGCGCTGATGATTTACTCATGTTGTATTTATCTCAGTATCCTTCGTTCTCCGCTGCTGGGTTCAATTGGGTTTGGTGAGCGTAGTTAAATAAAATTGCATGTACTCACTTTTTTGTTACAGCTGATCTAAATGCTGTTATGAACGATGCAGGTGATCAGGTCGCGTCCTCGGCATACCTGCGCAATGATGTTAAGTTAGATCCCTTTCTCATTCGCTTGCCTGTCCGCCCATACATTTGTTTACATCTCCAATGCACTGACAAGGCAGGCCATTATGCTCTGACGGTCACTCTTTTCGAACTCGTGCGCATCAGCCATTTGACATTTCAGCAACAGCAGGGTTCCGGTTTAAACCACATTGTGTCCTATGATGGCCCTCAGTTGGAACCGGTTTAAACCATCATGGTTCAAACCGTGACTGCTTCTCCTATAGAACTTGCCTGTAACTGTGAGTTTAAACTGCAGTTTAAACCGTGGTTGGAACTGGTTGGAACCATGGTTGGAACCGGTTTGAACCATCATGCTTTGAACTGAAGATGTTCAAAACATAATTTTTTTTTCATTGACACACAAACAAAAAATAGTTCAAACCGGTCTAAACCGCAGTTGGAACCGGTTTAAACCATGGTTGGAACCGGTTGGAACCGGTTGGAACTGGTTGGAACCACGGTTGGAACTGGTTGGAACCACAGTTGGAACCGGTTGGAACCATGGTTGGAACTGAAGATGTTCAAAACATAATGTTGTTTTCATTGACACATGAAAAAAAAATTGTTCAAACTGGTTCAAACCATGGTTGGAACCGGTTTGAACCATGGTTTGAACCATCATCCTTTGAAGTCAAGATGTTCAAAATGTATTTTTTTCTGTCATTGACACATGAAAACAAAAATAATTCAAACTGGTCTAAACCATGATTGGAGCCATCATGCTTTGAACGCAAGATGTTCAAAACTTTTTCTTTTTGTCAACACATGAAAACAAGAATAGTCCAAACTGCTTTAAACCGTAGTTTGAACCGGTTTAAACATAATTCTACTCAAAACTCGGCCATTGAGACTTGAAAACACTACACTCAACTACCACGCACTGCACATATACAAGCGTACCTAGAAGTTGCACCCCTCAGCCTGCTGTCTTATTAATACCTAAGTCTTTACCCCACATTATTTCTCTGCATACCTTGGCTCAAAGCCGACAATGCCATCATCTATCAACCCCACCTCGCATCGCCAGATCAAATTCTGTGATCTGGAGACCAAACACCTCTTAATCTCAAGCACAAGTTGCAACTCCTGTTGCTCCTTTCCTTCCAGGCCCCAGTGAGGATTTGATATATTATAGTATTCCCAAGACAGATGGGCTGTGATATATCCAGAACTCTCAACATAAATGCAGGTGGTATATCACTTCATAAATCCTAACTTCTTTAGAACACTTTTTTCTCATACCTTCTTACTTGTTGCCTCTTCCTGCTCTAGTAGTCCATGCCCTTTCTCCAGCTCTGTCCTCATGATAATCCCATTTTGTTCACAACTTGGATAGTCAGTCTGGGTTTCTAGCAGAGAACCCTCATGATAATCCTGTTTTTTTCACAACCTGGATAGTCAGTCTTAGGTTTCTAGCAGTGAAAATACAGATGGAGCAGAGTGGCTCAGCTAATAAGTGAGATTTCTGACAGTTCCCATCAATCTTCTTTCTCAGTACAACTTCCTTGGTTTCTGACGGGAACAGTGTTCCCCAGACACAGCATGTCCTATTTATTTCCATTTTTCAAGCCTATTGTCTATTTCAGAAATCGTCTGGCATATTGTAGACCCCCCACAGACCCCTCCTGATGCTTGCCATTAGGCCCACTGTGTGGTGCTAACACTCACTGCAGAGGCACTCTGCATGAAACCTGGGCACTGATTTTAGGTGCGTCTTGTTCACTGCAAGGCTTATTCTGAGTTGTTTATAGCATTTATCACAAGAGTTCTGGATATATCACACCCTATCTCTTGGAAGAATTGGTGATATATCACTTGCCCAGCTACTGTTGCTCCTTCATGCTGGATCAAAATTCTAGTCAGACAGAGTGTGATTCTTAGCCATTCTTACGATTGACAAAGACTAGGGTTCAAAAGTCTACATTTTGACTCAAAGCATGTTGGTTAAACCGACTTGAACCACAGTCTAAATCAGTTTGATCTATTTCTGTTTTCATGTGTGAACAGGAAAAACCATTTTGAACATCTTGAGTTCAAAGCATGATGGTTCCAACCATGGTTTAAACCAGTTTATGTTTTCATGTGTCAATGACAAACAAAATACATTTTGAACATCCTGAGTTCAAAGGATGATGGTTCAAACCGGTTCCAACCATGTTTCAAACCGGTTCCAACCATGGTTTAAACCGGTTCCAACCATGGTTTAAACCGGTTCCAACCACAGTGTAAACCGGCTGAACTATTTTTGTTTCATGTGTCAATGAAAAAAAAACTACATTTTGAACATCTTCAGTTCAAAGCATGATGGTTCCAACCGTGGTTCCAACCGGTTCCAACTGTGGTTTAAACCGGTTCCAACCACAGTTTAAACCGGTTTGAACTATTTTTGTTTCATGTGTCAATGAAAAAAAATTACATTTTGAACATCTTCAGTTTAAAGCATGATGGTTCTAACCCTGGTTCCAACTGGTTCCAACCGGTTCCAACCACGGTTCCAACCGGTTCCAACTGGTTCCAACCATGGTTTAAACTGCAGTTCAAACTCATAGTTAGAAGCAAATTCTATAGGAGAAGCAGTCACGGTTGGAACCATGATGGTTTAAACCGGTTCCAACCAAGGGCCATCGTAGGACATGATGTGGTTTAAACCGGAACCCTGCTAGGGTACGACATTTTGCTTGCATCTTTTCGGGGCTTGTGGGCTTGGCGACCGCTAAGCGAGCTTATCGACAAGCTCCCAAGGTGAAAAGCAAAAGAGAAACTTGCTGTTTGAAATGCTGCCTGGACCCCAGTGTTCAGTAAATTTCAGTAAAATACTCTATTAATTTACCAACACCTTCTCTGAAACACCCCACTGTGCCACAAGTCGTCAAACGGAAGATATTTTTAGCCAGATTCGGGAGCTTGTGATGGCTCGTGAAATTTGTGACATAGGTTTTTGAGCTTGTCATCTTGCCCGCTTTTCGGGGCTTTTTCGGCCTTTTTGGGGCTTGTACAAGGTCACAAGCTAAATGTCAAAAATCTGATGCAGGTGCTCAAGGTTTTTATTCTACCTTCATTTAATCCGTCTCTCAACAATAGAGAGCTTGCGCATGAGCCACCGGTAGCCACCGGGTGGCTCATCAGGCATGCGCAGTCCAGTGGCTCTAAAAACGGGATAACTGATGGAATCTGATGCATGAGGTCAATGCATATAGCTAATAGAAATATTTTTGCACCTTTGCATCCATCATTATGTAGAAAGCCGTCTCAGAGTACGGCATTTGCTTCAGTCCCACTCTTAAGGCAGTCTCTGGTGCTTGGGATGAGCTCCCAGAAACATCACACCTTTGCCCAGGTAGTCAGATTGAGCGCAATGCCCATCAGGATGATCAATTAACAACATGTTGGTACCGCTAAAAAAGGTGTGTTGTTGCTCACGCGCTGTCAATGGAGCCACCCAAAGTGGAGCCACTGATTGGCGCATGCCAATTTAGCCACCAGTAGCCACCCGGTGGCTACTGGTGGCTCTGCGCAAGCTCTCTAATATCACTAACTTCCAGTGGTTCCATTTAGTTTCCTGGCGCCGCGACCTCAACACAAATAATTCCGTACATGCTGCCCCCCATTTAACCTGCGTTGGCCGCGCACAGAATCATGCAAAACCTCTCAATGCCCTCCCAGTATCTTACTCATCTTTGCTGCTGCTAACCCACACTTCGTATTTTCTGGACCTGGGAGGGCGCTGCACTGTGTTAAGTTCCTTTTCTTGTCAGGGACACCGACTCCGAACTGACTAAGGTGGACGCTATTCATAACCAACCTACCCCACGTGATTCGTGTGACTTCCTTTTTGGGCCATCTTTGTCCTCTGCACAAAATTGCACAGAATCATGACCAATTTGAATGATTTTGGATACAAAAGTTCACTGATATGGTCCATATGTGATTATCAACATGATATTTAGTCAGATATCTTGCACTAATGATTAATTGAAAAGGATTTGGAACTTTCAGCAGTCCCCAATAAACTCCAAAAATTATGAATGTCTGGAGAACATCTTTCAGTACTGTAGTAGATCTTGGTTTTCATTGTGTGTTTTTGTGTCCATAAACGGTACATACAAGACCCCAAAGATGTGAGGCAACCCAATTTGGAAGGTTTGTCACATTAGTCACACTCACATGGGGTAGGTTGGTTATCAATGGCGTCCACCTTATGTCTTATGACCTTCAAGGAGCCTCAAAGTATCCAGCAAGCCCCGCATTCCCCATGTGCTCGCAGCTAACACATGAGCAGTTCAGTAGTGGGGTAGTTCTCATCATATCTAACGTCTGTGCGATGTGTAGCCTGGCAGTATTTGTTTACAGAAGCTGCTTATTCTGCCGTATTTTTTCTACCCTCACTCACGGACGCTTTTGGATTCAGCAGCCTGAGATTGCAATTGACGAATGGTACTTGATTTATTGAACACGATCTTTGTGTGAACTAAATACTTTGCATGAATGAATTAATCTTTTTGGATATGCTTGCAATTCACATTCCAAAGATGAGATATTTGTTGTTTTTGATCGACACTGGGACAGTTCCGGATTGACTGCATCTCCAGATATACTTACGCCGGAGCAAAGCAACGGCATGTCTTGTTCTCAACATGGGGATGACCCAAGGCATCCCAAACATCATGAAACTAACCCATGTCAAACATCGAACCATTGAGCCAATTTTTCAAGACTATCATAACAAGGGCACGGTGATGTGAGAACATATGTACAAGAAGCTTCATGGACAAAAGCATAGCTTGACTGTGAGCAATATGAAGGTAAAGTCTTGGCTTTTTCCCGAGCATTGTAACTAGTGACTCATTCCACCAAAGTTCTTGTGTGGCATTGTAGAGCATAGTCCACATATCTGTCTGGCAGAGCTTCAGAAGATTTTAGAAGACCGTCTTGGAGTGGAAATAGATCAATCTACCCTCTGGAGGTCTCTCAGGAGGTGTGGATTCACCATGAAAAGGGTGCGAGAATATGTTTACATTGCAAATTATTTGACTGAGTTTTCCGTGCCAGTTGACATGACTTGCACTCAAACTAAGTGAAGCCAAGCGGACAGCATACCGCTACAAGTTTGGGACCCAATACACAGCTGAACAGACTGTGTTTGTTGACGAGAGTGCTGTCAACAGGTGTACTTCAATCTGGGGTAAAGTCTGGGCACTCCACAGAGAACGAGCACCAAGAAAATGTTTTTTTTTGTCAGGGGACAGCGGTATGTATTCAATTTCCTTCCTCTCTTGTTGTACCAACATTGTGGTAGATAGTCCATGCTTCCTGCTTTGGCTATCTATTCATGGTGTGATACATGTAAAGATTGTCAAGGGCTCTTTTACATCGGCACCCTTTTACGAGTTCATTGAAAGGCTTCTAGATCATATGCACAATCCCCGTATTCATAAGGATCCCACACTGGGGGCAATATCTGAGGCAGGTAAAGTTTACCTGCCTCCGGTGCAGGTGCGCGGCAGGTGACAGGCAGGTGTTGGGCAGATGGCTGGCATGAGGCAAAGCCGTGGGATTAGTGAAAATCATGTCGAGAAACTCTAGGGAATATTTTTATGAATCCGAATTTGCCCACACAACTGATAACTATATTCGACCTGCAGAATCTCAGTCAATATATCCAAGAGTGCCTGGGTTTATCTTATCTTATCATGCATGATTCTGACAATGAGGATCACACACCTTTTCCACGTGGTGCTCATGCATGCGCACTGGATACACAACACCTGCCTGTCACCTGCTGCGCACCTGCACCGGAGGCAGGTAAAGTTTACATGCCTCGGGTATTGCCCCCGGTTCCAGCATCCAAGAGTTGATTGAAGCTCGGTAAGTTGCTTCATAGTGACTGAGATGATTTACCTGTTCTAACTTGATTTCCAGCGGCATGTGGATCATGTACTTACCTCCATAGTCCCCCAATTTCCACCCAACTGAGCTCACCTCATCAGCAAGCACGGAATCTGGAACACAGATCAGCACCAAGAAACTGTAGCCCAATTGTTGAGCAGGTCGATCCCTTTTGATCGGCGCTGTCCACGGTAGTGCTCCGTAGCACCGGGTAGCAGTGACACAGGAAGCCGGTAGTACAATTGCTTCTGCGGAATCCTTTGCTGTGTGCAAAGCCAGTCCAGCGTGCCTGAACGCTTCAAGAAGTGCATGATAAGTACAGGTTGTATTGGGTCATATTCGAGGATGTTTAAAGAGAGTTTGTAGGTGGATGTGAATTGTCAGAGTCCAGACCCGAGCTGTACATGGATGGGCCAGGCAAAGACGACAGGAGTACAAGTCAAGTTGCCAAGTCCTCGGAGCTTCGGCTCTGGCGGCAGGCTGAAACGTGATGGCTCGCTTGATGTGGGTATTTTATAAAATGCCTAGCACAGCTGACAGCAGCTGCCAGCTCACCGCTTTCTTCTTTTTCCCCAGCCTTCCCCCAACCACCATCTCTCCCAGTGCCCTTGTACCAGTACCTGGTGTCCCTGCCTCGTATCAAGCAGCCGAAGGCGACCCATTTGTTCATTCCAAGAAACTCCCATGCCTCCTTCCACTGTTGCCGAGGCCATGTCACCATGGCACCGCTCTTCCCTCGCCCTAGCGGACTCACCATTTGCAAGCCTCAAGCCAACTGAAAGCACTGCCCAAGCCCACACCACCCATCTCCACGATGTGAGCTCAAGCCCCGTTTCTCAAGCCGGTGCACCTGCAACGTCTTCATGTCAATGTATCGAGTCCTTGTCAAGTCATTGCATTAAGTCCTCATCAAGTCATTGCATCAAGTCCTCGTCAAGTCATTGCATCAAATTCTTGTCAGCCCAAGTCCCTGCAACAAGTCTTAAACTCAAAAATCTGGTCAGCCAAGGCCCTGCAACAAGTCTTTATTCAAATCTGTATGTCGGAAAAACCTTGTGAAGGTCTCATGATTGACAAGGTTTGTTGGCTCAACCCTATGTTTTATTATCATTGTATTGTTGTTAGCTATGCAATCTATCATTCTTTCCAAATTCATTCTGTCATACTCTATCAGAGCTGGGCTGGAGAAGCAGCAAAGAATGTGGCTGCAGACCGCCTTGCTATCAATGGCTAGGTAGCATTGCGTAGCACATTAGCTGTGTAGATCACGTAGTTACGTCAGATGTTACCAAGTGCTACGTGGACTACGACCTGCTATGCAGCGCTATATATTTGAGAACCAATCAACCATGCTACCAGTGCACTGTAGCCTATGTAGCACTAACTAGGGATTTCAGTGTTTGCTGATGCTTTTCTTCAATCAAGGCCTATGTACAATGTGTTGGTGAACTGGCCCGGGAGGATATTGATCAATCAATTGACAACACTTACGTTTATATCCACTTGATTCAAGCGGCATTCTCAGTCACAAGTGAGGATGCAGAGGGGTTTTTTCACCACTGTGGATATTTGTAGAATACAATAACAGAATAGGGGAATTCACGGTAGGACTGAATTTCCCATTTGTGAATAAATATATTCATCTGATGGGATGAATAAAATTGTTGTTTGTGGAATGAATGTGTGATCACCCCATTTAAGTCCCAGGCCATTATTATATTTCTGTAGCATCCATTCCACCTGCCAAGCGCACACACCTCACAGACCACCTTATGTGTGCCAATTTTCTGATGGGAGGACTGTTGCAGACAATGAGCAGGAGAGGCAGGTTGATTGGCAGGAGAGGGGCAGGATAATGGGTGGGACGAAGCAAGACAATGGGCAGGGAAGGTGGAATAATGGGTGGGATGGGGCGGGATGATGAGTAGGAGAGGCAGGATGATGGGTGGGGGGCAGGGCAGTCATGGGCAGCTTGCTTACCCAAGCAGGTATATTCCATAAAAAAATGTTTATTCCACAAACAAGATTTAATCTCGTTTGTGGAATATTTTTAATTTAGAAAAATAATCCTCCCATCACACAAGTAATTTTATTCACAAGTGGGAGAATATTCCCTAGCGTGAACTCCCCTAATATAGGATACAAAATTGAACAACTATTAATTTTCCAATTGTCATGTCAATCAATCAATTTGGGCATGCTTTGTAGCAAATGATGAAAAATCTTCCTTGGCATATGTGATAAGACGGTTTGCAATACCAAAATTGATCTCTCCATCCAACAACACCCACTCAGCTCGAAAAACCCGTTCCAAAGGAGAAGCCCACTGTATTGGGCATAACCAATCTTCATCCGGCCGTGGCTAGGGTCGGAGTCAAGCTGTCCAAGCCAAGTTGCAATTACTGGGCAAAGATCAGGACTGGGGATGCCCTCCGCAGTATGTTTACCAAGGATGGATGACAGATCATTCACATGGAGAAGCATGGTACATGGATCAGCCCTAAACAAACTCCCACTGGCAATGACAGGGCCTGTGTGTCCTGTGTTGGGCTGATGTGTCTGCCATTCCAGCAGTGGTGCAGGGGCCCAATCATTGAGAAGAGCTCCAAGTACAGGAGCAAGAGCTTGTACCCATCGACAGTGACAGCTGGATTGGTTCGATGATTTTTTGCACACACCTGCTGAGCATGATTGGTATCAAGCCCAAGCTCGCTTGGTGGTTCCTTGGTGAATGCCTGATGACGACTCTATCAATTTCCGATCAATAAATCTTTGCAGCAAGAGACTATAACTGACTGCTAGCATTGCCCGTGTTGCTAGATCAGTGTGTGAGAGAATATGGTGGTCACCACTATCACGCACAACACATGCAGCGTTACAAACTCGACAGTAGTGGTCCTTCATCAGGAAAAACTCCCTTTGCGAATTGTTCACATTTTGTTGCCATTTGTTGACAATTTGGAATGGCGCCCAAATGGTGCCAATTGTTGGGAAATGTTGACATTTGGCTGACATTTCTTAACATTTCCCAGCTGACATGTAACTAACTCGGGAAGTAAGCCATAATTCTACCCTATTCAATATGCCAGACTTCGGAGATGGAATTCCAGTACTTCTCAAGAAGTTATAAGAAAAAATAGTAGCACCTTACAATAAACTGATAGTGCTTTGTCCAAGGGCGGCCAAAGCCTGCCCTAATGTCTCGTAACATCAACGTAACACACCCAGGCGAGACTCGGCCAACTTCAGTTCCCGAAGAGCCGAGACAGCTGTCACCTGTGTATCAAAACCAACGATATTTCCCGTAAGCGGTACCACCCTTCTTCCTTTCCCTCCATGTCGTTTCCTGCACTTCTCCCACTTCCATTTGTTCTTTAACTATTCCTCAGCTGTTTTCTCTGATCTACAGCTCCGACACATGATGCTACTGCCCAGTAGACGTGTGAGCACCGCTGGTAAGTCTCCCTTTCTTTTCTCAAGCCAGTCTCGCTGAAATAGTTTTTTTCAGCCTTTGTTCATGCCAAATGGTCTCTGGCCGTTGTGTAGGGCCTTGCCCGGATTTTCTCGACCTGACCTTTGTCACTCCGCATCCGCTTCATTGCCTGCGGCCCTGTAGAGGTCGAGCGCAAGGTATGTCGTATGTTCCCAACACTGCCGCTGTTACTTCGCGTCAGGTCTGCATAACAACCCGCATCACTTCGCTTGCCTGCATCACCGCCCAACGTTGCGCGTACTCACCCGACGTCACCGCTTATACCCGACGCCCTGTCAGTGTCACGACTTCCCTGTGGACCTCTCCACGAACCTCTCTGTGAGTGCTATGCATTCTTCTTGCCCAACTTCCCTTATATTACTGACTGCATTGCATTATTTCCAATCCTAGGTGTGTTCTACCAGGCAGCCCCTCAAGAACCATGACCTATGACGCAAGGTTCGTACATCAACCATATTTGTTTGCTGCTCATTTTCTTATATTTCTCTGTTCAATAGATTTTCCGCCTTCCTGTTCTCTCTTGTGTTAGTTTGAGGTGCTAGGATGTAGGTGGATTTATGTAGATACAGATGGAACTTTATTACATATCCCATGTATGTATATACTATCTGTAGGCAAAATACAAGTTGTTTTCGTTGCAGTTGCAGTTCCGACCCTCATTTACTGTATTGCACCCTATTATACCATTTCCATTCCATTCTTGTTCTATTTTGTTTCAATTCGTCCCATTTGTGCAGAAATGTTCGAAAAATGGCGGCATTTTTTAGGGACCAGTCCATTTTAACTTTTCCTGGCAATCTGCCATTTTTCAACATTTTGAAGAAAATGTGAACAAATTTCAGAAATTTTGTAAAATTGGCAAGAAATGGTAAAGGTGGTTTTTCCTGATGTTTTCAATCTTTTTGAATAACTCATGCTCTTTGAGAGCTGGGGTGGACTCTGTTTGGTCCCTGGGCTCATTCAACTTCCTCTTGGATGGTTTACCCTTAGCTGGTTGAACAATTGAGTTCTAAATGTCAAATAACATTTCCAATGGCTACAATCATGTCCATTTAGGCTAAATATTAGTGCTATGGCTCAACCATGAAATTCTAAGATAATCGACGCAGACCCGGAATACTGCGACTCGGGCTCCTCCACGTGAGTCAAAGAAGCGGACAAGGTCACTGTGGGGTGACGGGGGGACTACAAGTGTGAGCACACGGGAAGGACTCCCTGGTATGGGATTGAGGCACGGCAGAACTGGGCCTACGTGAGCTTCGGCACCAGTAGGAGTGGGTACCCTGCACCAGCTAGGGCGACGCATTTACACTTCTTTGTCCTTCCACATCTTCGCTCCACCAGAAAGAAACTATCTCATACCCTACAGGATTGGCCGCACAGACAACGGCCTACGCCGCCTCGAGAAAAATGTGTCATGGCCTCGAATGTATTGGTCGTCAGTGGCACGAAGAGTCCCCTGCGCTCTACACAGAGGAAGGGACACCTGATCCCCGGTACACCGATGTTGTAACTCTTCTACGGAGCGCATCATGGACGTGCTTGGCCCGGTAGACTCAAAAGATGACACCATAATGCCGGTAAGTCATGGTGACTCGAGCTGTGGATTAGCATGCGATGCGGATGTGCCTCTGAAGAAGCACAACCCGTTGGACCGTGCCCAAGGTTTCCCCGCTCGGTGCTCAAAAATGCATTCTTGGTTCGTTCTTGATGAGGTACAGGTATAAATTGATCGAATTTCTGCTCATTTCAGCGAGAGTCGCTGACAATGGTTGGGAACACCCAGAAATCAGCGCTAATGTGACTGCGGTCCATTGCCAAAGAAGTGTCAAGTGGATGAGGTCATGACATATGCTTGGAGAAGCCACGAGAAAGGGGGCTTGGATAGCCCAAACAGATGTTCTGGCCAGAGTGCATGTACGCCGAAAAGAGTTTCAGGCAGTGGAGCTATGGGAACTGGATTATCGGTGCAGGCGCGACGGATAGAATGTAACCTGCCCGCCTCTTACCACCATCACCTATGGATCAAGATGCGCGCATTGAGCCCGGAACTCACGCTGAATCCAGCAATGTCGATCATGGCTGACCCACAGAGCAGTGCGTGCCGACAGGGTCGCTCAATCAGAGAATCTGATCTATTGTATTGCAGATACACCGCCGCATTTTTCCCGTGAGCGAAGCACTTCCTCATCAAGGGCGGGGCCTTCAAAAGCGTCAATCACCCACCTCTAAGTGATCTTGCTATTAACAGTACACATAACGTATACTCCTCTGCGAATAGACTCACCCAAGCTTAACAGAATTCCGGAGGATTCCCATAGGCCATCTCGATTTGGGGGATGAAATATGACAGAACGCTGGCTCCACGGTGGCCCGTCGGCAGAGGGAGAGAACTCTGTGAAGCGGATGTACACTGTACGTATACATGGCTCCAACTCAGCCATGACCGCTGTGTTGTACCAGGGAGAGGGTGCTGAAACTGTGCACTTCGGCTCATTTTTCTGCTCCGGATGATTCACGCTCTAACATATTACCTACCCCTATAGCAGTGGCGAGCGGAAATATCACAATATTCGGAGCTCCAGTGAGAGTATGCTGTAGGAGCAATAAGAGATTTTAGTTTAATATCCGGAGGCTTCGAGAAGTTCTCGAAGAGCAGGCAGCTCGTGAAGCTGTATATATGTCAAGATTACAATCCAGAGAAATGTGGGTGCTCGAGAGATGGGGAGAAAGCAGGGTGTACCTGCAGAACGCTGTGGGTGCGCGACGAAAAGGGATTCCTCAAAGATAGAAAGTGAGCGCGAGGAGAGACAAGTGGCGGTGTATAACTCCGTATTCAAGAGTCTGCATAGATTCGAGTGGCTAACGGCAAAATTCAGAATAGAGAGAACGTATATCCAGAGAGAAGAAGACCTCGACAAAGGGAAAGAGACGGAATGAGCGCAGCAAATGACAACAGCTATAGATGCCGGTAACACGAGTAACAGAGGGAACAAAAGAAACCTCGCGCATATATAGCCACTCCAAGGTGTGAGGTGCGGTGCGCAAATCAAGATAGGAGAAAAAACAAGAGAGTGCATCAAGCACATATTCAGCCATAATCTGGTATCAGGAATCAGAAAGCGAGATGGGAAACAGGGTGAGGCGAAAAGACTCCAAGCATTGAGAGAGTATCGGCGCCTTGCTGCGTCAGGCACAGTCAATCAATGTATTCGGTACACTGAGCGCCGGTCTCTGAATCGACGACTTGCGGCGTGAAGCAAAAGCCACAAATGAGACTCACAGGCGGGAGCTGCGGATGGACCGCAGAAAGACTGAAGCACAGAGGCCATGAGATCTTCCAGGGTTTGCCGATGTCATGCTATGAGCGAGAATTGATGCATTGAGGTACCAAACAGGCTGAAGATGTGACGGCCGGTCTCCATTGCAAAGCCAAGCTGCAGGTGTTGGCGTGGTCGAAGTAAAGAGCGAAGAATCGGAGCCGGGATCGGTTTACTTTCGGCCCGGATGCTTGGTGATGCGTGGTCGCATCGCCACACTTCCTTCCTCTCTCACTGACAGTGACAAACACAAACGGCTTCGGGCTTTCAGTGACTGGCGCCGCTATCGAGTGGCTTTAATTTTGGGCTGTCAGAGTTGCTTCTACTCTTTGGATTCGGAAGACTAACGGATAGTAGAGCCAGGCTCGGACACCTAAATCGCTGTCCTGTGTAGTACCGCCGTACTCGTGTATCCAAGGACCAAATCTTGGCCTTCCCCGTTGCTCTTATCTGAGATCTAAGATGATTTAGTCAAGCCTTCTGACAGGATTTATCTTTCTTTGAGCCCTCAACAGCGTTCATTGGGACGCTCGTACGCCGCAGCGCTAGCCCGCCTGAGCAGCTCCGAAACGACGTAGAGCTTGCAGAGCATTGCAGGTCTTTTGTTCATACGCTATTTTTTTGCGGCTGAACATATCTGCGCTATTCCTTGCCTGGATTTTTCATCAAATTCCACCAGTGGTCTGTACATCGAGCCACCAACTCTAGCATCGCAAGGAATCGCAAGACACTGCAGTATAACAAGAACGGCTTGATGGCGGTGGACCGCTCCTCCGAAATGCATTCTACAGGATCACCTGTTCGCCTTAGGGTCGAGCCATGAGTCAGGTGGTGCGTCTTTCTCCTTTCTCGCTCTGAGTTCTGATCATCCTGTTCTTTTGTCCTCCTTTTTTGATGATTTGAGTGTGCTCCGCTATGTATCTCGCCAATCCGCATGATCCATTCTTCGGTCACTAACTCAATGCTATGCCTACATATTTCGTCTAGTGTTTGAAGAAGACGATGTTTGGCTTGATCAAGAAAAAACCTCACCTCTCAATTGAGAGGTGAGGTTATTTTCGGTCGCGCTTTCTTCACGGAGCTGGCTGATTGTATCCCAAATTTCTTATTATATGTAGATTTCCTAGCATAAATATTTGACCACCAGGGTCATAATCTGCATCGCTGAGTTATCAACATGATCCCGCTCTTCCTCGTAGGACCGTACCGGTTTAATGGTAGACAGTCTGCATTTGCGTCTTCTCAATGCTATCCGCAGAGGATCCCCGTTCGACTAGAGTTCGAGCCATTCACATCCAAACAGACGGTTCTTCTTCTTCCCTTCCTGGGTTTCCAACTCCTTTGGCGCTCGTCTCCTCCTTCATGTCCTGGTCTCGTTTGCCCTCACTCCTCTCAGGAAGTGGGGATCCGCAAAGATTTCTCTCATCAACTCCTCATTCTAAATATTTCATTCAGCTTTTATGCCCGGATCAAAGGTCAATATGGGTAAATAGCAGGCAGTCTGTGTCTGCATCTTGTAAGAATGTGGAAAGCGACAGTCATATGCAGCAGACATCCATTCCACTCGAAATCGAGCCATAATTAATATCCAACTCTTTTCCTTCTCCAGATAGTTCGATTCTATCCCTGGCCGAATATCCTCTCTTCTCGTACAGACACTCCGGTTCTATCTCAAGTTTGCTCCCCTCCGCTTCTCACTCGGTCTCTTCCAACAGATTAGTGTTGGTGCATCAACGTCTGGTTATCCCTGGCTTACCTCCTTTGCATCACAGATTTACCACGAGAACACCAGACGGAAACTATCCAACAGGATTGTGGTGGAAACGCATTCTATCCGTCGCGCCTGCACCGATAATCCAGTTCCCATAGCTCCACTGCCTGAAACTCTTTTCGGCGTACATGCACTCTGGCCAGAACATCTGTTTGGGCTATCCAAGCCCCCTTTCTCGTGGCTTCTCCAAGCATATGTCATGACCTCATCCACTTGACACTTCTTTGGCAATGGACCGCAGTCACATTAGCGCTGATTTCTGGGTGTTCCCAACCATTGTCAGCGACTCTCGCTGAAATGAGCAGAAATTCGATCAATTTATACCTGTACCTCATCAAGAACGAACCAAGAATGCATTTTTGAGCACCGAGCGGGGAAACCTTGGGCACGGTCCAACGGGTTGTGCTTCTTCAGAGGCACATCCGCATCGCATGCTAATCCACAGCTCGAGTCACCATGACTTACCGGCATTATGGTGTCATCTTTTGAGTCTACCGGGCCAAGCACGTCCATGATGCGCTCCGTAGAAGAGTTACAACATCGGTGTACCGGGGATCAGGTGTCCCTTCCTCTGTGTAGAGCGCAGGGGACTCTTCGTGCCACTGACGACCAATACATTCGAGGCCATGACACATTTTTCTCGAGGTGGCGTAGGCCGTTGTCTGTGCGGCCAATCCTGTAGGGTATGAGATAGTTTCTTTCTGGTGGAGCGAAGATGTGGAAGGACAAAGAAGCGTAAATGCGTCGCCCTAGCTGGTGCAGGGTACCCACTCCTACTGGTGCCGAAGCTCACGTAGGCCCAGTTCTGCCGTGCCTCAATCCCATACCAGGGAGTCCTTCCCGTGTGCTCACACTTGTAGTCCCCCCGTCACCCCACAGTGACCTTGTCCGCTTCTTTGACTCACGTGGAGGAGCCCGAGTCGCAGTATTCCGGGTCTGCGTCGATTATCTTAGAATTTCATGGTTGAGCCATAGCACTAATATTTAGCCTAAATGGACATGATTGTAGCCATTGGAAATGTTATTTGACATTTAGAACTCAATTGTTCAACCAGCTAAGGGTAAACCATCCAAGAGGAAGTTGAATGAGCCCAGGGACCAAACAGAGTCCACCCCAGCTCTCAAAGAGCATGAGTTATTCATGCTTGAATTTGATGTACGATGTTGCAGACACCCGAACTTTCTGCAACTGTATGGTATAGCGAGCACGGGAAGATTCCAAGCCGCGGTTTTCCACGAAGGGACGCATTTTAATACTGCCGACCATTCCATGATATCGACACCTGAGTACATTTGCTTTCTTACGAAGTGTTTGCGCAGAAGTATGAAGATTCACATTTCTTAGAACATTTTTCTGGGCGTGTATCGTAAGTCTGAAATCTACCTTTTAAGTATCAGGCTGAAGCGATTTCAGGAGGCACAATTTAGTGTATGAGTATCTATTGTATTGGCTCAAGCTCGCTGACCTCTTTAAGGGCGCTCGTCAATATATATCTTATGTTTCGGGGAAGATGCCAGTAATCCCACTGTCAAAACGAGATCCATGCGTCTGACAACGATCGCAGTACTGTTCGACTGCACAGCATGGATACGACTCTTAGCAGGCGTTCTCAGCATCGAGCTCACACCGCCTAAGTCTTAGTCTAGCGCCCTTTTCACTCCTCGGACCGATTTGAAACCATGCCACGCCTCTCTGCTCGCTTCGCCGTCGCCGTCTGAGATAATCGCCTCAATGACACTGGTAAATTATCACCGCATCTGCTACCGGCATCTGTGCTGGGGCCCCAACTTCTTAGTTCCGACGAATATGCCAATCAAACTGGGATCTATCCGTCATATTTCTGGCGCGGAATATGAAAGCTCGTTGGAAATTGCATTTTAAGCAAATTTCAAGGTGATTGATCATGGCTGGTCGACAGAGGACTCAATTATCGAGGATGGCTGGGATTCGTGAGTTCGGTTCGAGGGTTCCCACCTGTATTCTCATTTGCCTCTTCCAGAATAGAATGTGAAGATGGAAGCTCGGCTGTAGACAATGGTTGAATTCGGTGGGTTTTTTCCTCTACGCTATGCTCGCTTCGATTAACCACAGTATACTCTGCCTGCGTTGCGGAAAATATCTGCGTCGAATGGACTCCGACTCTGTCTACCCGCAGGGGTGACTCGCGCGAGCCAATCACATTTTTAACACTCTCGATATCAAATCCAACTTGCATGATTAGAACGAGTTTGACTTTCATGGTAATCAGGGATTTCAATGAGCAGTTTCATAGTTCTAATGGACACTATCCTTTTTCGTGTGCTGCTGTTGGGACTGATAGAGAGATTACCTTCCGGATATCTCTTTCTTTCTCCCTTGGCCGAATTTGCAACAGAAGTGCCGGGATGTTTCCGAATCCCCGACTGCCCGGCATATTGGTCTCGCGACTCCATCGGCGCTGAAAGGCTGAACGCGGAGGCTCAGAACCTCGGCTTTCCAGAACTAGCCTGGCGTATGCAAGTCGTGGGAGGATCCTGGGACAGCAGCTTTTACCACAGAATTCGTCAGTTCCACGAAGCCCAAGCCTTTGATCCCGATGACCAGAACGTGGCCAACGAGCTCGAGTATCCACTCTTGCAGCTATCTTGTGGGCCCCATGATCTACTCGCACATTGTGAGTGCAGATACACTGTGCTAATTTCTCTGACGATCAAGCAGTGTGGGAGTTTGACACAGGCGATGATTATTCCGAATCCGAAAGAGAAGACGCTGGTGGCAAAGACTCTGGTGCGCTGGGTCACTGTCATCCAATTCCTAATTCTGCCATGTCTCATCCCAGTGCAGACTCGATTAGCGGCGATGCTGAGGATGCCCCTAATACGCCGCCCAGTTCCCGTTCATCAGGAAAAACCCCATGGGGAATAGCTCGCCGGTTAAATACGGAGACCAAAATAGCTGTCTGTAGCGGTGATAGTCTTGGCTCTAGGGTATATATTGCTATGGCGCTCCGATAGCTCTGAGTGGTGACTCTGCAGGTCAATATAGCTCACCGGTCAAGCTACCGTGAGCTACATAACCTAGAGCCAATAATATATATCACTCTAGGGCCTATGAGTTTAGTAGCCGTGCTATGAAAAATGGAATCGACTTAGAATGATGAGTTTTCAACTTTATTTCTCACCATTTCGTTCGAGACTGCTAGTAAACAATGAGATGAGGCAGGCGTGGACTATCAGACTCTCGGGTTCAACAAGTTGAAGATGCTTGCTTCTACACCAGTACCGGGTCGAGATAGTTCAAACCGGCCAAGTTGCGGGTATCTAAGATGCATTTGAAGATATTCCATCTCTCCCTGAGATATTCTGGACTTGGATTCTTGTGCCCCAGGCTTAGATACGGAGAGTGGTTGAAATCTGTTGTTTCGCTAAGATCAGATGTATGCATCTACCGGAGTGCAAATAATTCGCCTAGAGCTCTTTCTGTGGCTTGCAGAAATGGTCTGTTAATCATCTGGCCAGAATCGAGCCACGTTGGAGCAGCTAGACCAAATTTTCCGTCAGAATCTTGCCGCACTGTGAGATCCGGCCCTGGCATTTTCCATGGATTTGGCTCCATAGAACATACAGAAATTGAGTGGAAATTGAATTTCACAACTCACTCGGGGTCCAGAGTCAGTGGATGAGCCTGCGTAAATCAACGGCGTTCACTTTACGAGTGGCTGTCTGATTGTAAAGCAAACGCCGTTCATATGTGGCAGTGTCGATGATATCATATACAAGGGGCTGGTCGGCCGCTTCGCGGCCTCCCACCCTCTTTCATGAGGTCATTTCCTGTCTATTTACTAATTGTCACAATTTCATGTGTGACTGACTTCAGTTGAGTGGAATTGAATTCATAACATTCCTGGTACATATTTGCTCGCTCATTGATGAATCTATGGGGGGTCGGGAGCCTATTGGACGGAGGAATGACGAATAGTGATTAGAGGGAATAATAGTACGCGTTCTGGATCTAGCCAAAAACGTCGCCGTGTAAAGCTTAGTGTTGCCGCGGTCCGGTTCGGTCCAGTTCAATAGTCATTTTTTCCGAACCTTGAACTGAACCCGGGGTTCGGTTCAGCCAATCCTGCGAACCTCGGACTGGACCCAGGTTCAAGGTTCAGCAAGGTCCGGTTCAGGTTCGGACCTATTTTCTTTTCCCACGCTGTAAAAATTACTAAAACAAGATGTACCATCGCTTCGCTCCGGTAAGTCGCACCATAGAGGGAAAACAAAGATGAATTGAATCTGCGTGCATACTATCGAGATATAATGCAAAATGGCCTGCCGACTGTCAAGAGACACGGTTTGCCATCATATACAGTTCAACGTGCGACCTTGCTCCTACAGAAAGATTTTGAAGGTGGCCAGACGAGCTCGAAGAAATGAGAATGGGAACAACAGATAGCATGAAGACAGCCCTAGTGTCATTGAATTGGAGGGTGACAGAATTAATAGACGGAAATATCTTCCGTCAGTTTGAAGGGTGCCAGAAGGAGAGGCAACCATGAACGCGGGGGGAGCGAATGAAAGACGGAAGATATGAGACAAATTGTAAGGGCAACCCTGTGGCCCGAAAATAGCTCAAGTCCTGGCGAGGGAGAATCCGAAGGTTAATTGACAGGACTAGCTAAATATACACTCTGGCGCACCTGGCGAGGGAGAATCCGAAGAGAAGAAAGCTTAAGGATTCCCACGCCAGGTGCTAGTATCTACTAACTAGTCAAGCACGTGTCCGTAGTGATCGGCAGAGATCCCGGGCTTGGTCGCAGACCACGTGCCAGCGGGAGTTGCCAGGCCGGTCATCCGGTCGTCCGGTCGACCGGTTACCGGGTGGGTGCCGGGGGAAGCTGGAGAGGCGCCAGGAGGGACCGGAAATAGGGGTTCCCCTGACATCACCCCCCCCTTGGAATGCGGCGCCCCGACGCATAGACCGGACATGGAGGGCAGGGTCACGGAAGGGCAAGGAGTCAAAGGCGGCAGCGGCGATGGAGCGGGGTTTTGCAGGGTACTTCCGGTAGAATTCCGCAATGGCGTCCGGGGAGAAGACGTCGGAGTGTTTAACCCACTGGTCATGTGAGGCATCATACCCCTTCCACCGGACAAAGTACCAGAGCGACCGGTAGCGGATTTTGGCGTCCAGGATCTCCTCAACCTCCCAGCGTTCGTCGCCGGGGGGGCCGCCGAGGACCGGTGGCGGTTCGTCGTAGCCGGGCCGGTTCTCGAAAGGGTCGTCCCCAGAGAGCTGCAGCTTCACTACCGGAAAGACCGGGTGAAGCCGGGAGAGGCGGGGTGGCAGTTCCAGTTGTAGGCACCTCGCCCGACGACCTTGATAACCTTGAAGGGGCCAAGGCGCCGATGCGAGAGGCCAACAGATGGCCAGGTGGTCTGGATGTCTGAGGCATCAAGCCAGACCCAGTCACCAACCTTGATCTCTGGCGCCGGGGTGCACCGGCGGTCGTAGTACCGCTTGTACTCTTCCTTGGCTTTCACAAGGGCGGCCTTGGCCTCTGAGACACCAGAGGCGATCTGGTCACGGAACTCGTTCACGGACTCCACCCTTGAACGTGTTCCGTTCGGTTCGAACCCCATCCGGGGGAGCCGGCCGGTATCGGTCATGAATGGGACCTGCTGCGTGGAGGAGTGAACATGGTTGTTGTATGCAAACTCCGCAGCGGGTAGGAGCTTGTCCCAGTCATCCTGCTTGTAGTTAGTGAAAAGCCGGATGAACTGCGCGAGTTCCTGGTTAACGCGTTCGGTCTGGCCATCGGTCTGTGGATGGTACGCTGTGGAGGTTGCCGGTTCCACACCGATGAGATGCCAGAGCTCAGTAGTGAACTCCGCCGACAAACTGCGGACCCCGGTCAGAAATGTACTTCCAAGGGGTCCCATGGTGCTTCCAGACGTTCCGGTAGTAGAGCCGGGCGGCACCCACTGCATCAAGCCGGGTGCTGCACTCATTGAAGTGCGCCCGCTTACTGAGAACGTCTATGACCACCATGATCGCGTCGTAGCCGTGTGCCTCTGGAAGCTCAACGATGAAGTCCACGGAGACCGTGTCCCAGCGTTCCTCCGGAACTTCCGTGGGGTGTAACTCACCAACCGGAAGCTTCCAGAGTGCCTTGGTCCGACAGCATAGGTCACAGGTGGCGACATACCGGCCGACGTGACGGGACATTTGGGGCCACCAGTAGTTCCGGGAGACGAGCTCCAACGTCTTGAAGCGACCGGCGTGTCCGGCGACCCGGGTGTCATGGTGCTGCTCAAGGATCCGGCGGCAGAGGTCCTTGTCCCGAGGGACAACTACCTTACCGCGGAAGTGGAGCAGGCCTCCTTCGACATGCCACTCGGCAGACCGGGACGACCGGGCGCCCCGGACCTTAAGGAGGTCCCGAGCCGCTATGGCAACGGGCTCCTCAAGGTCTGGTTCGCCAGCCAGAGCCTCCCGGATGTCCCGGAGGAGAGGGGCCTCCGGGCCGGCAATGACAAGGCCCTCCAGCGCACGGATGTGGAAGAGCTCGGGGCGCAGGAGGGTGACATCCTCATTGTCCGATGCAGCTCCGTGGTCCGGACGCCGGGAAAGGGCGTCCGGACGACCCATAAGGCTTCCAGGCTTGTGGTGCAGCGAGAAGTCGAACCGGGACAGGTACAAAGACCATCGCGCCTGTCTCCGGTTGAGGTTCTGCGACTTCCGGAAGTACTCCAAGTTCTTGTGGTCGGTCCAGATCTCGACCGGGTGCTGCGTGCCTTCGAGGAAGTGACGCCACTCCTCTAGGGCCCGGACGATCGCGAGCATCTCCTTGTCGTGGATCTCGTAGTTGCGCTGGACTTCACTTAAGCTCTTGGAGTAGAATGCGACCGGGTGCCACTTTCTGTCCGCGTCCGGCTGTGACAGGACGGCTCCGGTTGCGAAGTCGGAGCTGTCTGCCTCCAGCCGGTACGGCTGGGACTCATCCGGAAGGACCAGGACCGGCTCTGAGGTTACGGCGTCCTTGAGCGCCCAGAACGCGGCTGCCTCTGCGTCACCCCAAACCCATGGCACACCCTTCTTTGTGAGGTCGAAGAGGGCGCGGGCCGAGTGCAAGAACGCCCGGATGAACCGCCGGTAGAAGTTTGTGAAGCCGAGGAACTGCTGCACATCCTTCTTATTGCGCGGTTCCGGCCAGGCAGCGACTCCGGCGACCTTGACCGGGTCCATCTCCACGTGATCATGGGAGATGATCACCCTGAGGTATTCGATCGACGATTTCTCGAACTCGCACTTCTCCGGGCGCAAGTAGAGCTTATGCTCCCGGAGGCGACGAGAAGGACTTCCCGGACGATCTCTCGGTGCTGGGCGAGGTCCAAGTGGGCGATGAGGATGTCGTCGAGGTATACCATGACGTCTCCCGACAAGATGAGGTCTTGGAAGATGTCGTTCATCATGGTCTGGAAGGTCGCTGGGGAGTTGGTCAGGCCGAAATACATTACAAGGGGCTCAAAGAGCCCCCAGTTAGTCCGGAAGGCCGCCTTCCACTCATCGCCCTCGCGGATCCGGACGTTGTTAAAACCCCACCGGACATCGAGCTTCGTGAAGAACCGAGCTCCTTCAACCGGTTGACAAGGTCATTGATCAGAGGGAGTGGGTACCGGTTCTTTACGGTCATCACATTGAGCGCCCGATAGTCTTGGACGAACTGGAGCGCTCCGTCCTCCTTCTTAACAAAGAAGACCGGGGAGGCCATCGGCGATTTGGACGGCCGGATCCGGCCCGTGGTCAGCCCTTCCTCGATGAAGGCATCAAGCTCCTTCTGTTCAAGGGGTGAGATTGGGTAGACCTTACAGTTGGCCGGTTTGGCGTCCGGGACAAGTTCGATGGCATGGTCCCACGACCGGCGCTCTGGGAGAGAGTCAAACGACTCCCAGTTGAAGACGTCCTCGAACTCATGGACCCAGTCAGGAAGACCCTCCCGGTTGGGTGCGGAGTTCTTGGCGAAGGCTTCCGCCAGCCGTTGGGAGACGGTGCTGGCGGCTCGGATATCTTCAGAGGGGATGAACTGGGTATAGAAGATCCGGTCACCCTCCTCAAGCGGGGCGTCGTCATCGTCCTCATCGTCTTCGGAGTCCGGGGTAAGTTCCGGAACGTCATCATCGCCGTCTTCGTCCATCCGGTCGTCTGTGTCAATGACACAAACGGCTGGGAAGGGACCGGACCGAAGTTGCCGGACGATCCGGGCAACGGCCTTGGCTTGCCGGGCGCTCAGATCGTCCCTCGTCATGGCAGGTGGTGCAGCCGGAGGGGCAGCGGCTCATCTTGACCTCCCGGGTCTCCCAGTCTATCTCCGGGTTGTGTTTGCGGAGCCAGGAGTACCCGAGGATGAGCTGCTCTTTTCCCAGCCTGGTGACGGCAAGCACGACCCGCTCACTGTGGCCCTTATAGCGCAGGACCACTTCCGCAACATCCCAGATGTAGCCGGCCTCGTTGGGAGAGCCGTCCACATTGAAGACCGGGATGGGCTGCGAAAGCCGGCGGACCGGTAACCGGTTCACCGCAGCATACTCCGAATCGACAAAGTCGGAGGTTGCGCCACAGTCAACCAGCCCGTTCAGCGAGAGCTTCACAGCATCGTCAGTGGACTCGATCTCAAGAGGTAGATGGAGCGAGTTTCCGCCCGGCGAGGCCGCGACCGTGTACCGTTTGGGGAGCTTGCGCTCCCAACCTGGCTTCCGGACACGGGGGGCTGCCGGGAAGGCCAGGGCCACCAGTTCCGAGGGGACTGGGGCGGCCGGGGTCTCTACTGGGCGATCATGCAAGCCATCAAGGCGGTCTTGATGGGTTGTGTAATCGCCCGGGTCGAGAGGTGCGTCTTCCGTTTCGACCGTTGCATAAGATGTATTGCCAGACTCATTATACAAACAGGTGAAACGATTAGGGGACGCGAACGAGGGCGCACCGCTCACTCGTCGCATGCCGGAAAATCCTCCGGAACCGGAGTTTCCGGACGTCCCGTCACGGCCCCGGTTGTCGCCAAGCGTGCAACCAGTTCCTCCAACAGGTCACCACCAAGCTGCCGGATCACCTCGTCCAACACGTCGACCGACCGGACATCGGCCGGTGCCGGGCAGTCTCGGGCGAGGTGCCCGGGTTCTCCACAGCGGTAGCAGCCACGGCGGGGCAAGCCGTGGGTGCGGGCCCGGTCAACGTCCATCGGGACCGGAGGGGGCAGCGATGGGGCAGCAGGCCTCGGTTGGGCCGCCACGATGGGAGCCGGGACCACAGAGACTGGCCGGGTCCGAGCAACCGGAACCGGTGCACGTAGGGCATTTCCGGCGGCACGTGCACGGAGCTGTGATTCGTACTGCCGGTAGGCCCGGGAACGCCATGTCGGGTAGTCGCGGAGGTCCGGGGGATCGCTCGACGCGGTAATGGTGTGATTGATCGCCGGGTCGAGGCCGGTCCGGTACTTTGCGACCTTCATGAGAGGGTCCTCAAAGCCGGCAAGCTCCACGAGGTCTTCAAAGTCGTCTGTATACTTGAAGACATCCCGGGGGGCCGTAAGTCGCGTAAATCTGATGGGAATGGCGTCCAAGCGAGAGAGGTGATACGCGAAGACACATAGGATGAGGCCGTGCTGCAAGAATCCCTGAAAACGAATGTTAGAGAAGTCCGAAACCGACTAATAAGCATACCTGCTTGTCCTTTCCATCCCCCCATCGCATCCAGTGAAACGCCATGGTATGCTTCGCAGCGTCCAATTGCAGTGGCCATTCAACGAACTCGGCTCTTCCAGCAGGGGTGCTGAAGTTGAATCTACGAGTAAGAGCAGGGCTGGGCTTGTCAGGGCCCGTGCCCTCGATGGGCAGCTCAACTGACGATAATGGTGTCAATGGAGGTAAGTGAGAAAGTTACGAACTCACCGTCTGTCAGGTCCTGTTCTTTCTCTTCTCCGTCCTGGTCCTGGCTATTATCACCTTCAAAGTATCTCTGAACAACCTTCTCCGCCAGCCCACCGAAGCCGTTGTGCCAGTCATGCAAGCGGTAGCCGATCTGGGAGCGTATCGTCATCAGCGGTCTGTGAAGCGAAGATAGACACGTACCAAACCAGTCCACACGTCCTTGGGGCGTACCTGGTATACGTCCGCACCGTAAACCATGTCGACGATGGTCTGCACCTGATTGACAGTCAAATTACTCACTATCACAAAAAGTAACCGGAAATGTGTTTATTGCCAGAGCTCACGTCCACTGAGCTAAATGACCTACCCGTCAAAGATACTTAATGATCCTCTGCCCAGATCCCCTAACTTGTTTTGGAAGTCTGGGTTCATTAGCACTGGCTAGAGGCACCAAAATATCAGCAATGCCGATGGCAGTTATGTCATTTTGTGGTCCACAAGAAAGATTGGCCCCAGGATGACAGCCTGAGATCTAATTGACAGTAGCCAAACTATGGGATGGACTCTGAAGCATCTTGCCTGAATTTTTGACAGCTAGAACCTTGGACACCCTAAAGGAACAACTCAGCAAGGCATTCTGCAACACTAACACCAAATTTGCAACCTGCATCAGATAAACCCCAATTATAAACATAGTCCCTGCAAGATGGGATCCTGAATGGATGGAATAGACTATCACAAGTGCCCCCATAGATTCTCACTCAAGAACAAAGCACTCAGACACAAATTTGTAGGCTAAATAGTATGGTGCTTTCTGTGAAGATTTTGCTGAGTTGACTTGCAGAATGTTTGTCCTGTTTTTATTTATCTATTGACTTCCCAACTTTATATGTAAGTCTTAGAGCATATAGGACATCCTGAAGATTTACCCTCGACCCTCTCCACCAACTTTATCCTTGTAAGTGACTCTGTGCCAGAACATTTTTTGCCTTCTGCAGCAAAATTAGGTGAAATAAATATAACCCATCTAATGAGCATATACCCACCGATTTTGAAGCAGACTTTTTTTGTCAAACCCAAGGAACACACACATTGAGTCAGAACAAAAATATCCTACAAATTGATGCCGTAAAAACCCGATTTCCGGTTACTTTTTGTGATAGCGAGTATCCCATGGGCTGCCTGTACCTACACCTGCATGCTCGCAGGCGAGCGGTATAACTTCATTCGTGAACTTCTCGGAGGTGTTGGCAGGCAGGTGCTTGAGTTGCCATTTAACGTCGCCGCCGTGCGCAGCCTTCCCGGTGAGCTCCTTGGGGACGACTGGCTTGATGTCGAGGGGAGGCTGAAGAGAGCGTCGTCAGCGATAGTGTTGCCGGGGTGCGGTTCAGAACCGCTCCTGAACCTGAACCGAACCCGAACCGCACCTGAATTCAGGTTCGAAAGGCTCGAAAAGTCCGAACCGAACCCCAGGTGCGGTTCGGGGTTCGAGGATTTTGGATTTTGGCGAACCTGTTCGAACCTCATGTTTTTACTGCTTGATTCCGACTCAAGGAATAAATAAGAGTCGTTAATTTCCGCCTTCCCTGCAGCACACAAGGTCCCCGCCGTCGACAAATAAATAGGTGCAGCCTGCCGCCGTCAACAAATGTATGATTGCTCCGCCTACGCGCAGTGGACAAGGTCCCCGCCGTCAAATAAATATACGCAGCACGCCGCCGGCCAAAAAATCTGTGATTACTCCGCCTGAGGAGGGTACTTAAGGTGGCAGTAAATTCACTCTTCCCTATCCTTTCTAATGTCCGTTGGCAACGAGTGTGTAGTGGGCCCGGATGGAAAATCACTCCCTGTGTCTGAGATCATTTTCTACAGCGATCTTGACGCTGACCGTCCTCTTCCACCTGTCAAAACCTCTTCCACCCGGACTACCAATATCACAGAACTCTTTCAGTGGCGCTCTTCTGGGCAGATCTCTCACTCTCTTGATCTCTACCTGACTCACTTCTCTGCTCATGCTTATACTTCCCATACTGTTTGCTCCTCCTCTACGAATCTGTAGTATTATTTCTAAATCTCATCTGCAATCCTACCTTTTGATTCGAACTCCAAGACAGCCTATGCTGTATCTGCATGGGATTTGGAAGCATACGAAAATAGTCTCGCAGTGCTGGAAGTCAAGGTGAGCACAAAATTTGTTCTGACTCGTTAGAATCTCATTCCATGATATTTCGATGCATATTATGCCCCGCCGGCCCCTGCCGTTCAGCCCGAAGTCGTCGTTACTCAAGATATTCAATTTTTTCACTCAGGTATGTGTTCTTGTTCTAAGTTTAAGAGCTTTTCGAGGCGTCAAAAATTCATGACAATTCTACAGGTTCGTTCAGGTTCGAACCTCTTCTGAACCTGAACCGAACCCGTATGAACCGAACCCCTGGGTTCGGTTCTGGGTTCGTCAAAAGTGCCGAACCGAACCCATCCTGAGGTTCGGGGTTCGGAAAATTTTGCTCTGAACCGAACCTAACCGAACCCCGGCAACACTAGTCAGCGATCCGAAACGATCGGAACAGAACGCTTACGGCGTCCGGCATTCCTTTCTTCTTCTTCCCTTTCTGCGGACGTTCGACATGTTCCTCCTCATCGTCGTCAAGCGCTGGTCCCCCCGGAGCGACCATAGAATCATCTTCTGGAGCACTGGACGCTTCTTTTACCTTGGACTTGGGCCCACGATCGTCGAGTACACTCTTCTTTTTCGGCTGCGATGACTTGGACTTCTTTGCTGGCTTTCGTCCGCTGGTGGTGGATCTGCAGAAACATGATCAAGAATTTTTTAAATAGATCTGAATACACGTACTTCTCGGGCGCTTTGCGCTTCTGGCCAGCGGATGCACTCTCTACAGCCGGGGTGCCCGATGAATCCCGTGTCTTTCGAGACGCGAGAACGTCGGCACGTGAAGTAGACTTAGGCTTCTTCTTTTCCTTGGGCTCGTCTGCGTCGCTGTCCTCGCCATCAGTGTCGTCAGAGTCTTCGTCAGACTCTTCGCTGTCTTCAATCTGCTGCTGGTAGGCATCTGAGTCGTCCCCTGAGCCCGACTCGTCTTCAGTGTGCCGAGCAGTCGCAACTGGGATCTCAAATTATCAGTCAGCATTAATCGCACCAAGGCTATGCATCACCTGAATCCACTGGAGCAGGAGACTCCATATCCACAGGTTTGTCGGTTGGGTGATTTGCAGTAGCAGTATATGCGAGGTCGGCCTGGTGCTGTTCGTTCTCAACGGCAGCAAGTCGCTTCAAGGCCTGCTTTTTTTCGAGTGCTGCTCGTGCTCGAGCAGTTGTTTCGTCGTTGCGGGCCTAGGCCATCTCGACCTTCGTACGCCGGGTCCCCTTGTGGACTCCAGCGTTGACGCCGGAATGAACAAACTTGTTCTTTTCCCGTGTCTTCAGACCTGGCGCCTCCATGGTGGTGGGGTAGAAGGAAAACCGCTAAGTCAACACGATAGCAACGTGCGCAAAAAGTGGCGCAATATTTTGATTACTCATTGTAAGTGCTTAGTAGTTCGTTTCCAGGGCGCATCATGTGGAAACTGGGAACCATCTCAAATGTGAAACGCGGGACAGCCGCTTTTGCCCGACTTTTGCCCGAGACTGCGGATATGGATAATGTCTTGAAAATTTTCATCCCCTCTGCCTTTTCCACTATGCCTGGCAAGCCTAAGGTCAAGACATTCAAGCCTCGCAATATCCCCTGCCCATTTCCCCGCTGTGGGCGCTTTTTTCTCAATAAATCTGGTCACACACGACACTTTGATTTGGAGCATGCGCCATTCGATCAACGTCTTCACCCCCCCAACAGCTCGGACGACGATGGCCCTATAGGCTCTCCGCCTGGAAGTCGTCCTTCCTCTGTCCTTGGCGGGGGAGATGCCGGCGGAGCAGTGACTCCACCGCCACCTCCAGTTCGGTATCACCGTGTTTTGAATGGTGAGGTGGACATTGGTTTCCTATAATATAACTAACCATAATTTCAGGTCGGCCGTGTGATTCCAATAGAAATTTTCTACTGCCTAATACACCTCCACCACCGCGGGTACGCCCACCACCGGACGATTTCAGTCCATACGCTGGGCGCGAGGACTTTGAGCTTGCCGATCTGCTTTACAGACGTGTTCAGATGTCTGCAGGTGCGATTGACGAGCTCATGCAAAATTGGGCTGCGCGGCCTGTGTCTGCGGGAGATCCACCGTTCGCAGATCACCAAGATCTCTACAACACTATCGACGCCACGGAAATTGGTCATGTTCCTTGGCAATCGTTCACTGTCACACTGGGGGCAAAAGGCGACGCATGTGTTTTCTGCATGCGTTAGACGCATGTGGTCCGCATGTGAGGGGGACTCTGGAACAAAGCTGACAATCAGCTTTGTGCACCTTTTTTTGGGGGGCAACTCAAAGAAAAAACAAAGGTGCGACAAAGCTAATTGTCAGCTTTGTTCCAGAAACCACTCGCATGCGGAGCACATGCGTCTAACGCATGCGCAGTCCGCATGCGTCGGTCTTTGCCCCCGGTGTCACCTATAACAAACCCATAGCAGCTGGGGATGTTACACCATGGAAGACTCAAGAATACGTCCTTCACTTTCGAGATCCGCGCGCAATCCTTCATCAGCAACTCGCCAACCCAGACTTCAAAGGGGAAATGGACTTCGCACCCAAACAAGTCTTTGGCGAGGGGGATAGTCGCGAATATCAGGACCTTATGTCCGGGAATTGGGCTTGGCGGCAGGCGGTGTGTCTTTCCGTATTTACTTTACCTGATACTTATCTTTTGCTGTCATATCATGCAGGATATTATCGTCGAGGACCCTGCCACACATGGGTCCACCTTTGTACCTGTAATCCTCGGCAGCGACAAGACCACTGTATCTGTCGCCACCGGCCAGAATGAATACTACCCCCTCTACATGTCCAATGGCCTCGTCTACAATGGTGTTCGACGTGCACACCGCAACGCAGTAACTCTTATTGGGTTTCTCGCCATCCCTAAAAGTGCGTCCGATTTTCTTAGCCCATAAACATTTCATTCTGATTTATCGTCTAAAGCGGATCGTGAGAACCAAGACTCAAACGAGTTCCGCACGTTCCGTCGAAACCTATTCCATGGATCCCTTCGCCATATTCTCCAGTCCCTCAAGCCCGGGATGACCGTTCCTGAGGTAGCTCTATTTGCAGATGGACACTACCGCCGTGTTATTTACGGCCTGGGCCCGTACATCGCCGATTATCCAGAGCAGGTGCTTCTTGCATGCGTGGTACAGGGCTGGTGCGCCAAGTGAGTGCTAGCATTCGTTATATGCATTTACTAAAAGTGCAAATATTGGCTGTAGATGTACCGCATCGCGCGAAGACCTCGATGGCCCAAGCGGCCGGAGAACTCAACTCCACACCGAAACTTTATTCGACGTCCTCAACCACGGCACAATGTGGGACCAATACGGCGTCGTTCCTGATGTCGTGGTGCGTGTTAATTTCCCCCTTGATTCCTTAACTGATGTAATATCTGCAGCCATTCACCTGGGACTTCCTGCGGGCGGATATATATGAACTCCTCTCCCCCGATCTTTTGCACCAAGTGATCAAGGGGACCTTCAAGGATCACCTTGTCGCATGGGTGGGAGAGTACCTTGAGAACGAGCATGGGAAAGCTAAGGCCAAGAAAATTATGGCAGACATCGACCGACGGTAAGTGCTCCAATACAAACTATATTTTGCTCATCTTGATTCCCCCAGAATCGCTGCCGTCCCGCCGTTTCCAGGGCTTCGTAGATTTCCAGAGGGCCGGGGCTTTAAACAATGGACCGGGGATGATTCGAAAGCACTAATGAAGGTCAGTGTACATATATTTATGAATTTACCTCCTTACGCTAAGCTTCATTCCAGGTGTATCTCCCGGCTATCGAGGGCCATGTCCCTGCCCAGATGCTGCGCACCTTCAGCGCTTTCCTGGACTTCTGCTACCTGGTCCGCCGGAACGTTGTTAACGAGGCCACGCTCACTGCCATCGACGCCGCGCTTGCTCGGTACCATCACGAGCGTACCATCTTCGTCGATTCGGGTGTCTGTCCAAATGGCTTCTGTCTGCCCCGCCAATATTCACTCACTCATTACCGTTATCTTATTCAAGAATTCGGGGCTTCGAATGGATTATGCTCCTCCATTACGGAGTCCAAACATATCAAAGCCGTCAAGCAGCCGTGGCGACGATCGAGCCGATATGAAGCTCTTGCGCAAATGCTGACCATCAATGACCGGCTCGACAAACACACAGCAGCCCGTGTCGACTTTGTGGATCATGGGATGATGACCGGCCCTATAGCTCGTGCTCTCCCTGCCACTGCGCCCGCTGCAGCCGCTGCAAATGACGGCGACGACGACGATGACGGTGGTGCGACTGATGAGCGGGTAATCCTCGGGGAAGTTATTTTGGCAAAAACGCCAGGTACGATTTTCACCCTTCACCATTTATACACTCATTAGCTTACAATCTGTATAGTGCGCAGGTGCCCCAGGGAGCCAAATGCTCTTGCCCGGCATCTTGATCTCCCCACCCTCGTCCCTCTCGTCCGCCGCTTCCTCTACGCACAGGCCAATCCTGACCGTGATTACGACATCCCCCTTTCGGATATTCCTCTCGACGACTGCCCTGATGCTCCCGGTAGCATCAAGGTCTTTCCCTCCGCCATCGCAAAATTCTATGCTCCAAGCGACCAGTCTGGTATTGCCGGCATGCTCTGCGAGCGCATCCGGGCTGTGCGCTCTTGGCGTGGTGGGCCCGCTCGACACGACTGTGTTTTCGTTGAGGGTGATCCAGACCTCCCGGGTTTTCGGGGCCTCCTTGCCGCCTGTGTTCTCCTTTTCATGTCTTTCAAACACCGTGGTGTCACCTTTCCATGCGCGCTTGTGACGTGGTTCTCGGCAATCGGGGAAGAGCCATGCCCTGATGTCAGAATGTGGATGGTGGAGCCGGACGTGGACAACCGTGGGCGGCGCGTCATGGACGTAATTCATGTGGATACCATTCTGCGTGGGGCGCATCTTATCAGTATTTATGGTGATCACTTCCTTCCGCAACACTTCAAATATTCGGACTCTTTAGATCGTTTCAAAGCCTTTTACATCAATAAGTATGCAGACCATCACGCACATGAGATAGCTTTTTAGTATGTAGTACATGTTGTATTCCTATACTAATTCTTATGGTATTGATTTTCTACTCAAACTCTTTGGCATGGCACAGTCTTGGACGTCTTTGTTCTGGCATGGGATCTTAGAAGTTGCAGCAAATTTCTGAAAGACTCAGCATCCAACGCTCAGGACTAAGACACTCAAAGACTAGGTCTCAAAGACGAAAGACACTCTTACCCAAGACAAAGACTCTGAAAGACGTGTTTCAAAGACAAAGCTCTCAAAGCAAAATGTGATGTTTTACTGATGTTTCAGGGGGCGGGGCACGCGGATGCGGCTCCGCAGCCTTATATAGGGCTCCCCTGTTTGGACCACAACAACGCGTACATCTCTCTCAACAACCCCACCATGGTTCGTTGATATGAACCAAATAGACGCGTCCCTATAAAGGCGGCAGTCCGACTTTTCAATCTGGTGTGAGTCCCCTGAACCCACTCTGCTCAGCTGCCAGCAATAACCCTTATCGCGCATAGATATGGCTGCCCAATCAACAGTACATGGGGGAATGATATATCACGATCTCTCCCCAGAGATCGCTCGTGTAACACGTGTTATATCCCCAGCTCTGCCCCAGAGACGCCGGTGATATATCAACCTAGAGACGCTTACCTTTTCGATACGCAGTGTCAGGGCTCACGCCAGCGATCTTGAAGCAACCGAGCTCATCGTCGACGACGACCTTGAGCGTGTATCTACTTGTTTGGCAAAATCCTGAGGGCGGGCTCATGTAATATCCCAATCAGGCAATTCCTCAGCTGGCACACGCATTTCAAGCACGCCCGGCAGCCCGTATTTCCCAGTCTATGGCTCTACAAATACAGGTAGCAAGTAATGAGAGATGTAGCTACAGGATAGATAAAATGGGATAATATATGGGCGTCCATCGTGCAGAAAACCTAGTCCGACAGTCAGCCAGTCCCAACGCCCTCATTGTCCGAATCCTCCTCGTCTGCCCCATCGTCGTCCTCGTCGTCAGGCCAAATGGAAGCGTAGTGCTCACGCGCCGTCTGGAGAAAGGCCGGGACGTCCTTCCAGTGCTCCGCGAAACGATCTGCTATCTTGTCCATGCATTCGGCCTGCTTGTGCGCGTACGCTGCGTGTCCCTCGCGCAATGCTGCGTCGAGCTGCATACTCGCGCACAAACCGACCAGAGACCTCCACCAGCCTGCGCGCCAGCGCAGGAACTGCACCACCCGGCGCATCTCTTCCTCCACGAGCTCTACCTCCTCTGCATAGCGCATGGCCCTTGCGTGCGTCTTCGCCCATTCAATTCGCAAAGCTGCCCGTGCGTTATTAGCATGCTCGACGCCTCACTGCCGCACGACGTACCCTCGTTATCAACGACATCTTCCTCCGTCCCCGTGGTGCTGTGCGATACCCATATCCAGGACAACGGTAGCTTGTCCTCTGCTTGCAACGCGGCGCGACGTGCTTCCTCCTCGGGATCCAGCCGCGCTCTCTTCCTCTTCTTTCGGCCACCTTTTTGCCTCTCCTCGTCTCCAAATAACGCGCTCGGTCTCCCCCGCACATCCGCCTCTGCCAATGGCCGCAGGTGCGTTTTCCACTCCGTACGCCTCAGCACAGGCCCCAGGGATTCGAGGGCTCGATACGCAGCCCAGTACTCATCCGCCGCGCGGTCGATCCGGGCTTGGATTCCCTCTGTCCGTGTCCCAGAACGCGTCTTGGCTTTGACGCCGTGCAGGGACTTGTCCCGGTACTGGTACTCGTATGTGCGTACCAGTAGCTGGTCGCACATCTCCTTCAGCGCCCCGAACGCCTGTCCCTTCCGCAGATCGTACTCATACACCTGCAGCGACTCGTCACAGTGTACGCGCCTCCCAATCCCAGATGGGAGATAGAGCTTGATGTCCTGGGCTCGCAGCCCGGGTAACGCCTGCGTGGCCGCAACTCGTTTGCGCGCCGCATCGTCGCGCTCCCGCAGCAGGGTGACCTCCGGAATGAACAGCTGCTGGACAGCCATCCACGTGTCAATCTTGCGGTGCAGCTTCGTCTCCCGCTCGATCCTTCGCCGACCCTGGTCGACTGTCTCGTGTGCGCCGACATTCTTGAGGTGGGTAGCGTACAGTCGCCTACTTCATCATTAGCATGCACTGCGCTTGTTTCGGTCTGGAAGAGTTACTTACTGCGACTCCTCCAGCTGCAAACCCATGGACAACATTTCTGTCTCGTGCATGTCCCCTCGAACGTTCAGCAGCTCGATATCCTCCGCTGCGATCTCCGCAAGTCGGCGCCTGACCTCGCGCAGACCCTCATGCTCAACGGTGCTCTGGAACTGGAACGGGTTGGGCTGACTGGAGTCGGCCTCCCATGCAACCGCCATCTCAGTCCAGGTCGAGATCGCCGCCGGTGGGAATGACGCCTCCATGTCCACCCATGCCTGTCGCGTCTCGAGCATCAGCAGAACGTATTTCCGTATCTTCTCCAACAAATCGCGTCCTACGGTTCGTCAAAACCGCTAGCAGCACAGCAGCCTGAACAACTCACCCAAATGGACGATCTTCTTCCAATTAGAGTCTTGGAAATGGTGGTCGAGTTGGTCTCGTCGTGCACCAGGTCCCGACACGCTGGTACTGTTGGCCAGTCGGTTCGCGTCGGCCCAACCCCGCTCAGGTGCCTCCCCGTCCGTGCGGCCCATGAAAGGCGTGAGGTTGAAGGAAAACAGGATGTTACATAGCTCGATGTGAGCGGGGGAGATGGAACTTCGGCACCAGAAACACGACGTACTTCTCGTCCTCTTTGAATTGGACGTTGAGCTCAAACAGCTTCATCCGATCCCAGATATTCTTGTGCCACTGGCACGCAATATCATAAGACACGAAAAGCCGAAGGAGGGGGCTGCCCGCAATGCTCATGAAGAACATGTAGTCCATGTTGATATACCTGGGCAGGACGCTTCAGGGACATGCGGCCTCGCAGGGTGAAACTGCTCACCGTTCTCCCTTTTGGAGGTCCCCGACTCCCAGCGGACGCTTCATGTTATGCCTGGCGCAGTCGACCGTGCAGATCCCCGACGATGCTGTACCCAAGGACTCGCGATCGGGTTTGTCGACGGCGTCATGCGCCACGCAGGTGCTGCGCTTTGGCGTAACCGTCCGTTAGCCTGGCGCAAACGCATGAAGAAGAAAAGGCTTCACTCACCTCCTGCTTAAAATCCCAATGCTTATCCAGATGCGCCATGTACTTCTTCACATCCCCGAAGAACGCCCAGCCCGTCCCCAATCCCGGGTCCTTCTCTTCACTGGAGACATCGCGTCGTTTGAGGCGGAAATTGGCGTCTAACCCCACAAACAACGCATACAGGTACCTAATGGATGAGAACATCAACTTTTGTCGTAGGGCGCACACGTGCACGAATGGAACCTTTTCCCACCCGGGAGGAAGGTTCTTGCCCGGTTGCGGACACGCAGGACAAAGCAGGGCGCACTCCCCTGGTTTTGTGGCCGCGATGCGATCCTCGGCGGGGTCGTGCCTGCGGCCTGCCCGCTTCAGCAGATGCAGGTTCTGCCACTGACGCGTCATCCTCAAGAACTCCTCATACCGCTCCCTGCAAAACCAGCGTCAGCGACCTGACCGTGACGAGGAATCAACTAAAACCATACCCGTGAAGGTTCTGAGCCGGTGTTATCAGTCTCACGAGCGAGACTATTATAAAACTGGTACGCCGAGCATTTTGACTCCATGCTCAACAGATCGAATCGTTCGAGGGCCCCAAAGGTTGCGGCAGATCTGGGATTCATTCCAGTGGCAGGATAAAGCCGTGCACGGAGCAGTTGGATCTGCTTTTCCTCCGATTTGCTACAATTGCAGTCATCGAGATGGACTTCGTGGATCCGGTGGGAGCCCACAATGACGAAGTCGTCGCCATGGGACGGCTCGGGGTTGTTACAGGGCTCATTGAGACAGTGGCCGAGTTGGATTCGCAACTTGAGTGACTTGAGATCTTTCGGCGTGAAGTGTCTCCCATCCCATTTCTGCGAACCATGTCAGTATAAAGATTCCCATGTTTGACGTTTTGGTCCACACCTCGAGGCGATGGAACGGCATGCGCCAATGCATCTTCACCATGCATCCCCTCGCAGTACAGGCTGGGGTCCATGCACTCGATACACCGAAAATTAGGCTCCTTTGCACCGCAGCCCTCAGCACAACTCTCTTGCTGGTATCCGTGCTCGCCGCGCCCATCCAGCCGTAAGATTTCGTCCAGAAAGATCGGGCGGTCCAAGCGTGCCCATTGTTCACCAGGATCGTCCTGGGCCAAGTTGTCAGAAATTTACAATGAAAAGGAAAGAAAGCTGCAAAATAAGAAAAGTATATCGCACTCACAGAGGTGCGCTGGTCCCGTGGGCCTGACTGGATACCTTCCCCATACTCAGCATCGAACTCAGCAAAATCCGCCTGCCAGTCTTCACTATGAGAGTGCTCTGGTGCAGATTCAGGCGGCGGTGGGGGCGCAATATCGGGTTTGAGGGCGGATGCTGATTTCTTGGACGGTGATGCTGGGACAGGAAGGCGTGTGAGGGTGGATCGTATTCACCCGTCGCTGGCCACAGTGATCCGCTCGTCAGGAATGTGGTGTATGCGTTTCAAGCCGGCAGTAGCGTGGCGCAGAACGTAGCCCTCGCGCCCATCGTCACTGCCGCTCCCATCGTTGATGTCGTCCTCCTGGAGGCTAGCCCGACTGGCTTTACGTTTGAGTTTTTCTTTCTTGGACATACAAGAATCGAAGACTGGCTGACTTACCTCGAGTAGTCGGTTGGTGGTTGACGACGCGCACATGTGAGTGATTGATGCCATCTGCAACTCCAAACAATCGCACCTCGCTTGGCATCTAAACTCACAGACGCCCACCATGGGCAGCCAAAATAAGTGTAAGGTATTCGCTCTCGGAATTCATACCGAACTAATATTTTGTTCGCTCCTCCAGGCCGCGCACTTATCTGTTACACCGACCCTCTTGCTATCATTTTTCACCAGTACCTCCCTGAAGTTGACAAAACCAAACATACCAGGTGCGTCCCCTCGCATCAGCGCCTTGTGCGCACTCACGATCGCCCACAGTATACAGAACGGGGAGCGCTACACTGCTGTTTGGCTGAAATGTTCTAAAAAATGTTTGGCAGATGATGTTGGTGGGTGCCAACTCGGCCATCATCAAATGTTCTCGTATACATTGACAAATAAAAGAATGTCAAATCCCCAAGGCTTAGGCGACATCAGGTTTCCACAATGTTGGGACCAATGTTGGTCAGATATCTGTTGCACATTTTATGAACACATTTTCAATTCATAATATAATAATGTATATTCGTGGAACCAAAATTGTATAATCATGCAGTGCATACAACAGGGAATACACACAAGTCAACACCATGCTTGCACTTACAACCCCATGACCCCAAAGTGGACTGTGAAAAAAGACAGTACATAAGCTAGCTTCAACTTGACAAGTGCGATATGTTGATAGCTTGGGATTTGGCGACCCGAAAACAAAACAGCGGCAAGTGTTCGGAAGGCAGAGTTTGATCACCGGAACAATTGACAATCATAGTCGTAACTTGACGATGGTGAGAGTTTGAAGCACCGAGAACTTGACAGCGCCGAAAGTTTGACGACAGGAAGATTTGACAAAGAACTTGATATACATTTGCGCATCACCAAAGGAACCGAATAGGGTCGCAGGCAATCTGCGGAGACGGCAGCAGCTTAAACAGCAGGGGACTGCTTCAAGATTGGCCGTAAGACAGTAAGAACGGGGTGAGTAAAAGGGGTTGACAGTCATGGTGCGTGGGGCTGCAGACAGCGGTTTTTTGATGGGTTGCCAGAGCGGCTTGGTACTTGCATGAAAAGCGGGCCATTGAGAGACTGATCATTGAGTGATGGTCAAGCAAGGAGCACGACTAAGAGCGCCACTAGCCCTTGCCTTTCTCCAAAGACACGGCTGTTGAGCTGGAGACTGGGCAGCACTAGCAGAAGTGCTGTCGAGGCCAATGGCAGTGCTGCATTGTCGGTGGTGTTGACATCAAGGTGGGTGCCATTCATCTTGATGAGCTTGTTCTGCATGTCGTGTCATCCATCGTTGAAGAGGATGGCGGGATGGAAGAGAGACGAGTCATTCCATTTGTTGATCAACCAACAATCACGCCATCGCACGTGCTCGTGGAGTTTGAAATGGACTTGGCATTTTCTGCAACGGATTTCTCGGAATGAAATGGTCATGGGTGGCCAGAAGTTATTGCTGGTGAGTCCTCTCCACGAAAACCCCATTAAAGGTTTGCTGCAACCAGTCAAGTGATTTGGAGTTGCAAGTACATATTTGACAGATATCCACGTACATGTATTCCCAGTCTGCAGACAGCCTTTTGCCCAACATTGAGACTACATTGTGGAAATATTCTATAAGAAATGTTGTCTGGACATTGGACAAACAGATTTCATACATTTGCCGTTATGTCCGAAAAATATCCGCGGAATGTGTTTCAAAAACAATTGACCCGAATGGCGGTGTATACTTCCATCGACTACGTTCTCGCCTCTACTCCCCCCCTCGTCTCATTGGCTGTTGCGTACGATATTTGCTGCCAGTGGAGTCATAAATTTTGCGTGCGTTCGGACGGCGAACACATCGAGCCATTCTGGCCACGCTCTCCTTAGCTACGGTGTCAACTTCACAAAATACTCACCAATACAAATTTTCTGAATTACCCAATTCTTTATCTTGGTGTGAATACGTCAAAAACCTCATTCAAGCATACAAGTACTATGGATTTTCATCCAAATCTCTGAGCCCACGGAAAAGAAAGCCCCGCCCAGTCATAAGTGACGCTACTGCCATCCCAGTCCCCATAGTGAGTAGCGATTTCCCTTTCCAAACCTTCGTCGCAAATGGGCCGTTTGGTGAGGGTCTTGTCACACAGTGGGCACTCCCAGCTCGCCTCCAGCGAGACACGAATACACACATAGCAGTTGCTATGTTTGCACAGGTACCTGGAGGCTCGGTGTTAATTGGAACAGGACACACACGACCAAAACTCACGACACCGGATGGGACTGGAGATTGTGGCAGATGGAGCACACATACTGCACCATGGGGAAGGTGAAGACTGTGGGGCACGCCTCGTCGAGGTAGAGGTCCTCTTCGGTGAGAGGCGCTGCACGTGGATCGTGTTTTCCTTTCTTGTGGACTACGCGAATCCCAGTAGGGCGCGGTGGTGGACCACGGATCCGGAGCTCCTCCTCGTGGGCCGCACGGCAACGCATGTCGATGCGGTCGCGCATTCGCTGGCCGAGATCCGCCTTTTCGCGGTCGGCACGGTCGCGGTCTTCCTGCCACACGTGCCACTCATTGACCTCCTTCAAAACGTCAATCTGGGCTAGCATGCGCTCATGCCCTGCCTCCTGAGGATAATGAAGTAGGATGCGGGCTTACCCTGCAGGTCCTCACTCCGGATGAGTAGCACCTTGATGGCGTCGACAATGGCGGCATGTTTTTCTGAACGAAAGATGAGGTGAGGACGTTAACAAGTGATAGGTTTACTTACCCTGAAGCAATTCCGCCTGGTCAGTGAGCTCTTCCACCGCGTTACTGATGGCGGTGTGTTTCTCTGTGGGCAGATGAGACACAAAGGGAGGTTTCCAGAGACGGGCCTTACGCATCAACTCATCCGCTTGGGCGGAGAGCAGCCCGAGGGCGTCCACAACCTTGTCGACAGTCGCGATCGCCGCCTGCAATTCGTCTTGTGGTTGGGGGGGAGCGGTCGCGGCAGAGGAAAATTGCATGGTGGTTTGCAGAGACAAAAAAGACGGGTGGGGGGCTTTCGTTGGGGGAATCGGTTAAAGTACTCACCGATTCTGGACACATGGCCTGTATTTGAGAAAACGAGGGCGAGATCCGATTGGAGCTGATGATGGTGGCACCGGCAATTGGACGAATGGAGCCCGCGTACCACGAAGATCTAAAAGAGACGGGGAGATATGAGCAATGCATGAGCACAACACATGAGCACGCGATGAGACACACACGGTTGCGGTGCAGATGCTCATTTTGGGAAGAAAAACAGGTGGAAAAGGGTAACAAAGTTGATTTCGCCGGTACCTAGGCCGCAAAAAGGAAAGACGAGTTAATTTTTGTAGGATACCAATACGCAAAGATGCTTTGAAGTGCGAAAAAAAATTTAAAAAACTCATCTCCACTCTTAGTCTGTCGCGTCTCACTCTCGAATTCCCCTCCCTTCCCCTCTCCCCAACCCTAAACCTACGCCATGGGGCCAAAACCTTGGGCAACTGCAGAAGAGACAGCCTTTCTCATGAGCCAGCTCCCACTCTATCTCAAGGCCCAAGAAAACCAGAATAAAGTCCCTCTCAAACGCTTCTGGAAACAAAACGCAAAGGAATTCTTCCAGCGCTTCCCGCCGGAGCAGATCCTTAATTTGGCACCGCCCTATACCCCCGAACAAGTTGCCCTCGTGGGACAGGTGACGGCCATAACAAAGAAGGTGAGAGCGTGTGGAAATCGGCTTAGATTTAGAGGACTAACGTTGTGATGTCAGCACCTGAAGGCTTGGATGCGCTACCGCAAACGGCCGAACGTTGCCGCAAGCGTAGCGCGCAGGAGACAGCCATCTCTCTTTAAGCTGCTGGCGCCGGTCAAATTGACGCGGCCTTACCGACCTGTCAAAATCTACCAGCAATTGGACGGCCCCAAAATCAAGGAGGCCGTGATCCAACGCGGTTACAACGAGCTGACCGAGGAGGCTGACCGCGCTGCCGTTGCTGACGCCCCAGGGTCGAATGGCATGGCCATCGTAATGACCGAGGAGGAGGAGGAGGATGCGGATTTGAAGGACATCCTCTTGGCGGCCAACAAGAGAGCGCAGCTTCGTTCGGTGCGTATGGCTTTGTGGCAGAGGATGGCGCGGGAGCTGTGGAAGAATGAGTCGCCTGAGGTTGTGGCGGAGGTCGAGAAGGTAACGAAAGAGGCCAACGAGCGACGTTCTGCTGAAACCCTGGACAGCGACGAAGAAATGACACCGGTGGCCTATCAGCAGTAAGTGAATCGTTTGAGTCCCAATAAAGCTCACAATGGATGGCAGCGCTATTGATCAGATTGGTGCCGTGTTTGCGAAAGTCCATGAGCTCGTAAAGGCATGGACTGGATGGTACGGCGTCACCCTGCTCGGTGGACTCATGCCTCGTCGCGATGGTCAAATCTCGACAAAGACGTAAGTTTCCATATTTGGGTTGTGGGCATCTGTGTATCCTGGCTGATCGTCATCTTTCTCCTTTCCCTCCTCTGACAGAATCTGCTTTGGCGAAATGGAGAACGGCAACGACTTCTCTACATCCTACACTGACTTTGATGATGCCGTCAAAGTCCCATTTCAATCGTGGCTAAAGTTGGTGTTCTGTATGTGTTTATTTTATGTTAAGAAATATGGAGATTTAAATCATGAACCAGCACACGAGGTCTGTGACGCCAGAGCACTTCCCAACAAAAAGGACGAGGATGAGGCCCCGGAGCAACCAGAAGGTCTGATACCCATGAATCCCACGTCAGATGACGACAAAGATCTACAGCCGACATCAACCTCGTCCTCATCTACGTGCAAAACCGTCAATCCATTCGCTTCTGTAACGACACCTCCGCCGGCTCGTGCTGCGCGCGCAACTGCTGCTATTGCCACCCCTGTGCCTGCTGCGCGCCCGACCGCTGCTGCTCCTGCATTCACTACGCCGACTAATGCTGCAATTGCCACCAGTACTGCTTTCGTTGCGACACCCACCCCTGTTTTCAATGCGCCCTCTACACCCCTCATCTCCGGCGGCGGTCCCTGACTTCACACCTCCTGCGGGCTTTGACGAGATCATGCTTGAGTATCGTGAGGATTTTGGGAATCCATTTGACTATAATCGCGCCGCTGCCAATGTCTGGAGTAGGAGTGGCGGATCCTCCAATTTGGTGGAGGGAGAGACCAGTGCAGCTTCTGCTGGCAGTGTGAACCGCTTGCCAATGCTGGATACGACCACGGGGATCAAAGACTCGCCGTTTGCCCCGCCCAGCACCCTGTTCCAGGCATTTGTGCGGGGGCCTGCGCATACTCCGCCATCGAAATCGGCGCCGTTAGCAGGCTTCGCATTCGGGCATCCCAGCTCCTCCGAGCCCAGGGCCACCCCCTTCACATTCACGTCTCCGGCTACGTCATCAAGAAACCCACTGGCATTGCTTAACATGACGGAGACGACCATCAACAGCGTTGACAACGCCAGCAGGCCAGCGTCCAGCTCACCTTCACCTTTCTCCTCGACACCCCCGATTCCCTCCTGTGTTATCAATGTCCCCCCACCATCGACAACTCCCCCACGCACCGCAGGCAGATGATATTGCATCCATCACTCCCCCACCTGCGTCCTTAACACGCAAGACCCCGACGTTCGCCCCCACCAGGTGCGCGTCTACCCTTGCGGTATTGAATTCCATTGTAGCCAATGCCACCGCGAGCGTGGAAGCCGTGAGGCTCACCGCGACACCGATCCCCTCCACGACATCAGCTCTGGCGCCAACTCTCGTATTTCCCTCCACGACACCGGCTCCCACGCCCATGGCGGTGGTTCCCTCCACGACATCGACTCCCACGCCAACTCTCGTATTTCCCCCAGTACCTCAGTTCCCCAAGTCGCGCCCAATGGCGAATCCGCCAAAAGGCCATCCACTCGCTCCCGCACCCAAGGCACGACCCATGCCAAAACCCAAAGGGAAGACCGGTACAGGGAGACCTCCGGGACTGCCACGCAAGACAGCAGTCGAGAGCGAGGAGGACAGTACTGTGGTTCGTCCTGTGGGCGACGAGGAAAACAAGAGGCCTGACGAAGTCGTGGCTGCCGCGTTGTTGTCTGGGGCGGCTGCTTGAACGGAGAGCGCGCGCATCAGACGTGACGCAGCAGAGGCTGCGGCGGCAGCAGGCTGAGCAGCTGAGCCGTGCAAGGGAGATGGAAGACGGGGTCGCGGCAGCGCTTGCGGCGAAGCGGAAGCGCAGTGCGGTAGCAGAGGCAGGGATTGTGGTGGTTCCGCCACCGAAGCGTGCCAGGAAGGCGGCACAGAACCCGGACGGGAGCGACGTGATTATCCCAGTGAAAGGGAGACACGGGGAGCTTCGAGGTGGAGCGCAGCAGGGTCGAGCCTTCGATCTTGATGCCAAGCAAGCGAAGGATGATGCAGAGCTTGTAGTGAAGCTCGGCGGGGGTAAGCGGAAGGCGGGGGGGGCTGCCAGAAAGGCGCCAGTAAAGTAAGTTTCGAATTGTTTCGGTGCGCAGTCCTTTTACTGACTTGGAGTACAGGAAGCGTGGGCGTAACTAGGTCGTTATTAGGCTGCTCAACCAGCCGCTTCTGGTGTTTACACCTCGCCTCAACACGAGCCGTGTGTTTTTCTTTATATTTTGCTAAGTCGGACGCCTTCAACGGCGTGTACGCTATGTGCACGGCCTCAACGCCCTAAACCGCGGTGCTCAACCACAGCGTTCTCCTTTGTAGCCTTCAACGGCGACGTCTATTGTGCCCAGATGTATTTAGAATTGAATATATTGATTTGCGTGCAGTACAATAGTGTGATATATCATATAAGGGCTTAGGTTTTTTTTTTTCAACAGAGAAGGTGATATATCACAAACTTCAAAACTTGAGACTTGGTCGGAGAGGGGGGGGTGAAGATAAGCTATATTCAGAATAGGAGGAATTGATACATAGAAACGTTGTACTAGCTGAGGTGAAGGAAATGGGCGGTGCAAAGATGAGGAGCCCGAAACCCGCAACGGCCAGGGTTAAGGAGGGCGGTGAGCGAGGCGAAAACGGCACAAAGGCCACACGATGACGGGCGGCGGGCACTGGGTAGCGGGCGGGTGGGGAAACGAGCAGGCAGCGGGCGGGAAACGAGCGGGCGGCGGGGGGGGGAATGAGCGGGCGGCGCACACGGAACGAGCAGGCGGGGAACGGTTCGGTGATCCGCCAACGAGCAGGCTGCGGGCGGGGAACGGTTCCCAGGGCCGCGGCACGCGACGAGGACGCGAAGCAGCGGGGGGTAGGGCGGGCAGTGCGCAAAGGCGTGCACTGGAGAAGCCTAAGTGGCGACTATGAAGTGTGAGGTCGCCAAGGCACGCCAGGCCCTCCAGGGGCTGGAACGAGGGGCGAAGCCGCCAGTGAAAGTGAGGGCCGGCCTGATGAAAGTGGGCACTGTGGTCAAAGATACGGGGGAAGCGGGCTGAAATACGTGCCAGTAGCCAGCTTGAATGCGATGGAAAGGCACTATGTACCTGGAATATCGAGTGGAAAGGCCCTGAGGCCGGGGCGAGGGCGGGGAGCAAGAGGAGGAGTGTGACGAGGCAGCCGAGACACCCAGAATCAAACAAATGTAAACAACATTTCCCCTGCCAAATCCGCGTTGCGGCGAGGTCAATTGCGTCGGTGCGAGCCGCTTTTAACGGGCAGGAACGCATAGATGAGTACTTCTATATACTATCGAGGTAGTGGTGGGTGCACGCTGCATGGCAGGCAAGGTCGGGGGACGACCATTCTGGGAAGGGTGCGGGAGGGCGGGGGGAGCACAGCCACGCGAAATGGAGCAGCGGCGAGCAGCGAGTGGGCAGGCGCGCGTGCAGGATGAGCCCAAAGCGTCAACGGCTCTGGGTGATATATCACCGGCGCCTCTGGTGGAGAGATCCTGATATAACACGAAGGATCTCTCCCGAGAGCCCGATGATATATCAATTCCCCACTATGGCCTGGATAACCCACTTGGAAGTTGTTGACGAACCCGGACTTTGAGGAATCTTTCAAGGTGGCCTAATGTGTGGGATTGACTCAATTTGGACACACGAGGGACATGGAAGAGCTTACTTTGTCAATGCAGACAGCACTGAGGAGGAAGCAATGAGCACCAGAAGGGAGCAACCGGTGGGGAACACCAAGAACTATGGCTCACACAACGTTTACAAGCTCACTTGAGCTTGTCGTTCCCACACCATGCCAGCACCACCGTGTCGCTTGTCCTTCTCATGTTCGTCCTTGGCCTGCCACTCGTCATGATCGTCATCACTTCCCACAAGTGGGCGTATGTCAGTACCATCCACAATCTTGCGGAGCTCGTTCTCATCTGCGGTCTGTGCCAGACCTTCTGCTTCAGCATGCAGTTCGTCTTCAGCATGGAGCTCGCGGGCACGCTCATCCTCCCCGCTGCCATCAGCTTTCATCGAAGGCATCGTTCCACACCACGCCAGCACCACCGTGTCGCTTGTCCTTCTCGTGTTTGTCCTTGGCCTGCCACTCGTCATGATTGTCATCACTTCCCACAAGTGGGTGTATGTCGGGTGGATGCTTATCTACCTGCTCTCGCTGCCCATTTGGAACAGAGTGCTGCTGGCGTATGCATTCTGGCACTTTGATGACTTTTCATGGGGTCAGGCCCGTATGGTTGTGGGGGGCGAAGGATGTGAAGGGCGGGCATGTGGAGGGTGACAAGGAGGGTGAATTCGCCTTGACACATATTGTGATGAAGCGGTGGGCCGAGTTTGAGAGGGAGAGGAGGTGGAAGAGTGGGACGCAGAGTCAGGATTCGTATGAATACTATAATCGCAAGTAAGTCCCTTCACTATCTCTCTTTGAGTGGGGATCCTGATAACACACGCAGGGCGGACAGCAATCGGTACTCGCTCGTGAGTAACTCGGACCTATTCCACATGCCGTCGGGCGTTGTTGGGATCAAACAAAGCGGACACCACCAATACCATGGGCGGAGGCAGCAAAACCTCCCTCCTTGACAACGCCGAGCGGTACGACGACGATGCGAATCTTGATCGCAGCAGGGAGATCTAGTCCTCTTTATCCTCCCTCCCTCCACTGCTCGCATTTCCTGGCCCCCTTTCCTTCATCGTGCTCCTGATGCTCATCTGGGACACTGGCAAAGAGTGCGATAACCGTCATCTCCACCTCGCCCCAGATGCAGCACATCCCGAGCCAGAGCGACTCTAGCAAGTGAGAATAGTAGGAGCAGTCGGGACGGGAGGCACTCGACGAGGCATTCGCAGGTGGGGAGCCATGCGAGTTCAGTGTCGAGTAGTAGGTATGCGAGCTGCAATAGTTTGTATGCGAGTTGTAAGTCTTACTTCTCTTATCCTTTATCTTGCTGATACTGACGATTCCCTATAGCGAATACCTCCACCTCCAATAAGAGGCCCTCGGCAACGCCGGCCCCAGTAGCAGGAGCTCAGACGCGGGGTGGATACTGAAGACGAGCCAGAGCTTGTGCATGGGCACTTGGGATGGGTTTGGGGTGAGTTCTTTTCCTCCAATTTTTTCCCTTCCTCGATCCGCAGATTTTCTGGGGACGTGGACGTATTTCTTTCTGTTTGTTGGCGAGGATATCGAATCCCATGTGGATGTCCCACTTGGTCTCTTTCCTTCTATTGTTGCTGCCAGTGGCTGTGCTACATCTCGCTACTTTTCATCTCCATTCTTGACTGTGGGTGGGATGAGAGCTTAGCGATTCCAGGAGGTCAATCGTGGATTATGTGCGCCACTTTGGCCGCAGTGGTGGGGCGAGATGAGGAGCTTTGGGGATGGAGGATTTGACGTGCACAGGGTGCGCGCGAGACTTGCGTTCTCGAAATTGGGGGAAATTGGGGCCTTGGCTTTCGGGGGGAGGAGCATTGGAGATCTGTGTCCTCGCACCTGCAGGCGTTTGATGATTCTAGGGGTTTAGAGAGTTGCTAGTTTGGGGGAGTCCACTGTGTGGCGGCATTCGTTCTTGAATATGGGGAATGCCCAGCTGTCACGCACTTCAGAGGAGCAGTGCTGGTGCTCTATGCATTATTACCCGTGCTGGCATCGACGTCCAAGTTGTTGCTTCCAAATTTTCCCCTTCGCTTTCCATCGGCCCATCTATTATATCTGGATCTTGCCCTTGTACTGACTCTTTCTTTATTCTCCCCGCAGAACCCCTAGCTCGTGCTCCTTCCCCCTTGTGTACCCAGCTGGCAAATGCGCTGTACCCGTGCTTACTGTGCTCGCAGCTGTATGAAATTCGGATTTTCACTGAGCATGGCAAAGTAGTGTTAGATGTTGAAAATTATATGGTTGGACTATAGTGTTGTGACGGTGATTTCGACCCTCGGCACTTGCATTCTGATCAACTAGGCCTAACTTCAATGCGTTTTGAATGCCTCTGGTCTTGTGAATAGCTGTGTAAACAAAATCCAGGCCTAAAATTATTAGACGTAATACCCACGATGGTATATTTATGGGACGCTTTGCTGTCACCGCCCTTACCACGATCATCCTCAACCAAGTTTTTTCACTCATACCATCTCCAATCCTTAATAGCATGCCAGCAGACATCCTGGATCGCCAGCTAACATCCATGGGTCTTGTTTATGATGCACTTGTTGTGGGAAAGCTTTCGCAGGCCAAGCCAGGTGCATCGCAAATGAAGTGTATTTCAACTTGAACTCAACGATGCAGCAACGGGATATGGTCTAGCTTTGCAGGCTCACTTGGACACCGCAACGAACATGCTCAAGGCCGTCGACACCGCCAAAGTCGCTCACGACACTGACATGGAGGAAGGTGCTCTCCAAAGCTGGATGAGAGCGATTCTATTGGCAAATCATGTCCTTTATGGAGGCTGTCCCCCACTCTTGGCAGATATCAACATCCAGGGGCTGTCTCGCTCTCTCCCGACGCCCAAGCCTTCACTCGAAGCCGGAGTCAGATGGTGGAAGGACTATGTAACCGATATCCAGGAGCGCTTCGAGATGCATCTCAAGCTGCATGCGCGAAACGGTGTGTCTCTCTACTTTGATGTGTTTGTGGCTTGACGTGTCTCCAGGCCTCGTCCACAAAGAAGATGTCCAAAGAATAGTCAAGATCGCGTATGATGACCGCATTCTCGTTTCGGCCCAGCTCATTGGCGCCAGAACCTTTTGCTCGATTCTTGCATCCACCATATCCCCGGCGTCACTCAAGATGCCCATCACGACGCGTATGAGTGTCGTCATGCATGCGCTTGAGTTGGTACTCAACCAAGCGATGGCGCATCACACAGAGGTGCGGGAGATGTACAACAAGACTAGTGAGCATTGGTTATTTCTGCTGGGTGACTTGGGGTGTCGGATGAGTGGACTGGGATGTGTTTGTAAGTTAGTGGGCACCGATCGCCCATTTGAACGCAAGTGCAAGCGGCGTGGAGAGTAGTCGAGCTCATTGATTTGCAATAAACATGTCCAATTCTTGTTCCACTTTGTGCGTGAAAATGGCATTTGCAGAAGGGTTCCATGAACAGATGACTCGCCGTGCTTCTTCTCAGATTCTATGATAGCACAAATTTCGAATACAGAGAGTATCATTTTCAATTGCAGTGATGGTAGACAGGTTGTAGTGACAAGATGGAAAGAGGAAAGAAAGTCTATAGTATTTCTATACCTAACGAATATAGAGACTACAATTTGGAGTACAGCGATAACACAGGTAGCTATAGAGAAGACATTTATACATGCAGAGTGGGATGTGTTTCATAAAGTCTAAAGTATTGGGGGAATTACGAGTAGGGGACGAAAGAGAGCTCATTACAAAATGACATATGTTAATACTGATAGTGGGACATGTCTTGGAAAGTCTGTAAAATATTTACGGACGGAGTCCTTGTCCTCTACAACGATGATACCACACACAAAGTTGCAGATGACCTGGAGATTCCCCTCGCTGTGGGCCTCAATCTCGCAACGCAGCTTGGGGCGCTTGGCGAGGGCGAGCTGCAGTCATCTGCTAACCCTAGTTAGGCTTGGGGTACAGCGGCCGAGTGACTCGATGGAGGCGGTGGGATGGATCACAGCGGCGAAGCCAAACTGTGGAAAAGTGAGAGCAAGACGAGGTATACAAATGGTGTACACACGACCTCACACAAGTTGAAGGCTTGATTGCGCGCGCACTTCAGCGGCTCGCGATTGTCAGTGTTGCTGAGCTTCTGCCAAGCCGGCTGGGTACACATTGTCTCACATAGCATGATCCGTTCGGCGGCGTACGTGTCGGCACGCACCGTTTTGAGGAGTGAGAGGAGATGCTGCTGGAAAAGTTGGCGAGGGAAACGGGGAGGGCGGATATACACACAGATTCAGCGGAAACTAGAGAAACTGGGTGTCCAGGTACCGCAGCAGCGGCAGCGGCAGTCACGGAGTTTAGGGTAAGCTTTTGGTTTGAGTGGATGCTGGTGGCGGTGAGGAGACCGGTCTAGGAAAGTGAGTAGAGGAAGCGGGACAAGCAAAACACGCACCCAAGTTCCTTCAGGCGCCGCGAACCCACACATCATCTCGATGAGGAAAGCATCTTCCTCCTCGGCCATGGCCAGCGCCTTCGGGTGCAGGACCAGCTTGATTAGCTCCTCGGGGGCTAGTGGAGGTGGCAGCTGGCCCAGAAGGAGAGCCTCAATGCGCTGATCTGGGATCTTGTCGAGGTCTGCGTCTGCTTTTTTGGGAGGGTTATTGTCCTAGCAAAAGTGAGCTTGGAAGTAGGTAGAGGGTGGAGATGCACATTAACCTTGGTCCTTTTGGTTTTCTTCCTTGAGCTAGGATCGTCTTGATGCTGTCTCAGTGAGACGAGAGGGATACCGGAGTCCTTGAGTCTCTTGATTGTGGCAGCCTCTGGAGAGGAGGGCTGAAGGTCAGGGTTATCGAGCTCAGTGGTAACGACTGCGTGGAGTGTGATGAACGCGTCGATCATAGTGCAAAGGTCGTTAGCCATGGTGGTCAAAAGCAAGTCGTGATTGATGGTAATCTTCTTGCATGTGTTATCTACAGAATTGATCTAGAGTCTACGCTAAGGAGTCTATGGGAAATACAGAACGTAGCACGGGAGGTAATACGAGGGCACTACGGTGTACAAGTAGCCAGAGTGATAGTATATGTAGGTTCAGCATCGGTCCATGGTCAGGGACATGCTTGTGGGCCCACTCGCTAAATGCACATGCGTCAAGAGCTCCATTGGTGAAGATCCTGGTCGGCAAGAAGGTGGCGGCGGTGAGGGGAAGATCGGGAGGTGGATGTGTTAGATAGGTGAAGACGGTGGGGAGTAAGATGTGTGCGTCACGGCAGTCTTCTGGCTTGCCGTCGGGATGCCAGCCGTCTGTGTGCTGGAGAGAGAGATGAGTGGAGAGGAGAAAACTTGAAAGAAGAGAAACGTACATGCGGAACAGAGCAGTTCCAGCAGATTCCATCCAACTTGGCCCAGTGTATCCAAAGCTTGTCCTTCTCTTTGAGGACCAGAACGGTGCAATCCCATGCCACGTGCGCATCGTCTAGCTGGCCGAGGGCCCAACAGAACGGACATTTTGCACGTATCGTGTTGACCGCCAGGGCCCATACGCAGGCAAGGGAATCGCGTCTTGTCGGCCATACATTGCCTTGGGCTCGGATTCAAGGTAGAAATGTGCCTCCATGCTGGACAATCAAGTCGTTGCTGTAGCCGCGTTAGTGTGTGGCAAGAAGGACGCCGGTGTTCTTACTGAGTTGCAACAGTGGGTCTATAGATGGGTTAGAGAATGTCAGAACGAGTCCTGAAAGGACGTACAGGTGCGGTCATCTGTTTCGGAGGAAAGCAGGGGGACAGGACACTACAGCTTCGGTAGGCTTGGACCTAGATAAAGAGACATTGGATTACAGTATGCTGGATGACTGAGTACGCACTGCCCTGCTGATGCATGTGCAGCAGCTGCAGGTGTTTGCGAGCAGTGTCAAGGCGGCAGTGGCGGAGCCCAAGGAGTGGCAAGCGGTTGTGCAATGGGCGATGGCAGTGGTGGTGGGGCTTGGACGGGTGCAGGCTGGGCGCGAGCAGACGGGTGAGCCAGTGTAGACTGTGGCAGACACAGAGCAAGAGGAACAGCAACAGCAGTTCTGTGGGCTCGTCAGGAAGATGTTGGTAAGGAAATAATGAAGTGTACTTGGGAACTGTAGCTTGAGCAGCGGGAGCGGGTAGAGCGTGTCTGGAGAACGTTAAATGCAGAAAGTAATGATGCAACAAAGATGTACCTTTATATCCTGGGTGGAGGTGCTGCACACGCATACATGTTTGATGAGGAAGATGCCGCCGACTTGTTTCGCTCTCTCGGGGTGATATTGAAAGGAAGGAGTCATTGGATTGGGTCTTGACAGCCTAGGGTTACTAGGGGGTCTTAGGGTCGTAAGGTTAACCCTAGATTAGGGTTATATTTACAGGGGCCAGTGGATCAGGTAGGGGAGCTTAGTGCATACAGGTGAATGTTGCCCATTTGGTGGTGGCCGTCCTGGACGGCCATCAGCAGGCAACAGACATTTTATTATGCAGTGAAAGTTGGGCATCTGCTGATGGCTGTCCAGGACAGCCATCAGCAGGCAACAGACATTTTATGATGCAGTGAAAGTTGGGCATCTGCTGATGGCTGTCCAGGACAGCCATCAGCAGGCAACAGACATTTTATTATGCATTGAAAGTTGGGCCTCTGCTGATGGCTGTCCAGGACAGCCATCAGCAGGCAACAGACATTTTATGATGCAGTGAAAGTTGGGCCTCTGCTGATGGCTGTCCAGGACAGCCATCAGCAGGCAGCGGACAATTTATTATGCAGTGAGAGTTGGCCATCTGCTGATGGCTGTCCAGGACGGCCATCAGAAGGCAGTGGACAATCTATTATGCAGTGAGAGTTGGGCCTCTGCTGATGGCTGTCCAGGACGGCCCTCAGTGGGCAGCAGACAATTTATTATTCAGTGAGAGTTGGGCATCTGGTGATGGCTGTCCAGGACGGCCCTCAGTGGGCAGCAGACAATTTATTTTTATTATGCAGTGCGTGGGAATACAGCTGAAAGTTGGCCTTCTGCTGATGGCTGTCCTGGACAGCCATCAGCAGGCAGCAGACAATTTATTATGCACTGAAAGTTGGCCATCTGCTGATGGCTGTCCAGGACGGCCATCAGCAGGCAGCAGACATTTTATTATGCACTGAAAGTTGGGCCTCTGCTGATGGCTGTCCAGGATGGCCATCAGAAGGCAGTGGACAATTTATTATGCAGTGAGAGTTGGCCATCTGCTGATGGCTGTCCAGGACGGCCATCAGCAGGCAGCAGACATTTTATTATGCACTGAAAGTTGGGCCTCTGCTGATGGCTGTCAAGGATGGCCATCAGTGGGCAGCAGACAATTTATTATGCACTGAAAGTTGGCCATCTGCTGATGGCTGTCCAGGACGGCCATCAGAAGGCAGCAGACAATTTATTATGCAGTAAGAGTTGGCCATCTGCTGATGGCTGTCCAGGACGGCCATCAGCAGGTAGCAGACATTTTATTATGCACTGAAAGTTGGGCCTCTGCTGATGGCTGTCAAGGACGGCCATCAGTGGGCAGCAGACAATTTATTATGCACTGAAAGTTGGCCATCTGCTGATGGCTGTCCAGGACGGCCATCAGAAGGCAGTGGACAATTTATTATGCAATAAGAGTTGGCCATCTGCTGATGGCTGTCCTGGACGGCCATCAGCAGGCAGCAGACATTTTATTATTCAGTGAGAGTTGGCCATCTGCTGATGGCTGTCCAGGACGGCCATCAGAAGGCAGAGGACAATTTATTATGCAGTGAGAGTTGGCCATCTGCTGATGGCTGTCCAGGACAGCCATCAGCAGGCAGCAGACAATTTATTATGCACTGAAAGTTGGGCCTCTGCTGATGGCTGTCCAGGACGGCCCTCAGTGGGCAGCAGACAATTTATTATTCAGTGAGAGTTGGCCATCTGCTGATGGCTGTCCAGGACGACCATCAGCAGGCAGCGGACATTTTATTATGCAGTGAGAGTTGGCCATCAACAGGCAGCGGACATTTTATTATGCAGTGTGAGTTGGCCATCTGCTGATGGCTGTCCAGGACGGCCATTAGCAGAAAGCCAACTTTTAGCTGTATTCCCACCACTAATGGCCGTCCTGGACAGCCATCATTAGGCAACAGACAATTTATTATGCAGTGAGAGTTGGCCATCTGCTGATGGCTGTCCAGGACGGCCATCAGCAGGCAGCAGACAGTGGACAGTTTATTATGCAGTGAGAGTTGGCCATCTGCTGATGGCTGTCCAGGACAGCCATCAACAGGCAGCGGACATTTTATTATGCAGTGTGAGTTGGCCATCAGCAGAAAGCCAACTTTCAGCTGTATTCCCACCACTGATGGCCGTCCTGGACAGCCATCAGTAGGCAACAGACATTTTATTATGCAGTGAGAGTTGGCCATCTGCTGATGGCTGTCCAGGACGGCCATCAGTGGTGGGAATACAGCTGAAAGTTGGCTTTCTGCTGATGGCCAACTCACACTGCATAATAAAATGTCCGCTGCCTGTTGATGGCCGTCCTGGACAGCCATCAGCAGATGGCCAACTCTCACTGCATAATAAACTGTTCGCTGCCTGCTGATGGTTGTCCTGGACCGCCATCAGCAGATGGCCAACTCTCACTGAATAATAAATTGTCTGCTGCCCACTCAGGGCTGTCCTGGACAGCCATCAGCAGAGGCCCAACTTTCAGTGCATAATAAAATGTCTGCTGCCTGCTGATGGCCGTCCTGGACAGCCATCAGCAGATGGCCAACTCTCACTGCATAGCAAATTGTCCGCTGCCTTCTGATGGCCGTCCTGGACAGCCATCAGTAGATGGCCAGCTCTCACTGAATAATAAATTGTCTGCTGCCCACTGATGGCCGTCCTGGACAGCCATCAGCAGATGGCCAACTCTCACTGCATAATAAAATGTCTGTTGCCTAGTGATGGCCGTTCTGGACAGCCATCAGCAGATGGCCAACTCTCACTGCATAATAAATTGTCCGCTGCCTGCTGATGGCTGTCCTGGACAGCCATCAGCAGATGCCCAACTTTCACTGCATAATAAATGTCTGTTGCCTGCTGATGGCCGTCCTGGACAGCCATCATCAGAAAGCCAACTTTCAGCTGTATTCCCACCACTGATGGCCGTCCTGGACAGCCATCAGCAGATGGCCAACTCTCACTGCATAATAAAATGTCTGTTGCCTAATGATGGCTGTCCAGGACGGCCATCAGTGGGGGGAATACAGCTGAAAGTTGGCTTTCTGCTAATGGCCGTCCTGGACAGCCATCAGCAGATGGCCAACTCACACTGCATAATAAAATGTCTGGTGCCTGTTGATGGCTGTCCTGGACAGCCATCAGCAGATGGCCAACTCTCACTGCATAATAAAATGTCCGCTGCCTGCTGATGGTCGTCCTGGACAGCCATCAGCAGATGGCCAACTCTCACTGAATAATGAATTGTCTGCTGCCCACTGATGGCCGTCCTGGACATCCATCGGCAGAGGCCCAACTTTCAGTGCATAATAAAATATCTGCTGCCCGCTGATGGCCGTCCTGGACAGCCATCAGCAGATGGCCAACTTTCAGTGCATAATAAATTGTCTGCTGCCCACTGATGGCCGTCCTGGACAGCCATCAGCAGAGGCCCAACTTTCAGTGCATAATAAAATGTCTGCTGCCTGCTGATGGCCGTCCAGGACAGCCATCAGCAGATGGCCAACTCTTATTGCATAATAAATTGTCCGCTGCCTTCTGATGGCCGTCCTGGACAGCCATCAGCAGATGGCCGTCCTGGACAGCCATCAGCAGATGGCCAACTTTCAGTGCATAATAAATTGTCTGCTGCCCACTGATGGCCGTCCTTAACAGCCATCAGCAGAGGCCCAATCTTCAGTGCACAATAAAATGTCTGCTGCCTGCTGATGGCTGTCCTGGACAGCCATCAGCAGATGGCCAACTCTTACTTCATAATAAATTGTCCGCTGCCTTCTGATGGCCGTCCTGGACAGTCATCAGCAGATGGCCAACTTTCAGTGCATAATAAATTGTCTGCTGCCCACTGATGGCCGTCCTTGACAGCCATCAGCAGAGGCCCAACTTTCAGTGCATAATAAAATGTCTGCTGCCTGCTGATGGCCGTCCTGGACAGCCATCAGCAGATGGCCAACTCTTACTGCATAATAAATTGTCTGCTGCCTTCTGATGGCCGTCCTGGACAGCCATCAGCAGATGGCCAACTTTCAGTGCATAATAAATTGTCTGCTGCCTGCTGATGGTTGTCCTGGACAGCCATTAGCAGATGGCCAACTCTCACTGCATAATAAATTGTCTGCTGCCTTCTGATGGCCGTCCTGGACAGCCATCAGCAGAGGCCCAACTTTCAGTGCATAATAAAATGTCTGCTGCCTGCTGATGGCCATCCTGGACAGCCAACAGCAGAGGCCCAACTTTCAATGCATAATAAAATGTCTGCTGCCTGCTGATGGCTGTCCAGGACAGCCATCAGCAGAAGGCCAACTTTCAGCTGTATTCCCACGCACTGCATAATAAACGTCAGTGCTCCGGGACCTCCGAACCAGTACCAGTGGCTGTCTTTCCCGGCCTTCCAAAAGAAAAAAAGAAAAAAAAAACCTGAAAAAATTCTGAGAGATGGGTCTAACCTTTTTAAGCAAGTCTTTCATACAAAGTCTTTTGATCGCATCACCTCCCATCTCGGAAAACGCGAAATACTCGAAATCACCTGATGCTGTGGAATTTGGACAGTAAATGGCCCTTATCTTAGCAACCACTGGACCGTTTGCCTTGATTCCAGTAGCGTTGAAAAGCGGCTGAGGAGCTCTACAAGTCTAGACGACGGATAACCCCTAAAGGAAATGTCCATTTCTGGACTTTTGATCAGTAGCCAGTAAATGGCTGATATCTTAGCAACCATTGGGCCGTTTCCCTTGATTCTGGTACCATTAGAAAGCTGCTGAATAGCTTCAAACCCTAGAGCCATTCCTAGGGGCATGGTAGGGTTAGGGTTGGGGGCAATGTTCAGGCAAATGTTGTCATTGGATGTGACTAGGGCTAACATGCAACATGTCCTTCCTCTATGATGACACGCCGGTTACCCCTACTGCTCCCCCAAGTACATCATCATAGAGGAAGGACATATCGCAAGAAAAAGAAAGTAAAGTAGCTATCATTTGTGAGCTGTCTTAACTGTTGCAACTTGCACAATGGGCACCAGCGGGATGTCAGGTGTTACCGGTATGTTTTCCCATACTTGAAATATCCCCAGGAAACTCACAAAGAAGTGCAGGTTACCATGTTGGCCAAGTCTGCTTTAGTTTCCTATTTGTATGCTGGCTGGCGTGTCGCACTGCCGCAGTGGCACCTGAGCACTGTTGTGCTCACCGCAGCTGTGAGGGACTCCATTATCTGCCACTGCCAGTGGGCTGCGAGCAGCATATCTGGCCACACCTGTATGGGTTGCATGGGTGGAGAACATGGACAGTGTGCCGCTCCTCTTGCTGAATGAACTTCATAATATCAAATGCAGCAGGGAGGAGCGTGCAGGCTGTGCCTGCACATATGAAACCAGCAGTGGGGCCAGAAATGGTAATGGAAACCTGTGTATGCTGATGCAAGTACTGCAAAAGTGGTTGTGGTGTGGTCAGCACTGCGGAGTTCTGCAGGTATGGAGACTGGTAAGTAGTGGCTGCTCTAGAGATTGCAATGGCAAGCTGCAGCTGTTTTGGGGTAATTTGATGAAAATTGTATTTTTTGTAGCCTTCCATTGTATACTTTTGCTTTACCACTTCTTATAATGTCTTCTGGTCAGTGTCTGTTCAATTGATATTTTTCTTTTGCAATGATTATCAGTATTTATTGAGCTCGTGGTGGGAGAAGACGTCGAGAGGCTTTGATGGCTGCGTCCCTGATGCGTGATACTGATGCTGATCACAGTGACGGTCAGCGCAGTCAGGCTGGTTTGGAAACGCTTGGCGTTGCTTCCCATTGAGAGCTTATTCCAATGTGATTCTGTCTTGCCGATGTCTTGGTCCACCTGGCTCCATGCAGACATTTCTCATTGCTTGCAGGTTGTGATAGCTAAAATGGATTGAAGGAACATCAAGAAAATAGAAAATGAAAATCTTGCCGGTGTTCTCAATATAGTAGGGGATGTGACCAGCTGGACAGCTCAATATAGGTAAGGCACTATGGTCAAAGACTGAGGATTTAGCCTAAGCACTATGAACCTAGCCAACCCATGGCTAGAGTCGTAAGTCAAGTTAGTAGGTTTATATGGCTGAGTACATACTTGCAGTCTAAAATGTACAGCTACAGGTGGAATTCAGGTGTGGTTCAGTTTGGGAGCAAGTTGGGAACAGTTCTGAACGGCACCCTGGCAACACTTTGTCTTGTAGTTACAAATTTCATCGATGGGTGGCTGCATCCGGATGCTACATTCGGATGTGTTGGACAGTTGCTTGTAGATCTTCCAATTTGCCAGATCCAGAGATTTGAGTTTGAGAAAATATTTGAAGAGATATTGGAACAGAGCGACACCCGTGGAGAATTCCACATTGATGTGGCAGTAGTACTTCAAAATAAGGCAGGGTACATGGGAGACAATGAATTGATCTCCAGCCTAGTGTTGCCGTGACTTGGGACAAATCAACTCCAAGTCGACTTCGGGGCACCAACTTGAGCCGAGTCAAGTCGAGTCGATACAATCGACTTGAGGTGACTTGAGTCACTCAAGTCGGGTCCCAAGTAGGTTGTCTATTTTCACTCAAGGAAGTGATTGGTATCATCAGAAAAATTTGTGACATCAGTGACATCATGACAATATCGTGACAGTGGGGTGAGATCTGGGCACAGGTAAAAAATCATTTTTCACTTTTTAAGTTTTTACGAGTTCTGGAGCGTTTCTGGAATTCTGTGACACGAATATAGTACAGAATGGGACCAAATGGAGATTGGATGTCCTTCATAAATACCAAAATATATTACAGAAAAACACGGAGAATAAGGTCTGGCTGATCATTTGCACATTGGTCCAGTTGCAATTGGGAAGTGATCTCAGGCTAAGGCGGACTGGTCGTGAGCATCATGAATAGAGTAACTGGACCAAGAACTTTCCAAAGAGCAAGACAGTAAGAGATGTTGGCTGCAGACCAAGCCGGGGAATGAACAAATGTAGATGGTAGTTGATCATCGACCGGCTCTTCGTCACCATCCGATTTTCAGTCTCGTCTGGGTCCGAGTGTTGATTTTGGCGCAAGTAAGTTAATCTGGCTGCCTCAACTGCGCTCCAAGCATTTACCAAGTATTCACCACAAGATATTAGTCGGAAAATTGAGGAGATCGAACATGCAAGCTTACCAGTCAATCTTGAGAAAGTGGACATCTATTCTGCATTCATAAGGAACCAAGTTCAATACCAGCACACCTGGCTAAATCTTTTACCATCTGAAGTCAGACTTGGTGACCATCCCAAAGTGATGTGGGGGAGTAGCAGCATATAGTGCAATGGCCCCACAAAGGGCGAGGGAAGATCCGGAAATCCAGGGTCATCATTGTGCTTGCATTCAATGACCAACCTGCGCTTAGATAGTGGGGAAACTGGAGCCAGAGAAACAACAGCTGCAATTTCATTGGTAATAGTATCTGTGTGCTCGATGTGCAGAGCAATGTCATGGTCATCATGGTAGATGTTGAGCTTTTCAAGCTCTGCTATGAATGGGTTCACTTGCTCAAAGCCTGCTAGCATGCTGTTAATCCATGAATGAGGAATTTTAAATTGGGTTCCCTTCATGAACATGGCCCAAGGATTGTGGATAAACCATCAGATCACATGCTGGCCTTCATGTGCAGGGAGCATTTGATGTTAGGTACGTCCGCCCGCTAAAGAACGCCATCAGAGAATTCCATAAAGTCTGCATGTTAAATCTTTCTTCTCCCTCTCTCTCTCTTTACATATCTTACTCTCCTTTTGAATATCTTTATAATAACTAGAAACTCATAGACCACCCAGACAGCTTTAGAAACCACAATATAGTACTTCTACCATATTTGCTACATCTTTGGGGGCATTGTGAGACTGAATGGGGGGCAGGGATGCAGGACAACGTGGCGAAACAGAAGAAAAGCGCCTTAGATTTTCAAGTGCTGGTGAAAGATGGATAGTCAGTCCATTGCTAGAGATTAGGATATATCAGAATGGCATTAGGCAAGGAATCGATCTGATTTGGAATAGTGCTGGCCAAAATATGATATGAATACAAAAATTTTGTATTGTATTCAGCTCTGAGAGTTTGTATCGTATCTGTAGCATGTCATATTCATATTCTGAGAATGAATATGAATATATATATCCAAATATATTTTGGTCCAATTTAGCTTGGAAACAATGGGTCGGAAATCAAGGCAGCCAAGAAGGTCCTCTGTGACCTGTGGCACAAAATTCTCTTCAGACATCCAATTATGAGTCCAAATACAGAACCCAGCAGCCTGGAAAGCTTCGAATTCAATATCACAACATTTGACAGCAGAGATTGAAAAGGCTTCTAATGGACAGACAGCAGTAATTTTATGAATAGGGTGAGTAGGGTGACTCAGATTCCGCTTGTAACCATGAGGATCATTTCGAATTGTACCAGGCATGCTGTGAAAAACTCAACATCGAGATGCACCTCTGTGCCGCTATTCCCGATGCCGATTCCTCAACTGGCAAGAAGTAATTCAAGGAACATGGAATGGAATCATTTTAGCAAAGCCGAGGCCACCTGTCTTTACTTCTGAGGGTCTGTGGGACTGTCTCATAGAAATGATTGTTACTCAGGACAAGGCATGAACACATCTTAATTTGTAGTAAAATATACTAACAAGGTGCTGTGGGGCCCTTTCCATTGTCGAGTGGCTGAGCTTCAGATGGCTGTTACAGTACTGCCGCCCTTCTATCATGGAGGGCAATATCCCCACTCGCAGAAATGTCACAGAGACGTGCAGTAGCGAGGAATAAAATAAATAGATTAGGTACTTTGACTCGGTGCCAAGACGTTTACCGGAAGCACGTGGAAGCACCTTCAACATAAGAAAATGCTTAGTCACGAATTCAAGGGGGAAAAGGCAAATACTGTGGACCTGTAAACTCTGATGTTCCTGGGGTCACAGCCACCAGAATGTAGCTCTTGATGAGCTCTACAGAACTAAGGCTCGTCACGAGTGTGGGTCACCTGTGAGTCACCCCAGGTTGACCCATGGAAATACTCGTGAGAAACCCGACTCACAGGTTCAGGTACCTGCGGCCACGGGTAGACACGGATCTGGGTTTCAATTTTTTGTCTTGACATACCTGTATGGGTATTACAACTTGCTCATGTGTTTCATTTTATATTTAAAAGGGCAAATTACCTATGGGTCCATATGGGTTGATCTGTGGAATACCCGCAGGTATCTTGGCCCACGGATCCGGATCACCCGTGGGAAGAAACCCGTGTGGATCCGAGTATGAAGGAAATGGTCACGGGTGCGGGTCACCCACGAGTTAACTCGTGCTATGCCTTATACAGAACCCTAACCCATATATATATATAGGGAGGTCTGGCATTTACGTCGAGGAGAAGGATGATCTTTGATGCGGAGGTCATGGATGATCAACTGGCTGGTAAGAGTGAGATATGCAGCAGCTGTTTGTGGTCCCATTCATGAGGAAGAGAAACCGGCATCTTTCGGTGACCGTTGCATGTCGGCATTGAGGAGCTGCAAGGATGCACACCCTGCACTGAGCAGGCCGTTGGGAAATGGCTAATAAAACTGCAGTCAGTGTCCGGAATAGTAGTAGGTAATGGAAGCACCTGCTCATCAAACGGCAGCACATTACCAGTATACATCGACAAAGGACTCCGGGCACCTGCAAGTCCTCCGGTAAGCAGGATGATAGGGGGGACCGTGTGATGAGACGTGCCTGTATCCTGATGAAAGATTTAAAAGAGGAGAAGGGACGGAACGGCAGGACAGTCGAAGTGGATGTGGGGGGAAGGAAGAGAAAGATGGTTCGTATCACAGTGACTGCCATCACGAAACATTACATCTGACAACATTTGATCCCCGATCAACCTTTGGTTGTGTATGACATGTGTGTGACAGTTCGGCTTTGGTCGGACTTTGAATGACTTAGAACTATTTTACGCAACTGCAGAATGTGTTATGTGAAGGTCGAAGCATCGAGTATTGGTCCACATACACTTATTAGCACATGTTAGTAGAACAGAACATCCTGGTCCTGTTTTGACTACCGCTGTCAAAATGTGTTGGAAAGTCGGCAAATTGGTGACATTTGGTTGCCTTTCTCACACAATTCTGAACATTTTGTCTGTTTCCACAATTTTCGAAAAATGTTGAGATTATTTCCACAATTGCCAATGGGGGTTTTTCCTGATGCTGGCCACTCTTCGTACCGCCATACAACTTCCCGCCCTCGAATATGTTGCCTTCTTCTCACCAAGGTCCAGCAAGCGCGCCTCAGCATGGTATATTTGGCAACGGTAAGTCTTCAGAAGCGCGCCCCACGTACATTGTACTGACTTGAGTCTGTTGACTTCCTCGGCAATCGACGAGCCGATTCCCGTACGTCCGTGTTTTCCTCCTTCAAGTGTTGACAGCAAGCCTAGATGTTGGCTTGTCAGGTCCTACTACCCTGGCTCCTCGAACATCTGTCAACGCTCTGGGGAAGCAACGACAACGGGAGGAGGATCCCAAAGGTAAATGATACGTTCTATTGCCTCAAGTCCGCAAGCTTATGCGGACCCAGACTCAGGCGACGACAATCACGCAATCCTCCTCGAGCCTGAGATGTCGCAGGGACCTGCCAGCCTGCCGGGTAATAATTCTTGCCCTTATAGGTGCTCGCTGAATAATATCGCTTCAGGTCGTGCCTGCGGGCCACCCTTCACAAACCATGGACCCTTATTTCCTGCTGGATCCATGGGGCTTGTCACTTGTGATGATAATTTTCGCAATGCTTCCGTTCATCGTTCATCGTTCAATGTTCACACCGAGCTTCGTTCATGTGCATCGCCTGTCCATCGGTTGCATTCAACCCCTGTCCAACCGCAACGTTCAACCTGTCCAACCGCTGAGCAACGTCTGTCTTTAAGCCCTGTTCAACCCCCGAGTTTATCCTCTTTGACCGGTGCGCATTCAATCCGAATGAGTTCGGAACTTTCAAATCATGCCAATCTCGTTATCCCTGATTCCCTGTCTCCAAGCTCCACCATGGTCGTTCCTCTGAGATTGCAGACTACTCCTGTGACTGAAGTTGGTGACGGGATCTCGTTCCTGACGTCCTATATGCTGAATCGGAGCTACGAATGCATTGGAACACTCATACTGTTGCGGCCACCTGTAGCAATTTGTCTTTGCTCATCCAGCAATTCCGCTATAGGACTATACCTCGGTTAACGGAAATTGCCAGCAAACATGGTGTGCCAATGTCAGCGCGCCGTGCCGCGTTAGTTGATGCGATCTGCAATGTCAGGGGAACCCCTGTTTCCGGTCCCTCCTGGCGCCTCTCCGGCTCCTCCTGGTACCCACCCAGTAACCGGTTGACCGGACGACCAGATGACCGGCCCGGCAACTCCCGCTGGCACGTGGTCTGCGACCAAGCCTGGGATCTCTGCCGATCATTACGGACACGTGCTTGACTAGTTAGTAGATACCGGCACCTGGCATGGGAATCCTTAAGCTTTCTTCTCTTCAGATTCTCCCTCGCCAGGTGCGCCAGAGTGTATATTTAGCTAGTCCCGTCAATTAACCTTCGGATCCTCCCTCGCCAGGACTTGAGCTATTTTCGGGCTGCGGGGTTGCCCTTACAGTAGAAGAAAGCTTCTAAGGGATTAACTGGTCAAGATTGGGAAGTTTGGAGTAGACGGCTCGGACCACTCATCCAGTGCCCCGGCCTCCCCAACCTCCAATCTTGCCCCCTCCTCCCCTCTCCTAGACCGCGCCATGGACGCCACCACTGCTGTGCGTATGGACCGGATCGAAGAGAGATTAGCCACTCTCACGGAATTATTGACACATCGCTCCCATGCTGCTTCCCCTGCCCCGGCCCTTGCCGATCCGGCTCCGGCCGCAGGTCCAGGGCTTTTTGCCGACATCCACCCCAGCTCAAAATCGGTCCTCTGACCGAACCCCCCGTTCATCTTCAATGGTGACCGGTCGCAAGGCCGGGCGTTCCTGCATGCCGTTCAGACGTACATCCGGCTTCTTCCGGAAGTTACCGTCCAAAGAGAAAGCCGTCCAGTTCGCCATGTCCTTCATGGCGAAGGATGCGGCCCAACGCTGGACTGAATGCCAGGCCGCAAAGGTCCCCTTTCCCCTTGCGACCTGGGACGCCTTTATCCGGGAGTTCTGGCTCCGGTTTGTTGAGGAGAACAAGCAGGACCACGCCCTGCACAAGCTTGAATCCCGGTCCTACCACATGGGCTCCCGGGACGTCTTCAAGTATACGGATGACTTTGAAGACCTCGTGGAGCTTGCCGGCTTCGAGGACCCTCTCATGAAGGTCACAAAATACCGGACCAGCCTCGACCCGGCGATCAATCACGCCATTACCGCGTCAAGCGACCCCCTGGACCTCCACGACTACCCAACATGGCGTTCCCAGGCCTACCGGCAGTATGAATCGCAGCTCCGTGCACGTGCTGCCGGAAATGCCCTGCGCGCACCGGTTCCGGTTGCTCGGATGTGGAGAGCCTGGGCACCTCGCCCGAGACTGCCCGGCACCGGCCGATGTCTGGTTGGTCGATGTGCTAGATGTGATCCAGCAGCTTGGTGGTGACCTGTTGGAGGAACTGGTCGCCCGCTTGGCGACAACTGGGGCTGTGACGGGACACCTGGAAATTCCGGTTCCAGAGGATTTTCCAGCATGCAACAAGTGAGCGGTGCGCCCTCGTTCACGTCCCCTAATCGTTTCACCTGTCTGTATAATGAGTCTGGCAATACATCTTATGCAACGGTCGAAACGAAAGACACACCTCTCGACCTGGGCGATTACATAACCCATCAAGACCGCCTTGATGGCTTGCATGGTCGCCTGGTAGAGACCCTGGCCACCCCAGTCCCCTCAGAACTGGTGGCCCCGGCCCTCCTGGCAGCCCCGTGTCTGGAAGCCAGGTTGGGAGCACAAGCTCCCCAAACAGTACATGGTCGCGGCCTCGCCGGGCGGAAACTCGCTCCACCTACCTCTTGAGATCGAGTCCACTGACGACGCTGTGAAGCTCTTGCTGAACGGGCTGGTTGACTGTGGCGCGACCTCCGACTTTGTCGATTCGGAGTACGCTGCGGCGAACCGGTTACCGGTCCGCCGGCTTTCGCAGCCCATCCCGGTCTTCGACGTGGACGGCTCTCCCAATGAGGCCGGCTACATCCGGGATGTTGCAGAAGTGATCCTGCACTATAAGGGCCACAGCGAGCGGGTTGTGCTTGCCGTCACCAGGCTGGGAAAAGAGCAGCTCATCCTCGGGTACTTCTGGCTCTGCAAACACAACCCGGAGATAGACTGGGAGATCCAGGATGTCAAGATGAGCCGCTGCCCTTCTGGCTGCGCCACCTGCCATGACAAGGTGCGATCTGAGCGCCGGCAAGCCAAGGCCGTTGCCTGGATCGTCTGGCAACTCCGGTCCGGTCCCTTCCCAGCCATTTGTGATGGACAAAGACGGCGATGATGATGTTCTGGAGCTCACCCCGGACTCCGAAGACGATGATGACGATGACGACGCCCCGCTTGAGGAGGGTGACCGGATCTTCTACACCCGGTTCGTCCCCTCTGAAGATATCCGAGCCGCCAGCACCGTCTCCCAACGGCTGGTGGAAGCCTTTGCCAAGAACTCTGCTCCCCCCCTGGAGGGTCTTCCCGGCTGGGTCCATGAGTTCGAGGATGTCTTCAACCGGGAGTCGTTTGACTCTCTTCCGGAGCGCCGGTCGTGGGACCATGCCATCGAGCTTGTCCCGGACGCAAAACCGGCCAACTGTAAGGTCTACCCGATCTCACCCCTTGAACAGAAGGAGCTTGACGCCTTCATCGAGGAAGGGCTGACCACCGGCCGGATCCGGCCGTCCAAATCGCCGATGGCCTCCCCGGTCTTCTTTGTTAAGAAGAAGGACCGAGCACTCCGGTTTGTCCAGGACTACCGGGCGCTCAATGCAATGACCGTAAAGAACCGGTACCCACTCCCTCTGATCAATGACCTTGTCAACCGGTTAAAGGGAGCCCGGCTCTTCACGAAGCTCGACGTCCGGTGGGGTTTTAACAACGTCTGGATCCGCGAGGGCGACGAGTGGAAGGCAGCCTTCCAGACCAACCGGGGGCTCTTCGAACCCCTCGTAATGTATTTCGGCCTGACCAACTCCCCAGCGACCTTCCAGACGATGATGAACAACATCTTCCAAGACCTCATCTTGTCGGGAGACGTCATGGTATACCTCGACGACATCCTCATCGCCCACTCGGACCTCGCCCAGCACCGAGAGATCGTCCGGGAAGTCCTTTGTCGCCTCCAGGAGCATAGGCTTTACTTGCGCCCGGAGAAGTGCGAGTTTGAGAAGTTGTCGATTGAATGCCTCGGGGTGATCATCTCCCATGATCACGTGGAGATGGACCCGGTCAAGGTCGCCGGAGTCGCTGCCTGGCCGGAACCGCGCAATAAGAAGGATGTGCAACAGTTCCTCAGCTTCACAAACTTCTACCGGCGGTTCATCCGGGCGTTCTCACACTCAGCCCATGCCCTCTTCGACCTCACGAAGAAGGGTGTGCCATGGGTTTGGGGCGATGCGGAGGCAGCCGCGTTCTGGGCCCTCAAGGACGCCATAACTTCAGAGCCAGTCCTGGTCCTTCCGGATGAGTCTCAGCCGTACCGGCTAGAGGCAGATAGCTCCGACTTCGCAACCGGACGTGGACGGAAAATGGCACCCAGTCGCGTTCTACTCCAAGAACTTGAGCGAAGTCCAGCGCAACTACGAGATCCACAACAAGGAGATGCTCGCGATCGTCTGGGCCCTAGAGGAATGGCGTCACTTCCTCGAAGGCACGCAGCACCCGGTCGAGATCTGGACCGACCACAAGAACTTAGAGTACTTCCGGAAGTCGCAGAACCTCAACCAGAGACAGGTGCGATGGTCAAAACTTCTCGTTGCACCACAAGCCTGGAAGCCTTATGGGTCGTCCGGATCACGGAGCTGCATCGGACAATGAGGATGTCACCCTCCTGCGCCCCCAGCTCTTCCACGTCCGAGCGCTGGAGGGCCTTGTCATTGCCAGCCCGGAAGCCCCTCTCCTCTGGGACATCCGGGAGGCTCTGGCTGGCAAATCAGACCTCGAGGAACCCGTTGCCATAGCGGCTCAGGACCTTCTTAAGGTCCGGGGCGCCCAGTCGTCCTGGTCTGCCAAGTGGCACATTGAAGGAGGCCTGCTCCACTTCCGTGGTAAGGTCGTTGTCCCCCGGGACAAGGACCTTCGCCGCTGGATCCTCAAGCAGCACCACGACACCCGGGTCACTGGACACGCCAGTCGCTTCAAGACGTTGGAGCTCATCTCCTGGAACTACTGGTGGCCCCAGATGTCTTGTCACGTCGGCCGGTACGTCGCCACCTGTGACCTATGCTGTCGGACCAAGGCGCTCCGGAAGCTTACGGTCGGTGAGTTACACCCCACGGAAGTTCCAGAGGAACGCTGGGACACGGTCTCCGTGGACTTCATCGTTGAGCTCCCGGAGGCACACGGCTATGACGCGATCATGGTTGTCATAGATGTTCTTGGTAAGCGGGCGCACTTCAATGAGTGCAGCACCCGGCTTGACGCAGTGGGTGCCGCCCAGCTCTACTACCGGAACGTCTGGAAGCACCATGGGACCCCCTGGAAGTACATTTCCGACCGGGGTCCACAGTTTGTTGCGGAGTTCACTACTGAGCTCTGGCGTCTCATCGGTGTTGAACCGGCAACCTCCACAGACCGACGGCCAGACCAAACGCGTTAACCAGGAACTCGAGCAGTTCATCCGGCTTTTCACTAACTACAAGGAGGATGACTGGGATGAGCTCCTACCTGCGGTGGAGTTCGCATACAACAACCATGTTCACTCCTCCACGCAGCAGGTCCCGTTCATGACCGACACTGGCCGGCTCCCCCGGATGGGGTTCGAACCGAATGGAACGTGTTCAAGGGTAGAGTCTGCAAACGAGTTCCGCGACCGGATCGCCTCTGGTGTCTCAGAAGCCAAGGCCGCCCTTGTGAAAGCCAAGGAAGAGTACAAGCGGTACTACGACTGCCGGCACACCCCGGCGCCGGAGATCAAGGTTGGTGACCGGGTCTGGCTTGACGCCTCAGACATCCAGACCACTCGGCCGTCTGTCGGCCTCTCGCATCGGCGCCTTGGCCCCTTCAAGGTTATCAAGGTCATTGGGCGAGGTGCCTACAAACTGGAACTGCCACCCCGCCTCTCCCGGCTTCACCTGGTCTTCCCGGTAGTGAAGCTGCAGCTCTCTGAGGACGACCCTTTCGAGAGCCGGCCCGGCTATGACAAACCGCCACCGGTCCTCGGCAGCCCCCTGGTGATGAGCGCTGGGAGGTCGAGGAGATCCTGGACGCCAAAATCCGCTACCAGTCGCTCTGGTACTTCGTCCAGTGGAAGGGGTATGATGCCTCACATGACCAGTGGGTTAAACACTCGGATGTCTTCTCCCCGGACGCCGTTGCGGAATTCTACCGGAAGTACCCTGCAAAACCCCGCTCCATCGCCGCTGCCACCTTTGACTCCTTGCCCTTCCGTGACCCTGCCCTCCATGTCCGGTCTATGCGTCGGGGGCGCCGCATTCCAAGGGGGGGGTGATGTCAGGGGAACCCCTGTTTCCGGTCCCTCCTGGCGCCTCTCCGGCTCCTCCCGGTACCCGCCCAGTAACTGGTTGACTGGACAACCGGATGACCGGCCTGGCAACTCCCGCTGGCACGTGGTCTGCGACCAAGCCCGGGATCTCTGCTGATCATTACGGACACGTGCTTGACTAGTTAGTAGATACCGGCACCTGGCGTGGGAATCCTTAAGCTTTCTTCTCTTCGGATTCTCCCTCGCCAGGTGCGCCAGAGTGTATATTTAGCTAGTCCTGTCAATTAACCTTCGGATTCTCCCTCGCCAGGACTTGAGCTATCTTCGGGCCGTGGGGTTGCCCTTACATGCAACCACATTTGTGATGCAACTTGTCCTGCATGTTAGTACTGCTAATCCGCAAGTTGGAAAAACCATGCACAGCGAAGTACCAACCGCAAAAATCTTTTCAAAGCTTGACTATGGTTTTTGATAACAATCCTTACGAATCAGACATGCCAGGAACATTATCAACATACAGCCTTAATAAATGGTTTGATTTTGTCGCCACGGGGAATGAAAGCGATATGGACACAACTTATGGTGGATCAGTGGGATATACAGTTTGTGCCTGCTCTAGTATCAGTCGGTTTGTCACCATGTTTTCACACCTTACCTTAACCCAGCTCACGGCCATTGCCCAAGCTCATTCCATACCAACAAATTTGACCAAACAGGCTCTATTGCAGGTGATCGGAAACCATTGCTGCACGCAACATTGCGGCTCTCAGAGACTAGTTTTTGTTCGCCTTTCATATGCGAGAAGAGGTGCATTTATCCCCCAGATGACTCCATCCACATCATCCATTCCCCAACTTCGACCAGCCACCGTAACAATGGAAGATCTTAAAGTGCTACCTGTCACATTGAATAATGAGATACAAGTCGATGTTCGTGACGGCATTGATCATATTAGCACTTACCTTCTTAACAGCTCGTATGATTTTGTGGAAATAGTGACAGCCACAACTTTGCGAACTCTGCATCCTGCAGACATAGGTGTCAAGTATCTTGCAGTGCATATGACTAGCATAGCCAGAGAGTGAAAAAAGTAACTTGTGGGAGGTAACTTTAACTTTGATGGCCCCTTTGGTTTGGCAGGGCCTAACTTTACGGTACTTTACAGAACTTTTCACACGCATGGCAAAACTAACGTTGAAACGCTAGCTCGGTGTCTACAACAGCAGTACTAGTATAATCAAATCCCAACGAACAGAATGCTGCCAATGTATAAAACACTAACCACAACTGCTAACCAGAATCCAACTACTTTCCCCTTTTTATGGTTTGGACGCGCCGACGAGTGTCGGGTTTTATGAACTCTTTAAAAAGGTTCAAAGGACACAGATAACTCCGTGTACATGTGCGATAGCTTAGTAGAATAAACCCTTGTTTAACCAAAGCCAAACAAGTGTTATGTTCCAAAAGTGTGATTTGAGCTTCTCAGCTATTGTCCTTCCTAACCAATTCTTATCCCAATTCCTATGCCTCTTTATGGTCCGATAGCCTTATCCCTGGTCCCTTGTCTGTTCCTCAATCTAGTCCTTATGATCCAATTCCTTTACTTCACACTAATCCAGCCAAATGTTGTTATTGTTGAGGTTACAGTTCAATAACTTGTGTAGACAAAACACTCTTTTTATTTGAGTATGCTCTGGGTGACAAGTCCCGAATCTCCGCCTTTGAATCGAACGCTAACCACGAAGGCCTCGCTCTAGCTAGGGCAAAAATCCAGTACTGTACATGCCAAAACTCTACCCTTAAATACTGTACAATAACTGCTTACACTACTCGGATTACACTATTACATTGGCACGCATGAGAAAAAGAAACTAAATATGGGTATTCACATGTCTGTTACCTGAATAGGATCCTCGTGTTTCAACCCGTCTTTTCAGCTTGTCAGGTTAAAGGTTAACCAGCTACCCAGCCGGGTGCGGTTACACCTTGTTCCTAAACTGTTACTGTCCCCCGTTCAGGACCTTCAGAGTTAGAAAGCGGCGGGTACCCTGATTCCATAGGTACCCTGAACTCCCTAATCCGCCAAGTATTGGTTAAGTTAGGCTTGTCGAGTTCCGACGCACTACTTAGAAACCAAATTGGGATGGCAACTTTGATCGGATTGGTGATTGCCGGTTATTCTCATCATGAAGCAACTCGATTGCCAGCTATTATCATCACCTGACACCGGGCGCAAACCTGACGACATGTTGAATCGACATGTCGTCACGACATGTAGTCGACATGTAGTCACCATGTGTCTCAAAGGTCAGTTCCTTTCTGTGACGTTGTAACGCTCTACTTACCTGTTTTTCTTTGTTCTATTCTTCTCCAACTGCCGGAGCCAATCTGAATGGACCCTCTTTCACCAAAAAGGGCAACAGATCACACAGCGACACGTGTGTATGCGTTCAGCCCGGTCACTATGCCTCGACATTATACCTTCTTTCCCTTTGTCGCCAGTGTCGACAACGCTTGACGCCCGAACTTAGTGCTGCCTGCCAGTGTTGACAATGCTCGATGCCGACATAGCCACGCGGCTTGCCAGTGCAATAATGTTCATTGCTGGTGAACCCACCGTTGCCTGCAGGTGCCAACAATGCGGTGTCAATGCGAAATATTTGGATTTTACTTGTCAATTTGACAGGGCTTGAATTCTTGACTGAGTTGAGTTGAATTGAGTCCAGTTGATTTTCTTAAGCAACTGGGAGCATTCCGGAGAATCTATGGAGAATAGTGGCAGAAAAGTGATGGAGGGTGATTGAGGGGAACGGCGGCACGCATCCCGATACGACTGGGAGGCTCGGCGCTAAGGATTCTGTAAGGAATGGATCTGCTGTCTGGGGCGGGAGTGGATGAAATGTCGAGATGGCATCCAATAAAGTGTTGGACATTAAAAAAGCTTCTGACAGATAGATACTTGTAATTTTATAAAGAGGATGACGCCTGTCTGAAGCCTTTTGTCAGATATAATTTTGGAAACTGAGTCAGTTATCACAATACCACTGCCGGTGCATGTATTGCAATTTGTACAAAGCAAGGGCAGAATTGATGAAGTTGCAAGTAAATTCAAGTCACTGGTGCTAGTTTGGCGCTTGAATTAGCGCCTCAGAAACTTCAACGGTGAGCGGGAAAGCGGAGTTTGGCTTTGTGTACACTTTTATAGGCACGCGCGGCGCTTAAAGTTGATCATGGGGCCAAAGCCCCGAGGAAGCGCCATTTATTGAGCGCTTCCAAAGGTCTGGACCCCACGCTTCCAAGACCTCGGGCCTGATCTCGCAAAAGCGGACTTTAAAAAGCTTCGGACAGACATGTGTAATTTTATGGAGAGAGACGCACGGGAGGGATCTCTACTACTTACCAAGAAAGAGAAATTAGCAATGAACAAATGAGAGAAAGGAACAATCCTCGGTTGTAGTCTAGCCGAGTTCAAAAACGCTAAAGGAAAGCGAGATAAAGACGTGAACAGGCTATTCAAGATTCTGATCTCTGAATCAGCCTACCTCATTTGGTCGCTGTGTTGCCAGCGAGTGATTTCGCGAGGAAACGATCCGAGCAAATACCACTCTGAAATTGAAATCTACAACCGATGGATTAGCCGAATTAATTACCGGCTGAGAATGGATCAACTTCTTACCGATACTGGTCAGTACGATAACAGAGCAATAAAAATTGACCGGGTCCTTAGAACATGGGACGGAATCCTGATGGATAATGAAAATCTGCCGGGTAATTGGATCTGGCAGTCTGGGGTTTTAGTGGGTATAGGCTCACTCCGTCCTCCGGGACGGAACCGTTAGTCCCGTTAGCAAGCTAGCGGGAGAGTCGAGTCCCACACTGCCTGGCAGAGGCGTACGTAAGCGTATTTCTCCAGGGTGGTTCGCTTTCCTTCGGGAAGGCAAAAACAGCGTGTAGAGGGGCTGATCAGATTAGACTGCTTGCTACTTTAACGCTCCACCAAAAAAAACAAACGAGAGAACAGACGGATATAATAAAGGAAGTCAATGATATAATAAATCTATTTGGATGGATGGATAAATATGATAAGTGTACGCATGCAAAGCCCAATTCAATTCCATTCTCTAACTCCTCTTGCTCCCTCGCCTGACCAGGGGCTCTGGCCCCGCTGCCCTCTACCACCGCCTTCACTCCACCTTAGGATGTCACTTGATCTCCCTCTTGTCTAGTCAGCTGTGGTGCGTTTGTTTCTTTTTTGGAATACCTGGATTTGATGTTGATTGATGTGTGATTTGAATCGTCGTTTCTCATGGGCTTGCTAATAAGAAGATTGGAGCATGTGAGGTAGTGCTGCTTAAGGGCCGTTGCAGGGCACATGAACAGTATGGCTGGAGTATAATCCATTCTATAACTTATTCTTGATAGATCTAACTGGGCTGGAACCAAAATGTGTACCTCTTTTGTACAAGTATCTATCCATGGCACATCAGGAGAACCTTGATACAGCTGTGAGAGTCCCATGATGGTGTGACTATACTTGAAAAAGAAGGGAAGCAATGATAACACCAGTGCTTCTGGTCTGATTGGCATCTGACAGATAAATTGACTGAAATGTTGCATTCCCCTACATCTCTTCCCCCCCATCTGCCCTTCCAATGACGAGGAAGACAGCCATCTGCACTTGTGCAGTCTGCAGGAAGAAGAAGGTCCTTGTTGGTGCACAATGGTTCTCTGGCGATCGAGTTACCCCAGCTACAAAAAATCGCCACATGGCCAAGCCTCCAAGCCCTCCTCCCGAGGTGAAGAGGAAAAATGAATCAACCTCCAGAGCTCCAGAAAAGAAGAAACTAACAGGTGGGCTGCTTCTTCACACACATGCCCATTGCTGAAAAATTATCCAGATTTTGCTGTGGATACAGGATTTGTTGTGCATCTTTGTTGTTACGTCCGTGCACATCTCCGTCCGAAAACCTCCGTCCGGAATCTCCGGATCTCCGGATCTCCGATATCTCCGTCCTCCGGATGCGTACATCCTAACCTATGGGCCCGTGTCCAATTACTCTCTGTGCATTATGCTATGGTTTGATGCACTATCCTCCGGGGTTTTTACGCAGTGAAGTCTTCTGAGCGTTTCCCCAGAATTACTTATGATCATATGCCCTATGCTCCACATGCTACTCCTTATTGTTGTTATTGTTATTCGACGACCTTATTGTCTTTTACTTACTTCTCTGTCCACATCCAGAAACCTCCGGATTTCGTATAAATACGTAGTCGTTCATGGATGTACTTTAGTTTGTTAATTAATGTGCTTTGCCTCCGCATTGCTCCGGTCTGACCTCCGCTCCTACTCCGTCTGGCAGCCAAGAAGAGGGCGCTCACCCTTAGACCCCTGTGGTGATCTGCGTTAGCTCCGGCTTACCTCCGGCTGGAATTCTCCGATCCTCTGGACTCCGGCTTTCTGTCCCTCCGGTCTGACACGGATATAACAGTATTAACAAACTCACACTTCTTGGCTGTTCTACATGTCTTTTTCTCACCTACCGTCTACGCCAGATGCTCAAGGCAGACGGCAACGTGAATCGTCCATCATCCAGGCGATGGTTCCCTTGCACCCACCGGCTCTTGCTACCAGTAATTTTACTCCCACCTATGCTACTGCAACTCTTTCGACACCTGTTTCTACACGGCAACCTCATTTCGAGGAAGGCCGTGCTCCCCCGGCCTAATGCTCCGGTTTCATGGTCTCGTCCCGTTCTGGAGGACTTGGCTGGTCCTTCCAGGTGGGCTCCACGACTTAGCCTATCACCAACTCTTTCTGAGTTCCATGGTCACGCTGGAATGGAAAGCATTTTGGAGGAGCGGTTTGAAAACCTGCCCTCTGGTACGGAACATCATTCGGCATCAGGTAGTCATCATAGTTCTCCTCATCAGCTTGGCTCACCACATCCATCACAAAACACACCATCTGGAACACCCCTCGTACCTCCGTTAACCGGAGTTCCGGTTGTTCCAATAGTTCCGGTCCCTCCAGTTACTCCTGCAGTCCCAGCAGCCCCTCAACCGATGGCTGCTACCCAAGGTGTGGATCCTAACAACCCTCCTATTCCGCCGGCTAGACCTCCTACCCCCTACCGGAACTGGTCCGGCAGGACCTCCGGCTCCTGGGGGTGGTGGAGGTGGCGGCGGAGGAGGAGGTGGTGGAGGCGGTGGTAACGGTCCTAATAATCCTCCGGATCCAAATCAACCTCCGGTTAACCCTCCAATTCCTCCCGCTGGACCGCCCGTACCTCCCGCACCTGGAAGTGGAGGAGGTGGCGGACCTGGCGGAGGAGGAGGTGGTGGTGGTGGTGGCGGACCTCCACCACCAATCAATCCTCAAGGACCTCCTGGTCCCCAAGGCCCTCCTGGCCCTCCGGGATTTCCGGTTTATGTTCATAACCCCCAGCTTGACGCCGCGATGCAAACTTTTGCAACCGCCATGACCGCTTTCGCTCAGAATGCCAATGCTCCACCTCGATCCACCCGGAGCACTCTCAAAGCTCTGGATACGTTCGACGGATCTGATCCATCGAAATTTCACTCCTTCCTATCCCAGATCTATCTTCACATTGTGGAACGTCCCCAGGATTTCCCCGGCAATGACGAGAAAATTCTCTACGTCTGGTCTTATCTCCGGGGTACTGCACAACGATGGTTTGAGCCCGGCATGTATGTCGGAGCTCCCATTCCGCTCTGGGACGGAAACTTCCGTCTATCCATCGAGGAGTTGCAAGCCAATTTCGGTCCCCATGATCCGATTGGGGATGCGGAACAGGCACTTAAGGCATTGGTCATGAAATCGTCGGATCGAATCGCTACTTATCAGGTCGATTTCGACAATTATGCGGCAATGATTGGGTACAACGACATGGCGCTCCGTCGTTTCTTTTACGATGGATTTCCGCGCCGGATCAAGGACCTACTCGCACACACCGACTACGACAACACTCTTAATGGTCTTAAAATCGCGGCACGCCGGATTGACGCTCGCTATTGGCAGCGTCAAGGGGAGCTAGAGCATGCGCGTGCTCAACAGAAAGCTACCTCCGGCGGATCTTCCGGTAAAACCTCCGGCGACTCCGGTTCCTCTCCGACCACCTCCGGTAACACTAGCGGAGGCAAGGGGAAGGGCAAAGGCAACAAACCCCAGAAGCCTAGGCCCTCCGGACAATCCTCCGGATCATCCTCCCAGGCCGCTTCGGGTAACGCAGGCCAGGCGTCAAGTTCAACGCCGGCCAAGCCCCAAACCGTATGCCGACAAGCTTGACAAGTCCGGTAAACTAAAACCGGAGGAACGCGAGCGGCGTATCAAGAACAACCTCTGCCTTTTCTGCAGAGGTTCCGGCCACAAGACTAACGAGTGCAAGAAGCGTCCGGGCAATCAAGCCCAGGGCAAGGCAGGCTCCGTCTCCACTCCGCCTGCTCCCTCTGCTGACGCATCCTCTTCGTCCGAGTCAAAAAAAATAGTTAGTAGCTCGGATACCTCAGCACTGAGCCCGAGTTGCGTTGACTCCGAGGTGCTTCCAGAGGTTTGTCTCAACGCTTCCGCTCTTTCTCCGAACGCTTTATATGTTGATCTCGATATATCTTTACTCTCTGCGGACTATATCTCTCCCTCCGGTTTTCTCTCCGGACTCCTTTCGGAGGCAGGCCAAACCCTGTCTTCATCTCTTGTAAAACGAATTGCCACGGGATTCAACTTCCGCTTACGAGCACTCATTGACTCCGGATCTTCCCACTGTTTTGTGTCCACGAATGTCTGCGAATCCAATGTTTTTACCCTGTACGCGGTGTCTCCGGTTAAGCTCCGGTATCTCGACGGCTCTTCATCCATCATAAACCGACAGCTACAATTGCTCCCTTGGTTTCCCTCCGGCGATGTCCAGTTAATGGAATTCTACGTCACCCGTCTCGATTCTCCCTGTGATCTGGTATTGGGATACGATTGGCTTGCCCGCTTCAATCCGTTGATTGACTGGCGCAGTGCCACCATCACTTTTCCCTCAGTTCCCTCCGAGTCTCCGGTGTCGACACCTCCGGAAATTATTCCGATCCCTGTTGCGGCTGCTCCTACTATGGACGAGACGGAACCTCCGGCATCCCCGGCGGACTCTCCGTCTACGCCGTTGACGTCTTCGCCAGAGTTTGGTCCTTCAATGGACGTCCCCTCCGATCCTTTAATGGATGACATCCCTGAGGTTCCAATGCCTCATCCGTTCACCTCCGCTCCGCTTGTTTCACTAGTCTCCGCAGCAGCATACAGCGCTATTATACGAGACAAGAGTACAACGCAGTATACTTTGCGTGCAACCCTGACCGATGAAGCCCAGGCTCGTCGTGCCTCGGCTGAGGAACCGGATCTCTCCGGTTTACCTCCGGAATATCACGACTTCGCGGATGTTTTCTCAGAGGAGAAGGCATACAATCTTCCTCCGCACCGCGAATTCGACCTCAAAATCAAGACTATCGACGGCGAGGAACCTCCAATCGGCCATGTATACTCCATTTCTCCGGCTGAACTTACCGCTCTCCGGGAGTTCATCGACAAGAACTTGAAGGCGGGATTCATTTATCCGTCTAGTTCTACTCACGGAGCTCTGATTCTCTTCGCTAAGAAGAAAGACGGAAGTCTCCGTCTTTGTGTCGACTATCGGGGTCTTAACCGCATCACGAAGAAGGATTGTTATCCACTTCCTCTGATTGTGGACCTCCTCAATGCTCCGGGAAAGGCATGTATTTATACTAAACTCGACCTCCGGCACGCTTACCATTTGCTCCGGATTGCTCCGGGCGATGAGTACAAGACCGCATTTCGCTCCCGCTACGGCTCTTATCAGTTCCGCGTCGTTCTGGAAGGCCTCACCAATGCTCCGGCCGCTTTCCAACGCTTCCTGAACACGCTATTCTCCGATTTGCTGGACGTCTATGTCGTCGTATATCTCGACGATATCTTGATCTACTCCGACGATCCGTCTGCACATACGACTCATGTTCGAACTTTGCCACTACAAAGACGCTTACGCGCCGGCAAGTTTGTTGGTCCGAATATCTTTGCCATTTCAATATGGTAATCCGGTTCTGTCCCGGAAAACTCGGAGGAAAACCAGATGCTTTGACTAGACGATGGGACGTCTACCCTAAAGAGGGGGATACGGCTTTCAGCCAAGTTAATCCTCAAAATTTTCGCCCCATTTTTACCTCCGATCAACTCACTGCATCCCTCCGGACGACACTACTCGAGGAAGTTGTCCTCCGAGCCTCCGTCGTTATGGACATCGACAAGCTCCACAGCGACATCAAGTCCCATTATGCGGACGATCCCGCCACTGTTGACGGACTTACCTCCGCAACCTCCGGCACTTCATCGCGTTGGTCTATAGATTCCTCCGGTTTACTCCGCCTTTACAACCGGATCTATGTACCTCAAGCCTCCGGCAACACTCCGGATATTCTCCGTGTACATGTTTTACAACATAAACATGATCATATACTCTCTGGTCATTTTGGGCAGAATCGCACACTTGCCCTCGTACGCCGGGAATACTCATGGCCGGAGATGCGGACCTTTGTACGCGACTATGTCAGGTCTTGCGTGATCTGTAAACGCAACAAGGCCCCACGACATAAACCTTACAGACTCCTCCGTCCACTTCCGGTTCCCCTCCGTCCTTGGCATTCCATTTCTATCGACTTCATCGAATTCCTTCCTTTATCCGGCGGATATGATGCAATCTGCATTATTGTTGACCGGGCCTCGAAACAAGTTATTCTCTTTGCCTGTGATCGATACATAACCTCCGCCCTTCTAGCTAAGGCATTCCTTACACATGTCTTCGCCAAACACGGAGTTCCGTCCCATGTCACCTCCGATCGTGGTACGGAGTTTGTCTCCCGCGTTTTTCCGTTCTTTGGGGGAACTACTCAGCATGAAAATGCATTTTACCTCCGGTTACCATCCGTCGGCGGACGGACAGACGGAACGGATGAACCAAACCTTTGAACAATACATCCGGATGTACTGCGCTTATCAGCAGGACGACTGGCACGAGCTCCTTCCGCTCGCGGAGTTTGCACTCAATAATGCTCCGAACGCCTCTACCGGAGTTACCCCGTTCTTTGCCAACAAGGGTTATCATCCCTCGATTACTTTCTCCGACATCGAAGTCTCCGATCCCTCCGCTCGTGAATATGTGTATGACATTCAATCAGTTCACGAATACCTCCGGCAGCAACTCACTTTCGCTACAGAGCGTTACAAGGAGATTGCGGACAAGAAACGTGAACCGGAACCCATCTTCGAAATCGGAGATGAAGTATTCATTACTGCCGAGTTCATTGCAACGACACGTCCGACTGAAAAGTTTTCAGAGACTCATTTCGGACCATACGAAGTTATCGAAAAACCATCCACTGCTTCCTACACCATCCGCCTTCTTAAAGCTCTTTCCCGCATCCATCCCGTATTTCATGTCTCTCAACTTGAGCCTCACTTTCCGAATCCATTCCCCGGACGAGAAGCGGAACCTCCGGGCGCCGTCCATACACTTGACGGCGAGGAGTACTACGAACTCAGCTCCATTGTCGATTCTAAGATCGACTGGAGGTACCGCGTAAAACTCCGCTACTACGTTGAATGGTTGGGCTACGAGGATACCGACACCCGATATGAATGGGTCTCCGCGACGGACCTGGATGCTCCGGAACTTATCGCCGCATTCCATGAGCGCTATCTGGAGAAACCGGGACCAGAGCTTACGGATTAACCTCCGTCTTCTCTTCAAATTTCCGACTTATTTCGACAAGAAAATCAAATATACAATTTTTTTCGGTGATATATACAACATAAACTAATGTCCTTATTCATTTCTCCGGCTCCGGGTTTTCCTCCGGGGCCTCCGGCATCTCCTCGTCGCTGTCCACCAATTCGTAAACAACTTACTCGTCGACGTCGACAATGCGACGGAGGGCCAGTGGGGTTGGCGGACGGATTGCGATTTCCGTTTCCTCCATCTTCACCCAGAGGTCTTCCGCCTTCCTCTGCTCCGCTTCTTCCTCCGCCTTCCTCTGCTTCTCATCTTCTTCCGCCTTCTTACCTTCCTCCAACAACTTGGCTATCATAGCCGCCCTTTCCGCCTTCGCCTTCTCCGCCTCTGCGCGCTCCTTCTCCCTCTTCGCCTCCGCCGCCTTCAGCTCCCGCCGTTTGGTGACGTTGGCCTGGATTAGTGCCTCGGCACTGTCGTTTTCGATCTTGACCGGAGGCTCCGTCTGAATCTCCGGCTGGACCTCCGGCGCGGCCACCACACTTTCCACAATCGACAACGGGCTTTCCGCCCGCACCTCCCTCTCCTCCGGTTCTCCCTGTGCATCCACGATCTGCTGGAGCACAATTCCCTACGTTGACCTCGTTGTCGGATACCGCACGACGCCATTCGTTGATGCGGGAATCCTCCGGCGCTCCGTCATCCTCCGCCTGCCCATCTCCGTCCTCATCCGCCTGCCCATCTTTGTCCTCCGCTTGCTGAGCCTCCTCAGTCTCCGTGCTGACCATCGCGTCGGAGATGCGTTCGCGGGCCGAGGCCTCGAGGTAATGGGCGGCTCCGACATCATCCATTCCCTCGTCAACCAACTTTGTCGCCATTGACGAGAGGAAGACTCGGTCCAGCGCCTGGCACCGGCGCATGAGACGGAGCGTCTCCCACATTTCCGTCAGCTCCGCCCACATGTCTCCGGATCGGGTCCGAGTTGGTTCCTGCGGGCCAACCCACAGCGGAACCTCGCATGCGCCCCGGCCTTTTCCCTTCCGCTCCGTCCTTCCCTCCGACTTCTCCGTCCTCCGTTTCTTCCTCGCCCCTCCGTCCTCCGTTGTCGCTGGCGCCCTTGGCTTTATGATGGCCGGACGCGCCTCGTTCTCCGGCAGGACCTGGCATTTCCAGTGTTTCCGCTTGCAATGGTTGCAAGCGAGGTTCCGGTTCCGGAAGTGGTTCTGCACGTAGCAGATACTCCCGTCTCTCCTGCAACTAAAACAAGCTGGAAATTATCAATAAAATAAAAAATCCCTCTGGTCAGTCGGTGGAACTTACCGTTCTCCTCCCTCAGCGCCCGCCATTCTATTTCCACAGGGCCCTTTCGCCCAATCCACGTGGTGATGAGGCGGCGCGGTTTCCTCGCACTATCCTCCGACTCCGAACTCATCTCCGCTTCCGGCTCACGTTTTCGCTTGAGGTGACTAGGCCCCGGTTGACCTATCTCTGGCTCCGGCTCCGTCACTCCGTCCTCGCTCATATCATCCGACACCGGCTCGTCGGGTACGTCGTTCCGGTCCAGCGAATCCCCGCGGTCGAGGTCCGCGATGGTGACGCGGTCGTGCGCCGTTAACTCCCGACGCTGCGCACGCGCCAGAAGCTCCGCGACTTCACGGCGGCGTTGTTCGGCCCCCCGAGCTTCGTTCTCCGCCTCGAAAAGAAGCTGGGAGAGGCGCACCTCATCCCGTTTCGCCTCCTCATTGGCCTCCTTCTTCTCCTGCTCCCCCCGCGCGATATCCATCGCCATTTCTTCGTCCTCCCTCTCCTGTTCCTCCCTCGAACCCTCTCTCCCTTTGCCTTTGTCCTTGCGCGGGAGTGGGGTCGCGTTTGATCCATCGGACATGGGGGTAATTGGGGATGGTGGTGGTTGAAAGAAAGAAAATTTTTGTCTCACACCACTTGTTCCTTGATTCAACATGTCAACGACCCGTGACCAACTATACAACTTTCTCAGCACTCCGTTCCCAGCTCCATCGTCTCCGTCTCCGTCTCCGTCCAGTACCTCTTCAGTTCCTCGTGGGCGAGGAACCTTAAGAGGGGGATACTGTTACGTCCGTGCACATCTCCGTCCGAAAACCTCTGTCCGGAATCTCCGGATCTCCAGACCTCCGATATCTCCGTCCTCCGGATGCGTACGTCCTAACCTATGGGCCCGTGTCCAATTACTCTCTGTGCATTATGCTATGGTTTGATGCACTATCCTCCGGGGTTTTTACGCAGTGAAGTCTTCTGAGCGTTTCCCCAGAATTACTTATGATCATATGCCCTATGCTCCACATGCTACTCCTTATTGTTGTTATTGTTATTCGACGACCTTATTGTCTTTTACTTACTTCTCCGTCCACATCCAGAAACCTCCGGATTTCGTATAAATATGTAGTCGTTCATGGATGTACTTTAGTTTGTTAATTAACGTGCTTTGCCTCCGCATTGCTCCGGTCTGACCTCCGCTCCTACTCCGTCTGGCAGCCAAGAAGAGAGCGCTCACCCTTAGACCCCTGTGGTGATCTGCGTTAGCTCCAGCTTACCTCCGGCTGGAATTCTCCGATCCTCCGGACTCCGGCTTTCCGTCCCTCCGGTCTGACACGGATATAACATTTGTTGTGCTCTAGTCATATGGCTCAATCTGAGAGCCAGTGTCAGTGACAAAACTGCAAATAGCATTCTCAGGGCTATTCAGTTCATCTTCTCTGTGACTTTGGATCTCCTACAAGTTGCTTTAGCAGCTCATGGTGTTACTGTCCAGCTTCCAAAAATTCAGCTTCCTGAAGATATTCGTACAGCATATCGGATTTATAACCAAGAGCCAGAGATTGAATGTGTTGCTTGCTGCCCCAAGTGCTTTACGATCTACCCTGACACCCCACAGATGCCACAGCGGTGTACAGCAAAGGTTTCTCCCAAGTCAACTCGTCAATGCAAGACAGCTCTGGAGAGAACAGCGATTTGGCAAGACCTGTAAATCTGTTCCAAAGATGGTTTATAATACCCAAACATTTAAATCTTGGCTGGAATTTTTTCTCTCTCAGAAGTTCATAGAGGATCATCTGGATGCTACTTTTCACAAACCTTCTCCACTTCCTGGTGCAGATATGTGCGATGTACATGACAGCCCAGCCTGGGCAGACCTTAAAGAATTTTGGACAAGCAAATATCATCTTGTCTTTGGAATGTACATTGATTGGTTCAATCCATATAGAAACAAACTAGCTGGTTTGTCATAATATGATTTATTCAAAGTTTTGAAAAAGCTGAAGCCCTGGTCTGTAGGCAAACAGATTTCATGTGGCGCTGTGGTCTTCTTTTGTCTGAATCTACCTCCTGAAGTTCGCTATTTACCAGAAAATCTTTACATCGCTGGGTTAATTCCTTCACCCTCAAAGCCTGATGCCACCCTTTTAAATAATATGATGGACCCTATTGTCAAGACTGTACTTGAGACAGAGAAATCTACTGCAGAGCACATTGTCACATGCCTCCACCCAGAGGGTGTACATGTTCCAACAAGAATTATTCCTCTCATTGCAGATTTAGAGGCTGCCAAACTAGCTGGCGGCTTTCTCTCCCATTCCGCCACTTACTTCTGGAGTTACTGCCTCCTGAAGAATGAGGACAAGAGTTGCCTTGATTTTTCATGGATCTTTCGTGTGGGAAATACAGTGAGAGAACAGGCATACACATGGCTCAATATTGGTACCAAATCAGGCCGTGAAAAAGAGAATAGAGAACATGGTGTGTGGTTTTGCTTGCTACACCACCTCTTCTATTGGAATCCTGTGAAAAACATTATTCTGGGGTTTATGCATAATTGGGCAGAAGGTGTCTTAGAGCACCATCTTTGAACTCTTTGGGGTATAGGACGAGCAGCGAAAAAGGCTGAAGCTCTCATGGTAATAGATGAGGAGGAGCAGTGGACAGATTTTGATGTCAGTGAATCGGAGGATGAGAAGGAAGAACTCAAGGATGAAGATGAGAAATTTCAGGTCCCTGGTGCACTTGAAACTTTATGACAAGCACTTGAAAATTTTCGTCCCTCCAAGTCCAACTCTAGTCAACACTCTACAACTAGTGAAGGTTCTACAACTCCTAGAGGAACTCCTTCAGGTTCCAGAGCTAACACGATGCCTCCTGCAAGTCCTGCAGAAGAGCTAATGGATATCTCAGAAGCAGAGGAAGAGGTTACTGATCCAACTTTTGTGCCAATCGCTATTCATGGTAGTTTTGACTTCACTGATGTGGAGCTGGAGAAAATCCGAACTTGTTGCAGGGAATTTTCTGCTCCCACCTGGGTAGCTCGTCCCCCAGCACAGCTTGGAGAAAAAAAAATACGGGAAACTCACAGCAGATCAATATCTTATGCTTTTCCTTGCAATACTTCCACTTGTTATGACTGAAATTCAGTTTAGTGAAGACCCAGTAATAAATGAAGAAATGTTTCTCAGCTTTTACCATCTTGCTGCTGGTACAAATGTGGTCGCTTCTTTTAGAACATCTAATGATGAGGCTAAACGCTTCACACAACATTATGTTGCTTATCGCCGCTCTATCCAAGCCCTTCATCCTGATGTTGATGACCTGCCAAACCATCACTATGCTATGCATGATGAAGAGTTGATGACATACTGGGGTCCGCTCCCAGGACTGGCTGAGTATTTTGGAGAGTGCATCAATGCAATGCTCCAGAAGATCAAGACTAACAGACATCTGTGTATGTATGATTCTGTAATGTGTCAGTTCATTCTTTGATAATACTTTGCTGATAGATGATATGGATTTCACAATGTTAAAGCAAATGTCTCGTCTTTGTCGTGTACTAGCTCTTCAGCGTCACCCAGCATTCAAAGACTCTAGACTCACAGCTTTTGCCAAAATCTTGGAGCCAGAAAAAGACCAGCCTTTCAAGCCACAGCCAATTGATTCTGCACAGAGTGCTCGGTTCCTGCAGAAAGCACCTCAGATGAGCCAACAGGAATATAAAATGATTGGGGACTATCTGCATTCTATTGACCGTCATTATCGCCCTCATACCGCCCATCCTCATCCAGAGTCAGCCTTGATCTTGCCACCAGCTGCAAAGCGCATCAGCAAAATTCATGACAAGAGACAAACTTTTAGCTGCTACTCATCCCACATCAGCAACAGTGCAATCCAATTCAAGCATAAAGATGTTATAAAAACAGGATGGATCTCACACATGTTGCAAATACCACTTGAAGGCATTGTGGAGACATTTATTTTTGTCCATCCTCATCTTCCATTACCTGCCTCAGAACAGGGGCACTCGCCTTACCTCAAATATCTACATCTGAAGTCAGCAGTTGTGGATGCTTTGTCCTCAGAAGAACTGCTTGTTATTCAGCCACAACATATTATTACCCATTTGACATTTTATAAGAGACCTGCTGGTACTTATAAAAATATCAACAGAGACACCCTTGCTATCTGTTGGGCATTAAACCGTGGCCGCAAATAATTTTAGAATCTTTGTACAACACCGACGTGATATATGTTTTTATATAAACCTGTTTTACCAATTTACTTACTCATATGTAACCTATCTTTCTTACTTCAACCTCCCATATGGCTTGAGCTACCAAATACATGATGATCCAACTCTGTTGTCTGAGAGATCTGCGCACCCTAGTGAGAAGTTGAAATCTCATGATCAGCTGAATGCCTCTTTCTTTTCGCACCCACCACCTCCAAGTTGTTCTTCTTCTCAACCCCCCTTGGCCCAGTATTAAGCCCGGCTGATAGCTTCTTCACCTTCTTGTTTACCTCCATGACGGCCCGTTCACAGTGTATTTGCACTCCCAGAGAGAATCTTGGGCACATGCATCGCAGAAGGCCTATTCAAAGGTTTCCTCATACTCAGATTTCATTCATTTAACAGCCCAAGAGAGAGAGCCTGGACCAAAATTGTGAATAAATAACTGTCAACACAAACTGTTGCAGAAGAAAATATGGCCAGTCATGGCACACAATTCTAGTCAGCCAAAAGCTTTGTTTCTATGCTGAGAAGGTTTCTTCATACTCAGATTTCATTCATTTAACAGCCCAACAGAGCCTGGAGTAAAATCGTGAATAAATAGCTGTCAATACAAATTGTTGCAGAGGAAAATATGGCTAGTCATGGCACGCAATCCTAGTCAGCCAAACGCTTCGCTTTTACGTTTAGAAGACTTTCTCATGGTCAGATTTCATTCATTTAACAGCCCAAGAGAGCTTGGACCCAAATTGAGGATGATTCAGCATTGAAACTGGAAATGTGTGCTTTATGTTGTATTTGAAGCCAGAAAAAATTGTCTGCTAATCTAATAATATTCCCTTCTGAGAACTATAGTCAGGCCAACAGCAGGTTCAGGTACCTGTCATATTTCTCTCACTCAAATACTCGCCAAAGTACCCACAGGTGACTTGGATGGATTTACATGTATTTCCAGCTTTAACCTACAGACAAGCAGTTCCACAATTTATAGTGTAAGAATGTTCACAGTCTGTGACAGTAGAGCAGTCAAGTCAACTTGAATGGCAGTGCCAGCGCTTTAATCAATCAACTAGTTTGTTGATGGTCATGCATGGAAGCACAGGCTTATAACACCAAATATCAAATGAATATATAACAGCTATCACAGTAACTAGTTGAGTTCCTGCAGTGTGTGCTCATATACCATGCTGTCAATGAAGCAGGTGAATACTATTCTACGACCAGCAGTTGGTGTGCTGCAGTGAGCGAGCATACGAGCCCTCACAGCCAGCACTGATCTGGGCTTGAACCGCATGCGCCCACCAAATTGGGGGACACAGAAATCACCGCCTTCATAATCACCCAATGAAAAGATCAGAGCAGGTCGATCAAGGTTATCATTCCAATCAATATGAAGCTCTTCGCTGGCGCCCTCTTTGCAAGCAAAGGTGGTGAAAAGTCCCAGAAAATCAAAGTTGGGGTATTTCTCGAGTTGGATGCCAAGGTGTCGAAGAATGCGCTGATGCATCCTGCAGAAACCCATTAGTATGAAAATTTTGGAAAAGAAAGATGCGCACAATTCCTGGACTCTCCGCTGACCAGGGAAGTACCAATCCATGAGTGCCTGAAGCTTTGGCAGCACATACTGTTTGATAACACCACATAAATTGTGAATTGCATCCAAGAGGTCTTCTCGCATGGCTGCTCGGGCTTTTGTTTGTCGTGTCTCCCCTGTGATGACTGGCTTGTTCAAGAAATGCTCCCAAACTCCAAAGTGAAGTGCGGGGGACCTGAATCGTTGTGTCTCAGGAGGGCCATAGACGGGTTCTAATGCCTGCAAGCACTCCCAAGCAGAGATAAGTTTGTGCTGTGCATATTGGGAGATGACATCTGGAAAGCGCCCAAGGTCAAAAGGTGGCTCCCCATCATCGGAAAGGGCAGCGGATTGCTCAGGCGAAATTTTCCGCTAGAGCCATCCTGCAGCACCACCAGGACCCATGAGAGCTCGTTGTTCAGGCATTGGCGGAGGACTGGATATAAGGATGATCTTTGAGTCATCCTTTGAAAACAGGGGAAGTGTAAACGGGTCGCCAGGAAATTTTTTCTCCATCACTTCGAGGACCATGACAGCGCTCCGTTTCCACCCAAGAAACTCGGGAGGAAACTCATCCCCCCTGATAAGAAATTCTGACATGAAAATGACGTGAATTTATTCAATGGAGAAATAGAGTGGTGACACACCTGTTTTTTTGATCCAGTGACACTGCCCCTTTTCAAAAGACCCCTCGGGCCGCAGATATCGTGAATTATGGGCCTGAAGTGATAGGTCGGACCGACCGTGCCGAGGGTTTCTGGGCCTTGAGCCACAGTTAGTTAGTTTTGAAATAAAAAAAGAATAGTTCTGACCTTGACTTTTTCTTCGGGCTGTTGGATGGGTCCGTTGATTTGGAAACTGGGCTGGAGAGCACGGCGGCGCCTTGTGCCTCCCGCACTCGTTTACCGCCGCGACGTATGGGCTTCCCAGAACGTTTCTGGCGGGTCATTAGAGGAGGAAGCGGAAAATTTAGCCGTACGTCTCAGCTGTTGCGGCCCATTGACAAGACAACTGGACAGCGTGAGATACGGGCCGTTTCTCCGGATCTCACACTGTCATGACTGGCGTTTCGTGACAGTTGTGACTTTCTCCTCGTTCTTCCTAACCACCATGTCCAAATGGCACCGCCTGCCTTCCTGCCACTGTTCGTCCCGCACGGCCGCATCCCGCCTGGGTGAGTTCTTCCTAAGAATCGCTTGTCTTGAAATTATTTTTTTTTGATTTGTTATGATCTTTATTCAAGACTTCCATGATCGCTTCCCTTGCAATGGTCGACCCGAGGCCCGTTGTGCTCGATCGCATCCACGCAGTTGGAGATAGCCCCTTCCTCGCCATCATGCTCCACCTACGTTGCAGGGCTTACTGCCCGCATTGGAGATGGCTGCCACGGTGCATTTTCTTTTTTTTTTCTTTTTTTCTTATTTCACTCGTCTTCTTCTGGCTCACAATTTGTACATGCAGGCTATTTGCCACCATCCATTTTACACCCGGCACAGCACCATATATCAGCCTACCTTGCCACGCAGGACTCAGTCGTTGTGGTGAGTTCCATCTTTGCTACTAAGTTTTTGATTTTTATTTTAACCAACTGTCAGACGCCTCTCTCCTCCTCCTCGAAGCGGTGCACCTACACACGACGTTCACCAGCACGGGGACGTGCCCGAATATCCTGCCCACGAATCTGCGCGTGGCATCCCAGTGCGTGTCGTCACTTTGTGGAGTAGGAGTTAGCTAATGATCAAGTTTTCATATAGAGATTTTGAGGCTGCCACACTCGGGATACGCTCGTGCTACACACACAGCCCCGCAACCCCATCGCGCGCACAGAAGCGACTTTCATTGCGGCACTGTCATTCTGCTAGAGCGTCTTTGCGACGCTCTTGCTCGTTCAATCGCAGCGCTGACTTTCCCGAGCTATGCGCTAGGGAGTCTGGTCATTCAGCTGGGGCGTCTTTGCGATGCTCTTGCCTGCTCGGGGTTGCACATCGCCGTCGCATTCAGCTGGTGCAAGGAGGCGGCAGTGGACGAGGACGTAAGTGGAGTGTTAACTATTGCCGTGCGTTTAATATTTTTTTTCATTCGTTTTCTCTTTGCTCACGATTCATCCACGCAGGCAATCTCCGTCTGCTGTGATCATCTCGTACTTCAACTCGCTCCAGGGAATGCCCAAGCTTTGTGCTGGGGAGTCCCGTCGTTCGGCTGGGGGCGTCTTTGCAATGCTCTCGATGATTGACTCCCCTAAGCTATGTGCTGGGGAGCCCTGTCATTTGGCTGGGGTATCTTTGCGATGCTCTTGCCCGTTCGATTTGGCTGAGGGTGTCTTCGTGACGACAGTGCCACAGATGCGAGGAGGCGGTGGTGTGGTGACCATGGGATAACGATAGCGAAGACGCCGGGATGGCTCGGCCTCGCTATGCCCAGTGCCGTTTGTGGGCGTGCTTTAGCACCCCCCGGCAGTCACCAATCTCACTTCCGTCTTACACATACCTCTGGGATACGCCGCTGCCACAAAGGACTATGTTCCTCAGCGTCGTGGCAAGGCTTCCCGTCGCCCAAGACGCTCGCTGAGGAGACCTTGCCCACGCGCTCCACTGGCTCCGATGAGGCGACCCTCCAGCACATCGACAAGGCGATCTCAACGTATCCCACTGGCTTCACCCCGCACCGCAACCTCGCCCATATCCTGTCCACCTGCGGAAAGACCATTGAGGAAGGCACGAACATCGACTGGTCTACCGCTGAGGCTCTCGTGTTCAATTCTCTCGCCCTCGAGAAGATCCACATCTGCGTCTCTGGCCAGGACGTCGAGCGTGGCACGTTTTCGCAGCGCCACGCCGTGATCCACGACCAGGTTAATGAACAGCAGTACATCCCGCTCAACGACCTCAGCTCCTCCCAGGCGCACTTCGTCATCTGCAACTCGTCGTGGTCCGAGTATGGCATGCTCGGCTTCGAACTCGGGTATTCCCTCATCTCACCCAAAGCCAGCCTTCTCTGGTGCCAGCGAAGTCGGCGAACCAGCGGCGGTCGACGCGCTCAACTCGAGGGACCCCCCCCGCCTCCGCCTCCGCCTACACCTCCGCCTCCGCCTCGGTCTGCTCCCCCCTCCGGCGAAACAGGCAACGGCGCCTCCTCTGCCTGCACCTTCCCCTGCATACTAGGCTCCCACTTCTCATTCGTCGGCGTCATATCCTCCCCCTCCTCAGCCTCACCGCTCACCATCCCCTCAATAACAGGCAACAGCCCCCCGGCACCCAACGGACTCGTTGGCGGGGTCTCCGTGCCCGCAAAGGACAACGCCCCGCTGTTCGTGCACCGCGCCGCCCCCGCCTCCGGGTCTCTCAAGGACCCCTCCTCGTCGTCCAAAGACAACGCAGAGTCCGAGTCGTGCTCTGCAGCTCGAGAGGTTGTGGAAGAGGGAGACGCAGACACGCTCACGCTCGCGCTCGCCGTTGTTGTCGTAACTGACACCATTGCAGACGCAGATGCAGGCGCAGCGCTCGACCCCTGCCCCCACGGCTAATACAGCCCCACCCTGCCCGGCGCGGGCTTCTCCTCGCTCTTCCTCTCCCCTCCCTCCTTCTCATTTTGCATCCTGTTCTGCTCCTTTTTCGGCACCGAAACACTCGCAGGCACCCCAGCCCCGCCGGGCAAGCTCAACGCCCTACTCACGCCCCCTGGCGCCGCATAATTCCTTAAACTCAATCGGTATAGGCCAGACTTCAGATCGGCCTCGCCAGACTTCATGTCGGTGATCCCTGCGCTTTTGCCACTGTCCTTCCCCACACCGTTCACGTGCAGCTTGACCGCCACACTGCGAGCAATGGTATACTCACCTCGGTTCGCTGCACTTTTTTTGCTCTTTACCTTTCGCTTACGTTTTGCTTGCATTTTTATAGACAGTCCCAGCACCACATTAATTAGGTGCGAGCACCATCTAAATGTTTTGGTTCTTCTGCTAATCTGTGTCCCTGTTGTCCAGCTACCTGCATTCTGTTTGTTTACACCCACTGGTCATCTCTCACATCTTGCGCAATGGCTTATGTCACTAGATAAGATAAGATCTACTATATATAAATATCATTTCTTTGTCTTTGTACGCTTTCATTAACCACCACCACTCGCACTTCCACTGCTTGAAAAACACCTTGCAGCCCCAATGTCTACCCTACCTGAAGATACCCCAATGCTCGATCCACCGTCTGACAATGACAACGATCCAATGACAGAAGGGAGCAAAGGCAGGAAACGTAGAAGAGAATCGACTCCCGGCTCCGCTGCTAACGGGGGTCAGCCTTCAGGTGGGGGTGCTGGGGGGGGTCTGCAGGTGGGGGTGCTGGGGGTAGTTCAAGAGCGGCGGCAGCTACAGGTGGGACGCAACGCCCTCCTCCAAAGAGAACACGCTTCTCAAAGGGGTCACACTCTACCAACCAAGCCCCTCCATTGGATAAGGCAAAGGGCAAGAGGAAGGGAAAGTCGTACTCCATGCCGTTGGCCAAGGTCCCTGAGCGTGCAAAAGGAACACGGGTAGGTATTGAGCGGCTCTCTTTGTCGGGTATCTTCTAAGTATGTATTCTAGGTTGCCTTACAGCTCCACAGTCGTCTTCTTACGGGCTGTCTCTCCCAAAACGCTTTGCCCAGGGCCGATGTCAAGGATCTCATTGCCGTCTTTGATCAAAGATTTGAGGGTGTGCCCAACATTGTGGACCATGTGGAGGAGCTTGCCCAGCGCACTGCGCCTGAGATGACAAAGGCACTGGAGGTTCACAACGCGGCTGTGAGGGAGCTAGCTAAGGGCACCAGTCGCATTGCTGCCCAGGCTGTGCAGGTTGACGTCTCACATCTTGCTATGGCGTTTGGTTTTGTGGCCAAGGCTGGGCTAACAGCGTGGGCCCCCCGATCTTTTGGGCTCGCCCGACTCCCTATACAATTCCGTTCATGAACACCTATGCATTTCATCCTTCAAGCGTCTTGTCGCTGCCCATGCTTACCTATTTTTGGCTGTTGACGAAGCGACTGTCCACGACGAAGCTCTTCTCATTGACCTTTATAGGAGCTTCATCTTTGGATATTTCACCAAGCTGGTGCGCAAGGACCTGAGAAGGCCTGGCAGTGTTGAGGAGGACAATGCTCTCAATCCCGTTTACTCGCGTCGGTTAAGGGTATGTCTATTCCCTCATTATCATTATTTTGCCCGCTAATACGCTGATAGCTTGGCAAAGCCTGTTACAAACAATTAAAATCGGAGGGCTTTCGTCAAGCAGTCTTGCGTTTGGCATATGAAGTTGAATGCCATTCTGATGACGAAGCTGCCCCTCCTCAGACTGTGACGAGGGGTGTAACCCATTTGATCAACGGGAAGGAAGGCCACAACAAGCAAGTCACCACTTTGCTTCGTGGTGCACAGGAGAGGTGGAATGCTGTATGCGCACGTGCTGGCAAGAGGATTGCAAGGTTAGCATAGTTGATATACCCCGCAATAATTATATGTTTCTGACGGCATTTAGGGTTGGTATTGACCGCCAGGAGGACAATCTGCCACGCGGACCCTCTCTCGTCTCTCACAAACTCCCGAAAGACGTCCCAATCGACTTCTTTACTCCAGAGTTTTTCAATGCCCTGACTATCAAAGAACAGGCAATGTATATGGACAACGGCATTGCTCTACTGTTGCCTGAGTCCTTCGAGCCCGTTAAGGACTGGAAGACCTTGGACGAGAAGGAATTTATGGAGAAGTTTGGTAATAAAGTTCTTGAGCTTTATCAGCTCCTGACAGAGGAGGAGATAGAGAACGCCATGGATGAGGACTCTGACGACGATGCAGGTGACCGCTCTACATAGATTTCTGTCTTTTTTTTTCCCATAGAGTTTTCCTATTTTTTCGTTACTTTCTACCCATAAATAGAATCTGTTTCGCTACTCTTTCTGTTCGTTCACCTTTACAATACTCATCATTCCCAAAAATAACCGGAAATTCGCTTATTATAGCCAAAGTTTGTGGAATATTCTTGGTCTGATTGCCTAGAGATGTTGATCTGGATATATTCTTGCCCTCCTGAGTGAATTCAGTATCAAAAATCATGTGCACACTTTGTGTAGATCAATTGTTTAGGGCCCTGTTCATTTTTGCTACATGTGTGAAAAATTGAGATGTATCACTTGGTCTGTAAGTAGGTAAACAGTTTTCAGTGGTCAGGACCATGCCTTAGAATATGCTTCATGTGCTTCATGACTTGAAACTCAAATAAAGTGAATGGTTGCTCACTATTAATGCACTTTCTGTGGCAGGTCATGTCTGTGTGGATCTTGTGCAAGCTGCTGGCCAGTTAACCCCCAAAAAATCGAACTGTGATCAACTCAACTTTGTGTAAGACCTACCTGGAGTATTCCTTAGTAACTTTTGCATACATCCACAATGTTTTATATGGCCTATTACCATCTGAACTACTCATACACTGAGTAATTCCAAAATATGACAGATAATGCTACAGCACAATTTGCAGCATGAATCTGGGGCATAATCACAAATCTGACTGTCCCAGAATCTACCAGAGATGTCGATTCATCTATCACAAGAGACCCCACTTTGTGTTCAGGCTTGTAGTATTTTCTTTGTGAGGTTTCTTTCGACTGCTGGACAAAATGGTATAATTTACACAGCAGTTGGGAATCTTTTCTGGTCCCCATGGAGCAATACTGGGGCAATTCTCCCCAAAAAAAGTTATGTTGTCTGAAGCTAATATCAATAGGTATCTGGTGGTAAGGCATGGTTGAACCCAGTTCATGTGATCTGTCACAATTGATCAATTTCCAGTTACTTATGTGAATGATGAGTATATTGAAGTTTAATATTCGGCAAAGCACATGAGATACAAAAGGGTAAAAGGTGGACGATAATGACATTAAGCAATTACCCTTAGTGCGGGGAATGAGAATGAAGATGGTACAGAGAGTGTGTGTGGTAGAGGTACAAAGGGGGACACACATGATACATATGCAGAAACTCTCCTCATTGCCACACAACACAGAGTGTAAAGGGGAAGGGCAAGGGAAGACGGCGGAGATATAAGGATAACCCGGGACTGCGCAACATAGAGTGTGAAGAGGAAGAGGAAAGGAGGACAGCAGGGATAGATAAATAAGATATGTATAATGCGACCAAGGTTGATGTGGATGCGGGCGTGTACAGGGAGGCGGGTGAAGGCGACACATGTGTGGCGTGTGCGACAGTATGGGTGCATGTGCACTGGATTGGCGAGGGCAAGGAGCGAGTCTAAGCCAGGGGCAATGGATGCAGGGCAGAGGCCGTTGGAGGTGGGGGCATGGAGCTACTGGATGGATGCATGACATGTTAATTGATTAGAAGAATGGGTAGAGACATATAGGAGGGGGAATAAGGAGACAGGACGCACAGCAACAATATGGTCAGCGCAGAAGAGGGGCGAGCAGCAGCGGGGGGTTAAAGCTAGGATCAAAGCTATCCCCAACGTTTAGTGATATGCACACACTGAAAAATTGAAAAGGAGAGCAGACACACCAAATCCCGCAATTCCGCTCCGCCTCCTTGTCCCTCTGTTAGTTGCTGAATGCATCGCATTGCGCGTCATGCAGGGTCAGAAGGCTGGTGTTGGGACTGGAAAGAGAGAAAGTGGGTGAGATCAAGCAAAAAAAAAAAAAAAAAAAGAGAGGAAGAATGAGGACGCACCACGGACACAGCAGACACCGCATTGTTGGCACCTGCAGGCAACAGTGGGTTCACCAGCAATGAACACTGTTGCACCGGCAAGCCGCGTGGCTATGCCGGCGTCTAGCGTTGTCGACACCGGCAGGCAGCACTAAGTTCGGGTGTCAAGCGTTGTCGACACCGGCGACAAAGGGAAAGAAGGTAAAATGTCGAGGCATAGTGACCGGGCCGAACGCATACACACGTGTCGCTGTGTGATCTGTTGCCCTTTTTGGTGAAAGGGGGTCCACTCAGATTGGCTCCAGCAGTTGGAGAAGAATAGAACAAAGAAAAACAGGTAAGTAGAGCGTTACAACGTCACAGAAAGGAACTGACCTTTGAGACACATGGTGACTACATGTCGACTACATGTCGTGACGACATGTCGTCAGGTTTGCGCCCGGTGTGATCCATCACGTCCGCGCGTCCCGTACAAAGCCCCCACAACAATGTCCACAATAGCCGCTACTGGCCCTTCCAATCACTCGGGCGTAAAGGTTAGGATCAGGTAATTATCCCTGATTATAATGAGACCTCGTGGATGCTTAACCAGCCATGGTAAACCTTCATAACCCGTTCAATTTGGGAGTCGAGTGTTAACCAGTAGGTGTGTGTTCCGGTTAACTACCTCTTTTGAACAGTCGGTTAGAGTGCTCCAACGAGTATTATCTCTCGGTTACTACTATCGGTGACTGGGTAGTGGGCCACCTTAAAGATTATGGCTCTGGTCAGGATTTCCTCAGGACTTATGATGCCCTTGTGGCTCCCATACTGAAGTATGATCTACTTAAAGTTGTCTGGACTCGATTGGCCAAATTTACAGGACATTCTTGGCATGTCTTGAATTTTTTCCTGTCAAGATGCCTAAAGGAGTAAAAAACTAGGTAGTGGGCCACCTCTCTGTACGTATCGCTGAGGCCCCAATTTGTGATAAATTTTATCCTGATTAGAGGATTACATCTCTATTCGGGATTGTGGACAATTGCCATGTGAATATTGAATGCAGAAAGGGTATAAAAAAATATGGCTTGGAAGGGGGGAAATTGCCCAGAATGGCAGATGTCACTAAAGCGACGACATAGTCAGAGATAGAAGGGGTATAAGCCCTACATAACCTACAAGTGAGACAATGAGACATATATCGACATAACCAACTGCATATATCTTTTCTTAATGCCCAGCAACTCATCCAAAAAAGCTGGACTTCTGTGTCGCTGAAATTGGATGGTTTCAGGTAATGGTCCATGATGAGAGGCAAATTAAATAGTTAAAAAAGTTTAATAATGGTTAAAGACAAGGTATACATGTCAAGATGGCCCATGCAATTCAGCAGCCCCGTAGGTGGGATGAATCTTGAGATATGACTCTTGTTCACAGGAGCCAGTGAGAATAGCAAGCGAGTGTTCTTCGGTCTCCTGGACGTCCCCGCACATCGAGCTTTGTTATATAGGTCAGAGGTTCATGCGCCCCATCATCGCAGCGTAACGATCCCAGGAAGTCGCAAAACGGTGCAGAATTGGTGGAGAAAGAGCTGATGCAAGCCTCGGTCACAACGCGAGGTTAAGAAATGATGGCTCACACGCTTCAAATGCCGATCAAATGTCGTGTAACTTCCGATCAAAGCATCACTTTGGGCTGAATTTTCGTGCGAGACGTCTTTCAAGGTCGTATTCAATCCCTACATGCTAAACATCCATCATCCACAATGCTCTCATGATATATTTGCAGGTGGCCCACTACCCAGTCACTGATAGTATCTGGGACTTAATGTTAACCTTAGATACCCATGTAATTGAGTAATAGTATAAAATCGAAAAATTCCAGCAATTCCAACTATGGCCCAATTCACGGCGTATCAACGTGTTGACAGCTAACTTGTATGGCTCAGAAAGCAAGGCGGCAGGATCCCATTGGAGGGTGTCTGGTGCATCCAATGGGCTCTTAAAACTCCTGAAGCAAGGTATGCCCATACTCATTCCTATTATTTGATGCTGGCCAAGTTCTGCGTCACCTGACGGCTGTTGAAACTTCTGTCTATGATCATAGGTGCTACTTCATGAGCTGTGAGGGAATTATGACAATGTCTTCAATTATTTGACATTCAAAAACTCTCAGGCTAGGAGAATACTGCTCTATCTCACACCAATATCCTGTCCAAACTTTGGGTTGTGTAAACATGACTGAATAAAAACCAGATTCATTGTGGAACAATAGGAGCATCTCTGTACAAAGCAGCAGACATCCCAGTGCATAGACAATTGCAAAGGAGCTATCTAAGCGCTTCTTACAATTTATGCCCTTCATCTAGAGCTCTATTGGCGGTAAAACACAATAAACACAAAATTCGGAGTTCTGCTTCTGGCATGCAATATACCCTTATGCCATGAAATAAAGTTGGTTAGGTACATTATATGAGATGAATACAAGGTCCCTGCACAAAGAATGGCTTAAACGAAGCATATTTGAACCCTCAGAAATGATTTTGATTCAACATCCATTACAAGAAGTATACAAGAAGTGTTGAGTTTTTAAAAATCTGCCTCTATAGGATACCTTAAAAATCCTTATAGAACAGATTTCCATGGCAAAATAGATGTCATTGCCTCTGGTTGAGGCTACAGAAACTTGGGTTGTTCACTTTCCCATCATTTTGTGATGGGAAAGTTTGGAACCAGCCATCACAGCCACAATATGGCTGTGCCCACCACATGACCAAACAAGTCAATGTGTTAGAGTTTCTTCAATGTATTAACATGTGTAGCACTGTCAATGCACTGTATTCAAGTCACAAATGTCCATTAATCATTGGAATAACTTTGGTCTCCTGATTGCATATCCAACACAGAATCTGAGCTTGAGCTCTCATTTTGGCATTAGCTGACGATGGATGGCCAAGCTGAGATTTGGTGTGCAATTTCAGCTAGTTGCAAGGCAGAGGCAGGATATACCAAGATGCCCAAGGAAATGAAATTTGACATGGTACACATGAATCAGGAGCTTTGACAACTGTTTTATTTACCCATGTGAATTAGAGCGATGGTGTACTTTTACTTGCTTTGTACACCGGGATAATCCCTGGAAACTGGTGTTCTTTATTCGGACTGTGCCGTGTAATCCTACCTACCTACCTATTGGGTCATACAGGGTGTGGAAAGCCAAATGATTCAGATAAGGGTGAAGAAACAACACCTAGACTTGTTTCACTTTGCTTAGTTACATCTACCTATACATTTATTTATTGTTACTTGAGGTTACTTGAAGTTACTTAAAGTTACTTACCGCTAACTTGGCCGCCCAAGTTAGATCAGCCAAAAGTAATGTTTGCCATCAGATGGCATCAATTACCGCCAAGTTCACCCGTTTGCTTCCAAGTTACTGTCAAACTGGTGAGTAATGGACATAACACAGAAAAGAAAGACTGGAATGTTCATTTGGAGGATTATCCAGGGCATTTTACACCATGGGGAGTCCAGGAATCTCCTCAATACTGTACTGTGTGTAACTGTAAGGCTTGCCTGGTCGTGGCGCCCTTAGTAACCTGCTCCACCTGCACCTTCTTTTTACTGAGTGGGGGGTCTGGGATACATTCTGGAGTGAAAAAGCTCCACAGTGTGCTAAACATCGCCAGAGATATGCAGAAAGCTGTGTGGCAAAACAAACTTATTGTGATTGGCACGGTCACCTGTTAGGATGCAAAGCCAGTGTGTTGCCATTGAACTATTCATTCGCTCAACCCAGCAATGCCTCACTTCACATAGGGGTTGGTTTTCTATGTCACCTAGCCACATGGACTCCTGGCAAGTGGGATCCTTGTTGGACGAGCAGTGGGAATGTTATCCCCATGGTTAGCGGTAAATCCTGCACATAGAGACGCAGATATTGCACTGGGAGTCGCTAACTTACTCTAACATCCCGTTACTTTTTCTAGCTTGAAGTTACTTAAGTTAACTTGTAAGTTACTTTTGCTAACGTTACGTTACTTGCCTGCCAAACGTAAAGTAACGTTACTTTTGGCAGGCCAAGTTAGTTTCGCCAAGTAACTTTAGTAACCATCGAAATATTCTCGGCGGTCGGCGCTCCAGGTCTTACATGAACTCCAGTTGCCACCTGTTTGGTTTGATGGCGCAAACGAATGTTCACAAGTTTTTCTATATCGCAACTGAGAGCCGAACGAGGAATGGCCGACTCGGAGATGGTGAGCAGGTCATCCGAGGCGGTCTGTAGTGTCCGCTGAATTTGAGCCGCGTCCTCTGCATTAAAAGTCGACATCTGGTCTGCAGTTGGCTCTGGGAGTGAAGCGCTATTGTTAGGGTGAGTCAGCGCTGTTAAGTGAAATAAAATATTCACGTACATTCGCATCTGGTCGTCAATGGTCAGCGCAATTACACCATATGTAAGATCCATATTCGCGTTGTCCTCTTTCTGCGTAGGCATTGAGATGTCGTCGAGTTTCTCGATAGCATCCTGCAGGTCGCATTCCGCGGGCTGAACATCCGAGACATCAGGGTCCGAGTCGATGAGAGGAGCGAGCCTTTCTTCGGTCTCGTCGACAGCTGGCACCATAAACCAGTTAGGTGATCGCGGGAGTTCCCCTCCACATACTTCCGAAGCAACGAAACCAACCAGAGCAAACAGATTTTCAGCCTCTTCATGAGCACGTACAGCTGCATTGTTGATTTCGAGATCCGAGGGGAAAGTAGAGAGGGCGCGGATATCAATATCCCAGTTATCATTGTACGTGTGACTGTAGCCGCTCGCCTTTGCCTTGCCGGTGATGATTTCTGGGTTCAGCACGAACTCGCGGAGCTGTATGTGAAGCTTGGCATTCATCTGGTAGAAATCGAGCATGGTGAAGTCTTTGACAATGTTCCGCGAGACACCAAAGACATGTTCAGTGGGCTCTGTCATCAAAAGCCAAAAGAGGATCGGTTTGGGGGGGCCAGGGGTGTAATCACGGTATATGTAAACGAGTGGGAGCAGCCCGTGGACGAGGATTCGTACGACATCGTGGAACTCGTGCGAGATGAGGTATGTGTGTTTGGGATAACCGGCGAGCTGCAGGAAATTCTCCCACATCTCCATAAAGAAATGGGTTCGTAGAGCTATCTGGACTCGCTCCTCGATGGACATTGTGCGACTCTGATACGCGTCAATGAGCTCTCCGAATACGCAGAGATAAACCATAACACCGACTTTATCGGGTCGGTTTTTCCTGAACCATTCCAACGAAGCGGCGGAAAGGAAACGTGTGGCCACAGGATTATCTTGACGGTCCATTTTCTCCGAGGTGTCGCGTCGATATGTCGGACCGTCTTCTGCCAAGGACATTTCTCTGAAATCGAGGTAGAGAACGACCTGATCTCCAATGACGATCTCTTTCGCTCCGGAGAACACGGCATTTCGGACATCTTTTCTGCCATGGTTGGCGTCCTGAAGAATAGCAATGGGGCGGTCTAAATCCTTGCCATAGAAGGGAACGACTATCTCGATCCCCTGGCTCGAACCTGGATGCTTGATTCTGTACGAAACCTTTTTCTGGGACTTTTCGAATAGAAGTCGTTGCAATGTTCGTTCAACCGCAGTGCCATCGCTGGCATACGATACAACTTGGATCTCTCGGTCCAGAAGACCTGTGACAATTTTCCAGAGGGGAACGAGCAGTTCGTCTGTGGAATTACTCTCCGAGATCGGAAGAGCAGCAACAATGATGGGTGCAATCTTGGGCACCGGAACTTGAATGACGAAGAGCCGTATCTAGTCGAGGTAAGCAACAATAGGATACAACACGGAAACAAGCTTGACTCACCTTTGTTGCTTTCTGGGTAAAAGCCTCTTTCACAACCGACTCAAATTGCTCCGGGTCAAGAAGTCGTAGCGGTTCACCTGTACCGCCGAGAATGAAGTATGCTTCTTCGTGGTTATCGTAATATGGGCGAAAAGCAGGCATCAGCTTCGTATCATCGCAACTCAAGACAACCGGGCCGTTATAGTTGAGTTCGGCGAGGCGTTCTTGGACTAGAGTGAATGTCCTATCCTGGATTCCCAAAGGGAGACCCGGAACAGCAGCGCGGTGACGTCTAGAATGTTGTTAGGAACATTTGTGATTGATTAATGAAAGAACGCACTGGAGGGTCCTTTCGGTCGGAGCTGGAAGGTATTTCGATATAAACTTGAAGGCGCGAGGACTATGCATGTACAGGATATGCCAGAACTCCATCAGCTCTGGCGTGTATCTCATTCCTTGAGTTCCAACTCCGCGATCCTCCTTATCTGACTTCATCCCCCTTCAGGAGTCCAGCAAAAATATCGTCCCCGCGGAATTTTCCCGAGAGAACACCCATCGCATATCTAAGGGCAGGGGTATTGGTGTCCTGAGACGATTTGAGCTCAATTATGAATTTGTAGACGAAATAAGTGTACCGTCGTCTCGAAAATATCTTGCAAGCCACGACACTTTGCGAACAACACGCCCGTACTCTGGCCAGAATAAATCTCGTTGTTATACTTGTAATTCTTGTCATCGGGGCAGGCGATCCGGACGGTCCTCTTGAACTTCGAAATTGAAAGTAATCGGACACATTCGACGCAAGAACTGATACTTTTGGAATGCATCACCTTCTCGCATTTCGTCGAGAACACCCTGGTTCGGGCGTGATCATTTACCCAAGCCCACTCGTGAATCTGTTGGGCGTCAACCTGTTCTTTCCGTGCCGCCGATAGACTTTCGTAGGATTTCGCCTTCGGAAACAACTCTTCCGTGATCTTGGTAACAGACCTCGCACCTCCGCTGTCCGCGCCTGACCGAGTGAAGTACTGTTCAATAAGTGGTTCCTCCTTCGGAGTTATACCCAGGCACGGGCGGAGGGGTGTCAAAGCTAGAGCCTTCGATGATGAAGCGACGGCAAGCGAGTGGGTCGCCGAGGCTGAACCTGAGGTAGATGCCGATTTAGTGGTGGCAAAGTTCGGTTCAAAAATCGGTTCGAACCTGAACCGAACTGAACTGAACGCGGCGTTCAGGTTCAGCGTTTGACAAGGTTGAACTTTTTCTGAACGCGTCCGAACGCGTTCGAACGCCGAACGCATCACTAGATTTGTGTTCTGGAAAATGCCGAAATCAATCGTGATCGCCGCCTTTATGTAACTGGTACCACATCTCACCACTTCCTCTCGCCATCGTCTGGCGGGAAATCTCTTGTATCAGCGTCTCACTTTTCTACTCGGTCCCATCAAAAGTTTCCGCCGATCAAAATTCTCACAGCTCTATGTCATCTTCGTCAACTACTCCCTTCCAAATGGCATGCCAGCATTGTCAGTGATCCAATTGACCCTCTCATACAAAAAGCCCCTGTTATTGATGCTGTACAGGCCAGGGAACACACTGTCCAAGCTGCTGATGCAGATTGACATTCAAACAGCTACCAAACTCTCCTGATATTTCTCCCATCCAACCACTTTGACATGTCCTCAAAGCCATCTCACACAGCTACTGCATCACCTTCTGAAATGCAATGGGCTCACCAGTGCCACAACCAAGGTTTGGGAGCTGGTTCTAGTGGAAGAAGTCAACAAATATGTTGATCAGATGTGGAGAGTTATGCAGTCTATGATTGATGCAGAGGGTGGACATACCAGATTCCAAGTGCATATATGGAAAGCTCATATGTGTACTCATATGTGTAGCATATCAATAATTTCAATCTGTGAAGATTTGTCCCACTGTGATAAATGTTTTTCTGATCGGCGGAAACTTTTGATGGGACCGAGTATTAGATATTTTTATTTCTCGACGTCCCCGCAACTTGGTCTCAGGCTCGCCGTCAAATAACCCCGACCCTATGCTAGTCCCACTATACAAAGACCGCTTATGCGCTTTTTTTCAATCCCAGACCGATGCGAACATGGAGGGAGGTGCTACTGTAGCTGACGAAGCGGCGGGCAAGGACCGCAGGGATGTCGAGCAGTATGAGGTCTTCAAGGCGATAGGTGATGCGGATCACCAGCATGTGTCTCTTTCTGTTTGCCTACTCAGCCCATTCTTACCTGAATTTCAGGCCATCGCAATGGTTACGTGCCACGACTCGACCACCGACATTGAAACTGTCTTCACGCGCGTTAAGGGCCAGAAGAACACGACCACTGGTCTTCTTGAAGATGGTGCAATCTGTCTTGTATGCATGTGAGTAATATTTCGCGCTTTCTACTCTCTTTGACTCTTCTGCATGCGCAAAGGAGTGTCCGGCTCAGTTCCACTCCTCACTGGCAGTGTCTCGTCACTCCGCAGCCATATTGCGTGGTGCCTTTCCATATCTAATGTCGTTTTTATATCACCCTAAGACTTGGATCCTTTCTTGAAGCCACGACGGGTCTACAACAGGCGCTGCAAGAAGCTTGAGTGAAAGTAAGTTCGGTTCGGCGTTCGAACGCTGTCGAACGCAGAACCGAACGTGTCAAACCTGAACGCCGCGTTCAGGTTCGGGGTTCGGCACGTGCTTGAACCGAACGCCAGGTTCAGATTCGGGGTTCAGAGAAAAGTACCCTGAACCTGAACCGAACCGAACCTTGCCAGCACTATGCCGATTTGCCTTTGGATCTCTTGGGAGCTGCGAACAAAACATCCAGAGTCGATGTCCCGCCCGCACCGGCTACTTTGCCATACTTGGTGGTCCCTTTACATTTCTTCGCATGGTTGATGAAATTGCTCGTATTGAATGCCGTTTTCATGACATGAGTCTTTCCACAAACGGAATGGCGGACATGCATGGGGTCGATGATCTCCGCGAACTTATCTTTGTCGAGGATGGTCGCTTTGAATTTCGGCATTCGCGGGTGTTGATTGTCAAGGGTATTGTTGGCAAACTGCGCGTTGTTTCTGTGTTCCCAAACCGAAGTTTTGGATGTCCCAACGGGGAACAAAATGACGCTTTTGGACTTGGCTGCAGCTGGTTCCGATCCCTGTGCGCGTGCCTTTTTGGGAGGTTTCAACGGGCCTTCCGCGTTCTCAAGCTTTCGCTTCAACTGTTTCGCGTGCGTAAAGATACTAAATACTTCGGGCGACGTGCGAGACGTGTCCGACAGATCGGATGATGGTTCGGGCATAATGTCGACATCCATTATGCTTGGCGTCGTGTTTTCCTCTTCGACCTCCATCTCCTTCGCCCATGACCCACTTTCGACATCAGCCATTGCTTTATTTTCCTTCTCGCTGTCGGCGGCAGCCCCAACTAGGAGGTCCTTCATTCCCCCCTCAATTTTTTCGGCAATAGAAGAAGGGTTCGCCGTTGGATTTAGCAATTGCCCCAAGCCTAGACGTGTCGCCTTCAATTTGCTGTGCACTGGGACGGGTGCAGGAGTCTGGGGTACCGGTTTCAGCAGCCGACCATGTGATGCAGAATGTGATGCCGAAGTGAACGATGGAGGAAGGATCGGCGGTGGTGGGTTGAGAATTGTGTTCAGGGATAGCGGGAATGGGGTGGATAGCTGCACCACAGCTGACCGTGCTGCAACAGTGACTCGCTTCAGGGCGCCGCGGACTGGAATCTGAAAGTATCGTGCGTAGTGTTGCCGTGACTTGTTGTACTGTAGGATGGTTTGGGTTTAAACCGTATCGTTGGAGACGATAGCCATGGTTTAAACCATCTCGGTTCAACCGCCCCTTTCAAAGCCATAAAGAGAGGAGGGTTTAAGCCATGGTGGTTTAAACCATTGTGGTTCAAACCATGGCAGTTTAAACCGGTTCAAACCACCGTGGTTTAAACCAGTTTAAACCCTTGGTTTGAACGATGGTGGTTTAAACCACAATGGTTCAAACCAGCTTAAACCAGTTTGAACCAAAACTGTTTGGACTTTTTTTTGGTGACAAGAAAGCACTTTAAAAGCTGGCCCATGCCTATCACCCACCTGGGAAATCTCCATATAAGGGATAGTACTTGCCAAATAAGGAAATTCATCAAAAAATGAAAGTTGTAGCCCTTATCAAGCTCTACAAGACTGACCAGTTGACTATAGTGATTAGATCACTCGTTGGGCTGAAAAAGGCAAAATACTTTCGAAAACACGGCTCTTTTTGATAATGATTTGACCATATTTTGTGAACCATTGGACCAATTAACATGATTCTGGTACTGTTTTAAAGTACTTGAAAGCATCTTTCAAATAAGCATATTCATCAGTGAATTCCACGTGGCTTCTATATTTAGTTTAGCACCAACTTGATCAATTCAATACTTTGCTTTTGAATCAGCTATACAGAATTGAAACCCAGATGCAAAAAATTTAAAGCTTGTCCATTTGTCCTGATGGCATACCAGACTCTGTCCCTCAAAATTTGGTGTATACAACATTACCATCCTGAAGTACCCTAATGTCATAGAGTCTCTGCCAAATTTTTGAATTTTTGCTTTGTAACAAGGCCAAACTTCAGGTGCTAAGGTCAAGGGTTCAAACCCTGCAAAAAACTTAGTTATTTTTTCCTCTTCAAGCTGAAGTCCGGTATCATGGTGAGGCTCCAAGTGACATCAAAAATTGTCAGCTCATTGCTTTCTTTCTCTCGCACAATCTCAATGTCTTCCCCCCCAGTATCTCTCTTATGTCTTGGTCTACCGTTGTACCAGACTTTGCAGTGTACCAGCGATTTAAATGGTGTTTTTCACTGGATCACTGTGTAAATATTCTAAGTTGTGAGTCATATAGTGTGTACAATGAAATGGATTTTCATGCCCTGCCAGTGCAAGGTCTGGGTGTCAAACAAAGTCATCAGTCCTTGTTTTACCATATTTTGAGCAAGAACTGTGTGATGGTGTGAACCTGAATGGCCACAGATATTTTTTATTTTTCTTGTCTTCTGGGCTGCCGCAGCTGAAGTTCTGCATTTAGTTTGCCCACTGACATGAGCTTTACTGCTTACAGTGTCATCTTATCTTCAACATCATCTGATTCTGACATGAATCAGTATTGACCGCACTGTAAATTTGTCCAAAGCAATGTTGGTTGCACTTGGTGATTCATGGTATGATCCCATAATTCCTTGTGTTGAAATATGCCACTGGGGGCAAAGACTGAGGCACCTGAAAATCAAGTGCCTTAAATGCACTTGGCTCACAGGTGGTAATGTAGCCAACAGAGAACAGACAAAGTCTCTTTGACAGATAAAGCAAAGACAAACGGCAGGCAAAGATCCTTGTGGTGCTGGGAAAGCTTACCTGCCCTTTGTATATCCTTTGTGTACCCTTTGTCATTCAAAGAAGCCACGTGGAATTCACTGATGAATATGCTTATTTGAAAGACGCTTTCAAGTACTTTAAAACAGTACCAGAATCATGTTACAGCAGTTTGCAAAAGTAATGACACTCTTCTAAAAATAGTTAAAAGAAAGCAATTTAAACAGCCCGGATCTCCTTGCTCTGTTCTCACTCATTTCTCAACGGATTTTCTCGAATATAGATGCGTTCGAAAGCGGGGAAGCGGGGCTTTGAGAAGGTCCCCTACTCGCCAGGTGGATTATATAATTTGTATGTCCCAGAATTCCAGCTGCCTGGTTTGAATCAGATGCGGCAACAAGCATATCTTTGCCATCTGTGAATGGATTTGCATGATTCTTGGTGTTTCCCAAAGCTAGAATCGAGGCAAAGCTCTAGAATATCATACATTTTGGTTTGACCGCAAGGCAACCTACCAGGAATGGATATTCAGTCCAGATCCGTACCTCCATTCTTACAGGTGGTAATCATGTATGTTTCATCATAAGCAGGCACACCAATGATTGCCTTTATTCTAGGTTTCAGAATCATCTGAATTTAGGAAAATCAGTTGACAGCTGGCGAAGATATGCCCGTTGCTGCATCTGGTTCAAACCAGGCAGCCGGAATTCTGGGACATACAAAGTATATAATCTACCCAGCGAGTAGGATACCTTCTCGAAGCCCCGCTTACCCGCTTTCAAACGCATCTATATTCAAGTAAATCCATTGAGAAATGAGTGAGAACAGAGCAAGGAAATCCGGGCTGTTTAAATTGCTTTCTTTTAACTATTTTTAGAAGAGTGTCATTACTTTCGCAAACTGCTGTAATTGGTCCAATGGTTCACAAAATATGGTCAAATCATTATCAAAAAGAGCCGTGTTTTCGAAAGTATTTTGCCTTTTTCAGCCCAACGAGTGATCTAATCACTATAGTCAACTGGTCAATCTTGTAGAGCTTGATAAGGGCTACAACTTTCATTTTTTGATGAATTTCCTTATTTGGCAAGTACTATCCCTTATATGGAGATTTCCCAGGTGGGTGCTAGGCATGGGCCAGCTTTAAAGTGCTTTCTTGTCACCAAAAAAAAGTCCAAACAGTTTTGGTTCAAACTGGTTTAAGCTGGTTTGAACCATTGTGGTTTAAACCACCATAGTTCAAACCAAGGGTTTAAACTGGTTTAAACCACGGTGGTTTGAACCGGTTTATTGCCGTTTTCAGAATAGTTGGCGCTCGTGACATTTCGTGACTTTTCCCGCTTTTTGCGCCCAAACTTCGGAAGCCCGTAACTCAATAGCCACTGGCTCAAATCACGAAATTTTTATATCTTTGAATTCGCCTCGTCGAGGGCTACACGGCCCCGCCAATTTTTAGTCGAAATTTCACCGACACAAATGTCCTCTTTTTGGCGCCCTCAAATGGAGTCGGCGGGCTCTAGTACTCTAGATATTGGATGTACCCTTCTGTATTTTGAATATGTTGTTCTTCGACATGCTCTACAGGCTGCCCTGACCTCAAAATGGGCATGACCATATTGCATTTTGCTTGATACATCACGCGACTACCGAGCGAGTCATCAATTCCGCAAAACATTTGTTTCGACCTACAAACACCTCTCCAGTTGGACTACATCCCCAAAGTATTGCATGGGAAACCAGGAGAACCAAAAGAAGAAGAAAAAAAGCCACCGACCGCACCTCTGGCAAGAGAAAGGCCAGAAAAAAGCCCGCCGTTGAGGTCTCTGAAGAACCAGCCCCGCCTTGTCCTCAGCCACGTCCTCGTATAAAAATTCGGGTTCCCGTACTCCCTGCAGCTGCTGAGCCTGCACCAGAGGCACCCTCAAAAACTCAGGAAATTGCGGCGGTGGCAGCGCTTATGTCTATGGGTGGAAATGGGCCGCAGTCCCGTCCGGAGGTTTTGAAGGCTGACGAATGGGAAGAAGGTGCTCCTGCCGACGAGCTGGGCACAGAGAGCGATGGGAACGATATATCGGCAGATGAAGAAGAGCAGGTAGATGAAGATGAGCAACAGTCCGATGGTGACACGCTCAGCGGCGATGATTCCGATTCGGACGACGATGAACTTGTGGATGCTGGTCTGTTCCTAACCTTTGTGTGTTTGCTTCTGCTCACCTTGATGTCTAGTGCCTGTCAGCTCGCCCGTGCAGGAGGCTCGAGCCCGTAAAAATAAATTTAATATTACCTTCGAGGTCCCGTACGGCAACGGTGCATGTCGCGAGCTGGAAGTCAACTCTGATATACCCTTCACTAGCTTCTTGGACAAGCTTTCTCGTACCATGGGGGTTCGAAAGACGTTGCTCTCGGGAATTGCGTATATTCCATCCTACCTGCCGAAGAATCCCAAGCCCATTCCAAAGCTCCTGGAGGGTAAAAAGTCGTGGAGGAAGCTTCTGGAAAGCGTCGGGGCACATATCAAAACCTCGAAAGACAAGAACAAGGGGAAAGGTGTTGTCAAACCGTTCTCGATCCAGATCATCGATACCTCCGGTCCAGCAGGAGATTCCAAGGCGTCCGCAGGTGCGAGTACAAAGAAGGTACGTCGTGTTCAACGTACGAGACCCTCACGTACGTCTTGATCTTGCTCACAAACTGTCAGGGAAAGAAGGATCGCAAAGCCAATTCTACCGAGGATGTCCCCATCGAGTCAAAAGAAAAGAAGTTTTATCATGAATTAGAGCAGAAGTATCACTGCGCCGAGCATGACAGGCCGTGCGCTGTCCTTTCCGAAGGAACTCACTATCATCTCTCAAATATTGATCTATCCAAATGGGCGTACTTGATTGCAAGTTTCTATCTTGTACATAATAATCTGGGAGCTAATTGACATTCTGCAGACCCAGCACAAGGCCACGAAAGAAATTCTCCCTCGCAAAGAACTCAAGATCGACGATGCCATACCCAGACAGCATGCGGCCAAAAAGAATGTGCCAAGTGGTCCCTCTACCGGGAAGGAACCTCCGGAATGGGTCCAAAACTTCTTGCCCTTGGCGGCAATGGCCATGGGCGGCGCAATGCGTAACATGTATGAGACTCCACAGCCTCCCACTCCCCAGCTCCCGCGCACAGGAGGGTCATCCCATTCTTTGGCCCTCGTTTTCGATGACCTCCCTTCGAGCGGTACCAAACGTGCGGCCGAATTGGCAGCGCCCAGCATTGACGTGTGGCTTGGATCGCTTGACAGTGATGTGCAAGGCCGAGGTCGTCATAACATCTTCTACTTCCAGTATTTCTTAAAATTCAGCGAACACGGCATCTTCGACTTGATGGACATGATAGACATCGACGCGAATGAGCTCACCAAGCTCATTGAGTGCCCCATTGGTGTCGCAAATCGGCTGATCAAGTACGCAAAGGATGACATGGATAAACTTACCAATGCGGCCAAAAGAGCGCGTCGTGGTGGAGCCTAGTTTTCTGGTGTAGCCTGCTACTCAACTGTTACCCAAAAATCACATTTATCATTCTGTTGCGTACTATATATACCCACAATGATGAAAGAATCCTAATGCATGTTCTGCTGTAATTGAATAAGCAGCGTCAAAAGGATGTAAGTATACATAGGTATCATCCTCATTCTGGTTCACGTCCCGGCGTCCTAAAGTTCCATCGCGTCGTACAAATGACTTGATCGCAGAAAATGCGAGTTCTATGGGGTTGTAGTCCGGTGAATAAGGAGGTAAAAATAGGTACTTCATGCCGCTGTAGTCATGTCAATTAATAGTGTCGCACATAATATAATTTGATCCTCACCGGCTTTCAATGAGTTCCAGAATGGCTGGGTCCTTGTGAATGCGTGCATTATCCATAACAATCACCGAGTTCTTGCCCGGAAAAGGTTCCATATGGTCGAGGAGCCCGTCAATAAATTCATAGAAACGGGCAGCCGTAAATGAGCCTTCTACAATTTTGACATGAAGGATGCCGTCAAGAGAGAGCGCTGGAAGTAAGGAGTGTTGTTAGATATAGATCTTTAAAAGATTGAATTGACCTACCGACGTCCCCGCACAAAGAAACATTTGCGAATGGCGTGCCTGCCTGATAAGGCCCATGCGTGGTTCCGGATTGAGGTGCGGCAGTCAAAGGAGCTCTCGTCAACGAAAACTGTCTGTTCCGCTGTGTATTGACTCCCATGTGTGTACCGGAAGTCTGCTCGCTTGATGGCGCTCCGTTCAAGAGCGTCACGAGTGAGCTATGGTAAGTCAAACAAAAAACGCAAATATTATGTGGATGGACATACCTTCTTCATGGTGAAGCCACAGCGCTTCAAGGTTCTCCAGATCGTTGCTTCGCTGACCTCAGATCCGCAGGCGTCCTCCAGTTGTTCCCGCAATTCATCAAGATATACATCAGGACTGTGTCTGACCAAACCGGTGATGAACTACAGAATTCTTGAGCTCGCAGCAGCAATTAAACGTCCAACATACTCTTATATCACCAACAGACATGCTTCTCTTTGCTCCACGCATTTCTACCTTGAGGTGCTCCTGCATGACCGTTCCTTTCTTGCGGTAGTCCTCAAGAACTCGTTCAACGGTCCGTTTCTTGCAGCCAGTGTAATGGCAGATAGCATAGATGTCAAGGGTGCGGGCCATGTTGAGGATTGCCCCCCGGAGGTCGTCAGACAGTGCCTTGCCGTGGGTCATTGCACAAGAGATGATGGAGAGTCTGGGAGAGTTGACGCGTTTGATCAACACGGTCACATGTTGTTACTGAACAAAGTAGGATATCGGCTGGGATTTTTACTATGGGGCAGCCTCTAGAGCATGTCGAAGAACAACATATTCAAAATACAGAAGGGTACATCCAATATCTAGAGTACTAGAGCCCGCCGACTCCATTTGAGGGTGCCAAAAAGAGGACATTTGTGTCGGTGAAATTTCGACTAAAAATTGGCGGGGACGTGTAGCCCTCGACGAGGCGAATTCAACGATATAAAAATTTCGTGATTTGAGCCAGTGGCTATTGAGTTACGGGCTTCCGAAGTTTGGGCGCAAAAAGTGGGAAAAGTCACGAAATGTCACGAGCGCCAACTATTCTGAAAATGGCAATAAACTGCCATGGTTTGAACCACAATGGTTTAAACCACCATGGCTTAAACCCTCCTCTCTTTATGGCTTTGAAAGGGGTGGTTGAACCAAGATGGTTTAAACCATGGCTATCGTTGGAGACGATGTGGTTTAAACTCAAACCATGCTGTTGCTGACTCGTTAAGTCGGAAGTCGACTTGGCTAAGTCGACTTATGGCAACTTTCGACTTGACTTGACTTGACTTGGTAAGCTCAAGTCACTTGAAGTCACTTGAAGTCGACTCAAGTCGACTCAAGTTGGTCGAGTTACACTAATATTAATACACAAGGGTGGATTGCACTTGGTACATGAATCTGGATGTTACAGCTATTTGCGGAACTTAGGGCACGGGCCTTGTTTTTTCATGCTTTTCAACTAAAATGGTTATTTTGAGCTCAATTCTTGTCCATTTGCCTTAAGAATATGCCCATTCTGTCCACAGTGAAAATGCGGAGGGTACCACCATTGAGAGAGAGATGTCTCTTCCGTACTCTGGGTGGCTGACACTAGGTCTCACACTCAGCCGCCGTTGACCGTTGAAGATCGAGAGCCCATCATCAAGCTGGGTGAAAGAATTTGCGGAGCCCGCAACAACGCTGTATTCGGTTGGTTGCATACCAAAAACATACTCTCATTCGCTCAACTTTTGGTTTTTATCTCAAGGATTGTCAACTAACTAAGAATGGTGCAAGCGCTGGTGGCTCTACCATTTCTTGAAGTTGCACACCTTCGGGAAATCGTAGAGTCAGCAGCGCTTGCACCGTACATGCGCTGCAATGTGATACTACTAATAATATAACAATCAATCAACAAGGTCTGAATCCTAGAAAAGAATTCATGAGAGGGTCGAACAGAAAGAAAAACAGAAACGGATAGCTACCGTGAACGTTCGAATGCAGCAAATCCTGAAAAAAAGTCAGCACCAGAGAAACGAGACGGTCAGCAGGAACTTGACTCACCAGCGTTGGTGAGCGCACGTAACCAAGTCAGATGGTTAAAACAGGGGCAACAACCCTAGAAACCCAGCGAAATGAGACGAAGGGAAAGAGTTGAAGGAATACAAACGAGTTAGAGTAGGGGCAAAAACATGCCTGGCAGGCCAGATGAGACCAGCGGAAAGAGCGAATCTCAAGATCCAAACCTTCAGCAATTAAGAAAAGAAGGATTACCGGCACAGACAAGAAAAAAACAAGACAAAAAAGAGAGAGGTGTTTGAGAACACCGCCGTTCGTGATGTGGTTGGTGTTTAAGAACGCCTCTGTTCAATGATCCCCCGAACCCAAGAACGAATAATACTGGTGATTTTAAGAACGCTCCGTTCGATCGGGCCGTAGAGGAGTCGAATCCTGCCAGCAACTGCTCGATGTTTAAGCACATCTCCGTTCTGGGCCGAGCTGAACGTCAGAGCCCCGAGTTGAATTCCGGCTGCGGTCCCACTCACACGTACAACGTGATCAGCACAGGGCAAGCCTGCGTAGATAGATCCCGTCGGCTGACATCCGAGCGGGCGACAGACAAGTGGCACACAGAAAGAGCTGGTTTTAAGCAGGGGCAGCGTTCCTGCGGCGGGAGGATCAAGAAGATTAATCCATTGGGCCCTGAAAACATGGCAGTGGTCAGCCAACTGAGCGGCAAACGAACACGTACTGCTAGCCTCCATCAGCGGATCAGATGCAAGAGGGACGTCTCCCTCCTGCATCTTATCCAGCAACAAAGGCGCTCCCGTCGACGTCGTGGTGGTGGTACGTGGCAGAGAAGGACAAGTAATGCAATGACAGTCACGCTGTCCTTTTGTACTGTCGCGTTACACTTGGCAACCGGAGCAAGGAGGTTCAAGACAGACGGCTCCCAGCCTCGTTTGAACATCGATTCAAGGGAGCGTTCCCATTTATTCCTATGTACTACATGCCTGTGCCGTTAACCGAGCTCCAATCGCGGCCCAAGTCAGCCAAAGAGTTGCAGGAGAAATGAAGATGGTGGTGCTCTCCGCATTTTCATTGTGGACAGAATGAGCATATTTTTAAGGCAAACAGACAAGAATTGAGCTCAAAACAACCATTCTCGTTGAAAAGCATGAAAAAAAAAGGCCCGCACCCTAAGTTCTGCAAATAGCTGTAAATAGCAGTCAAACTATGGCAAGATACAAATTCAACTACTCGTCATTCTCCTCTGGCATTTCCGTAAATATGATCCCATCTGCTGAGTCGCAACTGTCAACAATCTCGCGCCATATTACATCCCTATCTTTGTCATGTGTGTCAGCTAGAGTTCGAAGCCAATCTTCATCGTCGTCGGCACCAGGGACAGTCTGCCAGTCAGACATAAAGTTGAGCCTTGATTTCTTATAATTAAACTTGAGCATTAGCAGAGCCTCCATCAGCACAGCACTGGTGCGATTTCGGCGTTTAGTATCTGTCTCAGCTGAGGATGAGAATACTCGTTCTGACGGCACTGAGGTCGCTTGGATAGGGGCGTAATCAGCAAAGAGACGAAATATTCTTGGCCAGGTTGCTTTGCCATGGTTCTGCAGATTGTTCAGGTGTGGTTAACAATTAACAATTGGGACAACAAACCATCCAGTACCCAACCATGTCTGTTGACTTCCTTGCGGGGAGGGAGCTGGTCATATAATGGTTCATCTCATCTTCAATTGATTGGTCAGCCAAACTCCCACTCGCTAAGATGAAATCAAGTGTGAGGGCAGGATTCCGAAATCACTTCGCCGCCTGCGCAATGCCGGTTAGTGTCGGAGGAACTGGGCGGGATCTGGAATGAGGCCGAGATGGGTGCCGAGAATCGGATCCAGATCCGCTGTTCAGACTCAGGAGCAGCTGGATGAGACTAGGGCGTGACTGGGGTGAATTGGGTGAGCCTATTTTTCTTTGAAACAGACAACTGCTGATGTATTTCGTGTCAGGCACGAAGCTGAGGAAGAAGAAAGGCAGGACCTAATTCGGGATCCTCCAACTTTTTGTCTGGAATGGCAGACCCCTCACTCAATGTTTGATTGGACCAACTGAACGCAGGCCCAGAGGGGGGAGGAGCGGGTATCCAGCCCCCCAATGTGTCGCAGGGCCGGGGCGAGAAACTGCTGTGGTCTGTGTCATCAAACCGGGCATAATCGCAGGGGTTGTCCTCTTAACAAAGGCATGTAGGCAGTAAACTAGTTACTCTGTCAAATGCGAATTTCATTCCAAGTGTTGTTACTTCGTCAAATGCGAATCATGTTACAAGTGTTCTTGTCACAAGTATTGTTTCTTGAGATCGTTCAAGCCAGGGCTCTTCTGGGCTGCTAAATGAGTAGAATTCGAGTTGAGGGAGTGTTTCTATATGCCAAGAGGGAGTTTTTGGCTTATTACGATTTTGTGCCATGATTGACCATTTCTCATTCTGCAACGATTTTTATTGACAACTATTTAGCCACAGTTCAGGCCAGAGCTCTTCCGGGCTGTTAAATGAATAGAATTCGAGCTGAGGGAGTGTTTCTATTTGATTAAAGGAAGCTTTTGGCTTACTACGATTTTGTGCCATGATTGACCATCTCTCATTCTGCAACGACTTTTATTGACAACTGTTTAGCCACAGTTCAGGCCAGGGCTCTTCTGGGCTGTTAAATGAACAGAATTCAAGCTTAGGGAGTGCTTTTATTTGCTAAAAGGAAGCCTTTGGCTTACTATGATTTTGTGCCATCCCACTCTTTTATTTTATATGTGAAAGTGTCTCACGGAACCCCTCACGGCAGTTAACAGGAAGGTGGCGAAGGTTTCGGTACAGGTTGATTCGATGGTGGAGAAGGAAAGTGTCACAGCATCGAAAATGAAGGGTATAAGGGAAAAAAGGCACTCAGCGGATCGGGATATGGCAGCGGCAGGGTTGACTGTATCTCCCAGAAAATGTCGAAAGCTGTATTGGATATTCAAATTAATCCTAGCCTAACCACAGAGAGCGGGCGGAGGATCTTATTGCAGATTACGCAAATATCAGGTCAGGAAGCTGCACTCTTTGCCTCAATTCCAGAGCTCCAACTGGAACCTTGCTGCAGTCAATCTTTCAGGCAAGTGTCCTTCACATGTGATGGGTGGGAGTTTTTGCCAACTGTTGAGGTTGATTCAGATGACCTCCCAGACCTCATTGATTTTGATATGTAGACACTCGAGCTGTTGCTTGGTCATTAGGACAGAGTTGCACATTGTCATTTTGTCGATTCATTATTGACCAACAATTATGATGAAACTCAACTGAACAACCATTGTCTGTGGCAAAATCTGGGACATTCTGGTGTCGTAAACCCAGTACAGGGGTTTTGGAAGATTTTCAGTTCTGAGACTCGACTCAAGTCAACTTGAGTGACTCCAAGTCGACTTCCATCAACTTCGAAGTCGTGTCAAGTCTGGGGTCCGACTTGACTTGACTTGACTTAAGTCGACTCCGTTAAGTCGACTTAAGGCCCTCCAAGTCTAAGTCGCAGCAACACTAATCGTGCGTTCATGCTTGTTTCATCTTTCTGCTCATCACGAAAAAAGCTTACATTGCTTTTGTATTCCGTGCACGCAAGATTGAACCAATTAATGCGGTCTTGGACCTTGTATGAAGGCGTCCAAATCACATCTCCGAGAGTGTGGTGGGCTATCGTATTCACTGCGATAAAGCCGCAAGAGATGCTATCATTCTGGTGGTCACAGGTGAGCGTGTCGCCTGTAGATCTGAACCCTTTATTGAATCGACCCTTCAACCACCACAACGTTTTCTGGATGATCTTGTGTGGCTTCCCAGGCATGTTGAGTGGGTCCCCTGTAGATATGTTAAGTCAATTTCAAAGTGTTTCGGTCGGTGCTTACCATAACTTAAGGATAGATCTGTGAAGTCGCATTTAAACGGGAGCCAGTGCCTCTGTTCTTCCCATAGAGCTGAGAACCACAACTCCGACATCTTATCCTTCTTCAGCTTCTCCTCCAGTGCTGCCAAGTATGCCCTCCTTGATTCTTTGTAGTCCTCTGCACTTCCCCCCTTCAGAATTTCGATCATGAACGTGCGTGGAACCACCATGATGTTCCCAGCAAGGAGGGGCTCGGCAATGATGCGCTTCTGAAGCAAGGTCACCATCACATCCATCATGCTATCCACGGCCATCCTGTCCGAAATTGCGCGCGCAAACTGAAGAGGTCAGCCGTGCTGGTCACCGTCGCGGAACACGATACCGCCATGCTATCGGTTTGGAACTTTACAGAGTACTTTTTACTATCCAATCTTTCATTCTGAGAGGTATTTCGAGATTTTATCCATTTACCTCTGATAGCTCTGTAGGCCATTATCTCAAACCACTCAATTTCGGTCTCACTAATAGTCAGATTTTTTGGAGGAGCTATCAGCATCTTGGAATGGATTGGGGTGCTCAGGTACGTCCCAATACTTCCCATTAAGCAATCTAGATCTTAATTTGGCCCATCTTGGTGTTTCTTCTACTTGTAGGATGCTCGTTCATTTCACGACCCTGATTTTGGGCTTTCGCATCAGTCAGAACCAGATTTTCTGACCTTTTGTATGTTTCAGATATACACCACAACTGTTTGAGATAGTCAATACGATCTCCCTCTATGATTTAGAGTGCAAGTTGTGGCCATTTGAGAGCTCAGGCCATTATTTAGCGGGGTGGCCAACTACCCTGTTATTTGGCCATGTTATACTGCCACACAAAAGAAATTCAATGTGAACTCAAATGTTGGGATATCTGGGAACTTGGGGTCTTGAATCGTTCCTAAGAAGCATGCCTTTGTTTTGATATAGTTGGGATTGGAATGACTATCTGCAATGATGACGGACGAGGCACCAATGCTTAGGTGGCCAGGTACCTGGTCTCAAATAGTATTCTTGTTTTTCCCAATCCACTCTTGGGTGTTCAACGGAGGAAGTTTGTCTTCGTCGTCTGAGTCGAGAACCTCGATAACGGAGTGATCCGCCATGATATATTTACGTGTTTTCGTGATGTTGGGTTTATTGGTAGTAGAATCAGACAAAGTGTGAGAATAAATAAAAGATTATATTAGCGCTTGACTGAGCTCTGCAAACGCTTGATTAATACATACGAAACCGTACTACTTATATACTAAATGTCCAAGGTAACTAGAATGTTCCATAATATTCCTTACTATTCTTCAGTGTTCTACTAATGACTCTTACTGACTTGTTCTGACTTGTTCCAGCTGGCGGTGACTCACAGCCTCAGCCATGATGCCGGGTTGACTCAACTCCAACACGTGAAGAAGTTGGAAGAACGCGTTGCCGTGTTGCCGTGTTGGGAGGTGTGACGATGCTGTTACCGTTACTTTCGAGAAATCAAATCTTCCAAAAGTGAGGAGCTTGCATCAGACTTTTGACAGATTTGTTGCGGCGTTGTGCAACGCCAAAAAACGGCAAAAAACGCGTGAAAATGCCGTAAAACAGACCAACGCACAATGCCGACAATTGGCCGACAATGCCGGAAAGTTTGGGTGAATAACTTTGGAATGGGCGATCACTTCCACGGCCGAAGGCTTCCTTGGGACTGTCCAGGACTATGTCAACCCCTAAGAATTTTTTCAACCTTAATCTTTGCCTACATGTTCCACAAAAGCGAAGTCAATTTGGTCCTACCACGCGAAAATGCTAAAAAACACGTGAAATACCACAATCAAAATGTCAAAAGACTGATGTGCGAATGGTTATACATAAATAAATAAATAAATCTTCTAGCTTAAGCATAAAAATCGTAGCATTTCTCTGTGTGGTGTTATTTACAAATGGGTGTGGGAATCGGATTTTAGCTGGCAACTTCTCCGTGGGACCGAAAATTTATCCGAATATGGAGCTGGCCTGGCCACTCACCAGCATACTTTATCCGAATTTTTAGGACAGGCGTTGTGGTCCCACATGAAATTTTTTATCCAAAATCGGCCTGGCCTTGGGCCGATTTTGGCCATTTTTTATTCGAATTCAAACTTTTGCCGGACAGGCATTTGAGGTGATTGTCAGGGGTCCTGTTCCCGGGCAGGAGCGAGGGCTAGCAGCAAGTTGGCCAGAATTGACATCATGGGAGAGGAAAGGCAATCGTGCGAAGCAAGGTAAACCCGACGGTGCGAGATCACAGTTTCCCTTATTTTGAGCTCGACTGCACGGTCTACACGCCAGGATGTCTTGTACATTTGCATTCATGGGCAATGCGGCGGGTTCCCAGACAGGAACGAGGGCTAGCAGCGAGTTTGCCAGAATTGCAGTGTATACATAAAGGGGGCGTCCCGGCCGCCCATCAGCAGAGGAAGGATGAAACCCCACACCTGTCCAGACCATTGGTGCAGTGATGGGTGTCCCGGACGCCCATCAGCAGATGGAGAATAAAACTCGCACACCTGTCATTACCTCTCTGCACAATGATGGGCGTCCGGGACGCCCATCAGTTCAGGAGGTAATTTTCCCACGCTATGCCGCTCCCTCTGATGGGCGTCCCGGACGCCCATCACTGCACCGAGGCATATGTTCTCATACTTGGCCCTCTCTAGTTGTGTACGAACTTGATTATGTGGGTGTATACTTTTATTGCAATGTTAGTGTACAGGCGTACCGGACACCCATCACTGTAGGAAACATAAGTCTCCCACGCTGTGCCTCTCTCTCTCTGATGGGCGTCCGGGACGCCCATCACTGCACTGAGTGGTATATTTTCATCCTTGGTCCTCTCTCTAGTAGTTTATGAACTCAATTGTTTGGTTGCAATATTAGTATCCGGGCGGCCCGGACGCCCATCACTGCAGGAGAGATAATTTCTCACGTTATGCCACTCTCTCTGATGGGCGTCCGGGACGCCCATCACTGGACCAAGTGTCTCATACTTGGCCCTCTCCCTAGTTGAGTATGAACTAAATCATTTGGGAGCATATTTTCATTGTAATGTTAGTGTACGAGCGTCCCGGACGCCCATCATTGCTAGAGAGCTAACTTGCCCACGCCATACCGCTCTCTCTGATGGGCGTCCCGGACGCCCATCACTGCTGGAAGTGCTATATTCTCACACCTGGCTCTCCCTACTTGTGTATGAACTTAATTATTTGGGAGCATGTTTCCATTGCCATTTCAGTATACGGGCGTCCCGGACGCCCATCACTGCCCCAAGTGTCTCATACTTGTCCCTCTTCCTAGTTGAGTATGAATTCAATTATATGAGAGCATATTTTTATTGCAACGTTAGTGTACGGGCGTCCCGGACGCCCATCATTACTGGAGAGACAATTTTCCCACGCCATACCCCTCCCTCAGATGGGTGTCCCGGACGCCCATCACTGCAGCAAGTGCTATATTCTCACGACCCTTCTCCCTGCTCCTCCCTGGCCCTTCTCTCGTGCCCGTGAGGAAAACTTTCCTTCAAGATGCTCCTTGTATAGGTTACCATACTTCAAAAGGCCAGCGGCGCTGCTACGACCTTCTGGCTCTTTGTTCCTCTCCTGCCTGAACCTCTTCAGGCTTCAAAACATCAAGCCTCAGGCTTCAACATCTCAAGCTTCAAGCCTTCAAGCATTCAAATATCGGGTCCTCAAGTCTTCAAGTATCAACACAATCCCCGCACTCAAGATTCGCTAGCCGCATCTTTCGTCACCACAAGATCTCTATCTGAAGTCATTATGTCAAAATTCTTTTCTGTCTCCTCTCGCCGTGCTTGGATCTCGAGCACCTTTAGCAGGTTACCGTTACTTTCGTGTGAGCATTATTGGTTGGGTTAGGTTCCAGTGTGGTTTTCTTGTTTCTACTATTATCAGCAACTGCTTAGCGGGCCAAACTACTTAGCAGGCCACTTGCATAATATAAGGTGTTGTGATATAGAATTCTGGGATTTGGTGGTTATAGGATGGAATATGATCTATTGCGACACTGTACATCAAATTTTGAGGCAGAGTGATGCGGTGATCAAAGTTATGGGAGGTTCTCGATCAAGATGCTACTGTGGGAACATCATTTCTTATCTCCGAACTGGCCTCGCGCTCGTCTTTGACTTGTCTATTCACCAATTCTTCGCCGATTCACAAGTTTTTGGGCTCGTTCAGATCCCCTGATTCGAATCAATAATTTCATGCTCCACCATACATGAAAACAACTCTCCCTCATCTCTTGAACCCTTGAAGATTATCTCAAGCTGATCCCGAGCAGCACAATCCAGGCAGTTCTATAGCAATCCACCGGTCTTTGCTAAGGACTTGGAAATTGGTTGTTGTATTTGAGACCACCACCCCACCAACATCCAATGTTGAGTTGGCTTTTAACTGCCCGACTTTCTGTTCATGCTAGGCTACTGCTTTAAACCACCGAATTTCAGTCGCAGATAAAGATGGATTTTGTTGGACAAGTTATGGGTATGTGAGAGTCGTCTGTTGCATTTAATTATGTGTTAATGCTTCCTATGGAGCCCTCTGTGTCTTCATTTTGGGCTTCATTGCACTCTGTCCTTCAGAAGGTAGACCATTTCATCTGAATGGCAATCTCACCCATAATAAATGGCTGGAAAGGCATACAGATATGGTTCCAATGCATTTCAGATTTGTAGTTTGAGTGTACCCAATAATGTAGTCATATCTGCTAAATGTTTTGGAATGCACTGGCGTGAATACTATGGGTGCGTACAAACGATTTGGCCGGGTGGCCCGCAATCTCACCCAGGAAAGGCATACAGATATGGTTCCAATGTATTTCAGATTTGTAGTTTGAGTGTACCCAATAATGTAGTCATATCTGCTAAATGTTGTGGAATGCACTGGCGTGAATACTATGGGTGCGTACAAACGATTTGGCCGGGTGGCCCGCTAAGCCGTTTATTCCCCCTTTGGGACATCGCCGGAAATAAAATTTGCCAGGCCACGAAATGCAATTGTAAATTCCTGAAAAATATCTCAGCTCACACATAGGGTGTAAACCTTTGTTGCTGAGTCCATATAACTGTATCCAAGTGACTCCCTGGACGAACTTGAGAACAAAAATGCTACGGTGGCCTGGTAACCAGTCTCAGATAATATCATTTATTGATAATTTATAGTCATAAACTGGCGTCACGGTGCACGGCGTGGCTATCAAGGACAGGTAGGCGGCGTCGAAAGTGGCCTTGGCAGATAGCTTGGCGGGTCGCACGGCCACTAGAGTACAGACCTTCATGTTGTAGCAACTTTCTACTACAAATACAGCATATTTTATATATATTTATGAATCAATACAGTCTGGATTGTTACTGTGAACTGTGATCAGAAATAAGGTTCTGAGGACCTTCTGGCACCATAACTGAATATGGCGTCAGGCGTGTCATTATGCCGCCAGATGCGAGTCTGGCGGCATGGCGCGCTTGGTTGGTCTGGTGCCAGACACGTTCGGTTTTGCTGATGCACCGAGTGGTATATGCTCATACTTGGCCCGCTCTCTAGTTATGTATGAACTAAAATGTTCAAAACACCCAAAGTCCGCGAAAAGGAAGCTCACACGTCAACACTTCCTGTGGTGTTGAGCTATCTCTTCCAATTGAGCCCCATCTGTGCAATGATCTACTCATGCGCAATCTGCGGAAGCACCTTGGTCAGGATGTCGGCAATGTTCACGAGTCTACAAGTACAGTCACAAACCCAGAAGCGCAACAATTAGATTGTTTCATGTATATATGGGCAAATTGCAATCCAAATCATCCAGTCCAATTTATATCCTAACTCACTTTAATGAGTAGTCCATACCACAATTTACTCCCAAGAACTAACATACATCATTGCCGAGAACGAGGCCAATGTTTGTGGCAAGCCGAATTTGCACAAATAACGAAGAAGCGCAACACTTCAATGTCATCGATTGTAGTTCTGCCATAGGTGATCCGGTTCTGTACTCTACATAGCATTGATCAGCGACACTGAAAACCCCTGAATGAGATTAAAGCAATTTATTTTACTGCCATAAGGACAGACGGAAAACACGTTGAAGTTACACTGATAAATGGCTGTGTAAAAGCAGCCACAAACACAGCGATTCTGCGGGGACTAAGGGTCGTTCGACACAATTCCATTTGTAAGCAGCATGTTTCAATGCCCTACTATACTCCTATAAGAGTAGGGCCCAATTGGAGAGCTCTACAGCAGGTAATTTCTAGTGTTGCTCTTCTGCGTTGTGTTGCGCTTCTGGGTTTGCGACTGTATGCAGGTAAGTAAGATAGCTTATGAAATAAATGGAATAGAACGTACCCTCACCATTGACCCACAGGTAGTTGGGTGGTTGAGAGATTTAATTATCATGGCTACAATCGTAAGTATTGGAAGGGCTGTACAAGGAAAGAAAGGTGAAATAGGAAAGTAAACTGTCTATCAACGCAATGAATAGAGTGATTGGTTGAACTATAGGTACATGCTTGACTTGCCTTCATTTTCAACCTGACTTTTGTCATTTCGCACTGCACCATACGTCTTGGAACTTCATTCCGTCCCGATCTTATTCAAAGGACAGTTTTCCGGGCGTGTCTTGTGTGGTTCTTGATTTGTCATCGACAATATTACATGTAATTTCATTCAATTCGAGTTTGGCTGCTTGAACTGCACCCTCTGCTTGACTTTCAAGCCTTATCGTCCTTCTTTAGGGCGAAGCAACCTCAGGCGCAAGTCATGCTATGCCATTGAACCATAGTTGCCGGGTGAGGGACCATATTAATTTTTGACCTGGCGAATCGCATTCCAATGCGATGTGTTCGAGGCCTTCAGGCACAGAACAAGTATGACATCGACTCCGGATTTCGAGTGTGTTGATGTGGGACCAAAAATCACCCACCCTGAAAGTGTTCTATCCTTCACTGTATTGTCGTTTCGAAGACGTGCATCGACCACAGTGCGTAGGCCGTTATCCTACTTGAGTAGGCATAATAATGGCGCGGCCTGTGACGCGGGGGCCATCTCCCACCATCCGGCGTCCACATAGCGCTTCATCTTCTCGTGGAGGAGGGGTCAAAGGGCTTCAGGACACCTATGCATGTGGTAGTTGTATACCTTTGTTTCGTCAATGAGCTTAATTTCATGGTTGATCTCGCGAAACAGTGGTAGTTCGAGTGGAATGGGCCCCATGAGGTCTGCGCAGGCCGTATACCATTTTCCCCGCAACTCAGATAGGCGGCATTCAGGAATAGGGGGTTCCCGCCTTCAGGGTCAAGAATTCGGGCGCTGTAGAGTCGGACTATATCAATAGCACCCTCAAGGGCGATCTCATTGATCCCAAAGGGGTCTGCTTCTCCCTGTCCACGATGTCGGTGAAGTAGACGAGTGGGCTGAGATACAATCCCGCTCCCAAAGACACGGCATGGCCGCGTAATGTCCTGCAGTCTCGAATAGGGTATAGCGGTCAGAGGTGGTTTGCACTTGGAAGTGCACTGCAGGCTCATCCTTCCAGAGGCGGAATGCGTGTGCGTACTCGTCATCCTCAACGTCGGTCTTGGTCTCACCCAAAGGTTTCTCGTGGTCATTAGGGCAGAATGGGGTGGTTGGAATCACACGGTCGGAAAATACCAAAGGAATGTGGGTGGTGAAGGCGTATTCCAGATAATCGCTCTCAGTCATGAGTATGTAAGGACAGGTAGGTGGTAATGAGGGGAGTACAGACTCTTCCTCATTGAGTGGTGTTACAGACGGCCTAGTTGCCTCAGGCGGCCCGGAGTGGATTTGGTGGTACAAGGGGTTCACAGCCCCCAATACAGGCTCGCGAGGTGAGGGGCGACCCGCATCTGTGACGGGCGGATCACTCCGGCCAGCGAGTCAGATGGCGGATGCTGAGGAAGAGTGAGAAGAACTAGCTTGCCGAGTAGCGAGCAGTGAGGCTTCTTCAAGCGTAGATAGGGCCTTAATGACCCTATTGTTGGAGAATCATATCTCCCACTTGCCGAAATCCAGGACGATGCCGTGTTTGTTCATAAACGGCGTAAATTGGCCTGGTTGAAATAGACATGCTCTTTAATCCCACTGAAGTTGACTGGGGGGCGTGTACCATCACTGATTTTGGAGCGACTCACGCACCCTAGTTGGAGAGTGACCTGCTTGTCCAGTGTAATTGGCTTGCATTGGGTGGCATGGGTGAACTTGGGCGTAAGGCAGTCAATGTTGCTCCAAGAGTCAAATAGTACGTAGGCCAGTGTTCCATTGATCTCTACTTGGGCAGATAAACAAGTGATGTCCTTTCGAAGGCGGGAAGGTTGTCCTAGCTCATAGATCTCCTTGCAGTTGACATTCGACAGATGTTCCACCCTCTGGCCCAGCATCTGGATCCAGAACCCTGGGTCTGCACCATGGTCGTCGTACTCGGGATCCAAAGAAGCGAGGCGCTCATGAAATACATTGCCTGGGAGTAAGTGTGGGGGGTATCACGGAACCCTCACCGGTCATGGAGGGGGTTGGGGTCAGGGTCGACCCAAGTAGCCACAGTGCGTGTGAGTCCAGGGTCTTTGCTAAGCTCGATAGCACGGGCGGATATAGCCTCGTTGAGCGCTGTCCAGTGGGCGTCGGCAAAGTCGGGGTGAAGGTAGTGGGTATCGGGGAGAGGCTGCGTGCAGACGTAGAGGTTATGGTTGTGGTCAACGAAGGTCAGGAAGTATTCCGCGGACAAGTTGGTGATCATTACTAGGGAGCGAAGGATGCACAGATCATTGGGCCGTGGCTCTGGATTGGGCCGTGCGTGATCTACGATGATATACTCCCCACTACCTCCTTCTTGCTTGTCTGTTGTGCTCCCTCCTACTGGGCTAGGTGGTGTCGAGTTTGCTAGGGTTTGGCCGTGTAGTAATGCAAAAGGGCTTTCACCTGCGTGGTCTCTCTTGGTCAAGTCAACAGTCTTCACAGCAGCGGTGATCCTATGTTCCAATCCCTTGTCACGGGCCCAGGCCAGCTCAAATTCATCTCTCTCGCGTACACTACGATCAGCACGGGAGGTGCATTTGGCGAGTTCCCCCCAGGTTGTTAAGGCTGGACAGTCCAAGGTGAGGATGGTTAACTAAGTTACTTGGACAATATACTTGGACAAGTTACTTGGACAAACTAACTTAGCCTGCTACAAGTAACTTAAAGTTAACTTAAAGTAACTTGCGGCAGAGTAAGTTAATTTTGCACGTAAAAGTACAAGTTAATGATGCCATCAGATGGCATAAGTAACTTTTGCACAACTAACTTATAATTAACTTGGAGGGATTAGAGGGCAAAAGGGCACAGTTTAGGCATGTAATCATGTTTAAAACATATTCTAGATGATGCCTGGATCTTGATACAATGTCGGCACACTGTTCTTTGGCCTTGCACCTCCAGAAACCACCTAAAACCCCTTATTCCTTGAACTTGAACCAAAATTACTATTGGCGACTGGGTACTGGGCCACCTTAAGGATTTTCATCATGTAGCAAAAGGAAGAATGTACTTTCTGTGGGTTTTAAGGCCTCAGTAGGTGCCCCAAGGTCCTACCAGTGAAGTGTGGTGCGCGGTTGCGGAGTTGATGATGTTTTGATGGCCCTGGGAATATTTTTCGGCCGCAAGTCCAAAATTGGCCAAAACTAAGTAGTGGGCAAGGTGTGGGAAATTTTTGATGGCGCACGATCTCTCGCCTTTTGACGCTTCCTCACGCTTCTGCAAGCAGTCTCAAGGCCAGAGAATACATTCAAGGGCTATGAAATACTACTGCTACGTCTAAATCTACTCATTTGTGGCCTTCAATGCCTTATTGATGAGGTATTTGTGCTTTGGTAAAAGTAAAGGATTGTCGACATTGCGGTGCGCCAAGTAGTCATCCATCGCCGCACACTCGTTGACATTGGCCAGCGGTTCCCAGGTGACATCTTCATCGGTCCAGAGCACCTGAAACTCGACGTGGCGCTCCCGCCATCGGTGACCATTGAAGGATGCAGTTACCGTCTCCTCGGCTTCTGCATCTTCATCGTCGGACTCATCGGAGTCCGAGTCTTGCATGTCGTACTCGCCATAGTCAACGTCTGCATCAGAGGATGCATCTTCTGTTACGGTGGGGCCAGTTTCGGTGTCCTCATGAGCGGACATGTTGTCAGAGGAGGAAGATTCTTGGGCCGAGTTCTCTTCGTCCCCGCTGACCCAAAGGTCCTCACCTGCTTGCCTGCGGCCTACAGCTGCACCCTGGTTGACCCCACGTCTGCGCACCCCACGCCTTCCACCACGTCCTCGCCCCCTCGCGCCCGCCTTCCCAGCTGCCTTTGCCGCTTTTGCTGCTTCCCTCTCCGCTGCCTTCGCTGCCTTTGCCACCTCCTTCGCTGCCGCTTTTGCTACCTTCTCAGTTTCCCTCTCCGCCGCCTTTTGTTCTCTCTCCACCTGCTTCGCTTTCTCCTTCGCCTTTTTCTCTGCTTCGGTAATAATCTTTTTGATCGCGGGGAATAGCTTCTTCAGACCTGCGTGCATCTCCGTCATCTATTTCTTTTGCATCTCTTTCAACAACTCCGCCTGCATTTCCGTGCCGGTCATGAGCCGAGCGTGACCAGTGGTGTATGTCCGCTTTTTCTTGTGCTTCTTTGCGTGCAGCTGCCGACGAAGACGTGCATTCTCTTTGTCCATCAGAACCATTTGGACGTGGTTTTGTTCGAGCTCAACGCCTGCGGCTTGTGCTAGTTCACAAAGCCGTTCATTCTCCGCCACCATCGCTTTGCGTGATGCGTTACCACGAAGTGGCGACGGAACTGCAATCTTGTACAAAGCCTCCATCACCTCGGTGCGAACAGCAGCGCTGGAGTGGGGTGGGGTAGAAGTTTGAGTGGGGAAACAACGAGCAACTGTGCCAGAGGGTGGTGGAGTGGACGGACAAGTAGACGTGACTGGGAGTGTGATGTAGCACGAGATGTACTAGAGGTCGGGTCGTTAATAGGGATTGTCGTAGACGAACTTGCGGATCCAGTTGAGTTGGACGCCGCGGCTGTCCCAGAGGGAACCAGGAGAGATGTAAGACGTGCAGGAAGTGGCTGAGCGGCCTGCGTCGTGTAATTGATTGCCGGCTCGAACAATGTGATGTCAATTGCATTTAGGTCGAGCGGCGAAATCCCGCACTTGCGAAAAGCAGACAAGATGTTCTCCTCGCGAAACGCCTGTTGGCGCACAACGGCATAGTTTGAAAGAAGGTTGTATTTATCTATGACTATATCATTACGATGTTGCTACAGGGATGTAATTAATGCGTTAACTTGGGCATGTACATGAACAATGATTATTTAAAAACACACCTCAGAGACACGGGCCTTCCACTTGCGCGCAAGTGGTCCAAACACGCCTACATCACAAGGCTGAAGGGCGTGAGTTGTGTGAGAAGGAAGGCACAGAACGATAATACGGTCCTTCTCCGCAAAATTGATGAAGCAGAATGTGCCATGGCTGTTGTGGCCATCGAGAATGAGAAGGCGGTAATCTGCAGGATCATCAAGACGTGCGGCAGTTGCAGGAGCGAAGTCCTTTTTGAGCCAGAGAGCCCCCAGCTCTTGGTCGGTCTACCCGTTAGGAGAAATGGAGATACTGTACAAAGAACACGATGAGTTGTTTAACAAAATGAAAATGGAAAAGGAAAACTCACCTGGCGTTGTCTGGGTTATTGGCCCCCCAGTTCAGGTCACGGCAGGCGCCTTCAAAGATGACAGATGGAACACCCACGAATCCATCAGCGCCGATGTACTCGATGATCGTAACAAGATCCCGCTGAACCACTTTCTGATCCCGATCCACCAGCGCCTTAACCTTGTCTCCAACCCCGAGTTGAATACCTTTCTCGTCCATATTATACACGTTCTTGAATTTGATGTCATACTTCTCGATGGTGTCACCTTAGGAGAATTGTCGTATGTAAGTCTAGTCGATTCGGACTGGGGGAGACTGACGTACCGAGGAGGGCAAAATACTCGGTCATGACGGCCGCGTTCAACTCTTTTGCCCGGCACTCCTCAAGCGAAGAGGTCTACTTGACTTTCAGGTCCGGGTGCCGCTCCTTGAATCGTCGAGGCCAAGTCTCGCCGACAGGCCTACCACAAATCTCGGAGGCATATGCACCAATTGTGTCGAGGCGGAGAGGAAAGCCACGGCGGCCCACAACCTAAAAAATACTCAAGAAATGGTAATAGTCAGCTGGCTGAGCCAACGCACCTTAATCCATTCTTTGAGAACATCTTCCTGGACTGAGCTCAGAGCACGCTCATGGGCGTGGCCTTGTACGCGTGTCAACAATCCTTTGCGGCGGTGCTGAAGAGTAGTGCGAGGAACTCGGAAGTAAATAGCGGCCCCGCGCTCAGAGACGGTGCCCTTGGCAATGGCAGCCATGGCGAGTTGAACACATTCCTCCACAGGGAGGAGCTCGAGGTCGTCATCTGCGATGTCGGGCACGACGGGTTTTGGCATGGAGGGCACAGAAGAAAATAGGATCGAGCAGAACACAAGCAAATGTTAGATCAAGTGCGAGATGAGCAGTGGCCATGAGTGAGATTTATATGCAACCGTAAAAGCACGCTAGCGACATCTCAAGACAGGGAGCAGACCAGGTTGAAAAGGAAATTCAGAGGACGCGATAGTTAGAGCGATATGAATTAATATCGTAAAAGTGAGATAAGTGCGACTTAATCTCCAGTATGATGACCGGAAGCCATGTATAGTCAGCACAAATTAAAAACCGCTCCAGCAGGTCCACATCGACGTACTGAGACACGTTTTTCCACCCCAAAGCTCGTGGATGATGTCGTGATCAACCGCAGATGGCCGCTGATAGCAGAGCATGCTACAACGGGAGAAGACCATAAATGGTCAGTACATGCCTAAGAGAACCTCGATAAACATATACGAACCCACAAACACCTGCCCTTTCACCGCTACACCCTTCATTTCCGTAGGCAGCATCGTGAAAATTTGGCAGATGATGCCTGATAAGAGGGCACGGTACAACAGCAAAAGGCAATGGGTGGTCAGGACACGTCACGAGGACGTTAAAGGGTGATAAATGAACGCACCATGCACTGATGTTTCATCTTTAAGGTCCTTCACCTCCCAATACAGATTCGAAAACTTGAATGCCGCCAAAACTGCGCTTTACGGTAATGCGCCACAGTGACAGCGAAATAAAATGGGTAAAATCTTGAGAAAAGCCGGACAGGAGACCCTTTGCCATGGTCAAGAGCTATGCCAAGTTTAGATACCATACCATTGGCGGGCAGCCAGATACCGCGCGCGCAATCTTGCGGCATTTGATGTGATTTTGGCACGAGAGGAGGATGTTTGAAGGCAATAGCGGGACGAGCAGAAGGATTGAGGGCGTTAATTGAGGGAAGGCATCCTCCGAGGAAGAATGCGTGTCAGACCATGCGGATTGAGTGAGAATTGACAAAGATCTGCACGTTTCTTTGCGAGTCATGCCTGGGCTAAATAAGGAATTCACGTGTTTTGCCGTCCCCCCGACCCGAAATCAATCACGGCAGCCGATCCGCTTTATCAAACTTCGCCAAACTACATCTACAGTCACGTCTCGACTTGTACTCTAACCTACAACCAAAAGTGAGGGGAAAGAATTCACCGGCGGCTTGTATTAGCCAAGTGGCCCACTACCTAGGGGTGGCCCACTACCCAGTCACCGATAGTAAGCACTATAGACTCGTGAAATACATCCCAAAGTTTCCTGGAAGTAAATTTCAATCTTTTCTGACTCTTGCCGTAGCCACAGAAGTCAGTCTGGGCCAATTGCATCGAGTGAGAGGCCGTAAAAATATTATCTCCTATGTACTGTAGAATTAATGTCCTTGACCTTTGTCAGAAAGCCTGTAATGATGCCAAAGTCTCGAAACATGTCTCCTTGAACCTTTATGGGCTAAGAATGTGTTTACTTGCGTGAATTGATGGCATAAGTGAAGTTTGGCGGTAATTGATGCCACCTGATGGCATAAGTTACTGTTACTGATCTAACTTGGTGGGCAAAGTCAACTTAAAGTAACTTTAAGTAACTGTAAGTAACTTCAAGTAACAGGAAGTGAAAACAAGTAGGAAGCAAACCAGGGCCTAGTATTATCAGGGATCTGTGTTTTCAGTGCATAATTGAGTGTATTGGAGGAATTAAAGTTGCAAGTTCAAGTTGCCATGCACCTGCAGCAGAATTCAACCGACATTGGACCTGCCTTCAATATTTCAGCGATTAGGGAACTGCTCTCTTGGTTTGAAAACCATTCACCCAACATTGTAGGGGCAAGTGATCAAATGAACAACGAGAAATTACTCAGATTCGAAGAGTTGACTCGGAATGCAGCGATTGAGTGTAATATATATACTGTGTTGTTTTTCAGAGAAATGAACAACCAATACATTGGATGTGGTAGACAGAACATGAGAGAAGCCTTTTTTATAAGCTGAGATCCCGAAAGGAATGGGATCTTCGTGAGACACACATCAGGATTAATTTTTGGCAAAGCTACAGGAGAATGCATTTCAAACGTGGCGGCATCCAAGTCCAATGCATCTTGTACCACTACCATCTCCCTCTGTCTCCCCCCTTCTTCACTCTCTCGTCCTCTTTCTGTCCACATCGCTGACATTTTTCTTTTTAGTGCCCGCGTCAATACACGTTACCATGAGCGCTCTCTTGGCCGCTTCTTCTGCCTTTCTCGACAGTACGATAACTCACCTTTAAGTGATATCAGTGCTATGAATGTTTCGTATGACAACTTTTGGCATGTTAGCTCACCATGCCATGCATGCGCTATGCCCATTGTACATGTTCAATAGCATTCAAATGACAGTATGAGAACTACTGTGTGATATGTCCTGTGCGATGAACTCAAGCATTCTTCAGCAGACCCCACAAATTACCAATATTGAGGTGAGTTAGGGTTATGGGTGGATGGCAGCGCGAGACACGTAGAGTGGAGGGAAGCAGGTGAGGGTTTCTTGGGAACTGCACGACGCAGTGAGCAGCGATGGGACCCGTAACATATGCTGTACCGTAGCCGATAGCATATTAAATATATTAATGCTGAAATATATCCCTGTGGTGAAAGAATGATCCCAGCAGAACTGAGCGTATCTAGCAGACCTCAGCATATCCCGGCCGATTCAGCAACAATTGAATCTTGATTCCCTCGCAGCTTGTGAAGTGATGCCTATGATCATAGCCAGAAGTTTCAATGGTGGTGAGCTAGTGTGGAAGGCCGGCATCAAACAATGTGAATGAGTAAGAGCATACCTTGCTCCATGAGTGATAAGAGCCCAGTGGATGCACCAGACATCCTCCAAAGGGATCTTGCCGCCTTGTTTTCTGAACTGTACAAGTTAGCTGTCGACAAGTTAGTTTTGCCACACGTGGGAAAAGTACCGTAAAGTTAAGTAAAGTTCGGCCCGCCAAACCAAAGAGGCCATCAAAGTTAAAGTTAGCTCCCACAAGTTACTTTATTCACTCTCCAAGGTGAGTGAACTCGTCCTCTTCCACCATGATTCACTGGTCGTCAATGGGAAGTGAGGAGAGGGCGATATAGGGCTCGAATTCGCCAATCGTGGCCCTCATCGCATTTAAGCGAAGTGGAGGGGTCCCGTCCCTGGTAATGGGTCCCTCGACCGGGACATTTACAAGCTCTGGGTCTGGAGATGGGAGCTCGTTCCAGAGCTCTGCATCCGATTGACCGCTTGTCTCAGGAGATGCACCCCCACCAGAGGACGGTGACCCTGGGTAGCTGGGCGGTGGGCTCGATTCGCAACTGTCCGAGTCGCTGCTCGCATTAGTTCCTGATGGGCAGGCAGGCGCAGGTAGTGGCATCCTCAGGGTACTCCTCGTCATCCTCGCCCTCCGACGATTCAAAGTCGGAGATGTAAAGAAGTGGGGTTTCATCAGGGTGGGCCACTGGTCCCTTGAGAGCGTCCCGTAGTCCAGGTCGTAAACTGTGCTCATAGCGGAGGCGCGTAAGAAACCGATTGCAACGATACCTCTTGCGGGCGGCCGACTGCACGTGGTCAGCGGTGAAGTGAATGAGCGAGGTGATCATATCGCCCGCGGTGGTCAATACGTCGCGGGCAGGACTATTGGAGTTGCGAGGTAGCAAGGTCCACTCCTGTATCCTTTCCCTAGCGTCCCTGGCGGCTCGGTTCATACTGACCATGTTGCCATGGAGGACCTTGAGTGACCGAGTCCGATCCTGGAATTGTCGTATCAGCTCGTCCAGGCGGTCGATTTCCATTAGGGCTAGCTCGCGCGATGAGAACTCTCGCGACAAGGCCAACGCTCTCAGAGGGGTCACTCATACGAGGTTGCGAAGGTGTTCTGCGAGTTGGAGCAAGTGCAGACACTGCCACTCGTCCTCCACGGAGCGAGACCAGGGCCCATCTCCACCATGCCTCCTTTCCAACGCCAGCGCTGCCGATTCGAAGCGTATGGAGGGGTCCTCAGGGTAATGGCGCGCTTCCCTCAGTTTGAGCTCCAGCCGAGTTATCTCATTGCTGGTAAGCGCTCTCAATCCGCGGGATGTTCTATGGATGTCAATAGCGTGGATGTCGCCCAAGACGGTCGAGCTGTGAACCTGCAGGTTGCGGGGTAGGGCTTGTGGGAGTTCAGTGGCTGTGGCGGTCACCGGTCCGTCGCTGGGTTCGGTGCGCATGGAGTAATATTGAAATCTGATGGTTCCCAAACGCGCCTCTTCCTCCTCCTGATTCTCTAGGAGGTCCGCTAAATCAGCCTGCACTTGAGTGGTAGGTTCATCCTCGTTACTGTCATATTGAGACCACAGGGGATGTCAACGGAAGTTCGTCGTCATCCGACTCAGTGTCCATCCGGGGTTTCAGCTCAGTTCCTTCAGGATCATCGTTGCCAACGAATTCGCTTGCTGCGCGCATAGATATATAGAGCGGTGGATCGGCCTCTCACCTGCAGCCCTTTTCTCACAATGCCCACTCACTCCTCAGACGTCTCCAACACAGTCCAACAGTATACTGTTGTTGCTGCCAATGCTCTTCAAGACTTAGGGAAAGCAGCCCGAATCCCTTTTGTTGGCACTGTTTGCAGTCTGACTCTTGCAGTCGTTCTGCTCATCCAGGTCAGCTAATGGTAGAATTAATTGATTGTGTTGACTGACGACAGTCATTCAGAATACCAAGTCACAGAAGGAACAATACCTCCAGATGGTTGAGGACATTCACCTTGTGCTCTGTGCATTGATGGGTCTTTGCGTCGACTCAGACAACATTGCTTCTCCCCAGTTGCTTGACTGTATTGCGGAATATGCTCAGTGTGTGGTCTGACAAAACAGAGAAATTGTGATATTAATTTAATTTAGGATCCTGCAGAAATTCTATGCCTGTCTCAAGGCGCGAAAAGGACTAGGAAATTTGAAACGCCTGTTCAAGCAGGGTGAAATCACCCAGCAATTGAGTATATGCAAACAGGAGTTTAGCAATGCTTGTGATATGTTCAGGGTTGGTCTGCTGAAGGATTTTTGATAGCAAGGCTAACATGCTTCAAAGATGAACTATGGAGCCAGGGTGACAAGTGCTCTGGTGGAGTCAACCATTGATACAGAACAGAGACACCAAGAGCTTCTTGAGCTCATCTCAGGTCAAACTGAATCGGTGGAAACAGCATCTTCCGTACGTCAACTGAATTTCCAAGGCATATTTGCGGATCTGAGGGTCACCCGACATAGATCAGGGGAAATATGTTGAATTCCAGGTGAGTGCCTTGATGCAATGATGTGATGTAGCACAACTCATAGTACTCCATGCAGTTCTGGCTCTTTTTCCCTACTTCCAAGCACTCCTAAAATATTCCATGGCAGGGACGCCGAACTCAGTGACCTTGTTTTTAGTCTTACTACAGATTCCGCCCATGTGGCCATCCTCGGCCCAGGAGGTATGGGAAAAACAACTCTGGCAACAGCAGCACTGCATCATCCAGTGATTATGCAAAAATATCCCATTCAGCATTTTGTGCCTTGTGAATCCACAAATAGCAGTCTCGAGCTGATATCCCTGTTGGGCTCACATCTAGGGTTGGATAATTCCAGCCAGCTTTCTAGGATTATTGTCCAGCACTTTCGCCAGTGTGGTTCATGCCTCCTGGTACTGGATAATTTTGAAACCCCATGGGAACCATCACACTCTCGAAGCAAGGTCGAGGATTTTCTCTCTGCCCTCACGGAGATCCCTGACCTGGGATTGTTGGTAAGTCTGTTTGTGATAACTTCAGTACTTGGATTGCCCATCCTACATTAGATCACAATGCGTGGAGCGGAACGGCCAAGGAACATCAAGTGGAGTCGACCTTTTCTTCCTCCCCTTGAACCACTATCAGTATCTGCCTCACGTCAAATATTTGTTGAAGTTGCAGAGGAGCCGGCCCCAGGAGAGGAAACTGCCCTTGATGAGCTTCTTGTTTTATCTGGCAATCTCCCTTTAGCTGTTAGCCTGATGGCCAATGTAGTATCCTTTGAAGGCTACACTGGTGCTCTGTCTCATTGGCATGAAGAGAACACAGCTCTGCTCTCTGATGGCCATCACAAGAGCTCCAATCTTGAGAAGTCTATTATTCTATCACTCACTGGACCCCGCATGTCATCATCCCCACATGCGAGAGATCTGCTTTCCCTACTGTCCCTGCTTTCTGATGGGGTCACAGTTAAGGATCTTGTTGCATGCCAGGTCCCTATTCCACGGATAGGCCAGTGTGCATCATCCCTTGTTCAAACATCTTTGGCCTACGTGGACATCGGTGGACGCATCAAATGTTTGGTCCCCATCCGTGAATATATTCGGAGGGTGCATCCCCCATCATTAGCTCTCTCCAGGCCACTCCGAACCCATCTTGAGCATTTTGTCTCAATGTGGAGGGCACACAAGGTCCTGGATACTGGACATCTGCCATCTACTATCATGGCCTCCCTCGGAAATCTGAATGAACTCATTTTGCACGGGCTTTCTGATGAGGAAACTTTCCTGCTAGACATTGTGAACAATATCTTAACACTCGGCCACTTTTCCAAAGCCATGTTGAGAGGTCAGAGTCCCTTGACGGAAAAACTGTGCAATGTGGCTGAAGTAACGGGTATTCCGTGGATCAAATGGAAATATCGATGTCACCGACTCCTTACGAGTGGCTACATTTCTGCTGACTTGATAACAGATGCAGAACTTTGGATCAATGAAGGTGTCGACTACTTCGGCACAGTTCAGTGTCCCATTGAAGAAGGTATTTTACTTTCTTCCGGCTTGTGCTCTGCACTCAAAATATTCTCCAGTGATTATGTTTTACAATGCAGCATCTCAGTATTATGTTTTTCGGCGGGACATTCAACAGGCCATTGGATTCAATGATGTTGCACTGTCGTTGGGCAGACAGACTACAGACATCAACTTGATTTTAATTTTGCTAGACAGTAGACGCATGACTGTTTCCTTAATGGACGATTCCCGTAGCCTTTTGGAGGTTGTTAAAGAAGCACGAGCATTGGCCCCACTGACTTGGAGTACTCGAGTGGAAATCAGATGGCTTGAGACCGAGACATACGCCTACTTGTTTTTGGGCAATCTTCCTCGGGCCCAGGCCCTCACTGAAAGGCTCCATGAGCAAATAATTGATATTGGCATGGAAAACTCAGATTACCTTCTCAGTATTCTTGATATTCAAAGAGATATCCATTTTGCAAAGAGTGAATATCCCGAAGCCAAGAAAATCTGTGACATAGCCATAACAAAGGCCTCTCCAACCGGTGCACCACGTTATTATGCACATTTCCTGGCACAAAAGGCATATTTTGGAATTCGCACAGGCAGCAAGAAGAGTGAAATCCTCAGCAATTTGGAAGGTGCAGAAGCTGTGGAGAAGGCTCTTGGTCGCCAGACCCAGACAAACAGGTTATTTTCGTGGCTCAGGGCAGAACTGGAGCTCTGTCAGGGGAATCTTGGCATTGCTAGTGTTGCGTTCAAGGAATGTCTATCGAGAAGCGTAGGTGTCTATGGAGATATCCCGGTTTTATGTTTAGCAGCTCTTGGCGATCCCCGGAATAAGATGGACAACCCATGGAGCACACTCCGTTGGGCCATGATATACTTTGCTGCTGTTCAAAAGAAACATGATCTGGTGCCAACATTTCACACTCTTCGGTGCCTCGCAGATGTTTTTGCGGTATTGGGCGATGAGGAGACTGCTCTCCACCTCTTTCACACGGCACTTGAAGGGGCTACAGCACTTGATATCCATCGCCTCCGTGCCGAGTGCATGGGTGGAATCGGGGACATCATGAAGCGCCGCGGAAACATAGTGGAAGCAAAGGAAATGTGGGAGGCAGCCATTCCGCTTTTCATCCGATCGTCCCAGACCAAAGCCGCAGCCGTGGTTGAGGCACGGCTTGCAAAACTCGCATTGGCTCATGATCATCAAGAAGAAAGAATTAATCATCCTGTGATCACTGATTCACAAGGCACTGCCAAACAGGAAGAATCGGGATCCAGGAAATTGAAACAGCTCACCCATTTGTCTGCACCACAAAACTCTCCTTCAACAGTCGTGGAGGGTTCAATGCAACCCAGATCAGCAAATGGCCCTGAATGCAACAGGTGAATTAAATTGTACCATCCAATATTTCTTTTCTTCTTACAGCTGTTTGCAAAATTGATGACAGTCGTCTAAAAATAGAAGAAAGAAAACATCTTGAACGCACCTGATTGTTTTGCTCATTTCTCGTTCAGTTCTCGACCGATTTGCTCGAGTGTAGGGGCGTTCAAAAGCGGCTGAGCGGGGCTTTACAATGGTGCTCACTATGTATACTAAAAACTCAAATTTGCCTACATCACTTTTCAGACCACCCGGCATGTTCCCAGGACGTAATGAGCCATATCTCGGCGAATACCGCCCCGATCAGCATGGATCAGGACTCATTCGGAAGGCAACATCGAGCCGAATCATTTGCCCCTCACAGCTGTTGAATCAGCCGTGAGTCAACCTGGTAATATTGAACTCTCAGTCTGAGAAGGTAATTTCATTCCCTAAGGGTGTGCCTCGGGAGTATTTCATTTTCCGAGTGCACTGCTGAGGTTGCCTTCACCCTCCCTCTCAGAATCACGCAGAATCAACGCAATCAGACCAGTATTGACCGAGAGATCGTCTTTTTGTCCGTGGGTTCAAACCGGGTGGTCGGATTTTGAGGTCACCAAGTTTGGGACTTCGCTATACATATTAGGTATGGTTCGGAAGCCCCGATTGACCGCTTTTGAACGCCCCTGGGCTCGAGCAAATCGGCCGAGAACTGAGCGAGAAATGGGCAAAATAATCAGGTGCGTTCAAGATGTTTTCTTTCTTCTATTTTTAGACGACTGTCATCAATTTTGCAAACAGCTGTAATAGTGGCGGTCAGAATACGATTCTGGACACGATTCTGGAATTTATTTATCGTGGGAGAATCGTCGTAATTCAGAATCGCTTCAGAGTCGTCGAATCGTTGTAAAAGCTCCTCCAGAAGAGCTTCTACAATGATTCTGGAGACGATTCTGATTCTCGTTTAATTCATGTCTCGACTACTATAAATTCTGTGAAAGTTTTGCCGGTACTGTGCTGGAATTTGGTATATTTCTGAAACTATGCATATACAAATATTTGACTAGATAATTTCGAGAAATCTCTCTCCTCAGAATCTTACAAAGGTGGACTGAAGTGTTTAGCGAAGTTGAACTTTCTGATAGAGACGCCTTTTCGGCAGATTCGGGACGTGTGATCCGGGCTTACGACATGACTCTTCTTGTCTTCTACCACCACCATCTCGCGCTCTAAGTCTTGCTTTGAGACTCCTCGCAGCTTTTACGGTCCCCAAATATGTTTCTGACCTATCTGAGTATCTCCTCTGCGCTTTTCACCACTTTTCGCCGGGTGGATTCTTCGCTATACATGTGTTTGCCTGTAATTCATTGCCGGCTTCCAGTCCCACCAATTTCTCGCTTAATGTGACCCAAATTCGTCCTCTGGCTGTGGACTTTTCAAACAAAAGTTTTCTTAAGGTTCCTCGTAACTGCTGGATTCTGGTGGTTAGGGATAAGGCCATTTCAGGCGGAAATTCAATTTGCTGGGGAATCGTGTTTCCATCTTTGTGGTGCGTCTACAAGTATACAGACGTCCACTCTAACACTTAGTTTGAGAATTTCCCAGCCACCCGCAATTGAGAGCGGTTTCTTCCTGCCACGTCACCCGGACCTGGTGCGCCCCTGCGACGTGTTGCTGCCCGCACTGGGGACGAGCGGTCTCTCCTATTCCTGAAGTAAATCGCCACCCCTCTGCTCCTCGTGTCCGACGACGCGAGAACAAGCCCCTGCGCAACCTGCAGCGCTCTTTCTGTTTACCAGCACAAGCGCGAGGCTGTCCTGGTGCACCATGGTGCAGCTGGCACACGGATTCGGAGGAGCGGGGTAGCCCGAGCTTGCGATAGCGCACGAGTATCGACCAACGGCAGGTGTCGCCTGCGCTGCAGGTGCGTGCGTTCGAATCGAGGGCGAAAGACCTATTTATCTAACGGCTCACCCATATCCGGGCCCACCCTCGGCGGTGGCCGGGCGTGTCCATGGCCCTCACGCCGGTTATCGAGTTGATGTGCAGGCGTCGGTGCACTTTTTTGCCCCACGCGCACAGGGGAGCTCCTGCAGTCGCGCTTTCCGCCTCTTTTTCCATCCCAAGCCACATGTTTGCTCCCTCAGCGTCAATGGACGCGCACCCCTCCCCCTACCCCCATCGTCGGCGCAGGAGCGTGCTGGACCTTACGGGGTGGACGACGGGCTGCCTTAGCAAGAACCAGCAAGTAATACAGCGCATGCGTCGCAGTGTCGTTTTGCAGGCGCTTTTCGGCTGTGCACCCTACTGCGCGATGCACACGCCATGCACGCTGCGCGTGCAGTTATCGATGGATGCGCAACCTGGGATGGATGGGTAGTAGGCAGCTTATTCTGCGATGCATGCGGGCAGTGGGTTTCTCGGTCTTGTTCGTAGATCTGTTTAGGCACATGAAAGAACAACAGCATTATATTGTGGGTGTGGGTGGTGCTCGGACCAGCTCCAGGTCGCAGAGCCGATGGGGTGGCGAAGATGAACCCCAGTGGCCCTACTATGCTGTTGCCCATTTACGTACTTAGCGTGCTAAGAACAAGAAGAGGAAGAAATAAAAGGGTTGGGCGGGTGGGTGCGAGATTGACTCGGTTGCTGGTGATTTGGCGGTTGGTGGTAGAAGATTGTCGAAGTGCAGGTGGTGGTGGTTCGAAAGGAGAAGACTCACTGCCACCTGTCACTCCTCTCTCACAAGACAACGTATTGACACAGCACGCGTGTCAATACTCCCATCTTGTTCGTAGATCTGTTTAGGCACATGAAAGAACAACAGCATTATATTGTGGGTGTGGGTGGTGCTCGGACCAGCTCCAGGTCGCAGAGCCGATGGGGTGGCGAAGATGAACCCACAATGAGCAGCCCAGACGAGGCACCGCCATCGGCTAACCCACAAGAAAAGGCAGCGAATCTATTTAGAATTAATGTGTGCAGCATGTAAAGGGGCAAGATCTTCAAGCGACCGCCAATATCTAAGGAACGCGCTCGAGGACCAACGGCCCATCGCTTTGACGACATCCGTGGGTACCCCAGCCAGAAGCAATTCCGTTGTTCCGCCGATGCGGAAGCTGTGGCCTGTGGTGCGTGGATAACCTGCACATTTCCAGACCTCGTTACACCGCTGCAGAAATCTCGGTTTCGTCAAAATAGCAGGGCCTGTCGGCGAGGAAAAGGTGAATAATGAGCTATCCTGCCCGAATCGATTGGCCAAGAAGTGCATGTCGAGGGCGACCCGTGGGTCAAGGGGTGAGGTTTGTGCCACGAGAGTAATGTCCTCCCCGTTCTTCTTGGTTTTGGTGCGCGGTATGTGAAGAATTGATGCACGGTTGTTTCGGTAGGAACGAGAAAGGTGTGCACGGGTTGGGAGATATCTGGATGCCATAGGTAAAGACGAACTTGGAAGTAGTTCGCCTAGTCGGCATTGTCCCCAGAAAGCGACACAAGCAGCCGCGAAGACGGCGACATCGCAAGGATTCGAAAAATCAAGGCCTTCATACAATGCGCGAAGCATTGTTGAGTTAATCGGCGGTCGTGGTAGTCGTTTGCTCGATTCAGGTGCCAGGTTTTCCACACCAGCAAGTACGTAATGTAACCTGGATCCGCCTTTCCATTCCACGTTCTGTGCAACGTGCCACGCCTTCAGTGCGGCAATATTATTGCGGGCCGTCGAACCTGCGTGAATCCCGGCACTGGATGCAGCAAATGCGCAGAGCACGAATTCGTCCGCAGGAAGTTGGAATTTTGTCGGTACCCCTTCGGCGGCGCAGAAGGCGAGGAAGCAATCCACAGTGCTGCCGTAATTTTCGAGCGTGGAGGAGGCCCAACCGTGCTCTAAGGCGTATTGAACTGCACCAATAGCAGCGCGTGAAAGGCGCATTTGATCGATGTTGTGAGGTAGACTTGAATTATCGTGAAAATGCTGGAACAGCCGTGGTTTCCCATGACGTTTGTGTAGAGGTCGCGGAGAGGGGTTTCGTTGCGGTGTAGATAATGGTTTTTCTCGTTCGTTGTTATGTAAAGCAATGGGTTTGGGTTTGGCTCGAAAATGTGAAGGCAGGGAGTTGTGGTGTAGCCAATGGGGCTTGAAGTTGTTTGCTGCTAGGACGGGATTGTGAGTGCGCATGTCAAGCGAGTTATTGTTTGGCTTTGAAACGCCGAGCGTCAGCTTGTGATCGGTGTTGTCTGATTAAAGGATCGTGGCATAATATTAATAAGGAATCATATGACAAAGGGTTTAAGACAGTAAGGTATTTTAAACGAGGTAGCAGCGCGACGTAGACCGGGTACGGGTTGCCCTCGCGAGGGCTTGTCTGCCAGATTAAGAAGAGAAGGGACGTACATCAGACTTTTGACAGATATCTTGTGAGCTTGTACAAGCCCAAACAAGCTTGAAAAAGGCCGAAAAAGGTCTAGAAAGCCGGCAAGGTCACAAGGTCGCAACCTATGTCCGAAATTTCACAAGCTCGGGATTCCGTTGCAAAATATTGGCTTTCGAAATACTTGATGTGCTTCAATCTGCCGTAGGAGAGGTTGACTGGTAAAAGGATGGTGTCTTATATTTATTGAGGGTCATTCCACAATTTCAGAGGTGGGTAAAATCTCAGTTTCTGGCCTTGTTTGACCTTGTGAGCTTGTCGCCAAGCCAACAAGCCCAAAAAGGTGCCAAGATATCTGTCAAAAGTCTGATGTAGAAGGTAGAGACCCATATGGAATGAGATCGCATGAGCGCGACGATACGACGGAGAACGCGATTCTGCTCTGAGTTCCGAGATTTACCGGCAGCCAATGCGCCAATAACGCCTTCGTTGTCCGAGCGGATCTGGAAGTGGACATTGCAATAACCTTTATGGATGGCAAATCGAAGCCCGAACTCGATAGCCACCATTTCGGCCCATCCAATGCCGCGCTCATCGGCGTGCCATCCTGGCAGTAATTTCCAGCGCTGCCAAATGCCGTCGAAAACTATACCAATTCCCCATGATGTGGACGCGTCAACCCAAAACTCTTTCGGCGAAACCGTCGGCGGCCTGACAAGTTTGGAACCGCAGAATGAGCGCGAGAGTTGGTCTCGCCACCAGGCGATGTCCGCCAGCACGGTAGTATTCGGTGTGCGCCGGGAAAAGCGGGATGCGTTATGAGGGAAGGATGAGGCGAACTTTGAGATGGAGGGAAGGCGAGATCGTCCTTCGGGAATGGCGAGGGAGCAGTGAACCAAGGTCCCGAGAACGGATTCCGCTTCTTTGCACGTGAAAGTCGCGCCGTCGACCCATGGGGCGAGTTTTTCAAGGTAGCGTGATTTCTTGTCGTCGGGAATCTGGATTGTTTTGTGAACCAGATCCCAAAGAAACCCAATGTATTTGAACAAGGTCGCAAAAGGGCGAGTTTTCGAACGTTTCCATGGCCAACCCAAGAACTCGGCTAGCGCGTAGATGTCGTCGAGGTCGTATGTGAAGGTCGAGGGGTTGTCAGAGACGCGGTAGCGGAAGAATAGGAAGTCATCCACCCATTTATTGAGTGGGCCGATATCGTTGGCGATGAAGATGGCCGAAATAGCGTCTGCTAAGCGCCCGAATACGCCGCCCGAGCTGGCGCTTCCGAACGGGCAAACGTGGTCAATGTAAAACTTGTCCATCCATTGGATGACGAAGAACGCTTGCTGTGATGGATGTATGGGACAGCGGCGATACGCGGCGTCGACATCTAGTGTTGCTGCTTCGGTTCCTGGTGGGGCATCCATTACGAGCAGGACGACTTCAGAGAAAGTCCCCCATTCACACTGGAAATCATCGGTATCTATTTCAGAATTTATAGAAGAGCGTAAGGGGTCGTTACGGGGAAAGGAAAAATCTTGCACGATTCTGTGCTCATCTGGAGACCCCGCCTTCGGGACGGTGCCCAGGGGCGATGTGCGGAAGGGTCCGATGAGAGTTTCAAGTCGCGAGCGCGAGAACGGGCCGGTGTACCGGCCACCCGCGCGTTCTTTATTAATGTAATCCTCGATAACAGTGGGGTGAGATAGCGCAGAGGAATGATTAGGAGGTGTATAGGTCTCGTTGATAGCGGAATGGATTCCCATGTGAAAGCCTTCCCGAAGGCCGATAGGTATGTCGAAAAATAGACGATGAGCATTAGCGGCTTTGAGCGCCGCTTCCCACCTGTCCGGCAGGAGGGGAGTAACGATAGGTAGAAAATCAGATGGATGTGCAGTTCTGGGCGGAATGAACGCCGTTCTTGGCGCCGCACAGGGAGCACCAGTGCTTGCCTCTATCGCAGTCAGGACCCCGGGAGCAACCAGCGAACCCGTTGAAAGCGTAGCAGTATGCGATTCCGTCGCGGTCGCGGCGTGGTACCCCAGGTCCTGCGAAGACGAGGATGGTCGGCTTCCCGTTAACGAGACGGTCAGCGGAGCAGTTGCGTGATTTGTGGTAGTCCTCTGTCGTGCCGCACGTAAAGCAGCGGAGTTTACCGTTGGTCCGAAAGGAATGATTAGAATCGGAATTTCCGCACTTAGAGTCGTAAGGCTGGTAACGACCCCCGCCGGTGCCCTGGCTGCGGTCGGAGTCGGTGTTGGAACGGCCCGGGCGACCGGTGTTCTGGGCTTCCCGACGTACCAAATCGTAAGCCCGTTTGGCGATGTGAGCGCTCTCGAGATGGCCCCAAATGTCAGAATGGAATACAGCAGGGTCAATGGAAGAATTAAGGGCGCGACGACGGACTTCTGAGTCGTATTCAAGGCAGAGGGACCAATTCTGCGCTCGATGGGGACGGTGGAGGATGGAGTTGAAGTGCGTCGGCCACATTTCGTGTTCCTCCGGGAGGTAGGTCTCGATTAACTCCAGAAGACGGCCCCATGCCTGGAATCACTCGTCGAACGACAGGGATAGTTCGGGTGCGATGGGTAGTTCTCTTGCCGTGGAGACCATAGAACCGGACGAGCTGTCCACAAGGAAAATATCGTTAAGTTCTTTAGCAGCCGCCAGGTTACTGTGCGCGCAGAACTTGTCTGTGAGGAAGTGGAGCGGTACGATAGACTTCCAGCCCTGCTCGAATTTTTTACGGATCGCCTCGGGAATTAGATACCCCGCATTCGAAGCCGCGAGGCCTGGTGTGCGTGGGGGGCGCTTGCGCGAGTTACTCGCTGTGGCAGGATGGGTGTTATGGACAGAAGTGGGTTCGTGAGCGCCTGCGAGCGGGCAGATCAGTACTGAGTTCATTATGAAATTTTCGTACAGGGTAACAGGACGTGGACAAAACGCGACTGGTTCAACGGTAGTTGTTGCGTATTAAGCAACAATCGTCAGACGTTAGACGTTAATGCGAATCCGTAGAACGTCAAAAGGGGATCGTTAAACGTAACGCGATGACCATTAACCGTTAGGCTTGAACGTGATTTGTTAACGGTAAACCATAAGCATTAAGCGGTAATCGTTAAGCGTTAAGCGGTAAACGTTAAGCATTAATCGGTAGTCAATCCGTAACATAGATATGAAATGCGAACAGAGGGGCAAGATAAAATGGATCGGTGCTAACCGTTATTAAAAAGGGATCCAATGGCTTTAGCAAGGGCAGCAGGCGGGAGGCTTTTGAGCAGTTCCATCTCCGCATTGCGCTCGGCGTCGGGCTCTGTAGCCGCGTGGGGTTGGGGCGTGGGATTGGGTGCATCCGATTCGTTGCCTGAGTCGCTGGCGGAGTCTGAGGGGTCAAATGTCTCAACTCCTATTCCGTTCCATGGAGGCGGAGTGGGCGACCGAGCCCGCGCTGCATAGTGGGCACGTTGGCGAGGTGAGAAGAGAGGGAGATAGCGAGGATTGTCCATGTGATAAAGAGGAAGAAATAAAAGGGTTGGGCGGGTGGGTGCGAGATTGACTCGGTTGCTGGTGATTTGGCGGTTGGTGGTAGAAGATTGTCGAAGTGCAGGTGGTGGTGGTTCGAAAGGAGAAGACTCACTGCCACCTGTCACTCCTCTCTCACAAGACAACGTATTGACACAGCACGCGTGTCAATACTCCCATCTTCAGGCAGGACGATCGGCCCGCGCTTCACGCACCGGAATGGGTATGCGAGTGCTAGGGAGCACGTGTGGCAGGGCAGCAGATAAAACCCAGTGCCCGTGCACGCGGCGCGGCACGGCGGCATCCTCGATGGTACAAATCCTCGCATGTGGGTCGGGGCAGCCTTACCCCATTTGCAATCCGTCGATGGGAGGCGAATACTCCGGAAGGGATCAGCAGTACATTTGGACTCGAAGGGCTTTTTAAACCGTTATATCTGCTCTTTGACCTCAGTTACTTTGCGTAGTGTTTCATCCATAGGAGCACTGTATTCTGTAATGTTTTCGTAACTTTTGGAATACATTTCCTCGCCATCGTCGCTGACGACGTCGAGGACGTTTGATCGCGATGTCGAGAACTTTTGATGGCTGTGGTCCAAAAGCAGTTATTTCGTCTTGTCGTGCAGCACAGCGACGACAATGATTTGATAGCTGCTATAAAAACACGGAAATGATGGTGCCATGATACATCAAAGTCGCCTCTACACTAGCGGTTTTTATGTATCATGGACCCACCGCTGATCAGCGATGGCTGATAGATCCCACCGCCATACTAAGGTGCATGACAACGCTCGGGTCCGAAGTAGTGAATTGTAGGGCCCGGCTTCAAGCCCCAAGCCCGCCAGGCCGGGCCCGGGCTTGACCAAGCCAGGCGGGGCCCTGCAGCGGGCTTGAGCGGACCCAGGGCTCGGGCTAGACGATTTGAAGCCCAAGCCGGCCCGTCAAGCCCGGGCTTCGCCTAAATTTGTTGGCGCATCAATCGCGCACCGTTTTCGTATCGTTCACTTGCGCCATGGGCGTCGCCCATCCAGCTACCCAAAAATGGAAATAACTAGTAATCTCAGGTATGAATTCGATCCAAACGTGCAGACAACAAACCAACTGTCAACATCCGAAAAGGGAAAATTCGTGATGGAATGAGAGTTGAAAAGTTGAGAAGCGAGCTCGAGCAAAGCTCGAGGTAAGTAAGCCGGAAGTAAGCCTTCTCATACCTATATTGAAGCATCTCGATACCATTCATTCACACTCTGGTTGCTTTGTGGCCCTACAAGACTTGTTTGTCAGCCAGTGGCCAAGCCCAGGCTTAAGCCCGGGCCTGGAGCTTGAAGCCCTGCTCGAGGGCTTGGACTTGGGCTTGAGAAATCCAAAGCCCAAGTCGCCTCAAGCCAGGCCCAAGCCCGGGCTTCCAGGCCAGGCCGGGCCCTGAGATTCACTAGTCCGAAGTGCCGGTTGCAGCTTTGGCGCTGATTTGGATGCCGTACTAACACAGCATCATGAGAAAAGTTAACTGTCGCCTGTCACCCTTCTTTCCCCCAGCCACCTTCCATCGACACAAGCCCACAATGCTGCTTCTCCTTATCCTCGTCCACCTATTCACCAAGAATGGCAGCTCTGCCCCAATTGTGGCCCCACTTGCCCCCCGATCCTCCACTGACACGTGCGATGATATCAACAACTGTCGAAAGCTCTTTGACATCGTGTGGGGCTGTCTCGCGACGATTTTCGCATGTACCTGGGTTTCAGTGCATCCGAATGTGCCTCCCCCCGAACCAGAGCTGGCTTGCCTTGTTTTGGCGAAGGCTGAAGATGATGTTGATTGGAATCATCGCCCCCGAGATCATGGTGGGCTTTGCTGCTAGGCAGTTTTGGGGGGCCCAAAGGTTGTCAAAGGGTGGGTCTGCGGACTTGAGTTGCTCAAACTCATCACATTGACACGAATTTCGACTTCGCGCAGAATACGGTTTCTCAAGGACACATGGATACTTTTTCTGCATGGGCGGTTTTGTCTCATCGGCAGGGTATCCTGTTACAACCGAGGAACAGCTGAAGGATCCCACCCTTGGCCCTGAATTCCTGAAAGGCATTCAAAATGTTGATGCAGAGGACATCAAGGACAAGAGTAAGGGTCATACGCTCTCCAAATGTGTTGCTCTTGCTCAGGGACTCTGGTTCATCACACAATGCCTTGCACGCGGGCACCAACACCTCGCAGTGACCGAGCTCGAGGTCGCAACGCTAGCCTTTGCTGTGGTGAACATATTCATCTGGCTGCTTTGGTGGGATAAGCCGCTTGATGCACAGCGTCCGATGGTTGTCGGGCCGCCCAAATCCCTGGACACGCAGCCTATCACTCCAGCACGGATATCACGATTTGGTCGGCTCCTACTTGCCATCTATGGCGCCTCGGAAACAAATGATTACGATCTCCTCTCGTCCACCTCCGTACCCTCATTCTGGTCCCCACCCATGGACACTGAGTTTGTGACTGTCGGACTGACCGCTCTTGCGGGGTCTGTGTTTGGCGCCATTCACTGTGCCGCATGGAACACCGATTTCCCAACTGCCGCAGAGATGTGGATATGGCGGTCTATTTCTGTTGTGATAGCCGCAATGCCTTTCGTAACCTTACTCACTGGCGTCCTCGGCAGTATCATGGAAGAAACCGCTTTTCAAGAGACAAAGCTCGGAAAAGCAATTAACACAATCTCGGGGATTGTGCTTCTCGGGTGTTTTCTGATATACATTGTTGCTCGCCTCATTCTCATCCCCCTCCCGTTTGCTGCATTACGATCGCTCCCCCCATCCGTGTTCGTAGACGTGAATTGGAGCACGTATATTCCGCATATCTAGAACCCTCCCTTTGCACAACTAGTTTCCTTGTCTCTGTAATTCAATCCTAGGTTATTCCGAGCAAAAATCGAGGCTTTGTTGCAAACCTCCCTAAGTTGCCATCCTCCTAGTCAATTATTTGACTGGAGGGACCTCAAATTGAGAATATCTGGCATACTTTTATTTCATAGAAGAGCCCAGGTTGATACATTTTTTTTCGTGACGCTAGGTGCTCAGGAATGCAGAATTTCAGATTTTTTCAGAGTAGTTGGAAATTTATTTCCTGGTCAATAATCGGGTGCTTGAGCTAGAGCTCGGGGAGGGGGGTATTTTTGTATGGGGAATCGGCAGCAGGGCCAGGGGACGGGCAGAACATTGTTTTTTGGCCGGAAGGCCGGGGCATCCCAGTGTGATTTTCACTTAGGTACCAAAAAGTAGGCATTTTGGAGGGTACCCCAGTGGGGTGAGGAGGGGTATAGGGGTGAAGAAATTTGGTGAGGTGATAGAGATTCAAAAACAGGTAAGGAATGTGTAGGTTTCCTGAGGGGTTGTCGGTAAGAAATGGCAACTTAGAGAGGTTGGCAACAAAGCCCTGATTTTTGCTCGGAATAACCTAGGCAAAGAATGAATTGTGCTCTGTTATCTGAGACTGGGTACTTGGTCACCTTAGCGCTTTTGGCCTCGGGTCCACGCATAAAGTCGGGAAAGTATCCGTATATGAGCTCTGGAATGAAGTTCTAAATCCTAAGAGTGAGTACAGAAAATTTCCCAATTTTAGCTGACAATGTGGTAGCTTGCTGAATTTTCTTTTCAGTGACATCACCAAATGGACAAAAACAGGCTATCCGGCCACCCCGCTAAATTTTTTATTCGCACTTGAACAGGTCACTGCACGGCATTTAAAATCGTTCAAAAGATTAAAATTAATGATTTTATGTACCCAGACGGTACATATAAGGCGAATGGGTAGTAAGACAATTTCCTTTTCCAGTGAAATCAGACCAGTGGGAATATCGTTGGACAGAACAACCAGCCCTATGAATTGCTGAGGACATGCACACCTCGAATAAAGCAGTAAATATGTTAATAAGATGTGTTTGAAGATTTTTAGTCCCAAAGGACGTCTCTGACAAACCTTAACCCCTCTAACAAAATCCATCTTTATGCGACACTGAAATTTGATGGAGTAGCATAGTAGCCCGCCGTTGCCGGGCAGTCCTACTGTAAAAACTCCATCCAACTGATAGGATATAAAGTGACCTATCTTAAATTTATGGACCAAATTCTGGGTGGATTGTAGACATGAGTGGTTTATTATTGAGGTGGCCGAATTGGGCCACTGGGGATCAACTCGCAGCCTTCAAGAACACTCTGGGAGACGAAATGTGTCAAATCAGAGAGAATGAGCCATATTTATTCATTCTGCCACATCAGGCCGCAAAAATGAGCCCCCAACGGTCTGGATTGGTGAGAAATTGGTGGAGGAAGAAGCGAGAACCAAACGTCAAGGCTGCTCGGGGAAATTGACATTCACACGCCGGCGACTTGATGAAAAACTTCCCACAACTCTTGATTGCCGGGTCAATTTGGGTCCGAACTGGACCTGCAACATCCCCTTGAGTCGTACTCCACTGTACAAGCGCCCAGACACCGGAATTATGGCCGTAACCTTTCATATTCGACAAGTGGCCGGATAGGCAGTTGCAGATAATACATCACACTTGAATGGCCACACCTTGATTGGGCGTTTCTGCTACATGTACAATTTTCTTCTGAATTGATCAATTCAGCCAAGTGTGGCCAACCTTTGCAATTAGATATGGTGCCTTCCACGCTATCTTTGCAAAGCCTTTTCTCATATTGGTTGAGTTGCATTGAAATAAATAAATAAATACATAGCATAGCAATCACATAAATAACAAACTCTTTACCCATGTTCCATAGTCCACTTGAATTTCAACCTATCACCAGTGATTGCACTCCACCCAGATCCCCCTGCAGGTCCTTGATATTAGACAGATCATCCTCCACCTCTTCCACAATGGCAGTTGGTGCATTTATCTCTGTGAGGCAAGCTAAACTCAGTTTGTGCTGCTCCACTACATCTTTGCCAACACTTGCTAGCCTCTCATCAATGTCTTCAACCTGCTTTGCCTGTGAAGAGCGTTCAAAAAGTGGTTTCGCAGTTTCCCAATATCCCACTGCCTTCAATGGGTCACCATGTCCCATGGAAATGTCCCCGAGTCGGAGCATGCATTCAGCTCTGCTGCGATGGACATCCATGAAGGTGAATCCCTCGAGTGTAACAATAAACAAGCTGACAGCTGTCTCCTCATCAGCCTGAGCAAGAAAGATATCTCCCAGAAACTGGAGAGCCTTGTTTATTCCTAACTTCTCTTTGAATTTGATGGAATGATAGCAAGAGGCCGGCGAGCGGCGGATCACAAACAGAAACAGAAAAAATGAGATGGAGATTTTTTGAATTTGCAGACGTAGGGCTCAATGTTCGCTCGGTCAGCGCTTGCACACCGACCAGCTCACATTGAGGGTTGTGTAACTTAGCGCCGGAAGACTTGAATAGGCGCCATCAGATGTGTTCCCAAAATGGTAATAAATGCAAGTCATGTGACGAAAAGGCGACATTCTCGGTCCTCCCCCCTCAAACTCCCCCCAAATAGGCACATACAGGATAAATCCTGTTTATGAATGTGCAAGGTAAACTGCTGTCCAACTGGACATCTGACCAGATACATCCCAGCGTCCAGTGTTACCAAGCTGCTCCAAACAATAGGATTTGATTTGGGAATGGTTGCAGGCTCTGAGACAAGTCTTGAAAAGTGTCTTTGCGGTGGAGAGCTGTCCTTCTTTCAGAGACAGATCAGCAAGAATGATGTCACACATTGTTGTCTCTACAACCTGTTCCAAGTGGAGAAATATTTTCTTGGCGCTCTCAATATACTGTTGCATTGCATGTTTGGGAGCATTCATAGACAAGCTGATTTTTGCGAGATTTAGTGAAACAAAGGCATAATCATATGAATCCCAGTGAAGTGGGCATTCCTGAAGAAGCTGAGTTTGAATATTGTGTGCCTCACAGTATTCTGACTTTAACCTGTGGATTTCTGCCTGCTCATTCATGATGCTGTGGTCCATGCTCCCACTGGACATACCACAAAGAATTATAAGATCTCTTGCTCTAGAGCAGAGAGAGATGCATTGTTTGTAGTTACCAAGTTGTGTCCAGGCCAGTGCTTCTATGCGTAGTGCCTGTGCTTCATTGTATAAATCTGCAGAAATCCTGGCTACCCTCTGTGCCTCACGTGCATGTAGTCTTGCTGGCAAGTAGTTACCAAGCTTCCAGTGATTAATTGCTAGCTGCACTAATGCATGAGAATGACCTTTAGTGTTTCCAGACAAAGTTGCCAAGGATAGAGCCATGTTAGAAAAGTGCATGGCACCAGAAGAACCATTGGGTTGTGCCAAATAATAGTAAGCAACATTGGTGTAGAATCTAACTAAAAATGAATGTCAGTCTTCATGTACCAGGCTTCAGTGGAAAGCCTACACTTCACATCTGAATCGTCAAAATGTTCAAAGTGTTCTAATGCCTGAGCCACAAGTGTTTCTGGATTTGAAATTGGAGACAGGGAAGATGATGCAAATAACTCAGTAATGAAGTAGACCTCAAGTCGATGATCACATAGGTGTGGAAGGATGTTATGAAGCTGACCAAGCAAAGAAATTGATCCTTGGCCAGCCAGTTGGCTGAAGAGATTCAGATACAAGGCACTAAGGACATTATCTGTGAGGTCTGGGTGGTCTTTTTGGAGTCCATTCTGGAGTAAACTTTGGATATTGGCCAGATTTGATGATATTTGCCCAACTGTAGCTGACATCATTTCAGTTCCAGAGAAGTCCTTGTACAATTCAAATAGCTCATAGAAATGTTTCAACAGAGGGTTGACAAGCTCATTTCTGGGTGGGTGATTCTTGTGCATATATTCCCTGATGGGTACCAATGATTTTAGTTGCTTCTTGTCATCCAGATAGGCTAAAGCAGTTCGAATCAATGTTGTTTTGCAATTCCGAATATCTTTAATTGGCAGCTTGCTCTGGATGAGCTCAATATCTGAAAGACCATCTGGAAGCATTGACAAGAGACTTAATAGCTCTTTTGCTTGAGGGACAGCTTTGATCCTGGGACTAGACAAAGAGAGTGAAATTGACACATCCAAGTTGGATTTTTTTATCATAGCCCTCTGAAATCACAGAGGTTCTCTCTGCCTCCCAGCGGGACAATACAGTCAAGCATCCCTCCACATCAACCAAATGCGCAATGAGATTGATGGCAAGAGGCATGTTGTCTGTCAATGCAAGGACCTGATCTATGTCTTCTGGGTTATGATGGTCTTCAGCAATGTCAATGAACGTTTGTTGAGCAGCCTGGTGTTTCAATGGTTGCAATGGAAGGAGAAATGGGTGACTCCATTGTACTTTGGCTGGCCTTCCTGCTCCACACATAGTAATCTGTGCTGCATGAGTTAAGTTGAAGAAATCAAGCACTGCCACTCACAATCAGTGCCAAGTCTTTTACATCTGTGAGGAGGGATAAAAATTCCTCAATATCATCACATAGCTCTGTAGGCTCCCAGACTGTCTCCAGATTATCAAGAATCAGGAGGCTAGGTGAGGCTGTGACAAAGAATTTGATAACTGCTTGAGTAAGGTCCTTGCCAGGCTTGAGTCCTAGATGGGCTCCAATGTGAGCAGCAAGTTCCACTTTGCTGGTTGCAGAGTCACAAGCAACAAAATATCGATGTTGGGCATACTGTGCTGAGACTTCTGCATGATGAAGAACTGCTCTGGCGAGACTGGTCTTCCCCATCCCACCTGTACCTAAAATAGCTATCCTGGGAGCCTTCATCCTCAGCAGCTGCAGGACATCAGACAATTCTGATTCACGACCATGAAATATCTTGGGCACTGAGGGTAGGAGTGAGATTGATTGAGAGCTTTTATAGAAGTCTCAATAAGCTTGTTCTAAAACCAGACATGTTCCATACCTGTTTTGGGATTGAGAATAGACCCTGCTTATCTGGATTGAAGTTAGAAAAATTGGCATTGAACTCAAATTTAGCATACCATAGATGCTCTGTCTGAACTTGTGGTATCAGAGAGTCCATTGATCATGGCAAGTACTTCTTGATGTCTCTGTTTTGCCTCTGCCTGCATTTTTAGAACATCGGTCATTATACCCATGTTCCTGAGCTTTGTGGACAGGATCATTTGTAATGGATTTTTTTGCAAAGCTGATGAGCTCACATGAAAAAAATCAAGTCCTTGTGTCAATCCATTTTTGCAATCCTTGAGCAGTGTGTTCATCTCTCCCTGGCGGAAGAACTGCTTGACCTTGCTGCCATTCTGCTGAGACTCAACAAAGGTATGGATCTTGTGAAGGGTCCTGGAGCATGTGGTTACCTTGAATTCAGAGTCTTTTGCAAGCACTTACTCTGTGAATTTTCCAATGTGATTCAATACACTTGGTGGCAATATTCCACCTGTATCTGAGTTGATGTGAAGAATGAGGATTGCATTGAGCAAATCATGGGTTTGTTCCATTAACTCAATACAGGTTCTTTTGTTTTGCTTTGTGGTCTGAAATAAGGCTGTAAGATTCAACTCAGGAAGACTCAGGGACAGTTCACCTCAATATTCTTCAAAAGAGACCGGGTTGTGTTGGCAATGGCCTCCAAGAAAGCTGCCTGCAGACTGTTGGCAAGAATTTCTAGTGTTTCAACCGTAATGGTGAAGCACGTGATCAGTGTATTCAGTCGAACTTGAGTGTCAGTGGGATGGATGGGCATCTTGATGGTGGGGTATGAGTCTTTGCATGATGCACTTTTATGGTTGGTAGCCTGGGATTTCCTTATTTTTCGGCTGCTGTTCATCTTCTGGTTCAGATGTTCCTCCGTGATCTGGCAGACAGAATCAAAGATTTTGTGTTCACAGCTGATCTTTAGATATGAACACGCAAGTGGAGATCCCGCAGATGTTATCAATCCCCTAGACATCTTTTGAGTACAGCTCTGGAATAGTTTCTCTCCTCTCCCACTGCAAGGGATAACTCTCACCCTAAGTTGATTTTCCTCCAATCCTGAGCCACGGAATATCCCCCATTATGAACAGCTTCACTTATTGATGATATTCATTATCTATGGTTTAATCAAGATCGGAATACTTGTGCCTTCTCATCACTGCTTTTCTTAGACTCATAACACCACATTGCATTGGACAGATTATCAACGTCTGAAACCTATTAGAAGGACCTGTTTTCTGGCCGCCTGGAGACGCAGTCATGGTTTCCCGCGCTGTCCCACAGCCCGAGAAACAACTATTTCAGTTTGCAGTGCACCCACCACACCTTCCATCTGGCAGAACAACCCTGCCTTTTACCAGCGCCATCTGACATCTGAGAGCGAGACATGCATGCAAGGACACCTCTACCACGGAAAGTGGCCACCAAATTAGAGTCGCGTAGGGTTCGGACTGAAGAGCGATGATGTCGCGCTTCCATAATGCAAGTGCTGCCACAAGACGATGGCGGCGGAGCAGGAAACCCATGGCCGAGCAAGGTGCAGCCGCCCAATGTATTGCAGTACGAGTCCGGCCCTCAGTTGCTCCAGCGAGCAAGGGAAAAAAAAAAAAGGAAGGGGAATGGAGAGAAAATGAGACGCATGAGAGGAACCGTGTCCGTAACCGTTGGGCTCGTCAGTAGCACCGCGCCGTGGATCTACCTATCTACCCATGTTTGCCGTGCCCATCCCAGCTTCGCATCATCAATAACGCGTACACACGCACGCTGGGATCTCACAAAAACAGCGGCCCGACTGTCTACACACGCACCGCCATCGCCATCCACGAACGAACCGTTTTCCACACAACTCTGTGCCAACGATGCGACAAACACTGTTACGATTATCTGTACCTTCGCATAGTACAATGGTTCCTGCACCCGCACTAGTACGCCTCGAGATCAGCGTCGATCTATCCAGAGAAGAATCATGAGGACACTCTGCGTCTGAGATTGCCGTCCCATTGCAGCACACGAAGGCATCTCCCGTCAAAAGATGGGAGACGCAGGCTCTAACCGCACAACAACCGCAATGCCACTGCGCATGGGCACAAAATATCACGGGCCAAGAAAGGCAGAGATGATGAATACTCACCGCTATTTCAAGCAGCTCGAACTGTCTTGAAAACGCTGGGTCTGTTCAGTTGGAGCTTGAGTGAATAATCTTGGATAGCAACGGATTAACGACGACGACGAATAAAAGATGGGTGGCAGGGTATGGAACGAAGGAACTGACATTGTTGTATCGCAAGTCTACCCTTGGTACATTTCCCTCTACGCAAAGTGGTCAGTATTAAGATGAGGCCAAGGAAATAGCAAGGAAGAACGATCAAGGCAGAAGGACAGCGATACTCCGGCATTACGAGCAGCGATTACAGTGAAAGGATGTTTGAGATGCGGACAATAAATTACAGGCTTGAGGACATTGAGATACTCACAATAATTGCGTGGAATTCGGCATCAAAATGGCTGCTATCCCCCACGGATCGGTTGTCCTTTGCAACTCGTCCATCGGCATTATAACAGATTTAATTTGAATGGCGTGTGTGACCATCGACTGGATGAAAGCAAGACTGTGGTACGATCAGCGTGTCTCAACCCCCGAGAAAAAGAAAGAAAAAAAATCGCGAGGGCAGTATGTAACCTAGCCCACAAAGTGTCCAGCGTCGGATGAATCGATTGTGAGAGAGAAAAGGGAGGCACAGGGAAGTCCGCAGAGAAATATTGGATGAGGAAATAAAGACGCAATACGTACCTTGTAAGTATGCCGTTCCAAATGCACTTTTAATGTTCCCCCCACATTTTAGTGTTTTCCCCTCAATTCATTGGAAATTTGGTAAATTTCCCCTCAACTTTCACACTTTTTAAGGTCAATATAATGTGGGGATTCTTCTCAGAAATCCCCTTCTTTCATTTCCCTATTTTATGTTTCCGCAACTTTTACCGCTACAAAAAATTTCCCCTCAACAAATTCAGTGCAAAAATTTTCCCCTCAACTTTTGGGCACAAAATTTTTTATTGCTCAAATCGACACCTAAAGTCATTTAAATACTGTATTTTGATCCCCCGCAGGCCTAAGCATGTTACTTTCACCCTAGGAGTGGAAATACAGTGAGTATTAAATATCAAACACGATCACGTGTCACCCAGGCCGGCAAGTGCGATACCAGTTAGTCCAGTTCACATCTAATCCAGTCATAATAGCTCTGGATTTACTTCACACCATGAATATGGGCTGTATCCCCACAGGTTTCATTTTTTAATATATTTATCACTCAGGTTGCCAGTAGCACACCTGGAACTGGACTGGCAGGTATCATGGTATCCCCTGGAGTTCGGCTTCATTTCTTAGTATATTTTTTACTCAGGTTGCCAGTAGCACATCTAGAACTGGACTAACAGGTATCACGCTTGCCAGCCAGGGTGCCACGTGACCGTGTTTGATAATTGATGCTCGCCATATTTCCACTCCTGGGGTGAAACTGGCATGCTTAGGCCTGCAGGGGATCAAAATCTAGTATCTAAATGGCTTTAGGTGTCGATTTGAGCAATAAAAATTTTTGTGCCCATAAGTTGAGGGGAAAATTTTTGCGCCGAATTTGTTGAGGGCAAATTTTTTGCAGCGGTAAAAGTTGCGGAAATGTAAAATAGGGAAATGAAAGGAGGGGATTTCTGAGAAGAATCCCCACATTATATTGACCTTAAAAAGTGTGAAAGTTGAGGGGAAATTTACCAAATTTCCAATCAATTGGGGGGAAAACACTAAAATGTGGGGGGAATATTAAAAGTGCATTTGGAACGGCATATGTAAGGGATCAAAAACCGTGAAAGAAAAGCAGGAGGGCAGAGCCGTTTAACTGAAGGTAAGCTGGGAGAGTACGAAAATAATTCTGGGTGTATGCATCCGCCCGTGAAGTGATGGAGTTGAAGCACGTGAGCGAAGTCAAATAGGGAGAGAAAGGTACGGAGGTGTGTCTTGAAGCGTTTGGCTTGGCAGCGGCAAGCTATTTCGTGTATCCGAATCCTCTACAAGGAGATTTGAAGGCGCATAGGATCACTTCCCGTAGTAGACCAGAACAACGCCCGCACTAAACGCGACCGCGACGCCTCCGACCCAGGCTCCCGAGGATCCACAGCTTGTCGAGTGCCATCAGATTCCGAGGGACAAGTCCGAGAACATAGTGAGTGTGGCGCGATCGCGGGCGTAGATGCACTGGGGCCGCAAAAGTGGTACCTGCTTGTAAAATTCGAGTACTGGAAGAGCTGCTGAGCTCCGCTGGATCCGAGAGGGAAGTGGCATCGGACATTGTCGTGGCGAGAGGAAGAAAGGCATATGGTGGCGGTGTCCGGATCAATGAGGCGCTGCCTCTTCTTTTCGCTCTTGCCACCACATCCACGGATTGCAACGCTCTCAAGCCCGATTTCGTCACAAGCTCGCTGCTCGGAATGCACCCCAATAGTTCAAGCGGATACTCGGCTGTACTCGCCAGGATCCGAGTCAACTGAACACAGATCCAAGAGAAACTTGGGCGAGCAAGCCAACCGCAACTCACTGGTGCTCGTGCTTTACTACCTCGACTCAGCGCCCCAGACCAGACAGGACAGTTCAAACTCTCAGTGTCCTTTCCTTCCCACCGCCCCATCGGCCGCATCATGTCCAGTGACAAAATGGACTACTACAAGCTCGACCTCGGCGGACTAACTCGCCCCTCGCTGGGGCTGCAGCCATCTCCTATCAAGCGCCCGGTTCCACGCCACCCTTCTCGACCGACTCTCAATCGGAGGACGCCCAGCGCGCAGACGAAGCCGGAGTGGGACTGTGGGATTTGGTGCGTACAGTCTATGTATGGCCTTTTGCACGAATCTCTAACCCACCCAACTGGCGTTAACACCCGTACGCACCCGGTGCTGCGCCCACCTCTTCTTCGTCGAGCTCATCGTCTCCGTCCCCATCTCCGCGTTTCCACCAAAGTCATCTTTTTCTTTCCGTCGTGGCTCCACGGCCCGCCTCGAACGGCCTCTGCCCCTCCTGCAACCCCGGCCTCCTCGCGCTTGGACACCCAGGTCTGACACATCCCGTGCCGTCCGCCCCCCGCCCACGCGATCACCCTCGTCGTGCTCAGGCCCCACCGCGTCCGCAGCACCATGCGCAGCCTACCCATCCACGCCCACCGTGCTCTGGCGCCCTCAGCCGGACACATCGTCCGAGGAGGAAGATTCGACGGACTAATCGTTTCCCACGCTCGTGCGCGCGCACGATTCAGGCACGCAGGCACATGCCCCCCCGGTTTGGCAGCGTCGTGGGAGTGCGCGCGGCGCTCGGCTACGTGGTGCGCATCGCGGTGGGGCTGCTGCTCGTCGGGTGTTGGCGGGGCGGGGGCGGTGGGCAGGCGATTACGCTGGGCAGTCAACTGGGCACTCGTGCGGTTCGTGTCATCCGTCCTTGTCCATCATTGCACTATTGTACTTCTACCAGACTTCGTACTTCAATACCATGATAATCATTCCAATTCCAGTATACATCCCAACTGTTTCGAGGCAGGATGACAGCGGAGTGGGACCTGGGCGTGTTCCTTGAGTAACTATGCTTGAATTCCGCCATTGCCCATCAGGTAATTTTCCCTTCCCTCCTCATCTCTATCCCTCTTCTATATCGTTCGCCCGGGATCCCATTTGCTCAGGGCGTCCTTGCTGTTTGAAGCATCCGGAGCGCGCTGGTGTATTAGTACTCCGCTCTGATTTAATAGTTTATTTCACCTGCCCCGTGCACAATTATTCATTGACTTCAAGCACAACTCGATCCAAGCCGAATCTCACGAGGCCCTACACCATGCCCTATGTCCTTCACAGACGCCAAAGCTGGTGCAACGCAAGACCAAATGTGGATATTGCATCCGGCCAGTCTCCACCTCAACGCCGGCCTTAATCCAGTTGGGCATTCCGGTCGATAATTGTTTCATAGTAATTGGCATGAATGAATGAAAGGCGAAAGTAGAAACAGAGAACTACATCTGAAAGTATCATGGGTGAGATGGCGCCGCGTGGGTGTAGCCGCATCACATCAAACTATTCTGGTTCTACCTCGCCCTCGCAGAAGAGCTAAGCAGATATAGAACGGAGTCGCCGCCTATATATTTTTTCTGAAGAGAGCACATCCAGTCTCATCCAGGTCTTATGCATCTTGCTTGCGCTACAGGTAGCGGTAATAGGAAATCAACCGGGCAGCAAGACGTTGTGGAATCGGCTGCTCATCGAAACGACATCCAGCACGGCTGAATTGGTCTTGGACTCGGAGAGGGCTTCTTTGCTGCCTGATCGACAGCTTTATTATCATATTCAACTCGAAAGGCTGGAGGGACCACTCATAATGGTGAGATAAACATTTGTGCCTCGCGATCGGCGTGTCTCAACACGCGCGGCTTGAAAACAGGATCGCACGGATGATCTGCAACGCACAAAGCGTCCAGCGTCGGATGAGTCGACTGCGCACGAGAGAAGAGGGAGGTGAGGAAACCATTAGACGCTGAGCAAACGATTGTGGAGACATGACACGCACATTAGAAGCCCAAAGACCTAAAGACCACGAGCGAAGGTATGAGCGCGAAGGAAAGCTTGGTGAGGGGTTTGAAATGAACCCTCGGTGTGTCCATCCACCCTCTATCGGTTTGGTGGTACCAGTGGCGCTTTGCTACTCGCCCAACGTCTTATTTAACTTGACGGGCACGCGGACCCGCTGAATGGGCTGGAAAGCTAAATTGTGCCAGGGGCATGATGACCTGAAGAAAAGGCGAAATAAATCGCGCGGATGCTCAGTGACCCACAAAGCATTCAGCGGTGAATAATTCGACTCCGCTGGAGAAAAGGAAAGCGGAAGATGCCGAAAGCAGGGTGCAAAAAATACAAGGAAAATGTACGAGGAAAAACGAAACGGACTGGAAAGAGACTTACTCTGCCACCGTTGTGTTCGTAGGTAGCATCATGACGAACATCTGCCCGCCCACTTGGAGTGAAAGCTCAGCTGCAATTTGAAGAAGAGGGATATGAGAGGGCTCAGAGAAGATTGGTACATGCTATGAAATTGACCATTAATACCGTGCTGTGATTGGCCTCAGGCGTCGCACTACATTTATGCGTGATTCAAACCGCTGGCGCGGACACCTGGTCCCAACGATCATCAAAGTCTCGCAAAATGGGAGGCAGAAGAGTGCAGAGACTCCTGCGACAGTCGCGAAAAAAGATGCAACTGACCATAAATTGGGTCCTTGAGCCCGCACGATCCCTTCGACCGCAGAGAGCCCGCAGACACTGCGCACTTCAGCCCGTGTGCCTGCATGGGCATCACCCCCGTGTCTTCAAGGTCCCACGTACACCTTGGTGCGCCCACAATGCATCCACATCAACAAAGGTGGGCTTGGGGGATCAGCGGCGACAATTGCGCAGCCTGATTCCATCGCACAAATTGAGCTCGTTCGCACGGGCCAGAAGTTTGGTCACGGATACACTCCCTCCACGTCCCCGCTAGCGGAAACGCGACTCCTCCAGAGTCGCCAGCACTGAGATCGCCTTCCCATCACGGGTACATCAACCATGATATCTCGCGCGCATGCACCGACAAGCAGGGTAGATCTCAACACAACTCTAGGTCTTCCCCTCCGCATAAGAGCACAAAATACGGCAGGTATGAAATGGAATGATGAACACGCACTATATTCATCGCCGGATGCCATTCGAGAGGACACGTGCGGAGGGAAGACGCTAAGAAATACCGTGCTTACTTGTGATTCGTCCCCAATGAAGCGAGAACGGCGAACAAAAATCGGGGGAGGCGCGAGAGTACATGAACGATGAAGGACCGGCTGGAAGTTCACCTCTTGGTACATTTTATTACGCGTGGAGAATGGGTATCAGAATGAGGCTAAGGGAAAAAAGGAAAAATTCACGGGCGAGGATAGGAACGCTACGAACGATATGAGCATGTGCCCGACAATTCCAGTGGAGGAATGCTCCGTATGCTGAGAAATACCAAATTCAACGGGCAGCACGACCTCGAGACACTCACAACGACTCTGTGGAATTGGTTGACTATCGAAACAACCTCCAGCACAGCTGGATTTGTCTGGAAGAGGGCTGCTTTGCTGTTCGCCCGATGGCTTTATTATCAGATTCAACTCGATGGGAACGCGGACCACTCACAGGATGGTTAGATAGAAACGATCAGCGTGTTTCAGCACTGGAAACGGGATCGTGTGAACAATCTGCGACCCACAACGCGGCCAGCGTCCGATGATTCGACTACGCGAGAGAAAGGGGAGGCGGGGAAAGGAGAGTGAGCGGACACTGAGGAAACGAACACAAAGACATGGAACGCACAGTCGAAGCCCAAAACCCATGAACGAAATGTATGAGCGCGAAGCAGACCTTAGGGAGCAGCCCATCTGTGTTTGAAATGAATCCTCGGTCTAGTGACCTACCCACTTTCGGTTTGGACTTGACAGGCGTGCAGGACCACCAACTAACCGCTTGAAAACCAAATTGTGCCAGGGACGCAATCTTAACCGCCTGATTGTCGGCTATTCGCAAAGTGTTCAGCATCGGATGATTCGACTCCGCAGCAGAAGAGCGGAAGAGGGGGGAGTGAGCAAGGAAATTAATATTGGGTACTGAGAAGGCGAAGACGGGGGAGGCACGCACATGAGAAGGCGTCAAAGTCGCACACGAAAATAAATCCTCGAAACGCCCGCAGATTAATGAGGTACAAGGAGTTGGGGACAGAGAAGGGCAAACTTCCTGCAGGGTTCGGGTTGGGACGGTAAGTTAATCTGTGGGCTGGATTCTTGCGTTCAGAACTTGGAAGGCGTGTAGACTCACTTACCTTCTGCCGGACAGAGCATGTGTAGCGCGTGCGCCAAACACGACCGTGACGCCTTCGAAACAAGGACCTGGGGCCGGATACAATGGAAATGCCATCAGACAGGGAGTCATTGAGGACAGTTGGGTTCTGAGGGAGCATTGGCCCCAGGAGGGGAGAACGACCGCGCTGCAGCCTGGCTTGAATGAGTGGCCATGCTAGTCGTTTGCCTGGCGCTGGTACAGTTTCCTGTTGATAGTACGGGAGAAACGCCCGAGGAGAATCGCTGAGTCCGAAAGGAGCAGGGCGCGAAGACATGGCAGCCTCGGTGGGAGAGATCGTCGTGGTGAGGAAGAAAGGTCACTGTGGCGGTGTCCGGATCAACGCGGCATTACCTCTCCTTTCGCTGTGCCAGTTTCGTCACAAGCTCGGGCTCGGAATTCCACTCGGCCAAGCGGACACTCAGGCGACTTTCACCACGATCCGAGTCCATCGAACACAGAGCTATAAGGGAGCCCGCCCGTCGAATCCAAGTGCCACTCATATCGAACAAGGAGCTTCCCTAGTTGAACACAATACTGAGGCGTCCATTTGCCTGTCCCGCCGCCGCACCCAGCTGTAACCTCTCCTGCTCCCGGCGACGACGACCGCCCCTCATTTGCCGCCCTTCCCTCTTCGCCAGTGCGGTCAAATTGGCGCGGACACCCCGAAATTTAAAACTGGAGGACGACGCTACGCAGACTCTGGTATTTGGGAAAATGTTATGAAAGCAGTGGTCGAGCGCATTTCAGTGTCGTCTCTGCGGCACGAAACGTCCCTCTAGGTAGCTGGTCATGTGCTGTGAACGCTCCTAGTCGTTGAAAATGGCTGCGCTGCTGCGATGCCATCGTGCTTGGGGTAGAGGAAGAGCCTGTAGAAGAAATCATCCTAAGGTCTGTTGAACGATAGCTCAGCATGCCGCCGCTGTAGATGAGAAGGGGCAATCCCAACGACGGACAGAGGGACAGAGCGAAAGTGAGTGCCGAGTCAAACGGTTAGGTAAAAATCAACGAAAATGAGATCGCGAGCGGTAGTACTACATAACAAATGGTTCTTCGTGCTGCGAGGACATGAATTGGAAAGCCGGTGGTGCGCGGTAGGAACAGCACAATATAACCTAGACCAAGTTTGAAGTCGGAGAAAAACGTCAATGATCCCAGAAGGAGCGGGAGCGAAAAAATCATATAGAACAAGCAGCGGCCATAGTGATGCCGATAGTGACAGGTAAAGAAAGGGGTACAAGAGTGATAACCTGGTCGAACATTAGGGAAGGAAAAGTGGAGGCGCGAAGAAGTTATATCATAGAAGATCCCAGAGCACTGCAATGCGATGAAAGGAGAGCGCAAATCAGTCATCGAGCGCTAGTGAGCTGCTTTTGACCATGTGGGAGGCGGAATTAAGAGGAGAAGTTATGCACATATTAACGGCGGCACCAGTAGTTTACGCAGGAAATTGGATCGATTTCGGTAAGACAATCCACCAGACAATCCAATCGGTATCTGTGTACAAGTTTGGTACAAGTATCAACAGTGTAGGATTTAAGATCCAGGAAGGCGGGGCAGTGATAATGCCTCAGATACGATTGCCAGCAAACACCAGGCCACCAGCACTCCAGACGTCCGCAGACTTTGAGGCGAACGACAGTAGACATGATGGAGGAAAGGAAGAGCAAACGGAGCAAACGGTCCGGTCATTTCCGGACACCGCCACATCGCCTTCCTCTCTCAGAACTTTCGGCCCTCCTTCATTGGCGTCTCAACAATGAATGTCCACCATTACTGTCTCCAGATTCTGGAGACTCCTTCCTTCCCACACAATTTGGTCGCCGATAATTGCTCCTCCGACGGCACTTCGATCGTAGGCCACCATACTATATTTGACCAGGAAGTTGGCCACTTAGGCATTTATGCCCCAACCTTCGTCTTCTCCAGGGGCCGGTCCCACCCAAACTATGTCAGAATGAACGCATGCATCCTGCGAAGAGTTTGGGTACAGCGGCACCGAAATATTCGAGGATTTGAGTCTATAGTGAATTTATTTTGACCAGCAGTTCAACATGGCCAAACAACAGGGTAGTTGGCCACCCCACCAAGTATTGTGTTGAGCTCTCAAATGGTGGTCGCCTGCACATGTGATCATAGATAGCGGCTATATTCACTATTTCAAATGGTTCTTGCGTAGATATGAGGTGTAAAAATGGTCGGAATACCTGCTTCCGACTGAGAGGAAACTCTTAAAATTTGGGCTGCGAGATGAACGAGTGTTCTGCAATTCAGAAAAAAGCCGAGATTAGCCAAATTAAGATCCAGGCTACTTAATGGGAAGCATTGAGACGTACCTGAATGCCCAACTCCATTCCAGGATGCTGGCAGCTCCTTCAAAAAATCCGACTATTAGCGAGACCGAAATTGGGTGATTTGAGATAATGGCCTGCAGAGTGATCAGAAGTGAATGGATAAAATCTCGAAATACCTCTCAGAATCAAGGATTGTATAGTAAGAAGTCCTGTGTAAGGTTCCAGACCAATAGCATACCAGTATCGTGTACCGCGACGGTGGCCAGCATGGCTGACCTAAAAAAGCAGTCGTGCTTTCCCGTGGGCATTAAGAAAGGTGGTTCTGCCCATTACCATCCAGTAGCATTTCAGAGAGAGGCCCAGCATCGGGGGATCACAACGAGCCCCAAAGGTCGTGGATCGGCGAAGAAATGGTGGAGAAATGGCGATGGCAAGTAGGGTTCAACACGGGTCCACCCGCGGGTACCCGAAGGTCAACCCGGACCCGGACCCGCCAATACCGTACCCGAACCACCCGCAGGTTCAAACCCGTACGGGTTACCCGCGGGGCGATAATGTACCCGCGGTTCCTCAAAGAAACCGCGGGTCTGTACCAAAACCAGGTGTGAAAAGGGGAAATATAATCTGTCAAAGCTCCGAACAATAGTCGACATATTGAGAACACGTGGAACATGACTGTTTCAGAGCTCGATGTTGCGCGGCAACACATCTAGCCGGCCACAAGCATCGGGAAAGGCTACGGCCGAGTGTCAGCCGGCGTTGCCGAGCACCCGCGGGTTCACCCGCATGGGTACACGGTATTGCGTCGGGTCGAGATTTTCGACCCGTACCCGGACCCGGCCGACCTTCGGGTCCAAACCCGCGCGCGGACCCGATACCCGTGTTGAACCCTAATGGCAAGTGAGGCGAGCGGTCCGATGGCAAGAAATTGATGTCCCCACGCTTCGGATTCCGATCCGCGATGCCGTAGCTTTCGATCAACCCATCACTTTCGGCTTAAATTTGGTCTGAACATTCGTTGGAGGTCGTACTATGTTTGTACATTATGCCCAGTCACAATTATGAAGTCCTGGCCTTCTAGCTCTCAAGTGGCCAACTAGGTAGGGTGGCCAGGTACCTGGTTCCAAATAGTATCTTCCTGGTGGTTACTTGACGTCTTTTCTGTCTTCCAGGGTCTGCTTCCACTTCTCGTGTATCAAAGATTTCGCTCGCCTCCGAATTCGACTGCGAATCATGGACGACTCAGACGAGGCTGGGAGGAGTACGCGCGCGGCAGCGAAGGCAGATGATGTGTTGGACTAGGTATGTCCTTTCTGTCCCCTCAGTTTTCCTCTTCGCCTTCGCCGGCACTATCGTCGTGCCATTTGCGCAATCCGTGGCGCTTGCACATGCATACTCCACTTGTCACTGACTCGTATACGCCATCCGCTGTCACGCGTCGTCCACGGCTCGTCCTTCCGAGAGGAAGGCAGCTGATTTGGCGCAAGGGATTTTAGCGCAGGTGTTCGGGAACATGGAAGGCTTGAAGGGCTTCGCCCTGTGCGGCCAACGCGCGACCTTCCGTCCCATCCTCGTCGTTCCTCTTTGTTGCTCCAGTTCCTCAGTTCTGTCTCTTCTTCTGCTCAGTTCTCACCCAACGTCGCGTACTGACTAAAACTCGCTCCCCACAGCTTCGGACTCCACCCACGATCGTCCCATTCGTCCAGCGAACGGAGCTCCGACTGGATAGACGCAGGTACAGTTCGTCCTCCCTTCTTCCTTTCATTATATTCTCGGCCTCGGACCCACAATTTGTTCATGATACTCTCGTGGATGAGTTCCGTGCATCCTGCCCATACATCTGCGCACAGTCGCTCTTCGTTTGGCGGGTGGTTCGGTCGGGATGGCGGAGGTGCAGCCCATGCCCTTGTCCATCCCACTTCTGGGCGACAGGACGGCTTGCTGTCTTGGGTGCGCGAGTTGCATACGAGCAGCGTCCTGCCTGTATCTTCCATCGGCCATGAAGCGGGGTATGCGCTGATCGTACGCATACGCATCCCATGGTCGCGTGGAGCGGAGGAGGTGGCGAGGGATGTGTGCCTCGCGGCGGTCACTAGGCTTCCTCGCAGATGCGCGTGCGAGCGCAGGGGAGCGGGCGGAGGCGTCATTGCTAGACAGGCATATACCCGGAACGTGAACTGGTGCCTCGCCCGCCCTGCGTCTGCGTCCGAGCGTGCGAGGATGGACCCATCAGGGCATCAACCATCTGCACATCTGGCAGCTCTTCACGGAGACGCAGATGCTCGCGCTCGCTTGCTTCATTCCCTTAGGACACGGGAACGGTTGCCTGCTCGTCGTGCGCTCGTTCGTATCGGTGGCGTGCGTGCTGTCTTCCCATGCGTGGCGGGATCCTCTTGGGTCTGTGCTATAAACCGGCCTCGAGCACTTTTCCCTCTTCTGCTCTCCCCTTTGCGCTCGCCTGTCCCCCGTTTTTCTTGTTCTGTCTCCATCGCTCGATTCGTCTCTTTATCTCGGTCGCGCGTCCAGACCCCAGATAGACAGATATTTCCTTTTTCGGAATCCTTCAGTCGACGACTCGCACCCGCTCTTCCGGCGCAGAGTCGAGGCGCATCCGTACAGGCGCGCCGGGCGCTCTGTCCTCTTTCGCCGGTGTTTCATCATTATTTGTTGGCATTAATCTACAAACGCAACAGTCGCGGATGGGGCATCGCATGGACCCACGACCAACGCGTGTGGGCGTGCCGGATGCGGATCGCGCGGGATGGGTTAGTAGATGAGTGGATCCCGGGTATCGCCACCGTCGGGAGCGTGCGCATTGGCGGCACGGAGACGGAAGGGCCAGGGGCGCTGGGACGGTCGGCGGAACGGCGGTCAAGGTCATCCGTCCTCATGCGTGTGCGTGTGCAGGATCTACGTGGTCCCGTGGTCGACGCGCACCGGTGTGCGGAATGGGAAGATCACGCGGATGGAATTGGAGTGGGTAGAACTGGATGGCTCGTGCTTGCGTGTCCATCCGCTCACACGTACGAGCGCGCGCATCTGCGGCGGAGAGTATGAGAGCTGTGGCGAGGACCGGGCGCGTCAGCAGCAATAAGACCGAGTACAGGAATAGTCATGGGGCGAGCACCTGCTGCGCGTGCAGCGCTCACGTCTTGTCCATCCCGAGTGTGCGCGTCAGCAGCGTGGGGCGACGCAAGGGCCATGGTGATTCCGGTGCACGGTGGCGGAACCGCCGGAACGGCAAGGGCCAAAATGAGTGTGGCGCTGCTGCGGTGTAGATGTACCAGTAGGAGGGGGAGGGGGAGGGCAGGTCCGCGTTGGCCCTCCTGCTCTTCGCCCATCGTCGGGGTCGGCGAGGAGTGCGCGGTGAGGCGAGGGGCAGCGTGCGGCCGAACGAGCGCGGAGCAGCGGTCGGCAAAGGGAGGCGCGCGCCAGCGGCAGGTGTCGTATGACATCGGGGTGGAGATGCGGACGCGTACGAGAAGGCAGTAGGATGAAGAGGGAGGGGACTATGCAGCTTCGGTGCAACGACACAGGTACATTGATCTCGTTTGGTATGCAGGGGCACGGGGGTTTGCTTATTTTGTTTTGTTTTCAAAGCTATAGTACGGCGCATGGCGGCGGGCGATCCGCGCAGTGTGGCTTTCTACCGGCCCTCATCCGTGACCTTGCTCTTAGGTCGACCTTCATTCAGGAATCGAGACTCGCATGCACCTCCCTCACAATCGTTGTTGTTCTCAGCTCGCACTTCCCATCCCGTCATCCATATTCGGATTGGGGCTGGGATTGCGATGGGGATTCACCGATGCGCGTTCGGACGCAGGCTCGGAGAAAAGGACGGAAGTAACCCCTTCTCCTTGCACTCCTACTCTTCACATGCGCACTCGGATCGCGTTCCCCACGGCCCCGCCGTCCATTCGCTCGTGCTACCCCGCCGCCTCTCCGCGATCCCCCATCCATCCAGACGACGATTCAGATCACATGGAGAGAGCACAACCGCGATTGACTCCGCTGCGCTCGGTGGGATGCGAGCGCTCGGGTCGTCCTTCGTGGGCAGGAAATGCAGCAGGGGTTCGTGTCCTCTTTAACTCGCCTGGGAGCACTGCTCCGCATTTTGCCCCTCCGCTTCTCGGACTCGACCTCGCTCGTCGAGCCGCTTACTCGTTCGTCAACCTCCTGCGTTGTTGATGAGTCTGCAAGTACACACGTCGTATTCGTATGCGTGTCCACAGCACGCATATCAAGTAGGCGATGTCGAGGAAGATTGAATGAACGGCGCTCCCTGCGCTCATGTACCTGTGCACCGGCGCGTCGGCCTGCGCCTGCCAACCCATCGCGTACGGAACGCGCACCACTCTATACCTCCTGTTTCTGGACCTCCGCAAGACCACGCGAGCCTTGGCCTCCACGTGCACCCGCCCCTTGCCCTCGTGCAAACTCTCCCTAGTCATCGGGGATCGCGTGCTCCACGCGACTGGGCGTTGCGCGAAGTAAGAGAGGGTAGGCGAGTCCCTCCGCCGCCTCCCGTCATGTCCCATGCTTGGATTCGCATTCGCATCACTACGGCGGGCGACGGTCCACAAGCAAGAGCCACTCCCCTGCCTTGTATTTCTCGCCCCCCTTCTAATTTTATAGATTCTCATCTTCGGTCGGGGCACGCTTCGTCTCCCGCGGTCACAGAGGCGAGGCTCTCGTCTCGTTTCGTTTCCATCCTCAGCTTTCGTCCCCTCTTTCTTTCCGCCAGCGGCCTGGCCACCCGGCCAGTTTCACCTTCCATATACGGAATCGACTTTTCATGCTATTTCTCAGAAATGGCGGGGACACGACCCTAGCCGCTCCGGGGGATGGATAATGGATCATCCGCGCACCCTGGGCCGCGGTGGTTAGGAGAGATGGCTCGTCTTGGCGATGACGATTTTGCTCCAGCCGAAGGCGAAGCGGAGCGTGACGGCATTCAACGTCACAGCGTCGCCTCTGGCTCTTAATGGTGTCCCTGCGCCCGTGGTACCTTGAAAATTTTACCATGTCGATCGTCTTGACGGTTTATGGAGTAGTGAGATCATTTCCGTATCATTTCCATCTCCTCTCGTCCTTTCTACCATATTCTCTGTATCTTCATTCCTTTCCGTCGATGGCCGTTCCTCCATTTTCTCCTTGCCTTCCACTATGACGTCGTTCGCCTCAAAGTCTACGGAGGTCTAGAGGGTCCGGCGTGCTGTTATCTAGTGCTCGCAAACTGTCTCGTGGATGTCTTGATTTATCTACTTTCCCTGACCCCACTGCCTCACGTTCTGCTTCCTTGGATTTGCTCCTGATAAGACGCCGTTGCTCTTCAAGTACGCCTCGGCCCTGCATCCAATTAGACGAAAGTCTCGACCCAAAAGTTTTACTTGGCCCACTCTTCTTGGGCTTTCATCTGCGTCAACTGCTTTTGACTCCACCATGCATAATTTCTCCGGACCTTCGTCACAATTACGTTTTTGTTCGGCGTGTCTGAATCAATATCGCCCAACGAGGTTTGTAACATTTATGATTCGACTACCGCTTCTCTTTTTACCCGTGCAACTTCTTTCGAGGGGTCTATAATGTGCCTTTCGCTACTGTTTGATCTCTCCCCCCCTCATTTATGTCTCTCTGCACAAATGCCACTGCCTCACGACTCTTCCCGGTACCTGCTTGACATTCTCGACCCCCTTCCTCTGAAACTCTTGACTGTCCCTCCCGAGAATTTGTCGCGATGCAGCCCTCGACTTTCACCTCCTAGCGGCCGGGAAAATCTTCGATTCAGTGGCCTTGATGGTCCGTCGGATACTGATTCTCCTGGACATGGTACAACACTTCTCTTACCGTGATGCAACAGCGGATTCTCGCGGGGGCTCGCTCCCTCATTCGTTCTTGATGCTTCAACTCCCGATTTTGCCCTGGAACTCACATATGATTGACTTCTATATCTTCCGACCGCTCGGTTATTTTTGCGCACCATTCCATCTGTTTTGTGCAGTCAAAGCATCGACGGATCGTATTCTACACTACTGCGTGCCAAGATTTTTCCACCTCACGTGTGATCTGTCCTTGCAAACTTCCTTTTTATTTTTCTATGTGCTATGCCTGCACCGTCATAGCCAATGCGTCGATTCTGGAGCGTTTCATTTCGTCGCTAAAGCTGTGATACCGGCTGATTAAAATCCTTGGATTCTCCCCCCACCGCCCATAGAGCGCGGCTAATCTACAGAGGCATCATTCGCATCGGACTCGACCTCATATCATCCCAACTCCAGCTTATGAGTGACGATCATTGACCTCTTGGCCCTCATCTGAATTGAAATGCGTCGTGCCGCCGTCTGGCCTAAACGTGGCAGCAGGATGTTCCCGGACTGCCAGAACTTCGCGGTGACCGGCGAGACTTTGGACAATATAACAAACCACTATATCACCGCTCCGACTGTGCCTTCTGGTACTTTCCCGGCAGTCGCTTCGGACGGGAGCTAAAAGCGTACGACATATTTCCGAATGATACCGCTGGGGGACCTCGACCTTCGACACGAGATACGAGTGGACATTGACTTGGGTGTTGTTGATCGCCAACGTGAACGGGCGCATGTTCGTTGAGTATGCATATTCTGCTAAAATTGAAGGTCGGATGTCCAACGCTACGGCGGCGATGTACCAAGGCCCTAGCACTGAGGAGGAATTTTCTGCTTTGTGTTCTCAAGGCCGTAGGAGTGCCGCCGACGTCTTACAAAGTGCGTGTCGGTTCGGTGAGTCTCTTGTAAGATCTTCGTTACTTGCTATTTGACCAAATTATATCCTCAGTCATCCGAATATTGTTCAGGTCTATGGAGCTGCAAGCTCGGGCGGTATTCATGCTACCCTCCTCAACGATTGTGGGTCATCCTGGTTCCAAATTTTGACACCTGAATCAGATCTAATCCCCATCCTATCTATCTAATCCCAGGAATTGGCGCCAATTCCCATGGCTGTGCTACAGGGAATTGGCAATATAGGGGCAGGAATTGGCGACATAGGGGTAGGAATTAGTGACATAAGGTAGGAATTGGTGATATAGGGTAGGAATTGGCAACATAGGGGTAGGAATTGGCAACATAGGGTAGGAATTGGCAACATCAGGTAGGAATTAGCAATATTGAGTCAGGAATTGGCAATAGGGTTATTAAGGGGACACCCCCACTGCAGACCCTAGGGTTACTCCCTAGGGCTTTTTGAAACCATAATTTAGGGTTTGTCAATCCTGTTGACTGCTCTTGTGCCAGCTGTAGACATGGCTCCTACTGCTCACTATGAGACCATATCCTAGGTGAGTGCATAGTAGTGAGCTGCTCACCAAAGTTGTAGACATGGTTCCTACTGCTCACTATGAGACTAAATCCTAGGTGAGTGCACAGTAATGAGATGCTCTCACCAAAGCTGTAGACATTAAGCATTGCAGTTCCCAGCAACAGACCGAATCTAATTGAAACAAATGCACTGGTCACTGCCTTTAAATTGGCTAGTACAAATATATCGACCAAATTATACTCATTATGGAACAAAGTGATGGCCGCTGGGTTTTTGATCACTGCTAGACAACGAGAGCATATTTTTGGACAAAATAAAATACCAGATAGCCCAGAAAGATGATGTGCACATTTTGGAGATATTGATAGCATCAAAATATTTTGATATGTGATCAAACGAGCCAGATATGTGAAAATGCCATTTTTCAACTCTGTCAGATATTTTTTGAGAAGAAATGTAAATCACCCAAATTGTAGCCCTAGATGTGCTGTTCCATTTGACACTTTGAAATTTATAAAATATACAGGTAACATTGAGATAAATGGGCTGCAAAATTGGAACTTTGGCTGATTTTTGGCTGATTTGAGCAAATTTTAGTGATTTTGGCCATTTTGCGGCCCAAATATCTCAATGTTGCCTGTATATTTTTACAAAATTCAAAGTGTCAGATGGAACAACACATCTAGGGCTACAATATGGGCGATTTACATTTCTTCTCAAAAAATATCTGACAGAGTTGAAAAATGGCATTTTCACATATCTGGCTCGTTTGATCACATATCAAAATATTTTGATGCTATCAATATCTCCAAAATGTGCACATCATCTTTCTGGGCTATCTGGTGTTTTATTTTGTCCAAAAATATGCTCTCATTGTCTAGCAGTGATCAAAAAACCCAGCGGCCATCACTTTGTGCCATAGCTAGTATATTGCAGTCGGTATCCCTATGCACACAATGAAGTATCAAGATAGCTTGTCCCTACCTCTCCTGAAAAACTGTTGAAGAGGAAATCACAAGGAAAACACCAAACATGCTGATGGGGGGCTTTGTATGTGAAAGCTAAGGTGGCTGATATATATTGCAGGGTAGGACAGGCCCAAAGAACATTGCGGTTAAATAATAAAACACCAACCAACAATATTGATCAACCCTGGTAGATGCAGAAAGCTGAATGTAACTGGAAGTGAGAAACTATGTTGTGACTGTGTTGAACAAAGTGAGTGGTGATGAATCTACAACCATGTACAAGTGAACAGCCAAAAGGCTGGGAGTAGATGCCCTAAGAGGAGATAAATATGTGTGAGGAAAGAGAGCATTGAAATGGGATTTTTGATGGCATCAAACAAAAAATCTAGGCACAGCCACTCAGCTGTGTCAAGCTATGAATAAGCTAAGTAATATCACTGGCAATGATACAGGAGCAGGAGTTAAATATTAGTGAGGAAAGATATTGTTGAAGTCAGATCTTTGATGGCATCAAAAAAATTCCAGGCACAGCCACTCAGGAGTCAGCTGCGTCAAGCTATGAGTGAGCTAATATCACTGGCAAGGATACAGAGAGCAGGAGGTAAATATTAGTGAAGACAAACATTGTTGAAGTTAGATCTTTGATGGCATCAAATGGAAATTCTAGGCCCAGCCACTCTGCTGTGTTGAGCTGACAATGGGCCATTACTGCTGGCAATGATGCAGAGAACAGGAGTTAAATATCAGTGAGGAAAGATATTGTTGAAGTCAGATCTTTAATGGCATTAAACACGAATTCTAGGCACAGCCACTCAGCTGTGTCAACGAAAGCCAACAGTGACAGTGAGTGGCATCAATGATGATGTCAGGGTGGATGTTGACAATTGAGAGCATGCAACATTGATGATGACAATGGTGATGGTGAGTGGCATTGTTGAGATCATTCACCATTACCGTTGTCATTGTCTATGGTGGAGGTAAATATTAGTGAGGAAAGACGTTGAAGTCAGATCTTTGACGGCATCAAATAAAATTCTAGGCACAGCCACTCAGCTGCATCAAGCTGACAATGAGCTATTACCACTAGCAATGATACAGAGCAGGAATTAAATATTAGTGAGGAAAAATGATGTTGAAGTCAGATTTTGATGGCATCAAACAAAATTCTAGGCACAGCCACTCAGCTGCGTCAATGAAGCCAACAGTGATGGTGAGTGGCATCAATAATGATGTTGGGGTGGATGTTGACAGTTGTGGGCACACAATATTGATGATGGCATTGGTGATCATGAGTGGCATTGACAATGACAATGGCAACGGTGAATGGCATTGACAATGACAATGGCAACGGCGCACAGCATTGATGGTGACAACGGTGATGGTGAGTGGCCTCAACCCTGACAACAGCAATGGTCAATGGGGTTGACAATGACAATGGTGATGGTGAGTGGCCTCAACAATGACAACAGCGATGGCGAATGGTGTCAACGATGACAATGGCAAATGCCATTGATGAGGCCAACAGTGCCAGTGAGTGGCATCGACAATGACAATGGCAATGGTGAAATGTTGTCAGGGTGGATGTTGACAGTTGAGGGCATGCAACAGGTTCATAGCTAAAACTATTGACAGGGGCAGCTGCAAGTGAATGTGATGCCATGAAAAGAAATTCTAGGCACAGCCACCACATTGACAATGACGATGGAGATACAGCAAGACCTGGGGAGGAAGAAAAGCAGGGAAGGACCAGGATCAATACCATGAGAGCCATCAAATAAAAATCTAGGCACAGCCACCATTAGTTGAACAAGTGGACAGAGAATATAGTTAGATGACTTGGCGGACTTGCGCTTGCTTCTGCAGGTACTCGTCCACTTTGTCCTCGTGTTCTTCTAACTCCGCTTCCGACAGTGGTGCGAGACGGGGTGGAAGGAAGAATTCCCCGTCGCGTGATTCGAGCTCGGGTGGCGCACGGGCGGTACCGACAACATGCCGACGAAGACCTTTCGCAATGAGTGCGTTCCATACGAGGTCTTTGTATGTTCCCCAATTTGATCCGTCATCCCGGAGCTTCGGGAGTTTGGTGAGTTTCAGAGAGGACGACGACATGCTGTGGTTGGGCTCGGGGCCCATAACCTCTTGAGGGTATGGACGAAAGACGGGCTAGAGAATTAATAGATAAGCTCAGTGGGCGTTCGTAAACAACCAACTGAGCTGTACGTAACTGAAGAAAAAACTATTATGATAATTAATGTCCGCTAACTACGTTTAGAAGTAAGTCCGTAATTGAATGAATGGTAAGTAAGGATCGACTGTAGGCTTGTATCTCAACAACCACGAGTCGCGCTAATGTCCGTCATTAATCCGATTCCTCCGAAGAACATTTTACGCACTTGATTGCCGTCGAATTCGCGAATTCGGGCATCCCTGAGGTGCTTACTGGAATGGCAACGCTGGCAGTCCTGCTGAAGGCTTCTACTGAGAGAATCGCAGGGATCGATATATGAAGGACGGAAATGCAGCCAAGATAGCCAACAATGCTGAGTGTTCCGAGTACAGAAGCCGGAACGTACACTTGATTAAACAGAGTGGCCAGTGCGGAACCAAGTCCCGCCCAAGCTGAAATGCTATCGTGAACGGCCGTCAAGGTTTTGAGGCCCATGCGGCGCTGCAGTGCTAGCTTCTGTGTTAAAAACACGAGCACGGCGGAGTAAATCTGGCGAAGTTGTCATGAACCGATAGCTGAATCCAATGTATGCTCTGTACCGTTCCGAATGATTGGGTGACTACAGCGGTCCAGAATGATACAGTTGTTTGATGTTCGATCAAGAAGGTAAAGCGGTGCTCCCAGTGCCTAATCGCACTTATGAGTACCGCAATGTGAACGAGAACCAACACAAGGTGCAGTGTGAAACAGAGAGCAGAATGCAAATGTCTCCGAAGAAAGCCTTTGTGTTCCACTGCCGCGGGCACTCCAGGTTGGTCGTCTGTACTGTGTTCAGTGTCAATGATTGGAACGGACAAATCCTCCATACCAAGGTCATCAATGCTCAGAACAGAGACAGCCGAATACTCGGAATAGCGGTCGTCGCTGGGGGTATTTCTCCGCCCGTGACTTGAGAAAGCACCATGTGCAATGGCAGGCAATGCTTCCAGCATCGGAAGGAAAAGACAGGAGGAAAGGATGAGGTTGGTCAGGTAGCCGACATTGGAATCTTATAGGCGACGCACAGATACTTCTGCAACCATCACCATCGCAAGAGGTGCATTTGGCAGATATCAGCTTGCCTCCACAGCCTTCCATCGCTATTTTCGCTGCGCTATGCCCTGCTATCGAATCGCCATCTCCCGCCGGCATTCAAAACGTGAATGGTTTTTTAGTGGCAGTGTTCAAAAAAATGGCAAAGAAATCGTTTGATTCTTACCCGCAGCGGTCAGGAAGCTCCCGTGAGTGTGAGAATCTGGGGGAATCGTAAAGGGCTGATCGGTTGCGAGGACAGTAGACCCGTAACCAGTCTGCCAGGTACGGCAATTCTTTAGTGCAAGCACTGTGTCGTAGGCAGACTGGTACAATTCTGGACAAATAAAAGGCCTGAGCCTGAGTTTGAAACTTTAAGTGGTGCCGATCACCGGCATCCACGGTGGCTGAGCAGAGCCATCATTTCTCGTGTAATTCAAGCATCCGGGACTCGCCTGAACAGACAGAATGCAAGATAAATGGCTTTAGATTCATTGTTCCTTTGTGACGTTTTGCAACCAAGACGAATTGAGAGAATGTAGCTAAGAAGAAACATGATTCAAACTCCGGCTCAGGGCTTTTGTTCGGCCCGAATTATACCAGTCTGTCTACGACAGTGCTTGCACTAAAGAATTGCCGTGCCAGGCAGACTGGCCACGAGTCTACTGTCCTCGTAACCGATCAGCCCTTTACGATTCCCCCCAGATTCTCACACTCACGGGAGCTTCCTGACCGCTGCGGGTAAGAATCAAACGAACTCTCGCAGCGAAAATAGCGATGGAAGGCTGTGGGGTACTCGCTCCGGAGGCAAGGAGATATCTGCCAAATGCACCTCTTGCGATGGTGATGGTTGCAGAAGTCTCTGCTATCTGATCGCCATCTCGCTGGCTTCCAAACTCGGATAGCTGTTCATTTTCCGTGCTGTGAAATTCTCCAAACCGAGATGTTCAAAACAGATGGCACAGAGATCGTTCGATTCCTACCCCCCAGCGGTCATAAAGTTCCCGTGGGCGTGAGAATTGGGGAGTTCCTTGTAGTCCCAGCAACGTCTTTTGGGACACCGGACACCTGAGTTTCCCACCCCCGGGGATCATGATGCCATCGAGCTCAAAGATTCCTAGCCCGCGCGACTTGGCCTCCTGGAGGACGATATCACTGACGCAGACGTTATCCTCGAAGCGGCACCATATTCCGAATAGGGAGATGGTCGAGACGATCAAGTACATGTACAGTGTGGCGATAAAGCATCCATCACGGATCCTGTGTATGCGGGGTGATTGTGGCGGGAAAGTGCTATGTGCGCATCTTGGAGGACAGTTGGCGTTGAATGCATATTTATGGATGGACGCTGTAGTGGGTTTGTAACGCGAATTTTTTTTGGTTTGTATCTTTGGATGAAATCGAGTCATTGGTCTAGCACTACAATTAACACATACATCAGAAGGATTTGGCTCAACTGAAGAGAACGATTGGTTGAATGACTTGCCGTAAAGGTGTATACCAGACCACTGTCACACAGACTGCGCTGGGAGCGGGACGGACTATCACCCTCGCTGATATCGGGAGGCAGCGCTGGCACTCACACTAGTACTGGCATGAGTAATTTAAAACACGTCAGGAGATGGGGGGATGTAACGTTCGAATTCGTGGGTCCGTCTGAGCGTTACACTGAGATAGAATCAACGAGGATCGGATCAAAAGGGGTGGTGGTTGGCCGATCTGGCGGACACAGCACATGCGGTCGATGTGGGGACACCCCGACCTTCCAGCCATGAAAACGACCCTCTGCCCGTCGCCTGGCGCTTCTGCTGACATGCTAGACCGATTCTCCATATAAGAATACCGCCCCTACCCAAACCTCAGCTCAAGCACGCCATTATAGACCCTCCAGGAAATAAATTTCCAGCCACTCTAAAAAAACCTCCAATTCCGCATTCCTAAGTGTGAAAAATGCAATCATCCTGGGCTCTTCTGTGACATGGAAGTAAGCTAAATACCCTCAATTTAAGGTCTTCCCGGTCAGGTATACCCACAGGTATGCGGGATTGTGAATATTTTGTCTCTGAAACGTTCAGAATCTGTCATTCACGTCACCATGGGCCGCGGCGCGACGCCTAAGTTTCCTAAGTTGATGTCGTCAGATTCATCAAATTTTATGGGTCAAAACGAGTCCGCGCCACCTTCGTCACTTCGTCACTTTGGCTAATTTTGAGAAAGTTAGTCACCCCGTGTAAATTTGGCACATTTGAGGTATTCTTCGTCAGTTGAGACTCCCAGCCGCGAATTTTCGTCACCTGGACGTCCCGAGTGTGAACCCTCGTCAGTTCAATTCCTCGCTGTGAATCTTCGTCAGTTCAACCTGTCTGTCACACCGTGACCGTGATTCTGTCGAGGTGGTATCATTGCGAGTAGGTGGTAAGGGATAGGCTAATGAATAAAATAGCTAGGTGTGCAGTAAGTAAGTTTAAAAAGATCACGAAATTCAACTGCAATTTATTCGTCCGAGTCGGCGAGCCGGACTGCCTTGACGAACTCTGGATACTCCTCTCTGAATTCATCCCAGTGATTTTGAGCGTAGTCGACAGTGCTCATTGCCACCCCATCACGTTGAATACCCCACCCTTTGAGCGGGCCAAGCTTGAGTTGTTTCCGGGGCAGATGAGCTGGTTTTTCTGTCTGGGACTCGGAGACTGTTGAGGGCCCAGCGGCAGCGACAGATGCTGAACTTGTGAGCATGGAGCCAGACTCGAATGCAATATCTATACTTGATGTCTCATGCTCCACAAATGCGGCAGTCACAGACGGGTAGGTGGGCTCTGAGGAACGCATATTCAGCAGCGAGTGAGCAGATTATTTTTGAAACGAACCTTCAGGTTGTTCCGAGTTGGAACACCTCTTGCGCTTCCGAGGTCGTGAAACGCGCACGCGCCCAGAGGAGTTTGACTGGAGTTTGATTAGCGACTATCGGTTTTGCGTACGTGAAAAAAACACCTTCTGCTCGGCTTAAGCTAGCTTCAATCGTGCCTGTGCCTCAACAAGGTTTTGTTTCACATCTTGAACTTCCTCGTCATCGCCGTGCGCGCGCCTTGTCTCCTCCGCAGCCCGCGCACTGCGCTTATTGCGGCTGAAAGGCTCTACTTGATTTTTCGATATCACGGCAACCGTCTCGTTGCCGAGGTTGGGAATATCCGTGAGATTAATGAGGAAACCCGTCGGTTCGACAATGATCGGAATTTGCGAAGGCAAGCCCGTTACACGCTCAAGGTGGAGGATTTTCGTACAAGAGGACACCCAGAATCCTTCCGGAAAATGTGTTATTTCGGAAGACACATCGTTCTCCAGCCAGAACGTATCTGATTTCGTCCACTCCGAAGCCCATGGCCGTCGCAACCTCGCTTTCCGACACCTCATACATGCTCAAATCAACGGAAGGCTCACAATTTTCCAAGTCGTCTGGGAACCGAAGGAGTGACAGGTCAGGTGAGCTCTTCATCGCATTAGAAGGAATAGTAGGGGGCGTCAACAACTCTGCAACATTGAAATCGAGCGGCAACGAATATGGAGTGGTGCGAGAGGCAGGGGTTGTCGGGCATTTGAGATGAAGGGCACCCGCCGTTCATGCTAGTGACCGCGGCAAAAATTTTCTCCCAGTCATCGCAATATTGTTGGAGTATATTAACGTCGTGGACGCGGTGTAGCGGTAAGTCGAGGGAACGTGGTGGTCAGAGAACAAAAAGGCCGATGACGGCAACGGCCACGTGCTTCGTGTGGACAAACATGTTGAACTGACGAACTTTCGCAGCGGGGAATCTGAACTGACGAAAATTCACTGCTGGCAGTCTCAAGTGACGAAGAATACCTCCAATGTGCCTAATTTACATGGGGTGACTAACTTTCGCAAAATTAGCCGAAGTGACGAAGTGACGAGGGTGGTATAGACTCGGTCAAAACCTAACTTGCGGGATAAGGCCGTCGCATATTTGCGCGGCAGTACTCGTAATTATATTTCCAGGGAATTAATTGATTAAAGTTCCAATGAATAGGATTTGAAATCCGAGACAGCGGGTGTCAGATAGACAATGGATAGGAGCTCCTGCCAACAAGCTCCGAGTTAGAAATGACGGCAGCCAACCGATCAACAATTTGAAATCACTGTCATTGTGGTCAATGGACCGAATTCCAAAGGGATAGGGCTACGGCTGGCCTGGTACATTTTTTCTTCTAATTCAATGAAGTACTGGTCCACTTGCCCATATACAACCCCCACAACATGTTGGGTGAGTGGTGTCACCTGAGCGGAAGAGAGAAGGAGTGGAAAATTTGAAATGTGAATGATTCGGGTCCAAACAGGGGCCAGAAATTCGGATGCAATGATCGAGGTCGCGCGGTCCTGCCGGTGAAAATCTCTTGGGCCACAATGATAGTAAAATAGCAAGACAGCATAATCCTGGTTTATTTGAGTCGATTGTTTGACCCACAGAAAAATCATGGCCACTAGTACTTACATGCAATTCATTGCAGTGGAAACCCTAAAATAGGGGAATGAAAAAGAAAAATACAAACTCAATAGAAACCATGCCATTCCATGTGTTTGGAACACATAGGAGCCTGAGATCTGCATCAGCGATTGACATGTTCAGAGCTGCCGCCCGTGCCCATGACACAATGCCCATTGATTTAACGGGCACAGCCTGTGTCCCAACAGCCCATTGAGTGCTTGAAATTTGTCTTTTGGACACATTCAGATGTAGAGTAACCATATGTATGTCGAACCATTGTTACGGGCGCGGGCGGCAGCCCTACCAGTCACAAGGTGAACACACTTCCCAATTGAAACCTGACCTGGTGCCTGTCAGCACCCATTTGGTTCATGAGTCACGAGGCTTTCTACAATAATTTTAAGCAGTGTGTCAGCTGCTACTGCGGAAAGTTTGACCCCTGGTTTGGCGCGGCTGATAGCCGACAATTACAGTGTCAATTGGGTAGTGTTGATCCGATCAATTCCGCTTCTGAGAGTTTTCAGTCCAAGATACCTGTTGATACCAGCCCAGATATTTTTTCTCTCCGCAAAATGGCACACTCTAAGGAAGACAGAGTCTCATTTCTTATTACTTTTAACTAATTCAGGCGCCCGGAATCTTCCATGGCAGAACTGCGCGGCACCCGATCATTGAATCCAAACCCCTGTTTCAACTCGCTGGGGTTAACTATGTCTTTGTTGCACCGAAAAGTTGGATGTCCTGGTGACATCAAAGTGCTGAAATAGCAACAGCCGGTGAAGCTGATCTCATATCAGCTTCGTGCCGGAAATCCAGATGCAAAGTGTCAGGAAGCTCAACTGGATTCTGATACAGAGGAGGAACTTCTCAAATGGACCATGCATCATAAAACTGTGGTGCAGTTTAAATAGCCAAAAAAAGACACAACCTGATGGGATTGAAACCATGCGCGGGGGAATCAATTGCCAAAGCAGCACAGCCATTGATTGTAATGCTTCACAAAAAATCTAATGCTTCTTACATTTTTTCTAATGGGCCTTATGCATAAACACATTACATTTTTTAGAAAGACAAGTAAAATGCGAGCCTTCGAATTTCTTGCTGCAAATGATCAAGAACGAGAATTATGTAAACATAATTACTCGTAATTCGCGAGTTCCTGCCTTGGTTCCCACAACCTTGACCTCTCCTATCCCACAGGGCTTTCTTGTAGGGATCTGCCCTATTTATCTTGGGCTCAGTTCTGGGAGCCGACTGGTGGCTGTACACATTTGAGTGTAGAAAAAAAAATCCAACCCAAAATTTTTCCCGTTTGTTCTGTTTTTTTTTTTTTTTACACTCAAAAGTGTACAGCCACCAGTCAGCTCCCAGAACTGAGCCCAAGATAAATAGGAGAAAAACATTTTCCTGATGTAGGCCTCGAAGAGCGCGTGCATGGTCCACGCCATCTGCGCATGCGATGGGAGCTGATGATGGATCAGTGCATGCCCTTCCTCTCCTCATCTTTCTTTGCGCCCCAGTGGTCCAAAATAGTAAGGCTCGCAACGAAAATTTTCTTAAGTATCAACTCAAGTTTGGCAGGCCCACCGAAAAGGGCAACCAAAGATCCCAGCCGCTTCGCGGATCGTGATAAGCGCAGCCACGTGGAGGCGAACGCGGTTGGTCACGAGCCTAGGATTGTGGAGCCCTCCCCTTCTATTGTGTGACCGCGTGCCAGTGCTACGTTGGGTGTCGTTACAGCGAAGGAGTGTCGGGTCATTGTTATCCCGCCTTGCATCAGGTGCATCGGTCCAATGACTTCAGAGCCGGCATATAAGACCTAGTTGGAACCAAAAAATACTCGTCACAATGCATCTCATCCTCCTTTTCCCACTCATCTGTCTTGGTGCCGCATACGCGAAAACCTGTACAGTCCATGCAGCGGGTAGAGGCATCGACGACGTGCCTGCCATCCTTGCCGCCTTTGCTGAGTGTGGCAAGGGCGGTAAGGTCGTCCTGCCTTCTGCCAACTACACCATTGCCCAGCCCATGATAACGCATCTGGAGAACGGTTCCTTTGATCTGCACGGCTATCTCAGCTTCACCCCTGACATCGACTATTGGATCGCGAATTCGTATCGCTTCCCGTTTCAAAATCAGAGCATTGGGTGGTGAGTACTCAATATATATTGAAATTATGTGGGCCGCAAAGCCGAACGGCAACCACGTGAACTGTTCAACTGATATAATCCATGGGATAGGCATATCACTGGAAACGATTTTGTCGTGGACGGACACGGAACTGGGGGCGTATTTGGCAATGGACAAGTGTGGTATTCTTGGGCGCGGGGAGCTGGGAATCTCTTTGGCAGGTATGGGTCAATTTCCTCCTCCTACGAGTGCTGGCACTTGATAATGCCTTTGTCCAGGCCAATGTCTGTTTCCATAACAAATGCCACTCGCGCCGTCATCAAGAACTTTAGAATCATACAGCCGCAGTTCTGGTACGATGAGCCTACGTTGATTGCACTTCTGTGGTACTCATGACTTGTTTCTACATCCAGGTCCTCACTCGTTTGGAATTCCACCGATATTTTGCTCACGGATTTCTATGTCAATGCGACCAATATGGATCCTGCAGTGCGTCACGCATATTTTCTCATCGAACATTACGACATTTGAACAATCCTTTCTTTCTCAGGCGGGTAAGGCGAATTGGGTGCAGAATACAGACGGAAGCGACACATATGAGTCCAAGAGAATCACGTACCAGAACTGGATATATCAAGGCGGAGATGACTGTATAGCATTCAAACCCAACTCCACGCAGATCACTGTCCGGAACGTCTCATGCACAAGCGTCAATGGCATGACCTTTGGGTCGGTTGGGCAGTACCCAAGCTCCGTAAGCAATTTCATTTCGTATGTTGTTGCCGTGCCCAAGATGTATTTGTTATGTAGTTTGATATTCTACAAGACATTTTTATCGAAGACGTCGTGGTAAGACGTTTGAAGCCGCCGATGATAACCCGATGCTCACGTTCCGTAGGTGCAGAATCATCGGACTGCACAGCTTGACGGGGGAGCGTACTTCAAGTCCTGGTAAGGTTCATGATATTTAGACTGAGGGTATGTACGCACCAAACGATATCAGGATCGGTGTCAATGTTAACACACCACCGAACGGCGGAGGTGGCGGCAGCGGGTATTGCAAGAATGTCACTATCAAGAATTTGCACATCATAAACGCGACGGTCCCTCTGCTGCTGACATCCGAGTACGCTGAAAGTTGCTTTTAGCGTCCAGAATTTAAATCCTTATCTGTCATGTAGGCTCACATACGATCAGCTCAACGCGTCGTACGCAAATACATCGACCTTCGTTTGGGACGACATCCATTTCCACAATGTCACTGGAACGTCTAATACAGGGTTGGTTATCGAATTTGAGTGCAGCACCGCAGCGCCGTGCTCCGGGTGGTCATTTGAGAAAATCAATCTCACTCCGGCTGATGCGTCGACAAATGCGAGCGACGATACTATTTGCCACAACTTTTTCAATTACACCGGCTTGCCGCAATGTAGTACCTGATTCGTGTGTAACTCGTTGGAAGGACAAATATACTCTTGAACAATTTGATATTCTCATCGTGGAGGAACAACTGACTCGACTGTGAGGCACGCCCCTCTACGGGAAAAATTATCATGAAGTATCTTGGGGTAAGTAACGAGGGAAAAGGAAACGGATAAGAGCAATAGCGATGTTCATATTTACTTTCATCCTGTCTGTTCGTCCGTTATTGAATTTGAGTAAAATCAGTCAGGCCGTATCACCTTCATATCGCGTATGTATTCACACGGAAATGAGTGAAATTTCGGCCTACTCGAAGTTAGTTACGCAACGTGACTCGGAACGCGGGATACCAGCGGCACCGAAATTGCCGCCGATATGTCCAATTTCGGGCGAAATTTCGACTTCCGTATCGTTCAAGCCGAAATTTGGAGTTTTAGTTGCACCGAAATGCTTCGGGTTTGCCTTATATAGCAACCCCGAAGCATTTCGGGCCAACTGGAACGCGAGGTTTCGAGTTGCATTCTGGTAAGGACCGATATTTCCCCCGAAACTGGACATGTCGGCAGGAGTTCTGGTGTCGCTGACCTCCCCCGTTCCGAGCCACATTTCGCAACTAACTTCCGGTCGGTCGAAATTTCGCTAATCTCCGTGTGATTATGGAGAGAGTCCGCGCAGAGCCACATGAACTGTTGCATAGCCCCTGATCCGGGCTGACATGGTCAGCTCGGCCCGGCACTTCGATTTGATTTGATTTGATTATTTCAAGTTGTTACTACATGCGGCCCGAGGGCTATGGTAGCTGTTCTAGGTACTGGGTCTATGAGTAAGAATGCTGGGGTTTATAGCTACAATTTTCTGTCGGTGTCCAATAAAAACAATGGAAATATACTATACGAGTTGGTAAAATCGTGGTTGAAGTGGTGCAAGTGCGGGGTCAATGAGGCGCCAGAGTGGTGAATAGGGTAAGCGCAGGTGTTTATGATGGTGTTTTGTAAGCATTAGTAGAGTATAATGTAAGAGTATATGCGGATGAAGGAGGGGGAGAGAGGGAAAAGAAAGAGAGGATGGAGGAGAGGTATTGCTCACGCAAAACGGCCGGTCGCTTCGATAAAACCCGCCGTTGCCCGAAGCAGTTTGGGCTCACAAAGGAGGGGCGAGACATGCAGAGGACCGAAGAGGCCGGCTTCCTTCGCCGCTACGTGAATCAGGGTGAGTACAGGTAACAGGCTTCAATTAACAACGATTTGAGGTGTCGCTTGCGTATTCACCCGCGGTCGTTTGCTGTTTGGCGGCGATATCGGCGTCGGAGGGCTTTGGTGTGCAGTGGCGGGGGGCGCACTTTGTCGTTTTCCTCGCCCGCCGTACGCATGCGATGTTATTAGGGGAAGTCAAAGTTGAAGCGGCAAGAGCGATTCAAGAACGATTCTGAGGTCGACTCTTGATCGATTCTTAGAACAGAATCAATCAAGAATCGACCTCAACTTTGACCGCTCCGATTCTGACCTTGATTTTGGGCACGATTCTGTGTACGATTCACAGTAGTGTTGTTGTGATATATATTACACGTTAAACTACAATTCGTTGGCTCAGATAAAAACATACTTGAAGAAGCCGTGAAATGACAAGTTGAGTTGCTCCCTCTGGAGGGCCATGAACAAGATAGAAAACCATCTCTCATAAAAGAACTCTACCTTTATATGTGTGGAGGCAAACGATGAGGTTTGAGGCTTTGAAGATTATGGGGGGAGAAGGAACTGCGTGTTATTTGTTGAGTGAGAGCTAGGGTTAGGGTGATTCTGGAGTGATTCTGATGCAGTTGCGACTCCGGAGTCGAAACACCGATTCTGATCGATTCTCGATTTACGTCGATTCTCGTCTCAGAATCGGCCTCAAAATCGACCGAGAATCGGTCTCAGAATCAGCTCGTGAATCGGCGTCGAAATTCAACTTTGACTTCCCCTATTGCTGCCGAGGGATGGAGGATGTATGCGGCACGCGCGTTTGGGCACGGTCGATGGAGACGTGAGCTTCGGGGGTGTTTTTTTAGTGCGATGTGGCAGGGGCCTCTTGTACGGAATCACGACTTTTGTTTGGCGGCGATTCGAGGCGGGCGTCTTATCCTCTGAGGAGGCAAATGTGCGGGAGCGAGCGTGTCGCTTCCTTTTTCTGTTTCTCTTTGTCATCACTGGCCATCCACGGGCGCCGCATGGGCTTGAGGTATAAAGCGAGGCCAAAATGACTCGTCCTTCAGGTTGTAAGAATGGCACTCCTCCTAATACATGGACACGATCTTGCCACTCCCGACAATCTTCTTCTCTTGCCCCTGCATCTCGGCGGTTCTTGGTTGAGCAACACGTCTGTTTGGACCTGGTGCTTATGATATAAACCTGACACCTGTATGTGAAAGTCGGTGCTTCTTGGATCACGATTGCTTCTCCGTCCCTTGGTGCTCAATACATACATCATTTCGTGCCATGTTCGATGTCTGACAGATCAAAAACGGCAGGAGGGCCAATAGCTGCCTCAAAAAGTTTGGCATACCAATTTTGTCGGCTGCCGACGCTCGCGGTGAGAACCCTCTCGATTGCTATAAAAGCGTCGACGTAACTCCACCTCTCGCAGTTCTTTCCACCATGAAACTCGCTCTCGCTTCCATTCTTGTCGTTGTGCAGCTCACCGTGGCCCAGACTTTCAATTGGCGCCTCTACAACAACGGTGGATGCAACCAAAATTCCACTGCAGCCCAGACCTTCCCGCCGCTCCCCGCCGCAGCGTAAGCCTATTGATAATATCGGAGCCCACCTAACAGGTTTCCCAGCCGAACGAACCCTTTCGATCAGTGCATCACAACGCCACCAGCCGTGAGCAATTAATCTTCTACATACTGCCCACACGCCCTGACACCAACCTAGTCGCTGGACCCCTGGACATCTTCACTTTCTCCAACGCCAACTGTACAGGTTCCGCCCTCGAGACTATAGGCGCCGTCTGCAACGCTGCTCCGTGTGCTACGTACTTGCTCGTTCTCTTCGCACTATCTGCCATGCTAAACATATCTTTAGCTGCGCAATCGGCGCGTTCATAGCGTGAGTACTTCGTATATTGGCGAGACGTGCAAGCAACTCATTTGCAACACATCTAGTTTCCCAGTATCCTGATCTATAGCTTCCCGGCTTCCCGGAAGCATTGTTCCCGACACGTTTGTTGTCCGGACCACATATTATACCTTGTGCCATTTGTATTGTGATTGCTTGAATGTGCTGTAACAAGGGTATCTTCCTCGCACAGCGACGGCGAGCAAAGCACAAAACCTGCTCTGATCAACCTCGGGTCCAAAGACACAGTGCGCCGCGGCATCAAGCACATTGAGCGTGCTAGCGAATTCATGAATGTCTGTCAATCTCAGCGCTCAAACGAAAATCTATTTTCTAGCTGGTCTACCTATTCCCTGTGCCCCCGTGCACTACCTATCGAATATATTGTATAGCGGGAACTTTCGTGCTCGCCGCTGGAGTAAAAATCGTTTCGTTGTCGGACCCTGTCTGACCTCGTCACCAGGCCGACTAAACCCTCGCAGATAGTATTCCCTACGCTCGGTGCCGCCTTGCACCCTCCGACAGCCATAATGCCGCAGGCCAACGGGTGGGGAGAAAAAAAGGCAAGTATGTGCGCCACCTCCCACACGCCAAAACACCCCTCCACACCGGTATCAACGCCACGCCTCGAACGACCGCAGGAGAACACGCGCGACACATCAGTCCAAAATCGCCCCCAGGAAGCGCTCCCAAAGGTAAGTGCTCTAAGTGGAAATCACAAATAAAACTCACCCAACCCTTCTCAATGCACTCGCCAGCAAGGCTGCGCCGTGCGCAGCATGCACCCCCATCCAGCCCTTCGTGCCGCCCGCGCTGAGGGAGGGCGGGGGCCACCATCTTATTTTTTGGTGTCGCCACTGCTTGATTTCGACGCGGCAGCTGAGTGGGTAGAGTAGGCGTATGGATGGGAGTGGAAGTACGATGCAGGGGTAGAAGAGACGCTGGATTGTCCCGCGCTCGAGACGGAGCTGTCACAAAGTGAGTGTCAGTATGAGTTAATGACGGATGATGATGGAAGAGGAAGGGGAGGAAATGTGCGCATGTCAGAATTAGTGGAGGGAAGTGATGCAGAAGGAAGGAGAGAGGAGAACAGGTGGGAATGACGAAGAAGAAAAAAGAAGGGAGAGAAATAGTAGGAGCAGAGAACGCACCTGCACGACGAATCCGACTGCGACGGGTTGTAGAGGGCAGCGGCGCATGCCCGTTGCTCTCACCCATGCGATCGCCATTCTCGTGCGCCGAAATCAAAGCCCCCGCTCCCACCCAAGCATTCCCCCCACCGCCGGCAACGCACCCAAGCCAGGCAAGTCACGAATCGGCTCGAACCCCGCGCAGTACGACCCGTAGAACCCCGTGGGGAACGTCACGGGCTAGGGCTCCACATCAGGATCCAGTCTGCGTGCGCCGTCGATGCCTCTTCGCAGCCATTTGAAGAAGTGGCGGTGTCGGGATTTGATGAGTGCCGCATTGTCGAAATGTCCGAGTCCGTGCCCGTGCAACGTCGGGGAGGTGATGGTGGCCGCAAGCAGCATGCGCGGCATTGACGCGCGCCTCATTCTCGGGCCGCAGTTTGGACTGCCAACATTGGCGTCAGCATCGGCGTTATCGCAGACGTAGAGACTGGAGACTGGCGCCGAGGGGTAATCGATAGTAGCGGAGGGGCTGCAGCCTGAGGAGTAGTGCTGCTAGAGAGCGAGGTCGAAGCTGCCTGGGCACTCTTGCGAGGCTGAGCGCGCTTGCACTGCGCCGACGACTCCCAGCATTCTGGCTGAGGGACCCGGCGACTCGGAGATACCACACTTGGCAGGAGAGCATAAAAAGATCAATGTCCAAGGGAAAAGCAGAAGCGAGAGCGCGCCATTGACGAAAACTACGGCCGCGGCCAAACCAGAAAGGCGGGAAGGAGAAAAGAGCAAGTGAACACGTGCTGCGTTGATGCAAGCCTTTCGTAATGATTGGGCTCTGCGCTCGCCACAACAGTCATACCGCGCTTTGCTTTCGATGGGCTTCGTTTCACCAACTAGGTCACAATTACCACCCTAAATGCCTTCCAGACTCGCTCAAAAGCGCTACTCGACATGAGGTGGCTTTGAATCCTCATCTTTCACCGATTCTGGAGGAGACGATCCTGGCGTGCTGGCAAGAAGCGGCAAGATATTCAATGATGGTCTTGAACTCCAATGGCATTCAGCTCCGTATGACCTGTAATGTTGTCGCGGGTTAGGGCTCAAGCCTGAGCCCAAGCCAAGCCCGGGCTTTTGAGCCCAACCCAGGCCCGACCCGAGGTAGGCCTCAGAGTCGGGCTCAGAATTTTGTACGACCCGCGACCCTGGCTTGAGCCCGGGTCAGACTGCGTACACCCTTCCTGACGAGCATCTCGCTCTCTCTTCGAAGATGGCGGCTTCGATAACTTCGGTCCCGTTTCGACTTTGGATGCCACGACATCCTCGACTAGTCTCTCTCACTGACTTCCCACTCGTAATCTTAACCCTCGACGGTCCTGTGACGCTCCCGCGTGGGCGTGTGGCCCCGGACAGGGCTGGGCAGGGATCGGCAAAGAAGGGAGGCGAACGAGCTTGGGGTATTTAGTCATTGTTCTATGGTGAGTACGCTTCATCCTATCTTTTTTCATGCCGTCTTTTCTGAAATGCGTTTTCATGACTCGCGCTGCCGACTGTAATTGAATGCGAAGCACCAAAGTTTGCCGAAATAGTTCGTGCGCCCCCGCCTGGCCGTGAGATCTCCCACTACTTTATAAAAGATCATTTTTTTCCTCAATTCTTGCACAATCAGTACCGCCCATGGCGATATTCTCCCTGCAGGGCGAGGAGCCTGGTCTCCTCGTTCGCTCGTAGATGGAAGACGTTGGCCTCGCCCGTTCGGCACGCTACTTGTAACTACAAAGGGACGGACTGAAAAACATCTGACGGCGTATTCGTTTTGAATGTGGCATTTCTTTTGACGAGTTGGTGGAATCTTTGGGTAAGGGTGGGACTGGTGGTGCATTTATCAGCTAGCCGTCTTCTTTGGTTGTCGCTGATCGCCTGACTGGTAGATTTTATTCTTCGTGGATCTTTCTGTCGCGGCAACGTTAGTATCCCTTGTCAATATCATCTCTTTGCTCATCCTTCTTGTTTTCGACGCCAGCGAGTTTGCGAATCGGGCCATTGCCGTAGGCCATGAACACGAGTTCTGAACAACTCGCCGACACCTCCCTCGTGCACGCCGTTTTATCCAGCTCCTCCCGGCTCTGCTGCAAGCTCGATACTGCATTTCCTTGATTCGTCCTCGGCTGGCCTCGTCACGCCATCTCCTTTCTGAACAACGCCCACGTGTCAACACGTTTCCCCGTTCCGTCTCAACCCAATGGCGGCGGCACCAGACTCCCAACCCACCTCTTCCCTGGCGCTCTTCTTGGTTCACCCGCATGTATCCATCGCTCACTCCACCTTGACTTCTCCCTCGCAGACGCATCAATGATACACCGCGAAACGCCTCCCCGTCCCCTCTCGAAGCGGCCCGCGTTCCTAACGATGGCGATCCGGGAGAAGGGAGAGTGCTGACTCTACAATTTCGCTTTCGAACGGGCGCGACTCCATTAGCTCGCCGCCCCTTGTTAACCTGCGGGCGTATTTGCTTATAACTTCTGGTTAGATTTCAGTGCTCAGATTCCAGCATGCTGATCCCTTGACGAAGAGTTCGCCCCACTTTCTTTCTTCCTTTCAACCCTTTGCAAATTATTATTACTATTGTAAGTATCGCCTCGCATACTCGTTGGCTCGCAACATTTATCCCTCTGTATAGACTCCTCTGATCAGCCTACAGACCTCGCGAGCGCCCGGTCCGGAACGCCACTGCCTCGATCGAATCTAAAGCTCAACGACGCCTGCTAAGTCTTTATTCATCCTCCTTCGCCTCAAAATAATTGCTGTACAGCCATTGCAACCGCCTTCGTCCTCATCATCGATCATGTATGTTGACCGAGGAGGTAGACATGTACCGCGATCTGACACACCGACCACCCTCACCCGCACTCCTTCGCCGTACCCTTCACACTTCCCATCTCCGGCCCCGCTGTAGGCACAAACTGTCTGTCAGCGCCAGGTCGGAAGTTGGAGAATCGCATTGAATGATTTGGACAATACGGCCATTCATTCATGCCTCCTTTCTTTTCTTTCTGCTCTCGTTTTCTCGATGAAGTGAATTGAGTTGATTCTTTTTTTTTTCTTTTCTCCTTTTTGGCGCAGATACATGCTCGACACGGTTGAATCTCTAGGTGGAGACACCCTCCTCGTGGGTTTTTCTACCAACGGCTCGATCTGGTCCGTTCGCCCTTTCCTTTCGTGGTCTTTTTATCGCAATGTAGCCATCCTAATGGTGATTGCTCGAAATCTGTGTAGTGCGTATTCTTTGTACCTATGGCTCTAGTCCGATGCCTGAACACTCTTTTCGATTTCCAGTGTGAAATTCAAATGGGTAAAACTGTAAACATCGGAAGGTTTTCGTGTTCTATCGGCTCGAACGTCCACTGCGTAGTTTTATCGTGTACTACGGATGCCAATTATTTACGCCAGTCCCAAGCTTGCTACTGAATGATCCGTTCACTTCCTCAGTGCAGCCATATCTCGACATTTTCAACCTTCCAAATAGACTCATAAGCCAGTCGTCTAACGAGCAGCATCAGAGTAACCACGCCACCACACCCGGGATTTTTAAGTTAACGAACCAGTATTTAAGGTCCAGTCCAGTTTTATTGTACCATCGCAGCATTACACTACAGACTTTCTAAGATAGTTCCAATCACAAGCCAATTCAGTGACAAAATAACTGCTACTCCGTTACGCCTGCCGATTACTGGTTTGTGTCCTTCCCTCCGCCTTCTCCGGCAGATACCGAACTCCAGCCCAGAATCCAATCGTCAAGCACACAATAATGACCCAAATAAGCTGGCCCCCAAGCACCTGTGTCCGTACGCCCACAGCAAAAACGCTCGAAAATACGCCGGGCGCCACAGCTCTAAGACCACTATTGAGCGTGAGGAAGATAGCGTTGAGTGTACCGAGGGTGTTGGGTGCGGGCGCGACATCGTTCAGGGCTAGCTGCATCGCAGCTGTTCGTGTTAACCATCATCAGATACAAGATTTGAGAGAAAAGGGACAGGAAAGAACTTACTGAACACCAAACTAACCGCCGCTCCCAAAAACTGCACGGAAGGCATCATGATCCAAAACGCCGTTGTCCATCCCTGTTTTAGCATAAAATTCGCAACGGGGTTTAGGGCCATGAATATCGGCCAGAGGTAGGTACAAGCACGAAGAACACCGCCTGTTCCGTATCGACGTTGGAGTGCTGGGAAGGGGAAAAGCCAGATAGCTTGTGAGAGTGCTGCGAGTCCAAGGGAAATGATATTTGCAGAGGGGTAAATCCTAGGCCACCCGAGTCAACTGTTAAAGGGTGGGTGAGCTGGGGATGAAATCACGGAAAAATTACGTCCCGACCGGATGTAAACCAGAACAAAGGGACGACTGGTCAAATCTAAGTGAATAAAAGCGCAAAAAAAAAAAAAATACGAAAGGACGAGGCAGACCTGCAGTGTAACCAAGGGCGATGAGGGCCATGTGGCCCGTTAGATAAATAACGACAGCTACTTGATAACTTCCCAAGTAGACATAAGCGGAGACATAGAGCCTGAGAATTTCCTCTCGGTCTTGATTATCAAGGTCTAATCAAGAGAAAAGCCAGCTTCTCGCAAACATCACTGCATGAAGGAAAAACTGACCTCTCTGACAAATAGAGCGCACAAGACAGTTGCGCTCGCGGCAACACATCCCGTGATGAGTGTAGGGAGGAGGTATGGGTACGTCTTGAACAGATGCATGTGTTCAAAGATGGAGGGGTAATTGACAGTTGAGTCAGGGAACCGCCTGCAACAAAAGGACATGAGCGAATACGACGAGAGTGTCAAAGACGGCCTACCAATCGGCGGACCGAGAAAGATGCCGATGTTGCCAGCGACAGAGAAGAAACTGAAGGCCTTTGCTTGGGTACGACCAGTACTGTTCTCAGTGATCATGGCACGGGTCGTCCTGGGCGCAATCCACTCAGAGGATTACAGAAAAGGATGCTTTCAAGGACGTACACAACAGAGCCGGCAAATGCCCCAGCAAGACACCGGAAAAGAATCATTTGCCAGACTCCTTTGCTAAGTCCAAACATGGCCGAGGCAATAGCCACTAGTCTCTCTAGACAGACGCTTTATCGTTTCTAGCTCGTGCCTCGCTCGATAAAGTCTGTTGGTTACCGCGTCAATTAGCCGGGTGCCTGCGTTATTATGTAAGATTGCGTTAGCCGAGACTCACGTGAGTGTACCCTCGACGCGACTGGGACGCGTTGTGAAACCTCTGGCAAAGTTTCAACATCATTTTGAGCTCAAAAACTCAACTTAATGCCTTGAAGAAACCTGTGGTATCTTCGCGAGTCGTTTCCAGCCTGAAAAGTGCTCAAACCGATATCTTTCTCCAATTTCCACTTGTTTCTGTCGGAAGGGACCCAACCCATTTGCAAGCACAAGACAAAGCCCCCAGAGGCCAACTTAAACACACTGGAGGCCATCCCGGTCAGTCCGACCACCATAGAAGATGGGATACACGTCGAGACGCGTCACTTCGCAACTTTTCGCCCTTGGGTTTCCTGTTTAGGATGCACCATATTGGGAAGCCATCGCCGGCAGGCCGTTCAACGCCGGAGGAATATAGGCATTTAATAAAGTTCTGTCACACTGGCAATTGTTTCTCGAGTCACTGGGCACGGGGCGGGTGGCAAACTTAGTAGGTGGCAAGCAAAAATGGTCGTAAATTTCAAGTGAGCCCCGAATATATTAAAATCCACTATCTAGTGCGGTAATACGAACCTCCGGAGACAGGTAAATGGCCGTTATCGCGGTAGTAAGCCGTCGTTTGGGGGACACAGGGAGGGTACATGGTATTATGAATTGCGATGCTTTTTAGGAGGACCTCCATTGGGGACTCGATTGCCTCTTGCAGGCTGACCACGGGGGGGGGGGGCTCGGAGGCGTGATATCATGATCTACAGGCAGTAGGCCATCAGCTAGGCCCTCGAAATCGCCGTCGAAATCGTCGTTGAAATCGTCGTGGAAGGATGGTGCGATGTCGTCAAGGGTGTCGTCAAGGGAAGCGCTTGTTTCCGACGATCCGGTAGCAGTGGGCGCCGCCGTTCTCGGTTTTTTCGCAGTACGCGCGTCGGGGCGCGCTAATTTTCCGCTCGACTGTCCACCAGCATATCCATCGGTGATCTTCCGCTTTTTGCCACCCTTTCTCCTAGGACCCATGACTTGCTCAGTCTCGTTCCGCGTGCCTTGATTCGACGCGACGTTTTTGACGGTCGGGGGAAGCACCTCAGCTCCATTTGTAACGTCCATCAAGGCGCCATCGAGAGCACGTAACGACGTCGTCAGTGGCTGGGAAAGCGTGACTTTGGTGCGCTGTATGAACTGCAGCTTGTTGACAATGTAATGAAGTAGCATGGCGTCCTCTTGATTTACTGCCGGAACGGGCTGAGAAGTACCGCGTGTGGGGGCTGTCGGAGCAAGTGACTGCCCCACTGAGGCGATGATATCCTCGTCCCAGGGTTGTGAAGCAACCGGGAGCGAACGCGGCACCACGAGATCAGGGAAATGGTCTTCCACAGCGCATATGTGCTTGCAAAAAGATATTTCGGGGAAGGAGGGGCACCCGCATGTGTAAGCCTCGAGATCGACGGTGTAGCACTGTCCAGGGGTTGACTGAGATTTTATGGTGAAGCGGCGGCCAGGCTCGATTTCTTCTATCATTTCACGAGTGATGCTTTCGGCTTTCTTGTGAACGGCATTTCGTCGCTGGAGCGCAAGATCAGGCCCTTGAAATCCAAATTGCTGGGCGCGATGATTAGTGATGTAGTTTGGAAGGGCGACGTTGATGAGTGTATGGATAAGTTGATCAACGCGTCGGTTGCGCTTTCCGTCCAGGTGAATGCTCTTGAGAACGTGATGCCACCTGAAGGAAAGGCTCAGCAAGGGCAAGATAATTGTGAAAGAAACACGTACGCTTCAACAAGCATATTAGTATCACACAGTTCGAAGATGGATCGATCCTTGCGGTAAACGGCAGACCACAACTGCCTGGTCTCTGCGCCCAGATAATTCTTCTCCAGGTATTCAAACACGCTATCTGGGGCCAGAGCTTTGATTTGCTCCCAGCAACTCCAGAACTCGTCTTCGTCGGTAATGCAAATCCAGCCTTTGAGTTTTTCCCACAGTTCCGGATAATAGGTGACGACGAAGTGTTGCTGCCACGCATGGAGGACATGCCACCAGCAAAGAAGAATGTGGGACTCCCAATAGCGGAATCGCATTCTTCCCAACTGCCCCGAGTCGTTATCAGACATGAATTTGTGAGGTAAAACATCCGGATTTAGTGCGCGGACATTCATCAAGAAGTAGTCGATTGTATCGGCCTGTCCGTTTGACGCAATAAGCCACGCTATTGGCATACCGTGGCCGTAGCGATCGTGGACGATGATGGTGAAGAGCAGGACACCAGAATAATAGGTGGTGTTATGGGTGGCGTCCACGCCCGCAAAATCCCGGCCCCATGCACGAAAACATTGCCGTTGGTATGGTGTTTGAATTCCAAGGAAGAAGCCATCGGGATCGAGGTCAGAGTCGGCGGGCGGAGGGTCGCTGCTGGATTTGAAGTACATCAAGCCCCCAATCGCTCGCAGATGTTCGACCCATTGGAGCGTTGATCGGCCATCTTGTGGGTCCAAGCGGACAGTTTCGGCCTCGATCTTCTTTTGGACGCGCCGGATATCCCGCCTTTTAATAAATTCTTCACGTCGAGGAGCCTGCGAGACAAGATTGGGCAAATTCTGTTCCGTATGAACATCGCCCCGGGCACGCGACAGCTATTAGGACGGGAATTAATGATGCTGGAGGTAACTACTTAAAATGAAAGGAATACGTACTACAATTTCGGGCCGAATTCCGCTTCGCAAATCTTCTTCGATTCTTTGGAGAGTAGCAAGAGGAATGCGGGTGTAGATTAAATTCTCGGCACCGGTTGGATGAGAATGGAATGTCTCATATCTACCGAGGATTGAAGTCGTTCCCGGGTATATCTTGGCGACCAAACGACACGGACAAGGTAGGCGCTTCGTCTGGATCTTCCTCACCCTGTCGTGCTTGGGAACATACTTGCTCTTGCCCCCAGTACCCATCCGAGCACAAATGTTTATGTACTTCTTCGTCCACTGGTGCTCTGTCGTCCCTCTATTCGGCTCGGCCTCCTTTAGCCGAAGCTCAATGGAATTCTGCTCTTCTTCGGCACGTAGCCACGCTGTCAAATTGTCAAGCGACGGCCAGGACAGCGTGTACTGGCCCGACTTGACATCGGCCAGATATGATCCGCGCTTCACGTAAGGCGAGCGGATAGGAGGCGCCGACGAGGAAGTTTTGAATGTAAATGTAGCGGGGGCAGATGGAGGCGTGAGAGCGTGGGCAGGGGAGGAGGTGTGCTCTTCTGGGGCTACTGACGAGGTAGTCGGGATATACTGCTCAAATTCTGTACCCAGTGGCAGATCCTGCCGAGGTGCAGACTGCCTCGGGCGAGGCTCGGCATTAGGAACATAGGCCCGGAACGTGAACTCCGTCATTCAATCTAGGGGCTTCTAATGACGGCTTGACGCGTCAATGCAGGTGAACAACACGTCGGGTGGAACAGAGGCGCCGTAGGGAGCACTGGTGGCAGCCGAGGCAAGCCGGTGCGAGGTGGTGGTCGAAACAGACCGGGACTATTTCCCTCAATTCCTGCCACCCAGAAACTCATTGTTCATCCCAATTAAGAAGGACTGTGACAGAGTACGGTGTAGAAATGCGAAATACAGTATTTTGCGGCCGCGACGGAGGCTTGCCGGGAGCACGTATCAGAGCCTTCCCGATAAGGGAATGCTTAGTCACGAACCCAAGGGCGAAAAGTCAAAGACTAGACGCGTCTTTCGAAGTGCTTGTTTGCGCATGCATCCGTGATGGTTACATAATAACGCAGGCACCCGGCTAATTGACACGGTAACTAACAGACTAAATAGACACCCCACAGAGCGAAAAGACCAAGACTGGTTTCCGCCCAATACGGTCAGCAACACGCCCATATCCAATCATAACCAGCATTTGGGTCATAGAGAAGAGGGATTCCTGCCAGTGGGAAAGGTTTGTCATGTCAGCTAATCCACGTAGTGCAACAGTACTGTACTATTTCGACCAAATGTTCACTGGATGTCACCTGTCACCTAAAGTGTTCATTTTGTAAGGTGTTCAATTCTTGGCAATCATGGGGAAATTCCCATATATGGCAATAGTGAATGCCGGACCGAAAATTTTGGCGTTTTTTCACCTAATTGAGCTACAAATTTGAAAAGTCACTGTCACCTAGGCCAAAAATGTTCAGTTCACGACCTTCTGTCACTCGTCACCTGAACATTTGGTTGAAATAGTACAGTACTGGGGAGTACATACGATCAGCCCGGCATAAAACCCGACATTGGTCTCGGGAACCCCAGCTTGCTCATGTATCATCTTATTAATGAAAGGAAAGATGGAAAAGAATGCTATGGGGTCGACGAGACGCGCATAGCAAAGAAGCAGAATTTGGCCCATCGGTAAAGGCTTTTCGATGTCCTCCAATCCTGGTCGGCGTTCTTCATGAAGACCTTCGACAGGTGGCGTGTCTGGGTTCTCCACGGCCACCAGAAGAGGTGTAGTTTCGTCTGCGACGGAGACGTCTGCTGCAGCCCTGGCCGACGACATAGTGGTCTAAGGCAACGTACGTGGGATCGTCTTGCCAGCACCCGCCTATATTACAGGCAAATTACGGGTGATCAAGTTTACGCAGACATCAAGGGAGACACCCACGCAAATGCTTATACTTAACACGGGAGGCTGACTAGTTCTAATAAGTTGGCCGGGCTACTGGCAATAAGATGACGGGCTTCTTGAAAACCGCGTGTAACCTGCGCCAGTACTAACTAGTTGTAATGGTTATCCGTTTTATGAGTCATGAAACGGAAAATAAAGCGAGTCCATTAAAACAGTGGGTGACTTCCCATAAGCATTATAATATTTTCGAGCTTGATTGGAGGTGCCAGTGATGCCATCAAACGGTAAAATACGCAGGTCGTCTGCCGATGCGCTGAATTCCCGTAAGATATAATAAAATGATGAAGGTGTTGTTCTTCCTTGGACAAGGCCCGGAAGCAAGTCCGGCAGGCAGTCGGAGTCTTCCCGAATTTTCTTGAAGCGAATTGGGTACAAAGAGGTTCAGGAGGTAGGAGGAAAGTTACCGCCACCACCCAGAACTGTTTATTCATTTAATGATAATCTAGAGGAGGGGTCCCTCCCCTACCCTTCCACATTATAATACTTAGACTCTCATTAAATCGCGTCTGCTTTTGGGTGCCCGATTGATGGGGTCCCGACAGCTGCCTCGGCAAAGGCTTGAGATCTTCCCCAGCAATATTTTAATGCTTATGGGAAGGCACCCAATATGTACTATGAAAATAAAGCGAGTTCATCATAAGACAGTCATAATAATTTATACTGTTTTAATGGACTCGCTTTATTTTCCGTTGTATCTATTCTGTTTCCCGCGTGCTAAGCGATTTTCCAGCGAATCAATTTCTATGATGCTTGGTCGTCTTGCGGTGTCGAGTGGGAACTGCCAAAAAAAATCGCAAAATGACCTCGCTTGTTTCACCTACGCATCATCACATCAATTTCACGCCTTTTACTTTCACCACGACCATGCACGACCTAGCATTCATATCTCAAAAACTCTCCCTTCTTGCTCCATTCGTGTGAGTGGCTCTCGTCGCATCAATATGATTCCAGTACCCCCTCACCCCCCTCATGCATTTCGACTCCGCTGCTGTGCAGCTTATTGATGTCTGAAACTACGCCATTTCGACGTCGAAGTCTATCCAACGCCACGGCCTCGCTTGCTCGCTTCATCATCATTACAAGCCCTGGCAACGTCGCCGCTCTTCCTCCGCAACTCGAATGCCAAGTTTTCCCCCAATCCGCTGTGACTGGAATTTACGATGATTGGCTGGTTCTCTACTGATGGTCAGTCCAACAGAATGGCCGGCGCCTGAGCCTCGTTTCCATTGCTTTAGTGGTGCGCTCATGCCGCGGTTGATGCTCGCGCCTAATGCGACCCTGCGCTATGATTGATTTATTATCCGACAGACTGTCACGTCCTATCCTCGGTTTCAAGTGTCTTCCCGGCCTCCCATCTAGTCCCCGTTGTTGAGCCGCGGAAACTGTGGAAACGTGGGCTGAATGCCAGGCGCTATATAGATGGGCGTCCGAGGTCTTGCCCTCATCCGCTTCTTGCATTTTTATTCAGCAGGAAGATGCACCCCAACGCTGATAACATTTACGGTGTGGTGTTGATTGCTGGTTTTGCATCTGCATGGTAAGTATCGCTTGAAGAATAAACAACAAACGCTCTCTTTACTAACCTTTTCCTTGAAAGTTTGTACGGAGGTACGCTATACTCATGACTTCCAAGCTTTAATTGAGTGCTGCTAACTTGGACCACTCAGTGGGAATATTGCAGTTCTGGATGTACATCCGGAGATACTATCGCAAGGACCCGATGATCGTGAAATCCCTTGTGCGTCTCCTCTCTTCATCTAAATGTCGTGCAGATTTAATGATTCATGTTGCACCTTTCGTTTTTCCTTCCTAAGGTTACCGCCGTGATCGTCTGCGATACATGCCAACAGATCTTGCTTTGCCACGGAAGTACGTGATTTCAAGTCTGGATTTTAAATACCGTCTGACTCGCATCCCGGGGATAGTATATACATGGCTAGGTATGCCAGCCAAACCCCATCGTGCCCATCAACACACATCTAAGAATCTCTTGAGTTTCCTCTATCGCAGACCCAGTGATACTCACCACCATTGTCAAGTTAGTCGATAACTTTCATTCTCTCTCTTCAAAGTATCAACCGTTCCTAGGACTGTCACGATCGAAGTGGTCTTCGGTGGGGCGGTTGCATTGCTTGTACAACAGTCAGAAAACCCCCACGCGGAAAGGAGTACCTACTTACATTCTGCACAGGTTCTATTGCTGGCGAATCTACAAGCGTATGTTCACTGTGATCGCGATGATCTTTCTATAAACCCCATCGTTATTTGCAGTTTCGAACAACATTTTCTTAGCGGGTGCCGTTGTATGAATATTCCTCATTTGCTTCGTAACTTCGCCGACAACGCTACAGTCCCTGGTTAGCTGGGCAGCATGCGGTATGTGCGACAAATCTCATACCGCACCGGCTCACGACGAAGGTGCTCTTCTGTAGTGGTGCTCCTGGGTAAGCACATCTCTCTCGACAACGTCGGAAACTGAGGGAAAATCGTCCAACATACGTGTAGTCTATGCAGTGAAAGCGTAAGCAAGCGTTCAATCGATCCCTCCTACCGTTCTCAACCCTTCTGAATTTAGGATCAGATTAACGCTCCTCGTTGATTTGATCTCTCTGAAGGCGCGTTTGATTTGCAGTACCAATATTCCTTTTCTTCGCGAGCTAAGCGTGCTGCAGAGGTTTTCAATTACTGGGAACGCCCTCACAGCCATCGCCGACGTGACGATATCCATTGTTCTCGTCATTCTGATGCATTCCGCCAAAACGGGTTTCAGAAGGTCAACGGACTTGATCAATAGATTAGTATGTGCTATAGGAACCTTGTGCCGTCGTTGCTCAGTTACATCTAGATGGTGTTCACCTTTAATACTGGTAAGTGAGTCGTTGATGGGTTAGTAGGTTTTCACCTGGCGTCCTTAGGGCTACCAACCAGCGTCTGTGCGTTGGCCGCGGTTGTTTCGGTGCGTTTACAGGAATTTCTCGGTCGAGTTCCGGACTGAGTATGACCATAGCTTTCAGCCTTTCCAAATACTCTTCTTTAGTGGGTAATCTGGTTCACCCACAGAATTCGCATTTCATTTGACCGCTTAGCGTTCTGTTCTTCCCGATTTGTGAGAGTCGCCGACTTGTCAACGATATAATTATAATTTCTGATGTATTCGCAGTGGGACGTCTCTACACCAACTCGATTCTGGTGACACTGAACTGCAGAGAATACATCAAGTCTGTGGACAACGCCAGTGAAGGACCGTATTCTCTACATGACGCCCCGTTCCGCGCTAGAGTACGAAATATCGAATATCCCCGTGGAATTCTTTTCCTTACGGCTACCCTTGTGCTCGTCCAGGTACCACACTCATCCCCGCCAACCGTCGCGGTCACCATTGAAACTCATAACTTCAACGTGAGAACCTTATTTTGTTTGATTTGAACTGCAGAATTTCATTTATTCAACCGAGGCAGTTTTCGAGGGACGTGAAGACACCGCAATAGCTCGACGTCGTGGAAGATGTCTACTCCACGATAGTCGAATATGCAGATGGATTTGGGTAGTAAATATGGAGGGGAAAAACTGTATATTGAAGGAGACTACAGTACCAGTATTTATACCTCCAGAGGAACAATAAATAAACTGAACAATGTAAATACTACAACTATACGGAGTTGCAAAAGACAAGACGCGAACAATGGTTGACGCGTCGCGACGCGTTTCGATACGTGTTTGACGAAGTCCAGCTCCATGACAACATGACTCGGTGCGTCTGCGCCACGCGCCCCCACGTATGCTCCTGCGTGGTCTTGATGGGCTGAAATGTCTCCGTCCCCAATCTCAACAATTTGAATGTGGAGTCAGCACTGGCACTGGTATGAACAATTCTGAGGCGCCGTCTTCTACAGTCCTCATTCCCAGAATAGGTCAGAGTTTTCACTCAGCGCTCGCTGCGGGGCTGTCAAATGGAAACGAAGCTCGTTACTGGCAGCCGCTTTCGCGAGTCCGGGGAAATCAATATGCGGACATCCTTTTGCCGGCAAGAGTGTGAATGAGCGCAAGGTTGGATGGGCGGACAGGCCTACGACTGCTGCTGTGACAGGGAAATACACCTCTGCAACACCGTTGCACCGCACTCCTCCACCATGCGTTCGGTCGTACTGGAGGTGGAGCGTTTCCAGCATCAGCGGTAGGCTCGAGAAGAACGCGGAGGTGTAGAGACATGCGCCTGCACGCAAGTGGCGGAGATTGGGGAGCAGTTGTGCTAGCCCATCGAGGAACGGCGTGGGCTGCGGTTCGGCCCAATCGAGGTGGAGGTGTGAGAGGTGGGGGGGCATCTTGCAGCGCCTCACCAAAGTTAGTATACCCATCCGAACCGGGCGCATGGGTAAGTGAGAGGTCGAACCGCCGGAGGGAGGCGCAGCAAGCACGGATGAGGCTGGGGATGTCGGGGATCATATCCCGAGCCTTTATGCTGAGACGCGAGAGGCGCTGAAAGCGACTCAGAGAAATAGGCGGGCGAGCAAAGCCCCCGATGAATATTAATCCCAGATGTTCCAGAGATGGATTATCGGACAGAAGTGGCTCCGATGCAGGCGTGTCGCTGAGTGTCATGGCGCATATAATCAGCCGTCGAAGGGTGGAAAACGCAGGCGACGCGAGAAGGATGTTGCCCAGCGCCGCATGGAGTAATTCGTTTGGAAACGCTACCGCTTCGAAGGATATGACACCGTGGGAAGGTAGAAGGCGAACCCAGTCGTAACGGTCCAGATCCTCCAAATTGAAGGGAGTGATTTGTAACCTTCGGACGTAGGACCGGAGTCGGGAACTGCTATTCAACACCATGGCCAGCTGTTTCTGGCGCGGATGACCCCTGGGCGGTCTGTTTGATGTAAGAGCAGAGAAAAGCTCCTTCTGCGCGGGAGTAGCCCATCCCCGACACACCCGACCGGCGCTGGCCAAGGTGGAGTCTGAGCAGTGTTCAAATATTAGCCGGAGAGTGTCTTCGTCGCAACTCTGGGCCGCTGATACATAAGCGCAATGTTTTGTAGGTAGCTCTGGATCTAAACAATGGGGATATTTCCAAGTTCCAAGCGAGGAGGACGCACTATGGCGCCTTCGCCGGTACCACACAGCTAGTAGTACGAAGGTGCATGAGAGGAGAGTTGCGGTAGTGCGAAACGAGCTCATGACCTTGGAGGACAAGGTGAGTGGCACCCGCTGTCCATGGTGCGTCGCGGATAGCACCATGCCGAGAACACGTTTTTCTCGGTATTCCTGTGGCGTTCATAAAAATGAACATGTTCGCACAGTTACAACTCCGACTCGACGTCATGCATGTTGCCTGGCTCAGGGATAATTACTTCCCTCAATGCTTGAAGTAAATTCAAGAACCTCCCTGGGATCACAGGCCGACCGAAAGCTCGAAACGCGGCGAATACTGTACAAAGGAGAATAGAATTGAACATCCCCATCATGCGTGGGAACACAGCAGGCGATCTGCCAACTGCAATGATGGCATCAAATTCACACCGCCTGCATTGCTTATTCTCTCCCTTTATCTTCCTCTCCACTAGCCCCTCCGATATCGCATCGCAAGATGCAGGAAGTGTTTTGGGAAGACAATAACGCCTCCATAAAGTACTCTTCCGGAAAGTGGAGCCGCGCGTATGGCACCATCTACCACGGGTGCGCCGTGTTGCTCACAAAGACGGTACCACCAACGATTTGACCGCTCTCACGTCGCAGATCTGCCGTTATGAGGACGAGGCGGCTCGGTGACTCTATGTCTGTCTCGTTTCAAGGTCCGTAATGCCTTATACCTTTCCGCCGGTGCGGGTGGAAGGTTGATTCTAATTCTCTTAAAGGTTCCGCTATAAAATTCATGGGCGCCCAAGGATGGGACCACGGGAGCTTTCTGGTCAATCTTGATGGCGAAGAAACTATAGTTGATGGATATTGCTGTGGGCCCAATGGCGGAGTCCCACAGGTCATCCAATTTGAAGCGACCGGTCTCAGTACCACTTCTCATACGCTGAATATCACGAATTCTGCCGCTGGGCCCTCCGGGACTGTTTTGGAGGTTGACGCGCTGCTGTGAGTTCCCACTCAGAGATCTGTGTGCGTTGTCTCAACGATATCTCTTCCACAGCATTACGCCTCATCCCGAAACCAAGTACGCCTTCAAATCACATATCTCTCTGGTCGCATTCTTCGTCCTGTTGGCAATCATCCTCGTCGCTGTACGCCGCCGCCTTATTCGTCTGGCCCACACGACTTCCTACCAGATGCTCCCTATGACATCGAATCCCCCTGCGTCCTCGGCTTCGACCCCGGCAGCGCCTTCCGCACTGCATCGACGCGACAAGGGGACACCACATCCCTATTTCAACGAGTCCGGGGCATCTGGGAGCGGCAGCGGCACCGGAAGTCAAACTGTGCCTCAGTACTATGCGCCTCCGGCAACCGATCCTCAACTCGACGATGCACTCGTTGAGCGTATCGCACAGCGGCTTGCGAGACTCGTTCATGAGGATGCTCCTCCGACGTACGAGACAACCACGGCTGCGTGATCCCCAGATCAGGTGTAGTTTACATCTCAAACCTGCGTGTACATATAGCTTAGCGTGAATTTCGAATCGAAGTCTTACCGTAGTCCAGTCGCTTCGTTAAAACAAACCGCGCATGCCACCCAAATCAATCAACCGATGGTCAAAAAAAAAAAGCTCCATATCATGATCATTGTGCCAATCGTATGCTAAACCGTATGCTAAACCAGAGTAAAACCAACCTAACCCAAGTTGAAGAAATCTCTCAGCAGCCCGCAGGGACTGACGTGCCGTCGACATGGTTCGCGGCGTCCGTGCCGAGCCCACGGCTCGCAAAGGCCCTCCAGAGCGTGCAGGTGTTGGCGCCGGCATAACGGTTCGTGTCGGCCTGGATCCACGCGGTGCGAGCGGTGAGGACTGTCACGGGCACCCATTAATCATCCCGAAGTAGGAAGAAGGCAAGGAGGCAAAGTAGGGATGAGGAAAGGATAGGAAGGGGAGGACTCACAGGTGGGGTTGCAAGGCTGCAGTGCGAGGGCGTCGATGAAGAGATGGAGGAAGACGATGTTTCCCTCGGTCCCGGCGGGGTTGGTACGTGCGGTTGCGGACCAACCGTGCGCGGCCACGAGCGACGCGTAGACGTTGTGCAGGATGTTGGCCCAGACTTCGCCGATGTCTATCGAGAGGGAAAAGGTGATGTGTCGTGATTAAAAGTTGGAGGGGGGAGGAATGAGGACGTACCGTGAACCTCAGTGAGGGTGCGAAGGCTCGAGTAGCGCAGGGGGTTGGTGGTTCTGCGAGATGAGATAAATTACATCTCGTAAAATGTGGAATCGGAGCTCAAAACTCGGACTTACGCGGAGGTCGAGTATGGGTGCGAGCGGATACCAGCGGCATCGTTGATCACGTATTGGCCGAGGACGTAGTCCGGAACAGCGCTGGACGTCTTCTCATTCCAGTCGGCCATCGCATCGGACCAACCTACATTTCACCCATCGTAATTCAGTTCGCCGTGTTGTTCAAGTTCGAAAAACGACCCGCACCTTCACCCATACCACCCGCCTCGGTGGTCTGCAGACATCTGCCGGTTCCACCACCGGTCATGCGGTTGGTGATCCCGTGGGTGTTCTGAATACCAAGAAATAATGAGTTATTAATCGGCGTGCTTTCCAGTGAGCGGAGGCTAATCGTACCTCGTGAGTGACAATGTCGTTCTCAAGAGCACCGTCGCGCTCGGGGTTAGTGAGATCCCACAAGAACATGCCTTCAAAGCAAATTGTAATCGTGAGCGAAGTTTACTTGTAGTTAGCTGCGAAACAATAACGTACGCATGGCTCCCGACTGCCCACTAAACGCGTAGTCAAAAAAATATGAGTTCTACCGAGAAAGGAACGCACTCGGGCGGAGTAGAAAAGTCGGCGTTGTCGATTCCTGCCGAGTTCTGGACAGAGATCGTGACGCGGTCATTGCCCGCGCCACCCTTGCCGAAGTTGTTGTTCTAGGGGCAGGCAGGTAGGTAGGTATAATTTCACCCCCAGTGACATAAAGTACACACCTGGAAGTTAAAGGCGGCCTGAAAGGTCGAGAATCAGTCAATGCTCAGACAAGCAAAAAAATCAAGCTGAAGCCCACCTCCGTGAATCCATACCGGTACCTAATGAAAGTCAATCGGAGAGAGAGAATAGGAGCGGGCGGCGGGCTTACGATAAATCGTGGATGGTGTTCACAATGTAGAAAGCATTAACCCTTGCAGCGTCTACATTAGCGGTCGTCGTCGGCGCGGTGGCAGCATTCTGTGGGAAATTGAACACGAGGCCGGCGGCAGATTGGGTCGTCACGGCGGTTTGGGCGCCCTTGAAGGAGATGGCATTGTTTCCACTTTTATCAATTCATAAGACTAAGGGACTAAAAGGAAGAGAGGAGATACATACGCGGTTGTTCTAGCGAAATGGAAGGATCAGCAAGACGACAAGTAATTTACCCAGGGTGTGAAGGTGCTTACGTTGTGGTCGTGGTACCGTCAGAGTGCCACCCGTCGGGGCTGCGATGACTTGCATTGAGCCCTCTATAATTTCTTCATGTACCCAACGTACCTAGCTAGATAGAAGATTTTACGAGATACGTCAGTTCATAATTCCCCGTGAAAGGGCTTGAGCTAAACTCACCAAGCGTATCCTGCGGGTTCGTCAGAGTCTCGAATCCCTGTGTCAGGATCTCCTTCTGGATGGGGAGGACAAGATACTACAGCAAAAGCACCAAACCTGAAATCAGCTCTACGTCCTTCAGAAAGCAAAGGAAAAAAAAGAAACGTACCGAGGCCTTAGAAACAAAGTCCGTAACGGATAAAACCTCCGCGGTGTGCGCGTCGACAAACGCCTCCAACCATGCGTTGGTCTCCTCGTTCTGAATTTGCATCACATGCGTGAGGCGGACGGAGCCGTCCTCGAGCGCGAGGAACTCGAGGGTGGGAGGGTGGTCGTTGAGTTTACCGTCGAGTGCGTCCTCCGCGGCGGCGATTGCGTCCTCAAGAGAGATGGTGGGGGTGGAGGGGGAGACGTTTGCTGGAGAGAGAGATATGGGATGAGATAAGAACTCCAGCAAAGAGACAGGACATACTGGTTGGGACGAAGGATGAACCGACGGCGACGACCTGGACACATCGGTGAGATACCGAAAATGGAAAGACTAAATGTCGGATCTTAAACAAACACACCTTATTATCTTTGTTGAACGCTACGTTGGCCACGGCATTACCAATGGGGATGCCATCCTATCAGAGAGCGGCTCAGAATGAATGTTGTGCGTAGAATGATATAATATCAAGATACTCACAATCGTCTGGCGCACAAACGCGTGGTCAGACACCTCTCCAGCGAAGCCGCTCTTGAAAGTAACCGCGCCGGCCGGAAGGTCGAGGTGCGACTCGAGGAACGCGATCGTCCTGTCCTCGAGGCTGACATCCTCGCGCTTCTGTAGGGGGGTGGTCGATACCCTCCCCGAAAGTCTTGATACACACGATTGGTTCAGCGAATGAAGCAGCTATATATGTGTGTGTGTTCGCTGACCTGGTAGGTCGACTCGGGGTGGAAGGTATTGAGCTGCAAACCACGGCCGACGATCCTCAGACGGTTTGTCACGTGCTTCAAGGATGCCGGCCACGGGGCTGCGAGCCCGGATGAAGCGTACACGATCGCAAGGAACACCGAGGCGAAGAACTTGTTGAAGGCGACCATGTCTGTAGCGCAGGGATGCGTAGGCAATGTTGAGGAAGGACTCTGGGTTTTAAGCTGAAGTATTTGCGCTGGGTCCACCACATGATAGAGCGATAAGATAGAAGACGGTAGCGTCAATTGCCAGTGAGGGAGAGGTGTCTTTCAGCCGCGCGCCCGAACCTCAGCTGAGGAGGAATTGTCGCACACCGGTGGGACTTTGAGGACGATAGGACAGCCAAGACCAAACGGATGGAAGGCGCGCCATGTGAAGGTAAATAGGCGTGATCGACTAACACTACCTGTGAGAAGCCAATGGCCAAAAATTGTTTGATTTTTGGGGCGGAAGCCTCGGCAGCGAGAGCAGCAGCGATATTCCTTGTATTCGAATGATCACAGCCTCGATGGTTCGGCTCGCAAGATGCCGTGCGTCGCATGGTACCACCTCGCATTACGCAGCAGACTAGAGGTCGAGATAACTTTCCAGTATTTTAGTGCTCATGCAACATGGCAGGATTCGATTTTGCAGTGACAGGGAAGATGCCAAGCCAACGGAGGATGTCGGCATAGATTGTGTGAGAAAGGCGGGCTATTCCAGCCACATGGACAACTCAAGGTTGAAACCGACGGTTAGGGAGAGAAACGCCCCGTGCTTTTCATCTGGCACAAGAGGCGAACACTGTGTCGAACGATATATTGTTTCGCATTCCCGGAAAAGGCATACAGTTTGGGAATGGGGGTGGCACGTAGAGTCATTGCCAAGAAAATCCTTCAATCGTGTGGTTTGGATACCGACGGTTTGCCACGCGCTGCAGGTCCGAGAACGATGGTGGAGGTTGGGAACAGAAAAATGATGGGTGGCGGTGTTGGCTCGTGACTAAATGATGGCTTCCCCTTCGGGAAGTCTCGCTCTTGCCTCCTCCCATTTCGTCTCGATACCACATCGGTTCTACTCGCGGATGACCACTGGGGTTCTCCTGGGCGCCTGTAAAATTCTCCCTCAGGCAGATTCAGACTCGACATTCAAGTGTCTGGTGCCTAGCTACGTATTCGTCTAGACTCGTGCTCTTGCTCTTGCGTACCGGCGCCCAGGCATTCGACGGGCTCACTGTGGTTCGCCGGTATTCAATCCATAATCTCTGTAGATCCGGCCCGCTCATGATATCTCGATTGCACCCATGGCCTAATTCAAGCTGGGTGTGAATTCTTTGTGGTGATTTTCTTGGCAGCGCGGCCCGCTGCACATGTCTTCATCCATGCGCAAAGGCGCAACCGGACCACGCGTGCTCGACGCTAAACATGTAAGTCTTCACGCATCTGTTGAACGTCGAGAGCTTTGAACTCATTTCTGTGATTCGGCGGCTTGTGCGTAACTGACGTTCTCATTTGGCAGACACCAATTGAAGACCTGGCAGCTCTTGGCTCGGATGGCGGCGCTGCGATGCGCCAATTGACTGCGAACCGCCGCGGAGCTTCGCCTAGTGTCGTCTCTTGATGACACTTTCGCGCAAGAACGGAGGGCGTGCGACTTTCCCTGCCTCAGCGTTTACGTCAGTTAGCGGGGCGCAAATCCCCGTACGTTATCAGTAACAAAACCCTCCTTGGTCCTTGGTGCTCGAATCACGAGAAGCAAATCTTCTTTCTCCGCTCGTCGCACGTTACGCGTACGTACGTACCTGTCCTTCAAGCTGAGCGCTTTGGACGCTGTCACATTTGTAGGTCCCTCATCTTCTCTGCTCGCTGTCTCGCCATGCACTGATTGAAGTCGACAGATGTCGAGTGGGGCGCGGCATGAGGCGCCATCTACCGATATATATCTAACGAATAGGATCCTTTTCCCCCGTTTCTTCGGCTGAGTCAGGGCTTGAATAGGCGCTGAACTGCGGGTTTGACGCAATAGAAATAAATCTAGAAGGAGCTCACAAGTTCGACGATGAGTAAACCGCGGGATGAGGCACGGAACGTAGCCCGCACTAGTACTCCCGCTCATCCCCACTGAAGCCATAGCGGGTTGCGTCAGTTTGACAATGGGCTTTCAAGCGCGCAGGGGAGATACGGATCGTTGGCCGCACTCACATTTACCCGAATTCACTCCATGGCCAAAATGAGTTCGAAATCAATTCAATTCTGCGGTAATCGTAACTGCTTAAGACGAGATGTAAGTGTCAGCGAATTGTGTCGTCAGCAGGGTTCAGTCAGCGAACAAATGGCGACAATCCTCCTTAATCCAATTCCACTCAGAATTCATCCCATTCTAGAACCGCCCTCGACTCTCCGTACGACTTTCTTCGTCTGCTCACGCCGCACTGGGTCCCACCCGTTATCGCAATTCTCCTAGGAAGAGTACAGCGTCGGGCAATGTTCATTTTATGAAAATGTGAGCGTCCGCGATGATATCAATTGCATCTTGATCTGTCAACGACACAGGGAACCGAAGCTTAGCCCTAATCGATTTCACTGCATCCTCTCGGCACCCGTAGGACGCAGAAGAAATTCTTGTGATGAATTTGAACTAGAACTTGAACTCAACAGATAGCAGCCGTCAAAATCAGACTTATGGCGTCGCCATTCCCGCGCCAATGGCCGTGCCTGTACAAGCTTGACTTAACGTCGGCCTTTCTTATTCTGGTGACTCCTATCAGACTCTTTTTGTGATAATGGCCTTGCCTTGCTGTTTAACTTTCTTAGGCTCTATTTGGACTACTTCGATTGCTGAGGCACCAACTAAACCAACCTCTGATATCAATATGAACATATCTGATCCCATTCAGCAGCTCGGCGGATAATTGGTTTCAAACTGAATCTTGTTTTTAACGGGAGCCACCATCTCTGAAGATTCGTCGCCGCCGTTCTCTACGTATCTTGCTGAATTCAGCAGGTGAAACGATAGCAGGCCGCCCTGCATTCAATGGCGGACGGGTGGTACAACAAATGGAGACATTCTTCGTTCTAATCTAATTTCACTCGACGTCCTATAGCTATTCTCAGGGCGACCTCGGCCCCCGGTGCGACTTTCATAAACCGTATTTTTGGTCCTCTTCTGCGCCGCACCGGGCCCGCCCGCCCGTTCGTTGTTCGTTATCGTCCCAGGAATAGTACGGCGTCGAGTAGCGTCGGGCAACGTTGGTATGAATGCGAGCGTGTCCGTGATTGGATCTGTCCAACGATACCGTGGACAGGAGCGTGCTGATTTCGGGTTGGATTTCATTATTAATATTTCCGTCAATGGGAACTAGAGTCATTAACTGCTGGGTATGAGATATATGTGCGCGTCCTCCGGGTCCCTAGGGCGCGGGGGAATTCCTGGAATGACTTTCATCACCAAACTCTCGTGCTAATTGTTTAGCAGGACCGCCGGGTCTGTGTGTATCGCGGTGCCTGAACGAAAGTACTTGACTGGACGGCTTTTCTGATTCTGGCAAATCATTTAGTGCGGTGATGGTCTTGACCTATTCATTCAACTTCTTTCTCTTCTGGCAAGATACCGTTCAATGTGAGTGCACGACGAGATCAATATGACCCCGTTCGGTGAGTACTGAATCTTGTCGTCAACGGGAGCCACCATCTCGTGGTGTCAGCTGGCGTCGACCTCCTAATTGGATTCGAAATATTCTTCTACAGCCGTTGCTAGCAGGCGGAGTGGCGGTTGCGATCGCGAATATTTAGGGGAATCAGCATGCTTGCGGATCTCGGTGCCTGGACGCGGACGGACGGACTTTCTGCTTCTGGATTCTGGCGACTCCTATCCGGGGGTGAGTATTACAATAATCGACGACTAATATCCTTTTTTTTCTTGGCGGAGCGACAGAGCGACGAATATCTTGGCTTTTGTTGTGCAGAGACAGAACCAGTGGCATGATATGGATTTTGAATTGCATTGGCGTCCGAGTCGCACAGGTGGCGGGAAGCGAGACGACGTGGACGCCACGTCGATCCGCCGCCCGTCAACTTTCAATCTTCAAGTACTTATTATTGAATTTATACGCCCGCATCATTCACAGTGACAGGGTATATTGAATACGCCACCAAGATAAGGCGGAACGTCGGGGGCACCGACCTTTTTGTGGTAGAACCGATAAGGGCTGTGGTGGGTGTTAATTAATTTGAGCAACCAGTTTGACGTTGATCTGCGTTTGAGGGAGCTTCATATTCTGAACAGTAGTGAAGCTTAACTGTCCCCTCAACTGAGCCCCTGACATTCGGCGGGAATCCGGTTCATCCTTTCTGAACGCCGGAAACACGAGGAAGTGAAGTTGATAGGCGTGTAATTCAAGAGAAAAAAATGCCGATGCCTAAGAATTCCACATTACCCCAATCCCCGTGCAATCTGAACTTGTGAGGACGAAATGAAGTACAATCAGGCCCTCATCGCATTATCAGGGTTTTTCTGTTCGAAATTCGGAGCCGTGGCAGTGCCACAGCACGTCGCTGTGGCCTTCTTCCTCCATCTTCCACGCTGCAAAATTAGCCTGGATTCTCTGAGATTTTCTCGACAGACTTGCGCCACACAACTAAGTTATCTACTTGGTCAGCGGACCCGCGCCACTGACGTCCAATTGCTGGACTGTATGTCGCAATGCTGCAGCACCGAGCACGCCGGAAACCTTGGTCGACATCTGGCCGAGCTTCCTCTCTTACCGTGACGCTCCTCCAAAAGGCTAGATTTCCTTGCTGCCTCGGCCCATCTCGCTCATTCAAGACGTAAGTACGCTAAACTGTAACCCCGATCCTGGGCTGGCTGGGAACTCCGGTGATGGCGCCCGACAGACGATATGTCAGCGGCCGCTCTTTATGCGCCCTTCAATATGGCCGAGTCCAGCCAATTCGAGGCGGGGTGCTCTGGGTCGTCAGAAGACACGCTCGGCCGTGGCTTGGAAGCCGAGTATACAGCCGGGTATCGTCCATCGCCGATACGTCGGAGGGCCGTTCTGCGTGCGCTTTTTGATTCTCCGCTTGATGCCGTCGCGCAGTTTCTTTGAATGCCTTTCCAGGGCTCATATTCTCATGTCTTTCCTATTTCTCGAATTTCCTCCTGATGCCGCGCGGTCTGGGCCGTAGGGTGTCGTGAAAGATTCACGGCCAGGCATTTAGGCCGCTCTTTTCGCATTCCACAAAAATCCCATCCGGCGGCGTGGAAAAAGAGGTGTCCACGTTAATTAGGGGCTGCAGTGCCACACAGGTTCCATCATGGACTATTTTGCGTGTTTGGGCGGGTATCTATCTGTCGCGTTTCCATTTTAGTACCCGTTATCCGTGCCGTAAACCTCCCTTGAAGGAGACTGATTATAGGTGGCGTTGGTGGCACTACCTCTTGTGGATTCTAGTGGATTCATCTGATGCATTGCAAAGGTGTGCATAAATCCTCCGTGAAACCTTGTAACTACTGTCTAATTACTGACATCGCTTTTGAGTCTCGAAACTGATGCTGTAGGATTTTTGCAGGAATTTATCTGGACTGATCGAGGTGCCCAGGAACGATCGCGTAATAAGAACCCATCAGACCGACATCCCGCCTATTGATCATCCTTCTCCCTTTCTTCCCACTCGCCTTTCCGCCACTCCCAATTCTATTTTTTTCCCCTCAGCGACGACTGACAGGGCAAGTGTGAGGGAAATACTGAGCGCATACACGTGTTTGCGCCCGGATGTCTACTGATTGCTGTCAGATCGACATGAAATTCGGCAATTCAAAGGATGGAGGCCTTCGCCCGTCTGGGATGGCGCGTCAGCTCGCATCACGCATCACGCATCACGCATCACTGACGAGATGGGTTATATTGCGAAGAGTAAAAAGCACCGGCATCTGACAGCGGATACATCAAATCAGATGCAAGGAACGGCGGTCGGAGTCGCTTGAAATAAGAGAGCTCTTATCAGTGGCGCCGCCACCTAACCGCCCGCCTCCTCCTTCGTGTTCATCTGTCTTCTTGCCTGCGCCGTCCAGAGCTGCAGGCCATGCCGGCGTCGTTGGTCGTCTCTTGAACGCAAACACATTACACACTCGCAGCGGCAGACCCCGCACGGCGGCATATGCCTGGCCCTGCCCTCAGCTACGGTCCAGACGACTACAGTGTCGAAGGAGCCCAGCAGTATGTTTCCCTGACGCTCGTCAACAACTACGTGCTCTGTGCGTCCGCTCTCTTTTTCCTCCCCAGTTCTCGTCCTGAGACCCCCCAGATGCGACCGCGTGTCTGCTGGTATACGAGCTGTTCACCTCGCTCGACGACGAGGTCGCCCGGGTATGGTCGCTCAAGTGGCGCCTTCCAAAGATCCTCTTCATGCTCAATCGCTACGTTATCCGCGCAATCTTGGTGTGAGTCCCCGTCCTTGTCGCGCCATCCCCATCCAAGCTCAATGGATATCCGATTCTCCCCCAAATCAGAGGCCTCTGGATATTGGCGGACTACCCGGGCACGTCGCCCGAGGTGCGTCTTCATTTCCCTAAATGAAACGCGGTGTTGATCTATTGCCGCAGTTCTGCCGTATCTACTCCTACTGGCAGATGATCCCGCTGCGCCTCGCAATCCTCGCGGCACAGGCGCTGGTGGTCATCCGAGTGTGGGCTATCTGTGTGTCATATCGTTCCACCTTTTCCTCGGCAGCTAATTTCATGCAGACAACAATTCGCGACGGATGTTCTGGGTCCTCACGACCCTCTATACCTGTGCGTGTCCGTCTTGGCGACATAGCCACGTACTGATATTGTCCGCGAATAGTGGAGGTTGCAGCGGTTACGGTGTGCGTAGTTGTGGCGACGATTGACACTCAAGGTGCGTCGCCGTCCGTTTCTCACTTGTTCCATATTTAATCTCGAAACTCGCAGGGGTGGCCCAGCCAGCACCTCTCAGTTGTGCTCTCGTTTCGCGCTCCGGTTATTACTTGGCAGCTTTCGCCCCGGGGACATGGTGCGTTCTCCCATTCGTTCGCTTGGTTTCAAGACGCTTAACTGACAGCCGACCTGCGGGCAGGATCGCCCCTGTTTGCTTCGAATGTACGTTCTTCGAATCGTCCTTGTTCCTCAAATCTGACTCACTCCTCGGAAATGGCAGTCATTATGGTCGTGATAACGTTAGCCAAGGTTCTTCCGCGGTGGACGTGGGGCGGGAAGGCGGGATTGTTGGGTTCAGGGGGAAACCCTACGTACGTCATTTCGCTGCTGCATTCTCGCATGCCTTACTTAAAGACTCAAATAGCCTCAACATTCTTGCACGCGACTCTCTCATTTATTTTGGCTTTATTTTCAGTCCGTCCTTCGTTCCTTTGCTGCCTGATTTTCCTAACTAATAATCGGCGAACAGCTTTCACCCTCACCAATACGGTTATCTACGAGCTCAGCTTCTGGACGCACTACCATTCCATTCTTCTCGGGTATGTTGATCTTGTCCCTGCTGTGCTGCATCCCACCTAATTTTACCCACAGTCCTACCTCCGCAATCTCCTGCATCGCTGTCAGTCTACCTTCCTTCCTTGATTCCTTCTCACCGCTATTTTCATCCAATGCTGACGATAACGATGCTATTCTTACCCAGGTCTCCCGCATGATGATCAACATCCGCTCCGTTCCCTCCTCGCCGCTCGAGCACCCGACGACCACCACGGGCGCGTACGCGCACGCGGACTTCAGCTTCGCGGAATGCGCCTCGTCGGACGACAACTACAGTGCCGGCGGCATCCCCGACACCGCGCGCACAGCGTACTTTGACCCGGCGCAGGTCGTCGTCGTCGCGGGCGACGGCGGGTACTTTGGGCTGCCGCCGGGTGGGTACGCGATCGTCGACGGCGCGTACAGGTCCCTGACGCGGCCGAGTAGTGCAAGGACGAGCGGGGACGCCACGCGCGTTGGGGACGCGGGGAGTGAGGCTGGGAGTATGATTGAGATGGGGTTGAGGAAGGTGCTGTAGCGCCGTGCAGCCAAAGCGGAGAGAGGATAGGAGGCGCAATTTGTATCTCTAGACCAGACCAGACCAGGAGCGCGGAGGTATAATACCCCGGGAATAATCACGCACGAAGGCAAGTAGACTATCATTATTATTTTATGTCTTTGTGTAACTTTGTACAATATGCATGGACTGCTTTAAAGACTCGTTGCAACAGCTGTTTTCCGGTATTTGGTCAAATCACCGCCAACCTTCTATCTGTCAGGCAAGAATGTTGAACAGCCTCATGGACAGATGCCGCCAGTCAGTTTGGAACACCGCTGTTTTCGTAAACCCGGAACTGTACATCTATCCAGTGATAATCTGGAACATATGCCAAGACTACCAAGTTACTTACTCTACTTCTCGCTGCTTAATGTCGGCGGGCGTGTCCGCATAGAGTGATATTCATCCAGCGCGGCAATGAAAAGTGGCGTCGCCTGTTCCATTGACTGTTCGGGGAGAGGCAGGGAGGCTTGTGTTGCGCCGCATGCCTGAGATACCAGCTCAACTGGCGAGGACTCGCGGATTTTTCGCCTTTGACAGTGATAAACATCGCGGCTTTGATGGCGGGTTGACCTTGCCTGTTGGAGAATTCATTTGTGTTTGAGCGCGCAAATCCATCGGCGGAATCATATCCGATAGCTCAAGGGGCGGAGGTCAGTCATGCCCGACCGCTGGATGGGTGGGTTGGAATTCCGGAGCCGCTTAGACTGGGCTTGCAGGAAACTGTGACGTTCAACAACAATACTATTGTTTTGTGACCCTCACTGAAGAGACCGGTCTCTTCGGCTCGATTGTATCCACGAGCCTTCTTTTTTCTACATGTGCGGCGAACTATACATTTTGCGTTCTATTTAAACGCCACGGTTCAAAACTTTCTGTATAGAGACATTTATAATGGACGAAATTAATTGTGGTGTGAGAGTCAACCGTAAAATGTGGGCGAGTGAACACAGTGGCGTCCAATCACTGAAGAGGCCGGTCTCTCCAGTTCGATTGTGTCCATGAGCCTTCTTCTTTTTCTACATTTGCGGCAAACTGTATGTTTTGTGTTCTATTTGAACGCCACGGTTCAAAACTTCTGAATAGACATTTATATGGGATGAAATTAATTGTGGTGTGAGAGTCAACCGAGAGGGGATCCGGGCGAAGCAGCTAACCGTCCTTAACCAGTGCACGCAGTGGCGTCCAATCAGGATCAATTGGACCAAACTCGCCAGACTCGATTTGGGCTGATGAGCGAGGAACGAGCTAGTAACATCACAGTAACTGTCTACTAGAGAGACTACTGTAAGTAATTTGGACTGGAGGATTCCTCTCCAAAAGTCTCCGAAGATTAGGTTGAGAGACCCTTCATAATTTTCTATATCAGCAGTGAGGAACAATCTCGAACCAATTTGCAGCGAAAAAAAAAGAAAAAAACAATTGTTACTCACCGCGACGGGAACGATGTTTGCTCATGTGCTTTTTGATGCGGACTCGTGTCCGAGACACGTGACACACATGTGCTTGTCCTGTCCCACCACGTCCCTTTACTTTCAGGGTATGTCTGCTAACGGGTGCACACTGCATCCGATATTAACTTCGATCTAGAGAACCAGATATTGCCATGATGAACTCTCAGGATGAGCTTCCCTCGCCTATGACTTTCACTTCATCGTGCTAGGGTCTTCCAGAGGTTGATACCCAAGACAACTTCTCATTGGACCGAACAGCCACTGTGCTAAGGAAGACTATGCTTCTATGCCGTGCGTTTCCGGCTTCGAATTGTGCAATGCGCTCTGGGGTCGCGGAAACCGACGTCTTCGCCGACGCTTGAATTCCTCAAGCTGACCTGACACCATGTGAACTCAAAGCTTCCTGGCTGCCCTATTTCTGGGCGGGTCTTCCCTCTCTCTGGCTCCAAGGACTGTTTTTTCTCTCAAAAAAAGACACCCCACTAAACTTCAGGAAATTGTGCCTCTCATCACTCTCGCCCAAATATGCTGCTGCTGCTCACGGTGATTAGAAACGTTGGCCTTGCCCAAATTGTCATCGGCCGCCATGGCTTATCAAAATCCCGCCCACTTGTACAGTCTAGAGAAAAGGATAGCCAATGTCTGAAGTACCTGTCGCCTTCTGGCGCTTCCCCGGCGGTCAGAGCTTTCGAACTGCAATATCCTTGCTGACTGACTTCTCAGCGCTCTCACTGTCATTGCAACAGGACCGATTTCTGCTATCGAAGACAAGATTAATTGGTAAAAACTGCAAGAATTTATACTTCGTACTCTTTTCGATGGATCTCAGCTGTTTTGCCGGACAGGCAAATTTGGCAGCTCAGTAGCTTATCAGCTACTTCGAATATTGCCTATCTGGATACTCAATGCCGACAAAAAGGATATTCTTAGGGAAACCGAACCAAAGCTCTTGACGCGTTATCCGGGGCCTCAACGGCGCGAGCCGCGCGAACTCCATGTGGATCCAAACTTTTCGACTGTGCTATTCCTGGTCGCGGACTTTTTGCCCCCTCCCGCTGCGAAGCCAGCAGCAACTTTTTTCTTCTCCATGAGATCGGATACTCATTTCCAACTTGAATAGTTCGTGCTTGTCACCGTTGCCGCTATATCTCTGCTGTTTTTGTCGTCAAATAGAGGCTTCAGAGCACAACGTCCGTGCAGAGAAATAGGTTCATCAGTCTCGTCGAATAGCGCCCACCGAACAAGCAGGGCCAGGAACGGGTATATATCTTGTAACCGAGAAAATGTTTTCGACGCGTCTTCCGTTGTTTCCTTGGCGTGAACCGATCTAACTGTATATGATTTCCACCGCTCGTGACTTCCCATGCGTTCAACCCCCCCCCTCCCCCGCGGTGGGCCCCGGACGCTGGGGGGCGCCCCCCGAGGCCCCGGGGTAACCTCTCCTTCGTTCCAACAAATCTGTGAAAGGGTAGCCTCGCCCACCATTCAGCTGGACGAGGTTGACCCCACGATTGATAACGCATTGATGTTCTCTGGGATTATGTTCCAGAGTCTTGTCCTCGCCCACGAGTCGGGTTATGACGTATGTCGCCGAATTTCCCTGGTTCTGGCTTTCGACTAAATTCTGTTCTGCTGGTTCTGGATCCTGGTCCCAGCTAGTGTGCTTTTATCTCCGACATGGTTGGCATCCAGAGTCTGAAATCAGTGGATTAGGCATCGGATGCTCTCCCCTCAACAATGCGACGTGTTTCACACCCAATTCCGTTGGATGGAGTGTAAGGAATCCTCCACCTCCGTCTGTCGTTCGTCATTCACCTTTGCCAGGATGGCTTGATCTTCTTGACCCAGACTATGCTACGAACAGCAATTTCGACCTCTACGTCTTGTTCACAACGACTTGTTTATTTAATTTACAACTCGCGATTCTTTCTTTCCTACCAGACATTACGAAGCACTTCTGGACCTTCAAGCACTCTGGGAATTTCATCAAGCGTGAGCAATATTTTCATGTTTTCATAACAAATATCCATATTGTTGAACGTGAAAATTTCTCTTTCCGTAGCCGGCAGCGTGCGCATGCCCCTCGAAGGCCCCGAGGTCCGCCAGTCGATGATGGCTATTTCAACCCCAACCGCATACAACCTCGTCCTCATGAATCTAACACTACCGATTCTAAGCTTACGCTCTCCTTCCCCGACACGGTCTGCCCCGTCTCCGCCTTCCGAACGAGTGGGACGGAGGATTTTGCAACCGTCACCAAGGCGAGGAAGCTGCGGAGCGCGTTCTTACTGCCGCTCAAGAAGTATGAGCTTGACCACGCATACGTTTTGATCGCGCCGCTTGCTGAAGGAGGAGTAAGGATGGGGGAGGATGCGCAGCGACGTATGGGCGACCGAGACCATTTTTTTTTTCTCTTCCTGTTCACGCTTGGCAGCAGCAGGAACAATTCCTCCGTGGATATCTGAATTCGAACAGCAAGGAACTTGGTTCGGACACCTTTCTCATGATTTAGCAACCCATCGCTCTCATCCATCAACCATTCTATCGAGGCATAGGTAATGATTCACACACAGCCATGAATACATGCATACATGTATAGAGTAGGCAAATTTTACGGAGACTTTGGTAAGTAGATTGTAGGTAATTATGCGTAGACAGATGTATGGAGATGGGGCAAAAATAAGGATACAGAAACAATCCAAAAATCCGGCGTAAGTGAGGCCGCGCACTGCACGGCAGAGACGGGTATCATCGGGAAGGGTAAATGGAAGGCAAACTATCGATACAGACACGAGCGGGGCTCCAGTGAAAATCCGGGGGGTAAACGAGTGTGGGGTCGCAGAGCGACGAGCAGGACGAATGTGCGAGTCTTGGGAGATGGAATGGTGTGATAGGCGGTGGTGGGAGGTTTTCTGTAGCGTGAGATGTCAGAAATATTGGTAAAATAGAGAGAACGAAAGCGCGCACCAGATGCAAGCATACATTCTGCATGCCCGAGCCTCCTCCGTCTCGGTTTCAGGTTCGGGTTCAGGTTCGCGGGCCACCTCGGACAGGCCAACAAATGGTGCGTGCTCCTAAGGAGTCGTGATTCGTCAGGACGGGGCCAGAAACGAAGAAAGGTAGAGACGTACAATCTCACGAGGGAGGACGTGAAGCGCCTTCCCAGCTTCGGGAACGGGTGCAGCCGATACGGCGAGGGCCACTATCAGTGAAAGTTAGAAATGGAACGCGGACCAAGGGAAGGCGACATACGGAAGGAAGCAACGAAAGCCAAGACGAGTTTGCACTGCATGACGATATATACAAGAGGGCGAGGAGAAATTCTCGGGAGCTGCGAACGTCGACTGTTTAGGGCGAACAATGGAGAGCGGAGGCGGATTTCGCGTCCTAATAAACCTCCGCTCCGATCCAGGAATAGATTGTCGGACGCCGGATGTTGAGACAATGGATGTCCCATATTGGGACGATTGTTTATACTGCGCTTTCTCTCACGCCCTCTGCGTTGTACTTTGCTGGCGACCACCCGTAGCAAGCCGGCGCAACATCAACAAAGCCATCAACGACAGTTGCCTAATTCGGCTGAGATTTCCGAATTGGGAAGAAGAGGCGGAGAATTGCGAGAAAGGGATATCCAATTGAGATCGGGAGGCCCGAGAGGACATTGTCCCCAATGCAATGTTGATGCGAGGAACGATGATCGTGCCTTCTGCAGGTAAATTATCGTGTCCGCCATTGCATCCAGGAAGAATCTTTTTGCAGGAAACTTGGCAGCCACCCGTGATCGAATGCAAGACACTGACCTTGTATTGCTCTGGGATCCTGGATGAGTTGTAGTCGAGGGATGAGTAAGGACGAAAATGAATAGAAAAAGTGGCAAGTGGCCGGCAACACGGTGGATCTTGTTTGCTGTGATGCGTGACTGCATCGCCACATGCACTTCTCTTGCTTTCTCCCTTCCATCGTCATTCCAGCTGCGTCAGGCAGTGGTAATCTATGCCCTCCTTTTTGCCTTGAGCCATCTTGTGCCTCGCTTCCTGAAGAACCTGCCGGATCTGACCATGGAACCTCATTGACCGTCGTCGCATTACTGTACAATTACGTTCAATTCGGAAGTCATGCGTCACGCACCCCTCTATCGGTATCGAATTTTGGTCCATGTCACGCGTCACGGGGGTCTTTATCGAACCTGCAAACCCAAAGTCACCCCCCCCAGTGGCGAAAAAAAAGTCAAATTTTGGTCATCGAACTGCTCGGACCATGTCACGCGTCACACCCCCTATCGATTTGAACGTAATTGTACAGTACTCGCAGCTCGATTTTCCTATCAAGGGTAGACAGCCTTCAGCTACCTCGGTCTACAGCCTATGCCGTACACGTACCTCGCTCACATCGGCTAAGATCTGTGTACATTTGTCTACGTGGGTAGATAGATGGCAGAGCCTAGCATGGATATAGGTAGCCCAACGGGTCTGTGTACCCTTCGTCTACCCTTGTAGACAGACCTCGGTCTACGGGGGGTCGGAACGTAGTGATTCTCAAGGCGCATATCTCCTTTTTTCCATCTGTCGAAAATCAGATCACAAAGATCTGTTTTCAGAGATCACCCGCGTCGGCGCCAGACATTCGCGCGCACTTCAAAGCACCGCTCGTCCGGCCTCGTTGCCGAGGGTCAATCTCCTAGCAGGAGGGCCAAACACCTGCAAGCGAACCGCCATCGCGCACTGCGGAAGCAGACTAGGTGTCAGTATTTGCTCCTTATTCTCCAACTTGCTCAACCAGTTGATGACCCTACTTTCAGTAGGATAACCTTCGACTGAGGCAACGGTCCATCTGCGGGTTTCAATCATAACATCTTTGGCGAACAGAAGTACTTACTGGCAGCCGTGCGGCAATATTGCCGAACCTGCGGTCTTCGTGCGTTATGCGGCGTTTGGATGTTGGAAGGAGGAAAATGGGGGAAGCGGAATTTGGTACGTACGCCTTCTTTTCTCGTATCCCTTAGTTTTACCCCTCGATCCCTCTTCACCCCCTCAGTCCACACCGTCCTTCTTGACTCGCCCCTCAACTCGCCCGCTTGCCTACTGGCATCGCCCGGCGCAACCTCCCGATTACCTTCCTAGGTGTGCCCTAATGTCCTTACTGCCATTCTTGAAGATGGCTCGTGGCACATGCGGCCCTCTTCTTCGACGATGCCGCCCTCTTTCCACGTATCCGAAGAGCACGCACCTCAAAATTATCAACCAGGCGTCCAGTATGAAATTTTCAAAAATTGCATGCACATCTGGAATCAAACTTTTATCATGGAATACGCGTCTCGTGGTGTGTGCAGCTTGGAATGCTCTACGTGGTTTGTAATCTTGTTCGGCGTCGTCCCCCACATTGCGCGCGTCGCTACCTCCGACAACACCGGCACCCGCGATTTGCCGTGCAACCTCATCGTGGAGACGCGTCCTCTGGGATTAGATAGCTAGGAAGTCGTCGTGCGGCACAGATGAATGCAACAATAACCCACTGCGAGGCTGCCTCGTTACCTTCATCGATCTCTCTCTTCGCACTCTACGCTAACTGGGCCGGACCCAGTCGACTTTCTGACTTCATTTATCTGCACGAGGTAGACATCTTAGACAAAAGATGCATAATGCATTCACGAAGCCTCCTATCTCAGTGCCTTTCCATAATGTGCCATCAATATTCCGCTGTCGTGCTATCACAGATGAGCGATGCACACCAAACCGTGAAGGTAGAGCGTTTTCGTGAGTTGAGGTCGGAAAGTGGGTAGAGGACACCTCTTACCGATCTGCGTTCAGGTCCGTAGCGTCCGGATAGATACGGGACGAGTTGCGGATCAGGAACATCAATCACCGAATCACCATCATGACCATCGCTTGATAATCGTCCAAGCTAACGACCACTCTCCTTCTCCTCCGTTCTTCTCCCACCACTATGTTAATCTTCCCCTTCATCGCCCTTCTCTTCGCAGCATCCTCTGCTTCGGCTCAAGGGAATGTCGAATATAACGCTGCACACAACGTAACACCCATAACTGGGACATGGAGCTCAGGCAGCAAGCACGTTGTAACCGGACCTGTACGTTTTCTCAATCCCGTTCGCGTTGGCATAGGCTTACAGCTCGCCTAGGGCTTTGCCAATCCTGCCCAGGAAACCTTCACCTACCCCAAAACCACGGGCGTCGGCTACTCCTTGTACAGTCTAGATCCAACTTTGAGAAAGAATTTGTGATTAAGTATTGCTTGCCTCTAGCTCCGACGACGGGTGGTACGAAATTGCGCGGTATCGTTTCGCTTCAAACGGTGCGTTCCCTTCCTTGTGGCCCGTCGTGCCCGTCGTTGGGAAAAATGCCAACTAATTTTCCCTTAGCGTCCGAGCCTAACTGTATCATCGGCACCGTCGTCTGGGTGCACGGACACTATGAGCTCCTGGGCAATGGCTCCATCATCCTGACGCCAGCCGGCGACGGCTACCAGCAGGTGCAAGCGCCATGTGCCGCGACTTCCAACTTTATACAAAACTACAACTACACGGAGATGTTCCAACACTGGCAGATTGTTTCGGACGTCAATGGCGGGGGCGGGCCCAAGTTGCAACTGTTCCAGTTCGACGGCGCGCCCGTTGCGCCCTTGTACTTGTTGTCGACGGAGCCCAACATGCTGCCTAAACAGGTCCTGCGAAACGTGTCTGCGACGTCGTGACCACGACGAGCGACGGGTTAATATCGACCGAGAGGTTGTTCTCGTTTCGCGCAAGAAGAAGCGGAGCCCTGCTTCTGAAGTGAAGCGGCGTATTGAAGCGGCTGTTGTGGAGGGGTCAGATGGCCGGCGTGTGAAAATCCATTCACACGCTGGTTGATCGTTGCTGTCTTTACGTTGCTATCTTTATATTCACTCCGATCATTAACCATTCTTTAAGATTTTGCTCGTTCGGCTGTGCTCTATCCCCAAGTACCATTTCTCCTTTTGTTTCTCCTCTGCTCTTGCTCTTCAATTAACCCCTTCCATCAATGACACTCTCCGCTGTTCAACACTGCCTTTTCATTTGCCATCAAACAGCTGATCCATATGCAGCTTTTTCTTGACGGATCGCAGTCGCTGTTGCCCACGGCGCAGCATGATTCTAATCATGCGGCCGAGAGGCCACGTACCCAGTTTCTTCACGTATAAAAATGGAGTGAATGGTGAACCGCTGCCCACTCGCCTCGCCTTTGAATTATTCAACTTTTGGTCTGATTTCTGGACCCTTTCTGCCGGGATACACCGCTACTTGGGTTCAAGTCGAAACCGTTACTTCAATGCTGGTCGTCAACATACTGGGTCGCAAGTAACCGTCGTCAAAATAGGGGATTCTTCCATGTTTTGTTTCTCCAGCCCCGCACAAAATCTTTGATTGGGCTTATCAATTTTCAAGTTTCCTCAAGCCATTGACCACAAGATTTTACCCTTCTGCCCTTCTGGATTCTTCATCCACTGTGCTTGCTCACATTTCCTGTTTCCCGCCCCAGCACGTCGTTTCTCATCTTGCTTGCAATCCTGGTAGGCCAATCCTGGCCCACATTCTCTCGAATCAATCCCCCAAACACTTGATACTTGTATTTATCCAATCCAATTGAATAAAAGTTCCGCTTCCTATTTCTTAAAATCTATGGCTACAGGAACTCGAATTAGTACTATTGTAATATACGGCAAGAGAAATTGTGACTTTGTCCCTCCCACGCTTTCGAATACCGGAGCGAAGCGGAGGTCTGTCTTGTAATCTGTATTATTTATACCCCCTGTGCAATTTTACCCTCGTAAGTACCTCGACATCGGCGACCAGTGTAGGTGTGACGGGCGGAGACTTGTGGAGGAGGGCAGGAAAGAGCCGCCATGGGGCGGTCTTGCGCTGGAGCGGCAGGTAACTTCCCGGGACGTAGCCCTGCTCTACCTTCACGGTTTGGTGTGCATCGCTCATCTGTGATAGCACGACGGCGGAATATTGATGGCACATTATGGAAAGGCACTGAGATAGGAGGCTTCGTGAATGCATTATGCATCTTTTGTCTAAGATGTCTACCTCGTGCAGATAAATGAAGTCAGAAAGTCGACTGGGTCCGGCCCAGTTAGCGTTGAGTGCGAAGAGAGAGATCGATGAAGGTGACGAGGCAGCCTCGCAGTGGGTTATTGTTGCATTCATCTGTGCCGCACGACGACTTCCTAGCTATATAATCCCAGAAAGTGGTTCCGCTTTCCAAAATTGAGATAAAAAAGCGCCACTTTCTTTGGGTGGAAGGGATGATTCTGATTGCCCTCGCGCTGCATTTAACGACAGAAGTACGTCTGTCAGTTGCACGTTTAAAAATTGGATGAGATTGCCAGATTAGGAGAGAGCGAGAGGGGAAAAAGGGAAGAAGAGAAAATGTATCTTTTATTCCTCGAGTGCCAGAACGAGTTTCACGGTTCGTGCGGCAATTCTGGCCCACCTGCGCCCAGATCTATGTTAGCCACGATCGGTGAATCATTCAGCCCCGTCATCGTCTAAGCACAACGCATTTGTTTCTATACGGACTCGATCCTCTCCAGAGTCGACATTGCCGTTGTTTTATACCTATCCCGTCACGGTGCTGTTTCTTTAAATTGATGTTCGGAATATTCTCTTCCTCTCTATTTTCTTTACTGCTCTACCGCAATTGTTATTGATTTTCTTCTATTCCCTTCTTTACTGGTGTCTTTGGAAGTCGGCAGTATTTAGATTCCCGCGGTGGAATTTTCTTTGCTTTGGAACGCCGCCAACTCCATTTTGCTCAATGAACTGTTTCATGGCGTCGGCGGCTTATCTCAGGATATAATTCTGGTAAATTTGTGCGATTTGCGAAATCAATTCATGGCGAACTCAAACGAAGGGCAGTGGCCGAGCTGTTTATTTTCAAACTCCGCTCATGGCAAACAGGAACAAACAAAGGCGGCTCGTCTTTCCCATTTCCACGGTATCCTGCACTGTTCCGCCACCAGACCTCCCAACAGTACATCCTGTTTATCTTTTCCCCTGGATTTTGGACTGATAACTCCATTCAGGCACCCGAGACGTGACAGAATTCGAGTGATATTGGACATCATACCCGAAAACATGACCAGTGGGGCAAAAGCAAGAAACCATACCTATCTGAATTCATATTTCAATAGACTTCCATCAACCGAGTTTTACTATGCTCGGCGCACTTGCAGCAGATCGTGTTCGTATCGCAAAGCTCGAAGCTCAGATTTTGGGTTTGGAGCGTTCGCTTACCGCGTTGCGACGCGAGAAAGCGTCAACGCAGGAACGGCTCGATTCTTATAAGTACCCGGTTCTGACTTTGCCCACCGAAATCACCTCCGAAATCTTCATCCACTTTCTTTCGATCTACCCACTCTGTCCGCCATTGGCTAGCCCTCTCTCGCCAACTGTTCTAACCCATGTTTGCCGCCAATGGCGGGACATAGCGATGGCAACTCCCAAACTTTGGAGGGTAATATTGCTGCCCGAGATCCCTACTCCCTTCGATCCACGGGACATCTGGCTCAGCACGTCCGGTTGTTACCCACTCTCGATTTCCATCATATCAGATGACTACGCGGAATTCACTGGGGATTTTGAACTACTTGCAGCCGTTCTTCCTTATCGCGCTGGGAATATCTGAAACTTTCTCCCCGCGATTGCGGGTGGGATGCCTTTACTCCGCCACCTGGATTTGAACCTCTACAAAAACCTTTCTGGGGTTCTTGTGTTCCAGGAGGCACCCCTCCTTCGCACAGTCAGCCTCGACGTTCTTGCTACTAGGAACGTGATTTTACCGTGGACGCAATTGACTTGCCTGACGCTACACTCCATAACGCGCGAGAACTGCATAGAGACTACAACAGACAACAAATCTGGTTTATTGCACGCTTGATCTGATCCTCAGTTACAATGAAAGCAGCCGCATTCCCGAAATCATACTTCCTTGTTTGGAGTCGTTCCGCTGCACAGACGACTACGACAATGACCCATTGCCGGACTGCCTCATCGCCTTCATAGTTCCCTCTCTTCGCAGTCTCCAAATATCAGAATATCTTACACAAGGAGGATAACCTAATAACTGATGGTCAAACATTGAAAAGATATGGACAAAGTATTTACAATGGCTTTTGTGTCTCTAAGCAGGGAACATCTTGAAAGAACTTTCTTAATCAAGAATATCTGTATGGTATGTCTTGCATATTTGCCCCATTAAAAGAATTCCATGAATAACTCTTTGATGTTTCAATGGCCCGACATGCAAAAGTCATTGTAAATATTTTCTCTGTATCTTTTCAATGTTTTGCCATCAGTTATTGGGTTATCCTCCTTGTGTTATTGGGCCGGACCCAGTCAACTTCCTAACTTCATTCATCTCGAAATCAGGCTGCAATCTGCAGGCCGTGGGCATCTTGGGTGACAGACAGGTTCGCGAAGCCTCCTACGGCAGGGTGTTTCCATCGATTCAGAATTTTTTCTTCGATGACGAGTATGCAGCGGGTATCAGTGGTTCAGGTGAATCAGAGTCTTCTGATATCGAGAGCCACACAAGTTCTCAGTAGCAAGGTGCGATCGGCATTCCATTTCTTGGATTCTCGCTTATTCTTGACAAATATTTAGATCGATCATGTAAATTCACCCACAAATCCATCCATGAAAATCAAATACTCCGGGGGTCACCGGGGAATGGGTTTTGACTTCCGGGGCCGGAAATGGGTGAAGCGGATAGATGGTGTTCTTTTTCGCTCAATAAGAAACATTGAATATTATTCTAGAGATAAGTCTACAAGCTGGGAAGGACGATAGCACAGTAATGAATCGGATGCGGTGTACGGAACCTGCCCTGCACATTGAAGTGTCTACCGGGAGATCGGGGTTCGACTCCCCGTGTCCGAATAAGGAGTTGTCGCCATGTAAGCCTGTTTTTTTGGTGTCGAAGAGGTTCGTTACTAAGGAATTGAGCACGGCTCGTGGAACACATCCAGTTTCTCTACAGCTTGGATGTAAGATTTTTGAAATGGGGTCGAGGAGTTGCATTCTTTTTCCCTTTTTCTTTTCTTTGAGTGTAAGCGAAGCCGTAATAGAGGGGGGGGTATGATTATGCAGGCACGAAATACACTGCGGCATCGGACATGGTATACGGTACACGCCCAGACACTTTAGTGCCAGCAGTACTTGGGATACTGGGGTTCCACTCCCCATGTCCAAATGGCGTGATGCACAATAAGTTCCTTTTTCTCATTCCACGGTAGATGTGGGTATAGGCAGGCACAAAATACTCAGGCATCAGACATGGTGTATGGAACGCACCCAGACTTCTTCCAGGTTTACTTTGAGATTTCCGCCGGGAGAGCGGGGTTCGACTACTGTCCCGGTTTCAGACGGAAACATTTCCAAGACATCCCTCTTTTCTTTCCGAGCAAGGTGCGAAGCTAAACCTACAAAAATCAAATGACTCTCTAACAAGCGTTACTCTAGGAGTTGCTGGGAGAACCGGGTTCGACTCCCCGAGTCCGGCTCGTGGGACATTGAAGGGTGCCTTTTTTTTGCACGATGCTCAAGAGGGGAAGATAATTCCAGAGAGAAGGCTATAAGCAGTGAAAGATGCCGGCACAGTAAGGAATCGGACGTGGTGTACAGAACGCACCCAGACTTTCTACATCGGCGCTGATCCAGAAGAGTTCCGGATGACCGCTTTTTCGTTATCATTGCATTTTCTGACTTAATGACATTGATTCTAGACGCTCGAACATACACGCCATGATCGTTTGTGGTTCTGGCACACGCCCAGGGATTGTGGCGATTTCTGCCGGGAGACCGGAGTTCGAGTCCCGTCCGAGTGTGAAACTGAAGAACTCGTTTTTTTTTTTTTTTGCGGAATGCTGAAGTTCATTCGATAAATAGAAGATGAGGCTGTAAGCAGGCGCAAAAATATACTACACTTTTGGACGTGGTGTACGGAACACGCTCAGCCCTCTTGGGCAAATCTCCAGCAAAGGCTGCGGCTGGGAGACCGGGGTTCGACTCCCTGTGTCCGAATTTGAAGTTGGGGGGGGAGTAGTCAGTCTTTCTGACATGATCCGTATTAGCGGATTAAGATCTCCAAATGCATGTATTTTACAGTAATTCGTGATCAAAGGTTGGTGCAGGTCGCGTCGCGCACTGAAATGATGTGGCAGGTGACCGTGGCGTGGGTGATGCCAGTGATTGTGGTCAAGCTTGTCCTTTCCTATTAAAAAAACGAACTTGAACGGGTTCGAATTAAGGACTGAGCACCCCTACTGTGGCTCCGGCATTTGATCCTCAGCTTGATGCTACGCACGGGGCATATCTCATCGATTGCACGGTTGAAAACGACACGGTCGCAGCACATAATTCCGATTCTGAGAGTATTTCAACGTAGTTTTTTCTTAGTGATTGCTCAACGAAACCTCAAAAGCTGTGAACTCTGACGGAGGAGATTATTGGCGAGACGTTTAGATTCTAGGTTTGAATAGACTTGATAAACAGCAAAATAGATGACAAGTCGATGGAATGTATTCAAGAATTCGGAAGCAAAAGCAGTCTGTAAAAAGGCAGCGAGCATACGTGATGATGAAGAAAAAGAGAACACACCACTATTCTTTGGCCACGATCTCGAGACCCCCCGACTTGAGCTGCTGCACCTCGGACTGGAACCACGCAGACCACTTCCGGTACCCACCAATGTACCAGAGATCCACATATTGCAGGCGTGCAATGGCTGGAGGGGATAAGGAAGCGTGCTGCGTGTCATCCGGCCACCACCGTGAACGTATTAATTTGAAGAGCTTCTTTTCGGGGAACCAGTTTTCCTGAAGGAAGAGCGTCAATTTCTCCAGTTTCGGGACAAGGTGTGCGGTGTCGGGTTCGGAGTAAGTGAGGGCTTCGAGGAGAATATCGTCGATCGCATTCTGGCAGTCATTTATGGTAAGATGCAGCAGGGATGGAACGTCTACGAGGAGGGAGCGCAGCTCCTGCGGGGATATGTCGAAGTAGTTGAGATGGAAATATTCGATATTGGGGCATCGTGGCAGGAATTGATGCAGCGCGGCGGCCGTAAACGGCAGCCATGCAAGGAAATGCCCAAATGATTGGAGTTCGAGTGTTTTCAGTGCCGGAGCGCAGATGCATGAGAGGAATGGAGCAATAACAACATCTTCAAATAATACCGAGCGGGTATCGAACTGCAAATTGAGACTCGCTAGCTTCGGTAAGACTCGAGGAGTTTGGTGAGGAACGACTTCCCACCGCTCCCATGGGAGGGTATCGATTACCACATTTGAGATGTTCGCGCATTCGACGAGAATGTCGAGGCAAGTTTGGGGGGAAGGGTCCGTCAAGCATAAGTATGTGAGTTGCACCCATGGCATGGGAAAGAGCTGGGTATTTCGGACCCAAAGCGTCACTTCACGGAGGCGAGGGGCATGCAGGAAGGCCTGAGCAATGGGATGACGCTCTGCCACAGCCCTGGGTCCATGAAAAGATAATTCAACGGTTTCGAGCCGTTGAAACGTGTCCAAGGGGAGCCGACTGAGCTGAAGAAAGACGTCGTAGTCGACCACCCGGAGGGTCCGTCCTCTGTTTGCCACCGAAAGTAATGTGTCCACCATAGCCTTCGAAATCGGTTGATCCGTTGGCTCAGGGGCGTTCTGTCTTTTACCAGAAAGCCTGGCAAAAGAAATTGGGATGGACAGCGGCAAAGAGCGCTGCAACAGCATCTTTGTGATTGCAATGTAGTCTGCCGAGTTATTTGCGACTTTAATGGGCAGCTCCACCCATAGGCGAGGGATCCGCAATGCCAGTTCCCTCCAGCGCACGGAGACCTGCGACAGCTGAAGCGCTGACTGAAATTGGCTGGTCGACGAGCAAGCCACATCAAGAAATATCTCCGTAACCAGCTCGGGCGGTACTTTCCGAATGGGGGCAATGGCAGCTTTGAGGGAGCTTATTCGGCTGAGCTCCTGCTCGCGGAGATGCGTGAAGTTTTTTATCTGAGCGTCAAAGTGGACGACCTTCGCCTCTGCATCCGCGATGAGAGCTTTATGATTCGCGAGTGAGTCCATGGTGCTGTGAATGTGAAGTGAATTACTTGAATTTGAGGAACCTCTATAATAACGCACCTTTGGATGGCAGTGGCAATGGATGCTCGCAAGGCGACGGAATGCGAAATGGCACTGTAGCCTTCGGGGAATAAGGTCCGACGAGATGGAGGTTGTCGCTATGAGAGTCATCGGGATTTGTGAATTCAAAGTCAACAGGCGAGAAGCAGCGACTTACAGCAGGCCCTTGGCAGGCCCGGAAATGGAGGAGCGAACAGGCTGAGCTGTCACGTAAGTCACAAAGTAACGTGTTGTCGCGTGTGAGTCGTCACGATCAATCTACGCGCGTTCTTCAAGTACTTACAACTGCGTCACGCACTCCCCTTCGTACGCGACAAACGGCTCGAGTCGAGAGTCGCCTATTCATCCATCTCGTCCCTTCCACAAAGACGACGTCAGAGTGCTTTCATCGGCATCACAGACCCTCCTTCCTCTCGCTCACTGATAATCGTCCTCTAGGGAGGGCATGCAGACATCCGTGCAGTAGCGTGTAGAAAGACGAGATGACTGTTGGCGGTGCACAGGGCCTGAGCGTACGAGAAGGATAGCTCGAAGGTGTGTTGGACAGCAGACGAAGGGGGAAGAGTAGAAGGTGCCGAGGACGTTGTACGCGAGGATCTGCGGCTGCGTGAGGAATAGGATATGAAGCAATGCGACGGTGGACATACATTTCGGTACTGGCAAGAGGTACGTATCTTCCGCTCTCTTCCCTTCTCATTCATCTCGTCCCCGTCTTTATGCCTTCTTTTCCTCCTTTTCCTCTCCCTTCCCGCAGCTTGTATCCACCCTTTCCCTCAGGTCGCATTCACTGGTTCCCTCATCGTCTTCGCTCTAGGATGGCGATTTCTTGGGCTTACCCGACTTCACTCTAGGATCATATTGCGATCACGATAATCATCTACCCCGACGCTGGTACTTCACGCATGGGTCGACGCCTCTTTTGGCTGGGCGAGACCGCCGCATTCCTGGGTACCTCCAGACATCCTACTGCGGCTTCAGCAGGGCACACTCCGACTTGTCTCCGCAAAGCTCTCCGCACGTATGGCGCTTCCCGCCTTCAGTTTCGGCCTGCGTGGATCTCGCAACTAAGAATTCTCGTTGCCGATCCGCACGTCGTGAGCCCACCTGCTACTCTCGCGTGGATACGGAGTTCAGACGCTGTAGCCCAAGTATCCTGGCTGCGCGCCCTGGAGCGATCGCTGGTGCGGATGACGAGAACGACACCGCGGCGGGACGACAGGATTGACGGAGGGAGCGCCTATCGTGGGGATTCGGGATGGGAATGGGGAATGAGTACGAGGCGTACTGCACAAGGAGCGGGGGATACGCATGGTTATTCACGGCTCCTCGTCTGGGGGAGATTTGTTTTTCTCTACGATAGGTTATCTTCATTTCGGCTTGCTTCACTGTCTTTCAATAATCGAACTCATCGCCTTCATTGTTCCCTCTCTTCGCAGTCTCCAAATATCCGAATATCTTATTCGGTCGGACCCACTCGGCTTCCTGAATCCATTCATCTCGAAATCAGGCTGCAACTTGCAGGCGATGGGCATCTTGGGTAAAAGATACATTCATGAAGACTCTTACCGCAGGGCCTTTCCATCAATTCAGAACTTTTCCTTCGATGGTGAGTACGTCGATGGAGGGTATTGATGGTTCAGATGTCCTCCAATGTCGAAGGCCACACATTCTCAGTAGCAAGGTGTGATCGGCATTCCACTTTTTGCATTCTCACTTCATTCTTCAGATCAATGTCATAAATTCACCCACCCACCCAACATTGAAATATAAATACTCCAGGGGTCGCTGGGAGAATGTGCTTTGACTCCCGGGTTGGAAATGGGTGAAGTGAAATCATGTTCTTTTTCATACAATAACGAATGCCGAAAGTCATTCGAGTGATAAGGCTGTACGCAGGGAAGGACGGTAATGTAGTAACTAATCGGATGTGGACTACAGAAATTGAATATGCCCAGACTTCTAAGATGTCTTCCACATCAAGTACTGGGAGACCGGAGTTTGCTCCTCATGTCCAAAAAGATAGCGACTAGATGAGACCTTTTCTTCTTTGTTGACGACCCTAAAGAATCGGACTCGGTGTGCGGAACACACCCAGTTTGTCTACTGCTTTTGTGCGATGAACCGAGTTTCTTGGAGACATGGGTTCGCCCCGTGTCCAGATGGTGTTGTGTTGTTTCTTTCCTTTTCTTTTTGGCTGAAACGGAACCAGAACAATACGCTCAGGCATTGGAACATGGTGCACAGAACGTGCTTAGACTTCTTCCAGGTTCCCTTTGAGATTCCTGCTGGTAGAACGAGGTTCGATTGTTTCCAAGAAATCCTTCTTTTTCTTTTTCCAGTAATATGCGAACGCGTCCAAAACGCGTTGTGGATGAATATCGTTAAATCCTCTCGGCTTCCCTCGGGTGAACGGGGATCCGTTTTTTTGCGGAAGGCTGCCAATGACATTCATTCGATAGATAGACGAGGCTGTAAGCATGCAAAAAATATATATCGTATGATCGTAGTGCATGGGACACGCTCAGCCCTCTGCAGTCTCAAAAGGTTGCGGCAGAGAGACCGGGGTTCGACTCACTGTGTGTGAGGTCCGCCAAATAATTGAGGTAAGGACCCCGCAAGAGTCGTCCAGAAGCCAAGTAGTCACGCAAATGAGTGGGTGAGGTGTTGGATTCCAGAAAAACAAAAGAACTACCTACTCACTGTGTAATTAAATACTATTCTAATGTCCTTGTACTGTATCTACTTTGTATCTAGAAACGCCAGTCCCTTTGTATGATAAGAATCAAGTAGCAACTGAACAAGGGCGTGCTTGGGCGACCTTGTTCTTGAAATAAACCGTGCTTTCGGGTATCTCGGCGACGGGTGCAGTCGGTCCGGCTCATCCGTTACACTGTGTCAGGAGTAGACCAGTTTTGTGGATGCAGGGTCTCCAAAGCCATTCATTTGACAGTAATTCAAAGCTAGTGCGGCAGGTGACCGTGGCAGCGTGGGATTAAGGCTCCAACCGTTTCCGTTTATAACCGTTTACAAACAGTTTTAACTGTTTTCGTATCCGTTTAGTTTGCCCGGGAGCTAAAATGGTTTACAAACCGTCTGCAAACAGTTTAGACGGTAATGTTTGGGGGGTTCCGGAGAGTATGGGCGAGCCGCAAAGAACCGAGGTTGTACACGGCTATCCCGGGAGTCTTCGGAATTCAATGAGTTTGATGACCGTCGGATTCCAATGGGCCGCAAGCGGTTACCAATGATTTGGCGAATCGTCGGATCCCAATGCACTCCAGAAAATCCGAAGTTTAGGGGGCCCTGAAAACGTTCCGGAAACCTAAGGTATCAGGAACTGAGTCGGTGCTCCCGAAACCGTTCCCGAAACCAAAGGTTTCTGCGGCACAGAAACTGTTCCCGAAACGGAAGGTTTCGGGAATGGTTTCCGACCACCCGAAACCTTCCGTTTCGGGAACAGTATTGACCTCGCCAAAACTGTTCCTGAAACCTTTGGTTTCGGGAACGGCTTCTGGCAACCATAAACAAAAGGTTTCGGCCCTATAGAAACCGTTCCCGATACTTTTGTTTTCGGGAACGGATTCGGTGTCCCCGAAACAATAAGTATCGGCAACAGTTTCAGTGCGCCGTAAATTGTTCCCGAAACCTAAGGTTTCAGGAGCACTGAAGCCTAACTGCAGCTCAGCTGCAGCTCAGAGGCAGCTCAGTTGCAGCATGCAAAATTTCCAGAGGCAGCTCAGCTGTAGTATACAATTGAATAGCTCTCTGCCTGTCCTCGAGTCTTTAGTAAATCGATACATCGGGTGCAAAAACCAGTACCGAGCACTTGGCCTGTTGCGCTGCCCTCTGAATCTCTTTGCCCAGCGAGAAGCACTCACTCTCCTTCGTACGCACGTAACGCAACGAACGGCTCGAGTCGATAGTCGCCTATCCATCCGTCTCGTCCCTTCCACGAATACAACGTCAATGTCAAGTTCAAGAAGTTGGTTCAGGACATCGTGTCGAGGAGTCGCAGTGTTGTTTCCTTCTATTGCGTGTGAGTGCCTGTCAAAGATAATACTATAATAGTAGAGGATGATCTTTGCATATCCTTATGTACAAGGTGCGCTGCACGACGGTACCGCTCGCGCTGCCCGGCTCAGATCCATACGGATATACGCCAATCCCGGACTTCTCGATGGCATATCCCGGGCTATGAGATGATGTTGCTGCCGAGGTCAGGCGCCACAGGAACGAATGAGCATTGAGGTAAGTATTTGTGAGGCGTAGTCGAGGAGACGACGTCACAATGAGGTGGAAGAGGAACGAGAGAATACCAGTGGATTGTTCGAGGCGGGTTAATCTTTTGGGAAACCAGGCAGTGTAATGGCATTATGGACCCTGTAACATCCGTACAGGAGCAGGATGCGGGGTGCGGGGCCGGAGGGAGAAGTAGAGCGCAACTTTTAGGTTTGCATATACAGTTAACTGAGAAGTGGGCCAGTCGTGTGAGCGTCTGTGAGATATCCACGGTATAAGTAACCGCGGTTGTCAAGATCCCCATGCCGATGGGCCGCAAGTGTGAAGAAATAGAGGGCAATTTCAATTTTCACAGCATGGGCAAGCAGATGTCCTTCGACGCTGATGATCCCGATCTGAAATATTTAAAATACTTTGTTACAGGTTCAAACGAAAGAAAAGCAATAGCTCACAATATTAAAGGGCTCTCTACTTCTTCAAGGACTTTAAAGGAATCCGCACAGTGGTCGACGATAAGGATAAGGTGCACTCAATTCATGGCGAAATCCGGAAAGTTCGTTCCTGCACCAGTTCGCCGAGTATTACATTGAATCCTATGGATGAGGGAATGAGAACAAGATGAAAAAAGGAAAGGAATAAAGGAACGCATGAGCCTGGTATCCTTCATCTACTTCTAGCAACACCAATATAAGCTGTCACCGAGAGCAACCAAAGTCCTTAGGTGGGGATGGGAACAGGAAATTACTGTCTGGTCAGTGGTGGTGTGATCATGTACTTCGATTGAGAGGTCTCTGCAGATGAGGACATGCCGATCGCCGGGACGGAGGAAGCACTCATCATCAGCATCGCATTCTCCAGATAGGGAAAGGACGTCTTCGATTGGCAAAGTCATCTCTTCATAGATCTACGGAGTGGTTTGCATAAAAGAAGGGTTTTGCTCGTCGACGCGCTTGACGATGTCTATGAGATCCCAGATGGATGAACTCTCACGCGAATCGTGAAAGGAGGCCGAAGATACGGCGAGAGACAGATTGGCGGAGCAAGGAAACCCAGAGCCTAGAGGCAAGGGGGTACGAAAAACACAAAAAAATACCTTGTGCCGTTTTTCACAAACAGGATTCATCGTCATCCATTTCAGGGTCTGGCAGATCGGCAATTCTTTCGAGGTCTTCAGGCGCTAGAACGGGCAAAGGAGCTTCTGATGCCTCGGTTTCACTCGACTCAGACGCGACGTCATCGGGATCGGCCAAATTTTCGCCCCCTACTGTACTATTTCGATCCGCGTCCTGATGGTGGCGAAATGAGGTGTTCCTTCATGTTGTAGTGCCGGACAGCGGGATCCTTCTTACTGCATAAGCCGGACATTCCATGGGAGCATTAGAACATGGCGAAGTTGGAATGGACTTAGCGGCGGCGCCAATGGAGAACCTCTTGATTAAATTTGGGCAGCCGCGGGATGCTTTCATGTAAACAGTAAGAGCACCACTTCCACTCGAGCTATTCTTCAAGAAGATTTTGCGCATTGGTGCCGGCCTACCGCAAAGTCCGCACGGCTCCGTTGAACGGTCGATAGCCGGATCACGGAGGATATGAGAAACAATGTGAGCGATGACCTTTTGCGGATGAGCTGTATCGAGTGGAACGGAAAGATTACAATTCGCGCAGACATGCGGATCGGTTGAAAAAAGTGCGGGGTTATCGTCGTCACCCTCGCATACAAAGCACGCCCGGTCTATGAATTTCAAGGTCAACTTTGTCAGTGCAAAAGTGATTGACATCCACCTTGTGAATCACGATAGGGAAAGTTTTCAGTGGGAGCAAACTTTGGGATCGATTTATTGGTGTGAATCGTCACTAAGTCCACGAGGCGCGCGCCAAATGCGCGCAGAACGCTGCTCTCGAATAAATAATAAGGTTTTCCTGCAATGCGGGTGGAAAGGGTGGGATCGATTGGAAGAACGAGACGCCCCGGCGATGAGAGGACTGCTCTGACACGGCCTCCGGACACCCAGTCATTTTTCAACGATGGGTCGTCCTCGACAGTGGCAGGGATGATGCGAAGAATCTGGAAGGAAATTGTGACCGGCTGTTCAAGCAACACATCGAGAGTGATCTGTTCAACCGACTGGGAGTCCACGCGGATGTCAGTGAGTTCTCCAATGCACAACCAGAGCTTGTCCTCGCGTCGAACCAGCGTTAACGTTGCGATGGGTTCGAAGACGAGGATGGAAGGAGCTCCGAATGCGGAGTCAAATTCCTTAATATCTGGATTTGGGGTTGCTGAATAACGTTGTACCTCCGCTACCCGGCGTAAACGATCCGTTGAATCGGCCTTGTGGCTATATTTTTGCATTAGAGCAAGCGCACAAGTCGGAGAGGCGGTCTGGTTGCGATCCCAGATTGAGGAGCAGAGAGCCAAGAATTTGAGGAGCAGGGCTGTGAATAGCAGACGTGGAACAATGCTGAGATGGTGTTTTCTGCAAGTAAAATTAAGGACACTGGAGATGCTGATGTCAAAAGAAAAAAACTTGAGGAATTGAGTTGCAGATGGGAATTAGAGCATGAGTTATGGGAGGAAGGGAAGCAAGTGGACAGCGGATTGTTGAAGCTTTTACATAAGTGCGACGTGCCCGAGAATTTCCTGCTCGACGACTGTGATCTGCGCAGCCGCATTGTACCAATTTGGATGTCCAAGACGACCAGGCGAGCCAGGTGAGCCACAGCCTTCGGTTCTACCTCGGTTCACACCGGGAATTGCCAAATTTTCGGCTGTTATAGGTATAATTTTAAACTTGAAGTATGAAATTAGGAATATCTTGAGATGAAACGAAAGATCATTCTTGTAAGGTCAGCTTTGATTTCAGTCCAAGCTATTCTTAATCTGATACTTCAGGTTTCAATTTGCACCTACAACCACTCGAAATTTGACAATGTTAGATGTGTGCACTACCTAGCTAGCAGCTGCCCCTACACAATTAGGCTTGGGCAAGATTCCCAAATTTGGGGCTATTGTAGGTGTGATTTGAAACCTGAAGTATCGGAGTAGGAATAGCTTGGATTGAAGTCAGTCCGGAAATCAGAGGCGATATTATAAGAATGACCCTTTATTTCATCTCAACCTATTCCTAATTTGATACTTCAAGTTTAAAATTACACCTACAACAGCCCCAAATTTGGTAATCCCCGGTGTGGTTTCTTTCGTAAGTTGAGCTCCGATTCGCACTGCGCCGCAGGGTGATCCGTTTGTTCTGCGGACACGGTGCGAATGGTCGTCCATTTGGAGGACGAGTGGCTGCGGGACTTGAAGTGTCGTAGAACACGGGGCAAGGCTCTGAAGCACGATGGGGATATCTGTGGAGCTGTACATGGAGGCATTCTTCAAAACCGTAGCGAGAAGCCGTTTTTTGAAAAAAAAATTCAACACGGTTGGGCAGCAGAGGAAGGACGAAAGGAAGGGGCAAATGGGGCAAGCCAAATACCGCCAAAGAATCGAGAACCATCTGCTTAAAGAACGAAAGATCAAGGAACGGTCAAGGATACAAATAAAAAAATATGCAGTGGAAGAAATGATGGACGAGGATCACTAAGACCCAAATTGCACAGTCGGTTCCCATGGTACTACTGTATCCGACTCTTGCGCAGCTTCTGGACGTCTGCTTAAATATCAGCGATGGCCCAGCCGTTCTGTAGTCCAGCAATGATTGCAACATCCCTCCTCCTCGCGGCTATCTTGGCTGTGGTCAGCGCGAACCCTCTGGGCCGCCGTGCGATGGCGATCCACGAGAAGCGCAATGCGGTGCCCGCTGGATTCGTTCAATCCGGTTCCGTTCCTGCCAGCAAGGAAATCACGCTCCGTATTGCGCTCACCAACACGGACATTGCGGGACTGGAGAAGACCGTATACGAAATCTCGGACCCGGCGAACACTCTTTACGGCCAGCACCTCACTCCAGAACAAGTTCAGTTATTTAACAAATTCAATGGCCGTGTTCTTATTCCCATTCCTTAGGTGGCCGAGTTCGTCAAGCCCACCGCTGAAGGTCTCGCAGCCGTCACCGAGTGGCTCTCCGAGAATGACATTTCCCCGAAGAGCGTTTCAAATGCGGGCGACCTTTTGCAGATCACGATTCCGGCTAGCAAGGCCGACGAGCTGCTGTCCACCAAGTTCAGCACCTTTAAACACGTCGAGAGCGGAGTGGAGAGCATCCGGACACTTGCATATTCGGTCCCCGCTTCGCTCAAGCCGCACATCCAGTTCGTGCACCCCACCATCGCCTTCACCGCCCCTCTGCGCGGCCCCCCCGGTGTAACTGCCATCAACACCAAGCGTGCGCTCGGTCAAAAAAAGCGCAAAGACCCCATTGAAGAGCGCTACCCGGCATCCTGCGCGACCGTAGTTACACCGGTAGCTATATCCCGGCGCTGGGTCAAAAGAATGCCAGCTCATCCCTTCACGCTAGGCATGTCTACAAGCCTTCTACGGTATCCCCACTGCCAAGGCCACAAGCTCTGCCAACAACGTCCTTGGAGTTGCGGGATACGTCGAAGTAGCCTTACTTTCTCCATGCCTCGATATGCACTAACCGTCCCGGCTACAGCAATTCGCGAACCAAGCAGATCTGCAGGTGCGCCCAATGTCAACTTAGCCCTGATACTCAGCTACTGACGGCTGGATTAGCGATTCCTCGGAGCTCTCCGCCCCGATCTTGTGAATACCACCTTCAGTCTCCAAACGATTGATGGCGGGACAAATGACCAAACTCTGGCGTGAGTTTGTTTTTCGGGGCTGCGGTCGACTTCTGTGCTCATATCTGCTGCAGAAACTCTGGAGGTGAGGCGGTGTTGGACATCGAATACACTGTCGGTCTTGCGGGCGGCGTTCCCGTCACATTTATCAGCGTCGGAGAGGATAACAACGACGGCGTTATGGGGGCTATCGTGAGGACCTGCAATTTTCCGGCCGGGATGTTCCATAGCACTTACGAGTATGGATGTAGGATATTGTTACATCCCTCCTCGGGGAAACGGATGAAGTGCGTCCCAAAGTACTGACCACCAGTTACGGGGTCAACGAAGAGGACATAACAATCGCTCTCTCCAGGTATGTTTGAATCCCCTGGACGTCCACTTCTCTGATACGTATACCATGTAGAGGGGTTTGCCAGGCTTATATGCAGCTCGGCGCAGTTGGTAAGTTCCCGGCTTCTCTTTCTCTGGTTTCTTTGACCTATCTTTCCCCGGTCAGGAACATCCGTGCTATTCTCGTCAGGAGACGGTCGGTTTCGATTTTATCGGGCATGTTTCCGGCACTCTAAATTTTGTGACTCCAGGCGGTGTGGGCGGATCTGATTTTCAACAAGTCAATTGCACAGTGTTTGTCCCCACAGCTCCGTCTGGATGCCCCTTGTACGTGCCCCCTTATCAAAATCGACGTCGGGGCTGATTTCTTGCGCTTCTTAGCATCACTTCTGTCGGAGGAAGTGTCGGGCTCCCACCGCAGGTCGCCGCAAATTTTTCTAGCGGCGGCTTTTCCAACTACTTCACCGTTCCGTACTACCAGGCCAATGACGTTAGCGCCTACATAGCCTCCATTGGGGACCAATACGCTGGCTTGTACAACACCACCGGCCGTGGCTATCCCGATATCGCCGCGCAGGCCGAGAACGTCAAGATCGCATGGAGTAAGCGTCCTCCCAGTATCAGTTGAACTAATGTTCATCTGGTTCGCAGAGGGCAACGTGAGCAGTTTCTGTATTGTTGCTGAGAGTTATCAAGCTGAACCTGCCGTCGTCCTAGTTCACGCAAGTCGAAGGAACCAGTGCCGCGTCCCCCATCAGCGCCAGCATCTTTGCGCTGGTCAACGATAAGCTGATTGCCGCAGGCAAACCTGTGCTCGGATTCCTCAACCCATTCCTGTACAGCGCTGCTGGAAGGGCCGCCTTCACAGATGTTACGTATGGTGCGCGCCTTCACGCTTTCTTATTTCGTCTCTTAACCAATAACGCGAATTTCGTAGGAACAAACCCCGGGTGCAACACCGAGTACGCCACCCTTTTTATTTTTCTTTCCTTGCGCGCGGGCTTGATATTTACACAGTGGATTCTCTGCGTCAACTGGATGGGATCCAGTCACTGGTCTCGGTACACCCAACTACGAGCTGCTGCTCACAGCGGTTGGCCTCGACCACCACAGTCATTAGGATAATCCTCTCCTTGGATAGGGAGGCAGATAGGATTAATCCTAGCTACATAAACAAGGTCGTAGTCTACTGAGTATCACAACTAATCCTACTGAATCCTATGTGCTGTGGATGCGGGAATCTGTGTCGGAGAGGGGTTGGGATGGTGGAACGTAAATCCTATCCGATCCAATCCCATCTTATCCTGATCCTATCTGTCTCACCTTACCTGATAATCCAGACGAGTCAGCCGAGTCGGTGGCCATAGTAATTCGTTCAGACGTTCAGAGACGAAGCCTGTGGAAAGAGGATGAGATGATTATCCTATCTTATCTCCTACGATCTCACCTCAATCTCAGATGATCAGGGATGGAAAACGATTGGATAGGATGGCATATGGTCCCGCGTTCATGGGTGAGTCGATCCCGAATCCTATTACACGAAAATCAGTCTACCGAAAAGATGCGAGAATGCGAAATCACGGCGATGATGCCTAGTTCCACAGGCCGTTCGTAACCAGCTCCCAGAAGGTGCCCGTTCCACGGTACTTGTTTTTCGTCATGTGTTACCTGTTCAGATATCTATGAGCGATGCGCTGGTGTTTTATTCAGTGGTTTTACCTTGGATTCGGAGGTGCTGAGGAGATAAGGATCACGTTGCATACTGACGGAGGGTCGGACCGCAAAAAATAGTGATTCACGTAGCCTAAGACAAGATCAGTGACCTTAAGACAATTGTGCACCCGAATAAGCAGACACTCACTTTCACAAAGACATGGAACACCGGTCGGATTGTACTGGCAGGCACGAAAGCTGACGCCCGGACAACCGATCCAAATAATTGGACGAAGTACGGAAGGGGGGACCGCAAAAATAACCAAGGAACCGTTATCGAAGAAGATAAGCTCGATTTTAAAGGGAGTCAGCAGTTGCCACTGGATTAAATGCCACACTAGACTGACGCGAAGTCGAAGTCTGACCTGTGAGGAGCTGCCGACGCGGAGTCAAGGCGCGAAGTCCACATCGGATATGGATGTGCAGATGAAATGGGAGGAGGTAGGACGGGAGGAGTAGGAGGCTGGTAGAGAGCGAGTGGCACGAAGATGGTGGGATGATGTAATACACTGTGGCAGGGGATCTCAGTGGACCAGTTCCCAGCGAATCCGGTGAATCCAAAGTACACTGGGCGGCGATGAGCGATGGCTCGGAGGTGTCTCGTCGAACCGTCAGAACTGAGAAGACCAGCGCATGCTACACGCCAGAGTCAGTCTACTTTCCAGATCGCAGAACTGCTAGGCGTCGTAGGATCATAATTCAGTCCTAGGCGTTCGAGCATATCCGCGGTTATACCAAAAGGAGACAGGGAAAGGCGATAGATATATGGGGTAGAGATCGGAGTCGGGGTGTGAGAATTTAGACCGGTGGTGAGCCGTCGGGCCATTGATCGATTAATATTGATCGTTGAAGACGGAGCAAATCCGCGTTGCTGAGTGGAGAGGAGAAGAAGCGGCGTGGCTGTGTTTGATCCGATGGCTCTCTTGCTCCATGCCATCGTGCGCAAGATCATGCATGCAGGGAATTCGTCGCTTCACTGATCTAGGCTCCTGGGATTCACACTCTTTTCATCGACGCTCATCTATTGTCGCTGATGTCCTTATGACTCCGACACCCTCGACACGGCGCGCTATTCAAGCAGACCGCGAGCCGTCATTGCAGTCTCTTCCATCGCCTGAACGTCTGACCCGTCGGAACTAGTGCCCTCCGTGTTGCCTCAACTTTCCGTGGAAGCTTACCAGTTCTCGAATCTGTCACAAGAAACAGAGAGTCGTGCTCGTTAGTAGGATAGTGGTGTGTTAACTTTGTTATTGAGTTATCCTCCTTCTGAAATCGATATTTCCCAACCTATTTGCTCCCCCGCGAGGTTCTCGTGTGTGATCTGGTTCCAGCACGCCGTCTTTCATCACGATCCATTCTCCAGCTTGCGTTCACGAATTGCTTTGAGCGATTGAGCTACTCGCCCACCGCACCATAATTTCCACTCAAGTATTGCCCTTAATGTATTTCACTCTTTCGCCACGGCATATGATTCGTCCATCAAGAACGCATGACTATCCAATCCTGTTCTCTTCCCCAATGTTTTATCCCCTCTCCTCGCCTGTCTATCGCTCACACGGGTCCCGGCGCTTCGGAAAATCTCAATCCTTCTGTGGGCTCTTCTGCGAGGATATAGGAAACGGGACACTACGACACATGTGTCAAACTCTCAGAAAATTCGACACGACCCGAAAATCAGACACATCCTTCAGAAACCACAGCACATTTCAGAACTGGCGACACATTACATTACCGTAATCACAAAACACGACATACTTTTACAAAACCCGACACACTCCATTCTGTAGCGGTCGGCCGAGCGGCTGAGCATGGGAAAGAATGCCGTCACCATTATCGCTTCTATCCTCCCCCCCTTCATCGTCTCACCCGACATTCTTGTTCGCGTCCCGATGGCGCGGCGGGCGCCAGGGGAACTCGAGCAGTTGCTGAATCGCCTTCCTCACGCCGTTCTATTCCGCTTCCAGGACGAGGCACGTAAAGCATTCACGAGGTATCTGTCGCTGACTAAGCGCTCTTTTTAGTCGTTCCCGAGAAGTTTCAGAACGAAGAACCCTCAATTCTTTGCTGGGAACGACTGGATTGACCTCGACGACCTCAAAGCTTGGCTTGGGCACCAGGAGGATCTGAAACATTTTCTCAATGAGCCGACCATCCTCGATTCGTACGTCATTGCGCTACTTGCCGTGTGCGCTCAGATTGACACCGGCCCGTTAGTTGGCAGCTTCCAAATGATCCTCTAGGCTTCTTTCAATCACAGTCCAACTACCACGATCTATTCGGTAACCGGTTCGATATCTACGACACGGCCGGTCCCTCTCAGTCGGGTTCAGCTACGTCATTTTCGGACTACAGTTATACACTAGACGACGCATTCTTCCTCACGGACCACTCTTCCGGCCTCTCATCTGCTAGTTCAGAATTCGATTATAGCAGCAGCAGCACCGGGTTCTCTACTCCAGCCTGCGACTGGTTTGATGCGGAGGCTTCTCTTCCTGATGCCGAACAATCGTGGGACGCTTCGCAGTTCATTGAAGATACACTTAAGCAACAGGCCTTGTATTCCATGGCTGCTCCCATCCATCCATCGTTTTCGCCAGGCAGCACTCCTCCCTCGGAAGCATCGATTTCGGAGTCACCGGCTTTGCACATGACTGATCCACCTTGCGATGGTTTTGGGGCCTTGCTTGAGCACGACCCGTCTCGTCTCAGTCCTTCTATGCTTAGCTTGATGTCCCAGGAAGAGCTAGATGAGGCCGGTGACGAGTGGGAGTGGAATCCATCTGAGACCGTCTGACTCGACGCAGGTGTCTCGTCTGACGTCTATATTCCGGAGGACCCGTTCCCTGTGACCTCGAATTGCAAGGTCGTCCGTATTGAGCGTGTTCATGGTGTCCCTTCCCAATTTCCTGTTCCTCGAATCGCCACCGCCTATATTCTCGATTTCAGGGCAGTTCGAGACAGCTACCAGGATAAGGACGGGACGGTGATGCCGCTGGATGCAATCTTGAGGGACCAGGTGATTCCCTCTGCATGGCACACAAAACTCGCGACTGATCATGTCCTCTTTCAGGATTGTCAGTCATGGGACAGGACACCGGGTGAGCGACAGAAGGGGCGAGCACCACTCGTTCACCAGCAGCTGTTTGCCAGCCTGAAGGTCAGCGAGCAGATTCGATGCCGACGTGCACGACTTGCATGTAACGGCGTTTTTGCATGTGATTCTATTGATCCATCGCTGCTGTCTGTGGAACGCTACGAGCTGGATCCTCACGCTTGTGACTTGGTGAATAATGCTCAAATTATGCAGCGTCTTCATCAAGGGTCCGTGATACAGGACAAGGCGATCTGGTGAGCCCTTTTTTCCTCCTTAATGTCGTAGTGCGCGCTGATTGAACTCAGCTTCGTCGCTACTGTCAAGAAGATGAAGTGCACCGGGAAGGACACCGCAGGCGCAGCATGTGACGGTTACCAAGTTCTTAAAACGGCGACGAAGGTCAGTGTGACGATCTAATTGCGTTCGCCATCCATTAAAGTACCACTATGAAGGAGCTTAATAACGGCTGAAAACACTATTTCACATGCAGCAACCGTTCGAATTCATGGCCAAATCATTCCGGATTCCTCATCCCATACGACGTTGATGAAGATTCATCTATCCGCCTCTTCCGAGGGCAGTCGATCGAGCCCGAGAAAGCGGGTCCTGTGGAAGCCTGTAGTCGTATAATCAGGTGCGGATCGGGCAAAAAGGGAAAACACCAGTGCCGTGAGTCCTTCCCGACCGTTCATCGACATATGCTCAATATTATCAGCATTTCCTCATAAGAAAGACGACAATGTCTATGTCGCTCAGATGGAGAGGCACCATTGCGAGGCAGCTATCTCTATTTATGTTCCTCTGGACGAAGAGGCGGTGCCGATTGCTATTGTCATTCCAAAGCATCAACGCCCCCATACTCACCCGCCTCCACCTCCCACGAAGGTTCCTATTCAAGTCCGGCGGCTCTATGAGCAGGCGGTTCGCGCTTACGGGACATCCATGGCAACGGTCAACAAAGTGGAGCAGGGTAAGTCTTTCTGTGAACAGAAGAAGTCTGAGTGCTGATCATGATCAAATATTCTAGCGCCATCTATGATTCAAATTATGGGCAAAGCGCCCGGGCTGGTACATCCATCCCTCCTGAACGTGGCGACAAAGCAGGGGATCATTACTGCGCTCAAGCGAAATGAACCCGGTGGGGACAAATCTGGATGGGAAGGTGAGATCGCGGGCTGTGGTTGATATCACTTGATTAACATTCTTAACATCCCAGGCCTTTTTGACTTGTACAAAGCCGATCAAGAGAAGGAGCCGTCAGATTGTTACATCCACTCGTTCGATTTCCTGCCTGGTCGCAAACCAGCCTCAGCTGTCATCACAACATTCGAGCCTATCCTACTTGAGTGCGTACAATGGGTGAGAAGCCTTGATCAAGACACCACTTTCAAACGCATGAAGGCGGGGTTGTTGAATGAATATGAGCTCACCGCCTTTTTCTGCCCACTGAACCGATGTGCGTGCCAATTCTTTCCGATGGCAAACGAGCTGATTGCTGCTTTGCATAGTGTTCACATTTGGTCGTATATACATGGATGCCAAAGACACGGATGCTTTCGAATTTGCCTGGTACAGAATCCATGAAGCGTTTTTCGCTGCAACGGGGAAGCAGCTGGCGTTCAAGGCATGGGACCCGGAGGGATGGTTGATAACGATTTCTGGAGATATGGAATCAGCCCCTTGGATCGGAATGGCACGTTCTTTCATCAAACGCATGGACGCCGCAAATCGACCCACGGTGGATGAATTCTTAATGAAGGTACTCCGAGTATGTCGCCGGCATGCGGTCGAGTTGGTGGTTCACATTTACTCGCTTTGCTGTCGCTGACGCACCCACAGGGGTCTCAAGAAAGCAGTAAAGCCTCACGTCGACGAGGATCAATGGAAACGATTTGAAGGTTTTGTATCCCTCAAGACCCCGCAGGACGTGCAAGAATTCAGCGACTGGGTCTTTTCGCTCAACATTACCACAATAACCGGTATGTCGTGTCTCAAACCTTCGAATACAGCCTGCACCTACATCTCTCATCGCTCATAGCGTGGTGGAACCATAAGCTCAACCACAAATGGATCCTTCCGGGGCTGCTCGAGTGTCTGTCCGGTCTCTCACACGAGGACTGGCTGACGACCCCATTTACATCGAACGGGAACGAAACCCAGCATCACTGGACAAACTCGCAAACTGGGATTGGATTGAATGCAAGGGAATGCATCCTGAGGTTCCGATACGCAGTTGTTTTTCAAATTTGGTCACTGATTGAATTCGTAGGGCGGCGAAAGCTGATCGCGCTGTGGGCGAGCAGTTCAAAGCGTCCCTCGAAAGCGGTGTTATGACCAATTCTCGCAACGAATTGAGTCATCGCACCGCGCGCAATACGAAGCGTCACACCAGTGCCATTCAGAAGGCTCAGCAGGCGCACGCAGGACAGAAGAAGATCGCGGAGCTCAGGGCTCAGCTTGCCATCGCTGTGGCCGAGGCCAAGGTATGCTTATCTCCTACTATGTCCCCACATTTCGATGCATCTAATTCAACTGCAGACCAGCTCATCTGGTGTGGTTCACGTAACGCAGAGGAGCAAGACCAAATCTCTCGGTACTCCGTTCTCTTGCCGTTTCTCTCAATCAATTCACTCCTCCACAGTCGCCAGTGCTCATGTTAAGGGCAGTGCTCCTACCCGGCCGAAGAGACCCGAGAAAACGGCTACAGTTCAGGACGAGCTCAAAGGTATTGAAATGATGACCGCGCCAGAAGGTACAGATCCTTTCATTTCTGTGTCCTCCTTGTCTTATCTATCCCGGGACTTGAGCCGCAGTTGGTAATCTTGACGGCGAGGGCAATCCAAACTTACCTGAGTTGGCTGGACCGGTATCCGAGGCAGTCGACGTCGAAGACCGACCCCCACCGCTGAGCAACAATACACTCAGCCCACTCAGCGAGAGCGGTGAGAGCTAACATCGGCCGCAACCCCAGTCTAACTCACATGCCATTTCGATTCCAGGCGGAAGAGTAAACCCTGGGACATCAGACACATCGACGACTAATTCTATACCAGTTTCGAATTTCTTGCTAAGTTTCCGGAAGAGTATCGCGAGATGTACGGCGACGCAGAGCCGGCATGATAATTGATTTATTTGGACTTCAACGGTCACTAATCCTTACCCTACTCCCATGTTCATTACCTATACCACTCCTAGTATTTTACAGTACATCTTATATCTTGGAACTCTGTTCATTGCATATATCACCACTAGTATTGTAGCATACATCTCATATCTTGGAGCTCAATGTTAATTTCCAGCTATCGGTGTGAACTCTGACAGTTTGACTGCATAATTTGCTGCTCCGGGTTGGAGCAGCAGTGGAACGGTACCTTGGGTCGTTGTTTCGCGATGTCTTATAAATAATATCTTGAAAATAATGCCAACTCAGCCTAACTGTGGGTAGACTATGTGGAGGGTCATACAAGGTCGTACAGGCTAGTGGATCGGCGTAGATTATCAAGGTTGTTAATGAGGAAGAAGAAAAGCCAGGTGATCACAAAGATCGTTGCTAGCGGGTACATAAGGACCATCGCCGGCTTTGGGTTGGTTTCCAGTTGGCTGCCATGTACCAGGCATCGGATTGGATTGAAATTCCTTCCTTTATGAATTGTTGAAAAATGGTGGTCGACAATAAGTTGCCACGCAATTGGTCATGTTACCGCGTGTGGACGGCGTTAGATTTTGGCTCCGCTACAAGAGCAATTCCTTTCTACAAAGGACACGGTTAGGGATGGATTCCTGTAGAGCCAACGCTGTTTGGGATGGTCAGGTCGCCAGGTCGGTGGCTGCCCTATTCAAGAAACCAAGAACGCCGAGGGAAGAGAAGTCTGTACTGGTTGTCGTGGCTGTAAGTGGCACCAATTTGAACCAACCAAAACACAAGCGTCCGGTTATAATTCCTCTTGTACATGACATGGCATAGCAGAAAGTCGCAAAAAAAGAATGGAAGGTAAGCACTAGATGTGGACCGAGGGAAAGAAAAGAGATGGGAGGAGAAGCGCGCACAGCACTCAGTGACGGTCGGCTTCTTTCCGGTGGAGGTTGGACTCGTAGAAATTGATGAGCTGCGAGATTGGCGATCGGTCAACAGTATAGGAGTGATTTTTCTGAACATGCGCACTAATTTATCTGTGCATACATTGGAATCTTTCCGGATGTGCTCACCTGTATGCATGAGTTCGCAAATTAAAAACTGGAGGCAGGCAGATGCGGAAATGCATAGCGGCACGTACAACGTGAAGTACACATACAACATTTCGTCTACGCGCTCGATGCTGTCGATATGCTTGATGAGCTGACAATTTTCTCCTCTTTCCTCTCAGTTGGCCCCCCAACAGACCATTCTGATACACCTCATAATTATGGAGCTGGATTCAGCCTTCAAACTGCCGCTCCAGGGACTTCGAATTGCTGCTTCACTCTTGAATGGAGTGGATCTATTCCGGCGGTTGTTTGTATAAAAGCTGGGGTCAGAAGTTGTTGAGATAATCTTGTAACAAATTGGAGCACATTGTACCCTGCATGCGAGTTCTTATCCAGTGTTAACAACCACTCTTTCTTATACTCTCCCTCTGACAATTATTATTCGATCAAATCAACTTCTGCTATCCAATCTCACCATATGAGTACTGTGAAGCGCCACGCCGCCTGGGGTTCATGTTCATCGACGCACATTAAAGGGTCATGTGACCGAGTGTTCAATTTCGTTTCGAGCGCGCAACCGCGTTATTCTCGTATTGGATGGGTGGCTGGCAAGTACTTATATTTATATCATGTTTCTCATCTCCCTACACCATTTTCCATCCCATTCTCCCCCCCACCCAATATTCCAACGTGAGGTGCTGTCCCGCAGCCTTGGCGTGCGCTGGGGAACGTTGAAGACTCGGGTCGAGTGGTGAGGATATCCTACTTAGCGGCGCGACGCGGCTCTGTGCGGCACCATGCCGTGCCCCGGTAGTGGTTTTGCATACTGTGTCGGAGATGCTAAGCTTGAGAACAATCGGGTTGGTGATGTGTCGGAACCGGTGAGCGGCAAGGCAATGTGTTGGACGCCTTTCTGAAGCTTTACAGGTGTGTCGTAGTGTCGCGTTTGGGGGAGCCTCATTATCGAGTATCTGAGGCCTAGCCACCTCGAACACTACGTTCTAGATTCTACAGGTGGTCAAACAGAACCTAGATGGAAAAATCATTAGATGAGCGAAGCCCGCTTTAAACACAGAGGTTTGGAAGCCAAGAACTCAACGCAAGGGCAGGGAGGAGGGCACAGGAGCGCAAAACAGCAGGCTGCACTGCACAAAACAGCACTGACATTTCATCCTGATTGAAATACCAGGCACATGCATACATTCAGCAAGGCAAGGGAGTCGGCAGCAGGAGGCCGGGAGTACAGGCAGAGAATACCAGAAGATGGAGGCATAGGTGGAGGCGATATGAGCACCTCCGTCACGATGGTTCCGACTCTCAGAACATAGCCGAATCAAACCCAGGCAGACAGGGAACATCTGGTAAAGAAGGGAATATTCTGAAAGACTGCATCGAAGCCAAATCGGAGGCCCCAAGGCAAGAGGAGGCGACATCATAGCAGCTCACAAGCCGCCGGAAGGTGAAATTGGGCGGAAAAAATCACGCTAACCATGAGGTCGTCAAACACGGAGAGCTACAGGAGTGAGGATGCAACCTGGTACAACCAGGAAATATTCAGAAATAATGGCGGCGACGGCGGAGGCGACGCACTGGCAAAATTAGAACGAACCCGTCAAATATTTCCCAAAAGGGATTACTTGACTCATAACTGACTACTTAACCTCCATCGCGGAGGCGGACCTGTTAGGTGGGTTTACTCCTACAAGAAAACCCACCTAACAGTTCCCCTACGTAATGAAAAGGTAGGTCCCCTAGGTGTAGTACTTATTAGGAGCTCCACCGCCACTAAATTTAGAACGGCCCGAACTTAGCCGAAGTTTTGCTGAAAATGCGAGCTCAGGGTGTCTATCGTTTCTCACTTAGCTGGAACTTCAGTCCCGCAAAACCAGACTGTTCTGAGTCCGACGGTGATCTGCGGGAGAATGAAGGATGGGATCAAGAGATCATCTAAAAACTGTCATCGCAGGTAACGGCAGGCAAAGGCCGAGACTCACTCAATCTCTTCGCACTCTATCCCCTCCACCCCTTAGCCTAATACCATGGGACGCCTTCCGCTCTTTTTCAAAACCATCCTCATCCACCTCCTCAGCTACCTTCTTAATTGCATCGTCATCTACGGTGTCTTTTACATCAGGAAAAACCTCCCTGTCTAATTTCACGACATTTTTTTGAAATTATATTACCCTCATATAATTTCCCGAGACTTGGGATAATCTCACCAAATTTCGCTAAATTGTGGCTCGGTTGGCCGGAGCTTGATTGAAGGCGGATAATTCCGCCGAATTTCGTAACGTTTCGGCTAGACTTTGGCCAGACTCGAGACATTGATCTGATTAGTTTGAATGTGAAGGGGTATACAAATGCAAACTAGGAACTCGATGAGGCCGAAAACTTGAGTTATTCGCAGGTTATTCGACTCGAGGCTTGACCAGGATCAGCAGAAAATACCAAGTCATTTGCCGGTCGGTAATCTCTCGGAACTGTCACAGAACTGTCATGGCTATAAACCACACGGCATGTTGGTCTTGCCACGTCACCGTCTTTTCTTCCTTCCTCTCATCTTCCCCCCTTCCTTTGCTCCCATTTTCTGTCCTGTGTTCGGTGCTGCCTCCTGGTCCCAATTCATGCCTTCCTCAATTACCTCTTCTAAGTGCCAACCCATTCACTTCAGTACCCGCCGTTGTCACTGCACGCTGCCGGCGCAATCCCATTCCTCTGCTGGCCTTGGTCACCCCCCGCCTACCTCAATCCGCACCCACATTCCCTTTCCCCCTGCTGTCAGCAACGATCCAGCCTGGCCTCATAATGTATGTCGTAACACCCACTCTCCTTGCCTCGCAACTCACTCAGTGTCCCTGCAGCTCTGTATTTAGCCTCACTGACCTGGCTCGTGGAACTCCGCCGGTCTCCACCCGCGCTTGCACATGACGCTGTCAGTCACCTGATCTCACCGACGTCGTTAATTCTCCCCTCTACACCAATGCCACACCTGAAGATTTGTCTCATATTGAGCGTGAGTCTGCATTTTCCCTTTCTGCACTATCTCACGACTCATTGTCTGTTCCCCTCAGTGTTCTCTGCAAAATTTTCCCTGATATCGGTCTGTATGCAATATTTCTTGATCTTTTTTACTTCCACTGACCTGTTCTTCCAGGTATGCTGTTCGGGGGTACAACTGTGGTGATGGTGTATAGTATGTACTGTTAGTAGAACCTTGTATTCCGTAGATTTTGCAATTCAGTTCTTTGACTATTATCTCTCGATATATGAAGCGAGTTAAGCAAAGTGTCAAAATAGGCAGAAAGTGCAATATAATGTCGCCCCAAAGTTAGGATAATTTGGCAAAAATTACCCATTTTCGTGTCGAGGTAACTTAATTAACTTAATTATGGAAAATTTGGCGAAGTCCCAATAATTGAGATAATTTCGGAAAATTATGCCAAGTTTATGCGAAAGTTCGTGAAATTAGCTGGGGAGGCTTTTCCTGATGTACGCACCCACCTTCCTGCGGTCGGGTTTCTCTCCCTCCTCAATGAGTAGTACCCATCTTCGTCACTTCGTTACTTCGCTTAGGAATGAGAAAGTTCGTCACTTTGATGGAAAATTGTGAAAGTTCGTCACTTCGACAGATATTTGGGAAAGTTCGTCACTTCGGCTAATTTTTGGGAAAGCTCGTCACTTTGATTAAATTTTTGGCAAAGTTCGTCACTTCCGCTGCGCGCGTGGGAAGTGCATTGTTGATCACCGGAAGTACGGATTGACACGAAACAGGATTCTGTTCTTTGCTACCACCACCGACACCCCGCTGCCGGCGCTTCACAGTCGCGTGCCCGCCCGTGCTTCTCCAACAATGTTCCTAAAGTCATAACTCAAGTTGCAAGTGAGCGCAAGTGCTTGACATTCTTTCTAACCCAGACAACTCGGAAATTGTCTCTTAAGAGAACGTGTGCGACTTCCAGATTCCAAAGCAAAAAAAAAATGGTAAGTAACCGTCGATTGTCCGTGTGCGCCGATCCCGAATTGAATGAACTTGTGTTACCGCACCCGCAACTAGGGATGCACGCCATTCCCGTCGCGTCGGTTCTACGGGGTCCGTGTGATGGGTAGCCGACCCGTTCTGTCAGGACCCTCAGAAAATTTTCGACGGGACGATTTTGATGGGTGACGGCCGGCGAAACGACGGCCATCGACGGAGGTTGACGGCCAATGGATTTTTTGCGCTGATGTGTGGTCTACGTCGTACAAGGAGCGAGCAAACGTTTGGGGATCATTACGGCGATTATGTTTTAGTGAAACCTCTTTCGGAGCAACAGCGCGCCTTGCCTCTTCTCCTTTGCATTTTACATGCCAGCACGTTCCCATCAAAAGCCCTGAGATGTCAACATCAACTGCTGAGTCGCTCAACCAGTCTGGCTGAGCTCTCAACCTATTAAAACACCAGTTAAGCGGACAAAATTACGACGCATTGATGAGACGATGCCTGCCTCATTCCCAGCACGTTCAGTTGGCCTTGCCCCGCCTATACAGTGTCCCGATTTCCCGCGTTTTCTGTACCGGTGGGCATATTTTGCTATTTTTTTCTGAGCAGAACTGAAACCACGAGTATTAAAAATCACTGCTGTTTTTATCTTGCGCAAAATGACTCCAACCAATGTTTCAGTGAAATTTGGGCCCATCTCTTTGTAAAGTACATTCGTGAGTTGAAATCAGAACTGGAATATCGACCCATATTGTGTATTTGGGCTTATTAGAACGCAAATATAAGCGCACGGGTTAACCGGCGATTGCGTCCCCCATCTACGGCCGTCCCGTTGTCCGTCTCGTTCCGTAGGGAATTTCTGAACTTACACGATGGACCATTGGGCAATGGCCCGAGCCCGTTGCTCACCCGTTGAAACGACGGCCGTGCCCGTCACGCGCACGGCATGCAGTCCTACCCGCGACTGACCGTGCACTCTCCACGTGGGTGGACGCGGTCATGTGGTGGTCATCAGTAGCCGAAGTAACGAGCTTTCACAGCGTATGGAGGAAGTGACGAAGTTTCCCTAGATTCAGCCGAAGTGACGAACTTTCGCAGGAAGCCATCAAACTCACTCACTTTCGCGAAGCTAAGCGAAGTTAAGTGAAGTAACGAAGTGACGAAGATTGCGCGGACTCCTCCTCAACCGCCAGCGCTCTCCAGCACACCTAACGCTGTTTGAAAGTCCCCAATATACTCCCTGACTTGTTTCTGAGTCTTTGGTACATTTCTCTGGCTCTTTGGGCTCCTTTCCGGCTTTGGGCGACTCATGGCGCTTACAGCACCAAGGACGACCTCAAATTGGCTGCGGTGCATCGATAATTGGTCCGCGAGTCTTCATGAATCCGTACCTGCGATTTGTGGAGTTTTTCATGGATATGCACTTTATCGAGTGGTCTAGCATTGTGCTGAAGCCGGTGCGTGACTGCATTTCAGTCCTTTTCCTCCTTGCTCATAACAATCTACCAGCGCAACCACCTCCTCCCTGCCGTTCTCTCGCTCATGAAGCCTGTCGTTGGACCCTCGAGCCCCATGTTGTGCGCCACCCAAACTGATTTCCGCGAGCGCATTTATTTTGCACACGTTGTGGAACAGCCTCTGTAGCTGCGACCTCGGCCATTGCAAACCTCCCTTATGCTGGATGTACGCTGTATAATACGACCAGCCGCTATTTTCAATCCTTGCTCTTTCCGCTCGCATATCCGTCTCTTCCTAGTCTCTTAGCTTTTCTTGTGCCGGGATCGATTGCTGCCTCGTCCGCCGCCTTGAAGATGGTTTGCCCTTACCTGCGCTTCAAGGCGGTGACAAGGCCTGCCTCTCCTCCTTATCCCCTGCGCCAATCCATCCATGGTCTCGACTCATTGTCCGGGGTAGTGTACTTTGCTGCAGCCTGCAGGCGATAGTCAGGTCGGCAGCCGGTGGAATTTTTGGGGTGTGTATTAGGGCTGCAAGTACACCTCTACAAATCTCTATACTTGCCATTCAATTCGATTCGATTGAATTGAATTCAATCAAATTCATTCAATTTGCCGCCCATGTGCTCTATGAAGTCAAATTTTACCACTAGACAGTCAAGTACTTTGATTTATACTACGACCAGTGGTATCCAGTACCACTGATTATTTCGCCAGTCGAAAACTCCGCTACGAGCTACAAGAAACGTCCATCGACGTTTGGATGCAAACAATTCTGCAGCCTTTTTTGATGGAAATCTCGAGTATTTGCGTCAACTGAGCTACTTGTCGATTGCGCTTTACGGTTGGGAATGGGGAAAGACGCGGAACTCGCCAGGTTACAGCAACGGATCGAACAGGGATAGGGACAGCGCTCTTGGCGCTGAAACTGGGCAAGGCTCGAATACTAGTTAATATATACACAAGTGGAAATGCTCTGAATTACTCCGAAAAGCTCGCGGCGCGAGGGTATGTGCCTGGAAAATATCCATTAGCATTCAATGTAGGCGCTGTACGCAACGCAACGCAACGACGGCTATTCCATACCTCACAATCCTTGGGGCGGCGAGCTGAAGGTGTCTCTCATTGGTCTCGATGCTACGAGGATGACGGAGGCGAATGAAGAGCAATTTCTGATTAGCTTTCGTCCCAGCACACAGCTTTCGGTGATATGAGGGATCTATGCCTGAGAAAAAGCCCCGGGTGCGAGGAAATGCAGAGCGACGACGAGCGGAAAGGCGGGAAGCATAGCGGAGGGTGGTTAACGCAAGAGAAAACAGCGGCTCGACGCGGCAACACAAACTGATAGTCCTCTACTTTCAAGAAGTTGCTGAGCAATGTGATAAGCTGGCATAGATGAGTAAGAGTCCGAGCTGAGTAACAGGCTTCTCGGGCTGTCTCTGACGTTTGCTGCTTTCATCCGCATTGAGTTGTCGTTAGAACGAAAACGGTGGGCATGGACTCGAATTTGTCGCGCGAACTGTATTTTTAAATTTTTAATAACATCCGCGCAGGCCGGAAGACTAAAGCTCTGTTTAACAGTTTAACAGTGTGATATTCGTCTACGTATATATAATACTTAGGTACAGGTACCTCGACGAACCCAAGAGTATTCTGAGAGAAAAGGTGCCTATGCTAACTCGGTCGACAACTCAGTCGAAACGAAATCAGAAAGGCGCATAATCGGCCGCATTAAACCGGCCAAAGCTATCCAGTTTCCCACGTAGTTGATCCCATCACATCCTTCCCCCAACCGAAAATTCCGAGACAGGTAAGCGGTAGGCCCAAGTGACGATGCAGGCCGCCCTACGGACTCGTAGAAGGGTTTAATAGGAGAGTGGATGAATGACAATGAAGTGATGTTGTTTGTGGGCAGTGGAAAGGCGGCATAAGCTGGATGCGCAGTTTTGAGTGCCAATGAGGATGATCAAACACAAGGAGGATAACCTAATAACTGATGGTCAAACATTGAAAAGATATGGACAAAGTATTTACAATGACTTTTGTGTCTCTAAGCAAGGAACATCTTGAAAGAACTTTCTTAATCAAGAATATCTGTATGGTATGTCTTGCATATTTGCCCGATTAAAAGAATTCCATGAATAACTCTTTGATGTTTCAATGGCCAGACATGCAAAAGTCATTGTAAATATTTTCTCTGTATCTTTTCAATGTTTTGCCATCAGTTATTGGGTTATCTTCCTTGTGAAAGTGGCAAGTGGATGCGGGGCATTTGGGCAAACGGCGAGGGGGCGTGGGGCAATGGGGCGACCATGGGATACAGGACAATGAACTGTCGTCCCTACTGAGTGCCTGAAGCTCAGGAGGAACGGAACGAAAACCCGGGGTGATGGTGGTAGCGGTCCCATAATTATCTGGAACTTACAAAGAATAAACCTATTATTACTCGTTTTTAACCGCAGCTTCGAGACCCGTTTTCACCGTCGAAGCAACGTAACTTCTTAATTATCAGCCTGGATTTAAATGCCGAAAATATCGGGTTTTGCTTCCTCAGGAATCTCAGGACCAGCCCATTGAACACGATTGGCCACGTCATCTGAAGTTACAAAGAATAAACCTATTATTACTCGTTTTTAACCGCAGCTTCGAAGCCCGTTTTCACCGTTGAAGCAACGTAACTTCTTATTTATCAACCTGGATTTAAATGCCGAAAATATCGGGTTTTGCTTCCTCAGCAATCTCAGGAGGACCAGCCAATTGAACACGATTGACCACACCATCTGAAGCGCCGTAAGTTCCTTGCGACCATAAAGCCAGCCATATCCCAACCATATCCTCGCTCCTCGAAACTTATCAACATGGTTCTCAAACTTTATACAGACCCGGTCGTAGGCGGAGGGCCTGCGATCGTCGCACTTACCCTCGTGGAGAAGCAAGTTCCCTATGAATACGTCCCCGTCAATATAGACACCAAGGAGCACAAAACACCGGAGTACATGGCGAAGCACCCGTTCGGCAAGGTCCCTATGATTGTGAGTATGCAGCATCCACTGGTATACTCCGTCTGAATTCATCCAACGTAGGATGATGACGGCTTCATCGTCTATGAGAGCCGTGCCATCTGCCGTTACATCCTCGAGAAATATCCCAACCAAGGGCCAGAGCTTCTCCCAAAAGGACTAAAGGAGCGTACCCTCGTCGAGCAGGCGGCCGCCGTCGAATATGCCACGTTCACCCCAGCGGTCCTGCCCGTGTTCAATGAAGCGGTGGAAAAGACGTAAGCATTTCAGAAATGCACTGCATTGCGCACCGCTGAACAGGCGACCGCAAAGACTTCGTGGTGAGCCCGTGGACAAGGCCGTTCTCGATGAAGCTCTCAAAGAATTGTCTGTGAAACTCGATGTCTACGAGGTCATCCTCGGCAAACAGAAGTTCTTGGCCGGAGACGTGAGTAACGCTTGCCGAACAAGCTTCTAGTTCAACTCTCCTTGAACAGGAATTTTCGTTCGCGGATCTCTGCCACTATGCCTATGCCCCGTTCCTCACCATTGGGGGGATAGATATCATGACCAGCAAAGGTCCCAATGTTACACGGTGCGTCCCGTGCTTGAATTCCAGGAGTTTCATTGACGTACCATCATCCGAAGTTGGTGGAACGAGCTCATCTCTCGTCCCACATGGGTTAAGCTCAAGAAAGAGGGGTTCAAGAGTACCGTGAGCTGAACGAAGGCCAAAATATAGTAAAGACATACTTTGATAGTGTTGGGATAGAAGAGATAAAAGACGTTGGGGATTCCTGTCAAATATCTGCGGATTTCTGATCGACAATGAGGGGGATGCGGGTGAGGAGAAGAGAAGGACACCGCAATTATATAGTGCGATGGGTCGCAATATTCAACATCGATGGCGAAATCGACTCTACATGTCCAAACATCGATCAAGTATCTCCGGCCAATCTCCGGCCAGAGCTGGAGGCCACGTCATTCTTTTAATCATTATTCTCAGTACGATGTGGTGCATTTGACCAGCTACGGGTTCAACGAAGAGGACATAACTATCGCTCTCTCCAGGTATGTTTGAATCTCCTGGACGTCCACATCTCTGATACGTTTACCATGTAGAGGGGTTTGCCAGGCTTATATGCAGCTCGGCGCAGTTGGTAAGTTCCCGCTTCTCTTTCTCTGGTTGCTTTGACCTATCTTTCCCCGGTCAGGAACATCCGTGCTATTCTCGTCAGGAGATGGTCGGTTTCGATTTTATCGGGCATGTTTCCGGCACTCTAAATTTTGTGACTCCAGGCGGTGTGGGCGGATCCGATTTTCAACAAGTCGATTGCACAGTGTTTGTCCCCACAGCTCCGTCTGGATGCCCCTTTGTACGTGCCCCCTTTCTCATCAAAATCGACGTCGGGGCTGATTTCTTGCGCTTCTTAGCATCACTTCTGTCGGAGGAAGTGTTGGGCTCCCACCGCAGGTCGCCGCAAATTTTTCTAGCGGCGGCTTTTCCAACTACTTTACCGTTCCGTACTACCAGGCCAATGACGTTAGCGCCTACGTAGCCTCCATTGGGGACCAATACGCTGGCTTGTACAACACCACCGGCCGTGGCTACCCCGATATCGCCGCGCAGGCCGAGAACGTCAAGATCGCATGGAGTAAGCGTCCTCCCAGTATCAGTTGAACTAATGTTCATCTGGTTCGCAGAGGGCAACGTGAGCAGTTTCTATATTGTTGCTGAGAGTTATCAAGCTGAGGCTGCCGTCGTCCTAGTTCACGCAGGTCGAAGGAACCAGTGCCGCGTCCCCCATCAGCGCCAGCATCTTTGCGCTGGTCAACGATAAGCTGATCGCCGCAGGCAAACCTGTGCTCGGATTCCTCAACCCATTCCTGTACAGCGCTGCTGGAAGGGCCGCCTTCACAGATGTTACGTATGGTGCGCGCCTTCACGCTCTCTGATTTCATCTCTTAACCAATAACGCGAATTTCGTAGGAACAAACCCCGGGTGCAACACCGAGTACGCCACCCTTTTTATTTTTCTTCCCTTGCGTGCGGACTTGATGTTTACACAGCGGATTCTCTGCGTCGACTGGATGGGATGCAGTCACTCGGCTATACCAGAAGGAGACAGGGAAAGGCGATAGATATACGGGGTAGAGATCGGAGTCGGGGTGTGAGAATTTAGATCGGTGGATGAGCCGTCGGGCCATCGATCATTGAAGACGGAGCAAATGCGCGTTGCCGAGTGGAAAGGAGAAGAAGCGGCGTGGCTGTGTTTGATCCGATGGCTCTCTTGCTCCATGCCATCATGCGCAAGATCATGCGTGCAGGGAATGCGTCGCTTCACTGATCTAGGCTCCTGGGATTCACACTCTTTTCATCGACACTCATCTATTGTCGCTGATGTCCTTATGACTCCGACACCCTCGACACGGCGCGCCATTCAAGCGGACCGCGCGCCGTCATTGCAGTCTCTTCCATCGCCTGAGCGTCTGACCCGTTGGAACTAGTGCCCTCCGTGTTGCCTCAGTCATGAGAAACGGGGAGTCGTGCTCGTTAGTAGGATAGTGGTGTGTTAACTTTGTTCTTGAGTTATCCTCCTTCTGAAATCGATATTTCCCAACCTATTTGCTCCCCTGCGAGGTTCTCGTGTGTGATCTGGTTCCAGCATGCCGTCTTTCATCACGGTTCATTCTCCAGCCGGCGTTCACGAATTGTGTTGAGCGATTGAGCTACTCACCCAGCGCACCATAATTTCCGCTCAAGTATTGCCCTCAATGTATTTCACTCTTTCGCCACGGCATACGATTCGTCCATCAAGAACGCATGACTATCCAATCCTGTTCTCTTCCCCAATATTGTATCCCCTCTCCTCGCCTGCCTATCGCTTACACGGGTCCCGGCGCTTCGGAAAATCTCAATCCTTCTGTGGGCTCTTCTGCGTCGCCGATTTCACGCTGTTCGACTTCCCGCCCAGCCCGCGGAAAGTGGTACTTCTCTTCCCCGCTCTCCCTGAATTCCCCGTTCTCCCGATCGACTCACCTGCACTAGTCGGCGGATGTATATCGCCTCAATGGTTTCGGTCTCCGTGTCACATCCAAAATTGCTCGTGGTTCATCAGAATATCGTCTCAGGCACTCGGAGCAGATAGCGTCATTTTTTCTCTCCGTGCTGTCAGTAGATTCGCGAAACCGCGTACGTGTTGACCCTCATGTACAGAACCCAATTCCGCGACCTCTCGACTCGTTCATAGAAAGGACTCGAGAGTATATTTGCGCACGGCGCACGGCGCACACGGTGTGGCTTCCGGTGCGTGGTTCTCTGCGGCCTTCCGATATTCTGGCTTCTTTTTTCTCAAACGGTAACCTCTAGCACAAGACGGCACGATAACCACTCACGGGTATTATTGCTTACCCGCGATCCCCGCTGTCGTTGTTGGCACTTGTCACTCCACCGGTTCCGAATTTTCTCTATTCTGACCGCTGCTCATATTTCTCAAGGTCTCCTGTTCCACCCTCTTGTGCCTTGTGCGCCGGGAATTATGGCTTTGGACACCGCGGCCACGGCTTGCTGTCTACTACTAGTAAACAGGTCACCGTTGATCATTTCTCGCAAACTGATAGCTTCCGCCGAAGTACGGTGCGGGCGATCCTGTGGCTTGCGAAGGGTGGTGCAATGTCTTGTGACAGCGGGGTGACGTTTGACGGGACTCTGCTCTTTCTTGATGAATATATCGACACGGTACGCCGCCATCAATCTCGCGCGGTAGCCTCAACTTTGCCTTCTCCGACGACTCGAAAGCGCGGTCAAATTCCTTTCCCTCCAGACCTTACTCAGAAGGACTCCTTTCTTCTAATAACTTGATTCTCGCCACACACTCAGCCTTATTCCCGAGTCGGCTCGTCTCGACCGTGACGGCAACACTTTGAGGGCAAGACAGCTGACATTGTCCAGCTGTGCTTCCGGGGCGCTGTCGACCTTGCGTGGCCTGGGATTACACGTTGCAATAACTCTTCGCCTCTAACCATCATGGACGAGAAGTGGATCCGACATATCCGGTACCGCTGTTCGCGCAGCCACCTACGCACAAAATCTCCTATGTTTTGAGCCGGTCGTCGCGTACCTTTGGGGCGGGAATGTCTCGGCCGCTGAGATGAGGCGTGAAGGATCAATATATCGGCATGCCACTGCGTCCCAACACGGTCTTTAGCATCCTAAGAAAACAAAATGAAATAGCCAGAATGGTTCATGTTTTCTTCATGTCAATTTAATTTCCGAACTACTCACCTGTTTGAGACTTGGTTCTTACTATTTTGAAATCATAAATAGACCGTAGCTGAAGTCTGACAGCGTATCAAGCGAAGCTCCCCCCTCCGCACTTCTTGGCCGCGGTCACCGTAAGAAAATTGGACTTTGCGCAAATCCACGTCGTTTCTAGGTAAGGTAACTGTCGACCGAACAAGAATTTCAAATGAAACAAGACCAGCCGCCGCTTCGCTCCGGCAATGAGCATAGTAAGAAAAAACAAATAAAATAATCTATTGTCAATACAATTAGAAACGAAAAAAGGCGATGTGGGTAGTGGAATCGGCAAACAACATGGGAAATCAAAGAAATCGACTCATATGAAGTTGTTAGGGATATAACAGGAGATACGGCAGAAAAGGAGCAGTTACTCACTGCTAGTCAACCAAGAATAATCGGAGCTTGGGGCTCAAGAGGAGAGGGAAAGAAAGCACTAGTGAGATCATATAATCGAGGATAACTTGAGCTGAATGTTTCAATTTTGCATTTAATTCATCTGGAAGTTGCGAAGTTGCACCAGCCAGAAGCAATAGCAGAAGGATTCAAGAGATGAGGGTGTGAATTTGGTTCATAAATTGTTGCCAGCCAGATTGAACAACGGAAACGCGAAGAAGCCACAAATCTTGACATAAAAGATAAGGTCGCAAGGTGGCGGGATTGGAAGCAACATGGCGTGGGTTGAGGAGGTTCACAACTGAGATGAAAAACAATCATGGGTGAGGAATCAACGGACACGACACAGCTAGCGCGAGATTCGGCATTGAGAGCATCGACCCAGTGGCAGTTGCAGACATATAACTTGTGAGGACAATCGAGCGGATGCCCAGGCTTGAAGTAGTAGTTTTGAGGCGAAGCCAAATAGAGGGACTATCCCCTGTAGCAGTGAATCAAGAGATCAGACCAAAAAGAAAATAAATTCGAGGAGCAAAGTGGGTGAAAGGGTTCGATTCACGCCGTTTTTATATGTGAAGAATCGGCCGGGGAGATATGTGGCCGCCCGGCCTGACGAATAGAATCATGCTGCGCTGTGGAGAGCAACGGCTGCGATCGACTGCGACCTGTCCAGGAAAAGCTGGGCGCAGGTCAGCTGTTTCACGGCAAATGAAAAGGCAGTGTTAGAAAGCAGAGAGACAACAACAGAAGGGGTTAATCGAAGAGCAGGCCAGACGAAGAACAAAGGGGGAAAGGTTACATGGGGATACAGCACAGCCGAACGAGCAAAATCTTAAAGAACGGTTAATGGCCGTGCTTGTTCAGGGTGCTCAAACAAAATTTCCGTCGTCGCCAGCACCTTCTGGCACTCCTTGGAGGTCTTTGTTCTGCGAATGGAAGAAATGAATACTTTGGCCGGATTTGAACACTTATCGAAGTGGATACCTCAGGTAACGTGTACCATAGGCTGAACACTCGGTCGTTTTGAAATAGTAATCGCCTGCAAAACCATCTCGGTCAGATGGTTCAGATATATAGCGCAAACTTGTCTGCTATATCAAATCGCCCGCTTTCTCTCCCCGCGCCATAAGCCACGCCACTTGGGTTGGCGCAAGCCCTGTGGAGCTCTAATCTCCGTGTCCAATGCGCTGCCATCCATCGAGGCGGCGTTCTCCGCTGCATCGGCATCGATCGGCCACCATACATCATATCATCCTCTTGCCTGCACTGAGCACTATAAAAAACACGGTTCACCAGTTCATCCTCTCGCCACGAACCATCTCCCAGATCACTCAACCATGAGACTCACCGTATCATCATCCCTCGTCGCCCTCCTCTCCATGGGCGCCTCCGCGACTCCGAGTCCCCCCAGCGGACTCTCCCCCGACCCGCTCTGCATACTCAATGGCCTGGACTGCTCTTTCAATCTCGGGATACTTGAACGGTGCGCCATCGTTCAGGACTTGTCTGATGGTCATTGCTGGGCCATCGACTACTCCAACCCCGAGTGCGCCCAGTTCAGGAAGTCCGGCTGCATACTATTCGGATTGGGAGCCCTGCGCATGCGTCCGAGTCTGCTCTGCATGTATGTAACGCGACTCACATATATTATACATCAGCGAGAAATCTGTCCGGTACCGTAACTCGTTGACTGCGCGACGCGGGAATGGTGCGAACGATGCTCATGGGACAGAGCCTTGGCAAAGCGGAGAGTCGGGAATCGGTCCAATCACAAGATCGTGGCATCCGTGAAGTCGTTCTTGCCAGCTTGAACGGCTTGTGAGAAGAGGCTATGCAGGTTGGAGGCTGGGATCGATCTCAAGTAGCAATCGAAGACGAAGAGACTATGTCTCAGTAACATTATACCAACGAAGAGGTTCCAATGAGCCCAAATTAATCTGAAGTACATTATTCTGTTCGCGACGTGAGTGAGTGCGAGTCCCGGCTCCGGGCCCTAAAATTTACGAGTTCCATTGAAGATGCAGGAGAAAGGAGCCAGGGGAAGAGAGTGCAAGCATGCTTGAAGGCGAGGATACCTTTCGAGTTGGAGCTCATCCGGGACGTAGGACTCAGGAGCAAGAATATTTGCGAGAAGGCTAGACGGGATTTTAGGCGCTGCCCCATCATGCCCCCGTGCAGAATGGCAAAGAGCATGACAGGAAAGTCGAAGATGCTATGGGCGAACAATGGGTCTGCCAGCTTGCTTCACCTGTACGCTGTGTGCGAGAGCTCCACCGTCTCAGGCGATATTGAAACAGCGTTTTGTGTACCCCACCGCCTCCCTGTGTATGCATCGGTACGTATATATCTCCCTCCTTTCATTCTTTCTCTTTGACTGATGGTCTACGAATCAGCTGAAAGTTGACTCCTACTTTGGAGCCTGACCTCGCGCCCGTCTTACACCGTCTTCCGAGTCGCCCGTCGCATATTTGGCACTGAGTGTTATAACATCCTCATCCTTGACCTCGTCTCCGCCGTTCTAGGATGATCACCGCGTGGCGGACATATGTCCGCCTTTGTCGCCGATATTTGGGTTGCGCCTGTCGGATGCCTTTGTCCCGCGATGCTGTGTGGGCTGTCTCCCATCCTCACACACGACCACCTTCGACACGACGTTGCCGAAGAGCAACAGGGAGTATGCTCGGGATGCCACTGGCGTGCAAGATGGAGTGCATGTCTAGGATGGGAGGAAGGATGGGCAACTCGGATGCATCAGGATGCGAGGAGCAGGAGTTCAATGCTTCCCCAGACTTGGAATCTAACAAGTTGCGGGTTATCCTCGCATCTGGGGGAGTGTGGCCTGTGGACAATATGCGGTGCTTTTCCCTCCGCTGCTCCAGAGCGTGCTGCTGTGACCCCGTCTTCTGCCACTTGACCCTGTGTCGTCACTTCCGTGTCACCACTGCAGATCAACCTGCCCGCCTGAAAATCGACTATGAGGCGTGCCATGGGGATATTGACAAGGGTGCCTTGTCATCAGAGGAGGAAGAGGATATGGACAAGAGTTGCAAGACGGGTGTGTTTCATCAACAGAGGAGCCTTGTCGAGAAGCTCGAGGCGGTGTTTTAGATGCCCGCAAAACTCGACCTCCGTGGCTTGCTCTACATCGACGTTCCTCCCCCCCGTCTCTGCCGTGCTTGTTACCCTCCCGGCGGACACATTGGGGTTAACTGTGGCATAGGCTTCATTGGGCCTCCAGGTGGCGCCGTCTATTCCCCGCCTCGTATGTAGCAACGTGTGCACCATAATTACTCTACATACTTATTGTTTTGATGAAATGAATGTAATTTCTTGGGAGAGAAGGGGGAAAAATTGTGTTGATAGTTCATCCACCAGCTGTGCTTGTACAATTGGGATCAGACTGTTGTCGCAATGCGACAGCTTTTGGCGTCAAGTCACACAACACGTGCCCGTTATTGAGATGGTTGATCATAGGTAGGCGGTAGGCAACTACCCCGAACTATGTGAAGATGCTAAAACTACTGAAAACTACGGGGAAGACCAAAAACTACAGACGACTACATAAAGGACCAAAAACTACAGGGCACTACAGTCACTACGTAAAAGGTCAAATACTACAGAGCACTACATAGCACTATGTAAGGGCCCAGAACTACAGCCGGCTACAGCCACTACGGCATAAATCAGGGTTTGCTGATGAGGCACGCTGCACGTGTGGCAGTGTGGGGCTCAGCGTCGCCCGTTATCCAACACCCTCAAGAGGGGACGGGGATCTTCGTGATCCTCTTGTCGCCATCTAAAGCCCCAGTCATTTGAAGCCAATCCTTTGGCAATTTTTCCTCATTTTCGAGTGTGCACCGCCATGTGTCAAACACTAGCCTTTGAGGCAGTGAATACTGTTTCCCAAATTTCATCTCATTTATTAGATTTCTGTCGACCTCCAAGCGCTCATTTAAGGTATATACCCACTTGTTATGTCTTTCATTCACGGTTGGTGGATCACTCTTGCGCCTTACCCGGCTCTCACACTGTAGTTTCCAGATTAGGTACAACAATTCGGTGATTAGGATTCGGTATAACCCGCTGTAGAGGTAACCATTGATGAGCACTGCTCCTCGTTGAGCCCAGAATTACTTCACTTACTTCACTTCCTCACGGTTTCCTTAGATCCCAGTATCTCCGACATCGCTGTACCTGAGCACTGTTCCTGTCACGGGTTCAGTCGTTGCCTTCATTTACACAGCATTACTGTCTTGAAGTCCGAAGTCATAGCACATACAACCTTCAGGTCCTCCCCCGCTCCTTTCCCCTTTATTTATCTTATTTCTACTATATATGCTTCACATCCCTGTATTCCTTTTAGCATGTTATTCAACTGCTTTTGCCCCAGATCTTGTATGCCGCCTTAGTCCCTCGTCACCCTCCCGATGCTCGCTTTCATCTCGTCCCTCGTTTTTCACACGCCTGTATTGCTCATTTCCTTCATCATCCCCATCCTTGCACATCATCTCACCAATGCCTTGTTCCCTGCCTTCACCACTGTGTCCTGCCAGCCGAGCACTGAGCATGGATTGACCAACTCGCACATTTATCGTATTGCGGCTGTTCTCGGAGTTGCTAGCTTGATTTATTCAGCTCGCGCTTTCAGACGTGCCGTATGTGGGTCACCACTCGCCTCTTCTTATCAGTAAAGACCTAGGCCGCAGCCTAGGATGCTGCCAAAGGACAGCTCAGGCTGGCTGGGATGTTTCTTTGCTCAGAACTCTTTCGCAAGTCCCCAAATCTCAATTTGATGTGTTTAGAGCTCGGACATTTGACCCATCGAAAAAAGCAGCACCGTTTGTTCAATTCTTGTCTGTTTCTCAAGAGTTAAAATGTGGAACTTTGGTAAAAGACAGATCTCTGACGATCCAAGTCCTCAGCTGGAGCTCAGAATCCTTTGATACACAGATATTCATTGATCTTGAATGCAGCCGAATCCGGCTGTTTTCGAAATTTAGCACTTTGGGGCATAAAGCGTACTTCCAAATCATTCAGAAGAGTGGGAAACTTTAACAAACCGAGGTACGGGGTTGAATGTTATAGCATCTGTTTATAAGGGATTATAGTTGTAAACCGGGAAGTGTAACGGTCAGCAAAATCGGCCGATTATGAGGCAAAAACAGTACATTTACAGCTGTTTGCATAATTGATGACAGTCAGCAAAAAAAAAAGAAACAAAAGCAAACATTTGATCCAGCTGCTTGCCTCGGTTATATCTCAGTCATTTCTGAACAGATTTCCGCAATTGTAGGTGCGTTCAAACGGGAAGAAGCGGCGCTTTCGATTCATGTTATTCCCACCCTGGTGTTGCCAATATCTTCCTCGATAGAATTTCGGGCTATTTGATTTCAACTCCAGAATGCTCATTACATTTTTCGGTCAATTCTGGACCGATTTACTTGATTCCGGGCGCAATAGAAAGCCTACACCAAGGCAAGATAATCCTCGGCAGAAAAATATGTCACATCATCTTTGAACTATTTCCTAGTGGAATTCACTGCTGCATATATAAATTCACCCAGAGCAAGGTTGTTTTCACATCAAAGCATTTTCTTCTCTGCCGAGGTCGTATGCTTGAACATTCCCTTTCATTGGACCCAAATATGAAACAATAGGCTCAGATCTGATTGAGCGCCAGCCAGGGCATATTGGGGTTTGGTTCAATCAGCAGATTTTGCAGCAATAGGACCAGTTGAAATCACATATTAAAGTAGTCAATGATTGACAGAGCTGCTTATCGCCTGTTGAACGGGCCCAAGATCGCGTCAATCGGTTCCGAATTGAACGAGATAGAAGGACGGCAGCCAGCCGGATCATAACTTTGTTTTTCTTTTCTTTTCAGGCCGACTGTCATCAATTATGCAAACAGCTGTAAATGGAGTTTTCATCTCTACACTACTCACTGGTTGAACATTTCAAGTTTTTCACTGAAAATTTTGGTGAAAAATGTTTTGAATTTTACAGCAATTTTTCAGTGAAAAACCAGGTGAAAAACTTGAAACATTTTTGTGAATTTTTTGAACCTCATGAAAAATTTATGAAAATGTGGTGAAAATGTTTTGAAGTTCAAAAATTCCATTAAAAATTTCAAGTTTTTCACCTGGTTTTTCACTGAAAAATTACTGTAAAATTCAAATCATTTTTCACTAGAATTTTCACTAAAAAAACTTGAAATGTTCAAACCAGTGACTGTGGTAAACTTGTTCTGTTGGTAGAGCAAAAAACCACATGAATTTTGAGTGTTTGAGCGAGTTTGGGGCCAAAAGATCAGGTGAGTCTGTGGTTCAAAGTTGTCCAATGGCCATACACGTCTTAACGAAACACTAGCAAACAACACTACAAAACAATGTGTCACTTGCAAGGGGGTTTTAACTTTTGAAAATCAGATATCGGGTCAAAAAGATTTTTTTTGACTCTGAGCTGACCCCCCTCCCCTCTCCTTCCATATTGGGAAGGTGGTTCCCACTCCTACAGCCGGGCCGGTTTGTCTGAGTTGCAGCGCTGCTTTCCAGGCTGAATTCCACCACTTATCTCTACTTTGAGCATGATTATTTATATTCTACATGGGATATGGTGACTCATAAGCCTCTTTGAGAAGTTTCTGACTAGTTGTGCTCACAACCTGTTACACTCAGCTTGAGTGCTGAACATGAGGTTCAGAAGCCAGGCATTGTGCTAGACACTTCTTCAAGTATCCAATACCCCTTCTGGCACCTCCTGAAGGCATTATTGGCCCTTTTGAAGCTTTTTGCAACATACACTACAAAATTTAACATCAAATTAATAACTGCTTGATGTCCCTTGAGCATCTTCCTCTAAGTCATCCCACAGACATTTCACCATAGGCTTTCCACCACCAAGCTTATTAACGACCCCACCAGCAACCGCAGCGTTCTAGTTCAAACCATGGTCATATATCTCAGTCTGATCAATGGAAATGGTTCAAACCAAAAAACTGTTTGAACCAAAAAAATCGTTTGAACCAAAACTTGGGGGGTGTGGCCATTGTGGGGCATGGCAGATACTCGTAATTATGTATATAATTGTACTGAATTTCTCTCTTCCTTTTGAATCCAATTAATTATATACCCCAATGCCTGTGATTTAACTTGGGATATGATGGAATCTGATAAAGTCCGCAAGGCATCAAATGAAGTTACTTTATCTGGAAGGTGCATCCAGGCACAGTGACCAACTTGGAAACTGAATATTGGGATCTGCATTTGCAACCACATGGTTTTTAAAAGGGATTTAAATTCTATGGGCTTGGAATGCTCTGAATACAACATATCCGGTAATACCAATAACCGCAAGGCATTGAATGAAGTTGCTTTATTTGGATGTTTGGATGATGCATCAGGCACAGTGACCACTTTGGAAACTGAATATCGGGATCTGCATTTGTAACCACACAGTTTTTAAAAGGGATTTGAATTCTATGGGCTTGAAATGCTCTGAATACAGCATATCCGGTCATACTAACAACCGCAAGGCATCGAATGAAGTTGCTTTATTTGGATGATGCATCAGGCACAGTGACCACTTTGGAAACTGAATATCGGGATCTGCATTTGTAACCACACAGTTTTTAAAAGGGATTTGGATTCTATAGGCTTGAAATGTTCTGAATATAACATATCCCATCATACCAACAACCGCAAGGCATAGAATGAAATTGCTTTATTTGGATGGTGCATCAGGCACAATCACCGACTTGGAAACTGAATGTCGAGATCTGGATGTTTTAATGGGCCATCGGGGTGGGAAGCCATGCCATAGCCATCCTGTCATCCCGTAGCAAAAATGGCTGACAAAATAGGTGCCATCAAACCATAGGCACGGTCATGGGTGGCAGCCCTATGCAGTTGCATAGCATCTGACATAAGCAACAAATGAATGTGTTGCCAGGGGGGGGCATCTGTCAACTTATGAAACAAAGATCACAAATGAAGTATATTGATACCAATGTACCAGTGAGTTCCAGGACAGAACCAACATTCAAAACATTTGTGGGGTGACTCAAGGTCCAAAGGTCTCTTTGAAAATTCTGCTGGAGAAAATGAAGGGAGATAGAAGAAATGTAAGATGCTATGCATGAAACTCAATTTGATGCCATTGATTTTTGTGTGATCGATCTTCGACCGAAATTGACCAATCCCTCAATCCATCATGTGAAGAATGCTGTTTAGCTGCAATTGGCTCCTGTAGAGTAGCAGCGATGGTTATGAGCCAAGCCAACCCTCAAGTTGAGTGACCTGTTATTTAATCGAAATTTGTACTGACCCATAGATTTACTTTTGAAAGCCATGGGATTTTGGCACCCAGAGTTAAATGCCTGAGTTGTGTTTATTTCATAATTTGGCCAGTCCCTATCAGTCACATTGGCACTGGTTGAACATTTCAAGTTTTTCATTGAAAATTCTAGTGAAAAATGTTTTGAATTTTACAGCAATTTTTCAGTGAAAAACTAGGTGAAAAACTTGAAACTTTTTGATAATATTTTTGAACTTCAAAACATTTTCACCACTTTTTCAGAAAATTTTCACAAGGTTCAAAAAATTCACAAAAATGTTTCAAGTTTTTTACCTGGTTTTTCACTGAAAAATTGCTGTAAAATTCAAAACATTTTTCATCAAAATTTTCAGTGAAAAGCTTGAAATGTTCAACCAGTGTGGACTGATTAATTCAACGCAGTATGGTTGCTCTAACAACTGAATTTCATTGCTTTTCCAATCGAGACCGGCTACTTCAATAACTGAAGGGTATTACAAAAAAAGCTAATGGTTCATAAGTTTTCTAATGAAATTACAGCATAAAACCATTACATGAATGAGCAGAGACAAGTAAAAACCGAGCACTTTTTTCTGCCCTTCAATTGATTAAGAACGAGAATTATGTAAACATAATCACTCGTAACTGTTTGAACCAAAAAAAACCGTAACCAAAAAAAAAAAACTGTTCAAACCAAAAAAAAAAAAAAAGTTGAAAGTCAAAAAACTCTTTGAACCAAAAAAAAAAAAAAGTTGAAGGTCCAAAAACTGTTCAAACACACACAAAAAAAAAGTTGAAGGTCAGAAAACCTGTTTGAACAAAAAAAAAAAAAAGTTGAAGTTCAAGAAAACCATTCAAAAAAGTTACAGCTATTGGCAGTACCAAAGGTGCGCATTGAAAATTTCTGTTTGGGGATGTTTTCAAAGAATTGTCCATAACTCAACCAGTTCTGCTCCAATTTGGATGAAACCTAGGTAGATCTGTCAGGCTAATTCATCTGCAATTAGTGATAGAAAGAGATTTACGAAAATATCCTGTATTAGGTAATCTGTGCTTTTGGACCATTTTTGAGCTAAATGCTATCTAGCATGCCCAGGACATGTCTCAGTGACCTAATATTTTGGGAGGGACAACATATATACATAGGAAAACATGTGATAGAGCCAGAACTATAAAATATCCTGATATAAATGCAATTCTTACAATCTTTCTGAATGCTAAACCTGTTACAGCTAATTGCAGTACTGAAGGTGCAGATCAGAAATGTGCTGTTTTGGGATGTTTTCAAAGACTTCCCGATATCTCAGTGAGTTCTACACCAATTCACCTGAAACCTAGATAGAAATACTCAGCTAATTCGTGTGCAATTAGTGATAGAAAGGAACCTTCAAAAATATTATATGTTTGGTGAGATTGCTTCAAGGGACTGTTTTGTGAATAAATACAGTTTACTGGCATCTAGACACATCCGAATGATGTAGAATCTTGTCAGAAAATGTTTTCATACATTTTAAAAGATGTGATAGAGTCAGATTTGAAAGAGTTCTGCAGTTGGGCTCAAATATCCCATTGTGTGTAAGGATCCCCAGGGGTAGAGGTAAACCTCCAGAGGTACAAGGAAAGGTACATGGAGGTAGGGGTAGAGGTCGGGCCATTGTGAAACCTCCCAAACCTTTGACCTTACCTGGGAGGTACAGAGGTACAGGGAGGTCCAGGATGCAATTCTTCAAATTTAATTGTTTTCAATTCTGCAGTGGTGCAGTTGGTCCTGTTCCAACCAAACAGGGTATATTTAACTCACCTATAGCTTCACAGCGACTTCTACTGGTGTTGAGCGAGTCTTTTCTAAGGGCCGCCAGTTGCTCCACTTCACTCGCAACTGGCCCTCAGGAAAGTCTGTTTGCACATTCCTCTGCCTTGGATCGTGGAGCAAACATGATTTGGTGGGGGACAAGGAATTCCAAGCATTGGTTTGTGAGAACATGAGAAAAGGGAAGGGAAAGGGAAAGCAAGGTGGAAATACATAGTTCTATTTGTTGATTATATATGGCAGACATTGTACATGTTCTTCCCAGCTGTCTCTTGCAGCCAAGTGGTACAAACCTCTGGGTCAAACCTTTGGAGGTCCAAAAAGAGGTAGTAGAGGTATACCTCCGAGGTATGGGAGGTAAGTAGGGGTATACCTCCGAGAGGTCGGAGGTTTTGGAGGTAGAGGTAGAGGTCGCCCCCTCTGTACCTCTACCTTTACCCCTGGGGAACCCTAATTGTTTGCTGATTGCAGTATATTACCGTTGACTCAATGCCATTACAAGCATGATAAACTAAGATATTGAAAATTCAGACTCTATCACACCTCACAAACCCATAGATGTCATCTCACACAAAAATTTAGGGAATTTGAACATGCCTAGATACTGGAAGATTGAATTGACCCCCAAAATGACCCCCCAAACCCAGCTCACCAACTATAGAATATTTTGGCAACTTTCTTTCTATTACTAATTGCGCATGAATTGGCTGAGTATTTCTATCTAGGTTTCAGGTGAATTGGTGTAGAATTCACTGAGATACCGGTAATTCTTTGAAAATATCCCAAAACAGCACATTTCTGATCTACACCTTTGGTACTACAATTAGCTGTAAATGTATCCAATGGAGCTACAGGGACTGTAACTGAATTATGCATAATTCTGGCTCTATCACATGATTTCCTATGTATATATGTTGTCCCCACCAAACATTAGGTCACTGAGATATGTCCTGGGTATGCTAGATAGCATTTGGCTCGAAAATGGTCCAAAAGCACAGATTACCTAATACAGGATATTTTCGTAAATCTCTTTCTATCACTAATTGCAGATGAATTAGCCTGACAGATCTACCTAAGTTTCATCCAAATTGGAGCAGAACTGGTTGAGGTATGGACAATTCTTTGAAAACATCCCCAAACAGAAATTTTCAATCCACATCTTTGGTACTGCCAATAGCTGTAACTTTTTTGAATGGTTTTCTTGAACTTCAACTTTTTTTTTTTTTGTTCAAACAGGTTTTCTGACCTTCAACTTTTTTTTTTGACCTTCAACTCTTTTTTTGGTTTAAACAGTTTTTTTTGGTTCAAATAGTTTTTTGACTTTCAACTTTTTTTTTGGTTTGAAAGGTTTTTTTTTTGGTTTAAACGGTTTTTTTTTTTGGTTCAAACAGTTTTTTTTGGTTCAAACAGTTTTTTTTTTTGGTTCAAACGGTTTTTTTGGTTCAAACAGTTTTTTTGGTTCAAATGGTATTTTGGTTCAAACGTTTTTTTTTTGGTTCAAACCAGAATGCTGCTACAGTAGTTCTGTGGGCAGACTGGTGGCTGTACACTTTTGGAATTTTTTTTTCTACACTCAAAAAGTGTACAGTCACCAGTCTGCCCACAGAACTGAGCCCAAGATAAATAGGCAAGTTCTGAACCAACGTCGCCGTAGGTAAGCCACAGGTCTCGGGTGCCACGCAGGTTATTGAGGAAGCGAGATACCGATTGGACTAGGTAAGCTATGTCTGGTCGTGTTGCAATTGACATGTACATTAGCGAACCGACGGACGCGTCGTATGGAATATCGCGCATAAGCGCGATTTCGCGCGCGTCGTGCTCGGGGACTGAGTCGAGCAGAGTTGGATAGAAGTTTCCATAGGAATCGAAACGGGTTTAAGCTTGTAGAAGCCGTAACGGTGAAGGATTGAGTCAATATATGAGCGCTGAGATAAATGAATTTTGCGCGCCTCTCGATCCCGTTTGATCTCGATACCCAAGAGCCAATGAAGCTCTCCCAAATCCACCACTTCGACGTGCTTCCCAACACCGCCTTTGAAGTCCACCACCGATCCAATTTCTCCGCGGCAATTGTGCAATCATCCACATGAACCACCACAATGCACACCACACGGCCCTCCTTGTGCTCGAAGAACACGGCCTGGTCGGACTCACAACGTTGGAAGCCCATGTATTTCACCAAAATATCCACGAGTTTTTGGTACCAGCGCCGACCATTCTGTTTCAAGCCGTACAGAGTTTTAAGTGACAAACTTTGCCGGAGGAGTTGGGAGCGGGAAAGCCTGGGGGTTGGTGCATGAAGATATTTTCGTCAGAGGTAAGTTCGCCGTTGAGATAGGCGCCCTTGATGTCGACTTGGTGCAATTACCAGTCAAGTTCCGCGGCTTTGGCGAGGACAAGGTGAATGGAAGCGAGTTTGGCGACATGAGCATAAACATCGAAATAATCGACACCAGGTATTTAAGAAAATCCTTGGGCGACAAGACGAACCTTTTAGCGGGTAACGTTGCCGGCGGCGTCCTTTTTCTCTTTGAAAACCCATTTCGAGCCAACAATATTTGCATCAGCCGGCGGATCAACGAGTTCCCATGTCCCCTGTGCTGCCAATACAGCCAATTCCTCCCGGATGGCTGTCTCCCACAGTGGCCAGTCTGGCCGGCGACGTGCTTCCGCAAGGGAACGTGGCTCCAATGTCTCTGCAAGACTCATTTCTGCTGCCATTGCATACTCTTCCGCCCAATCTGCCGCCATGATCAAATCGGCCTCTTCCTCCCCTTCAAACTCAACGGGCTCGGGAACGCGTATTCCCCTGGCCACAATAGAGTAGGAACGACGGCTCGACGTGCTCCCTTCGCCACGCAAGAGCTCCTGCACGCGTGTACTGGGTTTGCGAATTCGTTTTGCAGGGAGTTCTGGCTCGGGCGGTATTTCAAGAACGGGAGGATTTGCAGCGGGAACTGGAGGTAGCGCCGGAACAGGGGCAATGTTCCCGGGTGCAGCAACAACAGAGGGGCAAAGAGAAGCAACAGGGACGCCCACGGGTACAGGTAATTCCGTGTCAACTTTAAACTCCCAATTATCGCCCTCGAGATGCTGACGAGATGCCTGGGCTTTATCAAACCAAACATTCCGTTCCACGCAAACCGTACGATTGTCGGGGTAGTACACCCGTGTACCATTCACACTGCGGTCGTCGAATCCCAGCCAACGCGCTTCACGCACGCGGCCGGCGAGTGTGCTACCACCTTCCACATACACCCACACAACCTCTCCCCCACTCGCGCACGCCTAAGAGATCGGGTTTTCGGCCGTAGATGGCCTCGTAAGGGGTCATGACGTCGACTGCCCTAGTTAATGTGCGATTCAACAACCAAACGACGTGCCGTGCAGCCTCCGGCCACAAATTGCGAGGAAGGCCGCTCGCGTGTCAATGCAGTAATGCGCGAACCCGCTCGACGATTGTGCGGTTACGGCGCTCCGTAACGCCGCTTGCACCTGAGTCACAGACGCTGTAAAGACGGGGCGTGGATCTGTGCCGTCAACATGGTCCAGATAGGAGAGTTCACTTTTCGGCTTGCAAAACGGGCTTGCGCCCGCGCCAACGGGCTTGTTTGGGCTTGGGCTTGGATTTGGGTGTAGATCAAAGCCCAAGCCCGGCAGATCGGCTTGCAAGCCCGTTTGTCGGCTTGGCAAGCCCGTTTGCTCGCTTAGCCGAGAAACGGGCTTGCACGTATTTCTCACCACCCTCGGACTAATTTCTCAATCTGAGTGGGTACACTATGTGCAGTAAGTACATACTTCTACTATCAGGCACCGGGTAGTCGGCCACGTTAGATTTGATCGGCAATTGTCAGATGCCGTCTTGGAATTTCCTGGGTTTGAGGGTCCGGAATCAAAGGTACACATCATAAAATTGGTTTGAGGTACTCTGGCTGTATTTATGTGACGTCCTAGTGCTACAGTGAATTTCTTTCTACCGGCATGCCCTAAAAGGGGATAAACCAGGTAGTCGGCCACCTCATCGAATGAGCTGCTGGGCCATAAACTGGTGGTAAATTGTGTCCAGATTTGAAGATCAGGTATGAATGAAGGATTATAAAAAGTTAGTGTGAACATATAAGCCCCAGGACGAATATGAAAATATGTTCTGAACGGTGGGTAGCCGGTCATAATAGGTGTCAACAACCCGAGTGCCTAGTTAGAGATAATGGCGGTCTGAGCCCAAGCTATGCAATTGTTGGACTAATAAGATGTGTGTAGACATACCTAGCACACAGCTTTAATATCTAGACTCCGGCAACTCCTGAAAAAATCTCCAACTCCTGCGACATTGAAAATGGGTGATTTGGGGTTATAGTAAGCACCGAGAGGAAAGGTAAATAGATAAAAATCAAATGGACATCAGAATATGAGGAATAATCAATAAAGAAGGCCTATGTGAGATTCCAGACCCATAGAGTTAATGGTTCCTGGGATATGCCGGTGGGTTGCTTGAGTGGGTCAAAATAGCAGCAACATCTTAGGTATCTTGCACAGCCATGTCGTTTTTATGTCTTGCATACAATATTTTCGATCAATTTCCTGCATCGGGGCAGTAGAATGAGCCTACAAAGTCGTGAATCGGTGGAGAATTCGTGAAGAAAGAGCTGTGGCGAGTGTTGGCTGAAGAACTAAGTTAAGAAATGATGGCTCCCACCCTTCGGATTCCGTTCCGACATTGCGTAACTTCTGATCAAGGCATCAGTTTGAACCGAAAATCGGTATAGATAATCTCCCAAGGTTGTACTTGATCCCTCAGGGTCAAAGTACTATAATACTCACCTCCTTCATGAAATATTCACAGGTGGCCGACTACCTGGTGGCTGATAATAGGGCTTGCAATTTATTATGATATTTTGCTCACTGTTGTAATGATACGCCGTCGCCGCCAAGGGCGACACAAGACGGCATTGTCAATTCACTTCAGAAGTGTGGGCTTGTCACACTCAGTGTAGTCCCATCGTCTTCATACATCCCTTTTGACCAGAGGTTTTCTCACAACTCGAATTTCTGGTCTGCTGGAACCAAAATTTCCGTGACATGTTGATATAAGTAATTGAAATGATTCGAAATTATTCCAGTATGCCAATGCTGACTCCTATTTCTGCCCAAAGGCCGGTGCCATACATAATTTGGAGCTGCTTGGGTGTAGGCGACGAAATTTTGAGTTGACAGACGCGCAAGCTAAGAATCTATATGAAGTTTGATTAATCAATCCATGTCTCAATGGATAATCTGGTTTGATGTTTGATTTGTTTAAACAGAACAGCATTCCAGGGCCTTTCTTGGCACTAAATATGTGTACATAGGTGTGGCTGGATGCTCGGTTTAGGGACTTGTGATCAATCAGTGATTGGATATGTTTGAACCATGTTCAAACCGTGTTCAAAACCGTGTTTAAACAGAACGGATTGAACCACGTTCATTGCAGTGACAAAAAGAATCCTCCAGGCAGAATCGAACGCAAGACCTATGTGAACATTTAAACTCGATCTCAACGACTTCCAAACCACTACACCAGACTGCCAACTACACATACTGCAATTCCACTGAACATGTACTGACAATACCATCATTGCATTGAGCTCATAGAGTCCTGAATTTGCACCCAAAGAGCTCAACTTCGGTCTATTTGCTGGTTTATGGACAGGAGACGACTCTAGCCATTCTCAATTATAGCCTGCAGTTCCGTGGAAACTCCTGGATTTTTCTCAGATGTACAAAAAGGTTGACTATAAGATATCACCACCAACGGAAAAATCCTGCATCTGTTTCAAAGGAGTTTTTCAGATAACCAGAAGGAATGTTGATCTGATCCATTCAATACAGGATTATCAATGGCTTTCCTCAGGCAGTTAGTTTACCTACACATTTTAAGGAGTTCAACTCACTGTGAGTCTGATGCTGCCAACCACCAAGTATAATCCTGCTGTCAACCCGAAACTTATTCAGAACCAATGTGGTAGTCAGAGAGCATCCTTCCATTACCATCAAGTGGACGTGGGGGTTTTCGGACTTTGCAATTTTTGGATCAAAAAAGAATCACGGCATGGTTGTATTGTGAACTTTTTGATGTCTACAATGTGCAACTTAGCTCAGTTGGTTATCTCGCCTCCTGGCTGTCTCTTCGCGTGAGTTCGAACCCCGCATTAATTGCTTTTTTGGTGCTCTGCGGTTTAAACTGCTGTTTGAACAAATCCACTGTCAAACCGGATCATCCATTGAGACGCCGATTGCTTAATCAAACTTTATATGGTTACTGGCAAGCTCACTGTGTGATAGCATCGGTAAACACAAGCCTGTTTGTCTGATGGCATCAGACAAACGGGCTTGGGCTTGATCCTGGCCGCAACGATGTTCATCTGGGAATGAGCTTGAGGAGCATTAATTACTATTCAAACTTAATGCTTCAGTTGACTTAAGGAGATCTGATACATAGTTCTGTTGTATAGGCTTGAAAATCCTGTTGATTTCGACTGATAAATTGAACGCAAAGCCTGTTTGTCTGATGCCATCAGACAAACGGGCTTGTGTTGGGCTTGTCGATAATTTAAACAGTTTTAAGAGGGATCCTGGTATTTTTCAACTGGGTTAAGTCCTACGACCTTTTGTGTTGTCTTTCGGTATCAGTTCTGTAAGAAATTGGCATGGCAAACAGGCTTGTGGATTTGGGTGTAGCCCTCTGAGCTATCGGGCTCAGCTTCCATGTATAAACCCGTGGAACTGGAGTTATTTTATGAACTGCAAGACAAGTCATATGACTACGTCTAGCGGTGGTCTGCCGGTGAGAAAACTGTGCAATATGCAACAATAAGATAGATCCAAGCCAAGGCCTGATATGTGATAAAACTGAACGTTTTACTCACTCTATTGGATCCCCGTTACCCATGCAGTATCGTCGGTTTGTGTCCCGCGTCACAAGTCGTTCCGCCTTTCCAATGGGCTTATGAAGATATTATTTTTTCTTGCACTCAGATTTAACCGTGAGTTATGAATGGTATCTTCATCCTCTTAATGTAATGACAGAAGAAAGAAGACCAGTACTTTGCCTAATTTTGAAAAGAAGCGAATGGGCTTGGGCTTGATATGGCTTGAGCAAACGGGCTTGTGTCTCTGCAACGGACTTGTGTGGGCTTGGGCTCACCGAACTATGTTAGTCCCAAAATCGAATTGAGTTCAAGAAACCCATAGAACGGTTCTGAGTCAGCAATGGGGGCTAGATTGGCTCCCGAGCTTGTGGTGGCGGCCGGTTGAACATCTCTTGCATTGTTGGTCCCACACAACTGCCTGGATGACTGTCAAAAAATAAATGTGCCTGAATGATGAGACTCCATCGCCTGCCTGACTATCAAAGATTCTCCAGTACTCACGACCGACTTACCTGAGTCAAGACTGCACACATAACAGGCCATACGACAACAGATTTCCACCGCAGAGTCCGAAAATGGAAGTCAAGTGCATCCATCGCACACTAGGGCTCTAGAGCTGTGTTCCAGCATATTGGGGACTTTCAAGTGCTCTGTGCATCTCTTTTATATCATTTATGAGCTGAGAACACACTCGGGCTTGGGCTTGGGCTTGGGCTTGAGCAGAACGGCTTGTGCCATGTACTACAAGCCATTTTGCCTGGCCAACGGGCTTGCGTGCAGCTGATCAAAAATATTACTATCGTGTTTGTAGGCCTTGAGCAGTGAGTTTACGACCACTCGTACCCTTCTTGACCATCTGATAGCTTCAATCATCCGTGGTAAAAGCGGAGGATAGTGGGACTGGGCTTGGGCTTGGGCTTGCTACAGCTTGGCTTCACGGCGTTAGTCTGTGTCAAACGGCTTGTGTAAGAGGCTTGGACTTGTAAGCCGTTTTGCTCCCTTAACTGCAGCCCAAATTGGGAATTGGCCTGCACATATTTTTTGTGTTTCCTGCAGTAAAAGAGACACTAAAAGACGATGTTTTTTGGCCTTGGGCATGAGTCGGGCTTGAGCTCGAGCAGATGTCATCCGGAAGCACACGGCCCACGTGCTTGGGCTTGCATCGGGCTTGCCATGGATGTATCAAGGAAAATTCCTCAAACATGCCGGATTAAGTTTAACATTCGCTGGATATACATTCTTGGGGGCCAGACAAATATATTAATCCTTGATTAATCCGCAATATCAACAAGCCGACGATAACTGAACTGACTTGGTCATTTTTTAGCAACGCCAGGGAGCTCAACACCTCCTGGGGAGGTACCAGTCGACTGTAGAGACTTACGAAGTCAATAAGCCTTGGTACACAGTACTGAAGCTCATTCCGCCTTGGGACGGTGTCAGCGTTCGACTTTGTTGGCCTTGAAGACGGCATCAATCGCGTCGGTGATGACGGCCGAGAGGTTGTGGCTACAGAGTGCGATGCCGCGTGTTAGGTGCCAAGCTAGGGCAAGGGAGGACATAGCCAACAAGTCTGCTGGTGTGTTTGCGTTTCACGCATTGCAAGTTGTTATGTCGGCGGTTATTTGTTGGCCTGCACGTTCAGAGACAGTTTTGATCGATAGTGGTGGCGATGGGACCGGCAGGGAAGCATCAGGCACCAAGTATCAATGACTTACTTACAGTGGTAAAGATTGCTGTAAGCGAGCTCAAGTCAAGCCTAGCCGCAAGTTAAGCCGTCCAAGCCCGCACAGCCAAATTCAAACTCCGCTAAGCGGGGCAAGCCGTTTTGGCAAGCCCGTCGGCTAAGTCTGACTTTGAGGCTGGGGACAGTAGACGGGAGGACGTTGTTCAGGATAGCAGTAGCAGCCATGTTGGTATGGAGAATAACAACGCAGTTAAAGGCGGGGCCCAATAACCTGTAAGAGTGAGACAACCAAGTGCACGAGAGCTAGACAATAATAACTCAGTCTTCGCACACACAGAAGTAAGCGGAAGTCTGAGGGGAGACGACTCGAGTATAGTGAATATATACACGATAACGAGTGCCTGAGGATAACCAAAAGTACAGTATGAATTCCGGGTTGGTTCCGGGATATAACTATAAGAGAAAAAGACAAAAAACTAACTGCTATCACCTACTTTGTTGTATTGTACATTTAAGCAGTAATTATACATAGATCTGGGACAGAACAATAATGGTAAGTCATGAATATACCGAGATTGAGATCCGCTAACATCCACCGTGGAATTTGACTAAAATCATGGCGCGGTTCAGTTCCGACGAGCACAGCTCTTTGGTGAAAAACTATCAACGAAAACTTCAAATGTGACATCGGTAGATATTTTAGGGTTCTTTGACGAGTCAGTACGCAGCCAAAGAGGTACAGAACAAACACGCCAGGTAGTAGGTAACGCCCAATGCCAGCAAATGGGGAGGTACGAGGACATTGACATACTTTCCAAGGTCGACGTCGAGTTCTGGAGGACTGGAAGAGGAGGGAACAGGCACAAAATGGGAGTTAGGGGGGGTTACTTACAGTAACTGCAAGAAAACAAAGTCTTTAATTGTTTGGCGGGCAGGTATTGAGTCGATCGCAAAAGAGGACACGGTTTGGCGCCGAGCACGAAAGAGCAGTCGCCTTATGGGGCCTGCGGCTCTGAGGGTCGTCGGGCAGAGTCGCACGGCGGGATGGTATGGGCGAGAGCGCAGGCGGTGTCGTTGCGTACGGCGGGCGGCGGAGTAGCATCGGTGAGGCGGGTGCGCATCAGTCTTTTGACATTTTGATTGCAGTGTTTCACGTGTTTTTTGGCGTTTTCGTGTTGTCTGCCCAAACAAATTTGTGTTTTGCAAGCTATGTAGGCAAGCCTGGGAGATAACATGGTGTATAGTAGTTGGGATGGGCATAGATAGTCGCAGGGATGTCCAAGTGCGGTGAGTTCATTCGCCAATCTAGTGTTATCAGCCGAAGTTGTTCCGGTGTTGTGAGGATTTGCGTGAAAATTGTTGTGTTCTCTGTTTCGGCGTTTTCAGTAGTCTCTCTAGACAGACGCTTTATCGTTTCTAGCTCGTGCCTCGCTCGATAAAGTCTGTTGGTTACCGCGTCAATTAGCCGGGTGCCTGCGTTAGCCGAGACTCACGTGAGTGTACCCTCGACGCGACTGGGACGCGTTGTGAAACCTCTGGCAAAGTTTCAACATCATTTTGAGCTCAAAAACTCAACTTAATGCCTTGAAGAAACCTGTGGTATCTTTGCGAGTCGTTTCCAGCCTGAAAAGTGCTCAAACCGATATCTTTGGAAAGAAGGCCTCCCCACGCCGTTGCCTAATTGGGAGGTTCGGCCATCACGCCCATCAACTTCCATCAACCGATCGGCATTTCTAAATCGAGACACGACGCGCTTGGAAAGCTCTCGGTGGCCATTGTTCATGATGTATTTGCCACTTTCGACGCGCTTTGGACGCGTCAAGCGCGTTTTTCTTCCTCCCCTAACCAGCTGCTCTCAAATCCCGCCCTCTGCTTATCCTCCAACATGTCTGGCTTCGAGTTCATCAATGTCGAGGCTCCCTCGCAGCCGTTACCTACCCCGAATGCCTACAAAAATATAAAATTCGCTCAGATTATGGAGCAGGACGCCTCTGGAAAGAAAAAGGCCCCCATGAATGCCCGTAGCGTAGCCTCCGACATCCCGTTGAATAAATTAATGGTGTCGGCAGAGCAGTTCACAGCGCTCGAGGACATGTATCGTCCCCGCCCCAGTGCCACTCCGGATCGAGTTCCTGTCGACCATTTATTCAAGCTCGACGATGGGGATCAGCTGCATGCCGCAGCTATCATGGTCCAGCACGGGCTTGATCTCGAGGCGCGCGAGGACCTGTCCAACAGGTGGTCCCAGCAGTGGTCTCGAACCGGCGGAGGAAGCGGGAGAAATTCAAAGGCGTCTCCCTAACAGCGCAAGGAAAATCTTGTACCTCTGGTAAGCAGCTGCCGAATTTATTCAGTAATTGTACTATGCTCTAACTGACATTTTTCCAGTGTCTGCGGCTATGACCACACGCGTAACGAGTCCAAGAAACGACAGACTCCCGTGCCATTTACCGGCTGCCTCGGCCACGCCGAAATCACCTTCGTCATTGGCTCCCAGAAGATTCTTCGTATTCGTGGGTACTTCGAGCACAACGAGGGCTGCAAGGAAGCCGTCTTTACTCTGATCCCCCCAATTCCTGTCCATCCGTCAGTCTTCGCCGTCGCCTTAGCTCAGTTAAAGGATGGAGCTACTTTTACGGACGTAAAGAAAAAGAATCTGGAGCTTTATAACGCAGGACGCTACAAGGACTTCCCCGCACCTGCCGACCTGCCCAGTTCTCCTTACCGCTGGTTGATCGACACAAAGGATTCGCGCTCTCTCATGAGGCAATTCAATCGCTTGAATGGCGTTAAAGTTACGGAAAGGCCCCAAATAAATATCGACGAATGGCTTGATCCCACATCCTCCCAATATAACGCTACACTCGCCGAAGCTATATTCCATTACTCTGCTTGGACAGATAAATCCGAGTGGTTCGAGGCCTGCATTGCCACCGAGGACATGCGCCGAGCAGCATGGAAGTATGGCCACGAGAATCAGATAATCGTGGATGGTACCTTTGGCGTGTGCGATAGCCGTATACTGTTGTTCATCATCATGGTTGTCGACGAGAATAAAAAGGGGGTATACCCGTCGCTTTCCTGTTGTTCTCTGTGCCGACCGGAAACAAACAGTCATCCACGGTTTATAACACGGCCATCCTTGAGAAGCTGTTCCGCGCATGGACGGTTTCCCTGACCAACTGCGGTCACCTCTACGGATTTGGAGGCGTTGTTTTCAATCCGAGGACCGCTATAACGGACACGGATTTAAAGGAGCGGGGGGCGCTAGTTCTTGTTATACCGACAATCTGACTTTTGATCTGTCGGTTCCATTTGCGGCAGTCGTGGAAGAATTATCGTAATAAGCTATTAAAGGGGAAAGGCCAGCTGAAGATCGATTTAAAGCGTCGGCTCAAACGTGTGGAAGACGACCTCGTCCAAACCCAGGATATCGAGGAAGCACGCAGTCTTCTTGCCATGGAAATGAAGACATTACGTCGACTTGGGCGCTCAAAAACGATTTCAAAAGCAATCAAGCACGTCGAGTACCTGTCTAGTTATTGGACCACAGATGAACTCTGGAAGAGCTGGTCAGATTACGGACGAAAGGTTGCGGCGGCACTGCTCGGCTGCCACATCGACGGGGTTATCCCTACCACAAATCATCTCGAATCATTCAACGGAGTTCTCAAACGAAAACACTTACGGCGTTGGCAGAACGGCAATCATCGGTTACGTGTCGATGTTCTCATTCAGGTTCTCGTCATGCATATCCTCCCTTCCATTTTTCAAGCGCGCCGGCTCTACTACGAGCAGAGCCTTCGTCTCGTAGCTCAGATTCGTGGACTACCAGGTGGACATGCTCTCCTGCAGCAGCGGTTCTCCAGGCCGACAATTCCGGCTGTGGCGTATCTGACCCCAGATCAACAGCGCGATGAGCGCGCTGCTTCCCCTTGTCCGCCACCGTCAGATTAGCGCTCCTTCCCTCCTTCCTGATGACAGTGGCCTCACCTTCCAATGCTACTCCTCCGAAACGTTGGAGGTCGACCAGACACCTGTACAATACACCATCACAATTTTATTCAACGGAGCGGCAACATGTAAATGTCAAGATTTTCAAAAGCATGGCGGGGCTTGTAAACATCTGCAGGCTGCTGTCATCTATTTAGACTGGTTGCGCACCCAGGGAACCAATATCCCCGTCATCCCCATCCCCCGTTCCGTTCCCGACGCGTATGCTCTGGAACAGCGAATCCTACCATCAATTCCCAAACCAGATGTACCGACTGCACACGCTGCAAGTATCGCCGAGGACATGCTCGCGAGCCACGATGATGCAGAAGCCGGAGCTGCTGCTGATACTGCTGTCGACGAGGACGACTTCAGTGACACCGAGAGCGTTGCTACCGATGCATCATCGGATTCGGATGACGGCGAGTCGGATCATGATGACGATGAGCCTGTTGCCGATGAGCCCGAGGAAGTTGTGCGCGGTCCCGAAATCCCGAGCGCGTTGAAGAACCAACAAGCACTTGGGGAACAGGCCCTGGCGCGGGCTCTGTGGGAGTTAGAGGATATGGGCCCTAAGTTCCTCGATCTTGCCGAGTTCCTCAAGCACAACCGCGGGCCGTTGGTTGGTAACGCTCGGCAATCGTTGAGCGAACGTTGCAACTTGCCAGCCCATTATGGCATTCGCGTCCGAGCTTCAACGCTTCTGCTCGGGCGACGTACCTCCATCCTCTACCCTCCCCGAGGTCCCACCCTCTTCGTCTACGGCCGCCAGACCCACCCAGAATTTGAAGCGCAAAAGAAGCTACTTACTTCCACCGTCTCCCGAGAAGCCCCAAAAAAGGCACCAATCCTACTCGTACAATTAGATTTTCAGTCAATATTATATGTTCTTTAAAAAGTTGTTAATGCCTAGCTTTCACTCCGCCTGACTTACCTTATCGCGCAGTCAGTGGGGAAGAACAATGGCACGTCGCGTTGCCGGATTGGGATGTGCTAAGCGACGGGTTCATTAACCGGTTGACCCGTCTGATACGCGACCCTTCCCAAATAGGCAACGGCGTGGGGGAGCCGTGTTTCCGATATCTTTCTCCAATTTCCACTTGTTTCTGTCAGAAGGGACCCAACCCATTTGCAAGCACAAGACAAAGCCCCCAGAGGCCAACTTAAACACACTGGAGGCCATCCCGGTCAGTCCGACCACCATAGAATGTTAGCGTGGTACTTACGCTATGTACTTACATCACGTGTCCCTTATGCGTTTGCAATAGAACATCCACGTTCCTGGACAAACGCAAGTTTCTTTCGACTTCCTCGTTACCTCAAGATCGATACGGGCGAACTTCGACAGCGGATTACGCTGACATAGAAGATGGGATACGCGTCGAGACGCGTCTTTCGAAGTGCTTGTTTGCGCATGCATCCGTGATGGTTACATAATAACGCAGGCACCCGGCTAATTGACGCGGTAACTAACAGACTACGTTTTCAGGTGTTTTTTGGCGTTGTTTGATGTTGTACAACACCACAACAAAAATGTCAAAAGTCTGATGCGTAGCGTAGGGCAGGTAGCGGAAGTGGGAAGGAGGCGTGCACGCCGTCAACGGCGGTGAGGATCGTGGTTGTCGTGTAACGTGGCATCAATAAGCGAGAGGGCGGCGTCCCCCATCTGTTTTTTAAGGAAATTTGTCAGTCTCATACTCGGGCGATGAAGTAACGTGAGGGCCCGGCCCGGGGAACAGGAGGGCGGCGGGCTGCAGAACAAGAGAAATGAGTAGATCGCAATGCAGTTCAATTCTTTTATAGAAACGGTGTGCGAATCGGTCTCCTCAAATAGTTCGGTCGACGAAGAAAAAAACTAAAACTGGATGTGCTTACACGGTGTATGGCCAACAAGATGAAACACAACTACACAGCACTGAAGCGGTGTCGGCTGTTTTATGTGGATAATAGGGAAAAAGAATTCAAGGCACGTGGTGAGAAAAGACTGCGGCGGCGAGGAGAAAAAAGACCTCTAGAAGCTTACCTTGTCGTATGGCGCTGGGCATAGGGGCTGACCCTTGGTGGGCAGGGGGGTGAAGTTCTCGACAGCATAACACGCGACTGACATTCCCAAGGTCTTCGTCCTTCCATCTACCCCACATCCGAATTGTATACACGACACTTTGAATTGATTATTACATGCTCAAGAAGGAGCATACAACGAAAAATAGCCGATTGGCACTGTCCGCCTTGTCAAGCCTGGTTATCTGGGAGGGCTTCTAATGCCCAGCGGGCATTTTTGAGACAGTCACGAAGAAGGGCCCTCTTGAGACCTTTCTCCCAGTCTCGAACGAATTCTTCTTCATTACCTGGCGAACGACTGCAGGCAGCTCGGTTTTGCCACCTTTCCTCATAAGGATTATCCGACCAGTGATGTGTACATATGTCTTCACTCTCAATCAGATAACGTTGCCAATGATTAATGAGGTCCAATGGCGGATCTGGGTGTTCCTGGCGTTGCGCATGAGTATTAAAGATTTTATTATGCCAACATTAACAAACCACCTTCAGCCATTGCACAACATCATGAAACTCGACCGAACAGAGACAATCTTCATAGTCCAAACTAGATGACGGGAATGTCTTCCACGGTGGAATGAATTTAAGGAGGTCCTGCAGAAGTTCTGGGCTTGAGTGCGGAGAACATCTGATGAGTTGACCCCACGGACTGGAGAATATGCCAGAACTGCAATTGTGGGTAAGCGGTCCAGCTTATGAGGTAAAATCACGATCTTACCACATCTTCAGGGGGAACTCGCCATTACCAACTCGTCGAATCAGATAAAGAACACGTCGGGCCAAGTTGGTGATTGCTATGCCAATATCGCAGAGTTCCAAAGAAAGCAGGAATATCGCGGTCATACTGGCGAAAACCTGGTTTGGGGTTCTTCCACCTATGATTGAGTACAACACAGAAGGAGCAGTCATGACTTGATTCCATGATATGTCCAATAGAAGACATGTGCAATATATGAGCTGGGATGGGGAAAAATAAATACTGAGCAGCCAGCTGGCTTGAAAAATGCGAATAAATTCCGGAGACCGAGCCACAAACTGACGGCAGTCTTCCAGTGACACCGACGAAAAATTGCACATCCTAGTCTGGAGTGCATGAAGTGTACCACTGGATAGCGAAAGGAACTGAGCTTTGAGTTCGCAAAACTTCCCGGCCTCTATCATCAAATCCCAATGCAAGTTGTCCCACAACAAAAGAAATCGGTAACCTTGCCACCGCCAGATTAAATCTTTCGGTACAGGTTGAATTGCCTGTGTCGTGAATGACTTAAATGACCCAAAGGTATATTGGCACAGTCAGACTCACTGTTAAAACCTTGTGAATGTTGTTTATGATTATCTCCCAGGAGTTGCAGTCCCACCACATGACATCTGGTTTGAAACTGCAAATCACAGGTACACACTGCGCCGAGGGATGGAGAGAAGTTATGCATCTAAGAAAGTGAACTTCACTCAGGTTGCTACACAGGAAGTGATGAGAGAATGGGCTTTCGAGAGTACAAGTACACACCAGGGATTATTGAGCCAGTGGTTGTAATTAGAAAGTGCCTTGAGGACTGCACGAGCGACATTCACGCGGTTTTCCAGCCTGATATAAAAAATCGATGACCGTTGCGGATTTTGTAAAAAGTCCAAAAATGATGCATGATGTGCAGAAATGCCACTAGTCTTCTCTATCCTGAGAACAGAGTGGAGGCGACGAAGAATCAACTCTGTATCTCGGGACTGCAGCTCAAGAAGCCAGTCAATTTGGTAGGGAGTCCAATTGAACTTCGAGCAAATCATACACTGCAATATATCAAGAAGTCTGGAGTGAAATCTGATGGGGACTCCAGATAGAATCTGGATGTACAGCTGGTCGAGAGATTTGAAAGGTGCCTCGGAATCAGTTGGAGTGAGTCTCTGAATGACCTCCAGCCGTTCCGTTGGACGGGAAAATTGGTCGTCGATAAATTTGATGACTGTGGAAGCATAGATAAAATACCCAGAGGATTTTTGAACCAGCCCTTCCAGGACATTCCACGACGGCCATGGAATCGGAACGTCTGCCATAGTATGCTGATGTTCATGATGGATGCGAGCGAATTCATCTTGGAAGTACCTCCGAATATCTTCGAACGACTGTTCAACATTAACAGAATGGAGGATCCCATTAAAGGAAGTGTTGTCGAAGATTTCGCGGATATGAGCTTCTGATCTGCTGGCGATGATAAATCGAAATGCCTTGGGATGCTGGCAGACGGCAGAGTTTATCAAATGTATTATTTTGGCCTGAGCCTGAAGAGGGTCGCACTCATCCAGGCCGTCAATAAGGAGTTCAGGAGGCACAGAATCGCTGAGAAATCTGCATGGCTCGACAATAAGTCTTTGTAGTTGGACGTCCATGGCCCTCCCGACGATAGATGGATCCTTCTCCATGCCCTGGGAAATCAAAGCCTTCAAGTTGGGGTTGTTGAGTGCGAGCTGATAGGCAAGCGTAGCAAACAAGACTTTAGCATTTCCTCGAGTCGCGTGGCCCCGTTTGAAAAAGAAGGCGCCTCCGAGCCGACCCTCGTCCTGCAATCGCTGGCATAGTGTCTGCATGATGGCTGACTTTCCCGCCCCGGCAGGCCCGTGCAGCCAACAGATACCAGGCCGGGCGGAATTAGCCTGAGTTGCCCAATTGTATAGACCCTCCAACATTTGTGTACGTGTCTCGGGATGACATTTCGGCTGCGGAAAGCTATCGGCGGAGTCGTAGAGCGCCTCAAGCGCGACTGCGCGGTGCAGAATATCTATTCCTATGTCCCCTTGGCGGTGGTTTACGGTCTCGGCAGCGATGAATGTTCCGCCATGTATAGACCGCAGTGGCTCATGAAGGGGTCGACTCTCGAAAACCGGGAAGGAATCGTCCATACTCCAATCTGAGTTATAACTCTGGGACGGACGAATTGCTAAATCGCTGAAGCAGGTCCGATTCATGGGATGCGAATAGTTGTCCGGGTGCGGGACTCGGAGGTGTGGATCGGATGCAGTAAAGGGAAGAGAGGTGGAAGGGAGACTCGGAGCTCCTGCGGGATCGAATTGCGGTGCAGAGTGAGGGGGAATTAGTGGATGTGTGGATTGTGTCGAAGAAGAGGATGAAGAGGGGGTGTGAGCGCCATGAGAGGTTTTGTTCATTGAAACCCGTCAGTAAAAGACGTCCGCGATAAGAGAGATATATTTGGTATGAGAACCAGGAAAACATGGAGGAACCAACTTGAAACGCACCGTACGGCGTGTGCCTTGCCCTCATATGGCGGCGCATGTGCCTCGCAGCGCCAGAAAATTCACGGCTAGCTTCTTCAGACCCGCTAGCCTCCACCGGAAATTGGGGACGCGTGTCCGGTAGGTGGTTTTGTATTACAAGGTGTATAGTGGAAGCTCGAAAATTGGGGCCCTCTCCGGGACCCCCACCGCCACCCTCTTGCCCGCCGCTTCCGCCAGCGCCTCCTGTACCTCCTGTGCAAAATGAATATTCATGTGGGCGTGCTAACCGAGTTCTCCGCACCAGAGAGTTGAGAGACATAGATGTTATTGATTTCCTGTGATTTAATATCCTGGCGAGGCATGGTCAGTGCGGATCGTTAGAGCCAGAGCGAATAGTGTAGATCTTAGTGTATGCGCGCAGACTCTACATCAGTGACCAGCGGGGTCTACGCGGCAGACGGAACTCACCAATTGAAGATTGACGGATCAGATGCCACAAACGATACTCTTGTCCGGGCGAAGGCGATGAGATAACGACGCAGGAAAAGGGATCGATAGTGGGAGTGGGCAGCGACAGAGATCTGATGGGTCGATGGGAGAGATCACAGCCACATCAAATTGCGCCGCTGCTCGTTCCTCAGTACTTTGAGGGATAACGAAGGCCGTCAGGCCCGTCTTTGGCAAAGAAATACCTCAAATATGATTGATTATACTTTTTGAAGTAGTAAGTACCGAGAGAATAATTAAACTATAGATTAATCTTCCATTTCTTCATCCTCCTCCACTACGAGCTCCTCGATAACCTGCGCAACTAACTGTGGCAGCTGTGGCAACGACATACCATTACCATTGGTTTTATATTACCGACTTCACCGTTAAACGGCTTCCTCGCAACCCCGGCATAGCTCCCCTACACAACTATACTATACAAACCCTCGACAGACATACCTCACGCATATACCCCTTATATTTATTGCCCTCGGGCACCGCATCTTAGTAGTTAGTTTACTTGTTGCGGTACTATCAGGGACCGGGTACTCGGCCACCTTGGTAATTATCGTTATTTCTAGGGTACTTTGAGCGAACCTCGCAACGGCTTGGGTCATGAATCGAAGGCATATATCCTATGGATGATTAGAAATATTTTGGCGGATTTTAGGGGTTGCTATAGTGGTACCGTGAATTCTTTTTTGCTCGAATGCCCAAAAAGGCAACAAACAGGGTACTCGGCCACCTCGCTGCATATGCCGCTAATGCCAATACTGGGTCCAAAATGTATCCAGATCTAAAATTCAGGTCAATATGTAGAAGTTTAGATAGTTTCTATGTCCATATTGTCTAAAAGAAGGGTACACAGGCACGTTTCAGAATGCAGAAGACTGCTGCCCATGGCACATGTCAGCAAACCAAGAGCGCAGCCAGAGGAAGTGGATTTGTAGACGCATGATACGGTGCAGGATGACTATTACAGTGTATAGGTATATGACTGACCAAATAGTTCCATCCCTAGAAGCCAGGAACTCGTTCAAAAAATCTTGAAGTTCCACAACACCAAATTGGTGTGTTTTAAGGTAATGGCTAATGGTATTCGGGATGCAAAACAAATAAAATATTGATTAATGCTTGAAAGCATGGAATAAGCTACTAAGAAAGCCTATGTCAGGCGCCACACCCATAGCTTTAATGGTGCGTTGGATACAGAGGTGTTTCACTGCAGCTGATCAGAATGCGGGCCGAGTCTTCCTTGCTGTCTTGTGCAGCGTAATGCTTGGTCTTTGAGCAACACTGTGCAGAATGTAACTGTGCTGCATCGAGGCTGCATAAGGAGCCCAGAAAGTCGTGAAACGGTGGAGAATTGGTGGAAAACGAGCAGTGGCGAGCGTGGGTAGCGCGGCCGAATTAAGAATGTTGGCTTACCCAGTGTGGAGACTGATCAAAGTTCGTGTAACTTTTGGCCGAACGTCATTCTGCCTTGAAATCCGGTACGGGAGGTCCTCAATGGTTGTACTTAGTCCCTTGATACCAAGTGTTCACAAATTTTAACTCTTTCATGAAATATTCGCAGGTGGCCGACTACCTAGGGGTGGCCGACTACCTAGGGGTGGCCGACTACCTGGTGGCCGATAGTATAGAAATGCAGATGCAAAAAAATAAAAATAAAAATAAAAATAAAAACAACGATCTTGTGACCACACTTTGCACTTGTTTGTAATTGCACGTCAACGGCTCTTTCTCCCCACCATCATGGCCCAAGTCTTGGCTCCGTTTGCTCTTCCGTCCGTGGCTACAGCACATCCGGTTTCATGTAAATCTGGTCCAGGGATTTGGTCTTGACAAGGCGTTGGCCCGAGGTGGAGCACAAGCGGTTCAGGAAGCAGATGCTTTGGTGTAATCCCTACAGGTCACTTTAATCCCGAAACCGGAGGACATTTCGTCCTTCACGACCTCGGACTTGTCGTCGAATTCCCCGCCGGCGCTCAGATCCTACTGCCCTCAGCAACAGTCGCACATTACACCCCGGTCCAGCCAGGCGAGGAGTGCTGCTCCTTCACTCAGTTCACCCCCGGGGGAATATCTCGATACGTCGACAACGGCTTCCGCACGCAGTATGAGCTAGTCGCGGAGGACCCAGAGGAATTTTCACGTTTGATGGTCACGGTTATCCAATCCATCTTTGCATTGCCAATTTAGCTTCCCTTGCAACTCAGCTTTCAGACGGCGCTGAACTGATCCTAGATATATAATTAAAGGCAAGCCAGCTTTCGGTTTCCTTCGCTTCGTTTCCGTTACTGACTTGCTCACTTATATCTTTGCCTGCGATGCCCTTCGAATGCTCGAATGCTGTGCTGTTACTATACCCGTATATTACCAGGTGTCTTCGTCTCGACTGCTTTGGACCCCGACTTCGTATACTGAATCTATTTCAAGTAGACTGAGTGATAAATTACGACTCAGGTTTCTAACGGTGCTCCGATGGTCTGGAAGGCTGACTATGCCCATATACCTCAAAGTACGCTTGTTAGATTCACCACGTCCAACTGACCGTAGTGTTGCTGAGTTTCAAGAACGCGACGCTTTGGCTTGAGTTCAAACAAGTCTTGCCTTTGCAAGTAGGTGCGTGATAGATCCATTCGGCTCGTCTCCCTCTTCCTCGAGACTTTGCTCTACAGCTTGGGTCTTCTACAGACTGGGATCTATTTCACAGGTTACCCGGCCGATTTGTAGTCTGTCAATTGGATGGTGGGCAGCGATTTCTCTTTCACAAAAGGGTTTTGTGCAGGTGACAGACAACTCGGCCCCTTGTTTATGGCAACACTGACTGGACAGCTTCGGTTTTGCGCGCCGGCCGTTCGGCAGGCGTGATTGGCGATATGGTTTGGCCCTTTAGGGTGCTAGGACCCCAGGGACAAGCCGGCGAGGCCCATATGTCTCGGTTTCGACCACCAAGTGGAGGAAGCGTGGGCCGCGATGTCAAGCTTCTTTCGCTGACTTCCGACTGTCATCCTAGTCAAACCCTCGAACAACGTCTTCAAAGCAGCTAAGAGCCTTTGTGCGATCGATACTACCGGTGACTCACGACTATCTACCATCAAGGGCCAATCCGAGAGTAAAAATGCTGAATTCAAGCAATCAAGGTCGGTCGCCCGCAATTCTTTGCCAGGCACCTCGTCGGTGTGCACTCGTGTCTTGAGATGAGGCACGGCGAGCTTGCACGCCACCTATCCGTCTTTGATGTCCAGTGTTGCAAAAGAAGGGGTTAATAAGGGTGCGCGCGGATCTTAAGGCCTTATAATGAGATAAGGGTTATTAAGGGTACCCATTATAAGGGTAAAATAAGGGTTATTTTCCGGGAAAGAGTACAAGATGTAGATACACTGATATCTACCCCGAGTAATCATCCCCAGATCCTTCGAGCTCCCCGTCGCCAGGCTCCTCGCTGCTTCCATGTAAAGGCCCTCTTCCGAGACAGCGGCACGCGAGGGCCGAGGCATGGGCTCTTTGAGGTCGCCGCCAAAGAGTTTGTCGAGCTGAATGAGGAGCCAAGCAGCCTGACGGCGGCCGCCTGCTGCAGTCTGCGGGGTGTCATTGGTGTCCAAGTCCAAATCGTCTGCATCCCGCATTTCACTCTCCCATGCTTCGACTTGCTTTCTCCGTGCGGCGCGACTGCTCACCAACACTGATTCCCGAGGCCTCTCAGCGTCGTCACTGTCGGTGTCGCTAATATTAGCATCGGCATAACGAGGAACTGCAAGTAGTGTTTTGATTTGAATTTCTGAGTGGTTTTTCCTATCCTTACCCGTCATCGGCCGACTCGGCTTTATTGGCTGCCCAGTACCTAAGGGTTAGAAAGCCCTTATAATCGTCCGGGGCCCATTCTAAGGCCTTAACTTATATTAAGATAAGGGCTTAATATCGATAACCCTTAACATTATAATGCAACACTGTTGATGTCCAGGATGATCATGCAAGATACTGCCATCCGCACTGGTAAATCTTACCTCCCATGTGCGCCCTATTCCCTTGCTAAGATGTTCTGCACAGAAGGTACCCCAGTCAAGCGCAAGGACGCGGAGTCAAATCTCTCCGAGGACATTGGTGGCTGCCGCAAACAGATAGTACAAGCCGGGAACTACTTGAGCCGCCTCTCGGCCGCCACTAATATTCAAATCCATCGGTATCAAGCCCCCATGCATTGTTCTGATGTTTTGCTGGTCCGGTACTGACAAAACTTTTGTGGCTAGAGCAGTGGCCCACGAGACCCGCGAGAGCATCGACGCGGATATCCGCTGGACCCGGGAGAAGCGCGAGATGATGACATGAAGGTTGCTGAGGACGAGGAGGACTCTGTCCCCGAACTCGCAAGATTTCCTAGATCTCTTTTCTCATTCTAGTAATGTTTGCTGATCCCCACTGCAGAGAACACTTCGAGGAGGCGATGTAGTTTGCGCATCGCTCAGTGTCGGACCAGGACATTCAGCGTTACGAGATGTTTCCCTAGAACCTGCAACAATCGCAAGGGTTCAACAACTTCAAGTTGCCCTCGGGCAAGGGTGGGCCGTCGACTGTTCCTGCTGGGACGATGGCCACGGGCAGCACTGGATTCATGGAGGACACCGCTGACGACGACTTGTACGCCTAAAATGGTTCTCATCTTCAGTCTAGTGTACACGCATTGCATGAAATGTTAGAATTCTATTGTCAGTCTTTATAAAGTAGTGCGAACACCGAACAATCTATATTCGCCATATACTAGTCCTGAGCTTGAAATCAATTGTATCTTTTTGCCAGGGCGGAAAAATCTGTCATTATAATGTATTGCGCAGTTTTGGAATATTGAAGACGAACTACATTTAGGAACATGTAGTGAAGTAGGTGAAGTTATAGAAAGCATTGGGAACATTAATATCGAAGTCTAGATCGTGAGAGGCATGAGTTCATGAGAGTCGTGGTAGGCGTGGGAGTCGTAAGTCAAGTTTTAAGACGTGCTGCACGGAAAGCTGGCTTTTGGATGACTGGGAAGACAAGGCATTGGCATTAAACGCGCGCCTACATTAAATTACCTCAGTATGTGTACCGTGCCCCCTTTTGAATGGACTGACTTACTCGACTAATTCATTTTCGTTCGGCGGGCTGCGCGGCTTTTATCTGGATCGTCTTGGGCCTTGTGTTTCCCATTGGAGGAGGAAACTAGGGGCCTGTCGGCAACACTGATAGACATATCGACAGAACAGTCGAAGTTGTTGAAGTTGTTGGTGATCTGGAAATATTCGCAGAATTTATTGCACCGATGAATTTTGGGAAAGTCTTTGCAGCCTGACGGCATGTTTCCTAGGGCAAAAATGTCGCCAAGCGACCTTGAATAGGTATTATGGAAATGAAAGTGAAAGTAAGGGAGGGAACATACGCGTCTGACATGATTTGCGGATCAGTCAAGAGTGTATCGCCGCCTGTGGATAATTTAGTTGCTTGAAGTTAATCACAGTCAACTACCACGCACCTTGATAATCCGAAACAAAGGCTAAACCATGCGTGCGTCTAAACTGCCAGTGTTGGCTGAAAGCAAGAAATTGCGCGCAGTTTTGATTTTCGCAATCAAAGAGGAAAGAGTTAGGTGTCGGGGCGTTGTTGTTAATGTATTTCTGAAATGCCCCTTCCTCAGACTCGTCAATGCACTCCTCAACCAGGAATAGCGACCTCATCCTTCTTCACCGGCCGTGACTTGCTTTCCCTCCGTGGCAAACGCGACTTTGACGAACCGCATCCGTGGAATTTTTGCGGGAGGTCCTGATTTTGAAAGGGAGATAAATCTGAAACACAGTCATACCGGTTGGGCGACAAAATCAACTTGTTTGGGGCATACCGGTCGACTTCTGCATACACATCATTCAGAAGGCTCGCTGTCCATACATTGCACATGACTTTGACTGCCAAATCTTGCGCCTGCCTTGGCGACGGATGAGGAAGGTACTGCAATTCTTGAGAATTGGTTGCAGAGAGTTCAAGAATAAACGTACATGAACAATGCCGCTTTCCACGTCTTTTTGCTCATAGTATGTGCGTTTTGCACATATTCCTGTACCTGTGTGCGGACCAAAGATCCGTGTTGAAGACCTTCCAAACGCCGCCATTTTGAAGCCACCCCGCTTTTGTGCCTTAGGCGTGAGATCGAGGTGGAGAATGACATTGATAGCAGGTGTTCTCAGGAATGACTCGAGCTTGCCAGAATTATCCAGTAAATCCGATAAAGTGTGTTCTCTGGCGATACTAGCGAGGACCGAAACTGAAGTGATGTTCACGGATGTGCGTGAGTCCAAAAAAAAGTGAAAACAGAATGTGAAAGGGTGTACTTAAGCCACCGATTTCTTTGCGGGAAGGGGTTGTCTGCTGGGACAATGTCTTTACTGGTGCTTCCCTCGAAAGTATAGGGATTGAACTTCTGGTGGCCGAACCGGGTGTACTCCCTATATCAAAACCCGGGTTCTCGTCCGTCACCTAAATGGATTTTTAAATGAGACAATGGCAAAAATATAGTTTCACATACCTCTGAGTCCAACTGATCACCGTTGAATTCATTTTCCTTCTCCCCCGGTGATCGGGCTATCGCAAAAATGTGATTAAAGGAACGAGAAAGAGTAAAACAAGCACATACAAGAGAATGAAGCGGGGTTTAGGGCAGCTGAACGGTCTTGAGTGGTAGCAGAAGACTGTGGAAAACCACTGCTCTGAGACGTGATGGATCGTGGGTGCTGCTTCGAGGAGCGTGAACGCAATTGATGGCCCGAACCTGACGCCACCTGGCGGGAAGTTTGCCGAGAAGTGGGGCGGGAAGCACCACGGGCCGAAATAGACATCCGGGCAACAAGAGCTACCTGCAAAGGATATCAGAACCAATATGCAGGAGGAAATGGGAAGATTTTTACCGATTCCTCCCCTTCCGACTTATGATCATCGTTCCCAACGTCGTCTTCCGTGTTATCATACTGAGCTGCCTGCTTCTCTGTGTCATAATCGAGCCAAGCCGAGTATATGTCCCAAGGAATGCACAGGTACACCAAGTACTTCCCTGTCTTGAAAATTGGTTGGTTAGGGGCCTTGGTATTAGGCTTATAGAAGCAATCCGCGATAGCTTTAACATCTGGAGTACGATTCGGGACAATTTCAACCCAATCCTTGTTGTAGATGGTGCATTGGGTGATGTCCAGATTGTAACCACCGGTATGCACATCCCACTTGGGCCACAAACTGTTCCATGCCAGTTCCTTGATTTCGCCAGCCCTGATGGAGACCTTGATCTTGTCGTGTACGTGCCACATGTCCTTTCATGATTTCAGGCTGACATGAAGAGAAGGAAACTAAAAGGAACATACGCCAATCACCTCTGGCTTCACACGCCCAGGTTTCCTTGTGACACCCCAAAAAGTCGAGCATGATGCGATGGTCAGATGTCGGGGCGTAGGCAAGCTGCTGGCGTTGTGATCTGACTACAAGGTAACTGGCGTGGTTCTCGGTATATCCATAGCCCGATGACGACGCAAGTGGAACATGAGATGCGCCAGAGCCATGATTTCCAGAAGAATACACCCCGGGCAGTCTAACATCCGGGCCATATGGAGCGTAACGATTCAAGTGCCGAGACGGAACAGGGGGTGGGCCCATAGTTCCTCCAGTCCCGAGGGCAAAGGTGGTGGCCCGGTCGGTTCGCGAGAGGAATGTCGTGAGTGTGCGCCCAGTGGTTGAACATGGCCATGAAAACTGCCTGTGGTGAATCAGATTTAATATGGTGGCATAAGATTTTGACCCACCATGATTTGCTCGGGCGACATCTCGATGTATTTGATGAACAGTGTTGGGATCTTGAGGCGGGAAGCCTACAAATTTGTAAGTTCAAATCCACGGGTGAGTTGCGAGCAATGACGCCACCTTTCTGTCTAGATGGACCCGTCTCTTTCAAATAGTTAGTAAAAGGAAGAATATCCGAGACAAATATTCACCTGTTCTCGAGACAACATTCAAGTCGTGGCGACCATTTTTCTTGACCACAATTCCCGCACCCTTGCATTCGTAGTGAATTTTGCACTCAGGACACACCCCAAAGCCATTAGAGGAGTCCTTGTTGTCGTGGAGTATATAGAGCTCAACTCCTGGCGGTAAAAGCTTACGGCAAGCAGGGCGCTCGCATTTAATTTGGGGGTTCTGGGGTGTCAAATCTGCGTACGCAAACTCCGACATCCTGAGGAGGTCGCAATGGGTTGGATTGTAGAAGCAGAGGAGCGATGACCCAAAGAAAAGAGGGTAGTGGTCAATGGATGAAAGGCGATGCGCGTCGGCAGTATAAGTTGATAAATGATGGTGCAGCCGATGGTGAAATGATTTGTTGCAGCATCCAGGGTAGAGGCAGGGAAACCGTGAGAGAGAGATGTATGATACGAGGAGGCGGATTGGAAGTTGACATGAAAAATGGCCACTCGAACATTCCAAAGGAATTGAAGTACAATCATCCATAGGCATGTATGCCTGCGCAAAAGGCCTCCAAAAAATTCAATTCATGTTGTCCATAGCTTCGTCCAAGGCCGCGTTACGGGGATAACCTTGTTAGATGTCGGATGCTCGTTCAGGGATGAACCAAGAGAGTCAAATAAACACGAGGCGTCACGGTTGTAGTGATATTTGTCCCCTAAAATCTACGAGGAAATGTTGCAAGGTCTAGTTTATGACGTCTTGAAAATCCCACCACCGTCTCTACACTTCACACTGCAATGGTGCCGTTAAATTCACGGTGTTTGACATGGGATTAGCAAGAGCTTACATTGTACCATTCCTAACCATACGACAGTGTAGATTGTCGCATTTGAACGACAGCAGGACGTTCGTTGTATCTGAGTGGGCCGAGGACTCAGAGTCAGAGTCAGGGTCAAGGCGAGGGCATCATCGCGACATTTGGTTCGATTATAAACAATACAAAACAAAACTCTTTCTGTCTCGAAATCAAAATATGCTACTAGTATCACTGTTCCTCACGCAGTTCTAGGGTCTGCAAACACTCGCAAATGAGCTGGAAGAAACAAATGAGAGCAAGCACTGCACCTGGTCCTACGAGGAGTCCTGATCAGTCAAATCGGCAAAGTTAAGGGCCACGCCGCCATCTTCGTTGTCGTTTTCATCTTCACTCTGAGGGTGCTTGGCCAAACCTCCATAGTACTCGTAACCAGCGACTGCATTGTCCCCCTGACGCAGCTCTTTCTGGCCCGGAAGAAGCTCCATCGGTGCCAGAAAAGCTGCGTCATGGCCAGTTGTAAGATCCTCGTCGACCTGGACAATCCGCTCTAAAACGACGCAGTAGACATCCCAGAAACTGGAAGAAGTGACTTCAGGACGTCCAAGGGACTCGTAAATCTCGGAAATTTTGCGAGTGAACACAGGTGGGGTTAGTTCAAAGACGGGATCATCCAGCGGTGCCCATTGAGCTTACATCTCGTGGAATAATTCAGGTGGAACAATGACCTAGATAACCGTGAGTCTGGGTGAGTAGAAACAGAAATCCCCTGCCTTGTAGTCCTTGGTTCCATACAGGTGCGGCTTTGCGACAATCAGGTCCGGAATGCCTTGAGGTAAGATTTTGTTCTTGTCGCGACATCTGGGTGTTGAATTGTAGCGACGGACCCAGGCATCAAGTTCAGCCTGCAGCCAAGGAATCGCGAGCCAGCGGAACACAAGCCTTGATAAAAGTCAGATGGAGATTAATTGAAATAAATACGGGACGGGACTACTTCTCAAGCGGCTTGTCAACGTCATATAAACCACGAGCAACTCCTTTGTCCATGATGGTTTCAAATCCAGGTGTAAACTGGCGCCGTAGCTGAGACCAGGTAGCTTCAGGTTTGATATTCATCTTATCTTTCATCCACTGGTGCTGCATGGTACCTTCAAGCGAAGGATCTAGACGCTGGCGCATCACTGTGTGGCAATTAGCGATGCCATAGTTTTCGGTCCCGAGATCACTCTGTGTAATAAGAGGAATGCCTAACGAAGGATTGGTCAATGGTGAACTGAGAGCGGCATGTAATACTAAAGATGAAAACATGCCTCCAACCTTCCGACCTGAATCGAGATAATAGCTCGTGACAAGCTTTGGGTTCCGGTTCGTCCACCAAATTTTAAGCCAGAGGATACGTCCAGCGTAGGGCTCGAGGCAGAGATGAAGGTAAAGCCCAAATCGCTTCCATTTGTCGTGCTGGTCGAAACAAATTATGTCCATAACACCGGCTGAATAAAATCTAAATGCAAGTCGTTGCATGACAGCATTAAGCTCGACTGCCTTGGAAAATTTATTGAGAAATTTCCTGAAATAGTATGTCGTTCCAAATGCACTTTTAATATTCCCCCCACATTTTGGTGTTTTCCCCTCACTACATCAGGAATTTGGGGACTTTCCCCTCAACTTTCAACTTTTTTGAAGCTCAGTGTAATGTGGGGATTTGTCTTTGATTTCCCCTCCTTTCATTGCCTTACTTTCCATTTCCACAACTTTTATCACTACAAAAAATTTCCCCTCAACTTTCGGGCACAATTTTTTATTTTATTTTTACTTTGCTTAAATGGAAGCCTGAGCGTGTAAAAATGACGGATTACTATATCCCGCTTGCTCTACCACGCTGGTTCCAACACAGGAAGCAGAATACGCGGTGCATGAACCACTAAATGTCAGATGTCAATCAACTGTCAATGTTAAGCGAAAAACATGCTGATTGCCGTGACATCAATCCAACTGACCTCAGGAGTCCAAGGCACAACCAAGTTCCTAATCCATCCTTCAGTGCTGCTGGCTAGCGGATTGCTTGCCAATACACCACTCCTTCCCATTAGATGTTGAGTACGGTTAATAAATCACTCCAACTCGATTCCAAGGTGATCGGCATCTTCACTTGTCAGTTGACATTGACAGTTGATTGACACTTGACATTCAGTGGTTTAAGCACTGCGTGTTCTGCTTCCTGTGTTGGAACCAGCGCGGTAGGGCAAGCGGGATATAGTAATCCGTCATTTTTACACGCTCAGGCTTCCATTTAAGCGAAAATCTATATAAGAATCCAACGAGGTTTGTCTCGACAGACAAATCGGACCGGCCATCCGAGCTCCACACTGCCGTTAAGTGCTCCACAGGCAATGGAACACTGTTGAGAATGTTGAATTTCTCCACCCAACTGTTGAATGGCTGATTTTTTAGTGTTGAGATGTCAAACACTTCATTTCTTGGGGTGGAGTTAAGTGCTCTGGTGTAAGGCAATCATCACAAGAGTGAGATAAAGGCAAGTAAGTGAATTTGAACTCGGGGAACTGCAGCTTAGGTGCTATGTCATGAATGAGTCTCACACGCTGAGATGCCCAATGGGAATGGCAGAGAAGAAATTAATTAGAAAATTCGGCACGGAAAACCAGGAAGAAGGGAGCTGTTGTTGGCCATGAGGCTGTGAGGATTGAACCGAAGGTTCACGACGAACAGCATGTTTAGTGAATTGGTACAAAAAGCAATCATTATGGGATATTTTATCACAGCCATAGCGTAGCACGGGCTAACTGCTAGTAAAAATAAAATAAAAAATTGTGCCCGAAAGTTGAGGGGAAATTTTTTGTAGCGATAAAAGTTGTGGAAATGGAAAGTAAGGCAATAAAAGGAGGGGAAATCAAAGACAAATCCCCACATTATGCTGAGCTTCAAAAAAAGTAAAAGTTGTGGGGAAAGTTCCCAAATTCCTGATGTAGTGAGGGGAAAACACCAAAATGTGGGGGGAAAATTAAAAGTGCATTTGGAACGGCATAAAATAGTATTGGTAAGCTGGAGACAACTTGACGAGCACTTGAAAGAAATTGTACTCCGAGACTTTTATCGAGTAATCCTGGCGTAGAGTGGTGATTATTGCGCGTGCGCCCATATTTGGGAACCGTTCACGTATCTCGAGGTAGAAGGGAGTAATACTCTCGAACGTGGCAGCTTGTTGCCGGGCTCCTTTCAAATCCAATTCTTTACGAAGCCGTTGAACTGATTTTGCACTAATATTTTCGGATTTAATGAGGACTATTGACAAAGTGAAACGATGAGCTACGACCTTAAACCAAACTGGCCGCGATTGAAGTGGTCAAGCGAATGGGAAGCTATGTCGGTGTCGTTGAAGCCTAATTTCCAACAATATTCAACCAAAGGTATCAGGTCCTCCTCGTCGGCTGTGGGACCGAAATCATTCAGCAAAATGCACTCAGGAGTGTTGAATGTTACTAACGACAAGGGAGGTACTGATTCGACCTCTTAACAGGTTGTTTCTCTGAATCTGAAGCAGTTGAATTTATGGTGCCTGAATCCTCGGTCGAAGAAGTCCCAGGAGTAGGCTCTGGAGCGTTACGCTTGCGCTTTTTAGACATGAAGAGTGGACTGGCGAATGAGAGACCTCTCTGTTTGGATTTGTTGTACGTTGTGTCTTTGTTTTTCAACCTAGTTCAAGTTGTTCTGGTCGAGAACTGAGGTGCGCCATGATATTTCCTCAGAGGCCTATACCTTAAACTTGCCCCCACAGGCTGTCGTATCGATGCAAGAATTTCCACAGGAATTAATAAACAAAACAATTGATCACTTGGTGGAGGCCCTCATCCGTGGCGACTTGCAGACTTGTTCATTAGTTGCGAAACACTGGACCGCTCAGGCGCAGAAGAAACAGTTTGAAACAGTTTATTCGTCGAGTCTGGACACTTCCAAAAGGCTCTTGGCCTTGATCACTGGGAGTCCACACACCGCAGCGTACTGAAGTATTTCATTCAAATCGACAGGGGGTGTGACGCGTGACCCGATTTACCTATTCGACATTTCAACAGCGGCCGGAATTTTGCGTGACACCTGCCAGAATTTCGACATTCGTACAGAAAATTTAACTTCTTTTGCCACTGGGGGGGGTGGGGGGGAGGCATTTGTGACAGCTTGGAGGTTCGACAAACCGCTCTGTGACCCGTGACCTCAACCGAATTTCGACATCGACAGGGGGGTCCGTGACCCGTGACTGTCGATTTGAATGAAATACCTCAGTACATCAAGTTCTTGGAATTGCGTGTCAATTCCTTCGATGTTGGTACCAGAAGTGTTGCTCTTGCTGTTCTCCCAAGAATTATAGAGAGCCTTCTTCACCTCAAAGCGCTGGATCTGTCTGTTGTTGCGCACTGCGGCCCACTATGCGAGTCGGAGTCATTACGCACATCTGTTTTGTCCCAGCGTCCAATGGGTTCATATTTGTTCCCCCCAGTGGTGATTTGCTGCCTGCAGAGCAATATCCGTGAGTGCACACAGTATCTACCCATCTTACCACTCATGTAGATCAGGCCCAAATCAAATAACGAAGTTCTTCCTCCGGAACTGGCAATTTACGGATATTAGCTCGGTCATGAATATTTTTGCAACAACGACCCATCTCAGGGCCTTGACCTTGGTCTGTTGTTATCTGAAGCCATCTGGCTTGTCAGCATCGACACCCGTACCCCTTGCACAACCCGCCCTCGCGTCAATTGATACCCTCGAGATCTGTCGGTGTCACCTGATGCTTGACATACTTCAATAGGTTGCGACACGTCCGATTGCCATAAACACCCTCAAAATCGAGTCTGACGATGACGGGTACCTAGCATACATCCTTGATAATAAGCTCGGTCTGTCCGTTGCAAATATTTGCCTTGCCCTGGAACCTTGTAAGTTTATGTATTCTGCCGTTTAATCTTTTGACCATTTTGCTCAGCAGAGGACACGAGTCACTGCATTCCGAGGCCGAGTAGACCGACACGGTTTACGTCAGAATACGTAAGGTCTACGTCGGCCGACCCGAGTAGACCGAGTCGGCTAGGCCAATGTGGGCCAAATTTGGCCTACATTGGCATCCTGCCTGTCTACATCGGTCAACCCAGCTTTGCTTACCTCTGCCTACCTCTGGTTCAATGTTATACTGCCTCTCCTGCTTTATTTTCCTGTCCTACTGCCTGCGCTTGGGTTCCTAGACCTTATAATTATTGATCGAGACCATGAGACTCAGAGTCTCCCGTCGACCCTGAGCTCACATCGACGCCGTTGCAAGTTGAAGCAACGATTCTGAACTCTTCACTCGATTTCTTCCTCTCCCTCTACTCTCGTTCCTCTCATTCCTCGATGCACCGCCAGAAGGGGCTGTCGCGTGCTGCGGCGGCGGCCCAATCCAATAACTCTGCAGGATGGAATCAAAATCCCAACCCATACGGCGAAGGAGCGCCGCACGGCGACTCGTGAGTGCATTTTCCCCTTTACTTTTCCCTCCCATTGAGCTAAGTTCCAGCTTCCAGGCACATACTCTCCCTGCTGGAGGGCCTGTCTATCATGATCCACGGTCTCTCGGACATGAGCCCCTTTACTTGCTGACGGCGGCATCTTGGCACCAGCTCGGCGCTATTCCGAGGCGGGGCACCTCATCTACATTCAGGACCAGTTCTTCGTCTCGACGACGCACTACAAGGACGAGGTCAAGAACCGGATTGTGCGCGTGCTGGTGGAATGCAGGAGGGTCAAGTTCCGGGTGCGTTGGATGTCTCCTTCCATTCATTTCCATGGGCGAGTCGGATGAGAGCCCGACCACTAAGTGTTATGGGCGATGAGCGGATGCTCTGGGTTGGGTGGGGTTGGGCGCATGGATGAGCGGTCGAATGATGAGAGCACGAGTAGGTCGGGATGGCCGAGGCGTGTGGACAGGGCGATCCGCACGCGTTATCTATTCCCCTCTTCCGCCTTCATTTCCACCTCTCCCTCGCCGTCCCTGCCCCTCATTTCCTCCCCCTCGTCTCTTCTATTCTATTCTCGTGTCTTTACTCGGCACTCACCCCCACCGACCTTTACACAGATCATTTTCACCATCCAGGCTCCCGCTTTTTCGGGGAACACCAAAGGCTCGCTCAAGATCATCATAACGACCCACACGATCAACCGCGGCGGGCACTTGATCCGCGGGGAGATTAGGAAAGCTTGGTTCGAGTCGTGAGTGTTGCAGAGGCGGAGGAGAAGTGATTCAAGCCGAGCTGACCCGCTCTTTGACAAGACTCAACTACATCCTGTTCTACTTCTACCACCTGCGCTTGCACGACCGCATCAACGCGCCGCTATGAGTCTTCCTTGCCTTGTCCTTGTAGCAAAGACTGAAACCCCGCAGCAACCTACACCAAACAGAAGGGCGGTGTCAAGATCCTCTAGGCAAAGGTCGCGCTCGCGTGTCAGTGGTGTCAGTGGTTTGGGGAGGACGAGAAGACCGACCAGAAAGAGGTAGGTCGCCCTCCATCCCTTCCCAATCTCTGCCACTTGCCCTCATACTGTACAATTATGTTCAAATCGATAGGGGGTGTGATGCGTGACATGGTCCGAGCAGTTCGATAATTCGATAGCTGCCGGATTTCCGCGTGACACCCCTTGAAATTTCGATAAATCTGACCGAAAATTTGACTTTTTTCGCCACTGGGGGGGGGGGGGTGACTTTGGGTTTGGAGGTTCGATAAAGACCCCCGTGACGCGTGACATGGACCAAAATTCGATACCGATAGAGGGGTGCATGACGCGTGACTTCCGAATTGAACGTAATTGTACAGTAGCTCTCTTCTCCAGGTCACCCTCGACATCCCCGTCGAGACCAAAGAGTCGACCATACAAGCTCTCTTGATGAGTGCTCGGTACAGAGCATAAGGAGTTGAATGTGTGAGTGTCTTTCCTTCCCTTTTATTCTTCGAGGATGGCTGCTGATGAAGACTGCGCACCACAGATACGTCGTAGAGCTGCTCTACATCCACACGAAGCTCATAATCGTAGGCGATAAGCGCGTCACGTTGAGTTCTATCTGCTGGGTGGTGAAGTGTGACTAACAAGGATGTGTCTGAAGATGGGTTCAGCCAACGTCAACGACCACAGCCAGAAGGGTGAGGGCAACTCGCATTGCGCTCGTCGTGGAGGACACGGACATGATCGACTCGACGATGGGCGGCTTGCAGAGCCATACCTGGTTCTGCGCTTTGCAACGTCATTGAGGCACCCTCGTCTGTGGTGCATCGAGTCCCAATATTTGGCCCCTCCTCACTTTCTGACACTGACGCCCCGTCACAGGGCGCCTCGGCCTCATCGAGCCGCCTTCCTCTGACAAGTTCCACACACCATGATCGCCTCATTGCGGAAGGACACGTTTAGCCTATGGAACAACACTGCACGCAATAACTTCGGGATCCGTACGGGCAGTTCTGCCGCACACCAACCAACTTTGTTGCGAGACTGGAAGGCGTATGATGTGCGTTCGTTTGTTCTTCTCATTGGGTCCTTGCAAGTATTGACTTATCTGTGCACGGCTGTCTCGATCGCGATTACTCTGCCAGCCACTCCAGATGGAGAGGAATTTCGTGTGGCGGGAAGATTGTTAATACTTACTTTACTTCTCGTGCGGAATGATTCACAGTAGAATTCGTTTTCTTTTGCTGCAACAGAGTAATTCGGAATATTTCAAGTATACCTCGTATATTAAGCAGATGCCTCATATCACGATGTACATGTTCTTCGCACGCCACTGGGCGCTCGCGAATTCCCGAACTTCTCAGATTGGTATCAGATTCTTCTTTTATTTTTTATTCCGCCCTGTTAGAATTCCGGGATTACGAGCCATACTCGTTAACGTCATCGGCGTGCACGGACCGAATTACGTACCGCCTATTTATTTGATCTGTTTACGTGTCGTTTAGCCGACCGTTTGCCTCTGTACCACCACCATGTATATTACGAGGACAAACGCCCCTTCATTGTTGCTCTGACTTCGCTCCGCCCTCGCTTGTCTTCTCGGCCCGGCACGGCTTATTCTAACACGCCCTTCCGTCGTCCTAGCAGAACCAGTAACGAGCTCTGTCTGAAGTGCATGCCGAACTGCATGGCATGTTGCTTTCATTGTATTTTTTTCCTGCCGGCTTTCTCATTTCCAGTTGAATTTCAAGTTCAACTTCGCAACCGAGGAAAGCGGCCTCGAGGCTTTGACTTTAAATTTAGGCTGTGGTGTGCGCATGCTTGCCATCATCTCGATTTGCCATCTTCTTCTCGACCGCCATCCTTCTTTCAGTGTTGGCTCCGAGCCCACCGCTTTTGGTCAGAATTTCTCCCATGCTCATTTCTAGACGTCCCCGAAATCACGGTCCTAGCTCTGCCGGGTCTGCTTCTTGCGTGCCGATCCATCCATGTTGCCTACTTCCGGCACTCAGGGACCGCTCAAAAGAACCTCACGCTACCTCACGGCTGTACCGACTTTCCTTGGGTCGTTTGCCCCATCATCGTCCTACCGTCTCTTCACATTGTTCGCTCTTGCTCGACATTCACCCTCTTTATAAAATTACGATGTCTGTCCCGTCCATTCCAGTGATTCGGTCGCCTCGAGGCTTTTGTTTTTCGCACCCGCTCCACGACACGCACACGTTGGCAGGTTATTTCCTTTTGCTCTCCGGGTCCACCCGACAGATCAAAGGGTGTTATCATCGACCTCCCCGATCAGCAGTTCAACATCCACTCAAGAAACGCAGGGTCTCCCATGCATCCTTCTTTGTCACGCCCACCATCTTCCCCGGTCGCATTCGGTTCGTTATTGTGCCCATCCCTTCATTCTTCTTGCAGAACTCCACAACTCTGTTACACCTCAAAGTTGAAGCAAGTTCTGTCTGATTTTGCTGGGCATCTTCTCCGTGTGCATCCCGCAATCAAGCAGCTCTCCTCTCATCCCAATACAGCGCCTAACGGCTGTCCCATCAAGCCCACCGCAACCCAGCAAGTCGGAACATCGAGACCAAGACGAACTCAATTCAACCGCAACTCCACTCAAGATTACTGTCCCGAACATCGTCTGCCCTTGAGCTTCAATATGTGCCTACGAATACGTATTTCGGACCATTCGATCACGCTTCCCGCAGGCACGACAAGCAGCAAGACCGATGTGTAGGCCGGACAACTACGTAAACCTTAACTGCGGCAACCGGAAAGAACGGTACTTCCAGGGTATCAACACGTCAGCAAATCCTCTTCTTTTCGTCACCCATACACTCATATGGTATCATCCGGGCTGGATATATCCCTCTTGCTTTTTCGTCCATTAATTTTTTTTTAGTCCACTTGGTCGACATTCCACGTTCACGGGATGGGCTGGTGATATTATTCGGTTCATTTGGGCTACGCCTGTTCCAAAGTGCGTATTATCTACCTTTTCAGCGCAGCCTCCTTGATCATTACTTTCGCAGTGAAGTTCTCTGCTGAAGATTTTGGTGAGTCCATTAATTCGTGCAACTGGTAAGCCGACTGTTGAACTGTGCGATCATTTTCTTCAGGCACGTTGTGACTGATATACCTACCGCAATCCAGGTCAGCAGCGCTCAAGCTATCAGATCCAGAGTGGGCACTGATTTATGGTTTCTACAGTTCCACGAGACCGCCGTTTCAGGGTACACCTGTCTACTCGCCACATTGTCAGGCTCGTGATTTTTTCCTTCGCAGGGTGTTGGATTATTAGGCTCCCGAAAGCGCGCGTTGACGGGATGAGGTGGGTTCAACCCTGACATTGGACGTCCCTACTCATCGTTCTCCGTATTTCTCCGCGTCCGCCCCAATTTTATGAAGAAAGTTTCAGATTTCAAGATCCTGTAATCACTGATTTTATCGCTGCAAGCGCCTACTAATATTGAGATATTCACGACCACTGCTATCCATGTTGTCCTGACCTTAACTCTGCCTGTCGCGTTCTTCCGGGAGATGACAGTTTCAATTCATATGTCAACGCGTTCCGGTGCGCCCCATTTCATTTGCGCTCGCCACGTCGCCGTAGGAGTAAGCTAGGTCTACACGGTGCTGGAATTTATTCAGATGATGCCGGTCCGCCGGCTGGCTGACTCTTGAGGGCTAGGTTGGTTTCCAGGATAGCTCCAACGACCTACTTTTTTGCCTAAATTGTGCTTCATACTCGCAATGGGTGCTGGGGCAAGTAGTGGAGTAAACCGACAATAGTCATACATACTTCAGAAAAGTTTAATCAATTTGCGTTAACAAGCATCGGTCAACCGCCTACGCCGGAGCGAAGCGAAGGCACATCTTGTATATTTATAATTCCAATACAAGGTCTTGGGCATCGGCAGGCTGTAAATGAAATTGTCTATCCACCTCGTACGGCCATGTAAAGTTTTTTTAAGGAGCGAAGAGGTTCGCAGTGATCGCCTCGCTCGGCTGCTTGGGCTTCGCGCTCTTTGTCAGGCGCTCCTGCTTGACTATGTTTGAAGAAAAAAGTGAGTAACGAGGTCGGAAACGACGAAAGACGCACAGATCTCGTGCCTGTGGATAGTCTTTGCATACGGGTTGAGGCGGAAGAGAACAACTTTATTGATAAGCGGGTTCTTATTCTGCCTTCTGGAGTTTCTGGCCGGCGGGGCGGACGACAGACTTGATCTCGTCGCTGTTGATCAGGTAGGTGACATCCGGGTTGGAGATCTTGGACGTCAGCAGGCTGATGGGGCAATCTTCGCATCAGCCTCAGCGATGCGTGTGGCGCTTCCAGAATCCATTGCCATTTTTCCCAGTTAATATGGACCAGCTTGAGTTCATCCACAGCGGCGTAAAGCTCGGCAACTTTCTATGAAATGGTAAGCAAAAATTCAGACACGTATAGAGAGTAGCCAACCACTCGCCACTCGGATTCGCGCCGCCTTCCGGACCTTCGAAGCCCTAGCATCATTCTTTCCCTTCTCTCAGCGGTATTCTAGACGAAGTGATCGTTTTGCAAGTGACGGAAGGCCTTCATGGCGTACGTAAGTTCTTCCTGGGTCGCGTTGCCAAACTTCGGTTCGGTTTTCTGGCGCGGCTTTAATGCAGCTTAACACAGAAAATGAAGGCACCAACCGCATCCCCAAGAACCCGTTCATGCACCACCATCACAACACGTTCTATGAATTCGGGGTCGATGTGGTTGTGAAAGCCTTCGCCCCAAACCAAGTGGGCTCTGGGGACGCCCTACCCGGCCAGCATGGTGCGGATTCACCCTCATGGAGAGGGTGAGGCAAGGTCTTCGCAAGCTTCTCCGACACAGGGTCGACGTGACCGATGCTAGGCAGCCCCTTCGCGATTTGATGTTTCAAGCCCTACATGGCGCGCAGACGCAAGATTCTCCTTGTGCTACAAAATACAACTTACCTGGATCTTGTTTCTCGTCTCAGTAGCCTGATATTTCCTCTGCTTCTTACGCTTTCTCTCTTCCTCCTCCGCTGCCAGGATCCGAGTTTACTCTCCAGCACGGCGACGCAAGTGATTACTTTGTCGAGAACTTTTTGAAGCTGAGCGAGCTGTAGTTCTAGAGCGAAAACAGTGTCTCCATTGGCGGCAGGTTCGTTCACCGGAACGAGCCACGAGTTCATTTTCGACAGGTCAATTCTCGCAATTATGTAGGTCGCGTCGCGTCGTGTGTCTGCCCTGCTTAATGCCCATGGACAAATGTTTTCATCTTCTTACATAGTGTTCCCGCTCCGGCAGGTACATAGTTACCACACTGATACCTCCAGTTTTTGCTAACTCGTTCAAAGAAATCTCTGCGACCCTTTCCACGCCGCCCGTCAACTTCACTGCAACCGGCACCGCCTTGGCGGACGTGCCCGAATTTATTCCAGCATTGGGCTCGGATGTTTGGTCCAACATGGATTTCCCTCTCTTCCGATGCTGCAGGGGCGCCTTCGACACCCTTTTCATGTCCTCGGAACTCGCCAACCCTTTTGGGTTAAATTCGAGCGCCTCGGAGACCTCGGACGCTATTCGAGATTTCGTGGACTCCATTGCGACACCCTTTCCAATGTCCTTTAATGATTCGTCTCGCATCGACTCCAGGAGCGGAATTTTCTTCTTTGGATCAAAGTTTGACATCATCTGCAGGAGTATAGACGGATCCCCAGAGCCCTCTACCTTCTTTTCTACTAAACCTCGATATCTTCGGCGGGAATTTACAACGGTCATTGGCCTGTCATGCCCTCGATCCCACCTGAGTTCCCGAAGCCATCGGTGATCGTGGACGGTTCTGGAATTTCTTCCGTTGCCCCAAGGGAATGCGCTCGTCGACAGCCCGAGGTCGATGTAAGTCTTATCCTGCCGGGGGCGTTGGCACGTTCTCGAGCTCTTTCTTTGCCTACGCGAAACGCGGAGGAGATTGGTTCGGACCAGGACCCAAATTCGAAGAGAATGCGAAGGGTAAGTTGGCTCTCGCTGCTGACCAGGCACTACGACTGATTATCTAATTCCAGTAATCGTAACGCGCGAATTGAACGAGTTGCACCCGCACCTTGAATAGTAAAGTAATATTTCTATTACTGAACTTTCATAGATGTTAAATCAATGATTTATGCATTGGAAAGCTTTTGAGGACGGGGTCGATACGGTAGTGTGAAAAGGAACCTCTTTTGGACTGCATCCAACAAGTTCCGGAAAATGTGTCGTGTTCCACGCAAAGCCCGATAGATGTAGAGATTTAATGCGTCGGCCTTGGGGGAATGTATCGTGCACTGTAGCGAATGTGTAGACTATCAAATAAATGTATCTCCTGGGTTTGGTCAATCCTGCTTGAAAGGTTAACCTCAAATCTCCTGGCCATTGCGTCCTTTTTTTGAGTCTAAGATGAAAACAGTTCACTGATTTTATGTGGAACAAGTTCAAGGAGTCAAGGTAGATCACATGGTTTATGAGCTCGATAATAGCAGCGACGCTACTGTATTTCTGGCGAAACGAGAAGAGAATACGACTATGGTAGCGAATAGGATGCGACCAATAGGGGAATTCACGGTAGGCCTTATTTTCCCGTTTGTGAATAAAAATATTCAAATGATGGGACAAATAAAAGCTTCGTTTGTAGAATAAATTCGTGATCACCCCCTTTTTGTTCCACGGAATATTTTAATTCATTGCGTCTATCTTGTCACGATCAAGAACCTCTCGTCCAACTATACGAAGATAGCAGATTGGGGAGTGAGGTATTAGTTCTCGAAAAATGAGTGAATAAAAGCGTAAAGACTACAAGCGAATAACTACTCGTATTTATACTGTTTATGAGTGGCTGTGTAGTCTATAAGTAAATGCGTAGTAACAAAAGGAAACAACGTGTATAGCGATCGAAGCAGAGAAGAACTGTCACCTATTATTAAAACAACGTGTAACGTACGTGTCTATTGTTCCGTGAACGTGTGTCCGATTGTCCTCGAGGTAACCACCTTGTCAATCGTTGCAAAGTCGTTTCGGAATAAAAATAATATGTCCGACGATCGAATTCCTTCTCGGTATTCTCCGTTGTCTTATCTCGTCACGTGCTTAGATAAGATGGAGTGATTAGGCTCAAATCATGACATATCTGGGATGCCCTTCGCTTTAGAAGCTTGATGTCCGCAGGGCTTCGCTTCGACCTTGACCTTGACAGGTTTCTCTTTAGAACGCTTCCCATCCTTGGCAGACTTCGGCTCCTTTGTGGTGTCAGCGGACGAGTCGATCTTGGTGTCATCCTCTGCAGTAATCTTTGGCTTGTTTTTGGAACCCCTGGGTCTGCCTCGGGGACGTTTTTCGGGCTGGGCGGCAGCATTCTTCATGTCGGCTTAACGAGCCTCGAGCTACTCGATTGTCTCGCCGTCACGTGCTTTGTTCTTCTTCGTCATGGCAGTGATGAGCAGCCAGAGGCGGGCCGGGCTTACTCAAGCATATGCATTAAATTTCACAAACGAACATTTATTCTACAAACGAGATTAAATCTCGTTTGTGGAATATCTTTTTTTTGTAAAAATAATAGTCCCATCAAACGAATATATTTAATCACAAACGAGAAAATAGGCCCTACCGTGAATTCCCCCAATGCTGGATAACACAAAATCGGATAATGGCTCATTATAAATGCACAGTCCGCAGATGGTCGACTAGGTGGTCGGTGACAATATTATGCTTTCCTCCAGCAACGCTTCCACTTCCTTGAACCGCGGCTTGATCACACATCGAAGATCTTTCGGGTAGCTGGAACGAGTCGAGGGCCAAATAAATCCCTTATGCATGCAGACAATGACAACGCCTACTCACCTATCCACCCCGTCGCTCATCGAGGCTTCCGGAACAATAACGTTTCCGTGTTCATCCAGTGCATTCGAGATAGTGCACGTCGCTAGGATCGACACAATTGCGATCCAGAGGTTTCTCTCGACAAAGTGGACAGCAGGACATTTCCTGTCAGATTCAGATGTAAGGGAGTATTTTTCACGGCCACAAGAAAGGTTTAACGCTAACCTCCGCCCGAATCCAAACAGGCACGAAAAATGGGGCTCGCCGCTCCCCAAGGGCGGAAGGAGAAATCGCTCTGGGATGAATTTGGTTGGGTTTTCGTAGGTACTCTCGTCCAATGACATCCCGCTGTAAAATATGATGTATTGTAAAGAGACGACATGAGCAGGAGGAAACAAACACAGACCGAACATTCGCAAGGATCAGGGAACCCTTGGGGATGTACATCCCCCGATAGACGTCGTCCTGAGTGGAGCGATGGGGGACACCTGCATACTCTCAGCAGGCTCGCTAGCCGCATAAAATACGCATACCGAGCGGAGCGACTGGATTCCACCTGTCGAAAGTTAGACTTCGGCGGGACAATTGTGTGATATGGAAGGCTTGCCGAAGCGTTTCCCTGTAATATGCACTCAACGAACGGTAGTTCTGCACGATCTTCAAATGTCGGAAGCCGAGAGGTCCCGACGACAGAATCGATTTCTTTCTGCGCTCTGATTTGACAGTCTGGGTTTAGGACCATCGCGAGCAGGAATACAGCCACGGCACTGCGAGTCTGCGGAATGTATTAAATATATTGGCATGCAACTTAAGAAAGATTAGAATTACCGGAAGCTCGGCCCCAAATAAAGTTGCAGCTGCGCCCTTGAGCTCTTCGTAATTGATTTCAGACACATTATTGTCCATCTCCTCCAGCTGCGAAAGCAGAAACGAAGGTGAGGCATCGCCAGCTTCCTGTAACGAATGAGTTGATTATTGTTTGGGCAAAAGATGCTCCGAGTCGCTTGCCCTCTGTCGCTGAACGCATTCCAGAGGATAGTCGTATAGCTTGCGAACCACTGGCCTCCATGCTCTGGCGACGCCAGCATAATGTGCACCGGGGAACCAGCTCGGAAAATAGCGAACTAGGCGCAGCCTGAGTCAGCGGGGAGGCGTGATGAGAAACTGATCACTTACGGGGTGGAAAGAAATCAATCGGGGTGCCGCCCGGCGGGCCTGTGACGGAAAAAACCTGATACACCATCTTAGACAGCTCGAGATACGGGTCGTCATTAGAGTCAATTTTATGGCCTGCAACGACTTGAACAAGTATACTTGTAGTGAATCTGCGATGTATGTGGGAGCTGATAAACGTATAAATGAAACAGTGGACCTACTTGCTCAAGACAGCACCGTGCTTCTCTGTCGGTGACGCAAAGAGATTTCTGACCAGCCGGTGCGCCTCTTGAGTTTGTATTGGCTCGAATTCAGCGCACCTTTGACGACTGAAGAAAGATTGGTGTACTTGGCGGTGTCTAGTAAATGTTTCGCCATATCGCATAAATGACAGCATGTACGTCCAGCCTAGCCTGTGAATCATATATTAAAGTGCTGCGCCTAAATTGTAATGCCCCACAATTCATAAAGAGGCAACGGTGGTCTGTCGCTATAGATGGAGCCCTTTTTATCAAGAAGATCGACTGCAGCTTGTAGAGTGTCGAGAACGATCATTGACTTTCCGAGCACTTGAAGATGCATCACATCGCCTATAGCGGATGAGTGATAGTTGCACAAACAGTGGTCCTCAATACCTACCGTATGTTTTAGCCCATTCATGGAATACGAATGGGGCTTGAGCCGTTGGCATATACCGAAGATGTCCGATGAGTGGGTCTTGTGGTGGCCCAGGAGGTAAAGGTCGTCTCTCTCCTCGTGAGCTCCAGAGATAAACTATTGCAATACCAGCGACAAGCAGGACGTATAGGGTCAGTGTCATCATATCCTCTTGGAGGGGAAAGATGGGGAAGTGCCTTGATTCTCCGGTCTTTTATATACTTCCCACTGATATTAGTTAAGCCCCGAACTCTGTGCGGCTGATCTGCACAAGTACACTCAATGGACCCACGACGATCGGTTCGGATAAGGATTAGAACGGACAGCTGACTGTCTTAGCGATCCTGAATTGCTGCATAAAGTTAGTCCGCCGGCGGGGGTGAGCGCCCGTGGTGGCGATTTGAAATTAATGAACAACAAGAAGCAGAGCCAGAATGAGACCGGTGGTCCCAGAATCTTGCGAATTGTAGCTCCAAGCTCCCACCCGCCGCAGGACATGGTATACCACCCTAATAAGAATGAGTACGGCCAGATAGATGTAGGAGCTTCCATTCGGTAGAATTGCCGTTTCCACAACCCCATCACTTCTCCTTCAAATAGACTCGGGACCTAATGACAGTGGGTTCATCTGCGCTAAACCGGCGTTTATGTAATGACGTAGCCAATACCGTTCTCAACCGGTGGTGGGTCTCGAACGTCCTACCGCGCTCTTGTCATATAGTCGGAGACTTCTTTGATAAATTGTGATCATAATCGTCTATGGTTGACTTCTGAGCTACTGAAACCAGTCCGAACTTGTGCGACAGCGAATGAGCGTCGAGCCAAGCTCAACAACGCGGACAATCTTACAACACCGGAACAAGTTCCGCTAATAACATCAGACCTAACTTGAATGCTTCACTCCAGAAAAAGGGATGTTCCCGGGCTCCCGATAATGTTCACAGTACCTTAGTATCAGGAACAGAATTGGGGGCTCTGAAACCTTTGGTTTCCGGAACAGTTTCGGGGTACCCGTTCTGTTCCCGATACTTAAGATATCAGGAATGTTATCAGGAGCCTCGACTCAACATCGCTTTTGCAGAGGGAGGATGACCGCAAAGATCTTGGACCTCTCAAGGACTACGACCCCATCCCTACCCTCATGCAGCTTGTCGGCCAGAAACCTTGTCTTCCCATTCTGTACAATCCAAATTTATTCTGGCGAGGAACGCAAAAACGCGAAAAAAATAAAAGGAAACATGTGAAACGCGGCAATCAATTTCTCAAGAGACTCTCGCTTGACAGTGTTGACATTTCCTGGTTCTCACATTCTCAAGTCCAACGACTCGGAACAAATATTTCAGGATGCAACATTCCAGAGTTGCCTTGTTGAAGTTTCTCTCGATTTCCGCGCCAGTATTTGTCCACATCGGGATCCTCTCATTGAGGCGACATATTTAAATCCGAGGAAGAACTCCTGAGGGTATGATTTATTTTATGCGCGATCAAAATTGCGAAAACACGCTTCGATCGGTTTCCACGCTGTTATGATATTTTCCCACTGCTTCCATCCTTCGATTGCGCCCTCCTCAATCGCTCCTTTGACATCACTTCCACTCAGTTCGCTGACTGCGCCACAAGGGCTGAGCCACCGGATTCTTTCCGCCGTTCTTCTCCACTGCTGCCACGCTTCCTCCACACCCTCCCACCCTCTTCTGTAACGACTTCTGTAACATAAATCATCCCAGGGCATCTGCTCCGCCGTCTGTCCCACATCACCTACGTCCGTACTTGCGCATCGTCTATACTGTCGCCAATATCCCACGCGTTTGTTTGCGTCCGTCAGCCGGCGCTCTGACCTACGCTCCGCCGACGCTAAGCCCAGGCCTACGCAACTACGCCATGCCTATCGCCTACGCGCCAACCCTACGCCGCTTTCGAGCCCACCCCTACGCCTACAGCACTGTCTCCGCGTCTACCTAAGCCCACGCCTAGCTAATGTTTGCCCTCATCGTGGCCTACGCTGCACGCACAGCGGCCGCCCAACCCAAGTATCAACTTGAAGCTCCGGTTAGTCCATTTTCCATTTCTTTGACCACACGAAGAAAAAATACGCGACTGACAAACCATTTCTCAAGGAAAAATCCCTGCTTCGATGAATCCGCACCTCAGCCGCTAGCGTAGCTCCGCGGGTTCTCATACGACCTATGCCTTCTCTCCGACGGGTACCTGAGACTGCGATCGAACGCTGTTGATCCAGAGCGGGTTTGGGATAGATACAAAGTGCATCTTGCTCCCGTTCTCCTTACCCCTTATTTCTTTTCCTTGTCCTAATAAGCCATCAGTAATTACACAGTGCGCTTACACCCCCTTGTTGCGATCCGCTTTGTGAAGACATCCTGTAACATCACGCCGATCTTCTACATCGCCTCACGATGTCACCTCGCGCTTTCCCACCATGACCGCCCACTCTGCTTTTAGGGTGCTCTGCCACTTCACGCCGGACCGTCACCATTCTATCCACACCAGTCTGTCCCCTCCACGCACATCGCTACCACGCACCGCTCTGCGCACATGCTCCCTACAAGCTCTCTGGCGTCTTCGGCGCCCAGACACGCATCCGAGCATGCCGCGGAGGCAGTGCACACCGACAGGGCTCGGCAGTAGCGCACTGACAACTCCGCGGTCTTCTTTCAAGAGGGCGCCTCGTTTTTCACTTCGCATGTCCTCCTCCAGCTTCCCCCCTTCTTTTTTCGCCCTAAGTATGCTCAGGGTTGGGCCTGCTCGGATGCCGTTGTGGGAATTCTCTCGTGGTTCAAGGGCGTGGCATTCGGGCACGACGGACCCGTTGGGGAGCCTAAAGGTCCCTTCTGACGCATTGTATGTATCATCCCTCAATTCCCAGAATCGGTAGTTAGCGGTTGGGATATCAGACCTGGAACATCTACAACCTGTAGCTGCCTTTTTTTGATTGCTAAATGCTGATTTATGTACTTTTCTAGACTTTTATATGCCACGCTGTTCTTGCCAGTGAGGCTTCAGCTGCGCCCTTTCCATCACTTTGACCTACAGGTCATGACTCATCTCTCTGTGTCTCAGAATGCTGGATCATCTCTTTCTTTCTTTGCATTAAATTAACAGTTTCATGCGTCTCTATCGAAAATGGACCTTTCAGGTACTAGTATACCTTTCTTACCAGTGGTCCTGGCCGAGTAGGTAGTCATAATTGTCATGCAGGCCGACAACTCTTCATTCGCGCTTTCTGACTCTGTTTCGAGTTCTTTGAAATGACGCAGATACAATTTTATTTTTCGGTCCACCTACCATTGATTTCTCCAGTTATTTGGCATGATACAAGGAAACTTGGTCTGGTGCGATTATCTCTGGTTATTATATTGCCCTATATTCATCTCGAGGGTTTAGTACCTTCCTACATTCGTAGTCCAACCATGCGTTGAATATCTTGATACTGCATATCCGCAACTCAACCACTCATGATAGCTATTGTGCTACTGTCACGAGTTCAACAAATTCAACGGCCAGAACACAATCGCAAATAATCTTCCTCGGGAGCGAGCGTCACTATGCACACCCAGCCCCCCTTTCTCACTAAATCTCCTTGTTAATAACTGTTTCCCTACGCGCAGACTCTTCTCAGCCGTTGACACGCCTCCAAACCTTCGGCCTTTTATCGCGAACGACGTGCACCGCGTCAGCATGGCATGCTCCTGGCATTTCGAGGTGCGCGAACTCATCTTCTTCTAGATTAATTAGATTGATCTAGAGTACTAGATCACTGCTGATTTCTTTTATTTCATAGGACCTATCTTGCCCTGTGCGCTCGAGTGCTAGTCTCCGTCTTGACTCCCTTCCTCTAAGCATCAATTAGCGCACGTTGCAGTGAAGCAGGTGTGGCGCTGAGTGTGCTGGGGCACAGCGGTGGTTAGGGGGCATCTTATCAAGAACCAATGCGTCTCCATTTCTCCTTTGCATCCTTCTGCTAAGGCCGCAGAAGCTGGCTCCCTGACTCCGAGCTCTCGAGCTTCTGGGTTTTCCGTGCTCAGAAACCCAGTCCCAACATTTCTCGCAGAGTCGAGGTGTCTTTTCAATATGCAAAACCTTTCCGACCATACATTATCCGTTAGGACATTTTGGAATGTACTACTGTGTTCATCCTAACCACAATCGATTTAACTTCGCATTTTAATGAACGCGCCTTGTAGTTTGATGAATCCTTGAGACTGCTTAGACCTTGTTTTGTGAAAATACAAGAGATAGTATTTTATGCGGCGGGAATGTGCCTAGTCGGGAGCATTGAGAGACAAATATTATATAAACCTTCAGGTCCCCCTCACCAGAGTTTGGCCCCAATTTTTAGCGGCGACTATTTGGCAGCGAGTTCAAGTTGTTTTGACCAAATGTTGGCTGGATCCTGGTCAAAATATTGCACAGCTGTGATTTCGATTAAACACTACGATTGAATTTTAGCCAAATATTGGTCGGTTTTAACTTTTCGGACTTGTAAATTTGTGTGCACCTTTGGTACCGCACGCCGCGCAGGTAAGGCATGCTCAGCTCGTGGCCAGTGTGCGTAGTAGCAATAAACTGAGCATAAGTGCTTGGCAGCTTGGAAATTTAAAATTTTAGTAGGCGCCGCTCACAAGCCTTGGAGTGAACTTGTGAGGTAAAAAGTTCGATTCAGTTCAGTGTAACGGATATGGATGCCAGCTGCATCCGTTGCTGGTGCGGCGCCGAGTGGTGGCTGCGGCTTGCGCCGCAGGTTCGTTATGACTCGGAGAATAAAAGTGTTCCAGTTTAGATACAAGCACGCCTGACATTACCGACATTCGGCGGAACAGAATTTGAAATTGAAGGCTAAAGTGTCAGTTTCAAATTCAGTCCAACCAACATTCAAACCGAACTAAATGCTATTGGTTTAAATTTCGGTTGCATCAAAAATCAATGTATTGGCTGAGGTTTCAGTCAAGCCAACAGTGAACTAAAACCCAATCTATCAGTTTAAGAATTGGTTAAACCGAAGTCCAACCCAAAACTACATATTTCGGTATGTGAAACAGTTCCACTGATACATATTGGTTGGGTATCAGTCGTGCCAATACAAAAACAGAAAAATAAGATGTCAGTTTTTGTATTGGTCCAGTCAAACCATCTGATTTATGTTTGAATTTCAGCACAGGCCGAACCTTGAACAGAAACCACCTTGGAATGCAGGATGTTCATATTGGGCAAATTGCAAGTCTCTTCCCTGTCCCCGGCCCATATCGCTGACGGCATCCATGCGTTTTCAGATACGCTAATGTCCTTCTCTTCACTCTGAATGTGCGGAGATATTGGACTAACGACATGACCGAGGCGTAGCATGGGATCGGCACTTTTACCTCAGTCTACGCTACATATGCTACACAGACTGCCTTAGACTGCATTGACTCGCATTGAGGTAGAGGTATTATACTTAATATGAAACCTAGAACTCGGACACACCTTCATTTCTCGCTCAACACTCGACCGTTTTCCGGGATTTCTGGCCTCATATAATCCTTACCCTAGCTATTAGAGCTCCCAGATACAAAGGCCTAAATATTTGGCATGGTCCCCATCTGCCACAACAGAAAAGGCACAAGGTGGGGCAGTTTTGGCTGAATTTCGGTATTTTGACCATTAAATCCTACATATATCGTCGCAATACAGCGAGAATACCATGGGAGGATGTGTACACATTGTATAGACACCGATGTGGAGCTTGGAGTGTTCAGGTGCCTTCGTATGTACTGTATCACAACAAACCGAATTCAAATGATGTCAAGAATCTTGCATCCCTTCCAAGGCTTATCTGGAATTTTGCTGGGTACTGAACATATTATTCTATATGCGAAATTCTCCATACGAGGTTTTGAGCGGTTATGCCGAGCGGATGTTGAAAATTTGACCCATCAGAAAAAAAGCAGCACCATTTGTTCAATTCTTGTCCGTTTCTTAAGAATTAAAATGTGGAACTTTGGTAAAGACAGATTCCTGAAGATCCAAGTCCTCAGCTGGAGCTCAGAATCCTTTGATACGTAGATATTCACCGATCTTGAACACAGCCAAATCCGGCTGTTTTCGAAATTTGGCACTTTGGGGCATAAAGCGTACCTCCAAACCATTCAGAAGAGATAACCGAGGTACGAAGTTGGATTTTATAGCGCCTATTTATAAGAGACTAGTGGGAAACAGTCCTGGGTGACTCTCTAGCACCATATATACACTTTAAGAGACTCAGGAAATGAAACATCTGCACTTTGATCTTGTGTTCGCAGAACGTCGGCGGGAAGTATTGGATGTTCAACATGTTCATGAAGAGGTTTCGTTCTCAGTTCTATGGGACAACGGGTTGTGTCATTCGTGTTCACCAGGAGGGATCCTGACATGTGTATGTTATTTTATTTTATTTTGCCCCCTTCAATCTGATGCCACCTGGGTTCTACTACTAGTGCAAAGTTGGCGGAGCTTACATTTGCTGACAAAGCATAGAACAGGATACAAGAGTAGTCCTCCGCCCCGCGTCTCCCCTTACAGAGGAGCCGCACCTATCAATGAAACAGAGAAAAAGTGTGCGTAAGCCGTAATTGTATAGATCTATTGAGCATGAATCGTACACTCAAACATGATCCAAATGCCGTGCAACGTAAAGACGGACACATTTCTGCCCGCTAGAATCTGTCGGCTGCAATGTATTCGCGAGTTTCACGCGAATATTGTCGTTTGCCTGGAGAGTGAACGAAAATTTGCGAATTAATTCCGAGATAATGGCTTGCATCTCCAGGATGCTGGGTTTACGTATGTGCGAAAGAAGTCAGATAAGGAATAGATCAAGAACTCACGCGAAGCGCCATCTAACAAGCATAAGCTCAACTAAACATTTTTTTGATGCAACTCACCCGGGACAAACGTGCGGACCACCAAAAAAGCTGAGCCTGCTCGTTCAGCACTTAGTTCTGATACCGTGTGGGGGAAAGATGGACAAACAAATTGGCGTACGGCCCAATTGCTTCTCCCCGATGGACTTTTCCCTCAATCCAGCGGTACGGATTGAAGCTGTCTGCGTCGTCTCCCCAAAGGGACTGAAGCCTAAAACAAGACAAATATTTTAATCTAAAAATAAATCTGTGGAGCAAAGACATTTACCTTTGGTATGACGCAAGGGCCAACATCACTTGGTCTCCTTTACGAATCGGAATCTGGGTTATACGGTGGCCAGTTGTAGTAACGATTCCCTCAGAAAGGGGAACGATTTCATCTTTTAACGCGACTCGTTCGCGCAACGCAGCGGCCGGGTACACTCTTAGCACTTCCTGGGTTAAAATTATGATTGCTCCCGGCTTGAACAGGGTACTTCATACCTTGATGAATGCATTTAACAGAGGCAAGCTATCATACTGAACGTTTCCCTGGGAAGTGTTGACCTCTTCATGGAGTTTTTTCTGGAACTCAGGGTTGCGAGCGAGTTCCAACAGGCCGAATGCTAGCGTGTTCGCCTGAAGGAGTAAATGTCTTATTAGCCCATCTACACATATAAATAAAGTTCAGCCGGTACCGTAGTCTCATGCCCAGCGACAAGGAGGACCGAAATTTGCGCTGTAATTTCATCGTCTGTCAGCTTCCTCTTGTTGCCGGAAGTGTTCGCCACTGCATGGCTCACTGTCAGTGGAACTCGTCGGTTACAAGACAAGAGCTTACAGAGCCTGGTATACAGATCATGCCCGAGATCCACTGTTTCACTCTCCAAAGCTGCAACTCTCTCCTGGAGGACCTTATGGCCGACTCGAATGGCCTGAGCTTGAACCTGTCGAAGCAAATTGAAGGATCGGAGATACAGTGTTGCAGCGTGAAAGAACATTGGGAAGCGTGCTCCGATGCCATCAATTAGGATTTCGGATTTTGATTGACCAGGCCATCGTGGCCTACGATTCTGAGTGTCATGTACTTCCAATGCGCATAGGAAATCAATCACATTATCTTCAGAATATCCCCCACCAAATCCTCATCCAACTCTCCGATTCCAAAAACCACTAAGAAGGGCAATGCTTAGAGAAATTGTGGGTATAGGAGTTAAAGACCCACATTCGGAGGCTGCAGACAAAGCCGCACTTCCCAGGATTGGGCAGACATTGATTGACTTTCCACTACTTGCTTCCAGTTCGTCTGAAGCCTTCGTGAAATGAGATCGATTGACTAGGTTGAGTAATATGCGCGAACCCTTCTAGCAATCCTCTCGAGCACTTCCTGATACTCGGAAACAGCAGCAGAAGTGAATCCGACGCTAAGAGCTGCACGTAATCGACGGTGCTCCTCTCCTTGATTCCGCGCGCGCATCAGTAGACCGCATATCCTGCGCCCAGCACAAACCTTGCAACGAGGGAACACTTTTCGCGCCATAGAGTGCAATGTTTGCCGCATCTTTGCGCTGTGCATGGTGGAAATTGGCACTCTTGATAATATGTTGCAGGGCAAGAGGATCAGATATCACAAGACGCTGTTGCTGTGGAAGCGCCTCAACAGGGTAGAACTTCACTGCGAAAGTCGCCGACTTACTCCGAAGCATCCTCTGAGCCGATATACTGTTCCGTATATCTTCTGCCAGGCAAACTCTTTCTCCCCGTACGTCAAAGGAATCATCAGCTCCAGCATATTTCCTGTAAAGTTCAGATAAGTATGGCAGACCATCGGGAAAGATCAGCGCACCAAATATCCACGAGGGCGATATTGGACCTGGGATCGTGCGAAGAGAGCTCTTGTGTCTGAAAGCAAACAACAGGGCGAAAGCTCCAAGAAAAGCCGCAAAGGTCAGAGTGTACTCCATGGCGAGGATAGTAAGTGGGCTCGTGTGGAATGTTCGAAAAGCATGCCCGCTGTTTAAATAGCGAAGGTGCCGTAATAGTATTGAGCCGAGAGTCTCGTGTGTCGGAAAAAAGCTCCGAACTCGAAAAGACCCGATACAGCCTTGTCGGGCCGTAGCGCTTCAGAGCCTCAGCGAGGCCTTGAAATGATTGAGTCGTATCCAAAGGGCGCCCCCCACCCAAAACACTCTAAAATATGTTTTCCGACGAGTCAAACTCATAGTTTAAGATTCGAATAACCACCCTATGTTGTCCGTGAAGCTCTGACATCAACTGGAGATGCTTCAGAGTCTGTCGGGAAGGCTGAGCCTGCTGCCGTACAAGACATAATAATGTTACCGGACAGTTTCGGCAGCCTCTCAATCAGGCTGGGACCGTCATTTAAGGCTAATTTGATTTCTCCGACATGAGTCGTGCATTTCGGACGTCATTATGAAGGAGGCAGTCCAAACACCACTCTTCGGAACAAGTTGGGGATACCAATCATAAAGTGGAAAAGATGCCTACATATTAACCTATCCTGAGGTGAATATAAATAGCTCGTGTATTATTCATTCTTCAGCGTTGACTCCGAGCCCACCCGGTTTGGTGGGTTCTTCTCTCATGGTTAGTTCTAGATGACCATCCTATTTGCCGAGTCTGCTTCTTACGTGCCGCTCCATTCACGTGGCCTATTTCGGCGGAGTCCACAGTCGATGGGTAGAACTCGATCACAAAAGATATGTAATTGCCTTGCCGCCGACTGGCTATGGCAGTGCCGTGATGGATGCCGGCCTTCCCGCTAGTCCCTCTTGTCCGCCTGCCAACGGCAGCCTTCAAAATTAAATCAAAAATTAAACTCAGCTCTCATCTGCCGTAGCAATTGGCCCTGTCATGAACTAAATGGTGGAAGTTCTGATTCAGCGTTCGTGTTCAGCATTTAATCCCCGAATATAAACGTATACCTGGCCTGAAGGTCGTGATAATGAAAATGAACAATTCACGTCAGGCTTAGATAGATAAATTAATTCAAAGTCGAATTTTACTGACAGGCCCACTTGAATGCTATTTCGGCTGGTGCCGTGCTCGGTCGGCGGCATAGGCGTGGCGCTTGATGAAGCAACAACTATCAGAAGTACCGAATGGGCACATCACCAAAATCTGATAGCCGAGCTTTACCCATCGACTCCTCCTCTACTCTCCCCTCTTTCCGGCGCTCAACGGTTACTCAAAAGAAACCTGCTATCCGGCCGTCTTTCACTCCTTTCCCTCATTATCGCCCAACTGTCCCTCCGCATCGTAGCCCTCTCATTCTATATTCCGCGCTCAATTCATGTGTCTCAACCCCTCGACGTCAGTGACGAGGACTCAGGTGAGATGCCGAAATTGACTGTTCTTCTGAAATTTACTGCTTAATTCATTGGGGAGTGTATGGTTCTATCCCCTTGGAGCCTACTATTTGGGACTACCTACCTGGCCACCCTACCTAGTTGGCCACTTGAGAGCTAGGAGCCCAGGGCTTGATAATTATGACTGTCAAACTTTTGCCAGCGGCCATTGATCAATTCCCCGCAGTCAAGGCTCGCCCAGATACCCATTTCTGTTTGGCCCCGCATTGAATTTTTTCTAAACACTTTATTTGTCTCCTGTTTCACCGTCCCTGATCAACCGTACTGCAGTGATACACGATATTTCCTTTGGGCTCAATCCCGACGCGCCACTTCCGACGCGAACCAGGGGCAAGGCGGCCGGCAGAAAACGCCCACGACGGGAATAATGTCACCAGCCCTGTTTCAGGTATGGCCCAGAATTTCGGACCCATAGGTACAATATTTTTATGGCCGTAATCATCCACGGTTACAGTGTTGATCCTACGTAGTTTACCTTGGCGCCTCTGCGAGCGAGCCCCTCAAGCCCATATCCCCAGATCACCTCAGGAAGCAACCCGCTGGACAGGTTTCGTGGCGCAGTTCACCAGCTACTGTGAGCACCATCGTAACTCTGTGATCATCAGTTCCGGAAGCTAAGGACTGTACGAGACCTTACGAGACTGTACCCTATGGCTTTGACGGCATTTCCAGAAATAGCCAAGCGTTCTCCCTGAGCGGCGGGCGATATATAACGAAACGGGAATGAATCTCCTGGACCGATACCTCGACATGGCCACTGTGCCATCTCCTCCACCAGCTGTGATTCATTCACTTGTCACTTTTTTCCTCGGTGGTTGGGTGAATCTCTTCGAAGGAGACTAGGTGGGGCCAGGCTAATTCACATTTTAGGATCTCGCTGTATGTGCCGACCTAACACTCCAGGGCATCATATTTGCGCAAATCGCTCATTATGTGACACTCTACAAGAAGGATGTTCTGGCCCTGCGAGCGTTTGTTGCTGTCCTCCTAATAATAACAACGTTAAAGAGCGCACAAGGACTGTCAGTGTTCCCATTACTTCGCCCCGGCGCGCACTGAGCTTGTTTGCGAAATCTTTCGCAAAAATTCAGAGTCATCTTGTGGATTCAAAATGTCGAGTACTTCATGAACCTAAATGCCGCATGCAACATGTTTACCAACTCATGGACCACTGAACTCAACCTCACCCTTGCCGCGCTCATCGCGTTCTATGTCCAATTATTTTTTTGCAAACGTCTTTGGGTGGGTTCCTCTGCGCAAAGCGACATCCCAATACTGATTGCATACAGACAATATCGAGAAACGTCTACATTGTCTCTGTGGTTGTTGCGCTTTTTGTCTTTGCCTTGGTAGCCGCCATCGTATCGGTGTGCTTTATGCTAAACTCTAGATATGGTATCAGCGCTAATATTGGTTCAGAGTGTATTCACATTCGCAGGCCAGTCAAAGAACGTTACGTGGAGTGAGGAAGCAGTAGAAACCTTAGGGTGTTTTAACGGCTTTCTTTTTAGTTGAGATTCATTTAGGAACGGTCTTCGCCGGAGATGTTCTTCTATGCGGGAGCACCATCTACTTTCTGTTGGTGCGCCACACAACCCATTTCATACACAGCGACAGCCGACGACTACTTTCTTAGTACCATTCTAAACATGCGTCGCTGGACACTGCGGGAATGCTGAGTTCTCTCATGAGGTTGACATTTCAGGTGTGTATCTCTAGTATAGATCTCGTCTCCCTCCTTAACAAGTCTTGTTCGCAGTCAGCAGTTCCGGCCGTTCTATGCGCCCTAATCAGCCTCGTCGGTACGCTGGCCTGGAACCGCACTACCCCGAATGCCTACGTACTGCTCGCCGTCATCGCCAACAACGTGTTACCCAAATTGTACGCGATCTCCGCGATGTGGACACTCAACTCTCGCAGGAACATTCGCCAGGCGCACTCAAGCGCCGGGCGGGAGGCCAATGCGGCTACGAACAGATCCCGCTACACAAACGGCATCGAATTGACCTCGCCCTGGATGTCGAGCGATTTCAGTGCCAGAAATGAGGCATGTACCAACGGAGGTGGAGATGACGCAGTACACAGAACCACAGTTATCACCGAAACCTCATTCCCTCTATCATTAAAGGTATGAATATTTGTATTATTGTGTAGTAGGACCTTGCAGCTATTCTCGAAACTAATGAAATAATCATATTTTTTTTTTTCCCACTCAAATGAGAATGTCAGAAGTGAGGCTTGGAACCGGATGGATATTGTGACGGAACGAGGTCGCGAGATCCGCCTCACGGGAGTTTGAGCGAAGCTGACACAAGACGACAGTTGTAGATTCGCCCAAAGAACCGTAAATACAACAGTAGCTTTATGTAGTACTCCTAGGGGTGGCAGTGCGAACCCAATAGTTATGCACTCCACAAAGGGACACTGCATTGACCGAACGTTGAGACCTTGCCAGTCTGTGAGATGCAACGGTGCCTCGGAGGATACTAGACGAGTGTGTCGAGTGAATAAAATAAGAAAGGTCAACAATATGCGAGTCGGGCATGGAGTGACTATCATGTTACATATTTGGAGGAGGGACTGGTGGAATGGTGAAAGCAAGCAGTGAACTATCGGTTGTGGGTGAGGTGAGTTCCGAACCAACGCTAGACGTGCAATAGATAAATGAGCAGTCTGGGAAAAGGAGGCAGGGAACCGGAGTAAGGTTCTAGACTCTCTGTGAGTGAGGCGTGCGGATTCCACTTCCCGAAAGCAAGAGTGCAGTCGGCATCCGAGTAGAAGCTGAGTGAGCTGAATCATAAGCTGGACATTGGCTGGACAAAGTGATCTGTTCGGTAACGGTCACGGTGTGACCTACCCCTCTTGCTCGACGTCGTTAAGCTATGGCCAATCTCTGTCCTACTCCCTTGCCTACTCCAGTGCCAAATCGCTCATAGTCGCCTCGCTGGATCGCCATAGTAGACTAGGCAGAGGGGCGGAACTCGGGAGCCAGGACCCGTCTGCGCTGCCCTCCGTCTTCCGTCTGGTGTCGTCCCCGACGCCCGCTCGATCTTCAGCATCACACCTCCATCCAAAGTCACCACAGGCGGCCACCCAAGCCGACCGCGCCGCACGCCGGAAAACTCGGACTGGGCTGGCTGCGGCCGCGCCTCTCCCTCCAATCGATGCGCCCTGGCGTCGCTCAGCTCCTGCCGCGACTCATTCTGGCTGGCTAGTGGCATGCCGCGCATTCCCTTCGAATTCTGCTTCCACTTCCATTCGATTGGCATTCGCACACGCACGAAGATAGCCTAACCCCTTTGCTCACTCCCACAACCGCCTCGTTCCCCATTTCGGGTGCAAATGCCTCGGCCGTGTGCTCAAATGGCTCTAGATCCGCGGGGAGGAACGGGAAATGTCGGCATCCCGCACGTCGTTCGTTTGCGATTCGGGCCTGCGGCAGGCACAAGGGATGAAGAGCGGTGGAGGCCGAACGTCAGATTGGCAGAGTGCATGGGACGGTGCTCATCCATCCGCTCCCTCTAGTGCGGAGTACGGGTAGCAGGGAGCAAGACGAAGGCGGTGGGCTGGGGTCGGGGGCGAGGGCGAGGGCGGACTCGGAGGGAACGCCGACGCATACATGACTGTGAGCGCATGCGTGTGGGGCCCGATGCAGGGTGTCGCATTCGGTGCCCCTCGACGGTTTTCGCTTCTGCTACAAACGGTGCGCGCACCCCGCCCTCCTCTTTCCTCAGCCTCCCGCTCATGGTCGTATCCTCTGCAGGTAGCCCTTGCCCGTTCGCGACGGCGTTCGTGAGCAGCGGGAGGCGAACGTGCATCTACGGAGGATTCGTTGCGCGGGGCGCGGACTGAGCGCATGAGGGAGGGGCCTTCATAGTCCCCATGCTTGCCATGTACGCTCTAGGCTTCTGCATCGACATCTACTACTCCATAGCCGGTGCACAGGGCCCGAGGCGGTTCCCGTCTTTTACGAACAGCGGCGGCATTCTCTCCTGGCCGACGTGCCTCCACCGCTGCACCCCTCCACCGCGTCGCCGAGACTGCGCCTTCTCTCTTATCCTTGAAGCAGCAGTTGTTGCTCGCCGCCCCTCCGCACGCGACGCCGTCTAGCATCTGCGTCTCTGCGTCGCCCAGGCTACAGCTGGCGCTCGATAGCCCGCTGCCTTTATTCGCGACACGTGATTACATTTTCACCCCAGCCCCTTGTCTTCGCCGCACGCGAGCTCCGCTCGTGCTTTGTCCGCCCTGGGGGATCTTTCTCTGCCCTGCCCTGCTCCCATCACATTAGCAACGGCCACCTGTATCTGGGATGACTTATTGGCGCACGCCATTGAACGGTACTTACACTCTGGCTGCAGCATCGCCATTCGCTGCTCCCGTAGCGTCGTGTCCGCTGCGACGATGGGCGAGCCGCTCTCCCTTTACCTAGGAGCATCTCTTGTGTCCGTCTGTCACCCGCACCTTCCATCATTGACACCTGTATTCCGTTCATAACTGCGACCGCGGGTGCTGGGAGCGCCGGGTGCGCCGTGCGACGGCTGTATTGGCCTGGACTGGATCTGAACGAAAGCTAGCAAGCCAGTGCTCGATCGCGATCTCGAAGAGCGTCAGCGACCCCCTATGATATCGCCGATCGTGGCGAAGTCATGTTCCGCCATGGTCGTCCAAGCTCAGAGTGGCCGGTGGTTCAGCCGGTGTGCGTCCTCCCTACACTTGCGGACTCCACCGGGGTCCGTATCAGCTCTACATCGTGTGTCGTTCCAAGGCTTGTCGGTGATCACTGACCTCGCTGGGAACATGTTTCACGCGTTTGCTGCCTTTTCCATGCCGCGGCATGCGACATCCCCACGTTACCCTCCCCCTCCCGCCTGTTTCTTCTGCTTCTCTTTACACTTGGGCTACGGTGCCATGTAGCTCAGAAATTTCCTTTTTCGGTAATCCGCTATTTGGGCATGTCCGTCGTTCATGAGCTGGGTTTCTGTGACGGTCGTTGTATCCCATACCCTCCGCATGCAATTCATGCTCGTCGTTTCCGTAGCAATATGCTTTTGGCACCCAACACGATCGTATGTCTCAAGTTCTTGGATAGCTAGAAATGAGGCCATCGAAGGCAATGCAGGAAGAAGAGGTGACGACAGACACGTTTTGCTGTTTCATTGGCTCAGGTAGCGTCCCCTCTCGAATATCCAACGAGTATCGACGGAGTTTGGTTTAATAAGGGGCCCCTCGAACGCTTGGACTCGGACTCTAAGTGTCTAGCTCTTCGCATTATGAGTCTGGTATGCAATCTGAATAACTTGACCCGCTGTACGTGTCTAAGGTATAATAATACTCCTCACAGATTCTCTGCCTCTCTTTCTTGCCCGCCGGTGGACGGGCATTCTGTTGGTTGCATGGGAATCCGAAGTGCGTACAACCAATTTTTAAAATGTAGATTTGGCGACACTTGGCTGTACTCTTTGGCCGTAGTCAAGGGTGAACAGTTGGAGCTCACTGATGTCAGATTTACTTTACAATAATTTTGACGCTTTCCTATCCCCTTTTCAGACACTCTGCATGATGCTCAGAAGGCAAGGCAATAACGTAGAATTTCGTGTGAATTTTCGTTCCAATGCGCCATTTCGACCGTTGTGGGCGAGTATCAAGTAAAGGGAGTTGTGCGAGGTGTGAGGAAGACTCAAGTCAAGACAGGGGGCAGTGCTGCACGCCATAATCGAATTCATATAATATATTGAATCCCCAAAATGGATTCGCGAGCGTTCCAAGGTTTTCAAGGAGTGAAATTCTTGAATAATTGTTACTGAAAACCGTCGAGGCAGGAGTGCTAGGTGCGAGTCTTCGGTTTCGTTGAACTCCAGTCCCCCAAAACAAGACTGTTCTGAATCCGACGGCGATCTGCGGGAGAATGAAGGATGGGATCAAGAGAACATCTAAAAACTGTCATCGCAGGTAACGGCAGGCAAAGGCCGAAACTCACTCAATTTCTTCGCACTCTATCCCCTCCACCCCTCAGCCTGATACCATGGGACGCCTTCCGCTCTTTGTCAAAACCATCCTCATCCACCTCCTCAGCTACCTTCTCAATTATATCGTCATCTACGGTGTCTTTTACGCACCCACCTTCCTGCAGTCCTTCCCTCCCACAGCAGCCTTGGGCGACGTCCTGGCGAAATACTACGCTTGGATTGGCGAGAGGAACAACCTCTTGCGGGGCCTGACGTCAATTTCTTTCTTCGGCATCGTCTTCCTCCTATGCTGGTTCGCGCGTGAGATATACGTGGCAAAGAGGACCACTCGTGCTTCACCCGCTCTCGAAGACGGCACCGCGCCCTCGAGCGGGTCAGACTCCCCACCCCACTGCCCTCGAGGCACAAGTGGCATCGCCCACCCAACCCACACCCGTCGTCACCGCGGGCATCCTCGTCCTGAAGGCTATACTAGGGGTCCTCTACGGAGGCATGTTCATATTCGGCGTCTCCAAGGCCGGGGTGTTCTCCCTCCAGCGCCCGCTGCTCGACAACATCCGCGTCACGGTGCAGTACATCGTTGGCGGCTTCAAGGTCGTTTTCGGCCCAGCCATGCTGATGGCGTTCCTCGTCTGGGTTGGGTGCACGATGACGAAGGCGACGAAAGAGAAGGCAACCAAGACAGCTCAAACAGGGAGTGTTTCTGCGTTGCCAGAGGGACAGAAGCCCTATACGGATGAGGAGAAGGTCTGAGCTGCTGGAACTGAAAACCGTGCCCTATGCCTTGTGAGCTTGCGTATTCTATCAGTGTCGTATGGGTTGTCATCTTTCCGTAGTTTTTAAGCAGTTGTGACCCTTTCGCTCGTACTTTGGGATCATCGACGTCCGTTGTGCGGAACGCAAAGCTAGCGGTGTCCGGACCTGTGCGAGACTGACCGCGTATCGTGTACCGTATCATTTCGACCGAGTGTTCAGCCCGTGTTACGCGTTACCTAAGGTTTTTATTTTTATTTTTTGTGGAACGTTAGAACTCCAGCTTGGATAAACTGAAGTGGAGGTGACTAGAAACACCGGGATGTTTCACACCTCTAGAAACCCGCCACCAGGATCATTGGACTGACCAAGTCGACAAGTGCCTCCCGTTGAAAGAAGCAGGGAATAGGAATCCAGCCGACAGTATACCACCCGAGGAAATGCATAACCGCACGTACATCCAATTTCTCGCGATGCGTCATGTGGGGATTGCAGTGGTTAAAGGCGTTTTTGGGCTTGAAAATCAGAATATTATTTCGTTCCTGATTATTGCAATCACGCAAACGTTCGGGACGGTATTGTCATGATTTGTTGCAATGCTCACAGTTCAGCGCATCTAAACATCACTCCTGGATAAAACAATTATTCAATCTCTGAAACCACACCTTCACTGATCGCCTTATTAAATGAGAGTATACGAGCCAGGCCAGATTACAATTTCACAATTTCAAAACAATCATCGTAGCAGCTTAAGTAACTGAATAGAACATCGCTTAACAGGCGAAGGAACGGCTTACAGGCAGGGAGGCTGAACAGCTGCTGCATGGCTGCGGGATCATAGTTCTGCAGAGTGACCTACAAACAAGCATCGGTGACGGCGACAAGAGAAAAGAAAGCAACGAAAAAACTCCAAAAAAAACTGACTGGCGTGGTGAGCCCGATGATACTGGAAGTGCTGAAGGCCCAGCTGGTCGCGGCTCCTCCCGTCTTCGGCCCAATGATGCTGCCGAACCCTTAGTACGCGGCTATGCGAACTTATCAAGAAGCGAAGGAGAATGGACAAACTTGAATTTGTTTCCATTGACAGTGATGTTCCACTGGAATGCGCGCTCGTGGCCACATAGCTGGGTGGCGGCGGGGTTCAAGTCGACAATTGCGCCCGTGGAGGAGAGAAAGGTCCCGGCCGCGATGTTCTGGATGGTGAAAAGACCCGGGGCCACTCCTGCTTCGATGAGCCACTGCATTTTTATTTGTTGTTAATCAGAATTAAAAGCTACAATGATAGAGCAGCGGCTTACAGCCTGCGCGGTAGCGCCCGTTTTGTGGTTGAGCGTCTGGACAGGCGAGAGCTCGGACGCATTCCCGAAAGCAAGGTCAAAGACGTTGCCCTTGAAGTCCTGTATGTTGACGATCTTCGAGACAGGAACAGTAGTCTGAGCTCGCACGAATGCAACGGCGAAAGCGAAGATCACGAGGGTAGAGAATAACATGATTGAAGGGTGCTGCAGAATTGCTGACGATACAACACGTTCAGAGATACGCTTTTATGGGCGTTAATTTACTGTATGCACGACAGAAAATAGACTCATCCTATCAATGTCGAGACGCCTATCCCGTATGCCAGGCCCCCACTGTCGTTCAACTTACTCTTTGACATCGGCTGCAGCGCGGACCAAGTTGACAGAAACTAGCAGAACTTGATGATTTCAAGCTTGGACCCAAAAAAAGAATGTGCGTGTTTGCGCCCATAGTGACACTGGACAAGTTTGCTCGAGAGGCCATGTCGAATTCCAAGATTTTGACGTGCCAATCACGATTTTCGGATACATACCCGGCGCCCAAATAGGCGCTGTGGGGTGGACACTCCGAACGACAAAGCGGTTGATATTTTTCGAGGACATTCTCTTTGACACGCCAAGGACATTTTGCCATCTGTATGGGAAGAAGATTCTGAAGAACGAACCCCTTAGTTGATGGTCCTCGGGAACTATAGCCAGCATCCTACCTGACGCTATGAAAGGATGCGGGAGACAGACCAGGGAATGTGCATGTTATGATTTGAGCGATTCTTGATGAAAGCGCTAGGACTAACACAGGACCCGAAGTACGGCGAGTGTAACGAGAGAATGGGCCGCCTGAAAATACGTCTAGCGCCTAGGTGTTCGAACCCCGTTCCACCGCGGCGGAGACTTCCATTCTGCGCTCCAGCGAGATGCGAGTCGGGAGCAAAAGCTCAAGACAGCACGGCGCACGTGCCCAGACGCGTCCAGATTTGATGGACGCAAAACCAAACATCGATCTCTGTTGTGTCAAATATTAATCTAAGGCCGATTTACTAGCACTTCCACCAGTGAGCTTCTGACAGAAAATGAATAATTGAGAAAGAATCACGAAGCAACAGAGGAGTTTCCAGATAGCTTCAACAACAACGCTTGAACATAAACGATTTTTTTCCCCTCCAGGCCCGGGGGCCGTTAAGTTCAGTTCAGTCTCGGAGCCAGACTGGTTAACATTTCCCCATACTGATTGGCAAATGCATATTTTGAGCGACCAAATCTGCATGGATGCAGGGAAGGATCTCGGAACTAGTCAAATGCGAAGAAAAAGATCAGGGCGGGTCTGAATATCTTCCATTCGATGCTTTTCTGTTCTTTAGCCCTCCCCGCACATTCTAGATCTTCACTACCCATTCTTATTTGGCTCGTGGAGATGGAATTTTTCGTTCCGCCTGCGCAGATACATGTCTGCAAAAATGACTGATTATATTGAACATACAGCGGAGGCAGTAGATTAACAGAAGCCCTGGAGACTGGAGAAGCATACAGAATTACAGAAATCACGCCAAAAAAATTAGGTTCTGCCAAGGAGCTAGACTCAGAACGGCCGCGCCGTGAGCCCCCAGTTTATTCCGGAATACAATTGGACCCGCTCAGTCCACTGAGGGAACTGGATGAGGGAAATTGCATAACCGTGACATTGGATCGTCGCGAGGTATTGGAAGGTGCGTTCGGGCTTAAGGATTTCTTCCGTGATTTTCCGTATTTGGCTTTGGATTTGGATTTGGGTTTGGGAAGTAAAAACGCGCGTGGCTCTGAAGAGCGCAACGGCGTTGAGCTTTCCCTCTCTTGTTGGATTGGCAGGGACTGGGGTACTGTGACGGAGGAAGAATGTGAATGCCGTCGCGGAACGCAAGACGGACGGGTAAGTGACGGCTGGGACAACGACCGTTTGTTTTGTGAGTCGACGGCATCTCCCATTTGAGCTCTACTCCGCTGGCGATGTCGTGTGGCTGCCATTGGAGTTACTGTAGGGACGGATTCCACCTCCTCCACAATGACAGAAATGGGCTGCCCTTCATCTGAGGCCGTGGATACCACGGCCCACGCTGGTACAAGATGATAGAATTCCACGCTTCTGCGAGAGCAGGAGACGATGCGCGTACGGGAGGAGGAAGTGTCAGGAGCGGGAGGCCCGTTCCTCGTCGACTCTGGGTTTCCGGGGTCAGACCGCGAAAGAGGCGGCACAGACATTTCAGCATAGGGGGGGAAGCTTGACTCTCAGATGAGTGTGGGTAGGATGTCAGGTATGGCGGGGTTAGCTGTTATTGCGTCTACCGATTTTGCTGTGGCGATAATTTTAATTCAGTGGGGCGGTGGCCGTCAGTACCGTGGGCCGCGAGCGCAACAACGTCACTGATAATAAATGCCTCCTGGATTAGAGCACAAACTTAACTCAATTGAGCGAGTTTCTCTCCTGGGACATATTCAGCATGTCGGAACGGTAGAAACCGGCAGCTTGAATTCGAGCACAGCAGGCCCTCTTCGATACTTGATTGAGGCGGTGGGTGGGGCGATGCAAGTGCGGTGTTCGGTGCGAGTGCGGTGTTCGGTGTATAGCCGCTTTAAAACCTCGAGTCGGCGAGCGTACTTGCTTCCCATTTGGTATACCACAGCGTAGACGAATTGCATGCAATGCAGGTTGTACGAGATACATCGAGTCGTCCTGTAAATAGCCAATTACCAAAAAAGGAAATTTATGGGCTACATATGCACCGTCCGCCAAAAAACGCAAGACCAGAGTCCAGAGGAGAAGAAGAGGCGGGTGTGAGAGGGAGGGGAATTTAAAGATGGAGTGTCTCCCGCACAGCGAAAAAAAGGGCACGAGCAGAAGCGTGAGGTGTCTCCCCCTCCCAAATCAAGAAGCTTTTCGAGCGGGTGGCGGATACTGCAAGAGCGGTATCCGCGCGCGCGAGAGAGAGTGCGCACACCGACCAGACTATCCTCGCCCTGAAGGTCGAAAACGGCCACATACGCGAATAGATGAGGAATCGCATCGCCTCGTCCACGTCCCGCGAGTCCGCGATCTGTGACGTTCCCTCCCGTTTGAGCCCAGCCCCACCGACCCAGCCTCGCACCTAACGGTTCCTGCGCCTTCGGTTACGCCCTGGTGGTGTCCTTGGCCACCCCGACGCAGTGCGTGGTCTACACACCCGCCTGCCCCTCGGCGAGGACACGATGCCGCGAAGCAGCGGACGTCGATCCTACAGCCGGAGATGTAAACGGCGCTGGTAGAGCAAGGGGTTTAGATATGGGTGGCCGTCGCAAATGGGATTCGAAGCCGGGCGGAATGGAGAGAGATCCCCCGGTGCAGATACAGCACGACCAGGGTTTGCGTGCCCCGAGGACGAGAAAGTGACGCTGGAAGGACGAATCGAAGAAGTGCAGAGCATGCAGCCTCAGCGCGGCGTTGGAAGCGGGTCACGGCAGTGGAGCCCCGCGCTCTAGCGATGGAGCGGTAGATGTGGATGCTGCAGTCGGAGGTGCGCACGATCAAGCTCCGAGTCTGTGTCCCGAGCCACGAATCCGCTGTCTCGCGCAGCAAACCAACAGCGTGGAGCCTACGGGTATGGTCGTGAGCGGAAGGGGCAAGAGAAAGGAAAGGAGAGTGCGCGCGCACCGTTTGTAGTAGACCAGCTGAAGAGGAAGCCCTTCAGCTGTACAACGAGGGACGGGGCCGCCACGCTCAGCTTCGAGATTCCGGTACGCATAAGCTCCATCGCATCCTCGCCCACGACGCGGGTGCTCACCAGGTCCTCCGCGTACCCCACGCCGTATGTACTGAAAGTCAGGCTGCAGAGGATGCCGTCCACAGGCACGCTCTCCGCGCCCTCCCCTCCACTTCGACTACCACGCGCGGTCGTGGCAACAGAAGCGCGAGCGACATGCCGCCTGACATCGGCTTGAATCGCGTCGAGTGCAGCAGTCGTGTGGGAGATAACATAGAAAGGATGGGCATGGAAGGCGTGGACGCGTAGACCCAGCCTGGAACGACAGGGACGCAAGTACGCCGACCCAGTGCGCGGCTCTCATCTCGTCATTCTTCCCGCATCCCCGGCAGCACTCGAGTGCGCTACGCGCGGGTGGAGGCGTGACCGGGATGACTGGAGAGGAGCACAAGAAAGATGATGGGGCTTTGTCAGCGCGAAGCACGCCGCAGCGTGGAGACGCGGAACGGTGGATGAGGCAGCGCCGGACTGCATCGTCAGTGATGCACCAGGCTTCTCGAGTGTGAGGAGATCACAAGGCGGCGCCCCAAGAGAATGTGGCGGTCGGCGCGAGACAACTGAGAGAACGATGGCCTTCGGGCCTTCAGTGAGAAGACTGAGCGACGGCTGTGAAGGACACACGCTACAGTCCCATTACTACAAGAGATGAGCCTAAGTTTCGTGTGACAAGGGAGACACACGCAACATATTGTATGCCAAATACCCAGAACTGTCTAGAGCATACGAAATCCAAAATCTGCAGCGCCGACTTCAAGCCCAGCTCACATCAGCGGAATGGACTGGAGGCGTCGGTGGAGTTGTCTTCAATCGGATAGTAGACTAGGCAGTAGACCATAACTAGCCGGAGAAAAACTGCGCGGACGAGAGTGTCAACGGCTGAGTGCAAGAGGCAAGAGGCTGTGCTGTGCTGATGCCATCAAACTCGCTTCCTCTTCTCAACGCTCATGTCCTCGCCAACTCTGAAATCCTTCAAGAAAGCACAGAATGTGCTTTGTAGTGCCCATAACTGTAGGACTGCGATACTACAACTCCTATATTTCTTATCGAACTTGCGTGTTCTCCGTCACCTCGGCAGGACATCTTCTATACCATCCATTCTCTGCGAACTTTTCGGCCCATTTTCGAAGCGTTCAGGACTCGCACATGCGGTAGCGCACTCAACTTCCTTCGCCCTTCTTTCTCATCGCACAATTTCCGTTCCCGTGCTCCTCTCCATATGATGTAGGACGTTTTTCCTCAGATACAGACCCTTCTGCAATCAACTCGACCTCCGCCTGCCATTCGCTGATAGACGTCCTTTCCACTTCCAACTTTTCCGCAGGTTTTGAATACTGCATTACACCTCCCAGTTGATGCCGGCGTACGGATTCTTCTCCCATCTCAAGCCCTTCACGACTGAGGCTCTACCCGTCCGTGCTGAAGGTCGGTGAATAATCGACTCCTAACAATCACGCCAGATGTCTTTCCCAAAATCGCCACAATGTTTGATTTTTTATCCAGACCCGAAGCAGACGATTCTTATCTGACTTTGACCCAGGGCTCGAAATGAACGAGTACGGGCCCAGCCACCCCCCAAACCCACAAAAGCTGTGATAAACAGGTCTGACAGAGGCTTTCCGGTCCTTCTTGATGTGACTTGGGACTAGATTAACTTCACGTTTCATTCTCGGGCACAGAAAGAATACCGCACAGCACCGTCTCCCCGCGGGACCGCCTACGAGTTATATGCAGGTGATCCCATGTACCTTGCTAACCAGCACTGGGTACTTCAAGTAGCAGGAACCTCAGGCGTTGAATAACTGCGACATTCCAGCCCGCCTCGCTTCACATTATCACCACCGCCGCGGTCGCGGCCCTTGTTCAGAGCTTTCTAGTCGTCCGATACTGGTGGTTGTGTGTGTTCATCTCTTCTATCACCCACGCTCTCTCCAAACTATCGATCTACCACCAGAAACATCCTTAGTACCCTTTTAAATCCCTTCTTGTGCATTGTCGCAGTACGTAGGCGTTTGTTTTCTTCTTGCACACCAGGTCGTACCCACTCTGTGCTGCACACAGTTTGGAGGCGCAGTAGCATGTGGCATGACAATCGCGGTGTTCCCCGCATTCAAGGAGCGCGAGAAGGTTAAGATTCCGGCAACGTGCGTGCCTCGCCATGGCCATGGTCACGAAGCTCTGCTGTTCTTGCATTCATTCCTCTTCGATTCATCAGGATCTGACTGTCGACCGAAGCCGTGACAGACCTCAGCATCCGCGGCGTTGCTCTGGCAGTTAACGAAGGCCTGGCCCACTTTGGTGGAGTCTCGAAGGTGCGGGGCTGATTTCAGAGGAACGTAAGGCTCATAATCGTGGTCATGACACTTAGTGACGGTCCAGACCGGGACAGTGACGGCTACGTTTTTAAGGTTTGCCATCAACTTACGAGACCGAACCGTGGTTGCCGATTTAGGTTTTGAGAGCAATGTCTGTCGTCCGCGTTTTTTTAATTTGCGCGTCAGACTCATCTACGATTACAGTGTGCTAAAAGCCGTGGTGATAATGGCCGCCCAGAGATAACGGCAAGCCATTCGTCCGGGTAACATTGAAAAGTCACTGGTGGTCGGCAACGCTGTCGGATAAAGGTACCTTCTATTTCTACATTTATTTCCTCATAGGTTATATAGCTTCAGTTTGTTGAATAAATGTGCTATGCTTGCGTCTTCTTGTACAAGCGCGAGTGGATAACATACCCCAAATGTCCGCCCGGCACCGGTCTGCGAGTGCGGAAGCTGTTTAGGGTCGAGTGTCTCCATATTTAATATTTGTTTCAGCCTCCGTTCATGGCACGCAGCCATTTAATTTTCTTAGAATCCTGATATCACATCCAAGTGCCACCCAGGTCTGCATTTCTGCAATGTTATTCCTTTCAAACTCAATACAAGTCCAAGATACCGTTCATACATCCTCACAATATCAAGGCAACGAAGTCCATATGCATCACTTGCAGTCCGCCACAACAGCCTTACCGTCTGCGATCGTGGTCGTCAGCTGGTTCTGCGCAGCCGTCACGGCAGTGGCCGCAGCAGGACTAAATGAGGGGTTAGCGCCTTGGCTTTCGGTATATAGTGGGTGGAAATATACGCACTCGGTGATCCCAGTGAGCGCCGTCTGCGCAGCAAGCAGACCCGCCCCGACTTGGTCCCGAGCACTGGCAGGGGCCGTCTGGCCGGTGACCAGGGACTGCGCGATCGTCTTTATTCCATCGCTTGCGCTCGACAAGCCGGCTTGTGCCGCGGTCACAGCGCTGGCGGTAGCAGGATCACTGGGGGAGCATACAATTAGGATGCGATGCGTACAGTAGACGCACGAGTTCCTTACGTCGTGTCAATCTTCCCAACAGCGGTGGTTGTGGAAGCAAGGCTAGCCACGATCTTGAGGCGGTTAATGTTGCACTGGAGGTCCCCGACCTGGCGCTGTTGAAGAGGCGCTAAAAAGACAACAGCGCTCAGCGATTAATGTATAGCTAGAAGCGAAGAGGCGCTTACCGGCGACGGCGAAAAAGGCAAGGCAAAGAGCCAAAAGCACGGATAGAACGCGAGCCATTGCGGAAGAGAATAAGGAGGAAGTTGAGAGGTATAAAGCTGGCAAGAAAAGAAGAATGACACCAGGTCAGAGCAGACGAGAGGGAATGCCTTCATCGCTACATCGCCATCTACTTTTATAATCTTTTGGCAAGCTTTGTCACGTTCCGAAGAATGCGAACACAAATAGGTGACCATTGTTATGGTGATCAGGGATGGCAATGAGGTGTTCGAAATTGAAGAAGCCCTATTCACCGGGTGCAAATTCAGGGTTGAGCCTGATAAATGTATAAAGGGGCGTCGAACAAAACTTCCGGACACCAACAACGGAAAACCGCGGAGCAGGATCCCAGATACTACACTGCCAGCGGGCTTGGCGGTGGAATTCCGCAGATCGGTCGATATCAGATTTTAGCGGACCTCACGTGGGACATTCCACTGTCTTTCCACAGCAGAACGAGGCCGTGAAAAGCCTGCACGGCGTTCACTGCCAGTGAAATATCAAGGACCGGTCTCTTGAGTCCCGCATCACACAAATGGAATACAGACGGCTGGTTCTATAGTTATCCTAGCTTAGTTTTCAGTCATCATCACCATTAAAAGTGATTTATTAAAGTATTGGAGACGACACAACAAAAAAACGATTGGAGGCATGACATGCAAGTGAATCGGGTAAGCTACGCCTTTGCTGCGACAGCCTGAGCATCAATCTGGGCCTGGGCTTCCAAACCAGCGGCCGTGAGCCCAGCCCCCTCATCCTCGAGCTCGTCCTCCTCGTCCAACCCGGAATCCTCGTCCACATCCGAGTTTACGGACGCGGTGCTGGCAACATACTTCTCACGGTCGGCGCGGATGATGGTGTCCTCCCATCTATAAGAAAAAAAGTATACCAAGGAATGTATATATAACAACAATCACGTACTCCTTCCAGCCTGCGGCCTGACGATTGGTGCCGTGAATGCGAGCAATATTCTTGAGTTCGACGGTCACGGCCTTCCAGAAGCCCGTGTCCGCGCCTTTAACAACCTTCTGGGTGATAGCAACGGCAGCCAACGATGTGCCCTGTTCATCCAATCAGCCTCGATGCAACGGAGGCGCACGTACCAACAACGCGATGTGAGCCAGAGCATCGTTTTTGATGATGGTAAACTTGGCTTACGAGTAATTATGTTTACATAATTCTCGTTCTTAATCAATCGAAGGGCAGAAAAAAGTGCTCGGTTTTTACTTCTCTCCGCTCATTCATGTAATGGTTTTATGCTGTAATATCATTAGAAACTTCTGGACCATTAGCTCTTTTGTGATACTTTTATTAAACTTCCAGAAGGAACAGAGTTTGAGGTGGTAGTAGTTCCCCCCTGGGGCTGGTTCAATCCTGTGTGCACTCTTTTTTTTTTTTTTTTTTGCCTGATCCCAATCCCAAACTCCACCACTTACTGTTGGCAAGCCATTTATTACCATCTAGACTGTCTAGATAGCTTCCTTTCAGTCAGAGATATCTTTTGAGGATGCACAACCAATAAAATCAAATGTAATTGCCTAATCACTGTACACAATGCCGAAAAAGGAATTTCACTTATCGGTTTGCAGTTGTCCTTATTGCTTAATATGCTGTAGCCAGAGTGTTGAGAGCCCTAAACCCCCCAAAAGTCTTGAGAAAATGGTGTGGTTACAAATTTGGATTCCAATATACTCTCTCCAAGTCAGGTGGTATGCTTGATGGACACTCTCAAAAGAGTGATTTTCTCAAGGGTTTTCAGTTGTTCTTATTGCCTGATATCCTGTAGCCAGAATTTTGAGAGCCCTAAAAAACCAGAAGTTCTGAGAAAATGGTGTGGTTACAAATTTTGGTTCCAATATACTGTCTTCAAGTCAAGTGGTATGCCCAATGGACACTACAAAAAAAGTAATTTATTTTGATAGTTTGTGGTTGTCCTTATTGCCTGATATCCTGTAGCTAGAGTGTTGAGAGCCCTATAAACCCAGAAGTCTCAAGAAAATGGTGTGGCTACAAATCTGGATCCCAATATACTGTATCTAAGTCAGCTACCCTGCCAGCTGGCTCAATGGCAGAACTCTGCAGAATTCATGTGTTGTAAAATGTTAGCAATTTTGTTTGTGGAAATTCAGTGGCCCTCTGCTAACTTTACACAGGAGAATAAGGCTATAGAAATTCAGCAGACAGAAGGCTAATCCAGGAAAATTACATAATTATGAGTACCTGCCACGCCCTGCGACGGCCTTACCCCCCAAGTGATGCACGGCCACATCAACGTCGTTCCTCCCGCACCAACATTCTCAGCTCTTAAACTTAAGTTTCTGTTGCTATTAGCAATAATTTAAAATTAAGTTTGACTACTATTTTATTGCTATGCAATAGAGCGCTACCACGCTTGTACATCCCACTCAGAATGAAAATGAAAAATGGCCAAAAAAAAACAAAGGTCAGAATGGCAATGAAAATGAAAAAGTCAGAATGAAAACCCAGAATAGAAGGAGAAGGAGAAAGTACTCAAGAACAAGAGCGAAAATCAAAATCAAAATGAGAACCAGAGGGAACCAGAATGGGAACAAGAATGAACCCGAATGGAAACCAGAATGAGAACCAGAATGAGCGTGAATGAGAAGGAACAGAAATGAGAACCAGAGTGAACCCTCCCCATTTTGATCTTGTTCCCAAAAACATGAATTTAACATCACCAAATCTCAAACGCCAGCGCTTTACATGGTGTTGTTTGCCAACAAATCCGTCAAATGCTGTATGATCCCTCCCACTGCGATGAGGGGTCCCGAGGAGCACAGTTTCGAGAGTGACGAGATTCACTGGGTTAGGGTTAGAAGACACTGCGCATTGGCTGGGGAAGAATGTCCGGCATATTTCCTACCGAATGTTCTGCTAATGTGGAATTATGATTAGGTGTCTGTGTATTTCTCTGAACCCAAATTGAACCATCGAGTTCAAGCTGTTGTAGCTGAATGCGCATCATCCACATCTTCTCTATTACGTTCACTATCATCATTTCAGCAGCTGTCGGAAGCGAAGAGGTAGACTCTGGAGGGATGGGGACAGAGAGTGGTGCAGGTTCCCGGCTGAGACTGAGTGCCATCTGCTCCTTCTCATATATTCTGAGTGCATCTGTCTGGGCCTCGGTATCGAGGCGGCCAGATTCCTGGTAGCTTCCAGGCGGCAGGGTTAGGGTGCAGGGCAATGTTGATGTGCCTGCGGCGTGGCTGAGAGCGGGAGCGATATAAAACTAATATACTGTGTGCTGTGTGTGCAGGGACCGCTCTGAGGGCAGCAGGACGAAAGGCAAGTGCGAGGTGTTCCAAATAAATTCAGAAGGGACACGCAGTGCTGTGAGGAACAAGACGGGCAATGAGAGCAGCAAACGGCGAGGGCTGCACGACAAGGACGAGGTAGACGACGAAGGACACGACGGAGGACGATAGAAGGCGCAAGGAAGCGACTTGAGCAGCTCACTCGGATGGTGGGGAGTAGAATACTGTTTTTATTGCGCTAACCTACCCAGATTTTATACCTACAAGGCTGCAGTATTAAATAATAAGTCCATATGTATTAGTCTCGGAAACTACGGCGAGTGCGAGGATGATTAGAGAGCAATGAAGAAGATACATGTGAGACCAGAAACAAAGTGAACAGGAGAAATGAAAAACTGTGGGACCGGGAATGAGCCTTAGCAGGGTCCAGCGGCTGTAGATCATATTGCTCGGACAAGAGAGGTCGTTGGCCGAGGTTGTCCGGACCGGCGCGCATGCGTTGAGTGTCGGAAATGAACTTGAACATACATAGTCATCGGATCTTGATTCGGATCGGCCGGCTTACGGGCACAGAGCGGTACGATGTTCAACAATGTATACCGGAGTGCACGCTATCGATGATGAATGAGATGTAGTATAGGTCGCTGGGTTTGCGGCTGACAGTACTGTTAGCGGGAAAACCCGACCAAGGCATAACGCTCGCCGGCATTACAATGGGAGATGTGAAGGCATTGTTCGCAAAAGAAACAGCGGGCTAAAGGAAACTGTATCAGAGAATATTGAATTAGAGGAAGCCTCATTCACGTTCACGGTTGTCATCAAGGGTGAAGCTCCACTCAATGAGGTGATTCGTAGTCTCCGTCCTGGTTATAAAACCGGAACTCAACCCCCCCGGGCGAGGTGTGGATGGATTCTCGAACCCAGATTGGAGAATTGGAATGCTGATCAGAATGAGAACAAGAATGAACGGGTATGAGAGTGAACAGAAGTGAAAATCAGAATAGATATCACAAGTGGGCGAACAGAAACACCGTATATATCTGTGATAAAAAATGGCCCCCTTTATTCGATCGGCCCGATTGCAACTCTGAAAGCTCATTAGTCGAGGAAGCTGAAACTCACCTTTCAATCTCCTGGCCAAGAGTGCCTAACCAGACTTCAATTGACTCACAAAGTCCTTCAATCCTGCCCACCGCCGATTCCAGATAAAACTTTCAATATTTTAGGTCGCATCCCGGAAACAATATCGTTCATATCCTGGCTTACGCCTGATGCCATCCTGAGGTGCAGCGACACTCGCAGCGTAAGGTTTCGAGGGCTTGACTGCCCGCTTCGGCCGTCCCACCATGGGCAAGCTGTGCGGGCATAACTTTCTTCCTCTTCGCAGGCGGCGCGCCATGTTCCCGATGAAAAGATTAGGCACCGTAGAAGTTGGAATAATTCGCGCCATACGTCACAATTATCCTCACGTCCACGTTTTTTCAGAGTCTATGAAAGTGCTCAATTCTATCTCCGCAGAAAAATTACGCGGTGATCTCACCTGCGTCTGGGATTGTCCATTCCCTTTCTTGTTAGATGCCCCAGTATTTTCCCACTTACTACATCAGTGGGACTCACTACTGGTAGGAAGCTTTCTCACCTTCGGAACCACGTCCTTTACGCTGGCTGCTTTGTCGCCGACGAGTGCATCATCCTCCATGTCGGGTCAGGACCGGATTCAATAGAAAGACTAGTGACCTTTGCGGCCCGGGGGTCGCCAACCGAACCGCTGTGATGAATGCTATCAGATTTTCCATAGCAAAAGTCAAAGCGCTGTGGAAGGGTGACTTGGCCCGCTCGTCGCCAAGACCCTTCACATGCATTTCAAGCAAAGCGTACATTTCTTGATGAGATTTTCCATTATTTTGTTTCACCTTCTGCGCACCCATTTACTGATTGTTTGACCTCTATAGCATCTTTTGTATTCAAATCTGTCACCAATTCGCTACACGCTTGCACAACCAAATTGGCGCGGATTTTACAGCCGAGTCATTTTCCTCAAAACATCAAACATATTTCTTCATCCATATCGGAAACATTAGATATTGAACTCTTGGACCTTTGCACCTATTTTCTTACTCACACATCTCCATTATCCCACAGACATTATTTCTCTTCCACTACATACCGCCAATGCGACAAGTTGAACCACTTCGGGCTTCTCGGACTACGCTGGGGATCGACCTCGAGGTGGATTGGGCACCCATCCTTGACGCTGTTGAGGGGCAGCGAGTCTCCCTATGACGTCTTTGCGTAGTTCCCGGACTGCTGGGGTTGGGACGACTTTAGCCACGGCTTTTCATCCACGGACTCTCTTACTTACCTCATTTTGATACCCGTCGTTTGTACATCACGGATCATCTCCTCTTTACCTCTTACCACCACCACAACCCGAGATTTTGAGCCAATTCGCGCGAATCCACCCTCGTTTGATCCCTCTTGAGCTGAGTTTTCATTTATATCTATCTTACTGACCATTTTACACCTACAGCCACTATTTCCTCACCAACACTTTTATTTTGCTGCACGGCTCGACATCCACCCGGCACGACCTGGACACCAACTCGGTCTACCAGCAGACCCTATTTCTCTTCTTCAGCGCATGGCAGTATCTGAGCTCGTGTACCTTCCCATTCCTGTCTTTGTATGCTCCGAAGACGTGGAAGACGGAGACTTCCCAGCACATTCAACGTGAGGGAACCGAAGTCCTTCTGGTTCCTGTGGAATAGTCAGATTGAAGCAAATTCGCAGTTGTAGCAACTTACTCTGTCGGAAAAGGCATGCCAGGTTTCGCCCTTCACGCCCCTGGGCTTTCTTGGCGTTGTATTTGGGTCGGATGAGTTCGTGGTTTCATTTTTGTATTGTATGTTTCTGAGTGTTCTTGTCCTTCTGAGTCGGAGTCCATTAGGGTAATGTGTCACGGTTGATGAGAGGAGATGCGAAGTCGGTCATGGGAGAGATATAGGTAGCTGAGTTGGTGGAGAGTCAAAATCAGTAGGTGGTTAAGAATAAGGAGAAATGAAGCCACTCACAAAGCCTTTATTCTGAGGCCCAAGTGGCCCAGGCTCTCAAAGCGCCATTACACCGCACCGGAATCTAGATAATAATAAGAGTATTCGCAAACGCGAAAGACAGGTGGAGACGCAAAGTCCTTTCACAGTTTGTTTCTTGCCCTCATCGGCAAGTGCTGGCCAACGCAAAGTCCTGGCAGATGAGGTGGGGAGTAACAAGGCATTGATGCACTTGACACACTGGGCGGTCAGAATGTCATGAAATTCCACATGTTTTCACGATGTTAAGGTTGTGAAAATCATGGTCTTATACCTTGAATTTTGCTGACAACTGAACATGGATTTTTGATGAAACATCAGCAATATGTTAATCAAAGTTTTGAACTTTGAGGTAAATTTTTGGTCCCTTCACGACGTATCATCCGGAATTCATAATGTTTCATGGGGAATATGGCTGCCAAAACGACAGGGCTGGCCAGGCCAACAACTTCCTCACAATCATCACGAAGGTACCATATTGAAATTCCGAATTTCTACATAAACACAAGATATGCCTACGTTTCGCTTCGGCGGGAGGGCAAAATATTGAAAGGGTGAGTAAATGATCCTAACAGTTACACATAGACACCTGTCCTCGGAAGCAGCCGAGCGTAATTGAGAATCATGAACACAAAAAGCGAGAAAATGAAGATTCAGTGTGGCAGGAATTGCTCTTGCGAATTTGCAGCGTGATATCCTCAAAGAAACCATTGCACATGGCCGTCCGAATAATAGAGAGCTTGCGCATCAGCCACCGGTAGCCACCAGGTGGCTCGGCAGGCCTGCGCAAACCAGTGGCTCTAAAAACGCAGCAACTGATGGAATTTGATACATGAGGTCAATGCATATAGCTAATAGGAATGTTTTTACACCTTGCTATTCATCATTATAGAGAAAGCCATCTCAGAGTACAGAATTTACTTTGCTGCCATTCTTAAAGCAGTCTTTGATGCTTGGGATAAACTCCCAGAAACATCACACCTTTGCCCAGGTCGTCAGATTGGGCTCTGTTCAGGATAATCAATGAATGACATATTAGTACTGCTAAAAAAGGCCCGTCATTGCTCACACGCTGTCAATGGAGCCACTGATTTGCACATGCCAAATTAGCCACCAGTAGCCACCGGGTGGCTACTGGTGGCTCTGCGCAAGCTCTCTAATGCTTGTTGAGGAACGAAGATAACGAGCGGGAAGCTTCGACACAAAAACCGCGAAGCGCAGCAAATTTGAGTGGCCGAGCAGCCGGCAGGAGCGGCAACATTCAAGTCTGGTAGCTAATGAATTGAATGATTGATAGGTTCCGCCGCGGCTTGCTGTGTTGCAGCGCCAGTAATTTATTGCAGATTTACGAGGACAGGGAAGCAACTAGGTGGGGTGTATATGATTAATTAGGGGGATGCAAGGAGTAAGAATCATGAAATGTGTATTTATACCAGAAAGCAAGCCCACGCGGCCACCGTACCGTGCAGCAGTGAAATACGAAAGATGCACCAAATTCGGATGGTTTCGGCATCAGTCAAAAGTTGTGGAGGCACTAGATGTCCTTGCTATGTAGAATCAACCGAATTGGGATCACATTGTGCAGCTTGCTATTCAACATCGCAGTCCACAGCACGCACTTGTCATCCCTTGGACCCTTGCCGGCTGGACTTCGATCTCTTGAAAGAGTGGACTCCGAGGACACCGTGCGAGCGACTTTAGACTGGCGGCAGTGTCAATCAAATGGGAAGCTGTAGAATCTGGAATGGCAGAGCAGAGAGCAAGATGTCAAGGCTTCAAGGGGATAAAACCAAACACACCCCAATGAATTGAGCAGTAAATATTAATAGAATGGTTAATGCTGTACTACTGTTGTGTGGCGCGTAGATACACACCCACTATGAGCCATATTACAATGGAAGCTGAAAGAGTAGGCTCGTGATCGGCCTGCCAATGAGTCTGCTGAAAAAGAGCAGTTTCTTTCAATACTGGTTTGCGCGAGGATCGCCATTATTAAGTCCTGACCACTGCAGATCTAGATGAAATCAGGCCAAAAAACTTGAGCTGAGTGATATGCACACTTACCGATGAGTATTAGATGAGTATAAACTTCTCTTTCCTCTCTATCAACGGCGAAAGGGACGAAGTGCCACAGACGACATCAGGTGTGAAAATTTAAGTTCAAACTGGATAGCGGAGACGGCTGGAAACGACGGGAGCACGATAAATGATGAAGGAGGATGGTCCTGAGGGAAAGCTGGTGGGGGTACAGAGAGGTGTGTGGAGCCCGTCTGCAGCTCGTGGTTGGAGTTACGGAGTCTGTGGAACAAGTGCCGTAAAGTCTCTAGGGCAAGCTCGGCCCTTAGCGAGTAATATACCCGGAACTGGAAAGTTTGCTGGCGGCCACCAATGGCCGCCGGTGTACTCTGGTGGACACTGGTGGACATCAAGAGACACTGATGCCCAAGATGAGATACCGGTTTGCGTCAATCTCCATTGGGTTGCGCCGGTCTTCATAAGCGTCCATCGTACCCATGAGAAAATTTGGAACCACATTTCCCCCGGGTTCAATGTGATCCAGCAACAGTTTCTGCTAAAGAAGATGTGAAATATTCGGCAGGGTTTAGAGTAGTGCTCGGGTACATAAATGTAGCATTGTATTTTGCAAAAAGTCGAGATCATGGTCGCCTAGGAGTGACTTGAGACCTCGCGGAAATGAGCCCTAAATTCTTAGACTCAGACAGCAAAGGGTACAATTTAATTGGTGTCGAGGCAATTGAAAATGCAAAAGCTGTAGAAATATTGTTTCAAATTGGTGACAAGTATTGACTTTTACCCGAGGGAAACATCGTCAGTTGAGCAGTAACTGATGAAAATGAGACATCTTCACTATCCCAGCGGAATGGCCACCGGATTCCACTGGCTTCCAGTGGAGTTCAGTGGCGTTTGTTCCTGGCCAAATTCCCACTGGAATCCACTGGAATTCAATGGATCCCATTGGAAGTTTATTGGTGGCCATTGGTCGCCGATGCCGAACAGTGCCGATCACTACCGTTTCCAGTGCCGCATGTATTACTGGCTAAAGCTTGGCAACTGCAGGGAACTGCCCCGCAGATGTTTATGACCACAATTCATGACAAAAGGTCGGAAGTCTGTTATCGAAAATCATGACCAAGAGGTTGGAATACACCGTCATGAAACAGATGTTGAAATTCGCGACGCGTGCCCTAACAAAACATCATGAATCTTGAAATTCAAGACTTTTGTGTTGAATTTCACGACAAATTCTTCACAGTGCCAGAGGCCGTCATCGAATCTAATCATTATTTTATCTGTTGAATTTTGAGATTCTGACGGAGTTTTAAAAAAAAAAATCTCTTCGTAGCAATGGACATTACAGTCGACAGCGACTATTTATTATCCGACTATCTATTCTCCAACGCAGAACAGAGCATATCTTTCCCAATTGAACAACCCTTTCACCCATACGTAGCGCACAAAATCACCCGGCCATTTTGAATGTCCGCAGGAGTATCACAAGGGAGGGGCGCCATCCCAGTGACCCGTCCTTACACCGCCCATACTACTGGCCCCCAATAAACACGCGCCGGCAATCAAGTGGCTCGCTTCCACTGACTGCGGGAAATTGTGGGTCTAACGCTTGCCTTGACTTTGTGCGGCATATTGAGTCTGAGACTTGAACTTTGCGTCGGTCAGAGACACAGTGGCATTCGAATGGCTCACTTTCACGTGGGGAAACGTTCACTGCCGGAGACTGTGTGTAAGGCTTGCCTTGACTTTCTGCGCTACATTCGGCGTGAGATTTGCACTTTGTGTCGGTCAGAAACGAGATTCAAGTGGCTCGGCTGAACTGGGATTATGCCCAACCTTCATTCTTAGATGCTAAGTTCCATTCTTGCCGCCGACTTTAATTCAGGCTGACTATTTCATCTAGCGCAGGATGTCTTTGTCCACCCGCCGGCCTTCATTCTTATATGCCGAGTTCCGTTTTTGCGCCGACCTTCATTCTAGCTGGCTGCTTTATTCTGCGTGGGATGTCTTTATTCGTTCCAGTGGCCGGCTTTCATTCTTATATGCTGAATTTCATTTTTCGGCCGACCTTCATTCTGGCTGACCACTTCACATTCTGCACAGGATCTCTTTGTCTGCGCGGCGGTCTTGATACCCATGCGGTAAGTTTGATTTTTGCCGCCGAGTTCCACTTCATTTCGTGCAGAATGTCTTTGCCCGCACACCGACCTTGATCCTCATATGCTAAGTTGCACTTTTGCCGCCGACTTTTCATTCAGACTGATTATTTCATTTTGCGCAGGATGTCTTTGTCAGGCTTTCATTCTCGTATGCCAAGTTTCATTTTACCGTCCGACTTTCATTCTGGCTGATTACTTCATTCTGCGCAGGATGTCTTTGTCTGCACGCTGGCCTTCATTCTTATATGCTAAGTTTCGTGTTCCCCTTCAACATACATTCTGGCTGATTACTTCATTCTGTGCAGGATGTCTTTGTCCGTGCACCAACCTTCATTCTCGTATGCTAAGTTTCATTCTATCCTCCGACTTACATTCTGGCTGATTGTTCATTTTGCGCAGGATGTCTTTGTTCATTCTCAGTGTGCAAGACTCATTCTCTTTTCATTCTCCAGTAACTTTAATTTCTCATTCAGATCTCAGGCTGATGAACTCTGTTAGTTTCTTCGCGCCAATTGCATTTTTCATCTTTATGTGAGTTTTATTCTCAAGTTCATTTTTGTTTTGGCTGACTATTCTTTCTGCTTGGTTTCATGCTGGGATAGGTTATGCACAGTAGAATTACATAATAGAATAGCAATGGAATAGCAGTGAAAACTGATTTTGAACTATTGCTAATAGCAAGAGAGAATTAAGTTTAGTTACTGATATCACTGATAGACAGAGTTGTCTAATGGAAACTTTTGTGAGGATGAGAGACAAGCCACAGATAGAACAGGGAGTACTGAAGGTCAAGATTCTATGCAGAATAATGCTAGAGGTGGATAGAGGTTCGAGTTGGGGACAAGTTTAGGGGGATTCCCTTGTTTCGGAATTTATTTCCAAGACAATCGATCAACTGATTCGACTCCAGACTGACACTCACATATAAAATAGTGAGCCATCCTGCTCTTTCAGAGTATTCCCACAATCTTGTGAGTGAATGAAACCTATAATTCTTCAAAGTCTTGCCAGAATTCTTGCCCTTCATTGATGGGCATTAAGTCTTGTTTAACCTCGGTTCAACCATGAGACTGGATCAACTATGGTCTGTCTGTGATCTGCATTTGAGAAGTTGACAGATGCCCCTGGTACCTGGAAACACACTCCTGGTGTCAATGGATCTGTGCATGAGTGTTGGTGATTCTCTGACTCTGGCCTCAGGCCAAGAAGCCACGGCTTTTGGGCTTTTGTACCAAAGCCCGAGCCGAGCCAATGGATAATTGTTGGGTTAGCCTGGGATCTCACCAGCCAAAGCCAAAAAGTACTCAAATCACCCACCAAAAGCCACAGCCTGAGCTTTGGCCTGGCCTCAGACTCCAGAAAGCCAAAGCCATGGCTTTCAGGCTAAGCCAAGGCTGGAAAATCACTAATGAGTGTGTGAGTGTTTGAGAAAGTTAGTCTTACTCACAGGACAAAAATATTTGCTCAATGCATTCAGGTATCTGAGATGCTTCAGCATATGCATATCCTGCAATCTGCACCGCATTTTTGGCCCCAGATGCCTCAGTAGCACTACTGGGCAATGAAAGTCTTGTATGCATATGTTTGAGAGATATGATCATAAGTTGCAGTCTGAGCATGGGGCAAATATTTTGTTGAATGAAATTAGGTATCTGAGATGCTTAAGTACATGCATATTACTTATGCAATATATGCCGCATTTTTGGCCCCAGATGCTTCCCTAACAATACTGGGTGAAGGAAGTCTTATATGCATATGTTTGGGATAAGTGATCACAAGTTGCGGTCCGAGCATGGGGTAAATATTTTTGTTCAACAAAATCAAGTACCTGAGATGCTTCATTACAACGCTTCATTACAAGCATGCCCTATGATCTGGGCCACATTTTTTGGCCCCAGATGCCTTGCTAGCAATAATGGGCAAGGAAAGTCCTGTATGCATATGTTCAGTGGGACATGTGATTGCAAGTTGGGTTTCTTGCTCCAGTGTCTTGGCTTCCTTCTTCTCTTCTTTCAGAACACTGAGAAGTTCAGGCCCAGGGTAATATTTGCTCAAATATCAGAGGACAATAAGTTATGTACCTCACTTGTCAGGCCCAGTGACATCTGAGTTGTCCATCATGTTCCTCCCTTGATGTTCATTCATACCCAGATTCACCATCTGCATCCTAGCTGCAGGTACATCCTCTTCGTCTGATTCTACCTTGATCTGATGTTGCTTGGCAACAGAAATCTATGACTGCATGGATTGGTTCTCAGTACAGCTGGAAGCGGTTGAGATGTGTGAAATATAGGCTTCCTGATAAAGGACTCGAACAGCCTACATAATTACAGGTATTTGCCACGCCCCAAGTATCATATATCAAAATTCACAATGCCCACTGGGCACCCTGGTACTGCTGACACCTAGCATCCATAGGCTAACTACCAGGTCCGAGCTCGGTCTTTGTTGGACTACCCCTGTAGACGAGGTCGTAGACAAAGATCAGAAGTTAGCATACCTTGGCCTACTGGACGTAGACCGAGTTTGCACCTGTTAGTCGTTAGTCGGGCTGCGACTACGGAGGGGCTCAACGTAGTCCAGTACGGAGGGGCCTTGGGACAGTACTCTGACTGATGTTTCAAATCCACTCGCTCTACTGGCAGGCAAAAATGCAACGACCTGATCGAACGGGCTATCTCCCAAATATGTGGAATATTGGGCAGGGATGTTCTGAGGATCGTCAGGTCTGATTGCAGGAGAGGCATATATAAGTAGCGATACAGTTTATTAGATTACGTGAGAAAGTGAGAGGGGGGGGGGAGGGGGGATAGGACTACGAATAGTAAACACGATATATGACGCAAAGCAATTATGGAAAGGAAAGGGTTCAAGGGAAGGAGAGGGACCTCAGCTGGAGCGCGTTCCGGCTGTCGTAACACTACGTTTCCTCTCTTCGTCGAGGGTCGTCGAATTCTGCATCTGTGCTTCAATCGAGTCGCTCTCCACGTAGGATATCCAGAATGAGCTAAGCTCCAGGTCGCTAGGCGTCTGGTGTCCGGCCGTGGTCGAGCTACTTTGTGGCCCGATAAGGTGCGCCCGGCAGATCTTCTTGCGAGAGTTGAGCGTCCACATCGCGGAGATTGCGTATGCCTTTGGCAACATATGGTTAGCGATTATGGCAACCATTATATAGGCGCTGGGGGTAGTGCGGTCCCAGACTAGGCCGGCGACCAGGGCGATTAGGGCACAAACCACGGCCGGCGCCGCTGACTGAGATTCAAGCCCGTTAACAATGGAAAGCAGAGCTTGGAGATACCCACCTGGAAGGCCAACCTCATGAGAGCGCTTAATACTCCAGAAGTTTCAGGCGATGCATACTTGGAGTGACGCTGTTGAAAAAGAAACGAAAACAGTCATCAGCCGCCGCTGTGCATGAAATGGGTCGTGTGACACACCAACAAAAAGAAGATGGTGCTCCCACATAGAAGCGCATCTGCTGCGAGGGCCGTTCCCAAGTAAAGAGGAACTAAGAGAACTCCGGTTAAATCACACCCAAAGAGATTTCTACTGTGTCCTCACACCATGTAACACGCATTGAGTTGTCCGCAAGCATGAATATGAACTGGTTCAATATCAGTGGTAATTCCATGCTCAGATTGCATTAGGCATACCACAGCTATCAAGGCAAATACAAACAATGCCACAATTAAAAGCACGATGTAGGGGTTCTTCGATATCCACTATAGTTCGAGATCAGGGGGAGCAGGTGGTTATCCACAGAGGAACTCACCCAGAGACGAATACAGAAGAACAATTGGACAAAGAACGCAATGGCGCTAACGAGAAGGAGGTCGAGGCTAGACATCCATGAGGTGGTGAAGCTGATTGCGGCGACGACGTCCATGAAGTGGTCAACATTTATAGTCCACAAAAACGCCCTGAAAATTTCCAGGTGATTTCAGAAAAAATATCAGGAAGGCATGAAAACACTGACAATCCTTGTGCAGTCTTGGCCGTCGTTATTATCGAAAGACCAGCAACGAACGCACGCAGGAGCAGAGCGTCGTTCTCGTATAGTGCTGTATAGTGAGCGATTTGAGCGAATCGGACGCCCTGGAGCATGAAATCGAAACATATTGCTATATCCTGCAGTGTGAATTAACCTGGGCTCGCGTCGTAGAATCATTCCGGGCTCTTACCCAACAACCCAGGAAGTAAGTGATAGCTGGGCGAATCACGTCTGCTGCAGGTGGTGGAGGTATGTACATGCTGGATACGGGGATCAATCTTGCATCTCAGTTATGTATGTAGCCCATTCATATCAGGGACAGGAACTTTCGTTATTGGCGGGAATTGCAGATAAAATTACATCACCGCTGATTCGACGCCACAGGAAGGGTTCGGGCCAGGTTCGGGCTGTGCTTAAGGGAGTTGGTTTCGGCAATTCATCTTGGCAGCTCGATCTCTACTAAAGTAAAAGTTGTTATCTTTTGGCGATGGTGGATGCGGTTCGATATCGGGTCTGTTGACGTGGAAGTTTGGGTTGTGTCAACGCCATTGAAAGGACCGCAGATTGTGCTTTTTTTTTTTCCACATTACGTTATCCAAATGGTGACGGTAGATGTTATTTCGGCGCTTTTATATTTAGGTGACGCACCAGTCAGCGTATGACAGCGGTGTGATTTGCCCAAAGATGAGGCGAATGTGGCGCTCGATCGGACTTTTGTGTTGATAGCCTTTTTTTTTTATACTTAAAATTTTTATTAAAAGGCAACGATCCAACGGAAGAAAGGCTCACATCCAACATGGCAAACTAAGCAGAGAATTATCGGGAAGACTTGACTGCAGGCAGGATAATCGAGCACGTGAGAATAGATTCATAGCATCATTATCGCCCACGGAAGAGGAATCTTGCAGATTGCATCGTAACATGTTTTTCACAAAATGCAATTTTATACTGTCCCCCTCTGTTTGACTTTAGGCCGGCTTCATTAGCCATACCTCCTGTGCATGACACCAAAAAGACTGACACACGTCCATCGTCTGCGCACTCGGTTTGCGGCTAAATGATCCTGTACAATGACGGCGTGCATAAATCATCGCCTTTGAACGAACGCGTTTACTGCAGACGCACGAATTAAGCTGATCACCGCCGCCCGAGTAAGACATAGAGGTCAGAGTCTCCGCGATCACTTTAGACCGCGTATCACTCACACCTGACGCCAGCGGTACTCCCTGTCTGCGGCGCTCCACAACAACTTGATTTTGATTTACATCGTGGTTTTCAGGATTTAATGCTCGCATCCCTGAGGTACTCGAGGACCACTGAATATATCTTTGGAGGATTGATCCTCCAAATCCCGAAAATTTCGATTTTTGTCCGGACATTTTAACCTTTCGAGACTGCCAAAATCGCGTTTTCCTGCGGGCGGCAAGGCGGGGGTCACTTTTCGTGCTGGCTCCGAAGCTTTGCCCGATTTTCGTCCGGACAGGGGTACATTCCAGAGTCCTGCTACTCGGCGTTGAATCTGATTTAAAATTCAACCGTCCGCTAAGTTTGCATGGCACCGTCGGTCCGTCCGTCTCGTTAGTCCAGCCGTTTCCGTGGAGATCTCCGTGATTGACAGCGGAGATCTCCACGGGAACGGTACCGAGGCAGGGCCACCGTGTAGATGCGTGTGAAGCGCAAAGGAGACTTACGTGACGTACGTCGGCGAATGGAGAAAAAGAAAATGAGGGATACTAGTTGACGTGGTTACGTCGGCCTGCACGTAGCTGAACTCCGTTGCGTGATTTTCCAGCGCGGATGATCAGGCATTCTCTTGAATTAATGTGATCCCGGGTAGCACGGTGGTTAAGCGCATTTGCGATTTGATGAAGACCGCAACTCGATTCGTCAGACGAGGCAACCCCGGAGGTATTCGCGACGCGTCTCAGAAGATGTCTGACGCGTGAGGAATTTAAAGAGCTGGAAGTGACGTTCTGCACTTCCTCCTGCACCTTCTTCTGTTGAACTAGAGCTGAACCTGAAAAATGTACTGCAGTTCGACGTTACTCCAGGATGGATCTGCCTTTTTACGACAGTGAAGCTATTAATTGTTTACAACAGGCGAGAATCAGAAGGCCGGCGGTGATGGCCATCGGACACTGATTGCTCGGATCGCTCAATCCGCAGTCGAGTAGCTACTGCGCACGGTGATGGCAATGAGAATCACGGGCGAGAAAGGGCTAGAGCCTTGGGGGGCAAAATCCAAGAGTTAACACGAAAAAATGTAGAGACATTGACCCAAACAGAGTTGGAAAGGCCCGGAACTTGAAACGCTAAGCAGAAATTCTGGAAAGCAGGACCCGGAAGCGGATTTTCGAGTTTGGTCGCGCGGTGGGATCCGGCTTAGTCAGAGTTTCCTATTCGGGAGTATTTTATTACCGGTGGGAACTTGAAGCAGCTCCTCTTACTACCGACGCTGCTTCTTTCTATCTGCTATCAGTGTGCCAGCCCTGCCGGGCTCTCTTTTCCACCTTCACGCTTTCTACGACTCCTCTGGACTGGTACGGGGAAGCAAACACTCCAGGACGCACCGTGAGAACGCCGAGGAGACTTTCTTGGGAACATAGCAGTAGCAAACGAATGCCTGTGGACAATTCAAAACCGCCCAAGATCAATGGAAGACGACCCCAGGAGACCGTTAGCGCAGATCACATCTCACAGAGCGGCCCTGTTGCCAGTTTGATCACCCGTGCACGAGAACTCGAGGTGAAACGTAGTCGAGGCAAGTCTATGCCACTTCATCTGGACTGCAGTGACTCATACATATAATTTCGGTTAGGCGAAGTCAGCTGCGCAGAATGTCGGCGGTTCGTCTTTTGCTTTTCTTACGCGCTGGCGGCAGTATTTCTCATGCGAAATGCTAGACTCAAAATAAAATGCGACAAACAGAACCCTTGTCGGTCGTGTGTGCGGAGGGGATGTTCCGCACTGTGTCCCAATGGTGCACTCGCAACGGGACAGAGTACACGTTTTGTGGTAGCCGCAACGGAACATCTGCATCGCAAGATTGCCCGCAGAGGCAAGCGCATAAGAATGCTCGAGGACGCTCTCACCGCGCTGCATGTACGCAAAGGTGGCGTGGTCGACGCCGTTCACCCACTACTTATCGATGGCGAAAACTTATTAAACGCCGAGGACGGCGCCCCGGGCCGCACGAGCGAGTCGTGGGAAGTGCTAGGGGCCGCTCATAACGGCACAAGCCTCAATACAAATCCGAAAGTCGACGCCTTTGGAACCTTGAGTATCTCTGACCACGACATATCAACATTTTTTGGGCCAACCGGCAGATGTGAGGTATGTACTATTTTCCTTTTTGCTGTATACGCTCTCCCTATTACTGCCCCTCATGCCAGGGTGGCACTGAACTCCCTTTCCGGAGCTACCATGTCCGCCACCTGGGCATGCGTATCCATCTCTTTGATTGGGCGTTTTCCTTGTCTTTTTGTAGGATAAATCTATTTGGCACCCCCCGTTCTTTGGCACGGGGGGGGTTGCAGCTATATGGCAACCCCCATAGATAAACAAATTGATTTGATTCAGGGGAGATATGATAAGATATCACCATGAGAGTTTAAGTCGCGGATGTACTAGTATGCTCTGATCAAGTAGAATACTCCCATGGGCACTTGGATCGGTTATGTCCCTCCTGACGGCACCTAGAATACCGATTCGGGCATCTCGCCTGACCTTGGGACACAACGCCGGATGTTTGGATTCCGGCCCTACCTCCCCGGGGCCGTCCTTCCGTGACGCCGGTGAGCCGTTGACTCAAGGGTCTACCCTTGCGACCAATCGTCGGAAGGTCCCGAATCTGGTCACGCATTTCCTGTAGCTGGGAAGCTCGCCTATTCCCAAAGACAGTCAGTCAACTGCCAATCCGGTTACTGAAATAGATCACTTACCCAACTTCGGCCATTCTCAAACGCACGTCATCCAGCTGCTCCTGTGTTTGGATTCCACTCATTATTGAGCACAAATCGGCCTGCAATGCAGTATAGACTGCCCGCTGGTGGTTTGTTCGTATTGGAGGGGGTGTGGCATTGCATTAGCATTTTGGGAAGGAAATAATTGCGACGAAACTGGGTTGGTAATTGATGCCGCTGAAAGGGTGAATGCAGAAAAGCGAACACTTTGACTTGTAGCCCCTGTCCGGAATGTAACAGGCTCGATTTGACGAACATCGAGGGATGGGTCTTGATACCACCTAGGATATATAAGCCTCATGTACAGTGACAGAAAATTACGTGTGAGAATCCAAGATACAGCATAGATTAAAAGGACTTATACCCAAGGATACAGCATAGATTAAAGCAATATTATCGTGAAAGATTCTGTGTGGAGGGGAAACGTACCACGTTTGGTAAAGAACAGAAGGATTCCATACACCGGACGGCAGGCCGGACAATCTTATCATGAAGGGGTTGCCAAATAGAAATCGGTTATATGGCAACCCCCGTACTCCTGACACGGGGGTTGCCAAATAGATTTATCCCTTTTTGTACCCTCGAGCCGCGCAATACCGACTTTTTCCGGGGCGGGCGGGGACCTCGAAGTGTCGTGCGCATTGAATTTCTTGCGCATGCATTAGCCTCTGGAAAATCCGGTGGCGCACATCTATGAATATATTCGGGGATACTTCGGGGTTGGGGTTTACTTTATCCGTTGTTCGCTTGGCGAGACTTTTCTTCGACAAATGACGTGCTCGCATCGCGTTTGGAATTAATTTTCTTTTCGCCCTCTGTATTTCTAACCTGTGCTAACGACATTTCTGCTCAGAGCCTTCTCATCTCCAATCTACCAGGCACGCCGAGGACCCAGAGTGCTTCTATGTCCGCTTCGCCATCCTCCCTCTCCCTCTCTGTCTCACATTCCTCGCAATCCCTGCCACCACCCTCCACACATGCTTCTGGCCCTGATCCTTCCGCCGTCCTTGCACTCCAAAACACCAGTTTCCCTCACCGCACTCCCCATAGCACCTGTTCCACTTATGGGCCCTGCAACCTCGTGTCTCCCTCGGACCCGCACGCCGCTCTCTTCTCAGCCTTCCCTCTAACGCCCATCGGTTCCCCACAGGCCATCCATGCCCTCGTTACACCGCATCTGCCCCCACGAGCACACGCCCGTACCCTCGTCCAGAGCTACTTCTCACATATCGCCTGGCTCTTCCGTGGCGTCACGCGCGGGCAGGTTGGCGACATGATGCGCGTGGTGTACGCTGCCTACGGGTCACACCACAACAGCACCTCCCCTGATGGCGCTGCGGGCGATGAACTTGATGAAGAGCCAGGTGACGGTGAAGATGACGACCACACGGGCCCGCACGGCCTCGCGCTGCTTTTCACGGTCTTTGCTGCCGGCGCGCTCGTGCAGCCCCCGACTTCGCCTGGTGGTGAGGACGAGGCCTATCGACAGCACGTCGCCACAGAAGCAGAGCATCTGCATCAGATTGCGCGCGCGGCGCTCGCACTGCAGCCCGTGCTGGAGAAACCGAGTGTAGCCACGATCCAGGTGTTGCACCTGATGAGCATATACACCTCGCTGACGAGCCCGCCAGGCCGCGCGCAGCATGGGACGGGAAGAGAGGATACGGAGACAAGCATGGAAATGACGTGGGGTTTAAGCACGCTTGCGGCGCATTTGAGCCAGACGGTTGGGCTGCGTGCGTGCCTTTTTCCTGATTTCTCTTTGATAGGACGCTGCTCATCTTTTGGAGATGCAGATCGAGACAGCGCACGGTGGGGCATGTCGGCGACGATGGTGCAGCGGAGACGGTTATTGTTCTGGGATATCTTTGTTGCTGATGTGTGGACGGTTTGTAGTACTCCTCCCTGCTCGGGTGCCCAACTGACTGGCTCTGCGCAGAGTCTCAGTACCGGCCGGCCCCCTTCCTTCTCGCCCGCATACGTCGACTGCTCCTTCCCAAAAGACGGTACCTGTGCGTTCCCCTCCCTCTCTGTCTATGTGCCCCTTATGACCGTGCATCAACGTAGTCGAAGTTTGGAACTTTCGTTTCGCAGCGGAGGCGTGTCGCGGACGTGACGGCACGCATATTGCCTCCGGTGGTGCCGAGCTATGCGACGGTCATGGAGCTCGACCGCAAGGTGCGCGAGTTTCGGCTACCGCCGCTCGACGACACCGCGCCGGACAATGTTGGCGCAAGCTTGCAGCGCTGTGTGCTGGATCATGTTCGGGAGACGGGTGCACTTTTTCTTTCTATGTCTATGGAATTGACTGATGCAATGACAGTGTTGATGTACCTCCACTTGAGTTTCTTTGCGCAGGCGATCATTGAGCAGCCGGTGAATCCGCTCAAAGAGCACATATGCACCCTCGTTCCTTGCTGCATATCGTGCGAGTGCTACGGTTCTCAAGTCCGTGCGCGAACAGTTTGCCAACATGCCGATTGTGTGCGCACGCTTCTGGATGATGTGGACGTTTGCGTTCAGTGCTGCGGTGGTGTTCGGAACCGTGGTGACACGGGGTCCGCGGAGTCCACTGGCGGCGGCGGCGATGGCAGAGCTCGAGCAGGCCTGCGTTCTCTTTTCCGAGGCGGCGGTGTATAGTCGTCGTGCAACCAAGGCACTTGTGAGTTTCCACTGCCATATCTCTTCGCAGATTCACACAGCTCTCCTTCTCAGCCAATCCTGAAGAAGTTGAGCAAGAAGGCACGGCTTGCCCTCGCGGCCGTGCAGAACGATCCATCTGGTGGCAATATCAGCGAGCTGGGCGGGCTGCCCACCAAGGTGAAGAAGGAGGAGCCGGACGGTGAACTATCCATCTTCGCCAAGCATACGCGCTCCGTCCCTGGCCAGATCGAACGCGGGCAGGAACCGTCGCTGACGGTCTCTGCCCAGCAACCGCCCCGGGAGCATTACCAACAGCAGCAGCAACGCCCACAGGGGCAGATACCACAGGAATCGCCGTTACCGCGCCAACGACAGGATTCAATGCCGTCTTCGAGCTTTCCTACGCTGGACGAGATGGGTCTCCCGACTCCGAAGCTGAGTGTTAACGTGAACATGTCCTGGGACTCACAGGAATCCCCTCAGTCAGCACACGACTATTCTTTACCGCTCTCCGTCATGGATGAGCGCATCCAGCGCGCGCATCAACAGCAATTTTACACCCCGGACAGGTCGCGGATGCTGCATTCAGTTCCGCCGCCCCCGTCCGTGCTTTACGCATGGCCTGTGGACTCGTTCGGGGTCGAGGCAGAGCCACGGCCCCAGAATTCGTATAAGCAGCAGCAGCAGCAGCAGCAAAAACAGCAACGGCAGCAGTCTGTCCATTACCAGGGCATATATGCACAATCGCCGCTGACTACAGCTGCGTACCAGGGGGCTCGATACCGAGCTGGCGCAGCTCGGCCTTGCAGCACGCGATTCCGAGTCGCCCCTCGAGGAGATGTGGGGCACATTCTTGCAAGACTCTGGGCTGCTTGAGGGCACTGACTTCCACGTTCCTGGAACGATTGGACATTCTCTGCTTTGCAAGTCATGGCCGCATTAACATTTTTTGTCTCCTCCGATTAGACTCCTTCATTTCTCTCATCTGTGCTTTACTCTAGTTTTCGTTCGTTAATGCAAGGTCACTCACAGTACTGGCCATATTTGGTATACGTATGTAGTGTCGATCGTTCTATCTTTTTTCTGTAGTTCCTCTGTATACCTGGGCCAGCATAATAAAATTTAAAAAACGGCCGATACCGTATGATTCCAACTAGCATCATGACGGTCACGCACAACACCCTTTCTCTCATACCGAGATCAGGGCTATCTGGGGCAACGATCCATCGCAGAGTTCTAAGCAGAGAAGAAAGGCGATCCATCGTGAGTTCTAATCAGAGGGATTTGCGATGCATCATCTAGAAGCCTTCCTTTTTCGGTTGGGCGTGTCATGCGAGCACGTGCGATCAGGCGGCGGCGTTGCCCGTCGTTTCGTGGGCAGGCGCTGGCGGGGCGCCGTCGGGTGGCGGTGCCCCTGCCTTTTTGGGTACTTGCCGCCTGCGGCTCTGGCGACGCAGTTGAAGTCTATACATGCAGAAGAGACGAAGTTTTGGCCATTTCCGCTCCCATAAACCTGCTAGGGCCCTTCCAATGCCAGAACGAACGTTCGAAAGGGCACGGATTTGGCAGGCCGATTTGTGTGTACATGTTTACATCACACATTGATGAGCCCCTATCAGCGCATTTTGCTGCTCGTTTCCCCGTTCCCCCGCTTCACCCGCCCTCAGAATCGAACCCCAATGCGAATTTTATCTTTCTCCCGTGTCCCTAATGCATTTCCCCTACCTTCTGACCATTTATTTCCTGGGCTTTGGCATGGCTCGGCTGTTTCCGGCTCCTGTATTGCGCGCTTTACCGCTTCTAGCGGCCCCCAGAAAACTTTTCAACGCATGATAGTCTTCATGAGTCTTCTATCAAAGCGTTTCAGTAGCCGCCTGTGGTACGATGACCATGGAGCATTCAAAAAAGATCCCCCGGGTGCAGGCTGCAAAATGTACCAGCACACATTCTACAGGATCCAGGAATTTTTTCTCAGGTGTAGTTGACTTTAACATCACTCTTGGCCCCATCTTTTCGCTGTCTTGAAACAGGGGATTCACCCAATTCAATACTATGAGAAATACGACTGATCAGAGTTTGAAGTCGTTTAGCGTTCTGGACCATTTTTAATTTGATCCGACGCTGCAGAGGTTATAAGAAAAGGGAAACGAATGTGCCGCGTCGAAGAAACTGTGAAATTGAGGTACCTAAAAAAATCAGCCTATGGTCAAGGAGCACCAATTGAACCCAGGACGTATTGATATCTCCTGTTTGTAGGGACAGTGAAGAGCAGTAATGTGAACCGTTTCGGAATGAACATGGGTCTAGAAGCTCAATGCACTGATATGCGTTGTAACAGAGCAAAATGCAGAAATTACACACTCATATATTTTGTCTGTTTCCCACGTAAAGCTGAAGCCCGGTGGGTATAGTTCCTAGGTCTAACAGATGAGAAGAAACATTAGTGCCACAATTCTGTCCTTCCAAGTAGTCCAAGAGGTTGCAAACTGAAAAAAAACGAGTGGAACTTACACTTTGATGTTTCTGCCGTGATATCATTTCATACAGCCGTTCTAATACTCCAGGAGTGATACAAATGCCCAGAAACCACTTAGATACACTCCATGCGATGTTGTAAACCAGGCTTAATCGAAATTCTTCTGTAGAAGGAAATTTGAGGGTCTGAACATTGGTTGAGCCGAAAACTGGTATGAACCCCATTATGGAATTCAGTGTGGTTTCAGCTTCAGAATGGATGTCGATTTGAATTTTTTTATCACGGCACTTGGGTACCTCAACCTACATATTTTCGGAATCGGTTCGACTCTCTGACCCCCCCAGTAATGGGAAATGAACCAAACGACAATTTTTTGGACTCGGTCGGCGTCATTTTGTAATAGGCTGATTTTTCGCATACCTTGTTTTGGGTGATTTTTGTCACCATTGGTTTCGTTGAGCAATTCTAAGACCTAGGGTGGTGTTAGATGTCATTTCCGGTGCCCCACGATGTTGAACTTGAGACATTTATCATCAAAATGCACATCCCTTTAAAAACCCATTTATCACAACCCTGTGGAAACTCAATCTATACATTCTCGGAACTGGTTCGACTCTCTGACCTTTCCTGCAACGGACAACAGTTCTCAAAAAGATTTCCTCGGCTCGATTGGCGTCATTGTATGGTAGGCTGATTTCTTGTATTTGTTGTTTTGGGTCGTTTTTGGTACCATTGGACTCTTAAACTACCTTGAATACCTTCTACAGTGTTAAATATCTTTCAGAGTGGCCCTAGTTGCTGCATGACGTTGAACTTTTAACGTTGATCGCTGTGTGTCGCTGTGTCACAGCCGTGACCTTCCTGCTTTCGCTCCACCACATCAGACGACTCGACCTCAAAGGAGCTGCAACGCTCGCTCTCATCGGTCTCAGTTTGCTCGGCAACAAACTAGTACTGTCCAATGTCTGTCTGGCCCCAGAAATTCCTCCTCAGGCGACCCATACACGGCTTTATTTTCGATGCCTTTCCAGGTCCATGTTTCACGCACAGTCCTCTATCTCGGCCTCTTAAAGCTCTGAAACGTTCTCTGGGAGTTAATAAGGCTTTTTTCTCAACGTGATCCTTTGCTTCACCGTGTTTTCGACAGGCTGATTCCATCCAATGCGTCCATTTCTAAATACGCCCCGAGTAGGCGCATAATCGCATTTATGGGGAGCGGTGAAGCAGAGAAAAGGAGAGTGGACATGCAGGGTCGGGTTTAGAGCATCTCTCGTGCGTAAATTTCCCATTTTTCTCTCTCCTTCGGTGGTATATCACTGAAAGCGTGATCTTTTCGGTTTCCGCATCCGAGGAGGGGCCGTGCCGCTGGAGATGACACCAACTCACCATGATTGTTCCCCCACACCCCTCAAGCTGCGTCAGGCCGCATGTAACGGGCAAGGCTTCACCCGAGCCAGGCGGCAAGTGGCGGGCGCCGTGTTGCGCCTGCCCGTGCATGTACCACATTGGACCCACAGGAATCTGTGGTCGCACCCGTGCTGCCTGGTACAGCACTGGATGCTTGGAGGCTGCACCCACAGCAGCGCATAACACACGCCGCAGCATAAGGCGTGGCGCTTGCTCGCTTCGGATATACTGGATTCAGGCCCATTGCACCTGGCACGCGCCTACGGGCTCGGGATTTCGTGGCGCGCGCGAAAGGCCCTCATGCGCGCACATCGCATCAGTGCTTCCCCCGCGCGCATGCAAGAGGCGCTGGGCGTAGGCATGCGGGAGGGGCGTTGTGTGTCTGCGCGCGCCCTTGCGCTCATGAATAAGCGATGAGCGTGCGCACATGATGTTGCCCGTGCGTGCGCTCGGTCACGGCACCATTAGTGTGCTGCACGGCCCAGACGTAGCGATTGAGCTTGTGTTGTTGGCTCCCGCTGCCACGTTCGGCCGGGATCTTTCGGATGTGGCCGTGACGAGTCCAGGACGGGACCGACGACGGTGGGACGGCTGTAGGGTCCTACCGCCAGTTCCTTCGCGGCGGCACTGCGTGTATTGTGCGAGGGGCATTTTCTTTCAGTTAATTCTGTCAAGATTTCCATTTTATAGTGTTCCGTTGGTTCCTTTCACTTAGTTACATCACATTGTATATCGGAGCTACCAGCCGCACAACAGAGATTTTTTTCGTGATTTTCTGCAAGGTTTTTGAGCTCATCGTCGAGGACGACGTCCAGAGCAATTGATCGCTGTGTGCCAAATGCGGATATTGGCATCACAGCGACGACGTGAACAAGCTCATCGCGTGTGAAAGGGCTGCACGCCGCCTGACCGCAAAAAGTCAGGGTTCTTATGTGATGGATCACTCTCCTTCTAACGAGAACCAACGATGGATCGCCCTAACTCTCTGATGAGAAGGGGCGATGCATCGTTGGCCCAGGATCTGGTGCCGAGATGGCGGGTGCTCGCGAACCCAGAGACCAGAGCTCGAGATAGCCTCAAACGCGTAAAAAAGAATACCCCGGAGAAGTGACAGAGGTTCTGAAGGTATCTAACAGCCGAGTTTCTGTTGGATTAGATGAGGTTCAGAAACAGGAGTGGCAGCGTGGGAGCCATAACAATTTCAGCATTCAGCACAGCCGTAAATCTGCTCAAGCTCGACCTCCTCTGTCCAGCTTTTCCCAAGCCCGTTTCCAGCATCGTCAGCATCGCCCGACGCGCGTCCCTCGCCTCAGGATCAGGATCATGGTCAGGGTCTGCTCCGCCTCGCTTGCCTGGTTGACGGCCATTACCACAGCTGTCGCACCAGCTGCATCGCCTCGGTGTGGGGCGGGGCAACATAGAACGTAGGTGTGGCCTCCGCGCCCCGCAGATGCAGATGTCGCGAATCCTTCGCCGTCTTTGGGCCAGCCCTAGTCTGAATCGTGCTGGTGCGCCTACGCGTACACCTGAAGATACCGGTAGCGTGGACCGTCCTGAGCCCGACTCTCTGTGTTCCCCCAGCTCCTTTAGGCGCTGTCCCGTGGCTCACTCTCTTCCTCCCCGTTCCAAGGCGTGTGTAGTCGCCTTGCCCCGCTCCGAGGAATGCAAGACAACTGAGAAGACACCCATTCCGACGCTCGGGACCTCAACCTCCAACCCTTCGACCTCGGCATCCCATCGTCTGGTGATACGGGTTCTCGGCATCGTATCTGTTGTGCCCGCACGGTAGCAAGAGGCATCCGATCTCCGGTCCGAAACATGAGACTTGCCATTGGCTGATGTCCCTGCCCCTAGGGCCTACTGTGCGAAATAAATTTTCTTGACCGCAACATGCCGGACCCTTACTTCACCGTCGGTCGCCAATATAGAAGTCGTGGGATCGCTTATTGCTTCATTCATCAGCCTCTTCTTCTCATGCCATGAGCACCTACACCATCGATGCTCATGCTTTCGACATCTACTATCACACTGCGCTGCAGCCGACGTTCGAGACATGTGTAAGCATTAAACATCTTGTTTTCAGTGTAGGCATCCTGAACGAATGCGCGCACAGACGCAGCTCCTCTTGTTCGGTAAGTGCGAAGACCGAGAGCGCCTCTAGCTGACGATGAAGATCCTCATCCTTCAATCGTGCGCAGGTATTCTCCTAGTCCTCCTTTTCAATACTACGTACCTTCTGCACACCCGGATAGGCGCCACTCGGTGCTGGCTCGTTGCTACGACATGCGCAATGGGCCTATTCGCGGCGCTGCATCTCGCACTCCAAATAGCCATCACCGTCCTTTCCTGGCGATTTTTCTACCTCGGGGTCCAGGAGAACGCCGCACGCGCGTTGAGCGTGCTGAGCCGGGGGGATGTTCTTAATGCAGTGGATGGTTATCTTGTCATCGTGAACAAGTGAGTGGGTCCATTCTCTTCGAATCATAATTCAAACCATTAATTAGCATAGTAACTGACGGGCTATTCGTAAGGCTAGGCCCCCATTATATCATGCTTCTCAATCTCACTTGAAATTCACAGATTCATCGTTGCTATGTCATCTGGGGTTGAAACATTAAAGTCGCCTTCGTTCCAGCACTATCCTTGCTAGCTACTATTGGTAAAGCGTACCCACCAGGACGATTGGATAGCTGCAGTCACAACTAATCCATTCGCAGTCGTGGGCTCTGTGGGTGAACGCCCCGATGAAACAGGCCGCTCGGACTACCATGACTACCGCCTGGCGTTTGGAATAACCACTATCCTGACGAACCTGACGCTCATGGCATTGACTGGTACATTTTGAAGTCTCGTTGCGTCATGTTTTTCCTCTCAACCCTGTTTATTTCCCTTGCAGCCGGACGTATTTGGTGGATACGGCGCGACGTCGTTACCGTATTAGAACCCGCCATTACGCGCACGTATGACACCATCATCGCCATGATGTACGACGACGCTTTATCTGGCTTCTCTCTGCGCATGACCAACTCACGTTAAGTGCTCTGAGTCCAGATTGGAGTCTGGCGCCATCTATTGCATCAGCATTATCCTATACCTCATTTTAGTGGCACAACTGAACAAGCAGAATCCGGCGATCAGCGTGTTCCGAGCAGCCATACCGCAAATTATGGTGCGTGCGATTCTGCATTTTCCCAACCTTTTCTCAGACCATGACCATTTAATATTCGCGACCCTTTGCAGAACATTACCCCGATATTGATCCTCGTCCGCGTCGGCTCTGGGCAGAGCTTTGCTGACGAAACCAGGTCGTCAGGGGTACTGGAGTCCACTTGGGGGAGCTTTGATCCGTAGCACAGCTTGGTGCGTCCGGCCAACACAAGTCCCTCAAAGTTGCTTACTTAGCAGTTGGAGGACTCCGAAAGCAGTAAAATATTCAACTAAAATTGTTAATAGGCATATGAACTGTACTAGTTAGCTGTAGGTTCCTAAAGAGTGTTTACCATTTAATCGCCTAACAGCTTTCACTTAAATTTCCTGCACCAGGAGCCCTCAGGCTCCGAGAGCATCATTTGCAGTCATTCGGAACTCGAACTGGCGCCATTCTATAATGGCACCGCCCTCGTTCACCCCCTCTGATATCCTATCACGGGGAATGAACTACTTCCATGTTGGACACCTGTTGAGGCAACTTCCCTGTTCAATTAGGGGTTGCCCACCGTCTCCGTATTTACGCCGCCGTCAACGGCATGTCGTCGCCTGCCGTCGTGCTTTCTACTCACGGAATATGCGGGACAGATACGGAGGTGGTTTGATAAGAGAGATACCGCGCCGGATGTTACGGCCCGAGGTGCGCGTATCCGGCCGCTTGGGCGGCGCTGAGCTTGCCGGCGCCGACGGCGGTGTGTACGCCGATGCACTCAACTGCATTAAAACACAGCCTAGACGTGTTAGGGCTCAGGTTCGGTGGTCTCAGGTGAATGGTTAGAAGTTGGTCAAAAGTCAATCAAAAATAATGTGATAGGTGAGAGGAAGAGGAGGGGAAATGTCACTGAGGTTTCACCATTTGGCCAAACTTTCTAAAAATGCCGATATTTTTGTGAGAATTTGCGGAAACTTTCATGAAAATGTCTAAAAGTCGCGAAATTTTTCAACCCAAAAGAAATTTTTGGTAAAAATTTCGAAAAATTGCAAGGGGAGGTTTTCCCTGATGCGGGCGCGTGAGGGTTCGGGATGAGAGCACTCTCATTCATGTACTGAACTTCTAACCTACGTTCTTTTGCGGTCACACTCGTTTACGTGATTCTATACTTAGTACGTCGGACTTTTCACGTATTTGGGCTTGTGTTACGATCGATCCTAATCTATCCTTTCAACTATGGAAGTACTTCTTCGGGTCCATTTTTCGCTTTGAAGTGGCGCGGTTTCATTCAGTAAGTGGACGCATCCTTGCACAAAAATGTACGGGGTTGCTAAACTCAGACTCCGAGTCGAGCGTTTGAAGATCGTTGAGTGAGCGCAGCCTCAAACAAGGGGCCTAGGCCTGCTCGCACTTTATGCAGTTTAATAAAGAATGAATGGATAATAAATGAGCTTGGCTTGAAGAAATTCGAGCATTTCGGCGACCCCAAAATCCTTCGGGGATGATGCCCAGTGATCAATACCCGACCGCATTGAGGATGTCCATGTCTGGAAGCTTCTTGTTTGTGAAACGCCAGGTTTCTGTGACGTATAATACGTCTCCTTTCAATATCCCACTCCTCGGCTGTCTCATTTGTGCGCGGTATGACTTCCGAAAGACACACTTCCCCTTACCGATTGCTCGGATTTATATATAATAACATGTGTCGAAACTAGAATTGCGTCTTGGTCTGTTCTTCCTCACGTCCCACGCATCTCCGTTCGAACGCCGACCGCCGAACGCAACTTGGGTTTATGTTCAAGTTTCAACGGCTGCCCGAATTGAACGCCAGGTTCAAGTTCAGCTTTCAGAGCGAAGGACCCCCAACCTCAACCGAACCGAACCTTCCCAGGACTAATAGCTGACGACAGTGAAATCGTCGATGATATCGATGCTCGTCCTTTTGGGCTGATGTGGATATGAAATAAGTTATTAAGCCAGAATAAGCTTCAGGCAGACAATATAGTACGCGTAATTTCACTGAAGACATGCTGACTCCGCTCAGACTTCCGCTTATCATGCCTCAACAATCCGCCCTTATACTGGTACGCCTCTCCACTGTGATACCAGTACTCGATGGCTCTGCCGAAGTTTCGTTGTGTTTCTCCCCCAGTGACGTGGTCGGCAGCATCATGGCAGTGCTGTCCGTGGAGTTAGGGCGGTTACGGTTTGAGGCGTTATCGTTCTCGATATTGAAATTCGGGACAGATATATCCGGGAAGGTGAAGGGCTTCCCGTTGTTCATGAGCATGTTGCGGAGTTCCCCACGGGATATGAGTTGATCCATCATTGTCTTAATGGACAGCTCCCCAAATTAGCGCGAATTGTTGTAACCCAGACACGTACATGGGTGTAAATCCGCCCAATGGGGACGGAAAAGAGCGCGAGCATGTACGTTCTAGGTGAGAAGCGGCACGAGAGCATAGCCCCGAACGCAAAGGCGGCTGTTAATCGTCTGCTGAATGGGCCGGAGCCTAGAAGCCAGCGATCACTCACCGGTAAACGAGCCAGATTGTACTGCATTCCGGATCAGGGTATTAAGCACCCTGTCTGTGCTCGCAACGCTCGTTTTCGACCCGGAGAATATCATGCAAACGCGTACTAGAGGACGTTAGATCCGTATTCCATGGACCCAGGCAAATATCTTACCTGCAATGATCATATCGACGGCACACTGAAGCGCAAGATTTGCTTCGATGATTGGCCGCAGCACGAGCAGCTCGGCCAGTCTAAGGATATGTGAGCAAATTCAATCGCAGTGGTGGGGCTCTCAGGGAATCCTTACTCGGAAGAAACCCATGACTCCAGAGCAGACGTAACGCCCGTTCCACAGGCTCCCAAAGACGTGGCCACGAGGAATCCTACCAGAATTTTGTCTCGAGTAAATTGATATATCCGCCAGGATTGGAACAATTGATTCGTTATTGCAAGGACGGTCGTCGCTAGGAAGGGCTGAGCATCAGCCAACCAGACGAATCGAGGAGACCTTACTGAGGGCTGAGAAAGAATAGGGCCATAGAGTGACTATGTCAAGACATTAATTTAACAGGGTTCCACTACTATTATGGAGGACGCTCACTTGCGAAAACTTGTGGATTCGTAAAGTTCCTGTCCGTATAATTGAGTTTGTCGCCATCGTCGCCGAGGTACTCATTCACGTTACACAGTAGAACCTGATTGGATGGCATAGGAATTGGAATGTAATGCAGAGTCGCGGGGATATTACCATGACATGTAGACAACAGAACCAGCCTGGGTGGCATTAATTACGAACAGGAAGGCCACCAAGATTCTATCAAGACTCATGAGCAGGGATAAGATGGTAGATATGATAGTACCTACCTGGTCCACCAAGGATCTTGATAGGCTGAAGAAAGCGTTAGCATTTCTACCACCTCGTTATCGAAATTCCACACACTAGAATACCAATATGAAAAGAACTGGGACATGATCACCCCCGTTAGGTAGGTGTTGACTGAAAACGTAAAAGGCTCAGAGATTATGCAGGAGGTCGGAAGGTTGTCTCCCTCACTGATCACTGCCATGAGGGTAAAACCTAGACCAATTGTTATACGGAGTTCTTTATGCCATTGTATAACGAACCAATAGTTTGATCGAACTCTCCCATGGCAGTTATCGGCCCAGAAAGAGAGATGGCAGGTCAACAAGTGGTGCGGAGCTGAAGCGCCCTTTTATGTGTTCTAATGGAACAAAAAGCTCCGTTCCCCACGTAATTGGGAACAATCGTGGGAAAATAAAATGCGTTGACTTAAATACTGACCCTGAACCTATGGCGGAGAAAATGACGAAATCTTGGTCACATAGTAACTGTCAAATAATGAGAAGTATGCCGTTTTAAATGCGCTCACGTTAGAAATCAATTTCCGACGCATCCCCAATCCAATGCGAGTTTTCACAGAGAGGATTGCAAGAGACTCTGCTTTTCGACATTATTCGTGGCTAGAACGATTTTGAAGGTGGTCGCAAAGCGACTTGCACTGGAAACTCGCACATAAGTGAGCCAAGGGCGCACTAGCAACATTCTCTATCGCGTTGTTGCCAACTTCGGAGCACCAGAATCAGGGTCCCGCCGCCATAAGCAGCCACAAAGCCGGACAGCGAACACGATGATCTGGAGTATTCCGACCCTCTACTGTCGTAGCATTGGAGTTGGTAGGGTGATTCCATCCACTTCCGTGAGTGTTTGAGGGGCAATGATCGGCGCCGTCATTGAAATGCCAATTGAGAGAAGAAGTGACATCTCTCGAAAGTGTTAGATCTGAAAAGTGTCCAACTATGACGGCGGTAGGATCATACCTGTTCCGAGTTGGGATTCCGGCAGCAGAGGGCATCGCCATGGGAAAGGGATGAAGTAGATGCACCTGAAGAAGATGACCACAAAAGGTGCAGAACGTTGGAAATTGGCGCAGAGCCCTTGGGAATTGGTGCTAGTCGGTAGGAACTGGTGCAGAGCCCTCAGGAGTTGGTGTAAGTGGGCAGGAACTGGTGCAGAACCCCAGGAATTAGTGCAGAGCCCTTGGGAATTGGTGCAACTTGGTAGGAGCTGGCACAGGACCCTCAGGAATTTGCACAAGTCAATAGTAACTGGTGTAGAACCCTCAGGAATTGGCACAGAGCCCTTGGGAATTAGCACAACTCATTAGGAATTGGTGTAGAACCCTCAGAAGCTGGCACAACTCTGTATGATGGCGTAGAACCCTATTAATTTGCCGCCACATTTAGAGGTCAAAACAGTGGCTATGTACATCCATTATAACCCTCGAAAGAGGGGGTAAACTAGTAGGGAATTAGCGCTAATTCTCTGGATTAGATTGATAGTGCCATGAGTTGGGGGAAAATGCGCTGTTGTACCTGGCTCAGACCCTGTGAGTTGCGAATCCCACCACGTAAATGCGAGTGAATCAGCGCACGACAGTGAGTCAGTGTCCGATGGTGCATCTGGACAGGTGTAGTCATCCATGGGTACGAGGGAAGAGGAAGAAAGAGAGTTGTGGCATTGGTGTCAAAGGCTACCGTTGCCGTGCTATAACTATAAGAGTTCACAGCATTGCTTTCAAAAATAATTCAGCTATTCCCAGAGCCTTTCGATGACTACTTACACCCAGAATACACAGCCTGAAAGGTTGAGAATGATTTGGATGCAGAGACCTTACCTTGACGGATTTCCCAGTCATCCGGGACGCCATCCAGTACTCAAAGCCGAGGGAACGGAGAGCCAGACCGAATGCAATTCCATAAGCGAGAAAGGCCGCACGAAAAATTGAGCCGGAGCCATTCTAAGAAACGCGAGAGTCGTCGCGATGGAACAGTAAGATTCAGGGTGGAAAATGCCACTCGGCACAGAATACGTCATCGGGGACGCAGGGGGTCCCGACCACAACATGTACCGGAGGAAGCGACACTCTGAGGAACAATGGATGCGGGATTGAGTGTTTATCCAACCAAACAAGGTCTCAAGGAGAGAAATCCAAACCTGCGAGTTGAGGCACGGCAAGCTAAGAGGTCGAGCTGCAAGTAAGAATCCAGAAAATCATTGTATTCAGAGCGGAATGGTACATAATGGCCGCAATCGATGGGGGGCGCTTGAGAACCCGCTGCATCCTAGAAAATTCATCAAAAGCACCTCACGTACAACACTCCCTTTGACTGGATCGAATACCAAAACTCAGGCATTTTTCCAAGAATTATAACATCCTCCCCGAAAATCCGTTGGGCGCAGGTCGGAAGGTGGACGGGGGTGAGGCCCGGCAAGGCGAGAGCCTAGCCACGGGAAATGCACGCAGCGAGGACAGTGTGCATTTCCCCAAATTTCAAGAGCGTAATAATTCAGAAACTTTCTGGGTTCAACGAGGAGAGTTTTCTGGACGGAGTAGCCGAGGAAGGACAAAGGTTCGTCAGTTGCGGATTTAGCCGTGTCTATCCGACGCTCAATGAAAGATAAATCGCTTGAGGTGGTCGATATGTGAAACACAGCCGTTGAGTGAGCTACACCGGAGCAAGCCAAAGAAAAACAGAAATCCGTGGTAAGCGCTGCGAGCAAGGAGGATTGATGACGGGATCTCCCGAGCACAGCCACGACGTCCTTGTTCCTCTCCTGCCATGCCATCAATTCGCCCGGGCCGATTGTGGCTCGAGAATGGAAACACCAGCGATGTACTTGGGCCCAAGGGAGATGAAGATCCGCACGGATGTTTCTGCGCCAAACATTTCGCTGCGTACTTGTACTTTTCACTCGAGCGATGCAATTGGGCGCTCACTCCTACGTGTATTTAGGCCTTACGACCGCATTCTTGCGCTCGGCGTGTGGTCAGGAACTCGGACGCAATCCCATCTATGTACTGCCAATGGCCTGCACGAGTTCCGCTAGGGCGGAAGAGGGTGGATGTCTGTAAAGCTCTCTGCTTGTCCTCAGAAATCGTCAGAAATCTTTCCCTCAATTCTTTTTCCTGCCGGGACTTCTCGACAATCGTCAGCTACACGGTTTTCTGGGCGATGCCGGCTACACCATGGCGTCGTTTCCGCATGCGACTACATCCGCGCCGCTCCACGTACACCGTCGAGTCAGCGCAACTGGAGATCCGACCTAGAGGTTAGGGAGATAAAGTGCGTCTTGATTATTTTTTGTCGCACTGCTCACGTTTCTGGAGCAGTTACGCACCTCACTAGCCAATCCCTACTAAACATAATGCTCCGGCCCGCGACTCGTGTGGGCACATCACCACTGCCGTGCAGGACGTGCGCACATGCAGAGGAGATTGCTGCGGCGCGGTGGCCTAGGGATGATGTCGGATGGACGCGTTGCTCGCTCAGGGTTGGCGGACGACGGCGCTGGATGGCAGAGCTTTCTGGGAGTAAGGCCAGTGCCTAGTCCTTCGTTTCCCTTCCCTTCATCTCCCTTCCCTTTCGTCTCCCTCTTTTGCTTTCCCCTCCATCTCCTCTTTCCTTCCGCAGGCTGACATTTATGGCAGTACAGCAGACTTGACGACATTCTCGTCCTCCACTTCCCGCCAGTATGACTTCGTTTCCGCCGCATTGCCGCTCTATGCGCACGCACGACATATGCTGCGCTGCGCTTCCTCGCGTTCCAAAGCTGTGTCGTGCCTGCACTAGGACGGGGATGCCTGCGACACGGAACAAGACGACCACGAAATGACCACGATCATGATTGGAGCAACCGCTTGCTCCTCGACGCCGCCATGTGCGCCGCCCTACTCGACCTAGGATCGCACCTTCTCTAGGAGGAAGAGCGGTGACTCATTCGTGTGCGCCAAGGAGCGGGAGAATGCCGGCGTGTGGGAGGGAAAGCGACTTTGTACGAGGATGAGCAGGAGGGGAGCGGCCAGAGGGATCAGGGAGAGCGCGCGGAGAAGATACGGATACATATACAAGTCTGGGGTGATGCCCTAGGAACGTTTGCAGACGTGGTGCATGTCCTTCCTTCCCTCTTTCTCTCTCTTTCTGATTCATCTTTATCTTTCATCGTCAGGACTGCCACTGCTCGCAGACAAATCAGCCAATATCCGCTGCGTTGTTGCGGCGACGTCGACATCGCTGGGAACGGCCGCGTCCTTCTCTTTTCAATTGATTAATTCAGCTACCTCGGTCTACATCAGCCTATGCCGTACACGTACCTCGTTCACATCGGCTAAGATCTGTGTACATTTGTCTACGTGGGTAGATAGATGGCAGAGCCTAGCATGGATATAGGTAGCCCAACGGGTCTGTGTACCCTTCGTCTACCCTTGTAGACAGACCTCGGTCTACGGGGGGTCGGAACGTAGTGATTCTCAAGGCGCATATCTCCTTTTTTTCCATCTGTCGAAAATCAGAATCACAAAGATCTGTTTTCACAGAGATCACCCGCGTCGGCGCCAGACATTCGCGCGCACTTTAAAGCACCGCTCGTCCGGCCTCGTTGCCGAGGGTCAATCTCCTAGCAGGAGGGCCAAACACCTGCAAGCGAACCGCCCATCGCGCACTGCGGAAGCAGACTAGGTGTCAGTATTTGCTCCTTATTCTCCAACTTGCTCAACCAGTTGATGACCCTACTTTCAGTAGGATAACCTTTGGCTGAGGCAACGGTCCATCTGCGAGTTTCAATCATAACATCTTTGGCGAACAGAAATACTTACTGGCAGCCGTGCGGCAATATTGCCGAACCCGCCGTCTTCGTGCGTTATGCGGCGTTTGGATATTGGAAGAAGGAAAATGGGGGAAGCGGAATTTGGTACGTACACCTTCTTTTCTCGTGTCCCTTAGTTTTCCCCCTCGATCCCTCTTCACCCCCTCAGTCCACACCGTCCTTCTCGACTCGGCCCTAGACTCGCCCGCTTGCCTCCTGGCATCACCCGGCGTAACCTCCCGATTACCTTCCTAGGTGTGCCCTGCTGTCCTTACTGCCATTCTTGAAGACGGCTCGTGGTACATGCGGCCCTCTTCTTCGACGATGCCGCCCTCTTCCCACGTATCCGAAGAGCACGCACCTCAAAATTATCAACCAGGCGTCCTGTATGAATTTTTCAAAAATTGCATGCACATCTGGAATCAAACTTTTATCATGGAATACGCGTCTCGTGGTGTGTGCAGCTTGGAATGGTCTGTAATCTTGTTCGGCGTCGTCCCCCACATTGCGCGCGTCGCTACCTCCGACAATACCGGCACCCGCGATTTGCCGTGCAACCTCATCATGGAGACGCGTCCTCCACGTCTCGACGTTCGGGATTGCAAGTTCTAGGGACGCAGCGAGCACTGTGTAAAACGCGTACGGATGACGCGATAACATCGTGCAGAAGGTACGTATCAATGTTGCCCTCCATTTCTTCCTAATTTATTCTATGCTGCCGTGGCGTATACTGTTCTATCAGACCTGTATCGATGTGCGAGGTGCTACCGCCGACATCGTATAGAGCTCGTGCGCCTACTAGGTGACCCCAAGCACCTAGCAACGCGTACCTGCGGTCACCCCAGTGTTGCGTCGTTATCACGCTAGTACTTCATCCCTCTGGTGTACATTGGAGGCGAGCCCAGGTAGGTTAACTCATTGATACTCGTTCGTTCCCCTGCCCACCTGCCCACTTGCGCAGGTCCAGCTTCCCTCTTCAGATCACAACGCTCCTAGTCGTGTGTTTAGACGATGACGGGATTGAATGATTCACTGATTGTGGCTAACATAGATCTGGGCGCAGGTGGGCCAGAATTGCCGCACGAACCGTGAAACTCATTCTGGCACTCGAGGAATAAAAGATACATTTTCCCTTCTTCGTTTTTTCCCTCTCGTCTCTCCTAATCTGGCATATCTCAATTTTGGAAAGCGGAACCACTTTCTGGGATTAGATAGCTAAAAAAGCAAGCAAACGCCGGATACCACATAGTGTGCGCCAGTCCTTGGTGATATACCATCAGAAATTCATGCAGATGGTTCCCGTTCAATCTGGGGTCGAGTGATACGGTATCTGTAGCTGATCATATGTGTTGTTTTTTCTTCCCCTCGAGCTAATTCATCTTTGCTCAGATAAATTCACTGATTCAACAAGGAAGAAAAAAAGCCTGATTGCACATGGTCTGCATTCTGCTATTCTTGCGCGCCCCAGATAAGGTTCCGATGCAGGAAGCCCCCGTTTGATTCGGGGTCGGGTGATGGTCGGGCGAAAGTCTGAGTTTTGATTTTTATTTTATCTTCCGTGCAGCCAGCTCATGATCTTCATTCACTTCAACTTACCTTGAGGGAGGAAGAGCAGGAACACCCCATAGCACATGGTGTGCACCCACGATTCTTGAGGGTATTAGTCCGCAACTCTGCAGGGAGTCCCCGTTCCATTCGGTGCGGGATGATGGGTCCGGCCGCAACTTCTTTTCCCATTTTCTCAGCAGTCCATATCACTTGTATAGATTTCAGGCCCTCAAAACCGCTCCGATTCCACGCAAGCGGGTTGGGTATGGCCGCTTCAGTCCAAAATTTCAACTTGATGATGCAGATTTGAAAATCACCCGAAACACATGGCTTGGAAATGCGCCTGCGCACCATCATTTAGGAAAGCCCAGGTATACACAAGAACCTCCGTTTGATTCAAGATCGAGTGATGCCGTTCTAGATTCCATTCATCTTTTTTTTTCTATCAGCCGACCATAGAAGAATCGAGTCCCCAACGCTTGACCCCGATCACCAGCATCTCATGACTTGACTCCTCTCAAATAAAATTCGAGCTAAGACATTCGTGCGTGTCCAATTTAGCGGCAAGTGATTATGGCAGTACGACAAGCCGTTACAAATAAGGAGAGTAAACAATTGTCCTTCACTTTGCGGTCACTTGGAGGTCGGGAGCGGTACCTGCCTGGTTTTCATCGGCACAAGGGTACAAGGAGCATCGAACAACTGATGCTTTGAGGCTGCATTCCTTTAGGCGGCCATCAACCGTATTGTTGGTATTGTTGAAACCGAAATACACAAGGGTGAAGGTCGGGATAATGTTCTGAACGAATCGTCAGCTGGATTCGATCGCTCGAGACTGTTGGGACTGACGAGCATCTGCTGCGCGATACCGAAACCGATGTTAAATAGTTCCTCTTCGTTGAACGATGCGGTGATGAACATGAAGATCAACAAAATGCAGTGAATTGCGCCGGACTCGAGGCTGCGCAACAGACTATCAAAACTGAGCAAATTTCCTCCATCTCGGATGACGCACATGAGTCCTATGATTTTGTTGTAACGACTGTAAGATGTCTTGTCAAGACGAAGAAGCACCGATCCACGCCGTATCCACATTATCCGACCAGCTGGGCCAAGGTTAACACGAACATTTTAGCAGCAGTCAACTTACCGGTGAGAACGGTGAGCACAAGGTTCGAGGCAGCTGCCAGACCAACCGGAATTTTTGCATTCCCTAGGCTACTCGTTGGTGACCCGAGAATGCCCACAACTACACAGAACTATGATTTACTCATAGATTGAAATTTCAGAGAATAACTTACCCAAGGTAGCCAGCATAAGGAACGCAGGCGCAATGATTACTTTTCGCTTGTGTCCCCATACCACATAGCATCGATACGTCTATGCTCTAGCCGTCAAGCCAATTCAACTCCGAAAGGACAAACTCAACGAAAAATGAATCTGTCACAAAGCTAGTGAAAATCAGCTGCGACTCCGAGACAATAGAGTTTTGTGACATTACATGTTTATTGCTAACAGTACATTCTCAACCATCGAGAGTGTCTGCACGATGTGTGGTTGATCCAACACTTCTGCATGAACCAGCTGTTGGACGAAGCGAATGGTTACCACGGTTTCCGCAAAATCGACCGCCATCTGTGTCGTTCCCACAACAGCCATGACACAAATGAGAAACCTTATTGCAGGGGCTTCCCGGCGACGAGCGAGGGTGCATATGAAAATTAGAAACAAGGTGACATAGATGCCTACAGCCGATGTTATCGCCAGCAAAGCAGGAAGTTGAGGGGCTTGACTAACCGTAGAACAGGAGCGAAACCTGGGCGCTCATTAAGAATGACGAAGATTTCGAGCTCAATCTGGTACTAACCCCGGTTTCCGAAAGAATCCAGATCAAGAAATGCCAGGCAGAATTATACTGTACCGAGTCGACTGTGTACTGCATTGCAGTTAGGGATGGGCGGAATGGTGAAGGATGGCAGTCAGTTACAAGTTGAGAGGTATCTGAAACGTCACCAGTATAAGTAGCAGATCTCTCGTCGTGAAGTGGCGGACAGTTCCCGAATTGATGTGCACCGTGGAAATAGCCAAGAATTCTCTGCGCAGCGCAAAGTTCGTGCAGTCGTACTGACAGCCTTCACAGGGTCGCAGGGCATTGGGTTCGACATATGTGAGGACCAGCATACTATAGTGGAGCTGGTGAACATACTACGAAGCATCCGGTATGGAGATTTTTGTGAGTGATGGGAACTGGATTCTCACCCCTCGGGCTTCTGCTTCTCAAGTCCCGCAAACTGATGTTGGGCCGTAAAATTGGCCATTCGGGTAACCCGCAAAAGCAAGTCCCACGCTGAGCGCCGGAGTTCGAGCAACTGAGCGACGGGGTAGTTTCCAGAAATCCTCTTTGGAAGTGGAAACGCAGAAGAACCTCCTGCAAAGTGAAAATTTGACACAAGCTGGGAACACTGAGGGCGGCCTGCTGAAAGCAAAATCGTGGTTGAATGGCAGATGCTCGAATCCATAGATGCAGTCCTTCCGTGGCCCTTTGAGATCATACCAGTGGCCGACACGAACACCGAAAAAAGCCAGGAATTTGGGTGAGACCAGATGAAAGCCGAGAAGTTGCGTAAGTTTGGCAGCCAAGTGATCGATAGGGATCCCCACCGTAACCGTATACGGTTACGGCTGTATACATTACGGGCCTTGACGGGTCGGGTTTGGGGGCCATAGGTACGGTTACAGGCACACCAGTAACCGTATTTACGGTCATCAAGCGGCATCCGGCGAGGGTAAATGATGTCGTGCATGTTTGAATTAACATCTCCTCACCTTTTTAGAGTTGCATGAAGTGCTCAGGTACATCCCACAGCCGTCCTCGTCGCTCCTCATCGAGATTTAGAAACACCCGTACTGTGACCATAACCGTGAAGGGCACGTTGGAGGGCCGTACGGTATGGTGCGTCGGTGCACCCGTATAACCACAACCGTAAACCGTATTGTACGGTTACGGTGGGGATTCCTGATGTTCGAACGAATTCCTGCGAGACACGATGCAACAGAAGTTGGATGTGGCAGTGGATGCAGAAAGAAAAGCGCCCAATCTTATAAAATTATCCCTTCCTGTCTGTTTCAAGAGGTACCTCCGTATGGTTATAGTGCGCAGCACAACCAAGCACGGGAGCTGTCTACTATCAGCCACCAGGTAGTCGGCCACCCCTAGGTAGTCGGCCACCTGCCAATATATCATGGAGGAGTTTGAAATTGTGAACATTTGACCTCAAGGGACCAAGTACGACCTTCGAGGACCTCCCATACCAGATTTCAACGCAAAATGATGTTTCGGCCGAAAGTTACGCGAACTTTGATCGGGATCCACACCGTGTGACCCATCATTTCTTAACTCCGCCTCGCCACCCACACTCGCCACCGCTCGTTTTCTACCAATTTTCCACCATTTCCCGACCTCATGGGCTCGTTATGTTGCCCAGATGTGTGGCATTCACATCCGATACAACGCCACTCAGAGAGCAAGGAGAACACTGCACACAACAGCGAGGAAGATTTGTCTTGCATTTGGATTAGCTGCAGTGAAACACCTCCGTACCCAATGCACCATTCACGCTACAGGTCTGGCACTTAGCATGGACTTTCTTGATTACTTACTCCATGCTTACAAGCCTTAGTTACGAATTTAATAATTTTACTTCCTGCGCACCATTGGTCATTACCTTAAAACACCTAAATCTGCCAAGTCAAAGATTTTTTTGAAAGGGTTGCTGGCCTCTAGGGATGGAAATATTTGGTCAGTCATATACATATGCATCCTAACAGTCACCCTGCCCTGAATCCTGGGCCCACATGTTCATTTCCTCTGGTAGTGTGCTCAGTTTGCTGACATGTGCCATGGGCAGCAGTCTCCTGGTCTCCAAGACGCATTCGTATATCCTCCTTGTAGATATTGTGTACATCAAAACTACCTACAATTCCACCTATGAACCTAACATTTAGATCAGGATACATTTTGGGCCTGGTATTGGCATCAGCGGCCTATACGGTGAGGTGGCCGACTACCCTGTTTGTTGCCTTTTGGGGCATGTCTCCAAAAAAAAATTCATGGTAGCACTATAGCAACTCCTAAAATCTGCCAAAATATTTCCAACCATTCATAGGATATATACCTTTGATTCAGGGCCCGAGCCACCGTGAGGCTCGCTCACAGCAGCCTAGAAATGATAATAATCACTAAGGTGGCTGAGTACCTGGTGGCCGATAGTACACTCAATTTTGGATTGACGGAATTATCTCTCGGTTCAAGGAAATGCGAAAAAAAATGAACCCAATCGCTCTGTCGAGGAAATCCAAGAGGAACTTGTCCAGTGGACAGTTGAAAACCGAGACAACATTTACAGTGGGTTTCTGATGATGAAGGGTTAGCATCACTGTCATCTAAAAATTCCCTGCACACTGACCACTGAATTGTTCAGGTTTTGATCCCACAAAGGACACCCCAATCGAAATTCTGCACACAATTTTGCTCGGAATCATCAAATATATCTGGCATGTCACGCACACTCCCTGGTCAGCAGAGCAGAAGCAGATGTATGCCCATCGCCTTCAATCCATCAGTACCGATGGTCTCTCAATTCATCCCATTCGGTCTGCCTATATCATGCAATATGCCGCGTCTCTGATCGGGCATCAATTGAAAACTCTCACTCAAACCAATGTCTTTCACGTTTGAGGGCTGGTTACAGATGATCAATTCACAGCCTGGAAAGTGGCCAGTGAGCTTGCAGCGCTCCTGTGGGTTCCTGAGATATGAAATCTTGCTGAATATCGGGTATTTGTGTTTCCCAGGACCGTAGGTGCGATGTGCTAACTTAAATGTGTAGCGCAATCTGCAGGTTGCCGTCACTAATGTTCTCGACATTTTCACCACAATCGACCCTTCAAAAATAATCATGAAGATAAAGTATCATCTGTTAGTGCATACTGACGATGATATGGTCGAGTTCGGCCCTCTCATTGGGCTTGCCATGGAGATTTTTGAGTCCTTCAATGGTGTTTTCCGATATTGCTCCATTCTGTCCAATCATCTTGCACCAAGCCGAGACATTGCTCGACAATTGGCTGATCAGGAAGGATTAAAGCACCGTCTGACCGGTGGATGGTGGCCATGCGGCGAAGACGGAAAATGGGAACGTGCGGGTAGTGGTGTCCGACGCTTTATGGCGGAACACCCCATTCTTCAAAAATTACTTGGATGGACCAAACCGAGTTCAATGAAGCATGGTATCGTCTCATCACATCCGAAGATGTTTACCGCTGAATCAAGTTCTCCAGGAGATTTTAAACTTGTCCCCTTGAAGTGGGCTGAAGGGGCCCAGAAGAGCTATCCACTTGAATCGACAAGCACTGCCAAAGCTGTGAATTACGGATTGCACACTCCAGAGTCCATGTGGAACAAGTGTTCTTATGTGATCAGTGAGTTGCTGGACCAGTGTCTGGTCGGCTCCTGGGTGTTTTCAACGTCACCGACTGCTGCAGTGAGTCGTTCATCTAATTGATTCAACTCATCTGCTAAAAAGTCTCTAGGACTCATCAACAATTGCTGGCCAAATATCAGACATTCTTGTTGACGCCGCCAGTTTGGTATTGGTTGTGTTGGAATGGTTACAGGTTCTTTCTGCCCGGGACGGGACATTTGGGATGCCTGTTCTCACTCGCCGGGACTCTGAAGTGACTTATTCAATTGTCCCAGCCAAGGTAGTGTTTGATATTCTTGATTAATACAAAACTGACAGGGCAGTTAGAGTATCAAGTTTAAATTCAATGTCCAGCATGACTGCGATTCTGCCGAATGCAACGCAACTGGACAGCGTTTGCGCATGCAGGAGCGAGTCAAATCCAACCAAATTGAGAATTACATTGTCCATGAACCACTCGACTGCTTCTTCATCAACATGCACTCGTTCCACAATGCTCACCTGTTATGCACAACTCTCCCGCGAGAGTTAGTTGCACCCATCCCCCTCTTCTCCAACCGGCAAGCAAAACATTTCGAGTTGGCCACACAGCTTCGCGAAAAAGTTGCCAGCCGAAAAGCTGCTGCAGCCAAAAAACAGAAACGGCCCGAGGATGATGACAATGACGACGAGGTCAATGCAAGGCCGCACAAGGCTAGAAAGAAAACTCTTAAAAAACAAACACAAATATTTGTTCTCTCACCCACAGAATCCATGGTCGCGAATCGATCTAGGCGAACAATCCTTCCCACCGAAAAGGCAAAGGCGGCGCAGCAGGTCGAGCAGCCTGAAATCGAGGAGGAGGCCGTAGATAATTGTTCAGATGACTCGGAAGATGGGTACATTGATTCAGATGAAGATTATTCTGATTAGAGCCGTATATAATATTATTGCTGAGAAGTTGAGGACAGCTGGTATGAAAATGTGTCCAACAGATCGTGGGCCAGGTGGCAGTCAGCTGGTTTCCCAGCTGTCCTGTACAACTGGTGGCCACGCAGCTACCAGCTGTGGACACGTTTTGCTACATGTGCCTGCGAGGTGACAGTCACTGCATTCAAGGCCCTCCCTAGACTGACCCTCAGTCAAGGTCCCTAGCCACAGCTATGCAGACCACCTCTGTGTAGGGGCCTACACAATCTCTATGTAGCTATGTATAGCTCTGTGTAGGTCTGTGTATGTGTGCATAGGTCAGTCAAGGTGTGTGTAGGTGGGTCTAGGTCTGATTAGCCTCCTAGGCAGACATAATTCTAGTTGCCCATGCCGAGGTTGAAATTCACCATGGGAATGTTAGCAGAGCTGAGTAGAGCTGAGTTTGAGCTGAGTATAGGTACCTAGACTCATCTACACAGAGTCTGCCTAGGGACCTATACACACCTAGCCAGGGACTACACACACCTTGCCAGAATTATGGCTAGGTCTGTGTAGTCTCCCTGAACAGGGCCTGTCTAGCCTCCTACACTTAGCTATGCAGACCTACACGCACCTTGACAGACTGAGTCTAGGAGGGCCTTGAATGCAGTGAGTGCCAGCTGCTCGTAACGTGACGGCACTTTGGTGGTGTAGCCACGGGAAATACACGCACTGAGGACAGTGTGCATTTCCCCAAATTTGAAGATCGTGATAATTCAGAAACTCTGGGTTCAACGAGGAGAGTTTTCTGGACGGAGTAGCCGAGGAAGGACAAGGTTCATTAGTTGCGGATTCAGCCGTGTCTATCCAACGCTCAAAGAAAGATAAATCGCTTGAGGTGTCGATATGTGAAACACAGCCGTTGAGTGAGCTACACCGGAGCAAGCCAAAGAAAAAACGGAAATCCGTGGTAAGCGTTGCGAGCAAGGAAGATTGATGATGGGATCTTCCAGGCACAGCACGACGTCCTTCTTCCTCTCCTGCCATGCCATCAATTCGCCCTGGCCGACTGTGGCTCGAGAGTGAAAACACCAGCGAAGTACTTGGGCCGAAGGGAGATGAAGATCCGCACGGATGTTTCTGCGCCAAACATTTCGCTGCGTACTTGTACTTTTCACTCGCAAGCGGTGCAATTTGGCGCTCACTCCTATGTGTATTTAGGCCTTACGACTGCATTCTTGCGCTCGGCGCGTGGTCAGGAACTCGGACGCAATCCCATCTATGTACCGCCAACGGCATGCACGAGTTCCGGTAAGGCGGATGTCTGTAAAGCTTGTCCTCAGAAATCTTTCCCTCAATTATTTTTTCTGCCAGGACTTCTCAACAACCATCGGCTACACGGTTTTCTTGGCGATGCTGGCTACACCATGGCGTCGTTTCCGCACGCGACTACATCCGCGTACACCGTCGAGTCAGCGCAACTGGAGATCCGACCTAGAGGTTAGGGAGATAAGGTGCGTCTTGATTCTTTTTTGTCGCACTGCTCACGTTTCTGGCGCAGTTACGCATCTCACCAGCCAATCTCTACTAAAAATAATGCTCCGTTCCGCGACTCGTGTGGGCACATCACCAACGCCGCAGTGCAGGACGTACGCAGACGATGTCGGATGGACGCGTTGCTCGCTCAGGGTTGGTGAACGACGGCGCTGGATGGCAGAGCTTTCTGGGAGTGAGGCCAGTGCCTAGTCCTTCGTTTCCCTTGCCTTCATCTCTCGTCCCTTTCGTCTCCCTCTTTTGCTTTCCCCTCCATCCCCTCTTTCCTTCCGCGGCTGACATTTATGGCAGTACAGCAGACTTGACGACATTCTCGTCCTCCACTTCCCGCCAGTATGACTTCGTTTCCGCCGCATTGTCATTGTCGCTCTATGCGCACGCACAACATATGCTGCGCTGCGCTTCCTCGCGTTTCAAAGCTGTGTCGTGCCTGCACTGGGACGGGGATGCCTGCGACACGGAACAAGACGACCACGAAATGACCACGATCATGATTGGAGCAACCGCTTGCCCCTCAACGCCATCATGTGCGCCGCCTTACTCGCCCTAGGATCGCGCCTCCTCCAGGAGGAGCGGTTGCTCATTCGTGTGCGCCAAGGAGCGGGAGAATGCCGGCGTGTGGGAGGGAAAGCCACTTTGTACGAGGATAAGCAGGAGGGAAGCGGCCAGAGGGATCAGGGAGAGCGCGCGGAGAAGATACGGATACATACAAGACTGGGGTGATGCCCCAGGAACGTTTGCAGACGTGGTGCGTGTCCTTCCTTCCCTCCTTATCTCTCTTTCTGACTCATCTTTATCTTTCATCGTCAGGACTGCCACGGCTCGCGAACAAATTGGCCAATATCTACTGCGTTGTTGCGGCGACGTCGACATCGCTGGGAACGACCAAGTCTTCCTCTTTTCAATTGACGACCATGGCTCCCCGCCCACCCGCTGCGGCTTGTTCCGCTCCTCCTGCGCCTACCTCTACCTCTTCTCGCTCGACACCTACCTTCTCTTCCTTTGCCGCGTTGCCCCGCACCCAGCACCCCTCGGTACTCCCTCCGATCCATCCCCCATCCACGCGACTTATCCTCAGTTCCACGAACTCACGGTACGCGCCGGGGGGTGGCTGCGGAGGGCGTCTCTCTGCGCCTTCGCGACGACTACAAGCACTGCGTTCCGTGGGGTTGTAGGCACAGGGTCTGCCTACAAGGGTAGGCAGAGGTAGACCCAGCCCGCAGATAAATCAATGATTTCAGGGCATCCGAAGCACTGTTTCTGGTCCAAGCCATGTTAAAACATGCTCTTGCTTCACTGTATAACCACTGAGTGTGGGAACGCGATTATTTTCAATGACACAGCCCACGGCTGTCAATCCTCGGCTCACTCACGTCTAACCTCGGCGTAACGTACAGAAATTGACACGGTATGTCCCGGTAGTTGACCAATTAATAAAATATTGACTTCGTGGGAACATGGCAACCGGTAAGAGTAATATTAGCCAACTGGGAATGTGGCAACAGCAACACAACGCCCGGTTACCAGGATAGGGGGGCCTGTGTAGACCGACAGCATCAGTAAAACTGCAAGTTGCTCTCTGAGGTCTTTGAGGTCTTTGCAGAGTTCTCAAAGACCTCAAAGACCTGTTCAAGGCCAGAGATGCAAGGTCTCTGCAGAGAAGGTTCAACTAACCCTACAGAGACCTCACATCTTTGCAGATTTCTTAAAGACCTCTGGTTATCAGCAGAGTTCTCGACGAACTCAGTACAGTTTCTTTTCAAAGACCTTGAACACGCTTCAGAGAGGGCAATAATAATAAATATATTCTTGAATTGGCAATACAATATTACATATGGATGAGTGACTAGCTAAATTCGACGATCACGCCCACACCAAAGCGCCGCAATCCCCGCGCTACCCGCTTCGTTTCCTCGCTTCGCAATCGTCGTCGTCAGATGTCGAGAGTCGTTAAGTGCCTAACCTGGCCACCTTGTAGTCGCCCAGCCAGTTGAAGGAGATCCGTACCTTTCGTGACTTCTCGGGGGCGACATACACGCCCGTCCTCTGGTAGAAGAGCACGCACTCCATCTGCAAATGTGTTAGTGGGTGTGCGGTGGATCGGGATTGATGACGCACGGAAAGGACCTGAAGACACACGAATGCAGGGTTAGTTTGAAGGTACAGCGAGGCCGTGCTTGTCCTACACCGCACGAGAGAGATAAGACGCAAAGAGAGAATCGCCTCTGGCGCGATTGGTGGGACAGAAAGCCACCCACTCTTTCCTTGAACGGTGCAGCATTCATGGAGACAAGGGCTGCACCTGGAAAGGACACCGTCGAATGAATGTACAGATAGGATTCACTGGTGCAAAAGAAGAAAGAGGAACGAACCAAGACTGTAGCCCGTCACAACAACTTTCTCCAGATCCATACCAATACTTGTGAGCCTGGCCTTGATGCCAGCGAGCAACCCATCCGGCGCACACTCGAATGGCGCTTGGAAGCGGTCGTGCACCTTGATGTCTGCTGCAAAAAAGCACGGGTGTTTCTCAGTATAATTCGAGGACAGTAAATATATAGCAACACACTGCCTGTGCCTCAGGAACCGGGAAGCGTTGGGAGCAACAGGCCCCAACTGAGTGTCGTTCATGATGGAGCCTGGAGATGCATGAGTCCCTGCCGAGAATCCGAGAGGAGTATGTGACGTACAACTTGTGAGGATCCGTTCTGGTGCGTGGCAATGAAACTCTCACCGGCTGCATCGTGCGCGATGTAATCTGCAAGGAATTCCCGATGTATCCGTCAGACGCCGTGAAGGATGGGCAATGGAGATGGCGCAGACGCACTTCCTCCGGATTGGAAAGCATACCACGGCGGCCGAGAGACTGTTGAGAGAGAGGGAAAGGACAGAAACGGGGGGACCGTGAAGGGAGAAGATGAGGGAAAGGAAGAAAGAGCGGTTTGTGTTTGTTGTGAAGCGATCAAAACGAACCACTTTTGGGGCTCACGTGTGCGCTCAACAAAGTTTGACGTAACAGTATGATGGCGGCTGTCATGACTTGGCAAATTTTCATTGCCTCGCTCAAAGTTGTCCAGTCTATCCCGTCAGAACCATCTTGAACTGAATAGCTTACAAGCCTATAAATTGACAAGTACACAGACCATTACTCTCATGTAATAACATTTTGATTTATCGACCGAACTTAGTATGATATATCCTCCTACTACTACTAGTAGCAAAGCTGTGATACAGATGCTATGAATGAAATCGGCTGTTTACAGACCAAAATGTTTTATCTAGACCATCTGCCTCAAAAAATAGCATTTGAATCTTCCCACCGAACTCTCTGCTGCGAGGTCTTTTTGGAGCGGGAGGTCTTTGAGGACTTTGACACTTCCAAATATGGTAATCAATTTCGCAGAGTTCTCGAGGTTACAGAGTTCTCCAAAGACCTCCTCCAAAGACCAAAGACCTTTTCTCAGAGTGCAAAGACCTTTCCCCAGAGTGCAAACACCTCAGAGAGGAATGTGTAGTTTTACTGATGAGTAGGCAGAGGGTAGACCCAAGTAGGCCCAATTTGGCCTACCTCACGTCGGCAGACTCGGCCTACAGGGGGTCGGCCAATGTAGACAGACGTAGACTCACGTAAACCGACTGTGCCTACAGGGCCTCGGAACGCAGTGAAGGGGAGCTGGCGATGACGTGGCACGAGTGGGTGCAGGGTAGCGGTGGGAGGCAATGAACGTGAGGCGGAGCCGGGGCCGGCGACGATGAGTGCAAGGGCGGCGGGAGGGAGGGTGGGCGTGGCACCAGCGAGCGCCAGGACGAGAGGCCTGAGGGAGGCCGTGCACGAGAGGGGTGCGGGCGGGCGTCAGACATGCATCTGCCGCAGTGAAGGATAGCTTGGATACGCCGACGAAGGTGAGGCGGGCCGTTCGTCCAGTTCCATGGCACTTTGACTCAAGATGAAGCAATCACCGCAGGTATCCGAATGCGAGCCGCGCGCCTTGCAGGAGACGACGCCTTCCTTCCTTGCGTTGCTCCCAGGCGACCAACGTGCCAGGGAGCGGGACCGGGACCGCGAACGAGTACAAGACACGGCCCCTTCGTCCTCATCCGCGTTGAGGACGCCATCGCCATTCGAGCCCGCCGACCTCGAGTTGCGCCACCAGCATCACTACCATCATTGGCAGCGCCGCTGTCCTCACCAATACACGCAGGGCCCCGGGCGGATGCAGACGAAGGCGATGCAGACGCGCGGCGTACACGGGCTACAGCGCTCGGCTTAGCTTCATATCGAGGGGGCCGCGAAGACGTGGGGTGGTGGGCGTGCTCGTGGATGGAGTGGGTGCGAGGCGCCGGTGTCTCAAGGGGACGAGTAAGAAGACAGTACGAGGGAGGACGGTGCGGAAGGCAGGGAAGACGTGTGCATCCATCGACCTTGACGCCCCTCCTTGCTCCTCGTCGTGCGCACCCCTTATGCACGTCCCCTCCCCCCTCCCATCTTCTCCTCCCCTCCACTTCTTCGCTGTCTCCGCAAAAGTATCCCCGCCGCCCCGGCCTCGGTACGGATTCTGTCTGGGAGCCTCGTCCATCCATTCACCCCGTGCCGCTACCTCAGCTGTAGATACACGACTGGGTATATATACTTCTCGGTATTTCGTATTCAATCCAGTCTTGTTTGCTTTGTGTTCACTCTTGGGATATTGACTTTCCAACAACGTTGTACCAAGTACATACCCTTTCTCCCTTTCGGACACCGTTATGGGCGGTTTGTCGTAGTTGGCATCTTCCGTGGATATTACCCTTCCATACCCCTTTCATTCAAAGTCTCTTGTCCCCTGTAAAAATTAAACATAAAATACACGAAGATGGAGACAACGCTTCGCTAAACACGGGCACTGCTTGAGCAGAACAGCCGCGAGGCTGAAGTGCACTTGAATGATGGTTCACAGTGCACAAGTCTGAAGCTGGGTAACCCACAATACGTTAAGATCTTCAAACACGCTTTCCGCTCTTGCGATCGGCGTCCTCGGCCCGCATGTGCCACGGCTCAATCCGCCGGTTACACCACCCTTCAGTTGTCTTCCGATTATGGAGGTAAATGGCTGTAGCATATATCTACCATTCAAGTCAAACAATGAGTAATATAAATCATGGATAACAATTTGGCTCAAACGGGAATGCTGTTGTACAGGAAAAGCGCGGGAGAAGATCGCGAACTCAACTTAGGTCCGATTGCTGTATACTGCAAGCGCTAAATCAACACCTACCTTGCTGTACTTGGGTATAACTGTGTTCGGCATGGTGCATCTGGAAAATACCCCATGTCTATGGCGGTCTATACAGACCATATAGACCAAATAGACCCATAGACTTCCCCTTGTCTATGCTAGACCGTGATAGACATGGGGTTTCTATGGTAGACCGCAATAGACCGATAGACCGGCAGAGGATAATTAAGCGATAGACGCACAGACGCAGGGGCACGCAACCATCATCGTCGCTTAAGGTAAGAAACCATCAAAGATGATCATTTGTGGACTAATATGGCTCGAACTCCGGAAGACAGAACGAAGGAAAAATTATATATTCAAAAAGCAGCTACTGTACAGCGCACTCGCAGTGACAACTAAGAGCATACATAGACACGATACGAAGAACGAAAGACGGTGTCATTCTGTAGACACCGATTGTGTCATGAAAAAGAAGGACATGAGTGATAGGATTGAGAACACGCGAAAGACTCCATACCTCGAGGATATCACTGCCGTATCGAGTGGGTAGTGCGGACATGTACCAAAGTGCAATGGAAATAGAGTAACTTACCTTATCCAGCGGCGTCAAGGAGCTCGTGGACGGCTGAAGAAGTGGAGGATTTGGAGGGGAAAATGCGGGCAGAAAGAAGAAGGGATCATAGTGGGATCAAATTGCGCACCTGTTTATGTATGTTCCTCGGCAAAGGACTTGGCGATTTTTTTTTCAAGTGGGAGTCGACGGTCAAGTCGTCAGTGAACAATCGAGGATATCGACAACGAGACAGAACAACGCCCAGATGGGGAGAATCAGGATGATGGACGCGAGGGCGATCTCTAGCCGAGTTTGCCGGTTGTCTGTCGCTTCGTGGGCCTGACTATTGCAGTCTATCGCTTCGTAACCGCGTCTATCGCCGTCTATTGGTCTATACGTGTCTGTGCAGATACAACCGGTCTTCACAGACCAGCCGTGTCTGTGGCGCCAGAATGCGTTTCCAGATGTGGCCATGTCATCCCCCGCAAGTTAACACCGGTGCTTCGCGATTTACTTTATATACAGCCTATATACGGCCAGGATGCTCAACCTTGCCCACCCATCTAACTCCCAGTCCGCTACGATCTTCTCAAAATTCTGGCAGTCCCCGCTTCCTATGTCTCTGCTGGTTTCTCTCATCAAGCGCCATGCTGACGACTTGAGAGCATTTTCCTCCAATTCACCGAACAACCAGAGCACCTGGGTAGCAAGTGTGCCGCTCAACATCATTATTGGAATCGCAGAAAGATTAAACAACGTGGAAGATATCCTATCCTTGAGCCTAACTGTAGGTCGTTTCGTTTTTTGACGTTTGACTCCAATGGCGAGTTGACGGCGTTTTATACTGCAGTCAACGCGGATCTATAGCATGCTGCTGCCTGTTCTCTATGCGTCAGTGGATTTGCGCTCCAGCAGGATGTGCAGAAATACGCTGGAGATGTTGAATGGCCGCCCCGATGTTACGCGCTATATCCGACAACTAGTTGTGCGCCCGAACCACATCGACCGTCGATCGCGGCAGCCTGCCAAACCTATCGACGAGCACTGGGTAGTCCAATCGATTGTCAAGCTGGCGACCTCCGGGCGTCTGGCACGCCTCACCTCGTTTTTCTGGGATGGCTTAGAGATGCCGCAAGACGACTCACTGTGGTATACACTGCGTAGCTGGTAAATTGGTTATTACATTCAAAATGACAACGGCTAATAAAATTAATAGCTGCCCTGAGCTCCGGAGTGTTGGTAGCAATGCCGGCCCCAAGTTGATTAACCCTGATAGCGAGGTCCGTTCTCTTCTTCATTCTTTAATTTCCAGTCGCTGGGAACCTACCAGCTTTTCCGTTTCGATGACCTATCTGGATTCTCCTTGACAGCTAAGACCCTGCCAGACGAGTGGGGTAAGTTGCCCCTTCTTAACTGCGATATCCAACATCTCATGCGAGTTTCACAGACACGTTTCTGCCCCCAGAACCAGAACTACCCGATCAACTATGGGATATGCTGTTAGAACGCAGCCCACGCCTGGAACAGCTGCGAATAGACGTATCGCAACGCTCTCGACGCGTTTGGGATACACGCCGCATAATCCAGGGCCGCTGGCCGCAGCTACGCGACCTGGAGCTTGGGGACTGCTCTATGACCGGCAACGGTTTCTCCCGAATCCTTATGGAGACACCCTTTATGCGGTTCCTGGCCGCGCACCCAGAGTTGGAGCGCCTCCACCTCCCCCTCCTCATCTTCCTTCCCACGAGCAATCGTTCTCCCCCCTGCCTCTCTGCCCTATCTTACAGAATTCTCTGGGAACGTATCGCATATTTGGGGTCTGCCGAATCTTCCCCGCATCAAAATCCTTTCCCTTGTCCACCAGCCGCTGTCGGAGAAAATGGTGTTACTCGTTTGCGGGACACTGGAACACATGAAGTCGCTAACATCTCTGTCCATCTGGCTTCACCTCGACGCGCAGAGCGACCACTATGCGATATTGCCGCTGTCGAAGAAAATGGTGTTACTCGTTTGCGGGACACTGGAACACATGAAGTCGCTAACATCTCTGTCCATCTGGCTTCACCTCGACGCGCAGAGCGACCACTATGCGATATTCCGCAATCTGTTCGATTCGTGCCGTGGCCTCACCCATCTCGATCTCGCCTGCTCTGAGGCACCCTGGGAGATTGTAAGTCCCGTCCAAACACCGTGTTAAGCCCCCTCCTTATAATATTTTCCTAGATTGAGTTTGTCTCCGCATTGCGCGGCTCCCGAATCGAGCTCACCACGCTTAATCTCACACGCGTCGAGCGCGCCGCGAATGAGCCCGATTTACACAAAGTTGCTACGCAGCTCGCAACAATAAATCCCTCTTTGCGGAAAGTGACGTTAAGATATTCGTTCACGACCTGGGTCTTTCTGGATACCATCCCGTATCAGCACGTGGGCAACTTTGTTGTGAAGGGCAAGGGCAAGCAGGGGTGCCCAATTGTTCTGGAGAAACAACACAAGTCGGGCCGACGCTGTTTTTACCGTCGCCCGCTACCATTCCAAATATCTAAATGGCTTCATCAGACTTTTGACAAATAACTTGTGACCTTGTACAAGCCCCATAAAGCCCGATAAAGGCCGGAAAAGATCGCAAGATCACAAGGATGCAAGCTTATGTCCGAACATCACAAGCTTCAAAATTTGGCTGATAATAAACTTGTTTTGGGGCTTGCACCAGCAATTTTGTGGCACATTTGAGTGTGCTGGGGAAGGTGTTAACCAGTCCAATGATCAGCTCCCTTTACCAAGGTAAGTCCGTGATTTTAGAAACCGGGTTTCTTCGACTTTTTGGCTTGCAAGCTTGTCGGCTAGCGTTGCCAAGCCAAAAAGCCGAGAAAGGGCGCAATCAAAATTCCTGGTACCGTTTTAGGCTCCAGGTCTCACTTCCGTAAATACGGAAGTTCGATCGCCTGCCAGGTCATGGATTACCAATAGTGTCCCACGTTTTCGGCTTCTCCCGGGCTCTGTGGCTGAAAAAAACGGTAAATGCAGAGGTTCGATCGCCTGCCAGATCATGGATTACCAAGCGTGTCCCACGTTCCGGCATCTCCCGTGCTCTGTGGCTGAAAAAGCGGTAAATCGAGAGTTTCGATCCCCTGCCAGATCATGTATTACCAACTATATCCCACACTACATTGGATTTATCGGCCATTAGGATTGTTCACAGTAGCCCTTTTTCCCGCCCTTTTTCAACCTTTTTGCCATTTTCTTCGTTTTTTGCCTGGTTTTTTTCCCCTTTTTCAATTAGAAGTACAAAAAGGGTAGAAAACCAAAAACAACCGAGTCCTACATGCAAATCTACGGGAAATGAAAATAAAAAGGGCACGAAAAAGGCTGCAAAAAGGGCTACTGTGAACGCTCCAGTCCGAGGCTCCCTTTTTCCACTTTTTGGCACCCTTTTTGTCTCTTTTTCTCCATTTTATGCAGTCTGCATGCTTGTATTGTTCCTCAAAGGACACATACCACCTCCAAGGTTCAAAAAAGACTGGGATGAATTTTGCTGGATTTTATAGTTCACTATCTACCGAGCATGAAAAAAGGAGAGAAACGGGTACAAAAAGGGCATCAAAAAGGGCGTGCAAAAAAGGGTGTCAAAAAGGGCTACTGTGAACAACCCTATTTGCCGCCGTCTACGGCATAACGATCCAGCTGCGAGGCCAGGCAAACCTCTCCGAATTTACTTGAATTTCGAGACTCATTTTCGTAGCGAAGTACGGGCTCACTACTCATGGGATATAAAGCCAGCCACATTTTCCATCAGAGATGGACCACACAGCACTCGACAGCACTGTACAGGTACATTACAGCTGCACTTTCCTTCACATCAGAGCACTCAACAGTCACGGTTATTTCAGTTTATGTGAGGTTCCATTGGAAGCAGCGCAACAGCTTTTGAACATAAGGCTTAAAGCGGTCTTAATGCTATTGTGTGCCCTCATCGTCTATAAAACCCTCACGTCCAGGGTGGTCCGACACAGTTGAAGGCGCTCAACATGGAGCGCCTTCGCTTCCGCCGCAAGGGCAAGCTCAAGTTTCTGAATCAGGCCTCATCACGCAGAGGCAGCACCTTTTCCGAGGTTCTCTGGACCTCCCTATGTGCGCTGAAGGACTCCGCTGACGTATTCCCGCCGCTGAAGAGCGCCGTCAGTGGTGTGGTCGTGCTGTGGGAGATCGCCGAGGTGCGCACCGTTAGGTTATTGTTACAGATGCTTATGTAATAAGTAGTCGTCCATTTAAGAAATCGGGATGAGGATTTTGCGACCTCTTGAAAAGTCAGTCACCATCTATTGCTCTAACCTTTTGATCAGAATTGTCGGAATTTTTGAAGGCTTTTTAACTTTTCATTAGATTCGAAAGCAAATGAAAATTGTGACTAAGCATCTGCTTTGGTCATTGTTTTCCCCTGGCGTGGGTTCGATCCTCGCTATAATCACCATTTTAAACCTTGATATCACTTCTAACCATTTCCTCATTCAAATCCCATGATTGAAATTTTGAAAATAAATAAATAAAACCTGTCATACACCTCATTGTACTGTATTTTGTAGGATCTCAGCTTCAACTTGTTCTCATTCTGTGTAGTTATGTGGTGGCAGGTGGCTGTCCAGGTAACCTTCATAAGTTCCCACGGTAGTTCCCATGGTATCGCACTTAGTAAATCCAAAATTGATTCCCTTGCTCCTGCTACACTATTTTATTTCAATGCACTTCCATCTTGAGATGCTTTTCTGCAGGTAAAACAGCTTGAGTATTCTTCAGTGCGCTGGATTTTACTTTATGTGCATCAGTGATATGCCGAACCGGCAGCAATTTCTGCCGGTCTTGATGGCTGACTGAAATCGGGCAGAGTTTGTTTCAGATCACAGAAGAACAACTGTAAACACATACAACGCGACCCACAACTCCCTCTGCCACGTGATTAAACCCATAAGTAAAATCATTGGTTTCTCAGTAAAATGATGAATCAGACACCCGTGAGGATATTTCAAGTTTGTATTTTAGGCTTGTTGTCGCGGACATGTCAATACAGAGACCGGCTGGGCGGCGCCGGCATGTCAGCTGTCTCAATGTTAGGCAATGCTTTGAGTATGGTGCAAAGTTGGTGCAGGGAGGCCATCCCGTACTCAATCCCATTATAGCAAAAAAGAAATTGCAAAAGAAATTCATCTCAGGTGGGATGCCTTGAAAAATCAAGGGCTCAAGGTTTTCATTGAAGGGAGATGAATATATGAACAGCCACAGCACGGTGATCCCTTTCAAGTGGGATATCATCAGGAAGCGGATAGATGTTGGCCGTATTGATTGAACGTGCGAAGATTCACTAGGTATAGGATTGGGAGTTGGGAAGAAACTCCGACAGGAGGTGCCGAGAGTGGCCGAAGCGGCCGGTCTTGATGGCGGCCTTTTGCTGCCGGTCTTTCCAACTCCCAATAATTCGGAACAAGCTCGTACTTACACCACTAACTCTTCCAGAAGGTAATATCTCACCTCATGCGTTTGAGCTCTCGCAAATGCATGAAGGCTGCACGCAAGCGATAGTAAGTGCAGCCGTCCTTGGGTTAGATTCCACTGTTAACTTTCTTGACCAGGTGGCTACCGGCTCGCATCTTTCGCGGACACCTACACCGCTGCTTGACAACTGCATACGATCGCCGCCCGGGAACGAGGTTGATCGTGGTGTGATGGCACCATGTGGGTCAGACGGGGAGGTTCGGGCGGAGTAGAGTACGCACGGGCTGAACATTGCGGATGTGTGGGAAGGGCATTCATTGTTCATGAGCTCATGTAATAGTTATAATACCAATATAAATATGTTTCTTAATTCCTTTGTTACTGTCCCATTGAGTGCAGTGGTGAGCCAGCAATAATCTGGAGCCTGGGCCATAGGCAGAGAGCTGGCACTACATAGCACTCCATAGTGATAGCACAGCAGCTTCATAGTCCTCCATAACACTTTCATAGCACTGACATAGGGGGGATGTAGCTATGGCCACTATGATGCTATGAAAGTGCTATGGAACACTGTCAAGCAGAGGCCAGTTCTCCTGATGCTAGTGCCGCAACCTACAGCTGTCAACTTTTGGTGCACTCAGCCAACTTATGGCAATTGACACACCATATCCCTGGTGTAAAGGCAGAGCAATCAACTAATAAATTATTAGCTCCATGGGAACATGGCAACTGGTGAAAAGCAATAGAGACTTTGCGGTAAGCCACCGGGCGCCACCCGGTGGCTGAACAGACATGCGGTTACAGGTGGCTATGTCATCTGGTGGCAATCTGGTGGCATAGAAAAAATATCATTCATGAGTTCCTTTGTACCCTATTCTACAATTATTCTGCATGATACTCATCTGGATACGCACAAGCACATACAGGGTACAAATCACTGGTATTTTCTGCTCATCCATTGAATATAATGTTTAGAAAGAGCAGTGAAGCGAATTCTGGGCTTGAGATTGACTTTATACACAGCAGTGGGTTGGCATTCTAGTTACATATTAAAAGGCGACAACATTGGGCAGCCACCAGACTGGCCACTGGATGACGTAGCCACTTGTGACCGCATGCTTGATGAGCCACCGTGTGGCGCCCGTTGGCTCACCGCAAAGTCTCTAATAGTTTCAGGTTGCGATTTACTGAATGGATTGGCTATAATTGCTTTGTTCAAGCCTGGGAAATTATTGCCAAGGTACAATATCTTGATATACGCAGTAAATAACTGACCTTCGTGTTTCAGCAACCTATTAAAGTTTCTCGCATAGGTTTGCAACGCTAGGATACGAATAACCAAGCTTGCAGGGATTTGGCTACTGTCATAAAATTTCTCTCCCTGCACTGCAATCAGTGTACGATCCTGCATTACGGAGTCCGTGCGGGTATTTCGGGCATTCGTATGGCTGTAATAGTGTAACATTATTATTTTTCACACTACTTCACTGTTTTTGCATAGAATTACACAGCTTATGGAATTTCCTAGCATTTATGCACAACCCATCCAATGTTCAACCAAAATAGCACCAGCCACCAATTTTCAAAAAAACACACAGGTTGCATCATCAGCTAACTTCTACATCACCTGGTTTGTTGCAATGAAAATAACACAGGTCACAATTCAGGGAATATGCACAGGCTAAAAGATGGTCAAAAATAACACAGGGGGCAATTCTGGGAAGATAAACTACTGGGATATAAGGCACAAAGGGCCGGCAAGTGGCAGGGCCCGCTACCTACGATGATTGTTTTATTCAGTAGTTGTTCAAGCCCATTTGAATCAAGACTCATGCAACAAGCAATAGAGCACATTAAAGATTTGGATCTGACTTGGTGTTTTCTCAGTATTGAGCAAAGGAAAGTAATGGCAGGCCAAGGGCCCGAAGGTTAAGAGGTCTCAAACAGCAGTCGAGCCATGCTGAATCAAGTTCAGGGTCTCGTTACATGGTCTCAGGTGATAGATGTTGCTCTCTGGAGCTCTCCACAGCAACCTCTGTCTACTATCATCTTCAAAATAAATCCTCCCTCCATCACCATTGACATCAGTGGTGTTCACTGGCAGGTCCAGCTGTGTGAACTCGAATGCAGAATCTTGAGAATTTAAATGAAATCAGGTTGACTTCCCAAGAGATGCTTGAATGACCCTGATCTGCGACTGAGCTGCGGGGAATGACGCCAGAAAATCAACGAGAGCTACACAATCTTAGCCGAGAGCCGCAGAGACGAAGTGAAGTTCGTTGGCCATATAACATGGCCAATGACCAGCCACCAGCTGCCGACATGGAGGCCAAAGCGCCAAAGTCAAAGCACAAAGATGCGAGATCCGATGATTGCCACAGATCGATCAATCGAGAAGACAAAAGGCAGCACAGCCCTCCCGAATCTCGCAAATCTCTTTCAAAAAAAAAAGTTTTGCCTCTAAGACCCACTACCTAAAGGTAGCGGGAATCTGAAGCTGATTCACACACCTTGGGTTGGTTGAACTAAACTACACCATCCTTCAAGACCTGTGCTCTAGACCTTCTCAGTGAAGCACCAAATGATATCTCTAGGTCTTGCCATCACTCTCCATACCCTGGGTTACATCAGTATGATGAATTACCATTCTAAAGTGAGATATAGCAGTAAGTTGGTCCCTTCCAAATCAAACCAACCCTCAAATCACACCGGAAAAGGAAATATTTCATTACAGTCAAAAAGTTTACTTGAAAATAGCAGAATCATGTTGCATTTCAGTGGGGACTGAAAAGACTAACATCACTCTCATCTAAAAGTGGAGCTGAAAGTTGAGCTTTCAAACTCCCTTTCAGATATTCTGAAAGCACAACTTTTACTTGATGCTGAAAGACAAACTGAAAGACCTACTTTCAGTATCCCTTTCAGTTTCCCCCGACAATTTTCCTACTGGTTACCATTGTTTTGGTACCAATAGGAAAATTTTCAGGGAAACTGAAAGTGCATCTTTCAGCTTGCCTTTCAGAATTGACTGAAAGTTGTGCTTTCAGAACATCTGAAAGGGGGTTTGAAAGCACGACTTTCAGTACCACTTTCAGATTAGGCTCATATTAGTTTTTTTCAGTCCCCACTGAAATACAATATGAGTCTGCTATTTTCAGGTTAACTTTTTGACCATAATGAAATATTTCCTTTTCCGGTATGAATGTCAGACACCTTTATCATCCATGAATTGACTACCATCCACAGATCCATATCTGTATCAAAATGAGATATGAGAAAGTTGGTTCACTTTGATTGCTCCATTTTTAGAGACAACAATAGTGTCATCAGCAAACCTGGGAGACCGGGGAGAAGTGTCTCCTTGCTGACAGGGGTAATAATGACACCATAGTTCTGCTCAAGTCCCGAGGTGTCTGACAATCAAGACTTATTTCTGCATCAACATCCACCTTCACCATTTATTTGTAAAATGTTACATTTCTGTGTTGCTTCCCACGGTAGTTTTCTTGTCTCTCAGACCATGCTTCATGTTGTCTCAGATGTCTGAACTGATTATGCCTGCTGGGGAATTGTTCCTCAAAATTAAGTTGGACTGGAAATCCCCCAAGAAACAGGAATGAGAATAAACTAGGCTGTCATTCATTCATTGAGCAAGTTCAGCCTCCAATTCTCCTGTGAACAACAAACACAGCACAGAAAGTCTTGCTAGCCAAATTCAAGTATTACAAACTGCGGGAAAGGTTTTCATCTGTAAGCCACTTGACAGCGGAAACCTGGTGTATTTTTGTTGATCAGTGGAGGCTGTGTATTTTTTGGTACATGAATGAAGTGGTGTATCTGTGGAAAATTGGAAGAGTGTGTAAAAAAAGCGATTTCATGGAGGTTGTGTATTTTTATATGCCAAGACTGAAGTGGTGAATTTTTGGAGGATGTTTGACCTGTGTATTTTCATGGTGATGGATACACCAGTGTAGAATTTGTGAGTTGCGTGTTTATCATGCATTCCAAGGCAGTGTTTTTTTGCTGAAAACTGCAATAATAATGTTACAGTATTACCCCCATACATCCGGAATCGACCATTTGTAGCAGCTAGTGAACATCGATTACGGTCTATCTATATTTTTCATTGAAACCGTCCACAACATAGCCTATTCCTATTACACCAATACCTAATTCTGCCAGGTCGATGGTTTGTGCCGGACCACCAAGACGGCAATCAGAAAAGGAATATTTTTTCACAGTTGTCTCTGAATTTACGAAAGTAATCAGAAAGTTACTTAGATAGATGTGGCTCGTTTGGTCCAATTATGAGCAGAGCAGATGATAATCTTGACGATCCAACGGAATTCAACGCCTCAACACATCGGCCCGGCTTTGACTCTTTGATCCGGCCGAAGAGCACGGCAAATGGCTGCCACAAAGAGCCGACGTCTTTGTCCAGAATGACCACTGGCTATCGGCAACCGTGGTTCTGACAGCGTGCGCTTAATAAGCTGATTGCCGACGATCTGGCGGCAAATGTTTTTGAAAGCACCATCGTGACGCTCGTTATACGAGTTTCTGGACAACCCTCTTTAACGACAGCCTGATTGCGCTCCAGCTGACGCTCATGCCTGTCGGTGCTGACCATCTATTTGCTGTAGGATCCACCGATTCGTGTGGCTTCGTCTCTCTTTTGGCCCTGTTTCCTTGATCTGTAGCTTGCCGTACATGGCCTCGCCTGCAACCACCCCGCCGCACCAGCGCCGACTCACATGCTATTAGCACCGTCTCCCAAAATCCACATGGCCCATCCTCAGGACCTCAGCCTCGCCTCACCGACACATCCACCTTCAGCCTAAGTCCCCACACCCTTCTCCGCACATGCGGGCTCGCTTACGGGCTCAATGCACTCCCTCACAGTGAATTGGCTCCCGTTCAAGTTCCCCAACATAATTGTCTACCAGCGACAGAGCTACAAGTCCAATGACACTGGCGGTGGGCGGGTGGGGATTGTTTTGCGTAGAGGCGGGTGGCTGTAGGAGTCTAGCTGCGGGTATTTCAGTCCGTTTAGAGGCGATGGTGTGTGTCTTGTCTTGCTCATCCTTCGCTCTCCACTCCCATCGTTCCGGCGTTCCTCCCTTTTTCTCCCATTTACATCGCTGTACATGCCCTTCCTCCCATCCTCCTTCACCCAAATTTGAGTATATACGAGAAACAAAAACGAAAACATATATATATAGAACGCCGAGTGATGGCTGCTGATGGCCTCGAGTGTCACCCATAACTACGACAGCAATACCAGATCAATGGCTATGCCCTCCCTGGCCAGGATTTTGGAGCTATCCGGCGCCAACCTGCCATTGGGTACACCAAGCTAGTGGTTTTATGAAAGCCATTCTCGGATATTTTGACACACGAGAAGTTCACTTACGTTGTCTAGAAGGAATTTGTCGGTAAAACTGGGCACCAAATAAAGTGCAAGTGGCTGTGCTTTCACTTTGCTGGCCAAACGGTCATTGCGAGAACCAGCCATCCATAGTACACAATTCATGGCAGCCAAAATTTAACTTTGCAGTCCTAGATTTAATCTTATCACTTGGTTCCTTTTCATTTAACAGCCTAAAGCGGTTACAGCTTGAACTTGGCAACAATGTTGATCTCAAGTTGAACCTGGAGGTATAAAATTCAAGAGACACAAGACAAAGATTCTTGTGTTCCAGAATCCATCGGTATTCATTATCCCACCAGCACCAATATTTCTTTGGGAAAGGAAGATATGAGTCGTTTGATGGACACCAAAGAATTCATTCAGGTCCTGTAGAATTGTAACTAATCAAGTGGATATTAGCATATCAAAGTGAGCAAAGTCAAAAGAGCGTATAAGTAGAGATATAAAAGTGGCCAATCACAGAGAACAAGAGCTCAAATGTCAACGAGATATGGATCTGATGCCAGAACTTCATCGTCACTGTCAACTGCATACATTGGGTAGTCCTCCACAATTGCTTTGAATCTCCTATCCATGACGTCTGACTGAAGAGCAGCTTTTTAGTTGAAATCCAACCTTGGATGCAGAATAGGAGTCATAGGACAAAGTCCAGGCGAGAGGTCCAAGGTGGGCATTTGTGAAGGATCACGAGAGCAATCTTCCGTGTCGCCATCCTCATCAGAAGCATAAACTGGCGATGCAACTGAACACAAAATGAGCCCAAGAAGAAAAGTGAAAAATTGTTCATACATCTATTGTTGAATTTTGAAGGCTTAGATGGACCCACTATTGGCTGGGACTGAACTGGAGCCTGAGTCTAAGACTGAAATTGACGATGTAGTGTTGCAATCTCCAAGTCTTTCTCCTTTAATTCCTCGTGTGGTTTCTTTATCTCCACCTGAAGCTTCTTTGCTTGCTTACCAGTGAGACTGTCAAACTCATTTTGTTTCTCCTTGATATGTTGTGAGGTCTCTGAGTGTGCTACACACTGCTCATTGTCTCATGGCCCATTCAAGCGGCTCTCGAATATGGCAATCACAACCAGAGTCTGAGATGAGCACCTTCCAAATCAGGAAACCATGTTACTGGAACTAGTCTCATGACGAGAACGATAGTCTCCCCACCAAATGGACCCCCTGCACCTTCCTCAGTGGCACCGGTGCTGCAAGGTCGGACGGCCGGTCCGTGGAACTCTTTCCACGTGCTGGTTTTGACATTACAGCACAGTTATTTTTACCTACCGTTACCACATTGTTTGTAACGTAAATAATGCCAGATCATCTTCTTCTCGCCACAAACCACCACAATTGCAGCCAGTGCAAGGCTCCTGCCTAGAGGTACCACCGAGGGACCTTGACCCCTTACTCCGGTAAAGCCGCCAGTGGGCTATCTAGCCACCAACACCCCCCAAATTCGCTTTCTACGACCTCTCGCTCTTCTCACGGCATTTTCCGATACTTTTACTCTATTATCTCGCTCTTTTCGTACTCTATGGCTCGGGGCCTGGTCTCCATTTTTATCTATCGCATCCCCTCGACCTCTCGACGGACTACCAACCCATTTTGAGAGCCTACCAGCCGGGCACTCACAAAAACGGGGGTTTAGCCGATGCTTGCCCGTCCCGCCACACACAAAGCAACGCCGCGAGCGCTTTTTACAATGGGGCGATGACGGGGAAGATGAAGCTGCACCAAGACGATGCACACACACAGATATCTCTCGTCTCGCTGCGGAATCTCCTTGCCCTTCAGCCCCACGCCTTCTGCTCTTCCTCCACACAATGAGAAGATGAGTCCTCTGACCCCCGGACCTTACCTGCATGCATGAGGCCAAGAGGATGGACAAGAGGCAGGCTATCCGAGCCATGACCACACTTGCGCTTCACACGACACGCTCGCTAACCAAGGGAGACCACTCATCTTCGCCGAACCAGTATCTGCCGGACGCTCCAGAATACAACCAAATGGCCATGCCTGAAGCCCCAAACCACTCCAGAGGTCGTTTGGCCTCACCACACCTCACATCCCACCAGAGACAATTGGTCTCCTGTTGGAGACATCTCATCTCCTGCCAAGTATGCACCCCAGAACTCGCCGTGTCAACTTCTGCGCCCTGGAAACGCTTTGTGGCCACATGGCGCACCTGGAAACATGTGAAGTTGTCGAAAGAGTATAAAAGGGAGCGCACTCAGGTAGAATAGTCAGTAGCTTCCGGGGTGTTTTCCCCACTCACTGTATCAAGTCTCACTCAATCCAAGGGGTACTCCCCGTCCTTCCCCCATACTTGTACCTCGTTCTTGTGCACCCTTCTCCCTCACTCTCAAAGCCAGAGACAGGCCACCTCTCTCATATTCGCCTGCACCTTAGGCATCCTATCTCCCACACCTCCTTTACAGGGTCCTTCCACACTGGACCCAGTGTCACCATTCCAGGCTTCCTTGATTAGGATCACCATTTTTGCAAGCTCAGCTCTGTTGAAGACAGGCCCAGGGAGAAGCCACCAGTTACAAACTGCCGATTCGCAGTTGAGGAGACAGATTGTCTCACCCCTCGTTCGAACGATGTCGGTGTCCTTGTTGGTGCAACACATATCACACGTCCTGTACTGGTTCTAAGTGGAAGAGTGCACCAAGGAAAGCAGACAGGACATCATTATAGGAGGTTCCTGTACACGGTACAGGGAGCCTGAACAAGTATTCTTTCATTCTCCGTTCTTCTTTGACTGACAACAGGCCGTCATATACACAAACTACCAAGGAGACAATCTGTCTCCCCAATCCATCCTTCATCTTTCCCCACCAGCTCCAAAGCGGATCCAAGCACCAACCTTCCTCTCAATCATTCAACTCTATTTCCCCCTAGAGGACAGATGCAGTTGCCTTTGAAACACATTACCTTTTGATAGTGACACCGTGGTCCTTATCACAACATGCATCTCACTGGGACTTGCTTCAAAAGCAAGCCTAGAGAGAATTATTCGGGTTTTCGAGTGCCCCAGACTCCAAGGTTGCCAGGATAACCTTGGCTGTCCCAGTGTCAAATTTCTTAGCCCTAATTGTGTTATTAATCTGAATTAATGTTAATGCTGACTCAGGAGCTCACAGAAGAATTGCCTCGAGGAGGGACTGATTTGTGCTATTGACTTGATTGTCTTGCACATGTCGGAGGGGTGTTAGATCCCAGTGCCGGTTATTCATGTGAGAGAGTTCCCGATTCAGCGAGGGGAGCAACTATGGGTGTCCCAATTTGTGTGCCCACCAGGCTGTTGGGAGATCAGGCTTCATCTGGTACTCAACTATCCACTCACTTTGCACATGGAGTACAGTCAAGTTCGCACAAAATGCATAATACTGCTCTATCTTCTCTCCGGAGACAACATACAGAAAACTGAGGAGATATGCAAGGTCACTGTCACTGTTGTAGGCCTTTAGAGCAAAGACACCACTGAATAAGAGCATGAGATGGCTGATCAACAGATGGTAGCAAGAAGAACATACAGATTACAAGTCTTAAATTTTATTTTAAGCTCATTATTTTGTCATGTTTTCCCGCCAACCTGGGTGGATTTTTGATACTGACGTAGTTGATTCGTGTTGGAAATCTTTCCTGATAAGTTTAGATTAAATTCCGTAATTCCTTTATATGGTCGATTTTTACGTGTTATATTGTGAGTAATTGCTATGCTTACGGCTAGATGCATTACCTCCTACACAGCTAACATCGGAATGGATCCGATGGGTTGCATCAGTTGATACAGCTGGATTGATGCATCAATTCTACCAACTCCCCATCGCCTTTGCAGAGAATTTGATGGAAACGAAGGATTCCAATGATTTTACTTTCAAATGCCCTTGAATTGGTGGACCTTCGGAATCTGACTGGACATCGAGGGAATTCCATAAACTCCCGGGATTGCCGTGTAGGTAGGGGTCCGTATAGTACGGTTGAGGCCGTGGAGATTACGGCTATTTACGGGTGCCAACCGGCCATAAGCATCACCGTAACAATGCTCCCAGAGACGCTTACACTTACGGTATGGTGCATTTGCTGACATTATGACCGTATATGGTCGTAAAAATGGAAGATAGAGAACACATAAGTATCTACAGTTGACTATCTCACAATGCATACAGCCTGGAGACTTAAAATCCTATGCATTGTCAGGTATATGCAACTGGAGAAATTTCCCACAGTATAACATACCATCAATATATAAATTTTTCGTTGAAATGGAAGGTCAATGGTTGTGTCCATGAGGTCAAAATGGCTGCGCAACACCTCATAATGAAGACAAGAGTATCTTAGACCTTGCAGGCCATTTTTAAGCCTTAACACAACAGTTTTCAACCTGGAATGTGGTCCAAATTGTCCACCAATTGAGTCTCAACCACCAGATTAGAGAGGTGACAATGCATATCCAGGCTGAAAGTTGTATGCAATATGCAATATGCATCTTCAGCCAAATTCTCTGCCTCCTGAGTGGGTTCTGCTAAAATCCCATGCATTGTCAGGTTTATGCATTTCAATATCATGCATTGTGAGATAGTCGACTGTATACTTCCTGTGAGGCGTAAAGAAGGTCCTTGAGGCCGCTGAATTTCAAACAGGGGTGATACTTCCGCAACACCAAAGCCCGGATAGTTTCTGGCTTCAACCAAGCACACAGCATAGAGATGGTATCTCAACATTTTCAGAGGGAATGGTGATGTGCAGTGTCCAAGAGAATGCAATGAATCCAGGCAATTTGTTTGACAGCAACTTAAAATGGATGCTGAAGTGAACTTGAGTAGTTATATGCTGACCTCAGCGCCCACAAAAGGTAAGTTGTTCTGAGAAGTAAGATCTCATGGTTTGCGAAAACAGGCAGCATACCAGGAAGCATCATCGCACGTTTCGGGCCCAGCTATTCGATGGGCTCAACTCAAACCATCTGAGGCAGAATAGACGTGTTATTCAATGTTCTTTCCCCATTGTCTTCCCAAAGGGAAACCTTGGCAATTGTCAACTCAATATCCTTCTCTGTTCTGTCATATTAGACATGCTTTGCCTCCCTATGCGTCACCTCCCTCTACACATTGATCATTGATACCTGCTATATGGCTGGATATAATGGTACAGGGACTCCCTGATTGTTCTCGGAGAACAATTTCCCGCACTTGTATCTCCGGAATCCAATCGTCATAAATGCCCAAGTTGTTCCTCCTCCACACATAGCTCATTAAACCCATGCCTGATGTTCCAACGACTCCTACTTCTTCACCTGTGTGGTGGAAGCACTTGACCTGCGCACATATGTCCGCAAGCAGTCGTCCCCCTTTGACATATGCAGTTTTGCTCTAATTTACAAGATCAACTCAATAAAGTGCACTACAGAGAATTGAAGCCTGTAGAAGGAGGCCAAGGCAAAGAAATCAGCTGCTGTTAAGGGTAAAACTGGTTAGAAAAGTGTGGAATCCTAAGTCAAGTAAGTATATTTCTCAGATTGCCGTATCATAATGCTACCCTTCAATATGTGTTCCTCCCAGCATCATATTGCCTGTATCCAATGCAGCCCCAGAACACAGTTTAGATATGATATCTTCTATAGTCTATTGACACCAATTTCCGATAGTCTTTACTTCTCCAAAATGTGTCTACTCACACTAGTTGAACATTTCAAGTTTTTCAGTGAAAATTCTAGTGAAAAATGTTTTGAATTTTACAGCAATTTTTCAGTGAAAAACCAGGTGAAAAACTTGAAACATTTTTTTGTGAATTTTTTGAACCTTGTGAAAAATTTCTGAAAAAGTGGTGAAAATGTTTTGAAGTTCAAAAATGTCATTAAAAAGTTTCAAGTTTTTCACCTGGTTTTTCACTGAAAAATTGCTGTAAAATTCAAAACATTTTTCACCAAATTTTTCAGTGAAAAACTTGAAATGTTCAACCAGTGTCAACCCAAATTGACCACACAGCATACAATGATATTAGTATGATGTGGTCATTTGACTCAGTACTCAATTGACCTGCGCACATGTATACGGCCAAAAACAGTGTTGATGCCTTCTATAGCATCACATACAACCGCTCTAATAGTCTCTGCTTCTTCAGAACTGTTTTAGCAAATCCGAATTGACCAAACATTGATGGCAGGCTTGATGTGGCCTATCTGGTGTTTGACCCAGCACCAGAGTGCCCTGAGTACATATAAAGCTCTGAGAATAGTATAGTATCATAGTATATCACTCTGATTGTTTGTACTTCCCCAAAAATTTCTAGCTCACCTGAATTGATTGAACATGTGTACGATTGATGTGGTCCATTTCGGATGTTCAACCCAGCACCTGATTGCCCCGGGCACATATACACCCCTGGTAACGGAGTGTATACCTTCTATAGCATCATAGTAGACCACTACAATCATCTGTATATCTCCCAACAAATTCTAGCTAACCTGAATGGACCAAACATTGACAGAGATATTTGATGCAGTCATCGTATATTCAACCCATAGTCCAGCACTCCAATTGTCTGTACTAGTCCAATGTAGGTATTTAATTTGCTTATGTACAATTTTAAGAGAGAGCCAAGGCCGAAGGCCCGACGAGTATTGCCATGTGCCAGCAATGGCCCTCAAACCTTTCATTAAAGTGTACAATGCATGTCTTCCATGTCAACATCAAGATCAAGTCGATGTCCACACCTACACCATTCACCAAATTCATGTGTTGTAAAATTATGACATCCCCAAGCGCCTGGGCTTGAGCTCCTTTGGAATCACCTATAGCACCAAGGAGGTTGGATCTCGATGAGAAGACCTTGAAGTTCAGATTCTTCTTTGTAATTTTTTCAATCGCATCAAAAATACCATTCCAAACCAGCACAAACGCTTCATGCGTAGCCCAATTGCTCCGTATGCGACCAATAACAATACCTGGGATACCATGAATGTATAAATGTAGAAACTGTAAAAAAACATACACTTCTCAATTGAATTTGACCAGATAATGAGCTTCCACTCGTTGGTCCTGTCGTGCACCATAGCAAAAGTGGTGTCAACCATAATCCAAATCGCTTCCAATGTGAGTCTTGCGAGCTCGGGATTAATGGTAATACTCACATGCATCCCATCGGTCTGAGTAATGACAGAATGAATGTATTTGTCTGCAATGTCGCAAGACTGTTCTTTGTCAAATTCCTGGTAGACACCTGAAAAGAAAGTCAAAGTCACATCCCAAAGTCATCCACGAAATAAATCAACTCACCAGGAAGCCCAGTTCCATTGGGGAATCTGGTTAAATGATCTGTGCACACAAGATTCCTCATGTGCGGCCATTGATCATACCAGGGTGAACCTCCTGTGGAAGTTTGCCGTTAAAAATCTTCCAGGTACTGGGCGCTACAAGATTTGCTGAAATGTAGCATGAGGAATCTTCTAATCCTTGGATTTGAACACTTACGGCAGACTGAATTTTGGGGAAGATGGGACGGGTGAATGATTTGGCAGCAAGATCCAGTGAGGACTTCACTATCATCATCCTCCTCGTCAATCTGTTCCCCTCTGAATAATTTGACAAGGATCGATTCTCGTACGACTGAAGTGTCTGTTCACCTTTTTGGTCTGCATCAAAAGTCAAAACTACCGGGACCCATGATTTTGTGCTCGGCTTGGCATGCACAAAATGCAGTCATTGTAAGGTCAGTGTCCTTAGATAAAGAGATCCAAGAACTTGAGAAGTCTTGCAATTTAGTGGGTACAACACTGTCTCTTCAGAATTTCGATAAAAAATAGTTTTGCAAATTGCTTTCAAAATTTCGCTAGTCAAGAAATTCGAGATAAGCAATCTCCGTTTCCCTTATTTACCGATGGTGATTTGCTCCAGTCCCTGCAGTGATTTATCGAAGGACCAAGATCACCCCAGTGAACATTCCAAAAGACACACAGTGGGTACATGGATTCGTACCACCATGTGCATGCAGTGGCCCACAAGCACAAGTAAAGAACAGGACAGGAGAAACAGGCAGGGAAGACAGCGCACATGTTGTGTGCAGGCGAAGAGCCAAAATTCCGGGCCTGGAAGGATTATAGAAGGCAGGGGCATCGTCGGAGCGGAGATACAAGAGGTGCCCTGCAGACGGCGCTAAACAGAGCAGATCATAGTACGAGAGGGCTGCTTGACAGATCACTCGAAAGAGCTGTAGAGTATTCGAGTTGAGCAATATTAATAACTGCGCGTCTGGAGTCTTAGGCGATAATTTGGAGTGAACATCTGATCGAACTGTACTTGTCACACTGGATTTTGTTTTGCCGAGCGGTCGAGGAGGTTACGTTGGCACCAGATTTAGACACATATTCAGGTGGAGCGATAGGCACAACATCAGCCCAGCCTGTATAGGCAATCTACCTGCGCATAGAGAGTGAGAAATAACTTTGCATCGGCATGAAGTAGAGTCCTGGATATCTGTTCTTCGGATGTCCAATTCCGTGAGAAAGATCATCCGCAAACCACAAACGGGTGCATTCTGGAGATTGATGAGATCGGACTAAAGTCAAGATGACCATCGCTTCGATGTCAGCGCTCAGTAATTGAATGCTGTTGAACAGCTGGATTAGACAGGTTCCACGAAGCAATGCATTCAATTGCCGTGTATGTGGATTCGTCTCACTTCGGATTAACCGAAGAAGGCGCAATTATCGCTCAGTCGCTCAGAACCTGCCAGCTGAGAATGTCCCAAACGAGTCAGTTATGTAGAAACGTTTAAGATCCGGCGTGGCGGCAAGCTTGAAGAAAGATGATATGAATAAGAGCTGCAACTCAAAGTGCAATATGACAAATTGCGAAGAGTACGGAAAGTTATGCCAGCATGAGTGCACTGAGAAAACATCGGGATGGATGAAGTCCGGGAGATACATTCATTTGATGGCCGACATGTTTTAACAATTTAACAATGTGATTATCGTCTACGCAACAAATGCTTAGGTCCAAGTACCTCGACGAATCCAAGTGGGGAGGATATTGTCGTAAAAGTCGTGAGTGTCGTGAAGGCCTCTTGAGTCGCTTGAAAAAATCTTCGCGCCTTTGGGGCGCACCATTCAGTGGAATGTATGACAAATTCCGCAAAGACCGACACATTCGCGTGTGTGACGTGGGTGATGACGGCGCGCGACGCGCTTTTTGGATTAGGGGGATGACTCAGCGCTACTTGGGACTTCACGCCTTGCCAGCAGTTGTGTCAAAGACTAGGTACCCTTTCAGATGGCGTTGAGATGACGCCAGGACAAAGCCGCGCTCACGTCGGAGTGCGCGGAGGTTCCAGAACTTGGGCGAACTTGGATCTACACTCGCATTCGCTGACCCACTCTCAGTTATGCACGCACATATTCTTTCACTCTCTAGTGCTCTTACATCACAATTATTCGTAGCATATGAGCACACCGAATCTGCGGAGACTTCGCAGAAAAAGCTTGACGTACTCAAATTTGTTCTAGGCGTCAAACTTTGTTTTTCGTATCCATCCACCGCTAAATGCCTTGGATGACGGATCTGTCTGTTTCTAGCGCCGAGGGCGTCGAAGGTGTCATCCCCTGTCGTTGGGCGCAACATTCAACTGTGAAGGTTGATGTTGAGAATAAGTATCAAGAAGTTTGATCGCTGGTACTCACCGTCGGACAAAAAGCGCAAATATAATCTGTTGCTAGCTCACATGTCGAAGTTTATTTAAAGGCCGGCCCAAACGCGGAAGAGGACGGTACCGTGGATTTAGAAAATTATTTGGTGATACAATTAACGGTGTCGGCCCAGAGGGCCTCCAGACATAAATAAGTTGAGCGGAGTTTAAAAGGCTTCGGCACTGCCCACCCCCCAAATGTGAACCCATTCCGCCGAAATCTTGCCCGGTGCTATCCCGTTGAGGGCCAGACCTTCTGACCTTTTATATAATGTAAAGTAGGATTCTTCGGAAAAATTCACTGTGAAGGTATCATACTGTGCAGACGGGGTAATATCGGATCGCAGCGAGGTCAACTGAGCAGCGAAGTTTCAAAAGGCTTCGGACAGACAGTCTCAATTTTACAAAGAGTAGGATAGGATAAGGTCCCTGTATAATGCGGTCAAACTTGTGGGAGCGCTCGGTGTACATCAGGGACCGGAAGGTGCTTGTATGAAAGGGCGTTCGGTCTCTGTAGTCTGCGAAGCCGGAAAGCGTCTCTTCTCTCTCTTCGTAAATTACACCTATCTGTCTGACTCCTTTCAGACTCTGCTTACACGGCGATTGCATATCTTCAGGATACTACCGTTACGCTGCGAGAAGCGTCCAAAAAACGGGGCGCTTCTCATAACACCGCGCACGACGAGACTGAGGTTTCACAGCCCGCAGATTGTGGACAGAGCAATTGAATGTCTTGGATTCCAATAAGCGCCGAGCGCTCCGTCAGACAAGGATCTCACGCAGCAGGGGAGGAGACTGGCAGAATGAAGTCTCGTATTCAATATATTATTATTCTTCAAAGCATAGGCCCATTGCTCTCGGAAATTGACTAATACCCCCTCTCTTCCGGAGATTTCTAGCTGCCTACCTTCTATAAAAACAGTTCTGTCGATCAAGAAAAATCAATCGATTTTGCCTTGAAAGAGCCTGCTATGTTCGCTCTCAGCCTTGCCGCCCTCGTTGCCTCGATCTTCTCCATTGCATCTGCTCTCACTCTCCCTAGTGAATACACGAATTTTACGACTGCCAACCTCTCTTCTTTGGCTGCTACAAGCAAATTTGCCATTGCCTCAGAGCGGTTTGGAACATTGCTGAACCTTGCGTTCGCCATAACAGGTGATGGTGAAGCTGTCATGCTCGATGGAACTGTGGCCAGTAATCCCAATGTGCAGGTTGAGTGGGGTCCAGCACTGAGTCGATCCTCCAATGACATACCTTCCCAACTAGTGGATCCTAAACAATGTCATCGGTTCAGCAACTCAATACACCATTCAAAGCGCGCAGGCACCAACCTTCCTGTCTTTCCCTGGTGCTAGATCAACAACTCAGACGACGTCCTTGTATGGTCAAACCATTGTCGACAGTATTGGTTACCCTACTTTCACCATCCAGCAAGTTACCCCGGGTCAGAACGGGTACACGTAATTCGTTGCTCCGCTTAATACATCTATCTTGCTCTAAACTATGAACAGCATCACTGAAAATATGTTCGGAGGGATATTGACTGCTTGGCCACCATATGTGGAAGGTGGTACAATTGGAATGGTGATTCACTTCGTCGTGTTTGAGACGTTATAATTGAATGATTCAATGTGTCAGGCTACGTTCCAAGGAAGTGAACAGCTGGGATCTGCGCAAGTTTGGACGATCTCTGCTGGTAGGTCTTCACTCACTTCGAGATTGTCGCAGCTGAAAAAGAATTAGTGTGATGGAAGTGTGGTGACAAGTTCGGCGCAAAGGAGGTCATATGAGCGTCAGCAATGACTCGCCAATTTCTGCGATTTTTCCTTTCTTTTTTGGTATCTTTCTGCTTCACACCAGTGAAACTTGATATTATTACTTGTATCTTAAGCAGATGTGGTGATTTTGTATGTACATGTTTGCAATCACTTCAATTGGCACTTTTCTCTCAACCACGTTCCCCACTGATATGCAGTGGATGTGTCCGGCTATGGAAACACTATATTTTCGCATTTCATCAACGGAAACATCGTACATGTCATCTACCGGTGTCAGTACTGAGTTCCCGAAGTAGCTGGCAGGACGTTGACCACAGAGTAACGAGTGGATCACAAAGGGGGTAACCTTTGGGGTCTCTGGCAGGTGCTTGCTCTGAAACCTGTAGGAGAATGTGCAGTCCAACGTTAAACATCGGGGATATTCGTTTGATTTTACAAGATTCCTGATGACAGGAATCCCTTGGAACCTATGCTCAGCTTGGTTCGCAGTTCTGTTCATTGGTGTTTGGCTCAGAACGCGAGACGCGTTCTGTCAGATGATGGAAACCAAAGGGGATCATCTCTAATGGGGTGCTGATCAACCAAGATCGTCCAAAGAACTGTGCTATCTTTAGCATCACTATCCTGGAACAAAGACTATACTTAGTTCTCTGGATCCCTTTCTCGGAAACACAACAACTTGGGTATCATTCGAAAGCTATTGACCAGTACTGCTCAGTTCTGGTAGAGTTGTTCGAGGGACACCAATCAAAACCTAGGAGACCCTGCTAGAGAGACCAGGGCTTTGATGGGGATCAATCCTACATCAGGCCCCACACAAAAGCCTGATGCTCTGTAATCCGGAATACACTCAGAATGGTGTAGGAATGGCGTGCTCAGGCTGGGAACCAATAGGAACTATACCTGGACTCTTACCAAGACAGATAAACAGAGTCTTGACTCATTTTCTCTTATTTTCATTGTTTGTAATATTTATTCTCAGACTAGTATAAGTAGCTAGGGTTTCTGACTTGATCGGCACGCGATCCACCCCAGTTCAAGTGAGCTCAGTTCACGCTAGAGGGTGTATCCAGGTCTTCGAGCCAGTTACCATCTCAGGATTGTAATTGTATCGAATATCATATATTCTATTGGGTGGAAACATCTCGAATCATATTGAATCGTATTGAATTGCTGGTCTTGGACCTTGGATCGTATTGAATTGCCGGTCTTGGACCTTGAATCGTATCGAATCGTACTATTGAATCGTCTCGGATCGTCTCTGGCTCGTATTGGCTCGTTGGAATCATGTCTTGCATATTGAATCGTCTATCCCATTGTTGGGAACCCACCAGAACCGTTGAACCTTGTGTTCTCACTTCCTAAAACCACTGTTTGGCTGTCTGCCACCCTACCCCTTTGTCTCGTGTGGGCAGTAAAGCGAGTTCCTACGCTTTCTGCAACAACACAGCACTGTTTCTCTGTCGCAACAAGGACCATAACCTTCCCTCCAACCTTTACAAGGCTCTGTGCCAGGGACTATAACTCGTCTGACTGTTGGAACTTCCGGTTTCCTGGTTCTCGCTCATTCTCTTGGAGCTTCGTGATTAGATCCATCTCTTCTCGAGGTTTTATTGGGTTTTGAGTTAGGGAATAAGTTTCCGTTGGTTTCCATAGTAGGTACAGAGCTCATTGATCACCACTCCAGCACATTTGCTCCAGCCTTACCAAAGTAACCATTTTTACCTAGGCAAAGCCCAAATTGCAAGACCGATCACAATTTAGTTTTGCAGAACTACGGAATAAGATAGGCATCAAAAGGAAGTAGCACGTGTGATGTAACCTGTGACGTGACATATAGGGCCCCACCTCCTGCATCTGGAAAACACCCCAGATGTCTATCAGAGACCCTCATAGACACATAGATTCATAAGGCGATAGAGCCATAGGGCGCCATAGTACAACATAGACCATGTGCTTCTACGATAGACAGCGTAGCCGACGCATCGCGTTGATATCTGCAATTAATATTAACATTCAAGGCAGTAATGGTATTTGTATTCGAGGTTGAGGTCACCTCATGAACTGGAGAAGACCTGGAGATTGCTTAAAAGAAGTTTCACCACTAATGGTCGCTAATGGTGGGTGGAACATCCTTCCTCTCATCATTCCGTCGTTGCTGCCATCAAGGAAGGAGACGTCGCTTTGCACCCCTCCCGACAATTTCTATCACTTCCATTAATATTCCCACCGCTGCCGCCCAGTTTTGACTGCAAAGAAATAAGGTAAATTCGCGCAAAACTTGGGTGGATTCAGTGATGCAAGGGCTCTATATTTGGATGAGTCTACTCAATTTTGGTGTACTCCCCCGCTAGAGTCGCCCTCCCAATAGATGTCTTGATCAGTACCCTGAAGTCCGGATTCAAAAGTAGACCCATGGGAGGGGAAGAGAATGATGGGTCTAGAATATGAGATGCTGACCTGCTTCTTTTTCTCGGTGTCTATGGCCAGGAAAATGACGGACATCGAAGACTAAGTAACAGTAGTGGCAGTGCGCCAGGAAAAATTATCGAGAGAAATGATATTGTCATTGATGTCACCTGTGTTGAGCAAAAGCCGCACGGGCCACATGCGGCTTCATGCAGTTTTGGGGCATTGTGCAAATCCACCCAGAAAATAAGGAATTTGAGGCCAGCACACTATGCATTTCAATAGATCACATGTAATGTGTATTGCAACCTCTGGTTTATATTGGGATATGGGATAGTTTCAAGTTACCAAAACAGAGCATTGATGCACCACCTCATATTTGATGTCATTGCACTTGGTCGCAAATGTAGCTTTCCCACGCTTCCCCTGCAGACGAATTCAAGAATATCAAAGATGCACAATTTTCAGGCCCTGAATACAAGTTTGGAGATATGATAATAAAATTTAACCCATAAAAAATTCCATGCGGCTTTGCACAAGTGTCAAAAGCTCCATGTGGCTCATGTGCATCCTATCTATTTTCACCAAAAAACTTGGAATGCTCAACCAGTGTTTGGATGGAATCATTAAAGCTATAGGATTCTGATCACTCTCCCTCAAACTGCAGCCCAAAACTGCTGTGGAAAGATAATCACTTACCTCAATTTGGTGCTATCCATTAAAACAATTATAATCCATTCACATTCAAAATTAACCTCTCACCAGTATCAAGAAATTGGGATAATTTTCAGAGATGGAAACTCAGTTCAAGTTCTTGAGAGATCCCGACAGAATGAGTGGTTTTGAAAAAGGCCCAAGTGCTTTTGATATTCAAAAACATTCCAAAATCTTGACCAAAAGGAGGGGGCCACAAGCACTTGAAGGGTTCTTGAAAGAAGTTAAAAGATCTTCTAAGAGGTCAGATATTGCGAAATCTTGAGCATTTCATGCCTCTAATGTTGCTAATCTTTCAAGATCTTGCAAGATCTTGCAAGATGTCATGCAAACAAACATGTTTATGCACAAACATAGGCTTTCTCCATTATGGTCCTTCATACTGATGGCCCAAATAGGTATGTTTGGGGATCGTGGGAACGGAAAATTACCCTTTTTGGAAGGCTCAGCTAGGTCCTGTCCCAACAAAAAAGTGCCCTGTCTCGCAAAAATCTGACTGAACAAAACTGGGCAATGTGGGTCAGTTGGGACCTAGCCTCCAAAAGGGTATTCCGGGGTCCTAGTGAAATCTAGCCCAAATCTCACTGCCCAAAACTGCGGGTTTGCACAGGTCATGTGGGTTGGTGAGGGTAAACCAACTGGCACTGTACCTGCACCTGTAAAGGCCCACACTCATGACCTGCCATGGTGTGAGGCTGGTGTTCATGCTATGCACTTCACACTGCCACATGGTCCGTCCAAACAATGGCCATGAAGCGATGAAGCTCATCTTCACCCAAGGTCAACCACCAGCAATTGCCTTCCTACCTCAGCGGACATTTCAACCACAGGCAATGACCATCTTCACCCACACTGGACCTTTGGCCAGATGATTCAGCAACACCCCTGCCACCAGCACAGGCTCCTACACTCCTCAAAACATCACTCTGTTCCTCCTCAGGCCCTAGAAAATTCTCACAGGCACTCTCAACAGTTTTCACTGACACCTTCCTGATTAGAAAACAACATTGCTGAATATGGAATCCGCCTACTCATATTCATTCTAGACAATTTCAGCATTTTCTACACACACATTGATGATGCTTGGACACCCAGTGACCTATGAGGACCGTTTCCAAGGACTACAGAGTGGTATCACTGGCCAGACTCTAGATGCATCCCAAATTGGTCATTATTCAGGCAAAGAAGAGGACCTTCACCTCAATATTCACAATGAAAGAGCAGCTTCTGATGACCCAGCAGTCTCTGCAGCACCTTAAGCACCCTTAGGACTCCTTTTCTTGCTCAGGAAGCTCACTCTGCATCCCTGCAATGTGTTCTTTCATGGACAAAGGACAATTCATCCCAAAATGGCTCTCCCCAGGTTCACACCACATGGTCACTTCAAAACGTTACCCATGATGGTTGGCTCTAAACACGGTATCAAGGAGAAGGGAAGCAGCTCATGACTGGTCCCAAAAGGCATAAGAGGAAGTGGGATTTAGGGAGAAGTAGACAGACACCTCCTGCAGGATTCAGCTCCCATGGTCTTACCACTTCCTGTCATCATGTACACAAATAAACTTGAAACACACACACACTCTCTCTCTGGAGTACTGAGGATTTCCTTCACTGTGCACTGCTCATCATAAATGTTGCCTGGAGAAGCATCCTCACAAGGAAAGCAAAATGTTTGCAAGGTACTTTCCTTCTCTCTGTCTCTCAGCTCACAGCAGGTACACCTGCTGGACAAAGATCATCGTCTCACACCATTGGCTCCCCTCATTGCACTCTATGATGCATATCTACCCCTGCATATCATTATCCTTCAACACTATTACCCCCTAGAGGTTGAATGTTGTTGCTCTTAGGATCACATATCTTCCAATAGCAACACTGCAGTCATCATCACAACTGGAGCCCACTGCAAGAGGGTTTTATTGTGGATTTTAAACAGGTATTAGAATCCACCAGAAAGAGTGCCATGTCTCCAAGGACAACATGAGCTTCCACCATCACACGAAGGACCCTTCTACACAAAGTAGAACTCATCAAAGGAGACCCAGTCACCTCAGCCTCTACTGCAGCGGGCACAGGATCATCTTTTGTTTAACTGCTGCCAGTACAAGAATCTACCCTCACCTCTCTTAAATTATCGCAGGAAACACCTCCCATTACCCTATCACCAGAATCCTTGTTAGGCTAATATAAGTTGAATGAGCCAGTGGCACATGTGGCCAGGTATGCCTGGTCACATTTTTACAGATACATCTTCAATCGATCCATGGCATGTGTGGTCATGTAAACAGGTCACATTTTTACTGATCCATCTTAAATCAACTGGTGGCACATATGGCCAGGTTTACCTGGTCACATTTTTACTGATACCTCGTATATTAAGCAGATGCCTTGTATCACATTGTTCATGTTTGCCGTGATCCGAGGATACCCCTTTAGTTCCCTGCTCCCGTCTTCGCTCTGAGCCCACCCAATTCTGTCCATTTTTTCCCATACCTTGAGACCCCATGACTCAGTATGTGCATTGCAATCAGCTACATTTAGGTTTTCTTTCCCAACCATGGCCCCACCTTGGCTCCGAGCTCTGTGCCAGCAATGCTGCTGCCCACTTTTGTGCGCTCAAGGCCCACACAAAAGGCAAGCATCTGTCTAATCACCTTTCGTTCCTTCCCCCCATCATGATCCCACTATCCCCTGCATTCCTCCTCCCTTCAAATTGTACTTCAAGCCTGGGTTCTTCCCTCAATCAGCTCCTTCTGAAGACTGCGCCGGCTTCAATTGCTCTTGATGGCACCTCTTCAATTGTCAAATCACGACGAACGCACAGATCAAAACCGGGAAGGCAAAAAACTTCTCAAGATGGGACTTCAGGACCTCGGAATGGCTGGGAGACTCATCGACACCCTCAAATCCTGCTGACTAGATGCAAGACAAGGACGCGCAAGACGCCCCAAGTTTCGGATGCAAAAGCTCCCCAAGCTCGCTGAATGATTTCTTAAGCTGCTCAAGATCGCCTTGCGTACCCTCTTCTGATAATGATTGTCACCCCCTTCATTTCGTCCCTTTCATACGTTCCCCATCATCCATATACCTTATGGCCTTTCGACTTCCCCTTTATTTGGCACTTGTATTGCCTACTATACATCCTTGATTGAGTTTTACTGACAATGTTGTAAACAGGCCCAACGTTCAGATTTTAGTCCTGTATCTCAAACAACTTAATCTGGAGGTAAGCTCTCATGCTCTTAAGATGCTATTCTCCTCTTTCACTGGCCTCTTGGTGAAATCCACAGGTCTCGCCTCGAATTCTGGCATTCCCGGCGAGTCACCAGGATTTTTGATAGCACAAATCTTCACTCTTACCTTCATATTATTTAGATATCTGTGCCACTCGCGTATTTTCCCCTCCTGGTACTATCCATTCTGTGTCCCCAGTACGCACAAATCCGGAGCTGACATCACCAATTTATACTGATTTCATTTAGCTTTCACGTCGCCGCCAGTACACATCAAATGTTGAAGCATCATCTCACCGTGTGTTAACGCTGTGTGAGGCTGACTGCCAGAGTTTTTCTCTTTTCCACCAAGTTCCATCCACATTTTTGGTATGCTGCTATGGCTCACTGCGCATGCACCCCTGCTCTCCCCGCTAATTTCTTCTTTGGCGTATGACACTTCAAGATTAATGTCGCCTTCTGCCACCCAACGCGATAAGTTTTCTACAGAAGCGTTCCCATTTGTGCTCACCTCTCTGCATCTCAGTGCGTCACCCAGCCACAGATATACAATTCTTTGATGTCCCGCATGCAAGGCGCTAAAACGTGGCGAGTGTCTGATGAACATCCTTTGGTTTCAATGCAGCTGACCCTCCAGTCTTTCAAGCCTTGGCGCATCAGCATCTTGCCCAATCTCTCAGTCAATCCCCTTCAATACTCCAGACGCATCGCATGCAGATTCGATCGAACCAATGACTTCCATTAATTTTGTGGCATTTCAACAAACCAACCCACACGTCAAGGACCCATTTTTGCTACGATCGTTCCCCATGCTACATTTACATTGTACGTAGGTATTGAGTCTGCTAATATGACTTTCCGCAGCTGGCACCAACTTGAAATCCATCGGCGTCGTTCGTACGTACTCATTTGGCATGCACCTGAACGCTGATTTCCTCGCCACTGGTAAGTTCACTACACTACAACTGAGTTATTTCTGATTCGTATTGCAGGCAGAGTGACAGGAGAATAGTGTCTCCCAGTAGCATGTAGGTAGACGTGTATCATAGTAGGAAATATACCTCAAAGCACTTGGAGAGAGTACCTTTTTGAGCAAGTATCTTGAAGTACCTCGGTTCACACAATCTGTTCAACGGTTATTTTACATGACAGTTGGCTGCTTTTTAACAGGTCTACCCATATGCCGGAGCAAAGCGAAGGCATGTCTTGTATATCTTAAATTGCTCCTTGGCACATGTGGCCTAGTGCTGCTATGACTCAAAAAGTCGAGCCATGATTCCAAAAGTCAACTTCAAACTTCATTCAACTCAACTTGACTTGACTCATGGCATGAGAGTCACTTGAAGTCAACTAAGTTGGTTCCAGTCATTCAAGTTGGCAATAAGATAGAATATTGTCCAAAAATCTCGAAAATATTCCAGAGTATAGAGGAACATGTAACCTACACGAGAGACAGTAACCAGGCTAATTGAGTCCGATTGTTGCCCTAAAACAGTGAATTTGATCAAACCCGCTAATTCATGTCTAGCTCCTTCAACCCTTGTTCACATGCTTGTCAAATTCCAATGCAAGATGTCACTTCCAGTCATACAGATGCATAATTCAGGAAATATACCAAATTTTACTGGCTAGTTCCATGAAATCAGGGGGACAAATTGAGGTTTTAACACCTAAAACTGACTGATAAGTATCCATAGAACCTAGCTACCTTCAGATGTATGTTCTATACTCATGAAGGGGTACCAAAAAGGGAAAATTATTCATTTTATCAAAGCCAACTCAAGTCACTCCAAGTCAAGATGAGCTAACTTTGGTTGACTCTGGAGTCAGGTGGAGTTATGACTTGACTTGACCTGGGGGGCTGGAGTCAGGAGACACAGCACCACTGATATGGCCATGTATATGGGTCACATTTTTACTGATACATGTTAAATCAACTGGTGGCACATATAGCCAGGTAAACCTGGTCACATTTTTACTGATACATCTTAAATCAATCCATGGCACATGTGGCCATGTAAACAGGTCACATTTTTACTGATACATCTTAAATCAATCTATGGCACATGTGGCCATGTAAACAGTGTGATGATGACCACAGTGTTGCTATTGGAAAAGATGTGATCCAAAGAGCAACAACATTTGGCCTCTAGGGGGGTAGTAGAGCTGGAAGGTAATGTGGATACATGGGGGTAGATATGCGCCATAGAGTGCAATGAGGGGAGCCAATAAGGTGAGGTGATGATGATCTTCGCCCAGCAGGTGTACCTGCTGTGAGCCAAGAGACAGAGAGTGGGGAAGTACCTTGTGAGAGCTCTGCTCTCCTTGTGAGGACACTTCAGACGATGTTTACAATGAGCGATGTGTGGGGAAGGAAATCCTCAACACTCCAGAGAGTGCAGCAAAAATGGTTTAGACTGTGCCTACTCTGATCTCTTGACAATTGAGAGAGAGGGAGAGAGAGTGTGTGTGTGTGTTCCAAGTTTATTCAAGTACATGACAGAGGAGGTAAGACTGTGAGAACCGCTTTTCTGAGAGCTGAACCCTGAGAGATGTCTGTCTACCTTGCCCAAATTCTTCTTCCTTTTATACCTTTTCCAGACCAGTCACAAGTGGCTTCCCTTCTCCATGAAACTGCCAACCATCATGGGTTTCATTTCGAGGTGGCCACGCAGTGTGAAACCAGGGAAGCCATTTTGGGACGGTGGATTTGCTTTTTATCTGCAAGAGAACACGTTGAAGGGCTATGGAATAGACTCCTCAAGTGAAAGAGGAGGTCCAGGAAGCGTTTCGAGGCACAACAGAGGCTGTTGGTTTGCCAGGGGTCACTCCTTTGTCATGAGTGTCGACACAATGGTCCTCTTCATCACTTAAGTAGTGACCAATTTGGGGTGCACCCAGAATCCTGCCTGCGATACTGTTCCTGTGATCCTAAGAAACAGTCCTCATAGAGGTGTCTGAGGGTTGTTAATAGGTGTGCAGAAAACACCCAAATCATCCAGGGTGAATGCGAATGAGCAAGTTCCAGATTCGGCAAGGCCGTTTCCTAATTGGAAGGATGTTGATAGAAACCATTGAGAGCTCCTGTGAGATTGTTCTATGGCATGGGGAGGCTCAGAGATGATGCTGTGATGACTGCAAGAGGGCATGGTGGCAGTGGGAATACCGGTGGAGTGTCTGGCCAGAGGTCTGGTGCAGGCGAAGATGGTTGTCATCTGTAATGTCGGGTGAGAACAATCTAGGGGATGGAGAGGGTAGAGGATGACACTGTCGAGGAGTGCAAGAGGATATGGCAGTGGTAGGAGCAATGGTGGGACATCTAGTTGAGGGTCTAGTGCAGACAAGGATGGTCCTCATCTATGATCAAAATGTCCAAAGAGATGGGCAGTTGAGTTTCACAGTTGTCCTCAGGCAAAGATGAGCATTGTCAGTTCACAGCCATTGTTTAGAGGGGCCCTGTGGCAGTGTGAAGTGTGTAGCATGAACACCAGCCTCACAACAGGTCACATTTTCACTGATACATCTTAAATTGATCCATGGCATGTGTGGCCATGTAAAGGGGTCACATTTTTAGTGATGTCTTAAATCAACTAGTGGCACATATGGCTAGGTATACCTGGTCACATTTTTACTGATAGATCTTAAAATGGACTGTAGCCTGTGTGGCCTGGTATGGTCACATTTTTACTGACCCATTTAAAATGAGGTATGGTGGCACCCCTGGCACTAACCTGGTCACATTTCATGCTGACTACATTTGGTGGCACTGATGGCACTAGCAGGGTCACAGAGCCTACTGACCTAGTTAAAAAACCCTATTGACCTGTTAAAAACTGGATTTTTTGTGGCCATGGTGCCCCCAGAAGTCAAGCCATGGTACCACTGGACAGCTGCCCCCGTGGCCAGGCCATGTCCCTATAGTTAGTGTGCTCCTTCTGATGGGAAGGAGCACACTAACTATAGAGACTTGGTGGTACTATCAGGTGCCTCCCCTTGGTGAAAAGCGTCATCTCACCCCATTACCCTGCCCCGCTCCAGCCCGCCCCACTGAAACCACGATTCCCCACATCCACTGCCCGCCAAGAGGGTTGATTTGGGCAGCAATACTCCCCATGTGAGGGCCCAACGATGTTTTTTTTTAGCCAGTGGCATATTTCTTTCCCAACGGCAGTGTTCTGTAGAACCCCGGGGAAGTGCAGTTCTTGGTTGGCATGAAGGCCGGGAGACGAGCGGCGCCACAGCAGCCCAAAGTGCCCCCCGAAAAATTGGCCAACGACGCCGCCGCACGAGGGCCGGCGGGGCCGCCACTGAAATGAAATGTATCTCTCTAATGTTTTATAAAAGAGATGCTCTAAGTTAGACTCATATTTTACTAGGATCCGCCAAAAGCACGAGGTGCACGCGAAGAAGATCAAAAGGCGGGGGCATAATCATGCTCATGCTTACAAATTTCTCGTTCTTCCCCACTTGCTGCGCAGACTATCATACCCACGAATTTATACAGCCGTAATAAATACAGATGTGTGATAGTACAAATTTATTTCCTCGTAAGTTCGCATTCGCGTAGCTCTCGTATTACGCGACAAACGCGAGCCAAAAGAGTGCGCGTGATTTGCGATAAAACTTGGGAGATAGCTCAAGCCGTTTAAGATTCTTGTTTTTTTCTTTTTTTTTTCGGCGGTATGATAGGACCACCGGGCAACTAACTGGTTAGCCCTCGGCAATCTCGTAAAGGTGGGGGACTATTCGACCCCCGACTGTGTAGTTCTCACCCCTGGGGAAATGCATTTACGCACGCCGCGTGCGCGGCAGTGTGGGGCTCAGCATCGCCCATTATCCAACACCCTCGAGAGGGGACGGGGATCTTCGTAATCCTCTTGACGCCATACCCACCAAAACCCCAGTGATTTGAAGCCAATCCTTTGGCAAAATTTCCTCATTTTCGAGTGTGCCCCGCCATGTGCCAAGCACTAGCCTTCGAGGCAGTGAATACTGTTTCCCAAATTTCATCTCATTTGCTAGATTTCTGTCGACCTCCAAACGTTCGTTTAAGGTATATACCCACCTGTTATGTATTTCATTCATGGTTGGTGGATCACCATCGCGCCCTATCACGCTCTCACACCGTAGTTTCCAGATTAGGTACAATGATTCGGTGATTAGGATTTGGTATAACCTAGCTGTAGAGGTGACCGCTTGACTCTTATCAGTAAAGACGGCTAGACCACAGCTTAGTATGCTGCCAAAGGACAGCTCGTGCCAGCTGGGGTGCTTCTTTGCTCAGAACTCTTTCGCAAGTCCCCAAATCTCTCCGCTTGACCTGGCCACTTTCAATGTAGCAGAATGTGCTCAAGAGTCTCCGTCTCCTGGCATTCTTGGAACTAGGTAACGCTCTTCGTATCCTGGGATGTTCTCCTACCGAAATCACTGTCTTTGCCTTGCGGGCGCGGAGTGCTGCCCCAAGAGCCTTGGTCGTTTCACTATCTTTGACCCCAATCCAACCTTTATCTTCAGATTTCCCCAGATTCCTTGTTACAGCTTTGAGGACAACATCCCTACTGCTTTGTAATTTGATCGGTGTGTCCATGGTAGTCTTTTGGGTCGCAAGAAGTGCTGCTGCCAGTTCAGCATTTGTTATGGATTGTTCTAATGTCTTTGGCAGTTTACTTGACATATTGCGAGTATCTTCCGGTCCGTAGTAGAGCGCAATTCCGCTCACAGCATCTGCAAGTCCGGAGTTTATTGTATTCCCACTACAGGTAATTGTGACGGCACTTTCATCCTCTCTAGTATTGACCTCTGGTCTTGGAGCAAATTCTTCCTGGTCTGGTACAACCTGTGGCTTAGCAAAGACGCGGAAACCGTCTGTGAGGCTTTCAATATTCTCCGGGGGTCGGAATATCTTCTCATCCTCTGTTTCATCATGCTCATCCTCAGGTAGCTCAATATCTGGTATCCTCGGGTCCCACTTAGGGAGCAGTTGGTCAAGCCTCAGTTTCACAGCTACTGCACACGAGTGAGGATTTTTGCGGCCTCTCTCCAGTTTGTCATCGCTGCATGCTGCACAGACGCAGGTTTTTACTGGTTCGTGTGTTGGATCATCAAGCCGGGCCAGAACCGTGAGGCCCTCACCCACAGTGTACACTTTATGATTCTTTCATAGGCACTTACATTGTGGCTTGTTATTGAGCTGGCGCTTGTTCGGGTCCTCTCCCAGGTGGTGCTATAGCGGGAGGAGCTCCCTTATATCTTTTGGTGGGTTTAGGACGTCAAATTTCACCCCAAATTTCCTCGCAACATTCAACATGTCCTTTAGATGTTGCGGCAGTTCACTCATTTTTGGTGACCAGTTTTGTGTGTACATGTTCTCATGTGAGCCCTTAGTGACCTTTGACGGCTTGTGGTCGTGGTTTGTGAGCCGGGCGTCCAATAAGCCGTTCAAGATAGATTATTCTCAAGCGGTATTTGTTGTGGGGCGTGCTTTCTCAATGCAATCAAACATCACCTTCTGTGTCTTGCAAGGGGGTTTCAACTTTCGAAAATTGGATATTGGGTTGAAAAGATTTTTTCGACCTCAAGCTGACCCCCCCTCACCCCCTCTCCTTCTAAATTGGGAAGGTGATTCCCACCCCTAGAGCCAGGCCGGTTTTTCCGGGTCGCAGCGCTGCTTTCTGAGCTGAATTCTACCACTTTCCTCTACATTGAGCATGCTCAGTTACATTCTACATTGGCTACAGGGACTAATAAGCCCCTCTGAGATGTTTATGATTTTTTCAAGCTAAAAAAATCCCTGTGCTCTGGCTGTGCTCATAACCCATTACACTTGGCTTGAGTGCTGAACATCAGGTTCAGAAGGCAGGTACTGTCCTAGACCTTTCTTTAAGTATCCAATACCCCTTCCCAGGATCTCCTGAAGGCCTTATTGGCCATTTTGAAGGCTTTTGTAATATGCACTACAAAATTTTTTCGGCCAACCCTGGACCCACTCCCAATGTACAAAATTCTATTCCTGACACCCCCTTGGTGTCTTGCAAATGTCAACCACAAGTTTGTACAGCCTGAATTGTACTTCGATATAAATCGCAGTGTCTGATATTCAATGCATGATCCATGTCAGGTGTACTGTACTATTTCGTTCAATTCGTTTCTCACGCATCACACCCGATTTCTGAAAACCCCATGCAATAATTTTTTCTCGATTTTAGCAGATTTTGGAGATTTGTTGGAAAAATTAAAAGTCACGTGCATCGATGAATTGAATGAAATAGTACAGTAAACTTACTGGGCCGACTCAGATTCTAGCGCTGCCATTAGTGACGTGGCTGGCATGTCTTCTTGCCAGTGTATCTCTAGAAGGACATGAATATCCATGAGCTTCACGGCCACCAACATTGGGAGCGTCTTTGATGGTTCTATGCAGGTGTTAATCAGTCCGCGCATTTAGAATTTAGAAAGTGAACAAACGCGCTAAGAAACTGAACAATTGTGAAAGTTGAAAAATTATTCGGTGCTGTGTATTGGGTTCGTGCTTACATTGAGCATCTACAAGCGCTCAAGGATAGTCACTGCATTCAACACCCAGTGAGCCAAAACATCACCTCACCAGAGTTAGCCGGGCTGAGGATGGCTAGCCGACGTAGCCACGTGCTGGCTAGCTGATGCCAGCTGATCGCATCAGAACTTGCCACAGTGCACCGTCCCTGGCAACAGCTCACTGCAGCTGGCAACTGCTCAACAAAAGCTACTAATAGCCTAGGTATCTGATGCATTCATTCCTGGACTACGCACTGTTTCTGGCCGTGCCAGCAGAGACACCCTGTAGTAGTGTTGCTGCAGCTCAGCTCGGCTTTGGCTAAGCCGTGAAACCGAGCCGGAAATTAGCCGTTTGAAGCCGAGCTCAGAACCCATCAGAAATACATGAAAAGTGTATCAGAACGATTTTTCTTTCAATCTGAAGGTATTTGGATCTACGGCTTCTTACGGCTCAACACCGGCTTTGGCTGACTCTGGCTTGGCTTTGGCTTGAGCCATGGCTCAGACCAATTTAGGTAGAACCTTTTTTACATGTTCAAATGTGTGTGTAGATGTTCAATGCACCCTTGTCCAGCGTTGCATTGTCTCATTCCAACCATTTACACCCTGGAGATTAAATTCCGTAACTCTTTGCACAGCTGTCAAAAGCTGTCAACCCACGTGCTCATTGTTGCAACGTTGTTGACGGCGAGGCAAAGGATGCGATGATGACACCGGGTCAAGTGTGGTCGGTTTGTGATAGAGGAAATCTAAAATGGTCTTGCTGAGCATGAATAAAGCTACTGTACGCCTCAGAAGGTACCCATTGCAATACTGAGGCTAAGCCGTGGCTCGAGCCTGCAGCCGAGCTGGAGCCAGCCGGCCCTGAGCCAAGCTGAGCTATTTTAGACGGCTCATGTCGTAAGCCGAGCCAAGCCAGCCATAGCCGAGGCACGGCAACACTACCCTGCAGACATCCCCGAGCCATTCTACGAAGACCTTTTGGATGTCCTGAGACATCATGATCCGTGTGCGATATTCACCGAGTCTTTTATCAAATTAACTTAGCCAAAACTTGGCCAAGAAGAATTTCTTTTTGCACCCCTGGAAAAGAGAGCTTATTTGAATGATCGAAAATGGCATGGACATTGCACTGGTTGAACATTTCAAGTTTTTTGGTGAAAATTCTAGTGAAAAATGTTTTGAATTTCACAGCAATTTTTCAGTGAAAAACCAGGTGAAAAACTTGAAACTTTTTAATGACATTTTTGAACTTCAAAACATTTTCACCACTTTTTCAGAAATTCTTCACAAGGTTCAAAAAGTTCACAAAAATGTTTCAAGTTTTTCACCTGGTTTTTCACTGAAAAACTGCTGTAAAATTCAAAACACTTTTCATCAAAATTTTCAATGAAAAACTTGAAATGTTCAACCAGTGTTGGCAGACCTGAAGGTATGAAGAAGAGAATGAAAAGCAGCCATTTAAATTGGCTTAACCAAAGAAACAGAGAGACAATGACCTGGGGAAACAGGAGGCAGGATAGCCATGATCTGGCAAGCTTCGGAATGGTCACCTTCTCAGACTTCAGCTAAGCGAGCTGCAGTCCACTAGCCTGGTGTGGCGGTTAGCTAGCCACAGCTCCGAGGCCGCAGGGCCAGGTCACGGCATCTACCCATAGCGCCGTGGGCTAGCCAAGAACTAGCCGTGAGCTGGCCAAGACATGGCAAGGCTCTCAAGCGTTATAGTTAATTCTGTATTGCTGATAGCAATATTTTGAAATTAATTTTCAACTACTATTGTATAGTTATACACCACAGCGCTATGGCACTCCTCCTACTCCTTAATGTACATGTACACTATGTAGAATGAAAATAAAGCCAAGTTGAAACCAAAAATAAAAATGACAGGCGAGAATGAAAATGAAAATGAAAGTAAAAACGCGAGAGAATGAAAGTGAAAATGAAAATGAAATGAAAATAACAGATGGGAAAGGATCGGCAACGACCTAGGTGAATGTGCGAAACCAGAATGAAGATAAATTTTGCAGCGAATGAAAACTTGATACTGACAAATTTACATTACAATTCCGCGAATCCCAGTCAGCAAAGGCAGACTAGAAGGATGAAGCCCACATACCTCTCAGATGCAAGCTCACCCACAGCTTGACGAAGGTGTCCCAATAGTGTTAGAGGGGCAGAAGCAAACACAGTATTGGTATTGCGATCCACATTCCCTCCCATGAGCTCGATAAGGTGAGCCGTGTCGTGGGGAGCAAACCTACATCTTTACATTTAGCCAGCATGCACAGAAAAAAGGCAAAAGTAAACCAACCAGCTACATTTCCAAGAAGACGACTTGTAGAACTAGAAAGAAAATATCGTCGGCACCTCCATCTGAGGAACAGTATCCTCGTCCTCATCCCATCATGTTGTCAGACTGGAGAGAGCATTACATGGTTGTTGTATCCACGGGCGAGCATTGCTTGGGGTCGGTGAAGTTGAATTTGCCACTGGGGTACCGCTTCTGGGCGAATCCGTGGGCATCATTGCTCAAAACTCTCGGATCCCTATCAAACGATCTCGGCAAGAACACCTAGAATTGAGGTGCAATTAGATTTACCAGACATAGCGATACAGTTGCTAACTGTCAAGTGAAACATGACGTCGAAGCGAAACACTAGCAAACAACCTTTCCAGCCACTGCTTTCCACACATCCAATTCCATACCCCTGTTTTCGAGGTCCTCGAGTACGATGGCGGCCATCATGAACGCCCAATCCTTTTTTTTTGGTCAATTTGTTGACTGTTTGGTTATTTTGATAGTGTTTCGCTTCACGCAATTACTGACTCACCCAATCTTTTGCCCTCAAACTCACCCCAAACTGTCAGTATTCCCCCGGATTTTTTGTTCAATTCATAAGCTGGACCTGTGTGTATAAGATTATCACAAAAAAACTGGATGAATACAGCTTATCAGGTAGTAGCCATCTTCGTCACTTCGTTACTTCGCTTATTATTAGGAAACCTCATCACTTTGATCGCATTTAGGAAAGTTTGTTATTTCCCATGATTTTCTGTGAAAGCTCGTGAGGTGAGTAAATTCCAATGAAATTTCGTGACCACGGTTCATCCGATGTTTAACATCACGTGGTGCGTTTATCCTTTCCTTTCAACTACCTGCACGACCATCGCACCTGCGCAAGGAATTTGCGGGAGTTACCGGCAGTGCGCACCGACATCCAAGACAGAGCTTTCATCGCCGTGGTGACTGTATCTGTACTGCATACACGAAATGTATACTATTACAACAGCAGTATTGATGTCTCCTTCACCCGGAATCATGCAGGAATAAGGGAGGTGTTTTTTTATTCAGCATGGGCAGGCCACTTTTCTGTGCCTTACGTGATGTGCGGCACCAGGCAAATGCGGCACAAAGCACATAGGGCTGGAACTGGATATGCGGACATCTTGCGTACCAGTCTAACACTTGAATCACGAAACGACGGGCGTCGGGGGGCCATCTTCTACTCTGTATACCGGAATAGTTCCTAGGACCAGTATTCGTGAGTCAGACTGTATTGTGTAATGATACCTACCTAACGCATTCACCGGCGTCATACATTTGCACACCTACATTACACGTATTTCAGCATGCAATTGCATACCGGGACCATTGTATTCCCCTTGAAAACTTGAATTTCTATACAACTCCCCCACCGATAGTTCGCAGTACAACAGTACGAAGTTCAACGTACATCAAGTGACGAAATTCCAATGGGCTAGTGAGAAGTGACAAGCTTTGGTTCGAATTTCGTTGAACTCACGAACATTCATTGAATATCATCAAACTGATGAACTTACCCGAATTTAACCGAAGTAATGAAGTGACAAATCTGGCGCGGACTCCAGCCTTTCTATTTTATATTTGGCCGAATGCCGTCATCATTTCACTTGACGGTTAGCGACTGTAACTCTGAGATGATTGATGAGTTGAAGTTAGACCGCAAATGCCTCGTAGTTGAATCTCCCTGGTCCAAAGCTACAGTAACAGTCATTTATGAACCTCTTCCTGCAAAGGTGAAAAACGTACCTGGACCCCTAGCAGCCTCCAATCATGATCTGCCCTTTGGTGAGACATGAGAATGGAAATAAAGATGAAGATGAAGATGAAAATCCAAGTAAGAACGCGAGAGAATGAAAGTGAGAATGAGAATGAGAATGAAAATAACAAATGGGAAAGAATTGACCACGACCTAACTGAACGTGCAGAACCAGAATTGAAAATAGATTTCACGGCGAACGAAAACTTGATAATGACAATTTTACAGTACAATTCTGCGAATCCAGGTTAACAAATGAGTCCAGGCTGGATCTCTGATATAAGCTCGCCCATGATACCCAACCAGAACTCCACCACAGTTGTGAGCCCAGAAAAACCCCCCTGCAACACTATAGCTGAAGTATTTGCAATGCCTTATTCCGCACCCGAGGCAAGCATAACGCCCGATTTTTGCACCTGCTTGGATGAGTGAAAGATGAACCAGCTGTTCTAAGCAGGCAAAATCAGATAAGTATTGTTGAGGCACTTCAAACTTCAAACCTCACCAAGTAGCATTTGTTGCGTTGTCGTGAATGCTGAATGCCAGAAAAATGTGTACCCCATGGTACAGGTGTGCATAGCACACTCAGCGCGCTGCTCGAGAAGGATCTGAAGAAACAGGAAGCCAAGGAAAAGGAAGCGTAGAAGAAGTCTATGTCTCCTACAGATTGCTAAGTGGGCGTGAATAATTGGCTTCGGTTTTGAACCTGGCTAACGGTTATCAGAATAATCTGGTGGACTGTATTTCCCCCCCGCCCCCATAAGTATCTTTTATCTGAGGGCGACACCTGCACTGATATGGTTCACAGCAATCCATAATTTCCACCGTCCTTTGCAAAACTTCCATTGATATTTCGCATCACCCGACATTGATCTATATGAGTCTTGTTTCCTGCCTCTCTTCCGTTCACTTTATTCTTGTGATATCTTTCTTGTAATATAATTGGGAAAGATTTAATCTTGATTTGAATCCTACGACACTCAACGGAAAGGCATGATATTTCGCGATTTGTGATATCTTGTCACCCTCTGCGTCGTCTCACGTGATCATGTCACGCTTCCAGACGTCAATCAGAGTGTCAAAGCACGCAGTCTTTCTCTTTGTCATCTTACTCCTGATCTCCACCCTCATGCCACTCCCTTTCTCCTTTCACCCCTTGCCGTCCTTTCCTCTCTCCTGTACCACCCTCTCATCCTCCCCCCAACCTTGCCTACAACTTTGTGTCTAAGGCCTCACTTGGACTTTGCGTTGGCAAATTTAGCATGACTTGGATTTTGCGTCAGTAAGTGACTCAGTGGCCAACAAAACTAGTGGCAGCAGAGTGGCATACGGTGGGCTGCACTAATTGACAGTTCAAAAATGGGTTATAACCATTTATTAGCATTGCACACCCTCCTAGTGTTCTCACTGCTTTTTTACCCCAGTCAATGCGCGTGCTCATCCGAGGTGAGGGTCATGCTGCACACTCATCATGAGGGCGAGTTTCATGTTGGTGAAAGTCAAGGATGTGCTGCGCTCAGACGTTGTGGTGGATGGGGAGAGCGATGATATGGCACACCACCAAGTATGTGTCATCTAGCTATTTTGCGCTCACAAACACATATTATAAGAGTTGCAAGGTAGTTTCTGGTAGTACTATCACTAGTACTCTGGACTTCCGTTCGGTGATATAAAGGAGAGTCAGAGTGAGCTCCAAGCTGCTGATTGTAGTGTATAGACAAGGTCTAGCATATTCCATGGGTGGTCGCTCTTACACATAAGAGGAGATAAATACCCAAAAGCCCCAGAAGTCATCATTCGGATGTTGTATCCTACAATAGAGGACCAACAACTGCACAGAGGAAGTCTTTGGAGACTTACAGAATCATAGCGAGTTGATTACAGGCTGAGGGAAGTGGCTGCGGACAGTATATACAGGCCGCGGGCCACTCACCCAACTAGACGATAGGCCGTGAGGGGCAAGGTAGTTGCCTGCGGACCGTGTCAAAGCAGCGGAGAACAGTTACAGAGGAGAACTACGAAGAGAGAGTACACGTGGGGAGATGTGTCACGACCCTAGTGACAAACAGAGACATATAGAGTAGACCAATGGGATTTATTCCATTGGACCGGAGTTCAGAGTGGGATCGTGGGCACAGACCGACAAGGAATGGACCTGCGGGCTCCCTTTGACAATAGCAGGATTATCCTAGAGGGCAGATTCAACTCCACGCCCAGAAGTTCCAGGCCCGCGGTTGCAGACAGCAGCCCACGGCACCTATCATATACCCAAATCAGGACGTGAGAACCATGTGAAGGGTTTCTCTTGGCCTTTGATGACGTATCAGATATGCATGGACATCTTTTGTTTTCATTTGTTTTCACTCTCTGTTTTTCACGTGTAAATCTATATTCCAGTAGTATAAATAGGGCTCGAGGACCCCACAGAAGGCCAGTACACCACAGTGGACATTGTTGCGGTTGTTCTCAGGCCAACTCGCGGAGAGTAGTATCTACCTCTGTTTGTAGTGTGTCTATAAATCGAAGTTTGGTTGTTGGCTCTAGTTCAGTTCGAGTTAAGAAGTTAAGCTTCACATTGTCGACCCCACGGGCGGTCTTCACGTACAAAAGAGAGGTTTACCTACCTGAGTGGGCTTGTTGCTTCGCATCTGCTTTGCTAGTTGCATCCGCGGTTGAGATTGCCCTCGGTAACCAGCAGGAAGATCAGTTTGGTCGCCAGCAAGGTGCTTAAGCCTTGAAGTAGAACAAAAGGTACCTGTGGCAGGTTAAGCCAAGGTCTACAACGAGAATTGCTTGTTGTAAGAGTGATTGGAAGCAGGATCTGTGACCTCAGTTAGAGGATTCACTGTTGAAACCTTACAAACTCTGCCCTGACGTAGACAAAACTCTCTATTAGTCTTCCTCTCACCTTGTATCCACCCAAAACCACATATATTACTCGTTCATCGAGGCCGTGGGGCATTGTTCCATACAAATCCTGCATAGTTGAAGTGTTGCGGGCATTGTTGTCTGTCAGATTAGTGAAGATTTGTTATCACATTGGGTTTCAAAACCAGTAGTCGCATATTATGACTCAGACCCAAACTCACCAAGGGAGCGCGCTTGTTCTTTGGGAGTGATAGTAGTTGGTTGTGTGGTTGTTAGTTGTGGTGTTTGTTAGCATCCAACAATAGTCGCATTTCTAGCTTATAGTTTAGTGCACCGTTTCAGCGACAAGAGGAGCATGTGCTTGTTTGTGCACCACTTATCCACGTGTCATGCCTTGACGAACGCGGGGAGCCCAAGCAGCCCATTGTTGCAGGGTTTTGTGCCTGGGATGTGGATTCAGCAACAGCAGGGTTCCAGTTTAAACTGCATCATGTCCAATGATACGCCTGGGTTTAAACCATGACTGTGTCACCTATAGAACTTGCCTATAGCTATGCAGTTTAAACCATGGTTCCAACCAAGTCGGTTTAAACTGTGGTTCCAACCAAGTCAGTTTAGACCGCGGTTCCAACCAAACTGGTTTAAACCGTGGTTCCAACCAAACCAGTTTAAACCACGGTTCCAACCAATGTTGTTCCAACTGATGCAGTTTAAACCACAGTTCAACTCCGAAGCAAGAGGAGCACAGAAACTGTTTGGAGTTGAGCAGGGGCAAAGGCAAAAAAGATGGCTGAAGAGCGACTAGAGCATTTTCATGGATTGTGCATTGTCCATGGGCATGCATTGGTTGACAAGTGGCAGAAAGAGCCCACTCAGGCATATCAAAAGGGAAGTGAATGGCACAGTGTATATCACCTCAAGGAGGGAAAAGGTTAGTCATAAAAAATTCTCCATACTGTGTTACTAAAAATATTGAAGCCCCTAGCCAAGAAAACATCTTGAAAGAGATGGTGGCTAATGAACAGAGAGCCAAGGAGGCATCTCAAGCACAAGTCAGAACTCTTGTTGCTCATTTTCTTCATGTTGGATTGAAACTTCAAGCCAGACAGTGTGTGATCCTTACCCATTCTTTTCATTAACTCTCGGCACTGAGAACATATATCAATGCACCCAGTAGAAGGGTGACATGAAAAAGGAAATGAAAAAAGAAAATGAAAAAAGAGATATGAAAAAAGATGGGGAAGCAACGAACAAACAAACAATTGGGTACTGCAGTAAATTGAATCGTGGATGTTTTCAAATTACTCGACCTCTCAACACTGGCTCCCTCTTTCTTGCTAGTGGTGTGTGTCGCTATTTCTCCTCTTCTCTGTCTAACAGGCTCCCGTGAGGAGGTCTTGGCGACTTGGTGGCTCATGGGGACTGACTGACTCCATTGATTCCCAACCAAATCGAATATTCACATTTTCTAGCCACTACCAACTCTCCTAGCTCGAGCTCTGCCGCGTCTAACAACTACACCATCTCCCCCCTTTATCACATACTAGCCAACCAACTTCTCATATTCCCAGCCCTCTCCCACGTCAGTCAATGAACCAGCTTAGTCTAGCTCTGCAAAGTAACATCATCCAACCCAAATACGCCCCCAAAGCTCTCCCCACCGCACCCCAAGCTCACTACCAGGCTCTGCTGGCCCGTCGACCCGGCAGGCGCCACATATGTGCCGTTGAACGCAAAGTACGGCGGCACCGTGATACCGTTGCCGCTCTGGCTTGCAAAGAGCGTCGCCGACGCGACGGACGTGATGCCCACGGCGGCCGAGGCGAAGCATCCATCCAGCGGCTGGTCGAAGGCCGCGTAGGAAGCGCTGAAGTGGTAGGTCGTGCCGGCGACGACAGTTACTTCCTGGGAGATAGTGGTAGGGGCTGAGGTCCCGTCGTTGGAGAGCTCGCTAGCGGGTTCATCAGCTTTCTCGCGTAATATGGTACTCGAATCCCGAAAGAGAAATGAAAGGACTTACAGGAAGTGCGTCCCGCTGTGGGCGGCCGTGGGCAGAAAGGGGCGAGCTGTCCGCATTGCTCGCGACGTGGGCGGAGCCACCGCCGCCAATGACCCAGGGAGAGGCTGCGCCGGTTTCCGAAACCGCCGTTGGTGACGAGGTCGGCGGCTGTTGCGGCTGAGACCGCAGAGAGAAAGGGGAGGAAGATTTTCTTCTGCATTTTGATATGTGTAGAAGTAATAGAGAATGAAGCCAGTAGAGTTGTCCGTGAGGTAGAGTTGTCCGTGAGCCCTGAGCAACAAATCAGTACAGGTGGAAGACATTGGGCTTTCTTATAGCAGCAGAGCGAGTCCGTAGTCATCGTTGATTTCCTAATCGTGACTTGTGGTTCACCATCTTGCTTCTAACCCGGCCCCCCCCCCTGAGGATATACGAAAGATGCCAGACAGGTACATTCAAGAAGGAGGCACATTGAGATCAAACAAGGCACATTTCACTTGATGTGCCCTCTTTGACAGTAAAGAGGGGACTTGCCATTTTGGAATGTACTGAGCACTGTCAGCAAAGCTCTGTTCAGTCCCCCACTTTTTTCGTTGTTTTTCCCCTACCACTCACTACTGCCCATTCAAACCCGCCCCCGACATGTCGAAAGCGCGTCAAAATGGCCCCCGAAGTGGGCGCAGGATCAAAACATACGCCGGCAGACCAAGAATACCTTTACAACCTGTCGGCACGACTTCTGATGGAATTCCGGAACTACTTACGTGTGTGGTTGCTGCCGAGCTTGGACAGGTATTCTGATGCGCTAAATTAGGGTTTCTCTCCTACATACATTGCTGTCAATGCTGCAAACTTTCTGGACCATGAATGGGTTGATACGGGAGCTCTCCACGAGTTTCTTGAGCAGCGAACTCAGGAATCCATTCCCGAAGCGTCAACGACTGCGTCAGTCCATCTCTGATTCAGTTCGCGTCAAAATCGAAGCCACGCCGTCTTACGGCACCGGTACCGGGTCCATGTCTCGGTCAAAGCAGAGCCCCGAGCCGTGAGCATGCCCCATGCTTCTGCCAATGTCAAGATGCGTACTTTACATGAGGGCGGTCATGAGGTTTTCGAAATCCTTTCGGTGCTTAGCCGATGTAAGGTGAACCACGATGTTACTGATGAGATCAGGATGTCCCTCAAAACCGGCACCTGCCAAACCCCAACAACGAACTGTCGCACCGGATGGCGCGCAATACCCAACGCCATTTGGCTGCCATGCGCAAGGCTAACGAGTCCCGCGAGGCTGCAGATATCTCTGCAGAACTTCGGCTCCGAATTGCGGCCGAAACAGAGAAGCGTCGTGTTTATAATCTAGTGACAAAGTCCTTGAAAGCGCAACACAAAGCCGCCAAGGACGCATCAGGGAAGCGTGTGAAATCAGGTGAAGTGCTTTCAGCGAGCTCAAGTGGGCGCGTCAAAACACCGTGGACAAGAGACGGTAATTCCGATACTGTACCTGTCGTGTAACAAATTATGCTAATGAAATTTCAGCTGCACAAACTCCCGTTGATTACCAGACTCTAGGGAGTGATACATCGCCCCCTTTATCTGAGGCGAAAATCCGAGGAGGCACTGATCCGCGAAATCTAAACTACACGTTGAAACTTTTTTCTCGGAGAAATCGGCGTCTCCCCCTTCCCAAATGGGAATATCCTTGTATGGTAATTTCACGTGATGGATTTCGCTTGAAAGCACCAGAGCCATGGTTTTCTGGTCTCAGAGTGGTGCATCCCGATGACCCCGCACCCCCGATGACTGCGCAGCTGACTAGGACACAGGCCTGTGTGATGTTGCCTGCCACAACCTGTGGCACATGATCACTAAGTATGCCAGGTACAGCACGTGTGCGCCAACAGTCCGTGCACTGGCAGTTCTGTACCTGCAAAGGGCCTGCGTGTTTCTGAGCTCACAGATGGGCGTCAAAACCACCTGAGGAAGCCCACCCTATGTGCTGTGCTGGCTACCTTTGACTGCACCAGCAGCAGTACAAGTGCAAGCACTGACAATGGAGATAATGACCCATCAAAGTTCGGACTCTGTGGCCAGGTGAGGCGGATTAATGTCACTGTGGGGAGTTCCTGGAACACGGTGATGGCGGCAGTGGGGCGTGGTCCCGTGGCTGCAGAGGTGCTGTGTGTGTGCATGTGTGTTATAGGGGTCATTGTAGTCATCTATCAGGCATGAGTAGTGAGAGTGACTAACAAAAGGAAGTGAAAAGAAACTTTTGCAGATACTTGCAAAATTTGAGCGATAAACTAGAAAAAAGAGGATGGAGCACACACTTCAAGTGCCCTGAAGGCATCCCACCATATTCACACCCGTTGCTGTGCTCAACAGCAGCTCTGTAGCACGTTTATTTACCTGCTTGTGGTGTATCAAATCAGGTTAGTTTGGGTGACATTGGTGGGCCAAAACGGGCCTTAAGTAGCTTCCAAGTATGGTGTGAGCATAAGCAACAGGGATACTGCAATTATAGAGTGATTCTTGATGACTCACAGAGCCTTGGGGAGGACAAAGCAGAATCCACCATATTTGAACTGCAGCTGATTTGCAGCTGACGGAGGGCATATCCTGGAATCAAAACATAGTGAGAGTGGCCAAGACATCGAGAAACCCAGAGACCATCAGAGGGGAGTGTGGTAAGGCTACAAGCTCAAGTCGTGTGTGGGAAGAAAGAAAGAGATCAGGTCACACTGTGACCAGCATGACTTGCCTCCATTTGGCCAGCATTACAGTTCATGTCGTTTGTGACACTGAGACACTTTGAAGCAAAATTAACACTTGGGTGAATTTTATAATTGCAAATAGAATGAGATTGAACAAAGAAACCTTCCAAAATGGGCAGTCAAAAATCATGAACTGCATTTTCCAGGTTCTCCTTCAATCCTTGAATGTGTCTGACATATAAAATGTAGCTCAAACAGTTCCTGGAATCCTACCGCATCATTGTCATTCAGTTTGGAGCCCAATAACATTTTTTGCATTGAAAATAGTGTGAAATAGTGGAGTTCTAAAATCCAAGGCATACGACTACACTGGGTTACGAATGCTCACGTAATGATTAGTCGTCCATTTAAGAATTCGGGATGAGGATTTTGACATCAATTGCATCGTAGCATCAGGTCCTTGCTTTTATTGGCAAAGTTTGCAAAGCTAGACAGTTGGGATAGAGGGGATATTAGAGCAAGATAGAGCTGGCATTGTCCTGATTCAAGAATTTCAATGTTGAGATTAATACCTGAAATAATTGTTGTGACTTCCTTACAGCTTGTAGAGCGACATCTATGATCATAGACAGAAGTTCCAACCAAGTGCAGGTGAGCTAGTAAGAGAGGCAGCAATAAGCATCTAGAAATTGGAATGAGTGAGACCATACTTTGATTAACAAGGGGTCAGACCTGAATTGATGCAATAGAGATCCTATAATGTGATCCTGTTCTCTTGTTTTCCGAACCGTACAAGTAAAGTTGGCCCCGCCAAGCCGAAGGGGCTATCAAAGTTAAAGTTGGCTCCCATAAGTCACTTTTTTTCGCTCTCTGCTCCTTCTACCGCTACCAGAGTCCCCACCAGCTGTGCCACCTGCTGTTGGGCAGTCGTCGGAACCGGAGCTAGGCCTGAGTGCCCCGAGATCACGCCGTTCACGAAAAGTGGACATAGAGAATATTCTTCACACAACACAGTAGAATTACATTATGCACATGAAATCTGTTAATTGAGCGAGCTTGGCTCATTGAACTCGTGCTACAAAGAACTCGTATAGAGTATTGGGGAGTTCGGGGATGTCCGGTACAGGTGTTCTGTCGAGTACCTACTGTCAGAAAGAAGACAAGGACGCAGTGCCGCCCTTGTTCCCAAAGGCGGCACATTCGTTCCCAAAGGGCGGCACATTCCCAGCTGATATGCCGGGTTTGTCGCCAAAGCGTAGTGCATGCGGTGGAATGTGCCGCCCTTGCATTAATTATGCCGCAGGTGTTTTCTCGGTTCCGGCTCCCTTGGTGTTCCTTTCCAGATTGATTGCTAGACGCCAATTTCCGGACACGCTAATCTTGAATTATCTTTACTTATCCTGACTTATCTGGTATTTACCTGAGTAGATTACAGCTCTTTGCAAAGTTAACATTCTCGGCGAGGAAACGACGCTGCGGAGGAGCAGCGGACGGCAGTCCCGCAGCCAGAGATGTAAACGGCGCCGGTAGAGCAAGTAGCTCACATACAGGCGGCCGTCGCAAACGGGATTCGGAGCAGGGCGGGGTGCATGGAGATCCCCCGGTGCAGATATAGCAGGACCGGGGGGTTGGCGTGCACCAAAGAGAGGAGATAGGGATTATCTCGAGCAGCGCCGGCGGCGGGGGCCGGAGGATTGAGCTCAGCTCTAGCGTGTCAATGGCACAAATTCCGCGCGCACTGGTGACCCTAGAGTGATGTGGGTGATAGGCGGGCTTGCAGAGGGTAGAGTCGAAGATAGAGCGCGGGTGGGCGACAGTGAGAGCAGCGCGTGCGGCCTCGGCGGTGTGGAGCCCAGCGCTCTGGCGATGGAGCCACGCGCTCTTGATGGAGCGGTAGATGAGGATGCTGCAGCCGGATGTGCGGACGATCAGGCTCCGGGTCTGTGTTCCGAGCGACAATCGGACGCACAGCACACCAACAGCGTGGCGAACGACGAAGGGAAACCTATGGATATGGTCGTAGGCGGAAGGGACAAGAGAAAGGAAGCAGGACGTGCACGCATCGTTTATAGTGGACCAGCTGAAGAGGAAGCCGTCAAGCTTAAGAGCTTAAGACCATGCGACGGCTGACGCCCAGCCTCAAAATCCTGGCACGCATGACGCTTAACCTGCATCCTGCTGTCGCCTTTCATCCGAGACGCCTTCGTCCCGTTGTGCGCTGACAGTCAGGCTACAGAGGATGCCGTCTACACAGTCGCCCTCCACTCCCTCCCCTCCATTTCAGCTACCGCTGCGACTAGGCGCGGTCGCGGTCGTGACAGCAAGGGAAGCAAGAGCTACATACGTCTCTCATGCCACCCTAACCCCGATGTACATGTAGCCGTACGCGGCGCGATGAAAACGCCCAACGCGGTACGGGGCTGCAATCGACCCCATCCGAAGGTCCGGCGTGCGTCACCCGGGTGTTAGCACTGTTTGGTGATCGGAACGAGCTGGTGGGCCGTCTGGACCCGTGAGGATCGGGGAAGGTTGACGAGAGAGGAGTGAGCGGGAGGATGTCGTGTGTTGCGGATGCGGAGTGGCAATGGATTCAATCCTTGGGGCAGAATCTGAGGGGCGCGTCGGTGCAGGATAGATGCGGCGTGCCCGAAGCGAAATAAGCTGGTATGATCAGGAGAATAGCCATCGAGGTGAGCCCGAGTTTTTCCGGAGCCATGGACGTGGAGGACGCCGAGTGTACTCGGGATGGGGAGAGTCGTTGAGCGCAAGAGCGCTGAGGAGGCTGTGCGGCGGTGATGCCATCAAACGCTTCTTCCTCAACGTTCATGTCCTCGTCGATTCAAGCGCCAGAAATCATTCAAGAAATCCCGGGAATTGTGCTTGGTACTCTATAATACTGTCCAGAACTGCTCTACTGTCTTCCAAACTTTGGTCAAGGTATATCTCGTATCCGACCGAGTACTTGTGCGTCGTATCCAAGCTCAGCCTCAGCTTGCCTTTGCCGCTACCTGTCTTTCTCGAGATTCGCGCGCGACACTTTTCCACCCCAATCCCTTCCGTCTGTTACTGTCGGCTCGCTGCGCCATCTAAAGCGATCTCGCGCCGCGAAACATGATGCCGCATCTGTCACATCTTTCTCTTGCGACGAAATTTCCAAATCTCATGTCGTCCGTGGCATCCTTACGCGCAGACCTTCTCGTACGTCTCTCCCTTTATGCTATCAACAGGCACGTCGCGCGTATTTCGGCGTCTCCTGTGCTCTTTTATCCCACCTTTGCCTTATTCGCGGCGGCAGCCCCAACACGAGAGCGAGGATTGCGAGATGCGAGCATGGCTCTATCCTTCTCATACGCTACACCCTGCATGGTCGGCAGCTCGAATTATTACTCGGGGATCCTTGACAGGTCTTCACCGCCTCATCCCCTCTTATCCCATCCCAATCTTATGACTCCGCGCAGCCGCGACGACAAGGACAGGTTTTCTGAAGTAAAATACCACTGTATCGGCCTCCGGCTTGCGGCTAGCCAGAGGCTATTACCGGGTGCAGGTCTTCTTGTCCTCGTGTGCCTTTGACTTTCAGGCGCTGATGATTTTGCGGCGCATGTTCGAGTGCGTGGGCGCTATGGTGATTCCTGGTTATTTCGACACCGGAGACCACATATCTCCTGCATGGTCCCAAACGTTCGTCGTGCGTTCAACATTGTGCTGTCTTATACGCACTCTCTGTGTGATCCCAACGGATAATCAGCAAGACGTCTTCCTAACAACCTTATAAGCTACGTTTTTCAGCTCATAACTCTACATTCAACCCAAGTTCACCATTTATTGCATCGGTCTCGATGTAGTATGGGGGCATAGGCACGGGCTCGGCAGCCGATCGAACGTGGGAAACATCTGTAAAGCGACGAGATTTCTTCGCCCTGGCGTGCGATGTGGCGGCGCATTTTGCTATGCCCGAAGGTGAAGGTCTGCGCGGATTAATCAGAACGAGAAGGTCGTATTTCGTATTCCCAACCAATTCCCAATTCATCCCTGTTCCTATCGAGGCTCGATAGGCATGGCAGGATCGTATTACCACTACCGCCTAATTTCTTTAGATCTCCAACGCTGTGTTTCAAGTTCAACTTAACCGGGCCTAAGCTTGAGTCGCCTGACTCGATGATTTGCCATGCGGGAGCACACGACGGCTTTGAAACGCCGCGACATTGCAGATAAATCACAGAAAATCACACTCCCCTGCATGGCTATTAATAGGAGCCTAGGAATGAGGAGGGAAGCCTACCGATCACACGCTTGAATAGCGGGCAACAACAAGTGGATATCCAACTTGGGCATTCGCGGTGCCTGATGAGCGGTCTCTCCGACGAGCGGTCGCGTGCTCCTTTAAGAGCCTTATACAAATCACTCGTAGGCTTTATCATACGCTGACCTTCTACTTCCAGTGCGTCGCTCTTTCGTTCTGTCATGCGCTTTGAATTTACCCCTTGTTTTTGGAGCCGCCGCCTTCAATTGGCCAGATCCCTTGCTGAGCAGCCTTGATGACAAGCTCTATAGGCCCGGTTTCAGTGCTGCGTCGACATTCGCGTTGAATTGTGGTCCCCGAGACAATTCTACTTTCGCCGCTCAATGGCTGCGTTTGGTGAGTTACTTCACTTTACACCGGTGCTTGACGACAAAGCGTACCCCGCCTAAATGTTGACTGGTCGCGCAGGCTTACCACGACATGGCAACCCAAGACAGCGAGTACGGCACAGGGGGTTTGGACGCTTCAATCGCATTTGAGCTGGATAGACCGCAGGTGAGTTAGATCAACGTCGATTGCAGTTACACGGACTCGGAGTACTGATCCCAATCGCAGAACATCGGAGCTGGAATGATTGAATCTTTGCGTGACTTCCTGCCCTCTCCGAATCAGTATGTCGGAAGTTCGTGCGCCACTTTGTCTTGTACTCGGTTTACTGAACTTGGGGCTTCCCCGTCAGTGGCCGATATCATCGCAATGGGAGTCGTTAATTCAGTGATTGGCTGCGGTGCCGGACCTGTCATTCCATTCCGCAGTGGAAGGATAGACGCTACACACGCTGGGCCGGCGACAGTTCCGGAACCATAGCAGGACCTAGCATCGCACATCGCCTCATTCAAGCGCCAGGGGTTCAATGAAACGGAGATGATTGGCCTCGTGGCTTGCGGGCACAGCCTTGGTATGCTTGGATCCTCGAAGCCAGGCCATTGTTCTCATCCGTCTTTCCAGGTGGTGTGCAATAGGCAGACTTTCCTTTGATCGTGACTGAAGATGTACCTACTGGAATTCAACTATTTGCCTCGAGCGCTGGCTTCGATAACGTCGTGTGAGGATCCCTTCTCGCTGTGGCACACTATCATGCTCATGACCGTTCAGAGTAACGGAATACTTGGCTGGTATCACCGAAAATGTGCTGGTCGTGGGGTCGAATATTTCAACCCGCTCCGATTTGCGTATATTCTCTAGCGATGGCAATGTCACAATGCAAAGGTACGTAATTGAACTGCTTTCTTACATTCGGAGAGCGCTAAATTTCGTAGTATGGCTTCCCCAACCACCTTTAACCAGACATGCGCCAACCTAATCGAGCGCATGATAAATACCGTACCAAGCACCGTGACGCTGACGGACACAATTGAGCCACTGTTTCCGCAAGGTGGTTCGCTCGAGTTCCTCACGACGTTGAGGATATGTTAAATTCCCATTTATACCTCACAGCCCTCAGAGGTCGAGCTCCAGGTCATTGATAGCAATCTCAATCGCACCGTCACCCTGTTTTGGAAGGAGCGAACTGGATCATTCTGCGCTGAAGGAGGGTGCCCCGCTCCGTTATTCCAGGTCACAGCCGCACCTTTATTACTCCTTGCCTAACTTAAAGGCGTCTCGGGGTTTACCCTCCATGCGTTCAATGCCTCCATTGATCTCGCTACCTCCATCGGTTATTTCTGGTTCAGGGTGGACAATAACGACGGATCCGCACCCTTCATCGTCGATAACCAGGGTGCAAACTTCAGCATCCAACAAGACGTCGTTCTCTTTGATCCAAGGCGAAGCTCCGACGTAAATGGCGCCTTCACCATGGTTGCAGCTGTACGACTTCTCTCCATCTCAACTATTTTCACTCGTAATCCTCAAATTTATTCCTCGTTATAGGTCAAAGATCTCTCCGGAAATGCAGACGTGTCTGCCCTCGTCACGCTCCAGGGAAATACCACGGTACCCGTCACCAGCTCGATGACTGTGGATTTTCAACCCGATTCGTCTTTCCCGCCGGCATACGGCTATTCTTTCTACTCTCCACTCACTCCTTTCACTTCGCTCAGCACCACACTCCATGCGACGGTCAATGGTACCGCCTATTCGCAATGGGTTCCCTTCCTCTTTGCACCTGGCGTATAGGTATCTTTCCGCGCTTCTTCGGACATCACGGCTTAACCATACGTCTCCTCATCGGACCACTTATAGTACTCTGAGTAGCGTGCATAAATCATCAATAATGTCACAGCGTTCAGATCTCAGCACGATTGGGGCCGTCTGTCAAATCATGAACAAAAAGAATGAACCCCCGCTCTTAATCCCAGCGACCGCGTCATTGCTATTGGCGCCCAGTTCACCACAATATCTTGAAGTTAATTCACTACATGCCACTTGTAGATTTTAGAAAGAGGGAGGCATGAGAGAATGATCGTAGGTGGAGGGCATCGGTCGACCGTGCTGAGACACATTTCGGTCAAGGATCACACGTTATTGAACCTTGAACTCACACGGAGATTAACGAAATTTCGACCGACCCGAAGCTAGTTGCGAAATGTGGCTCGGAACGGGCGAAGTCAGCGACACCAGAACTCCTGCCAACATGTCCAGTTTCAGGGGAAATATTGGTCTTTACCGGAATGCAACTCGAAACCTCGCGTTCCAGTTGGCCCGAAATGCTTCGGGGTTGCTATATAAGGCAACCCCGAAACATTTCGGCGCAACTGAAACTCCAAATTTCGGCTTGAACAATACGGAAGTCGAAATTTCGCCCGAAATTGGACATATCGGCGGCAATTCCGGTGCCGCTGGTATCCCGCGTTCCGAGTCACGTTGCGTAACTACGAGTGGGTCGAAATTTCATTAATTTCCGTGTGACTTGCCCAAAAACATCAATCCTCTGACGTACTCGTGAGCCCTAGTAAATTTAGCAACGCTACTAAATTGGGCTGCGCCTCACGGCACTAGATAGTCGTTTCAATCGTTCCCCAAGGCTTGTGTACTTGGACTACCAAAAGAATGAAGCCATGAATCCCTCCCAGCAAAAAGAACTATTGTAAACGACCCTAATTGCATCAAGAGTAGCAGGACTTAAGACCAAACAAATATCGGTGGCTGTAACCTGGGAAACCATCCAGCTGGTCCACAAGCTCGAAAGATGGACATCAGATGAGGAAAACTGTACTTACTGTCAGATCACTCACCTTCTCTGCCACTTTTTTGAACACCAGTTCATAACCGCGCACGGCTGCGGCCGTAAAACCCACGAAGTTCAGCGCAGAACGGAGCCAATGGCGCTCGCTTCCTGAGTTCAAACATTAGTATCGACATATGGGTGATTACGGTGAGAGACAAATGTACCATTCGCCGTTATAACACTCCTTTCGCCAAAGTAAACTTGCGGTATTGTCAAAGATTGGAGCCCGACCGAATTTGAGGTTGTCTGCAACGCAAGTGGATCCGCAACCATCAAACGATCTTGCTACAGGACAATGAATGAATTCACAAGTGAACTCAGAGGAAATGAACTTGTTGAAATTGGCCAGTCATACGTCCTAGCTTAGCTGTAGATACACAACTTGGTATTTCTACTGCTTTGCATCTTGTATTCAATCCAGTCTTGTTTACCCTGTGTTCACTCGTGGAACAGTGACTTTCCAACAGAATTCATGCCGAAGCAGCCCATGACAGCATAGACAGAGCCATACACATTGAGCCACTTGAATTCATGAACCCCCTAGGGTCTGGGGAGGAATACTTCTGTATGTTCATCAACCCAGGGTTGGCCGAAAAAATTTTGGAGTGTATGTTACAAAAGGCTTCAAAATGGCCAATAAGGCCTTCAGGAGGTCTTAGAAAGGGGTATTTGGATACTTAAAGAAGGTCTAGGATAGTACCTGCTTTCTGAACCTCATTTTCAGCACTCAAGCCGAGTGTAACAGGTTATGAGCACAGCCAAAACACAGGGATTTTTTCAGCTTGAAAAAATCAGAAACATCTCAGAGAGGCTTATGAGTCCCTGTAGCCCATTTAGAATGTAACTTAGCATGCTCAATGTAGAGGGAAGTGGTTGAATTCAGCTCAGAAAGCAGTGCTGCGACTCGGACAAACCGGCCCGGCTCTAGGGGTGGGAATAACCTTCCCAATATGGAAGGAGAGGGGGGGAGGGGGGGGTCAGCTCGAGGTCGAAAAAATCTTTTTGACCCGATTTCCGATTTTAAAAAACCTCGGACATCGGATACAGCCACCTGCGGCTGTGGTATGAGCTGAGCCACCGTTTTGTACTACAAAACAAAGCGGCACCCTAGTAGGCTACTTCAGTAGTGCTAGAAGGAACAAGCCACGAATTAGACCAAATCTGTCCTGGCCAGGACGCATTTGGACAGTGGCATTACTCCAGGACAGATTTGGCCTGCATCAATTCCACATATGACACCAGAGCCACTTTTTTCATCGGACTGGCGTCAGAATTTCGAGAAGTTCTTTACAATCAGAACCTCGGCAGCGAAAAAATTCCGGGCCGCAAGACATTAGCACAGCATCGATATCGAAGTTTGGAACTTCGTTCTCACAGCATTGGAAGCAGTGTCCTTTGACCACCAACTATCTATCTAGGCAAGGGGGAACCGGCATTAAAATTTCGTACGTGGGGTGGGGGGGGTCCCGAGGTCAGCCGAAAAAATTTTGTAGGGTCAGTTATAAAGCAGCTTTTGGAAGCTTCAAAAATGTATTTCCTCAGTGTTAAATGGCTCAGAGAGCAAATCGGAGCGTTTGCTGGCAATCTGTCGTCCCAAATAGGGCAGTTGTCCCGATTTGGGTGGCGGATCAGTCTCACGTGCAGAGCACAGCCTTCCAAATTTTCTTCTCAGCTTCACGTCGGGCTCGCCAGCAATGCCGAAAGGAAAGAACAAGCAGAAACAGGTGTGTTACACACTGATTGATTAGTAGTCCGTCATCAATGTATATTCTAGGCCGGAAACGTCAAATATGACCCATCCAGCATGCTACCATGCCCCGATTGCGACGAAATGGTGAATGTCGGGACAGGTGGCCCCGCCAACCTGAAGAATCACAAACCAGCCTGTAAGGGACGTCCCAAGGGGATTACTCAAAAAATTACGGACCTATTCGCGCGAAAGCCGCGCGCATTTCTTGTCCCGAGCACTGTATCCAGTGCACCACTCGTTACCCAGACTTTGGCCGGTTCGGGAAATGAAAACAACGCGTCGCGCGTGCCTTCCCCAGCACACGATACATCTCCGAGTGTTGATTTCACTACCCTTGTGACCGACACTTCGTCCTGTCTGGAAGACGCGACGTTTGACGCGTTACACGCGTCGGACACCACGATCTCGGGTCGTGACAGCACGCCCAACGAGATACTATACACCGCACCCTCTGAGCAGAAGTGCAACGCGATACTCCACCTACGCCTCAAAATGGAGCAGATCCCCGCTCACATTACTGGCGACACTCTGGTGGCCTTCACAGGGAGTCCAGCCGACTTCTTCGGACCATCAGAGCCCGAGGAGCGCGACCAAATACTCCATAACCTACTAGAGCGTGTTTTCGGATCCAATTCGTGGGGATACGACTTGAATTTGATTCGGCAATATCTGTACCGCGGCTCCAAAGGTCTTGATGCGTTCTGCGATTTTTTCGAGTATTTTGTCTGCAAACGCGGATTCTCAGTGAAAAACATCCTGGATATAATCCTCTTCTTGGAGGAGGGAATAGACCATGAGTGAGTATCGCTTAAATTGTGCCAAACGGAGTGTTGATGCTGCTTACAGATATCCCGACCTGGATTCCGCTTTCGATTTTGTCGCCGAATTCAATTTGATCCCGCCAGGTCGAGGACAGGTCATGTCCGGGAATTTAGAGCACGCTTATCGACCTCAGCCGCCTCGACAATGTCGTGGATGGCGGCTCATATTTCCTGAGGGGCAAAACCCTCACACCTCGTATCCATTCGGGGTGCATGCCGAATATTCGTTGCCGTGGGGTTACGAGCTCGCAGATGGGTCGCTCTTTCTGCGTGCAGACGGCTGTCTCAAGCATTTGCACAAAGAGGAGGAGGAGTGCGAGTCCTGCAGTGCGTTGTCGCGCGATTCGAATCTGCGCGGAATCCTTGACAGAATTCTCCACGGGGTACATGAAAATTCGCGACTTGCCTTCCATCCTATCGCGAACTTGATGGAGATGCACCGACGGCGCACAGAACAGCTTCGCGAGAAGAATCTCGTCAAACTCAACAACACGCGAACGATCATGAGAAAAATGGCCACCATCGACAATCAGAAGGAACTCACCATGGCGATTGCGAGCGGAAAAATCTTGCGCGTCAGTAATGTCCTCGCTGCCGGCTATCGGAATGGGGCTGGTACAAAGGGGCTGCTAGATCTCTGTCGAAGAGCGGCCAATGGGGAGTACAAACCGATGAATGATGAGCGGGAAAAGGCTCTGGCAGTAGCGTTGTGGCGTGTGGGCGGCGGGCGACTCGCTGAAATTGGCCATCGAGCGCTAGGCCTTCCGGGCCTCAACACACTTCGTCGTAACACTGTTATCCGCCCACTCCTTCCATCCGCCGGCCGGCCACGAGTCGAGGATATCGAGTACAATATCGACGCTTGTCTTGATGGTTTACCGGAAGAGCCTGACGACCGCCCCCGAATTTTGCACCAGTCTCTAATAATGGATGAGGTTGCGACGGAAAAACGGGTGAGGCACGATGACCGTACCAACAAGGTGGTGGGCGTATGTCGGCCACATGGGTACAAATTGCCGCTGGACCTGCAGACGGAGAAGGATCTCAAGACGTTGTGTGATGGATTGAAGGAAGAAAAGGCCCACATCGCCGGCGAGGTACGTTCCTTTTCCACGGGTGCTTCCCTGTCACTTACCTCCGTTGTCATCGCCGCACTAGGCCACAGTTGCCGCTTTGGGAACGCTCACCTCAAACCCGCGGCTATATGCTGTCCGGCCCATTCTATTCTCTGCTGACTGCAAGAACGAGGACGGCGCGGAACATGCTGCGAATGTCTTGCGCCCGTTGATCACTGCAATCAAGAAGAAGTCAAAACGGAACAACACTACTTACCGCCTTATTTGTGCTGCATCCGATGGCGAAGCACGGCGCGGGAAGGCCTTTGTCATGGAGTTTATGAAGCGTTCGCTCGCTCCGGAATCCCCCATCTTTCCTCTTCTTGACGGCCACGAGTTCATGAATTTCCCTAGTCGGCGATGACGATATGACAGCCGACAAGGACGCCAAGCATGCTCTCAAATGTCTGCGCAACTGTGCGGGTTGTGCATGCGCCCCACACCAATGTGTGTTTTCTATCTCAGACGGGCAAGCGGTAAACCCCAGATAGACTGGGAAAGATCTACGTGCACCTTCAAAATTTCGTTCAGGTATGCAGTCGCCGCTACATCGACATCAGCCTCTCCCTGTTCAAATGTTCCTGTGACTTGCCCGTTATGTGGCCCGAAACGCCCCGCAGTATGGAAATACAATCTCGAAGCCCACTTCCGAGGTGTCCACCGTCTTGCCAACCCTCAAAACTTCCCTGCGGGTTAGGCTCGTTACCAGCCTGCCTACGAGTAGCAACATTGTGGCGAGCACGTTGCCGTAGGCAGGCTGGTACAACTCGGGACAAACAAAAGGGCTGGGCCCAGAGTTTCAAATTTAGCTGATGCCGATCTCGGCACCACTGGCCTTTCCGCTACTCTTCGCTTTACACGCTCTATCTTTCTTCCCTCTTGCTCGTTTCGCTTCAACTTTTGCACACGTCCTCCGCGACATCTACGGCGCGTATTCGACACTTCGGCGACGTCAATCCGCCAATCTTTGACCTGGAGGAAGGGAGCTAGGCGTGCTTGAGGCGGATACACATTGGGCGGGCGAATTGAGCTTCATTTGGGTCGGTATCGGTTCACGGTGCGTCCCAATCGTGTCTTCAATCACTCCTGCTCTCTTTAATGCCCTGGATGCCGTGCTGACGCCTTCAATCACCACCCAGGTCTGCGGAGAGAATGGCTACAATGGCAACAAATAATACCGCTGCTGGCGCCGTCCCAAGCGCCCAGGACTTTCCCTGCGCTCTAGCGTGGATCTACGCCACACATACGATGCCTCCCCAGGCCAAAATACTGTCGGTAGTTAAGATTCTGAAGCAGATGAAGATGTCGCCGATCGAGCTCGTCACGACCCTTCTTGTGCCGCAAGATGTCTATCGCGATAACGCCGACGGATTCTATCGAAGCCAAGGCCTCGAAAACCTTCTAAATCTGGTTTCTAGGGACACGCGCGGCCGAAAGAAGCTCGAGGAGTGGTTTGAGAATAAATTCGGTTTAGACCCACTTCTGCGCGAAGTACACCGTGAAATGGACGATCTCAGCACTCATTTCCGACGTTCTACCGGTGAGGTTACTCCCGAGTCACTTCTGGAATTCGATTTTGAGAACGATGTCACCGAACTTTGCCGAGAATATACGCCCAAGCTCCGGCGGATCCTTCTTACTGCGGCCCAGACACCCCGTGCAGCGAAAGAGAATAGTATGAAAGATCCTGAGCCTGTTGTGGATCTCATTTCCATATTCACACTGTCTAACTATTCTTTAGCTCGTCACGATGATCCAGGCGCAGCTAGCTAAGACTCGATCGCAAAACAATAACCTGTGCGCCATCCCGTGCAGCCTGTACTTTCTCAGCTCGGGTATGCCCCGCAAAGTCGTCGACACGCTCGCACATGCCGGGATGAACCTTTCTTACAATTCTGTTAAGACGACACACTCGACATTAGCCAATGGACAAATGCGACGCGCTCAGTTAGCGGCAAGAAATGGTCACGCGATCAGCTGGGACAACACGCAAATCAGCCTTTCCGTACATGTCGAGCAGCGCACCCTGGCTCCTCCGAAGGTCCAGACTGGCACTACGCAAATTGTTTATGCCCTACGCGGTCCCATTCAGCCGAAGGCCCTCGAGCTTCTTCCGATACTTGAGCGTCGAGCCTCCGCACCTCTCATCACCTTTGCTGCTGACATCCGACCCACATATTCCCAGTGTCAAGCAATACAGAAGCATTTGTGTATATCTATCGTTGAATTGCTAATTCAGAACGAATCTGGCTTCGACTACATCAAAGGCGCGCCAGAATTACAGCATCCTCGGTACCGCCCGCCTCCTCCCGATCATCAGACCGACGAATTCGTGCTGCGTACGACGAAATTAGATGAGGGTAGCGGTGAGGGAACAATCCAGGTCAACGACAACATCTACATCGACCAGCTGAAGTTCGGTATCAAGGAACTTGATAACACCGCGGTCCCGTCAATTAACGATCAGAAAACAAATGCGCTAATACGTGCGGCACGATTGCTTCGACTGGGTGACCTGTCTGCTCTTCTTCGATTGGATCATTACCAACTCGCTCCCGGCCCATTCCGCCTCGAGCTAAATCTGTCCTGGCTGATCCTCAAAATTCATCGAGGGAACGGCGCAGACCTCGGTAGCTTGCAATATTTCATCGGGCTCCTTGCCAAAGTTCGTTTAGGCTCTGCACAGCCGGACTTCGAGACTCTGGTGTCTCTCTTCATGCAGGTTCTGTCTGGAGCCATGTTGCATTATTGGGAGGTGGAGAGTGGGATGTCCCTGAAAGAGTTGGCGAAATCAAAGCCCTCGGTCTCGACTTTATTGGATATCTCCTCCCACATCCTCAATAAATACGCCTCCGGAGTCCTTGATCCTGCTAGCGACACCCCAGAAACCGACAATACATTCGACAATATTCATTTATTAATGCGCGACCTCCTCCTGTTCTATTTTCTACAAACGTCCGATCTCATCTGGGGATTTTGGTCGGGTGGAACTGTTACTGGGCACGCTGACGATGATGTTCTCGGGCGGCGGTGGCTCAAATTATCAGACAGAGCTTCTTTACTTTATCCAAAACTTGAAGAAGGTATGGCCCGAGCCGTTTGCGTGAGTGTTTGCTCGCTTCATCAGCTCCATTACCTGACTTTTTTTTAGGAACATTATGCGCGATAACACACTGATCAGTACTGGTGGTCGAACGTACGTTGGGGTTGATAAGAATGCCGAATTCAATATCAATTTTCAAAAGGTAAATCACGCACCAGAAGGATTGAGTACTCACCTTGGATCAGAACTACTTCGCAGCAAAGGGTATTCATGCCTCATGGGATTTCCTTGCAGACCTCGCACCGAACATTCCGATTCTACGGAAGCTCAAGACCCAGTTTGGCGAATTCTTAGGCGCTCCCTGGCAAGGCACACGCCACACGAAAGTGGATTGTTCAGCCCTTGTCGCAAAAGTTAAATCGAAAATGGCAGAGTTGCAGCTGCACATCCCACATGTTGCTGGCCGTCGTGCGACAGAGCAGCGGACAGTCGACATCATCGAAACCGGCGCAACTTATCTGCGCAAATCCGGTCTCAAAGCATGGGGAAAGACTTACACCAAATGGGCAAATGGAACTTGATTAATTTTATGGCAATTAAAACGGTACATCCTTTTACACCTTCTGTTTCTTCCTAACCATTTGTTCCGCAATACCAGCAACCCTATGATTCATTGCAGACTGACGAAGCGGTCGTCCAGATGAGCTTATAACAGGAGGGTCGGTGGGGCTGTTGGCGCGGGAGGAGGAAGGCGAGGAGTGTAAGGATGCAGCAGAAATAATGGTACTGATATCCTCCTGTGTCGGGGTTGGTATTTCGTCACTGTTCAAATCCGAGTCACTTGAACTGCTAGAGTTGTCATCCTGGTCTGAAACGGGAGCCTCTGAACCAGAACTTGAACTTTCATCTCGCCTCCAACGTGTTGCTGGAACGGCGATGTCGTGCTGTCGAAGAAACGTCACAATTTCGAGCGCATGTTTTGCGTGCCACTCAGGCGTCTCGCCGAGGAAGTCAGTTACATCTTTGGGGATTCGGAAAGTGCCAGAAACTTCTCGGGCTAACTGTGCGATGGAGTCGTCGTCTAAAATATATGAAGAAGGGAAGTTCTTGGCCACAGGGTCATGGGTATGGACAGTGCCACGCCATGCTTCGAGCGCTAGAACGATTGGCTCACGCTTAGCAACCCGCCGGTACTTTTTGCGCGGCCATTTGGTAGTTGGTGCCGAGTCAGACGACTGGACGTCGGTAAGTATGGGTGAAAGAAGGTAGTGGTTGAGGTCAAAGTTGTTGTTATGATTATCACAGCACCATCTTCCGGAAAAATCGTGGGCTAGGAATAGAGCATCAGAAATATTATGCGGTCAAATAATTGACTTACCTTGGGCAGTAGTATCATTATTATGTTTTGCCAGTGCGCGACGGCGGCAATCCTTCCTGGACGATGCATAAGCAATAACAGCGGCATCGGTTCGCTCCTCCTTTTTTGACAGCTTGTGCTGGGAGTTAGTACGAGCTAGATCGTCATATGCCCACCGTTCTGCAATCATAAGCACTAGACATTCCCGCCCATCACGTCCACCTCTTCCACCGCGCTGATCTCCGTCAATAATAGACTTTGGGACGCCAAACTGAACGATTAAATCAACATCCGGAACGTCAAAACCCTGTTTAACCGTTAATAAAATCCGCTTCTCCGCAAAAAAATATTAAACTTACATTAGAAGCTGCTTCTGTAGCGATCAAAGACTTCACCTCGCCATTCGGGTCCTTAAAACTAGCAGCTGTAGTCTCGAGGTACGGCTTAGACATCGAGGAATGATAAACACGGAATGGTTCTTTTGCGGCGAGTGCGGGGGGTAGTTTAGAGTTCAAGTAGGCAGCGAGGGCCGGCGACTTTCGCTTGTTGTCTAAGAACACGATAGACTTTTGCGATAAAATGAGGTTTGGAAATGAAGGCGGGAGGAGAAAATCGAGATTTGAGAAATTCGCGACTGTTCCGATCATGGGTATAACAGCGTAGACAAGATTGGGTCGATTGGTGGTGAGTTCAATGCGGATTGTCTTCTCGGGCTCCATTCTGAGTGTTGACATGACCGTGTTCATGATCTGAGGCGGCATTGAGGCAGAATATGCAGTACAAGGAGTCGAAGCGGGAAGATGTACGCGTAGCCGTTCTCCTAGATCAGAAAATGAGGGACGAAAAACAGCTTCCTTTCCATGGGATTTTCCAGCAGTCACGATAAAGTGTGCTTCATCAATCTGCAGTAACTTCACATGCTTCGTCCATTTTGGATCATGTAGTAATTTCGAAAAGCGCGGGATGTGTCCCATGTACGGACCGCATTGTTCTGGGGATACAGAATAATGTTGGTATTTACTGTGAGAACGAATTGACTGGAATTACGGAGTCAAAGAGTGTTAAAATCAATATTTCTGATGAATATACTCACCTGCCATAAATCTTCGTCTTCTGGCGTGAAGCGATTTATTGCGATGGACGGGATACCATACTTGGCAAATTCAGATACCTGTATATGCGATCAGAATGGTTAGTTGTTGAAAGATATGAGGAAACTTGCATGATTATCCTGAATCAGCCTCAGAGGCGAAATTGTGATAACAGCCGAGGACTTTGGGAGCGAAAGAACCGGGAGTATCATTGCCAGAGTCTTGCCAGAACCGGTACCAGATCGAACGACCAGATCCTTGCCGGCCTTGACTGCAAGATTTGCGCGAAGCTGGAGTAGACGCGGGGTTTTGGTGCCCTTTGATGCAATGTCAAGATGCAGGAAGGCTTCGAGGACAGTGCGGCACTCGGCGGCGTTTAATGACAGCATGAAGGATACAGGCAACGCTCGGAACCCATTCAGGGCAAATTGGGACATTGGCAAGGGTAGAGAATCCATCGTGTTGACGAGTGGTGCGTCGCGTGAGGCCAGCGAACTTGAGTAATGATTGGTGGCGTCAGTACGGCACCCAGGGCTTCAAAAGAAAGCAGGGGTGATGAAAGACACGATTGGGACGCACCGTGGACCAATCCCGACCCAATCCAAGTTCAAATCTCCTGCCCGTCGCGTATCCACCCAGAGCACGTCGAAAGCCCTTCCTCCCGGTCAACGATGAACGGATTGGGACCGCTGAAGCGTCAAATACGCGCCGTCGATGGCGCGGAAGGCGTATGCAAAGTTTGAAGTGGAACGAGTCAGAGAGAAGAAAGATAGAACGCGTAGAGTGAGGAGTAGCGGAAAGGCCAGTGTTGCCGAGATCGGCATCAGCTAAATTTGAAACTCCGGGCCCAGCCCTTTTGTTTGTCCCGAGTTGTACCAGCCTGCCTACGGCAAAGTGCTCGCCACATATTTTTGCCATTCGTAGGCAGGCTGGTCACGAGCCTACCTGCGGGTGTCACCGTCACCATATTGGACGACGAGAAGACACGTCTGAAGCAAATCTGGGATGCGCGACATAATCACACACAGCCCAGGAACCTGAAGAAGAAGCGGAATCCGCTGCAGATTTCGGACGCACACAGCTCCCGTCTCGCGTTTCGGTCAGTGCAAATATTCGGCCTTGCTGTTTTTATTAACCGTTAAACGGTCTCGTACAGTAATCTGCGCCGTGAAAATCCAGCACAACGATCGGCAGACTCACCCCCCAGCGAGACTCCCGCACACGAAGTTACCCCTCCGAGTCCCTTGCCGGCGCGTGCTGATTTTGAGTCCGACGATGAAATCTTCCCAGATACTCTATTTCCACTGCGCCGAAGGGTGGCGCATCAGCGCATCGAATCTGACAACGAGTCTGGGGATGATAATCATCTACCCCGTGATACAGATCCCATGACGGTGCCTGGCGATGGGACGAACATCACGGAGGAGGTGGGCTACAATGCAGAGCCAGCCCAGCCGACTCCACAGGCTGCGACTGAAACGTCAGAAGAATTGCGGGCAGACGCACCCATGGAAGTTGATGATATGGCTGCACCTTCATCCGCACAGGAGAGTCCAGATCAACCTGTAGAAAATTCAGAAGAGAGTGCGCCTGCAAAGCGGAGCCGAAGGACGGCCAAATTGTTGAATCTGGGAAGCTGCGACACTTGCGGCAAGATTTATTCTGACGCCGAAAAAAGCCAATCGGGCAGAGGTTGCCGAATGTTCAAAGAGAGGATGTGAGACGCGTTGGGTGAGTTCACCCTGTGCCTCCTGGGCTTTTCGCGCTGACGGCTCGCTAGTTCCATGTCCCATGTATGGGCGAAGGTGTGTTGCCCAAGAATTGGACTTGCGAGGCGTGTGGTGGGCATGGGCGGCCTGCGAAGCGGCAGAAAAAGGTTTAGGGCATGTCAGTAGGGTGTAAAATCACTATAGACAGCCTCAACAGACGCCCATAACTTAAGTTTCTTTTGTTAACAAAAAGTCGGTCAACCCGGAGTAACGGCCCGGCACCAGGGGTGGGAAACTCTTTCCTGTTATGGAAGGGGAGGGGGGGAGGGGGGGTCGGCTCAAGGTCGAAAAAAACTTTTCGACCCCATATCCGTTTTCCGAATGCCGGTTCCCCCTTGTATCTAGGACCAGTCAGATTCCAAGTTCACCCAAGTCGTCTCCCTCCAAGATGTCACTAGAGACTAGTCTCTCGTAGACAGACACTACAACAAATATGCTCGTACCTCGCATGTTGTAACTAGAGAGTCAGACAAGGGCCGAGCCTGCATCCGAGTTGAACAGGATCCATGCGCTGGTCCTCGAGGAAATGGAGTCGGGACCAGCAGAGTTCCCGACACCCGGCCACACGCAGGGCGAGCATTCAAGCTCACACTCCGGCGGGTACATCCACCCCCTCCTCGTACATTCCAATTATGCCTCGTCTCAGTGCTCTGAGATAACTGCTCGCCAGCTATTTGGCACGCTGTTATCCGGCTTTGAAGCGGGTCAGGCATCAGGAAAACGGACCTCTGCTTAACAGTGCTCCATAGCACTTTCATAGCATCATAGTTGCCATAGGTACATCCCCCCCTATGCCAGTGCTATGAAAGTGCTATGGAGCACTATGAAGCCGGCACACCATCACTATGGAGTGCTATGAAAGTGCTATGGAATGCTATACAGTGCCGGCTGGCCGCCCACTTCCTAGGCTCCAGATTATTAATTTGCTCGCCACTGCGCTCAATGAGACAGCAACAAAAGAATCGAAAAAAACAAATTTATATTACTAGCAGTATAACTACTACATGATTCTCGCGAACGACGGATAGCCTGTGTGCTCAACCACATTACACTCCATCCGAACCTCCTCGCTGCGATCGCGGCGCAATCGACCTCTTCCCTGGTGGCGAATCCATCAGTATGCACCATTGACACCTCAAAAAGCTTTCGTACCCAGAATACTACTGTCGTCAAGTAGCGGTGCAGGTGTCTGCGAAAGAAGCGAGCTGGTGGTCACCTGTCAGAAAAGTTAACAGTGAGATCTAAACCGAAGACAGCTGCACTTACTATCACTTGTGTGCAGCCTTCGTGCGCTGGCGTGACCTCGTACGCAGGAGATACATAGGCTCCGGCAGTGTGTAGGTACAAGAATAAGCTTGAAAGGATGCAGGTCAGGACAGCACAAAGAGAGCGACCCGGCACGTACAAGGTGAGGCCACCTGCCGTCTATCGAGCTCAAGTGCACGAAGAGCACGAAGCGTTGCTACGGACTGAAACTATCAATCAGTATTGTAAGGCGGGTGCCGGGAAAGCGAAGGTAGGGTAGAGTGATTAAAGGCGCGAGCGACTTGCCTGCGAATAAATATGTCACCCGTGATCCATTCCCTCTTAACAGCACCGTCCACCCACTTCTACGCTAGTCTCTCCGCGAAAGTCGGGCCAGACGCGTTGAGGCGGAAGCGAGACTGTGGATACAGTCCGTTGGTGGGGTTGGAATCGGAGTCTCGGCAACTTGTACCATGATTGCGACGCTGGTGAGACACGGCTCCCCAGAGGCCCTTCTGCACTGAAAGTGAGGGTGTTCGAGTGGCAAAAGAGGGAGTTAAACAGTCGTCAGTGCGGCGAGCAGCATCCGTAACAGGCCGGCAAAGGGGTTCAGACGAGACGACGATTCTGGAAGCGGGTGGTGGGAGTGGAAGGAAAGAACAACTATTGTGGCAGTGACGCACGTGTGCACGGACTTTGAAGGCCGATCAGAGCCGACGGTCAGAGCTCGCCTTGCGACCATCTCCTCGCCACCTTCATCGCCCTGCAGCCGTACCCGTACCGCCTTCCCTTTATGTAGCGCGCCCATCCCTGCCTCGAGCGCTGATCGCGACATTCCGCATTCCGCTGGCTGCGATGAGCACGTCCACTGGCACCGCAGTGACGGTGGTGATGAATGCGCGCACCGCTCCCCGCATCCAAGTCGAGCCTCCATGAGCGAGTGCTGCCACAACTGCAGCTATCTGTGCACTCGCCCACAACCCTGCACCGGCACGCTCTGCCCATGGAAGCCCTACGCGGCAACTGATACTCGGGAAGTGGCGCGGTGGCACATTCTTCTTGTGGTGGGGTACAGCCTAGATTTATGCTGCAGGCTTTCCTTTACCTAGATTTGTTTTATCAACGGCATATGAATATATACATGTTTGCCGTTGCATTGATGAAAAGTACAAAGAGACTTGCCAATAAAATTAGTGTGTAATGCCAGCCGCCAGCATAGTGCTTCATAGTATTCCATAGTACTTAGTGTCTGATCTCATAGCACTCTCCCAGCGCTATCAGATGCTATGAACCACTATGAACTATGGCTCGGCTACGGTTTTCCTGATGCAGGAGAAAGTCACCGCTGTGGATGTTTTCACCCGTGCTTGGATGATTCTCCGCATCCTTTATTTCGGGAGCATTACTCCTCATATTTTATGAGCTAGAGTCGAACACCGAAAAGTGCATACAGTCCTAAACTAGGAAACGCAACGCTTAGTGCATTAGGGCAGATTATGTATCAGAAACACACAGTTTTCATAGGTTTTTCTTGATAGGATGACAGATCTGGACCTGTTCTGCCTGATGAGCAAAAAAACCGTGTGGAAATCGATTGTTTTGAGCGAGTTCGAGGGGCAAAGATCGGTTCCGCCCGTTTTGGCCTAATAACGGCGAAACGCAACACTAACAAACAATTGCCTGTTTCGACACGCCGCTGAGCCACTCGACACCGACAAGCTTCTACACCTGTATGGGGAGGCCCCCAGGCTCTAGGGGTCACGCAAGGCTGCCGCTCTGCGAGACTGCTGGGTGCAAGAGAAAAGGGGAGGAACCCGCGGAGGACCTGGACTCAGGTCAGCCAAGGCGAAACATTGTACGGCCGAATCATTTGAACTTGTAGAGGGATAAAAATTGGTCATATCTTAGATATAATAGTATATAATACAATAAAATGATGTAGATAGCAATAGCAACTCATAAAAGTCTTTGCACACCTGCCGATTTCCTAAAGTTGCCCAGAATCTGCTAAAATCCCCGGTACAGCACCATTACCGGGCGATGGAGTGAGATTCAGAGCTCGGCATGTATCCCATCGAACTCGGCGACCTCTAAAATGGTGGGGAGTACAGCCAAAGGGACAGCAGTGTCGCTGTCGGGGTACAAAGACGTTTGCTTGCTAGTGTTGTGTTTCGCCGTTGCGTTGCGTTTCCTAGTTTGGCACTGTATTCCCCTTATTTTTATGACCCTTTCCTGCATTCAAAGCTCTGCTTATAGGCACATTCAAGACACGGCGCCGTCTCCAGTTGCGGCGGCTCCACAGCCAGGCCCCCGCGTGAAAATAACGGCCTGGAGAATACTTAATACCGCTGTGCTTCTGATCTTCAGTACATATGTGAAGTTTCGGTGAGCCCTCAGCGCACCCGTGGTGGTAAGAGACAAGCCAGGAACCCCTGTTTCAATACATAAACGGTGTTTAAATACTCGGATGATCCGGCCCATGCCCCTATTCCTTAACACCCCCCCCTCACGCACACGGCCATTGCGTCTGTGCGCGACCTCGAACCGATAATCGGGATGATCCAGCCCTGCGAAAACCGAGCCCTCCTTCGCACCCGTGCCATGCTTAGGCAAACCCAGCCCTGCGAAAACCGATTTGCCCTCGCAACTCTTGTCCGAACACTCCTCCCACCCATACTCCAAGACCGTCATAGCGCTTTTGACCACGGTGACCTGCACGCCATCGGCAGGCTTTAATTCGGTCCGCATGATTCCGCTGTTGTCAAGGTCAGGAGCATCGTCAACGGCAGCGTCCGAGTACCTGCCTCCCTTCAAGAACGAGAGGATGACGGCAAGGGGTTCCCAGGCTGCCAGCAGGCGTGTAGGCGCTGATTATAGGACAAGGGCACCGTTCGCGAACTCTGACTGCGAATCTGTGAAGTTTCGGTGATACCTTCAGCGCACCCATTATTTGTCAGCGTAGTCCGCTGTCGAAGTTCGCCCGTATCGATCTTGAGGTAACGAGGAAGTCGAAAGAAACTTGCGTTTGTCCAGGAACGTGGATGTTCTATTGCAAACGCATAAGGGACACGTGATGTAAACGAAAGTACACTATGCTGTAAATACATAGCGTAAGTATCATGCTAACACTCCCCCTCAGCGAGTGGACTTGAGTAAGTAATAAACAAAATAAACGAGTAGAGGGGTGCGAAAATGGAAAACAAATAGAGTAAGTGGAATAACATACTAGTTCTCCCCCTTAAGCGTGAATCACGCCGATCCTTTGTTCCACGTACGTGGGCCCCAGCATTCCCTCCGGTGAAGCTCATGGCTCCCCGGCTCACGCGGTCTCAGCTCAGAGGCTGCTGTTGCTCTGGACCTCTCGTGGGCCGCTTGCTCGGTCGCAGCTTGTCCGCCGTCGCAGCTGTCTTCGTCCGTTTCGTGGTCGTCGGGTCGTCAGCCTACGTCTCCATCGCTGTTGCTCTGAATGTCGCCGATCGGGACCTCCGCCTGCGCCGATGCTGCGCCTAAGCGGTCTGGTCCAGTCGGCCCCTCTGAGACAAGCTCGGTCGGGCCCCCGTGGGTCCCATCCCTCTCCTCCCCCCTTTGAAAAATTCGACTTTCCGCTTGATCAGTGCGCGTGACGAGACGAGAGGAATAGAAAGAATGTGTAGCACCGTAGGTATGTCGTCCGTGGCGTGAGTGAAGGAAAGTGAAGTGCGCCGTGGCACGTGGGTCGCGAGTTGAGTTGGTGTGCGGCTGGGCTCGGGTGCCTGGTCGTATAATGTGCACATTGCGGTGATGGGTGGTGCATCGATGGCCCACTTGCATCGTGCGTCGTGCCGGTGACGTCGTGCCGCTGTGCGTCGTGCATTGCGCTGCCGTTCGTCGTGCATCGCCCTGCTGGCTGCCGCCGCTCGCGCCCCGAATTGGTGGCGTCGATGACCACCGTAAGCGAATCCTCCCGTGTGGGGACCGCCCTCGATCCTCCCCCTGCAGTGCCCGTCCGTGTCGCGGAGAGAACGAGCTCCCCCTGGGCGTGCCGGTCTTGAGTGTGTGCGCGTGATGTCGCGCTGCGCCGCGGTTGCTGTACGGCGCCGATGCCTCCCGTGCGAGGTAAGGTGCTTCCTCAGCCACCCAGTCCGACGGTGAGGTCTTGATGCGCTTCGCCCGTTGTGTGTACCTGCTGTGCTCTCCGCGCATGCGCATGCCTCGTGTGGGTCACCACGCCGTCCCTCCGAGAACTACTCGGCCAGCTGGTCTGCCCAACCTGCCTCGTGCAGACTCCGCACGGCTAACAGTGAGGTCTTGGTCCCGGAATCCCAGCGCGAGCGTCACAGCGCCGCCTGCCTGACCGGAGACCCAATGACGTGGCACTCTTGCGGAGCTACCTGTCGTGCGCCATGCATCGTGTGCAAGCGCCCTTGCTCCCCGTTGAGACGAATCCTGCGGTCCGCTGGCCCAAGATGGGCCCGGAAAATGTGACGTGCCGTGGCCAATTTGGCCGGCATACGTCCCCCCGCCAGCAATGCTCGAAACGGTGTGGACGTACCTTTTTAGGCTATCCCTAGGGCTGCCAGGCGTCCACTCCGCCTGTTCTGTCTCCACCCTCCTGGCGCTCCGCCGGTCCGTCCCAGCCATCGTATTCCATGGCGCCTCGTGTCGCCTGGTCGTGGTCTTATAGAATATGCCGGTCGGGCTGTCGCCTGGGTGTTGGGGTCGTTGTGCAGGTCACAGTCGAGCCGTGCGCTACCCGTTCGGCTTGCAGAACTGCCGCTGCGTCCTTGGTCGTGGTAAACCGTGCCATTGGTCGCTAGCTGAATGTCGCGGCGTCCGTCCGTGCCGATAGTCGATGCGGGCTGGCTTTATTTACCAGGAGCCACCTGGGATGCGTTTGTGTCAGCGTAGTCCGCTGTCAAAGTTCGCCCGTATCGATCTTGAGGTAACGAGGAAGTCGAAAGAAACTTGCGTTTGTCCAGGAACGTGGATGTTCTATTGCAAACGCATAAGGGACACGTGATGTAAACGAAAGTACACTATGCTGTAAATACATAGCGTAAGTATCATGCTAACATTATTATTTATCCAGGTGGTGGACCTAAGGGTGACCCATGGTGGGATACAAAGCAACTCCTTGTCCAAGTTAGAGAAGCTATTAAAATCTTTGAAGCTGCCCATCCTGGAAAACAGGCACTCTTTATCTTTGATCAGTCCTCAGCTCATGCCTCACTTCCAGAAGATGCTTTGAGAGCATTTGAAATGAATAAGTCAGATGGAGGCAAGCAGCACAAGCAGCATGATACCATTATTCCCATGTCAAATCCTTATGAGGCCCAGCATGGAAAAACACAATCTATGATAAATAAGGATGGAGAACCCAAAGGACTTTATAATGTTCTTCTTGAGCGAGGATTTCCAGCTGCAGATCTGAAGAAACTCAAAGCCAAGTGCAAGCCTGTTTGTCCAATTGAAAGTCAGAGATGCTGTCTGGCCCGCCTTCTCTCCCAGCAAGATGACTTCAAGAATCAGCCATCACAACTGGAGACATTAATCAAAGGTCTTGGTCATGAAATTATCTTCTTACCAAAGTTTCATTGTGAGCTTAACCCAATTGAAATGGTGAGTCATAAGAAATCATGTTGGCTCAATTAACTCATTCTATCAAGTATTGGGGCTGGTGCAAATACAGGTATCGGGAGGTTGACAAGAATAGTGGATTTCAGGCAGCAGAGGATGCTGCAATAAAGTATCTTGATGCTTGCCCAGACAATGTGATCCGCCGGTTCATCAATCGTTCCTGGCGTTTCATGAGTGCCTACCGGCATGGTTTAACAGGCAAGGCTGCTGATTGGGCTGTCAGACAGCAGAGAGCCCATAGGACAATCACAGAAAAGGGTATGCAAGCAATAGAGGCTGTTCTTGCAAGAAAGTAGTTACATTTAAATAAATATATATTTTTTTTGGTCTCCTGGGCCCCAAAGGGGTACACACAATTTCATTGAAACGGCTCAAAATATTGAGAAAAACTAACAGCTCGTGAAAAAAATCTGAAAATATGTTTTTAGGCTCTTTTCATCAAGCTGAATCTGATTCTGAACTCAGAATTGCAAAAAAAAAGAGCGGTTCATGCGCTATAAAATAGGTGGGCTTTGACTGTCCCCTACTGTAAGAGACAAGCCAGGAACCCCTGTTTCAATACATAAACAGTGTTTAAATACTCGGATGATCCGGCCCGTGCCCCTATTCCTTAATATACATACCTCGGGCAAACGATGGAACCAACCGATTTGGACTGGACGATTGGTTTGGGCGCTAATGTACGTGGTCCCGCACTGATTATTACATTCATTTACCTGCACATCAAACGATGCAAGATCCTACTGGATGGCTATCCTCGAACAGGAGACCCCGTCCGTTGCGCCGTGGCTTTTCATAACGGATCTATCGAGATCCGTGCGTCTTGGCATCGCTGGTCTTTCTCTGGCGGTTGTTGCGGGGATGTACTGGGCAGATGAGACGAATAGTATAACCAAAAAAGGGGATCTCGACAATCGCTAGCCTTCAGTCATCTATAGGATAATAGCACTCTTCATCTTTACCCACCCCATCCAATGGACCTTAGCCCACTCGATCTCAGTCGTGATTGGTGGAATCCTCGTTCAGATGCTCATCGCACTCGGCGCATTGGCGCTGTCGATAATCTACGGCCCCCGTTTGCGTGACTTCTGCAACAATCTGCGGATGCCTCGATTTATCCAGGCTTTGTTCCGTAAATCAGACTGGCCCTCTCTGCTCAAAGTATGTATCTACGTGGGAGCAACCTACCTCTCCCATCGGGGTGGCGATCAAGATCGGCGGTGAGTATCGCTTTCAATTTTTGTTACGAATAAATTAGTCTACTAAGATGAATTCACCACAGAGCTTCGGTTGAGCGCCGATTCAGAGATGGTCAATGTGCTTCGATTCGGCATCGGGTTATCGTATGGGGTGGTTTCTGTCGCGGTCGGGACTTTTATCGCGTTCGGGCTATTTGAGATGCTCGGGAGGTTGACAAAGCGCGCGTATATCTTACTCAGAGACTTTCTTCGAAGGCTTCTCAGTAGGCATGTTCAAGTAGATTGAGATACAAATGTTCGGTAGTGTAAGCGCAAAGTAGAATTAGCCTGTGGGACAGATTAGGCCACAAAATAGTGAGGGCTCCGACCCGTGCGTTTATGGAGACCGCCGTTGAAGAAACGACGGTTTTCTGGAAGTGGACGAGCCTATCCGTCCCGGTATCTTCGGTGGCGTTCTACGGACGGGGGAGTCGGACAGACTGACCATTATGGGAGTTGCCCATCCAACCGCGAAATTGGAGCGCGGATATCGCAAGGTCACTTCCGGGAAGTTTGTGTTAGCATTTTCTGCCACCGCATTACTTACCTACAACATGTTTTGTTTTTTTTGTTTTATTTTTTGAACCCGAGTTATTTGCCCCTCACCTCGTGGGGCATGGCGGCCATTTTTATACACTATGTACGTACTGTCTAGAGTATGGGGGGCCTAATTGTTATATATGTATACTTCGAAATAAACATGTCCGACCGCCGGTATTGGGTGAGAAGGACAAAGGCGCGTAGGGCGCATTATGCGGTAGGACCAAGAAAGTAAAATGTGAGCTCCCGCCTTAATTAGCCAAGGTAGCAGTGATTCAATCCACCATAACCCAGCTGGCTTTATACTTGGCAGACACATCTTCGATCAGATATGGCTCACAAAACGCATGATTAAGCTTGCAGATCAACAGACCAAGCGGAGCCCTTATGTTACTAATCCGCCGAATGTCGGATTTATTTAGGGCCTTTTTAGACCCTTAGACTACATATCTATATAAGCTTTCTAGACACTTATATAGACTAAAAACATCTGACGGCAATAGAATGCCAAGTTGCGGACCCATTCACGCACTGCCACTGATATGGTATAGAACATACTCCCGGAGGAGGTCGCAAGAGAAGGGGAGGATGACTGAAGCGACTTCAAATAATTGACAAGCAATGCGAGGGAGATTTCTCAATTCTGAGCTCAAATCTCACCAGGAAAAGTGGAAAATAAGTCATAAATGCGCTAGGGTCCAACATAGACCCACAAAAATTTTATAAAACGGCGGCGAAGACATTGTTTCTACTGCAGGATACTATTGAGCAATAACAAAAAATGAACGCAGTCCTGAAACGCAGAGACGAATACGGTGGTCCACGGTCCCGGTAATGAAGCAGGCACGCTACTTTAACATCATCCGTGGAGTCAGAAGCGTAGCGGAGACGATTCCACGGACGTGAAAAGCGGAAGCCCAGGCCTGCCGCGAGTAATTCAATCATCTTCAGATCCTCCATTGATTCACAATATACTGCTGGGGGATTACATCCAGTCGTTTTGCTCGTACTTTTCGAAGATCCAAGTCTGCTCAGGTTCCTCCCACATCTCGGGCTTTGCAACGATCTGCCAACAAAGTTAAACCCATCTCTTTGAGTGAAAATAGGAACAAAGACACACAATGCTGCTTTCACATTTGGGATCCTTGCAGGAGGGAGTCCACACCTTTCCGTCTCTGGTGCGAATCTGGGTGGATAACTCAGTACAGGCAGATCACAAGTAGGCTCGGCATCGGTGCATACAATGAATTTATCGCCAGTGGGTTGGATGTAAAACGTCTCTGAGTTTGGACCCGACACAGGAGCAATCTGGCCCTGAAGATGTTGGCACTTAGCAGTGATGCTGCGCAGCAGACAGTTCAAGCTAGGACTAACCTTCGATAACCCAAGGGGTAGGCCGAACTCGTCGTCGAAAATCCTCGCGCGCCCATAGTCATCGAGAACTTCGACCGCCCACTACTAAATTTGTAAACACATCACGTGTGAAGAAAACGAAACATAGCTTGGGCTTACCGCAGTCCCGGGGGCGGGAGATTCGTGAGTGAACACAAACACGGGATTATCCGCCCCGTCACTGCGGAGGGCGTTGTGAGAAATACCATCGGAAACCTTGCCGTTGAAAATGTGGTAGACCCCGGACCCGATCTCGCCGGCCGAGTGGATCTGGTTCGAAACCTGTACGGGTATAGTTCGTCAATGGAGAAACTACAGCCGACCAAATTAACTGACTGGAGCACTGTCGAGATTCAGATTGCATGAGACCGTGATGAGGGAATTGTGCGAGGGAGAGGTTGGGGCAGCATTCACAAGTGCAAGTGCCATAGCACCGAACGCGATGAATTTGGAGAACATTGGATAGTACAGTAGCTTGTGAGTCGACTGTGAGTGCTGGGTTGTGTAGTTAACGCTATGGTTTCTTATATAGATGAAAGGCACCTCGTATTTCGCTTCACGATCGCGCGAATTGCGGGCAAATGATGGAATTTACGGCTATGGAATGGAACCCGAAGATGAAGCATTCCAACTCTCACAGGGAAGTTACTCTAATTAAAATCCGCCGAAGCCGCGAAATTGGATGGATTCCGAGGGGTTTCTCGCAGTCTATCTGTAGGCTGCTAGCATAAGACATCCTCACGGTACAGAAGCACCAAGACAGCTAGGCGGAGCAAGACTGGGGAGGGGTTGTCAGCGAGCTGTCAAGATTTCATACCTCTAGACCGAGGCGGAATCAGAGATGGGCTCCGTCACGTATTCTGAATCCACACGAGCGAACTGTCAAGGAGAGGGCCAGAAGCCTGGGTATTGAAGCGATTGGTCATACGGTAGTGAGCCGAGCAGGGACATATAAGAGCTGTTAAAGCGAGGAGAGAATGCATTACATTACATAATGACACGGTACAGACACTAATATTATCTCTGCCTCCCGGTTGTTCCACATTTCAACTGCCTATCGACTCACTCCAGTCCGCCCGGAACAAAAGAATTCTCTGTTTTTACAGTGTAGAACCTCAGTCCGAGTCGACAGAGCACTGAGAGCAGTGGTGTTTCTACTACTGTAGTGTTCAACTCGACCAAAGGTTCACGGGGTGTCACCCGTCACCTCGATTGTTCACTGGTTACTGTGTTTACAGGTCGACCGAGGCCGTCACTGACTTGGCAATTGTTCATTTTGCCGAGTGACTGCCTGGACTGCGCCAATGCAGGCCAATGCTTGCCTGAGAGTATTTGAGCTCGCCAAAGGCGATCCGCGCACACATGGGGTTCAAGAAGGCACTGAAATTATTGAAGAAAGGATGAACTGGCTCCGCTCTGTCGCATTTGGGAATTTGAGGCGTGGTTATTGGTCTAACTGTCTCCTTTGATTATACCGGACAGGGCAAAGGGAAGAGCAGGAGATAATTGCAACTGGTCAAAGCGGTCCGCTCTTTACATTTTCTGGGGCAATCGGGTAATCTTCGCACTGTGTTTAGTCTTCATGTACGGAAAGGAAAAAAAGAAAAAAACCCCTCATCGACCACCAATGGGCCCCGACAATAGCTTCGGTAACAGAAGGCATGGGCCGCCGCTCCGCCAGCGCTCAGAAACTGCTAATCCAACTCGAAAAACTAACTGTTGCTCTCCTTTTTATGTAATACCTGGTTTCCCGGTCCCATAAGTTTATTTAACGACTTAGAGCGGGTTGTATCGCTTACGCGATTAGAGTAGCCCCGGCAAGCGTCGCGGCTGCAGCTCCGTTCTGGATTGTTACCGCGGTTAGCCGGTCGAGAGTGCTATTAAAGCCCAAGCCACGCAGGTAGATGAATTACCATACTGCGCACCTCCATGTCTCTGTCAGAATCGCTCTGGCCTTTCTGAACTCCCAGAGTAGCACTGACGCAATGCTGGCGTTCACAGCGAACTCGGTTACCAGTCAGAGCCTAAGTGAATTAAAAGTGCACAAAATACGGGGAGGGCATAAATAAATGAGTGAATGGCAGAAGAAAAAAATATCACGGCATGGGGCGCACGCTATGGGGATCTTGAACTTCGGGCGGTCCGCCGAGGTGTACAGTGTGGACATCGTATCGCATGCAAACAGGCTGCCGAACTGCACAGGAGGTATTGTTAGCCTGATGCGATTGGCAGAAACAATGTTTTAGACACCGAGACAATTATTGCGAAAGACAGGAAAAAAGCGATAAGTTTTTTGGGTACTGGAATTTGCCCGAATTGAGCAAAGTAAGGAATAAATGGCTGGAGAAGGGCGAGGAAGCACGTACAAGCGCCAATATCGGAAGACAAGAAAGGCCTGGACCAAAACACCAAGCACGCCGGTGGAGAAGCCATAGAACGGGATGGGCTGGGCTTTTTTGCAGTTAACCCATACAGAATACATGCAGTATTGACGTACCCAGTGTCAACTGTAGAGATACTGTCCATCGCCTGCGAGCATCTGCTGGGCTATGTATGGGGGAAGACCGTTCCGAGACATACCAGCATGTGTGATCGTATACTACATGGTCATGTAGTCCCGAGTTTCCCCACAAAGATTGTGAACTGAACGCTTACGAGGTACACGCAGATATAGTCATCGACGAGGGACAGGGTGTCAATAAGCAAAGCGACCGCTACTAGCGTCTGCATAAAGGAAGAAAAAAAAAAAAAAAAAAACAGGGTCCGGGGAAAACGAAGTTACGAAGCGGCAAGTGAGGAGGAAATACCTTTAGCTTACAATCATCTTGCTCGAAGTTTCGAAAGTAGTACCAGCTCTGAGTGATTTCGAACGTGTAAAGAAGCTAGCGGCCAATTTCAGGTTCCATCATAGTGCGCACAAGAATTTGTGGCTTACGGAGCTGGCCCAGGTCCCAATGAGAAGACATCTTCTGGCCAGATCAGCTAGCAGGCTAAACAGCACAAAGATTTACCCGGTGAGTGTGTCAAGAGCGGGGAGAGACATCGGAAGAGGCAGACCAAAGTGTCAGCGAGTCGTCGAAGACAGAGCGCGGGTAAGAGCAGCGTGCGGCCTCGGCGGTGTGGAGCCCGGCACTCTGGCGATGGAGCCACGCGCTCCGCGATGGAGCAGTAGATGAGAATGCTGCAGCCGGAGGTGCGGATGATCAAGCTCCGGGTCTGGCTTCCGAGCAACAAATCGGACGCGCAGCATGCCAACAGCGTGGCGAACGGTGAAGGGAAATCTACGGATATGGGGGTAAGCGGGAGGGGCAAGCGAAAGGAGGCAGGGTGCACACACACCGTTTATGCGACATGCATCTCTCATCGCCACCGCAACCCCCGATGTGTATGTCGCCGTGCGCGGCGGGATAGGGACGCCCGACGCCATACGGGGCTGCCATCAACAAAGACCTCTTCGTTATCCTTCCGGCCGTTCCCTGAGTACCCCCATCCGAAGATCCGGCGTCACTGCTTCGTAGTCGGAACGAGCTGGTGGGCCGTCTGGACCCGTGAGGATCGGGGAAAGTTGACGAAGGAGGAGTGTGCGCGAGGTAATGGAATCGAGGGTTGGATCCTTAGGGGCAGAATCCGAGGGTGGGGGAGGGATGAGGCGTGCCCGAAGCGAAATAAGCTGGCACGACCAGGATAGCCATCGATAAGCCTTAATTTATCTGAAGGGTTAAGTCTTAACTGGAACACTGGGTGCAGCCCGAGTTTTTCCGACGCCATGGACGTGGAGGCCGCCGAGTGTACTCTGAGGATGGAAGGCCACGAGCGAAAGACAGGGCCAGATAGTGGGCCCTGAGCTACGATATCGCAGGATGGGGACGCGGAACGCGGGATAGGGTCGTTGAGCGCAAGAGCGGAGAGGCTGTGCGACGGTGATGCCATCAAACTTCGCTTCTTCCTCAACGTTCATGTCCTCGTCGATCCAAGTTGGATCCAAGCGCCAGAAATCATTTGAGAATCGGGAATTGTGTTGGATTTTTTTAAAAAAAAAGGATATTTGGTCGAAGGCACCGGTGGCTGAGCCAGGATACAGTCACCCGTTCTGAACCTCAGAACGGCGCAGCAAAAGTGTATTCTGCGAGAATAAATTTACCTTACGAGAAGTCACCAGTATTTAGATCTTTAAAATTTGAATAATTCCAACTACTTGCCATACTTTGGACACAAAGTGGCTTCACAGTGCAAACAGACGGCCTGCGATCCGACGCATTTCCGCAATCTGATGCATTTTTCTGTCACTCGTGGCGTTGTCGGATACGCGGACGACGGGGGTGGCGGCGTCTATAATGTCGCCTGCGCCGACGATACCAATATTGACGCCTACCTTGCAGGCAGCATTACCGCCGGGGAATTTCTGAACCGATTGCACTGGAATGCCGGGCACACCAACAACATCCGGCGCCGCCAACAACTGTACAAGAAGTGCGATGTGGGCCGAACCCACATCTGGATATGTTACTGGGTGGTTAGACGGCCAAAGTTTTGCGGTGCACGTTTTATTATTTGTTTTTCTTGAATCTATTTCTGATCGTTCGACGGCTGCAGAGTGGCTGCTCCAATTGTCGGAGCTGTGTGTGGGCGGGGAGCGCGTCCACTTCTAGTGTAGACCCGGATATGATTCCCGACACCGCGAATATTTCGCATTTTTGTCTGTCGGTGACTTCGTCAACTTCTCCAATTTCACCGCCAGCGTGCTCAATCTGGTCGGCGAGCCTCACCGGCGCATTTTTTTGGGTCCGGAACCCGCAACGCGTGACCTCTACACTATTGTCCGACGTTCCTATTACCGTATCTGCTATAATTCTCTATAAATAGCGTACTTTCGTCGACTTTTTTCTCTTATGACGTTCGGTACGTTCCGACGTGGTTATATGACAATAGCAAAACTCGGGACTTACTGATACATTTACACTGTCAATGAATACTGTCGCTCCGGGAGCTCTGCCGTCCACATACAGTGGCTGACAAGCACTAGTGACATGTTGCTGATGTCGACGGTGGATGAAAAATAGATACCGGGCTACTCAGATTATTCCAATTATTTCCCACACTTTGAACACAAAGTGGCTTCACAGTGCAAAAAAATATCCTGAGGGGACCTTGCAGTTTCTCTAAAGCAAGGTTCAAGTCGGCAGGGCCGGTACCTAGTTTTCTGTACCAGTTGTATCTCATGCCACGTGTTTGGGAAGGCCACAATTCAATGGTGTGAGGAAAGAGAGACGCTGAACGTCTGTCACAGAAGACGGGCGGGCGCCGATCTAAAAATGTCTGGATCTCGGCATGTCAGGCACAGGCGGTGCGCAGTAAACATCTTCACTAATTGGCACTGCCCCTCGTCAGAGTCTATATATAAAGCTCAATTTTCGACACTCATCGACCAACATGGCTAATCCCAGCACTCTCATCGTCTTCGGATCCTCTCCTGAATCTTTTTACATTGGACATGGTCGACGCCACTTCATCGAGAACATGCCCCAGTCCTTCACAACGCACGCCCAAACGGATCTAAACATCAGCATGACTCTTTGGATAAGGTGAGCACGGCCGAGAATGGAATAATTTGCCCCCCTGCTTCCCCTCCTACCAGCGTCAGCCGATCATTGGAAGTATGGGTCAGCTATAACGTCCCCAACTCACAATGTGGGTATCGTCTCCCCAAACACCCTAACCCATGTGCTGAACTAGGCTTGAAGATCATTTCCCCGCCAGCATAAATCAGGCCATCCGCGACCACCTTGGCGGCACCGATGCTGCTCAATACGTGTCATTTCCGGACTCCACCAACCCTGGGGCGTACTTCGCGAAAGGCAAGAACGCCGGCGCATGGAACGGCGTGCTCGACAATTTTTTCGTCACCCAAATCAAGGAGTACAAGGCCGACATGCCCAACTTCGATGCGAGGCTCAAGGGCATGATCTTCGGCAAGGGCAAAACATTCCTTTGTTTGCTTGATTCGGGGTTCCGGGGTTATTTAGACGAGAACGAGATCGTTGGAGACCATCATCCGCTTCGTAAGGTACTGTATCTATCGTTTTGCTATCCTGCGAGCTCTCTCAATTTTCTATGCCGTGTGGCGATCCTACTACTCTAGGTGCTGCAGCAACACATGGACGGCTGGACTCTCGAGATCGGCTCGACACTCTGCTTCTACGACTCGCGATACTTCGTCCTCTATTTCAAACGGCCGGGTCAAAGCGGGATGACGATGCATTGGAACCTGCCTCCCACTATGGCCCAGAAATTGCACGCCCTGGAGGAGGCAGCGAAACAGCCAGAGGAGCAGATCGGTAGGCGGACTTTAAGATAGTTTCGCCTCGCCACCAACTAACGAAGCCTCCCAGCGCTGATGCAGGAGAGCCAAATGTGGCAACAAGTTGTACAGAACAGAATGGTTGTTTTTTCCGTGACTGTCACTTCGTATTCCACTAAACGCGACTTCGCGTAGAATGCCGAGATGCAAATGAGCCTCATGTTCCAAAATTCGATCAGGGGCACAGTTCTCAGATGATACGGGCTCCAGTGGATTTTTTTAGGAAGGATATGTTGTGAAGAAATGTAGACTAGTCTCGCCCTTGACGCATGTATGCACCCTATGATTAACGACTAGACAGCCGTCCAGTGACCTCACTGCTGCTATATAATTAGCTCACCGTAACTGCCAGGCCGCTCCACAAAATCGCAAATTGACCTTGAGCGGTTACCAAATGGGCACACAGAGATACATAAGAGAGTGTGACAAGACACGTACCATATTCCTACGAGAGCAGATAGTTTAAATTATTTGTTGCCGGAATGAAAAATCAGTGAGTCAACCTGAGTCATTCTTATTCATTTGCCATGAATTTCACCCCATCTCGTTGGTGCAACTGGTGTCCTGTCAAAAGTCTCCGCTGCCTCTCGGCACGTTGGATAGTTCTCGTATTACTCCGTATAAGTTTTAAGTTACATTAGTTTGATTTTCCCGTGGATTGCTAGTTACACCATAGGTACAGAGGTTGCGAACGAGCCTCGATCACACAGTTAGAGAAATATATATGAATGTTCAAAGTCTCTGTGCTCCCGCGGCGATTCAAAAGAACTTCCCACATATTCAGCAATGACCTGAAGTACTCCGCGCATATCTTCAATCCTTGTCGTTATATGACGGCAGCGCCATATCTATTCATGTGACCTGCGAGGGGCGGGGGCCATGACTGTCGCTGCGTGCGGCATCATCGGTGTGAAACAGAATAATACTCAGTCAGGCACTTATGAAGATGAACGACTGAGGTGGGACTCCTGCAGTACACTTCTGTGGCTGTGTCTTGGGCATAGCCACCCGTTCTGTGCCACACAACAGAGCGCCAAATCAATAGGGATGGATCATTATGACTGGGCATAATGTACAAACCAAGTGCGACCTCCAACGAATGTTCAGACCAAATTTTAGCCGAAAATGATCGGTTGATCAAAAGCTACGGTATCGCGGATCGGGATCCGGAGCATGGGGACATCAATTTCTTGCTGTCGGATGGCTCACCTCACTTGCCATCGCCATTTCTCAACCATTTCTTCACTGATCCACGACCTTTGGGGCTCATTCTGACCCCCCGATGCTAGGCCTCTCTTCCCAATGCTACCCGATGGGAATGGGCTGGAATACCATTCGTAAAGCACTCAGGAATACACGACTGCTTTTTTAGGTCAGTCATGCTGGCCACCGTTGTAGTACATGACACACCCGTGCTATTGGTCTGAAACCAGACACAGGACTTTTTAATATACAATGCTTCATTCTGAGAGATATTTTGAAAATTTATCTATAGATACGTCTCAATACTTGCCATTAAGTAGCCTGGATCTCAATTTGACCTATCTCGGCTTTTTTCAAGTTGCAAACCCTCGTTCATCTCACAGCCTCAGTTTTGAGAGTTTTCCCTTAGTCAGAAGCAGGTATTCCAATCATTTCTATACTTCATATCTACACCAGAACCATTTCAAATAGTGAATCTAATCTTTATCTATCATGACAAGTGCAGGCTGCTGCCACTTGAGAGTGCAACACGTAATTTGGTGGGGTGGCCAACTACCCTGTTATTTGGCCATTTTGGACTGCCAGTCAAAATAAATTCACTACAGACTCAAATCCTCGAATATTTTGGTGCATGTGTACTCAAACTCTTCGCAAGATGTATGCGCTCATTCTGATCTTGTTTGGGTGGAACCTGCCCCTGGAGATGACAAAGGCTGGGGTGTAAATGCTTAAGTGGCCAACTTCCTGGTTGTAAATAGTATCCCCAGGGGCATCCAGGAGATACTTCAGCTGTATCTATGGTTGTGAAAGTCGCAATAAGTGTCGATTTGCGCCCTTCCGAACATAACTTGACGAACTTGGCTGGAATTGATGCGATCTGATGGCATAAGTTACTTTCGCTGATGGTATTGATCTAAGTTGGCGGGCCAAGTTACGTCCAAGTAACTTGGATAACTTTTGCAGCATAAGTTAGGAAGAGTGAATAGACTAGAACAGGTTTATTTTCTGAAATGAATGGGCCTCCAATTTATCTAGCATCTGCAATGGTTGTGATATTGTGCCAGCGGATAGGCGGCTTCACCAATAAAGGCAAGTTAGACGACAGTACCACGGTATTGGGTCTCAATGCAATGAGAGCAGAAGTCAGCTGCAAATGAAGGTGAGTTGGTGTGTTCATTGAAATTCCTTTTCAAATTTGATTGTGCCGGCTCCTTGTTCTCAGGCGGCAAAGCTTGTACAGCTCGAAGTTGGTTCAACTTGGGACAACGAGGATCAGAATACCGTATCATTACATTCAATTCGGAAGTCACGCATCACGCACCCCCCTATCGGTATCGAAATTTGGTCGATGTCACGGGTCACGGTGAACTCTGTCGAATCTCCAAACTGTCACGCAGGGCTCAAAATTACCTGAAAATGGTAAAAAAGGCGAAAAATCGATTCAAATATCCAAATTTTTGGTGGTGTCATGCAGAAATTCGGGCGCTATCGAAATATCGAATTGCTTGTACCGTGTCACGCGTCACGCCCCGTATCGAATTGAATGTAATGATATGGTAGAGCTAGAATTGTTCCAACCCCAAGAGTTCCAACCTTTCAAGTGGTTAAGAACTAAAATAATTATCATAATTTTCTCGCAGCTCAGCTGCCGAGTGATACCTATGATCGTAGGCTCCAACCAAGTACAAGTGAGCTGGCACGGAAGGACAACAATGAGCATTGATTAATTTGAATGAGTGAGGCAGTGCTTTAATTAGCAAGTGGTTAGAGCTGAGCTGATGCACTAGACACCCTCTAATGTGATCCTGCTGCCTTGCCTTCTGAACCGTACAAGTTACCTGTCAACAAGTTACTTTCGCCACGCGTGGGAAAAGTAAAGTAAAGTTAAGTGAAGTTGGCCTGCCAAGCCAAAGGGGCCATCAAAGTTAAAGTTACCTCCCACAAGTTACTTCTTTCACTCTCCTGCAGGAAGTATTGCCTTGCCATCAGCAAAGCCATCTTGAGGGTCAGGGCTGCCCATGGCACCTAGAAATTTAGTGTCCCGTGCCGATTCGTGGCTTAGGTTACCTATTATGGTAATGATTGACGTGGGAAATCTCGCTTAACCCTACGGCGTATTATGGCCGTAACACCGTATACGGTACTTACGTGAAAATACGGACTATCCAGAGGGCTTACGGTACGTGAAATATCCGTACCGTACCGTACATAACCGTAGGCCTACGGCTGCGTTGAAGAGCCCTAGCGGTGTGACTCATATTCGGTCCACGTGGTGTCATTGCCGCTATGCCCACTATCTTATAGTGGGTCCTAAAGCGCCCTATTTTGGCAGACACCCCGCCAAATTTCGAATCTTCCCTTCCTAACAATGCCAAACTTCAAGTGCGAAGGTCCTGAGTTCGAACCCCCATCCAAATTACTTTATCTTTTCCCATTCAAAGCTCCAGCCCGATAGTTCCGGCATCATGATGTGGCTTCCAACCGTAAGTGACGTCAAAACCACCGGCTCTTTCTTTCTCGCCACCATCTCGCTAGTGATGTTCAGGGCTCGGCCCAGGCCCGCAAGCCGAGCCGAGCCGAGCCCGGGCTTGTGCAAACCGGGCCGAGCCCGACACAGGGCTTTGGCGGGCCCAGGGCTCGGGCTTGAGGAATGCCAGGCCCGCCAGGCCCTGCAAGCCCGGGCCTGGATATATAAATCTATATAGTTTATGAGGGCCATGAACGGTATACAGATTGAACTGAATTGTTTGAACCTTTTCATTTCTGGGCTAAATTTCCTGAACAGGACCGTTGTATAAGTTGTGGATCGCTTGCATGTTTAAGTTCAGAACTGCAAACCGACTACCGATCAGCCGAGCTTCCGCAATCATATTTCTCCCGGCAACCACCACCTGACTTGTGTTTTTTTTTTTTGCTCTTGGGATTTTCGCTGTCCCCACCCAGCTGTGTCCTCGGTCTGTCTAGTTTTTTCTTATTCTGTCTCGCTACAGCATCTTATTTCTTTTGATTCTATAACTGAACGTTGGGTTCGTGCACTGCTAATTAACCTTCTCTCCCCCTCGTTCACGCGATACCATGCCCTTGTTGATGTCCTCCTTGAAGTATTCACGCAAGGCACGGTCCCGCTGATCCTCTATTGCCCCACATTGCTGGCATAATAATAATTTTTTGGCTATGAGAAAGCCCGGGCTTGGGCCCAGGCTCAGGGCTTCAGGCCCCGCACACTGGGCTCGGGCTCGGGCCTGGAGAATCTGAAGCCTGAGCCCGCTCAAGCCAAGCCCGAGCCCGGGCTTTCAGGCCGAGCCGGGCCCTGAACATCACTACATCTTGCCAACTTCATTGCTTATGCCTCTGTCTATCTCGTGTCTGGTGTTCACACCTCGCTCGGCTCCTTTCCTCAACAGGATTCCGAGCAATCCTACTCATGCTAACAATTTGCTTGCGCTCGTTCACTGTTGTGCTTGAGGGCTCGGTTCATAGGGCTGTTCGCCGTGCCCGTCACGACGGTTCTACGGCCGTACGACAGGTGCCGTGCCCATGCCGTCAAGAAATTTCCACAGGGCTTGCCGGCACGGTGACGGCACGGCTTTTACATCCCGACGGGCCGTCGAACGGGTTGTATGGTTACGGCACCGGCAAGTACATTCCGGGCCACAAAATATCTCCAAGGCTATCACCTATGCACTAAAAGCCCGAGACTTCCGTTTAACCCTCGTTACGTTGCTTTGCCCGCAGGGAAGACGTCTTTGGCAACTACCAGCAATTACCAGTGTGTGATGACCGGGTTTGATCCCGTTGTTGTTAACTTTTCCTTCCCGCCCACACTCGCAAGCTTTCAGGGCTTTCGAAAAGTCGAGAAGCATGATCAGGTCCTATCAACAAGGTGCATTGGTCTCTAGGCGTCGGAGACGTTGACCATACTGACTTTTGCGGGCTCCACCGACGTCGAACTTAGTTGCCACAGATGTTGTGGCAGCTCAATGACCCATATTTTCAGCAATAACTGCCTCTGAAAATTTTAGAACAGCCATACACCCGTGATGGCCATCCCGTCCCGTTGAAAAAAATTTCAACCACCCGACGGACCGTTGGGCAACGGGCCATACCCGTTAACTTGAATAAAGTTGAACAAATCGGCATTCAAGGGGCACTCGTAAATATACCACATGCACTTCATCTGTGAGTCACACATCCACTGGAAGTGATATTTGAGCCAAATTTCACCAAGATACCGCTCCCATTTTCCGTGTAACTTCACTCGTGTTGAAACCTATTGCAATTTGAGATTCTCAACGCATGGGGGGTTGTAATTCAGCATCTGACCACTGTATATAAATTATTAGCGGAACCATCTCAAAGCTGTAACTTTTACAGAGCTCGCAGAACGACACTTAGGAGTTATGAAATTTTCATTCGCAATGCATCCGAACCGGTGCACTTGGCACAAGGGCACGCCCACGCTTCCACGGCGACACTTATTAAAACTGGTGGGTCACAAACAAGAATCTGAAAGCTGGTGGAAATTCAATGTTGTGGATTTTGATCTTACTTCTCGTCAATGACCCTCCTGGTCCATACCAAAATACTGCGCTTTACCTCGGGGTTGAACAGGAAGGAGCAACTTTTATTACAGATTTGGGACACATTGAATAGAGGAAGGAGAAAGAGATAGTGGGCTCCCCGCAAAGCGGGCTACCTCGAGTTATTTGACGTCGGCGGCACGACGAGGGGCCCATCTCACATACAAATGGGCAGGGTGAGATACAATAACTCATACAATCTGGAGAAGTCCGGACATTTGAGGTCAGGATTGCAAAACTCATGTTCAATCGGGACTATCAGGACGACCATCACATGTCAAGCTGTCATTAATTGACAGTTTCGTGCGCTTGTGACGTGAAACCTACGAATAAGGTCTTGTGATACATAAGGGCGATCCTGCAGTGGCCACTCATCAAGCACTAGAAAGAGACTTTCGTACGGATGCCATTGCTTTCAGTAGTGTATCCCATACTTAACCATGAACAGGTCCTTTCAGGCTTCCCCTCTCACTCATCCGCTTCACCACCATGACCATCGCATCCCAGTGGAAGCAGCTACTCTCGAGTTCGTGGGCACATCCATCGTTCAAATTCTCTGCTTTTTCGTTTCAGTTCTATATGTCGCACTCCCCTTCGTTTTTCCGAAATTCTCTGCACGACACAAGCTTCACAGCCCCGCAAAGCAGCCCACACCTGGCGATCTTTGGCAGTGCTTCATTGTTGTTGCCCGCAATCAGACCATCTCCACTCTGCTACACGCAGCCATGATCTCCTTTAGTGCCCGCTCGCTGTACCGGTTTGACGCCAGCCTCCCCGGGATCCTAGAAATTTTCCAGCATGTTGCCCTCGCCTTTTTAATTCATGAAATCCTATTTTACTACACCTACCGTCTCAGCCACCACCCATCTCTCTATCCTTCCATTCACAAGCCCCACCACCGCTTCGTTGCCCCAGTTGCCTTGGCTGCCCAGTATGCCACAATGACCGAGCACCTTTTCTCGAACGTCATGCCGGTTCAATTGCCTTTTATGATCCTGAACGCGCACATTGTGACGTTTTGGATCTTCCTCTCTCTTGAGCTGGTGCAGACCGCCACAGATCACTCGGGATTTGATTTCTTTGCCGGGAAGGCAAGGGACCATGACTTGCATCATGAAAAATCCGTGGTCAACTTTGGGAGCGCTGGACTGATGGATTGGCTACATGGAACAGAGGGGTCTTCCAACACTGGCAGCGAGGCTGATTGAAATTCGATCTTTCAGGTGTCTCTCGAAGGGTAAACAATTTTGCTTCAGCATATCTTTTCAGATATTTCCTTGGTTCGGTACTACTTCGTGTACATCATTATACTGTCCAACCTAACAAATCATTATCACGCGTGAATAAACCGTGCAAAAGATCACTGCTGGGCATGGTGAAAGTGGCGCTTTGCCGACGTAAGTGCCGCAAATTGCCGCTGCAACTAGTCAAACTGTTGAAGGAGACCCGACTACTACGTGCCCTGTTACTCATTAGTTACTTATTTCATCTTACCCATTTCATATACCTATTTCACCTAGATATTTCATCTAGCTATTTCACCTACCTGTTACATTTCACACTCGTTACTATCCCCTCGTTACTATGCTACGGACATAGTATATAATCCCTGTACCTTGAGTACCAACTTCAGACACTTGACCACCATCTGCGAGAACCCGAATATCTCTGAGTTCTCTCAGCCAACTAAGCTCCTACTTACTTGTTCTTACTTTACAAACTGCCGCTGCACTGCTTTGCACTGCCGCTGACTGCCGCTACCCGCGCTTCCTTGGGCATACAACTGCCGCGCAAATCTGCGGCAGTCCGCTGCGTCATTGTAGTTGCTGCAGACTGCTGAAACAATACTATCGCTACTGCTGCATGCTCAACGTACGACCTGCGGCAGTGCTCTTGCACTTGGTTGCCGCTACCGCTCACTGCTGTTTATCTTTCACTTCATAGCTACCATCACAACCTCTTCCTTGCTCATCAGTTTTTCAACCTTGGCAACGCCGGCTCCGACGTCGCAGCTGTCATTCTCTCTGACTGTAATACTATGTTTTCACAACGAAATTCCGCGGTCATTTCTTTCACATGTGATGCCCAGTAGTGTGTCTCGCAATCAAATTCTGCGAGCCCGGGTTAAAAACTGCCGCGGTCATGGCTCTAATGAGGGATTTTGCGACGCTGATATGATCCAATAGTTCATATCGAATGTTTCTGGTTGTAAATTCAAGCACCGACAGCCGTGATACCATGATGGTGCAGCCACAGGTGTTTCTGCATTCAGATACTTTATTAGCTCATCTTAAGTTCTAGGCGGTCCAGACCACCAGAAGACTTAAGTGATAGAGAACTCAAGTGATTGCAACAAGGATTATATCAAACACAAAAACAAAAACCACCAAAGAGATTCGAACCACTGACCTTCCGATTTCCGGAAGGAGAAAAGATATGAGGGGTTAACCACTACACCACGAGGGCCATACATGAAGCTCTCAATCAGACTGTGATTAGATGTCTTCCATGCCCTCTTTCTACCATGGTAAGTACTGCATATGTATTGACTCACTTGTCATTTCCAGTCATCTTTCATCATGTTTTTTTATATAGATTAACTTATTGAAACAGAACAATCTCTGAATCATCTATAGATAGTGGTTTGGCCACAGGACCTGAGGAGGCAAAATAAAGAAAGTGGAGAAGGTTTAGGCCATTATAAGGCTAATATTGTATCTGTGTGTTCAAGGTACTATGTCCTCTGTGGTGTAGTGGTTAACACCTTCACTTTCTAAATTGGTGAAAAGTTAGGAGGTCTGGTGTTCAAATCCCATAGGTGAATTTCTTTTTCATGTTTGGACAGGACTTAAGTGTTTGGACAGAACTTAAGTGTTTGGACAGGACTTAAGTGGTACAGGTCTTAAGTTCCGGGGGGTGTGGGCCTCACATTTACAGGCTGACTGCATGCAGGGCAGAACTTAAGTTCAGCGGGACTTGAGTTCCGCTGTGGTTCAGACCGGCATTAACTTAAGTTGAGCTCCTTCAATTTCATCTGCATTGATCACTATTTCCTGAATAATGAAATTAAAATTTGAATATACGGTTTGGATGCTTTCCACAACGTCGAGACCATCTATCACAATTGTTCAATCCGCAAATCTCAGAACTCATCGGACAATGGTCAATGCAGCGGCAATGAAAAAGTGCCGTTGCGATGTGGCTGTGTTGCCGCAGAGTGCCGCAAGTACCATCGAAGCATGCAGTCAGCAGTGAGAGAGCCCCTGAAAATGGCTCTGGAATGTTTAGACTGGAGGATTGAAAAGAACTCCATCCGAAATTGAAGAAAGAAAAGTCAGTAAAAATCAACTACGGATGTAGTACATTCTGGTTGCGTTTCAACGTCGTCACGATGCGCGGCGGTGATGGAATTTGATGCCTACGGCAATGAGAAGAGATTGCGTGAAGAATTAGTTATCAGAGGGATTAGTGACCGAAATGCTGCCATAATGCTGTCCAATACTACTGCAGGGCAAAGCACGACTGCCGCAGACAGTGAGCATGACTGCCGCTGCAGGGTTGAAATTTTGTACACGGCCGCAGACACGTCACATTGCCGCTGTTACCCGGTCTGAAAGTGCCGTAGACATGCGCTAGATTGCCGCAGACAAAAGCTCAACTGCCGCAGCAAGCAGCATGGACTGCCGCAGCGAAGTACCAATTTTGCCGCAGGAAAGTGCCGCAGACTGCCGCTGCATGATATTTGCATATGTTTTGCTTGTATGAATTGCCGCTAACTGCCGCTGCATGGACTCTTAAGCCATGTCACAACGTCGCGGAAAAGGTAATATTTACTTCAACACCAAAGCACTACGATGTATTGATTATCGTAGTACGGTCCTAGGTACTTCAATGGGCCGAGCTTCGCGTGGTATAAGTGGTTTGACATGTGCCGCAGACGAACTGCTGCAGACTGCCGCTACAAAGTGCCGTTGCATGCGGCAGCGGCACTGCAGCGGCAAAATCCCTTTGCCCATCACTGGTCCGTTCAAGTCAATCAAAAAATCTCCTTCAGCTGAATACGTCTCCCAGCACTGTCTCCGAGAGACCAATTGTCGGTACTTTCCGCGCTACTTACGTTCCTCCTATTATAACCTTTTTATTCTCTTTACCTCGTACATCCGTAACGATGAGTGGGATTGTTAAGATGGTGATATTAGGTCATCCCTCCTATGTACTCATTAAGACGAAAACTGAACACTTTATGACACCTGCCTGATTTCGCAAACATAACCCGTGACTGTCGCATTGAATGAATACCCCACCTCAGTACATGGACACTAAGCGAGCAATCCCAGCATTTCACAATACAACATATACTCTCACAAATTCAAACTGACACTGTTTCAAGCCCTGTCACCCAAGTAACCATCTTGGAAGAATCATCCTCAAGTCCCTCCACGGTTTCAGATTATGCACTGAGTTCTGCAAGTCGGGCTAAATTCTTGGGATACATATTTGCATCACACTCCAGCCGACCAAGATGGAAGTGAGTGGACACACCAGAAACTCGAGGTCTTTTTCTCTACTGCAATTCACCGAAACCTGCAGCTCAACATTCACTCACAATCGCTCATGACGTCACCAATAATCCCCGTGAGTCATTAATTTTGAAGCAATTTCTTCTGTTAGTCACCACAGACGGATATATGTACACCAGTCGCAGCTCCATCAACTTTCGAGTCAATGCCAAGACAAGGGTAAGATCCGGACAAATAGGAGAGCAGCCAATGGATTGTCGTTGGATTGTCGCTTTCCTTCACAATATCGCTTTGTGTCAACGGTGTCTCTTGCTCTGCGGGCATCCGCTCGACAGCTCCTTGAACAGCTGTCTCTGTCTTCCTGGCTTCCCTTCATCGTCACTCTAGGCACGGCGAAGCTATCACTGTGATTGCTCTCTCACTGTGGTTCTCCCTTGCTCTACTTTTGATCTTGGCCCTCGTGATCCGGATCTGGTACTTGGTTTGGACTGGAAATCTGGTATACAGGATTTTCTGCTCTTCATGGGTTGCGCTCTGCCTCCAGTGTTTGATCCATTTGAGTCATATTCCGGTACATATGTGTTTTTTTTTTTTTTTCCCTTCCTTGCTTCTTTTCATGTTCGTTAACGCATTCCTAGTCCCCATGGGGCTATTTCTGTCCTCGGGCAGTCCTATTGTTGAATCTGAAAAACTTGTGGACGTTCATTGCGTCCGTTGTCCTGTACCCTGAACCTATGCCCGTCCGATTCCTTGGTTCCAAACGTTCCTTCATCATTGTCATTGTCATCATTGTCTCTTCGTGGCCATGTACCTGGAACTAATGTTGAAAGACCTGTTGAAGATGGATGAGATGTACTATCAACGCTTTTGTTGTCCTCGGATGAGACTCGTAATATTTTTTTATGTGACAATAATATACAGTTTCGAAGTTGGTCACTGTGCTTGATACACCTTCGAAACAAAGTAAGTTCATTTGATGCCTTGCACTTGTTTGTATGACTTGATATGCTGGATTGGGAGTGTTTTGAGCCCCAAAAGACTAAATCTCTTTTAAAAACCGTGTGGTAACAAATGTAGATCCCAATATTCAATTTCCGAGTCAGTCACCGTGTTTGATGCACCTTCCAAATAAAGTGACTTGATTTAATGCTTTGCGGTTGTTCGAATGACTGGATATGCTGGATTCAGAGTATTTCGAGCCCCAAGAAAATAATTCCCTTTTAAAAACCATGTGGTAACAAATGCAGATCCTGATATACAGTTTCCAAGTTGGTCACTGTGCCTGATGCACCTTCCAAATAAAGTAATTCCATTCAATGCCTTGCGGTTGCTCGTATGACTTGATATGCTGGATTGGGAGTTTTTTGAGCCCCAAAAGACTAAATCTCTTTTAAAAACCGTGTGGTAACACCTGTAGATCCCAATATTGAGTTTCCCAGTCAGTCACTGTGTTTGACGCACCTTCCGAATAAAGCAACTTGATTTAATACTTTGCAGTTGTTCGTATGACTAGATATGCTGTATTTAGAGTATTTCGAGCCCCAAGAAACCAATTCCCTTTTAAAAACCGTGTGGTAACAAATGCAGATCCTGATGTACAGTTTCCAAGTTGGTCACTGTGCCTGATGCTCCTTTCAAATAAAGTCTTCATTAAATGCTTTGCGGTGGTTTGCATGACTGGATATGCTGTATCAAGAGTGTTTCGAGCTCTGAGAAAATAAATCCATTTTAAAAAAGCGTGTTGTAACAAATATAAATCCCGATATTTAGTTTCCAAGTTGGTCACTATGCTGGTTGCACCTTCCAATTAAAGTAACTTGGTTTGATACTTTGTGGTTGCTCATATGACTGGGTATGCTGTATTCAGAGTACTTTGAGCTCTACAAAACTAAAGCCATTTTAAAAAGCATGTGGTAAAAAATATATTTCAGAATATTCACTTTCCAAGTCAGTCACTGTGCCTGATGCATCCTCCAAATAAAGTAACTACATGTATTGCTTTGTGGTTGTTTTTATGTCTTGATATGCTGTATTCAGAGTGTTTCAAGCCCCACAAAACTAAATCCCTCCAAAAAGGTGTGTGGTAACAAATGTCATTCTTGATATCCTGTTTCCAAGTTGGTCATTGTTCTTGATGCACCTTCCAAATAAATTCACTTGGTCTCTAAAACTCAGAAATCCTGGGGACCAGGAGAATCCAACCATCCCCTTTTGTTTTGTCCCTGAAACTTGAAATCTGAACCATTGTTTTCCCCTCAGGGAAATTCATGCACTTGGGCACACTGAAAAATTACCATTACATAATTACGAGTCCCTGCCGCGCCCTGCGACAGCTTTACCCCCCAAGTTTTTATTTGAGCTTGTTATAGCCAGGTGGGCACCGGAGTCGCAATAAAGCAGTATTGAGGAGTCTTCTGTTTCGTAATGTTCTTCCTGTGTAAGTGTAGTGGGGGGAGAATCATGATGTATAAGATAACTCCAAATGAGATTTTGTGAAGCTTGGGGGCCTCGGCAATCTTTTGCTTAACCTTGAATGAGATCAAATTGAGGAGGGGGGAGATGACTTTGTGGAAAGAGGAAGGATAAAAAGTATGGAGCGCTGTCGATTTCTGTTCCAACCGAGGGATGAATTCAACATCGACATTGTAACAATTTAAAGTATCTTCAGTACAAGATACGCGATTGGGTCGCACACTGGCGCAGCCTTTCAGACTTGGGTGGTAATCACATTACTCTCCACCCCATATGCGTCATCCCAAACAAGCACACGATCGTTCTTTTGGATGGTGAAAGACTTGCTTTTCCCTCCAGCCCAAGTAATAGTGATGGTCTCCGCTCCGCCGCGACCCCAGTGATTCTGACCCCACGTTTCATTCTGCTTGGGGTAGATTGTGAAGTTGCTGTCGCTGCCACCGGTACTTTTGGTCACAGAGACGGTGATGGAAACAGAGGCGTGGTTGGAGACCCAGACCATGGTTTCTTCAAGATTGTCAGCGAAACCAACGGGATAGTTGTGAGTTGTCAATGGAATCAGCTGCTTACCAGAGTAAACGTAGGTGTGATAGTGTTACTACGATCACACTGTCAGCAATAGTCGATGGATGTAATTCTTGAGGGTACTCACTGCAAAATCGGTTTCGAGGTTGGTGGGGAAATGGGAGATCGTTTGGGTGGCCTTTTATACATTTTTCCTTGTATGCCATAGACCCCGCGACCGGGTCACTTAGTCGCCGTCTCATCATCTCTCTTTCAGCGTCGGCGAAGTGCAAGTCCGCAGTGCGTATAGGAAAATTCAAGCCGCTATGTGCATGAAGTCCAGACTTTCAACTCCAACGTGCATGCTGTCTGTCGAGAATTGTATTCAAAGCCGGCGTTGACATATCACCGAGTAGTACGAGACTCAGAGACCAAGAAACATGCATGCTAGCTCCAATGAGCAAGCGAAGGGCATTTGTGTCGGGAGCCAGAGCAAAGAACAAAAGGCTTGGCCGATGCGACTGTACAAGAGCGACACGGAAAGAATGTATGGAGCAAAATCGACCGATACCACGGACTGCAATAACGATAAACTAGGCGGATCATGAAGGAAGCCAGCACCATGGAAGAATTAGGACGATGGTAACTCCAGGAGGGTATAATCGCGGTGGTCCTATCGAGAAACATACAATCACTGTGATCAAGCTTTACATGCAATAGTCATTGCAAGAAATGGGTGAGAGGACTCTTAAGCAGGAAGGCTGGAGAGATGCGATGCAGGGTCGAGTTTCGAGCTGGTGTCGATTAGGAGCAAGCAAGTTAAGTCACATCAAGTAAATAACGGTGTCGAAGTGCGAAGATTTTTGGCATTTTGAAGCCCCATCCGCGATCAGCGTTCCACGTTCGAACGCGGTTCGGATGCGTTCAAAATCTAGCAACCCGGCGTTTGGTTCAGGCAGGTGCCGAATCCTGAACCTGAACGTCGCGTTCGTTCCAGGTCGGTCTAGACTCAGACCGATTTCCGAACTGAATCCGCTTAGCACCAAATATTCGACACCGACATAGATGTCCGTGACGCGTGAATTGCGAATCAAATGAAATACTACAGTAAGTGCCATCAATAAATGCATGGGGGGTTACTTGGGTGCCTCTTGGACAAAATAGGAAATCTGTCCGTAAAGCTGGGCGAGAAGACGCCCTGAATGTGACCAACAACTTGAAGGGCGCCGAAAACGTAAGAAGTGGGATGGAAGAATATTGGAGGGCATGACACACAGAATTGTGGAGAACGGTAGTCGGCATGCCCTTGCACGTGTAATGGAATAGAAATCAGAATATGGCCTTTTTCTATTAGATCGAGATACTCGAACTCGGAGCGCCGAATTTCAGGGAGTCAGACAGGCTCCTACCCACCCACATGTTACGGGGTTGGGGAAGACAGAGTAGCAGGATTCAAAGCTGGATCACAGTAATGTAATACGAACTGTTAGCCGAGACAATAGCTTCCGAACTTCCAAGGCCCCAACCCCTCCACGGCGGCTGGCGTTTAACAACCATAAACAACATAGCCACCCGCTTAGCCAAAGCTCTGAGAATCTTGCTTTCGTTCTTTTGCCTCCCCATAAAATTGACAGGCGGGGTCCAAGCACCCTCGGGAGTCATTTGCGCCAACCTCAACATTTTTGCAAGAGGTTGGTGTTGAGAAAGAATATTTTCACAAAATGTGGCTATGTTGTTTACAGCTGTTAAATGCCAGCCGCCGTGGAGGGGTTGGGGCCTTGGAAGTTCGGAAGCTATTATGTCGGCTAACAGTGATTTGACATTATGTATGACTACAAGTGCTAGGACACGGATTTCACGGCTACTCTGTCTTCCCCGACCCCGTAACGTGCGGGTGGGTAGGAGCCTGGGAGTCAGAGCGTCGACGGCACTTGGCTTGCCGGACCCTGGAACATAGTCTATTGGGTGGTCAGCCAGGACATCGACGACGCTGAAGACAGCGCGGCGCCAAGAATACAGTATGAACGTAGCAGACAGGAGGATTTGATGGTCAATGAACGCCTAACATATTGTCTTTGACTAGTAAATCTCTGGACTTACTGAGATGACCGCAGTTGCCAGGAGTGTCATTTTACCGTGCGCACCTCTCTTCATTTTCCGTCCCATGAAAGTGCCCGCAAACCACAATTTTCAGCCGCCACAAAGCAAGTCGTAAGTATCAATTGAGATGACAGGTGCCAAGTCGTCGTAGTGTTTCCGTACATGGCTTCGTGTGATACAGCGCCTTTCTTTGACAGCGGAAGCGTAATCTGAATCATCGTTAGTCTCGCATTTATACTCTTGCTCCGCCGGAGTACAATTGCTGGTGGCGTCTCTACTGACGCTCACGATCGTGCCAGCCTTTTGACGCGCGCTAGGGAGGGTTCGAAATTGAAGCCAAGGAGAAGTATGAAAGGACCAGATGAAGGTATTGCCTTGGCGTGGGTGCGCGAGGTACGCGCGATTTTGCTCCATCCATTCTTTCCGAGTCGCTCTTGTACAATCGCATCGGCTAAGCCTTTTCTTTTAGCCCTGGCTCCCGACACAAATGCCCTTCGCCATGTCAATCTGCATGCGTTGCTCTGCAGCAACTCGATTCTCGGGGGGGTGTTTCCTCATTCCCTCGCCGACCTGGAAGCCATTTTTGCAGTGAGTGTATTCTAGCACCATAACCATTTTCCATATCTCCGAATCTCGCGTGTCACGGTATGTAGCAAATCAACGCCGGCTCGGTAGAACATACGCAACAGATAGCTTGCTCATTGGAGCTACGTGCATTTTTCTTGGTCTCTGAGTCTCTTTGGAGTCCCGTATTACTCGGTGATATGTCAACGCCGGGTTTGAATACAATTCTCGACAGACAGCATGCACGTTGGAGTTGAAAGTCTGGACTGCATGTGCATGTCGGCTTGACTTCTTCTATATTCACTGCGGATTTGCATTTCGCCGACGCTGAAAGAGAGATGATGAGACGGCGACTAAGTGACCCGGTCGCGGGGTCTATGGCATACAAGGAAAAATGTATAAAAGGCCACCCAAACGATCTCCCATTTCCCCACCAACCTCGAAACCGATTTTGCAGTGAGTACCCTCAAGAATTACATCCATCGACTATTGCTGACAGTGTGATCGTAGTAACACTATCACACCTACGTTTACTCTGGTAAGCAGCTGATTCCATTGACAACTCACAACTATCCCGTTGGTTTCGCTGACAATCTTGAAGAAACCATGGTCTGGGTCTCCAACCACGCCTCTGTTTCCATCACCGTCTCTGTGACCAAAAGTACCGGTGGCAGCGACAGCAACTTCACAATCTACCCCAAGCAGAATGAAACGTGGGGTCAGAATCACTGGGGTCGCGGCGGAGCGGAGACCATCACTATTACTTGGGCTGGAGGGAAAAGCAAGTCTTTCACCATCCAAAAGAACGATCGTGTGCTTGTTTGGGATGACGCATATGGGGTGGAGAGTAATGTGATTACCACCCAAGTCTGAAAGACTGCACCAATGTGCGATCCAATCGCGTATCTTGTACTGAAGATACTTTAAATTGTTACAATGTCGATGTTGGATACATCCCTCGGTCGGAACAAAAGTTGACACCGCTACATACTATTTTTCCTTCTTTCTTCCGACAGTTATCTCCTCCTCCTCGAGTCGATTACACTCAGGGGTAAGGGAAAGATCGCCGGTACCCCAAGGCCTCGCAAAATCTCATTTGGAGTTATCTTATCCATCACTATTCTCCCAGCACTACCACTCACATAGGAAGAAGGTCACGAAACAGAAGGTTGCTTGATACTGCTGTATTACGATCCTGGTGCCCATCTGACTATAACAAGCTCACATGACAAAGGCAAGAAACTAAAGAATTGAAATGTTTGTTAGTCAGAACAAAGAGTGGCGAGCAGAGTATAGTAAAATTTCCCCATACAGCGTAACTCGATCGCCCTGTGATGGGGATAATAGAAGTTATTCGCTTGAATCTTGATTTTGAGCAGACTCAAACTGACTTGAATGTTAATCTGGCGGTCGCACTGGACATAGAGGTAAGTAGACGACGGAACGCAACAGGAAACACACGCAGGGCAGACCGACACCATAGACGCAGGATGGAAGATGACACCGATGTCCTCAGTACTGGCGCTTCGCTGCGACAGGAATCAGCGTAGTGTTGGGCGCACGCATCGCGCAGATAAGAAGACCAAAGGTAAGCGAGGAATACCCTAACTTAGTGCCTGAAGCACGCCGCAGGTATGCACAACGCGACAGGACGGCTATCTGCGCTCCTGTCCTGGCTGGTCCGCTACACATGCTACACGCACCGCCCGTCCAGCTGCACTAAGAGAAAAACAATGTCAGCTGACGTTCTTACAGTAAAAGGACAAGCATATGGTTACCCGCGATGTCAAAAAGCTCTCGTGGGCCAGTAAAAAACCATGCAACATTGACAACCAAGAGAAATACATACCCCTATCAGTGAATTGGCTTACACAGAGAATGCTCCACACACCTCACAATACTGTGGAGCCAACCAACGGGATCTCGCGCATGCCGAAGCAGTGCACATATACATCTGCGACACATCAAGCTCGGCGAAAACAGAAGAGTAGTAGCGGACATACCTTTTCTTTAGCCCCCGCGAGTTGGCACAGATATCCATCCTGTAGAGCACGAGCCACCGAGACGGGGAAGTGCAACAAACCTCACCGCCGTGACATGTATCCTATACAGACATGATGTGTGAGTGGGTTCCATGGGAGCGCGGTGATCAAGGCGTACATACGGGTGCAAGTTCTCCATTGCGATCCAACTGCGGATGCCTCGAGCTCGCTGGGCAAAAGCCTCAGCTCTTGCGCGTTGCCGCCCGGTACGCACACACCTCTCACCCATTCTGTGGCCAACTGCTCCCATCGAGCTTCTGGATGCTGTATGTGCCACTGCAAGCAATCGTTCGTATGACAGCTCGGAATTACCGCATTCTCACGCAGCTTCCTTGCTAGACGCCTATATGAAACAACGATCCGCAGAAGGACGAGCAGGGAGGTGGGATGTGGCAGTTAGCAAATTCTAGATTAGTATTGGGGTGCGGGCTTTCAATACACGTATACGTATCTTTAGGTGCTGATAGAGAGCCGAGCTGAGCGGCCGTGGTGCAGGACACGTGTGGGAGTGGCGAGCAAGCGGTACTCACCGAGGCGAAGATCATAGGAAAGGCATCTGCATCTCGATGCACTAAACAGAAAGCTTGACGAGGTCAGCGGGCTACTGGCTGCAAAGAGGTGTGTACCACACACCTGGTTCGGTGTAGGGCCAATTACCGCTGGAGATACGCTCGCAGGAACGGAGGCAGGAGATGTGGTCAGGTGCTGTAGCGCTAGCTAGCATTGAGTGCCAGTTGAATTAGATGAATTTCATGAAAAATCTTGAATGGGGCGAGCACTGTGGGCATTGATTACTGTGTACGTAGAACTGAGCGATTGAGCCCCATAGACGTTGAGCAACGTGAAGACTCCAGGTTCATTTGAAGCCTTGCAATGTTGCAGGATCTCGTTGCGGTACTTGTTCATCTTGACCAGTGGGCTCGAGCGTCTTGAGGTGTCACACAATATTTTGGAGTCCAGAACACTTGAGAGGTCTTGTGGTAGTTTGACTCAGGCAGAAAATCATGTTGAACGACGTATCGGAGAGAGAGAGAAGGATTACAGGAAGGGTAGATGATGGGGGAGAGAACGAAAGAAGGCTTTCTGACGGCCCTCCCTTATCAACGGATTTTGAGCGCGAGAGAAAGGGCTGCGTGATTTCTCGGAATTGAGCGGCAGCGAGCCAGGCGAAGGTAGATGGCGATCGGCGAGGTCAAAAATAAATAAGCGCCCTGATAATGATCTTTGTGTGAGAAGTACGGCTGCAGGAGGCTTGAGACCGAGGGTAACGTTGAATTGACATGATGGTTGCAGTGTAAAAGCTGGAGCAATGGGGCGCACGGTGAGATGATGGGAGTCGAGCAGAAAAATGACCCTAGCCCTGTCTGCCTTTTGAGCGGACTTGGAGCGGCGGATCTTGAGCTGATCGGTGAGATAAGATTAACCAAGCGCCCGGGCGTCTAAGCTAGTTTGTGATGGAAAGGTCAGCTGAGGCAACAAATGCGGTATTTTCGGGGGAACAAACATGTACATTCTGATTCGTGGCATCTGCTTAATACATGAGGTATATATATATGTATCTGTTAGTGATCCCCTTCCAATCAGCGCCTGAGGCAGTGCAACAGCAATTGATCTTGTTCTTTGAGGCCGCTTCAAAGCAAAAGGCTGTGATCCATCACGCCAGCCTTGTGTTTTGATTTCGGAATACAGCCACGAGGCGCATGCTTCACACCTCTGCTTCTGACGTCCACTATCCATGGACAGCGAGCTACAAGTCAAGTCAGAATCCACCATCGAAACGACCACGAACGACTTGTATAAGTCGTTCGCCAACAATGTGGCCGACTCCAGTGGAGAATTTGTCGAGGAACCTGCGGTATGGCCTGTTATACTCTGGGTTGCATTTCAAATCCAAAGCCATGTTCACTGCAACTTGTCTGTCGACGTTGATGCACTCATCACCATAATTGAATCCCCGACCGAGGAACACAGTGGTTTATGGTCATGGGACCACACCGATAACCAGATGCTACGTGCCAGCCTCCTCTCTCGGAACGGCGCATCTACATGGGTTGATCACTATCCTCCTTCATGGCGGGAATACATTCTTTCGCTCGACTCCCTCGACTGGGCGCGTCTAGGGGATTTGACACGGCGATCCGCTCGCGAGCGCTTAGCTCCTCCAGAGGACGACGCTGCTATTCGTGCTGGAGCAATCGCGGTCTGGACCTCTATGAGATCAGTTTTACCAACCCCAGAGCTATCCACGATACTTGCTCTTGACCACTTTGTCCCCGATGACACTAATTATCGCCAATTCTTATCCTGTCTGTTGGAGCGTCCTGAAAATTGTCACGATCGCGATCGTGATCCGGAGCTTATTCACTGGGACAACCCACGTGCCTGGTTGGAGTATAACAGAAGAATGCTGCAGTCGAGTGTTGTCGACGAGTATAGGAATATGCCATTGGTGCATGTGGTTGGGAATGCCTATATGCTGCACCGGATGCCTCACGCTCTGCCTCAAGTATGTCTTCCCTCCACGTTCCCAGCTCAGATACTAACTCTCAAGGCAGCGTCTGATATCCTCTGTGTTTGCTGCTCTTCTGAAAAAATTCGGTGACGATCAGTAAAAAAGTTCAATTTATCTTCATACTCGGCGCTCAGTTTCGACTATCTGATACAGGCCGACGCAAGACTTCCGAGCACAGGTTAACATTTGGAAGGAATGGGACTTTACGATGTGCCTTGCAAATTTTCACCGAGTTCTTTCAAGCGTATCAGAGTTTTCGAAATTAATCAAGGTAATTTCACAATTTCGAGTTCGAAAACAAAATGATGGAACTCGATATGCCAGGACGATAACATTCAGAAAACAACTGACGCTCTGATGCACACCGATATTCTTTGTATCTGTGCCCAATTTGCCAGCATCTTTGATTCTGAAGCCTCTCAAAGCCTTTGCAAAGCTCCAAATGATTACACACAGAAACTCCTGGATTTATTACAAGATGTAAGGAGATGGTCTCGTAGCGGACCTTTTCTGACCTGTATCGCTACTGTACGCCAGCTTCTGGATTACCCGCTCCTAAACCCCTCCATTCACTCGGTACTTTTGAGGGGTCTCTTAAAACTCTCGAAAAAGCTCAAACAATATCCACGCTGCTTCACCCTGCGACATTTGCAATTGGCAGGAAACCCAGTAGCAGCTGGGTCATTTGGTGACATTTGGAAAACGCAGTTTCACAAAGAAATAGTGTGTGTTAAAGTCATGCGAGTGTACGAAGAGGGTGACATTGAAGCACTGTTAAAAGTAAGTGTTGTATGCCTTCACACGGAACTACTTGAAACTCATTATGATTGTAGGGGTTCCACCACGAAGCCCTCATTTGGCGACAGCTCGCCCATCCTAATATACTTCCATTTTTCGGTGTTTATTTCTCACAAGAGGCAAGATCTCAACTATGCCTGGTATCTCCGTGGATGGAAAATGGGAATATTTCCAGTTACCTAAAACGTAATGCCGCTGGATGTAATCGGTTGACCTTAGCGAGTGAACCCGATGGCCGCCTTATCCAGGTATTAATGCCCTTCACAGGCCCTTGATGTTGCACTTGGTTTAGAATACCTTCATGGCCAAAACTTCGTGCACGGGGATTTGAAAGGGGTAAGAGAACTAAGTTTTATTGCCCGAATTTCCATATAATTGACCCTGATACAGCTCAATGTTCTCGTCACCCGCTCAGGGCGAGCGGTGCTCGCTGACTTCGGGTTATCCTCAGTGGTCATGGACTCCAAAATCGTTGTTTTTTCCTCATCATCTGCCAAGACGGGAGGGACTATGAGATGGCAGGCCCCTGAACTTTTCCATGGCGGTCGAACCAACCTCGCCTCAGACGTGTACGCATTGGCTTGTGTCTTTTACGAGGTTCGTTTGTGGATCCATTTTATCTGTGTTATTGCAAACATCAGATACTCTGCAGATATTCACCGGAACCATCCCGTTTTACGAGCTCACCGAGGTGGCAGTCATGTTTCGCGTCGTCCAGGGCGACCGCCCGAAACAACACCCCAGCATCACTGCTTCTATCTGGAATATCATGATGGAATGCTGGAAAACCGAACCAAAGGACCGTCCTTCTGCCGTATATATTGTTTCCAGGCTCCGTGATCACTCGATAGGTGCTGTACAGAACGATGCAGCGCTTGATTGGGATCGTTGGCACACTGCAAAATTCAGGTCATCTCTGCAGGAGCATACACTCCTCAAGATTGATTACTCACCCCGGGTAAGTAAACATAGTGGGCGTACTGATGGATATGGCTGTTAATTGTCCATTGCTGTCCCCTCCCGTAGGTGCCAGCATCTCTCCACGCGCCTACCTGCAAGAACGATCGTATCGGTCCTATTCGTCCCGCCGAAATGCCTGTCATCCCTTCCTCTTCACCGCCTTCTGCTTTCCCCACGCCTCCACCAGCGGTTGCTACCCCGATTACCGCGCCTTCTCCCACCCTTGCGCCAGTACCGGCGCAGCCACCTCCACCCAAGACCTGGGCCGCCCTTGCCGCTGGCAACCCAAAGAAGTGGGGCTCAGCTCTTGCGCAGAACTCCCCGACTGAGGCGGCTCCTGTGACACTCAGTCTTACTCAGTCTCCGACGGGCCCGACCCCCGGTACTGGTCCTGGAGCACAGCGCGGACCCACCGGCGGCCAGCCAGGGCAACATCCCAACCTCATCGCGGCACTAAACGTGACAACCCCTCAATGTTTCGTTAAGGTTTGTACCCGGCTCCGTCTCTCCTTTTTTATCTTACCGAATGAATTGCAGGGCGTGATCGAGCCCATGATCTCCTCGGACCTCCTGACTACTCACCTGAATAGGCATTTTGGTCCACTGAAGGACCTTGAAATCGTACGCTCCAAAGCGTGCGGGTTCTTCGAGTTCCTGAATTTGGACTCCGCGCGGAAAGCAATCGTGATGTCGTTGCCGCAATCCCAGGGCGGCGAGGGCGGTGTGTGGATCGAGTGCGGTGCGGATGTTGGTTTATTGAGGTACATGTGCCGTTTTCCTTCGCTGGCAGCCTTTGTTCACTCATGTATGGACATTCCAGGATCTCGATAGAGACTAGGAAGCAGCGTGGTGACCGGCCCGGACGTCGTTCCGGTCGTGGTGGTGTCAGAGGTGGACGAGGAAAAGACGCTGGACGTGGCTTCGGCCCAAGTAGAAATGAATGACGAAGTTGTTCGACGAGTCGTACTCACCTGCGTCACTTCGTTACTTCGCTTAGGAACAAGAAAGTTCGTGAGTTGGATGGAAAAACGTGAAAGTTCGCCATTTCGACGAATATTTGGGAAAGCTCGTCACTTCCGCGCGCGCGCGCGGTAAGTGTATTGTTTGATCACCGGAAATTTGGAACGCCGGGAACAGAAACCCGTTCTTTTGAGACTTCATTTTTTGGCTTGCAAAATGGGCTTGCACCCATGCCAACGGGCTTGTTCAGGCTTGGGCTTGGATTTGGTGTTGATCAAAGCCCAAGCCCAGCAGATCGGCTTGCAAGCCCGTTTGTTGGCTTAGCAAGCCCGTTTGCTCGCTTAGCCGAGAAACGGGCTTGTGAGTATTTCTTGTCCCCCATGCACTAGCTTCTCAATCTGAGTAAATATCTATTTGTAAGGCTTGCGATTATTTAGGGTATCTTGCTCACTGATGTGTTGATACGCCGTCACCGCCCACGACGACACAGGGCAACATTGTCAATTCACTTCCAAAACACGGGCTTGTCCCACTCAGTATAGTCTCATTGTTGCTATGCACCCCTGGAACCAAAAGGTTTCTCATAACTCAAACTACCGGTCTACTGGCACTAAGTATTATGAGATATGTTAGTATTTACTGTTAAACTGACTCAAGATTATTTCATTATGCCGATGCTGATTCTTAATACGAGATTCAACGAGCCTTTATTACAGACGATAACCCTAACCGTTTCAAAATGGTCTAATTCTAGCTATCTAATCCAAGAATATGGTGCCAATTTCCAAGATCAGATAACTAGGATGAGATGGATAAGGGTACTGCTATTTTTTTTTTTGTTGGGGTACTGGCTTAATCATTCAACAGACTTGAGCAGTGATGAATCTGATGCCTTCAAAGCCAGTGCGGAAGGTAATTCGTCAAAAAAGCATGGTGTGTGGCTCCTACCAATCGCAGTAATCCAACTTATGTTTTGAATAGTTGTTGGTCCAGGAGGGAAGAGTAGCTGTATCACAAAGCAAGGTACGTCAAGCTATCCCTCGAATTTTTTTTGCATCACAACTTGTATCCAGCGGACAGATGATGCAATAAAAAGCGCCCCGCAAAAACCTCTGATCCCAATGTTGTTGACGCCAATGGTATGCTTGTTGATGTTGAGGTTCAAGAGATCAAGGCGCCCAAGGCATTTAATGGGGTCACTGCTGACTGCAACCACTTTGGTGGTCATCCGTTCCTTGCAAAAGGGAAGCGTGGCGTCCACAAGATGCACCAGAAGTGTATCATTTGCAAGTATGTAAAGTGTTTCATTTATTCTAGAGTCTGGATCTAATGTTTGTATAAGAACCAGGGCACAGACAGTATCCGATCCCTCCACTTTTAGACGTCACTTAGAGAAATATCATAGGGTATGTCTATTGTTGCACTTGATTTCATGGTCTGAAATCTTTTAGGCCAAATATAACAAATGGGCTACAGATAATAAGTTCGAGTCCCGGCTCCCCAAGGATGTCAAGGAGCACGCTCTTGCTGCTGAGGCTGCACTTGCGGCCAAGGCCAGGCTTGAGCAGCAACTACTTGATCCACACCTCAAAAAGAAACCAGATCGCCCCACCCCCTTATTCGGACCGTCTCTTTATCAAAGCCGCAATCGAGTGGTTGATTGCCACAGATCAGGTGAGTTCTGTTCGCATTCTAAATTCGATTATCTTACAGGATTCTGCACAGCCCGTACATGCCAATTCTCATCCCAAGTTCCAGGCCATGATCAACATTGCGGCCCGTGCAACCAAGGGAGTGAACCTTCCAAATGAGGCGCAGACGCGAGAGAAGATCAAAAACATGTTCTTCGAGCAGGTTACAGCTCTTTGAAGAACTTAGGGCACAGGCCGTTTTTTTTTTTTTTTTTTTTCTACTTTTCAACGAGAATGGTTATTTTGAGCTCAATTCTTGTCCGTTTGCCTTAAAAATATGCTCATTCTGTCCGCAATGAAAATGCGGAGAGCACCATTATCTCAATTTCTTCTGATGCGATCATAATTGCCTTATTAGGCAAATATCAGTCTTTTTGTACAGAACTTGTCGCATCCTCTGTGTTGTGGTCATATTGACCTACAAATTTGATACAGTATCCTTATGAGTATTACTCATCAGTATTCTGCATTCTCATGGTGATGAATATTTGAATACCTTGTATGTAGGAAATATAAAAAATATATAAAATACCGGTATTTCCAGCCCTCAGTAATACAACCAAGACCATCCTCTCAAATTTCTAAGTCAGTTCGATACCTATAGCTATCACACTCATCATTCTGCACAAAACGACTGATCTTTTCCCAATATGGCAATTCTGATCGCATCAGAAGAATTGAAGATGGTGGTGCCCTCCGCATTTTCATTACGAGCAGAATGAGCATATTTTTAAGGCAAACAAGACTTGCCGTCACTTCGCTCCGGCGTATATTTGTAACTTAGCTTGTTCATGAGTTTTTCAATGCACGAAGATACAAATCTAGGGCCGACATAAAGTTTTAGTATATAGTAAGGGTAATATAACTGCGATGTCTCCGCGGGTAGACCAAAAAATGGAATTGGGCGCGCCAAACTTGTACACTGTGCCAAATCCAAGTCACACGAAAGCGAGGAGTAAGATGGAATTGCTGACTCTGGGGGGATCGTCACTGTAGTGTACTCAACCATGTTCCAGACGGTACAGAGCTCAGCTATGCAAATTCTATTCTAAAGCAGGCGGTGAGGAGCTGTGGGACGGCTAAGAAAAGCCACTGATATATCAGTAATTGCTGTAAGTTGTAAATAAAATGCGCGGAAAGGCCGCCTATCCGTCGAGTTTTTAAACCCGACCAAAGCAATTGAATGGGCGGCACGGGCAGTCCATCAGCTCGGAGGCATGGGAACAAAGTGAACGTAGATGCACCGCTTCCGTTCTAAACTGAACTCGCGAAAACTTTAATTGTCGTAACGTCCTAATAGGCTTAACGACTTATCCCAGTGAATGAGCAGGTTTTTGGAGTGATACGTCGTAAGAGCAGAAAGAAAATTTCAACTATGCACTGAAAAGAATGCACACGTACTTAGAAAATGTGATTGCGATAGGGATGAAACCAAGCGGATGCTAGTTAACAATGTTGAGTTCGGAAGCCCTCAGCACGCCCGTGGTGGTAAGAGACAAGCCAGGAACCCCTGTTTTAATATACAAACAGGGATTAAATACTGTGGCGACCGATCTGATCACATGAACTTCAACAGTCGCAAATGGGCTATTAGTCGCGCATGGACGCAGAGGTCATATGCGCGAGGGGGAGTGTTGAAGTTCATGTGATCAGATCGGTAGCCACAGTATCTAATCCTTGTCCGTATATTGAAACAGAGGTTCCTGCCTTGTCTCTTACCACCACGAGCGTGCTGAGGGCTTCCGTACTCAAACAAATCCCGTAGAAGGAACTGTGAACCGGTTTGTCGTTAGATTTTGAACCTGAAGCAATGAGTGGAGAAACGGCTTCTTCAGCGGGTAAGAGCGCTCAGAGTTTGAAGCCTTCGGTGTCGAGAGTGACACATCCGAGGGGACGAGCTTGGACATGATCGTGGTTACAGGCAAAGCCGTGAATTACCATGACGGGTAACGTGAGCGCCTGGCCGACGTCAAGACAACGAATTGCTTGAAGTCGTTCCTTGTCTAACTCATGAGAGGATACATAGAGTATGCGTTGGGTCACCAGTACCCGCTGGTGACCCCGCCAGTGACCGCCGGTGACCCCTGTCGGAGGTCAACAGCCTCAATACCCAATGTATGTGTCGATCCCGATTAGACCCGATCCACGAGATCCGAAGCACAGCTTGAGCGCTGCCACCGACCCATTTTGGAAATATGATCGGCGCGTAGTCATTGTCTCCTAACCACGACCGCGACGTGCTCTCGCTACCGCCGGCCTTTCTGTTCTCTGCGCCGTCGCCGCCGCCGGCCTTTCTTGTTATCTGAACTACTCCAATCTCCTCTGCCTGGGCCTAAATGAGCAGATAACAATCACAATACTGCCCAGTTGAGACCTGGGGCTGGACAACCTTGATGGCTACATGGCACACGCGGGAGCACCACGGAGAGGGTACCCATCGGATCAGGGTTTGCTGATGGATATGTGCGTCGGTGAAGGCAACATTGCTGTGTCCACCGACGCACATATCTATCTATGTATAAACGCCGCGGCGATTCCGTTCTATTCAGCTCCACACCTATTAATATTTACGACGATGACTGGGGGCGGCTTGGGCCGATCGCTCCATTGGAGTGCTTTCGGTCACTTTTGTGTAGTCGAGTAGCAGTTCCGAGTCCTCCGCTGAACACGTGCTTGCCACGTGCAGCATAACGGCTTGTTCTTCGCGTGCTGTGCCCATGGTGCCGCAGCCCGTGGTGCAGCAATTCCCGCTACCGTTAGGTAAGGGTTTCCATAGGGCGCCCGATTTTTGAGTTTTGGCAGTAAACTGCGATTTTTGTCGGCAGTTTTTGTGTAAGCATCCATTCTCCAGGGCCAACGGCAACCCAATAATTTCGATGTGGCAGCTCAAATGACTCTTTGACAGGACAGGTAAGCTGAATTTGGCGCTGTTGTATCACAGTGTGTCATGGCCAGCAACCTCCATTATGTCTGGAAGGAAATCAACAGTATCTTAGAGCATTTTAAAGAGCATTTTGGTATATAACTCATCCAAAATGTGCTCTCAGACCCCTCACAGCTGAAAAAAAGTACAAAAAAAAATTCTTCGAGACCGAGGATTTGGCCGTGGGATCCTTTTGATGGCCCCTTACATAAGGGTGCTGAGTTCCCACACTCTCTATCTTAGACTGGTATTTTGATGTGACAGGTCAATTGGCATTTCGCTGTAGCAAATCGACGTGGCAACTCTCTTGCTCTCGCACCTCCACCATGCCTCTCTCTGGAGGATATTCAAAGCCTGGAAGATTGATTTAATTTAGCATCGACAAATTAACAAGTTCTTTCTTGCTTGTCTTTCGGCACTTTTTGATCCACTTTTTAGCCGACATCAAATTCTGAATCGAAGGGTGGCACGCCGCCAACGTGAGGGCGAAATGGTTCATTTGATAGGGCAAGAACAAGCCCCAACACCTCTTCTTCCTCCCGCCATCTTCCTCCCTCTGGCCCTGATCACAGCGACCTTGCAACAGGTCATCAAGCTGCTCCCCAGAATCTTTGGGACACGGAGAATCTCAAGCTCTCCCGCCACTGCAGAACAACTGCACCTCAAGTCAACGTCAAGCACTCAGCCACCTTTCCTTCCTTCCTCTTTCATTCAAGCTTCTTCCTCTTCTCGTCTCCTGGCCAGCCCAGCTCTCTTGTTGGTGTTCACTCGCTTTTCTGTGTTCAATTTCTAGCCATTTGTAGAACTTGTATGGCAGTCCGTCCAACCCGGGTGCTGAGCCATTCTTTGATATTTTCAAGGCCATTCTCAGTTCGTGGGCAGGTATCTTTTGGTTCATCAAGTTATACTGTTCTTCATTCAGGTGTGCATCACATTGCTCCGTAACCATTGACGTTGCAAGCAGTTTTGTGTAACTATCTGCTTTGTCCTTATACTGCACATTGTCATGGTAGGCACATCCGATTCTGCCATGTGCTTTGGCCGAGACTCATATTGTCGAGCACCATTAGGAGAATCAGGTTTTAGAAATTCATGTATTGTTTCTTTCATATGATAACCTACAGCGGATCGTGTCCATGACTGGCTATGTAGTGTCTCCCCTTCAACGTCATACCGGGTCCGTGATAAGTCTTGTTTCTCTTGTCGAAAGTAAAGCCGAGGTTTACGGCAGCTCTCGGCAACGGACTTGGAAAACATTTCGAATTCTCTTAACAATACCTCCTCATATAAATCCTTGCCGGTCAATCCCTGCATGTACAATCACGGTGAAAATTGTTGCCCATATTAAATTTGGAAATTTTGTGATGGCTCGCAATGAATAGGTGGTAGGCCCAATACTAGCCATTCCCTGACCAGGAGTCCTCTGATGTTACATATGATTTAAAATAAATGTTATTTTGGTATGGACTTGGCCTTGGATGCATAATTACATGGGCTATCAGGATATCACCAAATCACACCAGGGCAGCAATTTCCAGCATTTTATACAGCCAAACCGTATTTATTTTGACTCATATAGACCATATATACAACTTTCTACCCAAAAGCTATCTAATAGTGGGTCCACCACCTATTTCTTGTGAGCCATCACAAAATTTCCAAATTTGGTATGGGCAACAATTTTTGCCATGACTGTAAAGTCATCGCACCAGTGTACCATGACATGAGTGAACATAATCACCGTTTTTCGGAACAATTTTCAACATCCCAGTAGGTGGTGACATGCCAACTTGGGAAATCTTAGGGCTGTGCGCCGTGCCGTATTAATTTGCCGCTCCGTTCTGTGGCAAGATCTGTGGCTGTGTCTTGGGCATAGCCACCCGTTCTGTGCCACACAAAAAAGCGCCAAATTGATAGAGTCTCCGTGCATTATAGATCATATTTTACGCTGTTCTGGTTTATTCTGAGATAGCACTAAAAAATAACACCTCATGTGACTAATAAGGTGTTTCATATATAAAACTTGGGCCCCAACTTGGGCTCCAACTTGACCTCCAACTTGACCTTCAACTTGTGAAATTGAAGGTTCAAGTTGGGCACCTGGTTTGTGAAACACCTAAGAGCACAAAACTTCACAACTTGGGTGTTACGTATCATAAGCGAGGTGATGTAGACCTTGTGCAGACCTCAGATGCGAATTAGCCGAAGTTAGAGACGAAGTTGGGCATCAATTTGGGACCCAAGTTGGATGTCAAGTCGAGGTCCTATGCTCGACTTGACATCGAACTTGGGATTTTGGGGTCCCAACCTGAGCTCCAACTTGGCAAGTTGGGATGCAAGTTGGAGCTCAAGTTGGAGCTCAAGTTGGGCCTGAAGTCTGATATATGAAACACCCTAATGTTGCCGCGACTTCCGACCCCAACCCCAAACTTGACTCAGGTGAGTCAAGTCGAGTTGGGTCACTTGGGTGACTCAGGCCGATTACGGAGTTGAAAGAAGTCGACTTGCTCGACTTGTTTCTCAAACGGAGCCCTGAAACGGTTTCAAACAGTTTGACAAAGGCAAATATCGTACCACTACACCACCCCGAGGCAGCGCTAGGGAGCCAGCACTTTTTATCTACCAGGCTTTCTGTCAAAGTCCCGAACTTCTCCGCCTATGTCTGAACTTTGCCGCAAAAGTCCCGGACTTTCCCGTTGCTTTCCCGTCCTCCCGATTTGGCAAACTTTCTCCCACGCCAACATTGCTCATGTCCCCCACCGCGCCGCCCCCTACCGTCCGCTGCCTCCCTCAATAACCACCGCCTTCGCCCTCTGGTGTCTGCCCTGCTTGGCGTACGCGGTTGCTGCTCGCCGTTGCTGTCCAGTGCAGCCAGCACTCTGCCACACTGTACACACGCGCCCCGCTTTCCCGCTGCTCGCACTCGGATTGTCGTCCGCTGAGCCACCCTGCCCCACGACCACGCCGCTCCCATGGCCACCACCATCATGCCCCTGCATTTCACCGCCGCCGTCAGCGCCTAATCATGGAGCCGTCCGCCAAGGCGCTGCACGCCCTCCCGCTCGGGCTTCAGGTCACGCCCGCCCCGCTGTACGCGCCCTTCGTGCCCCAACGTCCTGTCCGCCCTCACACGACGCGTTTGTTTGCGTACGTATGGTGGCGCCGTCTGACGCCACGTCACACCCCGACAACGACGACTGCACGCCACGATATACATGCCGTTGCCCACCCCTCCTGCTCTCTTCCCCCGCCTGCCGCCGTGTAGGCCCACCATTCCATTCCCTCTGCTGTCCAGTGTCTCTGCCCGCGCCTAGTCGCGGCGCCGCCTCCCATGCCCGCCGCACGCGCTTCCGCTCGGGCTTACGCTCCCACCCAGCCTGCACCCGCCCTGCCTTCACGCTGTCCCGCCCAATGCCGCTCGGGCCGGCACCTCCCGCCGTTGCTTAGCGACCCTGTCGCTCCTTTCGTCTTTGCCACCACGACTCGCAACGCCTTAGCCGACTGTCTCAGAGGGGCCATTCCTGGTCCTCATGTATTTGGAGTGTGGATGGATGACAATGGGATTCCGGGCCTGTTAGGTACGTTTTTTCTTCTCTTTCACTTTTCCTCCTGTTCTTGTTTCTTCACCTGGCCGGCCGGCCTCTGCATCATCTGCATGCGGGACGAAGCGGTAGCGCAGTGCTGTCGTTATAATTCCCTTGATTCAACCTTCCCTTTTGTTTTGCATTTCTGTCCCTCGTTTTCCTGCGAGTACTCATCAATCGTCGCCCAACCAGCATTCACCAACAAGACCTAGATAGTTTTCCCAGTCGTGTCCCACAGTACCGCGTTCATGCGCACCAGACACGACACACCGGCTCTGCGCCACGCAGCGCGCGCACACCGACGCCTACATAATCTATCCAGACTATCCTCGAGCCACGACACCATAACGATGTGTGCGAAGCGCTCGTCTGCCCGCACCCTCTGTATTTTCGATGATGCTGAGGCGCTCGTCAAAATCCTCGTGGCCGTCCAGTTTCCTGTAAGTGAGATTTCACCTTCTTAGCATGGACAACATACTTACGGCCTGTTGCGTCCCAAACATGGTTAGCCAAGGTCTGCGTGCTCGCTTTCCGAAGACGCGGCGATAGTCTTTTCGGGAAGTAAAGCTGTACATCCCCCTCACCCTTGCTTATCTTTTTTCTCGTCACCATGCTTCCTTTTCTTCCCTACTCGCTTTGCCGTCGCTCTTTGTTTTGTGAGGTCAGGGGCCCCGTCAATATTTTCCTCTTTTTTCGATTATCCTCTTTACACATCCACCACGACGCTTGGAACTCCGGGACTACTTCCTTACCCACAACTACTTCTACTCCCCTGCCCTTTGTCTACCTATCCTCGTGCTCCTTCAATTTCTTTCTATTGGATATTCTTTCTTCCTTCTCTCTTATATTCTCACTTTTTCGTGTCATTTGTGTGAACGATTCGGTGATAAGCAAGGCGAGATGGACAAGGCGGAATATTTCACGGTACGGCGTACTCAAGAATATTCCAGCTTCATTCTCACTTTGCTTTAGCGGATGAACACGTAAGCATGTCGTATATTCACGCGTGGACGCTGTTTCGTCCGTTGTATAGACACAAAAATCGAAGGAAACCTCGACGGCAGAACTTGATCGTATGTCCCCGAGGTGTTCCCTCAGGGATTCCTAGCAAAAATCTCTCGAGGCTCCAACCCGTGACCATGCTAATATCTTTTCGCTTGATGATTTTGCATCTACATTGACTGCGCATGCGCGCAATTGGTGACGCTACGAGCATCTCCGGTGCCCGCAGGGCTCACATGACTGCGCCTTGGCCGTACATACCGTCCACATCTATGAATCTCCCACACTTTCGCACGTCTCCCATCTGTTTGGAATCCCACCACCATTCTCCAACGTCATATAGTCATGGCGGAGGACCGTTTCAGCCACGCGACCCAGAATAGTCGCAACCTGAAATAGAATCTCCTGAACTTCCGCATAAAAGCTGGTCATCCGCCTCTTTCCCGGCAAGCTATTCTTGCTTCCTTCCACCACCCTTTTGCCTCCGTCCTCGCTAAAAAATGGTTGCCTTCACCATCTTTGCTGGAGGCTACGACCTCTTCATCGCAGCCTACATCTTCAATACTGCCGATTCGTCGCTCACTCTCGCAGCCAAATACCCTTCTGGCGTCAACTGCTCGTGTATTACGGGTCATCCCACCAACAAAGCCATCCTCTAGTGCGTTCTTCTCTATCGCATTTCTGAGGTTCAGATGCAGATGCAGCAATGAAGCAAGAAAGTGGGAAGTATAAATGCAAGACTGTTATGCTGGTCGAGTATCAGTATCAGTGTGAGTATGTGAGATGGATCGTGCAGCGGAGTATATCGAGCAGGCACAAAGACAAGAAACGAGCGAACGGCCCAATGTCCATTATCAGCACCCATCGCCTGGTGCCGCTCGCAGAGCTCCCGCGGGCGGATTCCTGCTGCCCGCGCGTACTCGAGCATGTAAATGTACCCTCCATTACAGGACAATGCATCGTACCCACAAAAAACGACGCGTCCCATCCCACCCGCTCGACAAAGACGAAGACGCCGCAATAGGCAGGAATTCAAGCGCCTCGATGGCGCGTGGAACGAGAACGGCATCCGCCTGAGGTATCAAGAGGGGTACACGACTTACCGAGACAACAAGTAGGTGAGATACGTCTCTGGGACGGTCACCGACTGAGCAACTCTCGAAATGCACTGTAGTATGGTGCCGACGGTGAACGAGCAACACGAGGATGATTGACCGATGAGCGACGCGTTGGCTGAGCGGCGGCGTGTCAGTAATGAATCAAAAAAAAAGAAAAAACCTCTCGCACTGGTAATTTCAAGCCGGTGCGATGCATGCCCAGTGATTCAGGATTCAGGACGAGTAATGTCGGTGTTTGATTCGTGATGTACAGGGACCTAGAAACGATCTGCAAAATTCGCCTGCGAATTCCCTGTACAGAAGACATCTTGGGATCGAAAGTGGCTTACCCAGTGTGCAGTTACGCGTCGAGCATCATGAGTCACTGGCAACGCGGCGCGCGAGACGTGACGAATAGGGTCCGAGAAAAAGAATGAGAATGAGGACTCGTGACTTGAAGATCTGAATCGTTCATGGAGACGTGTTTGGGACATCAAATCGCGCATCCAAAACAACTCACGAGGACCAACTACGTGTTGCGCGCGAGGAACCAATTGGACAAGCGAAGTGATCTTAATGAGAGGAACGGCGGGCGAGGTGAACGGAAATTCCCTTGAAATATATATCGTTCTGGATGGGAGCACGCGATTTAAGACGACTTACATACCTAGCAGGTACGTGGCGGAAAACATGGGCTAATTTGGGACCAGTTGAAATGGATAGGGCATGGGAGCGTGCACGACGAAAAACTCTCCCAAAACCCCCGGAAAAGCACTCGTGAGATCGCAGACAACGTACCCGGGCGACATGCGCAGGGTGAGCATCAAGGTCATAGACGTGCACTACCTTGAGAGTCAACGTCGCAGATGAACAGCCGAAGCCCGGCGCTGGCTGCCGCGACGTGGGAATGTGGAGACGCGTCCGCCAAGAAGCTCCGCACACGCCGTGCGCCCAGTCGGGTACGAAGATTCCCGCGAGGAAGGATGGACGCTGGTGGGAATCAAGCACAGCTGAAGTCCAATGAAAGCGCTGGGTGTTCATCAGTAGCGGCGGCCATGAGAAGCTTAAGAACAGCGGGAGTCGCTTGCGACGGAGTGCACAGAGACGCAGCTACTACGATAGTCAACCTGGCGGCTTCAAAGCGAGGGACGGGAAGGATCTATGTATGAGAGGACGTATCAGCTACGGTATACGTACAACAGGATTATAGCAAGCACCTGGAATCCACACCCAATCTGACATGTACGAGCAGCCATCTTCCAGTAGCACGCGCGCACGGCCATCGAAGCCGCGCGCGCGGTATTGCGAAGATGTGCGGTGTCGAGCGAAGGATAGCGAGAATGATCGAGCGTCGAAGGGTAGCGTTGACGGCGTGAGCGATAGCGCAAACGGGATGGACAGAGGCCGTGGGACGAGGAGAAGCGACAAGGCTCATTATGACGCTGATTCGGGAAATGTGAAAGGGAAGGGAATGGGAGACGAGGAGGCTCTATCCGTAGGGCGGCGCAGCCTTGCACGCCGCCCGCCCGCCTCGGTCCTCCCACGAGAACCCCCATTCCCGTCATCTTCCTGCACCCACCTCGCCCACCTGCAAAGGCTCCTTCCTACCTGCGCTCTACTACCGGCCCAGCTGGTCTGCAGGAGGGGCAAGACACTCCCGCAGTAGGCGCGCTCATCATCGTCGGTGTACCGCGCAAACCATAGCGCACAGTGCGGAGAGGTCAGGAGAGGCGATGGATGGCAAGGAAGAGGTCGAGTGCGGAGAGCGGCGGTGGGGGAGATCGTGGATGAGACCGTGTTGTGGGAGCGGTTATTCGCGGGTGAGTGGCGCGTGGCGTGTGAAATGGGTTCGCTGAGTGTGGACGAAGGGATGCGCGATGACGAAACGCTGGGGTCATCTGGGAATGGAGAGCTAGTTTCATGTGTGTGAGGGAGAGAGGGAGCAAAGGGAGCAAAGGGAGACAGGAGAGCAACCGCGTATCGAGCCGATCCGCGCTCCATCCGCAAGAATGCAAAAGACACAAGATGAAAAAGAAGAGATTAAGAGCACTAATCGCATAGCAATGACTACCTGGAATGCACATCATCCAATAGTCATGTCCCAGGCCCCATACCCTTTCCTTTTTCCTTCACTCACGAGCTTCCCCGCCCTTCTGCCACCGCCCGTACGCGCGTGAGTATTTGCCATTGTGGCATGCGAGATCGAGATTCTGTCACTGAGGAGGATAACGGGACGGTGAGTGGGCAGAGAGTTCGCATGAGGCGAACGGGTGCGGCTGCTGGACATCGCGAGATTTGGTGGGCGTGGATTTTTGGCAGAGAGATCGGATGGAAAACCGGGGAAGGGAAAGAAAAGGGGACGCACGGTGTTCCCAACGCCAGTGAAAGGGGCCATTGACACTGACCCGGTTCTCCTCCTTCTCTCTTGCCACACTCGTCCGCCCTTGATTCTTCGTTCGGATGCAGGACCGGCGCATGCGGGATTTGAGGTCTCTTTTGGTGAAACGGTTGTGAAGTAGAGCCTAGAGGTCCGAGAGAGTCGCAGCCACGGAGAGTCGTGAGTGAACGTGGCGAGGCAAGGCGAGGTGGTGGTTGTCGGCGTTTGGCAAGACCAGATTAGGAAACGACCCCATCAATTCGCCACGTGCGCCTTTTGCTTTCTCCCTCTTCCCTTCTTATTCCGCTTCGCTAACTCACTTTCGGCCCTTCAAATTGCCCTTGAGTCATTTTTTCGCTGGTTTTCCCTTTGCCTCAATTGCCGGCTCTATCTATATCGTTTGAACTTTGAAATGAACCAATTCCGATCCGAGACTTCTTCAGATTGTCCCCATTGTCTGGATGCAGCTACCGACTCCTATCTCCCTTCCAAGCGTTTTCATGCCGTATCTTTCAAGTAGTCAGAGGTGGTCGTCGGAAGATTTTTGTCCTTTCCTATGATCAGCCCTGGCCCCTCTTAAAGTCATGTAAGCTAGGATTGTCCTGGAAAAACGTGGCACTGCACTCAGTCTTTTCTTTCTCGGGCTTTCCGCCACAGTTTCTAGCTGTCGTGCTGGTTTCGCAGGCAAAGTCCTCAAGGTTACACGTGACAAACTTCATCTAGATTGTATATCCGGGGTAGAACAGCAAACACTATTCTCGGTGAAATCCGCCACTGTCCTAAGTGGTATCTCGTTCCTGATTCCTCAGGCCTCATTCACGCGGTTCTTGCTTCGGTTGGGGAACTTTCCCTCGGGTTCCATATCAGCTTCATACTCCTCTGCGTTCACAGCATTTCTTCTGCCATCCTCGGAGTCTACCTTGTCTGATCGATCGCTCGGAATTCGCTCCCATATCCTTACTGCGCGCCCAACATTTGATTTTTCCTAATACCCAGCGGCTTTGCCTCGATATTCCTGCCTACTCGGCATGGTCAGTTTTCTGCCGCCTGCAGATATACCGTCTCGGAACCAGCCAACAGCCAAGTTACGAAGCACAACATATGATCCATATTCTGGTTCCATCTTCCATCCATGACCGTCGCTCGTTGTATCCTCGCAAACATCGCGCCCCCAACTTTACAGTGAGTTCTTCAGTACTCAGATGGTCCGGGGATTCTCTTTGATGATGTAGGTTGTAACTCTTCTTTTTAGGTCGGGTCATCCTCTCAGAACCCACTCGCATCTCATTTCCTCCCTGCGTACCTTCGGCTGGACTGGATTCTTTCCCTTGTTTCTCTTGCCGCTAGAAAATACGTAGCAAGACTCCGAAACTTTGTTTTCGCTTTGTTTTTCCTTCGGCTGGGCAGAAAGCATTGTCATCGACCTAGATCCTCAGATCCTCGACGTCTTTCGGTCGGAACGCTTCTCTTACCGCTTCTGTTCTCGACTCCTCACGGTGTTCGCACACGATGGCATCCATCCGGAAAATGCCCCATCTCTATTGGTGTCTATTCAGTCTATATAGACAGGGAAGTCTCGGCTAGACCAGATAGACGCCGATAAACACCGGATAGCCACGAATAGTAGCGAGGTGTTTCCTGATGAGTCATTAGTAATTTTTGAATTACAATGTCAAAGTCCAGAGGTAGTGACTGCCACAAAGAGCCAGTTCAGGGAGTGTTGGGTGGATCCAGTTTGAGCCGAGTTGTACGGATAGTAATTAGTGCAGAGAACAGGTGGTCCGAGGGCAAGCGGAAGCAAGTGATAGCCGGGAGACTCGGCTGAGAGTCTACGACGACGTCAGTGGGAAGAAGATAACCGAGTTTAGGCGAGAGCCACTTAAGTTGTTGGATTTGAGCTGAAGGAGGCAGGTGAAGGGGGAAACGGGCCAAATCGGAAAGCCCTAGGCGAAGAGTGGCCATTTCTGGCAATTTGAAGCCCTTGAAATGACCAATTCTCCTGGTGTTTACCTTACCAGTTGCCTGGGGGTTGTCGGAGCTGTCGTGTGTCAAGGTTTTACACCCGAATACAATTGCGGGATTCCAGCACCACCCGTCAAAGGTTTGGATTTGGCGCCTACCAGGCGTTCACTTCAAGTTGATTCCCCGTCTGCATGGCCTGTGGGATCCAGCACTGTGGAGAACAGCATTCCGGCGCTTGCAGCAAGCTGTCATCTCACGCAAGGTTCTTTGCCGACTTGGTTCCCATTTCCATCTGCCTGCGCTTTGCGGCGTGCCCTAGCGTTTAAAGTGCATTCTCACGTCCCTGCATTCTGGCGGCCTGATCTTCCCGACAGTTCCTACTTTGTCAAGCTCCTCGACCGTCGACGTTGGGTGGAACCCTCGTGAATATTTGGCGGAAACCACACGCCCGACAGTACAACCGAGCTGCCCTCCACGGAAATGACATGACCCAAAAACATAGCTTCAATTATATATATAGCACTGCAGATCAAGTGGGATTAGTAAAGCTGTTGAATTAGATCATCTTGTGACCTACCGCATGGCGTTTAGAACCGAGCGGAAGTGATCCTATTGCTGGTTATAAGCCGGTGATTCCTATCTCCTCTCCTTTTTTTCCCTCTCAACGCCTAGTCGGAGGTCTCCGCAATCGAGCATCGACCAGCCATGCAGCGATTCTTCATCGTGCTTCTCTGTTTGGGCTTTGTCCGTGCCACGCTGCAAAACTTCACGGTGGACGATACGTCCCCAGATATTCACTATAACGGGACGACATTCCAATGCAACTTGAACACCATTATCTGCCCCCCGGAAATAGTACAGGGGCTATTCAATAACTCAGCAACGCTGACCAACGGATCTATCACGTTTTCGTTCACCGGTGCGAGCCCTAGGCGCTGCTGCGACGTTCTGTGCTAATTAATTCAGGTACCGCGTTCTATGCGACCCTTGAGCTCATCGGATCGTGCTCGGTCAGCGTGGACGGCGATGAGATCACCACTTTGAGTCACCCCGACATCCTAGCTGAGCACCAGAATATCTCTAAATCGGACATGGCCAACGGACCCCATACGCTGATCATTGCTCCAACGACGAGCTTGACAGTGATAGGATTTGATCATCTCATCTACACGTATGTATACGTGAAACCCCGTTTTCAAGTACTATATTGATTTCGAATTCATCCAATTGAAGTGCTAGTCTGCCCACCACTGGCAAAAGCCATGTGGGTGCGATTGTAGGGGGGAGTCATTGGAGGGGTCGTTCTGACGATCGGGGCATTGTTCCTGGCGTTATTCGCCCGGCGGCGCAAGCTTATCATGCGGCGCAACCAGCGCAAAAGTGCGGTCCTACGCGGGATTACTGCTCCTCGAGTTGACTCTAAAGCTGGTGCGGACGATGGAACGGATCTGCCTATGTAGCATCGATTATGTTGTCCGAACTGCTCTTATATTAACTCGCCAGCGCGCGCCCATGGAACGGCGGGGCAACGCCCCCGCCTGACACACCCAACTGAAAATGAAAGGCTTCTTGGTGGTGCATCGCGAATTCCTCTGATTAGTACTCTCGATGGATCGCCTGTCTTCTCTTGTTAGAGCCTGGCAATGCATCGTTGCCCCAGCCCTGGGACTACGTACTTTGCGAGTTAGATCATAACTTGTTGATTGCTCAGCCGATGTCGCGTTCAACTGAATCGACTTTAGGGCATGGCCGAAAGTTCTCCCGTTCTGTGGTGTCGCCGCGAATCTTTGAACTGAGACATCTAAATTCAAAAGGCGTGAGCGCTTTTGTTGGCGCACATTTGCGCACTACCACTTGAATCCACCCGGTCCACTTTTTCAGTTGTGACAGTAGCCGAACACATCCCGATATTTTGTGAGGGCGATTTTATGACCTGCATTTGGGGAACTAAGACAATGGATATTCGCTCAGTGATGCCCGGCCCACGCCCACAAAGCATCCATCAGGGATATCCGAGTAGAATCGATCTGCAGGAAACGCCCGTTGGACTCGGTCTGAGCCATTGGAGATTTTTGCTTCTCTTTTTGTGTGCAATAGTCTGCGCTGATTTTTGTTGGCATTCACAGGACTCGTGTATGAAACTCGTACTCCAGAGTTTTGGATCTATTATCGCACTCCCTTTCCTTCGGCCATAAGTAGCCCGATTCCACACAAACTTGACTCCGCTGTCAGTAGATGTGGAGCGAGCCGCACGGGGAGGGACGAGAACCTGAAGAAGCAGAAACCGCAAGCAGAAGGTGTTGAGCATGCTGAGGTGTGTCATTGCCAATTGGAGTCCGCGCCATCTTCGTCACTTTGTTACTTCGCTTAACTTCGCTTAGCGTTGCAGAAGTGCGTGAGTTTGATCCCCCGTGCCTTCATTTGAATGACCTTTCCCCGTACCCTAGATAACAAAGGACGAAGTGCGCAAGCGGCCGCCAATCCCCGGCGCGCGACGCGTTTGTTTGTGCGGGTGTAGCGGCGCCCTCCGCCACTGCCGGCAACCTCTGACTCATGCTACGATGACGACCTCCCGCTCACATTTTCTCTACGGGCATCCGCCGTGTTTTCGATTCCGCTTCAGGCACACCGCGCCAACGCCTCCAAATGGCGCCTTTTTGAACTGTTACGACTGATGCAGCGAGTATGCCACGAAGCCGCTCGGGCCTTTCTGCCGTAAATCGTTTTATATATTTTATTGACACTCCGCGCTCTCCCTTTGTCCTTGATTTCGCGTTTCAATTACCCATTCTACCTCCATAGAGCCTCCCCATCGCACATCGCCGTGTCTGTACTTGCCACCGTCCGCCTCGCACGCCCCGGCAGTGTCACCGGATTATCGTCTCCGCACAGTACGCGCGTCAAGCGGACTTCCATGCGCCGTCCTTTCGCCTTACCCCATCGCACGACGCCGCGGCAGAGCCTTGCGGCTCCAACGCCCTTGTGTCCGCTTTCCCACGCTGCTCATCTCCCTCAGAGGCGGCATCGTTGAAGCCAATCGCTGCGGTCGGAAATAGTGAGCCTTCTCTCCCACTCCCCCGCGTTTTCATCATTTTCACAAGTCCCCTTTCTCCATCCTCTCCGCTGTGATATGTTTTCAGCGACGCCACTTATCCCGGCGTGCGCAGCTCATCGCATGATAGCAATTATACTGCCCCCGCGTATCTCCTCGACAACCTGCAGCGTACACGACGAACATGCCGCCGCTGCGGCGAACGCTGATATGCCGTACAGCCGCCCATGACCGCGAGCTCGAGACTCGCCACCGTCACACGTGCGAGCACCGCGTGCTTTCCGCCGTCGACAGCGACGCGGCCGGACACACCCGCGACGCCGCTCGTTCCGGTCACGTCCCTGGCGTCCATCTGGTTCGGGGACATGCACGGACGGCCGCCGTACGTGCGTTTGGCCGGCAATTACATGTCCACTCCGAGCATGAGCTGCGGCTAGCTGAGGTGGGTGGTCGTTTGCCTGCTCGGACTCTCCCTTTCCCCCTCTTTCTACTTCGTCCGTCTCGCTCATAGCTGAACCCTTCGTGCTCTGTAGGCCGACCTCCCTCCGAAACACACCAAGAGCATCATGAACGCGTGCGCGCGCAAGACCCCGACGAGAAGCACCAACGGCACAACAGCCACGCCGTTGACTGCTCGTACACCAACGATAGCTGCCCCGTCAAATCGCCCCCCAGCACATCCATCCACACGAGGTACGTTCCCACTCAATGCCCCCTTATCCACCGCTGCTCCTCGTCCCTTACTCGTTTAGATCCATTCTCCCTTGCTTACAGTCTCTACAGCTCCCCTGCAACTTGTCGTTGTGCTGGCGTGCCATGTGCAACTACACGACCTGCTACCGCCATCGCCCGCGCAGCACACCATTTGATAGCCGCGATTCGCCTGTCACCCTTCCTTCGTCGCGGACAGCAACTGGACCCCGCCTCTCGTCGTCGAAGCATCCCCGCAGACGCGCCCCGACCACCACATCCATCAAAGCCACTGGTGACCGTACAAAGTATACAAGATACGAAGTGCGCTCGCCGCTTCGAGATCCTCGTCGTCGTCATCACACCTCCGTGTAAGACGGCTCTCTGCACATGCACACCGCGACAAGCGCCGCAATCCGCAGCGCTCGCCGTCTCGGACAGCGCAGCTTTCTATATCCCTTCAGCCACTCCACGACCGTCTGCCTCACCCGCACCCTTCCTCGCCCATTCACCCGGACACGACTCGAGCGAGTGTGTCCGCGCTTCATCAACTCGCATCGCGTCCACCACCCTGCCTTTTTCCGCCGCAGTGGGCCCCTGCATATGCCCTTTCCGGCGGGTCGGTACATCTCCGAACCTGTGCGGGTGCCGCGCCCGATGTATGGACCTACCAAGACCTTCGCCTTATCCTCTGCGCATTTGGCGGTCGGACATCTACACCCTGCGTGTCTCTGTCTCTAACCTGCGCTCGGCCTCGCAGCGTTCTGCGCAACTGTGTGCATGCATGAGCTCAGAACCATCCCCAGCCATTCCATGCAGTCGCCTCCGTCGGCGCGGGATAGTCAATTAGCTGCGCGCACCGACCGTGCACCACCACGACTCCCGCTGGCTCCCCAGCACGTCGCACTTCCCTCCATGCACGTCGAGTTCTTCCCTTGGACGATTATTTCATAGTCCATTCATACTTTACCAGTTTCCCACTGAGCCATTTCCGATGCTTCGTAACCCTTGGGTCTTCCTCTGTGTTGTATACAATATTCAATGCATCAATTCCGGCTTTCTTGGCGTTCTGCATGTGAAAAAAAAATCCAAGATGAGTCGGGCGGGAAATTACCAAATAAGGTTAAGGGCCGACGGTCGGCTCAGTCGGCCGACCTTTACAATTGACAACCTTGGCGTCTCCAGCACCCGCCGCGGTGTGTACTGACCATCTTTCGTCCCAAGTTGCGATTTGAGTCGACTTCGAGTGACTCGCGTGACCGTGTGTCGAATCGAGTCGAGTCGAATGAAGTTTGAAGTCGACTTGTGGAGTTGTCCCTCGACTTTTGGGAACACTATCAATAGGCACGCCGGAGGCCGAAGTGGCGGAAATGCGAGATCGATCGTTGCAGCAGTTTTATTATATCTCAATCTGTCTCCAGGCAAAGGAAAAGATGGCCGTTCACGAGTACTCTGCCCGCAAACCGATATCTACCCTAAAAAACCGAGTTCGGCCGCGGCAGCCGCTGGTGTAATCATTTCTGAACGAGAATATTGCTGGGGTCCAATATTAATAGTCAGGTTAAGCAGAACCCGCATTCGAGGATAGCGGCATTTGAGATCTCTGACTTTCAACAGGAAGGTAAAAATCGCTCCAAATCATCCAGACTTCCGGCCTCAAAGGCGCGTCATAATCAAGGTCTCACGCAGCTAGCTCGTCCCTCGAAATTGGTTTCCACAGCGCTACTCAAGAGTCCGTGGTGAGATAAATTCGGCCAATTCGCTCTGGTATTTGTTCCAATTCACTGGTGTGCTACTGCTCGACAATAGGGTACTTGTTCATTCTTGGTCGCTGCTTCCAAGCGCAATAGTGAACTCTTCTAGATAATCTGTTGAAGTCCTGCTCCAGAATACCGCGCCGTGTACAGAGTCCAGTAACAGTTCCCTTCCCAGTTTCAATCATTAATCTTTCATTAATTTCTTCTCCAAGTCTTCCCTTACTATTGTGGTGTTGGACTTGTTCATAACATAGCACTTGGACAGTTCCCGAGTTCAATTTACTGACTTACTTTCATCTCACTAATGGGATGATTTTGCCCTATACCCTACCATTTATTCCACACAATGTGCCAAAAAACACCAACTCAAGTAATTCCACAAAGTATTCGACATCTCAACACTGAAAATCAGTAATTTAACACTTTGGTGGAGAAATTTCAACACCTTGACAGTTTTCTGTTTGCCAGTGAAGCACTTGCCGGCAGTGTGGGGCTCAGATGTCCCGTCCGGTTTGTTGTCGAGTCAGACCTCGTTGGATTCTTATATAGATTTTTCGATCAGACAGATGTCCAAACTCTGTCTCAATTTCTTCTCTTCAAATTAGGCTTGTGACCAGCCTGCCTATGAGTGGCAAAAATTGTGGCAAGCACTTTGCCGTGGGCAGGCTGGTACAACTCGGGACAAACAAAAGGGCTGAGCCCGGAGTTTGAAATCTTTGGCAGATGCCGATCATCGGCATCATTGTGGCTGCGCAGTCCCATCAATTCTCGGTCAAATTTGAGGTTCTGGTTTGCACATCCTAGGATGCTTTGCAGAAATCTGAGGAGACAGATTTCAAGATAAATGTAGCTGAAGTCAATTTGATCTTTGGAGTGGTATGATACAATACAAATTGAGCTCAGGCTAACAGAGAGGGAAATTTTCAAACTCTGGGCTCAGCCCTTTTGTTTGGCCTGAGTTGTACCAGTCTGCCTATGGCAATGTGCTCACCACATTTGTTGCTCATCGTAGGCGGACTGGTTATGAGTCTATCTTCAAATGTCGAATAAAGTTAAAAACATTGAGTCTCCGAAGTCTGTGAATATTACCAATCCTCCTCCGACTAGCATAATGCGTTGAATGAGGTCGAGGCCTGACCGTTCGCTACGAGGTTGGGGAACTGCAGGAAGCGAAGCTGAGTACAGAGAGGAAAGAGATGTAAAGCAACGCACCGATGCTTTTTTGGAAGCAGATCCCCAGTCGATCAATGTGAGAACTTGAGTCACATCGTCGTCGAAGAAAATGTTTCCGGCATTCAAATCCCCATGTACAATGCCCTTGGTACTAGCAGCATTAAATACGGACTTCGCTTTGGCCACTGCTAGACCCGCGGCCGTCGCTGCCAGCATTTGGCAATTCTCTTTGCCAGCCGCCTTCGCAGTAATAAAAGCCGGTGTCTGATTCAATACTTTGCCCTTCGCGGCAGTCGTGATCATCCATTCGGTACTCGTACGTGCGTCATCTCCATGTGCTTTCAGTTGTCCGACCTAATGGGCCATTGTCAGACTTGAGGAACTCAAATGTTGAAAACACTCGCTTCCTGTGTGAAGGCAGCTTCCTTCGCGAGGGTGCCTGAGAGCGGACTCTTTGCAAAATCTCCCGCAGCATCCCGATAGACTACTGCGTTGTTTCCTTGAGATGATGACTTTGTCAGCTGGAAGGTTTTGCCTTGAATTTCAACGCTGAGTTTTCCTGACCACATGGTAACCATCACACATCGGAATCAAATGTATTGCTCACGAGGGGCATCCCCCTTGGTGAAATGCTTCGCTCTTTCTTTTTCTTGCACAAGCAGCAGCGGACTTTGGAGCTGTCGGCGGGTCAGCGGCCTTGATGCCGTCTTCTTTGGGGCGGGCTTTGGGGCGGGCTTGGGCTTCGGTGCGGGTTTCTCCACCGGTTTTGGGACTGCCTTTTTCACCGCGCGCGCCTCAATGTCCTTTGAAGAAGAGGTTCGCGCCAGTTAATAACCCTCCGCAAAAGGCATTGAAACAGACCTCGTGAAACTCACGCTCCTCGAGCTGCCAGATGGCGAAGTCAAATCCATGCTGATGCGTCGTGAGAATGAGTACTTTACCTTGAAATCTGTGTCATCTACCTCTTCATCATCATCCTCTTCTTCATCGACGTCTCCATCGTCAAAGATGCGTGCGATGAGCTCCTCGAAATTGTCGTCGAACTGAGGCTTACGCATGGCCACGCCATCGCGCTCTGTGACCGCAATCGCCTGCAGATGATCAGCATGAAAAGCAGAGCGATGATCATGGAAACGCACACGAGCAAGCGCTGCGCCAGCGGCGTCGGGAACGGGAGCGGACAGCACATAGACCAAAAGACTGAGGACTGCGAGAAGAACAAGGCGGTTGATGGAAAGCATTGTTTTATGTGCTAGCGTGCAACACTAGAATAATAAACGTGTCGAAAAAAAGGGAAAAATCCGCTCCACTGAAGGAGAAATGTTAGCATGTGGGTGGGAGCTCATGAGAGATATGCATATCGGAAGGTATGCACATCGTTGGGACGCACCGGCTGTTAACGATAGAAGGAAAAGGAGGGCTTCAAGAGCAAAGAAGGAAGCTAGAATTGGGACGTGGCTGTGGGTTCTCATAGTACAGTGGCTTAGCGCTGAGTTGCCTGCGGCAATGGATCAAATTCCCCAGACGTCCGTCGGAAGCTCTTGGGTTGCTAGCGCACATAATCAGTGTTCTCGCACCAAATCTTCGGTGTTAGCGTGGGACTGCTTTCATCAACATCTTACGGTTTAAACTCCAAATTTCCCCGCAACTCGTTCCCAGTCTGCTTATAAAGGGCAAAAAAGAAGGAATTAAGTTCTTTAGCGTAAGAACAGCCTGATACACCTCTGCTTTCGATAGTCAGCTGTGAAGTTCTCAGTTAAGATATTTCTTTGCATACACATAGTGACACCCCCCTGTGTTGGCGGGGGCTAGTTATGAACGGTTTTAGTGTAATAATAAAACGTAAGGCGGTACGGCTAGTGTTAGGCGCTTGGTTAGGCGTGCTAAACTTGTATTACTGCACTGACTGAACTACAATACGAACAAGGGATACAACCAGCGGATTAATTCTCCAACCATTTCCGTTTATAAATCATCACAAAAGGTAATAACCGTTTCATTTTCGGTGAGTTTACCACAGCTGGGAATGGTAAACAAACCGTTTATAAGCGATTTTAAACGGTTAGAAAAATTGGTACGACTCATAGGGGAGGGAGCATAATTTAAGTATCTACCGGTATTTACGGCAAAACGTTCCAACAAACCTCGGACCACTGCTGTCACTAGACAAGCGCCAGAATCAGGAAACAAGAGAGGCAGATTTATCCCCTGACGACAGATAATGATCATCATAAAATGATGGTGATTTGCGGTTGTTCTGGATTGTTCTGAACATAACAGAACCAGATCCGTCAAATTCATTGAGAGCATACGTTTACAGGCCACTGATGATCTCCCCGCTATGTCATGCGCGATCTTTGGGTCGCGAGGGAAAAAGATGCGTCGCTCGCGTTGTTTCTGCACATTTCTGGCAAACATTTGTGCACTCAATTACCAAGAGTACGTTAGAATGAGTCCAAGAGTGCCCGGTTGGGTTGATCGATCGCGAGAGACGATATATTGCATGCCGAAAAAAAAAAATTTGACACCTCGCGTGAGATTGGCATAGCTCGTGCTTGCGATCTTTGATGTATCATGATGTCTCGTCCTCTCTTGTACGCGCCCGCGCGAGAAAAGTGTATAAACTCCGATGCAATCGCGGCTTAATATATTAAAGTCGGTGAATTAGACATATGGTTGCAAAATACTTCCGTGTGGATGTGTGAATGTGCATCTCAACATATAGCTAGCACGTGTCAAGACAGCGGAAGTTCCAGTGTAAATGACAGAACTTGAGGCAATGCTGTACTACGAACAAGGGATATAGTAGCGATGCTTATCGCTGATGATGCGTAAGGTTGTGCAAAGTCACTTACCTCTGTCTTCTCCGAGTCTGTGGCTCGCTCGTTCTTTCCACCGAATCTATGGTGAGTAAACAACCTACTTCTGAACAGCCTCTGAGTACTTCCAGTAGTCAAGAATCCCTTCCGAAACAAACGAGATAATCATTGACCATCTGCACGATGATTTGTCTACATTGCGGCAGTGTAGTCTTGTCTGCAAAGCGTGGCTTCCTGCTGCGAGGTTCCACATATTTTCGGTCGTCCACCTCAGTCTTTACAACATCGATCAGATGCTTGAAGTCGTTTTCTACGCTGGGTCGCCCTTACCACAGTACATCCGAGACCTCTACATTATCGACGGCCAAGGTCGCGAATTTGATCCCAAATGGGTCAACGACAAATTACCATTGGTCATCTTGAGCTCCATAACCTGCATCTCGTCCTTGTCGCTAGAACAGGTCGACTTTTCGGGGCTCTCTGGTGCTACTTTGGCTGCCCTTGGTGGGGTTACGGCTCGAGTCACTCGTGTGGAGCTCACATATGTCCGGTTTAAAGATCTGGCCGACTGTTTGGCTTTCCTGGGTGCAGCAGTCACTCTGAGATCGCTCACCTCCTGCATCACCAGTTTCAAAGACGAAGTATGGAGTCCTCGTCCCGTAGTTACTACCATCCTACCAGAATTGGTCGAGCTAGAACTGGAGAGTGATGACGATCCCCTCTTGGATCTTCTCTGTTCCACAAGCTCCCCGCCATGCATTCGAGCTTTCAGCCTGTATTTGGGCTCGAACAACATCTCAGCAGTGGCTAGCTTCCTCGGGCACCTCGGCCCCTCCCTCACACACTTACATATTCAGTCATTTTCTTCCGATAGGACGCCGTCAGGTCTGTCCTTGAATAATTCTTCTTGCCCAAGTACTCACTAGCATCAGATATGAACGTGCAAGGGACCGATCTCTCCAAGAATCCCAACTTGAAGAAAATCATCTTCGGGCCAAATTCCTCGCAGTGGATCGTTAAAATCCTCGTTACAGCAACCCCAACCCTAGAACTTGTCTATATGCAGCTCTCCCCAGACTATTCTGATTTCCCCAGTCTCAGGCGCATTTTCATGACGGAAGGCAGTGCCCTGCGACGTACCGAGGTTGTTTTCATGAATATTGATCCTAGTATTCGCGGTGTGATGATGGGAAGGCTTGAAAATGCAACCGGTGAACCAGGTCGCGTTCGGGTTCAAGATCACGGGGTTTCGCTGCGCGACTTTCGACCCGAGTTTATGTAAATTGCTCACACCCCAATCTTTATCTCTACCGTACAATTTCGTTCAAATCGATTGTCACGTATAACAGATCTCTCTATCAGTATCGAAATTTGGCTAAGGCCACACGTCACGAGGGACTGTATTGAATTGGTTCATAGGTTTGTAAAAATGCTCGGGATCTGTTTCTTACACCGCAAAAACTCTAGTGTTCTCAGACCCAAAAACTGGGGGCTCATGCTGAACATCTGCTTTGCTCAGCTTGGCCGAGGCGGTAAACTGGGACCACACCTATTGTGTAGGTCTGCTTCTTGCTTCCAAGATATGCTTGGACAGGACCTCTTGTGCCCCAGGGGATATATTATACTCACGTGGTCCAAGTACCTGAATTACGAGTTTATCAAAGACAAACAAGATGTAAGGCACCAGTCTTTTCGCCACAGGCAGCCAGACACAGCAGATTCTGAGCCCTTTGTGCTGCACTGCCATTTACTAATGCTTGCAGTGTGCAGCACCTTGGGATTTGCCTGCACACAGTGGATTCCAAGACCATGGGACTCAGCAGTAACATCTCAACAGCTGGCAGCAACATCTCGACAACATCATGTGAATTTTCAGGTGACTTTTCAGGTGACTACAAGATGTAAGCACCCCATGTCTTCACCACAGGTGGTCAGACATGGCTTTGTCCTAGTTCCATACAGACATGGCGCATTCTAAGGCTTGAGCCCTCTGGTGCTGCACTGCCATGGCATTTTGGGGTTTACCTGCACACAGCAGATTCTGAGACTGTAGGACTTGGTGGCAATATCTCAGCAGCTAGCAGTAACATTTCAACAACATCACGTGAATTCTCAGGTGACTTTCTGTCAATCAAAAATCTGGTGTGTCTTCATGTATAGGATCTGAAGGCTGTGCTCATTGTGTCTTGATATATAGGATATGTAGTACTAAAGAGGTGTATCTCTGCATATAGCTACAAAAAATCAAGCAAACACGCCCATTCCAGGGGTCAGATCACACAAGATGCTGGCATTCTATGGACTCATCAGTCCTTTGAATGGCAGGACACTTGGTTAGGATCCTGTGGGACCTGACCACCATTGCTGGTGTGCAGAAGGAGTTCTCTCTTCCCAGGTAAAAATGCCTGTTGTCTAGTGTTGCCGCGACTCGGAAAGTCGAGTCTCGACTCGCTGAGTCGACTTAATTTAGAAGTCGACTCAGGTAAGTTGACTTGAGTGACTCAAGTTGACTTCGTCAGTAATTTTTTTCACAATGCTTCTAGTGGCTCCAGAACTCGTAAAAACTTGAAAAGTGAAAAATGATTTTTTACCTGTCACCGGATCTCACGGTACTGTCACGATATTGTCACAATGTCACCGATGTCACAAATTTTTCTGATGATCCTAATCGCTTCCTCGAGTGAAAATAGACAACCTGCTTGGGACCTGACTTGAGTGACTCAAGTCACCTCAAGTCGATTGTATTGACTCAACTCGACTCGGCTTAAGTCGGTGCCCCGAAAGTCAACTTGAAGTCGATTTGTCCCAAGTCACGGCAACACTACTGTTGTCCACCAGTACACAGAAGCTGTCATGTGTCATTGCTTTGCAGGATGCATGTGAAGAACCACAATAATTTCATGTAACAACACCAGTCACAAGGAGGATAACCTAATAACTGATGGTCAAACATTGAAAAGATATGGACAAAATATTTACAATGACTTTTGTGTCTCTAAGCAGGGAACATCTTGAAAGAACTTTCTTAATCAAGAATATCTGTATGGTATGTCTTGCATATTTGTCTGATTAAAAGAATTCCATGAATAACTCTTTGATGTTTCAATGGCCAGACATGCAAAAGTCATTGTAAATATTTTCTCTGTATGTTTTCAATGTTTTGCCATCAGTTATTGGGTTATCCTCCTTGTGAGTTGGCACATTCACACAAACCATGGATGTCTTCTCATAAAACTTGAGGATGTCATAGGCCAGCTTTGCTAACAGGGGCATAATTTCTCAGCATGGAAGTAGCTCCCAGAAAAATCACAAAGGTGTTGAACATTTGTCTCTGAGTTCAGGAAGTTCCAAGTGCAGTTTGGCCTAGAAAACCTCTCGCAGCTGTGCTGCATCAGCTCTGGTTGGTCACACACAAAAATTGCATGTGCAGCGTCTTCAGCTTTGGACCTGCAGAACTGGCACAAACACCATTCATGGGAACAACAAATTTCCCTTGCTTTGCCCCACCCCACCATTCCACTGCCTGTGAAGTGCCTAGACAGAATCATCTTTGTGAGGGCATGCCAATGGTTTTCAGACATGATCCTGAGGTAGTGTTGGGATTCCATTGATTTCTTGACCACCTTGTATGTCTGGAATTCATTTTGAGCTGGCCACCTAGGAGATCTTTTGTTCTTGATATGTCTCAACTTCATGATCAACCCATGGTTCCATGGAGAGTTTGACCTTCTTCATTACTTCCTTGACAGTTTGGACTGCAGCCCTTGCAGGAAATATCAAGTACAGTCAAAATAAGACAATTTCAAGATTATTGACCCATGAAATCTTCTTCAGATCAGGAAAAAATGACTTGGATACATAGTGCTCCATAGCCTAAATACATGTGGTACCTCGATAGACAAGTCCCCCTTTATGTAGCTCCAGGTAGCCCTAGCAGGCATGAAAGTACCTGGTAGCACTTAGTAGCTCTCACAATACAGCTCAGTAGACACTCATAGAGGGCCATATCTTGAAATATTCAGCAGTAGACAGGCATATCACAAATAATGAATGGATAAAAAAAATATCAATGTATCAAAAACATGTGGGGATCCAAATTAAAGTCAAAACATGTGAAATCTGTTCACTTTAATAGTCAATGTGTACCCAAGGCTAAAGCAGTACTCTCCAGCATCAAAACTGCAACTTCTTGAAGTTGAGTTGTTCCCATTTGTGAAGTAACACTACAAGGAGGGAAACATCAGATGAAATTAAAAATCAAAATTGCCAATATCTCATCAATATTCTTCCAAAACACCTTGGATTGGTCCATAGTCTGCAAGTGGATACTGTACTTTTCCCTTCAAATCAATAAGGGGTGTAATGCATGACCCATTTTATCTATTCAACTTAGGGGGTAAAGCCATTGCAGGGCATGGCAGATACTTTAATTATGTAATTTTCCCAGATTAGCCTTTTGTGTGCCAGATTTACACAGCCTTATTCTCCTGTGTAAAGTTAGTGTGAGGTCACTGAATTTTCACAAACAGTGTTGCTAACATTCTACTAACATGTGAATCTGCAGAATTCTGCCATTTAGCCAGCCTCTGTCACCCATCACCTGAATATTGTCAAAAACACCACAACTCAGCTAAAAAACGCCACAATGTCACAACTCTGGAATTACACCCACAACATGCAATGTCAGTGATTTCAAGAATATTTACCATGACTCAGCAACTAGTTATAATAAAAAACTTTTCTTATCTGAGTGAGTCCTCCACCCTCGCAACCTATCCCACACACCCTTGACAAATTCCAAGCTTAATGTTGAGCTCACTGTCGCCAACAAAATTCACCAACAACGTTGACAATGCATGAAAACGCCAAAACTCGGCAATCAAAATGTTGATTTGCTGATGTAACATAGTGAGTGCGGTTCAGTGAATTTAAACTGCTTGCAATGCTGAAAAGGACACTACTGGTAAATGCCAGCAGACACTGCATTCAGGGCCTACCTGGCCAGCTGATTTTGGAGCTGTGGCTTGTCCATGGCTAGCTGTTGGCAGCTGAGGCTATGTCTCAGCCAGCTCTCAGCTAGCCCATGGCTCTACAGGTAGACACTGTAACCTGGGCGTTGCGGCCTTGGAGCTGTGGCTAGCTAACTGCTCCACCAGGCTAGTGGATTGCAGCTTGCTTAGCTGAAGTCTGGGAAGGTGACCATCCTGAAGCTTGCCAAACCATGGCTATCCCGCCTTCCTGTTTCCCTAGGTCACTTGTTCTCTGTTTCTTTGCTTAAGCCAATTGAAATGGCCGCTTTTCATTCCCTTCTTCATACCTTCAGGTCTACTGATATCCATACCATTTTCATTCATTCAAATCAGCCTTCTTTCCTAACACAACCCAATGTATCAAGCTCATCACAGGGTGTCTCTGCCGGCAGGTCCAGAAAAAGCATGTAGTCCAGGGATAAATGCATTGGATACCTGGGTTAGCTTTTGTCTAGCAGTTGCCAGCTGCAGTGAGCTGTTGCCAGGTATGGTGCACTGTGGCGAGTTCTGGTGTGATCAGCTAGTGTTGGCTAGCTGACACGTGGCTATGTCAGCTAGCCATCCACAGCATGGCTAACTCCAGCAAGGTGACATTATGGCTCACTAGGCATTGAATGCAGTGAGAGTGCTAGTGTGCCAGTTAAGTTTGGACAGAGCTGGTTAGAAGCACAATGCCACAGGAAGGGAGAGCAAGCAAAAACTACCAAGGCCAGTTGGAAAAGAGAGAGATGGAAGGCCAGTCAGAAGACTGGAAGTGACTCAGAGCCAAGGAGAAGTCCAAAGCAATGTTTATAATCCAACTGAAGATGACTAGAGGTTTAAAAACCAAGTATCTAATTGTCCTACTGAATGTAGAAAGAAGTCCATTTAAACAATAAAGAGGAAAGCATAGAAGTACACATATGGTAGGATCATAGTAAACAAAAATGAGAGCATATGGATAGGCATCATGAAGTCAGATAAATGGGAAATGCTCAGTAATCCTTCATTGTGTAAAAACCCATTGATTGCAGAAGGGTTAGTAAGTGCCAGTAACTGCTGGTAGGCTAGCAGCTGGTATGACTAGCAAATTGCTGGTCAATGATAGAGGTGACCAGAATGTGACAGCATCCCCTCCTTGTGTCCATTGCCCTCAAAGAACAAAACATAGAGGAGATTAACTGGTTGTCAGCCAACAATCAAGGAATATCTGAAGTCTCAAGTCACAAGATCATGTGGCCATAGTGATATGTTGAAAAAGTGACACATGTGTGAGACATTCTGAATCTTTCTCTTCTACTACCACCACTGGCCACTGATGCAAAGCCACAATGATGACTGCAACCACAGTGACAGGGGCAGCAATGATGCCAGCAATAAGGGCAAGCACTGCAACGAAGGAAAAGGCCCAATGAAGGAAGAGAACCAGGGATTCAGACCAAGAGGCTGTAGAAGGGGTGTAGGAGTTGAAGGCATGTGAGCTGGAGGCACAGGATGCCAAGGTCACATGTTAATGGCAGCAAGAGGAGGAAGCAGAGGAGAGGGGGTATTGCTTGCAAGACAAAGGAGTGGAGCTAGAGTTGAATCACTGGCAGATTCAGGCACTGCAGGCAAGGACTCAATTCCTCAAATATCAGCTTTTTTATTGGTTTGACTGAAACATGTCATTTCATAGGCTCATAAACCAGCCAGCCCAGTGAAATTTGATGCCCTTGCAGAACTTGACAACAACCAGGACTGGCTGGGCCCCATGTCACCTGTTTCAGTGATGAAGATTTCCCCTGCCATTTCAGAGGGTCCAACTTCAGAAAACAAAACCTTTAAAATTGGGTTTTTAGGTGTCTTAGTGAAAGTGGGTTAACTTTTGATTCCCTTTCATATGAGCCTAACATGTTTTTGGAGATCAGACAAAAAAGGAGAGGCTCATTCAATAGAGAATCAAAAGTTATCCATCCTCAGCTCAAACTTTCTGAGGCTGAACTTTCATGGTTTGGAGGGGAAACATATTTTTTCACAAGTAATTTATTAGCTCCTCTCAAGTTCTTGGTGGTCCTGACCGAATATACCACTTAAGTTCTAATACATCTTAAGTTCTCCCCACATATCACACACCACTCCTTGGACACCCTGAGCATTTACCCAGAACTTAAGGATTGCACTCAAATTTTTCCAGATCTCAAGCTCTCACTTAAGTTTTCCAAGATCTCAAGTCCTTTGCCATTAGTTTTTTTTTTTTTTTTTTCCCACATAATACATGTAATACACGTCTCTAAAAACATAGAACTTCAGTTCCCTTCAAACTGAAGTCCCTACTTCCACATTCAGTCCTATCTGCAAACTTAAGTAAGAACTCAAGTTATTCAGGAACTTGACTTCACAGCACAAACTTGAGCTCAGATAAAGCTTGAGTTCTGTAGCCAGCACTTCAGTGCCCACAATCAAAACCTAGGTGAAAAAAAAAAATACCTTATGTGAGTTTGCAGGACCAGTAGCCTCCTTTGCTACCTTCTCCAACACATGCTTTGAAGCACTCTGTTGTGTTACATGAGGTAGCAGAGCCACAGCCCCAGCATTCTTGTTCAACGACCAGGTCTTATCAAAGTTGTTAGTTTTCAGGTGGGTGCCCCTTCTGTTTGCACCTGGCACAGCAGATATGAACTTGCCTCCATGCTTCATGCCATCAGTCCTGGTGCAGCGGCAGTGCACATATGTGGTCTATTTCACACTGTCACTTCCTTCCATTTACCCCATCCCCCTTCCTGTCAGATGTGCACACTCACCAACACCCAGCACACAGTGGTTCTTCTAGGGCTTCTCTGAGATGGGCAGTGCATTCCTTGGCAATTTGAAGGTATGTCACATCTCTTTTGTCTTCCCATTCTCTATATTTTTATTTCTTGTCTATACCCATCCTGTCTGGGTTTTTGTGGGGGGAGGCAGCCTATTCTACTTGTGTTTGACTTGGATGACATCAGTGTTTTGACAGTTTCCTTGGCATCTTTTTTGAGCTTGTTGGCTTGGCAACAAGCTCACAAGCTCAAACTAGGCCAAAAATTGGGATTTTACCCACCTCAAAAATTGTGGAATAACCCTCAAGAAATCTAAGACACTATCCTCTCATCAGCCAACATCTCCTACAGCCCATTGAGGTACAATTAGTACATTGAAAGTCAATTAATTTGCAACAAAATCCTGAGCTTGTGAAATTTCAGACATAGGTTGCGAGTTTGTGACTTTGCCGGCTTTTCGGACCTTTTTAGACCTTTTTTGGGCTTGTTTTGGCTTGTACAAGCTCACAAGATATCTGTCAAAAGTCTGATGGATGCATTGTTCTCCTGCTGTGTGATGGCAGATAGCTCATGAGACTCTCAATTAAGCAGGTGCATAATGACAGCAGATGCATGCACCACTTTGAACAATCAACTCCATGCCCCTGGATGTCTTCTTGCAGCACCAAATGTCTTGGTGACACAAATTACACTTCATGTCCTGAGCGCCATGCTACCTCTCTGATCCTCTCATTGATGAATCACCCAGGCTGCCTGACATCCGAGAACTTAGTGTCAGCACAAACTTCACAGTCAGGTATTTCATCGGGCACTGCTGCACCTCTGTCATTTTGCCCAGTCAATTTGTTGCGGGCTCATGTTCAGCACTTGCACAAATTGTGCCATCCAACATTTCATCAGGTAGTGCCACCATCAGTTATTGCATCCACCCAATTTGTTGCAGGCTCGAGCTTTGCTCATCCAGCTGAATTGGACACATCTCTCCCAAATAGCTTGGTATCCTTGTAGATTTTCACCTCTGGGATTTCATCTGGCAGGACCATGCCATTGAGGCAGCTCAGTTTGAGGCCAGTTCAACTGTCTCTCTGGAAATTCCTTTGGCTCCATTAGTTGAGCAGCAAACAATTCTGCAACAGTTAGCCAGGAGACAGGTGGTGGAAAATTTACTCCCGAGCCTGAGGCAAAGGTATGCAAAACTCAGACGTACCGAAAATACGCACTCCCTGTCAATCACAAACTTTGGTCAAGGTCACGCATCACTCAGGCCTCTGTTGAACCTCCCAGCTGTCATGCAGGACCCAAAATTACCTGAAAAGCACTAATAAAAAAATATTTCACAGGAAAATGTTGAAATTTTGGAGGTGTCGCATGAAAATTCAGCCACTGTCAAAATGTGGAATCAGTAAAAGCGGTCACGCATCACCCCCCCTGTCGATTTGATTAAAATAGTACAGTACTAGGAATACATACAGCTGAATTTCAAAATTGTCAGCCAAGCCCAACACAGATTTTGTATGTCACTGGTTGAACATTTCAAGTTTTTCAGTGAAAAAACTCGTAAAAAATAGTTTGAATTTTACAGCAATTTTTCATTGCAAAACAAAGTGAAAAACTTAAAAACTTCTTCAAAATTGGTGCAAAATTGAAGACCTGAAATGGCCCTCTTCAAGGCTTTTGAACTTGGGCTTGTTCAAAGGGAAAAAGTACAACATTTGAAAAAGATGGCCTGGAGGGATAATGGAAATATCTGGTCCAGATTCAACTTGAGAAGGAGTGAAATATGATTAGGGAAGGACATGGATTCGGGTTAACCTGTCGGGTTTCCGGATCGGGTCGGGCGGGTACAGGTCATGGGTCAGCAGTTTTTCAGACCCGAACCCGTGGGTACCCGTGAGAATATGGGCACATGGTATAAACTCGCTGTAAAACCATGAATGAAGCAGTTCTTTTGGCCAGAAAATTGGCATCAGACATCATATTGAGTCAGAACTCAAACACTGACATTCTTACTTGAAACCCCCTGCAGCAAGGTGCTGAGCCTCGCATCACGGTCGGCACAGGCTAGCCGATGACCCATGAGCAACCTGTCAACCTGTGAGTTCGGGTTCGGGTTCGGGTTTTCCGGGTTCAGGTCCGGGTCAACTGCTTTATACCTGAACCTGTACCCACGTCCATCCCTAAATATGATTATAACTACAATGCTAGTGCAAGATTTGACCATTGAAATACTTAAGTATCAGCCCTGATGCACAATCCATGACAGCCCTCCTCCCCCAAGTCTCATTGTTAGTATATGCAAAATATCCAAGCCTTGACTCTTTATAGATAAGCTGCAGACCTTCTGCAAATGGGCAGCAGATGTGCTGAGAATGAGCAGTGGATGTGTTGTGGATGAGCAGCAGATGGTCTGCAGATCATCTGCTGCCCAAATTTCAGCATGACTGAAACCTATAGTTTGGGTTTAAGATTCATCTTGTGCTGAAGTGCAAACCGAAATTGGATGTTTCAGTTGAACTGATACAAAAACTGATATCTTACTTTCAAGTTTTTGTATTGACAAGACTGCTAGCCAACCAATATGTTATGTTCTGGTGGTATCACTGGAACTGTTGTATATACCAGAATATGTAGTTTTGGGTTGGATTGTAGTTGAACAATCCTTAAACTGACCAGTTGTGTTTTAATTTGCTGTTGGCCTGACCAAAATCTCAGCCAATACATTGATTTGTGGCAAAGCCAAAGTTTAATCCAATAGTATTTGCATTTGTTTGAATTTTTGGTTCACCTGAATCTTAATCTCACACTTTAGCCATTGGTTTAAGATTCAGTTTGATTGAATGTGGGTGATTTTCAGTGTGAGTACCGGATAGAAGGACATCCATCATTCTTGAGTCAAATTTCCTGAAGGGGTTCCACTGGTTGAACATTTCAAGTTTTTCAGTGAATATTCTAGTGAAAAATGTTTTGAATTTTATAGCAATTTTTCAGTGAAAAACCAGGTGAAAAACTTGAAACTTTTTAATGACATTTTTGAACTTCAAAACATTTTCACCACTTTTTCAGAAATTTTTCACAAGGTTCAAAAAATTCACAAAAATGTTTCAAGTTTTTCACCTGGTTTTTCACTGAAAAATTGCTGTCAAATTCAAAACATTTTTCACCAAAATTTTCAGTGAAAAACTTGAAATGTTCAACCAGTGTTCTCCTCCCAGCAAATGATAACAAAAAAATGACGCCATGGTGCTGTGTAAGAATGTTGTGTGCTTGGATTTAACAGCAGACAGCAGCAGGGCATCAAATTCTGTATTGCTTATGGTCAGAACACCATAGAGCAGTGGCTCAACCCTAGGCAAGGATGAAGAATGTCAAAATCCAAAAGAAAAACTTGCCACGTATGAACCCGGTATGGCAGTCTGGATATACATTTAATTGGTCGCAAGATATATAGCTGATTTCGGACTTACCACCCCAAAGAAATGTGATTTGATGCCTTTCCACAAAAGAGATAACAATAGAGAGGATGCGCAAAAGCCGCATGCAGCCATATACTTTTTTTTCTCTAGGATATCACTATGAGTGTTGAATGACACCCTTTGACCACTGGAAAAAGAAAAGAAAAGCCGCCTGCACTCAGCTTGTGTGCCAAAAAAGCCGCATGCGGCTTTGCACATCCTGTCTAATAATCAGATCATTCAACTTGTGGGAAAATTGTGGCATCTCACAAGATATATATAGTCGTTGTCTGCAAGATACAGATCTGTCACCAGCAAGATAAAAAGTTGCCTGCAAAAGAAAGATAAGTTGCACCAGCAAATTTTGTAACATTTCGCAAAACTTTTATTCACACAATAGAGACTTTGCAGTGAGCCACTGGGAGCCACCCAGTGGCTTATCAGGCATACGGTATGAAGTGGCTACCACCTTTGGTGGCTGATCCATTGGCTTCACTAATGTGAGTCAGGTGCCTCAGCGTGTTGCTTCCACACTGTTTATCATGTGGCAAGCAATCCTGGGGGCTTGATTATGCTTCACTCCTGTAGTAAAGGTCATTTATGAGGTATGGCATGAATATATTGGCAATTCTGGGTACTTTTACTCTCCCAGAGCACATTTGCACAGGCATGGCCATGAAGTAGATAGGAGTGAAGAAAACAGAGTGCTTCGATGTCACATGTTCAGCCACCAGAGAGCCACCAAATGGGGTAGCCACTCCACACCGCATGCCTGATAAGCCACCAAGTGGCTCCTGGTGGCTCACCGCAAAGTCTCTAATATATATACACACAAGTAAATTTGCTGGAGTGAGGCAACGATTAAGTGGTTGTATGTAGGGCACAAAACAAATGATTGATTGTGTGTGAGGGAATGGATCAAGAGTCCGTGAATGAAGCACTGGAAAAGGATCGTCCGAGGTGTGGGTAAATGATGATTGGATGGGATGTGAGGTAGTGAAGGAGCGACGATGTAAGTAACGTGGGTATGATATTGTCATATTGGTCAAGTTTACAAAAATCAATAGGCTTCAGACAAATGTAGCTAATCTGTCCATTGGAATCAAGGGAGTCAGAGTTACCCAGGATTTGTTCCAAATACTAGAGCTAGACTGCGGGATATCTAGTCCTCTGTGAATAGGTTTAGTGTACGGCCTCGGGTTTGAAATCCCCGCTGTCGAAGGGCTACCAGCTAAAGGACTGTTGATGGACACAGATGGGGTAGATGCGGAGATGGCTGTGGGCTGAAGTAGATGCTGCAGCAGCGCTCTGGACTAGTGGGAAGAAGATCCTAACAGAACTAGATCCGCAACAAACAGAATACAAGAGTATATCAAAGAAATGTCTAGCTGAACTTACTGGTCGCCGCAGTAGTCGTTTAGAATGGAGTTACGGGGAGGTCTTGCACAGCCTTGAAGTTGAATAGCAGCTCTTTTGAAGTCTTGATATACACCATGGGTCATTGGTCTGAAGCTGCGAGATCTTGAAATAAACCCAGTCTTGAGATGTATCCTGAGTCTTGATTGCTTGAAGCAGAGTTACCATTGGGCATTGCATAAAATTTGCGTAGCCCTGATTCGACTCTGTGATCTTGATCGCAGACGTTGCAGATGGCTACATTTGTGCGAAAATGGCCATTGAGCACCTAATTGAGGGACGAAGGAGAGCAGGCTGAAGCAACAATGAGCGACGAAGGAAAGAAAACAGTGAGCTTCAACCGGAGGTGATGCTGAGCGCACCTTCAACGGTATCGTGCTCTGAGCATGATTCATCCGAGGACGCACTTAATTACAGAGAAGACGGCGAAAAGGCGCAAAATTTGAATTATCTTGAGGCAGGCTTGATTTATCCAAGCACATCCTTTGAGCACCGTGTGGAAGGGAGAGGACAGCTTTGGGACGGCGGAATGATAATGGGGAGAAGGAAAGCGCAGCAAGGATTGACGGACTGGTCTTCAGAGTGGGCCTTGAGCGCACGAAAGTTGGCCTCGTGTCTCCTCGGAATGGACGGCACGTACAGTTCACAGAGCTAAATGGTGATCGCCGTTGTTGTCCCAGAATAAACATGAGAAGAGAAGACCGAATTGGGTGAATGTCTCAGGGAATGAGAAAGAAGGAGCAAATCGAGGTAATGGCAAACATGTGCATACCTAGATGAGGTATATAGGGTTTGCCACCACCTGATTAATTAACCGTTCTTTAAGATTTTGCTCGTTCGGCTGTGCTATATCCCCATGTAACCATTCCCCTTTTGTGCGTCCTCTGCTTGTGCTCTTCGATTAATCCCTTCTGTACCCCACTGCCTTTGCTTCTCAGCACGGCCTTTTCATTTGCGCTGGAACAGCTGACCTGTGTGCAGTCCTTCCTTGACATGACGCAGCAGACCGTAGTCGCTGCAGTTTACGGCGCAGCGATGCCGCCGTGAAGCCACGTAACCGTTCCGGCAAACTCTTGACATATATAAAGGCGGCCTGCTGTCGGTGGGTCCCATTCTTTGCCCACTTCGCTCGTACTCAGTATTAATTCTGCCCAATCCGATTTTTCAAGCATTCTGTGTGCTGGGTACTGGGCTTTGACTCAAATCTGCTGTGCTATTTCTTGGCTATATATCGGTGCACCATGTCTCACAGCGATTCTGTGCCTCTTTCAACATCGCTCTTCTCAAATTTCCCTATTCTGTGCCTGGGATCTGCGGAAGGATTGATCTCATTTACTCTTCAACCTGTTGGTGAGTCTTTTTCTAGGCTGAGATTATCGACCTTGCTTGCCCGCGGTACTGGCCAGTCAACTCCCATTCATAATGTCTGAACACCGCGCTTTGGTACCTTTTATACTCTCACATCCCTAATGTACCATGCCAACTGAATAATAAACTTCGGTTCTCAAAGCTTTAAATTTCTCTTCTCAACCGGCGCATTTTTTTTGACCTGCACTGTTTGCGGCCCTTGCATCTTGCGCTCTTGACTACCGGAGCGAAGCGGAGGGTTGTCTTATGAGTCTTTCATGATACTTTGACCTCCAACGTAGTAACTCTAGTCCTCAGTTTCTCTCTAGTACCTCTCCTGGCTTTTAGGTTCGCTCTGCTATCTGAAGTGACAGTCCACACTGAACCTAAGACACCTTCACCTTCGGATTCAAGATCATTTTCTCCTGGCCGTTGCAATGGATCAACATATATCACCGCTATTTTGTAATGGCAACACACCGGATGAGGGCTACGCCTGGCACCCACAGACTGCCTGCCGTGGAAGGTAGACCGAGTTCAGCCACCATCTATCTCGCTCGTTGGCAGATGTAGTCGGGTAACAGTTGCAACTGGAGAGAAAAACGCGAGTGAGCGAAATACAAGATCCTACAAGATTTATGCAGTCCAGCGGGTCTGTTCTTTGTAGACTGACGAAACCATGACACTGTCAAGAAGCAATTTACTTAATATCAGAATCACCGTATTCTAACTACTATTGGAGCTAAATTAGTATGGGAATTCGAACATCCTTTGCCGCGGCGAGTGTCAATGTGAACCATCAAGATGAGGTTAAAAATTAGAAAGCCAATCGACGCCACGTCTCTCACGGACCACTGCCATAAGAGAACTCACCGCCCATGACATCCTCGACCGCACCACCAAGATGCCGCTTCAATCAACGCTTGCTCAAACTCAACTAAAAAACACCATAACATGTTTGACTGCTGCTCTTACTACCTTAGGAATCATCTCCGATACCTTTAACACTCCGTTCCTGGGAGTCATCACGAGCACCACGCAGTCCCTCATGCAAGCTGTGCAGGTAGAATTCTATGACGGTATTCCCTCCAAATCTAAAAACCTCTGCAGATGGTTAAACGAAACAAGAACGATTGTGCACAATTGATGGAGCAAATCTACGAGTTGCTCTCTGGAATAATTGTTCTTCACATAAAGTCAGACAGAAGTGGAGAATTATCGCCAAACATGCTGTACCACGTTGGAAAATTTGCAGAGTACTGTATAATTTCATCATTTTTAACTCCGTGGTTGATGAGTGTGTCTAGGACACTCCACAAGATCCATGCTTTCGTTGAGGCTCAGCAGGATGGGAACAGAATCAAACAATTTTTCCGCCAGGGTGAAATGAGTGCACTGTTGAAGGACTGCAATGCAGGATTAAAGGAGGCACTGGATGTTTTCAAGGTCAATCCGTTGAACATTGTTCTCATTCACATACTCAGAACAGAGCAATACACAGCTTCAGAAGGTCTCGGTTTTGAATGTGGCAGACATGCAACAAGATGCGCAGAAGACACATCAACAAGTGTTGGAGTTAATCAAGTCTCTGTCTGAAGAAAGCAGTTCAGACGAGGCATCTTCGGTGGGTGATCTGTCTAGATTTGAGCAAAAAGGGTACTGATATTCTTGAAGATGAACAGGGTGCTGCCTAGCTTGCAAAACAGGTAGATCACTCCTCAGCACAATGCCATACTCTGATAACATGATCTCAAGCTCAAGCTCGTTATCTATGTTGCCATCAGAGCCAAAAATATTCCACGGTCGTGATTCGGAAATGAACACTATTCTCAAGGTCTTTAGACAAGAAACACCAAGGATAGCAATTTTAGGTGCAGGTGGAATGGGAAAGACAAGCCTAGCAAGAGCTGTTCTGCACCATCCTGACATCATTGCTACATTTAAACAGCATCGATTCTTTGTTGCTTGTGACACTGTGTCAACTTGTATTGAACTGGCTGGACGGATTGGATCTCACATAGGACTGAAGCCGGGGAAAGACCTTACGAGAGCAGTTGTCCGTTATTTTTCTAACAATCTCCATTGTCTGTTAATTTTGGATAATCTGGAGACACTGTGGGAGCGAACCCAGTCTCGGGGGGCCACTGAAGAGTTCTTGTCTCTCCTCACAGATGTGCCTCACCTCGCTTTCATTGTGAGTCCATCTGTACATCCTTTTCCTTACTAAGTTGATGTCAGATCACAATGCGAGGAGTAGAAAGGCCGGCCAAAGTTCGCTGGTCCCGGCCATTTCAGCAGGACATTGATCTAGCAAAATCAACATTCCAGACCATAGGATATTTCAGGGGAATCACATGGTGTGATCGAACCCTGGCAAATGTGAATCTGAGAGAGGGAAATCTTGTTGAAGCCAAAACACTGTTCAAAAAATGCCTTGAGACATCTTTGGGAAAGGATGTGTCCAGTGTGACTTCCTGTCTTGAGCGACTTGGAGATACATACTATTGGAGGGGCATGAATTCAACATCTAATTGGACAATAATATTTCTGGTGCATGTCCTCAAATCTAAACAGAGACTAGGGATTTACAAGGCCCTCAAATTCTTAGGGGATGTCTTTGTTGCTGAGGATGATCACAATACAGCAAGTGGCCTGTTCACCATTGCCTTGGAGGGATTTACACAAATGGATGTTCATTGCAGCAGAGCAGAATGTATGCTCTGCCTTGGCGATATTGCAAAGCTGAAGGGTAACTTACTTGAGGCAGTAAGGCTTTGGGAGACATCAAGACAGTTGTTTGAGAGGTCATCACAGGAGAAGCAAGTTTCTCAAGTTTTGGCACGGATTTCTGGTGTTGATAAAGAACACACAAAGAAGCTCGCCCATCTTGCAGAGATAAATGCACCAACCACAGTCATTTCTAGCCCGATTAGGAGCATAGCTACTGCAGAAATGGAAAATGGTGTCTTGGCTGGATGAATAGACACTGGAGACTGTGTTTCACAATGTTATACTGAGGATATGTATATGTTTCTCTTTCCCTTTGTAACATCTACAAATCAATCTGTAGATGCATACACCACTTAGCTTTTTGCTGTTTCCTCATTTGGTTGAACCAGATCTTAAACCGATGGCTAAAGTGTCAGATTAACATTCTGTCAAACCAATATTCAAACCAAACGAAGTACTATTAGTTCAAATTTTGGCTTCACCGGAAATAAATGTATTGGATGAACTCACCAAAACACAATTCATCAGTTCAAGGATTTATGGAACCAAAATCCAACCTAAAATTACATATTCTAATATATAAAATAGTTCAGCTGATACTCCCATCAAAATATATCATAGTGTTGAAACCCAGTTGTGAAACAAGAAAGTTGACCCAGCATTGTACAAGCATGAGACAGAATTTCGATATAAGATTAAATCAGGGTGAAGTACAGACCTTGAAGTTTATGTTAAAATATTTTCAAGATTTTTGGTAATGTTGTTGGGGGGGGATGTTGTTGTATTGCACAGCACCATCACTTATTTGGCTAGTTTTGGGGTTTGACCTGGAACCGAACATTTGATCAGAAATGTCCTGCCACTTGCTCTCTCTGCACTCTCTTGCCCTCACACACTTACACACATGCAGATGCTCCCACAGGGAAACCTCTGGGCTGTTTTTGTGGGACATACCCTCAGAGGGATCAATGGACTACCAACTCAAAATCTACCTACAACTGCTGGGCCAGAGAAGATGTGTGCTCAGCCCCATCACCTACCCCAACCGAGCAAGGTCAGAAATGTCTGAACATACCTCATGATACAATACTCATTCTTTAAATCCACAAAAAAGAATCAAGCTGAAAGCTGCCGGGGTTCCAGCTTAAAATGCATTTTTTTTTCAGATCTGGGCATTTTTCAGATCCGGGTTTTGACACTATATCAGTTAGGGTTCAGTTGTGCCAATATGAAAACCAAAAAATGAGATATCAGTTTTCATATCAGTCCAACTGAAACATCTGATTTCAGTTTGAATTTCAACACAAGCTGAATCTTGAACCAAAACCGTAGGCTTCAGTTGTGGTGAAATCCCACCAAACAGATTTCAGCATGACCAAGCTCTGTGGTTTTGGTTCAATTTGGCTTACACTGAAATTCAATCTAAAGCTAGATGTTTTGGGTGGACCGGTACAAGGACGAATACCTCGTTTTGTGCTTTGCATTTTGGCACTACTGATACCGAATTGGAATGTTTTGTTTTGGTCATGGTATTAGCTGTACCATCTTCCATAGCAAAATAAGTGATATTGGTTTAGATTTCGGTTCAACCTATCCTCAAACTGATGGATTGTGTTTCGGCTTGCTGCTGGCTTGACTGAAAGCTCAACCAATACATTGATTTTTGGTGAAGCCAAAATTTAAACCAATAGTACTTAGTTTGGTTTGAATTTCAGTTCAACTGAAATTTAACTTGACACTTGAGCCCTGTTTAAGATTTGGTTCAACCAAATGTTGGTAATTTCCGGTGTGTTTGCTTGACAGAGCCAGATCACTGGGTTCTTCCGGAACGATGGCGCGACCCCTGCCATGATGGATCTGCTGAATGCATCGCTGGACTTGAAACGTCGAGAGCAGACTTAGTGCAAACATGGATTCAAGGAATGAACTCAAATACCGGGTCCAGCCGTCCTTCATCACTTCTCCCAGCGATGAAAAGAACCCTCCGCAATGGGCACCGACGCAATTTAAACGTAGTATGAAATTTGAATACATCGCTTGAGGAGCAGTAGATCACCGCTCCCAGATTCGTAGTTGTTGGGACAGGCACGATTATGGTGCGATATTGTTGCAGATGCACAGAACATATTTGATTTTGATGATACTTCTCTAATGTCAGAGAGTCCATGACTATGGACTCGTTTTCCGCGGAGAAAATTTCCTGGAAGTCGATGCTCAGTCTAGGACTATTATACACGACGACGGTCGAAATTCTGGGTTCGACGCAGAGACGACCGGTGGTGCCATGTATCCAATACGGGCATTGATCGAAGCCCAGGAACAGTGGATAAGGAGTTGGACGTCCAGTTGAGTGAATTGATCAGGTGCTGTTGGAATGCTGAATAAATATAGTCGTTCACCGCCTGCAGCGGCATGGGAACTTTTACAACTGCTTGAAGTGCTTCGAATTCTCTCATATTGAAATCTGCATCCTTTGTAGAAATGAGAGGGGGCAAATGCGACGCAAAGGCGAGACATACACTGTAGCCATAAATATATCGGTTAGGATTGGTGAATGATCATTTAGGTCCAGAACATGCGGAAGAAGAATCAGATCTCATTCGGGCATGAACCTTGGGTACGAGAAAGTATAATTGGTGACCCTAAAATCGTGAAAGTGTTGCCTCCACCTCGGCGTAACTTGCTGCTCCACAAACCTGTACAATATTCGGATGGCTGGGAGCATCAGGTAGAGAGCTGGTAAGTAGCGGGCAGTGTGCGTGAATGAGACTTGCTGAAACGAGATGTATTTCTCCATGTCCTCGCCATGCCTAGGAGGGTTGTTTTTCGAAAGAGATGAGATCCTGACAGAAGGAATTTGAGACACCTCATCGGCACCATGCCCGTGATATATCGCCAGTCACATTTGACTTGCGGCCTTCGACTCTTGGCAGAGAATACCCGCCGGACATACGGCGTATAGTGCCTGCATGATTTTCCACACATATTTCATGGCGAAGGTCTATATCCCCCAGCGGAATCCTTCGAAAATCTGATCCACACTGAGCATATCGCCAAAACAGGTCTGATCAACCTACCGGAGATCAACCTACCGGAAGGCACATCAGGTGCGCTTGTGACTGTAAAATTGCTCATGGTTGTGTACCTGAGCATGATCATGTGGCGCGCGTTCGTGTTGGGAGCGGCAGCGTGGCTGCGAAGGCGCCCGGGGGTCAGCCACCATCTACATCGTTCAGTGTTTGGAACTTGAGGCAGAGGCTGCGCGTCGATTGGTTGTCGACACGATAAAGGAGAGGATCGAGGACTCTTTCGATCCGCGTACAATTAGCGACACATCGAGAGGATACTCATGAGATCTGCGACATTCAACGGCCAGGCGAGTAACAAGCAGAAATCTCGGCAGGAATCGGCGATACTTGGCGACAAGGTAGCAGGCAGGCAGGAGCGGCGAGAATTGATTTTACAGGTTGGGGACTCGTTGGTAATAAGTAGGTACAAACAATGCCTTGGAGTAGTTTTCACGGGAACGCCTTATGACCCTTGCACCGGAACAGAAAGAGGGAAAAATCACACGTTCGTTGGAGTGCTGCCCGTTGCGGAGGAGATCGGTGCTGAAAGAGTGAGGTTTGATAATGTAACGGAAAAGGTTAGGTTCTGCCCAGGGTTCGTCCTACGCAGACCTGGTGCAAAGAGGAAGGAGAGGTGCTCCATATATCGAGCGCCGGGAGATAAGTCTATATAAGTGCAGGATGAAGCAAGAAAATCGGTAGGTTATAGTGAGAGTGAAAAAAGTAACTTGGGAGAGCTAACTTTAACGTTGATCACCCCTTTGGCTTGGCGGGGCTAACTTTACGGTACTTTACGGTACTTTTCCCACACTTGGCGAAACTAACTTAGTTGACAGCTGACTTATACGGTTATGATAAGACGATGCAAGGACCCTAGTAGATGCTTCCTAACACCTCAAGGGTAGTCTAAACATTAGTAATTATCATTTCCACTCTGCCAGTGTAAGGGTTTGCGTCGGCTCTCGGCGCCGAAGTTCCAATATTGCAGAGCGCCGCCGCGGCCGCAGGCTTGCGGCACGGTTGCACAGTAGTCTGCGGCAGCGGCACAGTGCTGCCGCAGGTGTTCCGTAGTTATTCGTATGTGTTCCGTAGTTATCCGCAGTCCGTAGTATTTCCTTTGTACAGTATAAATAGTCCACAGTTAGCAGTAGTTAGGTATTCTGGTCAAACACGGAGTTTTACCGACTCAAGCTTCTCAAGTCTAAGTAAAACTCTCCTGACTTGGATCATTGTGTGCTACGACTTCCTCAACAGGAACTCCATAGCCTCACAGCCAGAGTGAATGTGAGTACTTTCATTGTTGTTTACTCTAATGTTGCTGCAACTTGGAAAGTCGAGTAAATGGCACTGAAGTCATCAATGGTATGCAAAGGAAAGGCCTTATATAACTCTGTGAAACTCCCATGTCTTGTAAATTCATTTTGCTATGGGTGCTAGTCTTGATCTTTAAGCGCTGTTGTGGCTGTGATGACCGTTGTTCACTTTCCCATCATTTATTGATGGGAAAGTGAACAACGGGCAATTTTACAGCCTCCCACACAAGCATTAATAAAATTCTAAATCATACATTTTGGTATCAAAGATAATCTAAGACATTCTATAGAGTCAGATTTTTGAAAAAGTCTCTGAGGGCTGTTCATGGGCCTGAGCAAAATTTCAGCTGTGGGGGGCAATCAGCAGTACTCTTGAGAGTTTTATGGCCGTCCTTGTAAGTGAGAATGTATATCTACCTACCATAGAACTTTGGCACTAATTATCATGTTCTGAGAGGAAAAGTAAGAGCTATCCACTGCTATTTTGGCTACAGATATAACCGGCGTGCTATTCCTCATGTGCAGTCCAGTGTTCAAATTCAGGTGGTGATACACACCTACTACAATGGAGAACACTAGATAGCGACACCATGACATTGAGATGTAATGGGTTCTGCAGAGACAAGGTAAATAGTTGGAGAGGCGATGCCAAGCGATGCATTCTATGATGGAAAACAGTCTTGGCAAGGTGGCAAAACGACATGTGTTGCGTCATTTTCTCAGCCAAGTGACCAAAATCAAGCCATTTGACTTGAATTACGGGCCATATATGGCCGTAAACCTATGGCCTCATATGGTTCTGTTTATGCAATAATTACCTATTGGGTCCTACAGGGTCTGGAAAGCCAAATGATTCAGATAAGGGTGAAGAAATAACACCTAGATTTGTTTCAGTTTGTTTAGTTACATCTACCTATACATTTACTTATTGTTACTTGAAGTTACTTGAAGTTACTTAAAAGTTACTTACCGCTAACTTGGCCGCCCAAGTTAGATCAGCCAAAGTAACGTTTGCCATCAGATGGCATCAATTACCGCCAGGTTCACCCGTTCGCTTCTAAGTTACTGTCGAACCGGTGAGTTATGGACATAACACAGAAAAGAAAGACTGGAATGTTCATTTGGAGGACTATCTAGGGTGTGGGGAGTCAAAGAATATCCTCAATACCGTACTGTGTGCAACCGTAAGGCTTGCATGGTTGTGGCTCCCTTAGTAGCCTGCTCCACCTGTACCTTCTTTTTACTCACTGGGGGTCTGGGATATGTTCTGAAGTGAAGAAAAAAGCTCCACAGTGTGCTAAACATCGCCAGAGATATGCAGAAAGCTGTGTGGCAAAACAAACTTATTGTGATCGGCACGGTCACCTGTTAGGATGCGAAGCCAGTGTGTTGCCATTGAACTATTCATTCGCTTGACTCAGCAATGCCTCACTTCACATAGGGGTTGGTTTATTTATGTCACCTAGCCACATGGACTCCTGGCAAGTGGGATCCTTGTTCGATGAGCAATGGGAATGTTATTCCCATGGTTAGCAATAAATCCTGCATGTGGAGACACGGATATTGCACTGGGAGTCGTTAACTTACTCTAACGTCCCATTACTTTTTCTAGCTTGAAGTTACTTAAGTTAACTTGTAAGTTACTTTTGCTAACGTTACGTTACTTGCCTGCCAAACGTAAAGTAACGTTACTTTTGGCAGGCCACGTTAGTTTCGCCAAGTAACTTTAGTAACCGTCGTTATAGTTCAGCGTTGCGCGTATGCAATCTGGCGGGACGCTGCCCGTACGCACCAATATGTATTCGACGTGGACACAGTCAAAATTGGAAGATGGAGAGGGAATTTGAAGAACAGAATCAACAGGAATCACAGAGGAGCGGCGCGCATCCATCTCTGCAGGTAACATGCCGCTCCAAGACCCATCAAACGATGGAAAGGACTCGAGAGGGAAATCAGCATCGATGGCTGGACATATGTATCCTGCAAGAAACCACGGCACTATTTGCACGCAGCCTGACATTCGTGGGGTCTCTGTGCCATTTTCGATGCCCACGGGACACAATGGATGCCGGGGACACGCACATGGATGTCCAGGCGGTCGTTGTCCTAACGAAAGACGGACGAGACGAAGTCGGGTGAGGTCAAGTTAAGTGTTACCAGAGGAGCAAAAACACAGATACGGGATATGTTCGCCCATCGCATCCACGACGGCGGCGGCGCAGAATCATCGTGAGGAAAGATGTGGAGAGAAGGGGCGAGGTGGCCACCAGGGACAACGGTGCGCAGGAAAATGCAGGTATGCACTGATGCATTGCGTCGGAGGAAGAGAGACCGGCGCTTGGCGGCGGGCGCGGTGATCAGGAGATGACGAGACAACGGCGAGGAGGGAAAATAACTGCGGGCCCCAGCATCGCCGTGGGAGGAGAGGCCCCTGAGGATCAGGAAGGAAAGAAAGAAAGAAAAGGAGACTCGGTACATAGTGTACGCGAGAACCAAATAACAGCTGAGAGAGAGGAAAAAAGATAATATGAACTCCCGAGTGTATGGCGGGACGGATAATATATGGAGGGAAGCGGTCGTCAGCGCACTGGCTGCCGTAGGACGCAGAGCCACTGCATCCCAGGAAAGACAGGGATCTCCACGGCGCGGTGCGCGGCAGGGACCACGAAGGAACAGTGCGCCACAATCATCCCAGACGCGACGCGTGCAGTAAGATGAGACTCGTAGTCAGATGGGCCGACTGCATGCACAGCGTTTAGATACACTGCGCCATCGTTGCGTGAATTGGCGCAAGACAGAAGTGAAATAGAAAGAGTCTCAGACGGACACGAAGTGAAGCGGTCGCCCTGGCTGACAAGTAAGAGAAAAAGATGAGGGACAGTGTATGCTTGTCTTCAGCGTCGGCGTCTCCAGCGTCGTCCAGAGGAAAGAAGGGGAGATCAATGGGCGGTGCGCGGTGTAGAGTATGCACGGATACATCCCCGATGCGACGCATCGGGCTCCACTCCCAGCTTAGCAATCACGAACCAAAGGAACAGCGCACATGCTGCGCAAAGCAGCGCAGGAGGAAAACGAGAATGGCATGGGCAGAGACAGAAAACAAATAACATCCGGCAGCGAGAAAAAAAAAAAGGGATAGGGAGGCGAGGCGAGGCGAGGGCGCATGCTGACATGGGAGGCGTAGGATATGCGTGCATATATTCATGAGGACGGCTTCTGAGAATGTGGCATGAGAGGAGAACAGGAGACAGAGGTGAATGCACGGATGCGGAGGCCCTGACATCGAGGAAAGCCAGGATTGGATGGAGGCGCAGCAACGAGGGAGTAAAACGGGCATGATCCAAAGGTCGATATCAATTGCAGCATTGAGCAATGGCAATGGAGAATGCAGAGAGTAAAGACAATAGTGAATCAGCGTGCAAGGAAGGACGATAGGAAGGAGACTCACCTCAGTCGTCACTGCTGTGGACCTCGTTTTCGTTCTCCTCGTCCTCAGCGACCACCGTCAGGTAGCAATCGACCAAAATCAGAGTGTATTTATTGCTGCAGGCTCAGCATCCGAGAGAAGTCCAGAAAAACGGAGAGATTGTGGTGGCGAAGAGCAAGCAGCGGTTGCCGGCGATCACCGAGATCATCTCGGATCCAATACGAGGCTGTGCATGTCTCACGTTTCTTCATGCCTGCTGGGAATCGCACACAGGCTCTGCGCGACTCTGGAAGCGGCGGCGAGTTATCCCTTGCGCTGATTTCTTCCCTCGAACAGTCTTGTCGAAACCCGTTCGCCTCGCCTGAAAGAATCCATTGTCACCCAGGTGAGTCGCGGGAATAGTATATGAGGCGCAGGGAACACGGGCGCAGGGGACCACGGAAATGGATGATACAGGCCAGAATATATAGGTGAGGGGTAAGACAGATAGGGGGGTTGTAAGAGCAACAAATGCGTCGTGGTGCGTTACGGTCACCATTCCAACATCGCCTATCATGAGCATGGCAATCTCCCAGTCTCCGAGACTCCGACGTGCCCCAGGCAGACAATGACAGGCCAAGGGACGGGCTGCGCCGACACGACACATTCTCGGGCTTGCTCAAGCATTAGCCTTGGTCTATGGACAGCTCAGCTGCGCGCCATCTTCTGAGTCTCCGCTTACCCCAACTCTTCCCGGCGTTACTCGTGCCCGAATTTGAATACCTCCTGCAATCGACGTCACGGTCACACTGTGAATCTCAATTGGAAGCCAAGCTCCTCTTTAGCTGAATAAGTCCTGAACTTTATCCGCCGATAACTATTGCCCAGGGCTCGGTGCATTCTGTCCCAGGCCTTCATCCCCATTTCCCGCCTTTCAATCTCACAACCCTGTCTCCATTTTTGTTCCTGCGAATCTCTCTTTTCTCTACTTTTCCCAAGAACCTTAAACCGCACACAGGTCTCCCGGCATGTCATACCACATTGAGCTCCTCGGATGCAAGGCTGCGGCCTCGCGTTCGAGCGAAAGGCATGTAATGGTGGTGCGTCCGTCTATCTTTTATGTTATAATTTTTTTTTATCGATGGCTTCCCCTTACCACATTGCAATGCTCTCGTGCGCATGCAGCATGCAGCTACCTTTTTCTTTTCCGTTTTTACTGTTTTTTCGAGCAACCAGGCTTGTGTTGGAGTTGGAGGTGTCCCAAAAATGTTGATTTGCTTACAATGGTTTGAGACCACTTGCGGTGTCTACCAGCAGTTATAAGCCAAACAAGGCGACTATAAGCAGTCATAAGCAGTCATAAGTCAACAGGCGCTGTTCAAAGGCGGTTCTAAGACAACTGTAGTACCTTTCGGAGACTCGTAGATTTTACTATACTTAAAGGTTTCGCGGTCATGGATATAATTGGAAGAATTATATATTCACTCTATGTTGTTTAACCGTAGGAATATGTCGTCGTCTCGTCGTTTCGACGGGAGCTGAACGGGAACGGTCCGTCACGCGACGGCCGTCATTTCGCCAGTTCAAACTCTCAAGTACCTTCATGAGATGTGCCCTATATTGTGTATTGGGCTTACCTCTGCACAGAACATGCCTCACAAAATGCCTGCACGGCATATATAACCGTTTATAGCGCATTTTCAGGCTCCCGTCGACCCGTCGACGGCCGTTTTCGACGGGAACGGCCGTCAAAAACGCAGTCAAAGAGCCCACGGAACGGGACGGCATGCCCGTCGCCAGACCCCGTAGAACGGCGTAGAACCGGCGCGACGGGCACGGCGTGCAGCCCTACAGGCAGCACGACCTCCCTCCAACCTCCCTCCTTCCGATGACTCGGATGTCTTCCGGCCTAAGAGTGATGTCGCTCGCACCTCCTTCTCTACTCTATCCGTGATGTTCTTCTGGCAGCTGGATGATGTGATATGCCTTCGGGTCGGAATGATCCAACTTCTTCACCTTGGCACTACTGCAGGAATGCCGAGCCGCGAGGGTATGGCGCGAATGCATCTCTCCACGAACTTGAATCATTGACCTTCCTTTTTCTGATCTCCTTCTTACTACCTTTCCGGATATCCCAGATCACGTCGACCGTGGACTAGCCTGGTACACCCTCGCCGCGAGATCCTTCAAACGCCATGTAGCTGGAACGAGTGAATGCCCTACTTTCAGGTATTAGTACCATATATGTGTATTTGCTGCGTACCAGGCCGATGTACCTTACACTACAACTCGGCACGTTCCGAAAGCGGACCTAGCTGAGCATAATATTTATCCTGAGTCTTATCCTATTGGACGATCACTATCAGTTCCATTGGTTCTTTTCCCATATGTACAATACTTATACAGCCTTGTACTGTCGAGTATATCAATTCACCATCTTAGTACTCTTTTCCCACATCGTCTGTGCCTTTTCTGTGCCCCTGCACTTGCACCCGATAGCTTTGTGTTCCTTACGAGCTTTAGCTTTTAGCCATTGCCCTTCTGCCACACTGGTTATGTTTTCTGTTATCAGTAGGATTGTCCGAACCCGGCACGGGTCACCTGGGACATATTCTTTCCACGGTAGCGGCAAGCCATCTCTAACCAATTTTGGAATCAGTAGGATTGTCTGTACCTGGCACGGGTCGCGGAGTTCAATTTAACAGTATCTGGAGTGAGCCCATTCTTCGAGACGCTCGTGCGACTTCTCTGGATGTGGAATCCATTCGCGCTTTCGCTTATCGTTGCGATTCCTGCGCACTGTATATTACCGCCATTAGTTCGGGAGCCCTGTCCCACTGGCTGCCACTATATTCCACTGGAAGAGGTGGGAGTCCGCCGTTTTTCCTGTTCTAAGGGAAGGACGGCTTCTGAGACTCATACGCGCACACCGGGGATTACCAAATTTGAGGCTGTTGTAGGTGTAATTTCAAACTTGAAGTATCAAATTAGGAATAGGTTGAGATGAAATAAAGGGTCATTCTTATAATATCGCCTCTGATTTCCGGACTGATTTCAATCCAAGCTATTCCTACTCCGATACTTCAGGTTTCAAATCACACCTACAATAGCCCCAAATTTGGGAATCTTGCCCAAGCCTAATTGTGTAGGGCAGCTGCTAGCTAGGTAGTGCACACATCCAACATTGTCAAATTTCGAGTGGTTGTAGGTGCAAATTGAAACCTGAAGTATCAGATTAAGAATAGCTTGGACCGAAATCAAAGCTGACCTTACAAGAATGATCTTTTGTTTCATCTCAAGATATTCCTAATTTCATACTTCAAGTTTAAAATTATACCTATAACAGCCGAAAATTTGGCAATCCCCGGTGTGACGGCCATTCATGACCGCGTATATTACTGCGCAACTGCGGGATCATGATGCTACTGACACGCGATAAGGAAGAATCATCTCAGCCTTCCTGCCGGCATTACATTGATTAAGCGGCTGAAGGCTATGTAAACCTCGTCGAGCAAGCGTCGAAGCACCAGCAAGAAGCTGTAAACTTGCCTGATCCCTCACCTGCACCAGCCTCTCAAATTTCAATGTCAAACTCGTTAACTGCACTCGTCTTTCTCGTGGTAGTGGCCACAGCGCAGGTATGCTTCCTTCATAACTATCCCCCAGATTGGGGTACTACTGACTCATTTGCGACCTCAGCCGGTCATGATACGCTCCGTCCCCGTCCCAAAAGTCGGCAACACGCACATGAGCGTTCCGGCTTTGGTCGCCACCATCGTCGGCTCATTCGTCGGTGCTATCCTGCTCGCGCTCGTCGTTTACTTCTCCTACCGTCGCTTGCGGGCCGGTTCTGCGGTCGTTAGACGCACCCCGCAAGCGGCCGCGGTGGCTTTCCCGGTATCTATTTATGCGCAGAGTGAGAACCACTCGCGGGGCGATACCGACGCCAGCGTCCCCCGCGGTTCCACCGATAAGAAATACCAGCGCTGGAGTATGGCCACCACAGAGACGGCACTCCCCGCTTACGACTCGTACGAGAAGTCTTGAGTCGCCTGGGCCGATTTGGAAGGATGGAACGAGATATTAAGACGCTTTTCATGCCTGTAATGCAAAATGTGATCTGGATTCGCGATACAAGCAGTGGGCGGGGAGATATACATAGAGTAGAGAATAGGAACGAACGAATACTATGGCCAGGTGATTCCCTTCAGGACCCGCAGCTCGGCCATCTCCGGCGAGGCGTTTCGGCTAAGTGGGCCTTGAATGCATCAGTAGGGATAATTCTAATGGGAAACAAGATGAGCCTCTGCTTCGCTCCGGCATGCAGGAGTGCAAGAGAAAACAGAGGCACAAATCCGATGTGCAAGGCAAATTATGGCCATGCAAGGGCTTAAAAAAGAGAGGTGGGCTTCGATCTCAGTTCCACCGAGAATTAGGTGCCACCACAGAATTTTTTTGAGATAGAAAGGGAGCTTTATTCACCTCAGGGATGTGGGGAGCGTTGCATCAAGATGTTACATGGCCCCGGGTATGTAAACACGGCCACAAAGAAGAAACATAGATAACCTCAGCCTAGCAGAGGAAGAGCATACAATGAGAAATGGTTTCAAGAGCAACAGAGGTAACCACCCCATCACACGACCCCGGGATTTGAGAAGGAACAGTAACAATACATCGGATGGTCGGAGAAATGGTACTGAAGAGACCCGAACCAGGATAGAGATCGCCAAGTAATATCACAGCAGACAGGTTGAGTTCCAGTACTACTAGTAGGTGGTGGACAACACGGGAGCAGAGTGACGCATGGGCGAAAGAATACCATTCCGAAGAAGTGGGCGGCGTTTATATGGAAAGAATTTTGCCGGATGAGCTACGTGGCCGCCCGGCAAGATGTATAAATTCACGTGGCGCCGTGGGCTGCAGTAACTGCGATCCGCTGCGGCCTGCGAGAAAGAACTACGCATGGGTCAGCTGTTTTGTCGGAGATAAAAAGGCCATGTTGCGAAACACAGAAGGCAGGACAGAAGGAGTTAGATTAAGAGGATGAGCAGAGAAAAGCAAAAGAGGATAGTCAGTTCGCGAACAGCAGGAGACAGAGGAGGAGGCTATATGAAGAAAGGAGCAAATAGGTACAAATTGATGAGCACTGCCAAACGAGCAAAATCTTAAAGAATGGTTAATAATAACGGCCATAGAATCCTCATACTTTTTCCTAAATTCAGGATGATCCAAGAATCCATTCGATACAAGTGTATGATCAACCTGGGTGGTACCACCGTGGTAAGCGTTCCAGCGCGTTACTGTTTCTCTTCTTCGATCGTCAAGGTGCCTAAGGTGATCTCCTTCCACCCGAAACCCTGCGCTTTCGCCGTTATACTGCATCGACCTTGACGCTCTCCGGCCGGATGTAGAGGACCTCATTGTCCATCGAGTCCGCAGCAGTGCTGATGGCCTCATGGTGGAATGGAGAATGAATTCGAGGCCTCGGCACAATAAAACTGTTGATATTTTCGACACTCTGTCCAAGGGCGACTCGCACTGCAATGATTGTTGGAGCAATTCCCTCCACATTGAAAAAATTAGGGATGATTTCACGTGGGATGGGAAGCACTTACCACTAACTGTGCTAGCACAGTGCCGTTGGTCATCTTTCAAAGGAGATGCATCAGTATCGTATCAACCTCTAGTGGATTGGTATCTCACTGCATTCAGACCCCCCCATAGGCACAGATGTGCCCACCTTCGCCGATCTCCGCCTATGGATTGCCCACCCAAGCCGACATTGGTCGATGTTAATAGGCATTGGCCGACATTGGTCTAGCATCCCTACCTAGGCAAAGCCTGCCCACCTTGGCAGATCTTCGCTGACGGTGGTGTGCCTATCATGGCTGACCCTGGTCGACCTAGGTCCAGGTTGGTAGTGGTCTAAATTAGGCCACCAATTCACCCTAGTTGTATTGGTAGTTACTGTTTCAACCTCCTGCAACTCTCCTGGCACATAATCTTAGCGTATCTTTCATTTATGTCTGCGATAATCATTTGGCAATCAAGTATTTCTGTCAATCTGTCAAATTTGATAGATTGACAGGGAAGGCAAACTGATGGACTCTAATAGGCTAACAAGGTGCATACGTGTGAGAATGGATTAAAACTGGTGTTTGGATTGAGAACGAGGATGAACCGTGCTGGTTATTGAATTTACCCAGCTAGGCACATCAGCCCACATGAGTCTATGTGTGCCTAATGTGGTCGGAATACCTAGACCAACCTTGGCAGGGATGGGCAGATGGATCGGCAAGGGTCAGCACACTGGTCTGCCTATGCATCTGCCTATTGGGATCTGGCAGACCTGTGCCTACAGGGGGGTCTGAACGCAGTGTCTTACGACCTGGAAGGTGATTGTCCCTACTCGTTCAAGGATGATGAAAGTAATTCCACCACACAGGTACAGGGTGCTGGATTCCAGGCTAAAATCGCAGAATTTAGCGAATGGCAGGAAATTCCGGTGATGCATACATCATGACGCATACGGTGTGATATGTGCTGGCCATCTGTGCTCCGAAGACTCGCCGAGCTGAGCGCGCGAGCATATAGATGCGGCCCACTAAGGACCGTTCAGTCGTTGCCGAGGAGGTAGAACGTCAACAGAACCTGTGAGCCCCATTAAAATGAAAGTTGTGAAAAGTGACGCTCCGATTGATAGAGCGAATAGAGCCGGGGTGAAAAAAGCCGAGTTAAAAAATGCGGCAATATCATGTTCAGAGATATCCACCACGGCAGAAAACGCATTAAAGTATCCAATACCTGTTGAGAAGTCAATGGACCCTAATCATGACAGCGCATCGTCTTAGAAAAACGCAACTAGCAACAGCCATTGTCAAAAGAATGGGGAAGAGGACAATCTTGATGCGGAAATTCCAAATCGCATAGCAGCGAAAGATCTTGAGCGGTATCAGAGCAGAATAAAAGGTGGGCGGATATACGAACAAAAATTGCATCCGCTAGCACACTTAGGTAGCGCGTGTCAAAAACCAATGAACCGCGAGAAACATAAGACACACTTTGCAGTCACATATACCACGTTTGCCGCCAGGGAAAGCTCGCTCTGCCGCAGCTCTCCGTCTGGGAACGGACCCCCTAAGATAAATGCAGTATTTTTCAGCGCCACGGTGGTATAGATTGAAGCAGCCGCAAGTACGAGAACACAATGGGCGGTGCAGAGGACGAATAGAGCAATTGTCGCAAAAAGTGAGTAAACGATTTTGGCCTAGACCGCGTTTCCGAAGAACATGAACGTAGAGAGCAATCATGATCAAGTATGCGCCTGGAGGGAAATTTGGTAAGAGATCGTCGGCTTCATTGTTTCTCCGCTAGCCGCTGTCACCGTAAAGAAATGTCTCTAGCTTTGAAGTGGTGTACATCAGTCGGAGGGACCCAGACATGCATAGCCTTACCGCAGCGCAGGCCCATGTCATCACGAGTGGCATCGTGGAAACCTGAATGAATTCAATATCTTCTGGAGGGACTTTGGCGAAGGTGGACATGAGAGGGTTGGGGGATAGGATTCGATCGCAGATGCATCCTGGATATGGGACCGTCGTATTTAAGGTCGGGGTGTGTGAAGGCTGTAGAATTATCGGCAGAACAATCATGACTCCGATTCAAGAAATAGATTTAATTTACACTTGGTGATACCTGCAGTGTTGATCTTCCCCCGATCAAGATGAATCGCGTTGTGGGACGAATCCACCTAGAAAATGCCTTTAGAGTCGCCAGAGTGACTCGTACTAGCTGAGCACGGACGGGTGTAATGACAATCTCCAAGAGTGCTCCGATGTTCTGCGGACATCGACTGACAAGAAATATTCTAGTCGAATGAATTCAGGACGCCAGGTATCCGCGTTGCTCGGCATCACTGATTAATTAGTGGAATATAGGATGAACAGCGGGTCAACTCGCCACAGTTTCGAGATTTTGTACGTACCTAGTAGCCAACGTACACCTTGAATATGAGAACCAGAGGATGCCGGGGGCAGAGAATGACGCTGCGTCAAGAAGAAAGTTGCAAGTGGGAAATGTCGCTCTGCCAGGTACTTTGGGACGCACAGTGGCCTGTTCTAGGCCGAAGACCCAGGGCCGAGCAACAGGAGATAAATCCAATCTCAAACGGCTGTAGAGGGATCGCACCGCTCTCGTTTGGATATTTAGCCATATTCGAGATGGTTACGATCTATCTCATACGTATCTTGATCATTTGCTCTGTGTTGTGGCCATGACTTATCTTTGCATATTTTCCAAAGAATATAGAGGCTCGATTGGCACTCAGCGAGTGGGTAATCCACAAAAAAAAATAGAAATGGTGATCAAGTGTGTAATCAGCGAACGAATGAACACGTGAGACCTACGTAAGGTCGACTGCAACTAGAGGGACATAGCGCCGAGAGATAGGGAGTTTGGAGGGTGATGGAGAAATTCGTTGGAGTTGGGAAAGCCAAGGTGCCAGCGAGAAATTCCGAAACGACTGTGAATCTTGTGAATAAAACCAAGGATCGTAGGATGAGGGGAATAAGAACAGACCTGTGGAGGGTATCCAATACGTGGATTCTTTGAGCAAAGGCATGGGTCGCTTTGAAAATGCCTGCGGAACGACGCCATTGACCAACCGAGAAATTTTGAGGCCCGTGGGAAGACGGGATCCAGTAAGGAATACTTCTCGAGACATCGCTGACAGCATTCGGACAATAGCCTCGACAATCGAGTTTGAGCAACGAACGGCCGGAGAATAGGAAAATATACGGTGAACAGGAAAACGTTAGTGCAGAAAACTGTGCCTTGATTCCGCGATAAAGTCACTGCATTCAGGGCCTAACTAGCCGACCGTTTTGGCAGCTGTGACCAGCTGTCGGCTAGTTTTGCCCTTAGTGCAGTGAGTGCCGGGGTTGAAGACGGGCTGTGACCTGCAAGGAAAAGAAGGTGATGGGATGAGGCCGACCAATAACAGCAGGATGGTTGAACGGTCAGATTTGCACGAACAAATAGTTGCAAATGAAGCATAGCGGACGGTGGCTCCAAGAGGGCTGAATGAAGGCACGACGAGAAGCATCCTAGGCGCACTAGAAGAGGAAAAAAACTGGGCGGGGCTGCGAGCCAACGATCTGCTGGATAATCGTGCCGCGATGACTGAAAAAAAAAAAAGCTTCGGAACCTCTAAACCCTTCAATATGATGCATATGAGGCCCGAAAACGATCTCTGATGAAGGACGCGGCCACGCACGACATCATTCGACTACGAGCGGCAGTCGGTGGCTCTGTGGTTGGCCGTGGAGTATAATCTCCAGGATCTCCCAATTTCAGCGCGCAGGATGCTGGGCGAAACGTTCGAGCCCGAGACAGAGGCCCGCATAATGCCCGAAGAACGAGGAGCCAATGGTATCTAGTCGCAGAGCCGGAGGATCGAATGGTAAGAAAGCCCGAAGAAGGCGCGCGAGGAACCCATTGAATGCGAGCAAGGGCGTTGGATGAAGCAAAGAGCAATCTGATCGGCGCAAGCGGCGGATCAATGTATTAACACAGCCTCAACGCTCTCTTTTCCTCACCGTCATCCAGGCTGACGGGAGACCTAGTAAAGGTACGCATATCTATGTCCCTCGTCCTCGCCCTTTTCAGATCCTGCAGTAAATATATATGCCCCTCCTTCGCGATGGGATCGCTGGCGGATGACTCGGTTCGAAGTGCTACTAGTACGACCGTGCGATGACGACGGCAAGCTGTTGCCCAGTACTCGCCAGCCATCTTCGGCTAAGTCCCTATTGTGCTGCTTTGCGTGTACTATGGACGATTGCCGCGCCGGGTTAGATCAGATGCATACGTCAAAGTTCTGCACTCACGAGATGGACAACAGCACCGGTGCGCGTTCAGGAAATAACGACAACGACAAAGCACACGGAAATTGCCACTTCAATTCTACGGGCTCATCCGGGGTCCATTTTGGAACGTGCAGCCTCCGCAAACGTCGCCCTGGCTACCTAGTACGCTGTTCTCGGCCTAAGGGCATCGCCTTTCATCGCACTCGGAGACGTGCATGGTTGGTGGTGCTACCCGTACTGCTGCGTCGCGGCTTCGCGTCGCGCCCGGAGAGTGCCACTTTGCCCTCGCATCCACGACTCGGCATCTTTGCTCGAGCACCAGAGCACCTATCACTCATGCAGAGTTGCCTCACTTATCCGGCGACCTCTCAAGGCAATCGAAACTCGGGCGCCCCGCAGTTTATTGGAATGATTTTGCACACCCGCCACACTCCCGATCCCTGCTCGCCATCTTGCACCGAGAACTCCACTCCTCGCTCGTCACCCCTGCCATATTTACCAAGTCGTTCTTTCGGGGATATTTCCATCTCGCTCAGCTAGAATGCCAACCCTTTCTCCTCGTCATGAGCGCGTGGTGTTTCTCGCTTACGACACTTCCTGGAAATTTAAATCATGCCCTGCATCACTTCATCTCTTTGAGCAGCGATTATCGTTCATTGACTGGCACCAAATGTTGCACCACCTTTTGTTTGGCCTAAACGTGTGTCCATGTAGTGTGCCTACCTGCTCGTAACAAGCAATCTAAATACTTGTTATTTCCCAGGGCTAGTGATGTCGGCCGAGAAGGACAAAAGCGCAACGAATGAGTTGTGGAGGCTAGCTATTTGTGCCGATGCTGCGTATGCTCTTCCCTTACTTCTCCTTCCTTCGTTCTCTTGCCTTTTCAAAATGTCTTTGAATCGTGGACAGAATAATTCTCCACGACGACTTCTTCAATACAACCGTCGCTGGACCGGCGGGATACGGTACGCACATTCGCTCCCTTTTTTCTCCCTTTATCCTCCGTTTCTCGATACGCTTTGACTGTATCCACGCATGATCTCCAAATGCCTCGGTCTGCACCGTGTCTTCTCCAAGCCCTAGATTCGGGCTTGTACATGTCCACAGCTGCTTGCGACTTCTTTGCGACCTCGTTGTCGGCGTGTCTACATTGTGAGGCAACTCATGATATATTTGACTATCTATTCGGCACTTTTGTACTCGTCGATCCTCTGCGCATCCAGTCTCCCAATGCCTTCAAAATTCTTGAATGCTGGCACGTCGACTCCGTTGCGCATTTTCCCAGTGCTCGCTTTCCACTTACTTCCGGCACTCTAGACTTTTTGCCAAACCGTATGTTTTTCTTCTTCCACGATGATTGCTTTCCTAACTTTTTTAACCCAGCTCCCACAACCGTCCCCCCTACTCATGCCGTTTGATGGATGTTGATGCTGATCTCGATGCGACTTTGACAACCGAGTATAATTCTCTGATCCACCGCTCGGAATTCGCTCCCACATCTTTACCGCGCGTCCAACATTTCATTTTCCCTAGTACTCAGCGGCTTTCCCGCCTACACATATAGCTCGTTCATTTGGGTATCCAATGAACCACACATATAGCTAGCGCGCCGGATCGCAATGTCGCGATTCTAGGCCTCAGTTGTACATAAGTTGCCTGACATGTTTTTATCTAACTGTTTAACCAGGAACAGCAAACGAAACTTGAATCGAAAAATAACTCTGTTTCCATGAGCCACGGTTGCTGCGATGCGACGAGGGCTCAAGGAAGTGTATGTAGGGAAAGATTTCAACGCAAAGTCATCCCCTCCTTCTCAAACCAATCCCTCAACACGACCCGCAGCAAATAGCTCGGAGTACAGCTCCATGCATGGCAATAGCTGTTGTTATGGCAGTCCCCGTACGGGCTGCGCCTCGCATCCAGCGGATCGAAGCACTCCCAGAACGTGTCCGCCCCAGCAGCGAGCATTCCGCCCCAATACTCCCGCACGAGCGCCACACACTCACGCTCTGCGCCCACCACCGCCAGGGCTTCCGCGACGTGGTGGAAGCAGTACGGCGTCAGCGGCCGCACCGCCGTAGGGTGTGCGAGTGCTGCGAGCAGCGCGCGCTTTGCGAGGGTCGCAGGGAACGCGCCAGAAAGGCTGAGCCACGCGGCGGACGCCCACGACACCTGCGCGTCGGGGCCGCTCACAAACAGCGGCTCCTGGCCTTCCTCCTCTCGGAGGAACCCCGCCGCCCCAGCCGTCATGCGTGCAACATCTCCGGCGAACGGCGCTGGCGCGTCGGGGAACAGCTGGGCTGCGAGCGCGTTCAGCTTTTTGCAAGCGAGTAAAATAACCCCATGCATGCTCGCGTCGGTGTGCAGTTCCTCCGCCCAGTCGCAAAACTTCCACGCGCTCGTGCGCGCGCCGACGAAGCGTTGCGTGTCGGGGTCGATGTGCGCTAGCGGGCCACGCATGCTCCCCAGCGCGGTCTCCCACAGCGCACGCCCGGTCTCGAGGTCCCCTGAGGCTGCGACGTACTCGGCGAGGGTCACACCGAAGAGCGCGTCGTAGTCGACAATGTAGTCCGAGGCGCCGCGCAGCGTGGGGAAATTGTAGACACACGCGGGGAGCGAGGCGTTCGTGCGGGGGACGGCGGCAAAGAGGTAGAGGCAGCGCTTGACGAGGGCGAAGTGCGCGAAGGTGGCATGGTTGGTGAGGGCCTGGAGGCGCAGGTCGCCGAGCCATAGGCGGCGGTCGCGCCGCGGGCCGTCCTCGAAGACGGATTGCATGCAGTCGCGTAGGGTGTGCATCGCCGCGGCGTCGATGGCGCGGAGCTGGGCGTCCGCGAGCGGGAAGGTGGGCACGGGCACGAAGGGGTCAACAGCAGAGACGGCGGTGGCGCGCAAGCGGGAGAAGGTGACGCGGAACTTTGGGCCGTTGTCCAGGACCTGAATGCGCACGTAGCGGAAGGAGTAGCGCCGCGGCAGGGACACGTCCGTCGGGAGCCAGTCGACGTTGATCGTCTCATCAGGTAGCCATGAGGTGCTTATCCATGTATTGCATGGATGGAGATCCTCCGCGACGTCTGTCGGTACTTCCCCGAACACCAGCCGCAGCCGGCACGGCGCGTCAATATTGACACCAACGGCACCGAGGTGGAAGGAAAGATAGCCGACGCGGTGCCCGCCAAAGTCGACAATAAAGTCGTCGCCCTTGGTCCACTCGTGCTTCTCCAGCTCACCGATCGTCATCCGGCGCTCTGCTCTCCACTTGAAGTATGCCGCCTCGTCGGGAACGAAACGGATCACCTCTTGCGGCTTGTCAATCCACTCGTGCAGCGTTGGCTTCAGCGCTTCGGCCACGTTCGCAAAGGCCGCGTTGAAGTTAGTCTCCAGGATAACTTCGATCTTCTGGTTTTCAGGAACAGAAACTGCCATAAGTGAAGTTGGGACGGAAAGAACGAACCGGTCTCTTTATGTACAATTTCCATCCGATCTGCGGACGGATCTTGTGGTGAGGGTCAGCAGATGATCTAAGGCCCCAACCTTTTCACGCTTTTTATCGATTCCGTTTTCGTTTTTTGTACTGCTGGGTCCAAACGGTTTGTAAGCCGTTTCTACAAGGGTTAAAGGGTTGGAAATTGGAACACTCACTGAGTCACAGCACATCTTGCGGGAAGAATCCCGGTTGTACTTTCGGTTGGGATCTGAAGCCTTCAATAGTCCTCTCCAATCACCAAGTGCGATGACCGCAGGAATATTAATGGTGTTCGCCGTGCACAATGTCTCAGAACCAGCCCCACCGGAAGAACACGATACATCTAGAAGATGTAGAGCTTAAGCTAATCATCCAGATTGATGAACCGCCAGTCGCCAGGGACGACGAAATACGAGCCCCAGAGCACCTACAATGAAGGAAGTGGACAATGCGCGTTCAACGGAGCACGGACAGACAGTCCTATACGAGACATGAGAGAGAGAGAAGAGACGGACGTACCGTTAACCATGCATCACATCGCGGAATTCCAAAACGCGTGCGGTACTCATCCTAGTCCGTCGTCGTGTCCCAGAGCGTCGATGCGCAAGAAAGGAGATATCGGCCAGCGAGGCCCACGGAAGCGACGTGCAGGCAGCAAAGATTCAATATTCAAAGCAAAGAAAGGGTTTCCATGGCCAGAGCGACAACTTCGAAAAGGGGGCACGAGGAAGCTAAGGAAGACCCTTGAAACTTGACCGAAGTTTGCAGAAGAGACTTGAAAACGACATGGGCGTGGAAGAGAAAAGGCCCTGTGGCGATGCTCGGCAAAAACCGGTCCTCTTGATCCGCATCCTCTTGCTTTTCACCATTGTCTCCCAATTCCCCACCCAGTCTGCAAGGCGGCGTCGTCCTTCAGCATTAGACTTTGGGGTACCCACTATATTCTCTTTATCACGTCCTCCAAGCACCATGCTCATTCCGCCAAGCTTACGGCTTCGCCACTGTCTCGGCCTGTCCGGATCGCGAGGCATCTTAGAATATATTCCATTATCAAGGTCGGCTTTTTCTCCTCGTGTTCAATTCTCAGCGATCTTCCCAATCCTCTCATAGTTGTTAATACTGGCACTTCGGCGAACGTCTCAAATGTTGAATCTGTTGCTAGTTAGCTGCGAAACGATCGGCTTATGCGCCCTCCTGTACTATTCGATTTCGTGTGGCTGGTTAACCTCGTGTCAATTCTATATCTCTTACTATACACATGCTGAGCTTGTATTTCTCTCTTACCACTTTCAAGGCCTCGATTATACGTCTGGCAGATTTATCTCCCCTGACACACGGGAAATTTCTCGATTCTGGTCTCCCAACAACCTCGGCTCTCTGGTTCTGGCCATTCTACATGTCCCATACTAAAGTCCTTCGTCCCGATAGTTAGGGCTCATGGGCCCCAAAAGCAAGAGAAGAGGAGAAGAAGAACCAAAAGCAATGATCTGTCCTTTAGGACAAACGGTTGGTTTAGGTTCCTCTCGCTCCGGGCTTTGCACAGATCTCAAAAGACTCCCCATACGGTATCGACTCGACTGCGGTCCCTTCGTTTGCGCACACATCCAATCGTTACAATTCTATGTTGGACTCGAAGGAATAATTTTTGGCTGGTTCATCTCCTACTCACCCTGTATCTCTTTGCGGTTTGACCTGCCCAAACCCGGAGTGCCAAGGACGAATGGGGACAACGCAAAAAGTGGTATCAACAATGAGATTAAAATAATCGAAGGCCAGCCGTCTACGCTCTGAAATAAACTTGGCTGGAATTCAGCTTTAAAGAGCTCCAAGGGTATGTTCTGCCCTCCGTGAGTCAGCACCTGCGATCTTGCATTCCAGTCGCACTTCTGGTTGAGGACATTGGAAGCATCTTTTTGAGCCTCGTTGGGCTTCACCACGTAAGAAGGAAAAAATCCACTGGAAGGGCGCTAACACAGCCTCAGCGATGCCATTTTGCGGAAAACTTCCTCGATGTCGGTGGAGTGCGCGGCATTGACCGTGTGCGATGGCGCGCAATGGCTGAAAGCGGCTAGCATTGGCCACTGTTTGGGAGGTCAGAAACAGCACGGCAAATAGGTAGTATGCGCCTCGTGGGCGAGGTCTCTGCTCATGTTTATCGGGATTGGCCCACCCAAAATCACCGGTGTGTGTGGAGGGTAGTATCTATAGCATACATAACCTCGGCGATTTTAGGGCTCTTTTAGGCCAAATTAAAGTCCTCGTAATGAGTTTTTTGAAGTTCGGGCCCAGCGTTTACGACACACGTCAGTTGTACTATAGTGTTGTTCAAGTTCCGCCGTGTTTGACTTGAGTGTTGAATTGGCGAAGACTCCTCGAATGTACAAAAGTTAATTGTACTATAAAAATAACCAGGTTGTGCCGCTCGTTGGCCGAGTGCCAGGCCTTGCTTCAGTGCCTGAATTGCAACTCAAGAAACCAAAACATCAATATATTGGATACTTGGTATCGAAGCAATCATTCGGATCATTTAAATGAAAGCTGCTAAACCATTATCCTCGGGGTCCAGAAATTGGGAACAAGATGTGAATCATATTCAGAACTAAAAGGGCCGTTATCATCTTTCATTCCATTTCGCCTGTCCGAGACCCGGGGGAGTTACAGGCCGAGACCGAGTAGAAGAAGGACGAGGCCGAGACCGAGGGAGTTCAGGAGGCCGGCGACCCCGACAAGCCTACGAAAAGCTGTAAATATCCAAGGCAGAATATAAAGTGGGGCGGCACGTACAAGCCCCCGACGAGGGTAAGGACGCCCGCAAGGATCACATTGAGGCCAATCAAAAGCTCCTGAAGCGCGATGTCGATTTGAACGATGAGGCCGGGGAGGGCGGGAATGTGCGGGGCACGGCCTTTAAGTCCATTAAGCGATTCGGTGGTGTCCTGCAGACCGTCATTTCTTAATTAGATTTAATAATTAAGCCCAACAAACGTACAGTGATGATACCAGCGACGAGGACGGCAACATCCTCATCGGACTGGCGTTTCCTGGACTCGACGGGCGACAGCTGACCGAGAGATGCTTGCGCAGTGTTGAAGGCGGTAGTGAGCTGGCTGATGAGCGGGGTGACCGTCGCGTCGGAGGCCGTTCCGCTAGAAACCAGTGAATCTGCAGTTATATGAGCAAAATATCGGATGGAAATTGGACGGCGCGTATACTGATTTGAGGGAGGATCGAGTCGGTAGAGCCCTTGAGTGTGTTGAACACGCTCACAACGTCAGCAGTCGAGGAGCGCTTCTCAACGTCGGCGCCGGCGGGGGCGGGGATAGCAGACACGAAGCTCGTGGCGAGGAGGAGGATAGGGGCGAAGCGAAGGGCGAACATTGTGGATTAGATGAAGAGGGGCGTTCACTGGTTCACTGGATGAGCTGTGATAAATTTCCACTGGACGGCCCCTGCTTTATACCTTGAATGACTCGAAGAAACCCGTCATGACAGCGTGATTTGTCGCAATACCGGCGTTTTTTGCTTGTGGTTGGTGAAATGTATCGCGAAAGCAAGGGTGAGAGGGATCAACCACGTTTCAAGTGGAGAACGCTCTAACTCCGTGTGATGTCAGAAGGAAACAGGAATTCCAGCGCCACGATCTGAAAACGCTATTAGACTATTCACATAGATGTATGAGAGTTGAAACAATGACTTGAGAACTGCGTGCACCCACCCCTCGGCCAACCCTGCCGAGGTCAGCCGAAGGGCCTCGGCGGAACCTGCCTAGGCCCCTCGACAGACCTCGGCGGACCTCGGCGGACTCTCGGCAAACCTTGCAGGGTCAGTCGAGAGCATCTAAATGCAGTAAGCATTGTTCACCGCTGCGAGCCTTGCAACCGAACCCACCTCGCAATGGGCGCAAATACCGCTGCTTAACGAACGTTAAACGGTCGCAGAAATAGCACATTGCTGATTGGTAGCTGCAACGCTGTTGCGGAAAAATGAAGGCCCATCAATTATAAATGGCGGACTTTGACCTGCAAATTGTGCAATTGCCAGGTCCTGATGGAGTGAGGACTTTTGCGTTCACGCGCCCCGTGTCATGGCTGTGGAATATCATTATTTGAGGATTGGGGAAGAAGGCGAATTATGACAACCTTTGCACTTTTTTCCCCGTTCGCTTGTTGCGCAAAATAAAAGGGAAGGAGAATGGGTCTGAACGTGTACTGAAAGCCTCCGATAATCCCCAGAAATAGACCTGACAGACATGGGATCCGCCCAGTTCTGACAGAACAAATGGTGAGTTACGTGATGACGAAGCGATATTTGCGTGGAGTGTGAGTTGATGAACGGTCGGTTCTGACGGCAATGTACAAGTTTGTTCGTTGTAACAAAACTGTAGATTGCTTTTGAAGCAGTGTAATGTTGGTATGTGAAGTTTGGGAATGTCGTGATAACCTTTGCACGTTCTTTTGGCCTTTCGTTTGTCGTTCAAAATAAACGGGAAGGAGAACGGAATTCAGGAGATGCACGGGAAGCTTCCAACAGAACGCGCGAAAATAAACTTGACAGACATCGGATGTGCCCAGTTCTGACATGATGCGCCGAGAATAGTGAGACATATGACGCAGGCAGCGAACTTGTGGAGTGAGAGCTGCGCGTTGATGAAGATCGGTTCTGAAGTAGGAGCAGACTAGAGCGGACAGCGGACAGGAGTGAACAGTGGGCACGGAAGGAGAAAGGGGGAGGGAGATAAAGAAGCGGAGCAGAAGAATCTTTCAATTTTCAAATTAGGGTATACACATTACTCGCATTCCTCGTTTCAAAACATTATATCATAGATCTGGAAACGCATTCTAGCGCCATAGACACGACATATCTACTCTAGCTCGGCAGTATCTGACACAGGCACTTTGAATGTTCAAAGTAGAGTATACACGTTGCCCGTGTCTAAACATTCTATCGTAGACCTGGAAAAACATTCTAGCGCAATAGACACGACATATCCCGGGACAGGTATAGAGCGATAGAGGGCTACAGACACGGTCACAACGCAACAGACCCCGATATATGCGCTTACGGACCGCTACACCAGGAATAACCTCTTTCGCTACTGGTCTTGTATGAAGTGCCGTATAGTTATAGTAGCCCAGTAGCGGGACCTGTCTACCACTGCTACCGTTGCTACTGACTGCTACCAGGTGCTATAGTGCTCATCTAGCCTGGTAGACAAGTCCTACCTGTTTTCCCGATGTAGACAACTGTCAGATACGGCTAGAGATTTGCCCTCGCGTACCGAGCCAAAAGCGATGACATTTTGATCAATTAAGAAGCCTCATCCACCTAAAGGAATGGGGAGTGACATGAGGCACTCCGGGAAATCCGCTGTTCTGGGGCCCCGGAAAGCGTTCCCAAAACAATTAGTTTTGGAAATGGGTTTGGAAATCTCAGAGACAATTTGGTTTCTGACCCTCTGAGACTATTCAATGGGGCCTTTGGTTTTGGGGGGGCCAGAAACCGATTATTTCCGATATTCTCGGAACCGTTCCAAACCTAATTTTTTTGGAAATATTTTTCAGGACTCCAGAATAGCAGATTTCCGGGAGTGCCTCATGTCAATTCCCCATTCCCTGTGCCCGAGGAAATCCTAGACCGGTGACAGTCCATCTATGAATACCTGCCGATCGACACAACTATTTCGGTAGACGGCCTGGATTCGAGCCTAAAGAAATTCGACCTGCGGCGATACGTCAGCGCTACCCTGTACCGGAACATCAAAGACCCGTACTATTTGGAACCAGGTACCTGGCCCACCCTACCTAGTTGGCCACTCGAGAGCTAGAAGGGCAGGGCTTGATGATTATGACGGGCATAATGTACAAACAGAGTACGACCTGAGTACATACATACAAGATTAGTAGCATAGGCGTTCGTGGAACGCCTATTGGCGCCTGGACGCCTACTCCTGCCCTGAACGCCTATCGTGGACTTGAAAGCCTATTGTGCATAACCGAATAATAAGCGAACCTCTATTGCGGGTATTGCCACGAAGAACACCGAACAGGTTCGCGTTTGGGAGCTCATGAATCCCGGCCGCATATTCAATTGGGAATGCGAGAGGACAGTATACGTACAGTGGTCCAAATGCAATTGGAATATACTGAAACAACCTATTTTCTCTACTTCCACACCCCAAGTTCAGCTGAAGTACCTAGAGAGAGGAAACAAGATATTTATTTCGCCAACACGGGCAAGGGCTTCGATCCCAGTGCGAAATGGTATCCTTACAACTTCATCGTATTTATAGGACGCCGGTCTCCGTAGTGGACACTTGGGGGAAGCACAGGACTCGTGCTGAGTACGATATTGCGGGCTCCACCCACCATCGAGTCAGAGATAACTGTGAACAGATTCTGGTTTGAGCTAAACAAAGGGGCAGCATTTAAATCTCACACGGCCAAAATTGACTGGCGTAGAGGTGGGATATATTGTGGTTTCGGCGGCACGACACTGGCAAGTTATCACCCGAGGGGACCAGGAATTGGCGATGCAACGCACCCCTTTTCTCCGGCGAGCGTGTACCTGGCTTAAAAAATGCGAGATCCAAGAGCCTTACAGTCCCCGTGAAAGAACATAGCATCTTGGGAGAGACGGGCGTTTAAACCACCCTGGGGACTTCTGAAATGGATGTCGAACCGCTTTTTGCTTTTACTGCTGGACGGCTGGCTGGGCTGAGCGGTGGGCGTGCCCTGTCATTACGGACAGGAAGAAATTATTATCAACGTGCATGCAGAGAAGAGATTACCACCTTCCATTCAGATTCGCAATCATGGGTACGCCGAAAACAGCACGGGCGATCGAAAACTGAATTTACCTGGATATGTAGAGATATATCTTAGGATATTTTTTTTTTTTTGTTTCATCTGTGATCTGACAATGACAGAAAGTAGCAAGACGTAGAGTGACCGCCCCAGACCAAACGACTGCTTGCCCGTCGGTTTTGCGTCCGGCTGATATGTTAACCTCATTTCCCCTATATACACCTCCCTCCTCCCAAATTTCCAGCTCAAGCGCCCGATTATCGAACGGTTAGTGGACGTGTTTGTCGGGAGAGCCTGAAAATAGTCACAATTGGCGTCTCGCTCTTGAGGCACCACATGCGTTTTTATACCCAGCATTCTATACATATTGTGGACTTTGCACTAAAACGAATTGTTTCTCCCACGGAAAAACAATTCGTTTTAGTGGGATGAAAGGTGCGTGAAAAACAGCATAATTTTTTCCTGGTAAAAGCCTTCCTTTGTCTCAATGAAAAACAGCGTGAAAAATGATTCTTTATACTCTATTTTTACTTGTAGATAAAACACCTTATCAAACAGCTTGAACCTCAAATACTTTTTACTAGCCCATTCTACCCACGGTAAAACAAACAAACACATCTCCGCAGTGTTAGAATAGCCATGATTTGCTCCATCACGATTCTCACTTGGATGAAACTTGTACCCCGATGACGAGGACTCAAATTCTGGAAAGCATGCATAATCTGCAATGCGACGAAAGTTTGGAACATCCATGGTTACTGCATATCTCAAAGACGATTTATGGGCTTTGTTCGCGACTTCGCAGGCTGTCCCATGGCCATTCCATGCAAAAAAAACCTTCACAAGGTCTGGGTTCCATTCGAGAAAATGGTTTTGACCATAGAAAACGTCCGTATTGTCAACATGAACTCGCTACACGGAATCGTGTTCATCCTCCATCCTCCACCGTATTGGCTCCTTCTTTACTGTACTCAACAGCGGGGCATAGACGTGAATGATTAAGCGCTGCGATGATGTCAGATATATTGGAGGAAATAAGCGCAGAACGCGCGGCAGAAATCGGGTGACCGTTAGTTGTCCGACCCATCAGAACTTTCTTCGTCGCCCGAATCTACTTCATCATCGTCCGGGTCGTCGAAGGAGAACTCCAGACTCCAAAATGTCGTTTTGAAGGCCTGTTTATTAACGAGATGTTTACGGGCCGTGATGTGCACTTTTTCTAGTTCGCCCGCCTGCGAGATGAAGGACCTCAGTCCATCGATGGGGTTGGTCCCGAGAAAGTAGTCCGAGATTTTGAGAGTGCGGAGGGCAGGCATGACAAAGACGTCGGGGTCATGTATCATGGCCATGTTTCCATACCCGCGAACGAGGGTCAGCGACTCCAGGTACGGAAGTGCGAGATCATGTGAAGGTGAAGGAGTGTCACAAAGGAGGATGTCCAGAACACAATGCCGTAGATTAGATGTGTGTCGCAAGATATCAAGACATTCCTCTCGGTATACCGAGTACAAGGTGAGCGAAACCAATTGCGCCCATGGGAATTTTACCGAAGTTGCAAATTCACGAAGAATGGCGGTGCGTGGATGAGGGATGTCGTAAAAAAATCATATCTTCGCCATCGATTTCAGCCAGGGACAAAGTAAGGTACTGGAGAAGAGGCATGGGCCCTCGAATGGGGGAGAGTTCGAAGGGACGCAAGGTCAGCTCTGCGTGTTCCCAGCGTGCACGGTGAGGGATAAGCATGGCAAGAGTCTCGGGTCCATTGTCGAGATATGGGTCGACGATGATGGAAAGAGAACAATCTCGCGATCTATCGAGCCAGATTTGAGATATTTGGAGGTATCGAGTGTGATTGTCGGAAAATGAGGAAAATGATATGGCCCTCCAGAGCATTGGATTTGCAATAGCTATCTCTCGCCATCGCTGGCAAATGTGGGTCAAAGTCGTTGGCGAGAATAGTCCTTCAAGCGGCGGACAGAGTGGGTAGATCGGGAGGAAGTGGATGAAGATCTCGGAGACGATCTCGTTGGGTAGCGTAACAACCGGGTACTTGTAGGAATTGATCCGTTCCTGCGCCAGCAGCTTCTCAGTGTGCAATACAGACAGGGAGCGTTCAAGGACGAGGATTTGGGCCTCAAGCTCTGCGACACGAGTACGATCTGCTGCGAGGACGCTGAGCATGAGGTAGCTGCAGAGGGGTGATTAGTGAGTGCAATTTCAATCTAGCACTTGCATACAACGTTCTCCAAGTCCTTTGTCCGGCTGAATTCCAGGAAAAACGCGAAAGATAAAGGAAGACGACAAGGGGATAAGATTGGATCACGATATGATGTCCCAGTGATGGCCGCACGGAACAACGCCAATAATCCTGACAGTGCCGGCTTCGACCGCGCTCTTTCGCCGCCTTTCGCATCGCCGTCGCTTCTGGCCCCTCAGCGCAACCCAGCGACGCAGTCCACGTTGACGTTGCGCTCTGCCAGCGCAATTCTAAAATCCGCCAACGGAACCCGACTTTCAATTAGGCTCCACTCCCGCTCCTGTCCCACTTGTGACTTGGCCCGATATTCCCGACGTCTATGCTTGTGCCGGCCACTCGCTCCCGCCTCGTTCCGGCAGCACTGCAGTTCCCGCTGCATGGCGCCGTCCGTGAGCGCCGCAGCGATCACCAGTGTTACGTCGCTCTGACTCGCGTCACTATCTTGCCACTCGATCTCAATACGCGTCTCGACTACCTCCAACGCCTAAGCTTCCGCTAAGCCTCGACTGGGGCTCCTCCCCACTCAGTCCACCGCCAATCAAGCTTAGCGAAGATATCATGACCGCCACCTAGTTTGTCTGCTCGCAATTATTGCCACAGGGAGATCAGATGGCTCGAATGCGTAAAGTTATTCTCTCTTATAGTCAACCTCCTGCGGATCCGGACCCTACCATCTCGGACGTGAGATGAAAGAGGATGGATAGTATGCTTATGATAACTCTGTTCTACCGCTGCACTCGAGATAATGGGGGGAAAGAGTCACGAGCTACAGCGAAGAGATCGTCAAAAATATACGATGAGGCCCATCCTCTTCACCATCATTATGAGATGCAGAGTACGGGCAAAGAAAGCCCGTGGACAGAGAAGAGAACTCCTCCTCTGCCTGCTAGGAAGCATCCACGATGCTCACCAGCTGGGCTTCACGCTAGGTCCACAAACGAGCAACGCAGTCGCGAACGAGACCGTCCCAGGGACTTCCGTAGCTGGTGGACTGCCGCAACGAAAGACAGACCGAGCCGCACACGCTCGGCCATCTGCTATCGCTCCCGTATACTCATCGCGTAGCCACGATACTCTGAATGATCGCAGAATACTGTCTAGCGGGTGGCAGGTGGGGGGCCCCAATTAGTTGGACTTGGTATGAAGACTCATGCAGCAAGCGCAACGAAGTAACAGGGGCGGGTAGCGAGGACGCACGGTGAAACGAGAGCATCCATCCCTGCTGCTCCTCAGCCGTCATTTCTATCTCATTTCATACCCTTCTGCGTCCTCGAACCTGTCCGTCAGCAGCGCCGTGGCCACGTCGCACGGCTCCGGACGCATGGGGATGCTTTTCGCCCGTGCCGCTTGAGGAAAGATCGGTCTTGAAGCGAAGCTTCTGATGGTAGAATCCACCAACGCTCGATCGCGTCCCAGGAAGCTGTTACGTCCAGCGAAGAATCAGTCTCGCTGGAAGCATGCGATGTATCCGGGATAGAAGACGTCCAGCATAAGCCAGTCGCTCGCAATAGAAGGACAAGGCGGTAACCGTACCGACAGCGGGAACACGGGGGAGACCCGGAAGCGATTCCATTGCATTGGGCCCAAGGCAAAGTGGATGAAGGGGGCGTCATCTTCCACCAAAAGCACGTCGTTCTCGCGGTGCGATGCGCAGCATCGAAGGTGGCAGCAGGCGAGCGCATCTGAAACATTTGCAAATGAATCTAGAAGAAAAGAGAGAGAAGGTGAACAGGAAAGGGCGACGTACCGGGATGATACCCCTGCTCCTGCTGCAGCCGTGGCGACGCTCCTTCGGGAGGCGCATCTCGAGCGGTAGCTGGTCGTGTGGTGGACGGGCGATGACCGCAGGGATATTAATGATGTTCACCGTGCACGATACTATCCTAGAACTAGCCCCACCGGAAGCACACGATACATCTAGAAGATGTAAAGCTTAAGCTAATCATCCACATTGATAAACCGCCAGCCGCCAAGGACGACGGACTAGGGCATAGCGGCCCATATGGCCATGCTGATACGAGCCCAAGAGCACCTACAATGAAAGTAGTGGACAATGCGCGTTCAACAGGGCATGGAGAGACAGTCGTATACGAGACACCAGAGAGACGGACGTACCATTAACCATGCATCACATTGCTGAGCTCCCACGCGTGCGCGGTGCTCAGCTTAGTCCGTTGTCGTGTCTCAGAGCGTCAAAGCGCAAGAAAGGAAGTATCGGCCAGCGAAGCGCGCGAAAGCGACGTGCAGGCTGCAAAGATTCAATATTCAAAGCAAAGAAGGGGTGTCCATGGCCAGAGCGACACCTTCGGAAAGAGGGCACGAGGAAGCTAAGGAAGACCTTTACAGCTTGACCGAAGTTTGCAGAAAGGACTTGAAAACGACACGGACATGGAAGAGAAAAAGCCCTGTGGCGATGCTCGGCAAAAACCAGTCCGCTTGATCCGCATCCTCTTGCTTTCTACCATCATCTCCCAATTCCCCACCCAGTCTGCACCGCGGCGTCGTCCTTCAGCATTAGACTTTGGGTAAGTAGACTCCCGAAATAAATATGTGCAAGTAACGAGAATCGGCCCGGACCCCTACTCAACGGAGACAGACGCAAGAAGCTTACCGGCGCGTGTTTGAAAACAGTCGGCTACCTGGGCGATTACAAAGAGCTGGGTTAAACCTCCCGGGAATCCTATTTGACTCCAAGGCTTTTTTTTTTTGGATTTGATTCGATTCAAGTGGAGTGAAGCCCGTTAATCACGAAAGAAAAAAATTGCCCAAGGAACCCTTCCGATTCCCGGGAGTTTCCAGTGTATACAGCGCAACAAAGATTCAAGGGGTAGAAACGGATTCACAGGTTACGGATAACTACGACACAGAACTAAATAAGGAGAAAGTCGTCGTCGAAGGGTACGTGCAGGTGGTTCGTAGATAAAGCAAAGACGGTGGGTGGCCCCTAGATAGCTGGATCTGGAAAGGGGGAGTGCGAGGGCGCAAAACTGATGACGCAGTGCAAGGTGAGCGAAGGCGTGGCGCTGGATGTGGATGCGAGAGGGCAGCGGAGATACGCTGAGGTTCTTGGGCCCGTCTACGTGCATACTTTACTCGCTTCGACCGTATCGAGGTGGCGTGGCTGTTGTAGTTGATCCTACTCAAAGTCTTGCGGGCGAACACGTCTATGATGCGCTTGGTGTGCTTTAGAGGGAGAGGACGGCCTACAAAAGAGGGAGGGCTGGCGGATGAGGCGAGGACAGAATGACGAGTGAGGAGCGGCTGACCACTCTCGAGAGATAGTGTGCTCTGTCTCGAGGGTGACACGGTCGATTCCCTCGTGCGCGCCCGGTCCTACGTTTGTTGGCGTGAGTGGTCGTGGCGGTGGAGTATGCGCGATCGCTGTTGATGGTGGCTGGGCGGTCGCGCGTGCGTGAAAAAGTTGAGCAGGACGGCACAGTTTGGATGATCAAGTCGGTAGCATTGGGGCGCAGGCTAAAGGCGAAGGGGCGAGCGGCGCCGTCGCAAGTGAGCTGCAGGAAAGCAGTGGGAGTTGCTTGGGCGCTCGATGTGGTTGGGCTGATCCCCAGCGAATCGCGAGGACCGGATGAGAAAGTGGTGAGCCGGAGGCGCTTGGCCTTCAAGTTAGCCGGCGCTGGACGGCAGCGTCACAGCTTGGATGGGGGGATACGGGCCGGAGTGGATGGGGCGGCACGCGGTATGGCAGTGGAACGTTCTGGCGTCGCGGAGACAGAAGGTCAGCGACCGGTCAGCGCGAGTAGTGGCGGGTCGGGTGGGCGGGAATTAAGGTTGCGCGTGCACGAGCGTGGAGGCAGGGACGAATCGATTGATCCGGTTAGGCCGGATCATCGTTATGATTGTGACCTAACACCACGTTTCTTTTCCTTCCATTTGCCTTCGCCTTTGCGCATTGAAATGCCTGCTTAAAGCCCTACCCATCAGGCTTATGCGCTAAATGGCCCTGGACTCTGCCGCCCTAGGCGCACTTTCACTGGAAGGTAACATACACCATCGGTGACAGGTAGGCACAACGTCCGGATTGAAGGAGTCCCCGATTCTAAGGCACCGCCAGTACGTAGAGAAGCAACGCAGAGCTCTGTGAGATCAGACTTGGTATTGACACAAGGGGTACTGAAGTCGTTTATGACAGGTGCACGGTCGGACTTTATCCTTGCCGGTGTTTCATCGTTGTAATACTTCCTTCCTTTCTTCCAAAGGTCAACCCTATAAAATGAGGGCTCCAGAGGCCACTTAGCGATAGCCCTTTCAATAGCTCCCATCGATGTCGGTTTTCTCCCGCTACTCGTCCTTCTTTGACCCTTTCGGCGAAGGCAACGTCGTCGAAGACTCCGACGTCTTCCCCAAAGCCGACATTCTCTCAGGCTTACATATTGACGCTCCGCCTCCATATAGCACCCTCAAAAGTGTCCTCAACGTCGCCTCTGCCGAGGTGATACCCCCCCGTAACGACTCCGAGGCCAACGGTTCCTTCCCACTCACCTACCATGCCCGCACCAACCTGGAAATCCATGGCCAAGGTACCGTCATCGCCAACTGCACCGGTCCAACCTCCCTTTTATTTTCCCTGTTGACCGATAATCAATCAAAACCATCTCTGTACGCTGTGATCACCGAGACCTCTGTCGAATTTTGGTATGGCCCCACAGCGCCCCATGGCAGCACTGGGTATCTCCCACCCGATCGCGTCTCGATCAAGGGGAACGTTCCCAACCGGAAGCCTGCTGACGAGGCTTCCCCCGAAGAGGACACAGAGCTAACAACAATGCCGACAACGTTCCTGCGCCCAGAGATGCCGTATACCGCGCGCTATTGGCTCTCTATCGACCACAAGAATGGCATCTTGCGCTTCGGTCGGGACTACACCAACCTTGCCCTCACTTTGTACGAGGCTACACTCAAGGTTGAAGATCAGGGCGTCGGGCGTTGGATTGATGACAATGTGCGATTCACTGCACTCCGTGCGGGAGAGCTGTCAACAAAAGTTCACCATTTTACAGTACGCGTTCATTGATAACCTCACCACTGTCAACGTCCAGCAGAAGGGAGGCAGCGTCACAGCAGTAAGTGCTAGGCGTTTTCCACGCTATGTATTAGCACGAACTAAGCGTCTTTCTCTCTCCACTGTAGCCTCCTCTACAGGTTGTATGCCAGCCGCTGCCCGTCGTCGAGAAGCTGCCCCCAATCATCCTGCCGAGCGAATCTATCACACTGGACCAGCTCGCTCTGGGCAGTGTCACCGTGCCCGCGAATCTGAGTGCCGAGTGTCAGCGGCTCTACGCCACCGTTGCGGGTGCAAACATCGAGCTCGACACCCCGGACTTTCCCGAGTTCAGCCAGGCGATCGAGCGCAGCGTTAACACGGAGGGTCTCCTCTGCCAGAAGATGCTCAAGAAGAAAACAAAGTCAGACTACAGGAACACTTACCTCCGCATCACGCTCGGCGTCGACGTGGGCAACTCCCCTGGCGCGCCATACGTCCTCGAGATCTGGCCCGCCATGCACGCGTGAGTTTTAGCACACTGTACCTCTTGCAAGCTATCGCTGACGCCAGATATCGTACAGTTCCCCCATACACAACCACGCCGACTCGCACGCTATCATCAAAGTCCTCCACGGCAAGATAAAAGCTTACTACTTCACTTCTCTCTACGACGCCCGCCCCACTGGCCCGCCCTCCAAGCTTGAGAAGGGCGACGTCACCTGGATTGACCCGGAGAACTACCAAGTCCACCAGCTGTCCAATGAGAGTGAGTCTCCAAGTGTTCTTTCCATTTCCCATCACCATCGCCGAGTTCACGCCGTATGATAGACAGAGACGGCTCGGTATGCTGCACAATCCAGTCCTACTCGTACGGGAAAGATGATGCGCGCCACTACGAGGCGTTTGACTACATCAACAAGGAGACGAACGAGTTCATTTCGAAGTTCATGCCCAACAGGTGAGGTTTTTTTCCTTTGCGAATGTGTTAATTTATCCGTCACTCTGCCAGCGACATGCGCTACGACAAATTCAAGGCTGCGCTCAAGGAAGAGTGGTCCCAGCGCTGGACTCAAAATCCCAAGGTTTGACGAGAACGAGGCGTAAAAGTAGGGAGCCTATGTGTATGAACGCGAACCATTGGTCGGGGCAGGGATTTAGCTAGAAAAAAATTCGAACGCATATTCGTCGCGTATTCATTTGATTAACTAACAGAATACGTTATGTGGTCCACAGTATGGGTGGCAGTGTCACGGCCCCAGCAACCATTTTGTGCTACGAAACGGCTTCGCAATATATCAGGGCATCTGCTCGTTGTGGAGAGAGGCAATAGCTCCATTTTTCAGCTGCAAATACACATTCGCGGACCTGAGATCGGTCCTCCAATCATGGGACCCCAGCGTTTCCATCAGGAAGGCCACTGCACGCACCGTCGTGTCCCTTGGTCCCCGGGTACTGTAGAGGATTGAGGGTGCGGAAGGGAGCCCACTTTCACCCGTGTGGTAATAGGGTGGGTGATTAGATGTCGGAAAACATCGATGTACAGTCGATAAGGTGACGCCCGGTGTGTTGATCGCCCGGTTCTTAGCGCGTCAGCTGTGCTTCGCGGACGTGATGAGGCTTCCAGAGTTCGTAGGATTAGGCCAAGTAGATAATGATGATTAGCACTGAAGGCCAGGGACAGTAACGAATGAGAATAATTCTGCATGATTGTGCCGCACAGTAGCATGAGTATTGGTGTCTACTACCTAAGTAAGTCCAAGAAAACATCATGATGATCAGAGCGTGTCTGCGAGCACGAGTAACCACGAACCATGCGTGACTGTAGATCATGCACGGTCAAAAACAGCGCTTACCAGGACCCCGGAAGACCGTACCATCGTATATTGTATACATCTGGAAAGGCCGGACACTCTATATAGCTCTATGGAGGCTGCGTAGAGCTATATGCCGCTTACAAGGTCGACAGCTATGGGAATAGGTCCATTTCGAGAGTGAATAAAGTAACTTGTGAAACCTAACTTTAACTTTGATCGCCCCTTTGACTTGGCGGGGCTAACGTTACTTTATGGTGCTTTACGGGCGATCAGGTCATCAGATGGCATCATTTACCGCCAAGTTCACCCGTTCGAGAGCGGGATAGATAGAGCACGGCCTTTGTGAATATTCAGAGCTAGCACATTCTGCAACATGCACAGCATATGTTGTTAAGGGCAGCACGTTCTGTGGGTGTAGTTTGCCGACCCCAAGTTCAACCAAGGCACATTCCGCCTCGCCTTTTCGCAGCGTAACACAGCCACATTCAGTGGCTTGGATGGCGCACGGTCTTGCCAACGGTTGTGGAAGCTAAATGGTAACAACTCAGAATGTGTGCTTAGACCTAGCAGTTCATGTACAATTGACTTGCAATATCCTACAAAATTTCATCACAAGTTTGCAGAGGCCACAATCAGATATTATTCTCAGTATTCACACTCATTAACAGCAAGAGGAACATTGCAAAAAATGGATTGAGGTGAAAGACGAAGAGGGTAGAGAACATATAATTATCTTAAAACCTAAAAAATATCCGAAACAACATTAGCGCTGATTACGGTAGGGTAAGTAAATAAAAAATTAGAGCCGTTGCGGTAGCCACCAGGAGCCACCTGGTGGCTGATCGGGCATGTGGTAGCCAGTGGCTGTGGCTAATGTGGTGGCTAATGTATGACGTCAGATAACTCCACCCCTTTGTTTTCATACCATGTTTCTGCACTATGCCAGTTTCAATGCACGCAACGCGGCGAGAACGGTGAAACAAGATAGCACTGCTTCGATAGAGCCAGCCAATACTGCATTCCTCCATGATGAGTTGAGGAGTGCTGTAAAGTATGTTCGGCACTCTAGAATGGTTCTTTCCGTGGTGGATGGATGTAAGAAGATACATATGGTAAGAGCATGATAGCCATGGGATCAGCCACAGCCACCGGCTACTGCAGGCCTGATCAGCCACCGGGTGGCTCCTGGTGGCTACTGCAACGGTTCTATTACCTTATGCTGTTGTTTGGCCCTCGATCTAGAGACTGGCTCCTCCCCCAGCGCGCCTTCGCAACAAGGGGAGCCCTGGGACGCGACAATGTCTCGGGAAGCATCAGATTCACGTCAAATTCCGGCAAATGTTTGGCACGTGCCGGACAGCAACACCATGGTCATCAAATGAATTGTCCACGCCCAAGGATGCGACCGAGGAGTCAGGCTGAGAATATTGAATTTCGTACCTCTAAGTCAAAAAATAACAGCCGATGTTGATGATTACCCAAAGATTCTGTTCAAGGCAGATTGGCCTTTGCCTGTGAGTGGTAGGCAATGGAGTCCATCAATACACTTCAGTCATTGAGAAAACAACAAGACCCCACCAGGAAATTGTCATTCTACAACAATGAAAGAAGAGAGGTCATTTGACGGCCTGAATGATGTTCTAAAGAAACCTATAAAGTCTTGAAGCAGGTCAGGGGCGGGGTGACCTACGGAATAAGTTTATTGAAGTCGGGCCTGCGACCAAACAAAAAACCAAAGAATGCATCCCAGTTAAATTGGTCACTAGCCTTAAACATATTGAAAAAATCGATCACCTACTGAAAATAACTTCAAATACCTTCAAGTAACCTCAAGTAACTTGCCCCACCAAGTTAGATCAATGCGATCAGACACATTAACTTCTGCCATCAGATGGCGTCAAATCCCGCCAAGTTCATCAAGTTATAGTCACAAGAGTGTGAATTGACACTTGTTATGACCGCTAGAGTTGTTAAATTACTCTAGTATGCTGGTACTTTTTTAAACTTGAAGTTAATTGAAGTTACTTACAAGTAACTTTTGCTTACTTTACTTTACTTGTCTGTCACAAGTAAAGTAAAGTTAGTTTGTCCAAGTAACTTTGTTAACCATCTCTGCTCTCTGCACATCCTGCACCCATGTGCCTTGGTTCTGTCTAGGAAACACATAAACGTCGGCATGACGTGAACATTCAATGCTCCACTTGATGGCAAGGGGTGTTGCCCTCGCTAACTCGCAGATCAATCTTGGTGAGCGCTGTGCCATGGCCACCAGTGGCAGCACTTACACCCTTCTGCTCTGCGAGCTTCTCGGACATAGGCACAATTACGCGGCATTGTGGGGACCTGTTGACTTATCAGATCACTCTAGAATATGGTAATACATGTGATAACAGACCACTGTTGATCTGTGAAGCAAGTGACGACCGCGTGATGCATGCACAGCAATGTGGTGAAGGATACCAAGTTGGGGGACATGTGTACAGATGCCATGAGGCTCTCTCTTGGTATGGGCAAATCTGGAGGACATCGACAGGATTAGCAGTTTTTACACGATTTGGAAACACCTTTCATGAACACAGGGATGGCGCTGCCAGTAAGGAACCCCACGCAATCATTTGTAAACAAATTGTAATTGAAGTCTGGATCATGTTCGATATGGCAGACCTCATTTGAGAGCCGGGTGCACCTGATGGATGGTACTGGACTGCCATCAAGCTTGCCGACTCGTCTAATTTACATGGAATTCACCTTGTTGGCAGTGTACTGGTCTCACATTTCCTCTAGATACTCTTCCTATGTCTCCTGGTCTATTTCAGTCTCCCCCACCTCCACAATTTGTACTGTTTGCCTGTGATGCGACTGCCTGGGGAGCATCATGTTTACATCAGGAAAATCCAAAATTGCCCCATAGACGAAAGGGCAGCTATGGGGACCTTTCAGGTGCTATGAGTGTCTATGAGATTACCCTGAGCACTATCACTATAGCGGTCTATGGTGAGCTATAGTGAGCTATGAAAATCAGGGTGGTCTATGGGCACTATGAAAGTTCATAAATTTTTATTGTCTACTATCATGGTCTATGAGAAGCTGGAGTTTTTGATGAACTTAATCTTATCATCAACTATGGGACAACATTTGGACACAATGTACCAACCTTGCATATTCAGACCTAATTGGGGGCATCCAATGCTTGAGAAGTCATTGCTTCCAGGAAAGCATCTTGCAATTCAAGGTTGAACAAAGCCACCATTTGAAAAATGATATGAGCAAGTCTTGTAGCTCTCATTCAGATCTATAAGTTTCATTTTTGGGTCTATTTTTAGATCAGTGACTCACAAGGATGGTTTCTAGTTACATCAACAACATTCATGTTGCCTATCACTACTTCAAACATAACACAATGTAAATAGTGGAGGGCCTAAATGATGCTGGGATACAGAACAAGTGTAGTATATATCACATTGAGCAACAGAGCTTTGTATGGTTGCTTTAGTGTAGTGGTTATCTTGTTTATTTAAGATTTTATCAGTTTGCATGAGGTCAGCAGTTCAATCCCTGGCAATAGCGTTCATTTACATTACATTAATTGATTTAAATTTAACTATGGTTTAGGATAACTTGGCTTTCAATTGCTTAGCACTCATATCAGGCATTATCATTAGAAACAATAGTACCCTTAAATGGGTAAGAAACATGTGTGATTTCTTGCTTGACTATAAGCACTATGGGTACTATGAGCCCTATGGCTCTGGCTACTAGGACTATGACTACTATGGGGGTCTATGGGGGTGACCCTCCCCCCCACCTTTACTATGGTGACTATGTCTACTATGTGGCATTATCTGGGTCTATGTGGCAACTTTAGATTTTCCTGATGTATGCCCTGGCCATAAAAATCTCCTTGCCAAAGATGACAATAGATGTGCCTGCAATGAATTGGAACCATAGCAAGCCATCCAAAGTGGTGCTCATCATATGCCAGAGATCTGGGGGCCAGTGAGCTGCACAGAGAGCTGCTTGGTTTTCCCCTTTGACAGATCATAGATGTACAATTTGACTGGGGATGCCATGACGCTGAAATTGGCTGTAGGTTAGGCAGCAATTGAGTGTCGGATAATTGGTGAAAGGGTAGGAGAACCTGTGGCAGTGCAAGGTTGTTTACTCTAGTTGTGGTGCAGTATGTGGTCGAAGGGAGCAAGAGGAAAGTTCGAGAACTTATTATTATAATTGTGGGCTAGCCTATGCACATAACATGAACCCTTCCTAGTGTATGATGCGCCTGTCAAGGCACAGCAAAGGCACAGCACTTTGCATGTTCTTTACAAAGCTACGCCACCGATTGCTGTTTTTAATCAATTGCAATCACTTTGATCTGGCCATTTCGTACAACACAGCTCTGAGGCTGGACAGCGTACCGTTACAGTATACAAGAAGTGCCCTCACTTTGCTTCAGCAGTTTAAATAACCTTGCGGGGCAGCAAAAGGCAAAGAAGAGCATGAATAAATTTTACACACCATAAAGTCAAACATAGAAAGTCCTGTACATGTGGCAATAGGTAAAGTAAAGACCTGGAGACAGAAATCAGAAATTTGCTCATTGCCAGGAGAATCAAAGATTTTTATCCCTCACCCAGTAATCGAAAAGAAGCCAGGCACATAGCACCTCCAAGCTTCAATGGCTGCAGACAAAAATGCATGACTTGCTGCCTGATTTGCGATGTTCCAATGGATTGCCACTAGCAAGTGACATTGAGGCTCTTTGAAGAAATCTAATCATGGTGCAATAGATTTGATCCAGGCAACAGCATGGCAGGAGGCAAGAATTGAACCAGGTGTATGGTCAGGAAGTCAGCTCAATTCCCGACAAAAAGAGATGTTCAGCAGGACTCAGGGCACAGAATACAAAATTTGTTTGATGAGAAGTTGAGGGCCTTGAGGACTTGAGGAACAGGCAAGACCCTGACAAAGCCTGAGCAAGCGAGATTTAATGATGGAAGTCATCGAAAGGCAAGGGGATTTGACTGGTATCTGGTGGTCAGAACCCCCAGTTTTATATTGGATAGATCACATATGTGGCCACTGTTCGAAGAACTTCGTGCCGTACTACGCAAGTGCTACGTCAAGCTAGAAGGGATGTTCTGAATGGGGAGATTTTCAACAGCAGTTGATGGCTGTGGAACCACGAGATGTGGCTGCAACACCAAGTCACCCATATTGGGATTCATTTCTGAAAGCCGCAGTTCAAGAATTCAGGAGTGTTTTCTATGCTAGGCACTGCAGCAAGGTTTTGTCAGCTTCAGCCATCCTGAAGTCGACAGATTACAGTCCCACCCGTGAGATTCCAGAAAATTGAAAAACACAGCAGTGGTCCCAAAATGGCAAGTCTGTGGGAGAATGATGGTGGACAAAGCAAGAACAAAGCTGTTGAGGTTTGAGCTGAGCAGCAGAGATTGCACAATGGGGCGACCTTGAAGGGGATAGAACCAAACACTCCCCAATGAATTGGGCAGTAAATCTTAATAGTATGGTTAATGGTTAATTAAATTATAAGATATGCCTTCGCCACGCTTCGGTAAGACAACTTGCACGGTAAAGCCAATGAAAGACAGCAATACAGATCAAGTTGTGGACAGAAGCAGCAGCAGATGGAAAAGTGCATCAACATTGGTTTCTGACAGCTGAGCTTTCCAGAGGGTCCGAGTCAGGCCAATAATCAAAGATTTCACCAATCCCAAGACACATTTGGAGTGTATACCAGGAAAAGTTGATTTGTTTGCCAGAGTAGCAAGAGTGCGTCAAACATAAACCCAACCCTTGAAGATCATCTTCACTGTAGAAATAAAGAGTGGGTGGGGAGAAATATAAGAGATCAGGAGCGAGAGATGCGTGGTCAACAGTCAATGGCCTGTCATGCTGCGGCGCAGTGAGCAAGTTAAATTGGTTTCACGTAATTTTTGAACAGCTTTTGAAATGCTGTTGAACTGTGTTCCACTTGGAGCTGTGCTGGTGGACGGAAGCACCGGCCCTTCAGGCAATGTGCAATTCATCTCGGGTTCAGTGAGAAAGAAGCTGTAAGGTTTTCAATGGAAGAGCAGAGGGAGCAAACCGGGGTAAGCTGGATGGAGTTAGGGCAAACACAGCCATAGTAATAATGACAGCATAAATTCCGGTTCATGTTGGGCTGGTCAGTATGGTACGGGTTTTTACGACAGAAATGGGTCCTATATGCCAATGCCAGAGACAACAATTCACAACCCTCATTCCAAGGGGTAGCAAGAATGGATCGGATGATTGATGAATTGGGCTGACTTGACAGTGAAAACCATGGGCGATTTAGGAGGGGTTTGAGGCCAAAATATAACACTTAGAATGGACGATTTTTGCTAGAGGCCCATGTGAATGACACTATAACCCAGAGGAACCAACCCAAGGCGAGTTGTTTTGGAAGGCACCTGGCAAGGTGTGAATTTCATTTTCATGGAATATAGCATGTGCATTGGGCATTAATAGTGTTTGTGCATCTTTACCCAGATTCCAGCAGGATAGATGAAGCCCAGCCGTGCCGTACAGTCAGAGGCGGCACATTCCACAGCATACACAACATATACTGACCATACCATGAATGGCAGATTGGTGGAAGCCCAGTATATTTTTGTTAAATATGGCTGAACACAGTGGTGGATATGCACTGCACATCCCAGATGCAATGTGAGTGTTGAACTTTTCATTGAGTGGGTAAGGTGGCTTGCTTATGTGGATGATATACAGCAACGTCAATAGGGTCCTTCCCATGAGCCCTCCATTTGCCATCAAGGCCCTTGAATAGTTTGTGCATGGGTATGAGACTATTGCAAAAGCATGATATGCCACGTTTTTGCTCTTTATTCGAACAATAAGGATGAAAATATTGTGGTTGTCTCTGATGGTGTCTTTCAGTCAGTATCAAGAATATTCAAGCTCCAAAAAATTATAAACAACGCACTGCAGCACAGTCTTCCGGAAATCACCGTCTTCAAAGCTGTCTGAGGATTTCTAGAGGAGTGCAAGAAGAAAAAGTCAGACGTGGTGCAAGATTCTGGAAGGGGAAAAGGAAGGGGATGCACTTGTTGTCTAGTGAGCAAGCTGCGGCCCAAGGGCAAGTATATGTTGACTTTGACACTGGGCCCACGTGCGGTCGCGAGGAGACAGACACTTCAGAGCATCCCATTTGTGGGGACTGTGATGGTGAGTCCCCATGCAAGGGATCCATCCATGACCATCCTCTCTGCAACTCATCAACCGCGGTCACCGTGCTGGAAGACAACCAGTAACATGCATTAATATGCTAAAAAACGGGAGAAACATTGACTCTGGTTGGGACATTAGAACTAGGGTAGAGCATGAACAATTAATAGAAGCTATGTAGAGATTAAACTACTCCAGAGATACCAGAGATACCCTGAAAATATGATTACTGGGGTTTTTCATTCAAATCGACAGTCATGCATCACGCACCCCCCTGTTGAGGACAAATTTTTGTTGCGGTCACACATCATAGAGGGTTTGTTGAACCCTTTGAGGTAATGTGCAAAAATTCAGCTGCTGTCGAAATGTTGAACTGGTAAATCGGGTCACGCATCACACCCCCTGTCAATTTGAATGAAAAACCCTAGCACCTGTAGTCTATATAAACTTCCATAGAATTAGTGTGCAGTAGCATTATCTCTTTGAACAAGGAGTCCTTACCCCCATTCTCTCTTGTTCCCTCATCATTAAGTTCTGATTTGTGTGCTTCACTCTGAGAGGACTCAAAGCTTCACAGTTTCGGCAAGGTTTGACATTGTTATGAGTAAATATGTTTACATAATTCTTGTTCATGATCATTCGAAAGCCAGAAAAAGTGCTCAGTTTTTCATTAGGTCCAAGCTCATTTGTGTAATGCTTTATGCCTCAATGTCATTAGAAAACTTAACAACCATTACATTTTTTGTGATATACTTTGGCTATTGGAAGTTGCCAGTCCCAATGCTGTTTTCAAATGCATGGCGTTTCATGTTCAATTTATTCTTGGGTTTCTGATTGATCAGTAAAGTAACCAGTTTCATTTGCTGGAGCAACAATAATGTGTTGAATTAATCTCCAATGAAGGCATTGGACAAGCTGTGCCATGATTGGCTGGATTCCTAACTCAGGCTTTAAGTACAGTTTTGATTAAACAGCAGATCACTCAACTGAAAGAATAGTTTTGTACAGGAGTCAGTTGCAGTTAAACAGCTTTCCACTTGATTACTGAGGGATCAGCCAGATTTAATCAAACCTCAATTGATCACAGAAAACCTAGTGGCATCAGATCAAGAGGTTCATGCATAGTGTCCAAAAATTTTCATTTTCTCCTCACTTTCTCCAGATTTCTCAACCAGACCTGCAGACCTGTTATCAAATGAACGTCAAGAACATTGGCTCAACCCTGGGACTCAATAGAACATTGATAGAAACATGTCTCGTTTGTGATCATCATTTAATAAATTGACAGATGCCACCCTGGCAACATATTCCTCTGTTGCATATGCCTGATGGTGAGCAACCAGTTGCTGCTACTCTGTTTGTAGACAAGATCAACATGAGAGGATGAAATATATGATGCAACCCTTTCAGAATTTGACTGGTATTTTCCGGATATTCCTTGGTACAAAAAGTAGAAGAGAATAAGAACAGGCAGAGTTTGTGGGACAAGAAAATCTTCCAGAGTTATTTGCAATCATTGTTTGAGAAATTGACAGATGCCCCCCTGGCAACATATTCCTCTGTTGCCTATGCCTGATAGCATCAGACTGCAGTTGGCACAAATTTCAGCAGAACATGTAGCCGTGAGTGCACCAGAAAAATAATGACCCTCAGTACATGAATAACTTTTGACATCAATAAAAGTTGAGCCCTTGCATCCATCATTGGCAAGACTGGGCAAGGAAACTTGTGTCTGCATGTATTTGGTACATGCTGACACAAGTAGTGTGTTGTGCACCAGGTATTAGATTTTATGCCATAGATCTAAGTATCAGAAATGCTTCAGTGGATGAATAACATTCGAGATCCACTGTAGTTTAGCCCTCACATCCATCATTGGCAAAACTGGGTGAGGAAATCTGTGTCTGTATGTATGTGTTTGGTATATATTAGCACAAGTTACATGCCGTGCACTGGGCATTAAATTTTACGCCATAAATCTGAGTATCAGAGATGCTTCAGTGGATGAATAACATTTGAGATCCACCATAGTTTAGCCCTCACATCCATTGTTCGCAAAACTGGGTGAGGAAATCCATGTCTGTATGTTTTGGTATATGTTGGCACCCAGTAATTCATAATTATGAGTAAGTGCCACACCCCATGGTGGCCCCACCCCCCAAGTGAATTGATGCACAACTTATCAGAAAATTTATCCTTCCCTTGTACTTGTTTAAATTATATGTCACTTCACAGTCTCAAACTCTTTGGAATACACCACTGTGGTCAACAAAATAATTTCTGCTATTTGGAGACGTGAATGCGAATGCTAATGTCAATTATTGGAGATTGCCGTAAATTGGACGAGATTATCGCCGACTATTTGATTGTTGATAATAAAACCTAGTCTGCAGCAGCATTTCAAGTTCATCCGCTTGGGTTACTGGTAGCTAGCCAGTCGTTTGATAATTGTGTGCCGATTGGCAAATCTGGTTTTTCCTGATGCAAATGCCTGAAGTGTCGTAAATGATCGCTGCGTATAATTGTTATCACCTGGCTGTTTCCCACATTCAAGGTGACCATTAAGTCAAGACAACACTAAAACGGCCACCTGGTTATATCAATTTGCCTCCACCATGTGTCTGTTCAACATCCACAGGTTCCTTGGTACCTCACGGCAGTTAGTTTACCCTAAGAATATCAAGCTTCGAATTTCGTTCCCAGCCACCATTGTAAAAGCACTTCTTATTTCCGGCTCCTTTTCCAGGTGTCGGCTTGAGTATCAGTATTAATCCTTCTATTAAGATTTACTGCCCAATCACTCGTTCCATGTGGATCTGTACCTGCAGAAGCAGATCCCGCTCAATAATTCGGGCCAGTTGACGAGAAAATTCTCAACATGTGTTCAAAGCCAAGCTGGCATGAAATAATGAATGCAGGCCATGAGTCAGTACTGGCTGTTTCAAACTGCAGGCTGTGGAACTAATCACAATTGGGCAGATTGCAGTCACTTCTTGTGTGGTTCATCAGCTCTCAACTGCTGTTAATAAGATCCTTATCTGGCCCCTTGTTCTCACTCTTCCCTGGTGTTTTGACAGCATTGAACTGCTGCAGTGAAAATTCTATCAGCTGATCTTCCACATTGTTTGAATTGTGGCCACGTGGGTCTTCAGCATCAAACTGCTGTTCCGTCATCTTCTTGCCAGTCTTTTGGGTACTAGCTATTGAGGACTGCAGGAAAGAGAGCAACAGGGAAGAGCAAGAACAAGGGGTCAGATAAGGATCTTATTAACAGCGGTTGAGATTTTCACTGAAAAATTGCTCAAAACATTTTTCACTAGAATTTTCACTGAAAAACTTGAAATGTTCAACCAGTGCATTGGGGTGCAAAGTTAAAGCATTGTGCCCTGATTTTTGCACCAAGCGGAAGGCGAAGTTGTGAAAAAGTTTTGTCTGATTGGTATAGCAACACCCCCCATCAAGTCACACTTTCTCTGTCACACACCCTTCAGAATAGTGTCCTGTGGACCATGAGAGGGCCAACTGACAGCTAAAAATACACCCAAGGATGAAATGGATGCATACAACATGGTACAATTTTTTCTAGCGCAGTTTGGAGTTGAAGTGGTGGAGAATGGCATGAAGGTGTCAAGTAGTCAGTGTTTTAAATGGGGTACATGGACGTAGAAATGAGCAATAAATTTCCGGAAATTTTGGTTGGAAGAGGCAGATGAGTCAATATAGCCAGCCTTGTGGGCAGAAACATCAGGGGAGGGACGGGGAAAAGGGTTGTGAGGGGATGGGGAGTGTTGCTATACCAAATGCTCCAGACATTCTAAGTGTGATCCCAGCCCAACTTTTCTTATCATTTATTGAAACTCCATCAGATCAATCTGAACCATTACTGAGACAGCCACCTCTGACATCTACGAGGCTGAAAGCGGCTTATAATTTGCAGTGGGGCCAGACATTCTCAGATTAGATAGATAGGCATGATATGAGGCTGCAAAGCAGCCAAGCATGTTGCAACTCAATGTGATCTGGTCAGTGCTGGCGCATCAACCGAATGAGCTTTTGAGTGGTGGTGATACCTCCAGCGTCTTATATAACATGTTTGTGTCCTCAGTTTGTATCCAGAAAGGGGGCTTCTAAATCGTCACCATTGTAACTATTTTTGATTCAGGTGTTCAAGTTATTTTTGAATGTCCAAAAGCAAACCAAGCTATCGCTACCTTCCCCTTACCCAGTGCTCAACTGGTAACTCAGCACTCTTTGTATTATGACCACCAACTTCGAACCTCCCAGCATGAACCATGAGAACTTCTGCAATAGTACCCCCTAAACAAAGTTTATTTTGCACCAGTGGGTTTACTTTGGCAAAATTGAGAATTTCTTGAAGGCTTCACCAGCACTTCAGAACCTGCCCACAGAAAGACTGGGAATTGGGCAAGCTCCAGTCATGCAGAGAAGAATCCTGGGTGTAAAGATAAATAGTGGGCCATGCCGTGCCAGCAGACTGATCAATTAAATATATATTCTTGACATACAAACAGAGCACAAGCGGAGATTGTGGGACATCATAGACTGACAATTGAATATTGTTAGGAAACTGCCCACATGTTTATTCTGCAATGACATCACCAGTGTTCTTTCCTTCAACCCCAACATCATCACCCTTGTGAACTAAGGACTCCATGGAAATGGACCACTGCTGTAAGGGAGGGACAGACACTTTGGGTTGTGCAAATCTTTCCACATCTGCTTCATGATATTCTTCTAGCTTGGCAAGCCTGCCTTCAACTTCAGTGACACCTTTTGTCTGTGATGACCGCTCAAAAAGCGGTCTGGCTCCATTCCAAAGTGTTGATGCTGTGGTGAGCTTTCCTTGTTTCCTTGTTATATCACCTAGATAGAGCATGCACTGAGCTCTGCTGCGATGAACATCCATATATGTGAAACCACCCAATGCTACACTGAAGAGAGTGTCTGCAGTGAAATCGTCCCCAATAACAAGAAACAGTTTGCCAAGAAACTGAAGTGCTTTGTAGAATGCCAATCTCTGCTGGAATTTGGTTGCATGTGCAAGATATATCACTGCCCAAAGAAATGTCCCCTTTAATTTGGGCAGACCCCAGTAGTCTATATCAGCCATTCTTTCCAAGCAGAGAGATGTGACTTGAGATACTTTTGTTCAAGGCCACCGTAAATATTGCTCCAAAATGGCCCGTGCAGTTACAGTATTCCCCTCCCTGACCATCAGGTCTGCTCTAGTCATCTCACAGAATATCAGTCCATCAAGATGATTAACATGGCTGAATAGTAGTCTGGCCTCTTGAAGGTTTTGGATCACATTCTTTTCACTTTCACCGAAAATCACATCAATCTCCGCAATGTTAAGGAGTGCAAAGGCTTGGGCATAGGGATTTTGTTCTGCAGAGGTAGCCATAGCAACCTGGGAGTGAATTTGACGAGCCTCAACATATTCTGATTTCAATATATGCACCTCTGCCTTATAACCAAGGATTGAGCTATCCAAAATGCCTCCTGACATGCCACACCATTCCACAAGGTCTTTTGCTCTGTGAAGGAGGGAAACAGTTTGCTTAAAGTTTCCAAAACCTTGGCAACACTCTGCCTCAATCCAAAGTGCAGCAGCCTCTTCATATAAATTCCCACACAATCTGGCAAGTGTTTGTGCCTTGATTGCAAGAGCCCGTGCTTGGACACATTCACCCATTCTGACTTTGGTAGTTGCAAGAGTACGCAATATTTCACACTGCTCTCTGCTTGCTCCAAATGGTTGTTCTAATGCAAGGGCTTTGTCTAGTACCTGTATGGCTTCTGAAAAGCTGTTTTTCATGTTGTGATAGCGTGCCAAAGCACAATGGAACCTCACTTTGAACAACAATTATCAGATGGTGAGAAAAAAAAAAATATGCTGTACCTTCAAGGATCGGTTCATTCAAATAACAAAAGTGCGATCTTGCCTGGGAGACAAGTGCATCGATATCATCAATTGGTTTCAAGTGATTTGAGAAAAGGACTTCTATGATAACCTGTGCCTCCAATTTATGGTCACTTGGCGAGGGGAGAGCAGGTGGGATGTGATCTTGAAATGAAAGCCAACTATGCCCAGTTATTTTAGTGAATTGGGATAGAGACAGAGCACACAGTATAGCATTGGTGGTATTGGAACTGTTGGGATGCAGCTTGGGTAAGGTCTTTCCCTGGTTTCAGGCCAATATGTTCCCCAATGAGACCCGCAATTCCAATGTTTGTTATGACAGAATCACAAGGGACAAAGAAACGATGCTCATATTTTGATGTCACAGCTGGATGGTGCAAAACAGCTTTTGCAAGGCTTGTTTTCCCCCATGCCACCAGCACCTAGAATTGCAAGCCGAACAGATGGTTGACTGAGCATGTTAACAATACCATTGAGTTCTGATTCACGACCATGGAATATTTTTGGCTTGGCAGGTAACATGGAAAACAACTTTGAGCTGAAGACATCATTATTGTTGGATTTTGATTTCAAAAAGTAATATATCTCATACCTCATTTGTGAGCTATTGGTGGTGTGGTACAGCTAGAATGGTACTAAGTGCAAGTCAAATGCAAAGTTGAAATTGCATACAGAAGAGGCCGTGTCAGAATTTGTTCCATCTGAGAGACTTGAAATGACTTCCAGCAGTTTCTTGTGCATGTCGTTCACTGTCTTCTGCATCTTGTCAACATCTGCCAAGGCACTAGCCCCAGACTCAACCTATTGCTCTTCAGTCCCGGATTCCACATACTTATAAAAATGCTTACCTTGAACACTTCTATTGCATGCTGCAATCCAGCCCGACAGTCCTTGAGCAATGTGTTCACCTCACCCTGACGGAAGAGGTTTCTGATCCAGATACCCTCTTGTTGTGCTTCAAGATACATATAGATCTTGTAGAGTGTTCTGATCAATCGGTGTTAGCATGGTGTCCAAGATCATGGCATGGGAAAGTGTACACTGTGAACTCTGCAACATGATGTAACATTGGCAATGAAATGTTTCCTGGGATGTTAGACGTGAGGTGGACATCAATAATAGCGTAGAGCACTCCATGGGTGTCTTCCAAAAGCTGGATACATTCAACTTTGTTTCTCTTGACATTCTGAAATCCCATGTTATATTGGTGGAATTCACCACTGACATTCTCACCTGTATTGCAGTAATTAAGGACATTGTTGTTTGGTAAATGGTTTGTAAAGACGTCCCAAGTTCATCATTGAGCTCTTCAAAAAGTGTGGTTGCCTGCTTCAAACCAATAACAATATTTTTGGTACGAGTTTCAGTAACAGTTCGCTGCTGAGGCATTGTGTGATGGGCAGTAGTATACAACATCTTGTTTATATGGGGGAAACCAGTACACTTCCATCTCAAATTGTATTCCCTGATGCTTATCATGTCAGGGCCGCAAGAATTATCAGGGTTTTTGCTGTTCAGCAGCGGCACTGCACTCAGATATTTCGCCGGTAGCACATAACTTAGAACTATCCCCTTGAAATGGACAGGATTCACCCTATCAATGTTGTCCAATCTGTGAATGCGGCGCATCTGAATGCAGATCAATACGCCACATATCTGGCAGATTTTGATGAAGATGGAAATGAAGATGGAGATGCTGGCCGTGAGAACACTGTTCAAGTTAAGAATAGAGCTATAAGTTTTTCATGACAGGGATTAGGCCTCTTCAATCTCCGAGGCGAGATCTGGACCTTTAGGCAAAGTGTATGATGCGAGAAGCGCTCCTGCACACATTGAAAAACTAACTGTGGCCAGTAATATGTGCGTACCGTGTTGCATTAGCTGATCAGTAGCGTAGAGATGCAATGCAATGTACTGGATTTTTCAGTTCAAATCGACATGGGCGTGATGCGTGACCTTTTTTACCAGTTCGATACCTTGACACCGGCCGAAATTTGGCGTGACAAACCAAAAATTTCAACGTTGGTTCCGAAGATTTTGCCTTTTTCACGTCCTCCGAGCTGTTTCGGTCACTCTGCCACGCTCTGGAAGTTCGACAACAGCCTGCGTGATGCGTGACTTCGACAAAATTTCGCGATCGACGGTGGAGTGCGTGATTTCATCGGAAAAATCCAGTAACTGTAAATGGTGGCATATTATTAATTACCCGTACTGTTGAGATTTATTGCCCAATTCGTTCGGGGCTGTTTGGCCCTATCCCCTTCTGATACCTCCATTTTGTTGCTTCTGCTCTTCAGCTCGATTTGTACAGCCATTTGTGTTGTCTTTCACATCAAATTTTCACACCTTCTTCCATTCCAGATGACACTGATGCAAAAAGCTGTAGAGCCATCAAAATCAATTAGGCCGAGAATCCAATACGTGCCGTGGTCTTTATGTTCACTGTGAGCTGCGGAATTAGTCTAAATTGGGCTGATCATGCATAGCAGCCATCAAATTCAATTAGGCCAAGATGACGAATGCGTGCCGTGGTTTTTATGTTACTGTGAGCTGCAGAATTAGTCTAAATTGGGCTAATTGTGCATAGCAGCCACAACACGGGGTTCAAGTGCCGTTGAAAGTCCAATTCTGGCGCATCTTTCACACTGCGGCCACGTATCCCTTGGGCATTGCTTTTTGGTATAAAGCGGCATCAGGGAAACCCCGGTTTACTCCGAACTTTCGCCAAATCTGGTCAGATTACCAACTTTACCTGCCATTACCTCCAATACTAGTTTTACAACAGTCTCAAAAAATTACCCTAGATTTGGGGAAGTTACCAGCTACTTTCCGCCCTTCCAGTTGCTTGCACATTGGTTCATTATTATCACAAAATGGGTGTTCAGAAGAATGATATAATTCATCATGCTAACTACACATACAATGCCAAAGCTACTGAACTAAATAAAATAGAATATATCCCACTACTAGCATCACTGCCAAAAGCACACTGCAGGCACAATGACACAACCATTCCAAACTGGGCAAAGGTATCAGTAAATAGAAGCTGATGAGTTGCATTGACACATACAAGTTCAAATGACATGGATTATGCCTCTTTGAGGCGGGAGCTGAACCTTTAGGGTATACAAAATAGCTTTCTAATATTTTGGACTCTTGGCCGCAATTCTTGGAAATAACTTAGGTGCCTCGGCGCTTGTCTGTCCCATTTGGAAACAACGCCATTGGCAATTGCGTGACTTCACTGAATAAATTGCTTGAGGATCTTTTTGCCAATACTCGCAGACCCTTTTCAACCCACCAGCTTGGTTCCGATGGTATTGGTGGAACCGTGATTGAATGTGGCAGCTGTGACTGAGGAGAATATGCAAAAGTCGGAGCGCAGATACATTCAAGAACCTGGCACATTTAGATCAAGGCCGGCATTGGGCCGGCACATTTGCATCAATGTGCCGTGCATGATATCAAAGGCAGAACTTCCCATTTAGGGCGACCGAGCCTTGGCGGCAAGTCGGCAAGCACTGTGATTGCAATCAATCCTTAAATGATGTCGGTCCTTGAAATACTCCGTGATCTTGACAGATTGCGGCCCGAACATAACCAGGATTGACAAATCAACAATGTGAGCAGAAATGATAAATTGAGATTTCAAGGTGCCACTAATGGTTTTGTCCAAGATGTTAAGGCACCACTAATAGTCTTGACGATTCAGGGAGCAATGGGACAATCCATGTATCAATTTCCGGTAAATATCTTGTTTTTGGTCAATATTTTATGAATTTCTTCCATGACTCATTGTATATGAGTAAAACATATGTTTGGCCTTATTGTGAAAGTGCAATCAATCCATCCGCTCCTGGGGTAGCCAAACCTAAAGGTTCAGCAATCAACATAGGTGGTCATTGATACTGTGGAAAAAAGATGTCAAACAATATTTGGAGTTGTGAAAAGGGTGGGATAACACTGTGTATGTTCTTGGGCTGGGCATTGAAGTAAGGGACAATGGCATTTGTATATGGGCAGCTATCAGCTTGACTGATGTGATGTGAGAAGAGGTATGGCAAGGTACCTAGCCTTCATGGTGAGCCTTGTCAAAGCTTGACAGAACAGGAAAAAGTTCGCACCAAAAGATGGCACAAACTTTCTCGTCAGCATCAATGAAATTGGTGCTGATGGGAGACCGATGTACAATGCAAAGGGCAACTACGTGAAGGAGAAGGCGTGCATGCAGGGATGGTACTCTGTCTGACGGCACATCCCAACCTTTGTACTTTCCCGCTGGTCATCAGCATGCCGGAAAATTCAAGGGGAGGGCCACTACTTTGACAGAACATGGTCTGTGGAAGGACACGCAGCAACAGCAGGGTTCCAGTTTGAACCACATTGTGTCCCACAATGGCCCTTGGTTTAAACCAGTTTAAACCATGTTGGTTCCAACCATGACGATTTTGCCTATATAACTGGCCTCTAGATGTATGATTTGAACTGCGGCTTAAACCAATGTGGTTGGAACCACAGTTTAAACCACAATAGTTGGAACCATGGTTTAAACCAATGTGGTTCAACCTATGGGCTAAACTCATAGTTTAGGGTTTTAACTGACTTGTAATGAAGATCGAAATTGTAATGGACTGTGTGACTTTGTAACGGATGGGCCGGACCGACAGCACCCGTACCCGAGATACCCGGAAAGAAGTGTTTATTTGCGGACAAGGTCGCTACTGCGCCCATGTCCGGTTTCTGTTAGATCTTTATCATATAAAGGGACTTACATTTGTAGATACAAGGTAATAAAATACAAGAACATTAGAATACTATTTATTAGCTAGTGTGTAGGTAGTTCTGTAATCCACGCCTCACCCACTCGCTTCTGTGTGACTACTTGGCTTCTGGACAACTCTTGCGGGGTCCTCACCTCCAAATTATCGGCAGACCTCACATTTTTTGAGTGGTATTTTTTACTTGGATTTTTTTTCTTTTGTGGTTTGACTCTCGGACTGATCACCCGGGTTTAATTCTGCAGAATGGCTACATACGTTGTAAAACTGATTCTACGGACCTCAGTCGAGGCCCCCGTGGTCGGTGCGGCCTTCGACGCCACGAAGGACACCATCCTGGCGCAAATACAGACCTCTCTCGAGGCGGCTGTAGTTGGTGCGGCCTTCGACGTCGTCGAGGACACCTGGAGAAAGACGGTAAGTCTTGATGTGCTTACTGGCCCCACACCCATCGCTGATTTTAAACGTTTGCGGCACCTGGATGCAACGTTCGATGGAGTCTGGATGGGGGGAAGCACGCCTTGATGTCGCGATTCCGCACGGATCTGCAGACTCGGCGCCCGAGGTATGCGTTGATGTCGCGAGTTTTCTCGCAGACTCCGCCGCTTGCCTTGATGTCGCTGGTAAAGCTGACTCGGCACAGGAGCGCCTTGAATGCGCACCTTTGGGTTGCATGCCCGAGATATGTGTCGATGTCGTGGACCTCCACTGGTCTGCAGACTCCACTACTCACCTTGAGATCGCTGAAATGGTGGACTCGGCATATGAGCGTCTCGGAGGAAGCGAGTTGCATACTTGCCTTTGCACGTTTGACAGCGCAGTGGCGCTGCAGCTGGATGTCATCGTGGATAATACAACCATGAATGGGAGTACTAGGCTCACCAACAGTTCTTATGCGACAAGGACACGTTTTCTGGAGGGCGGGAGACATCATGTAAATGTTATAATGAATTGACTCATGATACGCACCTGGGTACCTGTTGTGGTATAATTTCGACTTCGGAAGAGAAGACCGAGGTGGCGAAGACCAATAGCAGCATGGATAGATTGAGTCATTGTATGTTGATTTAAATGCAATAAACATATAATATCTCTGTCTCTGTCTCTTGGACTCGAGTCTCAAGCCTTAGGCCACTTACAAGGCGCAGAAATCCGTCCCAAGCCAGTAATTGGCTTGCACAGTTTGCAACGGCTTCACTCTGGTTGCAAGCCACCCCGCCAGCGGCTTAAAACCGGTTACAATCCCATACAATCCACAAATCCGAGTCAATCCGTTCCAACCAATTTGGGATTTTTCCGACAGTGGCTGTCCGAGCTCGCCGGATTGAGTCTTGTGTTCGTGCACTCGCGCTCGTTGCGCATTTTGAGCGCTGGAATTCGGTGAAACTCTCAAGGACGATGCTTGATCTTGGATCACTGTCGGTAGCGAGGGGAAGAGCACCCCGTCTGCGGAAGTTATCACTATAGGGCAGACCTTCCACTGATCCTTTCGACATCTTTGCCACTGCGCCCCTCCGTCAGCTTGGCGAATTTGGCTAGGGTAGATCCGAGATTTGGCTCGCAGCATTTACCATTCACCAATTCTGATATCTGAGGTGCTTTGAGCCCTTGGGATATGCAGCAATGATGGGAATCGGTCTGCTACCATCCCTGAACCTGATGTACTATCACCTGCTACTCTCGGCCAAGTCCCGTGTTCGAACCTGACGACCCTGAGCTCAACTGGGATCTCCCTCACTCCCCATCACCTCCAACATCTCAGCCTTCGTCATCGAATTTGTGGATGAATTCGCTCACGATCGCCTCCTACCTACGATGGCAAAATTTGTCGACAGTCTGGCATGCCTGCTCTCTAGCTACTGGAAATAAGTTCCGACCGGTATTGCTGTCTCCTGGTGCCTCGGCGCGAGGTCCGTAGCCTCGCTGCATGCTCCGGGTTCGATTCATACTTGCACATCTTATTACGGAATCACAGCTGCTTAAATGCCTGGCTGTTGTACCTGTGCTCCAGCGCCTTGCGATCTCTGAGCACCCTGAAGATACGAAACTCTGATCTGATATCCGTGCCTCTTTCCCTAACCAGGTATCTAGGGGTCCTATCCCAATCGCAAGTCGCTCCCAACCTCACGGGAATTCCTTTACAGATTCCTCCTCGTCGTGCTCAGCATATACCGCCAGATACACATGCAGGCGGCACCCGTCCTCTCGGACACCGGCGAAGACAACTTCGATCGCGCTTTTTCGAAGGCTGGCTGGCCATCTTATTCGGACCGGACGTTCGCCGCAGGGCGGACGACACAGATACGTACCGTGAAGCCCTGGTGAGCACTTCGCACGGCTAGCGCTCGATCGCGTCCCAGGAAGCTGTGACGTCAGGCGAAGAATCACGCTCACCGGAAGCATGCGATGTATCTGGAATAGAATACGTACAGCATAAGCCAGTCGCTCGTAAGAAAAGGACAAGGCGGCAAATGCACAGACAGTGGGGAACACAGAGAGGGGAGACCCGGAAGGGATCCATACTAGGGCAAAGTGGATGAAAGGCGTATTATCCGAGTCTTCCACCAAAAGCACGTCGTTCTCGCGGTGCGATGCGCAGCATCCAAGGTGGAAGCCGGCGAGCACATCTGAAACATTCGCACATGAGCCAGCTAGCTCTCCTGCGATCAAGAATGAGAAGGAGAGAGAAATTGGACAGGAAAGGGCGATGCACCGCGATGATACTCCTGCTCCTGCTGCAGCTGTGGCGATGCGCGCATCTCAAGTGGTAGACAGTCGTGTGGTGGGCAGGCGATGACCACAGGAATATTAATGGTCTTCACCGTGCACGAAGTCCCAGAACCAGCCCCGCCGGAAGCACACGATACATCTAGAAGATGTAGAGCTTAAGCTAATCATCCACATTGATAAAACGCTAGTCGCCAGGGACGACGAACTAGGGTACAGCGGCATGTGTGGCCATGCTGATACAAGCCCGAGAGCACCCACAATGAAAGAAGTGGACAATGCGCGTTCAACAGAGCATGAAGAGGCAGTCGTATGCGAGACGCGAGAGAGAAGCGACGGACGTATCCTCAACTATGCATCACATTGTGGAGTTCCCATGGGCGCACGGTACTCATCCTAGTCCGTCGTCGCGTCCCAGAGCATCAAAGCGCAAGTAAGGAGATATCGGTCAGCGAGGCGCAGCGGCACGAAAGCAGCGTGCAGGCAGCAAAGATTCAATATTCAAAACAAAAAGTGTCCATAGCCAGAGCGACACCTTCGGAAAGGGGTTACGAGAAAGCTAAGGAAGAGCCTTGGAGCTTGACCGAAGTTTACAGAAAAGACTTGAAAACGACATGGGCGTGGAAGAGAAAAGGCCCTGTGGCGATGCTCGGCAAAAACCGGTCCGCTTGATCCGCATCCTCTTGCCTTCCACCATCTCCCAAATTCCCCACCCAGTCTGCACGGCGGCGTCATCCTTCAGCATTAGACTTTGGGTACCCAATATATTCCCTTTATCGCGTCCTCCAAGCACCATGCTCGTTACGCCAAGCTTGCGGCTTTGCTAAGGCTCCAACCTTTTGTTTTTCGTGTATGGATCCAGGCACAACAAAAGGAAAAGGTTACAAAACATTTTAAAACTGTTTAAAACGTTTTATACACGGTTATCTGTAAGTACCTTAAGAACCAGCAGGTAGGTGGAGTCTTGACTTACAAAAGGCTCGTATTTCGTGTCCTGCGGCTTTTACTACTGACTGGACCAGTTTCGTTTGAAAAACAGCTCATTAAGGAGCGGCGCGGCGCACCAGTTGCGCCATCAACCATAATGACAATTACCATATTGGGAACACATCCCGCTAGTTCAGCGCCGTATGGTCAGTATCAATGTTTTATATGATAGGAAGATGCTGAAGGCATGTAGGCATCTATCTCATACAAGTTTTCCGTCCCATTTTCAATGAGAAATAGCCTGTACGTCACTTGCTTTCCCCAAACCATTTAAACCTTGTACAAGCAGTTTGACAACCGTTTGAGCCCTCCAGCACAACAAAAGGAAACGAAAACGGTTTAAACCGTGTACAAACGTTTTTACACAGAAAAGGTTGGAGTGTCTCGGCCTGTCTGGATCACGAGGCATCTCAGAACATATTCCATTATCAGTGCCGGCTTTTTCTCCTTGTGTTCGATTCTCGGCGATCTTCCAAATCCTCTCATAGTTGTTGAATACTGTCGCTGCGGCGAACGTCTCAAGTGTTGAATCTGTTGCTAGTTCTAGCAGCGAAACGATTACGCCTTTTTGATCTTATTTCCGTAGGGCTATCAGCTTGTGCGCCCTCCCGAACTATTCGATTTCGCTGTGTCTGGTTAAAATCGTGTCAGCTCTGTTTCTTTTCCTGTACACATGCTGAGCTTGGATTTCTTTCTTGATTCTTTCAAAGCCCCGATTGTACGTCTGGCAGATTTATCTCTCCTGACGCACGGGAAATTTCTCGATTCTGGCCTTCCAACGACCTCGGCTCTCTGGTTGTGGTTCTGGCTTTTTTACATGTGCCATGCACAAGTCCTGCGTCCCGATAGTTAGGGCTCAAGCCTCACGGGATCCAAAAGCAGGAGAAGAGAAGAAGAACCAAAAGCAATTCTGATTGTTTTACGTTCCTCTCGCTCTGGGTTTTGTACAGATCTCGAAAGACTCCCCATACGGTATCGACTTGACTTGTGACTACGGCCTAACAAGTCGCACATTGCAAATAGCCTCAGCGATCCCATTTGCGGAAAACTTTCTCGATGTCAGTGGAGTTGACCATGGGCGATGGCGCGCAGTGGCTGAAAGTGGCTAACCTTGGCCACTGTTTGGGAGGTCAGAAACAGCGCGGCAAATAAGTAGATGCGCCTCGTGGGCGAGGTCTCTGCTCATGTTTATCGGGATTGGCCCATCCAAAATCACCGTGAGTGTGGTAGCTATTTATCTAATATCCTTGCCATATTCTCTGAAAAATGTTCATTTATATTCGCAATAAATACTCTATCGGTTTGAATGCGAACCGAAGGGTGTGGTGTCCTGCCATCACATTCACACCTCTCGTTCCAAAACTTTTAGCGCTCATCGTCGGCTAACTTGGCTATGCTGCTAAATTGGGACCAACAGCTTCCTGTCGCTGTACGTGGCACTGCCTTCTGTCGACTCATCCTTTCTTCCTCCCTCATGGCATTCTTCAACAATGGGTCTGGTTTTGTTTTCCACGGCGGATCCTTCTACAATGCTGGTGGGGACGTGATTGTGCAAGATAACCAGCAGTTGATGATCGGGGCGGGCGAACTTAGTGGTAGCCGTGCGCTCGATCACGGATCTACAGGCAATGAACCATTGGCAATGGGTTGGCATGGGTGGACAGAAGGAGCCTCGTCGTCTGAGCAGATGCATGGCGATCGAACTCGGGTACAAGCTAAGAGGTTCTCGCCGTATGGTGCGTGACACTTCATCTTCGAGCGCTGGCACTGATGATGTGTAGATATCGGGTCGAGGACGCGACCGGGGTCGCTTCAATTATCCAGCCAACCCAATTCGTACCACCCAGAGGACCCTATCGCCGCTTCCACGTCTGCCAACTATCCACACGTCGAGTGGGGACAATATTTGGAGGCCATACCTGGTGAAATTTTGGCGTCCGGTGCGTTTCAATTCTTAGTCGCACATTAATATTAAAGCAGCATTCTTTCTTAGGTGAGCACTCCCGACATCCCTCGGAACTACCCTCTGCGGCTAAAGCTTCCTCCACGTCTGTGTTTGCGCCGGCTGGTGTCCGCCTGCCGGATAATTCGGAGCCTTCTTCCCGTCATTATTCAGACACCGCCCATACACCTGAGTTTCCTCCCGATATCTTCAGACAGCAGCATTTGGGAAACCCAACTATTCACACCCAAAACTACGCCCAACCGCATCCCGGAGATGATGCAGCGGTATTTAGCCCACAGGCACGATGGCAGAATGCGTTCCCAAACTATCAACAGCCCACGGCGTTCCATAACGGGACGTTTGTCGCTGGAAATGTGAATAATACTATGAGAAACGGTGAATCCGGTGCGTGTTGATGGACAATTGTAATGAGTGTGTATTCATCGAATACCCAATTACAGGGCTTAATATATTGGATCGAATTTCTGCACTCGAAGCATCCCATGACCCCGCGGACAGCCTGGCGCAGCCACGCTGCCATCCCAAAACTCGCATTAAAATGCAAGAAACATTGTGCAAATGGTGCATGGATTCGGAATGGTCGGACGAAAAATCGGACACAGATTCAGACGAGTCAATTGACGAGGTGGAGACAGATTCAGACGAGTCAATTGACGAGATGGAGACAGATTCAGAAGATGTGGAGCCGAGTATTCTGTGGGTGCATGGGCCGGCGGGGGCAGGCAAATCAGCGATCATGACAACTCTGGCACAGCGATTAGAGGACGAAAGGCGTCTAGGCGGTGCTTTCTTCTTCAAACGTGGACATCCTACTCGGGGGAACGCCAAGTTTTTATTTGGGACAATTGCACTTCAACTCGCGGTCAACAGTCCACAGTTGAAATTCCGAATCTCACAAGCGGTGGAGGAGAATCCTACACTTGTGCGGAGGTCGATGGGTGTCCAGCTACGGGAGCTCATTCTCAGGCCATGCACAGATTTGCAAAGTCCTCCCTGGACCGTCATCATTGACGGGCTGGATGAATGCGAAGGTCACGACGTTCAGCAGGAGATTCTACGCCTCATCGGAGATGCCGCACACCAAAAAATTCCTCTGCGGTTCATTGTCGCCAGCCGTCCGGAGGCTCACATCCGTGAAGTCTGGAACGCATCATCCCTCCCTTGCCGGTACCGGAAATTCAACGTCGAGGGTTGCTTGGACGACGTCCGCATATATCTCGTCGCTGAATTTGCACGGATTCACAGCGAACACTCGACAATGGCAACTGTTCCAACGCCATGGCCGTCCCCACATGTAATTGATCGACTCGTACGCAAATCGTCGGGCTACTTCATCTATGCGAAGACGGTTGTTAAATTTGTGGACGACAAAAACTTTCGACCGATCCAGCGCCTGAAGGATATCGAAAATCTCACTGGGACCGGCTCTCAAACTATGTTTGATGCTTTGGACGAGCTTTACACCCAAATCCTCTGCGTGGTTCCGCAGCATCACCTTGTACCAATGCTTCGCGTCCTCGACAACTTCGGAGCTGCGCTGACAACTTCAGAAATCGACACTCTTCTTGGATTAGAGCCAGGGGATGCGGCGCTATCTCTCCGTGGCCTCTATTCCGTGCTTACATTCTACGAAGATCGACCCAGCTTCAGCCACGCGTCATTCTCCGATTTCCTTCGTGATCCATCTCGTGCAGGTCGCTTCTATACTGACGAGTCGGCTCGACTGACGGAGCTGGCGCGATCAGTCCTCCCACTGTTGAGTTACACGTACCAAGACCGTGTAAAAAATCGGAACAGGGGCTTAATTAGACTGTGCGTATATCTTTACCTAGAAGCCGCCCGACTTGAATAACTTCGAGCAGCTGGTGGAAGTGGAACAGCCTAAGCCGCCTGCTTATCCGGACGGAACCCAGTCATGAACTGCTTCCTTCGCTCAGGGCGGTGAACCTCGACGTCTTGGAGCCTGGCGCTACTCAGGATATATTACCATGGCTAAAGGCGAGGATGTATCCTGTCGCGCCGTTGCTACATTTGACAAATAATTCAGAGAATTCAACCCCCACCAGAGGACTTGCTCCGGGTATGGCGCGATTCTGATTATGTCAGTGATCTGAGATTATCCATGCGAAACGATGAAGATGGCCTGTTGCCGGTTCCATGGAGACTAATATCCGGACAGGTTATGGATCAAGTGGCTCATGTCCCTTTACTGTTGTATATTGCAGGGGCAATGCTGTGGGTGGACTATATCAACCTCATTGTACTGCGCCACATCTTGAATGTTTCCTGGGACGAATTCCTCACCGCACTGTGTCGACTGCGACCCATCATGCGGAGCGCAGAGATAAATATGTGGAGACACAATATGTGTCAATTACTAGCAATGATCATCCATGATTGGACAACCTCACATCAAGGAACCTGGCGGGCGAACATATGCAGTCGGCTGGCCCGTGGTTGTATCCGTGTGCGGAAGTTGATCGACAACGGAGACCTACCTGAGCGGGGGTTGTGGTAGGTCAGCCAGGGGCGGTTCTGCTTAACCTGACCGATTCGCAGGGAGGATACGATCCCATGGGGCCTCCTCATCAGAGCATCCCCAATCTGTGCGGAATTGCTGCGCGGTGTTCAAGAATTTGTACCGCCTACCATTCCGCGCCATTACGAATCAATACAGCAGGAGCACGAGTGCTACGATGTTATAATGTGGCTCAAGGTGTGCAACTTTCGTGCACCCCAAATCTCCTCACCCATTTGTCTCTTCGGCAGGGTTTTCCTGAACCTCCCCTGGACGAAATTAATCGATGGCATGACTTGTTTTGGAATGAACGGAGAGCGGCAAGCGAGCGCCCAGAATATAACCCGCCAAATGACTATGAAGAGAGGTGGCGAGAGTGGGACCAGAAGTATCCCGAGTGATTGATTCCGTTTCCATCTATGCCGATTGGGAGCTCAACTGAATCCCGGCTGCATATTCAACGGGGAATACGAGAAGACAGTATACGTACGCAATTTTAATATATCTGTATCTTCTTGTACGGAAGCTAGCTATTTCCTCTACTCCCCACACCCCGAGTGAAGCTGAAGTACCTAGAGAGAGGAAAACAAGAAATTTATTTCGCCAAAACGAGCAAGGGCATTGATCCCAATGCGAAATGGTATCCTTACAACTTCATCGTATTTATAGGACGCCGGTCTCCGCAGTGGACTGGGGTAGTGGGATATATTGTGATTTCGGCGGCACGACACCGGCAAATTATCAGACCCGAGGGGACAAGGAATGAGCGATGCAACGCACCCCTTTTCTCCGGCGAGCGTGTACCTGGCTTAAAAAATGTGAGCTCCAAGAGCATTACAGTCCATATAAAAAGAGACGGGCGTTCGAACCGCCCTGGAGACTTTTCGAATGGATGCCGAACTGCTTTTTGCTCTCATTGCTGGACGGCTGGCTGGGCTGAGCGGTGGGCGTGCTCTGTCATTACGGACGGGAAGAAATCAAATGATCATTATCAACATGCATGCAGAGAGGAGATTACCACATTCCATTCAGATTAACAATCCTGGGCACGCCGAAAACAGCACGGGCGATTGAAAACTGAATTTACCTGAATGTGTAGAGATATATCTTCGGATGTTTTTTTTTTTTTCATCTGTATGGCAGAAGGTAGCAAGACATATAGTGACCCCCAGACTAAATATCTCTACGTAATTATTAATGGCCGACGAGCACGATGCCCTTATTCCACAGTTATTCTTCTTTTGGGGAGTTAGGGTAAAAGAGCGATGCCCAAGTGTAAACTATAGTTAGCTTCACGGCGCCCAGTGCCACCCAATCGACGTCAATCTCCTTTGCCTTCCGACGGTGGTATATTCTTCCCCCCAGAACGAGCCATCACTGCACACATATGATACGCCGTATCATACCGGTATCTGAATATTATGGGCCAATCCGAGGGTCCCAGTACCCCTTCCGATATGTATTGCCCCCAGCCAAACTTTTCTCACCACTTCTCTATCTGAAAATATGGTATGTGGCTCCAGCCAAATTTGCTCAGATCCTGCATCGGAGCGGCTCGAAAACGACTGCTTGCCTGTTGGTTTTGCGTCCGGCTGATATGCTAACCTCATTTCCCCTATATACACCTCCCTCCTCCCAAATTTCCAGCTCGAGCGCATCATGATTATTGAACGGTCAAAATTGGCGTCTTGCTCTTGTACAACCTACCAAAAAAATTTTTGACCTCAAAATTTTGAGATTCGTAAATGCCTCCATTTCGAGGCACCACACGCATTTTTATACGCGATATTCCATGCATCGTGGACTTGGCACCTTGAGACGCGTCGAGGATCTGTCGAGGACGCGTCCAAAACGCCAAGAAAACGCGTCGCGGTGATCAAAACATTTGATCACCTGCCAGGGGTCACAATCTTTCTGTCACACTCTTTCTCCTCTCTCCTCCTCACACGGCAACTTGGCGGTGCCGGCTTCGACCGCGCTCTTTCCCTTTCGCATCCCCGGGATTCGCCGCCGCAAGCTTGCTTTCCAACGCGTCACCGCCCCTCAGCGCAACACTCCAGCGTAGCAACGCAGTGCACGTTGCGCTCCGCCAGCGCAATTCCGGAATCCGCCGACGGGGCCCGGCTTTCAATTGGGCTCCACTGCCGCTCCTGTCCCACTCCGCCCGATATTACCGACGTCCATGTCTGTGCCGGCCCAATGCGCTGCTCGCTCCTCGCTCCGACCGCACGTCGCATCCTAGTCCAGCCCTAATCCCTTGCTGCTACTCTGTTCGCCCTCTCTTCCGTTCCATTGCGACGTTCGACTCACCTAGCCTGCGACGCCATTGCAACGCTGACAAGGCCCTCTAGTCTCACTTTTGAAAACATCAGCCCGCCTCCTCCCGATCCTCTTTCCTCCTTCCCCTTCCCTTCGGCGCCTACATCGCATCCCTATCTGTGACGCTCCACTTGCTCCACCACCTCCTCCAACGGCGTCGCTTGCCCAACAACCACCGAAACCACCGGCTTCCGACATTTTCCACACCTCATTAGCTCGTCGCCCCGCCACACTCCAAGCCGCCTCCCGTCGCATTCCCCGATCCCTCCCGACCCCAACGTCGCATCGTGCCCTCCTCTGTCACGCTCCAAGGCCAGCCCTTCATGCGTGCGACGCGTTTGTTTGCGCACCTGTGGCAGCGCCGTCGGTCAGTTCCGACCTCACGTCTTTCACTCACACGGAAATCCCCCACTCATCTCCGCCTGCGCGCCGTTGGACGGCGGGTACGCCCTTGTCCACCGACTGCCGCATGTCCTACCTCACGCCGCCGCCCGCCCTCAGCCACGCCTGGCCCCTCTTGCGCCACGCCCGCCATCCGTCCCACGCCACATTGCTGCCCGTTCTCCCTGACGCTGCGGTGCCTGTGCCATTCTGCTCGTCGACGCCTGCATCTACCTCCCCTGGGAAGGCATGCTTCACACAAATGTAAGCCTAACATGCATTTTAAGCCACAACTTCTGAACGTACTTGGTAGTTCCGACCAAGTTTCGACAAGCAAAATGACAGCCGTCGCGTGACGGACCGTTCCCGTCCAGGACCCGTCAAAACGACGGCCGTGCACGTCGACAGGACGGCGTACGGCCCCGTGCGTCTCCACACAAGCCTTATTTTTGAAGACCCACGGTAAACATCTTTGTTGATAACTCTCCCACGTCCAGCTCGAGCCCCCGCAGATCGCACGACTCGGGCTGGTCGACGGAGGCGACGCACACGCACGCACAGCACCCCGCCGCAAGCACTTAAAATCCAAATGAGGATGACGCCGTTCACGCTTGACGGCGACCCACTCGGCCTCCCCCGGTCCGCATTTGTGCCGCTCGAGCGTGCAGAGGCAAAAGCTAAACCACCGCCGCGGCGAAAGAGGTTCCAGGTGCGTTCAACGATGCGATACGCTTCCACTCACCGACCGTGCTTCTGATGACAGCTTGCTTTGGAGCAGAGGTATATTCGGCGTGCGATAACGGCTCAGACGCCTGATATGCGTGTCGCTGTCATCCCTATACCTACATGTTATGCAGGTTCTCATTTTATTTTGTTCACAGGCGTTTAAGATCTGTTGTCGTACCCTCCTGTTTTTTGCGTTGCGAATCAATGTTGTATGCTCAATTCAACATCGGTTTGTCCTGGACAGAGTATTTGGCATCTGACGATATTGCGCCAGCGCCCGGAACCTTCATACCTTCACTTCAATCCTCAATCTTCATGAATCGTCTGCAAATCGAATCAAGCCTCTTTTTCTCAAATCGATCCAACTTCAAGTTACCATTGCGGTGTGGCATCTTTCCTTGCAATTTCTACCAAGTGCAATCTTGCAATGCTTTAGGCTCAGACGTTTGAATTCGAATTCTTTCCAGCTGGACGTGTTGTCATGTGCTTAATCGAACAAACCACTTCTACTTCTTCACGATATTGCGTGACTATCAGACACGCAAGTCAACGATTCTCCTTCAGAAGTTAGCATACATTCACCTCACCGGTAACTGGAATTTCTGCGTCGTTATGGAGTACATTGACGGGTGTTGTGCTCCACGGGTCGCGCCGATGGACAAATGGCGCCATATCTTCAACGAGCATCCGTACTTCGAACACATTGCCATGAGGTGCAATGAGCCGCATGTGATTCGGTTCATCGACGAAGGAGTAACCGATTGTTTGGCTTGTGGCAAGATCCTGCAATGTAATACCTCGGCTGTTACCGACGGGCTTCGGTGTATCGCACGCCGGATACCGCCAAAGGCTGACGTCGCGCAATTGGAGGAACTGAACCCCGCGCTGTATGAGGAATTTCAGCTACTTGATAGACTGGAAGTCGTTGAGACGTATTGTTGAAGCATTAGCCGAACATGTCGAAGCATTGTAAATTTACTTAACCGTACAGTCGCAAACCACGAAGAGCAACGCTCAAGCTGTTTGGTGAATATCATACCCAAAATGGACCCAAATTGCTCTGTCCAAGTTGTCAACTGTGTCATATAGATGCATGCTTCATGCAACAATTTACCTTGAGGTAGTACATGCCGTTGTTGAAAACGAGCCGAACATCTAGTGAAGCCTCAAATATGTGCAAAGCGTAACACAACAACACCACCGATTGTAGTACCGGCATGAGGGATTTTGGATATGTGGCTTGCATATTCGCAATGGGGACCATAAAAAACCCCCTAATGGTGAACACCCCAATTTTTGGTGGTGCTAATCAACAGAAGTGTAGGGTTGCTCTTCTATGTTATGTTGCTCTTCCCGGTTTGAGACTGTACCCATGGAATTAGAATTCTTTCACGACCGACTATAGATCAAAACTTCTCCACTAGGAATGTATCAATGCCGATATAGAGCCATCTATTCTTTGACGTAACTTCGAGTCTCGCGCTTTCCGTCTACGAGAGCCATTTCTGTGCCTTGAGAGCATCTCGTCAACAGGACTCTGCCTGATGTCCAGAACTCCCCTGACTTAGAAAACTCCCCGCGCAACGCAAGTATATCTCCGATGCGAACCATGCCTGTTCCCCGCTGCCGATGCACATCCATGAATGTAAATCCATCCAGCACCACAGTGAATAGATTGAGTGCCGTTTGGTTGTCACCATCTGAAAGAAATCTCCCCAAAGAACTTGATGGCCTTCTATGGCGTTATGGATGTTGCATAAATCAAATCCAAAAAAAAACTTTTAGTTTTCCAAAACTTTTTCTGCTCAAGTTCTAGAATACCTCTATAGTACATGTCTGTATAGTGTTAGCAGATGTGGATGATTAGCGCTGAGGAAGTGAAGGGAGCAGGGAGGGCTTTGGTGAGGCAGTAGAATTGGAGGAGGGAAAGTACCTGACCCTGAGCCTTGTTTACATGCTGTATTCTACTTCTCTTTTATACTATTTTAGTGAGGCTGTACACTCCTGGTTTCATGTATGCTTCAAGGAGTGAGTCCACATGGTCCTTCACAAAACAGGATGGCGAGGATTATACTCGCCAACTATAATTTCCTTTTTGGGTGAGCGAAGATGTTCAACGTTCGGATAGATTTCCTTTTCCGGATCGAGTTCGCTGCGACTCGAGGGCGAGGATAATCTTCAGCGGCGATTCGCTTCGCTTGCCATATTCCAACACTCCCCCTCAAGCGTAGCGAAGCCCGAGCTTGATAACGAAGTACTGCAGCTTGGGTCACGGTAACGCCTTGGTGAATATGTCCGCAGTCATTTCGTCTGTCGAATAATAGGGTACTGAGATTTGTTGGCTTTCGATTGTCTCCCGAATGAAGTGGTATCGGAGATCGATATGCTTGGTGCGCTCGTGGAACTGGTTGTCCTTCGAGAGTGCTATTGCCGACTGGTTGTCGCAATACACCTCAGTTGGGGTAGTGATTGGTTTGTATAACTCCCCGATGAGCGTGTGTAGCCAGATGGCTTCCTTCGCGGCATGAGTCATCGCAATGTATTCGGCCTTGGTGCTGGATAGCGCAATAATCGGCTGGCGCTTTGAGCTCGCAGATACGCAACCTCCAATCATGAAGTTGTATCCCGAAATAGAGTGCTGATCCATTTGAGAAGCGTGATCTGCGTCGGAGCAGCCATAGAGTGATAGCTTCTTGCCGCCTAGGATAAGGTGCAAATTCCATGTGCCTTTCAGGTACCGGAGAATTCTCTTCACAGCCTCCCAATGCACACGTCCTGAGTTGTGCATAAATCTTGAGGTAATGGAGACTCCATGCGATATATAAAATCGTGTCCCCTGGCAATGATACATGAGGGAGCCCACACCTTCGCAACAAGTTGTCCCCTCCATGTCGGCAATTTCCTTCGGCATTGATGGACACTGCTCTGAAATGAGAATAGCTCCTGGTTCCATTGGTGTAGAGACTGGTTTCGCATCGGTGAGGTTGAATCTGGCGAGTATGGTGTCGATGAATGTGGCCTGCCTGATGGAGATTGTGCGAGACTGCCTGTCTCGTTGAATGTCCAATCCGAGGAGCTATGAAACTTCGCTCAAATCCGTCATCTTGAAGTTCGTGTGTAGGTGCCATTTGACCTGGTCAATCTGACCATCAGTGGGAGCGACAATTGTTAAGTTGTCCACAGCGGCAGCGATGATCTGCATCACCTCTCCTTCACCTTTGATGAACACTGCCTGGTCTGAGCTGCAGATCCGAAATCCCATGGACTTCATGACTTCTGCCAGCTTCTTGTACCAGCCTCACGTGCCTTGTTTGGTCCCATATAGTGCCTTCTTGAGGAGAAGCACATATTTGCTGAGTTCAGCTGGGGACCGGCCACGGAAAGAGTCAACACTCTTGAGATATCTGGGGGGTGGTTTAACATAAACTGTTTCCTGTATCTCTGTGTTCAAGTAGGTGCTCTTGACATCCATGTGGTGAATTTCACAGTTGGAATGCGCAGCTAACACGAGGATAATGCATAGTGTCGATAATTTGACCACTGGAGCAAAAGTCTCGGTGTAGTCAATACCATAGACTTGTGTGTTGCCTTTCGCAACAAAGCGTGCCCAGAATCACGTGACTTCGTTGTTGCTGTCGTGTTTTGTCCTGAACATGAAGCATGATTGCAGGATGTTCGCATTTGGTGGAGGTATGATGATGTTCCATGCGTTGGCCTTTTCCAACTGGGACATTTCTTTGTCAATAGCTTCAGCCCATTGCTGACTCTGCGTGCTATTAAGTGCCTCCTTTGCAGTTTGTGGTTCCGCACCAGGAGTCCCATAGCCGGCCATCGCAAATTCAATATTTGGATGTCTGTGCTTTTCCTCCGTCGCTCCAACTGCCTGTTTGCTAGCAGCGATACGTCCATGGTGCAAATCAGCATAGTTGGTTGCCTTGTGCTGATGAAATCCTCGGCCTGTATTTGGAGCCGGTTCAATCAATCCATTGTGTCGTCTGGGAGGTGGATGAGGATCATTGTCATCCCAGTCCTGATGTCTTCCAGGAGGAGAAGGTGGGCGAGGATCATCTTCAGAGTCTTCGTCCTCGAGAGCAGGGGGTGGATCAGGGATTTGTGGAGCTGGAATGTCGGTTTGGGGTGCTTCGGATCGATCATCTGGAATAAGAACTGTGTCCTCCGATGGAATGTTCAGGGCGATGTCCATCCTCTCCCCCTTGAACTGACATTCCCATTGAGTATTTCATCCGGGTTGAACTTGACATTGTGTTCCACTGTAACGGTCCATTTCTTTGGCCAGAAAATCCTGTATCCCTTGCTTTAATCATCAAATCCGACAAAGTGTGCCTCCACCGCTCGGTCATTGAGCTTTTTGGTATTCTTGAGTCAGACCCATGCTTTGCATCCAAATTCATGGATGTCTGACAAGTCAGGCTTTTCATCTGTGGCAGCTTCGAGTGGGGTCTTGTTTGGCAGAGCATGTGTCAAAGTGCAGTCTTTTAACCAAACTGCGTGTTTGATGGCCTCTCCCCCATAAGAATTTGGGAAGGCCTGCTGCAATCAGCATAGCGCGTCCATGCTCGAGTAGAGTCCAGTTAAGTCGTTCTGCAACTCCTTCTTGCTGAGGCGAGTTGTGCACGTTTAAACATTGCACAGTCCCATTCGCCTTCAAATGTCGCGAGAATTCCGCCAACAAATATTCTCCGCCTCAATCGGTATTGGGGGTGCCAATCGTCGCTCCCCCTAGGCCTGGGCCTGTTTCGAGGATGTTGATTGTTGCTCCTCCGCGATGTTGTTTGGCCCATGCTTCATAGTCCAGGTAGGCGTCAAAGGTTTCGCTCTTCTTCTGGATCAGGTAGAGCATGGTCTTGTGAGTGCTGTCATTGGTGAAGGTGACATAGTAAAGCCTTCCCCTAATGGTCTGGACTTGAGCTGGCCCCCAAACATCGGAGAAGACTCATTCTCCATATCGTGTGGCCCATGTTAGGCTCTTTGGAAAGGGTTTCCAAGTGGCCTTTGCTCGCACTACAAGGCTCGCAAAATTCAGCCTTTGAGTGCATATCCAAGTCTATGCCTTCAACCATTCCCAGTCTGACAATATCCCGGGCTGCGGCCGGCGATATGTGACCTAGGCAACGAGGAAGCTTGGAGAGTGTCAACTTGACCTTCACTGTGTTGGCGCTTTCGATCTTCACCCTGTTGGCGGCTTCAGTCTTCACACGAAGATTATCTTCAGGTGGTATGGTCAGCATCCTGGTTGCCATACTACTTCCCCAGCTTGTGTTTGAGTCTTGCTGAGGTGGAACAGTCAGCTTCCCAGTTGCCGCCAGTTTTCCACCATGTCCACATGCCATGTTGGTCGTTGCAGAATTTCCTCCGGATGTGTTCGCCTCACAGGCCTTCGTGCTTCTTTCACCAGACGCATGCACCGTGCTGCACATGGCTGCCACGGAGTCTTGCTCTAATGTATTCCTTGCATGAGCTGCATGGCAAGGAATCCTGTATAGCCCATTCGACATGGGGATCCTCCCAATAATCCCTCTTGCTGGGGATGAAATTGTACATCCCCCATTTCCAATAGTGAGACTGTACCCTGTGCAGTCGAGACGGCTGCCCGATATGAGGGTGAACGGCATTGAAGGAGCATGAAGTGCATCCTTTAATGTCGTGGAAGTTGATCTTTGCCTGTTCAGCAGTATGGTTTCAACATCTCCCCGTCCCACAGCCTCAAACGAAAGTCCGCCAGTGGCATGTATGGCGATGGGCGAAATGGGCCGATAATTCTTGAATTGTGAAAGGTCCGGGCACAAATGCAAAGTTGCTCCGGAGTCAATGAGTTGTTCCCCGAAGTCCTCCCTCATCACAAATGCGCTTGGCATGAAGGTGACAAAGGCGACATTTTCGTCATGGTGTGCCGCGTGTGCGTGATGTCCACGACATTGTCCCTGTCCCTTCTGTCATGGTCCCTGTCCTTCTTTTCCACCACCGGGTTTCCAGCAGTCCGATTTCATGTGACCATTTCGGCCACAGCTGTAGCATTGCACCACCTTTCCTCCTTCTCCACGAGACCTGGCGCCCAGGCCCCCGGATCTGGCCCAGTTCTTCTTTGATGCTGGCTCTGCGGCCGCAGTTCCCAAATAGTAGGCGGAGTTTTCTTCTGGCTGGCAACGATTGTCTTCGGTGCAGATTTTCTCCATGAGTTTCTGGTGTTCTGCCTCCTCTGAAAGGTGACTGATGAGGTCGTTTGGAGTGAGGATTACCTTCATGATCTGTGAAGCGGAAATGATGGATGTGAGGATGGGCCAGTACAATTAGGGCATGGAGCCCTGAATGATGGCAATGATATCCTTATCTTTGACTTTGGCCCCCAATGAGGCCAATTCCTCGTGCTGCGTGCACATACAGTCAAGATGGGCAATTACATCCTCTTTCTCGCTGCATCACATTTCTTGGAGCTGTCATTGTTGATCTGCAATGACCAGCTTGCTCTTGTCCTCGTACTCACTGCACACAAGGTTCCAAACCTTGGCAGCAGTTTGGGACTCCAGGCCATTGATCAGCAGCAGTATTCTGTCATTGACTGTGCTCACGATCTGTTGGATGACCTAGGCCTCCTTCTGCTCGAATGTGTCCAACTTCTTCTCATTCTCCTTGATCTGTGCCGTTGTTGCTTTGGTTGACCTGTCCTCTAGAAGTAACGGACTATTCTCCGTGTTGAGGTTGTTTGGCATGAACTCATATGGCCTGCATGCTGTGTCCGATAGATGACGATGAAGGTTACGTGCCTTAAGCGCATGAATGGTGCAACTCTTGTACGATAACCAGTTTGCTCCATCGTCCTTGGGTTTGGTGACCTGGTACAGATTGAAATGTGAGTTAGACAGGGAGAGTCGGAGTCAGGGGCAGGGCCCATAACCTGTTAGCAGATGTAGATGATTAGCACTGAGGAAGTGAAGGGAGCAGGGAGGGCTTTGGTGAGGCAGTAGAATTGGAGGAGGGAAAGTACCCGACCCTGAGCCTTGTTTACATGCTGTATTCTACTTCTCTTTTATACTATTTTAGTGAGGCTGTACACTCCTGGTTTCATGTATGCTTCAAGGAGTGAGTCCACATGGTCCTTCACAAAACGGGATGGCGAGGATTATACTCGCCAACTATAATTTCCTTTTTGGGTGAGCGAAGATGTTCAACGTTCGGATAGATTTCCTTTTCCGGATCGAGTTCGCTGCGACTCGAGGGCGAGGATAATCTTTGGCAGTGATTCACTTCGCTTGCCATATTCCAACATATAGTAGGTAGGTCCAGTATGCCCATCTGCCAAGGAATTAGTACTGAATAGGGCTATCTCTGCATGGAGTGCCCTAGAATGCAACTATGGAACAGCGGGCCAATCGTGCACAGCCACTACATCAGCTCCTTTGCTCTTCTTCGCGACATCCAAAGTCAAACAAGAGCAGCAGGTACTGTGCACCATGTGCTGGTATTAATTCAGATCTCCTTGGGTGGTCTAGTTTTGAACTCAAATGTGGGGTCTGTTTGTGCATGCGAACCAATTTGACAAGTTTGTGGAGAAGTCCCACGCTCCAGCCGATGTCATCACGCGAGTATTAAGCTCAATTCAGGCGGGAGCACCACCAATGGTGGTGTGTCAGGTCTTCTTCTAGACTCATAACCAGTCAGCCTACAATGAGCAACAAATGTGGCGAGCACGTTGCTGTAGGCAGACTGGTACAACTTGGGCCAAACAAAAGGGCTGAGCCCGGAGTTTGAAAATTTCCTTCTCTGTTAGCCTGAGCTCAATTTTTATTATATCACACAACTCCAAAGATCAAATTGACTTCAACTAAACTTATCTTGAAATCTGTCTCCTCAGATTTTTGCAAAGCATCCTAGGATGCGCAAATCAGAACCTCAAATTGGACTGAGAATTGATGGGACTGCGCAGCCACAATGATGCCGATGATCCACATCCGCTAAAGATTTCAAACTCCGGGCTCAGCCCTTTTGTTTGTCCCGAGTTGTACCAGCCTGCCTACAGCAAAGTGCTCGCCACAATTTTTGCCACTCGTAGGCAGGCTGGTCACAAGCCTAGTCTTCTTCAGCGTTTGGTGTAATGAGATAGGGACCAGGGTCATGGAGAACTGCGGTTACGTGGGAACAAAGAGAAAGGCCAACAGGCAGGAACCATGATGGCAGTCTCAAGAAATGAGCAACAAGGGAGTGCCAACTAAGTAGTCCGTTTGGGAGACAAGCTACGGCCGAGTGGCTGTTTGCGTTCTGGGGGCATTCTGTGCAGAGATAGCCTTATTCAATACTAATTCCTTGGCAGATGGGCATACTGGACCTACCTACTATACAGACATGTACTATAAAGGTATTCTAGGACTTGAGCAGAAAAAGTTTTGGAAAACTAAAAGTTTTTTTTGGATTTGATTTATGCAACATCCTTAACGCCATACTGTCAGGGACTGGGTAGTTGACCACCCGGGGTAGTTGACCACATGCCAGATATAAGACTATGGGTCACAGATTGCACAAAGCCAAGCTTGTGGGAGGGAATGGGATGTTTGACGATTGTTCATGCCAAATTTAGAGGCAAGGTGATGGTTGGATCAAAAGTTGCCTGTTTTACCTGTCGGCCGAAGCCCGAAAACATCAATTCCTTAACTCTGAACGCCAATCAATAGCTGACCACCCTTGTTTCTCAACCAATTCTAGGTCAATCCACGACTTTGGGGGCTCATTGTGGAGCCCTGATTCTTGACATCAAAGTATACCTATTCAAGCGAGGTAATAACTTTTATTTCTTCCTTCAGGACTCTCACGAATGCTTGAAATCTGACATCAGGCGGCACAAGATGACCACCCGTACCACAAGCGCAACGTTGACGCTGCAGGCCTGAGACCGGAAGGGGACCACCTTAATAGTCAGCACCCAACACTGAGATGTTTTTTAACACCATGTACGCTCTATTCCTTTCTCCCAGTAATGCACAACATCAAATCACCCAAATTCTGTGGTTGTGAATTCTGGATTTTTTTCAGAAGCCGTGGGCATCAAGAGGTGAATATATGGGCTCTGAGACCATGATCTACCTCATATGAATCCATATGCATCATACTTTGTCCCTCCGAGCTCTCTGTGGCTCGTACGGGAGTGAATTTCTCGAACACATCAATTTGACCGAACATTCATCCATGTACAACGAAATCCGTATAGCACGAACAGGGCCCAGGGACCTCTCTGGCTGACGTGGAACGTAGGCATGGAACCTAAATGAAATTTTAGATGCCTGGGTGCCACATTTTGGCCCTCAGAAGCGTCTTTTGGTGGGTGGTCAACTACCCTGTTTTCTGCCTTTTTGGGAAAGTTTGTCGAAGGAAATTCACTCCGGCTTCAAAACGGCATGCAAATTTACCAAATTATTTTAGCGTATTCATAGGATGCAGGCCTTCATTATGAGGCCCCATGAACTCCATACGGCGACTGGTAGCTACAGTGTTAAACCGAAAACGCTTAGGTGGTCAACTACCCAGTCTCCAACAGTAGCCTTCATCGTCACTGGACTATCCTTTCTTTGAGAGCAGAGCCAAGATACACATTTGCCCAATGTGCCGTGGTAGGTTGATCATTTGAACCGTGAAAAAGATCGGCAAGCCTTTCTGAGCAGAATGTAGCACCTTCCTCCTATTTCCCTCGAGCCGCAGCTTAGCATTCCTCCAGAAGTAGTGTCGCTGCCATGGGCTGGCTGCATGGTACAGAGATAAAGCTTCACATAAGTCTACCAGTCGGATAGGAAAATGTCGCGTTGAAATGATGGCAGGAAATATCGAGATGTTCGTTCACCAGTTCTGGGCTGGCTTCGGTAGAGATGTAGTTAATGCGAGGCATGCAGACGTTCCAAAGGTTCACGCAAGGTTGTGAAATCTGCACGATAAAAGACGTAAACAGAAGAGATAATGCGGCTATTTTATCAGTGGCCAAGAAAAGAGCACGTTGCGCAGCAAAGAAGCCGATCTGATCCTCAGTGACAAAAAAAAGATTCGGATTGAGAACAAGTCGAAAAGACCGGCGAATTGGATAGATTACAACCAGGCTTTGACTGGAGAAAAGTACTCTGCGTCTGAAATTTAAGTGGGAGGTGGGGTAGCCCTGAAGCACGCGAGACGGTGTGCCAAGAATACCGCGACTCTTGAAAGTCAAACCCCATATCCTGACAAATTCTTCAGATGAAGTGTCAGTGCCTCGGGGTTACGGTGAAACGGTTTCCTCTATATCCGGACAGCAGTCGCAACGCAGCGTATGTCCAAAGAGATCCAGAGAAATGGTTTCCCGTTGGCCATAGAGAGCAAATTTGAGACGCGCAGAGTGCCCAACTTGACAGGAAAGAGCGAGAGAATGACCGAGGAAATAAGACGAGGAAAGTTGCAAGTGACCTCAGGCTGGGATCTAGCAGCAAATTCCAAGTGTGAGACGTCCACGAAAGACTGATAACTACGAGCCTGTGAGTGTCGAGAGTTGAAAGCTTTCACTGGCATATAGATTCTCAGTTATCAAACTACCAGTGCTGACAAAGGCATATGGCACGCAATCCTGAAGCGGTCGGCAACGCACCTATCCCGCTCATCAATCAAGCGCAGAGCACTGGCATACCCCCAAGTAAAGGCAAGATGAAGGAAGTTCCAACATTCTGTATGGAACATCGCGGGGACAGCGGCCGCGAGAGAGGGTGGGATGTATGCCTCTGACTCATTCTATGCATGAATGATGGGAAGGAGCAGAGGCAACAGGCCCAAATAATGTGCACTGACGTCTGGAGTAAAGACAACGGTGAATCCCCCACAGTCGCAAAAGAGGCATTAATTCCAAGGTGGCAAGTAGAACCGTCCCGCACATAGTCAGACATAGTGGAGAGAGAGGTGTCCAAGATGATGGTGTGGACACAAAGGAAAGCTATGACTGCCTAAACTGAGGAGGGGATAAATGGGGAGAAAAATCTTGTACCGAGAGAGATGGATTCAATTTCGATGTTCAACCCTGACCACAACTCCCCAATTATTGTGTGGTCGTGAGAACACTGCTTTGGGAGAGAGAGGTCACCTGTTGGAGCAGACTCAAGCAAAGCAAAACTGGTGTTTTTGTATTTTTCCTCAAACCTCTGAAAAAGCTTCTCCAACGTACCATCTTATGCTCTCAATGTTGAAGTTCAACTTGTTTGGCTCACATTCGAGAATCAGTTGTTAAGAATTTAGGGGTACAATGCTATCACCCCAAATCACTGCCATCTTTGCTGCCACCACTCTCTTCACTGCCATCATCTTCATCCTCATCCTCATAATCACCACTGCCATCCTTGCTGTCCCTGGTATGCAAGTCCTCTTCCCTGGCCTTCCTCAAACTGCTTTCCCAGCATTGAATCACTTCCTCCCAAGGTGGTCCATAGAAGGATGCCTCCCTGTCCAAATAGTCTTGCCACCTTCTTTCCAGTGCGTCATCACTATAATTCACTGGTCTCTTGTCAACCTTGCCTTTTTGAACAATACTCTCAGCCAGATATCCTTGCCAACGGTCAATAAAGTCAGGTTGGGGATTGGGGGATGTCTTCATGGTGGTGAGCATTAGTCTCTAGTGTGTGGAAACTCACCTTCAACCATTGAATCACATCATAGAACTCAACAGGTTCAAGGTGATTCCAATGTTGCGAGAACACATCCCATGGTGGAACAAATTGATCAAGTTTCTGTAGCAGCTGGGGGTCTGGTTGTGAGGAAGATCTGATGTGGCGACCCCATTCACGCCCATACCCAGCTCCACATCCCAACAATTGCCTGCAGAAAATTGGTATGTTTTCAGTTGAGACTATGCTTGGCATTCTGCTCACCACAACACCATGGGCCGTTCTCCTCTCCCAATGTGCTGCATGAGTCGAAGAAATCCACAAGCTAACTCTCGAGAAACCATGGTAGCAGGGTAGAGATGGTCTAGTTCTTGGCAAAGTGCAGGCCGGAACAAGAAGAGCATGTGAAAAAACACAGATTGGTGGGTTATGAGTGGATGAAGAGAACAAATTGACTCCAGAATATTGTCCCAAGACAGATCTAACACAATGTGGGTTTGAAACAATTGGTTGGAATAGCTATCAGGTAAATAGCTTTGATTGTGGGTAAGGAGCCTTCCAGCATGAAAGATGCGGATCAGGTAGGGAGACTGGGAAAAAACCTCCTGACAGGCTGCTACTATCGCCTGCAATTCACCAGCAATCCGAGAATGCAAAACATATATCATGCTGAGAGATGGGGCCAAAACATCGAGATCACTTTCTGGAAACTGCTTCCCATGTTCTTTGAGTAGATGGCCTGCAATTTTGTGTTGGAAATTTTGGTATTGGAGGAGAAAGTGATAAGCTTCCCACTGTCGGATTAGAGCTTCAGGGACAGGATTAATTTTCTTCCTGAGTGAATTTACTTGAGAACAAAAAAAGGTAGAAAGACACACCTTGAGCCAAACTAGAAAATCCTCTATCCCTTGTCGGTGGTGTATGTCACTGGAGTGGAGGAAAAAGTCCGGATTGAGCAGTTTAATGTGGGGAATGAGATCTGCAGAAGGTGGAAGTGAAGTGATATATTCAATCCAGTTTGGGGAAGATCTTGAGAGGTCCCTGAATATTGCAGATCTAATATAGGTTCAGAATGGGAATACACCTCCACATACCAGTAGAGCCAAAAATTTGCCAGGTTTTTCTGAGGATTGCCATATGTGTATGCCAGTACTCTGAGGATTGACTGTCCCAATTTTGCCTTGTGCTCTACAGAACCAACATAGAAATCTGATGACCGTTTTTTATCTTTCAGGAAGTCAAGAAATGAGGCATGGTGCACCCCAAGTAGATATCCTGAGAATTGTGGTACTTTGAGCACAGAGTGTAGAGGTCGGATACTCAACTCCACAGAGCCCAGTTGGAGACCAAGTAGCACATCAATATCCTGCACAGTGAATTTTCCCAGATAGTGAATCATTGTACACAAAATATTGCAGAGGATGGGGTGGTACTGGACTGGGACTGTTGAGAGAATTTGCATATATAGCCGGTCAAGAGTTGCAAATGGTGATTCAGAGTCATGGGGTATAAGATTTTGAAGCACAATGTCCAGTTTTTTGGACGGCCAAGAATACTCATCATCCACAAACTTGATGACTGTGGCGGCATAGACAAAGTAGCCAGATGAATTTTGAACTAGTTTTTCAAGAGTGTAAGGTCCTGGCCATGGAGTTGAAATGTCCTTCATGGCAGAATGGTTGCGATGAATGCGTGAAAATTCATCATGGAAGTAAGTCCGGATGTCCTCGAATGACTGCTCAATATCAGTTGAGTCTGCCACTCCTCGAAAGGCCTCCTCTCCGAAAGTCTCTCGGATATGCGGTTCTGGTCTGCTTGCAACAAGAATCCGAACTGCTAGGTGGTGCTTCTTGGCAGCAGATCCTATCAAATGTAATATTTGTTGCTGAATATTGTGCCCATTGCACTCATCCAACCCATCAATGAGGAGGGCTGGGGGTGAAGTACCATGAGCCAACCTGCATGGCTCAAGGATGAGGCTTCTCAGCTGCACATCAAGGCTTCTACCAAGAACTGATGGATCTGTTTCCACGCTCCGCAAGATTGCATCCTTAAATTCGGACTGATGGAGAGCAAGCTGATAAGCAAGGGTTGCAAACAGCATTTTTGCATTCCCACAAGTGCTGTGGCCACGTTTGAAAAAGAAGCTGCCCCCAAGCTTCCCATCTTCTTGCAGTCGCCGACATAGAGTCTGCATGATGGCGGATTTTCCCGCACCAGCAGGACCATGTAGCCAGTGGATAGGGTATTCCGAGTTCGGGTCAATTACCCAATTATAGAGGTTCTTGAGCAATTCGGTGCGTGTTTCAGGATGGCATCTCGGCTGGGGAAAACTGTCTGCAGAGTCGTACAGAGCCTCCAGGGCAACAGCACGATGGAGAGTATGGAGTCCTAAGGCCCTACCAATGTTCAGGAAAACTTGAGCACGGGGAAAGGAAAGAGGTATTAATCCAACGTACTGGTCATTCATGTGGAGGGTTTCGACTGAGTCGATTGTCACAATGGGGCCCTTCCCAATGCCTCCATTGCCACCAGTACCCTGTGCGCCGGCTCCGCCACCAGGGCCACCGATACCACCTGGGGAACACGGGTAAGGATCTTGGACAACGATTGAGGTCCATCATACCATGGAGATGAAATGTTGAATTTTTCAGATGCATTGGGAGGGTGGATCGTTGAAATGTCCGAATCAATATGTATGCTGTACATACCATTCGACGATAAGACGACATTCAGTCGCCGGTAACCTTCATACACAGGAAATAGGACTGACCTGGGAAGGGATAAGACGAGTATTTCGCTGGAGCGGGGGGAAGTGAAGGTAGAAGACACAGAGCAGTGCAGGTCCTCGTGCTCGCGGTGGTTACGGTGCACCGCCTCAAGGGGGACAGCAGACAGCATGCATCTTCGCACGAGGAGTCTTCGAGAGGAAAGTCCGGGCCTGTGATCCGGCATCAAGTCACAAGCGGCTGCTGCGTGCATAAGTACTCCCAAAGATTCGGGCGCGCGGAAAAGGGCCAGAACAGGCACGGAGGTCAAAGCGCAAGTCCGATGCTATTGGTACGTTGTAAGGTCCGGTGATGCCGAAGGCGAACAGACCCCAGAAATCTTCAAGAGCCGCTACTTATCACTCTGAGCTGAGTGGGTGAGGTGTAGGATTTCAAAAGACTCACTGCATTCAAGGGCCGTCTAGACAGCCCATACGCCGGGACGCCTCGGCAGGGCGTAGCCGACAAGGCTGGCGAGCAGCGGCTAGGCGGCTAGCCATGGCGTGGCGAGGCGATGCTAGGCGGCCATCGGTTTCCACCGCACTCAAATTCAACACGTAATGGAAGAGCATAGAAGAATCAGGCTCCGGGGCCATTTGTGAGTGAAATACACCCAAAAAATACTCACAAAATCCCTGGTAAATCAACAACCAGCACAGGGGCCACCTAGCAAAAGATGTGTCGAGGCGTGCCGATCCTCCTAGACTTATGGAGTCTAGGAAGTCGTCGCGGACCTAAGCGGGCCTCAACTCTAGCGTGCCTAGGCAACCAGAATTAGCCGAGTCTAGGCTAGTCTCTCTTGACAGACGCTTCAGTATCTTGATCAACTCGTTCCTCGTTCGATATGAAGTCTGTTGGTTACCGCGTAAATTACCCGGTAGCCTGCGTTATTATGTAAGTTTCCCTTTTCGGAATTCACGTGGGCATGCCTTCGACGCGACTTGGACGCGTCGTGGGCACCCTGGTGGGTGGAGAAACAATTCCACAGCTCAAACGGAACCACATAACATTCAAAGACTTGATAATTTTTTTCGGGGCCGTTTGGAGCAGGGGAAGTCCTCCTACAAGTATCTTCACCAGATCTGAGGCCTTTACATCCGGAAACAACATACCTGACACAGAATAGAGATTATTTTTTTCAAGGGTCTATTCAAACTGTTTAGAAGTCAGCCCGCCCGGTCCGCCGATGAAATAGGGCGAAGAACGCGTCGAGACGCGCGTCGAGTCGTGAATTCCGAAAAGGGAAACTTACATAATAACGCAGGCTGCCTACTAACCGGGCGTGGTAACCAACAGACTAAGTCTAGGCAAGTTTAGACGCCTCCACGGAGATAGGCGCGCCTAGCCATCACCTCAGCGTGCCTAGAATTCGGCCGTTCTAGAACCGGCTTGAACGCAGTGACTACTAAATTCAAACTAAATTACTCACTAAATACGGGTTTAAATACTATTCTGTATCTAAAATGTCCTTATTCCTAATCTAGCTACTTGTTCTACGAGTCAAGTGACTACCGAGTCAAAACTACTCCTGTACACGTGTGCGACCCGCTCAATTGTGTGATAGAGAGAAGGAAAAAGTATCTTCAGGGCCCAGGCTCACAAGCGAAGACGCACTTACAGATACGAAGCCAGGAACAGCTTGCGAATATACATCATTGAAGCATGACTTCAGGACAAGAACATCGAGTAAGATCGATGTGACCTTAGTAGTGTTGCCGAGGTCCGGTTAGGTCCGGTTTTTTATGAAAAAATCCGAACCCCGAACCTGACCTGGGATCCGGTTCGCTCAGAATGCCCGAACCCCGGACCGAACCTCGGTCCAGTTCAGCAAGGGTCCGGTTTGGGTTCGGAAGAGGTTCGAACCTCAACGGACTTCAAAAAATATTAAAGCTCATTTTTCTACGGAAATGCAAGAAAATAGCTTACCGGTGTGCTCCTCAAGATCATCCAATGCTACAACTACGCTTCTCTGCTTGCCCTCTGGCCCTGGCATGAAGATTTTTGCGCCCGCTGTTCAGTAGTCGAAGAGCCTCGAATCTCAGAGGAATCATACTGAACATGGTGTCAAGAATTTCGCGTCTTGTGGGTAAAAATTGTACTTACCTCCCTCCGGGCCATCACAACGTCTATACTTTCCGAAAGAGCATACCTTCCCTCTCATCGCATGGATCTTGTAACCGCAGTAAAATTTTGTTGTTGTGAACCTGAAATTTGGCCAGCGGATTCAATATTGCCTATATTGAACTGGCGCGGCCAGGGCACCACCATCAAATCTTTTTCAAAGCACTGTAGCCGGCCCTAAGGTGCAGAAAAAGCGAAGAATTTGGCCAGAATACGGGGGAAAAAAATCATGGGTTCGAACAGGTTCGCACATGTTCGGACAGGTTCGGGAAGTTCCGAAATTGCTCGAACCTTGAACCTGACCTGGGGTCCGGTTCGGTCCAGGCGCCCTCGCCGAACCTGAATTGAGGTCCGGTTCGGGTTCGGTTCAGGTTCAGAATCGGTTCCGAACCCGACACCGGCAACACTAGACCTTAGGTCTGGACCCCTGCGTTTAGAAAGACGATAATCTGGAATACCCACCCCCCGTGCTACTAGTAGTAGTACAGAGGTAGAAAATGCGCACAAGTGTTTCCAACCAGGATTCAGATTTGATACTACAAAGTTTTGTTTTGGTGGTTGTGCATTACATTGCAGCGGACCAGCTGAATCGGAATTGTGCTTCAATGTCCGACTAGGAGTCGTTGACCTTGTTGCTTTAATTGAGGTTGATAGTCTTCGAGTCTTCCCCCACTTCTTCAGCTTTGCGATGCCACGTTTGTACAGGTGTGGTATCCGGATTGCATCATTTGCCCAGTATTCGGGTGCTAATAGCGAGCCCTTGCCATCGCTAATTTCCGAGTAGCGGCTAGATGGGCCCGCATCGTTTGCGACAAATCTGCCGTGAATGCGTACAGAATCGTAATCGAACTACTTGGGCAAATGGCTGCGCTCGGCCTGGATGTCGAATCCAGCCAGAAGACATTGAGATTGCGGAGCAACGCTATTCTAGCAGCAATGGCTGCTCAGTGCGCCTGGCATTATGGGGAGGAAATACAGGCTATGGAATTCCTCGAAGCTAGATTTTGGTCACAAGTACTTCAGCTTCACCCGTCCCTGGAGGATCTTCAATCTGCTCATCCAAAGCTAGACCAGATCTTTTGAAGCACTTCCGAGCAACTTGTGCAGGGCTTTCACCGTGACGTGCAATCCATGCGTATGCTGCCCCCCAAGACAGATCACATATGATGATTGACGATGAGGATCGGCGCTACCGGGAATTAAGCGCCACTTGGACTCAAACGATTCACGACATCCAGCAGCAGCCTGGCTTCGAACGGTTTCTCCGACCAAAAACGTTCGAAGAATTACGAGCAGCTGCAGTCAATGGGCTAGTTGTCATCCTGACCACCATTGATTACTTCTGCACGGCCATGATGTACGGTTTGTGAACTCGCCCGACACATTTGCAGACAGCAAACCATCTGGTACAACTTCTGCGTGCTGTGTTGACAGGCTCCGAGATCGAGATCAGCCAGCTTCTCACGGAGTTGAGCAGGGAAGCTGGAATCGGCCCTGTCAAGAGCCGATTTCCGTGGACATTAGAAGACGCAGGGGACCACCATGTAAAAAAATATAGCATTATTGGAGAGACGGGCGTTCGAATCGCCCTGGGGACTTTTCGAATGGATGCGAAACCGCTTTTTGCTTTCACCGCTGGATGCCTGGCTGGGCTGAGCGGTGGGCGTGGTTTGTCATTACGGACGGGAACAAACCAAATAACTATTATCAACATGCATGCAGAGAGGGGATTACCCACCCTCGATTCAGATTCCCAATCCTGGGCACGCCGAAAACAGCACGGGCGATTGAAAACTGAATTTACCTGGATATGCAGAGATATATCTTATTTTTTTTCATCTGTGATCCGACAGTGGCAAAGGGTACCAAGACATATAGTGACTCCCCAGACCAAATATTTCTACGTGAGGATTAATGGCCGACGAGCACGATGCCCTTATTCCACAGTTATTCTTCTTTTTGGGGAGTTAGGGTAAAAAGAGTGATACCCAAGTGTGAACTATAGTTAGGTCCGCGGCACCAGTGCCACCCACTCGATGCCAATATCCATCGCCTTCCAACGATAGTATATTTTCCCCCCAGAACGAGCCATCGTTGCGCACGTGTATCATGCCGGTATTTGAATATTATGGGCCCATCCAAGCGTCCCAGTACCCCTTCCGATATATATTTTCCCCCAGCCAAACTTTTCCCACCACTTCTCCATCTGAAAATATTGTATGTGGCTCCGGCCGAAATTTGCCCAGATCCTGCATCAGAGCGGCTCGAAAACGACTGCTTGCCTTTTGGTTTTGCGTCCGGCTCATATGCTAACCTCATCTCCCCCATATACACTTCCCTCCTCCCAAATTTCCAGCTCAAGCGCATCATGATTATTGAACGGTCAAAATTGGCGTCTTGCTCTTGTACAACCTACCAAAAAAAGTTTCTGACCTCAAAATTTTGAGATTCGTAAATGCCTCCATTTCGAAGCGCCACACGCATTTTTATATCCAGTATTCCATGCATCGTGGACTTGGCACCTTGAGACGCGTCGAGGATCTGCCGAGGACGCGTCCAAAACGCCAAGAAAACGCGTCGCGGTGATCAAATATTTGATCACCTGCCAGGGGCCACAATCTTTCTGTCACACTCTTTCTCCTCTCTCCTCCTCGCGCGGCAACTTGGCGGTGCCGGCTTCGACCGCGCTCTTTCTCTTTCGCATCGCCGCCGCAAGCTTGCTTTCCGACGCATTACCGGCCCTCAGCGCAAGACTCCGGCGTAGCGACGCAGTTCACGTTGCGCTCCGTCAGCGCAATTCCAAAATCCGCCGACGGAGCCTGACTTTCAATTGGGTTCCACTACTGCTCCTGTCCCACTCTGCACGATATTCCCCACGTCCATGTCTGTGCCGGCCCAATGCGCGCTCGCTCCTCGCTCCGACCGCACGTCGCATCCTAGTCCAGCCCTAATCCCTTGCTGCTACCCCGTTCGCCCTCCTTTCCGCTCCGCTGTGGCGTTCGACCCGCCTGGCCTGCGACGCCATCGCAGTGCCGACAAGGCCCTCTAGTCTCACTTTTGAAAACATCAGCCCACCTCCCGCTGATTCTCTTTCTTCCTTCCCCATCCCTTCGGCGCCAACATCGCACCCCTATCTGTGACCCTCCACCTTTGCTCTACCTCCTCCAACAGCGTCGCTCGCCCGACAACCACCGAAACCACCAGCTCCACCGACATTTCCCACACCTCATTAGCTCGTCGCCCCGCCACACTCCAAGCCGCCTCCCGTCGCATTCCCCGATCCCTCCCGACCCCAACGTCGCATCGTGCCCTCCTCTGTCACGCTCCAAGGCCAGCCCTTCATGCGTGCGACGCGTTTGTTTGCGCACCTGTGGCAGCGCCGTCGGTCAGTTCCGACCTCACGTCTTTCACTCACACGGAAATCCCCCACTCATCTCCGCCTGCGCGCCGTTGACGGCGGGTACGCCCTTGTCCACCTGCTGCCGCCCGTCCTACCTCACATCGCTGGCAGTCCTCCACTACGCCGGCCCTTCCTGCGCCACGCCGACGCCGGTCCTACGCCACATTGCCGCCGTTCTCCCCGATACTGCGGTGCCTGTGCCACCCCGCTCATCAACGCCGACATCCGCCTCCCCTGGGAAGGCATGCTTCACACAAATGTAAGCCTAACATGCATTTTAAGCCACAACTTCTGAACGTACTTGGTAGTTCCGACCAAGTTTCGACAAGCAAAATGACAGCCGTCGCGTGACGGACCGTTCCCGTCCAGGACCCGTCAAAACGACGGCCGTGCACGTCGACAGGACGGCGTACGGCCCCGTGCGTCTCACACAAGCCTTATTTTTGAAGACCCACGGTAAACATCTTTGTTGATAACTCTCCCACGTCCAGCTCGAGCCCCCGCAGATCGCACGACTCGGGCTGGTCGACGGAGGCGACGTACACGCACGCACAGCGCCCCGCCGCAAGCACTTAAAATCCAAATGAGGATGACGCCGTTCACGCTTGACGGCGACCCACTCGGCCTCCCACGGTCCGCATTTGTGCCGCTCGAGCGTGCAGAGGCAAAAGCTAAACCACCGCCGCGGCGAAAGAGGTTCCAGGTGCGTTCAACGATGCGATACGCTTCCACTCACCGACCGTGCTTCTGATGACAGCTTGCTTTGGAGCAGAGGTATATTCGGCGTGGCGATAACGGCTCAGACGCCTGATATGCGTGTCGCTGTCATCCCTATACCTACATGTTATGCAGGTTCTCATTTTATTTTGTTCACAGGCGTTTAAGATCTGTTGTCGTACCCTCCTGTTTTTTGCGTTGCGAATCAATGTTGTATGCTCAATTCAACATCGGTTTGTCCTGGACAGAGTATTTGGCATCTGACGATATTGCGCCAGCGCCGGAACCTTCATACCTTCACTTCAATCCTCAATCTTCATGAATCGTCTGCAAATCGAATCAAGCCTCTTTTTCTCAAATCGATCCAACTTCAAGTTACCATTGCGGTGTGGCATCTTTCCTTGCAATTTCTACCAAGTGCAATCTTGCAATGCTTTAGGCTCAGACGTTTGAATTCGAATTCTTTCCAGCTGGACGTGTTGTCATGTGCTTAATCGAACAAACCACTTCTACTTCTTCACGATATTGCGTGACTATCAGACACGCAAGTCAACGATTCTCCTTCAGAAGTTAGCATACATTCACCTCACCGGTAACTGGAATTTCTGCGTCGTTATGGAGTACATTGACGGGTGTTGTGCTCCACGGGTCGCGCCGATGGACAAATGGCGCCATATCTTCAACGAGCATCCGTACTTCGAACACATTGCCATGAGGTGCAATGAGCCGCATGTGATTCGGTTCATCGACGAAGGAGTAACCGATTGTTTGGCTTGTGGCAAGATCCTGCAATGTAATACCTCGGCTGTTACCGACGGGCTTCGGTGTATCGCACGCCGGATACCGCCAAAGGCTGACGTCGCGCAATTGGAGGAACTGAACCCCGCTGTATGAGGAATTTCAGCTACTTGATAGACTGGAAGTCGTTGAGACGTATTGTTGAAGCATTAGCCGAACATGTCGAAGCATTGTAAATTTACTTAACCGTACAGTCGCAAACCACGAAGAGCAACGCTCAAGCTGTTTGGTGAATATCATACCCAAAATGGACCCAAATTGCTCTGTCCAAGTTGTCAACTGTGTCATATAGATGCATGCTTCATGCAACAATTTACCTTGAGGTAGTACATGCCGTTGTTGAAAACGAGCCGAACATCTAGTGAAGCCTCAAATATGTGCAAAGCGTAACACAACAACACCACCGATTGTAGTACCGGCATGAGGGATTTTGGATATGTGGCTTGCATATTCGCAATGGGGACCATAAAAAACCCCTAATGGTGAACACCCCAATTTTTGGTGGTGCTAATCAACAGAAGTGTAGGGTTGCTCTTCTATGTTATGTTGCTCTTCCCGGTTTGAGACTGTACCCATGGAATTAGAATTCTTTCACGACCGACTATAGATCAAAACTTCTCCACTAGGAATGTATCAATGCCGATATAGAGCCATCTATTCTTTGACGTAACCTGAAGTCTCGCGCTTTCCGTCTACGAGAGCCATTTCTGTGCCTTGAGAGCATCTCGTCAACAGGACTCTGCCTGATGTCCAGAACTCCCCTGACTTAGAAAACTCCCCGCAACGCAAAGTATATCTCCGATGCGAACCATGCCTGTTCCCCGCTGCCGATGCACATCCATGAATGTAAATCCATCCAGCACCACAGTGAATAGATTGAGTGCCGTTTGGTTGTCACCATCTGAAAGAAATCTCCCCAAAGAACTTGATGGCCTTCTATGGCGTTATGGATGTTGCATAAATCAAATCCAAAAAAAAACTTTTAGTTTTCCAAAACTTTTTCTGCTCAAGTTCTAGAATACCTCTATAGTACATGTCTGTATAGTGTTAGCAGATGTGGATGATTAGCGCTGAGGAAGTGAAGGGAGCAGGGAGGGCTTTGGTGAGGCAGTAGAATTGGAGGAGGGAAAGTACCTGACCCTGAGCCTTGTTTACATGCTGTATTCTACTTCTCTTTTATACTATTTTAGTGAGGCTGTACACTCCTGGTTTCATGTATGCTTCAAGGAGTGAGTCCACATGGTCCTTCACAAAACAGGATGGCGAGGATTATACTCGCCAACTATAATTTCCTTTTTGGGTGAGCGAAGATGTTCAACGTTCGGATAGATTTCCTTTTCCGGATCGAGTTCGCTGCGACTCGAGGGCGAGGATAATCTTCAGCGGCGATTCGCTTCGCTTGCCATATTCCAACACTCCCCCTCAAGCGTGGCGAAGCCCGGAGCTTGATAACGAAGTACTGCAGCTTGGGTCACGGTAACGCCTTGGTGAATATGTCCGCAGTCATTTCGTCTGTCGAATAATAGGGTACTGAGATTTGTTGGCTTTCGATTGTCTCCCGAATGAAGTGGTATCGGAGATCGATATGCTTGGTGCGCTCGTGGAACTGGTTGTCCTTCGAGAGTGCTATTGCCGACTGGTTGTCGCAATACACCTCAGTTGGGGTAGTGATTGGTTTGTATAACTCCCCGATGAGCGTGTGTAGCCAGATGGCTTCCTTCGCGGCATGAGTCATCGCAATGTATTCGGCCTTGGTGCTGGATAGCGCAATAATCGGCTGGCGCTTTGAGCTCGCAGATACGCAACCTCCAATCATGAAGTTGTATCCCGAAATAGAGTGCTGATCCATTTGAGAAGCGTGATCTGCGTCGGAGCAGCCATAGAGTGATAGCTTCTTGCCGCCTAGGATAAGGTGCAAATTCCATGTGCCTTTCAGGTACCGGAGAATTCTCTTCACGGCCTCCCAATGCACACGTCCTGGGTTGTGCATAAATCTTGAGGTAATGGAGACTCCATGCGATATCTCAAATCGCGTCCCCTGGCAATGATACATGAGGGAGCCCACACCTTCGCAATAAGGTGTCCCCTCCATGTCGGTGATTTCCTTCAGCGTCGATGGACACTGCTCTGGAACGAGAATAGCTCCTGGTTCCATTGGTGTAGAGACTGGTTTCGCATCGGTGAGGTTGAATCTGGCGAGTATGGTGTCGATGAATGTGGCCTGCCTGATGGAGATTGTGCGAGACTGCCTGTCTCGTTGAATGTCCAATCCGAGGAGCTATGAAACTTCGCTCAAATCCGTCATCTTGAAGTTCGTGTGTAGGTGCCATTTGACCTGGTCAATCTGACCATCAGTGGGAGCGACAATTGTTAAGTTGTCCACAGCGGCAGCGATGATCTGCATCACCTCTCCTTCACCTTTGATGAACACTGCCTGGTCTGAGCTGCAGATCCGAAATCCCATGGACTTCATGACTTCTGCCAGCTTCTTGTACCAGCCTCACGTGCCTTGTTTGGTCCCATATAGTGCCTTCTTGAGGAGAAGCACATATTTGCTGAGTTCAGCTGGGGACCGGCCACGGAAAGAGTCAACACTCTTGAGATATCTGGGGGGTGGTTTAACATAAACTGTTTCCTGTATCTCTGTGTTCAAGTAGGTGCTCTTGACATCCATGTGGTGAATTTCACAGTTGGAATGCGCAGCTAACACGAGGATAATGCATAGTGTCGATAATTTGACCACTGGAGCAAAAGTCTCGGTGTAGTCAATACCATAGACTTGTGTGTTGCCTTTCGCAACAAAGCGTGCCCAGAATCACGTGACTTCGTTGTTGCTGTCGTGTTTTGTCCTGAACATGAAGCATGATTGCAGGATGTTCGCATTTGGTGGAGGTATGATGATGTTCCATGCGTTGGCCTTTTCCAACTGGGACATTTCTTTGTCAATAGCTTCAGCCCATTGCTGACTCTGCGTGCTATTAAGTGCCTCCTTTGCAGTTTGTGGTTCCGCACCAGGAGTCCCATAGCCGGCCATCGCAAATTCAATATTTGGATGTCTGTGCTTTTCCTCCGTCGCTCCAACTGCCTGTTTGCTAGCAGCGATACGTCCATGGTGCAAATCAGCATAGTTGGTTGCCTTGTGCTGATGAAATCCTCGGCCTGTATTTGGAGCCGGTTCAATCAATCCATTGTGTCGTCTGGGAGGTGGATGAGGATCATTGTCATCCCAGTCCTGATGTCTTCCAGGAGGAGAAGGTGGGCGAGGATCATCTTCAGAGTCTTCGTCCTCGAGAGCAGGGGGTGGATCAGGGATTTGTGGAGCTGGAATGTCGGTTTGGGGTGCTTCGGATCGATCATCTGGAATAAGAACTGTGTCCTCCGATGGAATGTTCAGGGCGATGTCCATCCTCTCCCCCTTGAACTGACATTCCCATTGAGTATTTCATCCGGGTTGAACTTGACATTGTGTTCCACTGTAACGGTCCATTTCTTTGGCCAGAAAATCCTGTATCCCTTGCTTTAATCATCAAATCCGACAAAGTGTGCCTCCACCGCTCGGTCATTGAGCTTTTTGGTATTCTTGAGTCAGACCCATGCTTTGCATCCAAATTCATGGATGTCTGACAAGTCAGGCTTTTCATCTGTGGCAGCTTCGAGTGGGGTCTTGTTTGGCAGAGCATGTGTCGAAGTGCAGTCTTTTAACCAAACTGCGTGTTTGATGGCCTCTCCCCATAAGAATTTGGGAAGGCCCGCTGCAATCAGCATAGCGCGTCCATGCTCGAGTAGAGTCCAGTTAAGTCATTCTGCAACTCCTTCTTGCTGAGGCGAGTTGTGCACGTTTAAACGTCGCACAGTCCCATTCACCTTCAAATGCTGCGAGAATTCCGCTGACAAATATTCTCCCCCTCAATCGGTATTGAGGGTGCCAATTTTCGCTCCCCCTAGGCCTGGGCCTGTCTCGAGGACTTCAATTGTTGCTCTTCTGCGATGTTGTTTGGCCCATGCTTCGTAGTCCAGGTAGGCGTCAAAGGTTTGGCTCTTCTTCTGGATCAGGTAGAGCATGGTCTCGTGAGTGCTGTCATTGGTGAAGGTGACACAGTAAAGCCTTCCCCTGATGGTCTGGACTTGAGCTGGCCCCCAAACGTCAGAGAAGACTCATTCTCCATATCGTGTGGCCCGTGTTAGGCTCTTTGGAAAGGGTTTCCAAGTGGCCTTTGCTCGCACACAAGGCTCGCAAAATTCGGCCTTTGAGTGCATATCCAAGTCTATGCCTTCAACCATTCCCAGTCTGACAATATCCCGGGCTGCGGCCGGCGATATGTGACCTAGGCAACGATGAAGCTTGGAGAGCATCAACTTGACCTTCGCTGTGTTGGCGATTTCGATCTTCGCCCTGTCGGCGGCTTCAGTCTTCACACAAAGATTATCTTCGGGTGGTATGGTCAGCATCCTGGTTGCCATACTACTTCCTCAGCTCATGTTCGAGTCTTGCTGAGGTGGAACAGTCGGCTTCCCGGTTGCCACCAGTTTTCCACCATGTCCACATGCCATGTTGGTCGTCACAGAATTTCCTCCAGATGTGTTCGCCTCACAGGCCTTTGCACTTCTTTCACCAGACGCATGCACTGTGCTGCACACGGCCGCCACGGAGTCTTGCTCTAATGCATTCCTTGCATGAGCTGCATGGCAAGGAATCCTGTATAGCCCATTCGACATGGGGATCCTCCCAATAATCCCTCTTGCTGGGGATGAAATTGTACATCCCCCATTTCCAATGGTGAGACTGTACCCTGTGCAGTTGAGACGGCTGCCCGATATGAGGGTGAACGGCATTGAAGGAGCATGAAGTGCATCCTTTAATGTCGTGGAAGTTGATCTTTGCCTGTTCAGCAGTATGGTTTCAACATCTCCCCGTCCCACAGCCTCAAACGAAAGTCCGCCAGTGGCATGTATGGCGATGGGCGAAATGGGCCGATAATTCTTGAATTGTGAAAGGTCCGGGCACAAATGCAAAGTTGCTCCGGAGTCAATGAGTTGTTCCCCGAAGTCCTCCCTCATCACAAATGCGCTTGGCATGAAGGTGACAAAGGCGACATTTTCGTCATGGTGTGCCGCGTGTGCGTGATGTCCACGACATTGTCCCTGTCCCTTCTGTCATGGTCCCTGTCCTTCTTTTCCACCACCGGGTTTCCAGCAGTCCGATTTCATGTGACCATTTCGGCCACAGCTGTAGCATTGCACCACCTTTCCTCCTTCTCCACGAGACCTGGCGCCCAGGCCCCCGGATCTGGCCCAGTTCTTCTTTGATGCTGGCTCTGCGGCCGCAGTTCCCAAATAGTAGGCGGAGTTTTCTTCTGGCTGGCAACGATTGTCTTCGGTGCAGATTTTCTCCATGAGTTTCTGGTGTTCTGCCTCCTCTGAAAGGTGACTGATGAGGTCGTTTGGAGTGAGGATTACCTTCATGATCTGTGAAGCGGAAATGATGGATGTGAGGATGGGCCAGTACAATTAGGGCATGGAGCCCTGAATGATGGCAATGATATCCTTATCTTTGACTTTGGCCCCCAATGAGGCCAATTCCTCGTGCTGCGTGCACATACAGTCAAGATGGGCAATTACATCCTCTTTCTCGCTGCATCACATTTCTTGGAGCTGTCATTGTTGATCTGCAATGACCAGCTTGCTCTTGTCCTCGTACTCACTGCACACAAGGTTCCAAACCTTGGCAGCAGTTTGGGACTCCAGGCCATTGATCAGCAGCAGTATTCTGTCATTGACTGTGCTCACGATCTGTTGGATGACCTAGGCCTCCTTCTGCTCGAATGTGTCCAACTTCTTCTCATTCTCCTTGATCTGTGCCGTTGTTGCTTTGGTTGACCTGTCCTCTAGAAGTAACGGACTATTCTCCGTGTTGAGGTTGTTTGGCATGAACTCATATGGCCTGCATGCTGTGTCCGATAGATGACGATGAAGGTTACGTGCCTTAAGCGCATGAATGGTGCAACTCTTGTACGATAACCAGTTTGCTCCATCGTCCTTGGGTTTGGTGACCTGGTACAGATTGAAATGTGAGTTAGACAGGGAGAGTCGGAGTCAGGGGCAGGGCCCATAACCTGTTAGCAGATGTAGATGATTAGCACTGAGGAAGTGAAGGGAGCAGGGAGGGCTTTGGTGAGGCAGTAGAATTGGAGGAGGGAAAGTACCCGACCCTGAGCCTTGTTTACATGCTGTATTCTACTTCTCTTTTATACTATTTTAGTGAGGCTGTACACTCCTGGTTTCATGTATGTTTCAAGGAGTGAGTCCACATGGTCCTTCACAAAACGGGATGGCGAGGATTATACTCGCCAACTATAATTTCCTTTTTGGGTGAGCGAAGATGTTCACCGTTCGGATAGATTTCCTTTTCCAGATCGAGTTCGCTGCGACTCAAGGGCGAGGATAATCTTTGGCAGTGATTCACTTCGCTTGCGATATTCCAATATATAGTAGGTAGGTCCAGTATGCCCATCTGCCAAGGAATTAGTACTGAATAGGGCTATCTCTGCATGGAGTGACCTAGAATGCAACTATGGAACAGCGGGCCAATCGTGCACGGCCACTACATCAGCTACTTTGCTCTTCTTCGCGACATCCAAAGTCAAACAAGAGCAGCAGGTACTGTGCACCATGCGCTGCTATTAATTCAGATCTCCTTGGGTGGTCTAGTTTTGAACTCAAATGCGGGGTCTGTTTGTGCATGCCAACCAATTTGACAAGTTTGTGGAGAAGTCCCACGCTCCAGCCGATGTCATCACGCGAGTATTAAGCTCAATTCAGGCGGGAGCACCACCAATGGTGGCGTGTCAGGTCTTCTTCTAGACTTCTAGACTCATAACCAGTCAGCCTACGATGAGCAACAAATGTGGCGAGCACATTGCCGTAGGCAGACTGGTACAACTTGGGCCAAACAAAAGGGCTGAGCCCGGAGTTTGAAAATTTCCTTCTCTGTTAGCCTGAGCTCAATTTTTATTATATCACACAACTCCAAAGATCAAATTGATTTCAACTAAACTTATCTTGAAATCTGTCTCCTCAGATTTTTGCAAAGCATCCTAGGATGCGCAAACCAGAACCTCAAATTTGACTGAGAATTGATGGGACTGCACAGCCACAATGATGCCGATGATCGGCATCCGCTAAAGATTTCAAACTCCGGGCTCAGCCCTTTTGTTTGTCCCGAGTTGTACCAGCTTGCCTACGGCAAAGTGCTTGCCACAATTTTTGCCACTCGTAGGCAGGCTGGTCACGAGCCTAGTCTTCTTCAGTGTTTGGTGTAATGAGATAGGGACCAGGGTCATGGAGAACTGCGGTTACGTGGGAACAAAGAGAAAGGCCGACAGGCAGGAACCATGATGGCAGTCTCAAGAAACAAGCAACAAGGGAGTGCCAACTAAGTAGTCCGTTTGGGAGACAAGCTACGGCCGAGTGGCTGTTTGCGTTCTGGGGACATTCTGTGCAGAGATAGCCTTATTCAATACTAATTCCTTGGCAGATGGGCATACTGGACCTACCTACTATACAGACATGTACTATAAAGGTATTCTAGGACTTGAGCAGAAAAAGTTTTGGAAAACTAAAAGTTTTTTTTCGGATTTGATTTATGCAACATCCTTAACGCCATACTGTCAGGGACTGGGTAGTTGACCACATGCCAGATATAAGACTATGGGTCACAGATTGCACAAAGCCAAGCTTGTGGGAGGGAATGGGATGTTTGACGATTGTTCATGCCAAATTTAGAGGCAAGGTGATGGTCGGATCAAAAGTTGCCTGTTTACCTGTCGGCCGAAGCCCGAAAACATCAATTCCTTAACTCCGAACGCCAATCAATAGCTGACCACCCTTGTTTCTCAACCAATTCTAGGTCAATCCACGACTTTGGGGGCTCATTCTGGAGCCCTGATTTTTGACATCAAAGTACACCTATTCAAGCGAGGTAATAACTTTTATTTCTTCCTTCAGGACTCTCACGAATGCTTGAAATCTGACATCAGGCGGCACAAGATGACCAACCGTACCACAAGCGCAACGTTGACGCTGCAGGCCTGAGACCGGAAGGGGACCACCTTAATAGTCAGCACCCAACACTGAGATGTTTTTTAACACCATGTACGCTCTATTCCTTTCTCCCAGTAATGCACAACATCAAATCACCCAAATTCTGTGGTTGTGAATTCTGGATTTTTTTCAGAAGCCGTGGGCATCAAGAGGTGAATATATGGACTCTGAGACCATGATCTATCTCATATGAATCCATATGCATCATACTTTGTTCCTCCAAGCTCTCTGTGGCTCGTACGTGAGTGAATTTCTCGAACACATCAATTTGACCGAACATTCACCCATGTACAACGAAATCCGTATAGCACGAACAGGGCTCAGGGACCTCTCTGGCTGACATGGAACGTAGGCATGGAACCTAAATGAAATTTTAGATGCCTGGGTGCCACATTTTGGCCCTCAGAAGCGTCTTTTGGTGGGTAGTCAACTACCCTGTTTTCTGCCTTTTTGGGAAAGTTTGTCGAAGGAAATTCACTCCGGCTTCAAAACGGCATGCAAATTTACCAAATTATTTTAGCGTATTCATAGGATGCAGGCCTTCATTATGAGGCCCCATGAACTCCATACGGCGACTGGTAGCTACAGTGTTAAACCAAAAACGCTTAGGTGGTCAACTACCCAGTCTCCAACAATAGCCTTCATCGTCACTGGACTATCCTTTCTTTGAGAGCAGAGCCAAGATACACATTTGCCCAATGTGCCGTGGTAGGTTGATCATTTGAACCGTGAAAGAGATCGGCAAGCCTTTCTGAGCAGAATGTAGCACCTTCCTCCTATTTCCCTCGAGCCATAGCTTAGCATTCCTCCAGAAGTAGTGTCGCTGCCATGGGCTGGCTGCATGGTACAGAGATAAAGCTTCACATAAGTCTACCAGTCGGATAGGAAAATGTCGCGTTGAAATGATGGCAGGAAATATCGAGATGTTTGTTCACCAGTTCTGGGCTGGCTTCGGTAGAGATGTAGTTAATGCGAGGCATGCAGACGTTCCAAAGGTTCACGCAAGATTGTGAAATCTGCACGATAAAAGACGTAAACAGAAGAGATAATGCGGCTATTTTATCAGTGACCAAGAAAAGAGCGCGTTGCGCAGCAAAAAAGCCGATCTGATCCTCAGTGACAAAAAAAAAGATTCGGATTGAGAACAAGTCGAAAAGACCGTCGAATTGGATAGATTACAACCAGGCTTTGACTGGAGAAAAGTACTCTGCATCTGAAAATTAAGTGGGAGGTGGGGTAGCCCTGAAGCACGCGAGACGGTGTGCCGAGAATACCGCGACTCTTGAAAGTCAAACCCCATATCCTGACAAATTCTTCAGATGAAGTGTCAGTACCTCGGGGTTACGGTGAAACGGTTTCCTCTATATCCGGACAGCAGTCGCAACGCAGCGTATGTCCAAAGAGATCCAGAGAAATTGTTTCCCGTTGGCCATAGAGAGCAAATTTGAGACGCGCAGAGTGCCCAACTTGACAGGAAAGAGCGAGAGAATGACCGAGGAAATAAGACGAGGAAAGTTGCAAGTGACCTCAGGCTGGGATCTAGCAGCAAATTCCAAGTGTGAGACGTCCACGAAAGACTGATAACTACGAGCCTGTGAGTGTCGAGAGTTGAAAGCTTTCACTGGCATATAGATTCTCAGTTATCAAACTACCAGTGCTGACAAAGGCATATGGCACGCAATCCTGAAGCGGTCGGCAACGCACCTATCCCGCTCATCAATCAAGCGCAGAGCACTGGCATACCCCCAAGTAAAGGCAAGATGAAGGAAGTTCCAACATTCTGTATGGAACATCGCGGGGACAGCGGCCGCGAGAGAGGGTGGGATGTATGCCTCTGACTCATTCTATGCATGAATGATGGGAAGGAGCAGAGGCAACAGGCCCAAATAATGTGCACTGACGTCTGGAGTAAAGACAACGGTGAATCCCCCACAGTCGCAAAAGAGGCATTAATTCCAAGGTGGCAAGTAGAACCGTCCCGCACATAGTCAGACATAGTGGAGAGAGAGGTGTCCAAGATGATGGTGTGGACACAAAGGAAAGCTATGACTGCCTAAACTGAGGAGGGGATAAATGGGGAGAAAAAATCTTGTACCGAGAGAGATGGATTCAATTTCGATGTTCAACCCTGACCACAACTCCCCAATTATTGTGTGGTCGTGAGAACACTGCTTTGGGAGAGAGAGGTCACCTGTTGGAGCAGACTCAAGCAAAGGAAAACTGGTGTTTTTGTATTTTTCCTCAAACCTCTGAAAAAGCTTCTCCAACGTACCATCTTATGCTCTCAATGTTGAAGTTCAACTTGTTTGGCTCACATTCGAGAATCAGTTGTTAAGAATTTAGGGGTACAATGCTATCACCCCAAATCACTGCCATCTTTGCTGCCACCACTCTCTTCACTGCCATCATCTTCATCCTCATCCTCATAATCACCACTGCCATCCTTGCTGTCCCTGGTATGCAAGTCCTCTTCCCTGGCCTTCCTCAAACTGCTTTCCCAGCATTGAATCACTTCCTCCCAAGGTGGTCCATAGAAGGATGCCTCCCTGTCCAAATAGTCTTGCCACCTTCTTTCCAGTGCGTCATCACTATAATTCACTGGTCTCTTGTCAACCTTGCCTTTTTGAACAATACTCTCAGCCAGATATCCTTGCCAACGGTCAATAAAGTCAGGTTGGGGATTGGGGGATGTCTTCATGGTGGTGAGCATTAGTCTCTAGTGTGTGGAAACTCACCTTCAACCATTGAATCACATCATAGAACTCAACAGGTTCAAGGTGATTCCAATGTTGCGAGAACACATCCCATGGTGGAACAAATTGATCAAGTTTCTGTAGCAGCTGGGGGTCTGGTTGTGAGGAAGATCTGATGTGGCGACCCCATTCACGCCCATACCCAGCTCCACATCCCAACAATTGCCTGCAGAAAATTGGTATGTTTTCAGTTGAGACTATGCTTGGCATTCTGCTCACCACAACACCATGGGCCGTTCTCCTCTCCCAATGTGCTGCATGAGTCGAAGAAATCCACAAGCTAACTCTCGAGAAACCATGGTAGCAGGGTAGAGATGGTCTAGTTCTTGGCAAAGTGCAGGCCGGAACAAGAAGAGCATGTGAAAAAACACAGATTGGTGGGTTATGAGTGGATGAAGAGAACAAATTGACTCCAGAATATTGTCCCAAGACAGATCTAACACAATGTGGGTTTGAAACAATTGGTTGGAATAGCTATCAGGTAAATAGCTTTGATTGTGGGTAAGGAGCCTTCCAGCATGAAAGATGCGGATCAGGTAGGGAGACTGGGAAAAAACCTCCTGACAGGCTGCTACTATCGCCTGCAATTCACCAGCAATCCGAGAATGCAAAACATATATCATGCTGAGAGATGGGGCCAAAACATCGAGATCACTTTCTGGAAACTGCTTCCCATGTTCTTTGAGTAGATGGCCTGCAATTTTGTGTTGGAAATTTTGGTATTGGAGGAGAAAGTGATAAGCTTCCCACTGTCGGATTAGAGCTTCAGGGACAGGATTAATTTTCTTCCTGAGTGAATTTACTTGAGAACAAAAAAAGGTAGAAAGACACACCTTGAGCCAAACTAGAAAATCCTCTATCCCTTGTCGGTGGTGTATGTCACTGGAGTGGAGGAAAAAGTCCGGATTGAGCAGTTTAATGTGGGGAATGAGATCTGCAGAAGGTGGAAGTGAAGTGATATATTCAATCCAGTTTGGGGAAGATCTTGAGAGGTCCCTGAATATTGCAGATCTAATATAGGTTCAGAATGGGAATACACCTCCACATACCAGTAGAGCCAAAAATTTGCCAGGTTTTTCTGAGGATTGCCATATGTGTATGCCAGTACTCTGAGGATTGACTGTCCCAATTTTGCCTTGTGCTCTACAGAACCAACATAGAAATCTGATGACCGTTTTTTATCTTTCAGGAAGTCAAGAAATGAGGCATGGTGCACCCCAAGTAGATATCCTGAGAATTGTGGTACTTTGAGCACAGAGTGTAGAGGTCGGATACTCAACTCCACAGAGCCCAGTTGGAGACCAAGTAGCACATCAATATCCTGCACAGTGAATTTTCCCAGATAGTGAATCATTGTACACAAAATATTGCAGAGGATGGGGTGGTACTGGACTGGGACTGTTGAGAGAATTTGCATATATAGCCGGTCAAGAGTTGCAAATGGTGATTCAGAGTCATGGGGTATAAGATTTTGAAGCACAATGTCCAGTTTTTTGACGGCCAAGAATACTCATCATCCACAAACTTGATGACTGTGGCGGCATAGACAAAGTAGCCAGATGAATTTTGAACTAGTTTTTCAAGAGTGTAAGGTCCTGGCCATGGAGTTGAAATGTCCTTCATGGCAGAATGGTTGCGATGAATGCGTGAAAATTCATCATGGAAGTAAGTCCGGATGTCCTCGAATGACTGCTCAATATCAGTTGAGTCTGCCACTCCTCGAAAGGCCTCCTCTCCGAAAGTCTCTCGGATATGCGGTTCTGGTCTGCTTGCAACAAGAATCCGAACTGCTAGGTGGTGCTTCTTGGCAGCAGATCCTATCAAATGTAATATTTGTTGCTGAATATTGTGCCCATTGCACTCATCCAACCCATCAATGAGGAGGGCTGGGGGTGAAGTACCATGAGCCAACCTGCATGGCTCAAGGATGAGGCTTCTCAGCTGCACATCAAGGCTTCTACCAAGAACTGATGGATCTGTTTCCACGCTCCGCAAGATTGCATCCTTAAATTCGGACTGATGGAGAGCAAGCTGATAAGCAAGGGTTGCAAACAGCATTTTTGCATTCCCACAAGTGCTGTGGCCACGTTTGAAAAAGAAGCTGCCCCCAAGCTTCCCATCTTCTTGCAGTCGCCGACATAGAGTCTGCATGATGGCGGATTTTCCCGCACCAGCAGGACCATGTAGCCAGTGGATAGGGTATTCCGAGTTCGGGTCAATTACCCAATTATAGAGGTTCTTGAGCAATTCGGTGCGTGTTTCAGGATGGCATCTCGGCTGGGGAAAACTGTCTGCAGAGTCGTACAGAGCCTCCAGGGCAACAGCACGATGGAGAGTATGGAGTCCTAAGGCCCTACCAATGTTCAGGAAAACTTGAGCACGGGGAAAGGAAAGAGGTATTAATCCAACGTACTGGTCATTCATGTGGAGGGTTTCGACTGAGTCGATTGTCACAATGGGGCCCTTCCCAATGCCTCCATTGCCACCAGTACCCTGTGCGCCGGCTCCGCCACCAGGGCCACCGATACCACCTGGGGAACACGGGTAAGGATCTTGGACAACGATTGAGGTCCATCATACCATGGAGATGAAATGTTGAATTTTTCAGATGCATTGGGAGGGTGGATCGTTGAAATGTCCGAATCAATATGTATGCTGTACATACCATTCGACGATAAGACGACATTCAGTCGCCGGTAACCTTCATACACAGGAAATAGGACTGACCTGGGAAGGGATAAGACGAGTATTTCGCTGGAGCGGGGAGAAGTGAAAGTAGAAGACACAGAGCAGTGCAGGTCCTCGTGCTCGCGGTGGTTACGGTGCACCGCCTCAAGGGGGACAGCAGACAGCATGCATCTTCGCACGAGGAGTCTTCGAGAGGAAAGTCCGGGCCTGTGATCCGGCATCAAGTCACAAGCGGCTGCTGCGTGTATAAGTACTCCCAAAGATTCGGGCGCGCGGAAAAGGGCCAGAACAGGCACGGAGGCCAAAGCGCAAGTCCGATTCTATTGGTACGTTGTAAGGTCCGGTGATGCCGAAGGCGAACAGACCCCAGAAATCTTCAAGAGCCGCTACTTATCACTCTGAGCTGAGTGGGTGAGGTGTAGGATTTCAAAAGACTCACTGCGTTCAAGGGCCGTCTAGACAGCCCATACGCCGGGACGCCTCGGCAGGGCGTAGCCGACAAGGCTGGCGAGCGGCGGCTAGGCGGCTAGCCATGGCGTGGCGAGGCGATGCTAGGCGGCCATCGGTTTCCACGGCACTCAAATTCAACACGTAATGGAAGAGCATAGAAGAATCAGGCTCCGGGGCCATTTGTGAGTGAAATACACCCAAAAAATACTCACAAAATCCCTGGTGAATTAACCACCAGCACAGGGGCCACCTAGCAAAAGATGTGTCGAGGCGTGCCGATCCTCCTAGACTTAGGGAGTCTAGGAAGTCGTCGCGGACCTAAGCGGGCCTCAACTCTGGCGTGCCTAGGCAACCAGAATTAGCCGAGTCTAGGCTAGTCTCTCTTGACAGACGCTTCAGTATCTTGATCAACTCGTTCCTCGTTCGATATGAAGTCTGTTGGTTACCGCGTAAATTACCCGGTAGCCTGCGTTATTATGTAAGTTTCCCTTTTCGGAATTCACGTGGGCATGCCTTCGACGCGACTTGGACGCGTCGTGGGCACCCTGGTGGGTGGAGAAACAATTCCACAGCTCAAACGGAACCACATAACATTCAAAGACTTGATAATTTTTTTCGGGGCCGTTTGGAGCAGGGGAAGTCCTCCTACAAGTATCTTCACCAGATCTGAGGCCTTTACATCCGGAAACAACATACCTGACACAGAATAGAGATTATTTTTTTCAAGGGTCTATTCAAACTGTTTAGAAGTCAGCCCGCCCGGTCCGCCGATGAAATAGGGCGAAGAACGCGGTCGAGACGCGTCGAGTCGTGAATTCCGAAAAGGGAAACTTACATAATAACGCAGGCTGCCTACTAACCGGGCGTGGTAACCAACAGACTAAGTCTAGGCAAGTTTAGACGCCTCCACGGAGATAGGCGCGCCTAGCCATCACCTCAGCGTGCCTAGAATTCGGCCGTTCTAGAACCGGCTTGAACGCAGTGACTACTAAATTCAAACTAAATTACTCACTAAATACGGGTTTAAATACTATTCTGTATCTAAAATGTCCTTATTCCTAATCTAGCTACTTGTTCTACGAGTCAAGTGACTACCGAGTCAAAACTACTCCTGTACACGTGTGCGACCCGCTCAATTGTGTGATAGAGAGAAGGAAAAAGTATCTTCAGGGCCCAGGCTCACAAGCGAAGACGCACTTACAGATACGAAGCCAGGAACAGCTTGCGAATATACATCATTGAAGCATGACTTCAGGGACAAGAACATCGAGTAAGATCGATGTGACCTTAGTAGTGTTGCCGAGGTCCGGTTAGGTCCGGTTTTTTATGAAAAAATCCGAACCCCGAACCTGACCTGGGATCCGGTTCGCTCAGAATGCCCGAACCCCGGACCGAACCTCGGTCCAGTTCAGCAAGGGTCCGGTTTGGGTTCGGAAGAGGTTCGAACCTCAACGGACTTCAAAAAATATTAAAGCTCATTTTTCTACGGAAATGCAAGAAAATAGCTTACCGGTGTGCTCCTCAAGATCATCCAATGCTACAACTACGCTTCTCTGCTTGCCCTCTGGCCCTGGCATGAAGATTTTTGCGCCCGCTGTTCAGTAGTCGAAGAGCCTCGAATCTCAGAGGAATCATACTGAACATGGTGTCAAGAATTTCGCGTCTTGTGGGTAAAAATTGTACTTACCTCCCTCCGGGCCATCACAACGTCTATACTTTCCGAAAGAGCATACCTTCCCTCTCATCGCATGGATCTTGTAACCGCAGTAAAATTTTGTTGTTGTGAACCTGAAATTTGGCCAGCGGATTCAATATTGCCTATATTGAACTGGCGCGGCCAGGGCACCACCATCAAATCTTTTTCAAAGCACTGTAGCCGGCCCTAAGGTGCAGAAAAAAGCGAAGAATTTGGCCAGAATACGGGGGAAAAAAATCATGGGTTCGAACAGGTTCGCACATGTTCGGACAGGTTCGGGAAGTTCCGAAATTGCTCGAACCTTGAACCTGACCTGGGGTCCGGTTCGGTCCAGGCGCCCTCGCCGAACCTGAATTGAGGTCCGGTTCGGGTTCGGTTCAGGTTCAGAATCGGTTCCGAACCCGACACCGGCAACACTAGACCTTAGGTCTGGACCCCTGCGTTTAGAAAGACGATAATCTGGAATACCCACCCCCGTGCTACTAGTAGTAGTACAGAGGTAGAAAATGCGCACAAGTGTTTCCAACCAGGATTCAGATTTGATACTACAAAGTTTTGTTTTGGTGGTTGTGCATTACATTGCAGCGGACCAGCTGAATCGGAATTGTGCTTCAATGTCCGACTAGGAGTCGTTGACCTTGTTGCTTTAATTGAGGTTGATAGTCTTCGAGTCTTCCCCCACTTCTTCAGCTTTGCGATGCCACGTTTGTACAGGTGTGGTATCCGGATTGCATCATTTGCCCAGTATTCGGGTGCTAATAGCGAGCCCTTGCCATCGCTAATTTCCGAGTAGCGGCTAGATGGGCCCGCATCGTTTGCGACAAATCTGCCGTGAATGCGTACAGAATCGTAATCGAACTACTTGGGCAAATGGCTGCGCTCGGCCTGGATGTCGAATCCAGCCAGAAGACATTGAGATTGCGGAGCAACGCTATTCTAGCAGCAATGGCTGCTCAGTGCGCCTGGCATTATGGGGAGGAAATACAGGCTATGGAATTCCTCGAAGCTAGATTTTGGTCACAAGTACTTCAGCTTCACCCGTCCCTGGAGGATCTTCAATCTGCTCATCCAAAGCTAGACCAGATCTTTTGAAGCACTTCCGAGCAACTTGTGCAGGGCTTTCACCGTGACGTGCAATCCATGCGTATGCTGCCCCCCCAAGACAGATCACATATGATGATTGACGATGAGGATCGGCGCTACCGGGAATTAAGCGCCACTTGGACTCAAACGATTCACGACATCCAGCAGCAGCCTGGCTTCGAACGGTTTCTCCGACCAAAAACGTTCGAAGAATTACGAGCAGCTGCAGTCAATGGGCTAGTTGTCATCCTGACCACCATTGATTACTTCTGCACGGCCATGATGTACGGTTTGTGAACTCGCCGACACATTTGCAGACAGCAAACCATCTGGTACAACTTCTGCGTGCTGTGTTGACAGGCTCCGAGATCGAGATCAGCCAGCTTCTCACGGAGTTGAGCAGGGAAGCTGGAATCGGCCCTGTCAAGAGCCGATTTCCGTGGACATTAGAAGACGCAGGGGACCACCATGTAAAAAAAAATATAGCATTATTGGAGAGACGGGCGTTCGAATCGCCCTGGGGACTTTTCGAATGGATGCGAAACCGCTTTTTGCTTTCACCGCTGGATGCCTGGCTGGGCTGAGCGGTGGGCGTGGTTTGTCATTACGGACGGGAACAAACCAAATAACTATTATCAACATGCATGCAGAGAGGGGATTACCCACCCTCGATTCAGATTCCCAATCCTGGGCACGCCGAAAACAGCACGGGCGATTGAAAACTGAATTTACCTGGATATGCAGAGATATATCTTATTTTTTTTCATCTGTGATCCGACAGTGGCAAAGGGTACCAAGACATATAGTGACTCCCCAGACCAAATATTTCTACGTGAGGATTAATGGCCGACGAGCACGATGCCCTTATTCCACAGTTATTCTTCTTTTGGGGAGTTAGGGTAAAAGAGCGATGCCCAAGTGTAAACTATAGTTAGCTTCACGGCGCCCAGTGCCACCCAATCGACGTCAATCTCCTTTGCCTTCCGACGGTGGTATATTCTTCCCCCAGAACGAGCCATCACTGCACACATATGATACGCGTATCATACCGGTATCTGAATATTATGGGCCAATCCGAGGGTCCCAGTACCCCTTCCGATATGTATTGCCCCCAGCCAAACTTTTCTCACCACTTCTCTATCTGAAAATATGGTATGTGGCTCCGGCCGAAATTTGCCCAGATCCTGCATCAGAGCGGCTCGAAAACGACTGCTTGCCTTTTGGTTTTGCGTCCGGCTCATATGCTAACCTCATCTCCCCCATATACACTTCCCTCCTCCCAAATTTCCAGCTCAAGCGCATCATGATTATTGAACGGTCAAAATTGGCGTCTTGCTCTTGTACAACCTACCAAAAAAGTTTCTGACCTCAAAATTTTGAGATTCGTAAATGCCTCCATTTCGAAGCGCCACACGCATTTTTATATCCAATATTCCATGCATCGTGGACTTGGCACCTTGAGACGCGTCGAGGATCTGCCGAGGACGCGTCCAAAACGCCAAGAAAACGCGTCGCGGTAATTAGAATATTTGATCACCTGCCAGGGGTCACAATCTTTCTGTCACACTCTTTCTCCTCCTTCTCGCACGGCAACATCCCCGATCACTCCGGCTCCTCTTATGTGCTCCTCAGCGCCACTACGGCCACCTCCCACGGAACAACGCCAATAACCTTGGCGGTGCCGGCTTCGACCGCGCTCTTTCTCTTTCACATCGCCGCCGCAAGCTTGCTTTCCGACGCGTCACCGCCCCTCAGCGCAAGACTCCGGCGTAGCGACGCAGTTTACGTTGCGCTCCGCCAGCGCACCGACATCTGCAGACGGTCCCCGACTTTCAATTGGGCTCCACTGCCGCTCCTGTCCCGTCCATGCTTGTGCCGGCCCAATGTGCGCTCGCTCTTCGCTTCGACCGCGCGTCACATCTTCATCAAGCCCTATTCTCTTGCTGCTACTCCGTTCGCCCTCCTTTCTGCTCTGCTGTGGCGTTCGACCCGCCTGGCCTGCGACGCCATCGCAGCGCCGACAAGGCCCTCTGGTTTTACTTTTGAAAACATCAGCCCACCTCCCTTTGATCCTTTTTCCTCCTTCCCCTTCCCCTTCTGCGCCAACATCGCATCCCGATCTGCGACGCTCCACCTTCCTCCAACGGCGTAGCTCGCCCAACAACCACCGAAACCACCGGCTTCACCCGACATTTCCCATGCCTCATTAGCTCGTCGCCCCACCACATTCTAAGCCGCCTCCCGTCGCATTCCCTGATCCTTCCCGACCCCAACATCACATCACGCCCTCCTCTGGCGCGCCCCGAGGCCAGCTTTGTATGCACGCGACGCGTTTGTTGCGCGCGCGTAGCGGCGCCCTCCCTCGGTCCCGACCCCACGTCTTTCACTCACACGGAGACCACCCACTCACCTCTGCCTGCGCGCCGTTGACGGCGGCCCTTGTGCACCTACTGCCGCCCGTCCTACCTCACGCCGCCGCCGGTGCTCCGCTATGCCGTCCCCTCCTGCGCCACGCCGCCCGTCCTCCGCCACATTGCCGCCGTTCTCCCCAATACTGTGGTGCCTGTACCACCCTGCTCAAAGGCATGCTTTACACAAGTGTAAGCCCAACATGCATTTTGAGCTACAACTTCTGAACGTACTCGGTAGTTCCGACCAAGTTTCGACAAGCAAAATGACGGCCGTCGCGTGACGGACCGTTACCGTCGAGGACCCGTCAAAACGACGGCCATGCCCATCGACGGGACGGCGTACGGCCCCATGCGTCTCACACTCAAGCCTTATTTTTGAAGACCCACGGTAAACATCATTGTCGATAGCTCTCCCACGTCCAGCCCGAGCCCCCGCAGATCGCACGCCTGGTCGACGGAGAGGACGTACACGTGCACACAGCTCCCCAAGCGCGATGCCGGCGACTTTCAGGCAAAGACAGTGCCTTCGCAGCGCGGGCTCTCGCAATCCGGCATCCCACGGATTCCCCTCCACGCACTTATATCGCACCCATACCAGTAACGGAACGGATCCGTGCCCGTCTCTTGGTTCGAGGACTGCACAGAGGAAACGGAAGCGCACCTCCACCCTCAGACACGCTCGACGTCGCTAGCTGGGCACAGTCGAACCCAAGCTCCGATCTCGAAAACCGCCTCATCGACGTACATCCGCCCGACGGCACGCTCGACCTCGCTGTCTGGCTACAGTCGGCCGCAAGCGCCTAAAACCCACATGAGGATGACGCCGTACACGTTTGACGGCGACCCACTCAGCCTCCGCCGGTCCGCATTTGTGCCGCTCGAGCGTGCAGAGGCAGGAGCTAAACCACCGCCGCGGCGAAAGAGGTTCCAGGTGCGTTCAAGGGTGCGCCGCGCTTTCACTCACCGACCGTGCTTCTGATGACAGCTTGCTTTGGCGCAGAGGCATATTCGGCGTGCGATAACGGCTCAGACGCCTGATATGCGTGTCGCTGTCATTCCTATTCCTACATGTTGCGCAGGTTCTTATTTTGTTTTATTCACAGGCGTTTTAAGTCGTAGGACCGTTGCTGTGGCCCGGAAGATCGGTTGTCGTACCCTCATATTTGTTACGTTGCGAATCAATGCCGTATGCTCAATTCAACATCGGTTTGTCCTGGGCCGAGCATTTGGCACCTGACGATATCACGCCAGCGCCGGACCCCTCATGCCTTCGGTTCGATCCCCAATCTTCACGAGTTGTCTGCGATCTGAATCAAGCCTCTTTTTTTCAAATCGATCCAAATTCAAGTTACCATTGTGGTGTGGCGTCTTTCCTTGCAATTTTCTACTAGTTGGAACGACGAGATTGTGAGTGTAAATTTGCAATGCTTTAGGCTCAGACATTTAAATTTAAATTCTTTCCACTTGGACGTGTTGTTATGTGCTTGGATCCGTCTCCATTGTGATTCATCTGAACAATAAAAGTCTCGATTTCCTAATATGGTGTCTCATGGTTCAAGCACAGTATCGGCACGCCTGTTTGCCACCCGCAGATCCAAGCTCTTGTCCTCGTACCACCACTCACATGCATCCTGAACTCAATCCCTCGAAGCTGTCTACACTTTGTCCTCTGGCTCTTCGTGTATGTGGTTTACCCCGCGATTCTGACATTCGTCCTGACAATTATTATTATTCCTATACAGCAAGTGGCAAAGATTGTCGCAGACGGTTCGGCGCCTGCTGAAGTCGTATCTGGCGCCTTTCGCGAACTTCTGTCAATGTGGCGCCGGGATCCCAACCCTCGACAGGCCGCACGCAACCTACTCCCCGTCATATTCGCACTTCTGGATCCAGAACGGCAGCCTGATCCCGAAGCAGCCACACACTCCGTCCTCCATCTCCGTCTTTTCGGCGTTGCTGGTGCGATGAGTCTCTTTATCCTGCTCGGAAGCCCCCTCCGCCGTAATTGGGGAATTATGGCCCCGGGCGTGGGCCTGGGTGCAATTCATAGAGGCAATCGATTACGCTCCCGAAGACTCCGGTTACAGCCGTCGCCGACTCCTTGCATATCTGCGGCCGTGGCTGAAGTACCCGGCTACTGCGGAGCTCACCTATGCGACCCCTGACGTACGCGTCTTCGCAGTCCATGGATGGGTTAGCCTCGTGTCCCACTGCGAACGAGACGACCAAGCAATGCTAGATCCAGTATGCCAAGAAACGATGAGAGTTCTCCATAAAATCTTGGGCGACTGCCTCCGCTTTCCGCACCACCTGCAAGAGCTGATGGAGGGGGCGGGCGGCATAGATAATCTGGCCCGCCTAACTGTCAGATATATTGCTCTGCTTGTTCGGAGTCTGACTGACTCTAAAGAGGAGAGCTTGCTTCGCTCCCCTTCTCATCGTCACCCAATTCAGCGTCATCGCCGGTGACAATGAGGGGTTCAAACCTTTCTGGAAGAGCCTGGGGTCTGCTGGACTTTGCAGAATTCTGACCCACACATTGATCGTACTCGCTGGTCACAGTTCCAGCTCAGAGGTGCAAGCTGTGGTCGCTATGAGCGTGAATCTGCTTATCTCCGTCATCCAATCCTTCAAACGACTCGTGGAGGCGCTCCACGCTGACCTCCTATGCGCTATCATCCTGTGTAGCGCTTCGCACGGCCAGAGCGGAGTCGCTGCTGTCGCCTTTGAACAGCTTCTGCGCCCAAGGCTCATCGGTGCGACACTCTACTACCCAGTCGTTATCGCATTGGCGTCCGCTCTCCCCAAAGCACTGGCTATCGAGAACACGAGCGGTTTCATGAATTCGTCATGCTGGGAGACCTGGAAATCCTTCATCGTCCTTGCTAAGGAACGCCTTCAGTCCATGGAGCAGTTCGAATCCAATGTTCGGGGGACAGGAGCTTGCGGCAACTTTGAGGTGAGATCGCCATTCTGATTCATAACTAATTGCTTACTTTTCTCGTGCCCATAGTGCGGTGTATTAGTTGCAAGAAGAACGGACCTTCGGTGCTGTGGCGCATGCCGGGTTTTCCACTACTGCTCTGTCGAGTGTCAAACGAAATCTTGGGGAACGCAAGGTCATCGTACCGTATGTGCCCAGGTTCAAGAAAACCCATTCCGTCAGTCATTCCCATCGAAGCACGATAATATATTGATCGCGTCGTCCCTCATTCAGCCTACAGACTCGGGAATCGAGCAAACCGCTTCTACTTCTTCGCGATACTGCGTGACTATCAGACACGCAAGACAACGATCCTCCTTCAGAAGTTGGCATACATTCACCTCACCGGTAATTCGAATTTCTGCGTCGTTATGGAGTACGTCGACGGGCGTTGTGCTCCACGGGTCGCGCCGATGGACGAGTGGCGCCATATCCTCGACGAGCATCCGTACTTCGAACACATTGCCATAGGGTGCAATGAGCCGCATGTGATTCAGTTCGTCGACGAAGGAGTAACCGATTGTTTGGCTTGTGGCAAGATCCTGCGATGCGATACCTCGGCGATTATCGACGGGCTTCGGCGTATCGCGCGCCGGATACCGCCAAAAGCTGACGTCGCGCAATTGGAGAAACTGAACCCCACGCTGTATGAGGAATTTCAGGCACTTGCTAGGCTGGAAGTCGTTGAGACGTATTGTTGAAGCACTAGCCGAACATGTCGAAGCATTGTAAATTTACTTAACCGTACCCATAGAGTTAGAATTCTTTCACGACCGACTACAGATCAAAACTTCTCTACTAGGAATGTATCAATGCCGATATGGAGCCATCCATCATCGACCTTTCATTCAACGTACCGTATCAATATCGCTTTCCTCCTTGAAAAATTACTTCGCCTATGGAGAAGTTAGCTTGGGACAGCAAATGGACGTGAAGAGGAATAGATGATCACGGAGGTTCGGGGAGGCCCAGGCCACGAGGGATTTGAGAGGAAAGGTGAATCCAAATGGGACGAGTCTAAGCGTGGCCGTCCAATGCAAGATAGTTTGTGTCCACTTTCTGCTCTTCCTCGACAGATCGCACCGCATTCGAACGCTAGCCGGGCTCAACGTTCATTGTGTCATAGATTGAAACATGATGTTTGAAGAGTCGCTGCGACCGGACATAGGGTGTTTCTACACGACGCAAAGACGAATTTGTCGTGTTCAAATTTCTGACTCTTCCAAAGAAGATGGATTGCCGGGTCTAACGATAACTTGAGACGACGTTTACCAACTCACACAATGCGTAGAATCAATGTTTGAAGAGTCGCTGCGACCGGACATAGGGTGTTTCTACACGACGCAAAGACGAATTTGTTGTGTTCAAATTCTGACTCTTCCAAAGAAGATGGATTACCGGGTCTAACGATAACTTGATACGACGTTTACCAACCCACACAATGCTTAGAATCAGTGCATTGGTCCACTTCTCATTCATTTTTTTTGAGGCTGCAGGACCAAACCAAAGTGAGGGTCCATTTCTACCGCCGCTTGCTGGTCGCGTTCATTTGTTGGCTCATCCTCTTCGACCGTTGTTTGTGCCCCCGCTTTCCGAATAAGACATGGCGTTTATGAATCTTTATGAGTATCATTTCCTTAAACCCCAAGTACAACATATGGAATGCGTAATTGATACAAACATCAATTGTTATCGTGCGCAACTTTAAGCTCAGAATCATTCGGTTCATCAAAATCGTTCCGGCTAGTCTCAGACCAGTGGGGAACGAGGATGTCAGATATGCCTACGGGCGTTAGGCCGCGGTAGTTTTGGCCAAAGCGGTAGCCTTAGCAGGCACGGTTGCCTTAGCCGAAGCAGTACCGGCGGCCGCGGTGGCAGGGTGAAGAGCTCCGTTGCAGGTGGCGGTCTTGTCCCAGGCGCCCGCTAAGGATATGTTTCGTCAGCGGATCAGGGTGTAAACGAATGGCTAGCTCTTACCAGCTCCTCCCGGGGTCTCGTTGAAGTTCCATTGGTTCGCAGTCCACAAGGACCCACTGTGAGGACGGGTTAGTGGAGGTAAGTTAGAATGGGAGGCAAAAACGTGCCTGAGTGTGACCACTGATCCAGCGGGGTACGCGACAGTCGACGACCAGGCCGCGACTCCTGAACAGCTACCACCGGCAGGAGTACTAGTAGTGCTGGTGGTGGTCGTATGACTGGTGGTCGTGGTCGTGGTACCTCCTCCACTTCCACCACCGACAGGGAAGGACCCGGAACGAACTTGGGTGACCCAGGCGCTGTTACCGTCGGGGTACTGCCATGTCATGGCACCGGCGCCTAGAGAAACCGTCAGCGAGAGAACCGGGAAATATGAAAGAAAATCTCACTCCATCCTTGGGCCTTCGCCTGAGCCAAGCAAGTCGACAGCGTCCCAGGATCCATGTATCCGTTGGTGGCATCAGCCGCCGTTGCAGGCTTGCCAATGACGATCTTGTTCAAAGGAACGCCATTTGCAGCTATCTGGAAAACGGCAGACTGGGGCCATGTGCTTGATGACGCAGTCAGAAGGCCGGCGCAGGTAGTATATTCGGTGGCGCCTTGGTTGTAGAACTGATAGACGATTGCAGTTGTCGCAGTTGAGAACACGATAGAAGAATGAATGACGTCATTGCGCACCTGAACGTTATACCAGTCGATAAGACTTCCGACAGCTGAGTCCACGCCGAGGTAACCGTTGCCTGGCCACAGCCCGGGGCTGAACCATGGAGCGACGGGAGCGTGGGTGAGGATGTATTGACCTTGAGGCAGCTGAGCGCGAAGAGCCTTAGTGAAGGTAGATAACCAAGCCACGGCGGTGCCGGCAGTTTCGATGGCCCCGAAGTCCTACCGACAATGATTGACATGGAAGTTAAGATGTTCTGAAAAGAAACGCACCTCATAGTCGACATCCACGCCATCCAAGTTATAGGTCTTCACGTAGTTCGCGATGAAGTTGGCAGCAGCGGTGGGATCATCGCCTGCGCTAGTGGGATTGGGTCCCGCACCGTATGCGGAAACAATCAGACTGATGCCGGCTGCTGCGTACTCGGCCTTGATGGAAGCACGCGTGGTGGCGTCCAGCTGGGACCAGGTAGCAGCGTTATCCTGAAGGCTTGCCGAATATATGAATGCGAGTGCGAAGACGTTAAAACCCTACGAGAACATTATTATTAGCCATTGTCTGGATAAATATCGGTTGTACGTTACCGAGAGGGCGGAGACCGCCGGGAGAGACGTAGACGAGACGAATCGGTCGAAGTAGGCAACCCATCGAGGAGAAGTAGGGACTGCTCTGGCTGAGAGCAGGACGTCTCGAGCGACAGGGCTCAATCCGTCGGCTCTTTCGCCAAGCGTAGCGTTGAACGGAACGGCCCGAACGACCGCAAGGGTGAGAAAGGCAGAGATGATCGACGCAAGGAATCCGAGCCGGGCCATAGTCAGTTCGAGTCTGGGGGCGCTGGGGAGAGGGTGGGTAACCGCGAACCTCAAACATATCAATCGAGTGGACGACCCTTTTAAGTTGCTCAGACGATGAGATCATTGAAATGGAAAGAAACACTGAGCATGAGGGCCGTCGTGCATGTGCACGACGCTCACTTGAAAAATACCTATCGATTGAGACAATCGGATCGCCACGGCGCAGCTCAGGGCGAGTAAGGACCTCATGGGTGGACTGAGCCTAGGAGGTCACAAGAGAGTTCGGGCGTGCAAGGATCAGCTCGTAACCCTCCTGTTCGAGACTTCTCGCTGATGGAGACGGCAGCGTTATCGAAAGGAAGGAAGCGTATTACCGCAGCGGTCCCAATGAGGAAAGAAGCAGACCCAGGTACTGTAGACCACGTTGATAAGCACAGCGCTGCAGCCAGGATCGTGTACATATAGCGCGCGATAAACGGTCAAGAGACTCTTCATATGATAGCCAGATATATACGTCATCTGACCAGCTACTCGAAGAAATTTGGACAGAAACAGTTGAGGCTCGAGTTTATGAGTCAGAGTAATCGCTGTGGTGTCGGGAAGCAAAAGCGAACGGGGTCGACGAGTTGAACACAGACGCCAGATTCAGCGAGGATATAGAGCATGACGGCGCAAAGAAAAAGGAGAAAGAAGAAAAAACCGAAAATAGATAGTGCATCCGCAAGTTCGCAAATCACGTTGAAATCACACGCGATCTTTAGCTCGCGTAGAGCTCGCAACGCGAGAGACGCTTCCTTTTCTGCGAGTCTCTGGCAGTCAGGTATGTACTCGGTTATACTCAGGAGTATTCCAAAATACTTGAATTTGAATCCCAGAGGACCTGGCTGGGTCAATCGACCGCCAGCGACATACCGAAAAAGGAAATTTTGAGAAGTGTTCAGATATAGCTAGTGATCGCGCATGCACGCGATCTTTGATGTCTCGTACGCGCGCGCACACGCGTTCGCACGCGAGCTGCCGGTTCATTCGGTATTTTGCACCGAGGCGCGGGCTTCTTTGGTTGTCGTCTCGACGGTCTTGTCCTTCGTTTTTCGGCGCCCGCTCCGCCTATGACGTCACTGGATAGGAGTTCGATCTGTGGGCCAACAGGTAAAGTGGAATTCGTCAAAACTTACTGATTGCGAAGTACTCGTGGTGGTTTCACCTTGCAGGAAACTGACGTCACTTTTTCTCCTCAGAAACTAGTACTGTCTAAAGTGAATTCCAGGTACTAGGACACGGAGTTCTACTGGCGTTGCGACCAACCGCGGATTCCAACGCAAGTATGTATCGGCTTCATCGCCGGCTCGCCCCGCACATGGCTCGTTGTTACCTCTTGCCAGACACGCACCCCTGTCGATGAAGGCTAGCCACAACAGGTCAGCCGCAATTTCAAAGCCATGCGCTGGCTCCTTCACCGTTTCCTCCAGGCATATCATATGATACGTCCATGTGTGGTCTTACCGCATGCGCGGTACTCTGCACCAACTGACTCGTCATTCAGCTGTAGCTATGTGGCAATGTATTCAATTTAATTGTGCAAAGGAATCGAACTTGAACAATATAATTGAATATTGAGCGGCGTAAATATAACATGATCAAACTCGGCCATCATACCGGGAAATTGCCGATATTTGCCGAGAACATGGAACTGGTGATTCTTGCAGGGAAAAAGAAGGGTGAAAAGTGGTAAGTAAAAGGTAAGCACTTCAAATTCGTGATTTGTAGCACTGTACCGCCTCCGCACGCAAGGAAGAGGTTCATGGCGAGCTATACATTCCTGCAGACGCGGTCCACGGGGCGAGACAGAAGGAATGGAAGGAAATCCCCGCACCGCCAGCGGTGGTGGCAGGCCCGAGCGCGAACCTCGTGTGGTAGGGACCCCGAGAAGGCTACGGGCTCTGTCCCCGTGCTCACCGCATGCCTCCTGCTGGAGCTGTGCTAGTGTTGCCGCGGCTCGGCTACGGCTGGCTCGGCTCGGCTTATGACATGAGCCGTTTAAAATAGCTCGGCTCGGCTCAGGGCCGGCTGGCTCCGGCTCGGCTCGCAGCTCGAGCCGCGGCTCAGCCTCAGTGTTGGAATGAGGACCATCTGAGGCCCACAGAAGCCCTGTTCATGCTGAGCAAGACTGTTTTAAATTTCGTCTATCTCAACTCACCACTTGAGACGTTGTCATGGTCGTTGCACCCTGTGCATCGCTGTCAACAACAAGCACGTGGTTTGACAGCTTCTGACAGCTGTGAGAAGACTTACGGAATTTTCATCTCCCAGGTGTAAATAACTGGAGTGAGATGGTGTGCAACGCTGGATGAGGGTGTTGTGACATCTAAACACATATCTGAACTTAGAAAAAAAGGTTTTATCTAAATTGGTCTGAGCCGTGGCTCAAGCCGGAGCCGAGCTAAAGCCAGTCAAAGCCGATGTTGAGCTGAAACAAGCCGTAGCTTCAAATACTTTCAGATAGAAGAAAAATCATTCTGGCACAGTTTTCAAGCGTTTCTGAGTGATTTTGAGGTCGGCTTGAATCGGCTAATTTTCGGCTCGGCTTTGCGGCTTAGCCAGAGCCGAGCCGAGCTGCGGCAACACTAAGCTGTGCAGCCGCTGTCCGTCGTAATGCCGCGCGCGCGCTCGGATACGGGGTACACGTAGATGACGGGCATTTCGCGCGAGGAAAGGTGTCGTAGGTGGGTTCGTGGGCGGGCTGCGCACCTGTGTAGTCTGCGGGCATGGAAGAGGAGACCAGAGCATGATGATGAGCACGCTCCGTGGTATATGACCTCCCGTAGCCGCAGATGAAGAACCCGTACGACCGCGACACGACGTCCCCGTGGGCTACTCCTATCGACGGTGCTGTCGAAGGCGACGAGCCTGTTTCCGTCCATGTGCGCCCGTTCCCCAGCCTGGCGCATGTCCGGCACGACACTCCTCACCCACGGCCTCGCACGACCATCAACTCAGGTTCCACTCCTGCTCGCCGTCGCTCGTCTCCCCGTTCGACCGACAAACCCTCCACGTCCACGCTCCTAGTCCCGCACGCACGTTCATCCCACCGCCGTCCCCTACAACCAGGACATCCTTCCCACATCCACGGCGCCGATCTGCAGCCCCACGCATCGACTGCATCGTCGCGGACACTTTAAGCCACTCCCGTTGACACCCTCTCTGCCAACGCGTCTCACATATTACGCGACTTCCCACCTGCTGCACCTACGTCCACCCGTCACCATCGCCGCACCTGCTCAACTCCGCGCCGACTCGCATTCTTTGTACGACTCGTACCGCCATCTCCATGCGCAGGACGCCTGCTTACCCGCCATCTCCACCTATCTTTCGCCTACCTCTCCCTTTTTCCTCACTCTCCTCGCCCTACCTGCATTTTAGTACAGGAAGCCTGAGAAACACCGCGAGCACGTACGGCGGCCTTCCCTCGAATATTGAGCACGACCTTGCCGGTGCGCCTGCACGTCATCCCACTTTCCCGCCGCTCCATCTACCATGTTCATCGCCGAAGCTCGTTCAAGGAGCTAGGCGGTCGTTGGCGCAGCCCTTTTCTGTATCTGTACGTACATGGCCAATAGCTCGTCTACTGCCTGGGTCCCGCAACCGTCCGTTCTGCATTGCCTAACCACCTTATTTTTACGCCTTGATATTTTCTAGATGCATTCTACTCGAATATATTTATTTGACTCTGAGTTCTATACCACAAGAAAGCGAAGAGTCAATGAGCCTTTTCAGATCCGTCGGTTGATGAACCTGAAACCCAACGCATCGTTCCCGATACGAAAGTAAGTTTTTAACCCCGGTGAGTGCTTCCTTCTCTGATACAGGGTCTGTCCATCCTCGCATTCCTTCTCTTTTCATGCTCCCCTCGTCTCTTTCTCTTCCCGACATTTCCTTATTCGTGTATACTCCGTTGCCTCTTCTAATTATTCCTAAAGCGCATTCGTTGAACTCATGGGCCTATACCTTAGGCGCTTCTTTTCTTACTAGAAGCCGCTTTCTTATTCTTGCGGACCAACATCTACCAGTATTGAAAAGTAATGTCTTTTCTGATCTTTTCATTTTGTTTTCCCTTCTCTTCTCCGGCTTCTCTATCTGTTCCATTCGCCTCATGGACAATGGCTTGTCAAGATCTATTTTACCATCTCCGGTTATAATCTTTGTGTCGCTTTCTGTATTTCGCACTCACGATCTTTGTTTCCTAGATTTATTCACTGGATAAACGCTTGCAAGGTATGCTTTTCATTTCACTGACATTCATCGTCGAGTGTTTACCTTTCTCTTTATCTTGCACTCCCACTTCTTGTCCTTCGACTTCGATCATCGTGCCCAAGTCTTTCTGCGCCTTGTCACAAAAATCAAAACACGGTTATACCTGCCTATAACCCGGTATAAGTCCATAATCTCGGCAGGGGTCCCATAAAGCTCGATAAAGGTCATAAGTTCGTATAAAGGGCTGTAAAGTTGATGGGCATTTATAGTACTTATAAGGTTATAGGCCATTATAAGCCATTATAACTGAGTTTCCCATGAAACCTTTATACCGGACACCTATTTCTCATTTTGGCTTCGCAATCCACACAAAAAAATGTAAAACAAATATGTTTTCAACTACAGTACAGCGATAGAAGACTAGTCGAGAGTTAAGTGAGGACGCGCATTGCTCACTCGCGCGCGAGTTGAGCACGCGGCCAACAACGAAAGACAAAGTGTGTGTGCACGGCGTCTGCACGCGAGCGGGAGCGTTCGTTGCAGGGCACTAATGAAAACACTATGATCATCACGCCAGGAATATAATCATATGAGAGGTAGCATAAAGCTGCCCAAAGAATTCACATAGGTTAGCGTCAGGCAACAGACGAAGGGATAATGCACGCACAAGTTGAATACATTTGCAGTCAGGTCAAAGCGACGCTGAGCCCGAGGCCAGTAGAAAACCTGCAGGAGAGAAGGCCCATGGTTGTATGGCCCTGCTGAACGGTCTTGCTGTGCGCTGTCCGAGGGGTCGGATGGTGGTGGTTGAAGAGAAAGAGCGGTTATGTCACGCCGTCACAGTGCGGGGCTTCATATATGCCCAATGACATCATGACATCATGGCTGTGGAGTACGCGTCTAGATCTCCTTCACACCTAACATGCCGCCACTACGTCGTTCATCCTCATCGGCCATACACGTCTCCGACTCGGAGCCTGAGCGCGAAGTTCGCCGCCGCAAAGCTCAATCGCGGAACAAATCCGAAACGCCCTTCGGGCACCCCTGGTACCGTGGATCTTTGTCATACCTCTGTCCTGGATCCAGTAGCCATTTCATGGGTGTAATAAATTATGCATACAGTACTACTACGCTTCACAGGGTCCAAAGCTCCAGAACATTTGCCTTCCATGTGGCGACTCGGACGACCATCTACTTGGTCAGAGGGCTTCAAACAGCGAACTATGTAACCTACTCTCCCCAATTTCGCTAGTATAACCATGTTCCCCGCAATTATAGAAAGTGGACTACTGGCATAAGCGAATTCATGGCAGTATGGATGAATAGAATGTTTACAGAGGCTACACAGCACCTATCTGCCTACCATAATCACCTATTCATGGTGCATTCATGAGAACCAACCGAATCGAATCGTTCCAACGGTGTTTACTGATTGTGGGAGAAATCGGAACACTGTGGCGGTAGTGTGACCAGGCAGAAAGCAAGCGACTGGAACAAGTGGATGAACTTGAATAGGAACAATTGGAATTGCCAAAACATCATGATCATTGGGGATGGGAAAGCAGAGCTTAACTTCCGGAGAACGTGGTTTGAAAGTAGCACAGCAGGCTAGAAGAGAGGAAGAATGGAGCCATGACAAGTGAGCACAGATTATGCATGCAGTTAGGCTCGGTTCAGGGTGCACACAATATCCAGATTATCTCCACTGTATCCATCCTTCAACCCTCCGAGAAATTCCACCATTGACACCGTTGCCACGACTGTATCGTGGGGGAGTGGAGCTCGAGGTCAGATGGAAACTGCATGCAGCTCGTGGTTTGTGTGAGTGAACAAAAGGCGTCAGAAGAGATGCAACCAAGGCCAGTTATTGGTCAAAACGAACAGAATGCGTGTGGACAGAGCGAACAGAATGGAGGGGAAGCGGATGATGTATGCCAGAGACTAGAAGGAATGGCAATCTGCAAAAGGTGATGGATTGCATGAGGGTAGAATCCAAAGTGATCGGAAACAAGGAGTGATTTCTCACTCAGCAATTCAAAGTGGGGTTCAATTGTGGGCTGAAACTGGGGAATACTGCAGGCGTGGAAATCAGGTATCCAGAGAGCAACACCTAGATTTGGAACGCCTGAAGGCTCGGCTTTTGGGATGCTTGGAGGCTGGATATATAGGTTTCCTGAAGGCTGGATTTTAGAATGCCTAAAGGCTTGATGGCGGCAGTGTTGAAAGCTGGAGACGGACCCAAGAGACCTGAATGTTAAGTGAGAGGGGGTAGAGGGCTCTTCAATAGGTTACCAGAGATGATGATGATGGTTGTGGTGAAGAGAGCTAGGGAGGAGCACTGAGGAAAGCTATGGACAAGTTTCTGGCGAGGGGAACTGCTGAGACAGAGAACCTTTGTGAAGGTGTAGGACCAGTGGATGGGACGTTGTCAAGGGAGAGGAAAGCTCGAGTGCATGGAATACAGGCCAGATAGGAGTCACACTGGAAGGCACCCAATAGCGTGGTAGATGACAAGGCCAAAAGATGTGGAACTTGAAGAACCCAAGAAGACCAAAGCAACCAAGAAAGAATTGTTCAGGGAACCCAACGCGACGGTGCTTTGCTGGAGGATATGATGGTTGGGAGCAAGAGAGTTTTGATCTCCGACATCCCGCTCCCACACAAACCCTATCTTCTCGATTGTTCGTACCTTGAAGCCAGAGTTACCGTGGGCAGTGTACCGGGACAGGTCGGCAGAGACACGGAAAATCACGGGAGATTGGTAATCCATGATTTTGGCCATGATCTGAGGAAGCCTTTTAACGGTTTTTCAGCCACCGGGGCCGGGAGTTACCGCGAGGCAGTGTTGATGTTAGGTAATCCACGATCGAGGCCATGATCGAAGGAAGGTATTTACGGAAGTGAGACCTGGAACCTAAAACGGTACCAGGAACATGCCGCCACTACGTCGTTCATCCTCATCGGCCACACACGTCTCCGACTCGGAGCCTGAGCGCGAAGTTCGCCGCCGCAAAGCTCAATCGCGGAACAAATCCGAGTCTCCGGATTCATCACCGCAGCCTTTACGAGCTCGACGGCCTCTTGTGGCCATTTCCAACAGCCCAGCCGAATCTTCGGACATTATCTGCCGTCGGATTTCGGAGCTCGAAAGTCGGGTTAATGCCGTGAAGAAAGAGTTGCGGCCACGCAGTACGTCGTCAAGTAACTCTTTACCCATCTGGAAAATTCCCAATGTCTATGGTGGTATATACAGACCATATAGACCATATAGACCCATAGACTTCCCCCTGTCTACTCTAGACCACGATAGACACGGGGTTTCTACGGTAGACCGCGATAGACATATAGACCGGCAGAGGATAATTAAGCGATAGACAAACAGACACGCTTAGACCAATAGACCGATCACCATCATCGCCCTTCATGATGGATTGTTGCATCAAACGGCAACCATCTCTCCCTAATGCAGTTGGTCCGAAGATTCCTAATGCGTTTCTTCCTAATTTGGTGAGCGCACCAGAGAATGAGCGGGCAAAAAACCGTATTGGCAGGCAGTATACTACGAGAACATGCATAGTAGATAGCATCGGAAAAAAATAAACCTCCACCCGCGGCTCTCTCGGCATCCCACCCTACTGGTTCAGAGCAAAGTCAGATTGGTCCATGACTTCGGCGGAAGGAACGGGGGCGACGACATCCTTGAGTACATTGTACCTAGCAAAAGATATCTGAGTTGAATGTTACAACACAAACATAATCAAGCCGTACCGTGCCTCTGCATACATGTTCTCCTGCAGAGTTCGTGTCAGGAACGTCGGCGGGGCCATGCGAACCGGTCCACCGCCAGGGATGAGCGTGGGGTTAGAGGTGAATTTGTGCCATTCCCGAAGAGTATTGAGCTCGGCGTCAAAGTGCGCCTTGTACACTTTGCGTGAGAACTCTTCGGCCAAAAAATGGCCACTGGAGTATTCCATGATGGACGCTCGAAGCTGTCATGAATAGCGTAAGAAGCTGTAAGGAACGGAAAAAAAAAGACGGGACACACCGCTGTTATAGCAATAGCAAGGGTTACCAATGAAAGGGTTGGCTTATGGGGGCGACGCTGCGTCATCGTGCACCTCCGGGAAAGTGTCGTCAAAGGCTTCGGGGTATTGCATCCCCAGGGACAGGAGGTTTGAAAAGATGGTGCCGCAAATGAGGACCCCGATGCTGGCATGTTTATACATGGACCCCTTGACGGTGCGGTCATGAGGGTCCTGTCGAAAGTACAGATCAAAATAAGCTTTATAAGAGATGAACGGACACTCACCGCGAAGACGAAGGCAGATCTGTCTGTCAGCTTCGCAACCAATGCGCGATTGCCAGCCCCGGCACGATCTTGCTCCTCTTTTGATGCTTTGGCGGAGCATTTGTGGAATTCAAACCCATCTGGGCCGGCGACAACGATACGGCCAAGTTCCTTGAGCTCGCGCCGTGTACCGTAGATTCGTTCACGGCACTATAATAAATGAGTTGGGATATCAGGGAAAATAGTATGCGCACCAAGTCTTGTTCCTTGTGGGTCACGGGGCCAAAATCGTCGGGATTGAGCTTGAGCTCATCTATTGCCCAGTCCACCGCTTCCTGTACAAAGACAGCAAGCTCAGCGCGGCCCTGGAGCCAGGTCCTATCCTCATTGGTGAGTACTTTGTAGGCGATGTAGTCGTAGGCCTTCTCAATGATAGGGACACGCTTCGGATCGATTTTCTTGATGCTGCGTGCCCCCTGCTCCTTGCGGGATTTTTTCTTGGGAGGTGCGGGTTCCACAGATTCGTCATCCAACAAAAGCTCAAGAGAATCTCAGTGGGTGAAGCAGACCGCAAATTATAAACGTACGTGGACCGTGTTCTCTTTTTGGGGCTGGGCATTCCCAGTCGAGGACTGTCGAGGGCGCTGGCGGTCGTCGTGGAGCCCGGGCCCAAAGATATTCGTCCTATGAAGGAGTGGCTGACGGACGGTGACGGCTGGCGACTGAAGCGGGTTGCTTGGGGAGCTGAGGTCGCTCGGAGAGCTGAGGTCGGTGTATGCGGGTTGGGTACGACGAACAAGCTTGCGCTTTGGAGCCAACTCAATGTCGGTGGAGGACATCTAGCCTGGATTGAGAGTCAAGCATAAAACAGCGGAGATAATACTCACATTAGAGGTGGCCCGGGGAAAGGTGCGAAGATTTTGGGGAGTGCTGAGTCGGCTGTGGTCTTGAGCAATGGCACCGATGACGGGGAGCAATGGCTGTGGTACGAGAAGACCATTATCAACCTGCAACTTGCTATCTGGAAGGAACTTACCGCAGTGGAACCTGGCTCACCCCTTGCCGTGTGAGGAACAGAGGCGTTGCCGTCACCGTCGCCGTCGTCGTTGGAATCAGCGTCAGGGTCAGCGAAAATTTCGTCCTGCTCCTCCGGATTGAACGTGAAAGCAGCGCCGGCAAGTGACGCAGTTGCCGCAGTGGCTGAGTGACACACGAATTAATGAGACGATATATTCAAACTGAGATCGGGCTTACCATCTGGGATAGTATAAAGCTGTTGATTCACCAGCGCAAGCTGCCAGTCGAGTGCAGTGGAGTTCAGCTGCTCCCGGGTCGGGTTGGGACGGGGGTGGAACAGGTTGGGGCTGCTGCTGGATTGCACAATCGCACCATAAGGGGTTATGAACAACACAAAAAAATACCTTATGCTGTTTTTTTTATTATCGACCTTTTCCCGGAACCACCCTACCACGTGACGTCCAAATATGGCAATTTCTCACGTGGAACTCTTCGGCAAATGCCGTTCACTGGTTGAAAACTCTCAGAACTCGCCGGAGTCATCTGCAAATGACTGAATAACACGAAAAAGTTTGTTTTACTTATGTACCAGCATTTTAGCAACTTCATATAATTTATTTGGCTGCCTGACCTCACAGCAGAAGTTGAAGGAGATACTTCACGAAAGGATGGTTCAGTGTGCCAGAAGGTTTGAAAGGTATCCTCTAGGATGGTTTAGAACATGGTTTACACCCAAATCACATTGGAACTGATCTCAATACATATGTGGCAATGTTTGGGAACCGCACCCGAATTCAGTTGTACACCGTGGTTCCTGACTGAAGAAAGGCTCAGAACACACCAAAAACAAGCCAAAACTATTGTATTTGCTTCCCAGAAGCTCCCTGGACTTCGTCCAAGTTCAATTGTATAAGGCCATTATTTTTTTTTTTCTGACGTCCTGGCTGACCCACCCTCCCTGCATTAGGTCTCGGCTTGTCCGGCCCGTACCCCCTTGACCTAACCGCGCCGTTAGAGTGTCGACGTTCTGATCCTGACCGCACGCCCACCACAACCAGGCATCGCAAACGTGCATGCCGCGTTCTTGTTGACGCATGCGTTGGCGGAGAGTCACCTATTCGGCTTGATTCCCCAAGCACGCCGCCAGGGATTTCTGATACGGGCAATACGACCCCTCCCAATGCAGATCACGTGCTGTGCCCACGCCCCTTCCTTGTGTACCTCTCAGTAACCCTGCATGTGTTAGTGCCTTGCCGGAGTGGTTATGCTCTCTTGATGTAGCAGTTTTTGTTTTGTGGAGGTTGTGGGTTCGATTCCGGCTTCCTCTATGTACATTTTTGACTTATTTATAATCCAAGCTGATTAAGCCCAGTCCGTCCGTCCATCCCTCATTTTTTCTCTGATTCCATACCGCTCAGAGACTTTCATATTTACCCTCCAAGGTAACCTCCGTTTTTCCTTACCTTACGAGGGGAGTATGGATGATATTACATCTGCATTTTCTCCGCTGGCTGAATTTTTTTTTGTTGAACTTGACCACCACAGTCCAGAATAAGGTGAATTATCTACAGGTGGCAGTGGATTTCAATTGATTGTCAAAAGAAAAGACCTGAAAAGAAAGGAAGTTGCGCTGGAGGTAACTAGACCAGAAAAAGTGAATGGTTGAGGAAAAAAGTGCAATAAACAAGTGATAAGTGAAAATCAAACACACGACCTCCGCAAAATAAGAATCACTGTAGAAAGACAACATAACCACTCCGGCAAGCCGCCAGCACAAGTGGCTTTACTCTGAGGTACACAGGGAAGAGGCGTGGGCACGGCACGTGATCTGCATTTTGTTGGAAGTACAAACATCGAGTCAGCCCGGCCACGGTGCACCGGACACCGGTCTCCCGGACCATTAAATCCATTCCATCTGTCACTCGGCCATGCCCCCGAGGACACCGTCCATTTTATCGTCTGTACTATCTGTTTTCCTACTTGTTCCTATTTACTTCTATGGTCACCGAGGAGGTATAAAAACCTGTAGTTTCTTGGTAGCTATTTATCGAATTGAGTGTTCAACTTCTCCTCTATTCAGCTGCACTTTCAACACATTTGGGGGGGGGGTCGTATTGCCTGTATCCCCCAACCCCGGGCAGAGTCAATCCGCTGGCGACTCTGCCCCGCAGAGCACAGGCTCCCCCAATGCGCCGGCCGACAAGAATTCTGGGAGGGCTAACGCAGTTCAGAATAGGTACGCACCGCTCGTGGTTGGGTTGCTGGTGGGAGCCCTGTTGGGAGCGGGAACTTGATTGCGTAGCCACGTTAGAACGGCATTGCTCTCTACCTTATTTGTAACTATATCCAGAAGAAAAAAAAGAGCACGCTCCTTACTCTCTGAAAGCCCGGTCCCGAATTATGCTCTTGGAACTGCATCCTACAGACGTAGTTCGTGTGCTACCGCTTCTCCACTTCTTGAAAGAAGTTGCCTGTTAGGTTCGGGTCTGGATCATTTTTTGGAGCTCCTAGTCTTGCTTTTTCTTTCCCCTCTTGGCTTTCGTTTCACACTGACTAGCGCGTCTGGCCCGTGGGCCGACCGGACATCTGTCCCTGTTCCGGCATCCACAACGATTGCAAAGATCCGAAACAATCAAATTTAAAACTCAACCCAACCCATGAACATAAAACATTTTTTTCACCACAAATAACCTGTAGGAATACATCCCTCAAAGCTGGTCTAGAGGCAAAACTTGCCATGTGAAACACATACCGTACTTAATACCGTACAATTACGTTCAATTCATTTGTCACGTGTCATGCACCCTTCTATCGATATCAAAATTTGGTCGAGGTCACGGGTCACGCCAACCTCTGTTGAATTTCTGAACCGTCACGCAGGGCTCAAAATTGGCTGAAAATGGCAAAAAAAATACAAAAATTGGTCCAAATATCGAAATTTTTTGTGGTGTCACGCAAAAATTTGGTCGTTATCGAAATATCGAATTGCTCATACCATGTCACGCGTCACGACCGGTATCGAATTGAACGTAATGATACGGTATGCGGATATATCGAAATATTCAGGCACTTTGTTTTCATGATGAGGAGTGTGCCTTGATTGGGGAATTATACACGTATTTATCCGCCTAGTATATCAAGTGAATGTTATTCTGTTATATCAATATATCGTGATATGTTTGCAAATATCTGCTCCCACACTGATATGTTCGTAGTATGTATATCGCTACGCTATCATATCAGGCAGTCCAGACAAGCGACACTGAATTTTGTCCAATAAGGTCCCTCACTGAAAACTATGCGTAACACACTACAGCCTGTACATTCAAGATCTGACTGCAGTCATCCCACGAAAACAATGTCCAAAAAACCACGTGCAAAGCCCTTATTTTAAACGACAGCAATCCACGAACCATATCTGTTCTCCCGTATCTCCTTACTGAGGGCTATCAATCGTCCAGATCTGGTTGGTGTTCCCAGCCGTGCAAGTCCAGATTTGAAGGACGTTACGATTGGTGATGTCACCGTTTGTGAGATCCAAGCAGAAATTGGTGTTAGCAAGCTGGATCTGGCCGCTCTCAAGCTTGTTCCAAGTTTGCTGGGCCAACCCGCTGAAGCATTTCCAGATCTTCATCTGGACTCCATCAGCATCTAGGAAAATTACTTTTAGGGTATGTCGACTGAGATAGAACTTTCAACATACAATCGGCAGGAACTCCGGCATCAAGACAGTAAACATCGGTCCCAGTGGTAGCGGAAGAGAATGAGGAGAGACCAGGAAGGGTTCCGTCGTTGATTTCCCAGCTCTGAGAGGCAGAATCATTGCAGTCGAAGCTGTTCTTATCCTTAGACCAAGGAAAAGTTCGCAATGAATAGACTTACATATCAACTTGAGTCCCGTTTGCATAAACCCCTCCTACGATGCCCATGCACTTGGACGTATTGAGGATGGGGTGGACGGGGACTGGAATCGGAGCACCAGCACGGGCATCGAGGGAGGATGCAGGGGCGGCAACGGCGAAGACGACGCTGGTAGCAATGGTGACGAGAGCAGCGAACATGGTGAACAAAAAGGGAAGCTGAGATGCTCTCAAGATGGACGTCGAAGACTCGAAGTGAAGAGCAGGAAGTAAATCCAGCCAGCTTTTATACGAGACAAGGTTGTATGTAGTACAGCATGGATGGCGGCGAGTTAAGGCCGTAACGGCCGTTGAGGTCGCATCAGTGTTTGAGAGTCCCAAGTATGGCGCGTGCTCCGCTCATACCCGGGGCCCAACACAGAAAATAGGTACCAAACTAAAGAGATAAAATCGGCAGTTGGGCGCCATGTCTAGGGCCTTAACCGCGCCTAGTTAAGCGATGTCTAGGCCCTTCTAGGCGCGGCTAAGGCCCTAGACATCGCTTGGCTAGGCGCCAATTTTACTCGTACGACCGTGACGGCCCTCGTGCCGTGACCGTGCCGTCGACCGGCAGGGAAAATTCTCGACGGAACGGGCACGGCGAATAGCCCGAATAGCAAGTGCCGGATTGTTGATGCACGTCTTCCATAAACCAGCGCCACGTTGTGCGATATCCTATCAGTAACCTGAGCTGTTATCCGAAGACACACTGGGAATACGGAGTAAACCCGATATCGCCGATGCACAGCCTCGCTTCGCGTTTTGACACACCTTCACTCCGACGCGCACTCCCGCCCAAGCAACCCGACTTCGTCGCGCTACACGATGCCACGCTCCGTCAACAAACGTCACGCCTCGGATGGAGCAAACGGCGCCGTCGCCGCTGCGCTCCGCCACCCCGTCACGGATCGGCTGGTAGCCCGCCCCTTCCGCCCGCAATCCGTCCCTACCCTTCCCGCTCTCGCAGCCGGTGTCGCGCAGCCGTTTGACAGTGCCGCCGGTCTGCTGCCGCCTCCACATAGCTCTTGACTACTGCCACGACCACGACCACGACCACAACCACGACCACGACCACGACCACGACCACCACTTCCTGTACGCTCCTATCCCGCGCGCTCATCTAGGTTCTCGGCGTCGACTCGTTCTTCCCTTACTCCCTTTGATGTATCTCCCGTCTCGCGCGGTTATGCCCCGACCCGATCGCGTTCCTGCCTTCAAATATCCTCGTCTCTATCGTGGGCCTAGCCGCATTCAGCGTTTTGTCGGTGGTGTCGAAAAATAACAATCGACTGGCTCTGTTCCAGGACCTCTCCTGAAACTTTGGTAAGAGCCTAAAACATTGTTCTTTTCCATGATTAATTCTGTGGTTGACGACTACCGTCAATCGATTTCGGTATTCCGTGTATTGACAGCTTCTTTGTTCCGCCCTTGTTTTCTGCATGGGACTGGCGCCACCCTGGAGCCGTTTTAAGCTGAGATGGCATCGTCACTGTGCGTATGATTTCAGCGCCTATCTCAAGCATCAGCTCGCTTTTACAACAGCCGATCAGCAGCGCGGGCAACATTACCTGCGTCGCCACCCCAGAAGTCTTACCTTTGACCACCATCTTGGTCTTCCTTTCCACATTTTCTGCACCTCCCATGCTGGTGGAGCCTTCCAAACAGCCTATCCCACATCTTGTCCCATCCCTTCAACACCGGTCCTCAAGCTCCGAACCTGGGGATGCCAATGCGAATGAGCGTGAAAAGTCGCGGAATTCTCCTCGATTTTTCCAGAAGACGGTAAAAGGCTTGCGTAGAAGGCATGACTGGTTTCTTAAACAGGTGATGAGTTTAAGCTCACAGGGCGAAGCAGATTCAAGCTACGTTTATTCCTCTCCAGACTCATTGGTTGGCCTGCTGTTGTCATTTGTGGCCAACTGGCTCTCCACATCGCGGCATGGGGCTTCTTCACTGCCGTCCGGAAGTGGGGCATCATCCCCCTGCCGTATGTAACGGCTGTTGGGTTCAAGGCCCACGAGTACCTGTTCAGGGGTGTATTCTTCCTGATGGTGTTTGTCCTTGCGTCCTGTTCCACCTTGCAAGTTCCTCTCTATCAACCGAAACCGCGACTGAGCCTCTTTAGTTTGTTTTCCTGGGGTGTTCTCGAGTCTATTGATCATCTGTATGGAAAAGGCATGCCACTGGAGCCATTGTTTTCAAGCATCGAGTTGCCGAAACGATTGTGGGGCACCATATGGCAGATTATTGTGTTCGTCCACAGCTACAGACAAGGCTCTAGGTGCGAATTCTCCCTTGACTTGACTATTTGTTCTCGTCTGACACTGCCTAGTTGGGGCCAATTGCTTACCCCCTTCATCTTCACCGTGGCGACCCCATTAGCCGCATACGAGCTCGACCTGTCAAGCCCACTGCTTCTACAAATGCAAGGGAGCGGTGTTCTTAATTATTGCGCAGTGAACAGCAGTATGTCCTAGCGCTATCCTCGGGAATGATGTTTCCGTAACAACTCATACAGCTAACCTCCCTGCGTTCTACATCGGCCAGATGGAGAGTGGATATGCGGCAGCCAAGAGCTCCATGGGTCCTTCAACGTCGTTCAGGCTTATGGAGCAGACATTCAATGTTTCTACTGGTGCGAAGGCTGTGTACCGTATGGTCAGAGCCGACTGTACGCTGAATCATGATATCCCGCAGCTGGCATCCTTCCATTGACATTGGAAGATGTTGACGCAAACTCGTGGTTCCCAAGTGACCGGAATGTAACCATCCCCTCTACTGTAACTTCACTCAACAAGATTTGGGACAGTGCTCCTGCCTCGAAGTACACGATGAAGCAGCAGGGTGAGTTTACCGATCCTCTTGCCAGGGAAATGAAATACCAAGGCACACAGGCTTCACCGCCGACGTATCCTGTGCATTCCGCAATTTCATAGCCGATACCTCGTCCATTATTCCGGCCGACCCGGACAAGGACTGGACCTTTGGGCTACCGTCAGAAATCATGACCCACTTGCAGATGTTTCCCGACAACTGCGTCATTCCAGATCGCTCGAGGTTGAATTTCACCAATGCGCACACAGCCGGTCGTCCAAACTACGTTTTGATGATTGCATGCGGGCGGTTCTCAGAAAATTACAGTGCGTGTTCCCCTCTGAGTGACGACATGACGTATTCAATATTCGTGTAGCGTTGATCTTTGTGACAGACGGGAGCAATAATTTTATGGAAAGCGCCGTCTGCACACTCAGTCCGAAAATAACCACCGTCCAAGTGGATTACACGAATGCAAGTATCAATATTACACAGCTGGAAAATGGGGTCACGGATGTGGGGGGACTTGCAGGTTTGGCTGCAGTCACCACCATATCCAACATGCAGCTTTTTGCCCAGGCCATATTCAAAAACATTGTTGGGTACGAGCTGCAACAGGCCATCTTAGACGTTGACTCCGGCTTCCACAATGAGAGAATACTGTTCATGATGGTAAATCATCTTCATACATTTCTTTCTTGCGCTGAGTATTGGCCAGGAACAGTATCTGCGTGGCGTCACCGAGTACAGTGGATCTGTAAGAAGTCGCAGACTTCGCTCTTCCAAACGCTATTAACAATTAAAACTCAGGTTCTTCGCGCCTGTTTCTCACTGAAGAATGGAACCTTCATCGATGGGGTGCCACTTAGCATGACCATTCCCAGCAAAGGATACCTCTACATCGAGATTGTGGGCTGGCTGGATGGCTATTGCGGGACCTTCTGGGGGTTGGTTCCTGGCACCATCGTCGCCATCATCACCATTTTGGTCGTTCTCATGGCCGTGGCCCGTCATGCTGGTGATGCCGTGGGTGAACTATTCGAGCCTGCGATGCATCGGATGCCCACCTTCGCTCCTGGTGACCTTGACCACTCCTGCGAAGTTGCTGAACCGGGGGGCACGGATATCCGGGTTGGGGAGAAAGCCAAAGAGTACGACAACACCGACCACACAACTTCGGTTTTGCACCACCGTCGTACGCGTTCGGCAGGCGTGATTGAGGGAGAGCTTTAACCCTTTCAGGTGCGAGGAGAACGGGACAAATGTTTCCAGGCTCAACAATTTTATTTAATTCTCGGCTCTGCGTGACTGGGCTCCAAACGCTCGAAGGGTACACAGATGGGACGCGTTAGGATTGCCGCAAACACTTTTCAGGAATCTGGTTGCATTTCATCGCCAGCCGGTAACATCACACCATTGCCGCTCAGATCAGCCGAGCCACCTTTCCAGGTTCCTGCTAATTATAACAAGCGTGAAAAAGAGTGAATCAATCTGAATACCGTCCGATGAGACACCGCCGATGGATGTGGTTGCGCAGACAGGGATCAACTTGAAGGGGTTTATAATGCGTCGACAATTCCCAGACAAAGGTCCTACCGAATCTTTGTGAGTCGGGGTCGGAGAGGAGGAATCATGGGACGTGTGAGGCCTAGAGATAACCTAAACGTATACCCACCGGAAACTGGATGAGCTCGGATCGTTGCTTCTGCGCAAAATCCAAACGCTATTGATCGGATGCAAGTGTTCTGAAGCTTTGGACCCTGCGGGGCGTAGTAGCCTACTGTATACATATGTAACAAGCATCCATGGAGTGACTACTGGACCCAGAAAAGAAGTATGGCCAAGGTCCACGGTACCAGGGTGCCCGGAGGGCGTGTTGAATGCGATAACGGAGTAAATCCGATATCCCCGATGCACAGCCTCGCTTCGCGTCTTGACGCACCTCCACGCCGACGCGCACTCCCGCCCAAGCAACCCGACTACGTCGCGCCACCCGCCACCCGCCGATGCCACACTCCGTCCACAAACGTCCGACCTCCGGATGGAGCAGTCGGCGCCGTCGCCGCTGCGCTCCGCCACCACGTCACGCAGCGGCTCGCAGCCCGCCCCTCCAGGCCCGCAATCCGTCCGCAACCCTTCCCGCTCTCGCAGCCGATGCCGCGTGGGCGTTTAGTGGTGCCACCGGTCCGCGGCCGCCATCACTGCCACGAATACGACCACCCGTCCCGTCCGCATTGCCCCGCCGTTTACGCTCTCCAGGCGATGTATTCCACGCGTGGATCTAGGTTCACGGCGTCGACTCGTTCACCCCTCTTCTTCTCCCGCCTGTTGTGTTCTTGATAGGTCGGATGGGTGGATGGGTGATTTTTATACCAAAGTTTCCGCGCGATTCTGACTTTGGCGCACAACCTCTAGGCCAGCGCTCTCTGGGTCCGCTTTGTGCGCTCGATGCCCAAGAACTCCTACACAATCGTTGGGCTGTTGATGCCACCTTTCTTTGTCTTTCCGTGCGCCATGCATGCGCTGCGAGCCCACTTCGCCACCCCTGCATACTTACGCAACACAGGATGGTGCGGGTCTTTGGCTCATCCTTCTTACTCTATATTTCTTACCTTTTTCTTCGACTTGCTAATCCTTCTTGGTACTAGGGTAACCCGTCCTCGCCGCTCTAGGCTCTGACTTTGCATCGAATTTCATCACTCGCGATCCGCGCCACCTCACCGTCAGTTGGGCATATCCAGCGCACGCCAAATCTCACGCGAATCTACGACCCGTGGACTGGCGAACCCCAATCGTTGGCGAGCACGACGTCGACGACCGTGATCCGTCTACGCCGCGCTGCGCTCCACCATTTTCAACGGCCTATCCAGTATATGGCGGACTGGGAAGTACGAGGCGTGGCGAAACGGCACGACGACGCGTGCGATCCAGCTGATTAGCTTTTATATCCCCGTGCGAGATTGGACTCATATTCGGGACCTTCCGTCGACTTTCTCATTCACCCGTGCAGCCAGTATCTCCGGCGACCGACCCACATTTCTGTTTACCAGCCTAGAACTTCGTTCTTCCTCAGCATTCGGCTTGTGAGTTCCCTTCCGCACGCAGTAAGTCGTCGTTGTCGCCCCGTGGAGCGAATGCGCAGCGGGGAAGAGCCTCGGCGCGGATGAGAACGCGATGAATGGGTCTGGTTGTTTTCTTCATTCTCGGCGAAAGTTTGTGGCGTCTCGGATGCAGAGCAGTTCCATCTGTCCACTTTTCTCCGCGGTGTGGAAGGGAAGAACGCCTCGGCAGTAGGTTCTTGAAACGGGTCGGAAGTCCGTGTGGTTCGAGCGAATGATGGGAAGAAAGTATGGGAATGGATCCCGAGCCGTAGGGTGCGAAAACGGATTAAAAAGAGTGTAAAAAAAATGCTGAAATGTCGTGTGAAGAGTGTGAGGCTGTATGATGAAGATTTCGGGTTGCTGGTGGCTAGATAGCCTACTGGTGACTTTGGGAGAGTTTGGGGCGAGGACCTCTGATGGTGCCTCTGGACGAGAGCCCTACACTGGTCACTGATGTCGTGGTTCGTGGAAGAAAGGTGATGATTTGGCAATATTGACGTTACAAATAATCCCGTAACTAATAAGAAAAATAGAAACACGGTAAAGCCGAAACCTGTGGCTGGATTCTTCTCGACCATCTTCCCAAACTTGAAGGAGATCTGGTGTGACATTGAGGCTGGCGCTGGAAATTACTGGAGGTTCATTGACGGGAAAGGAGCCTGGTCGGATGAGTAGTGATGGGGCGTCTCTCCCCGCCTGATTACTGTTTCTTAGCGTCCCCATACATATACAAAACTTTTGATCCTCCGCTTTCTAATTATATGTGTGCAGTCAGTCCCGGTCGGCACTTGTTATCCCTCAGGCAAAAGTTTGCTAGAGCGCCATCGTCCCGTAATTGATAGTCTCTTGTGTCGAACACCGAGGCGAAAATAAAAGGTTATTCGTGTCTTTGACGATGAAAAGTTCGCACTCTGGAGGCTAAATTACTGCTGTTGTACATATATTTACATGGGCGAGTGGAATTTCCGACCGTTCACCCGAACAATATTGTCATTGACCTAAACTAATCAGTGGTTCGCCCATCCCGCCGCCCACAACGCAGCTGCGTCTCGCCAAATATCAGGCGCAAAGCTGCTTGACACGGACGACATCCGGAGATCTGCCCCCAAATATTCGTTGAGGGTCAGTGTATGTGTGTGCGCCCCCTCCATCAACACCTCAAACGGCACGCTCACGTAGTGGACATCGGGGAGGTGATTCCGCCAAGGTTCGGTGGTGGTTTGTGGTGGTATCAGGCCGGGGATGAGAGAAGGCATAGATAAATAAGTGGGTGGCCGTGGCGAGGGCGCCTCGACTGTGTTCCGTGCCAAGGTGCCGTTGGAATCGCTCACAACCTTCAGTTCCCGATTCGGTGTTGGTGATTGGGGAGCTTCACAGAAGGAGCCAGGCCTGGGGTCTTTGAAAAGGGGTGGGATAGCCGTGACTTGGGGAGTACTGCCACGGCACTGGGGTTCATCAGCTCCGAGTGTAGACGAAACACTGGGGACTCACAAATAGAAATTGCTGTCATAGACAGTCGTGAGCTCGAGGATGCTTCACATCGTTCCGCACCACACTCACCGGCGATCCTGCTTCAGGCTCCAGGTAGAGCGGCGTGCCAAATGCGCTTCCGCTCACGGTGTCAGACGTGCTCATGGACGGTGCGCTGGTAGGGGTGGATGATCGCGATTGGGAGCCCTCACGAGGAAGGGAATCTGTCGATCCGCTCCTCCCGTTGGCCTCGGCGACTGCCTTCTCGAGCTTCCGTATCCGATCCCCCATATTGTCGATGGTCTTCCTCATGGCCACTGCGTCTTCCATCGACGTCGTCAGTGTCACGGAGTGGCAAGGCATGAGCCTGGTGTAGCGGAAGGTTATTTCAGTCCTAGTAGTCCTTACAAACAAACGAGAGCGTACCTCCTGCCGCGTCCGATGAATCCTAGATCACCTAGTGGATACATAAAAATGCGCCGGGATCGCAGCGCAGCTGAGACCCACCGGTCGGACATATGTCTGCTCGGCCTCTCCGAACTAAAGTGAATGTGAGCAATTATCAAAACCTTCAAGACTTAATGCACCGCAGGAGCTGCAAGGGAATTGCTTGTTACATTTCAGTTTTCGTCGCTTACACTCTGCACAAGCCATCTAGGCCACAGTAAGTGAGGAGAACGAACCATGGGCATGAAAACGCACAATCCCGCGCGTGCGCTTCATATCCACAGCCTCGTTGTTTGAGAGAAGCTGGATTGATTTTGAAGTCATGGTGAGGAATCGAATTGCGTGGAGTCACGGTATGGCATTATTATATATCGGGCTACTCAGACCGTCTCAAGAGCCAAGTGCATCGCACAGATCTGCAGACGTCGCGCCGCTGAGGGCGAAGGATGTTTAGAACTTCCATAAATTATGTCACAATTGTCCCTGATCATGATTGTGTTTCGGCGAAGTCATTATGGGAAGTTGGGCGGCATATTTCAATCTAGATAAGTATCCTCGGAGCGCCCACCTTCTCCATCTATGTTTTTGAAGAGTTCTTTCCCGATAAATAAACACTGCAGGCTCAGTGGTCTTCAATTGTGAAGAGGTAAGTAGTGTTCGGATCATACTTTCCATTTTCTCCGACGGGGATCAGTTAAGATGAGCGTGAACTGTTGCCGCGAGATTCCATTGCTCCCGCGAGTCGTTGTCCATCTAACCGGGATGCACGGAGAAGGTGTGTTCTGTCTCAGAACCACTCGTGACTGGGCGCCATCGATGAGTAAACAGTATCCCATCCCCGAATACCCTTCCCACTCGCCCCCGAGACTGTTAGAACCCGGAGTTCTGTCTTCCCTATATAAACTAGGACAATTTTCAATTCATTCGTGCGTCTCCAGGTGTCGATACGTTCAATGTACCCGTTGCTCAGCCCGTGGTGGTGTTGGCCAAAGCGTAGGTCGTAATCCATTTTTATTTCCCCCTTTCGGTTAACCCAGAAAAAGAGTTCCATACCGCTCGTGCATGGCGGAAGGTAGCCACGGGACCAGACTCTCGCTTGACTAAGAATTACTAAGCCAAGCGAGACTCTGCACGGGATTACATGTGACTGACAGGTCCTGTCACTCGTAATTCGTTCCCTGGCGTGATATCGATCACCTGGAAGAGCACCCGGACAGCGCACCGGCTATGCTCTCCGCACGAAGGCCGAACTTGAACCCCCTTTCGGTGATCTACGTAGATCAATGCTGATTGACAGGTTGATCTTGGCTTGATCGAGGTCGTTTTGTACTTCCTCTTTAAGACACACTGCTTAAGTTCCTCCATTCCGGAAAAGGCGCGACCAGTCGAACTGTCTCATTCAAACCAGGGGGAACGATCAGACCGGGTTCTGGGAATGACCAGCCTTGGTTTCGAAACGGCCCGTTGATTCTTCTCTTTCTTGTGGTTTCTTTTTCAACAAGGTCGATATTACATTGAGGTAGGCCATTTGTTTCTCGTTAATTGAGTCATTATCACTGAGCGCTTTTCCTTCGACGCGCTGAAGCTGTTGAATTTAAGCCGAATCGGAATGGCTGGGGTGAAAAGACAAAGTTCCGCTTTAGAAACCTCCCTGCTTGAGCAAGTCTTGAACAGATAGATCCTCCGCCTTCTCTCATACACACGCCTGCCAGTAAGATCGCAACCAAATGTTCAAGTCATCTTTGTGAAATTTCCGAAATCTCTATATATCTTGCAGTGCTTTGCTTCTAGGCTCTTCGCTCTCCCAGCTCACGCAACATTGTTGGTACATTCTAAATTCCAAGGCTGTTCCGCATCCTACCTTTGAATGCGCCAAAGCTTCAGGGCGAATACATGCTACATTCAGATTCTTCGCAGGCGACCACGGGCCTTCGCTTATTCTCAAGGCACGCAAAAATTCTGTACTTATGTTTTCCCTGTTTCCTCCCTGTTCTTACACTGTTGTCCAGGGTTGGCTGAAAAAAATTTTGTAGTGTATGTTACAAAAGGCTTCAAAAGGGCCAATAATGCCTTCAGGAGGTGCCAGAAGGGGTATTGGATACTTGAAGAAGTGTCTAGCACAATACCTGGCTTCTGAACCTGATGTTCAGCACTCAAGCTGAGTGTAACAGGTTGTGAGCACAACTAGAGCACAGAGATTTTTTTTGTTTGAAAAAATCAGAAACTTCTCAAAGAGGCTTATGAGTCATCATATCCCATGTAGAATATGAATAACCATGCTCAAAGTAGAGATAAGTGGTGGAATTCAGCCTGGAAAGCAGCGCTGCAACTCGGATAAACCGGCCCGGTTCTAGGGGTGGGAACCACCTTCCCGATATGGAAGGAGGGGGAGGGGGGGTCAGCTCGGGGTCGAAAAACTCTTTTCGACCCGATATCCGATTTTCGAAAGTTGAAACCCCCTTGGAAAAACGGACTTCCGCGGCCGTACAGCAGTTTTGCCGACGACGTGGGGCTAGATGGTGGTGAAGTCATACCTAAGCGCTTGTTGCAACGGAGAAGTGGATCTGTTGTCTCGGAGAGCTTGGCGTCGGCCTCTGACTGCTACCCCGAGCTGCCATATATAATACGATGCTCCATGGTTCCATTGGAGCTCACAGTCCTCGTCAATGAAAGATGATTGGAAATTGGCATGAGCCTGGTATCGATACCTCAGACAATTTCTTCGCTGGCGTTTCTAAGGTAAATAAGTAGAGTACTTTTTACCACGTCCAATGAAACCCACATATTACGGAATTTGAAGCAAAATGTGAGAGGTCATTTTTCGCAAGTTCAATGACGTACTGCAAGAGGTATAAGGAAATTACTTAGTGGATCCAAGCTGAATCTCAGTTTTCTTGTCCGGCGCGCCATCCACATCACCATGCAATCTGGAAACCTCATGCGTGCAATGGATCTCGAGATACGAGTGGTGTTTGCTGGAGCCAGTCAGAATAGCAAGCAAGTATTCTTCGGTCTCCTGAACACCCTCACCATGTTGAGATTTGTTATACAGCTCAGAGGTTTATGCGCTGCATCAGGGCAGGATAACGAGCCCCGAAAGTCGCGAAACGGTGGAGAATTGGTGGAGAAAGCCCTGTCGCAAGCCTCAGCCCAAAGGCAAGGTTAAGAAATGATGGCTCACACGCTGAAAATGCCGATCAAGTGTCATGTAACTTTTGATAATTTGGTGCGAAACGTCTTTTGAGGTTGTACTCAGTGCCTACAGGCCAAACATCCATCTTCCTCAATGTTCCCATGAAATATCTGTAGACTGTGGGTGGCCCACTACCTGGGGGTGGTCCTTTACCTGATCGCCGATAGTACCTCGTCTGCAAATACTGAGCGGTCTCTAGTGGGCTGCATCTGGATGCTCGCGAGCTCAGCTCGGCGAGTCTTTGGAGCCCAGATGGCCAGCACATATCAAACCGTATGCGCTATGATGTATGCATCAGCGGAATTTCCTGCCATTCGCTAAATCCTGGGATTTTAGCCTAGAGTCCGGCGCCTTGTACCTGTGTGGTGGGATTGCTTTCATCGTCCTTAGATGGGTAGGGTCAATCACCATCGATGTCGTAAGACACGAATGCACTATTGAGGTTGATACGATACTGATGCGTCTCCTTTAAAAGTTAACCGAGGGCACTGTGCTGGCACAGTTAGTGGTAAGTGCCTCCCATCCCGCGTGACATCATTCCTAATTTTTCGATGCAGAGAGAATTGCTCCAACAATCATTGCAGTGCGAGTCGCCCTTGGACAGAGTGTCGAAATATCAACAGTTTTATCGTGCCGAGGGCTCGACAGCATTCTCCCTTCCACCATGAGGCCATCGGCACCGCTGTGGACTCGATGGACAAAGAGGTCCTCTACATCCGGCCAGAGAGCGTCAAGGTCGAGGAAGCACCCTGACGATCGAAGAAGAGAAACGGTAACGCGCTGGAACGCTTACCACGGTAAGGCCCTGGTTGATCATGCACTTGTATCGAATGGATTCTTGGATCATGCCGAATTTAGGGATGTGTTTTGGTTACATCTCTATAACCCTATTTTACTCGCTCGACTTCACTACCTGATGAAAGCAGATATCAACCATCGTATCCATCGTATCAGACTCTACCGTGAGGAAGGTTTGTGCCTCGGCCGTCAATTTTGCCCGAGCCAGCGGCTGTCCGTGCTCATCCTTTCCAGCCTGCAGCTTGCTCAGCAGGTCCACATCGGTGTCAGAAGGACGACTGGCATGCGACGAGTTTGGCAAGGACGGTAGCGCAGCATCCATCTTTGCAGGCACATGGTCATCCTGATGCGCGGCGGACGACTGGTGCTCCGGGAATGAGGTATGCTGGGAGCGCGCACATCGCAGGGAACGACGTTAAACAGAACGGGTCCCCGCCCACCGCGAAGGACTCGAAAGAGAAGAAACGGCCCAACCGGTGACTAGATACAGCTGGCATGTACCGGAGGCGTGTAAAGTCCCTCTTCCGCGTTCTCGCACCGAGGCGATAGAGGTCGGCGTGTGGACAAGGCGAGAAAGGCGAATTGCGTTCTGGAGTAGGGGATTTTGGTTTCCATGGGGAATCGGTGAAAAATTGGTCCGAGAAGACTATCAAAGATCTTGAAAGCTTGAGACTGACGAACGATATGGGCGTGAAAGAGAGAGGACGTTGTGGCGGTGCACGGATCAAACGGTCCACTTGCTCCGCGCTTCTTGCCTTCCTCCATCATCTCCAAATCTCGGACTCTGCACAGCGCCTTCCTTCAGCCTCGCGGTCCTCAAGTTTCGGGATCTTTGCGCCGCTTTTGCTCCTATCCACAACTCCTCGATATATTCCTCTGTCGGGCCCAAGGGGGTTTGGTTTCGCGAAAATCTGCACGTACCTTTCATCTGAAGCAGATTGGTGTTCTGAGCATTAATATACCGGTCCCAGGGTGAACAGTTGAGTGGTCATTGAAATAGAGATGAAAACATTATTACCGAATTTGGAAGGAAGTGGCGGTACCTCCCCCCCCCCCAAATACAGTAATTTGTCACGTGCAATTGGCAACACCTGAAAGACAGTCGAAATGAAAATCCCTATTTTCATCAGAATAAAGTAGAAACATGCAAGAAAGGTCTCTAGGACATACCACAGGGCAAATGCATGCATCCGAGGCCCAGATATCACCGGTTCAACACCGTTTGCGTGGCTGAACATCACGTGCAATTACCATACATAGACATATGTTCCCACGAGGGGGGGGAGGAGGGTCCTCGAGGCTCTGGAAAAAAAAATGGAAGGTGTGTGCAGATTTTCACGAAAGCAAAGCCCCTTGGTCGGGCCCTTGTTTTGCTCTCGCTTTAAATTTCATGCTTCGCCTCTTGCTCGGATCGCCAGGGAATCCATATGCGAGTAGAAGCTTTCAGCTCTCGACACTCCCAGGCTGCTCGTATGTATCAATCTTTCGTGAGCGTCTCATAGTTGGAATTTGCTGCTAGATCCGAGCCTAAGATCATTTGTAACTTTCCTCGTCTTATTTCCTCGGTCTTTCCTGTCAAGTTGGGCACTCTGCGCGTCTCAAATTTTCTCTCTATGGCCAACTTGAAACCATCTCTATGGATTCCTTTGGACACACGCTGCGTTGCGACTGCTTTAAGACGCAGAGTACATTCCTTCAGTCAAAGCATGGTTATAATCTCTACAATTCGTTGCTCTTTTCGACTTGCTATTAATCCGAATCTTTTCTTTTTTCTTATCACTGGGGATCAGATCGTCTTCTTTGCCGCGCAATGCGCTCTTTCCTTGGTCACTGATAAAGCAGCCACATTGTCTCTCTGTTTACGTTTTTTGTCGTGCAGATCTCGCAACCTTGCTTGAACCGTTGGAAGGTCTGCGTACCTCCTCTTTCCGTCATTTATTTGAGGCTTCCCTATTTTCCGTTGCCGTCCAGAGCCAGACTGCCGGTGTCGGGCGTACAATGCTCTTCACAACGAGTACGTGCAAACTGTGTTCCCGGAGGATCGATCTTCAACTTCACTTTCTTTGGACTCAAGGTCCAGTTTGGTCTTCTACATCCTCGAGACTCCATATCCATCGGCCCAAACCGACACCTGTTGGTTATCCATTTGCATCTGGACTTTGCCTACAATTCCCACCACGTCCTTGTTATTTTCTTTTTTTGACTCCTTCACGTGTGCTCTCTCGTCTCTTTTGTGCACCCACAGTGTCGACATCATCCCTGCTCCCCGTCTGGAATTTTCCACAAAATCCTCAGGAAGCGGACCGTCGCTCGCAGGTGTATGGGTTGTGTACCGTTCCGTTCTTGATATACAACGTGCAAAGGCAATCGCACTGAACTAAGTAGGACAATCGGGCATAGTTTTATTATGGATTTTAAGCAAGAGACATTTGCGGAACTCCGCTAATACCTGGGTTTTCCAGCCGTGAATTCAGCGTAAATGCCAGTGTTCTAGCCCTGTCGCGTAAGCTCCCTTCATCTGGTGGTAAAGTCGCCCGATATGATGTCAGTGCATCACCGATCGTTCTCCTCGCATCCATATCGTCGAAGGGCTCGCATGATGTTGAGTTGTACAACCAATCGACAACCGCCCGAATCATATCATTGTCAGAATACCAGGAAGGATCGTCGAGGTTGTGGATCCAGGCAGCAAATCTGAGTTGGAGTGATTGGGGGGCACTTTTTTGCGTGCAACGCCTTGCAAGAAATTGGAATGTTTCGATCGCTGTTTTACGACTCTTCACGATTGATTCCAGCCTGGTCACGGTTGAATGATGTTCTAGAAATCCAACTAAGATGGTAAAGTGGGCCTGCTTCCGCCGTTCCTCATGGTCGAATGTGGAATCAAGGATCTGCAACCTGTTCATCAAACTGCTCAGCTCGTCTGGAGGCAGCTCGGCAGCGTCTGTTACAATTTGCGATTTCAACATCGCAATGGCACATGATGAAATTGGAAATGGAGGGGAAACGAAGACAGCGCCGAGAGTTTCTTCGTCAAAAGTGGCCAATGGAGGTGTGGACAGGCATACTGAGGTATTTCATTCAAATCGACAGTCACAGGTCACGGACCCCTCTGTCGATGTCGAAATTTGGTCGAGGTCACGCGTCACGGAGCAGTTTGTCGAACCTCCGAGCTGTCACAATGCCTCCCCCCCCCTTCCCAGTGGTGAAAAAAGTTAAATTTTCCGTACAACTGTTGAAATTTTGGCAGGTGTCACGCAAAATTCTGGCCGCTGTCGAAATGTCGAATAGGTAAATCGGGTCACGCATCACACCCCCTGTCGATTTGAATGAAATACTTCAGTATCAATGTGTCTTCGCAGTCAGTGGAGATTTCTTCACCAGCTTTCCTACAGGTTTTCCTGTGCACCTTCAATTCCCAACTTAGGGAGTATCTCCTCGCATGGGCTGCACATGCAGGAGTGTTGAAAATTCCATGTAAGCCGTGATAGGTGAAACCGTTGCGGTTTTTTTTCGTCCGTGGTGGTTTAAATTCCGAATTGGGTTTAGAATGAATAGTGCATGCTCATATTTGAGTATTGCTTGTCCTTCCCCTTTCTCCAGGGATATTGACCCTCTCGACCTCCACCAGGCGACCAGCATTCATCTTTAGTGTGTCCATCACGCTTACAGTTGGTACAGTGGCGCTTGCCATTCCGGTTGTGCCCAAACATAGCTGCTGACCCTCCAATTTCGCTTGTCTTCTCTTTGCGACGGCGATCCTCATCCAAAATAAGGGAGATCAATTCAATGGATGTAACAAGTGGGGCTGAAGGCAAGGGACTACTTGTGGTTGTGGTCACGGTAGCTTTCTGAATTAAATTCTTCGAAGCTAAGTGCGAAGAAGTGAACTGGTCCCAAGTGTCGGGAAGGGAAGTAATTATTGCCATGATGAAATCCTCATCCTTGACATTGTCCCCTAGTTGCACAAGGTGATCCCGAACTTGACGCATTGCTTTGATGTGCTCAGGAATATCGGTTCCCTCATATGCAATGGTTCGATGGAGCCGGCGGCAGTAAGACATTAATCCTAAGGGTCCTTGTGCTTCCTTGACCAGTTTAATCTGAGACATTTCTGCAGCTGTTGTTGCTCCCGAGATATGAATCATCTCGGTATCACCCAGGGAAAGCTCAATTTGGCTTTGAGCCTTTCCATCAAGCTTTTCCCACTCAGCAATTGCCTTCGTCTCAGAGGCTGTGGGTGCACTTGTGTTGGCCGGTACAGGTTTAGATATTGTTCCTTCAAGATAACCAAGAAGATCGCGGTCTCGAGCAGTGGCGACCATACGGCGTTTCCATGCAAGATAGTTATCATCGGTGAGCAGGGTGAAGCGGAAGCTTGTAGGATAAGTTTCCAAAGACATGATAGACAGTAGAGTGTTTGTTCTCTAGTACTTGTGTATAACAATGAGTTCAATAAAATCTGAGTGAATCAATTATAGGCCGGGGCCCATAACCTATTGGCGCAGATTTATTGAGAAAGTAACTGGACGTTGTGGGACGTCCTAATTGACGCAGATAGTAGTTGTGGTTCAAGTTGTAATTAATTCGTAGTGCATAATACCGAGGTTTAAATACTACCATGTGTACAGCCTCTCTGAGTCAGACTCCGAGTCATAGACATATTCTACTTTGTTCTACAAAGTACTCAGTAATTCTACAGTGTTCTACAGTGTTCTACACTGCACAGGTTAGTACTGGCGGATTGCCTGAGATGCCTGATGGCATCAACTCCAACAGAAGTTCGAGATGAAGCTGGAGCAGCTGAACACGGCACCATCGCTATTGTAGGTGAGATCGATGGTCTGTGCCATGCTGGAGGGTATCATAGTCATACACTGCGTTCAAGGAGCTCCTAAACTCAGTTTGTGAAGGTGTGTGTAGGTCTGGCAAGGTAAGCGTAGGTGGCTGCACAGGCTCTGTGTAGCTGAGTCTAGGTCTGTCCAGGTGTGTCCAGGTCCCTGTGTAGCCACCTAAACTCACCTTGCCAGACCTACACACACCTTTGCAAACTGAGTGTAGGTCTGTGTAGGTCTCTGTTTAGGACCTCCTTAAACGTAGTGATAGCAATGATTACGAAAAGCTGCTGAAGAGGGCAGTTTTAAATGATTGAGATGTATGATAGATGAATACACAAAACTCTCATGGTGCGCGAGTTGAAAACCATGTTTCCTGAGGCTGCGATGTTTGTGGAGGAGGCGACACGACTTATATCTCGTCATGGTAGGAGGATGTGTGGACTTATGCCACTGAGAAATCAGCGGTTGGAGATAAATTGAATAAGATTGGAGCCGAAGACATCGGCAATGGATTGTTACCTGATCAGTATGGGTACTGTGCTTTTTATGGTCGGCGGATTGGTCGCGGTTCAATTTTGATTTGATGTTTGCGCCATTGTCCTCGGGCCGATCACTTCCGAGCTTTGAGCGCTTACCACCATCACTGCGCGTCGTCCGCCATCTCACCTCGCCATTCTGCAGCGCCGCCACCGATCCACTGCTTGTGCCCACCGCCAGCTGCCTGCCTTTGAGGTGCCATCCTCTGGTCCTGGAACCAGAAGATTACCAGCATTCACCACACTACACCGCGATGATTCCTGCACATCGCCACCCTCACGTACCGCTCCCCTCTTCTAGCGATTCGGCACGCAGCAGCAACTCGGAGCTCAGCCTCGGTCCTTGACGCAACAATGCAGCTGCAAGACTGCAGCTAAAACAATGTTCTATTTGATGGATACGGCTTGCGATGTAGATAAGGACTTTCAGGATGGGAATCTTGGAGAGATCCAAAGACATCGGTTGAAAGGCAAGCTAATGAGTACAAGGACATCAAACAGAAATTGATAGTTTGCAGAGCCGAGAACGTTAGATGCAAAAAAACAAGCCAAGAACAAGGACAACGTAGTTGTGTTTGAGATGGCTGTCGGCCCATGGAACTTGAGGCATTGAGGTTGCGGCACGCCTTGAATCTTCATACAGTTCTCGAAGTGTGAATCTTCATGTGCCTTGAAGGTTGAGGAAGCCGGTCATAGTAGTGACAAGGGACAATGATGGCCAGAAAAAGGTTGTGGGCTTGAGCGCGTCAGAGACGACGAGGTATTGGACAGTAGACCAAGGGGAAAGGGGTGGAAGTACTGTTGCTCAAGACAACAGGAGCGGGTGATACGGAGGGGTGATAAGAAGCGACGGATGCAATGAGACCGTAGGCCTGACGTGAGATTTAGGATGTCGAATTACAGCAGCATTGATAGCATAGAGTAGCTAGTAGGGACAGAGGCATCAAAGGCAAGTGGTAGGCCTTGAATGCGGACGAATCCATGCGGCGAGTGTCGAGATTGCTCAGTGGCGAGACTTTATCAAGGGCCATGGTCATCGAATAAGGGAGTAGAGGAGGGGTAGAGGAGGGTACTAAGTGAGCGGGTGGACCAAGAACACCGAACTCGCGCAGTTCTTGGCGGGAATGAGACAGAGGATGGAAGAAAGATGGGGGGAAAGGAAGAAAGAGGTTGACGTGGCAAAATCAACATCCGGTGTTGTTTGCCCGTGTGGCAGTTCCATGATAGTTCCGCGAGACTGTCGATTGGCAAACAACTTGTGCTGTTGCTCTTCAAGCCTCAAGTCAAGTTTTCAACCTCATCAAGTTCCCAGTATTGGTCTCCATAAGTATCATTCACAGTCAATATCAATGGCACCAGACATTAATCGTGTCAAAGTTCTAAAGCAACCAAAAGTTTAGCTGAAACTTTATGGAATCTGACAGAATTATCTGCCTTCAATTAAATTTCAGCGAACCGCATCGGTTACCGAGCTGTAATTTCGTGAAATTTGGTGAGATTATCCAAAGTATCGTAAAATTATATGAAGGTAATATAATTTCAGAGAAATGTCGGGAAATTAGACAGGGAGGTTTTTCCTGATGTGCGCTTCCTCTAACAGCACGAATGATGGAGCTTGGCAGGAGAACCGACACCGATTCACTCGGTTTCCGAGATGTGCTCGGTGCTTTGTCAGAAGAAGGGACCAGCAGGTGCAGAACGAGTGACAAAAAGGGAGTTTGGGAGGCATACTCGATCTCCCACTTGAACTGGTTGTTCGAATACTCAGCCCGCTGTGCAACATCGGTGACATGATCGATCATCTCTGTGGCTGAATCACAGAGATCATCAAATTTGTTGGCAGTGTGATCAGGGTCCGCAGCTTCCACGGCACCGCCGTGTGCAAACCACAGTGCCAAAAAGCGGGTGAGCATCAGAGCATTAATAGACTCCTTCACTTGCGTCGTTTTTGCCCTTGGGTTTCCTTTTAGGGAAACACCTATTTGGGAACGGCAGAGGACAGCAATGCGGCAGAGAATGGCAGCATTTTATTGGTTTTCCTTCACTGTAGAGAGGTTATAAAGATATAAGGCAAGTTAATTAGAGAAGGATCCTTAGAGATGTGCAATTATTTCTGCGGATGAAATGATAATAATGCAACCCATTCGAATTTTCAAGTCAATACATACAACCCATCACTGGCCGAATACCTGCCGGAGCTCACGTGAATGCTCCTTCTAAATAAGGGAATTCTTAGTCACGAACCCAAGGGCGAAAAGGCAAAGACTGACTCCTTCACGCTCTCCAAAGGGTTATCAACAACTGTAAGCTCATGTAAAGCGGAGTTGGTGAGGACTAAATAAACCCCCACCAATTTTACGATGACGTTGGTCAGACTCTATTCGGGGTCTCTTGGTTGGGGGGGCCTTGGAATTAACAAGTGTCGGGTCAATATTAGGATCTAATAGACAAGAAGTTCAGTATCATGAAACTAGAGAGTGGAAGTGGTTAAAGCTGAAAAACAAAGAGGAAATCGCACTGGACTGGAATACCAGCTGTTTAAATTCCACAGTTCAATAGCTGTCAAATCTGAACAAGACCCCAACTGTTGAAAATAAACAGTCTGAGCAAAATGAGAACTGTTATGACCAAACAGCTAATTCAGGGTGTTGCCCTTGAACACTTGTTTGACTTGGTAAATCAAACACCACAGTGAAACGGTGCACTTAACTATAAGCTAGAAATGCGACTATGGTTGGATGCTAACGAACACCACAACTAACAACCACACAACCAACTACTATCACTCCCAAAGAACAAGCACACTCCCTTTGTGAGTTCGGGTCCGAGTCATAGTATGCGACTACTGGTTTTGAAACCCAATGTGATAATGAATCTTCACTAATCTGACTGACAACAATGCCTGTGGCACTTCAACTATGCAGGATTTGCACGGAACAATGCCCCGTGGCCTCGATGAACGAGTAATATATGTGGTTTTGGGTGGATACAAGACGAGAGGAAGACTAATAGATAGTTTCATCTACGTCAGGGCAGAGTTTGTAAGGTTTCAACAGTGAATCCTCTAATTGAGGTCACAGATCCTGCTTCCAATCACTCTCACAACAAGCAATCCTCGTTGTAGACCTTGGCTTAACCTGACACAGGTACCTTTCGCTCTACTTCAAGGCTTAAGCACCTTGCTGGTGACCAAACTGATCTTCCTGTTGGTTACTGAGGGCAATCTCAACTGCAGATGCAACTAGCAAAGCAGATGTGAAGCAACAAGCCCACTCAGGTAGGTAAACCTCTCATTTATACGTGAAGACCGCCCGCAGGGTTGACAACATGAAGCTTAACTTCTTAACTCAAACTGAACTAGAGCCAACAACCAAACTTCAATTTATAGACACACTACAAACAGAGGTAGATACTACTCTCCATGAGCTGGTCTGAGAACAACCGCAACAATGTCCGCTGTGGTGTACTGGCCTTCTGCAGGGTCCTTGAGCCCTATTTATACCACTGGAATATAGATTTACATGTGAAAAACAGAGAGTGAAAACAAAAGAAAACAAAAGATGTCCATGCGTATCTGATGCGTCATCACAGGCCAAGAGTAACCCTTCACATGGTTCCCGTGTCCTGATTTGGGTATATGGTAGGTGCCGCGGGCTGCCGTCTGCAACTGTGGGTCTGGAACCGCTGGGCGCGGAGTTGAATCCACCCACTAGGATAATACTGCTATTGTCAAAGGGAGCCTGCGGGTCCGTTCCTTGTCGGTCTGTACCCATGATCCCATTCTGAACTCCGGTCCAATGGAATAAATCCCATTGCTCCACTCTATGCGTCTCTGTTTGTCACTAGGGACGCGATGCATCTCCCCATGTGTACTCTCTCTATGTAGTTCTTCTCTTTAACTGCTTTCCGCTTGCTTCAGCATGGCCTGTGGGCCTTGCATCAACCCCGTGACCCAATTCCGGTCTGGGGGGACGGCCTGTGGCTTATGTAAACCACCTGCAGCCGACTCCCTTAGCCTTCAACCCACTCGCTAGTACTCTGTAAGTTTCCAAAGACTTCCTCTGTGCAGTTGTTGGTCCTCTATTGTAGGATACAACATCCGAATGATGACTTCTGGGGCTTTTGGGTATTTATCTCCTCTTTGTGTACGACCAGCGGCCCACGGAGCACGCTAGACTTGATCTATACACTACAATCAGCAGCTCGGAGCTCACTCTGATCCTCCTTTGTATCACCGAACAGAAGTCCAGAGTAATAGTGATAGTACTACTAGAAACTACCTTGCAACTCTTATAATATGTGTTTGTGAGCGCAAAAATAGCTAGATGACGCATACTTGGCAGTGTGTCGTCTCAACAGTGTGGTGTGGAAAATGGACAGTACATTCAAACTGTCAATTACGAACAGTTTGAACTGTGCACCCAAAACACTTCACAACACAAGAAAAAGAAGATGGAAGAACTATGATGGACCACATACCCTTTGACTGATGACCACCATTGTTGGCACCAGAGCGTGGGTTGGCTCCCTGCGCCTGGTTAAGCTGACCTAGAAGGGGTAAGCAACATTTTTCAAGAGACTGATATTGGGGGAGAGCGTAAATACCAGGTTGGATCAGATCATTGGGTGATCCTGGGAGTATGCTTGCATTCGGATTGACAGTGGCTAAATCAATTGGTCAAAATAAAGTTGACATACGACCGAAAAGAAGAGAAGTTACATACATTGGTCAATGACCTGTTGGCAGGCATCAATGCGCTCGTCAATGGCTTTTTTGTAGGCTTTGACAGTTGTCAATTTGGTCAGATGTCGGACAAGAAAGACCCACTGAAACCTCACCTTCACCCCCTAGCTTCTTTTTTGCGGCTGCATTGACCTTTCCATAGGTGCGGAGAAACTTTTGCGCCTTGCGAAGCTCCTCCAAGGCGTTAACGGTAGTGATTGCAATTGAATTCATGGTGTGAAAACTGAGACTCAAGCAGAAGCAGCTTCGTGAAAAGGCGGTAGATGACAGTTCGGAAAGACCTGGGATAGGATTTGTTTTCTTTTTGAGGATGGACTGTGGAATTGCTACAGCAGGGCAGAGGGTGTGTATTTTGCACACTTGGCGCATCAGCCATCTCCACATGCAGCGTCGATCACCAGACCAGTGCATCACAACTGTTTGATCTCAGCGGTTCAAAGGTGCGCCATTCCAACTGTGGCGATCAAACGGTCCATATTTGGGCTGTCGCCATCACACACCTCATGCGAACTGTGGATTTAAGGACATCTGCGCGCTTGCCAAACTTCTTAAATCCGCAACATTAAGTATCCATTCTCATTTTGGTCAGAACACATACTTATTTTAGGCAGTAAATATCATGTACAGGGTATATAGGTAGTAATGAGAAAGTTTAAAAAAGCCGTCACAATGGCTTTGCACAATGCCCAAAAGCCGAATGCGGCTCATGCGGCTTTTGCGCAACGTCTCTAGTAACGAGCACGATATCGACAAACGCGATCTATCTGTGCTTCACCGTTGTCAACGGCCCATCCACTATGCAGCGGGACTGCGCAGTGTGAGGCGTGGCGAAACGGCACGACGACGCGTGCGATCCAACTGATTAGCCTTGTATCCCATTGCAAGATTGGACCCGCGTTCGGAGTGCACGAGTAGCGTGCTTGGGAGGCGTCGCTTCCTGACTCTTGTTCATTCCTCTGGGTTCAATGTCAAGAAAAGAATACCTCGGTTGCCCATTTTCATAGGTGGTTGTCTCTTCTTCACCGGCTGAGGGGCCATCCCTCAAAATTCAATGGTTAACAAAGTTACTTAGACAAACTAACTTAGCCTTACAAAACTAACTTTACTTTACTTGTGGCAGACAAGTAAAGTAAAGTACGACAAAGTTACTTGTAAGTAACTTGCAAGTAACTTAAGTAACTTCAAGTTACATGTGTACTAGGTACCCCAGGATCTATTTCAGCTTTGCGAGGTTGTGCCAAGTGCCAATTCACGCTCTCGCAACTATAGCTTGACGAACTTGGCGGGATTTGATGCCATCTGATGGCATAAGTTACTTTGTCTGATCGCATTGATCTAACTTGGCGGGGCAAGTTACTTCCAAGTAACTTGAAGTTATTTGAAATTACTTGAAGTAGTTTGATCACTTGCCTTGATCTGCAATGAAATTTGCATCTGGAAAACACCCTGTGGCTACATAGGCTGCAGTAGGCTTCGGTAGAGCAATAGAGCCATACTAACCCCCCCCCCTCCCATTCTACTTAAAGCTCCACAGATTGGGTTCTCTATTGTAGAGGCTGTAGATCCATAGAGTGGTAGAGCCATAGCACTCCATAGCTCTCCATAGAGCCGGCATCGATTCATTGTCTTGATGCCGCGCAAATCCTCCTGCTGATATTCCTCATTTTCCCTTGCTTTTGCTAGAGATATTCAGGCCATTAATGCAGGGAAACAGAAATATATTCTACTGAAACACAGGAATCCGTGAATATACAACCATCGACAAAACAACTTGAAGCACGGGAGGTTTTGAGGTGCGCGGCGCTAAGCTCGCTTAGAGCTCGAGATGATTGATGTTGATTGCAGTGCATCAAGGCGACTTGCTAACTTGTCAGGTTGCTGCCAGTGGCTTGGAGGGCGGATGAAGGACTTGAGTATTGAGGCTCGAGAGGGCTTCAGTGGAGAATATTCTGTCTTGAGAATTTATACCCAGAGAGACAAATCCACGGTCCTGAATATGAGTGATGAAACCTGAGAACTTGAAGCTTTAATAAGCAGCCACTGCACAAGGGATCACAAAGACCTTGACTCCGGGCAAGGGTATCACTGAAAGGACTTATGAAGGAACTTTTGAAGACAGAGGAAATTGAACAGTACAGGCGACATGTTGAAGGAAGTCCAGGGGAGACGTTGGAAGTGGGGAAAAAGGACAGTGGGCAACAAGTGGGCAAACAATTTGAAGTCCACCCTTTATGACAGTCGTGTAGCGACGGTGACATCGCTTCCAGGCGCATTACATGTAGGGGCCGAAGTCTACTGTTGACGAGATAGACGAGGAAAGTTTACAGTAGAGAACTGAGCTCTATGAAGACCTCGAAGTCTATGGAGCTCTACGCGGTGATCTGTGCTCTATCAAATTCTACTGAGACAGCGCTGATCAGGTCGGGCCGTTTCTATCAAAGAAAAACGCGTTTCCAGATGCTGTCACCGATGGTGCAGCATAGAGTGAAGAAATGAGCATCATAGTGGAAGGGAAAACAATAATTACCTTGGCTTCACTATTCAGATGCTGGGAAACATTCATTGTGGCCCTTGCATCGTCTGGTCAGAACCGTACAAGTTAGCTGTCAACAAGTTAGATTTACCAAGCGTGGGAAAAGTAAAGTAAAGTACCGTAAAGTTAGCCCCGCCAAATCGAACCGGCGATCAAAGTTCAAGTTAGCTGCCACAAGTTACTTTATACACTCTCTCAAAATTCACGACAGAATCCTATACTTTGAACTTTGGACATCAATTCACTGAAGTTGACATCCAGGAGCGCTGCATGGGCTTGAGGTATAAATGTAACAATCTCACTCCTCTTGGGAATCGTCGCAGTGAGCTCCCCCGCTCATCTCACATCCATTTACTTATTATCCGCAGGCTCTTGCCAGCAGCACCATCACTCGCGCGGCTGTCCCTACCCCAGATTTCTCAAAGATCTTCCCTGCCGGACCAATTGCGGTCGTTCAGCTGCTAAGCGGCGACACGCATCTCTTTTTTTCAAAGCTCCGATGCCGCTATCGAATTGATATCCATCAACAGCCCGTTCCTAACTGGAGCTATTTACGACAGGGAAATACTCATGCCTGCAGGGGAGGCGGTGCTCGGTACGCCCGTCGCCGCCGTAGCGAGCGGGACCACGGCTTTTAACGGGGTATGAGAAAGCCTTCATAATCATTGCACGATTACTTTTGACTTTACTTGCTAGATTTGTCTCTATTTCGTTTCACCCTCCAACAGTCTTAGTGAATATATATGCCCACTAACTTTAGGTAGTGGGTCCTCAGGTGCGATAGTGAAGCACAGAGCCCCGCCAAATTTTCACTTTTAGGTAATCCCAAGATCACCCGTTCGATTCTCCCAAAGGCATTTCTCTTTTGTCATTTTTATTCCCTTTTCAGGGCACCTACTGATTTGATCAGTTTTGGCCGGACTAGGGTTGTGGCAACCGTACCCATGTGGCACGGCAAATGGTCACCGTCAGAGATCCGAGGGAGACTGATATGGACACGGCAACAGATACGGTTGATACCCGTATCTGCCGTCTCCGTCTAGCCGGTAAGGCCGTACATACTGCAATAGAATTTGGTCTTGGCTGTGGGTTGATTTCTGGCACAAGTGTTGTACCATTCCAAATGCTAATGCTGACATTTGGCTGATGTTTCTCTGCTAAAAAAGATCTCTTTTGCATCCATGTCCTGCTGTGTTTGCTGCAACCCCGCATGTGATGTCATTGGCATTTGACATGTGAATTCTGCAGGCTGAGACAATCTGTAAGCCCATGCAAGTCAAAGTGTAGATCTGTCTCTGCTTAAAGGCTGTTCTAGGCCTCATTAGAGGTGAATATATAGCATTGTTTCATTTGTTATACCTTATGGTAGCCAAAGAATATTGACACCTGGCCTACACTGTAAATACAGCTGCATTATCATAAACGGATGGGTACCATACCATTTTGAGCTGTAAACTCTGTCAACCCAGACTATATTCACCCAGCCATATAGCTGTATTTGCCATAAAAATATGGACCGTATCTGTATACGGTACTATTGCCATACCTAGGCTAGACTTTGGTTGGCTTTTGATTTTGATACCATCAGTGTCTGGTGCCATTGACTTTGACTTTGACTGTGAATACTTACAAAGACTAATCCCTTGAACTCAATGAGGATGAAAACTTGACTTGAGGCTTGGAAAGCAACAGCGGAAAATGCCAAGTCATTTGCTGATCGGCAACCTTGCAGAACTGTCATGGAACTGCTACAGAGGCAAACAACACCGTAAGACTCCGACCTTTTGTTTATTGTGTATGGATGTGGGCACAACAAATGGAAACAATTGAAAAAACATTATGAAACTGTTTAAAACAGTTTATGCAAGGTAATTTCCAGGTGCTTCAGAACCAGAGTGCGTGTCTTGTTTATCAAGCACTATTCCTCTCCTATGGCTGACCATCATGCTGCATAAGACCACGGCCATACCCAACACAGTCCCACAACTGTGTCTCCACATGGCCATCTTATTATGGCTCAAATGGTAACAGATACTCCTGAGGGCGGCACAGTGGCTGTAATACCCCGTGTGGCCGTTACGGCCGTAAAGCGGCACAAAGACATGGCCTGGGCCGCCTGTTGACACAGCTGAGTCCCATGTTCTGTCCATGTGGCACAGGTTGTACCTACTTACCACCCAGCATTGGCACAATGCAAGTGCGCCTCAATCTAGACCAGCTTCAATATCTACCTGGTTTTCAGACCTTGCATGTGGCACATCCTGCATAAGATATCCAACACAGAGTTTCAGTTTTGATCAGTTTTGTTTTTTGCTTTGCTGATGCTCTGCTGATAGACCGGCATGGGCTTAGATCTGCGAGAGGTTGGATTTGAGCGCAACTCTGCTTGGCTCAGTGTTTCTCAGACAAAACAGTGGGTTGAAATTTTTCATGTCTGTTCTGTCAAGCTTGATTAAATCAGCTATTCAAAGTATTTGAATTTATTTCCATAGATAAGCCAGGAGTTAGTGGGCTCTGCTGCGGAGCACGCTACACATGTTATTTAATATCGGCACGGGATGGAGTGTCTTGTACGCGATGTGGAACACTGCACCGACACCGGAGAATCCTATAACCATTCGGGTCGGGTTTATCGGTGCGGTTGCCCCGGATTAGTGTTGCCGGTGTCGGGTTCAGAACCGATCCTGAACCTGAACCGAACCCGAACCGGACCTCAATTCAGGTTCGGCGAGGGCGCCTAGACCGAACCGGACCCCAGGTCAGGTTCAAGGTTCGGGAATTTTCAGAACTTCCCAAACCTGTCCGAACATGTGCGAACCTGTTCGAACCCATAGTTCTTTTTCCCCGTATTCTGGCCAGATTCTTCACTTTTACCGCAGTTTTAGGGCTGATTACAGTGATTTTATAAAAGATACCATGACGGTGCCCTGGCCGCGCCCGTTCAATATGGGCAACCTTGAATCCGGCCCAATTTCACGTTCATAATAACAAGGATTTTGCTGCGGTTACATGATGCGATGAGGTGAAAGCTCACCTTGATGCTTGTTTAGAAAGTATCGAAGTCGTGATGGCCTGGACGGAGGTACGTACAATTTTTAGCCACAAGATGCGAAATTCCTGACACCATGTTCAGCATCATCCCTCTGAGGTTCGAGGCTCTTCTACTACTGAACAGCGGGCACGAAAATCTTCATGCCAGCGCCAGAGGACAAGCGAAAAAGCATAGTTGTAGCATTGGATGATCTTGAGGAGCACACTGGTACGCTATTTTCCTGTAATTCCGCAGAAAAATAAGTTTTTAAAAAGTTTGAGGTTTGTTGAGGTTCGAACCTCTTCCGAACCCAAACCGGACCCTTGCTGAACTGGACCGATGTTCGGTCCGGGGTTCGGGCATTCTGAGCGAACTGGACCCCAGGTCAGGTATGGGCTGACCGAGGCCGAATGGGACGATGCGCACGCGTGGAGACTTGCGGAATTGGATTGAGGCAATCTTGGTGAGAGGTAGCTCGCGTGTAGATAAATCGAGTATGTGATTTCGGTGTAGCTCCGAAAGACATCTACACTTTGGAGTTCAAGATGCGTTGTATTCCGATGCTTTCAAAGCAGGAAACAAGAAACAAACGTGAAAGAACATAACAGAGAGGAAAAACTACCCGCTGATGGCCGCCAACTATCACGTTCCCGATCCTGACCACTACGATCGATTTCAAAAACTCGCTCTGTGCTCTGTTTGATCTCTCGTCCCTTGCAGCACCACACGAATCTTCTGGGTCCTGCTAAGGTTAGCACCTTGCGTATTCTGGTCTAAATGTCGACCTTCTGGGATTCGGAGGTGTCGGCAGCTATCCCTAGCCTCTATTTGGCCCGTCTCGGTGGGATCCGTTGCAAATGTTTCTGACGCGTACGTAGGCGGAAACTCATCGACGATCCGACCCGCGGTCAATCTCAACCCGCTGTCAGTGTGCAAAAGCGCATCTGCTCCCGAGTACCCCTCCTGGTGGTTCCGGACCACCCGCGTCTGCTCCCGCTTCATCGTCGAAAGTGAGTGCGCCAACAGGGACACATCTGATCCCGCGGTGCTGTCTGTGCGTGCCCTGCGCTCTGTCCAATCTGTCATCAGCTGCTGTACCTGCGCTTCGAGTGCGTGCACTTTTGCGGCAAGCGCGGTGGTAGTCTGGTCGCCAGGTGAAGTCTCCTCGTGGACAACGGCTATATGTGCGCCATTTTCTGTGCCTTCTTTGGGTGTGGTGACGGCACCTCCAAGCGGTGGGAGGAATGCCTCCTCGATGCTTGGCGAAACCTCCCTAGATCGGGGTCGCCGGCAGAGTAGCACAGTACCGAGGACTCCGAGTAGCGCGCAGCCTGCGATGGTGCCACCCGCTATGACAGCCACTGGAAGCTTCTTCTTTGGTATAGGAGCTGGTGTTCCAGCTACAGGTGGGCTACTTGTTGAGGTTGGCGAACTAGCCGTTGAAGTTGGTGAACTAGCCGTTGAGGTTGGTAGACTAGCCGTTGAGGTTGGTGAACTAGTCGTTGAGGTTGGTGAACTAGCCGATGTGGTTTCTAGGTCATTCGAGCTGATCTCACACATTAGCCCTTCCCGTGAGACGGAATGCGAAGCTGACGCACGTGTATATCGCATAGTCGAAGTTGACTACCGTATTCATCGACAGTTGGATCTGGAATGTATGTGCCCCGTCGGGAATCGATTTATTCGCGTACACGAGGATATTGTATCGGGCGGTCGATGCGGGAGTCTTCAAGAAAAACAGGGGCGGGTCGCCAACCTGAACTCCATCCAATGCGAAGCCGCATTGCTGGTTCAGGTCGGTGGGTGCCGAAGCCGCTGCCAGGAATATGTATATGGCAGAACCTGATCATTAAAGGCCTTTAGTCTACAGAAACAGGTGCTTGTGTGGTGCATACCGGTGAAATTCATTTCAATTGCCCGCACCACGTTGTCCATGACCGAATAAGTTGTCACAGTCCCGTTGTTGAGCTGAGAGCGATCGTATTGGTCGGTAGGTGCACAACCGACACAAAGGCCGTCCGTATTGGGTATGTAGTGCACCAGTGGCCCCGCATCGTCAATGGTATGGTTGGTGAGGACCGCGAGGATTGAACTGCTGAGAAGTAGACACAGACAGAGTGAAAACACCGGGCTGAAAGCCATAGCTGGGGCTTGTTAGCCGACACGACGGAACTGAGTATGGACAGAAACTGCGCACGTCGAAGCTAGAAGGAGGAGGAACTGAAGTTTTTTTTTTTGTCGTCTCACGGTGGACGTTGCGAGTTCGCACGTCGAGCATGTACCTTTGTCCGAAACGGGTAAAACGGGTAATTCCTAGAAGGCCTCAGATCACTGCTAAAATTGTGGATTACTAATATCCCGTGATTGTGGGTTCCTCTCGCCCGACCAGTCCCGCGATCATGGTTTATTTATTTTTATTTTTTGGAATGTTTGTTGTACTCGTACTCAGTCTGCAGAAGCATTCCAAGATCCACCATCTGGGTTGTGGAATTTCACCACTGTGGCCGTCGAGGGTGTCCGGTCCGAATTTAGCTGGCCCATAATTAGCCCGGCGGTTGTGCGGGATTCGAGCCCGCAGAGTTCGGTTTCACGACGGTCAGCGCTAATCATCATGCGACCCATTGCGAGGTAAAAAAACCTTGACTCTGTATCACCCCAAAAGGCATTCACCGCCGAGCTTGGCCCGAAGAACGCGACGTTCCTAAGCATCGCGATCATGGCGAGTGCGCTGAACGCCCCCACCCCGCCTCGTCCGCGTATCTCCCCGTGCGATCCCCGGTCCTCCTCCCGTCAACATCGACCCCGCAAGAGTCGTCAAGGATCCAGATAGTCACACAGAAGCGACTGTGTGAGGTGTTGGATTCCAGAGAACTGAAGAACTACCTACGTACAGTCCATCTAGATAGTAATTCTACTGTCCTTGTAATCAAAGTGTTGTTGTTCTAAAACTGAGCTACCTTGGCCAGCTTTATTGTCGATGAATAGCTAGGTGTCCGTTTCGACAGTCGCCGAATGAAGGTCCGGACATTGGGTCGAGATTCTACGAGGGTGGGATGCTGTTGCGTAAATAGAGTTTGCGATGCAGCTATTGGAGCCACCTAGTGGCTGATTTGCGTTGCGCGATCCGATGGCTCCACCGTGCTAAATTTATTCCCAATGGCTCCGACAGCCATCCGCCAGTATTTTTGGCTGGCGGAGCCACCAAATGACGCAACGCGGATCAGCCATTGGATGGCTCCAATGGCTGCATCGCAAAGTGGCTAATGGCTGCATGCAGCCACAAGGGCCCTAGACTCGTGACCAGCCTTCCTGAGAGTGGCCTAAATAAGTGGCGTGTAGCGAGCACAGTGGGGGAAGAAGGCTGCACCGACGCACTCCAGAGTTTGACAGATTGGTTTCTGACAGATCGAATCCCATGTGCAAAGGGAAGATATGCGACATCGTCAATGAAGTGGCGATAACCCAGTTCTTGTCCGCATCTTGTCCGCAAGGGTAGCTCGTTTCCATTCATTCGAGGGTAAGCACTCGTTCACTGCGCTCACAGACAGAAATGCAGGGTTCGGAGTCCGACCGTTTCGATCTGGCCACAGTTGCCGAATGAAAGTTGGGACATTGAGTCGAGATCCTCCGGGGGGCAAGATGCTGATGGGTAAATATACTACGGCCGAAAGCTGTCAATGCGTGGGTCTGGTTACCAGCAATCTGTCGAAATATGTTGGTCAGTCATGGTAATCAGACAGCGCCTGTTTGATCCAGGCCGGAGCCATATATATCCTCGAAGGAAGGATTTTTTTCATCGTTTATCACAGTTTCATTGGCACGCCCCGAGCGAGATCCCCATGGCCATTCACTGCATTCCGACCCCATGTAGACAGAGGGTCTGTCTACTCGTGTAGACCAAGGGGTAGATGGACCCTCATCAGGAAAACCCTCCCGCGGTTATTTCAGATAATTTGCTAAAATTATCCGAAATTATCTCGGTTATCGTCAGTTCGTGAAATTTCTCCAAATTATCTTCATGGCCTCAAAATTTCACATAATTTGGTTACATTATCTTCCATTATTTGCGCCTATACACCCATTCTTGTTCATACTTTTGAGACCCAAAGACAAAAAAAAAAAGGAAACAAGATATAGTATTGAGCAAGTGTACACTACGAGACATTGTACATAATGCAGTATATAAAAGGCCTAGGAGCTGGGTAACGGATGTAAGTGGAGTGTGGTGAAGACGTTCTTGAACGGAGTGGAAAGACAATCAAAGAAAGAATGGGGGTATATTGGCCCGCCAAAAAATCTTGACTACTACTGACAGAGGCTTGACAGGAGGCTTGATGAGAACGAACGCTCGCAAACTTGAAGTTGGACATGCCAGGCTTGATGAGAGGGAGACTTTGATGGCGCAGGACAACGACTTGAACGAGTACTTGGATGATTCCTGACTTTGATACGAGGCTTGACGAGAACGAGGGCTTGCTGACTTGAAATTGGACACACCAGGCTTGATGAAGGGAGCACGAGCCAAGGGTGACAAGGTGTGGGCTTGTGGGCTTGAAACAGAGAAGACACACTATGTGTGAACTAAAAGAGTTCCAGTGAGCGCCATCCTAAGACTCGCAGGGACCATCATGACGACGCTGACAACGCAGGGTGCCTGAAATGTTGGTGAGGGCCAGGTGCACGGATCTAGGCATTGGGGCGCAGAGAGGAAGAGCAGCGAGGAAGGGATTCCACGGCAGGAGAAACGACGGAGAGGAAAGGAATGTGGGTAGTGGTGGGAGGAAGAGAGCGACGTGGCAAGGAACCAGAGTCATGCCATCCGTCGACATCTGTCAAATCTGTCTGTCAAATCTGAGATGTGATCAAAGTTGGCAGAGTTTCAAAGACTTGGCCATTTCCTGAGTTCACAACATTCACAACTTACGCATCACATTCACTGCACAGAATCATGCCCTCCCGCCGAGGTTTTGCATGTATGCATACACACGGTTGATACATTTCCTACCAATATCAAGCATCTGTTTGACTTTCTCACCAAATGTTCGCAAAATTATCTCAAATTATCTGAGATGTGCATAAATTATCTCGGGCCAAGATAATTTCAAGGAAATTATGTGAAATAACTCAGGGAGGTTTTTACTGATGCTCTGTCTACCTGTGTCCACACCATGTAGACACAGTAAGTCTACATATGTCTACATTGGTCTACATAGCCCTAAATTCATCCACTTGCCTACACTGACATAGACACACATAGACCGATGTAGCTGCATGTAGGCAGACATAGACATATGTGCATGCACTTGGGCCAATTTGGGACTGTGAAGAAACCCAAGAGAATCAAGTTGAGTTATTTTGTGCCATGAAGTCGAGTGAGGTGGGTCTACCTGCGTCTACACTGTAGACATATGTAGACTTATGTAGCTGACCAGTAGCCGATGGGTAGACAGACCGTGTCTACACAATGTGGCTGGACGTAGCTGGATGTAGAATTAGCTTGCCACAGGTCCCGGGGTACACATACGTAGCTGGAAGTAGCTGAAGCTTGCCGCATGTAGCCACAGGTAGAATTAGGTAGACAGGGGTCAGTCTACGTGGGGTGGGAACGCAGTGATTCCAAGACGTTTTGGGTTTTGGTCCTGCTGCAGGTTTTCAATAGGAGGTTGTTAGCGGATAGCAAGCTCGGTGCCACGTAATTCAGGCCCAACCGGTATGTTATCTCGCCACAAAGCTATGGACAATTATTACCTGGAGGTACGCTATAACCAGACGGCTCGTAGCTGATAGTTTTCGCATTTTTCTCTTGTGGTTATATCAAGCTGCAGACTCGACAAATTCTGCGGGCGGCTGTCCCATTCGATCTTCTTTTTGGATCAAACAACAAAGATTAATGCGGGAGATGAACATCTTCTCCCGCATCAGATTTGCTTCATACAAGCGCTCGCCGGCGCTCCACGCTGGCTCCCACTCACTGATGTTAGTTTTTAGAGCAGAGACAGAAACGGCCTTTAAAGCTTAAGAAAAGGAGTATGGGGATATGGCTTCAGACAGGCTTAATCTCATAAAGACAGTGAAGTGAAGTGATGCAAAGCTGAGAAGAGCAAAAGATGCCGATCATGAGCGGAGCTAAATATAATTGAAGTTCCACATGCCGATTGGATGCCGCTAATAGCTGTCGTGCCGAGCGGCCCGTGCTTTGATTGGGCAGCGCAATATAACCATATGGAGATACGGCTTCAGACGGAGAGAGAGGCTTAATTTTATAAAGAGGGTGATGACTCTTTGCTCTCCGACTTCGCGTGATGCTCCGTGCTCTTCATTTGCTTTAACCTTATTAATATACTTAGAGAACTCTTTTCAAACACCGCATGCACCGCACAGTATCACTAGTGCCGATTTAGTTCTTATCTTGAAACACCCAAAAACCCACCTCCGGCGCTTGCGCCTGATTCGTTCGTTTGAGTAAGTTTGACCTATGAGAGTAGCCAAGTTTTGAGTGAACGAGCTGGTGGAACGGAACCGATAGACAGCTGGAGGATCCGCTATCAGAAGCCGGGATTGGATCTGCCAGATCTTTTGAGGCACGTCCAAAGAACTTCAAGAAAATTGTGAGATCCCCAGTCAAGACACGGGGCCAATGTAGTCTCTCATAAACAGACGCTCTATACGAACGCTCGTACCTCGCTGTATAGAGTCTGTTGATTACCGCGGGGTCGTGCATGGAGTGCTCCCTTATTACGTGATCTTACATAAGGTTTGGCCGTTCGTGGTTCGAACACTGGAGTGAACATCCATTTTCTTTCCACTGTTTTTTGTCCCTACGACTTGCCGCAGAGTCTATTCTCTCTTGAACTCAGACGTAAGGCATTGGATAGGGTTTTGAAAAAATTTAGATCATTCTAAATGTATTTTTTATAACTTGTGGCTTTTAGCTCAAATGAGCACTCACAAAGGTCGCGACCTTTATATCGCAGGTTCAAGGGCTTTTTTAAAAATTCTGACTCAACAGAAAGTTAGCCATACATAGTAAAGCCTCATAAGTATCAAACTCTCACTGAAAGTCGCGTTTCCTGTGCAATAGGACGCGACTCGGAAAATGATTAGGTAAGATTATGTAATAACGGCGCACTGCATACACAGGCCCGCGGTAAACACCAGACTAGGGCCAATGATCCATGAGCCCGGGATGTACACTGCATTGCAGCATGCTCAGATGAATTTGTCAAGTCGCCGATGTCACTTGAATCGCTACCGTTCCCATCCTCTGAATCGCAGCTCGTGCTAGATCCGTCGTCAGAATCCAGAATTGGTGTCAGGTTCTTTCAGCCCCTCAGAAAATATTTCCATCACCCAGAATGAAAAGGTTTTCACGAGGGACTGATGTCTCTCTCACCACAGGGGAATAGTTCGTAAAGCGAATATCCGAGATGCCGGGAAAACTCCCTGCTGTCTGGGCCATATCCTTTGAAATTGGCACCAGCCGGCATAAATGGAGGTGTACCAAACGCAGTGTTGGTAGGTCACTGACTAAAACTGACTAGTCAATTTTGACAGTCAGCGACTAGTCAGTGACTAGTTGTTGGTGACCTGAAGTGACCTGACTCGCGGCCTTACAGATCGCCTTAGAAACCGCTGTAGCCGAGCGTCTTTTCCCACACCTGCCATAATGCACGTGTCGGATCCGCCCGTTCGTCTGCCTTGAGGTTCAGGTCATGAAGTCAGGTCACCGAAGTGACCTGATTGACCTGACTTTTGTGACTTTGTGACTAGTCACTGACTAGTCAGTGACGTGAACAACACTGGACCAAACGTGCTGGAAAATATCTGTCTTGAGCTTATGGCGGTCAGAATGCACTTTTATTAATCCGCTACATATTTTCGTGTTTTTGCACTTTTCGCTACATAAATTGTCAAAAACACTTTTTCCTGCTACATTCTGGACCTTGAATTTGCAAAAAATAAGTAGCGGAAAATGTCTCTTTCTCCGCTACTTTTGTTTCGTGTCGTTTTGCATCCCGTTACTTTTGTTCGCAACCTGTGATCCCGCTACTTTCACTTGATTGATTTCTATGCTTGAATGATGCCAAAAAGTTCCAGCCTTCTGTCTGTCTCTGTTCTGCGACGTCACCGGCATCGAATGCCTGAGATTTGGGCTGAACTACAAAAGTGAGATAAGATAAGATCCATGATAAGATGAAGTAGTGGTTTTGAGGCATGTTCATACATGTTGATGTCCTGTACTTCTGTAGCTGAGGTCTCAAGGAGTTCCTAAGTGACCTCTTCTGAATCTATTATAGGTCCTTGAATCAACCACGGCGTGTAACTACGATATTCTACAGGACCGAAGTGGCGGTGCTGCTTGTGCTATCTTACCTTATCTCATTGTTGTTCATTCCAAAAGCCAAGATCCTATGATCATTTGCCTGGAGGCTTTCTGGTAGCAATCTGATAGGATATTTCATATCACAGGGAAGTACTGAATGCTAATCACTTTGAAAACCAAGTAGCGGGATCACAATGTGACAATAGTGTTTACAATGCAGCCATTGGAGCCACCATGTGGCTGATTTATGTTGCGAAAGTTGATGGCTCCACAACGATGACATTTCGTTTTTCACTCACTACACAATGCACTATATTTTAAAATCTTCTGTCTACACAATAAAGACATGTTCCAAGACCCATGCTGTCTCATGTCGAAGCCATGTGCAGGCAAAATCTAAGTACCTTGCTGGAACCAGCCTTCTTGAGAAATCCATTGCTGATCTAAAGCCTCTGGAAGATCAGTGAGAAGTATATTGAATGCAAGAGTTGTTCCTAATAGCTCAACTTCATTCTGAGCACCTCAGACATAAAGACAAAGAAACTTCACTGAGCCATCAGCCATCAACTATCACCACGCAAATTAGCCACATGGTGGCTCCAATGGCTGCATCGCAAACAAGCTAATGTCAAAAAAGTAGCGGAATGGGAACACTGCAAAGCTAAGTAGCGGGAAATCCCACCATTTCCGCTACCTAGTTTTTCAAATTGAAAAGATGTCAAGTGTAGCAGGAAAAGATAGCGGAAAGTTGAAAAACACAAAAATATGTAGCAGATGAATAAAAGTGCATTTTGACCGCTATATGAGCTCGATTGTGGGGAATGCGAACTGAACCGCTTGCCTGATGCATGCTAAGACGGTCAACCCCAAGGGCATTACTTCGGGGCACAGAAATAAGTAGCCTTAGGGTGGTTCTTAAGTCGTGGAAAAGGTGAGGAGGAAGCATGCTTCCTCTGTGTATACTATTCTAGAGTTAGTGTAATATCAGAAATATGACTCTATACATTACACAGTAATCATCCAGGTTGGACACGATGTGGAAATCACTGAAAATATGGTTGGCTCGGCTTGTTAGGAGAGGGCGGGCGGGTGGAGTGGCGACTTCATCCAAAAATTGCGGGGTGCAAGGCGGGGTGGATCGGGTGTGGTTCAAAGTAGGGCTCCGAGCCGCACGGCCCGTCGACGGGACAGGTCGGAAAACGGCCGTCATACATCCCTTCCCTGGGTTCGCGGCCCCAGGTTGTGCGATAACGGAGTGAATCCGATATCTCCGATGCACAGCCTCGCTTCGCGTTTTGACGCACATCTCCACCGACGCGTACTCCCGCCAAAGACGCCGACTCTGTCGCGCCACCCGCCGCCCGCCGATGCCATACTCCGTTCACAAACGTCACGCCCCGGCCGGAGCAACCGGCGCCGGCGCTGTCGCCGCTACGCTCCATCACCACGTCACGCATCGGCTCGCAGCCGCCCCTAAGGCCCGCAATCCGTTGCTAACCCCTTCCCGTTCTTGGAGCCGATGCCGAGCGGTGAAATGCGGAGATCAGGAGCATGGATGAAATTGGTAATCCAACCAACAACACCACATACAACCAATAATCCAGTGCATGCGAGGTCAGGGCTCCATGCGAAGTATATGCATGCTGCAATCAAGACGATGAACATTGAAAGCCGGTGCGTGCCAGCTCGAATAAAATATTGATGATAATGCGGCGCGGCCAGCGCGCCGCCGAATATGTTGTACAACTCTTCAAACCTCCTCCATTGATTCTCCTTCTGACATTCCCTCTGAATCCACCACACCCATGCATCCAACCAAATCCAAATCCAAAACTCAAACCCAAATCCAGCCAAAACCCAATGCATACCATCCAACAAGAACCATCCAAGAAACCAGAACAGGGGCACAAAACCCTGCCTCACCAGCGAGAACCAGGACGCTCCTGCCGCGGGTCGGGCCGTGAAAGGCACGCGACGATCCATAATTGGGCAGGGTGCTGGAGCCGGGGCTTGGCTAAACTAAAACCAGGGAAACCGAACTAAGAGGGGTGAAAGGTGGGGTATATTCTCTGTTTCCTATCGAGTTTACATTGAACTTTTATACCTACACTGTTTGGGCTGCACAGCCAATCACAAACAGCTATCGTTCACGTAGAAACTACTGCTCACATAGAAACCATTGTTCAGTAGAAATGTTCCCGTTTCCTTCCAACCCATCTCCTAAGGCTCCAACCGTTTCCATTTATAAACATTTATACACGGTTTAAACCATTTTCATTTCCATTTAATTTTCCCGTGGCTTCAAACAGTTCACAAACCGTTTGTACACGGTTTAAATGGTTGAAAATTTTGAACCACTTACCAGTGATTTATGAGTACAAATCTGGGAGCATCTCCCAGCCAGGAGTCCTTTAAGCTCCTCTCAATCCACAAACTGACTAGTAGCAAGCACTGGCGGGGTGCATTCCAAATATGGCAAGTGTTATTGGCTCGGGATCGATGCGCCAACATCGGTTTGCGCGGCCGCTGCCTCAATGGAACACTAATCTAACCATCCATCTAATGCAGAATTGTCAACTTTCTTTAGTTATGTATCTAATTGCATACCTGCTACTTCTGACCAACACCACCATTGAAGTTGAGTGTTTTTGAACCGTGAAATTCCGTGAGTTTCAGGGGTTTTGTTCGTTTGCCGTTGCCGGTATCCGTCTTTTTCGACAGAGCTGTGTTGGTGCAGTCAACAATGATCACAGGAAATACTAGAGGAAATAAATACATTACAACCCACTGTACGCAATAATTGCGGAAGCCCTAGAAAATTACCGTGTAAAACTGTTTTAAATGGTTTTAAACTGTTTAGATACCATTTCCGTTTAGTTTGCCTGACCCCATAAATGAAAACTAAATGGTTGGAGCCTTACCATCTCCTTCTCGACACGCCGCAGACCAGTGCACGCTGTTCCCATCAAGCACGTGTCCGTGAACTCCTCGGCATCTCAACCTACTCCCGCGAATATTTAGAAAATCGCAAAATCAGCCCGTTTTGGCTGATTTCACCACTGGACACATTGCCGGCTCGTCAGCGGCCGTTTGGCGGTGCCGCCGGTCTGCCGCCGCCATCATTGCCACGTAGTTTCTGACTGCTGCCATAACCACGACCACCCATCCCGTCCGCATTGCCTCGCCGTTTATGCTCTTCAAGCAACGTATTCCGCGCGCGCATCCAGGTTCACGGCGTCGATTCGTTCTCCCCCTCCTCTACTCCAGCCCTCTGCGCTCTTCATATGTCGGATGGGTGGGTGAGTGATTTTTATACGAAGGTTACGCGATTCTCACTTTGGCGCCCAACCTCCAGGCCGGCGCTCTCTGGGTCCGCTTCATGCTCGTGTTTTCTTCAACTTCCTACTCCTTCTCGTCCACGCCGCTTTAGCTTTGCATTGAATTTCGTCACTCGCGACACACGCCACTTTGCCATCGCTCGGGCATGACCACCGCACGTCAAATCCCGCACGAATCCACGATCCGTGGACTGGCGACTCCCTCATCGTTAGCGAGCATGACTTCGACGAGCGCGATCTGTCTACGTCGCACCGCGTTCCACCATTCTTAACGGCCTATTTCACTATGCGGCATGACTACAAAGTACGAGACGTAGCGAAACGACACGAAGCGTGCGATCCAGCTGGTTAGACTTTGTATCCCCGTGTGAGATTGGACTCGCATTCGGCGCGCAAGCAGCCTTTCCGCATGCAGGGAGTCGTCGCTCGCGCCCCCGGGGAGCGAATGCGCAGGCCGGGGGAGAGCCTCGGCGCGCGTGGGACGGCGTGGGATGGGAACGCGAAGGATGGTTTTCGTTGTCTTGACGCTCGCGTGGAGTGTGTGAGCTTACCTCTTGTTGTGATTGACAAACATTCGAGCTGTCTGCCTTATTTGCGGTACACCTCGGCAACGGCCGTACTTACTTACCGATGCCCGAACCGGCATATTTTCTTACTGTTCATTTCCTTACTCATTTACTTACTCAGATACTGACTCAGAAAAAATCTTTCATACTATAAAAGCCTTGTTATAATTTGCATTTCTACATTGAATTCTTATTCTTTCATCTACCAACTTCAATAGGTTATGGGCCCTGAGCCCTTGAACTGAACATCAACTCTACCTGCCTCTATTCTGCTGCACACTTCCACCTTAACCCCCACTCCCACGAAACTCCCCTATGATGTCAGAAAATTCCGCATACCGTATCAAACAGCTCGAGAATGCCCAAGGATATTCCGCATGGGCTACCAAGATGATTGAGATCTTGACGGATCAGGACCTTGAAGACTATGTCACGGGTAAACGTGAAAACGAGCCCAAAGTCGCAGATGAGGCTAATGCCTCTGAGGTTGCTGCATTGGAGGATTGGAAGAAGCAATAGAAAGCTCTCTCTGCCATCCGGCTTCATGTTGGGGATGGCCCCATGGCCTACATTCAAAAGGCAAAAACAGTAGCCGTCGCATGGGATAAATTGGAGCGTGTCTATCAGCCCAAAGGGACTATCACCATCATCTGTCTTCGTCGACAACTTTTCCGCACAGCCTGCGCTGAGGGAAAGGACATTGAGGAGCACATACGCTCTCTCACACAGATCTGTAGCACACTTGAAGGCTTTGGCAGCACAATTGAGGAAGCCGAATTCGCCACCAATCATCCTTACCTCCCTACCAGATTCTTGGGACAACTGGGCCGATGGCATTGATTTAAACAGTGTCAAAGACTCAGAAGATGTAATCTCCCGCATTCTCCAACAAGCAGGACGTGCCCGTGCCAAACCAGACGCTGATGATATTTGGAAGTAAAGGCAAATTTTCCAACAAAAGCAGCAGCAATCAGCAACGCCGAGATGCTTGTTTTCATTGCGGTCGGCCCGGCCATCATTCTCACGAATGCCGCGACAAGCAGAATGGAAAGGTCTATACAGATCAGGAAAAGAAGAACAATTACGACCGGTATATGCGCCACATGAAGCGCAATCCGGGCGGATCATCAAAGGCACATGTGGCCGAGGAACAGGCCAAAACTGACATTGTGTTTGTGGCCAGTGAACCTCGTGCACTCACCAAGAACTCCTGGCTTCTGGACAGCGCTGCCAGCTTCCATATCACGAATAACAGATCCTTTTTCCACTCCTACACACCGCTGGAGGACCACAAAATTGTTGGAATTGGTTCCAAACCAGCCGAGGGACAGGGAACCATTAAAATACAATTCCAGGTCAATGGGAAAATGAACACTGTCACACTTCAGCATGTCCTTTATCTCCCCTCTTCCCCATATAACCTCATTTCTCTCGGAAAACTCCATCGAGCAGGTCATAGGATTAATTTCCCTTCAAACTCCCTTGATGTCGAGATCATCTCCAAAGCGGGAATAAAATTGGCCCATTGCCGAAATATCGGCGGCGTCTATGCGATCGGGAATGTCACTCCCATCACGCCAAACCACCCCAATCCAGCCAAGCCCACTCTAGCATTTGCCGAGCGAAGTCTTGAAGACTGGCACCGCATTTTTGGGCATCTTAGCCCAACTTCTGTCAAAGAATTAGCGTCCAAGGGCATGGTTACCGGCATGAAAATTGCACCCTCATCATCCCAAATGGGGCAGTGTACTACCTGCATCGAAGCCAAGCAGCACGTTGAACCATTCCCAAAGTGGCAGAGCGGGAATATACGGAGATTGGGGAAATGACCTACACTGATGTGTGGGATCCTGCACGCACCAAAGGGCATTCGCAATGAGCACTACATGATCACCTTCTGGGATGGAGCAAAGAAGCACAAGAAAATCGCTCTGATGAAGAATAAATCAGAAGCTGCGCAGCACATCGAGAATTACATTGAGTTCATACTCACACAGTGTGGAAAACGTTGCAAAGCTTTTCGCTTCGACAATGAGGGGGAATATCTGTCAGATTCTCTTCAAAAGAAGCTGGCTGCCAAGGGGATCAAAGTCGAAGAAACTGCGCCATACTCACCGCAACAAAACGGTGTAGCCGAGCGGCTTAACCGCACTATTCTTGAGCGTGCACGCACCATGATTGCCGCACATGACTTACCTCACTTCCTGTGGCCGGAAGCCATCACTTACGCAGTTTACATCATTAATCGTTCCCCCTTGGCATCCCTTACATCCAATATCACGCCGTACGAGGCCTTCTGGGGCATCAAACCTGATGTTTCCAGCTTGCAGGAATTTGGAATACCCTGCTGGGTGCTAAACCAAGGACAGAAGGAGTCCAAAATATTGCCAAAATCAAAGCCATACCGGTTTGTTGGCATCTCCGAGGATTCCCGAACATGGTGTTATCACGCACCTAAGACTTGCAAAGTCCTCAAGTCCCGGAATATTGTGTTCCAAAAATCAACTGGCGACTATGAAACTCAGCCAGCTGTCCCTACTGACCTGAATTGGCTCGAGGGGGAGGGAGAGAAGCAGAGCAAGCCTAATTCGACTCATCAGAACCCGGAAATCCATTCCGAACTTGCAGCAGACACCCCAGATGAATCGGCACAGCCCAATATGGAAATGCCAACATCTACTCCCACACCTGCTGCTACCCCTCAGCCAAAGTCACGCAATATCTTAAAGATGCCTCCACACGAGCCTCAAGAGCCCAGACCAGCTGCACAGGGATCCAAAGTCTATAATGACAATGCATACTGGCAGGAACTCTGCAATCCTGCCAATCAGTCTCCAAGCAAACCAGATGGGATTACAACCCGGATCAAATTTCATCTCCTGTTGTCCATGCTGAAACCAACCGCCTTCTCCTCGCACTTGCAGCCAAGTATGACTTGGAAATGCGCAATGTTGATGTGAAGGGAGCCTACCTTAATGGTGAACTCAAGGAGGAGATTTATATGAAGCAGCCCGAAGGTTGTTCAGATGGAACATCCCGTGTTCTCTGACTTCACAAAACACTCTATGGGCTAACACAATCAGGACGTGTATGGAACGAGACTCTTGACACCCAATTCCAAAAGATTCAGTTCCAGCAACTTCTATCTGACCGTTGTGTCTACATTCACCAAGAAGGAGCCGATATCACCATTGTGGTGGTACATGTGGATGATATGTCCATCTATGCCTCTAGTGTCACTCTGATCGATCGCACTGAGGCAGAACTCGAAAAAAGCCTTCGAAATCACTCGCCTAGGTGATGCCAAACAGTTACTTGGCATAGAAATTCACTGAGATCGTGACAATGGCACCATCACCATCACTCAGGTCAACTATATCAACAAAATTCTCACTCAGCACGGAATGCAGCAGTGCAACCCCATGGCATCCCCAATGGATCCCAATGTAAAGCTTCAGAAACCCTCTGACAGAGAAAACTTTCCTGATATCAAACGGATCTATCAATCCATGGTTGGTGGCTTGATGTATGCCGCAATCTCCACTCGTCCGGACATAGCATATGCTGTCCAGACTCTGTCTCAATTCAACACCAACCCAGGACCTATTCACCTCACTGCTGTCAAACGAGTTTATCGCTATCTTAGCGGTACCAAAAACCTTGGCATTAGGTATTCAGCAACCACTGATCTTTTCACCATGCATGCCAACTTTTCCCAGCTGAGAGTATACACCGACGCTGACTGGGGGAATTCCCTTGATGACCGAAAATCAATTTCTGGTTACATATCCACGCTTGCAGGGGGAGCCGTTACCTGGTCTTCCAAAAAACAGGCCACTGTGGCCTTATCAACCATGGAAGCTGAGTATATTGTTCTTTCCCATGCAGCTCGTGAAAATCTCTGGCTTCGCTCACTTTTTACTGAGCTGGACCTTCCCCTTTCCTCGCTGACTCCTATTTTTGTTGACAACCGAGGTGCAATTGACTTTACGTTCAATGCCGGCTACCATGCACGATCAAAGCACATTGATATACGGCAGCATTTCATTTGTGATGTCGTTACCTCTAACGAGGTATCAGTTCACCACTGCGGCTCTGCACAAAATTTGGCTGACATCTTCACAAAGCCGTTACCTCGGCCTCAACATGAAGAACAAGTCCGCAAACTCGGTATGACTCGAGTTTGAGGGGGAGTGTTGTGATTGACAAACATTCGAGCTGTCTGCCTTATTTGCGGTACACCTCGGCAATGGTCGTACTTACTTACCGATGCCCGAACCGGCATATTTTCCTACCGTTCATTTCTTTACTCATTTACTTACTCAGATACTGACTCAGAAAAATTCTTTCATAGTATAAAAGCCTTGCAATAGTTCGCATTTCTACATTGAATTCTTATTCTTTCATCTACCAACTTCAATACCTCTTTTCCTTATCCCACTGCTATGTCGTCAATCGACTATTCTTTCTGCCAATCTATCTCGTCTTCTTGGTGCTACTCAGCACCGTAGCGCTTGCGAGCCACCGAGTGAGTGGGTTCTCGGGATTCCTATGAGCTTGCCGCCTATCAATGTCTTCCCAGCCGGACGCATTGCTCGCTGATGCGGCGTCGTATTCAGCTGAAATTTAAACCACAACTTCTACTTTCAGTTGCACTGAAATTTGGTCAGCAGATGATCTGCAGACCATCCACTACTCATCTGCAGACCATCCGCTACTTGTCCGCCGACCATCTGCTCCTCATCTGCCAGCAATCCACTCTTCATCCACCGGACATCTGCAAATTATCTGCAGACACAATGATTCCAAACACAAAACAGCTATGGAAAAGAAATGTGTGTCAACCAAAGCAGTCTTCATTGTATACCCACCCACCTGATGGAGTCTGCATACTGCTGCTACCTCTTTTTTATGCTGTGCACCCCTCCTGTGAAGCTTTACTTATTTTTGCTTCATAAAATGAAGCCTTCCCGTAGACGGTTTCATTCTTTTAACTGTTTCTTCTCCATAAATGTTTGGTGTGTAGAATCATTGTATGATGGATTTCTCATCTGTCAATAAGTCACAGATGACCTGTGGATGAGTGGATGAGGACCAGATGACAGGTGGATGAGGACCAGATGGTCAGCAGATGAGTAGCAGATGGTCTGCAGATCATCCGCCAACCAAATTTCAATGCAACTGAAAGTAAAAGTTTCAGTTTAGATTTCAGCTGAGCTGACATTGAAGTAGAAACTAAATATTTCATATGAATTAAAATGAGAATGGATAATTAAAGTTCCAGTTCTGATTTCAGTGCACCTGAGATGCTGAGTATCAGCTGAGCTTTTTCTAGTAAACAAACAAATAATTTCAGCACTGCTTTCAGCTAGGCTGATTCGGAAACTCGGAAACTGATATTTCACATCTCAGATTAGTTTCAGTGGAGCCAAAAGTAGAACAGTTTTCAACTAATTTCACTTTCAACATCAGCTGAGCTGAAACTATCAGAATCAGTTTCAGTTTAAGCTCAGCTGAAGTTCAAGTTGAAACTGAGCATTTCAATTTATGCATCATAGGGCCTGAAATCTGGCAATCTCTGGTGTGAATACTCTCCACAAACTTATCTTGTGGCAAGGATATGACAGTCCAATGGAGATGAAGTGATCTCGTAGACATGGCAATTGATACACTGCTTGAACACTAAACAATAATGACACATTAACTGAGCAAGATTTTAAGGGATAGTAAATTGTACGTCCCACCAAAAATCCAGAAAAATAAGAGGGAGGGGGATCACAAGGGCTTTTACCACTTGGACCCAAGAACTCTCCTTGGTGCTTCTCTGCTGCTCTGATTTTCCATGATGACTAATTTCAGATTATGATTTCTTGTTTGTACTTGTAGCAAACACCCGTGTCACTAGCCGTTAGTCTCACGTCACGGCACTAGCCAGGGAAATTGCATTGTAAATCCACGACTCCAGCCAGGCATGGCTAGTGCCGTTCCCAATAGCATTCTCCTCTTCCCCTTTTGGTGAGCAGGTGTCGCATGTCCTCACCTCTCTCTGGTTGATGGGTTGGCTGGAGTGTTACCGTCGATCCATTTGATGGATGCGACAGTTAGCGATCCAAACATCTTGACCCCACGATCAATGACGATCAGATGTTCCCGACGTCATTGGCGACAATGACGACCACAATGCCGAAATTCGCTTCAAAAATCGCGAAAATATTGTAGGGTATGCAGTGCATATGTATGATACAGTTTACTGCGTAATGAAGCGAAATACAATCAAACAGAGACATAACACACCCTTTTCATTCAATTTTTTGCTGTATCCATTGAGTCTCGGTTGCAGCTCGAGCTCATGGCTTCTGCACTATGCAGCAGGAATGGGACAGGTAAGAGTTAAGCTTGGACAATGCAATGTGGATAGTGTGCTATGTCTGGGGACTAGGATTGAAGAACCTCCTGCATGTGAGATGGTGCGATGAGCAGTACAGCCACTGATTGACGTGATCGCTGTACCCAATTTGGAATGATCCCCCTGAAAACTCGACTATTTTGCGAATTGCAGATGCGTGGGGAAGCAATCTCTGCATAAATCTTCCACATAGCAAAAATTGTGTACACAAGTATTTTTAGGAAGAGAAATTAGAGCTTGATCATTTTTTCTTGTCGAGATTTTACTCAATTACTACCTGTAGCACAAATAATGATTACCTTTCCATCATAGCAATATTTCATTGCGTCTTCTTTGAATAAGAATGTATTTTCTTCACAGGAACATCAGAAAAAATGATTTGAGGGTCGAGCAAAGTCCTGTATGATGATTCAAGCCTCTCGGGGGTCTGATAACCAGCCTTATTTCGTTGCAATGGGACGCATTTATGGCTTGTAAATTCATAATTATAGACGCCATAATGATGCCTACACGCCCATACAATTTTCGGAATGATCAAAAAAGGTTTATTTTTCACTCAGGAACACCTCTTTTGACGGTTTTCAGGGCATGGAAGGCTCAGATATCATACTAGTAGTGCCTGGACTGAACAATAAGGTCCTACAGACCTTATGTGATCGAAACATCTAGGGTATTTAACTTTCTAGGATGATCATTGACTGAACGAGCTCAAAAAGTGGGGTAGTGGAATGTTGTTAACCGTAGTGTACATGTCACACAAGTTTGACCAATGGCTATATATTGTTAATGACTTGAGTTGCGGGCATGATTGTTTTTAATTCATCAAGATCCATCCTATGGAAGCTCTCCAGGATATTCCTGGATTTTTCCTAGCCCTAGCCCTTGCGCTATTGCTCGATTTTATTTTAAGCGCCCGTGAAGCGCCAACCGGCCCGCAAGTCCGAACATCACTTCGCGACAAGTCAGTTCGCGACAAGCATTTGCAAGTATGCCAAGTCCTAAGAAATGATAACCAATCCAGTGGCACAGTATTTATCTTCTTCTACAATATATTGGCTCCTTATTTTCTGTAGGCCAAGATACAAATCAAAAGACAAGGAGTAAGAGCTCGTGTTCGCGTACCTGCTCTTTGAGGTCCCCACGAAGACGACCTGACCTCTGTCTTTGCTCGTCGATCGACATGTCCGCATCGACGCCATCCGAGGCAGAAAATGAGGCGGCATACAATGCATATGGTAGCTATGCGAGCGAGTTTCAGGTCTAAGCAGGTGAGCATTTATTCACATGTCGTTCGTTGTATTCCCCCCATCCTTTCTCCTTGTTCATGTCCCCTCACACTTCCATTCCCGAGAGTTGGTCAACCCTTTCTTCCTCTTCTGCTCTTGCTTTGTATTTCCGTCCATCTGCTCTTTTCTTTCTTCGGCTCTAGGCTACTGTCTCTGTTCATTTATCTGTACAATATCTTTGTATCAGCAAAAATTAGATTACCACGCCTCGTCGAATCTATTGGTGTTATACTGCTTAATTATTGTAGATGCTATATTTTTTAAATTCTACAAGTCCAATAAATCCGATCTGAATCCCTCTCTATTTTATGCACATTGAGCAGTTTTCTAGAGAACATGCAATGAGGATGAGTGAGGCGTGAAAGGACAAACAAGCAATTGACAAATAATGTGCCAGCGGACTTTCAAACGGCAGATCCTTTGCCGCTGCCTGCCGAAACGTGTTCAAGAAAAGGAGGACCTTCCTTCTTCAAAAATGAGTGAAATTACAGAAGTAGGGCATTCAAATTTGCCCATTTTCATCTCATTTTTGTTTTCATTTTTGTTCTCATTTTTGCCATTTTAGAGCCAAAAATGCAAAAATGAGACAAAAATGGGCGCAAAAATGAGAATGAAAATGGGCAACTTTGAACAACTCTAATGTGTGACTCACCGGCATATTTAGCGCATGGAAGACTCCGAGAGTTTGGCTTGACGTTGGTCTTCTCACAACAACGATGGCCCAGGCTATACTCGCACGATCCTTCAATGAGTGATGAATGTGCATGTGTGACTCACTGGCATTTTTAGAGCACGGAAGACTCCGAGAGTTTGGCTTGACGTTGGTCTTCTCACAACAACGATGGCCCTAAGGGTCACACTCGCGATCCGAACCGCATCCGGGACATCGCGGGAGAGATATAACTGGACGGAGTTCTTTTTCCCAGAAAGTTTCCCTCCTCTTCGATGCCCCCAACTCCTCCGCTACAGCCGACAGGGTTCTCAACTACCCTGCAATGGTAGCAAAGGCTCTGATTGATATCGCGACCACATCCCAGATACCCTTCCTTGGAAGGGTTTTATCAATCCCTCTGACAATCATGCCTTGCTCTTTATGACAGTTATTCAGGAACCGTTCCTACGTATCACGAGTCACCTTCCATTCCAACCCTCCTCCCTTTGACGCCCTGATGAAATTGAACAGATATCAAGTTTGCAGTCTGAATTGTGGGGTCATCCCAAAGATCACAAGCAAGCATTCAATTCCACAGTACGGAGCTGATCGCCGTATTGAGGTAAAGCAGTGTCGCAGCAAGGAATAATTTTCGCGAATAAGGAGGTGCGCTGATATATCGGGCACACCCAGAACAATTACGAGTCTGCTCCGAAATACTCTGTTCCATGTCGAGCTCATACCTAGTTTGACGGTCCGCTAGCTTTGATAGATGATGGCTCGCTATGATCGTCCCTGCGTGTGTAAGTCATGAACAAAACTAGCTCATAGCGTATCCCGACACTTTGGCTTAATGCCAGCTCTCTCACGCAATGACGAAGAATTCGTTTGAGATCTGCAAGTCAACAAAAGTATCGTGGCGAGATATATAATGAGACAAACACTCGTTGATGCTGTCAAAACCTCTTCTGCGATGCCCCTCAGCTCCCCTTCTGCATTTGACAGACTTCTGGAGTACACTGCATTCGCGGCAAATGTTCTTCAAGATCTTACGACTGCATCTCAGATACCCTTCATTGGCATGGTTTGTACACTCACTTTGACGATCATCCCACTGGTACAGGTATGGCATTCGTACGTTTTCATGTCTCATTACTTGATTGGAAATGTAGAATACGAAATTCCACCGGGAAATATGCCTTCGTATTGTGGAGGAGATTCACCATTCGCTGTGTGCGCTCACAAGCCTTTCTGTGCATTCAGAACAGATCCAGGCTCCGGAGATGCTTGGCCAAATTGTGCAATATGCCGGGTAGGTCTCGGCCTTCGCCAGGCGTCTTAGTCTCCGTTAATTTCATCTTCGGTTGCAGAGCTCTCCAAAAATTGGATTCATGTTTGAGATCCCAGTGAGATCTTGGCACTGTCAGGCGCCTTTTCAAGCAAAGCGAAATCAGTGCCCAACTGAGTTGTTGTGAGACGGAATTAAGGGCATTGTTGGCCATTTTCACTGTGAGTTCGAAATTCTCGCACTGGCAATAGCAGGAGATCTAACCAACTGTTTGAAAGGCAAAACAAGGAGCTGGAATCACGACTGCGCTTGCAGAGTTCGATAATGCCACAGAGGCACGTCATCAAGAGTTGCTGGAAATGATTTCATATCAGCGTAGTTCATTTGACACGGTGTCCTCGGTGAGCATGGCCCATAAAATTGACTATCTCTGATACCACGACTCAGATTGGACGAAGTTCCTTAAGTAACAGGTGAATATTTCTGAAATGGAAGAAAATGCATTGCTTACTGTGTGTCTGACAGCACTGGATCGTTCTCCTTGCTGCCTGCCTCCCCGAAAATCTTCCATGGCCGGGACTCTGAGTTGGAGGATCTAGTTGATACCCTTCTCGTGGATCCGGCACGGGTCGCAGTATTAGGCCCAGGTGGAATGGGAAAGACAACATTAGCGATGGCTGCTCTCCATCATCCCAAAGTTTTCAATAAATACCAAACTCGGTACTTCATCTCCTGCGAGTCTGCTCCCACAAGGCATTCTCTTGTGGCCATAATGGGTTCCCATCTTGGGCTTGATATCTCCAGCACATCCGAGCGAGCTGTTCTTGCCGTCTTATCCATTGGACAACCGTGCCTAATGATCTTGGATAATTTCGAGACTCCGTGGGAAGCAATGGGAGGTCGGACAGAAGTGGAAGAATTCCTTGCCCTTCTGGCTGATATCTCACATGTAGCACTTCTTGTATGTCCCTTTCATACCTTGAAGTATTCTTCCTTACGATGCGCTCCAGGTCACAATGCGTGGAGCCGAGAGACCAGGGAAAATCCAGTGGACGCATCCATTCCTACGTCCCTTAATGCCATTGGATCAAGCTGCTGCTCGCCAAACTTTCATTGAAATTGCAGATGAAATTCATGATGGTTCAGAAGTCGACCAGCTCTTGCAGATTACAGACAACATACCTCTTGCAGTTCAGCTAGTTGCTGGAGTTGTGGCCTCCGTTGGTTTCCAGCAGACCATGGAGCGGTGGAACCTAGAGAGGACTGGCCTTCTCTCCGGTGGCTATGATAAACGATCGAACCTGGAGATTTCCATCACTCTTTCTCTTTCAAGTCCACGCATGCTCACTTCACCTCATGCACCAGAGCTACTCAGTCTGATGTCGCTTCTCCCTGATGGCATTTCTGACCTTGACTTGGTTCAAAGCAATATAGCCATTCCGGATATACTCCGTTGTAAAACAACACTGATTCGTAATTCACTTGCATATAATGACCACGCAGGGCGATTTAAAGTGTTGGCGCCAATCCGGGAGTACATTCGCATGGCCAGACCACCCTCCCAGCAGCTCGTAGGGCCCCTGCGAAAATATCTTGTTGATCTTCTTAAGCTCCACAAGATCTGGTGGCAGACTTCCTCCATTGTGCTCGACCTGGTTCCACGCCTCGTCTCAAACCTAGCGAACCTGCATAATATTCTGCTTCAGGGATTGGACTCAGATCATACTAGCCTTAGGGAATCCATTGAGGGCATACTTCTGCTCAATGATCTCAATTTGACAATGAATCGGGGGCTCACTCCACTCATGCTGCACCTGCCGGGAATACTGTCCGTAATGGATGACCACAAGCTTCACGGACAGTTCATCACTGCTGCATTGAACTCTAAACACTTCTATTCGCTCCCCCATCCGGAAATGGCCATAGGCAAAGCTATAGAGCATTTCCGCGAAATCCAAGACTATGATGAGGAAGGTGAGCATGGAACATGTACTTCGGATTGACAAGCCATTAAATTGCGTATACGCCCAGTTCAGCTCTATGATGCGATAGCGGTATATTACCACGACCGTTCCCGAGATCTCAAAAAGGCAGAGGACTTCGTTTTGCTTGCACTATCCACGGCATCGCAGTGCAAATCAGACGCGGCCAAAATCAAACCATTGAGTACCCTAGCCATGATAGAATTTCGTCGTGGTAACTACGCCAGAGCTCTCGAATTATCTCAGGAAACATATAGAATTGGTCGTGCTGTGGGGAACATCAGAGGCGAACTACATGGGATCAAATTGCAGGCAATGTGTTATTCATCGCTGGGACACTTGAGCCGGTCCATTCAGTTATTGGATCAAGGGAAGGTGCTGGTTTCCCGCGCGGGTCTGCAAGGCGGACAGATGGAAAAGATACTAATGGCTACTGAGGCAAACTTGTACCAGCTCAAGACTGAATATTCCACTGCGCGGAAAATTCAAGAGACAATACTGCGCGGTACATCTGTTATCCTGTCCCCTGTCGCACATGCAGATGCCCTGCTCAATATCGCATTCCTGGACGTCGTAATGGGGGCGAGCGCAGATGGTATATTACGAAATCTCGATGTCGCAACAACCCTCTTCAGAAATGCACAGAATCTACCCGGTGTCTTCTGCTGCGAGCATTGCCATGCAGACCTGCTGCTTCGTGAGGGAGACAAAATTAGGGCCAGAGACGAGTACTTGCGACTTTATGCTACTGCACACGAGAGCTCCAAAGACATAGCATACAATTCCCTTATGAGGCTCGCAGACCCAACAAACCCTGTCCATGCAGACACGGAATCCACGCAATGGGCGGTAATTTTTCTCGCATACACTTTACGCCCGCTCGAGCGGAGCATTCTGATGTTACACCAGGCTTTGCGGCGGCTTGGAGATGTGCTCTGGAGACAAGGTGCAGACGATACGGCACTGAATGTTTTGATGGTTGCACTGGAGGGATTTACTCGCATGGATGTGCATGAAAGCAGGGCCGAATGTATGCGTACAATGGGAGAAATATATGTGCGTCGTGGAGACCTTGACGGGGCTAGAGAGATGTGGGGGGCAGCACAACCGCTGTTTGAACGCTCGGAACAAAAGAAAGAAGTTGTAAAAATTGATGAAAAGCTCCAGATGCTTGGTGTAGCGCGGAAGCTAAACAACATCTCCAAAGCCCAGTCCCCGGTTCCCCATGCCACTTTCATGGACACTAGCGGCAATTAGGATAACCACGTTGAATCACAGCCCCGAGGCTATGTCCCTCGGGCATCGGGCAACTCGGACATCCCTGTATGTTCTGTAATTTTCTGCTATGTTCTTCACAGATTTTTACCGATTCAGTCCTGTAATGACTCAGTCCCAATGACTCATATGGACTCATACCTATGTATTTAAAGAGCGCTGTAACCTATGTATCTTTGTTGGAGGGAACGTCTCAGCCCGACATCACCACGTAGATGGAAGACGTGGAGGATGCCTGTAGCTGACACGTTGAAAATGTATGGGCGATATATTGTGTAAAAACTACTTCATTTTTTGCATCTTTTTTCACCATTTTATCCTGCAGGCAACTACAACTTTGCAACCATGCTCACAACTTGAGGTATGTGCTTGCAACTTCAATTCTTTGCTTGTAACCCTCAGGTATCTGTTCTCAAGGGTTTTCTGCATCCTGGAGGCCTACCCAACACTTCTGCATGCAAGTCAAGAGATGAATGAATGGCCGAATTTAGATTCTGTTGATTGAATGATTTCTATCAGTCCCACTATCCCGACTTCCTCCCAGTGAATTTCCTTGAGTTTGCCAGTGCTGTATTGGGGACAGAATGAGTGTAAATAGTCCACAGACATCCATATCATTCCTGAGAGGGTTAAATCCCTTGGGTACCACTATGATCTCATTGAAAATTACCTGATATGTTTTGATGGTTGAAATTTTGTATGCAGTGCCTGAGAGTCTAGGACACATCTCGGAGTAGAATAATATCAACTTTGTATTCTGCAGTGTTTCATGTAGACCAACCAGAGTTGATTTACTGAATGGACCATTGTACAAATAGATAAATCCTTTCTGGCATCAATCTGGCAGTGGAATATTAATATCTGGACCAGAACTTGTAGTTCCGTGACTGCCAGCTGCCTTCAAAATATTTAAGTTGAAGTCGGAAAATGGCGGCAGAGTGCAAAATGTTGCAAGTACAATAGTTATAACAATATGTAGTTGCATGTACCAAAATTGCGTGCAACTCACAAGTTCCAGGAACAGATTGGGAAGTTGCAGGTACTCACATGAAGGCAATAAAAGTTGTTAGGATTCTTTGATTTTCAGGGAAGTTGTAGAGAAAAATTGGTGGTTTGAACACAAGTTGAATGGAAATACTTTTTACACATATGTATGGCACATATATCGTGTATGGGCGATATATTGTGTAAAAACTACTCAATTTTTACATCTTTTTTTTCTGCACGCAACTACAACTTTGCAGCAATGCTTGCAATTTTACAACCATGCCTGCAACTTTGATTATGTGCTTGCAACTTCAATCTTTTGCATGAAACTTCAGGTATTTGTCTGCTTACATCTTAGAGGCCAGTCCACCACCTTCTGTCTGCCAATCTGGGCATAAATAAACTGCCGAAATCAGACTTAATTGATCCTATGATTCTTATCACTCCAACCATTGCGGCATTCTTGCAGTGCAGTTCTTTGGGTATACTGGAGTCATATAGCCCATGGCAGGAGATTAAATAGTCTACAGACCTCCATGCCATTTCAAAGGAGGTTAAATCCTTTTGGAAAAGACTACTGCCTTGTTGAAAATCACCTGGTATGTTTGTTTTAAGTTTTGCATGCAATGCCTCAGACTCCAGACTCTAGAGCATATCTCAGAGTTGGATAATATCACACCTGTAATCCACAATAATCTGTGCAGCTCACCCAGAGTTGATTTACTGAATGGACTGTCATGCAAAGAGGTCAAGTCTTTTTGTCATCACTTCAGCAACAGAATATCAATGTTGTGATCAGAACTTTTAGATCCGTGACTGCTGGTAGACTTCAAATTATTCAAGTTGAAGTTGCAAAGAGGTGGTGGCGTGGAAAATGTTGCAAGTACAGAAGTTTTGACAATATGTAGTTGTAGGCACCAAAGTTGCATGCAATGGACAAGTTGCAGGAATGGAGCAGGAAGTTGCAGGTACTCACATGCAGGCAACAAAAGTTGTTGGAATCCTTCAATTTTTGGGGAAGTTGTAGTGAAAATATGGGGTTTTGAACACAAGTTGCATGAAAATACTTTTTACACAATTATGGCACATATATGGCAATAATAGTGTGCAAAAAGTTTTTACATTTTGGAGGTCAGGATATATGTGCAACTTGGCCTTCTAGGCTCAAAAACAGGACAACTTTGGCTGGGTGCAACTTTGAATTTTTGACGACTCATGTTCCACAACTTTCAAAGGTGGCAACTTCTGTTTTACACAACTTCAAACTGACACATGTTTAGAAGAGCATAAACTTTTCATATTGCAACTTTTGGAGATGATCTGATTTTTTGCATCAAGTCTCTCTAGCTTATGTTGTACCTGTGGCTCCATCTGGTTGCAACTTGTACCTGCCATGACAACAACCTCAAACTTAGTGATTTGCCTAAATTTCTCCAGAGGCCAGGATTTCCAACAACCAATCACTTTTCAAATTGGATTTTCCCTAGATCAACGAGACAGTGCGGGACAGATGTGTTTTAAACAATGAATAAGCACATAGTTCTGTCATTCCTTGTCTGATAGCAAAACATAAGCCATTGCAAGGGCAACGGCATGACAATAAACATCTATGCTCCAATTACCGTTATCTGCCAGATAGTTAAAGTTACCCAAGGCTGCCTTTATCTCGTCTACCTTGTCATTGTCATCCACAAAGACCCCAGCCTCTCGCTCAGCTGTGGCATCTGCAAACTCGAAATAGTCTGGCGCTTCAGGATCATTGGCAAGCTCGTCAAGTGGGGGGAGTGGTGCATTGGAATCCTTGCCATATGAGGGGTGTGAAGCAGTTGCAAGAGTGTCGCCTGGTTCGCCTGTCCAGTAGCCATGATTTATTGCCTTTTCACGGCTGATTTCATAAATAGCGTGAGGGGATTTGTGGTTTTCTGTCCGCATTCTGTGAAGATTTCATGACATACAAGTTTCATCAAGGGAATCCTGAATATGAGGTTGGAATATGATGTAGAGGCACATGTGATTGATGGGGGAGTCCATATTGAGGAGTCCAACCTCCTCAAGGTGTATGAAAACTTCACAGAAAGCCTGCAGTGTATCCTTGCAGATGTAACACCAGTTACGCTATTCTGCATAGAGCTTCATATCATCAGATCGGGTGACATCAACAAGATCTATATAGACATACTGACCACGAAGCAATGCTCGATGCAGCACTCCCCATTTTGTTATCATTTGATGTTTCACACCATTATTTTCCTTCCCAAAATCACACCGAGTATGGCTTGGCCACCCCAAAATTTGGACAGCCGCAAAAAACAGATTTTCAACCATCTCCCTTGTTCTGTAGACCAAAACGCTCCAGCATTGCATCGAATTCACAGGCAAGAACTTCCCTAGTGTGAGACTGAGAGTTGGGATTAGAATGTGAACGTCACCAAAATTGAATACATACCTCGGGGACCTCGAAAACGTCGAGCAAAAAGACAAGTGGCTGACCCTCGTGTTGAAGATGGACCGTCCATGCAACAAAAGCCCGATGATTCGGGGATGTCCAAGCATCTGTTGCGAAACTGAGCCGACCGTTATAGTTCTATTTGAAGAATATTGAGAAAGGGCTTGAGGCAAGAAAAAACGGTGTACATCGAGCAGATTAATAATGCGCTGAGAGCAACGATCAAACACAGCGTTGAGGTCACGGCCAATAGTACGGCGACTGGGGATATTGAGCTCGGGGCGGCCAGCCAAGAGCAGCTCTCGGAGTTCCCGGTCTTCCATAATCCTGAATGGTCGATTGGCCTCCGCAAAGCCAGCGTACAATGTGGGCACTAAAACTGTTAGCGTTTAGGAAAATACAACACTGTAGGAAACATACCGGAATTCAGGCTCTGTGTGTGCCCGGTGTGTTACCTTAACTGGACGCTGGCCAGTGCGCGCAAACGACGCAAAAATGTTCCCATCGCGAGGTGAATTACTGGTACCGGCACCCGTGAGGCGGGCCTTGACAGCGTCCTTGCCCCAGCATGTCTCAGCATGTTTCTTGAGATTCGAAGTCGAAGAGCGATCTGATGCCGGCTGACCATCGAGCTTCGTTTGGTACCGGTGGACACCCTTAAACCCTACATCACAGCATAAGCAACATAACTAAACAACAAAGAGGTAAGAAAGACACGTACCAGAGCGCTTCTTACAACCCCCCGGTGCGGCGCAGGAGAACTGCTGAAAGATGCGGCCATTGTCGTCCTTCTTCGTCACAACATTAGAATTAAAGAACTGGTAAATTCCAGATGTCCAGTTGGCTTTAACGTCGTCTACAGGGCCATCAGAATGTGGGCGTGGAATAATGAACGAAAACCATTGCTCACCATCAACCTCTCCACCACTCGCACTCGAGTGTACACTGATAATCTCCTCAGCGGAGGCAGATTTCTTTCGTCCTGTGACTCTCATGATAAGTTCGAAGTACGAAAACTCTCAGGCATGGAGACTGACCAATAGCACTGGCAGCGCTCGAGAGTGATTTAACCGTTTTCTTGGCTTTCTTCTTGACCTTCTGGAAGGTATCGGAAAGCTTGGACCGGACGCTGGAAGCTCGAGAGACAATAAAAGACGGCATGGAGGGAAAGTGTGATAGGGAACGCTCACGGAAACGCATTTTATACCACACAGAGTCTCAACTCCTGTCATGCATAGCTTTTTGGAATTGAGAGTGATGGTTGTACCTTATGCAATAACCGAATCAAAAATCGGAGCCAGGACGGGGTCGTTAGGAGGCATGCATGACAACAGCAAATGCCGGGACCGAAATTTCACCAGTTCAAAACAAAATTGCATAAAAAAACAGCGTCGGCTTGGGAGCAAGGGGTTCAATTCACAGTTAGGAGCATCGCAAAAATAGTACCAATACACCTGCGAGAATACCTGGAGACGAGGGAAATAGAGTACTTGAGGCACACTTTGCAGGCCATTTCAGAGCTCTTTTCAATCTGTTCACTTAGTATTGGCACCCAGAGCCAAGAAGGGATCTTTGGAAGGTATGCATGACAACAACAAGTGTTGGGACGGAATTTGTATTCAGTGAAAAATAAATTCCATAAAACGACAGTGTCGGCTTGGAAGCGAGGGGTTCAACGCACAGTTAGGGGCATCGCAAAAATAGTACCAATACACCCTGTGTGAATCACTTAGAGACGAGAGAAATAGAGTACTTGAGGTGCACCTTGCAGGCCATTTCAGATCCCTTTTCAATGTGTTCCTTGTTATTGTCGCCCAGTTCATCTGAAGGGATGCTACTTGAGTGGTATTGACTGACCAAACAGTCGGAACAATCAGTTGTGGAGCAGAAGTCTCAGGAGGTGTGGACTCGGGTTATGATCGAGGTTACGATCGAGGAGCCTCAACAAATGACCCGGTTTCCTGCAGCTCATCACTAACCTGATTACTGATGTGTTTTCTTCTTGGATTCCGTGCCCGGGCGAGAGCGGTTTGACTAAAAACTGATTCCGAGTGAGAATGGATCTGCTGTGAACGATACAGTTGGTGGCAGGAAGACCACGAAAGGCACTGATCGGCCCTCATCGTCGCTCGAATGTACATAATGGCACTGATCCGTCATGACCTGTCGCTCGGATGGAAGGAGATGCCGCCGATTCATTTGGCTCGGCATCCTCAATTTAGACGACGATTGATACCCGCACTACCCGTAATACCGCGGGTCGGGTACCGGTATTGTCCGGGTCCGTCAGACAGCTGACCCGCTACCCGGACCCGCCCGACCCGACCCGACCCGGAAACCCGCGGGTTTTACCCGTGCCCGCGCCCCACCCTAACCATCTGGGATTGTTTGTTGTTGCAGCATTCCAGATAGATTATGAGCCGTGAAAACCCATCAATACAGCCGTGCACATAGAAGCCCCATGGCCTGAGCTTCTCATTGGTGTCAAAGTGCCACACGGCATTTGCCCCGTGCACACGGTAAACCCTGCACTTCATAATACCATTCCATCTGAGCAGCAATAATCAGAAGAATCAATATACATTCCAGATACTGGAGTCTGACTTGATCTTGTGAGAGTAATAATCCAACCGAATGTCAACCGTGAGAAAGAGTTATTCATTCCTACAGCAGGTGACTTTGATAATATGGAACTCTTAAGATGCTGCCAGCCATATCAAAGTTGGACCTTTATAAGGTTGCAGCCTGGATAAGTTGATGCCTGTGACTAGATAAAAATTGAAGTTGCATCCTGCAATTACTGAACATGTTGTCTTGGGTGAAGTTGCCCCCACAAAGTTGCTGTACTGCCAACATGTAATCTGCAAAGTTGCCTGCAAGTAAAGTTGTCCCATAGTAAAAGTTAGATGACAAAGTTGCATCCTAGTGTTCAAGTTGCCTTTTTTTTTGCCATTGCAGGCCAACATGTGAAAAAAAACTTTTTGCACACTATTATTGCCATACACATATATTGTGCAAAAAGTGGTTTAATGCAACTTGGGTCCAAATTGCCATTTTTCAGTACAACTTCAGTCAAAGTCACAGAATTTCAACAACTTTGCTTGCCTGCATGTAAGTACTTGCAACTTCCAGCTCCATTCCTGCAACTTGTGACTTGCATGCAACTTTGATGCTTGCAACTATAAAATTGTTACAACTATTGTACTTACAACATTTTCCACTCAGCCGCCTTTTTCAACTTCAACTTGAATACTTTGAAGTCGGCCGGCAGTCACGGATCTAGAAGCTCTGATCCCAACATTCATATTCCATTCCCTAATTGATGCCAGAGAAAGTTTATATGTTTGTGCAACAGTACATTCAGCAAATCAACTCTTGTTGACTTGCATGGCATATTAAGGTTTCAAAGATGATATTACCATATTCTAAGACCCACGCAAAAACCCGAGACATCGAACACAACACTAAAACAATCACCACAATAGGGGATTTGTCAACAAGCTCATGGTAGTTCTTTAAGGATTTAATCCTCTCGGCAGTGATACTGATGTCTTTGGAATATTTGACACAAATTCCAGGCACCATAGGACGCTATTGAACTCAAACAGCATTGCTGCAACACTATCATGCTGTTCAGACTGATGGGAATCATGAGATCACCACAATCCGTATTTAGCCATTCGGACTTGCATGTAAAATGGTGTTGGGCTGCCCTCTAGGATGTAGGAAACCGTTGAGAAGCCAACACCCCAAGTTTGCAAGCAAAATTGCAGTTGCAAGCAGCACCAAATGTTGCAGATATGGTTGCAAAGTTGTGGTTGCCTGCAGGAAAGAGAGGTGGAAAAAGATGCAAAAAGTCAAGTAGTTTTTGCACAATATATCGCCCATACAACTTCATGTTTTTGGTAAGAATAGGAGTACGACTTTGAGAATTCGGACGTAATTTGTCTACAACTTTCAAAGTTGACCACTTGTTATGATTATAATCGAAAATTGTACAACTTCCCACATATGCAACTTTGTAGGTTGCAACCTCATGGGAGTGCAACCCAAAATGTTGTTGGTGACAACCTGAAGGATGGAAGGATGCAAATTTCACTTTCCCAAAATCGCAACTTTGGCCAGGTACAACTTGCCGGAATGTCATGTTTTTGAATGGCAACTTTTTAGAGGGCCGACTTCTCCGGACACAACTTTTCCTTCCACAAGTTCCATGGTGACATCTTCGCAGGCACTGCTGCACAACTTTGTTCAGCGCAGCCGCAAAGTCTTGGTATGTTAATCCATTTCCTTGGAGATTAGTTGCCCCGTCCAGGTACTCACACCATCCAGCGGAATTTGCGCTGGCTCTCGCAATGACCTTACTTGAGTGTTCAGGGTACACGGGCGATTAATCACAGAAGCTCTTTTTCGATTACCGAGCCGTCTCCTCAGGTTTCACCACCGCCACCCTATCCTTACGTCCAATAATCCACGGCTTTCAAAGTTTCCCCGGAAGCAATTATGGTAGCGATCTTTGGTCGGCATCTCGCACCTTCCGTTGACTTTGATGTAATTTCCACATTCCACACTTATGTATTGCTTTTCCTCGTCGTCCTTTGGTTCTAGTTGCGCATTAGTGTGGCTTTCACACCGGGGATTGCCAAATTTTGGCCCACTGTAGGTGTAATTTTAAACCTGAAGTATCAAAGTGGGAATGGGTTGTGATGAAATCAAAGGTTGTTCTTATAATTTCACCCCTGCTTTCAAAACTGGATTCAATCCAAGCTATTCCTAATCTGATACCTCAGGTTTCAAATTGCACCTACAACACTTCAAAGTTTGGGAATATTGCTCAAGCCCAATTGTGTAGGGGCTACTGCCAGCCAGCCAGTGCACACATTCAAAATTCCCAAATTTTGGGTGGTTGTAGGTATAATTTAAAACCTGTAGTATCGGATTGAGAATAGCTTGAACCGAAAGCAATTCTGGAATCAAGGCTGAAATTATAAGAATGAATTTTTGTTTCATCTCAACTGATTCCTAATTTGATACTTCAGGTTTAAAGTTACACCTACAATGGCCCAGAACTTGGTAATCCTTGGTGTGTTTTTAACAGGCTCTTAGTAAGAAAGTTGACTGGCCAGATGTGTGCTGGCTGGAGCGGGTCTGAATCCGCTTGCACTATCTTTATGTATTGATTCATTCATCTCTGTAATATAGATATAGACGAAGGTATACACACCAGGCACTCCCAAATTTTGGCCCATTGTAGGTGTAATTTTAAACTTGAAGTATCAAATTGGGAATGGATTGAGACGAAACAAAAGTCCATTCTTATAATTTCACCTCTGATTTCAGAACTGGATTCAATCCAAGCTATTCCTAATTTGATCCTTCAGGTTTCAAATTGCACCTACAACACTTCAAAATTGGGAATCTTGTCCAAGCCCAATTGTGTAGGGGAAACTGCCAGCCAGCCAGTGCACACATTTGAAATTGCCAAATTTTGGACAGTTGTAGGTACAATTGGAAACCTGAAGTATCAGATTGGGAATAGCTTGAACTGAAAACAGTTCTGGAATCAAAGCTGAAATTATAAGAATGAACTTTCATTTCATCTCAACTTATTGCTGATTTGATACTTCAGGTTTAAAAATTACACCTAAAGTGGTCCAAAATTTGGCAAATTCTGGTGTGATAGGGTTGAATGAAGTCACAGAGCAAGGGCGATTGACAATGAATCGCTGGCCGATTTAGTTCACTGTAGATGAGCAAGTTTTGGAAGTCATATCAGGTGTTCAGCCAGTCGTAGAGGGAGAGGCGGTAACACTGATGCATAATACTCAGGCCAGCGAGCGAGCGGAGAGGAAGTTTTTGAAACCTTGAAACGAGACTCGAGAGTGTTGGTACGCCTCTCCGGATAGACCAGTCGAAGATCAACTGGTGCACGGGGCAACCTGTTTTATTCGGGCTTGGGTTGTATGCTGCGAGGTGATATCCACTTTTTTACGCTCTCATGTTCTGCAACAGAAAGATGGGAGAGCCAACATGACGTGAGGCGGGGGCGCAGATATTGTGCATCCGATGTGAGTGAAAGAGACGCCAGTACTGAGTTCTGCAGCACATTTATTAGAGAAGTACGTCGGGGGTTGAGCTGTGGGACCAGGTGTGCGACCATGTCAGTAACTCGAGCCGCTAACCGAAGACAAACCAAATTTCTTGAGATGCCCACTAACTTTAGGTAGTGGGTCCTCAGGTGCGATAGTGAAACACAGAGCCCCACCAAATTTTCACTTTTAGGTAATCTCGAGGTCACCCGTTCAATTCTCCCAAAGGCATTTCTCTTTTTGCGTTTTCATTTGCCTTTTTAGGGTGCTGACTGATGCTAACTAACTGCATTCATCGGCAAACTATCCCAAGGGCGGCATCACCACGGCTAGCCATCCTGTTTGGCTAGCCAAGGTGCTATCAGTGCTCACCGCACTTACCCGCAGGCTGGCCGAAGCTAGCTGACTAGCCTAAAATAGCCGTGAGCTGGCCACAACTCCGATGCCGTGGGCCTAGGTCACAATGGCTACACATAAAGCCATGACCCAGCCATGAGCTAGCTGAGGTATAGCCTCAGCTGCCAAAGCAGTGAGTTAGGTGGGCCCTGAATGCAGTGAGATTAAACGGTCTATTTATTCCCCAAAAAACAGTAGGAAGTCATGTTTGTGTTAAGGAAGCAGTGGATTTGTATTTCAGAAGTATTTTTACTCTCTGGAGCACTCAAATCATACTGCCGGCTGTTTTTGGATGGCGGTTGTGACCATTGTCTAGTGGATGGTAAAATGAGGATATCCACAGGGATGAGGGCTGGGCCAGCCGGGACCTAGGGCAAGGAGGATGGATTGGCTGCTTCTCAAGATTCGAGGAAAGTTGAATTTGAGCTCAGAAAGCTGACTCAGCAGCTGCACCAAAAAAGTTCTATTTGTGTACTTGGTGCACAGGAACATAGTAATATTCATGTGGACTTCACGGCAGCGCTCAAGCTCAGTGCTTACTGCCCTAGTCCTTGCCAATATTCCCTTCATTACATGCAAGTTGAAGGGTGAGACAGATATAATGAACCCTGACATATTCAGGGTTCCCATGCCCAATGTGAGCTGGTCAACATGTCGACTGAGCGAAAATTGGGCCAATTGAATTCATAATACTGTCCACCATTATTTATGGGCAAAAGAAATCAAACAATTCTGAGCCATAAAACTTTTCCCCATAGAACTTTCCCCTATTCAACATACCTGGAATGTGCCCAGATGTCTTTGGCCAAGCTCTGCAAGATTTCTCAGAACTTGAATAAGCCCCATGAATGCAAACTGAATTTGCAATTGGCTCAAGAAGTGATTTGAGCTGCAACCAGTTAGTGGGCTCTGCTGCGGAGCGCGCTAATAATGTTATAACATCTGTAGCGCACTCCGCGGTAAAGCCCACTAACTGGTTGCATCAAATCACTTCTTGAGTCAACTGCGAATTCAATTGCATGCTTTATTCATGTCCTGCTAATTTCAGCAGAAGTCATATCAATACACTTCAGGTCTGTTTATAGAGAAATATTGGATGGTTCAAACACAAGAGAAGAATTTTTATTCAATCTATTTCTCGATTCTCGCACCAAGGTATGAAGTAACATGGTTGACAGTAGAGATTCACTTGGCCCAATTCTCGCTCGGTCGACACATCGACCAGCTTGCATTGGGCACGGGAACCCCGAAACAATGGCATTGATTTTGCTGTCTCACTCTTTAGGTTGTAAGTACTGAAAGACCTGGAGCAGGCTGAGCAGTGTCACAAGGTCAACACAAAATATTGCTATGTTCCCTATGTACTAAATACATGTCTAGAATTCTGTTGTCACAGCTGGATGTCTGTACTACGAGCTCAATCCGAGCTATCTACATTTCCAGGTTGAGTTTTGAGAAGCCTGATTTGATTTGCCATGGCAATCTCAAATATTTTTATACAGGATATACTGTACCAGCCACAATATCCAGAGATGGATTTCAACAATTAGGAAGTAGAAGGATGCACCTCCCAATTTTTTTGAGTCAAAGAATGTTAGTAATTGAGCCGGCCGGAAAAATCTGGAATAAAGAATTTTAAATAAAAGATTGGGCACTCGCGAGAATCGAACGGGTGACCCAGGGGTCATGATGAAATCATGATCAGTCAGCACTCAAAAAAGGCAAAAGAAAAAAGAAAAAAAAGACTGCACTCGGGAGAATCGAACGGGTGACCAAAAAGTGAAATTTTGGCGGGGGACTGTGTTTCACTATGGCACCTGAGGACCCACTACCTAAAGTTAGTGGGCATTCGACCAATGCGGAGTAAACCCGATATCGCCGATGCACAGCCTCGCTTGGCGTCTTGATGCACACCTCCACTCCGACGCGCATCCCGCCAAATCAACCGGGCTCCGTCGCGCCACCCGCCACCCGCCGATGCCACACTCCATCCACAGACGCTATGCCCCGGACGAAGTAATCGGGGCCGTCGCCGCTGCGGTCTGCCACCACGTCCCGCATTGGCCCGCAGCCCGCCCCTCCCACCCCGCAATCTGTCCCCAACCCTTCCTGCTCTCACAGCCAATGCCGCGCGGCCTTTCGGCGGTGCCACTGGTCCGCCGCCGCTGTGACTGTCGCACAGCTCCTTGACTGCTGCCACGACCATGACGACAGTCCCACCCACATCGTCCCGCCATTTACGCTCCTCTGGCGACGTATTCCGCGCGCCCATCTAGGTTCAAGGCATCGATTCGTTCCCTCCTCCCCTGCTTCCGCTCATTGCAGGCACTTTTGATATGTCAGATGGGTGCGCGAGTGATCTTTACACGAAGGTTTCCATGCGGTTCTCACTTTGATGCAGAACCTCTGGACAGGCGCTCTCTAGGTCCGCTTCGTGCGCTAGATGCCCAGGAACTCCCTGCACAGTCGTTCGGCTGTTGACGGGGTGTTGACGCCACCTTTTTTGTCTTCCCATGCGCCATGCATGCGCTGTGAGCCCACTTCGCAACACTGGATGGTGCGGATCTTTGCATTTTACTCTACATCTCTTGTGTTATTCTTGAGCTTCCTACTCATGCTTGATACTTGCGCTAATCCGTTTTCGCCGCTCTAGCGTCACATCGAATTTCTTCACTTGCGATCCGCGCCACCTCACCGTCGCTCGGGCATGTCCATCGCACGCCAAATCCCAGGCGAGTAGCCGATCGTGGACCGGCAACCCCAATCGTTAGCGAGCACGACATCGGCGAGCGCAATCCGTCTGCGCTTCACCAATCTCAACGGCCCATCCACTATGCAGCATAACTACAAGGTACGAGACGTGGCGAAACGGCACAACCTTTGTATCCCAGTGCGAGATTGAACTGATGTTCGGCGCTCGCGCATCTCTTCCACATGCAGCAAGTCGTCACTCATGCCCCCGGGGACCGAATGCGCAGGCTAGGGAAGAGCCTCGGCGTGCGCGGGACGGCGCAGATGGGAACGCAAAGGCTGTTTTCGCTGTCTTTATGCTCGCGCAGAGTCTGTGAGTTTGTCTCTTCTCATCCCACTGCTACATCGTCGATCGACTATTCTTTGTACCCGGCTAACTCGTCTCCTTGGAGCTACTTTCAGCGCCGTCACGCTTGCGAGCCACCGAGTGAGTGGATTCTCTGGATTCTCACAAGCTTGCCGCCTATTGAGTTCCTCCCACCCTGCCTAATCGCCACGCGCGCACGGCCTCGTATTCAGAATGGAAGCAAACGATCGAGGCTTCGAATTATTATTGAAGTCGCCCAATTTCCTTTTTGGGTCACCTCCAAAACTTTTACTTTCACCAAACTTTCACTGCTCGTTGTCATCACACTGCAACCACCATCCTTGGACCCTTGGTGTTCCCTCCCTTACCCATCCCCCCCTCCCACTCCTCCGTCTTTTACCCTAAGGGCACATCATGATCGCAGAAAACACCGGCGCCTGTTCCACGACATCAGGAAAAACCTCCCTTCCTAATTTAGGGGAAATTTGGTTCCCACCCACCAAATTGGGGAAATTTGGGGGAAAGTGACCAAATTAGCTGGATTGTTCATATTACCTCGTTGCAGCATAGTGATGACTTCTTAATGAGGTGGAAAGAGAGAAAAATCATACCATATGATAGGCGGGAGAAGAATTCTTGCCATGGTTTTTGCAGATGGAAGGGCCATACCGAAGGAAGGAACAAAAACATGTTTGAAACGTTCAAGTCTGTTGCCGAAGCACCGGCCCTAATGTGCACAGCCCATGCACAGACCACACATGTGCCATCAGAAAAGTGGTTGGTGTCTGGATTTGGAGCGACAGACAACACGCGTCAACAACTCTCTCTTCTCCCACTTCATCGCTCACTCACTGAGGTCTCTCTCTTGACCCACGTAGCTATGCTTCCCTCAGATTCGATCCCCTGGAAGTTATATCATCCTCAGTATCTATGGTGAGCAGTTTCTGTGTGTTATCAGAATCTTGCTGAAGTGGCCCAGCACATATTTGCCTTCATCGCCCTCGACACTTCCACTGCCCTCCATCTTGAGTTGGGTAGAGCAACCTCAAGCCACTCATCTACGGGGTGTCTTTGTCATTGGTCCACATGGTGAGTATTATTCCTAACCCCATCCTTCTTGGCTGACGATCCCAGCCTCAGGTGTGCACTGTTATCAGCGCTCCCTGTATGCCGGTGCTTCCTCATCCAAGCTCATACTCATACTCCCCGGTGCGTTCCATTATCCACGAGTGTCCCTAATGACCGGTGGCCGGGCAGTACCTCCCTTGAATCCTTACATTCCTGTCAAGCGCAGCCTGCTCTGGCGCTTGCTGGCATGTCCACTTTACAATCCACTTCCAGGTCTTTGACTGGTGCACCGTATCTTGATCCCCTACGGCCGCACGGGCGTATATAGACTAGGCAGGCTGCGAGCTGTGCCCTCGTTTTTGATTTGCCGCTGGCACACGCTCGCGTTCCCTACGGGGTTCTTCCTCCCGTGGAGTTTGGGAAGCTCGCATGCCTGTGCTTCCACCCCATTGGCCCTTCCGCCTTGGTTGATACCAAGTTTCACATCCAATTTTTGACGCCTCGCCAGGGCAGTTATTATTGATGTGTCATTTCTTTGCCAGTCTGCTGCTCCGTCGACAGATTCGTTGAGCATTTGAATGGCCAGCAAACAGGTACGTCACACGTACACTTTGTTTTCTTTTGTTGAATTTCCTCTAAGACTCTGCTGCTTAATGGCCGTGGTGCGCGTTCATTAACGTTGCCAACATATTCGCCCTCGTCACTTCTTCTCTGGCAGTTATGAGCACAGTACTCGCTCCCCTTGTTTCCTCGCTGCGGTGTCATCCGCGGTCACCGCTATTGATTCCCACTCTAATCACCTCTAATTCCCTTCCTTCCGACCTTTCAGCTCTTATACCAGGCCGCGTCATGTACGATTAGCAACCCGGGATGATTGCCCAAGGTGTGTACTATGTTTTATGGTCCAGTTTCCAAACCATTGATCATGTACAGATCCAGTTGCAAATGCCTCTTGGCATCACACACGATGTGGATGTATGGTACGTACTTTTGGTTTCCCCCTGTTCTTTTCACAGCAACAGCAGGGTTTCAGTTTAAACCGCATTGTGTCCAATGATACCCCTGGGTTTAAACCGGTTTAAACCGTAATGGTTTAAACCATGACTGTGTCACCTATAGAACTTGCCTATAGCTATGCGGTTTAAACCACAGTTCCAACCAAAACCGGTTTAAACCACGGTTCCAACCAAAACCGGTTTAAACCATGGTTCCAACCAATGTGGATCCAACTGATGCAGTTTAAACCACAGTTCAACTCCGAAGCAAGAGGAGTTTCCAAACGACTCAACCTACCAAGAGTATGTCAAAAATTCAGGAACCTCCACAGAGGTCTGTTAATCAACAATTTCTGATCACCAGCACTAATGTCAATCAGAAATCAACCTGTGCTCGATTGAATGCTGCCAACTTCCAGAACAAACTCAAATTCAGTGGCTGTGTGGTCTCTGGTGTTGTTGGTGTTACCTGTGCTTGCCATTCAACTTTGAAGCGAGATGGAATTGTTGTCACAATCAAGAACCTCTCGTCCAACGATAACAAAGATCGCGGATTGGGGAGTGAGGTATTAGTTCTCGAAAAATGAGTGAATAAAAGCGTAAGGACTACAAGCGAATAACTACTTGTATTTATACTGTTTATGAGTGGCTGTGTAGTCTATAGATATGTACGCAGTAACAAAAGGAAACAACGTGTATAGCGATCGAAGCAAAGAAGAACTGTCAGTTATTATTAAAAAGACGTGTAACGTACGTGTTATTGTTAAGTGTACGCGCGTCCTATTATCCTCGAGGTAACCTTGCCTCCGATCATATGGAACGCGTGTCAAGGAACTAAATATATGTCCGATGATCAAATTCCTTCTCGTTATTCTCTGTTGTCTTATCTCGTCACGTGCTTAGATAAGATGGAGCGATTAGGCTCAAATCATGACATTACCCCCCTCTTAAGGGTCGACGTCCTCGGCGACCGTAGATCGTGTGGTTTCGTCGATGATTTCCTCAAAATCATTAAATATCGGATTATATAATTTCTTCGTCGAGTATTGTTTGGACTCCTCCTTCGGTTTATACCGATGAATTAAATAATCCCAATAACCTGTTGGGAATATTGGAACCGCCCGGATTTCAATGCCATTTTCTTTTTTGTATTTATTGAGTATTTTCTTGGCATTTTTCAAATGCCGTTCCGGTTCCCATTGTCGTTCCGCAAATGGATATCCTTTCCATTTGACTAAATACTGATGGCCGCGCCCTCTTTTCCGATGTCCGAGAATTCCTTCTACTTCAAATTCCGGTACATTATTAATTATTTCAGGCGCGGGTCGTTCTTCCCGCCGATGTGGAGGCGGTTCCGTGTATGGCCGAAGCTTGGCCACGTTAAATACGTCGTGTAATCCCGTTGGTGCTCCTGGGATTATCAATTTATAAGCCGCTTCTCCGACTTTTTCGACAACTTCGTAAGGGCCCAGCCCTGTCTCGGCAAACTTCTCCGAAGGTCGATCTGTCTTTATGTCTTTCAAGTAAAGCCAGACCTTATCTCCGGGTTTAAATATCGGCGCTTCAGTCTTATGCGCGTCATAATATTTTTTCATTCTTTTCTGCGCTTTTTCAAGCGCCGCCGTTGCTTCATCTCAGATTTTCTTCATTTTATCAGCGAATTCCTGCGCTGCTTCGTTACGAGACTCGACGGCGTTCTCGATCCCTTTCCAAGGGTGATAGCCGTAATTTAAATAAAATGGAGAAGCCTTTGTTGCCGAGCTTTGTTTGTCGTTATGTGCAAACTCGGCCAACGCAAGCCATTCCGACCAGTCCGTCTGGCGATAATTAACATAAACCCGGAGATATTTCTCAATCTCCTGGTTCATGCGTTCCGTCTGCCCATCGGTTATCGGGCGGTATGCGGTGCTCGGGTTCATTTCTATACCGAGCTGTTTGTTGAGTTCCCGCATGAACCCGGACGTATATCGGGTATCCCGATCCGATATAATTTTTCGTGGTACCCCGTGGTACCGGATGACTCTGTCACGCGTTAAGCATGTGACACCTTCAGCCGTAATCTCCATAGACGTGGCTTCCGCGTGTATCTGTTTGGTGAATGTGTCCACCCAGACTTGTATGGCGTTGTGCCCGTTACTAATGGGCAAAGGACCGATCAGATCCATAGATATGATTTGCCAGGGACCTTCCGCAATCTTGTGCGGATTAAGCTTTCCCTGGGTATCCCGAGGAATCCGAGATCGTCCGCATGCTTTGCATGCTTTTATATACGTTGAGACTTGATTTCCAAGTCTAGGCCACCAATAATTATGTTCAATTATTTCCTGCGTGCGGTTCTCTCCAGGATGACCGAGCAGCGGATTATTGTGGTGTAACCCGATAATCTTATCTCGGAGTTCCTCGTTCCGAGGGACGTAAATAAGATTGTTGTAATAAATAACATTGTCCTTCTTTTCCCATCCAGGGAGTTTTTTCTCCAGAGCGAGTTTGACGCTCTTATCGATTTTCTTTTCCACAAGAATCTGATCCATGATCTCTTTCTCGGGGCCTTCGAGCACGATGTCTTGTGCTCGGAAATATTCGGGCTTAAGAAGCGTGACGTTTTCGTTGTCACCCTTGCCCTGGTCGTGATCCGCCCTGCGGGATAATAGATCGGCAATTTTATTAAGGGTCCCCGCCCTATGTGTTAACGTAAAATCGTATTCTGCGAGCTCGATAATCCAGCAAGCCTGCCGACGATTTAATTTTTGGGGTTGTCTAAAATATTGCAGATTTTGGTGATCTGTCAATATCTCAAACGTTTGCCGTGCGCCCATTAAGAGCGCCCTCCACTCTTCGAGAGCGAGCATTATCGCGAGCATCTCTTTGTCATAGATCTCGTAATTTCGCTCTGTCTCGTTGAGGCCATGTGACTGGAAAGCCATGGGCCGCCACTCGCCATTCTGTTCTTGGCTAAGTACAGCACCCGTAGCCCCATCAGAGGCATCGGCTTCTAGACGGAACTTGCCATCGTCCGTCGGTAACGCCAATGTGACGTCTTCGGCAATCCGGCGTTTCAGTTCATTAAACGCCGTTTTTTGTTCGTCTCCCCAGGAGAACCCGGCCTTGCCGGTTAATTTAGTGAGCGGTTTGGCGATGTCACTATATCCTTTGACAAATCGCCGATAAAAATTTACAAAACCCAAGAACGACTGAACCTGTTTGACGTTCTTTGGTTCGGGCCATTCCGCGATTCCGGCGATTTTCACTGGGTCCATTTTCATCGAATTGTGACTAACGATGACGCCCAGGTACTCTATCTCCGTTTTCTCGAAATCGCACTTTTCGGGTTTTAAATATAATTTATTCTTTTCGAGTGTATCCAACACTCGTTTAACGATCTCTCGGTGTTCCTCCAGGGTTTCCGTAAATATTAAAATATCGTCCAGATAGACGATAACCTGTCCTTCGTTGATGAGGTCCCGAAGGATATCGTTCATCATCGTTTGGAACGTGGCCGGGGAATTGGTGAGACCGAAGAACATCACCAAAGGTTCATATAAACCCCGGTTCGTTCGGAACGCGGCCTTCCATTTGTCGCCTTCTTTGATCCGGACGTTATTATAGCCCCACCGGATGTCGAGCTTAGTGAAATATTTCGCCCCGTGAAGCTTATTGACGAGTTCCGATATCAAAGGAAGGGGATACCGGTTCTTGATTGTCATTTCATTTAATTTACGGTAATCCTGTACCGGTCTAAGGGATCCGTCCTTCTTCTTTACGAAGAAGAATGCCGAAGCCATCGGAGACTTTGATGGCTGAATTCGACCACTTTTCAAGTTCTCCTCCAAGAACTCATTAAGTTTTTCTTGCTCCACCAGGGAGAGCAGGTATATTTTACAGTCGACGGCTTTTGCGTCCGGTTTCAACTTCGATTGCGTGATCCCACGGTCGTCGTTCTGGAAGGGAGTCAAATGACTCCTTCGCAAATACTTTGACGTAATCCCTATATTGTTCCGGGATTTTGTCCTCCGTCATGTGTTCACGCTCTGCGTTCGCTTTTTCTGCCATCTGCTGTGCAGATGTATTTTTTTGCGCGTATCGCGATTTCGTACGCGAAGTCGACCAATAAAATACTTTCGCCATCTTCGATTTTTTCTTCTTCGAAGATGCCCTTGCCGAATTCCGTGCCGGTCATGCCGCACTCATTCGGGCAACAATTAAATAAAATTGTTTGGAACTTCCAGTCCACCGAGGGATTGTGCCAGAACAACCAATCGTATCCGATAAATATCCGCGCCTTCCCAAGGCCGGTAATTAATAATCGTTGTCGGTTTTTAAGCGGTCCGACTCCCATGATCAACTCCACGTAATGGGTGATCTTGCCTTTGGTGTTTTCGGTTCCATCGGCATTGCGAGCTAAAATTGGTGTATCCAGCTCTTTTAGGTCGTACTGCCGGGCTTTAGCAAAGTCCCGGTCCATGCACGTGGTTGTACAGCCTGTGTCCAGCAGGCCTTTAACCTTTTCGGTTTTTCCCGTGTCTAACGCTTCTAGCGTTAAATTTACCCACATTTCGTGACGGGTTCGTTGGAATTGGAAGGCGCGAAGTTCTTGCGCCAACCTATTCTCGGAAACTCCCATCGCACGTCGTGTGAGCCACCGGGCCGTTTCTTGCTTCTTGAGTCCAAACGGGACTCGCGTGTGCTTTGGCGCTTCCTCCACTACTGTGGATTGAGCCATCTCGTCATCGACGACCTTTTTATCCGCACTATTTTTCTCACTGGTTTGGGTTCCAGGGGCCTTAGATAAAATACGTATGGGGATAGAATGCATAGGTAATATATTTTTTGCTTTTTCTTGTGCATGATTTTTTCTATAAATTACTGTATCCTTTGCCGCTACCAGCGGGGCAAAGAGACCGCCTTTTGGCGCTACCCCCGCTCCAGCAGAGCCGTACGCTCTGACCGGTTGCTGTGCGGGTTGAGCCACCATCCCGGAGGGACCCTTTTTATTATCGACTTTTATATCCCGAGTCGGCCCCGGCTCCTTAGGCACGATTTGTATACCGGTGGCTTTCCGCCGGTTATTTTCTTGATTTTTTTGATTTTCCTCGTTTTCCTTCTTTTTTTGTGATTTTTTGATTTCCGGGGACACCGATTCGGCCTTGATCGGCGTCCTCCTTAAAAATCCTTGCCGTATTTGGTACGGGCTTTTTCCATGAGGAATTTAAAGTCTTCCTCGGACATTTCGTCTGTGCGCAAAGAGCGCACGTTGACTTTTCCACGTTCCCGCCGTGGTTCTGGGCATGCGCGTGCCATGTGGCCTTCTTTGCCACAATTGTAACATTTGAGGGGCCCGCCCTTTTCCTTGTTTGTCGAGGCGATTCCGCTCTGCGGAGTCGTTGGTGCCGTTCCCCGATTTGGCCCAGTCGATCCTTTATTTTTCGACGCGGTCGATACGTCTCTCTGGCTCGCGCCATGATACCGCCGATCTCGATCAGGCGGGCACGGAATCCCACGTAGTCGCGGGGGATGTGTACTCCACAGTACAACATCTTCTTGACTCCGGCGGCAAGAAGCCGCTCCAGAGTCTGACACAAGAATGTGTCGTAAGCCGGATGACCGGGTAAGAAACCGGCCATTTCCGCGTTCAGCTCAAAGAGCTGAATAAAGTCGTTCAGGGTGGTGGTCCCCTGGGTTGTCTCCACCAACCGCTTGAAAGCGGTTTCTCGAAGATTTTGATCTTCGAAGGTTGTCTTCAGATCGCCCAGGAAGTGGGCGAACGTTACTCCCGCACGAAGGGGAGTCTCCTGGAAGATTGTGCATCTTCCAATTACGTACCCAGTTGGTGGCTGGGCACACGGCGCCTTCTTTCCCCTTCAGGCGTGAAAGGGTGAAGAAGACCTTCTTTTCCTTGGTATCGAACTCCGAGGAATACGCACTAAGGTAAGTGCGTAGCAATTCCAAGAACGTTTCGAACTTGGACTTGTCGTTCCCGTCGAATGCGTCGGGAACGTCGGCGAGGACTACTTTTGCTGAGCCCGTCCTAGAGGCTCCGGACCGGGCGACCCGAAGAAGATCGTCCAGTGTAATTGGCGCCATTGGTACCAATGACGGGGGTGCGGGTGCCGTAACCGGCAGGGGATTTGCCGTAGAAAGCGGCTGCGGGACCGCAACAGATGGCGTAGATGCCGAGACCTTTGACTTCGGAGGTGTCGGCAGGGGTCGGGGAGAAGATCGTGTAGACGACCGGCTTGGTGGAAGAGGAACTTCTCTTCCTGATCGGGGCGTGGTGTGTCCCGATCCTGCTCGACTTCGGTATGGCGAAGTCATCTCTTCCAGCTCTCGCTGGTATTCTTTAAGCTTCAATATCCGAAGCTTTTTCTTCAATGCGGCGTTTGTACGCGCGCAAGTCTTTCAGGCCCGAGGGTCTGATACGGGTTGAAGCCGGCGGCTTCGAATTGTTCCTCAATAGGAACTGGGGAGGGTGCGTAACCAGATGGGTATCTGGCCGCAGATGCTTGTCGCGCTGCTTCTTCCTCAGCAGCGCGAACCATTTCGAGTTGTTGCTGTTTCTGAGCAGCAAACTCTTCTCGGGAAAGGTAGTGTGGGCTGAATATGCCTGGAGAATTGTGCAGGGGGTATGGATTCGAGTTGGAGGATTCATGGGACATGGCGGTGGAGATGGGAAAGGTCGGGATGGTTTGTGGATGAAAACCCTCCTCGGAGGAGGTATCGAAATGGGTAAGAGTAAAGGGTCGAGGGGTGATAGTTCGGAAACGGGGTCGAGTTGTTACTTCCTCGGAATGGGTCGAAGTAACCGACGATGAGGAAGGTGAAGGCGGAGGGTGAAACGTAGCCGTGGGGAAAAGGGCCGCACGAGGCGGTGGGTGTTACTAACCCGGACTCTTGCTGCCAGAACTACCCCGGGTCTTCTACGACACACCCGATGATAGCGCCCTAGCCGTCTCCGAAGATTCGACTTAGCGGCCTTGTAGCTGCCTTACGCGGGGGACGGACTCAACGTTTCCCGTAGCGTGTGGCGCAGTCTGGTCGATCTGGTCCGACGATAGCTGTCGCTGCAATTGTTTTACTTCGGTGTGGACGAAGGAGAGGGTCGGCGAAGAGGATGGATAGAGGGAAAATGGATCTGCAGGTACGAGAGACCAAGTAGAGGGTAAAGACACGCAGGAAGTGCGCGAATGGGGGGAGGAAGAGGATAGGAGTGTCGAGGGATGGCGGTACGAGCTCGGTATGAAGGGTACGCTTTTATTATGTCACAATCAAGAACCTCTCGTCCAACGATAACAAAGATCGCGGATTGGGGAGTGAGGTATTAGTTCTCGAAAAATGAGTGAATAAAAGCGTAAGGACTACAAGCGAATAACTACTTGTATTTATACTGTTTATGAGTGGCTGTGTAGTCTATAGATATGTACGCAGTAACAAAAAGGAAACAACGTGTATAGCGATCGAAGCAAAGAAGAACTGTCAGTTATTATTAAAAAGACGTGTAACGTACGTGTTATTGTTAAGTGTACGCGTCCTATTATCCTCGAGGTAACCTTGCCTCCGATCATATGGAACGCGTGTCAAGGAACTAAATATATGTCCGACGATCGAATTCCTTCTCGTTATTCTCTGTTGTCTTATCTCGTCACGTGCTTAGATAAGATGGAGCGATTAGGCTCAAATCGTGACAATTGTTGATCTTACATGTGGCGAGCAGTCTGTGTTCATTTGTACTTGTCTTACATTTCTCACCTTTGATTAGCTATGCAAATACAGACTATGCACTTCATGGTGCTTTATGCAATTTTCCTCTGGTTAAACACATTGTTCTGACATATGACATTGCATGTCAGTACAGCATCAAGCTTGTTGAGCAGTTCCAAAATGCTACAAAGAAAGGAATATTCATTACTGCAGCAGTCGAGCGATTACAACTTCTGATGCCAAAAATGCATTTGCAGGGACACAAAGATGACTGCCGTTATTGCTGGTCACTGATCTGAACCAGGTGGATGGGTTGCACAGATGGTGAGCGCATTGAAGGCACATAGGGAGAAGCAAAGCAGGCAGGTGGAATGACAAAGGAAATGATTGCTTGACACTGCCATGATACTCTCAATGACTTCTTCAATGACTGGAATTGGGTCAAGGCTCAAAATCTAGGTTTGTGCAGTTTCTTTTTGTTTATTCCAAGTGCATGCTTACATCACTAGCTTTCTCTCTTTCTCCTATATGCAAAGGCAAAAAAGATGGCTGAAGAGCAACTAGAGCATTTTCATGGATTATGCATCATCCATGGCTGTGTATAGCTTGACAAGTAGCAGAAAGAGCCCACTCAGGCATATCAAAAGGGAAGTGAATGGCACCATGTATATCGCCTCAAGGAGGGAAAAGGTTAGTCATAAAAAATTCTCCACACTGTTTTGCTAAAAATATTGAAGCCCCTAGCCAAGCAAACATCTTGAAAGAGATGGTGGCTAATGAACAGAGAGCTGAGGAGGCATCTCAAGCACAAGTCAGAACTCCTGTTGCTCATTTCCTTCATGTTGGATTGAAAATTTAAGCTAGACAGTGCATGATCCTTAGCCATTCATTTCATTAACCAAGAATAAGTTTCATATATATAAGACTTATTTTAAAGGAAAGCATTAAAATCTAGCAGTCAAGATGATGAACAACTAGACACCATGCTTGATCAGCAGCATCTAAGAGCAGATATCAAAAAGTGGCATCAGCAACAACAACAGATATGTCCTCAGGTTGTCCCATGCATTATTGCAGAGCCCTACTGCCCACCTCAGGAGGTGAAATTATTCTTGCCTTCAGACTTCAATAGTCATGATCGCACCAAGCTTGGGTTAGACATTCTAGGGGTAGAAGAACTCAAACTGCAAAAGGGTGAAGCAAATGATGCTCTTCATAGCTTGCATGAGCACATCTGACATAGCCAGGCACTTAGACAGCACAAAAACTCACAAAAAAATGCTGTCCATGGCCAAGAGAAGAACACACGTGCAGTGTGCAAGATCAAAGATGTTCAGACCAAAATTCAAGATTATGTCAACAAGTGTCGCCAGGCTCATACTGCCATAAATGCATTAGGTGGCAACCCAGAAGACCTTAGGTTTGACTATCCAGAGTTGAAAGATGCGGATCTATACACTAAAAATGTTGATCAACCCCATAATCTGGGTGATGGAGGGAAGGTTGAGGGTTGGATTTGGCGGAAAGGCAAGCATGGAAACTTGTCAGAAACAGAGGATGCTGAATATACATTGGATTGTAAGTTCAATTGTCCCTTGAATGTCTGATAACTAAATGGTCTACAGCAGCTCATGTGCAGCGGCACCATGCCCATGCAGATATGGAGTACTGGCAAGAAGAGGTTGAAATTCTTGCACAACAGTTCCAATGAGCAATTCAAGGTTTCACAAAAATGGAGGCTGTTTGGACTGCCCTTGCTCAAGATCACAGCAATGATCCAGGCAGGCAGGCTTATGCCTTGAAGACTGCAAATATGTATGGGCAGATGTGCAAAGATGCAGAAAACAGGTTTGCAGATGTTGGAGGTACTTGGCTCAGTGCAGGTGTTAGCCTTGCTGAGCATATTAGATCTGAGCACCTAGATGCGAGGATTGACTGGGATGCCATAGTAGCAGAAAATCACTGAGTATCCTTATGTATATTTGTTTTCATGTGTTAACAATAAAGAGAAAAAAGATCTACAGTTTGATCTTGAGTTCAAACCATGAATTGGTTTAAACCACTGATGGTTCAAACCGGTTTTGGTTGGAACCGCGGTTTAAACTAGTTTTGGTTGGAACCGCGGTTTAAACCGGTTTTGGTTGGAACCACGGTTTAAACCGGTTTGGTTGGAACTGTGGTTTAAACTGCATAGCTATAGGCAAGTTCTATAGGTGACACAGTCATGGTTTAAACCATTACGGTTTAAACCCAGGGGTATCATTGGACACGATGCGGTTTAAACCGGAACCCTGCTAGGGTACCTTTTCAGTTATTTATTCTGTACAGGGTAGTGGATTTGCCGTTCTTATAACAAGGGGTACAAGATGGAGTTGCGAGATACTTGGATCCAGTTCTGTAGAATGCCTTTCTTCTATGTCGTAGCCTCTTTGAATATGATTGCTCTGTTCTTTCATTACACTCGGCCCTATTCCAACTGGAAATTATGAGGATTTTAGCAACTAATGGTGCCGCAAACCGCACCTAATCCTCGCAAAAGCTAGCTAATTAAGCTTCGATTTCCCCTAATTTATTTTCAACGTCACTAGAAAGCTAATGGAACTAAGAAGGATAATTTGGCCGGATTACCCCAAGCTTTGGGGCAATACGGCCTTATTAGGAAAGGAGGTCTTTCCTGATGGATCAGAGTCCTGGAAGTGCAGTTCCAGCTGTCGTAGAAGAAGCATTGGGCCTTGAAGAAGATCAAGTGAACCAAGGCAAAGTTTTAGGGACTCCCAGCGCGCCCGATGGGGAACCAAATAGCCTGGCATGTATCCGAGCAATATCTGTCCGGAATTTGAAAGAAACCGGGCAACATTTCGATTTGTTCAGCCAGATGCCGAGTCTATAGGTGTTCCATTCGAAAAGAGCAGCTTCACTGTGATAAAAGTCCCCGAGTCTCACGGCCTTCCAGAGCGAGGGGGTGCCTAGAGCTACAAATTTGCGTCAGAAGTGTTGGCGAGAGATGGCCGGTAAGTGGAGGAGGGGTGGCAGGAAGTGGATGAAGATCTCGGATACGATTTCATTCTGCAGTGTGTAATGTTGGTGTGTCTTCCTCCTCGTGCATGCTATGCGAGACTGGATCTTCCCGCATACCAACCGAGAGCCATCTTTTGGATTTAGGAAAAAGCCGCGGTCTCCACTAACACGTCCCTCTGATTCTTGGCGGTCTAAAATGGCCTAGGCTTATACCACATTCACATTTGCCTCACATACAAGTGCTCAAAAGACTAACGACGCCAAACGTAGGGCAATCTTTGGAACATTTAAAGTTTGATAAACATCTTTCGAAATTCTTTGCAGGGCTTGCTGCTGGCCTTCGGCGAAGTCCTTGGGGTTGAGTAATGAGAACTGGCCGAAATAGAAAAGATATGAGCTTGTCCAAGGTCGGCCGGAGCCTTGGGTTAAATAATTAGCCAAACAGAGTCACGCGCTATCGACCCCACGCATCACGACTTTCTTCGGCCGATCCCGGCATGGTTCAAGTTGTGGCTCAACAGGATTGAGGAATATATTTCCATCAGAGACATGTTTTGATTCATGAACAGTAATTAATCCTACGGCTGGATTCAATTCTTTCGATATCCAACACTCGAGCAAAATCAGCCGCTATGCACAGCTTCAGTTAAAAGCAGGTCATTCAAAAATCCTATCGCCGCCGTGCGGAAGTTGTCAGGCGTGATACTTGTGATGTTGGGATCGCTCAGCGTAAAAAGGGGAGGCGAGCCATCCGACAACGGTGTGCTCCATTTGGGCCAGAATACGGATATGTTTCGCCCATTTGAAGAATAATTGGGGTCGAGAGTATTGATGAAGTTAACTTGCGGAAGCCACTTGGCTTGAGCATGCACCAGCAGGAGAGATGCGTTGACTTACTGAATGCATCAGCCAGAACGAAGTCGGTTACATTGGCTGGTGGGAACCACATCCCGACCTCGACCTCGTGGGCGGCACCCAAGATCGGAGTCGTCTTCCCGCGCTTGTTCACTGGTGCGGTATCTCAGAATGAGGATCAAGTGTCTCGGGGGAGAGAAAAATCACTCACGCCAGCTCCACGTGTTTTGTGTTTGGGATGCGTGTTGTAGAAACAGACGGCGCGGCCCAATGAAAAAGTAATCGCCCTGAAACGCTGCAAGCCGTTTGAACTGGGGTCTGCAAGGAAGAGGATAAGCCGTGATATTTGTTATGAAGGTACAGCGTACGTGAATTGATTCGCAAGCCCGGTATCGAACGGAGATCCCTACGGGAGGTTGGCTAGGTCTGATAAGGGACTGAAGTACGTGCCTGCGTAGGGTCATCTGGGTAGAGCTTTGCAATCTCTGTGATTTGAGCCGGCGTACTCTTCGGGAAATAGCTGCGCACAAATTCAACTAACCACACAGAAGATAGTTCAAGAACAAACTTGGAGTGTATGTAACCCAGAAACTCGTCGCTGGTTCTGCAAGACCTTGTGAGCCGAAAGTTGGATTATGAGTCGGGTAACATACGTAATGTTGGTGTTCGATAGTGAAAATATGCTGTCAAAAAAGGAGAGAAAGGGTCAGAAACTTGTGTGCGTGTGACTACTCATGGGATTACTCACGTTCCTTCGTCGTCAGCGTCTCCTGTCATGATGGGAATCTGAAGCCCCGTAGAAGTTCAGCGAAGCCATTTGAATGAAACAATCCGGGTCGACCTTGGCATATAATCCTTTGGAAACTGAGATTAGGGGGTCTTCCGGAATGACATCACCATCAACACGCGGGCGCCAGGTAATGTTCAGACTCGAGAACGACAAGAAGTTGGTTGTATTGTCAACAGTTGCCTTGAAAGCGTCGAGAGGAATATGTCGAAGGCAGTCAAGGGTATTTTGAGATTTTGCACAATCGTTTGCTGCGACCAGCTCATCGTAGTCCGCCTGCCCGTCGGCGACGGAGGGGGCGGTTATAGGCGAGCCAGACATCTGTGCGTGTCAGCTATTTCCTCAGATTGAAAGAGTACACACCATGAACGCGCCGCGGAACAGCGCAGTTGGTTCGAATCGCTTGTTAGACAGCAGGAGGAGGGCAGTTGATACTGCTCCAGCGCTGAAACCCCCCGCTTTAAAATTGCACCGGCATCAGATACAGACTCAGAATCGTTTTGGCTCTCACTCACATCACCACCTCCGCAGGATTGCCGCCGAATTCAGAAATGTGCTCTTGTACCCATTCAAGTGCAAATATCTCTGTCCAACGGTTAAAGTTCAAGTGCAACTGCAACTGCAGAAACTGATACATACGGTCTCTGGATCCAAGATTACTAATCCCCGCATCAATGACCTCCTTTCCTCCCAGGTATCCAAAGGCTGCGTTTAAACAGGTGAGTGCATGATGTAAGACCAGCGAACATTTAACGAACCGCTGAGTCGATAATTTGGCGTTACGATGATGATAGGTTCTCCAGTGGCAATAGAACGTTCAACCAACGGTCCGACATCTGTGTCCGAGGAGCTGCCCTCCACCCAGCCGCCTGTTCCGTGTGAATATTGGTTGTTCTGCTCAGACATACGCTTACCGCCGAAGAACCACTTTATTTTTCGATATCAGTAAAATGCTGGTACTTGAACATGAGACGCACGACTAAGACAGGAAGTCCCGAGCGAGGGGTGGCCGACCGAGGAGCGAACACGTTGAGCTGCAGACCTACGTATATGAGGTATTTATTTGAACCCAAAGGATACAGAGACTCACAATCTTCTGATACCTCCGGTTGCATCCTAATTATACCAGGAGGAAACCCAGCCGGTATAGACAACGCCTGTTGAGGACATGCTGGACCGAATACGGTGGCGTTCTGTATCCCATGCAACAGCTTTGGTGCCCGTGGCAACTCGAATCGGACGCTGTCATTCAACTGTTCTTTAGATATGCCGGTGAGGATACCGCTGGACACTGACGCAGGTTGGGCAAAAGGAACGCCGAGGAATGTTGACAGATTTCCGTTAGCAGTGCCTTGAAAGACACCGTATTTCAGAGCTACAGTTGGAGCCTCTGCATTTGCGAGCTTCGACACATGAAAAAAAATAGACAATCCAATGAGTGGTGAGAGCATCTTCAATGTGAAAGGGAGTTTCAGTGCGAAAGGGAGTTTCAGTTGTGGCCTTTTAAACCTTGTCCACCTGGAGCGTTGTAAAGGAATCACAGCGTTTTAGCGTGACTCGATTCGATCATACCAAGTCATGAAGAGGCCGTGTCAACGGATATGACCGTCGCGTGCCGCCTCCCTCACCGTGCTGCCCGTGTCGGTCTGATCTGCCCGTCTTTTTGCTTATATATCTCACCTATTACTACCTCCCGTTTCCCACATCAATTATTTCGTGGGTTCGGAGCTCTTGAATGACTTGAATTTCCACTACCGACCGTTCCGCATTCCATTTTCGGCAATGCTCCGTGATGCGCAGTAAACTTATTGATTTTTTGGCGGATGGGGGCTCCCATACTATTTATGACCAGGAAGTTGGCCACTTAAGCATTGATGTGGCAGCCTTCGTCTTCTCCCGGGGCAGGTTCCATAAAAACTAGCTCAGAATGAGCGCATACATCTTGCGAAAATTTTGAGTACACATGCACCGAAATATTCGAGGATTTGAGTCCGTAGTGAATTTATTTTGACCGGCAGTCCAACATGGCCAAATAACAGGGTAGTTGGCCACCCTGCCAAATTACGTGTTGCGCTCTCAAGTGGCGGCAGCCTGCACTTGTCATGATAGATAAAGATTATAGTCACTATTTGAAATAGTTCTAGTGTAGATATGAGGTATAGAAATGGTTGGAATACCTGCTTCTGACCGAGGGAAAACTCTCAAAACTGGGGCTGTGAGATGAACGAAGGTCTGCAACTCGGAAAAAAGCCGAGATGGGTCAAATTCAGATTCAGACTACTTAATGGGAAGTATTGAGATGTATATAAATTCCCAACTCCATTCCAAGATGCTGGCAACTCCTTCAAAAAATCCGACTATTACCGAGATTGAAATTGGATGATTTGAGATAATGGCCGCCAGAGCGATCAGAAATGAATAGATAAAATCTCAAAATACCTCTCAGAATAAAGCATTGTATAGTAAAAAGTACTTTGTCTGGTTTCAGACCAATAGCATGGGTGTGTCATGTACCACGACGGTGGTCAGTATGACTGACCTAAAAAAGCAGTCGTGCATTCCTGAGTGCTTTACGAGGGGTATTCCAGTCCATTTCCATCTGGGAGCATTTGGGTGAGAGGCCCAGCATCTGGGGGGTCAGAACGAGCCCCAAAGGTCGTGGATCGGTGAGGAAATGGTTGAGAAATGGCGAGGGCAAGTGAGGCGAGCGGTCCGACATCAAGAAATTGATGTCCCCACGCTTCGGATCCCGATCCGCGATGCTGTAGCCTTCGATCAACCCATCATTTTCGGCTAAAATTTGGTCTGAACATTCGTTGGGGGTCGCATTTTGTTTGTACATTATGCCCAGTCATAATGATCCATCCCTGACTCTCGAGCCCTCAAGTGGCCAACTAGGTAGGGTGGCCAACTACCTGGTCCGAAATAGTAGATATTAGATTGTGTTCAAATTCGACTGTAGTATTTCGACCTTAAGTTCAGTCACGGGTCACAGACCTCTGTGAACTGAGCCTGTTTTTCAAATGTCACTGGAGGCCATGAACACTGTGACCATCGAAAAAAAAAAACAAGATCAAAAAGGCGACTTTTTGAGAGAAAAAATTGCATTTTTCGCTCCCGTGAAACTTTCCTGGTAATTGTGAGTGTTCCAGCGGTGTATCGAATCTTGCCAGCGGATAACATCGAGAATACTTGTTCACTATTTGAAAAGTACCGAGTTCTGTCAAATATCGGCATAGTGTAGTACTACAGACTCATATGATATGGCAAAAATCATATTAATATCGTATTATGGACAGCACTACTACAGAGTGACTGCAAAAAAGAGTCAAAACATACGGTGTTGCCGTTGTTCGGTTCCGAACCGATTCTGAACCTAAACCGAACGCAAACCGCATCTCCATCAAGGTTTGAAGAATTTATTTCACGTGGCAAAATACTCAGGTTATCAAAATTGTGGGATATAATGGGATTTTACATGAAACTAGACCAAAGGAGACTCGAAAACCCTTCAAATGTGCTGGCGGTTGATGTAAATCTGAGGTTAACATTTTGACCAATGAACTTGTCGGACTAGCGGTCACAGGTCACAGCAGCCGATGAACTTATGATCGAAATATTACAATATCCTTTAAAGTCTGTGTCCTCAAGTATGTTGTAGAGTTAATTTCGTTCAATGGGCATCAATTTTTATCCAATACCCACCACTCCGCATGAAAGCGGTCTAACATATAGGATACTTAGTTCTGTAGCTGTTGTGAACTGATATGTATTCTTAAATGAATTGATTTTGGGCGAGCCGAATGCTGTCGAGCGGAGGTTGAAAGCACTGTAAATTTCTCACCAGGACCGTCAATCTACCGACTCCAAGGATGCTGATGTGGCACCGAAAACTCGCTTGAAAATCTATCAAACGTGAAACGTAGGTTGAAACAACCACCATCGAATTTGGAAACTCCGCAACTCCGAGACGGCTCACTATTCAGAATACTCATGCACAACATATCCTGGGAGATTTGCGACGGGCATTCGTCGTACACGCCATACAGGAATTCCCACCTGGCACCTGAGGCCCCGATCGCCGACGCCGAATCTATCCGATATCGCCGATGCACAGCCTCGCTCCGCGTCTTGACGCACACCTCCACCGACGTGCACTCTAACCAAAGCAACCCGAGTCTGTCGCGCCGCCCGCCGCCCGCCGAAGCCACAATAAACGTCGCGCCCCGGACGGAGCAACCGGCGCCGGCGCCGGCGCCGTCGCTGCTGCGCTCCGCCACCACGTCACCCATACGCTCGCAGCCCGCCCCTCCCGGCTCGCAATCCATCCCCAACCCTTCCCCCTCTCGTAGCCGATACCGCGCCGCCGTTTGGTGGTGCCGCCGGTCCGTCGCCGCCATCGCTCCCACGAACACGACCACCCGTCCCGCCGCATTGCCCCGCCGTTTACGCTCTTCAAGCGACGCATCCCGCGCGCCCACCTAGGTTCACGGCATCGACTCGTTCTCCTCTTCCCCGCTCCCGCTCTCTGCGCTCTTAATATGTCGAATGGATGGGTGAGTGATTTTTATACCAAGGTTTCCGTGCGATTCTCACTTTTGCGCATAACCTCTAGACCCGCGCTCTCTAGGTCCGCTTCAATGTCCCAAAACTCCTACACAAGCATTGGGCTGTTGGCGGGATGTTGATGCCTCCTTTCTTTGTCTTCCCATGCGCGATGCGCCACGAGCCCAGCTCGCCACCCCGCAGGCGAAGGCAACACAGGATGGTGCGGGTCCTTGGCTTATCTTTTTTACGCTACATCGCTTGTGTTTTTCTTCAACTTCTTACTCCTTGGTGCTTGCACTAATCCGCCCTCGTCGCTCTAGCTTTGCATCGAATTTCATCAGTCGCGATCCGCGCCACCTCGGCATCGCTCGGGCATGTCCACCGCACGCCAAATCCCGCACGAATCCGCGACGCGTGGACTGGCGACTCCCCAATCGTTAGTAAGCACGACATTAGCGCGCGCGATCCATCTGCGCTCCACCATTCTCAACGGTCCATCCATTATGGGGCACAGCTGATTAGACTTTATATCCCAGTCCGGGATTGGACTCCCATTCGGCGCGCGAACGCCCTTTCCGCATGCAGCAGGTCGCCCCTCGCGCCCCCGGAAAGCGAATGCGCGGCCGGGGAAGGGCCTCAGCGCGCGTGGGACGGCGCGGATGGGAACGCGAAGAATGAATTTCGCTAGCTTTACGCTTGCACGGAGTCGGTGAGTTTATCTCCTTTCCTTATCCCGCTGCTACATCGTCGATTGACTGTCCTTTCTATCAGGCCGCTTCGTCTTCCTGGAGCTACCCTCAGTGCCGTCGCACTTGCGAGGCCCCGAGTGGGTGGATTCTCCAGATTCTTCCAAGCTTGCCGCCTATTGACGTCTTCCCAGCCCGCCTAGTCGTCCCGCGTGTCGCTCGCCGTATCCAGAGCAGAGAGAAACGATGGACGCTTCGAATTGGTGTCGCGTCGCCAAATTTCCTTTCTGGGTCACGGACAAAACTTTCACTTTTACTTCTCCTTGTCGTCACACTCCTACCACTATCCTCGGACTCTCCGCGTTCCCTCCCCTTACCCATTCCTCCTCGCACCCCTCCGTCTCTTTTCCCTCGCCGTGTATACATCCCCCTCTCACTATTACGACGTCATCTTTGATTTATCCTTTCCCCTTCCGTGCGCACATCTACAGACCAATCGCCTGACCTGCGTAGACCCTCGCCCTCTCTTTTCACACCGCACCACCTCCCATACCTCTGCTCAGCGTCATTCACAACACTGATCTTTGTCTTCCTTAAGGTCCACATCCTCTCAGGCACGCTGGACCGCTGACCAAGAAGCCTTGAAATTTGAAGGGCCGAGCTAATCGTTTGGTGCGCGCACGCTACGAGGAAGTACATTGTTTCCATCTCTTTTCTGCCCCTTCCCTCGCATCTATGCCTCCCGCAGCGCCGCGCATCGTTTTCGGCGCGGCACGCTGGGTGTGATAACAGACCCCGATGAGGCGTTATGGCCTGTGTGTTGCAAGGGGGGGAACAGATCTTCTTGATTTTTATCTGTCTCTGATTCCCAGTGCTAACGGCTTCAAGTTGTAGGTAGCAAGGCTTCGAGCACTGCACGCTGCACGGTCGATTCAAGTTCCGAGGCAGTAGGCGCTCCTGGAACGAGTTTGTTCCGCTCACTACCCTCGATTTTTCTGATTCTCTAGATAGTTTTGAGACCTGACCTTGTACGTCGATAAGTATGTTGATCATCACTCGCTCGCCTAAGAATTGCATTTCATATTCAGATGAAATCCTCGTCACGAGGGGAACACTGAATCCAAAATGTGTGTTGCTAAGGGAAGTTTGCGCCTTAAACGACCGGCGATTAAACCTAGGTGGGATCTCGGGTAAGTCTCGCGGTTTTTTGATTTGCTTTCAGCCTAACTTTGAGGTCGAAACCCTGCCAGGGGGCTTCTTTCCCAGATGCTATGCCTCTTCACACGATCCTTTCCAAGATATGTGCGAAATCGACCTGGCATCGAACTTGAATGTGCCTTCGGACTTTCACAGTACCGTACAATGGCTCAAGATTACACCTTATTCTACATGTTGCAATACTGACCTAGAGGTCCCCGCAACCATCTCTCGAAATGATTGCTCGACTCAAACATCAAACATCATGTCCGGGGAGCACTCTGCAAGTGTATTGGGATGTGCCCGGTCCATGTACAGTTTTAATAGCTCGGAGAAGGAGCGGATGGACTGGTTATGGTGTTTGCGGTCAGCGGCATGTTCCTTGGTCTGATGTAATAATATTCATCTACAATGCTCACTAGGAAGCTCCGACTCCGTCAGAAGAGACCTTGCTTGACAAAGGGCTGATGCTACGTGTCTGTGTTTTTTTGTGCTCCTGGTTTTCCGTTCAAGTGGAACATCGCCAAAATTTTGTTGAACTCTGCATGAGATTGATCCTCTTGAAATCAAGCTGATTTTATAAGTTACCGCTTTTTGACAGCATGCCCCATTGATTGTCGGTCTGAATTGATTCCTTGGGCAGCAAGGCTTACAAGATGTGAACCTACATGCCGCGTCGAGAGTACAACTCAAACGCATGTGCAATTGTGTATTTCCTTGCGCGGTATTCATTCTGTCAGGCTGAGTTTGAAGTCCATGACCACTTTTAAACACTTGGTCGGCCGGCCATATTCACCTCGCACTTACTATTCTGCACCCCCAAAAAAAGGTGGTGTCGCCGGGGTTTGGGAAAATTGAGTCGTTGAACCATGAAAGGCCGAGATGCCAAGGCTTCTTTCCTGTAAAGTGCTACGTAGCAGAGTTGTTTTTGTCGTCAAACCAGCTGAGAATCTCAGAAAAAAGAGACATCTAACATGTAGGATAGGCAACACCGTGCCGATCATGCCGACATGGCGTGCCGAGAAGGTGGCGCCAGCGGCATTGCATCGGAGAGTAAAGGAGACGTAATTTCTGATCTCAGGGCGTTTAGGATCATTGGGTGACACGAAAAGTGATGCCATTATGAGGGTGGAGAGACCTTGTCAAGCAAGGTAACACTCAGTATTGAACTGCGGCTGCTTTGTCCGTCTGCAGTGGTGGCAATATTTCCTACCAAAATGTATGAGAACAAAGAACACCTGAAGGAATAAGGGAATGCCAAGGCCGAGGCCCAATGCTGGAAAAAAAAAATGAAAGCAAAACTTGGGACAGAAACAGGAACCAGAATGCGGGGAAGTCAACTACGCGTGATTGAATCATTGATGTGTGGCGGCAGATCAACGGCAGACTTGGTAAGATTTGAGGAACATGGAGAATACATTGACCCAAGCGCGAAGTTGGTGGAGCTTAAAGCCTTTGAACAAAGGTTGAGACGCTTTACTAATCAGTAAAACTACACTTATGTCTTTGGCGTCTTTCTCCTGTGAAAGATATCTTTGGGTGTCTTTGTCTTTGGAGGAACATCTTTCATCTTTGGATCACATCTTGGAGCAGTCTTTGTCTTTGAAGTGTGATCTTTCGTCTTTGACGAGAGTCCTGGTAGTTCAGATATTCGCATATGTGAATCGGAGTTATCATGGATCGAACAAAGCTATACTTTAGATGAAATTAGAAGATGCTCCTTGGCTTTAGACAATGTCACACATCCTCGCAGGTTGCAGAAGGCTTAAAGCAAGAAAAAAAATCAATATGTATTCTGCATCAAGTATTACCTTTTAAATGTAGCTCCCCGAGACAGTTCAATAATGCAGAGAGGTGGTTTATTTCGACGTTTTTTGTGGCCGTGCACTGAGTAATTGGAGCACGAATTGAGTGCGGATGGAAAATTGACCAAGTCTTTCAAACTCCGCTCCATCATGACAATGTATGACGTGATCCATCAAATGGTTCGTTGCTCTCTTGCCTTCTCTCTCCATCTTCTCTCGCCTCCCCGCCTCACCTGTCACGATTCGTATCCTCCACCAGCATATCACACCTAATTCCTTTAGCTGTGTCTTGCCGATCTCAAGCTATTCTCAAGCTCTCAAGACTCGTACCCACAGTCTTACAATTTCTCGCTCAAGTCGTGTGTGCTCTTCAAGCTTCAAGACATCAAGTTGGCTGTCCTTCTGTCTCGTCTCTCCATATCAGGATTGCTCAATACACAGCAGTTTCAATACTCTGGCAAGTCAAGTTGTCACTCGAGCCGTGCGAGTCTGGATCGAAGCTATCGAATTGGCGCACGTGGGGAGGGTTCACAGTGCGATGGTGTTGTAGCACTTGGAATCATTGTGCCCCCCTCTTTAATGGTCTGTGTACGTCCAGTGGCCCTTCAACCCATACTGACCTTGTTTTCCCTTGCCTCACAGACTCGACTCGACAGCTTGGATATATCACGTCAACGCACTGATTAACAAAAGGTCCATTCCTTCACACAAGTCTTTAATGTTGTTGATTTCGATTCCGAGGTGTTGGCACAATGAGCAGTCGTCTATTCGGGGGGTTGCCTCACACCTGCGCTCGACGTTCTGCTGCGCCGCTCTCCGAGCTTCCCACCAGGCGGTACTCCTCGGCTAATTCAAGTGGTACGAGAATAGAGGGTTACCGCTGCAACGGGTCATTATTTAGCTTGTATGCATTGTAGATAGCTGAATATATCTTTTATTACACATCCTTACCCTGCTTTTGCGAGCTTTCAGTTAAGCTTTAATATCTTTGAGGTCATCCTTGGAAAGACATTGGGCGTCTTATTTGTCTTATCCAAGACAAAATGTCTTGCCCAAGACTTGGGCCCAACCTAGCGAAAGACGAGTGTGTTGTTTTACTGATGTACTATATGACCGCCTGCAATAAAACAACAGTTCAATTCTCCCGCGGCATCAGGAAAACCGGGGCCATAGCAAGTCCATAGTGAGCCATAGCATGGCTATGAGCCACTATGAAACACTATGGAAGTGTGCCATAGCTACATCCCTCGTCGCAGAGTCTCTCCAGTGCTGCATAGTTCTCATAGTGCTCATAGCTACATGGTTTGGTTTTCCTGATGGCTGCTTTTAGCTCTTGACGGTTGCAATAGTATGCGATGACCTGCAACGATGACCCAGTGAAGACGGTAATATCAATAAATATACATTTAGGTACGCATAGTGCCTGTCTGAATCAAAGGAAATTCTGAGTACAAGATGATGATAGTCAATTCCTGGGAAGTGGCAGAAGCGCGCGTGCCATTGAACAGCTCTTACTCGTTCCAGTCACATCCAGAAATCCATTCTAAATTTCGCTATTTTATACTGCAGTGTCAGAACTGTCAACCTCTACCCCATGAGCTGTTTCTGTTCCACAATTCTTTCGCCTCTCCAATGCAGATCCCGCCAACCTCGTTACTTTCCCTGGCACCAACTCACTCAATTCAACGCTCCGAATATCTGGATTGATCTCATCCAATTCTTCAACATTGTTGACTTGTGCCCAAATGTCAGTTGCCGTCCTTCGCCGTCAATGCAGCGGTCCTGAATACGGCGCTATCCAGCTTGTTGCCTGTGTGTTGACAGTAGATGCAGAAGGTGCGGACGACCCCGAAGACGATGACAGGCGCATCACCCACGTCCATCTACGCAAGTCCCATGTAACCTTTCGGGAGCTCTATGGCTGGGTTTGGTCAAATCTAACCAAGCCGAGTCAAGATTGCAACGTACCGCGATGTAACACCGTGGGAGGATGATGTCTTCGAGGCGTTTATGACCCTGTCGGGCTGCAGCCTCACCCACCTCAGCAAAGTCCTACGCACTTGCCGTTCAAATCAAGGGGGAATCGGCCTTAAAATTTTGTACACAGGGTTGATTTACGGTGTAAAAGTAGGCAGCAAATTGATATTTCAAGGTTTCAGGTCAAACAGGGCAGCGGCTCTCAAGATAAAGCGATTTTGATGGCAACATTTAATATTTTCGGAATTTTTTTAAATATTTTTTTCGGAATGTACACCTCATTTGGAACATTTGTGTGAAAAAAATTGCCTGGACCCCCCTCCCCCCCCACTGCAGGAAAAGTATCAAGAAAAAATCTGAAAAAATCTGAAAATTTCAAAAATTGATTGCCAGCCCCCCATAACCAACCTGATGTCCAGTTTTTGAAAGTTGGTTCCCCCTTGGTTCAAATTGATAGGGGGTGTGGCACGTGACATGGCATGAGCAGTTCGATAATTTGATAGCTGCCGGATTTCCGCGTGACATCCCCCAAAATTTCGAGAATCTCACTGGAATTTTTGACTTTTTTTTGCCACTGGGGGGGAAGGTCTGTCATGGTTTAGAAATTCAATAAGGTCCCCCGTGATGCGTGACATCAACCAGATTTGGATATTGATAAAGGGGTGTGTGATGTGTGACAAACAAATTGAACATAATTGTACGGTACATAGAGACCATCTTAGGGGGGTATATTTTATATTCTGTAGGACAAGAACCTCCCCTAAGAGGCCCACATCCTATGCAGGACATGTGTCATATTCCCGTTTGGGAAACACGCAGCCAGCAGCATTTCCCGTGTAGCGTGCCGGATGCCCCTGCTCTTTTTTGCCAGCTGTATCACCCCGCTTCAAGCTCCTTGGGTCGCTTCTCCAATGGTCACTGGAATCCTTGTCTTGGCTCCAGGAGCACTTCAAAGTAAATTCCGGTGTCTTGCAGTGTGCCAGCGGATGTGTCCACCATCCCAAAATTTCAATTCCGCTTGCATCATCCTTACTTCCTCTGGCCATTTCCCTACACAACGGCTTCCTTAATATCTTCTGGACCTTCCTGGAAAGCCTTCCAGGCTATGGAGGCCATTTTGTGTGCCATATACTTGACTGGCAGACACATCGCTGGATATTGATATTCATTATCATTTGAGCTCCTCGCGCTGGAAGGCAGTTTTCACTGCACAGCGGATGTATCCGTTGGTGTGATGGATGTCCACCGCTACCTTTCTGCTCATAGTAAAGACTATAATTTATTCTAAAATGACCTCTGAATGCATGGATTGCAATCCAACACCAATGAATCCACTTGAACAATTAATTTTGAGGTGGGTTAAACTTTGGCGGAGACCTTGGACCAGGAATTTATTGGCCAACCAGAAGATGAATAAACATCGTCCTCACCTAGGGAATGACTGCTAAAGTTTCATAAAAGGCCTTTTAGGGGGTTTACTCCAGGGACTGAAAACCCCCTAAGAGGCCATGTTGGCCAGGCACACGTTAGTCAAGTATGTGTTGTGTTTCCCATTTGGGAAACATATGGCAGCTTACTGCCGGTGGCAGTGCTTTGGATACCTCAGGTGAGCTCGAACATTGCAGGTACATTTGCACTGTCCTGCCCCAACAGCTGTCCCTCCTCTGCCATGCTTCCCATCAATTCCACTACAGCCCTGACCCCAAATTCCTCTGTTTTAGTCTCCCAGCTCATAGCGGCGGATGTATTCACCGCTCAATTTTGGACCTGTGTTCCTTCAATGTACTTACTTTGGTACTGTACATTGAGCAGCTACTTTTTCATCTGATGTTTTCCTGCCACATAGATTCGATTTCATAATGCATTGATTCTCAGGACCAGGCAGTGAACATATCTGCCGCTCAACTTCTACCTACACTTTACTTCAATTTCTTTGCCTAAGCAATGCACTGTGAGTATGTTGTATCTTTGAATCATTGTTACGTCCATGCACATCTCCGTCCGAAAACCTCCGTCCGGAATCTCCAGATCTCCGGATCTCCGATATCTCCGTCCTCCGGATGCGTACGTCCTAACCTATGGGCCCGTGTCCGATTACTCTCTGTGCATTATGCTATGGTTTGATGCACTATCCTCCGGGGTTTTTACGCAGTGACGTCTTCTGAGTGTTTCCCCAGAATTACTTATGATCATATGCCCTATGCTCCACATGCTACTCCTTATTGTTGTTATTGTTATTCGACGACCTTATTGTCTTTTACTTACTTCTCCGTCCACATCCAGAAACCTCCGGATTTCGTATAAATACGTAGTCGTTCATGGATGTACTTTAGTTTGTTAATTAACGCGCTTTGCCTCCCGCATTGATCCGTTCTGACCTCCGCTCCTACTCCGTCTGGCAGCCAAGAAGAGGGCGCTCACCCTTAGACCCCTGTGGTGATCTGCGTTAGCTCCGTCTTACCTCCGGCTAGAATTCTCCGATCCTCCGGACTCCGGCCTTCCGTCCCTCCGGTCCGACACGGATATAACAGTATTAACAAACTCACCTTTCTTGGCTGTTCTACATGTCTTTTTCTCACCTACCGTCTACGCCAGATGCTCAAGGCAGACGGCGGCACAAATCGTCCATCATCCGGGCGATGGTTCCCTTGCACCCACCGGCTCTTGCTACCAGTAATTTTACTCCTGCCTATGCTACTGCGACTCTTTCGACACCTGTTTCTACACGGCAACCTCATTTCGAGGAAGGCCATGCTCCCCAGCCTAATGCTCCGGTTTCATGGTCTCGTCCTGTTCTGGAGGACTTGGCTGGTCCTTCCAGGCGGGCTCCACAACTTAGCCTATCACCAACTCTTTCTGAGTTCCATGGTCACGCTGGAATGGAAAGCATTTTGGAGGAGCGGTTTGAAAACCTGCCCTCCGGTACGGAACATCATTCGGCATCAGGTAGTCATCATAGTTCTCCTCATCAGCTTGGCTCACCACATCCATCACAACACACACCATCCGGAACACCCCTCGTACCTCTGTCAATCGGAGTTCCGGTTCCTCCGGTTACTCCTGCAGTCCCAGCAGCCCCTCAACCGATGGCTGCTACCCAAGGTGTGGATCCTAACAACCCTCCTATTCCGCCAGCTAGACCTCCTACCCCTACCGGAACTGGTCCGGCAGGACCTCCGGCTCCTGGGGGTGGTGGAGGTGGCGGCGGAGGAGGAGGTGGTGGAGGCGGTGGTAACGGTCCTAATAATCCTCCGGATCCAAATCAACCTCCGGTTAACCCTCCAATTCCTCCCGCTGGACCGCCAGTACCTCCTGCACCTGGAGGTGGAGGAGGTGGTGGACCTGGCGGAGGAGGAGGTGGTGGTGGTGGTGGCGGACCTCCGCCACCAATCAATCCTCAAGGACCTGCTGGTCCCCAAGGCCCTCCTGGCCCTCCGGGATTTCCGGTTTATGTTCATAACCCCCAGCTTGACGCTGCGATGCAAACTTTTGCAACCACCATGACTGCTTTCGCTCAGAATGCCAATGCTCCTCCTCGATCCACCCGGAGCACACTCAAAGCTCCGGATACCTTCGACAGATCTGATCCATCGAAATTTCACTCCTTCCTATCCCAGATCTATCTTCATATTGCGGAACGTCCCCAGGATTTCCCCGGCAACGACGAGAAAATTCTCTACGTCCGGTCGTATCTCCGGGGTACTGCACAACGATGGTTTGAGCCCGGCATGTATGTCGGAGCTCCCATTCTGCTTTGGGACGGAAACTTCCGTCTATTCATCGAGGAGTTGCAAGCCAATTTCGGTCCCCATGATCTGATTGGGGATGCGGAACAGGCACTTAAGGCATTGGTCATGAAATCGTCAGATCGAATCGCCACTTATCAGGTCGATTTCGACAATTATGCGGCAATGATTGGGTACAACGACATGGTGCTCCATCGTTTCTTTTACGACGGACTTCCGCGCCGGATCAAGGACCTACTCGCACACACCGACTACGACAACACTCTTAATGGTCTTAAAATCGCGGCACGCCGGATTGACGCTCGCTATTGGCAGCGTCAAGGGGAGCTAGAGCATGAGCGTGCTCAACAGAAAGCTACCTCCGGCGGATCTTCCGGTAAAACCTCCGGTGACTCCGGTTCCTCTCCGACCACCTCCGGTAACACTAGCGGAGGTAAGGGGAAGGGCAAAGGCAACAAACCCCAGAAGCCTAGGCCCTCCAGGCAATCTTCCGGACAATCCTCCGGATCATCCTCCCAGGCCGCTTCGGGTAACGCAGGCCAGGCGTCGACTTGAACGCCGGCCAAGCCCAAACCGTATGCCGACAAGCTCGACAAGTCCGGTAAACTAAAACCAGAGGAACGCGGGCGGCGTATCAAGAACAACCTCTGCCTTTTCTGCGGAGGTTCCGGCCACAAGACTAACGAGTGCAAGAAGCGTCCAGGCAATCAAGCCCAGGGCAAGGCAGGCTCCGTCTCCACTCCGCCTGCTCCCTCTGCTGATGCATCCTCTTCGTCCGAGTCAAAAAAATAGTTAGCAGCTCGGATACCTCAGCACCGAGCCCGAGTTGCATTGACTCCGAGGTGCTTCCAGAGGTTTGTCTCAACGCTTCCGCTCTTTCTCCGAACGCTTTATATGTTGATCTCGATATATCTTTACTCTCCCGGGACTATATCTCTCCCTCCGGTTTTCTCTCCGGACTCCTTTCGGAGGCAGGCCAAACCCTGTCTTCGTCTCTTGTAAAACGAATTGCCACGGGATTCAACTTCCGCTTACGAGCACTCATTGACTCCGGATCTTCCCACTGTTTTGTGTCCACGAATGTCTGCGAATCCAATGTTTTTACCCCGTACGCGATGTCTCCGGTTAAGCTCCGGTATCTCGACGGTTCTTCATCCATCATAAACCGACAGCTACAATTGCTCCCTCGGTTTCCCTCCGGCGATGTCCAGTTAATGGAATTCTACGTCACCCGTCTCGATTCTCCCTGTGATCTGGTATTGGGATACGATTGGCTTGCCCGCTTCAATCCGTTGATTGACTGGCGCAGTGCCACCATCACTTTTCCCTCAGTTCCCTCCGAGTCTCCGGTGTCGACACCTCCGGAAATTATTCCGATCCCTGTTGCGGCTGCTCCTACTATGGACGAGACGGAACCTCCGGCATCCCCGGCGGACTCTCCGTCTACGCCGTTGACGTCTTCGCCAGAGTTTGGTCCTTCAATGGACGTCCCCTCCGATCCTTTAATGGATGACATCCCTGAGGTTCCAATGCCTCATCCGTTCACCTCCGCTCCGCTTGTTTCACTAGTCTCCGCAGCAGCATACAGCGCCATCATACGAGACAAGAGTACAATCCAGTATACCTTGCGTGCAACCTTGACCGATGAAGCCCAGGCTTGTCGTGCCTCGGCTGAGGAACCGGATCTCTCCGGTTTACCTCCGGAATATCACGATTTCGCCGGACGTTTTCTCCGAGGAGAAGGCATACAATCTTCCTCCGCACCGCGAATTCGACCTCAAAATCGAAACTATCGACGGCGAGGAACCTCCGATCGGCCATGTTTACTCCATTTCTCCGGCTGAACTTACCGCTCTCCGGGAGTTCATCGACAAGAACTTGAAGGCGGGATTCATCTATCCATCTAGTTCTACTCACAGAGCTCCGATTCTCTTCGCTAAGAAGAAAGACGGAAGTCTCCGTCTTTGTGTCGACTATCGGGGTCTTAACCGCATCACGAAGAAGGATCATTATCCACTTCCTCTGATTGCGGACCTCCTCGATGCTCCGGGAAAGGCACGTATTTATACTAAACTCGACCTCCGGCATGCTTACCATTTGCTCCAGATTGCTCCGGGCGATGAGTACAAGACCGCATTTCGCTCCCACTACGGCTCTTATCAGTTCCGCGTCGTTCCGGAAGGCCTCACCAATGCTCCGGCCGCTTTCCAACGCTTCCTGAACACGCTATTCTCCGATTTGCTGGACATCTATGTCGTCGTATATCTCGACGATATCTTGATTTACTCCGACGATCCGTCCGCACATACGGCTCATGTTCGCGAGGTGCTCCGTCGCCTCCGCAAAGCGGGACTATACTGCAAACTGCCGAAATGCGAGTTTAGTGTCACCACTTGCGAATACCTCGGCCCCATCCTTTTGCCGGAAGGTTTCCGCATGTCTCTGGTAAAAATCTCCGCTATCACGGAGTGGCCCGTCCCTCGAAAAATCAAGGATATCCAGTCTTTCCTTGGTTTTTGCAACTTTTACCGACGTTTCATATACGGGTATTCCCAAATCACCGTTCCACTCACTCGACTCACTCGTTCGAACGTCGCATGGGATTGGTCTCCCGCTTGCCAAAACGCTTTCGAGACTCTCAAGCGAGCATTTACGGAGGCTCCGGTACTCCACCACTGGATCCCTGGTCGACAAATTACTGTTGAGACGGACGCCTCCGACTATGCCATTGCCGCCATTCTCTCCATTATAGGGGATGACGAACTCCTTCATCCGGTTGCGTTCCGGAGCCGGACCTTAACTCCTCCGGAGCTCAACTACGACACGCACGATAAAGAGTTACTCGCAATTTTTGACGCTTTTAAACATTGGCGCCACTACCTTGAGGGAGCTCCGCTCACTATCGACGTTATCACGGACCATAAAAATCTCGAATACTTTGTCACCACAAAGACGCTTACGCGCCGGCAAGTTCGGTGGTCTGAATATCTTTGCCATTTCAATATGGTAATCCGGTTCCGTCCCGGAAAACTCGGAGGAAAACCAGATGCTTTGACTAGACGATGGGACGTCTACCCTAAAGAGGGGGATACGGCTTTCAGCCAAGTTAATCCTCAAAATTTTCGCCCCATTTTTACCTCCGATCAACTCACTGCATCCCTCCAGACGACACTACTCGAGGAAGTTGTCCTCCGAGCCTCCGTCGTTATGGACGTCGACAAGCTCCACAGCGACATCAAGTCCCATTATGCGGACGATCCCGCCACTGTTGACGGACTTACCTCCGCAACCTCCGGCACTTCATCGCGTTGGTCTATAGATTCCTCCGGTTTACTCCGCCTTTACAACCGGATCTATGTACCTCAAACCTCCGGCAACACTCCGGATATTCTCCGCGTACGTGTTTTACAACATAAACATGATCATATACTCTCCGGTCATTTTGGGCAGAATCGCACAATTGCCCTCGTACGCCGGGAATACTCCTGGCTGGAGATGCGGACCTTTGTACGCGACTATGTCAGGTCTTGCGTGATCTGCAAACGCAACAAGGCCCCACGACATAAACCTTACGGACTCCTCCGTCCACTTCTGGTTCCCCTCCGTCCATGGCATTCCATTTCTATCGACTTCATCGAATTCCTCCCTTTATCCGGCGGATATGATGCAATCTGCGTAATCGTTGACCAGGCCTCGAAACAAGTTATTCTCTTTGCCTGTGATCGATACATAACCTCCGCCCTTCTAGCTAAGGCATTCCTTACACATGTCTTCGCCAAACACGGAGTTCCGTCCCATGTCACCTCCGATCGTGGTACGGAGTTTGTCTCCGCGTTTTTCCGTTCTTTGGGGGAACTACTTAGCATGAAAATGCATTTTACCTCCGGTTACCATCCGTCGGCGGACGGACAGACGGAACGGATGAACCAAACCCTCGAACAATACATCCGGATGTACTGCGCTTATCAGCAGGACGACTGGCACGAGCTCCTTCTGCTCGCGGAGTTTGCACTCAATAATGCTCTGAACGCCTCTACTGGAGTTACCCCGTTCTTTGCCAACAAGGGTTATCATCCCTCGATTACTTTCTCCGACGTCGAAGTCTCCGATCCCTCCGCTCGTGAATATGTGTATGACATTCAATCAGTTCACGAATACCTCCGGCAGCAACTCACTTTCGCTACGGAGCGTTACAAGGAGATTGCAGACAAGAAACGTGAACCAGAACCCATCTCCGAAATCGGAGATGAAGTATTCATTACTGCCGAGTTCATTGCAACGACACGTCCGACTGAAAAGTTTTCAGAGACTCATTTCGGACCATACGAAGTTATCGAGAAACCATCCGCTGCTTCCTACACCATCCGCCTTCCTAAAGCTCTTTCCCGCATCCATCCTGTATTCCACGTCTCCCAACTCGAGCCTCACTTTCTGTAAGGTCAGTGAATAATTGAGGTGTAACTGACCCCCGAGAGCCTTCAAGATTCGCAACGTTCACACCGAGCTGAGTGGGTGAGTAGTTGGATTCCAAAAGACTGTCTAACTACGAACTAACTAACTGCTTATATACTATTCTACTGTAAGTGTCCTTGTTCCTAATCTATCTACGCCTTTGTACTACGAGTCATTGTGAACCTGCGGCGCAGCCCGAGCGCAGCCGCAACATCAAGAACGGCAACGGATGCAGTCGGCATCCATATCCGTTACATTCGCCCTCCAAGGCTTGTAAACAAGCCTTCAACATGCCGACAATGCATCCTGATCTGTATCGCACCATCAACGGCTCAATAATAGCCATCACTTGAGCTTTCATCCCATCCATCATCCTCGCTTTCTGAGTCTCCGTCATCCTGAGATTCGTTGCTTTCGTTCTGCTGGTAACAGCTGTCTTCCGAGAACTCATCTGCATCAGAGTCCTCCACACCATCCTCTTCTTTAATCTCTGGGCTGCCGTGCAATTGCGCTGCCTTGGCCTCAATTTTCAGGTCGTTCCTAGCATCCTCTGGGCAATTACGACTCAAATGTCCCTTGGCTTTGCACTTGAAACATCTTCCTTCGCGCCTGAGCTTCTCAAACTCGGCCTGTGGCAACCACACCTTGGGCTTCTGCCCCTCGAGTTGATTGCTCGATCCTCCATTGTCTTCGATGTCACTCACAGAAGACGCTGTGTTTTCGTCAGCGTCGGATACGCTGCCCTCCGCGCTTCCCTCGTCAATGCCCGCGTCATCTTCTTGTTCTCGATCTCGATGGGTGCTGCCCATCGTCGCATGTGCGGACCAAGTTCCTCCGGCTTTGAACGCAGACTGCACCTCTTGAATCTCGTCCTGCAGTGCTAATTGGACGTCCTCCTCTATCGCTGCATACTTCGCAATCCGCTTCAGCGAACTGCGCTCAGGATCGAAACCTTTTCGCATGACATACATCCGCAAATCTTGCCGAATGCCTTCCCAAAAAATCTGTCTCAGCTGACGCTCAGAGATATCTGGGAATCGCATCGCGAGCGCTTCTATGTCTCGCATGAAATCTCGCACGGTGCTCTGGCCTTGTTTTGCGGTCATCAAGTCTTCGCGCAGCAACCGTTTAAAGTTGGGTGGAAAACAGTAGCTGAAAAGCCCTTCGTATATCAGCTTCACGGTCCAATCCCGCTGCCTCAACGCGACGTGCTTCATGAAGAATTGACTCGCTTTGCCGTCCATGAATTGAACCATCAGTTTGACGGTCATGGCGTCGCTCAAGCCATTAACTTCCGCCCATGTATCAATGGCGTATGTCCAATGGTCCAACAAGTCCAAGTCCGCCTCCCCTTTGTAAGTGAACGGCGACTTGACTTTCACGGAGGCGAGTGCGTTCCTTTTCTTTCGCTTGTCTTCTTTTCTCTCCTTAGTTGCATCCACAGGGCGCTGGGTTTGTCTTTTCCCCCGAGCGCGACGATCCTGCAGCTGGAGGTTCGTAGTCAGAGCTTGAATCTGAACTGCTTGAATCGCTGGACGAGGACGATGCTGAAGGTGAGCCCGATGGTTCCGTTGTGGAGCGGAAATAACCTCCGTCAGGTATCTCGGACCTCTCTCGCTTGAAATGCGCCGGTCTGAGGCTTTGTCTCCGCTCGTTTTCGCGGCCTTGATTTTGGCCTTTCTTGCGACTTCTGAGTACATTCTCATCTCTCACGGCTACAGCTCCTAGTCTCATCACACAAGGTTGCGCCCTCCGCTTGGCCTGGCACACTTGTGCCTGTGCATTACCAAAGGGTGTAATGGCCGAGCTTCCTCGCGCTGTGAGCACTGTGGTCTCTTTGCTTCGTGACAGGCCAACATCTAATTCGTCCTTGCGTGCGGCTACGGCAATACTCCTTCCCGCGCCCTCCGTCTGTGCCCTATCGCTTCTAAGGACTACGGCAGTCTCGCAAGAGCCGTCATGGCCATTCTTGCGCCACAACACTAGCTCAGATAGCGCCTCAACATCATTCTTTCTCATATATCCGTTCTTAACATCAACGGTAATTCCCTCATGCGCATTTTCCATTTCCGAGATCGCACTGAGGTGTTGTTTTTTCGAGTTAGATGTGCAGACTGTCAGTCTTGCAAATGCTCTGAAGGAATCATCGATATCCGCAAGGCTCTCCAGCAATTCGGCCATGAGAGGCTTTCCGAACTCGATTGTGGGTAAAATGATGCTTTGGCGAGGTGCTTCCGTCGTGTTCCATGAAGGTGGAAGAGGCCCAAGTGAGTCTACTGCCTCCACTAATTCGTTCCAATCCTCCATCTCGAAGCGGCATTCATTCAATTTAGCAGCAGGTTTGGTTTCCAATCGCACGCCCTCCATCTGACCTTGTCTAACATCATTCTTTGAGACCAGGTCGGGCGCTCCCGTAGCCACCTCTGCTTATCGCTGTCTCAACCATCTCAGCTGTTCCTTTGGCTGCAGTGGGAGCGCTCCATGCCGAGCATTTACCGCTCAGGCACTCATTGAGGTATGTGCAACCTCCTAGTTCATGTAATGTACTGATACATGAACTAGACTGCTCTACACGCGCGCTATCACTCGCGAGATTCGCAATAGCCGCGGGGCCAACATCCAGCGGGCTCTTCTCGTCCCAGGATGTTCCACTACGTCCGATAATCGAACATTCCATCGCAGAAGTGCGGGACGTTTCGGAACGCAGGTCAGCCGAGCTCTGTACTGTGCTCCAGGCTGTACAACCGTCAACCGCATTGCTGCGGGACATTTTCTCCATGCGCTGGGTAAACGGGACCTCAACCGCATCTCCGCGGGAAACCTCCAGACGCAGGGTCGCCGATTCGTCGACCGTGGCATCTCTGCAACGGGACTCTTCCAGGCGCTGAGCAACACGCACCTGTCCATTCCCCCATCCATACCACGTCGAAGTTCGCAATCACACGCGGTGAACAATCATCAGCGACGGGTGTGGGGATGGAAAGACCGAGTTCACGCACCAGCCAGTCGAAAGGGTGTCCGCCACTGGCGCCAGCGGGCGCACCCTTCGTCGTCGCATCCAGACCGTGCTGGACATTTGGCGCAATAAAAGTCAACATTTCTAAAGAAAAAATTACCACGCCCGGGTGATCAGTCCGAGCGTCAACGAGAATCCAATTTGAAAGATACCACTCAAAAAATGTAAGGTCAGTGAATAATTGAGGTGTAACTGACCCCCGAGAGCCTTCAAGATTCGCAACGTTCACACCGAGCTGAGTGGGTGAGTAGTTGGATTCCAAAAGACTGTCTAACTACGAACTAACTAACTGCTTATATACTATTCTACTGTAAGTGTCCTTGTTCCTAATCTATCTACGCCTTTGTACTACGAGTCATTGTGAACCTGCGGCGCAGCCCGAGCGCAGCCGCAACATCAAGAACGGCAACGGATGCAGTCGGCATCCATATCCGTTACACTTTCCGAATCCATTCCCCGGACGAGAAGCGGAACCTCCGGGCGCCGTCCATACACTTGACGGCGAGGAGTACTACGAACTCAGCTCCATTGTCGATTCCAAGATCGACTGGAGGTACCGCGTAAAGCTCCGCTACTACGTTGAATGGTTGGGCTACGAGGATACCGACACCCGTTATGAATGGGTCTCTGTGACGGACCTGGATGCTCCGGAACTTATCGCCGCATTCCATGAGCGCTATCCGGAGAAACCGGGACCGGAGCTTACGGATTAACCTCCGTCTTCTCTTCAAATTTCCGACTTATTTCGACAAGAAAATCAAATATACAATTTTTTCGGTGATATATACAACATAAACTAATGTCCTTATTCATTTCTCCGGCTCCGGGTTTTCCTCCGGGGCCTCCGGCATCTCCTCGTCGCTGTCCACCAGTTCGTAAACAACTTGCTCGTCGACGTCGACAATGCAACGGAGGGCCGGTGGGGTTGGTGGACAGATTGCGATTTCCGTTTCCTCCATCTTCACCCAGAGGTCTTCCGCCTTCCTCTGCTCCGCTTCTTCCTCCGCCTTCCTCTGCTTCTCATCTTCTTCCGCCTTCTTACCTTCCTCCAACAACTTGGCTATCATAGCCGCCCTTTCCGCCTTCGCCTTCTCCACCTCTGTGCGCTCCTTCTCCCTCTTCGCCTCCGCCGCCTTCAGCTCCCGCCGTTTGGCGACGTTGGCCTGGATTAGTGCCATTTGGTCGGCACTGTCGTTTTCGATCTTGACCGGAGGCTCCGTCTGAATCTCCGGCTGAACCTCCGGTGCGGCCACCACACTTTCCACAATCGACAACGGGCTTTCCACCCGCACCTCCCTCTCCTCCGGTTCTCCCTGTGCATCCACGATCTGCTGGAGCACAATTCCTACTTCGACCTCGTTGTCGGATACCGCACGACGCCATTCATTGATGCGGGAATCCTCCGGCGCTCCGTCATCCTCCGCCTGCCCATCTCCGTCCTCATCCGCGTGCCCATCTTTGTCCTCCGCTTGTTGAGCCTCCTCAGTCTCCGTGCTGACCATCGCGTCGGAGATGCGTTCGCGGGCTGAGGCCTCGAGGTAGTGGGCGGCTCCGACATCATCCATTTCCTCGTCAACCAACTTTGTCGCCATTGACGAGAGGAAGACTCGGTCCAGCGCCTGGCACCGGCGCATGAGACGGAGCATCTCCCGCAATTCCGTCAGCTCCGCCCGCATGTCTCCGGATCGGGTCCGAGTTGGTTCCTGCGGGCCAACCCACAGCGGAACCTCGCGTGCGCCCCGGCCTTTTCCCTTCCGCTCCGTCCTTCCCTCCGACTTCTCCGTCCTCCGTTTCTTCCTCGCCCCTCCGTCCTCCGTCGTCGCTGGCGCCCTTGGCTTTACGATGGCTGGACGCGCCTCATTCTCTGGCAGGAGCTGGCATTTCCAGTGTTTCCGCTTGCAACGGTTGCAAGCAAGGTTCTGGTTCCGGAAGTGGTTCTGCACGTAGCAGATACTTCCGTCTCGCCTGCAACTGAAACAAGCTGGAAATTATCAATAAAAAATCCCTCCGGTCAGTCGGCGGAACTTACCGTTCTCCTCCCTCAGCGCCCGCCATTCTATTTCCACGGGGCCCTTTTGCCCAATCCGCGTGGTGATGAGGCGGCGCGGTTTCCTCGCACTATCCTCCGACTCCGAACTCGTCTCCGCTTCCAGCTCACGTTTTCGCTTGAGGCGACTAGGCCCCGGTTGGCCTATCTCCGGCTCCGGCTCCGTCGCTCCGTCCTCACTCATATCATCCGACACCGGCTCGTCGGGTACGTCGTTCCGGTCTGGCGAATCCCCGCGGTCGAGGTCCGCGATGGTGACGCGGTCGTGCGCCATTAACTCCCGACGCTGCGCACGCGCCAGAAGCTCCGTGACTTCACGGCGGCGTTGTTCGGCGCCCCGAGCTTCGTTCTCCGCCTCAAAGAGAAGCTGGGAGAGGCGCACCTCATCCCGTTTCGCCTCCTCATCGGCCTCCTTCTTCTCCTGCTCCCCCCGCGCGATATCCATCGCCATTTCTTCGTCCTCCCTCTCCTGTTCCTCCCTCGAACCCTCTCTCCCTTTGCCTTTGTCCTTGCGCGGAGGTGGGGTCGCGTTTGATCCGTCGGACATGGGGGTAATTGGGGATGGTGGTGGTTGAAAGGAAGAAAATTTTTGTCTCACGCCACTCGTTCCTTGATTCAACATGTCAACGACCCGTGACCAAACTATACAACTTTCTCAGCACTCCGTTCCCAGCTCCATCGTCTCCGTCTCCGTCTCTGTCTCCGTCTCTGTCTCTGTCTCTGTCCAGTACCTCTTCAGTTCCTCGTGGGCAAGGAACCTTAAGAGGGGGATACTGTTACGTCCATGCACATCTCCGTCCGAAAACCTCCGTCCGGACTCTCCGGATCTCCGATATCTCTGTCCTCCGGATGCGTACGTCCTAACCTATGGGCCCGTGTCCGATTACTCTCTGTGCATTATGCTATGGTTTGATGCACTATCCTCCGGGGTTTTTACGCAGTGAAGTCTTCTGAGCGTTTCCCCAGAATTACTTATGATCATATGCCCTATGCTCCACATGCTACTCCTTATTGTTGTTATTGTTATTCGACGACCTTATTGTCTTTTACTTACTTCTCCGTCCACATCCAGAAACCTCCGGATTTCGTATAAATACGTAGTCGTTCATGGATGTACTTTAGTTTGTTAATTAACGTGCTTTGCCTCCGCATTGATCCGTTCTGACCTCCACTCCTACTCCATCTGGCAGCCAAGAAGAGGGCGCTCACCCTTAGACCCCTGTGGTGATCTGCATTAGCTCCATCTTACCTCCGGCTAGAATTCTCCAATCCTCCGGACTCCGGCCTTCCGTCCCTCCGGTCCGACACGGATATAACAATCATTATTTTTCTTCAAGCTCCAACCTCCCTCAATTTTGTGTGTTTCAACAGGAGGAACTACATCAGGAAAATCCAAAGTTGCCACATAGACCCGGATGGTGCCACATAGTAGACATAGTTACCATAGTAAATGACCAACTCCATAGTAAAGGTGGGGGGGGGTCACCCCCATAGACCCCCATAGACCCCCATAGTAGTGTAGGTAAACATGTATCGAGCTGCAAAGGCCGAGAAATATGTGCTCGACGTCAGCCTTTTGATATTTTCCTTGCGCCTTTTTTTAGCTTGTAGGCTTGGCAACGCTAAGCGAGGCTAAGCGACAAGTTCGCAAGCCCAAAAGTCGGAAAAATGACCCCCCTCTGGGATACAGAATTAGTGTATATGAGCATCCACCCATCCACTTTTGCTAATACATGCCACAAAATTCATAATATTGGTCAAACATTGCCGTAGCGCTGTAAAAACGAGTCATTTCTAAGTGAGCTGTTTTGAGCGTGATTTTCGGACATAGCCTTGCGGCCTTGTGAGCTTGCCGAGATTTTGGTGGACCTTGTAACCTTTTTCGGGCTTGTATAAGCTCACAAGCAAAATGTCAAAAGTCTGATGGAGGAGGGTCGGTAGATGTCAAAATAACAGGTGCCTCTCCGGTGTTTCAAGAAGTAGCCTGCATTCGAGCAGAAATATCAATAGTACATGCAAGTGGGTGGGAAAAAGCAAATTTTATGAAAGGAAGTGCAGCGGGATGATCTTGGTGTCTCCGGGGTGAGGGATTTGAAGAACTGTTTGAAGTCAGTGAAATGGGAAGGGCAGAGAGATACCAGTAGGCGGTGGACCTGCATAAAAGCGAGCAGGAGGCCTGCACTCAGCCAGCAGACACAGCCACCACTGGTTCTGCCAAGCAAAACACGGTCGAATTGAATCTGAATCAAAAGAAGCATTCGAGGAGACTCAGGAAAGATAGCTGCTTGTAACACAGTACCCAAGGACAAAATTTGCGCCAAGGACGGGCAGAATACTGTTCTAATTTGAAAGTGGTGGATACATCCGCCACAATATCCTGAGACTCAAGGCACGGTTAAATTGAACCTAGAAAAATAGAAAACATCAGACAAAAGACAACTGTTGAGGGTGCAGGAAGAAACGATGGAATTAATGCATAATAGGTGGAAAAATCGAGCGGCGGACGTCCGCCGCTGTGTGCAGGGAAGCCGCAAGCGGCTGATGTTTTTACCAGCATCGCAAGCGAAAATGTTAGAAAATTACGGATGACTGCGGGCAAGACAATTCGGAAATACCTGGGAGGTCAAGCTCGTCAGAGGAGCCCGGTGCGCTGCGCGGCGGTAGCAACCAGCCACATATTTCCCAAAATGGAAGCACAACACATGTTGACTAACGTCCGCCTGGCGGATGTGACCTCTTAGAGGGTTTGTAGTCCAAGAAATTGTAGCACAAGTGACAAAGGTCTGATGCATCTGCCCGTCAGTTATCAGGCTATAGCAGCAGAGAGATGCATGAATAAAACCTATTTGGAATAGATACATGATTATTCATTTTTTTTTTTATTTTTTATTTTTTTTGGCGGTACGATAGGACCACCGGGCAACTAGCTTGTTAGCCCCCGGCAATCTCGTAAAGGTGGGGGACGACCCCCAACTGTGTAGTTCCCAACCCTGGGGAAATGCATTTACGCACGCCGCGCACGCGGCAGTGTGGGGCTCAATGTCGCCCGTTGTCCAACACCCTCAAGAGGGGACGGGGATCTTCGCGATCCTCTTGACGCCATACCCGCTAAAACCCCAGTGATTCGAAGCCAATCTTTTGGCAGTTTTTCCTCATTTTCGAGTGTGCCCCGCCATGTGTCAAGCACTAGCCTTCGAGGCAGTGAATACTGTTTCCCAAATTTCATCTCATTTGTTAGATTTCTGTCGACCTCCAAGCGTTCATTTAAGGTATATACCCAAGCGTTCATTTGATCACCGTGGTGCCCTATCACGCTCTCACACCGTAGTTTCCAGATTAGGTACAACGATCCGGTGATTAGGATTTGGTATAACCTAGGTGTAGAGGTGACTGCTCGCCTCTTGTCATCGGTAAAGACGGCTAGGCCGCAGCCTAGGATGCTGCCAAAGGACAGCTCAGGCCAGCTGGGGCGCTTCTTTGCCCAGAACTCTTCTGCAAGTCCCCAAATCTCCGCTCGACCTGGCCGCTTGCAATGTAGCAGAATTTGTTCAAGAGTTTCTGTCTCCTGGAATTCTTCGCACTGGGCGCGCTCTTCATATCCTGGGATGTTCTCCCAAAATTTACCTACTCTGTGGGCGCCATGTACTGACTTCCAAAGGAACGTACGGACTTGTCTCGTTACATCCTTATTTCGTAGGGATGTCCAAATTGTCTTTGTGGAGGGTGTATGATTGTATTGAGAATTGAGTGCCTCCTGCACTAGTTTAATGTTCTTGCTGGTAGTTTTATGGAGGAGATTCTTCCTAAGTGCTTTGATGCCTTTGTATGCCAGGGCTTGGGTTATTTGGCTAAGCCTCACACCTGCAAGGTTGAGGCCTGGAGCAATCTCAAGGCTCATTTCAACAGGAGCTAGGGTCGGGTCACGGCTCGCGACGATTATTCATTTTATCAAAGTGAGAAGCTCGAATGATAATGAATATCAATATCCGGCGGATGTGTCCACCGGTCAAGTATATTGTGCACAAAATGGTCTCCATAGCCTGGAAGGCTTTCCAGGAAGGTCCAGAAGATATTAAGGAAGCCATTGTGTAGGGAAATAGTCAGAGGATGCAAAGGTGGTGCAAGCAAAATTAAAAATTTGGGACGGCGGACACACCCACCGGCACACTGCAAGACGCCGGAATTTACTTTGAAGTGCTCCTGGAGCCAAGACAAGGATTTCAGTGACCATTGGAGAAGCGACCCAAGGAGCTTGAAGCGGGGTGATACAGCTGTCAAAAAAGAGCAGGGGCGTCCGGCGCATTACACGGGAAATGCTGCTGGCTGCGTGTTTCCCAAACGGGAATATGACGCACATCCTGCGTAGGACATGGGCCTCTTAGGGGGGTTCTTGTCCTACAAAATATACCCCCTAAGGTGGTCTCTACGTAAGTGCGTGGGACTTCGCTGAGGTGGCCTCACCCATCTGGCACTATCTTTCGGATTCCTTGACACAATCGACGCGATGGTGCGGATCCTTGACGCGGCGCCGGATCGGCAGGAGCTGGCGTTGTGCTGGGCCCGCCTGCTAGAGAGCGATGATGAAGAGTGGGATGTTTCGCCGTTGATGGATTATTTGACGTAGTGCCTGCAGAGAATTCGGGCCGACGCCACGCCAGAGAGTGTGCACATGCTCTTGTCGTGCTGCCGTGCGCCCGATTCCGCCTTGAAAGATGTTGTCCTGTACGCCGAGCAGCCTAGCAGCTGCGAGGCGTTGTTTGTGGCATAACTTGGCGCAATGTGGGCAGGAGGTGTGGCAGTGGTATGCGAGACACTCGTGTTTCAGTTGCAGGAGATATACGATCCAAACTACTGTGAAGACGTGTCCAACACTGCAGGTACAACTCCATCGTCCAAGGAATCCGAGTCAGATGAGATGGAGCTATACCCTCTCAGCGGAGTCGTGGAGGAATCCCCATCAAGACACCCACCGCCTTAAAGCACGGAAGGCGCTTATCGGTCACGGTGCAGACCCGCGTTTGATTAATGCGTAGGGATGGATAAACTTGAAGCAACGGGGGCGTGTACACGGTGAGGAGAGTCGGCAAAGGGGATGGAACCTACTACACCACAGACCCGGAGTGACTTCAGGTTGAGATCATTGATGAAAGTCGGACGAGGTCAGTACTTGAGATACCAATCTGGTTTTGACTTCAAAAGGGATACTAAATCGCGAATCAATTTCCGATCATTCTGAGGCTTGATTCCAATCTGAGCTCGGTGAGTGAACCCACATTGTTGTGCCTTTGGAGATCTTATAGACGTTCATCTCAGATAGCATATGTCCCTTCTCCGCTGAAAATTGACACCGTTGACACCGTAATCACATCGCATTGTGGCAATAGAAATGTTATTTGTTTGAATACATTTTATTTATATATTTCACTGCTCGCTCTCGGCTGCTCCTTCGCCGTCGTCGTTCTCGTTACGAGGCGCATCGTCATGCGCATTGTCTTCTTCATCCGAAGTGATCCGCTTGCGCTTCTTGGCCTTGCCTTTCTTCTTCAGGAGGCGCAACGGTGTAGAGCTCCCGGAGCCATCGCGGGCAGGTGAAATCCGGATCGGTGAAAGATTTGACTGTGTGCTCGGTAGTTGAAGGATCGCTGAATTCCTGGATATCGTCGTCGTAAATATCTTTCATGAGACTAAAATATCTTCATAAGACGATAGAAAATCAGAAGAGAATAGATCTTTACTCGCTCAACGTAAGCTTCGGAGCCGCCTTCCCGAAACGCTTCCAGTTCATCGTCAACTTTTCCCCAGAATGAATTGGGATTGTGTTTGAGTGCGAGGTGGCGACGCTTAAAAGATATTATATTAATGAATAAAACAGAGAAGATAAAACTCACCAGCAGTGCAAAGCGCATATAAAGGCCAAGCGTGGCGGGGACGTGATGCGCATGAGCAAGCGAGAGTAGTTCGGCTACCAAATCAGCGACGTTGAGGCCGGAGTTCTCAGCAATCTGGGTGGCAGACATGAAGATCGTCATTTAGAAGTAAAGGATGACAAAACACGGTTTTCTTGATCGTGTAACGATGCATTGCGAGCTGAGGATGGCATATCATCAAGAAGACTACGATTGAAGAAAAGGGGACCTACCAGAAGCACCTCCACCAACGTCCCTGAATAAAAGTGCACGTTGGGAAGCAGAAGGAGCGAGTAGATGTTGCGACGAGCAGTCTTCCATAGAACTCAAAAAATTTAGGGACAATCTGCGAAGGGAGAAAGGTCACACACTTCGAGTGCGCTTGATGCAGTCCAGGACTCCGCGGTGTTTTGTGTAAGTTTTCTGAGCTGGTTCCGGACTTGAAGGGTCCAGAGGGCTTGTAGCGCGTCGCGTTCGTCTTTGTTGGAAGTCTGCAAGGCACTTGAGAGCAGTTAAATCATTGGTATGATGACTTACAGCAAGATAGGTCCTAAAGTCACTGTCGGTGGCAGGCTCAAGCTTCACGTGCTTCAGCTCGCGTTCACCAAAGTTCTTGAGCTGTGCCAATGACGTGCCACGAATGCTGAGAGTAGTCGTGGTAGAGGCCGGTGTGGTGAAAGGGTTCGAAGTGGAATTGAGGCTAAAGGGTGGTGGCAGCAAAAGGTTTGGTGTTTGCGGAAACACCGGGCTAGATGGGGTACTAGAAGGTGGTGCATTTTGGCGTTCCAGTCTCCGGCGTTTGGAGCGCTCAAGGAGCTCTTTGGTCGAGGATCCAGATGGCATGAGATGAGAGCGAGAGGAAAAAGTTTGTTGTGGCAGTACCACACATGTGACCGTGATTTGAAGTCCGCGTGAAAGCAGCGCGACGCGATTCGTCATATTCCTTGAAACACATTGCAGCGGCAAAATGCCCCAAGCAGCTTGGGAACCTCCTGCAAGTAGGGGTGCCTGTTCGTGACACATGTCAGATTATTGAAGGTGTTTACAGAAATAATTCTATACCTCCAATATTCGGAAGACTGAAGACAAGTCCGCTGCACCATCTGTTATGGAAGATTCGGAGCTGGGCTTGGTCGACATGGCATTGAACTCAAGTCACTGAAAACTCACCTGACCTGTAATGCGCACAAAACTTGTTGGAGAAGCCATTTAGAGCGCAAAGCAGTGTGCGCTGAGACGGCACACCACCAAGTATGCATCATCTAGCTATTTTTGCGCTCACAAACACATATTATAAGAGTTGCATGGTAGTTTCTGGTAGTACTATCACTAGTACTCTGGACTTCTGTTCGGTGATACAAAGGAGAGTCAGAGTGAGCTCCGAGCTGCTGATTCTAGTGTATAGACGAGGTCTAGCGTATTCCGCGGGCGGTCGCTCTTACACAAAAGAGGAGATAAATACACAAAAGCCCCAGAAGTCATCATTCGGATGTTGTATCCTACAATAGAGGACCAACGACTGCACAGAGGAAGTCTTTGGAGACTTACAGAATCATAGCGAGTTGATTACAGGCTAAGGGAGGCGGCCGCAGGCCACTCACCCAACCAGACGATAGGCCGTGAGGGGCAAGATAGTCACCTGCGGACCGTGTCAGAGCAGCAGAACAGTTACAGAGGAGAGCTACGAAGAGAGAGTACACGCGTCGCGTCCCTAGTGACAAACAGAGACATATAGAGTAGAGCAATGAGATTTATTCCATTAGACCGGAGTTCAGAGTGGGATTGTGGGCACAGACCGACAAGGAACGGGCCCGTGGGCTCCCTTTGACAACAGCAGTATTATCCTAGTGGGCGGTTTCAACTCCATGCCCAGAGGGTCCAGGCCCGCAGTTGCAGACGGCAGCCTGCGGCACCTACCATATACCCAAATCAGGACATGAGAACCATGCAAAAGGTTTCTCTTGGCCTGTGATGACGCATCAGATACGCATGGACATCTTTTGTTTTCTTTTGTTTTCACTCTCTGTTTTTCACATGTAAATCTATATTCCAGTAGTATAAATAGGGCTTGAGGACCCCACGGAAAGCCAGTACACCACAGCGGACATTGTTGCGGTTGTTCTCAGGCCAACTCGCAGAGAGTAGTATCTACCTCTGTTTGTAGTGTGTCTATAAATTGAAGTTTGGTTGTTGGCTCTAGTTCAGTTTGAGTTAAGAAGTTAAGCTTTACGTTGTTGACCCCACGGGCGGTCTTCACGTACAAAAGAGAGGTTTACCTACCTGAGTGGGCTTGTTGCTTCGCTAGTTGCATCCACGGTTGAGATTGCCCTTGGTAACCAATAGGAAGAACAGTTTGGTCGCCAGCAAGGTGCTTAAGCCTTGAAGTAGAGCAAAAGGTACCTGTGGCAGGTTAAGCCAAGGCCTACAACGAGGATTGCTTGTTGTGAGAGTGATTGGAAGCAGGATCTGTGACCTCAATTAGAGGATTCACTGTTGAAACCTTACAACCTCTGCCCTGATGTGGACGAAACTATCTGTTAGTCTTCCTCTCATCTTGTATCCACTCAAAACCACATATATTACTCGTTCATCGAGGCCGCAGGGCATTGTTCTGTACAAATCCTGCATAGTTGAAGTGCCGCAGGCATTGTTGTCAGTCAGATTAGTGAAGATTCGTTATCATATTGGGTTTCAAAACCAGTAGTCACATACTACGACTCGGACCCGAACTCACCAAGGGAGCGCGCTTGTTCTTTGGGAGTGATAGTAGTTGGTTGTGTGGTTGTTAGTTGTGGTGTTTGTTAGCATCCAACAATAGTCGCATTTCTAGCTTATAGTTAAGTGCACCGTTTCAGCGCTGTCGATCTTAAGGAGTTCTCTGAAGTGTCCAATGCTGCTGCAGCGTCAGCATTTCCTGATTTCGAAGATATCACCCCTTCGCATCCATCGCCGATGTTCACAGAGCCACAAACAGAACCCGACTTCCCTGCATATCAGCACGTCTACAGCACTGCAGAATTAATACAGGAGCTCGGAGAAGTAGAGGAATCAGTTGCACCAACAGTGGCAGAAAAACAGTCAAACCTTCGCCAGCAGTATGAGCAAATGCTCTTGGATGCATATCAGGCAGACCATTTGGAAAACGAGGATGGCGTTAATGACCAATTTGTCAGTGATGAAATGCCAAAACATCCAGACAGGTTGGAAGATGAGGATGAGGACGAGCAATGCTTTGATCCCTCGGCGCTATCTCCATCAGCGTACCATCCTTATCCAAGCAAAGCCGTAAGTCATTCTTTTCAAGTGTAAATCAGCTGTTACTCATCTTGATGCCAAGGCCATGCTCCTCGACATAATGGACAACTTCCCACGTTGTCGATTCACAAGTGCGCAGATGTCCTTGATAATCCAATTTGCCAAAAATCTCGGTGTCCCGAATGTCCCGTCAATCAAAGCGCTGCGGAATATTCAACAGTCTCTTCAATGTAGTTGTGGAGGTGCACCTACACGAATAGAATCGCAGTAGGGAAATATCTTCTACATGAACAACATTCGGGGTACCATGGCCTGTGATTTCGCCAACCCACTTGTTGCACCTCACATGCATTTCTACCCTGAAGAGACAGACGGGCCGATATCAGAGGTATTCCAGGCTGAGAGGTGGACGGAATACGCACCTGAACAGCTCACACCCATGTTTGCCAAAGGCCAGCGGCGTTTGTGGATTAATAAGGTCGCCCGGCTTGAAGACGGAACGTTTGTCGTCCCGCTACTCCTGGTTTTGCGAAATGGTGACTTGGAAGCCGATGTATTTGAGGTGACGCAGACGGCCAATGGGAAATGGAAGCTTCACTCCGAGGACCTGAAGTCTAAAAAAAGCCAAGGAATTCAAACACACCTCTGACGAAATTGTCGAGGAGTTCGGAAATCTGACCTGGGTGGATGACTCACAGGTTCCCAAAATGCCCAACCACCTACGAACCCTTGTCGATGATGATGAGGATTTGTTCATTATAATGGTTTCCCCATGGGCAGATGACGTCTCTGGCAATAAATCGAAACAAAACAACAAACATATGAATATGTATACCGGAAACGGCTGCCTCCCTGGACGTCTGCTTCAGCAAGAATTTCATGTCCATTATGTCTCTTCCTCATCCCATGCATCGTCTGCGGAACGATTTGCTGCATTCCGTGATCACGCCAAGAGCACAGAAACCAAGCCTGTAAAGGCATATAATGCGGCAACCAAACGGAAATGCCGATTTATCCTTCATGTCCCAGGGTTGCCGGCAGATAACCCACAGCAATCCGAAGAAGCATCCCACATGGGGAGTAGAGGCAACTTCCCATGTCAAAAGTGTCACTGGGGCGGTACAAACAAAGAGAAGGAGACGGACCAGATGTACCATGAGTGCCATCTTGCTGGGACTTTACGGAATGCAGAAGAAATCCGAGTGAACCTCTAGAAGCAGCTGCAATTAGCAATGCATGGGGATTCAAAGGGAGTCGAGAATTTGCAGCGAGCAACTGGAACAAAAGACAAAATTGCTCAGCATTGGATTGAGCTGCTGGTCCGCAAATTCCAGGCGCTCAAGGCGGAAGGTCCAAGACTCACCTCACCGTAGATCAGATCGCCTCAGAGGTGCTGAAGTGGTTTTCCGAGCAACCGGGCGACAAAATGAATCCCCTGCTTGATATTGCCGGCCTTGACCCATCCCAGGATACTCCCCCTCGAGCTACTGCACACAATCCTGCTGGGTGTGATCAAATACATTTGGCACCACATGAACACTGAACAATGGTCAGATGCCGACCGTCATCTTCTTGCTATTTGTCTGCAATCCACAGATATCAGTGGATTAACTGTGCCGCCAATCCGAGCTGTGTACATGATGCAGTACAAAAACAATCTCATTGGAAAGCATTTCAAAACTGTGATGCAGACCCTGCTGTTCCACATTCACGAAATCTCGACACCAGAGCAGTTCCAACTTGTCATAGCTGCCAGGGAGCTAGGTGCAAGACTTTGGGTCCCTGAAATTGATGATATTCATGAATATCTCGCGCAGGTTGAAATAGCAGTGGCCAACCTTATCGATGCATTCAATGCTGTTGATCCGTTGCGAATTTTGACCAAGATCAAGCTCCATTTGCTAGTGCACATTATGGACGATGTTCGACGTTTTGGAGCGTTAATTCAATCATCCACTGAGATCTATGAGGCGTTCAATGGGGTGTTTCGGCTATGCTCGGTGTACAGCAATCACCTTGCCCCTAATTGTGATATCTCCCGCAAATTTGCATCTATGGACCACGTCAAGCACCTCTTGTCTGGCGGATACTGGTGGGACTCACGTTTGCAGCAGTGGGTGCAAGCAGGAGAGGCTGTTCTGGCCATTCTTCTGTCTGATCATGTGGTTCAGCGTCATCTTGGCTGGGTTTCGCCAACAGTTGTTTCTCCAGGGACAGTGGAGCCGAAGCCACTGAGAAAAAATCCCGCTGTGCAATGGCAGGAGTCAGCGGCATCCAACCATTGGAGCATATCAAATGGAACCCCACCGCAACCACAGAGCCCTTGGCGATTTGGCCGTAATCTGTTTGCGCAGAGTGGGGATAAGATAGCGATCAAAAACTGGGTCGCTGCAAAAGATCTTCAAGGACGTACAGTTTTTGGGCAAATACACGAGCTACTGACTGCTGAGAGGGCAGCATTAGTGACGCTCGAGTAGTTTATGTGCAACCAGGAAGCACATCAGGACTTCTCTTGGCCAGTCTTGCGTTGTCCGAATGGACAGGAGATTGTTGAAGGTGTCCGATCCTTCCTTGTTCTCCCATCCACATGTGTTCAGTTCATCATATCGGTTCAGCATGACTGTCGGATGGGACACTGTCAACCTGCGGTAGTCAGCAAAGAACGACAGGAGCGTGCAGAGACAAACCGGGACAAGAGCTTGATCAAGCACACCGATGATGATCATTTCATCATTAACATGGCTGCCCTTCACAATTTCACCAAAGTCTGTCGTGTGTTGCCACGTGCATTAAACCAGCTCAAACTCCTGTTCCCCGAACGCAATGAATTTCACAAGACGGTTGCACAACAGGCAAGGGTGGGAAGAGATGCAAGTCGCAAGAAGACAGCGGCCAAGTGTCGCCAAAATGCAGAGGCCAAAAAGCGGGAGGCAGAGGAAGCAGATCGAACTGCTCGAGAAGCGGAGGAGGCAGCAGCCGAGGGGAGAGACCTGGAGGATGAAGAGAATGGAAGTGTTGCCAGTAACGGTGAGGAGGAGGATATTGCAGGAACCGAATTAGAGGATGAGCCTGAGGAAGTTATTGCAATGGACGTTGAAGAACTCCAGCAGGTGCGAGCGCTGAGCGGAAGGAAACGGAAGCGAAGACGGACTGGTTTGTGATGTGTGTACTACATATTAATATTTATAGTAATAATACTGGTATCCAGCGGGAGTGTGTTAAATGGACATACCATTATTGAAGGGACAGAGTCTTTTCTTGGGCGGACTACACTCAAGAAGCGGCGCGTCAACACAAAGTTGAACGCATCATGGATCTTTAGTCCTCTCCAGGGCAAACGAGATATCTCCCTTCTTGTCGTGGTAGTCGGAAGTAAGGTGTGGGACCAGCAACGACAATAGTTGCCGGTTACGGGACAGCTGGACCGGGTGAGATGCGGAGAAATGCTTGTCTTATCTTATCTGTTTCACCGATAAATTGATTACAAAAAATATTATATTACACGACATTCCTGTATGAACTCATGTAGGAGATTCAGGATGAGATCTGTGTAGCTCTCAATATGGTCTGAATCTGGGAGCGCAATGAGGTCTGACACCCAATATCATTCAGCTGTCAAAATGAGACCAGATTGATCTCAGCCAGTGAGATTACTTCAACATAATGCGCCGGGTTCACACCAAAGTCAAGACAGGTTGGTGGTGTAAGTAGCCCTAGTTTTCGAGTCTCTGATACACACAGCTGCGAGGACTTGAGCTCGGAACGACACCAGATAATATTTCAACGCGTTGAAAGAGGGCAAAAGATAGGAGACATTGAGAAATGGGGTGTGACAGAGTGTGAGCCAACAGAACGCGATCAGGCGATGAATTTCTCGGGCGCTTTAATGCACCGTCTGCATGTGCTCTGGAGCGACGACCGTCAATCGATATCCGGATCACCGTGTCAATCAGCAGCACGGAACGCCCCCACCATTCTTTAACTGGAAAATACCAACGAAAGCAAAGTTCGTTGAGAGAAGGGAAAATTCAACACTACTCTGCACATGTTATGGATTCCAGATATCAGTTACTCTCGGGTCTGAGAGCACGTACAATGTGCCCCATTATCACGAACTTAACACCTATCATCAAAGAGGCCACAGATTAAGTACCCTGACAGTTGCCCTGCGGTGGTCGCTGCGTGATCTACCGAGTACGGGGTCAGGCCGCCACACACTTCAGTGGCATTTGCCAAACAAGGGGCGGAACAATAGGAAGTGATTGTGGATTCCCACCCTTCAGGCTGCGTACTGCCGTCGTTAGGATTTTTCACAAGGTCGCAAACTGAGGTTGACCATTAAAACGTGCGGTGAGGAAGTAACAAAACACGTACAGCATTCCTATATAGGATCAGTCAAATATTTGTTGTTCAGCTAGAGACGAGTCACCTGTCCAGCTTCTAGCCCAGCTGCATTATATCCAGCAGCCTCGCATCCGTCTAGGCATCTTTCGACTGTCATCTGCTCAGCGTGAATCGGTACCAGAGGCCCATGGGGCAGTAGATGTGGACCGAAAGGAAAGCGTTCACTTAGTGCCATTCAGCCATATTGAAAGAAAACCCATAAATGGCGCACTCCATGCATCCCCACCACCTCCAACTTTTATACGAAAATAAGGTCGATGGGGGCCCAGTGGTAAAAGGAGTGTCGGCGAACTGATACAGATCAAGTGCGTCGGGTCCACCGCAAAACTCAGAGGTGTTTCCGGAGCACGGCATGTCGCATGCCTCGGATTCCCCGTATACGTACAGGAACGCATTTCCACAGTCTGGAGGTGATCAGAATCCCGAAAGCGGACAAACTGACTCGGGACACACAGCATTCGTCCCCGAACTCAACTCCTCCTAGTATATATCCCCCCGCCGCGCATGAGTTGAGACAGCTCTCAACCGTCATATTGGGAGAAGCCACGGCGACGAGGTGCTTCAATGCGCGGTCGGATCTGCTGTCCCTGCGAAGTCGGTCAGATGGCGAACATAAAAAGGTAAGGGTGCTAACCCCTGGCACCCGATTGATTTCCATTCCTTGTACTCGAGAACTGTGGTGGAGCTCTGATTCCAACATCGCAGTGTTAATTTATTAGTGTTCCGGGGTCACGGCTCGGGTTTCAGCGTGAGACATACCGTCAAGGCGAGTCCCACCTGGCCCAGTGCAAACGCAGTCGAAAGTAGGCATGCAAGCATCTGGGAGATGACTTCCCAGAGCACCTTCAGAGCCTCTGAAGTATGCTCATTTCAGTCGCGCGGCTAAGGCGGCCTGTCGAAGACGTTCTCCGTTATGCATACCTGACAGACAGACAGGCTTGACGTAGGGCTGACATTTCATGACTTGTACTTGATAAATACAGCACGATTTATTTTCAACTCAACATAAAACCTGTTGTTAATGATCTGATTCTGACAGACGTCCAGTCTGCAATGGAACTAGGACTTTTAATTAGTGAAATGTGCGTACCTTGGCAGACGGCGACTATAGAATTTATTCCTGGCAAAAGTATCAGTAGGGACGTCGAGAACACAACCGCGATCACGTGATAATTGCTCGCGCGCGTGTCGCGACTCGCCAGGCTTCTTTCGCATATTTCACAGGCCAAAGGAGACGCAACTCAGGATCACCAGAGAATGCATAGTCGTCGTCTCCGATATAACAGAGCCGTTATTTTTTCCATGCGATTGTCAGGTGCGAATGTCATACGTCCGACCACATCGCGTCTGTACTGCATGAAGTACACGGGGAATTATCATTGATAATTTAGATGAGAGAACTAGCGCTAAGTTGAACGTTTGACATTTTTATACACAAATCAGTGGCTTATGTTCCAACTTTGGATCGAACCTCTGAGAAGCCCCTTTGTTTGCTACCATCTACAGATTCGCAGGAACCTTTCATTTCTCGCCGCCCATGAGTAGAGATCCCAGAAGCGTCCGCCAAGCGTGACCCCGCTTCACATGGTAGGATAGTTTTGAACCATCCCAAAGATGCACGGTACTCCCGTGTCACCTCCGCTCCGAACCAAAAAAACATGAACCAACTGCTGACGGGAGCTGACGACCAGTTGAAGTATAGACAAGACAACACGTCGCGGGGAATGCTGGCCGTGGGATATGTACTGACCACCCAGAAATCGGCATGCACATCATTCGGAATGGTGATTCATTCCAGGTGGTCAACCGCAAAAAGCCGTTCCGGTAGTCGCTGGCCCTAGTCAGAGATACGACCAGAGCATTCCAGACTACGAGTGCGAACGTCAGGGACATGAGGCGCGGGTCAGCTGATTTGCTGAGCCCTGCACTGTTCGATTCTCCGAGCAACAGACCGAAGGCTTGACGCTGTCTGGAAATTTTGATTAGCGTCAAGCTACAATAGATGAGTGCAAGGCTGGCGGCGATGACCGGAGGAAAGTCGAGGATTATAACGGAGGGAATGGAGAGAAAGATGGCCGATTTGCATCAGATTTCCTCATAGATGTCGAAACGGTGCCCTTTAACAATTGTATCTGGACAAAAGATTACCAACATTTCTCCGATATCAAAAAAGACTAATGATGAAAAGCGGGAATACAACACACTGGCACATTCCCAATTCCAACTTGATTCCAAGTGGACTTCTCTGCAAGCTGCGTCCCCTCCGATTTTGAGCTTGGTCGCTGTAATAAATGTAATAAACTGTTAATGGAGGGGTCGAAGGAGCGGGTTGGCGGCGTCGGCGTTGAGGACGTTGAGTGTCTATACGTTTGAGGGGGGTGAGCCAGTGTGTGAGGTGAAGGCGAGAGATGGGAGAGGAGAGCGGCGCGTAGGGCGGCGGTCGAAAGATGGGGCGCACGTAGCCTCGGCCGGTTAGGCACGCACCCACGCGGACGGGGCGACAAGGGATAAGCGCGACGGCATTCACCGATCCGCTCATTCCCACCACCAACGCTCAGATCGTCCCTCGTTCTTATCTTGTGGGTATCAGGTTTGTCAAAACCGACGCGGATGGACGCGCGCAGAGAAGAAGACGATCCCATCTCGGTATCAAGTTTTTTATAAACTGAAGGTGGTGCGCGCGGAATGCTGGGCTAAAATTTGCTTAATCCCGGTTTAGTCGGCGCTGTGTTGAGCTCGACGCGGCGGCGAGTCGAGAATGGAAGCGAACACAGCTATAAACGAGAAATGAATCAGACGATGAAGATGGAAATTACAGTGTTAGACAGATGTAATCAGAAAAAGAAGGGAAGTGACATCGGCGCCTTGTCGGCAGTGGACTTAGGGTACCGATTGACCGATTGTAGCTGATCACCATTGTTCCAGCTGTTAGAGTTAATATTGGCAACGCCTCGTGTCTTCCTTACTACTTCCCTCGTCACTTCGCCACTCTTGCTGCCGCGTCTATCAATGCCCCCGTTTCTGCATTCAAGAGCTCCATCCCCAGCACCTCCGGAAATGGAGAGCAAACTCAAGCAGGCCCTCAGTGACCTCAAACAGGCACAAAGCCTCTTAAAGCCAGCACTCCGTCTAGGCAAGGCAGGTGTGACTGGCATTGGAATTCCAGGGGTTGAGGGTGCTGTCAATGGAGTTGTAGCACTTGCAGAGATGGTCTCAGTGAGCACATCTAAGCAATCACTGAACCTGTGGCTGCTAAGTGGATGGACAGACCATGCGAGGAAACAAAAAGGATCTGGTCAAGCTCGAGAAGCATCTGGCTGAACTGAATGCCATAGATTGTTCAGATATGAAGGGTGAATTGAAGGAAAGAGTGGAAAATTTGAAAAAGTGTGTTGTTACAACAAAACCTCTTTTTATGACTTATTCATTTCTCCTCAATGCACAGCAAGCTTCATCTCATTGCTGCCAATTGCCACACACTTACCAAAAAACACTGGGTGATGGGGTTCTTGAACAGCAAAGAAGACAAAGAAGAGATCCAGAGCATTCAGAACTCAATAGTATCCTGCATCCAAGACTTTACTGTGAGCATAATAGACATTTGTCTCTTAAATTTGTGCAATATAATTGCTTGTAGTTTCATGGCACCATCTCCATTGAGAAGTTGGTTGGAGACATGGTAGCACAAGGTGAATATTTCTAGGTCATATGCTTGATGGGCATTAACTTTTGGAATCAGTCCAAAAGATCCAGAAAAATGTTGGCACTATAACACCACAAGGTGAATATTTCTAGGTCAAATCCTGGATGAGCATTGACTTTTGGAATCAGTCCAAGAGATCCAGAAAAATGTTGGCAGTATGACACCACAAGGTGAATCTTTCTAGGTCATATCCTAGATGGGCATTGACTGTTAGAATCAGTCCAAGAGATCCAGAAAAATGTTGGCACTATGACACCACAAGGTGAATATTTCTAGATCATATCTTGGATGAGCATTAACATTTGGAATCAGTCCAAGAAATCCACAAAAATGTTGACAACATAGCACCACAAGGTATACACATTCCAAAGTTCCAGCAAAGAATTCACACTTATCCTGGAGTAGTTGACCAAGTGCACCAAAAGGCAATTCTTGCAGACCTCAAGTATGTTTCAGCACAGTACAATGCAGCAAATACCCCAGATAAATGCATGAAAGGCACACGAGTTGAAGTCCTCAAGGATATTATAACTCGCTTAACCAGCTTCTCAGATCAGATAGTCATGCTCAGTGGGTCTGCGGGCTCAGGAAAATCAACCATTGCAAAGACTGTGGCCCAAATTTTAGCTGAGGAAAAAAATATTTTAGCTGCATCATTCTTTTTCTCTCGGTACCATGCAGAGCGTAGAGAACTTGACTTTCTTCCCCCAACTCTTGCTCTCCAACTGGCAGACTATAACAATGACTTTAAAAATTGTCTTGTGGACTTCTTGCACAGGGACCGTACCAGAATTCTTTTTGCAGATCCAAAGCAGCAGTTTCAAAAGCTAGTTGTAGAAATTCTTGCAAAAATGCCATCTTCCCAAACACCTTGGATCATATGTCTAGATGCTCTTGATGAATGTGGAAGTGATCATGGCCGCAAATTTCTCACATGGCTCTCAGAAAGCATTGATCAGATACCAACTCATATTCAGTTCTTCCTCACTGGACGGCCACAGGTGCCATCATTTATCAAACTTGATCACTTGTCTTCTTTGATGCACCCAATCATCCTTGACAATCTTGAACCTGTCATGGTTGGTCATGACATTCAGCTCTATGTTAAGACATCATTGGATAGTTTTGCCTCCAAGACACTGGACAAGTGGAAGCCCAAAGCTGAGGATGTGAACTTGATAACCACACGTGCAGCTGGGCTCTTTATTTTTGCTGCCACTGTAGTTCGCTATGTTGATGGGAGACAACACAAGGCACACCCACAAGTCTGTCTTGACAATCTTTTGCACCAGGGAGAGCGACTTCGGGACCTAGATGATTTATATCTCCATATTGTTGATGGGGCTATCTGTCAGCCACAGGATGGAGACAAGCTTGATCAGAGGTTCTATGACAATGCCAACAGAATTCTGAGCACAATTTTGAACCTCTTTGAGCCTCTAAACTTGTACTGTTTGGGAGAACTGCTCCAGATACCAGAGGAAGATGTCAGAAGGGTGTTGTTCTCTCTGAGTGCAGTTATCCGGGTTCCAGAAATCAATGAAGGCACTATCCAGATCATACATCTTTCTTTTCGAGAGTATATGACACTGAAGATTCAAGACAAGAGATCAGACCTCCTCTGTGGCACTGATGAACAGCAATATGCCACTATGTTGGACTTGATACATGTCATGGAGAGTAAACTGACATTCAATATCTGCAAGCTACCTACATCACATGTGTGCAATGATGACATGCCTGATATTAAGGACAAAGTGAAGACCTATATTCCAAATCATCTGCGATATGCATGTCTATTTTGGGGAGATCATCTCAAAGCCACATCCTTCAGTTATGGCATTTCAGATGTTGTGAAAAAATTCCTAGTGGAAAAGCTACTCTTTTGGCTGGAGGTCTTGAGCCTACTGAAGATGGTGAGAAATGCTCCCAAAGCTTTGTCAGATTTCGTTTCATGGACACAGGTTGGGATATCAATTTGGTTGGATTTACTAGAACTAACAGGACCTTAGGACCAATCAATTCTGCCATTTGTTCAAGATGCACAGAGATTTATAGCATTTTTTGGCCCTGCTATTGGTCAGAGTGCTCCCCATATTTATATCTCAGCTTTGGCATTGGCACCTGTAGAGTCAGATGTCCGAAAGATGTTTCAGTCACAATTTCCCAATTTGTTATCAATCACAAGAGGACAGATGGAGAAATGGCCAGCTACAATAGGTGTTCTAGAGGGCCACACTGGTCCACTCTTTTCAGTTGCATTCTCACCAGATGGAAAGCAAATTGTCTCTGGCTCTGCAGATCACACTGTGCGTATATGGGATGTAGCAACAGGGGAGGCAGTTGGTGCCCCATTGGAAGGCCACACTCGTGAGGTCAAGTCAGTTGCATTCTCACCAGATGGCAAGCAAATTGTCTCTGGCTCTCCTGATTGCACTGTGCGTATATGGGATCTAGCAACAGGGGAGGCAATTGGTGCCCCATTGGAAGGTCACACAGGCTGGGTCAATTCAGTTGCATTTTCACCAGATGGCAAGCAAATTGTTTCTGGCTCTCATGATTACACTGTGTGCATATGGGATCTAGCAACAGGGGAGGCAGTTGGTGCCTCATTGGAAGGCCACACTAGTGAGGTCAACTCAGTTGCATTCTCACCAGATGGCAAGCAAATTGTCTCTGGCTCTACAGATCACACTGTGCGTATATGGGATGTAGCAACAGGGGAGGCAGTTGGTGCCTCATTGGAAGGCCACACTCATGAGGTCAAATCAGTTGCATTCTCACCAGATGGCAAGCAAATTGTCTCTGGCTCTTATGATCACACTGTACGCATATGGGATGTAGCAACAGGGGAGGCAGTTGGTGCCCCATTGGAAGGACACACCACCTGGGTCAATTCAGTTGCATTCTCACCAGATGGCAAGCAAATTGTCTCTGGCTCTCATGATTACACTGTGCGCATATGGGATGTAGCAACAGGGGAGGCAGTTGGTGCCTCATTGGAAGGCCACACTAGTGATGTCAAATCAGTTGCATTCTCACCAGATGGCAAGCAAATTGTCTCTGGCTCTGCAGATTGTACTATGCGTATATGGGGTGTAGCAACAGGGGAGGCAGTTGGTGCCTCATTGGAAGGCCACACTAATGAGGTCAACTCAGTTGCATTCTCACCAGATGGCAAGCAAATTGTCTCTGGCTCTACAGATCACACTGTGTGTATATGGGATGTAGCAACAGGGGAGGCAGTTGGTGCCCCATTGGAAGGCCATACTAGCCCAGTCAATTCAGTTGCATTCTCACCAGATGGCAAGCAAATTGTCTCTGGCTCTTATGATCACACTGTGCGCATATGGGATGTAGCAACAGGGGAGGCAGTTGGTGCCTCATTGGAAGGCCACAGTAGCTCAGTCTTTTCAGTTGCATTCTCACCAGATGGCATGCAAATTGTCTCTGGCTCTGATGATCACACTGTGCGCACATGGGATGTAGCGACAGGAGAGGCAGTTGGTGCCCCATTAAAAGGCCACACTAGTGTGGTTAAATCAGTTGCATTCTCACCAGATGGCAAGCAAATTGTCTCTGGCTCTCATGATTACACTGTGCGCATATGGGATCTAGCAAAAGTGAAGGCAGTTGGTGTCCCATTAGGAGGCCATACTGGTACAGTCTTTTCAGTTGCATTCTCACCAGATGGAAAGCAAATTGTCTCTGGCTCTGCAGATCACACTGTGCGCATATGGGATGTAGCAACAGGGGAGGCAGTTAGTGCCCCATTGGAAGGCCACACTCATTGGGTACGGTCAGTTGCATTCTCACCAGATGGCAAGCAAATTGTCTCTGGCTCTAGAGATCAAACTGTGCGCATATGGGATGTAGCAACAGGGGAGGCAGTTGGTGCCCCATTGGAAGGCCACACTAGCTCACTCACTTCAGTTGCATTCTCACCAGATGGCAACAAAATTGTTTCTGGCTCCTCTGATCACACTGTGTGCATATGGGATATAGCAACTGGAGAGGCAGTTGGTGCTCCATTGGAATGCCACACTAGTGTAGTCAATTCTATTGCATTCTCACCAGATGTCAATCAACTTGTCTTTAGCACTCCTAATTCTGCTCTGCACATACTGGATGCTGGGGCTGCCAAGTTCCCTGGCAATCTAGCCCATCCTGCCAAGCTCAATATCAAATATTCTAATGATCACCATTCTATCAGGGTAAGTTCATCTGAACAATATCTTCGATCTCCCCTCTCCTCACCTTTGCATCCTAGAATGTCCCAGCCAATGCACATTTCAAGATTTATGAAGGCTGGTTCTCCAATACATCACTTTTGCTCTTCTGGCTTCCAAGTGGATACAGAACAGGATTTTGGTGCCCAAATCACACAATGGTGATTCATAGGCAATCAACAAGGCCCTCTTATGCCAATTTTGTTCATGGTCCAGAGTGGACACAATGCTACTGTCATTAAATGTCATATAACCTTGCATGAAACCTCTATAGATTTATGCACACACATTTTCAGTTCATCCTTTGTTTACCCTTGAGTGATGATGCAGTAAGCTAGGCATCAAACACATCCATTGAGTCACATGAAGCATTACTGTGATGTGACAATAATGTGGGCAAGTGCAAAATGTTGAGTTCACAAAAATAAAATCAGTTTTCTTATAAATCTGGGACATATAAATTTTCTTGGGCCTTGTAGAACTGTCAGATGTTATTTTGCATCCCAATATTAGAGAGCTTGCGCAGAGCCACCAGTAGCCACTGAGTGGCTACTGGTGGCTAAATTGGCATGCGCAAATCAGTGGCTCCATTGGCAGTGTGTGAGCAAAGATGCACCTTTTTTAGCAATACCAATATGTCATTCATTGATCATCATGAAGGGTGTTGAGCTCAAGCTGACCACCTGGGCAAAGGTGCGATATTTCTGGGAGTTCATCCCAAGCATCAGAGACTGCTTTAAGAATGGCAGCAAAGTAAATCCTATACTCTGAGATGGCTTTCTCCATAATGATGGATGGTAAGGTGTAAAAATATCTCTATTAGCTATATGCATTACCTCATGTATCAAATTCCATCAGCTGCCATGTTTTTAGAGCCACTGGTTTGTACATGCCTGCTGAGCCACCGGGTGGCTACCGGTGGCTGATGCACAAGCTCTCTATTAAGGATTGACACCTGAAAACTACTGTTCAAATGCTGGAAAGGAAATGGAACTGTACTGTTCAACCTTTCACACCCATGTTCAGCCACCTTGAACCATCACAGTGCACTCACAAGATTGAAGCAGTCCAATTGCCTTGGATATCTTCATCCTTTGCAAGACATTGAAGAATGTAAATGGCTGATTAACTTCTGAACACATATAATTCAAGTCAAAGAACAGGTCAGACTTGCCAAAAGAAGGTATAATTTTGTTATTGCTTAAATTTTGTCTTTCAAGTCCATTTTCTCACCTACTACATGTAGATGCACATGTACCAATGCAAAAAGGAGCAAAGCAAACGTGTTTGATATTACACACATGATCATGTTTAGGGTTAGGGTTTCCTTACAAGGAAACACAAAAATTTGACAATAAAAACATAAAGCCATCTCTCTGGATGGCAAATGAGGTTTCCAACACTTTTCTGAGAGCAGATATTGAAAATCTGAAACCATAGGATTGTTCCCCTGCTCAAATGAAGCTCTTATATGGTTTTAGTTTCCAGTATGCAGTTCTAGGCCCACTGCTGCCAGCCCAAGCAAAAAAATCACCATGCTTGAGAGTGACTGTTCTTGATGCATTGAGGCCGCATAGGAAGTTCTTGAAGCCTTGAGGTGGCATGGAAAGTTCTCAATGGAAGTGGTATAGGAAGTTCTTGTGGCCTTGAGGTGACATTGAGAGCTTGCTCTCGAACTCTTTACAGTACTTGAGGAGCAAAAAATAGCACTTAGATGACTTGTGGTGGACTTCAAGATCTCAAGAACAAGGTGACATGCAATCCCAATGACTTCTTGAGCACCCATGGCTTGCGGGGAATGGAAGAAACAGGGCTTGGCTTTGATGAAGGCACCAGGAAAGTGCTGCAGTATTGTTTGAGAACAGGAGATAGACTAGGGATAGGGGCGAGCACAAGATTGTTGTGGTCGAGAACAAAGTGGCAACACCATCAATCAACAAACAACCATCATATTTATGCACAGCCCTGGCAGTGCTGATGTGGGAACTTCGCATTTTCCACACCTCAGCCACCCCCAAGTCTTTCCTCTTCATGCTGTGCAGAAGAGGCTTAAATTACGGCTCAATTTGTCCGTTATTAACTACATTATAAGTCAATTCAAGAACAGTGGATGGCATTATGATGATATTCAAATAATATTATGGATCTGGTAGATACCATCCAAGCTCAAGGGCCAGAGTCCGGCTGGCATATTCCTGTAATCCAGCTGGTGTGCCTAGCTGTTTGACTAGCTGGTATGTGTCTGAAATTCATCTAGTATCCAGCTCATCAGTCCAGGTGGATCCAGCTGGAGCATCCACATGGCTGGAGGCAGGCAACCATTTGGGTGTAGCCACTGTGTGGCCTTGCATCCTCTTTGAATTTTGGTTTTTAATTTGGTTCTCACACAAGTGTCTATTTCTGCCTAGCTGACTTGGCACCCATCCCAAAGTCCAGGCTGATTTCCCCAGTGCAGACTTTAAAAAGCTTCAGCCAAACATGTGTGTCACCTCAAGCTTTTACAATCATTTAATTGGTCAACAACCTGGCATTATTTGTTCCTGGAGTTTTTCAATCAAAATTTGACCTCTTTTGTTGTGCCAGCCACCACTGGGTAGTTCCACCACACCCTAAATTTGCCCATTGGACCACCTTGCCTCCTTGAGCTGTATTCTCCAATCAGCCAGGGCTCACTGCATTAAAGCCTCTTGTAGAATGCCGTTATGTTGAGACACTTCAACAGGGCATAGCCACTGATCTGGGCTAGCCAAGTATAGGTGCCTAGACACATGCTGGTCTAGCCCTGTGGAGATGCCTCAATGTGCCTCATTGGAACCCACTGTTGTATCGGGGTCCTGGTACAAATCTGGCCAGCAAAGGCTGCTATTGGTTCCCTTGTTGCCTTTCATGGGATGGTAGCCCATCAGGAAGCATGCAAAGACTTGGATGCCATTGGTATGGGATCTGTTACAAGGCATGACATACCACTTCATCCTGACTCATAGTTTCAATGCAGTGGATCAATGTTGATGCTACTGGGACTACAGCTTGTACTGAAGGTCTTCATACAAGCTGATTCAAGCACTACCAAACCCTCCGTGGTTGCTGAGCTCATGAAAAAGAGAACCTTCCACACTTTCTTGTACTGTAGCATTGAGCTTGAGAAGCTCCTGGATTTGAGCAATGAGGACGTGTGTATCCTCATCTAAATATGTCCAAATTGTAGCTCATCAGTCTCCAAATGAATTCATTGAAGTAAGTTCCATCTGGCACTCAGAATATCAATCAATATTAATCTTTTGCTCTGACTCTCACCACCATCCTTTTGCCCTCAAATCTAAGTAACATTCTTCCCTGCCTGTCAACTGTCCAGTCTCCAAGCCTCAGTTTATAAGGACTGTTGCCATGCTTAACACAACTTTAGTGGTGTTAGCTTCCATGTGCCACAGTCACAGCATGTCCAGCACACAATACCCACGCACACTATTGAGCACTGACTTTCATGAAATAGCTTGATTGAGGGTGCCTTTGCTTTTCCATGGATTTTTTGCATCATTCTTATTGATTCTTGTTGTGTATTGTATAGACCTCCACTAACCCAATGCTCAATCTCCTGGCCTGCTAGCACATATAGCTTGCTCACTGCTGAATACTGAAATGATCAAGGGAGAAGGGCACTTGGCATCAGTTGTACTTATTCACAGTGTGTCACCTGTTATCAATCCTTCTCCCATTTTGCTGATTACTGTTTTGTCTTCTTTCAGGGCCAACCCTTTCACACTCCCGACCAACAAGTTTGTCTTTGGAGTGCCATACCTGTCCTGCGTGGATACAAATTCTTGTCTTGTCATGGGTGTGACTTGGAACCCAGGGTGCACTTCTAGATCATGATTATCATGTGTGGCATACTGTGTGCCTTGAATTTTTCCTTTACCTTAGCTGATTATCTCTAGATGGTCCACTCTGCCATCCAGCATCATCCTGAGTTGAATGGGAGCAGACCCTTCTTCCTTTACATCCCTCATGACAAAGTCCAGAAATCCACCCAAATGAGAAGCCTGTAACTGTGAAGACCCACCTCTGGGACATGTTGTTCCCAAGATGATTGGCAATATGATTCGTATCTTCAATTGCGAAGTCTGTACCTTCCTCCAATGCTTGGCCATCACTTTTTGTTCATATCCATCTGGCCAGGTCTTCAACAACATCAAGATAGAACCTGAGATGACAGGACATCATGTCGGAGAATTCTCATGCTCTTACTGGCCTGTCAAGTACTGTCATCTGGTGTAAGCTAATATGCTCACTCATTGTAACTTCACGCTTGATTACACTGCAGATTGGTGTAACACCCTGTAAGTATCCTTCCATTGCTGCAGATCATTGTTTTGTTATTTACAGCCAATTGCAGTACCAAAGGTGTGAACAAAAAACTTTGGTTTTGGGATAGTTTCAAAGAATTCCCGATATCTCAGTCAGTTCTTCACCAATTCACATAAAAACTAGATAGATCTACTCCGCTAATTCACGTGCAAAGAATCCGGAGTGCGCTGGTCACCAATCCATGACATCGCTCAATGGGATCCGGTTTACCATATTGTTCTTGGCTTTATGCATAATTGACTTGAGGGGGGTACACATGCGACATCTTCATGTGTTCTGGGGTATTGGTCGTCCAAAGAAAACACTGGCAGACATGAAAAATCTTGGCAAGCTTGATGATATTGAAGAGACATTCACTCAGTCAGAGATGTCTGAAACCGCTAGTGAAACAGATGACCAGACAAAAGAAGTTTCATGCAGTAAGTGGCCACAAGTTCAGCCAGCACCAGCACTGACAGATGATAACATGGATATTGATGATACAAGTGATGAATCTACTACCCCAACTCCAGAAACATATCTGAACATCCCACATGATAACAATGAAGATGAAGATGAAGAGGAAACACTCGTTGAACTTGATGCTCTAGGCATGTTCAACTTTTTCCCAGTACAGTTGGGTAAAATTAGGACCTGCATTCGCCATATTTCCCTTCTAACCTGGGTTGCTCAGCCACCCAAAAATCTAGGTGAAGCCAGCATGGAAAGCTGAAGGCTTATGAATACCTCATTCCCTTCACTGTTATTTTCCCTTTGATCATTCCTGAACTTTGGTGGGGAAAAGAGAAGACAGAACTGGCCTTTCTTCAGAATTTTCACAATCTTGTTGGGGCAACAAATATTCTGTCATCTTTTTTAACCTCCAACATACATAGACAACTGTACAGACCATTGTGTTAAATATTGCAAAGCACTACCCAGATTGTTTCCCATGAACTTTCACTCTGTTCCAAATCATCATTTTGCAATGCATAATGAACCATTGTTGAAGTTTTGGGGACCTGTGCCTGCAATCAGTGAGTTCTTTGGAGAATGGGTCAATGGTATGTTGCAAAGAACCAAGACCAACATGCAAAGTGGTTCGTACATGGCATTCATTCACTGATTTGATACTGAAAAAAAAGATAGATGACATGCTTTTAACAATGTTGCGCCAGATGACTTGTTGTAGGTGGTTGGAAGCACAGTTTGATGATCTGCAATTTGAGGATGGACCCACTGAGGAGCTGGCACAGATTCTCCAACCTACTGTAACAGCTCAGAGAAAAGCAGAAAAGCCGTTGTCTGAGGCCCAGGTTGTAAAGATACTTGTCAATGCAAAAGAATTGGAGATAGAGGACTATGAGTTGCTCTTGAAATATCAGAAATCAAAGGGGCTGTTGTGGCGGTCATGTTACGAGATGGCTCCCCCACCTGGCTCTCTCATTCTGCCTCCCTGTGCTATGAAACCTAGACATTTCCAGCTGAATAATCAATATGTGTTTTAGCCCTTACCTGATTCCTATGAAGTAAACCATGTGGCACTACCAATTCAAATGTTTGAAGCTGGAAACACATGTGCCACATTCATCAGACTTGCCCACTAACTTTAGGGAGTGGGTCCTCAGGTGTGACTGGGGAACAGAGTCTCCACCAAATTCTGTTTCAAATCTGAAATCTCAGATAATTCCAATACATCTTTGATCCTCACAAATGGCATTCTTTTATTTTTTTGTCAGTTGCTTTTGCCTTTTTTGGCTGCTGACTGACTTCATCACGTGTCGTTCCTGCCTATTTGATGGGACCGGCAATGAAAGACCGGGACCAACAAAACACAGCTTATGCGCCTGAATGGAAAGAGCGGCACCCAAAACCCAAAGGCAATGTGCGCACCAGATTGGTCTGGATTGGCGGCACTTAACCCAAGTGTTGCCCATGATACCACAAGCGGCACTCCAATTCCTAGCTGCAAAGATATTTTGTATGCTGTTCAAACTTCACTTTGTAAAAATAAATAAAACCGCAAAAGATTTTGAGTTTGGGGCAACAACTTTGAGAAGGAACACATCACGCGAGTTTCTTTGCGATATCGCAGCTTCCTTCACGCACATCACAATTTTATACCATCCCAAAATTCATCTTCCACAATGCAAATTTGAAGTGTTGACACATCGCAATTTTGTTTGACTAACATCACAACTTTATACAGGCATCGCAAATTTGAGATGACACCCATCGCGAGTTTATTAAACCTCGGACGTCGTCAGGGGCAATGCCAAGACCTGTCCGCCCGTTGCTTGATGCCGTAAACGATGTATGGCGGATGTGGCGGCGTCATGATTATTGTTGTTCAGGAAAGGCGGACCTCGGAACATCGTGCCGGTGCGCCGAGTAGTTCTGCTTGGTTGATCGGCTTTCTCAGCATTTACTTACGCGACAGTTGAAAGCCAGAAACAGCTCCTCTCTTCCTTCCCGGCCCTTTTCCGCAGAGGATATGCCCGTTAGCACTGAGAATTGAAAATTTATCTTTTCTCCTGTGCATCAGCAATGTCCTGTTGGTGGTGTGTCTGCAATTTAGCCTTCCTTGCACTTCAACTTCTATTCTCATTTTTGAAGATGTTGTTCTGTGAAGGGGAAGCAATTTGCCCCTAATCAAGCGGCAAGGTGAAATCTGTTTTTAACGATTGTCCCTTCATCAATGGGAATATAAGATATTTGGGAAATGAGGCATGCCCTGGGTCAGGTTTGAAATTTTTGTAAAGGCTCAATCACAACAGCAAATCAACCAGCAACAGTCCATCATGGGTTACAGTTCAAATGCGTACCTATTCATGGGGGGGGTCGTCGGCATGGAACTTATCTGTGTCAGTCACAACCTTAATAAGTGAGATTAATTTTAATCCATTAGATGCCACAGTAGATATTCAATGAATCTGGGCCCAGATTGTAAGACAAGGTGTGATACTCCAATCCAATGTGAGCCTCTGCCCAACTTGAGTGCAAGAAGTTTAAGCCGACTGGCCTGACAGCACCATTGATATATTTTACCAGATGATGTAGAAGAGCTCATTTTGAACAGTTTAGTCAGTGCATCAAAGAGATGAAACAGAAATGTGAGATAACCAAAGCAGATTTAAAAGTACCATGCAAATTGAATTGGCATTTGACTTAAAAAAAATGATTTCCTGCAACCAGTTAGTGGGCTCTGCCACAGAGCGCGCTACAAGTGTTATTTGACAATTGGAAAAGATCACAAGATCACAAGTATACAAGCTTATGTCCGGATATCATAAGCTTCAAAATTTGGTTAAAAATAATTGTGTTTTCTGCCTTTCCCTAGTAATTTTATGGCACATGAGAGTGTACTGGGGGCAGTGTTAACCAGAACAGTGATCAGCTCTCCTTATCAAGGTCAGTCTGTGATTTTAAATGTGGAGTTTCTCTGACTTGTTAGCTTGTGAGCTTGTCGGCTAGCATTGCTGAGAAAAGATGCAATCAAAATGTCCAATCGCTGCTGTTGCTGTTCTGTTGAGTCACTGACCCATGGGTAGGGTAGACATACAACATATAGCATAAAAGCATGTAGAGCATATACAAACATATAGACAATGTGTGAGTACCCACCACCACAAGAAAGCAAAGCTGCATTAACAACCAGACAACTCGACCTTGAGTCTTATCCATTGGCACCTCCTCATCCTCCTCCTGTGGCATATCCCAGCCACGATTTCCATCATTGTTCATCTCCTCCTGGGTTGGGATGTTGTACTGTTTGAGGACATTATTCCCATACTTCTCCATGAACATTCCCTTGTCCATCGTTTTCCAGTTGGGGTTTGCATGGTGCTCTACAGGTGGTGGGGTGACACCATACTGTGCATATTTGAACCGAGTCTTGGCCATGAAATCATTGAACTCCATGGGCTCGAAGAAGTCGACATAGACCTGCTTCGGGATCTGGTAGGAGAGGTCCGACTCGGGTGGATCCGCAACTCTAAGCTGTGTGTGCTCAGCCAAATTTGTCTTCTTCTTCCCCTTTACCCGGTTTGCATCTCGAATGTGGCGACCCTCCAAGGTATGAAAGAAAGCCGTTGCAGATGCGCTGCACACACTTTTTTTGTTAACAAAATAAACCGGTTTGTGGTCATCATCGCCGCCAGACTCGTCGTTGGAATTGCAACGTGGGTCGCCAACCATCTGTACAACCCGTGCAGGCAGCTTGTCCTTGATAGCGTACTCCTCACGCTTTTTAGCGAGCTACAAGTGTCTGTAAGATTTGAAAAAAAATAAAAAAGAGTTTTAAATGTACCTTTTTGGCACCAGAACACGCTTTCTTGGTGACAGAGGGGTCTGTGAGTAGACATTCACGTCTATCAGCTGTTCTCTTCTCCCCAGTCTGGGCGCCAGCTGAGCTGCCAGGATTGGATGAGCCCACTGGGTTTGAGGAAGCACCAGCTGAAGGATTGGATTGGGATGAGGAAGCCATGAAGAAATTCGAGTGAAAGTAGACAAAGAGAAAACGCGACGCGTGCCATCAAAACACGTGTTCTGACGTAACTCGCATCGCTTGGCGTCGCTTCGGCGTCTTAGTATCTAACAGGCCTTGGTCAATGGTCTGTGGAAAATTTGAAGGTGTCACTGGGATTTAGCCAAGTCCAGACATATCTATCTCTGCCTGAGGGCAACAAAGTTTGAAATTCCGCGTGGAAACTCTGATTATATTCAGATGATCACGTCATGAATTAATTGGGAATCTATCTAATCTATCTAATCTCATCAACATCTGATATGTTCAAGATTCCGTCTGTCAGCCAACTTCCACGCACATGCCACAGCGGCTTATCATTTGATAAGTCACAGGCTTTGCCGCCTGTGTAAAATATATGAGTTTTGTCAATTTTTGGCAGGGAGGATATCAGCAAGAGCTGGTGCTGTACGAGGCATAATTGCACCAGGCTACCGTATCATTACATTCAATTCGATACGGCGCGTGACGCGTGACACGGTACGAGCAATTCGATATTTTGATAGCAACCAAATTTTTGCGTGGCACCACCAAAAAATTCGATATTTGAAGCGATTTTTTGCCTTTTTTACTATTTTCGGGTAGTTTTGAGCCCTTCGTGACGGTTTGGGGATTCGACAGAGTTCGCCGTGACCCGTGACACCGACCAAATTTCGATACCGATAAGGGGATGTGTGACGCGTGACTGCCGAATTGAATGTAATGATACAGTACTGGGGCAGGGGAGTTGAAGTGTCTTTGGAGCTGAGCCACAATTTCAGATGATGTAGGTATCCAATTGAATGAAGAACTGACCTCATTGCCAATGGCTGTTCCAGAACAGGAGCATTTTGTTGAGTTTGAACAGCAGTCCTGGAGATATCATGAGAATGCACAGGAATCCAATTGAGTGACATATGATGTTGAAGAAAGAGGAACAAGAACTGGGAATGGTGTTGCAGAAACCCATTGCCGAAAAACCCCTCATAGCATTTTGACTGTGGATGGCATAACCACCTGTGGAATTATTTGGTTCATTGTCTAGTTGGGGTCAGCTCAGTATCCATTGTAGAAATGACTCGTACCTTCAGGTGTGGAGAGTCGATTAAGGGCTCCTAGTGGGCCAAGTGCGTGAGGTTGTCGACTTGCATTTGCCATGAGGGACACAGTGGAAGGGTGGCATGTTATATATCCTCAAACACAAATTCACAAAGCAAATTTAGAACTGACTTTTCACACAAGAAGGTGTACACAAGAAGGCAGTTATTGAGGGAGCATTACAAAATTGAGGACTTCACAGATGAATATGGGCAAATATTCACTAGATGGTGAAGAGGTCAGAAAGAAATTTGTACAAGATACAGCAAATTTTATGCAGAGAATTTTCTCGTTCACTTGATATTGGGCAGACTTTACAACATGCAATGATGAAGAAAACAACAGAAATAGTTGTACTCTCACCCCATACGGGAACCCGCCAACTGCATACCATGGGTTATCTTGCCCCCATGTTTGGTTGGCCTCCGGCCCAACAGGTCCTGGAGTAACCTGGGAAGTGACTGGTGATGAGCAGCACATAACCACAATGTTCATGAAGATGGCATTTACACCATCAGAGCCCAAAGAATTTGTAAGTGTGCTGGATACCATTGGATACCAGTTGACTTCCCATAAGAATAGATAATTTTTCAGAATATATCTGCATTTCCAGCAGTGATGCCAAGGTACCTGTCAGGACCCCATTGGGCTTGGATCTGAGGATTTTGTGTCTGGACCCTCTTTCAAACCTTAAAAAGTGAAATAATCTGTCCAGGGGGTAGGGACCCCCTGGACAGATTTTCCCAGTTGTATATCAGGCAAAATAGACAAATTTGGACTCTTTGCCACGTGGGTGTCACTCCACATGAGCAGTCACGGGTGACTACTCTGTGACCAGACGTGTCCAATCTTTGCATGTCTGGGCAACCTGACACATCCAATCTTCAGCCTGGATGTGTCAGATTTTCACTGGCACCCCAATGGTTTGTAAGCATGCTGGAGGCGTGACTCCTATGTCGACCCAAGTCACGCTGTGGCCATGCTATGTTGACACACATGTCAATATCCATGATGCAGAGGGTGGGGATGTGGGTGAAAGTGAAGGACGCATTGTTGGTTGCTCTTGGATCATGACACAACATGTTGCCATGCATTGACGTGGTGTGCAACAGGATATTTCAGCTTTACTCTGGTGTAGTGTTATGGGAACCACACCGACTAGATTTCTAAGACTAAAATCCATATGCCGGCATTGCTGGCACCCCTTAGATATTCACTGGTTAATATCTATCCTTACGGGAAGTTAACCACTGTTGAATAGGTCAGCTCATTAGACGTCAAAAAAGGTATGGTGGTTGGTTGGTGCAAAATAAGAAAGAGACTTACAAAAGATGAAATAGGAGCACAATGGTTACACCATGATTTGATCACAGACAGTGAAAATTACAATGAGCAACACCAGTGTAGACTACAAGTAGAGGCCTTCAGGCATACCCTTGTTCTTTCCATACAGAACCTGGATAGAAGGAAAAGAACAATTGTGGCATGTGTACCTTACAAATGCGAAGTCCGCCTTGTTAATCTGCATGTAGCACTCATGAAGAGCCAGTAGACTGGTGAGATGGCACACCACCAAGTATGCGTCATCTAGCTATTTTTGTGCTCACAAACACATATTATAAGAGTTGCAAGGTAGTTTCTAGTAGTACTATCACTAGTACTCTGGACTTCTGTTCGGTGATACAAAGGAGGATCAGAGTGAGCTCCAAGCTGCTGATTATAGTGTATAGATCAAGTCTAGCGTACTCTGCGGGCCGCTGGTCATACACAAAGAGGAGATAAATACCCAAAAGCCCCAGAAGTCATCATTCAGAAGTTGCATCCTACAATAGAGGACCAACAACTGCACAGAGGAAGTTTTTTGAGACTTACAGAGTACTAGTGAGTGGGTTGAAGGCTAAGGGAGTCGGCTGCAGGTGGTTTACATAGGCCACAGGCTGTCCTTCCAGACTGGCATTAGGTCGCAGGGTTGATGCAGGGCCCGCGGGCCATGCTGAAGCAAGCGGAAAGCAGTTAAAGAGGAGAACTATGTAGAGAGAGAGTACATGTGGGGAGACGCATCGCATCCCTAGTGACAAACAGAGACACATAGAGTGGAGCAATGGGATTTATTCCATTGGACTGGAGTTCAGAGTGGGATCGTGGGTACAGACCAACAAGGAACGGACCCACAGGCTCCCTTTGACAATAGCAGTATTATCCTAGAGAGTGGGTTCAACTCCGCGCCCAGAGGTTCCAGGCCCGCAGTTGCAGATGGCAGCCCGCGGCACCTACCATATACCCAAATCAGGACATGAGAACCATGTGAAGGGTTTCTCTTGGCCTGTGATGATGCATCAGATACACATGGACATCTTTTGTTTTCTTTTGTTTTCACTCTCTGTTTTTCACATGTAAATCTATATTCCAGTAGTATAATTAGGGCTCGAGGACCCCGCAGAAGGCCAGTACACCACAGCAGACATTGTTGCGGTTGTTCTCAGGCCAGCTTGCAGAGAGTAGTATCTAGTGTGTCTATAAATCAAAGTTTAGTTGTTAGCTCTAGTTCAGTTAAAGTTAAAAAGTTAAGCTTCACATTGTTGACCCTGCAGGTGGTCTTCATGTATAAAAGAGAGGTTTACCTACCTGAGTGGGCTTGTTGCTTCACATCTGCTTTGCTAGTTGCATCTGCGGTCGAGATTGCCCTTGGTAACCAACAGGAAGATCAGTTTAGACACCAGCAAGGTGCTTAAGCCTTGAAGTAGAGTGAAAGGTACCTGTGGCAGGTTAAGCCAAGGTCTACAACGAGAATTGCTTGTTGTGAGAGTGATTGAAAGCCAGATCTGTGACCTCAATTAGAGGAATCACTGTTGAAACCTTACAAACTCTGCCCTGACGTAGATGAAACTATCTATTAGTCTTCCTCTCGTCTTGTATCCACCCAAAACCACATATTTTACTCAATCATCAAGGCTGCGGTGAAACGGTGCACTGGGGTGCAGCTGTGAAATATCCAATATAAAGGATAATAAAATCAGTGAGTGCAGTGAACTGATCACTAACTCAATCCAATCCTAAAACCTCTAAATCAAATCACAACTCCAATCCAATACTCTCTTGTGTGTGTGTGTTCAGGGAGGTAGGGTACGTATCACCCTTCAAGATGTTGTATTCAAACTGTTTCACTTGTGCGGGACGAGCAAGATATACTCCTGCGGTACGAGCACTTCTCGTGGGTTTGACTCTTGTACCGCACGAAGGGTAGAGGCAATGGAAAACTAGAGACCAACTTCAAAGACTGAAGTGAAGGGACACCGTGCAGCAGGACGCTAACCATACAATGGGTAGCAGCGGCTTAGTGGGCGCTCGTGCCGTAAGAGGGACTTCAAACTTCTTATTCTATTCAGTCGGACTCTATGGTCTCTCGCTCTTGCCGGACGTGCTTGGTCACAGTATACATCGGACTCTCGGGTCTCTGTTCTGACAGACGCTTTGGTCTCCGCTTAGAATCGGAACAAGGAACTCCAATGGCGGAATAGCTGGCTCAAGCTCTCCTTACAGGGCGAGGCTCTTACACTATGCAGCAAGGTGGCTCAATGTTCTTATTCTCTCTCAAAGGCTTGCGCACTTCCGTTCAGATTCAAAGTCTCATCAATTCGATTCTAGAGTCCACTACAATGCCCTGTATTCGTGGGTAGGTAGTCTACTGGTTTACACAAACTAATACTGCCCTTTTTATACAAACTGAAAATCACATAAGGAGTTAAGGAAAATATCGGATCTTTAAGGAACAAGCCCACGGCAGGACGAATGGCCAATAATAAGGGACATATTAGCTCCCGTGGGTATAATGGCACTCCTGCAGGGCAAGCCCATGCATCCTTCCGGTATGGCGCCAGTATGGCGTGCTGGTTGTCAAGCCAGCAGTGCGAACAGCTTAACTACAATCTGATCTTCGACACTTTTCTGTGATCGCACGGCAAGCACACTGGACCTTGACCTCCCTACGGTACGAGCCCAGGTGTTCCTGCGGTACGACCCCAACCATCTATTCCTCACTCCTGAGTTGCGGACTCATGCAATGCGGTCCCTAAGTCCTACGATAGACCTCAGGGGCGTCCCTGCAGTAGGTGCAACTGCTCCTGCCACATGGTCATCCCGTTTGATTGGTGATGAAACTCCTTATGGGAGGCCCCACAAGCTTCTCCGGTAGCCCCAAGTGTTCCACGGCAGGACTGCCGACAGTCTGTTTCCTGGCTGTTCTCGCAGGATGGCCAATCGTTCATCTCTTCTAAGTCTCTGGTGTGCGGCACAAGCCAGTTCAATTAATTACTTGACTTCTTCGTGTGGCAGGAGCGACCCGGTGATACCATGCTGTACAAGTCTGGGTATTCCTATGATACAGCATGACAGAGTTAGCACAGTATGCACTCATGGTGCTACCGTAAGTAATTTGACACTTTCTGTCAATCAATTCTGGTCTTCGTGCAGGAAGAAACCTCCGTACGGTACGACTTTCTTATCTCGTCTATAGGATTCTGGAGCGCTGCTTGTACCACAGCTAGCCTTTCGACATAATAGTTCCTCTTGGTCACCTCCGGCACACTGAGACAGTGCTTACCGCAACATCCCAGAGCCCAACGGTAAGGAGTTCCAACCGAATTCTACTCCCATAGGAAGCATAGTTGAGTTGTAACCCTAATAGTAGCCCACTGGCTTTCAGCCATTAGCAGTGTAGCCTACCACTCTGAGGAGAGTGTACGCCCTCAATCTAATACCTCACTCATTCTCCATTAGATAGTTTGAAAACGAATAAAAACTTGGTGTTTTTATGCGTGCTCTGCCGCACGCCCTATCAGCGGGGCATTGTTCTGTACAAATCCTGCATAGTTGAAGTGCCGCAGGCATTGTTGTCAGTCAGATTAGTGAAGATTTGTTATCACATTGGGTTTCAAAACCAGTAGTCGCATACTACAACTCAGACCTGAACTCACCAAGGGAGCACACTTGTTCTTTGGGAGTGATAGTAGTTGGTTGTGTGGTTGTTAGTTGTGGTGTTTGTTAGGATCCAACCATAGTCGCATTTCTAGCTTATAGTTAAGTGCACCGTTTCACCAGCCTTGTAATACTGTCTTGATATCAGCCCCAGAGAGGCTATTCTTCATCGTGGCAATTCCTTCAAATCAACATCAGCCAATGTATAGCTCTGTCTATGACTCAATTGGATTCAGACTTACCATCTGTCAAAGATCCAACTGCGTCATTCTATCCATTTGTTGGACTGGTCACATGTTCTGGCAGAAGATTGCTTCAACTTCTCTGCTCATATGAAATCTGTCCAGCTGGTTCAAAGGTTCCAAGAACATCCACTGGATCTGGCACTCACCACTTGATGTGACCAGTCTTTCCAGGGCATTGTTTTTTGTTCACTCAGAATGCTGTGTGATCTCATTGACCAAGTTCATAACATAGTGCTTACACCAGGTGACATTTTTGTGTATAAAATAAACATAGTGAAAGGGCTTCTGTGTGAAGGAGATACTGTAAAGCCAAAAACAAATCTGGCTGTTTACAGCCAATTGCAGTATCAAATGTGCAAATGAAAAACTTCGGTTTTGGGATAGTTTCAAAGAATTCCCGATATCTCGGTCAGTTCTTCACTGATTCACAGAAAAACTAGATAGATCTACTCTGTCAATTCATGCACAATTAGTGATACAAAGGAATTTGTGATGATATTATGTATCATGTAATTTCTGGTTTTGGGCTGTTTTTGTACTGAAAGCTATCTAGTGTGCCGAGAACATGTCCCAGCGGCCTAATATTTTAGCATGGACAACACTTATAGCTAAGGAAACATGTGATCAGAAGTAGTCCTTCATTGGTCTGCCTTATATGGTTCAAAAGTTTACCTCACTTTCTTCAGTTTGAACCACAAGATGTTCTTGGTCCAAATGGGCTTTCAACTTTGACCATTCTCGGTTGAACTGTTTTTTTCTTTGCAGTTTCAACTTTTTTTTTTGGTTTGAACCGTTGGCTCAATCTTGAATTTTTGTGGTTTGGACAATTTCTCTTCACCTTTGGCTTGTTTGGTTTGAACCAATGGTTTACTGGTTGAACAATCTTTCTTCAACTTTAACTTTTTTTTTTGAATGGTTTTCCTGAACTTTGGTTTTTTTCTTTTTGTTCAAACAGGTTTTTCTGACCTTCAAAGCCATACTGGAAATGACAGCCACCACCGATCAATTTTCGAGCTAGGGTAAGTCGAGAAGAAGATGAAATAGAAGTGCGGGAAGACGTAGAATTCAAGGGAAAAAATACTGCAACACGGAGAGAGATGAGAATGGCCAGCATCGAGATTGCAGCCACAGAAAAACAAGGGTTGGAGGCACTTTTCACGGATACGTTTGAGCCGCTACCAATTTCGGCAGCCCAATGGGCACTGCATAGGTTGATGCTTACGATGTTCAAGCTCAAGGAGATTCCGGCAGGCCGGTAAACAGTAAGGTTCAGACCGTCTCTCAGGGAGATTACGGCGGCCCAACGGGCATCATGGTAATAGCCGATTACAGCGGCCCATTGGGCATTTGGGTACAAGCCGTTATCGGCTGCGTTAAAAACGCTTTGGGTACAAGCTCCACAGGGTGGTGGGGAATCACTGTGGGCTGCCTTATTAAGGCATGCTCCGAAGGGTGGCGGGAGACCACTTCGGGCTATCTTGCACATCGAGTTGCAAGAAAATAACGGCATATATTGACCGCAATGTATAAAATCTGACGAAAATCAAGTCAAGGAACGCGCCAAAAAAAAATAGATGACACACGGTAACTATGGTCTTCGAGAGCGAAGTCCCCTGGGGAACTTGAAAAAAAAGGCTATTTTTAACGAAGGATGAACGTACCAAAACCGGCTTGCCATACCGCCTCGGGCCCAGCACCAAAGACAGTAATAGCTGCGGAGAAAACGGAGACTTGGGGCGGGGCGCACACAGAGGCTACGCCAGAACTTACAGGCAGTGCCGTAAGCTTGAAGGATGTCAAGGTGGGAGAGTAGACAGACAACGGCCAAGGGAGGGAGACCAGGCCGAGAGCTGGCTGCCCCGAGGCGAGAGGAGAGTTGTATGACCGCTCTTCCAGTAGAATCGCCCCAGAGCTCAGATAACAGACAAGATCTTTGCCAGGCACCCAGTTCTCTGAAGGTATTCCACCGAGAAGATTATGGTTGGACCAAAGTCCAGAAGAACCTAAGAGGCAGATAACTGAAGGGAACATTTTGAGTGAAGTAGAGGGCAGCATTTTGTTAGAACACAACGCGTGGTTGGGGCCAACTTGGGGGAGAGGAGCAAAGAGCAAAAGGCATCGCGTTGCTCGACAACCTGCATCACAGATCTACGAAACCGAACTGTTATCGCGAATTCATCGCGGATCTGCCAAACCGACCTGTTATCGCGGATCCATCGCGGATCTGCCAAGTCGGAGTACTCCGCGCGATGTTTCGCTGTTTCAAAATCTTGCCTCGGACGTTTTTTCGTGGACGTGGACTCCAGATGTTGGACAAAATTGAGCCCAAGGTTGTTTTCATCATGGCAGAATGGATGGGTAAAGAGAAACATCTACTTCTCGCCGAAAGCCTTGTCAGACTAGGAGCATGGTACGAAATCAGATTTTCGCGGGAAATGGGATCACAAGAACGAGACCTAAAAATAAATTTTAGGACTCGTAACCTTATCCTGTTGTCGATCCCGGGGCCCTAGCCCAGGTGATTCACAAATGATAAAATAGAACTCGAGCCCAGGAAACATGTAGCTGGGTCGCATGTGTTCAATTCATCTCCGCGGCGCTCTTCATATCCTGTGGGGCTCGATGCTACATGCTTGCTTCTCTTAGATTTGGCGAATCTCAAGCTGCTGCTTGACCTGTCATCTGGACGCCTTCATCGGATTCCGACACCGCCCGACGTCTTTTCACTTCAGAACGCAGTGTTTTCTGGACTCTGGATTCTCCCCTCGGCACAGTTGGCCTATCTAGCCGGAAATGCTTTCTCACCGGGTGCAATTAAAATACGTCCTGCTTTGACGCTGGGGGTTCGTTCTGACTCGTTCGTTCATCACACCAACACGGTGCGAATGATTCTCGGATTCTGTCCGACTTTGACGAAGCGGAGTCTTTGAGGCGTTTATCGTTTATCTCATCTACCTGTGCCCCGACCCGGACACAAATGTAGAGCATTGCAGCCCAGGGCTCAAACTCCGGTTGTATTAGACCTTGTAAGGTGCGGCGCTCCACCCGTTGTCAGGTTAAGTAACGTTTAAAATCCCTGTCCTTGTCGACACCACGCATAATATCATGATCGTCCCTGGGAACAAACGTAACATTCATCATGTCCACCAACCGGCGTGAATTTTCAGCTCCACCTATCAATGCTGGGATAAAACTTAAATCTCTGTAGGTTACTCATTGACGCCACTCATACTGTATCGTCGCAGGGCGCAAACGTACCAAACATCCATCATGCCCACCGGCGCGCGCGAATACAGAATGGACTCGTTGACTGCGTCTAAGCTTGCGAACAGCGCTTTTCGGCCATACCTGCAAGTGACACAGCTCCAGCTAGCTACCTCGCTCACACAACTGTGGGCGGAACTCCTGACCTCGAGAAAACAACTCAACAGCATATCACGACGGTCGGCTCCCCCTCATTCGGGGAGCCCACCGTGGAAATCTCTTCCGGGCCCCGGAATTCCTCTCATTCTATTTTCTGACGGCGGCAGATGCCTAGCTGCTGCTCTCTTATCCCTTCGAGCTAATTTCTTTGGCACTCTGTGAGATGTTCGGCTGACCGATTGAATCAACACACACTACCCCGTTCTGCTCTCGCGCAAAAATCCTGCAAAAACAACTACACGGTCCGTGTCGTCTGCCCGCCTTTCTTCCCACGCCGCAGCGCATGACATTGAAGCCGTCGAGGCAACGAGGCTGCCGGCTGCTCCACTCTTCCAATAATGCTCATCAACTTCTACCCCAAGTGCATTCCGCGCTCGTTCGCAGGCATTGCACAGCCGCTCACACGCCGGGTCTCATCTGTCAAAGCACCACTGCTCACTTTCTTGATTGCAGAGTTAACGTTTGGCACGGGAGCCACGGTTCCCGAAGCTTCGTGTGCGTTTGTGGGCGGACCTTGGTGCGCATGCAGTGCCGGGGACACAAACAGCATATTAAATTCTTGTGAACGCGCGGACCACTGCGGTACTTCAGCAGCGTCGAAAGTATTTACACCCGACGACCCTAGCCTAGTATCTAATCCCCGATGAGAAGAAATACCACGAAGTTCTGTACTGTCGTGTTTCTGATGTCCTGTCCGAGAACGGCGGAGTCCCGGGAGCCGTGTCAAGATATCTTCACACCAGTGTGAGCACGAGCAATTCGGCGTTACCTCGAAGTTGCCCGAATCGGACTATTATTAATACGCCAATAATACGCGACACACAAGATGCGATTGAACTTTCCCATTTGAATCTGCCAGGCCACAGGCTCGGGAGTGTGAATCATTAGACCTTATATCCTTCATGTCAAGGGACCTGTTTTTACATTGAGATAATCAGGTTCTCAGCGTTACTATGTCGCTGAACTTGGGTTCATTCTTTGGCAATCACGAAAAAATATCCATATATGGCAGTCCGACGTTTCGCGCGACTGGAACTTTTGATGGTTGTTCAACCTATTAATATACTGTACCATTTTGACCAAATATTCGGGTAACAGGTAACAGAGGGTCGTGAACTGAACATTTTTGGTGTAGGTGACGGTGACTTTTCAATTTTGTGGGCTAAAAAACACCAAAAATTTCGGTCCAGCATCCGCCGGATTGCCAAGAATTGAACACCTTGCAAAATGAACATCTTAAGTGACAGGTGACACCCAGTGAACATTTGGTTGAAATAGTACAGTATCTAAGCCCCAAAATTACAAAGTCATATATCAAAGTGGTTCAGTTCACGCCCGCCTGTCACCTGTCACCTGAACCTTTGGTTGAAATGATACAGAAAGGTTCTTTGATTGTTACGAGTACTTGACCCACATGAGCGGCATAGGGTTCAGAGTATAAGTAGTCGAAGTGTGATTTGTTTGCATGGGCCAGGGCCGACTACCCACCATGGCGTCGTTAAACCTGACAGAGACCCCGAATCCATTTACGCCATTGGCCTTCTTTCCTCCCGATATCGCCTATAAGTTTCAGATATCGCGCTACATCGGAGTCGGAACTCTTGGGGTACGGTTACCTCTCCATTGTGTTTAGCTAATGATTTCGTCATACAACGTACAGGCTTTTGTCTGGGATATTCTATCCAACCTCAATAATGATTATAGACTCATAACTACCCAAAGAGTGAGTCTCGGGACCTGTGTGTATTTCTTTTCAAGGTATAGCTCCTCGATTCGTTGTGTATACGTCGCTCACAAAAGACGGTAGATTCTGGTCGCTCCTGTATATTTTGTCCAGCACTTTATTTGGAAGTAGGCCGTCGGCTTTCGTACACACACTGAAGTTGAACAACGTCCCAGCTTATCCACTAGGGTGGTGCTCTGTCGCAGAACCACTTGTCCTCTCCAGTTACGCAATTGCAATGATGGCAAACAGTCTGCTCTTTTTCCTCCGTGCACGAGCCATCTTCAACAGGAATCCATATTTGGTGGCGTTCTTTTTCTGCCTGTGGCTCAGTGTCGTAGCGGCTGCCATTGCACTGCCAACATCCGAGAAAGCGGGAACTATCGGCCCAACCGCATACTGTATGATTTTAGATAGCAAACCTTATGCCATCGCCATGGGCATCACACCAGTCATCCATGACACAGTCCTTTTCTTGGCAATATCATGGCGATTATTTGGAAACTCCTATGTTGATCGCGGCCTAAAAGGAAATATAAGAGCTTTCTTCACAGGAGAATATCTTCCCCAGTTCTCCAAGGCCGTCCTTAAAGATGGACAACTATATTATCTGTACGACCGATTCCCTTTGCTTGAGCATTTTGCATTCATCTAATCATAGTCATCAGGTGCATTGTCGCATCGAATATTCTCGTTGTCGTCATGTTTTTCAACACAAGGGTGGGCGAGATATATCGCATCATGTTCACCGACCCCAATCTCGTAATCACAAACGCCATGGTCTGCCTCGTCTTCCGAAATACGAAATTTGGGTACCACAAACGCGTGGCAACGACCTCCGAGCTGTCGCAAAACTCCGCCGGTTCTATACTCTTTTTGCAGAGACGGACTGGGCAGAATAGCGCGAACAGGGTCGAGTCCTCCGCTGTGGTCAAGGTCACCAATGTCATCGAGGAGATGCGGGATCCGACGGACCCACACGATGCATCCCACAAGAAGATTGCGGAAATTTAAGAGGAAATACTGTAATCTCGGGGTGATAGATTGTTGGCGATAGGTCATATGCTACGCGCCCCCCGCAGGTCGCCTCCCTTATGTATTATATCTACATACTTACCTCACGGTACACCGGTCCTTGTTTTGTATGTACATTTGTTACGGAATCACCCTTTCTCCTCCGAACCACGACCATCGACGTCGCCAGTGACCAGAGTACTCCAACGTGAGTACGCCGCCAGTGAAGACATTACACCCAAGCACTAGATTATCAACCCCAACGAGTCATTTCGAGCTACACGCGTACCCCACACCCACACGGCATATTCACCATTTCTCACTCGATTTCCATTCCACGCCTACACGTTATTCCTGGGACCATGCGACCACTTTCTGCTTCACCCGTGCACCCCGTATCTCCGGCGACCGACCCATCTTTCTGTCTACGAGCAGAGAACTTGCTGCGACAGTGGAGCCCACCGCGAGAGGAAGGTTCTTCTACTGAACCTTCTCTGGGTCATTTGGGTTGTCTGAATATTCTAGCATCTCTTTCCTTCCATCTTATCCTTTGTGCTGGTCCCTACGATGTGCCCTACGTCCTCTGTGTCCTCGACGAGCTCTCCCTACGTCACCTCACGCCTCGTGTTCGCTTGCGAGCCGACGCTACGCGAGCGCCGAGCCTCCGAGAGAGTCGAACAACGCCGTTCCACGCCGATCCAGCCGTTGAAGTCGACGCGACAAGTCGTCGCTGTGGCGGCGCTACCCGACGGCGAGGCATCCGTGAGCGGACTATTCTGTTCGCCCGCCACATCCCTTCCCTGAGTTCGCGGCCCCACGTTGTCCGATATCGCCGATGCACAGCCTCGCTTCGGGTCCTGAAGTAGACCTCCACCGACGCGCACTCCCGCCAAAGCAACCCGACTCCGTCGCGCCACCCGCCGCCCGCCGATGCCACATTCTGTCCACGAATGTCACGCCCCAGACGGAACAACCGGCGCCGTCTCCGCTGCGCTCCGCCGCGTCACGCATCGGCTCGCAGCCGCCCCCTCAGGCTCCCGCTCCACAATCCGTCCCCAACCCTTCCCGCTCCCGCTCTCGCAGCCGGCACCGCCGGTACGCCGCCGCCATTACTGCCACGTAGCTTCTGACTGCTGCCACGACCACGACCATCCGTCCCGCCCCCATCGCACTCCTTCCAGGTACTTGCGCTGATTCGTCCTCACCGCTCTAGCCTTGCTTGAGATTTCATCACTCGCGACCCACATACCTCACCATCGCTCGGGCATGTCCACCGCACGCCAAATCTCGCGCGAATCCACGACGCGTGGACTGGCGACTCCCCGATCATTAGTGAGCCCGACATCCGGCGAGCGCGGTCCGTCTGCGCTGCGCTTCACCGCTCTCAACGGCCCATTTACTACTTCCCACATCTCGTCCATGCCTCCGTAGCGCATCGGGTTTAGCACGGCACACTTGGCCCTTAAGGAGGTGCTATGGCCCGCCTATGTATCTGCAAGGGGGGGACTACGTCTTCTCTATTTATTTGTCTCTGGTTCCCATGCTAACGGCTTTGTAGGTAGTAAGGTGTCAAAGACTGCACGCGGCACGGTCGATTCGAGTTCCAAGTGCTGGAAAAGAGTTTGTTCCGCCTACTACCTGGGATTTGGATGCATACCGTTACGAAAGTCGTTAAATCCCCTTAACAAGTCGAGAAACAAAATGCTCGCGCTCTACGGCAAAAACTAGTCGGTGGTCCCACCTCCGGAACCATACCACAAGCGTTGTCTTGCGTTGCATCCCTCGCCGATCTCGTTTATATCTCCATCTCCGAATCCCTATTGTTCCTGGTCCTTCACTTCATTCTTTGCCTCTCTTAAGCTTGTTCTCTCCAAGCCTATACCCTCCTTCTCCTTCCTTTCCTTTTCTGCTTCAGACTCATACCTTCCGTTTCGAATTCTGCCATTCTACATAGGAACGGCTGGAACGCAGTCATTTTCTCCCGGCCGTCACCAAGTGAATGTTTATTCCTTTGGCGTACTTACATATCTCCGGATGCTCTTGCGACCGTCCTCAGCCTAGTCAGCCCACAGCCTCTACTTTGTGTCTTCTTACTAAGGTTGTTCTGAAGTTTGTTTATGTCACGGCAAGTGAGTAAAGGGGAGGCATTTTTCCCAGCTGTGTTCTTGTTAGATGCACAAAATATTTTGGGCCCGCATCTGTTAATGAAGGGGTTACCGGCAATTTCAAAGCTCCCGGAAGGTAACTGGGACACGCTTTTGTTGAAGTCGTCGCCCACAGCACACCGTGATGGTAGGAACCAAGCCGCAGAACTCCTGTATCAGACTACAAACAAACGTCTAAATACCCGGAACAGCCGGCCCGTAAATACAGCTTTGTAAGTTGCCTTCGAAAGCTTCTCATGTAGAACCCCGAAATTTCGGGAAATGCTTATTCATCCGCTTGGTGAGCAGGCTTGCGGGCTGGACGGTAGAACCTGCGTATAAAGCAGCCATACGTGTAAGTTCTTCAAACCAACAAAGTTGAACAACGCAGTCGTCCTGTCCAACATGAAAAACATACTCTTTATCGGTGGAACCGGTACTCGAAATTCCATTGTTCTAAAAATGTCCATTTGGACTGACCCAAGATATTTACCGCAGGATATATCGGCGGCGCCGTCCTCTCGCGCTTCCTCGAAAAGAATGATCCAAACCTCAATATCACCGCCCTTGTTCGTTCGGTTGACAAAGCGGAAAAACTGCAGGCGCTCAACATGCGACTCAACATCGTTTTTGGCTCGCACAAAGATGCGGGGCTGGTCGAGCAGATCGCTTCCGCCGCCGACGTGGTCTTTTCTTTGGTGTGACATGCTTCGGGGGCAGCTTCCGTCGATTAGGCTTCTGATGAAAAATTTTAGGCGGACTCCGACAACTTGAAAGCGGCAGAGTCTATTCTGAGAGGCCTCAAAAAACGATTCGAGACTACTGGCCTCAAGCCGACCTTGCTCCACATGGTAAGCATTGCCGAATATGGGCAATCAGCCATCGTCACCTTACATATTCTGATACATCTACAATAGTCAGGACTTGGTACGTCCTCCAAACACAACCACACATAGAACTCCGCTCAAAACCAGTTAGGATGTCTTGGGGACGACGCCAAGGGCATGTTCTCCTCGTCAACGATATACAAGGACACGGATATAGCACAGATCGAGGCCCTTCCCGCTACACAACTGCACCGCAATGTCGACCTCGCAATTGTCGACGCCGATATGCAAGGTCCGTGCCAGCCTCCCATGTTTTTGTCTTTTAGAATTGGAACAAATACTTGGGTCCCACAAGGGTACATCAACTCGTATATCGTCTTGCCTGGAATCGTCTTCGGCACACCCCGCGGCATCCTGGCTGAAGCGCGCGTGCAGAACACGACAAACCTCGGTTTTACGAGCATTCTCAGTGCTTCATTTGCCAGACGCGCCGCGGGATTCGTCGGTGAGGGGAAAAATCGCATGGCTATTGTTGATGTCTCTGAAAGTACGTAATTCAACTGCATACAACAGGTCTAAGTTGGTCTGACGGCATTTAAGCTGCCGACCTCATCGAGACCCTCTACATCGCTGCCTCGGCCAATCGTACAGCACATGGAAAGCATGGCTACTACTTTGCCACTAACGGGGACGTCTCATGGGAGGAGATTGCGGAAATCGTGGAGACGCGCGCAGGGGCGCGCCGTCCATTCACACAGGAAGAGCTGGGCACATACTTCTCCGGATCGGTACCTTGCATTCCATATTACAATACACCTTCCGAACTTCGACACTGACGTTGATGACTTGCAGCAGCCAAGCCTAGGCGATGTCCTCGGCAACAATGCGCGGGCCGACTCAGAGCGGTCGCGCACGCTGGGATGGCGACCAATGAAGAAGAGTACAGATTTCTTGGCTGCGGTGCGGGATGAGGTCGAGCACTGGGAAATTTGAGCTCATGTATTCAACCTTTTGGTAGTGTATGTGTACCAGGCAGAATGGATACTGGCAGTTTGTTGAACTGTTTATAAATATTAGGGGCAGCCAGAGCAGACAATTCTGGAGGGATTATGGGTTGCAGTTATGGAAGGATTATGAATTCATTTTTCCATGAGAATCCATTGGGAAATTCAAAATAATTTCACTGAAAAACTTGAATATTCAACCAGTGTGACACTACAGAAATTGAATGTCAGATACCAACGCCCCAGCGGAGTTGAACAAGAAGGCGCACCTCGAGGACGCCACTGTCTCATCCATGATCAACTGTGGGGCCGACAAGCCCTAAACCCGATATCGTCGATGCACAGCCTCGCTTCGCGCCTTGACGCACACCTCCACAGCGGCGCGCACTCCCGCCAAAGCGGCGCGCACTCCCGCCAAAGCGGCCCGACTGCGTCGCGCCATCCGCCGGCCGCAGATGTCACGCTCTCCACGAACGCCACGCCCTGAACAGAGCAATTGGCGCCGTTGCTGCTGCGGTCCGCCCCTGGCACATCGCGCATTGGCTCGCCGCCTGCCCCTCCCGCCCCCCAATCCGTCCCCAACCCTTCCCGCCTCCGCAGCCGATGCTGCGCGGCTGTTTGGCGGTGCGCCGCTCCGCCGCCGCAATCCCTACCACGACCACGACCACCTGTCACGCCCGCATCACCCCGCTGTTTACGTTCTGCACGCGACGTCTTCCGTGCGCACGTCTAGGTTCCCGGCGTGTATTCGTTCCCTCCTCCTCCGCTCCCGTCCTCTGTGCTCTTGGCATGTCAGATGGGTGGGTGGGTATTCTCTAGGTCGCTTCGTGCGCCCAATGCCCAGGAACTCCTACGCAATCGTTATGCTATTGACGGGATGTTGACACCCCCTTTCTTTGTCTTCCCATGCGCCATGCGCCATGCGCAATGCGCCACGAGCCCACGTTGCCACCCTGCATGCTCACACAACCCAGGATGGTGCGGGTCCTTGGCTCATCCTTTCTTCCTACTCCTTCCTGCCACTTGCGCTAATCCGTCCTCGCCGCTCTAGCTTTGCATCGAATCTCATCACTCGCGATCCGCGCCACCTCACCCATGCCCACGGTACGCCAAATCTCATACGAATCCACGACATGCGGACTGGCGACTCTCCGATCGTTAGCGAGTGCGATAACGATATCCACGAGCACGATCCGTCTGCGCACCGTCCTTCCATTCTAAACGGCCCATCCATTATGTGGTACAGCTGATTAAACTTTGTGTCCGCGTGCGAGATTGGACTCGCGTTCAGCGCACGAGCGCCCTTCCCGCATGCAGCAAGTCGTCGCTCGCACCCCGGAGAGCGAATGCACAGCGGGGAAGAGCCTCGGTGCGCGCGGATGGTAACCAGATCAGTGGGTCTCGCTGTCGCTCGCGCGGAGTCTGTGAGTTCATCTCTTTTTCTTATCCCGCTGCTATGTCAATTGAAAATCCTTTCTGCTAGGATTTCTCGTCTTCCTGGAGGTACTCTCAGCGCCGTCGCGTTCGCGAGCCACTGAGTAGGTGAATTCTCTGGATTCTTCCACGCTTATCGCCTATTAACTTCTTCCCAGCCCGCCTAGTCGCCTCGTGCCAGCCCGTCTGAGTCGCCTCGTGCGTCGCTCGCTGATGCGGCGTCGCATCCAGAGTCGAAGCAAACGATGAACTCTTGGAATTGGTGTTGCATCCCCTGCTTTCCTTTTTGGGTCACGGACAAAACTTTCACTTTCGCTTCTCGTTGTCGTCGCACTCCTACCACTGTCATCGGACCTTCCGCGTTCCCTCCCCTTACCCTACCTCCCTCCTCCGTCTCTTTCCACTCGCCGTGCGCTCGTTCGTGTGCCGGTCGGCCCGAGCGGCGACGTATCACTCCGTCCACCTCTCAATCTATCTACGCCGTCATCTTTGGTATACTTCATTCTTTCCCCCTGGATAGACCTTCGTCATCTCTTCATTTCACGCCTCACCATCTTTCATACCTCTCCTTAGCTTCATTCTCAACGCTGATCTTTGTCTTCCCTCAGGTCCACATCCTCTCAGGCATGCCCGACCAAGAAGCCCCGAAAATTGAAGGTCAGCGCTAATCGCTTGGTGCGCGCACGCTACGGCATGCTCGCGTCGCCAGCACGGGAATGGAGATCATGTCTGAGTGAGTACATCGTTTCCGTCTCTCATCCGCCCCTTCCCCTCCTCGCGTCTATGCCTCCGCAGCGCAGCGCATCGGCTTCAGCGCGGCACGCTGCGTCTAACTACAGGCTCTAAGGAGGCGCTGTGGCCTATGTGTTTGCAAGGCGGGGAACGCGTCTTCTCTGTTTTATCTGTCTCTGATACACCGTGCTAACGGCTTTGTAGGTCGAGGACTGCACGCGGTACGGATGCGCCTTCGATTTCAAGTCAAGTTCCGAGAGGTGGAAAAGAGTCTGTTCCGTTTACTGCCCTCGATTTTCTGTTTCTCTAGATGGTTTTAACACCTGACCTTGTACGTCGATAAGTATGCTGATTGTCCCTCCCATAAATTGCATTTTCATATCCAGACGAAATCCTCGTGGGAACACTGGATCCAAAATGTCTATTGCTAGTGATGGCAAAGGGAAGTTTACGCCCCAAACGACCGGTGATTAAACATAGGTGGGATCTCGGCCAAGTGCAGAACATTGCATTTCATATCTAGACGAAGTCCTCGCGGGAACACGGAGTCCAAAATGTCTATTGCTAGTGCTGGCAAAGGGAAGTTGCGCCCCAACCGACCGGTGATTAAACATAGGTGGGATCTCGGCTAAGTGTCGTGGTCTCTTTTGCTTTCAGCCTAATCTTGAGGTCGAAAGCTTGCCAGGCTCAGGATGGGGCTTCTCTTTTAGATGCTGTCCCCTTTCACACATTTCCCAAGATCTGTGCGAGATCGACCTGTCATCGAACTTAAATTATCCTTCGGACCTTCACAGTACCGTACAATGGCTCAAGGTGGCAACTTATCCTACATGTCACAATATTGATGTCCTTCAATCGAGAGATCCCCACAACCACCTCTCAAAATGATTGCTCAAATCAAACATCAAACATCAGTTGGAGATGTCCGTAGGGCACGCGGAAAGTGTGTCAGGATGTCCCTGGTCCATGTACAGTTTTGATAGCTTGGAGAAGAAGTGGATGGACCTGTGCATCAGAGGCACGGTCCCTCATCTGATATAATAATATTTACCTTAACGTACAACACTCAGTATTGAACTGTGGCGGCTAGCAATGGTGACAATATTTCTGCCAAAATGTATGAGAAGACAAAGAAAAAACTCACACATGATGGGACCAGTGAACACCAAGACGGAGGGCCATCACATTTATTGACGGACTAGGATGAGTGAATCCGAATCTGGTGATCCACTCATAAGCGGACTTGGATATAAGTATCCGGTATAGGCGGTTCTTCCCAGATGGTTTCTGCTTGCTCTCAGCTTCAAACGTTGCCATGCAGCATCCCAGGACTCCCCCTAGTGTGTGTTGGGATAACCCACCATGTTTCATAGTCCACATGTTTCCCACCAGGGACCAGATTTCAGCCTGGCCTGGTTGGCTACATTCAAAAAGGACATGTTTGAGGGACTCTGTCACCCTACACCCATGACATAGTTCACGTTCCTCAAATCCTGGGAGGTGCTTCCAGCAGGCTCCAACCCGGTGGGCACCATGAATGCCCATCCAGAAAAAGGTCTTTACTTGCTTGGATAGGTCCTTGTGTTGAATAGCCTTCCAGATTTCTTAATGAGATGGGAGGGAGTTGGCCCTGGGGGCCACAGCTTCTTGTACAAGCTTCATGTTCCATGCAGTAGCCTTCCTAGTTGGAGTCTCTTGGCGTTCTTTGATGCCCTTATAGGCCACTGCCTGGGTCATGGTGGACAATTTTGCTCCCCTGACTTGTAGTCTCTGTGGGACAACCATGCTCGCTTTTGCCTGTGTGCCTGGAGTTGCCTCTATGGCTTGCTTTGTGAGACATCGTGCATTGTTTAGGGCATCCTTGTCGGGCTTGGAGCTGGCCTTAATAATGCCTGTTACTCCCTTATATTATGTGCACGCATTCCTGCTACTAGTTTTGTAACGGAACCCGGTTTGGGACACCAATCCAGCCCTTGACTATATGGTTGGACCAAAGTCCAGAAGAACCTAAGAGGCAGATAACCGAAGGTAACATTTTGAGTGAATTAGAGGGCAGCATTTTTTTAGAGCACAACGCGTGGTTGGGGGAGAAGAACAAAGAGCAAAAGGCATCGCGTTGCTCGACAACCTGCATCACAGATCTACCAAACCGAACTGTTATCGCGGATTCATCGCGGATCTGCCAAACCTACCTGTTATCGCGGATCCATCGCGGATCTGCCAAGTCGGAGTACTCCGCGCGATGTTCCGCTGTTTCAAAATCTTGCCTCGGACATTTGTTTCGTGGACGTGGACTCCAGATGTTGGACAAATTGGGCCCAAGGTTGTTTTCATCATGGCAGAATGGATGGGTAAAGAGAAACATATACTTCCAGTGTTTTCTGAACTCTGGATTCTCCCCTCGGCACAGTTGGCCTATCTAGCCGGAAATGCTTTCTCACCGGGTGCAATTAAAATACGTCCTGCTTTGACGCTGGGGGTTCATTCTGACTCGTTCGTTCATCACACCAACACGGTGCGAATGATTCTCGGCCGGGATTCTGTCCGACTTTGACGAAGCGGAGTCTTTGAGGCGTTTATCGTTTATCTCATCTACCTGTGCCCCGACCCGGACACAAATGTAGAGCATTGCAGCCCAGGGCTCAAACTCCGGTTGTATTAGACCTTGTAAGGTGCGGCGCTCCATCTGTTGTCAGGTAAGTAACGTTTAAAATCCCTGTCCTTGTCGACACCACTCATAATATCATGATCGTCCCCGGGAACAAACGTAACATTCATCATGTCCACCAACCGGCGTGAATTTTCAGCTCCACCTATCGATGCAGGGATAAAACTTAAATCTCTGTAGGTTACTCATTGACGCCACTCATACTGTATCGTCGCAGGTGGCAAACGTACCAAACATCCATCGTGCCCACCGGCGCGCGCGAATACAGAATGGATTCGTTGATTGCGTCTAAGCTGGCGAACAGCGCTTTTCGGCCATATCTGCAAGTGACACAGCTCCAGCTAGCTACCTCGCTCACACAACTGTGGGCGGAACTCCTGACCTCGAGAAAACAAATCAACAGCATATCACGATGGTCGGCTCCCCCTCATTCGGGGAGCCCACCGTGGAAATCTGTTCCGGGCCCCGGAATTCCTCTCATTAGTGTCATTCAAAGTTGACCATTTTCAGTTTCATTTTTGAGCTCATTTTTGCTCTCAATTTTGCCACTTTACAGCCAAAATTACCAAAAACGGCCGAAAAGGAGAACAAAAATGAAGTCAAAAATGAACCGAAAATGAGCAACTTTGAACGCCCTAGCCCAGCAAAAAGCAAAAATGACCATTTTCCTATTCCAAACCTCAGCCAAAATGCAAAAATGAGAACAAAAATGAGACCAAAAACGAGACAAAAATGAGACAAAAATGAGACAAAAATGGTAACTTTGAACGACGCTATTCTATTTTCTGACGGCGACAGATGCCTAGCTGCTGCTCTCTTATCCCTTCGAGCTAATTTCTTTGGCACTCTGTGAGATGTTCGGCTGACCGATTGAATAAACGCACACTACCCCGTTCTGCTCTCGCGCAAAAATCCTGCAAAAACAACCACACGGTCCGTGTCGTCTGCCCGCCTTTCTTCCCACGCCGCAGCGCATGACATTGAAGCCGTCGAGGCAACGAGGCGGCCGGCTGCTCCACTCTTCCAATAATGCTCATCAACTTCTACCCCAAGTGCATTCCGCGCTCGTTCGCAGGCATTGCACAGCCGCTCACACGCCGGGTCTCATCTGTCAAAGCACCACTGCTCACTTTCTTGATTGCAGAGTTAACGTTTGGCACGGGAGCCACGGTTCCCGGAGCTTCGCGTGCGTTTGTGGGCGGACCTTGGTGCACATGCAGTGCCGGGGACACGAACAGCATCTCATTATATATTAAATTCTTGTGAACGCGCGGACCAATGCGGTACTTCAGCAGCGTTGAAAGTATTTACACCCGACGACCCTAGCCTGGTATCTGATCCCTGATGAGAAGAAATACCACGAAGTTCTGTACTGTCGTATTTCTGATGTCCTGTCCGAGAACGGTGGAGTCCTGGGAGCCGTGTCAAGATATCTTCACACCAGTGTGAGCACGAGCAATTCGGCGGTACCTCGAAGTTGCCCGAATCGGACTATTATTAATACGCGACACACAAGATGCGATTGAACTTTCCCATTTGAATCTGCCAGGCCACAGGCCCGGGAGTGTGAATCATTAGACCTTATATCCGCGTCTCGAATCTTCGACTTCATGTCAAGGGACCTGTTTTTACATTGAGATAATCAGGTTCTCAGCGTTACTATGTCACTGAACTTGGGTTCATTCGTTGGCAATCACGAAAAAATATCCATATATGGCAGTCCGACGTTTCGCGCGACTGGAACTTTTGATGGTTGTTCAACCTATTAATATACTGTACCATTTTGACCAAATGTTCGGGTGACGGGTAACAGAGGGTCGAGAACTGAATGACGGTGACTTTTCAATTTTATGGGCTAAAAAACACTAAAAATTTCGGTCCGGCATTTGCCGGATTGCCATGTATGGCAATTTTCCCGTGATTGCCAAGAATTGAACACCTTGCAAAATGAACACCTTAAGTGACAGGTGACACCCAGTGAACATTTGGTGAAAATAGTACAGTATCCAAGCCCCAAAATTACAAAGTCATATGTCAAAGTGGTTCAGTTCACGCCCGCCTGTCACCTGTCACCTGTCACCTGAACCTTTGGTTGAAATGATACAGAAAGGTTCTTTGATTGTTACGAGTACTTGACTCACATGGGCGGCATAGGTTTCAGAGTATAAGTAGTCGAAGTGTGATTTGTTTGCATGGTCCAGGGCCGACTACCCACCATGGCGTCGTTAAACCTGACAGAGACCCCGAACCCATTTACGCCATTGGCCTTCTTTCCTCCCGATATCGCCTATAAGTTTCAGATATCGCGCTACATCGGAGTCGGAACTCTTGGGGTACGGTTACCTCTCCATTCTGTTTAGCTAATGATTTCGTCACACAACGTACAGGCTTTTGTCTGGGATATTCTATCCAACCTCAATAATGATTATAGACTCATAACTACCCAAAGAGTGAGTCTCGGGACCTGCATGTATTTCTTTTCAAGGTATAGCTCCTCGATTCGTTGTGTATACGTCGCTCACAAAAGACGGTAGATTCTGGTCGCTCCTGTATATTTTGTCCAGCGCTTTATTTGGAAGTAGGCCGTCGGCTTTCGTACACACACTGAGGTTAAAGAACATCCCAGCTTATCCACTAGGGTGGTGCTCTGTCGCAGGAATACTTGTCCTCTCCAGTTACGCAATTGCAATGATGGCAAACAGTCTGCTCTTTTTCCTCCGTGCACGAGCCATCTTCAACAAGAATCCATATTTGGTGGCGTTCTTCTTCTGCCTGTGGCTCAGTGTCGTAGCGGCTGCCATTGCACTGCCAACATCCGAGAAAGCGGGAACTATCGGCCCAACCGCATACTGTATGATTTTAGATAGCAAACCTTACGGCATCGCCATGGGCATCACACCAGTCATCCATGACACAGTCCTTTTCTTGGCAATATCATGGCGATTATTTGGAAACTCCTATGTTGATCACGGCCTAAAAGGAAATCTAAGGGCTTTCTTCACAGGAGAATATCTTCCCCAGTTCTCCAAGGCCGTCCTTAAAGATGGACAACTATATTATCTGTACGACCGATTCCTTTTGCTTGAGCATTTTGCATTCATCTAATCATAATCATCAGGTGCATTGTCGCATCGAATATTCTCGTTGTCGTCATGTTTTTCAACACCAGGGTGGGCGAGATATATCGCGTCATGTTCACCGACCCCAATCTCGTAATCACAAACGCCATGGTCTGCCTTGTCTTCCGAAATACGAAATTCGGGTACCACAAACGCGTGGCAACGACCTCCGAGCTATCGCAAAACTCCGCCGGTTCTACACTCTTTATGCAGAGACGGACTGGGCAGAATAGCGGGAACAGGGTCAAGTCCCCCGCTGTGGTCAGGGTCACCAATGTCATCGAGCAGATGCGGGATCCGACGGACCCACACGACGCATCCCACAAGAAGATCGCGGAAATTTAGGAGGAAATACTGTAATCTCGGGATGATAGATTGTTGGCGATAGGTCATATGCTACGCGCCCCGCTGTGGAAGGGTAGGTTGGACCGCAGGTCGCCTCCCTTATGTATTATATCTACATACTTACCTCACGGTACACCAGTCCCCGGACCGTATATTTGTTTTGTACGTACATTTGTTACGGAATCACCCTTTCTCCTCCGAACCACGACCATCGACGCGGCCAGTGACCAGAGTACTCCAACGTGAGTACGCCGCCAGTGAAGACATTACACCTAAGCACTAGATTATCAACCCCAACGAGTCATTTCGAGCTACACTCGTACCCCACCCCCACACGGCATATTCGCCATTTCTCACTCGATTTCTATTCCACGCCTACACGTTATTCCTGGGACCATTCGACCATTTTCTGCTTCACCCGTGCACCCCGCATCTCCGGCGACCGACCCATCTTTCTGTCTACGAGCAGAGAACTTGCTGCTGCGACAGTGGAGCCCACCGCGAGGGGAAGGTTCTTCTAGCGAACCTTCTCTGGGTCATTTGAATATTCTAGCATCCCTTTCCTTCCATCTTATCCTTTGTGCTGGTCCCTACGATGCACCCTACGCGATCGAGCCGTTGAAGTCGACGCGACAAGTCGTCGCTGTGGCGGCGCTACCCGACGGCGAGGCATCCCTGAGCGGACTATTCTGTTCGCCCACCACATCCCTTCCCTGAGTTCGCGGCCCCACGTTGTGCGATAACGGAGTAAATCCGATATCGCCGATGCACAGCCTCGCTTCGGGTCGTGAAGTGAACTTGAAGTAAACCTCCACCGACGCGCACTCCCGCCAAAACAACCCGACTCCGTCGTGCCATCCGCCGCCCGCCGATGCCACATTCCGTCCACGAACCTTACGCCCCGAACGGAGCGACCGGCGCCTTCGCCGCTGGGCTCCGCCACCACGTCATGCATGGGCACGCAGCCGCCCCTCCCGCTCCGCAATCAGTTCCCAACGGTGCCGCCAGTCCGCTGAAGTGCCGCCGCCACCACTGTCCTGCCTGCTGCGACGACCACGACCACGCGTCTCTCCCGCACTTGTGCTAATCCGCTCTACCTTGCATCGAATTTCATCACTGGCGATCCGCACCACCTCGCCATCGCTTGGGCATGTCCACCGCACGCCAAATCCCGCGCGAATCCACGACGCGTGGATTAGCGACTCCCCGATCGTAAGCAAGCACGACATCGACAAGCGCGATCCGTCTACGCCGCGCTGCGCTCCACTCTTCTCAACGACCCATCCACTAGGGGCATGACTACAAAGGTCGATTCTAGCGAAGACACGCAGCGACGTGCGCTGCAGTGGTCGTCGGCCCTGCGAGCTCTCTTCTTTCCTCTCGCGCCACGTCACCATCGCCATGGGATTCAGCGTTCGTTGTCGCTTCCCCCTCTCCCCTGGGAGCGAATACGCAGGCCGAGGCAGAGCCTTTTCGCGCGTGGGACGGTACAGATGGGAACGCGAAGAAGGAGTTTCACTGTCTTTACGCTCGCACGGAGTCGGGCATGGGGAAAGTGCCGCTTTGCCGATGTAAGTGCCGTAGACTGCCGCTGCAACTAGTCAAACTGCCGCTGTACTGCTTTGCACTGCCGCTGACTGCCGCTACCCGCGCTTCTTTGGGCATACAACTGCCGCGCAAACCTGCGGCAGTCCGCTGTGCCATTGTAGTTGCTGCAGACTGCCGCATGCTCAACATACGACCTACGGCAGTGCTCTTACACTTAGGTGCCGCTACCGCCCATGGTTGTCTATCTTCCGCTGTGTAGGTACCGTTGTAACCTCATCTTTGCCCGTCAGTTTTTCAACCTTGGAAACGCCAGCTCCAAGGTCGCAGCTGTCATTCTCTCTGACTGTAACGCAATGTTTTCACAATGAAATCCTGTGGTCATTCAACACATCCAAATTATGGTAATCTTTCACATATGATGCGGAGTCTCCCAATAGAATTCTACGAGCCCGTTGGCTGACGCATCTCACTGAGGTGCTCTGAACGTGTTCAATTGATGCGTGAATGACAAACAACAATGATAACATAGAAACAAGGTAATAGACTATTTCTCAGAATGCAGCCGTCGCGGAGATGGTGCCTGGGACTGACCCACTGGTTTTGACTTTCCCTTCAACCTCTCCCTTGGCTTCCCGGCCTTTTCCCCTTCGGCAACCTTCGCGCGCTTGCCCGGCGGTTCTGTATCAATGGCGCCCCGGTCCGCTTTACCGTTACGAGAATTGGTTCAGTGGGCTCGACCCGAGACTCGTCATCACGGCGGTAGTCATTTTCCCAGACCACATACTTTGCTTAGAATTGCAACAGGCCTTTTGACATGTCCACCAATTCTCCTGAGACGAGAGAAAACATCATCTCGAGAGCTTCATCGCCGTTGTAGGGGCACGAGATCACTCGTTCGTCCTTCAGATCCCCAAGCAAGTTGCCAGTTATTGTTATACTGGCGTGTACCGCGATACATATAGCAGAAGGCCAGCTGCCGTTTAAATTTCTGATCAGAATAAGAGTATGGAGTTGACAGAATCTCGGGTTGAACCAGTTGTCTAATTCGAGTGTAAGTGGGATGAAATACAGTTCGGGGCATGGGAAACTACCGTGGTTTTGCAACTGTTGCTCTCAAAGTATGCTGACTCTGGAAAATACACATTGGCAAGCCTACAACGAATGTTGAAATTAAAATTGAAGAGCCGCAGATGCGAGAGCGCCAAACCATACTCATTAATGCTCTTTGTGGCATTTTCTGGGACGATATCATCGAATGGGGTAGTTAGACTCTCTGTGGGTTTGAACGTTGGCGACTGCACCAGTTTTACGGTTGCCGCGCTGCAGTCAGTGTTTCTGCGTTGCGGAAATTTTTGCTGATAACTTGACTACAAGGTAGAAGCTCGGTTTTTTGGACTTACCCGGAAGTGTGTTTCATAGGCTAGAGTCGTTGGGTGCAACAATCCCAAAATGCATTCTTGGATGGTGAGGCAGCGGCAATGCAAAAGTGCCGCTACATTTTGGCTGTGTTGCCGCAGAAGTGCCGCAGGCATGTCCACGACGCAGATATTACCAAGTAGTGGCAGGCTATCAGCTCAGAATAATCAGGATTGCTATTTAACACAAAAATGACATTGCGTTTCGCCCTTTAGAGGTTGAGAAGACAGCAGGTTGTTGAACTTGAACATATGGTGGACTGAACTGGAATACAAACGGTCGGCTCGAGTTAGTTGTGTTGAAGTGAAAGTTGCGAGATGGAGAGCTGTTGGAACCCCGAGTAATGGTACGATACTAATTGGGCTTAGCTTTGTCGAGAACGAAGACTTGCCTTCATGGCGATAACAAGCTAGGCTGGGATGGCAATTGAAACAGAGGCGATATCGAGGCGATCTCAAGGCAGCACTGCAGCGGTATATTGGAAGAATAGCAGTGATGGTGTCTCGAGAAAGATATGTATTGAACAGGTGGTTCTGATAGCACTGCTTGAAGCAAATTGTGGACTGCCGCAGATGAAAGCAAGGGTGCCGCTGTTTGGGTTGAAAAGTGCTGCGGACAGACGACATTAGTGTCATTCAAAGTTGACCATTTTCAGTTTCATTTTTGCTAATTGCCACTGTCTGTTGATGTACGAGTGCCGCAGACAGGCACTAGATTGCCGCTGTATTGCTGCAGACATAAGAAGAAGTGCCGCTGCAACAGGTATTACTGCCGCTGCAAAATGCCAATTTTGCCGCTGCAGAATGTTTACCTGTGTTTGGCTGCCGCTGCAAGAAGTCACAACTCATGTCTTAACGTCGCGCACGATGACCAATTTGCACCAGACTCAATACTGCAGGATGTATTAAGTGCTCGAGGATGCATCTGGGTGATTAGGATGCCAAGAACACTGTGTTTGACACGAGTTGAACATGCACCACAAACCTGACTGCCGCTGACTGCCAGCGAATTTATCGCCCCATTTCATCCAACATTCGCGCTGATATTTGGTTTGTATGCAGGGTGCGAAGGTGTCGGCAGTCAGAGAAGAACCAGCGGGTGGAAGATCACTACTAGCTTTGAATCGAAGAAGTTCTCCCCGCTCTCGAAGATTCTCAACCCATTCCCTGGTGGACTGGCCGTCCTGAGAATTGAGTCGAATAGTTTCCGCTTCAATCTCTTTCTGTGTATAAAGATCCGGTAAGTAACAAAATTGTGTCTGGTGGGATATTAACATACTTCGATGTAACGAACGTCCGCGGCGGTAATAAACTCGTTGCGACCCGATGGGCGACTACGGAGATTCCCGAGGTTGTCCTCAGTATGTACATTGCCCCGGACCTCCTGAAGGACTCGCGCATGATCCACTCCCATCTGCAATAACTCAGCAATCCGGACACGCGTTTCAACGGGGATCCGAACAAACCGAGCATTAGCATCGCCAATAGGGTGTGAATGCTCGTGTGTGTAGCGTCCAAGGACCTCCGTCATGCCAGGGTACGTCTTGACGGTCAAACGACATTGACATCTGGTTAGAATTCGTTTAGTGGGGACCTTTCGACCGCGTGCAGTTTTCTTGGTGTACTTGGAAATGGAGCGCGATCCCTGGCGGCTACAGACATAGATATGCTTCGCCGTCCAGGCCGGTGACTGCTTCGAACGATTCCTTCGAACTTCTTTGCGGTGGAGCTCAATGGTTTTCTCGTTTTCTTCTGCCCAAATCCACTGCTGCATTTCCTCCACTGAGGACCATTTCATGGTATATTTCCCGGATGCAAGGTCATAGTGGTAAGTTCCTTGCGTAAATTGAACAGGCTACACATTGACGCCAAATGTATTGAAGGTAAAAGGATATCCTCCCGGTGGCATACTCGGCAGAGCACGACCATCGGGAGGCGCGGGGTCGGGCAGCGGCGTAGGTGGCACGGCAGACAAGAGGACTGGTGGGGTGGCAGAGACAGAAGATTGTCGTGTAAATAGCTCTGTATATTCTGGGGAGGAAAACTGTGCAGGGGAGGATTCGACCTTGAATTTGAACAACATAGGGGTAAAAGGTGGTAAGGAAATTCCAAGGTGTTACAGGGCGCGGGAAGAGATGGAACGCGTCGAAAAGACATCTCGTGATCGCGTGCTTTGGATAATCTGTGACAGACGCGTAGAAATATAATACCTGCATTGTTATTTGCGGCGAGGAAAATGAGTTTCCGGAGGACGTGGTTCATCACGTGCAACAGTTGCCAAATAGGGAAAATGATCATGGGGACCAATCTCAAAAGCTTCATTTGTGACACTGAAACATTTTAAAACAAATTTACAGCTGTTTGCACAATTGATGACAGTCGACCTGAAAAATAAACAGAAGCAAACTTTTGATCCAACGGCTTGCCGAGCTCATATCTCAGTCAATTCCAAACCGATTTATGCGATTTTAGGCGCGTTCGGGAGGGAACAAGTGGCACTGTCAATTGGTGGTACTCTCAACTTGTAATTTGTCTTTTTCCCGGATCTTCAAAATCTGCTCAAGTGAATTGGATTCCAACATGTCCCGACCTGTGCTCACTCAAATCCGAACCAATTTCCTCAATTTCATATCCATTTGAAAGACAGTGCTCAGGCATATGACCCCAAGAGTAAAGCAAATAGTTGACATAAAAATATCATTGCTATGGGTAAATCTACATATGAAGCAGTCCATTGCCTCTGGCAGTAGCTCGCAGTTGATGCAACAAAATTTTGTTCATGGGTCCTGATTGCCTCAGTCTCAGCTTTCAAATGCACCCATAACCAACCGAATCGGCCATGAAATGAATGAGAAATGATAGTAACAAGATACGGCCGAAATGAGATAGGCAAATATTCCATTCAGCGGAATTCTTGAATCGAGCCGGCCAAAATACCACCAATCGACAGCGCCACTTGTTACCTTCTGAGGGCGGCCAAGATCGCGTAAATCGGTTCGGAACTGACTGAGATATGAGCCCGGCAAGCTGTCAGATCAAAAGTTTGCTTTTGTTTATTTTCAGGTTGACTGTCCTCAATTATGCAAATGACTGTAACACTGCGAGGAATGTGGTAATTGCGAAGAGAGCCGGAGTAAATAAATCATCAAAATCAAGGGAGTGAAAACTCACGAACCTTGTTTTCCGGACTCTCCTGACCTCTCTGGATGTATCTGACGCGTCTGATGTGAATGTAACTGTCTTCAGTATCCCACTGCATGGTCTTATTGAGTTTGAACCCCAGTAGCACTTTTATTCGTGAAGGTTATGACGGGTTTGGGAATTTGAGCTATACGACTACGCTGAGTAGGTTGTCATCACAAAGGGACAAGCCCGAGACCTTTTGAATAGTATAGTAAGCCTCCCAGCATTTATCGGCTCGGGAAATCAAGTGCTTCATAACTTTTCAGTAGTTGGATGCTGAAATGTCATTGCTCATATCTCACCCAATTTGTGAGATAATGGTCTGTTTACTTGAATCTAGGGTCATCCATCATATTGTATCATTATATTCAAAAACCAGACCCCTAGGATAAGTTTGACATTTTCGCAAATTTGGGGTATTTGGTGATTTTCGGGGCATGGAGCAGGTCTGAGGGATAAAACCTGCTCTGGTTTGCTCAAGCAAAACACGTCGAAACGTGCCAGGCTGCTTAAGCGGCTTAAGCACACTCAGAGACATACTATTGGCTGTTGAGTTCGGGTACTTGAAAGTCTCAAATGGTCGAAAGCGGCTTAAGCACGCTACAACTAAACGACTTTAGCCAGTCAATACTTAAGCAGTCACCGCTTAAGCAGTCGCCACTTGAGCAATCCGGAGTGAAAGAGTTCAAAGCCCATGAGTCAGTTCATTATGACGATCATTCGCGAATTATGCGGAAATCGAATTGGGTGACCAGTAACTACAAATGGAAAAAATTGATAAGCAATAAATAGATGACAGCTTATTTGTACTTTAACTAAGTGGCATGCTCAGTGGGAGAAATGTTGGTGGCATGCCGGCGAGAAGACGGAACAAGTGAGAGGGGTAGACGTATCATGTTCGGAAAATGGCTGAATTGGGGAGGCGTGGGTGTCTCGGGGGAGTCGCAGTCGGCCTGGGTGTCATTGAAAATGGTGGCGATATGGTGGTCGGGACGAAGAAAGGCATTGCTCTGCCACTGATTCACAAGGATTGACAAGAGATCGCCAATCAGTGATCCACTCTTTGTCCCTTTCGACTGGCACCATGACAGAGTTCCACCCTTCCTTTCCTTCGAGAACCTCATCCTCAAGCTTAGTAGCATCTGCCTACGCTACACTAACGATCCCGAGAGCGGGGGACGCACAGACACAAGGTTCCAAAAAAGGTAAGTCTGCCTGCATCAGCAAACCCTGAATGCGGTACGTAAGGCTACGGAGCATTACATGGCAACCGTAGCCTACTAGCGCTACAGAAAGCTACAGAGCGCTACGTAACGCTACGTACAGGGTACCCCTTGCTACAGGCGACCCAGGGTTTGCTGATGTGCCCCCGCCACCCGCCAGCGCCCCGTCGACGAGATAGCCGAAGTGGCGCCATGCAGCGCCGCCTCTTGATGGGAAAGTGCACGCGTGCCAAGAGTACCCCAAGGCAAGTCCTCTTAAGCTGATATATCGCGAGCCCGGCTCTCATGAGAACCTTTGATTAATCGCGTTTTTCTTCTGATCAGAGCCTCGCGATGTATCAGTTTAGCCCTATGGGCTGCCATGGGGATAGGCACGCCTCACCATCACTTACATGTGCCTAGATTTTGGCCATTCTAGAGCCGGCTTGAACGCAGTGACAGTGTGAGGCGCACGCAGTCACCTCCCAGATTCGACTCACCCCACTGTTTGATCATCCACACTTTGGCCGACGCCACGCCGAATTTTGCCATTTCGACAAACTCCTTCCGCCATCGGAGAACATCCCTCCCCTTAACCCCTGCGACGGGATTCCCAAAGTTCGGATCCCAGATTGACATGTGGATTGGATGCAGGGTCGAAAGTTGTCATGGATATGAAGTCCAATGAGGCTACCGCGTTTTTGCCAAGTTCAATTTTTTTCGAGCTCCCTGAAGCCTTGCTGCCTTTGCAAAATTTGGTGGAAGGAGCAAAAGTTGTTATTTATTGACATCTAATAGAGCGAAGGCGATTGGCCCAGCCAACCATGAACGATTTGTTGAAACGCCGACTTAGCGCTAAGCCGTAAATCGCAACAGAACTGGCGGCCCTACCGGCGTTTAGGTAGTCAAACGTCTGTACACTTTCAGCATAGGGAGAAACAAAGATAAAAAAGACTCTGGTGCTGAGACCGCTCTTCGGGTCCCCTGTTCGGTTCTATTGTACATACATATCTTTTTCGGCTGCATGTATGTCGTCCCTGAGACTCCCTGTTGTCGAACATGTTACTTGACGATCACCCGCTTCTACGCCACACGATGATGGGATCTTGCCATACATGGCCAATAAGTCCTTTCGGCTGTTTTATGTGCTTGGCCTTTACCCCAGTCCCAGCACAATGCCAGCCCCCGACCGCAAGGCCCAGCGGACAAGCAACAGCTACTTCGACCCCCTCACCATCCAGCCGCCGCCGAATGAGACCGAGGAAGAGAAGGCCGCGAGGCTAGAGGTGCAGAAGGAGGCGATACGGGTGTCGCGGACGATCGATGCGGGGCTGGCCGAGTCGAAGAGGGCGTTGGAGAGGAAAAAGCATGCGGTCAAGATCCTGCTCTTAGGTTAGTCCCTGTTTCCATGAATTATGGTCATTTCTGGAAGCTAACCGCTTCCCATCGCAGGCCAATCGGAATCTGGGAAGGTTAGACGCGCGTTATAATTTTACTTTTTCTCTCACTGAGACTATTCGTTCGTTCGCAGAGTTCGGTAATAAGAAGTCCGCTCTTGGACTCATCAGATATTTTTTTGTCCGGCTGACGTTGTGGGGTGTAGATTTCCGGCTGCAATTCACACCGAAATACTTCAAAAAGAGAACTTTTTGTGTGGAAAACCGTGATCCAACTCAATCTCATAAGGTGCGCCGCCCCCTTCGATTTAGAGCAATACAATCGTTAACCGTTGGCTTGTTTCAACCCCTTCCACCACTTGCATTCAAGCAGTTCGATCAAGAAAATACTAACAGTCCTCCAAGACGAGTGGGAATCAGCCGGCGAGGCGCAGTCGCCAACAACTCCGGATTCCGCATCCCCGGACGCAAAGCCCAGCACCCCGCTGACGAGTGACCACCGGCGGCTCTCGCTCTCGCTCTCGCCCCTGCTGGTGTTCGAGACGAGCATCAGTCAGATAATGGACGGCACGACGGGCGGGTACATGGTCACCGTGCGTCCGGGGGACGGGTGCAAGCACAAGCTCGCATCGTCCGGGCGCCCGCCGTCGACGACGCTGGAGGCGCAGTCCCCGGAGGACGACGACGACGGCGCAGGCGCGAACGCAAGCAACGATCCGTCGCATGTGGCGCAGGTGCTGGCAGAGTGCAAGAACGAGATTATTGCGCTATGGGAGGATCGGGTCGTCCGGCGCGTGTTGGAGGCGCATGGGGTGTATTTGCAGGAGGAATCGGGGTTGTACGTGACGCGTCTTGTGCTGAACATTTTACTCAAGTTGCGTTGTTGGCCACAGCTTTTTGGACGACACTTCACGAATCGCGGCGCTGGATTATGTACCATCGGATCGTGCGTCCGTCCCATCCTCTAACCTGCACATACTAATTTTTTTATAGGCGACATCATGCGCGCCCAGATCCGCACGATCGGCGTCGAAGAGCACCGCTTCGTCACAGAGTCCGGTAAGCGGTCAGTACGCATCCTCTTCACGCTCAGAATAAACTTGGCGTTGGCTGTTGGCGGGTGATTAACCAGGATTTAGAGCAGGGACGGAGTTTTATATCACGGAAGTGTGTGGGAATAGTAATCGGGTGAGTTTCAACTCAAGGTGCTGAGTTCTGTATTTGATTTTTGATTTTTGGAACAGCGGTCAACATGGGTCAGTCTCGTCTTGCTCGCGTGGAAATGGGATGTCGCTGATAAAAGGGTTGGTTCGATTTCTTTAGGTACCATATTTCGACGATGGTGCGGATCTATTGCCTTTCCTGCGACTTCTACTAATGCCTTTGCTTTAGTACAAGCAATCATCTTCCTCGCCCCGCTCACATTCTGGCAGACTCTCGAGAAGGACAACCAGAAGGTCAACAGTGTCGTAAGTTTGAACCAATCCACTCAACATGTCATATGCTGATGTCACTTGGCCGATAGCAAGACTCGCTCGAACTCTGGCGCGAAATCGCCGGGAACCCGCTCTTCGCCAAGGCGGCGCTCATCTTGGTGTTCAATAAAGTGGGTCTTCCTCTTTTCTTGATACGATGGAAATGCGGTACTGATGATTACACCCGCCCGTAGAAAGACCTCCTCCAAGCGCACATCAACGCGGGCGTGATGGTGAAGGACTACGTCCCGAGCTTCGGGATACGATCGAACGACGTCGTGTCGGTGACGAAATGTATGTTATCTTTCGCACATCCCTTCCCCTTCTTCGCTAGCGAGTTATCCTGATCCCTTTTTCTTGTAGACTTCCGGGACAAGTTCTGCGCGTACCACGTAAGTTGTCTGCTCTGTCCACTCTTTATGCCGAGTACCGCGACTTACATAGTATGTCTGATGTGGCGGCGGCAACAGCGGAAATTCTCGCCCGAGCCGCGGCCCTTTATATTTTACGAGACGGAGGCCATCGTAAGTGGCGCTCCTAACTGCTACCGCCGGCGGGGTTTGAACGTTTCCGTAATCGTTTGTGCATAGGACACAAAATCGACGGCTATAATCCTAGGGGAAGGCTCGTCGTCCCGTCCCACCGCCCTCAACTTATACTGACTGACCGACTGACCCTCATCCAGTCCAAAAGCAAACAAACTGAAACCATCTGAAAGACCTAGATACACAGGGAGGATAACCAGATACCTTGTACTCAAACATTTGAAAGATATGCTGAAATTATTTATAATAACTTTCACATGTTTGAGGCCTCAACATACAAAATATGTTCAAAGTAACTTCTGGGTGCCAAGGAGTATGAAGAAGATATCCAGATCATTGAGAAGTTATTTTGAATATCTTCTGTATATTCCAGTCACAAACATCTGAGGCTGTGCCGAGGTCTGACTACTTTGTCCAACCTCTTCCTACCTGCGTAGGCACAGCTGACCCAACATTTCCTTGCACTTTTTTACTCATTTCTTTGTTGACACACTCCCCAAACCCCTTGGCCATCTACATGTTAGAATATGGCAAGCGAAGCAAATTGCCACCGAAGATTATCCTAGCCCGTGAGTCGAAGCGAACTCAATCTGGAAAAGGAAATCTATCCAAATGGTGAACATCTTTGCTTGCCCAAAAAGGAAATTATAGTCGGCAAGTATAATCCTCACCATCCCATTTTGTAAAGGACCATGTGGACACTCAGGTGAGACACTCCTTGAAACATACATGAAACCAGGAGTGTACAGCCTTACAGAAACAGTATAAAAGAGAAGTAGAATACAGCATGTAAATTAGGCTCAGGCTTGGGAACTTTCCCTCCTCCAATTCTACTGCCTCACCAAAGCCCTCCCTGCTCCCTTCACTTCCTCAGCACCACCATTTAACTGCTAATAGGTTATGAGCCCTGGCCCTGACTCTGGCTCTCTCATGTCTACCTCACCTTTCAATCTGTACCAGGTCACCAAACCCAAGGATGATGGAGTGAATTGGTTATCATACAAGAGTTGCACCATACATGCGCTCAAGGCATGTAATCTTCATTGTCACCTATCGGGCACGGCATGCAGGCCATACAAGTTCATGCTGAAGGACCTTAACACAGAGGATAGTCCGTTACTTCTAGAAGACAGGTCAACTGAAGCAACACCGGCACAGGTCAAGGAGAATGAGAAGTGGGATGCATTCGAGCAGAAGGAGGCCCAGGTCATTCAACAGATCATGAGCACAGTCAATGACAGAATACTGCTGCTGATTGAGGGCCTGGAGTCCCAAACTGCCGCCAAGGTTTGGAACCTTGTGTGTGGCGAGTATGAGGACAAGAGCAAGCTGGTGAGGAAGAACAGAGTTCTGAGCTTGTAAAAAGAAATGATGGGTCGGTCGGCCAGATACGGAGTGTACGGGTGAAGTAGAATGTCAACGAAAGGTCCTGAATATGGTGTCAAGGCGTGGAATGGAAATCAGGTGAGAAATGGGGGGAGTGGCATGTGGGCGTGAAGTACGGGCACAGAGTAAAAAGGGCTCGTGAAGGAACAAATCTCGGGCTCAGGTGTATCGGGTTCACTGGTGGCGTGCTCACTGTGGGGCACTCAAGTCACTGGCCACGTTGATGGTGGTGGTTTGAGTGTAAGAAGGATGATACATGACATGTGTATGTATGAAATAAGTGATCGGTCCGAAGGCCGATGTGCCATTCACTAAGCAACGAGATTGTTATATCCAGTGCCGGAGGACAAGGAGTAGCCTGGGAATGAAAGGACTAGTCCGACAATGGATTAGGACGGAGGAGTCTAAGTGGCGGAGATATGGTCATTCTCGCGATCACTACACGGAGACGTAGATGATGGGTGGGTGAGTGACGCGACTATCTGGGTAAGCGTGACCATATGGGAGCAAGAACGAATAAGCAGGACAAAATGAGCATGATGTGGTTATGCCCGATGACCAAAGTCAGAGACTGGAAACATGCTGTGACGCAGAGCACGAAGGCGTGGGAAATGCGGAGGATCCGGAGCTGCGGGGAGCCGGAGCTAGTGCGGAGGTGCTGACATAAGCAGGGCCCATGCGATGTTGCCGGAGCCGGAGAAAACGCGGAGGTGACGCAATGGCCAGAGGGAAATGTCAGAAGATGTTGTGGAGGTGAAATGAATAAATAACTGATAATCAATTACAGTCGATAATCTGCCAGAGGGTTCCGGGGGTAGCTCCGGAAGGCCGGAGCCGGAGCTGGAACCGGAGCCGAAGCCGGAGCCGGAGCTGGCGGCGAGGCCAGAAACGTGGCCGGAAGGAATCGGGAGGGCGAACATACTTGGAGCATCATACGATGAAGAGGCGGAAGTCGACGATGATTGAATGAATGATTTGCCAGAGGGCCGGAGGTAGAATCAAGAGTGCGAGGAAAGAGATAAAGAAGGTATAATGATGGAGCACATCATGTTTGCCACATAACGTTTTATTTTGAAGCTAGTGAAACAGACAATGTACTCTAGCTTTTATACTAATTTATGAAGAAGTCCGAATGTGGACGGAGAAGTAAAGGAAAGACAATAAGGACAATAAGTAGTCCTAGCTAAGGTATTGGATAAACAATAAAACAATAAGGAGGAGCATATGGCATGTGAGCATGTGAGTGAAATGATATCGAAGAAGAACAGAGACATAGAAATGATAAGTAATACCTTTCAGCAAGGTATAAGTCACGCTGGCACCGGAAGCACAGAGCGTGGGAATCCGGAGGTAGCGTGGGAGAAACAGAGGATCAAAGGTAAAATCTCCGGAGGAGTGAAGTGGAGAGTTACGGAGGAATGAGGAACTCAATGCGGAGGAACTGCGGAATGCAGCGTATGGGTCAAGGAATGTGAAGGCATAAAGTGCCGGAGGGAAAAGGATAAGTGACCAGTGATCAGACCGTGGGAATCCGGAGATCGGAGGTCTGGAGGTCCAGAGATCGGAGATCCGGACAAATAGCATCCGGAACGAAATGCGACGAGAAACAGGCGCAATGGAAGGATATGTGACCATAGGCTCATAATAGGAAAGAGGACCGGAGGGTACCGGAACATGGGAATGATGGGAACCCAACCTGGAGGGGAGTGACCGGAAGGGAAGCGAACCCAGAGGGTAAAATGGAGGATGGCCGGAGGGATATTGGAGGAAGATAATATATAAAGGGGAAACGCTCAGTAAACCTTCATTGCGTAAAAACCCCTGAAGCCCCAAGATCACGAGGAAGTTAAATGAGGGGTGAAGGGCTGATGTTGAAATGGAAAGAAAGGATTTCCCGCCAGGGCTTTAGGGAGTGTATAGGGGTTGTTGTATGCATGACCATAACAGAGATAGGGGAAAGGGGGAGCACAACGAGCGGTTCATCCCCCCCTTCCTCACTGGGCATCGCAGATCAATGATGACAGCTCCAAGAAATGTGATGCAGTGAGAAAGAGGATGTAATTGCCCATCTTGACTGTATGCACACGCAGCATGAGGAGTTGGCCTCATTGGGGGCCAAAGTCATGGACAAGGATTTCCTCCCCATCATTCAGGGTTCAATGCCTGAATCATACCAGCCCATCCTCACATCCATCATATCCACTTTGCAGATTGGGAAGGTAATCCTCACTCCAAATGACCTCATCAGTCACCTTTTGGAGGAGGCGGAACACTGGAAACTCATGGAGAAAATCTACGCCAAAGGCAATCATCACCAGCCAGAAGAAAACTCTGCCTACTATTTGAGAACTGTGGCTAAGGATGGCCATGGGTCTGGGTCTGGGTATCACCGGCTGGCACTGTACCCTTACCCGCCAAACCTGTACCCCACCCGGGTCCGGTTTTGCCGGTGTGTATCAAAGGGATGTTGATGTCAAGAAGCCAGTTGGCTGTAAGGTCAAGCTCAACAGCGCTAGAAGTCATGCTGACCTGAAATACGAGTAAGTGGTGTACAATTAAGAAGAAAGGAGTGACACACCACATCACCACCCTCAACAATCTTGACATTGTAATTATTGTTGTGAGAGTTATAACAAAGGTCAAACTCATCTTTCACGATCTGTTCAGCTGTGTCAATCCAGTCTTGATCCCACTTGTGCAAGCGGAAGTACTCCAGTTTGAGACTTGGATGAAGCACTGGTGAAGTAGCATCAGCAGACAGAAATTAGAATGTGTTACATCAACATACCCATCACAATATGATAAACATTTGAGGTGTTTGTTGAGATAAGGACCATGGTGTCACTATCGAAAGGTAATGTGTTTTGAATTAAGTCACCATTTGTTTAATCACTTGACTTTTATTCATTTCCCTCGGTTTCTTCCATACGGCTTGAGCAGCTTAAGCTAGCTCGACCACTTAGTAGCAGAAATACATATTTTCAAGTCTACATAGTAATGTGACAATATTGCGGCCTGCTTAAGCGGCTTAAGCAGGCCGGCACGTCTCAACGCAGTTTGCTTAAGCAAACGAGAGCAGGTGACAGACGTTTTCGAGATTTTCCTCTTTTGTGCTGACGCGGCCGTGACGGTACCGGTGAGAACGCAGGGCTAAATGCAGGGCTAACTGTCAAGTTATCATTTGAGCAGTTGTGGAGTCGGAAAAGGGCGGACAGCTAAAAGGAAATCCGATATTGAACCCTGTCAAACGCGGGTATCCGCTTTAACTTCTATCCAATAACAGAACGAATTAGGGATTGAGGGCCATGTTCGGTGGGGAAGTCTAAAGAACAGAGGGAGACTACGATGCTGTGAGTACAAAGGAATGTAACTGTTTTCCCATTGGACCACCGCAGTCTTGTCCTCATCTCAAGGCAATTACTCGTAGACATAGCATAGCATGCCATCTGTTGTGCTCAGAACGTCAGATATTTTCGGAGGAGGGAAGAGTCCATCCGAAGGCATGGTGGAGCTGATCTAAAAAAGCGGTCACTAAAATCCCGGGCAGAAGGGAGCGAATGTACGTTGTAGAATGGGCCGGCGCCGTTCGGGAATTCATGATAGTAGGTCGAGTTATCCAGGGCCTGTACAGATCCGCCGAAGAATGCTTTCTTGTTCGAGGGGTGCTTGTTTTGCCAGTCGAACCTGCAGAACAAATATATATTTATCTTGACAGAAAATTTGAATGGTCATACCACATCTTATCAACCATCTAGAAAATTTTATCATTCACCAAACTAGTAGCATTTTTCAAGGAACAGGACGTACACCGTGATGCAGCCAGAAAAGTGGCTCTGAAAATGCTTCGTGCGCTGCGGAAGTGGATTTTAGTTTTGTACCCACCGTTGGGCGAAAATGTCGGGCCGTCAGCACAATCTGGAGCAGCATCCCCGGGACACTGTCCCCAAAGATCTCTGTTTTCCACCGTCAGAGTTATGAGTAGAAAAGGTTTGGGTACACTCACCCGCCCACCATGAGATGCACCGCCCCATGCGAACCCTGAGAAAATACCGCGTCAATCAGTACTTCACTCGAGAAGTGCGTGACGGCGCACATTATATCCCTCGAAATACGACTGGAACCCCTTGTAGTCACCAACAAATCCGTTCACAAGCTTGTCCCGCTCTGCCGGCGTGAACGTCGCGTTCGCGTCAAGTTGGTCATCTGCCTCGGTCATGAAACCGTCGAGTGGCCAGTTGAGGTATGGCTGCATGGTCCAGTTTCGGCGGAGGGTGTGCGGTGAAGGATAAGTCAGGCGGAAGGAGGATTTGTTGGAGAATGCCCCATCAGGCACGCGGATATCGTTGCTTGGGTCTCCCCATCCGCCGAGCCCGCTTATGGGATTCGAATCTCGGAACATCACAGAATTGAAAACGTCCTTCGAGTCTGAGGATCACAATAAGCATTTTTCCGAAACCAAAAATTCAAGTTAAGACCTTCGACCCAGTTCCAGTACGGGCTAGTTCCGGTGAACCCACACCTGGACTTGAGTGCCGATTCGTAGACTGCGACATACCACCGGTGCCACGGGAGAAACAGGCCAGTGAAGTGAATCTTGTAGTAGGTCCATTCGTCAACATCATGATGAACGTGAATGCGCTGATGGTGAGCTCACCCCTTGTGTTCAAGTCTGCACTCGGGACGAAGGGTTAAGCTTGGAAGAGTGGACATAGCAACACAGAAAAATAACAGACCCTGCATTTGTCATATATCTCATTAACGTGGTGCATTCAAATCGGAGACAAATCACACTCACCATATGCATGTAAACAAAATCATCATAGTAGGAACTCGAAGAGTTAATCGGAGGGATGTTTGAAATGGATCGGTTGACTGTCGGCGTCAACGCAGTATCGTGGGGTAGGTTCGCTAAACACTATGACCTGACGCATGAGAGAGTTCGCAGCGGACACAAAAAATGCCTCACTTTCACAGCATCGATCCACTCTGTCCGTTCTGCTACGCTGAGCGTGCGCCACTCTCGCCTAACTGCAGGCTTTACACATATCGCTTCAGCAACGGGTATGCTGAGTAGGAAAAGCGAAGCCGAAAGCACAGTGCCCAGAGGGAAGAACATCGTCAGAGAGACAATAGGGAACTGCATGCCCTGCTGAATATAAAGCAGTCAAATGATCTCCGAAGGCGCGTACTGAGTACGTACATGCGTTGCCAGCCGATTGTCGCATCTCAAGTTGCTCGGCTCCCGCCTCTTCGCCTTTGCCCCCCGTCCTCCAACACCCACGTCTACTCCGTCCGAGGAGAGGGTGCATTGGTCTAGCTGTGACGGCATCAAAGTGCGAAGCCTTCGAGTTGCTCGGCTCCCGCCTCTTCGCCTCCGCCACCCCTCCTCGAGGATACTCTACTCCGCAATTTGGTAAATTGCCACCGATGGCTCCACACATCCGTGATCGCACAACGGAACTTAATTTCGTTGGTCGGCTCTTGGTCATCAGTTCTACCTTCCGAATTCGGCGACTTTCGCGCGAGCCTAAGGGATACGCAGGGACCGTCGCCAGGAGTGCTTTTGGAAGAAATGGTCCGCTGTTCCTGTCTTCCAAGAATTAATTCGAAAAAAAGCGAGCTATGTATCCCGCTGCGGAAGGAAAATGAAAGCAAAGGGATCTAACTTCCGAAAATCAAGTCCTCCCCGAAAACCAACGATTCGCGGCCCCTTAAGACTTGATCAGAGATTAGGGCGGAAAAGAAATCCGTTTTAGGGTATATAGGGAGCAAATCCTTGACTTACCTGCTAGAAACGAAGCAATAGGCTTATGGAATTTACAAAGATATCTGGTACAAGGTCCCGAAAGACCATCCTGGGGTCATTTTGTTGATTTCCTTCTTGAAAATTACCTGGAGACAAGGTATCTCAATCTCCGCCCAGGTCAAGAAGGTCTGCCGATTTCAATCCCCCCTTGGATGCAAATAGGATGAACATTTTGCCCTTTCCGAGCTGAATACCTGGCCGGCGGATGTGTCCGATTGGCATCCAAATTGAATGTCCTTCGCTCCTTAGCTCGTTGGCGGAAGCTTGGTCTTGGCTCCTAGAGTATCCTTCATCGAATTTAGTCCTCTTTTATTGCGTGGCCGCCGCTGACGGATACCTCCGCCGCCCCCCAAATGTTTCAGACTGTGTTGCCCCACCACCTGGGACTGTGTTCCTCAGTGAGCTGCTAGTTTCTTGTCCTCCTTGAGTGCAACTAGGACAGACATTTCACCGTTCTCCAGCGGAATATTTGGCCAGCAGATGCGTCCGACGGGCACTCCGACAGCACAGTAGGTCTGGTCAACGACTTTAGTTGACCTGATGGTTTTGATCTACCTTCACTCACTATGAGTTACTTACCTGCATCTGTGAGTTTTTGTCTCCAAATTTAATGCTTGTTCCAGTTTATCTGAGCACCAAGTGAAGGACAGTTCTTGCATTTCAATAAGTCATATTTCATCTTCTCAATAAGTTCTCCGTAATAACATGGTTGTATTGACCTCCAAAATGAATCAGCAACAAGTTTAATTCTGTCTACAGTGCATTTTTAATAACCAAATGTTGAAAAGTAGGCAATGTTGTTGACATTGATATGCGGCGGACGCATCTGCCGGCAGCGTCGGAAGCCTCCTCAATCAAGTAGGCTGCTTTTAACATACCAACTAGCAAGACAAATGTCAAGGCGGCCAAGAAATGTTCTATATTTCCTTTTTATATCTAGAATGAAGTTGAACTATTTCTTTGAACCACGGGAAATTCTCGGTGGGAATCCGGCCGATGATTGATCGGCCAATCAGAGGACGAATAAACATTGTCCTACAGCGAAACATTTCCTATGTGTTCAATACTGAATGGAATATTATGATCCAGGCCTTGAATAATAGTTTTAATCTGTCCCCTTCAGAAATGAAGCAAAATTGCTGCCCTTCTTTGACGTTCATTATCTCTAATTCATGGTGCAAGAGTAAGCAATAAGGGGTGAACTGAGTTGTACTGTTGAATCTTGGTCAAATCATCAAAAAATTCATATTCAACAAGTTGATTTTTTTTTTTCTTAGCCCAAATCATTGCCGTATATGTTGTAAGAGGTACATAACATGCATTTGATGACAAAATGACGGTTTCTTTGCAAGTTAGAACAAACCTTCTGGGACAAAAATCGAAAAAATACCTGGAACTTTGTTATTGGGTTCTGCTCTGTCACTTTTTGCCGTCTCTGCCATGCTACTTCAGTGAATACAATTGAATTCTTTTGAATTAAGTATCCAGCAACAGATAGTTACACTAATCTCAGCTGAAAAAGTCCACTAAAGCCTGCGGCAGACGTCTCTGATGGTGCATCGGATGCATCCACCACACAGATCAGACCTCTTCAGTATTCTATTTCTACTCAATTGACAGAAGAAGACAGTTCAAAATTACTTAGTTCAGCTATTCTAGTCCAGTACATCTACAGGACGATGATGAAATAAGCATTTATGGACCTGGATGAAATGTTCAACAAATGGCCAATGATTTCAACCATAGTTCTGGACCCAATGAGCTGCATATTCAAATCCGCAGTCAAGAGTTGTCAGGTATTAGTGCCTGGCCATGGTTTTCATATTGAATAGATGTCAGCCAATGCTATTGTCTCGAAAATGAAGGCTGCCGAATTGTATGGATTCAATCAACAATAAATTGAATTTTCATCCATTGGCATGGGCAATGAGACACAAGGCATTCATGTGCAAGGAAGCAGTGGTAGGACTCAGGATGATATGACCAGCCAGGATGCTGGCAATTTTGATCCAGTGTCCTGTAATATTTGATGCCAAAGCCCAATCTAGCCCTTCAACATCGTAAAATATCAAGAAACAAACTCAGAGAATACGGAAACGGCCACAGAGGATACATTGGGCCGCAACAGGTGGCCAGGCATCTGCCGGTACACTGAAGGCATTTCTGGTCAGGTCTCAGGCCTGAAGAGCTGAAATATGCTCACATGCTACTTGGGATAGAACTGAGTATATTTCCGACATTTGAAAGGGAACCACACAAAAGAGATTTAATACGGATGCCCGTCAGACACATCCACCAGCGAGGATATACAAGATGGCGGGCCCAGATAGATTTGATCTGAGGCAGATGGATTTGATGCGAGGCAGATTAGATCGAAGTGCGGCAGATGTTCATTTTGGGTATCTGCCTTACTTGATCGAGCTCGCTTGCGGGGAGTCAATGGTGTGCCAGCTGATGGTTTTTTCGCAGCTCTCTCTTCTACGAGGATCGAGAAGGTGGCGGGCCCAGATGAATTTGATCTGAGGCAGATCAAATCGATGAGAGGCAGATGGATGAATGTGCAGCCCATTCTCGTGTCCAAATACGGCTGTGAAGATAAGTGCGACATATTTCAATGTGCCATACTTTGTCTTGATGTGTCTTACTTAACGGGTTTTTGTGCCGGCACAGTTTAACTCATAGCTTGCAGTAGGCAGGGTTTATTCAAGTTGACTTGAAGTGATTATGATTATGAGTGCTACTACTCATTGTACCCTAACTCAAGCTCAGCTCTTCATACTCTGATTGTGATAGAGTGGGCTCCGCAAAAGTCACGAACTTTCCTGGCAGCCCTGCCAGTGAGTTAAAAATGCATTAAGAAAATAGAGGAGTGTTGAATTGCAACGTGATGCATACCTTTGCGCATGGACACCACATAGTTTATAGAGATGGTGGGTGGCAGAATGGCCGCTGTTACGGCTGTGTCGTTCGGAGGCTCTGGCTCATCTGAGATGCTCGTGTTCAATGTCTATATCTGCCGGGTATGTACACATTTGGAAACAGTGCATGATGCTCACCACCACTTGGGACACTCGGATCATCTCAGTCTGTGGCGATGCCGATGCTGCTGCGGGTGATGGGCTTCCAGAGTCCGCGGGATATAAGTTCTTCGCCACATGCATGGGCGAACGCTTTGCTGGGAAATTTGCATGCCAGTGCTCAAGTGCTGGGAGGCAATTTTGAATGAAAATGAGGGTGTGAGATGGACATACCGGTGAAAGCAAAGCCAAAACGGCACACCAGTCGACATCCTTCCTGCCAGTGCCGTAAAGGCGGGGAGGGTAACTATCCCCTCACTGTTCCTCTTGGAAGCAGGAGTCATTTGGAGCGTCGGGAACGTGTCGGGAACGTCGCGGGGGCGGGGGATGTTGGGGGATGGTGGTGGTAGAAGTCTGCCTCTCACCGAATTGATCTGCCTCAGATCAAATTCATCTGGGCCCGCCACCTTGTCGATCCTCTCCACCAGCCGGGTATTCAGCAGGAGAAAGGGCAAAATGTTCATCCTATTTACATCCAAGGGGGTATTGAAATCGGCAGACCTTCGGGCAACAGTCCCAAGAGGTGGGGTGGTACAGCCTGCAAAATTTGGGGGGGTCGGATGTATCTGTTGGTGGCCGGCGCACAGCAAAAAAGAACCAAACTTGGTGAACAATACTACAGGAGCCAAGATCAAGATTCTGCTGACAAAGCTAAGGAGTGATTGTCTGAGCTTAGGGTGGGGTGGTACAGCTGGCAGAAAAGAGCAGGGAGGGCGGACATGCCTGGTGTGCATCACGGGAAAATAATACTTTCTCAAATGGGAACATGACTAATACGTGACTATATATATAACGTCCGGCGTCAGACATGGGCCTCTTAGGGGGTTTATTCACCTATGGAATAAACTCCCTAAGAGGCCCTTTACGTAACTCTGTCGGACTTCGCTGGGGTTGATTGTCCAAGGGGGTTTCAACTTTCGAAAATCAGATATTGGGTCGAAAAGATTTTTTCAACCCCGAGCTGACCCCCTCTCCCCCCCTCTCCTTCCATATTGGGAAGGTGGTTTCCACCCCTAGAGCCGGGCCGGTGTATCCGAGTTGCAGCGCTGCTTTCCAGGCTGAATTCCACCACTTATCTCTACTTTGAGCATGGTTATTTATATTCTACATGGGATATGGTGACTCATAAGCCTCTTTGAGAAGTTTCTGATTTTCTCAAATAAAAAAAAAACCCTGTGCTCTAGTTGTGCTCACAACCTGTTACACTCAGCTTGAGTGCTGAACATGAGGTTTGGAAGCCAGGCATTGTGCTAGACACTTCTTCAAGTATCCAATACCCCTTCTGGCACCTGAAGGCATTATTGGCACTTTTGAAGCCTTTTGTAACATACAGTACAAAAATTTTTTGGCCAACCCTGGACCCCCCGATGTAAAAAAATTTATTCTTGGCACCCTCTTGGGATTGTCCAAATTGCAATAGGTCCGCAGCAAATACACATACATACTGACAGAGGCATGTACCGTATATGATAGGCTCATTACCAGCCTGCCTGCGATGAGCAACGAATGTGGCAAAGCACATTGCCGTAGGCAGGCTGGTACTTCTCGGGATGTGCCAAAGGGCTGAGCCCGGAGTTTGAACTTTTGGCGGATGCCGATCATCGGCATCATGGTGGCTGTGTAATGCCATCATTTCTCACTAAAAATCGAGGCCTCAGTATGCAACACATGCAGACATTCTGAAAATTGTGGAGAGGCAGAGTTTAAGAATGTGGTATTTAGACCATGGCCTATCTTTGAAAAATTTCCAACCACATCAAATTGAGACCAGAACAGCAGAGAAGGAAATTTTTTCAAACTCCGTGCCCAGGGCTTTCCCACAGCCTGAATTGTACCAGCCTGCCTACGGCAAAGTGCTCGCCACATTTTTTTGCCATTCGTAGGCAGGCTGGTCACGAGCCTACGTACATGAGCCCGGAGTCGAAATAAAATAAAATAAAAATAAAAATAAAAAAATGTTCGCCCCGCCACATCCTTCCCTGAGTTCGCGGTCCCACGATGTGCGATAACGGAGTAGGCCCGATATCGCCAATGCACAGCCTCGCTTCGGGTCGTGAAGTAAACCTCCACCGATGCGCAGAGGGTAGACCAAAAGGATGGGACTCGGAAGAATGAGACTCGCGTATTCCCTCGGCTAGCCTCGCTTACGTCGCTTAACATCAACAATGGGACTCGGAATACGTTATGCATCAAGTAGATTTAAACCCCGCCCTACTCAGCACCACGCAGTGGGCCTCCGCGGCGAGCGGATGCTCCACGCAGTGGGCCAAGCGGCGAGCGCCAGGGGGGGGTCCGCGGGGGTCTCCCCCGCGCTATATTAATTTTTATGCTGAGACTAAGCTAAAAAAATGCGAAAACAATGAAAATACTTACTGAGATTTGCCGTCAGGCCAGAGGAGGGGGTCCGGGGGGAACACCGTTCCCCCCGGCAGTTAATATTTCCTAAACAGCGTTGAATACCCATTTTTAATCCAAAATACTTACAGCCGGCTCTCGCCGCCGGGAGTGATGGGTTGATGCCGCCGTGATCGGCTCAGTGATCCCTCCCACTCTTAGCCGAGTCCCATTGCATCAGTCCCATTCTTCTGGGATAGACTCCGATGCGCACTCCCGCCAAAGCAGCCCGACTCCGACACTCCGCTCACGAACGTCACACCCCAGACAGAGCAACGGGCGCCGTCGCCGCTGCGGTCCGCCACCACGTCACACATCGGCTCGCAGCCGCCCCTCAGGCTCCCGCTCCGCAATCCGTCCCCAACCCTTCCCGCTCCCCGCTCTCGCAGCCGGTGCCGCAGGTAAGCCACCGCCAGTGCTGCCACGTAGATTCTGACTGCTGCCACGACCACGACCATCCGTCCCGCCCCCATCGCACTCCTTCCAGGTACTTGCGCTGATCCGTCCTCACCGCTCTAGCCTTGCTTTAGATTTCATCATTCGCGACCCACGTACTTCACCATCGCTCGGGCATGTCCACCACACGCCAAATTTCGCGCGAATCCACGACGCGTGGACTGGCGACTCCCCGATCATTAGTGAGCCCGACATCCTGGCGAGCGCGGTCCGTCTGCGCTTCACCGCTCTCAACGGCCCATTCACTATGCGGCAGGACTACGAAGTACGGGGCGTGGCGAAACGGCACGACGACTCGTGCAATCCAGCTGATTACACTTTGTATCCCAGTCCACGATTGGACTCCCGTAGGGTGCCCTTTCCGCATGCAGCAAGTCGTCACTCGAGCGAATGAGCAGCAGGGAAGAGCCTCGGCGCTGATGAGATCGAAGAATGGGTTTTGCTGTCTTTACGCTCGCACGGAATGTGTGAGTTTATCTTTTCTTCTTATCCCGCTGCTATATCGTCGATCGACTATTCTTAATACCAGGCTAACTCGTCTTCTTGGAGCTACTTTCAGTGCCGTAGCGTTTGCGAGCCACCGAGTGAGTGGATTTTCCGGATTTTCACAAGCTTGCCGCCTATCGATGTCTTCCCAGCCCGCCTAGTCCTCTCGCGCCTCGCGCCTCGCGCCTCGCGCCTCGCCCGCTGCGTCGTCGTATCCAGAGCACACACTCCAAGGCCACACCAAAACTCGATGGAAAAGGCTCCGTAGCGGCTGGTCCGCATCTAAGAATGGGACTATGGTATAGTTGCATTTCGGAGGTATCAGACGACGCCTGTTCGATTCGGGCCAGAGCCGTAACCTGAAGCCAGAAATTTTTTTTTTTTTCTGGTTTTTTTTTTTTTTTTCCCTGCTTTTCGCAGTAAAACCGAAATTCCATGGATCGCCCGAACGAGAAAAAAAAAAAAAAAAAAAAAAAAAAAACGACTATAGCAGGGGGAATGGCAGGTGAGTATTCAATCCAAGGGTTTCTGACTCGTGTGCTCGCCTATACATTCGTTCATACTAAATTCACAGTATTAGACTCGGCACATGACCAGCCCGCCTACAAATGCCAAACAAGATGTGCTGAACACTTTGCCGTAGGCGATGTATTCATGACATCCCCTCTCCTTTCCTTCTCTTTCCTCATTTGTTCTGATTTTCGTCTCTTACGTTATTTCTCAGGAAATTCCCTGGAAGATATCCCGTCCAATCGCAGGTTGTTTCTCACTTGTCCCGTCGTCGCTGCAGAGATCACCATTGCAATATTCCTTTCTGAATCTCCCACCGACTTTATTACTCATTCCAAAGACAGAATTTCGGCCGTTAATCGGCCTGGATTTTGTGCGCATCGTGACCAGATTATTAATGTGAGGTCCGCCAATCTTTTGGAGGTAAGGACCCCCGTAACAGTCGTCAAGAAGCCAAGTAGTCACACAGAAGAGTGGGTGACGTGTTGGATTCCAGAAAACTGAAGAACTACCTACGCAGAGTCTATCTAGATAGTAATTCTACTGTCCTTGTAGTGTCCTTGTTCCAAAAATTGAGCTCTTGTATTTATCTTGTAACAGAAATAAATGTTCGTTTGTTGAAGCCAAAAGGGGAACAAGCGCGGCGCTTGAAGCGCCACAGCGCGCCAAGATCACGTATTGGTCTTCATGCAGCCGGCGTGTATCCCTTACAATTAACGTATCATTTCGTTCGATCTCTCCCCCACGTTATATTGAGCCAGTTTCCCACAGCTGTAACTACCATCTGAAATTGCGCATCCACGCTTGCCTGCCTGCTGTAGTCAGTGCCTTGCGAATCCCCACTTCTCAAGTTTCTTTTCATTTAACGCTTGTTTTGCTCCACTAACCCAAGGCTCGTACCTTTCCATGCAAGGGTTGGTAGCGGAGGGCCCGCCTCTGTACACATCGCCACCGCTACAATCTGTAAATTAAATTAAATTAAACGATTTCCGATAAACGCTATGTAAATGATATTCAGTGCCCATGGTATCTCAGAGGTAGCTTGTGACATTTAATTTCAGCAAGAACACCTTCTTGTTCCGTTGTGTTGTTTCCAGATAAGCTGTCTACCCCTGTTCGACCGGACAATGCTATGCATAGTATCCGGAGCGCTCCCTTATCTGAACTTCTGTTATCTGGAGAGTGCTCACTTCATGCACAGGCACAGGCCGCACTGGCACTAATTTCCCTGGGCAAGAAATAAGAGGCATGTACAGCCAATGGGATGATATCAGACTAACCTTTCTGGTTCTTCCGCCCAATTCCTCCCAAAATTAAAAGCACCACAGCCCCCGCGACGCAAATCCCAATTATGGCTTGGGTAGAGAGCGGATGGCTTGCTGGTTGGCTCCCATTTCCACTGGAACCCGTCTGCGACGCTCCAGACCCGGAGGTCCCACTGGGCACGCCTGCCGCTCCTGAGAAATTTCCTGAACAGATGGTGTTCGCCTTTGGGTCCACGCACTCCGCCCCTGCGCCATCGTTTACACAAAGATACAACGTTCGCGAAGTGTCGCATGTATACGGCGCGGTCTGTGGGTCGCTCGGAGTGGAGCAGCCGTCCGAGTTGCAGCACGGGGCGACGACCCCCGCTGGCTGCACCTGCGCGTACTCCAGGATCGCAGATGGACATCCCTGCGCTCTAGCTTGGGTCCAGTCGATAAACTGACATTTTGGTCCGCCGCACGCGTGCTGCCCTTTGTTCCCCCCTATGCATAGGTTTGGGTAGTCACCGAGCCCGCACAAAGAGAATGCGGGACCCTTCTGAATTGACGGATTGGAGAACTGATCAAAGCACTCGAACTTGAAGGTCGAGTTAATGAGGCCAGCTTTATTATCGATGAATAGCTGGGTGTCCGTTTCGACCTTGTCACAGTCGCCAAATGAAGGTCCGGACATTGGGTCGAGATTCCACGAGGGTGGGATGCTGCTGCGTAAATATACGGCGGAAAGCTGTGTGCGCCTGGTTACGAGCAATCTGTCGAAGTATGTAGATAATCATCGTTAATGGCTTGCGTGCAATCATAAGGGTCCTAGCCTCGTGACCAGCCTGCCTAAGAGTGGCCTAAATACGTGGCGTGTAGCGAGCACAGTGGCGGAAGAAGGGTGTAACGATACACTCTTGAGTTTGACAGATTGGTTTCTGACAGATCGAATTTCATCCACATGCCACATGCAAAGAGAAGACATGCGACATCGTCAATGAAGTGGCGGTAACCCAATTCTTGTCCGCATCTCGTCCGCAAGTGCAACTCGCGCCCATCCGTTATCCGTTCGAGGGCAAGCACTTGTTCGCTGCGCTCACAGACAGAAATACGTAGTTCGGAATCGGACCGTTTCGATCTTACCACAGTCGCCGAATGGAGGTTGGAACATTGGGTCGAGATCCTCCAAGGCTACGATGCCGATGGGTAAATATAGTACGGCGGAGGGCTGTCAATACGTGGGTCTGGTTACTAGCAATCTGTCGAAACGCGTTGGTCGTTCATGGTACTCAGACAGCGCCTGTTTGATCCAGGCGGGAGCCATATATATCCTCGAAGGAAAGATTTTTTTCCTCGTTTATCATAGTTTTATTTTCACACCCCGAGCGAGATCCCCTTGGCCATGCCAAGACGGTTTGGGTTTTGTTCCTGCCGCAGGTTTTCTATAGGAGGTTTTTAGCGGATAACAAGCTCGGTATTCAAGCCCAACCGGTATGTTATCTCGCCACAAGCTGTGGAGAATTATTATCGGAAGGTATGATATAACAGGATAGCTCGTAGCTGATAGTTTTCGCATTTTTTCTTGTGAGTATATCAAGCTGCAGACTCGACAAATTCTGTGGGCGGCTATACCATTTGATGTTCCTGTTGGATCAAACAACAAAGATTGATGCGGGGGATAGACATCTTCTCCTGCATTGAATCAGGATTGTCAAATTAACTTCATATCACTCTGTGCTCTCCGACTTCGCGTGATGCTCTGTGCTCCTCATTTGATTTAACCTCATTAAAATACCTAGAGAACTCTTTGCAAACACCACATGTACCACATAGTATCACGACAGTACACATTTAGTTCTTGAAGCACACACCAAAACCCACCTCCAGCGCTTGTGCCTGTTTTGTTCGTTTGAATAAGTTTGACCTATAAGTAGCCGAGCTTCGAGTCAACGATCTGGTGGAACGGAACCGATAGACGGGTGGAGGAGCCGCTATCAGAAGCCGGGATTGGATCTGCCAGATCCTTTGAGGTACATCCAAAGCGGAATGGAAGAACTTCAAAAAAATTGCGAGATCTCCAGTCAAGATACGGGTCAAGGATCCATGAGCCCGAGATGTACACCCATTGCAGCATGCTCAGATGAATATGTCAAGTCGCTGATGTCACTTAAATCGCTACCGTTCCCATCCTCCGAATCGCAGCTCGTGCTAGATCCGTCGTCAGAATCCTGAATTGGTTTCAGGTTCTTTCGGCCTCTCAGAAAATATTTCCATCACCCAGAATGAATAGGTTTTCACGGAAGACCGATTTCTCTCTCACCATGAGAGAATAGTTCGTAAAGCGAATATCCGAGATGCTGGGCAACCTGGGCAACCTCCCTGCTGTCTGGGCCATAACCTTCGAAATTGGCGCAAGCCGGCATAAATGGAGGTACCAAACGTGCTGGAAAATATCTGTCTTGAGCTCGATTGTGGGGAATGCGAATTGAACCGCCTGCCTATGCCGTTCCAAATGCACATTTAATATTCCCCCCACATTTTGGTGGTTTCCCCTCACTACATCGGAAATTTGGGGACTTTCCCCTCAACTTTCACTTTTTTGAAGCTCAATATAATGTGGGGATTCTTCTTTGAAATCCCCTCCTTTCATTGCCCTATTCTACATTTCCGCAACTTTTACTGCTACGAAAAATTTCCCCTCAACAAATTCGGTGCAAAAAATTTCCCCTCAACTTTTGGGCACAAAATTTTTTATTACTCAAATCAACACCTAAAGTCATTCAAATACTAGATTTTGATCCTCCACAGGCCTAACCATGCTAGTTTCATCCCAGGAGTGGAAATACGGTGAGAATCAAATATCAAACACGATCACGTGGCATCCTGGCTGGCCATGATACTAGTGATGTTCAGGGCCCAGCTCAGCCTGAACACCCGGGCTCAGGCTCGGCTTTGGTGGGCTCAGGCTTCAAATTCTCCAGGCCCGAGCCTGAGCCCTGGGTGCGGGGCCTGAAGCCATGAGCCCGGGCTTAGGCTTGCGCTTTCTCATAGGCAGAAAAATTATTATTCCGGCATTGTGGGGTGATAGAGAACTGATAGATCTATGCCTTGCATGAATAATTTTAGGCAGACATCAACAAGGACATGGTATTGCATGGACGAGGGGGAGAGAAGGTTAGTAGCAGTATGCACAAACCAAATTCTTCATTGCTATTACTTTCAAAGTCTATGTACCATTACTTTGCCACTGATTAATGAAAAAGAGAAACCTCCGAAGAGTTTACTTGCAGTCAACGACAATGTCGTCGCCGTCCGAGATGTTCTCAGCGAGCATGTTCTGGCCAGCAGTCAAGGCATCGCTTGCCCTATAAAAATTTCAATGAAAAGGACCGAAAATTGTTGAGACGGTTCATATAGCAGTATTCCCAGTGCCTTCCGGGCATCCTTCAGACCCTTTTGGACTTGGTCCCGAGTATCTGCAGACGGGACCCCGCCAGCGACAAGGGTGTGAATCATCGCCTTGATACTGTCACCAGCGATAGTGAGTCCGGCTTGGGCGGTGAACGCGGCCGTGGCCGCGTCTGTGTCACCTCTGAAGAAGAGTGAGAATGAGAAAGCGGCTGATGAGAAAACAAAATTACAAACCTCGTATCAATTTTCTCCACAAGGTCTCCGGTCTGGATAAGAGAGGTAGCAATCTTAAAGCAGTTGAGGTTGCATGCAAGGCTGCCAAGAGCACGTTCCTGGACAGGGGCTTAAATCAATAATAAGCCGTGAGCCTTACTCCATCTGAGAATGAAATGAAGAAAAAAAAAAGGGCTAGCACTGAGAGTAGCCGAGGCGATGAAGACTGCGAAGAACACAGAAAAAATGCGAGCCATGAGGAATGAATAAAACAAAGGGAAATTGAATCTAAACAGTCCTATTAAGGCGGTTGGACAATGAAAGAAGACAAGACCCCAGGTCGAAGCGGAAAGGGATGGAAAAATCATCCAGCTAGTGAATACTCTTTATAAATGTTGATCTTCATCATCTTCACAGGCACCCAAAAATTGAAGCACGTACTGTAATTGATATACGTCCGTAATTTCTTTTTACGGATGAGTCAGAACAGAGTCGGCCTCGGAAAAATCGCTAGCCCGACCTTACTTCATGAGTCTGGGTGGGGTCGGGTCGGGCTCGGACTTGGGCCTGGCTTGGTGATTAATTTTTATAAGTGAGCAATTCAGGGTTAAAAATATAACGAATGCCTCTACTGCTGTGTGGTTTTTATGGGCTACTCCACCTAATAGTATGTTCTGCCTTGTAAACAGCCATCCAGACGAGGTTGGGGATAATTTGAACCACTTTGATCGCACAATAAAATTGTCTGCCTGAGAAAATATGCTGTCTAGGGCCTCGAAACACCAAAAATGAGTACCGGAGACGAAATGAACCACCAATGATTGCCCAATACCCCAAAATCTGGTCTGGCAAGCCTTGGGTAAATGGTCAGTTCGCATTTTTCGAGCTCTTGTAAGCACAAGCCATAAGCTCTAGATCTTCGAAGTGGAGAGGCTGTGAAACTTGAGCCAAGCTCAGTCATTAAGAACGAAGTTACGAAATCCTGCATTAATCTTGGCCTGTTCAACCGTTTGCCGTTGTCAGGATGCAAATCGCGGCTTTTTTTGGCCAAGGATTAACACCCAGGCGCGGAACTATATCCGTTGTCTGCACGCCGCCGTACCTGTACCACCTGTGCTCGGGGGACGTGGTGACACGGTGTTATTGTGTGGCTTCGTCGTCCGCATCAGGCTAAGTCGAAGGCTCGTCTTGAATTGCAAAAATTGTATGCGGAAGTTACAAGTAATTCAAGCAGCAAAAAAAGAGTAATTAGCAAAAGATTAAACAACGCAAGTCGCTAACTCTCCTCCTCGAATCCATCCATTCTGCCTCATTGCGGTATACAAAGCTAATAAGCATACTCGGGTTCATGTCCGGCAGCGGCATCTTGTGCCCACGCTCGCAGTGGGATGTACGCAGCTCTGCCATGGAGTACGCATGCGCGTAATAGGTTTCTCCCGCAGCTGAAAGATGACCACCCGCAGGTGCAGGGGTGTGCATGGATGGTGCCTCGCACCGCGGATCGAGCATGAGCTCGTTCCCCGTCATCGGGGTGTGTCACCCCGCGGTAGGGTACGAGAAAACGGGAGGAAACGCAAAGGATGAAACGGCCACAAGAAGATCACGAGAAAAGAAAAGGAGGGGAACCCGAGGAAAGGAACGAAAGCGAAAGACGAACAACAGTAACAAAAGCGAGAGCCACCCGGATGGGGTACATAATTCTTACTACAAATCATCTCGAATCCTTTAAGCTTTAACGGCGTTCTCGCTTACGGCAGTGGCGAAACGGCGACCGGCGGGTGCGCGTGGACGTTCTCATCCAAATCCTCATAATCCACATCTAGTGATTTACAGGGCCCAGCTCGGCCTGAAATCCCGGGCTCGGGCTCTGCTTGGACAAGCTGCTTTCTACCGGACCTTCTGTCGACACATAATGTACCTATACAGTCTGGTATTTTTTTTCTTGTGTATTTTTTTCCTATGAAGCCCAGGCTTGAGCAGGGGCTCAGGGCTTCAGGCCCCGCACCCAGGGCTCGGGCTCGGGCCTGGAGAATCTGAGGCCCGAGCCCGACGGCCCGGGTGACACGTGATCGTGTTTGATATTTGATTCTCACCGTATTTCCACTCCTGGGATGAAACTAGCATGGTTAGGCCTGTGGGGGATCAAAATCTAGTATTTGAATGACTTTAGGTGTTGATTTGAGCAATAAAAAATTTTGTGCCCAAAAGTTGAGGGGAAATTTTTTGCACCGAATTTGTTGAGGGGAAATTTTTCGTAGCAGTAAAAGTTGTGGAAATGTAGAATAGGGCAATGAAAGGAGGGGATTTCAAAGAAGAATCCCCACATTATATTGAGCTTCAAAAAAGTGAAAGTTGAGGGGAAAGTCCCCAAATTTCCGATGTAGTGAGGGGGAAACCACCAAAATGTGGGGGGAATATTAAATGTGCATTTGGAACGGCATACCTGCCCGATGCATACTAAAACGGTCAACCCCAAGGGCATCACTTCGGGGCACAGAAATAAGTAGCCTTAGGGTGGTTTTTGAGTCGTGGGAATGGTGAGGAGGAACCATGCTTCCTCTGTGTATACTATTCAGAGTTAGTGTAATATCAGAATATGACTCTACGCATACACACAGTGATCATCTAGGTTGGAAGTGATGTGGAAATCACTGAAAACATGGTTGGCTTGGCTAAACCAGGTCTCACGCACCTTGATAACATCCTCGCTGGATAAGCGATATGTAACCTGATAGTCAGGTCGTACTGCACTTGATTTTATGCTTTATGGTAAAGGAATCCCGGATTATCGTGATGTGAATTTAAGGCGCAGGAAGCACGAGGGAACGGGCCGGCACGAGGAAGATAGCAGCGTTGTTAGGAGAGGGCGGACGGGCGGATTGGACGGCTTCATTCAAAGATTGCGGGGTGGATTGGATGTGGGACTCCGGAGGATGGTTCAAAGGGAGTGGGGGCGGGACTGGCCGGATGTGGGCGATGTGTTGTGAGGGAAGTGGCCGGGAGTCGGGCCCCGTGACCGTGATATCGCACCCTGGCACGGGTGCCGTGCCCATTCCGTCAGCCATTTTCTCCAGAGGATGACGACACCGCTATGGCACGGGTTCCCGCCCCGACGGCTCGTTGAAACACGGCCGTCACAGCCGTGGAACGGCTTCATTTTTTCTGCCACCAGGAGGTGTAATTGGGAAAAGACAGTGGCCAAATGTCTTAATGCATCGACTCAACGCGCTTTCTCCGTACTGACGTCAAAACTTTCAAATTGCACTCAGCTCACACGGATGTCGGCAATTGCCGGGAGTGATGGCGAAGTTCGTTTATGTTCTCATAGATTCCTACCATCTTACTGCCTTGAAAGCAATCCAGTCAGTACATGTATTATATACCCTTTTGATGTTCTGATTGGATTGTTGTTCATTTCCAGTTCTGATGATCATCCTTCGCTTCAAGACCTTGCTACCATCCATCTATCTATCTTCTGTGATTCATTTTCAATATCTCACCGATCAGCTATGGGCAGCATGCTAAGTTAACTTTCATGGATTACTATAGCCAAAACTGAGTGCGCAGAAGATCTAGACATACAAGTTGGTGACTGCAAGTTGTAGAGTCATTCGGGAGGCAGTATAGATATGGTCCTTGCCTCGAAAATCGGATTCGCCCGGAGAATGACGAGTCGGCCGCGGCAGGCTTGCTTACCTCTTTGTTTCCTGCCTCGATCACACTGGCGAGTAGAAAGCTTGGAAATAAATGTACCTTGTTGAGACATATTACATAGTGAATGGGCGAATCATCGCTACCCAAGCATAGCAGAAGTAGATAATCAAACCGTATCCGGTGAAGGCTTAGTTGTAGCACTAGGAAGAACAGATTCATAAGTGGTGTTGAGAATTTCGATGTGCTGAGCGGAACGAGGGATAAAGTCACAGACAAACGGCTTGGGGAAGCTAAACGGGTAGATAGAGGCACACTGTTAGACGGAACAACTGGATGCAATGAACGGGATGTACCTCGTGGCCGTAGAGTTTGCCAGAACGAGATCAGGTTCGATAGGTTGACCATCAGGACCAATAGCTTTGCGGATGTCGAAGACATATAGCATTGTAACAATTGTTATCCAGAGTGTCGAGTCGGAGATTTGACGCCCCGGACAGACGCTGACAGGAAGTCAGGTGCCAAGAAACATATAACAGCGAAAAGACGAACCGACGTCCATATCCAAAAGCAAAGTCACGGGGCTCGACAATGTTAGTAAAGAGCTTAACCCCATCTGTGAAACGTTCGGGACGGAACTCTTCAGGTTCGGGGAATATGGATTCGTCTCTGGCGCATTCACTAGCGGTGTAGGTGTAGTGATGAGTTAATGTCAGGACATGAAAGTTCTCTTACTAGGAGTTCGGAACGACCATAGTTCCTGCGGGGATGAAATAACCGTTGTACTCCTCGTCATTGGTCAACTGGTGAGGCAACGCTGGAGTATCATGCCCGATTGATATTCTGCGAGGGACATCACATAGTACTTACCAATAGGAGCTACAACTTTCCACCTTCAAGGGATTGTTATCACAATGTCCGAACGAGTTCAAGCGGAGGTACCTCATAATCTCTTTCAAAATACCATCAATATAAGCCAGTAGAGGACGGTCGGAGAAATTCGGCATTCGTCCATCAGCAACAACTGCATCGATGTATGTTTGTGCTTTCTTCTGGATGTTCGGGTGGTGTCGGAAAAATCCCAAATTGGTTGCAACGGATTGAGCCAGATTTGGGGATTGTATGGGAATGTGTGGGATTGTAACCGGTCTTAAGCCGCTGGCGGGGCGGCTTGCAACCGGAGTGAAGCCGTTGCAAACTGTGCAAGGCAATTACTGGCTTAGGACGGCTTGTAAAAGGCCTGAGGCTTGAGACTCAAGACCAAGAGACAAAGGTGGAAATATCGTACATTTATTGCGTCTAAAACATAGAATAGCTCAATCTATCTCATTAACTCACAAGAACGTGTCCTTATCAATACAGTCCACTATGTAGAACACCTCGCATAGTATCCAAAGATCAGCTACAATAACGCCCCGCATGTAACATGCTCCAGCGCGACACAAGGCCCAACAATGACTGACTCCGCACCCTGTTCGCATTGGACAGTCAGTTGCACATAATGCCTGCATCTCCAGATTTTTTGATTGCACAAGACACCCTTGTATGCGGTGGAGGTTCGAGGGCTTTGGAGTCTTGATGAGGGCACTGCAAACATGGTGATCAGTGGAGAAATAGCCGAAGATTCGCGCGCAGGAAGCAATCATCAAGCAAACAAGTCACAATGTTAGTTTTGCGATCATGCCACTCTTGCCTTCTCCCTCCACCATCTCGTTTTTGCCCTTCCTCTGGTCTGCCCACCGAAACCCGTTGGGCCCGAGAATATTGTTCATGAGTAACTCTCCGGTCCCCCCAACACTTTCCACCTCTTTCCGTGCCCGCTGTAGCCTGCCAGTGAAGGCCGTATTCTTGTACGCGTGCCACCCGCATACGCGCCCTTCCTTGAGCATCCCTGCTCCTCCACAGGCTCTACCTGCCCCCCTCCATTCCCTGATCCAGTTCAAGTCCCCGGATCCAAAATTCCCCAGCGTGCCGTTGTGCACAGCCGTCATTGCCAGGGCCTATGTCCCTCTCAAGTCCCATGCCCTGCAGATAATTCTTTCCAGTGCCGTAGTTCTAGAGCAAGCATGGATTCCGCACACCTGGTTCAAGTCTCGTCTTCCTCAAGCCTGTACCCTCATCTTCAAGCTCTCTTGTCAGTCTCAAGCCTGTGTATCCCAATTGTTAAGTCCGTGTCTGTCTTCCTCGAGGCTATGTCCTCTCTTCAAACCCATGCAAAATCGACTTCAAATCAAGATTACAGGTCCTTCCAATATTCAAGCCTCAAATCTATGTCATCGCAAGACCTGCCCTGGTTTCAACAAACAAAACATCAGAGATGGCTACACCCTGTTGCCTGGCGGTGATGCGGGCCACATTGGTACATCGCTATCCTCTTATCTATTTGCCACCGGGCTAATGACATGTTAAAGACCTGACGGTTGCGCTCGCCAACCGAGTGTCCGGGTTCGAGTATCGAATATCGTGCCGATTACGCAACGGCAAGTTCGGCCTGGCAGCGAGAAGATGTTGCGCGTTACCGAATCATTTCCCACCAGATTCGAAGGCCATACCAGAACATATCGCCCGCATCAAAAAACACCTCGAAGCAAGCTCCCGAGGGTCCAGTGTGTCGAGTGCCGTCGAATTCCAAGGGGAGAGGTCCGAGTGTGACACGATCGCAGGCGCACACGCGCGAGACAGGAGCGATGATATTTACCGCTGCTGAACATTAGCTAAACGGGATGTATCTGAATTTTTTGAATATATGATCGTTGTTTTATTATTATTATTATTATTTTTGGCTTCCCGCCGATGTGAGTTCCAACGAGTTCAAATGACTTACAAGGTCTCAAGCCGTATATAGGCTTGTACATGATTACAACCCAGCCGAGGGATTGCAACCCGTCTCACCCACCTCACCCTTGCGTTGCAAGCCATCGATAGATTGCAACCTTGGGACGGCTTGTAACCGGCTCAATGCCGTCACAACCTGTCCAGGATTTTTCCGACAGGGCCAACATTGCAAGGATAAAAACCTTGATCATAGCTTCCGTCTGCAGGAGCGGAGGTCATGATCAGAGCTATATCCAGAGGATCATGGCTTACGACGTCAGCACCGGCTGGACTCGATGAATCAGACTAATGTTAAAGAAGGAGACAAGTATTTCTACCCGCGAATGACTCCGCTGTAATCTCCTTGATCATGTGTTCGTTCGCGATACTACCATCCGGGTTCATGTTCTGTTCGATCAACCATCTAGTCATTGATGGAGCAGCTTCTTGACGTTCCTAATGACCCAGGGCGATGCCTTGGTGAATATTCAACAGTGAAAATTGAGGTGACTTACAACTTGTTTCTTGACCATATTGTAGGGAAGATTCACCATATCATTCATGGAGTCATAACAGGTCTTGAAGGCCTTGGCTTCTTTAAGACCGAAAATCCAAGCAGGGAAAAGCGTCACTGTAGTTGACAGAAAGATCAGACTCGAGGCTGATCAGGGAAGGAGGGACGTACAGAATGGGAGAACTTCAGCGATATGAGTACCTAGAGCCTTAGAAGCTTCTCGGAAGGAGTGATTCATGTTGTTGGCCAACCCGATCCACTGGTCGTGCTCAGCATAGACTATACACGGAGATAGAACAGTGAGCTAATGATTCTCGGAAAGATCGAAAGATAGCACGTACCAGCGTGTCCGTAGGCAATTCGCATGATCGTGGTTCCAGTCATTCTAGCATGCTCGTGAACGAGGAACTTCGAGAGACTTCTATGCATATTCACCGGTCTATTAAGAAGAGAAACCTTTCTGGTGTTGCTAATATCCTACGAGCGAGATCAAGGGCCTCCTTGTGCATATGCTGTTCATAGTGAGGCATCGTGTTTTTGTTGATACTCTGGAAGACCATCCTGCGCCGATCGTGAATCTCACCCTCATACTTCCAGGTGAAGATCGCCCAACCAAGTCCGCACCTTTGATATCGTAATGGTGTCAGAAGATTTTCTATTCCACCACGAAGAAATAATAGGTTTACCAGCGCTCGAGAATAGGCATTCTGGGTCTATCGCTCGAGTTGGCGCCTCGTTTGTGTAGGATATCCATAACGGTCTCGCGAGAGTTACAGACGAGTATATTTCGGCCAAGGACACTGAGGAATATCAGATCACCTAGTGGGATAAACACGAAAAGTTGATATAAAAGCCACTGGACATACCATAACTTTTCTTCCACTCGGAATATTGAAGATGAGAACCCTCAGCGGGAAGGTCATAATAATTGCCAATAATCGGATATCCCTTTGGACCTGGCGGGAGACGGGTACGTTTGGAACGAGCTTTCCTGCTACGCCAAAGAAAATAGACAGCGGGGGCAAGAGATGCGCACAGAAGGGCAGCGAGACGTGTCTTGTTCGAGAGCAAACCCATCTTTCGGTGGACTATTCTGGTGGTGGAACGTGGTATGAGAGTGGGAGAGAAATCCTGTTACGCGAGCCACAGAGATTATAAGAGAATTGAGGTCTTTCGGAACGAGTTTATGAGTGGATGGTAGTCTGTCCGGAGAGACGACTTATAGCCCGATTAGTTGGCTGACTCGGAATTGACGAGTATTTAAGCGGCCGCCCTGAAAATTCTGATATTCTTCAGCGATTTTCACGGGATTTTTTGAAGGCGCATGGCCAAGAAGCTGGTACTACTTACCACATCGAGTTAGAAGAAGGACACACGAGTGTTGTGCATGTGTAAAGGTTGGACGCCGTTACCGTAAATACGGTTGTATATATCTGCATTTACGGCCCCCGTACCGTACCGGCAGCTGTTCAGAGAGAAATTTCACGGTACGTGCCGCCGTACTCCGTTATAACCGGTACATTCGCAGGAAATAAAGGTCACAAGGCTTATCTGGCCTCAGGGCTATCAGCGACGCTTCGATAACCGTGGCATATAACGTAAAATACGGCAAAGTTGCTTCTTCCGACTTAACGTTGTTACGGTATTCGGATCCCCGCTCGTATCTAAAAGAAGCTGCTCTGCTTCTTGGTGCCTCGGAGCTCTCTCTCTGTAGTTCCTTTATCATGGCTACCACTCAGAGTCTTAACAGTGACGATGCTCGTCTGGCTGAGCTAGGTTATAGACAAGAATTCAAAAGACACTTCACGCTATGGGAGACGTTCGGCCTCTCCTTTAGCATGGTCACCGTCGCGCCTGGCATCGCGTAAGTTTCATGGACAACCTGTGTTTCTGACGATGAGGGTCAATAGTTCAGTATTCTTTATCTCTGTCTCTAATGGGGGACCGGTCTCGATGATTTGGGGGGGTAAGTGCTCCACATCTACTTCATGTATTCTTTCGTCGTCCTAATGGATCTTAATCATTAGTGGCTGACTGCTGGGTTCTTCATCACTCTCGTCTGTATTGCAGTCTCGGAACTCGCATCAGCCGCTCCTACCGCTGGGGGGCTATACTATTGGACTCACCGATATGCCTCTCCACGATGTCGCAATCTCCTTTCGTGGATCGTTGGTTGTCAGTACTTATTATCCGCTGCAAGAGTTGTGACTAACACAAATGATTAGATTCAAACACTATATACCTCATGGCCGCTGTTGCGTCTGTTGCCTGGTCGATTGCGCTCCAGATTGCTGCCTGTGTTACCATCGGATCGAACTTCACGTGGGCGCCTACCACTGCGCAGCTTTTGTCAGTGTCCACTGACCTTAGCACCGTTGGACTTGGAAATCTGACTAGGCGTTCAGTGGTATATCTAGCGCCGTGCTGGTAGCACAAGCTTTAGTTGCTTGCTTTGCTACTCGTATCATGGCTCGTTTGCAAAGCTTCGTCATTGCTGTCAACTTCGCGTGTGTACTGCCCCGAGGCTTCTGGAATGTTGTCACTAATACATCGATAGTTTGATTCTAGTTGTGATCATATCTCTTCCAGCTGCAACGCCGAAGGAATTCAAGAACGATACGAGATATGCTCTGGGTAAATTTGACAACGGTGCGATTGTGTCCCGTTCATCTTCGGTCGTCCAGCTAATTCAGCGACGTAGTCAACGGCTGGCCCAACGGATTTGCCTTTTGCTTAAGTTTCCTCACACCACTCTGGGTTATTGGTATGACGCCGTCGAGTGAACAAGATTCGAGTAGTAACAGCGGTCTTGCTCTCTAGCCGCCTTCGATGTGACTGCCCACATTAGCGAGGAAGCTTCTAATGCCAACTTTGCGGTCCCGTGGGCGAATGTGATGTCTACCAGTCTCGCGGTCATAACCGGTGTCGGTGAGTCATTGTTTCTCACCCAATTGCCATGATTTAACCTCTCGCTAGCGGTTAACATTGCCGTCGCATTCTGTATGGGGAATGATCTTCTGTCCATACTTTCTGACCCTACTGGGCAACCTTTCGCAACGGCAAGCTGCAGCCGTGCCCCAATTTTCCCCACACCTTACAGGAACATTTTATATAGGTGCTGCATAATAGTTTGGGACCAAAGGCTACGATCGCTATGTTCACTTTTATTGCACTAGCCTTGTGAGTTCTCCTTGTTGCGATGGAATTCTGTTTCTTATGGGCCCGCCAGTTTCCTGACTGAAGCTAACCTTGTACGTTGACAATTTTCCTGATATATACCGACAACTTCCTTTTATTACCTAGACTTTGGCTGCATCACGCCAGACTTTTGCTTTCGCTCGAGACGGTGCTCTTCCATTCTCTTTCTGGATCTACCGGATGAACAAGTTCAGCGGAACACCGGTCAACGCAGTCTGGGTTGTCACTAGTGTGGCTTTCATTCTCACTCTCCTTGTCTTCGCCGGATCAACCGCCATTACCACCATTTTCTCTCTACCCATTGTTGCGCAATATCTCTCGTATATCATTCCCATCTTCTGCCGATTCGCTTTCAAAAACGATTTCACACCTGGACCGTTCTATACCGGTCGTCTCGTAAGTTGGACTCTTCTCTTTCGATGCGATATCCTTACGCTTCACCGCAGAGTGCTCCAATTTCAATCCTCTCTCTCGTTTGGATGGTCTTCATGATGATAGTCTTTATGTTCCCAGCAACACCCATAATTTCGTCTGTCAGCATGAACTATACAAGCGCATGTCTCGGCGCGTGGGTTCTTTTTGTCTCTTATTGGGTATTATTTCCCATTCAACGGACTCGGAGGTGCCTATTGGTTCAAGGGACCGGTACCTAATATAGATTCTGAGAAGGAGTTCACCTCGAGCGCTGCGAGTATGGAGAAATCACGCGATTCCAGTAACATCGAGAAGAAAGCCTAACGCTTGATTTGCAAACGACTTTCTGCCTAGCGGTACATATGATAGTCTGCCTTACTGTACATATTCTCTAAGAAACATGAACAGGCTCCTTACACGGTATGCATTATAAAAAGTGGTGAACTGTGATGGAGATCCAAATAATGTCGAATTCGAAATGGTACAAAATCTATCGTCAGCACTTATAACATGGCATGATTGACCATCATGTATAATACTGCCACGAATACCGCGTGACGACCTTGTTATACCGTATGGCTGAACAAAATTTGGATGCGTGCTCCTGTGCGCGCTTGATAAAAAACCCCCGGTATATTCGGATCCAGCCTCATTGGTACCCAATGGCAAAGACACTTGCTGCGTGACTTGAGGTCGGTTTACGGTCAAAGTCATCGCCAATGGATTTAATTCTGTATCCTCGTGAGTCTCCGAGTCGTCGGGCATGGTGGTAGTAAGAGCCTGAGTAAGAGATAACGCTAAAGCACATGCTAACAGCCTATCTGACACAAGACAGGTCTCTGCTCCGTTCCAGCAAACAAAAGTGAAAGTGAAAAATATCAATTGCATCCAAAAGGTACAACACTGGAAGAAATATGGCTGGCTTGACTGAAAGCCCAGCCCATACATTGATTTTTGTGAAGCCAAAATTTGAATCAATATTACTTAGTTTGGTTTCAATTTCGGTTCAACCAAATTTTAAACTGACACTTTAGCTGTCGGTTCAAGATTCGGTTTGACCAAATGTCGGTAAATTTCGGTGTGAAATTTATATATCATTCTCAGGGTATAACATGAACTCAACCCAAAGATAGTGCAAATACTGTAGTATTTCGACCAACTGTTCATGGGCTGTGACCTGTGACCTCAATTGTTCCCCAGTGATGGGTTCATCAGATGTGATGACTTGTGACCCCTATTTCTGAGTGTTCATTTGTTCAAAATTTCCCTCTTCAGGCAGTCTCGAATTCAAGAATTTAAACCAATTCTCAAGGGAGAACTCATTTATGTAGGGAAGGTAACTAAATTTCCGACTCTGAAGTGCTTTAAATTGGACGTGATTCTGGTACAGTCGCTAACCGTCAAGCGAAACATGACGTAGAAGCGAAACACTAGCAAACAACCTTTCCAGCCACTGCTTTCCACATCTCCAATACCATACCCCCGTTTTCAAGGTTCTCGAGTACAATGGTGGCCATCATCAACGCCCAATCCTTCTTTGTTGGTCAATTTGTTGACTGTTTGGTTATTTTGGTAGTGTTTCGCTTCGCGCAATTACTGACTCACCCAATCTTTTGCCCTCAAACTCACCCCAAACTGTCAGTATTCCCCCGGATTTTTCGTTCAATTCATAAGCTGGACCTGTGTGTGTGTAAGATGATCACAAAAAACCTGATGAATACAGCCTTTCTATTTTATATTTGGCCGAATGCCGTCATCGTTTCGCTTGACGGTTAGCGACTGTAATTTCCTGATCTTAGATTGAGAGACTCGAAAATGGTCAGAAAAGCGCAAAAGGGGAGAAAAATCTGGTTTTTTTTTGCTCTTAAAATGTCATTTTGGCCCCCTAAGGTTTTGGCGGTCACAAGTGTTCATGGCCTCCGGTGACCTGTTACTGAACAGTTGGTCGAAATAGTAGCGGGTGTCGCGACAGCGCATTATCGTAAAACGGTGAATGCCGTAGTACTTCCCTTCAAATCGGAAGTCACGCGTAACGCACCCCCCCTTGTCGATCGCGAGCTGTTGAGTCTCTCATTGTTACCGACTCACGGATTTCCACGACTATAGCAAACGGATGTTTAATTCTTCGACGGCTTCGCACATCTGCAAACATTGTATAACAAACTCTAGAATCAAAACAAACTTTGATTCAATCCCTTGGCTTGGTCTACTGAATGTGTTATTATCTTCGAGGAATATCAAATATGAAGACCAACCTGTTTCTCCTTAAGTGCAGACCGCATTCTTTACACCCTCGGTCTTGCACCCGGTCGGGCTACCGCAGGGAGCAAACAAGACAAACTCTTCACCATTGCAGATGAAGATGTACGCATTGCCACCGTTTACGCTGGGAGTGTTAGCGCATCCGACGTCGCCTTGTTATCAAATTTGAGAAAGGGAGACTCGGGTCATGAGGACGATGCATACCAGCCTGGTCAGCGGGGCACGGCTCGCCCACGTCCTGCGCTATCGCAGCGCCAGCGAAAAAAGAGACGGCGAGGACAATGGTAGTGAAAGATCGCATGATGATGAAGCAGTACAGGAGATGATTGACTAGCTGTGGATTCGATGCTGGGGAGGAGGACCAAAACCTGTGGGTCTTTATACTCGCACAAAGAATGGGGATAACAACCACTATGACACTCTCTTCCGCGAGAGTATTTAGGTCTCCACTTGACTATCAAAATGCGGTTACGCAGCTGTGCTGTGTAAATGTCAGAATGTATATACGGCTGCTGCGGATGATCCAGCATAGATCTGCCTTAGCGCATCTTTTTGTGTAGTATATACTTACTATTGGAGGGGCGTACTTTGAGCCACGCATCAGCGATGATACATGAGTTCTTTAACCTGGCCTGAACCATTCCTATCTCCCTGAATAATGGCTCGCCTTGCCACACGACGTCGCCGAGACATCCTAATTATACCAGCATAACGAAAATAGCTCCACAACTGCTCGGGTGTCGTTGATGACAGGTATCTCGGGATGTAAGGAGGAAGGAAATCTGGGTCACTGGGCGACAGAGGATGGCTTCGAATCAGCGCGGGATTAAATCAACACAGATAGGGTTGTCAAAAAGAGACCTCCGTGTTTCTGAATAATGTTCATTAACCAAATTCTGGTTGGTTTGCTTGCTCCGACTCCACCTTGATGCTGAGATCTTGTGCCGCAACTCGAACATCGTCAAGTGTAAACTGAACTTTGACATTTTGGTCTTGCGCGGGCGGATGCCGCGGGTTGATTATTCACTTTAGCAGGGCTCGACAGTTGCTGGTCGAGTCTCTCCCGGTAACTCCACCCCAATGTCGAGGTAAGGGTTGAACGTCCCGCCTTACCTGCGTGAAACCCACTTGATTTTGAGAACGGTAGACATCGAGTGGAGTGCCTCGCCCTGCACCGATGAAAGCAGCGAGGCTCGGTCTTCTATTTCTGAATTGATACTGGCGGCTGACTTAAAGCACCAATCTGACACACACCGGAGATTTCCGGATTCCCGCCCCCTGATACATAACTTGAAACACTAAGTTTCTAATTGTATTTCTGCTGAGCCTAAACCCGAGCTGAACCAAATATTTTTGGTGCAGCTGATGTTGAAACTGCACCCCATCCCCAAAATAGGTGGGTGGAGCCATCTGCTATCTTTGTGCATGGAGCTCCAATTTGTTTCGGTTAAACGGAAATAAGGGTTTAAATTGCCGTTTAGTTTGCGGTCCCCTGCAAACAGTAAATAAATGGAAACTGAATGGTTAAACGGTTTCCAGGACATCAATCACCCAAGATTGTCTGCGTGACGAGTTCATGGGGTTTCTAGTGGTACGAGTGTCCAGAACCTATAATGTACTTGTTCAACCTCGATGAGCGCGAAGTTTCCTCAACTCGGCAATGTCTGATGGTGCTCGGTCATCTCGGCGAAAGGACCAAACTCGATTCAACTTGATATCTGGAAAGGTCCATGACACAAAATCAGATGCTGGATGTTGGCTGGATTTTTCTGAGTGCCATCTGACGATAATTGTCTCGTTTAATGTGCCTGAATAGAGAATTACTGCCATACAAGCTGTCTATAAACTGTTCAAAGGCGTTTATTACCGTTCCGTTTACGTTACACACCGCAATCGGAATTCAACGATTGGAGCCTTATATGCCGACCTGAGAACCAATCACCGCTCCAATTACTCTTTCGGAAGCTATGGTTGGGCGCCACAGCCACGGACACTGTTCAGTTGTTTCAGGTTTAAGCAGCCGACTACCACGGGAAATAGGTCACTTCGGTCAGGCGTCACAACCCTTGTCGATTCGATTTGAAAAAGCGCAAAACTTGATGCTTCATAATCTCAGAGGGTTTTCGGAATTGCCTACCAGTGTTGAGTGCCTTCTACGCATTTGGGATTCAATCATAGCACGAGGTACGGGGCGTCCAAGCCTGCTCTTTGAACCACTTACGTGGCTTCCGAATACCGCAATCTGATTAGTCCGTCAGTAGCAAAATGATCACCTCCACTCCACTGCGAGCTATCTCCACTCCACAGTGAGTGGTTGGAGTCTTACCACGAAGAATGATACTGAAAGCGCTAGGTGCTAAAGTTCGGACCCTTCAAGCCAGAACTTGGAAATCAAAGCAGAGACGACGCTACCCGCTAATAGGGGAAGTCAAACATCAATTTCTTCGACTGCGCACCGATTTTTTTTCCAATTCTGGCCGAAATAAGGCCAACAGTTGCCAGCAGGGCCACAGTGCTGTAAGCGAGAAAAAAGCTAATCGGCAAAATAATGAGGAGAATCGGTGGTCAAACCTGAGCCGATTCTTCATCAAAAAATCGATATTTGACTTCCCCAAATCCCAAGTAGGATCATCTTCGCTAAAACAGGTAGAGTGAGACAAAGGCAGCAAAGGGAACACGGGGGGAGCGTTCACAAGAAATCCCAGCCGCCGACGGCGACAATGACTTGCAGTCCGGGGATTCGCGTCGTGTGACCTACGAGTTTGGTCAAGAGCGGGGCATTGATACTATCGAGCTCTGGGAGGGTACTTACTCAGTTGAATTCTGTGAACAAGCATCAGCGGTGAAGGATTTGCAATCCCTGCAAAATAGTGGCGAAGGCAAAGTGTGCATCGATAAAACCAGTCCAGTCCATCTGGTCTGGCGCCACATTCGTACCGCATGCCCTGTGATTTCCCCAGCCGGCATTGTATCTGGTTTTTCTCATGGGGCACAAGGATACGCAGCGTGGAATGATGGGAATTCCGCAGTGCAATAGCATGGGTTCGCACCATGCTCATTGTAAGCCGGTGCGGGTAATCTTTAGGCAATGAATTGATTGCGATGCGCACCACAGTTGTACAGAACTCGTGACCAATGCAAGGGAGACCCCGTCTCCTTCTAGCATTCCCAATGTGCCTCAGCGGGCCGATTTGCGTGTCCCTTTCTTCGCGCGATTGACGGTATCCAATTCGTATCCAATTCCTCACCACGATCAGTGCAGGCCTCAAGACAAACCTTTCGCTGTCCACCAGAAAATAGTACAGGTAGATCGCCATCGCAGCATCGCTCGACGCGTAAGTGCGCTGTAGCAAGTGCAATTCTCCCTACCACTTCACGCCAACGGCACGCAGCGCACTTCTCATTGTGGAAGAGGGGGAATGCCCAGCCCGTAGGTTCTTGGAATGGGACGGTGATCCTTTTAGTGGTCGAGTGAATGATGGGAATGAAATATAGAGATAGGTCCCGAGCCGTAGAGTAAGAAAATGGCAAGATGAGAGAGTACGAAGGTGCGAAAATGTAAGGAAAAGAGGGTGATGTCATGAGGCGTGTTTTGAGGGTTCTGGGTGACTAGGATGCCCACTGGCGACATTCCGAGAGGAGGGGTCGAGGTGCTCCGATGCTACCTCTTAGCTTTTGCCCTACACTGGCCGCGGAGATAGTGGTACGAGCGTGGAATTGCTTGGTGGGTCCGTGTTTACCGTACAAACAATGCTCTAACTAAAAATAAAAATAGCAATGGAATAAAGCCGAAACCAGCGTGTGGATGAATTTCCACACGTCGGCCATCCGACTCTACCACATCTTATACCAAGAGCCTCACATCAATGCCTACCCGAGAATCCGCTGCCACATGAGGCCCCACGCGCGCGCCTCCGCTCGGCCTGCGCGGCGCCCCCGCCGAGCACGCTTTTGTTCTCGATTGCACGGCGGCCTAGGTACGGCATGACCTGAAAGATGTGCTGCGTGAGCGAAAGAAGGCAAGAGTTGCTGGGTTATCCCAGGCATGGTTGAGGTTCCATTAAGGCAGGGAAACTGGTAGCCTGTGTTATAGTGGATATTCAAGACAGCACCGTCCCAGATAACGGAAGAACTAGGCCCAAGTTGCAGAATGGACTCAGAGCTGCAGGGAATGTTGTTGCGATGAGATTGTGATTCTTGGTGAGGCTCAGCTACTCTTAACCATGTGTCAATTCGGTGAACACCTGGTCGGAGATTTTGGACCATTAATTTATGAGAGGTAAGGGGGTAAAAAAAGCTGTTTTCAAGCGTAGGTGATCAGAGTCAGTCGGCCATACTTTCAGTTCGGAGTTATCTGGCACCATGCCTTAGATTGGCTTCAACCCACTGTTATTTATGGAGTGAGTGTGGAGCTGCTGCTAGATTGGCGCAGCGGATACACTGTAAGGTTCACGCCTTCCATGGGGCAATTGGCATGACCTATTTGCTGTTATGATGTTCAACTCTATTTCCAGGACAGCGGGCAGCTTTGCTTGGTCTTATATTCAACAATGAGATTTGAGTTTTATCGAAGTTCATGGTTTCCCTCGATATCAGTATGCCCATGTCAGACAACCGTGGGCTGCAGGGACTGATATCGGCTATCCAGTGTAGTATACAACCAAGGGCCCTTGAGAAATAAGGCAGAAGACACAATGCATAGCCTTGAATCTGTTCTGATGGTGTCTTTTTCGACAGGGATATTGAAGGTGAAAATATCGTTTTGCAGAACAGTGAAAATTTCCCCTCTTCCGATGGGTGTGAAAAAAAAAAAAAAAGACAAAAAACTACCAGTGCAATTTTTTTACCTGGGACTGGTGGTGTTTTTATGCCTTGAGGTGAAGCTCAGCACTGGTTGAACATTTCAGATTTTTTGGTGAAAAAATTAGTGAAAAATGTTTTGAATTTTGCATCAATTTTTCAGTGAAAAACCAAGTGAAAAACTTGAAACTTTGTAATGACATTTTTGAACTTCAAAACATTTTCACCACTTTTTCAGAAATTTTTCACAAGGTTCAAAAAAGTCACAAAAATGTTTCAAGTTTTTTACCTGGTTTTTCACTGAAAAATTGCTGTAAAATTCAAAACATTTTTCACCAAAATTTTCAGTGAAAAACTTGAAATGTTCAACCAGTGCAGTGCACAATCATTGTCCTGGAGGTGGGGCTTTTATTTTCATAGTGGTGTTCTTTTTTTTTGCGAAAATGAGCGATAATTATGACACAGTATTACCCCCATAGAGAAAAACATATTCACATCTCTCGACATATATTACACAAAATCAAGACAAATATCATCTTTCAATAAAGGTGCACATTGACCGCCATAACCTGGAGCCACATGATAATATTCGGAAGAATCGCATTTCCGTACGGGAGGAAGAGTTTAAACAACGCTAAATGGTACAAAGGCCCCACTCGTCCCACCGTTCGCTCCCCACACCCGCCGCGACGATGAACAAGTCATCTGGATCGTACTTGGCCTTGATTCCGGTCAGCTTCGCGTAATTCGGGCCAAAGAATGTAGTCTGGAAGTGTGGCTCGTTCACATCCGCCTCGTTCGAGTACGCCCCGCCGTTGTTGCCCGATAACTGCTCTATGATTGGCAGCTGGATGGTCTGGAAGTTTCTGCGGAGCACGTCGATCTCGGCGAGGGGTGTTTGGTCCGTCCAGAAGTTGCCTGTAAGCAACTATCGGTAGGTGTCATCAGCTAAGCTCAGTTCCAAAGGCAGACAATGAAGGGAATTTGACGTACGTGGGTCTTGGCCGTCCGCCAGGCTGGGTGTACGGCCGACAAGATATCGGCGTTGGCGGAAACCTGGCCTGGGGGGTCATTTTGATTCCGGGCATGTCATAACACGTAAACCAGAAGGGTGTACCTCCCGCAACGACAAAAGACGCGATCCTAATAAAGTGACGAGTGAGCAATGTGTGAGTGCTCAGCAATGAATGCATCATCTGTGATATACGCACTCGAGTGCCCCCGCATCCAAGAGCTGCTCGTATACTTTCCCAACCGTGTCAGGCCTCTCGCGAAGTACCGATGCTGGAATTAGGCGCGACCCTACCACCATGTTATTTCCTGCCGTGTCGTCCGCCGTAAACAACGCGTCGTTTACGTTCTGTACGACGTACTTCTCCGCCACAAGCGATACATCGGGTAGCGCCAACGCGGCGTTCCGGAACGGCGCGAGGAGCACTGCAGCCTGCGCTGCTGTCGTGTTGGGGATGTGCGTGAGGAGCTGGAGTGTGAGTGCAGTCGTATTCGGCGTGGCGGCGAAAACGTAGAAGTACTGCCCGGCGCGCACGGACTCGAGGTCGAAGATATGGTGCGCATGTACGGCGGCGAGGGCGCCCATGGCGGCGTTGCTCGATGCCGCGATCTGGATGACGCTAAAAGCCTCGTCGAACGTCGGGAAGGTTCGGAATGTCGCAGAGAAGATGACGCCCCAGCTGCTGGCTCCTCCACCTCGAAGAGCATAGAATACTGGGTATTAGGTTGAGCAGCCGGACTTTAGCAAGTAGAGGGAAACAGACAGTCTGGGTGTGAGATGCTGTTGACCTGAAACAGCTCGCCACTTGCAACGACGATGTGAAACTCTGCCGTTAAAACGAAAAGTGGAATAAAACGGACGGTTAGTTGAACTCCAATCCAAAGCTGCACCCCTCACCGAGTACATTGTCCGCAGCCAGCCCAAAAATTGGCGAAAGAGCTGAGTGGCCTGCTCCCTGTACGTACCCGCCGGCAGGACAAACTGTTGCCGCCGTGGGGGCCACCACGATCTTCCCGTTTGCCTTCAGCTTCTGGTACAGAGTTTGAGTGTGCACACCACTGCCGACCGTTACCGCAGGCCCCATGTTTCGCGTCCCAACGAAAAACGCATCGGTCATCGAAATATTCTGCAACCCAGCAGTGCGGATCAGGAGTGAGTACGGTGCGGTAGAGCGCCCGAGGACGTCGTGCCCGGAGGATTTTACGACGAGCCGGAGGTTGTTGCGGCTAGCAAATTTCACGGCCGCCTGTTACACACATGAGGAAGTCTTGTCGGTCCGGCTGGGACATCAGCACTGGCGCACCTGTATATCTGCAGCGCTCTGTGCTTCGACGGAGAAGATGGGGACATCCCCTTGGCCACATGTGGTTGCATTGCGGAGACACAGAGAAGGAGGTGTAAGGTCGTAACCCTGTTGATCAGGATTTGGCGCGACATAAATCAAAGGTGAAAACCCACCTGCTCCCAGTTGTTCTGCGCATCCACGTCTTAGTGAGCCAGAACTTGGCGTTTGAGTGATAGAGGAACATACGTCGCACATAGACCCAGGAATCGTACTTCGGAAAAGGGCGCTAGTCCATTGCGCGTCGGTGCATGCGCCGCTAGGTAGACTGGCGCAATACTTCGCGGTAGGAACCACGTTCACCAACCGCCCGCCGATCGTCGCATTCAGTTTACTCCATGCTGCGGCCTTCGGGTAGCCAGCGCTGCCGGGCACAGTACGGCATGTCCGGTGCTTCTCGTGTGCGAGCGAGAAATGCGTGCACAGGGTGCAGACAAGGAAGAGAACAGGGGGTGGAGGAAAGTCGCATGTTGTTCTGTGACGCGCTTTGTGGGCGTTTATATTGACTCGCATGAAAGATATCCACCGAGGGCGCCGCGGATTGGTTCACCAATGTCAGCGTGGGCGTGGCAAATCGGCTTAGCTGCTTTTGGTTCACTAACCACTCCGGGAAAAGCGTTAATTCAGGGCCCCTGAAAACCAACCAACCTAAGGTTTAAGGAAAAGAATCAGCGCTCCCAAACTGTTCCAGAAGCAATAGATTCCTGAAGCGCAGAAACTGTTCCCGAAACAATTAGGTTCAGGAACGGCCGAAAACAAAAGTCACTGAAACTAATTGTTTCAGGAACGGTTTTTACTGCATTCAGAAACGTTTTGTTTATGGAACAGTTTTTTACCTGAAGAAACCGCCAAAGGTTCCGAAGCCCCCAATTCTTTCCCTGAAACCTTAGGTTTCGGGTAGGTTATCGGGGGCCCTGAATCAACGCTTTTCCCGGAGTGATTGGTGCAATCGAGCCGGCCAATGGGAGAGATGATGATCAAACGGTAGGTAGGTAGCATGGAGATCCGATATTCGCATGAACAGGAGCCTACCGGTTCAACATGCATACATGGGTGGAGGAGGAAAATTACTTGCGCGGTGTATTCGTGGCGGATGTTTGCAACACTTTTTCAATGATATTTCTGCAGCCAAATTGGCGGCAGTAAGTATTTCCAGAGGGGTTCCCAGGATTCAGTTATACGACCCCAGACGGAGATGCATGGCCAGGGACGAGAATCAGATCAGACGAAGGGGGAGCCCGAATTACGCCTGGAGCCTCATAGCCGGCACAGGTTTCGGTTACACTGTCTTACTCTCCGAGAAATCAGGAATTTATCCATGAGAGACTATTCCCTGCTATCAGCGAATGGGCCTCCGACAACCTACGACTTTTCAGGATTAGAGGAGACTATGAACGTCGCTAAGTGAGATTCCGAATAAGTACAAGCCATGTCGATACTCCCCTGGACCTAAACTGTTACGCGACCAGAAATCGACCGGCTCTGCGCGCGCGCGACTTCAAGGAGTTAAACAATTAGCGCGGAAGCAGCCCCACCTTTTACCCGTGGATATAGTCATCACAAGTCCAGGCACGGGTCGCGTAGGAAAATCGCGGCCGGGGGTCGTTAGCGCATGAAAGTCCGGAGTTATGGTGCCCCTTCCAAGGAATCAACTTCTGCAACCATAGGTGTGTTCAGAAACTAAAATATGGATGAAAATGAAAGGCGACACTGTCACACAAGTGATAATGACCCTGCACCGGTGACCGAAAAGCAGATACCGCATTAATTACCTTCAACATCTTTCTTCTCGTCGGCCTCGGTGCCTTCATCTTCCGGAACATCGAGAAGATAAGGTGAGACTGGGGATTCAGCGCGAACATACATCACCTACTGGTCGCAGAGGAAATGTCTAACCTGGGTTTTCGCCCTGTTGCTTCTGCGCAACGGATTCGTCTGCACGGACGCACAAATCATCTACACCCCGTGCACCGAGTTTCCAGTCAGACGGAAGCCGTGGTCGTATCCCAGTCGTGCATGTCTTTTGAGCGTCGCTACATCAAGATTCAGTATCCCAGCTTAGGGGTTGGAGATAGATATCCACGAACGAGTGCTCTGCCCCCACGCATCTAAGTATCACTTTCCACAGGCCCACGCGGCCTGTGATGTTGACAATTCGGTCCCGCCGCGGCTGCGCAGAAGAGTGACGAAACGATGAGGCGTCGCGAAGACAAAACTGCACTCACATGGTCCAAGCGCGCAAGCGCAAGAAGTACGCAATTGAGGCTCCACAGGCACGCGAAAGTTACGGCGTCCGACGACGAGTGGAAAAAAAAATCCACGGATGCGTACTTGCTGTGGTGGGGTACGGCTATCGGACACAACGCGATGACAACCTCGAGGATCGCACCGCGGAAACGGAATGATAGTACATCAGTCAGATACGGCTTCGGAGACGAAGACTTACGGACCTAGTCCTTCCGTCTGTCGGCACCGTTGCGCATCGTGAGTGGTCACGCCCAGTCGAGGGCGGCACGGATATCGCAGATCGCATGCCCCCGCTCATCGCTTCGCCTATCCATCATCATCGGACCCTCGCCTTTCTCCCGTATCTCTCGTTTCTCGCCTTCGAATCCTGCACACCTACACAAACCTCAACTTCTCCACCCCACCGCTCGCTCCCCCATCCAGACACACAACACAGGCTTTCTCCCACAAAGCGACTCCCTTCCCGCATTCACACCCATACATTGCCGGTGCACACGGGCGTGGTGATGCACTGCGCTGCCGTGGCGGAGGCGAGCAAGGACGAAGGGGCGAGTCCAGTGTGGAAACACGCCGACTGAGTCGAATGGGTAATGTTCGAAGTCCGAGGCGAGTGGAGCGAGCTCGCGGCGGGAACGGCGACGATTGAGGTCATGTGGATGTGACGGAAGCCGCCATCGTACATTCCGCGAGAGACGAGGGATGGAGGCGCAGAAGCGATTTTGGGAGAGCGATGGTGTTGTCGTACTTGAAAGAAGCACACAAGCCGTCGGCTTGAGGCAGAGAGGTAGGGGCAACGTTCTACTTAGCCAAGAACACTGCTATCGCCATGGCCGCAGCTCTGGGTCTTCTACGAATCTCCCCGTAAGTCCTTCGGCCCTGCCATCACCCTTTGCGTCCGACATGCCGGTGGAAACGGAGGAATACGCGGGAATTGTAGCCGTGGGCAGTACGGAAGCAGGTTGGGCGAGGAAGCTGGTGCAGAGGAAGTGATGGGTGCGCATGGACGATACTACAGAGGGAAAGAGTTCCCAGCTGGGCTCGGGAACGAATCGGAAGGCGACGCGTCTAGCGGAATAGTCAGTGTCGGTGGCATCGTGGGACGATGTAAAGAATTGAAGGAAACAAGGGGGCGAACCTATGGAAGGAGAAATGAAACGGAAAATGAATGCAGACGCACCGAAAATTCCTCCGATGACGATTCAGGAACGCTGCTGAGGGAAGCGCGCAGGAAGAATGAAGTTGTAGCACAGCATTCATACGACGTCGGGGAGACGCCAGCCGGATAGGCGGCGTAGGTGTCAGTGGCAGGCCCCACCGAGCCGATGGCTGAAGAACGCGCTCCAGATCAGCGCCTGGGCTGGGAAGCGAGACTGATCATTTGATCCGGCATTGATCGGAATAACATAAAAGTTCGGATAAACCTTGAAAAACATGTCTGGGCCTGAATGAATTGCAAAAGGTAGGTTAGAGACCATTTTTCACTCCGACATGCCCAAGAAATTCTGCTCCAGCTCGCGAGGGTGAGAAATTTCGTTGGTATGACGGACTCAGGTGGCATATCATTCTCGGTGCAGCATACTTAAGTACATTCGAACATCCATCCGTATGAATCCGACTACCCAGGTACTCAGCATCCAAGGGCGATCATACCACCCTGCATTCGATGTCATTGGTTTCTCTCCCAGCATAGCGGGTTAGCTACTCACGAAATTGTTGTTTGCACAGCACACTGCCTGTCCACTGCACGAGTTACCAAGAGGAGAGCAATTCACCCCCCTATAGATTTACACAGATCTCAGGCAAACATGAGGGAAGCGGGGGCGGCTACTCACACCGGGCCAGTTGCAACCACACCAAGGAGGCTCAGCAATGGCGCGATGGTGGGATCGTTCGCCTATATCACAAACTAAGGACAGGGTGAAGCGAGAGGACAAAAAGACGCACGTCTCCGACCTTACTGCAGCACAGGTTGGAGCATTGGCGACTCCTTGACGATGAGTAAACATTTGCATTGTAACACAGGCCGCGTAGACATACATGTGAGGAGTAGCCAAAACATCACCGGCGAAGAGAGAAGCAAAGACAACAGCGAGAGAGAGACGGAAGAGCATTTTCGAGGGTAAGTTGTGAGTGAGAGGCGAGCTGGAATGAACAACTGATGGAAAAAGAGCGAATTATATTGACTTTTATAGGCCTCTGAGGCGCCGTCACTGTGTCGGAAGAACATTCGACATGTCACTGGATTGAATTGAACCAGAGAGAAGCAGAAGGCGTCGATCAAATCGATGCGGTGGCGGCGGAAAAAAGGCAAGGCTATATCATTGACGTGGCTGCCGAGTTGACGCCGGGAAAAAGAAAGTTCTATCCCGCCGCCTAGTACTGTATACATACACTGCGGTGGGACAATAAATAAGTGGGGAATGGCAACGGGGGAAGACGGATGGAAATAATCCTCTAAACAGACACGAACCTATAACCTTAACGCTCTTGCGCCGCATATTTTACGGAAAGACCATAAAAATACTTAAAAAGGTGTTGAGGTCAATTCAGCATCGCGAAAGGAGAATGGTAACAATTTAATAATGTGTAGACGAATATCACATTGTTAAATTGTTAAACGGTCGGTACTGTCATTGCGCAGCCGCTGCGAAGCATGTCAGTGCATAGAGCAGGCGGATTGAACGGATGTCAGACGCAACAGGAACAGGCGCAACAGCGAACATGATTACGGCAGTGACCGACCTTTGAGGAATACAATCAGATAGGCACCACTTTCACTGGACGTTCGCTGGGTCTCACCTTGGGATGATTGCCAAGCCTTTTCTTTCCCTGTAGCATCATGCAATCTGGCCCAAGCCATGGAGAGAATCTCTCAAGACGTGTCGTTAAAGTACAAGTCTGGCTCGCACTCCGTCGCGGTTGGTTGGACAGCCTCAGGCCAGGTAAACAGGAAGCTTCTATCTGTCCTGCGGTCTAGGTCTTTCTCGGTCTAACGGCTATGGCCCTTCCCCTTATAATTCAGTAACCTTAACCTGTAAAGCCTAAAAAACCCTCCTAGTTAGCCGGGGAGATATATATGGTATCCCCGGCTAACTAGCCTCGCTTCGTGCTCGTTTATCGCCGCTCTCTCACTGCCAATTGGTGAATACCCACTTTCGGCACTTCTCGAAATCTCAAGCATCGGACTAAATTTCAGTGGGACCGAAAGTGAAGCTAATTCCATGGGTTTCAGTCCCACAATCGGTTTTGATTGTAGTACAGACGCTGTACCACTTTCTTCCTCTCACATACTGGCTTAAGTCCATCCACATCAAACAACGGCAACTCATTGGTCTGACATGGGAAATTTTGTTCTGGCCGTCGAAAATTCAACACGTACATCATCCATAGTTCATCGATTCCTCTGAATTCTGGTCGAATTCCGGTGTGTGGTTCTAATGTCATCGCAGAATTTTATGAAACAGCGAGATACAAGTCAGATGTCGAGCAAACTAAAACAACTCCGCAAAATTTCATATCAATAGCGGTAGTCAACGAGCCTCACGCATCGGTACCGCTGGTATCGACAGCTACAATCTGCCCCGATCTCGTCGTCATGTACAAAATCTTCGTCTCCCGCGCTCCGTCCCGCCCAAATGCCGCTGAACTCGGCCCATTGAGCACCGTGCTCACCACAATCTCCTCCTCAAATGTGCCATTCTTGAGCTGAGTAAACAGCGTCAGCGCCCCAGGATTTGTGGCCACCCACGCCCGACCCTCGCTGTCGAAGGCGAAATCGTCGAATGCCCCAGTCCCGAGCACCTCAGCCGCACCGCCACTGAGTGGCACGCGCGAGAAGGTCTGAAGCTGGGAATTCGTGAAATAAAGCAGACCGGCGCGGACATGCAGTCCGTTGATGCCTAGTGCAGGCGCCGGCCCGCTCGGCCCAATCGGAGCCATCGCTGCGTCCTGGATCAGGATACGCACGGCGCCCGTGCGCACGTTGACCTCGAAGGCCGCGCCGAGGATCGAGTCCGCGGCAAGCACGAGGTCGGGGTTGCCGGGAACAGTGGAGAGTCCGTTCGTGAGCCCGCTCTGTGGGATGCGCGCGGCGCGCCTCGCCGTCGGGGTGCCGCCGGAGGTGAAGTCGAGACTCCAGATGGCGACAGTCCCCGGTTCTGCCATGGTCGCAGTGGCGTTGCGCACGGAGGCGACGACGGCGTAGACGTCTGGCCGATACTCGGCGATCCCGGTGAGGGAGTTGGCGTTGGGGAAGGTAAACACCTCATCCAAGGTTGGGTTCGCTGCGATGGGATCGAGGGTATACAGCGTGGAGGACTGAGTGGAAGTGATCAGCAGCTTGGAAGACGGCCGGACGGCGAGGTTCTCGAGGGACTGTCCGGTTGGCGTCTGGAAAACTAGTTGCGTCGGTAATGTCGCGATCCCACATCCAGCAAACTCCAGGAGAACCAGGGAATTGACTAGCCACTTCATAATGAGTGTTGTGGGTTGTGTGAGTCTGCTTTAATGCCTTTTAAGTGTCTTGCTAAGTCGCTGGGAAGAATAAGTACTTCGGGAGTAATAAGTGACTTTCCCTGCCTCTGTCATCCATCCTCCCGCGAGTCGCTTCTCCGATACCCCATGGTTGGCCGGAGCGATAATGTGATGTGGGTACTACTGCGTGAAGGTGCTGGATGGCTTACAGGCCGGTACAATTGCAGTTTGTCCTCTGACGCGCCCATGCCGAAATCTATGTGCGCACCAATGTGCCGTTCAAATTGATGGACCCCCGGTTGTAAAAAGTACTATTAGACTCCAGGGGCCCTAGCCAGACTCCATTTTAAGAATTGTGCGTCACTATTACTGTGGCATCGGACCCTCCGGCCCGTAAGTTGCTGTATGTTGTTCGGCGGCCGCGTCGGAAGAATAGGGCAGAAGACGATGGCATAAAGGCTGCGGACCTGAAGATAGGGGCGATTGTACCATAGAAAGAAGAGATCGTGAGGAAGTTGCTGTATATACCCACACCAATGACGTGAGATCGTAATACGGGCACAGGCACGAGCGGTCACTTGATGCGGAGAGGGCCTTGAATAGAGTGGACGGTGCCACTGTAGTAGATGGATTTATACGCGTTGAATCTGGACAACAGAGGTGCTGTACCATGAACACTCTGCACCATCCAGGAATAGCCTGTCCGAAAATGATTCGAGGGTTGGAAGAAGGGCCAAAGAGACGAGGACTGGGGGGGACAGGCATCAGGGAAGGAAAGAGCACTACAAAACGCATGAGAGTGAAAGTGGTGAGTCGTTACCCATGTATCGTTACCCATGTAGTGTTGCCAATATCCGTCTCTGTTCTCAAGCTTTTAAAGCTCTCCTGCTTCCCGATATGACCCTGTTATGGCACAGCGCGCTTTGGTAATGGGTCCCGAGACATGTCGCTTTGAGTTGGTTGCAAAGCTTCCTCCCGCAAAATGGCTTGTTCAGAATGCTGACATGCGCGCAGTGGAATGGATGTTGCCACATCGGGAACTTCCGACATCAACTAGTCTCCTAGAAACAGACACTACAACATATTTCACTATGAGGGCTTACCATTAACAGCGAAAAACATGAAAGAAGCAGTTTCTCAGCACTGATTCCACCTGGTGCAGCCGTCGAATTGGCCGTCCAGGAACCGCTTTTGACGCCTTGTTCTGCTGCCACATTCTTCGTGGGTCTTGGCGGATTTTTTAATGGCACTTTAGTCCTGGCAGCGTCGGCGGATTTGTCTTGACCTAGCACTTTAACACTTTCAAGTTCGGGAATAATTTGTTCTCCGCTGGCAGGTCAAATATCTCAATATTACCTCAAAATAATTAAAGCTCGGCATAACTTATGAACGTACTGCGGAGGCTACCGGCTAGTCTCTACTCACGAAACCCTTGCACCCAGACTCCTTGGTTACCGCAAAACCCATGCGTAGCTTGTCGATATGCTTGCGCGCACAGTTAGGCTATAGCCTACGTGTGCAACTTCTTCCAATTTTTAGCACCCCATCAATATGGCGGTCCGGATGTACATTTAATCGGCCGCAAAATATTTCGGTGATTTCGGCCTTTTTGCAACAAAAATAGGTGAAAATAGACAGGCATCAATCAGTCGTTTTGTTTTACGAAATTGTTGATTCCCGCAAGATATATTTGGACGCCGCGAGATATCGACACATCGCCCCCGCAACCTTTGTGGTCACCAGCAAAACTTTTGTTTGAAATTCTCCGCAATAATTTGAGAAAGTCTTGTATGGTGGTCTAATTGTACATTCAATTGGCCACAAGATATATAGCCGATTTCGGACTTACCGCCCCAAAGATAAATAATTTGATCCTTCCCCCCAAAAAGATAACCCTTATCAGACTTGCGGGGAAAATAGTGATTCCTGAAAGATATCTATAGACATCACCCGCAAGATACACACTGGCACGTGCCTGCAAGATAAAGACAAGTTGCATCCACAACTTTTGTACTTCCCACAATTTTATTCCACTCCTCCAGGCAATCAAGTCAAGTTCGGGTGCATGGTCAGAACTGTGAAACAACCTAAATTGAATGGATGTAATTGAATTCCATCACACACTTCACTGGTTGAACATTTCAAGTTTTTTGGTGGAAAACTAGTGAAAAATGTTTTGAATTTTACAGCAATTCTTCAGTGAAAAACCAAGTGAAAAACTTGAAACTTCTCCATGACTTTAAACTTCAAAACATTTTCAGCACTTTTCCAGAAAATTTTCACATGGTTCAAAAAAGTCACAAAAATGTTTCAAGTTTTTTACCTACTTTTTTTGGTGAAAATTTTCTGTAAAATTCAGAACATTTTTCACTAAAATTTGCAGTGGAAAACTTGAAATGTTCAACCAGTGCTTGCAGGTGGACAATCAAATACATACCACCTTTACTTATGAATGAGAGAACTGATACAGAAAAACAAGGTCTTTGGGCTTCCAACGGGTGTGTCTGAGACTGTATGGTAAATTCTTTTTATTCAACAACTTTAGTGGGACACAGGTCATGAATGCAGATCAGCCAAAGTTCACTGAAATAAACAATTGTCGTTTTCGAGTGGGAAACCCTTCAGAGTACAATTCAAGCCAGTAAGACCTCCAACAAACTATTACCTGAGGGATCCATATATTAGCAATACTTGTGAACCACATGTTCTGGGTCTAGAATTCAGTCACATGTCCTCAAGCTTGTCAACTTGTTCAAAGCACCAATGGGACATTAGAGAGGTTCCCCACTAGACATGATCCAAGGTCCTCAAGAGACCATGTGTTTGCAATTGTGATTGTGTCCAAAGTACTGACAGAACTCAGTGAAGGTGTGCAATGAATATGATGCATGATGGCTTGAGCACCAGGGAATAGCAATTGAATTTAGTGTAACTTCGAAGCAAAATGAGTGAGCGAGGTTAACCGATGTGTACAAGACATCATTGAATAACAATCAACAAAATCTGCGACACCAGAGCCACAGTCACGGATCAAAACTTTGCTTCTACCGTTTCTGAAGAAGATTGAGAGCTACTGGAGCCTGGGCAATTTTTATAATTACTGTTCTGTCAACATTCGGGTGATTTAACCTATGCTCGGTCATCTCGGGAATGTTCACTGGCGTGAGCAAGGTTTTGGGAGCAGAATCTCAGCTCTCATCTGCCATTTAACTTGCCACATTGTGGTATGAGATTAGACTTGTTACCAGTCTGCCTGCAAAGAAGCAACAAGGTGGCAAGCACAGTGCTGCAGGCAGACTGGTATTTCTCATAAGCTGTGCAAGGGCTGCACACAGAGTTTGAAAATTTCACTTCTCTGCTGTTTTGGGCTCAATTCTAATGTAGTTTCAAAAATAAAAAATGGAGGGCCTATCTAGATCACATGTATGTTGAAGTCTGTCTCTTCAGAATTTCCAGAAAGTGTGCCAGAGGGCTGTGGCAAAAGGCCAAATTTTAGCGGGAGTTGATGACTCGTGTGCAGCCACCGTGATGCCGATGATTGGCATCACTCAAAGTTTCAAACTTCACATGCAAAGCATTGGCAAGTTTCGAGAAGTACCAGTCTGCCTGTGGCAACATGCTCGCCACATTCATTGCTTCTTCGCAAGCAGACTGGTGATGAGTCTAGTTTGAGATATCCACAAGTTTCAGAACACTGGAACCCAGATGATCATCATAGATATAATGTGCTCAGTGAATTCATTTTTTGACTTCCATTAATCAATGGAGGGCGTGATGAGACTGCTGAAGGGAGTAAGAAAGAATAGGAACTGTCCGTCTTTGGATACCTTGGTAAGAGCTGGAATGATTTTGCTGTTTAGTAGAAGCAGGGAACTGCAACAGAGTGGAACTTCAGCCCATTCCACTGGCACAAAGACGCAAACCGCCATATACTCTCTCCCAGTTTGTGCCATACATGCATTCCATTTAATCGACCCTTCAGTGAACTTCCCCATGTTTATTGTGGGAAGTTATGGAAAGAAGTTTTGCAGGAAGTACAAAATTTGCGGATGCAACTTGTCTTTATCTTGCGGGCACGTGCGTATCTTACAAGCGATGTTTATAAATATCTTGCAGGAATCACCATTTTCCCGGCAAGTTAAACGATCTGATTATTGTTATCTCTTTTACGGGGAAGGCATCAAATCACTTATCTTTGGGCGGTAAGTCAGAAATCAACTACATCTCTTGCAGCCGATTAAATGCACAATTAGGCCACCAAAACAATAAACTGCAAAAAGAATTCATGGTCAATCGTCCACATCTGCTACTCTGTGTGCTCCCGATAGAAGGTCCGTATATTCCCTAGGCTTTGCTATGTCTGCGCAGAAATGCATACTAATAGCAGGAGTGCACAGATCCAATCTTTACCCACACCCTTGGGGGTCCCACCGGCGTGACCCAGCCTTCCCCTTTACTTTAATAGATCGCAATTGAGAAATTATCTCCCCATCCCTGGCGATGTGCATCAGGGAGGTGAGATGATCCATCAGGCACACCTACACCAATTATAAATCTCGCTAGACGTAGTTGTTTCATCACTGGTGGTGTGCATCAGGGAGGTGAGATGATACATCGGACACACCTGCACTAATTATATCTTTGTAGACATAGCTGTTTCATGTTCGACTCGTGCCTCATTTGACAGTTCGCCACCTTTGATACATCCTGGACCCCAATGATCATCTCGTCCATAAATTGCTCTCCTGTCCCAGAAAATTATCGTTTACCACGATGAGCTGGAAGAATAATTGTCAATCGGCCTCATTCATCTTTGTGCAGCGAAATTGCGCTTCTACTGACCAAGCTACGAGTATGACGGAGGCACTATCTTAATCAGAAGAGAGACTGAGCGTCCATCTGCAGTTAATACGTGCTGTTAGGCGGCAACTGATCGCGTGTCATGAATAGCAGATGTTTCCCTCGATAAGTGTGCTACTTTGGCGTAGTTAGCTTAGAGTTCCCGAGAGATTGGGTCGATACCCCTGCCCGATGAGTTGTGGTCGGGCTCTGCACCGCATTGAAAAAATATCGTAGGCAGTTATATAACAGGAAACAGGAAGGAGACTTCTCGCCAGAAAACTACCTGAAATGCCCCCTGGCTCCCTGGCACCAGTTGATAGAATTCTCGACTACACTTCTGTAGCAGCGCATGCACTTCACGACATCACAACTGCATCTCAAATACCCTTCCTCACCAGGGTTTGCACAATCACTTTGACGATCCTTCCTATGGTGCAGGTATGCAATTCGTACAGTTTCGTGTCTCATTGCTTGATTGGAAAGTAGAAGACCAGGTTTCAACAGGAAAGATGCCTTCGTATTGTGGAGGAGACTCACCACTCGCTCTGTGCACTCACAAGCCTGGCAATTCACTCAGACCACATTCAGGCTCCAAAAATGCTCGACGAAATTGCACAGTACGCCGCGTGAGTGTTTTAATCTTCCAAGTGTGTCACTGGTGATTAGTTTTTGTCGGTGGTCACAGTGCTCTCCAAAAATTTCATTCATGTTTGAAATCCCAGCGTGACGTTGGAACAATAAAGCGTCTTTTCAAGCAAGGCGAAATCAGTGCCCAATTGGACTCTTGTGAGACAGAATTGAGGGCCTTGTTGGATGGTTTTACCGTCAGTTCTCAATCCCAATCACGAAGTGGAATTTGATGTAGGTTCTGATAGGCGAAACGAATGGTCCAACTTGCTACCGCTGTTGTCGAGCTGAATATTGACGCTGAGACGTGCCATCAAGAGCTTCTCGAATTGATTTCATCCCAGAGTAGCTCATGCGAAACCATGTCTTTGGTGAGCAGGTTCCACAAGTGGGAATTTCATGTTTCCTGACCTGATACTCAGATTGGACGAAGTTCCTCAAATGGAAGGTGAGAATTCATCTGTCACAAGAGAGAATGCTTTGCTTAGTATTTATTTGTGTGATAGCTCCAGTTCAATCTCCATGCTACCTGCCTCCCCTAAAATCTTTCACGGGCAGGAGTGCGAGCTTGAGAAGCTCATTGACATCCTTATGGCTGATCCCGCTCGAGTTGCGATATTGGGCCCTGGTGGAATGGGAAAGACAACATTAGCAATGGCCGCTCTTCATCATCCCAAAGTCACCCATAAATACCAAACTCGCTACTTCATCTCCTGCGAGTCTGTTCACACGAGGGACTCTCTTGTTGCGATAGTTGTTTCACATCTTGGCCTTGATACCTCCAACACATCGGAGAGAGCCGTGCTTGCCTTGTTATCAGCTGGACAGCCGTGCCTCATGATTTTGGATAATTTTGAGACACTATGGGAAGCCCCGAAAGGTCGGGAAAAAGTGGAGGCATTCCTTGCACTCCTAGCTGACATCCCACATGTAGCGCTTCTAGTATGTGCCCTTTGAAGCTCGAGGTACATTTGCTGATCTTGTGTTCTCAGCTCACAATGCGCGGAGCTGAGAGACCTGGAAAAGTCCAGTGGACCCATCCATTTCTGCGTCCCTTGATGCCTCTTGACCAAGCTGCTGCCCATCAAACTTTCATCGAAATTGCAGATGAAATTCATGATGGCTCAGAAGTTGACCAGCTCTTGGAAATCACAGACAACATACCTCTTGCAGTCCAGTTAGTCGCTGGGGTTGCAGCCTCTGTTGGTTGCCAGGAAACCATGAAGCGTTGGAACCTTGAGAGGACTGCCCTTCTCTCTTCTGGTTACGATAAACGATCAAACCTGGACATTTACATCACACTTTCTCTGACGAGTCCCCACCTGCTTGCTTCACCGCATGCAGTGGAGCTTCTCAGCCTAATGTCACTCCTCTCAGATGGCATTTCTGATCTTGACTTGGTTCAAAGCAATATACCAATCCAAGATATTCCCAATTGCAAAACAACACTGATCCGCACTTCACTTTCATATGTTGACCATGCTGGACGATTCAAAGTATTGGCACCAATTCGGGAGTATATCCAGGCAACACAGCCGCCCTCTCTGGAATTGGTGCAACCCTTGCGAAAATATCTAATTGATCTTCTTGAACTCTACATGGCATGGTGGAATGCTTCCACATTTGTGGTTGACTTGGTTCCCTGCCTTGTCTCAAATCTGGGAAATCTGCACAGTGTACTGCAGCAGGGATTGGAATTTGATCATACTGAACTCAGGGAATCTGTTCTGGGCGTACTTCTACACAATGACCTGAGTTTGACAATGAATCGGGAGCTGAGCCCACTCATGCTTCACCTGCCAGAAATCCTCTCAGAACTGGATGACCAAGAGCTTTACGGACAGTTTATCACTGAAGCATTGGAGTCTAAGAACTTCTATACTCTTCCTGATCTGGAACGAGCCATAGAGAAAGCCACAGAAATTTTTTGTCTTATCCAAAACTGTGACAGGGAAGGTGAGTACGTGTATCTCCACAATTTTCTGGATTATAAGTATGCTGCAGATCGACTCTATGATGCAATTGCCAGATACTACTTTGAGGCCGTCGATGATCCCAAAAAGGGCAGAGCACTACTTTCAGCTTGCAGTCTCAGTGGCATCCCAAAGCAAGTCTCATACAACCAAGCTCAGACCCCTGGCTGGCTTGTCACTCTTGGAGTATAATTGCGTAACTACTCCAAAAGTCTACAGCTGGCCAAAGAAATATACAGAATTGGCCGTGCATCGGGAAACGTCAGAGGCGAGTTGCATGGAGTCCGATTGCAGGCTCTGTGTTATCCGTGGCTGGGAAACTTCAAAGAGAGCTTAGAGCTCTTGAATGAAGGGAAAGAGCTAATTGTTCGAGCGGGTGTACAAGGTGGACAGATGGAAGTCTTTATAATGAATGCTGAGGCTATGGTGTACCAGTACAGGACCGATTATTCCTGTGCACAGCGTATCCAAGAGGCCATGTTGCGTCAAACATCCTCCGTGCTCTCCCCTGTGGAGCATGGGCATGCACTTGTCAACATTGCATCCCTTGATATCGTTACTGGCATCGATGCAAATGCTGTGTCGCACAATCTCGATGCTGCGTTTACAGCCTTCCAAAGTGCACAGTACCCGTGGGGCTTCTTTTTCTGTGACTGTTACCGTGCAGCTCTGCAGCTTCGCGAGGGCGACACAATGGGAGCAAGAGTCAAGTATATCCGGCTTTTCTCTGCTGTACGGGACCGCGACAACAAACTTGCGTGGAATTGCCTAGAGAAGCTGGCAGATTGTACAGAACCCGTGCATGCCGAAGTGGAATCCGCACGATGGGCTGTCATTTTTTTCGCATTTGCTCTACACACAGTGGAGAGGAGTCCTCTGATGGTACACCAGGCGTTGAGGCGCCTTGGAGACGTGCTTGCATGGCAAAGTGCAGACGATATGGCCCTAAGCATTTTGACAATTGCACTAGATGGATTCACCCAGATGGATGTACATCAAAGCAAGGCCGAATGCATGCGCACAATTGGCGATGTGTATGTGCGGCGTGGAGACCTTTCCAAGGCCCGAGAAATATGGGAAGCGGCGCAGCCTTTTGTTCGAGTGCTCAGAACAACAAAAAGAAGTCACTAGGATCGATGAAAGGCTCCAGATGCTCGGCATAGCACAGAAATTTGAGGCTCTGCCAAAAGCAGAGTTGCAAGCACTCCAGGGGTCAGACATGGAAGGAGAACAAAAACCCCACTCACTCCCAGAGATGTAGTAGTCTTCCTAATACCCTTCAGCGGAAGGCTCCATGCAACTATAAACTTTTGTTTCACATGGCGTTTCGACACTGACTCTGACTTGCTAGATCTATAACTCATCTAGTGCTCTTCATTGGGCTTGAATAAGCTGCCATAGACGGATAACTGGCTTGAAAGCATTGCCAGAATATATCTGAATGTACTGACCAAATTAACTGAATGCTGGATGGTAAGTCGTCTGCCTGGTACAAATGCTGCAAAAGGAGAAACCCTTTGGCGGCGGGATAGTGGGTGGACAAATTGAAATAGTGTTTGGATGTCCACGAGCGAAAGATGACGTCAATCATGGTATTCAAAAGGGAGGATGTCGGGTTCAATGCCGACATCCAGTGAGCAAGGAAAAGCAGACAGCCTTCGATTTCACTCCAAAGGAGAAATCGAGCGAGACAGAGCGCTCGAGCCAGTGCGATGCCGGTAGCACTTGTCGTTCCCCAGGAATCCGTGCGTGCTGAATACCGTTCAGTTCGGAGTCACTGGCGATTCAGCGCCCAAGTAGACACCCGCACCAAGACAAGGAGACATCATGCTTGGCGGAAAACCTGCACACGAGTATGCCGTTCCAAATGCACTTTCAACATTCCCCCCACATTTTAGTGTTTTCCCCTCAATTCATTGGAAGTTTGGTAAATTTCCCCTCAACTTTCACACTTTTTAAGGTCAATATAATGTGGGGATTCTTCTCAGAAATCCCCTTCTTTCATTTCCCTATTTTACGTTTCCGCAACTTTTACTGCTACAAAAAATTTCCCCTCAACAAATTCAGTGCAAAAATTTTCCCCTCAACTTTTGGGCACAAAATTTTTTATTGCTCAAATCGACACCTAAAGTCATTTAAATACTGTATTTTGATCTCCCGCAGGCCTAAGCATGCTACTTTCACCCTAGGAGTGGAAATACAGTGAGTATTAAATATCAAATACGATCACGTGTCACCCAGGCCGGCAAGCGTGATACCTGTTAGTCCAGTTCTAGATGTGCTACTGGCAACCTGAGTAAAAAATATACTAAGAAATGAAGCCAAACTCCAGGGGATACCATGATATCTGCCAGTCCAGTTCCAGGTGTGCTACTGGCAACCTGAGTGATAAATATATTAAAAAAGGAAGCCAAACCTGAGGGGATACAGCCCATATTCATGGTGTGAAGTAAATCCAGGGCTATTATGACCAGATTAGATGTGAACTAGACTAACTAGTATCACGCTTGCCAGCCAGGGTGCCACGTGACTGTGTTTGATATTTGATGCTCGCCGTATTTCCACTCCTGGGGTGAAACTGGCATGCTTAGGCCTGTGGGGGATCAAAATCTAGTATCTAAATGACTTTAGGTGTCAATTTGAGCAATAAAAAATTTTGTGCCCATAAGTTGAGGGGAAACTTTTTGCGCCGAATTTGTTGAGGGGAAATTTTTTGCAGCGGTAAAAGTTGCGGAAATGTAAAATAGGGAAATGAAAGGATGGGATTTCCGAGAAGAATCCCCACATTATATTGACCTTAAAAAGTGTGAAAGTTGAGGGGAAATTTACCAAATTTCCAATGAATTGGGGGGAAAACACTAAAATGTGGGGGGAACATTAAAAGTGCATTTGGAACGGCATACACGAGCCAGTTCCACGATGTGCTTGAAGGCGCAGCGCTGAGTAAACAACATCGTAACTTTGTAGTCTCTGATCTCGATAGACAATTAAACAATCAACTGTGTAGATATGCAAGTCAACGCCGAACACCTCCGGTTTCGGGACCGGGCGTCGCTCCGAGGTAATCCGCGATTTCCGTGGTGAAGGTCGTGGGGATTCTGCTTACGCCGTCGGTCCATGCCTATGACAGCAACAGATATATCAACAATCAGTTATTTTGGCACGTCGGTTGCTGGGAGGGGACGTACGCAAGCAATCAATGCCTCGGCTACGTCAAATGAATAAGGTCCGCGTAGATCCCAAGAACAACGGAAGAATACGCACTGTCTGCGTTTTTGCCTTGGAAGTTACCAGGTTCAACAATGGAGGAGAGGAAAGTCAGGTTGCCTGCAGCTATAGCGGGCGGCCAGGTGGCGCAGGCGTTGTCAAAGCTGCGACGTGCAGGTCAGCAAAAAATAAGATATCTCATACAATGGGAGCAGTATGTATGTACGTTGCCCATACAAGCACTCACTCGGTCGTGAACGTGGCGATGGTGTCGCCGGCGGGAATCCAGTAGGGCAGACGGTCGTCCACAGCGCGAACCAGGCCGAGGTTAGCGAAAAGGAAAGAGGCCAACACGGTGAATAGCATATCTGGGGTTGGTTCAGAGAAGGCTGAGGTGAGGAAGACGTCCCATGTGCTGGTCTATATAGGCCCCGGGCGTATAACACCTCGGTGATTCTTTTGCGACGGGGATCCCAGACCGCTCCAGGTCACGCTAGCATTCATTGTCGGCGACAATGATTGATCCTTGATATCTAATCATGGATTGAATTGGTTCAAGACTGAAGTTATTATTTTAAGATCCACAAGCGGTTCTTTGCGTACCTTTGACGTACCTTCCCTCTTTCAGTCTTTACCGGAGGTTTGATCCGGGCTCAGTTTTGTAAGGAGTGAACCTGCACTCCGGGAAATCCGATGTTTCAGGAGTGCCCGGCACTCTGCCGGAACCTACAGCTGTTATTAATTCATGTGGCCCTCCGGGCATCCCTGGTACCGCGAAACCTGACTTGTTGCTGGATTAATTATACTTACTTCCACTCCGGTTCATTAACCGCCTCCTTTGCAGTTCAACTTCATACCAGACCCTTTCCAGACAACAGGATACCCGTAGCAAATACAAGTGGTTCCCACCGCCCCCTCTGCAACAAACTATTTCTAAAGCCTAGTGTTGTCCAAAATTGTATAAATTTGCCCCTCAACTTGCGGGAAAATGTGGCATATTTATAGACGTCGGCCGCAAGATACAGACGCACCGCAAGATAAAGATAAGTTGCGGCCGCAACTTTTGTAGATGTCCGCAAACGTTTTGCTGCGAACTGCCACCAACAAATCTGGGTTATAAAAACCTAGCGTCGGGCAACTCAAACGCCGATTCCACGCGTACCACCGCACAATGGCCGTCGTGTTTGCGTCGGCGAGAGACGTTTTCCAGTCCAGCGACGATCTTTGGGGGGTTGGAGAAGAGTTCAGACGCGAGTCATGGACGCGTCCGTGACCACTGTGAACTCGCGAGAACCCTTGAACTTGACAGATTGAGCAGATGCCAGACACGCCGCAGAATGGAATCGCATACGTTGCGGAATTCTGCTCACCAAAGCCCGATAGTTTCCCGAATCCACCCGAGGTCCTAGGCTAAGGACCTGCGTAGCACGGTTAGCTTTCTTTTCTAGGCCGGTTCCCAGTGAGGCATAAACTCGGTCCAAGGTGCGTCCCGGGGACGGAGACAGTAATATATTCAGAATGAGTGCCCATCGCCCTCCCTTTGAGCGCGAATTGGGATCAGTCGTAGCAACGGCGTTGTTTGAATGAGAGTCCCAAGGCCCAAGGGATGAGGGCCTGTGTTGAAGCCATTCACGAGGGGAGCAGGGAGAAGACAGTGGGAAGAGAAAGAGAGTCGTGGGGCTGGCGCTTATAGTTGACGTGCTGCACGAACAGCTTCAACATACTGTGTTTGCTGTTGTAAAGCCAAAGATGTGGAAATTTTCGCACCAGAGCCAGAGATGTCGGAGCATCACAGGTAGATTCAGCGGAGATTATAGTCGTACGTATTAAGAGGCCTAATTGTTATGATGTTGCGTTGTGGGCCTAATTTCGGCGTCGCGCATGTCGTATCTTTCATGGATCAGTGCTCCAGCGGGGAATGGAACGAAAGAAAGATCTATACAAATGCTGAATATTCAATGGAAAAAAACGCATCACTATTCCTGCATTCGTCCTCCTGTTGGAGTGCGGATAACTTTCGAGAACACAACCTGTCATACATACAAGCTGATCTGATCGCAGAGCGCCCCGAGTGTGAGAGCGCAGGCGGAATACCCACCGCGCCAGACCCAAATCCGTGGGATCTCCGCTCCAACTTCCCGCATAACAGGAAGTGTATGGGTCGAGAGCCCAGCAGTCTGGCCCCGTAAGAGCCTGAGATCCCATTTGGACCCCATCGTTCCGCATGCGGGGCAGATAGGTGCTCCACTTGTCCGCCACACGACTACGACGAGGAACGGACACAAGGCCCAGAGTGAAAAAAACTGGCGCGGACGAAAGATAGAAAATTGGCACGGATCGTCCGCCGGTCCGCTTTCCGCAACGCCGAGGAAAGAGAACAAGAAAAACGAGAAAAAAATGGGGTTTTCCAAAAAGAAAAGAAAAGAAAAGAAAAGAAAAAAAAAAGGAAATTTCGTGCCAGTCTTGGAGCGGATTTTGGGAGGCCTAGGACGAGCGAAGTCAAATACGGAAATCGCCGCTGGACACCATGAGAAGCGAGACAGGCAGGACATGGTCGATGAAAAGTATTGAAAAGCGACTCAAGAAAAGAAAGCGCGGAATTGCCACGTCAATGATGACCCTGTAGCCACTGCGCTCGACGAGCGGGAAGACCAGATTCAGCGCACCGCAGGCTAAACGCGGGGAACGGGCGCCACCATCGAGCGATGCGGCGAAGGCCGCTGTGGAAAAATCGGCGCGCATCCCCCGCTGCTTGACAAGTACGCCACGGGATGGCAGGGCGGGACAATGACTCGCCCACCGTCCAACGTACTCGCAGATAAGACAAGTATCTGCGGGCGTCCCACTGAGGACATACACGAACGTCGTACATTGTGTCTTCAAGCCCCAAGCCGCCGCCGATGACCGACGTAAACATGAAGATATACGATGCGCAGGGCGAGTATCCACGCTTCCCTCCGTATTAGCGCTTCATCGCCGGCGACCGCCGCGCGCCCGTCCCTCAGTCGTGAGGAACACAGCCAAGTGTCCGGACCCTTCACCCTCAAAAACGAAAAGGAGCGAGGAAAAAAGATGAGTACTCACCACAGACCAGCTCCAACGCCTATCGCTAAATCCCTCTCCTCTCAAGCTTGTTCTCCCCTCATTCACCCATCCCACCCCCGCACGCGCGGAGTATCTCTGCCATCCGTGAGCGTGCCATCACGGTAGCTGGAATCGAATGGAGACCCAAGTCGTCGAGGTCGCATATCGGTGTGGGTCTTGGACATCTGGTTAGGTCGAGGCAAGAGAGTCCCCAGCATATGATACATGGCAACTCCGCTCTCACGTCGAAGGTACACCGACTCGAAGGAAGAAAATGTGTAGCGCTGGGTGTGGATGGCCAAATGTCACAGGCTCGTCTCTTTCAGAGTCAGATCCAAGATTCAAACCAACTTAAAAGTCGAGTAGGGTGTTAAAGCGGATGCCAAAGGGATTAGAAGAGGGTAATTTTGGCGAACGCAGCCCAGAGCGCAAAGAAGGATTTCTGAGTGAGAGAGCGTTGCGCGACTGTGGTGGCGAGCGCCAAGGTGGCCCAATTACGGAAAGCTCATCAACATGGCACGTGCACCGCGTCCTTCTTATCCACAACATCTTCTTGCATTTCTGGTTTGACCGAAGTCCTGGGTTCTCTGTGACTCGCACTGGTGGCTCGCTCTGAAAATCTCATTCAGCCTCTCCGGAATTGTCTCGAATAGCGACAGGTCGACGACAGATCTCGGGAAATCATTACAACATTGCTTCCAACGAGTTTGGTGACTCGCCGAGTCTGCTTCTCTATGGGATATTTGCCGGGTCCAAAGCATGCACCCAAGCACACATACACCCTTCTCATAGTCCCCCCATATTAAACTGGGGCTTGAAGATGAAATGACTGCGAAATAACGAGGACCTCCGGATCGTGGATCCTGTTCTACCCATGCTGCTTATGATCAGGAAAACTCGAGTCCGGATCTCTGAGGCGTCAAGATATCTCATCTATACCCTTCGTTCCATCTGCTCATAATTATACATCTTATCCAGCTTGCCCGCTGCCTGTCGTTTTTCAAGATTGATATCCAGTATTTTCTTCACTCTGGTGATCGACCTTCCCCACCAGTCGACTCCTCTTGGATGCACACCACAGCAAGAACATAATCGACAATCTTCCTGCTTACTGTACTGACAAGTCAAGACCATTTCTCGAGCCCTTCCATCAGTCGCCGCAAGAACATCCTCACCTCCAGTTCTGCTCCCATACAGCAGTTTCCATTTATTGCGTTCCCTGCCACCCTTGTCTCTTGAGCTCTGCGCTGTATCCAACCTTTATGTCATCTTCTCTTGCACTGTGAAGCCGTCGTTACGCTTCCTTCATGTCGTACGCAACCCAATACTTCGCTCTTTCGGGTTAAAATCAGTACGTGAAGCTCGATTCTACATCCCTCGGCTTTTCCAAACTGAAACTTCCGAGCTACATGTCACGTTCCTTCGGCTCCATGCTCTTGGGGGAAGCGGCCAGCAAATCGTTTGAACAGAAATACTAGTAGCGGCTAATCACTGAAAACTAGGCCAAGGACGGCGAGGACTGTGCGAATTTGTCGGATTCGTGTCTCGGACTGTGGTGGGAAGAGTCAAGCAGCGGTGTGACGGTGTTTGATCCGATCTCGCTCCTTGCTTTCTCCCTTCACCACGCGCTCGGCCCATTCTTCACCCTCTGGTCTGCCACAAAACAACGCGATTTTCCACTCTCCTGAAGTATTGCCTTGGTTCTACAGCTCCGGACGCCAACCCGCGCATTAAAGCACCCCGCGATTGGGCTCGGTGATCGCGTTTCGGCGAGTCCAGCTGGCAGTCTCTTGGGAATCTCTAACTGAACTTCTGTGAAACCCTTGTCTTCTCTCAGCTCGGTCATCGTGCGTCAGTTTTTTTTTCTTCGCTCGCGAGCCGGCTGCATTGTGTATTAGTGCCATCAAGGTTGCGCCTTCGTCGGGTTCCTGCTGCAGGTTATCTCTGACCCAGGCTCCACAGATTTGGGGTTCATTTATCGAAGACTCCTTCCATGCAACTCCAGACGATCCGTTCCGATAATACCTAGATTCCCCGACTTGCTGTCCAATAGAATCCGCGCAATTCCTTCCTCTGTTGCTTTCTCGCTGTCGATATGAACGAATGCTCGCTCCGCCTGCAGAATTCGCCCCCACCTTACCCATGCTGGCACCTCCGCGTGATTGCGCGTCTTGATCGACGTACATGCGCTCGCCATCGTTATCATTCAAGAGGCCGGGACTTCGCCACCTGCATGGCGAGGAATCACAGTAAAGAGTTTTAGATCTGCTCGAGGATGGTGGAGGATTATTTCGACCGTGAAGCGTGCGCGTTTCTTTCTTTGAATCATTTCATTCCTCAATCAATGCTGATGTGCGCTCTCCTTCTATTTCCTTTCTATCAAATTGACAGCCCACAGAAGGAACCCGAGGTGCGCGTGCGGGGTTCTACGATACACCGCCTCGGACGGAACGATACCGACATTGGATTCGCTGTCCCTGCTCACGACACGCCCAATGCGCGAAGCGCGACCCCCCTCAATGCGAGGCTGCCGCAGCCGAAGATTCCATCGCGCTCAAGACCGATATTCGCTCGCTGGGCTCTACGACCTCCGCGCGGCGATATATATACCCCAACACGCTGTTCCTCACCTTTTAGATCCAGCGTACTTACGAAAAGAACTGGCGTCCCTTCGATAACGGCACGACCTGGGAAGTATTGCCGCTGTGCGAGGCGGCAGTTATCGTCGGCGTATTTGGAGAAGGAAGAGGGAACTCGGGCCAGGGGCTCCGACACGCTTGGTTTCTTTTCACGCATCCGTTTCCCTTATCATTCCCTTCACGCTGTCCGTTACCTTTTCCATCCAGTGCACTTACGAGCAGAACTGGCGCTCCTTCGATAACGGCACGAGCTGGGAAGTATTGCCGCTGTGCGAGGCAGCCGTTATCGTCGGCATATTTGGGGAAGGAAGAGGGAACTCGGACCAGGGGCTGCGGCACGCTTGGTTTCTTTTCACGCATCCGTTTCCCTTATCATTCCCTTTCAGTTTATTTCCATCTCTGCATTTACCCATGTGTGTTACAGGGACTAGGTCATCGCCACCTTCAATCACGGACGGACAATTGATTTTGTGATTACGACCCTGGCAGTGAGTTTCAATGCTCATATCTTCTCGCCGCGTTTCCGACTCGCGAGCCACAGATTCACAGATACCACAGGAGAGCTTTGAAAGGACAGCTTCAACGTGGTTTTCATCCAGAGAAAGCACCGAGGTTAGCGGTTTTTCTTGGCTGCGCTAAGATAGTGCGATTTGCTGAGAGGTGGGTCGTCTAAACGCCATCACGTTCCCGCTCAAATTCCGACATCATGCAACCATGCAACCACCTTTGTGATGCACTGGGTTGCACGGAAATTTGTTTTTGATTTTTTGCGCTCCTGCGAGGAACCGTATGCGGTTCCGCTATGTTTCGCTCATCCTGACCTTTTCTGATTCAACATTCACTTTTACTTTGACCCAGCACCTTAGGACCCTTCAAATTCAATCTTCTGGATTGTGCGAGCAGCCCACATCCACGGCATCGACCTTCTTTTTACTAGCTTGATAAGAGAGATGCTACGCCCTGGTGAGTACTTTCTTTCAACACTACCCCCCTAGCCCTGCAATCACCTCGATGCCCAAGTCAACTCCCCACGGTCCAACAAGCACCGCATCGCCTCCTGAGGCGTCTCGGAGACGCTGCTGATGCACCCTGGATTGGATTTCGCGCGGTACGTATCATGTTATTGACATAGTTTCATGAAATTTTGGTCCTGCCCGTGTCCATGCCCTCAACTCCCTACTCTCGACACCGTATGTTTTGCATGACATTTTCGAATTCCGTTGAGGAACGAGATGCATTGTTTGTACTTTGCCTCACGTTCGTTACCGTGCTACGTGAATACTAACCTAACCTATACAATCTCGATGCGTCCATGGGTCATGGAATGCGTTCACCCATGCCTAAACCCCTGCTGCACTTTTCATTTTATTTTTAGAGCCCCCCGTGAGCGAGTAAGTCCTTAAATAATTATATTGTGCTCGCGCTCGATGCGAGGGGATTAAAAGCATTGAAGTCCGTCAATCGAGCTGCTGTCTGGTAAGATGCAGGTTTTCTCGTGTGACTTTTTATTTTTCCCCCACCGTTATTCATTTATTCTTCAATCAGCTGCAGCTGACGAATGGGGCGGGATCTCGCATTGGACTGACCTTCTTGACACCTAAGTATGTGTACGGGGACACGTTGTGTCAACAAATTCATTTAATGAATACGCCTTTGCCGTACTTTGGTTCTGTCCAAATCTACTCAGATCTTGGTGGTTAATTTTCTATCCACCTCAGCCAAACAGGATCTCTCGTCTGTTCTGGAGGTGGGAAGTACGGGATGGGTCTGTATCCAGTATTTAGCTATTTCTGAATAATGAGTGATTGGTTATTTGGACAGGGAAAACCACTTATCAATATGCGCCCTGATTGTGGAGATATTGGCCTTGCAAGGGAGATATATTTTTCACTATTTTTGGGCACCACTGTAGGTGCGTCGAGATGGGGAGAGATAGTGAGTGAGAGGAGAAGGTTGACAAAATCTGCATTCTTAAGACAGGCTAACAGAAGCATTTACAAACAATGGTAGCAAAGAGAGAATCCATATCAGGCCTTCTGGAGATAAGACATCTGGTTCGAGACGACAGCCAGAGAGTTGCGGGTCGGATTACTGTTGAAAGTAATCATGCATTGCTTAACAGGAATTACTGGCCTCGTCATTCTCTTGGGTGATCACTCGCTCCCTTCAGGCGACCTTCTTGATCAGGTCCTACATATACCATCAAAAGGTCAATAGGATAGTTCCGTGCGCAAGACACTGGACATACGGTGAGCTCCATGGGCGCCAGCCCGAGGACCTCGCCCAGCGGTTTCCCCGCCTTGAATATCATGACTGTCGGCAGCTAGCATGCAGTCAGGGTGTGCAGGAACGGGGAATTGACTCTACATACAGCGCGGATGTTCATCTCAGCCACGGCCGCTGCATTGTCTTCCACATTTATCTTGTAGAACTTAAGCGCCTTGTTTGCGGGATTCTTGGACAGTTGCTCGAATATCGGGTCAAGTGCTTTGCTTTGCTGGCAGTGGGTCGCCCAAAAGTTGATGACAACAGGTGTCGCGCTCCCGATCTATGTCATCTGGTCAAGACATGCTCCAGGTCTAGTGGATGTAACATACAGTCTGTCTGAAGCCAGCAATGTCCTTGATTGTGGTGACAACAGTGGTGGATGAAGCGGGTGCAGCTACAGGTGGTGCAAAGCTGACGATCTTCTTTATCCTATCCTACATAGAATGTGGTTATCAGGATAATGGGTTAGGAGTGATGGTGCTGCCACCAGACGTACCGCCAACTCTGAGGGGGTTACCAACCCGACAATCTGATCCACCACTTGCCCATACATAAGCGTCAAGGTTGTCGGCACCTGGTGCGCAGTCAAACAATGTACGAACTGTGAAATGATACCACATACAGAGCGGACATTGTACAATGCCACGGCCTTGATGTTTGCATCCACGTCGAGGGTATAGAACTTAAGCCCCTTGTTCTCGGGCTGCTCCGACAATTTCTCCAATATCGGGATGATAGTTTTAGAGGCCCCCCACCAAGTCGCACAGAAGGTAATTATAGCAGGCGTGTCGCTGACAACCTAGTCAATCTGGTCAGGGCATGCTCCAGGATCCACTGCTATGTTATGTACCACCGCCTCAAAGGCACTCTCGCTATTGATTGCGATTATTGGCATGTTAGTGAGAGGTGCGAGGTGAGAAGTATGAGGTGAGCTGTTGGAGTAGGTGTACTCGCACCAATATATATATACATATATGTCATTAATCGAAGGGAGCTATGTAAGGAGAGATGAAAAGGGATCTAGAAAAGCAGAGCAGAAGTCTGCCCCTGCGCCACTACATTCAGGTTCAGACCCGGGTAGACCGAGGTTTGTTGTACATTCTGCCACCCCCACTAGGGCCTGACCTACCTGTGTCCAGCACCTGACAGGCCCTGCTCTTCCTATGCCTACCCTCTGTCTAGCACACCTGTCTGCTCCGGGTAGGAGGTATGTGAAGTACCTGTTCAGTTATTTTCAGCTGTGCAAACTGCCAGTCTGATCGAATGGAAGCTAGTAGTGAGACTTCGAGATAGAACTTTGGCGTTCACATGCCGACTGCGAGGATGGGCCGTGTCGATCCCTTTTCATTCATCCAGAACAAAACAGAAAACTGCCGGGCTGATAGGATCCTCGATTCTGTTGTAGACAGGGATGGTTCTGTGACCTGATGACCCACTGACCCAGCGCAGATATTGATCCCAATTCATTGTATTATTTCCCTTCGATTGATTTTGATCGCTGCATCGCTCGTGTCTCGGGTTTTGCCGTTGTACGATCTAATCATGTTGCCTCCAGCTAGTCGTCTTATTTCTCCTCTGTCTAATGCGTCTACGTTTATTGAATATTCTTGTTATGTGTAATGTACGTAAGCGTGTTGATACGAAAATTGTCACTAAGGAGTATATATGGTCTTAGTGGGACTGTGACTCGCTCAGTGCCACTCGTGATGTGTGAATCCCACTACCACCAATTGATACAGTGGGACTGGCCATGGCAAGTGGGACCCGGGTCCATTCCCTCATCATGCCATCTGTCGGCAACATTGTCGACCACGATTGCGGCCGCCTCGTCCTGATTTGGCAGGTGAGTTAATTTTGATTCCTCCTTAAATCCATCCACCAAGCGTCGGACATATAGGCCAGTCAGTTCCGTGCAGGCTGTCCGATGGTTAATAGAACCGATGTTGATCCTCATTTCCTAACCCAGAAAGAAAACCCCAGCCCGAGCGTGAGGCGGTGAGGTACGGCCTATACATCTCAGTTTATTGAATATGTCAGTCACTCAACTTGAATATTCTCTGCTCTGCTTCACGTTAGAAGGTAGGTGGACTTGTTAGTCAAATTCAGGAATAAATAACCGTGTTACATCCACCCTGGAATCGCTTTCGACATGATATCTCGCATTATGTGCGGGATGCAGATCCTTGGAGCAAAGTTTAACCAGGTCTCAGCTATCTCGAGCCAACATGGCATGGCCGACTCCTGTGTCGGTGCAATTCCACAGACACGTAAGTGTGTTGCTAGTGAGATGACTCACAAAGTGAACCAAGTCAACCGTCCTTTTCAGTGATGCGGTGGGGCGGGCCAAACCGACACGCGCCGTGCTACCTAGTGACTCGGTTTCCAGAAGATGAACATATCTGCCTGCCCACGGGGAACGTCAAATGACACCGGTATTGGGACAGCCTGCACGGAACTGACTGGCCTATATGTCCGACGCTTGGTGGATGGATATAGGGAGGAATCAAAATTAACTCACCTGCCAAATCAGGACGAGGCGGCCGCAATCGTGGTCGACAATGTTGCCGACAGATGGCATGATGAGGGAATGGACCCGGGTCCCACTTGCCATGGCCAGTCCCACTGTATCAATTGGTGGTAGTGGGGTTCACACATCACGAGTGGCACTGAGCGAGTCACAGTCCCACTAAGATCGTATATACTCCTTAGTGACAACAAGATATGTCTTCGCTACGCTCCGGCGCAGCGATTCAACTTGACATAGTGAATTATTTGTATATTAACGATCGTGACGTCTCAACGACTCGACTGAAACAACAGAAATACTAGGTTTTTCTTATTCTTTGGCTGGCCAGTCTATCGCAGGACTAAGTACATACCAGGAATCTCATGAAGCCTTGCCGCCAACAACAACGCCTATAAATACGCAAACTGGAACGTGTGATACACTACCGTAGCTGAAGTATCAACTTGCTTCCCGGAATCACATTCAGTCCTGAAATTAAGTTAAGGGTGTGAAAGCTAGAGCCAGGACAATTGCGAACCTCAGTACACTAGCGTGAGTATCGCTTTCAAGGCTGTCCCAGTCAAGCAGTGTGGAAGATTGGCGGTGGCTACCAAGAGAACGACAACCAGTGGCTGGAAACGATGGGGAAGGGGAAAAAAGCGTGGTGACAGAGCTCATGGGTTTCGCACGTACTTAAACCAATCAAGCGGGTAATGAGGAGGCATATATGCGATGAGTTTGGGTACGCCTGCTGCAATGGAAGGTTGCCACACATCTGTTGTAATACAGCTCGAACATCAGAAAAGGAAGTACAAATGGGGTCGAAGATACCGTTCGCACTGCCGAACTGCCGCAAAATTTGGTTATTGAAGGTCATTGATGCCAGATGGACGTGCGCCGATCTGTACAAGCGACTCGTTTTTTACTGTGTTTATAAAAGAAGCAAATGACCACGTACACATTGTTGTGCTTGATTTAAAAAAGGCAGTGAGTAAAATCTGTGTTAGAAGACTCGGAATATCTCACACAATTGGGAGTGTTGGTGGGGCGGTTCCCCCGGAACACAAACGGTAATCAGAAGAGCGGAGAAGACAGAAGGGACACCCAATTGTCAGACGTGTTGAGAGAGAGAATAAATTGCTGTTTGTGTCTTGGCTCGTTCATATCTACCAAAGTCGTGCAGCATGCTGAAGCCAGAGCTTGATTCGTTTGCTCGGAGGGCTTGCGTCCTGCTGATCATGTTTGGGTCCGATTCCTAGAACCGTATTTTGCTTGGAATTTGAGACCGCTTGAGAGTTGAGGGGAGAGGAAGACAGGCTCGGGCAAGCGGACGTCTTGAAAGTACTCTTGTGTGGTTATTGAGCGGTCAAAAATGCGGGCATGTGAGTTTCCTGGGAATCCAGAAGCACGGAAAGGGCAAAGTCCAAATTAAAATGTGATGTAGAAAAATAGATGTGAGAAGACAGTACACGAGGCAACCGAGAGAACGGGATTGAGCTGGCAGCCTGCGAGAGGGGCTGAAGCACTCGCACCGTGGGGGTGAAGCGGCAACTCACAGCCCCCTCATTGCGTGGTCGAACTTGAACAGCGTTGACATTCAGTTGGACCGCTCGTGGGCACCGGTAATAAATAACTGAACGCAGGGCAAAGCTAACAGTCGCTGGGCGGCAATAGGTCGCGGATTAAGCGGACTGATTCCGTCCGGAATCCGAGAGCATGTTAGTGGTGTGCGAAATCCAAATTATCCAAATAGATATACATTGATCCGACGATCCTACCTTTTGAGCGAGCCTTGAGCGCTCGAAAGGCGGCAGAATTCAATGCGAGCAGTGGATCGGCCAAGTCAAAAAATAGTGTAGTCGAGTGTCTAGCTTTCTGGATCGAGGTTAATTTCGGATTCAGAGGGTCAGCTGGCCAAACCCAGAAGCATTTTTTGGCGCTCGAAGGGCTTTGACGCCCAGCAAATGCAGAAGAGGATAAATTATACGTCGGGAATCGCCGCGGCTTGTGGCGTGCGGAAACAAACAGGCACATCGTGATTCGAGGCATCTGCTTAATATACGAGGTATTTTCGTATCAACACGCTTACGTACATTACACATAACAAGAATATTTAATAAACGTAGACGCATTAGACAGAGGAGAAATAAGACGACTAGCTGGAGGCAGCATGATTAGATCGTACAACGGCAAAACCCGAGACACGAGCGATGCAGCGATCAAAATCAATCGAAGGGAAATAATACAATGAATTGGGATCAATATCTGCGCTGGGTCAGTGGGTCATCAGGTCACAGAACCATCCCTGTCTACAACAGAATCGAGGATCCTATCAGCCCGGCAGTTTTCTGTTTTGTTCTGGATGAATGAAAAGGGATCGACACGGCCCATCCTCGCAGTCGGCATGTGAACGCCAAAGTTCTATCTCGAAGTCTCACTACTAGCTTCCATTCGATCAGACTGGCAGTTTGCACAGCTGAAAATAACTGAACAGGTACTTCACATACCTCCTACCCGGAGCAGACAGGTGTGCTAGACAGAGGGTAGGCATAGGAAGAGCAGGGCCTGTCAGGTGCTGGACACAGGTAGGTCAGGCCCTAGTGGGGGTGGCAGAATGTACAACAAACCTCGGTCTACCCGGGTCTGAACCTGAATGTAGTGGCGCAGGGGCAGACTTCTGCTCTGCTTTTCTAGATCCCTTTTCATCTCTCCTTACATAGCTCCCTTCGATTAATGACATATATGTATATATATATTGGTGCGAGTACACCTACTCCAACAGCTCACCTCATACTTCTCACCTCGCACCTCTCACTAACATGCCAATAATCGCAATCAATAGCGAGAGTGCCTTTGAGGCGGTGGTACATAACATAGCAGTGGATCCTGGAGCATGCCCTGACCAGATTGACTAGGTCGTCAGCGACACGCCTGCTATAATTACCTTCTGTGCGACTTGGTGGGGGGCCTCTAAAACTATCATCCCGATATTGGAGAAATTGTCGGAGCAGCCCGAGAACAAGGGGCTTAAGTTCTATACCCTCGACGTGGATGCAAACATCAAGGCCGTGGCATTGTACAATGTCCGCTCTGTATGTGGTGTCATTTCACAGTTCATACATTGTTTGACTGCGCACCAGGTGCCGACAACCTTGACGCTTATGTATGGGCAAGTGGTGGATCAGATTGTCGGGTTGGTAACCCCCTCAGAGTTGGCGGTACGTCTGGTGGCAGCACCATCACTCCTAACCCATTATCCTGATAACCACATTCTATGTAGGATAGGATAAAGAAGATCGTCAGCTTTGCACCACCTGTAGCTGCACCTGCTTCATCCACCACTGTTGTCACCACAATCAAGGACATTGCTGGCTTCAGACAGACTGTATGTTACATCCACTAGACCTGGAGCATGTCTTGACCAGATGACATAGATCGGGAGCGCGACACCTGTTGTCATCAACTTTTGGGCGACCCACTGCCAGCAAAGCAAAGCACTTGACCCGATATTCGAGCAACTGTCAAAGAATCCCGCAAACAAGGCGCTTAAGTTCTACAAGATAAATGTGGAAGACAATGCAGCGGCCGTGGCTGAGATGAACATCCGCGCTGTATGTAGAGTCAATTCCCCGTTCCTGCACACCCTGACTGCATGCTAGCTGCCGACAGTCATGATATTCAAGGCAGGGAAACCGCTGGGCGAGGTCCTCGGGCTGGCGCCCACGGAGCTCACCGTATGTCCAGTGTCTTGCGCACGGAACTATCCTATTGACCTTTTGATGGTATATGTAGGACCTGATCAAGAAGGTCGCCTGAAGGGAGCGAGTGATCACCCAAGAGAATGACGAGGCCAGTAATTCCTGTTAAGCAATGCATGATTACTTTCAACAGTAATCCGACCCGCAACTCTCTGGCTGTCGTCTCGAACCAGATGTCTTCAGAAGGCCTGATATGGATTCTCTCTTTGCTACCATTGTTTGTAAATGCTTCTATTAGCCTGTCTTAAGAATGCAGATTTTGTCAACCTTCTCCTCTCACTCACTATCTTCCCATCTCGACGCACCTACAGTGGTGCTCAAAAATAGTGAAAAATATATCTCCCTTGCAAGGCCAATATCTCCGCAATCAGGGCGATATTGATAAGTGGTTTTCTCTGTCCAAATAACCAATCATTCATTATTCAGAAATTGCTAAAGACTGGATACAGACCCATCCCGTACTTCCCACCTCCAGAACAGACGAGAACAATGATTCTGTTTGGCTGAAGTGGATAGAAAATTAACCACCAAGATCTGAGAAGATTTGGACAGAACCAAAGTACGGCGAAGGCATATTCATTAAATGAATTTGTTGACACAACGTGTCCCCGTACACATACTTAGGTGTCAAGAAGGTCAGTCCAATGCGAGATCCCGCCCCATTCGTCAGCTGCAGCTGACTGAAGAATAAATGAATAACAGTGGGGGGAAAATGAAAAATCACACGAGAAAACCTGCATCTTACCAGACAGCAGCTCGATTGACGGACTTCAATGCTCTTAATCCCCTCGCATCGAGCACGAGCACAATATAATTATTTAAGGACTTACTCGCTCACGGGGGGCTCTAAAAATAAAATGAAAAGTGCAGCAGGGGTTTAGGCATGGGTGAACGCATTCCATGACCCATGGACGCATCGAGATTGTATAGGTTAGGTTAGTATTCACGTAGCACGGTAACGAACGTGAGGAAAAGTACAAACAATGCATCTCGTTCCTCAACGGAATTCGAAAATGTCATGCAAAACATACGGTGTCGAGAGTAGGGAGTTGAGGGCATGGACACGGGCAGGACCAAAATTTCATGAAACTATGTCAATAACATGATACGTACCGCGCGAAAATCCAATCCAGGGTGCATCAGCAGCGTCTCCGAGACGCCTCAGGAGGCGATGCGGTGCTTGTTGGACCGTGGGGAGTTGACTTGGGCATCGAGGTGATTGCAGGGCTAGGGGGCAGTGTTGAAAGAAAGTACTCACCAGGGCGTAGCATCTCTCTTATCAAGCTAGTAAAAAAAAGGTCTATGCCGTGGATGTGGGCCGCTCGCACAATCCAGAAGATTGAATTTGAAGGGTCCTAAGGTGCTGGGTCAAAGTAAAAGTGAATGTTGAATCAGAAAAGGTCAGGATGAGCGAAACATAGCGGAATCGCATACGGTTCCTCGCAGAAGCGCAAAAAATCAAAAACAAATTTCCGTGCAACCCAGTGCATCACAAAGGTGGTTGCATGGTTGCATGATGTCGGAATTTGAGCGGGAACGTGATGGCGTTTGGACGACCCACCTCTTAGCAAATCGCACTATCTTAGCGCAGCCAAGAAAAACCGCTAACCTCGGTGCTTTCGCTGGATGAAAACCACGTTGAAGCTGTCCTTTCAAAGCTCTCCTGTGGTATCCGTGAATCTGTGGCTCGCGAGTCGGAAACGCGGCGAGAAGATATGAGCATCGAAACTCACTGCCAGGGTCGTAATCACAAAATCAATTGTCCGTCCGTGATTGAAGGTGGCGATGACCTAGTCCCTGTAACACACATGGGTAAATGCAGAGATGGAAATAAACTGAAAGGGAATGATAAGGGAAACGGATGCGTGAAAAGAAACCAAGCGTGCCGCAGCCCCTGGCCCGAGTTCCCTCTTCCTTCCCCAAATATGCCGACGATCACGGCTGCCTCGCACAGCGGCAATACTTCCCAGCTCGTGCCGTTATCGAAGGAGCGCCAGTTCTCCTCGTAAGTGCACTGGATCGAAAAGGTAACGGACAGCGTGTTGGGGTATATATCGCCACACAGAGGTCATAGAGCCCAGCGAGCGAATATCGGTCTTGAGCACGATGGAATCTTCGGCTGCGGCAGCCTCGTATTGAGCGGGATCGCGCTTCGCGCATTGGGCGTGTCGTGAGCAGGGACAGCGAATTCGATGTCGGTATCGTTCCGTCCGAGGCGGTGTATCGTAGAACCCCGCACGCGCACCTCGGGTTCCTTCTGTGGGCTGTCAATTTGATAGAAAGGAAATAGAAGGAGAGCGCATCAGCATTGATTGAGGAATGAAATGATTGAAAGAAAGAAACGCGCACGCTTCACGGTCGAAATAATCCTCCACCATCCTCGAGCAGATCTAAAACTCTTTACTGTGATTCCTCGCCATGCAGGTGGCGAAGTCCCGGCCTCTTGAATGATAACGATGGCGAGCGCATGTACGTCGATCAAGACGCGCAATCACGCGGAGGTGCCAGCATGGGTAAGGTGGGGGCGAATTCTGCAGGCGGAGCGAGCATTCGTTGATATCGACAGCGAGAAAGCAACGGAGGAAGGAATTGCGCGGATATTCATGTCGGGATTGCAGCTGAATTTTACAATTTGAGAGCACCGAATACACTAAATCTCCTAGTACCGGTGGTCTACGCGTAATTGGCGTCTCTCACTTTATATTAGGTACGTGTTCGGCCGGATTTATTTTACCGTGGAAACTAACAGATTCGGCAGCGTAGACACTGGCAGGCGGGCTGAATTTTCGCTGCTTGCGGTGTGTAAGTAAGATTGAACATGTTCACTAGAAGGTAATCAAGTACGAAGAGACAGTGAATACAGAAGTTAAACTGCAGCCTGCGCCTTATTTTAAATGGTAACGGGAGGGGACGGAGCCGCGATCGTGATATCGCCCCAGATTGTCCCGCCGTAGATCTCCTGACTAACAACTGCCGGCCACGCTGAATCGTCAAATTCAGGCTGCTCGAAACCGGTGGGAATGGCGCCCTTCGTAGACTTCCATAATGGGCCCGACACCAAGACGGACCCCGCTGTGCAATTAGTTCGTCCGGTGGGTACCATGTTGATCTCCACCGCCACGATCAACCCTGCGGTACTCGCAGCACTACCGACGTTGGTGGCGAGCACCGCAAACACAACCTCGTTGGTCCCTGCGGCGAAATTGACCGTGTACTGCTGCGCTACATTCCATTTTGACCCACTGCCGATGGACACGCCGTTGACGTACAGCGTATAGTTGTTGTCCGCTGCGATGATAATGCTGGCAGACATGGGGGTCTGGTTCGGTGCGGCGGTAAACACCCGACGGAATGCGCGCGGCCCCGCAGGAACTTTTGCCGCTCGCCGGCACGACATCCGTCCAGATCCATCCGGCCCCGTATAGGGTGATCGCAGGCGGAGACTGAGGGATAACGACGGCGTCGTTTGGACCAAAAGACTGGTATGTTCCAATGTTCTTGGCCACGGCCCAGGTGGTGTCGTCGAAGGACGTCTGCTCAAATCCAGCCGGCAATCCAGCATGCACACGCCAGGAACTGTCCGTGACGAGGGTGTCGGTGGTACCGTCGGAATACGTGAGGAGTATGGCCGCAAGCAGGCCTGGGTTTCCCGCCGTCCCCGTCGACGCATTGACAGCGAATACGTTAAAGCTGGGTAGGAGGTCAACGCAAAAGCGGTTCCCAAGACGATACTGCGCGGGCGGGACGCCGGATCCAACATATTCTCCATTCACAAAGAGATTCATGTTGCTGTCAGCACTCATGATGATGTCCGTAGCAATGAGAGCCTTGCCAGTGGAGGGCGTGAAGTCTTTCCGGAGGCCAACGAACGTGTTGGCGGTGATGGTGGAAGTCCAAATCCAATCGGAAGAGTCAAAATTGAGTGTGCTGGCGGTAGCGCGGCGTGCGACGCTGGTGCTCGTCCCATCATCTAATGCCAGGTAGCAGATAAATTATTTGTTGGAGAACATGGAATTTGCGAGACGTACTGGGAACGCCAGACAGCGCCAAAGTGGCCAGGAGTAGGGTGAACATGGTGGAGAAAACTTGGGGAAACAGGTCAATCAGTCTGTCAAGCGGGATGGATGTATGTCTCACGGAGCGAAGCCATTTACAGTGGTTGCGATGCAATTTCTGTCCAGGGTGTGCAGCTTTTATAGCGCAGAGCTCGCATGCTCGAGAGCGGCCCCCGGAATCGAGCGAGGACATGATACACGGTATTTGGCAGCCGGCGGCGGCGTTATGAACAACTACGCGAGACTAGGTTCATTCCAGCTATCTGAAGTCTAATCCATTCTTTGATAGCACAGCGCTCGTCGAAGACTGTTAGGACGGTGACAGACCGAACGCAAGACGAACACTGGCTGCCGAAATCAGCCGACCATGAGCAAAGTACATGTAAACAAATCCGATTTTTGCCTTGTGGAAGACGAAGATGAAGATCCAGTCCAGTTACCCAGAAGACCAGAATACACTAAGGCGCAGAATGGGAAAAAACCTTCGAGTCGGTTCCGGCAACATAGGAATTACATCATGATGATGCTGCCCCACTTCAGTGCTGGCGAGATGTATTCTGATGGGAAGTCACCACGCCGCATGTGCCGAATTCTGGAAGCGTTGTATCGCTGTGGGCGGGATTCACAATCGGCGTGAGTGTCGGGAAAACAGTCAGCCCTGAACGTATGGAAACAGTCAAGTTAACTAAGTGCAAACAGTCAGCTTCATTGAATTTTGGCAGAAAGCCTAATGGGGTCGTCCACTCAGCTCCAGCGGATTAGAACCTATCGCGGCCCGAGCATTCTCTCGACCATTTTGATCCTCCGCTGGTTGAGTATCACCGGGCACCCCGTCAAATGCGGATCTTCCTGAGGTCTAGACCTTGGCAAGATAAACGTACGGTGAAAACCTCTTGCGCGAGTTATGCAGGCCTATCCTTCTCATTGGGCCCAGATTTTTGATGGCAGTGCCCATCAAACTATGCGGTAGGCCTCATGCGCCATTCTCTTTCGGAAAAGAAAACGTCTGCTTTGCATCCGGGTATAACGAAGCGAGGCGGTGCAGTTACGGTGCGGATGTGCACTGCAAGTCTCGTACTCGAAACTCCGGGTTGCTGGCCTACCTCCCCGCTTTTTGCAGCGATAGCCAGCGTACGCGCCTACGAGCGTGGTGACGATTCCGTACACGAAACAACCGAAAGCATGATGCCGAAGGTAGGAGACATCTATATCAATCAACGATCGCCATTTCGATGAAAGATAAGGGAGGACAAGGATACACCAGGGGGGAATCGCTCCGTCCATCCCCACCGTCGGAGGCGAAGATTCGGTGCAGGTGACGTGAAGCACATACCAGAAGAAGGGAGTGCACGGCGTCCCAAGGCGCCTAACATCGATGATATTGCAGATCTAGAGTAGTTCTCTCTATCTCAATGGGGCTTCATAGGCTTATGCAACAAGGGCGCCGAGGGACAAGCGTGCAAGGCGAGGAGGGACACAGGGGACAAAGTGTCGCAGCAGAAGAAGATAAACAAAAGAACAAGGAGAGGCAGAGGACAAAGGGGGAATTGAAGACGAAGCGCGTACCGAAACACACCGAACTTTTTGAAAGCGGTGTAGATCAGATGTAGCCAGAATGCAGGAACACAGTAGGACGCATTGTTCAGAAGATTCGCACGCGACATGGGTGCAGCGAGGAGATTCGAAGTGTTCATACATGGGACGAGGAGATGCGACGGGAGCTGAATTTCTGGAACGCGGAATTGCAGTGCGGATCGCTCATGCGAAGTATTTGGAACGATTTAGTCGAGGTTATTCGTGAAAAGCCAACTGAGCTGCAAAAAAGATCGAGACCAGCTTTTCCGTTATCCTCCAAAGACCCCATGAAGTCAAAAAATTGTGGGAAGAAAAGGGGTGGTACAGCGACGAGGCATGTCTTCTCACAAAGCACCTCTAGCGCAAGTTACGCGACAGGGAGCCGTCGAAAAAGGTCATGCTGAGGTCATCCGACGCTGGACAGCAGACGATAGGCAGATGGAATTCGATGGCGGAGAATACACCGATGGCGCAGAGAGCAGTGAGGTCACTGGAATTGTGCGATCGAGACGCCGGTGTGAATAGCGAGCTACAGTACTTCATGGTAGGAAGCAAGGAGCAGCCGTAACGCCGTTATGATGCTACGCGCAACACCTTTGATGCCTAACACGGGCATACCTCTTCGTCACAATTTCCACTTCTCCTAGCGCTCGTGCGTCGCTCGGGCGGCCTAGTGCCGACTTTCCGCTGGCCGCCTCAACCTAATGCAACGCCTCCGCTCCCGCCTTGCCCGTCTCTCATTCTGCACTACTTTATTGCGTTCCGCCTCTTCAGGCAAGCGATTGTCAATTTGTCACCGCACTGTGTCTCTGCGTGGTACCTACCGTCGCGGTGAGCCCATCTCACGAGGCCTCCCTCCCATGTTCGTGCCGGCCATTCCCCCGCTCTCCTCTTCCCACTGTGCCTTTGATTGGTCGCACTTCTGCTCCCACCCCTCTGCCCCCGCCCAACGCATACTGAGCCATGCACCGAAAACGCTAGCCCAGTGCACATCCTCACCCACTAGTCGCTTCCAAATTTTCTCTCGCATAATGTCTGTTCTGCATCGTAGGCCCATCACTTCGGATCTCCTTCTTTATCCCCTCATATCCGAATATCTATCCATGTGTCTCACTCATTCAGTTGCTTCTCTCTTCGACCTTGAGACCGATGGCCCTTACCCGACCCTCGGTCTTAAGGCCTGGCTAGCCTCACGAGATATGAGCAACAGGAATGCGAACGATTCTCGCGATGGGTGATATTTGCCGGAGATGTCAATGCGACTGGCCATACAAAGGATGGGTTTCCTGCTCCTGTTGGCGTCCAGCTGTGACTGCGCGTCTGCTGAGCATGAATTCTTCGCATCCACACCCACATGGCATCGGTTGTACACGCGCTCGCAACACACCACACCGCCAATGCATCCTCTGCCTACTAGTACTCCCCCGCATCTATCGGCCTCTTCGTTGATTGATTCATAGTTCCTCGTAAATCGCTCTATCTCTGCAGGCTGAAATGCACTTTTGCTTTCATTTCTTCAGAGACCTCATCCCTCACTTCCTGGTGCTCGTTTTCCGAGTCCAATCTACGCCTCACTCTGATCTCTGAAGACAATATGGTGGCTAAGTTATGCTGGGTGTTTAATTTCTTCTTGACAACCCATCTCTCCATTCATTCCGTTAATTTTCAATTTATCGCAGTGATCGAAACCTGAATAGATTCACAGGGCTCCATATTCCTATTGACAGTTCCTCCGCATGTTTCCCTTTTTCGCTTGGGCTGGCGTTGGATTTTCCCTGGCATTGGGCCATGTTGCCCTCTCAAATTTCTTTCACTAAGGCTCCACCTTGGAGCGATACCTCACTGTCTAAAGCTATGCCATCCACTCATACCTTCACTTCGCCGTTGCCATCTTGCCTTTCATTATTATGATTCCATGAATTGCACGCCCCCAATTCCGGACGGTAGTCAATAATACGACCCAATGCAAAGAAATCGGGCCGCCTTTCGTTATTAGCCCAAATTTTACACATATTATAGACCCTGAAAAGAAACACCTTCGAGTGCATCACTATTTGCGGCACCCAAATGATGCAGTGCGTTCAAATGGCTTCCATAGACTCTTTTTCGCATTCAGAGCACGACAGCATCGAGTATATAGGACGACACAAGAGAACTATATCACTCCGGATGATATCTATGGCCAGTGTTTTGCCCATCTGGATGCAGATGTCACTGAAGAACGACGTGAAATTGAACTCTGGGTTAGGGTTATTTCTAAACAAAGCGTGCTTCGAAGGTCCTCGGTTTCCGGGTCGGCTATGAAGATGAAATAAAAAATAAACAAAAACCAGTCGAATTGAACACGAGTGGGGGGCGACCGCGGATTCAATCAGAGAGGAGCAGAGACTGCAGAGTACAGGGGTGTGGAGCAGCAAGCACGAGCGTAAGTGCAGCCGCTATGAAGCGTGGTGTCGGTGTTGGCAAAAAGGCTGACCGGATTCTAGACTTTATATGCAGCGGTGGGTGGATACGCAAAGTCTGCAGCCATCCGCAACGCGAGGAATTGTGGCGGGAACTACTCATATCTGGAGCATTTACGTAAATTACCTCAGGGAGCAACACCCGGGCAGCGCTCCGTACACCGTATGGGCACTGTTTGTACATGTGCGCTCTGTCCGCCCTCTGGGTTCCACCCGCCTGGGGCTTCGTCCCATGCTCCGGTGGCAGTGCCGTTCACCCCGCCAATGCACATCGCCCGGCATCCCGCTCACAAGCGACAGGGACTCACTATACCAGAGTGCGGATGAAATGGTGCATCATGTGCTTCAGTGGCCCAGACAATTAGTGTCATTCAAAGTTGCCATTTTTGCCCCATTTTTGCCTCATTTTTGGTTTCATTTTCATTCTCATTTTCTGAAGAGGAAGACGAAAATGAAGCTCAAAAATGAGCTCACAAGGCCATTTTGACAAAAATGCTCATTTTCCGTCTCATTTTTCGTTCCATTTTTGTTGTTCCTGCCGTGGCTCCTTGTGCCAGGAGTCGGATTTTGATCTCATCATGTCTCTTTGTCCTCTCCCTCCGCAATCATTCTCATCTCTTGCTCTATGCTATACAGTCCTATCTGTTGTCAGTTAAATACTTTTATATAATGGGGAGGTCCTGATGTTAGCTATTCGTGCTGAGCCTGTAACAGTACCTGCCTACCACTCCCAAAATGAATTAAAAAGGCTGCCGCAAACTGCGATGCCACTTTGATATATATATATACTGTTCAGAAAGATCATCAAGGGGATGTGTTCATTTTGAGCGTGAGCGATGGGAGGCACCATCAGCCATCAGTGGAACGGCGCAAACGTTGGGGCAACCGATGCCAGCGGAGTTTCAAACGGCAGATCCCTTACCGATGCCTGGCTGAAACATGTTCAAGAAAAGGAGGACTCTCCTTCTTCGAAAAAAGGAGTGAAATTACAGGAGGGGGGGTTTCAAAGTTGCCCATTTTCATCTCATTTTTGTTCTCCTTTTTGTTCTCATTTTCACTATACTAGCGCCAAAAATGCAAAAATGAGACAAAATGAGCGCAAAAATGAGAATGAAAATGGGCAACTTTGAGCGACTCTATTCTGGCGCTCATCCCATCTTGCACTCATCATTGCTTTGTCAATGGATCTCGCACGACTGCGTGCAATCCCATTCATAGTCCTGTTGATTGACAGGTTTTGTTTGCTTGTTTGACCCTTGATCCTTCCCCTCTTTTTATCTCTCCTACTACCTTTGTGTTCACATTTTTCTCAACGGAATCCTGCTTGAGTTTTTGTTAATACTGTGGAGAATATGATAAATAATTACTGGGGTTTTTCATTCAAATTGACAGTCACATGTCATCCACCTCCTTGTCGATGACGAATTTCGGTCGTGGTCACGTGTCACTCGAGCCTCTGTTGAGTCCCCAAGCCGTCACGCAGGCCTTAAAACTGCCTGAAAATTGCAAAAAGACAAAAATTTTCGTGAGAATGTCGGAATTTTTGGGGGGGTGTCACACAAAAATCCGGACATTGTTGAAATGTCGAATAGGAAAATCTGGTCACGCATCACACCCCCTGTCAATTTAAATGAGAAACCCAAGTATGTCCTCAGATGCACCCTCAGGTGCACCCAGTAACTGGCAAGAGACTCATATTAAATACCTGTGAAGAGTACAATGAGTAAACAAAATATCTGTAATACATGTAAGTAAGTGAGAAAGTAAGTAAAGGAAATGTACCCTCAGTTGCACCCAGAAAGTGGTAAGAGACTGAGGGACATTCCTGTGAATTGTAGCTATTTATTAGGTTGCAATAGTGATCAAGGAAGGAGATGATGCACAACATATAAAATAAAATGAAATGCTTCCCATTTGAGCAGCATAATGCCAAACACCTGGATAGGAAAAGCCTACAAACTAAAAACATACTCCTGAGTTTAGTGCCCTCAGTGTAAGGCTGCTGCTCCAACCTTACTACATTCCTCTGCACCGTCCAACCTCTCCTTTCCAGGATTGGTTCAGTCTTTGCTCTGCATTGCATCACCACTGTTCCGTGCTATTGCACTGCACTACTGCTGTTCATGCCATCTTCATTGTATTGCTCCTGCCAATCCCCTTCAGCCTTGGTTTAGCACATCAACGCCTCAGTCCTCATTGCTCCTTGCAATCCTGCATTGTATCTTCACCACTGCCATTGACTGAACATCATTGGCCTCAATCTTATTGTCTTTTGACTGATCCTCATTTGACCTTCAGATTTCCTTATCATTGACTCGCCATATCCCTCCTCAATGATCACCTATACCCACCTTCGACATCCTGCCTTTACATTACTGTTGTTGAGTCCTTATCTTACATTCTGATTTATATCCCATGTCATGTTCTGATTTATATCTTATGTTACATTCTATTCCTGTTATATATCTGTCATCACATTGATTGTGACTCCGTACTATACTGATAGGATCTTCTCTTCTTGGTCTTGACCACCATGTACCTTCGCTAGTGGCTGCTCTTGAATGACTACACTATTGTTTTGTCATTCTTGGCTCCTCTTAGTTCTGTCTGGCCAACCCCTCTAGTGTTGACTGCCTCCACAATGCGGCAGCCTTCCACTCAGCTGATGGTGATTCTGCCTTGCACATCTATCCAGCATCATGCACACCTGCTTTCTTCCCGCTGTTTGGCTTTTTGCCATGCCCTTTATCTTACCTTCTCCATGGTGCACTACACACTACCCAATCCACTATCTCAGTTATAGTTGGAGGCAAGGCTTTGATTGTGACATTATCTCATCGTGGACAGAGGAATTGATATCATTGTAATTGCTACATTGAAGCATGTCAGCTTCTGATATGCGTATGGCTTCTGTGAGGGGTCTCTTTGTTCTCTTTTGTACAGCAATTGACCAGGGATGCTGCATTTTGTTGAGCACCCGTTTGGCTCTTTGAATCCCTGTGCATGCAACTGTAACGGATGGTGCTGCCGTCTGCATCCGAACACCGCCGGATCAACCATTCAATGCCTGCGCTGCGGACATTGTTCAGTTTCTGTAGAATTGTTTGAGACCTATTATTAGTAGACAAAGTAGTTAGCTTTTTAGACACAAGAACATTGGATACAAATCTTACCTACCTTAGTATTTAAACACAAAGTAGTTACAAGTTCTTTAGCTTTCTTGAATCATATACTTCATCCACTCACCTCGGACTGAATACTATCGATTCTTGAAGGTTCTTGGGGGTCAGCTCGACATCAATCGACGCGGACCTTACAGCAACACTTATGGGCCATACTCATCCTTTGGAGATTCATCTCTTCATTGTTGTGGATTTATCTGTTCTTTCTTTATGTTCAATGGGTATTTTCCTTTCACACTGCCTCACCCCTTTAACTAATTTCTGTTGCTCCGCTCTTGGGAACCTCAGGATCGTTTCATTGGCTTTCTGAGCTCCAACTTCGCTCTGGGTTGCTTTGTGTCTTGTTCTGCTGAACCTCTTTTAAGTTACATAGGTTCGGCCTTTCATATTTTCCCTTTTCCTCCCAATCTGCTCCGAGTCGTGCCCGCTACTTTAGCTACCCCGCAAGAGCCACCTAGGCCACAAAAAGCCGAGACGATTCCCATACCTAGCTTGCTTCAACACAAAAATTTGTTTGCAAGAATTTATTATCTCATGGTATATCAGGTGAACCATTGCACTGAAAGGCAAAGTTAAAGCAGAAACTCACTTATAATAGTGGGCCCTGCCAAGCGTACTGTAATTATTCCACATGCAGAAGGGTTGACGGAAAGGTGATGAACCCACATAGGGGGCAACGACTCAACTCGGAGCGGACGGCCCGGCGGGAGGGGCAGGAAACTCCTTGCATCTATCAAGATCTCTTCAGGTCTTCTGTGCCAAATGTCTCCTCCCACCTGATGGCTCTGCTGTTGGTGCACCCTATGCGGCCGCACGCTTCCCAAGTACCCTTGAAGTACCCTGTTCCAAGTCTATTTTCGCGGCTGCCCGGACTTCCGCGGAATAATGCGCCCCGGACTTGAGGTGGATCTTTGGCATTCATGATATCATCGTAACATCTTCGCATGTCTTTCTCACTGGAAAGATCTACATCTTGGCAAATAAAAGTGAATTTAGTTTGGAAAGATGCGGTATCTTTGTGAAAATTACGTCTTTCACGTCGTTCGCATCTTGTCAAACACGCCAAAGATGTCAAAGACGAAATTACAGTTTACTGATGAATCTGAGTATGATAAGTACCGGAGAATTGAACCCCTTGGGGGCGAATCTCACGTGCACTCCCACTCCAAGAGAATGGGCTCATTAAACCTACACCTAGGACTTGGGAATAAACTACGATAATGACTGACATGCTACGCCCCGACGGTTGTATTTGTGCTGGTCAGACGAAGCCGACGACCTTCCAGACTTGCGGCCATTTATTCTATTGTCGTACGTCATGTCCGAGTCGCTCGTTATAACTACGTGCAGCCGCCGCCGGGACCAAAAGGAAATATGTGCATGCTTCTTCAATGGATAATTTTGGATGGTCTTTTTTCGTTTTGAATTTTCGCCGCATGGACCTGTTTTTGCCGACCGAAAGGTCACGCATGGACCGTCACGCGTGACCCCGTTTTTTTTCGCCACTATCTGTCTGAATCCGGCCCTATCTGTAGTACCCCGGTCCATGCGGCGTTTATTGGTCTGCTCGACGACGCCTCGAGCAACGCAACAATGGGCCCTGTCACCGTGTGTCCCACTGTTCATTAGAAATCTCTTCAGCACCGCTGGCCAATTCTCCGATTTCAATGTGGCTCGAACTTGAAGTTCCACACCGTTCCCACTGTGCTCACGGCATTTCAACTGATAGCTGATTAAATCTCTCACGATCAGTCTCCTCGCTACGAGAAAATCAGCAGAATCCTTTAAATCCCTCCCTGGTCCCCACTGACTTGAAAGAGGTCGCAAGCCCTCATGGATGCATTTCTGATCAATCGACATCTGCCTACCCGTTCGCCACAGAAGTGCCCAACAGCGCAATTGAATTCACGAATTTAAATTTGTTCATGGTTGCGATCAGCCTCCTCAAATTCTCCGGTTTTCCTTCGCTCCCACGACAGCTTGCATCAATCCAGCAGGACCTTACCATAGAGCGACGGGTAAGTCGACGTCGAGGCGTCAAATCGAACGGCGCGAACCGGCGTTGCTCCAATCGCCACAACCCTGGCTTCCCTGGCGTTATTGACGCCGACGCCAACAATTCAATGGGCTCTGACTCCCACGGTGATCTCCATATCCCACTCCCGCGCCACTGACATCGGACAGAAGGCATGCCGTTTCTGTCGCTAGAATGATCACTTCCAAATAGCATTGGAACGCACGAGCGACATGCAGAATGTTCGGTCCCGTCCGCTTATAACGGGGCGACTTGTGGACATGATTCCTCACCATGCTGTTCTTGCCCTCGCTGGCCATCCTCGCGTCTGCGCTGCTATCCAGCGCCTCCCAGCCGGCCTGGTATCAGCGAAACTTCGACACCATCCAGAAAATATACAACCGTGCGTGACCCTCCTTCCCTTGGCCTGCCGATCGTTTAATCTGGTTTGGACTAGTCACTATATTTCCGGCCAACGCAAAGATCATCGCCGAAGGCGCACCCGCAGTCCCGCCTGGTCTCTTCAACGCAAACGCCACGGGCCGTGTCACACCCGTCGGGGAGTTTTTTGGCTTTCAGGACTCTTTCGAGTACTTCTTCGGGCTTGCGCCACTGCCGTCAGGTTCCCCGCCCAACGGCGCTATCAGCAAAGCGACCCTTGCAGAGTTCACATCCGGGTGCCCAGAGGTTGCCGCGAGCACGGTGTATCTCACACTCAGCACCATTAATCCGGATAACTCGACCGGCCCATTCATCTCTATTTTAAAAGCAGGTATGCACAATCTTCTCGGATTCGCGCATATGTCTGATAATTTGGCCAGGTCGCGTTCTGGCGTTTCGACGACGAAGGCGCGGTCCTCAACTACGATGCCTGGATCCCAGATCTCGACCTTTTCGGCCTCCAGGCGCGCGGATTCGACGTATACACCCTCGCAGGAATGAACAGTACGATCCAAGGCATTTGCGCGGCGCAAGCGCAGACCTGCACCGGGGACAATACCGTGTACGACAGCGTCTCTGACTGCGTTCAGACGCTTGCCGCGAAGCCATTCGGAAGGTCGGACGAGGCGTGGGGCGATAACGTCGTTTGTCGTGGGATACATGTGCTGTTGACCAAGATCCGACCACAGGTAGGTTACTTTAATTTCCTCGAATGGTTTGACTTTGACGGAAGTGCAGGTCCATTGTCCGCACGTTGGCCCCACAGGCGGTGGGAAGTGCATCGATGTGGCCTATAATGATGTACGTCGGTCCCCCTCGGCACTCTTCAAGCTGACAATACGTTTGAAGGTCTACTTCAACGATGAATTTCTGTTCGGTGCTCCGCTTGGAAAGCCCTTCACTTGTGATTACGAATAGCATTGGTAGAGACCCTTCAATTGCCCACCCATTTTTCATATCTCTCGCACACAAAGAAGAGGCCAAGAACAATCTTAATCTGCCTTGTTTGACTATTGGTTTTACTTAATTTTTCGTTTTTGATGGGTTGAACAATCCGACATTTGCACTCCTCGAGAATTGAACCAAATCTCACAGGTCTATTATTCCTCACCGCGGTTCCTGCCTTTCTTTTTATCCTTGTTCTCAGTCAGGTTGGTGAGTCTGTTCGAGATCTCCGTCCGCAATGATCCTCGCGAACGGCATTCCAACACTGCCGCATTTGTGTCTTTCTTTACTCATGATTCATAAAAACACAGTGAAAAAAATACCTTCTTCTGAAACGCGGTTTGTAAAATCATTGACCCAGAAAATTTCATAATAATCTGGCCCCCGAAAACGTAGGTGAAACACAACCGTTTCAACACGGCCTGGAAGGTGTGGCATTGGTGTGACACATCAAATACAGACAAGCTCAAATACTACCAAACATTGTCACACGCTGCATGCTCAGCGCCGGAGGTAGGTGCCCAAGCCACTTCGAGATCAATCCCCGGCGTAGTCCGAGAAGCCCGAAGATGGTTCGAACCGTCGCGTTGGCAGTACATAGTGAGGAAAATGAATGTCTGTGTGATATATGAGAGGAGTAAATGTGAGAATATAAAGTAAAGTCCGAGAACACAAGATAAAGCATTCCTGCTGTATATGTATAATTGTCCTGAATGAGTTGGATGAGTTGATTTGATCGTAAAATGTATAAGGTATTCGCCAGGTATCTGCAGATGATTTTTGATGAACTAATGTGAAGGAAACGTTGTTTATGAATGAAATTGACGTGGGTGAGGTGTAGGAAGTGGGAAATAAAAATAATAGACTCAATGAAGATATATCTAGTTGATTGGTTGAAATGGCTCGGGGATCGAAGGCGACGAGCGTGGTGAGTCGTACTTCCACAGCGGCACCCTTTCCTGTGGCCTGGTATGTTCCCCTTCAAGACGCGGGCCCCGGCGCTCGGCTTCCAGCGCTTGAAACCACCCGAATCCTTGATCCACTCCCGGAGGGTTTGTTTGTCAAATATTGAAAGAAGTCATTGTTGACTCGCCGCAGCTCCCGAATGATTGTGGTGGGGCTCCAGCCGATTTTCTTCTGCGCGTTGGTAAATGCATGCCATGCGAACGGGATGCTCCAATTGACATGTTTGGCAGGGCGATCCGCCTTCTTTTTCTTGGCCCCCAACGACTTGCGAGTCTCTGCCTTGATCTTCTTTCTCACTTCACGGGCGGGACGCGAAGCCAAGGGGGGTGCGGGCCGGACAAGCCGGGACCTAGGGCAGGGAGGGTGGGTCGACCGGGAGGCCGATAAAAAAAAAAAATAACCTTGAACACTGAAGGTCAGATGAGGTCCTAGCGACATCTGGCGTGCAGATACAATGGTTTGAGACCGATTTTGACTACATCTGAGTCAGGTTCTTCCCATATTTTTGGTCTGGGCCACCAAGCCCGGATGCATTTGCCGAACTTCACCGCTATTGATTTGAAAAACTAAAAGGTATCTTCTGCTTGATATTTGATGTTTTGCAAGGCTTTGGAGGAATTTGAGATACCTTTCTAACCGTTTCGCGATTGAACTTTACCTCACATCAGGTCAGGCTATCGAAAAAAAGTGTACACAATTTTTCAAGTGATTGAAAAGGTCCAAAGTTTGCAAATCTTGAGTTTTTGGCTCTACCAAGCTGATTCCAGCATGTTCCGCTGCTTTCCTGGAGTTTTCAACCCAGTGTTGGCATTTGCCGGAGCCATCCACGTGAGAAATTACCATATATAGATGTCACGTGGTAGGGTGGTTCCCGCGAAAGGTCGATAAATAAAAAAACGGCCCAAGGTATTTTTTTGTATTTTCCGTACCCCCTTGCGCGAAGCCTCAGCAACGGTGGTTCGCGCCACAGTTCCACCGTCCTTGAGAATAACCTGAGAAGGGTGAGAAGCGTTAATATAAATCGATTTTGTTACTTACCTACGGTCTCCCGAGGCCAAGTACGAAAACTGACTTTCGTACTTTTGGGTCACAGTTCACAGGCCGGTACAAACTGAATAAAATGCTACAGTAATTCCGGTCCTTTGCCATAATATGCGCTGCCAATGCTCGTCAGTTGCGCTAATGCTCGCCAATGGCATCCCCGTGCCACACTCACCGCCCTGTCCGTAATTCAATGCATACCGCCATGTAGGTCTGCCGTTCTACCGTCACCCTGGTTAGCCGCCTCCGCCTGCATCACCCTGCCACCCTCACCTTTCGAGTCAACTGTCAGCGTCTCCTGCGCCCGAAAAAGCCGGCGCTGGCCACCATCACCGGCGCCTCCCCAGATGCACAACGACGTATATATTTCATCGTTGTCCGTACTTGGCTCTCGTTTCTTTCCTCCCGTCGTTGTTCCTTCCCCTGCGTCTTGACGTGATGCTACCTTGTCCTTCTGCGTGAGAATCAGCGTCTACTTGCATTGCGCACGCGTACCGCTGGCCTTAATCGTCCCATCCTCAGCCTACGTCCAGATTTTTCCGAAACACAATGATTATTAGCCAAATCCGTTGGAGAATTTCCATGAAATTAAGTGTTAAAGCGTCCATCTGAGTCGGATTTCAGCCCCATTTTGCCGTCACAGCTCTAAAACATAAACCTCACAGAGCTGCGTTTCCGAGATCTTAAGGTGACACTTCAACAACAATACAACCTGTCTAGATCATTTTTCAATATATTATATGCAGTTGGCAAAGGCCGTCTGGAAACAGTTACAACAAAAACAGATGTAAAATGATTCTCCTTCAATTTTAGCCAGCGTATGCCCGTGATATGGCTGCATATTCCTCATCTCCCTCGCCGAGCCCGACCTCAAACTTGGCAAATGTATCCGCGGCGGCAAGAAACTCGCGCTCGATTGTCTTGGCCTTCCCTGGTGAGCGAGGAGTGATACGACACTTGAATGGTAGCGGCGCGGTCGCGATTCCCTACCCAAGATGATCAGAACGACTCTCCAACCTGGAGAAATATCTACCGCCACATAGGCGGCGGTGTCCACCGCGATGGAGTTACCGTCCGCGCCTATCTCCGGTTCGAAGTCAAATGCCCATAACAGGTTCATCGCGTTGATGTTCTGAGGGGCAATCACCGGCTGGCCAAAGAAACACAGAGAAAGGGCATACTATCGAATTACAAGCCAGATGCATGCCCGGACATTTTCTCTGAGAGTCTGTTCAGTGAAATGAATCAGTTGGGATGTTCGAGGACTCACACGCCCAAATCCGAAAGGGAAGGTGGCCTTCAAATCGCTGCCATCTATCCCCGGTTTCGTGCCATTCTTTGTCAGCATATATCGCCCCGGAATAAAATTTTTCTGGATCATCGAAGAGCGCTGACGAAGTATGTTAGTCCAAAAGGTCGAATAGCAGAAGAGATCTACCTGGATCGTGGAAAATGCCCCCTGGAACGCTGATAAGGTCGATGTACGGAAATGATTGACAACTCACAAAGGTTGGCAAAGATGGTGGCGCCCTTTGGAATAATATAGCCCTGGTACTTTAACGAATGGTCAGATATATCCTCCTTAACAACTGCCATCTGCTGAGCTTACCTCCTCTTCGGCCAGTGTTGAGTGCGGTATACCCACAGGCGTGACAGGGCGAAATCGATGCGTCTGAAGATAGATTTGTTAGAATGTAACTATTAAATATGAGTGAACCGACCTCCAAAATCATCGCACGAATATACGGCATGCGCTCGAGGTCAACCAGAGTGGGCAAGCGATCTTCTCCGACTACCCGATCGATTTCTTCATGTGCTTTCTTTTGAGCTTCAGGATAAGCAACTAAAGCCAGAATAAAAGACTGCAGGTAGGATGAAGTTGTTTCTGAGCCTGTCTCCAGAAGCGCGCTACCGAAATACCTAGTGTTCCAATCAGTTTGACTGTACGCTTCAAAATGAGGCCACGTCACGATGTCATCTCGTCGTCCATCCCCAACTCTTTTTCCCGTCCCACAACTTCCTCCATGTAGCAACCGTTTCCCTCGCCGCGGTGCATTCTGGCCCTCGTTTCCTCCATCATCCCGAAGTACAATGTGCGCTGCAGATTCCTAATACGCCTACTGTCTCGCTTCCACTGTGCCCATCGTTCAGGAATAAATTCCAAGATCGGCATTGCGTCAACCGGCGGGGTGGCTCCGGGACTAAGGATTGCGTTGAACTCGTGCATGACAGTGAAGAATCCCGAAACTTCGGTATTATATCGTCGGGCCCGTTTTCCGTAAAGCACTGACAGGATGACTGAGTACGAGTAGCGGGAGATGTGAGTATAAAAGGACTGATAACGGGTTCAACGCGGATTGGTACAGTAATACAAAGGGACTTGCCTGCGGCGATCCGAGGATGTCGTAGAGCAGCTGCGTTGCTTCTGCTTGCTGAATGGGCAGATGCTGGGCGGTGGCTTGAGCTGTTAAAATCGCGCCAGATGTTTTACGTAGAATCTTCCAAGCCGAAGCTGAAGCGGTATATCCAGTTAGCTTGGATCATAATGCGAGAATTCTATACAAACTAGACCGAGCCAGCCCCATATGAAAGCCGCCGGTTATACGATCAGCAATATGAGTAGGAGGTCGGTCTGATGTGGTCGCACTCCGTTTATCCATCAATTCCTTCACTGCCGCCACATCAGTGAGGACGACGACCGTACCCGGGCCAATTTTTAGCTAGGTAAAAATGATGAGCTGCACTGCAGCTTCACCATAAACGAGGTGCTTACCGAAAACATGCCGCCGTATTTTCGTGCCCATTCTGTGAATCTTGGGAGTGAGAGTGAGTGATTCGCGGGGGAGAGGCACACCACGTACTTGGAATGGGGTGATTTGGTAGGAAAGATATGCATGTTCCCGAGGACAGGTACGGTAGGCGGTCCAGGTGGGAGCCCTGCTTCGCGACTTCCTACCTTCCTCAGCAGGGCAGCAACACAGAGACCGAAGAGAAAAATCAACAAGACAGACATTGACAAAGCCACCTGGATACTCGGCGTACTTGTATTATCCTAAATTCAATTTGCGCACCTATCGGGATCGCCAAGACTAAAGTCACGGTTTCAGCGGAGCACGACTTTTGTGAAACATGGTGGTTTCAATGTATGGTGGTCTAAGTGTACCTTCAATCAGCCGCAAGACATATAGCCGATTTCGGACTTGCTGCCCCAAAGATAAATGACTTGATGCCTTCCCCGCAAATGAGATAAAGATTATCAGATCACTCAACTTGCGGGGAAAATAGAAACTTTGCGGTAAGCCACTAGATCAACTGGTGGCTGATTTTTCTCGGCAACATGTCATCCTCTAGGGCTAGTCACTATTTCTAGCCCCTAATGAAAAGATGAAATAGTGGCTAGCAGAAGCTTCAATGCCGTGATGGCAATCCATGTGAGGAGCCACTAGTTAAACAGGTGGCTCACCGCAAAGTCCCTAATAGTAATGCCCGCAAGAAATATATCGCAGTCTACGTGTACATTTAATCGGCCGCAAGATATATAGCCGATTTCGGACTTACCGCCCCGCGATTTGATGCCTTCACCGCAGAAGAGATAATGATAATCAGATCATTTAACTTGCGTCGAAAATATCACCGCTGATTACCACTAGCAACGAAGACACCACTATGAGCATTTTGCACCTATTGGTAATCCTCTTGACGTCAGGGGAATCGAGATGATGCCTGGTTATACTCAGTGACTTAGACCTAGATAGGACTCAGCATCAGCTCGAAGTGAATGGACGCCAATAGATGAGTTCAGGTGACCTAGAGGCAGGAACGACCAGGCTTGAATTCACAGACATTATTGTGAGTGAGCCAATAGCTGTTGAATAGTTTCAAATTTTTATTGTTATGAGAGGAAAAAAATCTCAATGTGATACCAGCACATTTCACACAGTCAATATACTTGCATCCCATGCCGATCTCTTGCGGGTTCATCGGAATAAATCAAAAAAAGCGGGAGGGTAACAGAAAACCGGTCGCGCGCGGCGAGCATCACTCGATAATCCTGCACAAATCGATAAACAGGCGTATGTATTGAGAAATCAGAAGGTTCCTGTTCAATTTTTTCCAACATATTCGACACAGAACTGTGAAGTTGAATTCTAAAGGAATGAGAATTTCAGTCCATAAAGACTTCACAGGCTCATTCTGTTTCTCTGATTTTGGGAATTATTGCTGGAGCCATGAGCTGGAATAATGGAGATCTTCGTGCACCATGCCGAAAGAGATCCCGGCCCTGATTCTGAGCGACAAAGTTTGGCCCCCCCTCATCTCGTACGACCCTTGGGGGGCATCGGTCTGGCGAGGCTTTGATTTTCATGATACAGTCAGTAACATTTTCTTTCACGTATTCCTACCGTACTGCTGTCTATGAGCCAAAATCGGCTAAATTCAATGTCCAGAACTCCCGGAATTATTCCGCGAGATCTTGGGGCCTAGGGATAGATATGTCAGCTCAGGTACTGAGGTATTTCAATCAAATCGACAGTCACGGGTTCACAGACCCCTCTGTCGATGTCGAATATTGGTCGAGGTCGCGCGTCACGGAGGCGTTTGTCGAACCTCCAAGACATCATGCAGCCCTCACAACCGCTTGAAAAGTGCAAAAAAATCAAAAATTCCTTGAGAATGTCGGAATTTGGGGGGTGTCACGCGAAATCTCGGGCTGTCAAAATGTCGAATAGGTAAACTTGTCACGCGTTATTCCCTTGTCGATTTGATCGAAATGCCCCAGTCTGCTTGTCCATCAGTCTTTTGACACTTTGATTGTGGCAGTTCACGTGTTTTTTGGCGTTTCCGCGTTGCTCACAATGCGTTCACCAAATTTCTGAGACTATTTTATGTTTTGTGGGGGATGTAGATATGTACTGTGGTCCACACGGAAGCTAGAGGCTTTACTGGACACAAACAGGCCTTGGGAGGTCCAAGACCCGTGATTTCACCGGCTGTTCTGATGTTCTCACAGAGGTCAATTTGGCATTGTGAGACTTTCGGTGAAAATTGTCCGCATTGTGGATTGCCGTGTTTTCCGGCGTTTTCACGCGTTTTTTGGCGTGTTTTGGCGTTGTACAATGCCACAACAAATCTGTCAAAAGTCTGATGTCATTAATCAATATGCCTTGCAATTTGAACCTCCCTATCCCATTTTCGCTATACAACACCCGGATAGTTAACAATGCTCATTCTCTCTTTCGAACTGAGCCCCAACTGATGATTTTTATATCTCCCCTGAACTACCACACATGGTCAAAGCATGGAAAATAGTCACCATATGACCTCTCTACAACATATCATGCACCGGAGCCCCAAAGCGCGTAGCAACCATGCATTCGAGTGGGTGGCCGACTAAGGCATTAATTGCCTTTACGGCATGTAGCAGGACGAAAATCTGACATACCTTGAAGTCCTCGGCTACATTCGAGGAACTTGGTTTAAACCAATCCTAGGATATCTACCGTGTACGCGATACCTCTAGGGCATGATACGACACTTACAGCGCACATCATATCACACCCAATACTTACTGACCCCTCGCAGATAGTATATCTTGCGGCCGATTAAATGTACCCTTACTAAGACCGCCATAAATTAGAACCCTGACCTAAAGAGAATAACATGTAAAAAGTTCCGGAACAAAGATGGGTATCATAGCTGATGGAAATTGGAGTAACGTGCGGGCAGCTATCAGTAGCAACCTTTGATAGCTAGTATCTTGAACACTTGGCAGGTTATGCCTGATCCAAAATCACGGCAGTGCTAGGGAAGGAGATATGAAGTCCATGGACGGATAAGAGCCGACGGGGATGTATCTGACGGCCACAGCGGACGTAAGATTGATCACCCAGCCACTTGAGCTTGCGTAGAAGCCAACCAGCAGAAAGAAGCAGAACCATATAGACATGTGGGGGGTCGGCACTGACGGATTGCGATGGTGATTCTGCCATTACTGGCATGTTTCTATATGCTCAATCTTGCCGAGATAAGGAGGACACGCCTTCTGTGCCGCGGCGAAAAAGGAACGCGAAGGGAATGGATTCAACAGAGCGAAGGCTGTGAAACAACCACGAGACGTGTCGGTCGTGCTCAGTGAGACAAATTAAGAATAGGGACTGACAGAAGGCACTCGTCACTTCGAGCCGACTTGGCTTTAAACATGTTGGGAAATTCTCCACAAACTTTGAAGTGCCGTTTAACTGCGGGTTCCGGTCGAGCGCGATCCATTTCTGGAGCCAAGGATTGGCGGAGAGTGTGAGATCAATCTCATAATTGGTCAGCCGCGCGGTTAAAAATGGGGTTGAAGTTGAAAAGATGAGTTTTAAAACCTGTAGGATTTGACTATCGGACCAGGCAGATTGAAGCCGGGAGAGCCTGAAGGGGATAAGACCAAATACTTCCAAATGCCAAATTGAGCAGTAAATCGCTAGAAGTTATAGAACGGTTAATCAGCTTCTAGGCGAGGGATCGGCGGATACCGTGGAAGTGCGATGCGGTAAGTTGGGATTTTGGTTAGAAACACGACCAAAAATTGCCGTAGCCAGCAGTAGCTATCAAGGAGTGGAAGAGAGAAAGATGGGGTGGGCTCGAATTGGGCCCGAAAGCGATAAAGCCAAACAGCCCCCAACGAATTGGACACATAATTGCCAATTTCGACCTTCACGGCCACGCAAATTGGGTGTAAGACGACGAGAGATGATAGTTTTTTTGCGAATGAGACACTAACAGGGCTTTAGTGGGCGTTAATTACCTAAACACAGTGTAAGGGGTCAGGGTTCTTTGACTGGTTGACTCGGACTCAGCTCACTGTTGTCCCTGTGCAGATTGGCTTTTTTCCTTGAAGACGGTTCATCCCAGTGAGGTTTCATCTCAGAGTTTTTTAACGCATCTGAATACAGCAAAATAGTAAAACTCTCTATCACCGCGAAATGATCCCATAGGTTTATCCCTGGGTCGTTATTATTTAGCAGATGTTTCAACGGACTTCTATCGTAAGAGAAAATTCATAACGAACGCGGCAAGAGAGGATCTTTACCAGAAAAAACTAGAGGCCTAATCACCGATTTTCTCGGGTGCTTTCCGCACTCTCAGCCAGCCGACCCGATCTTATCTGCGTATGGATATGGCCTGTTCCTGGAGACAAATCGTATAATAGGTTTGGTGTAGCACCGTCCTCATCTCAAAATGCCCGAGACAACTTTCACTATTCCTGACACTCTGCGCTCGTGGCCCTGGCCCCGCCACATTAACCCCTACTATGCGGTTTGCAAAAAGGAGTCTTCCGCTTGGTGTGAAGGATTCAATGCCTTTGACGCCAAAGCACAAAAGGCCTTCAACCTCTGCGATTTCAGTGGATCATTTGCGATCACGAATTCATATACCAATACTGATATATCATTTGTAGATCTCCTTGCATCTCTGGCATACCCGCTGCTGAACAAAGGTTTGAGAGTCGATAATTAATATATGCGAGGGCCAAGAGTGCTCACTGTAATTACAGATGGATGCAGAGTCGGCTGCGACTTGATGAACCTATTCTTCGTCATCGATGAACATACCGACGTTGCAGCCACTGAGACTGTGCGAACCCAGGCAGCCATTGTGATGGATGCTATTCGCAACCCACATAGGCCGCGTCCACAAGGAGAGTGGATCGGGGGGAAAATCGCCCAAGAGTAGGATAACCTCTTCTCCGGATCAATCGGCCACTGACGAGGATGATCCAGATTTTGGGCTAACGCCATCCTAACGGCGACGAGCGGCTCGCAGAAGCGGTTCGTCAATGCCTTCCAGTCCTACATGGATGCTGTTGTGCAACAGGTGAGCATTGTCTTCATTGAAAATATACATTGCTAACTCCACTTCCAAGGCAGATGATCGCAACTCCCGCCGCATCCGCGACGTCAACAGCTATTTCGAAGTGCGCAGAGACACCATTGGTGCCAAACCTTCCTTCGCAATCTGCGAGATCCACATGGGCCTCCCCGATGCGATTATCACGCACCCAGTCATCGCCAAGCTCACCGGTCTGTGCATCGATATGTTGATCATCGGTAACGATTTGTGCTCCTACAACGTCGAGTACTCCAGTTACCCAATAATAGGAGCGCTATGTTAACCATATGTTTTTCAGGCAGGCACGCGGCGATGACGGACATAATCTAGTCACAATTGTGATGCACCAGTGTAATTTGGACACACAAGGGGCGATCAACTGGATTTCGGACCTGCACGACGACCTCGTTGACGAGTTCCTCCTAGTCTGGAAGGCTCTTCCAACGTTCGGAGGACCAGTTGATAGGGAAGTTCGTACCTTCGCCGATGGTCTGGGGAATTGGGTACGCGCTAACGATGCGTGGTCATTCGAGGTTACCATTTTTATGATTGGTATACTGCAACTCACCTCGCTTGGAACAGAGTAAAAGATACTTCGGGGAACATGGCCTCGAAGTTCAGCGCACTCGGAAGATTGTGCAGCTGCTGAAGGTCAATGGCGCCTCTCACTACTAGTACTAGTGCCAACGATGAGTATGATACGGAAACAGTCGTCAACTAGGAAGCGCAACGTTCACAGGTGGCTGTCACCCGTCACCTGAACGCTTGGTCGGATTATTGCAGTATATTCAGATGAATACAGATATAACACAGTCTTGGAAGCACCATCTGAACCCTGATTAACCGTTCTATTAAGACTTATTGTCCAATTCATTGGGGAGTGTTTGGTCACATCCCCATTCAATCCTACCCCATTTCTCTTTTTGTCACGTCAAGCCAGCAATGGACCCAATTGATGCCCAAGACATTGCCCTGCTAGATCTTTCATTGATTGTTGAACAGCCTCCATATCTCCACCACTGCTGCATCAGTACGCAATTCACGGCAAACTTATTACAAACAGTTCTCCTATGCGGACTTTCCAATTTGGATGGCCTCCAGGGTTAGCCTGTCTGGTCACAGCCTTTCCTTCAGATATGGTTCCGCTGCGTAGAAGTGCTCTGTCTGTTTTCAGAATTTGTCGCCATCATCATTCTTCTCCATCCTGATTACGAGTAATTATGTTTACATAATTCTCGTTCTTGATCATTTGCAGCGAGGAATTCGAAGGCTCGCATTTTACTTGTCTTTCTAAAAAATGTAATGAGTTTATGCAGAAGGGCCACTAGAAAATCTGTGAGAACCATTAGGTTTTGGGAAACATTACAATCCATGGCTGTGTTTCTTTGGCAATTGATTTCCCCTCGCATGGTTTCGATCCCATCAGGTTGTATCTTTTTTTTGGCTGTTTAAACTACACCTCAGTTTTACGCTGAGAGACCTCTCACAGCATTATCTCCATTGGCAGCTGACCTCCCTTGGTTCGTGGCCATCATACGAGGTGCGTGGTCTATCTGGGAAGTTCCTCCCTCTGTATTGGAATCCAGTTGAGCTTGCTGAAACTTTGCAATTAGATTTTCAGCACAAAGCTGATATGAGATCAGCTTCAATGGCTGTTTCACATTCAGATGTCACCAATGCTGTCCTGGAATTTCAACTTTTTGGTGCAACAAAGACAGGGTTAACACCAGTGAAGTTAAAACAGGGATTCGGATTCAATGATCGGGTGCCGCGCGGTTCTGCCAAGGAATATAGGAACATTCCAGGAGCTTGAATTAGTTAAAAGTAACAAGAAATGAGGCTCTGTCTTCCTTGGAGTCTGTTGATTTGCAGAGAGGAAAAGCATCTGGGCCAATATCATGGACTGAAAACTCCCAGAAGCGAAATTGATCGGATCGACACCACGATCGACACTGTAAATGTCGGCTATCAGCCGCGCCATACATACCAGAGGGCCAAATGTTTCGCAGTAGCAGCTGGCACACTGCCTAAAATTATTGTGAAGTGCCTCATGATTCATGAACTGACTAGGTGCAGACCAATTGACAGGCACCAGGTCAGGTTTCAAATGGGGAGTGTGTTCACCTTGTGATGGCTAGGGCCGCCGCCCGTGCCTGTAGTCACGGTTCGATGGTAGCCGTGTGACGGATCCTTTCCCCTTTCCGTCGAGAATTTTTCTGGGTTCGCTCAAGACGGCACGGCATGATCACGGCACGGGTGGCCATCTTGACGGCCCGTTGAAACACGGCTGTAACGGCTGTTGAACGGCTTGGTTTCAAACACATGGGAATAGCACAGATTTGGGCAGAAAGCATCTCGGGGGTCCCATTGAACATATTGGAGATCTTTCCGCCTCCCCTTCCATTTCCTGCCTGGTAAAAGTACCAGTTCGCGTGTCACCAGCAAATGCCGGATTTGATGGTATAATTCAAGCTTGCTCAATGTTGCTTTAATCTTTGCAAGTTGTATTGCTCCCTCACTCATTCACATCTTTTATGAGAACCAGTAGGCTTGGGAAGCTTGAAAAACATTCTGGATCCATTGGCAAGATGGAAATTGCTTTTGGAATGGAGAATTATGTTATAAATTCACCATGCAACACCTCAGGAACTATATATAGTTACCCCACATCCAAATATGTCCAACAGCCAATTTTCAAGCACTCAACGGGCCGTTGGGACATGGGCCGTGCCTATTAAATTGATGGCTGTTGCTGTCACGGGCACAGAACCTTGTCAATTGGTAGGTTATTGTCATTGTCCACTGACTATTTTGACGTGGATCCCAAGCGCTCAAGACTCTTTGCCCTTCAAGTGGGTGGAATCATCAAATCACTCCAAGTTACACACTGTCACTGACTCAACGCTGTCTTGGCCCTCATCTCTCAAGCCGCAAGTGCCAAGTGTCAAAGAATCTCAAGCGTCCAATCAAAGAAAAGTCTCCTCCTCACGGCGCTGGCCATAATCCCGTCCAGTCCATTGCCACATACACAGGCTTGTGGGGTGCACCTCATCCCCGCCGCGGTACTCCATGGTTGTGCTCATGCGTCGGTCCAACACTATTCACGCGGCACACATGGAGCAATTTGCGAGTGATTGGGTAAAAGGTATGTCCTTACGTTTATTATTGAAGGTGCACCTCCATGAGTTTCTGCAGGTCCCCACTTTCCGAGCTGTACACCCAAGAGGTCAACATTCCCGCTGTGAAAACCGATCAACTTAGTTGCACTCATCGATCAGCTCAGATTCTGCGGCATCCCCATCGACGGCATTGGCGAGCCATGCCTATCCTCAACCAGGGGCGAACTTCTTGCAGTCTGCTACAAACCCTTACACATATCCGATGACCCAGATGTGAGTTTCCTTCTTTTTCAGACTGTCACCTCTTTTTCACGTTGCAGACACAGACCTTCTGGCTCTGTGGGTACCTCAATGTCCATGAGGCAAAGTACTGTATTTTTTCGTTCTATTCGGAAGTCACGCGTCACGCACCCTTCTATCGGTATCAAAATTTGGTTGAGGTCACGCGTCACAGGGGACTTTGTCGAATTAGTCCACCGGTTGGTAAAAATTCTTGGACTCTGTTCCTTACACCATGAAAAACCCCACAATGCAGTCAAACCAAGTTTCCTGTATTTCTGCGCTACCAAAATACCAAAATTTAAGTAAATTTGTCTGATCCCCAATTGATGCTGTCCCTGTGGCGCCAAAAGCCTACATACCTCGTGGTCAGTCTTCCCACCTGTTTCACCATCTTTCCCTCAGTTGATAGCTCATCAGCTTCCTCAGCAGCATCAACATCATCGAGGGCCTTGGCAGTGTTGTTTTCAAAAGTAAGAGCCTCCATCAGTGATTGCATGGGTGCCCCTTTGACATGGCAGGACAAGAAGCGGTTTCAAGTTCGGTTCAATGTCTGGTGGCATCTGAATTTTGATGGATGTCTATTTGTCTGCCACAGATGAAGTTGCAATGAGATGAAAATCTGTACTGGTGTTGCTTCAAATAAGACCAAAGTCAGGCAATAGTTGATCATCAAGAGCGTGGAATGCAAAGAAAAAAAAATAACCAAGATCATGCACAAACTCATTTTCCAGCTCCTCACACTGTTTTGGGAGAATATCAAAAAATTTTGTCCCTGTCATACACCTCTGCCGGGTCTATTGACACTATCAAATTGGCCAAACCATGTCACTCGTCATGAGGTGGTTCAAATTGAATGAAAAAATACGGTATTCATTAACCTTCTCATTTCCAATTACAGTATTTAACGTCTACTAGGTTGGACACTGCACCCGCTTGCCACTGAATCCTCTACCTCTTCAGTGAATGTTGAAGGTTCTTCAACCATTCCTAGAGTTGGTCCGGCACCATCTTCATCTGAGTTGAATGATGCAGCAAAACAATGCTGCTCCTTCTTCAAATGAGAGGTCAAAGAGAGCTGCTGCAGGCAGGCACAATGCAGTATCATCTTAGACTTTGTGATTCAGTTACTCAGGTGTACTCAAAGAACCTCGTCTCCATACTTGATTTGGTGTCCCGAATGTAATGTACTTGATTTGATTTGAAATACACCCCATCTCATAAGTTGAAATTGTGCCTCATGACCCTTTGAGATGTGGTAGGGCTGTACCCAATACCAATTACTGCCATAGAGCCTAGTGTTGCCATGACTCAGAAAGTCAAGTCGTGACTTGCTGAGTCAACTTCCAAAACCAAGTCAACTTTACAAGTTGTGACTTGGTGACTCAAGTTGACCAAGTTGACAACATTTTTCAAAATGATCCTAATGCCTCTAGACCTTATAAAAACCCAGGTGAAAAAGGGTGAAAAAAGTTTTAAGTTTTTCACTCCCATTTTCAGCTGGGAATGTATATGTATTATTGGTAATACTTCTTCAAAAAATTTCATCAATTTTGTTTCACATTTTTCACTCTCATTTCCACTGAAAGTGTACTGAAATCATTTTGAATTTTTTTCACCGCTTTTTTTACTAATTTTTTTTTTGGGAAATTCAAAACAGTTTTCACCACTTTTCTCACTGAAAAACATGAAATCCTCAACCAGTGACACATTCTTTACATGTTTCTTTAATTTGGACAGTTCTTCTATGATTGGACAGGCTTTGATCACTATACACATGTTGATATGGTTTTACTTATATAGTGTACTTGTATATTTAGCTACTATTATATAGCCACAGTTGTACAGTATAAAGAGAGTAGATATTTGCTTGTAGTAGTTAGCCTTTTATTCCAATTTATTTTCTAGAGTTCTGAGCACTGTCTCGCCACCCAATCTGCCAGCCTTGCCTAGATCAGATGAGATAAAGAACTTTAGATGTGACCCACTGAGAATGCCAAAAGAGGTAAAGAAGCTCATGATGGCTGTAAAGTATTTTTGATAGTATTTTTGATATCTCTTATGGTTGAACTTTGAAAGAAAATTATCATTCTCCACCTGCAACTCGTGTTTTCCATTAATGTTCATTCACAGGGCATTGGTTCAACTTTAAGCATGCAACAGGCTATTTAAGAGTGCCTTTCCACTTAGACCTGGACTAAGGTCCTATATAACAAACATGCAGGGATGCAGGGACACATCCATTCCAAAATCTCTAAGCCTCAAATACAGGTGACCATTGAGAATAATGTTGCTGCGACTTCCAACTCCAAGTCATTTGAAGTCAAAGTTGCAGCCGACTTAAATTGAGTCAATGCTGTGACTCAGGTTGACTTCCAAGTCGACTCGGGTGACCTCAAGTCGACTTGATGTTCCCAATTCCCAAAAGGTGTCCTGAGTCGTTTACAGCACAAAACAAGCAATTTCTTGAATTTTGATGGACCATGACCTGAGCACATGACACCTGGATGACATCTGTTATGTTTCCGTGATTTTTCATGAAACCGCTGCAAATGAAGCTAAAACCCCATAAATACCTTGTTGTACAAAGTGTGCTCTGAAGTTGACTCAAGTCGACTTGAGTTGACTTGGGCCTATCAAGTCAAGTTGAGTCGAGTCAAATCTGCATTCAAGTCAACTTTCGAAGTCGCAACTTGACTTTTCGAGTCACAGCAACATTAATTGAGAAGTCCAACAATAATGAAGAGGACAAAAGCCAAGCACTGGTTGAACATTTCAAGTTTTTTGGTGAAAAAAACTAGTGAAAAGTATTTTGAATTTTACAGTAATTTTTCAGTCAAAAAAAAAAAAAAAAAAACTGAAAAACTTGAAACTCCTTTATGACTTTTTTGAATTTTAAAAAGTTTTTCAGTACTTTTTCAAAAAAAATTCACAAGGTTCAAAAAAGTTTCAAAAGAAGTTTCAAGTTTTTTACCAACTTTTCTGGCAAAAAATTGTTGTAAAATTTTAAAATATTTTTCATCCAAATTTTCAGTGAAAAACTTGAAAGGTTCAACCAATAAAGTGCATGTTAATTTTTTTTTTTTTTTGTTTAAGTTTCTTTTAATTTTGAATTTGGACAATAGATCAATATCTGCAAGCCTCATAAGGATAGTGAAGACAATAAAGATGACATGAGTAGATGCCATCCTGTTCTCTTTCACTGGTTGAACATTTCAAGTTTTTCACTGAAAATTTTGGTGAAAAATGTTTTGAATTTTACAGCAATTTTTCAGTGAAAAACCAGGTGAAAAACTTGAAACATTTTTGTGAATTTTTTGAACCTTGTGATAAATTTCTGAAAAAGTGGTGAAAATGTTTTGAAATTCAAAAATGTCATTAAAAAGTTTCAAGTTTTTCACCTGGTTTTTCACTGAAAAATTGCTGTAATATTCAAAACATTTTTCACTAGAATTTTCACTGAAAAACTTGAAATGTTCAACCAGTGTTTCTTTGTCCTAACAGCTGCTTTTTTGTTTAGCTTCTCCCCCTCCATTTGATAAATCTGAGAATGAAAATCACATGGTCCTGTTTCATGATGTAGTTCCATAAACAAATCAAAATTTGCCAATATATAATTACAATAGAGAGGTTGCAGTGAGCCACCAGAGCCACTGAGGGCCACCCAGTGGCTCTGATGGCATGCAGTGCAGAGTGGCTACCACATTTGGTGGTGGTTGGATATATGATGTTAAAGCATTTGTTTTTCTTTGCTTCACACCCATGCAGACCTATGCCTGTGCAGGTATGCTCTAGGAGAGCAAGAGAGCCAGGTTTAGACAGTTGAATCACTGATATATTTACCCAAAACTAAAAAATGACCTTAGCAGAGTAGTGGATTGTATTCAAGACTCTTAAGATAGCTTACTGCATGATGGAGATATGTATTGAGGACACCCAAGCAGCCACCAGATCAGCCACCAAATGCAGTAGCCACTCTGCACTGCATGTCATCAGAGCCACTGGGTGGCTCCCAGTGGCTTGCTGCAACCTCTCTAATGGACTGGAAGTCAAACAGTTCTTTAGCCTGTCTGGACTAGTTCCAATATTGATTCGGACCTTGATCACATCATGAATTATTGCTGCCAAACACACTTTAATGTGAATAACAACAGTGCAGATCTCCCAAAACTGCGGGACACCATCAAGATGTTTCTGGAATGAATTCCAGCTCTTGAAGAATGACAACACACAACACCACCTTTTTGACATCCTCTAAATAAGACCTCCCTGCTTCACTCCCTGTGTTCAGTCCCCTCATCTTTCTTGCCATTCAAGGAAGCATTTTCAGTATGCTTTCTTCATGTGTTTGAACATCATCACAAGTATAGTGACATTATGAAACTGAAAGTAATGGACAATACCTGGGAAATCAGCTGCATTTGACTCCTTGCTTGGTGTGGGGTGAAGAGAAAGCCAGAAAAGTCTATGCATGTCCCCATTGTTGCATTCTCCTTCTGACTGGAAAGTCTCCTGTGTTTTGCTGTGGTCCAAACGGGTCATGCCTTCATGACATTCAGCCTTTGTCTCCAATGCCTGTAGAATACAATATCTTTCTCTCTGACCCACAAATTTTGTATCCTCACAGGTGCTCAACCTGATGCTGTCCTTTGCATCTCTGGAAACAGCTTATCTGTTCCCTGAGAGTGGTCCACTGCATGATTATGCTCCTATTCTGTATGTTGTTGTTTTGATATAACTTGTTATTCTTTGCTAGAGCCAAGCACAGGAATATTTCAGACTTTTGTGGGCAATGGTGCAAAGATCAGGAGATTTAAGAAAGGATGAATGTTGAGGAAAGGGCATACAGAACACCCAACTGTCATTTTAACTGTGTGTAAATCAATGCAGCTGTTTACAAAATCTGATCAAATCACACCCCTATTCTGTTGAAGTCACTTGCAGCACACCATGATAGTAGGAATGAAGCCACAGAACTCCTGTATCAGACTACCAACAAATGTCTAAATACCCAGAACAGCCAGCCTGTAACTATCTCCTTAACATATTCAACTATAATTGCCTGTTTTGGTCAGCTATGTAATATTGGTTCATTCCCAAATTGATGGCAGAAAAATTTAGTCAGTTTATGCAACAGTTTGTTCAATAAACTGACTCTTGTTGACTTGTATAGCATATTGAACATTTCAAAGGTGATATCACTGTATTCTAAGACCCACTCATGAGTCTGGGGCACTTTAAGCAATACTTCAACAATCACCATATCAGGGGATTTTTCAACAAGCTTATAGTAGTTTTCTAAATATTTAACTCTCTAAAGAGTGGCATGGATGTCTTCAGACTATTTGACATTTGTCACAATCAAGAACCTCTTGTCCGACGATATGAAGATTGCGGATTGGGGAGTGAGGTATTAGTTCTCGAAAAATGAGTGAATAAAAGTGTAAAGACTACAAGCGAATATCTACTTGTATTTATACTGTTTATGAGTGGCTGTGTAGTCTATAAGTAAATGCGTAGTAACAAAAAGGAAACAATGTGTATAATGATTGAAGTAAAGAAGAACTGTCAGTTATTATTAAAAGGACGTATAATGTACATGTTATTGTTCTGTGGACGCACGTCCTATTATCCTCGAGGTAACCATGCCGAGATCATATAGAACATGCGTCAAGGAAATAAAAATATGTCCGATGATCAAATTCCTTCTCGATATTCTCCATTGTCTTATCTCGTCACGTGCTTAGATAAGATGGAGCAATTAGGCTCAAATCGTGACAACATTCCTCTTATGCAACATAGGACACTAGTGAGCTCAAAGAGCATTGCCACAATGATATCATGATGGCCAGACTGATGGGAATCATGAGATCACCAAAATCCATATTTAGGCATTTCTTTATCCCCGAACTTGCATGTAAAAAGGGTTGGACTGCCCTCCAAAATGTAGAAAACACTTCAAAATGTGATATCCTATGTTTTGCAAGTGAAAATTGAAGTTGTAAGCAGATACCCAAAGTTGCAGGTGTGGTGACAAAGTTGTAGTTGCTTGCAGGAAAAACAGGTGGAAAAAGATGTAAAAAACCGAGTAGTTTTTGCACAATATATCACCCATATTCTCATCCTCAGCTGAGACAGATACTGAACACTGAAACTGCACCAGTGCCGTGCTGATGGAAGCTCTGCAAATGCTCAAGTTTAATTACAAGAAATCAAGGCTCAACTTTATATCTGACTGGCAGAGTATCCCTGTTGCTGATGACAATAAAGATTGGCTTAGAACTCTAGCTGACACACACAACAAAGACAGGGATGTGATATGGTGTGAGACTGTTGACAGTTGCGACTCAGCAGATGGGATCAGATTTATGGAAATGCCAGAGAGTGAAGAGTAGTTGAATTTGTATCTTGCCACAGTTTGACTGCTATTTAATGTCCAGATAGCAGTATGCCCATGTTACACAATGGGAGATCTTAATGTCAATGAGCCAGAAAATAATCAAGCAGTGGTTGTACATTTCAATGAGAACTCATTGTAATACATTTGAATTTAGGACAATATTATGTGAAGATGGGATTGTTGCAGCACTAACACAAAAGAGAAGGCCTTCATAGATCACAAGAAGGCTACGTCACTTGATATCAGTGGGAGGTGCAAAGATGCAAGTGGAGGTGCAGAGACATGAGTGGAGACATGTAGACTTGAGTTTGGATTATAGGGCAATTGATATGCAGATTTCTCGGTGCAAGCAATTCCAGAATTCTCTCCCACCACAAGGCTGAGGCTCAGGACACTTAGTTATCTTTATATATTTGACACAGCCTGGGAGGAAGGCAAATTAGTGTAATTCTCTTCATCATTGGAATCCAGATTCCAGTTCATGTACATGAAATGCAAAAGCTTGATGTCTGTAATCTGCTGTCCAAATGCAGAATGCTTCTTTATGGTGGTTTAGATGGCGGAAAACATATGCTTGAGGACTTATGCTACAGTCGATTCTGCATATTAGTCTTGAGAGACATGAATATCACGCAAAATCTGGCGCTGGTGGCTCTGCTGGTGCTGTGGCGAAGTTGGTGGAGTTTCCATGTTTTCCTATGCTGTAAAAACAGGTGAACATTTCACTGCACATAGAACAGAGGGATGCACGATGCAAAAGATTGTTTGTGGTGAGGGCAAGATTTGGTATTCACATAGCTTACTAAGAATGTAGAAGGAATGAAAAAAGATATATTCAATTACTAGTACATTGGTAAGGTTGGTGCGGGGAACAATGGAGCACAGTGGTGAGTGTGGAGCAGGTGGGAAGAAGAAAGAAGGTGGCTGTGAATGCCATGTATGGAGTTCGGCTGCAAGGTCTGGAAAGCCGAGTGGCTTTTCAACATCTTGATATTTGGGTGGGACTTACAGTCATTAGAGTTGTTTACCCTGAGACAAGTGTCCGACAGCCAATCAGATTGTGTGGTCAAAGTCAAACTACATTCATTTCTTATATAGATTCATGTACCAAGTGCCATCCACCCTTGTGAATTAATATTGGTGTGATTCAACTGACTTGAGTTGACTTGAGTGACTTCAAGTGACTTGAGCTGACCAAGTCAAGTCAAGTCAAGTTTAAAGTTGTCACAAGTTGACTTGACCAAGTCGACTTTTGACTTAATGAGTCGTGGCAACACTAGTTCACTTTCAATAATTAATTCAATGTGTGATGTCATGATGTGTGGAGTCCATCTCAGCCCTTTTGCTTGATTTCTCACCAACAGCTGGGCTGTTTCTCCCAAACTCTTGTGCATATTATACTACTAATATAAAGCTAAAAATGCCAGTATATGACCCAAGACAAAAACTTACTTGGTCATAGAGAACTGGCATGGTGTACATTTATTGAGCATCACTGTACATCTTGGGAATCCTGGATACTGTAATAATATTGTAAAGTAGAGTGCATGCAGTGGAGCCATCTGGCACCACTGAGTGCTCATCTGGTATGCAGTGCTAGGTGGCTATGTCGTTTGGTGGCTGTTTGGGTGAATTTATTAATGACCTTCCACACCCACTTTGTCAATACAAACACATGTCCATACACATCCAAAACACTGTCAAGTGCCAGAAACTACTGTTGAATTGATATTTTCATCCTCTTCATCAGAAATAGCTTTTAGAAGGGCAGTAAACTGAAGTCTGGACTTGCAAATGGCTTTCTGCACAGGTAGACAATATAGTAGTATTGCTTTAAGTTATTTAATGCTCAATACATGCCATAAGGAGCAGCCACCTGAACTAATATAGCCACCCAGAACCACATGCTGGATGAGCCACCCAGTGGTGCTAGGTGGCTCCACCACTTACACACTATTATTCATTGAAATTGTAGACAGTCACTAGATTGTACAATGGGCAGGTGGGAGTCCATAGGCGAGTAACATAAGGTGGTGACACTGCCTCAATACACTGTGTTCAAGCCCATCCTAGAATGCAGAATTTCTAGGTGCATTGAGGTGACATAGCTATGTCTAGCCACTCAGCTATGGGCCTAGACTTCTGTTAGCCAAGTGGCTAAACATGGCTATGCTCAGCTGGCTCACCTCAATGTGCCTAGAATTTCCAGCCTGAACACAGTAATGTTAGCTAAGTGTGATGCACTTAGTCTGGTGGCTGGGCAAGCTGATTGATGGAACTCCATTTTCATTTTGATTCTCATTAATCTGTAGTATTTCATTCAATTCATAAGGTGGTTTGGGGGTGTGACACTATTGTATGAACTGACCTTTTTGTAGCTGGTCCCCTGTAGGGAATTTTATCTGCCAGCAATGCTCAGCTGAGCCCAAAATTGCCTCTGTGACTGGATGACTTATATAAACTTTTGTAGATTTTTGGCTGTGTAGTGTGTGACCATATGAATTAAACAAAATACTACAGTACCATTGCTAATGCCTACCTTCCACAGTCCACTGCAATGCCTAGGCTGCCCTGAAGCTGCCTTTAGACCCTCATATTATCTCTTTGAGTGCCCAGTGTTCTCTGCCATGTCCTATCTTCACATGCCAGCAACTGGCATCTGGCACCCATACTCTGACTACCCCAATTGGGCCCTCTAGTGAAATGGTGCACTTAACTATAAACTAGAAATGCAACTATTGTTGAATGCTAACAAACACACAACCAACTACTATCACTCCCAAAGAACAAGCACACTCCCTTGGTAAGTTCAGGTCTGAGTCATAGTACTAGGGTTTCTCATTCAAATTGACTGGGGGTGTGACATGTGACCTGATTTTCCTCCTCTGATTGAGATCCAGCTTTCAATCACTCTTACAACAAGCAACTCTTGTTGTAGGCCTTAGCTTAACCTACTACAGGAACCTTTTGCTCTACTTCAAGGCTGAAGCACTTTGTTGCACCCACAATCCCACTCTGAACTCCAGTCCAATGGAATAAATCCCATTGCACCACTCTATGTGTCTCTGCTTGTCACTAGGGACATGATGTGTCTCATCATGTGCACTCTCTCTATGTAGCTCTCCTCTGTAATTGCTCTTGCTGCTTCAGCCTGGCCTGTGGGCATCTATCTTGTCCTCATGGGCTAATGTCTGTCTGGGAGGATGGCCCACAGCTGACTCCCTTAGCCTTCAACCAACTCACTAGTACATTGTAAGTCTCCAAAGACTTCCTCTGTGCAGTTGTTGGTCCTCTATTCTAGGATACAACTTCCAAATGATGATTTCTAGGGCTTTTGGGTATTTATCTTCTCTTTGCGTAAGACCAGTGGCCTGCAGGGTACACTAAACTTGGTCTCTACACTACAATCAGCAGCCCAGGGCTCACTCTGATTCTCCTTTGTATTGCTGAACAGAAGCTCAGAGTACTAGTGATAGTACTTGTCATTGCAAAAAGTAACTGGAAATTGTGCAATTTCAGTGCATTTATAACCTTTTTCCCCTGCTCTGATGACCTCATTGCATGCCTCTCGACATTGTGCAAAGGTATGTATCCTCACAAGTGGGCCTAAACCTTTTCAAGGTGGTATTCTGGTTGGCTTGAACTTTTTTATCCAATTTCGGGCATTTTTTGTTGTTCATTATTTCTGGCATGCAAGGGGTCTTTGTACCCAGGTGGTATATAGGAAATGCTTAGAGGTATACTGCTCCATTACTATGGTATGTTCTTCATCTTGGATGTGTATACAACACTATAAAAGTTTCCCATGCTCACAGGTGGGATCTCTGGTTTTCCTTCTTTGGTTTTCCATAGCTTGATTGGAGGTGCTCCTAAGTCTGGTGCTTCCATGAGGGAATGTTGTGACCCTGAACTGTATATCCACATACTTTAAACCCCAATTAAGTGCTTAGAATATAATGAAAAACCAAAAATAGCTGAAATTAGACAAAAAATGATAATTCAACTGGAGTATCACCTTGCAGAGGTTTATGTCCACTTTTGAAGATCAATACCTTTTCAAAATATCAAGAGGTTTGCAACAAGATAATCAGAGCAGGGGAAAATGTTATAAATGCACTGAAATTGTGCAATTTCCAGTTACTTTTTGCAATGGTGAGTATTACTAGAAACTACCTTACAGCTCTTATAATATGTGTTTGTGAGCACAAAAATAGCTAGATGATGCACAATTGGCAGTGTGCTGCCTCACCAGAGTCAAGCAACAAACATCAATCCTGAGAAAACAATCAACTATCCATTAGTGGGAAATGTGAGGCAATGTTTACATTCAGGCATGTCTCACTTATTCAAATGCTCTCTGGCTATCATGCATCCATTACTTCTGCTGACTTGTGATCCATGGCACTGTGCATGGGGATGAATAAACCTTTTCTGCTTTGCATTGTTGCCCTCTCTTGGACTCAATGCAACTAGCTGCACCTCCTGGTTTTTCTATCACCCCCCAAGTTTACACTTTCTTTCTTTCCATTCTGTCTTGTCATGTGGCTCTTGCGTACTAGAATTGAGCTGAATTATAAATTTGTGTCTTGTTGTAGCATTCAGTAAATTTCTCAAGCCTCATGTGTTTTCAACTTTTGCAGTTTTTGTTCGGCCCACTCTCAGATGGACTCCTTGTTTGCATATGATATGTCACTCACTGATTTACTTACCTTGTGAGCCTAGACCATTTTTCAGGCAATCTAGGCAGTGTTTTCTTTCCTGCACCCACTTGAAAGCCTCACCACCAATGAAGAAAATGGAAACAATGGAACCCAGTGATAAAAGCTTGGCCCCAAATCAACAAGGGACCTCCACACTCATCAGTCATTACCTATCAATCACAGACGTGCAGCCAAGCATCAAGCTACATTAGATCCTTTCCTTGGTCCATTTGACTGTCTTGTGTTCTCCACTCTCCTTCTTATGCATCAGTACACCATGTAGTCTTCAGATTATCCAGCACTGAACAGTTAGATCATCAGACCACATCTGGCTGCACCTTGTTTGCCTGAAGACTCTTTCATCTGCTATTGCTGAACATTGTTCTCCTTTGCACAAATTTCCAGAGTATTCAAATTTGGCAGGGATGCATCTATATCTATATAAGAATTCAACACCTTAAGCAATTTGACTTGGGACATTTTGATTGGCTGTTGCACCTTTTGTACTTGCTCTGAGAGTTTTGAGTGAGGTAACAGCTCTGCAATCCACCTAGATCTCAAGTTCTCCACTAGGTTGTTACATCTCTATTTATATTGCCTTGCCATATTGTATGTTGAGTTCTTGACCCATGCTCCACTTCAATGTTGTCTTCCTATTTATAAACTGCTCAGATGCCATAAACTTGCCTGTATGGGGGAAACTTAACTGAGCATACAGTACTATGAAGGCAGCATTTTGAATACTTTAGCATGCACAAGAATTAATGGATACAAGTTAATCATTTATATGAGGGCAGTATGAAGTGACCAGAGATCCAGCCAAGCCCTTCAGGAACAAGGATGCCAAGCTGAGTCCTCTGAGTTCACAATTAATGGAGAAAAATGTTTAACTGAGTCAACTATCTAGAAAAAGATTACCCAAAAGAAATGAATCTTTCATGCTTGAAAATGATTCAAATAACTGTGCACACAGCCATGAGTCAATCAAAGGTTGGCAACAAGTGGTGTCTTCTATTTAATGTACATAAATTTGTGGAATGTCAATGTGAATTCTCTGTGGTGTAGCACAGGTTACTGCTAGTCAAGAGTAATGTGAAGTCTGGATCAGATCATCAAGTTGACACTACTACACATTTCTGCAAGATGCCAAATTAGAATCCACTGTTTATTTCCAGAGATCTATTGACAGTGTTGACTATGATATAGACAGAAGGAAATTGTAGAAAGTTAGATCTGAATAATTCAACTTCCTTGGCCAATGGTGGGGGTACACTCCTTGTGGTGCATGACTCACTTTCAACAAGTCTACACCAGTAATCAAAGATTCATACATTGGATTTACAAGATGACCTATACTTCTCTTGCTGTACATTTTGCATGGCTAGATCAATATTCTCTGACTGGGGATACATCTAGTTTGCTTTGTGGGTGGCCCCATTGACCTTTGACAGCTGCACAACCTTCTGAGTGTGCTGAATTTCGAGGCTGTATTTCCTGGAGTATGTTTGACTCTGTTTGAGGTGAGGTGAGTTGCAGCATACTAATAATATTCATAATTATGCTAAACTCAAATGACCATGCATCATTAGCATACACCCAGTTCCCCAGACCATCAATAAAGGTACAGATTTCCCTATCAACCGGTTGTCCAAATGTTGGAAGAGTATTCCAGACCAGAAGGGACTCATCAACAATGTTGTCATGCAGGTGTTAGTGAATCTGGTAGTTTTCTATTTGAAAGTAAAAGAATACTTATAAGTAAGAGATGAGCAGTTTGTTATTGCATTATGGCAGTAGACTTAAGCTCAGAAATTCCTTCAAACAACTTATGTTAATCCACAAATCTGTCATAAACAACCAACTGGCAAGAGCGAATCTTTGTCAGACACAAGGTTGAGAGTGAGTCTTCAAGTCTTTAAGACTGTTTTACTAACCTTTATGTGAGTGCTTAACTTTGCATGAACATAGCCAATGATAGATCTTAGAATTCATGCAAAGGTGTTCAAGATGATAGTTGGGGCAAAAGGATAATTATATTCACATGGGAGGAAGCCTCCTTTATATACAACAAATGCTTGCCGGTGCTTCATGCACTTGCTTTTGTCAGCTGACTGTATAATGACCATATAAAATTTGATCCTGGTGATCTGAAAGCACATATGGAGATATGGCTTCAGACAGACAGACAGGCTTAATTTTATAAAGAGAGTGATAACTACACCACACTTCAGAAGTTTCCTTCATATTCTTCCACAATCCATAACCATCCCAAGGCAGTGTTGAACCAGTGTTCAAACTACCTCAAACCTTAAAGTTCCTAATGGGGTAACTGATTACCCAAGCCTCAGATTGACGACACAAGCCCAGTGTGTTTATAGCTGGAGAAGTGCAGTCCTTCTTATCACAATTTATCTTACTACACCCACAGGTGATTGCTCATATGAACAGCTCATGTTGATCTTTCTGACATCCTCTGCTTACACTCTTGCTGGAACCATGAGAACATAAGTGAGCTCAAATCAGTAATGTAACCCCAAAATATCCAACAAGAACTCTGACTTGACCAAGTGGTTGAGACTGGATCACATTTTGCTTAAACCCTGTCCCCTCTCAACTTCTGAATGCTTCTATTCAATCACAATCATTGTGTATAGATCACCTCTGTATCCGGCTATACTTGTTGCAATACCACACCTTGAATTCATCACCTCTATGACTTTCCCTGGAACCCCTCAATCTTCACCATTTATTGTGCTCACACCATATGATACCCTCAATATTCTTGTGGCAAATATGACCCCCTGATTATCCCAATTCTAGCCATACTTGAATCTTGGCATTATGTCTAACTACTTTTTTTGATGCAGCTTGAGTCTCTTGGATCAGCCTTGGCCATCTCCAAGTTTAATCAGACTCCTCTCATTCCCTGTGGTAGCACCAAAGCTCATGACTTGAGCAGGACATGTCCCTGATAGAGGAATCTTTTGAATGGTTTTTATTACTGAAACCCTTATTACTCTGACTCACTCAAATGGTCCCTGAATTCAATCCCGACTTGTTATATATGAGGCTCTTTTTTCTACAATTTGTGCCTTCAAAGGGATTCTCAAGAAACCCAGGTGCTTGACAAGACTGGAAAACCAGATTTCCGAGAATTATCTGTCACACTGGTTGATCATTTCAAGTTTTGCACTGAAAATTAACGAAAAATGTGTTGAATTTTACAGCAATTCTTCACCAAAAAAAGTCAGTAAAAAACTTGAAACATTTTTGTAACCTTTTTGAACCTTGTGAAAATTTTCTAAAAAAAGTGCTGAAAAAGTATTGAAGTTCAAAAAAGTCATAAAGAAGTTTCAAGTTTTTTCACTTGGTTTTTCACTGAAAAATTGCCATAAAATTCAAAACATTTTTCACTAGTTTTTTCACAGAAAATTTTGAAATGTTCAACCAGTGTCAGCTTGTCCTATTTTTGAAGAGAGTGATTTTGAAGTTAGAAGCATTTACACAAGAGTGGGTTGATTTCCGTTCAGTCAGCAGTTCCAAGCACCCTTGGTAGGTTGAGTCTGGTGTGAGACATGATTTTCCATTGGTGAGGGAAATATTGTTTGGATCATTGATCTGAGTGCCCAGATCAGGAAATCAATGATGGTGCCAGCAGCATAAAAAACAACTGAGTGTAAGAAACTATTCTTGCCTTTGGACCCTCTTGTCATGAAAAAAAAGAAGAGTCCAAACAACTTTGGTTCAAACTAGGTGGTTTAAACTGGTTTAAACCACAAGTTGGACCTACAAATGGTTTAAACCATCACAGCTTAAACCAGTTTGAACCACAATGGTTTAAAACACCATGGCTTAAACCCTGCTTTTTATATGGCTTCCAAAGGGTTGGTTTGAACCAAGATGGTTTAAAACATAGCCATCATTGGAGACAATATGGTTTAAACTCAAACCCTCCTAGGGTACCACCAATGGTGTCTCTGCACACTTTGAAATAGCTGCTGACATCCCGAATGTGGCCAGAATTGCGATCGTCGGCCTTGGAAGAAGAGTTAGCAATGTATATTTTCCATGAATACACTTCTCACCTGTTGCACAGCAGCATCCATGTAGGACGGAAGGTATTTACAAACCGCCACTGCGAGTTGGGCGTCGCAGTCAGGATGGCATTAGCCCAAAATCTGGATCATTGTCATCAATGCTTGATTCATCTGGAGAAGAGGTTATCCTACCCTTGGACAACTTTCCCCCTGATCGACTCGCCTTTTGGTCGTGGTTTATGTGGCTTACGTCCAGCATCCATCACAATGTCTGCCTGTTGTCATGCAGTCTCGGTGGTTCAACGTCGGTGTGTTCATCGATGACGAAGAACAGATTCATCAAGTCACAGCCGACTCTGCATCCATCTGAAATTAAAGTGAGCATTCTTGGGCCTCGCACTGATTAGTTATCAGCTCTGGGGTTAATTTTGCGGGGCCAAGGCCACGAGCGCTGAGTGTCAGGAACAAGAGCTGTTTCAGGCATTTTGAGATGAGGGCGGTACTACAAAAGAACCTACTGATACGATTTGTTGTAGCTTAGATCAGATCAGCTGGCTGAAAATGCCGAAGTACCCCCAAAAACCGGTGGTTATGTGTCTAGTTCTTTTCTGGTACAGGTCCTCTCTTCCCGCGTTCGTTATGGATCTGTACGTGTGAAAGAACTCCATTGGTACGTATCCTAACTCATAATGGCGCAGGGACAAAATATTGAATCATTTTGCGGTGATAGAGACTTTTACTATTTTTCTGATATTTCTCAACCGTACGATTAGTAAAATAAAAAACAATTGTCTAAGTCTGACACGCAAGTCAGTTTTCAACCCTGGGCACATATATGACGACCCCATTGTCGTAGATGCGTCTATGTCTGTAGATACATGGGAATTCCGGCATTCTAAAGAACTGCTGGCTTTGAAGCCAAGGGTTGGGTCAGTTCCATCACAGTTGAAATTCATGCCCTCATTCCCGTTTTATCTCATCAGCATCATAAGTTGCACAGGGTGCGAGGTCTCAGGTGCGGGGACATGTGGTTCGTGAGGTTTCTTCGAAATTTGACCAAATTAGCTGGAGGGTAGGGAATTCCCTGATGGACGCCGATGGGGATGCGGAGATCATTGCAGAGTACGTACTTCCTTATCAATGACCTGAAACCCACTTATAATGTTCCTATTCAATCACATTTGACGCTCTTATCGAGAACAAGGAGGCCCACGGCCACTTCGAGATTGTTATCAAGAGAAGGTCGACGCGTCGATCGTCTTTGCCGGCCTGATTGATGTTGCAATCACCGTGAATGCGCGCGATGTTGGGGCTATGGGGAAAAACGATGGTGATGTGAGGAAGGATTAGCGCCGTAAATACATATTGTTATACCAGTGGGTCGGAATCCAATCTATTCTACCAGGGGATATTGTTCAACTTGTACAGGGGTTCTTTAGTACGACTTGAACCTTCTGTACGGCATCCAAATTTGTAAATTTTATCCGTAGGCTATACCTTAGCTAGCTCCGGCGGGCTCAGCATTTCAATTTTCGTCTCCAGAGACTGTGACTATTTCGTACAGAATCGGCCGTGTGATGCGTAATATACTAACTGAAATACTTGATGACCGGAATTGGCATGTCACGTTACAGCCCCCATCGAATTGGATACATTATCTTAATAGAACGGTTAATCGAAGGCAACCACAGTTACCGCCCCAATCGTGAGATGGACGAGGCCTTGAAGAACCTAACCCGTTACGCCATAGGGGCATCCATTTCAGCACTGGCTTGTCGAGCTCCATATGGAAAGACTATACCATGAGTTCGACAAGGACATGGCAATAATGCTGCCCATGGCACATGAGGTCACTAGTACTTCAATGAGGGTGACGGCTGAGCTCAAGTCTCGCTCTTACGGCAACTATATCCCACAGAAGGTTCCACAGGGCAATGTGATACCTTTCTGCGGCCGACCAACGGAGTGATTTGCTACAACGATAGGACTCTACTTCTGATCTGAGGGCTTCTCACCCAAATGCCGTGTGCAGTATCTGTAACGTTGAGGTGGAGCCGCCTGCGCATGAATGTCTTTTCTTCTCTCGCCTACGGTTTGTTAACAAAGCGTTTCGAGGGGCAAAGATATCACCCAAACTGCCCAGGTCTGGCTAATCTCATCAAAATTGACCGATTCTAACGGACATTTCTGTAATGCAATTCCCATGCTAGGATAAAGTACTGTACCAAAGGTTCACAAGGTGTCACCCGTCACCTCAATTGTTCACAGCTGGGCAACAATACCATTTTTGGTAGTCCGGCGAATCCCGGACGTAAAACTTTGGCGTTTTTTGGCCGTTTTGAGCCAAGAACTGGGCCGTCACCGTCACTGGCGCTGTCACCCGCCATCTGGACAAATGGTTGTGATACAACAGTATGCCGGAATGGTTTTCTATAAAAATGACAGTCATCTGAACGCCCCGCTTATCGTCGCCCACCTCCTGGCGATATCTTTTGTGATGAACCATCTGCTCGTATTGACCTCACTGGCCGTCGCCGTGGCGGTATATACTGCTGTACGCAAGCACAGGGTATATTTCAGAGCAATTCCTGGACCTCCTTCGCCATCGTGGATTTTTGGTGCGCCATTTCATCTTTCCCGGATGATTCATCCTCATTCCTCAGGAAATATGCTACAACTGTGGGTATTTGTGCCGTATGGCAAACACGAGTTCGCCTGGTTGAAGGAATATGGCAACGTATACCGGTTGAAAGGCTGTTTCGGCGTCAGTCCACCGAGAGCTTCCCGTTTATTGCACTGACTTGCCGCAGCAAGACAGCCTCATGGTCTCCGATCCTCGCGCCGTGCAACATATTTTTGAACAACGTCGACACATTCCGAATGTCTCCCCTTCTTGAAACTGTGATCCATGTCACAGAAGGTCCCAGGTCTGTTCATGCCGTGCAAGGTACGGGCAATTTATTCCAGCTTCAACCTTGAATGTATCACAAGTATTGATAACAGGTGAAGAGCACCGTCGGCTGCGCACCGCCTTGAACGTCGCATTCACTGCGAATGCTGTGCGGCAGTATCAAGAACTATCCGAGAAAGTTGCGCGGACAGTAAGCTTAACTATTGCATTAAACAATTTGTATGACTGGAGGATTCAAGATTTCAAGCAAGCTGGAAACCACCAATGACGGCGTGGTCGATGTTTGTCCGGTTCTTGGAGCTGGAACCCTGTCAGCAATCGCAGAGGGTGAATTTCATACTTCGACGGTAGATCACTCACCAACTCCCTCCAGTTGTGCTTGGACGTACTATCGAAGAGTTAGATGAAGAGCTGGTCCAAGTTCTCTCTACTATGATGTAAGTCACTCTACCCTTTGGAACGACCGGCTCCTTATCATTATGGTAACTATGTCGCATATAGCGTACAAGGAACCCGCCACACTCCAGGCTCTGTCATTGCTAATGCTCTCGGTGCTCTGTTGCCCCAATTCAGTTTGGTGAAACATGTGGTGAACCTCCTCCCGGTCCTTGATCTAAGTCAGAAAGCAAGGAAACTCGGCACTCGCCTCGGCACGCAAGTCATTGAAGAGAAAATTGCGGCCGTAGAGAGTGGCATGGATCCAGGTGATGATCTCTATGCGTATCTTCGTGGGTACCTGTTTCGCAACATTTCGACATGTGAACTAACGTCGCGCTTCACAGTGCGCCAAAATACAACAATGACTAAAGAGGATATTGCGAACCAGACTACGACTCTGCTTCTCGGGGGACATGACACTGCGGTAGGTGTATGTTTTATATGCGATACGTATTTTACAGGGATATTGTTAGGCGAATGTGTTGACCTTTGGATTACTTGAACTTGCCCGGAATCCAGAGCTCCAAGAAAAAATCCGGGAAGAAATCCATTCAATGGTCAATTCTTCATACGACAATAAACCTCTCTTGAATGCTCTCATTCAGGTATTCGCCATATATTCTGCCAGAGAGATGGAATGAATCCTCGCAGGAATCGCTCAGAATGTTCCCAGCGGAACCCTTGCTCGAACGAATCGCTCTACGCGACACCATCATCCCGTTGACGAAGAGCATTTCAACTATGGCCGGCGAGCAAATCGACCATATCCCTGTTCACAAAGGGGAAGTCGTGCTTGTTGGAATCGCATCCTACCACAGGTTCAATATTTCTGGATCATTTTATTGAATGTTTGTAACTTCCATTTTAGAGACAAGTCCCGTTGGGGTGAGGACCCAGACAAATTCGATCCCCTTCGGTGGGTGGATGGAAGAGTTATCCCGGGAGAAGCGATTGGACCCTATGCAAATTTGTGCGTTCCTTCAACAGTCCATGATGCTCAGTCTGATGGTTCATCTTAGGGTAAGTTTTCTCGGCGGTCCACGCACTTGCCTCGGGTAATATTTCTCTATCCATGGAATTGTACAATTGTATTTACGTCTTCCACAGATGGCGATTTGCGTAAGTGGAGCTCCATTTCAGATATAATCCAAGCTGAGTTAATGAAACAAGGGTGATGTCGATGCAGATCATATTCAGTGAATTGGTGGGGAAATTCTCCTTCGCCCTTGCAGAAGGCGAACCAGATGATTTTTGCGTTCAATTGGCCGCGACCCTGCAGCCCAGTGACCCAAATGGCAATAAGGTCGTCCCACTTCGTGTTACTCGTTTAATGTAAATTGTTGCGTTCTCAAAGATGATATAACCATACTTACTTGGAAATTGCCTAGGGCTGATTAACGGTGGTTTCCCCTCAATTTTGAAACCAAGATTCAACCTTATGATCTTGAATCCTAGTACTTGCTTTACTCGTCGCTTTATATAACGCGTGAATGTCGTTGTATGCAAAAAAGTCTGGACAAAGCCTTACCAACTGAGCGGCTAAGAATATCTAGGAAGCGATTATCAGAGAGCTTGTTTCACAATCGCACCCGCCCTTCGTGCACTGCACATGCCACAAAGCCGCAAGCAGCATTTTGCTACCATATCATTACATTCAATTCGGAAGTAATGCGTCACGCACCCCTCTATCGCATCGAATTATGGTTGATGTCACGCATCACGGGCGACCTATTAATTTGCAGCTCTGTTCTGTGGTACAAAACATATGGCTGTGTTTTGGACATCCAATCACGGCAAAAATAAAGGTCTCAACCCAAAATAGTCATACCCAAGCTGACGACAAGCGAGCCTAGAAATTGATATTGAATCCATTGATCTCAGCCTGTTCTATCTAACCTGCGATGATATGGGGATTTCTGTTCAACAAGATGCTTAAATCGCTCCCACCGGACAACAGCATCGACACTATCCGCACCAGCATATTTGGGCCCACTCTCACGATGGACCTCATAAACAACTTCCAAGGGACGATTATTACAATGAAAATGCCAGCTCTCCGGCAGGTGGAGATCGAGGTTCACACCACATACTCCCCGTTCTTCGCAGGCTCCGACACCACAGCTCTCGCGAAAATCATCAGACGGGACTTGGCACGGATCCACGAAAGAGGTTGGCTTTCGGTGTGCTTCATCTGATTTGACTTACGATGGTGAGCTAAGCTGATATTACCCTTCCCCACATACGCTCCATCCCTACTGATTCCATGGCAGACTTCGCCATTGAATATTTTCCGCATCTGCAAGGCTCTCTTCATTGAATAGCAAAATCATCATCACTGATTTGTATGGTCGACCGCTGTTCTTCGCACTCATTCTTGACACAGTATCGCTTCCTGTACACCAACAAACGCGCATGAGAATCGCATGCCGCCCTTTACCTTCCAATCTCTAACCGCTGGTTGACGTCTACAGACATTGGCGCAAGCTCACTGTATATTCCTCCTCTTCAAACGACACCCAATGGCGATTCTGAAGATCTATGGCAGAAAGATAGCGACATGCACGCGGCATGTCGCGACGGTCTTACACGAGCTGAAAGTCCCCTTCAAGCTCATCGAGGTCGACTTTCTGAACGGAGAGCACAAGACGGCGGAATATCTCAAGAAGCAGCCGTTTGGGCCGATTCCTTACACCGCGTGTACTACAGCTACTCCCTCAACACAGACTGACGCTTGAATAGGACAACGACGGCTTCATCCTCTATGAGACACGCGGGATCTGCTGCTACATCGCGGCAAGGATCCCGAGTCCGGGCCCATTCCCACCGAAACCCAAGGCAAACGCGCTGTTCGAGCAAGCCGCGTCGGTGGAGATCACCACCGACTTCGAACCGAGCGCGAACAAGGCAGGGCTTGAGCTGAGAAACGGTTCCCTTCCCGTCTACTGTAGTATTTCGCTCAATTCGTGGGTCACGCGTCACAGGCCCCAAAATCCACGAATATTTTCGGGGGTGTCACAGGTCACCGAGACTGACCACGAACTTGCAAAAGAAGTCACAACAAATCCCAGAAAAAGGCGAAAAATTCAAAAATTTCTCCCCCACGATGTCTCAGCGTTGGATTTGACACGGCACTCACACGGTTCCTCCGCCCAATCCGCCTTGTCCTCCTACACTCGTCCACACTGCAGGCCGAGCCAGTTCCCTGGTACCTTGTGGCCCCTGCGATGACGCAAATGAATCTGGCTATTTCCCATGAAAACACGAATTTTTTCTTGTGTCACGCTCCTGAAGGCCGATCCACGAATATTGAAGTTCGGTTTTTGGTGTCACAGGTCACAGGTGGCGCGAATTGAGTGAAATACTACAGTAGCCCGACCATCAGACTGAACGTTGATTTGCCGATCTGCTTCTTCCCTCTTTCATCGACCTGTCTTCCCGCTCATGCCGTGGATGCCGGTGCGTCACCTATCCCTTCTTTTGACACTACGTTGACACCGATCTCGATAGTCTCAGCGCTTTTGGACATCACTGCTTCTTTCAATCAGACGCTGTCTTTTCTCCGCCATGCCTACTTTCAGAATGCCCCGACCCACTCCCCATCCTATTTCTCTTGGGCTTGATTTAAGGAATGGGGCTTGGATTTGGAAACCTCTTGACTGAATGTCTCTCTGTCCTGATGCTCTTTCCTTCAACCTGCCAGTGGATGAGCTGTCGTCAATGACAGAATTCCGCACTTTTGACATCGGGTCGCTGATCCTAGACTCGTAACCAGTCTGCTTACAATAAGCAACAAATGTGGCGAGCATGTTGCCGTAGGCAGACTGGTACAACTCCGGCCAAACAAAAGGGCTGACCCCGGAGTTTGAAATTTTCCTTCTCTGTTAGCCTGAGCTCAATTTTTATTGTATCACACAACTCCAAAGATAAAATTGACTCTAACCATCCTTATCTTGAAATCCGTCTCCTCAGATTTCTGCAAAGCATCCCAGGATGCGCAAACCAAGACCTCAAATTTGACTGAGAATTGATGGGACTGCGCAGCTACAGTGATGCCGATGATCGGCACTCGCCAAGGATTTCAGACTCCGGGCTCAGCCCTTTTGTTTGTCCCGAGTTGTACCAGCCTGCCTACGGCAAAGTGCTCGCCACAATTTCTGCCACTCGTAGGCAGGCTGGTCACGAGCCTACGCTGATCCCTGATTTCTCTTGGTTGGCATGAAGTCAGTCATTTACACTAGGGCTGGCCTCATTCACCGCTTTTCTGAATGAGTGCTCCTTTTATCGGAGTCATGGGATCGATTGTTCAAAGGTGATACCAATGGATGCCAATGGGGGCCAAATGCCTTCCCTCAAGGACAATTCAACCAACTTTAGCATGCTTCGAGAACGTCAGATGGACTTACGTCTCCGGTTGTATGGAATCGTCACAAATAATACCGTTATCCACGCCGGCCTCCCGGGCGACCCCACGTTGCAAGGTATATGAAGAGAGCAAGGGTCTGGTGGCCGACGATCAACTTTCCCCCCTGAAATCCACATCCACATCTACCTGTCGAATCATGCATCTGTTCAAACTCATAATAGTCGCCACTGCACTCATCGCGAGTGCGATTACTAGTCCCCTCAACGGGGTGTGTGCAGTCCCTGGATATGTGTCCATAAGTTGACTTTCACCACGATAAGGACATTGGGGTATTGGAGAGACAAGTGGGCGTAATTGAGCGTTGTGTTGTCGATGCTCCTCCCTTTGATAAATGCGGACATTATTACACAGACGGTCCGTAGTCTTTCTCTGAGCTTTCCCTGCTTGGCTGACCCACACGTCACACAGGCTGTGAGTGATTCTGCAGAAGGAATGGACCACCCTCACGGTCGCGGTAATCTGGATGGCAGTGTGTGCGTATTATTTCAGATATTCCCTCCCACACTTGTTGACCACGAGTTCGGTCTACAGGAGGTGAGTGATCCTCGAACATTCCGGAATTGTACCTACCGGGCAGCAATTTACTTGACAGAAAGTGTGTTATTCATTTGCAAGTCTTCATTTTTCCACTTTCGTTTAAACAAGATTTGTCTGGCAGGCGGTGAGCAACAGTGCTGAATTTTGCTACCAGGATTGAATTGTTGTCCTAGTGTGTGAGTGCTTCCCAACTGGTCGTAGCACAGTGCGAGTGAATGAACTGCTCCTTGCCTTACAGATTGTGGGTGACTTCCCGTGCTGAGACATGTCACTCACCGACCAGGAAATTCACCTTGCAGGCCGTCTGTCCCTTCAGTCACAACAAATGATTCACAGTAATTATTGACTTTTTCGGGCCATGAGTGCCTTACAATGTCCATGCCTCCCTGAAGCTACCATGAGTCCCAGTTTGTGAGTGATGACTGATGCTCATGCGCTTTCCCTGACCACATGAGCAGAAAGTTGCGTTGTTTCATCTGCTATTGCGCAAATTGATTCGAATCAGGCTTCTCTTGCAGGCTGTAGGTAAGTTTACAACATGAACTCGCATAGCTCATCATGATTTTCATGTTAGTGTGTGAGTATCCTCACTTTTTCTCTATCCGCATCGCTTTAACACGAAGGCGTGGTAAATTGTGAGTGATTTCCTTGGTCTCTGAATATTCTTGACATGCAGACGCAGGCCGTGAGTGATCTGGATCTCGTGTTCATCTAGTTTCTTTGAGCAAATTGTGTGGTGCAGGCCATAAGTGATTTCACACACAACGGCTGTTCCTGGCATTCATGATCATTTGCCTGGCAGTGTGTGAGTTTGATTTTACCAGATATTCATAGCCTGTTTAAATCAGTCTCATTTAGGTGAGGGTGAACATTTCTCTCTAACTCACAACGAGTCTCATTCAAATTTGGTCTTTTGCAGGCCAATGCGAGTTCTTCTCATCCCCAGTGCTTCGACAACTCATGATTGGTTCCCACTTTCTTTGCAGCTCGTAAGTTAGGATCCAACATCCATGCATTCATTGTTCTCACCAGCACGGCACTTTTGTGCCAGGACTGTGTGAGCATTGTTTACTCAGTATTGTTGAGCTCAAGACTGAGCTTCACACATGTTCACAGAAAGTGGGTGCTTTCAATAGATTTTATCCTCTACACTGAACGGAAATTGGTTGGAAGGAGGTGTGTTGACTGATTCATTGTATCCCTTTCCATCAAATGCAACGTCTTGCAGAATGCGAGTAATTTTCCGACGTGTATATTTGCTGCTCATCAGGTTTCATTAACAGTGTGCGAGTGGTGTTCAGCCCTGAACATGAGTCAATGACAGAGAGTTATTCAACAGGGCGTGAGTAGTGATAAGCAATCAGAGATCTGGCTGACTCGTAGGGGAACTTCGGTGGCAGTTGGTATGTACTCTCAGCCGCTGTCGATCTGATCTGTTTCAACTAAAACTGCTATTTACAGGATGTGGGTGTTCTTTCTGTAATCATTATTTCACTACTCCAGCCCCACGTTTAGGAAGTAAGTAAACCCTCGCTTCCTGTTCCTTGCCTTTAAACAAGCGGGGACTCTGGCAGCACGTAAGTATTCATCCTCCGATCATTCCATGCAGTGCTGAAGTCAGGCCCCCCTTTCAGCAGGTGGGAGGTTTTTTGGAACGTCACTATATTTCCTGGATTGGAAAACATTTCCCTTGCAGTGTGTGAGTGTTCTTTGATTCCCAAGAATCTGATTCTGAAATCATGTCTGGTTTCAGACGGTGAGAGATTCTAATGTCGCAGTTATTTTTGCTGTCTTTATTGAATTTCTCTCCTCTGAGGATGTGGGTTGATGTTGCCTTTCTATCGCTTCACGAGTTGATATAATTTGTACTCCAGGGCGTGAGTGACGGCCGTACCGCTGTATTCACTGCCCTAAGACGTCAAACTTCGCTTTGCAGTGTGTGCGTGATTAATCAAGAGCAATTGCAAGAACTTACTCTGATCCTTCCTGACAGATTGTGAGTAATCTACTCCGTAAATTTTGTGGCCTGCCGTGAAATTACATTGGTCGTTTAGGTGGTTTGTATTTTTTGGCATGATGAATTATCAGACACCTCATGCTAGCTCGCAGTGACGGTGTGTTTTAGTTCCACTTTTTTTTCGTGCTTCACTTCCTAACCATCGCATGAATTCAGGTCCCACCGGGATTACTGGAATCCTTCGGCATCGCACATCAAATTTCATTCCAAGGGTATGCTACTTTTGGGCTCTCATTTAATTTTAATTGGCTTACACTGAGTTAAGACAAGACGGGATACCTTTGACGCGCTGACGCGGATCATGCGAGAAAGATTCTTTTGGTGTCGGGCTACTTTTACAAATCGCCGCATGGGGTTCATGGTGTTTTTTGAATCTCCTTGTACATTAATGTTCATCCGTGATCCCCTTTTGATTTACCAGCGGCCGAGTCCGATTATTTTTAGATTATATATGAGGTCAGGGAGACAGATGACCGTTACAAAAAGGGAATAATCTACATTCCAACAGTCGTCAAACTCGTCGATGATCAACGGTTTCGGCCAGCGGACCGTCTCAATATTATCCTGCGCATTATGCCCACTATTTCCGCATCGCCATTCGATACTCGACCAGTTTTCCCAACTGCTCAAAATTCTGGCGATCATCAGGGGACGTCCTGGCTTCCGGACTCTTTCTCAAATTGAAGAACTTCTCGAACTCGACCGGGCGATGCAAGATTGATCTTACAAAGTCTACACTCTGTTCCCAGCATACCAGAGGCCGACTACGTTTATAGTGCCGTTGTGCATCCTGCCTCATTCGAGTATTTCCTCAATCATCCCTTGCGGTCCGACCCTTTCACTGTTAGTGGGGCGGTAGGCGCTAATGTGGCCTATCAAGTCCTCAAGACATGGACAGATGGGGATGGCCATCCCCAGCTACGGTGGATGTCTCGTCTTACATGACACATTCCCGTCGTCATATTGGGCAGTTTCTTAGGCGCCAATGGCCCCGAGTATATTGCACGCCTTTCTCCCATACCAGACTCCAGTCCCGCATCTGGGCCCATCGCGGGGCGCCCACAGATGCCAGACTCGGATGGCACGAATCCTGACGGAGATTCGGACACCGCTGCACCCACCCATGTTCTGCAGAGCGCATGATCCTTCCGAGGATCTATTTCTCCATCGCCCTCACCTTCTCCTTCATCGTCACCCCAGATGGATTCGCGAGCGTTCCAAGGTTTTCAAGGACTAAAATTCTTGAATGATTGTTACAGAAAACCGTTGAGGCAGGAGTGATAGGTGCGAGTCTTCGGTCTTGTTCAACTTCAGTAGACTCCAGTCCACCAAACCAGACTGTTCTGAATCCGACAGTGATCTGCGGGAGAATGAAGGATGGGATCAAGAGATCATCTAAAAATGTCATCGCAGGTAACGGCAGACAAAGGCCGAGACTCGCTCAATCTCTTCACACCCTTTCTCCTCCACCCCTCAGCCCAATACCATGGGACGCCTTCCGCTCTCTGTCAAAACCATCCTCACCCACCTCCTCAGCTACCTTTTCAATTACATCGTCATCTACGGTGTCTTCTACGCACCCACCGTCCTGCAGTCCTACCCTCCCACAGCAGCCTTGGGCGACGCCCTGGCGAAATACTATGCTTGGATTGGCGAGAGGAACAACCTCTTGCGCGCCCTGACCTCAGGTTCTTTCCTCGGCGTCGTCTTCCTCCTATGCTGGGTCGCGCACGACGTGTACGTGTACGTGGCAAAGAAGACCACCCGTGCTTCACCCGCTCTCGAAGACGGCACCGCGCCCTCGAGCGGACCAGACTCCCGCCCCACTGCCCTCTGGGTACAGGTGGCATTGGCCACCGCCCCCACACGCGCCGTCGCCGCGGGCATTCTCGTCCTGAATGTCCTATCGGGGGTCATCTGCGGAGGGATGTTCATATTCGGCGTCTCCGAGGCCGGGGTGTTCTCGCTCCGGCGCCCGCTGCTCGATAACATCCGCGTCACGGTACAGTACATCGCTGGTGGCTTGAAGCTCATCCTCGGCCCAGCCATGCTGATGGCGTTCCTCGTCTGGGTTGGGCGCACGACGACGAAGGCGGCGAAAGAGAAGGCGACCAAGACGGCTCAAACAGGGGGTACTTCTGCGCTCCCCGAGGGAGAGAAGCCGTATACGGATGAAGAGACGGTCTGAGCTGCTGGAACTGAAAGTCGTGCTCTATGTCATGTGAGCTTGGCATTCTATCAGTGTCGTGTGGGTCGTCATCTTTCCGTAGTTTTTAAGCAGTTGTGAGCCTTCGCCCGTAGTTTGGGATCATCGGCGTCCGTTGTGCGGAATGCCACGCTAGCGATGTCCAGACCTGTGCGAGACTGACCGCGTATCGTGTATGTATCATTTCGACTGAGTGTTCAGGCCCTGTTACGCGTGTTCACTTGAGCACCCCGGAACACGAAAGAAACCTATCGTATCAAGTTGCTTTATTCGGCGTAGTCTAAATCTCTATAGCGAGCCAGCATTATATGCCTCAGATATTGGGCAGCTTCTTACGTGCCAATGGACCCGAGTACATTGTTAGCTATGTCCCTTAAATTCTGCCCACTTGCTCGTGTTGATACGCTTGTCGCTGAAGACATATAGATAATCATGTAAATCTACGGCTACCGAAAAAGTGCGACGCGCGGTATCAGGTTCACCGGCTTTCTACAAAACTTCAAAGGTGAAAACTCGGGTCCAATAGTGTTGAATGATGCTACTTAGTCGCCCAATAACCCAACACGTCCAACGCTAGTCTGGAGAAGCAAGCAAGCCGGGAATCTGGGATAGCACGGATGAATTCGCAGACAACAACAATCGGCCTGATATTTTCACCCACCTCCCAGTCGCTGGGCACTCATCGCGCACCCAAGCCCACTCTGCAAAGATAATAAAGCTCTGCGTCCGGTCTGCGCAAGAGCAAGAGACCGTCGAGCCTCTGCGTCGTCGAAACGCCTTTTCACGGAGAAGACTGATCCCGATCAGGACCACAGAGGCGAACTTCCAGGGACGGTACTCATCTTCGGCATAGCGAATTCAAATGCCTCGACATCCCAATTTGCATGGCGCGCCGTTTCCGTACTGCTCAGCCTCTGCAGCACCAGAACTACACGAGGCTGAAAGACGCGAAATACCCTTGGTTTATGGTAGATTTCCCTCCAGCACGGTCCAAGGATTAAGAGCTCTTTATTTTGTACTACCAGTACGGTGGGGATATCAAAAAGTCTGATTGTGAATGCGCAGGAAATCGATATCCAACGGCGCTGGAATTAAATTCGTATGGAAGGCTCGATAGAATTCTGTGAGTCTAATAGAGAAGAGTATAATTTATAGGAGGCCTTTGATGTATACTTACCCTGTGTGGTCTTGTCCAGCGTCAATAAGGGCAACTCGGGCAAGGCTCGGGCTGGCTCGGGTTTCGCGGAGACAGCTTGTCACCGGGAATCTTGATTTAACTCGGCAGCTCACCAGGAAATTTCGAAGGGGAAAAAATCAAATTCGACCCGCTCATCGAACCCAAGGCGCTCGTCTGCCACCGAATCTGTTATCACTGTTTCGTCGATTTAGAGTTGAATGAGTCCGGCAATCAAAGATTTACCGTTAACCCCACGCAGCGATCGTCTGAGTAAGCCTGCCGCGCCGCTGATTTATACCTCTTGCCGCTTGCCACCACCACATCCTCGTTCCACTCCTCATGGCCACGATAGAGGCAAAGCTGAAAACACCGACGTGTAACCGCTGCAAGCTACGGAAAATTGTGCGTGATTAGGGCGTTGTTTGCAAGATCAGAGCTAACATATTCTGACAGCGTTGCGACGGGGCAGAACCCTGTTTTTCATGCTCTACGGCGGCGGCATCTTGCCAGTACGAAGCCAAGGCGAAGGAAAGTCGGTTTGGGTTTGAGCTGCGAAAAGGACAGGCATGTCTGGCGTGTCGGTGAGTGCGCATTCTTTGACGACCGTTCCGTTATTCACGGATGTCTCAGACGCAAGAAGAAGGTATGCGCTCCCAGTCTTTTCGAGGTAGTATCTCTTACTTATCCCCACGAAGAGATGTGACGGCCAATTACCTTGCCGTACATGCTCGTCCGGGAGGAAGAAAACTGCTTGCGAATATCCGGATGGTGCTTTCGTGGCACTCCCGCCCAATAATCACAAGTCGGACTCCGGTACGGCGGTACACACCGCGGATAGCGATACGGCGATGCGCTCTAGCCACAGTCCGTCACCCGAAGCGACTTCGCAGGGGTCTCCCGCACACGCCTCGCCCAACTCCAACAGCTCCGATTCCGATACCATGGTCGCCTCAGGGTCTGGCTCGTCGACCGGCGGCTCACCGGCGCAGCTTCTGCTCTCCGTCGCTGCATCTACACCTTCGAGCGGGGTCGACGTCGACATGGACATCCTCGATCCTAGTCCATTCACGCTGCCCGACCTCCCATCGGATTCCGAGCTCCAGAATTACACGACGTTGGCGGAGCTTTCTCAAGCGTACTTATCACTTCCCTATCTGTGGCCAATCTTACCCACTTTTACAGACGCGATTCGTTCCTGGACACTACCGGAAAGCGCAACCTAGCGCCTCCAGAGATCCCCTCGGACACGGGGGAACAATGCAACTACGACGGCGTCATCGTCGCACGCAGACACCTTTCCCTCAAATTCGCACCCTCCATTCTTCCAAGTCGACCTCCCGACCCTGATGCCACAAAACGATATGGAGGAATTAGCCGGGATGTACGTTCCTCCCACCCTGTCCCTTATTTCAACTGAAATCCCGCGGTACGCACAGGCGCAAGCTCTTCATCGCGCACCGCATCCAACTCGGCCTGAGCGTCCCCGACGCCACCCTCGCCGCCATCGACTCGGGCACGCACGACCACGACGCGCTGCACCCCGCGCTCCTGCACGCCTCCCAGCTCATGGGGTACATGCTCGCGCGCCACCTCCTGCGCCGCGCCTGCATGTGCCGCCCGGGGCACGCGGACCGCGAGGCGGAGCAGATGCGCTTCACCTTCTGCGCGCTGCGCAAAGCCGAGATGGGCGCCTGCGAGCCGCGGCCGGTGGCGACGCTGCAGACGCTCGCGCTGCTCTCGCTGTACTTTTTCAACGTCGGCGACATCGCGCGCGGGCGGGAGCTGATTCTCGCTGGGAACGCTATCGTGCGGGAGCACAATTTAGATGCATTTAGCGATGACGAGCAGAGGCAGAGACCGACGACGGGTGGCTGCGGCGGCTTCAACCTGCGCCCGACGAACGACGCGGGGGAGACGCAGGCCGCGGTGGCGCAGCTCGTGTACCTCGATCTGTTGTACGCCATCACCCTCAAGCTGCCGAGTATCATCGATCCGGTGTTGAGGGAGAACTTTCGGAATCTTGTTGTGAGTGGTATTTTCATCAGGTTGGGTGCATGTGTTGATAACGCGCTTGCGATGCAGAGCCGGCCTAACGCGCACGCCGAAATCAACTACGCGCGCGCCAAGAGCGCGTTTCTGATGTACGAGACACAGCGGCTCACGGTGGAGTGGGCGCGGCAGCCCGGGCTCAGTATGTCCTTCCTCCCTCCCTTCCTTCCCTCCAATACCCCATCTTCCCCTCATCCCACTCACATCCTTCCCCCCCATCCCCAGCCGAAGCCCAAATCACCGAATGGCAAGCCACCTACTGGACCGTCACCGAAGCGCTCGACACGCACCGCAGCCTCCTCACGCTGACGCTCACGAAGCTCGCCTTCTGCCCCGTCATGCGCGCGCTGGGCCTCGCGCTCAAGGTGTCCTCCGTGCTCTGCCTCACCGGCTCCGCGGCGCTCCTCAGCCTCTTTTCCGCGGACCACCCCGAGCTGAGGCAGAAGAAGTACGCCGCGATCGGGGAGATTATCAGCATTTCGAGCGTGTTTAGCGATGAGGACTGTGAGCAGCTGGATCCGATTTTGTCGGTGAGTGTGGGGCGCGTCGTCTTGGCCTTTTCTTTTCTTTTCTTTGCTGGGTTGAGTGAGTGGTGCTGATGTGCATTTTCAACGTTACGCTGCAGGCATGCTGGACCGCTATCATCGGGACGCTGGATCAGTGCATCGCGCTGGGGCCGGAGACAATCGCACACAGCATGCACGATCTCCCTTCCATGGCGAGCATGATGCGGCAGCGGAACAAGACGCTCCAGCAGGTCACACCGTTTCCGGTCGATATATGATGATGTATTTTCTGCAGTTCAATATGTATGGTATATCCAGGTACGATTATTGGAAGATGAGCATCCCTGACTCAGTACGCGGTCGTCGTTTTCACGCCGTTCACATACGCAAGCCACGATGGGCGTGAGATGAGCTCGTTGTACCATCTAATAAATAGCTGGTAAGTTACTGATTATGCAGGGCTGAAATTACGCGTACCGCGCGACGTTGGGTCTGCGTGTCATGACGTCGTTCTCTCCTGAACCTACCATCGGCGCGTACGGGAGGTGGAACAGGTCCGCCAGGGTGAGCGTCTGTTACCGCGAGATGAGGAACAATCGAAGGAATCGAGATGCAACACGGACGTTCCCAGCGAGGTACCGCTGCTTCGCGAGGATCGCCTCGTACGCCTCGAGCTTCTTGTCCAAGATCGCCAGCTGCTCGTCTATGACAGCCTGGTCATGCGCCCAGCCCCATTCGCTGTCGCGCCCCAACAAAAGTTAGAATCCAACCGAATGCGCGACCGCACTGAAACGCAACGCACATCTTCAATATCTCCAGCCCAGCCTTGCTCGCGCTCGGGTCAAAGTTCGCCATCTCCACCGACGCCGCCTGCTCGAACAGCGCGTGTGCCTTCGGGTCCGCGGGGGTGGGGAGCAGTCCGCACTGCGGGTGCTTCGCGGCGAGGTAGCGGCAGATCGCGCGCGACTCGTACAGGACGAAGCCGTCGTCGTCCTATAGCATTCGTCATGCGGTCAGCGTTTCGTTTCAAGTCGATGATATAATGCGTATGCATACGCACGATGTACGGAATCTGGCCGAACGGCTGCTTCTCCAGGAACGCCGCGCTCTTGTGCTCGCCCTTCGCCCAGTCGACGTGAATGAGTTCAAAGGGGATTCTGAGCTCGCGGAGGACGGTCGCGACGCGCCGCGTGCAGGACGCTTTTTCGGAGCCGTGGAGCTTGAGGGGCGCCATTTGCTGTTGGGCGGCTTGCTATTATTTGTGACGGGGAAGAGAATGCTGAGCGCCGAGCCTTTATGCCATTTTTGAGTGGGGCCCTCCTAAGTTCTTACTCATCCAGGACTTTTCTTACTCAGCCGAGGTCTTACTCATGCGATTGGGTTCGCACGCTTCGGGATGCAGGCGTCGATCTCGCAGTGAATCAGCCCTAGAATCGGTGCCTTCGATACGACTTCCTCCGGTAGGACGTCAAAAAAGACGGGGCGCTGCACAAAAACTGCTGCGGTGCTGAATCCAAAGTTCCAGGGTGTTTCATAGGTCAGTATGACTGTCGCGTTGTACTGACCGTGCCGTCAGTCAGTCCATACCTTTTCAGCTGATTTCGTGTCGATCACGGAAATGAAATCTGATGTTGTAAATGACTTGCGTGAATTTGAACATTACAGTTCCATCACCTATCATACATTTTACCGGTTAAAATTTAGGTGTGCTTGGAAAATTGTTTGAAAAGGACTACCTCTCACCTATATGAGTTAGAGAACCGCTGCTCCGCAAGAGTTCTGGAAGGGCCGTCCACGGCGAAGGTCAAGGGTTGCGAGCGGTTAACGGCCAGCCTTAATAATGACCGTCCCGTAAACTGATAGATTGTATTACCCACTCGTTACACGACGAGTCATTGCAAGCATGCCAGGCTACTGATAGTATAAAATGAGCAGCTCATTACCTTTGATCACAACCACCGCCGTGCTCGAGGGCGAAAGATCCGCTATACTCGACGGGTATTGAGCTGCCGCCAGCGTCACAAAGTTCTCGCGTTCCCTCTCCACACCATCCCGCTCTTGTAGAGCGTCCATGACGGTAGGGTGATCGTCGAGCCCGGAGAACGTGACCCCGTAACCCGAAAAGGAGAGCAGCCACCAGAAACGGCGGGTGCACAGGCTCGGGACAACGGAGACGGTGCGCAATGCAAATTGGGATGTCGAGGCATTCGACAAGCTAAAGGTGAAAATCGTTCCTGGTATCTCGCCTCTGTGGCTCTGGTCACCAGGAGGAGTCGCCCTACGACTGCGACTGAACAGGCGTTTGGAAAGCGAGGGCGAAGGTGCTGCGACGGGCTCCTGCGCAGACCACTGGACGTGGAGCTTCAGGAGATACGTATCTCTGCAAAGCGCGCTCTGCTGTGCCATGAGACGGCTATGGATATGACCTTTAAATGGTAGGTGGGTGAGCGCAGTCGGACGAATGTTCGTGCTGTAGACCAAGTTTTCCAGACTGCAGTCAACTGGGATTGGGAGCCAACTGGACGAGAAAGAGTCCATGCTGTATACAGCGAGCACCATGTTGGTGGGAGGAGAGGGGCTGGTGTATGTCACGACGACGTGTTTTGGAAGCAGGACCAGACGAGAGATCTGTATTGATATTAGCGAAGTGGGCGCTGCGAACCTACTAGTGGGCAGATAAACGCACGTCTCTAAACAACGAGGCTGACACGACCCGGAACTTGAAAGCCACGTATTCCTCAGTGCTCCAATTGACCAACAAAAATGCCACCTGCTCTGAATCGAATAGGCTTAGCGTCAAGACGAAGAACTTTCCCTGGATCATGGGAGGTGTCCAACCGATACGGGGGAAACCGAAACGGCACGTGCGGGAAGACCAGACACCAATCCCCGGTGGTCAAGTCCACTTCAATAATCTCGACATGCTCCCTGCCAGTGGTAATGTCTGAGTTTCGCGGGAGACGCGGGGCCACTTGAATACTTACAATTGCAGTGCAGGTTCACTGCTGCAAATTAGCAAAGACGCTGTTTTTCCTCCGTCGCGGAGTTCAACCGCATATTGAAATCGTTCGGATGTACTATGCCACGTCCAGATACGCTTCGGAGGTGTGATTGCCCAGATCTCCAGACCAGAGTTGTCTTTGAGCGCGACATACTCGCCACCAGGGAGGATCTTGAAGGCCCCAAAACGACGAGATGATTCGTTCAAGGGGACTGACCGTTGTCGTGCTATTGTGGGCGGCACAGAGGACGTAGGTGACCAGGTCTTCGGCCCCATAACGGCGCGCTTGACTTCTGCGAGTAAGTCTGTTACCGTAGCTTTGCGAAGCATCTCAGGCGGAAGGAAGTCGATCAAACCACGACATGACAGGTCTTGGATGACTGCAAGCCAAATGTCTTTCCTGGACGCGAGTGCATGCATCAGCCGGTTTGTCTACAGACACCGTATGGGAAACGGATTGAGCAGGGATTGAGATCCAGAAAGAAGAGAAGACACCTGTCCTATGCGGAGAACGCTTTGCACGTCGCAGAACACGAGGATCTGCGGAATAATGTCTTCATCAAGGTTGTGGAAGAGCATCAAAGTGCGTGAGGCAGTGTTTTGTTGACCCTTGTTTTGGGAAACGGCTTCCGGTGCCGAAGTCGGTTCGGACAGCGGCCCGAGCGCTCAGAGAAATCCACTGCCAACGTTGGGTAGGGTGCTTGAGGTCGTGAATTTACTTCACAAGGCCCGAATTAAAGGTGCGCATTCCATGTTAAATTGTCTCCGGTTTGCGCATACTCCGGTGCACACTATTTTCATGATCAGCAAGGGAGAATGCACGACGGATACTCCAGTATTGGCTGAAGCTCGCGCCGGTCGCATTGACGCGCAGGGCATCGTAGATGTTGTATACGGATCCGTCGGATGTAACGGTGCCCTTCGACGCGAGGCTTGCAAACTGAGTGGACGTGTGAAAGTCCTCACCCATGCGGTACTCGACGAGATGATCTGTGGTCAAGCCGTAAAGGGAGAGGCGACTGTTGCCGCTGCTCTGGGACTCGGGAGCAAGTTGCTCATGTACTGGATGTTACTGTACGCGGACGGATCAAGTCAGCTAGCGAGCGGGAGCGAGTGAGCGTGATCCTATCGATTAGATCCGATCGCCCAAAACCACGCGTTTTCACTCCATTACACGGAGTAGAATCTATCCCAAACACCGGGATAGTCTGACACGGCAATTTGGGTGATGTCCTCGGCCCCGAAAAAGTAGTAAAACCCAGAAGAGTCAACGCCAGAGTCAATGGTGGTGAGGTTTGACAGAGTTTGCGAGACTCCGGTGGTGGCCGTGGCAAGAGGACAAGGAGAGAGGAAACGAAAACCATTGTGTCGACTACAACTCACTTCGTCGGAAAAGCGGGAGGCATAAAGCCCACTTGCCTATATATACACAGCTGGACCTTCTTTTGGGTGAATCTCGGCTCGTGTATGCGTACTCGACTCGTCTGTCTCCCGTACTGAATGAACTTCGACAAGCACAGAGAAGTAACGGCGAGACATCGGAACGCACACGGCGCCCGTATTTACTTCTGAATTAATAGTTATTTAGGTTTTCCTCGCCGTACTTAGTAGAAAACGGGGCAACAACAACAGCGAACGCGCGCGACATATTGTGTCAACTTCTACAGGGACAATATTATTTAATCCCCTTAAAAATGGAAGAATACATGTCGTGTTTTAATTTCGGCGCATCTGAAGTATGATTCAAAAATTTTGCCTTTCGAGTCATGCATAAGCTCACCCGAAATGTGGCAATCAAGGGTCGGCGTTTCCTAGTATTTCATAACGAGAATTGCATTCGTAATCCAACATGAGGAATGCTCCCAGGCAAAGGGAAGCTGCCGGAGCGCTCTGCGAGTTGATTCCCTCATTTTTAGCTGATTTCTACCAGATCCCCGCCCTAGGTCATGACCTTCCTTATCCAACTGCTCACCACACACGCTCACCGCGCAGCCATGCCCAATGCCACTCTGTCATTGGTAACCAGGGACGTTTACGGAACTTACCCAGGCTGCCACTGTCACGCCCGCTCCGATGCTCCATGGACCATGGGAAGATTCAAGCCTGAGTCGCATTTTGGATCAAAATTTTTGGTCGCTTTTGGTCAAGTGTCCTCGACTAAAATTAGTCTAGTTTCGGTCTCCGGAATTCCTAGGGGTGCTTTTCTTTCATAAATCAATATACACGGCAATATTCATCCCGAAGATTTTTGACAATCCGACAGTATAAGATTTAATTCGACCAAAATCCAAGCCGAACTAAGTAGTATTGATTTCGGTAACTTCTGAGCCGAATTGGCTTGGGTTTTCAGTTTTGCGGATGGTCGATGAGATATGAGGGTTTCAACACCCCCAAAGAGCCTTCTCCCATCTATTCATATGCTCCGATATGGTCTCCGCTGAGTGTCTGCTAGTGTTTCGCCGAAATGCCGAGAGGTGCCGCCAGCAGGGCAATTCTTGATGCTTCCGGCAAGCGCGAGAAAAGAATACAACTGGATTGCGGGTTTCTGAATAAATTAGTACAGCCAGTATTTGAAACTAAAGTAATGCTCTCGAGAGGATAGGTTTCGATTCAGTCTTAGTCTCGCTACGGGCCTACGGCGCCCCAAGCTTGGGATTGAACGTAAACCTATATCTCTATTTTGAAGCACCTGACTGGAGCCGCTCAGCAAGTGGCAGCCGCACTGACACCGGATGTACACTTTGACGATGTATTCCGAGGTTGTGGGAATCTCTGTCTGAACGCCGCGTGAGCGTCTGGATCGCGGACGTGATGGACACGGGTACCCCTGAACTTCCAGAAAGCGCCAGATTTTATACCGGAGGATACTTCCTCAAACGGGCGTTCCTAAGTGGTACCGTGCCGTGTAACGCTACCTACCTACCTGCCTACCGAATGTTCATATCGTCCGATTTATCACGAAAATAAAAGCAACCGCGGCAGAAGCGAATTGCAGGGTTGACGGAGAAATGCAACAGAGGCATCGCTTATTAGGCAGGCTCGCATTTTTTGCTATTCGGGTTACCGGTCTAACCGCATCAGGCCCAGGTCTCGACAATATTAAAACCATCAACATTTTCGTTTGCAAACTACTTCTTCCCTTCCTTCTACGATGTCTTTCAATTTGGACACCACTCTCGGGTAGATTCATTCTCATTGAATTTTCAAAATAAGGCCTCACTTTGTCCGTCTAGGGCTTTGCTTGTAGGAACCTGGGCAATTTCAGTGAGCATTTGTCTTGGCATATTTTTGCGTTTTGAGACAATTATGGATGAAAGGCTCTATATACCATCGAAGTTATTCAGGTATGTGGGCTCAAAGTTCATGGTGGAGAGATGTTGAACTAGCTCCAGGCAGCTTACTACTACCGCCACTTTAAACACGACAATTGGATGTTGAAGGTTTTATCCTTCGGTCATATAGTCGTATTAATTTTCTGATCTTCCGTCCCGCCTCATAGATGCTAGTATCGTCTGCCATTGTGTTGAACTCTGTGTCGATGTTCGCAAACTATTCCTCTGTGTATCTTGTGTGTATCTACTTCTTCCACCATATGAACGGGCTGATATATGCTATGTCCAGTACACAATCACTCACTGGGGTTTGTCTTTCCACTGGATCTACCGCTGTCACTGACCCAGTTCGCCTTTCTCAGGAGATTTGGTGTATGTGGAGAACCAGTATTGGGCAAGTCATTTCGGTCCTACTGTAAGAAACATAATCGAACGCATGTTATCGAGCAGCCGTACCCGCTCTACCTTTTTTCGACTGGCGTAGTGGCCGCTTTGGCTCAGAGTTTCCTGGTTACGAGATACTGGCTCCTGTGCGTGTTCATATCGCTGTGTCGAGGCCCAGCTCCTGACTCGTTCTAGAACCAAAAACTATTTCATCACTCTTACTTTATTCTTGTTCGTCACGGTCGCAGTAAGCTTCTATCCCTCCTTCACGCTTTTAAACTCTGATTTCAACTGTCGCTGACAGATGGGCGGCGTGTTCGCTTCTGCCCTCACGCTCGCGATCTTCCCCAGATTTAATGATCGGGAGAAAGTCTTGATCCCCGCCACGTATGTCGTCATCTCGTCTGAGGTCTGTTCGACTTTAACTAACCAAGAGACTGTAGAACCTGGCTCGTCGCCGAATCCGTGACGGATATTGCCATTGCGTTGGCCCTACTGTTGGAATTCAGCAAGGTTAAGTCCTCGTTCAAGGAGACTAGGAGGTGAGCTTGCGAGTCGGCATCACTGACAGGGTCTCATTCTCGTTGGTAGTCTGGTCAATAGACTAGTGGCACACACCATCCAGACCGGAGCCGCTGGGGCAACCATAGCGTTGGCTGCCTTGATCGCGTAGGTTACAGAAACGTCCGGTATTTGCCGAACTCATACAACTGTTTGTTTAGATTTCTGGCAAACGAAGAAAGCAACGGTAGGTTTCTCAGTCTTCCACTTTCCATCCCTGGCTCACATAGCCCAGTCTGTACCGGCATCGGCTTCTGCATAGGCCACCTCTATTATATTACCATGGTTCGCACTCTAATACAAAAATCCCTGCGTTGGGCGTCTCACAAAACTTGAAGCTCGCGAATCTGAATCGCAGGAAAACCGAAAACACGTGGTCAGGCAAGGGCACGTCTTCGGGTGCGAACCTAGAGACTCGCGGTGAGCGCGGAAATCAGGAGCGGAGCGAAGGCGGCGACGAGTATGGGGGGCATTCGTGGGTTTCTGGTTCACGCTCTGTTGGGGCTCAGGCTGATGTAATGCGTGCTCCAGGTGTCCACCGGACCGCTGTGGTACTCCAATTTTAAGGTTCTGAATAGATCCGTCGCTGATCTTGCCTCTCAAGGTTCATATTGACACTCCGCAGGAGTTTTCTAGAGGCTCATTCAAAACCAACGTGAGATATTTCTGTCGTTCAACCTCTATTACGCGATCCTGACGCGGTAATAATTCTAGCCTGGCCAGGGCCTTCCTAATGATAGTCCCGCCGTCGAAATAGAGATGACAGTGAACGATTCTGCCTCGTACACGTCCAAGACAAAACAGGACCTGTTCGCTCCGTGATTTTCTCCGACCTTTGGCATGGACGTCAGTTTTTTTTTCAGTGTAGCATGTCAAGTGTTTCGTTCAGAATTCCGGAGAATGTAGCCCATCTAAATCCACGATTGCGCGTCCGGAAACAACCAGATGGCGAAATTTGTGGTAATTGATCGATCGTACTGTCTCGGCTTAGTTATCTTACTTATTTTATATGGGGTAATACTGGGTCATAATTCTTAGAAATTCATCGGAAAAAACTCACCACATCGCGTCCTCCGGCTCCAATAAAATGGAATGCGTGAACAAGGAAATTAACTCGTACCTCGATATTTGAGGGGTGATTGGGTGACTGTGTGGTTTGAAACACTAGATCAAGCAAGGGGACGTCCTCGGATGCGAACCCTGGGTGATGGGGAAGCGGCAGCATATATTGTAATGGTTTCACAGATGGCACAGGAATATTCAAGAACATTGGCTTGTCTGCTCCGTTCCGTTGAATGACAAATTTCCTGCGAGTTGGTTGGCAGGCTGGAGCAAGAGAAACAATGGCAGCTATTTCGTTACTTGCACAATCTGTGTGTTTAACATGTAGAGCAATTCTTCGTCATCGTTGTAGTGCACTGTGAATCCAGGAAGATGGAATGTTCAATTACATTGCCCAAGAGTTATAAATGAACCAGGGAATTGTATGTTTACCCTCAACGAGATTGCCTTCATATACTCCAAGGGCCGTCAAGGAAAACACGTTTTTCAACTTGCCAGAGATGCTCGGGGCCTTTCGGTCATTGAGGAAGTGGTCCTACTTTTGAGGTTATGGGGGAGCGGAGATTGATAATCACTATTAGGACTTCAAACAAAGCAACGGTGGTGTATCCCTTCGTCTGCCGGTGCCGAACTTCCTTTCTAAATCACGGCCAAAGTGCCGCTTGAGTAGCAGACCTCGCAATAATCCTCGTAAGCCCTCTTCCTCTTGCTCAAAACCAAATAGACTATGAAGGCCCAATAGATGGAGCAGAAGGAGTACTTCTCGCACATGCTCAAGACTGGATCCCTGGCGAGAGGGCAACAGGCGGTGTGTACCCTTCAATGGCGGCGATGAGTGTGCAGGACATGCCAGTCGATGCGTGTGTGTGACTGTGTTGGTGTGTTGGTGTGTTGGGTTGTACTGGACTAGCATTGGTGGAATGAATGCGCAGGAGGAATGTTGCATGCCGGATTGGAGGAGGGATGAGTGCGGAGAGCAGCCATTGAGTGGTGGAAAAGAAGGAAGATGAGATAAGTGGAGGATAGGGGTGGGAAAGGATGTACTCAATATTAGAATGCCCTCCAGGCACGTTGACCGATACCTTGATGTTCGCGCCGCCTTTTTCGCACTACGTCCACCATTAATAATCATTTATACGCCGAAATAAAGGAAACTAATGATTACAGTGTCAAAACCCGGTTGCGAAAAAAATAAAGTTGACCCAGTATTGTACAGGAATAGGTGCGAATTTCATCATAAGATTGGATCTGGGAGAAGTTCAGACCCTGAAATCTATGCACAAATATTTTCAAGATTTTTTGGCACCCTGTTGTGTCGCATGGCACCATCACTTATTTGGCTTGTTTTGGGGGTTGACCCGGATCCGAAAATTCCGATCAGAAATGCCCTCTCACTCGCTCTCTATGCACTCTCTTGCCCTCACACGCCCTCAGATGCCCAAAGACACCTCCCACAGGCAACCATCTAGGCTGTTCTGGGGGAATAGACCTCCAGAGGGATCGACACATCGGAGAACTCGAATCTGCCTCCAACCACCGGGCCAGAGAAGATGTGCGCTCCTCCCCCGTTGCCTATACTGACCAAGCATGGGCAAAAAATGTCTGAAAAGTACCCCAAGATACAATAACTTCTCTTTCAAGCATTGTAGATGTGAATGGGTTACTACTATTCTCAGAATATACAATCCTCGGCCACCATCTTTGAGATTTAGCCGTTTTTGGCAATTGTTTAATTTTTCGCGCGCGCCCAACACGTGCAATGCTGATTTTTTGTGGATTATATTACTCATAGGCCTTATTGTTATTCCACAAAAAAGAATCAAGCTGAACGCCGGTGGGGTTCCTGTTCAAAATGTAATTTTTTCAGATCCGGGCATTTTTCGGATCCAGGTTTTGACACTGTATAGTTTTAGTTCCACTTTTCAGCTGGACTGATTTGTAAACCAATATTTATCATTTCACATTAGTTTCAGTGCAGCTGAATGTAGAACTGTTTTCAACTATTTTCAGTTTCAACATCAGCTACACTGAAAATTTCAGAATCAGTCTGAGTTTAGGCTCAGCTGAAATGCAGTTTGAAACTCAGTGTTTCAAATTATGCATCATGAGGCTTTGAAATCTGGCAATCTCTGCGACAGTCATCACTGCATCACATACTAATCGAGGATGACTCAACACCCGGAAGACCACCCGAAACCGCAAAGGCATTCATGAAACTGAATGAGTGGTGTTGAAAGGCCGAAGCGGATTTCTCGCCCCCATGAGGAGCTCGTAGCAATCAAAGTTGCAATCGACGAGGAGTCTCAATTAATCGATTAATCGACGACGAACTCGGGAAGACGGTTATTGTGACGGCCAGGGGACGCGTGTGCAACGGCAGGGAGGATAGGTGTTGATACATAAGGCGCGCGGGGGGGCTTTTAGATCTCACCGCAAAGCAGAGTCTTTCACAACTTACAAGCATGGTTCGCACAATTTTCGTTACTGGGGCCAACCAAGGTATCTCGCGAAACATTTTCTGTGAGACGTGCTAAGCACTAGTTACCATGCTCAGGTCTGGGTATGCACACCGTTCATCAGCTCGGGGCGACACCCGACATCATTGTTTTCATGGGTGAGCGCAACGGCCAACACCCCGCTCTCAATGTCAATGATACTCATCGAAATTTATAACTTAGGATCCCGCAAGATCGCGTCGGCAGAGGAGGCGCTGGCAAAATTCGCAGCGGAAATCCACTCCTCGTCAACAGTCGTGCCGGTGCAGTTGGACCTCACCGATGTGGCTTCTATCAAGGCCGCGCATGCGTTTGTGACCGATTTCCTGCAGAAGAAGGGAATTTCAAGTCTTGATGTCCTCGTCAACAAGTGAGTTCTGGTATCTGAACTCCCGTACTGTATCCCAGGTGAAACGGCAATTGAAACTCACGGGAATCCACAGCGCTGCCATCGTCGGGAAAGGATTCGAGGACACATTCGCCACGAATGTTTTCGGCACCGTCGCGGTTACGGAGGCCTTCCGTCCTCTCCTTAGCAAGGGCGGTTCGATTCTCAACATCTCCAGTGGGCTCGACTCGCTGAGTCTCACGAATAAGGACACCCCCCTCGTTCCTGCCTATGCGTCGTCCAAGTCTGCATTGAACATGCTCACGGTGCAGTGGTCCCTGGAGGAGGAGAAGAAGGGGTAGCCCGGTTGGTCTGTTCCGCCTGTCAAGGCTGTCCTGACTCTTGGCACAATATCGTGTCGTGTTCGTATTCATACTGGTGAGTATAAATACGATATGGGCCCTTCCAGGTGAATATGGTACAAATATGAATATGATACGCCAAAGTCATATCCATATCATATTTTGGCCAGCACTACTTTAAACCACAGGTTCAAGGGCTTGTTTCACAAAATATTTCCAACAACTCTCCAAAATCCGCTAAAATCGAGAAAAAAACTCCAAGGGTTTTCAGAAATCGGGTGTGATGCGTATATACGAATTGAGCGAAATACTAGACCGCAGGAGAGGCTGCATTATTTTGTTTTCGATACAGCTAGTTATTGTACACGAGACTGATTATCAAATGAGAACTAAACTGTTTTCACCGAATCTCAAAGGCGCCGAACCAGATACATAGGAGTGGAAAAGGCAGTCGTTGCATGTCTCTTCAGACAACAAGTAAGTCGGACTGTTTTTTTGATGAATCAGTGGCCATCATCTCGATATCCGCCGGTGGGGTTTCCGTAGTATGACTCTTCGTAGACTGCATTGATAGTTTTAGAGCTAGCAAAATGAAATGCGTGGGCATCTTACGCTGCTCTTGACTGTCCCGTTCAAATCGTGTCGGCTGGGGGGATGTAAGTGGGAATTAGTAAGCTGAGTGCAAACGAGGTTGAACGTAAGAGTAGAACGCGATGTAATAGAATGCGGCGTACAATAGCGCTTCGGAATTCTTTGCGTAGAGAGTCAGTATCGGGAATAAAGCGTTTCGACGGGACAACTCACGAACGCCCCCAAGGCCGTCTGTGTTTGAGGTGCCAGTACCCTGTGCAAAGGCTACACTCGTCGGTGCCTGTGATGTGCCTTGGCTTAATCCTTGGCTGCCCGAGACGCGGATGTTGAGGTTCAAGAGCTACCAGAATAGGTAAATCATGCCGAGTCTAGACAAATTCAAAGAGACGAGCGAACCATGCTCAGAACGTAGACGCGGCCGAGACTGTACATGATGCCGACGGGAACTGCGGTGAAGATCGAACAACTGTGTGAGCCTGAGTTCAAATCTCTGGGAGCAGCTAACATACTGTTGGTTTCATCGTTTGCCAAAAATCTGCCTCCGTCTCAGATTTCCGTGTCAATGGCGCATAAACGGACCTACATGATCAAAGCTACGACCGCAATCACCGCCGTCGCCAAACCCGTCTGAAGTGTAAGCACTACCAGGCGGTGGAGAGTGTTATGGATTCTATGGTGCACAACGAATGAGGGAGGTAAGGGTGGGTCAGATATGATAGGTTAGGCACGCACTGACGCCGGCCTCCCAAGAACTTTGATTTTACCTTTCGGAACTCGTAAACGAGGGCCCCGGCGATGATCAGGTCTGCAGCGACTTGGGTGAATATCCAGACCCTTCGTTGAAATAAGTCTCGATGTTTGTGCAACGCTAGACAAGAAATGGGTAAACTCACTGTCCAGAGACCCTGACCTTCATACGGTCCTTGAGAGCGGGGAACAGAACGATCACCAAACCCGAGGCGAATCCGCCTCCGAACTGTATAGTGTTGAGTAGAAGTATCAACTACCAATTACAGAGTAGCCTGCATACGTACCGCAGCCAAGATTAATATGGTCAACAAAACAACAAGAATGGGATTTTTCGTGCTGGAGTTTGCGGGATTAGATGGACACTTCGGATGAAGGATTGGATCACTCACAACCGCCAGCATCTGAATGCCAGGAAACTTTGGACCAGGATAGCGACACAGCTTGTAGATATGATGTACAGGGGAACGGCCTGCGAAGGACAGTCAGACATATGTAGTAAATCTTGCAAGGTGGCTGACCCAATTCTGTTTACTGAGGTACACAGGGTCGGCTGTAAGAGAATGGTTGACTATGCCTTACTTTGTTCGTCTCTAAAACATACCAGCGTGAGTTATGGTGTACTGTTCAAACTGTCAACTAGAGTTTCCCTGCGAGTTATAGGATCAACTACACACAAGATATACGGCAGCGTAGTCTCCCAGTGCAGAGATGGTGTCGATAACGAAGGCGACAGCTACAAACGTCTTTGTCCAGTTTCAGACAAAGGGACGGGTCATGTTAAAGTGGACCAGGCGTACTTTTACCTTCCAGTCATCTTTCTTGAAGTTGCGGAAATAGTACACGGCTTGCAGCATCTCAGCCGTGTACAGAAGCTGTCCTATATTTAGGCGCAGTTTAGGCTACGCAACTAAAGTTTGGCTCACCGAACTGACCCAAGTACCGACAAGCAGCGCACTTGAAAACTTCGGTTCACTGAAGAAGCCGTGAGAGTAGTGAAGGACATACCCGGTGATGCTATCGAGCCGCGGGAGAGATGTCGACATTGCAAGGAAGTGAGTGGGACGAATGGCAGATGCGAACTGACGATAAATCCCATCTGGCGAGACTTAATACCAAGCAGACAAAAATCCGTCTGTCTGTCGTTATTCGACGGCAGTCATAAACGCAATACCCGTGACCGCCACCATTCATGAAGTGCCGTCAAATTGTTCGGCGATCTCCACCATCACTTTGCGATCGAGCTTAGAAGCACGCCGCTCATCCTGATTCCCTACAGGATCGTCCGTGCTTAGTTAAGAGAGAGTTTCCTAGGAAAAGCGGATATTAACATTCGTAGGAAGTTTTGCTGACGTGCCCAGTAGTACTTTTCGGATCGACATGGGGTGCCGCCTCTTGGTCCCGGCCAATACTAAGTATTAGCCTGACAAATACTTTCCGCTGTCATAATTAAATCATATCCCACTTATTTCCATTTTACGAAACGTCATGACATTTGGGGTGCGTTTGCCTTGACCCTGAAACATCGGGAAGGCATCACAACATGTGCGCTTCATGGAGGCTATTCTTAAATTTGGAACGGAAGAATATGTTCATTCGGAGAAATAACGCCAGGAAAATTGCGACAGGTGCAATTCCCAAGGGTACAGATGCACCCCAGTTCTCTTCGCAAACTTCTAAATGATGTCACTCCGGTATACTAACACTTGCCGCTGGCCACGGCAAAGTGAAACTCCCACAGACAAAGAACGGCTTGGGTTAAATTCTCAAAAGACGTTCAATCCGCCGTTGAATATGTTGTAGAGTTTCTTGGAGACAACTGCAACTGCCAGGAGTCCGGACCCGCAGCGGTAACGTTTAAATTATGTGCTAGATGTCACGCATTTGCTGTAATCCCTTCAGCCAAAAATCCAACCAGACGACGACGGGGATCATTTCGATCCGCATGGGTTTCTATGGTGTATCCGACTGCGAATTTTCCACCCCAACGGAAGTTCCCGTCTTTGACTCACCTTTATGCAGGGCAAAAAAATTGCGACGGTGATCCCTGTGGCATTCGGGTGCTGAACTAAGTAAACTTACAATCTGCCACATATGATAGAAAGAAGTCGAAACGACGCCCAACTTACAGCGTGTCCCGTCGTCTAGAAAAGGTTGGCGGGCCACTTTGTTTATATATAATTGATTCTTCAACGTGTCCAGATCGTACGCCACAGTATGGCCACGCCACTCCGTTTTTTATTCCGTACTTCTTGCTTATCTGTATCCCTGCATCGTGGAGCCTCCAAATACTGGCAGGAGTGAGTGGAGGTTCCTCTATTTATAGTGCAGCTACAGAACCCATACTATGGAATTTTTGCGTAAGCCCGAGTGGCGGGTGTCAAGCCCGGAGATATGGGAGAGGGGTAGTATTAATTTGTTGGGTGGCTGTGGCGATGGAGGAGATAGGCAATAATCAAACCCATGGGCAAACTTGTGTAAGCTTAAGGTCAGTCATCGATGATTCGAAGTTTCGAAATAGCGGCCGACCCGGGGATCGATTCAGAACAGAAACTAGCGAAAGAGCAAGTGCGAGGAGAAACGCAGTCAAGGAAAAAAAATACGCTTGGAACGCCAAGGAAGGGTCACTGTAAAAGATGGCCCAAGTCAAGGACCCTTACTAAGATTGTGCATTATCAGCTTGTTTTACTTGTTTGAAAAATGAAAGTGCAGAAATGACGGTCAGATGTCAACTCACCCACTCAAAAAAAAAAAAAGAAGAAAACTGAACTTGTGGGATTTTGAACATAGCTTGTCGTTTTTGAAAGAACGAATAACGAATGAGCGGAAAGGTATGTCGAATCCAAGCTGAATCTCGATCTCGGCAACTTGAAACACGACTGGGTCACATCAGTCACGTAACACACTCCTCATCCCGTCCCTTTCCCTGTTTTCTGGGCTAGCTTCCTTTCTGCATGGCGGTTTTGCCATCCGGAACGACTGGTTCGCGCTCCGCGAAGTACTCAGCTCCGCGCTTGGAAGTGTTCCTCCTATGTATCGTAGTATCTTTCGAGCTCGCAAGCCCGCCTCTTCCCTTCGTTTTCCCTACTCACGAATCGACCCCTCGCTGGCCATTCGCGAGATCTTCAGATTCTATTCTGTCTTGCCATCTCCGTCCTTTCGTTCGGTTAAGCGGGGCTATGGCGATCCTCCGCTTTCCCCCCTCACATCGCTCTCACCAGACCACCCTTGCACAGCACCTCGCCATGCATGCTCGAGTCACAGCGCGTCCCATGTCTTTCTTCACCCTGCGTTCCGTGTCGCGTCGCACAGACTGGTGCCACTTGTCCTGGTGCAGTTGCACTCCCTCCTGTGTCGCATCACCGTATACTACTTGGCCTTCCGGGGGCGACCACACTATCTATCCTTAGCCCAGCTCATGTGCTCCATTGCGTGCGTGCTTCCTACGTCTCCGTTTCCTTCCGGTGTCGCTCAGTGCCCGCATCCCCTGGCGTCCCATCGTTCGTGATTGAACGTGTCGCGCCCATCTTCAATCTTCCGCCCTCCTTTTTGGTACCTTCGTAGCTTCGTCGTGCTCATTATCCTTTCCATTTCCGCGCTCTCTCATGAGCTTTGCTTCTCGCTCCCTGGTTCTTGCTCGCTCGCTCCGGGTCGTGTATCGCTCCTATACTATTTTAGCCTATCCCCGCCGTATGTGGTCGTCGCGCCTGCCTGCCTGCCTTCTCGAGCCTCTGGTGCTCGTTGCAACTGCATTCAATCTTGCTTCGACTACAATCCCCTGCCATTCACTGCAGCCACCCGCCCGCCCATCCATATGCACGACGTGCAACTCTCATATCATCTTGAATCAAGAAAAAGTAGCCGTCTCCATGCTTCACTCCATCGCGTCTCCGCATCCCCATCCGCAGCCATCTGCATCGCGTCCATCAAGCCCCGGTAGCTTGGGATCCAGCCAGACAGGCACCGTCACAATCCATGTTCGGGCGGGCGGCTGGAAGTGGATGAAGACGAGGAAGGACACTTCGACGTGCTACGATTCAATCAGCCTTCAAGAAGCTCTCCCTGTTAATGCCATTCTGGTTCAGTGCCCGGCTCATTACAATGTTAGTGGGCCTCAAACATCACTGTTGCTCAACGGGTGCAACCTCAGCTCCGCTTTTTGAAGGGCATCGCCTTGAAGCTCGGCGGGTTCGATGACCCTTGCGGCATCATGGGGGATGTCGGGTAATTAGTCGGCCATGAACTGAAGTCTTTCTGAGAGCCGGGGCTTTCGTTACTACCCTTTGACTATCCTAGTAAATTTGATGTTTTGATAGCTCCTGAAAGGTTGAAGGTTTCTCGTATGGTTCTACCTTGATGCGACTGAAGTCTAAAGCAGTTCGGAGGAAGCTCGAACGGTGATGTTCGCGAGGAAAAGTGAATTCGGAGTTTGGGCGATGACCTGACTCGGGTAAAACCTTGGCGCGGGGAAAAATGACCTCGAGATGGGTGATACCACTCAAACCTGCACCGCAACTGGAATGCAGAATACCAGGAAACTGAGCCGGAGAATGGGCATCATCGTCGAAGACATTTAGCATTGATGGAATACTTAACTTTTAAACTGCCCAAGCGGCGAGAGGGTAACTCATGGGCGAGATATCCGAAAGTGGGGATAAGTTTGATGACACACATACTTCGGGGGCTTTATCGTGAGTGGTGTCAAAGTTTTGCCTCCGATATTTGACTCACTGGCACTTTCACTCGTCAAAGCTTCGTAAGTACACTATACAGAAACCCGTCCCGTTTTTCCGCTTACATATGCGGTTCTCCACACGCTGTCATTCCTATTCGGTCGACTTACCTCTGGCCGTGAAGAGTAATGAGTAGATTTTTAATCGCTTCACCCACTGAAACGAGCATTAGCAGAGTGCTGAAGCTTAGGCAACCTTCTTCGGGATTGAAATTTGTTCCTGAATGGGACCGCTGCGGTCGGAATACCACTTCCTTTCCCCTTTCCAGATTCGGCCATGTACCTGACAATTTACGATGCTGGTCTGATTCGTGGGAACCTGGGCCCCCAGCGCCGTTTCCCCGTGGTCTGTGCGGGGGCTGACAGATTCGGCATGGAAACGCCAAAGCGAATCTATCGCCCCCATGAGGAAGAGTCGACGGACCACTTGGCGCGCAAAGAATCAACGACGAACCCGGAAAGACGGCTATCTTGACGCCAGACAGGATGGGAGGTGGTATATAAGTCGCACGAGAGGCTTTTGACATTTCAGAGCAAAGTAAAGTTCTTTCGTTACAGCGTACAACTTGAAGCATGGTTCGCACGATTTTCGTTACTGGGGCCAACCAAGGTAAGGACTTCGCTTTTGCGGCGCGCCTCGCCGACCACTGATTACCGTACCGTAGGTCTGGGTATGCACACCGTTCATCAGCTCGGGGCGACGCCCGACGTTATTGTCTTCATGGGTGCGCACTACCACACCCCTGACCCACCCCTCTGCGGGCTGATACCGAAATTCAATTTGCAGGATCCCGGAAGATCACGTCCGCAGAGGAAGCTCTCTCTAAATTCGCGGCCGAAGTCCACTCCTCGTCCACCGTCGTACCGGTGCAGTTGGACATCACCGACGCGGCTTCGATCAAGGCGGCGCATGCGTTCGTCGCCGACTTTTTGCAGAAGAAGGGGATTTCGAGTTTGGACGTTTTGGTAAATAAGTGAGTTCTGCACTCCCGCGGTACGCCAATTGGAAACAACTCACCGGAATCCTCACGCAGCGCTGCCATCATCGGAAAAGGATTCGAGGACACATTCGCCACGAACGTCTTCGGCACCATCGCGGTCACAGAGGCCTTCCGTCCCCTCCTCAGCAAGGGCGGTTCGATCCTCAACATCTCGAGCGGTCTCGGCTCCCTCGGTCTCGCAAATAAGGATACCCCGCTCTATCCCGCGTACGCCTCGTCCAAGTCTGCGCTGAATATGATGACGGTGCAGTGGGCCCTGGAGGAGGAAAAGAAGGGGTCTGGGATTAGAGTGATATCGATATGTCCTGGTATGTGGGATACTGAGTTTTGCTTTGGTTCATTAATTGGGTTGGCTAGGATGGAACGCAACCAATATGAACGGCCACGACGGGCCGATGGCGCCCTCGGAGGGGTGCAAAGTCATAGTGAAGGCGGCTCTGGAGAAGGGAGGGAAGACTTGCGTTTTTATTCATAAGGACGGGGAATACCCGTGGTAACATTTCCACTTCCAAGGATCCTCCCAGATAGAAAGTCGAACTTTGTCTCTTCGAATTCATTTGATGCGAACGCTTGCGGAATTGGCTGGGTGGAACATTCATATTTCTGATATTTATCTGGAGGAGGAGCAAGTCTTTCCCTACAGTACCGATAATGTTAAGCTTATGGTCAACGCGAGAATGCACGCGAACCTGATCTTTCACCCTCTTCCTCTTCCTCCAGCCTCACTCCCCCCTCCACTCATCCGCATCCGCATTCTGAATAACCGCATGCACCCACTCAATCGCGTCCATGTGTCCTCTCTACGTTGCACATTAGCCCAACCAAAATTCCGACGATCCTTTATTTCTTTCGGACAGAGTACTCACAACATGCACCCGCTCATCCACGGTATGTGTATTCTCCCTATGCGAATCGCGCATCCCGCGGAAGCGATATATCGCACGCGTCAGGCGGACATACGAGCGCGTATCCGTCCCGCCCGTCGAGAGGTAGGGCGCAACGATTGCGTCGGGCCAGAGGTGTCTGCGTGCAACCATGTCAATAAGCACTCTTCATCATAATAACAAGGAATGCGGAGAGCAAACACGCACAGAGACGTCCCACTGAACACTCTACCCAAAAAACCAAACATATCAGTCCCAACCGCCGCAATATTCGTATACGAGACAAAACCATGGGCGACGCACCTCCACGCATCCCCCCTCGCGGGCGTAACCGGCGACGCCTCCGCACCCACCCCACCAGGAATCTCCAGCCGCACGTAGCGCTCCGCGTCAGCAGGCGGGTCCTCGCCGAAGTCTGATTTTGAATACCAATACCCCGTCAATCATTTCACGACCGAGGGGAATAATGATTAAAGACGCCGAACGCACCGACGACGCTCAAATTAAACTTCGCCGCCTCCGGCTTCAAGAGCGCGAGGTACCGTTCTTGAATGCTATGGCGTCCAATCAGCCTCTCCACAGAATGATCAAATCTTTGCAGGGAACATACCTCTCAATCGAATCATCCACACTGACCCGATGGTTGACAATCGCATGCGCCTCCTCGGGCAGCGCGTTCACCTTCACGCCCCTTCCAATTATATCAGTCAATTAACCAACCCCAGCGTCATGACATAAGTGACGAGACACGCTTACCCGCGGACGATATCCACCGCTTGTGTCGTCGAAAGGCGACTGTCACCCATCCCCAAAAAAATATCAATACCTCCAACGAGGAGAAGAGAGGAGGGGAAAACGCACGCCTTATCCCCCGGACTCCTCTCAGCCATCAACCTCGCAGCGACGTCCCACGTCCGCTCATGCCCAAGCGCGCGCTTGAGCTCGCCGTCGATCGTTCCTGTTCGTGTTGTCAACACTCCTTCCACACTCGAGTACAGCGCCACGGAATCTTAGAATCTCGGAGGCACAGGCATATCGGAAAGAGATGAGCACGAGCACATGAACGCACCATACTCCCTCAAACACATCGCAAACTCCGAGAATGGGTTCCCAGCCGAGAGCGCAACAGGCGGCGGGTGCGCCTCGATGGCGGCGACGAGCGTGGAGAGAATGCCGATTCCGGTGTGGGGGGTGGGCTGTGTTGTAGGTCGGATTGGGTGGGTTGTGTGCCGTAGTGAGATGGAAATTTGTGCCGGATTAGAAGGAAGAGAGATGACATCAGCGAAGGATAGATAGATGGAGGAGGACAGGAACGGACGTACGGAATGCTCGAATGCCCCCCAGGGACGTTGACCGATACCTTGATGTTCACGCTGCCCTTCTCGCCCTACGTCCACCATTCATTAGTCATTTACCCGCCGCTATGAAGGGGGAGGAAAGAATAATTATGTTGAACGTACCGTCGCCGGAGCAACCCACGTCTGCCCGAAGTAATCTTCCATCACGCCTCCGCCTTCGTCCACGCTGCCCGAAAGCAATCTCCCGTGAGGACTGGGCAATCTTCAAGAATGAGAAAGAGGAGCGCACATCATGAAAATGCTATCACGGCCATACTTAGCCTCGAGATGGTTTGCGATCGCGCGTGCGCTGTGCTACAGGACGAAATCATGATATTATCAGGTGGAGTGAGCACAGGGGAAAATAAAAGACACACGACAGCTCCCCCTTCCTCATCAAACCCAAAGGCCAGAAGGACGGTGCGTTTGGGTGAGAAGCCGGCGTTGAACAGTTCAGAGACGGCTGAAAGCTCGGCGATGCTGCCATAGCGAAGTCAGGACGTAATTCGAGGCATTGAAAAGGCGGAAAGGCATGAAACGTACAGCGTATTCTTGCAGTCCCCGACCCCACGCCCCCACACCCATCCCTCGTGGTCTACATGGCCCGCGAACGGAGGGTGTGTCCAGCGCTCAACCGTTTCGTCTGGCACAGGGACGGTATCTTGGTGCGCCATGAGGACTGGGACATGGTAAGTATTCGATGGACGGGGCTCGCGCAGGATTCAACGGCGGACGCACTTATGGGCGCAAGAGACTCGTCGCTGCCTTGCCAGGTGAGCAGCAGTCCGTGCGTCGCAAAGTGTTCCAGCTTCAAGTTTGCGAATCTGTGAGAGCATCAGTAATACATACAAGGAAACAGAACTATTCAAACGCACACATCCGGGAACGTCTCCAAAAGATAGGCCTCGAACTCATAGAACTTGTCATACCACGGATCACTCCCATCCTGCGCCGCACCGTCGAACGTCTCCGTGCGGATTTGAATTGCGCCCTGAAGACGCTTCACGTAGACATTTTCCTTGTGGCTAGGCGTGAATTGGATCGCTGGGGCGAGAGCGGAGTGTTGGGTCGGGCAACTGATAGGGAGCCACTGGAAGTCGCGCGCTGCTGTGCGTGTGAATGCCACGGAATGTGGGGACAGGAAGAAGACGCCGGCGACGCTGAGGGCGAAGAGAACTGAGAATACTAGGAGGCAGTGGCGGCGCGGTTTGGGTGCATCGTCGAGCGGGAGGCCGCGCATGTCGTTGTTGGTGAGAGAAGGAAAGGAAGGAAGAGACGGTCAGCGCAATAGCCGCGTGATATGTTGGAATCATCGGCAATCAATGGACCCGCTCCAGATCATTCCGAGTTCGATTCCTGGTTCAATTCTCAGGCCCTCCTCGAATCGTTGCACACGCGTCACACGCGTCACTTTAACAGATCGAGGTTCTTAAGACCTTGCTTGAGTCGATAGAATGGAAAGACGGGAAGAAGTTCCTGTCATCAGCGCTCACAGGACACATGACCCGAGGATTATCAGCAGAATTGAAAAAGATTACCTGGACAGGAATCCGGTTTTCACTCTCTACAACTGTGTCAGTGTAGTATGTTGAAGGCCAGAATCTGTTGAATCGAGGATGGAAGGAATTTGACAATCTCCTAGGTGCGTTCATGTGGGCTGCGATGGCAGATCGAGTTGTTGCGGCCAGTTGAATTACAGAAAAGCAGCATACAAACGAACATATTAGTGTGGAGATCAATGTGGCAAGGAGTCGACCACCGACTTGCAGAATTAACGTCCGTATATATCCAGTCAAAGTTGAAGGATCCATAGAAGTGTTACCATAGGTTTTCTCCGTCCTTGTGAATGACCACGCGACTCTTCCCTTCGGTTTCCAAAGCCGCCTTGACAATAACCTTACATTCCACCCTTGCTGAGCAGCGGGCGGAATGCCTCTCACCGCGACTATCCCAAAGACGTTGGTGGCGTATGTGTCTTCGAATGTTTTCCCGATGATTACAGCGCTGGAAATTTTTGTGATGTTGCGCATACACATCTTGAGAGTTACAATTCAGTTTAGTTTAGCGCACGGAATGAAAAGTCCCCCCTTGGTTACCCCCAATGACAATCGTGCGAGCCATGTTGCTGAGATACAAAACCGGCGTCTCTCCCAGTCCATGATATATATCACCGCCCGGCCCCAGCGTCGTGACATACGCGGCCCGTCTCTAACGTAGCCGTATTTCCGATTCCGCGTTCTAAGGCTTACCCACGGAGTCCACATTCCTTCGCCGAAGCTTCCTGTTTGGTGATGAGAACCCGCATCCAAGGATAGCGGGAATCGCAAGAATTGATGAGAGGAAGTCTTCCATCAGTCGTGGCGTTTTATCAACCCAAGCGGATAATGGGGGCTTTGATCCCTGAAGCAAATATTGGAGGACGACCGTGACAGGCGGACCGACTTGAACCTGACTTCTTCAAAATACTCTTTTACATGTACACTTCGACAGCACATTACCAAGGGTACTCTCCGTCCTTGTGAATAAACACGCGAGTCTTCCCTTCCTTCTCCAAGGCAGCCTCAACTATAACCTTGCACCCCTCCGAAGGCGCCAAAGGCCCTGCGTAGTTGTTCAAGTTTGTCGCGTTGTATCCTAGCGCACGGAATTAATCAGCCGACTCGCAACTGCCGATGGAATGGTACATACCAGGGCAAATCGATATCACCCTAACCCCACTCCCCTTTTTCTCCTCCTCCAGCCCCCACTGCACCGTCAGCATATTGAGCGCAGTCTTGGATGAGGCGTAGGCGGGGTAGAGCGGGGTGTCCTGATTCGTGCGACCGATGGAGCCGGCCCCACTGGAGATATTGAGGATTGAACCACCTTTGCTGAGCAGGGGACGGAAGGCCTCCGTCACCGCAACGGTGCCGAAGACGTTCGTGGCGAATGTGTCTTCGAATCCTTTCCCGGCGATGGCAGCACTGAAGATATCATTGAGTTCGCGGACGCAGAGTGCGGGATTGCAGAACTCACTTGTTGATCAAGACGTCGAGGCTGGAAATCCCTTTCTTCTGCAAGAAATCCGTGACGAAGGCATGTGCACTGCTAATAGAGCTCGCATCGGTGATATCCAACTGGACAGGTACAACCGTCGATGAAGCGTGGATTTCGGTGGCGAATTTGGCCAGTGCTTCTTCCGCTGCTGCTATCTTCCGAGATGCTATGGATCAAGTCAAGTCTTGTGGTAAATTCCAATTAGGCCGACAACCATGCGCACCCATGAACACTATAACCTCCCAAGTTGCCCCAAGCTGATGAACGGTGTGCATGCCAAGACCTGATAACAAAAGTTTAAATCCGTGCTCAGCTAACTAACCCCGGCGAATAAAGAGGGTCCACATCACCTTGGTTGCCCCCAGTGACTAAAATTGTGCGAACCATGTTGCTGAGAGAATCAAGTATAGAACCGTCGTCTCTTCGAGTATGTTATATATGACTGCCGGCCTTATGCCGTCTCGTAACCGTGTTTCCGAGTCCGTGCTCGGAGGTGTACCCACGCAGCCCACGTTTCTTTCGCCGAGAGCTTCTATTCGGTGATCCGAAAACTTACCATGACGGCAAGTGCAAGGTTGGTGACAGGCGTTCCCTTCTGCCTATGCGTTGTGTCCCCCCAAGCTAATATCCGAGGAAAAGTCGGAATTTTATGGTCCCGAGCCCTCAGGGAGGCATACTGCACAAAAAATTGGGCTTGAACATACCTTCTTCCAAATATACATCTATATTTGTAGGTGAAAAGACACAAAGTCATTACCACGGATATTCCCCAGCCTTATGGATGAACGCCCTCGTCTTCCCATTATTCTCCAAAGACGTGTTCACCATAACCTTACACCCCTCGGAAGGCGTCATCATTCCATTCAGATTCGTTGCGTTGTATCCTAGCGTACGCATTAATCGACTCTCGCCACCAATTCGATAGCATATACTAGGGCATACGGAAGCCACACGTATTCCAGACCCATTCTTCTCCTCTTTCAGGGACCCTGCACCGTTAGCACATACTTACAGCGCAGAGTTGGACGAGGCGGAATAGAGCATGATCTGCTTATTCGTCAGGCCGAGGGACCCGAGCCCAGTCGAGATGTTGAGGATCGCGCAGAGCCGACCTTGCTGAGGGGATGGAGGGCTTCTGTGACGGCGACGGTGCCGAAGACGCTCGTCGCGAATGTGTCCTCGAACCTCGAATACTGTCCCAGGGATGGCAGCGCTGCGCATTCCGATGAATTATTTATTGATAATTAGCGCACCTTCTATTCAATGACTTTCCCCGGCTTTTTTAATGACCCAATCAGCGCTTGAACGCTAGGGGCTTCTACCCGTTGCCGCGACGGCCGTTTTTTGTATTTCCAAACTTCTGACGGAACAGCCGTCGACGGTACTACGGCTTATCACGGGTACACCACGCAGAATCAGATTTTTTGGGTCGGTTTCAGCGATACGATCTACATATATTGAACAATCCGCCCTGGAATGAATTGGGAGGAACGTTTGAGGAACGTACCGAACAGAGACGAAATAGACGGCGGCGCTATGCAAGCATGATGCTCGGACGCTTATCCCGGCGCTAAGCTCGATCTCCCTCTCGCAAGCAGAAAATGGGGTGTTTTCAAGTTGCCGAGCGGCGATGGCTTGCGATGACACGGTCGGTTGGGTGAAGTCGGGTTTCGTGTTCCAGCGCACCGTTAGGCGGAGGTTAGCGAGGTGAGCCGTGGACCCGTCGCAACACCCGTGAAGGCCGTTTTTCGACGGCCATCGGCGAGGGCAAAAACATGGCTGACAGAACGGGCACGGCACCCGTTCGACGCGTCGCGACGGCAACGGGCGGAAGCCCTATTGAACGCGTGGTTCAGTCCGCTGCACGCACTGCGGATCAGAAGGCTTGATGAAATTTTCATGTCAATTCAACGGAGCATACATTGTCTACCAAAGTCTACAAAATATATTAAGGCTGCAGTTTTTTCTTTGAGTATACAGAATATGCCGAAGTATACCAAAATCTACCAAATCTACGGTATACTTTTGTGCACTTCTGGATTCACTTATGTTCTCAACTGTTGCACCAAAGGACAAAAAAACGAAGGAACAAAATTAAATTGGCTCAGGTCGAACTTGGCGGTTCCACGGAGTTGTTACCACAGGTATTCCCCATCCTTGTGAATAAAGATGCGAGTCTTCCCTCCCTTCTCCAAAGCAGCCTTCACTATGACTTTGCACCCTTCCGAGGGCGCCATCGGTCCATCGTACCCGTTTATTGGTCGCGTTCCATCCTAGCCAACACAATCAATGAATGAACACACCAATAAAGCCCATTCAAAACTATTCAACATACCTGGACATATCGAAATCACGCGGATCCCAGACCCTTTCTTCTCCTCCTCCAAGGACCATTGCACCGTGAGCATATTGAGCACTGTCTTCGACGACGCATAGGGCGCATGGAGCGGTGTGTCTTTATTGGTGAGACCCAGCGAGCCGAGACCGCTCGAGATGTTGATAATCGAGCCGCCCTTGCTGAGCAGCGGGCGGAAGGCCTCTGTCACCGCAACCGTTCCGAAGACGTTGGTGGCGTAAGTGTCTTCGAATGTTTTGCCGATAATGGCAGCACTGGAAATTTTGGTTCGTCTGCCTCAAACCGAGTATTAGATTCAGAACCCACTTGTTAATCCAGACATCAAGGCTGGAAAGCCCCTTCTTGCGCAGGAACTCCATGACGAATGCATGTGCGGCTTCGATAGAAGCCGCATCGGTGATATCCAACTGAACCGGCACGACCTCCGATGAGCCGTTGATTTCCGCTGCGAATTTCGCCAGTGCCTCCTTTGCCGCCGCAATCTTCCGAGATGCTATGTATCAAATTTCTTGAGTAAAGTGTAACGGTACGCTGGTGGCCGCGCACCCATGAATACAATGACCTCGGGCGTTGTCCCAAGCTGATGAACGGTGTGCATACCGAGACCTAATAACAGATTCAAGTTCGTGTTGAGTTTGGTGCACGGAATGAAAATCTCCCCTATACCTTGGTTGCCCCCAGTTACAAAAATCGTGCGAACCATGTTGAGATACAAAACCGGCGTTTCTCCCAGTCCATGTTATATATCACCACCCTGCCTCACCGCTGTGACGTACGCGGCCCCAAGCCGTCAGGTAACCGTCTTTCCGAGTTCGGGTTTGAACGTTTACCCACGCAGTCCACACTTCTTCGCGGAAACGGCCCATTTGGTAATTGGAAGGCCTTGGATGAACCACAAGGCTAGCGCTGATGACAGGGATTCCTTTCTCGTGTTTCCATTCTGTCTACGGAAGCGAATAACACAGAATCTACGCCGGAATGAATATAAAGGATCATAATGCGTATTGTGCCTAGAGTCAGGACAGCCTTGATAGGCGGAGCAGACCAACCGGGCTTGAAATCAACTCCTTCAAAAGAATGCACAGACACGAAGTCATTACCACGAGTACTCTTGATCCGTGAAGCAAAAATTGGAGGACGACCGTGACGGGCGGACGGGCTTGAGGTTAACTTCTTCAAAATACTCTTTTACATGTGAACTTCGACCGCATATTACCAAGGGTACTCCCCGTCCTTGTGAATAAACACGCGAGTCTTCCCTCCCTTCTCCAACGCCGCCTTAACCATAACCTTGCAACCCTCTGAAGGCGCCATCGTCCCAGAATAGTTATTCAAATTCGTCGCGTTGTATCCTAGCGCACGCAATCAACCAACCGGCTCACAACCACCAATATAATAGCACATACCAGGGCATATCGAAACCACACATATCCCGGAGTCTTTCTTCTCCTCCTCCAGGGACCACTGCACCGTCAGCATATTCAATGCAGACTTGGACGACGCATAGGCGGGATAGAGGGGGGTGTCCTTATTCGTGAGACTCAGCGAGCCGAGCCCACTGGAGATGTTGAGGATCGAACCGCCCTTGCTGAGGAGAGGACGGAAGGCCTCCGTAACCGCGACGGTGCCGAAGACGTTCGTCGCGAATGTATCCTCGAATCCTTTCCCGACGATGGCAGCACTGTGGATTCCCGTGAGTTTCGATTGGCGTTTCACCTGGGGCACAGTGCGGGAGTTCAGATAAGGGTACTCACTTGTTGACGAGGACATCAAGACTTGAAATCCCCTTCTTCTGCAGAAAATCGGTCACAAACGTATGCGCAGCCTTGATGGAAGCCGCATCGGTGAGGTCCAACTGCACCGGAACGACTGTCGACGAGGAGTGGATTTCCGCTGCGAATTTCGCCAGGGCCTCCTCTGCCGACGTTATCTTGCGGGATCCTAAATTACAAATTTCGATGAGTATCATCGACATTGAGAGTAGGGTGTTGGTCCTTGCGCTCACCCATGAAAACAATGACATCGGGTGTCGCCCCGAGCTGATGCACGGCGTGCATACCCAGACCTGAGCATGGTAACCAGTGCTTAGCACGTCACGCAGAAAATATTTTTCGCGAAATACCTTGGTTGGCCCCAGTAACGAAAATTGTGCAAACCATGCCTGTAAGTTTTGAAAGACTCTGCTTTTCTGTGAGATTTGAAAGCCCCCTGCGCGCCTTATATATCAACACCTATCCTCCCTGCCGTTGTGCACGCGTCCCCAAGCCGACACAATAACCGTCTTCCCGAGTCCGTCGTCGATTAATCGGTTATTTGCGTCTCCTCGTCGATCGCAACTTTGGGTGCTGTGAGCTCCTCATGGGGTGAGAAATCCGCTTCGGTGTTTCAACAGCACTCACCACTAATCCAGTTTTATGAATGCCTTTGCCGTCTCGCTACGCGGTTTCGGGTGGTCTTCCGGGTGTTGAGTCATCCTCGATTAGTATCTAAACTTCTGTCAGATCAATCTGTATCGTCCACACAAAACCAGATCAAGTTCGGAATTGGTTCGGAATTGGTTTCAAGCCGTTGACACAGGAGTGCAAGAGCTTGAATAAAAATGAGTACCCAGTGTCGCTGTAGTCTCCACCATGGTCACATGGCAGGTGTTTCATACGGCACACGGATCCAATGCGGTAGGGAAAATAGGAGCGCCAGAAAGGTGAGGATGAGAGCTGGCCGGCGTTAATGTTCGAGGCCAAGACCAGGCAAGGACGCAAACCTTCCAATATGCGTTGCGTTGGCACGATGTTCAGGTGTACCCTATAGACGCGAATCAGTCTCCTGGATGACAGATAAAATATTAATGGCCAAGTTCGGATGAAACCGACCACTGCCAGATCAGTCTCGGCGATCCATTGCTAAAGATCGATCCGCGCTGGACCTGTGTCGGTGGATCACGAATCAGGCAAGAGGCAAGCAAGTGGTATTTAAGCCGCAACGGTCCGCATAGATATGAAGCAGGCGCCACCTGACAACGGTGCATGCTCGTTTCAGTGGGTGAAGCTGTTGAATCCCTCTTCGCGTCTAAAAGTAAGTCGACCAAATGGGAATGGCCGCCTAGGCGGAAAAACGGAGCCGGTTCATAGGTGGGTGAAGATGCCAAGGCCCGTATGCATGTCATCAAATTTGCTCTCACATTCGGATATGGCAGTTTAAAAGTCGAAGAATTGATACACCTCTTCGCCAAAAATTTACCTGGTAATGATGCCCGCCCTCCGACTTGTGTTCCTGGTATTCAGCATTTTAGTTGCGGTGCAGGCCCAGGTGGCGGTATCACCCACCTCCAAGTCGCCTTCGCTAGCATCGACTACATCCTTCCCAAGCCAAGTTATAGGGCAAACGCCGAACTCCCTATTCTTAGAGAACATCGTCGTCCGTGCCTCCTCCGAACTGCTTCTGACCTCAGTCGCGTCTCCCATCCTCTTTACCTTCAATCCTACCGCCATCAACGGCACCTTCGACCCCATCTACACCTTCCCGAATGCAACCGGGCTCACCGGCATAGCCGAGTACCGCCCTGGCGTTTTCGCGGTCGTCGCGTCCATTCTGGACCTTACGACACGCCGATGGGCTCCAGGCTCCATCGTCATCTGGAGCATCGATTTCAACATGCCGACTCCCGTGGTATGCGCGCTTGCCGCGCTCGAGAGCGCTGAAGGAGCCAACGGGATTACCACCCTGCCTGGTCAACCGAACACTCTCCTCGTTGCGGATTCCGTCGCCGGCGCTGTGTGGCAGGTCGACGCGCGCACTGGAAAATCGCGCCTGGCCATCCAAGACGCATCCATGCTCCCCGGCGCACCCGCGCCCGCGCTCGGGATCAACGGCCTCCACGTCAGAGACGCGCACCTCTACTTCACCAGCTCGCAGCAGCAGATATTTGCGCGTGTGCCGCTCGCGGTGAGGGGGCAGGAACGTCAGCGCCGCCGGTTCCGCGGAAACGCTCGCGGCCGTCGAACCGGTAGGGGAGAATCGCGGTCCGGACGATTTTGCCCTGGATGGTGAGGGCCGCGCGTGGGTAACTGTGCACCCTGGCGCCCTGGCGCTGTTTTCTTCGCCAGCAAGTGGGCGGGGCAACTGGACGCAGGTTACGGCAGCGGGGAACGATGACAGTACTGATGTCGGGCTCATACAACCTACTTCGGCAGCATTTGGGCGCGGGAGTGAGCTCCAGGAAAAGACGTTATACCTGACGACTGGTGCGGGGCAGGTCGTTGCAGTCAATACCAGTGGATAGTTCCCGTCGATATCATGTCCTATTTCGTTAGTTAATCTCGTACTGGGCTCGAATTCCTCAGGAACTTCTACTTAAAGAATTGCGATTTTTGTGCCTCACGTCGGTTCGAGAAGGCATCGAGAAAGAAGAAGCACCTTGAGGAGACCGGAACATCGCTGATATTGGGCGCGACTCGTTGCGAGACTGTTTGAGACAATCGCAACAGCATTTGACAGCGGCTGAGACGCGCGACGTCCAGTGAGGATCACGGTTGGACTAATTGTGCCCTATATCGGAGAGGAGACGAAAAAGCGAAGTAGTTGTTGGTGGCATGGTGGTTTGGGTGAAAACGTGCCGGTCAATGCCGGGCCGAACACAGCCCTGTGTCAACATGGATAAGCACCGTCTTTCCCCTTGCCACAACAGTGACAACACTCATTGAAGCAAGAAGAACACCCGGCGTCCACAGGTCTACGGAGTCGTCAGCAAGGATTCCAGGACCATAATTCTGATCCCGAGGCCTCTTCCGAGTCAACGTTCGACGTTTCTCGAGCCTCAACTTTTTCGTATTCGCCGGTCTCGTCGTCTTCTGCATACACCTCAACTAATGGTTTCACCTCCACCGTAGATTCCTTTCGATATGTAAGCTCGCTATGAACGGTCACCCAGCGGCAGGCCATTGCAAGAGCTCAAGAACTAAGGTAGCAATTCCGCTGGGGAGAAGATACAGTTATGGCTTCCTCGCACTTCTTATTATCATAGCACCACATGCACTCGGGCTCTCCCAACTATGATGCCTTTGCGCACAGCTTCTCCTTCGCCCTCAGAATACAGCCATATCTGATTCTGCTATATAAGCCAGACCTACAGCCAGAAAATCGGAAGAAATATCATGCTCGCTGCCATTCTCCAGTGTCGGTACATGCCGCGACTGTCTCATCAACTCCTGCGCAAACCTTCCTTGGAATTGGTGGCGACAAGATCTCTTCAACTTCCCCGATCCCGTTCGCCAAAATCTCTAGAACTTGCTCTTCTCTCCAAGCAGCTTCGGTCGTTCACGCTCCTTTAGAATCAAAATCAAGACGATTTAGCAAGGGGCTTGGTTGATTACCTTCCTTGCTGGGGGAAGCATCAGCGTCAATGAGGGCGGAGGCGTGATGGAGGATTACTCTGTGCGGACTTGGGTGGCACCCACAACGGTACATCCCACATAATCATTACTTTCCTTCTATTTTGGCGTGTAAATGATTAATGGTGATGGATGTAGGGAGAAAAAGGCAGCGTGAACAGCAATGCATCGGTAAACATTCTGGAGGACATTTGAGTATTCGGTACATCCCTTCCTACCCACATACGACATGCAATATTTTACCTCCGCACTCATTCCACCAATTCCAATTCAGCACAACAGACCAACACAGCACCCCACGCGTACCGACCGGCATCCTCTTCATACTTGTCGCCGCCATCGAGGCGTACACGCTACCTGCCGCCCTCTCGTCGGGGAACCCGTTTTCGGAGCGCGCAATGCCCGAAAGAGTAGGTGTGTGCTGCCTGACTCCCTCTCTACAGTACTCCTTCTCCTCCACCCATCAGGCCTTCATAGTCTATTTGATTTTGATTGAGAGTGAAGGTGCTTGCGAGGACTATTGCGGGGTCTGCGACTCAAGTGGCAGTCTGACCGCAATTCAGAAAAGAAGTTCGACACTGACAGACTAAAGAATACATGACCGTTGCTTTGTTTGCAGTCCTAATGGTTCCCATTATCAACTTTCTCTTCCCAGATCCTCAAAGGTTGGGCTACTTCCTTAATGACCGAAAGACCACAAGCATCTCTCGCAAGTTGGACAACGTGTTTTCCTGACGGCCCTTCGAGTATATGAAGGCGATTTAATGAGATTTCTGACTGATATAGCCACAGTAACGTTAGCAGGCATGCATCTATCTTCTCATGAGAATCACTGCGTTCCGACCCCATGTAGACAGAGGGTACGTCTACCCCTGTAGACCAAGGGGTAGATGGACCCTCTGTCTACCTGTGTCCACAGCATGTAGACGCATTAAGTCTACATATGTCTACATAGCCCTACATTCGCCCACTCGCCTACACCGACATAGACACACATAGACCGATGTAGCCGCATGTAGGCGGACATAGACATATGTGCATGCACTTGGGCCAATTTGGGACTGTGAGGAAACCCAAGAGAATCAAGTTGAAGTCATTTTGTGCCACAAAGTTGAGTGAGGTGGGTCGACCTGCGTCTACACCGTAGACGTATGTAGACTTAGGTAGCCGACGGGTAGACGGACCGTGTCTACGCGATGTAGCCGGACGTAGCTGGCTGTAGAATTAGCTCGCCACAGGTCCCGGCGTACACATAGGTAGCTGGATGTAGCTGAAGCTCGCCGCATGTAGCCACAGGTAGAATTAGGTAGACAGGGGTCGGTCTACGTGGGATCGGAACGCAGTGAATCAACATGGAATTCGCTGGTTCATCTACCCTTAGGCAAATGTAATTGAACAATGCATCGTCCTGGATTCACAGTGCACTTGCAGAGGTGGAACGCGTCAACCCATTGACATTCATTGGCAAGCTCGAGAACCTGAATGTTTACAACGATGACGAAGAATGGCTCTACATGCTGAACGCACAGATTGCGCAAGTAATGAAATAGCTGCGATTGTTTCTCTTGATCCAGCCTGCCCACCAACTCGTAGAAAATTTGTGATTCAACAGAAAGGAGCAGTAAAGCCATTGCTCTTGAATATTTTGACGCGATCTGTGGAATAATTACAATATCTGCTGCTGCTTCCCCATCGCCCTGGAGTTCGCACCCGAAGACGTGCCCTTGCTTGACCTCGTGTTTCAAACTGCACACCCGCTCAATCACCCCTCAAATATCGAGGTACGAGTACAGTTCACGCGTGCCATTTTGTCGGAGTGGGAGGACGCGATGTGGTGAAATTGTTCCAGTGAATTTCAATAATTATGACCCAGTATCACCCCCATATAAAATAAATAAGATAGCTAAGCCAAAATACGTGACAGTACGATCAGATATGGAGTTATAATTACCACGAATTTCGCCATCTGGGTGTTTCCAGACGTGGAATCGTGGATTCAGATGAGCTACATTCTCCAGAATCCTGAACGAATCACTTGAAATGTTACACTGAAAAAACAAAAACCGACGTCCATGCCAAAGGTCGGAGAAAATCACGGAGCGAACAGGTCCCGTTTTTTTTTGGACGTGTACGAGGCAGAATCGTTCACTGTCATCTCTATTTCGACGGCGGGACTATCATTAGGAAGGCCCTGGCCAGGCTAGAATTATTACCGCGTCAGGATCGCGTAATAGAGGTTGAACGACAGAAATATCTCACGTTGGTTTTGAATGAGCCTCTAGAAAACTCCTGCGGAGTGTCAATATGAACCTTGAGAGGCAAGATCAGCGACGGATCTATTCAGAACCTTAAATTTGGAGTACCACAGCGGTCCGGTGGACACCTGGAACACGCATTACGTCAGTTTGAGCCCCAGCAGAACGCGAACCAGAAACCCACGAATGCCCCCATACTCGTCGCCGCCTTCGCTCCGCTCCTGATTTCCGCGCTCACCGCGAGTCTCAGGGTTCGCACCCGAAGACGTGCCCTTGCTTGACCACGTGCTTTCGGTTTTCCTGCGATTCAGATTCGCGAGCTTTAAGTTTTGTAAGACGCCACCAACGCAGAGATTCTTTGATTAGAGTACGAACCATGGTAATACAATAGATGCGGCCTAGGCAGTAGGCGATGCCGGTAGGGACTGGGTATGTGAGCCAGGAATGGAAAGTGGAAGGCTGAGAGACCCACCGTTGCTTTGGTTGTTTGCCAGAAATCTGAACAGAACAGTTGTATGAGTTTGACAAATCCCGGATATTTCTGCAACCTACGAGACCAAGACAGCCAATGCTATGGTTGCCCCAGCGGTACCGGTCTGGACGGTTTGTGTCACTAGTCTATTGACTAGACTACCAACGAGAATTAGATCCGGTCAGTGATGCTGACTCGCAAGCTCACCTCCTGGTCTCCTTGAAAGAGGACCTGACCTTCCGGAGTTGCAACAGAAGGGCCAACGCAATGGAAATGTCCGTCACGGCTTCGGCGACGAGCCAGGTTCTACATTCGCATGTTAGTCAAATCGAGCAGACCTCAAAAGAGACGACGACATACGTGCCGGGAATTACGACTTTCCCCCGATCTTTATATCCGGGGAAGATCGCGATCGTGAGGGCGGAAGTGAACGCGCCACCAATCTGTCAGCGACGGTTGAAATCAGAGTTTAAAAGCGTGGAGGAGGGATAGAAGCTTACTGCGACTGTGATGAACAAGAATAAGGTGAGAGTGATGAAATGGTTTTTGGTTCTAGACCGAGTTAAGAGCTGGGCCGCGACACAACGATATAAACACGCACAGGCGCCAGTATCTAACAACCAGGAAACTTTGGGCCAAAGCAGCCACTACGCCAGTTGAAAAGAGGTAGAGCGGGTAAGGCTGTTCGATAACATGCGTTGGATTATGTCTCTTCCAATGGGACCGACATGACTTACCCAATACTGGTTCTGCAGATATGCCAAATCTCCTAAGAAAAGCGAACTGGATCAACGACGGTGATAGATGAGGTGGAAAGACACACCCCAATAAGTGATTGTATACTCCACATATATTATTAGCCCGTTTATGTGGTGAAAGAAGCAGATACACACAAGATATACAGAGGCATAGTTTGCGATCATCGACACGGAATCGATCACGATGGCAGACGATACTAGCAACTACCAGGCGGGACGGAAGATCAGAAAATCAACACGGTTACACGATCGAAGGATAAAACCTTCAACATCCAATTATCGTGTTTGAAGTGGCGGTAGTAGTAAGCTGCCTGGAGCTAGTTTAGCATCTCTCCACCATGAACCTTGGACCCGCATACCTGAATAATTTCGATGGTGTACAGAATCTAGCATCCATGATTGTGTCAAAACGCAAAAACGCATGCCAAGACAAATGCTCACTGAATTTGCCCAGGTTCCCACAAGTAAAGCCCTAAATGAACGAAGTAAGGGCATATTCCGAAAATTCAATAAGAATGAATGTACCCAAGAGTGATGTCTGCATTGAAAGACATTGTAGAAGGAAAGGAAGAAATAGTTTGCAAACGAAGGTGTTGATGCTTTTAATATTATCGAGACATTGGCGATCGATCACAAATTGCCCGATGCGGTTAGAGTCGGACTTAGACTGGTAATGAACAGCAAAAATGCGGAAGCACTTTGCCTCCACTACATAAGTATCTCCGCCAACCCTGCAATTCGCTTCTGCGGCGACTGCTTATTGTTTTTGTCTTGATAAATCGGCGATGTGAACATTCGACAGGTAGGCAGGTAGGTAAGTAGCATTACACGGCACGGTCCCGCTTAGGAACGCCGGTTTGAGGAAGTATCCTTCGGTGCAAAATCTGGCACCTTCCGAAAGTTGGGGATACCTGTATGAATCACGTACACGATCCAGACACTCACCTCTTAGCTCATCGGCGTTCAGACAAAGATTCCCATGACCACGGAATATACCGTCAAAGGGTAAGGCCTGTGTCAGACAAATTTTTGGGTTCTTTGCGGAAATGACATGGGAATATTCCAGACATTTTCGGGGTTCTGCTCGGTAGTCAACATAAGCTCAGTTGCAGGCTAAGCGACTGAATAAACGGTATTTCATTAACCCAAGGAATCTCCCGGGCCATCAAGGTGGTGTCAGTTGTGGCGGTGGCGCTGCCTAGGGAGATTGCTTTACATCGCAAGCCCTATGTGCTGGCAAAATTGATACAATTCACCGGTGGAAGTAAATATTGATGCGCCTGCCACTTGCTGAACAGCTCTTTACGATTACCTTCAGATGCTTCAAAGTAGAGATATGGGTTTACATTTAATCCCCAGCTTGGGTCGCCGTAGCAGCAACGCATTTTCTCAGACGAAAACTGAATCAGATTCTATCCTCTCGAGAGTATTATTACTTCAGGTTCGAATACTGGCTGTGCCAAAAATAGGATAATTCTATTCAAAAACCCGGCATCCAGCATAGAACCATCCTGTTTTCAGCTCAGAAGATACCCAAACCAATACTACTTAGTTCGGCTTGAATTTGGCTCAACCAAATCTTATACTGTTACTTGAGCGATCGGTTTAAAATTTGGTTGGACAAATATCAAAATTTTTCGGTGTGAATATTAGGGGTGCTCAATTCTCAACACGTCCGTCCGTCCCGTAAAAAAATAATCAATATTTGTTCGAAACAAACAATTGATGCGCGAGGCGGATGCAATTTGCAGATGAATCTACAGCTCTGATGCATGTCAAGGGCTCTTAGAATGCTGAAACATAAGCTAGGTTGAAGTTTTGGTAGAAGTTGAGCAGGAGGCAGGCTCAGCGGGCGGGATGGATGGATGGGCTAAGAATTGAGCACCCTATTGTCGCGTATATTGGTTGATGAAAGAAAATCCCTCCAGTGGACTGACTTTGGTCGGGGACAGTTGACCAAAAGCGACCAAAAAATTTGGTCCAAAATGCGACTCAGGCTTGAATCTTCCCCGAATGGTGGTCCATGGGGCATCGGAGCGGGTATGACGGTGGCGGCCTGTGTGTGTTCCGTAAACGTCCCTGGTTACCAATGACAGAGTGGCATTGAGCACGGCTGCATGGTGGGCGTATGCGGCGTGGGGCGGTTGGATAAAGGTCATGACATACGACGGGGATTTGGTAGAAATCAGCTAAGAATGAGGGAATCAACTCGCTACCTTGAAATTGAAAATTCGGCGCATCCCGCCACCATTTCAGTAGTGGCGGCAAAAAAAGAGTTGCCGGCCCCGTGTGTTATCTCTGGGCCGAATCGCTTCAAACAAAATGCTGCCATAAAATATAAGCGACTTCATGAGTTTAGGCATCGCTTAACCCATACCATACCTGTCCCGATGTCCCGCAATAAAACAAATTGATCTTTACTGAAAAATCGACTTTATGGATACCCGAGATATTGAAAAACGCATGTCTTGGCAAGAAGGATCCGAGGAAGAAAATAACCCTTCGAAGAGACCGGCATATCGCTAATGTACTAGCGCAAACTTCAAAGTCTGCGAAATCAATATTAATGAAGTCCACAGGGAGCTCGAGTTGTGACACCATCGCAACAATATTGAGCGGCGGCCGAGAAGGGAATGTCTAACTAGGATCAAGATTGCACCAAATGTGCCCATGAATATCGGACCCGAAGACCAAAAGACAGGATGCATTGCGGGCGAAGATTGGGCGAAGATGGGCGAAGACGTACCGGTTGATTCCGGGCCGGGCACAGCCCTGTGTCAACATGTGCAAGTACCGTTTTGCACCACGACCATCTCTCAAGCGTGAAGAAAACCAGCCCTTCAAGAACTCACAGAAACGGGAGCACTTCCATCTGACGTCCGACACTTCTCGACGAGCTTCAGCTTCTTGATTCTCCTCCTTGTTCTCGACGTCTCCTCACGAGACCCGGTTTTCATTTTTTTGTCTGTGGGGCTGCGCGCGCTCTGGTCAACGGGATTTCGGGTCCACAGACGGCATTTTGATCTAAATTTTGACACCCTACACTATGTCTCTCTTCCATGTCGACGATGAATCGGAGAATCTTAAATTAACCTAAACTATTCATACCCTCTAGGGAAGTCAGGAACCAATTCCGTTAAGAAGAGATGCAGACATTTGGACTTCTTCACCTTCTTTCATGCTCAGTTGATACCGTTTATCATGACACGTGTATTCGGGGCATCTGAACCATGATATCTTCATGCGCATCTTCTCCTTCGCCCAGCAAACACGGCTGTACCTAGTTCTGCTATATAAACCAGACATATAGTCACAAACTCCGGAGAAATTATGCTTGCTGCCACTCTCGCCGCATCTCTGTTCGCGGTCTCTCCGGCGTCGGTACATGCTGCCACTGTCTCATCTACCGCTGCGCAAACCTTCCTGGGAGTCGGTGGCTCCGGTGCCTGGTGGCCCCACGATCTCTTCAATTTTCCCGACGCCGTCCGCCAGAATCTTTCTACCCTACTATTCTCCCAAAGTGGCCTCGGACTTAGCAGCTACCGATTTAACATTGGCGGAGGTGGCGTGGGTGTCGTCAACCCCGTCCGCGCTCCTCAGACGTTCTATGTCAGCCCGGGGGTCTACAACTTCAGCGCCGACCCGCAAGGAGTGTACTTCTTGCAACAGGCCGGTGCTCATGGCGTTCCTATCACCGCCTTCGTAAATAGTGCGCCGTCCCAGCTGACGTCAAACAAAGCCAGCTGCGGGGGCACTTTTGTGAACGGTGCGAGAGTTCAAACTCTTTTCGCCAATGGGGACGCTCACCTGAGCTGCTTCTGCTTCTACTACAGGCACCGGGGCGGCCTACGGGACGTACGTTGCCGACGTAATCTCCCATTGGCGGTCCACAGGTCTGATGATCAACTTCATCTCTCCGATGAACGAGCCGGACAATTCGTTCGGGAGTCCCGGGTCGTGCGGTCAGGAGGGTATGCAGGTGTCTGCGAACCAGTGCGTTCTTTTCCTTTGATGTAGAGTTTGACATGGAAAATATACGTGCAGGCGTGCGGAAGTAGTGAACGGCGTCTTCAACGCGTTGCAGAGTCGGGGTTTGAGTACTGCAGTGGGTATCCTGGCAGACGAATCTTCCTCTCTTTCCCTCGCCACATCGGAATACCCCACCTGGCTTCCATCCGTCGCAAACAAGGTAATTAACTCAACCGTAGGCTAAATTGTCTTGATCCTCAATTCAATCTGTGTAAACCAGGTAGCCGCCATCGTACATCACACCTACGACTTCCCCACCGACGCTAGCTACACATCGTTTGTCAACACCGTTAAGTCAATTGCACCTGGGAAGGCGACCTGGATGTCGGTGAGTCCTATTCCGCATTTTCGCAATTCCTCTTACTCCTATTAAATCATAGGAAATATGCTGCTCACTTGGCACGGGTGCCGGCACAGGCCGGGGCTATACGCAAGGATTCGACCCCACGATTACGAACGCGTTAATGTTCTCTGGGTTGGTATTCCAGAGTTTTGTCCTGGCGAGCGAACCGCATTACGACGCAAGTAGCTTCGAAATTCAATTGCACTTGCTTTGCCTCACGCCGTGCTCTTCTAGTTCTGGACCCTGGTCTCAAATGGTGCGCTTTTGTATTAATTGCCGATGCTATTTCTTATACTTCCTGAAAACAGGCCTAGGGTGCTCTCCCCTCACCAGTGCGAACTGTCCAACCACCCCCTAATTCTGTTGGGTGGAATGTAAGGAAATCAGTGCGGTCGTCTATCGCGTAGTTAATTAGCATCAACCAGGATGGCATGATTTACTATGACCCTTCGTATGCCACGAACAAGAATTTCGCCCTCTGTACGTGGCAATGCACACCTCTATCGTTTCCAGCCCCTTCATGTTCTTCCGCAGACCTCACAAAACACTTTTGGACCTACAAACACTTTGGCAACTTCGTCAAGCGTGAGTGATTTCTTTCTCTCCGTCAATCTAGCCATCATAATCTCTCCTCTCCAGCGGGAAGTGTACGCCTTCCCCTCGTCGGGACCGACGTCCGGGAATGGATGATGGCCGTCTCCACCTCCACCACGTACAATCTCATCCTCATGAACCCGAATACCACCGACTCAACGCTGACGATTTCCTTCCCTGACACCGTCTGCCCCATATCCGGTTTCCGCACGAGTGCGACCGAGGATTTCGCGACGGTGGCTGCTGCGACCAAGTCCGGGACCTCTTGGCTGTTGCCGCTCAAGACTATGAGTCTGACCACTTATACGTTCAATCGCGCCGCGTGTTGATGTAGTGGGGTGGTGCAGTGAATACAGGGAAATCAATATGGTACAACGGTCTTTTTCGGCCTACAGTTTGATTATGCTATTATCACGCAAACTTCTCTCTGAGAAACGCTCCAGCGATGTGCAACGATGTTCGCGCTTGAGATTGTGATACTCTTTCAAGCCCAGCAATGATGTCTTCAAGCTGCCCGATAGCGTCGGGCCGTTGGAACCACTTCCCGCCTGTCTTCGGCTTCCTCCGGTCAGGTGGGGGTGTATGATCGCCATTGCTCTTTATTTAAGGTACACCGAATGGGGGCGACCCGCAAATATCCCCGAGCGCGATCCCGAGTCCAACCGTATGGCGATCCACTTTTATTCGGCCGCGCGAACGATCGGCGTTTTCGGACCTTTCACGCAAAAGATAAGCGTACTGACGCCTTCGGCCCGGTTTTAACCGGCGTCGTGTTTTCATCCGAACCACCATGTCACCCACTACCGTCCCGCCATTTGTGGTCTTTGGCTACGGATCTCTGATATTCAAGGTGCCGTATATTTGTTTTGGACTTGATCCTAGACATCGCCCTGATCGCACCATTGCCAGCCTCCGCCGAATGTTGTTGCGCAAGGTGCGCCGTTTTTTGGACTTTCTAGATTATGGTGGGGCTCATAACGGTGGTGAAGTTCCGGGTTTTCTAAAGGGTTACGTGCGACGGTTTGCACAGAAATCGCACGATCATAGAGGTACACCTGAGGTACGGCGTTTCTGTAATCGAGGCTCAGGCCCTTTTCGCGCATCTCGCCAAGAGTTAAAAATGCCGGCAACGAGAATGACTGACGCTTTCCTCTTCCTTTCCACAGAATCCAGGTCGTGTCGTCACCCTCGTGCACAAGGAAGACTGGGATATCTTTTCGACCTCCGTTCGTTCATAAATTCTTTTTCCCATTGACCTGGACTCCGGAATAATATCCAGGATCCCTTTCCGGACGAGGATATTGTATGGGGTGTGTCCGATCTTCAGCCTTCTTGAATGTCGAACGACGATGCACGCAGGTGTTGCATACACGATCGACCCGGAATTCGAGGCTGACGTACGCGCATACCTCGGTAAAACCCATGCTCAAAATATGGTCCTCTTGAGCCGTACTGAGATATCACTTCAGACTACCGAGAAAAGGTGAGATCTTCGTTCTCCGTTAACCTACCAACAGACCATGGCACCTTATCCTAGGATGGCTACACTATGGAAAGCATGCCCATTTACGGGGTAGAGGATGGCGTAGAGAAAGTCATCATCCCGAACGTACGTTCCTTACGCATTGATTCGTTTTTTCAATACCGGCTAAGCTCTTGCAGGCATACGCATGTAACCCATCCTACACATTTTGCACCATGATGATATTTTCCAGTGCTATGTTGGCCGTAGAGACAACCCGTCATTCAGTGCGTGCCCATAACCAGCGCTCAACCTTGAATCTCGCATTTCTGACGGTTTTCGCAGTTGGTTCCGAACCCCTTCCCGACCTCGCGCATCGAATATGGATCTCTGTGGGACCATCAGGACCCAACAAGGTTTGGGTCATCATTCTTTCTCTTCATGTTATTTCTTGCGTCGGGAGACGTCCTGGTTTTTCTGTCCCACTTTCCGTGCCCGTTGGCCAACTAACGACCAACTACAGGAGTACCTATATAACCTCGCCAACGCCGTTCGGGAATTGTCGCCGGAATCGTATGACAAACATCTCTTTGCCTTGGAGGTACGTCCGGTGTTGTCACTTCTTCGTTGCCTCATATTGGGGACCAGGAATTGGTGAAGGCGCTCGATGGGAAGTCCGGGATCTCGGTGCCTGTATAATAGATCGCCACAATATTCTGTTGGGTTGCAGAGATCCCCGTCCCGGTTTCAACATAACGCGCGGCCGATTTCTTATCTCAACTGAATCGTGGCCACCTAACGGACGGTACGGTGACCATTAATTCTTCATCATCCCTTTCTTTGCCCCGGAGACTTCTCAGCCACCGTCCAAGAAGAAGCGGCACGCTCTCTGATCACCTATTCCTGCAACTCGATACAATCCCGTGCCGTTTCCTGCCAAATCTTTGCTGCTACACTGCAGTTTGAGATTCATTGTTTCCAGAGTGGCACAACCCTTACGTCATGTTCTTTGGCTTTTCGATCGCTTTTCGATCTTTCTTTCTTCATCAAGAATGCGCCTGCAAGGCTGAGCGGTTCCTTGTCGACATGCAGACTTTGCTACGTTCCTGACTTTTCAATTGCTGTGGCTGTTCCGAGCCCGGAGGTTGTGTTCATGTCAACCGGTCTCTAAGATCCCCGCAATTTATTCGCCACACCGTCTACGCTCGATCACGTCAATAATGTTAATCGGAGAACAAAGTCATCATTGAGACATTGGGACATCGCTTCCACGACGCTGTCTAGGACTTCGATGTTACAGATCCATGGCTTCCTCCAAGTTTTACTGGTGCAAACGCTTCAATCCTTCCCTCTCTTCAGATTTGGGAACGAACGGCAGAACTACTTGGCCATGACCGACAAACCCCTAACAACACAAGGCACCACATGGAGTGCGCAATATATCATTCACGACACAGGGGGCCGATCGTTCTTGATCCTAGTCAATTGGGGGCTTCGAGCCTGTATAAGGCACGTCCAGACTTTTTTGCATTCATCCCAGCCATGCCCACCAGCGTCGATATTGCAGGTCACCTCCGTGTCGCCGCCTACGCTATCGCGTTGTTCGAGTACATCTCTTGGCATCTCCTCTCGAGGTCACGGCTCATATTACACCTACAGCTATCTGCAATCGCTTCCGGCAGAATATCGACTCTACGCGAAGCAGAAGGGCCCGTTCAACCTCTCGTACGTATACATATTTGTCTCCATGTGATGTTGTAAAACTCACTTGTTGTCCAGCGTCGCATGCATCCTCTTCATCCTGGTGCGATATCTAGGGGTCACCGCACTGATCATGGGCGCCTTCGGGTTCTTCTATCATGGGTTCACGAAGGAGCAGTGCGACCACTTCTATTGGCTGACTCCCGTATTCAAACGTATGTACACGGATTCTACCTTGTCCTCGAGTGTGTACCCACGGGTTAATCACAGTGTTTCTGTACCTTGCCTCGCAGGCCATCTTGGCTGTCCGGTGGGTCTCATTGTCAGCCTTCATTGTTGGCTTTTCTTTGCTCACCTATCGAGCAGAACATATGCAGTGTCGCGCAAGTCACCCACGGTCCTGCGGATTCTTGTTGTCTTGTTTGTCGTGTGCTCGTTGGTGCGATTAAATCCTCATGAGGATACACAACGGACATTAATTCGAAGGATTGAACAGGGGGAGTTCATCTCAACATTCTGGAAGCGCATCCGTGAGTAATGGAATCACACCCAACGCTGAGGAACCCTGCTGACTTTGTTCTCCAGACTTCAATACTAACGTGTGTTCTCTTCTCTCTTATAACTTGTCGCTCTTTCTCACAGTGCATCTTCGGTCAGGGAAGGTAAGGTTCATAACAGTGTCCCAGGGAACACCATCTGACGTCGAAACAGCTGCACGAGCGGGAACCTCCCAGGTGTCAAAGTGGCCTCGCTCTACTATGTTGGTTGCTTGTAAGTCATTGACTAGCAATGCACAATCACGAAGACAGATTCACCTTTCACTAGGGTCTTCGATGCTGTTTCGATGAGCATAACTGCGGTTTATCTCTGGAAATTTTCGAACAGCAGTCGGGCGTCGTAAGTGTCGCTGGTGTTTCGCTCTCATCGCCACCAATTCATCTCTGACACCGAGAAAGCCTCAGCAGGCTCGCGCGGATGATGATTGAGGACGGGATCATGTACTTCATTGCGCTCACGGGTAAGCATACCACTCTTACCCAAATTAAGCCCGTTCTCACATCGATCAGCAATGAACATCGTGAACTTGATTTTCTTCCAGAGCAGAGATACTACTCTTCAGTCCGCCGCGTAAGTCTTTCCATCCAAATTTGGCAGGAATTGACGTCCCTTGAAGCTCCTCCCTCGGGTTCGCCGTGACGATGATCTTCAGCTCCCGCTTCATCCTCAACCTTTCCGGTTCGTCCCTCTTTTCTATTTTATTCTAACGTCACAGAATGCTCATCGATGACGCCTCTGTACAGAGCGCGCTCGCGACGGCCTCTCCGGCGACAACTCGCATTCATCGCGCACCCCTGCAAGCGGCGGGCGGCGCCAGCCGAACCACACCATGGGCACGCGCAGCGAGGGTCCAGATAATATCGTCGTCACGGTGGTGAAGAACGTGATTACGATGCACGACATGAGCCCGGACGACGAGTCGGTGGGACAGGTGAAGGGAGAGCAGTGGGGGACTGAGACCGGCAGCATGGCGTAATTGATTGACATGCACTCGTTGTCGTTGTTGTGTAAACAAAACTCACGATCTTTTCATGGAACTTGGTTAGCTACTTGTTCAAAATTCGCCCCATTTTGGTCATGAGAAAGTGCATGCACATCTGGATCATTAATTTGATCTTCCAGTTGTATACACGCAGAGCACCCAAGACTGGTCACCAGTACAGACGTTTGCCTGGGCTGGGCGGCAGCCTGGCCAGTGGCTCCTTTGAATACGTTAAAATTGTCCGCACGGAAATATAAATAAACACTCCCATGTGGATCTGTGTGCCGCATGTTGAAATCTGGGAACCATTGAGCGTGCATATTCCCTTTCCAGTTTGACTCAGCTCGAAATGGAAGTCCAATAACGCCTAATCAACGTTTGATCGGCGCCCAGTCGATCAATGATGGCGGTGTTCCGCCTGCCACGCCTCTTCTCTCGCACCGTCGCCCTCGCAACAGGCTGGCCCAGCTGAACCCTCGCGCTGTTTCTCTGGGCCCGGCCGGGAGTTCGCGGCGGTAAATGATACCCTCTCAAGGCAGGACATCAGATTTCGGCGATGGAATGACTCGAAAATGATTCCACCACCAGTGCATGACGCCTTCGAAGCATTCTGATTCATCCCAAGTTCATCTCGTCGCTGCGCGGGATATTACGGCCTCCAATAGGTTGATGAGCGCCCTTCAGAGGGCACATGCTACTGTCTGTCCCCCTTCTGCGCCACGTCCGCGCACCACGGATCTGCCACAGATCGGGAGGTCCCTCCCTCCGTACTTCCCTTGGCGGCATTCGACCCGCGGATATGAAGGCAGATAGAGCGATTGGGCCAGAGCATTCCACAGGCACACTGTAAAAATGTCGTTCTAGAATGACGGACTGATATGCGGGAGTAGCACAGGAATGCACAGCAGTCTGCACCCTCTTTGTAACTGACGTCCATCTCCTGCGTACCCTCACCATCTCTTCTCTTTGGGTACCAATGGCCACCAAGGACGGCGACGTAGAGCTTCTCCAGCTCGTTGCGGACTCACGGGTCACCGGATATTTCGCTGGTCTGTCTCAAGTCTACTTTTCTCGGAAGAGTTTACTGATCAGTATGTGCAGCCGCCTCGTTAACCGTCTTACTGTGGGCCTCAACAACATTGCGAATTGGACTTAATGCTGACGGCTTGTGGATTCTCAGTTTCGACCACATTGTATGCTTCCGCGAAGAGGTAAATCTCTCGAACCCGATACATTAACGTTGTCGAATTACCGACTGGCACAGGTAGACCTCATGTGGAGCAGTCGTTGGGGGCTCGCCAAGATCATATATGTGGGACATTTACCTTCCATGTCAACGCACATTTAATTCGCTAGTCGATAGCTCTGGAATCGCTACTTCAGCCTGATTGCCATCAGGTACACCGCCATTTGGCTCAAATGTTCTAAAAATGTTTGGCAGATGATGTTCGTGGATGTCAACTCGGCCATCATCAAATGTTCTCGGATATGTTGACAAAATAAAAGAATGTCAAATCCCCAAGGCTTAGGCGACATCAGGTTTCCACAATGTTGAGACCAATGTTGGTCGGATGTCTGTTGCACATTTTATGAATGCATTTAATAACATTGTACGGGTTTCAATTTGATGTTTCAACGATGCAAAGAAATGATTGATTAAGCGTCGTAATATATGAATACGGGTCATCAGACTGTAAGAATATCTTTGTAATATAATGTATATGAATACGGGAAGGAAGGAAGGAATATCTACTCGCATCCTGGCGCGATGGGGGGCATGTCCGCAATGGATCATTCATCGTCGGAGGCATCAGGCAGCCGTGATGGGCCCGCCACGGGCACGACGGGAACACTAGGACCAGTTGCAAGGTCGTTCAACTCGACGTGCTTGTATAAAGCCAAGTCGGGGTCTAGCATGTGCTGTTTGATCCATCTGCTTCATGATTAGACATATCAAGGCTGGCGTCAGAACAAACTCACTTGGACTGCTTAACGGGGTCCTGATGTTTCTTGCGCACGTTGGCAAGCTTCTTGTCAACGGCACCCCAATAAGTGTTGTCGTTCCTCTCGGAGATGAGTTTCCGCTGGAAAAGGGGAAGTCCGTGAGCCCGAACGCGTCCGATTGGACGGAGAACACACCAAAATAGCAATACGCCCGCACAGACGAATGTCGACCTTGATACGTACCTTGAGCTTGGAAATAATGAGGTGCGAGAGCTCGACGATGTCGAGCGCGCCAGTCCGCTGCTCCGATCCATCGGGCGGGGAAGAACCCAGCGAGGAGATAATCTGGAACAGCGTCAGGATCAAAGCTGAGCTACTGGCAATGGGTTGTCCTTACCACGGTCTTGACGATGTTTCTTTTAGCGGTCAGAACCGAGGATACTTCAGACGAAAGAGTATCCATCGCGTCTTTCTCTAACTTCAAGTGCAGGCCGAATCCCCAGTCGGGGTTAGCCAGAACCATGTCCTAGAAAGCAGACGATGACAGTGAGTGAACAGCTGTCGAGTGGCGAAGAGAGGGTCAGACCGTAAGTAGTTTGCTTGGACCAATTGTGTCATTGCGATATGCTGGAATCGACGAATCCGCAATGAGGATGGCGGCGTGTTCGTTGATCTTGTTCTAGTGCTGGTGAGGGCCACAAGCGTAGGTAGAAGTTGAAACATACATGAAGCCTCTTCGGCACAACCCAGGCAGCGTCAGCGGGCATGATCAAGTTTTGCTGGCGCTTGAGCGCCAAAATATGGCCCATTATAGTAATTGACTGCTCTACGCGACACATCTGTGATAAATTGTATCGGTACAGAATAACTTGGAATGGCCTACTCACTTTGGAATAGGTAGCGAGTTCATCGTGTTCAGCCTTGGGCAACTTGTGGGCTCTCGCGACCTCTGCGGCAAATTGAGACATATCCTCGGCAGGGCGCTTGCGTCTGGCGGGGACTACATTTCCTGGAAACGGACTGGGCGATTCTGGGAGGTCAGGGATGGTGAGGCCGGGAAGGGGAGAATTAGCGCGAGACGGCTCCTTCAAAGGCGACGAATCTACGAGTGGCAAATCCATCAGCTCATCGAATGACAAGTTGGTGTCCGACATGGGACCAAATTGAGGGAGGGAGACTAAGAAAAAGGCAAGGAATGTTAAAAACGAGTGGCAGGGATGGGAGTTCGAGACAAAGAAAGACGACAGTCGTGTGGATCCATATCAGACATAAACTTTGCGCACGGACCATCAACGGGAAGTCACGCCGGAAAATCCCTTCTTTGTGCAAATGCCTGCAGTGCGAAAGGATGAAGGTCGGTCTTGAGATGGAGTAAGATTTAATTGGAAGCTCATAAACTGTGCAAAGCCGACTACGAGTCCATTTCTGATTCAAATCCGCCCAAAGTCAAATGTCTTCCATGTTCCTCGTGGCGTCAGTTCACGGAAATTCTTGTAACCTCGATAGCAGTACATCGCAAATCGCCGAAACATAAAGCTGCACTGGCAGCTCGCGCAGATTTGGAAACTTGTACCTCTGAACAAGTCGCACTTCCGGAAAGTCTGGCTCCAGCTCCGGCGGCAATGACATTATCGGAGCGCTGGTCTGGATATGCCTCTGATGATTCTGACGATGAGCCAAGTCCAAGAATTGACAGTATTCCAAACCCTTTTGACGGCACTATTGTGTATGGCGCCGAGATCCTGGATTCCGGCGGTCATCCTGTCATGTTCTCTGCAGGTGAAAGTCCAGTTGACGAATCCGCGAATGATATCTGGAACGACCTGGACAATTTGGACTATTGTGACCACACCGTGTTCGCAGATATGACCCCCATGATGGCGGACTTGTTCGACAAGACGGATGACTGCACTGTTTCCGATGCTGTGCGGGCAATGGCTGCCATGGGTAGGTTCAGTTTCCACGTCTGGAGGCACATAATAAACAATTCCAGGTATTGAGGATTCGGATGAGGAAGAAGATGCTGACACGGCCCCACGGTCAAGTGAATTTGATAGCGATTGGGCACCGCATGGATCAAAAGCGGTAGGTCATGACGAAAATGGAGCTATTGGGTGCTGAAGTCTCGCAGATGTTCATGTTGGATCTTCTGGATAATTTGCCCCGTCTGAGACTGTCGGACGACCATCTTAAAGCTATTATCTGGGTGATGAAAGAATGTGGGACCCCCGATGTTCCCTCATTTTACGCCTTGCGCAAGATGCAAAAGAAATCGACGCAGGACGTCGGCTTGCAGCCTCGCCACCACACCTCGTCGCTGGATAATCAGTTCTATATGAACCATCCAAATGATTTGATCCGACTTGTGCGCTCAGCCCATCGTTGCATTCAATTAATTAACCTTGACATGGCAGGATTTTTGCAAACCCGCTTGTCCGTGCACACTTGAATTTTTATCCAGAAGTCACAACGACGATAGCGGAATCTTGGCAAGCCGCAAAATGGGTGTCCGAACTCGAAGCCAATGACTTAACCCCAATGTGGGCAAATTGGGCTGGCGCGTCGCACCGGCACTTCTACATCAAAGAACTTGCGCGGTGTAGCAATGGGGCTTATGTTATCCCTTTGAAATGGATCCTCTATGACAAGAAAGTACACGCTGAAGCCTATTTGGTATCACGAGAAGCAGTATGTCCAAAGATTCAGTTTCATTTATGGCACTGACGCCGCTTCCAGTCTGGAATTTTTACAGTTGAGGAGCACAGAATTATTCGAGTTCTTGCAACAGATCTGCAGTACAATTTTCTGGACCTTTGTGAACAAGGAGAGGTCGTCTTTTCAGGTCAGTTTAATCAATTATAAATGTATTTGGTTCACGCTGATGCCGACGTTTATACTAGGTGTTCAAAATGCGTTCAAACCTTACACACCCCACCCTACACGGGTCATTGCGCAGGGAAGACCTGTCTTTGTACTCCGCATTATGCCATGGGCAGACGATGTTTCCGGAAATCGGAGTAAACAATATAATGCGCACATGAATATGTACATGGCAAACCTCAACCTTCCTCACAAGCAGCTTGCGCAGGAATACTTTGTGCGGTTTTGTTCGACGTCGCAGCACGCCGGATCGTTGGAGCAGTTTGATGCATTGGGCGAAGATTGGTCAGTTCAAACCATCTGTCCTTTTTCAACCCGCAATGAATTCAAACTTTTCCAAGTACACAAGATGACTGGAGTTCTGCGTATGATTGCGAATTGCAGCAGGAAATTATTTTCCGCCTCGGGATACATCTGCTACCGGCGGACAATCCTCAACAAGCAGAAACCACTTCGACAGCAGGTTCAAGTGCAACATATTGGTGCCGAGAAGACAAGAGTGGCGGTTCAGCAACCCACCGCGAAACTAATGAAGGATACCACGCCCTGTTTGCGGTGAGCCTGGCTAGATATACAAGATCCTTTTAGCTGATAAAGTGTCGGATAAGCCCGGCACACCACGGAAGCCTGAAGAAACAGTGGCAAAAATTAAAGAGCAGATCAGAGCTGCCTGCCGCGGTGTCGCTACTGCAGTTGAAGTGCTGCAAACAGAGAGTGGAGTCAAGGATAAGATCGCGATGCACTGGATTGAACAACTCATTGAAAAGGCACGCGGAATAAATCAGGAGCGGGTCTTCAACCATGATACAAGAGACCCGAGGCTCAACGACAGCAAAATCAAAGGGCCTGCTCGGGAAAAGATCAAACAGGAGATTCTTGACAAGGTCCAAGAGGAACTGTTCACTTGGGTCATTATTCAACCTCCCGACCGATATGCGAAATTGGATGATCTTTCGAGTATGGATTTGGGTTCCTATTTTTTTGAAGCCATGCTGATTCTGCTTCAGAAGAGACACCTGAACTACGCCCTGGGGATCATTACAATGTTCTTCTTCGTGTCCGTGGTCTTGACCCGCATCGGGACAGCCCCTGTGAGATCCTACACACAATTCTTCTTGGGGAGGATAAGTATGTTTGGCATGAGACAACCAAAGTCTGGAATGACGAGCAGGGTGCACTGTTTGCGGCGCGGCTTCAGTCCTCCTCTATCGATGGGTTAAGTCTTCCGCCGCTTCGATCTCATTATATGGTTCAGTACAAGAAGTCGTTGATCGGGAAACATTACAAGGCCCTTCAACAGCTCGCTGTCTTTCAGCTTGACGAGACGCTGTGCTCACCCGCTCTGTTCGAGCTCTGGAAGGCGAATGGTGTTCTCGGTGCGCTGCTGTGGTACCCCGAAATTAAGGATATGGATCAATATCTGGTGAGTGTGCTGTGTTGAATTTATCCTTTCATTTCTCACAGCTCAAAGGCTGATCTCTCTATTGCTATTGGCAATGTTCTCGACCATTGGGCAATAGTAGATCCGACACGGATCACACAGAAGTACAAATTGCATGTCCTGCCTCACATTCCAGAGGCCATTCGTCGTTTTGGGCCTGCGATCCTCTTCCAGACAGAAATTTTTGAGTGTTGGAACTCTGTGTTTCGGCTTTGTAGTGTTCTTTCGAACCATCAAGCACCAAGCCTTGATATTGCGACCACTTTGGCTGACATGGAGCGGTTCAAACATCAGGTTAGCGGGGGCTGGTGGAAACCCGACGGCGGCGATTGGACTCGTGCGGGGCACAAGATACGAGGCTTTTTGGTTGGCAATAAGCAATTGCAGCGCCGCCTAGGCTGGACTGCTCAAAATGTCTTTAAACCAGGTGAATCAAAATCTATCTGTACATCCTTAGACCTTGCTGATTGGTGCACTTAAGGAACGGTCAAGGTTCTATCAAAAGCTAAGCGCCGCACCGGAACTTGGAAGACTGTGCTTGATTTGCACTGGAACGATTGTCAAATTGAACCTGGAACTCCCGGAACAGTTTGGAATAACTGTAAATATGTTGTCACTCGCTCTGAAGATCTCTGCCTACCTGGTTCTTGGGTTTTTTTTACTAATCCCACGGGTGAGGTATGTACATCCATGGTGTTGAATTTCCTTATTTTTAAGACGGTTGGTCAACGCAGGTAACGGCAGGTCGCATTGCTGAGATCCTGGTACCTGATGCGTCCAATTGCACCGCCAATGCAATCGTAGTTGTGTACAAATTTCTGGTTTTGGATACCAGAGATGACCGGCTCGACATGCCAGTGCTCATGGCCATGAACCAGGCAGTCCTTGTCAAACCAGAGGTATGTACCTTCACTGCACCAAATTTCAATGATTCTTATTCTCGTGCTTCATACATTAGGACCTTTTGTTCAAATTCAATGCCCAGCATGATTGTCAACGGTTTTCGTGTCGTCTCGTAGAGTCTGCAGGACCACGACAGGAACGTTCCCAATCTAAATTAAAACAAAAAATCATCTCTCACTCCGACAAATCCCGTTTCCTGATCAACACGCATGCGCTTCATAATGCTCATCTCATCCGAGAGACGCTACCTCGCCACCTCACAGCACCAAGACAGCTTTTTTCGGACCGCTGCGCTAAACATTTCGAATTTGCGGCCGCCTTACGAGAAGTTGGGCCGGAAAAGCGAGCTCTCGCTACTGCCAGAGGCCAGGCAACAAAGGCAAGGAACAAGCAGGATAAGGTTGACAAGGCTGCGGGTGTTGCTCAGCGCGCAAGTTGACCAGTCAAGTAATTTGAAGTCGCAAGTACATATTTGACAAATATCCACATACATATATTCCCAATCCACAGACAGCCTTCACACAACATTGGGATTACATCGTTGAAACATTCTACGAGAAACGTTGTTTGGACATTGGACAGACATATTTCATATATTTGCCATTATGTTCAAAAAATATCCGCGGAATTTGTTTCAAAAATGATTGACCCGAATGGCGGTGTATCCGAATCATGCTTTCCCCATTGAAAGGATATTGACCCTCAGTCTCTCCAGTCTAAATGCCAGCGGTATGCAGGAACTACTTTGCCGAGCATGGAATTCTAACCTCTTTCAAGTCATCGTCCGAGAAATTGGAACTGAGGCCGTGCGTGTTTCCGCCCCTTGTCTTGACATCGCTTACCGAAGTGTGCGCAGGCGTATGTCTGGCAGCCTGTTACCTGATGTTCCTCCTTAGCTGACCCAGAGACAGATGTCTTGGATGGTTAAAAGTGCGTCACGTATAGTTCTAACATCATCACTGAATTAACCCTGTCTTAGGTACAAGGAATAACTTCGACAATCGTCATTGCCACGGTCGATTTCGTTCTTATGGTGAGCCGGTCCAGGCACAGAAACCAGGTCGTTGCACTAAATCCAAATGTCAAACTTTGCAGCTCAGGTATTCTTGCGCCTTTCGATCCTTCATGATGTATCTGACGGAATAAATCAGAGTGTGGATAATGTACGGTCGGCCAAGGCTGTTCGTCTGGCTCTTCCTTTTCCTGGGTATATGTGCGCATCTTATTCTCTCGAACCGCGCAGAGGCACTTATAAGTCATTTTGCAGCCGAAGTTACGATTATGTATGCACCCCAAGCAGAATCTGCTCAACTCAATTCCCAATTGATCACACATGACAGGACCGCGGTGGATTTTGTGGCCTACGCTCAAATGACGGGTATGCACCCCTTCTTTCTTGTGGAATGCAATAACGGCTTGGTGCTCACTGGTTTTGATTCTGGAACAGAATACGTGCACCTGGGGTATGATCTACACTTCTCGAGTGTTGGGTCATTTACTTAATTCTCCATAGCCCAATTCTGCCTGGATGCTATGCGTACAGTAAGCGTCGTTAAATCGAGACTATTTCCTCCTGACTCACGCTGGAATTCTCTCAGACGTACCCCGCTTTCTGACCCTATACGCCGCCGCGCCTCTCTTCGTCGTACGTCCCAACACCCACCCGCCGTGCGCTGGAACTCACGTTCATATGTTATGATTATTTGCAGACCTTCATCATGTTCGCAATGACAATCTACAAATGTGGCTCGACCCTCCGGCAGAACGCACACCAGATAATGCCCCTGTGGCGGCTTTTCCTGCGTGACGGTGTACTATGGTTCCTCACGGTATTCGGTAAGTATCCGGTCTCTCTCAAATTATTAGGTAGCTAATCGATGGACGATGCAGCTGCGGCCGGTGCGGCTCTGTTGATCTGGACGATGCGACGGTCGACGCTGAAGCAGTTGCTTGTGGTGTGCGTGCTATCTCCTCTTCTATTCCTGCTGATGAACCAACCGAACCACTTGTAGACCATCCACAGTGTGAGCTATCTCTCTCTCCTTACCTCCTGGCGTCCTTTCAACTGACTCTTGGTGACTTGACTAGTGTGTATTCAATCGTCGCCTCCCGCACGCTGCTCAATATCAAAGCCATCATGGCCGAGGAGCAAGTGGAGGTCCAGACAGAGGGCAATGAAGTTAAATCTGACATTCTCTTCGTACCGGTTCGCGGTAGCGGCTCGACTTTTGCGTCTGCCTCTGCGTCTGCGGCGTGAATATTTTTATTCGAATGAGTTGCGCATCTTGACATTGTAATATATCCTGCATCAGATTCGATTTGCTTGTCCTGTGCATTTAAAAATAGCTAATCTCCCTGGAAGGAAAGTGGTTAACTGGCCGTCTTGCATTTTGAACTACGCTCTTGTTCCAGATTGAGATCTAGAATCAAGCGCCATATGTGTATGGGAGAGTGCCTAATGCCTAACTCCGTTCAGGCTATCGAAGACGATGGTGAGGGTTAATCGTGGGCAGGCAAAGTTGGGTATTATGAAGCAGCCAGCCGAATGGCGATAGAGAGAGTTTGCGATGCAGGCATTGAAAGAATCGTACTTTTCGCCCCAGTCACGTGCGCCAAATAAGGCAATTCGCGTGTCTTGTTTGCATTTTCCACTCAATTCAGTAACTCATCGGCCAGAGGGCACGGCGGGGTTGTGACCATTGTCTGTTTTGTGCCACCCAATGCGAGCGCAAAGGTACAGGAATTTACAGTAAATATGATAAGAATGTTACAAATTGAAATGCTGGACATTTGGAAGCAATTGAAAGATTTTATCTGGCTTCTATACTACGACACGACGGGTATGACACGATTTTATCTACGGTGCGGCGCGTACGACAGTGCGCACATGGAGATGATGTACACCCATATGCAGCGTTGCCGGCAAAGCAACATCCTCGTACCCGCAGGAGACGTGCGAAGATGGTGCCTGAGACGCGTTTATATCGTGGCCACGGCACCACGGGTGGCATCAATTACGCATCGCACGCTCAAGACGCAGCGCTCAGGCACATCCGAAACACGACTTGAAGCTGGAGCACCGCCGTGGCGGGGAGGGGAAATGATGGTGGCGGCGTGGCGGGAACGGGCGTGCGGTCGCGGTGATGCCACCATATGCATGCCAGCAAAGGTTCAACGGCGCAATAGGCCGTTGATGGGATGCCTGTTGCGGGAGTCCGGGTGTGGGGACTTGTGCCGACAGCACAGACAGATATGGCGGGGATGAGGAGGGTCGCGATGAGAGGATGGTGGTGGAAAGGAAAGTATGAGTGACCTGTCACACTCGGGGCCCGGTTCCGTTTGCGGTCAAGGAGCAAACATGACACGCGAATTGCCTTATTGGGCGCACGTGACCGGGGCGAAAAGTCAAAAGCTGGCATTGAAGTCACCCAGTGGTTGATTAATATTTGCGTTGCGATCCAATGGCTCCACTGTGCTAAATTTATTCCCAATGGCTTCGACAGCCAAACGCTGGTATTTTTGGCGGGCAGAGCCACTAAATGATGCAACGCGAATCAGCCATTGGATGGCTCCAATGGCTGCATCGCAAAGTGGCTAATGTCTGAATGAACTGAAACGGTTTAAACCATTATGTTTCATTTCGACTCCACGTCAACATCCCTTGCAATATCCGTTGCGGTGTTCCATGTCAAACCGTCCAATTTTTCTTCATAGTTGGCTTAAAGATTCGGAAGACATAGAATCCATGACTGACTGGAAGAGCAAAAAACTTCTCAGCGACTGACGGAGCGGAACAACCTGACCGTGTAGTAAGCCTTGTTGAAACGGGAATCCACGCCAGAGAATTTGAAGGTCGAAGATTTGTGGTTTCAACTGAGGGATACGATTGTAATCGGCGCAGAGAACAAGATATTCCAGGTCTCTCGGCCGCTCCTTGCTGTGGTTCCACCGCATTTCGTGCTAAGTAGGAAACCCTGAAACTCACGGATCTCTCAGACCTTTTCAGAATCACTGCATTGAGCGGCCCCGTCACGGTCGGCAAGGGAGAATGACATCGGTTGACTGATGCCGATCATCTCCAGACTTGTGCCGATGCCAGTTCAAGTTGACTGCAGTCGGCAGGCACGGTAGACCCTGATCAGCCGATCGACCAATGTCCATTGTCGCCCCACGTTTTCAAACACTGCAGACAGGGCCACGGAACTCAGGCCTCAGGATGGATCCCCGTTCTTCTCTGCTTAGAGCCTTGTGATGGATCGTTGCCCCAGATAGCCCTGGAGATTGGGGCACGCCGGGCCGGATCTCCGTAGTTCTCGGTCAATGTTTGTTGGTTGTTTCTTGTCTTCGAATTGATGGCTGCTTTCTCCGACCAATGGAGTGCGCTGACGACTTGGCCTTCAATAAGTTGGACGCCGGGAGTGGGAATCGGCAAATTGCTATTGCGCCATCAGCACTTCAGCCTCGGCCGAGCGGTACCGCGGCCGAAAGCCACCTTCTTCCCGACTCCACTCAGGACTGTTTCCGGCTCGTTTACGGCACGAGTCTGAGGGCAGAATCCGTGCACTCTGGCGCGCCTCAAATTCCCTCTCGCATGCGACACATGTGGCTAAAACTTGCGCATACCTGAATTACTCCCAGCCGGACTGCTTCCAATTACCTCTCTACAAGGATTTCGACGCAGTAGTTCAAGCATAGACTCACCTGTGTTCAATAGACAGCTTTGTAAACTTCGCTCGGCCATACACGACTTTTGGCCGGTATACCGTTATAGTGGCCTTACTGCTTCAAACTTGAAGCTCAATGACTAAAGTGAGGCTCCGTTTTACCGACGCTCTCTTCCTGCTCACAATTAATTGGCTGATCTAACTGCGCGGAGGTGAGCTTCCAGCGTGTTGTGCGACACCATCGGGCAGCTTCCCAGGCTGAAAAATTGAATTAAATTAGAAATTAAAAAAATAAAACCGATAAATAGGGCGAGTGACCAAGAGCTTTGCACCATGGCATTCATTCAAGTTCCGTATAGTCCTTTGAATATTTCGATAATTGGCGCAGGGATTGGTGGACTCACTGCTGCTATCGCGTTGCGACGGAACGGACATCACGTCAAGGTGAGTTGACTCTTCCGAGCCACCACTCGAGTAGATTCTGACACCGAGCCAGATCTTCGACGCTTCTCAGACAGGTACTGGGATTGGGGCTGGTATTGGTGTGCAGGCCAATGCTCTGCGCATCCTAAGGCAGTTTGGATACTCTCATGAAAAGTTGAACCCTGTAAAATTTGGCGGCGTGCGGTCACATCCCTGTACAAGTCAATGCTTCCGAAGTTCATGGGGCCATCTTACAGACTATAGAGTTCGACGCCAAGAATGGAATTGGAATACCTTGCCCTTTGCTGACCTCGATGCCTGACGGAGTCAATGCACGTTTACCGCTTCAGTCTTCCAAATTTATATGGCTGAAAATTGGTTAGGATTCCGTGTTCTGTCACAGAAATGATCTCTATGACGAACTCAAGCGCCTTGCAACTGATGAAAGTGTAGGCGGGCCGCCTGCGCAACTCCTCTTCAACAGCAAAGTAGTGGCTTGCGATGCAGAGGCAGGAATGGTGACTCTGGGCAACGGCGAAATCATCCACGCAGATGCTGTTATCGGGGCCGATGGAATTCATGTGCGTACTTTGTGTCTTTTTTTTTTGCGAATTCTAATAAGATCTGTCTCAAGTCCATTGTCAGAACCAGTGTCGTCGGGCATGCTGTAAAGCCTCCCGCATCGGGTTGGACATGCTTTCGTGGTCTTTTCGATGCATCAAATTTGAACGAACTTGCGGACTTCGAATGGTTGACTGATGGACTCAACGGCGCACGGACAGTGATGATGCAAGAGGAACAACTTCGGATGATTTTCGTCTACCCCTGTCGCAACGGAAACCTCATAAATTTCGTGGGCCATCATACGGATCCTAATCAAGATGCAGCAGGTTAGACGATTCGCAGCACTCCTTCCTATTAATTGACCAAGTCAATAGATTGGTCGCCGATTACAACGCTGGAGGAAGTTCGTAAAAAGTTTGCTGATTTCCACCCAAAGTTTCTGCGTATTTTCGACCTGCCGCTCCAAACCCCAATCTCCAAGTGGCAGCTGAGAGCTGTTCCGGTTTTACCGACCTGGATCCGCGGGCGTGCAGCTCTTCTCGGAGATGCCGCGCATGCAACCTTGCCCTTTTTAGGCCAGGGAGCAGCCATGGCAATCGAGGAAGCCGCAGTGCTAGGATGCTTGCTCCCTGCTGGGACTACCAAGGAGGATGTGCCCGCTAGGCTGGAGGCGTATCAGACACTTCGCAAGGGGCGAGGAGAGTTTGTGGGCACCCAGGCCGTCTCGGAGGCAGCAGAGTCTGGGAAACGTGGACAGTACTTCAAATGTGAGTCAATGTTTGGCCCTTCTTTTTGTTACTGATTTTTTCCCCCAGCGCGGGAGATGCAAATGTTTATGCTCGACTATGACGCGATTAAAGTTGCCCAGGAATATTATGATGGCCATTTTCGTGCGGGAGTCAAGATTTGAGGTCTAGTTCACGTACATTATTGTAGCAGTCATTTAATGTGCACATGGCGTAGCGATAAGAAAGAGGGTTCCGACTAGGAAGCTCCGACGGAGTCGGAAGAGACCTTGCTTGACCAAAGGTCGGATGCTTGATGTCTGCTCCAGTGGGAACATCAACGGAATTTTGTTGGAACTCTTCGACAGCACGTGTCATTCATTTCGGGTCAGATGAAAGAATGGTTTAACCGCAAAGCAAAATTGACACTGATGAATATGAAGAGACGTAAATTTTGACCTCAGGGCATTTAGGATCACCGGGTGGGTCGAAAAGTGGTGCCATTATGGGGGCGGAGAGACTTTGTCGAGCAAGGTAACTTGATCACAAGGTCAAATTAATATCTGAGAATTATTACATGGAGATTAGGTGCTTCATTTGTGGCTTTGATATACATTCTACAGATGCAAAACCTTTCTTATCTCATAATTTATTTATGTGGGGGTATTCCTTACCGTCTCAAATCAGTATCAACAGCATCAAAATCGCGATAGATACTAGTGAGCATGGAATTTTCTTCACATGAAAATGAATGCAAGATGTCCGGGATCGGTGGATTGAGTTTTAGGTACGCCATTATTCTGAAATTACAACCGTGGGAATATCCAACTCGCGCAAAGGATTGTGATTGGTGTGATCGGGGAGGACTTACCAGGCAAGCAGGGCGATGGGAGTATCCGAGAGGACGAGGCCAATAGTGAACGGGCGGGTAGCGTGCTCCATGGTGCTGCCCACGTGGAAAGCGTTGCCGTGCTCAATGCCTTCGAGCTCTGCGTGTCCACCTCCGAGTCCGACACGCCGTCGGGCTTGAGGACAGGACAGAAGTTGACCTTGACGAAGCCTTAGCAAATGCAATTGAACTGGGTGGATACTCACGGTGCATAGTATGACGGTCGTTATTGGACAAATTTTAAATGGTCATGGGTGGCCATGCATGATCACGTCTGCCCATACGTGATCATCGATGGCGGTTCATGGCCATGCATGAGCAGCAATGTTTCATAGATGGGCATGGATGTTCAAAGTGGTGTATGTTAATCGTGAGCGAATGGCAGCACCCATGTTGGAAACTTGACATTCTTGCATGTCAGTGTTCATTTATGGCAGCAAAGATCTATGCGTGCCGCGCAGTGTTACCTTGCTTAGTGTTGCCTGGTTCTAACAAACATCGTTGTAAGCGTAGACAATTTCTGGTGATAGTTTGGCATGCCTCTGCCCGTATCAGCTTATCCACTGACATGAATGTCCCGTCCCACTTCTTTAACAGATGGACCGACTCAGAAAGATCAAGAAGGATGGCGACGGGAGTACGGGGAACGTCAAATGTCGATGGAATGAACGTGCGATGGAGGATCTCGTCGACCTTTACCTGGCGAGTAATGGTGATGGGGCCGGACTCTGCCCCGATTTCCTTGCGTTGCTCTTTCTCTTGTTCGTAGCTTTGGAGAGAGACAGAGAGTCAGCAGAAAGATGGCTAGACAGAAATGGAGGACAGATTCTTCGCTTTGGGGAAGACCCCAAGGAACGAAGGGTCCAATCGAGGAGGCTTCAAGGCCTAGGTCAATTGCAGAATTGTAACGCGAGAATATGACTGTAAAGGTTCTCAGGTGCGTTTGAGTTCGCGCATTTGTAACATTTCCCCACACCCGATAACTGAAACCTGTTCATGTTGTACAAACTAGGGAAAAACTGCGGGCAGGCGGTACATGCGACGAAAATGAACCATCGCGTCGTAAAAAGGATTCAAAGGACGTCTTTCTCGGTCTTACGCACTTTCGCAAATTCCTGATAGCCCGATCCCGGGAGACCCCACACCCCACCGGTACGTTTCCATTTGTGAGATGGTAATCCCAATTGCAATTCTTCGAGGTGCGGATAACGCTGGGTGAGGGTGGTAATGAGCTGAAGTCTTTGTTGGACGGAAGATAATTCCATGACTGGTGAGTCTCCGTCGAGCCGAAGCACCTCTATTTCGGGCGGTAGCAAGAGTGCACCATCCAAAATCCAGTTGAGAACCGGCTAATACCACATGTGAGCCAGAACTGAGATATGGGATAATTCTATTCAGAAACCCGGTTGCAGACAGAAACCCTACCTTATATAGAAGCCCGGTTGTTATAATTTTTTTAAGGTAGGGTTTCTGGATAAGGATCGCCGGCCGACCTCCGGGGAAGCCGTAGCCAAACAACAATATATTCGAGTCACTAGTAGGTCCGACTCACTACTATGTCGCGTCGCTTGACAACGGTGCGAAGGGTTGCAGGATTTAGTGGAAAAAACGGGGGCACGAGGATCTGACGAGTCTGTTGGTTCTAGGTGGGTCAGATCAAGGGCGAAGTACAATCTCGGAAATTCACCGTCTTCCCATGACATTGATAAAGATCGTCGATCAAATTGCCAAAAGCGGACACGTCAAACTCGTCAAATTTGAAATACGCCCACAGCAACCTGTGCGCACAGGCGCGCACAGCGGCCAGATACTACCACCAACTCAACGGCACTCTGTGTCTCTCCTGCTTTGTACACGCACCTACTCGTCACCCTCAAAGGCACAATCCCAGCCCCCAACACCGCTCGAAGAATCCACAAGTTAGCTGCTTGCCTTTACCGAACGCCTCGGGCGCGATGTGCACCGCCTGATGTCCGCCACCAGTAACAATGAACTCTGACCCTGAAAAATAAACTTTTACTGGGAGAGCAAATCTGACTACCGAGACGACCGATGTCGCTGTCGGTATGGAGTAGGGTGCGTTTGTTAAACATTTGCAAGCCTCTGCTCACTGCTGATTTATTCCTATCAGTAGTATCGAGGGCTACACTGTACAATGGCATAGTAACCCAGTCCTTTAAGCTCAAATTCATATCTTTGTTCTTGAGACGGCGCTCGATGCTGCCCCGAGTATTACCTATGAGCCTGAGGACACTGCTGGATATAAGTATTACGAGGGCTGTCTTGACATTCTCCTTCCAATAGTAACTGTCTCTCCGCTGCTTTCTGTGTTCGATGAATTTCTCTGCGTATGTTACGCCTCATTCCAGTCTCAAGTACTCTTCCGAGTACTTTGCATCATTGACTTTTGAGCGCGCTCAATCCATTGACTTTCCCACAATTGCTGATCCAGGTCTAATTGCGAGCTGGTGTTTCGATACCAATGAGCCTGTCTCTGCCGCTGCAACAGTCATCCTGCCCGGTGAAGTTGTGCCTCATAGCAAGGATCTTGTGCCGATCTCTCGTGCCATGGAGGCCGCATATTCAGCTGGATCGCGCTCAGTCATTGTTGGCCTTGGTAATCGTCAAGTTCAATATCATTTTTCCAAAGTGTGTTATTGTGTAGATTTATCTATCTGATATTTATTGATGACAGATACGCCTACTTCTTGTGATCAACAATAACCGGCCCGTGGTTTTTGGAGCTCGCGCTCTTTGCAACCACATTTTGACCAACAATATTCTCCTCCCTTCCGATCTGGACCGCTTCCAGAGCCTGCACATCCGCGCACCTCTTACCGGATTTCAAATTACTCATTGTCCGCTTTATACTCTTGCGTGCCTTCTTGGTGAAACTTGGCTAGAAGAGGATGTTGTTAACGCACTCCTTGAACTCCTCTATCTCAAGAACGCCATTTTGACAGATACAGATCCCACCTTCATCGCCCTTCCCACTTCCTTTTCTCATGACACGCGCTATCTCTTTGAGCAGGGGCTTGGGTACAGCTCCAATCTTTCCCTTCTCCGTCGCCGCCTTCGGGCTGTTCCGACCGCCAACATATCCTTTGTCACATGCGAGTCCAATCACTTTTCAGCATATCGTTATTTTCCAAAGTTCAATAGTCTTCGTCTCGGTGACTCCCTGGGTCGTCCTCCTTCCGAGGATATTTTGCCTGCATTCAATTGGGTCATCCAAGAGCTTTCAAACGACGGATACCCAGCTCCCGAGAAAGTTGGTGAGGGTCACATGGCGCAGCAAGGCCCTCAGTCCGGCAGTTGTGGCATCGCCGCCGTGAATTTTATCGTTCGTGGAGAGCTATCCAATCCGCCAATTTGGGATGACTCCTCTTCCCCACTCTTCCGCAACAAGGCTCTTCAAGATCTTATCATTTATCATTTAGTGGCGGCAGGACAGCAATCCGTAAGTGATTGTCTTGAATTTTGTTCCATTCTAATTTGTTTTCATAGGCGGAAGACACTTGGCGTATCCCATGTGCGCTTGCCCCTTTGATGGGGTCTGAGACGTTGACCGACAATCCATGTCAAGCCGTTGGCTACGACGACTTCAACCTCTATCGCCCCACGGTAGGTTTTCATTGATTATGGATTCAATTTATTAACGAGTCTCAGGCAATGCATCCTATTCATATCTTCATGGCGAAAATCCGGGACCAGCCTCTCATTGCATTACCACGTGGTACTCCCCAACACAATGGTACTACCAAGGTCAGAATTTGTTCCCGACATCCTGTTCTGTTTCTGAATTCAGTTGTAGTCTGCTGCTGCTCCACTTCCAATTTCGAAACTTCCTGCGCATTCCACTTCCGCTCCCGTTATTGTGTTGCCTAATGGCAACGGCTCCGAGTCTGACTCCGAGTCTGTCATCGACTTGACCAATTCGAGCCCTGTCATTCCAGCGAGAACTCAAATTAAACGGGAAGTCGTGGATCTTACAAGCAGCGGGAAACCCAGTCTCTGTCCCCGCCGCTCTCCACCGCTGGCTGGAACAATCGTCTTACCTGATTCAGACTCAGACGACGATGTCGTCATAACTGGCCAATCCTTCAGTGCTGCGTCAGACATCAAGCTTCGAACAAAGCGAGAGCCATTGTCAGATCTCTCCAATGCCCAACGTCCGCCTCTTCGTGTTCTCAATGATATCGATATTGGGATGGAGTACAGCTCCTTTGACAAAGGCCAAGCTGCTGTTTATGCTCTGGAGGCTAGCCGTGGTCATATTTGGCGTATTGGGCAGACAAAGAAGGTCAATGACGTGCCGCGTAGAATCACTTTGCGGTGCAATCATTATTACCGGCACACCGCTACGCACCTCAGCACCATCGACCCCTCAGACTATCGGAAGGGGAAGACCATCAAGACGGATTGCATGGCTCATGTGAACTTCTGTCGCAACGCTGATGGGACTTGGAAGGTTTCTATGACAGACTGGAAACATAACCACCCACCACAACTCCCACCCGAGGGTATTGTTGCTCGCCCTCCCACACAGGAACAACAAGCAGTCGTCGCGGATCTATGCGCTACCTCGATCGGCAATTTCACGCGCAGCCAGATTGCTAAGGTCCTTGGTGACCGCTTTCCTGGTCATATTCTCGAGCTTCGTCAGATCACCAACATGATGAATAAAGCCCGCAGAGAAGCTCAGGCTGAAGTCAACAGCCTTGGGGGTGACATGGCTACTATCATTGACGAAATCACGCGGAAGAATGAGACAGAACATGGCTGGCGCTATGCTCTTCGTCTCGACGATCAACAAGTAGTAGTCGGTTTCTGGTGGCAGTCCCCCACTCAGGTTAGTCCTCTTTTGAAATGTCCTTCTGCTGTGATTCTGACATTTTTATAGGTTGCACTGACCAAGCGGTATGGCGATGTCCTCCTCAACGACAACACGTATAACCGTAATCGATACGGATATCCCCTCAACATCGGCATTATCATCGACAATTTCGGCAAATCTCGTAACGCATGGTATTCATTTCACGAACGTGAAGACATTGAGACCCACACCTGGGTTCTACAGCAACACCTCGAAAGCGCTGGCTATCCTCCCTACCTGTTTGGGTCTGACCGTCACCGGTCTCTCATTGGTGCGCATGATCGTGCGATTCCAACTGCGTTTCATCTGTTTTGTCTGATGCACATGGATACAAATGTTACGGGAAACCTGCGGTCCCTGCTTTCGCACGTTTGGGATAAGTTTCGCAATGACTTTTGGACCACATATCGTGCTGTCTCCCCAGATGATTTTGATCGCCTTTGGAAGAAACTTACTTCCACCTATCCAGCTGCCCAACCATACCTCGACCAGGAGCTCTATCCATGTCGACAGCATTGGGCCTGGGCCTGGGTTGGAAGCACTTTCACGGCTGGCGTTCGGACCACCGGTCGCGTTGAGTCCGAGAATCGTGTCAATAAAACGATAGGTGGGCCCAAGAAAACCTTGCTGCAACTTTTTAGAGGTCTGAACGAGCGCACAAATGACCAGAAGGTTCAAGATCTCATACGCCATCGAGAGGTATGCATTCATCAACATCGCAAGTTATTCTAGCTGATCCAATTCAATCACTCTTAGTCCGCGAGACAGCAGCATGCATCCAATGTCGAAACAATGTTTCATCCTATCATCACGGCCTTGCGAAAGTATGCAGGTCCATTTGCAAATCAGAAATGCCGTCGGGAAATGGATGAAAGTATGTTTTACACTGCTGAGGTTGTCCAGCTTCCGTCAGGAAAGCGCCACTGGGTATTCCTCCGTCTTTTGTTCTTGTATAATATTCCGCTCATCCCCACTCAGGACGAATATGCAATTGAGTTCCAGCAGGAGCACGGCTACACCTGGGATGATAATGAAGAGGTGCGTACTCTGTACTGTACTGTACTGGAGAAACACACTTATGAAGTTGTTAGCGCTCTATGATCAACACCCATGAAAACGACCGTGCCTATATTTCCACTAAATGGCTCATCCATCAGATTGTACAACGAGGACTGCAGGTCAAGCATCTCATCCGCATTACTCACCGGGCGACACATTCCATCCACTATCTTGCGCTTCTTCGAGACGGCCGATATTTGTGTGACTGTTGCATGGATCAGAATCTCGGACTTGTGTGCCGCCATTTCTTTCTTACATGGGTCACTGTTCAAGATCTCCCTTTCCACATTTCATTCATTCGTTCACGGTGAGTGTTTGAAACATAGAATACATTGGTTAATTTCCCATCGCTGATTGCGGCCGGCCTCACAGATGGTTACAAGACCCCGAGCTGGACGTGGCCGGCCTGTCAGCGATAACTAAAACTCATCAAGTCCGCCCTGAGGATATACGTTTGGTCACCAAAGCCATCCCAGCTCTTCTCAACCCCAGCCCGCCAAAAAACAGCTCTAAAACTCCGCATCCTCCAATTAATTCCTGTCCTACCGAAACCCTTCCTGCATGAGAAGTTTTCCATGAGGTCCAGGCTGCGATTCGCCCGTTGATGACCCATGTCGAGACCCGTGAACAGGTTGATAAGCTGCTTCGTAGCATCGATGGCATCAGGTGAGATTTCTGGTATCTTTTCAATGCACACTAAGTACTCACGAGGTCTCAGACAGCAAAATGACGAACAGCGATACCGGGAAACAATCCATGATCCACCTATTGTCCAGCACAAAGGTCACCCTCGTACTCAGCGTTTGACCGGCGCTACCGAGGGTCGAGCTTTGGGTGGTGGAGGGTCGAAGAAGCGGCGCATTGAGGATCGAGAGAATATCGAGCCTGAAGGTATTGCACACAAGAAGCCTCGCCCTGGTCGGCGCTGTGGGGTTTGTCGTCAGGAAGGCCATTATCGGGGAACTTGCCCTCTTTTTGTCTTCGTAGTCGAATGTCCAATAGTCTAGTGTAGTCTGAGTCTCTGTAAATCAGTTCTGAATCCGCACTCCCAATTGTGTTTGAGGTTTTGAGAGAGAACAAGAGGCGTGTGAGTGTGAGAGTGGACTCTGACATGTGTGTCGGCTATTAAGACGGTCATCCGTGTTTTTCTTCCCGGCCGTATGTCATAGATCTCTGTTTTTAGATTGCACCACAGAGTCAGCTCGATGACGGAGGATGCTCGAGGAAGGGTGCACACCTCGAGTGAACCTCCGTCATCTCTCTGGTCATGTGGCTAGCGAGAAAGGTGACAAAATTTCTAGAAGAAAAAATGAAAGGAGTTAGCCGGCAAGCGGCGGGGCACAAACAGAATTCAGAACAATTTTCCTGTGAGCCTTCTATTTTTTGGACAATTATGATTGTGCACACACTCTGCATACCTGAAAAGAGATGGGATTGAGCAAAGTTGATGTAAGTACTTGCTGGATGAAAGTGAGTGGCAGCAAGTGACAGCGCACAAATTTAAATAAATAGGACTGAGGCTTTGAACAATTTTTCAGACACCTCAATGTTCGCTCGGTCGACGCTTGCGCGCCAACCAGCTCACATTGACTGTGTGAACTTCAGACTGCCGAAGTGGCCGGAAGATTGTGTGCACTTATTGAATGATCCAATGATGCCCCAGTCACATGCTAATTTTCGGACATTTTTGGTCACCAAGAGCACAATCAGAACTAAAGTTCTGTTTGTGAAAAAATCTAGACTCCCGCAATGTGTGGCTGTGAACAACGATGGAGACTGTGTTAACAGCTTACTCATCTTGACACAGTCTTCATCGTTCACGACCGCGTCAGGTCACGGAGCGCGCGCTTGTGACTGTGACTGACGCGTCTCAGGAATATTTATTGAAGGCTTTAGCCAAATACTGGCAAATATCCCGGCGCCGGCGAACGCAGAAACCAGGTTTCCACATAGAATCTATTTATGGACGGGGGGTTTCTGCCTGCAACCGGGTTTCTGAATAGAATTATCCTGAGATATGCGTCGAAATTTAAATGCTCACGTTGATCTTGTCAATGTAGCGAATCAGATCAGCTTTGTGCCCAATCCCCCCCGCGCCCAGGCCTCCTTATAGACACTCACGGACGGCATTTCCGATTCCTCGTCGGAAATTTCATCCAAAGGTGGGTCATCAAATGCGGTGTCGTCGCACAGGTCGGGCATCCGTCGATCTATAGGGACAATCGCATGTCTAGGTATTGGACGGAACCCCATAGCACAGGAAAGAGGAGGATTCGCTGGGAATTCCATGATCAACTCCTTTAGTCGCGGGAATAAGGATGTGATGGCGGCCAGGGATTGGAGCTTTGCCAGTTTGCACCGCAGCGCGAGAGATTGAAGAGGTACAGCATTGCGCGAAAGAGCAACGCAGGCGGCCATGAGATCGTCCGGCCGAAACGGTCCATTTACAATTTTGACGTGCCTGACGGGGTGAGAGGGAGCCAGTGACTTAATCACGGTGGGCGGCCCTGTGAGATCGCGCAAAAGGGGGATTGTGCTAGCCGGAAGGATGGGGAATTGAGATTGGGAATGTATATTCAACACCTGTAGTCGGGGACACCGACTGAAGAAACGGAACAGTTCGGTCGCGTCGAGGTCGCCTCCCAGGGAAAGCTGAACTAAGTTCCACAATGTGGATCCCAATCCTGAAATCATGAGAGACAAGTATGGCCCAATCATGTCGAGCGTGCGGAGACTCTCTGGGGAGGCTAGTTGGATTGGTGCGCCGAGAGGCGATCCAGTAGGTCTGTCAAATCCAGATATTTTCAAGTTTCAATGGATAAAAGGCGGTCCGAGGTGATGATGAGGCAATTGTTAAGACGGAGCTCCTTCAGATTACATAGTGAACCCAGCGTGTCGCGCAAGGAACCCGTAATGGTAGTTCGTTCGAGATGCAGAGAATGTAGATTCGAATAAAGGCCAAGAGTGGTGAAAAACGTGGTGATGACCCTCTCTTTGAGGAGATCAAACAAATGAATGTTCTGAATCTCGGGATAGACGCGACTGAGGGGAATCGTGATGGCATGGCTGAGTGAGACCTTCCAGGAGTGAACAAACGGAGCGAAAGGACCGTCCACTAATCTGTCCAGCCGAACTGCAGTACGATGGAGATGGTGAACACGATCCATCCAGTTATCGACGTTCAGTCCCCCGGCATGCAAAGCTGCCACGTCCAGGATTTGGTCCCGGAACAAATGGGGGAGAACAAGAGATCGAAAGAGCTTGCACACCAACGAGATGCGTCGCAGCTGACGAAGGGAGCACAGAGCCCAGCACGCAAGCCAGACCTCGGCAGGTACGAGGTGAATCGGTGCCTCCGTGAGCATGCTCGTCGACGTGTGGGAGTGAGGAATCGTGAGCGGAGTGACATTGACAATGTCACTGATGATAGTGGCGTTTGAGTGGCGTGTTAGTTTTTCGCACGGAGCGTCTTCGATGGCAGTAAGCGCCCAATGAAAAAAATCCAAGACGTGTGTTGCCAATGGTCTAGACGAAATTCGATCCTCGAACAACAATTTCTTCCCGTGCTCCGCGCCGAAATTCCCATTGAAAATATCGTTGTTTACGTTGCACTAGTGCATTCGGTTGTCAGAGTGCAGCAGTTGACAGGTGGCTGTGCGGGTTGTTAGGATTAGACGGATGTACCATCGCAGCAACATTCCATTCTTGGTCTCTACATCCGCGACTCGTCCTGCGTCCCGTTCCGCCGCCTCCCCGGAACTCAGCCAACCAGACGGAGATCTTGCAGATCTCACGTCTCCATCTGGTGACAGCAGCGCGGTTTTTTCACCGCGAACATGCCCAGCAGCAAACCTGACGCCGAAAAACAGCCGTATATCAATAAACCAGCCAATACTTCCCGCTTAACGCGATCCTGGCCTACTCACCGTACCCAACACGCGACTCTATCGGGAGATTCCTCCCACGACCGAGAACCGCCGACCCCGACTCTTCTGACGAGTCATCATTGACACTCTCTTCAATCTTTTCTTCTCGAGGCTTGCCGAGCCCCCGCACACCAGCTACTTCCCCAGCCCCAGCACCAGACCCGGTCGCCCTGCACGCCGCCTTAACCACCATCTCCGCCGCACCAGTTCTAGAATCCAGCGACACGATGACCGACGCAAATCCCCGTCTCTTCAGGGGTGACGGCATCAACGAGAATGCCACGGACTTCCTCAACACCATAAGGCGCCGCAACCTGCTTAGCCCCACGTGGAAGGACGAAGAGAAGCTGGAGTTCTTCGAGCTCAGCTTGAAGTCAGGCAGCTACGCAAAGAGCTGGTACAACAAACTGCCAGCCACGGAGAAGGATACCTTCAAAAACCTCGCAGCGGCGTTCCAGAAGCAATGGCCGGAGAAGGAGATGGCGGAAAAGGAGAAAGGGGAGCTGCACGAGGAGCTACTTAGCCTGGTCCTACGGCCCGAGGACGTGGGCATGCGCATCGAGGAGGATGGGATCCAAGAGTGGGGACACGTTCGCTGGGCCATCAAGGCTGCAGAGCTCGCCGCCCGTGTGGGGGACAGCGGTGGCCTTGTCCCGCAAGTCCTCAAGAACATCCCAGACTCCCTCCTGCTGCGCCTCGGGCCTAAGCGCGGGACGTGGCCGGAGCTAGTCCAGACGATGAAGGACGTTCCCTCCACGGACATCGCGTCTGTGCAGCGCATGGAGACCCGACTTGCGGGGCTGGAAGCCCTCATCACCAACGCCAATGCCACGATCGCGTCACTGCAGCAGACACCGACCCGCGGACTCACCGCTGCTTTCTCTGGGATGGCGGCGTCATCGCCTGCACGTAACGACCCTGTTCGGCGCAATCTCTTCCCCGTGGCAGCGGCCAACCCTGCTGGCCCGACGCGTGCATACCGCCCAGATGCAGAGCGCCTGCAGATGATCCTCGCGGCCCCGGTCATCATCCACGCCCGCAATGCGGCCGGGCTGGCGGCGTATGCCCAGCAAATCGCTGCCTATGCGCAGAAGCACGGGACCCGCAAACCCAGCGAGGAGCGCCCATACCCGCTGACACCTGGCACGGCTGCAGTGGGGTCGGGTGAATGTCACAAGTGTGGCCTCGTTGGCCATTACAGTGCCGAGTGCCCGACCGCCACCAATCTCCTCATCCCCGACATTGAGACCAGATGGCGCCAGATCGTCCAGTCAATCCGCACCCGCGCTGCGCGGACTACACCAGCCGCCACCCCCCATCAATGTCGTCGCAGATGTGGAGGATGCGCTGGAGCACGATGTATTCGGCACGGCCGAGTATGACCAGCGCGTCATCGAAGAGTACCTGCGGAGCCAGGGAAAAGTGGGGGGGGCCGTCTGCCTGAGCGAGTGCGAGACAGCCCCAGAATACCAGAGGAGCGGTGGGAGCGGGAGTCCCCGAGCGCGAGGAGGAATCGCTCGGGGACGCGCCCAAATCTCGCACGCAGCATTCCCCGAGTCGTGGGGAGGGAGTTTTACTACCAATGGACGATGCGGCAGTTATCCCAGATGCTCATTTGTACCCTTACTTACCATCTCAAGTTCTTGATTTGTATAGTGTGGGATCGCACGAGGGGAAGCAGAAGAGTGTGCCATTCATCCAGGAGGTGCTACTACATGGGGAGGGAGAGGCCACGCTACGGGCAGTCATCGACGATGGCGCGATGGCAAACGCCATCGACGAGGATGTGTATCGGACCATCAAAGAAGAGATTGGGGAGTTGTTGACGTCCACAGCGCGTACTACGCATGGCAGATGGGCACGTGGTGCCGTCGAGAGGGCTTTGGCGAGGGGACGTCACATTTGGCGGTGTACGTGCATACGGCGAGTTCGAGATCTTCCCGAGTGGTGGCGCTTGGGTCGCACTATTCGGGAAGCCACTCCTCGAAGCATTCGGAGCGTGGCACGGTTATGAGGAGGATGTAATCGTGCTGCTCAATGGCGAGCGGACTGTGCGAGTCCTGAACTCGCACCCCAAGAGTGTGCAGCGGAGCAGGAATGCGGACCCCGTCATGGTGATGACGGTAAGACCCGCAATGCGCGAGACCATCCCGGGAGGTAGTAGCGCACCTCCCGCGAGGCAAGCACCTTCCCTTACATCCGGCGCGGCCATGGAACGGGTTGACCAGCCCGAGATCACAGGGCAGAGTTTGTCGGCGCGTTGTGAGCCGACTTGCGATCAAAGCAGATGGTGGAGGTCAACACCCTCCGAGAGCGGGCCCAAGCATGTTAATACTACGGGGGGACAGGATATACCCCCCGCGAGGCAAGTCCAGACCCCTGAAAGCATTCCCTCAGACAACGACGATAAGCACACCGCAGAAATCACTGCAAGTATAGTGGCGCACCAGAGAGACCGGTTCTGCACGCCAGTCAATAGCAACACTCCCCCAGCAAAGCCAAAACACACGCGGTTGGGCAGTAGGGAGCGGTGTCACGAGGAGAGGACTGCGCAGGAGCTGCAAGCGGGGGTAAACGAGAAAAAGACCCCCATGAGGCAAGTCCACGACGCACCTCTTACTCGTCCTGGGACCTTGGGTGACGCACACGACGTAGTGAAAGAGAAGGCGGATATAAAACCCAGCGCACAGCGGCGAAGGGCAATCGCAGAGCGGAGAGAAAAGAAGCAGCGAGCGAGTGAGGTGCTGGAAAGAGCTCAGACAGCAGAGACGAGGCAGAGGGCAGTGGCTGCTAAAGCCGTGCTGGCGGCATTGGTGGGCGAACGAGGTGTGCAGCGGCAAAGGTACACGGCAGAGGAGCGGCGAGCATGGCGCAAGATAAAGGTGCTGGGCAAGAGTGGGAGCGATCACGTGTCCCGGAGCGCGACAAACTCAGGGGGGGATTCGCGATCCCCCTCGAGGGAAGTCCCACCCCACATCGATCTCGTTGCAGTCAATATTACTGACACGGACGGTCGTAGGAGACCACGGCGCGCATACAAGCCTGACCACCAGGTGGGCAGATGGCCCAAAACGGGAAGACAAGAACCCAGAAATCAAAATTCCGAGTCGGAGTCAACGACTCCACGCGCGCAACTTTTAGGGGGGAGTTCGGCGTTCCCCTCTGAGGGGAGTAGAATCCGCTCAAAGTTGGAAACAGAAGCCGTACATTGATGCACATATCGACAGCCGACTACCTCACCTGAGAGATGGAGTCCCAAATCAAGGCGAACCAGCACAGAACTGGACCGAGATATGGCATCTAGATGATGCTGCTGGTCTCTCGAAGGACGAACCCGGTGTTGAACAGCCTGAGCCCGCCGGCGATACAGACAGGACACTCTTCATGAGGAAAACTAACCCTCGGGACAGCCGCAGGATGGCCGAAGTCAAACGGCGAATCACAATCGGGAAAGATCTTTCCCCAACAGAGCGGCAGCAGGTCGACGAACTGCTCGATGAGTTCATCGATGTGTTTGGGTTATTCATGAGCGAAGTGTATGCAGTCCCAGGGGCAGAACACCGACTCAATATCCCTGCGGGGGGCAACCTTCAAAACAAAGGTTAACCAGCGGCCGCTCAGCCCACCGCAACGCATTTTTTTCAATACAGTCCTGGACGAGATGCTTGATGCGAGCGTTATTCGGCCCATCAACCCAGCTGATGTCAAATGTTGCGGCTCGACGACACTTGCGCAGAAAGCCCATAACGGGGATGGCCTTTCCATCGAGGAACTACAACGTCGCGTTGATGACCAGTGTGTGGCCAGTGGCTTCGAGTCTGCATTCAAAACCGAGTGGGAAGGTACTAAAAATACCACCGAACAATCCAGCACACCCACAGAAAAGAAGTGGCGCGTCTGCCAGAGCTTCAAAGCGCTGAACGATGTAACAAAAGTCGCTCCCGTACCTCAGGGCGATATCTGCACAAAACAGCAACGCCTCAGTGGCCATCGTTGGGTGCACACCTTCGATTTCGCATCCGGATTCTACGCGTGCGCTATCCGTGAAGAGGACCAGCCATACATCTGCTTCTACGTCGAGGGAAGAGGCTATTTCTGTTATCAGCGTATGCCGTTTGGACTCACCGGCGCACCCTCAACGTTCGGCAATATGACCGCAACAGAATTGGGCAACCTTGTGGGTAGCCTCTTCGAACTGTTTGTTGACGACGGCGGCATGGGAGCAGATGATTTTGACAACTCACTGGCAGACCTCCGAGTTCTGTTCACCAGATGCCGAGAGCGCAAGTTAACGCTCTCCGCCGCGAAGTCCCAATTCTTTGTAACCGAGGCCACATTCACCGGGGCTCGGGTTGGGCCGGATGGAATCAAACCTGACCTCACAAAACTCACTGCAGTGGTCGACTGGGAAACCCCGAGAGATCTTCAAAATCTCGGCGCATTTCTCGGGCTCACAGGTTATTTTCGGAATCTCGTCAAAGGGTACGCAAATATTGCGCAGCCGCTGACAGATCTTATCCGCGCTGCCGAGATGCCTCGGAAGAAGGGTAAAGGCACATACCGTCGGGCGATGAGAGGCCACAGCCTTGCGGCGGAGTGGGGCCCAAAACAACAGCGCGCTTTTCTAGCCCTGAAAATTGCGCTCACACAAGAGCCGGTGCTCAAGGGTCCCAAGTTTGACGGCACACCATTTATAGTCACAACAGATGGGAGTAAGCACGGCTTTGCCGGCATGCTCTCCCAGCTACACGTCACGGTCGATGCGGATGGTAAAGAGACTCGACGTCTCCACCCGGTCGGATTTGCATCAAAGCGGACTTCGGCCTCCGAGGAGCGGTATAAACCGTTCCTACTTGAGTTCGCGGCGCTGAAGTACAGCCTCGACAAATTCTCTGACCTCATCTGGGGCTTCCCAGTCGAGCTCGAGACTGACTGTCAAGCGCTTCGGGATCATCTGCTGAACGACAAACTCAGCGCGACACACGCGCGGTGGCGGGAAGTTGTCACTGATCACCAAATTGTTGATGTTCGGCATCGTCCGGGCAAAGGCAACGTGGTCGCGGATGGATTGAGCCGCAAATTTGTGGGTGTACCGCTTGCTAAAGGCGATGGTCATGAATGGACTGTGTGCGAAGACTGGGAGGCACGCACCGGGCTAACCCACGCATTTTTCCACGTCACCGAGGAATCCCCGCATTCTGACCTACTGGACAGGTTCAAGGACGAGAATGTCTTTAAACAGGTTCTCGAAGCTCTGCTAGAGCTCGACCACGGAACTTCCCCACGCGAACGCCGGCGAAGCGCGCCACCGCGCGCTCGACTTCCACATTGAGGACGGCAGGCTGTGGAAATTCGGCCCGAAATCCGTGCGTGGGAGGGACCGTGTCGAGTGCGTGACCAGGGTCGAGGCTACGGAGTTGGCGCGCCAGCTCCACAGACAACACGGGCACTTTCACTGCGACATGATCAAGGTTCAACTCCTCGATCGCATCTACAGCCCCGCGCTCGACCAATCGATTATTCAAGCAATTACCGAGTGCGGGCAGTGCAAGAACTTCGGGGCGAAGCACTTGCAGTCACTTCTCGAGCCGATAACGCGACGCCACCCCTTCGAGCTCATGGTCGGGGATACCCTATCCATGCCGCGTGGAAAGGGGAGGTTATCACAAACTCGCACTCGAGATGGACACGTACGCACAGAAGCTTTGGGCCAAACCACTCATTACTGCAGCCTCCGGTTCAACCACAGTTACAAGGCTGAGGAAACTGTGGAGTGACTTCCGGGCGCCCGAGGCATACATGTGCGATAACGGACCCGAATTCGACAACGCGCAGCTTCGCGAGCTGTGCGAGGAGTTCGGAGTCGAGCTGCACTATGTGGCTGCATATTCCCCGTGGGTAAACGGCCTCGTGGAGGGGATGAACGCCAAACTCCTGGGCCGGCTGAAGCGCATGTGCGCCCCCGACCTCGGAGAGGACGAGTACGATGCGATGGGCTGGGAGAAGCTGCCAGCTAATTGGCCCGAACACCTCAATGCCGCGGTGCTCGCGCTAAATAACCAAATATTACCTGCGCTAAAGTTTTCCCCAGATGAACTGTTGTTCGGGCTCGTCATCAACACGGTGCAGACCCCCCTGGGGGACGCAGTGTCACCGGTCAACGAGGCAGACGCAGGATTGCAGATGGCGTACATGGGTCAGCTTCGGCTAGACGGGTATGCAGAGATTGTGGACCACGCAGTCCGCAGGAAGGCCCAGTTCGACAGGAAAATCATGGCTCGTGCACCTAAGGAGGTGATATTCAAAACAGGGTCGCTGGTACAGGTGTATAACACCGACTACGAGCCCGGCTCAACCTTCAAGGTCGAGCGTAAAATGGTCCCGATGTGGTCGGCACCAAGACGTATCACCAGCCGGGCACGAAATTCTTACAAGATAGAGACGTTGGAAGGCTTACCAATTGGTGGGCGAGTCAGCTCGAGGCACTTAAGGCAGTTCGTTCCGCGGCGGGGCACGGTCTTGCACGAGCTACAAGAGGAGTGGGCGACTGGTTTAGAGGAGTTGGGCAGAGAGGATATTCAGGGAGGCCGATGAAGATGAGGTTATCGGGACGCGACAAGGACGCCGCTTCACTTGAGAGGGGGGTACATGCACTAGTGCATTCGGTTGTCAGAGTGCAGCAGTTGACAGGTGGCTGTGCGGGTTGTTAGGATTAGACGGATGTACCATCGCAGCAACATTCCATTCTTGGTCTCTACATCCGCGACTCGTCCTGCGTCCCGTTCCGCCGCCTCCCCGGAACTCAGCCAACCAGACGGAGATCTTGCAGATCTCACGTCTCCAACGTTGCAAGAGCAAGAGCAAAGAAGGGCGCATAAAAAATTGATTGACAAAGATCCCTAATGACTATGTGGAACCAATATCGAGCGAGCAATGCAGAACCACCTTCAGATGATGAGAGTCAATGCCGAAGAAATTTTTAGACAGACACCACTGCCGACTTGAAATCATTCATTTTTGGGACAGTTGCGAGTTTCAGAGTCGTCCGTGTAATATAGAAATGGATGAGGGACGACCCAGTTCTCGACATGAAGGTGGAAAGCAAGAATTTATCATGCGCGAAGGTTTGAGACGATGGTCTAAAACCAATGGCAAATCAGAAATTACAAGGCGTGCAGTTAGACTCGCCGCAGGCAGGTAAGAGGTAGGTAAGATCCCACGGCACGGTCCCGCTCAGAAAAGTAAACAACAACGAGCATGATGAGGGTCGAGCCGAAGGGTGTTCGGCCGAATTATCGCCGATCAACGCAGAGATCAATACGGCTCGCCTTTGGCTTCAAACCACCATGCTGATTCTTTTGACTGGGGCTTGCGAGCGATTATCCACCTTTCAAACGTTCTCTCCTGAACTGGATGTGTAGAGCTACAAGATTCTCCTCGTTCCGGTTAAATCCGGAAGGCTTGACTTCCAGAAATTAGCTTTCCGGGATCTAAACTGTGCATCGGAGCCCGATGCGTTCCCCGAGGCTTGGCGGATCTTTCTGGTATTCCTATAGGTATTAATCGGATCAAGTGCTGTGTGGCATAATTACCCCGCAATTTTTGAGGTCGCTGGGTTAGTGTGCAAGATGCGGACCTTCGCCTGCCTCCTCTAACTTCTTCCCTTCTGAGAACATCGAGGGCCTCATTCGCAATAACACACATTGGGTCAGGCTCCTACCCACCCACACGTTACGGGGTTGGGGAAGACAGAGTAGCAGGATTCAAAGCTGGATCACAGTAATGTAATACGAAAAGACAAATCACTGTTAGCCGAGACAATAGCTTCCGAACTTCCAAGGCCCCAACCCCTCCACGGCGGCTGGCGTTTAACAGACGTAAACAACATAGCCACCCGCTTGGCCAAATTTCTGTGAACATTGCTTTCGTTCTCGTGCCTCCCCATAAAATTAGCAGATGGGATTCAGGCACCCGCGAGAGTCATCTGGGCTAATCCTGACATTTTTGCAGGAGGTTGATGTTGAGAAAGAATATTTTCGCAAAATGTGGCTGTGTTGTTTACGGCTGTTAAACGCCAGCCGCCGTGGAGGGGTTGGGGCCTTGGAAGTTCGGAAGCTATTATGTCGGCTAACAGTGATTTGACATTATGTATGACTACAAGTGCTAGGACACGGATTTCACTTGTAACTACGGCTACTCTGTCTTCCCCAACCCCGTAACGTGCGGGTGGGTAGGAGCCTGACATTGGGTCGTTATGCAATTGCTATCCGTCTAAGTCCTGCCGAATTTCCCAGTCAATATCGCCATCGGCATGGTTATCGAGGGTCTCCAAGCTGTAAATTGTCACGGACTCGGTACTCATGACTGAGGGACCGGGGGCCCTGGTCCCTGGATTCCCTTCACCTCCGCCCAACTTCCGCCGACAATGCTCGAATTCCGAGTTTGGTGGGTCCGAAAGTCGCTTGGTTTAAGCCAGTCCCATTGGACTTAGACGACTAAGAGCCGCTTGTGAAATTTCCAAACCTTTTCTGCCGTTGAAAATTGGAAGTTACTATGCTCGCAGCTATCCATGTCTTGCTGGCGGGGTTCGATCCCGGACTCGGCTCTCAGATCAACGAACTGATGGCGGACCCCAATATTAATCAACCACTCAAAATGAAGTTATCTGGCAATCCTGTCTCGGCAACCCAGCCGTTCTTGGTGACAATCCGGTATGTTCCCTGATTGACAGCGGAGAATGAAAAAAAGAAGTGCAGGATTGTCACCCGAACTCTCTCTCTTTTTTCATTCTCCGCTGTCAATCACGGAGATTTCCACCGGAACGGTTGGGCTACCGAGACAGCTGGCAATCTTGATCAGGTCGTAGCCTTCTCTCAGAAAGTCGTCTGACCATGCATGCTTCGGATTCTCATGCTCTGCAGGGCCTAAATCGTCGAGATTTAGTGTTTGCTCGTAATTCAATTAGCCGCGTTCCGCGAACCAGAGATGGCTCGTTAGATTGTTTCATCCTCAAGCCGACCCCTAACTGTGAGTTTGAGTCAACGACACGAGACTGTGCGTCCCGACACCAGTCACTGATGTTGGGTGCCGAGAGCACGTGTCCCGAGGCCCACATCTCAGATCAGGCCCATGACCACTTGTATCGGGCCGACTGGACTCAAGTACTCCAGCTCGTGAGCATCGTTCGCCACTCCCCCTCCGCTTCCCGAGCGTGAACCTCCAAGCGCCATGTTCTTCGTATTATCTAGTATCCTTATCGCTGCTGCCGTTTCTGCGGCTGCGCAATCTCTTCCGTCTACCTGGACGGGCGAGGAGGCAGTTGCCGCTGGGCTGCTCGCCGTCATTCCGGGGCCCCCAGAGGTAGGCATACTTTCTCAATGAGCTAGAGAAATCGCCTGATCCAGTCCTAGGGTCTTCCCAGCGTCCTTCCTCAGGGTACCCAGCCCTTCTCGAACCATATTATTCTCTGGGTGAGTGAATGACACCATCCTATTCTCAAGAAAAGTCCGTGACTCATGGACACCTATGAAAGAGCAATGCGAATGCTTCGGGAACCTCTTTCAACCCGGGTTTCTTCGGTCAAAACACCTTTTGCGTTGATTTGAGCCTGAGAGACACGTCCTTCGATGACATGGCCCAGAGCTTCTTCTTTGCGACTGATTTGAGTTGCGACTTGTTTATGTATGTCTTAGCATCCTGATCGATCACTATGCTTCCTTGGCTTGACGCCTCATTGCAGAAACGCGGGATGCACGGGCACTGGAATTATAAATGCGCCGAGCGGTGACTTCTTCGCCCTAACCGGAATCTTGTATGTGTCTTTCTCGGATACATCTCTTTCGCAAAGACTGAATGACAATTCAGCGCCCAATCTTTGACTTCATTCTCTTGCAAGGCTCAGTCGTAACCTTGGATATACCTCACCAGGACCGGGAGAGGGACGATATAATCATATATTATTGAGTATCTTCAGAGAGGGAGAAGACTGGGTGCTGCTGGGTTACGGTTTCTACCATGGATTTTTCGGTTTCAATGACACCCTTCCATTGAAGAGCCCTCATTCTGAGCCCTGATGCCGTCACGCCTGTGGGTTCTAGGTTCAGGTTGCTGAAGACTGAAGGTAAGGATGAGGAGCGCGAGCGGCGCATCAATCCTGCCCGAACCATCAATTATCACAGTGGGAATCCATACGCCGGTTGAGCGCTCCAGTACAAGTAGCAGCAGGTAAGTGGACTGGGGGACCATATGTGGCCCCAGAGACATTTCTGGTAGCAATAATTCTTCATATTCATACCAGCAAATCCACTGAATGATTGAAATTGTTCAACTATTTAAACCGTGTACAACTTACGATTAAAACCGTGTACAAGCAGATATAAACGGAAACGGCTGCCAGAGCCTTATCACTGTGTACAGTATAAATAACGTATTCTGCAGCAGTTATATCATCCCTCAGAGAACACGACGACGTCTGAGTTCGGTTGTTGATGGTAAGAACCTAATCGACTGGTAGATTGAGTGCACGTACCTCTGGAACTTGGCTGCCTTGCCTTTCTTGCCGGCCTTCTTCGTCACCGTCGCGACCTGGTTCGCAGTAGCCTGTGAATAGAGCACCATGAAATTCGGGAAAGGAGAGACTGACATCAGTCGCAGCAGCGCCCGCAGCGGTCACAACGGTCGTCTCGCCGTTGGATGCCTCGGCTTCGCCACTTCCCTGCATGAAATTCATTTTGTCAGTACTCGATGTAGAAAGTACAAGGAGTCAGTCACGCCGCCAGAAGAGTTGACGCTCACGTTCAGACCGTCGTCTAGACCATCGTCCACCCCAACGTCTGCACCACCATCGTTCAGACCGTCGTCTACACCATCGTCCACCCCATCGTCTGCACCACCATCGTTCAGACCGTCGTCTACACCATCGTCCACCCCATTGTCTGCACCACCATCGTTCAGACCGCCGTCTACACCATCGTCCACTCCGTTATCTGCACCACCATCGCCCAAACCATCGCCCACACCATTGCCTGCACCACCATTACCCAAACCATTGCCCACACCATTGCCCACACCGTTGTCTGTACCACCATTACCCAAACCATCGCCCACACCGTTTTGTTGCAGCGCAGCCTTGATAGCAGCAGCAAGGTCACCGCCATTGCCAGAGATTGCCTGAGAACGGATGGGTGAGCATATCTCCAGCTACGGAAGTAAGTGAAGGACTCACGACTGCCTTCTTGCGAGCCTGGATGAGAGGAGAAATGGTAATCCCCGAATATATTCGTGCACAACGATACACACCATCAGCGAGGGGTTCATGCCATGAGGGGCCGCGACAGCAGAGCCAGCGAGGGAGACAAGGAGGGGGACGACGGCGAGTTTGTACAGCATCGTAGCGTTGCGGACGGGTATGTAATCAAAGGGTAGAAGTCCTGCGAAATTGAATCGAGATGAGGAAGAAGAAGAAGAAAAAACCACCCGGGTCGACTGGGAATGTGATGAGGAAGGAAAGAACCAAAAAGCACACCGAATCCCTCCGTCAAAGGCACCCTCTTTTATACTTGGCAGTAAGGAATGAGTCCGACATCTTCCGCAATGAATGAATGAGCTCCACAAGCCAAGATGGGCATTGCTCGGAGCGCACATAGCACGCGTGAGTGATAGCGCCCTTACCCCACAACTCTCGCGATCGTTGCTTCGCAACAACAGCAACAGAAGCAGGAAACAGTAGGAGGAGATCATGAAGATGATTGTTGGATCTTGGAAGTGGTACCTTCCCGTGATTAACCCATATTATCTGAGACTGCTTACCGGGCCACCTTAGCATTCTTGACCGTGAGCCCACGTATAACGTGAGGTGGATCCCGTTCTATGGGTTTTAGAACGAAGGCATACATCCTGTGAGTCAGTCCAAATATTTTCCTCGAATTTACACAATGACTTTGTGGCATACTGAATTTTTCTTTCGGCGGTGTCCTAAAATGCCAAAAACGGCTTAGTGGGCCACCCCTGTAAATCGTTTGTTCGGCCTTGTCCTGAGACTCCCAATGTGTTCCAAATCATTAAAGACATATAATTACACCATTTTAAACACTGAAATGATACATCTGAGGTATGCAAGGACCATGGCTACTTCCCCTTTGAGCAAGGGGGGGTGGGTGAAATTGTGATGTCGGCTGAAAGGCACGTCGTGTAAAGCACAGGCGGAATCGATACTCCAAATTATGGTCAATATGACTCCATTGGATGTGTTTGGACCTCCTTATACATGGACGATGTTCCCCACATGCCGATAAGTCTCTCAAAAAATCCATCTGTACGGCCAACTGAATTTCGAGCATCTGAGGTAGTAGTGGGCCATTCCCGGGCAGTCGTGCACCTAAAATTCTAGGACTCTGGTACAATACATTATTGGGTATTTCAAATCCTAAAACAAAATTCCAGGGCCGCGAGACGCACAGCTCATTCGCTACAGAGGTGGCGGGAGTGGGCTGATCAAGATTAGATCAAGGTCTTTGTAGGGGTTACAGGATGTGAGACACAACACTTTTCACGTACAGGGGGGTGAAATGCAATGCTTTCGAATCAAGAAATGCGAACGAGCCCCAAAACTTGTGAATCGACAAAGAATTGGTGGAGAAATAAGCCAAAGACGCGCGCAAAGGCCGTTCGGAGATAAGAAATGATGCTCACACGCCGACATCTTGGTCGAGAACCGGCCGCAACTTTTGATCGCCGCATCACTCGGCCTCCAAATTTGACATACATTGTCGCAATAGGTCACATTCCATCCTATAAGCACCAAACCTGGTGATTCTACACCACAGCACCTTGTATTATGCAAGTGGCCCACTAACTAGTTCGGCCCGCTAAGGGGTCTCAGATAATAACAAATCCAGTGTATTTCCGCCATGAGAGCAAGTGTGCACCCCAAACCGCACAGACAACCACACTTATAAATCTCGAATGCATTCGATGTTCCGAAAATCGCAAGTCTTGTATTCAGGTTCAGAATGGTAGGAATTTCGTAAGAGCAGTCTCCAGTACAAGGGGCCAGAACCTTGCAGATGAGCTCAGATGTAGTTGCGTTCGGAAGCGGGAAATGGGAACATCTCATGAGTTTTGTCAAAGGGATGGCACCACGCAAGATGCGCTCAGAGACCGCCCGTCTGGCTTCCATTTACAAGACCAGCTAAACTACTGGCGGGAGGTCATCGTGGGCGAGTGAGAAGAAATCCGACCATCATGATGCGTTTGAATCGAATGAGTTAATCATTTGCATCGCCACTTGGAGCCAATCGCGAACTTTGCTGTGTCAAAAGCAGCAATACTGCTCCCCACATTGTGGGGGGGGCAACAGGGAGAGGCAGTACGGGCCGAAATTTGAACTGAAGCTCGGGCGAAGATTTAGATCACCGTGAAGGCCGATAACTAATGCAACTTCGAGAACTCTCCGCTTACGTCCCTCGTAGTCTCTTATAAACAGACGCTATAACTATAACCTCGTATCTCGGTTGTTATACGTCCCTCGGATCGGGGGGAGTGGCTTACACCGACTAGAAAACAGGTGACTTCTTTCCAGTGTTCGGAGAGACTTTTTTCAACTGGTTTTTGCCTATGAACATGTACCGCTGGAATGAAAGAGACTTTCTACATCGAACCACGGACGTTCTCACGATTCCTCTTCAACCAAATCATTTCTCGGTAACAATCACCACCGCCTTCACGTTGTTCGTTCCTTTCTGGACAGTCAAATTTCAAAATAACATCTCCAGCTTTATCCAACCTCTTGGTTATCTCTTCCGTGTATTTGATTTCCCTGCTGGCGAGTTTGGAAGGGATGGTTGCGTAAAAGTCCGTCCAGTACTTTGGCAGCAGCGGCAGGATCATGAAGACGTGTATGTGGATGCACTTCGCTATGATCAGGCTGGAGTTCTGCGGATTGGATCTCCAAAGTGGGCTGGGTACCTTAATGGCCTGTTGACTGGTGTGCAATCCAGAGATAGTGCCGCATGCCTGAATCGGAAGGTGAATGATTGACGAGGAATAAGATAACACAGAGGATGAAAGGGGCCTTGTTGGAATTCTCGATCTCGGCGTCGACTAATAACAGCCGAAATGTACTGTAGTTTCGACCAAAGGTTCAGGTGACGGTGACACCTAGATTTTTGATGAGTTTAAAAATCGCTATAATTCAAAAGAAAACATCTCGGTCGTCTTGGTGAGTGAGAATCCTAAAAATGCCTGTCACCAGGCTGGAGTCATTACCCATCTGTACCTGCGAGTTCAAAGATCTTGCGTTCGAGAAAACTCTTCATTGCGTCACTGCCGTCCGCATAATTGCCGACCTGAATCCCTAAGACGTGGATAATTGTGCCTCGGCTCAGGGTCCTATTGCGCTGAAAGAGGTGGTATTCGCGCATGGACTTTCCGCCATCTCCAGAATGGTCTCAGGGTGCCTGGGAAGTGCGGGAGTCGTGTCCAACCAACAGAGCTCCAGCCGTCACTTACCTTTTGAATTATACCGAATGAGATTCGGTGCAGACGCCTCTTGGACGTCGCAACCCGAATTGAGGTTGAAAACTAAATCAAAAGATCTTTATCCTGGCACACATGTGCCGCAGAGTCACTCCTTCTCTTTGACAAGTGTATTCATACTTCTCCATGCATATGCGGCCCGGATGTAGCGGGAGTAAGTTACCGAACAATCATCCAATTTACCGCCGACCATGAAGCTCGTTCAAGTGACCGCACTTTTCGTGCCATTCATCGCCGCAGTCCTAGCCACTGTGATCATACTTCTTCCCTCTCATCTTATCTGAAGACTAACCCGAGAACATAGCCTCTCATTCTTTCGCGATCCGCTTCCCTCGACCTAGTGAGCCCAATATTAATATAAGCTTCCAGCGGTGTTCTATGGCAACACCGACTGGACAGCTTCGGTTATGCGCCACGGCTGTTCGGCAATCATGATTGGCGATTCGATTTGCCCTTTGGGGTGTAGGGACACCAGAGACAGGTCCTTTAGGTCAGTGGGTAATCTGTAGCCATCTCCTGGGCCAGACTTTAGGTTCTTCACTAAAATACATTGTTTTTTGGCACCCATTATACTATTCCAACCGACCAACGGCGCAGTCTGCATAGGAAGGCTCGAAACGCACAAACACTCCAGAAAAAACGATGTTTCGGGGCTCCCAATAACATTCCTGATACCTTAAGTATCAGGAACAAAATAGGTACCTCCACAACTGTTCCAGAAACAAAACATTTCTGGGGCGCAGAAACCGTTCCTGAAGTCGCAAGGTTTCGGGAGGGATTTCTGAAGCGCTGAAACCAATAGTTTCGGGAACGGTTTCTGCAGCTCCAGAAACCTTTTTTTCAGCGCCCCCAATTCTGTTTCTGATACGTAAGGTACCAGGAACGTTATCGGGAGCCCCGAAACATCGCTTTTTCCGGAGTGAAAGGCATAGATTAACACAGCCACTACCATTTAGGAATGTGGTTGAGTTTTCGACGTTCGTTCAGCATTCCAATGCCGCGTCTCTGCAACAATTCAGAAAGTACATATTAATTGGGATGAAACATGTAGGTAGAGCTGGGTAGGTATATCCCGGCGCGGTCCCGTATGATGGCATACGTGTCGTAACAGACACAGGCCTCCCTGTATGCATGAATTGATTCGTTGTGATCTATGCACGGATTGATATTGTTTATCTGGTCATAGATTGATTTGCATCTAAGCCTTCAATTTCTTACCTGAAGGTCAAAAAAATCTATATAACATTGCGAGTTTTGTGCGGAATTCCAAGTGATATCCGCGGAGAAGAGAAGGAGATCATCACCTCAAAATTTCCCCGGGAAGTAGTAGATTCGTCAAGTGTGATTGGATTGTCTTAGAACACTATATATCTAATATGCCGCCGTGACTAGTCGACAACAGTACACCCTTTCTTTTTTGACTCTTGGAATCCTCTGCCAAAAAAAAGAGAAAGAAAAGGCTCCTGTCAGCGTCGGCTTCCGCAAGACCCTTGACATTCTTCTCATAAATTTCTCCGGCGTCATTCGGTTAGAATAAATTTAATTGGTGAATTTCTGTGATGCACTCGCCCGAAATTTCTGGCACACTCCATTGACTTTTTAGTACCCTCGTAGATACTTGTAGAATGCTCAAGTACATTAGCAAATAAATATAACGGCAACCAAATTCTGCTCCGAGTCCGCTTGTAAATGGCTACCTTCCCACTCACTCCGAGTCAAATATCAGCGCGATTCTCAGCACTGACAATAAACAAAATGAAATGAACCAACTTGGAGGTAACTTACAGCGTCTTCATTCACACGCAGGCCCGTGGATCTCTATTGTCGATTGCTACATACTTTCGCACCTGGGTACTATGATATACAGAATCCTAATGCTGCCGAAGGTCATTGTCGGAAGGGCGCCGCTTCAGGTCGAGTTTTTCATTCAAAAGGAGTCATTGATTTCCTTTCCCTGAGGTGAGAGGATAATTTATTTTTTGGTGTACATTATATAGGAGCAAAACTCGAGTTTTCCATTTGGGTTTTAAAATCGTCACGGTGGGAATTCACGCTCTTCAAGTTCATAAGTTACTTGACACCGACAAGTAGAAACTTTCCATTTCATAGAATATCAATTCGGTCTGTCGAGATGTCGGCTCCTCTTCTGCACTCAGTGTAAGGCCTCCATGATGAAATTCACTGTAAATTGAATAAGGACTCCAGAATACTAGTCTAGACAAAAGACAATAAACGATCGACACCAACATGGGCAATCCATATAACAGGTTACTTTTCCCACTCATGTGAAAGAAGAAATAACTCAATTCATTTATGGTCTGACTAGGCAGGCATGCTCGATTCCCAAAATAGACATTGAATTAACTTGACCACAGGCAGTAAGTGCTGTTTGATCCTCGGTCTGAAGCGCCTCAACTGAAGCTTCGATAATGTTTCCGTTCACCTGAATTGGGAGTGTGGCATATGAGTGGGGGTGCTACGCTTAGTCAATTCTCTCCTTGGTTCAGACTTACTGACCTCGCAGGTTGCCATGGATGGAGATTTATGGACCAGGAGAATAAATCATAGGCCACTGGAGCCCGGCTCCACTTGCGTTGAAAAAAGAAGAGATCAACAGAGCGAGTGTGGGGGTGCGGAAGCTAAGGCCTTGACTTCATAAATGTAAAGTCTTGAGCTCTCAGCTTGACTTTAACAAACCTCTGATACACTGCACTCGTCAATCAGGCTCCAGAAATACTCGCGTGTACACACACATGTCCCCAATCTAAATGTCCAGGGAGATTCACCATGGGGGTGCAAGGCCAGGAAATTAGAAGCAAATTGGGGCTGTATAAAGAGGAAGAGAAAGAAAAAATACACGAATGCCTTCTCTAGCTGAATATCTGCAACCGTGGGAACTTGTGTGCTGCGTGTCAAAAAATGACCGAGTAAACTCTTGTAAACTCGGTAGTTGGAGATCACCAGTTGAGAAACTTCAAATGTCAAATGCAGACAGTGACTTACACTCGACTGGCCGGGTAATCTCACCTAGAGGTCGATTCAAGGAAAAAGTCACAACTTTGAAAATACTGGAGGAGCTGCAATTTCGGGATCTTTCGTAGTCAATGTTCTGAAAAACTAACTGAGTCAGAGTGATAAACAATCCATGCATATATAACAACGAATTGGTTCATGCATATAGGGCGGAGGCCTGTGTCTGTTGCAACACGTATGCCATAGTACGGGACCACGCCGGGGATATACCTACCTAGCTGTCTACCTGCTTGTTTCATCCCAATTAATATGTATTTTCTAAATTGTTGCAGAGACGCAGCATTGGAGTGTTGAACGAATGTCGAAAACGCAACCACATTCCCAAATGGTAGTGTTGCGTCAATTTATGCCTTTGTGCGTTTCGAGCCTTCCTATGCGGAATGCGCTATTGGTTGGTCGGAATAGTAGAATGGGTGCCACAAAAAATGTATTTCAATGGGGAACCTAAAATCTGGCCCAGGAGATGGCTGCAGACTACCCACTGACCTAAAGGACCTGTCTCTGGGGTCCCTACACCCCAAAGGGCAAATCGAATCGCCAATCATGATTGCCGAACAGCCGTGGCGCATAACCGAAGCTGTCCAGTCGGTGTTGCCATAGTGTTCCCCTACCGACGTTTTCGCTCGGGAATAGGTCTCACGCGGCTACACCTACAAGTTGGACTGCGGGGGCGAAGCCAGGCAAGTGGACGAGTGTCAAGTGCAGGGATACACCTGCTCTGGCAGAGAGATGTGGAATTCGGTGGATCGGGGGATTATAAATGGCTGAGGGATGAGACCGTGATCACCCTGTACATGAGCTTGCCAGTACGAATTATTCGAAAGACTTTCCAAATGTTCACAAACACCGTTGCTGACTGTGCGGGATGCAGAATGCAGTGAGCAGAAACTCCAAGATCCCCGCAAATACCCCAACGGCTCGCTTCGGACGCGCAACCACTTCCTCGGTCAACACAACTTCCATCATTCATGCAGAATTATAAATCATACTCATGCTCGCATAGTCCGAGTCGGCATTCAATCCGATTCAAAGCTTGATGACAACCTTCCCAACATGCGCCTGGGACGAGAGATAGGAAAATGCTGCTTTTGCTTCTTCGAAGGGAAAGACGCGGTCGATAACGGGACGCGTAGTCTTGGGGTTTGCGGTGATCAGTTTGTTCATGTCGTGGAATCTGGGTGCAAGAAGCGTATGTCAGACAAGAGGAATGAAAGGAAAGAGTCAGAACGCACTGTGGGACAGAACCGACGTATAGCCCGCGAATCTTGAGACTCCGGAATATGGTGGGGATGACGATGTCCACGGGTCCCGCGTCGCTCTGTTGCGGAATTATAATCGTGATGTGAGTTCGTTGAGAGAAAATATATGAAACAGCCGGAAGACAGACGCACCGGACCACCAATGACCCCAATGATATCGATGCTCCCGCCGAGTCTCACAGAGTTAATTGAGCGGCCGAGAGTTGCGTTACCTGCTACCTATAATTTGCCGGTTTACGCCAGGAAGGAAGGGATTGTGCTGTAGCATACCTCAATAACGCGATCAACACCAACCCCACCCGTGAGTTTCAATGCCTCACGATCCCAGTCCGGTGTCGTCTTGTAATTAATAACGTGCGCAGCCCCGAGGTCCTTAGTGACCTTGAGCTTTTCGTCCGAAGACGAGGTAGCGATGACTGTGGCGCCAGAGGCCACGGCGAACTGGAGAGCAAAACTAGTAGCACCATACAGTTAGTCATCAAGCTTAAGTGAGGAAGAGTGAGGCAGGAGCGTACGCACATTGAAACTCCTCCAGTTCCTTGGATGAGGACCGTGTCGCCGGCCTTGAGAGGTTCATATCCAGAGAGGAGGGCGTTATAGGCTGTCACGGCGGCACATCTGAGGTCCGGAGTCAGAATCTTAACACGGAGTCAGAAATATTATTACGTACGGAAGAGTCGACGCCTCCTCATACGTGAGGTGAGGTGGAATGGCGACCAGTGACTAAACGAAATGAGCAAGTGCTTCATCTAGACGAACAAACCCTACATGTGCGGGGAACGATCGGTACTCAGTCAACACACCCTGCGTCGCTCCACCCAGCGCACTTTCGTCGGTCTCCGGCGTCTGCACATCGTTGAGCTTGTCAAGGAAGAAATTCGCGCAGACACGGTCTCCAGCTTTCCACTGCTTCACGTCTTCGCCCACTGCGATAACTTCACCCGCCATATCGGAGCACGGAACGAGATTGGGGAGAACACTTGCAATAATTTGATTACTTGATTTAAGTCGCGGCGCTGGAAAAGTGGACGCACCTGGACGGATATTGCTGAGTTGCGATAAGGAGATCGCGGAACTTGTGAAATGAGGTTCGCGATCGGTCGAGGGAAGGAGGGCTGGATATTACCTGTAGAGACACTGCGTGCGTCTTGACCAGCACTTCGTATCCCCTCGGGGCATGGAGTGGAACCTCCTCAAGCATCAGATTATCGTACGAGCCAAGCTACATTATGGGCTATCAGGGATGCGATGGACGACAGGTATTACACCCTTCACCTCGGGATAGCGATATTGTCGCGTCTTGTTCGGGATCGCCATGTAGGATGTAGGTAGCCGGTGCCTTGTTGCTGTCTCCTCATCCGGGTCATATATACCCGGGAGATGACAAAGAACTCCTTCCACGCTGACTGAGGATGACGGGTGTTTTTAGCGCTGACAGATGATTCTGAAGAAGCTACTAGCAGACATAGCGAGGGCCATCTGCCTGATTTTACCAAGCTAGCGCTGGCCGATGAGATGGTGAAACAACCAAATAAGTCAAGGACCTTCCCAAGCCAGGTTCCACGCAAAAGCGTCGCCAGCCAGTGGGAAGAGCTAGATTTGCCTATCTCTTGTTGTGATCACAGTGACCCTGTAATGATAGCAGTGTCAGATAAAATGCCGCTGATGTTCACCGGTCAATGCTGATACGCAGCTGCCAGAGGAAATAGGGCGACGCTGTGGCGCGGCAGAGAGAACAACTTTCTTTCCTGTAATTATTATTGTTTTATTTGCTGTTTGCCGTCGCCCAGATGAATTAAATCTGAGCCCAAGGAAAAATGAGGCCAGTATGGCTTGTGAACCAACTTGAGAGGCGTCGTAGCGATGCGCTTGTGAGAAAGTCCTCCACTCTGGAATATTTCTGGCTTGTCAAATCTTGTCAAATTTGACCGGCTAGCAGGTTTAGAATTCACGCAGTCGAGGGCCATCCGGGTGAAAAAAAGACTTGGAAATTTGGAAAAGGAATGTAAGACCTTGGACGGCCAGAGTCGAGATGAAGGTTGAGAGCAAAAGCGCACTTGCCGTTTTGATCGGACACAAACAAACATTCACACGCACACTTCCCAATCCCCACTGCCAGCGTTTTCAGGTCTGGCCATGCAGTTCCCTCCACAATTTTCTCCTGAGCTCTGCATAGAAATTTTTGAATGGGTACTTCTCAGTGGACGCCAGAGCATCCTTTCCCCTTTCTGCAGAGCTTTACCAAGCGCAGCTACTAGTACAGTGCCATCACAAGACGTACTAGTATCGTTTGAGACACTCATGCGTCTCTTCCAAAACTACCACCTCGTGGCCACACGCGCCACCTGGTTCAATTCCACCCTTGGAACTGTTGCCAACACCCGCATCCAGCTTCTTACAATTGGCTAGATATCTGAGCGGCAACGCCACCAACACGCGGTTTCAGTGACTTGTATACCTCGAATTTGGCGAACTCCGGTGGTATCCCCTGCAGACATTGTTAAACGACCGCCGCTTTGTCTGCATTGAGAAGCTGGGAAGGTGGCGCTACGCTTGGGCGCGCAGCACGAACGATGGCCCAGATTCCTGGACAATGGCCTATGAGTTCATCTGCGCGAGACGAGCGGTGAAAGTTGATGATCGTGAGCGACAACTACCATCTTCCTCGAAGCTACTGCTTATAATTTTGGCAGCTGAGCGTTCCAGAGGTGTTTGCAATGACGATCCAGTTTGATATCTCTTCTTTGTTTTCCGCGGGATATATTTCCGATTTAATTTGTCTCCTCTGAAAAAACGCTGTATGTTGTCCGACAACTTTCCCTCTGCTGTCCGACTCCGGTGGTTGAATTGCGGAATGGCTAGTCCGTTACGAAGACGGAGATGCCTCAGGGATCGGCACTGGTATGCGTATTATCGCCCTTTAATTCAGGCTCAAGTATTCCGATCTATTGTGCTGCTCTGCATCTCATTCAGGCGGCATTAAATCGTCCGTCGACCTTGGCAGCACGTCTCGGCGCTGTGACCCACTTCTTCATAAGCTCTCTGCTCTGGTGATGACGACGCACAACGTCCTCGTCTTTCGCGTTTCGCCCACGAGTAGCGCCGAGCAAGATGCGCTCACCACCTCTGGAGGTCCTGGCGGACACTGCGCGTTAGAAATTGATCTCCGGGTTCTCTCCTTAAACTTCTTGATTTCAACGGCTTCTGAGGATGGTGTCTGACGACGACCTGAACTTACCAGGCATAGGATACATTTAAAACGGGTCCATGAAAATTGGGAAGAGATGCCAGATATAAACTTGCTCTTGTCATCGTGGGTCAGTGAAATTGATTTGTGTCACTCCCAGAAATGTATGAAGGAATCGGACGGCCATACTAAGTCTCAAGTGTGAAGAGATCGAAACTGATTGTCGTGAGCCTACTCGCACTTGCGTGACCTTGTTACTGAGGATCCCTATAGATTTTCACAGCCGTATGAGATGAACTCCGTAGCGGCACCCGTGGCACGGAAAGTATCATACTTAATCTTTCGGTAGGTAATTGAAACAGTGGGGAGAGACTTACAAGGTTTTAGCTAGCGTTCGTTTCGTCTTTAATCCAACTAATTTGTCAGAAGCACGGATTTATCCTGTGATTCCCGTTTCTGAACGCTGGTCTATTTCAATTGTTCGGTGCGGTGCACTCTCGTCGATACTTCGTCTTCTGGGCCTGAGGCCTGCGTCTGCCAGACCGTCATATATTTTGAATTTAGACGTTCGAATATACTCCGCACGATACTACTACATTTCCGACCAAGGTTTGCTCACTCATTCCTCCGCAACGACCACGACCGCCTTCGCCTTGTTGGTCCCCTTCTGCACCGCCAATATCACATCTCCGACCTTGTCCAGGCCCTTAGTCACCTCCTCGGTGTACTTGAACTCCCCGCTTGCAAGCTTCGCGGGGATAGTATCGTAAAACTCCTTGCTATACTTCGGCAAAAGGGGGAAGACGAGGAAGCCGTGGATGTGTAGGCATTTGCCGACCACCAGGCTCAAATTCTAGGTATGATTCTTCGATTACGGACGTCGGGCGTGGTGAGTTTCAGGAAGCGCACCTTGATTGGTCTGGCCTGTGTTGTACCCTGAGATGGAACCGCATTCCTAGGACCATTGCTAACTCAAAGCTCAGCAGGAAGACAAGATCACCTACAATGAACCGTCCATTCTGCGCTGCGAATTCTAGCGCAGCGTCAAGTATCTCTCCGCCCACGTTATCCCAGTAGCTGTTGAGAGTATCTCAGCAATCTAACTGCTGTATCCGTGCAACTACTTACATGTCGATAGGCCCTTCTTTCTCCAGCACGGCTCGGGTGTCGGTGGTTTTATAGTTGAACGCAACATCCGCACCGATTGATTGCATGAATTCGACCTTTTCGTCAGAGCCCGCCGAGGCAATCACCTTACAACCGGATTCTTTTGCGAGTTGGATGACGATCCTGCGTCACTAGTCTCAACCGAAGTGCCAGACGCCACAGCAAAAAGATTACGCACGAGCCAACGCCACCTAGGATCTTATCTGAGCGCGCTAGGCGGAGAAGATTGAATTGAACATTTACCTGCGCCAGTGGTAACAAAGGCAATCTCTCCCTGCGGAGGATGAATAATGATTCCCCTCAGGAGGAGGAGCCAAACGAACCGATTTTGCTTGCGAGTATTCTTCCCACCCCACAAAGGATGTCTGACCTTCAGAAAATATCAACGGGCCCTTAACACGAAAACGTGACGCATGTCCGCTCACCTGGCATCCCCGCAGCTCCGACATAGGCGGTCCAGGGGAGATCCGGATGCTTTTCGATAATCTGCATATAGCCCAGTTCAGGATACACTGTATACTCTTGGTGGACTGTCAAATCGCAAAATTTTGAATATTGGAGCTCTTCGCAAGATTCCAGAAAGAAAAAAGACACGAACGCATCCGCGGACCGTACATATGTTTTCCGACGGCAACTTCTGGGTTTTCGGATCGTAGAACCACACCAACTCCGAATCCATCCAGACTGCAGGTGAACAGACACGTTACATTGGGGAGAAGCAAATGTTGCTGTACATCCACTTACGGCTGACCGAGTTCGAACCCGCCCTGATAAAGGAACCCAAATAATTTAGAAAGCCACACGAAGGGAGAGGGTTCCCGAACGGGAATGAATATAATACACTCACTATATACGACCCTTTCCGCGCGCGCATTCTCCCCCGAAAGTACGGATCAACGGACAGGACCAGCGTCTTGACCAAAAAGCCACCATTGAGAGGCACCGTGTCGGGATCGATGGTTTGCGCTGTATCATACACCGTGGTCTCCCCGGGAACGGGATACTCTGCATCGCATTGCTCGCTCAGCCTGAGAGGGGAATAATGTGTCCGTGCCATACGCACCGTCGGGTATGGAGTTGAATAAAACCCGGGCGTTTGTAATGGGTGCCATTCGATGATGTGGGACTCGCCTGAGCTGAGAACGAGTACCTGCAACTTTAAGTTCTGATGAAGGCCGAGATCTTCGGAATTTCGAGGATGAGTAATGGTTTTATGGCGTTATCGATCAAAAGAAGGCGACACATGACGAAACGCGTTCAGACAGATCACGATACAAGGACAAATAACGAGGGTTTCGCCTGGAGAAGATCTCTCATGCCAACACTCTTGGGGAGCTTCAGTTGGGAGGCATTGAATGTGCTTCCATGATCCGACATCCGTTCATTCCATATGTGGCGACACTCGCAGTTGCAGTATAGTAGAATGAAAATGACTTGGAAGCAACTTGGAGGGCCAACTTGGAGGGCCAACGTTTTAGCAAGGTTTCGCAGGCAAAAAATCTGGCACTTGTGTTAAATCGTGAACAGTATCCCGATAGACATGAAAAATAGTAAAGTGCTTTTTGTTATGAATGAAAAAACTTGATCGTGAGGGAAATAATGGCAGGCACGCCGTCGTCAATTACGGATGCAGTCTACGAAACACTTCAGCAAACGAAGGTGGGTTGGAGAAAAGTACCACCTACACAAAATGAAAGACACATGAACATTCACGCCGACACCACCGTTGTACTCGCAGGCGGCAAGCACTGAGACCAGAACTCATTGAGTTCCGTGCAGACGGCGCCCTCGCAGCAGTCTGGCCCGATCCAGTTCAAGTTGACTGAGTTGCATTGCGCCCAGAGGAGAGCGCACTGGAGGGCGTGAGCGTGGTTCGGGAGCCGCAGGACACAGATTGTTGGAATACGATGAGATAGCTGAACTCACAGTGGCAGTAGTGCGCAAGAGCGTGGGCTCAGGCCCGCCCGCGATAGCTGCCCCGCTACTGGAAGTGACAATGGCCGAGACAATAAAGAGGAGCACAGAATTGAAGGAGACCATGATGTGCCGTTTTCACATCGGTGGGACAAGTGCGCTTCGTCGTGGTTTTATGCCTGGGCCTGGGCAGCCTGTCCCTGGCTAGCATCTCGCATCAGCGCCCACGCACGGGAGAAGGCAGGGGGTGAACGGCTTTCTTGTAGGAAAGCTGAGCCAATGGCACGAGAAGAGAGGCCGCGGGTCCGGATGCAATACATTCGAATCGACCTGTGCGGGATTTCTCCACACCGGGATTGAACCGAGCCCATTCTTTGCCAGAATGACTTCGATTGAATAGATCTGCAAGACAGCCAATCCGGAAACTATCCTGGAGGGCCCCAGGGAAAAAGCTGCCAGCCAGAGTTGGACGGAAAGATGTTCGTGAGATTGAACCGACGTTCGAAGGTCAGGCATACTGGGAAGTTCGCAGCGAGTGTGTGTGGAGTTCTTTGCAGATGTATAACAAGGTATAACCGAACGGAGGACTGCGATGCCCATGTTACTCTAGAATTGACGCATGACTAAATCAAGTCGGACCTTTGCCTGTACCTCTTCAGTGTAGGACCAAACGATCCAGAGGTGAATAATATAAATGGAGGAGGAACCATTGTGCGGCGAGAGTGAGTGAGACCTCAGCAACGAGATTCGACAGACGGACATCGGCGTTCGAGACTGGCCTCGCAATCCATTGAAGGCCCGGTACGACGACATGCGCGGCCTACGGCATCTGCTGTCGACTTTCGGGATTTTGCCTGGATCCAGGTCAGCGGAATCATCGGAGCTACCAGAACTCCTTTCATCGGCTGAAACATCTTCTCTATTAATGTGGTCAAGACTCGCCCGGCTTGACCGTCAAGTGCAGCATGCTTTAAAAGAGCCGCGCGTGCAAGCAATGGCGAGTTTCTGCCGATGGAAGAGCTAAGGCGGAAGAAAACGCGGAGAAAACGCCAAAACAAAGGACGCATCTGATGGGAGTCACCACGTCTTGTCTTTTTCCTTCATCCCCCTCGGAGCTCTCCGCTGGATCGTTGTGTGTCGCTTTAGACTGTTGTGCTCTTTTTTATCCCTGTGGCGATGTCTCTGCGAATGGTCTATTCCTGTCTGGCGTGGTACTATGTCAGAAGGATATTTTTGATTCACCGCTATTCTCGTACCACTACTATTGGTGCCAGTCGTGACGCCACATGGTACTTTACATGTTCTCACCTTCTGCATTCCACCTCAATGCCTCAGCAAACTCCTCGAAGAATGTTTATATCCTTTTTTCAATCGTCTTCGAAGGACAATTCATTCTTCCACCAACACTATCTTCTGTCTTTTGGATCCCACGATGACATGCCCACTCTGATGGAAGTTGTGACCGACAATCGGCCGCTGGACGTCCGGAGAAATGTCTGTTGACGGCATTAAAGCCGTACTGCTCTTCTTTCCCGTGCGCCTCTTCTCGATAACGAGTCCTTTGCTCTTATGCTGAACTCCTGTCACGTTCTGATCTTGTCGCGGTGTCCCATTTTGGTTTTGCACCCCCTGTCCAACTGCAAACGCATCACCTTCACAACACACCTGCAACAAAATTAAACCTTGCGTAAGTATAGTCAACGCACCGCCCAACACGCGGCAGGCACGGTGTCTATGACAACATTCTCGGTCGATAGTGTCAAAAGGTCAATCTTCGGCTTTGATATAGGGGACCGTCACCCTTCAGCCCTTCAACGCTCGACGTGATTCCCCTCGACAGATATAGCGAGACTTCCGTTCCTGAGTCCTATCCTCCGACACTCTTGTGAGTGCAAAATTCCTACCCATCGCTGTCTGAACAAGTTTTGCGTACCAGAGTTCAACGAATTAAAAGGCATTGAACTAATGCCGGTACATGCCCATTCGATCCGGCAAACTTCGGTGCCTACAAATAGACGGCATGTGTTGTGCGGGGCTAGTCCGCCCACTGATTGACAGCACACGATGGATAACGCGAACTCGACCCCACTTCCCTCCGCCATCCATGGCATTTCCCAAGCGATACTTCGCCATAGTCGCAGTGGCGGCTGCGATCTTACTCTACCTCGCGCGCACGCAGAACTATGACTCTTGGACTTCGGAGCCCGGGGGTCGGATTCCCGTGTATTCAGCCGACGCTGCGCCGTACACCGCTGCGATAGTATATCTCGTCTCAGTCATGCCTGGCCCTAGAAGCCCTGACCGGCTGCTGCAATCGATCCCACTCATGCAGAAAAACATCCCTTGGCAGCACAAGTGGCCCGTTCTCCTATTGCACGCAGGAATGTACGACACCGCCGAGAGCCAGCTGGAATTTCTTTCCCGGCTTCGAGACTCCTCAGAACAGCATGGCTTGACTCCAGAGGCCACGGAGGGACTATTGGGGCGTATTGAATTTATCACTACGCACCATGACCTTCCTGAGGGTATTCCTGCGGACGGAGTTGCTGATAATCCTATCTGGAGCGGAGAATGGCCGGGTGCACTCCTTCCTTGTCCAATTTCTGACGTCTAGACTAACAACGGCTCCCTCGATTCTTTCCAGCCTATCACCACATGTGCGCCTTCTTCTCCTACAAAATCTTCAACCACCCGCGCATCAAGGACCTCACCTACTACCTCCGTCTCGACGACGACTCCTACGTCCGCGCGCCCGGCGCCTGCTTTGACCCCTTCGAATACATGCACATTCACAACAAATCCTTCGCCTTCCGCGACGACCCGGTCGACGCAGGCTGGGTTACAGAGGGCATGTGGCCGTTCGTGAGCAACTATGCGCAGAACCACCCTGAGGTGGAAAGTACGCTAGTGCACAACGGCTGGCAGTGGCCTGGGGGCCGATTTTGGCCTGGTCCGAGTCACAAATTTGGGGAAGGGGTGAACTTTCCCTCGTTTGAAACGAACTTTGACTTGGTGAAGGTGTCGAGGTTCCGCACGCCGGAGATGATGGAGTTTCTGCATGAGCTTGCGAGCGACCCGAGGAGGTTTTATTGGCAACGATGGGGTGCGTTGTTCTTTTCTTTTGTGCCTTGGTTGCATCGTCGAGTGAAGGAAGGATGGCTGATTGTGACACTTCCTAGGAGACGCTCCGGTACGCGCGGCAGAAGTGTACATGTTTTTGGATGTCGCTGAGGAGATTCATCGCATGTGCGAAATTCCGTATGCGCACAAGGATAGGCCGTTCGAGGATTGTGAATGCGTTCCTTTGGCGGGGTAGACGGGTAGCAGGATATCGGCATAAGCACAAAGCAATAGATGTAGTACGAATGGCTCAAAAACAGGCACTCCGGTGGGAATTGAAGCAAAGCAGTAGAAATTTGGCCGGAGAAAGGTGTCAGAAATTCACTGAAATACAGTTGACTGGCTCATAATGCATAAGATTGGTGGACACCTAAACCCTATGCATTATGAGCAATATGCATTGCAGGATTCTTCTCATGGTGTGACATTCGTGACATTTGTCACAATTTTGCCAATTTGACTGAGATTTTGGGTTGCAGGGTGCCAGAAGTGCAGAAGTAAGCTGATCACATCAGGAAGATTGTTATTGACACCATTATTTGTGTTTTCAAATGTATGCATTGTGTTGAAAAAAAGGCAGTGAGTATTACATATTTGGTCCAAAGAGGTAACCTGGTTGAATAGGGGTCAATTTTGGACACAGTTTTGCATTCAAACTGTTAAAGCAAGTACTCTTGCACAAAAGTGGCCTCTCAGGACCTCTTTTTGGCTTAAAAAATTCATGAAATGAGGGGGAAAACACTAACACATTGCTCCTCAAAATGTATAAATCACTCAAAATCTTATGCATTATGCATTATGAAGGATTTTGCATAAACCTCAGCCCACCAAGTTGGTGGACAGCCAAATCTGATGCATTATGAGCATTATGCATTGTGACCTAATGCATTATGAGCCAGTCAACTGTACAATGATTTAGCTGCATTTCTATTTTTCCTATATTGTTGTGTACTCCTGCCGGTTGAATGTGGGCGGGCTGGGTACTTGCGATTCGGTTAGTTTCGAGATCAAAAATCTATTTCGTCGTCGCACCGCTCCCGATTTCCTCGAATCAAGCCCAAACCCAAAGATGCCAGGCAACCGAACCACAGGAGAGTCCCGCGTCACTCCTGACACTGCGACAGTCATGCGTTGCTCCACCATCTTCCGATAAGTACTGTAGCCGCTGGCCCCGCTTTTCTGGACACCGGCTGGCGAATGTCTCGTGCCTTGAGCTGCGTCACCCTCCATGGCCCGAGGGCTCCTTCAGGGGTAGTAGCTACCTTCGTCACTTCGTCACTTCGTTACTTCGCTTATTTCGCTTATTTTTTCAGAACACTGTTTCGTACCTTTTGGATGCGTCCGACATGTCTCAATTCAACGCATTGTTACATACACGGTACGGAGGCTCAAAAGTTCAAATTTATTGAAAACCCAAGCTTTATATATATATAGGGATGTGCGCCTCGGATGCCCCATTCGAACGCGCCTAGTACCGAGGGAAACGGACGAGAATTGACAAAGTTATGAGGAAAATACTGGGAGGCAAATTTTCGATGTTAAAACAAAAATTTTGATCGGCGCCCTAAGTTCCGCAAATGGGCATGGGGAAAGTGCCGCTTTGCCGATGTAAGTGCCGCAAACTGCCGCTGCATCAAGTCCAACTGCCGCTGCACTGCTTTTGCACTGCCGCTGACTGCCGCTACCAGCGCTTCGTGAACATATAACTGCCGTGCAAACCTGCGACAGTTTTTACCCGCAACTGGTCGCCGTTGCCACATATCGCCGCTGGTGTTAATCATAAGTTCAACACCCTTCCTGCGTATTTCGCCTTCCCCCACATTCGACCGTAGCTCAGTGACGTTGACTGAAACAACCATGGTTCCGCCAACGCCACTGTCGAAGTACGCTGACTGCAGCAAATACACATTGGCATGCCTACAACAAAAGTTAAAATTAAAATTGAGGAGCCATTGATATGAGAGCGACAAACCACACTGATTGATGCTCTTAGTGGCATTTTCTGGGATCATATCATCGAATAGGGTAGTTAGATAGACTCTATGTGGGTTTGAATGTTGGCGGCTGCACCAGTTTTACGGTTGCCGCGCTGCGGTCTGTGTTTCTGCGTTGCGGACAATTTTGCCGATAACTTGATTGCAAGGTAGAAACCCGGTTTTTTGGACTTACCTGGAAGTGTAGTTTATAGGCCAGAGTCGTTGGGTGTGATAATCCCAAAACGCATTCTTGGATGGTTGGATGGTGAGGCAGCGGCAATGCAAAAGTGCCGCTGCATTGTGGCTGTGTTGCCACAGAAGTGCCGCAGACATGTGCACGACGCAGATTTTACCAAGTAGTGGTAGGCTATCAGCTCAGAATAATCAGGATTGCTATTGAACCCCAGTGAAAAGTTGGTGGGATTGAACGAGTTAGAATGGGCAAAAAGGAGCTGTAGACACACCTCCCCAAATAAACCCACTTGATTACATGAATGACACAAAAATAACAGGATTGAATGTGAGGGTTTGGGAAGAACCGAGATGCAGGCAAATATTACCAAATCATCCCATTTGATCCCTTCCCCACCCAGCTGGTGGACGCGTCGATCTCGGGAATGGATTGGGTTAACATGGGATGGATTCCAGGTGGTTTTCGAAGCATCCCACTGTATACCATTCATTAACTCATCCAGCCACTCATATCGGATCCTTTCGAGCGAAAAAGAGACTAAATTGACTACTACGAGTACCAAGTATTCAAATCCGATCCACCCGCCCACCGCTGCTGCCCGCCGCGCCCTACACTGGTGCACCGTGCACCTTCCATCGGACCGGCACCTACTCGGAGGTTGCTCCGAGGATCTCTTCTGGATTCCGTTAACAGCAGGTTGTTTCTCTTTCTGGAGAATAAATGAGTACGGGCCGAGAACGAAGGAAGAGAACTTACGAGCTCTTTTGAGTAAGTGTCATACGCCTAAGACAGCTTGCGTGAGAATTGAAGGATACAGAATAAAAGATGCTCGTTACCTTGAGTAATGTGGACGGAGGTTTCTCATCCATAAGCACCTTCCAATGCAGAGCAAATTCTGCTGCCGTTCCACCCACATCGACAGCGTAAACTGTGAGGCAAAGATTGCTACGAAAATGTAAGTATTGAATCTAACGAGAGGAAGGAGCAAGAACGAACTGAGAGGTCGCGTGGATGGCGTGCGCCTTGGTGGGGCCTGGCGCTTTCTTTGTCTTCATTGTGGGCTTGAGCAGTGGCGGTGGTGGCGGCGCGAGCAATCCCGGAAGCGGGGGGTGGGGTGGGACAACAACATTCGCACTGTGGGCATGTTAGATAACACAAGGGATATGTGCATGCAATACACAAGATGTTTTCAGCCTCATTGTTCGGCGGAGCAGGTCCGGAGGGTCCTTCGAACGATGGGGATGGCGGGTGCATTGGGTGGTCTGACTCGGAATTAGCGGGAGGCTCTGCAGGCGGCAACGGTTGGGGCAATGGGGACGGTAACGGTTGGGGCTCTGCAGGAGGCAACAGTTGGGGTAATGGGGACATGCGTTGACATGTGCGACTCGGAGCGAGTCGGTGTGGCTACAGACGAGAAAGAGGAAGACCAGGACCGTGAGTGCTAATGAGGCTGTGGCGTTTCGAGGAGAGAAACGTGCCCGGGGCGTGGAAATTTTTAATTTTCCAAAGCAAAGGGGAGGTTCAGCCACAAGGCATTATGATGGAAAGACGAGACAACGGGAACCAGACAATGAGAATAGGACAATGGAAAAAGGATAATGCTCACCTAGGATAATGGGGTTGCACTGGATAGTGCGTACAATGGAACAATGGAAGGCCATTGTTGCGATCACGTGACTTTGATGGGGACAATCCAAGCGCGTCTCAGACGCGTCGCAACTACTGTTTCAAATATTCTAACGTGTTTTAGCATTCTGAAACGATGCTGAAACATGAATGGCACCAGGGGCGTGGATACGCACCAAAAGATATTCATTTGAACAATGAAAATCATTGTTCACAAGTACGGTCGCTAGGAAACGACCGAGTTTTTGTCAAGAATTGCTCAGGTTTGAGCCGGATCCCTCACTAATATGGGCAAGGGACTTGGTTACAGAGAATTGGGACTTGAAGTTTGTAGGAGTAGATATTTATTTAGAAGGAACAAATAGTAGAGGTATAAAAGGAGGCATATCTTGTAGGTAGAAGAGGAATATATACTTGCCCGGGTAAAGCCCGTGTCTCTTTTGGATTTTCTGGAACGCTACGTGAATGGTTTACGGGAACTTACTGGAACACTTACGGGAACTTACGGGAACTTGCGGAACTTACGGAACGAGACTTTTGGTTGAAAGGATTTAGTTTGGTTGGATTTCGATTTAGACCTATTGCTTTTGGTTTCAAACTTACCTGGATTCGCAATCGCCATATACTTTGGCGAGAACCTCCGAATTTGCGCGCTAACTTGTGCTGTTGAAATATTGTGAATTGGATTTTTCACCTACCAACATGCACTAAGCGTTTCAGTGCGAGTGTGAAGCTTGTGAAGAGGGAAAGAGTGTGGGAATGGTCGACGGAGAGGAACCGAGCTGTTGGAGCAACTGGCGGCAGAGGGAGTCCCCCCGTGACCATGCATAGACATGGTGGAGGGAAACGGAAAGGTGTACGCAAATTTTGCGCAAACGATGCTGGAGATATGAACAAGATAAAGTCATGAAAGTGATAAAGTGAGATTGACTGGACGGCGGTGATGGGCATGCGCACTTCTTCCCAAAAGATCCCGGAACATCACGGGATCCACCACCGTGTCTCATTCCATTCCATTCAATCCCACCGACTTTTCACTGGGCAATATTGAACATAAAAGTGACATTGCTTTATGCCCTTTGGAAGTTGAGAAGACAGCAGGTTATTGAACTTGAACATATGGTGGAGTGACAGTGGACTACAAACAGCCGGTGTAAGACATCTTGTCGGTGAATTGGGTTGAGCGGAAAATTTGACTTTCATGCTCACCAGAGGATTCATTCATTCATGAGTTACATGTTATAGAAATCTGAAAATTCCTTTCATGAAAGTGCCGCAACTTGCTGCAGATGTTGTGCGCCGGTAGACTCGTTACCAGTCTGCCTGCAAATGGCAACAAAAATGGCGAGCACGTTGCCACAGGCAGACTGGTACTTCTTGGAAGCTGTCAAAGGGCTGAGCACGGAGTTTGAATTTTTGGCGAGTGCCAATCGCTGGCATTTGGTGGCTGTGCTATGCTATTAATCTTCGCTTAAATTCGACCCTCTAGTATGCCCCTGTGATGCACTTGGTATGGATTCTGAAGAGATAGAATTTGAGAAAAGACAAAATAAATACAATGTTCTCTTTGAAATTTCTAAATTTGACTTGAATTGAGTCCAGAATGAAAAAAAGAAAAAATTTCAAACTCTGTGCTCAGACCTTTCGCTTAGCCCGAGAAGTACCAGCCTGCCTGCGGCAATGTGCTCGCCACATTTTCTGCTCGCAGGCAGGCTGGTTATGAGCCTAGTGCGCCGGTGTCGAAGTGAAAGTAGCAATATGGAGAGCCGTTGTAATCTTGAGCAACAGTATAGTGCTTAACTTAGCTTCACAAAGAGTGATAGCTTGTCTTTATGGGAATGACAAGCTAGACGGTATGGCAACGGAAATTAAAGCAGCGGCGATATCGAGGCAATGTCAAGGTAGCGGTGTATCCTATTCGGAATAGCAGCGATGGTGACTCGGGAGGAGATGTTGCTATGAGCTATTGGACTGGTAGTTCTGATGGTGGTAATTGAAGCAAGTTGTGGACTGCCGCAGAAAGGCGCATGACTACCGCAGATGAAAGCAAGACTGCCGCTGCTTGAGTTGAAAGGTACCGCGGATATATGACATTGCCGCTGTTTATTGACCGATGAGTGCCGCAGACAGGTGCTAGATTGCCACTGTATTGCTGCAGGCATGAGTAGGACTGCCGCTGCAGCAAGCACGACTGCCGCTGCTAATTGCCAATTTTGCCGCTGCAAAGTGCCGCTAAGTGAGCTTTTGACTTTTCGCCCCAGTCACGTGCGCCCAATAAGGAAATTCGCGTGTCATGTTTGCTCCTCAACCGCAAATGGAACCGAGCCTCCGGCGTGACAGGTCACCCGTACACGTTCTTTCTTTCCGCCACCACCCATCCTTGCACCGACCACTCATCCCCGCCTTCTCGTCCCCGCCGTGTCCTTCCCGTTCTGTCTTGGTTCCGTCTACGCAAGAACCCCGAGCCTTCGTGACAGGCGTGGCACCATTGGTTGTCCCCCGCCGTCGTTTGCGACTATGACATGGTGGCATTGTACCGCTGGGTTTCCCCATACTCGCCACGCTGCCCCCGGTACTTCCCGCACACGCTTGAGCCTCGGGACTGTCTGGTTCCCGAGAGACGCGTCTTGATATAATGTGTAAGCGCTGCCATCCGTGGCACATCACTGCGTACGCGCCCCGACCACCCTCTGCACGCGTCTCCCGCGGGTATGAGAGCGCGCGGCTGCCTTTTCGGGACGACTTCCACAATAGCAGCATCCTATGGGTGTGGTGCTAGCTCGATGCACGTCTTGTCCTGTGCGCTGTCGATAAAAAAAGATACCCACCATGTCGTAGTATATACATATACCAATCAAGCCCTTCAAATTGCTTCCAAATGTCCTTCTTAACTTGTAAAATTCATGCAATGACTTGCTGATAACTTCCCTATGCACAGGTGGCACAGAAAAAAAGAAACAATGGTCACAACTCCGCTATAGCCTCCGGCCGGTGAGTTCTTGAATTGAGTGAAAAGTGCAAACAAGACACGCGAATTGCCTTATTTGGAGCACGTGACTGGGGCGAAAAGTAGCGATCTCGCTACACGGCTATCCCGGAGGTCAGTGGAATTCGACCGGATTTGATGACTTTCGAAATCTAGTGATTTTTCGTTTGAATTCCAGTGAGCCGACTTTTGAAGTTCCCTAAATATGCAGAATATCGGAATCCAGTGTATTTGGAGCTAGATTTCCGTAATTTAGCCGTTGACGCTGCCATCGCCTCTGAAAATCATCTGTCTCAAGCAATCGACCCCCCTCCTAAATGCAGAACACGTGCTAGCTTCCACAACCGCAAACACAATCACGCACCTCTAACCGATCTCCTTGTCTCTTTCTTCTTCCCCACACACCGATGACGGGCACCGACCCGGGCCTAGAACTACCCGCGGAGTCGGCACAGACGAGTTCCTAGGCACCTACCTCGTTGGAAGCATGACTTCTCTAGTAGGGTCTTTCGTGGACATTAACTCTATACACTGGAGTCTTTGCGGCAGGGTGGCACACGGTTCGCAACATTCCCAAATGTCTATTCGATCATTTACCATTGAGTATATGCCTCCCCCTCTGATTTTTCAATGCATGTGTGTGTATAATCCAGCTGTGCCACCCACCCACCACTGACATCTGCCGCCAGTCATATCTTCATCATCCCCGTGCCACCCACTTTCATCGCTTGATTACCCAGGCTTCCCTAACCGTGGCTCTATGCCAACTCGAGCGACTTGATGACAGGATTGTAGATCTTACTTCGACGCCGGCACTGCTCCCGCTCATTCCAAAAACACGTATCTGAACCCTTACTGTACCTACAATGCCTGTAAATATTTTTTGGCAATACAAAATGGATGTGAACTATAATAGCTTGTAAAATAATTTATCCTCGAGTCCCTGATCCTCACTTTCTCTTTCTGTTGACTTGAAATCGACGCGACGTGTCGTAGCACGTGGACATTAGATGCACGTGCTCTGCATTTAGGAGGGGGTCGATTGCGGCTGTAAAATCATCTGGCAATTGCACGTGTCATTGATTACATACCGCATCAATCATCCGACGCAAATCTCTTCTGCTCGAGGCGCGACGCGCTCACCGACGCAACACCGACGCGATTTTTCCCGTGCATAGCGTACAGTTGGCCACACCCGCATCAGACTTTTGACAAATTGATTGTCGAGTTGTCAGGCGTTGTGCAACACGGCAACGCCTGCCAAAATCACACAATGCGGCTAAAAAACGCCGAAATGTCGCAACGCCAAAATTGGGCCGACAATGCGCAACGTTGACGAGTGCAAGCAATGTTGCTGCGACTCAGCGGTCTGTCAGAATTGAAAACCCTTCTTCCCCAAGAGAGTCCAGCACAACCCCAGACTATCCCACATACCCTTGTAAGGTTTCAAAGTTAAGTTCGAGCTTGCCGTCGTCAACAGAATTCATCGACAACAAGACAACATGTGAAAACGCCCGAAACACGGCAATCAAAATGTCAAAAGACTGATGCCAGATGCGGGCAGCAATCACACGCTGCTTAGCCCTTATTTTATTTCTCCTGTGGTTATCCACATCCAGCGCAGCTTGGCTTCCGTGTGGTTCAAGAACCGCGCAAACTTATATGCGTGTATCATTTGCCCGGATAGCTCGTATACACCATTGTCAAGGGCGCTAACCCATGAAGATCTCAAGTCTCATGTGGAGCGTGTTCGAAGGATGGACCGTGAAGCAGCTCCCATGTCAAGTCCCTTGCATATGCCGTCTGAGCTCGACTCTGAAGCCAGCTTGTCGCCCGGTTCGCACTCAAGATCTGCTTCTTCTTCCCCACCTGGAAAAACTCCTCTCCCGAGTCAACCGTCGATGCCAGACCTCGACCTTTTTGGAGGTAGACCATCAAATTATCTGTCGGTACATGGCCCAGCCCTCCCTTCCGATGATCCCGACCAAATATATGATGATTTTGCTGGGGAACTTGCGCGGAACAGGCCATCTCCGAAAGAGTCTGACGAGTCCGACTCAGGCGACGATGAAGATGATTACAACCCATTTCGAGAACCTGAAAGTGATGGAATTACGCCCTTGGAACACCCGGAATCAGATGGGTTGTTTCATCAGTATGATAGTCAAATTGCGGAGGAACAGCGAGGTAATATGCTTCTGATTTCGACCCACGCCGCTGTATACTTACGGTGCACACAGATTTTGCCCCTGACCATTCATTACTGGCCTCGGGGGAGGATGAATGGTGGTGCTGGCGCAGTAAAGAGGTAATATTGCGCGCATATTCAAAAGTTGTCACCAAATTAATGCCCCGATCTTTAGGAATGCCTTCTTGATATCATGTCTGGATTCCCTCGTGCCTGTTTTTCCGAGAAAGAGCTCAACGCGACGCGCTGGTATGCCAAAAAAAATGGAGTCTCATCGCAACCTACTATCAAACAAGTCAAAAATCACCGCGAAGATATCGTGAATGTTGCGGGCCTTGGGACTCGATTATTGACAGGCAAACTGGGTAATACTTTCGCGGTGAATGACTGGTTTAAGATTCTCAAGCATGTAAGATGGTAATACAGTTTCGTCTCAGCTTACTGATGCATTTTAGGAATTTGCTAACCCGCTCATTCGTCCCAAGCTTCACTTGTATCCAGAGGATAGCGGGGGAGAGACTTGAGGAGGCGCGTCAAGCGGCCAAATGGAAGCAAGAGGTGGACGGTAATATTTCTGGACCCATGGCTCGCGGCCGTGGTGGGAAGGATTACTTTGTTGAAGAGGTGTGCTTTGCCAAATTAGATGGCGGAATGGTCGGGCCTGTCATGCCCATGCGATGGTTCACGCGCCAGGGCCGGATGTGGTCCATTGCGCATCCTCTCCGGCTTACAGCCGCAAAATCGGCGTTTGTTATTGACGGAAGGGAGAGTTCTTGCCTTGAAATTCCCCTTGACGACTACTTTCTTAATGTTCGAGATCTCGAGGACCCTGATGTTCAAGTGCGATATACCATTCCGCCCCCGTCAAGCATTGCAGGTAGTTTTCATTGTTTTACAGCCTGTCACTATCGATGATGCTTCATTAGGAATACTTCGACACGCGTCTCTTCCCTTGGAAAAATGGACACAACCTTCTCTTAACAAATGGCGTGTCAAGGGGAATGGACGGCGAGTTCACTCGGTCCCGCTTTGGAAATATTGTGACGATACTTCTGGCAATGTGTCGAAGAAGTGGAACAAGCACAATTCCATTCTTTTCACGCTCGCCGGTCTCCCGCGTGAACTTACGCAAATGATTTATAACATCCATTTTATCGCTACATCAAACCTTTCCCCACCCCTCGAGATGATGGAGGCCGTTGTTGCCATGTTACGGTATTTTTATCTTCTATGATCATCCACCACATCTCATGTCATTACAGCGAGGCGCAAAAGGACGGGATTGAAGTCTGGGATTGCGAATACCAAGAGTGGATCCTGATTATCCCGTGGTTCCTGGCCTTCCAGGGCGACAACCCCATGTCCAGCGAGTTCGCATCCCATATTGGTATGAAAGGGAAATATTTCTGTCGTGTTTGTAAAGCGAAATCCGACAAGAACAACCGCCCTCCCGGGCATGCTGGCGAAATTGACAGATTGCAAGAATTCATGACGGTGAGCCGCTTGTGAATTTTCACTGAGATAGTATTGAAACTTGACGAGGCGGGCACCCCTCGCACCAAGGAACAAACAGTTTCTGACCTCACTGCCCAGCTGAAACGTGCCGTGGATGGAGCTCCGAGTGCTGTCGATGATATGGCAACCGAAACCGGGTCAAAGGATAAGTTTTTTCAGCACTTCGTCGACAAACTTCAGGTTGCAGCATCAAAACTTAGGGACGAGCAGAAAGAGAGAGGTCCCGGTCCTTCTGACACTGGCGTCTCGAAGGCCGAAGAAGTGAAGAACCTGCTCCGACAACTTCGAGCTGACATGCCCGACGACATCTTTAATCCAGTTCTATCTATCCCGGGTGTGTCCTATTGCTTTATCGTCAACAAAATATTCAAGCAGCATAGATTTCGACGCACATCGCGACACTCCAGTTGAGATACTCCATGTTGTCCTTCTTGGGGTCGTAAAATATTGGTGGAGAGATGCAGTCTCCCGGCAGAACTCCAAAGGGAAGGAAGAACTCAAGGCCCGGTTATCTAGCATGGACGTGTCCGGCTTGAATACGCCTCCGATTCGTGGCAACACTTACGTCCAATATGCCGGATCGCTGGTTGGTCGCGATTTTCGCGTCATTCTGCAGGTCGCCCTTGTTGTTCTCCATGGCCTGATCCCGAATGCACACTATGACGGCTGGGTTTCCCTCTGCAAGCTCACACCACTTATGTTCCAACCCACAATTGATTCTCTACCGGCCTATCTTGTGCGTTTGACTCTGAACCATGTTGAGATTTTCCTAACTCGACAGTTTTAGGAGAAATTAGATGAGGCTGTTCTGGACTTTCTAATCGCCACTGCTCTTTGGAATACACAGTGGTTCAACAAACCAAAATTCCATCTGTTCGTTCACCTCACCGAACATATCCGCCGATTCGGGCCGCTGATTCTCTATGCAACGGAGAGTTTCGAATCTTTCAATCTGGTGATCAGGCTTCGTAGCATTCACTCAACTAAACATGCTCCGAGCCTCGATATCGCTACTGCATTCAGCCACTTACATGCGATTCGACACTTGGTCAGTGGGGGTTATGTCCTTGAAGATGTAACTGGCAACAGCATCCCACCTCGCCAAGCGGGCTCTGAGGTCCTCGCTCTTTTAAAGGATGATGAGTTCCTCGGATACATGTCGATGACCGGACTCACGAACGCGAGTAGAAGCGGTAAGTCTTATATTGCTGGTCATGACAAAGTCTTTACGTGCCATTAGGACTTCACATGCCACTGGTGGGCAGCGCACCCTGTCTCTGGCCCAATACCGCAGCTGGAAAGAACGGGATTCGAAGCCTCGTACAAGAAAACACCAAAGTACAGCGATGTCGAAACCTCATTCTGGCAAATGGTGACAAGATCGCGATCTCTAAGTATCTTGTATACAGGAGAGAGAATTGCCTTCATGTTGGACGCATAGAGGAAATTCTGGTTGAGCCTGAAACTGATTCAATTCTGGGAATATTAATATCGCGTTGCCAAATTGGCGCCGATATAATGCCGTATCGACTCCCGTCATGCATTGTCCAGGAAAATCAACACCTTGTTATTTCATTCAATGTACGTCCAAGACTTTCAAACAATGATTATTTTTCACTGACCTGGGGCGAAGGAACTCGTTTGCGCCATCAACGTTAACCACAATTGCGCCGCTCATCAGTGCAAGATGTCGCTCACACGCCGAGTGGTCCAGGAGCGCCAAGAGACGGACCGCTTCGAAAACGAACTGAACCACGCTGTGGAGCCAAATGATTGCTTCCTGAATTTGACGCAGCTGCGAAGCGCGACACATGTACAATATTTTCGCAGCAAAACACGATTCCCGGATTTATCCCTGGTCGACGCCATCGAAAAAGCCATCGAAAACAAGGAACGGCTGGAGCGGGAAGCAAAGGGAGGCAGTCAGGGAGGCAGCCAAGGAGAAGCCGGCAGCGAAAGAGAAGGGAAAAAATACTCGGAAGAAGGACAACTCCGCGGTGGAGGCCGTGGAACCTGCATCGACGGCCGAGCCACAGGCAGTAAAAATGGCCCGCCCGAAGAAACGCAAAAGGACGGAGGTTGACCGCGACTTTGCTGAGGGTGGAGAGGAGCTAGAATATCGACCACGACCTTCAAAATCCCGCGCGAAGGAGTAAATAGAATCGTTTGTGTACGTTAGGACATTGACAGCATCAGACATCCGTCTTCTTGTGTTACGCCACGACCGATCCTTCCCAGTCTTCGTCCTGAGACCCATCCTGAGGCCATTCCACATCTACAGGCTGGGATCCATCCTCCACCTCGGCAAGAGTGCGGTCAGGATCAAAGTCAGATCCCACCTCTGACTTCCAGCCGTTGTGTTGGGGAAGACGCTGAGCAAGCTCCTCGATGTGGTCCTCAGCTCGATGCATTCGGACGGCTAGCCCTCCGACTCGGTTCTGGAAAGCCATACAGTCTGCTCGCATGTGTTGCCATTCAAGCTGCAAATCATGGATCACGCGTTCGGCGGCTTTCTTCGTATCAATTTCGTGACGAAGGCACGCAACTTGGTTCTCCAGCTGAAGAATACGAATGCGCAGCATGTCTTGTTCACTCAGCTCCGGTATCACGGGCGGTAGGTCTTCTGTTTTGGGTACAGCCTCGCTACGCCGTCTTTTGGCTGAGTTCTGCGCCACGTCCACAAGTACTTTGGGAGAAGCTGAAGGGAGAGATTAGAAATAGTGTCCTCTGGTCAAGCAAGTCGAACAGGTACCGTCAATCGGAGGCCGGGAAGACCAGTTTTCCTTCTCAGTCTTGACGGTAGGCTTGATCTCATCCTCTGGTGCAGACAGCGCATCTCCGCACAAGTCTGATACGCCATGGGACAATCCCCGCAATTCCAATTGAGTCTCCTCCCCAGCTGGAGCACCCAAAAAACGGGTAAAGGCATCCGCGTCCAAGACTTGTGAATTCAAGTAGCCAAAACCTGGATTGAGCGCACTGGTAAAATTCGGACTCAACAAAATCAACTTGAGGACTTGGATAACGGATAGCCTTACAAGGATGTCTTTGCTGCGCCGCGCTCCCTGACTTTTCTGTGATTGCGGGTGGACATTGGATGAAGCAAGGCCCAAAATGGATTGTTTGTCAGTCTTTTGGTTTTTTCCATCTTTTGTCTTGCGTCTCTCGCTCTCAGCCGTCATGTCGCAGAGCCCTGTGTCCGACTCCCCTGCCCTCCGCCGCACTCAGCGCACGCCCAGCCGCCACTCTCCTTATCGTCGTGGGCACATAGGGCGTTCTTCTCATGGCGGGGGCGAAAATTTCCGTTCCATGGGACCTGGCCATCCAGGCGACTTCGACACACAATATCCCGCATACAACAGCAGCTCCAGCAGCGGCTATGGGATGCCGTTCGCTCCTGTCCACAACTTCGAGTCTTCGCGCCGACTTCCGGCTCTCACCACCGTCGTCAATATCGACGAGATCAGCACCGAGTATGGCCTCGATAGTGCCCAGCGCAAGTCAGCCCATAACTTCGCGAAGGTGCATAGTTGGGCTCTTGTTTGAATATGAATCCTCTCTGACGCTGCCTTCACCCTAGCTCAGCGGCGAGGACCGCGCCGTCACCTTATTTCTCCGACTCCTCCGCATGGAGAAGCAAAACAACAATTTTGAGGAGAAACTCGAGGCCATCGAGATGCACATGAAAACCATTGGAGCGTACTGCATGGAAAGTTGGAAACCCTCGAAGCAGCAACACGTACGTTGCTGTATATCATTCATGCTACGTAGCTAATATGTTTGCTAGAAACTACTCAAGTCCCTTCTCAAGCACTATATGATTCGACCGATCACGTCCTATAACAATTTGGTTCCTATTGTCGAGGTACGTTGCTTGCGTCATCAGGGTCATTCAACTGATATTATTTCAGACCTACGTCTATGACCATGCGAAGCAGCTACGTCTCGAGCTATACAAGCAGGATCCAACGGTTAAAACAGTCGTGAATGAGGTAATTGCGATGGAAAATGGTAATGTAAGAAGTGCGATACGCAAAGCGGTACGTCGTGGTCCTTGATGCTTTTCTTAATCCCGCTGACGATGTGTTTGAGGTTTGGACCTCGGTCAAAGAGAAGACAGACCTTGAGACCTTCAGCAAGAAGATCGTAACTGGGTATCATTTGCCAACAAAGCCGACCAACCCGCCGAAGGACATCATGGCCTGCTTGGCTCTCATGGTAAGCTTTGCATCTTATCTGCCCGATACTCGCTGACATTGCGAGACAGCGTAAGATTGCCCGTCCATTGGCCAAAAAGGAGAATACCCGAGGTGCAGATACCGGTTTTTGGACCAACCTCGAGGGCGAGCTGGATGTTCTTTTCGACAAAAATGGGAACGACCGCAGCAATCCCAAGTGGCGCGAGTACGTTTCTTCTGCGTACCGCACTGCTCCAAAACTGATACCAGACCAACAGGTGGGAGCAGGCCATCATCGACGAAGATAACGCCGTGTATCTCCGTCGTGCACCGGAGAGCAATGCGCGCACGCAAGAGGAGATAGATGCCACGCTACTCGCGGTGTCTGGTTCCATTGACCCCGCCGCGGCCGGGTCTGCGCCACCTGAGGACGAGGACGGAGACGGGAACACTGTCGAAGAGCGCGATGTGAATATCTCTTCCCTAGGTAACCTTGCGGCTCTCTCTGTTGGCCCCGTTGTACGCGAGTATTAGAACATGGGAACCATAAGATATCTTTATTTACTTCACCCACGATCCTATAATTGTAGTTCTTTCGTAGTCTATTATACGGCGAATTATGCAATTTTCAATACCGTTTCAATATCATTTGACCGTCGCGTCGCCCACAGACTGTGCTTCAGATTTCAATGAGCTGTCCTTTGGATTTCGAAGGTCTTTCCAGTAGAATCCAGGGATCTGCATATTCAGTGGATTCCTTTGGGCGGGCCGATGGATCCAGACGACGATCAAACCCGTCGAATTCCACTGACCTCCGGGATAGCCGTGTAAGTGCCGCTGCAAAATGTTTACCTGTGTTTGGTTGCCACCCAGCTGCCGCTGACTGCTGCTGCAAGAAATTACAACTCATGTCTTAACGTCGCGTGCGATGCCTAATTCACATCAGACTCGATGCTGCAGAATATATTGAGTTCCAGAGTATGCCTCTGGGTGATTAAAATGCCAAGAACACTGCATTTGAGGTGAGTTGAACATGGGCCGCAAACCTGACTGCCGCTGACTGCCGCTGAGACTGCCGTTACATGCGGCAGCGGCACTGCGGCGGCAAAATCCCTTTGCCCTCCATAAATAGCTGTAAGCGAAGTAACGAAGTGACGAAAATGGCATGGACTCCTCCTTCAGCTGTATCCATAAATACTTACCTGTTGTGCCTGGCGGCTCTGTCCTGGCCTCAATTCCGCAATGCTGTATCAGCGACTCCGAGTCCGAGCTCATAGTAATGCAACTCTTTCTAGTCTCATTGCTGTTAAATGACAGTCACGAACATCTCATTGTTCACTGGTTTCAAATTACTGCTTCTACCTGTCTTTGCTCGCGCTGTCCTCCCTGTTTCGACTTAAACTATTTTGACGTCGTGTGTCCTTGGCTCTGGCTGCAGTGTCGCGATACTCTCGAATATACCTGTCCGAAATAGTATTTTCTGGGATTAATGGCGCTTTGTGGGCGGATAAACAGAATCTGCAACAATTTGGGGCTCGTACCTCGCATGTATTATGTTGCAAGCGCGGCCTCATTTTCTCTCTACTGTCCAGGGGCTCGTCTGACTCCAAACTTGGCTGTTTATCCGCCAACGTATCAGCAAGAGGCGATGCACTAATTCCGGACCCCGACACAGTCGGCGTCATCGTGTTTAAATCTGGGGTCATAAGTCACACAGCACGAATGTGTCCGGTGCCTGTAGCCAGTGATACCGTTCCGCACTCAGTGGATGGTTTTCTTCTGCTGTTGCACATCTACATCTCGGACACGACCGTTCGAACCCAGTCATCTGCGCTCAGAGCTTTAGATACTTCTCTCCGAGTAATAACTTTCGAGAGAGAGTCGTATGTCTTGGGCGGCTGGAATCTGCAGTCTAGCAGCAGTCGCCATACAGATGGAACAGCCTAGTGTCAAATGAAATGAAAAATGTGTTCCCCTGCGGGGACTGGTCTCAATTCATATCATACCTCATGCCTGGGAAAATGGTGCCTAACTGGGTATTCTTACGAATTTGGACTCGGGTGGCCCTTCATTTCGGCATTAAGTTGTGATTGGGGACAATGAATAAAGTCTTCACAACAGCTGTAGTGTTAATCGTCACACGACCTGTCTACTGTTACCCCGCAATGTACATTGCAGTTTTCAAGCTTCAAAGTCTCGTGGGCAAAGTGAGCAGAAGTAAGTTGAATATTTGCTCGCGCTCAGTCCCAGCGCACCGGCAGGTTGATAGTGTTGTACTCTTTGAGGCCTTTGTCTGCTGTCTGGTTTGTTTTGCCAGAGATAGAGGTTACGACGCTGTCCAGCCAGTCTTCACTCCGTTTCTCGTGCCGCTATTATTTATGGAACAGTATGTAATTCTTTTCCATTGACTCTGCATTTACTCATTGATCTATGCCGCGTGCCATATTGAAGCCCGCTGTATAGTAACTCAATTACGGCCTTTGAAAGACTTTTTGTGCATGACAGTCAAACTTTATTTATCGCACGGATCTTTGTATGTAGATCCCTTGAGTGAATACTCTTTCTTTGGAATAATGCTTTCACCGACCATAGGGCTGTCGTATATCCAAAGCGTTTAGCCTGTGGTATTTGCAAATGACGGTTGGTTGCCTTCAAGCACGCCGCGGTCTGCACTTCTGCCAGAGCGAAGCAAAGGCATGTCTTGTCATTATATAGGGTGTTCGCTACAGATTGGAAGATGACCGCGCGCTCGTCCAGATAGCCCGCCCAGCTGTTCATCTCGTCGTCGCCTTCGCTAGTTCTGCATACGGTTAGAATAATTGAAAGAGACCTTTTCAAACAAAAAACATAGTCACTCTGGTCTTGAGAACGCTCGAAACGAGGACCTTCCAGCCCTGCTCGGTGTCGATCCAGTGCAGGAGCTCGGCGCCGAGAATGGTGCGCGTGTCGAGGAGGCAGAACGGCCCGGCGTTGCCTTGCGCTCGTCGTCGGTGTCCGCGTGCGGGGGGTTCGCGGCGCGTTGGTAGTGTGAGAAGGGGATCATGGCGCGGGAGTAAAGTCTTGCCGGTTACAGGGTCGGCCCGAAGACAAGGCATACTTAAGTCGCCGTTTGCGATCCCGGGGTGATAGTCGTTGATGACCTTGTGATCGTCGAAGATATGGATCAACGGAAGATCGAGCAGGGGTGCGCATCCAGCTGGGGCTGGCGTATATTTGCCTGTAAAGCTGGTGGTAGAACTTTGTTGTCAGGAACTTGAGTTGCACGGGCAGGTCGCTGTCTGGATTTCGCATCAGCGTTCTGTTGGTGACGAGAAGACCGGGGACATACAGGCGAAGTCTCCAGGAAGAGGATAAATTTTGGTGGCTCCGATTCGACGTGGCGTGCGAGGTGGCTTAAGCCGGGGATCGCGAGTGCATGGGAAAACGTTAACGGCGAGTAGGAATACTAGTAGAACGGCTCGATGTGCTGATTATGCTGAATCTCTTCAGGTTCTCCGCGCTGGTCACGGACGAACCGGTACGCGTGCCGGATGTGTTGTAGAAATATCGCGTACCGGGGATCAACCCAGCCAGCGTTATCGTCGCTTTGACATTGGATTCCTCCGTCAACGCTGGGAAATCGAGATCGAAGATCCTCGCCGCCGAGCGCGTCGCATCCGTGTAGGGGAACCTCAGCGGGCTCGATGTCGCAGGGTCGCGGAGCACGGTCCTGGCGCTGGTCGAATCGACGTATCCCGTACGCGAGAATGCTAGCGACTGGGAGGTATGAAATTTATGCATGCCAAGAAGGCGAAGATATTTCACAGTAGTCCAGTGAGGCTTCCTAGAGGGCTCCCCGCGAATAGGTCCCAAGCAGGATCGGAACGGCAGTGTTGTTGTTGCCTGTGATCGGATGCGATCGGGCGGGTTGACGAGAGAGGAAGAAGGATGTCAGAGAGATGGCAAATGCAGTTGTGATTCAGGGCATGAAGCGGTACCCAAACGGGAGCTAGGGTGTTAGATTGGCTGTTGCATTGGGGAGGAGGAGGCGGCTGAGCGCACCATCCGGAAGAGGAAGAAGGCCATCCCGCGGAGGTATAATGTCGACGCCGCGCTGATCGCCCACAAAGCCTTCAGTGCGGGCATAGCTGACTTAGACCGGAGGCGTCGATTTATGAAATCGATTTAGGGTAAGATTTCCATGTGATCTACTTCCTGTTTAGTCCAAGCAATGTTTCCTCGATCGCAGTTTCTTTCTTAATCAATTGACCGGTTGACCTCCGGGTCAGTCCGTGTACCGACGATATTTATCGATAAGACCTTAGAGTTAGGTGACATGAACAATTGATCGGAGTTACGCCTGATAATTACAGATCGATCACACGGCACTGCGAGTGTACAGCGGTTGCGAACTTTACACAGTTGCGAAAAAGGGCTGCGCGGAGCATATCCTTGTGCGTAAATATGAGGTGCGCCTACGGATCCGAAAATTTATCTAAACTCCACGAAATACGATAAAAGTATCGACAGTATACCTAAATAGCTGATAACAATAACGTCCGCAAACTGTCAAGGAATTGGTTCCGGTTCATTCATGCATCCTGTCAGCATGCAGCATGGCTTACGCCTGGTACATACTGCCTCGCCTTCCGTCTCTTTGTCGCTACCGCCATCTACGCCCACATCCTTAGTGTTCCACATTCTCTCCAGACTACAATGAACATCCTTGGCAACATTATACCCGTGCTCAGGGTTGCTCAAGCAGCTACCGCAGGCAATCCTACTCCGGGACTTGAGGGTGCGATCGCCGGTGTTGTCGCACTAGCTGAAATGGTTTTGGTGGGTAGATAGATCTGAGTGAGAACATCAATGTTGTCTAAAGACACTTTTGATAGACGATGAAGGGAAACAAGGCCGATCTATCGGAGCTCAACAAAAGGCTCAAGCGATTGATGGAATTTGATACAGTGGGATGTAGTGACGACTTGAAACAACGCTTGGACAACTTGAAGCAGTGCGTGATATAGAGTAGATTTCAGCCTTCAATTTATGCATTTCTCTCTATTGCATAGAAATTTTGAACCAATTGCTACCAGACTCACGTCACTTGGAAAGAAATCGAAAATCAAGCAATTTTTACAGGGTAAGAAGGAGATACAGGGCATCAAGGTTTCCATTACATCTTGCATTCAAGATTTCACAGTGAGATTTCTTCTTTTTGCATTTGTTATGTCTGTCTGATTTGTTTCATTTCCAGTTCCATAACAACATTTCCATCAACAAATTACTGGATCAGATGTCTACAAAGGGTATGGAGACCCATTTCCTTGTAAACCTGTTATAGAACTTCTTGCAGTTGATCCAGTGGATACATCTCTCCAAAAAATGGAATCCCAAGGTACGGATTGTCATCCCTCCTAGCTACATAGTTTCACAACATGATTGTTTACTTTCCTAGGAGACCAACAAGGTCCAAGTGGATGGGAAGGAGGACAGGGCCGGGCTAGCAAGTCCCCCAGTGGAGGGGGCCAAATTCCAGCCAGTTGATAACCAGGGTGCGAGTAAAACAGGCCAGTGTTGTAACATGATATTTATTTTTCCCAGAAGCTGAACGAGTTCTTGGTGGAGTGGGTGGGGGAGAAGGCCAGACTAACAAGTCCCTGACAGTCAATAACTACATTTCTGGTGAGAGAAATTGTTGGGGCACAAATGTGATTGTTAATTCTTCCCAGGAGGTATTGGAGGCCGTGGTGGAGGGGGTGGTGTACAGGGTGGTGAAGGGGGTGCTGGCGAGGGTCCTATTCTGAATTACAACATCAACACAGTTGAAAACTTCACCACTGGTAAGGTTTCCTGCCCCCTTTTTGTGATCTGTTCATAACAGAACATCAATCAATCTATATCTGTTTAGTCAACAGTGACCATGGTGAACAAATCCTAGCAAAGATCAAATATGTTTCAGCACGATATGATGCTCCAAACACCCCAGACGAATGCATGGAGGGTACTCGGATTGAAATCATCCAGGACATTATAGCACACCTGACAGCATCTGATCCATCTCAGCGCATAGTAATGCTCAGTGGCTCTGCAGGCACTGGGAAGTCAACAATTGCCAAGACTGTTGCATTTATTCTTGCAAAAAAGAGACACATCCTAGCAGCTTCCTTTTTTTTCTCCCGGAACTATGCAGAGCGTAGGGAAATCAATGGCCTCCCTCTCACTCTTGCCTACCAATTGGCGCACTATAGTTCAGACTTCCAAAAGATTCTGGTGGAATTCTTGCATACTGGGATGGAAAAAGACCATAGCGGGATTCTTGATGCAGACCCCAAACTGCAGTTTCAGGAACTAGTTGTAGATCTGCTTGGTCAACTTCCAACTAGTGAGAAGCCCTGGGTTATCTGTTTGGATGCACTAGATGAATGCGGACAAGATAGGGGCCAGATTTTTCTCCGGTGGCTCTCAGATAATATCACAAAGATACCGATTCATATTCGCTTTTTTCTAACTGGCCGGCCAGATGTTCCATCATATCTCAAGCATGATGGACTATGCAAAATGATGTATAGTATCATCCTTGATGATATTGATAAAGCAATTGTTAGGAAGGATATTAGAAAATATGTTGAAAGGTCGTTGGATGGCAGTTCTTGGACACCACGATCTCCTTGGACACCTCAGGCTCATGATGTGGATGAGATCACTAGACTTGCAGATGGACTCTTTGTGTTTGCTGCTACAGCTGTTCGCTATGTTCGTGCTGGTTCTACTAGGCTTGATCCACAGGAGTTACTGCACTTCCTTTGTGATGGTGAAGTACTTGTTGATTTAGAGAAACTATACCTTCATATTGTCAATGAGGCTATTCCAGTACTAGAAGAGATGACTCGCCTGGCTCAACGCTCATATAACATTTCTTTGAGTATTCTCACCACAATCTTGGGGCTACTAGAACCAATGGATCCGAAGGAGCTTGGAGCATTCCTTGGCTTTGATGAGGAGTCTGTCAGAAAGGCACTCACTCCACTGAGTGCTGTTATCCATGTGCCAGAGATGGGACCAGTAAATATCATACACCAGTCCTTCAGGGAGTTCATGACATCTACAAAATCCAGGCTACACAAGCATCGTATGGACCTTTTGTGTGGGACAGAGAAACAGAAGAAGGAATTTGCATCCAAGGTGCTTCATACAATGCAGGACAAACTCAAGTTCAATATCTGTGACCTGCCCACATCACACCTGAAGAATGCTGAAATGCCAGGTCTTGAACAGAAATTGAGAACCTGTATACCAATGTATATAAGATACTGCTGCCGTTTCTGGGCAGATCATCTGGCAGCAGTGACAATCAATGCAGAAAATTCAAAGATAGCCAAAAAGTTCCTTGAAACCAAATGTCTTTTCTGGCTGGAAGTCCTGAGCTTACTGGAAATAATGTCTACTGCATCACCGGCTCTATCAAAATTCAGAGCATGGAGTAATGTATGAAGAGTATTTTGATGAAAGTTATCAGGGAACTAATTGTTCATTAGGATCCAATAATGAAACAGTTTGCTGCAGATGTAAAGCGATTCATCAGTTTCTTCTGGGTGGCTATCTCTGAAAGTACCCCACATCTGTATGTGACAGCCTTAGCCTTTGCACCAGTGCAATCAGAAGTTAGCATGAGATTTCGATCACAGTTTCCAAGACTTCTGTCAATTTCAATAGGACAGATGGAGAAATGGCCAGCAACACTTGGAGTACTTGAAGGCCACACTAATTGGGTCATGTCAGTAGCATTCTCTCTGGATTGGAAGCATATTGTCTCAGGCTCTCGTGACAGCACTGTGCGCTTGTGGGATGCAGAGAGTGGAGCACCACTGGGTGAGCCATTAAAAGGCCACACTGCTTCAGTCACATCAGTAGCCTTCTCTCCAGATGGGAAGCATATTGTCTCTGGTTCTGATGACAGGACTGTGCGCTTGTGGGATGCAGAGGGTAGAGCACCACTGGGTGAGCCATTAAAAGGCCACAATGACTGGGTCACATCAGTATCCTTCTCTCCAGATGGGAAGCATATTGTCTCTGGCTCATATGACAGGACTGTGCGCTTGTGGGATGCAGAGCGTGGAGCACCACTGGGTGAGCCATTAAAAGGCCACACTGATTCAGTTACATCAGTTGCCTTCTCTCCAGATGGGAAGCATATTGTCTCTGGTTCATTTGACAGGACTGTGCGCTTGTGGAATGCAGAGGGTGGAGCACCACTGGGTGAGCCATTGAACGGCCACACTGACTCAGTCACATCAGTAGCCTTCTCTCCAGATGGGAAGCATATTGTCTCTGGCTCAGGTGACAGCACTGTGCAATTGTGGAGTGCAGAGGGTGGAGCACCACTGGGTGAGCCACTAAAGAGCCACACTGATTGGGTCAGATCAGTAGCCTTCTCTCCAGATGGGAAGCATATTGTCTCTGGCTCTGATGACCAGACTGTGTGCTTGTGGGATGCAGAGAGTGGAGTACTACTGGGTGAGCCATTAAAAGGCCACAATGCTTGGGTCACATCAGTAGCCTTCTCTCCAGATGGGAAACATATTGTCTCTGGCTCTGGTGACAGAACTGCACGCTTGTGGGATGCTGAGGGTGGATCATTGCTGGGTGAGCCATTAAAAGGCCACACTGGTTCAGTCACATCAGTAGCCCTCTCTCCAGATGGGAAGCATATTGTCTCTGGTTCAGGTGACAGGACTGTGCACTTGTGGGATGCAGAGAGTGGAGCACCACTGGGTGAGCCATTAAAAGGCCACACTGGTTCAGTCACATCAGTAGCCTTCTCTCCAGATGGGAAGCATATTGTCTCTGGCTCATATGACAGCACTGTGCGCTTGTGGGATGTAGAGGGTGTAGCACCACTAGGTGAGCCATTAAAAGGCCACACTGGTTCAGTCAGATCAGTAGCCTTCTCTCCAGATGGGAAGCATATTGTCTCGGGTTCATTTGACAGGACTGTGCGCTTGTGGGATGCAGAGGGTAGAGCACCACTGAGTGAGCCATTAAAAGGCCACACTTCTTGGGTCACATCAGTAGCCTTCTCTCAAGATGGGAGGCATATTGTCTCTGGGTCTGATGACAGCAACGTGCACTTGTGGGATGCAAAGGGAGGAGTACCACTGGGTGAGCCATTAAAAGGCCACACTGCTTCAGTCACATCAGTAGCCTTCTCTCCAGATGGGAAGCATATTGTCTCTGGCTCTGATGACAGAACTGTGCGCTTGTGGGATGCAGAGGGTGGAGCACCACTGGGTGAGCCATTAAAAGGCCACACTGGTTCAGTCACATCAGTAGCCTTCTCTCCAGATGGGAAGTATATTGTCTCTGGCTCTGATGACAGCACTGTGCGCTTGTGGGATGCAGAGGGTGGAGCACCACTGGGTGAGCCATTGAAAGGCCATACTGGTCTGGTCACATCAGTAGCCTTCTCTCCAGATGGGAAGCATATTCTCTCTGGCTCTGATGATAGCACTGTGCGCCTGTGGGATGCAGAGGGTGGAGCACTATGGGATAAGCCAAACAAAGGTCATACTGCTTCGGTCACATTAGTAGTCTTCTCTCCATATGGGAATTCTGTTTCTTTTGGGACTATGCAGGAAGGCTGGGTCTTGTCTAGCACCAATAACTTGCTCTTCTGGCTCCCTCATGCACACAGAATTGGATTCTGGATGCCGCTTAACAAACTCATAATTGGCAGACAGCAAACTTTGCTTTCATATAATACATTTGCACATGGTATTGAGTGGGCAAAGTGTTATTTATGAACACCGGCACAAATCTTCATAGGAGATTCTGATAATGGTTACTACCACAGGTTATAGTATTTAGTTTAATAGTTTTGAATCAGATTTTCTTTTTTTTCTAACACCTCCCTATTGACATGCTAGTGCTTGTCATCAGCTGGGATTGTGTAAAATTGTAACAAATTCCTGTGTCAGCCATCAATTATTGCATTGGTCACTGTGCTGCAGCCGATGCACAGTTCAACTTGCTGAGTCCTTTCTTGAACACAGCACAATAGTTTGAGGGATCTTACTAGATAAAACATGTATTTTTGTAGTGATTTGGGGTGTTTGCATGACATCTTGTAATAAGTCTCAAGAAATTGTGAGAAGTCAAGCACTTTAAAAGATCTTGAAAGATCTTGCAAGATTTTGCAAGATCTCACCAGATGTCAGAAATTCAACATTTCTGTTGCCCTTTGTTTGATCAAGATCTTGTGAGATGATGGCCATCGGGCTTGAAAGCTATCGATATCAGGAAACAATTTCATGATCGCGACGGGTGTTCTGACGCTCCAAACTGCATTTTACTTATCATTGTATTCGGTTGAATGCGTGCCCGGCCATCACCCAGTATTTTGTGATTCGGCTATTTTCGGGATCAATAAATCTATTTCGTCCCACCACCACGACGACGACCGCCTAGCCCAACCCCTTCAGGATCCTCATCTCCTCGAATCAATCATGAACCCTAGACGCCATCCAAGTCCTTGAGGACATTATCGGTACGTCAGAGACCCTCCCGGCCTGTGATTGCGTTGTGCGACCCAGCCAGGGCCGAAACGCCTTGGCAGTAGCAGATGTTGCATGATTAGGGGTCACGTAGCCAGGCCGGCCTCGGTATCTCCTCGTCCGCTTGAGGCTTGCTTGATGCGACAGATATTTCCCGGCACGATGAACCCTTCGTTCAGGTGCATTGAACTATGGGTACGTCTTGCCCCTCGGTCCTAAGTCGGGGTCCTCCAAATTCGGGCAACAGATTTCCCTTTGTCCACAAATTGAGACGTTTATGGCAATCGGCCAGAACTCAATGGAATCGACATGACTCTAATACTACCTACCTACCTACCTACCTACCTCGGATTTGTAGGTCTGATCATGTTGCCCGTCGGTGGGGAAAACCCTGGCAAACGTTGAATTCAAAAGTTTGTAATTGGCTCGGCAATACCAAGACGTCAGGGAATTTTCACAAGTGCGGCGTCTTGGCTTCGCCGGAGCGCTTCAAACTCCCACGGTGTATCGTGGACCGGCAGGTTTTCGTTCTTCTTGCCCCACGAAACTGCTCCCAAGAAGGCAACCCCGGTCAGGAAATATTTACGAAAGCGGCGTCTTGGCTTCGATGGACCCCGCCAGCACCATCAAATTCTACATTCGATGCGTAAACTCTCGCGGCGTACTGGACCTATTGAGTTCTTGCCCCACAAAACTGCTGGTTTGTATTACACTCCTGGGGCGCGGAGATTCGCTCTGAGCCAACCTCTTGATCCTTTTTTCAATAGGAACAATCACACGAATGACTCAAAGATCAGTACAGGCGAAATCAGTAAATGAATCCTTGGAGTATCTGGACGGATGCTTGGTTGTAAGGGGCGAAATATTGCAAACCTTGGCTGGCTGCTGCGCAGTGGTTTCTCTCACTTGGGACTCCAGCAGCGATATTTCTGTTACCCCTTGACAGTTCGCGGGCGACCGTCGCCTTGGCCGCCGCTGTCTTTACGGCATAGTTGCCGATGAAGGTACTGTATCAAAAGGCACGCATGGACCCTCCGTATCCTGGTCTTTCCCATCATGAGCGCCTCCCCTCTTTTGGCTATCATCATGGCTGCAGTGGTGGGGGAGACTCTCCTCTACGGTGCTGTCCTCGTGCTCTTCTTGGCTAACTTCTGTATCCGGGGCTCGTGGTATACGGGACTCGAGAATACCAGCAACTTACGCTGGAATCCCGTCTTCCTGATATGTACTATCATACCATTCCTTTGCTGCAGTGCGGTAAGTAACTCAACCTACATCAACTACGATGTATCTCATTGTTGGGCTAGCATTGGCTGCTAAGCATAGCTCGGTTCTTTCACGTCCTTCTCCATTCCTCGAATGTCGATAGCGTGCAGAGGTCGTATGAGCATTACTCGCGACTGGCGAATGCTGGAGAAATCATCAACTTTGTCATGACATGCTTTGGGGATGCGGTGATCGTGAGTACATGACAAGTTCTCCCCGTCGCTCCCCATCTTAAGATCTAACGCATGGTTAGATTCATCGCCTGTGGATTATTTGGAATCGAAGTTTACGCGTAACGATTCCGGCCGCCCTTCTCTGGATTGCTCTCTTCGGTATATCAGTTCCGCAGTCTTCGACCAACTCTTGTTTTAACTACATCCGACAAGTCTTCGGCAGCATCACCCAACACCTAATCCTTCACCCTCCCTTACCTCCAAATCAGCAGCATAAATCCCTTAGTCATACTATGTCCGCAGTCCCAATCAGGTCTCTTAGAATGGCGAACTTCACGATAACCGTGGTGTGAGTTCGTTGATCTCGTTGACGATCAATTGCTGACTTCATGAAAGCACCAATATCTACTGCACAGGTGAATACCAACCGTCTAAGTTTTTTTCCGGGAGTCGATCTCGAATCATAGCGTTAATCGCGTACCGTGTCTGGTCAAATACTCAAGGAAGAAGGGAATTAAGAGTCAGCCGATCACCACTCTCATTTCTACCTTCCTGTAACAATCACTTCACAGTCCATGGCTAGCATCCTGATCGAAAGCGCCGCATTATATACGTGTGTCTCTTTCCCGTGTCCTGGCCATCTACTGATACACAGTGGAGCGCCTGGACGCTTTTCGCCACAGTCTGTTACCAACTACGCTCGAACATCTTGGTCTTTGCCACCATCCTCATCTCCCAGGTCATCGGCCTCACAAACATGCTCTTGTACCTCCGCTTCGGGATCGAACGGCGGCCACCGGCGCACACGCAGGACGACACGGGCGTCGTGTTGACAAGCATTTTCATTGAGAATTCATCCACGCCAGCGCACGAATATCGCATCAGCATCCAGTCTCCGGAGTCGGGCTCTGATAAGTCAGGGGCCCCGATGCTCCAAGTCTCTTTCTCCGTGTAGGCAGGCATTCAACATCCGAGACACGGATTTCGTGGATGAACTCTGGGTGTGTCTGGCTTTGATGCGCAAGCACTGGCAACTGTAATTACTAGTAATCTTATATACAGAATAAGTTAGGTCCCGGATGAAACTACACAGCAGCGGAGTGATTCCCCCAGTATGTATTTGCTTCATCCCCAGTGGAGGATAATTTCATAGGTTTCTTGCTGGCGCAATCTGGAGAGTACAATCACCGCTAAGTACAAAATTTCTCAGCACGAAAAAACTGGTGAAGAACAACAGAACAACCTAGACCTTAACTTGGGCGGAGCGCGGAGCCCTGAACCTCGTTCTACTGACCTACACCCTAGCGAAAATGCTATTCCCCTTGTAGTTTACAAACACACCAGCCACGCTAAAAACATCCTAGGACCCGAGGAGGCTCTATTGGTATCGATGGGATGTGTTGTGCTTTTTTTCTTTTCTTTTTTTTTTTTTTGTGCTTTGCCTTGGTCATCGACCATCCGACGGCTGATTGGATTACACTAATAGGGTACGCGCCGGTACGCGTGGGCCTGGCAGAAGTGCACTTGCTTCTTGACGTTGCCGCGGAGCTTTATCGTATGTGCGAAATTCCATATACAGGCCGTTTGGCGATTACGTTCCTTGGTCGAGTAAAGAAATAGATGTATTACGGACGGGCTTGAAAGCTATCGTTATTAGGAAACAATTTCACGCTTGCGACGGGTGTTCTGACTCTCCAACCTGCATTTCACTTACCGTTGCATTCGGTTGAATCCGGGTCCGGCCATCACCCGGCATTTTGCGATTCGGCTATTTTTGGGATCAATAAATCTCTTTCGTCCCACCACGACAACCGCCCAACCCAATCTCTTCCGGATTCACATCTCCTCGAATAAACCATAAACCCTGGATGCCATCCAAGTCCTTGAAGACATTTTCGGTACGTCAGAGACCCTCCCGGCCTGTGATTGCGTTGTGCGACCCAGCCAGGGCCGAAACGCCTTGGCAGTAGCAGACGTTGCATGATTAGGGATCACACAGCCAGGCCGGCCTCGGCGTCTCTTCGTCCGCTTGATGCTTACTTCCTAAGATCTTCGAATGTAATCCTAATCTTCTTCCTCGCCTCCGACTCCGCCAACCCTGGCTTCGACGATACAGCCAGAACTCACCGCGACACCGATAAAAACACAGTGAGGCCATGCCCCGTACAACCCATCTCAGTGTCTTCCACAGATCCGAGTATCGTAGACAGTAGCATGCACCCCAGCTCCAGCCCTCGCCGATGTGGCATCCGCACTACCTGCAGCGCAGCATCCTTCAGCTTCAGCTACATCCCGCCAGCACTACTCGCTGAACTGATCTTTGTCTGCATTATATTACCTTCACGCCCACCACTGGCCTGCCTCACCCTTCCCTTCTTCTGCCTTGGGATATTCTCATCGAGACAGAATTCGTATGCTGTTGGAAGGACATCTAACGCCTGATGTACGCCCGCTCTTCCGCACCTCCCTTGAGCTTACCTCGATGCAAACTAAATAATTCGTCCTGCAGCTGTCCCGGCCACACCTCTCTCGTCCTCCTTGCGCCCGACTCTCAGGCGGAGTGGACACACACACCCATCGTGCGGTACCCAGCCTGACTCACAGAGCGTCGTCTTCCAGGCGCCCTACCGCTGCGCACTCATTTCGTCCTGCTCGATGGCGAGATGGTTCTACCTGATATCGATCGACGGTGGGCATCCATCCACCCCACCAGTCTGCAACGATATTATTCTTCACTCACCCATCGCGAGTACGTCCTTGAAAAAAAAAACTGATCCTGTTAACACAGCGACATTTCCCTCGCCTTCGCTTCGGCTATTCCATTCCTCTTGGGATTGGATGAGAAGGTTTGTTATCCTCATGTCGAGTGGGCAGCGCCAGGACATCCCACGGCAGGAATCCATTTCTGCACGGCGGTATCATAATTCTGCTCGAGCTCTATCCAGGCGCCAAGGGCTCGTTCTGCTCGGAGCTTCTGTCGCAGGCCACCATCAAGCCTGTGGTCGACGCTATTTTTTTGTCTTCTGGTTCAATGTTCCCGTCTCGGTAATGGACTGACGTATCAACTGTCTCGATCGAGGTCCATCAACTTTGAGGTGAGACTAAATGCCAGCGCCAAAAAGAGAAGAAATGGACTCAGTATACCTCTTGGGCAAGAGTCCGACCTACAGGTATCACACAAGAAGACTGGTTCGAATATTCTTAAAGCTTGGATCGCCAGATCCACTAACGGTTACACAAACCTGGTGTAGAGTTGTCAAGGGAGAATTCCAATCAATTTATTTTCTTTCGGAATCATTGTATCGCTCACCGTACTTTTATTCATGAATTCCGTCCTGAGTGGAAACATGTGGGAACGGCGGGCGCGTAGTACACTTCTTATGTACTCTTTCTTTGCCTTGCCGTCAACCAGGTATTCAGGCAACTTGCAAACTGTGCAACACACATCATCCGCCGCCTCATCTTTCCGCCGCTTTTGACCACTCTTTTCTGGTATCCGACTTTCCACACGAGTGCAGGGTGCTATTCTTTCATGTACGTCTATGCTGACGGCCTTGAGATTGTCCTACTCTGTTTTGTAAAAAAATTGCTGTTTTTTCAGGTCCGAACCTCTCCAGAACCTGAACCGAGCCCTTTGTGAACTGGACCGATGTCCGGTCCAGGGTTCGGGAAATTTAATTGAACCGGACCCCAGGTCAGGTTTGGGGTTCGGATTTTTCGGCAAAAACCGGACATCGGCACCACTAGTGATCGGACTCGCACGACGATTTCTGGTCTGGGACTGGCACGATTCCCTATGCTGATTTTTCTGCACTTGGTCTTCTGTGATGAAGTGGCCTCCTACTTGTGTAGTTTTGAAGAACTTGATCCCTTCCATGGCCGTAACGTCTCGTTGCAACGACTTCTTTATGCACCATCTTTTCTCCCCCTGTCCTTTGAAATCGCGCTGCCATACATACACCTATGCCTGTCGCATTTTTGCGGATCCTCACTTTCAAATTTCACTCGGGCTGACACTCCAAAGAGAAGAGGCGGCTTGCGCGGCCATGCATGGGCACAACCTATTCACAAACGACCGAATACGTCTTGTTGTCGGCGCGCTCCGTGTTCTGGCTTCACTTTCCCATTCTTGACTTTCTCTCTTCCGTATATCGCATTTTGTACCCTGGCTTTCTTAGATTTCCTTCTCGATGCTCTCGGTTCGCGGCTTTTTGAATCGTTTCGAATGGTCGTGGAGTAGTCGGACCATCATCTGCCACCGTCAATTGCAATACTTTGTTTCGCAAACGCTACTTTACACGGCTGCCGCGTAGTAAACAGCGGCTGTTATAAAAGCAGACAAACAAGGTATTCTAGTGGCAAGTATGGAATCAGTCCTATGTTTCGGATGCCCAGCTAATTCTCAAATGTCCAAGACATCCCGAGTTCCCATCGCACCCTCATGCTCTTTAACTTCACAGAGCAGATCGAATCCCGACAAAATTGAGGGGAACAGACATGGGCATCAGGGGTATGCACGCTACGGCATAGCACTGCAGCAGCCACTCAGACGCAGAAGTGTTGTCCTCGCTCTCCATTAATGCCACCATGACCTCCGGGCTCACCTCGTCTGCCCAACAGCCAATTCGGCAGGCACAAACATCGCAGCAGCCATCGCCGCCCGCAAAAAAGCTGACACGACGGATCGCCGCTGCAATTGCGACCGCCTTGCAGTTGATTACGCTCGCAGGGATTCCATCGATTGCGTGGATCTCATCTGTCTCGAACGCCTGGATGGCCTCTGCAAAACCTTGTTTGCACGACGAGCAGAGGTGGGGCTGGGGGACGCTAGCAATCTCTTGCGTTGGGGATGGGGTGTATCGCGTGGTTATGCGGGGGGATCAAGGTCGCTTCTGCTCCGCGAGTGTTTGCCTGGCGCCACGCTTCAGCAATGTCGTTACATGGGAGCACCAGCGATTTTTTTGCCATAGCTGCCGTGTTACAGACGCCGGTGCTGGAGGACCTCGCAATTTGGCGTGAATACTTCACGAATCGCTCCCAAGTGTGGTAGCGAACGTTGAAGGGCGACCATGTTGCAGTGATGAGCAGCGAATTATCGCCAAAAAGCGGGATAGCACCTTCCTCCAAGCCGGAGACGCGCGTCGCGACTGCGTCGAGGGCAAAGGTGGTAAAAATGCAGTGCATGTTATAGGTCGCCATTCCTACCGCCGCCACGTACATCATGGGAGCCGCTAGCTGGTAGGTCGCCCGATCATAAAGGACGTCGTACGATGAAGCGACGATAGTGGCAGCAAACATTCCTAGTCTGCTCTCTGGATAGGCGCTCGCTGGTTCATATCCGAAAGCACCTAGGGACCCGCAATCGGTGAGCACGGTGCTTGCCCACTCGTCCGCTGACATATCTCCATGAACATGCCAACCCGCTCTCTTCCCTATCCACCGCTTCTGCACCTCGCGATTGTGCAGCTGTACATCCAGGTTAACGAGCGAAGCGAGTGCCATGCCCTGCATGTCGCTCCCAACATGCACGACAGATCTCAGTGCAATCTCCATCGCACTCGCGAACCCCGGCGAATATTCCTCGACGGAGTCCAGGTCATAATCAACTAGACTGCCCAAGTACATCAAGGCATCACACTCGCCGATGTCTGCACGCTGCAACATTTTTCTTTGTATTCCGAGGAAGCCAAACGCAATGCAAGGGCCAATGGGAGCGAAGCCTCGGGCCTTAGACCACCTCTTCAGCACGGCTGTGTGGACAACGCTCTGCATCCAGGTTCTCCCACCGAGTGTCTTGGGCGGAACTGCCGTGATGGAGTCTCGCAAGCCAGCGCGGGTGATCACGGCGCACAGCTCCGTGGTACCGGAAGGAGGGGCAGACGGACGGAGATTGGGGTACAAGGAAATGCCACGGACAACATCAGCGACGAAGGAGCCAGGGAGCCGAACGTTCGACGCGATACGTGCGAGACAGTTCCAACCAGCAAAAGGACCGTCGACGGTGGAGACTGCACGAACCACGCCGATTACCCGGGCGTTTCGGGCTGCAATGGTTTCCAGGGCGTCGTACTCGCGAGGTGTTATCATTCCCACACTGCACACTGTCTCTCGGTCGGAGAGGTCCTTTTCGCTGCCTGCCAAGACATCCAGCACCATATCTAAGGGAGAGTGGCGGGAAATTGTCGTTGCGGTCATAGTTGGGGATATGTGTTGTAAGGCAACTTGAAGTTGATGTGTTCCTTTATATCATCTTCGTAGTAAAGTTATTCCCTCGTATACACCTTTAGCACGTTGGAATAGCTCGCGCACTCACCAAGACCAAGGCACTGCCCTACGCTTCCCATCTCCCAGGCTCAGTTCTCCCTGTCTCGGACTTTGCTAGCGCCGGCTCGGACATTCGCATTTCCGGACCTACCGGATATTCATAGGAAGACGGACAGGGACATATTTTTATCGACGTTTTGGCGTTCATGAAATTTATGCCTTCATCTCCGTTCCAGCTGGAGGTTTTGATCTAGTTTTAAAAAAGCCGACACAGCGGCTTTGCACAATGCACAAAAGCCGCATGAACGTCTCTATTGATACGGGGAAGCTCCCCAGGGAATGACTGCCATCATTACATAAATGGCCTCTTAGGGAGGTTATTTCTGTGAAAATAACCCCCCTACTTATGAGGGCCACATCTGCTACAGTTCTGGACAAACAAAACCTGCAAATAGTCTGGCCTGATCCACAATTTATTAGGCTCTGAATTTTGTGGGATTAAATACAAATTTGGTCAAAGAGCTCAAAAAACATGCTTCAAAGTTTTTCCTACGACAAATTAGTGCCGCCAAAATTTTGGCCAAGATTTGAAAAATGGAATTGCAATCAAAGGCGATTCACAAAAAATGTGTTTTGCCTTGTTTGGCACAGCCACATGATGCAATCAATCAAATCTGCCAATCCGTCTGGTCCATACTCCATGGGAGATGTGAACGTGCAGATTGGTTCTTCAGCTCCGGACTTTTGTTCCGAGAGCTGTCTGGAATGGTGTAACGGCACAATCAACATGAAACCCTCACATTTGATTGAATAAAGAATATTTTATTGTGCAAGAATGGCTTGACAAAATATTGATTCTCTTCCAGATTCAGATGCAGGTCAACAAGATGCGTTGATTGCGCATTTTTTCATATTTTTCCCATGCTTTTTATGCTGCCGCCAAAATTTTGACCGGCCTGGCACATTAATTGATGATTTGTAGCACAATGGCTCAACAGAATCACTTCATTTCTATATCAACATGACTGCCTTGATGAGATATCTCGGCTAGAAAAATCCAATTTCTTTTTGGTGGACTTTGTTTGTCCAGAACTGTAGCAGGGGAGGATCCAAAGATATAAATAAAAGAACTATATACAGTACATATGGTGGTCAATGTGCACCTTTATTAAAAGTTGATATTTGTCTTGATTTTGTGTAATATATGTCAAGAAATGTAAATATATGTTTTTCTCAAAGCACCAAAAAAAAAACTTCTCCACTTTTTTTTCTGTTCACTTGAGTTTGTTTATATATCTTTCTCACTTTGAAGTTTTATATATATCTTTCTCGGCACAACTGAGTGGCTGTGCCAGCTGAATGATGGCCTTTCCATAGCCGAACTCTACAGTCCTTGTCCCTTGGCCAGGCCATCTGAGTTTGGTGTCCTAGAATTATATCCTAAGCTTAGTTGTAATCAAGGTACACATTCTGAAGGCTCAAGAGGACAATGTTGATGGCAGTCAGTCTGCACCCTTCTTAAACCTGTTTTATATCTCTGTTTTTCAAGTGATGGCCACAGCCCAGGCCAGACTCAGCCATAAGACTAGTGTGCACCTACTGTTGGGCCTGTAGGAGAGTTCACAAGGTAGCTTCCCTCCATGTGCAAGCCAAGGTTTCTCAACAGCTATATGACCAGCCAATCAGGCACAGAGTCTGCGGGGTCTGTCAAGTTCAGCCATGGAAAGGCCATCATTCGGCTGGCACTGCCACTCAGTTGTGCCAAGAAAGATATATATATAAAACTTCTGAGTGATGAAAAAAAAAAAAAAGGCACATTGAGAAATATATTTGGGCTTTGAACATTTTTTTCAAGCTTGTGAAATATATCATGAAAACAGAGATATATCATGCAAAATGGAGATATATCCTGAAAAACAGAGATATATTACAGTTTTAATAAAGGTGCAGACTGACCACCATAAGTACATGACCTGGTGTACCTGGCAGGGGAGGATCCAAAGAGAAGAAAGACTAAGGATCTCCCATGCCGAGGTGCATCTATATAAAAATCAGAAGACATCTGATCGAAGTGATCTGCAGTGATCCCAGGCCTGATTGCAGGCAGCATGCCAACTGGACTTGTAAGTGGGGCAGACAGAGTTGTGTGTGGGGCTGGTGCAGTCTGCTGGTCAACCAGATCAACCGGAATGTCAGTCTGAAAGCGGGGTTCCCCTGACAGATGGGGTCACTTCACAGTTGTTGGCATGATTTCTTTGGTCCATCATTGCACCCTCAATACTGGGCCATTTGCTCTGAAATAAATTGCAGTGGACTTATGAGATGAATCTACAGGGAAGGTCCCAAACAGATTTTTCGAATTTTCTCCTGAACCTGTGTTATAAATGATCATGAAAATACTGAAAAATATTCAGGGCCTAATTCAAAATTCTGGCTGGAACATTCCCTGTAAAAGATAAAACTGAGATGATTTCTCACTCAAAGTTTAGCCAAAATGTGACTTGGTTGTGCAGCATGATGGACTGACTGATTTTGCCAGAATTTTGGTGATGGGAGCCATTAGAGAGCTTGCACAGAGCCACCAGTAGCCACCCAGTGGCTATGGGTGGCTAAATTGGCATGTGTAAATTGATGGATCCACTTTTGGTGGCTCCATCGGCAGTGTGTGAGCAATGGTGCACCTTTTTTAGCAGTACCCCTATGTCATTCATTGAGCATCCTGGATGATGTTGAGCTCAATCTGACCACCTGGGCAAAGGTGTGATGTTTCTGGGAGTTCATCACAAGTATCAGAGACTGCTTTAAGAATGGCAGCAAAGTAAATTCTGTACTCTGAGACATCTTTCTCCATAATGATGAATAGCAAGGTGTAAAAACATTCCTATTAGCTATACACATTGACCTCATGTATCAAATTCCATCAGCTGCCATGCTTTTAGAGCCACCAGTTTGTGCATGCCTGCAGAGCCACCTGGTGGCTACTGCCAACTGGTGGCTGATGCGCAAGCTCTCTATTATATAAGCACCATCACTTCCCTTTCATTTGCCAGTCACCACAATGATGGTTCTTGGTGCAGTTTACTTAGAAGGTTTGTAAGCTGTGGGGTGAGTACAACTCTAATCACACAAATAGATTGTAGTGGTTCAGGATAAAAGTTATTGGCATAGTATGAAATACATCAGTTTAAATATGCATGGGTGGATAGCTTTCTCGAGTCATTGTGAGTCATAATAAATATTCTCAACTATTCTACAATGTCCTATAGTGTTCCATGATATTCTACACTACACACATTGACTCTGGTGGCTTGCCCGAGTCATGCCCGCAGGCTGTGTCTCCAACAACAATCACTTGTCAGTTCCAGTCTTCACACTCCTGGGATTGCTTTCCATATGCATTGAGATATTCAAGACAGCCTGCTGTCTCACAGGCTGCATGACAGTCCTGAGACTTGTAGGCGAGCTCATTCCTTCTTTCCCTCACCAACCCGTTATCCACCTGGCACCAGCCACCCCCGTGCTCCTGTTCCATGTTTGTGTGTCAGGGCACCCCCTGCTCTCTGGCCTCTTTGTGCATGGGGTTCAATACCCAGAGCTAGCTTTTAGATTACTTGTTGTTATTAGAGAGCTTGCGCAGGAGCCACCAGTAGCCACCCAGTGGCTCCACAGGCATGCGCAAATCAGTGGCTCCACAGTCACTCAGCCAATTTGGTGGCTAGCCGGTGGCTCAGGCATGACATCATGGACCGCAAAATTTCCTTATTTAAGTTATTGTGACACCTGTCTGCCGTTCAGACATGCAGCCGGAAGCGTAAAGAGGACTACTTGGTGACCTCACCCAATAAGAATAAGTGGTATGCAAAAGGCATGTGATTAAACAGCCACTCGATTGCGCATGCCTAATAAGCCACCAGTAGCCACCAGGTGGCTACTGGTGGCTCTGCGCAAGCTCTCTAATATGAGGTAAAGTCGATCAGGGTGTCATGGTGTCATGTGGAATGTTGATCTCAAAGTCAAAGTGCGGGTTCGCCAAACTGACAGGCCGACTCAGAACCGAACGTGATGTGCACTCCATAGAGCCACCGTAATCCTTTATGAGAAACGATGACGCTTCCTCAGTGTGCAGCACCTTGGAATTGGCTCTAATGTTAGTGCAGTGCTCTGAGGTGGCCTTGAAGAGCTGCACGTCGCCGCCGGCCGCGGCATGTGCGAATGCCCAGTGATCGTTGGTTGGGGTCTGTATACTGATGGAAATGCCGGACATGGTGGTCAATCCTTCCTTGACGCTGTGCACTGTGACTCGCCCTCTGAGTGGCTTGCCTGGAATGTATGGTGAGGCAAATGGGGACATGTGCTAGGAGGAGATGCCTACCTCTCTGTACGACATTCCCTTCCTCGAGAGTTATCTCTGCAATGAATGAGGATCGCTGCGCTTCAGGTAGGCATTTCTCAAGGCGTTCGTCGTAACTCTTCATCCACTGGGAAGATTCGTGCTTGCATATGGAGTTGGCGTCCACGAATGTCTCGTTCCATGTGAACGGACTTTGCGGAGAGCTGGCCTGCAACGAGGGGATAAATGTTGTATGACCCGCGAGCACATCCTCGATACGTCCGTCGACGAACGTCACAGCCTGACCGTCCCTTCAGTCAAACAATTTGGTGTCATCTAAGTGGGCAAGCAAGGACACACCGCGATGTAGCGATATCCAAGATCGCTGGAGGAGTGCCGCCAAAGGGGGCTCTTCGCCATCTCCTGTTTCCCAGCAATGACCGGTGGATAATTGACAGCCGGGACAGCAACGGTGAAGGGCATCACGGTGGGTTGAGACAGGTCTGGGGACCGCATTAGCGAGGACAGTGTAATCGGGATGTTGTTACGAACCAGGGTTGTTCTCGAGGAGAATTGCCTCGGTCGTCCAAGCCCTTCGCGTCTCCGCTTTGATATCCCACAATTGAGGATCGCTTAAACCGTCGCGTGCCTGGTAGTCATACTTGGCATCGCTCCCGTACCAATCCGCATCCCCTGCCGCCATGATGTGATTCAGTCGCTCTATCTCTGGCACGACAGCACCCTTTTTCACGAATTTGTATTCTCCAAACTCGTCGAGCTGCAAGCGGAGTGCCACAGACGATATCTGGCTCGCGCATTCGGGGCGCGGAACCTTGATGCGAAGCTCACCTGCACATTAAATGATTAGAGATATTTAGCATACACTATGGCCCGCAACATACCGTGAGAGATGTGAGCTGGCGAGAGATCTTCTGCTCTCACCCACGTGAGGACGGTGCAGGGTTCAGGTTTAGCCGTCTCGACAGCATCGGCTGCGCGAGATCCCGCAAGCACCGCGATCAATAGCGATGAAGCAAGAAAGATTTTCATGGGTGGAGTGGGAAGTAAGTGAGGTCTCGCGGGTTCTTATCTATCTTTTGGCACGCTCGGGACCGCGACTCTATTGGATTGAAGCAACGATCTGTCAGGCGATGATGGAAATGGGTTGCAGGAAGCGCCGCCGCGATAGTCACAAATAAGTGGAGCTACTCCGAGGTTGACCGGTCGAAGCTCGCCATCACGAGTATGAGTGTTTGAAAGACTACTCTGAGGATAACTGCCAGCGAAATGACTTCCAAGTCCGGTCGTGGTTGGTGAATGAATGATGTAAATGATGGGTAGTGTCGGCTTTGACGGTGATTAACACAAATCAGCGAGGTCTCTTTTTTCCGCAAGGTTTTCCGTCAATTTGACAGTTCTCGTTTCCCTCGGGCTGTCAGAAATAGCGCTGTGTAAGGAACTTTGTGTTAAATAGCCAGACATTTTTTCAATGCTATTAACATGTAAATAACATTTCTCGCATTCGGGCTCTTGAGAGGCATTTGCGGAAGGGGGCCTGGTCATTCAAGAGCTTGGAAAATGGTCTCGGTTCGTGATCTGGGGATGGTGTGGGTCCTTGGTGATTCCTAGGCCAGTCTTGCACCAAAATTTGAGGAAAATGGACGAGAAACCTGCGAAAAAAAAAAAAGTGGTCTAATCCGATTACGTCATGTTAAAAACCCAGTTATTAACAGGCTATATTATTTAATGGGAGGGGGGGTTTGAATCTCACATTTCTCACAAGATGAAATTTGATTCTTACACAGCGCTAGCTGACTCACTGAGCATAATCACTGCTAAATACAAGATTTCTCGGCACGAGCAAACAGGTGAGGAACAACAGAATAGGGCTGCCGCTCGTGACCGTGGCCACGGTTCCACGGCACCCGTGCACACCGGATAAAGAAAAATATCGACCTAGGTAGATTTGTAAGCCAACAGTGGATAAATCAAAGGAAGAATAAAAATTTGTAGATAGTTGATCTTTCATTTGGTCAGAAATTTTAAACACAAAGAGCAGCAATCAGCAGCTCTTTCAAAAAGCCAGATATTTATTCATTATCAGTAGGTTATGAAGAACTCACAGCAAGGACATCTTTCAGCTGCACTTCCAGTCCATAAGGAAACAAAGACTTTTGTTCAGACAATCCAAAATTCCTTTGTTACAACAAAGGAATTTTGGATTGTCCCCTTGAAAGTCTTTGTTTCAACATACCCAAATGCACTGCCCAAAGAAGTTCTGTTGGCAGAGCTTTCATAGCTTACTGATAGTGAATAAATATCTAGCTTTTGATAGAGCCACTGATTGCGACTCTTTCCATTTCGCATTCCAGACCAAATGAAAGATCATCTATCTTCATATTTTTATTCTTCCTTTGATTTATCTACTGTCAACTTACAAATCTACCTAGGTCAATATTTTTCTTTATCCGGTGTGGTGACACGGGTGCCGTGTCCGTTCCGTTGGCCATTTTTTCTCCTTGACCACGGTACGGCTATGGCACGGGTTTTCGACCTCACGGCCCGTGGAAACACGACCGTCGCGGCCGTGGAACGGGTTATCTTATCCCTCCATGATGAAGCCAAAAATTCCCCCAATATAATGGCTTAAACATTTATTTACACCTTTAACATCCAGAATCCTTGAGTTTGGCTACTTCCTGCTTATAGGAATAGCAAACTGCAGGTAGTCTCGGCAATTGCCGAGTGTGATGGCGGAAATTGATACCGGTTTGAACTTCAACTTTTCTTTCAACCTTCCCTGAATTCTGCTGTACTGATGGGTTTATGAGCATCCATGGAGCCTGGTGTTTCTCTCAGGCCATTCTTCGGTTATTGTCCAAGGTACCTCTGCCTTGCAAGGCTGGGAATAAAGGAAAACCCTATTAGAAATTCAAATATCAAAGCTTGAGCCCCGATTACACTTCCTACACATGTTATACTGAGTCACAGGTAGAATTTATGTCAAAAAATATCCATACAACTCGCGAACATAGCCGTGTACCCGTTACGGCCGTGCCGTGAGCCGTCCCATCCCGTTGGAGAGCTTGAAATCTCTCCGACGGCCGTGTAGAGCACGGGCCATGCCGTGGTTTGGCCGTGGATTCCGGGCACAGGCGGCAGCCTTACAACAGAACAACCTAGACCTCAACTTGCGCGGAGCCCTGAACCTCGTTCTACTGACCTACACCCCAGCAAAAAATGCTATTCCCCTTGGATGCGTAGTTCACAAACACACTAACCACGCTGGAAAAATCCCAGGACCCGAGGAGGCTTTACTGGTATCGATGGGATGTGCTTTTTCTTTTTCTTTTTCTTTGCCTTGGTCATCGAACATCCGAAAGCTGGATCGTGTTAATAGGGTACGTACCGGTACGTGCGCCAGAAGTGCACATATTTGTGGACGTCGCCGAGGAGGTTCATCGTATGTGCGAAATTCTGTATGTGCACGAGGACAGGCAGTTCGGGGATTGCGAATGCGTTCCTTCGGTCGAGTAAAGAAATAGATGTATTACGGATGGGCTCGAAAGCTATTGATACCATGAAACGATAACATCAGTAGCACGCTCCGCGGCAGAGCCCACTAACTGCGGTTCAGTGAACTTCTCAAATCTGGCCTGTTGAAATTTCTTTGAGATGTTTCATGTGATAATTGTTTGAGAGGAGTGACATAGTTTTCCCGTTGATTTTCTGGCCTCAAGAACGCTTATATTATGAGCTGGCGTCACAAAGAACATTGGGAACCTCTTTGGATAAATTTCCCCCCACAAAGCTCATTCTGGGGATGGTTTTTTTTTCTGCCAGCTCTGGTTCAGGTTGAGGCAGTCTTGTACAGGTTCAGCAACTGAATTTAACCTGAACCCGGTGTTTGGCTTGCTCCAGTGTTTTGGTCTGGTTCAGGTTTGCTCCAGATTTGTTGGCAGTTGGCAGTTCAGAACATGACTGTGGCATAATCATTCAAATGTTGGTGAACCAGGGCCAAAGCCATTGATATCCCAGGGAGAATGAATTGAACACCTCAGAGATCACACAAGAAGTAATCATGAGTCCAGGAGAATGAGCCTTTGCCTGAGGACCCGGTGTTTGAAAAACTGCTCCATAGAATGACTCAGCTCAATTCTCGTTTGGTCGACATGTCAACCAGCTCACATTGGGCATGGGTACCCAGAGATTTTACTGCTTCATCATTCTTACACAATACTGTGTGTAAGGAATTATTTGAGTGCATAGTGGTAAGGGTATAAGTTGGCGGGGCTAAGAGGTTCAACTTGATGAGCTATCATTCAAGTGCTGAATTCAGAAGGTCCAAGCCTTCCCAGAGTTAAAACAGACATGGTATCCCTTTCCTTGTGCAATTTAGTTATTGTGCACAATTTAGAGGCAATACTCAGAGATGCAGTTCAAATACTGAATACTGACAGATGCACATCCTCCAAATTTTTGAGAAGAGGACCATTACCAAATGAGTGGTGTAGACAAAATATAACATCAAAAGCAAATGAAAAAGAAACGGCACCTGCGAGAATCGAACGGGTGACCTCGAAATGCACGGTTGGCAGAGACTCTGCAACTCTAGGGCGCCTGAGGACCCACTAACTTGTTAGTGGGCATTTCACTAGTCGCGACGGGTATTCTGACTCTTCAAACTGTATTTCACTTTCCGTTGTATTCGGTTGAATGCGGGCCGCGGCCATCACCCCGCATTTTGTGATACGGCTATTTTCGTGATCAACAAATCTCTTTCGTCCCACCACGACAACGGCTCAACTCAAACTCTTCCGGAGCCTCGAATCAATCACGAATCCTAGACACCATCCAAGTCCTTGAAGACATTTTCACTCTCCGGCCTGTGATTGCGTTATGCGACCCGGCCAGGGCCGAAACGCCTTGGCAGTAGCAGACGCTGTATGATTAGGGACCACGCAGCCAGGGGGCCTCGGCGTCTCGTCCGCTTGATGCTCTTGGTACGACAGATACTTCTTGTCACGACGAACCCTTCGTTCAGGTACATCGTCTCGCCCCTCGGAAGCTTGAGGTAACTAAAATCTGTCATGCGCGGAATTGTCTGTTACTCTTAGCTGAATTGTTGATTTTGTGCTCATTTATCGCAGCAAATCCTCATTCGGTTGCCTTTATGTCTTTGATTGGCGACACATCCTTTCCTAAGATCTTCGAAATGTGATCCTGGGACGTCTTGGCGTTGGGCAGTAGAGCGTATGCGTCGGTGCCCTGAGGGAAGCTTGGTTCTCTGGGCAAAATCTTGGCCATAGTGCGAAATACCGTATAAAAGCAACTCCACATCCTATGTTTTTGAGCTTCCTTCTTCTCCTTCGCTCTTTTAGATACTGCGTAGTAAATGGACGACTGTACCTTTTTGTTACCGCAAGTACTAACGGTACGAACGTTACCGCAGTCTTTCTCACTTTCATTCCTCCCTTCGCTTCGTTCTTCTTCGCCCGTACTATTTTTCTTGCCCCAACCAACCCTCTTTCATTTTTTCATTACGATGCACCCAAAATCCGTCGTCGTTTCTCTCACCCTCCTCGCTGTTGCCTCTCCTGCGCTTGCTGCACCCGTCCTTGCGCCTATAACCAAAGTGGAGATCGAAGCCCGTGCCCTTAAGCTCCCCGCCGGAGCCCTCAGCGGACTCTTGAAATCTCTTGGCTCAGGAATCCTCACCGGCGGCGCCTTCAGCGGCCTGCTCTCCCTCCTCAGAGGCGATGACGCTGGAAACGCTGCGTGCATCCTGCCCCTCTCCTCATGTCATCTCGTCTCATTTGTTTTCTGTTTGTTATCCAGCCGTGACCTCGAAGCTCGTGGCGTCCTCGCCAAGCTGCTTGAGAAGCTAATCGGCGCCGGCGAGCAAACACTGGGGAGCGTGATCAAGAACGCCGTCATCGGCGGTGCCGTGAGCGGTGTTGCGGTGGAGGACGTCAACGCCGTCGCGGGGGAGCGGCGCACGGGTATCCCCGCCGCTGTCGTCGATGATGTGGCCAAGGTTGCCGAGAAGGGTATCGCCAGCGTCATTGGCAATGGCTTCGCCTCCGGTATCGGGTCTGCCCTCGGTGGACTGGGGATCGGTGCGATCCTCGACAAGCTCTTCAAGTATGTTCAATTCAATCATTCCATCAATCATGAGTTGCGGTACTCATTCACACTTCTCACCCGCCGTTGGCAAGCGTGCGTTCACAGATCTCTCTGACGAAGAGGTCGTTGCCCTCCTCGAGTATATCAACGACACCAACACACAGGCACAGAACAGGAAGCGCGCGTTCACGGACCTCTCCGACGACGAGGTCGTCGCCCTGCTCGAGTACATCAATGACACTCAGAACGGCACCGACAAGCGTGCGCACCAGCTCGGGTCTGTCAGGAAGGACATTGCAGGCCTGCTCGCGAGTCTCGTGGTCACCCAGGGTGCGGAAGCCGCCATCGAGCAGATCAAGGGGCTGTTCGGGTGGGAGATGATTGCGAGTCTCAATGAGTTTGACTAGGAGTGGGAGGATGATATGGTTTGGTGTATGAGATGTTATTTTGGATTAATTGATGATAAAACTTGCGAATCAGAGTGGTGAGAATACCAGCTGCAGAGCCAGCGTTTGGTGCAGTCGATTTCATTTGAAAATACGAGAGGAGCACTTGCCCTCTCCGTGAGTCTTCGGTACTCGCGACGTATTTGAACGGCGCTAATGGATTTCAGTTAGGTATGCCAGTGTTAAATGCAGGACACTGATGATGAAAATTGTACATCGAGTCCCACACTCTCCCGAGTATCAGCTCGAAAGAAAGGAGGCCAGCCTGGTCCGCCATCGGCAACATCTCCGCCATGCCCTTGACGAACCTATCCTCGTAGGGAATTTCCGAACGAACGCGGAAGTGGATCTTGCGCAAGCGCAGAAGCTTCTGCAGCGCCTCGTCGACGTCTGGTTGGCACACGTAGTCGGCGTACATGTCAAAGTGCCTTTCGCCGGGGTCTGAGTCGGGGTTGGAGGCGGGGTCCAATGCTAGGTCACCGTCCCAGTCGATGTCAAAGGTCAGACATCCGAGTTGGGGCATGCATTCGGGGATGGTGACCAGCAGGGGCTGCAAGTCAGTGGGGACCCTCAGTGTCCGGACGCGAAGCCCCAGCATGAGGAAGGCCAGGTTTGGCATGCTGGGTAGATGAATTGGGTAATAGTATAACTCTACCGAGACCGAGACGTCAGCACGGTCATTTTGAGGGTCAATCTATGGATGACTTGCTTTGAAAATTAATCACAATGTGTTGGAGGGAGTTTGAATATTTTTCCGCCAGATTCTTGAGATTGAAGTCTTCCATGGTGCGCAGTTCCATCTGAGGAACTTGCTGCAGATATACTGCCATGTCATCGGCCATGAGAGCGTTAAAAGTCTCGGACTTCGAAGTATGCTCGAGGGTGAGATAATTAAGAGGGACGACCGGGAGATTCTCTTCTCGTGGGTGAAGTGCCAATAGTAATTGGCCGTCGGCATGGTCCAGGTGGTCGGTATCAACGAGCACCACTTCCTCGTAGGATGAGAGCGCATGTCGTAACAAGGATAAGGGTATATTTCTGCACCCAAATACAAAGCAGCGGAGGGAGGGGAGGCATAACATGGAGCAAAGTACCGCAACGAATCCCTGGTCAGGCAGCGTATGCCACTGGAACCCCTTCTGGTATCCACAAACGCCTCAAGTCGGTGAGCCGCGTGAAGATTCTGGCCAACGACGTGAGGTCCCCAGGCTTAGTCAAAGCCGCATCGAGCGCCAGGTCCTGCACATAAGATGCGAGATACGGTGCGGAGGAGAAAGTGTCGGCAATGCCGTCCAACTTATCCCGTTCGTAGGAGTCCAAGTCCAGATCTTGGAACAGTCGACGCTGGCTGGGGACGAGCAACGTGCGACTGACGACCGCGCAAGCTACGAGGCTCTCGCGGTCTGGGTACCTGCGCCGGGGACACCATGATGGTGCTCAAAAAGAAGCGTGACTGAGCTGTTTGATCATTGATGGCATGTGTTTGTGCCGGAGCGGAGAAATTCATCGGCATGTCGGCTTTCGGTACGTTTCTTGGGTGATGAACTCAAAATGAACTTCGTACCATTGGTCCATTCCGAAATGGTCCCATTCTATCGCGGAGTTCGAGCACAGGAGATCTGTTCCCAGTATGGTGCTGGATTTTTGGATTGCGAGTCTGGATTCAGAGTCAATTATCGGATTACAGATACTAAGGAGGATGGATCTTAATGTAATACACATGACTGACGAACGTGGCCATCCGAGTATCGAAGTACGGCGATGCGGGACCGCGCGCAACGTCCCCGTCCCCGCCACCGAGTGCGGATCGCCCCCCCTTTCATCGCCTCCGACATCACCGCCTCTGCATCTGCGGTCTCCGTTTCACGGTGTTTCCGCCACCACCTCCACACAGCCGTATCATGTTCTGTGCTCAATCTGTTAGATTTTCCGGTGAACGTGGTTGCAAATCCTGGGCCTGTAATCATGATCAGAATCTAACATTCATCGTTGATTTTTCTGGCCCCGAGGTGGTTCTCAACTGGCAACTGCGGAGTCCCGCGGCAGGAGATGGTGGTCTACAAAATTGTTCAACACTCAGCAACTAATATATGCCTCACAGTCCGACTTGAAAATTGGTCACCGAGGCGGCAATATAATGTATATAGTAGTTATAATTTATTGATCTGGATAGTTCAAAGGATAGAGTTTATAAAAAGCGGGGAACAGTGAACAGATAACGCAGTTAGTTCATTAGGACAGGGAGCTCGCAAAACGTCGATCAAGCAAACTTTGAATATTTGATTCACATATTGTTAACACCACTACTACTATGTTATGTCCGTTGTCGAGACGAGACAAAATCGATAAAAAAAACGAGAGTAACTGAACCGTCAAACCAATTATATGAATGTGATGGAAGATTGTGCACGTCCACAGTCTAAGGGCACCCGTTAAGCCACGCGTTTACGGCACTGGTCAAAGCGTCAACATCGAGGTACTCCGCGCGCCCGTCGCCATTGAGGTCCGCGAACTGCACACCCGCGCCGGAAGTGCCGACGCCTGTCGCAATTACGCCTTGCGGGTGCCACACGACTTTCGCAGCCTGGGGTTAAAGGATAGGTGAGTAAGTGCCTCGGAGAATTGATCCAGCATGGAGGGAGGAGATACTGACATTCGGACCGTTGTCGGGACCGCCGCCGTTGAGCCACACCTCGACGACGCCTCCGGTGTGCGTCACGGCTGAGGAACAATAACAATGAGTGGAGCGAAGAAAGTGGAGAAGTGAACACGCACTGAGGTAGTCCGCCTTCCCGTCACCATTGACGTCGGCAAGGATAATGTTGTCTCGTGTGGCTCCATTCGCGGGCCCAGTCGCAACCACGTCCTGAGGCAGCCAGTTCACATTCGCAGCCTGCAGTATTTTCAGTAAGAAATGATAGCGTATGAGAAGCGCACATACCCCCGTTCCGCCGTTCGAGGATCCGAGATTCAGGTACGCTGAGGTACAGGCAGGTTAACAACGATCCAATTGGGAACAAGTCAAAGTCGAACCAGTCATAGCTTCATCCTCTTCGAGATATAGATACTCGGCGCGGCCGTCGCCGTTGAGATCAGCGAACCGAACACCTAAGGCGGGCATGTGAGTGCGGGTTGACAGTTGGGTATGGACGCTACCTACCGGCCCCGTCCTTGCCGATCCCAGTTGCGATCGTGCCTGCGGGGAACCACGTAACTTTCGCGGCCTGAAAGGAGTTGTTAATCACCACCGTCACTCTAGGAAATGCAGATGGAGACGTGCATTAGGACCATCATCTGGGCCGCCCAGATTCAACCACGCATCGACTGAGCCATCATCGTGGACGAACAGATATTCGGCGCGTCCATCGCCGTTGAGATCTGGAATGTTAATTAGTTTCTGAGTGTGCAGACGGGGGACAATATGTGCATACCTGCAAATTGAACCTGGTGTCGCGCAGCTCCGACACCCGTGGCAATGACGCCGGAAGGAAGCCATTGGACTTGACCAGCGTTTGTCCCTGCGTTGCGTGAGCGGCCTCGTTATCGAAGAAAAAAGAAACAAGCCGAGTGAATATACCTCCTTGCGTGGAGCCAAGATTCAAGAAAGCAGTGGTAACTCCCTGCGCGTCGAGCCACAAATATTCTGCACGTCCATCACCGTTCAGGTCTGCGCAGCGTGGGTCAAGCGATGCGTGGAACATTAACAAGGTACTCACCAGCGAAGCGCACGGCAGTGCTATTGTCGTTCAGATCCGAACATTGCCCGCTCGGGGGCACAGGGAAAACCTGCGCCAACTGACTGGGATCAAAGAACTGACAAGAGCACGTGGGATCATGTCCTTCGCTAATTTCAGGCTCAATGGGTTGAGCTTTGGAAGTAATTTGGAGATACGCACAGTGTCATGCAGTTGAAGAGACCGCCGTTGATGCCAAGGCCGGCGCCGTTGGCAATTTCTCCTTGAGGGTACCAAACTGTGCAACGTTGTAGTTTCCGGAAGCTTGAGAACACTGAAAATGGACGTGCCTGGATTGTTCGGGCAAAATTCATCCCCGTTCCCATTCCCGCCTGTCAAATCGCCCTCCGCAGGATCGATCCACCCGAACTGAGCCGCTTGCCAGAACGCACCGAACCAAGCCAATCCCATTATATCGTATCCTTGGTCACTGAATATCGTTGCGCGCCGTGAGAAATCCGGGAACCAAAGGAAGAAGAAGAGTGTTACGGACTTTGGATGAAGACCGTCAGCCATATCTTCCGGGCCCAAACTGTCCATGTAAACCGGCAAAACTCTATCGCCAAGTGTGGATCTCAGGAGCAGCTCTTGAACGATCGCGTCATTGAACGTGTTGCACTCGGCTTCCTTTCCGGGATCGCCGTTCAAGGGGAGTGTGCCAACTAGGACTGTGGCGTTGGGTAAGGCGAGGGTAATGGCGTCGACGACGGCCATGAGACGGTCGGGGGCGTTGTTGATATCGTCACCATTGTTGATGTCGTTAGTTCCAGCGAGGAGGAAGATAACATTAGGGTTCTGGGACAGATCGGGCATAAGGAAACCGCCAATTGCGTTAATCTCTGCACCAGAATGGCCCTGTGAACGTTTAACATCAGAAGAAATGAGTCGTAATAAAAATGTGAACGACAGACCTCGTTGTCTGGATCGGGCATCGTTCCAGAGATCTGCGAGCCGATAAAGTCCACGGCATTGACCTCTCCGTTTTGCCTCGACGCGAGCGCATTCATCCAAGGAGGGTTTTTTATGTTCTCTTCCAGCTTTTCGCGGTATCCGTTCCCAGTTGAGCTCTCAAAACCAAATGTGATGGAGTCGCCGGCTGGCAAACCCCGGACCTTGAGGCCGCCCATGCGGTCAATCTGGTAGGCATTCCTTGCATATGAATGTCAACCAGGATGTTTAACCGGTATATGAACGACTCACGGGCAAGCCGTCTCGTATGCGATCCACCCGGTCCCATAATTGATCGTTGTTGGCTGAAAGGAACTTGAAGTGGAAAATTGCGCGTCGAAAGTCGGATGGGAGTTGATCCATGAGGCCATGTCCGCTTGTGTGCCTGGCAGCGTGGTAGTTGCCGGCGCGATAGAGTATGTGAATGCCCCGGGATTTATCCTGGAGCTTTGCCCGCCGTAAAAGAAGCCCCACCGTGTACGGGTGGCGAAGTTGGGGGTCGACTCCGACCTTTGGCGCTGCCATAAAGCGCTGCGAGAGTAGATAGTGCAGGAAGTGGATACTTGGTCCGCCTGCGCACGCAGATGGCTCAGTCAAACATGAAACCGACGAGTATCGGTGGGTCTTACCAGCACTGAAGAGGCCGCCGATGTCGGCGCTTGCTCAGGCCAGATAATGACCGGGTCCTCGGCCCCATCTGCATGCAGAAGGATTTGGTATACGGCGGGAACGTTTGGGTTGGCGATCAAATTGGGCAATTCCTTAAACAACGAACGGAGGGACTGAGATTGGTGCAATGAAGATAGATTGTGAACGTACCTCGGTGTCGAAAACATTCGTCGGCCGATACTGTTCCCCTCTGAAGACATAGGCAACGCCTGTAGTGTTGCGCGCAAAGAGAGTCGAAGCGTAAGTCCAAGTATCTTGGGCGAGTTGGTCTTGCTGAGTCCAAGGAGGCATGCCGATCCCGCCAACAGTGTCTTCGAGTGTGATGCCGCCACGCTCCCTCGCTGCGGCGCGAGCAATGAATTGAACCGAATCTTGCTGGCGATGAGGGGGAAGAGTTCCAGTCCAGAAATAATGGGGGAGGTGAGCCGTCCGCGACACGGCGGTCCGTATCCTCAGAACCATTGCTGGGCTAACTTTCGGAAACCGTTTCGTCAGGTTGAAGTCTCGCTCAAGAAAGTCTCCTTCGAGAAAATCCCGCTTCGATCCGCGGTGGACCACATTTGAGAACAATTGATATCTTCGATAGCAAATGAGCTCAACGTGCCGTCCAGAATGGACGATAAGTACTCACTGCTCATGATGCTCGTTGTCATATGGCACCTGATCTTGTACCGTACTAGGATCATCTGGGTCTTGAGCAAAAGAGGATGCAACGAAGGCAGCCAAAAGCAAGAAAGGCAGGCGCATGGCGGGCAATAGCGAACGAACATTGCAGGTCGAGCGCCTTATAAGTCTCCGCGCGAGGAGGCCCCTGAGCGCAGCCACATCGCGCGCACTGCCTAATTTGGCCGTGATCCGTGATCCGTGAGGTGAAACCTGCGGGATGCACCGTGCGTTACGAGTGTTTGCGGAAGCCTGGAACTCCAGGCACCTTCACGGGAGAGTACCGACTTGTATCTACGTCACCCTGCTTGTATTTACGTATAGGTTTTGAACCGCAAGTGAAGGAGAGATACTTAATCTATGGCGTACCTCAAACGGCATACGCAATGTAAGTATCAGCGGGACGTAGGGCAGATTTGTGGATGGAACTTCAGGGATCTGCAGGGAAAACAGGGTCTTGAGTCACATGAGAGCTGTAAAAACGCAAAAGCAAGTTTGCACCAAGCAGCCCATTGATCTCACCCCTGAACCTTGAAGCCAACTTGAGGCGAAACATTCTTACCGAGCCCAGAGCGCCTAAAGAGTGTACTTAGCGACGTCCCACGGTCGGCATAGCTCTATTAATATCCCGCAGTCGTTTGAGAGAGCGGCTGAAGCCGGCTGAAGTTTTAGGACAAGAAACGGCCGAAGAAAATCAAGCCGAGGACCCAAGACACTCCATTTCGGAGGTATTTCCGAAGGCGTTTGGGTCTTGGATTTATTCCTCCACACACCTCAGTAGAGCATGTGATAGCATGCATTGCTAATCGCTCAGTCCAAGCTCAGTCATCCACTTGATACAGCCTAACAACCGCGCTAACAGGCACTAACCCAACTAGATGGCCATTAGCATGAAAGGTGGTCTTGTGTTTCAACTCGGTAAAGCAATGTGTTTCGTGAGACAAAGAAAGTCCACTGCAAGCAACGAAAATGTCAGCATCAAGTTTGTTCCTCTGCTTAAGATGCCACATACCAAACGGTGTCGGCTCGCTCTGCCCAGAAATAAATTAAAAAGCTGGGAGTGACTCTTGAGCGAAACGAAACCCGTTAGGAATGACCTACATAAAAACCATCGAAAGTCACCTTAACGCATAGACCTACGGCAAGAAATATAATAGAATCTGGCTTTTCATGCTCGAATAGTAGTGCCTGATCTGCGTTTCAGGCGCAAGCGAGTGCGGCAGCGACACTCACACGGGAGATTACCAAGTTGATGGCCTCCTGGTGTACTTACAATCTTAAACGCAAGGTTCAAGATTGCACTTCATTTGGGCCTAAATCATGGCTAATTCTTATACTTTCGTTTCACCTGATGTTCAAGCTGAAATTAGTTGCATCAAATTCTAAATTCGCCTTAATGTAAGTAATGTGAAATGCCGAGCATCAGTTTGCGAACCAGATCCAGGTGAGGCGAATGTCGCCTGTATCATTGTGTATTGCAGCCCTCTCGAAACTATATATTTCAACCTGAATTCCAGCTTGGCTTAAATGTGAGCTGAAACAATTTGACTCGGGCTGAAATCAATTTTTTGGCTGGGGATTCAGATTTCAGTGGGACTGAAATTAATTGTTTCCATTCAGATTCCAGCTTGAACAGAAATTCAACCTGATATCTGGTATGTTGGGAGAGCTGAAATGAATAAAGATAACAGTAGTTTAGGTTTACCATTTCATTTGCGGTGTTCTGGAATCTGAGTGACAATTTCAGTGCAGCTGAATGGTGATTTTATTCATCCAATATCGACTCTATTAGCAGTTGAACCAAAACCTTGTAAATCTGGTTCAATTTCGGAAGTATAAATTGAAACTTTGAGAGTAATACACAGGAGGCTCTGAATCTGGCAATCTCCGGTGTGACTGCGATAGGGATTAGAGAAAGGAATCGAAAGAGACAGCTTTGTTAGTGCTTTCTTGGAGTGGACACAGTGGAGTGGAGATGACAGCGGAAGACCGATCCGTGAACCGCTGATCCCCAGGCCGTACGGTAATTGGAATGTACGAGAATGAAGCTAAGTGAAAGACGCCAGACGAGGAGACAATTCAAGTCAAACTCCATGTTGACATGGCGTTGATCAATCACTTTCGGACATGTTCGAGGCTCATCGAATGTGCTTCTGTCTGTTCCTCCGGCTCCCAAGTCAAAATCCGCTGACGACCGAAAGCGTGAATGGATTCGGGTTAGCTACGTCAAAGAAAGATACTAATGACAAAATTATACATCGAGTCTCACACGCTCCCGAGTATTGTTGGCTCAAAGCACGGAAACCAGCCCAGTTCGCCATCGGCAACATCTCCGTCATGCCCTTGACGAACCTAACCTCGCATGGAATCTCCGACCGAACGCGAAGGCGGATCCGTCTGCAAACGCGGGAGGTTCTACCACGCCTCATCGACTTCGTGATAACAAGCATAGTCGGCGTACATCTCAATTCATCGGGGTCTGGGTCTACTAATGCCAGGTCACCGTCCCAATCGATATCGAAGGTTAGACATTCGAGCTGGGCATGTATTCTGGGAGAGTAGCCACGGGCCGCAAGTCAGTGGAGACCGAGCACAATAGAAGGAGACTGTTCAATACGCCAGGATCCATCTCCCTGCTGAAGTGGTTAAATACATCGATTCGTAGTTGAATGGCGCAACCGCTTCAACCCCAAGTCTTTTCGGAACACAGGGGCAGGCGAGATCCAGAGGAACTGAGTCGATGAAGGCGCGACTGATGAAGAAGTCAAAGGGCGTAGTCCGTGGGTGATGCACTCGTGGTTGTCTTTTCCATTTGTAGCGTTGAGTGCGTGGAGCAGTCGGTCAGTCTCGACGACATGATCTGCGAAGGAGATGTGTACGATCTTCAACTGGGTTAGCGCTCCGAGCTTCTTGGGGTAAAGAAGGAGGTTAACGTCTGAGATCAGGCATCGATAACACCGCATAAAGAATTGCTAAGTGCCGAGCGGAAGGCCATATCCTTGAAAGCTGCGGGTGTTCAAGCAAAGGGTGTGCTCCGGGTGAGATGTGGAGCCCGAAGCTGCGGACACCAGTGAGGGCGAAGAAGAGATCATTGTTCCGGGAAACGGAGAGCTTATCTCACCCATGATGAACGATTCGGAGGTGTGATCTCAGATTCACGGTGACTGGGGGAATAGATGAAGGCCATGGGAGCCTCAAGATGTCAAAATCGAGATGCAGGTGGACATCCGGTGAGAGACCCCGGAAATGATGGACTGCGATACCTCCTCCACGACCGCAAGGGATATGTCCCACAGCTGCGTCCACGGCAGCATCCGAGGATACCACCCGGGCAAGGGCGCCTGAACGAGACGCGGCGCGACTTCAAAGACGGTCGGATCGGCGAGAACTGGTGTGAATCTGGATGCTCTCCCCGACGAAATTGAGGGTCTGCCATCGCGAACAGTATTTGACCAGAGGCCACAGCTCCGAACGATCCGATCCACCGCCGCATCTCATCGCTCGGACGTGGATTTTCGGCGGCAAATTCTGCGCCCGATGAAATTCTCTCTTCACGAGGGTGAGAACGAGGCATGGCTGGCGAAGATTGCGGCACGTCCGTCGCGTACTGCTGTGCAGCGGCTTGAATGCTGTAGGTCGTCTGGGTTGGCTGGGCTTGCGACGTGACTGATCATGGACAATGTTGGGTCAAATGGTGTTTCATACACAATTTCAAGTAAGGGAGATAGTGTACAAGTACTTTGTTTCTGGAGGAAACGTTCCGTCCCCAATTATCAAACCCCTATCAGAAGGTTAGAAATGAACCCTGAACGATTCCGCACTCAACATACATATGATCGGCTAGAAAAGACCCAAGCCAACCGCAAACAACGCGCCAGCCACACCCATTCCGCACATCCGGTTTTGCTGCGCAGCGCCCGCGGAGGGGCTCGTGGACGGGGCGGAGCTACTGGTGCTCGCGGGAGAGGTGGTCGAACCTGAAGGACTCGATAAGGTTGAAAGGCTGATCGGCGGCGGGACTATTGTGATGCTAGCGGAGCCCGAAGGGGAAGGGGTCGAGCTGCCTGAAGGCGAAACGGAGGCGCTCGTGGTGCCTGTGCCAGACTGAGATGCGGACCCTGAAATGGATTACGGGGCGGCGGTGGGCTACATGTAATTAGAATGAGAAAGATAGAATGTCACTCACCCGAGGACGCTGGGGTACACATTATTGGATTGAGGCTGAATCCGGTGAAAAGGGTTGAGCTACGTACCGACATTACACATCCCCGCCAAAATATCGCTTATCTGCGTTTGCTCCTCAGGAGAGCACGATGTCGTCCGAGCGCACCCTATGACGCTCGATGCGAAACCCGGACTGTTACACAGGCACGCGGTGTCCGACCTGGTTGTTTTTCGAGATGTCAACGGTGAAACGCTCGAAGTGTGTAGGTGCGTGAACTCGAATCTAAGATCAACCCAACCAATCACTGACCAGCAGTGATACCCTAACCAATATCCAACCAACAAGTTCAACACCTAAACAAATACTTCGGTCGCGCGTGTTCGGGGGGTTCACGTCAAAGTATATGACGCTTGCAAATCCAGTTAATAGCCGTACGTCCAATTCAAATCCAATCAAAACCCGTTCTAACCGTTCCCGTTCCGTTCCGTTCCGTTCGTTCCGTACAAATTCGATCCAACCGTTCTGTCCGTTCGTTCCGAAAAAGAGAGCCAAAGACACGAGTTAGAAACCCGGGCGTAGTATTCTGTCCCTAGTACAAATTCTCTATCCCTTTTATACCTCTATTGTTTGTACTCTGTAAATAATCCGTAACTATTGTAGATTGTAGGTCCACAGCCCTCCATTCCTAAGTTACAGATGTGAGGACACCCGTATCCGGCGTCGATCCTTGGTTTCTTGGCGACTTTCTTAGAGACCGCATATTCCTGTGCCGGTTTCCTTGGCTTCAAGACAACAAGCGACTGTATCCAGCCTCGCCGTCCTTAGGCTGTCCATTCCCTAGCCAATACTCGTTGTTACCCGCCTGTCTCCTGTATCCTTGACACGTCTTCTCTACTTCCGCGGAGAATCACGGTATCACGTGATCGTTCATAGCTCTCGCTTTGACATTTTCTGATCCCCGCGTCTTGCTATCACCTGTACTGGTAAGTGGCGTCCACCACTCTTATTGTCCTACGTAACATGGTCCCTCCATATTACCTCCGTCTGACTCGAGGCACGGCGTTTCCCGAATCCTCGGTAAGTCCCACCTATCTTAGTGATTTCCCTCGTAATTCCGAGAATAACACAGATCGGTAGAGGTGGCGGGCGGAAAATCCAGAAGGTTTGAAGATGCAACACAGCTGCGAGATATTGAGGGACAAGAGCAGACAAGAGCCTGAGGTCGCCTATTTTGCGGCAGCACTGAGGATTGAAGCCAACAAGTTGACGGACGCTCTGGAGAAGAATGGGTTGAAGAAATATAGGACAGTCTTAAACAGCATAAGCAATGGGAACGCCGACAGCGAGGAGGGAGTAAATAGTTTTGCAGAAGAGAGGAAGACTCGGACGGAGGTGGGAAGAAGGGAGGAGACTTTGAAAACTCGACGGAGGCGGTCCTTTCTCACTTGTCCAGGGCGACGGTTGGCGTGGTGCCGGCTCTGTTTACACGTGAAGGCCGAGCTCTAGTGTGTGCGAGGTAGGGTGCAAGAAACTACTGTAGCTCCTGGTGGTCTCCAGTAGAAAGCCGAAGTTTATGGGAACTTCGGCTCCATCGGCCTCTAATGAGACACTGCGACTCTCTTACGCCGACGGCATCTTTATCGTACAAAAACGCGTTTCCAAATGTGACTGTCCTCGACGTATCATTGGTGGTATATTTAAGTCTAGCGCCCTTGAATAAGCTTCGAGAAGTGTGCAGAACGACATACCGTTCATTGGTCTTAATTCAAACAATAATGCATTGTTTAAAGATCTATAATCTGGGTATGAGTAATCGCAAAGGCGATGCACATTTTGTTAGTACAACGGCGAACCACGAAAAGCAACGCTCAGACTGTTTGGTGAATATCTTACCCAAAATAGACCCAAATCGCTCAGTCCAAGCTGTCAACTTGGTTATCTCAATGCATGCTCCATGCTAAAATTTACCTTGAGGAGGTAGCACATGCCGTCGTCGAGAACGAGCCGAATATTTTGGGAGGCTCAAATATGTGCAAAACTAACACCAACGCCACCGATTGTAGTGCCGGCATGAGGGATTCCGGATATGTCGCTTGTGTATTCGCAATGGGAACCCCAAAACGGCTCCAAATGGTAAACACCCCAATTTTTGGCGGTGCTAATCAACAGAAGTGTCGTGTTACTCTTCTATGTTGACTTACTCTTCCCCCGTTTGGGACTGTATTTGCTAGATCGCAGAGGTATTCATGATACTTGTGGCGCTTGAGGACGCTTAAGGAGGATGAGTGCCAAAAGAAACTGTAAGTACCCGGAATGCCACCATAGTCGTCGTCTTCGTTCTGCTCCTGATTTTGGCGCTCACCGCGAGTCCCCGGGTTCGCTTTCGAAGACATGCCCTTGCTTGACTCCAACCGCACACCCATCCAATCGCCCATCAAATATCTGGGTACGAGCCCATTTCCTTGTCTACACATGCCATTTTATCCGGGCGGGAAGACGCAAAGAGAGTAAGAATATTATACAATAAGATTACTAGATGATAGTACGATTAAACAATTTAAAAACGCGATATTAGGTACCTAGACGAACCCAAATGTATCAAGTACCGCAAGACCAGACATCGACAGCTGTGAGTTCGCCATCTGCGTGTTTCCAGACGCACAATCGTAGGTTCGAAAATGGGCTACATTCCCCAAAATCCTAGGAACGGCTGACTTACGTACATCCTAGAAAATAAATAAAAAACTAACGTCCATACTCAAAGTACGAGAAAATCAGGGAGTTAACAGGTCTTGTTTCTTGGACGCGTATGAAACAGCGTCGTCCATTGTCATCTCTACTTCGACGGCGTGATTATCATCAGGAAGGCCTTAGCCAGGCTACAATCAGTACTGCGTCAGCGTCGCCGTGATCGAGGGGTGAATGAGCGAAATATCTCACGTTGGTTTTGAATGAGCCTCTCGAAAACTCCTGCGAAGTGTCAATATGAACCTCACGAGGCAAGATCAGCGACGAATTTATTCAGAACCTGAAAATTCGAGTACCATAGCGGTCCGAAAGACATCTGGAGCGCCCATTGGGTCAGCCTCAGCCTCAGCAGAACGCGAACAAGAAACTCACGAATGCCGCCATACTCGTCGTCCCCTTCGCTCCGCTCCTGATTTCCGCGCTCACCGCAAGTCTCGATGTTCCCAGCTGAAGACGTGTGATTGCCTGACCACGTTTTTCCAGTTTTCCTGCTATTGAGATTCGCAAGCTACAAATTCTGTGAGACGCCACCGACGCAGAGGTATTTTACTAGAGTGCGAACCATGGTAATACAATAGACGCGGCCTATGCAGTAGCCGAAGCCAGTGGGGACTGGATATGTGAGCGAAGAATGGAACGTGGAAGGCCGAGAAACACACCATTGCTTTGTTGGTTTGTCAGAAATCTAAACGAACAGTTATGAGTTCGACAATACCGGACATTTCCGGAACATACGTGACCAGGACAACCAACGCTATGGTCGCTCCAGCAATTCCGGTCCGGATGGTTTGTGCCACTAGTCTATTGAGCAGACTACCAACTAGAATTAGATCCGGTCAGTGATGCTGAGTCACAAGTTCACCTGCTGGTTGCCATGAACGAGGACTTGACCTTCCTGAATTCCAGCAGAAGGGCCGACGCAATGAAAATGTCTGTCACGGCTTCGGCAATGAGCCAGGTTCTACATTGGCATGTTAGTGAAAATCGAACAGACCATAGATGACAACACACGTGGCGGGGATTAAGAGTTTCCCCCGATCCTTATATGCAGGGAAGATCGCGACCGTGGCCCCAGTAGCGAACACGCCGCCGGCCTGTCAGCGACGGCTGAAATCAGAGTTTAAAAGTGTGGAGGAGGGATATAAGTTTACTGCGACCGTGATGAAAAGGAATAAAATGAGGGTGATGGTTTTGTTTCTGGTTCTAGAACGATTCAGGAGCTGGGCCTCCACACAACGACATAAACTCGCACAGGAGCCAATATCTCGCAGCCAGAAAACTTTGGACCAAAGCGGCCACTACACCAGTCGTAAAGACGTAGAGCGGCTCAGGCTGTTTGACAACATGCGTTCGATTAAATTCCTTCCGATAGGACCGAAATGACTTGCCCAATACTGGTTCTGCAGATACGCCAAATCTCCTGAGCAAAGCGAACTGGGTCAGCGATAGTGGTAGATCAAGTGGAAAGACACACCCCAGTGAGTGATTGTGTACTGCACATATATTAGCTCCTTCATGCGGTGGAAGAGGCAGATACACACAAGATATACAGTGGAATAGTTTGAGATCACCGACACAAAATCGATCGCAATGGCAGACGATACTAGCAGCTACGGGACGGACGGAAGATTAAGGAATAAACCTGGTTACACGACCGAAGGATAAAACCTTCAACATCCAATTCTCGCGTTTGAAGTGGCGGTAGTAGTAAGTTGCCTGGAGCTACTTTAGCATCTCTCCGCCAGGAATTTTGGACCCGCATACCTGAATAACTTCGACGATGTACAGAACCTGGCAGCCATAATTCTCTCAAAACGCAAAAAAACGCCAAGACAAATGCTCACTGAACTTGCCCAGGTTCCTACAAGCACAGCCCTAGATGAACGAAGTAAGAGCATGTTTCGAAAATTCAATTAGAATGAATGTACCCAAGAGTGATGTCCAAATTGAAAGACATCGTTGAAGGAAGGGAAGAAACAGTTTGCAAAAAGAAGGTGCTCACGCCAGTGGTTTTGATACTAACTGCTCCATACGGTTAGACTCGTAATGGGAATGACAAACGGCACCTCCTACACTTTTCCGTCGACCCTGTAATTCGCTTCTGCGTGGCTGCTTTTTATTTTTATCATGACTCGTTGTGGCAGTGGCGCCGCCTAGGGGGTTGCATTATATCGCAAGCCTTACGTGCTAAAGCCGTTGGCAAAATTCAAAGATTCACCGGTGGAAGTAAATATTGATGCGCCCGTCACTTGCCGAACAGCTCTTAACCAATACATTCAGGTGCTTCAAAAAAGAGATGTGTTACGTTTAATCCTAGGCTTGGGCCGCCGTAGCGCAACACATTCTCTCAGATCAAGACTGAATCAGAACCCATCCTCTCGAGAGTATTAGTGTCTCCGATTTGAAACGGTAGTTGATCCCATACTCGCCCATGTTGGCTCCATTAAGAGATCGTTTACCCTGTGGTATTGTTTGAAAGAAACACACCCACAGAAATTACCGAGCCGATGGAGCATTAGGAGGGGTGTGACGGTGACAGCCAGGGTCTGCATCCTCAGATTTTCATTGAAATATCATTGAAAGAATGGCCATCGACTGCTCGGCCTAATTCTCGGCTCGGGTGTTATGTCTGAGCCATGTCTTGAAAATCATGAAAAACCTACAAAAAGGAAGGTGACTCCCCAGGAGAACCGATCCGCGAAATCTACATTATACGTCGAAACTTATACCCTTATATCGCAATTGCACGTGATGTACTTCGCTCACAAGCCCCACAGCCAGAGTTTTCTGGTCTCGGAGTCAAGGTGCGGCGAAGATTAAATTCCCGAATAAGGCCTACAATTTTAGCCCTTCATTATAAACCCTTTACTCATGGCATCTTCCCCCAACTCACATTTCCACCAATAACGCCGTTGATTCGCGTGACAATCTCACCCACCGCCGGTCCGACATGCCCAGGGGGAACCGGCATTAAAATTTTGTACATGGGGGAGGGGGGTCCTGAGGTCGGCTGAAAAAAATTTCGGGGCTAAGTTATCTAGGAGCTTAAAACTACACTGAAATTTGTTTCCAGGAGCCCTTTTCACCCCTGAACTGCCTCTTAACCCGAAAATGGGACCTCGAGTCGAGTGCCAGAGGGTGGCTGGGGAATTCACATCACATAGTGGAAAATCAGAGGTTTAAGACTTCATAAAGGTATCCCAGTTATCAACATCTATGAATGAGTCCATGGAAACATATTCTACATGCAGAAATGTCAGTGGAAAGTTGAGGAACTCACATAGGGGGGTGACTGCTCAACTCGGGGCGAGCGGCCCGGCGCTAGGGGTGGGAAACTCCTTCCCTATATAAAAAGAGGTGGGGGGGAGGGGGTCTGCTGAAGGTCGAAAAAACTTTCTGGCTTGATATCCACTTTTTGAATGCTGGTTCCCCCTTGGTCCGACATGCCACTCCTTGCTGAAATCCACGAGGATGTAATCAACACACCTAAAAAAACAAACTCTCTGGGCTGTTAAATGCGAGGTTTAATTTCTGCTGTGTGACCCACTTTCAGATTGCCAGAAAGTTGATCTTTGCATCACACTTTCAGGTGACTTGAATGTGAAGATTTAATCAAGCATTTCCGATCAGCCAAAAAAGAAAGACTTTCAGCTGAAAGTGAAAATGTGGCAGAATGTTATACTTTCAACTGACATGAATGCGGAGATGAAAGAACAAATTTTGGTGTTCCATTCAGTTCTTGTAGAATACAAACATCCAGCAAAGGGAGAAAGGCCGGCTGTAAGGTCAATTTTCAAACTTCCTTTCACCATAACTGAAAGAAAAACAATTCACAAAGGGAGAAAGGAGCAGATAAAGTTTGCTTTGAATGTCCCAAAAAGCTCCTCTTTCAACTTGGATTTTGGAAAGCAGAAAGGAGATCTTTTCTTTCTTTTGGAATGTTTGTCTTTTAAGTGAATTGAAAGGAAGGCCAAAAGATTGTCTTGTAGACCACCTTTCTTTCTTTGCTAAATGTCCTTTATTCTACTGTAACTGAATGGAATGCTAAAACTACTCCTTTCATCCCTGCATTCATCTCCATTGAAAATGTAACATTCTGCTGGAATTTCCCTTTCAGCTGAAAGTCTTTGGTTTCGTTCACCTGACACTGGTTGAACATTTCAAGTTTTTCAGTGAAAAAACTAGTGAAAAATGCTTTGAATTTTACAGCAATTTTTCAGTGAAAAACCAAGTGAAAAACTTGAAACTTCTTTACAGTTGCAGCAGAATCAAATGAATTGCCTTTTTTGGAACATGCCATCACTTTTGACGTTGCTCACCCCACCCATGCCACTCCTATACCATAACCATGCCTTGCACACCATGAAAGACACCTCAGCATCCATCTGCTACTGCCAACGACACTAAATGCATGCCTACTAAGCAAGGCCATCATTCTTCACAATGACATGGACATGTCCTTCACACAAATCTGTCAATGCTCACTGTTTAAACACATTGACCCCTTGACTCTGTCACACAATTACAACAATGTAAAGAGCTATAGAGGCAATTGCTACTATGACGGATGCCAAGGGAAGTCAGGACAAAAGTGTGTGCTCTTAGCCGAGCAGTTGGCAGAGGCAGAGGAGAGGCTTGAATCAGGGGAGCTGATTGACGGAGAAGATGTGAGGCGAGTTATGTTTCCAGATATTCCTGGCTGCACGGTGTATCGCAGTTCTCCTCTTTTACTCCTCTGATGTGTCTTTGTGTAGGTTCGTGACAATCTCTCAGTGTTTGGCCTTGAGGGCTTTGCCCAGCGCAAAAAGGCCAATCTCCTCCCATGGCACATCACCCAGCGCCAGAACATGTATGAACAATATGAAGACTGGACTGTGGAGAACTTCGTGGGGTATTCATCAACTCTGATGAGTCCAAGATTGTGCTTGGCATATCAGATGGGTGCTGTTATGTATGCTGCTGACATGGCCATGACGCTCTTGCCCCACACAGCATCCAGCCAATGGAGGCCCATGGCTGTAAGAACATCAAGGTCAATGTCTAGAGTGTGATATACCCAAAGGATGTGTCAAAACTCATTTGCATTGATGGCATGCTCAATGCAGAGCTGTATGTCAAAATTCTCAAGCACACCATGGTTCCATTTACAACCACTTTGAAAACTGGCTGCACTCCTTCCTTGTCTTCCAACAAGACAATGACCCCAAGCACACATCTCAGTGTGCAAAGAAGTGGTTCAAGGACCACAACATCAATGTCTTTGAATGGCCAGCGAAGTTTCCCAATCTCTCCCCAATTGAGAATGCATGGTCAGAGCTCAAGTGCTGGGTGAAGCGCCATGAATGGTACATGGAGATTACCTCAGCTGAGGAGTTTTTTGAGGTGTTGTCGGAAATCTGGGAGTTGGTGTCATTCCAACAATACACCATACACATATATCAATCCTTTCCATGCCGTCTCCACACAATGAAAGAAAATGATTATTTGTGGACCAAAATTCAAAACAATTCAGCACTTTTTCAGAAAATTTTCACAAGGCTCAAAAAGGTCACAAAAATGTTTCAAGTTTTTCACCTACTTCTTTGGCAAAAAAATTGCTGTAAAATTTAAAACATTTTTCACCAAAATTTTCAGTACAAAACTTGAAATGTTCAACCAGTGTGATTGAAAATGCTTGATTAAATCTTCACATTCAAGTTGCTGGAAAGCATGGTACAAAGATGGACTTTCCAGCAATCTGAAAGCGTGTCCTGCAGTAGAAAATTAAACCTTGCATTTAACAAGCCAGAGAGTTTGCTTTTTTAGGTGTGCAATTTTGTTGTGGATTCCTCTGGAGCTCCTCCTGCCGCCCAAACTTTGACATGGGCATTAGAAGCCATCAATTATTCTGATCTGATATTGTCAACTGGAGTAGATGGGGATGTTACATGACACTGTGAGCCATAACCTACATGGGAAAAGCTGCTTGGAAGATAATATTTGTACATTTTAGGTCCAAATGAGTGATAATTCCCAGTTTTCAGCCAACTCCATAAAATGTAGCCATGTCCTCCAAAATTTAATTGTTGCACCCTCTAGCTCAGAGTGGTTAATCATGCTAAAGGACAATCTTACAAGTGGGTTCCACAATTCTTGGTATTTCATTCAGTGGAAACAATTTCTGGTGTCTGTACCCCACATGATAAATTACCATGTTGGGAGTGGCAATGCATAATCAATGTCCCATGTTTCTTCTTTTAAATCAATCACTGCTTCATTGGTTTAATTGCCGCCCACCCAAAACTCCACAACAAAGTTTCACTCTTGTGCTCACCATACTCTTGAGCACTGTTGCATTTCCGTAGGCTCCTTTTTTAACAAGCACTTGGGGGGAGGAGGGCTGTCACAGGTTGCACAGCAGGACTTGTACTTATGTATGTCATTTTTAGTCAGTTGTCCAAATTGTTAACATTTGAAATTTGTCCTCTCAAAATGTAGGTACCCTACATTAGTAATTTTTTGTGAGAGACTGAAGCCAAATACCTGGTTCACTGGCATGTGGAAGAATGCACCTGCAAACCTACAGAGTTGCCACAATCTGTCATGCCATCCCCTTCACTGTTTTTTGATTGTGAATGACTGTGTCTTTCAGGATATTGAATCTGCTGGGCATAGATTCTCTGTAGAATCTTGCATAGAATCGCCAACAACAATGTTCTTATTGGTGAAGCAAGGTTCAGCAAAGCACCTTGTCTCAAGGTGGGCTATGCACATTCAGAGTAATAGTATTACTCAAGTGCAGTAGTTGAATGGTGGGGCTTCAAAATACAGTTGACAAGACTTCAACTACCAGTAAAGGTATCTAAAGCCCCAATATATTTTTCTCTTTGTTTCAAGTACAATAATTTATATTGATTGTCAGCAGACATTTTTGTGCATGCCATGGCCTCCTTTTAACAAGAAGAAGTCAAGTACCTAAACTTCAAACACTTTTTTTGTTGAATATATAAGATGCTTTGCTTTGTATCTAACCAGAGATAAGTTTCAATGCCTCATTTTACCTAGAATACAGTATTACAGGCCTGGCTGTTTCTCAATGGGACTGCGCAGGGAATATGCACATGAGCTGAACTCTGTTGCAATTCTACCTGAAGTCGCCATCATTCTGCCATCATTTTGTTGCACTGGTTGAACATTTCAAGTTTTTTGGTGAAAAAACTAGTGAAAAATGTTTTGAATTTTACAGCAATTTTTCAGTGAAAAAACCAAGTGAAAAACTTGAGACTTCTTCATGAGTTTTTTTGAACTTCAAAACATTTTCAGCACTTTTTCAGAAAATTCTCACAAGGCTCAAAAGGTTACAAAAATGTTTCAAGTTTTTCAGCTACTTTTTTGGTGAAAGATTGCTGTAAAATTCAAAACATTTTTCACTAAAATTTACAGTGCAAAACTTGAAATGATCAACCTGTGTTGTTTTCTCTCATATCAATTCTACCCAACTTCTATGTGGGACATGGTAGAATTGATCCCAGTAGATCCAATGCTCTTGTGGTTTTTGTGTTTTGGATACTGCCGACTTCCCCAGTCACGAGTGATAGCCAAGATGTCAAGAAGCCAGTAATGTTTTTTGTATTCTGATCATTTCTACTTGCCGAACTTGCAGCTTGAATCTCAATAACCATGCAGATGATTTTTCTGGAGGCCAAATAGTCCATCATAAAGATTGAAGAAAATATCATAATGGTACCTTGTGACCACTAAGGCCCAAGAGAATTTCACTGGCAAGACTGCATGACCTTTGATTATTGCAGCCAAAATTTCTGGCCCCTGTGTTAGTGGGACTTTGTCCCGATGTGGCACACCTAGTCAAATTTGGCCTGAAGTATTTCTAGGACAACAGCACCCTGCATGAGAACACCTCTGAGACATCAGTGATATCTCTTTGTGAATGTGGGATTAGTTGGCTTGGATATTTCCCCCAGTCTAGTGGGCAAGGCTGGTTATGAACAAAATACAGTATGGCTTCATGGCAGTCAAGAGAGAACTCAGAGAGGCAGAAGAAGTACAATCAGTGGTGTTTCCATGTTGATCTGAAATGTACTCTCATTTGAAATTGCAAACAAGTACATCTATTTAAAATCTCGATCATTGCCACAATGCCCATGAGTATTCTTCTGCAGTTGCTGCTCACTCCTCACAGATTCCCTCACTGAGCCATATCTGCCCTGCAATTCCGACCTTTTTTTTTTTTTTTTTGTGAGTGTATGCAAGTTGAAGTGGGGCTGCAAGTCCAAGAACCAGGATACTCCATCAGACAGACCTCCATGTAAAAGACATAAAAGAAACTAATTGTAAGATTGAACTCATGTGAGAGGGAATAGCATTACCTAGCCAAACCAGCTTTAAATTCAATAGATTCAAATCTAATGAATTTTTAAAAAAGCATTCAAAAAAGTGCCTGCACAGCCCTTATTGTCTGTTATATAATAGACAGGGTCAAATAAAATCTAAGGTCTCAAGAACTACATCCTGCAGATCAAAAATACAATTACATAAGTACTCATAACATGCTACTGCAGCACATGTTAATGCTGCCTGTGGAATCCTTGGAAAAACATGCTCTGCTTCATATGGGATGAACCCCTAAAAGTCAACTTTCATTACCCACAGAAATTCTGCACAACCAAATTAAGGACAAAATTCACAGTGATTAGCCAAGCCCACAACTTCAGCCATGTGGTCCTGCCAGCAGACTTTTCAAAGACTATTCTAGCATCCTGGGGTTCATCTTGGCCTATGAGGAACCTATAAAATTGACTCTCACATGAGTACCACTACCTGTATGTTCAGCTGCACAGTCCTGCCACTGGATTATGCTGTAATTGTTTAATTATTCTTAGGTTCATTTTAGTCTACTGGAAAGCCATACAGTAGAGTTTTGTTGCTCACAGAATTTTGTGCAGCTGAACAGAACACGGATTTCATGGTGATAGACTGAGCGCCACCAACTGTAAGTTCAGCTGCACAATCCTGCTAGCAAATTTTGTGCAACTCTGTAGGTAGGCAGGTACTTTCTTCCACATGCTAGTGACCTATATAGTTGGCTTCTGCCTGCAAAAATCATGCAGCATATTCACATACTGAGAGGACGAACCTCAGAGTTGGCCATTAAAATACCTAAGTGCAAGTCCTACCATTTGACCTGCAACGGCCCTCCTCTCCCAAGTCACTGGATATGTCACATGTTCTCAGCTTAATTGGATGATAATTTCAAGTGGTTTTTTCAAGGTCATGGTCATGTGACAGCTGCTTCTCAGGAAATGTCTTTCATGTGTCACTTGCAGGCTCACACACATATGAGCACTATAGGTTAAACTAGAGCATTATTAGAACTTGCCTCACTCGAAAACTCCTAATTATTACCTGTATGAATGTTTTAGTTTGAACTTGAACCAAACACAAGGTTCAGGCTCAGCATTTGGAGACAGAACCCCCAAGCCTGAACCAAACTAAACTTTGCCACCACTAAACAGTTCATCTGCCGCTGCTCTGATGTGGGTGTGTTGTCCTCTGAAATAAATAAATCTTCCCACTTTTGGGTATCCTCCCTTTTGACAGTTACAAGAAGTACCAGCCTTCCCATGGCAACTGGCCCACCCAATTGTCATGTCTGGTGTCTGATAGGCAGGCTGGTTAGACATGATCAGAAATGATGCATCGGAAACTCCAAAATCAATAAAAAAAACAACTAACCAAAAGGCTCAAACTAGCAACCTCTGAAATTTAACTAATGTTCATGCCATTGGAGTTTCTGCTCTAAGGAGTTTGGTCCTCAGGTTCACACATTAATTCGGTTCAATAAGAGTAAGACTTACATGATGGCAGTGGAGCCGGGGTGGTACTATGCTGTTCCAAATGCACTTTTATTATTCCCCAACTTTTTTTGCATTTTCACCAACTTTTATGGTAAATTTTGCAACTTTCCCCACAACTTTGCTCACTTTTGAAGCTCAAAATAAGGTGAGGATCTCTCATGTTTTTCCCTTACTTTTATTACCATACTTACAATTTCACCAACTTTTGTTTAAACTTCACCAACTTTTTCAGTTGGAAAATTTCCCCCCAACTTTTGGGGTCAATTTTTTTTTTTTTATTGCTCAGAAGGGAGCCTAAGCTTTTTAAAAATAGCAGATCTCGATCCTCCATTTGCCTGACTACACTGGCTCCAACACAACAAGCAGAATACACTGCACTGCTCAACTGCTAAATGCAAAATGTCAATCAGCTGTCAAGTGTCAGCCAATCCGATAGGTGAAGAAGACGCCGATCACCTTGGCATTGATCTGACCAAAATTGGGCACAACCCAGAGAGGATATGCATCAGCAGCTGGCTATGCCATTCCAAATGCACTTTTATTGTTCTCCACCTTTTTTCGCATTTTCACCAACCTTATTGTACATTTTGCGACTTTCCCCACAACTTTGATCACTTTTGGAGCTTCTGTTTTTCCCCTACTTTTATTACCAGACTTGCAATTTCACCAACTTTTGTTCCAGACTTCACCAACTTTTTCAGTTCAAAAATTTCCCCACAACTTTTGGGCACAAAATTTTTTATTGCTACAACCAACACCTGAAGCCATCTGAATGCCCACTAACTTTAGGTAGTGGGTCCTGAGATGTGATTGCTTAATTTTTTGGCTGTGGAATGCTCCTTTTGGTCTTGTTAGGGCATGTCAGAGGTCACAAGTTTGATTCTCGCAGGTTGCCCTTTTCAATGCCCTCGTATATCTGTCTTATGTCTCCGGTAAACTTTCTTGAGTCTATTCCAACATGGCATCATGTGTCTCTGCTCATGCAATGAACCCCGACACAGTCGGGGTTCCCAAGCCCAATGCAAGCAGGTCAACGTGTTGATCAAGCAAGAATTGCGTGCAATTAAAATTTCACATCATAAGCTGGTAGTTAGTGGGCTCTGCTGCAAAGCACGCTACAAGTGTTATACTAGAATTTGATCCCCCACAGGCCTAAACATGCTAGTTGCACCAGGAGTGGAAATACGGTGAGCACAAACATCAGACACAATCACGTGTCACCCGGGCCGGCAAAGCGTGATCAATTTGCCCGTCAAACAAATTGTGGTTAAAAGGTATTTTACGTGAGTCTAATCAACACTGCATATCCGGAGTATCTGCTCCATGCAGCACACCTGGTCCAACCTGCTACCACTGGAATTTTCCGAGCTCTGACAGCCCGGGCGCTGGACCAGTGCCTTCGTGGCGGTAACTAGCCTTGTCCTGGGTTCATCTCATCTTGCCTTGTCACTTGCCCGATGTGCCCACAGGCAGGAGGGCCCTCTAATCTGAGATGCACCTTGTTACCTAGGATGTGGAACAAGAAGAGCCACAGCTCTCTTTTGGACTAGTGTGCCATTAGGCACAACCATTTCTACCCGTTGCACCGGTTCAACAGGTAGAAATGGCATCAGTGCAATGGGCAGAAATGGCACATTCGTTTGACGGGCAAATTGATCGTGCTTGCTGGCCCGGGTGACGCACTGACACGTGATCATGTTTGAAGTTTGTGCTCGTCGTATTTCCACTCCTGGGGTGAAACTAGCATGTTTACGCCTGTGGGGCATCAGATTCTAGTATTCAGATGGCTTTAGGTGTCGATTGGAGCAATAAAAAAAATTGACCCCAAAAGTTGTGGGGAAATTTTCAAACTGAAAAAAGTTGGTGAAGTTTGAAACAAAAGTTGGTGAAATTGTAAGTAGGGTAATAAAAGTAGGGGAAACCCATGAGAGATCCCCACCTTATTTTGAGCTTCAAAAGTGAGCAAAGTTGTGGGGAAAGCTGCAAAATTTACCATAAAAGTTGGTGAAAATGCGAAAAAAGTTGGGGAATAATAAAAGTGCATTTGGAACGGCATATGGTACAAGCTCGTGAGGAATTCTTAAGTATAACTACTGTATATATAAGTCAATTCAAGTCCTACGTAAATGTTCCATAATATTCGTGAGTGTTCTATGACATTGCTGAGTGTTCTCTGATATTCCTACTGATTCCTTCTGTTTCATGACGAGTCCCCAAGCCATCCCCGAGCCCCTCGGTGATGTGCCCGAGTGCTCACATACCAAAAGTCCAAGAAAATCGCGGAGCGAACAGGTCCTGTTTTTTCTTGGACGAGGATGGGGGCAGAATCATTCACTGTCATCTCTATTTCTGGGGTGGGGCTATCATCCGGAAGGCCCTGGCCATGCTAGAATTATTACGGTGTCAGCGTCGCCGTGATGGAGTTTCAATGAGAGAAATATCTTACGTTGGGATTGAATGACCCACTAGAAAACTCCTGCGGAGCGTCAATGTGAACCTTGAGAGGCAAGATGAATAACAGATCTATGCAGAACCTGAAAATTGGAGTACCGTAGCGGACCGGTGGACATCTGGGGCACGCACTGTTTTAGCCTCAACCTCAGTAGGACACGAATTAGAAACCCACGAATGCCGCCACAGTCATCGCCGTCGCTCCGCTCCTGATTTCCGCGCTCATCGCGAGTCTCGGGGTCCGCATCTGAAGACGTCCCGATGCTTGACCACGTCTTTCCGGTTTCCCTACTGTTGAGATTCGCGAGCTTTAAGTTTTGTAAGACGCCACCAATGCAGAGACTTTTTATTAGATTACGAACCATGGTAATACAATAGACGCGGCCTATGCAGTAGCCGATGCTGGTGGGGACTGGGATATGTGAGCAAGGGATGGAAAGTGGAAGGCCGAAAAACCCACCGTTGCTTTGGTCATTTGCCAGAAATCTAAACAGATGAATTGTATGAGTTCGACAAATACCGGACAGTTCTGTAACCTACGCGACCAAGACAGCCAACGCTATTGTTGCACCAGCGGCTCCGGTCCGGATGGTTTGTACCACTAGTCTATTGAGGAGACTACCAACGATAATTACATCCGATCAGTAATTACATCCGATCAGTGATGCTTACTCACCTCCTGGTCTCCTCGAACGAGGACTTGACCTTCCTGAATTCCAGCAAAAGGACCAACGCAATAGAAATGTCCGTCGCGGCTTCGGTGACGAGCCACGTTCTACACACGCATGTTAGTTAAGAGTCGAACAGACCTCAGAAGATATGACGACATACGTGCCGGGGATTACGACTTTCCCCCGATCCTTATATTGGGGGAAGATCGCGATTATGAGGGCACAGGCGAACGCGCCGCCAATCTGACAACGACTGTTGAAATCAGAGGTTTAAACTGTGGAGGGATAGAAGCTTACTGCGGCCGTGATGAACAAGAATAAAGTGAGGGTGATGAAATGGTTTTTAGTTCTAGAACGAGTCAGGAGCTGGGCTTCGACACAATGATCTAAACCGGTACAGGAGCCAGTATTGCGTAACCAGGAAACTTTGGGCCAATGCAGTGACTACGCCGGTCGAAAAGGGGTATAGTGGGTAAGGCTGTTCGATGACATGCGTTTGATTATGTCTCTTCCAATAGGACCAAAATGACTTGCCCAATACTGGTTCTGGAGATATACCAAATCTCCTAAAAAAAGCGAACTGGGTCAGCGACAGTGATAGATCAGGTGGAATGACACACCCCAGTGAGTGATTGTGTACTATACATATATTAGCTCATGCATGTGGTTGAAGCAGACACACACAAGATATACAGAGGCATAGTTTGCGATCATCGATACGGAATCAATCGTGATGGCAGAAGATACTAGCAACTACGAGGCCGGACGCCAGATTAGAGAATTAACATCGTACACGACCGAAAGCTAAGACCTTCAACATCCAATTGTCGCGTTTGAAGTGGCGGTAGTAGTAAGCTGCCTGAAGCTAGTTTAGTATCTCTCCACCATGAACCTTGGACCCACATGCCTGAATAACTTCCACGGTGTACAGAGCCTATCATCCACAACTGTCTCAAACCGCAAAACATACTAAGACAAATGCTCACTGAATTTGCCCAGGTTCCCACAAGTAAAGCCCTTGATCAACGATGTAAGGCCGTATTTCGAAAATTCAATGAGAATGAATGTACCCAAGAGTGATGTCCAAATTGAAAGACATCGTAGAAGGAAGGGAAGAAACAGTTTGCCACCGAAGGTGCTGATGGTTTAATATCGGTCGATCTATCATAAATTGCTCCGATGCGGTTAGACTGGTAACCCGAATAACAAAATGCGGAAGTACTTCGCCTGTCGAACCAGCGGAGCCTCCGCTGCATTTCTCCGTCAACCCTGCAATTCGCTTCAGCGGTGACTGAGTTTTATTGTTGTCCTGATAAATCGGGCCATATGAACATTCGGTAGGTAGGTAGAAAGGCAGTATCACACGGCACGGTTCTGCTTAGGAACGCCAGGTTGAGGAAGTATCCTTCGGTGTAAAATCTGGTGTCTGCTGGAAGTCAGCGGTACCCGTGTGAATTACGTACGTGAACCAGATACTCATGTGGTGTTCAGACAGATCTCCAGCTCGGAATATACCATCAAAGGATACCTCCGGTGTCAGACAAATGTTTGGGGTTGATTGTGGATATGGCATGGGAAGATTCTAAATATTTTCGAGGTTCGGCCAAGGGGTGTCAGATCTCTGGATCGCGGATCGGGAAGGTGCACGTCACCGAGAGTTAACTTTTTGGCTTGCAAAAGTGGCTTGCGTGCGCGCAGAATGGCTTGTTTCGGGCGTGGGCGTGGATTTTGGTGCCATCACACGCCCACGCCCGGCTTTTTGGCTTGCAAGCCATTTTGTCGGCTTGGCAAGCCATTTTGCCGGCTTGGCATCAGCCAAAAAACCGAAGTGGCTTGTGCTCACTACCCATCATGTAGGGCCCTGGCATTGGATTTTATGGGGCAGATACACTATCCTATGTACCCTGCATGTATGTAGGACATCAATTGTCACATAATTTTGATATTTGGGGAATGCTCGTCATCACCGTGAAAGACGATGAGGACAACTCATGCCCGACATACAAGCCAGCGGGCTTGTGAGGCTTAACTGATAGACCAGGCTTCTGAGAATCCACCTGTATTGAAAATGATGGAAGAATTGTCCACTATGCAAAAATATTCACAAAAGAGTGTTCAACTCACCCGACTTTTGAACCACATATGTTTAAATGCCTCAAACTGAAATTTGAACAGATCCTTCATAAAAAGGCATTGGATACTCTAAAATAGTTGAAAAAAATCCTCTGGACAGCAATTCTAGGTTGTGGCTCTCGGTAGTTGACGTTGGTTGAACCAGGGTCTTGACTGCAATGAACCAAATGAGCATAACTACTAAAATCTTTGATGTGAACTGCCCCAATGAAGACATTTGAATGTTCTGGAGGATTCTCGGGCCCAGGATGTGCCAGGAAATCGTTCATTTTCATCAGGAACAAAGTGGCTTGCGCAAGCCATTCTGTCTGATGCCATCAAAATGGGCGTGGGCACGACTTGTGACGAAAAGTCAAGGAATTCATGCATGAACAACGCCCATAATATCTCAGATAAATCTAATTTACCTGTTCCTACCATATTGCAGCAAGATCTGGGTGAATTGGCGCCAGGTTGAATGTCTCAATTGCCATCACAAGCCATTCTGGTGACAAAGTGGCTTGTGCCCGGTGTGGGCGGAATTTTTTGATTCGAGGTTTGGAACTCATTCTATTGCAACTTGCATTGGTATATGGAGTCAATAATAGTTGCTGTCATTTTATTTGGGCCCCTAGTCATTGCGAGCAAAATGGCTTGCGCAAGCCACTTTGTCTGATGCCATCAAACGGGCGGGGGGCGTGGCTTGCGACAAAAATTAGTTAATTATGGGAAGGTGTGGGTGTAGAAACCTTTGGAAATCATGAATTTGTGCCTGCCATGTTATATACACTCAATGTACTCATTTTTTTATGCCCTTGCTCATTGCTGCAAACAAAATGGCGTGCGCAAGCCATTTTGTCTGATGCCATCAAACGGGCGGGGGCGTGGTTCGCGAAAATGAAGTATGGGAAGGTGTGGCTGCGGAAACCTCTGGAAATCATGAATTGGATACATATAATGTTACATATACTCAATCGAGTTCATTTGCCATTCTATCTATTCCCCGACTACCCCGACCCCAATAATCCGGAATTGGCAAACGTATTCAAAGCATGGAAATCATTAAGAAAGACTTTGAATATCGTAGGGAGGGTGAGCATCGATGGGCGTGAGCTTGAGCATAATGGCTTGTTCACGCGCCACAAGCCATTCTGCGCGAGCAAAGTGGCTTGCGCAGAAATAATGTCGCTGATTAATTCCTTCAAGTTCAGTACAGTACAGAATTCAACCAATATTCTCCTTGTGTACATGAGCGGATGCATGACATTGTGCACCAGCTTGGATAATTCTCTAACCCTGACTTGTAGGGCAGATGGCTTGGGCGTGGCTTGTGCAAACGGGCTCGCAATATGCAAGGATTTCCTTCGACTCATCCTGGTAAAGGCCTCCGATACCGGCCTTGGATACCTAGCTGAACATCTGTGGCTCTGCGGGCTCCTCAGCGGCTCAATCGCTCCATCTGATCCAACTGCTAAAAATTCTGCAAAGCCCGAGACACGAAAACTTGGGGACGCACTTTTGGCCGGGCAGCTGAATGTTAAAACCTCGGCGAAACTAAGTGGGATGGTGGAGTATTTTACGCAGGTATGGCCAGTTGCAGTCGAACTTGGCTGAAGTAATGGTCAATGTGACCTCAGCCGAATTGCTATTATCTTCCTTCAATAATTCTTGCTCAGACCAATGTTCAGTGTAATTCCAACCACTAGCACGAACTCAGGTGTTCTAGTTCAACAAATGTTGGCCTTCAAGCGCGATCACACCATTTTTGACGAAGGATTCCGACCCCCAATTTCTCGGCGCAACCGGCCTTCCCACTTCCTTCCAGCAGATCCCGTACCCATTGTGGTGAATAACCTGTCGAAACGTAAGGGACACGACGAATTGACGACGAAAAAACTGACACCAGAACTCACCAGAGAAAAGCTCAGGAAGGTACGAACAAGAGAACGACCACAGATCCCACCTCGGGGCCAACCACTCAGCGCACTCGTGCGGGAAACAAATAGTGTTGACAGGGAGATGTCGTTATATTCAACCAGAAATGCGTGAAACTTGCTCAGCGGAGGCAGTGAAGGGCTCATATGCTCGATGACTACAATGTCATGTTTTCAACCGGCAAAGTTTGCAGCTTGCGAGACAGGGACGGATGCAGGAGGATGCCGATGAAATAGAAAGAAATGGAAGGTTGCTGGAAGAGTTATTATCGAATTACTTACAGTGGAATCGTTTAGTGTTAAGCGAGCACAAGTCACGCCAAGCCACAAGCCACGCCCGCCACGCCCGCCTAGCCAAATTCAAACTCCGCTAAGCGGCGCAAGCCATTTAGCCAAGCCAATCGGACAAGTCTGGCACGTCACCCCTTGAGTTCGGCAAGGTTAGGCTCGGCAACATAAACTTAGTCTAGCTTAGTTATTGCCTAAGCCACTGAATAAACGGGATTTCATCAACACCAAATCCCAGTAAGGATTTCCCGGGCCATCAAGGTGGTGTCAGTGGCGCCGCCTATGGCGACTGCATTACATCGCAAACTCTATGTGCGACAGCCATTGGCCAAAATGACATTCACTATGGAAATAAAATTTGATACATCTGCTACTTATCGAGCTTCAAAATAGAGATATGTGTTTACATTTAATCTGGGGCTTAGGCCGCCGTAGCGCAACACATTCTCAGACCAAGACTGAATCAGAACCTTTTCTCTCGAGAGTAATTTGTGCCACCCAATTTGGAAGGGTTCTTTAATCGCGTATGGTCGCGTATGTCAATCTGTTCAACGTCCAATGAATCAGGTTGATGAAAGAAACATCAGAAAGGGTGTGACGGTGGCAGCCAGGGTAAGTTCCGTAAACGTCCCCGGCTACCGATGACAGAGATTAAAATGGACATTAAACAGCTAGAATGGTCAGCATCTTCAAAGTTTCATCGAAATATTATTGAAAAAATGGCCATTGACTGTTCGGCCCAATTCTCGCTCGGTCGACACCGCTTGCATCGGAGGCAATCTTGTCCACTAGCTGTTGTATGGCACATGTACTGTGTAAAAATATTTTCATGCAGGTTGTGTCCAAATCACCATTTTTTTACTACAACTTCCTTCAAAATCAAAGAATTAGGTAATAGCCATCGTCGTCACTTCGTTACTTTGCTTATTTCAAGAAACGTCGTCACTTTGATCGTATTTAGGGAAAGTTCGTTACTTCCAATGATTTTCTGTGAAAGTTCGTCAGGCAAGTAAATTTTAATGAAAATTCCTGAGTTCATAGTTCATTCGGATCATACGATGTTGAACATCACGTGTCATGTCCGCCCTTTCCCTTCTGCCACCACCACGACCGTCGCGCGGGCGCAAGGAATCCGCGGGATTGCCGGTGACCCGCGCCAACATCCTCGAGACTAGGCTTCCATTATTCTGGTGCGTCTATGCCACTCTATTCCGTGCTGCATACCTGACATGGGCACAAAACTCGCACGGTGACGAGAGAAACATCGAGGTCTCCTTCTCCCGAATCGTGTAACGGTAGGAGGTAATTTTATATTCAGCACGCCAAATCCACTCCTACGGTGAGCGGCTGTTTTGGTGTTCCTTGGGTTGCACGATGCAGGGGACTGGAAAAATGCTGCAGGAGGCACATAGGGTAATTAAAAAACATGTAAACGTCGAAGACGGCGCTAGGCTCTGCAGTGCGCAAAGCAATTTCATCTGCGCAGCGCCTCGCATGTTGTTGCGGCCAGAGACCCAGGCAGGGTCACCAAAATTTGTATCCACTCCGTCGTGCCAGAAGCGCCGCCCTCCACTCCCCCTTGGACCGCTTGTCTCGGCACTGTTGCTGAGCGCTGAGTATTGCCTAGCTCTGCATTCTAGCTAATTGTATATTCCCATACCTCAGGTATTTCCACGCCTAGTTCGGCGCTGTAATTAAATATTTGTTGTATCCCTATCAAAACATGATTTTTCATTTATCTTTTTGCACTCCGTTCATGATCAGGTCTTGTAGATGAGTGAAAGTCAGGCAGCATGATGCCAGGAGACGTTCAACCAGAAAATCTACGTACTAGAGTGACGAATTTTCGTTAAAATTTTGTTGAACTCATAAACATTCATTGAATGCCATCAAACTGACGAACCTACCCGAATTTAAGCGAAGTAACGAAGTGTGTGGACTCCAAAGAATTCTCACAACTTTTTTCGTCTGCATGTCAGAGTATATGCAACTTCTCACACTATTCCTGGAACTAGTTATTTGCATGCAATTCCATGCCTAAAACTATGTGCAACTACCAGAACTCGGCATTTTCTACTCAACCACACTTTCCCAACTTCGACTCAAGTCGGCCGGCAGTCACGGAACTGGGAGTTTTGGTCCAGACATTGATGTTCCATTGCGGGATTGATGCCAGGGAGATTTCTGTTTCGGTGACGGTCTATTCAGTGAATCAACTCTGGTTGACATGCATGATTTATTTTGGATCTCAGGGCTGATATTACCCTACTCTGTGAGCTGCCATAGAGTCCAGGGCATTGTATATAAAACTTTAACCATCAATACATCAGGTGATTTTTCAAGGAGACTGCAGTGATTCCCAAAGGATTTAGCTCTCAGGAATGATATGGTTTGCTAGCACAAAATGGAAGTTGCGAGCACACACCCAAAGTTGCAGGGAAGGTTGCAAAATTGAGGTTACCTGCAGGAAAAACAGGTTAAAAAAGATGCAAAAAAGGAGTAGCTTCACACAATATATCGCCCATAATTGCCCATATTATTCAAACCAAAGGATAAGGTGTTTCAAAGTTAAGATTCCAGCCCCAACTTATGCCTCAACTCAGACCTCGATTCTGTCAACGTTGAAGGAGAAGTTGGCGCAGGAAATCGGGCTTGCATCCCGACTTCTGCCTCAGCTCCTACCACAACTTCGGCTAATTGGCGGCTCTCGGGCATCTTTTTCTGATACGCAATGCCTCGACTTGCGAAGTCAAGGCAGAAAAACCTTTGAGGTGTTTCACAGTTCCTAATGTATAAACTTGACGAAATGGAAGTAGACCAAGTAAGGACCATGGCTTGCTACATGCCTACATTGGTAATCATGTACCACGCTTCCAGCCTTAACAGGCACAGTTGAAGAACCAGTGATAGGTGAATTATTCACACGAAAAATATTTGGGACCATCAAACCCATCCACGTACGCACAGGAGTCACCCACGTAACAACACATTGGAGTTGTGTAATTAAGAAAAAAGAAAACCAATATGGAATGCAGGAGTGAATTTCGACCTAACTACAGCAACCATAGGCCTCCGACCATCGAGAATAAATTGTCAACTCGACTCTGATCGCGAAGTTCGACCACCCTCATGTCGTCCGACCCGTTGAGGGCACAAGTCTGGGTCGTGGCATAGACTTTTTCATCCGTTCTTTTATTGCTTGCATAGTATGCTATCATATTTTGGATATATTTTCTCCATACTATGTGCCATACCCCAAATCATCTAAATTCGATGTTTAGAAGTTTCGGATTCATTTGACGAGACGGGACGCCCAGGAATGGATATTGTGGGTCAGATATATCCACATGCCTCATCTGGGCTCGAATTCGGACAACTATGTGAAGAAATATGTGCACTCTGAGATAACACAAGTCACAGTAGAAGGTGGATGAGTAAGTACAATTATTCTATCTGCTTTTTTACTCTTCAACCAACTGAGTAATGTTTCTCGGGCACATCAGTCAGCCCGAGTGCTTACTGACCCCCACAATTGACCGAGCTCCGATGCTCGCTCAGCCGCCCGGGATTTAAACTATGACCATTACATTGTGCGGCACCCGGATAGTTAACAGCGCGCATTCTCCGAGTCCGACTGCTTGGTAAAATGTTTTATGTCCCCTGAAAGTTCCGCATACAGCCAAAGTATCTAAAGCGGTTGATACACATGATCCCCCCTACAACATCCCATGCATTGGAACCCCCACACCGTGAATTTCGGGGGATGGCCGACTGCGCGGTCGCCGATTGTATGACGAAAAAAATTAACACCACGATTTTCGTCGGCTCTCTCATCGTTGTGATGTTGTTGCGATCGCCGCTGGTGTCTCGCAAACTCTGTCAAACCTTACCATCATCGATTCTGGTGTTTCCTCGGGTCACTTGTGCTACTTTTTTTGGCACTGAGGAAGCCTAGGAGTCTAGGGCTCATTTGGGTGGAAATAAAACTGCGTTATTATATAACACGCGGTCCTCCGATTGCTTAGAAGCCAGACGTCTGAGAAATAGTGAAGCTGTTTGATATGTATATCTGTATCTCGCCGTATAATTTTTTGGTTGGTTATTGCTCAAAGTATTTATTGGTTCACCTGAGTAACAACACGAAACTCAGTGAATCAGAACCAACTTGGCCGAAATATCACTAATTTCGGTGTGCATATGCGTCCAGTACCTTGTGGAGAAAATGGCAAAGAATCGAGTATGGTAGCACTGGGAATCCCCGGATGCGTGCGAACTGAATGAGTAAGAAGGACCTGAGAATGTCCGAGCGCACCGGGATATATTTACCGGCTTCCTTCAAAGCAGAAAAAGAAGATTTCGGATGATGATTGAAAAGATCTCTGCAGGAGGTATAAATGCTGCTGCAATCTCCTCAATCTCTCAGTATTCTCTTCCTTCTCCTCTTTCAAACCTCATCCAATGACGATTTTGAAGCTCTACGGCTCCGAGAAAGCGGCATGCGTGCGTCGCGTCGCGACCGTTCTCTACGAGCTCAAAGTCCCTTTCGAGCTCGTCGAGATCGACGTTATGAACGGAGGGCACAAGACACCGGAGTACCTGGAGAAGCAGCCATTCGGCCAGGTTCCCTATATTGTGCGCATGCATCATCAAACGCGTGCACCGCTGACTGAGGCTTTGACAACGAAAAGGAAGACAACGGCTTCATCCTGTATGAGTCGCGCGCGATCTGTCGCTACATCGCGGCAAAGTATCCCGCGTCGGGACTCATCCCGAGTGAACCCAAGGCAAATGCGCTATTCGAGCAGGCCGCGTCGGTGGAGCTGTCAAACTTTGACCCGAGTGCGAGCAAAGCTGGGCTTGAGATATTGAAAATGTGCGTTCAGTACAGTCTCGCATAGAATTGGATTTTAACTTTTGTTTGCGGCATGACAGAGAATTGGACTGGCCCTATGAGCAGGCCGTCATCGATGAGCAGCTCCCGGTTTTGGACAAGAAGCTCGAGGCGTACAACGCGATCTTGGGGAAGCAACGCTACGTGGCTGGGGACGTAAATGACTTATCTCGATAGTTCCTCATTCGCTCACTGTCGGTGATATGGTAGACGCTCACATTGGCGGATTTGTTCCACCTCCCGTACGGGCCATTCGTGGCCTTGGGAGAGAACGATGTCATGACGCGCAGACCCAACGTCGCCAGGTAGACGTAGTTTGCCTCCTGCTTAATCGGTAACTGACCATTAATCAGATGGTACAGCGAGCTGATCTCGCGCCCCTCGTGGCTCGCGTATGTAAACGGTGTCAAGACGACGACTGTGTACTAAGCCGGGATGCTCATCTTCCAATCGGAGAGTGACAACCGTACCTAGATAAAATATCGACCGTTTCTTCAACGAGGTTTCATTTGTAGGGCTTTGGTTTCGTCGCTGTTGCTTTTGTCTCCTTCTCATCTCCCGTCGCCTCTCATCCATCACTGCACCAACGATGGTCTGGCGCCGATATGTTGTTAAACAAAGCCTCTTAACTGCATCCCTACATGATTCAACTACTCGCGCAGTAGCCTTAAGCTCCGCTATTTTTTACTCTAGTAGTTGCGTTTTCTCTCATCGCATCAGGGCTTCTGAGGTTGAAACTTTCCTTTTCATTCATTACTCTATCTGTGCTTGTTCTCTCTTTTCATAGTTATCCCGCTGAGCCTTGGTTCATAATGCACTGATGAGAGGAATTGGCCCAGGTACTTGATCTTTCAAGGTTCGAATAAGCCGTGAAAAGCGAGGTAGGAGGTGGAATTCTGAGATAGGGGCGGAGGCGCCAATCAATTGATCGCGGCTGTGACGTCAGCAAGCTTTCTTCTCACCACCATGTCCATCACGCCGCGCATCGATCCTCCATTCCATTTGCCGCTAGAACTAGAGCGAGAGATTTTTGAGACGACGGCACTGATGCACTACCGAGAAATCCCCAGTCTTCTACGCGTTGCCCGCCGCGTTCTTGTTTGGTAACTTTTGCTTTAAAGGCTGGTCCGTAAATCCACTAATTCGGACGACAGGATCGAGCCCTTGCTGTACAGGGTCCTACTGGTGACGGGGGACAGGGAGCGTGAGATGATTGCCCTCCTGAACGCAATCCAGTCCAAACCAGCAGGCTTCTTCCCTCAGGCGGTCCGACATCTCTGTCTGGACGTGCAGGAGGAAGCAGCCAAATGCGTGCTGGAAGCTTGCACTGGAATCGTGGATTTGGGCCTCAATCAGCACTTGGCCAAGCCTTCATTTCTTGCAATGCTGAGCAAATTGTCACTGAAGCGACTTTCGACATCCCTGTATCCCTTATTCGGCGGGTCACTCGACCCCACTCACCAAGTATTCGCCTCCATAACCCACCTCGACATCTTCGATGAAGGCGATGACCTGACGGACATATGTCAGCAGATTCCAAAATTCCCTGCACTCACCCATGTAGCGCTGGATAACGGAGTTTCTACAGAAATGGCTCAGACTCTGCTTGTGGAATGTCCCCGACTCCAGCTTCTGCTCTTACTCTGGGAGTGGGGAGATTTAGATTATAAATCAGCGCAGGAACCCCACATTTACGACATGCGGTTCGTGATAGCAATGTATGGGTCATACTGGGAAGATTGGGAGACTGGCGCGAGGGGACGCCCCGATTTTTGGTCCTTAGGGGATGAATTCGTGGCGAATAAGCGGACTGGGGCCATTGAAGGCATGTAAATTGTTTTCGCAGCAAACTGAGAGCTGACACACAATTACTAGCGACACGATATTGGTTACAGTAGTATGATATCTCTTGGTACCAGTCATATCCTGGCCAATTTTTATTCGCAGTTCTCCGGCCTCTTGGTTTTAGTCGTTCAACCGAAATCAGTTTGAACTCTGATTTTGTATTTGCGAGCAACTTGCTGATCCCACAATCCCGCCTTCGACGCAAATCGCTGCTGAGCGCGCGTATACTGGGGAACGGCGTGCAACAACAGCGCCGGTGCTCTACTTTGGAATAATGAATATCGCGTTTTTTTGTTCTCCAATGGGCTAGACCGGTGAGATTCTGACATGGTGGAGAATTGTGTGCGCTGAAAGTATGCGCCTCACGCATTCGCAATTACAATTCGTTTCCGAAATTTCATGGCAACACTTGAACAAACTTTGATATGCCCCACAGAAAACCTGTACAGCCAGAACATAAATTGTCCAAAGCTAACCGCATGGCAGGTCTCTGGAGCGCTCATTGAGATCACTGGCGCGAAATCCGCAGCTTCAACTAACCTCCGGGGAATCTGAATCGCCGCTATGCCCGACAATCTCCGCCGCGTGTATATAAAAGGTATTCAAGACTCGACTACTTGCCCAGGGACAAAGAGCTTACGATGCGCTCGCTCCTAACAACTGTGTTGTTGGGCATGCTGATTGGCGCTGACGCCGACCGTCACTTTGGCACAAGGCGTAGCCAAACGCACCGCGATCCACCACGCAGGGCAGCGCGTCGTGCGACACCATCCCAATACTTGAACAACCGGACCGCCGGTGAGTGCTTTACTTCCGCTACTATACTTTGCACTTCTCATGGACGGTTTCTGCAGAATTTGTGGTCAATGGCACGAACATCCCGCTGTACTCTCACGACCTCGGCGAGTCGTACGCGGGTTTGTTACCCATCGCGCATGAGTACCGTGTCGACCCCAACGGTACCGATGCGCGAGAGCTCTTCTTCTGGTTCTTCCCCTCCGACAACCCAGCGGCGACAGATGAAATAACTATCTGGCTCACCGGCGGTCCTGGTTGTTCCTCCCTCGTCGCCGTACTTCAGGAGAACGGCCCACTCCTCTGGCAGCCCGGAACCGCTGCGCCGTTCCCGAACGCCTGGTAGTGGAATAAGCTGACGAATATTGTGTACATCGAGCAGCCTGTTGGGGTTGGCTTCACGCAGGGGACTCCTGGTCTCTTGAAGGACGAGGCTGACGTCGCGAGGGAGTTCCTCGGCTTCTGGAAGAATTTCGTGGATGCTTTCAATTTGCACGGACGGAAGATTCTCGTAGCGGGTGAGTGATACCTCTCTCTCTGACACTTCAACAATATCCACTGAATCGTTCTTCGTTCAGGCGAGTCATACGCCGGATATTATGTGAGCCTTCCTTTGCTCTGTTATTTTGTGTAGAACTCATGACTGTCACGCTGTAGATTCCGTACATCACCGACGCCATGCTCAACGCCGACGACACGCGGTTTTTCAATGTGGACGGTGCTTTCATGATCGACCCGTTAATTGGTGAAAGAGATGCCGCATTCCAAGGTAAGCTGCTGAAGTTCTGTGTTTAGAAATACCTAGCTGACACCTTGCGCAGTTCCTCAGCTGGCGATGGCCCGAAATTTCCCGCAATTATTCCCCTTCAACGCCACCTTCGAAAAACAAATCACCGCCGTCGATAAGACCTGCGGTTTCACGGCGTTCCTTGACGAATACCTGGTGTTTCCCGCCAAAAGCGTCCAGCCACCTGCCCCTACTTCAGACGGTGGATGTGACATGTTTGACACGCTGCTCGACGGGATGGCGTTCCTCAATCCGTGTTTCAGCTCATACCACATCACAGAGACGTGCCCGTTTCCGGCAGACCCCATACTGAACCCTCCTGACGGAGTGGAGTACTTCAACCGTTCCGATGTCAAAGCTGCGATCAATGCCCCGCAAACCTCATGGGCTGTCTGTCTCCTCGGCGTCTTTGGAGGGAATGTGGACACATCGAAGCCGCCCAATGTCGACGCGCTCCCTCGGGTCATTGAACGTTTGAACAAAACGCTCATCGTGAGCGGCGCCTTAGATCTTGAACTGCCCACCAATGGAACTCTGTGGGTTTTGTCAGGCCTCATATCCATGCGCAACTAACAGGTAGTCGTCCAGGTTGGCAATCCAAAACATGACCTGGAACGGTGCGCTCGGATTCCAGAACAAGCCATTCAAAGAACAATTCTTCGTGCCGTATGTCACGGCCGCCACCGTCGGCGACTCCCAGGGAAACCTGTGGCCCCTCGCAGGCACGGGTCTGATGGGGACGTCGCACACGGAGCGCGGGCTGACGTTTGTGGAAGTCTTTCTTGCGGGACATCAAGAGCCGCAGTGGCAGCCTGCTGCGGCGTTCCGGCAGCTTGAGTGGATGCTCGGGCGCGTGGAGAGCATGAGCGGAATGGAAGACTGGACTGTCACCATTAATTGAGGGCTGAGAGATTTATTGGAATTAGTTATTGAGACGCAACTTCATGGGTGATAGCTGGGGGTCCCTCGGCCCATTGGTGGCAGGTACAGAAGACAAAGAGAGATGTAACTTGTTATCAGCTGAACTTGAATAAAAATAGGTGCCGGATATGAGGCCTTAAGGCGCAGGTCAGCAGGAATTCGGAAGCAGCGGCAATGTATCAGTAAAAAGGAATAAAATAAATGCGCAATAAAACACAAAACAACTACAGCTTTGCGATAATCTTGCAATGCTCCAGCAAATCGGATGCATCATTGTGCCGTCAGATGTCAACGCTGACAGGAGAATCGAAGAACCGGCAGGGCTCTTTGTGCGCCAAACGATTATCTATCTTCCCGCTCCTTTAGACGGTATGCAGGCAATACAGCGATATGATAGTCATCTCGGGCCTCGTACCGTACCCATTTTTAAAGTCGTCACGAATGCCATAACCGACCCACCCATACATCTCTGCACTGCGCACGGTGAAATTAAACGCAGCCTATGGGGGAGATGGGAATCAGCTTCCGCGGGGTCGATCAGATGGTCAATGAGTCTTCGAATGGGACTTTGGCCCCCGACTTCTGGGATGAGTGTCGGCTGCCAGCAGCAGGAAGCTGCCTGCATGTCAGACGATAAGCCCTGACTGCTTGAGATGCGACTGCATAAGCATGTCCTTGACTGTATCGAGTGATCAGTATAGATAGCGAAGATGCATGATTAATTAACGCACTCCCCATGAGAACAAATCTCGTCGATTTTGCATCCTGGCGGGACATGCATCAGAGACGTAGGCGGACAGATAGGCGCGAGCAACACCCACCACGACGCTTGTCAGATGACAGTAGAATAATCTGGGCACCGGCGATGACTCCTTCAGAATGGCAGCTAGCAGGGCGCGGAATCAGTTCCGATATGGAACGTCTTGACGCGCGACTTACCAAATTGCTTCCGCATGTCTGCATGTACGGCGTCAGCGTACTTCGAAGGGGCGTGGAGGGCAGGAATCACGTACATCTCGACGCGCTGTCAAAGTCATTCGGCCTCCGGCCAAAACTACTGACATAGTCGGAGAAGCGAATGCCAGAGGTAAGCTTGGCTTGCAGGATGTCGATCTTGTTCAGGAAGAGAATGAGATTGGTGTTCTGAAGTAATTTGTTCGAGATTATTGAGGTCCAAAGAGTAACCGAGTCGGCCTGGAGATACACCGTGAATAGAGCGATAAGTTAAATTGATAGCAGCTCACCAGACGGTTAACCTCTGGCTCCTCCTCCAATTGCTGGTCGAACGCAGATACGGGAGCGAGGAAGATAATGCAATTCATGTCATCGAAGTACGGCGCCCACTTGGCTGTTAGCTCGTTTGCTGAGCGAAATTCGCCTTAAAATACCAGTAACGGAACTTACGACGCTGAACGGGAGGCAGATGAGATGTGGGTACCGAGATCTGATGGAGAATGAGATCTCACCAATGAACGTTGACCCCCAACGTCAAAAATCCGGAATTCACGGGTAATATTACCATCTTGGGGGTGTTCTTAAAAAAAAACGGTGATTGTGGCGCAAGAAACTCACTAGGATCCGTGAGCCGCATTCGGTGTTCGGCCACCCCCTGAAACCAATGAGTCTAGGTGCTCAGACGAGTAGTGCGACATACTAGGGTCTTGAGACGTGCGCGTAGTATGTGGTCTACGGTTAAGATGAATAAATGGCCAAAAAATAAATCACAAACGACGTACCATCCGTTGGCACATATCTCTGTGAAGTGACAATATCTAGCTCATCCAGAAAACTAACAACGGTGAGTCAGTCGCGGGTCTAGAGGTGAGCTTGGCGAAGCCACGCACAACCCTCCAGACTCCTGCAATCTAATTCCCTGGTGCTCCAAGCTCGCGTGGACCGTCGGATGTGCCCACAGGCGGCGCAGGTCATCGGCCCGCTCGTGCAGAACCACCCCCGGGTCGTCCGGGTCGTCCCAATCCACCGCATCCTGCGTCGCAAAGCTCTCGCGCTCCGAGCCATCCCGCATAAACGCCGTTTTCCATGCCACATTAGAGTTCACGGTGACCTCCTTGGCTGGCCGGCGCCTGAATATCGTGGAGAGCGCCGTTGGTCGAGAAAGGGTGGATGGCGCATCGTCGGGCGCAGCTAGCCGGCGCATGAGAACGTCGTGGATTTCGAGGAGGGGGGAGGAGGCGCATGCGGAGCGCGAGAAGATCGGCATCGGGGCGGAGGGAGTCGCGGGAGGAGTAGCTTGAGTAACTCGCATGTGGACTGGGTGCATCCGCGGTACTCGAGGCGACGGTTAATGCATCCAAGATGATGCGCACGGAGCGAATGACCTGCGAAGAGGTCAGCACGAGGAGACCACTTGGAGACACTGCCGACATTGAGTTGAATTATGGCTCGCCATGAGGCCCGTTCAGCGCGAAAAGCCTGTGGTATAGTGAGACTGGAAAGTTATTGGACAGTACCCAAACACACCTTGGGCTCGCACATCAGTTGGAAATCTTGCAGACGTCAGAGGATATCGAGCTATAATCCACATGATATGCACATACTTTTCAGCGTAGTCGATTTCCCTTGAAAGTGTCAAAGCTTCTCAATACCCAGCAAACGGGCTTTCTCACCTGATTCACTCTGGCCTAAGGATCGTCGGATACACACGCGAATCAGACATCGTAATTCTTTGCAAAATCATGCAGCGACGCACCAAGAAGCAGAATCTTGACCGGTTTAGGCATCCGCTTCGCCTGCTGTCTCTCCCGACTCAGCTGGTCATCAATCTCATCCGACACCTGTTTCGCCGCCCGTTCACTCTGTATTCGCCTCTGCCGCTCCTCCGGGGTCTCATTCTGCGGCGGGGCGAGAGCGGCCGCTAAAGGGTCTGTATCGATGGAGCGCATGGTGGTGGTGGTGGAGAAGCAAGAGGAATGACGGGGCTGATGTGTTCGCCGCTGTTCGCCGCCGCCGTGAGCGAAAAGAACCAAGATCCCCATTCGGATTGTGTCGCAACGACTGAGGCAGTGCATCGTACACCCTGCAACCTGCGACAACCGATTAGGCAAGTCGGCGTCCACGGTTGGCAGCTGAATGTCCAAGAACGGCAAGTGTGATAAGGGTCGCCCATTAATGGAAAAAAGCGGAGACCTGGTCGGTTGACAGAAAAAAAACATACCGTGCATGGTTAGCAAGCGGCACCCCAGGCTGTACGTTTTTTCTACTAACGCCGCGGGTAACACATGTTGCGAAATTCCGGTGCAGGGTTCGTCCGGGATTATGGAGGGAACGGCATCGCGCCTGCCTGTGGTGCGGCAGCCTGAGAAGAGCCGCGGCTCCAAATGACGACGGCAAACCCTATCTTGCCTCTGGCACACCAACTGTCAAGTAGCCGAGGTTAGATTCTGTCGCAAGGCTTGATTCGAACCACAAAGATGTTGGAACCTGGAAAGGTTCACTCCTCCGCACCCGAGTCGGCAAGATGGAATTCGAAGTCGGAATCGGATAAGCAACCGCCGCGACGTCTGTGCGAAAGAGAAGGCAATTACTGGTGGGTAGCAACCTCGCCGTGTTTGTGTCGGCAAGCAGACCCAAAGGGACAACAAACAAATCTGCACGGCGATCAATGCAACCAGTCAATTAGGTGTTGGCACCCGACCTCGGACTCCCAGAGTACGGGATGACCTAGCGAATGATGCATGTTACAGTTAAACACGCGCACGCAGCGGCTACAATTCCCGCGGGGGTCGATTCTTAACGACGAACTCAATTGCGAGATGAGACATGAGATTCACACATACCATGGACGATGGAACACGTATACTTGCATTTGAATGACTTTAGTGCAGTGTGAATTGAGAAACACCATCCCAGGGCAACCTGAAAGATCTCTGGAGAGAGAAAAGGGGGGAATCGACAGCACAAAAGTGTTCGCATACACATCTCAGACCTTCTGCATCGGATAACTGCACTTCCATAAATACTCACGGATCCGACGGCATTGGAGTCAGTCATAATCAACTGCGAAAAGGTTAGAATTGAAAAATTAACGGATCACTCGCTGGATTCCTCGCGGCCCGAGACATCCGGGGAAAGACGTGAAACGATTAGTGAATTGTGAGCAGTCAAGAGGGAAAGCAGGGTGCTTCTCTTTCTTGCTCTGCAAGATAGTAACGACTGGGGATCCATCGAGAAAATTCAAGTCGTCGAAACTAAGTTTGCAGTAGGAAATCCGCTGGTATTCAACGTCAGACGGGGCCAGAGCCGCGAGACGACGAGGGAAAATGGTAAACATGTAGAGACCAGAGAGCCACGAAGTGCATCCAAGAATCCGCGAGAATTTCATCTAGAAAGACACTTTATAGGTCCCTGTTCATTCAGAATCCACAATCACAATAGATGGTCGAGCAAGCATCTGTCCCTCATTTTTTACATCAAGCGCGCGGGGTGAGATAGGGTCTATGAATCATCTGTTCGAACTTCCGCCAGCAGACAAGGGCTATGCCGTGTTAAGGTTGAGGGGAGCCTTTGAGGATTGATTCACAAGACAAACGAAGGTGGTGGTGGAAAGAAAAGAAATAGGCGCCCAGCTGACAGCCAATCGCGAACCTTCGGCCGAGCGGCGATAGCCGGCTCGGGAGATGCCGTTCAGCATGAGCGCTCTCAGGTGATTGCCGCCGAGCTTCATCTCTCTTCCACCATGCCAAAAGACACCGATAGAGACTTTGATTTCCACTCCGCAGACCCTCGCTTACCTCCTCGCGCGCGACCTGCTCGTCACCATGCCACTCGTCACTAAGACATGGCAAGCTCTCTCGCCCACTCTGCAGCGCGCACTTATCTTCAAACTCGATCCCTGCGTCTCTTGGGGGAGATATTCTCTCTTCTTGGTATAGTGCCAAACTGGGAAGAGCAACACAACATAGAAGAGTAAAAATGTACTTCTGTTGATCAGCACCGCCAAAACTTGGGTGTTTGTCATTTGGGAGTCCCCATTGCGAATACACAAGCCACCTATCCAAAATCCCTCATGCCGGCACTACAATTGCTGGTGTGTAGTATTATTGCGCTTTGCAAATATTTGGGGCTTCGCCAAATATTCGGCTCGTTCTCGACAACGGCATGATCTTCCTCCTCAAGGTAAATTGTGTCAATGGCATGGAGAATGCTTTGAGATGACCCAGCTGACAGCTTTGACCCAGCGATTTGGGTCTGTTTTGGTTGTGATATTCACCAAACAGCCTTTGCTCTTCGTGGTTTGCGACTGTATCTTTCTCTAAAACTCAAAATCATTCCTCACTAAAATGTCCGATGGGTTATTATACCTCTGAACTTTACTCGGACAGGACCCCTCCACAGCCTTCCACCTACCCAAACCGCCGTTTGCGCTGACGTGTCCCACACGATCTGAACGCGCTAAACGTGCACGCGCTTCCTATCACGTCAATCAATTCATCCTGCCATGTGACCGTTCTGTGGAGTTAAAAAGGCGGCGTCTCAAGCGATCGCCGTCTCTCCTCTATTCCCCAGCTACTTTTCATCCAAGTCTCTGCAAGGACCAACATGATCTTCAACTTCCTAGTTTCAAGCGCTTTCCTCCTCTTCGTTTCCTGTGCCTTTGCTCAGGTGTCACTGCTCCCGGAGGTGTGCGCTCGGCTGCGCGACACAGGCGGCGACAAAAGCTCACTGCAGTATGTGAGTCTGCCGTTCCGTTCATTTCCTCTTCAAATCCGCCACACCGAGAATTCGCTAACGTTAGTGCAATAATAATCAGGTCGGACAACCCATGCCTTTGTAACAGCCCCGGCTTCGCATCGAGCGTCGTGGGATGTGCTCCAACGGCAGCCTGTTCTCCCGAGGAGCAGAGTCGCATCAGCGATATTCTGGAGGATATGTGTGATGCCGGTTCGTGAAATATTCTGTGTTGCGATATTCGTCCGTCCTCATTCCGATCTCACGTCTTCTACAGTCTCTTCGGGCGAGTGACATTCCACGTTTCTCATTCTCATTCGAGTCAACTCACCTCATTGCACCATCCAATGCAGGGTCCGCATCCGGCACAGGCACAGTGAGCGCCTCTGTCTCCCCTCCAGGGAGCTCGACCCCCTCTCCTTCCGGTTCGGCCAGCTTTACGATCGTCCCGCCGCCGATCAGCCTCTCAACCGTGTCCGCACCGCCTTCGTCCGCATCCGGTACTACTCCCTCGGGCTCGGCCACTTCTCCCGCGAGTGCCAGTAGCGCCGCCCCGTCGACAAGCCCCTCGGGCGCCGCGCAGAATATCCGTATGAGCAGACTCGGAGCGGGTACGGGTGTGGTTGGCGCGTTGGTTGCGGTTGGTGTTTGGCTCTTGTGATGAGAGCCCTGAATGCCAGGTACGTTGCATGCGAGGGTATGAGTGATGCGGGCTCAATCTAATCCTCTGCCAGGAATCATGAAGCGCTATGAGTTTCTCGAACAAGAAAGTAACTGTACATTATCGGCGCTAAGTAGTGAAAATTGTATGTTATATATCGACTGACCAAATCGTTCAATCATGTCGCGCGCGGGCCCAGCAAAACCGGACAACGACGCACTACAGCATGCAAGTCATCGCGAATACACTGCGAACAGGTTGAAAGGTCAAGTTTTTTTTTTTTTTGAAAAAAATAAGTTTCGAACTAGCAATGATCTGAAAGTACAGTTTCTGCGTCAATTTTTTTTTTTTTTCTTGATCCAGAAACTAATCGTGCCAGGTAGTTCGGGGCCCTATCATCGATTTTGCGGAATGCAGCTGACGTAGCGACCACCGTTCCGGCACAAACACATGCCATCACGCAGTGTATCCACTTCTATTCCCGACCACATGCTCGAATTGGCTCTGGAGCTCATCGACGCAATCATCGACGAAGTAGATCCCCGGCGCAGGTACCCAGACCGCGAAAGCCTTATAGCCTGCGCGGCCGTCAGTCGCACGTTCCTCGTCCCAGCCAGCGTCGACTGTTCCAGGTTCTGGAGTTGGACTCTTACGAACCAGACGAATTGAACGTCATTGCCGACACCTTTTCCTCGGCACCACATCTCGCATCCTACGTGCAAGACCTGGTACTGGAGGCGGAGTTCGTCATGCCTCTGGACCAGACGTCGTTGGTCAGAATCTTTACGTTGCTCCGACTTGCGGCGTTTGTAGATATACGGCGTGAAGAAGTTCCGGTAACATACACTGCCTGACCAACCATTCATCGCGGCGTTCTGCTCTCCCCTCCCTCCGTTGCTTTGGATTCGAGTGCGGAAATATACCCTTATCCTTGTGAATGCTCGCTACACGGCTATCCCGGAAATCCTTGGAATTTGATGGTTTTGATGACCATCGGATTCCAATAGTCCGCTAACTGAATTCCCTTGATTTGGCGATTCTTCGGATTCCGAGGGGTTGCTGATCAAACGCGCTGAAACGTTCATCAAAATTTGGTAGGCGATTTTCGCTAACAAATGAAGTAGAGTGTATTAGATTTGGATTAATCCGACGTTTTTTTTCAACGAGATCGCGGTGAATTTAACCGAAAACCAGCTCCAACACGCCAACCAAAGGTGCCATCATTTTTTGAGATGTGTAGTGTATTAACCGACGCGAACCGTATTAATCCAAATCTAATACACTCTAGTAAAATGATGAAAAAAATAGAAAAAGAACCACAGTCAGGACGGGAATTGAACTTGGAATCACCACAAAACAAGATATACTAGGAAGTAACATACATAACCACTAGAGCATAGTTACTGGAAAAGAAATCAAAGAAGATATGGGCTATAACGCACTATGGCAGCCCATGCTCCTGAAAACATGCTACATTGGCGACTACAACGGCAACACAATTGTCGGAAAACTAATGCAACATTAAGTGAAGATGTCAAAGAACCAGACTTCATGGCAGGCAACTGGCAGTGAGCAGGCGGTGGCGATGCATCCTGCTCAATGGCAGTGAGGGAATTGAGGCACACGCGTACTTGGCACGTCCATTGGATTCTGACAAGTAAATGCAAGGCCAGTGGGCAGGATCAGACGAATTTGATGAGTGGCCTATAAGAACTCGGTAATCCGACTATTCAAAAGATCTCTGTAATACTTTCTTAGAACGCCAAACAAAAAACCATCAGATTTTGATCAACACGAAATTCTATCAAATTCTTAAGGATCCCGGGTTAGCCGTGTACCCTCTCCTAATGCATGCTTCAGCTTGGATGTCTGACCTCTGATATCGACTGGGACAGTGACCTAGCATTGGACCCCGATCTATAACCCGATCCCGACCCCGTCTACAGAGAGAGACTGAGATTTAAGCCGACTACGTATGCTACCCTGCAAAACTCCCGCGTTTGCGTAATATCCACTTTCACGTTCGTTCCGAAATTTCATACGAGGATAGGTTCGTCGTAGGTATCGCTGCCGATGGCTAACGACGCTGGCCTTCTTTCTTTCGAACTAAAGCTCGGGCGAGTGTGGCACTCGACGTACAATTTTCGTCACTAGCGCCTTCCTCCTTTAAAACAGCGCAAATCCCACTACATCTACACCTGACCATCATTCATTCATTCCTGTTTCGTAACAGAACTAAAATGCGCCACCATGCACTTCGAATGATAATTCCGTTTGAAGAGTGATATTTCCGTAATTCACTTCAATCCGTACTGCTTTTATTTTGATCAATTTCTCTGTGCTGTAGTCTCGACTCGACAGGAGTGCTTTGCCGCCGTCCGTCTGGATTTTCAGGCGGACATTCTACAAGCACCCATGTGACATCTTCCTCGGATCTTTGCGACATAAGTAACTTTGGACTTGACTGTCCCCGAATTGCTTCCAGAGTTTAAACTGTCAGACCGTGGGCCACCCCTGGCGCGGCCGCCGTACGAGCAGCCGCTTTCCCATGTTCACGTCGCCGCTTTCCCTGACCCTCCTGCCACTTTCTTTCACCCACCGACGACGATGGACACTGACCCTGCTTCGATCGAGGTGGCTCTCATGTATGTATTCGTCCTAGAACTGTGCCCGTTCTCATTCTCTTGGTCGCTGTAGCATGTTAGTTGTATCCTCTTGGCTCAATGTGACGATGTACACATTAGAACTTGCACTATGCGTTCGGTATTTCTCGCGACCCTCCCGCCCTTTCCTCCACAAACTTGCAGTCGGCTTGCTCGTCTTCGTGGACGGTTTTTGCACCCTCAGCATAAGTTTCAGCGTGTGCTTGGCTGCTGTGCCGACGAAGTTCACGACGACAAATCTCCGCCTCGTCTTGCCGATTGCTACGGAAATCCTCACAACAAACGCCTCAGCAGGGATTACGCAGCTCTTTCTGTGCAATTTATTTCATACTTTGTAAGTCCCAGCTCCAATGATCCTGATGCAGGGGAGATGACTGGACTTGGTTTAGGACAGGTAACAAATGGTTGAGCGGATCGACAGTACTCCTTGTTTTTCTCCATGCGAGTCCACTCGTCCTCTGAATTTATTTCGGTCGGCAAATAACTTCAGAAGACAGATTGCATTCTCCTGGGCTTCCGCCATGGCATCACTTGTGACTTTGCAGTTAGATGGGTTTGTTGTGAAAGCCACCTCGTATGCTCTTGGTTTCCGTTCACCTTTCATAATCTAATCATCAACGTTCTCCACAGCATTGGCGCCATACTCTGTGGGCCACAGATGTACTCATAGCCGCATCTCTGGCCCGAAAATTCTCGAAGATGATGGCGGACACAATCTCTGAACATTCCAGGGGGAGGTAAGTATCCCTTCAACGAGTTTTACCGGCGGAAACTCAAATAAAATAACAAAGCCTCTTGCGCCAAGTTTTGATCCTGACAATCAGCTCCGGGGCGGTCTGTGCAAGCAACACCCTCCTCATGATGACATTCATCCTGAAATCCCACCCTGGTGCGTTGCGTTGCCCGAGATTCATGCATGCATGCCCGCAAGCACCCTCGTTCATTAACCCCTCGGCTTATACAATGGCATAGTGTTCTACCTGTTCTTCAACTGCCAGGGGCGTGTATATGCGCTGACCATCCTGGGCAACTTCCTCGTCGGCATACCTACTCGAAACCAAACACAAACAATGCCGAGCCGGTTCAGCAACTTTACTGCGGTAATCCACGTCCCGGACTCTATAGCCATGGGACCCCGAAATACAAACATCTCAGGATCAAGACTTGATGGGCTACTGCCTACTCCCACGGCAATTGAGCCCAAGGCCAGGATAATTCACTAAGTGCTCACCTTGGATGTAGCACCATGGGAGGTAGCTTTGGGCACGCCGACGAAACCCAATTTCCACCCTCAGCACGAAGTTTCACCCATAGGCCACGGTGTGCAACCCGGTTTTCCGGTCATGGAGAAGCTATGTATAGATGGGCGGAGATGGGGATCTCGGGGATGCTCTGTTTTGCCGCCACCTGAACCTGAATGAAGCCAATGTAATTAATGCACTCAAGAGGTTGGTCTGGGAAATGAAGTTACCATACTGCTAGGAAATTTCAACCTAGAGTTATTCCGATAAGAGATAATCAATTTGTTCTTCCCATGAGCCAGTTCGGTCGACAGACTGAGGTTCAGTGGCACTCCCCCCGAAGTTGTACCTTTCTTGACGGGAATTCAGGTGGTGAATCCAACAACCTGCTGCAATTCACATTCGTAGATGGAGCTCCCTCAAAATTCTTTTGCAGTACATTAAGTCAAATGCTGGACAGGCCGCCAGACGCTGGTAAGAACGAGGATCAACAAAGCCTGAAGGTCATAATATTGATCGTTGTCTTTCTTATATCAAATATGAGCATTGTTTTCAAAAGCACATAGTCTGCGGTGACTCAATTTGTTGCGAGAAGTTTTGAACAAAAAGTTTCGCGCAGTACAAGAATAGAAAAAGTTGCTCGCAACTTATCTTTATCTTGCCGGTGATGCCACTAGGGGCGCTCAATTCTTAGTTCAATTCAGTTCAAGTTTTAATAAAATATTTTTAATGATGGGATCTCGGCGGGAGAAAGTGTGCAACTTGTTCACCTCATTTTTCCTTTCTTTTGGAATCCATCGCTTTCTGGCTCCTCGATCTATAAATGTCAGTTTTTTCCACTCCTTTCTGCACCCTCAGAAAGCCTCAGAAGAGGTCATATAAATTCATGGTGCCCTCCAAGTGCCGTAAGAAAATAACGGCAAAAAATCCGCTTAAGCCTAGCCGAGATCGCAACATTAATAATATTTATTAAAAACGTGAACTGAACTGAACTAAGAATTGAGTGCCCCTACTGTATCTTACGGGTGACGTCTAATAATATATCTTGCGGAAATGCTAGATTTCTCCAGAAGTTAAACGCCACGACTCCTTCCCCGGGAAGGTATTTAATTACTTGTGTTTAGGGTAGTACGTCAAATAAAATCGCCGCCTTATCTTGCGGCCGATTAAATCTGCATTCAAACCGCCATAGGAGGACGCGAGGAGAGTAAGAAAATTATAAAGTAACTAAGACTATTAAGAAAAAACGAGCGACATTACGATCAGACATGGACAGTTTTAATTTCCACAATTTTCGCCGTCTGGGTGTTTCCAGACATGCAACCGTAGGTTCCAATTGGCGACAGTCTTCGAAATCCTAGGAACGCATGACTAACATGTTACACCCCAAAACAATGAATACTAACATGCATACCAAAAGTTCGAGAAAATCACGCCGCGAACAGGTCCTGTTTGTTCTTGGACGCGTACGAAGCAGAATCGTTCACTGTCGTCTCTATTCCGATGGCGGAACTATTATAAGGAAGGCCCTGACCAGTCTAGAATTATTACCGCGTCAGCGTCGGCGTGATAGAGGTTGAACGAGAGAAATATCTCACGTTGGTTTTGGATGAGCTTTTAGAAAAATCCTGCGAAGTGTCGATACGAACCTTACGAGGGAGGATTAGCGACAAATCTAGTCAGAACCTGAAAATTGGAGTACCACAGCGGTCCGGTGGACATCTGGAGTGCGCATTGCGTCAGCTTCAGCATTAGTAGAGTGTAAACAAGAAACCCACAAATGCCCCCATACTCGTCGCCGCCTTCGCTCCGCTCCTGATTTCCGCGCTCACCGCGGGTCTCGGGGTTCGCACCGGAAGACGTGCCTTTGCTTGACCACGTTTTTCCGGTTTTCCTGCTATTGAGATTCGCGAGCTTCAAGTTCTGTGAGACGCCACCAACGCAGAGACTTTTTTTATTAGAGTACGAACCATGGTAATACAATAGACGCGGCCTAGACAATAACGATGCCGGTGGAGACTGGGATATATGAGCCAGGGAGGAAAGTGAAAGACCGAGAAACCCACCGTTGCTTTCTTTGTTTGTCAGAAATCTAAACGAATAGTTGTATGAGTTCGACAAATATCAGACGTTTCTGAAACCTACGCGACCAAGACAACCAAGGCTATGGTCGCTCCAGCGGTTCCGGTCCGGATGGTTTGTGCCACTAGTCTATTGAGCAGACTACCAACTGGAATTAGATCCGGTCAGTGATACTGGCTCGCCAGCTCACCTCCTGGTCTCCTTGAACGAGGACTTGACCCTCCAGAGTTCCAATAGAAGGGCCGACGCAATAGAAATGTCTGCCACGGCCTCTGCGACGAGCCAGGTTCTACATTGGCATGTTAGTTCAAGTCGAACAGACCTCAGAAGAGATGACACACGTGGCGGGAACTATAATTTTCGTACGATCCTTAAATCCGGGGAAGATCACGATCGTGACGGCAGTACAGAACGCGCTGCCGGCCTGTCAGTGAAGGTTGAATTCAGAGCTTAAAAGGGTGAAGGAGGGATAGAGGCTTACTGCGACCATGATGAACAACAATAGAGTGACGGTGATGAAATGATTTTTAGTTCTAGAACGAGTTAGAAGCTGGGCCACGATACACTGACATAAACGCGCACAAGAGCCAATATCTGACTTTTAAGAAACTTTGGGCCAAAGCGGCCACTGCGCCAGTCGAAAAGAGGTAGAGTGGGTAAGGCTGTTCGATAACATGCGTTTAATTATGCTTCTTTCAATAGGACCAAAATGACTTGCCCAATCCTGGTTCTGGAGATATGCCAAATCTCCTGAGAGCAGCCAACTGGGTCAGCGACAGTGGTAGATCAAGTGGAAAGACGCACCCCAGTGAGTGATTGTGTACTGCACATATATTAGCCTGTTCATGTGGTGGAAGAAGCAGATACACACAAGATATACAGAGGCATATTCTGCGATCATTAGCACGGAATCGATCGCGATGGCAGACGATACTAGCAGCTACGAGGCGGGACGGAAGATCAGAGAATTAACACGGTACGACTGAGGGATAAAACCTTCAACATCCAATTGTCGTGTTTGAAGTGGCGGTAGTAGTAAGCCGCCTGGAACTTGTTTAGCGTCTCTCCATCATGAACTTTGGACCAACATACCTGAATAACTTCGACGGTGAATATAATCTAGAATCCATGAGTGTCTCAAAACGCAAAAACATGCCGCCAAGATAAATGCTCACGGAATTTGCCCAGGTTCCCACAAGCACAGCCCTACATGAACAAAGTAAGTGCGGGTTTCGAAAACTCGAGGAGAATGAATGTCCAAGAGTGATGTCAGCATTGAAAGACATCGTAGAAAGAGGGGAAGAAATAGTTTGCAAAAGAAGGTGTTGATGGTTTTAATATTATCGAGACATGTGCGATCGATCACAAATTGCCCGATGCGGTGAGACCGGTAACCCGAACAGCAAAAATGTTGAAGCACTTTGCCAAAACTTTGCCTCCACTCAAAGGGATCACATTCATATCAGTAGGATTAGAGTTTTAGATGCTTCAGGTGTCTTCAGGATCGCAGTTGGACCGTCAAATCGGTCTTTCAACTCAACTGAGAAATAGATAGCTGTGATAAACAAGACCAGTGCAGTTACCGTATATGGTTCTGTTGTGCCATGACAGGCGGAATGAAGATATAACGATGACTTCGACGCTTTCTGGGTGGATTAAATCTGGCCAACATAGTTTCTAACCTTTTTCCGGCTCAGAAAGTTGGGGGCAATTTTTTTTCCCGGCCTGGCGGCTGGTTTGCCCTGGCTCCTACACTTTGCTTCTCCGTCAACCCTGTAATTCGCTTCTGCGCAGTGTTGGCCTAACTGCTAAGGCCTTAATTAATTGGATTAAGGGGCAGTAAGGCTTTAATCATTAATGTCTTGTTCCGAGTTCGAGCCGATACTCCGAATGATGCGGCTTGCGGAAATTTTCACTGCCGCGACAGCGTAAATCTCATACGACAGCGTAAATTTTCATCGCGGCATAAATTTCATCGCGACGACGTTCGGACAGAGATTCCCACGAGTTCGGAATATACGGTTGGACCCTCGATACTTCTGTCAACCCTGTCATTCGCTTCTACCGCGACGGCTTGTCTCGGCATTCTCGGGCGGGTGTCCCTCGCTGAGGTGGTCAACTACCCGGTCCCTGACAGTGCCGTATTCAAGTTTGACGTTTACGGCGGAATTCCAAGAGTCCACAAAGGGTACAGAAAACCCTGGGTACATGCCCGTGTCACACGACGATGCCGCAAAAGAGTACAACCCTAAAAAGGGTAGCCGGACTATTCAACTGCCTGGGTGACCGACGGATCAATAAATACTCGGATTCAAGTTCCCGGGCACGTACCACCTTGCCCGGTCAGTCCCAGCCAACAGACGGAGGAGAAAGGTCTAGGAGTGAGGAGCCGAGAGTATTGAAGTGAGTTGTGGTTGAGTACAGAAATGACCTGGGAAGATTCCAAAGAGTTGATTGGAGGGCTTCTGCTCTCCGTTCCTTACGCAGTCTGGAGGCTAATCAACTATTAATTGTACTTTCTGAATTTCTGATTTCGTACCACCGAAAAAAAAATGAAAGATTCTAAACAGTTTCAAGGTACTGCCTCGGCAGTCAACATAGTGTTAGTTGTACCCTAAGCGACTGAATAAACGGGATTTCACCGACACTAAATCCTAGATCTCCCGGGCTATCAAGGTGGTGGCACTGTTGTGGCAGCGGTGCCGCCTACGTGCTATGGCTGTTTAGTGCTGGCCAAAAATATGATACGAACAATTCAATTTTGAATATATTCAGATACACTTATTTCCCAGTGACCATCATCCATTCCTTCCTGCTTCGTGACCGCCACCATGCACTTTAAATGATAATTCCATCTGAAGAGTTATATATTCCGTAACTCAATTCATTCTGTGCTGCTTTTATTTTAACTAATTTCGCTGTCCCTAGTATACTGTAGTCTTGACCGGACAAGAGTGCTTTGCTGCCTTCCGTCTGGATTCTCACGCAGGCACTCCGAGTCTGCCAGCACCCATGTGACATCTTTTCAGGATCTTCCCGACATAACTTTAGATTCAACTGTTCCCGGATTGCTCCCAGAGAGACCGTGGGCCATCCCTAGCGCGTCCTCCGCCGTAATTATGCGCCTCCCAGCTTCCAAGTCGTATCAAACGAGAATACCATCACCCGTTCGTAACCTCAATTTCCCGTGCCGTGTAATTCTACCTACCTACCTACCTACCCGTATTTTCACCGCTGCCGAGTCATTTCATGCAGCCGTTCTCAACAATCTTAGAAGTTGGAGCGAGTGAACCACGTGCTCCGCAACATTTCGGTTACTGAGAAGACAGTGAGAAGATAGCTCCCGCCGCTCTTCCATGTCTACGTCGCTGCTTTCTCTGACCCTCCTGCCACTTTCTTTCACACACCGACGACGATGGACACTGACCCTGCTTCGGTCGAGGTGGCTCTCATGTATGTATTCGTCCTAGAACTGTGCCCGTTCTCATTCTCTTGGTCGCTGTAGCATGTTAGTTGTATCCTCTTGGCTCAATGTGGCGATGTACACATTAGAACTTGCACTATGCGTTCGGTATTTCTCGCGACCCTCTCGTCCTTTCCTCCACAAACTTGCAGTTGGCTTGCTGGTCTTCATGGACGGCTTTTGCACACTCAGCATAAGTTTCAGCGTGTGCTTGGCTGCTGTGCCGACGAACTTCACGACGAATCTCCGCCTCCTCTTCTTGCCGATAGCCACGGAAATCCTCGCAACAAACGTCTCAGCAGGGATTACGCAACTCTTTCTGTGCAATTTATTTCATAATTTGTAAGTCCTGGCTCCATTGATCCGGACGCACGGGAGATGACTGGACTTGTTAGGACACGCAATAACTGGTTGAGCAGATCGATGCTGCTCCTTGTTTTCCTCCATGCGAGTTCACTCGTCCTCTGAATCTATTTTGGTCGGCAATTAACTTCAGACGACAGATCGCATGCTCTTGGGTGTCCGCTATCGCATTGCTTGTGACTTTACAATTAGATGAGTTTGTTGTAAAAACCACCTCGTACGCTCCTGAACTCCTTCACCTTTTACAATCTAACCATATGCGTCCTCCACAGCATTGGCGCCATACTCTGTGCGGCCACAGATGTACTCATAGCCGCATCTCTGGCCTGGAAATTCTCGAGTATGATGGCAGACACGATCCCTGAGCATTCCAGGAGGAGGTAAGTATCCTTTCAGTGAGTTTTACCGGCGGAAACTCAAATAAAATAACAAAGCCTCTTGCGCCAAGTTCTGATACTGACCGTCAGCTCTGGAGCAATCTGCGCAAGTAACACCCTCCTTATGATGACATTCATCCTGAAGTCCCACCCTGGTGCGTTGTGTGTTCCGGAATCATACATGGATGCCTGCGAGCACCCTCGCTCGTTGACCCCTCGGCTCACACAATGGTATAGTGTTCTACCTGTTCTTCAACTGCCAGGGGCGTGTATATGCGCTGACCATCCTGGGCAACTTCCTCGTTGGCATACCTGCGTGGAACCAAACGCAAACAACGCCGAGCCGGTTCAGCAACTTTACCGCGGTGGTCCATATCCCGGACTCTATAGCCAGGGTACCCCGAAATGCTAACATCTCAGGATCTGAAATGGATGGACCACTGCCCGCTCCTGCGGCGATTGAGTCCAAAGCCAGGATAATTCACTGAATGCTCACCTCTGATGTAGTGCCATGGGACGGAGGTGAAACCGAACCCTCCATGCCACACTGCACCATTAGAGTACATACATGGGCCCTCTGTATTCTCTAATGTTTTCGCGATTTTTGGAACATGTTTTGTCTAATCCACGACTTTATCAGCTCGAGTCGACTTCAGTGGACTTCGAGTGACCTACGTGGGAGCAAGTCGAGGCGAGTCGAGCCGATTGATGTTTGAAGTTGACTTATTGAGTCGTGACTCCACTTTTGGAGTTGCGGAAACACTAGAGATAAGTTACCATACATTGAGCACTCGATAGGGCTGGAAAGATGTGCATTTCAATTCGGAGTTTCGACCGTCAGAACAGGTATCTCACTTTGACGGCAGCTGATTAGGTTTAACGAGACGTGCCTTTGCTTCGCCACGGCGGCGTAGGCAAGCGTGGGCAGATGACATTGCAAATATAGAAAACTCATCTAACCCATTCGATCAATTGTAACCATTGGCGTACAGACCATCCCTCGTAAAGCTGTTGCAGCGTGTCAAATACGATTTTTGAAACACGTCTTACTAATAATGAGACTGCAAGGGATCCCGCCATATGGCGATATAAATATATTTATGAGCGTGGCCTGCAGCCGCTATTGTCTTATTCTGCTGTGCGGATGGGCCGCCATGAAATAAATACAGGAGATAGGATGGAATGAATGTGGATAGGATGTCGTGGGTGTGCGGGTGGAGTTGGGCCGCTTGCGGCCGATTCGCCAGGCTGCGGAAATGCGGGCTGCGAATCAGGATGGATGGGCTGAGGCCCAACTCCAGTACGCAATGGCTTTCGGGATTTGAATGGGAGTTGACCGAGACATCCCAAGCGTGAGCAACAAGGGAATGGGTGGGCGGGACACGAAATTTAGGTGTGTATGAGCGAGGGGAGCGAGGGAGGAGTGATATGCGCAAGACGCGGTGAATGCGTCCGAAGAAATCAGGATTGATCGTGGGGGGGAGGAGGGGGGATATATTATACTTGTGTGGTCCAAATGCCTGAACTATGAGTTTACGGAGGACAAATAAGTAGTACTACAGAGGTGGCTATCTCTACATATAGCTACAGAAAGTCAACTGAACACACAACCATTCCAGGGGTTAGATCATACAAGACGCTGGCTTTCTGTGAACTGGCCGGCCGTTTGAATGGAAGGACACTCAGTTAGAACCCTGTGGGACCAGACCACCAGATGAATAACTCAGAGCTGATGTGCAGGAGGAGTTCCCCCTCCCCAGGTAATAAATCCCCGTTGTCCACCAGTGTAAAAAAGCTGTCGTATGTCGTCCCTTTGCAGGATGCATGCAAATAACCACGAGAATTTGAAGAATCAAGGAACAGCCCCGGTCGGCGCGTTCACACAAAGCATGGGTGTCCTGTCATAAATCTTCAGAACATCATAGGCCAGCTTTGCCAATAAAGGTGTGATTTCCCGGTGAGGTAGGAGCTCACGGAAAAATGCCCAAGGTGTTGAGCACTTGCCTCTGATGTCGGGAGGATTATGGTACAGCTTAGTGAGAAACACCTCTCGTGGCTGCATTAGCTCATGGTGATCGTACACAAACATTGCATGGGGAGGATCTTCAACCTCGCACCTGCAGAACCGGCACAAGAACCATTCCCGGCGGACCACAGGTTTCCCTCGTTCTGCCCATCTGCGACGCTCAACTGCCAAATAGTGGCTAGATAAAATCATTTTTGTAAGGGCGCACCGATGGTTGGTAGACGTGATCCTGAGGTAGTGTCGGAACACCAGCGATTTCTTCATTAATTTGTTTGTTTTGGAATTCATTTCCAGACGGTCAGCTAGCAGGTCTTTGGTTCGTGGAGAGGTGTCGATCTCGTGGTCAATCCAGGCCTTCATTGAGAGTTTGACATTTTTCATTGCTTCCTCAACGGCCTGAACCGTGACCTCGCAAGAAATATCCAACTCTACCGGAATGTAGAGTCGAGAAAGCACAATTTGTAGATCATTAGCCCATGAAATCTTCTTGACCCGAGCAAGATTCAGATATTATTGGAGGGCATTCCATGCAGGTGGCTGCGGCTTTCCGTCCTCGGTTCTCAGCTGCAGGAGGTAGCAGAGGCTCTTGAGCGCAGGATAGATACGGCGGTATCGGATTGGCCATATACCTGTCTCGGAGAAGAGCACCACACGTATGGACCGTGCACCGAATCCGAGCATTCGATGCATTGAACGCCTTCGAGAAGCTTCAAGCTTCTGGCATCGACGTCGAGGCACGCCTCGCAGCCCGCAAATCGAAGTTTGGCAGCCATTATCATCGGCCCAACACTGAGACCCATTGAGGTGCAATTGAAACCCAGGTGGGCTTGTAGACGCCGTTAAGACATCATCTGCGTGTCCAATCTGGTTGATTGAGGCTCCATTTAGCTTTATGTCACTCGGATGTGGGTCAAGTATAAAGTCGGCCATGAACAAGTTCCAAAGGTGCAGGGATCCTGGATCGCCGGTGAGAATACCAAGTAGTGACTTGAACATTGGAGCAAATTGACCATCCAAGCGGACGACATAGCAAATGCGTTCATAAAGACACTTTAGCCATTCAATCAATGGACCCAAAATCCCCAGCATTGCTAGTTTAACCCGAAGTGTGGGCCGATCCGTGAGAGGGAATGCATTCTTGAGGTCTAGGTAGGCCACATACAAGGGCACATCCTCGGATTCGGCCGTGTCTCTCATGTTAAGAAGCACAAAAACATTGTCGTTTGTCCTGAGGTGGTCTTGGAAGCCGTTTTGTGTGACTGGGATCGCCCCGATGTCTTCTGTACCCTCTTGAATGTGACGGTCAATTATGAGGGTCAACATCTCAAGCATACAGCATTCCAGCACAATCAGACAGTAGCTAGATGGGTTGGCAGCATCTTTATCCTTCTTGAGAATTAGGGTTGTTCACAGTTGCCCTTTTTCGCACCCTTTTTCGACCCTTTTTCCGCCCTTTTTGACATTCTCTTCGTTTTTTGCCCAGTTTTTCAATTAGAAGTACAAAAAGGGTGGGAAAAAAAAGGGGTCCTACATGCAATTCTGAAGGAAATGAAAAAAAGGGGCACGAAAAAGGGCAACTGTGAACATCCTAGGACGGCGCCCTTTTTCCACCCTTTTTTGCTCCTTTTTCTCTTCCTTTTCTCTCTTCTACTCGGAACTTCAGCTGCTGCAGATCTATTCACAACGTTCCTGCAACTTTGGTCTTCGACATTCAGCGGAGATGCAACGGTGATGTAATTACATAAGACTGATCTCTCTTGTCCGAAACCTCGACGATCCATGCCATCCATCGGACCGCGGGCAGAACTTCTGCGGGATCTCGAAAACCATTATCGTCAAGTGTTACGCCAAATGAAGCGAGCTGGAGGGCAAAAAGGATACAAAAGGGTATAAAAAGTGCGCAAAAAGGGCAACCGTGAACAACCCTATTCCAATTAATATGGTCATGAGCCATGCACCAGGGCATCTCGGTTACAGATGCAAAGATGGAAGAATTCAAGTATTTTCTCGCTAGGAATTGCAAGGCACTCTTTGTAGGTAAAAATCATTGCAGCTGACTGCGGTGTCCAAGCCATGTGCTTTGATGTGCCGTTTGACAGCCTCAAATTCAATCTCCTCGATGGTAATATCACAAGTGTGGCGAAGTATCCGTGGGTGGTTGCCGTAGTTCATCAGCCATGCATTTATTGAATCTAGAGAATACCATGAATATATATTCGTGAATATGAATATTCACCAAAACCTTGAAACTGATATTCGCATTCGTACAAGTATTGATGGCAATTATTCATTGCTTAGTAAGCAATATTCACGAATATTTGTGAATATCAACTACTGTACCGGCCTGTAGGGAGGCGACGGTCACGGTCACGGCAGGCCCATCGCGTCGCCGCCGTTCAAGGCGCGTCACGGTCATGGAGGCCCCGTCGGCAAGAGGCTTGCATGACATCCAGAAAAAAAAATCCGAATTCCCCCCAGAAAATTCTCCCCGGGTTGTTTGGCCTATTTCATGTCTGCTGAGGACTGTTTTATGCTTCTAAATTACCAGAATTCACTTCCGAGGGCTTTCCTTTTCTGCAACGGTCACGGTCCCCACTGGCTCCGTCGTGTCGCCCCCGGCCGCTTGGCCATGTCACGGTCGGCCAGCTGTCGCCTCCATACAGGCCGGTACAGTATTCAGATTCAACGACTTGAAATATTCACTATTTGCAAATTATTCATGAGTAAATCATCTAATCAACACCATCATCAGCAATTTTCGGCTTTAATTTGGATTTCGGGGTTCTGACTCTGGGTCCAGAGCACCAAGTTTGCACATTGCCGACATTTACAGTATCTTCAGGGCATATCAGTTTGTGAATCTAATTCTGAAATAGAGAATACCATGAATACATTCATGAATATGAATATTCACTGAAACCTTGAAACTGATATGAAGAATTTGCAATAGTAGGAGCAGAGGATCTGGTGTATTTGTAGTTTGAAGTCCAAAAACTAGTCTGACAACCAAACTTGTAATGTTTTCTGCTGACCCAGGTGCCTTCCAAGTTCATCCAGAGGACCACAAATATTTGACAAATATTTGCCACTACAAAAACTGCTATTCACATTCACATGAATAGCACAGCCACAGCTACTCGCAAATATAAATATTCACTATTTGCGAGTGGATACTCATGAATATTCGCTATATTCGCTACTCATGGTATTCTCTATGTGAATCTCAGTTGATCTGTGTTAAATGGTGGCAGGGCAACCGCTGGATAATTTAACCGTGCCTCAAAGTTGTCTGAGAGATCCTGAAGTGAGACCTTGGCTTTCTTAGGCTGTAGATCAGTACATTTGCGAATGCAATCCCAGAATTCTTTGTGGTCTTTGCATGCCAGCAACTCTTTATGAAGACCCGCTTTGAGTGCGCGGACTTTTGCGTGGCCACAATGATTTGAATTGCGATCCACTTTGTCATCCTTGTCATCATCAGTTGGCCATTTTCTAGGCTTTGGTGGGGAGACCTCTGGTAAGTCCGTGTATACTTTTTGTTTCCCATTGAGACCAATCGCCAGCCGAGTGGAAAGTGGAATGGTAACATCTGTTGGGGAGAATGTTGCGCTGTCCCTAGGTACCCTCAGCTTGATGGCTGTTCTTGCGAGTGCTGTGGCTTTCTTTTTTGATTCATTGGTGGAGTTTGTATCAATGTGAACCAAGCATGTGTGAGCATGCTGTGCGGCCAAGAGTTTGGCAGTTGCTTTAAACATGTCACCATTTGAACTGGGCCATCCAAGAGTCATGTTTTTTTGCGGCCAAATAACACAATTGGTGAATCACTGATTTTGAGGTACTGAAAATCACCAAGGTTGTGGTGGGTGGCATGGTATGCAGTGTCTCGTGGATGGCAAATATTCACACATGGTCAGCGGTTCTGAATTTGGAACCTAGAACCACAAGTGACTTGTTTATAGGTGAGGATGGCCCAAAGAAAATTCTAGCACCGGCCGCAGTTGCTTTGGAACCAAGACCGTCAACATAGACATAATTTGAGGCCAATTCTGCTGAAAGAGGGCCCCATAATGACTCCAGGGCCTTTTCAGGTGTTTCACTTGCTTCCATGGTGGCCTGGTACAACAGATCGATGGAGTGAGATCCGATGAAAGTGGGTTGCGGTGAGTCATAGGTGGCACGTGATCCAATTTGGAAATATCCAGTTTGAGAAGAATACAAGTGTGATCAGCCCAGTTGTCGCCTGGGTCAGGTGTTGGTTCCTTGACATGGAATTCCTTTACCACTGGAAGTAGACCCTTCGACACCATTGCATAGTCAATGGTTGATTTGCCTGCCGATTGATGTGATGTGAACTGACCCGGTGAGGAAGTTTCGAGAGTGGTGCCATTTAGAATACAGAGACCAAATGTGTCACATTGGAGAAGGATGAGAGTGAATAAAGTAACTTGTGATAGCTAACTTTAACTTTCACACCGGATAAAGGAAAATATCGACCTAGGTAGATTTGTAAGCCAACAGTGGATAAATCAAAGGAAGAATAAAAAATTGTAAATAGTTGATCTTTCATTTGGTCTGAAATTTGAAACACAAAGAGCAGCAATCAGCAGCTCTTTCAAAAGCCAGATATTTATTCATTATCAGTAAGTTATGAAGAACTCACAGCAAGGACATCTTTCAGCTGCACTTCCAGTCCACAAGGAAACAAAGACTTTTGTTCAGATAATCCAAAATTCCTATGTTACAACAAAGGAATTTTGGATTGTCCCCTTGAAAGTCTTTGTTTCAACATACCCGAATGCACTGCCCAAAGAAGTTCTGTTGGCAGAGCTTTCATAGCTTACTGATAGTGAATAAATATCTAGCTTTTGATAGAGCCACTGATTGTGGCTCTTTCCATTTTGCATTTCAGACCAAATGAAAGATCATCTATCTCCAAATTTTTATTCTTCTTTTGATTTATCTACTGCAGGCTTACAGATCTACCTAGGTCAATATTTCTCTTTATCCGGTGTGTTTGATTGCCCCTTCAATTTGGCGGGGCTATTTTATGGTACTTTCCCACGCTTGGTGAAACTAACTTGTATGACAGCTAACTTGTACGGTTCTCACAAGACGAACTAACAACCCCAGTAGATGTTTCCAAACACCTAAAAAGTACTCTAAGCACAGGTATTCATCATGCTCACTCTCCCAGAGGGTATACGAGGCTTTTCATCATTGTTTATTTGAAGTTCAACTATTAGGGATGCACACTGTTGCCGTACTTATAGGTATGACGGCTGCTCATAAATGGCAACAGCCCTGGCCTGTCAAATGGGTTTGAATGGTATTTCCGGGACAGTTACAGCTGTCCTGCTAACTGCCCACAACTGTCCATGTACACGATTTGACAGCCATAGAATTTTTGCCTGGGAGTGCATCTTCCGAGTGTCTTGAACCTCCTATAATTCACCTTTTTGAGTTGTATTTCTCTGCACGCTGAATTCCAGGCTCACTCTATTTTCTACAGGTTGAACTGTTGAGATTTGAGTGAAGATGCAACTCCATGGAATGTTCAAATTCACGTGAACTGTTCACAGCATCGAAATTCAGGTTCTGAACTGACTATAAGCCTTTCAAAGAATGTGCATCCCTATCAACCGTATCCGTTGAGTTAGTGGCAGGGGCATCAACAACAAACAGTAAATTACAGTTCTTCAGTATTAGAAACTGCACGAGGACATCTAGCAGCACATTCACTGGTCTTAGTCTTAGCAGTGAAGCACGAGCTGCAAAATGCCGAATTATGCAGATACATCTGAAGGCAAACAAGGCCTACACTGAGTTGAGCTTACTTATTTATGTCTACTTACACTTCTACTTAATGCCACTTGAAGTTACTTGAAGTTATTTACAGTTACTTAAAGTTATTTACCGCTAACTTGGCTGGCCAAGTTAGATTAGCCAAAGTAACTTGCCATTAGATGGCATCAAATTCGTGCTTAAGTTAACATTTACAATTAGTTGTTTCAATTACATGTACAGCTAGTGCAGAGATGTCCATGGAGACATGCATAGAAGCATTTGACAAAAGATTAGGGCCATTAATTCTGCAGAACACACAACAGGCAACATTTTTGTGACCTTGGAATACCCCTTTTGCATGAAATTATGTCAGACTCCCAATTTTGAATACCAGGAAATTGGAAAAAAGGTTAGACGAGGGATCAGCACATAGCCCAGAATGGAATATTAGCATCTGGGTCCAATTTAGCACTGAAAATTTAGTTCGGTATGCCAAGTTGTGTAAAATCAAGAGATTTATGAGTTCTGTGCCAGGACTTGGTGTTTTTAGATGGGATAGTTGTTGAAATTGTCAGCAAAAATCTATCCAAGAGCATTTCAAACATTGAACACTGTGTTCTCAAGAAGAATACCTGTCACTGGTTGAACATTTCAAGTTTTTTGGTGAAAAAACTAGTGAAAGATGTTTTGAATTTTACAGTGATTTTTCAGTGAAAAACTTGAAACTTCTTCATGACTTTTTTGAGTTTCAAGACATTTTCAGCACTTTATCAGATATTTTTCACAAGATTCAAAAAGGTCACAAAAATGTTTCAAGTTTTTCACCTACTTTTTTTGGTGAAAAATTGCTGTAAAATTCAAAACATCTTTCACTAAAATTTTCAGTGCAAAACTTGATATGTTCAACCAGTGTGAAGCACTGAAAGGTAATATATCAGATCTGTGGTGCCCTTTGACAGATGGCTATGCACCAATCCAATGTGTGTAGTCATTAATCTCACTCTCAGTACATTGAACTATGGTAGCAAGGATGAGGGCTTTCAGGGCACAGCTTGGTATTTGAAATTACTACCTATTGGGTGTTACAGGGTTTGGAAAGCTGAAAGAATCAGATACAGGCAAAAGAAATGATACCTAGACTTGTTTCAGTTTACCCAGTTACATCTACTTACACATGTACTTACTGTTACTTGAAGTAACTTGGAAGTAACTTGCCCCGCCAAGTTAGATCAATGCAATCAGACAAAGTAACTTATGCCATCAGATGGCATCAAATCCTGCCAAGTTTGTCAAGTTATAGCTAGTTATAGTTGCAAGAGTGTGAATTGACACTTGTTATGACCGCTAGAGTTGTTAAATTACTCTGGCATGCTGGTCCTTTTTCTAACTTGAAGTTACTTGAAGTTACTTACAAGTTACTTAAGTTACTTACAAGTTACTTTTTGCTTACTTTACTTTACTTGTCTTTCACAAGTAAAGTTAGTTTTGTAAGGCTAAGTTAGTTTTGCCAAGTAACTTTGTTAACCATCAAGAAGGATTTCTTGTCCCCAACTATTGATAGTTTCATCAGCAGAAATCTGGGGCCATTCAATCTCCATTTGTGGGACTTGTTTGGAACCCTATTTATTAATGTCTGTTAAGAGTGCCACTGGCTTCCCCTCCCTGGGCATGCATAGTGAGATTGTTTCCCAGAGTTGTTCAAAGGTTAGTATAAACAAAGTCATGATACATGGGCGCTAATGGGCACTAATTCCTCTGGTCTTGCCTTATCTCCCACTGAATTAATATTAGCAAAGAACTACACAGCATGAGGGAAACGACTTGTAGACAGCCTAAATATTACATTTGAACTTGGACGCCCCAGTGGCGGGGTGTTTTAAGATGTTTTGCGATGAGTGTTGATGAGAGAACACACCGGCATGCTTCTGGGACCATGAATCAGAATATTTAGCTGGCACAGTTGATGATGGGGACTTGAACTGTGTGAGCAATAAGATATGGGCCCTGAATAGGACACGCACCACTCACAAGAGCTTCAAATCTTCTAGCGCAAAAAATCTGAGGGTGGAGCCACTCGTTGGCATGGGGGTCTTCCTAGGGTGTGCCATGTCAGTACAATGCAGATGAAAATGAGAGGTGCTCGCTACAAAACAGTGTGTTTCCAGGTACTCCAGTCAAATAAATTCTTCAGGCAGAACCTCTGAGTGTAACTAAGTGCACCTGTCTCGGAGTGTTACCAAGAAAAATGAATTGAGATGACGCACGAGAGAGCTGAAAGCATTCCATTGCCAAATGGTTTCATTATTCCCACTCACTGTATTAGGGGAGTTCACGGTAGGGCCGAATTTCCTGTTTGTGAATAAATATATTCATTTGATGGGACGAATAAAATTGTCGTTTGTGGAATAAATGCGTGATCACCCCATTTGAGTCCCAGGATATTATTATATTTCTGTAGCATCAATTCCACCTGCCAGGCACACACACCTCACAAACCACCTTATGAAAAATACTCCGTGCAATGTGCGGAGTATTTTTTTTCTATTTTTTTTTTTGATGGGAGGACAGGACTGTTGCAGATAATGAGCGGGAGAGGCGGGACGACAGGCGGGAGAGGGGCGGGATGATGGGTGGGACAAGGCAAGACAATGGGTGGGGAAGGCGGAATGATGGGCGGGATGAGGCGGGATGATGAGTAGGAGAGAGGCAGGATGATGGGTGGGAGAAGCGGGCCGATGGGTGGGGGGCAGGACACTGGACAGTCACGGGCAGCTTGCTTACTCAAGCAGGTATATTCCACAAAAAAATGTTTATTCCACAAACGAGATTAAATCTCGTTTGTGGAATATTTTTATTTTGGAAAAATAATTGTCCCATCACACAATTATTTTTATTCACAAACGGGAAAATATTCCCTAGCGTGAACTCCCCTATTGTGTTGGGACCATTTACGTCCATTGACATTCACAGTTCAAGGGAAATTTGGACAGGATGAGAGTGATATGAATGCAAATAGAACCCATTGCAAGTTGAATGGAAAACATCCCGAAGGCTGGAGTCCTTTTGATAGCTCTTGAATGTTTTGAACTTGAATGACATAAAAATATATTAGGTTTGCTTAAACAATGAGCATCTCAATGTAAAACAAGGTTTAAAATTTGTTCTGTTTAAACAGGTACCGTGCAGCATGGTTCTAATCAAAAACAAGGTTAAATGTGGTTCAATCTTTCTGTTGAACAACCTGGTTCATTTTAAACACTGGAAAGCCAGAAAATGCTGGTTCAGGGACTCAAACTCTGGACCTCTGGATTTCTATGAAAATAAAGCAGCAAGCATTAACAGCAAGGGCTTATGTTGATGATTAACTACAACAAGGTATGCCTTGGGTGCAAATGTCAACTTCAAGTTCCTCATGCTCAGCAAGGTCACTGATACAAATTCAACTGTCCTGGAAAATGGAAGAGACCTGAGGACACTGCTTCAGCAGCATGATGAATCTAGGGATGGAAGTCACCAGCCAACTATGTTCTAAGACATCCTATTAGCATACCTCTCACTTACCTCAGACTTAAACCTTCATGGTCTCTGACTAGGCCCTTGGTTTCTTGGCACTGACCATCCCGAGAAGCCCACCACTTGGAAAGCCACATTTGTAGACCTTTCCTGTAGTTCCTATGTACACACTGACTAGGTAAAATCTTGCATATAGACCTGATGTTTGAATTCAGATACAGTTTGCTCCTAGTTCAGCATTTATGGGCTTATTTAGCAAGGTGGCCAGCTAAGGTGTTTATTGACTTTTTGGGCATGCCAATGGGGAAAAGTTCATGGCTGCATTGGGATGTCACATAAATTGAGCCCAGTATTATCAAACAACTTTTAGGGTATGTACCTTTGATTCCAGACCCAAACACCCAAGAAATTCAATGCAGGTTTTCAGCAATTGCTGATGAAATCCAAGGTGGCCAACTAACCCTCACAGATAGTATTAACATAGTGAAATTAACAAAAAGCAGCTATTGTGAGATTAATTGTGAATATACAGCAAGATGTAACTTTCCACAAGTCTCACTGAGCATGAGGAACTTGAAGTTGACATTTGCACCCAAAGCATATCTAGTTGTATTTAATGATCAACATCAACCCTTGCCATTGTCTTACTTGGTGAAGTGGTTAATGCTTGCTGCTTTATTTTCATAGAAAATCTGGAGGTCCAGAGTTCGAGTCCCTGCTCTAGCATTTTCTGGCTTTTCCAGTGTTTAAACCTGTTTAAACATGAACCAGGCTGTTCAACGGAAAGATTGAACCATGTTTAACCTTGTTTTTGATTGGAACCATGCTGCATGGTACCTGTTTAAACAGAACAAATTTTAAACCCTATTTTACATTGAGATGCTCATTGTTTAAGCAAACCTAATATGGTTACTAGAATGACCCTTCTAGAGGTCTTGGAGTGTCCTGATGGCTCAGTCTTGACACAAAACATGTTACAGAGGGGTTGATTCTTGATAAGCATTGACCATTGGATTGAGGGAGGAAGGAAAGTGATCAGCTGGCACAATGATCATGGAGTAAGAAGGGCCACAGAAAGCTTCTAATGGAATTGCAGTATAGCTTCAATTGAAGATTGTGTACTCTGAGTTGGCCTTGATGTTGGCTCAGTTCATTGCTTTGGGACGGGCTTGACTCATCTCTGAGAACAGCGCAATGTATTCAAGATATCTTGATGCTTTTTGCATCTTGCGGAGCATTTGATTCAATGAAGGACAGTCATTTAGCATCACTGAATAGCAATCTGGTGGAGGGAGGAAGCAAGACACAGCATTCAAACAGTCTGTCTTTTGAGTGGGCCTTGAGCACTTGATTGTGGGTCATGTAGTTGCTCTAAATGAAGGTTCAGTGGAGTTTGCCAGAGTGAAATGATGATCATGTTTCTCAACTGGCACTATCCCAGAAGGTGAGAAAGAGGCACTCAAAATAGAGAGGATGCACAAAAGCTGCATGCAGCTTTTTTCTGCACAAGCTCTTATAATGCGGCTTTGACAATCTTCGATTAAATCATGTTTGGGATGCTGTAATGGCAATATTTTGAACTTTGCAGAACAAATAGGAAAAGCCATACAGAAAGACCTTGCACAGAAAAAAGCCACATGTGGCTTTTGTGCATCCTCTCTAATTGAGATAAGAGAATCCTGGGATATTGAAGTCTAGAAGAGACTAGATCTCAGACAACAGATACAGGAAGAACCAGTGCATGATCAAGTGCCATAGATGGTGAAAGTGCCCAGGCGCTTAAGCTATATCATGCATGACAAAGTTGAGATGATAACAAGTCCAGCTATACTTGTACAGCAGGCCGCTGTAAAGGCAAACCAAGAGCAGATCAATGTTATGTTCAGAAGTCTTGAAGACGAAGATGATGAAGACAATGATGAGTCCCCAGAAGAATACAAAGCACGGATCATTGCAGAGAATAATGCACAATGAGAAAAGTGTTTAGAATACCAAAGGGAATTCTGCAGAGACTACAACAGTGATGATGAAAGCGTCACAGAAGAAGAACTGTGGAATAACCAGAGGAATTTGATCTGGAAGTAAAGACTTGAACCAAAGATACAGCACTGCCATTGTAGAATCAACAGAAGACACAAGAAAACCCAGAGTAAGGTTTAATCAAGGAAGACATGTCCAAGACATGAGGACATGAAATGTACACCTGAGCATAGACAATTGTAGAAGTCATTGAAGATTGAAGACAAAGCACCAAGGACATGAGGTGTTTCAAGAAGACCTTGATTGAGGGATTGATCAACAAAGAAGATCAACCACAAGGCAAACACACCTAGGTTATACGATGGCTCACAGACAAAGCTGGGAACTAGGATCTAATGATTGCCAGTATGAACTCAAAGCATACACAAGTTATGACAGATGTAAGCCTACAGTCAAAGAAGACTAGGACACAAACAATACATGAGGCTTGACCAAGTCATAATACATAGGGCTGGTTTTTAAATATGGTGGTACTATACAATGGATGACTCTGAATCCAAGTACACAGATCATTAACTTGAAAATTGAGTGAGACATAAGCAATGACATTTCAGCATCCAATTGCTGAATTGGTATTAACCACTTGATTTCCTGGACTGATACTTGCTGAGAGGTTTGCTTTACTATAGAAAAGGTCTCCAGCATACAGAGCCAAAACCTGGATCCGAAAAAATTCCATTTTGAGTGGCATCTGTAGGGCCTCTCAGCTGGTTTTTTTTTGTAGAATACTGGTGAGGACTAGAAGTATTGTGGTGCAATAAACTGGGTCCATCCCACTGGTTGGCATGCACAACAATCAACCAATTGCCAAAAGTGACCAAAGTTTGTCAGTTGCAGTTCAGACTTTGAATGCTTCACACCAAAAACATTGTCATTCATATGTATGAGATTTTGTAGATGGTTGGCCCCTGGGGTTGCATGAGAGAGGCATCTGTGCATCTATGGTTGGTGTGTGGTGTGTTAGACATCACTGTGATCTCGCATCACCAGCATTTCTCGGATCTAGGTCAAACTCAGAATTCGGCCAAATAAGTACACGTGCTGTGCCATACAACTACTGAATCCAAAATCTTGAAAATATTCTAGGGTACACTTCAAGATATATACTGTACCCTGGAATACTCGGAATTTTGAAATTACCTTTCACAGCCATAAAGCAAGGGGTCAACTTTTTTTTTTTTTCAGATCCGGGTTTTGGCTCTGTATTATTTTACAGCGATGAATTACCCAGTGTAGTCATATGGCCTGGATTCCAGAACCCAACTGTTTCGCAGTATCCTCTATGAAAAAATTGTTTCTGGGGTCCCAATCAAATTAAAACAATGTGGTAGGGTTCTAGAAACTGTTTGTCATGCATTCAACATGTCAGACATGTTTAGTTATCGAAGGACCTTCACCAAATCACGGTTCGTGGGTTCTCAGCGAGAATTCACAACATCGGCTGTCTCCGCGTGCCGGCCCATCAAATTTCGGCATCGTGCTTCTGCAACCTTCCCCCCAAGGTTTGGTGGAGAACTTTACTCAAATTGTGTTCATAAACCTAAATAGAGCCCTGAAATAGCAAAAAACGCGTCGCTGTGCTCTTCTCAATCCCGGCAAATTTTTGTGATTTGTAATAAGGCCACTAGTGCTCGTTTGATCGAGGTCAGTGACAGACTATAACAACCGAGGTACGAGGTTAATGTTATAGCGTCTGTTTATAAGAGACTAAGCATGACTTACCTCCATTTGGTCAACATTACCCGATGAAAGGTCGCGTCGTTTGCAACACTGAGACACTTTGAAATAGAATGAACACTGTTAGAATTGCAAACAGAATCAGCATGAGCAAAGAAACCTTCAAAAATAAGGTTGTCAAAAATCATGAATCACATTTTACAAGGCTCTAGTTCAGTTGGAAATGAGGTTCAGAGAGACTTTCTCTCTCAAAGTTTGTGGATGCAGTTACTAGAAGGGTGAGTGGTCATGGGAAGAAATTCAAACTCCGATGATTATATAATAACGGCGCTACCGATACATGATCGCGCAGTCAACTACAGACTAAGTCACGCTAGTCACAGTGTGACCCAATCTCTTTCTTTCTTCCCACCACACCATACACGACTCGAGCTTGTAGCTTTGCCACACTCCCCTTTGATCGTCTCTCTGGGTATCTTGACGCATCTGTGCTGCTCTCATTACGTTTGAACCTCCAGATAGACCCTTTGTCACTCTCAAATCAGCTGTAGCTCAAATATGCTGGATTATGCTCTGTCTCCCCCAAGGTTCTGTCAGACACTGAGAATCACTCAATCACTGCACTATCCCTATCACATAGGCTCATCCCACGCTTTGGAAGTCATTCATTATTCATTTTGGCTATTAATGTCGCCCAATCCACCCCCAGTCAATACGCTGCAAGCAGAAAAATAAATGATCTATGGGCTACTGTGGAGCACAGAAAAAGGTGTGAATATGGTGGGATGCCCTCACGGCACTTGAAGTGCATGTCTTATTTTCTCTACTCTGGTTTATCGCTCATTTTTACATATATCTGCAGGAATTTCCTTTCACTTTCTTTTTTTTCTGGCCACCCGCACTGCACATGCCCGATGGACAATGACAACAGTCCCTACGTGTGCACAGCCCTCTGCAGCGTGGCCTCAAGTGCCGCTCCCGCCGTCACTGTATTCCGGGAACTCTCCACCACTAGACTCGTAACCAGTCTGCCTACGATGAGCAACAAGCGAGCACGTTGCCGTAGCCTATGGCAACGTGCTCACCACAATGTTGCTATTTGTAGGCAGGCTGGTAACGAGCCTACCCCACCGCAACATTTGTCCCTCCTTGCCTGGCCAGAGCGCAAATAGAATGAAAGGTAGTCTGAATCCTGATGGATGATTGTCCCTCAATGTCTTTGATTGCACTTGTACCACTGCTGGTGCAGCCATGGGTGGCCAGCGGATCGGGGCGGGGCTTCATCGAGTTGGTCTGATGCCCATCTGTTAGCTCGGTGAAACGGTGCACTGGGGTGCAGCCGTGAAATATCCAATATAAAGGATAATAAAATCAGTGAGTGCAGCGAACTGATCACTAACTCAATCCAATCCTAAAACCTCTAAATCAAATCACAACTCCAATCCAATACTCTCTTATGTGTGTGTGTTCGGGGAGGTAGGGTACGTATCACCTTTCAAGATGTTGTATTCAAACTGTTTCGCTTGTACGGGACAAGCAAGATATACCCCCTGCGGTATGAGCACTTCTCACGGGTTCGACTCTTGTACCGCTGATAAGCAGTGAATGAACCACCACCTGAAATTGCACTATTTTTCGCTTTTCATGTGTAGTTCATTCATAGTATACCATCTATTAAAGAGGCAGTACTAAGTACCCAAAGTAGCTGGCCTGTGGCCAGCATCACAAGAGTAACGAGATGATGTTCCTGGTGACTCCAGGGGTGTCTCTGGCAGGTACTCACTCCGAAACATGTAGGAGACTGTGTAGCCCACCTAAACATAGGGGATATCACACTGGTTCCAAATGTTCCAGAACCATGGAACGGTAGAAACCATTCCATAGCATCGGAACCATGGATACCAAAGTGCTGAGTGATTCGGTTGTTGGTTATTTGGCTCATCAACGCGTTCGCGTTGTCTCAGGTGACTTTAGAGCACTGGCAGTGGTGTTCTGAATGTACCCGAGGTCCGGCTACTCAGCATCGGAGTTTGATGTGGGTTCATCACAAATTGATTGTCGATCCTGGGGTTGCAGACTTCCTCCTTTTGGATTGGGAAGTCGTTCTCAAGAACCCATTCTTGGACATATCTCGAAGTTGGGTATCATTCGAAAGCTATATCACCAGGCTATGTGGTTCTGATGTAGTTGGTCGAGGGATACCAACAGAACGCAAAGTTATCTTGCAAAAAGGCGTACATGGTGGATGATGACTGAGACTCCATCAAACCACCATGTGCATGAATCTTACAAAGGATGGTCGGAATATACCCGGAATGACGTACTCGACGTCTCCGACCAATAGGACTGTCTGCATTCTGGTTGCCAAGACGGGTACACGGACTTTAGCACGGCTAAACGGACATTTTACTCATTTACACTATTGTCATAGTTATATCTTCGTTTGTATAAGTAGTTAGAAGGGTTTCTGGGAGCGGCACGGAATCTTCCCCCGACTAGTAAGCCCAAAGCTTGCGCCTAAGGGAAGGTTCTTGTCGATCTTCAGAGCTCTTGCAAGCCTAGTTTGTAAGGGTTGTGAATATCATTTGGGTTGTTGGCATATAAAGTCGTATCCATACACTGGAACGCACAAACCGTCTGAGCGTGGCTCTTGAATCGTATTGAATCGTATTGAATCGTCTGGCCTTGGGTCTTGAATCGTATTGAATCGTCTTGCTTTGTGGTCTTTGACCTTGCTTCGTATCGAATCGCTGGCCTTGGGTCTTGAATCGTCTGTATCGTTGTCTGGAATCTCTCGGAACTTTTGGAACTATCGCGGATCTTCAGGATACGCACAACTCGTTCTTCAGAACAACTGGAATCTGGGTAAACCTTTGGTTTCCTGTCTTCCAAAACCTTTTTCTGGCCTTGTTATATCGTGCCTTTGGGTGTTCGAACTAGATATCCTTTGGATTTCTTCATTTCGCACATAACAAACACAATATATCGCCCTGCAACTTCTTGCATATAAACTTTCTCCCTTTCAACCTTTACAAGGCTCTGAACTAGGGACTGACACTCGTCGGGTACCATTGGAACGTACGGAACATCACACTCGCTGCTTCTAATTGTTGGTTTGGGATAGATTTATTCTGTTCCTAAGCTATATATTGGTTGTAGTGTTTGGTTTTTGTTGTATCGCGCATTTCCATCCTAGGTTCCGAGCTCACTTATCACCGCACGAAGGGTAGAGGCAATGGAAAACTAGACCAACTTCAAAGACTGAAGTGAAGGGACACCGTGCGGCAGGACGCTAACCGTACAATGGGTAGCAGCGGCTTAGTGGGCGCTCGTGCCGTAGGAGGGACCTCAAACTTCTTATTCTATTCAGTCGGACTCTATGGTCTCTCGCTCTTGCCGGACGCGCTTGGTCACAGTATACATCGGACTCTCGGGTCTCCGTTCTGACGGATGCTTTGGTCTCCGCTTAGAATCGGAACAAGGAACTCCAATGGCGGAATAGCTGGCTCAAGCTCTCCTTACGGGGCGAGGCTCTTACACTACGCGGCGAGGTGGCTCAACGTTCTTATTCTCTCTCTAAGGCTTGCGCACTTCCGTTCAGATTCAAAGTCTCGTCAATTCGGTTCTAGAGTCCACTACAATGCCCTGTATTCATGGGTAGGTAGTCTACTCCTTTACACAAACTAATACTGCCCTTTTTATACAAACTGAGAATCACATAAGGAAGACGGTGCTTACTGCAACATCCCAGAGCCCAACGGTAAGGAGTTCCAACCGAATTCTGCTCCTGTAGGAAGCATAGTTGAGTTGTAGCCCTAATAGTAGCCCGCTGGCTTTCGGCCATTAGCAGTGTAGCCTACCACTCCGAGGAGAGTGTACGCCCTCAATCTAATACCTCACTCATTCCCCGTTCGATAGTCCAAAAACGAATAAAAACTTGGTGTTTTTATGCGTGCTCTGCCACACGCCCTATCATCGGCACCACAGGGACCCTTGCGGGTGCGCTGGAACTGCTAGTGCATGTACTGCTAGCGCGCATTTGCGCTGCGCCGGGTGGCAGGGCGTCCCCGGCGATCCCACGCTGCGGCTCGTGACGGAAGCCATCGCCCAGGCCTCTGTCCCCGTCAGGTGCATTATCATCCGGATGCATGGCGCGACTGCAGAGCGGGGGCCTCGGCGCAACGAGAAATGTGTGAGCATAATGCTGCCGATTTGCGCCACATTTGCGCCACGTCTTCGCTGCTGTACTGCGGCTCACTCACGGCGAGCGTGCTTTTATCGGCTCTTGCTTTGGTTAGGGCTTCGTGCAGGCAGCTGCACCAGAGACACAGCCTGCGCAAAATCCTTAATTCATCTTATACTGTGTCCTTTTATATCCTTTGCTTTCGCTACCTTACAATATGTATGCTATTCTACAGCTTCATGAGTACGAATTTTTTCATGATTTCTTTCTAACTTTTTTGAGCTCATCGTTGGAGACGACGCTCAAAGTACTTTGATCGTTGTGTCCCAAATGCGGATACTGGGATCACAGCGACGACGACCAGGAGTTCATCGTGCACGATAGGCTCGGAAGCTGTTCCTTGGAAGAAGAAAGGGTTCTAACGTGATGTATTGCGAGGTTTCTAATCAGAGCTCTGATTAATAGGATTTTCGCCTCAGGTAGAGGGGGCGAGGTATCGCTCCCCTAAGATCTGGTGACATCGTCGCATATATAACTTTGCATCTGTTCTCGGCCCTTCAAAATGATGTTCCTCAGAAGTTCCTTCAAAGGAGTGGGAGAGAAAGCTCCCAAGGAGTTGAGCCAGTAGGAGAACGGGACCCAATAGACATGTTGCATACGAGCCACCAGAGCCACCCAATGGGTTTTGGACTGTGCGCAAAAATAGCGGGCGAGTAGCTCCACAGAGCCACCAACGAGCCATTGGTGTCATATCTTGACGGTAGAGCCACTCTTTTGCGCACGGCAAAATGTCATCTGGCGGCTCCAGTGGCTCCCGCGCAACCTGTCTAATCCTCATGAACTCCAGTGGGATGTTTGAGATATGGGGCAACAATTGTTGGCAGTGGAGCAGAAGATCATAGAGCGACATGTTTAGCCCGAGCCAAAAGTAGCATTCGCACAGAGGCCGCGAATCCGGTTCTGTCGTCTGACAAGATGCGGTCCATTAATATAATGCCTCCTGCTCAGGTGGCTTTGAAACTCACGACAGAGAAAGCCGTCAAACGGTCATATGAATCAATCAATTCGACTCCAAGTCGCTAGTCGCGGGACTCAGAGGCGGCTGCAACTGGCGACGCGTGTCTGAGTGCGGTCTACATGTTAGGCTGATATTCTCGCAGACAGTTGGGACTGCACCGTGCATCGAATCAATAGAAATCCACAGGCCCGATACTGAAGCCTGAGGGTTAAATCAGTGGCGCCGTGTCCAAAATCATTCATTTTTGCTCTCAGAGTCATGCCAGTCAAGACGTCTCGCTGACAAGGCGGCCCCGAGACGTCGCTCGCAGACACGAGGGTCGCAGAAGCATGAGGACATGCCGAGTCGAACGCTATGGAATTAGGTCCAATGCGAGATTCGGCGCAGGCACAGTAAGAGACCAAATTTCGCGAGAGCACTAAGAGCGACTGTTTGCCGGGCAAGACCGTTTTCGGAGAGAGGAAGACCTTGGGCACGCTTAGACTGTACTGGTTCGTAAATCCTGACAGAGATTGAAGCAGGAGCGAGTGGTGGCCACAGCTCTTCTCACCGTGGACAAGCACGAAGGCAGAGAAAATGGAAAGTTAATAGAGACCCGTGCCGGTGATCACCGGGCATACTATCGGCAAACTTCGGCAAACTGCTTCCTTCAGGTTTCAACTTGGTTCTTCTCCATCCACATCGAACCCGTTTCTCTCACTCGGCCTCCCTGGCGTCTATCGCGACGATATCTTGTCTTTTAAAAGATCATAGTTACTAGCCCTTTCACCACTGCACATGTAAATATTTGACCAGAGCGAGAACGAGACAGGAGTGAGCGTCATTTTTCCTGAGCAGTGATTTAGACAAATTGATAGTGCTGGGCTTAAAATGATTTCTACCTGGTATAATACAAGGCCGCAGCGCCCATGATTTCTTGAAGGTATGGCTCGTTCAATACAAAGAAATAAAATAAAATAACAAGTCTAGCCAAAAATAGCTGAACTTCCGCTAGCTCCAAGTCAGCGCGCCGGCTTTCAAGACGGAGCCCAAATTATCGCCTGCCGATTGGGGGGTTGAGTGATGGAGCCAAGATGGGGCCTGAAGTTTGTAATATAACCGTATGGGGATCCAGCTTCACAGAAGGCTCAATTTTATAAAGAGGGTGAAGTTTCCGCACCAGCCATTGGAGCTATTTGATGGCTTTTGTGACGTGTGCGACGAAATGCTGTGGCTCCGCAAGCCATTTTCAGCCAATTTTGGCGGGTAGACCTATTCGCCTTGCGCACATCATAAAAGCCATGGAATGGCTCCAATGGCTTTTGCGCAAACAGGCCTATATCCCACACGAGTATGATCGTAGTAACCATTTCTTTCGGACTCATCTGTGATGCCGCTGTCGGATGGCAAAGAACTCGATAGCTCCAATGGGTTCAATTTTGGAAAGTTTCTCATGGACCTCCTTCCTGGCCAGCCACTCACTTTCGTATCGCTTCAGAGAACAAAATCTCTTCTCGGTGGAAGAAAATTGGGGTAATTATAGTATGCAAAGCTGTATTTAATCCGCGGAATATGCTCAAAATGATATCCTCACACTCATGGATTCAATTCCGTCCTTCAATAAGAACACCAGTATCGGTCAGTTCAGAATGTAGCCTCTGCCCTCGATATGCCGACGTATGTTTAGGTGCTATGGAGATCGGCGTCCTTGTATCCTACGTATTGCTCGGCGTGACAATCACCCAGGTCTACATATACTACACCCGCTTCCCAGACGATTCCCGGACACTCAAAAGCCTCGTGAGCACATTGTAATCGTGGACAACCGAATAATTAAACACGAGTTGTATTATGCAGGTCGCGTTTGTTGGGTACGAGCATCGAACACAGTCCATATGTCCATGTAGAATAACTAACCGTCCTCGGCACATCAGGTTATGCGAAATTGCGCACGCCGTGTGCATCGGACTGGCGCTCTACGAGTACACTGTCTCAGCTTATGGGGATCCGGAGGACCTGGGTCTGGCGCTGGCCAAATCATTCGACACGGCAGTCTTCTTCTCCGGTGTCATTTATGCCTCTGGTGGCTGTATTCATTTTCTCGTTGAACGACACTGCTGTCTCATTATTCGAACACAGTACAATCGTTTTTCTCTTACAGGATATACATGTTGTCGAAAAAGATCTTCATCGCGTGTGTCATCTGGATCTGTATTTTCTTGCGTTTTGTGGGAACAGCGGTGAGTTATGGCGCTGGGGTCCGCATGGCCTCGGATCCACTTCCGCAGTACGAGGCGGACTGGGGGTGGCTTTTCTACTCCATTTGGAGCCTTAGTGCTGCCATTGATGTGGCAATTACCATCACCCTGGTATTCCTGCTCTGGAGGCAACGCACTGGTGTACATCAGAGGTTTGCAACTCTTGCGCCTTTGTGTCAGATATTTTACCATTTTATATCAACAGAACCGTCGCGGTCGTCGATAAGCTCATCAAGTGGCTCATAGGTTCATTGCCAGTCAGAGATTTTTTCAGACTTGGTCCTTCTCACCACGCATTTCAGAGACTGGAATGTTGACAAGGTTACTTTATGCTCCCTCTCCCATGCTTCAGCCGACTTTCTGTCTTCTGCAGTGCCACTGCAATCGCGACGTTGGCCTGTGTAAGTTTCATCTCTTACCGTCGTCATTCGAGCTGAATCCCTTCTCTCTTCCTAGTTCGTTGTAATGACGACAAACTGTAGGCTGTATTCGTAGCGATCTAATTACCGACTTATGGCTTGATTTATGCAGTCATCTGGCTTGCTTTTCTGGTCGTTGAATCACGATGTAAGTTTATTGGTTGATATGCAGATTCATGCGTCAAATCTTACCCTCTCGATTTTCTCAGTGTATTCCAACTCTCTTCTAGCGAGGTCAAGTATCCTTGCAGTCAAACAATCAATCAAACTTTCAACTGACGTGACTTTGACAGTTTGAATTCCAGAGTCACTCTGCGCGCAATGAATGACGTCGAGTTGCATACTTCGCCAACTACAGTCTGTCATTCAACTCATCTCCCTTTGCAAACATTCTGACTCCAAACAGAAGCAGGTTGATTTGTCATCCGGTGGCGTTGGAATAACCCACGTTACCCACACGAAGTATGGCTATTCCTATTCAGAACAGGACCGCAATGGATCCGAGTTTGCCGTTGAGGGAGCTTGAGGAGAATATGGAGGCATGTGTAATGAAGGCATTGAACATGAATCACTGGTTGAACCCATCGAAGTACTGCCACATCCGTAGGCCTTTCTGGGAGTAAACCCAAAGAACGTACGCTACATGTTTCCCACTCCAATGCGTACTACGTATTGGTGGCTATGTCCTAATAATCTAACCGCTCCGTTCAATTGTACAAAACCTGTGGCTGTGGCTTAGGCATAGCCGTCTGTTTTGTACCACACAGCAGAGCGGCAAATTAATAGGAAAAAGCCAAATTGCTATGGGCTGCCACATGGACACCCTCAGACACCATAGAGGCCATAGAGGCCATAGAAACATTTCTATGGCCTCTATGAATGTCTATGTTGGTCTATGCAACTGCCCATAGGACCCATAGCATTTGGGATTTTTCTGATGGAGACATTAAATGGAGAGATGCGGTCAAACTAGCGTCTGCAGTGCGGGGATGATGGAGGCAGAAGGAAAGAGGGAAGGGTTATGTAAGTGCTGATTGTCGCCGATTTGTCGAAAATGTTAAGTTTAAAATGGCGCTGTTGAATTGGTCATCTATGTGGCTAATATCACTAATACATCTTGTTTAATCCAAATAATCCCTGTCCAATATTTCGGCCAATATTTTGCCAATATCAGGCCAAAACAGGGTGTACTGTAGTATTTCGATCAACTCGTACGTCCCGCGTCACACAGCCAATTTCGTACGAACTTTTTTCGTAAGTCACGCGGTCACAGCAGAGCTGTACGAAAGGTTCAGTCCGAAAGTCACGAAAAGTGAGCCAAATCCGGCCAAAAATAGGTATTTTCGTACGAAAATTTCGCCGAGTCACGCTGGCGCGGCCAGCTGTACGAAAGGGTCGTTTCGTACGGGGTGTCACACCCAAAAACCCCATACCAGATGAACGAAATACTACAGTATTTGCCAAATACTCACTGCTAAAAATTCGGGCCAAACTCGGGTGGAGAGGTCACGCCACAGTGATGGAGAAGTGGGCTCTGTATAGTGTTTCCCTGGCTTGGCTTGGCCCAGAAGCCATGGCATTGGCTTGGCCTCACCTGGCTCAGGCTTGAAAAATCCTGGGCCAGGGCCAAAGCCATGAGAAGCCAGGGCCAGGCCAAAGCCAGTGGCTTGAACCATGGCTTGGGCTCAAAATTTCACAGGGCATTACTTTGTGTTTCTGGCTTGTTGTGAGTGGTATATAGATATCTGGGCACTGATTACTTTCAGAAATAACAAGGACCTGGATAATCAGCCATAATTGAATGTTTCCACTGCCATCAGTTATCCCCAACAGGGAAGGTAGTTCGCGTGCCGCATGAGAAGGGTCTCATTTGTGGTGGATTCATCTGGAATTTGTGAGTGACGTAAATATACATCCTGATCTCACATTCAGATTGGTTTCACAGGAAAAACTGTGCTCACTGGTGCATTTCAACTTGGTTTGGGGATACCTTTTGAAGCCATGGCTTGACTGGCTTGGCTTGGCTGGCTTCCTGGCTTGAGCCAAGGCCAGTGAAACACTAGCTCTGTACAAATCGGCCAGTTGACAGTTGATTGACACGGCTGGTTGGGTCGATGTCACTTACACTTGGTCTCGCCAGCATAGGATCTCACTGGCGTCTGCTATAGGTGATTGTTGGCCTCGCGAATGCCGTGACTGGCATTAGGCTCATTGACGTGGGTGAATGAGATACTAACATGTGTCAACAAACCATCCCACTCAGAGAATCAGAGTGGCAGTGGGGGCGCCATCAAATGAGCGGTGAGGGTGGGCCAAAACAAACTCAGCCTGAGCAAGCGGCTCAACAGCCTTCTTGCGCTTATTGCTCTTCTTTGCCGGGATGGGGGACTGGAAACAGCCACACTTCTTTTGCACTCCACAGGGAGGAGCATCACCATTCTCATCGCCATTCTCATTGGCACCATCTGAACACATACATGATGTAATGTCAGACACGCATTGCCCCAATGGGCATTTACTCACTGGTGGGAGCATCATCACTGCTGGACGCAAAATTTGAGCCATTCCTGATGTTGGCAAGAGGAACTGAGAATTTGTTAGGGTGGTCAGGGAGGAGGGATCACTGCAGTGTACTACAAGACATAGGAGTCATGACAGGTGTCTCCCCAGACTTCTGTAACTTCTTTGGTGCCGTCTTTGGTGTCATCATGCTGACAATGTCCCTGCATAGGAACTGGAAACATCTTAGAGAAGGCATGAAGGATGACAATGACTCACTGAGGCAGAAAGCGACAACATATCAACCTTGTCTTCCTCCCTCACTTTCAGGTGGGGCTCACTTGATGTCATGTTCTCTGAGCACAGCTACAGAGAGTGTTAGTTCCATAGAAGGCATAGGACATGCAGAGAATGTATACATTTCGTTCTCTCATGCTTCTTCTTCTCAGTTGCAAGCTGTTTCTCAAGCACTGCAAGCTTTGCGTCCTTGACAGCACTCATGTTGTCCTCTGTATGGATAATGAGTAAGGGTGAAAGCAGCTGGGGCAAAGGCACAACTTACCAATCTCCTGCTGCCTTTGCAACAGTTTGCTCTTGCACAACACTGAGATGGCACCACCAATGGTGTGTCATCTAGCTATTTTTGTGCTCACAAACACATATTATAAAGGTAGTTTCTAGTAGTACTATCACTAGTACTCTGGAATTCTGTTCGGTGATACTAAGGAGAATCAGAGTGAGCTCTGAGCTGCTGATTGTAGTGTATAGAACATGTCTAGTGTACCCCATGGGCCATTGATCTTACACAAAGAGGAGATAAATACTATAAAAGCCCTAGAAGTCATCATTCGGAGATTGTATCCTACAATGGAGTACCAACAACTGCACAGAGAATTGTACTGACTGCAGGCACCTTGGCTAAGTCAGATGTTAGATCACGAGGGCAAGGTAGTGCCTGTGGGCTGTGCTGAAGCAGTGAAGAACAGTTACAGAGGAGAGATATCTAGAGAAAGTGCATGTGGGGAGACGTGTCACATCCCTAGTGACAAGCAGAGACACATAGAGCAGTACAATGGGATTTATTCCATTGGACTGGAGTGGGATTGTGGGTACAAGCCGACAAGGAACAGACCCATGGGCTCCCTTTGACAAGAGCAGTATTATCCCAGAGGGTGGATTCAACTCCATGCCCAGAGATTCTAGGCCTGTGGTTGCAGATGGCAGCCTGTGGCCAAATCAGGATGTGAGAACCATGTGAAGGGTTTCTCTTGGCCTGTGATGATGCATCAGATATACATGGACATGTTTTGTTTTTTTTTGTTTTCACTCTCTGTTTTTCACATGTAAATCTATATTCTAGTAGTATAAATAGGGCTCGAGGACCCTGTGGAAAGCCAGTACACCACAGCAGACATTGTTGCAGTTGTTCTCAAGCCAGCTTGCAGAGAGTAGTATCTACCTCTGTTTGTAGTGTGTCTATAAATTGAAGTTTGGTTGTTGGCTCTATTTCAGTTGGAGTTACAGCTATTTGCAGAACTTAGGGCACAGATCAAAATTTCATCAAAGTGTTGTTTTAACTGTGACCCCTCCTGTGCACTCAATTCTAGCTCAAATGCTTCAGAACCATGACCAATCAGTTCTTACAGATGTTCCACAGTGTTAGAATATATTCATTGTGTACCATTGTTGTCATCTTACATAACATTATGGAACTCATTCCTTTGTCTTCTGTGTTCGTGTGCACATCTCTGTTTTACAGGTTATAGGGTCCTGGCCTCCATATCTGTGCTCTTCTGGGTCTTTTGTGTTGTTTTGCTGCTACTCCAAAACTCGGGATCGTGCTGCTGTGCCACCTTTGCCTTTTTCAGCACGGCAGAGCCTCCCACTGGGTTGAGACACTAGTTGCTTCTTTTCTGAAGCCTGAGCGTAGTTGAGCTTGTGCCACTAGCAGCTCCTTCTAGAAGCTTGAGTGCAGTTTGGCTCCCTGGGGTCATTCACCAGGTAGAGACACTAGCTGCTCCTTCCATGAAGTTTTGAGCACAGTTTGGCTCGAGCCACTAGCTGCTCCATCACCAAAGTCTAGTGCAGTTTGGCTCCCCAACATATACCCACTCTGTCCCTCCAACCTTTCTGTTCCCTGCCAACATTCATTTTCTCATATTTTCCATGCCACTCGCCACATTGCCACCCTGTCACACTGTCACTGTCAGTGTGCGGGCACCATGAACCATTTCTTGACAGATTGCTGTTGTCCTTCTTGTGCATATCACTGTCGTTCAGCAGTGGAGCATCCATACTCCCCTCTGCCATCTTTCACCCCTGTCCCCAATTCCATTCCTTGATCTCATCTTTATGGGACATGAAATTCAAGAGCTTACAGCTTTCATTGTCCTGTCAATCAAGGAGGAGGATAAATGTGATGGCTCCTTAGGAGGGTTGGATGATGGTGATTTTTGATTGGGCAATTAGAAGGAGAAGGATGGTGTCTGCCTTAAGGATTGTTGATATTTCAAGAAACCTCATGGGTTTTCATGCAATGAAGGTGTTCTGAGCATTTCCCATGATCAACCACATGGCAGACAGGCATATTTAATGTTTTGACATAACACATGGTTTTGGGTTACAATATGTTTTCTTTTAATTTCTCTTGACATGACATGGACATTTCATTTCATTTACGACCACTTTGGGACACAATCCTCATGTTCATCTTTATTTAGTTTATATTAGGGACATTGCGCAAAAGCCACATGCGGCTTTCAACAGCTTTCAAAGCTGCACACGGGAATCTCCCTTTTTTGCTCTGGAGCATCACTGGGACTCTCAAATAGCCTCTTTTGACCACCAGAGCAAAGAAAAAAAAAAGCCGCATGCGGTGAGTTTGCGCACCAAAAAGCTGCATGTGGCTTTGCGCAACGTCCCTATTAAGTACAACCTTAGAACAGTATAAATACGAGTAGTAGTACACTGTATTCCTTAGTCTTTTATTCAATTTATTTTTCGAGTCTCATCGACATCTCACTACCCAATCCCCTAGCCTGGCTAGTGTGGATGAGATTAGATAAAAAGAGCCTTGACTGTGACATGGCTTGGGAAATCAAATCATGTGACTTTAGACTAATGCCCCTGCCTCAAGGGAAGAACAGGTTACAGGATCTTTAATCCTGGTACTTATGTTCTCATGTGTGTCCTTTGTTGCACTGGATGGCTTTTGTGACATTTATCCACTGAAAAGCAGGTGAATGAAGACACCTAGAAATACATCAGTTTTACAAGGCCATCTGTGCAGTAGCAATGCAGTATTTTAGTTATTTGACCCTCCAGTGTACTAAAGACTATATTAAAGAGGACCTGGACAGAAATTCTAGGAGTACTGCATAGTTGTTCCTTTTGAACAGGGTCAATAGTGGAATATTGTATGATGTTGCTTACAAAACTATAAGCATAAGAAATGAAGATTCTGAGCTGCCTAGGTACTGTAGAAAGGCTGTAGAAATTGATTAGTGAAATTTCTGAGAGAATTAGTGAAGAATTGAGAGAGTTAGAGGGGGATTAGTGAAAACAACACTTTTTGATGAAATTGTGATCCATGCCCAAAGTTCCGCAAATAGCTGTAAGAAGTTAAGCTTCACATTGTCGGCCCTGCAGGCAGTCTTCATGTATAAAAGAGAGGTTTACCTACCTGAGTGGGCTTATTGCTTTGCATCTGCTTTGCTAGTTGCATCCATGGTTGATATTGCCTGCCATAACCAACAGGAAGATCAGTTTGGTCACCAGCAAGGTGCTTAAGCCTTGAAGTAGAGCGAAAGGTTCCTGTGGCAGGTTAAGCCAAGGTCTACAATGAGGATTGCTTGTTGTGAGAGTGATTGAAAGCTGAATGTGTGACCTCAATTAGAGGATTTACTGTTGAAACCTTTACAAACTCTGCCCTGATGTTGATGAAGCTATCTAATACTCTTCCTCTCATCTTGTATCCAAACCAAACCACATATATTACTTGTTCATCAAGGCTGCAGGGCATTGTTCTGTACAAATCCTGCTTAGTTGAGGTGCCACAAGCATTGTTGTCAGTCAGCATCAGGGAACACCTCCTTTCCTAATTAGGCCGAATTGCCCCAAAGCTTGGGGTAATCTGGCCAAATTATCCCTCTTAGCTTCATTAGCTTTCTAGTGACGTTGAAAATAAATTAGGGGTAAGCAAAGCTTAATTAGCCAGCTTTTCCAACGATTATGTACCAGCCAGCTGTCTCACTGTTACTTGCGCAAATTCTCTTAAATTGGGCGGGGAATGTATTCGAAGAACAGAATAATGATATTCAATATAGTTACTACTACACAGAAGGATGTCCTGCAAAGTACATACAGTAGTTATTCCTTTCACACCTATCTTGCACATACTCGTCGGAAGGACAGGAGTGCTCTCCTACTAAGAAAATTCAGCGAATGATCACTGAGCGACGACACACAACACACGTAACAAACGTGTCGCTACATACTCGTCGGAAGGACAGGAGTGCTCTCCTACTAAGAAAATTCAGCGAATGATCACTGAGCGACGACACACAACACACGTAACGAACGTCTCGCTACAACACGCGCTTCAGTTCCAATTCTCTAGTAGTACTGGGATTTTTATCTGCATCTGTTGGAAGAGCAAGTCAGTGTGGTATGATATGCGGGATTCCTGTAAGCGCGAAATGGATCAGTGGCAGTCATGGCACGGAAGACACACTCGAGTCGGGGTCTCGTTCAGCATTAGCGTCTACTCACCGGAACATATTCAGCGGTAAGGACTGGACATGGTAATTGAATTACTAGCAATCCGAGCGCCACTGTGTCCAGGCAGGACAGCTTCAGAGAGGAACACCGTACAAAGAGGCAACAGGCAATGCCTATGGTATTCCAGAGCGGCACGGTGGCGATGAAGACACCGATCGCGTTTCTTGAGTGTCAAACTAACTGGAACACCAGTGAGCGAGTAAAGAGGGGACAAAGGAATGAAAGTCCATACCTTACAGAAGTGTGTCTCTGCGAAGAAACCAAGCTGCAGCGACCAGGTGCATTGAATCGGCCTACACAAACAGGCATCATGAAACGGGAGACAATGAAGCAAAGCAACAGCTACACGCACCGTATTTCGTACCATGGTGAAGGCGGCTACCAGAGGGAAAATGAATACATGCGCAAGGAGAACCGAGAAAGAGAACACACCGGGCGCCTCATGCCATACACAAAAAACGGTCCACCCTAGACCTCAGCGTCGACCACGAGCACAACGTTATGTTTGGCGAAACCTGACACGCTTCTGAGCTGAGACGGTGGCTAGTTAGCCATCCCTCGGGATGTCATAGACGTTGAACGCTACCTACACCAAATGCCAGTAGTAATACAATGCGCACATCGTCCTTGGCCGCACATTCTGCCGGTACGTTAATTTGTATGTCTTGATTCGATCTCCATCTCATAAAAGCTCACCGGGGGTGGGACCCAAAGGGTATCTTTCAGGCTGCGCCGTCATCACGAACACAGGGATATCGTCTGCTGACTCACGCACCATACAGTATTGTTTCCTCCACGTTCGGCGGCGCGCTCGAGTTCGCGACGGGGTTCTTCCTCCGGTCATCAGCTCGATACATTGTGTAGAACAGCTGACGCACCTGGGGATTTTAAAAGAATTGGTGGAAGTATTGGTCATGGGTAACGGAATACTGGGCACGAGGACAGCAAAATGCGCACCGAATTTCCTGGGCAATTGAGATTCTGGATAAACCTGTACATGAAAGACCCACCGTGGACACCAATGACGACGCAGGATATCGTGACATCAGATTTGCAGAAGGCCGCTGCTACATGGGACGTGAAAGGGACCCAGAGCGTGGTGAGTGAGCGAGCTAAGAAGTGGGAAGAAGAGAGAGTTGTTGACGCGTGTTGTGTCTTTCCAAATCCAGGCACCAACCACCTTTTTCATGGCATGTGCGTGGTCCGTGCATGGGCTGTGCACATTAGGGGCCGGTGCCTCGGCAACGGACTTGAGATATTTCAACCATGCTTTCGAGTCTTCTTTTCACTATTGCCCTTCCATCTGCAAACCACGGCACCTATCCTTTTCCCACCTATCATATGGTATGATTGTTCTCTCCTTCCACCTCATTAAGAAATTCCCACATGTTGTGACGAGGTAATACCAGCAATCCAGCTAATTTGGTCACTTTCCCCCAAATTACCCCAATTTGGTGGGGGGGAACCAAATTTCCTCTAAATTAGGAAAGGGAGGTTTTTCCTGATGAGATTAGTGAAGATTCATTATCACATTGGGTTTCAAAACCAGTAGTCACATACTCTGACTCAGACCCAAACTCACCAAGGGAGTGCGCTTGTTCTTTGGGAGTGATAGTAGTTGGTTGTGTGGTTGTTAGTTGTGGTGTTTGTTTGCATCCAACAATAGTTGCATTTCTAGCTTATAGTTAAGTACACTGTTTCAATGCCCTTGGAGTCAAAGCTGAGAAATTGATGCTGGGAAGTGGAGTCTGGCAGTGCACATAAGATGGCAGTTCTGGAGGGGGTGAGGTAGAAGTGCTATCACTGTTGGATTCAGAGGATGATTCAGCAATGGGCTGCTTTCCCATGGTAGAGGAGAAAGAGCCTGTTTATATTTGTTAACACAGTAAACGATCGAAAAACACGAAATGTGACTGAGCACAGACCATCCAAATTGGGATCTGACTCCACTCTAGGGCTTGTCACTGTACGTACCGTATATGCTACAGACATTTTGTCCTGTACTACGGACATAGTGTGGGTACAGTACAGTGATCATGTATGAATTAAAAGGCAAAACAGTACATTACAGGAGGCTTACAGCCATAATACAGCTACGGAAAGGCACAAAAGCAACTAATCTATTAATTTAATGAAATATTATCCACATCATCCAAGATCTCGATGACCTCCTTCTGCGCTAGCCTAAGCTGTGCTTTTAACACCATCAAGGTTTGAATAGTGTCAGGCTTGAGACTCACCTGCTGGACAGCGATTTTATCACATCCCCCAGAGAAAACACACTCAACAGCAACAGCAGAATCTAGAGGCAAATTTTAGTTCCTGGCAAGCCCTACTACAAAATATAAAGAATAATACCTGGAATACAGTGTATGTCATGTGCTGTGAGGCTGGTGTTTGTGCTATGCACTCCACACTGCCACATGGCCCCGCCAAACAAAAAGCCATGAACCAACGATGCTCATCTTTGCCTGAGGACAACTGCTGACAATGCACATCCCATCACCTGATCACAGATGACAACTATCTTTGCCTGCATTGCACCTTTGACCAGCGTTGCACAAGTGATCCCCACTGTCGCTGTGTCCCCATAGAATCTCCTTGGCATCGCCTCCGAGCCTCCCTATGCCCTAGAACATTCCCAAGAGGGTTCTTGACGATTCTCATCGACATCTTCCTAATTAGGAAACAACCTTACCAAATCTGGAATCTGCCTATTCACAGTCACCATGGACATTTTAGGTGTTCCCTGCATACATAGTAACGACCCTCAGACACCTAGCAGCCTATGAGGACCGTTTCATAGGACCACAGGAATGGTATCACAGGCAGGACTCTGGGCACACCCCAAATTGGTCACTACATACGCGATGAAGAGGACCATTGAGTCGACGCTCGCAATGAAGGAGTGACCCCTAGCGAACTGGTTGCCTCTGAGGCACCTCGAAGTGCTTCCTGGACTTCCTCTCCCGCTCAGGGAGTCTGCTCCGTACCTCTTCGACGCATTCTCTTGCAAACAAAGAACAACTTCACCATCCCGAAATGGCCTCCCCGGTTTCGCACCATGTGGCTACCTCAAAACGACACCCACAATGGTCAGCGGTTTCAAGGAGAAGGAAAACGACTTGTGATGGGTCCAGAACAGGTATAAAAGGGAGAAGGATTTGAAGGAAGTAGACAGACATCTCTCGGGCTTCAGCTCTCAGAAAGAGCAGTTCTCACAGCCTTACCTCCTTTGTTGTCATTTACTCGTATAAACTCAGGACACACACACTCTCTCTCTCTCGTTCTCTCTCTCTCTCTCTCTCTCCTGCCAAGGGTTGGAGCAGGCACAGTCTAAACCGTCTTTATCACACTCTCAGGAGTGTCAAGGATTTCCTTTGCCATGCACAGCCTATCATAAACAACATCTGAAGAAGTGCCCTCACAAATAGAGCAAAGCATCCACAAGGTACTTCTCCTCTCTCAATCTCTCGGCTCACAGCAGGTGCACCCACTGGGTGGAGATCATCATTACCTCAGTCTACCTGCTCCCCACATTGCACTCTATGGCGCACATCTATCCCCCCATATCCTTGTTACCTTCCAGCTCTATTACCCCCTAGAGGCCAAACATTGTTGCTCTTCAGACCACATATCCTCCAATAGCGACACCACGGTCATCATCACAGCGCCAGCTTGTACAAATTGGGGAAAGCATTGTAGTTCAGACACCACCAGCCAAGTAAGTCAGTTGTCTCCATTGACAGTGGCAACGTCGTCATCTGGAAATAGATGTCGAGCTCACTGATGACAAAGTACATCTCCTGCTGGCTGGAAAGTTGGGACAGGAAGCTCTGTTTTTTGGGCGAGGCTCCGAATGCAGTAGGCTTTGAGTTTGTCGGAGCGGTGTTTGGTGCGGGACAAGATAAGGATGACTGGGGGGCATAGTTATCACGGTACTCATTGGAAAGTTCCTGCTTAGCGAGTTTGAGCTCCCCAAGAAGTGTGTAATTGTCCTCAAAGCACTTTTCTAGCCCAGCATAGCTGACACAAGGATCAAGGACTGCAAAAGAAATCAGTAAAATCAATCTGTAATGAAAATACTAACTTACGAGCAGCCCAGAGGTAATACGGTGATGCATCAAATTTATAGTAGTAGTCGCTGAGCTTGGTATGAGCATTGGCGAGGCCTTGCTTGAGCATGGCATCAGCCGTGTTCGGAAGTTCAGAGAGGATGTCTTTAATCGTCCTCTGCAGACTACGGAAGACTAAATGTGTCTGCGACAGCATTGGTTTACTGGTGGTTGACATTTCAGTCATGGCCTGACAAAATTCACTTAGCCAAGACTGAACCGTCTGCAGGGCCTCCCAGTCCAAGTCCGAGAGCGCAAAGTCAACAAGATCAGAGCTTAACATAACGAGTAATTGCATTGCGATTATGTATTGCGTGGCCTATAGGGAAGGATCATGAACAATAGTGGAATCTCTAATACCATGGTCAGCTTACAAATTGACGTCCACCGTGTTTGAACATCCAGGATGAGCATGAGGTGCGCTTCTGAAAGCTCGGCATCTAGACCATCAAGAGATATTTTGACAGTGAGCTCCCATGCTCAGCGGCGCTGCGGCAAAGACCGAACATGCTTAACAATTTTTCAAAGCTAGGGATCGTCACCGTCCGTCCCGGCGGACGGACGGCGTGCCAAAGACGGCCGTCTGGTGGACCGTCCGTCGACGGTACGGTAGCTGAGGCTCTCTCGTAACGCTTGACGGGACGGGACGGTGGACGGGACGGCCGTCTGACGGTGGACGGTCGGACGGAGCCCAGTAAAGCATGTGTAGAAAGGAACTATAGAGTTTAATAGGATTATAAGTATACAATAAGTACGAGGAATAGAAAGGAAACGATAAAATTAGTAGAATCATAAGTACGGAATGCGTACGAGAATAAGTGTCAATCTGAATCAGAGCCCGCCAAGTCAATAATGTCCGTCGTTGCTCTCTTGAGCACTCGCTGGGCCTGAGCCACGGCGCGCTGCCGGTCCAACTTCACACGCGCCTTGACGAGCATCAAGGTCCGGATTGTCTCCGCCTTCAATCGGGCCCGACGGATGCCAATAGTGTCTCGTCCACATGAAAAGACCCTCTCAACAGCAACAGCGGAGCCTGTCATAGAGAAAAATTAGGATTAAACGGTGGAAGGACTATTAGCCAACATACCTGGGATGCAGTGGATATCTCGAGCTAATTTGTACAAGTTCGGGAAGGTACTTTCCCGATTCTTCCACCATCTCAAGATGTCGCACGTCTCCATATCCTCGGGTTCTGCCGTCATCTCGAAATATTTATCAAGCTCGCGTTTAAGCTGTGATGTTGGAGAGACGTTGCTCCTCTTGTAGCGCCCAAGGAAATCGAATTTGGAGGGAGAGGTGGGGCCAGTCGTTGATGCTGCCGTGTCGCCAGGTGATGCCAGAGATGGACTTTTTGCATAGTGAGTAGTGTACTCCGTGTAAAGCTCATCCTTGGCATCGTCGAGAGACTGAAGGAGAGTCGGATCGGACTCGTAATCTTGTTTGAGGCCTTCGTATGAGATCCGGGGGTCAAGAACTAGCAAAGGATTAACCAGTGATAGTAAAAAGTAAAACCCAGCTCACGAGCGGCCCATAGATAATATGGTGATGTGTCGAAGCGGCTGAAGTACTCGCTCAGCTTCAGATGAGCCTGGACAAGCCCGTCTCGCAGCTTCTTCTGAGCCGCACCCTGGGTGGGATTGATCGGCACAGGAAGATTACAGATATTTGACTTAACGGCTGATTGAAGGGTGCGAAAGATGGCGTGAGTCTGAGAGAGCATTGGCTTCTTAGTCGCTGACATCTTCGCCGTGGCTCCTTTAAATAGACCGAGCCATTCCGAGACGAGCTTGATGGCATCCCAGTCCTCGTCAATTATGCCCAAAGCAGTCAAGTGCCATAGGGTTAGGGTTATAGATCAATAAGAGAATAGCGCCGAGGGTTTCAAGCAAGGAGAGGGGGGGGAGGCCACAACCAAGCTGCGGGGCAAGGAGCATAACCAGAGTGAGCACGTTGATGAGCGGCGCTAAGACAAGCGAGAAAAATTTTGCAGCGGCAATGGTGTAATGAAGCGATGCTGCCGCCAGTAAAGAGATGACCGCATCTGGAGGATCTGTGCGTCGTCAGCCACGATAAGGCATCGACTTGAGAGTAAACACACATTGTGGGCGACAGAACTCTGCCACCTCAACACCTGCGGACATGGTAGTAGTGCGTTGGCAGAATATTCTTGATCCTCGTTTCCATTGCCAATTTATATGGGGAGTAGGCCTCAGGGTTATTGAGCAAGAGCAGGGACGTCAACGGGGACCTCAGGCTACCCGACACAACAGACAGCGGGATTGCAATGGAGGACAGTGCAGGATGCATTGACGAAGGGAGCGGGAAACAGAGGGATCTGCAACAGTTTCCACGATTTGCACGGAATTTTTTCCGGGGATTCACTAGCCCTGAACCGCCAGCAGATTAGTGTAATTATGACCAGAATTATCCGTCCGTCCTTCCGTCCTCCGGTGGACGGGACGGCCGTCCTCACTGCCGTCCGGCGACGGGACGGCAGGCTGGGGAGATCAGGAACCCGGAGACGGGACGGGACGGTTGTCCATCCGTCCGTCCGTCCAACCGTCCTGGACGGGTACGGTGACGATCCCTATTCAAAGCTGTATAATAGCTTGAACCAATAATAATGATTTTGCATTAGATGGACATCGCACCTTGAAAACGGCCAAAGAGATGCCATGGGCTCTGGGGACGTCGGATTCCAGACTGTCCCCTTGCTCCATTCGTGCAGCAGCAGCACAGTCAGCATTGTGGTTATCCTCCTGTGTGACTGTCTCCTGGTATGTGTGCTTTGACATCTGAGATCCAGCTTTCTTGCTTTCCTCTTTGGTCAAGGCACATATAACATCCAAGAGCTAGCACAGTTAGAAAGTATGTCAGTTCTTGAATAGAACACCGTTTACCTTGATAGCCGCCAGATGCACTGTGTGCGGCATGCATCGCATCCGTGACTTGTGAACTGAGAAGTCAAAAATACCTTCCACAAAGCACTTCTTCTCGATACTCGAGTATCGCCAGTCGATACTCTCAAGCATTGTGTTGCTATTTGTTGCATTGTCCATCACAAATGCAACAATCTAATTGCATGGAAATGAGCTAACCGTGGGGTGTTCTGAAGCAATAACTTACTCTGCCTTTGAGTCCGTACTTTTCGAGCGTTTTCCAAACAACATTTGCCATGCTATCACCTGAGTGGTCTCCAACGAGCTCAGCAAAATCAATCAGGCACTCCTCTGAAAGCTGAGATAAATGATCATGAAAAAAGGCGATGAAAAGAGGGATACATATGGAGTTTTCCATCGTTATCAACCCAGTGAACTATGATTGCTATGAAGGCATGTCCATTGCTCGACGTCCAGGCATCAAGTGAGACTGCGAATTTTGAGGTGTTTTTCTGGATTTATGTGACCGTTGAATTAAAATGAATACACAGAAGGCCAACTCACTGCAAAAAGGTCCTGCAACTTCTCCTCAACCTCGACACCCATTGCAAGAATACGGCGTTGGACAGTCTTTGGGCTAGGGATTTGAAGAACGTGCCCAGAATGCATGTGAACATACTGTACTATTTAATTCAATTCGCGCGCCCTGTGACCCGTGACATCAAGCAACGAACTTTCATATTCGTCGATTGCCCCTGGGGACCGTGACACAAAAAAAATTCGCACTTTGCTCCAGGACATCCAGAATTCCATTCTAAGCTCAGCTGCCTTGATTCTGAGGCGAGATAAATGAAATAACACACACTCAGCAAGTTTCAATAGAACTTGAAGGTTTTGTGAGCTGCCAGTCCGATTCGCAATGCTTTAGCATCGAGCGAGTGCGTGTGGGAATGGGACAAGTCGAGTTTCTCCGATCACGTCAGAAATGGCAGCTGTGTGAGCGCCGCGGCCATTCCAACATCAGGGCGTGTCAGCGAAGAAAAAAAAGATTTTGGACGCGTTTTTTTTTTCGCAATTTTGTGACTTTTTTGACAAGTTCGCGCTCAGCCTTGGTGACCTGTGACAGGCGCGAAATTATTCGTCGATTTTGGGGCCTGTGACGCGTGACCGACGAATTGAATTAAATAGTACAGTAGTTCAGCAGATCCTTGAATTCCGGCTCGGTGACAGCAGAGAAGGGCTGGTCACAGGCGGCAACCCACTTGGCAAGAAAGAATATTACGAGATCTTGACTTTGAACAAAAGGGAAAAACTTGCCCGTCTTTCGGCTTACTGCTTCTCGAAGGCAGTCTCAATAGAGTTTTGAATTTTCCTGGCCTTCTCTGCAAATTTGCGTGACACCAGCTCGGTCATCTCTTTCTTCCCATGGGCAATCTCTAACTCTTCTTCGGCAGGGGGCGGTGCATCCTTCTCATTCCAGACATGGAACATCCGGTAGTGCTCCGGGAACTTGTCCTTAATGTGGGTTCTGAGGGCTACAAAATGCTTAGCAGGAGAGGTTAATTGTAGCGCTGCAACATACTGCTCAGATTGCTGTTTGAGCTGGCGGTAAGGGTAATGATCTTCTTGTTGCCCAGATTGCACCGGTAGGATTTGCTGGTGTCGCCTGGATCGTCATTGTCCGGAACGGTGAAGAAATGTCGGATGGGGTTCGATTTCTATTGAAGATTGAAATTATTCAGATCAGGATGTAATAGATGTGAACATCTTACTCATTGCACTGGAAGCTTTAATTGTTTTGCAGCGTTAGGTCTGTCAGAAGGCTCGCAGCCCTGCGAGTCGTGGCAGTCAGATTTGTCTTCGATTTGGTGTAGATCACTTACCGGTTCAATGACCTTTTCAGGCTGATCAGCCATCCTCTTCCTCTTCTTCCTCGGCTTCGCCCTCGTGTTGTCATTCTCCTTCTCTTTCCCTTTACTTTTCCATACTCCATTTGCGCTTGGATCAGTTTTAGATGCGAGCCCTTCAGCAAGCTGAACATAATCAGGGTGAAGACAAAACACAAAAAGTGTCGGGTGCACTTACCTCAGAATTGTCCAAGACCACCTCGAGTTCACTATCCGATTCCTCGTCCTCGCTACTGTCTTCATTGACGAATGACCCTCCATCTGATTCGCCTGGTTGATCGTCATCAGCAGGTGTGCTCTTCGAAGTGGTAACTTTGCTCGCTGAAGTGGCGGTCCGTTTGCGCTTTTTCTTGGCTGAGGCTCATCGTCTCCCAAATCCAATGCTGTGAGGGCCAGATGCATGCACTGAGCCTTGTTTTGATTGCGAGAGCAAGAAGAGCTCTTCGAAGACTCAGCAACAGGCTCATCATCTGAAAACTCAAGTCAATTATATTTGGCGAGGGACAAGTATTGGATGAGACCACAAACCGTCAACATCCATCTCGTCAACACTTCCACCAAGAATGGGAACGGAAAGAGTGATTCGCGACAGGCTGCCCAATCCATGCTGCCGAACGGTGTCCACCCAATCAATGCGATGGAGCAAGAAGCCAGAACTGCAGGTCCATGCAGAGACCGTCTCAAAGAAGTTGGACAGCAGCAAGCCCTGCTTCCAGAGCCGAACACCGAGCTCAAACAGTGTTGTATCGGGGCGAACTCCTATGAAAATAATGAGAAGTCATTGGCGAAAGGAAAACCACGCTACGCACGCATATGAACGGGCCGCTTTTCGTCTGTTCCGTGAACAAAGATACTGAACTCGTAATTTTTCAGGTGCTTCTTTTGGTTCCGAGGGGATAAATTAGACCAGTGCGCGCGCGTTCTCCGAACGTGAAGTATCCCAAGAGAGATAATAAGTGAACCTGAACAAAACCGTTGCAGGTGGAGAACAATTCCTTCAGTAATATGAGCAACATGCAGTGAGAAGGCAATAAACCACATCGTACCAAATGCATTGATAAAAAGACATTTGTACGCAAAAAATTGAAATGACCCCGAAGGCAACCATCCATGAAGGGAGACCCTCAACCAATGTGGCAAACGGCAGCAGCAGAATGATAGAAAGAATCGGAAGAAGAAAAAAGGCTACAAATTTCAGGAATTGAAATGCAGCATCGCGAGCACATTCAGCAAGACATGTCGCAATCTGGCATATATGGCCTGGGATTGAAGTGAAGATGGATAGTACCGAGAAACAAAATTGTCGATTTCGAAAAGTGGACGAGGTCATGCGTTGCAGAGACTTCTGTCGAGCCTCCAGGATGTCAGGACGGGCCCCAAAATGCCTGAAAAACCAAAATTTCCGCTTCTGGAGACGAAAATTTTGGGGGTGTCACGTGAAATTTATATTTTGAACGACACGTAGCTTTGCCGGTGGAGTAAATTTTCCAGATAAAATGAGGGGTAACCATGAATCTATGGACTCTTAATATACAGATTGATCGACGATTTCCCCCTGGGTCACATATAGTCCCGCAGCGACTTCGCTGGAAGTGGACAACTAGGTTCTCCACGCATCAGCCCTGAGCCGAACAGCGTCAGTCTCCGAAACACAGAGTAAAATGAGGAAACCCACTCCAGTCCATTAAGTACCATTTCCATCGCATGGGCATCTGGAAAATTGGCCATTCCTTCAAATTCGTGGCTCACCCGTCCCATGTCGGAGTACATTTGCGCGAGAGGATCTCCAGGCGCGATCCACATTTGGGGCGCAAGTGTCGCATCGAACTCACTCAGATCCATCATGGGATCAAACGTTTGAAACTGAGCGTCGGCCATGGAGTGGTCAAACGGCTGAGGAAACAAGATGCTTGACGGGTCGGCCGATGACCGTGTGTCCCCACTATGAGGGTTGTGCGCGTTGGAGCATTCCTCTGTGTTGAGAGCAACTGGCACCGACAGTCGAGAGGCGGAAGTCAATTTCGCCAGAATGTGCCTGGAATACGATTAGCGGTATCGTCGCGTATGCATGTAAACACCTACCATAGCATACCCGCAATTTCCCAACTGAATGCGAAATCTTGAGTAACGAGATGGTTGAGAGGAGATCCATTGGAAATGCTCACCGATTTCCGCACAGATGGATTGCCTCCATGCACTTGTGAACATTCGCCATGTCGCGACCCGGATCCGGCATCAATCCGGTTCGCTTGGCGCTCCACACGTTGAGCAATAGAATGAGGCCGGAGTTAAACACCGCTTGCTATGGAAGGAAGGCGCACCGGATCTAAACATGACGAGAGACCGCAATCGAAAGCACGCACCAAATTTCTAAAGGTCGGTATGTTCCCATTGCGTCGCCTCTGAACGTCTACCATGTTCGCACATGCCCTCGCCGCATTCGTACAGATGCTCAAGGACGGCAGTGCAGGCTGAACCAATGGTAAATGATATAAGCTGGGTTCTACTCAACAATCAAACTTTACACACGCACCGGCGATGCAGAGTCGCGTGGTATCAGGATAAATGAGCGGTGGATGAGGATCTGCACATGGTAGTATGCGCAATGCAACGCAACAGACTGGTCGAAGAAGACTTGGTCTTCGCGCGTAGGGTCCCAGTGCACTGCCCTATGTGTGAGATGCCGTGAACAGTAAGATAAAAAAAAACTCACGATGATCTGGAATCTGGGCATCCCAGTTGTTCAGCACCGAATCCAACTCGGGGATTGCGTACTCCTCCCAAGGGCCTTTTATTGCGAACAACGCTAGCATTTTGTTGGTTGAATACTGCGTACGCCAGCGTCAACATCTTGATCTTTGCAATGCACCTGGCGGAAAGGATGAATTCGAATGGAACTCACAAGGCCCTTCAAACAGAACCCGAGGATATGATTGAGCCACATGAACGTGTTGAAGAACGTCACTCGGGAGGGCACGCCTGCGGGCTGCTGGAACGGGCGCGTGGGGTGTTCCCAGTATTCGTCATCCACTTCCAGCGCCGGATCGATGTCGAAGCTGGCAACGGGAACGAAAGAATGTCAGGGAAATGCCAGATATGCGGAATCACATTGGAAGTATCTGGCAATACAACTCACTCATCGTACTGTAGCGCGCATGTGCGGCCTATCCCCGCGCTAATGACGCGGTCTAGGTATACGAGGATCCAGAACGCACGCTTGTACAACTCGCTCTCGACCGACGGAGGCTCGACATGCGCCTTTCGGCAGTGGACGCCAATATCCTGCAGCATATTTCTGTCAACTCAAAGGATCGCAGAAGTATTCACAGTGAACAATCACCTGTGCAAGCCGCAATCCGATGCCGACGAGAGTCCAGCACGCTTGTGGGTTAGCAGAGCCATCGAGGAACATCACGGCCAGCTACGGATTGGGTAGGTGGAATGAATATGCATGGTATGACATTAGATGAGACGCCACCTACACAATAATACTGCAAGTCATAAAGCGTCGCCTGCCCCCAAAACCGGCTTCCCATAGGCGGGACCTATCCCCGAAGTCAGGCAAAACAAGGTTGACAGAGCATTATCGAAGATCCCTTACCTGGTCGAACCACTCTCGTCCGCACGCAAGATTTGTGTGGGTTACGCTGGGGTTCATGCTCCACCGCGAACCAATCGCGCATACGAGCAGAAGCGTCGCTGCGAAACCATCGTCCCTGCATAGTTAGACGTATCAGCAACAATCAAGAGAAAGAGAAAAAGAAACAGGCACAGACTTCAAATGCAGACCTTGCGCGACACTCCGCTCGAACGTCGGCCGATGCAGCAGAGGCAGATAAATATTCTGGTGCGTGAAATACAGTTCGATGAGCTCGCCTAAAAGAGCCTCGGACGGGAACTTGAGTAATCCGTATGTGCCGCATGCTGTACGGTTGCTCCACCACTGTCAGGATGGGACATCAGTGAGTCGCCCGGACCTCGTTGAGCATTCTTGCATGTATATAAATGCACTCGCCGGCTTCCGCGCCCAATATTTCATGCGACGGCGGGGGGCGTTCCACGGTTCAGCATCGTGGTCTCCTCCACGGTCGTCGTCCAAAAGATATTTGGAGGAAGGACGGTGTGCGCGCTTCACATCTGCTTTGAGATCGATGGCGGCCTTGACGAGAACGGCTTCAGAACTTTTTCCGACGAAGGATGTGCCCAGCGTCATCCTCTCAAACTTCACACAAAGGAATCATTGGTTATCATATTGCATACAACGAGAGGGAGAGAACGGTTTACACGCACCTCCGTGGCGATGTCGAGGTGCGGTAAGTCACTGATGTGCGGCGGGGGCTCTGGCATGGAGAGACTGTTCATCGTTTTGCGCATGATTCGTAGCGAAGCGGTGAGGCCGTCAAGAGGCGGTTGAGCATCCGCGTTTGCGTCGCTATTGGGAGCGGGTGGAAAGTTTGACTTTGGAGAAGACGGGGGATGAGTTCGGGGGCTTTACGCGGGCGAGTTCGGACGTGAACTCGCAGACCAGCGCTTCAGATCGCTTGAGCCGGGCTTCAAGAGATTCGATGTAGCTGGGTGCGAATTGTTCGCCATATCAAAGTTCAGAGAGGAACGGCAACGCACGTTTTCGTCCGGCGTTTCTGGACGTCGAAAGAGTATTACGGATAGTTCATGTCACCAGTTCGAGGGACCCACCACTGGGCTCTTGAAGTATGTGCAGTCGAGATTGGCTTCGGTGCACATTTTGCACTTCTCCCCAGGAATCTGCGATTCGTAACCTACTGGGCATCAAAAGTTGCAAACGGTATCCGACCGGAAGGAGGCTTACAGCCCGCTAAAAGAGAATGAGACGTTAGCACAAGAAACCCAAAGAAGGGCGGGGAAAGAAGGAACTGCAGTAATTGTAAAGCCTAAGACAGAACGCACTCTTCCTACGCCGGCAGACATCACACGGCCGCTTGACTTTGCGTTGTTTGCGGCGGACTGACTTGTCATTGTTGCGTAGCGAGGTAGAGTCCATTTGACACCTAGAGGGCTGCAATTGCAGCTCGGCGAGGGTCAAGGCAAAACGCAAGAGCATCAGGAAATTCGAGAAAATCCTGAATGACGTTGTGTGGGTTACAACTGATCGGCAAGATTGCCGACACCTTGCAAAGCCTTGTAACCTCATGTAACCTGTTCACAATCCTCGCGATTATGTTACAATGAGCCATATAGTTTGCAGAGACTTTGTCAAGGGGCAGCAATAATTAGAACAGTAATGTATTCCCATTGTATGTTGTGCCAGATCTGGGGGTGTTTGCATATTCTTAACTTTTGTGTGTTTATTATACCTTTGTACATGTGCATTTGAACGTATGTCCTGATTTCTAAACGACTCGGACACGGTATCCATGAAGCCTTGATGAAGCTCGCAATCATGGATGCCTCCGGAGCCACGATGCGATGTTGAGCATGGTCCAGGCATGATCTTACAACTACCAGCGAAAGCAGGCTGCTAGCGCCTCGGATTTCCGTGTCATCCTCTGGATTCGCTCAGACGGGAGTCTAGTCTGTTAGTTACCGCGTCAATTAGCCGGCCGCCTGCCTTATTATGTAACCATCATGGATGCATGCGCAAACATGCCCTTCGCGAGACGCGTCTCGACGCGTCTCCCATCTTCTCTGATGGTCGGACTGAGCGGCCTGGCCTCCAATTCATTTAAATTAACCTCTGGGGCCATTAACTTGTGCTTGGAGATGGATTGGGTCGCTTCCGACAGAAACAGGCTGAAATTGGGAAAAGATATTGGTTTGAGCACGTTTCGCGCTAGAAACGACTCGCGAACGTGCCACGGGTTTATACGAGGTGTTAAGTTTGGTCTTGCATTCGAAAATTGTGTAAAACTCTGCAAGAGGGTTCACAACGCGTCCCAGTCGCGTCAAGCACGTACCCACGTGAATCTCGGCTAACGCAATCTTACATAATAACGCAGGCCGCCGCCTAATTTACGCGGTAACCAACAGACTTTATCGAGCGAGGTACGAGCTAGAAACGATAAAGCGTCTGTCCAGAGAGACTAACGGGAGTCGGGCAACAGAGATTTCTTCAGATCTGCGCGCGATGGGGTGGGACGAGATTTCTCTAAGTCCATTTTCAAGCGGGAGATCAACTGACTGCTGCGCGATCACCGGACCGCGTATGCGCCAACAAATGATGAATGATCTGTATATCATGGCAACGGCATTTCGACTCCGCCATGTTCGTCTTTCTTCCTTCCCCACCATCGTCGACCACCCTCCTTCCCACCCGCTCCTCCTTGTCCGCCCGCCTTGTCGTACTGCACCGAATTTCAACTTTCAGTCCGCTCTTAGCGTGTTCATCGCAACTTCCAAAGCCTCAAATGACCGATTTACCCCCTGACGCCTCAACACCGCCGGCCTTCAAGCTGGGCAAGACAACAAGCCTTCGAGCAAGCCACTTCAAGGTCTCAAGCCGCCTCGAAGTTCCAAGACAGCTCAGGTTTCAAGCTTCAAGCTCTCAGTGTCCTCTTCAAGGAATCTCAAGTCATACAACTGGCGTGTTCGCGAGTCAAGACCATCAACTCAAAGACTTTAAGAATCAAGACTCCAGTGCGACGCCAATCAAGGTGGTTCAAGATTTACAAGCTGCTTAAGCCTCGAATCGTGTCGGGGGATCTCGGTATATGTGTAGCACCTCGGTATGCGTGGAAATATATTTGTTTTGCTTTACTCGTCGAGGCGTGTGGTATTAAGTGAATGGGAACAAATCGGGGGTGCAGGGGCAATATCCGGTACCCGCCTGGTGCACCTTAAGACATCTTATACTCCCATATATTGCCGTATAACGCATTACATGCCTTGCACATCTTGCAAGGTTGACAATAATTGTGACTTTGACAAGGGGCGCACGCTCGACATATTGCCATATAATGCCTTGTAAGATATGTCACAAGAATTGTGAAGATTGCGAGCCTTGCGAACCTTATAATCACCTTATATTGCCTTACAGGGAAATCCCGAATTTGCTGATGAGGCAAATGCCGTGATTACGTCGCCCTGCCCTGCAGCGGATCATTGATGTCTCCTGCGGAACACAATTTCGAACTCCGATATGTCGCAGTTGAGCTTGAGTTGAGCGACGGTTGATAGTACGTGTATAACGATCTGAGATTTGCGCGTCTTGGATTCCAGTGATGAGTCTCTGTAATTTTAAAACGGCTCACGGGGAAAAATATGCTGCAAAAGTGAAAATGATCCCGGAATCGAACGTGTTAGGGAAAGTAACGAGGGAAAAAGCATGCATGACCTTTGGTGATTTAAACCTGTTCTATAGCAGTTCTAGAGATCTGCTGGCTGTCTCTACAACTCGGAGTATGGTTCGAATTCCCGAATACAGCGGGGCTGCGGCCTCTTCCAGCGTTCATCATCCTTGCGATCAGGATCAGACGCCCCAAAGTACGGCCATGTTGGGAGGTAGCACATTTCCTATAATTGCCTTCAGCCATTCAACTATTTGCCTCTTCTAAAAAAAGTCGCACCTCAGGCGGGCATGACGGACGACACTTAACCCAGACGCTCCAATCTAGCCATGCCATCAGAGCGCGTGCGTCGGTGCGTCATTCTTCCAAGATTCGGCCTAGCGTGAATGTCGAGCAATTCTCGTTCCCGGGGGAAGATGCATCGAGACCCGCATGCACGCCAGCCGCCCACATACGCACCACCACACGGCAGATCTCCTTGTTCGTCCCGTCCAGCGCATCTAGGAAGACGCGTTCTGCATCCGCCAGCTGCGAATGTAGCGTGGGGCTGCGGCGAATGTGCGACGTGTGGGTTTTTGCGCATGCGTGCCACACCGGCAATACCCACGCTTCGTCTGTGCCATTGCTGTCGCCAACGCGCAGTATAATACAGATAGGGCATCAGCATTACTCGTAGCTGCGTTTGAATCGTCCTCGTGCGCTGACGCTGGTTCGCCGGAGTGGTCGTGTTGAGCAGATATGCCAGCGTCTCGAGACGATCCGCATAGCGGTCCACCACCAGGTGAAACAATGTTTTCCAATCGACTCCGCTCCCAATAGCGATATCAGAAGCTAGCAACGTTCGTAGGCGGTTGTTCACCGCCGCCATATCGGCGGCAGAAATTCCGAGCACACGATGATCCCAGCGTTTCTTGCCTTCTCGTTGAGCGATGAGGGACGGCGCAAGAGATATATCATAGAATAAGATGAGCCTCGTGAGATCGAACTGGATGCGAGTCTCTCGATACGTTGATCACGTCTGCGAGGAAAGGGAAGGTGTTTCAGCTCATTGTGAGTCAAGAAAAGCGCTAGGAGAGGAACGGCGGGCCAAGGCCAAGGCACCAGCGAGCATATCGCTTAAAAAGACGAGTTGCGTCAGTATAAGAACGATGCTACCCTGAACCGTGCGGTAAATGGCCTGGATGCATCGACGAGTATGGAAGCCGGTACCAAATTTTCATGCGTCGTGTCACTCGCAAAAGCACTCCCCCTTGAAGCTGGGGATGATAAAGCTGAGATAAGCCGAGATTTTAGGGACTGATCTCGTTCCGGGCCGGGTGGAAGAATCGGATTGATGCTTACGGCGGTTTCAAGAAAGAAAGAAAGAAAGAAAAGTCACGGGAGAAGGAAGCAAGCAAGGTAGCGACAAGTACCCCAATCTGCTTACTATCAGGTGCTGTTCATTTCGGGTCGACTCATTCAGTACGGTGGGGATTTGAAATAGTAACAAGTTCCGACTCAGCCCGGAGGATAAATTCTTGGACGTAGACGCCGAGTTAACCCTCAGCGCTCTGCGAGGACGGTTCAATAGCTTCCCTCGTTGCATAGTTCGCTCATACGGCTAGTTATGTAAACGACTACAATGAGGGAGCTGCAATGTGGAAGGTCAGACTTCACACGACCGCTTAACCCCACAAAGAGCGAAAGGTGAGACTTCTAGCTACAAATTATTTCAATAGATACACAACAGGACCCAACATTATAGTAAGAGGAATGGAAGGATTGAAAACAAGAAAAGAATCGAGTGGGAGACCATCAGTCCCGCCTGTCCGCCATGCTTGGCCCCAGCAGTGGGAGACGGTCCAGCGGATGACTGTCCTGTCGGTGGCTGCTCAGTGAGCTGGGCCATTCGTACGTTAATAACATCCGTCTTTGCACTTGTGGGGTTCGTCTGGGAGAGAAGCTGCACGGAGCTGCCGGTCGGAGCTTGTGACACAGATGCGCCAAAATTGAAGCTGTATTGGGGGAGAATTAGAACCGAACTGAATTGAATGCTTGGTAGCGTACACTGAGTAAAAGTTACGCATGACTGATTGCTTTGGGTCAAATAGAAATCATCTCGACGAAGATATAGACGTACACGAGTCCCCAAAGATCATGTCGAAATCATCTGGAGATCCTGGTGCGGCAAACCACTGAGCTACGCAAGTGACGACGTTGGTGACGTTGTTAACAAATATCTCCGTTAGATCCAGCGGGTGGATGGGGAAGGGCTGGCCCCTGGAACAATTCTTAGGGAAGAATTACGCCGAACAGATGGGCAACTCACCCCATTCCGACCGAGACAATTGAGGTCGTATTGCAAGGGACCGTCCAAAGCGGGCTTGGACTGCCCGAGCCATCTACCACAGTCAACAAAGAGCCTGGAATCTTGGAGAATATAGAATCAATCAGTGGGCTGGGCAGCGAGGCCGTGGGGGTCCCCGTATCCAGGACCGTCGCCAGCTTGCCCGCAGGGGCGGTGGATACGACTGATGACGGAAGAGGGACGTCCACGCCGTCTACAGAGAAGCTGTCTACGGCGATGCGCCATCTGTTAAGTGTGCCGGAAAGCAGAGGGATGGTGGGAGCATTGGCAACTGCCGTATACGTTGGGTCAAGCTCGTTGATGGTAAAGGACGCGTCCGCGGTGTCCTCAAGATCGCCGGTACGTGAAAGTGATATGCCGATGAAATTATCTTGGCCCGGCGTTTGATCAAAAATGTTGAACAGGAAGGGATTTCCTAGGGTCGGATTGGATCCATTTGCCTGCAGAGTAGCAGTGATCGGCGAGGTTTCGATACTCTCGAAAGCGAGGCCAATGAGGCCATCGATTCCTAGACTCTGGACAAGGGCTACATCGATCTGGAAGGTAACATCAGTGGAATATTCATGACATGACTACGAATTTCGCACAAATGTAGCGTTTTGGAAGACTGCAGATGTTGCAGTCAGAAGTCTATTCATTCTCACGGCAACATACCCTGCTGATTGACTTTATATGTCCCCAGTTCCACCGATCCAAATCCAATTGTTCCAGATACATTCCCGCCAGCGAAAGGAGCCAGGATGGGGATTCCGGTATTATCAAAAATGAAACTGCTCGGTGGGATAACCCTAAACCCAACTGATTTAGTGTTACATCGTACTGGACTCACCGATCGACCTACCAGAGATCTGAACTCCCAGTATCAATGAGCACTTTGAAGCCTATGCCACGATTTATGGTTCAGCACAGCGACCCCACGGACGGCATCTCTCACTTTGTCCGTTGATAGTGAGGTTGGTCGTATACTAATAATATAGCAACGGTTATTAGGAGGACTCATCAATAACAACGCTGAACGCACCCGAACATCAATGCCTTCCAGAGCGACTGCTTGCAATGTCGCTCCGGGCTGTTGGTCTCGAGACTGAAGGAAGCGCGTGCCCTGCACAACGAGCGCATATGGCCGCTCCGCGACCGCAGCGAGAAGAAATAACACCGCAAACAACCACATGAGAACAAAGGAATAGAATGGAGAAAGTGAAGAAAGGGAACGGGTTCTGGGGACCCAGGGATCTTCATATTTATATCGAAGACATGAATAGCACTGCTGTGGTTTGCGCGACAACACCCGATCAACATGTCGAACTTTAGACAAAGAAGATGCGTATCCGATGATGTCCTGCCGACTGGAAACTCAGCGATTATACGACAAATGCTTACCGTTTTCAGAGATTCAAACATTGCGCAAAATAGTTGTTGCTCACCTGTGAGTCAGAGGGCGGAATCCGCCGGATAAGACCTTAGAGGATCAATAGAGGACCCAGATGCCGTGGACTTCGGCTATGCAAAGATCGGAAAATCAGCGCCGTAGCAACCGTCGCACAGGTGTGATCAACGGATAAGACTCAGGATACATATTATGCTCAACTAGGTTACCGATTTCGTGCCTTGCAAACAGATGAAGCACAGCTTTTGCTGTCGAATTGACATGTAGCCGAATTAAGCGAGCGCCTTGTGCTAGACACCTGATAGGACGAGGGAAAGCAAGAGCACGAGGAGAATGTCCAAGAATCGGAGAATCCGCCCAAGTGGCCTGAACCGAAGGTGTGGAGTGTATCAGAAAGAACACGGCTGACTATTGCATAGATAGTACCGCCCGAAGTGAATTCACCCTATAACGCCGGCTCATGCACAATAGACGCCCACCGTATACTGCGCAACGGCAGGATGAGGATTGCGAGAATAGCTGCTGTGCGATATAGCGTTGGTAAGCAAGTGATTCTAGCAAGGCACAGGTAGACACCCAGAGTTAAGGGTGATGAGATCGTGCACCGCCTGTAGGTATAGGACGAATAAAACAATTTACCCTCAGGGAAAGGAGGACCGAAAGGTGGATGATGAAAGCGCTCTCCCGCATGATCGAGACGGGGCAAATCGAAGAAAAATAGCAGTCGAGTATGGATCCCTCGCCTAGGCCAATACATCCTGGACACGGCATCCCAGGACGAAGATTTCGAATTAATATAAGGGAGGGTCAGGACCTTTGAATACAGGTCAATCCCCAGATTCAGCGGGTGCTGAATTCTGTGAAGCCCATATAATGCACCGGGGTCGGGAAAAGTTGGTTTACAGTCTCAGAGACAGCCTGACCAATAGGAAACTTGGGAGAGAAGATGATTGTGACCGCTACGTCTATTCTCTGCGTTCTTAAGGGGACCGTGCCGTGTAATCCCACCTACCTACCTACCTACCTCTCGTTTTGACAGATCTTCTTTGCTCGAGTGCTGTGAAAACGAAGGGCCAACAAAAATGGAAGATGTGCAAAGCAATTTCAATGACGCCAGAAAAAAGTACACAGCACAACTACCGCTAAAGTTCGTCTTTTCTCGATCGCCGCTCGCTTCATGAATGTTCAATGGTTTCCCCGTAAGACAGAGATGAACGTCAAAAATCGCGCATGACGAGAGCTTGATGACTATCACGTGTTAATTCGCGTCGCGTCTCATGAGACAAACAGTCAACGACAAACAATGAGGCTCCCTCAAACGCGACCCTACGACACGTCTGTCAATGTCCACAATATCCGACACTCGTCAGAATACCCGGCACACACGACAATTCCGACACAATTACCCAGATTTGAGATCGAAGACTCCACGCCATTGTCCAATGCAGTTGGCAACCCATTACTAGTGTTCAAAATGTACTTACAATTCATTCATATTTTGCTTTGCAACAGTGCCTGCGTCCACACTTGTAAGTTATCCATTGCAGTCCACTGGAAATGTGCTCCAAAAATGGACTCATTGCAAGAACTATAATGATTTTCATGATAGACTTTTTATTGAAGTAAGACTGAGAGAGGGATTGTTCACAGCAAAGAACTGAGTAAATTCAGCGTAGACTACGAGTTTAAATACAAACGAAACAGTCAAGTAACTACATGGGGACAAGTAAACACGATAAAAACAGCGCAGAAGAGTCCGTATGAGTGCGAACAAGTAAATACGCGTATGGTACACCGCCAAAGTGCCACCAGGTTTCCGTCAGCTGGGAAGATCAGATGGCTCCTACGTTTCTTGACAGCTGGGGTCCGGCTGGCGCCAGGTGGATTCCGGCTGCGCTTCACAGCAGAAATCCCAGCTTCCCACCAGCTGTAACTCAGGTGCTCACAACCTGGTATGCTAGCTGCCCTCCAGATTGCATTTTGAATAATATATATCACTCCCTTACAATATTTAATTAGATACCTTCAGATGTCAATGCACTTGCCTTTGGTACGACGGACAACTCAGCCTTTGATTGACTTCCTGAATTGCGGAATAATCCAACTTGAAGACCGGGCTTCGAGTTGAGGTAATATTAGCACTGTATTGCGCAGATTAAATATCTCGGTGGGCCCAGCCGTCCAGTCCAAAGTAATTTGATTTATGGCTTATCTGTGCTGTCACGACTTGGTCATGATTGCGGTCCTGCGTGGGTCCATGCGTGCGTGTTTGACATTTGACAGGCCATCAACACCACGTGCATGTTGGTCGCTTTGCGTTGCTTTCCTCCTACTTCCATCCTCCTCCAATCTTGCTGCTCTCTGCGCTCTTCTCTGGCGTGAAGGACGGATCCATTGGATGAAGCCTTCACCTGGGATTGCCGTACAGTCTCGCCAGCAAAGATGCTGCGCAAGGAGATAAGTGGTGCATCTCCAAATGCCCGACCACGCAGAACTCCCCTCCCTTGTGAGAGGGAGACGTCGAAGCCTTCTTTCGTGTCTGTCTCATGGCGGCCACTATGCCTCCCTCCCCAATGCTGCTACTGTCCTCTATCCTCAACATTGTGGTCTCAATGTCAAGCTTGCCCACATGAAGTCTGGACACCCAAAGACATGCTCAAGCTTCACTTCAATGCTCAAACTTGCCCTAGAAAAAGCAAGACCCATTTCTGGAAAAATCTGTTCAGTATGGGTTCAAGGCCCCAAATTGATCTCTATACGCTCTGTGTGTTGCGAGCCCAGTCAAGTCGTGCTTCGGTCCCACTACAAGCCCATCATCCACTCTGGAGGTTATCCTTATGTGGTTGTCATGCACGAGCTGCAAGTCCCCCAGCAAGAAAATGATCCCGTGCGAGTCATGGTGGTCCAGTACATTTCTCCATTCTGTCACCGTCTACCACGGCCACAGTGCAAGACCTTCGTCAAGCATCCTGGTGCCAAGTTCGGGATCAGCTCGAAGAAAGCTGAAGCTCGTGATCAAGCCGTGATATCAAGAAAGTTGGTTTGTTTTTGCGGCCCTCTATACCATCATTAGATGTTTGATTTTCATCAGGGTTTCATTGCATCACAACAGAGGACCAGAATAAGCGCAACATCAAAGACCATACCCTCGACAAGGGGGCTAGCGACAACATCCAGCAAGATGCCGATGATATCGATGTCGGGATTATTGGCCGACACATGCTCAATGTAGAGTAGATGCAAACTAGCAATTCTCTTTGTATCCTTTCTGCTTAGACCAATGCATGCGATCGTGATTCAGACTGCAAACAGAAAACAATTGAATTGAACTACATAGACGGCCGTACAGAATTCATCTGACACGATACCTGCATGCCAGCTTTGTTTGTCCTGGTGTCAACCTGGATTACAGCTGGTGGCCAGCCTCTGTTAGCATGTGTCATACATGTCACTGTCAGCTGGCCCCCACCTGTCCGCCCTTTGGCGGTGTAAATAGCACCAATATGAATACAATATAAAAAAGTGACTTGTGCAGCGCACCAATGAGTAAAGTTGAGTCGCACGAGTGCGACAATTAAGTTGGGCTCGGGGTCCTTGGTTTGCTATCCCACCACTTTTGCTACTTAAACACACCTCAAATTCTGGGTCTGCACCTGCCTTCCAACAGCCCACTCAGGGCCGGCCGTGGCGTAATATGCAGTGCGAGAAACCACACAGAGCCTGTGTTGAGCAAAATGGCACGGCTTGTTGAATGCACCACCAGTTTGCTGAATCTCTGGTGGTAATCAAGGTAGACAACAGAGAAGAACTGAACCAGAGAGTAGAAACTCACCAGGAATCTTCTCCAAATCCTCTGTCCCCTGGAGTCCTGCCAGTACTCAGCCAGAGCGTACAAAGCCTGCAGTGGACACGCCATATTGGTCAATAGTGTGGTTGAAAGTAAAGCCAGATTGTCACAGTATCACAAAAGCACTAGCGAGTTCACACGAGAAGAATGTGCCAGGTGTTCTGATGTGTGTCGTATTCTCTGAACAAGGGTTGAAATGTGCTGGATTTTGAGAAAAAACCTCCGAAATGTGTCGGATCTCGCGGAATGTGTCAGATATTCTCGCTTTTGACATGTGTCGTAGTGTCGCGTTTCCTATATCCTCACAAACAATCCATCACTGTATGGAGAGTCAACATTTTCTGAAGTCACTCATGGAGCACCAAGATGCGACCATTGGTTCATTAGTTTGAGTTCTTAGGCACGGACCACAAGTTTCACAGACCAAACTTAAGCGGAGCTATCCAAACCAAATCAAACGCAACCTTGTTCACGTGAGCAGTGGACAAAAGTATCAATAACAACTCAATAATCTAGTACGTTCCTAGTCGCTACCCACACGAGCCGCATCATCCTTGCCCTCATTTCCAATTGAAAGGTCCTGGAAACAAGCACTGGGGACACTGGCCTAGGCCAGACACGCTATGTTTCCTCGGCGTCTTGCTTTGCGGTTGCAATTCTGGCATCAAGTTGTGCCACATCCTTCGCTTGGAATCATTCTTGAAACAGTAGTCGAGCCTCCATCTGAAGTGATTCTGCTCTTGTCAAATCACCTTGCTTCTGCATGATATCTCCTAGGTGCAGCATGCAGTCCGCGCTTCAGTGGTGAACATCCATGCTAGGAATCCTTCCAATCACTGTGAAGAGGTTCTCTGCTGCCGCTTCATCTCCCTGCAAAAGGAACACATCTCTTAGGCAGTGAAATGAATTATGGGGGGTGGCTTTCTGCTATGACTTTTGTGCAAATGTGAGCTACAGTCAACTATCTCACAGTGCATATGGTTTGTTCCCCTGCCAAAGTCATCAAAATGCTATGCATTCCAGGTATATGCATCATGAGGTGGGGTCTACAGTGAGAATCGGGGGTTTGTTCCCACCAGACTCTTATACATTGTGAGACTTTTTTGGGCCATATGCATTGTCATATCATGCATTTTGAGATAGTCAACATCAGACTTTTGACATTTGATTTGTGAGCTTGAACAAGGTCAAACAAGCCCGGAAAAGGCCCGAAAAACCGGCAAGATCACAAAGTGACAAACCTATGTCCAGATTTCACAAGCTCGGAATTTCCGGCTAAAATGAGACCACTATGGGCGCTTCTGTGGATGGTTGTTGGTACAGGGTCATGTGCTGAGGATTGTGGAGAAGGAATCTGCTGATTCATACTGATCCTCCAATTTGAAAGGGGGTTATATTCCTCACTTGAGACCTTGTCCGGGCTTTTCAGCTTGTCGCTTAGCGTTGCCAAGCCTACAAGCCGGACAAGACGCAATCAAAATGTCAAAACCCTGATGAACTGTATACCACTGTAGACATATGCAGAGGTCCAATTGGAATCAACGACTGGTCTAAATCATATTCAGAATGCATTCAACTCACCTTTAAATAGATTTTGGAGATTTTGGATTTTGTGTCCGCAGGCAGTGCAGACAGCGTGCGTGCGTGTATGTTTTTCAGGCCTTTCAGCATGGACATCCATCGGTTCATGGAGTTGACCGACACGAGCTAAAATGAATTAGTTTGACTACTCTAGTTAACCCGATTCAACCAATAATAAACAGATGTTTGTTCTGAGACCAGTAAAGATGGCTCACATAGCAGAGGCCATCGGTAGCCCAGCGAATCACCAAAATTTGGTAATGGAAGCCAGTGTCTCTTTACTTTGCATGTTTTCAACCGTACCTATTTTAATCCCATGGTGTGACGTCAAATTGGACTTACGAGGAAGGATAACATTAGATATGTAGCAGTGCCTGAACTGCGCATAAAAGTACGGAATCAACGCCAGGTAGGACAGTGGACAAGTCCCTGTCCCCATACTGAGGTACAGAGCCAAAACCCGGATCTGAAAAAAAAAAGTTGACCCCTTGTTTTACAGCTGTGAAAGGTAATTTCAAAATTCCGAGTATGCTAGGGTAAAGTGTATATCTTGAAGTGTACACTTGCCCCATTTTGAGTAGTACATCTGCATCTGGCCAATACGATAATTTGGAACCTCACCGATGGCGCTAGTAATTTGGTTTGTGGGTCGTACTTCTGAACTCTGTGGCTGGTATGGTGTTTGGCGGCTCCCCACAATTGCTATTGTTCCTGGAGAATGTTTCTGTGGACGGTTTCCTTTGGCACTTATTGACGAACAAGCTCTCCCCAAAAGTCCTTGGGTCTGCTTCCTCTGGAGCAGATGGTGCGCATGCATTTGCAAAGGGAAAGATGTACGACAGCATTCAATGGGCTGGTGGACACTGGGGATTTTACCTGGGAGGAGAGAACTCCTCCTGCACACCAGCTCTGAATCTTTTCAACTGGTGGTCAGGTCCTACGGGTTCTAACCAGAGGTCCTGCCATTCAAACGGCCGGCCAGTCCCTGATTGCCAGCGTCTTGTGTGATTGACCCCCTGGAATGATGTTGTGCTCGGTTGACATCTTGTAGACTTCTGTAAGGATAACCACCCGTACAGTACTGCATGTTTGTCTTCCGTAAACTTGCTGTTCAGCCTGTGGACTGCACGAGTATAATATACCCCCCCTTAAATATTTTCAAGATTTTTGATTGAGTACTTGTATGGCACAGCATGTGTACTTATTTCGCCGAATTCCGAGTTTGACCTAGATCCGAAAAATGCCGATGATGCGAGATCACAGTGAGGTCTAATGCACCACACACCAACCATAGATGCACAGATGCCTCCCTCACGCAACCCCATGGGCCAACCATCTACAAAATCTCATACATATGAATGACAATGTTTTTGGTGTGAAAAATTCAAGTCTTAACTGCAACTGACAAAATTTGGCCATTTTTGGCAATCATTCGATTTTTTGTGCACACCAACCAGTGGGATGGACCCAGTTTTTTTTGCACCACAATACTTCTAGTCCTCATAGATATTCTACAAAAAGAAACCAGCTGAGAGGCCTTACGGATGCCACTCAAAATGGAATTTTTTCGGATCCAGGTCTTTTTCAGATCTGGGTTTTGGCTCTGTATTTCATTCAAATTGACAGTCACGGGTCACAGACCCCTCTGTCGATGTCGAAATTTGGTTGAAGTCACGCATCACGGAGCCGTTTGTCGAACCTCTAAGCTATCACAAATGCCCCCCCCTCCCCCCCAAGTGGCAAAAAAGTCAAAATTTCCACAGGACTGTTGAAATTTTGGCAGGTGTCACGCAAAATTTCGGCCGCTGTTGAAATGTTGAATAGGTAAATCAGGTCACGTGTCACACCCCCTTTCGATTTGAATGAAATACTTCAATATCTACCCACCACCAAAAAAAACGGTCAAATCAAAGTTAAACATGGGGAGAGGATTCATTGAAAGATAATTTTTGTGTGGTACCTGGGCACAAAATTTGAGCCAGGGGTATGTACAAGATTTCCGATTGTCAAGAGGCGGATGCCTCCACTGCAACATCTTGAGACTTGTGCTGAAAGGATAAAATCCAGGCAAAATAGGCACAAAACTTCTGTGGCGGACCTCCACCGCTGAGCGTAGGGGAAGCTAACAACACCTCCCAGGTATTTCCGAACCTGCCCATACCCATCCACACATTTCCAATATCTTCCCCCTTGCAATGTTAACAAAAATATTCAGATTCAAGCTTGTCTGAGGTGCATGATGCGCTGCGTGACAGTCGCTGCTGGCCGTGTATCCCAAAAGGGAAGTATGATACATACTTGACTAACCACACCAGATAAAAGAGAAATATCAACCTAGGTAGATTTGTAAGCCTACAGTAGATAAATCAAAGGAAGAATAAAAATTTGGAGATGATCTTTCATTTGGTCTGAAATGCAAAATGGAAAGAGCTGCAATCAGTGGCTCTATCAAAAGCTAGATATTTATTCACTATCCATAAGCTATGAAAGCTCTGCCAACAGAACTTCTTTGGGCAGTGCATTCAGGTATGTTGAAACAAAGACTTTTGAGGGGACAATCCAAAATTCCTTTGTTGTAACAAAAGAATTTTGGATTGTCTGAACAAAAGTCTTTGTTTCCTTATGGACTGGAAGTGCAGCTGAAAGATGTCCTAGCTGGAGTTCTTCATAACCTACTGATAATGAATAAATATCTGGATTGCTGCTCTTTGTGTTTCAAATTTCGGACCAAATGAAAGATCAACTATCTACAATTTATTTTTCTTCCTTTGATTTATCCACTGTCAGCTTACAAATCTACCTAGGTCAATATTTTCCTTCACTTTGATAAAATGAACACTCCTGTATCTATTTCAAATAGGTTTTATTTAAGCATCTCTCTACTGCTATAGCCTGATAACTGACTGGCAGAGGCATCACACCTTTGTTATTCACGCTACGACTGAATGGCCTCGAGCTGGACTGGCTAGTACTCCAGGCAACATACTTAATTGGACCATGTCTACCAGGTAGGCCTGGCAGATGCAACAATGAATCCTATACCAGTGCTGGATGTGGAATTTCCGATTTTTTTTATATCCCACATTTTCACCTAGGGATTGACCGCCGACCTTATGTGAAAGGTCTCTTAGGGGGTTTATTCTGAGAAATAAACCCCCTAAGAGGCCATGTCTGCTGGCAGACATTCACGGAGCTTGAACAATAATGAATATGTGAAAATTTTCTGAAAAAGTGGTGAAAATGTTTTGAAGTCCTGGTTTTTCCCTGAAAATTTGCTGTAAAATTCAAAACACTTTTCACCAAAATTTTCAGTGAAAAACTTGAAATGTTCAACCAGTGTAGTTCCCACCAATGTGATGCTTATGGCGACAGCAGTATACACTCACCATGGAATCAATGAATCCTTAGCCCAAGTGTCCTCAAGCCGATCAGAGATCAGTACCTTCGAGTGCTTATGTTTCTTCAAAGATCTCAAGTAGTTGCACAGCTGAAGAGACGTCGGGATGAAGATTGAAGGAAGGGAGTTGATGATTGACAAGGAACCTCTATAAATCGCACGTGCACACTGCACAGATCAAGACTCGGTTCAAAGATTTAACGATCACTAAGATCGAAAAGATAGTTCTAAGTTTGTAACATGCTACGGACTACTTTGCCCAGCCCGAGAACTACTCTTTGCGAGTGTAATCTGGTTCATTCAATCTGAGTCAACGGGAGTGGCTCCCAACGATTGAGCCACCACATCTGCGAACTGGACGAAACTTGTTCCATTCAGCCATGTCTGGGTAGTATGATATCAGTTTCAGGTGGAAGGGAAAACTTTCGTTCTTACGCAGGTAACTCTGACAACTGAAACGAATGCAGGGTCAGTTAAAGGCTGGAGTCAAGCGAGACTACGCAACTGACCGTTAGGATCGCCACCATCAACTGGGGGATCAACTTGAGCAACAAAGAAAGTCAAGTCTTGAGCGATGGCAGCTGGCCAAATGGTGCATAAATCATCGAAGCTAATTATGTCCTAGTTAGAGTCAAGCTAATGTATTTCATGTCATTTGACGTACGCGTCTGTGAATTGGTCGACGGTGACTTCAGGAGGAAGGTTATAGAGAAGGAAGTTGTCGATGGCGCGGACAAGACCGGCACCAGCAAAGAACAAAGAAAAAGATGCTGCAAATCGCATGGTTGATTGGGGTGGAACTGAGGGTAAATCCTTGAATACCATTCCTTAAATATGCCTGCCAATAATCTCATTTATTTTGGGCGAAGGGCATATTTGACCGAATCAAGGCATCGTCCATCTTACTCGGCACATCTTTTTCCATCGTCACACGAAGTGCCTGGCCTGCCAGCTAATGCCAGACAACTCGGAGTCAATTGAGGACTTACGCCCAATATGTGTGACTGATGATGTAATCAAGTTGAATTTTGATCCGGTCCTCACATTCTCAGCTTGAAAATAAAGAGCATACGAATCCATTATTCACGGAAATGTGCCTGCTGCATTCAAATTTATCGAATTTGTTCATTGGATCCTCATTCAGCTGACTTAATTTCAATCAAGTTTACATTTCACAGGCCGGTCCTTAGACTTAACTCGGGTTGGCCAAAGCTCGAACTTCCGTTCAATGAAAGATGGAGTTTCGTATCTAGAATCCATTGACTTGATCCTCCGAACTCAACGCACATGATTGTTCAACAACGAACCCTTGAAGTGCCGACGTTTCGGGGCTTCAAGTTGGACACTTCTCTATATCCCGACGGCCACGGGAGGATGGCGGATTCAAGCGGCCCGAGATCAACAATGAACTGGCCAAGTGCCGACGTTTCGGGGCCGCTTGGACATTCTCCGATGTCTCGATGGTCACGGGAGAAGGAACTCAGAGTAGCCCGGGATTAATTAACTGTTCTTTAAGATTTTGCTCGTTCATAAAGCTCCAACCATTCAGTTTTTGTTTGTGGATCTGAGCAAACTAAATGGAAACAGTAGATAAACTGTTTAAAACTGTTTCAAACAGTACCTGGCTAATGTACCTACACCCCGAAACTTGAAGCGAATGGTTTGAATTTTATGGCAGTCTCCTTTCAATCGGCCGCAAGATACATGACTGATTTCGGACTTACCGGATGCCTTCCCCGAAAAAGAAGTAAGGATAATCACGGCGCTTAAATTGCGGGGAAATCGTGGCACCCCGCAAAATATTTATAGACATCGGCCGCAAGATATAGATGCGTCCGCACGATAAAGACAAGTTGCGGACCCAACTTTTGTAGTCAACCGCAAAAGTTTTGCTGAACTACCCGCAACACATCTGGGCAAGTTGCAATACAGAGCAGTTACAAAACTGTGTGTAAGTCACACCAGATAAAGAAAAATATTGACCTAGCTCAAGATGTTAGCTGAAAGTGTATAAATTGGTAGCCATATCAAAATTTGTAGAAAGTTAATAAATTCATTTGGTACGAAAGTGCCACAGAAGTAGCTACAATCAGTGGCTATTTCACAACTCATGTATTTATTCACTCTCAGTGAGGTATGAAAGGACTGCTGAAAGTTTATCTTTCAGCAGCTATTTTCAGTGAGATAAAAGAGGTTCTTTTCAATATAGCTGAAAGCACTGCCAAAAGCCTTTCTTTCTTAATTTTGGGAAATATTTCCATATATGGGCAAATCTTTCATAAAATGACGAAAGAAAGGATCTCAATGCACCTTTTGACTTCTTAGAAAGTTGGTCTTTCCAGTGCTTTGAAAGGGCTGATGAAAGATGAACATCCAGCTTCCCTTTCATATCTCATTGATATTCAATAAATATGTCAAGTTTGAAAGAGCTGCTGATGGCAGCCTTTTCCATCGTAATTTCTGACTAACTGATAGAACATTTTTTCCCTGAACTTGATTTGGCTATGGGTTGATCCAATTTCTTCTAACATTTCGACCTAGGTGAAAAATTTTCTTTATTTTGTGTGAGTAAGCTGCGGGACATGCGACAGTGTGCCAATGGAGGGTATAATCCGAGAGAGTATGAATTGCAATGCACAGAGATAACGAGTTTAGATTTTAATCCAAGGGCTACCAAAGAGGCGAAAGGAATCAAAACCCTGCACACTTTGTACTTACTTTCAATCTATCAAGACGCATTTTTGAGCTTACGTATAGCATCAGTTCTGCGAAAGCTGGATGTTTGGTGATGCAGAGACAGTACCTTGTCAAAAATCAGAGATACAACACAGTTCAGCGATCTCGGTTAGGTTCACTTCTGCACATGCGCTGGGACCAGATCAGGATTGAATTTGCCGGGCAGGTCTTGTACTTTCTCTGGCAACATGTCTCTGACCCTCAATAGTCCCCCAAGTCCCTGACTTCTTCCGCGTCTGCAAATTGACTGTGTGAGGCTTCTCTGAAATCAAGTCTTTCTCATCAACCTGAATTCCTAATATTGCATACCGTAAGATCCGTTCATCCGGCTTCTATTGCAATAAATCTTGGGAAAAAGGACGCTCGTGGGCACGTTTGAAGCTGCCCTAAAAAGGGAGTAAATGGAAATAACAGGCACGAATGGCTGTAGGATTTAAATGCGGGGGTTGATAGTGTCGCCCTAGTGAGTTTGCTTTGTGTTTAATTTGAGACTGTTGTACCTAGGCCTGTAACCCCTAGAGCACACCAAAACGAACCGCACGTTGCTGGTTACTATTCATTGACACACTTACTCATATTTCTGTCGAGAAGTTTGATGCAAAGTTTTGCGGGCGACTACAAAGGTTGCGGGCGCAACTTATTTTCATCTTGCGCGCGCATCTGTATCTTGCGGTCGACGTCTATAAATATCTTGCGGAATGACACGATTTCCCCGCAAAGTCAAGCGCCGTCATTATCCTTATCTCTCTTGCAGGGAAGGCATCTAATCACCTATCTTTGGGGCGGTAAGTCCGAAATCAGTCGTTTATCTTGGGCTCGATACTGATGTTGGTGGGTGAAAATAATAAAATAAAGAAAAAAGAAACTAAAATATTGCACGTGAAAAGAGGGCAATTTGGTTGAGATCGGAAGAGTTTCCGTGTCTCCCCGAGTCCGGTAACTAACTCTTGCCGGTGTGTGGCACAACGGTCAGGTGTCGTTTTCGATACTGAAGGTCATGCCAGAATACTCAACTCAGAATCCAAAAAACCTATTTGCAGTATGGAGGCAGACCTAAAATCCCATTATATTACACATGAATATTTGTGGAATCATCTGGGCCCTGCAGACTCGGCAATAAATAAAGGTCAGTATTTTTCGATACTGAGCGGAGTTTCAATCCGCATCAGGCTTCGCTTGATTGGGCTCACACACCTCGGCGACCTCACTGTCTTTGCTCTCTCACCAACCTTCATGCTTTCTCGAGTTTCGACACCTGGGTTTTTTAGACACGCTGGATCCACGCCCCCCGGGCACTTACCCATCTCTCCCGATATCTTCTCAGAGAAGGATCGAAGCAATTCTTACCCCGCTGGTACGAGTGGGCCATCCTACTGCAACGCGTCGACTTGAATGAGTGTGGTGAGTGAATAATACTATCATATTCTAATAGTATTAATTGTAATGGAGTCTACGGTTACGCCGAGACGGCTTCCCCTTTGTCGCCAAGTTCAACGTGTTTCACAGCCAGCAGTACCCGAGCCCTATCCCCTCAACGCTGACCCTCGGCTACTCTCCACCATCGACGGAGTCTTTGTCGGGCGACCGGACCATCCAAATGTCAACATTCATAGATGACAACTTGTTCCCGCTCTCAAACGACGTTGTCGTATCCATCCTAGGGCTTTCGCGACAGCTGGACTGACTCTTTTTCTATGGCATTGGACGGAGCAAATGTGGAATCAGCGAATAATTCACAGGTGCATGCTTAATAAATCTTCCCTTTGACTTTTAGCCTGACAACAATTTTGCCTTCTAGCATATGTTCTCGCCGCGCTCATCCCAACCGAGGGCCGACTCAATACGCCTTACAACAAGTTCTTCCAGGCCATCACAGAGCGAGGCCGTGCACTTAGATGCGATACCACTGAGAAGCCGTGCACGTTCCGCAGATACGAGTTCGCATCGTGCGCTGCGTGCACTGCTGCGCAGTAGTGCTCGTTATCATTCCAGCACGGCTCCTCTCACCTCTTGGCAAGTGACGATACCTTCAATGTCGCAAGAATTTTGGCGCGGCACTACATAGTTAGACAAGTATTGCAGCGGCGGCGCCACGAGCCCTGAACAGGAGCATGCTCTGCAATCTCTGCTCCGCCGGTCCCTTAAACTTGTCGACGTGGTGGACACAGACGGCACCGTGCGCCCCATCGCTATCACATTCATGCTGTGATCACTAGCAAAGGTAATCAAAAAACCCAATCTTATTACAGCACTATTTATTCCATTTATTGGCCTCCGCGGCCTACTTGCACATCTTCGTGTACTGGGCATTCCTTCCAATGGTACTTAGTGTTTTCTTGACTCGCACTCACACCTGTCACTCGGCAATGTCGGACCGACGGCACGTGTATTCAAACTCCGCTCACTATTCAGTATTCAGTATCGATCACTGACATCAGTATCGAGCCTTATCTTGCGCCCGATTAAATGTACGTAGACCGCCATATTACTACACCAGAGTTTCGGCTCCCAGATCTGTACCAGATTTTCAGAGCGTGTTTTGCGGGCAATGGCAGGCCATCGTATGCCCCTGCAATTCTCTTTCGGCGACCGTCGGTATGTTATCTTGAACGCTTGCAAGACCCAGGCTCCCGTCATCGAGTTACCTAGGACTGGGGATCGCCCTCATCAGCGCCTACCACCAGCAGGAATTCGGCACCGGTCTCTTTTCATTACATCGCGCAACTCACAGTCGCCTCATTCCCCATGAGCTGTGGGAATCGTTTCGATCCTTTTGTCATTGCAGCTGCAACTCGATCTGAGTATGTACGACAACGCCATGGCGGTTACGGAGAATGCCGTCACATTGCTCGAGTTCAATTCCGAGGTGTATGGAGTGGAGTTGGGTGGTTTGACCTCGAGTTGACGACGTGCGACCAAGTCCAGTGGGGATTCAATGTTGGATTATGCTAGAAGCAGCGGGGACGATCCTGCCTTTGCGGTCGAGACGAAGAAGGTGGATAGCAGAGGAACGTAACTTTAACTTTCTGAGGTCCTGTGTATTGTGTATAACGAACGAACTAAAGTCGGATTTTATATCATTCAATGGGCCGTCTTTGAAGGTCCGCCGTGACGGGCTATCATCTGCAGGAATTGAACGGGAGACAAACGAGTGCAAGTCATGCATCGTTCCGCACTCCGAGCCCGCGGATCTGGAGTGTGCAGCAACACGACAAGAAATCTTTAGGCAGCATCAGTTCAACGACACAGGTTGGACCGGGTAGCCGGGTACCACGTCCATAATCAACCAAAGAAAGTTGGAAAGGATCGAAACCAGTACAAGACTTTACTTTTGTAAAGATAGTCAGGAACTATTCTGTCGGCGCCGTGGAAGGGACGTTGCACAAGATCTATAACTGTGGAAATACAACACAATATATGAGGTAGAATAGAATCAAAAACTTATCAGAAAGGCTGCGCCGCCAACAGGAGTACGTACTTGTTGACGCACATCAACAGAACGATTCAGCCGGCTCCGGCCAAGACAAAAACGAGATGGGTGCGTTACAAATCAACTTCCCCACGTCGCGCCATATACCGTGGTCGGATTGGAAGAAAAAATTATAAGCAAAGCAAAGAAGGAAAACGGAAACTCTGCGCTCGGGAGATGAACGCATCGCACAACAACGGAGCACACGACGCCACCAGCGCACATCTGCCACGCTGCCTCACGATCCAATAAGTTCTGTGGCCCGAAAAGTCCACAAAATCGCCACGGAGATGAAAACCAAGAACACAAGTCCATGTACGTGACAAATCGACCGCGGAGCAGCACGCCGCAGAGGTGAAAGGGCCGAGAAAAAGAAAAGCGAAAACTGAGAGAGGAAAATTGGCGTTGACACAAAAGAAAGAAAGTCGCGCACGGCGAAAGGGCGCGCGCGCGAATTTCGGGAGGGCGAGGGAAGATAAAGACGGAGACCGCCGCTAAGCTCGACCAGACGCGAACCAGCCTTGGCGCGCAGAACAATGAAGAAGAAAATGTAAAATGGGAAGACAAAAAATGAAAGTGCCTGCCAAGGTCGCGATTACTTGTCTCCGTTCGCTGGCCAAGCGCAAAACGGGATGGCATAGTGCGATGTCGACTCGCCCATTTCCCGCTGGACTCGCAGTTAGCGCGTGCACCCCGCACACACATGAAGGACAGCGTACAGAAGCCTCAAGCCGCCTCCGCCCGCCGAAAGACGAGGCGCGCGGCAGGTATCCGCTCTCCCCTCCGCACGATCGCGTCGTTTCCGCCTATCTTCTCCACTCTTGTACTCCATCACCGACCGCATTAGCATTTGCAAGAGTGACACGCGACCATCGTCCGCCGCTGGGCCCTCCCTCCGACCCGTGAAGTGCAGCACGCACGACCACGCCATAAACGTGCATGAGTGCGCACGAGCACAGGAAATGCGTCGCACTGCTCCTCGCTCGTCCTCCCCAGGTTCCTCCCGGCCGACGAGCAACACGGCCTGCAATCACGCCTACGTACCTACGCATCCATGCGCACTTTGCCCACCACCTGCCCATCTCACGCGCCAGTACTCGCACACTCCCATCGCACATCCACCTCATACTCTGCCTGTGACTGGTAGCAGGGTGCGCACGCCGTCATCGGTGCACTGTGCAAGCCGAGGATACCAGTGGCCAGTACCACAGAAGTCGGGAGCGGCGGTGGACGGGGAGGAAGCAATCGAATGTGATGCGATGTTCATGAAGATCTGCGCTGAGGCCCATAGGAGGATCACACTGACGAATCGTCTTGCCGCCACGAGCCCTGCGAAGAGTCGGGAGAGGCGTGACTGGTGGCGAGCGCCAAGGCCTAATTAGGAAACGCCCACATCAACACGCCACGTGCCCCTTTGGCTCTTCTCCTCCACTTCTTTCGCGCATTTCTGGTTTGCCCACGACCATAGTCCTGGTCGGCGGCTCGCGGTCTCTTCTGTACAACGTTGCCCTTGGACAGTGACTTCTGCTCTTTCTCTAAGAATGCGGCATTTCGTTCACAATTCTACTCGCAGTCTCAGATTCTCTCCTGGATTTAAAAACATACTGCCTCGGATGTCATGCCAAAGCGCCCGGTTTTGTTCACACTCGACAATCTTTCTCATTTTTTCCCGCTGGTCAAGACAGATCCAAGCTGCTCATTTACCTGCCTTTCTGGTGGTCACTGGACTGGTGTCAATATTACTCCTGCGCATCTAGGCAACGTTTGGGCATGGGACTTTATTTTCGAGGGGCCAGTTTACGCTAGTCCAGCTTATGCGCTTTGATCATCGCCTTCGGCATCCTTATCTGCTGCGTCTCTCTCCGTCTCTCTCGACGTCTGGTCTCCACTTTTTGCTCACGCGGCAATTCCAATTTTTGCTTTGAGGAGTCTCTTCCTTCTCTCCATGTCTGGGCATCTGAATTCCTGTGGCTCGAATCTCTGTATCGTGGGGTTTAGATCTCCCAGCCGGTCCTTCAAAATTCTGCTGGATACCGTCTTGCACGCTTCCCTCCGCCCTCATTACACGAAGTTGAGGCCGAAATTCTAACTTGGAAACACTATTATATATTTTCGCTTGGATATGTACACCTTGTATATCCCTAATGACTTTCGATATTTTGTGCGAGGAGATTCTGAATGGTATGTGGCTATACTTCGTCGTGAAACTTATACATTTGATTGGTACGCACTTGAAAAGAACAATTACAGAAAGCTTATCTACTTTTATTCTACGCGCCAGCGGCCTTCAAAAATACCTTGAATCATGCCTTCAATGTCATCGTCATACAGCCACCTCATCTCTTCGCCTGGTCGTTCTGGGTCCGGCGCCCAGAACTGGTCCGCACTCATGCCTTCCTTTTGTGCAGCGGGCAGGCGATTGTTGTTCATCTTGGCCGTCATAGCCTTGAGCCGGTCAACGCGCTCCTGTCGCTTGTGCTGCCACTGCCTCACCGCGGTCGGGATTGCGTTAGCGGAGACGCGCCCGTTCTCTTTTGCGCTCTCAAGTCCAGTCAGGAGCGCCACCAGCGAGTACGCGTCCTCAACGGCCTGGTTCGCACCCTGCCCGAGTGTCGGCGGGAGCGCGTGCGCGGCGTCGCCAATGATGATGACCTTGCCCATGCGGGATATCCACGATGGCACCTCGGGCACCATGTAGAACGGCCAGACGTACATGCTCTCAGGCTTGATGTGCTCAATGGCGTTCTTGACCAGGGGGCTCGCCCACGAAGCCCTGCCCGCCTCCTGCAGCGCCTTCATGCGCAGCCCGTCGTTCATGAGCGCGCGCCAGCCCGCCTGATCCTGCTCCGTGTAGGCGATCTGCGTGCCCGCCATGAGATCCGAGCCGGTGGGGCCCTGCGGCGCGATGACGTAGACGCCCGACGCGCCGCTGACGGAGATGGGGCCTGTGATGGACTCCGGGTGCGCGGGGTCGGCGAGGGCGGTGGACACGGCGCCGACGACGGACATGATGCCCGTGTACTTTGGCGAGATGGAATCGTCATTGACAACGTAAGAGCGGATCTTGGAATGAATGCCGTCAGTGCCGATGAGGAGGTCAGCGGCCGCAGTGTCGCCGTCGGCGAACGCGATGGTCACATCGGACTCGGTCTCGGACACGACGTGGGTGTACTGTTTAGAGAAGACGAGGGTCAAGTTGGGGCGCGCGTCGAGAATGGTGAATAGCGCGTCGATGATGACCTGACGATAGATGCGCAGGCCCTGATAGCCAAACATGGCCTCGGCGCCAAAGAGGTACTCGCCCGTCCTGAGCTGCGGATGGCTGGGGTTGGGGCCGATGACATTCGTTCCCGAGACGAGCTCGGGAGAGTCGAGGGTCATAGTGTTCTTTTCAAAATTGTAGCCGAGCGTTTTGAGGTGGTCGTAGACGCCGAGCTTGTCGTAAAGGCGGAGGGAGTTGGGGGAGAGCATGATCGCGCCACCGTGGTGGTAGTCACGGGCGCGCAGCTCGTAGAGGGTGACATGGAAAGGTGTAGCAGTTTGGAACTTGGGGTCAGTAAGGGCGAGAGCGAGGGTGAGGCCTGAAAGGCCCGCACCGACGATGATAATCTGTTTGAGCTGAGACATTGTGCTGTGTGGTGAAGGAGACTAAATGAGGCCCTTTATACACTCGTCGTCGTGAGGGGCCGTAATCCCTGAAGCATCATCTCTTGAAGCTGCCGTCTGTCCATATCACCAGCGTCGCTAGTTTTAGCTATCTTTGAAGGTTAGCCACCGAGGTACATTTCAAGAATAAACCAGTTTACGTCAATAATTCTATTTTAACATCAGTGTTGCCAGGTTTGGGTTGCATTAGCTTTTTCGGGTTGTGCGTCCATGAGAATTGCACTAGCAACATCTCCCCTGCAAATACTATGTTCCAACCCGGAGTTGGAGCACGGTATTCAACCTATTTATTTTCTTCGTTATTGCTTAGACTTCGATCATGATCACTGTCCCCGTACTTTGTGATTGATACACCCGTCTCAATTCACGCCGTTGCGCTTTTCTCTGCTTACTTGCAGTCAAGTTTATGGTTAATCTACTCTACGAACTTACCAGGTTTATTGCGGAAATTTGGGAACGAAAGGCTCGCGGGCCAGTCTATCTTGCGGGCGGCAGCTATAAATATCTTGCGGGATGCCACAATTTCCCCGCAAGTTAAGCGCCGTGATTATCCTTGATCATCCTTATCTCTTCTGCGGGGAACGGATCTAATCGCGTATCTTTGGGGCGGTAGGTCCGAAATCTCGGCCGATTAAATGTAGACCTCCTAGTGAAGAAAAATTATAGTTAGGATCACTGGCTTCTTCCTGTGTGTGATTTTCTTGTCTCAACAATCCGAACACGATTCAACAATTTACTGGTCGAATGTATTACGAGCGAGAATCATCTTGCCCCTTAATTGCAGAGGTGCGGGACTCCTGCCGTATTGATTTAGTCTCTTCTAGACAGACACTCCATGTATACCAGCTCGTACCTGGATATCTAGAGTATTGATTGTCTTCCTGTCCTGTGGGTGAATTGTCCTAACATTATATAGGACCGTATCCAGGTGGGAAGTGACAATATTTGGTAGTACTTAACTTTCAATCTGGTTGCCAAAGAGTCCAAACCTCATCAGGAAAAACCCCCATTGGAAATTGTGAAAAAGATTTCCCCATTTCTTGACGATCCTGAAAAGGAAACAAGTGTTCAAACTTGTGCAGGAATGTCAGCAAAATGTCAAGATTTTGCCGACATTCCAAGACATTTTGATAGAGGTACATACCACAGGGCGCTCGACTACCTTCGCCACACACCAAAAATTACTCAAGCAGGATGTAACAAGGTATTTATACTCCTTTGCCTTCCTTCGCCGTACCGGCGTCGAGAGCGAGAGCTAGACTGGGGTATCAATTTGATGTGGATTGCCGAAGATTGTCGATGTCGTCAAGGTAAGAAAGGCCCGCTTGGTACTTATCTGCCACGACAGACCCCTGGAGCGTCGAGGATAACACAGAAGACCAGTAGAGGTGTTGAGCAGAAAATCCAGAAGGCTTGAAGATGTAACATAGCTGCAAGATATTGAGGAACATGAGCAGACAAGAGCTTGAGATAATCTTGAGGTCGCCTATTTTGTGGCGGCACTGAGGATTAAAGCCAACGAGTTGGCCGACATTCTTGAGGAGAATGGCTTGAAGTGTGATAGTCTTGAACAGCATAGGCAATGGCAACATCAACAGTGAGGCGGGAGTGCGTACCTTTGCGGAAGCGAGGAAGACGGAAGTGGGAAGAAAGGAGATATTGAAAAAACGACGGAGGCGATCCTTTATGACTTGTCAGGAACAATGGTTACGCCGGTGCCGGCGGTTTACACGCAAAGCTAGTGTGTGTGAGGTAGGGTGCAGAAACTACGATAGCTCCTAGCGGTCTCCACTAGAAAGCCGAATTCTATGGAGATGACCGAAGTCTACAGGGCTCTACGTGGAACTTCGGGTCCATCGGCCTCTACCGAAACATTATGACTCTATCGCGCCGACGGCATCTCTATGATACAAAAACGCGTTTCCAGATGAACGGTTAATAATGCTTGACTGCGATGCCCCAGGACAGCACCAAGTGTGGGCGCTGTGCGCGAGACTCCGGGATACAAATATGGCTATTGGCCGTGATTAAGTACTGTAGGATGGTTCGGGTTTAAACCACATCGTCTCCAACGATAGACAGGATTTAAACCATTTGGTTCAAACCGGTTTAAAACCACCCTCCTGTAATCATATAGGGAGCAGGCTTTGGTTTGGACCATGGTGGCTTAAACTGGTTTAAGCCATGGTTTAAACCACGGTTTAGACTGGTTCAAACCAGATGGCTCAAACCAGTTCAAACCAGATGGTTTAAACCGGTTTGAACCAAAGTTGTTTGGACATGTTTTTTTTTGTCTTGACTCTTTCGTTTTTTCCCTCCTCTCTTGATATTAGTGACCACCTGCCTCCCGACCCTGACTCCTTCCAAAAAAGGAAAATCATACCATTTGGACTCAAAAAATCACCGAAAAATTGTGAATAATTGCGAAAAAATTGTTTAAGACACGAATAGGTTGGTAGATGGCACCTACCAGAAATGGAAATCCACCCAAAAATGGAAGTTGCAGCCCTCATTGAGCACTACAAGGTTGACCAATTGACTATGGTGATCAGCTCACTGGTTGGGCCAAAAAAGGCAAAAAAACTTTCAAAAACACAGTTCCTTTTAGGGAATGATTAAGCCATATCTCAGTAATTGCTGGATGTATTCCCATGATTCTAGTACTGTTAGAAAGTGGCTGAATACAGGCATTCTACACCACTATGTTTTTAGAATGATTTGGTGTGTATCTCGGGAACTGATGAGATAAGGCTTCAATTGTGACAACACTTGTTGCTAGCTATACAAAATATGACTGCTGAGATATCAGGGAGTCTCTGTTTGAGGGAATCATCAATTCAGCAGTTCCCAAGATCATGGAAATTGATCCAGCAGTTCCTAAGATACACACCAGATCATTCTAAAACATAAAAATAGCTGATTATAGAAGTGGTGTAGAATGCCTGTATTCAGCTGCTTTCTAACAGTACTAGAATCATGGGGATCTGTCCAGCAATTACTGAGATATGGCTCAATAAACTCCCTGCACGCTACCTCCGCCCCAGCGCGCTCACCCGCGCTTCCATTTTTTGGCTGGACATGGCCACCCAGCCCACAGCCACCACAGCCACTGACGCGTACCACAGGTCGGAGCGTCACCATAGTAGGTCTGCTCGTGTGCACATCCTGAGATGTTTTGTACGGCTCGCGACATTCCGTGAGTACAGCCTGTATCCAGAGAAAGAAAAATTATTGCTCGGTGGTGGTAGGTCTATTCAAGTCCAGCATTTGTATCTGCGGGAAACGTTCATTTGATTTGGGCCCGATCCATTCGCACCTTTGACCAAGATATTATTCGCTCTCTTTTCGTGGTGAAAGCTGCCCGCTGACCGTGTTTTGCAGGCGACAGTACTGATATCAACCTTATACTCTGAGCACGGAGTCAATTGCCAGCCGACAATGATTCCCGGAAACTCGAGTCAGTATCAGTTTTCTTCTGCCTTCGAACTTTGGTGTCTTGTTCATTCTCGTATGCAGTGTCGAAACCCGAATACCTACTCATTGGGTGTGAAAATTTGTGGCAGTAGGATAAAGGTGCTGCATATTTTCCCCGGGAATGTATGGAGGTGTGTTATCGTTGAACTACTGTGCTAAATAGTCATGACACAGTATCACCACCATACGACCTATATCTTCCTTTTCTGTTCACATTTCCGGTTCGATTCCTTTTTTTCTTGCAGTTTGCAGACGATGGGACTGATGCTACGCGTGTCTTTTTATGCAGCGAATGCGGGATTCCCCAGAAACTCGATTTTTTTGCGTCATGTTTTGCAGCCGATCGGACCAATGTTGACATTGCATTGCTATACCACTGGTCCAACCTACATCATTGCCGGGAATTTGAGTCAGTATTCCTTTCGTTCTGCATCCAAAATTTGATCGCCAATCATTCTCGCACCAGCGCTGAATTCAGGGGATCCAGCTTTCATCAATTTCAATAGTTGAATAATTAAAATGAAAAGGAATCGACTGTAAGCGCTGGCTGTCGGTCCTCGAGAATATTTGGACGGCAGCAAACTCGTCCTCACACCTTCGGTTCTGGAGTGATTTGCATCTTCCGTCGAGCTGACCTGTTAGGACCTCAGAGAGCTGGACTCAACCTAAGGCTAAGCGCCAGCGGAACACAGATTTTCACGTGTAAGGTAGAGTTATTCGTAACTGAAGTTCTGAACAGATACATCAGGCTGACTACCAAACAAACCGCCGTACGTAGAACAACAGGTTACAAGTTTCGAATGGAGGGGACGCTGGGCACAAATCGGGCCGTTATTTCGGTGTATTCCTTCAAGCCACCGTACGGCATGAGCAGGAGCTCGACGACGAGGCCGGATCGGCAGACTTCCTTGAGCTGGTTGCGCGTCAACGCCGCCCCCTCGACGATTTGCAGCTTATCCATGACCTCGCGCACACGCGCCACCAGGTCGTGGCCATCAGCTATACTCTGTACGGCGCGAGCCTTCACCATTGCGTAAGTGCGCTCGTCCGTTGCGCGTGTAGTCTCCTGATACGCTCGCAGCGTATCAAGCCCGCTGTACGTGATGTCGAAAGAGCGCTTGTCCGAGTGCTCTTCGGTACGCTTGTCGTAGACGGTCTTCTCAATGAAGAGAACTTTCGCTTTCGCCTTGCATTGCTTCATCTCGTACTGGACGTCTTTTCCCGAGGAGGAGGAGAGAAATGTCGCGTTGTCCGCACCGAGGCAAAGACCCGCGACAAAGTAGTCGCCATATGCGGCACGGAAGGAGTCTCGAGTGCGTGGGTCGTACAGCAGCTTGCGAGCATGTGCGGTGAACTCGGGCTGCTCTACGAGCTTGATCATCCCAATGCGTTGGGTGGATTGGACCGATGCCTTACTGGCCTAGAGACGAAAGTTTAGTGTGGATGGTCTGAGTTGCTGCTCGAAACGCACGTCGCGGTTCTTGTACACGTCTCTACAATATGCCGCTTGACCCGAGGCCCCCAAAAAAGAGCCTCCAACAGAGACAGTGCCTTTGAAGTCCAAGTGTCCGTAGGACGCAGCCGCTTGGGACGACGCAGCAGAGCGGAATGACGTGTTGCCTTCGTATGCACTGAAATGATACTGCGCTGCGGCGTCCTCCCCCGACTGTCTTGAGACAAATGGCGTGTTCCGCAGTGGATTCGCATCTGGCCTAGTGGCGAGCGTGCTATCGAAGCCTGTAGCTAGCTGCACGAGCGTGCGGGTCCAGACTACGTGGATAGGCACTTTCTCGTACGCCTGGTATTGTAGACTGGGTAGGTTGGGGTCGTCTTGGAAGAGCGTATCGAATGTCTGCTCCACCGTCATTCTGAGTTCACTGGAGACAAGAGGGCTCAGATGTGGTATAAACTGAACAATGGGCGACCTAACAAACCGTTCAACGATCGTTGATCGGCGATTCCAATGCACCACGGTGACATGTATGTTTCACATTCAGACGTCAAGACACCGAAAGGTACATTATACACCGCAAGGTACATTATTTACTTCAAGTATACCATGTCCCTTGCGGGGGTCTCATGTAGCCAGATTGTCAAACTCCATTCGGTATGTATTTCAGCCGGAACTCTGGGTTTCAAGAAGTGGCTCACCATAGGAGGCTACAAGATATTTATTCAACATTATGACAACTGTACAAAACACCGTTGAATAATCTGCAGTCAGGCTAGAATTGAGTTCGCACGAGGGCAATCCCGGGCCGTGGGTCGGGCTCTGGTCTGAGCCCTTAGCCACAACATCACTAGCGCCGTCTGGACGCCTGTAAAACCTTGACATTCAAAGCTTTTCTTGGGTGTCTCCGATGGAAGTATATTGACATCCAGCAAAACCATAGATTTCGGCTGCGAATAATTGATTGAAAATGTTCCTGAAACTGTCAGTTTCGGCCGCCCCGAATAGTGCAACTGACACTATATTCCTATATCGGCTGCTAGAAATCATTTTGAGCTAGTGCATTCGTAACGGTTCCAGCCTAAATTTCTCATTTTGCGGTGTGATTGGAAGTATATTGAGGAAGAACTTACTGGATTAGGCGGGTGCGTGGGAACATTTTGCATGTCATTCTTCCTGCCGATCCACCGCGACTTGACTCTGTCCTCCTCGACAGTCCAGGTCCCCGGCCGCCACAGTTTCAGCCTTTTTTGGTGCTGTTTAACTCAACGCCAACGTATACCATGTCGGCTTACCTTGGGTCATTAAGGGCCCGGCGAACAGAATCAGAAGGACCAAAGAAGTACAACCGCAATGACAATTGTGCCCTGGACCTTGAGGTGGCCTGGATGCTCGGATTAAATTCATGAACCCTGTCAAGTCATGTCGATCTCGACAACGTACCTCACAAGACCGTGCCTTGTGCGTCGCAAGTTCTTGTCCTGGTGCCGGCGTAGGTCGTCCTCGACCAGGTTCACCGCTGGCTCTTACGGCTGGGTTGTTATTTGACCCATATAAAAGCTCCTGAAGGCGTCCAGTAGCCTTAGAGTGTTTCTCTTCCTTCTTCGAACTCAGCTGCATCGTCAACTCGTTGCTGTCCTCTTCCAATGGCATACCTACTTGCACCGTACAATTCAGCCATGCGGGTAGGCATGGGGTAAGTCTTTCACGACTTCCGTTCAGACTGAATAGTCATACCTGAGAACATCTCTTATCAGTTTCAATTCGTTCACGCAGCAGCTTTGCATCAACGACGCAGTGAAGACTACGGGCAACCAGAGCGCCACCGAGAAGAGCCTCAGGCCGCAGTACAAGAAGGGTGAGATGGAATCGTCCACAAGCCAGGTCGTCACCTGGACCGCCAAGTTTGTGGACCGCATAAGCGAGGTTACAGACAGTATGAACATCAGCGGTATGTTTGATGACTATGGTGTGAGCTGCGCTCATGGGCACCGTAGGTTCGCTGGAAATCAAGTGCGACGCTATCGGCGGCGGAGGGGGCGCCTCCGCTAGCTTCATCGACTCCAACAAGTTCAAGGAGAGCGACCTCAACTACTTCATTCAAGTGAAGGTCACGAACGAGCAGCTCGTTACGCACGACGTGACCGAGTTCTGTCCGATTGAAAACGTCTCGGCCGCAGACTTCACGCGCATCTACGGCGACTCGTTTATCTCAGGCTTCATTGAAGGCGGCGAGTTCAACGCGCTCGTGTCCATCAAGCTCAAGGACCGCAGCAAGGCCAAGGAGATCAGCGGCCAGCTCAAGATCGAACTCGACTTGAAGGCTGTTAATGTTAAAGGCACGGCCGAGGGCGGTAAGAAGGATCTCGAGTCGTCGTACGACGGCGAGACGACCATCAGCGTTTCATGGACTGGTGGCGGCGATATCAAGGATGAGACCGTGACCGACTGGACGCTCGCCAATCTGAAGGCGGTAGCCATGGAATTCCCCGAAAAGGTTATGTCTTGCCCAATGCGCACCAAGTGAGCAGAAACACTGATTGTTTGGATGTTCACGTCACCGATGTGTACCGCAGCGCAATCTTGACGAAGTACACCAGCTTAAAGAGCTTCCACGAGAAGACTCTCAAAGGCAGCCCTCTCGGTACGACCCTAGCCATAAAAGTTCGATTGTAAACTAATTCCTCGTTATAGACTATGAGAACGCAGGTGTTTACTCATCCGCCCTTCTCGATGCCTACATGGACTTCAAAGTCATGTGGCGGAACATCCAGATCGGTAAGCTTGTATATTGAAGTATCCTTTCTTATACGCAGCTGATGTGATCGCTGTAGCGGCGTGGGAAGTCGAACAAGGACAGTCCTACCTCGTAGCCAAGCCCGACCTCCCAGAGCTCTCTGAGATGGCCGCTGAGGCGAAGAAGTACTATGCGGCTCAGACGGACCGTTACCAGAAGTCACTCCCTGGTCCTGCCGCGGAGAGCGAAGCATCCTCAGAGGAGGAGAAGAGCGACGGAAGCACTGCGACAGCGGGACAGGTGGTCAAAGCGGGGCCACGCGAGCCCGTTGAGGCGCCTCTCCCGCCAAACGCACTCAGGCCGTACCCGGCGACCATCTTCGGCCTCGACAAGGCTCGCCGAGACTGCCGCTTTGAGATGATAAAGATTGTCAAAGAGGTCCGCAATCCATTACTTGCTTCAAATGCATGATCGCTAATGCTCGAATCAACAGGTAGATGCAGTCGCGTATGACCCGAAGGTCGCCATCGATCCGAGTCGCACTTGGCAATATCTCAGCCCTGCTGTCTTCCGCCTGCTTCTACCAGTACGTGCTCATACGTCACTCAAAAATTGCACGCCACTAATTGGTTGCCGGTGCAGTCCGTACACAACATCGACGCAGAGAAGAAGGCAGCAGCAGTTTCCGAAGAGGCTCGTCTCGCAGCTGAGAACGTCGCGAAGACGAACCAGGCGGTCCAGGACGAACTGGCAGCAGTGAGGCGAAAGTTGGCCGATACCGAGGCCAATCTTGCCACGGCGCAGAATCAGCTAGGCCAGAAGACGGACGCCGCAGCGGATCTTGAGACGCGCCTGGTAAACGCGGAGTCAACGGTGAAGGAGCTCGTGTAAGTGCTGTTCATAATACTCAAGCGTCAAAGCGCTCACAGACGTGCTTGCAGCCCTTACGGATGGTACTGTCCCGTTCCGCTCGACACACCTATCCGTTTTGTAGGCGTGCAGACCGGCTTGGCCCTCGACTGGCCTGTTGGTACCACGAACGCGTGCATGTGGCAATCCCACGGGGGGACGAATCAGGGTGTACGTCCCCTCCAGTCTCATTACTATTTACGCAATGGTATGGTGTTGATATTTCTGCGATTCGCTGCAGTGGCGCATCATCCGCAGCAAGTATGGCTTTTACATCAAGCAGATGGACCAGAACAAGTACCTGCAGTGCCAAGCGGTTAGCGGCAACAACGACAGGATCTACATCGGCACTGGCGAAGTCGGCAGCACGTTTTTGTTCGAGCAGATGCCGGACGGCACGACTATGTTCATCTCTCCATCCTTCCCGTCCCTTTCACGCGTTAATCGTCGTTTCTCTTTGCAGGATTCACCTCGCAGATCGCCTCGATTACACCTTGAACGTCGAGGGCGCGTCGCCAGCCAATGGCACCAAGCCTATTATGTGGCTAGGGGGTAAAAGCAACAACGACAGGTGGAGGATCCGTGCGCACAATCAGGTGTAAGTGGTGCACGGTTTAAGCATCGGATGTCCGTACATAGGCTCGACGAGCGGGGTTGTCGCAAGTTATTCTTATCTTAACACTTAGTACCGAACTGCACGAAACTTGAATCATTTACGGCCACAAAATCTTATGAGCAATCTTGAGCAGGTTTTGAGCACCCAACACCGTGCAAGATGCTCACGCGCAGTTCAGGCCCGCGAGTTAATGAGGTAGAGTGTTCATTGTCATCGCAGTGCTTCAATCACCACGTCCAAATTTGCCTCCGCAGGTGTAGAAACAACCCTCGCGCGATGCCAACGCTGGTCCGCCGGTATCAAGTACTGCCCCGGTGCGGGCCACTTCATCTGCAAGAGAGAAGCCTGCGCCGTATCGGCTCTAGAACCGGGGGCAAAGAGGGACATCATCAGTGTGGAGGTATCAATTGAATTCACGCAAAAGTGAGTCTTCTACTCTACTTTTGGCTGATGCATCTTTGACATTATTCAGCCCGCCGGTGGGCACTGCTAACAGGATATTAGAGAGCTTGTGCCAAAGTGGCATGCAGCTTTTTTTCGTTTCCCCCTCTAAAGGCCATTAAGACTGTGTAATAGCATTGGGGTTTTGGAATTTGACTACCAGGTACTATTTGTAAGGAGCTGCATGCCGCTTTTGCACAATGCACAAAAGCGTCATGCCACTTTGGCACAAGCTCCCCATTGGAAGTGAAGAAGGAACACACTGAAACTTCCTCCAAAAGCAAAGGCAAAGAGAGAGAGAAGGGATGCTCAATGAAGCATGCCGGGAGTGGACCTGGAGGAAAACTTTTTCGTCCAGGTTGTTATGCTCAATAACCGAGGCAATTCATGGTTCCGAACCCTATAACCGGCGTCCTCCACTTCGGTGCCATGGTATGGTTTCCTCCCATGCCTGTCGCCTTTCCTCAAGCTTCCTCCTTTTGAGCTGTTCGTAGCTGTCCTTTTTTGGCGCTGTCCACTCAACTGCCTGCCTCAGTCGCGGGGAAATGGCTATGAAGATTGTCTTCTCTACCATTCCAGCGCTAATGGGCCTCGTCTAATTGCGAAACCATAGCTTCCCGAAATCGAAAGTCATTGAGTTCTTGCTCATGGTCTTGCTGTTCATGGCCTTGCAAAGAATCCTCGCAGGTGTTCCGATGGACATTGCTTGGAGTGCAGATGTTCTACACCTTGAAATTCACCCTGGCAATCTGGGGACACTGCTGTGAGGTGAGTATGGAGGAAGAGAGACAAAAAAGGCCATCATGCGCGCGCGCGTCGCGTCAAAGGGCCGTCAACTTGTGAAGCGGTTCTTGTATTTCCCTCCCATATTAGTCTAGCTTTTCATTCATCAGCCAAAAATTGAACAGCGCCCAGATTACAATGTTAGAATATTTCTATATTCGCAGCCATACCGCAACCTTGCGCGATATTTGCCTCTGCAGCATCTGCCTCACCTGCCTTGCAGACGCAGCACACCTCCTCCCCGCCATATCATCCGAATCCCAGTCAACGCACTCATCAGGAAAAGCCTCCCCAGCTAATTTCACGAACTTTCGCATAAACTTGGCATAATTTTCCGAAATTATCTCAATTATTGGGACTTCGCCAAATTTTCCATAATTAAGTTAATTAAGTTACCTCGACACGAAAATGGGTAATTTTTGCCAAATTATCCTAACTTTGAGGCGACATTATATTGCACTTTCTGCCTATTTTGACACTTTGCTTAACTCGCTTCATATATCGAGAGATAATAGTCAAAGAACTGAATTGCAAAATCTACGGAATACAAGGTTCTACTAACAGTACATACTATACACCATCACCACAGTTGTACCCCGAACAGCATACCTGGAAGAACGGGTCAGTGGAAGTAAAAAAGATCAAGAAATATTGCATACAGACCGATATCAGGGAAAATTTTGCAGAGGACACTGAGGGGAACAGACAATGAGTCATGAGATAGTGCGGAAAGGGAAAATGCAGACTCACGCTCAATATGAGACAAATCTTCAGGTGTGGCATCGGTGTAGAGGGGAGAATTAACGACGTCAGTGAGATCAGGTGACTGACAGCGTCATGTGCAAGCGCGGGTGGAGACCGGCGGAGTTCCACAAGCCAGGTCAGTGAGGCTAAATACAGAGCTGCAGGGACACTGAGTGAGTTGCGAGGCAAGGAGAGTGGGTGTTATGACATACATTATGAGGCCAGGCTGGATCGTTGCTGACAGCAGGGGGAAAGGGAATGTGGGTGCGGATCGAGGTAGGCGGGGGGTGACCAAGGCCAGCAGAGGAATGGGATTGCGCCGGCAGCGTGCAGTGACAACGGCGGGTACTGAAGTGAATGGGTTGGCACTTAGAAGAGGTAATTGAGGAAGGCATGAATTGGGACCAGGAGGCAGCACCGAACACACGACAGAAAATGGGAGCAAAGGAAGGGGGGAAGATGAGAGGAAGGAAGAAAAGACGGTGACGTGGCAAGACCAACATGCCGTGTGGTTTATAGCCATGACAGTTCCGTGACAGTTTCGAGAGATTACCGACCGGCAAATGACTTGGTATTTTCTGCTGATCCTGGTCAAGCCTCGAGTCGAATAACCTGCGAATAACTCAAGTTTTCGGCCTCATCGAGTTCCTAGTTTGCATTTGTATACCCCTTCACATTCAAACTAATCAGATCAATGTCTCGAGTCTGGCCAAAGTCTAGCCGAAACGTTACGAAATTCGGCGGAATTATCCGCCTTCAATCAAGCTCCGGCCAACCGAGCCACAATTTAGCGAAATTTGGTGAGATTATCCCAAGTCTCGGGAAATTATATGAGGGTAATATAATTTCAAAAAAATGTCGTGAAATTAGACAGGGAGGTTTTTCCTGATGCTTGAACTTGAGAAGCTAAGCCCCCTCGTCTCAAGGTTGACCTGCTGATCCTCCATCAGCAACACAGCTTCTTCGTACGGCGTCATTACGCTCGACCCGCCCCCGCTCCACATGTTGATCAATAAACTCATAAAGGAATGAATTGGAACCCAATTTCCAAAAGGACAAATATATTGCAGTCAGCATGGGCTGGGCAGTTACAAACCTGACTGGGACAGTGATTCATGTCTCTCAGAGTAAACTCAGACTCAATACCGATGCAAGGGCATAGATACAAATTTTAATTAATTTCATGTGGTGTTGACATGCTCACATCTTGTATTGAAGTACATGCCACAGCCGGTCTCAGGATCAGATTGGTTTCTCACAACTGGAATCAAGCCAGTAATCCGTGAATCAAAGAGCTCCTGGTAAATAGTGAATGCTGGTTCCCTGCCTTATATACCTCCACGGACACTACAAGCACTTTCTCAGTGTTTATGGAGTTTTGATATCTGCTTGGTACATGCACATGCACAGTCACTTTGTACTTACACTCAATTTCATGGTTGCTTTGATTTGCCAATCTTATATCGTGGGAGCTTGAATTTATCAACAAAAGTTGCGCGGGTGCCTTCTGTCTATCTTGCATGGAACTTGCCGACATCACTTCATCTTGCACGGAAATCAGAGATTTCCCTGCAAGTTAATCTGGTGATTAGTGTTATCTCTTTAGTGCAGAAGGCGCCAAAAGACCTATCTTTGGGGCACAATGACACATGCTGGTTCGCCACAATTAAATGTGATATTCATCGATTTTGGTACACAAAGAGGTGCAGTTCAAACTCTTTCAGCTAAAGAAGACCAATTTTATTGAGATAATACATGTACAGAGGGCAGTGGAACAACTTGTGGCGTTTCCAACAACACGGATGTTTGACTAACTAGACTAAACAGAAGCGCGGCAGTCGCGGCATTTTCTCCTGGCCCGGTTCAGTAAGGGTCTGGTTTGGGTTCAGAAGAGGTTCAAACCTCAACAAGCCTCAAACTTTTTTAATGCTCATTTTCTGCGGAAATACGGGGAAATAGCCCACAAATGTGCTCTTTGAGATCATCCAATGCCACGATAATGCTTCTTCAATTGCTCTCTGGCGGTAGCATGACAGTTGTCGTGTACACTTTTCAGTGATCAAAGAACCTCAGACCTCAGAGGAGTGATACTGAATACGGGTTAGAAAGGCAAAGAATTGTGCTTACCTCCCTCCAGGCCATCACAACATTGATACTTTCTAAAGGAGCATTGAGGCGAGCTTCTAGCTCATCGCGTGGATCATGTGAACGCAGCAAAATCCTTGTTATTGTGAGCATGAAATTTGGCCTAGAGCCAAGATTGCCCATATTGAACCGGCACGGTCAGAGCACCGTCATCAGATCCTTTTTCAAAGCATTGTCACCGCCCAAAAGCTGCGGGAAAAGCGAAGAAACTGACCAGAATACGGGGGAAAAGGTTACAGGTTCGAACATGTTCAGACATGTTCTGAAACTGAAACCGAACCTGGTTTCTATTTTGCTGTATCTGGCCTGAGGGCTATACGGCAGTATGGGCTGTATAGTGTAAAATAATTAGGGTCAGATTCCAGAAAAAAAACCACATGTTAGTTTGTCATTTAAAAGAAGTTAGATGTGTTCAAAATGACACAGCTTGTCCCTTCTCTCCTGGGAAAAAGCACAACTTGGACTTTGTCATTTCCTGGGAGATGGTAAGTTGCAGATTCATGCAACTTGCCATCTATCAACATCTGTGGCTCACTGAACCACCTGGCGGTCACATCACAGAGACAGTTTCTTGAAGACTTCTTTCAATAGTTAGTACAAGAGTGCTGCGCGGCACACCCCGTGGCACATCCCACCACTGCATGAAGTCTCTATTGATTCTGACATTGCACTTCATTATTTGTGGGAGGTTTCCCATGTTGCGAGGCTATCTCAAACATAAGTGTTTATAAAGTGATTGTGCGGAACGAGCTGTATGAGCAGTGATCCCTTAACAGATGGCCAATTGCAAAGCCCAAGAAGCGAGAGCCACCCTGCAGATCGAGAGCGATTGATGCAATCAAGGGAGCGGAGACAGCTGAGTTTGAAAGAGGACTTCCCACTGTATCCAAATTGAGGAGTGCTGGTGGGGGCACACAGACGCCGCCCGATCAATGATACTGCCATTCACTGTATGTTGATATGTGTCATGAAGGTTCATATCTTGTGTCTGTTTTTTTTCAAATGTTGTGACATGCGCTTTTTCCAAGACAGGCGGTGAAGTTGCACCGTTTCCATGACAAAACCATTAAGTTGTGCCTTATTTCACGGAATTGTAGCAAGGTGTGTTTCTTTTATTTTTTTTACAGTATATGTGCCATACGGCAGTACTACTAGCTAAGCGGTAAACACGTGTAAGTATGCATGTAGGGTATTATTTAGACGCAATTTTTATAAGTATGAGAGAGAAATCTGATAAAACTTGTATACGTACGGGAAGATAGTGTCGGGAAGTATGTGTTTGGTATCAGGAAGGTACGCGTGACGATCTATAAGGTGCGTATTTGTGGATGGAGGGGTGGTGATTAAAGGTAATGTATAGTAAGGAGGCGAGAGACGGAAAGAGAAGAGAGGAAGGAGGGAAGTTGCTCACCTGAATCGTTGGGATTTCGAGACAAAGGTAATGACGGCTTCCAAGAGCTTGGGGTGGTTGAGGAGCGTGGCGAGGTCGACTGCGCCTAGAATTCCCGCCTTACAAGATGCGTCCTGCAGTGGGGGACGTAGGTGTTCGTATGCGGGGCAGTAGAGAAGATAATGCAGGCGTGTTTCTCTCGCCGTGCCGCAAGCCTCGCACCCAGGGAACGAGCAGAGTCGACACCGGAACTTATGGGCGTTCAGGATGGAGAAATCGGGGCGGAACTGGCAGATAAGCGAGGAGTCCGCCCGCGAGACCGAGGAGTTGTATGGTGAACGTAAGACGCCAGGTTGGGGAAGTTCTGAAATTGGCCGAACCTTGAACCTAACTTGGGGTCCGGTCCAGTCCAGGTGCCATCGCCGAGCCTGAACTGAACCCCAGTCCGGTTCGGGTTCAGTTCAGGTTCGGAATGGGTTCTCAACTCGACACCGACGCAACCGTTTGCGGCACGTATTGAACTGAATTAATAAGGAAAATGGAAAATAGACTCCAAATTGTGGACTGAGATTACATGAAGTTCAATACATCCTTACACGTAATGTTTGATTTTAAAAAGATTGTTATGCCCGACGTTGTGGCTGTGCTGATAAGATAGGGAGAGGTAGATAGACTTGTTTGTACATAGTTAGAACGAACCATCCTCTACCCATTTCGGTCGATTCGCGTACCGCAAGCTTCTCGCGGTTCTTCTTCGCACGGCTGTCTGGTTTCTCAGCTGTTCTACCTTTGAGGGAACCCGAGCCACCTCCAACGTTGAGACCAAATGATTTACTGTTGTGTCTGCAGCGGCAGTCAGCGGTAAGTTGGCAACCAATCATCAGCGAACATTGTGCAGCGGTAGTTGCGGCACTTTGCTATGGCAGTCATACTGCTTGCAGCAGCAGCAGTTCTACTTTTTTCCGCTGCTGCTGCAATCCTGTGCTTGTCTGGGGCACTCACGGGCTGTGCCACAGCGGCGGCGCAGTGTGACAGGTCTGCGACAGTTTTGGATGACATTCTGGTGGTAGTTGTGATCTCGCTGTACGAGTCGTTATGGGAATTGGCGACTGCGAAGATCCCGTTTTCGTGGCCGCTTCGATCTCCCGGGTAGTTTTTTCCTCAAATGCGGAACAGGAACGTCACTCGGTTCGATTTTGATGTATGCATTGCCAAGAGCCTGAGCATTTCGGTCGCGGAGTCATAGCTAGAACTCGAAAATGCTAAGTCATTCGCGATCGTGGAGCCTCCAGGATTGGCCTAAATATCGACGGGCAAGTATATCCGCCGGCGATATGAGGCACCAAATAGTCAGCGTAATATCTATAAGAAGCTCGACGGCGGCGTACATAGTTCCTGGATTTAGTCGCATCATGCCCTGACAAGCTGTCAATGAGCTCTAGACCTGTGGCAGTGTGTGGGTACAGTTTCGGACAGAAGTGGCCATTAAACGCTTCGGAACTTGTCAACCACACCACAAGGTTTGGGGATGGTAGTGGTATTGGTCAGACGAAGAGAGATGCAAGTTTTTTGTTGCTGTTACGGTCTCACGTGCAGCTACTGTTTTGGTTTAGTAATGGTTTTAAACCAATAACCGTTTTTATTTTCCTTTATTATAGTTCACAGTGGGTCGGAAACAGTAAACAGATTCAACCTAAACAGTCAAATCCTTTCATTTTTGAAATCATCACGGCACGCAGAACCTGTAAATTACGGTGCAGCTGACCCTCTTGATCAAACGAGGCACATACCCATTTGGAATCTGTTCCCCTCAATGTGCCTCATATTATCCAATCCGCCTCACAACAATCCTATGTGCCTCTCATTAATTTCAATCCAGGCCCTCCGTTTTGTGTATCCTCGTTTTTGCTGTGAAATGATGGCTCTGGCCCAACCGCATATAAATGACACGTTTCACGATGTTAGCACTGGCTTGTGGATTACCCCCCTCTCTCTTCGTCAATCTCACAATGTCTGCAGCTTCAAAGCCTTCAAATTCAAAACCTCAGTCAGATTACCAATCCGTCGGCAATGAGGCCTTTAACCGTGGACTTTATCGTGGTATGAACGACGCCTCGGAATTCTTCAGGAGGTTCCAGGCAAAGTTTGGTGGAGCACCTGATGAGCGTGGGCTGACCGACCAGCTGCTCCTCGCCATAGCCGAAGAAGGTGGGAATATCAAATTCGTCAGTCGAATCTGATCCATATCACGTTCACTCGTGCTAATGTGCGCTCTCTCAAATGATAGACCAGAAATTCGCAAAAGATAGAAGGCCAGACGGGCTGGGATTTTCTGTTCCAGTTCTCGATGAAGGATCCCCACGACCCCGCCGCTGTAGGCCGGAACGTTTCGATTTATATTCAAGCCAAGTCCTACAAGATCGAAAAGGATACTCAAGGAAATGCGAAAACAGTTGAGGGAAAGGAGATTGAAGTGGCTGACTTTATATATGAGTATGTGACACTTGACTGTCACTAGCTCAGGTTGGATTAATCCAACCATGTCTTTGCGTGAAGTCGGATTAATCCGTTTCAAGCAGATTAAGCCAGTGTAGTTCATGCGTAAAATACCATATCAAATGTTATACATGACATTTCTACAAACTACTTTAAGCCCATTGAGCCGTCCTCAGTGATAAGCCATGTGGTGAGGATTAAGCCGATTAAGCGGGTATCCAAACAAGCAGATTGAGCCAGGGAAATTAATCGGTTCAATCTGATTCAGCACTACAATTAACAATGTTCAGCGCACCTGCGCGTATAGCGGTGCCCAGAGGGATTGAATAGTTCATATAGTAACCAAGGGACCTGGGAAATACTTCGAGAGGAAGGGGGGACGATATGGGTGGCATTGAGGCCTAGGGATCGGGTGGCATTCAGAAAATTCGGGGTGGCAGCGCACCCTGAGCCCTCCTTCTAGATGCGCGAATGTAGGTTTCATTCCGCAGGTAAGATAAGGTGGTAAGGGCCTCAAGGATGGGGAACGGGATGGCGAATACTCAGGTGGTGGATGTGGTTGTTGTGAAAGAAACGCTCTTGTGCCGCGGCCCGCGTGATGGCCGCAACACAAAGAAGGTCATCACCACTGTCACTGATTGACAATCACCCAGGCCTTGTCTTTCGACCACTATGTTGTTGCCACCAACTCTACATCCTCCGCAGCTCGCGCTGCGCAACACTCCCATTTTTTACTCTTGTCGATCTCAGAACAATTATTTCGGAAATTTCTTCCCTCAATTTTCCTTCAATGCAGCAAAAGGTATCGCGGTCTCGGCAGTGGCATGTGCCAGGAACTTTTGAAATTGTGCGTGATGCTTAAACGGCCTCCTTTGCCTTTGCTTACTCTATCGAACTGTCTTCCCCCCTTGCCATCCGCACTGTACCACGAATGTCTCATTCATATTAAAAACATATGCCGCGCTGTGCTCATTCTGGAATAAGGGTGTGGCGGTCATTCTCTGCCTTAAAAGTGGTGCACAGAGTGGATGGACAGCCATTGTATCCCCGTAGTCCACTGTGTTCTTTTTTTTTGGTCTAACTTCACACCCATGACTTTGGTCCCTCTTCCGTTTCATCTCCATGAACTCACGCGCGCCGATTAAACCGCTTAAGGCTGAGCGAATTTGAGCGGTTTATGCGGTTTAAGCTGGTGCAAGCAGCTTAAGCAGTATGTACCATATACCATAGTACACCTATCCTCGGTCCACCGTAGCTGTAAGGATAGTTACAGATACAGCATTTTGTGCAGTGTGTCCGTACCAATATTTAGCTTAATCCGCTTAATCCGGATTAATCCGACTTCACGCTGAGACATGAGTTGGATTAATCTGACCTGGGCTGGATTTATCACTTGAAGAAAAGTTCGGCCTGAATTCACTTGGGCTGCTCAGGAATGATTATGATCTGTAGATGAATCTGTTGGCCAAGGCAGTTGCCAAAGCGAATAAAGACAACAAAGTGAGCTATTTTTGTGATTTTGTCAGAATACGCTCATTTTTACCCCAAGGACCCCGACGCTAAAATCTTTGGGGCGTAAGTTTTTTTTCACCAAGATCAGCCAATATTTAAACTCACCCATTCATGAACAGATATATTTTGTATTCTGCGACAAATGCCAACAACATGTTCATCCCGGTGGATGAACTAATTAAAGCATACAACGACCGACTTGCAGCATTAAACAAAGATTCAATAAAACTAGTGAAGACAGACATGAATCGTCACCTGAGCGATTACTTTATCCAAGCGAAGCAGCTCTTTCCACCTCTCCGTATGCTTATGTATGGTTTTGAGAAGTCCAAGAATTAGTCCAAATTAATCGAGTGTATTATTGTTACGCAGATGCGGCCCGTCCGCCATCAAACGTGCAAACCCTGAGATTTGTCTGCATTATATGCATCTAATAAAATCGCCATATCACTATAGTAATGAAGTAGCTTATACCCCGAAGGATACCCTATAGCATCAGCAAAGCAACATATTGAAAGACTAGAAATGTGCAGGCAAGTGAATGAATAAACCACCCAAATATCTGCAACACTCCTTTGCTTTGTGTGTGTTCGGGGCTCGGACCACCGTATGTAGTCTTGTGCAATCCACCACTCCGTCCTTCAAAACCTTTCTTCTGGTGCTCCAAAACAAAACAAACAAAAACCAAGACTCTCCTCCACCACAACTCGTCTCCCTATCCCAAATCCAAAAACCCAATCAAACGTGCGGCCTTGGGCCCAATCCGTTCCGATCTGATTCAACCGTGCGACCTTGGGTCCAAAACAAACCCAATCAAACGTGCAGCCTTGGGCCCAGAGAAATATAAAAGGTGTAATGCGGGGATTAATTCCCTCTCTCTATCGAGTTTACATGGAGCTTTTATATCTACACTGTTTGGGCTGCACAGCCAATCACAAACAGCTATTGTTTACATAGAAACCATTGTTCAGAAGAAACGTGTTCCTGTTTCCTTCCAACCTGTCTCCTTCTCAACACGCCACAGACCAGTGCACGCTGTTCCCATCAAGCACGTGTTCGTGAACTCCTCGGCGTTTCAACCTACTCCCGCGAATATTCGGAAAATCGCAAAATCAGCCCGTTTTTGCTGATTTCACCACTGGACATATTGCCGGCTCATCAATATTCGTGCCCAAGATGTTGAAGACGTCGACGAAGCATTTTTTCCACAGATCCTCTTTTGCTATGCAGGTCCTCTAAGTCTTGGCCAAGACTCTAAGATACATAACACGTTTTGGGTAGGATCCAATGAACAACTACAAAGATAACTTCAAGATACTTGAAAGATACATGAGATGAAACCAAAAGGTATGCAATGGGCTATCCTATCTGGTAGACACTGCGGAGATGTGTTTGTTTTACCATGGGTAAAACAGGCTAGTAAAAAGTATTTGAGGTTCAAGCTGTTTGATAAGATGTTTTATCTATAAGTAAAAATAGAGTATAATGAATCATTTTTCACGCCGTTTTTCATTGAGACAAAGGAAAGCTTTTATCAGGGAAACATTATGCTATTTTTCACGCACCTTTCATCCCACTAAAATAAATTGTTTTTCCATGGCTGTGAGTTGGCCACAGCTCTGATGCTGTGGGGCTAGGTCATAGCAGCTACACATAAAGCAGTGACCTAGCAGTGAGCTAGCCGAGGCATAGCCTCAGCTGCCAACAGCTAGCCAACGGCTCGCCACAGCTGCAAAACTGGTGGGCTAGGTAGGCCCTGAATAAAGTGAATAGGGATCTGTGCCAATTCCTGATAGCATAGCACCAATTCCTACCCATTTCACGCCAATTCCTGATACCTTAGCGCCAATTCCTGAGGAGTCTGCACTAATACCTGATAGCATAGTGCCAATTCCTACCCATTTTGCACCAACTCCTACCAACTTGCCCCAATTCCTGAGGGGTCTGCGCCAATTCCTGATAGCATAGCACCAATTCCTACCCATTTCATGCCAGTTCCTACCTATCTGTGCCAATTCCTGTCACCTTAGTGCCAATTCCCACCCATTTCACACCCGTACCATAGCACTAATTCCTACCTATTTTGTGCCAGTTCCTACCCATTTGTGCCAATTCCCTGGAGCACAGACATGAGAAATAGCGCTAATTCAAGTACAAGTTTCTGCAAGGGGGGATCAAAAATTTTAAAACAGATAAAGGATTCAAAAGTTTTACATTCAGCAGAACCCCCTCCCCCTGCTCTTCTTGGGAGTTTCCCACCCCTAGCTCCGGGCCGTCCACTCTGAGCTCTGAGCTGAGCTGTTGCCCTCTATTTGGGTTCTTCAATTTTCCATCCACCCCTTTTTCATGGACTTGTCCATAGATATTGGCAACTTAAATACAGAGCCAAAACCTGGATTCAAAAAAAAACCATTTTGAGCGGCATTTGTGGGCTCGGCTGGTTTTTTTTTTTTGTAGATACCTGCAAGGACTAGAATTATTCTGGCCCCAAAAAACTGAGTCTATCCCACTGATTTACGTGCACAAAAAATCGAACAATTGCCAAAATGGCCAAATTTTGTTAGTTGTGACTAAGAGTTGAATGCTTCACACCAAAAATATGGTCATTCATATGTATGAGACTTTGTAGATGGTCAGCCCATGGGGTTGCGTGGGAGAGGCCTCTGTGTGTTATGGTTGGTACGTGGTGTGTTAGACCTCATTGTGATCTTGCATCCCCGGCATTTTTTGAATTTAGGTCAAATTCAGAATTCAGCCAAAAGACACAAGTGCCGTGCCATACAACTACTCAATCAAAAATCTCGAAATTATTTGAGGGTACACTTTAGGCTATATAATGTAGCCTAGCACACATGGAACTTTGAAGTTACCTCTCACGGCTATAAAACAGGGGGTCAACCTTTTTTTCAGATCTGGGTTTTAGCTCTGTATATCTATGATGTCTTAAGCCTTTGATTTTCCACCACCTAAATTCTCCAACTAACCTCTGGTGGGAACCCATTGTGGGTTGAGAGGCAGAACAGAGGCAGACCAGGTTCCTGGATACTAATTTTAGTCTCTTTCAACCTTCTGGTGCAGCCTCAATCATGGTTTTGAGCTCTTGACACTGGTTGAACATTTCAAGTTTTTCAGTGAAAATTTTGGTGAAAAATATTTTGAACTTTACAGCAATTTTTCAGTGAAAAATGAGGTGAAAAACTTGAAACATTTTTGTGAATTTTTTGAACCTTGTAAAAAATTTCTGAAAAAGTGGTGAAAAAGTTTGAAGTTCAAAAATGTTATTAAAAGGTTTCACATTTTTCACCTGGTTTTTCACTGAAAAATTGCTGTAAAATTCAAAACATTTTTCACTAGAATTTTCACTGAAAAACTTGAAATGTTCAACCAGTGTGAGTAACTTAGCCTCAATGTTGTTGGAAAAAGTCTGCTGTTTTGCTATTTGACCTGGCAGAATATGCTGTTCACTTTGTAAGAAAAATAAAACAGCAAAAGTTTTATGGTTTTGAGCAACAAGTTTAAGAAATAACAACATCGCGCAAATTTCAACGCGGCATCGCAAAACTTTTGGGCCACATCGAAAATTTAAGCGAACCTCTCAAGAACTTGAGGGAGCCTATCAAAAGTTTTAGCAAACCTATCAAAATTTTTAGAATGCACATCGCAAATTTGACACCTCAGTACAACGCAATTTTGTTTGAACACATCCCAACTTTCACGGTTGGCATCGCGATTTTGAGATGATATGTACACATCACGATTTTTCAACTGGTGCCGGCAACGTCAGGGACGATGACGGGACATGTCCGCCGGCTATCTGGCTCGTTGGGCGGTGTCATGGCGGCAACGGCGGCATCGCGTCGGTTGTCGTCCAAGCACCGGACTATCGCACCGATGTCCGAAGAGTCACATCACGCATCCCGTGATGTGACTTCGTGTTTCCTGGCCGCCTAAGCACACCTCCAACGACATGCCCTATGACGTGTCCAATGAACCCATGCGAGGCGCTGCCAGCGCACAGCATGGGCTCACACTCATTCCTCGCTCATGAGCCAGGGAAGCTTGCTGTGCGGGAACTTGGCCACAGACTGCAATTTGCATCTAGCAGAGACACATAGGGCTTCCGCCCGTGAGCGTCGAAATGGTTCGGCGGCACCCATCTAACGGGTGCTGTGCCCGTTCCGTCAACCAGTTTGAATCTTCATTGACGGCACGGTCACGGCATGGATGTGAGCCGTTTTTTGCCGTCGAAAAACGGCCGTCGCGGCCGTTTGACGGGTGCTCCCAAACCTGGCATCCTTCAGCTATTTCAGTGTCCAAACTGGGATATATAAGTATTTGAAGCAACTCATACCCCATATTTAATCTCGCTTGCACCTTTGTGAGCCACCATGGTGACTTCTGAAGGAATCTCAACCCGGGCAATGCCGAAACGGCATTTCCACTTCCGGAACTGACTCATACTCAGGTCTTTCAAGAGTTTGTGAACACTGTCTGGCATTAAATTCCGCATTTCAAGGATAGCTGAGTAGCTCCAGATTATTGCAAGTCTCATTTTTGTTGTCCTCGAATTTTGCAACATGGTTTGGCACGCAAGGTGCCGTCTCGCGTGTTCAACTTGCAATGAGGCAACAATGCACTTACCCCAAGATTGTACAGGAGTCTGCCGCACTATTAATTCAATCTCCAAGCTGAAACCCAACCTTATGTCGCCCGTTAATCCCTGTGGTACCCTCAACAGCCATGGCGTTGACCGTCCTGTAATGAATTTTTTCAACCTCTTGATGGGCCATCTCGAGCCGGCCCATGCCCGTTGAATAACCGTCGATTCGACGGCCGTTGCCGTCATGGCAACGGGTGAAAGCCCTAGAGACGCGTGGATGTATGGCAATGGTATTCAAATACCACACCTACTACTTCTTGTACTTGTTGCACATTTTCGACTATTCTCAATCTTTCTCTGCAGTACCATACATTACTCTTCTTGGACTACAGCTCACATATCCATTTTACATCCAAATAAATTATATTTTTGTGTATAAGATAGGAACGTTGCTGTTCAAGTCCTAGTTATTCAGGTAATGCCTGTTATTATTGTAGCAAGCATGGGCTCGAGCTTGAACATTGCTGTTGAAAAAGAAAAGCATCAACAAAGGCATTTGGGAACACCAACACAAGGAGAAGAATGAAAGGAGGGAAGTATGTAGGTACAAGGATGAGCAAATACAAAAGATATGAGCAAAAAATGAGTATGAAGTATATGTATGTATGAATGGAATGAAGTGCTTCACAAGCTGGTTGTCAAATTCCTGACTGCCCAAGTGGGTGCCACCAGCAGTGGCCTTGACCTCAGAGATACCCTCCTTGATGCTCAGCAGGAACACATTGAAGGTTCCTCTGCTCACTTGCTGGTGACCTTCTTGTCAAGGCTGTAGGTGTCCTTGCCTGGTGTTGTGGGTCATTGGGGTGGGCATGGGCAATGGCGGTGGCATTGGTGGTTGTAGTCCCAAGGTACAAATTGTTAGTTTTCTACATCAAGAGAATCATAGCGGAGATTCCTTCGGGCGACTGCTTAAAAAAAGGTCAGGATATGAAGCACAATTGGGGGAAGGCATATATGGTTTGCTTTTGCTCGCTGCAGCACTCAACACTGATGGACAGTCTGCCACCCTCCTGAAGATAGTAAAGAAGAACACCATGTTGGCCTGCACATCACTGTCGTTGAACTGAGGTCAACTGCTACAAGCTATATAGGGGTCATGAGACCCATCGGTGCCCATGAAGGTGGGGAAAAGACGAAGAAAAAAACACGCACCATACACCCCGCAAACATCAAATGGCTCATTGCCCACAGCATGCTTGAATTTGTTGATGGTGAACCAGGTTTGCGCCGTTATAACTTATCGTAGTATCCTGTTACGGTTTGTTGGACGCGTCATTGTGGGTCCACACTTGTGGGTTCGGAAGTGCAATGACCGAAGAACGATTGCGAGCCCATGCTGTGCGCTGGCAGCGCCTCGCATGGGTTCGTTGGACGCTTCATAGGGCATGTCGTTGGAGGTGTGCTTAGGCGGCCAGGAAACACGAAGTCACATCACGGGATGCGTGATGTGACTCTTCGGACATCGGTGCGATAGTCCGGTGCTTGGACAACAACCGATGCGATGCCGCCGTTGCCGCCATAACACCGCCCAACGAGCCAGATAGCCGGCGGACATGTCCCGTCATCGTCCCTGACGTTGCCGGCACCAGTTGAAAAATCGTGATGTGTATCATCTCAAAATCGCGATGCCAACCGTGAAAGTTGGGATGTGTTCAAACAAAATTGCGTTGTACTGAGGTGTCAAATTTGCGATGTGCATTCTAAAAATTTTGATAGGTTCGCTAAAACTTTTGATAGGCTCCCTCAAATTCTTGATGGGTTCGCTCAAATTTTCGATGTGGCCCAAAAGTTTTGCGATGCCGCGTTGAAATTTGCGCAATGTTGTTATTTCTTAAACTTGTTGCTCAAAACCATAAAACTTTTGCTGTTTTATTTTTCTTACAAAGTGAACAGCATAGCAGAACGGCTGGCAGAACGGCTTAAATTAACAAAGTCCAGTAGTATGGTAGTTAATGTGCACCTTTACTAAAAGGTGATATTTGTCTTGAATATATGTTTTTCTCAAAGCACAAAAAAAAAAAAAACTTCTCCACTTTTTTCTGTTCACTCGAGCTTTTTTATATATCTTTCCCACTTGGAAGTTTTATATACAGTCGCTAACCGTCAAGCAAAACGATGACGGCATTCGGCCAAATATAAAATAGAAAGGCTGTATTCATCCAGGTTTTTTGTGATCATCTTACACACACAGGTCCAGCTTATGAATTGAACGAAAAATCCGGGGGAATACTGAAAGTTTGGGGTGAGTTTGAGGGCAAAAGATTGGGTGAGTCAGTAATTGCGCGAAGCGAAACACTACCAAAATAACCAAACAGTCAACAAATTGACCAACAAAGAAGGATTGGGCGTTCATGATGGCCACCATTGTACTCAAGGACCTCGAAAACGGGGGTATGGAATTGGAGGTGTGGAAAGCAGTGGCTGGAAAGGTTGTTTGCTAGTGTTTCGCTTTTACGTCATGTTTCGCTTGACGGTTAGCGACTGTATATCTTTCTCGGCACAATTGAGTGGCTGTGCCGGCCGAGTGATGGCCTTTCCATGGCCAAACTCTACAGTCCTTGTCCCTTGGCCAGGTCATCTGAGTTTGGTGTCCTGGAATTATATCCTAAGCCGAGTTGCAATCAAGACACGCATTCCGAAGGCTCAAGTGTAATTGAAGGGCACAATGTTGCCTGCAGCATGGTGCTGCATTCCGCGGTTCGGCCACGTCACGCCACCCAGCCAAATGCACACCCATGCATACCTTGTTTTCTAAAATTTCTTCGCGTCCATTTCAACCAGAGTTTCAACCACTAACGCGATTATCCCGTGGCCTGGTGACACAGTCTCTTAGTCAGACCAACGCTATCCACTATGGTGTGTCTGTACATACCTTTTCCTCCCTACGCGCTGATGGTAAGAGGCAACCGGAGCTCGGATGATAAAAATCTCCCGCGTAGTTCAGGGACCCCACTTAATTGCGGGTCGCTCCGCTATCATCGCTACGCACCGTCTGCTCGCAACCTGCCGTCGGGGTAGGTAAGCATCTAGCCAGCTCTAGCCCGGGTGCGTAAAGTGGACGAATTGCCGCTTTACGACGGAACGCAAGAACGAACGGGGAAACAAAACATGTGTTGGCACAGGCCACGTAGCACGGTCGCAAAACCCATTCAAATTTCGTTGCGCCAAGAGCTGTCCCAAATGGATACCCGGCAAATACCCCCTTCAAAACTAGTCCCGCGGTATAAAACAATCCAACCTCGGAAGCTGTTCCTTAACACCAACACCCACACCCACACCCACATGCGGTTCTCCCTCCCCGCCCTCACCGGCCTCGCCGGCCTCTTCGCCTTCGCCACCCTTGCCACCGCCGCTGGCATTCCCGAAGTGTGCTGCATCTCCACGCCGGCCAGTGCCTCCGACCCGTGTAGCTCAGGCGCTGCTAAAAGATCCCTGCCCCGTGCAGCCGCCGGGTGCAGCTGCTTTGCGCCCGATTTGGCCAGCTGCTTTGTGACTTGCTGTCCCGCCTGTGAGTGCCCAATACGGCGTGTCTGCACTCTGCGTGGTTTCGGTTGTGCTCACCCAGGCTGTGATCTAGCGTAACTGAATTCTGATAACGAGGCGGAGAGGAATTTCCGTGCATGTGGTGCCATTGTTCTGCGCCTAGATTTTGGAGGCGTTGCAGAGGTTAACATACATGGGATTTGCGCGGACGACTCACCTCAGTCTTGAAGAAAACACGATATTGATTGGGGAACTCACAATCGCGTAGCGCATGGCCTGGAGGACTCAAAAAATTCAAAGAAATAAATTAAATTAGGTGGCAGGCTACTGTAAGTACTTGTATGTAGGCAACCGTCTCGGTAACGGGGGGGGGCAGTTGTGCAGCACCTGGTCTGGTCTGGGTGGCTAGAAGGAATATTAGCTCTGTGAGGATCAGTTCTGGATCTTGAGCAGTGGAACAAGGCTGAAACCAGTGAAAAAGAAAAAAAGAAAAAAAAAAGGGAAAATGGAGGAGAGGAAGAAGCTGTGGACATTCTGTACTCAGATTTTGTTTTCGCCGGTCTCGACGCCCGGCAGGAAAATAGGTTTGACTTCGAGGATTGGAATCAGGATCGGAGTAGCGGTGCACCGGGAACGGAAAGGAGGCTCGATGAAGTGAAGGGAACGGTCTTGCGACGTCAATCATTCGGACAGGGAGTCGAACACCACCAGACCAGCAACTCTGCCGCATTGCTGTCATGCCCGATCCTTCCTGTATGCTCATGGCTCTTGAATGAATGCGTTCGGGCAGCTGCAGGTTAGAGTTACATCTCAACGGAGGTCTGGATCGTATGATATGGTATCGTATTGTACTGGAAGAAGGAAGAAGGCACAGCGAAACGTGAGCGAAAAATATGTATAGATATTCACTCCATTCCATATACCATTAAAACAAGACGCGCACGCGATAAGGTGGGATGGGTGGGTTAAAAGCAGACGCAGATGCAGACGCTGACGTAGACCCGTGTCAAATAGAGTCGAGTCTCCGAATAACAGAGATGCACCACAATGGACGGTCCCGAAGATTCCTTCATCTCACTTCAAGGTATCCTCGGTCTCCACAATCCACATCCTCCTCGGCGTCCTAGAGTCCGCGGGGCGCAGTCTTCCAGGCTCCTTCTTCTCCCCTTCGTCATCCTAGAACTCGGACAAATCCGACGCCATCCCCCTCCCTGCCACCCCTTACCCTCCCCGTTTCCCTCCCCCCCATCCTCCCGCGCAAACAACACCACCACCCGCGTTTCTAGCAACTCCGAATCGTATGCATCGTCATCGCACAAGGCCTGCGTGTACGAAGCACGAGTTCAACTTGTCAGTCGTAGCGTCTGTTTGTAAATTATGAGTGAGTCATAAGCTAGACTAACCTGGGGCTCCGTGCCGCGTCCGATTACGCGCGCGTTCGCACCGGACGTGGCGAGCAAGGTGTAGGTTTCGGTTTTGGTTTCGCGTGCGGGGGTGTAGCTTGCCGCAGAGGCGCTAGAGAAGTGAGGGATTCACCGCTGGGTACCGGCTAGATTCTGATACGTTTTGCGCGAAGGGCCGGCCGTTCGACACTGAGAGATATACGAACACGGCTATACGTGCCGATATCAAAAGCGGACAGGATTTTGCACGTTGTGGAAGCGAAGAGGGGCGCGGGCCGGATTCCGGTGTTGTTTCTTATTTGTCCACCACGTGATGTTGACCTTGCTTATCGTCTCCCATCTCCTTCAACGGCGCCCCTCGCGCGCTCCGGCAGTTCCTTCGCCGGCCTAAGGCGTTCTCCTGTCTGTACCTCACGAATCCCCGTTACTCGTGATGAAACCCTCCGCGGATCCATACACCGCGGCTCAGCAAGCCCTCGACCAAGTCCAACGCGCCTTCTCCCAAATCCCGCGTCCAGCCGCGTCTGGTGGGGCCCACGGCGACGGATGCGCCTCGTGCGACGACCTGCGCTCCAAAATCGCCGCTCTTGAGCAGACTATCGCTGCGGACCGCCGGTGGGCGAAGACGAGGGAGCGCGAGATGCGCAAGGAGAACGAGCGGCTGCAGGCGAGGTTGGCGGAGGTTGAGGGGTCCCTCTTGGTGTGTAAGTGTTCTTTGATTTTTTTTTTTTTTTTTGCTGTATAGTGAACGCGTTTACTCATTCGTTTGACCTTAACGGTGATACAGCCATGCCTATCCCGCGTACGTTGCGCTGGCAGAACGAACGAGAGGTGAAGAAAACGGAGACGGGTGCGTGTTCTACCCTTTGGCCCTTTTGTCTCTTTCTTATCTCGATATCCTCGACGCAGCGTCCACCGGTCCCTCGCGCAAGCGCCTTAAAACCACCTCCACTTCCGTCACTTCCCCCCACTCCCACACCCTCCAGCGACGCCCCCGCACCCCCGCAGCAGCCCAAACCCCACAGAGCGAAACCAAAACCAAAGCCCTGCACCCTCCTCATCGCCGCGCGGCACGAGCGGCGCCCGAACGCGCGCTCTCGGCATGGGGAGGCGTTCGGCGAGAAGCTCCCGCAGGTCCTCTGCGACGACGATGCGTACGAGTACGAGCTGCCCCGGGCTGTGTTTGCGGACGCGGGGGGAGAGGGAGGAGGAGGAGGAGGGGGCGCAGGCGAGGGCGAAGGAGAGGGAGAGGGAGACAACGGGGAGGGGGAGGAGTCGGAGTTGTCTGAGTTGGAGGATGATGAGGATGACGATGAGGAGCCGGGGCGGTTGCGCCCAGCGGACGAGGATGTGGATATGGTGGAGAGCGAGGATGGGCTGGAGTAGCCCGAACGACGAACGAACGAGCGGGGACGGAAGGGATCTATTGTGGTATGTGCGCTCACTTCCTTTTTTTCCCTTGTATCGATCCGCTCATGACTTTTTGCGTCCGAACGAACAGTGTATTGTGTGTATTATATCGTCTATTCCCTGTCGACTGGACTATCGACTATTGTCTGCCTAGCCTACCTGTCTCACGCCTTCTACCCTCCTGTTGTTTGTTTGTATATGTAATGTCCAACTATCCCGACTGCGTTTCCTTCCGTGCAATATGACGCCTATACAGAATCTTCTGCAGTTTGTTGAACGCACGCTTGGTTACCCACGGTTCGCTGATCAGACTGAACACAACCCAACCCTTCCCCATCCAGTTACAGCCCTGGTTTACCGGGGGTTCAACGAAAAAGGACCACGTAAGAATCGTAAGTCCTCGATTCGAGTTCTTGCTTGCTTGTTGATTATGACCTTTCATCCTTCATTCGTCGACTCCTGTTGCGAAGTCCCATGCGCACCGATTAATGCACGACCGAAAGCGGGATTCCGCCTCATCCGAATCGACCTATCTCCAGTTATCTTATCTTTCCTTTCAGATCCTGAAGGCGGCTGAGAATCCTGTCGTCAACCCGAATCAACGTCCCTATCTGGAGCGCAGCAAGCTATGTATCCATGGATTAAATCGTGACTGCACGAGAATTGCGTGTTGCTGGTTCGGTCCTTACTTCACCGCAGGAATTCTCGACAGCGTCGCTCATTGCTTACCGTCTTAACGCAGCGGTTTACTCACCCACAAACCGATGTTACGCTCATGTGCCTTACTTGGTGGTATCTTCAACTCATGATCAGACGGCGTCGAATTTCCTGTCTTTCTGCTCACAGGTGTCATCAAGCTCCTTTTCATTTACCGTCTCCCCGCATATTGGCTCATCCCGAACGCTTAAGTCTATTTCCAGTTTTTACGCGACGCATTCTGGTGTAGGTGAATGTTCGGATGGGATTCCTAGCCTAGAGAAGTGTGAAGTGACTCAGCTTTAAACATTTCAAAGAACTTCTTTGAAGAATCACGATTGCAATTCTACTGTTGCATTTGCCGTTGGTAACCCAGCCAACGTAGATTTGCTGCGGGATGTGATACTCTTTCCACAAACCGGAATTGTCGCGTTTCTTATGGTCTGTCTTTACGCTGGCAAACCATCCAACAACCTACGCCTCCTGGAAAATCTCTCGTCACGGTCCTTGTACCTCGACCCATGCTCTCAGCTTATTTTTTACCGCCTCATTCCACCCAATTGATAGTCAATTTAGCTTGAAGAAGTCAAACACATGGACTTCTTCGACATTCGTTCTGGGACTTTCAATAAAACCCTCGCACGCACACTGTCATTTGTTTCGTACCCAACATACACTCCAATCGAATTTGTTGCTCTGCTGTACTAAACTTACCCATGTTTATAGCAGCAAGTTTTGAAAAACAAAAATTGCGGGCGGGGCGTTTTCATCTTGCGGGAATCACTGATTTCCCCGCAAGTTAAATGTCTTGATTATTGTTATCTCTTTTGCGGAGAAAACATCAAATCACGTCTCGTCGGGGCGCTAAGTCCAAAATCACCAGTTTATCTTGTGGCCGATTAAATGTACACTTAGACCGCCATACCATACTCCCACTTGGGGGGGATGGGGCCATTGCATGTATAATGAAATTAAACTTATAATAGTACAGCGAAGGATTCAAATCTCATTTTCCATACGGGAATGAGATCTTGGCCCTTCAGCAGATGACGGATTAAGGGTTTGCTTCAGGCTCCAAGACACCATCCTCTCCGTGCTTCCGCAAGATGAAGATGGCAAAGAGCGCGCGCTCGAGGCTCATGCCGTCCCAGATGTGGTCGCCGCCATCTGATTGGACGTTCAACCGACGGATCTCTGCGTCCATCGCGTGTGCAAACTTGGCGTAGAACGGCTTGGTATACTTGATTGGTCCAAGCGTGGGGGAGAAGAAGGACGCTGCTTCGTCACTCATGAATGGGAGGAGGTGCGGCGGCTGGAGGGTTAGGAGCGCTGTGGGTAGATTATAAGACCCCTTGGAAGCAAGGAATAATAGACTTGTGTTGAACAAACTGACCAGACGCAGTGGTGGGCCCGACTCCCTTCAGCACACAGGCGTGCCGGAGAGCGAGGAGCGCGCTGGAGACGTCGTCTCGCGCGTCGCGCACGACCGCAAGGGCAGCAGAGGTCGACTCTGCGACAAGGGCGTCGGCGTTGGATTCAATGAGATTGACCAGATTTATGCGCCATTTTCCGCGGGAGAGCGTCCACCTCATGACTGAGGTCATGTCTGCCTTTGTTACCGGCAGCGCTGACGTGATCTTTCCCAGTAGGCCGCCGTCCCGGTCGGTGAGCCACGCATCGAGCTCGGTGAGTGGGTGCGACGTCCTGGTGTGATCTGCTGAACGTAAGGCGATAGCGCGTCCGTACTGAGATAAAGCATGTCTCAGCTGCACAGCGGAAGGAAAGATGCCGGGATCTTGCCCTTTCGGTAATGGCAGCAACACTAATGCAGGCTTTGCCCTTTGGCCAACAATACCGGGAACGGTGTTCTGTGGCGTCACCGAGGGGCAAGATTCTTGTCCAACTCTGCTGGAGGTGTTGCAAAAGTTGCGAATTAGCGTAGTCATATCCTGCTGGATGCGGTCGATTTGCACGCCAATTTGGCCGTCGATCCCAGAGGAATTAAGGATAATTTGGGTTCCGAGAAAATTCTCGATCAGACGAGGACCTTCGCCTACCCCACCGCCCCCGCCAATGCCGCGGCCGACACCATTCCCGCCGTTTCCGCCAATGCCTCCAACCATTGTTATTTGGGTAATGTCCGGAACAATGGGTTGCACAAGGTCAGCCGGATTTTCAATTGCTGTACCAGCAGCCACACTACCAGCCATGAGCGGGGTTCCAAGACTGCTGACTTGAGCGGCAACTTCCTCGCCGAGATGCAGGACAGTCGCAACATCTTCATGGATGTCTCGGTTTCGGACACTCCTCCGAGTGTTGCGATCTTTCTCCGGTTTTACTTCTTCGATAACGAGTTTGGGCTTCGTGGCCTAACAACAAGAGTGAATTCTGTTAATGTTATAGCGTCTAGTATTTATAGGAGACTAGCCTTGCGGCGCTTTGGAAGAGCGGTGGGCTCCTTAGATTCGGTCCTAGCTTTGTTGAGCCGTCGTCCGGTGGACTTGGATCCAGTACTACCCTCCGACATGAGGAGAAGACGCGATAAGTGCCGCGTTGTGTGCACGTGTCTCGCCCATTGATCTGGCGGCGTTGTCCTTGTTTGGCTCGTAATACCAGCGTAATACTACGGACTTTTCGCCCGTCTCCCCTCTTTTCAACGGCGTCCATCGCGCTCTCCAGTAATTCCAGCCGCGACAAGACCAGCTCTCTCGTTTCTACCTCACCAATCCCCGCTTCTCTGAGGCTCTCGCGATGAAACCCTCACCGGATCCATATATCGCGGCCCAACGAGCCTTTGACCAACTTCAACGCGCCTTCTCACAAATCCCGCGTCCCGACAGATGTGCCTCGTGCGACGACCTGCGCTCCAAAATCGCCGCCCTCGAGTAAACTACTGCCGCCGATCGCCGGCGGGCGAAGACGAGGGAGCGCGACGCGGCGAGATGCACAAGGAGAACGAGAGGCTACAGGCGAGTTTGGTGGAAGTAGAGGGGCTGCTGTTAGTTTGTGGGTGGTTCTTTCGTTTTCTTCCTTTCGCTGGATATCGAATGCGTGTACTTATTCGTTTGACCTTGACGGTGATACAGCCATGCCCATCCCGCGTACGTTGCGCTGGCAGAACGAGCGAGAAGTGAAGAAAACAGAGACGGGTGCGTGTTCCGTCCTTTCCCCCTCTTCCATCTCCTCTTATCTCGGTATCCTCGACGCAGCGTCCACCGGTCCCTCGCGCAAGCGCCTCAAAACCACCTCCACTTCCGTCACCTCCCCACTCCCACACCCTCCAGCGACGCCCCCGCACCCCCGCGGCAGCCCAAACCGCACAGAGCGAAACCAAAATCAAAGCCCTGCACTCTCCTCATCGCCGCGCGGCACGAGCGACGCCCGAACGCGCGCTCTCGGCATGGGGAGGTGTTCGGCGAGAAGCTCCCGCAGGTCCTCTGCGACGACGATGCGTACGAGTACGAGCTGTCCCGGGCTGTGTTTTCAGACGCGGGGGAGAGGGAGGAGGAGGAGGAAGAGGGCGAGGGCGAAGGAGAGAGAGACGACGGGGAGGGGGAGGAGGAGGAGTTGTCTGAGTTGGAGGATGTCGAGGATGACGACGAGGAGCCAGGGAGGTTGCGCCCAGCCGACGAGGACGTCGATATGGTGGAGAGCGAGGATGGGTTGGAGTAGCTCGGACGAACGGAGGGGATCCATTGTGGTATGTGCGCTCGCTCCCTTTCCCTCGTATCGATCCACTCATGACTATTGCGTCCGAATGAACAGTGTATCGCGTGTATTATATCGTCTATTCCCCGTCGACTCGACTATCGACCACTTGTCTGCCTACCTGTCTCAATACTTCTACCCTCCTGTGTTTGTTTGTATATGGATGTCCAACTATGCTGGCTGGGTTTCCTTCCGTGCCATATGACGCAGATACAGAATCGTCTCCAGTTTGTTGAAACTTTCCAATGCACGCCTGCTTACCCACGGTTCGCTGATCAGAATGCACACAACCCGACCCTTCCCCACAACTTCCCCATCCAGTAGCAGCCCTGGTTCGCCATGGGTTCGGCTGGTGCACCATAAGGTCTGCGTAATAATCGTAAGTGTTCAATTCGAGTTCTTGCTTGCTTGTTGATTATTCAAGTCTTGTTGCGAAATCCCATGCGCACCGACTAAGGCCGAGATTCCGCCTCATCCGCGCCGGTTTATCCCAGTTATTTTTCCTTTCAGGTCCTGAAAGTGGATGTCAATCTTCTGTCGTCAACCAGAATCAACATCCTTTTCTGGACCGCAGCAAGGTATCCGCGAATTAAATCGCGACTGTGTACATGTCCCCGCTCATTGTGTGTTGCTGGTTAGGTCCTTACTTTGTTGCAGGGGCATTTGCAGGATTTCTCGACGGCGTCGCTTGTTGCTTACCGAGGACTTAACACAGGGATTTACTCAGCGACAAACCGCTGTTACGCCGGCCGTATCTTCAACTCATCATCAGACAGCGTCGAATTTCCTGTCTTTCCGCTCGCAGGTGTCGTCCAGCGCCTTCATTTACTCGCATCTTGGCTCATCCCGAATGACACGTCGTTTATTCATCCACAACTTAAAGCTCGGACAGACCTTGCGCGTGTATGCTATCCAAATTGACAACTGCTCACTCAGCGCCAATAACGGACAATGGTAGTCAACTCATTGACAAACGGCGGAGGGCTTTCGACGGTCGGCCTTAGTCAACCGCTCGGTACGCCGTTGCCGGACGCCGCCGAGATTTTGTTGTTCCGTCGGGAGTGCCGATTCATCCGTGGCCACAAATGGCTTGCGATTCATTCAGCAAAACAAAGGCTCTATAGGACGATCTCAACTCCCCTAATGCACATCTCTTTCCACAGAAGCCCTCGAATGCTCAAATATGCTTTTCAAAGATCATTTTTCCCCACTGCACTACTTACACGTCAGTTCGCGGGAACACGTTACACCGGCTTCGATCAATTTTAGATGGGCGCCCTTATAACAAGACTGCATTGTGTCTTCACTCCCCATATCCACCCCACCCAGTCACACTCGCACGGCATGTCCGACCCCTCGAAAATCAGGCATCTGCTCTTGGTTCCAATCCCCGCTTACGGTACGCACTCTGGGACGGCTTGTTCATTTCTTTGGTCTGACGAATTTCTTTTGTTCAGGCCATACGCGACCGCTCTGCGCGCTGGCCGGCAGGCTTGCAGCCCAAGGCGCCGTCGTAACTATGTTGGTTGCGCCCAACTGGCTGCAAAAAGCGCAGTCCGATGTCGTTGCGCAGTTCCCCAAGGGGCACGAGGCGCTGGAGCGTATCAGGCACGTCCATTTTCTTGATTTCTTTATTTATTCCTTTGGTATCAACTGGGCCAGGCCGCACCGCTAACCATCTAACCCACCCCAGGATCGTCTCCCTCTTCGACTCCGCCGAAACCCAGCTATTCGCACTCATTCCGAAGGCAATTGCGCACTATCCCGCGGCATACGAAACTCTCTTGGCCGGTAAGGCCATCAAGTGCGCGAGCACGGGAACGACGTTTCCTGCGGTCGCCCCCCTTCTGCGGTCATCCTCGATATATTCGCGGTGCCACAGCTCCAGGCCACGCGATCTGTAAGCGGAACTACGATCCCCGTCTTCGCATTCATATCTGCGCATGGCGGCGCGCTCATCCGCATGTTCTGCCCGGAGGAGATGGGTGGCCGGGGCGATTTCGGCGCGCGGATCGACGCTGAGGCGCGTAGGGTTGGGAAGACCAGCGAGGAAGTTGGGGATGGGGTCCGTTCATTTGTTTGGCTCAGCTCAGTAGGGGTTGTAGGTTGACCGTGCTGTGATTCCAGATCTACAAGCACACCGAGGGCGCAGTGCTAAGGATTCCAGGGATACCGGCGATGTATGACTACGAACACTATCCGCAGGTGCGCTATTCGATCTCTCTGAAAATCTGGCATACCATGCTCATTTGATTGTTTGATACAAGGTACCCATCGACGGTCCCGTCGCAGTAATCAATAGGGCTGCTTATGAGTTAGCACCACTCTTTTGAATCGTCTCTATCTCTGCATCTGAAACCTTCTTATTCTAGTATGATCATGGCCTGCGATGGCATTTTTGCCGGAACAACGCTCATCTATGACGGAGAAAGTCTGCTCGCATTCGAGGGGTGGACAAGAGAAACTCTGCACAAGCCCGTCTACGCAGTCGGACCTCTCCTCCCGCCTGGATACGGCTCGGAACAAACGCCTCCGTCATTGACTAACAAGGACCTAGAAATCAAATCCTTCTTCGATTCCATGAAATCGAAACACGGAGACGGATCGGTGCTTTTCGTGCGTGAAATTTGGTTCCAACCCCACTTCGAACGTACTTGACAACGAACAAAATAGATATCATTCGGCACTCTATTTTGGCCCAAATTGGCGGAACAGCTGGAAGAGCTGGTGGACGCGCTGCTTGAAACGCAATTCCCCTTTGTAAGCGATCAGCGACAACCTTCGGTGGCGTCCACTCACCCGGTGTTTAGTTCTTGTGTCATGCCGCGCCGAGTGCGACCGTGCCAGACGCACTTTCGGAGAGGATCAAGGCGTCCGGTATTGGAATGACTTCACCATGGGCTCCGCAACAATTCATCCTGACCCATCCGGTGCGTTGTTCGATTTTCTGAATATGCCAACGTAGTAATCATCCTTTCTCTCGCAGGCAACGGGCTGGTTTTTGACCCACTGTGGGCAAGGCGGTACCTTTGAAGCGCTGGCGAGCGGTGTTCCAATGTACATTTCCTTTTAACGTGAACCAGCTTGACCAGTATGTCTGACGCGCTTGATGTCTAGGATATGCTGGCCCTTTGAGGGCGACCAGCCAGTTGCGGCGATGCATCTCTCACAGAATCTGAACGTCGCATTCCATCTCATGGAAGTCCGCACAGCAAAGGGGCTGCAGCCTCTCCACTCCGGATACGTTCCGAAGGGCACGCGTGCAGCACTGCGGGATGAATTTAGACGGACGTTCGATGAGTGCCGTGGGGAGGTTGGGGAAGAGAAGCGGAAGAACGCCCGGCGGATGCAAAGTGAACTGGGGAGTGCATGGGCGGAGGGCGGCTCGTCTGCACGCGCTCTGACCGCTTTCCTCACAAACTATTAAACACATCACACTATCGTTCAACCCATAGTGTAAAAATCTTTGCAACTGTCTTCCTATGCCAAAAAAAGATGGCACCGGATTGTGCTGCATCCCAGAGATGAGTAGAGAAGAATTGGCAGACCTGAGAACGAAAGACGAAGAAATAAAAATGTATCAGATTCCCACAGCTCTAGTTGACATTTGCGCAGGGGTGCTCAAGAAGCAGTTCGGGCTGGGTCAGGTCGCTTTTTAATGAAAGATAATTGTCACTCAGTTGATGTTCGATGATCCCCGAGGCCCCAAACCGTCTCGACGACTTTCCATATCTTCTGCTTCTGGTCGTCTTCGAAGGCAAGAGTAGTACTAATTGAAGCCGCCGGAGTATACATGATGACCAATTGCATCGGATCTTCGGCGTCCGCTGCAATGGCAGCAGGAGTGTAGATGCATCATCTATGAACATCGGGAAAGCCTGGACCATCCGACAGAGAGCTTGAAGATGAATTCAACAACGTTAACGTTAAGAGTATTGCTTCGGCCTGACAGTTCCCTGAGCCCTACTTTTCCCCATGTGTAAACCGGCGAGATTGAATCCCGGCGAAGGTCAAGCTTTATGTCGGGCTGTTGACAGAGAACTTGGAGAAGAATTCAACGACGTTAAGAGTATTGCTTCCGCCTGACAGGCTACTTTTCTCCATGCGCAAACCGACAAGATTGAATCTCCGGCGAAGATCAAGCTTCGTGTCGGGCCGTCCACAGAGAACTTGGAGATGAATTCAACGACGTTAAAAGTATCGCATTCGCCTGACAGGACCCTGCTTTTCCCGATGTGCAGACCGCCGACATTGAAGCCCTAGCGAAGTTCAAGCTTTCGTGTCGAACTCTGGCGGCTCCGCTATGCCTGTCAGAGAATAGATTATCATCAATTCATAATTATATATGCGCCTTCCTCGCACTCCTTGCGGGATTGACTAACAAACCAGGCTTTCTTTCGGATTCTTGAAGTGCGATGGAGATGCGTGGTGTCGGGGGGTTTAGGTGAAAGAGGCGTCAAGTAGTGTTTAGTCAAAGCCCACGATGTGTTCCTAGTTTCGGCGAAGCGAGAGGACACCCTGTACCCCTGCGAGATGCGAAAAGGCCGAACAGAGCCGCTCGGGAAGCGATTATAGCTGCCGTACGCAAGCGTGCCCCAACGGTATGATTGTTATGCAAGCGCCGCCGTGGCCTTTGTGTAGCTGCCAGGAAACAAGACTGGTTTCTGGTGTGCGGAGACCAATTCGTTCTATTTATGAATTTATCCTCTACTCATAGAGCGGCATTTGTTATTACGGTGCGAGCGTGACCTGGAGAATGTAAGACAGATGGAAGCTTCGTTTTCAAGTTATACAAACTTGGACGTCTGGCTACGCACCCTAAAACGCCATGAATTAGTTATTCGATGTCACGGCATGGGGAAGGTGCGTGTCTGGACCAATGCAGAAGGGAATGTTTTTGAGAACAAATTGAGCTTGTTCACCCGTGCCGCGGTCACCAGATAGCAAAGACCCGCAACAAAATAAACTCTCCCTCGTTTCCAATGAGATCATTATTGGCTTAGATTGTTGGCTTAGTGCAGGTAACCTACATGGTTTCTGCGCCATTTCCAAACCGGAATGATGCAAGCCTGGTCCTGGTTTGCCCAGTCGAAGCTCGGTCATCCGCGTGAGAATACAAGACTGTGGCCGTCTAGGGACTCCGGAGGTCTCTGTGAAGGCCAGAAGAAGCCAGCACACAGTCTTAGGCATCCTAGTGGCATCCCCGGGCCCCTAACCTAATTGATCCAACTTTGGCCTAACTAAAGCAATTCAAGCGCCGCCGCTGACTCAGGAATGAGTGAGAAGGACTCGGCTTTGGAAAAAACCCGACAGTGTTGACAGAGAATTGTAGCTGTCAATTCAACAAGAATCTTATGTAGAAAGGTGACGTGCTGGCGACTGACTTGCGCCTAAACATTGTACTGTTGTGACAGTTTCTATCTATCAATAGGACTCTTATTCCACCGGCTAATACGGACAATGTAATTAGTAGAATAGCGGTAACGAAAATGGCTCAACAAAACAGTAACGACGGTGACAGTACTAATCGCACGGTGCCCAGGGTAGCAAGAATGAGACCGCTGCCTATGTGTCATACGCCGGAAACAGCGCAGTGAGCGCGCGATAACGCATTGTATACATTTACTCATCGCAGGGAATCTCGCCACTGCCCGCCCAAGTAGCCAACCCTATCGCAACTTCGTCCACTTGATCGTCTGTTTGAGAGGTAGGAGACATCTGGCGGGTTCTTTCTTCGGTCATTCTGATGCAAGTAATGAATGAGTTGAATACATACAAGGAATCTAGTTACCAGCGAGCGTCATCACCTCCGCTGGCGTAACACCTGTACCTTCTGTTCACCCACCAGCCCGAACGCAGCTCTGATTCCTCTCCCCGGTACATCCACCTCTCCAAACATCAGTCGCAGGTTATCCTTGGCCGATGTCTTCCCAGAATCCACCTCGAGCGCATCCGCGACGTGATCCAGCCTGGAGTTGCGCGTCGCAAGGAGGAGCTGTGAGAACGTGTTCGCGCTGGGCTCGCCGTTCTGGATGAGACAGAACATGCCGAGGGCATTAACGCCGACGAGGCAGGCGAACGCGGCGATGTAGGTTGCGCCGAGTGTTCTACGATTGTAGTGGTAAATGGTGCCCGGGGCAGCGACGACTGCGTCGACGGTGGTGAAGCCTGTGCCCATTTGCACGTACGCTGGTGAATCGCTGAGGTCAGTACCGCAAGCACAAGGAAGGATGATGAATGAACTAATTCTTACCTAGTGACACGTTCGCTACGAGACTTTCCAACCCTAAAGAGAAATACATATAAGTCGAACCAGGTGTTGAGTCACGAGGCGCGAGACTGGTGAATTGCGAGGACAAATTCATCCCCGGGAAAATCTGCGTGAAGGACAAATTATCGTTGTACAGGAAGGGTGACTCAAACAGGTTCGTGTCGAGCACAAGCGTGATGGGCACCGGCTCCGTCGAATTCGAGGTATCGGTGAGAACTGCCCCCGTTTTCAGAGTGCCGTCAATACCACGCCCAATGGGGCCGAAGAGACGTGCGGTAAGCGCATCGGCGATGGCGAAGAAATGCAGCGGGCCACCAAAGCCCGGTGCAAAGGCGACACCGCGCGCACCTGCGACGGCACCGGACACCGCGTCTCCCCCAATGTTGAAAACTTTTCCTCCCCCAGGACTGCGCTGGCTGATGTCGAGTGTGTTGTGGAATTCCTTGACCGACACACTGAGCTGCTGCATTCCATTTACGAAATGCGTCTGTACGTCGTGTGTGGCGTTGTAGAACGTGCAGGTTGCTCCCGCCGCGTTTATGGTAGCGCCGCGTTCCAGGTTAGACGCGGCGAATGGTACATAGGAGACAGTCCAATTGAATTCAGGTCCGGAATCGCTGCTCGCAGGGTATTGGCCCTCCCCGGTAAAATTGAGTAGCCCATTTCCGCCGAGTTTTGTTATCTTGGTGTCGTAGTTGAGCAGATACGCTGCTGGTGGATTTTGGAACACGCGTCCAGGAACAAGCCGCCGTGAGTCGTCGGCACCATAGTCGATCTGGTCGGCGGTGAGATCGAAGCAGCGCAGTGCCGGCGCCGAGTAGGTGAAATTGTAGCGACACTCAGGTGCGCATCCATCGGGCATCGGCCAGCCCACAGGTTCAGGAGATGTGAGTGCGGTGAGTACCACCTTGTCCCAGGTGTCGGAGGGACCATTGTAGAAGTCTTCACTGAAAATGAACAGGGTTCAACAGCGAACATGAGAGAAGTTTGTGTGTGTGCGTACACGAGATTGATGTCCTCGAACCATCCGTCGGTAGATAAATTAAGGGTAGGGACAGTGAGGGCGCGATTAACGGCTGACGCTTGCCGCGTAGTGAGAGAGGGTGCAAAGATTGTAATGAGTGGAGATGCGAGACTTTGAACCCAACATGATTAGCGGTCGTACCATAGTTTCGGGAGCACGTACATAATACTGGTTATTACGAGTACTACAGGCGCTTGAAATATTAGATTCGCCCGCGGGAGAGTCATCAGCGACGGTTCGCCGACAAGGTGGTCGATATCCGCGACTTGACAAGAAAAATCAGCAGCGACGTGGGAGTAATATTCCGAGGAGCGCACGAGGAAGGGGTTGTCGGCGCAAAGAATGCCAGACCTAGAACTATTTGAGCGCAGAATGAGGAGATTTGCTGTACAGAACACACCACTTGACAAAGGCTGATCCCAGCCGAGAAGCAAAAGATAATTTTAAAAGCAGTTGAGAGCAGAATCTCAAACTGGGTCGTCTTCGTCTCGGTCCAGAAGCCCTCAACTAGCTGGTCATTGAAGTGGTTGTCGAAGACATGGTGGATGATTCCAATCACCGCTGCTGCAATCGTCCAGGCCCAAGCGAAAAATCGGACGCAAGGCGTTCAGATCGGGATTTTTGGCTTGGCATGGCCTGTTATGGGATTTTTCATTCCAAACCGGTCAATGTTGTGGCGAGGAAGTAAACCCAAAGGACTGGACTCAGGAGATGGTGCCATCGAACTGAACCGTTTTGCTTGCACCCGCCAATTGATGAGCTGTGCGCGAAACAAAAGATTTATTGGCCGGGCGACAGGTGTTGTCGGGCTCGGCTAAAGCCATAAGTCTAGGGTTCATGCCGTAACTACAGCGCTTTGCCATGGCGGCCGCTGGGCGCTTGTTTGGCGCTTTGGGCGACCGCTGTACCATAGTTTGGTTAGGAACTGGGTAGACTCGATCATAGTTGAATTGAACAGGGGTTTTTACGCGTTCAGCTTGAAAAACCCTGAATTTTACTGCAGAGGCTTGAATGTCAACTTAAAAAGGCGCCCGGGGGTCAATTTGCCGCCTATCAAAACTGCCTTGATTGACACCGTGCGGATTGGCGCCGCGATGATGGAGCAACGCGCAGATCAACTCGGTTCTCGTTCGTCTTTCTCCACCATGGTCTTCCTCGTTCCCGCCGCCCTCTTGGCTGTGGTTTGGGCAACGTCCGCCATTCTCCCTGTCGCCGCCTTCCCATCCCAAGGGGTCGTGGTCTGGAGTGCTCCCGCAGCAACGGCAGTCGTCGCTGAATGCTATCCACTCTCTATCCAATTCACCAGCCCCACCGCCCCTCGCAATATCTCATTTTTCTACTACGTCGGATCGCAGAGCTGGGCCGGGCAGACTATCGTTCCCATTGACACATGGCCGCAATCGCAGTGGGTGGACGCCAACACGGTTTACACCGCCTTCTCACCGTCCGTGCCTATCGCGGCCGGCACGATGGTGGCGCTAAGGGTCATGGGCTACGACGACTTGCCGTCATACCTGCATGAGATTGTTATCCAGCCCAACACCGATAGTTCGTGCATAACGTCTGCATACCAGCGCGGCGTTGCGGACTATAACCGATACCCTCAGCAGCCCGCTACTACGACTGTGTCGCCCACAACGGCGACTCCGCCTGGTCAGGTTAATCCCACAACGAAACCTGCCGCTAGCACGCCCAACACTCCTACGCCAGACCCCAAACCTTCTACAGGGGGCACAACGACACCGCGGACGTCACCCTCCAACACTCCCAGCACGCCTCCCTCTTCTCCCCCAAGCTCAGGAAAACCTTCATCCACCGGCGCTTCCACTGCTTCATCTGGTGGCCAATCTGCGGATTTCGCGGTATCACCAAATACACAACCCGTCGCTGCAAACGCCCCCACCTTCAGTCCCACTACCCTTCCCAGCATGTCGAGCAGCACCTCCAAACGCTCTTCACCCGGACTCATTGCCGGCACCATTATCGCCGCCGTCGTCGCTCTCGCCTTAATCGCCGCACTTATCCTCTGGCTTGTCAGGCGCCAAAATAAGCGCAGGATGGCAGCAGAGCGCAAGCGCGCTACGGCACCGTATAACGTTGCGCCCCCGCCCATCCGGGAAGTGGACGCGGGACGGTTCGTGTTCCTCGAGCCCGAACGTCTGCCGCCGCAATACGATGATATAGCCGGGTCAGGGGCATCTGGGTTGCAGGGTACGAGTAACTCAGGATCAGGGAAAGGATCTCGGGTTTTGGTTCTACGATGATGAAGCGCACGCAAACATACCGCACCACCACTATTTATTCTTAAGTTAGACTTCACTGTCGCCCACACGCGCCCACGCACCCACGCACCCACTCGCACATCGACCCTAGTCTCTTATAAACAGACGCTATAACTTGAACCTCGTACCTCGGTTGTTATACATCGACCCACAGTACACACTCATTCAGCTGCGCTATTGTTAAATAAAATGTTATTTTAATCTCAATTCCGGAACTCATCTTTGCAAGTTACTTCGATATACAAACGAGCTCTGGGAATTGAGAAGAATGCCGCGAGGGTATGGAGGTGCCGAAGCGGCAGCGAGATGCAGATCTGAGTCAAGCCGACTCCGTTGAGAGCCGGGCCTACCGATAACTTTGCAGATATCCTCGGCACTGTAGATACCTACGATCCGAGACGTCGGAGTTAAAACACGGTCAGATCTCCTCCTGATAATGGTGTGGCTCTGACCGCTCTTTAACCAAGCCAAGATGTCACTGGCTTGTAAACCTTACGGGCCGGCGAGTCGAGCGTGGCTCTGCCCCGGCTCAACTTCGCGTTGCCCTACGGGGCTCTACCTCGCAGATCGTACCTGGCATCTCAGCATCCAGGTCAACCGCGCTAGTGGTAGAGTCTAACTGTCCGGATTAACAGTGCTCATGAAGCACATCCATTTTCTTTCTCCCCTTGCATTTGTGCATCTGGACGCATTGTAGAATCAACCAGTGCCATTGATTTACTTGAAGTTCATCCAGTCTCGAGTTTCACCAGCGTCGGAACGTCGGGATATTCGCGTCAAGCCGTGGTCTGCATTTTGTGGATGTGAAATGGGATGGGCCGTACTACATACCGGCTGTGTACGCGCGCTTTCAACTTCGACTCGCTATGTCGATTGGTGTAACTCTCCAAGATATCCTGACACTTGACAATTTTTTAATCTGGAATTCAATTAGGCTGCTCTTGCCGTAAGAAGCCTGGTTCAAATCAGACTTTGATTAATAGGTCTTTCTCGTCTCAATTGAATCATGCATAGAGGCACATAGAAAGTATCTCAACCTATAATACTTTTTGTGTGGATTCTAGAGTGTTAATCATTATTTATGAGAGCTGAAAATACCACGATGACAATGTCCAAGGGAAGAATATCCTTATTTCATGATTTTTTAATTATTCACAGTGTGAGACCTTATACCTCCCGGTAACACAGTGTCACAGTTGGTACCGAATGCATCATGAACCAAGAATATACACAGAAAACTGTGGAAAGGTTGGGGTATATCCATGTAAAACCGAAATTCCGGTTACTTTCCGACATGGTAAGTACAAGCGATCAAACCACGCATTTAAGCGACCACCATAGGCGATTGTTCGGATCGCTGGGACTTTCAAGTTTCGATTGTTAAGCATCTGCTGAATCAGCGGAGGAGGTTGGGGCCACGTCGTCTCTGCCGAGCTCACTGAGTAATCAATGGAGTGGGCACATATATAATGTCGGTATTCACGAGTTTTCCCAACTCTTATTGCCTCTCAAAATGTCGACCCGGCATACATTACTAGCGGTGATATTTGCTCTCCTTCTAGTCCACTCCACAGTGGCCACACCTATCATCGACTTGGGGTACGCACAGTACCAGGGGATGGTCAACGTCACCACCAACGTCACGACGTTCTTGGGCATCCGATATGCTGCGGCGCCTCAAGGTTCGCACTATAAGAACTCTGTACACGGTGAACTGACCCACGAACAGGCGAATTGCGCTTCAGGGCACCTCAACCACCCGGAAATCAAATTGGAGTTCAACAGGCAACCGCACAGCCAAATCAATGTTTTCAGGCCGGCTTGGGAACTTCTGCCACTAATCCGTTCAGAACTCGGGCAGTCGAAGTCCCTACCTCGGAGGACTGTCTATTTCTTAAGTCTGGGGACTTTCCTTCATTCTCGACCTGTATTGATCCGTGTATCAGCGTCTACTACCCCAGCGACGAACAAGGTGCTCCGATTGGGCCGCTCCCGGTCATCGTCTGGATTCACGGCGGCGGGTGTGTTCGCGTCGTTCGAGGGTCTGGGACTGCTCTCAAAGTTCTCGTCAGATACCTTCAGGGTTCAGCCAGTCAGTTCCGTGGAACTGATATACTCGCGCAAAGTAACCGGGGTGTCGTGGTCGTTATTATCCAGTACCGCTTGGGTGTCTTTGGTGGATTCCTTTATCCTTTCCATATTTTAATTCTGACCCGTCTGTATTAGGCTTCCTGGCAGGTGAGGAGGTGAAGAAAAACGGCGCGCTAAATGCGGGGCTACGTCAGTGGTTTTTCATATGAGGCTCAACCTTCCTCACGCTGGATTCAGTCGACCAGGATTACGCATTGCGCTGGGTAAATAAACATGTAAGCAGTGTCAGCTTCATCTTTCGAGGCGGTCTTGTCTTCAACAAGTTTTCAGATCTCGAAGTTCGGGGGCGATCCATCCAAGGTCGTAATATGGGGAGAATCTGCTGGTATGGTCATACTTCCGCGTTGATTCCTTTGCTCAGTTTAGTTGTGCAGGCGCAGGATCTGTTTTACAGCATATCGTGGCGAACGAGGGACAAACAAAACCTCAATTATTCAGAGGTGCAATAACGAACTCAGCATATTTCGGATCTCAGTATAACTACAACGATCGAATTCCTGAAGTGAGTTGCGACTTCCATTTATAAGTCAGGCCGTTCCTATTGCTAATCTTTCACCAGTTGATCTACCGTGAAGTTGTGGAGCAGACGAAGTAACCAGTGTTTGGTTTATTCACACTTGTCCTGACTTGTTCAAAGTTGTTCTGCAGCCTCCGACTCATTGGCCTGTTTGAGATCGGTGGACGTCAATGCACTGGAAACTGCAAACTTGAATATCAACGCCGACGCTTTTTTTGGAACTTGCACGCTTATCCCGGTAGTGGATGGACAATTTATTACGCAGAATCCAGCCCAATCTCTTGCTCAAGGCAAGGTCAACGGAGTACGTTTCTCATTAGAGCCAGTCATTGTCTGTTGTCGTTTATTCTCGCTGTAGGAAGCTCTTCTGTCCGTGACGAATGCGTTCGAAGGCACGACGTTCGTGAATCAAAGCACGAGCTTGAACGCAACACAATACGCGCTGGACCTCTTCCCTAATTTGGGGTCTGCCCAAGCTGAAGAGGTCGGTGCCTTATACGTTGATTTGGGAACTTCTTTGTTCCAAACCGAAGCTATCATGGGAGAGGGTGCGTCCCAACTCTCAGTTACGACAAGGACGATCACTAATCTTGTTCCGCAGCTCTCCTCATATGCCCCACGTATTATCTGCTCCAAGCGTTTGCCGGGCGTGCTTTCAAGGTTCGACTAGTAATCCGTGAAACCTTTCTTTGCTTCACAAAATATCTCTGCAGGGAGAATTCGCCATCCCCCCGGCGATACATGGCCTAGACGCGGAATATTACTTCCCCTCAATCATGGTTGACTTTCCCGATCTCTTCAATCCAAATTCGACCTTCAATAATACGGCCTTCATCGATGCCTTCGCGCAGTCTTTCACCTCTTTTGCTATCTCTCTCGACCCCAACATCAAAGTTGATCCCCACACCATTACACCGAAGTGGAATCCGTGGAACGTCGGACAAACAGAGATGCTCTTCAACAAAACGGAAATCGGGGAACCCATAGTCCATCCGGTGAAGACTTCAGACGCGCTATTGAGGCGTTGTCGGTGCGTATCTTTTATTATTACTGTTTACCCGTGGGTGCTGAACGTTTGTGTTTAGATTCTGGCATAGTGTGGGCAACCTTACGGGCCAGTGATGGAGAATCCATGTGGACCAGATTTTTGAACGCGAATTCGAAGGCAGAACTCGGGTTGTGGTACTATAAAACCTGATAGGAGCATAAGTATGTATGTGACGAAATAAAATTTCACTATGTGTGCAAAAATATGCAAAAATAGGACTCGGGGGTGTCCCAAAAGCTAGGAGAAGTCCGAGAGGGTACCTTTGTATTCTGTTGTAGCTGAGGTATGTGAGAGGTAGATTAGTTCATGGGGGTAAAGGTAGGCGCGGCCCCTCACCGCGCGAGAGCACGTGGCTGCGTCGCTGGCCGGATAGTTCAAGCGAGACTTGAAGGTGATCCGATTCTTGCCATGGACATGGGACGGGTCGCACTCGTCAATGTATGAGGAAGCTCCGATGCCTCTGAGCAGCCTCTCTATCGGCTTATTGTTTGGCGCTCGCAACGATCTCAATTCTTCCTTTTCTCCAAACACACTGCGAATACATGAAAACTCATCCTACAAACTCAACCGCTCCACTCCTCCGAACACTTCCCAATTTTTCCTACCCAGGTAGACATACATTCACACCGCACTCTCGTCCTCCATGAACATCGCTCCCGCATCGCGGAACGTATTATTCTTTCCAGATGTCAACGTGGGCTGAATAAACACCACGCGAGCCGCAGTCTTTTCCGTTCCGTTCCTTGTCCCTGCCTCTGTCCCTCTTCCGCCACATACGCCCCAGAAAAATCGAGCTCCCGAAATCTCAGCTTCCTCCAGTTGCTCAGAAATGAATACTGCCCCCCTCCGGGCGGGCAGGGAAATAGCATCTTCTCGGAGTTGCAACGTACCATTCCGGATCTTCTCTCAGACCTTCGGGATACGCGTTATATGCCAAGATGGCGCGGCGCATGCGCAGCGCAAGCTGTCCGAGGGACTACGGTTGCGTTGATCGGGATCGCAAAAATGGAAACGTTCGCTTCTGTCCGTGGAGAAGGAAGGAGAGAGAAAAGAAGCAGAGAAGGCTCGAAAGGAGGAACGAATAATACATTCATCCACTGCGACGGCCATCGAAATGCCGTAGTCTCTCGGATTTTCCAGGGCCGGTTGAAATTCGCCACGAATACCGCACATCCGCAAAGCACATCCTGTCATGATGCATCGACCTTGTGCCACCATCGCAGAATCCCCTTCGCATCCCATTTGCCTGGGCGAGCTCCCCAGGTAGAGGGGCACATAACCCCATCCCGCAGCCATGGTTTCAACAAGTGTGGGAGACACACATGATGGAGTGCTGTTCGGCAGTCACCTCGCACACGCAGTTCCCATCTATTTGGCTGCACACAGATCTCAATATCACAACTTTGCAGTCGCGATCGCAATCGCAATCGCGCGTCACCCGCGGAAGATTGATGACGTACGGAGAACCCCAATTAAACAAGGTTTGAATCACTCACCACCCGGAGGCAATATGGACGCTCCCGTTCAACGTGTACAATGGCAATGTCGACAAGATTTTCGACGCGTTCGTGCACCTGATGTTGAGGTGGAAGTCTCGCCTGCAAACAATGTTGATTTTTAGTATTAGCATCGCCGCCAAACGGATGTGAAGCCGAAAAGAAGAATCAAGCTGGGGCGATGTTCCACAGTAAGGCGATAGCAGCTCGTATGGCGCGCACAGACGGATTACGGTGCAGTACAGGAAAACTGAGTACATGCCTGAAAAAAAAATACCCATAAGAAAACCAAGGACGACTCACCGGCATCACCTACCCACACCCATCCCGTCGATCTCACCACTTGCGGGGTAGTTTGTTGAGCGTTTCCGTGCACGAGTGCCCGTCGTGTTCGCACAGCATCATCGAGTTGGGAAGAAAGAGGGCCGATTCCGAGGGAGAAGTAGGGCAGGAACAGGGCTACTGCCCGCACGGCAGCTCCGAGAACAGAACAAGTGGGGCGCGATCCGAGTGTGGACAAACACGCGTGGTGGTTGCCGGTCGCAAAACTGGTTCCCGCGAGTATTAAACGACTACTTGAAGGGCCGCTGAGCTCTGTTGGCTCCAAGAGGGGCTTGAAGACATGGCAGAGTCGGTAAGAGATCGCGGTGGCGAGGAAAGAAAACGTCAATGTGGCGGTGTTCCGATCAATGCGGAAGTGTCTTCCCTCTTGCCAATGCCTCCTGCGGCAGTGAGGCTCGGAGTCCTGCCATATTACTCGCCGGATCGCGAAACTCTACAGCCCAGTTTCGTTGTTCAGAAACTACTCTACTCGTTAAACGGGAACCCGGGCTACTTTTCAGCGATACAATCACTCAGAATTCACTCCTTTCATTCACGCATTCCGCCGCCGCCTCATGCGAGGATTCACACTGTCTCCTATACTGCTCACGAAGCCCTCTAGTTAACGGTGGATGCATATATGGTATTCACCGCTAAAAGCGGGTGCCATGAAATTGAGAGAAAAGAAATAGATGTCAGAATCGCTGCTGAAAATTTCAAGAAACTCACCGGCCACGCGGAAGATCCGAGAGATGCCAGGGGCTCAAAGGAAAGGGTAGGCAGGACAACTGGACGCAGTAGAACGCGCACAAAGGGTAGGAAATATAGAGGTCGGAGAACGGTAAGTTTGATCGCTGTGGCGCCGACAGGCAGCACCGGTCCGCAGGCGACGGCGGTCAGGGGCCGAGTATCGCGGTGGCTATTTCGAGACCCGCCAATGTCGGTCCATCTGACATTTACGCTGTCCGAGTAGCCGAAAGTGACACTCCTGGGCAATACCAGGAGGCAGCAGGCCAGTATCCGGGGTCTGTGTAACTCGACCGCTGGCCAGGGGATGAGAGCTCGGGGCTCTCTTTCTCAAGGCATTATCCGCACCCTACAGGAAGAATATGGATTTCACCAACGTCGAACGCCGTGGAGCCACCCGCAAAGTTCCGATGGAGGTGCTCGGCCTTGGATTTTCGCGCACCGGCACTACATGTACGTTGGCTACTCTTCGTCTGCTGCACCCACGCTCCTCATCATCCATCTTGTCGAAGCATTGCGCATTGCGCTGGAGAAGCTCGGCTACAAAGAGACGAACCATGGCTCTGCGGTGATCCGAAATATGAGGGAGGTAGAGATGTGGACAGAGGCAATCAACGCTAAGTTCTTCGGGATCGGCAAACCCTATGGGCCCGCCGAGTGGGACCAGCTGCTCGGGCACTGCATGGTGAGCGGCTGTTCGTACAAAGCACGATGCAAAAGCTGATTGGGGAGCGCCTAGGCTGTCACTGACCTCCCGCACCTGCTGTTCACGGAGGAGCTTATCGCGGCGTACCCCGAGGCAAAGGTCGTGCTGACATTGCGCGACCCTGACAGCTGGTGCACGTCGTTCGCAAACACGATGCTCTACAGGATGCGAACACCCGGCAGCGGCCTCATGGCATGGCTTCTACCCCAGACGGCAGGCAAGCTCTATCAGTACGGTCACGCCGTCTGGCTTGCCATGTTCAATACGAAGCCAGCCGACCTCACATTGGAGAAAGCGAAAGCGCGCTACGTTGCGTATTACGACGAGGTGCGGCGCATGGTTCCCGGGGAGCGCCTACTCGAATACCGGGTTGGCGAAGGCTGGGAGCCTCTGTGCAAGTTTCTCGGGAAGCCGATTCCCGAAGAGCCATTCCCTAAAACCAACGACACGCAAGTCTTGAACGACCGTGTCAATAAATTGATAGGTGCTGTTGTGCGCACAGTGGCGCTCAAGTACTTGCTACCTGTCATCTTAGTGGTGATGTGCGTCCTGTATGCGCGCATCAACGCCTGACAGTGCAGACGGTGGCTCTGGTCTACTAATGCATTAGGGAAGAGTCCACAGGAAATTGTAGCCCGGTTAATTATGTTGTCAGGCATAGTCCTTGGTAAACGCCAGCTTGTGTATTCGGTCACCATTGTGTTGAGGGTCCAAGTGTTAGTTTTCGTCTACGGTTGGGTCTAAACTAATTTTCTTTTCTTTTTTTTAAAAAACAATGATAATCAATGTAAAATTAGAGGTGTTCCGAAAAAGGATGAGACTGACAAGATTTTTCCCGGTCACTCCCAAAGTGGACGTAGCGATGAACGATGCTAAAAAGAGACGTTTGGAGACTTTCCGAGGGACTCGTTTTGGAAGGAGGTAACGGGCACGGGTGGGATGGGAATTGACAGGACCGCAATGTGGGTGTCTGGTGTTGCGAGGGGAGAGTCGCCGGTGAAGATGGGTTTGTCGCGGAGATCGACAGGAATTTGGATCTGGACGGGAGTGGTGTCTGCGTCTGCAGTGGCCCTAAGCCGTCCGCTAAAATGGTAGACCCAAATTCCTGGGCATGATTCCAGTCTTGACGGTTGCGTCGGTCGGGATCGCAAAAAGGGAGACGTAAACTTCTGTCTATGGAGATGGAAGGGAGAGCGAAAGAAGCTGGGAAGGCTCAAAAGGAGGGACGAACAGGTCCCAACTACATCTGTCCACTGCGACGCGCCATCGAAATGCCGTAGTCTCTCGAGTTTTCAAGAGCCGGTTGAAATTTGCCACGGATACCGCATATCCGCAATCCACGCTGAAGCACATCCTCGCGCGATGCATCCACCGTCTAGCGCGATCGCAGAACCCCCTTTACATCCCAATTGTCTAAGCGAGCTCCCCACGTAGACGGGCGCATAATCCCATCCCGCAGCCATGGTTTCAACGAGCGTGGGAGGCACACATGGTGGAGTGCTGTTCGGCGGTCACCTTGCACACGCAGTCCCCGTCTCTTTGGCTGCACCGCGACACGCACCCTTTTCTCAGCACAGACCTCAATATCACGACCTTGCAGTCGCAGTCGCAATTACAATCGCAATCGCAGTCGCGCGCCATCTGCGCAGGAAATTGGGTGAGTGGAAGATTGACGACGTGCGGAGAACCCCAATTAAACAAGGTTTGAGTCACTCACCACCCGAAGGCAATAGGGGTGCTCATTTCTTGGCTCGTCCCTGCTGTCCCGCCGCAAATTAATTGAATATTTTCTCGAAACAAAGTTCAAACACAGCCAAGTTGCGGGGCAACCTCTCGCTGTCTCCTACCTCTAACATGCTGCTCAAGCGGTGAAAATGATCAATAATATTTAAGTTCCTGGGCAAAGATCTGCACAGAGAAAGTTACGCTGCAGCTCCGAGAACATGATAATAAGTGCGGCGCGATCCGAGCGTGCACAGACACGCGTGGTGCTTGCCGGTCCGTAAAGCTGGTTCTCGCGAGTATTAAACGAGTACGTGAAGGGCCGCTGGGCTCTGTTGGATCTAAGAGGGGGAAGACATGGCAGAGTCGGTGAGAGATCGTGGTGGCGAGGAAGAAAGGTCAATGTGCCAGTGGCGGTGTTCCGATCAATGCGGAAGTGTCTTCCCTCTTACGACATTGCACGAAGCTCGGAAACTACTCCACCCGTTAAACAGGAACCTGGGCTACTTTTTAGGGATAAGGTGTTGCTATGCCTAGTACCCCAGACGTTCTCGTGGGATCTCTGCACTACATTTTGAAACTCTATTGCCAATCACGGAGATCTCCACGGGAACATCTGGATAGGTTATCAGGACGATGCTTATCGGTACCGCAATTGCAGACTGATCGTGAAGGCGTCTCAATAGATTTGGCTGCAGCTAAATAGATCTAAAGGTAATCATCTGGGGTACATTCCACCCTTCGCTTCACCAGTGCCACACTTGCGAATTTCAGTTTCCCGACCACGCTTTATGTTGACACTCCGATTGAAAAAGCTGCTCAGAACTCGAGCTCCAAAGTAACAATCGAAGACACTCAGAAGGCACTGAAGAACATGCGGGATCGGATTTGTATTTTTGGAGCAGATCATGTTCGCGACCGTCCTTCTTTATAATCAAATGAACCCACATCCAAATAATTCAAAGAACAAACCAGGTACAGTCATATTTGACAAGCGAAGTGTATGTGTCAACCATTCACTGTCGTATGTGACAAGAAAAATAGTTCAATCCCCCCGATTTAGCTGGAGAACGCGTCTGACTCACTTGAATCTTTACCTTTGCGTTTAAGTTTGGTATGCCATAAAAACACTTGGAACTTCTCTGACGGCCTTCTTGAATCCCACAGAATGAGAACAGAGTTATTCAAAGCAGTGATCAAGCCATGACGTATGATAGGGTTTTGTCTTGTTCCGTAAAAACCAATTTATTCCTCGCAGGGCATGCGCGGGCAAGAGTAATGTATGTTTGAGCCCTAAATTTGCAGATCTATCCACGGAAAAGCCAATCTGACGTCGATGGTGAAAACACCCACCCACATGAGATGGCAGGTACCAGACGGCAACCCGCACGTTTTGTCAAATATGACAGATTCCGCGCTAAATCTGACCATAAGAACACTGATTTGTTTAGCGCTCGTTTTTGCAATATAAACCATAAAATTGATCTCGCCAGTTTGCTCTTCAAGATTTCTTACCACCAACGCGGAAGTTTAGACGTTCACGATGCTCTTTACATTCCAAACTGCTGTCTTTACTCTTCTCACTTTTGCTTCCCTTTTCGATGTCGTCTCCTCTACAGCTTTCCCTTTTTCGATCCCCAGCTCCTCGTTCGATCTCGTAGGCCCTCCTGAGCTGAATTACACGGCATTCGACGAGCTCAATGGTCTTGGTTTCCTTTGGGACATGGTCGACGCAAATGGCATCGATGTTTCCTTCGTCTTCACTGAAGTCAGCGATGCCATCGTCGAGCTCATGTCGGGACCCTCAGCGCAAGCGCTGACTTCGAGTGTTATGGAACCTCTTTGTGGGTCCCACTGGTTATCTTTTAACGTGCGCTGACTGACTTTCCGTTCTTTTTTTCCACCCTAGCTAGCGTAGGCGGTGACGAGACCAGCATCAATCTACCCTCCAACTTACCCAACGGGGCGTATCACATACGCGTGACGAGCATTGTGAACACTACCGTCGGTTCGCAAACGACTATTCAGACACTCACTGCGAGTGGTGCGGACATCCACTGGACCCGCCCGAACACTGATGTTGGCTGCGGTCCTGGCCTCCAACCTAATGCCTTCGTTCCTATCAAGGATATGAACGACCCCAGGTTCACTTCGTTCGTCCTCACGTCCCCATACGCCGGACAGAATTACCCTCTTGCCACTTCTTCGACCATTATGGTGGAGTGGGAATGGCGTATTTCAGACAATTGGGGCGCAGAGGGGATTACTTCGGCCGAACTCCAGGTGTTGAATGCTACCAGCGGCAAACCAGTCCTAGACAACGCCATACTCGTCGACAAGGAAACAATGGAGGGATTTTCGAGTCTTTGGTTCAATCCGGTCGGTCTGGGGCTACAGGCGAACGCGCAGTATAGGCTGCAGCTCAAGTATGTCAATACCGTGCAGGATGGACCTATCCCGCCAGGTTTGATAGTCACGCATACTGGCGATGTGTTCAACGTCGTACCGACCGGTATTGATTGCGACGCGCAGAACCTGCTCCTTGACAGTGCCCCTGTCTCTTCATCCAGTGTCCGTTCGACCTCGGCTCCTCCTCCTTCTCTGCCGGTGGCATCGTCTTCGAGCAGCCACGTCCTCTCCCCGGTCTCGACTGTGGCATACAGCTCTTCCATCGCCGTCTCTTCTCGACCCGGTGTCAGCTCCGCTCCCGTGCGGCCATCGTCTTCAATCAGCATCCCCTCGGCCTTTTCGAACCCTGTTTCCATATTGTCTAACCATCCCAGCAGCACTCCCGCGTTATCCAATCCTAGTGCGAGTTCCACTTCAATTCGGGCCTCTTCTTTGAGCCACATCCCATCTGTTTCATCCACTTCCTCTTCATCCAGCACAGGGGTGTCCAATCCTAGATCTAGCGCTGCTCCCACTGGCAGCAATGCCCCTGCTGCGAGCAATGCATCTCCTTCCTCTGGCCTCAGCTCTGGCCAAACCATACCTGATTCATCGAGCGACGATCAATCTAATTCCGACTCGGGCAGCGCTTCATCCATCTCTGGTGACGGTGCATCTGGCCCTGACTCGGGAACCGCTTCATCCGATTCTGGCACGGGGAACGCTTCATCGGACCCCGAGTCAGGAAACACATCACCTAACAGTGGCTCAGCTGGCTCAGGAAACAACTCATCCAGTGGTTCATCCTCCAACACTGACTCTGGAAAAGGCACGTCAAACGCTGGTTCTGGAACCTCCAAGCGGCCCGGCGGTGGCCATGGCCATGGAGAACCAAAGCAATGTAAGAAGACGCACCCGCACAGATATAAGCACCAGAAACCGCCCCACAGGCAGTCGGAGTTCTATGTAGATCATCCCGATTCCTCTTAGTCTGATGAGCGCAATCCCTTAATTTTATTTATTCCGCGATTTGATACCCATACCAGACCTTGTTCATTCTCTTGACCTAAAACTGTCTTTGACCGCATCCACTCTTTGAATTCAGTTACCCTACAGAAATCTTTGTATTCAAATAGTGATTGTCATTACTGTCTGAACAAGGATCTCTTTGGAGCACTGGATTCGAAATTAACCCTAAAAAATATAAGTTTGAAAGGCATTGGATCTTAGCTTCGTCAGCTGAATATGGGGTCGCAAAATCCTCGGATTCAAGGCATAGAAAAATGTATGCTGTATGCAGTGGCTGGCTTTTCGTGGTAATCTTAACTGAATTCCTTTTAAGCTCAGACGGCCTGAGACTTTTGACAGTCAAAAGGTTGTGTTCTACTGTACTTAGGTTCGGAACAAGCCCGCGAAGTTCCGGCCCGGCGCGCCGGGGGACCTTCTTGAAGGGGCTTGCTTCAAAGTCCGTCAAACAAGCGGGTTGCCGATTCCTTTCTTCTGCCCTCAAACTTTGCCCCTTGCCCTAGGTCTTTTTTGCACTTTGTATATAACATGTCTGTCTTGGTCTAACCAATTTTTTCCAAAAAAGAAATTCCTTCAAAATGTTTATGTTTCCGTGGCAATGTGGCCCATCCCATTTTTTCGAGATCGTGCTCTGGGGGTCTAGGAAATCATAATTTCACTAGAGATTTGCAGAGGGATATAATAATATGCATCTCAGGAGTGTGCACACAGAAATTAGGATTTATCCATTTACTCACCGTGAAGTCTCGCCGCCTCAGACGAGACGGAGTCGAAATGTCACCATTTGTGACACATTGTGACTACACGTCGTGCCTGCATCGCGCTAATTAGCCATGGCCACAGCACAGGCGCCAGAGGCTATGGACGTGAATCCAGACTGGGCAGCTCTTCTATCCCAAGTCTCCCCTGCTCCAGACCTCCACAATCCTCAAATCCAATGCCAGCTTCTGTTTTCATTGCTCCTTTTCTTCGGGCTCTCCATTCAGCAATTCTTAGTCTTCCTCTTTGAATCTACGATTCCAACGGTCAGACATCGAGCGGGACTGTTCATGGGCAATCACCCAAACCATGGATTCGCTCCCCAGCGCATATTCAAGGCCTGGCACGACTGCTTCCCCAAAAGCATCCCGCACCTGCACTCCTTTGGGGGTTACGGGGAGTCTCCCGAGGACAGTTCGCGTGGGGGAGCTCATATTGCGCTAAGGACGATTTTTTTGCAAATTATGTCACGTCGCGACGCGGTTGTCACAGTGCGTGACACGCGACGCGTTTTGGAGTTGTCTGAGGCGTAGGACACGACCTCGGCCAGATAGTACCCGGATTTGACGTATCATTTGTAGATACATACTGGTAGTAGCTTCGAATTGAATTCCCGGGTAATCCATCCAAAAATAAATATTTTTGAGGCTTCACAAAAAAAGGGTGTTTTGGGCCAACTTGCACCCCCTCAAAAGTCGACCATTTCTTAGTGTGGGGGGCAGAATTGTTTTAGGCTCAAATTGCCAGGCAGAATGGCAGAATGGCAGGGCAGAATGGTGGTAGAATATGGCAGAATGTGGCAGAAGTCCTAGTCGTGATATCAAGTATGTTGATCAAATTTTTGGTTTCTAGAGCATTTTCAACCTTTTGAATATTTCCCAGTGTTGTATTGACTGTCAACCTAACTTTTTGGACTGCTATACCTTGGTTTTTGCTCTCCTGAAATTTTGGTCCCATCAATTCTTGTTCATTATGCAACTGATTGTAAGAATCTTTGAGCCATTGATTTTGCAGGCATATAGTATCAACACAGAACCCTAGAATTCAAAAGCAACACAATAGAATCCACCCATGCATGGAAAAATCGATGAAAAATAATGGAAATGTTCTATTTTGGGGGCTATTTCTGCCAAATTCTGCCAAGCACCTTCAGATATTGCCATTTTGCCTGCCATTTTGCCATGCCATTTGGCAGTTCGGCAGAATTCTGCCAACCACACTACCATTTCTCAATGAAATCCTTCGAGCTCTGTTATAAAGTCATAGCTGTACTGATGAGCTAAAAGTTTTACCAAGTGACCCCAGCGCTCCGACGCCGCGTTGAGTTGCTGGAGGGTGATTTTCAACCCCCCCGGATTTCCGGACTTTGAAGCAAGCCCCTTCTGACGAAGGCCCGCGTGGCTTATTTGTTTTTGATCTTTTTATGCGGCATCTCGCGGCTTCGTCGGAACGGGGCTTGTACCGAACCTATACTGTACGTCTGTATTTTTCTTATTTTTGAGCACCTCATGAACGCACCTCTCAGGCACTGTGTTCAGGGGGGTCGTCCGCATTTTGCCCTTTCAAAAGCCAAGGGACTTAGCTTGAAAAAGGAGAAAGTCCTTTTCGGCTTTTGTGGCTTTTCATCCTCAAAAAAAGACAAAAAGCTGCGAAAAGGTTTTCTGTCAATTTGCTGATGATGTACGCACGTATTCAGGGCAAACGTGAGAGTGACTGGTCCTCTTGGTACGGTGAAAGAGCAGGGTGAGGGTGGCAGAACAGAAGTTGGCAGCTGCCACAGACGTCTGCCGACCTGTGTGGACCTGCATCGACACATTGCCAGATGTCCAGAAATCACATCTGCAAATTCTGTAAAGCACTTCCTTCAGTACAGTCACTGGACGGCACAGATATGCGGTAGAAAGCATTAACCTTCAGAAAGAGTTCCCCAGGCACGAGGAAGACGTGGCTGTGGACACCGAAATTCTGAGGGTAAGTGGGAATATTCGCGAGTAAATGTATTCCCGGTACTCACTTTGGTAAGTCCATATTTTTGCAGCATGTCGAGCAGTTGGCCAGCGGCTGGTTGACGCTCGTAGGTACGTCCTTGAGATCGATGAGGTTGCTGGCATAGTAGGCTCCCTGAGGATTTTCTCTGTCAGCGGTTGGTTCGCCATGAGTATATAATGTTGAACCCCATGACTTGTTAATGTTGGATTGCAGTTGAAGGAAAGAAAAAATGGCAAAACGACCCTGGATTTGCGATAGGATCACACAGCACACTCCAAATAACAACACCAGTTTCCATTGACAGGGATTATCCCGGTGCGCAAGCAAACTATTTCAGTGCAAGTAGACTACACCATCGCCATGTACCGACCAAAGTCAGTCTCTATCATAAAGCGACGCACGCCAAAATAGAATTGTCGAAATGATATGCGATCTCAACACCAAATTTGGTGTTCAACATAGTAGCACCGTCGTCTCATTCCGCCCCCCGTATCTGAAACACATTCAAGTTAAAAGGCAAGGCGAGGTTATCGACAAACCTGATACTGAATTGACGCATCTGGCGACGAGATTAGAGTACTCGGTCCAGTATTTGCCGCCCAACTCATGTTCAAGTTTGCCTGACTTGGCGATGGACGAAATGTTCAAAAAACGCTACATATTCAATATTCATGCCGTGAGTGCCAAGTAAGAGAAAAATGAAGCAGGTGAGTGGATTTGTATGAGCGTTTTCGTGTAAGACACAGTCAGGATAAAACCGATATCCATGATACACAAGCAATCGGCCCATGCTCCACTACGGTCACAGTAGACAATTCATCGGTCATTGACTCCTAGTTTTATCAGACTCTGATGACCGAAGACGCTGCTCCTCGCGAACCTTCGGTTCACTTTGCACGGCCTAATTATCAATTTCCAACTCCATCTTTTCTAATGACCTTGGCCCTTGGGTGAACCTGGCAGACTGCCCAATATATTTCCGGCGTCCAGTTTTGATACCATTTCTTCCCTAACATGCTTCTGCGTGCAGCCAGGTATGAAGACGGACTATTAGTGAGTTGAAAACCTGGGCTTCATTGTGCTCACAATTCATGCTTCGTCCATTATCATGATCTCTTCAAGTTGCTCTCTTAGATTCAACAACAGTCGGGCTTCCTGTTGCATTCGACCCTCTCTCTCTCTCTATCCTTATTCTACAGTCACGATATGTTTCTCAATGAAAATCCACTTCCACTCGGAATCCATACAGCTTACTATGGTGCTGTATCTACGGTATATCCTGGCCCAACATCTGCCCTCAACGCATCCACAATAATAACTGCAAGGCTTCAATGTTGAAGATGTGTTTGCTGAGCGCCAGTTGGAAGTATTCCACGCGGAAAAAGTCCTCATATTGCTTAATTCTTGCCACCGGTTACCCTCGCAAAGTTTTAATCCCAGATTGTCAGGGAATCTCAGCCATGTCCTAGGACTCGGTCAAAAGGCGTCAGTTAAATGCAGGCGCTAATATTCATAAAAATCTCCTTGTTTACGCGTCTGTTACATCTCACGAACCATTTCTAGACTCCTTTCCACGGTGCGAACTTGAATTCCACCTCTCGTCTTCATCATTTGAGTCGCATGTGCTTACCTCCCTTCATCTCAATATTGTTACCGGAGCTTGCTTTTAATTACCCCGTTCCTTGCAGATGTTCAAAATACGGCCTTTACTTCGTGCGACCAGTTGGAAGTGAGAATAGTTGAAGAAGTACCTATCCGATAATGTAACACTTATAAACAGCAAACCAACAGTTGTGTGAGTTGTATACTGTCCAATAAATTGGACCACCCAAAACAATTTGAAATGACAGCACATTCACAGAAGAAAATTGAAATGACATATGTTTTTCCAAAAAAATGAAAAGTTGAAATGACATGGTCTGAGATAAAAGTTGAACTGACCCGTTATGGGAAGAGCAACCTTAAAAGTCAAATTTAGCCCCTTTAGGGCTGGTCACCAATTACCTTGGTGTCCCCACTGGCAATGAACGCCTGATTGACGGCGGGGCCCATTTAAGTAGTGCATATTGTGCAGGCATCAGAGCTGCAAAGCAAATATGTTTTTGTTGTATGTACTGTGATGTAGACCTAGTCAGTACATCTGCCACTGACAAACGGAAGGAATCCGACGCTTCGTGTATAGTCCAGTAAGGAAAGGCTATACCTGAATCCGGGGCAAATCGAACTCCGGAAATCAGCTTCACCTGCAGACAGGCCCCGAATGCAGAAATACAAATATATTTACAGTACGAGAAGTCGTCTCTGCCCAATGTGGTTCCAGTACTTGTCTGATCAGACCGTCACTCTGTTGAGCTACATCCACAGCTTGAACCCTCACTCGGCTGGTACCGGGATAGGCTTCTCCGCCATCGCAGCCAGACGGAAGATATGCCGCGGTTGGGGAACCTGTGAATCATCAACGTAGTCAATCACCGGAGTGTCTGTTTCACCAAGTCATAATCGATAAATATTATCAAATCCAACTCCCAACTGCAACTGCAACGACTCACGAATCGTCGAACGGTTGTCAAACATCACGATCGTTCGCGGGCTCCAATGGACGCGGGCTTGAATGTCATGCGAACCAATCAAATGTTGAAGTAAAAACTCGGAGATGGGCTTCCATTCAGCGTTTTTCAGTCCGACTGCGCCCGTAATAAACTCCCCGTTAATGAAGATGCAGCGAGCCCCAGTAATTGGGTGAATCCGGACAAGAGGATGGACGGTCGTAATGGGATCCTTTCGCACTAGGCTCCCCGCAAGTCGTGCTTGGTTTATTATGTTGGCTGACGAGTGCTTTACTTGGATTCCGTCGAGGAATTTCTGCATTGCAGGAGAAAGCCGCCTAAACGAAAAGTTTGAGTGTGGATGTGCTAAAGGGTGTGGAAACACACCGGTATGCCTCATCTGTGGCTGCAAATACAGTATCGCCCCCGACTTTAGGGCCGTCTAGGAGGCCAAGCATGACATACCCCGGAGGCTGCATTTCGTAGCTGACATCTTGGTGCCAGAGACATGATGTTGTCTTTTGGCTGAAGAACGCGTCGAGTTCGGGCTTCTTGCCATCGCGATGGATAACATGGAAGCCCGGCAATCCTAACGGAAACAATGAATCGCTGAATGAGAGACCAGAATATGACGCACCAGGGAGACTCGCAGACACCGGATGATAATTTCGCTTGCCAAAGTAATCCATGAACTTCTGTAGGGCCTCTGGGCCAGCATCGAGAAAATCTTGGTCGGGAAATGCTACGATCTTGCGCTCAGAGATGAGGAGGGCGAGCTCGTCTTTAGCTTGATCTGATAACTGGCTGAGTTGGATGTTCTGAAGGACTGTGCCCATCTTGGGCGTGATATCTTTCATGACGGTGGTAGGAGTGAGTAGGTTAGCCTTCCGTTTATCTGCCCGGAGAGCTGGATCCAGAAACTCGAATGGTGGAAGCTTCTCGAACCAAACGTTGTTCCATGATGGCGTGTATCCTGCGAGCCTAGTTAGAATAGAGTTCAGGGAATACGATACTGGAATATGGCGTGCCTGGGGTACTCGCAGAAACCGATGGATAGTTACGTGTCCCAAAATAGTCCATGAATCTTTGCTGAGCGTCAGGGGGAGCCGCGGCTGATATGTCTCTGCTCTGGGTAGGGGTACGCTCCGCGTGTTTGGCATGATTGAAGCGCCGCAACAAACACGTATTAAGCCTGGCAGTGGGATGCATCTGCTTGCGACATAGTCTTAATAGAACAGAAGAGCTGGAACGACGCATCAAGCCGGTCCCTCGACAGAAGATGCAGCTACGTACACCGAGGTTTGGTTCATGCTGTGGGATGTGGGGTCCGGGACACAATGGGGCGAAAAGACAAGACAGACTTTTGACAAATTGATTGTCGCGTTGTCAGGCGTTGTGCAATGGCAACGCCTGCCAAAATCACACAATGCGGCTAAAAAACGCCAGGATGTCACAACACCGAATGTGGGCCGACAATGCGCAACGTTGGTGAGTGCATACGATGTTGCCGCCACTCAGTGGTCTGTCATAATTAAAAACTCTTCTTCTCAAGGGAGTCCGCATCATTTTTCCCACTCAAATGATGGCGCGTCAAATGCCTACCAGCGCCGCCGTGGTTTCTCGGGTTGGCCCGAGTTCGGGCGTTTACAGTAACAAGCTTAAGCTTGCCGATTGTTTGCCGATAAATAGGGTGTACTGGTCTCAGTCAAGCGGCTTCCATATTTGATAGATCATCTTTTGATAGTCCCCCACGTTCAAGCGCCGTATGCTGGAGGCGGCGTCTCGCGCTCTATGGCCATGCGCTTGAGCCTGAATGCCTCGAGGAGCCCCTCGGTGGCAGCGAGCAAGTCCTGAAGTAGCACCTCCTCGCGCGTCAACCCTGGTGTTGCAAGGTCCGAAACGCGTCTGTTTCCAGCCAATCCGTTAGCGTTCACGGAATCCCTCCTGCCCTGCACGTCACAAGCCTCCTGGTCCTCCATCAGCCGTTCTGTATCAGGGGACCTCCACGAAATTTTCCCAGAAATGAGCTTCTGCGACTCGACGCAGTTCTTGTGGAACTCCTGCACGAAATTGTAAATCGAATGCATGCAAGCACCTTTTAAACTTGAGAAACGAACCGTGATGGCAGTCGTGCTAATATCTTCAGTGACCGTTGCCAGCCGCTGGCTGAGCCGCGTCGTATTCCCCACACCTATTTCGAATTCCTGGAACACCTGCCGCATGACATTGTCCGTTGAGATGATGTGAGGGGTCAGCTCGCAGTCAGAGTGCTGTGTGTCGTTGCCCACGGGAGGAATCGTCTCTCGTCCGGTGGAGACTGGTGTCGACGGGAATGTTGCGTTATCGCTCAGGTCCGAGAAGGCATCGTTGTTGACCAGTGACACAAGACCCTGATCGTTCGGAATCCCGGTGCGCAGAGGCTTGAGGCACTCTACGGGGACCAGCCCCTGCTTTCCGTGCACATCCTCACACAACGCCCATCCATCCGTATACTCGGATAACATCCGCATGACCTCCCCCGTTGTGATAAACAGTTCGTCGGGGAGCTTCGGTGTGTATTTGTAGCGTACCGTCCACCACTAGGTTCGCACCATCAATATTAATGAGCTAAAATAGTTTCGGACTATACCTCAGTGATGGGTGATACATCCTTGCTGCTCCCGGGCTGTTTCGCCAAAACGTTTCCCCCAGGAGTACTGTTCGTACTCATATGATTGGGCGCCAAAGTGTTATTTCTGGGAGGCGTGCTTGGAAGTGGTCGCAACGCGTTTGGCAGCGGAAGCGGTCGCAATCGCTTTGGTTGCTCTACACCATTTTTTATCATGCGGTGGGGCGCAAAAGTGTCATGCTTCGGAGGCGGTCCAGGAGTGTTTGGAAGACGCCGTAACATGTTTGGTAATGGAAGGGGTCGTAAGCGGCGCGAAGGTTTTGGTTTTTGTGCTGCACTTGGGCAAGCCATATGCTGCACCACGGCTTCAGTAGTAGGTCTAGTCACAGGGCTTTCCGCCCAGTACTCCATGACATGTTGCCAGAGCGTATCTGACATGGCGGGTATTCCGGAGGGTCGTACGGCTCGTTCCCCATTAATGATTTTCAACAAAGCAGAACCTTCAGATAGTTCGGAAAACGGAGGTCTACCTGTGTACAGCTACGCTAATTCAGTGAGCAGATGAGAGATGCTGAATATTTCTTACCTCTACGCAGACACACCCAAACGCGTACACGTCGGTTGCCGGGGTTCGAGCAAATTCATATCCGAAGCGGTCTGGGGCAATCAATTCAGGAGCCATCCAGAGAATGCTGCCCGCTCGAGTTGGAGAGTTCATAGGGGCGGAGGCATTAGAGAAAACACTGAGCCCAAAATCAGTCAAACAAGCACTCCAGTCTTCGTTGACAAGAATATTTGTCTAGATAAATACGCGATTAACTGATGGCGTAGATACTTTTTATGAAATTACGCACTCCTCGCAGGTCACCATGAACGATATTGCAAGAATGGAGGTAATGAAGGCCCTGCGCGACTTCAAAAAGCTGGGATATGGTGTTGGTGACAAGGAAAACCAATAGGAAGGAACCCAAACCAGTCGATCCACATTCGCTCGACCATGGTCTTTGAGATATTGCAGGACGGTACCGTGTTCCATCCAGGGCGAAACCATGCAAAGAGACGAAGGAAAAGATTCCCGATCGATTCCTATGAAACTCAAGATATGCGGATGGTGCAAATCTTTCCAAAGAAGAGCTTCGCGGCAGAATTTCTGAACTCCATTAGTCAATGCAATGCGGTCCTGTTGAGGCGAAAAACTCACTAAACGCAGGTTGCGTGAGTCTGAGCCCCCGGAGAAAGTGCCGCATATGTTTTAAAGCCACGGTCATATTTCCATATGAGGCCCGATATATATCTCCATATCCGCCTCCAAATGTCGGGTGTTGCTCCCGCCCGGTGACTCCAGTTACGAAGAGTGAGGAAGGGAGCGTATCGCACGACTCAGACAATTTGCGTATTATTCGACCGGCCTTCTGACTGTGTTTCTGGGCTATTAAAAATCCTCTGTCGAGTGCCTAAGGATACACCGTCAAAAGAGCATGCGGAAATCGAGTGAATACCGACAGCTTGGACAACATCGAGAAAATTCTGAGCTGGATCGCCTTTCAGGCTTAGCACGTAATCCTCCACAGACTTCGAGTCGAAGATGCGGACAAGAAGGACTTCGATCCTTTCCTCGTCTGCGCGCAGAGCATTCCGAAAGGCCGGATTGTCTGCAAGACCGAGTTTTGAAGACAACTATCAAAATTAGGATATCAGTAATTATCGAGAAGTTCTATGCGTACCTCCAGCAAGATTTTTCGACATTTCAAACTGTTGACAATGGCACCGACAATATCGTCCGATGCCATTGAGACCAAATATTCATCCAGGGTCCGACGAACTCTGGTTACTCCACTTAGGCTTCTGCTATTAAAATTTCTTCCAATAAACTTACCCGAAAATTCGCGCAGCGCGAGAGTCTCTGAGGAACAAAATCAAGGTCTGTTCGCGAATTCAGTGTCCTAGTAGGCAGCATAAATCAAGGTATTGCCTCGTATATTATTATGGTGTTGGGTCCGTTCTGAGCTGAGACGACATCGTAGGGGAACGGGGACACCTGTTAAACGTGGGTGATGGGCATAAGGACAGGTGGGCGGAGATAGATTTGTAGCGGTCACCTTTAGCTTGTCTCCCTCGAACAGTTTCTTCACGATGGGCAACAATCTCATCGTGGTGGTCGACCGTCGAGAGGCATATTTACGACATGTGACCAGTACGTTAGAAAAGGTTCGGCAGAATTCGGCGCATAATACAGAAACACTGCCAACATGATTTGATCATCGCGAGAGCTGTGTGACTCCTTCTATTTGATGAGGTTGGGAACCCGAATCCCCGATGCGTTAAACAGCCTCGTACACTTCGTGGATGGAATTGAACACTCTAACAGGATTCATATCGAGTGAGGATATGCATACGGGAATGAAAGGGCGGACTCCAACCAGTTCAAGAACTTGAAGAAGAGTCGAAGAAGACGGTCGTTCCTGACAGATGCGGTCACTGACAGATCTGCTGAAAATATGCCAGCAAGGCCCACCGATCGCCTATGGATTACCCGAGGCTCCGAGCATGATATCAATCAAGTCGTCTCTGATGCACTCGCTTCAAGGCGATGGATCGCAAGGCGGGCCGTCTTTGCAGACATTCGATGGCGTACAAGAAATTTAAAAGACTAGAGGGATATGGGTCAATACTTGGAAGATGTATGTTACTTTTAGGAAAGTCTCTACGTACCGGGTCTTGGCGCATGGTAATCTCTGTTCGAATCGTGGGGCCGCTGCCATTGATGGGGGCTGTGTGGAATAATAGCATGACAGCAGTCGTGGTAGGTCAGCGGGACAACAAGACTGCCGCGATTCAAAGCATTCGAGGGTGGATGTGTCATAGGAGTAGAAAGCAAATCAACGGCCGAGTGGTTTCAATAGGGGCCAAATATACTGTACTTCCTTTGAACTCTGTTAAGGCTTCGTGGAGGATGTTCCCTGGGCCACTGAATCAAGAACAAACTGTTCAGGACAAATGTACTTATTCCTTGATCCAAATAGCGCGGATCTCTTTGAAGGTGGGTTATGTCGGAAAAATCCTAGATTGATTGAAACGCCTCTTAGCTGGTTTCAGGGCAATACAAGGTCGTAAGTTTTTTGGTGGCTTGTATCGCACATCGAAAGTTCGTAAAACCGGTTGTAATCCTTCCCCATCATGGAACCGGTTGCAATCCGCTCGTGGATTTAAATCCGTCACAAGCCGTTATCATCAGTCTTGGTCCATAATGTACTACATCTGGTCACCTTAAATCTTAATCGCTCTGTGCCATTGAAAATGGGATAAAAAAATCGTATTGTGGCAAGTAATACATTAGGACATTATGCTCGAAGCGGAGGGTCAGTCCTAAAATAAAAGGAGAACATCAGAAAGGGAATTGAAAGGCAGAGCTGAAAGATGACACACTGCTGAAGCCGTAAAGGGGAATAAAAGGCTTCGCTGCTTGCGATGGTGGAGTACAAAGACACAATGACCGATGTGCACGCACCATGTTACACCCTTAGCTGGTTGAACCACACCATCATCCCGGTGAGACCACCGACAAGACCACCATCAGAGCCGCGAGTCCTGGTGCAATTCAGATGAGTTAGAGGCCAGCAGGTAACACCAAGCACGCACCAGGGGTGTACCAAGAGGAATCCTGCCCCTATAGTGACATGTTACATATTGGAGGGCCACGGCGGTGTCGAGAGAGGGCAAAGATAGTGGCGTTAGCATTGGCAGCCTTGACAACGATGAATGGACGGGTGGTGACGGTATGGGAGAGAGAGAGCTGTGGAGCTCGTCCGCAGCTCATGGCTGTATTTATGGTCCATGTGGAGCAGATGCCGTAAATCTTTAGGGCAAGCTCGGCTAAAGCTTTGCGATGTCCCGCGGATATCTACGACAATGATTCATGAGGAAAAAATCGTGAATTTCTGCTGGTGAAAATATAAAAAGTTGGAACACCCTGTCATGAAACAGAGCTTAAAATTTACGACGCATATTTTAACAAACTATCATGAATATTGAAATTCAAGGCTTTTCTGTTGAATTTCACGACGAATAATTTGCACAGTGATCACCCTTATAGACTTTAAGACACTGTATCTCAGTTATGAAACACCTTCAAGCCCTCGTAATTCAATCTCTGTACTCGTGTGGCCTGCATCGGCTTAAAACCGGTTGCAATCCTCCCACCGGGTGGCTTAGAACTCATGTCAAGCCGTTCGAAGGCTGTAAGCCGACTGAAGCCGTTGAAACCAAAAAGCGGTTTTTCCGACATAATCTGATTTCGGAGCGCGAGTCGCGCTGCTGCTCGACGGAACTTGCGTGCAATCTCAGTCGATAACGTCTCTTCCGGTTTCCATACATCCGGCGGCTTGTCAATTAAGCAGCCGGTAGTCAAGACCAGGTCGGAACCATGATATCAGTGACTCTATGACCGAGCAAGAGACTGTGCGCATTCCTTCTGGCGGAAGGGTGGCTTTACGGGCCCGGAAAGAGGGCAGAAAAGTCGGACCAAAGTCGAGAAAGCATGAGGATGATTTGTTACGAGCGAGTGTTTATCTGAGCATATCTCGTTAGGAGAGACTCAGATTTGGAGCAAGCTCCATTTTGTTTCAGTGAAGGAATAGGGAACTACTGTACTATTTTACTCAATTCTGCGGCGCTGTGACTTGTGACAGAAGAATTCGAACTTGGGAATTCGAAAATGGGCTGGGGCAGCTGTGACACCTAAATTCTTTTTGCACGTCAACCGGAAAATGGTGGAGCCGTCTATGAGGATCTAGATGTGCCCAGGTTGCAATAGTGTGGATATAGGCTCACCTTTGTCAATTCTTTAGCACTGTACACAGTTGATGAGCCACAAATGAGGTGAAGCTAGGGAAAATGGGAAGTGGAAGTGAGCAATTAACAAATGGATTTACTCCTGCTCACATCAAAACTCAAAACTAGGGTTTTGTGTGAACGCCTTGGTGTCATGGCACCACATGAGCCTCGCGGGCGAAAATTCCTGGTACCGTTTTAGGTTCCAGGTCTCACTTCCGTAAATACGGAAGTTCGATCGCCTACCAGATCATGGATTACAAATCCACTGTCCCTGTTTTTCGGGTTCTCCCGTAACCTGTGGCTGAAAAACCGTTAAAACGAGAGCTTCGATCGTCTACCCGATCATGGATTACAAAGCTCATTCAGTCCACTCAGCTTTCGGTTTCATCGGCGACATTTATTCCCTCGGCTTCTCCCGGATCCTGTGGCTGAAAAACCGTTAAAACGAGAGGTTCGATCGCCTACCCGATCATGGATTACAAAGCTTTCTCAGTCCCCTCGGTTTTCGGGCTTATCGGCAACCCCCGCCCGTCTCCTCCGTCTCATTGCCAATTTTCCCAACCAAAAGTGGTTGTAATGTGACTGAGAAACTAGTTCCGAAAACAAAAAGGACTTTCAATTGTCGACCAAATACTGACCTACAAAACCGGAACGCAAGAATGATCCTCTCCACTGATGGTCCGGCAACTCTTTTTCAATACCCTCCCCTCGCTCTATCCTTCGGTGGTTTGGTACTTGTAGAGGATTAGTATCTTTAACAAACGCAAAAAATTCCGGGGGCAAACCAGAAGGGAGGAGAGAGAAAAAAGTTGAAATTCAGAGCCATTGTGCAAATTCATACCATTGAGTGTAATTGTAGACAAAATTTGAAGAAAGAATACTTAAATGAAACCACGGGATGCGGCCGGAGGCCGCGGAAAACTGAACAGACAACGATTATCTCTTCAAGGAAAACAAAATTCGAGAGAATGAAAAGACAGAGTGACTAGAGGCCTTGCAAAATTCCCGACAAAAAATAAAGAACCAAAAAACATGAGCACGGCCTCCAGCCGCAAGACACTGAACAGGTAAGGCAATCTGATGATGTCTATATCAAGTCGATAAAATCTCACTACTGCAGGGTCCAGTGATGCAGGTGTAGGTACAGCTCGGTGTCATCGGGACCAGGGGTGCCCGGAGGGCTATATGAATTGATTTTTTTGCGCGCATTTCCAGCCTTTTCGTGACTTTTTGGGAACATTCAAACTTCCGCTCAGTAACCTGCCAGTGTACGTACGTACGAAAAGTTTCGTAAATTTCGACGGCTGTGACACGAACATCCCGAAATGATCCGCGTTTTCCCCCCACCATCAAAAGACCACGTGCCGACTGGTGCCAGCCTTCGCTTTTTCTTCCTGTTGTCCCATCGCGTCCTACTGTCCCTGCGCCGACCCGTTGACTTTCTCCTCTGGCTCTAGTCGTGCGCTCGGATGACCTGCGGTATCTTCAAAAGTACCCTGTACCCAGATCGAGCATCGAATTTGGTCTCGGGAGGTTCGGCACAGGGAAAGCGCGGGATCTCCGGGATCCTGAAGTGCCGTTTTACCTTGGCCAAGATGATATCCCCTGGTTTCGTATCTTTCTGGTCAATACTGTTTGATTCCAAGATCGGGTTCTGTGATGCTGCTTCCCGCCGAAGGACCATATCTGTCGACGCCTAGCTCGAACCCGAATTTTCACCTGTTTCTCTCCATACTTCTCTTGCATCACTGTCCTTTCAAAAGTTTGCATTCTACCCTTAGGTACCGCTGAGACTCCGTGCTTGACTTTTGGTAAGCTCAAAGAGTCCTTAGCAACCTGTGCTTCTACGCTCCCACGTCTACGTGGCGGCCCTGGGATGTCGGTGCCCATTCTGTCTTAATCTGAATTAGTTTGGAACGTTCAGTCATATCTTCATCGCACCGTGATCAACATTTTGACTTGCGCGCTGTTCTCAGCATCTTCTTTCCATTTTCTGAGTTGCCCTCCCGCCTGTTGCACGACCGTGCCAACATAGCCCGTCCACACAGTCGCCGAGTAACCTTCAGGTTCTATCTCGACTGCTTAGATCCCTTTGCGGTGACGCGGGGAACCATCGCGACCAGTTTCTCCCAGCGAGACAATGCCTGGTACCTTTCTCGTCGACAAATGATATCTGAACTTGTGAAATTCTGCGCATGTTTCACGGACCAGGCAAGCATTTCAAGCACCTAATATGTGTTTACAGGGCTTTTCCGTCCAGTACGAATCTATGCCCGTCTCCATGCTTCGTGAGAACACAGCATTCAATCAGCGTGTCAAGATCGGGGCGATGCTCTAGTAGCGAGACCGACTCCCGTCGACCAACGTTCACATCTCAAATGCACCGCTCAAAACACCATTCCACTGTGAAACGGACCACAACTACACTCCTATCGCCAGGGACCGGGAGGTAGGCAAAATACCCCGCCGTTGTGTCCTCGAGGGCAATCTTTGAAAGCATCTCTTCCCAAAAGCACTTCCATCTGTCGCTCCATTTATATCCTGATGTCAAAGACCGCATTCCAGCAACGAACACAGGCTCACGCGGCGTAGAGCACGAGCATGCCACATGTACTCATTCCGCGTCTGTATCCCAATTTTACTCTCGCCAGTATTTAAACCTCCGCAATGTGGGGGCTTCACACTTCCTCTCACCCCCTACTGGCCATGACCTCAAGCATTCCGCCCGGGTTTGAGATCGTTCAGCTGTGGGTTTTTCTCCCTACAGTGTTTTCTGGGTAAACTTATGGGCATCTCCAGGTCAGGTCCAGAAGTGCGTTCTATCTGCACCCCCCGATAAAATTCCATCCTCATCCTGAGACAGCTCATCACATATCTCGCGGAATGGTCACTCTTCTCAACACTGACCGTCCAACTCTGTGAGTCATTCATTGAATTAATCACGCGGTCTCCGAGAACCCATATTGCGCGCAGACCTCTACTATCAAGCCTTCCCGAACGATCGACTGTTCGCCAAATGCCTGGTGTATATTGTATACGCGATCCACCTTGTTGAAATAATACTAGTGACTCTCGACGCCTTCAAGACGTTCGGCTACGGCTTTGGAGACATTTCCGCGTTGGCCTCGTTTGGTGTATCGTCAATTTGGAGTGATATCGTCCCTGCACTCGGTAAATAGTTGCCGGTTTCTTTTCATTTTAGAGGCTGATTCTCGGCATAGTGTCTTTCATTGTCCAATCGTTCTATGCATTCCGCCTGTACCTGTTATGCAAATCATGGATCATCCCAATCCTCATTGTGACTGTAAGCACATCCTTCCGTTTCGCTATATGCTAGAGAAATAAATCCTTCCAGCTCTCCTTGGCTGTCAGTGCCTTTGGATTCACCACTGTTGCCTTCGTCTTGGAAGGTATGCTGACATGCAGTTTTCGCCTTGGAATGTTTGTTGAATGGATTATCTACGCAGCTGGAAATGTCTCGCTGCTGGGAACCAAAAGGATTTCGATTTTCGGGGGGGTAAGAGCAGAGGCAATGAAGATATGAACTTGCCAATCTGTTTTTCAGGTCTGGCTCGGCGGCTCCGCCTTGATTGACATTTTAATCGCGATCAGCATGACATATTATGTGAGTTCCAGTGTCTCCGCCCCCTTCTCTTCGTTAACCGGCAATGCTGCAGCTCACAACCCGCGACACCGGGTTCCGTCGCACAAAAGTCCTTGTGCTAAAATTCGTTCGGTTGACCATCGAAACCGGAGCCTTGACCGGTATTGTTTCCCGTCTCTCTCATGATGTTCGGTGGACCTGATTCCATTTTCTGCATGCAGCCCTGGTCGCACTCACCACCTTAATTCTCTTCTTCACATTCCCCAACAAAAGCTACTACACGACCCTGGCCAACATCATGCCGTTCATATACGCCAACACCATGCTCGTGGTTCTGAATTCTCGGTTCCAGATCGTCGGCGGGCGGTCCACACCACCTACCTCGTTGAATTTTGCGTCATGGCCTGCACTTCCTTCGGGGGATCTGACTATGATATCCGGTGCAACGAGCACACAAACGCAAACGAGGGAGGTCTTTTCCAACGGGGAAATGGATACGGATTCCTCCATAGAAATGAAAGCTATCCATAGGGTACGTGTTATCTTGCATATTCTACTTGGAAATAAATGCTGAAAGAGGTTTATGAGCAGGGGTCTGGAGATCATACTGTCTACGCCGTTTAAATTGGAGCAGCACAGGAAAAGGGTTTTGTTGGTACTCCGATCTATGGAGTGGAATAAATAAAGTCGCACCTTCGTTAAGCCTGCCTCACCACCGGACGGCGTACACAGAGTCTTATTTGGGGCAAAGGCGCCCGGAGACCTCCCCTAAAGTGAGGCCCTTGTTGAGAGTTAGGGCAAGATGAAACCACTAGTTGAACGACGTTGCATTAGCCTTCGAACATACATAGAGAAGCCGTTGTTTGTATCAGGTTTTCCGATCAGTAATGGCATCCTTTTATTTGCCCCGCTAGCAGGTATGGCAATAATGATAATAATGATACAGAGCGCGCTGAGAAAGGACTGGGCGCCTCCGCCACTTCTACTCACGCGATTCAAAAATCCGCGATGGTGACCCTCTTGGCCCCAAATGGCCCGCCCTCGGTGTCTTCTGTGACCTTCGTCTCCCCGTAGCTCTGCGAAGTCTAAAGGGAAGACATTTTCGAGTATGTAGGTATGCATGCAATGGGATGAATGATGAGTGGAAGCGTACCTCAACTCCTACTCCCCGTGGCGCATCCTCAGGCGGGTCCATCGAGACGATTGCCGTGTGGTGCACCCCTGCGCATGCCACAGAAAAAAATGGATAAATGAGCGGGAAAAGAGAAATAAAAAGACAGCACGCACGAATCCCGTCCATACAAATATTCGTCCCACCCAGCCCACCCATGCGCGTATCCGTCGAACGGCTCGTGCCGGAGCGCCGAGAACCACTCACACCATCAGCGCCCTGCAAGTTGAAGTTGTACAGCAGTGTCAGGACGTACAGCGACCCGATGAGGTAGTGGAACGCGGTCGGAACTGAATCCCAAAACCGTTCAGCGAAAAAGAATGGGTGGAATGTATTATAATGAATCAATGAATCAATGAATCGCACCGTTACTGCTGTTATGCCCGATATAGTACGCCACCATCGTCGCGACCGCAATCGTGCTGGTTGCGGAGCCGGTCTGGATCGCGCCAATGGCGAGACGTTGGATTAGCCTATCATATCATATCGTCAGTCAGCATTGATTACAAACGGGAAGGGCGGCACGGACGAGTTGGTGGCCTTGAACGAGGACTTCACTGTCGAAAGTTTCCAAATGAGTGCGAGGGCGATGAATATATCTGCGCTTGCTGTTGCGACGGTCCAAATCAGGGCGGCGACGGACGCTTTTCCTCGCTGAAACCACCAGTATCAGCTGCAAGGAATACTTAAAACACAGGTCACAAGACGCACCGAGGAGATATCACTCACCATCGAGATGATGACGCCCACCATGATCGGACCCGCAAGCTATGTTCAGTGCGATGAAAGTCAGCCCTCCCACTAGTTTCAATGAAAAATGAGTAGAGTAAGTACCCCGAGGACAACGCAAAATGCCAGGAAGAGCACGATCCATATGTTCTTGGACCTGCGGTGTCAAATATTAAATTAAAGCGATTCAAGGTAAATGAGGGGCGGGTGGTAAGACCATACAATCAGTAAACGCGGTGGATGAGGAAGGCGTCCACCATGGTGCCAGTGAAGGCGTTGCAGATAACATAGACCGGGACAGGCTAGTATTGTTTTTGGATCGCAACTGTGTCACCTATGCACCGTATCCAGCTCGTCGGTCAGCTGCATCGAAAAAGAAAGTCCGGCAACACTCACCCCAGAAGGTGACCATCGGCTGAGGAGCAATGTCTCAGTATTGGAGGTATGAAAGGCCCGCAGAACACTCACATAGTATACATTCGCAAACTGCGCAATCATTGCGATCGAAGAAGTGACGAGGCAGCAGAGGAGGAGGCCCTTCCTTATGCGCGCATCCTTCGGATACCGCATCACGTACTCCCACGCCTCGCAGATAACCACGCCGTACAGGATCGCGGCGAGCCATGAGCTGATTAGTATTGAGCTGTGAAGAACGATGTTGGTTAGTGAAGCTCGAATGAAGCGGGAAGCGAAGACGCACCCGAATAGATCGTTGTATTGGCCGCTCATGTTGATCCAGGCGTCCAAGAGAGCGGAGTCGACTGACTTTATAGCATAGCGGGCGTAAGCCTCCTGTTGAATGTTGGGTCGATTATTAAATGAAGTGGAGCTCCAAGAAGAAGTTCTTTCCCCTCCTATGTGCCTGCTACCAGTATCCTCATAATTGGTATCGCCCCAGAAAGTCCAAGCAGGATAGATATGTTTCGGTCAATATACGCATTTTGTAGAACAAAGGCTGGGTGGCGAGGAGAAGCTGAAGATGTCGCAGATGCATTTGCGTTGAGGCTATGAGACCTAGTAAACAACCAGCAACTCGTCATTATCAGATCCAGCCCCACCAGGTGAGGAGATACGCAGAATGTCAACGAGAGCGAGGACTGCAATATATATAGAAAAATATAGCGGACACATTCAGAATGATCGCAATGACCCCTGAGCCTCAATTGCAGAGAATCCACTCCTTTGGCAGTCAGATAAGACCAGCAATCGAGAACCACTAGCAGTGCCGCGGTGTCTGAATCGGAATCACGAGGGTGCTTAGGAGCTATAGCGAATCGCAATCACCGAGCCACAACTCGCTCAGCCTGCAAAACGAGCGGGAAAGGAGAATCCAAGAGCCAACAATGAGATTAGGAGGTGGAGACGGAAAGGTAAAAGTCAAGCAAAAGAAAAGAAAAATGAAAGAACACGGCACGTCGGGCATCGCTGCGAATCGTGGAGCGAGTTAAGAGAGGAAGGAGCAAGGAGGGACAAGATGATGGTTCACACGCTGTCGAAATCCCGATTTCTTTTTTTGCGACCGGCAAATGCCGAAGGCTTTCTGCTTCCTTCATTTACGTCCGGTCTTGAAATTTTTGAATCTGTCGCTGCGAGTGAGTTTCCCGTCTCTGTTACGGCTTATCGGCACTCCCTCAGCAAGTCGACAGGCTCCATACTCTCTGTCACGCTCGGACTGCTTGCAGGCAGTCCGACACAAGTCCGACAGCCTTGGCAATAATGGCCACTACTTTAAGTTTTGACGAACAATCAATGAGACAGGCCCACCAAGAGATCTTACTGCTTTACACGAACTGCTGGGCGACGTTCTTCCCCGCTGAATCTTCTCTACTCACGAAAATAACTTGGCAATCCCACGAGTGACACCTTCTGACATTGACACCACGGCAGTGCAGAGCTGTTCATGTCCACTGTCTCCTATACGCTCGGACTCCCTTCTCTTTCACCCACCACGATGCCCACTCTCCTTCAGTCTCTGCTTCGACGTCGGTGAGATAGTCCTTCTGTAGGTATCGGCGAGACAGACTAACACGCCATTCCTTTAGCTTCACGGCACATCCCGCAAAGACATCGCCCTTCTCGCAGCTTCCGCTGGAAATCGTGTTCCTCATAATCGACCAATTCGAGTGGGACATCCTCCAGCTCCGCAAGTTCTGCCTGGTTAGCCGTGCCTGGTCCTCGCATGCGCAGTCGCTGCTCTTCCGCGACGTCTTCGTGCGATGGAAGACCTCCGCGCGCTTCCTCCGGCTCCTCCAAACCAGCAACGAGCTCGGGAGGTACATCTCCTCCCTGACCGTCATCTACGGCCATGGCTCAGGGTGGCTCGGCACCCAGGATGAGCCGAGTGTACTCAACGCGATAGCGGTCGAAAAGATGCCCAATCTGCGCACACTCGACATCTCGTACCTATTTTTCGGTGGGCAGAGGGACACGCTTCACCCAGCGGCGGCGTGGGGCTCGATCTCGCGCCTGCAGATGCACTTTTGCCGATTCGATACCACTGACACCATGGTCGCTTTCATCGCGTCGTTCCCCCGCCTCGAGAGCCTCGACGTCTTCCAGTGCTACACGCTTGATGTCAACGTGCGGGCGCACGAGAAGCCAAAGCAGGTGCGGCACGGCGCGATTGCCATGCCCGCGTGGCATCTCAAGTACCTCGCGTTCGGCGAGTTCCCGCATAACGCGCTCATTAACTGGATGCTCGCTGAGCCGGCGGATCTTGTAGTCGATCATCTGCGCATCCTGTCACTGGGGCCGGACGCGTCGGCGTTCAACGCCTTTCTAGAGAAAATCGGGGGCGGGTTGAAGCACTTGGAGCTGCCTGGGATGCATCGGTGGGGGGGCGGGACCTGGTACACCAGGTATCATTTGATCCATCCATTCTGTGCGGTTTCCATGCTGAGATATTCTGCAGAGGTCCCGCTCTCGATCCGCGCATGCATCGCCCTAACAACGCTCAGCTTCAGCGAGCGCAGCGCGTACGACCTCGGGCGCGGCATCATCTCCATGCTCTTGCAGGTGGCCTCCCCTCACCTCACCACCGTCTCGATCCTCATCAACTGGCACCTCAACGCGGGATATCTCGACATCCCGTGGGAGGAGATCGAGGACATGCTGACCACGGACGCCTTTGGGCATCTCAAGACGGTATTGATCAACATGTGGGGCGGGGGCGGGTCGAGCGTAATGACGCCGTACGAGGAAGCGGTGTTATTGATGGAGGATCGGCTGGTTATTCTTGAGGCGAGGGGACTGCTCCAGTTCAAGTGCGTTGACTGGGATTCCGATGATACGGCGGGGAGGAGGTTACGTGCTATGCCACCAAGGCAGACGAGGCCGACGCTACGGAGGCGGATATCGCGCAAGGTCGCCGGGTGGATGGGACGTGGGGATGATTCCAGTGAATATAGAAATATTATAACGTTGTAATCTGGGCACTGTTCAGTTCTTAGCTGATGAAAAGCCAGACTAACGTAGGAAGCAAAATAAAGTTTATCTCGGTACACTGATATGCAGACTAGAGCGAAGGTTAGAAGTAGATGGGCATTTCGTTAACTTCGACTCACGTCAGCGGTTCACCACAAACGCGCTCACCATGCGGTGCGGAAGCGTAGGATGACCCGCTCGTCGTTTTTCCCCCCTATACGTATCTTCTAGTCTTCGGAAATGAGAAGAACGAAACGTACCGGAAAGGACTCAGGCGAACGAACAATGTTGCGGCATTTGCAGACTGGATTCGCAGCACGAAATCACCTGCAAGGCCACTTGTTTCAACCTATTTCGACGCCATCGTAAGCCACTAACACTATCGCGGAGTTACTTGTAAAATTTCCCGTTGTTATGGTGGCGCGGATATACCCACAAAAAAATCCCGCCTACACGAGATTGAAACGCCTCAACTCCTTCGTGTAAGGTGCGCTCACGTACTCTGTATTGTCCTCGATTGATCTTCCCGTTCTCCCAGCCACTGTGTAATCGGGAGCTATGTGTGTACTATAAGCTTGCCAGTTCGCGGAATTTTGCCCCATTCAATCGATGAAACTCAAGGCAGGCTGTCCCTGATGTTGATTGAGTTCTAGGACACACAGAACCAGTACGATCTTTCCGAATAAGTACTTTCTTTCGAAACGAAAAGAAGCATGCATCACTCGCGGAATTAATTAACCGTTCTTTAAGATTAAAGATTTTGCTCATTTGGCAGTGCTCATCAATTTGCACATATTGGTTCTTTCTCCATAAGGCTCAAAAGCTCTTCGCGCTCTCTCCTGCCATCCGCCTACGCGATCCACAGATTATTAAAGAACTGACCTCTCGGCGGTGCAATTACCCCATGTAGGTTTGTCTCCTTTGACTTTTTCTCTCCTCCCGCCTTTAAGTCGTGCCCTCCTGCTCCATTTGCGACCCCGTTTTTCTCCAGTGGTTGACGTCAAAGATTCAATTGATGACGAAACGCTGGTAACAATCATGGCAGCGGCCCGCACTCGACCGCTTTCAGTTGAACATGCGTGAGGCTGTATCCAGATTTTCATTTAAAACCCATCACGAGGCTCAACAGCTGACCTACGCGTAGTTCCTTCTCTTTTTTTTTTTTTTTTTTTTTTTTGAGCGTTGGTTTAACCTAACGGTACTCCAGTCGCTGCTGCCTACGGCACAGCCAGGTTTCAATCACAATCGTGCCGAGGGGGCCACGTAGTCTCGCCGATGATCCTCGATATAAGGACAGGGACAGATATCTCTTCTGACAAATTTGCCTCATTTCCCGCGTCCTCAGATTTCCTGAAATTGAAACGTTCCCTTCTCGCATTAATGCTGGGATTTATTGATGCCCTAACCTTCTACTATGGACGTTCCTCTACACTGTTTCCCAAAACTGTACTTGGAAGTCGCCGTCAATGTGGGCTACAGTAATTTCCCCAATCTTTCCTCGCTCCTTCAATGCATCGGGTTTGGCGGAAAGTTTGGTCAACCTGGCTTCACTCGCTCGTGCACCGGGGAAACATCGCCTGTCACGGTATTTTGAAAGATTTTGACTGTACTCAGCCCATAATCTACGCACTCTCCCTCTCTGTGTCTTCCTTCAATTCTCGGTGCTGGGCTTATCAGGCTTTCTCTGGTGTCTAGTGGTTGGTATCAAATTTATCCACTGCGCCGTATGTGTCATGCAGCGCAATGAAAGAGTCTTGCGGATGGCTCATCTCATCTGTGGCCCTAGACTGTAATTCTTTCTCCAGTAAGTCAGTGAGCCTTCACTGACCAGATAGAGAGGTGCATTTGGTGAACCTTCAGTCTGGAAAATAGCTTATTTCTGTGAACCTCGCGACTGCGTGACGAATGCCACAGTTTCTCTTTGTTGTTTGCTTTTTTACGCATTGCAGTTGCTGATTACCGTTCCAAGGATAAAAGGATGTATTTTCAGTCGTTCCGAGGGCCTGCTCGCCTTTTATTTCCAGTTTTACCCTTGCCCTGTGTCGTTCGAAGACTCTGGTCTCCCTCGGTTTAACTTTCCCCGCAAATCTTGCAGCTCTCTATTTGCTAATTTCATATTCGTTTTGTGCTCTTCTTGACCACTGTCTCTCTTTGTCTGGCCAGTGCTGCGATCCATCCCAGGGACGCCGGGGCCACTGATTTCTCGCAAGCTTCACACCTTGGAGAATGAACTCCATGCCAGGGACCGCATTGTTTTTAACTGGAACACTTCCTTTGTCGTTACGCTAAAACAGTCATTTTCCTACCCTGTTTCTATTCTTCATTTTTCATTTTTCACTGCGCCTGTTGCATAGCGTCAAACACGATTTTCCAGGTCAACCCCCATCCGGGTAATGCTAGTGTTTGTTTCACATTTCTCTAATCACCTGGGATACCGGAGCGAAGCGGAGGCCTGTCTTGTACTTATTCCCTTTTACAGCTCAAACTGTACATGTATCTGTTCAAGTTATCTTTGCAGGATCCGGAAACTAAACTGCAGAGAACTGTGGTCCATGGTGCGCTGGAAACCCCGGGCTACACTATACACATCTTATTTTTTATTTATTATTTATTTTTGCGTGTGCATTTTTCTCTCGGATCAAACGTCACGAAACATAGATTAGAAGCGGGTCAAACCGCGCTCGCCACATGCCACCATTGACCAAACCACCCATGAGGATTGAGCAGCAACTCCCAATTTACCACCGTAGCAGGCTGGCGTGTGTTTTCCGCCTTCTCCGGTGACAAATCTTGTGGAACTGGGATTGAATGCGCGAGCGGCCCGGGGCTTCAAGCTTCCGGATTCTCAAGCTCCTAACATGGATGCCATTGCCTCGAAACATTGACTAGATTCTCAATGGATATTCTATTCAGACTAACAGGCAGCGTTGCCTTACGGTCCGATTCCATCCATATGTTCCCGCGCATGCCAACTTGAAAGGTGAACGCAACGGTCGACCTCGATCCTCGAGCCTGCATGTCCGCAGTATCTCCTTGCAACGGTGCCATGATCCGCTGCTATTCACCGTTTGACCGTCCAGCAGTCTGTCTAGGAACGCGTTCCGGCTACAGATAGACACCGGCGCCGGTATGCTTGCGAAAAACCTGGCTGAGGCGTTTAATATATATAAAGTCTCAACGCAAAACGGAGCGGCCCATCTACTCTTCTCTATTTTCACCGCCGCAAACAATGGTGACTTTCGCTTCTTTATTCACTCGCGTATGCGTTTATTCTGCGGACACATTCTCTACATGGAGCACTAGCATCGTGCGTATCTCCTTCCTTGTGCTCATCCTTACTGGCGGGGCTTGGTCTCTCCCTTACAGACGCTCTAATTAAACGCTCGTACCTTCTGAATCAGCTCACAGCTCGTTCGAACTATCCTTGAATCTTGTGCCTTGTGTTCGTACATAGATTTTGATAATAATGCGTGACGGCCTGTTTGTGAAGTGAAAATAGGTTTTGTCTGACCAGAGAAACATCAAAGACACGACTAGCATAACACTCGCCGACTGGTACGTAGGTCAAGTGCTCAACTTATGTTCATCATGAAGCTTTCCTCAGCATAACTTCCACGTCATGCGAAGTGCAGGAGCCACGGGATATAATTTTGTTAACCCGGTTCGTGTGAATCTCTTTACTCTTCCCACATATAAATCTCAATATCCATACATCTTTTTTTCAGCCGATCAGAGATGTCGTCTCAACTGGAGTCCACCAGGTGTTTTTGCCCGCCAACTTCGGTTGCACCTTGCTGATTATGCTATTAGCGACAACTATCCGCTTCGTCACCGACAACGCCGGCCCGTACGTTCTTCATACTTCCACCTCAATTAATTTGCTTCAAGTAGATCTGTTTCTACCAGATGGTTCCTCCACTGGTAAGTACAGCTGCCTCTCGATCCGTGGATACGTTGGCACATACTTCTCGTTCACCTTGACTTCCATCTCGAAGGAGGTCTCGTCATCGTTTTTGCTGAAGACAGTGTTCCTTACGAAGTCGAAACACCGTCGTATGGTCCACCACTTCTCTCCGGCTTTCCCCAGACTTACCATTGTTACAGCTGCAAGGGACCAACTGTGCCCGATCTACGACGCGCTTACTCCGATTCAGCTTTAAACTCCAAATCGCATGACAGCAGAACAACCCCAACGCACGTATTTTCTTTTTGGCTATTTATTGTGCCTACCTGGGGAAGGGCCAACCATATTTGAGTCAATCAGAGTACCTCCGAAGACGAGTTTTTCGCATTTCGTGACGTCACTGCCTTAAATAATTCTTTCAGCATCCCCCAACTACCCACACATGCATGTTTAAGTGCGAGTTTTCGGGGTGAAACCTATGCGCGATATTCATGCCTGGATTTTATCTCGTCCACCATCGTGTCTCATTTCCCACAAGCTCGAGAGTCGTCCCCACCTCCTCCGCCTATCCTATGAGCGGAAATTGAATGCGTATCTTCGGAAGAAGCGTGCCATGTGATTGGCTGGCCGTGGCATCGCAATCAGCTACCTTAGCCGGACGCGACAACGTTTAGCACCCGGGCCGACTCTTTCCTCGATGAGGGTTTATTTTCTCTAAAGTTCATCGTAAGGCCCCCCACAAGATGAATTATATGCAAAGATAAATATGGCTGGATATGGACTCATTGAACCAAATATGATTTGAACCAATTTTGAACACACGCTGTCGTTGTCAAGTTTTGCGCCCCTTTTTTGACTCCCACGCGGATCAGGGTTGTTCCCATCCTTCATTCACTCTTCACTGTCGCCTTCCCTCCCTATCTGTGCGCCCTCTTGGTTTCCCTCAACCTTCGCACTATCTTGTCCGACCGTTTGGGGGCTATCTCCGCGTGTCCCGGGTCTCTCCGATGACGGATCTTCACCGCCTTGTCCCGGTGCAGGCTGTCAGCGATCTCCAGGCAGGCCAGCCCAAATCCACGGCCGAGCAGTCCCCGATAAGTGAGCAAGACATCGGCGAATACCGCGAGCAGGACCGATTCCTCCCGGTGCGTATTTAATCATCCCACCCTATCTCCCCTTAACCAGGGCCGGCTCACAATCGGACGGACCACAGATCGCGAATGTCTCGCGCATAATGAAGGCCGCGGTCCCACCGAGTACCAAGATTGGCAAGGATGCGAAGGAGTGCGTGCAGGAATGCGTCTCCGAGTTCATTTCCTTCATCACATCCGAGGCCGCCGAGCGCTCGTTGGTCGAAAAGCGCAAGACCATTGGCGGTGAAGATATTCTATATGCCATGAGCACACTGGGGTTCGACGACTATGCGGAAGTACTGAAAATCTATCTTGCGAAGCTTCGGGAGGTATTAATCCAGTCCTATACTCAATTCCTATGTGCTGACCGACATCTCATAGCATCAGAGTTCATCTGCTGGCACAAGGACTGAGCATTACATCGAGCCACGCATCGAGGGAGCGTAGGCACTTCCTTGCCATGTTTGACCATCTCCTAGGCGCCTGTGGCCAGCTTGTACCTTGGACTAACTGCTATCTACAACTATATGCTTGGTTTTCGTGCTGAAATTCACTATAGAAGCAACCCAACCATTGAGTGTAGCAGAAATACGGCCGACAACTCCTATTGGTAATGCTGTTAGCTTAAATATTCAACCCAATGAATATTAACTGACAATGCGCATTTTAGATCCACGTCAAATTCCGATCTACGTTTGGAGTGCATCTCAAAGCTTGGGCTTAAGTTATCCTGAACAAGGCACTCTGCGGCAGATTTTTTTGACATGGATAGCGGTTTCCCAGAAAGCCCATGAGTCACTCAATTGAGGAAAAATTTGAGGTGCGAAATCAACTCTTCTAGACACGCATTGCGCGTTGCAAACGACAAAGAGAAAAGAAAAGAAAAACGAGGTTAGGCAGACTTCGGGCACGAGTACCTCTGTCTCTCACCAACTCCTTTTGCGTCCGAGCCAAGTGTGTGCCAGACACCATACTCATTTCTGAATACGTGAAGGTAGGACATCAAGAACATGATAAAAGTCGGAGGCGGCTGCAGTCTCTCCGCCTTCCCGTCCAACTGATATATTTGAACGAGCCCGTAGTGTTCTGGGGCCGTCACCATTCGCGTGAGCCTGCCGCTTCTACAGATCCCTCCGCATTGAATTGCACCATATTTTGTCTTTGTGGTAAAGATGCAAAACTCTTAATAGCTTTTTAGGATCTAGGGATTCCGGTTGGTGCAGAATCGGTTGGTGTTTGTGGGTACGTACACGCAGGTGATGCAGCTTCAGGCATCGCGACGGGTCTTGGGTGAACCTTGCAACGATTGACATTCATTGGACGGCTCTTTCATCATTATTTCCGTGTCACAGACGCCAGAGCCGAATATTTTTTGGGGGGATATCACCAAACGCGCCGAACTATATGGTGGAAAGCATCCTAAGCATCGAACCCCACCTTTTTACCTTGATTGTATGCTTTGAATTGTAACGGATCACCGAGATGAATTATACGAAGAGCGGATCCACGCTGATCCACGGAATGCGGTGCTTCGCTGGCGTCGGGTATCAGCCAACGAATCGAACATCCAGATGGAGCATATGAGAATAGGGAGACAATTCCTTGACGGGTCCCGTTCAAGAATGCCGGTTTCAAGAATGCTAGGTTTTTTGGGTCGCATTCTTGCGTTCGCCAGGGGAACATGCAGTCAAGGGTTGCTCAAACCCATCGACGCTACATCAAAGAAAAATTCACGAGTTCTTGAACACAAAGAATTAGTGAGTGATTATAGGGTATAGAGAGTTTTTGCAAGCGGTAGCATGGGACAGTGATTCCATGTCGCGATAAACGCCCTGAAGTGGCACAGTAAGCATCAAAAATTTAACACTCAGTGTTTTGATCGTTAAATCCCAGTCTGAATATAGCGATAGGTGGATTGAACCTCTCACAAGGAGCACTGCTACGGCGTAACCAGCTAGGAATATCACAGGTAGTCGGCGCTTCAGTTCAGGTGTAAAAGGCGCTGGTGGATGGTTGAAACATGCAAGGTGCGGGACATCAGACAACATTCCTTTTGTTTTTCCGTGATTCATAGCAATAAGGGCCCCTGTCGGGCGCTAGTCTACCATGGTAAGAGCCAAGGGTTGAGCGCAGAAAATGGAGGTAAATAAATTGCAATTCGGAGAGATTAATTGATTTCGGCCATCAAATCTCCCTCGATTCATATGTTTTGTGATTGTTTGTGATGGCCGTCGCCACCGTTTTCTTTCCTACTGCTGTTGTCAACTTCTGGCACCTGCCGGCGGCACAATCTTGGTCGCCGATAATTTGTGTTAAAAGCCCATCGTTTTGAGCCCCATGTCGCACATCCACCCCCTACTGGCGGCCATCCGTGAACGCAGACTCCGACCATTCAGATGGATTTGCAAACCAGCAAAAGTGCCGGGAAAAGGGGGCACTCTCAACCTCTGAAAAGAGGGGCCGCCTGCCTAAACTGCCGGTATGTTATGGACCTTTCTGGTATCGGAAAATGTCTCACAACATTTGCAGTTATCTCAAGATTGTGAGCGACGAATTCTTCCTCTGTCTTTGAATTATCTGAGACTTTGAACCGATAGAAATGCAACGCAGGGGTAATTCAAAGGGCTTAAACAATAACTTTGCCTTGTAACAAGCTTTTAGCGCCCGGTTTGTGGTCCATGTCAACGCATTCCTCGTTCAGAACCATGCAGGTACAACAATACGGACCCAATTCAAGATCTAGAAAGCGCAATGGCCCGCCTTCCTAGTCGATTAGAAGGTACGCAGTCACAGGGACCATCACACACATTCTCTGCCCATCGTCCGTGTCTTTTCTAGTATCTGACTTATTTTATTTGATGCAAAGCAGATTCATCCTCATCCTCGTCTAAGAACCCAGTTGGGGACTTTGAAGTAAACCAAGTATTATCTCATATTTTGTTGTCGTTTATGGCCTTCGCAGGAACCTCCATCACAATTCATACGGATGCTGTACGTAGTCGATACACGTTCAGTCATTCCACAACCAACTGCCGTCGTCTAGTCTGCAGTATTTCCTTCCCCACGCCTCGCAGTTGGGATTTTTCCTGGACCCTGATCGCTTTTATGATCGCGCGCTTCTGCCTCTGCAGTTTGGTGACCCGCACAGACCTTCTCCCGGTCTATTATGTGTTGTATATCTCTGGGGCATCCATTTCTCGAAAGGAACATCTCCTCCCGGTTTTTCCGAACCCGACCTGCTCCATCGTTCGCGCCAATACATCTCATTAGAGATATCCTCCCCTGTGCACATCGAGCAAACAATTCAGGCCCAAATTCTCTTGGGGACATACCTCTTCCGCAACAAATCTCTACTCCAGGCGGAGTTGCACTCCAGCGGCGCAGCGACCGCAATCCTCGGATACCGGCTTCACCAAATCCGGTCGGCTCGTGCCTCAACCAACATATTCGGCCCTCTCTCTGGCTCTCTTCCGAAGGACGCTGTCGAGGAGGGCGAGCGGATACGCGGGTTTTGGGCCGTAACCTTCCTTCAGACCAGCCTCTGCCTTACCTTCAATGAAAACCGCCCCTTCTGCGTCTTGGAATCCCTCGGCCCCGATATCGACACGCCTTGGCCTTTGGAGATTGCTGATTATCACGCTGGTGTCCTCCCATCGGACTATCTGGGGCAACAGAGCATCAAACACCTTCTGTTGGACGACTCCTTCCCCGCGAGCCCCGTTTGTATGCTCCAGGCCAAGGCTTCCGTTTTTCTGTACCATGTCTTGAGACTACCGCGTAAGCCATTTTAAAATTACTCATCTAAATAAATCCCTCACTCCGAGCGCACAGCGGGCGAGCCCCCTGTTATGGTATCTCCCAAAATGACCTCATATTCTTGGTTGGACACGCGTATCTCCCAGTTTTGGCAGTCCCTCCCGCCGTTGCATGTATTCTCCAGCACTGCTGACCCTTCTGGATCCCGCTCACTCGCGCTCGCGCATGCGCTAATCGCCGCTGCCGCGATAAAACTGCACCAACGCGCGACGGCAAGTGTCGCCGCTCATGCCCAGGCGAAATCTGTCTCAGCTGCGTGTGGGATCCTCGAGTGCCTACGCGCCAGGGAAGGACTCACCGTGCATCCAGTGGTCGGCGCACTCTGTGCTCTGGCATGCGGCGTGCTGATGGTAGAGGTCCGCACTGTACGCGGCTTCCGCGAGGCGTGGTCAGCGAGTATGGGCACGCCGATGACTCCACCCACCTCGGAGGAGAACGATTTGGTCGTGGGTATTAGGGATGGGCTGGCGACGATGGCTGTTTATTGTAAAGAGAGCTCGTTGATGGGTGCGTTGTTTCGCTATGAATGCTGCCGAGAATGTTTAACCCTTCTACCATAGCCCAACAATTCAAACTTGTGCAAGAACAGTTTGAATCCATGTAATTTTACGACTTTACCGTTGAGTTTGGTGTCACTCAATAGAATTTCGGGTTCTCAAACATGCAGCAACACTATAAATTTATCTTGATTTCCTTCGCCCTCATTGCCTTCCAATTCTAAATCTTCGTGTGGATTCTATATCAACCCTCTATAAAAGTGTGTATGCGAGAACCTATCTACGTGTACTATTGCAATTTCCAACCTCTGAAGTCAGAGAACTCAACTTCAGATTCACCATTCAATGACGGCGGGGAAAAATTTCTCGATGAGACCCTGATAGTACGGCCTGAGCGCATCCACATCCACACCTCCGTCGCTCTTCGAGTACAGGTCATACGGATTGAAAGCGCGCACGGCGGCGAGTGTGCCTTGCCATCCGCCGGCGCGGTGAGATGTGTGTATGCACCTTCGCGGTGCCACCTGTGGATGGACGTCATTGAACACATTTTTTCAACAGCGCGGACGGGAATTGAGAGAGGATGGCAGGAAAGCAGGAGTGTATGGATGGTATATGAAGGGATGAAAATGCGGTACAACGTACGGATAGAAGCTGTGGTAGCGTATCATCCAAAGTCCTTCCTCGGGCAGCGAAGATTGTTCCTTCAGAACATGATACAGGTACTGTTCGCAAGTGTCAACTTATTATTTTCCTTCGCAGCAATGGTAAGCGTAAACGGCACCTCATCATGACCCCAACTGAGCATGACGTTGTCGAGCCCACAGTTGGGCTCGTACACTCCGTACTTCGTGCTGTACAGTTCATCCTTGCTGTCCGGATTGTCTGCAAAGGTCTCGGACAGGACGATTTTGTCCGAGAATGCACAGCCGACGACAAATGTGTCCTTCAAATCTTAGAGTAAGTTATCGTGACTTTTGGCTCACATGGAAACGTACGCCAACTACGTCCCACTGGCCTCTGATGTACAGCATTAGGGCATTCGAAATTAATGTTGACAACATCTTACTCGGAGCCAAAGAGATACATCAACTTGCCGAGGTCGTGAACGAGGCCAGTGACCTGCATCCACTCTGGCTTTCCGTCCCTTCGAATGGCCTCGGCGGTTTGCACGAGATGCTCAATCTGCGAAAGTTCGGTCTAAACAAAATATCATCGAAGCTAATTAGTAGGTATTTCAGGGATGAATCAAAGCATACATCAGGGTCCGACGCGTCAACGAGGGTATTCAGCTTCTCCATCGCGTCCCAAATCCCTGTGCCCATATTGGAATTTGGATTGCGGTTTAACAGTTACATACCCATCCTCGCACGGATATTCCTGTTCATATTAACACGCATTCTAATGTTGAACTCGACCGTCTGCTTCTCTGTGTTCTATGTTAGTCACCGCTCGCGATGGCAGAGACGGAAACTCGCGCACCATGCTGTTCTTTATAAAACTTCTTGACCCTGTCGCACGCAGCCTCGTACTGGCGGAACTGAGTCTTGTCTTTCTCAGCATCAAAGGTCGACTGCTCAGTCCATCCCTTGCCCTTCAAGATGTTCACTCCACGCTCCATCAGCGACGCCCTGCCGTTTATGCCTCAATACCACCCACCTTCATCAACAGCGTCCGAGATAGCGTCGAAGTCATCGGGCATGCGCATCGCGTGAACTAGCGGAGGGAGTCGAGATGTGTACCAGTGGCGATTGGAGCAGGTGGATGGGGGTCGAAAGTGATATGGAAAGAACGCCGAGCATGACGGGTTGTTTTAAGAGCGGTCCTTGAGGCATCAAAGTTTTTCCACATCTGATGTCGGGGCGGTCCCGAGTTCCTTATCACCGTCAGCTCCACAGCAGGTTAAGGTTGAACCAGTTTGGGCCACAAAATTGGATACTGAGACTTTTTTAAGAAATTCGGCGAGGCCTGATAGAAAGACAAAAAAAGCAGATCCAGGTCCCTCCTCCGGCGAAACCATCGGATTGAGGCCGATCACGTCAACAGCAAAACTAACTTCGCCACCTTACTGACTTTATATTATACAAGCGGCCCAGGAGCGGCCCAGGACCCTCTTCTGCTAGTAATTGACATCTTGGCGGGATATTTTGGACATTGCCTTAGGAAAACAGTCCTTAACGGAGACTTGAGTTGAAGTCGAGTTGACCTGAGTTGGACCTGAGTTGAAATTGAGTTTACCTGCATGTTGACTTGAGAGTGGAAGAAACCATCGGAGAATCCACGGACTTGTAAGTATATCTGAGGGAGAAGTGATGAAAGGGATTCTGCGAACCAGCAGGCATCCCAAATCTAATTTGAAGGGGTGTCGGCATTAGGAGCCGGTAACCGGATCACACTAGCATGGAATCATTGAGCCATCATCACAGTGTCGGAATTTAAAAAGCTTCAGACCGACACCTAATTTTATAAAGAGGTTGAAGATCCGAATTGGTTTTCAGTGTCCACATGATGATTGTTGTATTATTGTCCTTAGTGAGAAGGTAAATTGTCTGGGCCACGAGTTGAACTCAATCAAAACCGACGAAAAGCATCTACAATGCTAAACAGGCACCGCATGGACAGCATGGAAAAAGCCGCTGCTGCCCTCAATATAAATCTGACGCTCCAATCGCCAACCTGCGCTCCCAAGAAGTTTAGTGACATCTCCAATGGTGCGCTCCTGGGAGTTGATAGTCGCCAACATCTATATTATTGACACACTATCAGCGGGATCGGAGTATGCGAGTAGGAGCGCTCACTATCATGTCTAAGGCGTATCCCATTGCATTTGCACCGCCGTAGTTTGGCAGCAGGGGCGCCGGTGGAGGCGCATGTGCATGTTCGCTCGCGTTGGACGGAGAAGCGTAAGGCAGAATGTGGTCGAGAATGACTAGTGTCGTTTGCGGTGTGGCCGCCTTGTGCAGCTGTGTGAGGATTTTGCGGGCATAGGCGTCGGGCCAGTCGTGCACGATGTATCTCAGGAAGAAGACGGACGCATCGCGGATGGGTTGCGGTTCAAAAAAAATCGTGCGCTACGTGGAAAATATTAGCCGAAATCAGTCGTACTGGACTACGTACCTGCGAACTGGACTTGCTGGGATTCGACAGCCCCTGGGAACTCCGCGCTCCAGATCTGAAATATGTCCTCTGTGGTCAGCATCGCTCACAATGTTATGATGAGATAAGAAGTCACATTTCGACCCTCGGACACAATCTCGGGGCTGATCTTGGATGATGATTCGCAGATGCGGATGCTTCTGGGCCAATGGTAGCGTTGCCCACCCGACCCCACCGCCCACATCCACCACAACCGCGTCCTGGGGAAGACGTTCCCACGGGAATGCTAAACCATAGAATTCATCAGTGCGATAAGAAATGATTGAACAGAGGAAACGTGTCACACTGTAAAATGGCGTCTACTGGCTGCATTCCGGCATAACCTTGGTGAATGATCGTTAAGGTGAATGGATGATAGCTTAGGTACACTAATAGATGAGGAACAAACCTTTGACGGCGAATGTAAAGAGCTCGCGGTCTTCCTTTTGTTCAGGCCCCTCCCACCATGTCCACAATGGGACATCGATTCCCAACATCCGATTGCATGCACTATCCCTGACCTCCGTGGAGAATCCCCTCGCCGGGTCGCGGAGCGTTTCCAAGACATAAGTAGCAGATTTAGCACAGAGACCAAGCCTGAGCATGGTGAGGCGGAGATCAGCGTCACTATAAGGTCCCCTAAATAAAGGCGCACGTAAATGAGGCTGCGGCAGTGAAACCTGAAGCGTTTATATGTTTCTTGTCCGGGCTGCCGAGGAACAGTACAAGACTTTCAGAGACCAATGTTATAGGAAACAAAGGGACGCACTAGAGGGCAAGTTCTGATATCGACTTTCCGGTGTCGAGCACAACCGATAGGCGGTTATTCGTGAATATGTTTGGGGCTATTTCGCGATAGATGTGGTGCAAGGCGAGGTAACGCATTATCCGAGCTGTACGGCATTAATCAATCACAAGTGTGCAAACATGAAGAATGTGCCAAACCTAGCTTCGCACTGTCGAGATTGCTTTTCGCCCCGATCTCACGCACATGCAAACCCTGGAGGAATAAAATTAGCATATTCAGTACCCAAGACAAAGAGAACTTACATCCGGCCCAGCCTGCGCCAGAATTTCAGTAACGTTGGTCTCAAGACATACCCTAAGAGCGGCAGCTTTGAAAGTCTGACGAAAGTTCCTGGTCGGAGCCATCCGAATATCGATAGATCACGTACCCCATGCGCGAAAGCGAACACGTATTCCTTTGGGAGGCATAGTAAGCGCAGCGAGTTGAAGACTGGCTGCTGCGATGAGGCGCGCAACGTGCGCCACAGCGGGATTTGATAAGACATCATCTGTGTGGGTGGCATCATCGAGGTCAGGCAGTGAGATGTTGCTTTCGCTGCATTTTTTCTCGAGGGCGTCGACTGATTGTGGATCAGATTAGAGAGTTGGCGGAGGGAGGAAAGTGGCGCCATGTCCGTAGCAGATAGCGTGGATGGATATATAGTGACGACCAAACCGAATGGGTCCTGTCACAAGGAAGCGCGGAGCAATTTCCAAAGACTTCTAGTCAGAATTGGACCCATGAAGCAATATTCTGGAGGCGAGGCTGTGATAATGGGGTGCTCCGATGATTCGAAGCGGGCGAGATGCGCCTTTAGAGAACACGAGCATTAGCGCTGCTTCTTGCGCCGCGGCGAAGGGCGGACAACCCACGGAAACGAATACCACTTTGTGATCAGAGAGTCCTTTTCGAGATTTCTGAAGATGACAGTGACAAGATGAACCAAGGGAATATGGAGTTCGTCACTGATGTTGCGTTAAAAATGCCGGAAAATAAGGGTCTGACCGTCAGTTCGATGATAAGGTGAACCCAGGGGTATGGAGTTCGCCATAGATGTTACGTTTAAAGTGCGGGAAAATTAGGGTGGCAGTTCCACGTTCCCCGGGGCACAACGACGGAAGAGCAATCAATTGTGCAAGCCTCGACTCCTCAAGACAAGAGGACGGGATTTCTGTGCCTGAGTCCTTGGTATGATCGACTCCTAGCAATGCTCCCATAGATTCACATAAGAAGAAAGTGATGATACGAGTCCAAAGCTGGAAAGAGCATGGGCGGCATTTGGGACGACGGTGGTAGATCGAGGGCAATACAGCTGACACATACTCGTTGATAGCCGCTAGGCCGAGTTCGCACGGTTGCCAGCCGCTCCAAGAGTTCAAGCGGGTTGCAAAAGAATGCTTTCTCAGCCGGCGTTGACTTGCGAATTCTAATATTCAGGGCCAAGAATTTATCTATTTTGCTCCAGGGCAGCAAGTGCAGCATCCACCTCACCTACTGTCCGCCCCCTGCCCCGAGCGCTCAAACATCTTTCTTGATGCGGTCCACAACCCCCTTGCACGCGCGCTATCTCCTCTCCGCATAAAGATATCCGCCATTCCGGCCATGCATTTTCCCCGGCCGAGATGGACATCCTAAAATGAAAGTCAGTTGCATTCCAATATAGCAACATCTCGCAGATCACCATCAAAGAAAATTCCTCTAACGCAACTTCAAACACGCTCAGAGCAGTCTGGTAGTCCCCTTGCGCAGAAAACAAGGTCCCCAAACATCTGAGTGCGTGCGCCGTAGACCACTTGCTCCCACTCTTGAGAACAGATGCCAGATATACACATCCCCACCTTAAAGTTCCACCTAAGTCATACAGGCCCCAAGTATGATCTGCAAGAACTTCCATGCACAGGAGCGTATTTTCGTTATCTTCGCCCTCGAAGAACAGTATAAAGCTCTTTTCAAGCATCGCGCGCGCCTCACAGACGTTCCCCTGGCGGAGACTGAGAACAGCTGAATGAAAATCGGCCGACAACAGTCCAGACGGCCAATTCACAAAGGATGTGCATTGGGCTTTCACTGCTTCGAGATGAGAATTGGCAACCTCGGGCTCGGCGCCAGTCATGTTAGCCATGTACGCGAGATTGATATGATCCAGCGCGGTATCGCGCACAGGTGGGCGGGCCGTTTCTTTGCGATGCAGAGCCAAGAGAAGAAGTTTCTGCGCATCGGGATATTCGGTCTTTTGGATGTGGAAGTCGATCCGTACTTCCTCGACAAGATGGAGGACCAAAGATCGAGCGGGACTCGTGGGCACTAATGAATCGATTTCAGAGAAAAGTCGGGCTGCTTGCTGGAAATCCCCAACGGAGCAACAGAGTCTGATCTCGTAGCTGAGAGATAGAACATGTCCTCGAACGTCGCCAAGGAGCCCTGAAAATGCTTGCGCACGCTGTGCTTGTGCCTTTGCCGCCGCAGGATCGCCGAGAATGTCCAGCAGCATTGCTGCGGATTGTGAAGCTACCATGGCCTCTCGAGTTGGATAAGCAAGGCTGGTTGTGAGGGCGACTGCACGCTGGATATAATCCAGACTCCTTCGTAACTCGTGGGTCCGGAAAAAGTAGGATCCCAGCGCGTTGTACCATTGAGCTAAACGAAGTAAGCATACCTATTTACAGCTTTGAATCGTATTCCCTACGTACCTTTCTCAATTCCGCCGATGCGTTCAAAATATTGAGTAGCCCGCGCAATCTCCTCCTCCACACCGGCGCGATCTCCGCCCGCCGCGCCCCAAAACTTCTCGATGAGGAAGGACCCGTAAACAGGGCGATCCCGCAGCTTCCTCGCGTCTTCTTCCACGGAGGCCATCAACGGGGTCGAGTTAACCGTCTCCACGCGCATGAGGTGATTGAGCTTGACGACGGTAGACAGTATCATTTCTCTGTCCTGCGGGTTTCCCTCTTCCGCCAACGCATCCGCGAGTACGGCCTGGAAATTCCCGACCAAACTTGACACCTGACTGGAAAGATCCCAGGACGCAGCGAGTCGAGCGTCGTAGGTACTCAAGAGGTCCACTGTCAGGTAAACGTTCTGCCGAAAGGCAGCCTTGACCTTTGCCGACGCGGGGTGCGCGCTCAGCACGTACTCCCGAATTGGGACGAGCACAATCAGGCGTTTGAAGTTGTTCACGTACGCCAGCGCTGTGCGTAGCAGGGTTGCCTTGCAGACTAGGATATTTGGTATCGGGAGATCGCTCTGGACCAACTCTGCCTCGGAGAGGCCGTCCGGCAGGGTAGATAGGAGGGCCAGGAGTTGAGAGTGAAAAAAGTAACTTGTGAGAGCTAACTTTAACGTTGATCGCCCCTTTGGCTTGGCGGGGCTAACTTTACGGTACTTTACGGTACTTTTCCCACACTTGGCGAAACTAACTTGGTTGACCGCTAACTTATATGGTTCCGATAAGACAATGCAAGGACCCTAGTAGATGCTTTATTCGTTGCTTCTTACCACTCCTCAGCTGTCTGCAATACCTCCTCTCCCTCAAACTATCTCACCTTGCTCGTGTGTGTTTTGATAACTCAATTGAACTTGCATTAAGTGGGAAGAAATCCTGGGTGAGAGACATACAAAGGGCTAGGCTATAGTTTATCACAGCAAGAGAGCTTCATATCCAGTCTATCCAATTTTATTTGCTCACCAGTCTGAAAAATATCTGAAAAATCAATATTCTTTTCAAGATGCTTAAAGATACTGCTGTGCAACAGAGACAGTGCCGGTTTCTGCCAGCCTGCAAGCAGATATGCCATTGAAGGATGTGAACAAATATTTCCTGACAATATTTCACACAATCTGGCCTTCAACTGCAGTCTCAGTTAGCACACCATATGGCCAAGCTGCAATTCACTGTTTTGCCTGCAGTATAATGTGTATGTGTTTTCGGAGTCTGTGCACTTGTTTTACCATTCAAATAACATAAGGGACGAGCCTTGGACAGAAATTTCAGCGATATATTCAGTACATGACTACTGGGAAGGATTTTAGGTGAAAACTTGTGTTGGCCTGTGTAATCAACCTAGTGCCTTTTTAATAGTTTTGGCTCCATAGAGGTTGTTCAAATACATTACAGACTTCATTCATACTGTTGAAACTGAGCTAGAATCTCTAGATGAGGCTGCATAAATATGGGTGTTCAGCTTTACCATCTGATCTGATCGTAAAGTTGACACAGGCACTGTGGCAGTGCAAGGCAGTACTCACTTCCCTTTTGCCTTTGTGCCCTTGACATTAGCTTCTGTTTTGTATTGAATTATGGGCTGTATACGGCCGCAAACTTATGGCCTCATATGGTTCTCTTTATGCAATAATTACCTATTGGGTCCTACAGGGTGTGGAAAGCCGAATGATTCAGATAAGGGTGAAGAAGCAACACCTAGACTTGTTTCAGTTTGCTTAGTTACATCTACCTATACATTTACTTACTGTTACTTGAAGTTACTTGAAGTTACTTAAAGTTACTTACCGCTAACTTGGCCGCCCACGTTAGATCAGCCAAAGTAACGTTTGCCATCAGATGGCATCAATTACCGCCAAGTTCACCTGTTCGCTTCCAAGTCACTGTCGAACCGGTGAGTAATGGACATAACACAGAAAAGAAAGACTGGAATGTTCATTTGGAGGATTATCTAGGGTATTTTACACTGCGGGGAGTCAAGGAGTCTCCTTAATACCATACTGTGCGCGACCGTAAGGCTCGCATGGTCGTGGCTCCTTTAGTTGCCTGTTCCACCCCAGGTATTTCCGAGGACGTTGAAGGGTCAGGGGGTCTGGGATACGTTCTGGAGTGAAAAACAAGTTCCACAGCACGCTCAATATTGCCAGAGATATGCAGAAAGTTGTGTGGCAAAACAAACTTATGTGATTGGCACGGTCATGTGTAAGGGCATGAAGCCAGTGTGCTGCCATCAATCTATCCATTCGCCTGACCTAGCAAAGCCTCACTTCACATAGGGGCTGATCTTGTATGCCACCTAGCCATATGGACTCCCGGCAAGTGGGATCCTTGTCGGGGGAGCGATAGGTATGCCATCCACATGGCCAGCGGTAAATCCTGCACGCAGAGACACGGATATTGCGCTGGGAGTCATTAACTTGCTCGAACGTCCCGTTACTTTCTCTAGCTTAAAGTTACTTAAGTTAACTTATAAGTTACTTTTGCTAACATTACGTTACTTGCCTGCCATACGTAAAGTAAAAGTTACTTTTGGCAGGCCAAGTTAGTTTCGCCACGTAACTTTAGTAACCATCGCCAGGAGTTCCAAGGCACCCGGGGTCATACGCGTGCCCGAGATGGAGATCATGATGGAGGTGTCGAGACTCGAGCGCTTGTCGTATCCATCTGAGAGCAATCGCGTGCGCTCGACCTGCCAGCGCTCGAGGGTTCGCTCGCAGCCCTCGTATGCGACCACGTTGGCCATCAGGCTACGGGAAAGATGGTTTGAACCTGAAATTTACAGAGAAGAATTTGGAGTGTCTGACCTGATGGCTAGAGGTAGATTCCCCGTGAGTTCGAGTATTTGGCGAGTGCTGGCGTCGTCGAAGGTCTGGTCAGTGATGTCGAGGAATGTTTGCATTGCCGCTGAGGCAGAAAGAGGTTCCAACGGCGGCAAGAAGGGACGAGTCCACCTGACTTTCGATGGTCTTTCAGCCCCTCTCATCGTGATCTGGTGAACTTGTTGAGTTCGCAGAGGAGGGTATAATGGGCCGACCTACGAGTAACGCTAGATGCGGAATATCGGCGAGTAAGGACAAAAACTCTTCGGCGTCGGCTTGTGAGCTCATCGATTCCCATACAGTCTCGAGGTTATCAAGGACCAGAAGGGCGGGAGGGCTGTCTTTGAAGTACTGGATAATCCTCGCCCTCGAGTTTGATCCTTTCTCAAGGCCAACATGGGACGATAAAAGGGAGGCCAGGTCCGCGGTCGTCGCAGTAGACTGACACGAGACAAAATATCGCGACGGGAATCTCGAGACAATATCAGAGTGGTTCAAGGCCGCCGTCGCGAGGGTAGTTTTACCCATGCCGCCCATTCCGAGAATAGCGACGCGCGGCGTGTCAAGTCTGAGGGCGGTCAACACCTGCTGCAACTCTGATTCGCGACCATAGAAAATGTGGGGAGCAGCTGGCAACATCGCCAGAGACACGGTACTACATAAATTATCCATGAACGATCGGGGAAATATGGAAATATGGAGAACGAACCTCTCGTTCGAAAATGTGCTGCCTGTCAACTAAAGAGTCGTTATCTCACTGGATCTTAGCGGAGAGCGGCATTGATGTTACCGAAGTGAGATCCGAATTTGTCAAATCAGGATGGCTGGCGAGGAGGGCGAGCAGATCCTGGTGCTGTTTGTCCACATCCCTCTCCAGTTGGGTTACGCCGGTTATAGCGGAGGATCCAGCAAGAACCTTCAACATATCTCAATGACAGAATGTATGTTCGGTTCGCATACGCACGCGAAAGACCGTAACAAGTTTATCCATCTCTTGTCGACATGCCTTCAGGCGTGACGCGGTGTCCATATGCCTCAGAAACTGCTTGATCTTTCCTGTTCCTTGTTGTGATACTATGAAGGTGTTTAAATTCCGAAGGGCCCTGGAAAATGATAAGCATCGTAACTTAAGATGACCCGCGCAAGCGTACTGAGCAAATTTTGCAATGTCTGCTAAGAGTGACGGCGGCAAGATTCCGTTTATCTCGGACGCGGAACAGAGGTCCACGATCGTGCAGAGGATCTCGTGGATTTGTTCCACCATGTTCATGCATTCCTCCTTGTTCGATTTCACGGACTGCAGAAAACAAATGAGTCTCAGCGCCTCCTGCAGCGCATGACTCACATCGAGGCCTCGAAGAATCGACAAGCATAATGTTCCGGCAACGGAGAGGAAGGGAACCTGCACGGCATCGGATATCTCCTGGGCAACAGTAGCGGCGTGAGTCGTATACTGGACAAGCTTTTCGAACTTGGTGGTGGTGGAGGGCATTTGTCGTCTGCTAGCAAAAAATTTCGGCACATGTTTTCATTTTTAAATTGGCGTGGGGTCTGGGCAGACATGATATCAAATTAGGCCCCCGGTCACTATGGCGCTTTTGGCGCCTTCCGCGCTAAATTGATAAGATTGACTAGCGCCTGTGTTTTGCGTGTATTTTGACGTCTTGATTTGCTCTATCGCGGAGGGACCTGATAGGTAGTGACTATAGCAGTCCAGATGTACATTTAATCTCGCCCCGAAGATAAGTGTTTTGACGCCTTCCGCGCTAAATAGATAAGCTAGGCTGGGCCTATCATACAAATTGGAGCGACCGATCAATCGGTCCTCATTGTGGGTTCTGATCTGTGGTGAGCCTGGTGGACTTGGTCTTCGCCGGTGTCCTTTGTCCTTTCATTCGAGATTTGCCTATGCAATGACAAATTGCAGGGTGGAAGAAAGCCAGCGGACGCTTCCTGGACTGTGTTATATGTTTTTTTTTGCACCAAAATGCATCCGCTTGACGTTTCACCGAAACCTAGTAACGCAATTTGTAGCATCGGGAACATTTTCGGTAACGTGGAGTCGTCCAGGTACCAAAAACCGAATAAAAACGACCAGTGAAAAAGATGAAGAGAGTCGGTCTCATGAGATGAAATCCAACAGGCCGGGGTCAGCAGAAACTTGGAAGAGGCATCGAGATAGTACAGTGGGGAAGATAAGGTTCTAAGAAGTGTGGCATGAGATGGAAATGAGGAAGAGAAAGACAGACGAATCCGAAACAGACTTCTTGGTCCCAAATTGAAAATAGCCGAGCGGCGACGAACATGCGTTGGGAAACACAAGGGGGTAGGAGGCCGGAAATGTCTGCCAGGAACCGCGAACCAGCGAAGGTCAGGCTTGTACAATGTAATGGTCAAGAGCGAAAGATATACTTATAGTAGAGTTTGGATGATGATGGCCGGCACTGTGCAGTTATTGTTGGCAAAAACACCAGACTCAGCTTCACCTGCGCCATTGCCGTTTGATGGGCAATAAAGCTCCCCAATATATCTCCCGAGAAAAATAAATTAAAGTTAAATAATGTTATGAGGAAATCGTGTATTTTGGCGGAGGACAATCAGACGGCGGGGAACTCGCACTCGTACTCGCACCTCCGGGTCGCATTTGTGTTCGCAACGACCGCACCTCCCGCAGAATAGCCGACAATACCGTTACACCGTTTTCCGGCGGGAAAGGCCCTTTCTCATACGTTATTAGTGGGTCCGGTCGCATCCCTTCCAATCGTGCGTGATGGCGTCGCCGCCGGCGAAGGACGACTCCGATGACGCACAGGACTACGAGCAAGAGTGTTCCAATGGTGGCGCCAATGATGGCGCCTATGGGAACGGAGGGTTTGGGGTCTGAGACGTTGGACACCGCAGCTCCCTGAGCCTGACGAACCAAGATTTCCCGAATCAGAAAAACACAAACGCGGGTGGAGAACGTAAATCCGTACGCTACTAGTTGGGTGGGAGTTTTGGGCTTTGTCTTGGAAAGTCTGAAAGCGGGTTTTGACACCGTTGATCACGCCAACCATGCCTAGATGAATTTCATTCAATATGAGACCGCGTATCGAATGTGCATGTACACACACCTGAATTACAGTGGGATGTAGGTGTCTGCTGTCTGCAATAGAACCACATGGCTGGGAAGGGCACTGTAAGTGAAGATAATTTGGCGAGGACTGGACACGCACCATTCTGATCGTTCGTGACCGTAAGGTTGAATGTGGGGAATGTTCCATCTGTCTTCTCTCTGGCCGCTATAAAACCGGAGTCGAACCCATTGGCGAGAGGCTGGCAGGGCGACGCAAAGCTTGATTGCGTCACGCTATGATTCCCTGGACTGCGGAATGGGGTTTCAAGCTCGAAAAAGCCACAAGAAGCGAAGGCACGCACATTCCAGAGAATTGGAACGAGACCACAGTGCCATTGGAGGCATGAATGATGGGCGGAATGAACTGGTAAGTGCCGTTGTTGGCTGAAACGTTCACAATCACGGGCTTTGGAGATCCGGCAATGAGATCGAGGGAGGACGGGAGTTCGCAGTAGACGCACGGGATCCGGTCCAGAAACACTCATCCTCTTCTGAAAAAACCACGGCGAAAGCGAAAAAAAAGGGAGAAGGTGGGTCGAAAGAAGAAAGGACCTGAAATTATCTTGGCGACATGTGTATTTAGGGACTGCCTGCACAGCCGCTGGTTTGCCAAGATTCATGATGCGACGCGTTCGTGATGCGACGCGTCTCTTTGATGCTGGTTTTCCCTACCAATCCTAAGTACGAGCATTGGTTAGAAAATAATCCTGGAAAGCAGCCTTGGCATTTTCTTGACTCTGCATCTGTCTGTACAAAGTAATGCCTCTCCACGAGCGAAAAACCTCGTCAAAAATAGTCGGGATCATTTTTCAACCGAACTGATGAACGTCGCTAGTGCATCGCCCTGACACCGCTCATCCCTTATTTTGAGTTTGACTGTTCGGCGAATGGATGCATTCGGCAACAGTTCCGCGAGAGAAAGAAGTTGATCCCAAACAACGAAGGGACCTATGGCGTACATTACACAAAAATTTCAAGGTCAAGTTAGTCAGGCCAACGTTTTCTAAAAAAAAACATTGCGTGCTTCAATTGGAGTTCCAAACTTACTGCATTGATTTCGCATCGCCATGGACTCAATGTGAATCACAATGACGTAAAATCCAAGAATTGTCTCCGTCTGACGCGCCTCGACACGATTCAATTTTACTGTAAACGCGTCCGAATGGGATTTGAGTGCCAACGGTGCGGATGCATTGCCTAATGCCGAGATGCCGGAAAGTTGAGGCCTTGCTCGTGCTTCTCGGGCAGAGGTTCCAGTCGTTAAAGTATAATGTGATTTGTATCTTGATCCTGTGTCGTTGGGGAAAGCTGGCACCGCGCGGGGTCCTCACCCAAGGGGTCCGCTGAAGGTCGAAAAAAACTTTTCGACCTGATATCCGGTTTTCGAATGCTGGTTCCCCCTTGTCTTCATCCCTGAATTGGTACATCTAGTTGATGCAGATTGAAAAGAAAGTCAGTTAAGCGTTTTGACGTTCCTATGGGAGCTCGCTGCAGCGTACTTGATGTGCAGATAGATTTCCGCCCTTAATGCCGGCAGGCATCACAGTACCCGAGCCCGAACCCGCGTTTGAATACCTCTTTGGCATTTGAATTTGAAGCGGGCCGCACTTTTACGCCCCCCCCCCGTTGGAGTGGAGATGAGCCTAAATTGTTCCTTGGTAAACCAACAACATTCGAATCAGAGATCCTTTGATGTTTAGATGTCTCCCAGACACGAGTAAAAGTGCGGGAATCGCTAATTTAGAATTAGGGACCTCCGTTTTTAAAGTGGACGCACGCCTGGCGGTGCACTCCTCCCATCTATCACGCACCGCATACTCAGAGGTGCATTTAATACATAGTGTGGAGCAGGCCCACATTGTCTCGCCGAACAACACACTAGAGGATCTCGACATAAGTAAAATAGGGGTCAATATACTTGGGACATGCGCACGCATTTAGCCGATCACAACAGGGATTTCGCGCACAAGGACCTCCGCCACGCGCGGTAGCCCCGCCATCGCGTCCTCCAGAAAGCGCACCGTGTCCGCATGCGGGTCACGCCGCTCAGCACCCCACCGAAATATGCCCCGCGCGCTGCGGAACTCGACCCGCTGCAGCTCAGGCAGCTTGTTGAGCCAAGGCAGCAGCGCGCGCGCGTCGCTTACGGACGCACAATCGACCGTGATGCGCACGATGCAGCGCAGGCTCTCAGCGAGAGCGATTTCCGCTTTATCGAGCGCGCCTCGGCGGGCTGGAGGCCCGAGTGTGAGCTGGAGCGCGGTGTCGCGCGGTTGGAGCGCGATGCGCCGGAGCGCGGCGGATGGGAGGTTGTGGTCGTAGCGAAAAGCGATGTCCTGCAGGGCGGGCGAGCGGCCTACGCTGTCGAGGACAGCGACAACGTCGCTTGAGTGCATCACGCGGATGCACGCGAGCGCGGGGTGGGCAATAGGCGGGCTGAGGATGGACGGGCGGGGCTCCGCCTCGGGAGGGTCGTACGCGAAGGATACGATGGACGGATGCCGCAGGAGAAAGTCCGCAAGTACGGCAGGTTCGATGGTTGTCGTATTGAGATGGACGTCACGGAGGGCGGGGAGGGTTATATGGGGCAGCAGCGCTGTCAACTCCGGGCTCGAAATCGAGTGAGCAGCGAGTGCGGTTCCCGTTCGCCCGAGATACAGAGAATGGGCGGATTCGGAGTTGAAGACGATGAATGTGCAGGATTGAAACGATCCAGAAAGCGAGGGTATGGAGCAAATTGATATGGAGCCAATGGATGTAATGGGTTTTACTTTGATTGGTTGCTCATGCTCATCACGGATGATAGCATAGGAGGAAATTCCAATAGGGCGGCGTAGAAACTTGCTGGCCGCCTTTGAGATGAACGGTTTCTCGCCCGCATCGTGGAGCTGCCATCGTAAGATGTCCTCGGGGGTACACCTGAATAGCGAACCCTCGCTCATTATGACGACAGGGCCTGCAATCTTTGAGGACATGGCGTGCATGAGACCGCACAGCGCAACTAGTAGTGACTTTTCCGAGGGGCGGTGTGTGTCGTGAAAGCTCTTGAGTAGGTCGTACCGAAAAGCCAGGGATAATCTGCACAGCGCAGGAGAATGGTTTAAAATTGTTTTGATCCTTTCAAAGTTGCGAAGGACCTGATTACCCCCGAGCCCCCTACAACAGAGCCAACGTAACGGCGGAGCAGAGCGCGACACCAGGAGGGCTGGGAGATTGCCTTGGTCGATCTCTATGCTTCCAGCAGCCAGAGATTCAGCGGAGACACCATAACCCAGCAGATACCGCGCGATGCAGAGCTGGTTAAAAACCCGGCACACCTTCGCGAGGGTTAGAAGATATTCAAGCTGCAAGGCCAGCTCCCCGATAACGAGATCCCATATCTCTACGGGCAGAATATCAGCACAGCTGCGCATCGGTCGCGCAGCCAGAGTCGGAGGTGCTGGCAAAGCGCGTCGTATTGTTGATCTTGATGGATTGATCCCGAGTCGGGGATGCCGCATTGCCGCTGGCCCGTGCGCATCAGACGAACGTTTGCATTCCAGCCAACATCCATGTTAGTTCCCGCTCAAAGATAACCGGAGCCGCTGAATCAATGGCCACAATATGACTTTCTTCATTCAGAATCTTGTATCATACATACATCATATATACATTTTTGGGTTTCCGGTCGAGTTTTCGAACAACCTCATATTAGGTCATAGTTTTCTCTCCTCAAGGCATCGCCTTAACCTGAGCGGCACCCTCGATAGCTGCGAGGCCAGTCCAGCGGTCCTTGACGAATACTACAAGCAGTAATTATCAGCACTCCGTCGCGGAAACTTGAATTCAAATAGAATAATTTTTATTGGACAAATCCACGCCCCGACAAAAAAAAAAAAAGAACAAGCCAGAAACACTCACATTCAGTGGTAATTGGAATCCGAGCGAAGTCCGAAAAATTCCCCGTCTGGATGGCCTGGTTGTCGCCAAAGGCGGCGGTGAGATGCGTAATGGCACTCCCACAGTTGCTGCAGAATACGCGCGTCACTGGCAACCCGCCGAACATCAGAAAGTCTGTACAGTACATGAAAGGGAAAAGGCGGCGCACCAGTATTCCCGGAGGCAGCCTTGATGTTGTACTCTTTGACGGGTCCGGAGATGGTGACGTCCTTCTTGGGTGCAAGGACGTTCGTGCTGAACGCGCTCCCGCTCGTCTGTTTGCAGTCGAGGCAGTGACACACGATCTAAGTAGTCCAACTTGCGCATTAACATCGGCGTGGAGTGAAACAGAAACAAAAGGCAAAAAGGAGCGCACCTGCTCCGGATGTGTCGAGTTGAGCTCGATAGTGGTCTGGCCACAAAGACACGCTCCCTTGTGCGGCATTTTCACGTTGGTTTTGGTTTATTACTTGACTGGTAGTGAACTCTTGTGGTGGTTGTGCAGAGGTAGAGGTTGAGGGGTGTGCGAGGGAACTAGAAGAGTGAGTCTTATATACGTGGGAGGGAGTGGAAATGGAACGCATATAAGATTTAGAGGTTGGACTAAAATTGGCAAGAAAGGCAGCCATGTGACGGATACACGGGAGAAAGAAGACGAAATATACGGAATATTCTCAGCACAAAAAGACATCTCTTCCCGCGGATGCCTGTGCGGGGGCGGGACTCCGCTTGCCGTCCATCGACCACTCTCACGAGATGACGCCGAGGGTGTTGAACTTTCAAGCACTTGATATGATTAGTGACAACGATGGGAGTGGAATGGAATTATGCATACCCCAGGGCGTTTAGTTTATGTGCGCAAAAGTTTACGAGGGAACTTTTTCGCGTGCTGGGCGTAATGTTGAACGGTGTTGACATCAAGGTTAACATTAAGAAATAAGCACGTCAGGACAACAGTTGCATGCCTGGCCATGGTGTGCTATTGTTGTAATCGGAAACCAATATTAAGATTTCGACGGGGATCAGGGCAATAAATTACCGGGGCAGCTACTCATGCTAGACAGTAGAGATTTCGACCCCCGCACTAAAGTAATCCATCCAAGACACAGCGTAAATAGCGTCAATGTCCGCATCATCCGCATTCAAACACTCACCCTTGCTCTAGCGATACTACAATCCTGTCGCCGGATGTGAAGCGCACAACAAACCGAGCAGCATCACCAGCTCCCACCTCAGCTCTTGGGGTCGCAAGGTAGCACAGGGACTCGTTTGGTGGTGACATGTCACGATAAAAGCCAGCTCACAGGAGAACTTGACATGCATCCAATATTTTGCGAGGTTCAGGACGCTGGGGACGAGGTCGGGAAGGAGGAAGATGAAGAGTGAGGCTTTGAAGTCGCTCGGGCTGGACAGTGAGTGATTCGGGGGACGTGGTATCGGCAGTGGTCGAAATTAACGGGAGCTCTCCTAGGAACTGCTGGGATCCAGTAGCGCCGGAGACTGGGTAGACATGGACCACCCTCAGAATTTGGATAATGTGGGCAAAAGAGGCGAGGCTGTGCTCCACGTGTCCTGTCGCGTCGCGTCGGCTACGGGCCGCATCAGACAAACATTGATCACAAAAGAGAAAAGAAAAGAAAATGCCCAAACCCATAATCAGCCACGGCTTGGAGACGAACTGTCGTGCACGCCGTTCGAAACGTGAATTTTGGTTGGCATACTCGTACTGGGTTTTTTCATTCAAATAATCGACAGCCAAAATACCCGAACTTTCCCGTGACGCTCCCCATAATTCCGACATTTTTTTTTTTTTTTTTTTTTTTTTTTTTTTGGTTTTAGGCCCTGCGTGATGGTTTAGGGTAGACTCGCGATCAGTTCGTTCCTGCGCACTGGTCACGGGGCAAGAAGATCGCTTCGCCAACCGTGAAAAGCCGCTCAGGCCAGTCTCAGGCCCCGTGCTTGGCGAACGCCGCGGCAGTTGGTCTAACTCCGATGCGGCAGAGCCCAAATCACCTTGTTGTTCGGGTATGCGTCCCTGGCATTGGACGCGACGTCCACACCGCCTTGTACATCGCTCTCCCATCTCTCTTTTTCTGTGTCACTGACCCAACGACGCAGCTACTAGTACCTCCAAGCCCACAACGTGGTCTGCGGCATCACCGGCTACGATGCGGCCAACGACCCCCTCATCAGCATCCACGGCGGCTTCTAGACCCGGCTTGGACCACACCCATACTTTGCGTTTGACGGCCCGCCGAACGACTGTCCAATCGTGCCGAGCACGGACTCCTTGGAAGGGGCAAGATATGGCCGAAGCCCGCGTGCAGCTCCTGTGGGTCATCGTTGAATCCGAGGTGAGTTCGCGGTTTTGCCTTTCAGTGGGAGGAGAGGCGAAGACCCAATGTGGCAATTCCATTCCCCTTTTGGACTGGAGATGGACGCTGATTTTTTTATTTTTCTTTGAATCCAGTAGCAAGGCGTTCGGGATGAGGGTCGCTGCTGAATCCAGTACTTAACAGGTATAGCAATGTAGGCTGTGGCTGACTGGTCTCCACGGGACGCACCACCATGGTAAGTCACTCCGCTCCCATCCTTGACGCATCCTTTTAACCTTTTTCAGGCGGAGACTGCTCACAACAACACCAGGGCCGATGTAAAACAGCCATTAAGCAGCTTCGCGTCGATGGACGCGAAGAACGGTTAGTCCTTGTATACATGGAAGACGTGCCCCGCTGCTCCGCGTCCCCTGGACCTCCTGGTAATCAGCAGTTACATGCAGATCTGTTCCACACTAGGACGGCGTCGTGCGCTCCCCGCTGCGGGCCTACCAGTTCGGGCTCCCAAACGGGTGGCTGCCGACCGACCCGCGCAACTCTATCGGCGTGTGCCTGTCGACGGTGCGTTCAGCGCGTGTAGACGGGCGGGTTGACGGCCACCCAGAGCTGGCGCCAGTCAGTGGCCGCCCGCGATGCTCTCGAACGTGAACGTGGGGGCGACGCTGCTGCTGATGCACACCGCGACGGCGAACATCGCAGGCCTGACGTGCGTCGACGGTGACATCCGTGGAATTTTTGTCGCTCCATTCCTTCTTTCGCGCTCCTCTCGCTCCCTCCTCCTTGCCAAATTTGTTCCTGCTATCCATTCATCTCCGACTCCACTCATAGGCGCATGCATAGCCCCGATCTGGCCTATCGCTGATCTTTTCATCGCCCTTGTCCCTCGCCGATTGTTCTTCGCCTTCTTCTCTTTGTTACCGAAAACTCTCTTGTACTCTCTTGCCAATGCGTTCGCGCCGCCGTTTATTCGCGGGGATGATCAGGTTCTGTTTCGGTTTAAATGTCCTCTACGGCTCTACAGACCTCCTGGTCCGCTGATTGTGCCGCCGACCACGTCCTCGGTCTCTGCGACGACATATCTCACGGTCCATGGTTCTTCGTCTTGAACCTTTCCTGCACATTTGCGCCTGCGTTTCGCCCTTTGTTCGCACGAAATCGTCCAGTTGGGGGATTCCACCACACTCTCATTGCACTTCCTATGCACGGAGAGTTTTGAGTTCGATTCTTGCACCTGGCACTTTTTAGCTTTTCCAGAGTTTAAACTGGTTCAAACAGCAACTGATTTGTGTTGAACGTGATCTATGATTTGATTAAACGGTGTTCAAACGTGGGTGTAGTAAAATAAAATAAATCAGTTGTGTGTTTATCATTCGTGCTTATTCTAGTACTTTACATTTCGTGCACAGTGCACTCCTATGTTTTCTCTGAAATGACATTCCAATTGCGTCTTGCATGTGCGCGTACGATTCACGAGCGGAAAGAAAGGAAAGCTAATCAATGCAATGCGAGTCCCTTGGAAGATCCATTAACTTTGAACGAATTTGCACGGACTGAAATACCCATCAAATAATTGAAAGCCGAAAATGTTTATAGTGAGATGAAAAACTGATACAAGCTGGTCGCAATGAGGTACAGAATCAAGGCCAATTGCATGGCCATGACACTCTTCCAGCTATTCGAACGCTTCGCTTCTTCGCCTTTCAATACTTCCGAGTCTATGTAAATTTTAAGCAAATAGTATTTTCTAACCAACTGAATTCAAACCTTCAGCCACATAAGATGAGAGTCCGGTTTGTTCGTCGATGGAGTCCTCATTTCTAAGGAGTTTCTCTTCGTCCACGCCGCAAGCTTCATTTTGATGATCCATTCCTGCAGCACTAGCTAGTTAGGTAGATCAAGTCTGAAGCCGAGTCAAGTTCAAACCTTCATCCATGGAAAGAAAGACTTCTTGGTCATCGTCTGCAGTTTCCAAAGTACTTGTACTTTCCGCATATTCACTAGAGCGGATTTCAGCTTCGTCTTCGGTTTCTATCAGCGGCAAGTCAGGCGCACTTTCTAGAACAAAATTAATTTCAAACCTTCGAATTGCCCGGCGGTAGCCTCGCAGGAAAGCTCGTAGAGCGGATATCCGATGCTCCTCGCCATGTCCTGGCTGTAGGGATCGAACCCTTTTGCCTCATGGAATTGGCGGAGTGCAGTGTACGTAGTGTCATTCCAACGAAAGGCAGCATACCGACAGGAGGAATGGAGAGGAGGAAATCCTAAATGAACTGCATCCATGGGGCTGAGAGGGTCAGAACCTGAAGGGTCTAAAGACCAATAGGCCGGGCGATTAGGCCATCCGAAGGTAGCAGGGCTGATTTGGAATTCCTCAGGCGGGCAAAGAAAAAGGTATCCTTGTGGGGGCCACGGTTGTTCCCCCAGATATACGAGCACCGCAAAATCCACTCCCCAAACATGCCCTATTGCAAATTTTGATCAATGATCGTAGCTGCAGCTTCGCATTACATACCATAGTTATCGAAGTTGGATGTAATTCCATGTTGCTTGAAAATGTGGTGTGCTTGGCTTAGCCATATTTCCGAGTCAAAGTCAAAGCCGTTATGTACGCAGTTGAGCCAACCGTTGGAGCCGATGTGGTCCCTGGCAATATTACAAATGCTAACCCTTGGGACGATGCACAATGAGCCTGCATGCAGCTATGAAAAAAAATGCACCCTTGCCTTTTCCAGGCTTGCGATACATTTTCATAATGCGTCAGTTGTAAGAGAGGCCCCATGCCCTGAAGGGTGCGGATATGAGGATGTGGTTGGAAAGCAATTTCGACTGCTCTCTTCAGATCTTCTGTAATTGTATCAAGTTGTACAATTGAGCTTAGCCGCAATGTGTGTGGTGTGTCTGTCGTGACAGGAAAATTCACTTGAATGGCAAAATACCATTTGCACGCCGGGTAAAAGTCCAGCAAGGATATTTTCGACAAAGCACTGGTTTCATGAGATCTCTGCTCGTCCACATTGAGAAGAGAAAGATCATGTGTCTCCAGTGAAAAGGGATCTTCTCTGTTGAATTGTCCGGCCGGACTGAGCGAGTTAGCGGCAAAGCGGGAATACTCCAAGCAAGGGCGGCCTGTTGAACGACGTATCCAATACGTCCAGCAACTATCATTTTCTTCCACCTGATATCGTCTAATCATGCTAATTCATTGATGATTATTAGACCACCAACCTCTGAACCCGTGACAGAATTCCAATAATCTGAGGCATCCTAATGCTGTAGTCAAGGATTTGCGTAACTTGCGGGGTTGGATGCTCACATAGATCTCAGATAACTATGTATTGTTCAGCAGCAGAAAAGCCTAGAGGATGCTATCACTTACTACCTTTCGCACAGCATTGGCAGTCAAGATATGGGAGTATCGATATGGCTTTATGTAGTACTCATAATAAGGCAACATAATGCCGAAAGGTGAGCGTTAGTTCGTGACAGGTGCATATTGCATCCCACCGTCATAGATTATAGCGGCACATAGACGAGAAGAAGATGTTATGCGAGCGCCGACAAATGCTTCTGGATCTGGACAGCTGACCTTCTGTGCATCAAAAATTAACTTCGGTTCAGAAAACTGCATCTCTTCCCAGACAAATTCCGTCCTGTCCTCGGCATTCCCCTCTAACCATGATAGGCACATTTACGTAAATGTAGCTTAGGAACGAGTCTTATGAACATTTTACGAGATGTCCGGACTCCGCGCGCGCTCAAACGCCACGGTGGCGGTGGAAGTCCGACGGGTGCGGGGATTACAAATTGGTCCCCCACTGATGTTCCCATCGCCCCACAGATGTTTTCTCCGATCCTCGTTGTTGCAGCTCTCGTCGCGTCGTCCTTGGGCAATGTTTACGAAAGTGTGGCCGATTTAACCGGAAACCTTACTTATGATTTTGTCATCATCGGAGGTTCTAAACTGGCTTCATTTTGTATTTAGAGATCTCATAGTTTGCAGGGGGTACGGCGGGCCTCGTCGTCGCCAATCGCCTGACCGAGAACCCAAACTTTTCCGTGTTGGTCCTTGAAGCAGGGGTCTCGTCAGTATCTCCTCCATCTTAATCCTCACTTCTCACTCCTTGCAGGAATATCGGCGTGCTTGACTCCGCCATTCCGTTGTTCGCTGTCAATTTCCTTGAACAGACGATTTACGATTGGAGTAACAAAGAATTCCTAGTTCCACAATCGTCGCTAACATATGGCAGATTACACGACGACACCACAATCTGGGGTTAATAATCGGGTTCTGGACTATCTCAGAGGTTTATTTTGGACGCGTTTCTCGGGAAACAGCGCTAATCTCGCATGTTGGGAGGATGTAGCTCTCACAGTAAGTTATACCACTATTTCCTTCTCAATTACTGAAGCTAGGACAAGACGGCATGGTCTACACGCGGGGAACAGTGGAAGACTGGGATCGCTATGCAAATGTCACTCACGATCCAAGTTGGTCCTGGAACAATGTTCTTCCTTACTTTTTCAAGGCATACATTCTATCCTTTCCGATAGACACTTTTAATGACTTGTCTCAGAACGAGAAATGGTCGCCGCCCGCAGATCATCACAATACTCAGGGCCAATTCGACCCATCAGTACATAGTACCCTTGGAATTACATCGGTTAGCCTGGGAGGCTTCCAATGGCGCACTTTTAACCAACATGTTATTCAAACCACCAAAGAGTTGCCCGACGTGTTCCCTTTCGACCTGGACATGAATTCTGGTCAACCATTGGGTGTTGGTATGACCGTTATTGATGTTATTCGTGGATATCAGAATCTAATGTTCGGAAACGTAGGCTGGGTACAGTCGACCATTGGCGACGGCATGCGCAGCAGCTCGGCGACATCGTATCTCGCCGAAAATTTTGCACAGCGTAAAAACTTAGATGTTCTCCTCCATGCGCAAGTCTCCGATCTGGTCGCTGCCAGTCACGCCAACGGAAAGCTTGCATTCAGTGGGGTCCGGTTCTCGCAGGGTATTGATTTATTTCACCCTATGCTCTTTCTCTACATATCCTCACTTGAACTGGCAGGAACATCCCAATTCACAGCAAAGGCACGGAAGGAAATCATCCTTTCCGCCGGAGCGGTTGGCACGCCGAATGTCCTCATGCATTCAGGAATCGGGGATCGAAATATCCTAGGTCCAGCTGGAGTTCCTACTGTCCTTCACCTCCCAAGTGTGGGCCGGAACGTTTCGGACCAGCCTTTCTTCCTCGCGAGCTGGTCCGTAAAATTTAATGAAACCATAGACTCAGTAACTCAGAATGCAACACGGTTCAACGAAGGTGACTCTGAATACGCCGGGAAATCATAACGCACTCTCCCTCACCCAAATTACGCAGCGTTTGCGCAATGGAATAAAACTCACACTGGACCGTTCACAAATTATTTGATTACTCACGTTGCATGGCTTCGCTTGGACCCCGATTCTTCCATCTTCGACAATCAAACAGACCCGGCAGCCGGCCCCCATTCCCCTCATATCGAATTATTCCTGGCAGTACGTATAGCTCTGGGGCGGCTGTTACCATTCGCATTAAATAGAATTGTAGCCTGGGGGCGGTGGCGAGCCGGGGCACTTTGTTTCCGCTGGCATATATGTACTAAATCCCAAGAGTCGCAAGTATTTATTCAAACCAACTGTCCGGAACGGAGCGACTCACGTCTGGCCAGGTGGATCAATCACGATCAACACTAACAATCCGTTTGACCCGCCGGTTATCGATCTTGGGTTGCTGCAAAATGACTTGGACATCTTCACCTTACGCGAAGGTATCAAACGTGCAAATCAATTCTACAGCGCTCCCACCTGGCAGGATTCCATCATCGGGCCCACACAGGATCTGGAAAATGTTACCACCGCTGCTCTAGACGAAATTATCAGAAACTCAGCAGGTGTGGGACTGCATATGGTGGGGAGTGCAGCAATGTCACCTCGAGGCGCGACTTGGGGTGTGGTGAACCCGGATTTGTTGGTCAAAGGCGTCGATAGGCTTCGGATTGTGGATGCATCTGTTCTGGTGAGTCCAATATTTCGGATGGCAGGGGTTATTATTCCTTCTAATCTACACAAGCCATTTGTGCCGAGTGCGCACACTCAGGCTGCAACATACGTTGTCGCAGAAAGAGGAGCAGACTTGATAAAGCAACAGTGGAATTGATTCACAATTCGCACTAAGTAACAATTTAGTAGCAATATTTTTTGGGTATGTTCAACATATGTGCCGATGTCGTTATCGTCTTCATCCAGATAAATTCTGTAACTCTCCCTGCGTTCTCCTATGCTGGCACTTGTTGGCATTTGAAGATGACCGCCGGGAAGAAATGGCTGATTTGAATTCTTCGGACTTGAAGTAAACCTTACTTTAATTCACTCACCATAACCGAAGTACCAATAATTGAGAAGCAGGTCTGGATTGACTTAAAACCAAGGAAGAAGACAAGGAATGGACTGCATTCTAAGTAAGTAAGGATTTTTGAAGGAATTGAACCTACCCGCCAGTTAAAGCTGTAGGCAACCTTCAATCAAAAGTTGGTGTTCAGTGCCCGAAAAACCATTTCATCAGTTTCGTTCTTGAATCTTGGTTCTGCATGTGCACTCAATAAAATTAGGGGAAAACAAAAAGAATCGACCGGCGCACGGGGCGTTGGCCGGCAATCTGACTTGGTGCTCGAAACGGAATGCATATCCTTTATAGCTGTTACTCCCTGACATACTGTTGAAATCTCTACACCTCCTTCTCCCGTTCTTACAGCTCACAGACATTGAGAGTGCTAGAGTACATCTTCTCGTTAGCTAGCCCATTTCACAAACGATACACAGGCAAAACTCACAAAAGCATTCAATCACACAAATATACGGGGGGAATCCACTCTACCAGGGTGAGATTTACGATGAGAGGAGACCCAGTCAGGAGTTTCTCAGCCTCTTTGGTAATTGCAATAGCAAAACGACCCAGCTTCTCCGTCGTCGACGGAGTCCTCGTCGGGTGACCGGATCATCCAATTGTCAATATTCATGGACGTCAACATGTTCCTACTCTCGAACGACGCTGTCATAGTCGTATCTACCCTAGGGTTTTCGCGACAGCTGGACCTGCTCTATTTTCTACGGCATTGGATGGAGCGACAGAATTAATGAATACTGTAGTAATCCAACCAAGTGTTCAGGTGACGGGTGACGGCCGCCTGTGAACTGAACACTTTTGCTACCAGTGACGGCGACCTTCTGATCTTTTGGCCCCACATAAGACAAAAAACGCGAAAATTTCCGGTCCGGTATTCGCCGGACTTCCACATATAGTAATTTTCGCTGATTGCCGAAGATTGAACACCTTACCCAGTGAACACTGTCGGTGACGGATGACACCCAGTGAACACTTGGTTGATTACTACAGTAATCCACATAGGGCTGCCACCCGTGCCGTGACGGGCACGGCCGTGGAATCCACGGGCAATCCACGGCACGGCCCGTGCTCTACACGGCCGTCAGAGAGATTATCAACGGTCCAACGGGACGGCACGGCTCATGGGACGGCCGTTATGGGTCCACGGCTATATTCGCAAGTTGCATGGCTAGTTATTGACATGAATCTTATCTACAACTCTGTATAAAGATGTAAGAAGTGTAATCGGCGCTCGAGCCATGGTATTCAACCTTTGAATAGGGTTGTTCTATTGTCCCCAGTCTTGCAAGGTGGAGGTACCTTGTGTAACAACTGAAGAATGACCTGAGGGAGACTATGGATGCTCACAAACCCGTTAGTACAACAGAATTCAGTGAAGGTGGAAAGAAAGTCGAAGTCCGAACTAGTATCAATCTCCGCCATCTCAATCGGCAGTTGCCGAGAGTACCCGCGGTTTGCTATTCCTCAGCAACCGCAGCATTCTAGTTCAATCCATAACATTCCCAATGTTAACATTGGAATGTGAATGGTTTGAACGGTTTTGGTTTGAACCATGCAAAATGGTTTGGAACCATGGTCATATATCTCAGTCTGATCAATGGAAATGGTGCGAACCAAAAAAAACCGTTCAAACCAAAAAAAAACTGTTCAAACCAAAAAAAAAACAAAACTGTTCAAACCAAAAAAAAACCATTCAAACCAAAAAAAACTGTTCAAACCAAAAAGAAAAACCATTTGATCCAAAAAAAAAAAAAAAACAATTCAAACCAAAAAAAAAACTGTTTGAACCAAAAAAAAAAAGTTGAAGGTCAGAAAACCTGTTTTATGGCGGTCTAAGTGCACATTTAATCCCGTGCAACAAAGATCGGTTATTTCGGACATTGCGCCCCAAAGATAGGTCTTTTGGCACCTTCCGCACTAAAGAGATAACGCCAATCACCACATTGACTTGCAGGAAAATCTCTGATTTCTGTGCAAGATGAAATGACATTGGCAAGTTCCACACAAGATAGACAGATGACAACTGCGCAACTTTTGTTGTCATCCACAAAACTTTTGCTCATATCCCTGCGCAATAAATGTAGGTACTCAATCTCATCAAATCTCATCAAATCACATTGTGTGGGATGGTAGCTTAGGAGCAACACCAGCCATTGGTGGTTTGTGGTTTGCTGCAGGCAACAGGGTGACTGGGGAGTTGGAAGTGCAATGAGGACAGTGTCAACCTGTTCCAGCATGGCCACAAAATCGACCGGTGTCCCAAGGGCACAGGCTGTCTCAAGACGGCCTGTCAGGGGATTGACAAAATCCCCAACAGTATGGCATGGGCAGCAGCACAGCCATCATGGTTAGACAGGTAGAAACTCACCTTCAATTTCAATTCATGCTCAAAAATTGAGTCCTGATGGCTCATTATATAACCCAGCAAGTTAAAACCAAGGGCACCAAATTTTTGAAGGCAAAGATGAGGCAAACCAAATGTCCGAGACACAAGGCAAGTGAAATCAAATGATATGTTTAAACCCTTACTTCAAGCATAGAATGAATGTTAAACTTTTGTTTCTGCAGAAGGTCATGAAGAACTCATAAAGGAATGAATTGGAACCCAAGTTCTGAAAGGACAAATATATTGCAGTCAGCATGGGCCAGGCAGTTACAAACCTGACTGGGACAGTGGTTCATCTCTCTCAGAGTAAACTCAGACTCAATACTGATGCAAGGGGATAGATACAAATTTTAATTAATTTCACATGGTGTTGACATGCTCACATCTTGTAATGAAGTACATGCCACAGCTGGTCTCAAGATCAGATTGGTTTCTCACAACTGGAATCAAGCCAATAATCTGTAAATCAAAGAGCTCTTGGTAAATAGTGAATACTGGTTCCCTGCCTTATATCCCTCCACAGATACTACGAGCACTTTCTCAGTGTTTATGGAGTTTTTGATATCTGTGTACATGCTTGGTACATGCACATGCACAGTCACTTTGTACTTACACTCAATTTCATGGTTGCTTTGATTTGCCAATCTTATATCATGGGAGCTTGAATTTATCAACCAAAGTTGCAGGGGTGCCTTCTGTCTACCTTGCGTGGAACTTACTGATGCCACTCCATCTTGCGCAGAAATCAGAGATTTCCCCGCAAGTTAATCTGGTGATTATCATTATCTCTTTAGTGTGGAAGGCGCCAAAAGCCCTATCTTTGGGACACAATGTCTGAAATCACCAATCTTTGTTGCACGGGATTAAATGTGCACTTAGGCCGCCATAAAACAGGTTTTCTGACCTTCAACTTTTTTTTTTGGTTCAAACAGTTTTTTTGGTTTGAATGGTTTTTTTTTGGATCAAATGGTTTTTTTTTTAGTTTGAACAGTTTTTTTTTGGTTCAAACAGTTTTTTTTTGGGTTTGAACGGTTTTTTGGTTTGAATAGTTCCTTTTTTTTTTTTGGTTTGAACAGTTTTTTTGGTTTGAACCATTTCCATTGATCAGACTGAGATATATGACCATGGTTCGAACCAAAACCGTTCGAACCATTCACATTCCAATGTTAACATTGGGAATGTTACGGTTCAAACCAGAATGCTGCTACAGTAGATCTGCAGACCACTTGTCAACACCACAATTGTACATTCCGTTCCACTTGCCATTCCATGTTTCGCGTGTACACTCCACTCACCACCTGGCAGAATGGTGTCACAGCTACGAGCTGTCTGCTGGTAGACAGAAATGTGGGTCAGAAGTCTGGGAAATGCAGTGAACGGGTGCAGCAGAAAATAAGGAAATGGTCCTAGAAATCTCTTCAAGGCGTGAATGGGAAATGACGTCGAAATCGGGAAATATGCTGTGGAAGTGTGAGGTACGACTCGGGCTCGAAAGGACTCGGTGGAGGATGAAATATGGGCTAAGGGTGGAAAGGGGGTCACTGGCGACGTGCTCGCGTTGGAGCACTCAAGTCACTGGTTGCGCGATGGTCATGGTTCGAGGGTAAAAAGGTGATATTATGGCATATGTACGTACAGAACAAATGATCGGTCCAAGGACCAATGTGCCATACGCTACAGGAGGAAATAGGGGAAAGGGAGAAGGTGACAAGCGGGTCAACCTACCCTTCCACAATGGTGCCCCCAACACCTCATTCTGTACCAACAGCTTCATCAAGCAAGATGCAGAGTGCTTCAACTGCAGCATCCAGCTTAATCCAGTGAAGGTTCCTAACCAGGCACAGTTGACACAGCAAGCTGTTGACCATGTGTACCTTGCTCCCCTCCCATTTCAAACTTGTTTCAACATACCTACGGCAGTCTTTATGACTGCGTGTGACTGTCTCGGGCATCCCGTGAATAATGTGACCATTGCAGGATCTTTCAAGGGATCCCACTGGGGGCAGGAACCAACACATGTGACAGCTGCATGCGTTAAATGCATGTGCTTTGCAGGTAACAATCTACCAAACAAAAGATGTGTGACAGTTCAACAAATGTTCTTTACTAGACAAAGGAGAGACAAAGAGTAGACAAAGGGCAGACAAAAAGCAGGAGAGGTTTCCCAGGTCCAGGGAATCCTGTCCTGCTCTTTTTCTGTCCTTTGTCTATCGTTTGTCCATCCCTTGTCTACTGAGGTATTTCATTCAAATCGACAGTCACAGGTCACAGACCCCTCTGTTGATGTTGAAATTTGGTCGAGGTCACACGTCATGGAGCAGTTTGTCGAACCTCCAAGGTGTCACAAATGCCTCCCCCCCCTAGTGGCGAAAAAAAGTTAAATTTTCCATACGACTGTCGAAATTTTGGCAGGTGTCACGCAAAATTCCGGCCGCTGTCGAAATGTCGAATAGGTAAATTAGGTCACGCGTCACACCCCCTGTCGATTTGAATGAAATACTTCAGTAGCAAAGAATGATGGTCAAACTGTGATGTGGGCTTTGTCTGGCCTGTGACTACCTGCAGAGTACATGCATTTAATGCACTTGTTCTCTGCATGCGTCGGTCTTTGCCCCTGGTGGGATTCCCAAGCAGCGTGGGTGGCGGTGCAGGCGCCAGTCAAACCAACTCACACTGAGTCACAGTCGCAAACCGGATTGGCATCGGTACCTGGACCTTTTGCAACTGCGCGGCCCAACCCTGCTTTGACATCCTCCCCCTGAGTCTACAACAGCTTCGGTGTCCGCTCCGATGAGTTCGGGCAGGGGTACGAATTCCCAATGGTCCCAGTGGTCGCGTGCGATGGAATAAGATTCCTGTCATTATTTTGGGAGTTGTGATAGCTGCTCTACTCAACTGTGTCGTCCACTATGAGGCTGTTTTGAGGATTACTGTCTTGGTACCAACAAAGTATTCATTGAGCTAACGATTCTGAGTCATCAAATCGATGACTGTTGTCATACTCAACAATTTCGTTCAAATTGATAGGGGGTGTGATGCATGACATGGTCCGAGCAATTTGATAATTCAATAGCTGCCAAATTTCCGTGTGTTTGAGGGTCCTTATTGGACATAACCTAAATTTATGCAGTTGTTGAAGCCGTTTGCCTAAGATCTTGAAAGAAGTTCCAAGAAATGTCGAGAATCTCAGTGAAATTATTCTTCTTTCGAGATCTTTAAAGATCTTTAAAGATCTTCAAAGATGTCCCAAGATGCCGGCATTTCCTTGTGATCTCGGTTGTTGCGACCGAGTTGTCTTGGGTCAAGATCTTCCGAGATCTGGGAATAAAGATGGTGTTGAAGAAATTGCTCCCAGCAAGTAAAATATTCTTTTCCTTCAAGATCTCTGAACTGATGGTCCCGGCCGGACACGGAGGACGCGCATCAAACGCATCAATCGGGGATCGACATTCAAAGATGGCCGATTGACGGCACCGTCAAATGGCATCTCCAGACACGACGGAGGGAGTTCCACTTCCACTTCAATTGTGGGTTGTTCTTGCAATACCAGGTTATGACCAGTGGTCCAAATAGTCAGATTGATGAAGCTGGCAGCGGCTTCAAACGTATCCAGGCACATATTAGCCTACCCGCCACAGCTCACCGCGGTATCGCACTAGGTTGGCAATGTAATTGCCACCACACCGGGGGAGAAATACAGAGAGCCACACGAGAAGGAAGAACCTGGTGGGGACAATCGGTTGGGTAAGGTTCATAGATAGTGGGGATCCCTGTACTGTATCCGGTTACGACCGTACATTACGGTCATTACAATGGCCGAACCGGCCGTCACCGTAACCGTGAACAGGCTTTCAACATCCTTTACGATGTGGTACAGTACATTTTCAGTATTGTACGGTCCTTAAGACCGTATAAATATTAATTCGAGGAAAATTGTGAGATTCAATGAATTTCAGTATTCATACATCCTCGGTAGCTAGCAGTATGATGGTAAGGGTAAGGATGAGAAGTGAGAGATTAGTTAGATTAGTGGATGTAATGGTTTGAGAAGAATAAAAGGCAATAACTCTCCCGGCGTGAAGACAGGAAGATTATGCAATTTGTAGTTGACGGCGTAGAGTCATCAATGATTGGATTTGAGAACCAAACACGGCGCGAAGCAGAGTTCTGAGAATAGACCAGAATCCTACTAGAAGCAATTAGAAGAGCAAGGATGAGACAGGCTGAGAATATCAGCCTAAATCAGCCAGAGATTGACCCAAGTGAGTCCTAGATCCTGAGGAGAGAGGTTGGAAGCAAGATTTGACATCCGAATTGAAGCTCAAACAAGTGCCAGTGTGGTGGTAGAGAGCAAGCAAGAAGGTGGGGTCCGTGTTTGGTGTACAAACAAGTTCACAGATTGATCACCCAGTGCGCCCGTTCTCGAAGGCTGCTGAGGTTGTACTACCCAATAAAATAAATTATGTATGTACACTAACTGGGGAAAATGTTTGTCTCAGAGTATTTTTTTTAGACATAACTTCTGCAGAATGGAATGTTGGAAGCTATGTCTAAAAGCCTCTTCATCTTCTGGAAATCGGCCTGCAATGCTGGAAATACTCTGAGACAAACATTTTGCCCAGTTAGTGTAGACACAAGGCTGAACTTGAACTGTGCCGGCAGACTTTGAAACTACATTGCACAGACCCTCAGTCCGATAGACGCCGGTTAGGCGCCCAGTGCGAATAAATGTTAAAAATAAACCGTGAACATGGCGTGTAGACGAATAGTGGGTGTCGATTGATTGCAGAGGTAAATGAAAAAAAAATGTTCAAGATCCCGTGAACTGCAGAATGATCGTCTACCCATTTGTGTAGAATGTTTCTACACCTCGGCCATCTGACCCTTCCACAATATCTGCAAGGGAACCATACCTGGGATGGACATGATATCTTGAACTAAGTGATACAGACGCGGATATTCCACCTTACGAGCATATCACCACTGAACGGGATCAGTGTCAACGGATAGACTGATGAATATTTCAAGCTGTCTCCAGCATCTCAGGTGAGCCAAGTTTCGCTCATACTTATTGAAGGAGCGATAGAATTGACAACATGTACATCTTCGCATTTCTCCACATCATATCTGTCTGAACCATTGCATCTGCATGCCATCACAACAGCTCTTCATCCGTCCCTTCGTAAATTGAACTGTGGGTTTCTGTATTCCTTTGCAAGGATTTAATTCACGTCTAAGACCGGACCATCCTCCACATTTATACCAGTACTGAATCAGTCTTTGGTTCCAGAATGCCACGCCGCCGAACACCGAGTTGAAATAAATAAGACGGTACCCTCCCTCTTCAACTGCACACTGCTCGTTACAGATCTGGACAGAGCAGCTTTGTTTCTAACCAATATCATGTGTGCTATTGAAATCTCGGTAACCCTGTTTGCCTTGAAGTAGTACTGGGTTCTTTGGTTAGAACCTGAAATTCAAATGTTACATTCATCCGGATCCACGGTTTCCGTTGCCACCGAGCCTTTGATATTCGACTGTGAATTTCATCCCCCAATTCACAGCCAAATAGTATGAATCTTTATTTCTACTAATTCTGAAAATCCACCACAACTTCATACTCAGTTTCATACTGGCAGCACCTCCACCTGCTTCAAGGCTCCTTCGTACATACATGGGAGAGTCGGTGATTCAAAACCCGAGGAAACCACCATCCCCCCTAATTTTTTTTTCTTTTTTCCATCCCACACTAGGGATATGCGTGAAACGTACAGAGGGATCGGCCTGAGAGCATCGAGCTGGGATTGAGTAACAGGAGTTTGCGAGACGATGAAGGACTCTATGCTCGATGCTGTGATGCCTGAGGACGGTGTCCGCAGCTGAACGAGGCGAAGTTCCCCGACTCGGAGGCCCCGAATATATCAACAGATTTTATCAGGAGACCATGGACTCCAAGGATAAAGCCCTGGAATCACTCTGGGACCCCGTCCTTTGCAAGTCTTCTCCCACTAATGTTTATATCGAAGGAGTGGCCACCAAAGGCAACAGAACAGGCCCATCTAGTGCAAGCATTTCCTTGAGCCCGACATCAACTTGAAATATTGCCATATGTATACCTGGTCAGAGCCATATGTCGGCGGACCGAGCACAACTCTTCACTACTCACGAATGTCCTCGTTAGACAAAAGTCTTGTCATCTTTTGCACATCTAAGATGATCATTAGGCAAATTTGCTATTTATCAGTCTTGGTCTGGATCCGATGGCGACCTTCTCAAGGCTGTGGCAAAGATGTTGGCAGCGAGACATGCAAGAACCCATTTTGTGTATGTTGAATCCAAGTGTTGAGTCCAAGGGGGAATTGACATTAAAATTTCAGATATGGGGTGGGGGGGGGGGGGGGTCCCAGTCGGGCTGAAAAATATTTCTAGTTGATGTTATATATGAGCTCCTAAACCCTCAAAACGCGTGTTTAAGTGATGTGGGATGAGTAGTAGGCATGTTTTCCATGCCAAACCTTGTCTAAGCGATGCTTTCTTACAATTTCTGGATTTGGAGTGGCGGATCACGGGCTGACTATCATAGCACCTTCCCGAATGTATCAGTCGATTATGAGTTAGCATTTTGAGCATCCAACATTTCGGTGCAATTAAGTGGTAACTCAGGGATCCCCTGTGTCCTCGTCTTTCTTGAGATCTCAATCAACAGTGAGGTCAACCAGAAATGCGGCATATCTTGATTCATGAGACAATAGAGGAATAACTCCAAGAGTTTCTCATTCTGAATCGCCAGGCAGTCCTCGTACGAGAAGCCGCTCATACCAACGGCAATGTTCAGACTATGGACTTTGATGTGTCATTTAATTTCCTCAATCTCTTCAATGGTTATGTCCCGAGTATATGTTTGTTGAGGGGATAAGTCGGGAGCTGGATGTAAATCTGGAGCCATTTGTGAGTTGAAAGGTCTCAATTTTACATAATTCAATTGTGCTTCAAAATCTGCAGAGTCACTTTCCCCTTCTCTGGCCTCGGGTCTGTAGGCATTCGAACGAAGTCCCAAAATTCCTTGGGTGTTTTTTGCATGCCAGAAGCTGCGGTCTAAGTGTGAATTATTGTGCATGAGCTTTGGCGTGACCACGATGGCTGTGGCCGGCGTCCTTGTCTAGAATATCCTGCTGGTTTTGGTTTGGGTGCCGAAGTCTCTTTTAAGTCTGTCATTGGTTCACGCCTTGTGGCATTCGGAATTTTTGAGGTGTTCCTTGCTGTATCGAGCACCTTCATCGGAGACGTTGGGCTCAAATGAAGTATGAGGGCCAAGAATTGTGCGCCCGTGTTAAAGACTTGGGTTGGTTTTCATTAGTAGGAAATACGAGTAAGAGAACCTCTATATAATCAGTGTAGTTTACCTTAACAACCTGTCCAAGAGCGCGAGGCTTCTAAGACGAGCCGGGAATATCACCAGCTGCGGGGTTGCTTCTAGTCCGAGAAGCAAGCGCACGGCTTTACTACGCAGGAGCTAGCTTGACGAGACACCAAAGAGAGCACGGGGCTTCACTTAAGTTCACACAAGGTTTAAAGGATAATCTAAGTAGATTGTTTAAGGTAAAGATAAGATGTTGTTACAGAAGGGAACGACTCTCTTTTATACTGTACATAGCTAGCCTAGATCTAGTTATGACTCAAATGGAAAGGCAGGGAAGATCGTCGAATGTTCAGCGATCTTCCTTATATGGCCATCTGCTTCAAACTAAGTAATCGGCGAGTCAGTAAAAGTCCATTTGGGTGCATGTAGGCTTATTCGGAGCCATAACTATGGATATCCATCACAAAGCCCCCCCCAGTCTTCATGCACACGAAGAAATAATAGACCAGCTAATATTTATGTGATAATAATATAGACTTGGTAGTCTAGTCTAGCTAGAGCCAACTGCGACTAGCGCTAAGTGCTATGTGAAACTCAGCCTTTACATCATCAACTCCACCAGCAAATCTTGAACAGACTTCAGTTGATGGGGGCGGATTCCACGGGATAGGATGTCGTGTGCGAATTCAGGAATAGGTGCAGCCTCGAGGAGTGGAACTTGGATAGCTGGTACAGGCCAGGTCGAGATGTATGAGTTGTCGTTATGACTGCCGATGAGAACATGTTTGCACTCAGGGTTGAGGAGGTGAACAAGGGCAAAGTCCATCACGTTCGCATGTTGTTTGTCAGCCATGTACACAGTGAGCGGCGCGAAACCCCCGTATGGAAAGTGGCTGCGAACGCGCGGCATAACATCCAGCGCATGCATGCCAGTCGCAGTGCCAAAATTAAGTTTCGACCTAGGACCATTTTGGAAAGAGATGAACATGGCGTAAGCCATCCAAAGTATGTAGCGTTGGCAGATGTCTGCAAGTAAATCAATGCCAGTAGACAAGATTTCGACAGAGAGCATACCATTGAAACGCTGACTTCGAGTTTAGGGGTGAAACCCAACCGGACCGGCCAGTTGAATTTGGATGAAAACGGAAGTAGTGTGTGTGTGTGTGTTCGGGGGTTCGAGACCAAAGTATATGGCCTAAGTGAATCCAATAAAACGTCCGATAGTGTTGAGTAGTTGAATCTTGTAGTCCTAGTCCCAAAATTGCACTTCTAACCCAATCGCAACCCAATCCAAACTGTTCCTTATCCAACCAACTTAACCGTTCAACTGTTCGTTCCAAAGTCACAACCAAGAGTCCAACCAAACAAAACCAATCGATTCGTACAGGGGTGTTCTTCTGTATCTACGGTACATTTTGCTGTCCTTTATATACCCCTAATGTTTGTTCTAACCAAACAACCCAATTTGTCCTAGATACGGGCCAATTTTCTCCATCCCCTAGGTTACAGGAACTTTTCCTGTAATTCCTCTACCAAATCCAGTGGTACCATAGGAACGCCGGGCCAAAACCACAGGTTGCTATGGTCCTTTGGCAACTAAATGCCTCATGGTGCATCCTCACTGCATTTTCCTGCCTCACTGCCTCACTACCTTGACAACCAACCCATGAAACACGTTAAAATGCGTCCCCTGACTCCTGTTGTTGCCTACAGGCTGCGACGAGCACGAACAACGAGGCATATCACGTGATCACGTGACCGTCTCCATTGTTCTCATCCGACACAAACCTCGCTCCTGTTTCAGCTCGTATGCCCGCCCTTCGCAACTTTATTTGCCTCAAGGTCCCAACACCACATGGCACCCCTTTTATCGTCTTAACCCGCAGTCTGTAACCTCAAGACACCCTCCCCAAGCAAACATCTGCTAATTTGAAAATCTCCGCCTCTTTTCCGGTATGTTTTTACCAATGTTTTATTTCTCCGCTCTTCACCATAGATGAGTTGAAGCATCCACAGGGCCTCCTCATAAGAGTTGTAGGTGCACATCTTGTAAGTGATGCCAATCCGCTCGCTGCGCAGCAGGGAGATAGCGGGCATAGGAAGGTCCAACTCTTCAAGACAGGCGTCGGGAATCGAATGAGGGATGTGAGCGCCGCTGCCCTGTGTCCACGGATTATGGTTGTTAGTGGCACAATGAATTACCGCTGAAACCAATTCTTTGGCAACACCACATCCTCCAACCCCATACAAGAAAGATGGTTTCACTGTGAGTTAAATAACAAATGAAGAGATACCATATAACCGACCAATCATGTCTCACATCCTTCCTTGGAATACTTGCCCACTGGTGACCTATCGTTCTTCTCGGCATTCCAAGGTGAGTTATCGCGTTGCATTTGGGGGCACTGGGCTGAAGTGAATGTTATAAAAATGTATGAATATATTGTACACTGCTTACCTGCTTTCATTTGTTTCCTTTGGCCCTTTTTCTGCTTGTGCAATGTGAAATTGTGAGCAAGAAATGAAAATTTTGATGGCTGAGTTCAAGCTAAAGACATTGATGTAAGTCCGGCGGCCCAAAACAGGTTTCAAGATGGACTCCGTACAAATGGCAAGTAATGTCTTTGTACTCCTGTGCCTCATCGACTGGGCCCAGTTCCTCAACAAACCCCTATGTGGCGCCACATAACTGGATCTCAATAATGCTTTCCCTGGAACCGACGGATCAACTCTGTGGATCAACTCGCAAGCATGGGAATTTGTGGACCTATGATTGAATGGCTCAAGATTTTGTACACGTGAATCTCTTACCTTGTACAATACTACTGGATGGTCAATTTGTGCCCGCCTTCAGATCTCTGCTAGGAAGATTAACTAGTAGCATAGGTGTGGGCAGATGTGAAACATCCATCACCCAATATGTGTATCAAATATTTAGACCACGCCAGAAGGCATATCTGTCCTTCAAGTTTCACCAGAGCGTAAACGTCGTCGCACAAGTGCAAAAAGTGTCCTATCTCGGGATTTGGTTCAAAACAGGGCCCGAATTCATCTAGAGGGAGCACGACAAGATAAAAGTTGTGGATGTTATCCCTGGATTGGACCGGTTCATCGGCGCGTGAGATGCTCGAACACTGTAAATGGCGTGGGTGGATCCCTGTTTTACCTCGGGTTCTGGCCTCCGTCTTGACACTGACCACGAAAGCCTCAAACTATTGGAACAAGTTCAACTCCGTTTCTCACGGTGCATGCTTGGTATAGGGTCTCGAAGTCTGTGAGCTGACCTTTTCTCTGAAACTGAGACCCGGCACACGTAATGTTCAAATGTGAGCACGTGGAGGTCACCAAAAGCAAACAAAAGTTCCTAGCCAAACTGGAGGCTGCATTTCCTGGGGTTGCAGGTCAATACCCCAACAAGCTTCAACTTTTCTGCAGGTTGCTCCCCAAGCGAGAAATTGCACCACTAACCGTGGGACAGATGAGCCCAGGAGCCACTCAAGTCCACTTTGATGTTTGTACAAGACACCCATCCCGCCCATGGCTTTTCTTAGCGGAGTACTAAGTTATATACTAAGTTATATACAGCCTCTCCTTTTTAGTCAACTAAAGTCTGTTCTGACAAATTATTAGCATATATGCCGGAGCAAGCCAAACAATGTCTTGTGTAGGAAATTAATTATAGCAAAATCAAGACTCGATGCCGCACTGGGGGCTGGATGCCGACATCTGATGTCATTGATGTGTCCGGAATCATGCCGGTGGTGGCCGGAATGGAAGATTTTTCCAGCTCAAGATCTCTGAAGATCCAGGCCAAAAAACAGTCTCTGTAACATTCTATTCCCCCTCAAAGATCTTGAGATATATTGGAAGATCTTGAGAGAGGCTGAGTCATCAAGATCTTTAAAGATCTCAGACACATCGATTGATGCAAAACCTTGCCTCTTGCAAGATCTTTGGAAATCTTTGAACATCTCCAAAGATCTCAATAAAAGGTGAAAATCTGTAAAGATCTCTAAAGATATTTCAACATCTTGGAGCAATACACAAATAAAAACCCTTTTGTCCGATAAGGACCTTCATACGTGTGACACCCCCCAAATTTTCGATAATCTTACAGAAAATTTGACATTTTTCACCACTGGGGGGTGACAGTTTGGGTTTAGAGGTTCAATAAGGTCCTGCATGATGCATGACATGGACCAAAATTCGATACTGATAGAGGGGTGCGTGATGCGTGACTTACGAATTGAATGTAATTGTACAGTACTTTTGTTAGGCTTAGATGCTGGGAATGTGGGTGGTACTGGGGTTTTTCATTTAAATCGACAGGGGGTGTGACGCGTGACCCGATTTACCAGTTCGACATTTCGACAGCACCCGAATTTTCGCGTGACACCCCCAAAAATTTCGACAGCTCCATGGAAAATTTACCTTTTTTCGCTACTGGGGGGGGGGAAGGTGAGGGTGACATGCCTTAGAGGGTTCGATAAACCCCTCCGTGACGCGTGACTGTCGATTTGAATGAAGAACCCCAGTATTCATGAAATCAGTGTGGCTGAATATTACTATCTTCGAGTGATCCTGTTCGACTCGGGCCCCCCACTATTCATGGATTGTTGGTTTGGTTTTTTTTGTTTCTCCCTCTCTTTCCGGTAGTGTTCCTCTTGTTTTTACTACCCTCGAGCAATGAAGTGGAAATGCAATGCGCTCTCGTGATTCTTGAATCGGTTGGTTGTTATTTCCATCAATTGTAGCTACTTTCAGAGCTCAAAGAAGTCACGCAACCCAGGAGTAGACAACCAAAAGGTTCCCTAACATTGGTTTATTGAAGAGGTATCTTTTTCGGTCTTCCCTCGATTCTCGAAGACGCGTTCCATTTTTGTTTTTTGCGTCTCACGGTTTTTGAATCCAAGACTAAAGGTGTACGAAATTCATTACAAAGACTTGAATGGCCGGCAATGCCAAGTACAACTGAGTTGTGGTACGGAGTTTCCGGTCGACGTGTGGGTAACTTTTTCTATCTAGAGTATGTCCCCGAAAAAGGCCGTAGCTTGGGAACTTGCCAAGCGTCTCATGTGACGCATCGATGCTCACTATTTATCTCGCACATTCATCTCATTCCCCCACACAGTTACACCGCCACGACCCTAGTACTTGACATGTTTAGCACGAAGACCAACTTCCTCCTGACTGGTGCAACTGGCATGTCGACCTCGATTTCAATCCACGTTCGTGGTGACTGGACTGACCATGATGGCAGGCTACATCGGCGGCTCAGTTCTCGCCCGTTTCCTACTGCATCCCAAAGCTGATACGTTCCAATTCACTGTCCTTGTACGAGATCCCAAAAAGGCCGAGAAATTCAAGGATCTTGGTGTAAACGCTGTGGTTGGCTCTCACTCTGATGCCCCGCTGGTAGAAAAGCTTGCAAGCGAAGCCGACGTTGTTATTGCCACAGTGCGTTGAGATGTGTTTTCCGATTCGCTGGGATTGCGTTCACACCGCAATTCAGGCCGATTGCGATGATCTCGGAGCAGCAAAGGCGACGCTCGAAGGATTGAAGAAGAGACACGCTTTGGGCGTGGTACCTATTTTCATCCACACGGTGAGCGCGACTTCTTGTTATCCGCTTGTAATCAACCTCCGTTAATTATCCACCCTGTCTTAAGTCTGGCACAGGTCCTATTCCCTATCCCCCCCCCCTCCCCTCGAAATAATTAACAGCACGATTAACTTTCCACAGGCGTGATATCCGACGATGCAAAAGGGATGCACTCCGACATTACGGTCTATGACGACTCAGATGCCAACCAAATTGCATCTATTTCTCCAACGCAAATGCACCGAGAGGTCGACCTCGCCATCACTGCCGCGGACGCGGAAGGTATACACCCACCCCTCACATTCAATTCCAATAAATAATTTTAACGCTAACCCAGGCTACATCAAGAGTTACATCATCCTTCCATCTACCATCTACGGCGTCGCTACCGGCCCCCTCGTCGATCGCGGGATTCAAAACTCGCATTCAATTCAAATCCCCAGCCTCATATCCGCGTCCCTGGATCGGGGCCAGGCGGGCATGGTCGGAGAGGGCAAGAACCTCTGGCCGAATGTCGAGATTCACGAGCGTGTGTCCTTCCCTTTTTTTCTTCGAGTTCGCCTGCACGGGCATCCGTGTTATATTGATAAATACTTACAATATCCCAGTCGCTGACCTGTACGCAATGCTCTACGACAATATCGTCGCAAATACCGACACCGGACACGGGCGTAATGGGTTCTATTTCGGCGCGAGCGGCGAGCATTCGCTGTACGATGTCGCTCGGGCAATCGGCGAAGTGCTCGTTGCGCTCGGGAAGAGCGAGAGCGCGGAGCCGACGACTTTCTCGCAGGCAGATTTGGATAAATACTTCGGGGTGCGCCGTTGTTTCGTTTTTTTTTTCCCTTCATAATTCAAGCTTTCTGCTTTACTTTGATTGCACATAGGGCTCGGCTTATCTCGGTTCCAACTCGCGCTGCCGCGCGACACGCTCGCTGTCAATTGGCTGGAAGCCTGTGAAGACGACAAAGGATATGTTAGCTAGTATTCGGTCTGAGACGGAGGCGGTGATTAAGAAGAAGACGGGGGCTTTCTGAGCGATGAATTCTAACGACTGACCGCCTAGGCGGTAGACTCCGACTCAAGATGCAAAGCAAAGAAATGTAAATGTAAATGTACTCTATGTGTACTAACCTTTCCACATCTGGTGCATGTATGTATCATGGATTGGAATCCCAAGGGTATTTAAATGAGCCTTTGCCTAGGTTCGCGACAATTTGTCCTGAGTGGTAGCCTAGTAGGCACGCCCAAGCACTCGAGGACATTGAGTATTACGAGAGTGATCCAGTGCTCCACTGCTGATATATGTGCCGCTAATGCGAATATTAGTAGATTCACTGTCTTGAGGCGATAGCCTGCGACTTGGGTGCGAGTGAGATATCCGCCCCCTTTTTAGATGCAGGGCTTTTGTTTTGTCATTGTCGATGACCCACCTCTGCCAACTACCCTGTCGTATATAAAATAATTCCAGAATCAACATCAGAATGGAGAATCGCCCAGAATTGTCTACTCTGACCGCCACTATTGACTTTGCGGTGATTGGGAAACGCGCAGAATGCCAGCAGACACGTTTCAGTAACTTGATTCTCTTCCGCGAGCCCAGCGAGATACGAGGTCAAGGACCAGAGCGACAATGAATGAAGTGGATATTCACTCATCTGGACCAAGACATCTGGGAGTCTCGCAAGCCCTGACGTAGTATGAATGTAAAGCAATAGAAGACAGAGGAAAGGTGAATGAGCGGAAACGCACTCTTTGTGTCTGGAACATGTCACGATCCTGTTTGAGCAAGTCGAAAAATGTTGGGTGGATCGGGTGTTGGCACATAGTAAGAACAAGACGTACCTTCGCTTCGCTCAGGCGTAGGTCCAGACGCTTCCCTATCCAATACAAGTTGTCTGGATTAAAGCTACAAGTCAGTTCACATCGAGCTTCAATACAACCAAGGGGTTAAAAATCAAAGATTAGTCCATCTTATAGTCGTGAAAGCCCTGACAACCAAAACTTACAAGATTTCATATGGCCCGAACACACATGGAAGCTAATCAGGCGCTGACCTCCGAAATTTAAATGGAAATTGCGGTGTAAGTATAGGTGGAAGTATCATAGAGCTGGAGAACGAAATGCAACGATGTTGCATTGGGCCAGCTGTACTGACAATATACAATGATCGTCAGCAATGGGTAATGATGAGGGGAAGCTCGCAGCAACATACTACAAACGCGTAGCGCCGCTGACAAGGACTATAATAAAAATGTCAATAGCCGCGTGAGAGAGCCCAGCGATGAGCGATCACCTGGGACAGAAGTTATTGCGATTTGAACGCCATAAAGTGAACGAATAAAAGATGAAAAAAAAAAGGTTTCATGATCATTAAGTTCGAATAGCTCACCTCGAGTCGAACGGGCAACCGGATGTATGGTCTTTCATGGAGAGGTTACTTTGCGTAGGTGCGGTCCGACTGCTATCAAGCCGAAACGAGTCTTTACCAGTTGTTGTCGGTGAGTGATTTATTCGGACAATAGCACTTGAAATACCGCACCCTGTAGTTCTGCCAATGAAAATTTGTCCAGCACGCATCCCTCGGGTTATATCCGTAGGACCGAAGTAAGATGATATTCCGAGTTGATTAGGGCTCGAACCCGAGTCGAACGGATAATTCGGCCTCCAGTGAAGGAGGCTGCACCATGCACGGGTGCGATCCCACCGCTATCAAGCCGATGTGAGGCCATTACTACAAGCGAGTGCAAGAGATGTCGTATTCGAATCGTTGGCCAGACGCGCCTCAAGTTCTTCCAAGTATATTGATGTTAGCAAAGGCCGTCCAACTTCCATATCAACGAAGAGAGATCTGAAGGACCACATGAGCCAGCCAAAGTACGACACAGAGGGTTGTGTACTGTCCGTGGTCATCACAGACAAGGAGGAAAATGGACTAGACTTTGAGGAGGAAAAAAAACGAAAGAGAGATCATAGTTCGGACAACGTGAGTGGGTCGGGGACGAAGAAGGTGCTAGAGGGCAGGCCCGCAGGAAGATAGCAAAGAAAAGAGTATTGACTATCGGTGCATGGAGCAACAGCGCCGAGTTGAAGAACAGTTAACCAACGCACGACAGATCCGGTGGTAAACGGTCGACGGTGTGAGAAGATGGTTAGGGTGAAATCACTCAAAAAATTCATTGTCCTGAACATTCCCACTATGGGTCGACCCTGAGTCGAACGAGTGATCCTGCGAGTACTGCAACTAGCGTTCCTTTGCGCAGGCGCGGTCCGTCCGCCATCAACCCAATATTATGCTAGGAGGATCTTCGTCCAAGTGAGTGACAATGGATTCGAGCTGGGGTAGTTGGCAAGCAAAGAGGGTGAATCGTCGCCGACGATTCGTCGGACAAAGGCTCTTGCCAAGCGGCGTAGCGTTTAACTTTGAAGCTGGTGTTGCGGAGACAATGCAGGACCCAGCAGTACATCGGATTGCGCACTATCAGTGGGAACTAACCCAAAGCCACTGGGACAAGTAGGAAAGATACGACCAGATGACGGTGGTGGCGGGAAGAAAGCAAGCTGATGCGTGAGTGACACAATGTGACCATCACGCATCAACGGACCCACCACCAACCACCACCATGAACGAACGATTCGGCACGTTGCAACTTGGAACCCTGTGAATCTCAACCGGTGTGTGTCAATTTTTGCACCCTCTGCATTCTGGTGGCAGCCCCCCAGTCCCTTCATCGATGGCACTGCCCCTTCTTGGTAGACCCGTCCGTCAGAGCTCAAGATCTCATCGCTCGTTGGGCGGGTGCCGACCCGTCGTGCGGGTCGAAGCCCTATTTTGCTCCTCTGCAAATCCACAGTTCAGATCACAGGCCTAGGCATATTCCGTGAATCTTTTTTTTCTTGCCTTTTCACATCTCCGGTGCTGAAAAAGGTTCATTCTCTTCGTGATCCACCGGTTCCGCGTTCGATTTTGCTGGCATTTTTGTCCGATATGCTCAAGGTATTCGAATCACTCGTGAGTGCGAGTCCGATGTGCTAGCTCCGATTCTCCGCACCTACCCAGCTTCAGAATGGGTGTAGGAAAGGTGGGCGGCACACGGTGTGCATCTGGAGTGTGTACCCTCTAAATACCGGACCTTTCTAGATTATATCGCCCGTTCAACTCGGGTCCCCGCCATAATCTGCCTGCTAATTTCCGTTCAATTGCTGACGACCTCCTGCAGATTCGCAACAATCGATTGGAGCTCTCGCCGTACCTGTCCCATCCACCTTTTTCCCCGACCACAATTCCGTCGACCACAGAGATGTGAGTTTACAACGGCGCACCGAGCCTGGCTTCATTTAACCACATCAATTTCTGGATAACCATTATGTTGCTCCTCGAAGTTCCTCCGAGCACCAGCACTACAACACAAAATGCAGCACAGACCAAATTCTTCCATGCTGACGAGATGTACCGCCACTAAGAGAGGACCTCCGGCATCATGCTTATCTGCCGCGTTCTGCTTGGTTTTCGGCCTTTTTCAGCTTGACTCTGCATGTTTCTCCAGCTGGTTGTGCTTCCTCTCGCTGCGGACTCCGTTCGTGATTCGGATCTGCCGTGTGATGATATTTACCTGCCTACCTACCTACCTACGGGAGCCTACCGCACTACGGGGTAAACAACCCGGTCTTCCCGTAATTTTACGGGACGGCATCTGTACTGATCGCAACGATTCGCCCGCTTCGACGAGCGTTCCGACGAAATCCCACGGGCCGTGTAATGCGTAGTTCCGTCCTTCGCTTGCCCTCCGTCTTTGTGGGTGTGGGGAAGGCTGGGAGTCTACGACATTGCTAAAGTATGCAAGCTGAAATGGCCAGACGCCGTAGTTGACAGCCTGAGGTACCCCTGCTGGGAATGCATCAGCACGACAACATGCTCGCAATGTCACCGCCGCGTGCGGCTAGGAAGGTATAAAGCGGACGAGAGCATTCGGGTTTGTCCCCAGCTTCTCCACGTCTTCGTTGCAGGTCCGCATCCCCACCACCCGGCGGTCATCATGGTGGCCTTCAGCTTCAAGTTCCTCGCCTCTGTCCTCCTTGCTATTGTCGATGGCTCGTCTGCGCTGGTGCCTCCTTCTTCCATCGGCTCGAAGCACACGACACACCGTAAGCGCGAAATTGCTCACGGCGTGCAGCTCGAGACATACCACCCGACCGGTAACTATGAGGTTGGTCGATTCTGTGCTGTCTGACAACGTATTGATTTTGCGGGGGCTCAGACGTACGCCGAGGGGGTTGTCCACCCGCTGCGCAAACGCCGCGGTGTCAGCTTCAAAGAATCCTCTGTCGCCTTCCTCCAGTCCAGGCTTGGTATCGATGCCGACAAAGTTGCCTTCCACAGCGGCTACGAGAATGACGTCGTCAGCCACTCCTACCTCAAACAGGTTCATGTACGCGATATTCCCCTTGTTATCCCCCAAGTTAAGTCGCTGATGCTGGATCCAGGACGGTATCTTCTTCGCAAACGCGGTGGCCAACGTCGCGATAAACAAGGACGACAAGGTCGTGGCCCTGGGACATTCTTTCGTCACCCCTAGTAAGCAGTGCTCAACTTTCTTTGTGTTCGTCTCAGGTTTTCACGTTCATAAAGCGTTGATCGCCCCTTCTGTGGCCTCCGTTTCGTTTGAGGACGCCGTTCAGTGACGAATCCCACCCGCAGCGGCAATAACGCGATCACATTCAATGGCTCCACCTCCGGCAACGTCACCTCTGAGTCGGGACCCGGACTCGTTTTTGACTACCCGCAGGATGCGTCCACGGCGCCCAATACCACCGCAAACATCAATGCTGCGCGTGTGAACAACTTTTACATCGTATGTTCTGTTTGTCTCTTCTTTGCATGGCCCAGTCTAACGATCGCGAAAGGTTAATAGCGTCCACGATATTAGTTACAGGTGAGTTCTACGCCGCTTGCTTCTAGTTCCACGCTGACCCTCCCTTTACAGATACGGTTTCACTGAGGTGCGTTTGATCTTTTCTCAAATTTCAACAACTCGCACGCTGTGATTTTTCCACCATTGTTGATGCACCGAACTCACGGGAAACGAACCTCAGGCAGCGTTTAACTTCCAGGTGGGCTCTGGACCGGCTGTGTAATGACACCTACCTACCTTATTTAACAGCAAGAAAACTTCGGCAAAGGTGGTGCGGAGGGCGACCGCATCACTGCATTGATCCAAGCTGGTTCCGGGATTCAAGTTGACGATGCAGACTTCACGACGCCGCCAGATGGTCAGGTAAGGGTATCTACTCATCTCCTGTTTCCTTATCAAGTCGTTTGAAAATCAGGGTGGGATCATGAGGTAACGGGCTTTGACTGAATCTTTACTCGTTTGTCTAATTCGGCCATCAGGATGTACCTCTGGGACTTTACTTCCCCTCATCGTGACGGTGCGTTTGAGAACGACATTGTCGTGCATGAGAACACCCATGGCATCAGCAACCGTTTGACCGGCGGTGGAACTGCCGTGTGCTTTCAAACCACCGAGGCTGGGGGTATGGGTGAAGGATGGTCCGATGCTATGGGTATGAGTTTCTGACGTGTCTTTCGAATCTCCTCCCACTGACCCGCTACGTAGCTGAGTGGACCGAGCAAACTGACGCGACAATCAGGGACTACGTTCTGGGTCAATACGTGAGCAACAACCCAGCTGGGGTTCGCACCCACCCGTACTCGACGAACAAGACCACGAACCCTTTGACGTACGCCGACGTCGGAAACCTGAGCGAAGTGCACAGTACGTTTTGCCCCTGCTTTTCCCTATTCGATTCTTCCCTCATCAGCCAGCTAATCAACTCTCTGTCAGACATCGGCGAGGTCTGGGCGAACATGCTCCACAACGTCTACGCCGCCCTCGTCGGCGTGTACGGCTTCGACGCTACCGCGCGCACCAACCCGGATAGTACTGGGGGTAACGCTGTCTACCTGCACCTCTTCATCGATGCGCTCGCGATCCAGCCCTGCTCCCCGACTTTCGTCACTGCGCGCGACGCGTGGATTCAAGCCGATGTAAACCGTTACGGTGGTGCGAATAAATGTCTACTGTGGACGCAGTTCGCGAGCCGTGGCCTCGGTGTCAGCGCGCAGAACCACACAAACGACGCTACGGTTCCGTCCGACTGCTCGCTCTTCCCAAGTAACTAGAAATACAAAAAATTGTTAGAATCACGCTAAAACATAGGGACAACCTACTTTTGACTTAAAGTTAGGGGTGTTGACTTATTCTACCAGTTGCGCAAATAAGTAATGTAACTTCTATTTCTCGGTTTGGATGAAAGAGGCGTATAACTGTAATACGTGTCCTCATGAGTCTCTATTGAAACGAACCATTCAGTGAATATTCGCCGCAGGGCATGGCATGCTTTTCACAAGTTTTTACTCTCCACTGGCACCCGAGTACTCTACATCACCGCGGAACAAAAGTGAGGACCTCACATGCTATTACAAACCTCAGCCACCTGTCCAGGGACGATGAGCTCGCTAACAGAGGACGAAGTATAGATGACGGCGGTGGCGGGAAGAAAGCAAGTTGATGCGTGACCGTCACGCATTAACAGACCCTTTCTTTTCCACCACGGTGGCACCACCATGAACGACACGACTCGGCCGTTTGGATGTTCTGGACACTGACCCGGTGAATCTACTCCCAAATGTTGTTAGTCTTTTCTTGGACTCTGCGCGACCCTTCATCGACGGCACTGCCCTTCCAATCCCCGTCACCAGTCCGTACAGGCTTACTCCGAGACATACCGTGAATCTTCCGCAGTGGAAAGCATCCTCGGTCCCCTGAGCTCATATCTCTTTTCCACTACCATTTTTTCCGACTCGAATGACACGGAGTGGAGTTCTCGTCGATAACACACAAATGCTTGCTTTCGTTTGATGTCACCATCGATTCCCCACTCGTTGCGGTTTCAGGCTTTCTTCCGAAATCTCGTCTTGGCTGTCTCCGCTTGCGTAGATTCCATCTCCCCCGCAACCAAGTTGAACACCGCCCAAAACATAGCCGCACGTGCCGCACAGCGCCGAGGGGTTGTGTCAGTGTAGGTGACGATACCTCTTCGACTCGGAGGTGTCCGCCATTATTCTCAGTGAAAACCACACTTTTCTTCCTTTTTTAAATGTTGCCCTGTGGGCCTTTTTCTATACAGCAGCTCAATTGACTGTGTTGGAAGGTTATTATTTCACCAGCGGTACATATAGTCCAGCTCACCCCCTATTTTACTAATACATATCCTCAGTTCCCCTACCATCCACTGCTCTACGGCCATTTGCACATCAAGGAACGGCGGGGCTACGCATGGCGTGCCGCTTCGCTTTCACATTGCTTAATGGAAGGCGTCATCGAGTGCCCGTTCGACTCGGGCCCCGCCATGCGAGTCATCGAAAAAATATTCTTCTATTCAATTTCCATTCCCAGAAAAATACACTGCAAAAACTAGAAGTCCTTGTGACATCTTCAGTCGAGGTCATTGAGACCAATCTCTCTGTCACCCAAAAGACCCTTGATCTTCTCGATCGCGGTCTCCGTCAGGTCGGTGGCAGCAAGGCCGGCGGCAGTCCCAGCGAGGCCCTTGCCTATACTAGAGCCCAGGCTGCGTTTACTGTTCTGTATTTCGTTGACATACTCAAGGAGAGTGTTGACCTCGTCATCACTGAGGTCCTCGAGGTCGCGCTTGGTGGAATTTCCACTGTGGCGGGGGTTAGACAAACGCCGAGCATGCCGGTGAAAGAACCTTACCCGAACAACTTGCCGAGGATGCCGCCAATCGCCAAACCACCCACGGCAGAACCGACACCGTCTGCTAAGCCATCGCCAATGACGCTGCCGATGCCTTTCTCAGCGGCCTTGGCAGCACCTTCGACCGCCCCGGCAGGGAAACTGGTGCGGCGCTGGTTCCCAGCAACAGCATTCACTCCCTCAACTGCAACACCGCTGGCGACGCCACCGATCACGGCGTTCTTGATCGCATCCTTGAGGCTCGTCTCGCCAACGCCGACGAGTTTCCCGAGAGCGGTTCCCAGCGCTCCACGGCCTTCGAGGTCACGGCTGAAATTTTGTCAAGCCGAAATCTTAGGAGGCAATTTATGTGATCGACTCACCGAGTTGCGGAACTGTTATCATCCCCTCCGAGGAGGCCCAAAAGCCCGGAGACAGCCCCGCCAGTAAGCAGCCCCTTCCCGAGAGATTTTCCAAGACTGGCAATCGTGCCAGATGGAATCGTAAGGCGAGCGTCGAGTTCCGGATGCACCTCAGCAGCAGGTCCCGGGACTGGAGCGGAGAACGCAGAAGGCGCGACTGCCACGAGGACAATGGTACCGGCCACAACTTTGGAGTACATTTTATATCGAAAAAAGACTTGAGGGATTTGATGGAAAGAGATGTAGAACTGGTATAGTTGGCAGCTGAGTGCTCGAAGTTGAAAGAATGTGGCGGCAGGAATGAAAATCGAAAGACTAAAGTTGCTTGTGAGTCTTGGGAGGAAATTTGCTTTGGGGGGCACAGTCACTTACTACACAGTATCTGAAGGGGTGAAAGGAAGAAGGAGGCTGATGAAAGTGGAAGGCCAGCCCCCGATATTTATACTGGAGGTCAAGGCTTTGCTAATCATCTCTATTTTCCCGCAGTTCAATTTTCAGGCAGTGGCGGGCGTGAAAGACCGCTTTCTATTTTCTGAATGCGGTAGTCAATCGTCCAATGGAACGGCTGCAACACCCACGTTCTGCACTTTGGACCCTCATTATTGTTGTTGTGTGAGGTTCATCTGGCTAACATGGTGGCATCTGCCCCTGGATTCTCCATCTGCTGTTGAATGGTTTAAAGGTTCTGTTTTGTGATTCAAGGGCGAATCAATTCAGCTAGTTCCACGGTGAAAACAAGATCCCCCCGTCCTGCCATGTTGTTCGTTGCAATTGAAACCCAGTCACTGCGGGACCGGCATCCGTTGATTCCTCCCACTAGCTCTGACTGATTGCCGCACGGGAGCAGGGTAGATCATCTTCCTAGTGTTGGGCACGCAAGCAGGCTTTCTGCACCGTGACTCATTCCTCCCTTTAAAGTGCTGTAGCGTTTGCTCAACCATTCCAGGTAAGAACCTGCGGAGGAAGCATTAATATTCAAATCCAAACCTGGTTGCGGTCGTTGTACCTGACAAACTGCTTATCTCCGTTGATCTCCCTTCTAGCGATGGTTGTCCTGAGTTGTTCACTCTAAACGGGTCTTCGAGATCTCCACAAGGCTCAACAGATTTCCGCGGTGCGCTTTTTGACAAGCTACAACGTTTTCCGCAGTCATCCTCTGGTGTTACACCCCTGGATGTGCTATGTTGGATCATGGAGTCTTGAAGATGGGATGCTGTGTTTTAGATCGGGCTATCTCTGCCACTTGCTGATTCAACGCGGTGGAGTGTTCTCTGCAGCATCAAAACTACTTCACCTCTATTAATCTAAGCCCTTGCGGAGATCTCATGGACCCGTCTAGAGTGAACAACTCAGGACAACCATCGCTAGAAGGGAGATCAACGGAGATAAGCAGTTTGTCAGGTACAACGACCGCAACCAGGTTTGGATTTGAATATTAATGCTTCCTCCGCAGGTTCTTACCTGGAATGGTTGAGCAAACGCTACAGCACTTTAAAGGGAGGAATGAGTCACGGTGCAGAAAGCCTGCTTGCGTGCCCAACACTAGGAAGATGATCTACCCTGCTCCCGTGCGGCAATCAGTCAGAGCTAGTGGGAGGGAATCAACGGATGCCGGTCCCGCAGTGACTGGGTTTCAATTGCAACGAACAACATGGCAGGACGGGGGGATCTTGTTTTCACCGTGGAACTAGCTGAATTGATTCGCCCTTGAATCACAAAACAGAACTCTTAATCCATTCAACAGCAGATGGAGAATCCAGGGGCAGATGCTACCACATTAGCCAGATGAACCTCACACAACAACAATAATGAGGGTCCAAAGTGCAGAACATGGATGTTGCAGCCGTTCCATTGGACGATTGACTACCGCATTCAGAAAATAGAAAGCGGTCTTTCATGCCCGCCATCGCCTGAAAATTGAACTGCGGGAAAATAGAGATGATTAGCAAAGCCTTGACCTCCAGTATAAATATCGGGGGCTGGCCTTCCACTTTCATCAGCCTCCTTCTTCCTTTCACCCCTTCAGATACTGTGTAGTAAGTGACTGTGCCCCCAAAGCAAATTTCCTCCCAAGACTCACAAGCAACTTTAGTCTTTCGATTTTCATTCCTGCCGCCACATTCTTTCAACTTCGAGCACTCAGCTGCCAACTATACCAGTTCTACATCTCTTTCCATCAAATCCCTCAAGTCTTTTTTCGATATAAAATGTACTCCAAAGTTGTGGCCGGTACCATTGTCCTCGTGGCAGTCGCGCCTTCTGCGTTCTCCGCTCCAGTCCCGGGACCTGCTGCTGAGGTGCATCCGGAACTCGACGCTCGCCTTACGATTCCATCTGGCACGATTGCCAGTCTTGGAAAATCTCTCGGGAAGGGGCTGCTTACTGGCGGGGCTGTCTCCGGGCTTTTGGGCCTCCTCGGAGGGGATGATAACAGTTCCGCAACTCGGTGAGTCGATCACATAAATTGCCTCCCTAAGATTTCGGCTTGACAAAATTTCAGCCGTGACCTCGAAGGCCGTGGAGCGCTGGGAACCGCTCTCGGGAAACTCGTCGGCGTTGGCGAGACGAGCCTCAAGGATGCGATCAAGAACGCCGTGATCGGTGGCGTCGCCAGCGGTGTTGCAGTTGAGGGAGTGAATGCTGTTGCTGGGAACCAGCGCCGCACCAGTTTCCCTGCCGGGGCGGTCGAAGGTGCTGCCAAGGCCGCTGAGAAAGGCATCGGCAGCGTCATTGGCGATGGCTTAGCAGACGGTGTCGGTTCTGCCGTGGGTGGTTTGGCGATTGGCGGCATCCTCGGCAAGTTGTTCGGGTAAGGTTCTTTCACCGGCATGCTCGGCGTTTGTCTATTCTGCCGTGGGTGGTTTGGCGATTGGCGGCATCCTCGGCAAGTTGTTCGGGTAAGGTTCTTTCACCGGCATGCTCGGCGTTTGTCTAACCCCCGCCACAGTGGAAATTCCACCAAGCGCGACCTCGAGGACTTCAGTGATGACGAGGTCAACACTCTCCTTGAGTATGTCAACGAAATACAGAACAGTAAACGCAGCCTGGGCTCTAGTATAGGCAAGGGCCTCGCTGGGACTGCCGCCGGCCTTGCTGCCACCGACCTGACGGAGACCGCGATCGAGAAAATCAAGGGTATTTTGGGCGACAGAGAGATCAGTCTCAATGACCTCGACTAAAGATGTTACAAGCACTTGTAGTTTTTCGAATGTATTTTTCTGGGATTGGAAATGTTTTTCGAGTCCTCTCAGTACAGCCCGAATCAATAAGCAAGAACGTATGTGAGAAGGTAATTAGCCAAACCGCAGTCCTGACGGAAGCGGATTTGGGGATAGAGACGGTCGCACAGAAAGTAGACCGAAGAAGATGGCCGGCGCCGAAAGGACTGGCATAATCTCATCGGCGATTGTCAGGAATAGTAGAAATATCTCACCGGACTATATGTGTGCTCAATTGGAGGATTGCGACATCCTGCCAGTGTGCGAGTCAGCAAAGGTCAAAAAAAAGATTCAAGAAAAACGGTGTATGCGCACCATGACCTATGACAGACGGCAGAGCCGAACGGGCGGAAGCGTCACATACATACATTGTGCCGTTCCCTCTTTTGGTAGGCGGGCTCTGAGACAGCATTGGTATCAGTGAAAATAGCAGAGTCAGTACGGGGTGAAGTACGAACGTACCAGAAGAAGATTGCAGCCAAGTATACGACAGCCTGCGGTCATTATTACTCAGCAACAACGCCAATTCAGGCACGCATCCTACCGACCGACCGTCAAAAAAAATTCAGACGGCCCGGATGGACACACCAGGACTACGGAAGGCTCACCTACTCCCGTCGACCACGTCCTGCCCTGCCCTCAGGAACCTCGAAGCAACGTTCCACACGCACGACCACAACACTCATATGCCGAGCCCTCGAGCCCGGGCACTGAGCCCGTAGCTTGGCCCCTCATAGTGACAGAAGACAGGGTACATACGGGGTTAGTAATATGGGCGTTCCAAAAAAAAAACAATTCCTAGCTCGCGCGTTAACAATTCTTGATTGACTTCTCCCAAGGCTTCTCAGCGAGTGCTGCCCGTTTCCGCTTCGATTAAGCAGTCAAAAGGTAGTACATATTTGATGGGATGCACACAGCCTGCATATAAAATGGAAGGCCGTTCAATAGCCTTGTTTGAAGACAAGAGGCTCACAGACGCACCGGACTTTTAAGATTTCAGTTAGTATCGAGAGGGGACGTGTTTAGGTAAGGTAGTCCCGAGCGGCCCAGTTCGTGTTCAGGGAGTATAGAACGGACGCTGCAGTTAAATGTCTTCCTGCCAGCGGGAATGATTGATGAATTCTGATACACATGCTCTGCGAACGCTGTGCCTCCGCACCTGAATCGGTCCCCCATTTCCTCCTCACCTGTCCCACCCTCCGAGCCCATCGCCTCCGTCTTATCGCCCGCATCGGCACCGCCCAAATTTCCCTTCGCCGCCTTCTCTCCATCAAAAACGATCCCGCTCCCGTCCTCGCCTTTGTGCGCGATGCAATCCGGCTCCCTCGTTATGCACTCTGACTCGAAAATTTGCATCTTACTTTACTTTACTTATTCATCTCTCTCTCCTCTAGATAGACTCGTTTAGAACTAGACTCCCATATCCTCGCCATGCTCATCTTGCTCGTCACGCATCAAATCCCTCTCCCTCACGGCACCTCATCGATCCAGTCCCATACTTGCTTCCTCTTCACCTGCCCTCCATCCACTCCAGCCGTTACTCATACTGTACTCAGTAGTTGTGCTACATAGGCCCCAAGGGGCCTGCATGCACTTTAATGGATTAAATAATAATAATAATAAATAATACACATGCGCAAAACCAACTTTGCGGAGCATGAAGATGAAATCATTCCTGTGAAGAGAATTTCTTTCTTTCGATGACTCGCATGGCGGGGATCTGAGTTGAACGAGCAATATGGCACCTTCCGTTAAGCAATGTGAAAGCGAAGCCACTGGCACGCCATGCCTAGCCCCGCCGTTCCTTGACAAGTGGCCGTAGAGCAGGAGATGGTAGCGGAACTGAAGATATGTATTAGTAACATAGCGGGGGAGCTGGGCCATATGTGCCGCAGATGAGATACTAACCTTCGAACACAGTCAATTGAGTTGCTGGAGACGAAAGAGCCACCGGGCAACATTTCAACGGGGAAGATAAGAGTGGCTTTCAACCAAGAATAATGGTGGACATCCGAGTCCAAAAGGTGTAGTCAAGTACGTTGACACAACCCTTCGGCGCTGTGCGGCACGTGCGGCTATGTTTTGGGCGGTGTTCAACTTGGTTGCGGTGGAGATGGGATCCACGCAAGCGAAGACAACCAAGATGAGATTTCGGAGGAAGGCCAGAAACAGCCACGAGCAGGGAATCGATGATGACATCAAAGGAAAGCAAGGATTTGTGTACTTCCGACGAGAACCCCACTCCGTTCCATTCAAGCCAGAAGAAATGGTAGTGAAAAAAGGATATGCACTCAGGGGATCGAGAATGCTTTTCACTGGAGGTAGGTAGGTAGGTAGGTAGGTAGAATTACACGGCACGGTCCCGCTCAGGAACGCCGGTTTCCAGGGAGTATCCCGACGTACACGCACAAAATAGCTACATCATCGTCCCTGGGCCCCTCCGAGTCCTAATAGCCGAGCTCACGGTCGCAGTGGCTTTTTTGGAGTCCATCTCGCCGCGGTAGAACTGAAAGAACACGAAGAAGCTAGAAATAAGGTTAGCACTTCAACATGGGTTAGCCTCATCCTCCAACCGAAACACGGGAACAGCGTAGAATAACTCCAGGACATCAAACGCGAACTTGGCAACCAGCGCAATAGTAGGTCTCGGATATATGATGGCTTTCAGAAATTCCGTGTTGGATAATTCCACCATCCGGTTGCGTAGTTCTGGGAGGTCCGTGAAGAGCTTGGCAAGGAAGGAAGCGCGTAGTTCAACAAGTGCGTCCGAAGACTCACAAGAGATTAGCGCATGTTCCGGGGTCTCCACTTCTTTTTTGCAGAACCTACACAACCTTTCCGAGCGCGGCACAGGTTGGTGCGCATGATCGACGTAACGCAAGACTTCAACGGCTAGAAGATGGGTTGAGAGTAACACGGAGGTGATTGCCTCGCGGTGCTTCTGAGTTTTCACCATCGTTAGATAATGCCGCATGCACGAAGTTACTTGGATAGGTCGTTTATCCTTTTGGGGTTCACGCCGGCCATGTAGCAGGTAGAGCTTTTCGGACGAATCAATTTCACCTTGCTTCCAGCATCAGTTTGTACACCAATTTTGCGTAGTACTCGACGTCTTTATCGGATGTTTGACACGTCAGAGCAAGAACTGGGCACTGGAACGGGAGTCTCGATGCAGCCTTGATTAGATCGCTGGCCCAACACTTTTTGCCTTTGCCATAGAGTTCAATGGAACTGTCAAGTGCGGCGCGGGCGTAGTGTTTAGTAGGTAGGCCAAGGAAGTAATGCAGATGGCTGAGGACGAGAAGCAGGCAACGGACTCGCAGAGGCATAATCCCAGTCTCCGTGAACAGGGGCGCAATGAGGGAACGGCTGTGCAGATTAAGCATTTGACGAAGGAAGCTGATCTGAACCTTAGCTAAATGTTTGACGTGTACGTCTTCACTGTCCGGCGAAATTTCACAGCTGTGGATCAAGTGGCAGTCGACGCACGCCATGTATAGCTGTTTCAGTTCTTTGGGGGACAGCCTTCCTGTCATGTCTTCTATTGCCAGAATCCGATGCCCACAGTACCGTGCAGTGCGTGCTTTGGCTTTATAGTGATCCGCAAACATGTTCCGAGTATCTGTTCTCAGATTGACTCCCACGTACTTTTCCTCTGTCTCCACGGTGAGCTGTGTACTGCCAAGATGGAAGGTTGGAAGCAGGAGGACAGCACTGCCAAAGATCAAGATAATTGTCTTGATCAAGTTGACCAGAATGAAGTTCGTCGCGCACCACCGTTCCAAAGTAGCAAGTTTGACTTGAAGGCCACGGACAGATAGAGAAACAATTAGGAGATCATCTGCTTGAGCAAGTAAGGATATGCAGATGCCCGCAAGAAATACGTCTTCAGAGTCAGGCAGCATTGACAGATCCGAGAGGAAAAGATTCCACAGGATTGGTGAAGCCGGGTCGCCTGTAAGTAGGCCAATAAAAGCTTTGAATTGCGATGATTCCATGTCCCCGTGCTTCACGTAGTAGGCCATGCGTTTGTACAGCATGCGAAGCCAGTCGAAGATTTTACCTCCCATGCCCATACGGAATAATTTCAACCAAAGGGTAGGTTGATCCGTGGATGGGAAGGCGTTCGTGAAGTCGACGCAGGCAACGTAAAGGGTGTGTCCTTGTGCTCTGGCCCAATCTTTAAGGCAGCGAAGAATAAATGGATTATTGTTAGTGCGGTAACCCGGCCGAAAACCATTTTGGTACGACGGAATCAGACCCCTAGTTTCTACCCAGTCGAAGATCCGCCAGTGAACGAGGATAGTAAGCCCCTTGAGGAAGCAGCTTTCGAGCGCTATTAGCCTGTAAAGATTCACTGGAGAAGATTCACTTAATCACATCTCTCCTGTTTGTCCCATTGGCCTTACGTTAGTTCCAGAGCCGTACAGTAACTTCTCTCTGCTGATGGCGTAATCCGCTGTACTCAGTCTTGGGCTGTCTCAATACTGTTCATTTCAGAGTTCACCGCAATTCCCACTGCTTAGCAAAGGCCTTAATCCGACGGTTTTCCCTCTTTATTCGCCAACTACTGAGGTCCTAATCCATCCCTACTCAACTGGATGAGGATCGTCCTAGCCTGATATTGGGTTGATACCGGACGGACCGCACATGCAAAGCAACGCTTGTTGCAGTGCCGGCAGCAGGATCTCTCGTTCGACTCGGAGTCTAGCCATGGTGGGAACGCTTGTCGCTGATTTTTCTTTTCTTTCTTTCTTTTTTACCAGTGGTTTCAATGGACTTGCTCTCCACACCGCGCACCGATTATCACTGGTTCTGTCATGCATTAATTAACCGTTCTTTAACTTGTTCGGCGGTGCTATTGCTCTATGCAGCCCTATCTCCGATGGTCTTTTATCTGCTCTCGATCCGCCTCAACCTACCGTTCTCAGGACTACGGGGCTCGGGCCTCCCATTCTCTTTCGTTTTTTTGTCTTCCCTCCTCAAAGCCTGTCTTCCTCATCCTCGGTAATGCTCAAGGGCATTGCATAATCCTCGGCGTTGTACTTTGGATGGGGTTGCTCGTTTCTTCAGAGAATGGCCGTTCCTCGACGATTCCTGAGTCAGTGTGGATGATCGGACCCATGCCGATTGAGATCCGAGGCGGCCGAAACTATGGTTCAGTGTATCCAAATATATCTGGATACGCTGACCACCGTATCGTATTATATCCATATCATATTCATATTCATATCCATCTATATTCATATTCAGTGGGAGGGTCCAAGGCTGTATCAGATTCATGCATATTTGGGGTCCGAGGCCGTATCATCATATGTATTTGGATATATTCAAAAATAATTTTTTCGTATTGTATTTTTGGCCAGCACTAGCTTTAACTGCACACAAAGTGAGAGCACTGTAGGCTCCACACCTGCACATATGCACTTGGGCCGCAGCGCGCACTTGCCATGAGCATCCGCGCTTTGCTACACTGCTGTGAGTGCGTTTTGCAGTTCCTGCATCGATGCCGATGCTTACGCGTGCGGCGACGCATATTCCTTTCTGTCTCTCGACAGGGTGGTCGCCATGGGGTGGTTGCGTTATCGCTGCCTGCAAGCGAGCTCGCAATGTCGGCGCCTAAGCCAAGGTATTCGAGCCGTGTAGGATGAGATGATCTTCCCCTGCCGTGCTCCACGGCGGCGCGCAAATGAGCCTCATCTCTGTCCGGAAGGTCAAAGACTACAAAGCACTATATAAAGGGTCAAAAGCTACGGGGCACTACAGGCACTACGTAAAGGGCCAGATACTACAGAGGACTACGTAAACTTGAAGGCCCAGAACAAAAACCGGCTACAGCCACTCCGGCAAAAATCAGGGTTTGCTGATGCCGGAGGAGGAGGAGGAGGATAAATTATACTGGCATGGTCCCACAATTGGAACTACCAGTTTACTAAGAACAAACATGTAACTAACATATGGGTAGCTATCCATATCCAGCTCCAAGATGCCCTTAGAGCACAACACACTACCGACGGGGGGCGGAGACCCCACAACAACGGTAACAATTCCCTGCCCGACACGGACGAACAACCGGGCAGACTAACGCAGGGAAAACCGCACGGGAAAAATACTCCCTGCGCTGTCAGGAGTTGCTCCGCCGTTGCAACGACTGCAGTCCCGTTGGGCACGCATGCGAAACCTAGAGAGAAAGAAAACAAAAATAGAGAGTAAGAAAGTAAAATTTTCAGTTGTTGTGCCGGTTGGGGGCCCGGCCGCGGCGCAATCTGTGCGTGGGAGAGGTAGAACTCTCTCCGGATTCTAAGCATCGGGGTTGCATAGAAATTTTCCAGTACGTCATAAGCGTACTTTGCGAGCAGCGCGGTGATTTCCCGATGAGAGATCAAGTCACGGAAGAATAGGCCAGCATCAGTATATCTGCCTTTCATGGCCGGCACTGTGTCAAAGAGGCGCAAGTAAAAGACCCGCCGAAGTTCAATTAACGGTGGATGCTTGCACCCGAACAGTGCATGGAGCGGGTCCTCAATACAAATTTTGCAGAACCGGCACAACCTCCAGTGGTCAGGTACAGCCTCCAGTCGGTCGTGATCTGCCCATGTCATCCGTTCACTAGCAAGAGCATGGCCTGATAGCAGAACATGTGTCAGGGCTCGGCGATGTTTCTCGTTGCTGACCCGTAAGTAATGTCGGAAGAACAACACTTTTCTGACGCGTTTCTTATAGACCATTTCAAGCCGCTCAGCAAAAAGATCGCGGGTTTTGCTGTAGGATAAAATTGAGGCTTGGATAAATTCCTCCATGGAGCTTTTGAGGCTCTTCAGCAGACTTTCAACTGTCGCCTTTGATAGAGCATTTGGCTGCGTCAGATCTCAGTAAATGGGGACCGGCAGTCTCGACAAGACTAGGTAGATGTCGTTAATCCACAAAATTCTATGTTGTTTAGCGAGCTCCACGGAGTCTAGCAGGCCGTCTGCAATGAGCCTTGAGTCTGATTCCAGCACCACGAGATGCATCAGGTAATTCAAGAGCTGTCTAACCCTTCGATACCGAATTGGCTCCAGCCCAGTTTCCGAGAAGAGAATTGCTGTCATGGATCTTGCAGTAAGACCAAGCATTCTTCTCAGATAATGGTGCTGGATGGCTTCTTTCTCCATAATTTGCGATTCGACGATGTCGGGACAGATGTCGGCGCCTGAGATCAGATAGGGGGTCGACTTGGGCCGTATAGAGAGTGCGGGCATCCCAGACTGGTAAGTCACCAACATAGCGGTCCACTCCCAAGCAGACATTTGCAGCATTTTCAGCTTTCTCGCAGGAGACGCGGTGGTGCTCCGAGTACATGTCTTTCGAGCGAAAGTTATGCCAAATTCCCACGTATTTCAGAGTTGACACCTCTTTGATCCGCTTTTCATTCAGCGTAAAGTGGAGATCTCCTTTCGGACGAACACCTGCCACCGCAAATTCACACTTCAGCTCCTGGACCTCGCAGCCAATGTCACCCATCTGCCTGCCTGTGTCGTTAAGCTTGTCCTGGAAGCTGGCTGCAGAGCATGCAATGACCATCAAATCGTCGGCCTGTTCTAGTTTCGGGACTGCCTTTCCGTTCAGTGTAATATCTCCTGGGAATGCACTGAGTCTGAGCATCCTTAAGGAAACATTCCAGAGTGACCGGTCCATTTTCACATTTTTGTCAAATTTGACAATTGCGAACATTTCTCACCGATTGTTAGGAATCTACCAACTGGGACCATCTACTTCCGAATGTCAATGCATCAAAATCAATACGCCCAAGACACATGATGCACACGAACCCTCCGCAGCTGATGCCAAGTGAAGCCGTTTGAGGAGGCTGTGCGCTCGAAGCCTTATATCAATCGCGACGCTTCCTCCAATCGTCAATCATGTCTTCCCAGCCTCGCACAATCAAATATGCCCTCGCTTTCCCCTCTCTCATCTGCAGTCTCATTGTTATCATAGCCATGGGATATCTTGCCAGCTCTGACTTTCAGGATAGTAAGCGAGAAATTCAATGCACCAACATCTCTAACTAACCCACTGTTTCGTAGGAATTTACACAGATGGGTTAGGGCCTGTTGGACCACTGACGGATCTAGTTGTCGTGCGTATCTTGTGACTTCCTTCTGGTTCACTCTAATCATGATATTTCATCACTTAGGGAGTGCTTGAGACTCTATATCTCATCATTGCCATTTCGCTGACCTTCACAAACATCGTGGTGCCGACCCTTACTGGGATCCTAGTTGACAGCCTCCTCCTCATCCCATGTTACATCATCGGAATCAGCCTTCCTGGTTCCTTTATCTACTGGGACTATCTCGGGAACGAGGTTGGAGATTGCTTCTTAATTCCCCATGAAGAGTGTCGTACGCTGTGGCACACGTTCGGAGCCCTGCAGTTACTCGCCATGGTTCTGCAGTTTTTTGGCTTGTACGTCCCTCTGGATTAAGCGCACATACCGTGACTAATTTGAATCACGCAGAGTGTTGACTATCATTGATCTAGTTCGTGTGATTCAGATCCATCGAGATCTAAAGAAGAAAGCCTTCAATGAAGTCAAATGAAGCACATCTGAACTGCGACCACGGACGCTGTACTTTTTACAATGTATTATATCTATATTTCGATTCCTACTCATTTGACATTTCGCTTTGGGGGTCAGACTGGGTGACTCTGCAAAACACAGCCGCAGGTGGTTATGTTTGATGGCCGAGGTTTTTAAAAATCCTTTTTTGAAGTCCATCAGATGGTACCACCATCATCGAAACACGGGAAAAGACGTACGGCCTCAAACTCCGCAAACACCCTCGAGACAGTGTCTGTATTTGCTACCAGCAATACACTCTCAGACCTCCGGATGTTATCATCACCAAAGTAGAACTTGTGAGGTGCGGTTCGGTTTGTCAACTACTCGAATCCAATCAAATTTTACTCACTTAGCCAACGTTCACTAGAGGTGGGATCACACCCCTGCATAGTAAATGCCCATTTCACTGCACGGAGGATCGCTTGTTCGATTCGGCGTGGAGCCATTCCAACTCTGGGATGTTTCGCTGCCTTGTTGGGTTCAAGCCGTAAACCACATACTCGAAGCCAAGCAAGTTTGTCCTCCGAACGAACTCTCCTCAACTTGTTATCGTTCATCGCTGTGCTCGTACACGCATCGATCCATATTCCAGTCCCTCCGAACCAACCCCATATTCTCGATCTTTCGCTTTTAAAGAAATGGCTCGATGGCGATGGGTCCGCACCCTTATTCACTGACTGCTCGCAAAATATTCTGGAGGACCCTCATTCGACTCGGAGTCGAGTCTTTCCCTTTCGAGTTCTGCGAAGAGTTTTTTCTTTTTTTCTCGCGTTGAAGGTAGGAATCCGTAAGTGGATCTTCCGAACGAACTCCGGTCGGCTGCTTATCCAGCATCGATCTATCGCTGGGCTCTCCCATGCGGCTGTTGACATTTCGACTGACTCCAGTGTCCCCAGACCCGACTCCTTCATTTTCTAGCGTATTTTAAGTAAATCAAACTCAAATTATACTAGCAATAGCTCGAGGCGGCGGGGCACCCCTGCATCAAGGGTTCAATCTGGTTCGGAATGGCCTCTGCAGGTCACCCGTTCGGGGTCGATTCCCGATCTTGCGGGAGAGAATCTCTTGGGGGCAATTTTTGTTCGCTTTTGCCTCCTCCTTTTGCCGAACCTCTCGGCGTTCTTGTTAATTAGAAGCCATGGCGCTTTGGAACCGCCACCACACTCACACCGTCCTCGAGGAAACAAGAGTCAAGAAAAAAAAGTGGATCTCAGGGAAGGCGAGAGCCCGGATCGAACAGGTGTATTAATGTTTAGGATGAAATAAATATTATTGCCGGATTCGAATGAAACACTGATGCACAACAGGTGCCACCTCACCTTACTTGGTTCTGTTGCGAGCCTGTGTAACACCGCGAGAAATTAGGAGGACACAACTGAAAATCTAACGGTCAAGAAAAAGAATTACTACGCGACTTAGTACTCCCTGGACAACAAATGACACTAAAATCGAAGTTAAGCGCGTTGACCGGTCCGAGATAGAAAAGCGTTCCGGGCGGAAGTAGATATATAGTGTGCATTGCATTGCAATAGGCGGAGGAGAATTGAAGTTTCCCTTAGGCCAGAAACACCCTGAGAAGTTAAGCATGCAGCCGACCACGCCCAGGGCTTGTGTCTCGGGCTGAATTGCAGGATGGAAACATGTAAACGGTAAGGAAGGTTTTGATCATTAGCTGGGGTGCGGCCGGCCGCGGGGAAGGAAGGAAGATTGGAGAAGGAGATTCCAGATACGCAGCGTTTCAAGTACGCAGTAGCAGAAGGTACATCTCGCAAGAGAGTGACGTAGATCTACGGGCCAGGACGCTGCGGATGAGCGACGGGAGCATCGAGGCGGGGAGCGCGAATGTAATCACCAGAGCAGGAGAACATCGCTGCGTGATTGCATAATGAAGTATTGAGGCAAGAAGATATGAGTGCATAGGACCAAGAATGCTGCATTCCGTCAGGGAAGATCTATAGCATGCCACCATCGGCCAGCTGCGGCGCGGTGTAAGTGAAGCAACGGGGAGATTGCCAGTGGAGTCCAGGGCCCAAAGAGTGCAAGATGGACGAAAGCCGTTTGGAGCATATTCACTGGCTTCCAACCTGCAGGAACCCAAGTTATGGTCCGCCCATGGTGGTGGGAAGAAGAGAGGCGGATTACGGTCTGTTGATGCGGAATGCATCGCCACATGTCACGGCTTTCTTCTTCCCACCACGTCCTCTTTCCCGTTCGTCTCAGTGGCTTTAACTCCTCGAGTCCAAATTGAATCGCACTCACCTGGGAAAGGACCGTCATATGTTCATATTTGGCACCTTGGCCGAGCTATCGATTCACTCTTCATCGCTGGGGCGGAACTCTCAAAAAACAACTTGTGGCGGGCCATGCTTGATCTTTCGCTTTCCGGCTGACCTCAAATGAAACGCAAATCAAGATGGAATTAGCTCGATGACTGTGGGTCCGCGCCTGCATCAAGTGAGCTATACCAGAATATATTCTGCAGGTACTCGGGTCGAGCCATTCGAACTCTGGCATGTTTCGCTCCCCTTCTTTCGTCCAAGCCGCGCCGTAAACCATGGACTCGAAGCCAAGCAATTTTGTTTTCTGAACGAACTCAATAATTATCGCCCATCACTGGCATCGATCGATATTCTGGTAACAGTGCAATGCCTCCCAACCAAGGTTCCTCTTCCTTCGTTTTCTGTCTCACCTTGAATCAAACACGAATGATACTAGAAATAGCTCCATGGCGGTGGGATGCGCCTGCACCAAGTGTTCTATCCAGTCCGAAAATACTCCCCAGGATACCCGTTCGACTGGGGGTCGAGCTCTGGTCCAGACACGTCGCTTTTTTCATGATCCCTTTGGATTGGATTCTGCCAGCTTATAGATCTTTGCGCCAGACTCTTCCACTTACTTTCAACGCTCCAGCGATGCGTGAATCCGCGGTACCGGCACCAAAGTACTTTTGGTCGAACCCCAGGTGCGATTCGTCAGATACACGAGTCCGAATTGAATCACACTCATCTTTGCAACCGGTATAGGCTCGCATCGGCTTCATAGCGGGTGGACCGCACTTGCGCGCAGTATCTCTTTGGTAGGGCGAGCAGGCAGGATCTCCTGTTCGACTCAGTGTCGAGCCGTGCCCTGAAACTGTTGAAAATGTTCCTTGGTAAAGAACGTGTCTCGCAGACCCTGTCCTTGAACATTTTGGCCTGCCATCCCGCTCAACCTTTCCACCTCATATCTCACCTTTTACGGCCGGGGGCGAAGGGCATCGATTGATATTTCCACTATTGTTGTAGTGACGGGACTCAAATCAACTACAAATCAAGCTAAATAACAATGGACTGATTCCGTTGGGACCGCACTTGCAGCAGGACACCCGTTGGACTCGGGGTCGAGCCCTGATCGTCAAGGGAGAAGATCTTTTCGTCGGTTTCTCGAGACTTCAGCCTAGCGGCGGTCGAAAAGGTTTTTTAATTCTCTTTCAACGTCTACGGGGAGGACCTTTTTCCCTATAAGGTGTATTTTCCACCAAATTTACTCTTCCTCACCACTGCAAAGTCTATCATACCCTCATATCGGTTTGGTCGCGGTCGGACCGCACCCACGCACAGTAATTCTCCGATGTAGACCGTGCATGTAAGAACTCCTGTACGCCTAGAGATCGAGCCCTTGTCCTGTTTGTCGCGTTCAGCCCGTGCTTCAGTCGTCCCTGGCCTGCTCTCGCTTTCTACTCTAAGTATTCCTCTTGATTGTTCACCTGTCATCACTGGAGTCATGACCACGTCGTTGAACAGTTTCACTACTTGCGGTCAAAATCACCTTGCACTCCTTCGAGGGATGGCTTGAAGGCGGCAGGACCGTACCTGTGACTGCTGGATCGAACGTAATTTGTAGGTCACCCGTTCGACTTCGTCTCGTCTGATCTCTTTTATGTGTTTCGCTCAAGGCCTCGTTTTGCGGTAATTATACCCTGCCCTTCAACCCACCTCTTCCATTTGACTGTTCACCGCTCATCACTCGGGCTCTCGATGGGACGGTTTTCCAAATGGCTGCAGTCCAACGAAGTCACGCTCGGCAAGGTCCGCTCATAATACCCAGATAGCGGCTTGATAGCGGTGGACCGCGTCTGCATCAACTGTCCTATCCTGTCCAGATAAGAATCTACAGGTCACCCGTTCGACTCGGTCGCGCCGTCCTCTTTCGTTTGTGGTTCGGCATTCATAATCCATTCTTCTTCCTCGCCAACGGCTCTCTCAAACGCTCAGCGTTGTTCTGCCTCATTTGTTTTGGTATCTCTGGTATTTGGGACGGTACAATACCTGAAGTTTCATCTCTATCTTTGCGACAATGTGCAATCGCAGGACTCTGAGGTGCCGTTTATCAACTACTCAAGTCTGAATTATATTGTATTTACTTGCACAGATATCGTTGTAGCCTCACGGCGGCTCGATGGCGTTGGAAATGATTCTCAAGTCCTTCAGTGCAGCGCGATTCAATAAACATGAACGTAGGTGAGACAATCAGCCGAAACGCAGCCCCGACAGACGAGGATTCGAGGAAAGATATGCTGCTGCAAAGTACCAAAAAAGCAGAGAAGGAAATACGGCGCGGAGGGTAGGCTTAATTCGTAAGTCGAGAGGTGGTCACCACAGGTGGGCCTCCGGACTGCTGTGATTTTCAGAGGATTCGGGAAAGGTAGGGCCGAATAACAGTAAATTTCAACAGCTTTATGGGACGAGTCGCCCCCCGTGAGGAACGGGTGATCCGTCCATGACCATTCATGAACAGGTCACTTGGCGCACGGTCTCACCGTCATCGAGCCATCCCGACTCCTCGGCGCCTGCTTGAGTTGCGGTTGAATTTAGTTGCCCGGGAAACATAAACCGAAAGACTACTAAAATAATTTGTTCTTGACCGCGACCCAAGGGAATTGCCAGAGCTCAGTGCCAAACTATAAGAAACTTAGGGAAGGGTGTTGGGAGGGTAGAATCCCTGAGCCTTGACCGAGGAGATTAAGGTGAAGGTGATAAAGTGAACGAATGAAAATGGAAACGAGTTCCCAACCCAGGAAAGGGGCGACTCGGGGTCGCTGAAAGTCTTAGAGCCATGAAAAATATTTCCAATCCCAGAAAAATACACTGCAAAAACTAGAAGTCCTTGTAACATCTTCAGTCGAGGTCATTCAGACCAATCTCTCTGTCGCCCAAAAGACCCTTGATCTTCTCGATCGCGGTCTCCGTCAGGTCGGTGGCAGCAAGGCCGGCGGCAGTCCCAGCGAGGCCCTTGCCTATACTGGAGCCCAGGCCGCGTTTATTGTTCTGTATTTCGTTGACATACTCAAGGAGAGTGTTGACCTCGTCATCACTGAGGTCCTCGAGGTCGCGCTTGGTGGAATTTCCACTGTGGCGGGGGTTAGACAAACGCCGAGCATGCCGGTGAAAGAACCTTACCCGAACAACTTGCCGAGGATGCCGCCAATCGCCAAACCACCCACGGCAGAACCGACACCGTCTGCCAAGCCATCGCCAATGACGCTGCCGATGCCTTTCTCAGCGGCCTTGGCAGCACCTTCGACCGCCCCGGCAGGGATACTGGTGCGGCGCTGGTTCCCAGCAACAGCATTCACTCCCTCAACTGCAACACCGCTGGCGACGCCACCGATCACGGCGTTCTTGATCGCATCCTTGAGGCTCGTCTCGCCAACGCCGACGAGTTTCCCGAGAGCGGTTCCCAGCGCTCCACGGCCTTCGAGGTCACGGCTGAAATTTTGTCAAGCCGAAATCTTAGGAGGCAATTTATGTGATCGACTCACCGAGTTGCGGAACTGTTATCATCCCCTCCGAGGAGGCCCAAAAGCCCGGAGACAGCCCCGCCAGTAAGCAGCCCCTTCCCGAGAGATTTTCCAAGACTGGCAATCGTGCCAGATGGAATCGTAAGGCGAGCGTCGAGTTCCGGATGCACCTCAGCAGCAGGTCCCGGGACTGGAGCGGAGAACGCAGAAGGCGCGACTGCCACGAGGACAATGGTACCGGCCACAACTTTGGAGTACATTTTATATCGAAGAAAAACTTGAGGGATTTGATGGAAAGAGATATAGAACTGGTATAGTTGGCAGCTGAGTGCTCGAAGTTGAAAGAATGTGGCGGCAGGAATGAAAATCGAAAGACTAGAGTTGCTTGTGAGTCTTGGGAGAAAATTGCTTTGGAGGCACAGTCACTTACTACACAGTATCTGAAGGGGTGAAAGGAAGAAGGAGGCTGATGAAAGTGGAAGGCCAGTCCCCGATATTTATACTGGAGGTCAAGGCTTTGCTAATCATCTCTATTTTCCCGCAGTTCAGTTTTCAGGCAGTGGCGGGCGTGAAAGACCGCTTTCTATTTTCTGAATGCGGTAGTGAATCGTCCAATGGAACGGCTGCAACACCCATGTTCTGCACTTTGGACCCTCATTACTGTTGTTGTGTGTGAGGTTCATCTGGCTAACGTGGTGGCATCTGCTTCTGGATTTTACATCTGCTGTTGAATGGATTCAGAGTTCTGTTTTGTGATTCAAGGGCGGGTCAATTCAGCTAGTCCCACGATGAAAACAAGATCCCCCCCATCCTGCCAAGTTGTTCGTTGCAATTGAAACCCAGTCGCCGCGGGACCGGCATCCGTTGATTCCTCCCACTAGCTCTGACTGATTGCCGCACGGGAGCAGGGTAGCTCATCTTCCCATTGTTGGGCGCGCAAGCAGACTTTCTGCACCGTGATTCCTTCCTCCCTTTAAAGTGTTGTAGCATTTGCTCAACCATTCCAGGTAAGAATCTGCGCAGGAAGCATTAATATTCAAATCCAAACCTGGTTGCGGTCATTGTACCTGACAAACTGCTAATCTCCGTTGATCTCCGCAAGGGCTCAACAGATTTCTGCGGTCCGCTTTCCACAAGCTACGACATTTTTCGCAGTCATCCTCTGGTGTTACACCCCCTGGATGTGCTTTGTTGGATCATGGAGTCTTGAAGGTGGGATGCTTAAATTAGTGCAGGTGAAGCAGTTTTGATGCTGCAGAGAACGCTCCACCGCTTTCAACCAGCAATCAGAGATAGCTCAATCTAAAACACAGCATCCTGCCTTCAAGACTCCATGATCCAACAAAGCACATCCAGGGGGTGCAACAACAAAGAATGACTGCGAAAAACGTTGTAGCTTGTTGAAAGCGGACCGCAAAAATCTGTTGAGCCTTGCGGAGATCTTGGGGACCCGTCTAGAGTGAAGAACTGAGGACAATAATCGCCAGAAGGGAGATCAACGGAGATAAGTAGTTTGTCAGGTACAACAAACGCAACCAGGTTTGGATTTGAATATTAATGCTTCCTCCGCAGGTTTTTACCTGGAATGACCGAGAAAATGGTACAACACTTTGAAGGGAGGAAGGAGTCACGGTGCAGAAAGCCCTCTCGCGCTCCCAATAATAGGAAGATGATTTACCCTCCCGTGCGGCAATCAGTCGGAGTTAGTGGGAGAAATTAAAGGATGCCGGTCCTGCGGCGACTGGGTTTCAATTGCAACAAACAACATGGTAGGACAGGGGGGATCTTGTTTTCATCGTGGAGCTAACTGAATTGACCCGCCCTTGAATCACAAAACAGAACCCTGAATCCATTCAACAGCAGATGGAGAATGCAGGGGCAGATGCCACCGCATTAGCCAGATGAACCTCACACAACAACAGTAATGAGGATCCAAAGCTGCAGAACGTGGGTGTTGCAGCCATTCCATTGGACGATTCACTACCGCATACAGAAAATAGAAAGCGGCCTTTCACGCCCGCCACTGCTTGGAAATTGAACGGCGGGAAAGTAGAGATGATTAGCAAAGCCTTGACCTCTAGTATAAATATCAGAGGGTCGTCTTCCACTTTCATCAGCCTCCTTCTTCCTTTCGCCCCTTCAGATACTGTGTAGTAAGTGACTGTGCCCCCAAAGCAATTTCCTCCCATGACTCACAAGCAACTCTAGTCTTTCGATTTTCATTCCTGCCGCCACATTCTTTCAACTTCGAGCACTCAGCTGCCAACTATACCAGTTCTATATCTCTTTCCATCAAATCCCTCAAGTTTTTCTTCGATATAAAATGTACTCCAAAGTTGTGGCCGGTACCATTGTCCTCGTGGCAGTCGCGCCTTCTGCGTTCTCCGCTCCAGTCCCGGGACCTGCTGCTGAGGTGCATCCGGAACTCGACGCTCGTCTTACGATTCCATCTGGCACGATCGCCAGTCTTGGAAAATCTCTCGGGAAGGGGCTGCTTACTGGCGGGGCTGTCTCCGGGCTTTTGGGCCTCCTCGGAGGGGATGATAACAGTTCCGCAACTCGGTGAGTCGATCCCATAAATTGCCTCCTAAGATTTCGGCTTGACAAAATTTCAGCCGTGACCTCGAAGGCCGTGGAGCGTTGGGAACCGCTCTCGGGAAACTCGTCGGCGTTGGCGAGACGAGCCTCAAGGATGCGATCAAGAACGCCGTGATCGGTGGCGTCGCCAGCGGTGTTGCAGTTGAGGGAGTGAATGCTGTTGCTGGGAACCAGCGCCGCACCAGTATCCCTGCCGGGGCGGTCGAAGGTGCTGCCAAGGCCGCTGAGAAAGGCATCGGCAGCGTCATTGGCGATGGCTTGGCAGACGGTGTCGGTTCTGCCGTGGGTGGTTTGGCGATTGGCGGCATCCTCGGCAAGTTGTTCGGGTAAGGTTCTTTCACCGGCATGCTCGGCGTTTGTCTAACCCCCGCCACAGTGGAAATTCCACCAAGCGCGACCTCGAGGACCTCAGTGATGACGAGGTCAACACTCTCCTTGAGTATGTCAACGAAATACAGAACAATAAACGCGGCCTGGGCTCCAGTATAGGCAAGGGCCTCGCTGGGACTGCCGCCGGCCTTGCTGCCACCGACCTGACGGAGACCGCGATCGAGAAGATCAAGGGTCTTTTGGGCGACAGAGAGATTGGTCTGAATGACCTCGACTGAAGATGTTACAGGGACTTATAGTTTTTGTAGTGTATTTTTCTGGGATTGGAAATATTTTTCATGGCTCTAAGACTTTCAGCGACTCCGAGTCGAACCTTTCCTGGGTTGGGAGCTTGTTTCCATTTTCATTCGTTCACTTTATCACCTTCACCTTAATCTCCTCGGTCAAGGTTCTGGGATTCTATCCTCCCCACACCCTTCCCTCAGTTATAGTGCAGCAATGAGCTCTGGTAATTCCCCCTGGGTCGCGGTCAAGAACAAATTATTTTAGTCGTCTTTCGGTTTCTGTTTCCCGGGCAACTAAATGCAGCTGCAACTCAAGCAGGCGCCGAGGAATCGGAATGGCTCGATGGCGGTGAGACCGTGCGCCAAGTGACCTCTTCATGAATGGTCATGGGCGGATCATCCGTTCCTCTCGTGGGCCTAGTCGTCCCATAAAGCTGTTGAAATTTAGTGTTGTCCCTTCGAGAGCCCGAGTGATGAGCGGTGAATAGTCAAATGGAAGAGGTGGGTTGGAGGGCAGGGGTATAATTGCTGAAAAACGAGGCTTGAGCGTAACACATAAAAGAGACCAGACCAGACGAAGTCGAACGGGAGACCTACAAATTACGTTCCGGAACGCGATCCAGCAGTTGCAGGTAAAGTCCCACCGCCATCGAGCTATTGCTCGAAGGAGTGCAAGGTGATTGTGACCGCAACTAGAGGAACTGTCCATCGACGTGGTTATGAGTCCGGGATGACAGTTGAGCAATCAAGAGGAATACTTAGAATAGAAAGCGAGAGTAGGTCAGAGACGACTGAAGCACGGGTTGAACGAGAAAAACAGGACAACGGCTCGATCTCCAGGCGAACGGGAGGTCCTACGTGCACGGCCTACATCAGAGTATTACTGTGCGCGGGTGCGATCTGACCGCTGCCAAGCCGATATAGGGGTATGACAGACTTTGTATAAGCGAGTAAGAGTAAATATTTTGTTTCGAGTTGATGGCAAACGCACCTTTTAGGGAAAATGACCTCTGCGTAGACGTTGAAAGAGAATCAAGAAACCTTTCGACCGCTTTTAGGCTGAAGTCTCGAGAAACTGACGAAAGGATCTTCTCCTTGACGACCAGGCCTCGACCCCAAGTCGAACGGGTAACCTGCTGCAAGTGCGGTCCCAACGGAATCAGTCCATTGTTAAGTTAGCTTGATTTATAGTTGATTTGAGTCCCGTCACCACAACAATAGTGGAAATATCAATCGATGCCCTTCGCCCCCGGCCGTAAAAGGTGAGCTGTCAGGGGGAAGGGTTGAATGGGATGGGAGGTCTTAAATGTTCAAATGCAGGGTCTGCGAGTCACGCTCTTTAACAAGGAAAATTTTCAACAGTTTCAGGGCACGTCCCGGCCCCGAGTCGAACAGGAGATCCTGCCTGCACGCCCTACCAAAGAAATACTGCGCGCAAGTGCGGTCCAACCGCTATAAAGCCGATTTGAGCCTATACCAGTTGCAAAGGTGAGTGTGACTCAATTCGGACTCATATATTTGACGAATCGCACCTGGGGTTCGACCAAAGTACTACTTTGGTGCCGGTACCGCGGATTCACGCATCGCTGGAGCGTTGAAAGTTATTGGAAGAGTCTGGCGCAAAGACCTATAAGTTGGCAGAATCCGCTACAAAGTTATCATGAAAAAAACGACGTGTCTGGACCAGAGCTCGCCTCCACAGTCGAACGAGTGTCCTGTGGAGTATCTTTCTGACTGGATAGAACACGTGGTGCAGGCGCGTCCCACCGCCATGGAGCTATTACTAGCATCATTCGTGTTTGATTCAAGGCGAGACAGAAAATGAAGGACGAGGAACCTTGGTCTGGAGGGCATCGCACCGTTACCAGAATATCGATCGATGCCAGTGATGGGCGATAATAAGTTGAGGAGTCGGTCCAGAGGATAAAATTGCTTGGCTTCGAGTCTATGGTTTATGGCGCGGCTTGGACGAAAGAAGGGGAGCGAAACATGACAGAATTCGAATGGCTCGACTCGAGTCGAACGAGTGACCTGCAGCATATATTCTGGTATAGCTCACTTGTTGCAGGCGCGGGCCCACCGTCATCGAGCTAATTCCATCTTGATTTGCGTTTCATTTGAGGTCAGCCGGAAAGCGAAAGATCAAGCATGGCCCGCCACAAGCTGTTTTTTGAGAGTTCCGCCCCAGCGATGAGGAGTGAATCAAAGATAGAACTCGATAGCTCGGCCAAGGTGCCAAATATGAACATATGACGGTCCTTTCCCAGTTGAGTGCGATTCAATTTGGACTCGAGGAGTTAAAGCCACTGAGACGAACGGGAAAGAGGACGTGGTGGGAAGAAGAAAGCCGTGACATGTGGCGATGCATTCCGCATCAACAGACCGTAATCCGCCTCTCTTCTTTCCACCACCATGGACGGACCATAACTTGGGTTCCTGCAGATTGGAAGCCAGTGAATATGCTCCAAACGGCTTTCGTCCATCTTGCACTCTTTGGGCCCTGGACTCCACTGGCAATCTCCCCGTTGCTTCACTTACACCGCGCCGCAGCTGGCCGATGGTGGCATGCTACAGATCTTCCCTGACGGAATGCAGCATTCTTGATCCTATGCACTCATATCTTCTTGCCTCAATACTTCATTATGCAATCACGCAGCGATGTTCTCCTGCTCTGGTGATTACATTCGCGCTCCCCGCCTTGATGCTCCCCGTCGCTCATCCGCGGTGTCCTGGCCCGTAGATCTACTTCTCTCCCTTACAAGACCTTTCTGTCTGCTATTGCGTACTTGAAACGCTGCGTATCTGGAATCTTCTTCTCCAATCCTTCTTCCTTCCCGCGTCTCAGCTAATGATCATCCTTCCATACCGTTTACATACTTCCATCGTGCAATTCAGCCCGAGACACGAGCCCTGGGTGTGGTCGGCTGCATGCTTACACTTCCCAGGGTGTTTCTGGCCTAAGGGAAACTCCAATTCTTCTCCGCCTATTGCGATGCAATGGTCGTCCTCCGATGGTGATTTGGCCTCCACTGCCGTCGTTAGTCTTGTGGGCACCGGCGGAGACGGTGCCGATTCTAGCCCGGCACTTTTGGAGGCGAGTTGTTTTCCTGCATATATACCGTCCGTTAAAAGGCGATTAACGCGCGCGGCTTGCCTTTAGGACCTAGGGTATCATATTTACATGCCGCCTGGGCCATTACCCACCGCAGTTCGCCTCACAGCGATTACGCTAACTCGACAAATTTTGAAGGTGAGCTATTTTTTTTTCATACTCATCCTCCAGAAAGAGAAATGTATCAGGGTGCGTAATTGTACTTTGTGACTGAAGCTATTGTCCTCCGATCACCACCGCCATTCGACTCGTGTGCGCCGTCAGATACAACGGTCATGATGACTAGGCACTTTTGGAGGTGAGTTGTTTTTGTCCCTTATAAACCTTTTACAAAATCAGACTAATGTCCTTGGCTCTACCTTGATACGTAGGGAATCGTCCTTCAATAATGGTTTGGCCGCTGGCTCCGCCGCTCGAGTCTGCATGGCTGGTCTACCGCACCCAGGCATCGTGCGCTGACTTACCGTCACCGCTGTCGGCGCAACGATGGCTGTCCGAAGCACTGATGACCCCAAATCGAGATTTTTCATAAGTGAGTCTTCTTTGTTGCTACTAAAATGAACCCCAATAGATAAGTAACTAGTAGTAGTTACTTATCTATTGGGGTTCATTGTTCGTCAAATTGAGGATTTATTTCCCTTGAAAAAACCCCAGTCACACTAGTATTCATTGGGGCACATTCAGTACATTAATTGGTGCTCAATACAAGTCCCTGATAGTCAATACATATTACAGTGAATTCAAAAAATCGCAATATATTTACATTGCCAAACCCACCAAACAACCTTCTAACCCAGCAGCCCACTTCACGTACGCGTACATAATCCACCACAGCGATTTAGAGTTCGGCTTCGTGGTCTTCGCCTCTCGTACAATGTCCTCAGTCGCGTTCTGCCACGACTCGCCCGGTTCGAAGTTGGCAGCTTCGACAACATCAAATTTGTGGCCGGCCCAGGCACCAACCTTGACATTGCTAGGCTGAGGGTCGTTGTACTGATTCAGATTGGGCCAGAGGATGCGCAATGTGAGCACGAAGTCCAAGGTCAGCCAAGGCAGCCCGCTGATGGCGAGGCACACGGTGTCTTTGAAGCCCTCGCGCTTCACAGCTCGAAAATGCACCACCTCCTTCGTATCGAGATTTCGCAGCACCCACTTGCTGCGGTTGTGCACACTTGGTGGGTGGAAGAGATCATTCGTCATGGTGCGCTGCAGGGAGGCCTGCAGCTTCTTCGGAATGCCGCTCGACTCGACTTTCGTGGAGAAGGCTGCCAAGCATTGGCTGCTCAGGCTGTGGACATCGACGACCTCGCTGTAGTCGTTCAAGGCTCTCCAGTTCCACCGGCGTACGGGAGACATGCCCATCCTGGGACGCGTGCCCATTTGTCCGCGAACTTTCCAGGCTTCCATCTCTTCAATCAAACCGGGGTTGACCTGACGGAATGAGTCAGGGACGCTCGTGAGGTGGGTGCTGGTGCATATGATGGGCGTCCCGGCCCATGGCGCCATGCGGCGCTGGTATTCATTCTGCAGCTGGCACATGGCAATGCACCACAACGTCTGAGAACACAGACCCAGTGCAATTAGGTCATCGACGTCGAGATCCGCCGAGATGATGCAGAGAAGCTCAGCCGCAAGCTTCTCGAGCCGGGACGACATGTCGGGTGCTCGGACGAGTTGGCGCAGGAGGAACGGAGATTTGCTATCGTGACCGACGCGGGCGAGCTTGCCAAAGGCGTCCCATGACAAACCACTGTTGAAGAACCCCAAGGGTCCGGCATCGTACCACCTCTCCTTCCTGTCGGACGGGAGCTCCTGCTTTTGACTCAGCCCGGGGGCGAGGAATGTCCAGAGCGGAGGGCTTCGGGTGGTCTGGTCAACACCGGGAGGGCACATTGGGGCGAGTGAGATATGAGGGTAGGTGCAGAGGAAGGAGGAAGGAGTGAGTCAGAACGGATAAGGAGTGAGTCAGAACGGAGGCTGGCTGATCGGGAGCGCGACTGATGATTGGGCCGCGTCGCGAAGGAGTAGTCACGTGAGATCCTAGCGTATACAACCCGGTGTTTTGGGAGCATCCTGCAAATATTCATATCCGCACAACTGGATACAGGTGTGGTCCCATCGCCATCGAGCCATTTCTAGTTTCATTCTCGCTTGATTTGAAGATGAGCCAGAATGCGAAAGATCGGGAGTATTGGGTTGGTTCGGAGGGACTGGAATATGGATCGATGCGTGTACGGGCACAACGATGAACGATAACAAGTTGAGGAGAGTTCGTTCGGAGGACAAACTTGCTTGGCTTCGAGTATATGGTTTACGGCTTGAACCCAACAAGGCAGCGAAACATCCCAGAGTTGGAATGGCTCCACGCCGAATCGAACAAGCGATCATCCATGCAGTGAAATGGGCATTCACTATACACGAGTGCATAACACCGCTAGTGAATATTGGCTAAGTGAGTGCAATTTGATTGGACTCGAGTAGTTGACGAACCGAACCGCACCTCTAAGTTCTACCTTGATGATGTAAGGAATCGTCGAGAAACGGCCATTCTGTGAAGGACCCAGCGAACCCAGCCAAAGTACAACGCCAAGGATTATGTGCTGTTCTCAATCATTGCATAGAGGGAGGAAAATAGATTGGACTTTGAGGAGGGGAGAGAAAAATGGAAGAGAAGGGGATGCTCGAGTCACGTAATGCTGAGAATGGTAGGTTGAGACGGAGGACAAGAACAGACAAAAGACCATCGGCGACAGGGCTGAGCAACAGCGCCGAACAAAATAAAGAACGGTTACGTAATTAGTGCATGACAGATCCAGTGATAAACGGTGGGCGGTGTGGAGAGCAAGTTCATTGAAACCACTGTAGAAAAAAATGGCGACAAGCGTTCCCACCATGGTCGATCCCGAGTCGAACGAGAGATCCTGCGAGCACTGAAACAAATGTCACTTTGCGCAGCTGCGGTCCGTCCGCTGTCAACCCCGGGCCATTATGAAGCTAGAACAATCTTGAGTAGGGATTAAATCGGACTTGGATAGTGGGCGAACACAGGGGAAATCGTCGGATGAAGGCCTTGCTAAACAGTGGGTACTGGGGTGAACCCTGAAACGGTATTGAGACAGCCCAGACTGAGTACAGCAGATTACGCCATCAGTGTAGAGAAGTTACTGTGCAGCTCCGGAACTAACGCAAGGCGAATGGGACAAACAGGAGAGATGTGACCAGATTCGGACGGTGGTGGCGGGAAGAAAGCAAGCCGATGCCGCGATGCGTGACCGTCACGCATCAATAGACCATTTCTTTCCCACCATGAACGACGAGCATTCTCGATCCCCTGAGCGCATATCCCTTTTTTACTACCATTTCTTCTGGCTTGAATGGCACGGAGTGGAGTTCCCGTCGGAAGTACTACACGAATCCTTGATGTCACCATCGATTCCCCGCTCCTGGCTGTTCCGGGCCTTCCGAAATCTCATCTTGGCTGTCTCCGCTTGTGTGGACCCCGCGACCAGGTTGAACACAGCCCAAAACATAGCCGCACGTGCCGCACAGCGCCGAAGGGTGGTGTCAACGTATGTGATTACACCTCTTCGACTCGGGTGTCCCTCATTACTCTTCACGAAAGCCACTCTTTTACTCCTTGTTCGAATGTTGCTCTGTGGGTCTTTTCCTGCCCAGCAGCTCAATTGACTGTCTTAGAAGGCCAGTATCTCACCTGCGGTACAGACGGCCCAGCTCCCGTCCTATTTGACTAATACTTGTCTTCAGTTCCACTACCATCTCATACTTTACGACCACTTGCACATCGCAGAAAAGGTGGAGGTACGCGTGGCGTGCCCGAGACTCCGTTTTCACGGAAGGCGCCATCGAGTGCCCGTTCGACTCGGGTCCGCGCCATACGAGTCATCGAAAAATATTTTTATTCACAGGGATGACTTTATTTTCATGCTCCGCAAAGTTTGGTTCGGCGCGTGTGTAACAGTATCCATTTATCATTCCCGCTGGCGGGAAGACATTTACCTGCAGCGTCTGTTCTATACTCCCTAAACGAGCTGGGCCGCTTGGGACTACCTTTTCTAAACACGTCCCCTCTCGATACTGACTGACTGAAATCCTGAAAGTCCGATGAGTCTGTTCCACAGAAAAGCATCAACGGTGATTTTTCGGTGAGCCTCTTGTCTTCAAACAGGGCTTTTGAACGGCTTTCCATTTTACAATCCCATTTCATATGTACTACCTCTTGACGGCTCAATCGAGGCGGAAACTGGCAGCACTCGCTGCGAAGCCTTGGGAGAAATCAATCAAGAATCGTCAACGCGAGCTAGGAATTGTCTTTTCTTTGGCTCGGCATTGGACGCTCACGTCCGTTATTGGCAACTTTAAGGTGAGCATTCATCTGTGCATTCTGATATTTACACCCTATGTGCTACAACCTATACGCGTGTGGAATCTGCTTCCGATTCCTCTGAGAGCGATTCTGGATACACATCCGTGCACGTTGAGATCGATACCCCCCGTTTCTTATTCTCTCGTCGTCTCGCACCTAACGGACCTGGGACGCAAACTAGTGCGGAGGGCTTGGTTTCTCTATCGCTTTCGGACTGCTCTGCAGAGATGCTTCGGGTGCCCGCCCATTCACCTTCCGCCACCCACAGAGTAGCGAATACAACACCCATAATCGTGAAGTGAAAGTTGACAGCCTCGATGTAGAGAGGAGTGAGACTGTTGGGATTTGCGAGGTAGGTGGTTAATTGAGCAATGCCGAGGATAACGGGGAAGACGAAGTTGGATACAGAGATCCAGAACAGAGATTTGATTGTCTGCGACATGGGCCCTGTAGAGACGGCCGTGAGTGGATTTTCAAGGGCAAAATGATTCACTGACTCTCACGAGTGAACATAGCCTGTATGTACACGCGGCTCAAAAAAATCGCAGAAGAGAAACTAAATGGTCAGAGTAAGTTTCTGATGGGATGAACGGGAGGAGAATCTGACACACATATCGTCAAATAATTGCAATGCCCATTCGATCTTAATCGAGGGCAAATGAAAGGCGAGCACCTGAAGTGCTTCCCCTGCATATTCGTCTCTGCTAGTGTTGATCGTTTTGACAAAACGCGCCAGGAAGATGGCGGCATTGATCAGGCGTGCTATCATGGTGAGGATAGGTACGCCCATGAAGAAACAGAATTTGAGAGACGATGTCCGCGCATAGGGATATACCGCGTAAATTCGCAGGAGGAGGATACCGTCAATCAATGCCGGTACAATGACAATCCATGCGCCCATGAGGATGACGACGCGAGGGTTCAACGGGTCATTGGGAGACAACAAGTTCTGAAACTGATGGAAAATCTCAGAAATTATTTCGAGTCAGAAGTTTAGTAGGATTGTACCTCCTGCGACACTTGAGCTACAGCATAGCCAATTCCCAAAATAAGCCCAAGGGCGTTCAAAATGAACACCGGCTTCCGCCTCAAGGACGGAGTGGAGAAGAAGAATAAAGCCAGCAGCATGCAAATGAGAGCTGAACCCATGGTCGCTCCAATCATGAGAAAATTCAGCGCCGGGCCGATCTCGGCGAGCCACAGGGTTCCCGGTGGAGGTACAGGGAGGGAAGTAAGGTTCGTAGATGGCGTAGACATGATGTGAGGGGAGACATAATCTCAGGTGCGGACGCATTGGTATTTAAGGTGCAATAATGCTATGCCGCGAATGATGAATGTTTTGAAGGTATCATGGGCTAATTATGGACCATCCGAACAGCCTCGCGGCATGTCGGCTTCGAAAGTCCCATGGTCCCGTGCTATCGTCTGGATGTATCCCCAAAACATTCTATCATCGACTTCTGGAACGACGGTCCAGGAGTCTCTGATCAAAAGGCCATTGCCGTGGTAGGTACTTGGAGCTCGGGGGTTTCGAATAGAAGCGCCGGAAACACTCTGGGAGAGTTAATCTGTTGTGCTGGCTTCCATCTGCCATGCCTCAAATAGAAAACCAGTACTGATTAATATGTATTGTCTCTGCTGCCGTCTTCGTGTTTAGCGCAATTTGGGCCGCCCCAATCGTTTCCATTCGCTCCCCGATCGTATAAGCCATTCAGAGGATGGTCCCGAGTTGTAACTTATTTATTGTACCACGTTCAACAGGTGACTGAATATATCAAATGCCAGGCTGTGCTGTTTTTTTCGCTCTTGACTATTTGATTTCAGGGGCAAAACTGTCGCCAAAATTATTTTTTGTTCTCGATCTGCATCTACATGATCAACTATCTTCTGTTGGGCTCGATACGAAACCGAAACCAGTGATCCATCATCAAGGACCTGCCCAGCTATGGCCGATGGATTTTTGGGACCAAAATACGACGTCCAACACATCTTCCTGTTTGGAAATATTTTTCCCACCAGAAGAAACACTGAACCAAAAACCTTCCCACATGACTAATATTCTCCATTTCGCGGCCGAAACAGCGAAAAAGAACGAAGAAAGGGTGGGCCCGAAATCGAGGGTTTTTCCCAGATGAAAAGACCGCGAAAAATTGGCGGTGTTTTTGAGACAAAGAGGTGGTACGTTTCTAGGAGGTTCTCTCGTTAAAAAAATGGCTGGAAAAGTGATCACGTTTATTCCATTTTCCGAAGGAGTAGAAAAATGTGGCCCAAAAGCAGAACATGTTTGTAGCCGATGTTCTCAAGGTCGCGCGAAAGCCAAGACGAAAGCGAGGACAAAAGCGTAGTCGTGGGTACAACCATTCAACTCTCTCGCATTCAGTTACTGTCCTAAGCTGTACGGAGTCACGGACCCCCCGGCTGCATTACCGTTTTTTTTGGTCTGTCGCGGTAATGGTGAGGTTGGTTGCTTAAAAAAACCGTGACATCGAAAAAGTTCGAAAAAATCGCCCAAAACATACAGCTATCTACTTTGTTCGCACTTATAGTCCTAGTTCTGTTTTTTTTTTAAATTCCCGCTTTGAGGCGCTATCAAGTTCACAATGGTGCCCGTCAAAGCCTCTTTGGACAACGGTCACGATCGCGGTGGCTCCCGTTGCCTGAAAAAAAGACAACGGCCTTGTCACGGTACTCTGGCCGTTGCTCCCAACAACTTGGAACAGTAGCCTATTTTTCCATTTCCTTTATCTGACAGCAATGTTCCTGGTACCGGTTTAGGTTCCAGGTCTCCAAACGGTAAATCCGTGACACCTAAAACACTCACTCGATCGTGGATTACTAAGGTCACATTACGCCCGCTTCTCAGCTCGTTTGCGTAATAATCTGTTCTTCACACCGGGGAACTGAACCAAACGGAACAGGCCTGCTTTGTACGAGAGGTTATAGCGACATCTAGTATACAGTCCGGCTCCACGGTACAAGGGGGTGCCCAGAGGGCCTTACGAATATGGAATTGTTTTTCGAGTTCAGGCTTCTGCTTGCATGAGTTCGAATTACCCAAAGCGGCCTGATGACGGCCCGATCGTCCCGTCGAGTGGTAAACATGCGCACATTCGGTCTCCATGATCTAATTCTACTACTACTGGACTTTTCCCTTCAATTCGAAAGTCACGCGTCACGGACCCCTATGTCGATCACGAATTTTGGTCGCGGTCACGCATCACTCGGGCCTCTGTCGAACCTCGAAGCCGTCACGCAGGCCTCAAACTACCTGAAAACTGCAAAAAAGACGAAATTTTTCGTGTGAATGTCGAATTTTTGGAGGGTGTCACGCGAAAATTCGGCCGCCTTCGATATGTCGAAGGACCGGTGAGTATCCCTTCTGAGGTATGATACTGGAATCCGGACAAGATTTCTGAAAGTTTTTGACAAAAAAAACCCAAAGTGACCGCTTCGCTGAAAAATTGATTTCTGCAGTCTCAAAAAGCGTGGGAAAACAAAAATAATCCGGACAAGAGGTCCAAAACAGGCGATTTTCGGTATCAAACCTCGAAAGGCATAATCACCGGTCCTTATGTCGAATAGGCATTTTGGGTCACGCATCACGCCCCCTGTCGATTTGAACGAAAAAGTCCAGTAGTTCCACGACGCGGGCTGTCTGAAAACGGGGCCCGGGCCGTCGAGTGGTCGAATAAATTGAGGAGGGACGGTACGGTCAACGGCACGACCGTAACGGGTAGACGGCTGGCTTCTGAACTTTGCATACTAGTAAAAGGGAGTAAGATGGCGGGAATCCATGAGAGCGTAAATACTCGAGTAAAACGGGAGATTAAACGAACATCAAACTCCGCCATGACTCCCGGTATTTGCCGACATCCGTGCAAGTTGAGTGCGACTTGGAAGCTTTGACGCGGTACGGCATGGATAAAGCGCATTGGGTAGATGCGGGGAGACATTTGGCTACTATATTTTCCCAGTTACACCCTCTTGGTGGCAGAAAAAACGAAGCCGTTCCACGGCCGTGACGGCCCTATTTCAACGGGCCGTCGAGGTGGAAACCAGTGCCGTAGCCGTGCTGTCATCCTCTGGAGAAAATGGCTGACGGAACGGGCACGGCACCCGCGATCAGGTCGAAAATATATTCGCGTCGCCCATGCGCATTATTCATGGTTTGAGTACCCGTCCTCCATCATGCGGCCCAAGCCCCGTTGAGCTTCCGAATAGAAGGAAGGTCGTTGAGTCCGCTGATATACTCGGTCCAGATGTCTGTGTTTTTATTTTTATTTTGCACGGGATGGAACGTGTACCTGGGAAGAACATAGTCTTGTGGACCCAATCCCATTACTTAGTGCCATCTCAATCGTTTGTCGGAATATTTAGAGCAAGAAGGTAATCATAAATCCTGACGTCAATGGGATTGGCAGGTGACCGAAAGAAGGAGGAGGTGTGGGCAAATGATGAGAAGTAGAAGGTCCAGGAATTAACCGTACTATTAAGATTTACTGTCCAATTCATTGGGATTGTTTGGCCCTATCCCCTTCTGATACCTCCATTTTGTTGCTTCTGCTCTTGCACTCGATTTGTACAGCCTTTTGTTGACTTTGCTATCAAATTCTCATGCCTTCTATCCCAGATTTCATCGAAGCTCTGGAGTTGTCGAATTTAATTAGGCCGAGGTGACGAATGCGTGCCGTGGTTCTTTATGTTCAACTACGAGCTGCGGAATTAGTCTAAATTGGGCTGATTGTGCACAGTACCTGCAACACGAGGTTCGAGTGCTGTTGAACACATCTAAATCCAGTACATCTTTCACACTACGGCCACGTATCCCTCGGCATTGCTTCCTGGTATAAAGCGCATGCTGTTAGTAACTCTTCTCCCCCATCAGTCCCGCCCTCTTTTTTTTCCACCGACATCAAAACCAAAATTCCTGATCAAAGAATGTTCGATCATGGAGAATTTATCAACGCTTCAATTGATGTTGCCGCTGGATGTCCTGGTTTGTTACAACCACCTTCTCAACCTATAGGCTCCCCAAGACCCTAATCTTCATGGTATCGCTTTCTCGGCCGTCGATTTGGGGAACAAACTCTGCCTGTCATCTAGCCTAGGCCTCTGCTGTCAGCCATCGGTTTTCCGTCAAGATCCGCTATCTCGTAGGCAAACTGGAGCTTTGCACGCATGCAATCGTTCTGTGGGCACTCCCGAGCTTTGTCGAGGCAATATCCGTGTCCTGGAAGTTTGTTAATTATTATCTCAGAATTCTTGCACTGACATCCCGCACGACAAAACGACCCCAAGCGAGGCAAAATTGCCTTAAACATTGGCAATATCGTGTGCGATTCGATCTGAACCAACCCATCATCCTCACATGCATTCTTGCGCTGCAACATTCCGACTGATTTTCGCTTCTCATCAAGACATTTCATGTCAACCTTCTTCCGCCGTTGAAGCACCAATTGTCACAGAATATACATGTCAAATGTGCTCACTCGGAGCTGAAATAGTGTTCATACTTCAATGTTGTTGGTGCGTTCTTTTCGCTGCAATATGTTTTTCAACATTCAAAGATTTAGATACCGTGCCATTGTTTAAGTTTAGTTAGAGCTATTTCGAATACATCCCGCTGTGGAGGGGTCGGATGGCCGACGTGTGGAAATCCAACCTCACGCTGATTTCGGCTTTCGCTTATTTTTATTTTTATTCTTAGTTACATAATTGTTTGGACCTTAAATACGTGCCGTAGTGGCCAGCGAATCGCGATCCTACCTCCAACGCTCATCCGTATGAGCCAGTGTGAGCTACCACTCAATTTACGTGTCCTCTGCATCAGCAAACCCTGGGTGCCCTGTAGTTAAGGTCCCCCTTTACGTAGCACTACGTAGTCCCTGTAGTGGCCTGTAGTTTCTGTAGTTATGTGTAGTATTTTTAAATTTACAGAGTGTTACGTAGCACTACGTAGAGGGGGGGGACCTTCGACCCAGGTTTTGCTGATGTGCGTCTCCATTCGTCGACTACAAATTCACGCGGCACGCACTTCGGCGTGCGAACATTTTCGAAGCTTTGTTTTCACAGCCCTACGTGAATACGGCCATTTCCTCAGCCTACCGATACTCTATTCCCACACGACTTCACCAACCTATCTGTACCCTGATTTTCCTGCATATCATTCCTTTCCTCTACTCTAAAACGGACCGGCTACCAACCTCCTTCCAGAATCCGCATCTCGGGCGTACTTCCCTTCCACACCGCAGTCTTTTACTCTGTCTCATTTATTTTATGCGCCGGAGCGCAGCGCAGGCATATCTTGTGCTGAGTGAGTGGTTTGAGTCCTCGCCGTCATGTGGCTCGTCACCGCCACAGTACGTAAGAACCTATAAAAGGAAATGACCCGATGCCGAATGCGCTAAGGACTGAGTTCTATCACAGGCCCTAAGAGATTTTTCTTAGTTTATTCATTTTCGTGAGGAAATGTCGGGCAGCTGCCCCTTTAAATGTTTGTCTACCTTGAAGAGAGGAAAATTGGATGGTTTTTGCCATGCAGCCACATTCCCTCTTAATGTTTAAATTTCTCTCTTCTGTCTTCGGAGAGGCAGGATGGAGAGCCGGGTTTCCATTTGTGTATCTTCAATAAGACTTTGTAAATGAGGCGTCGTAAGCCATGATCCAACTATTCGGACAATAAATCCAAAGCAGCATGGGACACGCTTGGTAATCCATGATCTGGCAGTGGATCGAAACTCTGCATTTAATGCTTTTTCAGCCACGAAGTCCGGGAGATGTTAGATCGTGAGACAAGATTGGTAATCCGTGTTCTGGCGGGGGATCGAACTTTGATTTACCGATTTTTTCAGCTACAGAGCACAGGAGATGCTGGATCAATTAATGGTCTGGCAGTGGATCGAATTTCCGTATTTACGGAAGGGAGACATAGAACCTAAAACCGGACCAGTGTTGTCAGGGACCGGATAGTTGACCACCTCAGCGAGGGATACCCGCCCGACATGCCGAGACAAGCCATCACGGTGGAAGCGAATTGCAGGGTTGATGGAGAAGTGTTGAGGATCTAACCGTATATTCCGAGCTCGCGGGAGTCTCCGTCCGAACGTCGTCGCGATGAAAATACGCTGTGATGAAAATTTATGCTGTATTCTGAAAATTTACGCTGTCGCCGAGGTGAAAATTTCCGCAAGTCGCATCATTCGGAGTATCGGCTCGAACTCCAAGTCGGGCTGCCCCTTAATCCAATTAATTAAGGCCTTAGCAGTTATTCCAACACTGCGCAGAAGCGAGTTGCAGGGTTGACGGAGAAGTGTAGGAGCCAATGGGCAAACCGGCATTTACACCAGCGACTAAGGGCCGGCCTGTTGGCCCGACCGCCAGGCCAGGAAAAAAACAATTGCCCCCAACTTTCTGAGCAGGAAAAAGGTTAGAAATTATGTTGGCCAAATTTAATCCACCCAGAAGGCGTCGAACCCATCGATACATCTCCATTCCGCCTGTCATAGCAGAACAAATCCATATATGGTAACTGCAGTGGTCTTGTTTGGCACAGGCATCTATTTCTCAACTGAGTTGAAAAACCAATTTGATGGTTCAACTGCGATCCTGAAGACACCTGAAGCATCTACCTCTAATCCTACTGATGCGGACCATTTTCGGCCAACTAAACATGTGGGAAATTGCCATATGCTGCGTGGGAATAATTACGTAGTTAATTAGTCCCTGGCCGAGGTCAGAAAAAGGAAAATCGGCCCTATATCTTTTTTTTTAAATGCCGGTTGCCTCTTGGTAGGAGCCGCCGTTTGTTATTCGGGTGACGAGTCTAAACACATGGGGCAATTTGTGTTAAAACCATAAACACCTGCGATTTGCAATTATTTCTTCCCTTCCTTCTACGATGTCTTTCAATGCTGACATCACTCTTGGGTAAATTCATTCTCACCGAATCTTCGAAACACACCCTTACTTCGTTCATCTAGGGCTGTGCTTGTGGGAACCTGGGCAAATTCAGTGAGCATTCGTCTCGGCATGTTTTTTACGTTGTAAGACACTTATGGATTCTAGGCTCTGTTCACAGTCGAAATTGTTCAGGTATGTGGGTCCAAAGTCTATGGTGGAGAGACGCTAAACAAGCTCCAGGCAGCTTACTACTACCGCCACTTCAAACACGACAGTTGGATGTTGAAGGTTTTATCCTTAGGTCGTACCGTGTTAATTCTCTGATCTTCCGTCCCGCCTCGTAGCTGCTAGTATCATCTGCCATTGCAATCGATTCCGTGCTGATGATCGCGGAATATGCCGCTGTATATCTTGTGTGTATCTGCTTCTTCCGCCATATGAACGGGCTAATATATGTGCAGTACACAATCACTCACTGGGGTGTGTTTTTCCACTTGATCTACCACCATCGCTGACCCAGTTCGCTTTTCTTAGGAGATTTTGCATATCTCCAGAACCAGGATTGGGCAAGTCATTTTGGGTCCTATTGGAAGAAACATAATCAAACGCATGTTATCAAACAGCCGTACCCCCTCTACCTCTTTTCGACTGGCGCAGTGGCCGCTTTGGCCCAAAGTTTCCTGACAGTTAGATATTGGCTCCTGTGCGCGTTTATATCGCTGAGTCGGGGCCCAGTTCCTAACTCGTTCTAGAACCAAAAACCATTTCATCACCCTCACTTTATTCTTTTTTATCATGATCGCAGTAAGCTTCTATCCCTCCGCCACCCTTTAGGCTCTGGTTTCAACCGTCCCTGGCAGGCCGGCGGGGCGTTCGGTACTGCTGCCATGATCGTGATCTTCCCCGGATTTAAGGATCGGGCGAAAGCCATAATTCCCGCCACGTGGGTTGTCATCTCTTCTGAAGTCTGTTCGACCTGAACTAACATGCGAATGTAGAATCTGGCTCATCGCAGAGGCCGTGGCAGACATTTCTATTGCGTTGACCCTTCTGTTGGAACTCTGGAAGGTCAAGTCCTCGTTCAAGGAGACCAGGAGGTGAGCTTGCGAGCCAGCATCGCTGACCGACTTTAATTCTCGTGGGTAGTCTGCTCAATAGACTAGTGACACAAACGATCCAGACTGGAACTGCTGGAGCGACGATAGCATTGCTTGTCTTGGTCCTGTAGGTTCCATAAATGTCCCATATTTGTCGCACTCATACAACTATTCGTTTAGATTTCTGGCAAATAAACAAAGCAACGGTGAGTTTCTCGGCCTTCTATTTTCCATCCCTGGCTCACATATCCCAGTCCCCACCGGCATCGCCTACTGTCTAGGCCGCATCTATTGTATTACCATGGTTCGTATTCTAATAGAAAAATCTCTGCGTTGGTGGCGTCTCGCAAACCTTTAAGCTCGCGAATCTCAATCGCAGGAAAACCGAAAAAACGTGGTCAAGCAAGGGAAAATCTTCGGGTGTAAACCCCGAGACTCACGGTGAGCGTGTAAATCAGGAGCGGAGTGGAGGCGGCGACGAGTATGGCGGCATTCGTATGTTTTTGTTTGCACTTTGCTGACGCTGACGCTGACGCAATGCAACTCCAGATGTCCACCGGACCGCTGTGGTATTCCAAATTTCAGGTTCTGAATAGATCTGTCGCTGATCCTCCCTCGTAAGGTTCGTATTGACACTTCGCAGGAGTTTTCTAAAGGCTCATTCAAAACCAACGTGCAATATTTCTCTGGTTTAACCTCTATCACGCCGACGCTGACGCGGTAATAATTCTAGCCCGGTCAGGGCCTTCCTGATGATAGCCACACCGTCGAAATAGAGATGACAGTGAACGATTCTGCTTCGTACACGTCCAAGAACAAGCAGGACCTGTTCGCGGAGTGATCTTCTCGAACTTTTGGTATGCATGTTAATTATTCATTGTAACATGTTAGTCATGCGTTTCCAGGATTTCGGAGAACGTCACCCATTGGAACCTACGATTGCGTGTCTGGAAACACCCAGATGGCGAAATTTGTAGAATTAAAACTGTCCATGTCTGATCATACTGTCACTTACTGTCGCTTATTTTCTCTTAGTAATCTTAGTTACTGTATAATTTTCTTACTCTCCTCCTAAGGGGGTGTAAATGCAGATTTAATCGGCCGCAAGATAAAGCGATGATTTCGGACCTACCACCCTAAAAATAAATGATTAGATGCCTTAAAGATGTCTTAAGAGATAAGGATAATTACGGCCGTTAAGTTAAGGGAAAATCGGGGATTCCCGCCGGATATAGTAGACGTCGCCCGTAAGATACAGACGCATCGCCGGCAAGATGCAGACTAGTTGCCCTCAACTTTTTTTTGTCTTTGTACTGCGCGAAACTTCCGTCTAAAACTTCCCGCAACAAATTGGGTCACCGCAGGCTGTTTGCTTTGAATCAATGCCCACACTTGAGACAAGAAAGGCAATACTCAACAGTTTGAAATAAAGGTAAGAGGAACAAATTGGGACGGAACTGGAGTACAACTATAACCAGCTATTCGTTGAGTTTTTTATGACTTTCTGGCCTTGTTGATCCTCGTTCTTACCAGTGTCTGACGGTCTGTTCAGCATTTGACTTAATGTACTGTAAAAGAATTTTGGGGGTACCCCATCTACGAATGTGAATTGCAGCAGGTTGTTGGATTCACTACCTGAATTCACTTCAAGAAAGGTACAGCCTCGGGTGGAGTGCCATCGAACCGCGATCTGTCGACCGGACCGGCTCATGGGAAGATTAGATTGGTTCATCTCTTGTCGGAACAACTCTCGGTTGAAATTTCCTAAAAGTATGGTAAGTCGCATTTCCTAGACTAAACTCTTGGGTGAATTCATTACATTGGCTTCATTCAGGTGTCTGCAAAATACAGCATCCCCAAGATCCCCGAGATGCAATAAAATGACACTCCAGACAACGGTCTGAACATCCCGTGAGTTTGGGTGTACCTGCCCATGTTCCTACACTGATCTTGAATCTGAATAACCATTACACTAATATGCAGCGACCGATAAATGGCGTTCACACTGATCATTTCAGCGCAGGATCATGATCTTGAGCTCAAGGCTATCTGTTGGCGCGGTCGAAGGACAGTGTATTGATAGCCTGTGGCCGCCAAGGCCTGTACTGTGTCAAGTTGTAGGGGAGCAACGGCCCGAGGACCGTGACATGTTGGTTGCCAAATTTTCAAGCAACGGGCATCCTCGTGAGCGTGACCGTTGCCCAAAGAGGCAACCAGTGGTTTCCGTATTTTGTCGCGGCCATTGTTCCACTCCCAAATCACTCGGAATAGTAATTTTAAAACAATAAGAATAATGCTTTGAACTTGTATTACAAGCGGCAAAGTGGCAGAAATTTTTGATTTTTTATAATTTTTACAATGTCACGATTTTTCTAAGCAACCGCCTTTATAGTGACCGTGACCCACCTAAAAAAACGCAACACAACGGAGGGACCGTGACCCGTGACCGTTGCTCCCCTACAACTTGACACAGTATCTAGTCATGAATTTCCCGAAATTATTCGGGCCAGATTTTGCAAACCCTTGTAATTTACATTCAAGTCCACATCCTCAAACCGACGCAACAGCCGAGCCACCCATCGCCCCAGACCTCACACGATCTGCTGAAACTCTTCATGTTGCCATTCGGCTCTGCGGGCAGATACCAATGTTCCGTTTATTCGCTGGGTTCCGTTCGTACATTACGGCTTGTAAATTCTATTCCCAAAATATTGCAATACAGGTTGGCCTGCCGATGGCCTAGCCTCACCATAGGCCGCAAAACTTGCCTTCATGACATTCGTCGACGCTTCTGGCCACCCTGCTGGAGCTCTCTGCTTCTTATGATCTTTAGTCTTCAATTTCATCGTTGAGACAATCGAGATTCATTTATCGAGTTTCTTAACCTTTGCGGATATCCTGTCGCCCGACTCGGACAGCTAAGCATTGCAGCAACTTCATGAAATTACCCGAACAGCTTGAGCACGTTCCAAGATACCCACTTCAACGGACTGATTTCCATGTGTACTCACTGAACACATCGCTGTCGTGCTCTTCAGAGTCGAACTTGGATTGAATCAATTCTGCGGGCAGTTGTCTGCCGCGAAAGTAGAGGCAGGAAGGCGGGGTAGCGCGCCGAGCATGTTCCTATGATCATGATGATCGATGACCCCGGTTCGATCCGGGTCCCCGCCATTCGTGGAGCTGTAGCTCGATACGCCGCCCGAATCCGCCCATATATCCAGATTCCAACAAGCAGGCGCAGTCGAGTGTAAATTCCATATTCATGTAAGGCCGAAACAGAGACATCAACGCGTTGAATGAAATTCGACCATCCCGGATACTGAAAACAAAGGCAAAATGGAGTGGTCAGTGTTCGCGCTATAGAGATAGCGGAGCGAGTAACTGGACGAAAACGCACTCTAGCTCTCGCAATAACAGCGATCTTGTCTCCGGGCACGAGGCACTCAACGAAGCCCACGCCGTCCCCAGCACCCGTGTCGGTCTCCGCGTCCGCGTTGTCGTCCGGGGCAGTGCCGTTGCTATCCGCATCCATATCCATGTTTATGTCCGCCTCTGAATTTGGAGAATTTACCACCGTGGCTTACGCTCCCACCCACATCGGACGTCACGACGTACTCACTATGATCGTTCGACGCGCAGAAGTTGCTCTGACAATCCTGGGTTCGGGTTGGGAGTGGGGTTAGAGAGGGGGGAGGAGGGGACGAGGCGGAGGCGTGGGCTTGACTGACGTAGGATCGCGGCTTCGAACCAGGTGAAGCCGCGGTAAGTGCCTAACTTCCAGATTCAATTATACGAAATACGAGGAATGAGATGAGAGTCTCACCTCGAAGCACGGGATCGTTGCACCATCCTTTGCCGTGACTGACTATCGTGAATTGAACGCGCCAAACCTTCAAGTTCATGCGGATCTTCGAGTCCGTATCCACATCCGCATCATCGTACTGTTCGTGCTCGAGGATCAGGGAGCACGAGGTAGCACAGGGACGCGTCGGCACCGCCAGCGCGCGCACGGACTTGATCTGCGTCCAATATTCTGCAAGGTTGAGGACGAAGTAGGTGAGTTCGGGGGGAAGAAGATAAGGAGATCGCGGGTGGTGATAATATGGTGTATGCTTAGGTAGAGCGGGCCTTTGGGGACGGAGGAAGCCTCAGAAGCTGTTGTTTCATCTTCCACTGGGTCCGGGGTGCTTAGACCAAGCAGCGACTCGGAGGCAGCGTGGACCAGTACTCGGCGAAGGGTGATTAGAATGAGGGATGAAAGCGAATCTATGTCAAGGATAGCTACACAGGTTACAAAGGTGAGGAGATCTCGCAGTGAAACAGGCTTAAAGCCCGCAGTGGTTGTGGAGGACGACTGACATCGTTGATCCGTTCATTGATCATCGAACATTGCATCTTCACACGACCGTGGTTTTCTTCCTTTCCACCATGTCGATATGGGCAAATCTGATAATGGCTCGCAAAATAGCTTGAATCAAGTGTCCGTCAACTTATCGGCATTTCATTCAATCTGCGAATTTGACCATTTACCTTGTACCATCTCGAGAAAGCCTCTTCTCGATCCTAGCACCCCAAGCCGATTTATTTCCCCTCAACGGACACCCGCCCTTTTATGTGCATATATGACCGGGTTCTATTGCTGCAGACCTCCCTGGATTCTATTCACAAATATCGAGCGCATGACGCAATCCTCTGGGCAGCAGCGTATCTCCGTTGCATTTTTTTGATGATGCCACGACGCGCCGTGCTCGCACCTACAAATTTGCCCTCAATTCCTGTCCTTTACATTCTTCGGTGGGGGCTGGCATTCCCGTCGCATTTTTGATGGTTCCAGAACGCAACTGTCATGCTCGGGCCTGCAAATCTGCTCTAAATTCCTGTCCCTTATTTGCCCTGACGCCGCCTCTGTATCTCTGTGTTATCTTCTCGGGCAACTCGCGCTGAAAGGAGAGCTGTTCCGAAGACATCATCACATTACCGCTACTAGTCATTATGGTCGGCTGTTTTTGACACTCGCCCAACATCTTCATGACCGGCTACTCACTGAATGCGAGGGAGTTGAATGGCATCTACTCACGACTACGCTTTCGTGCAACCTTGAGAACATCAGCTGCAAACACTTCTTGCTTTTGGGCCTTTTTTTTACAGTCCTTTGGAAAATTTCCAGCCATTTTACAAGAGAACATTCTAGAAACATATCACCTCTTTACGGCAACACTACTAATGCCTGCTTGACACCGCGACATTTTGCTACTGCTTGCTTCGAGAGTGTGCACTGTCATACTAGCCGGTGCGAGAACGGCAACTCGGGACTTGTTTTTGTCAACTACATTTCTTCCCTGGCAACTCATGTTAGGCTATTCCTCTCCGCCCGGGTGGGTACGCATGCGTCACGCCTCCCCAGGCCTTCCCTGCCATCCCTCCTGGTAAAATGGGACTCTGATGGCCATCATTAGGCTTGTGACCAGCCTGCCTACAAATGGTAAAAGTATGTGGCAAGTACTTTGCCGTAGGCAGCATCAGGAAATACCTCCTTTCCTAATTGGGTCCAATTACCCAAAACTTTGGGGAAATTTGAAAGATTATCCCTCTTACAGTCTTAAACTAGGAAACACAATGATTAGTGCATTTGGGCCAATTAAGGATCAGAAACACACCTTTTGGGGGGGTTTTTCTGTCAGAGGATGACAGATCTGTACCCATCCTGCTGGATGAGCGAAAAAACCGTGAAGAAATAGGTTATTTTGAGAGTGTTTGAGGGGCAAAGATTGGTCCGGGTCGTCCGGCCCGTTTTGCTGTAATAACAGCAAAACGCAACACATCGATGTGATTGATTTTGGTTCTGAGGGTAGGTATTTTTTGTGATTTAACTACATATCTGTAATCAGGGACTCTGAAAACCCCCAACACAACAAAAGTTGTGTACCTTATGACCATAAACACAAAAAACGGGAAGGTCCAATTGCTGGGATCAATGGCTGTGGCAAGCAGCCACAATCCTCAGTTTCAGGGCTTCACGGGATCTTTTGGGCTAATCCTTTTGTGGGCAGTATAATATGATCTCCTACATACTACATTCCTACAAATTGTTGGCCCCATCACTAATTCCAGAGGTGCAGTATTCCTAGTGTTGTGTTTCACTGTTGCATTGCGTTTCCTAGTTTGGGACTGCACCCCATTAGCTTTTTAGTGACATTCAAAATAAATTAGGAGTAACTTCCTCCAAGTTTCCTTTCATTATTGGCAGGTAATTGTCATGATCCTGGGGTTCACAACACACAGCATTCTTATTCCTTCCTGGCTCAGGAAGCTACAGGCTTTAATTCTGCACATTTGGGACACGCCAATTGTGGAAGATGGTTAACATTCTGGTCAGGGATACCCCAGCATGACAATCACAACCCCAGAGGGGGTTTTGGCAATCAAAGAGACTCCTGCCTGCCACAATTAACCGTTGTTTCCCCTTCATCTGTTATTTGTGACTCCTATATAACATCTCATATAAATACTTGTAGAATCTACCTCATCTAAACTGTGGTTCTACACTTCATTTGTAGTGTGAACAACAGGGAGATACTCTCTCATAGTTATATCCCAAAGCCCAGAGCCCATCATACCGCTGTCCCTCAACCTCTCTTACAACACAGCTAGAGGGATCTACAGTACTAGTGGTTGTTTGTGTGCTCCCTATAATGGTCATACCCTGAGAGTCCTGGTTGTTGCCTCTGGTCCTGGTTGATGATTGTCAGACTTCAAGTTCACCAAGCTGGTGTACATACTGTTGCTGACAGAAATCAGCAGGTAATATTACATTCGGGAATTCTGGAGCATCTTTGTCAATGATTTCCTTAATCAAATAGACAGTTTCATGGTCAAAATGGGCCACACAGTGGATTTCAATTCAGCAACAGGCCATAGTGAACTAGGTATGGCGATACAGTGCCAAAACCCGGATTCAAAAAATGTCCGGATCCAAAAAAGTTCTGTGTTGAGCTAGAACCAGAGTATTTTGAAGCCCAATTTTTTTTTTTGATGAGACACTTGGAAGACCTATGAGTAATGTAGTGCACAAAAAAACTACACTAATTCAACTGGGCCCCAGCAGAAAATCATACAGTCTGTAAAATGGCTAAATCTAAATGATGCCGGCCAAGAGTGATATATCCTGAGGATGCAAGGGCTCATTGCACATATATAACCTTTCCCAGAGCAACAAATGAATGATTGGATAGTGCTATGATGTTTTTGATCATCCTTATCCTGTCTCAGAGACAGAAATGACTGCACATCCTCTTTGGTGCAGGATTTCAAATGCAGGATGTTCAATGCTCGCTCAAGGGGTTATCCTACTTGAAAGCCTGGGGTGTTGTGTGTGGTAGGTGTCAGAGAACATTTATAAGTGAAACAATGTTTCTGGACAAGATTTTCAGATCCGGGTCAAAACCCAAAACAGGCCAATAAAGCGATTATCCTGTGGAACATAACGGCTGTGTTCAAAGTCCTGAAAATATTTGTGTATATATTTCAAGGCCTCTAGTTTACCATAATACATTTTGAATAATGAAAGTCGCACTTGTGCTCCGATAATGGCCGATAAACTTTTTTTCGTATCCAGGTTTTGACACTGTATTAATATGACTTCTGCTGAAATTGGGGGGACATGAATAAGCATGCAATTGAATTTGCAGTTGACTCAAGAAGTGATTTGATGCAACCAGTTGGTGGGCTTTGCTGCGGAGCGCCCTACAGATGTTACACCGGGGGCAAACCCCATGGAAGCACAATTTTGACTTCCAGAAGAGAAGGCACACCTGGAAGGCACCATGAAAAGCACAAGGAAGTATCACTGGAAGCACACAGAAAGGTGTGTGAGCAGGCCACACCCAACCCACAAGGTGTCCAGCACATGGCCCAGAGCTCCTCCAGAGCATTCTTTCTCACGGGCACTAAACTTGGATGGGCGCCTAAGAATCTATATGAAGTTTGATTAATCAATCCATGGATAATCGGGTTTGATGTTTGATTTGTTTAAACAGATCAGCATTCTGGGGTGTTTCTTGGCACTGAATGTGTGCACATAGATGTCGCTGCATGCGTGGTTTGGGGACTTGTGATCAATCAGTGATTGGATGTGTTTGAACCATGTTCAAACGTTGTTTAAACTGAACAGATTAAACCGCGTTCATTGCAGGGACAAAAAAAATCCCCAAGGCAGAATTGAACACAAGACCTCTATGAAGAGGTGAACTCAATCACAGCAACTTCCCAACCACTACACTAAACTGTCATCTAGCCAGACGGCAATTCAATCAAAGACATACTGACAATAGTGCTATTGTTGCATGGAGCTCATAGGGCTTGAATTTACACCCAAAGAGCTCAACTTCCGTCTATTTGCTGGTATGTTGGTGGGAGAGGTTTCTAGCAATTTTCATTCCTGTCCTACAGTTCCGTGGAAACTCTTTGATTTTTTCCAGATGTACAAAAATGTTGACTATAAGATATCACCAACGGAAAAATCCTGCATCTGTTTCAAAGGAGTCTTCCATTCTGTTTAAACTTTGTTAAGATAATCAGAAGGAATGTTGATCTGATCCATTCAATACAGGAGTTTCAATGGCTTTCTCCCAGGCAGTTAGTGTACCTACACTTTTCAAGGAGTGTTTCAAGAACTTAAGTCTGATGCTGCCAACCCCCAAATATTATCCTACTGTCCACCTGAAACTTATTCAGAGCCACTATGGTGCTCATAGAGCATCCTTCAATACCATAAGTGGACATGGGGGTTTTCGCACTTTGCAGTTTTCGACCAAAAAAGAATCACGGCATGGTTGCATTGCAAACTTTTTGATGTCTACCATGTGCAACTTAGCTCAGTTGGTTATTTCGCCTCCTACTTGTCTCTCTGTGTGAGTTCAAACCCCGCAGGAATTGCTTTTTTGGTGGTCTACGGTTTAAACTGCTGTTTGAACAAATCCACTGTCAATCCGGATCATCCATCGAGACACTGATTGATTAATCAAACTTTATATGGTTACTGAGGCACCTACCTTTGTGTGCATTGGGTTGACCCTGTTGTGGCCCTATTTACTTTCATACTGCTGTGGTACTTCCTGCACGCCTTCCAAAGGTGCTTCCACAGTGCTTCCGTGGTGCATGCTGGTAACCTTCTCTTCCAGAAGGTCACAGCGTACTTCCATGAGGCTTGCCCCCGGTGTTATAGGGAATATGACCACATGCCCGTTTTGGTCGTGTTCGGTCGTCCATTAATTCGGCCCATCGGTTATAATCGGTCCTCCAACCAATTTCAATTAACCCTTGACATGGCGATGTTGCCACTCTGGCTGTCGCAGTCACATCCCTCCGATACTCCATTGGCTCGGGAATTTCCTGGGGTGTTTCTTTCATCAATTTACATTGATCGGTCTTTAAAATCATTGACGTCAACTGGACCAACCGTCGGCAATTTCTGGTGTGACGCGATCAACCCACCCTTCCAAATTGGGTGGCACAAAATACTCTCGAGGAAGCCGAGTTTCGGCGCAGAAAACCCCAAGGAGTAAGATATTTGGTCCAACCACATTTTAAACCGACCGCTTAAGTAACAAGTAGATTGACTGGGGTTGTCAGCTTTGCCGATAGTCAACCAAAACGATATTCAGTTGGTTATGGACAGGACAGACCAACTAGCTGAAGGCCCAAGCCAAAGCATGGATTTTTTAAAATTCTATTGAGTCATAATCGGATGCTGGAAGCCGGGTTTCCGAGAATTATCCTATTTTCGGTACAGCCAGTATTTGAACCTGAAGTAGCACTTAACACTCTCGAGAGGATAGGTTCTGATTCAATTTTAGTCTAAGCCTGGAATTAAACGTAAACATATGTCTCTATTTTGAAGCGCCTGAATGTAATCGTAGAGAACTGCTCAGTAAGTGGCAGGCGCATCAATATTTATTTCCAGTGAATCTCATCAATTTTGCTAACAGCCGTAAGCACGTAGACGGGCGCCACTGCCATAACAGTGACAATGGTGTTAACGAAATCCCGTTTGTTCAGTCGCATAGGGTACAATTTAGCCTATTGTCTCTTCTGTCCGTGGGCTGGGACTGACTGCCGGCCCTCCGGGGGCCGAATCGGTCTGAGACACAATTTTTTGAACTCAGCAGGGCGGCACGTACCCGGGGAGCTCGAAGCCGAATATTTACCAATCCGTCGGTCACTCAAATAGCTGAATAGTTCCGGCCACCATTTGCAGGGTTGTGCTCTTTTGCGGCATCGTCGTGCAGTGGAGTTTTGTTGTACCTTTTCCGAAACCGCTCGTAAAATTCCGCCGCAACCGTCAAAATTGAATCCGGGAGTGTGGGTAGTTGACCATCTACGCAAGCGATATCCGCCGGAGAATGCCGAGACAAGCAATTAAGGCGGAAGCGAATTGCAGGGTTGACGGAGAAATGTTGGGGAGGTTACAAGTCTAACCGCATCGGGCATGTCTCGATAATATTAAAACTATCAGCACCTTCGTTTTGCAAACTGTTTCTTCCCTTGCTTCTACGATGTCTTTCAATTTTGACATCACTCTTGGGTACATTGATTCTCATCATGTTTTCTAAACACGGCCTTACTTCGTCCATCCAGGGCTTTGCTTGTGGGAACCTGGGCAAATTCAGTGAGCATTCTTTTTGGCATGTTTTGCGTTTTAACAATTATGGCTGCTAGCTTCTGTACACCGTCGAAATTGTTCAGGTATCCGGGTCAAAAAACGATGGTGAAGAGATGCTAAACTAACTCCAGGCAGCTTATTACTACCGCCACTTCAAACACGACAATTGGATGTTGAAGGTTTCGTCCTCCGGCGTGTAACCGTGTGAATGCTCTGATCTTCCGTTCCGCCTCGCAGTTGCTAGTATCGTCTGCAATCACGATTGATTTCGTGTCGATGTTTGCAAACTATGCCTCTGTATATCTTGTGGGTATCTGCTTATTTTACTACATGAACGGGCTAACAGCTATTCAGTACACAACCACTCATTGGGGTATGTCTTCCCACTTAATCTACCACTATTCCTGACCTTTTTTTAAGGAGATTTGGCATATCTCCAGAACCAGTATTGGGCAAGTCATTTTGATCCCATTGGAAGAAACACAATCAAACGCATATTATCGAACAGCCTTACCCGCTCTACCTCTTTTCGACCGGCGTAGTCGCCGCTTTGACCCAAAGTTTCCTGACCGTTAGATACTGGCTCTTGTCCGCATCCATATCATTGTGTCGAGGCCCAGCTCCTGATTCCTTCCAGAACCAAAAACCAATTCATCACCCTCACTTTAATCTTGTTCATCACGGTCGCTGTAAGGTTCTATCCCTCCTCCACACTTTCAAACTCTGATATCTGTCACTAACAGATCGGCGGCGCGTTTGCTTCTGCCCTCACGATCGCGATCTTCCCCGGATATGATGATCGGGGGAAAGCCATAATCCCAGCCACGTGTGTTGTCATCTCTTTTGAGGTTCGACTTTAACTAACATGCTAATATAGAACCTTCCTCATCGCTGAAGCCGTGACAGACGTTTCCATTGCATCGGCCCTTCTGTTGGAATTCTGGAAGGTCAAGTCCTCGTTCAAGGAGACCAGGGGGTGAGCTTGCGCGTCAGTATCACTGACCTAATTTAATTCTGGTTGGTAGTCTGCTCAATCGACTAGTGGCGCGAACCATCCAGACCGGGACCTGTGGAGCGACCATTGCGTTGGCTGCCTTGGTCGCGTAGGTTTCAGAGATGTCCGGTATATGTCCAACTCATACATGAGTTCGTTTAGATTTCTGCCAAACAAAGAAAGCAACGGTGAGTTTCTCAGCCTTCCACTTTCCTTCCTTGGCTCACAATGCCAGTCTGCACCGGCATCGTCTACTGCCTAGGCCGCGTCTATTGTATTACTATGGTTCGTACTCTAATAGAAAAGTCTCTGCTTTGGTATTCTAATAAAAATCTAGCTCGCGAATCTCAATAGCAGGAAAGCCGGAAAAGCGTGTTCAGGCAATCTCACGTCTTCGGGTGCGAACCCCGAGACTTGCGGTGAGCGCGGAGATCTGGAGCGGAGCGAAGGCGGCGGCGAGTATGGCGGCATTCGTGTGTTTCTTGTCTAGACTCTGCTGACGCTGACACTGACGCAATGCGTACTCCAGATGTCCACCGAACCGCTGTGGTATTCCAATTTTTAGATTCTGAATCGATCCGTCGCTGATCCTCCGTCGTAAGGTTCATATTGACACTGCGCAGGAGTTTCCTAAATGCTCATTCAAACCTAACGTGAGATATTTTTCTCGTTCACCCTCTATCACGCCGACGCTGACGCGGTAATGATTCCAGTCCAGTCAGGGCCTTCCTGCTGATGGTCCCGCCGTCGGAATAAAGATGACAGTGAACGATTCTGCTTCGTACGCGTCCAGCAACAAGCAGGACCTGTTCGCGGAGTGATTTTCTCGAACTTTTGGCATGCATGTTAGTTATTCATTGTTTTGGGGTGTAACGTGTTACTCATGCGTTCCAGGATTTCGGAGAATGTCGCCCATTGGAACCTTTGATTGCTTGTCTGGAAACACCCTGAAACACGCAGGTGGCAAGATTTGTGAAAATTAAAATTGTCCATGTCTGATCGGACTGTCACTTATTTTCTCTTAATAATCTTAGTTACTTTATAATTTTCTTACTTTCCTGGCGTCCTCTGCCTCAAAGAGAAAGATGCCTTCCCTGCAAAAAGGATAAGGGTAATCACGGCGTTTAACTTGGGGGAAATCGGGGATTGCCTCAAGATATATTATACGTCGGCCGTGAGATACAGACGGATTACCGGCAAGATAAAGATAAGTTGCACTCAACTTTTTTGTCTTTGTACTGCGCGAAATTGTTCAAAACGTTAACTTCCCGCAACAAATCGGGTCACCGCAGGCTGTTTTCTTTGAAATCTGTGCCCACACTTGAGACAAAAAAAGACAACACACAACAGTTTGAGTTTGAACTAAAGGTACCAGGGACAAATTGGAACGGGACTGGAGTACGATGATAACCAGCAAATCGTTGAATTTATTATGACTTTCAGGCTCTGATGAACCTCGTTCTTACCAGTGTACGACGGCCTGTTCAGCATTTGACTTCATGTGCTGTAGAGGAATTTTGAGAGAACTCCATCTAGGAATGCGAATTGCGACCGGTCGTTGGATTCACCAATTGAATTCACATCAAGGTACAACCTCCAACCTCGGGGGGCGTATGTTGATTGGACCGGCTCATGAGAAGATTAAATTGGTTCATCTCTTGTCGGAACAACTCTCGGTTGGAATTTCCTACAAGTATGGTAAGTCGCATTTCCCCTACCAAACTCTTGCGTGCATTCATTACATTGGCTTCATTCAGGTTCAGGTTCCGGCAAAATATGAGATCCCCGAGATGCGCTGAAATGACACTCCAGACAATGGTTTGAACGGCCCTTGTGTTTGGATGTACCTGTATGTTCCTGCACTGAGCTTGAATCGATTTCAATCTGAATAATAATCACACTAATATGCAGCGACAGACAAATCGCGATAACCCCGCCTATTTCATCGCAGGACCAGGATCTTGAGCTCAAGGCTACCTGGTGGTGCAGTCTAAGTGTAAAGCATCGAGGTATGTATTTATTCATCAATTTCTCGAAATTATAAGTGCCAGATTTTGCAAACCCTTGTATTTACACTCAAGTCCACATCCTCATCCGGACGCAACAGCCGAACCGCCCATCGCCCCAGACCTCACACGATCCTTCATGTTGCCGCTTCAGCTCTGCGTGCAGATCCCAATGTTCCGTTTATTCGCTTGTGAATCCCATTCCCAAAATATAGCAATACAGGTTGGCCTAGCCTCGCCATAGGCCGCAAAACCTGCCTGCCTTCATGACATTCGTCGGTCCCTGCTGGGGCTCGCTCTCTGCTTCTTGTGATCTTTCATCATCGAGACAATCGAGATTCGTTTATCGAGCTTTTTAACCTTTGCGGATATCCAGTCGTCCCACTCGGACAGCTAGGCATTGCAGCAACTTTACGAAATTACCTGAACGGGTTGAGTTCGTTCCAAAATACCCCTTTCAACATAGTAGTATTACTTTCCACGTGTACTCACTGGACACATCGCTATCGTGCTCTCCAGAGTCGAACTTGGACTGAGTCAACTGTGCGGGCACACTTGTCTGGCACAAGAATAGAGGCGGATAGCGCGCCGAGCGTGTTCCCATGATCATGGTTCGATCCGGGTCCTTCGAATTCTCCTTTTTCCCGTACCTTTAGCGCTGTATTCAATCTTCTCGTCGCGTCAACCTCCGGAGTTCCGAGACACTCAAAACAATTATTAATTAATCGATCATAAACCCCACTCAACACGCCGCCCGAATCCGCCCATATATCCGGATTCCGGTAGGGTGAGTTCCACATTCATGCGAGACCGTAGTAGACGGAGACTTCGACGCGTTGGATGAAGTTCGACCATCCTGGATACTGAGATCGAAACCAAGTAGTCAGCCAGTGTCCGCACGGCAAAGAAAGAAGCAGACGAAAAACGCACCCTAGCTCTGGCGATGACCGCGATCCTGTCCCCGGGCACGAGGCACTCGACGAAGCCCGCGCCGCACCCGGCACCCGTGTCCGCGTTTTCGCTCTCCGCCCCCGGATCCGAATTCGAATTCGGGGGATGCACAACCGCGCCCCACGCCACGACGTGCGCCCGATGGTCGTTCGACGCGCAAAAGTTGCGCTGCACGTTCCAGCGGCGGCGCCCGTCCCCGTCCGCGGCGGCGCTGGCCACTTCGAGGACGGGGTCGTATCCGAGCGCGGGGTCGAGCCCGGCGGGTGGGGGGGCCGAGGCGGGGGGTCCATGGTGGGGGGGTTGTGTTTGGGTTTGGGTTTGGGTTTGGGTTGGGGGTGGAGTTGGGGGTGGAGAGGGGGAGGGGGCCTGGGCTTGACTGGGGCGGAGGATCGCGGCTTCGAACCAGGTGGAGCCGCGGTAGGTGCCTAGCGGGTGGTTTCAGGTCCCGGATTTAATTATACAAAATACGAGGGATGTAATGAGAAAGTCGCACCTCGAAGCGCGGGATCGCTGCACCATCCTTGGTCGTGACTGACCGTCGTGAACTGGACGCGCCGAACCTTCACATGGATCGTCGACTCCGCATCCACATCCGCATCGGCGTACAGTTCGTGCTCGAGGATCGCAGGGAGCACGAGGTAGCACATCGACGCGTCCGCATCGGCGGATCCGAACGTGGAGAGCTGCACCGCCTGCGCGCGCGCCGACTTGACCTGCGCCCAGTATTCCGCGAGGTCGAGGATGACGTAGACGAGTTCGGGGGGGAAGAAGATCAGGAGGAGATCGCGGGTGGCGACGAGATGGTGTACGCTGAGTTCGAGGGGGTCTTTGGGGGCGGAGGAGGCGGAGGAGGCTGTTGTTTCGTTTTCTGCTGGATCCGGGGTGCTTAGACCAAGGAGAGAGGCGGTGTGGAGCAGTCCGCGGCGAAGGCTGATGGGGATGAGGGATGAAAGCGAATCCATGTCCGGGGTGGCTACACAGGTTACAAGGGGAGGGATGTCTCGCAGGGCAAAGTCCGCAGGAGTTTGGAGGAGGACAAGTTACGACTGACGTCGTTGATCCGTTCATTGGTCAATCTCTTCGCACGACCGTCAAAATTCAAAGTCCGATCCAGGTACAGTATATCCGCGGCGGTAGAAACGGCACTGATCGGCATTGTTCAGCGACCGCCGACACTGCCACGCATTGCTTCTTCCTCGTTCTCCCTCAATGATACGACTCACTTGCAGAGACTTCATCCCAGTCTACTGTATCACCTGCCTCGTATTCCTCATCACCACCGCCCCCGCGCTTATCCACCGCTTCTACCCCCAGGCCGCGCCCCTCGCCGCCGCCTGCGTCTGGCTCGCCATGACCCTCGTCCACGGCCTCGCCGCACTCTACTTCATCGGTGCACTCTTGTCGTTCGGCATGCTCACCATAGATGCGTACAAGTGGCTTACCCTCCGTCTGCGCCGTGCATGCTCCACTCCCGCACCTGGGCCCATCGCGCTCGAGGACGGAACCGCCGCCCCAAGCCCTACCGGAGACTCCGACACCCCCGCACCCACCCCGTCGTCTTCGCGGGGCATGATCCTGAGGATCTGCCTCTTCGGCGTCCTCTCCGCCTTCCTCGCCCTCTGCCTCATCCTCATGTGCTGGATCGGGGACGTCATATCGCTGAAGCGCCCCTTGTCCGAGAACCTTCATAATTTGGCGGCATTCGTCTTCGAGGGGTTCCCGGCCGTCCTGGTGTTGTTTATCGTGTTGGCACTCCGGGTGCTAAAGCAGAGATTGGCTGCTCGGAGACAGGAGGCGGCGGCACAAGAGTTGTCGACTCCGTCCGCGGATGGAAGGGAGTTGGGCGTAGCTGCTGCAAAGGAGGCGACGGACGTTTGAGTACAATTTCATGCTACCAGCAATTGATCCCTTTCTTCGCTGCTTTCGCTCTCGCATTGAAAATCGCAAAGATGGTGAGCGTCCGGGGAGGACACGCCGGCATGTGAATTGCCTTTGACTTGTGATCCGCAAGACTCTTATCTTGGTCCGTCGGGCCACACCGACGGCCATTGGTCAGTTCCGGGCATATTACTCACCAAGTCTGACAATGGCTCGCAAGTGTCCGTCAACTTGTTTCACTCTGCGCGTTCGACCATCTATGTACCATCTGGAGAAAACATCCTCTCGATCCTATTACCCAAGCCGATTTACTTCCCGGTCAACTGAGTTCAAAGCCCAACCGCCCATTTATGTGTATATGTTGCTGCACACCTCCCTGAATTCAACTCACAAATCTCGGGCGCATTACGCAATCCTCTTGGGCGTCTATCTCCCCAATCTTCGGTTGGAAGCTGGCATCGTGATTCCCGTCGCATTTCCGGATGGTACCACTACCCAACTGTCCTACTCGGACCTTCAAATTCCTGTCCCTTATTTGCTGTATCTCTGTGTGATCTTCTCGGGTAACTCGCACTGAGAGGAGAGCTGTTCCGAACTTGAAGACACCGTCACATTGCCCGCTACTGGTAATTATGGTAGCTGTTTTTGACGCCCGCCGATAATGAATTGTGAATTGTACCTTCCAACTTTGATTTGATGACCAGGTACCTCACGTCAGAATTTCACCCGAAAATTTGAATACGAGAGAACGGAATTGTGTTTCTGCGGGGTAGAAAAACTTGTTGACACTGAGAAGCGAAACCTGATTCACATAAAGGAGGTGAAACTGGCTAAAACTCACTCATCTGGTTAACTGGGCGGCTGGATAAGTACCGCACGCTAACCTGGAACCGTCACGACAAGGACAAGCCTCTGTCCGGCCTTCATTCCAGGGCACTGAGACACTGAGGCATATCCATTGTATGGACACCCCGACTCAGGGTCAGGGCCCACGTACGTCGCGGGTAACACCGCTGTAAGCAACGGGAGTTATGTACCTCCCAATTTTCTGGTTGTTGCTATTGAAAGTAGAGTCGAGTAAGTATTCTACGTGACAATGATGCTTTTTGAACGCGAAACGGATTCTTCAGCTGTCACTGCGTGTTACGCATCGGAAGTTGGAGATGATCCGCACGCATGCACTTGGACAGCCTGCCCGCCTGCTCCATCCGTTCCTCTTTCTATCCAAATTGGGTTTTTTTAATCAAGGGGAAAAGGTAAATTGTAGTTCCCGTTGACGGGAAAATCATTGCATTTCCTGCGGTGTCTGGGCCAGGGGTAGGGCGATTTTTCAGCTCGACATGGACGTTAAGCTGCGGCTGGAATGAACCTCCTGCCTCGCATGTCATTACCGCAAGTGTAGGGGCTGCCAAACCAGTTCGCATTCCCCTGGGGCCTCGTCTACAGGTCATTTCAATCTACATGATCAGTCTCCAATGTATAAAAGGTGCACCGATTTTATCACTCAACTCATCAGCTCCAACACCCACTCCTCCTTCCAAAGCATCTCATCCCTACCACTTTATTCAATATGCCTTCTCCTGTTACATCTGGCCAAGAGATCATGGTCCCCTTGTTCAACGCCGAAAGCGCTGGAGCCATAGTTCACGTCAACTGGCAGCAGAATCTGTCTCAGCGCAAGGCAGACTACTATGCACTTACTGCAGACAACATCACCACTGGTTAGTTGATGTCCTGAGCTCAGTCCAGATTAGGTGAAATTACCTTGTTACAGGCGAGCAGGTCCCTTTCTTCATCGCTGCCGAGTACTACAAGACCAGCATGGCGGCAAACCCAAATCACATCACCAAGGTCGGAGAACTCGTTGAGGGTGGTAAGCTAGCTTCATATTTGACTCATCCTGCCATGCTCATTGCTTATCCAAAAGAGGGCTACAAATTGAAAGTCGACAATAGGTTCCAGTACGGCCAAAAGAATGCTCAAGGCGAGCTTCGTTTCATTGTCTACCACGATAAGGAGCGCAAACCGTACCAGGTAAGTGTTATAATCGCTCCAGAGGCGAGAGACTGACGGAACTCATCAGCACCGTTTCATTGAGACCGCCGTTGGCTCTGCGACGGCGGGCAAGGCTGCGGAGATGGCCAAGGCGTTTGGTGTCGGGGCTGCCGGTGACCAGCTCATGAACCAAGTCAAGGCCTTCGTCGGTGACTACCTCCACACGTTCTAGGTGCAAATGGTTAGCAATGATTTACTCACACAAAGTTGATGATGGCTCACACATGCCCAAGCATTTCATATATATGGTGAAAGTTTGACTCTGGCAAATGGGGAGAAAATCAAGTACAAAAGCATATAATGAGAAAATCCACATATTTTACCCTATGCCTGTCTTTTGTTTTCGCAGTTGTTACCATCTTTGTTGCTAGATTGCGAATCACGTTCTTCCTATGTCCCGCCCGCCCCAATGACACGATTTGTGCCAAACAACAAAAATGCTCCTACGAAATCCAAATACTAGGGGTTTTCATTCAAATTGACAGGGGGGGTAACGTGTGACCTGTTTTTCAAGTTTGACAGCTACAACTTGCCTCCTATCGGCGGAATTGGCCTACGGTTGTCGCCGTGTTCAAGCCTCGGTTAGTTCTTGTCCTTCAATTCTCCGTGCTCGCTCAGTTTCGCATTTCGACCGCTCTCCTCAACATTTTTTTCAAATGAAACGTTCAGGTTCAGTCTGAGCATTACGACATTTAATGAGAACACAGCGATTTGGAGGTTTACGATCCGCTAGACAGTCTGGGTGAGCCTCTCTTGCACCACTCCCCTCAAATGCTGAACCATCCCCGTCTCGTCAGACACCTCTCCCTCGGGCGGGATCGACCTTCCCGCAGTCATGAAGACTCGCTCGGGCCCGTGGACCCCCTCGTAAGATATCATGCGGGACATGTGTCCCATGCGCCAAAGCCTCTGTATCTCTGTGTGTGATCTTCTCGGGTAACTCGCACTGCAAGGAAAGCCGTTCCGAAGACACCATCATATTATCCGCTAATAGTAGTTATGGTCAGCTTTTTTTGACGCCCAATATCTTCATGACCGACAAGTAGCAAACGAAGTCTGCTGTTCTTGCAAAAAGTTTCGACGCAAACGAAATTACCGGCACGACCTTATTTCTGGTGTTTCATCGTGCGAACTCCTCGCACCATTGGAGGGTCTTTTCTCCCCCCTCTACGAGTCAATTGCCACCATATCCCCCTCACCCAATCGTCACTTAATTCCATCCGTCCACCGATATATCACGGCGCCGCCCCACAGAGCACGACCCACTGACATTGATTGGTTGAGTGCGCGGATTGGAACAAGGTACGGCGCGAACAATGGCAGCAGCTGACAGCCTTGAGACCGCCTTCACCATTTCCCCGAGTCGGCTCCTTTGTGTTGTTTGTTCCCTCAGGGTCGCCCCTCTTTGTTGCCTTATTCTTTGGCCTCGATCATGTCCAAACGCGTGTTCGGGACCAAGAATCGCCGTGCAAGACCCTGCCAATAATGAATTGTATATTGTACTTTCCAACTTTGATGACCAAGTGCCTCACGTCAGAATTTCACCCAAAAATGACCGACCTGCTTGGTTTAAATTTGAATACAAGAGAAAGCGAATTGTGTTTCTGCAGGTAGAAAAACTTGCTGAGAAGCGAAATCTGATTCCGAATCACATCAAGGGCAGAAAAGTAGGTGAAAATTGGCTAAAATTCACTCATCTTGTTAACTCGGCGGCTGGATAAGTACAGTAGATGTGACTGCACGCTAACCTGGAACCGTCACGACAAGCCTCTGTCCGGCCTTCATTCCAGGGCACTGAGGCACTGAGGCATATCCATTGTATGGACACCTGGATCCCCCCGACTCAGGGTCAGGGCCCACGTACCTGTAAGCAACGAGAGTTACCCCCGAATTTTCTGGTTGTTGCTATTGAACGTAGAGTCAAGTAAGTATTCTACGTGACAATGATGCTTTTTGAACGCGAAACGGGTTCTTCGACTGTCACTGCGTGTTACGCATCGGAAGTTGGAGATGATCCGTACGCATACACTTGGACAGCCTGCCTGCTCCGTTCCTCTTTCTATCCAAATTGGGTTTTTTTTAAATAAGGGGAGACAGGAAAATCATTGCATTTCCTGCGGTGGCTGGGCCAGGGGTAGGGCGATTTTTCAGCTCGAGATGGACGTTAAGCCCGGGGCTGGCGGTGAATGCAGCCATTCTGCATGCACTCTGTCTTTCAGTCAAAGAATAGCACAATCAATTTGTGGATTGGCTCAGCTTTTGTGTATAATCTCAATGGAAATTGGCGCAACAGGGACATTGGGCGGCTGGAATGAACCTCCTGCATCGCATGTCATTACGGCGAGACGATATAGTGTAGGGGCTGCCAAACCAGTTCGCATTCCCCTGGGGCCTCGTCTACGGGTCATTTCGGTCTACATGATCAGTCCCCAATGTATAAAAGGCGCACCGATTTTATCACTCAACTCATCAGCTCCAACACCCACTCCTCCTTCCAAAGCATCTCATCCCTACCACTTTATTCAATATGCCTTCTCCTGTTGCATCTGGCCAAGAGATCATGGTCCCCTTGTTCAACGCCGAAAGCGCTGGAGCAGCAACCGCAGCGTTCTAGTTCGAACTGTAACATTCCCAATGTTAACATTGGAATGTGAACGGTTCGAACGGTTTTGGTTCGAACCATGGCCATATATCTCAGTCAAATCAATGGAAATGGTTCGAACCAAAAAACCGTTCGAACCAAAAAAAATCGTTCGAACCAAAAAAGAACTGTTCGAACCAAAAAAACCGTTCGAACCAAAAAAAAACCGTTCGAACCAAAAAAACCGTTCGAACCAAAAAAAAACCGTTCGAACCAAAAAAAACCATTCGAACCAAAAAAAAACCCGTTCGAACCAAAAAAAAACCGTTTGAACCAAAAAAAAACCCCGTTTGAACCAAAAAAAACCGTTTGAACCAAAAAAAACCGTTTGAACCAAAAAAAAACCGTTTGAACCAAAAAAACCATTCGAACCAAAAAAAACCGTTCGAACCAAAAAAAAAGTTGAAAGTCAAAAATCTGTTTGAACTAAAAAAAAAAACCATCTGAACCAGAAAAAAAAAGTTGAAGGTCAAAAAACTGTTTGAACCAAAAAAAAAAAAAAAATTAAGGTCAGAAAACCTGTTTGAACAAAAAATAACCCCCGTTTGAACCAAAAGAAAAAAGTTGAAGTTCAGGAAAACCATTCAAAAAAGTTACAGCTATTAGGGGACTTCACGGTAGGGCCTATTTTCCTGTTTGTGAATAAATGTATTCAGGTGATGGGATGAATAAAGTCTTCATTTGTTTGTGGAATAAATGCATGATCACCCCGTTTGTGTCATTCTGAATATATTTTTATTGTTCTCAGCAACCAGGCATGTTTCACATGAATAAATTCCCAAACAATTGTATTATTCCACAAACGAGATCAAATCTCGTTTGTGGAATATCTTTTCTTTGTGAAAATAATCATCCCATCACTTGAATATTCTTATTCACAAACCCAAAATATTGCCTACTGTGAAGTCCCCTATTGGCAGTACCGAAGACACAGATTGAAAATTTCTGTTTTGGGATGTTTTCAAAGAATTGTCCATAACTCAACCAGTTCTGCTCTGATTTGGATGAAACCTAGGTAGATCTGTCAGGCTAATTCATCCACAATTAGTGATAGAAAGAGATTTACGAAAATATTCTGTATTAGGTAATCTGTGCTTTTGGACCATTTTCGAGCCAAATGCCATCCAGCATACCTAGGACATGTCCCAGTGACCTAACATTTTGGGAGGGACAACATATATATATATAGCAAGACATGTGATAGAGCCAGAACTATGAAATATCCTGATATAAATGCAATTCCTACAATCTTTCTGAATGCTAAACTTGTTAAATGCATCCAATGGAGCTACAGGGACTGTAACTGAATTATGCATTGTAAGAAGTGCATTTATATCAGGATATTTTATAGTTCTGGCTCTATCACATGTTTTGCTATATATATATATGTTGTCCCTCCCAAAATATTAGGTCACTGGGACATGTCCTAGGTATGCTAGATGACATTTGGCTCGAAAATGGTCCAAAAGCACAGATTACCTAATACAGAATATTTTTGTAAATCTCTTTTTATCACTAATTGTGGATGAATTAGCCTGACAGATCTACCTAGGTTTCATCCAAATCAGAGCAGAACTGGTTGAGTTATAGACAATTCTTTGAAAACATCCCAAAACAGAAATTTTTGATCCGCACCTTCAGTACTGCCAATAGCTGTAACTTTTTTGAATGGTTTTCCTGAACTTTTTTCTTTTGGTTCAAACAGGTTTTCTGACCTTAATTTCTTTTTTTGGTTTGAACAGTTTTTTGACCTTCAACTTTTTTTTTTGGTTCAGACGGTTTTTTTTGGTTCAAACAGATTTTTGACTTTCAACTTTTTTTTTGGTTTGAACGGTTTTTTTTTGGTTCGAACGGTTTTTTTTTGGTTCGAACGGTTTTTTTTGGTTCGAACGGTTTTTTTGGTTCGAACGGTTTTTTTTTTGGTTCGAACGGTTTTTTTCGGTTCGAACAGTTTTTTGGTTCGAACGATTTTTTTTGGTTCGAACGGTTTTTTGGTTCGAACCATTTCCATTGATCAGACTGAGATATATGGCCATGGTTCGAACCAAAACCGTTCGAACCGTTCACATTCAATGTTAACATTGGGAATGTTACGGTTCGAACCAGAACGCTGCTACAGTAGGCTGGAGCCCTAGTTCATGTCAACTGGCAGCAGAATCTGTCTCAGCGCAAGGCAGACTACTATGCACTTACTGCAGACAACATCACCACCGGTTAGTTGATGTCCTGAGTTCAACCCAGATTAGCTGAAATTTACCTCGTCACAGGCGAGCAGGTCCCTTTCTTCATCGCTGCCGAATACTACAAGACCAGCATGGCGGCAAACCCGAATCACATCACCAAGGTCGGAGAACTCGTTGAGGGTGGTAAGCTCGCTTCACCCTTGACTCATCCTGCTGTGCTCATTGCTTATCCAAAAGAGGGCTACAAATTGAAAGTCGACAATAGGTTCCAGTATGGCCAGAAGAATGCTCAGGGCGAGCTTCGTTTTGTTGTCTACCACGATAAGGAGCGCAAACCGTACCAGGTAAGTGTTATAATCATTCCAGAGGTGAGAGACTGACGGAAATCATCAGCACCGTTTCATTGAGACCGCCGTTGGTTCTGCGACGGCGGGCAAGGCTGCGGAGATGGCCAAGGCATTTGGTGTCGGGACTGCCGGGGACCAGATCATGAACCAAGTCAAGGCCTTTGTCGGTGACTACCTCCACACGTTCTAAGTGCAAATGGTTAGCAATAATTCACTTACATAAAGTTGGTGATGGCCCACGCATGCCCAAGCATTTTCATATATGGTGAAACTTTTGACTCTGAAAAATGGGGAGAAAATCAAATACAAAAGCATATAATGAGAAAATCCACATATTTACCTTATGCCTGTCTTCTGTTTTCGCAGTCATTACCATCTTTGTTGCTAGATTGCGAATCACATTCTTCTTATGTCCTGCCAGTTCTGCCCGCCCCAATGACACGATTTGTGTCACACAACAAAAGTGCTCCTGGGAAATTCACATACTAGGGTTTTTCATTCAAATCAACAAGGGGGTAACGTGTGACCTGTTTTTCAAGTTTGACAGCTACAACTTGCCTCCTCCTATCAGCGGAATTTCGAAAGAATTAACCGTTCTTTAACATTTTGCTCATTCGGCGGTGCTCATCAGTTTGCACATGTTGATTGCTTTGTCCATAGGGCTTAATTAATTTTCTCTCTCTCCTTGGTCATTGGTCGCTTTCTCCATTAATTGTTCTTTGATGATTTTGCTCGTTCGGCGGTCCAATTGCCCCATGTAGCTCTGTTTCCATTGCCTTTCCCTCTCCTCTTGTCCTGTGGGACCCATCACATGCCCCTGTGCATAGTAATTCCATCTGCGCAGTTCAATCCTAATTCCTCGGCTGAACATTCCGCAGCTTTTCGCAGCATTTTTCTCACTGTGCTGCGGTTATTCTCTGACTGCGCCGCAACGCCGTTCGATTGTTTTCTCGCTGCGACTGAATCACCGTGGCGTAGATAAAAACACCAATCGTCGATCCTTCCTTGCCCCTGCTTTTCCTGCTGCCTTGAATTTCAGGCCCTGGCCTGGCCCACAATATTCTGACTCTCTTCAATGTTCGCTGTCAATTCGATCTGTTTACTCGTTTCTCTTGGATTCAACAATCTCTGCATAGTGGAGTTCCGCTGCAAAATGTAGCGGGGTTTTCTTTGCCGACCATCGGCTCGTTCTGCATTCAAACCCGTGGAATATCTCAGTCCCCAACATTCTCAATCATCTGGTCTCCTGCCGTACTGGAATATATTCTGTTTACTCGACAGACACAAATTCCTCAGTGCATTCTGATGCTCTCGCTGTTCTCTTGCTGTCAAAATATATTGAACCTCATTACCAGCCCTACTGAACATCTTCGGCAGTTCAATGGATTGCTTTTTTTGCACCAAGCCTGGAATTTTCCAGCTCAAGGTCGCCTATGCTCATCTTCTGGCTGCTTTTTGCGTGCATGCTCATTTCGCTCGGACCCTTTGCTGCTTTACTCCATTAAAATTTCGTCCAATTTGTTATGAGGCATCGAAAATCACCCGAAAACACTCGACACGTGGACAGCCAGTACCTAGGCAATACAAACTTTGTTTTGGAACTTAAAATCCCTAAAAAGGTTGTGCACTGGGTGGAGGTTCTGGTAATTCACTATTTCCGTTGTTATTCCTTCCAGCGTTGTATTTGTTGGGTGCAATTTATGTTTCTCCTTTTTGCATCCGGTTGCCGGAGCGAAGCGGCGGCATATCTTGTAGTACAGTATCTTTCATTCTTTGGTTGGAGGCTGACCTTCCCGTCGCATTTTTGATGGTGCCACTATGCGACTGTCATGCTCAGACCTAAATTCTTGCGTCGGTCAGCCATCAGGACCAACGGCAATTTCCGCCGGTCTGAATCCCGCCAAGTAGGTCTGATGTTGTATTTTGATGCTCTTCATGGCTGATTTGACCCATTTCCTTCTAACATATGCTTCGTACACTCACACAGTATGCTGGGATGTAATATACTTAGAGGTAATCTGAAATTTGAAGAAATATGTATATATATATTTTGAAAACCAAGAAAAAGCTTTGTGATCTGATTTATGCAACAACGGGAATAAGTACCGAGATTAGCGAAATTCCGAGCGACCCAAAGTTAGTTTGGATTCGTGATCCGAAACATGGACGGAAGTCATGTATAACCAGCATAAATGGAAAACCACACCAGGAGGTCCACGTACGTACTGAGACATGCTTGTTCACGCCCAAAGCCATCCATGCCCGTGACTGGTGTAGTGATGAACCGTAGATGGCCGCCGATAGCAGAACGCGCTACAACGGGAGAAGACCATTAATGATCAGTAACCGTCTAAGAGGACCTCGATGAACATATACAAACCCACAGACACCCACACTTTCACCGCTAGACCCTGGATTTCCGTCGGCAGCATGGTGAAAATGTGACAGATGGCGCCCGATAAGAGGGCATCACCAACAGGCAATGGATGGTCAACATGCGCCACGAGGATGCCCAAGGGTGATAAATGAACGCACTACGCGCTGGCATTTTACCGTTAGGGTACTTCATTTCCCAATACAAATTCAGAAATTTGGATGCCGCCAAACCAGCGGTTTACCGTAACGAGCCACAGCCACGGCGAAATAAAATAGGTGAATTTGTATGAGGACCACGAAGGGAGGCTCTCCACCATGGGCAAGAGCTATGCCAAGTTTGGACACCATAACACCAGCGGGCAGCCAGATACCGAGTGCGCGATTGTGCAGCATTTGATGTGATCTTGCCATCTTGGCAACAGAGGAGGAATGATCGAAGGTAACAGCAAGACTAGAAGAAGGATCGAGGGTGTAAACCCAGGCTAGGAATGAGGGACGGCATCCTCTGAGGAAGAATGCGTGCCAGACCATGCGGATTGAGTGAGAATTGATAGAGATCTGCACGTTTCCTTGCTGGCCATGCCTGCGATAAATTAAGGAAATTACGTGTTTTACTGCCCTCCCATCCCGAAATCAAACTTCACCAAACTACATCCACAGTCGCGTCTCGACTTGTACTCTCACCTACAACCAAAAGTGAGGGAAAAAATTTCACGAGCGGATTGTATTAGCCAAGTGGCCCACTACCTGGGGGTGGCCCACTACGCGATCACCGATACTACCATATTTTTGGTAGGTGTTCCCCGAGAAACCGGGTTTCTCATCAGAATTATCCCAGAAGGTGGCACCCAAGAAGTATGACAGGCGCCTGGCACCGTAATTTCAACCCACGCTAAGATCGGCCGAATAGTGCACTGCTTCTCACAAGGCGTGGGTGAATGCCAACCGAGACAACCCTCTACCATGCCCACCACCGGGTTGCCTGAGGCGGAGGGAGGGACAAAAACCGGTCAGACGAAGAGAATGACCCCCGATGCCCCGAGTTTCGCCTCGATCCACGATGGTACGTGACGTTTGACGCGGCTTTTACTTTGATTGGCGGTGGCGGCTTCGGTAGCTTTGACTCAGGTGCAAACAAACTCGAAAGAGGCGCCTGATACCAAAATTAGGCCAGCCCCACAACGTTTTTAACAGATTCTCGTACACGAATGCACAAAGCGTGTAGTGAACTCAGCGTTCTCATTCCCCCCTCCATGCTGGATCGATTTCGCGACCAAATTTCTGAGCGCTGGGCAGCGCTCTGCCAGGCATCGCGGAAATGGCTCGGGGCGTGAGCTGATTTAGTTCAACACTTCTGCCTTCACTCACAACGATGAGCAAGGTTCCTTGAGAATGAGACTATCCGTATTTTGCTGCTGCGTAGCGTTGTTCTAAACGCCGCGTGGTTTATAATCTCCTCGTTGCTGCAATTGACTCCAAGTCGCTCGTCGTGGGTGTGGGTGGTCGTAGTAGTCGTTAATGGCGGTGTGATGCTCCCGCATCATATATATTTCGTGTACGTTCATGGCTTCAGTCACACTAGTTATAACACTCGCTCTAGATTCGTACCAACGTATAGTGTTGCAATGGAAGCGCTTGATTTAGTACTCGCATCTGTGGAACTCTGTTTGTGGTTCGGTAAGTAGCCTCCCCTTCGGCGCCTCAAGTCCATAACTAATCTGGTAGGCTTCAGTATCGCTACAGATATTGGAAGTGCAATATCTGTCACAATGGAGTAGCGTTCTTCAAATTCTCAACGCGTTGAGCCTCTTTCTTTTTGGAATATCGCTCATTCTGTTACTCTTTGCGCGCGTGTGTGCCAGCTTGAAGCGGCCGGCGGGGGGGTTCCGCTTCTTGCCAGTCCTGCATGTTTTCGATAACCTGTACCAGGACCTATCGACGCCCGAAGAGGACCCACAGACACCCGAAGAGGACCCACCGATGCCCGAAGAGTCATCCACAGGCGCGCGTCTAGTACACCACGTTCCTGGTAATATATCCCGTGTGCCTTCGTCGCACGCTCGTTCAAGCGCCGAACTACCTTGCTTCTCTCCCTCCCCACCCGAAGATGCATCCACACGCTCTGGGGTGCTGAACACAAAGATTGGAAAAGTTCATTGGAAAGCAGCGAGTAAGATTTTGCTCGGACGTTCTGCGTGGGTGGATCCCGTGACTCAAAGGTGCCGTTCTGCCCATATACCTCAGCTCTGAGTGCTGATGGCTGAATTTAGCGCGGACTACCCCGGGTTTCGAGCTTTCGTTTACGCTGTACTCGTTTCCGGTTTCTTACTTTTCACTGCTCTTCGTACCGTCATTGATCCAATTCGGGAAATTGGACATCCCCTTTTAGTGGAAACCAGTTTCCCATCATTTATTAGCGACGATTTCACCACGGACTCTGCGCCTCTTTGGAATATTCTTGCTGTCAGTGCTACAAATTCCTGAAATCGATTGCTTTTGCTAAATCTCGTCACTTCAGATGATTAACCTGGATGAGCTGGATTCGTCTCAAATCAACACGTCTACTGCCTTAGATAATTTCCCTGATGCAGTCAATGTAACGCCATTGTGGGATGGAAACGGACCTAATTGCACTTCTTTCTCCGTCGAGCAGAAAGGAGTTGTCGGAAGTGGCGCTGCACAGGGCGCTGCCCGCTGTGCTTACATCCGTATATCATGTCCTGATAGGGCGGAGATGGGCGACAAACTGACTGGTGTGTTTTTTCTACCTATGCTACGAAATTTAATCTCTTCTAGCTTCGATGGCTGTGGATGATCCTAGTTGGAATATCTGGCCGGACTTACTGGTCACTGTCAATTTCACCACCCTCGGGATGGATTCTACAAGCCTCGGTGACAATCGTGCTCGGACAGTCTCCATCACCGTGGCACTGACCGACCAAATCGATGATATTATCCTTGATTCCACTCCAATCCCTCTGATTCCAAATTTATATCTACTGGCTACAGTGACCACTGAGTTCCGTGAACGCTATAAATGGACTACAGCAGCTACCTTGGGGATTCTGACTTTTGTGAGTTTTCCTGTCTGCTCAGGATGACGGTGACGCCGATTTCCCTTCCAGACGAAAGTTCATTTTACCACCAGCATTTCCCTTCTAGTCCCCGATCCTTCACCGTTGATTCCGAGGATCGACAATACAGCCACGCTCCGATTGTACATGGGAACAGACCTCTCCGAATGGAATATGTTCTCAGACGGTCGACAGAATTCAGTCCTTTCAGGACTTATAGCTCTCGGAGGTCTCTGGACACCTGTAAATGGAGCCATTACAGTGATATTTGGTATGAGCATGCTGATGCTCTGGTGGGGTATGTAAGGTTCACTCTCCTGTCCGGCATGAACTCAGTGCCGCATCCACTAGGCAAGAAGCCTTTTTCAATCTTTGGTTTGATACACCGAAAAAACAAAAGCAAAGTTGTCGCGAAGATAAAGGAGCGCTACCCCGGTCTCGAGAACGACGTGCCGGGGTGGAGTGCGTTCTTGCGAGACTTCCTTATCGATATGGCGCTGGTTTCTTCGTCCAATGTATCGTCAAACAATGAACGCACACACCTCCGATCGACGGAAAGCTCGACCATCTCGTTACCTCCTTCGCGGGACCACGAAGATCGCAATCCCTCTGTCATCAGTAAAATTAACCTGCCATTCGATAGTACGACCCCAGTAGAGATGGACGATCTAGCGGGAACCTTTGAATCCACGTCGTCCTCAACCATCTCGCCAGCTCCGTTGGACGACGAAGATCACAGTTCCTCTATCATCAGTGACATTACACCACTACTCCCTGATACAACCTCAGATGGACAATCCAGCGGGAAGTTTTGAATCCACGTCGGAGTGGGCTGGCCGCTCCAAGGTGCGATATGGTATTGATCCCTCGCCACGGCGCCTACTGTGCTAATCTTCTGTCCCAGCAAAACATGCCTGGCCCCGAACCACTACCAATAAACCATAAATACAAGTACTTACGAAGTCAGTCGCGAGCCGAGGGGCGATACCTCACCTGTTCTGAATTACTCTCATCTGTGTTCCTTACTTTTCTACTCGCGAATCTTACGATTATGATTCTTATGATTACTTCGGTGCTTTTGATGACTTAGTGATATGTGAAGAAACACACTTGGAGGTAAGGCCATCGCAGGGCGCAGCAGGTACTCATCATTATGTAATGGTAATTTTCCTAGGTGTTCAAGTGCTCGGACCTTCAAATTCCTGTCCCTTATTTTCCTCTGGCGCCGCCTCTGTATCTCTGTGTTATCTTCTCGGGTAACTCGCACTGGAAGGAGAACTGTTCCGAACTTGAAGACACCATCACATTATCCGCTACTTGTAATTATGCTTTTTTTGGCGCCCAATATCTTCATGATTGACAAGTAGCAAACGAAATCTGCTGTTCTGTCAAGACATTTCCACGCAAACGGATCCAAGTGCGCGAATTGGTAAAAAGGTAGGTTCCGCTCTACGCAAACAGCAGCTGACAGACCTGGGACCGCCTTCACCATTTCCCCGAGTCGGCTCCTTCGTTGTTCGTTCCCTCAAGGCTCAGGGTCGCCCCTCTTCATTGCCCTTTTCTTTGGCCTCGATAATGTCCAAATGCGCTGCGTTCTAGGGAAGCGTTCGGGACCAAGAATCGCCGTGCAAGACCCTGCCGATAATGAATTGTAAATTGTACCTCCCAACTTTGATGACCAAGTACTTCACGTCAGAATTTCACCCAAAACAAAAATGACCGACCAGCTTGGTTTGAATTTGAATACAAGAGAAGAGACGCGAATTGTATTTCTGCGGGGTAGAAAACTTGCTGGCGAGCGAAATCTGATTAGGTGAAATTGGCTAAAATTCACTCATCTGGTTAACTCGGCGTCTGGATAAGTACAGTAGATGTGACTGCACGCTAACCTGGAACCGTCACGACAAGCCTCTGTCCGGCCTTCATTCCAGGGCACTGAGGCACTGAGGCATATACATTGTATGGACACCTGGACCACCCCGACTCAGGGAGTCAGGGTCAGGGACCACGTACGTCGCGGGTAACATGGCTGTAAGCAACGAGAGTTACCCCCACATTAGAGTCAATTAAGTATCTACGTGACAATGAATACTTTTTGAACGCGAAACGGGTTATTCGACTAGTTCGACCTGTCACTGCGTGCTACGCATAGGAAGTTGGAGATGATCCGCACGCATGCACTTGGACAGCCTGCCTGCTCCGTTCCTCTTTCTATCCAAATTGGGTTTTTTTAAATAAGGGCCAAAGGTAATTGTAGTTCCCGTTGACGGGAAAATCGTTGCATTTCCTGCGGTGTCTGGGCCAGGGGTAGGGCGATTTTTCCGCTCGACATGGACGTTAAGCCTGGGGCTGGCGATGAACGCAGCCATTCTGCATGCACTCTGTCTTTCAGTCAAAGAATATGGTGCGACAGGGACACTGGGCGGCTGGAATGAACCTCTTGCGTTGCATGTCATTACGGCGGGACGAGGTAGTGTAGGGGCTGCCAAACCAGTTTGCATTCCCCTGGGGCCTCGTCTACGAGTCATTTCGGTCCACATGATCAGTCCCCAATGTATAAAAGGCGCACCGATTTTATCACTCAACTTATCAGCTCCCAGCTACAAACACCCACTCCTCCTTCCAAAGCATCTCATCCCTACTACTTTATTCAATATGCCTTCTCCCGTTGCATCTGGCCAAGAGATCATGGTCCCATTGTTCAACGCCGAAAGCATTGGAGCCCTAGTTCATGTCAACTGGCAGCAGAATCTGTCTCAGCGCAAGGCAGACTACTATGCACTTACTGCAGACAACATCACCACTGGTTAGTTGATGTCCTGAGTTCAATCCGAATTAGTTGAAATCACCTTGTTACAGGCGAGCAGGTTCCTTTCTTCATCGCTGCCGAGTACTACAAGAGCAGCACGGCGGCAAACCCGAATCACATCACCAAGGTCGGAGAACTCGTCGAGGGTGGTAAGCTAGCTTCATACTTGACTCATCCTGCTGTGCTCATTGCTTATCCAAAAGAGGGCTACAAATTGAAAGTCGACAATAGGTTCCAGTACGGCCAGAAGAATGCTCAAGGCGAGCTTCGTTTCATTGTCTACCACGATAAGGAGCGCAAACCTTACCAGGTAAGTGTTATAATTGCTCCAGAGGCAAGAGACTGACGGAAATCATCAGCACCGTTTCATTGAGACCGCTGTTGGTTCCGCAACGGCGGGCAAGGCTGCAGAGATGGCCAAGGCATTTGGTGTCGGGGCTGCCGGCGACCAGATCATGAACCAAGTCAAGGCCTTTGTCGGCGACTACCTCCACACATTTTAAGTGCAAATGGTTAGCAATGATTTACTTACACAAAGTTGATGATGGCTCACACATGCCCAAGCATTTTATTTATGGTGAAACTTTGACTCTGACAAATGGGGAGAAAATCAAATACAAAAGCATATAACGAGAAAATCCACATATTTTACCTTATGCCTGTCTTCTGTTTCCGCAGTTATTACCATCTTTGTTGCTAGATCGCGAATCACGTTCTTCTTATGTCCCGCCACTTCCTGCCCGCCCCAATGACACGATTTGTGCCAAACAACAAAAGTGCTCCTACGAAATCCACATACTAAGGTTTCATTCAAATCGACAGGGGGGGGGTAACGTGTGACCTGTTTTTCAAGTTCGACAGCTACAACTTGCCTCCTATCGGCGGAATTGGCCTACGGTTGTCGCCGTGTTCAAGCCTCGGTTAGTTCTTGTCCTTCAATTCTCCGTGCTCGCTCAGTTTCGCATTTCGACCGCTCTCCTCAACATTTTTTCAAATGAAACGTTCAGGTTCAGTCTGAGCATTACGACATTCAATGAGAACACAGCGATTTGGAGGTTTACGATCCGCTAGACAGTCTGGGTGAGCCTCTCTTGCAACACTCCCCTCAAATGCTGAACCATCCCCGTCTCGTCAGACACCTCTCCCTCGGGCGGGATCGACCTTCCCGCGGTCATGAAGACTCGCTCGGGCCTGTGGACCCCTTCGCAAGATATCATGCGAGACATATGTCCCATGCGCCAAAGTTGGTACACTCATTAGGACAATTCATTTTAAATTAACCAATCGTACCCGAAGCTATTGAACCATTTTCTGCAACTCGTCCTGCATTCCCTGCCAGAACACCGCCACGGTTGAGTCTGGAGCGTCTGCGCATTGTTCGATAGCTGACTGCACTTTCGCGCGGATGTCATACTGCTTTCGTTGTCAGCAAATGGTTTGCAGTACGTGAAACGACACACCTCTCTGAGAGAACGTAACCAATCTCGTTGGGCCACCGGTAAATGAAGGGCTTCTTCCGCCGCCGGTGGGACAGGCAGAATACCTAAAAATGCGTCCAAGGTGCGAATCGTAAGGGGAATGACCTCCGGACACTCCGCTGACTACGACGCCGCCAGCACCTGGAAGCGCCCAGCCTGTGTAACCTCGCAAATAGGCGAGCCAGAGAGCATGAGATATGTTCTCGTCCTTCATGTTTTCAAAGAAGAAGCGATAGGTGTCTTGGAATACAGTGTTCGCTTCTTTCAATGACGTTAGGGCGTCCAATGGACATTCGCCTGCAATGGAGCTGCAGGCAGAAATAGTCTCTGCGATCAGTCGGTACATCGGAAGCGACTGCTCAGCTGTTAGCCCAGGATGCAACATATGTAGTCGGAATACGACTTACCCTGTGTTCGGTCTCGAGGAAAAGGCGAGCGTCCCAGTCTGCAGTCTTTTGATGAAGCTGAGGCAGTCCATAGACAGACGAATAGAACGGCTTGAAGTTGGTATCGACCCCACGGGTATTGAAGTATAGGCAGGTCGACAAGCCGCCTCCGGGAGAGGTGAAACCAAAATAACGCTGTAAAAGCAACCACGGTTCATCGAGTTCCAGTGGAAAAGATAGAGAGTTCTCGATCTGCACTTCGCGGACCACAGCCCCATCTATTGATTTGGATTTCAGCGAACGAAGATGCGAGGTAGAATCTGGTGGTACCTATAAACGTGCCTCAGGAAGCACGCGCATGCGCAAAAGCCTAACATGGCAGACTGCATGCTCTGGTCGTTGCAGCCGGACCAACAGCCAGCCTGGGCGTCCTGGAGTACAGAGAGAACAGCTTTCATGTCGGCAGAACACTGAGCTGCATCGAAGGTTGGATCACCTGACAACAAACCGCGAATGCGGGCTCGCATGGCATCGATTGTCTGCCTGTTCTCAGCGTCGCTGGTCGATGATTCAAGGACCGGGAAGACGGGCGCCACCAGTTCGTACGTCGCGTGGTACACTCGCAGGGGAGCGGGACACGAGCTGTGGAACGTGGTGCTTGGAGGCCAGGTTCCACCTGACTTCTTGACGAGCTGCTCGAGCGCATGGGTCGGACTGTCAGTGATTGCAAAGATGCCAGATAGGTCGGGGTTTGATGACTTTGGAGATGCAGGGGGTCCGGTGTAAGCATAGAGGACGTGGCTGTAGGGTTCCGCACAGGTACCGGATCCACGTGCGGGTTTGGACCCGCGGGTCCGCCGGGAAGTTCGGGTACGGGTTGAGATTTTCAACCCGTCGCAATACCGTGGACCCGCATGGGTAAACCCGCGGGTTCTCGGAAGTTTCCGATTCAGACGTTGCACGAAGTGCAAGTTTTTTCTTTCTTTCAAATTTGTGGTGCTCTTATCATGAGGCTTTCAGTCGGCCAAAACTCTTGCTCCCCAGTTCGACGATAACAGCATCAATCACCTTCCAGCTCTGCACCGTTGATGAAGAAACCCGGGACGAGGTTTCCGACTATCTGGCGGCTCTCCGTGTCCGAACAGAATATCCCTTGAAGTGGTGGTGGAGTCATCGGCACGAATATCCTGTTCTGTCTCAGGATACGTTGGATTACCTCAGTGTTCCTTGTGAGTTTCATTCAATTTCACCCTGCTCGCTCACATATAATAGCTACTTCCGTTGGTTTTAGGCGAGTCTTTTCTCATGGCCCCCGTCTTCTTGAATCTACTCGAAACCGCAGGTCAGGTGGATCTTTCACCGACAGTTGTGCTCAGGGTCGTTGGATCGTAGCAACTGGATTTGAATCTGGGATCTGATTGCGACGTGCACTCCCAGGAAGCAGAAACATGCAGAACTAGAGGAAGAGGACAAAACTATCGAGATTTCGGACTAATGTAGTACATGTTTTGTACCTCAACGCTTTTTTTGGGGGGTTGAGTACTGCAGGTTGACCCGACGGGTTTGACGTACCGTGGGTAATGCGGCACCCGCGGGTGACCCGTACGGGTTTGAGACCCGCGGGTTGGTCGGGTACGGTATTGACGGGTCCGGGTACGGGTTGCCTTTTTGGTACCCGCGGGTGGACCCGTGCGGAACCCTACGTGGCTGGCGATGCGCAGAAGAAGAGAGGCCATTATTGACTGCGGATATACGGACTCGGTCGGTCTGTTTAAAAGCTTCAGAGCCTATCGTTTTTCAGTCGGGTATTAATATTCGGCGGATGAAACATTAACCCTTGTCAAATGCTTCCGTTGGTTCAAGTCAAGTATGTTTGTTACAGCGTTAGCTCAAGCCAGTCAAGCCCATTCAGCCAGCTCAGTCTACTGTACAAGACGTATATAAGATGTATCACTATAACTTAAGATGTACAAGAGCGCGATGCAAGGTCTGGTCTGGCCTAGAAGCCGGGGCTAGGGCGGAGGGCTTGACAATCTTCAAGCCCAAGCCATTGGGCCGGCTTAGGCCAGATTGGGGGCTCGAGGTACCAAGTCTAACAATGGCTCGCAAGATAAGTGTCCGTCAACTTCTTTCACTCTGCGCCTTCGACCATCTATGTACCATCTGGAGAAAGCATCATCTCGATCCTAGCACCCAAGCCGATTTACTTCCCCGTCAACTGAGTTCAAAGCCCAACCGCCCATTTATGTGTATATGTTGCTGCACACCTCCCTGGATTCAACTCACAAATCTCGGGCGCATTACGCAATCCTCTGGGCAGTAGTTTGGGCGTCTATCTCCACATTCTTCAGTTGGAGGCTGGCATTCTCGTCGCATTTTTGGATGGTGCCACTACGCAACTGTCGTGCTCGGACCCGCAAATACGCCTCAAATTTCTGTCCCTTATTGCCTCTGGCGCCGCCTGTGTATCTCTGTGTGTTATCTTTTCGGTTGACTCGCACTGAAAGGAGAGCTGTTCCGAAGACACGGCATCACATTATCCGCTACTAGTAATTATGATCGGCTGTTTTTGACCCCCGCCCAACATCTTCATGACCGACAAGTAACAAACGAAATCTACTGTCCTGTCAAGAAATTTCAACGCAAACGAAATCACCGGCACGACCGTGCGAAAGTGGCTTGCTCTCCTCACGCCATTGGAGGGTCTTTTCTCCCCCCCCTCCCTTCCTACGAGTCAATTGCCGCCATATCCCCCCTCACCCAATCGTCATTTGACTCCATCCACCCACCGATATATCACGGTGCTGCCCCACAGAGCACGCTCCGCCTCCCGAGCGACCCACTGGTCAAGTGCGCGAATTGGAAAAAGGTAGGTTCCGCTCTGCGCAAACAGCAGCTGACAGACTTGAGATCGCCTTCACCATTTCCCCGAGTCAGCTCCTTCGTGTTGTTTGTTCCCTCAGGGCTCAGGGTCGCCCCTCTTCGTTGCCTTATTATTTGCCCTCCATCATGTCCAAATGCGCTCAGAATTTAACCCAAAAATGACCGACCAGCTTGGTTCAAATTGGAATAAAAGACAAGCGAATTGTGTTTCTGCGGGGTAGAAAAACTTGCTGACGAGCGAAAGATTCAGAAGCACATAAAGGGCAGAAAAGCAGGCTGAAATTCACTCATCTGGGTAACTTGGCGTCTGGATAAGTACAGTAGATGTGACTGCACGCTAACCTGGAACCGTCACGACGAGCCTCTGTCAGGCCTTCATTCCAGGGCACTGAGGCACTGAGGCACTGAGGCATATCCATTTTATGGACACCTGGACCACCCCGACTCAGGGTCAGGGACCACGTACGTCGCGGGCAACATGGCTGTAAGCAACGGGAGTTATCCTCGAACTCTCTGGTTGTTGCTATTGGACACAGAGTCAAGTAAGTATCTACGTGACAATGATACTTTTTGAACGCGCAACGGGTTCTTCGACTAGCTCAACCTGTCACTCACTGCGTGTTACGCATCGGAAGTTGGAACGACAACCGAGATGATCCGCACGCATGTACTTTGACAGCCTGCCTGCTCCGTTCCTCTTTCTATCCAAATTGGTTTTTTTTAAACAAGGGACGAAGGTAATTGTAGTTCCCGTTGATGGGAAAATCATTGCATTTCCTGCGGTGTCTAGGCCAGGGGTAGGGCGATTTTTCAGCTCGACATGGACGTTAAGCCTGGGGCTGGCGATGAACGCAGCCATTCTGCACTGTCTTTCAGTCAAAGAATAGGACAATCAATTTGTGGATCAGCTCAGCTTTAGCGTGTAATCTCAATGGAAATTGGCGCGACAGGGACACTGGGCGGCTGGAATGAACCTCCTGCATCGCATGTCATTACGGCGAGACGATGTAGTGTAGGGGCTGCCAAACCAGTTCGCATTCCCCTAGGGCCTCGTCTACGGGTCATTTCAGTCTACATGATCAGTCTCCAATGTATAAAAGGTGCACCGATTTTATCACTCAACTCATCAGCTCCAACACCCACTCCTCCTTCCAAAGCATCTCATCCCTACCACTTTATTCAATATGCCTTCTCCTGTTACATCTGGCCAAGAGATCATGGTCCCATTGTCCAACGCTGAAAGTGCTGGAGCCATAGTTCACGTCAACTGGCAGCAGAATATGTCTCAGCGCAAGGCAGACTACTATGCACTTACTGCAGACAACATCACCACTGGTTAGTTGATGTCCTGAGTTCAGTCCAGATTAGTTGAAATTACCTTGTCACAGGCGAGCAGGTCCCTTTCTTCATCGCTGCTGAATACTACAAGACCAGCATGGCGGCAAACCCGAATCACATCACCAAGGTCGGAGAACTCGTCGAGGGTGGTAAGCTAGCATCATATTTGACTCATCCTGCTGTGCTCATTGCTTATCCAAAAGAGGGCTACAAATTGAAAGTCGACAATAGGTTCCAGTACGGCCAGAAGAATGCTCAAGGCGAGCTTCGTTTTGTTGTCTACCACGATAAGGAGCGTAAACCTTACCAGGTAAGTGTTATAATCATTTCAGAGGCGAGAGACTGACGGAAATCATCAGCACCGCTTCATTGAGACCGCCGTTGGTTCCGCAACGGCGGGCAAGGCTGCAGAGATGGCCAAGGCGTTTGGTGTCGGGGCTGCCGGCGACCAGATCATGAACCAAGTCAAGGCCTTTGTCGGCGACTACCTCCACACATTTTAAGTGCAAATGGTTAGCAATGATTTACTTGCACAAAGTTGATGATGGCTCACACACGCCCAAGCATTTCATATATATGGTAAAACTTTGACTCTGACAAAAGGAGATAAAATCAAATACAAAAGCATATAACGAGAAAATCCACATATTTTACCTTATGCCTGTCTTCTATTTTCGCAGTTATTACCATCTTTGTTGCTAGGTCACGAATCACGTTCTTCTTATGTCCCGCCACTTCCTGCCCGCCCTAATGACACGATTTGTGCCAAACAACAAAAGTGCTTCTACGAAATCCACATACTAGGGTTTTTCATTCAAATCGACAGGGGTAGTAACGTGTGACCTGTTTTTCAAGTTCGGCAGCTACAACTTGCCTCCTATCAGCGGAATTTCGAAAGATCAATGAAAGTCCCCGAGATGCACTAAAGTGACACTCCAGACAATAGTCTGAACATCCCGTGTGTTTGGATGTACCTGCCTATGTTCCTGCACTGATCTTGGATCCGAATAACTATTACACTAATACGCAGCGACAGACAAATGGCGATAACCCCGCCTATTTCATCGCAGGACCATAGTGTTGAGCTCAAGGCTATCTGTTGGTGCTGTCGAAGGACAACGCATTGGTGACTTGTGGCCCTCGGCATGTATCTAGTCATGAATTCCCCGAAATTATATGGGCCAGATTTTGCAAACCCTTGTAATTTACACTCAAGTCCACATCCTCATCCGGACGCAACAGCCGAGCCGCCCATCGCCCCAGACCTCACACGATCCTTCATGTTGCCATTTCGGCTCTGCGTGCAGATCCCAATGTTCCGTTTATTTGCTGGGTCCTATTCGTACATTGCGGGTTGTAACGTTGGGATTTTATTCCCGCCAACATAGGGTCACCCGCCGACTGCCTCACCTCACCATAGGTTGCAAAACTTGCCTTCATCACAAAATTAGGTTCTACACTTCTCGCCATTCGTCAGTGCCTCTGGCCACTCATCTGGAGCTCTCTCTCTCGCTCTTGAGATCTTCAATGTTCAATTTCATCGTCGATGTATCACACGTAGGGACTCGAGGCACCCGACTTTAGTTATCGAGCTTTAACCTTTGCGGATATCCCGTCGCCCGACTCTGACAGCTAAGCATTGCAGCATCTTTACGAAATTATCTGAACGGGTTGAGGTCGTTCCGAAATACCCACTTCAACGGACTGATATTGATCTCCACGTGTACTCACGGGACACTTCCAGAGTCGAACTTGGACTGAGTCAATTGTGCGGGCACACTTTTCTGGCACAAGAATAGAGGCGGGTAGCACTCCGAGCGTGTTCCCATGATCATGGTTCGATCCAGGTCCTTCGAATTTTCCTTTTTTCCGTACCTTTAGTACTCCATTCAATCTTCTCGTCACGTCAACCTACGGAGTTCCGAGATACTCAAAAAAAATATCAATTGATCATAAACCCCACTCGATACGCCGCCCGAATCCGCCCATATATCCGGATTCCAGCGCGCGTTCAGTGGAGGGTGGAGTTCCACATTCATGCGAGGCCGTAATAAACAGAGACTTCAATGCGTTGGATCTTCATCGGCGCACTCCTGTCGCTTGGCTTGCTCACCATAGCTGCGTACAAGTGGCTTACCCTGCGTCTGCGCCGTGCATGCTCCACTCCCGCATCTGGGCCCATCGCGCTCGAGGACGGAACCGCCGCCCCCGCAGATGCTACATGTCCTGCCGGAGATTCCGACACCTCTGCACCCATCCCGTCGTCTGCGGGGGGCATGATCCTTCTGAGAATCTGCCTCTTCAGCGTCCTCTCCGGCTTCCTCGCCCTCTGCCTCATCCTCATGTGCTGGATCGGGGACATCATATCGCTGAAGCGCCCCTTGTCCGAGAACGTTCATAATTTGGCGATATTCGTCTTCGAGGGGTTCCCGGCCGTCCTGGTGTTGTTTATCGTGTTGGCACTCCGGGTGCTAAGGCATAGATTGGCTGCTCGGAGACAGGAGGCGGCGCAAGGGTTGTCGACTCTTTCCGTGGATGAAAGGGAGTTGGGCGTAGCTACTGCAAAGGAGGCGACGGACGTTTGAGTACAATTTCATGCTACCAGCAATTGATCCCTTTCTTCGCTGCTTTCGCTCATATCGCAATGAAAATCGCAAAGACGGTGAGCGTCTATGTTGGGGACGGGGAGGACACGCCGGCATTTGAATTGCCTTTGACTTGTGATCCGCAAGACTCTTATCTTGGTCCACCAGTGTCCATCGGGCCACACCGACGGCCATTGGTGGCCGCCAGCGAATTTTCCAGTTCCGGGCATATTACTCACCAAGTCTGACGATGACTCGCAAGATAGCTTGAATCTTTTTTCTTAAATCTGCGCCTTCGACTATCTACCACCTGGAGAAAGCATCATCTCGATCCTATCACCCAAGCCGATTTACTTCCCCGTCAACTGGGTCCAAAGGCCAGCCGCCCATTTATGTGTATATATGACCTGGTTCTGTTGCTGCACACCTCCCTGGATTCAATTCACAAATCTCGGTTGGAAGCTGGCATCATGATTCCCGTCGCATTTTTTGGATGGTACCACTACGCAACTGTCGTGCTCGGACCTTCAAATCCTGTCCCTTATTTGTCTCTGGCGCCGCCTCTGTATCTGTGTGTGATCTTCCCGGGTAACTCGCACTGAAAGGAGAGCTGTTCCGAACTTGAAGACACCGTCAGATTATCCTATCCGCTACTAGTAATTATGGTCAGCTGTTTTTGACACCCGCTCAACATCTTCATGATCGACAAGTAGCAAACGAAATCACCGGCACGACCGTGCCAAAGTGCATTGCTCTCCTCGCGCCATTGGAGGGTCTTTTCTCCCTCCTCCGAGTCCATTACCGCCATCATGTATCCCCCCCTCACCCAATCGTCATTTGATTCCCGATACATCACGGTGCTGCCCCACAGAGCACGCTCCGCCCGCCGAGCGACGCACTGGCATTGATCGGTCAAGTACGCGGATTGGAACAAGGTACTGCGCGAACAGCCTTGCGACCGCCTTCACCATTTCCCCGAGTCGGCTCCCGGGCCTTCGTGTTGTTCGTTCCCTCAGGGCTCAGGGTCGCCCCTCTTCGTTGCCTTATTCTCTGGCCTCGATCATGTCATGTCCAAATGCGCTGCGCTCTAGAGAAGTGTTCGCGTGAAAGATCCGACCCTGCCAAAATGAAATTGTAAATTGTACCTTCCAACTTTAATGACCAAGTATTTCACGTCAGAATTTCACCCAAAATAAAAATGACCGACCAGCTTGGTTTAAATTTGTTTGAATACAAGAGAAGAGAAGCGAATTGTGTTTCTGCGGGGTAGAAAACTTGCTGACGAGCGAAATCTGATTCAGAATCACATAAAGGGCGGAAAAGCAGGTGAAATTGGCTGAAATTCACTCATCTGCCAGTGATTAGCTCGGCGGCTGGATAAGTACAGTAGATGTGACTGCACGCTAACCTGAAACCGTCACGACGAGCCTCTGTCCGGCCTTTATTCCAGGGCACTGAGGCACTGAGGCATATCCATTGTATGGACACCTGGATCCCCCCGACTCAGGGTCAGGGCCCACGGACGTCGCGGGTAACATGGCTGTAAGCAACAAGAGTTACCCCCGAATTTTCCGGTTGTTGATATTGAATGTAGAGTCAAGTAAGTATTCTACGTGACGGTGATACTTTTTGAATGCGAAACGGGTTCTTCGACTGTCACTGCGTGTTACGCATCGGAAGTTGGAACGACAACCGAGATGATCCGCACGCATGCACTTGGACAGCCTGCCTGCCTGCTCCGTTCCTCTTTCTCTCCAAATTGGTTTTTTTAAACAAGGGGCAAAGGTAATTGTAGTTCCCGTTGACGGGAAAATCATTGCATTTCCTGCGGTGTCTGGGCCAGGGGTAGGGCGATTTTTCAGCTCGACATGGACGTTAAGCCTGGGGCTGGCGATGAACGCAGCCATTCTGCATGCACTATGTCTTTCAGTCAAAGAATAGCACAATCAATTTGTGGATCGGCTCAGCTTTTGTGTATCCTTAATCTCAATGGAATATGGTGCGACAGGGACATTGGGCGGCTGGAATGAACCTCCTGCGTCGCATGTCGTTACGGCGAGACGAGATAGTGTAGGGGAGAGAGAGAGAGAGAGAGAGAGAGAAATCAAGTATATTATACTAGTGCTCAGGCCATTTATGGCCTATGTGACTAGTTAGCTACAATCTCATCTACGATGTGACGGACCTCCGCCCATTTAAGGGAGGCCGAGGGGTAAAACCTGTGGTGACTAACGCACGTCAAGCGTGCTACGCCACAGTTGCCCCGTGGCGCGTCAAACTCCCCCACGACCGAGGTATACAAGGTATGTGGAGGGACGTAGTAGGTAGGTGAGTATGAATGGGTAGCAGTGAGTGCGTGCGCTTGTGGAATGCGGTACGTCTTGTTTATATGTATGAATTGGAGGGATGTGAGGGGGGTGGCGAGTCCGGTGCAAGGAGCCGAGTAAGGGGATTTAATCCCGCGAGAAGAGGATAGGATGTGGAGAGGAAGGGGAAGCATGGGGCATATGGTATATATCTGTATCAGTGGCGGATCAATAGGACGAGAAGATAATAAATAGAATAATAAAAGGAGGAGGGGGGAGGGGAAATAGGGAACGGTATCATGGTTGTTCGGCTTCGTATCTTGGGAACCGTCCCGTGTCGTGGACGTGACGGAGCAGGTGTGTTCGGTTCTTGGCCTTGCCAAGTAGTGATGCCTTGTTGAGGCCTTGACGGCCTTCGGAGTGGAGCGTGCGGCGTAGTGCGTCGCGTTGGGTCCTGAAGCGGCGGCAATAGTGTAGGGGCGGCCAAAGCAGTTCGCATTCCCCTGGGGCCTTGTCTATGGGTCATTTCAGTCTACATGATCAGTCCCCAATGTATAAAAGGTGCACCGATTGTATCACTCACCTCATCAGCTCCAATACCCACTCCTCCTTTCAAAGCATCTCATCCCTACCACTTTAATCAATATGCCTTCTCCCGTTGCATCTGGCCAAGAGATCATGGTCCCATTGTTCAACGCTGAAAGTGCTGGAGCCCTAGTTCACGTCAACTGGCAGCAGAATATGTCTCAGCGCAAGGCAGACTACTATGCACTTACTGCAGACAACATCACCACCGGTTAGTTGATGTCCTGAGTTCAATCCAGATTAGCTGGAATTACCTTGTCACAGGCGAGCAGGTCCCTTTCTTCATTGCTGCTGAATACTACAAGACCAGCATGGCGGCAAACCCGAATCACATCACCAAGGTCGGAGAACTCATCGAGGGCGGTAAGCTAGCATCATATTTGACTCATCCTGCTGTGCTCATTGCTTATCCAAAAGAGGGCTACAAATTGAAAGTCGACAATAGGTTCCAGTACGGCCAGAAGAATGCTCAAGGCGAGCTTCGTTTTGTTGTCTACCACGATAAGGAGCGTAAACCTTACCAGGTAAGTGTTATACTCGTTCCAGAGGCGAGAGACTGACGGAAATTGTCAGCACCATTTCATTGAGACCGCTGTTGGTTCCGTGACGGCAGGCAAGGCTGCGGAGATGGCCAAGATGTTTGGTGTGGGGTCTGCCGGCAACCAGATCATGAGCCAAGTCAAGGCCTTCGTTGGCGACTACCTCCACACGTTCTAAGTGCAAATGGTTCGCAATGATTTACTTCCACAAAATTGATGATGGCTCACACACGCCCAAGCATTTTCATATATGGTGAAACTTTGACTCTGACAAAAGGGGAGAAAATCAAATATAAAAGCATATAATGAGAAAATCCACATGTTTTACCTTATGCCTGTCTTCTGTTGTCTTCATTCTTTGGCCAATATCTCACATCTGGCTGTTACCTTCATTGCCTCCACCTCCAGTGTGCAGGCCTCCATCTCTGTTATGTAACATTGATCAGCCAATCAGAAGCTGAATAAAGGTGGGTGAAGTGATTTTTTTTTCTCCCCCTCAAATCTGAAGTTCAGCTCTGCCACAAAACATGTAATTTAGTCTCTACCACTCCCTGGTGCCCTCTGATTTTAGTCCAGATTTTTACCAGGTCAGTACAACATTGAAATCAACTGCAACATAGTTGAGGCTGAAGTTGCACTGAGACTGTAACTGCTGTTTGAGTCAAATCTTGCATATTCAGAGTACACATTTTACTGACATTGTAAAAATCTGGAATAAAATCAGAGAGCCACAGGGAGTGATAGAAACTGATTTACAGATTTTGTTGCAGAGGTTGGAACTGAGATTTGGGGGAGAAAAAAAAAAAGAGGGGGGAGGGGGGAAATGGACACAACTGTAATGTGTGAAATATTGGTCAAAGAAATGAAGATAAGTGGTTTATATCATTGTGCTTGCATTACCATGAAATGTTTTTCATCCCTTGGTGCTCAGTGAGAGCATCCACAGGTCGTGGAAAGTGTGAAGGAGGCCACCATATTATCATTGAACATGCTGCAAATCATTGTGCATCATCTAGGGTCCTCTATGACCTTATTTTATGTCTCTATTGAAACCTGCTGCACATGGCAGCCCTGATTTTGATGAATTCTAGTACATATGCTGTCATATGGCTGCTGGGCAGAGGCCTCCATAAAGGTGGTGGAGGCAATTGAGGCAACCATCACATGCAACATCTTAGTCAAGAAAATGAAAACAAGGTTTAGAGTGAATATGTGATTGTGTTGTGTTATATTTCACTCCTTAGTGCTCAACAAGAGCAATACTAAATAGTAGAAAGTGTAAAGGAAGCTACTGTATTATCAGAAGATGTTGGATATGCTGAAAAACTATCATGATGCTTCTCTACATCCTTAATTAATGTTTCTATTGAAACCTGCTGTGCATGACGGCCTTGATTTTGATGGATTCCAGTATATCTGCCATGATATGGTGCCAGGGGGGAGGCCTCTGTGAACATGTCTGCCACCATATGATACAGATCCTGTTCTGTACCATGGATCCATATGGTACTGCAGAAGGCAAATCAAGCCTATATTATGGGAACAAATTTCTGTTCCATATATGGTGCATACAGTGAAGAGCTCTAATTATTCACATACTTACTTCCCATATCTGGTGACCACTGCTCTGCTGTGGCAGATGCAATGGCAGGCCAAGTGAAGGTCAATAGTCAACCTCTAATGATATTGTTGTGTATGGCCTGTTACCCAACACCACCCATGCTCCCCAGCTGTGTGTGATATTTATATCAATGGGTGACCCCCTCTCATTTGTGCATGGTGGCCTCCACTTGGCTGTTTCCAGCTGTGCTGGCTGAATGAAGCAGGTCCTGGATATCATAACAAATTAGGTTCATTTTCATCTTGCCTACCTTGTGAGACTCTAGCCATTGCTGGATAAATTGCTATGGTGATCTGAATGGAGGAGGGTGGCAGTAGGTTCCTATTCCATTTTTTAAATGTTGATAAAAGCTCTTCCTTGATTTAATTGGTGGTATTAACTCTTTCCACATCATCTAGGTTGGTATCTGGCTAAAGGTATGTATTTTCATGAGAACAGAAGCTCACTTGATAAAAACATGGAGGCCTCCATCATATATGGAAATATTGAATGTAGGCATGAAGTTTGTAGGACCAAGCAAGGAATAATGACTATTGTGCAGCCAGAACCCTCTTGGTGTTGGAAGCTGGCCAAAATGCCTGTATAAGCTAAATAGTGGTGCACCAGTAGGTTCCAAATCAATTTTGGCTGACCTGTTATTGCTTCTTAAAGCCCTAGATCACCTTTCAGGACAGCACAAACGGGTCATTGGCATTCAATATATAGCAGAGGCTACAAGCATGTATTATACCTGCCTTAAATGCTATTTACTTATTTTACTGTAATTTGGAGGCCACCGCACAGTGCAATGCTATTTCCTTATTTGACCATAATTCGGAGGCCACTGTGATGAAAGTGCCTGCACAGTGGGGGCAGCAGTGGCGCATGCCAGTAGCAGCCGAGAAACACGTGATATACCCACCGCACGGTGGGGGACCTCTTAGGTACCTTTCACTGCTATAGCTAAGGGTACCTAAGAGGTCCCTCACGTGACTTTCACGATGGGTCCTTAGGTGGGGCATCGAAGGACATTGGAGTGGTGATAGTGTATTTGGAAGAAGAAACTGAGAAGGATGTGGGCATCGATAAACCTGTTCACGTATGCTTAAGCAAACTACGTTGAGATGTGCCAGCCTGCTTAAGCATATTATATAGTGTAATTAGGTGTAGTACAATACATCTGAGGCAATTAACTATGGACAACATTGCTTAAGCAGCTTGAACGGTATCAGACAATGCCATACGGTGGCTTAAGCAGGTTAAGCAGCTTAAGCAGCCTCCTGCCTGCCCAAACTCGACATACACGTGCCACACCGCGAGGCCTGAGAGAACCCATGCCTCAGCGAGGAAAAAGTAGTACACACCGCTGAGAACACTGAAGAACGGGAGCATCGTGATGCAGACAACGCATTCGAAGAGCTAGTCTGAGGCACAGGTGTTGGACATGCCGCATGTGCATCTAGAGCAGAAGAGCTCTGAGATGAGGAGCCATGAGCCGGGGCCCACAGCTGTGATGTGGTCATTCAGATGGGATATATATGCAAAGAAGGGAAGAAGATATGTATGTCGCACCTAAGAAAACAGCAGCCAAATCCTGAATAGGGAAATGGACCGAGTTAAGGGCCGAGTCAAAGGCATCAGAGAAGGTACATACCTGGTGCTGTACCAGCATAGTAACGGCATCCTGGCGTTCACAGAACATGGCAAATACGGCCAACATTCTCTAAAAGTGCTGTTGAGAAGAATGAACAAGCACAAGCATAACTTACCTTCGAGTAGATGTGGAGAGTTAAAGGCTTTGAAGTCTAGGCACAGACCTAATGAATGTTAGATGTAAGAGGAGTGGGTGTGCTGACATATGTCTAGTCGGACATGCATAGTTTCGGGCTACAACGGCTGGCCGCAAGACCAAGTCAGTAAGGAACTGAACGATAGACAAGAAGTTGACGCACTTATAAGCACTCAAGTCAGACCCGCATAGTTCCAGGGTTAAATACACGCAATAATGGCCCCAACTGCCAAGCGGAGTCAGTCTGGAGGTAATCGATGCACCCGCAAGTAACCAAGGCCTAAGCCACTGCTAATGTCGTAGTCACGACCCAGTTGCTTGGTGCATGAAGGTCAACTTCAAGAACTTTATAAATGTGAAGGACATACCTTGATGTGCTTGAGCATAGCTTCAGTAAGAACTTGGATTCGATGCCCAGATCTGGATCAACTGGTTGGTTCGCGTTCAAGCTGGATAGTGAAGGAAACACACCTGGTATATACTGCCATAGTTTCGGTCTTCACGGCAAAGCAAAGTCAACAATAATGCTAATCAAGCCAGAGTTAGCAGCTCACCTTGACTGGATTATCATGGTAAGGTTAGAGATCTGAATAGGGTCGTTCACAGTTGCCCTTTTTCACGCCCTTTTTCACGCCCTTTTTCGCCCTTTTTGCCATTCTCTTCGTTTTTTGCCTGGTTTTTTTCCCCTTTTTCAATGAGAAGTACAAAAAGGGTAGAATACCGAAAAAAACGGGGTCCTACATGCAACTCTGGGGGAAATGGAAAAAAAAAGGGCATGAAAAAGGGCGCGAAAAAGGGCTACTGTGAACGCCCCGGTCTGGCACTTCCTTTTTCCACCCTTTTTCACACCCTTTTTGCCTCCCTTTCACTATTTCATGCAGTCTGGGTGCTCCTATCATTCCTCAAAAATCACATACCACCTCAAATGTTCAAAAAGGACTGGGGTGATTTTTTCTGGATTTTATAGCGCATTATCTGCCAAACATGAAAAAGGGCGCAAAAAGGGCGCAAAAAGGGCGTCAAAAAGGGTGCAAAAAGGGCGTCTAAAAGGGCAACTGTGAACGACCCTAATAAACAAGTCAGTTCGCATTCCACCCTGTCCCCAGCCTTCTCGTCCATCTCCAGCATATCGGTGATCGCGTGGTACATGTGGGTGACATCCTCAACCACAGCTTCAGCGCTGGTTTAAGCAGCTTATGGGCACCAACGCTTAAACAGTCGCTATCAAGAGAACTATGTGTTTACTGGGCCTGAGAAACGAAATTACTGACATTGACTTTGTGATATTCGTGGGGCAGATATTGTAGAATAGGAAAGGTAATGATGAAGATTACTCTAACCAAGTCCTAGGTGGCATGACATGCAGGTACCTGAAGCGTGGCTGGGGTCGAACATATTATGTGACTGGATCATCATCAGTGGTGTTCCAAACGGTCGAGCGGTGCAGCATGCTGCATTAAGAAAAGAAATGGGACATGTAACAGAGTGGGTTTGTGTACACGGCGTGGGGAATCGCAGTCGGTCTGGGAAGTTGGAAGTGGCGACATGGTGGTTGAGAGAAGAAACGTCAAGTTGCGACTGATGTCTGATTCAGTGATTGGCAGGAGATCGGCAATCAGCACCGCTGTCGTTCTTTGTCTTTGTCTTTCACTTCCATGGTCTAAGGTGCTGCCAGAGTCCCTGCCCTCCCCATCCTCTCAAGCTCTCGAGCTCTCCAGGTCATAGCTTCCACAACAGTGGCACCAACGGTCCACCCTGACCCGCGCGGTGGTTGGACCGCAGTCACTCCTTCTGGAATCCTTCTAGAGTCGGCACTGGCAGGACACCAGTGCCACCCATTCCAGACGCTCCCAACCGCCACTGTGACCGGCCATGGTGTTCAAACAAAGTAGATTTACTCCAAACTGCGTCTCCTGTTCGGCTATTCCACTCTGGGCAAAATCAGTCCAGGCGCTCTTTGTCTTTCCTAGTGCCACCCTGCTCCTGCCTTGCCCAACAATTTTCATGCGGTTTCATTCCTTGTTTGTCTCTTCCCCTCTTCTCGTTTGCAACCCCTGTTTTTGCTCCGAACATCTGAGCAACACAACCGCTCGGTTTTTATTATTTTGTCCTCACATCAGCCCTTGCTACTTCATGCATGAGAGACCCACAACAATGAACCATGCAATCTGCGAGTCACGCGAACAAACATCTGGCCTGTGCGAGCACCTGCATTGGTGTTGCTTAAGCCAGTTCACCTGCTTGAGCACCTTGGCTTGATTAACCTGCGTAAGCCAGCTTAACCACTTCCATTCGGCTTAAGCAGTCTTCCCACAGGTCAAACGACTTAAGCAGCTTAATCAGCTTAAGCAGTCTCAGTCGAATAGTGTTGAATCGAGAGCTCACAGAATAGCCCACAGTGACCCTCTGCAATCAAGCAGAGGACTCGATACAAAGGCCGCTACTTAAATACATCCAGACCAGTCATAGTATAGAAGGGGAAGAGACAGTATGTCAAGGAAACCGCATGTGTAAGTGTCCGTATGAGTAAAAATGAATAAGTAACATATGACAACGCTGCGCATCACAGTCATTCCGATGCGTTGTCAGGGGAGTGTCTGCGTGGTGTATCGGTTGATATCCCAACACACCCTCACAAGCGATAGCACTACGCGCACCCCCACAAACTTGACAGGGTGCTTACCAAACACCTTCATAGTCCTCGTCTGAATCAACAGCAAGAATAGCGTTGGTGGTCTCGCTCATGGCGTCCTTCGCAGCTTCCCAACGGCGACGCTCAGGACAGTCGGACTTGAAATGACCCTTCTTGTCACAGAAGAAGCAGGTCGTATTGGGAGTGGCAGTGACTTGGCCAGTGTGGCGACGCGTGGCAGCAGCGTACGCGACATTGTTAGGGTCGGCATCAGCACTGGCTGGCTCAACTAACGACTGCTGACGAGTCTCCTTGTTAAGCAAGCGGGATATGATGTCGCGCTCGCTGGCGCGCCAAGGCCGAATCACTGTCTAACGGATCAACGGACCGCCAACGAATACCTTGTCAAAGTTCGGCATTTTCCGTTACTTAACAACGCCAACTCTCACCTACTCCGTATCCACCGAAGCCTATTCCACCCGGACATCTGGCATCTAATAATTAGTGCGCAACATGTTCCTTTTGATTACTACTTCATTATATATTTCATCTTCTCTTTGTTCAAACTCGATCTCGCCGTAACCTTCACATATTTGACTAAATTCGATCCTTTTCTATTGTTCCTCTTTTTGTTTCCTTGAACTCTTGACTACTACACTTCTAGTTACTGATTTATGTCTCGGAGATCTCTACTGTACATTACTCCATTTCCTTTTCGCACTTTCATGTATAAATACTTATATTTATTTCAATGCAATTCGGTTATTCCCCACAGTTCAGCCTCGAAATTCAGCATTAGCCTCCGCCTCCGCCCTCGCCCTCGTACTCGCTTCGTTTCGCCCTCGCCCTACGCTCACCGCCTACGTCTACGCTCGCCGTCTACGCCTACGTCTACCGCTTTCTGCACGCAGTTTCCTTCCCGTATCACTCGGCCGCACGGTTACCTGTCACGGCACCGTCGCTGTTGAGACTCTCGCATATTTTATATTCCTGCACCTTTCTTGCGTACTTACCTTTTGAAGGTATTGCTCGCGCTTGAACGGTCGGCAGGCGTGTCATTTTGGAGCCCACCGCGAGGGGCTTTCAACCATAGCTTCCGGTCCCTCTCGTGACCAGCGGCCGAACTCAGCATCCACCCAACGCCGTAATCTTCGACTCGAATTTATCGCCGCATTCCAAAATCCTTCGAATCTACTCGACACCACCCCATATTCTTCCTCTTCAGACGCTTTATTCGTCCCAGTTCCGTCGAACCTTGCACATCATAATAATCTTTCACCTCATTCGCCGAGTTCACCAACACTAGCGTGGCTTTTTAACGATCCCCCAACCCCTTTATCGTCCCCGCCACACCAGAATCCCGTTCCAATGGCTAATGTCCCTCCACCGACCCCTATGCCCGCCCGTGGCGACCGTAACGCGCCACAATTCGATTCGTCCAAGCCCCATGAACTCCGCCGTTATTTCACGGACCTGGAGTATCTGCTGGGTCGTGCTGCCGTCACTGACGACACCGAAATGAAGAAACACGCCACCCGGTTCCTCTCAGTCGAGGACCAGGAGATCTGGGAAGGCCTACCGAGTTTTAAGGACGCTTCAAAGTCCTTTTGCAGATTTTAAAGCCGCCGTCTTGAAGTTGTATTCAGGGAACGACGAGGACCGTCGTTTCGAGCTCAACGATCTCGACGCCCTCGTGGGACAATATTCCCGTGTAGGCATCCTCTCCCTTGACGACCTGAAAACATTTTACCGTCAATTTCTCCGCATCACCACGTACCTTGTCGAGAAGAAACGGCTCTCTGAAGCGGAACAGAGCCGCTCTTTCCTCCGTGCGATGCAGCCGTCTTCACTAGCAGCAGATATTCGTCTTCATCTTAAAGTCAACCATCCTAAGGCACACCCTGCCGATCCACTCCCTGTCGCCGATTTATACGAGGCAGCTGAGTATGCACTCGCTGGCTCAGGAAGCTCACTCGCACTCGACATTTCCACTGCACCAGCTATCATTTCGGTCCCGGCACCCACAGCTGTTGAAATTAAGCCCGATCCGGGCATTGCAGCTTTACTTGGCACCATGACCAAGCTCATCGAGGTGCTTGCGACCCAGAACTCGTCAGGAGGACAGTCCACTGGCAACGGCAGCGCTCCGAAGCGCAATCGGCCCGATGGCTGTGGCTACTGCAGCAGTCTCGACCATTTTATCAACGACTGCGAGCAGGTTTTAGCAGATATTAAAGACGGCCTCGTTCGGCGCAATACAGATAACCGAGTCGTTTTGCCAAGCGGCGCTTTCGTTCCGAAGGGTATCACCGGCAAAGACCTTCGAGCACGGGTGATGAAATGGCATGAACAGAACCCGGGCCAGCGTGCAGCCGCACAGCTGTTGGTTGGTGTTGCAGCTAGTGATTTGTCTGCCACTATTTCCACTCCGTCTTCTACTATGGCTCGTACGTTTACCCTCTCCGATGAGGAACGCATGCAGACATTGATGGCCGAATTGAACGCGCTCCGCACTCGAGCACAAGCGAAACGTGCACTTGAGAGTGGAAATACGGACGATGCACCGGACCGCACCATTCCACCCACGACTTCAGCCCCAGCCGCAACAATTCCTGCTCCCACTTCTGCACCAGCCGTCCCCGCAGTTCCAGCCGTTCCACAAACCCAGAGCACTGCAAATGGACCGCAGCATCCGTTTTCAAAGGCCCGAGACGCTGCCTACGGTCCGCCGAAGGACAGGAACCTTGGCATTTCAGATAAATCTGCCCCTGCCTATCGCAGCACCGCTCCAATCTATAACGAGAAGGACGCTGCGGACGTTTTTGAATCGTCCATGAATGCGCAAGTTACCCTTACACAGCGCCAGCTTTTTGTCTATCGCTCCTGAAGTGCGCTCTCTCACGCGGGAGGCCACTACTTCGCGCAGAGCTCCCCCGAAGGATAATAAAAATTCTACGGCACCAGCTTCGAAATCTGTTCATTTCAATGACGATGCCCTTCCGTTTACCAACTCGTTTGAGCTCTGTGACACGCTGGACGAGCAGCGCATCAAAGATGCTCGCTATGCCGCTTTACTAGACTCCCTGCCGGCGACCTATACGCATTCTGCTCAAGCCAACTTGCCGGCTGGTGGAATAGTGGTTCCAGACCCCCTCTCAGTTTATTACAACGACGGCCCGGTCCCTGACGACTTAATTGTGTCCCTGGAGTCCTCTGCGATACGATCTATCCTTCCCATCGTTGATAATCAGCAGCAGGTAGAATCTATCGTTGACGGCGGCTCCCAAATCGTCGCAATGTCTGAAGCTGTTTGTCACGAGCTCGCGCTTGCCTATGATCCCCCGCATTATCCTTCGCATGCAGTCGGCCAACGGTTCGGTTAGCCCTTCACTCGGACTCGCTCGTAACGTCCCATTTCGTATTGGGGACATCACGCTTTATCTGCAAGTGCACATAGTGCGCAACCCAGCCTATGACATATTACTTGGACGCCCCTTCGACGTTTTGACGCAAAGCATAGTCCGCAACTTTGCGAACGAGGATCAGACTATTACTATATGCGACCCCAACACCGGTAAACTCGCCACAGTCCCAACGGTTCCCCGCGGCCCTCCCCGTCATCGCGCACAGGGTTTTTCCAACTCGAGGAATTGATCGCAGATCAACGAGAGCTTGCAGTCATAATCGTACCTGACCCCAATAACCCTGCCAAATTTATTATCGAATCAACCACGGCACTCGCATCGGACTCACTCTCACATGTACAACACGCCTACCTTACGGCCTGCTCTAATCTCGGACAGGACAGTAATATGGTTAATTTTGCACACTCAGTCGTTCAACCGGCATTCTCCAAGTCCCACGGTTCAATTCGTGGTGATTGTTTTGTTCCTATCTATTCTGTTACCACATCTACCTCGTCTCCATCATTTCCTACATCGAATCCCTCCGCCGTTTCCATTTCCCAGCTCCCACCCCTTGCCGAGATTTACGCTAAGAAGAAGTACAAGCCCGTGGCTCAGAAAATTCGCCCAGTACTCGGCACCTTACCCGACAAGTTCCGCATCGAGCGTCACATTACTGGCGATCCACTTGGAGGCATGCCCCAGCTTAATCCCCATCCCCCGAATTTCATACCCACCGGTCGCTACACAGCCGACCGACGCGACATTATTGATGCAGCGCATCAGGGGTGATTTCCTGTGGCCAGAAGAACGAAAGCTAATGCATGATTTTATGTGCCAGCAGAATGAGGCCTTCGCTTGGCAGGACTCCGAACGTGGACGTTTCCGCACCGACTTCTTTCCCCCCGTTGACATCCCCGTTATGCCGCACACGCCATGGGTTCAGCGAAATATTCCTATCCCACCCGGCATTTACGATGAGGTGTGTAAGGTCATTCGCACCAAAATCGCTGCCGGCGTGTATGAGCCCTCGAACTCTTCTTACCGATCACGTTGGTTTTGTGTGGTCAAGAAGGACGGCACGAGTCTTCGACTGGTTCACGCCCTCGAACCACTAAACGCCGTCACGATTCAGCATTCAGGCGTTACCCCTTTTACCGACCAAATTGCGGAACATTTTGCTGGGCGAGCATGTGGCGCCATGCTCGATCTTTACGTGGGATACGACGAGCGCCTCCTAGCACCTTCGTCCCGTGATTACACCACTTTCCAGACGCCATACGGCGCCCTCCGCCTCGTTACACTTCCCATGGGATGGACCAATTCGGTCCCGATCTTCCACGACGACGTAACTTTTATCCTTCAGCCCGAAATTCCCGAGTACACTATTCCTTATATCGACGATGTCCCTGGCCGTGGTCCCGCTTCCCGCTACCTACTTGCAGACGGTTCATTCGAAACTATCCCAGAGAACCCCGGCATACGCCGGTTTGTCTGGGAGCATTTCAATAATATCAACCGTATTGTCCAGCGCATGAAATATTGCGGTGGAACGTTTTCTGGCTTCAAGAGCATCCTCTGTGCCGAGTCTATTACAGTGGTTGGTCACGTTTGCACACCTGCCGGTCGTATTCCAGACGAAAAACGCGTCGCCAAGATTGTTAACTGGGGACCTTGTGGGAACCTTTCAGAAGTGCGCGCCTTCCTTGGGACAATTGGGGTAGTGCGCATTTTTATCCGGAATTTTGCCCATCGTGCCCATCCCCTCACACTCCTCACCCGCAAAGACATGCCATTTTTATTCGGCCCCGCGCAGATCGCAGCTCAAGAAGACTTGAAGCACGCTCTCGTACACTCTCCCGCACTTCGTCCTATCGATTATACGTCCCCCGCACCAGCCATACTTGGTGTTGACACCTCCAGCCTGGCTGTGGGATTTCTCCTCTGCCAGTGCGATTCCAACGACGTCTCCCGCCGATACTACGCTCGTTTCGGTTCCATTACTTTAAACGACCGGGAGGCACGCTTCTCACAGCCAAAACTCGAGCTGTACGGCTTATTCCGTGCCCTACGTTCGTGGAAAATTTACCTCATCGGCATTCGCAACCTAGTTGTAGAAGTGGACGCTCGTTATATAAAGGGCATGCTCGCACATCCAGATCTCCAGCCTAGCGCGAGTATAAATCGGTGGATTTTGGCTATCCTGACGTTCCACTTCACTCTCGTGCATGTTCCCGGCATCCTTCACGGTCCAGATGGACTCTCGCGCCGCCCGCCTCAGCCTGGTGATGAAACGGAACCTGAAGATGATTTTGACGATTGGATTGATCAGGTGCACGGGTTTTTACATTTCATAAACAACTCGCCGTATGTTATTCGCCCGCAGCGCACCATTTCCATCCTTGCCGCAGAAGTTGCACCTGATGGAGCAGATCCCTCTCCTCCCCTCTCATACGACAATATTCCTCGATCTGAAGCGGCCCGACTCGCAGATAATCGCATCGACTTGGTCCGTACCTGGCACACAAACTTACAGCGTCCCCATGGCATGCAGGACAAAGACTATAAGTCTTTTGTTCGGTATTGCATGGAATTCTTCATTGCCAACGACTCACTCTGGCGCAAAGACCCCCAATCTCATCATAAACTCGTTGTACCCATTCACCGTCGCTTGTTCATCCTTACCTCTGCCCATGATGATGTTGGACACAAAGGATTCTTTTGCTACTCGCGCTCTCCTTGTTGAACGATTCTGGTGGCCTCACATGGCTGACGATATCACTTGGTGGATTCATACCTGTCACGTCTGTCAGCTCCGCCAAACCCAGAAAATTCTAATCCCTCCTACGGTCGCAGTTCCAGCCCCCGTATTCGCCAAGGTTTATGTGGATACAATGCACATGCCTGCAAGCGGTGGATTCAAATACATTGTGCACGGGCGTTGTTCACTTACCCACTACCCCGAATTCCGAATGCTTCGACGAGAAACCGCCAATGCGATAGGAGATTGGATTTTCCAGGACCTGATTTGCAGGTGGGGTACTCTGTGCGAAATTGTTACCGACAATGGCACCCCGTTTGTGAAGGCCCTGACGTACCTCGAGTCAAAATATCACGTCCGGCACATCCGCATTTCCGGCTACAACTCCCGCGCTAACGGCCTCATTGAACGCCCCCATTTCGACGTCCGTGAGAGTCTTTACAAGGCAGTAGATGGCGACCAGTCGAAGTGGCATACAGCCACTTACTCCGTGTTTTGGGCGGACCGTGTTACAGTTCGCCGTCGCATGGGATGTTCTCCCTATTTTGCAGTCACAGGCACGCACCCCCTCCTTCCTCTGGATATTTCAGAGGCCACTTACCTTATTCCGCCGCCCGAATCCGTCCTTTCCACCACCGATCTCATTGCACGCCGTGCCGTTACGCTGCAGAAGCGCCGTGATCAACTAGCCCAGCTCCATTCTGACGTCTATACGGCCCGCCTTCGCGCCGCTGTTCGCTTCGAGATCGAGCACGCCGCCACGATCCGTGATTACGACTTCAAGCGCGGCGACCTCGTCTTGATGCGCAACACTGCCATCGAGAAGTCACTCAGTAAGAAGATGAAAAAGCGCTATATCGGTCCACTCATCGTCATCTCCCGTAATCTCGGAGGCGCATATATCTTATGCGAACTTGACGGCTCTGTTTTCCACCGCCCCATCGCAGCATTCCGTGTTATACCCTACTTCTCTCGAGTTTCCATCCCGCTTCCACCCCTTGACGACTTCCTCGACATTGACACACAACGGCTTCGTGAACTCGAACAATCCACTCTAACGGACCCAGAGGAAGTTGAGTTGGATCTGGACGAAAATATCTATGCCTCCGATTCCCCAGACGACGATTCCTAATTACACCGCGCTTCGTATTTCAGTCGGGAGGACAACACTTACCTCCATTTAAGTCGCATAAGGTTCAGCCGGTTGCGCAGCATTGGGCTATGATGATTTACTGAGCCCTTCGCTTTTCTTCATTTTCTTCATTCTTTCCCACCTCCGTTTCGTTCTCAAGCCGACTAGTGACCGAGGACGGTCACTTTTTCAGTCGGGAGGAGATGTCGCGCTCGCTGGCGCGCCAAGGCCGAATCACTGTCTAACGGATCAACGGACCGCCAACGAATACCTTGTCAAAGTTCGGCATTTTCCGTTACTTAACAACGCCAACTCTCACCTACTCCGTATCCACCGAAGCCTATTCCACCCGGACATCTGGCATCTAATAATTAGTGCGCAACATGTTCCTTTTGATTACTACTTCATTATATATTTCATCTTCTCTTTGTTCAAACTCGATCTCGCCGTAACCTTCACATATTTGACTAAATTCGATCCTTTTCTATTGTTCCTCTTTTTGTTTCCTTGAACTCTTGACTACTACACTTCTAGTTACTGATTTATGTCTCGGAGATCTCTACTGTACATTACTCCATTTCCTTTTCGCACTTTCATGTATAAATACTTATATTTATTTCAATGCAATTCGGTTATTCCCCACAGTTCAGCCTCGAAATTCAGCATTAGCCTCCGCCTCCGCCCTCGCCCTCGTACTCGCTTCGTTTCGCCCTCGCCCTACGCTCACCGCCTACGTCTACGCTCGCCGTCTACGCCTACGTCTACCGCTTTCTGCACGCAGTTTCCTTCCCGTATCACTCGGCCGCACGGTTACCTGTCACGGCACCGTCGCTGTTGAGACTCTCGCATATTTTATATTCCTGCACCTTTCTTGCGTACTTACCTTTTGAAGGTATTGCTCGCGCTTGAACGGTCGGCAGGCGTGTCAATGACGTGCTCAACGGTGAGCTGGCTGGGTGGGGTCGCGTCAAAGTTGACGATGACGGCTTCGTATGCAGCAGGAAGACCCATTGTGAAAGCAAGGATCTTGTCCTGTGCGGTGACATCGATGCCGGCGTACTCCATGCGTAACACCATTCCCTGAATGCGACCGATCCAGGCCTCCATTGTCTCGTGCTTGGCTTTCTTCGACGTAAGGAACTGGCGACGAAGGGCGAGGGAAGTAGCAAAGCCAGCAGCACGATGCATGCACTCGAGAGACTCCCAGATGACGCGCGGATCGCAAGACGTCATGTGGGCGAGTTGGCCAGCCTCAATACATAGGATGAGCTCAGCACGAGCCTCGGCCATCTTGGAGGTGTCGCGGCTCCCAAGCTTGGAGTTGAACTCCGTGATGACGTCTGCTGGCGGCTTGGGGTTTCCGTCCGGCAGAGTGTCGCTTACTAGGATCTCCACGACATTGTCCCAGAGGCCCTTTTTAATGAGCACAGCCTCCATTCGCAGTGCCCACTTGGTGTAGTTGTTATTGTTGAGGCGGTGTAAGACATAACGTTCCGAGTCGGAGGACATGTTGGAATCAAATCAGTACAGCTCCATCTCGTGAAGTCGGCGAATCAAACGGCAGTGCCTCGTCTCGTGAGGGCTTTCTCGTGTCTCCGTCTCGTGAAGAGGTCTCGGTGCCTCCGTCTCGTGGAGGACTTTCGGCAATGGCGGAAGTGGGAAATGAATGGAAATCGAGTGCGTCAGAGAGGAGGGAATCGAGGGTTTGGGGTGTTGCTTGATTGTGTTGAATCGAGAGCTCACAGAATAGCCCACAGTGACCCTCTGCAATCAAGCAGAGGACTCGATACAAAGGTCACTACTTAAATACATCCAGACCAGTCATAGTATAGAAGGGGAAGAGACAGTATGTCAAGGAAACCGCATGTGTAAGTGTCCGTATGAGTAAAAATGAATAAGTAACATATGACAATGCTGCGCATCACAGTCATTCCGATGCGTTGTCAGGGGAGCATCTGCGTGGTGTATCGGTTGATATCCCAACAAATAGTACTACTAGCATAGATGTATTATTAAGTCTATACACAAAATTTAGATACGCTTAAGCGGCTTAAGCAGGGCGGCTCGTCTCGACGTAGTTTGCGTAACCAAACGAGAGCAGGTGACAGGGCATCGACAGCAGGAGGATTGGTTGGTTCGGGTGAGGGTAGCGGTGTTGTATGTAGCAGCACATTGCAACTGTTGGAAGCAGCTTCGGACGACTCCAGTCAACGACCCGAGTACGATCCGATTACAGGGAGCTTTGCCGTGCAACAAAGGCCTGTAAAAAATAAGTGATGTCTGGGACAGGCAAACAGAAGGCGATGGGGTTTGTTAGTGTTTATGGCCGCGAGGGCTTTGCAGGCTTCGTGTACAAACGACGCGCTGATCACGTGTATCGCGTCAAAATTTGAGCTGGCCAATTCTTGACGCGTCTCAAACCGCGGCTCAAGCAACGACTTCGGCCTCGTATCTTTGTTTTTTGCCTGTAGAAACACTTTGATCAAATAAAACACGTCCAAAACGCGTTCAGGACGCGACCACCACATATTTTCTCTGGATGGTACTTCCACCGAGACTGAGGACGCGTGCCCGAGCTCACCCACGGAGACCGGATTTGAATCTTGATACATATCAGATAACCCAGCGCGCTGATGGACGGAAATGTCTAGCCCATAAGATAGCCGACTGGAATGTCTTTTTTCTGGGGGTCTGAGTTTCGGGTTTCGATTTGGCAGGGGAAAAAACGTCTTTGGGTATCGAAATGGGCATCAAGAGACAGTCCAGGTGTGTCGAAAGACAGTTCTGCCATCGCGCCGCGTGTGAATGAATTGTGTACGGCACTTCAAGCGAGGCAGCAGCCGACGGCTACCTTGCCAGCCACCATCACCACGCCTTACATTTCGTACCGAATCCCCGCCAAACTCGTGGATTATAAGCTATTATAAGTAGCCTGCAAGTTCTACGGCTTGATTTCCCCTCCAATTTCGCTCTATCTGTGTTCTAAGCTGTGGGATTCTATCGTCCATGCCTCCGTTTCCACTCAATCTTTTACCAACAACAAGTCCTAGCCACAATTGCGTGGCGACCCTATTAGAGTCTATGGAGTGAATGCTTTCCCTTTCACATCTATCTTTCTAGGTCTTTCCTTCCTGTCCTGTGTGTTTTGATTTTTTCCTCTCGGCTGTCGAAGATTCACTTCTTCGGTCTCGTCAACGGCCACCTCATTCTCCCATATTATGATACGACTCACTTGCAGAGACTTCATCCCAGTCTACTGCATCACCTGCGTCGTATTCCTCATCACCACCGCCCCCGCCCTTATCCACCGCTTCTACCCCCAAGCCGCGCCCCTCGCCGCCCCCTGCGTCTGGCTCGTCATGACCCTCGTCCATGGCCTCGCCGCACTCTACTTCATCGGCGCACTCTTGTCGTTTGCCATGCTCACCATAGATGCGTACAAGTGGCTTACCCTCCGTCTGCGCCGTGCATGCTCCACTCCCGCATCTGGGCCCATCGCGCTCGAGGACGGAACCGCCGCCCCCGCAGATGCCACAAGTCCTACCGGGGATTCCGACACCCCTGCACCCACCCCGTCGTCTGCGGGGGGCATGCTCCTGAGGATCTGCCTCTTCAACGTCCTCTCCGGCTTCCTCGCCCTCTGCCTCATCCTCATGTGCTGGATCGGGGACATCGTATCGCTGAAGCGCCCCTTGTCCGAGAACGTTCATAATTTGGCGACATTCGTCTTTGAGGGGTTCCCCGTCGTCCTCGTATTGTTTATTGTGTTGGCACTGCGGGTGCTAAAGCGTCGGAGACAGGCGGCGGCGGCGCAAGAGTTGTCGACTCCGTCCGTGGATGAAAGGGAGTTGGGCGTAGCTGCTGCAAAGGAGACGACGGACGTTTGAGTACAACTCCATGCTACCAGCAATTGATCCCTTCCTTGACTCCTTTCGCTCATATCGTAATGAAAATCGCAAAGACGGTGAGCATCTATGTTGGGGACGGGGAAGACACGCCGGCATGTGAATTGCATTTGACTTGTGATCCGCAAGACTCTTATCTTGGTCCACCGCGCCACACCGACGGCTATTGGCGGCCGCCAGCGCACTTTCCAGTTCGGGTATATCACTCACCAAGTCTGACAATCACTCGCAAGATAGCGTGTCCGTCAACTTGTTTCACTCTGCGCCTTCGACCATCTATGTACCATCTGGTGAAAGCATCATCTCAATCCTAGCACCCAAGCCGATTTACTTCCCCGTCAACTGGGTCAAAAGGCCAGCTGCCCATTTATGTGGTGTATATATGACCTGGTTCTGTTGCTAAAGACCTCCCTGGATTCAACTCACAAATCTCGCAATCCTCTGGGCAGTAGTTTGGGCGTCTATCTCCCCATTCTTCGGCTGGAGGCTGGCATCATGATTCCCGTCGCATTTTTGGATGGTGCCACTACCCAACTGTCGTGCTCGGACCTTCAAATTCCTGTCCCTTATTGCCTCTGCCTCTGTATCTGTGTGCGATCTTCTCGGGTAACTCGCACTGAAAGGAGAGCTGTTCCGAACTTGAAGACACCGTCAGATTATCCGCTACTAGTAATTATGGTCGACTGTTTTTGACACCCGCCCAACATCTTCATGACCGACAAGTAGCAAACAAAGTCTGCTGTCCTGTCAAGACATTTCGACGCAAACGAAATCATTGGCACGACCGTGCAAAAGTGCCTTGCTCCCCTCGCGCCGTTGGAAGGTCATTTCTCCCCCCTACGAGTCAATTGCCGCCATATTCCCCCCTCACCCAATGGTCATATAATTCCGTCCGCCCACCGATATATCATGGTGCTGCCTCAAAGCACGCTCCGCCCCGAGCGACCCATTGGCATTGATGAATTGGAAAAAGGTAGGTTCCGCTCTGCCGCCTGCGCAAACAGCAGCTGACAGACATGAAATCGCCTTCACCATCTCCCGAGTCGGCTCCTTCGCGTTGTTTGTTCCCTCAGGGCTCAGGGTCGCCCCTATTCGTTACCTTATTCTTTGGCCTTGATTATGTTATGTCTAAATGTGCTGTGCTCTAGAGAAGTGTTCGGGACTAAGGATTACTGTGTAAGACTAGACTCTGCCAATAATGAAATTGTAAATTGTACCTTCTAACTTTGATTTGATGACTAAGTACTTCACGTCAGAATTTCACCCAAAAATGACCGACCAGCTTGGTTCAAATTTGACTACAAGAGAAGAGAAGTGAATTGTGTTTCTGCGGGTAGAAAAACTTGTTGACGAGCGAAATCTGATTTACATAAAGGAGGTGAAATCGGCTAAAATTCACTCATCTGGTTAACTCGGCGTCTGGATAAGTGCGCGCTAACCTGGAACCGTCACGACAAGCCTCTGTCCGGCCTTCATTCCAGGGCACTGAGGCACTGAGGCATATCCATTGTATGAACACCTGGATCCCCCCGACTCAGGGTCAGGGCCCACGGACGTCGCGGGTAACATGGCTGTAAGCAACAAGAGTTACCCCCGAATTTTCCGGTTGTTGCTATTGAACGTAGAGTCAAGTAAGTATTCTACGTGACAATGATACTTTTTGAATGCGAAACGGGTTCTTCGACTGTCACTGCGTGTTACGCATCGGAAGTTGGAACGACAACCGAGATGATCCGCACGCATGGACTTAGACAGCCTGCCTGCTCTGTCCGTTCCTCTTTCTATCCAAATTGGGTTTTTTTAAACAAGGGGCAAAGGTAATTGTAGTTCCCGTTGACGGGAAAATCATTGCATTTCCTGCGGTGTCTGGGCCAGGGGTAGGGCGATTTTTCCGCTCGACATGGACGTTAAGCCGCGGCTGGAATGAACCTCTTGCGTCACATGTCATTACCGCGAGACGATGTAGTGTAGGGGCTGCCAAACCAGTTTTCATTCCCCTGGGGCCTCGTCTACGGGTCATTTCGGTCTACATGATCAGTCCCCAATGTATAAAAGGCGCACCGATTTTATCACTCAACTCATCAGCTCCCAGCTACAAACACCCACTCCTCCTTCCTTCCAAAGCATCTCATCCCTAACACTTTATTCAACATGCCTTCTCCCGTTGCATCTGGCCAAGAGATCATGGTCCCATTGTTCAACGCAGAAAGCGCTGGAGCCCTAGTTCATGTCAACTGGCAGCAGAATCTGTCTCAGCGCAAGGCAGACTACTATGCACTTACTGCAGACAACATCACCACCGGTTAGTTGATGTCCTGAGTTCAATCCAGATTAGTTGAAATTACCTCGTTACAGGCGAGCAGGTTCCTTTCTTCATCGCTGCCGAGTACTACAAGAGCAGCATGGCGGCAAACCCGAATCACATCACCAAGGTCGGAGAACTCATCGAGGGCGGTAAGCTAGCTTCATATTTGACTCATCCTGCTGGGCTCATTGCTTATTCAAAAGAGGGCTACAAATTGAAAGTCGACAATAGGTTCCAGTATGGCCAGAAGAATGCTCAAGGCGAGCTTCGTTTCATTGTCTACCATGATAAGGAGCGCAAACCTTACCAGGTAAGTGTTATAATCGCTCCAGAGGCGAAAGACTGACGGAAATCATTAGCACCGTTTCATTGAGACCGCCGTTGGTTCTGCGACGGCGGGCAAGGCTGCAGAGATGGCCAAGGCGTTTGGTGTGGGGACTGCCGGCGACCAGATCATGAACCAAGTCAAGGCCTTTGTCGGCGACTACCTCCACACATTCTAGGTGCAAATGGTTAGCAATGATTTACTTACACAAAGTTGATGATGGCTCACACATGCCCAAGCATTTCATATATGGTGAAACTTTGACTCTGAAAAATGGGGAGAAAATCAAATACAAAAGCATATAACGAGAAAATCCATATATTTTACCTTATGCCTGTCTTCTGTTTTCGCAGTTATTACCATCTTTGTTGCTAGATCGCAAATTACGTTCTTCTTATGTCTCGCCACTTCCTGCCCGCCTCAATGACATGATTTGTGCCAAACAAAAGTGCTCCTACGAAATCTACATACTAGAGTTTTTCATTCAAATCGACAGGGAGGTAACGTGCGACCTGTTTTTTCAAGTTCGACAGCTACAACTTGCCACACTGGATAAAGGAAAATATCGACCTAGATATATTTGCAAGCCTACAGTAGATAAATCAACTGAAGAATAACACTTTGTAGATAGTTTATCTTTTATTTGGTCTGAAATTTGAAACACAAAGAGCAGCAATCAGCACCTCTTTCAAAAGCCAGATATTTATTCATTATCAGTGGCTTATGAAAAACTCACAGCAAGAACATCTTTCTGCTGCACTTCCAGTCCATAAAGAAACAAAGACTTTTGTTCAGACAATCCAAAATTCCTTTGTTACAACAAACGAATTTTGGATTGTCACCTTGAAAGTCTTTGTTTCAACATGCCTGAAGGCACTGCCCAAAGAAGTTCTGTTGGCGGAGCTTTCATAGCTTACTGATAGCAAATAAATATCTAGCTTTTGATAGAGCTACTGATTGCGGCTCTTTCCATTTCGCATTTGAGATCAAATGAAAGATCATCTTTCTCCAAAAATTTATTGTTCCTTTGATTGATCTACTATAGCTTTACAAATCTACCTAGGTCGATATTCTCGTTTATCTGGTGTGTGCGTCAGCGGAATTTCGAAAGATCAATGAAAGGGAGCTAATTGTCAGACGCTACTTCATATTCAAGTGCGCTTTGTGGCCTACGGTTGTCGCCGTGTTCAAGCCTCGGTTAGTTCTTGTCCTTCAATTCTCCGTGCTCGCTCAGTTTCGCATTTCGACCGCTCTCCTAAACATCTTTCAAATGAAACGTTCAGGTTCAGCAGGCTCAGTCTGAGCATTACGACATTTTATGAGAACACAGCGATCTGGAGGTTTACGATCCGCTAGACAGTCTGGATGAGCCTCTCTTGCAACACTCCTCTCAGATGCTGAACCATCCCCGTCTCGTCAGACACCTCTCCTTCGGGTGGGATCGACCTTCCCGCGGTCATGAAGACTCGCTCGGGCCTGTGGACCCCTTCGTAAGATATCATGCGAGACATATGTCCCATGCGCCAAAGCTGGTATACTCATCAGGACAATTCATTTTAAATTAACCAATCATACCCGAAGCTTTTGAACCATTTTCTGCAACTCGTCCTGCATTCCCTGCCAGGACTCCGCCACGGTTGATTCTGGAGCGTCTGCACATCGTTCGATAGCAGACTGAACTTTCGCGCGGATGTCATACTGCTCTCGTTGTCAGCAGATGGTTTGCAGTACTCGAAATGACACACCTCTCTGAGCGAACGCAGCCAATCTCGTTGGGCCACCGGTAAATGCAGGGCTTCTTCCGCCGCCGGTGGGACAGGCAGAATACCTAAAAATGCGTCCAAGGTGCGAATCGTAAGGGGAATGACCTCCGGACACTCCGTTGACTACGACGCCGTCAGCACCTGGAAGCGCCCAGCCTGTGTAACCTTGCAAATAGGCGAGCCAGAGAGCATGAGATATGTTCTCATCCTTCATGTTTTCAAAGAAGAAACGATAGGTGTCTTGGAATACAGTGTTCGCTTCTTTCAATGACGTTAGGGCATCCAACGGACATTCGCCTGCAAAGGAGCTGCAGGCAGAAATAGTCTCTGCGATCAGCCGGTACATAGGAAGCGACTGCTCAGCTGTTAGCCCGGGATGCAACATATGTAGTCAGAATACGACTTACCCTGTGTTCAGTCTCGAGGAAAAGGCGAGCGTCCCAGTCTGCGGTCTTTTGATGAAGCTGAGGCAGTCCATGGACAGACGAATAGAACGGCTTGAAGTTGGTATCAACCCCACGGGTATTGAAGTATAGGCAGGTCGACAAGCCGCCTCCCGGAGAGGTGAAACCAAAATAACGCTGTAAAAGCAACCACGGCTCATCTAGCTCCAGTGGAAAAGATAGAGAGGTCTCGATCTGCGCTTCGCGGACCACAGGGGAGACGCCCCATCTATTGATTCGGATTTCAGCGGACGAAGATGCGAGGTAGAATCCGGTGGTACCTATAAGCGTGCCTCAGGAAGCATACGCATGCGCAAAAGCCTAACATGGCAGACTGCATGCTCTGGTTGTTGTAGCCGGACCAACAGCCAGCCTCGGCATCCTGGAGTACAGAGAGAACAGCTTTCATGTCGGCAGAACACTGAGCTGCGTCGAAGGTTGGATCACCCGACAACAAACCGCGAATGCGGGCTCGCATGGCATCGATTGTCTGCCTGTTCTCAGCGCCGCTGGTTGATGATTCCAGGACCGGGAAGATGGGCGCCACCAGTTCGTACGTCGCGTGGTACACTCGCAGGGGAGCAGGCCACGAGCTGTCGAACGTGGGGCTTGGGGGCCAGGTTCCGCCCGACTTCTTGAGGAGCTGCTCGAGCGCATGGGCCGGACTGGCGGTGGTTGCAAAAATGCCAGATAGGTCGGGGTTTGATGACTTTGGAGACGCAGGGGGTCCGGTGTAAGCATAGAGGACGTGGCTGGCGAGGCGCAGAAGAAGAGAGGCCATTGTTGACTGCGGATACACGGACTCGGTCGGTCTGTTTAAAAGCTTCAGAGCCTGACGTTTGCAGTCGGGTATTAATATTCGGCGGATGAAACATTAGCCCTTGTCAAAAGCACCCGTTGGCTCAAGTCAAGTAAGTTTGTTACAGCGTTAGCTCAAGCCAGTCAAGCCCATTCAGCGAGCTCAGTACTACTGTACAACACGTATATAAGATGTATCACTATAACTCAAGATGTATAAGAGCGCGATGCAAGGTCTGGTCTGACCTAGAAGCCGGGGCTAGGGCGGCGGAGGGCTTGAGAATATTTAAGCCCAAACCCTTGGGTCGACTTAGGCCCGATTGGGGGCTCGAGGTGACAGGCTTATTTACTGATAAATCGAGGACTATAACGCAGCTTGTGTAGCTCTAGACGACTCACCTTCTTTGAAATCTTCGCAGTTCCAAATTTTATTGGTGGTTGGGCGCATTCTGCCGGGTCGCATTTCCACAAGACATCAAACGAGAGGTAAAAATATTGACAAAGGGTAAAGGTACGGTTATTAATATTTTTCCCCTGAAGTCCACCTCGGAAATGTAGAAATGAACTGAGGTTAATTTTTCCTGACGACCTCACCCAAACTATCCAAGCTACTGGTTTGAAACTTCTCAAGCCCAAGCCCCAGGCCACCTCAAGGCCGCCGTTGGGCCTGATGAAGGCGTTTGTGCGGGAGAAGCGGATTTTGCCGAGTGAGAATTCTGAAGCGCTACCCAGCCGAAAATCTGAAAATCCGCCATTGTCTTATTTCATGGCATGTGATGATCGAGAGGGGCGATTCACCGCCGTGAACATCATAGATTCAGCAGAATGTGAGGACACGATATTTCACCATTGGACAAATCAAGCCAGCTCGATCCGCTGTTTGGGAACGTTTATATATACGTGGAACCTATTTCATTTGGAATCACCCGGTCTACGCGTATTCATGGTCATTTCCTGTTCCCCATGTCCTCCACGGCCATGCACCAAACCGAAAAGGCTACTGCATCCCCCATCCGCGCGATCCACACCCCGTTGACCAAACTCCTGGACGTCAAGGTGCCCGTTCTCTTGGCGCCCATGAGCACTGGGGGCGGTGGGGCGCTTGCAGCCCAGGTGACCAAATACGGCGGCTTTGCATTCATCCCCGCCGGTACGTCCAAATCCGAACCGAGATCCCACTCAGTGTTGACTGATTTATGACCATACCAGGCGACGACACGGTCGAGAATCTGAAGAAGGAGGTCCAGGCCTTCGAGGACATCGTCAAACCCTCACCGGCGACCCAAGTGCCTGTCGGTATCGGCTTCCTCGTCTGGTATCTCGACGCCAAGCACAAGGAGCTGCTCATCGCCGCCCTTGATCTCAAAGTCAAAGCCGTCTTGTTGGCCTTCGGTGACCACATGGACCGCTGGATTAATTTCGTCAGAGATTATGACCAGGTTAGTCGTCTCTCGCTCATGGACACCTCAAGCATCCCGAAAATTTTCTGTTCCTTGCAATAGGCCAATGGGCATAGCACCATCATCTTTGTTGTGGTCCACTCTGGCGAGCAAGCAGCTGCCGCCGCGGAGTTGGGGGCCGATGTTGTGGTCGCCCAAGGTTTGAGACGCTTCTTCGAGTCACCGTATCGGCGGCTTACCTGTCCGAATACCAGGGATTGAAGCCGGCGGACATGGAGCATCTTACGCTCCTCCTCTGATGGTCCAGCTCTCCGTCGTTCAAAAGGCCATTCCCGACAATGGTCCTCTCATCGTCGCCGCGGGGGGTATAATGACAGGCTCGCACATCGCGGCCCTCCTCACTGCGGGCGCTCATGGGTGTATCCTCGGGACACGTTTCCTCGTGGCACAGGAAAGCTACTACACTCCCAGCCAGCGGAACGCCATGGTCGCCGCCAAGATCAACACCGCAACCAAACGCACCCTTGCGTTCGACTACATGGTTGGGTCTCTTGGGTGGCCCGAGGGCATTGACGGAAGGGCGCTGAAGAATTGTGAGTTCTCGACTCCATTCAATATCATTTCGGGCGAAAACTCGACCCCCGTTCTTTCCTTCTGTAGTAACAACCCAAGAGTTTGATGCTGGTGAGCCCGTGGAAGAGATTCGCGCCAAATACGAGGTCGCGGAGAGAGAAGGTGATGCCAGTCGTATCGCCACTTGGGCTGGTCTCGGCGTCGTCTTACTCACCCGGACCAACGAACCTGTCAAGGTACGGTTCTATGAAACACAGTCAGTACTAGTGTCTTCATTCACCTGTATTTTCCAGGATATTATGCACGAGCTCACCGAGGAGTGTTTCACCAGGCTCAAGGCTGTCTGCATGTTGTTGGATAACTAGACACATGTTTTTGGTCGGAGTTGGTGTACGAATTATTGAGCGAAGAGAAGGTGAAGATCCTTGGAATAAAGTGAGGTTAGTATCCGTTCGGCACAGAAAATCGGATTGACATGGTGGAGTTACATACTTGGACTCGAATGCGAGACGGAGCATGCAGTGAACTTGAACGGCGGCCGTTGATATTCTAAAAAAATGATTGATTCGCTCGCATCGGTCGAGCGTTCCAGTCATGCAGAAGGATTAATTAAATACTGACCGTAGATCGACGAAGTCGCTCGTCTTCACTGCGATATGGCTTCTTTGCCGGAGACCCAGCAACGACACTAAAGATGGAGACGTGATCGGTTGAGGCGAACGTACATGTATACTGCGGCTTGAATTCGGTGTCAATAACACAGGGCGTACCTTTCTCGTCAGGGAAAGTTTCAATGATGAGCAGTCGCAAGTGATACTCAGGCGAACGCCCTTTTTGTTATCTGTCGCTACCTCCTTGATGCAGGTTTCACTTTCCTTTTGGCCACGCGCAGCCGCACATGATTGAGTCATAAATCACCACGGATGAAAGCACCCACCGGTGATCAGCCACTTGAGGACGATTCTGCATCGGGATTGAAGCTGACCCCACAAAATAACATTCAAAATGTGAAACCGATAAAGGTACATTCGTGGCCAATTCATGGCGCACCTCGTCCTGATCGAACTCATCATTGATGATGGGATTGAGCTTGAAAAGAAATCAACAGTAAAAGATTAGCGACGGCAGACATTTCGCGCACCTTCGGCGCACCGTCAACCTTCGCTGTAAGCATCTCTAAAGCATCGGCCCAGGGGAATGGTGGAGGATCCCCCAAACCTACACACCAGCGTGGTCGTGATTCTCACCGATTCTGTTCCTGGGGGCTTACCGCATATTCTCGACTGCCGAGTCCGAAATACGGAAAATGTTCGCTATAGCCTTGGGGGATCAGCGATGGACGAAATTAATGCGACAGAAATTAGCGTGGCCGCTCCTGTTCAGGGCCTTTTTTGACTTCCTCCCTCTGCTCGAGCTGAACTTTGATGACTCAGTGTCGGATATTGGTCGGATATCTTTGTGCGGTGACCGAGAAATCTACACACAAGAGGCCAACTTGACGGACTTTCGTATGGCCTTGAAGTCAAACAGAGTTGGGATGTCGCGTTCACCGCTGTCGGATTCGTATCCGGCACCTACGATGGGATGGACGAAGAGAAGGAAGCGGTGTTTGCACGTATTGATTGCGGATCAATAATTGATGCGCTCCTTTCTTCCTCCCAGCTCATCCTCTCCCAGACATACTGGTTGCTGGCACAGTATCCATTGCCAACGCTTGAGGATAGAGGTGTTCTTCTTCATCAGTCTGCACGTGCACGACTCCCCCGCGATAAGGCAGGAGAATGGGCCGGAGCGCTCGTCCACTCGCTCTGCTCACTTGCCCCGCGACTTCGTTTTTCCTCCTTGCCATCTCTTTCTTTTTCCCCGCGTTTCATCAGCCTTGCAATTCGTTCGCTGACGTAGATTTCTTCTTCTTCCAGGCGCGTACTCCTCGATCCGGGTGGACCATAGCGAAGGCAGAGGTGGACATGGTGGGAGAACATAGGGTGCGTACACTCCGTTCCCCGTCATTTCTTTTTGTGGAGTTGGTGGGGATGCAAGGAAGTGCTCGCACGCAGACGGGGGAAGCAGGGAGGTGCACGTGTATGCGCGCGCTGCGTACGGAAGGGTAGCCGAGCGCGTTGACAGGCCGGCGGGGCAGGCGGTGCGCGCCCCGCATACTCGTTCCGGCGAAGATGCGCTGCGCGATATCATTATCGGCGACTTGCGAAGGCCAGACGCGCGGCTGGGGCGCGTATATACTCCCCGCTGGCAGATGTTTTGGCAGGTAAGGATGAGGGAGAGTTCGGGATGGAGTGCTATAGTAGTACGAGCAGCATGAGGCCGCTGTACCCTCGTGGCATTGCGGGGCGTGCGGCCCAGTGCAGGCTCCCCCCTCATGATGAGGTCGGGGTGAGGATGCGCATGGAATACGCGGAGGGCGTCTTGGGCCCAGAAGAAGTGGTGGGGAAGTACTCGCCCCGTCAACGTGTTGTAGTGTATATTGGGCTCGGATGTTCGTGGCACTATGAAGGGGACATACTTCAGAGGAACGGAGTGGCCGACCGTTGGGGAGCGGCGAGGGCGCGCATCGAAACGACCTGCGTGTCCGACGTCGTGTGGAGGTGCTTCCTCGGTGCGAGACTCTCCGCATCTGCATAGACCACGGCGAAAAGTGCTGTCTGCGTGCGGGTGTATCCTTCGGTCAGTCCTGGCTCCTGTCGAAACTTCGGCAGTGGTTGATATGCCTGCCAGGGTGCACACTCTTGATCTCTCACCAAGTCGTCGCGTCACCCATTCGCCCTCGACGAACGTATAGTGTAGCTACGACCACCTCCTCCACACCACTTAGGCTCGGCATGGCATCTCTCAGCGTGGACGACAGCACCCACATACTTTTCTCGTCCCCACACGCTCTCCGGACACACTCTCGACTCGACCTTCACCTCCCGCCTCCTTCCCCTTCCCTACCTCCGCCCCCCCTTCTCCCTTTCGTTCCGCCTGAATACCTTGGCTCGCCATTTTCCATTCGTATACCTTTTTCGACTTCCTCCCTTGAAGTTGCGTCTCGCTCGACCTTCACTCTCTTCAGCCACTTCGCCGTCCTACGTCCTCCATCCTCCTAGCTTCTTTTTCTCTCGACCCAATTCTCCCTCGCTAGATCTCGCCCTCCCTGGATTCTCTGCGTCTCTACGTCTCTCTACCTGCCCCTCAATGTCTACAGCCGCCCAGCCACGCCTTCTCCTAAATACTGGATGCACGCGACGGCGCTTCCAGTGATTCGAGTAGGAACACGAAAAGCAAGCTAGGCCACTGATATCACCTCCCGCCGTGCCCACGTCCGCGGACGTCAGTGCGAGCACGAGGGCGCACGCGAGGAGACTCAGCGGAGAGGGTGGGGACTGCGTGGTCAGAATTGGAGTAGGAGGGAACGCGGTGGTAAATGGACCTGCGCGCGGTGTGAGTGTCAGCCTTCGGAGCAGTCGGGCGGCGAAGTGGGGACGTACACGATCGCGTGGGCTTGAATAGACTTTCCTACGTACTGGCAGACTGACTCGATCAAAGTAATACCTTTTTGTTTTCGTTCGGATTACATGTCATGTATGTATGAAGCCAATGAAAATGTTGGATGATTTCTTCCCTCGACGAACGGTTCCTCCAGGTTTGGCAGTTCTTCGAGTTGAGAGCAAAGGCGAAAAGTGAAATTGCCTATTTCGGCAACGCTCCTTCCTGCTTTGGAACGGGTCGCAGCTGTGTTGGCACATGCGTCCGGACTGGTGCTCAGAGGTGCTCAGCCATCGCCCCTTTAAAAACGCGATTTCTTTGTTGATGTTCACACATCAAATGCACAACGACGCATGTCTTTGGCTACTGTACGATGATCAAAAACTTGATCGTATCATATGTTGGAGGAGGAGGATATATATTGTACTAACGCGGTCCTACAGTTGGAACAATCAGTTACTACGTAGCTACGAAGACTTGAGTAACTGCTTGTGGACTAAAAAAGTTACTGACCTTTATGTAGAACACGTGCACTACTGCAGAGGGTGGAAAGGCTAAACATAAGACAATCTCCCCGACCTGTTGCTACAACAGGTAAAATCTAGTGAGTAATCGACAGCAATACCTTACCATCATTCATAACTCCGCGGCAACCAGAAGATCCACGAATGCTTCGCCTCAACAGTCCCTGAAGGCACGCATGCGAACTAACTACAATAAAAAATGAGAATGGAGAAAATAGCCCAAGCCTGCAACCAATTGCTCCGATAAATGTTATCTTATCTGGTGTTGATCTGGTGTCGTGCCAATGGCAGCAATCATCAATCAGCACCGCGCCGGAACGGAGTAGGGCAAAGGGTTCTCGGCGCTACTGGCACTGACAAAATCTTCCCCCTTCCGCAGGCCCAAGTGTTGGGTGCCCAGAATCCTTAGAGTGCAGCTCCATCCCAAGAGGCTCTCAACATGTATCTTTGGGGAAACAGTTGAGTGTCCTTGTAGTGATCACTGAACGGCGACGACGATGCCTTCAGGGTCTGAAGTGGACATCTAATGGTGGGCGAACAGTCAATGCAGACAGGCCCTGTCTATCATAGATCCACTGGGACGTGAGCTCGAGCCAGAATCCACTCTTTTGTTTTCAATGATGGTGGGATGAGATCAAAACTCGTGAGTTTTGATGCACTGCCGGCAATTTCCAGGAACATTTCGAAGCACGTCCATTTGGACACGCGACTCGATGTGGCGTGGTAATTATGATCCAGAACGCCAGATAAGAGACCAGTGGAGCCCACCTTCCTTCCTCGCTTCTTCACCATTGTCCTGATCCCTCGGTCAGTCCTGGCTCTTGTGGAAGCTTCAGCAGTGATTGATGCACCTCAGCGAAGATTCATATTCTCAATCTCCCAACAATCCATACCACCATGCTTGGCCAAGATACCGATCCCCAAACCCTCAATAACTACATCTCTGGTAAGAGAGAAGTGTGTTGGGATGTCAAAATGATTATTCATTTTGCCTAGGAGGCATAGGAGGTCCTGGTGGTGAGGGCCATGAACAGGGTATTGGTGGCTATGGGGGTATTGGGCAGGGTCCTACTGTGAATCAGCATTATAACATCAAGACCGAATACTTCACTGTGAATAATCTCCGTGTCAGGTCAGCTCCAGTACAAGCATCTCAGATTGTCAACCATTGTCCTCCTCTGTCAAGAATCTTTTGTGGCAGACAGGATATCCTTGACAAAATGCATCATTTTTTCACTTCTAACATGGGGATCCAACGCATTTATGTACTATATGGACTTGGAGGTGCTGGAAAGACACAGATTGCTCTGAAATTTATAAAAGAGTCATCATCTCGGTGAGCTTGATCATCCAAATAGGAAATGTTTGCTAATCTAGTTTTATGTTCCAGCTTCTCGGACATCTTTTTTATTGACACCAGCACCATTGCAACAATTGATACAGGTCTCAAGAACATAGCTGCTACAAAAAATTCTGGGGATTCCCAGGAAGATGGCTTACTATGGCTGACCAGCAAAGCTGAAGAATGGCTTCTTGTCTTTGACAACACAGATGATCCAAGCATTGATCTGAATGATTTTATCCCTCAGTGCAATCATGGGAATATTATTATCACCTCTCGAAATCCTGGATTGCGTGTTTATGCTGGGTCACATTCTCTTGTGTCAGATATGGAAGAGGAAGATGCAGTGACATTGTTACTCAAGAGTGCAGCTCAAGAGGCCACAATCTATAGTGAACAAATTGCAACCAAACTAGTAAAGGTCAGACAGTTGAGCCTGGGGACCTATTCAATGTTGACAGTGATACTTCCATAGGCATTGCACTATTTCCCTCTTGCAATTATTCAGGCTGGTGCATTCATATCAAAATCTCAGAATCTTGATGGCTATTTGGCTCTTTATACAAAGAACCAAGCACAGCTACTTAGTGAAAAGCCTGCTCAGTCTCATGACCGTTATGCTTGGACAGTGTATACAACATGGCAAATGAGCTTTGACCGGCTCAAGCCCCTAGCTGCCATGTTCCTGCAACATTGTTCATTCCTCCATCATAATGGAATCTCAGAGGAAATCTTCAGATATGCATCCAAGTATACATCTCCACTTCCATGGAAAGAAGAACTACAGGCACCTCTGGAATTCCTCTCACATTTTTTAGGGCCAACTGGTGAATGGGACTCTGTGCAATTTTTGAGTGTCACCAACGAGGTCCAAGCCTATTCATTGATTAGCTTTGATGCAGAGAAGAAATTCTTTTCCATCCATCCATTAGTACATGCTTGGAGTCAAACAACAGTCTGTGATCCAGAAAGATATATGTTTAGCATGGGATCTATACTTGGTATGGCTATTTCAGAATGTCCAGGGCAGAACATTCAATTGACAAGTCTGGTATTATGTCCACATGTGGAATTGGCTGTACAAATGAAGGCAGAAGTGTCTCCAGCTCTCAAATTTGCATATATAGCAATATTAAGGCAGTGTGGAAGATATAAACAAACTGAGAAGCTTCTGGTAGAAGTGCTGAAGAAACTGAAACAGCTTGTGGGTGACGATCATCCAGACAGCCTGTTTACTATGAGCACTCTGGCCAGCATATATTCAGCCCTGGGAGAACATCAAAAGGCTGAAGAACTGGGTGTTATTGTGTTGGAGAAACAGAAACAGCTTCTGGGTGACAATCATCCACATACCCTGTTTACCATGGGTAATTTGGCCTGCACATACTCACAACTGGGAGAGCATCCAAAGGCTGATGAACTCAATTTTATTGTGCTGGAGAAACATAAAAAGTTTCTAGGTGATAATCATCCACTTACCCTGCATACCATGGGCAATCTGATCAACACACACTTCCAGCTGGGGGGAGTATCGAAAGACTGAAGAACTCTGTCTTGCTGTGCTGGAGAAACAGAAACAGCTTCTAGGGGATGACCATCTAGACACCCTGACTACCATGGGTAATCTGGCCTGCTTATATATACACCTGGGAGAGCATCGAAAGGCCAAAGAACTCAATGTTATTGTGCTGGATAAGCAACAACAGCTTCTGTACAACAGTCATCCAGACACCATACTTACCATGGTTAACCTGGCTAGCATATACTTATTCTTGGGAGAGCATCAAAAGGCTGCAGAGCTCTATCTTGTTGGGCTGGAGAAACAGAAACAGCTGCTGGGTGACAATCATCCACACACCCTGGTTGCTATACGTAATCTGGCCTACACATACTTGAAACTGGGAGAGTATCAAAAGGCTGAAGAACTCTATCTTGTTGTGCTAGAGAAACAGAAACAGCTTCTGGGTGATGATCATCCACACACCCTGCATACTATGTAATCTGGCTTACACATACTTAAAACTGGGAGAATATGAAAAAGCTAAAGAACTTAAGGTTATATTTATCCCACTTGCCATGGGTAATCTGACCAGCACAAACCCACCCCCTAAGGTGGTGGCACACTGTTGCACACTACGCAACAATAGCTGTAGGCTGGGTGGCTGTGTCTAGCCAAAAAATATTTGAATTTTTCAGATTTTTCAGGGTGCTGAGGTGGTTATAATCCTGCTCTTGTAGTCTAAGCTAGAGACAAGCACAGGTCAAGTGGATCAAGTAAGTAGACTCTGACACAAGAGTTAATCTACATGCATGGTCACTCCTATGTGAGCTTGGTCACTGCATAGTTCAAATTACGAGCTTTCCCAGCATGTATATATCCATACAGAAATTTGATTTGTCTCTTTTCTTTTGTGTTGACATCACCATCTTTTCATAAATTCTTTACATTATGCTTATTCACCATGTTAAGTAGAAATGCCTCTCCTTAAGACAGTATTCCCTTATGACTTGCAGTCTTGGGAGTTGCCGGGGTTCAGCAAAGTGTGCGTGAAAGTGCCGCACTTGGTGGCAATGTGCTACAGTTGCTGCTACATTGTGCGTGTGTTTGTTGCATGTCAAATGTGCTGTGTGTGGCATCTGGACAATCTCAAATTGAAAACAGTATGCAATACGCCCATGACTGACTATGCACTCTCCACATGTATAAATGCAGTCAGGTGGTGATCATCAATGTGCCTAAGTAACAAAGTTTCATGCTGTAAAGAGGAAGTGACAAAGTTATACTAAATCCAGCTGAAGTCACAAAATTTCACAGAAAGTGATCAAACTCACAAAGTTCTGCAACCCCAAGTGAAGTAACAAAGTGACAAAGATGGTGTGGACTCTTGCAGTTGCTAGTATCATCTGCTATTGCAATTGATTTTGTGTCAATGTTTGCAAACTATGCCTTTGTATATCTTGTGTGTATCTGCTTCTTTTACTACATGAACAGGCTAATAGCTGTGCAGTACACAATCACTCAATGGGGTATGTCCTCCACTTATCCTGCTATTATCCCTGACCTAGTTCAATTTTTTCAGGAGATTTTGGCATATCTCCAGAACCAGTATGAGGCAAGTCCTTTTGGTCTCATGGGAAGAAACATGATCAAACACATATTATAGAACAGCCTTACTCATTCTACCTCTTTTTGACTGGCGTAGTCGCCACTTTGACCCAAAGTTTCTTGGTCATTAGATACTGGCTCCTGTGTGCATCCATATCATTGTGTCAAGGGCCAGCTCCTAACTTGTTCTAGAACCTAAAACAATTCATCACCCTCACTTTATTCTTGTTCATCACAGTCACAGTAAGGTTCTATCACTCCTCCACACCTTCAAACTCTGATATCATTCGTCACTGACAGATTGGCGCATTTGCTTCCGCCACACAATCACGATCTTCCCCAAATATGATGATCAGAGGAAAGCCATAATCCCAGCCACGAGTTTTGTCATCTCTTCTGGGGTCTGTTTGACTTTGACTAACATGCAAATATGGAACCTTCCTCATCACTGTAGCCGTGACAGACATTCCATTATGGCGGTCAAAATGCACTTTTAATATTCCAACACTTTTTTGACACCTTTTTAACAGTCCGACACTTTTGTTACCAAATTATCTGATTTCCGACACTTTTATAGATTTTGACGTTGTTTATGAAAGTGTTGGAAATGGAGTCATTTTTGCGACACTTTTGTTGACAGATGCAAGATTGCCGACACTTTCATTCCACAAGATTGAATTCCCGACACTTTTATTGACTGAACTCAATCGCAACACTTTTATTGGCCAACCTCAAATTTCCTACACTTTTATTGAATATTTTAAAAAAAAGTCAATAGATTCATATTCTAGCTACCACTGGTTGAACATTTCAAGTTTTTCAGTGAAAATTCTAGTGAGAAATGTTTTGAATTTTACAACAATTTTTCAGTGAAAAACCAGGTGAAAAACTTGAAACTTTTTAATGACATTTTTGAACTTCAAAACATTTTCACCACTTTTTCAGAAATTTTTCACAAGGTTCAAAAAAATTCACAAAAATGTTTCAAGTTTTTCACCTGGTTTTTCACTGAAAAATTGCTGTAAAATTCAAAACATTTTTCACCAAAATTTTCAGTGAAAAACTTGAAATGTTCAACCAGTGTACTGTACACAGCTGAATAGTGCTCCCTGGCATATACCAGTTTTGAGTCTAATTTCTGCTATGGCTGATTGGTACCTGCTTTCAAGACCTGTATCTCACTGGTACATTCTCATTCATCAATTCAATTACGGTGCGTCTAGAACTTGACATGGTACACAAATACTTTATTAGCTCATCTTAAGTTCTAGCCGGTAAATACCACTTTTCAGACTTAAATTTCAATATATCTTAAGTTCTCCTACTGTTGCTTGGATCTTTGAAATATCATGCCCTTGACATCTTTGTGCAGGACTTAAGTTTGACCCTCAATGAGAACTTAAGATGAGTTCATATAAATATCATAGATCTAAATAATTGTCAGTACTTAAGTTTGAAGCTTGCCTACAACTCAAGTTCTGTTCTGTCATAATTTCCATGGATCCACTTGAATTCCAGCACGACTCAAGTCCCATCAAGCCACTTGAGTTCCGGCATAACTCAAGTTCTACGGTGACTCAAGTTCTGTTGAAGGACTTGAGTTCTAACACAACTTAAGTTCTAAGGCGACTTCAGTTCTGTGTCAAATGTCCAAACGTTGGAGACGCAATGCCACCACACCTGATACGAGCGAGCCAGAGATCATATGTGATGATAGCATGATGGGGGCCGGGTGACACCAGGAAGGTGGACATTGGTGGCATGAAGGGAGGGGATAAGCAGGTGGAGGGAAAAGTGGCCCGAGAAGGGGAAGGACCTAGGACTAAGGGCCTATATGCTGCACTGGAGGTCAAAACATTGGGTGCTGTACTTGCGAAGATGCTTTTGAGCACGCAGAATGAGTCCTTGAAGGAAGTGGGAGGCCAGCGACAGCATGCTGAAGGGAGGTGATGTCTAGAAGGCAGCTATGGGAGGTGGGAGATGAGAGAAAGAGCGAAGAATTGCTGATCAGCCCGTCAGTGGCATGCCATCTGTCATCTCGGATCAATACACCATCAATGATCGTTCAATTGTATGTCAAAGCGTCGATCAATGCCTTCTTGCTCTTGACTTCCACCATTGTCCATGTCACAGAAATGCCACCCCCACTCCCTACCTCGACATACTCCACTGACTGCCTGGGTGTGTGTGTCCAAGGCTCGCTTTGACTTTGCGTCAGTGCCAGCATGTTCAGCTTGCTTGGGACATTGACTTTATGTTAGCCCACGACTCAGTGCACAAAAAGAAGTGGACTTTTTGTTTCTAGGCCAATCTTCATTGCGAGGCGCCAGTCAAACCCCTTGCAGAGAGATCTAGAGACAATGTACACCCTCAGACTTTGGAGGCCCCTTGCATTCTTCATCCGCCTCATTTTCATTATCTGGCGAGTGCCACCCTTGATGACTTTCATTTTGGCCTACTAATTTCATTCTTTCCCACATTTTTCCTTCACTCAATGCCACTCAGTTCAGTGTCAGTCCTTGTCCTCTTCTTATGTTTCCCTATTCTGTACATTCATTCTCAGGTTCGTTTTTGTTTTTGTTTTCATTTTTGTCTTCAATCTCATGGTTTTATTTTCATTCTGGGTGGGGTTTCATTTGGTTTTGTAGAACTACACTATACAATAGTAATAGAATAGTAATGGAAATTTAACTTGAAGCTACGGCTATTAGCAGTAACAATTAATTGTATCAACTGATATCACTGTACAGGAACTTAAGTGGTGGGTGGGACTTAAGTTCCAGCATAATGGCGGGAGGGGGTATAGGCTCCTGCACAGGGGTGCCACACACGGTGATGGAACTTAAGTTCCACCCGCACTCAAGTACCGAAAATGGTACTTACCGCTGAAACTTAAGTTCACCTCATTGTATTTCATTGGTACATAGGACTAACTAGCTGGCCGGGAAGTGAGCAAGGCAATATGGAATGGTCCCGGGGATGGAGCAAAGTGGGCAGAGTTAAAACTTCGGCATGAATGCTTAAATTTCAAGCTGCAATCCGTCAGTCATGGGCGTAGTGAGACTCAAGATTCACCACGTGACCGTTTTCCTCCTGGATCAGAGTTGAAATAGCTTTTCAACAATCAAACATCTGCAGCCTGGTAATCACGAGCTTTGGTGGCTTCAACATGTCTCTATTAGGTTGTTCTGGACGCTTGAAAGCAGGCTCAAAACTGGTATATTCTAGAGAACTCTATTCAGCTGTGTACAGTAGCTAGAATATGAATCTATTGACTTTTTTTCAAATACTTAATAACAGTGTCGGAAATTTGAGGTTGGTCAATAAAAGTGTCGGGATTCAATCTTGTGGAATGAAAGTGTCGGTAATCTTGCATCTGTCAGCAAAAGTGTCGCAAAAATGACCCCATTTCCAACACTTTCATAAACGACGTCAAAACCTATAAAAGTGTCGGAAATCAGATAATTTGGTAACAAAAGTGTCGGAATATTAAAAGTGCATTTTGACCGCCATATTCCATCGCGTCAGCCCTTCTTTTGGAATTCTGGAGGGTCAAGTCCTTGTTCAAGGAGACCAGGAGGGAGTCCGTGCCAAATTTGTCACTTTGTTACTTCGGTTAAATTCGTGTAAGTTAGTCAGTTTGATGGCGTTCAATGAATGTTCATGAGTTCAGCGAGATTTCAGCCTAAGCCTGTCACTTCTCACTTGCCCATTGAAATTTCGTCACTTTATGTACGTTGAACCTCCCCCCTACCACTGTACTGCAAACTACCAGTGGGAGGAGTTGGATAAAAGTTCATGTTTTCATTGGGGACACAATGATCTACGGGACATGAAATTGCAGTGCTGAAATACTTGTACTAGTACGAAAATATGTAACATAGGTATGATTACTTAGTACGGAGCTGTGGCTGCCATTAATCAGTGATGGTGCCAAAAGCAAGTACTCCAATGCAGAGTAGAAGATGGCTCCCCGACATGCGCTGCTGCCAGATCACTGTGGAGTAGTACCCATCTTCATCACTTTGTTACTTCACTTAGGAATGGGAAAGTTCGTGACTTTGATGGAAAACCATGAAAGTTCGTCATTTCAACAGATTTCTGAGAAAGCTCGTCGCTTCAGCTAAATTTTGGTGAAAGCTCATCACTTCGGGCTGCACACATGGTAAGTGTATTGTTTGAGCGTACTGAATAATTCTTCCTTCCCTACTATCACCATCCCTCTCTTCATCCACTCACACGCCCGCCCGTTTTCCTAACCGGCCGCCCCATTTTATTGCCGACATCGCCCTGTGGAAAACAGTAGAGGACAGAAGGAGTAGATGCTGTGGTCAAAACTTGAAGTACGTCGGCACCGTGGTCTTCAAGTTGTAGTACTGACGAGTCAATGATGTTTGCAAGCAGCACCGACAGTCCATACCTTCATGGTGGATTCACAGCATGGTAAACTCTACCTTGAACTTAGATTCCACCAGTGAGGTTCAGTATTTTCATGCCTCCAAGATGAACGTGCCAAGCGTGGTCATTTTCCAACAGTTTCATCCTGCTCCGCTGTCCTCTGCTGCACCATGCAAAAATTGTGCTCATGCACGGCGCTGTACTCCCCTGCACGCAATTTGCAAACCAGAGCTGCGGGAAGTTCTGTTCTGATCATTCACTTGACAAAGCTGATTCATTTCTTGCATTGAAGGGCGTATAGTATTATTAACAGATTTCTTTCAGAAAACATGTTGCTCTCTTGGGGAGGGACCTGATTTTCCCCTGGTACCCACAGACCGGGGCAAATACATAGCAAAATCATTAACACGGGTCTGTAGAATAGCAACTTTAAATTACACACTGTACAGTGGTATCACTTCAATTTAACTCTCTTGAAAAATCACTCAATCACAGTGCGTTGCACAATCTTCTGACCACAAAATAGACTTTATGAGGGATCCTGCCCTCAAGCCAGCATGGCAAATCTGGAAGCGGGTACATCAACATCACCAGGAATGTGCCGTGTTTCTGCACACAAGCACAGTATATTCTGGGCTAATGTGCCAGGCTTGAACCAATTTACCATGCATACAACGGAATGTGCCGTGCTTGGAATGTATCTACCATTTGAGTTTCATTGCTCCCGGAGTTGCTGGAGTTTGCTGCACTTTGGCAAAGTGTGCGAAGGTGCCGCACATGAAATGCCGCACTTGGCGTGCCGTGCTTCAAAAGTGCTTCAGTGCCGCGTGCACCGATGCCGACTTGAATACAGCATGCACTCTAGTCACGTGGATGGACGCGGTCATGTGACGAATGTTGGCGCACTAAGTAACGAACTTTCACAGTGTACTGATGAAGTGACGAAGTTCTGCTAAATCCAGCCGAAGTCACGACCTTTCACAGAAAGCGATCAAACTCATGCACTTTCGCAACGCTAAGCGAAGCTAAGTGAAGTAACGAAGTGACGAAGATGGCGCGGACTCATCACTGCGGCGTGGTAAAATGCGCAGAACCCATTGATTCGAGCGCACCACCAGCGCACGCGATGTCCACGCGTCCAGTTCCAGCCCTCTGCGTCTCGCCGCGTTTACCCGGATCACGCAAGCCATGGAATACTAAAACAACCACTTACCGGAAAAGTGGCCGTGCCATGCTGAATAAAAAAATTGCCCACCCTAAGTATTCCTGCATGATTCCGGGTGGGGAGATGTCGGTGCTCGTGTCACGGTGCGAGTTTGGGGTCCATGTCGGGTATGCAGTATGGAAGGGAGCGCCATACATGCACCACAATGATAAAATCTCTGCCTTGAATGTCGGCGCGCGCTGCCGCTGATCTCGTGGATTCCTTGCGCAGGCGCGATGATCTTGGTAGTGGTAGAAGGAAAAGGTTGAACCATCCACGTGATGAACTATGAGCTTACGAACTTTCCTTAGAATTTATTCACCTGACGAATATACACGCAAAATCATCGGAAGTAATGAACTTTCCCTATATGCGGTCAAAGTGACGAGGTTTTGTGAAAATAAGCGAAATAAGCGAAGTAACGAAGTGACGAAGATGGCTACTACTCCCAGGAGGTGAGCTTGCGAGTCAGTATCACTGACCGAATTTAATTCTGGTTGGTAGTCTGCTCAATAGACTAGTGGCGCGAACCATCCAGACCAGGACCTGTGGAGCGACCATAGCATTGGCCTTGGTCACGTAGGTTTCAGAAATATCTGGTATTTGTCGAACTCATATATGAGTTCTTTTAGATTCTGGCAAACAAAGAAAGCAACGGTGAGTTTCTCAGCCTTCCACTTTCCTTCCTTGGCTCATAATGCCAGTCTGCACCGGGATCGTCTACTGCCTAGGCGGTGTCTATTGTATTACCATGGTTGGCATTCTAGTAGAAAAGTCTCTGCGTTGGTACTCTAATAAAAAAATCTAGTCGTGAATCTCAATAGCATGAAAACCGGAAAAACGTGGTCAAGCAAGCGCACGTCTTCGGGTGCGAACCCCGAGACTCGAGGTGAGCGTGGAAATCCGGAGCGGAGCGAAGGCGGCGACGAGTATGGCATTCATTGGTTTCTGATTCGCGCTCTGTTGAGGTTGACGCAATGCGTGCCCTAGAGGTTCGCCGGACCGCTGTGGTATTCCAATTTTCAGGTTCCGACTAGATCCATCGCTGATCCTCCCTCGTAAGGTTCGTATTGACACTTCGCAGGAGTTTTCCGAAGGCTCATTCAAAATCAACGTAAGATATTTCTCTCGTTCAACCTCTATGACGCCGACGCTGACACCGTAATAATTCCAGACTGGTCAGGGCCATCCTGATGATAGTCCCTCCGTCGGAATAGAGATCACAGTGAACGATTCTGCTTCGTACGCGTCCAAGAACAAACAAGACGTCTTCGCGGAGTGATTTTCTCGAACTTTCGGTATGCATGTTGAACGTTAATCATTGATTGTTTTGGGGTGTAACGTGTTACAGGATCTCGGAGAATGTCACCTATTGGAACCTATGATTGCGTGTCTAGAAATATCCAGATGGCGAAATTTGTGGAAATTGGAACTGTCCTGATCGGACTATCGCTTATTTTCCCTTAGTAATCTTAGGTACATTATAATTTTCCTACTTTCCTGGCGTCCTCCTACAGCGGCCTACATGCAGATTTAATTGGCCGCAAGATAAAGCGGTGATTTCTGACTTACCACCCCAAAGATAAATGATTAGATGCCTTCCTTGCAAAAGAGATAAGGGTAATCACGGCGTTTAACTTCCGCAAAAATCGGGGGATATATGAACGTCGCCCGTGAGATACAGACGCGTTACCGGCAAGATAAAGATAAGTTGCGTTGAGCTTTTTTTTGTCTTTGTACTGCACGAAACTTTTGTTCAAAACTTCCCGCAACAAATTGAGTCACCGCAGGCTGTTTGTTTTGAAATTAATGCCCACACTTGAGACAAGAAAGACAACACTCAACAGTTTGAACTAAAGGTACCAGGAACAAATTGGGAAGGGACTGGAGTACGACGATAACTAGCAAATCGTTGAGTTTATTATGACTTTCAAGTTTTGTTGATACTCGTGCTTGCCAGTGTACGACGGCCTGTTCAGCATTTAACTTGATGTACTGTAGAGGAATTTTGAGAGAACTCCCCATCTACAAATGTGAATTGTAGCAGGTTGTTGGATTCGCCACCTGAACTCACGTCAATGTACAACCTCGGGGGAGTGCCACTGAACCGCAGTCCGTTGACCGGACCGGATCATGGGAAGAACAAATTGGTTCATCTCTTGTCGGAACAACTCTAGGTTGAAATTTCTTAGCAGTATGGCAAGTCACATTTCCCCGACTAACCTTTTGAGTCTATTCATTACATTGGCTTCATTCAGTCTCAGGTGTCGACAAAAAACAACATTTATGTGTATATATGACCGGGTTCTATTGCTGCAGACCTCCCTGAATTCGACTCACAAATCTCGGGCGCATGACGCAATCCTCTGGACAGTAGTTTCGGCGTCAACTTCCCCCAGTCTTCGGTTGGAGGCTGGCATTCCCGTCGCATTTTTTTGATGACCCCACTACGCAACTGTCATGCTCGGAACTGCAAATTGGCTCTAAATTCCTGTCCCCTACATTCTTCGGTTGGAGACAGCCATTCCCGTCGCCTTTTTTTATGGTGCCAGTATCCAACTCTCATTCTTTGACCTGAAAATTTGCTTTAAATTCCTATCCCTTATTTGCCCCTGGCGCCGTCTCTGTATCTCTATGTTATTTTCTCGGGTAAATCGCTCTGAAAGGAGAGCTGTTCCGAAGACATCGTCACATCATCCCCTACGAGCCATCATGGTCGGCTGTTTTTGACACCTGTCCAACGTCTTCAAGACCGGCACGTGGAAAGCCAAATTTGCTGTCCTGTCAAGAAATTTTCGACGCAAACGGATCACTGGCCCGGCCTTCTCTCTCTGGTGTTTCATCGTGCGAAAGTGCTTCGCTGTTCTCGCGCTATCGGAGAGCCTTTTTTTTCCCCTCCGAGTACCGCCGCCATATCCCTCCTTCCTCGATCTTCATTCGCTTCTGTCCGCCCACTGATGTATCATAGTGCTGCCCAACAGAGCACGCTCGCCCTGCCTAGCGACTCACTGACAATGATTGATCAAGTGCGCGAATCCCAGATAGTTAATGTGTATGGTGGGTGCGCAATCGGTTGGGCTGTCAAATTCTTTGATTCATCTTGCTTAGGAGGCGTGGGGGGCAATGGTGGAATGGGGAGTATACAGGGTCAAGGTGGCAGTGGGGGACACCGGGGAGGGTCCTAGGATGAATTTTGATGTCAAGGCGGACCACTTCACTGTGCAACTTGTACTGCAGAGTTATGGAACGGATGATCCACCTGTAGGGCCTCCCACTCTGAGGAATAGTTGGTCGGAAAGGTCAAGCCGGGACCTGACTGGCGCAATGAGGAACCTTCGCCATGGCCAGGGAGCGAGGCAGACACCGTACGGTACGGCTCACATAATTTACCAGCCTTTTCTACTCCTCATACCGCTAATATCCCTCTTCTCCGCGTCCCGTATCGGGTTTTGAGGGTGAAAGTTCAACATCACGCCTCCGAACCTCCGTCTTCGCGGAAACATCAATTTCCACGACATTGCCCTTCACTCGACTTCACTGATTTATGGTTTGGGTCATATCCACGTAGCCGCTGGCACCCGGGATGGGATCAGTTCACTTCGGAGCAGCGACCTCCTGTTCCCACTACCGTCACCGAACTGTCCAGCGGCGACCCTGACTCTAAGCGTCACCAAGATCTCTTTCAAAACGAGCCAATTCCGTCTAGCCAAAGCGGGCCATTCATCGCTCTCAACCACCATCATAAAGAATCAGGAATACTCCTTCTTCACCGCATGATCGCCTTAGAGGCACTGGGCACTGTACGACTCCTCAGAGAGTTTTCCTCAACCCAGATGCCATCCCAAAACGCGCAAAAAACTACTGAAGAACCTATATCACTGGGAAACTGAGCCGGGCTCATTCCACTCCGTCCGTTGGTTGCATGGTGTCGCCGGGGCCGGCAAATCGGCTGTAATGCAGGCTCTGTGCCGAAAATTACAGGATGGCGCCCTTTCTTCTTCAAACGCGGCCATACGACTCGCGGCAATGCTTCGAGAGTTTTCGCGACGCTCGCTTACCACCTTGCACTCCGACAGCCTACATTGAGGACTCTGATCTCATTCAGCCTACAATCAGATAAATATTGCGTTTGATAGAATCTACCGCCAACGAGCCATGCCTTGCGCTTCGTATCCTTGTTGCCAGCAGAGCAGAACCACATATTCGAGAAATCTTTGAGGAACAGCCCTTCTGGAGACTCGCTGATTCAATCAATATCGAGCAGTCATTCGAAGACATCCGGACTTACCTCCGTTGTATATTTTCGCGCATATATCGCGAGCGTTCCAGGACAATGGGGAAAATTCCTTCTCCTTGGTCGGCGCCCCGAATTCTGGACAAACTGGTTCGGAATTGGTCTGGTTACTTCATCTATGCCGCTACCATTGTCAAATTTGTTGATGATGAGTATTCCAGACCGTCAAAGCAACTAGACATCATTCAAAATCTTGCCCCCCGTGATTCCCAGTCATCTTTCGAGGCTCTGGATCAACTTTACATCCAAATCCTACTTAGAGTGCCTTCCAGACATCGACCACGTCTTGGTGACATCCTGTGCTTCATCTTGTACTATCCGGCCGACAGTATACTTGTGGAAGACGTTGAAGCACTACTTGGCCTGGAACCTGGTGACGTTGCGCTAATCCTCCGTCCCTTGCACTCCGTGCTCTGCCTGTCCAGTCAGATACGACTGCACCATGCCTCTTTTCGTGATTTCTTGAGCGACGAAGAACGGTAAATGGTCAATCCTGATTTCATCTTCTTCGACGAGATCCATGATGCAGACCTAGAAAACTTTCTGTCCTGGCTGAAAGTGCGTCTTCATGTCCTACAAATTTCTATTCTAATGTGAGTTCGGTCGTGAAGCACATTCGCCCTGTACCTCACGATTTAGTCAGGGTCTGGGAGGATTATTCCCTTGTCCATTCATTTGCAGATCTTTAACGCGAGGTGCCACGCATGTTACTTCGGGAACGCGACAGGTTGGCACTCAAACGGACCGATGCCGAGGTTTTGGACCCATCACTTCCTATAATGTCTGCTTTGCAGGCGCGAATAAACAGTAAATTCCAGGTGGAACTAGGGGCCTGTAAGCAGCTTTTGTTGCGGTCTCCCCTACTGGTGCGCATCACCCAAACAAAACGACTGCTTGTTTGCGATGGAAACCTTTCCGTGGACTTGTTTCTAATCCGCATTGTACTGGATCTCTCCTGGGATGATATTCGAGACTGCATTCGTTCTCTACACCCCTGGTCACCAAGGAGTCCGATTTATTTTTTATTTTTTCTGCATATACTGTGCCGGGAACTTGATAACCTGTACCCCGAGTATCGCTTCCGGAGACCTGGCTCGCGAACTGCTTCGACTGATGCGGCAAATCGAGGACGGAGAACTGCCCATGATTTTCTGGTGAGCAGATATTCTCAAGGGTGTTTTTGAGGTGAAGAACTACACAGGTCCGAATGGTTGACGGATGACCACGAATGGCATTGCTTAGAGTTGGGTCGACATGTTCGATCCTCTCCACAATCAAACCACGAGCTCTTATGCGAACTCGATCAGTTTGTTCCACCCTGCGATGTGTCCTCAGAAGGCCTTGAACCGGTCGAGTTCTACGATGTTGGTCAATGGCTAAAGGTAAGAAGCGACACTAGCTGCCAACGGTTCCCCTAAAAGTAGTGTGCAGACATCTACCGACGCTCACCTCGACTTGCTTGACCGCTGGCGTAGTCATCTCACAGAGAGTATGGCTCGAGCAGGGCAAATTGCAGTGATGATGAGCTCGAAGAGAGATGGCAGGCCAGAGCAGCGCGAAGGAGGCGTACATACAAGGACCAAGTCGCTCATTCGACAGGGAAGTAATCCGATGCTGGGAGGGTTGTTTGAGGGACTACATGAGAACTGGTGGTAGTTGAAGTGGTATCACCGTATCTGTAATTTCCCCCTTGAATATAAATTACGGAAGAGGAATAATCTGGACCTTCTGCATTCAACTATCCTTCATGGTCATTTTTTCAGCATTGATTCGCCAAATGATCCATTTTACTTCACACATGGCGGTCAGAGTTCGACCAGTAAAAATAAATACTGAATGATAAACGGCTTCGACGAAGGGACTTTTTAATGATTGAATTGACGCTGCACGCTCTGATCCATCCCAGTTCATTGGTAGCCCTTTAAATCACCGGCGAATTTTTAGCACCGGTGACTGAAGCTCCACCCATCAGCTACCGGCATCCAGCGATCCGAGTTGGCCAAGACCAACGTTGGCGGGAATTGTGGATGAGGTAATTCTGAAGCAGGGATTGCGGCCGAGCGCCCCGACACTGCGCAACAATTGATAAGTGCCTGTGATAACCGTTTTTTTGCTCCAGTCCTTGCATGCAGCCTACACACCACCTTTGTCCCATGTCCTTTCCTCAGTGCCTAGCTCTGCCTCCCCCTCAGAACAGAACCTCCCAATCTCCTGACCTCCAAGAACTTCTGTGAGTATCCCTGATAGTTGGTTGAAATAGCTAATCGGGTATGGCAGGCGTGAGAGGGACGAGCGTAAACGAGCTCAGGCGCGTGAACGTATGGCGAGGTAATTTTCATATATATTTATCGTCTCGCCACGGCCTAACCCTCTTTATTTTCATGACCGCAAAGGCGTCGCGCGGTGATAAAAACCCTACCGCCAGCAGTTCAGGAAGAATTTAAGGAGAGGGCCCGCGTGTCGCGCGCGAAGTACCGGGAACAGTAGGTCACATTCACTTTCCTCCTCTCGCTCTTAAACTCTTGCATTCATTCACTCAACTTGTTAGCAATCGGCACCTGCTCATGTACAAAGCACAATGCTATCGTCGAATGAACCGAATGGATTGAATTTGGCATGGGACAGAGTGCTTGGTTCTTACCAGCAGCGCATTGGTTGGTGTGGGCGGAGATACTCGCCATGATACAGCCGACCACGCGATTGTACGAATACGAGAACTATAACTGGACCTGTGCATGAAAATGCACTAGATCTTGAGAAAATGGGTTCGCTTTCTATCAGTTTTGATTCGATTGTCTTCGTAAGTGGCGGAGCTTAAACCGACAACTTGAAGTGTGTGGTTCTAACATTCGAAAAAACATTGGGGGAAAACGGTCGACTATTGGGCAAGATTCAGCCCCAAGCCAAAAAAAACACTGATTCTATTGCGAATCCGATGCACTGGATCAATAGTGAACCAATTTTTATGAGGCTTGAACGGGACACTTATGTGACCTAAATAAACGTCTTACACCTAATTCCCGGGTCAAATTCAATCTTCACATGTGCTCGCTTAGGTTCGGCATCGAACGGACTTTCAATTCACTTTTGACACATGCATCCTGGACTCGTCCTTCACATGCGCTCGCTTAGGTTCGGCATCGAACGGACTTTTGAATACTCTTTTGACGCATGCATCCTGGACTCATCCTGCCTTGAATTTGACGCAGGAATTTGGTGTAATATGTTTATTTAGATCAACTAAGTGTCCCTTTCAAGCCCCATAAAATTGGTTCACTATTGATTACAGTACATTGGATTTGCAATAGCATCAGTGATTTTTTTTGGCTGAATCTTGCCCGATAGTCGGCCGTTTACCCTCGATGTTTTTTCGAATGTTAGAACCGCACACCTGTCGGTTTAAGCTCCGCCACTTACGAAGACAATCGGACCAAAACCGATAGAAAGCGAACCTATTTTCAAGATCTAGTGCATTTTAATGCACAGGTCCAATTATAGTCTCGTGCATCACGACGGGGTTTGTCGAGTTAAAATTCCACCGCACTTCCACATATTTGGAGCAATTGACATTGTGGTAAAATATGCTAAATTTACGAGACACCGCAAGGTAAATGACTCACTGAATCAATGTCGGAACTTGATGACCGCCGCGGGCGAGTCCGACGATGAGAGTTTGTTTCTATTGAAAACCGAAATCCAAACGTTAACAGAGAAGCACGAAGTTCACGGGAATGAAACCGGTGAATATTTTTCTTTCGCCCTAACCTAAGGTGCGTGAATGGAGTCATAACGAACTTCTCCGACAGTGGAGAAGCTTGACCACAAGAGGTTATATCCCCAATTGTTGCACAGACTAGTATGCAAGACAGTCGTTGTCATTGCACTGAGGATATCTTGATTCCGATGCGCGTACTTTCGGGTCCTTTGACGGTGAGCGCTATCAATCGATATTTGATCCTAGAAGCTTCTTAACCACGAGTTGACGGCCCGTAACGCTTACGCAGATCGTTCGGTCGTTTCGGCAGGGGGGGCGCCATCCCAAGCCTGTTTCGATCTTCACGGGCCGATTTGACCTGTCTCAACGAAACGAAATTCGCATTCGCTTCGCCTCGCGCTACCGTGATTGCACGCCCTCCGTTCTCTTCCCTTCACGCTCACTGTACCTGTGCTACTTCACGCCCCTTTTAATTCGTATGCAGTTCTCGACTGTTGCTAGCCTCATCATTCTCATTGTCCTGCAGTATAGCTTGTGAGTTCCTCAACCTGACCTCTTGTCGAATGGTTTTTTACAATCGCTACAGATTATCCCGAGCTTCAATGGTCCCATTTCACTCAAATGCTCACAATTTCGCCCGCGCCGACAGCTCTTCTTCTATGTCTTCCTCACTATCGCATCTACCGGCGTCGACAACAATATTCTCGCCATTATTGGTTCTACCGCCCCCCCATCCCCACGGCGGACATTTCACGGCATCCAGAACCATCATCCTCGACCTCGCACAGAGTGCACGGAGCACGCGTAACGATCACCATCGCGGGAGTCTTCCTCCTCTCGACCGTTATCTTCGGGCTCGTGTTCGGGCTCATAAAATTCGCTCGGAACTACTGGCGCACGCCGCGCAGCAGTGCAACGTGGGAACTCGACCGCCGGCAGTTCCAGTTCAATGCGTTATGGTTCGACACTGTGCTTGGGGAAGAGGGACTGCTACATCCGCCCCCGCCGCCGTATTTTCCGCGGCCACCATCATACGATGGGACATGTCCCTCGCCAAAGGACGACTTGGCCGTTTGTTCACGACTTGATTGGCATGGGCAAGAGGCCTTGCCGAGCAGTCGACGCCACAGTGTTTGACATGGTGAATTTTTAGTGTCAATCGTTGCGCATACATTGAAATTTTCTTTCTTTCGGCGACAGCTTGGACAAGTCTAGTTTTCTTTATTTATTAGTCTACATTATAATCGCCTCGGAACGAAGCCTGTACCTCACCAGTTCCGACTAATCTGCCACTTGAGAGAGGGAAAACGAAAGATTTGGATTTTCCGTTGGGCTCGGCGACCAAGTATCTACTGGGTATAACCGGTGCGCAACAAATTCCGATCAACAAAAATATATCCATCTCTCCCCTGATCTGGCGTCAGTCTTTTTTACCCTGCTTGTGTTCGCTTTAGAATGCCAAATTTCCATCCTTGACAATCCTCTAGCGCTCTAACCGCCAAAGCGGTAGCTAGATACTTATTACCAATTCCGATCCCTGTCTTCCCGTAGCGACACAACCACCCCGTCGGCCACGACCCGTCTTCCTCCTGAAGATCCAGAAGACACCGCATTTGTACCACATCCACAGTCATGCCTAGCGCGCGGAATGCCAGGGCCCGCATCGCGAGCTCCAAAGCGTCCGTGTACGAGTCGGTATTGGCGCGCTCCGCCAGCCGCACCCGCAGTAGGCTAATCACGACCGAAGGGAGGTCGGAACTGGGGTTTTCGTGGAGCAAGAGAGCGAAGAAGAATAAGAAAGCGTAGGGTGAGGGATAGTAACGGGTGCCATTGGCGTACTCCCGCCTGAAGAGCACGGTGCAGACCCAGTCTTTGGTGGGTTCAAGCGCGGGATCCTTCCCACGTCCGTAGTGGTAGAAACAGCGCAGTACGTTGATGCAGACCGTTGGATCGATTTGGTGGCGCGTATCATCAAAATACGCCTATGAAGCGTGTGGTTAGATATCTCACCCTTTTAGAAAGGTGGATTGCAGGGATACCGTTATGATTCCGTCCTTATTCGTGCGCCTCGGAGACATCATATCATCAAGAACCGAGTCGGCGATGGTACGGTCAGTGGAGAGCAGCCTGAGTGCGTAGGAAGTGGTATCAACATCGTCTGGATACGTTTTCGTTGTGCCGATTGGAGATCCTATCGAAATCCATGGACTACGACACGCTTCAAAGACGTAACGTCTCACCGATGAAGTAGTTCCAGGTCCTCTTGTGATACTCGAGCGAGACAAGTTCTCTGCCGATGATTCGGTCAGAAAGTTCATCGAAAATTGTTGGCGGGAACAAACTTTTCCTCGGTGGTCTCCCATATCAATAGCTGGGAAAAGTTATCATATATTAGGTTACCCTCCCTCGTAATTGACGGCATGTTGCCAGCGTTGCGGTAAAGAAATTGCATTCCTTTTAGAATAGAGTGGTCGGCGGTGGGTATCTGGTTGGATACCATTCAGAACCAGAGCGATTTGGGGGATGTCCTGCTGTAAGACGCCACACGGATGGCAGTACTAGTTATCCAGCCATCCAGCCACTCTGTCCAGTCTGGGCAATATTCGAGATTCAGGATGCCTTGAATGAACTCTGTCACTTGAAACCTTGTATCTTTATTTCAAGAAGCCATTTCATTAATTTCAGAACGTTCGCCCGCGATTTTTCCACAGCAGGCGCACGGTAACTTCAAGCTTGCTCCATACCGGGAAAATCGGCATGAGGCATCTCAGATGTCAAGAGAAACCAAGCGTGAGCTCCGGGGTTCAAGGCCGGCTTAAGTGTTGGAAAAGTACTCCTGAAGAGGAATTCCGAATGCGAGTCCTGTCACTGCGATGGCGTGGAGAGGAAGAGACCCTCATTTGATGACAACGGCGCCAAACATCAATTGATCCGACAATCCCGATTTGCGTCACTCTGACCACCATTAACATTTGCCAGGGACGATCTCTCTCGAAACCTGAGGCTCCGCGCAGAATTTTACTTGTCATCAATTATGATACTGCAATTAGGCGGACTTCCGCAAAATCATGCTTCAGACTTTAAGTTTCTTTAGAGGCTTTACGAGGTTAGAAGCCTGACTGCCCGGGACCACTCTGTGTCGATTCTAAACACAACCAAGGCTCGAGAGTTGATCCACTCGGCATCGATTGATAATCATATTAAAGATCTTGAGTTTTAACGGATTATGCTTTTTAACGTCTGGATTCCTTTTCCATTCCACACCCTGACTTTACACTTCGCATGAAAGGTTGGCTAGTTTCACTAGCTCGTGGGACTCTAATTGCCGTTTCAGAACTATCGTGTCCCCTATTGTCTCGGCGTCAACGCTGTGCCATCGCACTTCCGCTTCCTAGTCGCTTCCAAAATGCAAGTCAAATGTATCTTCCGGCAACTCCAGATTGGGTATCCGACGGCTTGCAACGCTGATACTTACTTTGTAAACGAATTTTCGGGAGTGGACGCTAAATTACTCTTGTGCGTAAGGGCCGAACAGCGACCGAGGCAGCGAGAACTGTCTCACAAACGTGGCGCGAGCATGGCGCATCAAATGCTATGCTATTCTAACTCGCCGCCGTCGCATCGCCGACGTTGGGCTGCCGCCGCACTTCGGCACAGTTTGACCGCGGGACGTAGACCTAGCGCGTTCGCTGTTCGCGAAGCAGTTGACAGCTTTTCGAACTGCTTCCATCGCTATTCGGACCATTACTCATAAGAGTAATTTGGTGTGGGACGTATTTGATATGCCTGCGGCGGAGCTGCCTCGGCATCTTAGCCGATGTCGGCAAGACACTGCCGATGCGCTCTCTCTAAAGCCGCCGGTATCGGCAAGGCCGCTCACTCTTTCTCGGCACTGCTTCAAAGCTTTTTCGCTGGTATCTGATTGAAGCTTCAAGGCAAATCGAAGTCGCGATTCAAGCAAGGTGTCTTCCGATTGCGTCGGAGCTCTCTAATCTCTCGACACCACATCAATAGTACTCGTAGCTTGCATGTTGTATCCTCCTTTAAGTCCTCCCAACCGTGGCCGGGTAACATCTACCGGACAATAGGGAAGCCTAACCCAGCCCGATTGACGAAGGGGATGTGAAAGTCCCCATTTGACTAGCTTCCGAATGCCCAATGCGTGGCCCAGTGGATATTTATTCGCGCCGATTTCCACTGTTTCATATGGCAAAAGTCAAGTTAAAACAGCCTGGAATTTTGTTTTCGGGCGAAATTTCCGCACTTTCAATCCCTCTAAGATCTGAGGAGCCCTTTTCTTCGTTGAAACGCGACATCTAAAAACGCGCTGTTCGCGTAGGTTGAAGCTTGACAGTTGTTGCCTTGTCACATGGGCGTGTAGCCGCTCGCGGATATCTCCGACTTCAAATCAATCTCCGGTTACGTTATGATTCTCCTTCCTCTCCTCTTTCTTGCCTCTTTCAGTAAGTCCTACTGCCCGGTGCTAACTCTATCCCGGCCCTTGCGATACTTGCCACCTCGGCGTAATGTCCTGCTCCGGCCCTCCCAATGTTGCTATCACCTTCTCTAGTCACTCGAATCCGAGTCAGCCATAGCTTCCGTAACGTTCCCCAGAGTCTAGTGGCTAAATTTGACTGGATGCGCTTGTCACTGTCGGATGCATTGTCAACGGAGTATTTCGGGCAGTTCTCCTTGATTGGGTCCATAGCGACAACGGCCAACGCCGATGTGAACCTCCTACGAGCCTTGCTCATCCCGCCCAAGATACTGTTTTTGGACGGTATACAATTGCGTTTTTTGCTATTGGGCACCGACGCTTCATCAAGCTAGATGCAGTTCTGGCCGCCGCTGACATTCGGATTGATCAAGGGGGATAATGCGATGCCATGGCGATCATCTATCGTTTTTGGTATTTTTTGGTCGTTTGCTCTCGTATTCGCCATCACCGATGCGCTGGACACTTAATACTCTCCCTCCACTTCATTGAGGTCATCGTCCTACCACCATGAAGAGCGTCCAATTCTCCAGCACGAACATCTTGTATTCGCCGCTTCCCTGGTCACCCTCTCCCAGCGCCTCTACCTCTTCTTTACCGCCTTCCCCATCCGTTGTCGCACACCCCCAGCTGCCTGAACCTCCTGTTGACCCGGCACCCTCTCCATACATTCCGGATGGGTCGCTCCATTTTCCCCCACCAGCGCCCGTCGTCTACAGCCCATGGCTGTCTCCATTACCGGTTCCAATGTCGCCGCGGCACGGGTGTATCCCCATTCACAATCGTGCCCAGATACATTCGCTGCTCTCTTTCACGCCCTTCACACCTCCGCCTGTCAACTATGACCTCCGACACCCTTTGCACACCATCAACCCACAGTTGACGCCATCGTTCCTTAATCCAGCGACCTTCCCTCCGCTGCCCGCCCTCACTGTCCTCTGCCGCCACATAGCATGGCCAATCTCGGTATCCCCATCCCAGCCCACAGGCTTCGTGTCAGTCCTTGACGTTTTCACGTCGGTCTACACTAGTCTGCGGCTAGCCGTGCGGCGAGCCGAGTACGACACGCTGCCGTCGGCCGACGTGCGACAAAGCGTCGACAATGCTTACTTTGTGCGGTGTAGACTGCTGACAGACGAAGAGGAGCGGAAAATTGAGGCGCTGAAGGGAGTGAAGCGGGTCGATTTCCTTACTGGAAAAACTCGTTTCCTAGGCCTATCTGGCCCCGTGGAGGGTGACCATGTCTGGGAGCTGAATGTTGCATAAATCGGGGCATGCGGAGAGTGTGGTAAAGACGCACGCTGTGTCACTGGCACGATCGAGGGATTCTCCCTTTCCTAGATGGCTTCCGACGTTTGTGATTCCGAACCGTTCATACATTATCTTGCTAATGGCTCTAGTTTACGATGTACAGTGTCCCGAATTGCGTATTCATGTACCAACACGCACATAGAATCGTGCATTAATCATTGACATCTGGTCTGCTGCGTTTGCTCCTGACGACTCGAACGGAAGATTTGATCGGCCTGCCTGAAATCTTAGATTTTTTATGCGCGGACCCACAATTTCTCCGCCTACGGCCCCGGTACAGCATACTCTACAGCTTGGAATTCATCCCCATATATCAACCTCGCGGGCTCTAAGGCTCGGTATTTCTGAATTCCCCCGTGCGTTTTATTGTTGTTATTTTTGCATAATCAACATCAACAGGCCAAGCCGTTCACCCTTTGACGCCCGACTGCTGCGCAGCGGCAGTACCTGTCCACTAGTGCTGACATGCGAAATATCATTCGGAGCCAAAAGGGCAAACGGGGATCCGTCCCCGGATTTTCCAGCACCGCCCCGAAGCTGGAGACGGTCGCCCTCCACGAGGCTCGCATCAACATGGAGTATATATTTGTCGACAGGTGCACGGGCAGAGGCTTTGAACTGCTCAACGGCGCATATGCCTCAAAAATAAACCCAAGGATCAAAGCTGAATGGCACTGTCCGGATACGAGCCCGAGGTAAATCTCATGAGGCGCGTCAATCTTGTTTAATTGGATCACCGAGTTGCCATTTTTTCGATAGGAGTGTCCTGCGCGCTTGATTATTTATGGCCTAAAGTGCGGCGCAGAGTCAGTGTCCGCAGCCATGCCGGGACGCGTGTCCAAGCAGCTCTTTACCTCCTCTTCCGATACTTTCACTCTACGTCATTCTTCTCTAAAAAGGGGAACTTATCGAAATGCAGAGCCGCAAAGCTGTAGAATCGATGCAGGTTACAATGCTGCGCCGCGTTGTCTGCCGTCTCAGAGCCCATAATGGCTTGATGAAGCCCTATTTTGGAAGGGCTGTGTGCCCGCGAGAGCAAAAATCTGTGGCCAAAATTGCAACCTGACTCAGGCTGGAATGGTGGGAAGCAGAGCCAAAGCATATTTAACGTTGAGTGCGCCTCCTCTTTGCTTGCCATTTCCCTCACTTCAATAATTCCTAAGGAGCACTGCGACCTCCCGCACTCCGACATCGACGCATGCGTGGGCGCGTTCGATTCTCCTCGCACAACACATTCCACTCGCCCCCGCCACCGCCTCTGATGAGCCCTGCATCCTCATCTACAGATTCTTCATTAGGGCCCTTGACGCCACCGCCGCTTCCATACGCTGGTCTCCCGGGACCGACGCCATTTGCTCCCCAATACTCGTATCATTCCGCGAAGCCTTCCGGGCGGGCACACAACCTCGTCGCATTCTCCAACACTCCGCTCCTCAATTACGATATCACCCTGCACCCTTCCAACATTTCCACACACTTCATGGGCCTCTCGTCGGCGGGCTTTCTCGAACCCGCCGTATACCCACCCGAACTGTCCATCACCCTCACCACCCCGCACCTACCGTGGTCGATCGTCGTGCCCGCCTCCAACCGGCGGTACGTCACCGTCGGCGATGTGCTGAACGCGGTGTACAGCGCGCTTCGCGTGAATGTCACCCCCGCCGAGTACAGCGCACTGGGCACGCAGAAGCTCAAGGGCCAGGCGACGGCGGCGTACCGGCGACGCTATGAACGGCTCCGTGGGCATCGTGGATACACGCAGGAGAAACAGCAGGGAATGAAACGTGTGGATTTCCTAATGGGATATAACAAGTTCCAGGGAATCTCGCCCACCTCTCGCTCCTCCAATGTGTGGCAACTGAACATTTCATAACCTTTCTCATGGCCTTAGATCCCTCGTACTGTACCCGACTCTTTGTATCGTTAGCTTTCCGGCTCATGTAGGATTGAATTGTATCTATGCAACTATGATTATGCCATCTAAACTTGATTTTTCTCGTGTTTTTTCTTTTTTTTTTTTTTAGCTCTTGATTCTTTTTTCGAATTCATTGCTTGCTTGTGTTTGGGCCTTCGTGAGTCGTCGCGTCACGCACGTGATCGTTCGTTCAAACTTCGTTCAAGTATTGGTGCGTCAGTGCAAGGGAGTCTATTTCTTGTCCACCCTGCGGACAGATGACTCGCACCTCACCCAGGCAATAGAAAAATTCCCAAAGACCAGTGTTCAATGTGGCATCTTCTGTAGTTCCGAACCTTTTCAGCGCATGTTCGAATTCGGGATCTGGGTTCAATTTCAATTTTTCTTGCTTCATTCTTCATTATTCGCCGCACGCGGAGATAGAATCAGGTCCACCCTTACAGCTGTTGATTTAATTTGGCTAGCGCTTGTGATCCCAACACCAATTCGTGCTCGGTCAGGGGCCCAAGGCAGTGCAATGTCAAGCTAAGCGCTGAGGCGCGGTGACATCCTTCACTTTCACTTTATCCACGACAAGCCACCCCCTGGACTGCTCGACCTCCCCACCGAAATCTTCGTTCATGTCTTCTAATACCTCGAGAACGATTCTCTTTACTATCTGGTAACGCTCTCTCAACGGCTGCACTTCATCGCGCTCACCATTTACTTCTCTCGCAGTAAGGTCGATCTGGAGGCTAAATCCGCTGTGTGCACAGTGGGAACCGAGAGATGGGGTGTTCTGTCGGCGCTCCAAATATGCATCTTCATTTCGTCGCTAGAGGACATCAGATGTGTCATTCCGCATCTCAGTCTCGATAATATAATTCCTCAATCACGTCAAACGGCTGGAAAACTTCATCTCCCGTCTCTCGTCTGTGAAGCTGTCACTGCATCTCGCCTCGTGGCAAAATCGTTGGTCCATTTCCATACAGAATGCAGAGGAGCTGCGAGCGTGGTCATCACACGTTGGAGGCCTGCTCAACTGTATCGTTGAACACGGATGCTCCCTCACTATCATAGATGGAAGCGCAATTGAACCTGACCGTCCAAGTCTCCTGAATCGGATGGTTTGGCGCCTCGCTCCGCGAGCCTCTAACCAGATGCCAAGGTCGATGCCGGCTTTTCCTTCATGTACCACGCATCTCACCGCTCTCATCATCGATTCTGCCAGCTTCATGATATCTCCTGGAATCGAGTGGCTGATATCAGCCCTGTGCCAGTCGCCAATAACCAGCCTCGGCCTCGGCATACCCCGACGTGAAGGCTGGCAAAACCTCCCAGCAACGGAGAGCTTGAAGAAGATAGAGTTGAATGGGAAGACTTATCGACCTCATGGCGGCCTATGACACGCTCGTGGGATGGTTGAAAGAGATGTAACATATGAACGGTGAACGGTTGAACGGTTCTGCGGTCAGACGTTTTCAGTACAAAATACTGTGGTTGTCTTGGCTTACAGGTCGTGAAGGAAATCGCCATGGTTTGAGAAGTCGCGGCCAGAATCCTGCCCCACCGAAATCCAGATGGCACAGTATTGCTAAACGTTGAAATCGACTTAAGTTATTTTAACCCAAGTTTTTCCGCGTCGTGGAAGTTGCGCGAGGAAGTGGTGAAGATTGACTCGAACGGGCTTCGGCTCTTTGTTACGAGTCCGCTCGTATGATGCGGAATAATATACACATGCACTCTGTATCCCTCCGAAAATCAGCGTATAAAAGGTACGGTTCCCTGGTATTCACGTACCTGAACTACGGGACAGGAGAGCAATTGGAGTTCTTAGGTTTACCTCAGGGGACGAAAGTCAAGCGACGCGGGAAAAAAATGGGAAGGCGCTCAAAACCCGGACTTCGGATGTCTGGCAAGGCTGCATTTGTTCAATCGAAGTGAGACCGTTACTAAAAGTTGGAACCGGAAAGAGGCTTTTGCTCAAGATTTGGCGCTGTGCCACCCGTCAATATTTCCGCAGAAATGTACACAGAGTAACATGTAACAGCCAGCAGGAGCCTCAGTAGACGTGAAGTCCGGAGAGGGGATGGGGACCGTGTGGAACGCTGGTACCAGGTGGAAACAAAAGGCGACAGATGGTAAACCGAGTTGATCGGTAAGATGCCGCACATGTCTCCAACCTGTCTCTGTCCGTCATGTCGTCCATGTTCTCTCGTGCAAAACATACTGTTTTTCTCAGCCCTGAGCCTATTTCATAGAGCTGCCACCCGTGCCAGCGACGGGCACGGCGGTCGACTCGACGGGTTTTCCATGGCACGGGCCGTCTGAAAACGGCCCGTCGAGTGGTTGAATAAATTCAGGACGGGACGGCACGATCAACAGCACGGCCGTACTATCGTCAACTGCTTAGTCAGTCACCTAAGCATTTAGGGTCAATTTATATAGCTCAGACAGCTCCCAGCATCCTCAAAATGTATCCACCACATGTCAGACGTCTTTTGATTAGTTTAAGCTAGGCTTCCCGAATTTACCCGACGATTTGAAGTCATAGTAAATTTCTTTCGGGTGACATTCCGAAAATTATGGCAACACTGACTGGACAGCTTCGATTTTGCGCGCCGGCCGTTCGGCAGGCGTGATTGGCGATTTGGCTTGGCCCTTTAGGGTGCTAGGACCCCAGAGACACATTATGCAGTATGTTATACCTCGAGGGAGGGCTCGCTGCTCTCAAAGTTCCCACCTGCGTCCAGCGGTGATTAAATAAATTCATTTGAATTCCGAGTCCATACGCAGGGTTTTGAGAGCAAGATAACGAGCTGTTAGAGGTCGGTACTTCGTGGACCCCTTTGCGCATCAGCACCACCCACTCCTCTCCTCGTCGCACGCGCCGGCCTGGCCCAGGGATTGCTCGCACTTGCGGTGTCCGCGACTACGGGGGTGTGCACGGCGGCCGGAAGCAAGTGGGCTGACCCAGTTGAGGTGAGAGCGTCGTCTACATGACGGAGATGTCTGAGAAGACAGGCGGCTATGCCGGGCCTTTTCGCCGAAAACCTATTCATCCTCTTTTCGCAACGTTTGTGTGGTGCGCCCCATTCCGTTCAATATGAGTCTCATTTTCAATTCAAGAAAAATACAAGATCCCTTCCTCGCTTCTTCTCTATGGCAACTGAATAGATGACATACCACTATTAGGACAAGACATACTCTAACCTTTGCTTCTCCGCACCAAGGCAGCGGCTTCGAATCTTCATAATACTAGCAACGCTCCCTGCTTTGACGACCTGGTCTATTGTTTCCCATACGGTTTCATCGGTTTCCGATAAAACACTCAATTGCAATTGCAACTGCATGTCCAAATGCACTGAGCGTGATTTAGATTCCAAAGGCTGGAAAATAGACGATAAAGAGAGCCCGAGCTCTTGCATTGTCCCTCTGAGTTCGTCCCTGCCATCTGCCCAAATACTGATTTCAATGTGAACAGACTGAAATGCCAAGATTCCCTGCAATCGTGGAAAGGTACTCGTGTCCTCCGCTGAGAAAAATGGTCAAAAATTTAAACGGCAGAATACATAAACTTACAAGGTTCTAGGGCAAGGGAAATATTTGCAACAGACAGACCCAGCTGATTATCAAGGATGTATGCTAGGTACCTGTCGTCGTCAGACTTAATTTTGAGGGTGCTTATGGCAATCGGATGTGTCGCAACCCATTGAAGTATGTCAAGCATCAGGCGACACCGACAGATCTCGAGGGTATCAATTGACGCGAGGGCAGGTTGTGCAAGGGGTACGGGTGTCGACGCTGACAAGCCTGATGGCTTCAGATAACAACAGACCAAGGTCAAGGCCCTGAGATGGGTCGTTATTGCAAAAATATTCATGACCGAGCTAATATCCGTAAATTGCCAGTTCCAGAAGAGGAACTTTGTTATTTGATTTGGGCTTGATCTACGTGAGTGGTAAGATGGGTAGATGCTGTGTGCACTCACGGATATCGCTATACAAGCAGGAAATCAACATCGGGGGGAACAAATATGAACCCATCCGAATTGAACGCTGGGACAAAACAGATGTGTGTAATGACTCCAACTCATGTGGTGGGCTGCAGTGCGCAACAACAGACAGATCCAGCGCTTCGAGGTGAGGTAGGCTCTCTATAATTCCTGGGAGAACAGCAAGAGAAACATTTCTGGTACCAACATTGAAGGAATTGACATGCAGTTCCAAGAACTAAATTATCCACAGGCAGGCGATACACTCTTGACTGATCCGCAAATCATGTCAGACGCGTATGTTCCCTCCCCTTACTTTCACTTTCACTTCCATGATACCTGTTCAAGGTCACTCGACAACATTTTTGCCCGAAGAAACATGCCGTCGGGCTGCAAGGACTTTCCCAAAATTCATCGGTGCAATAAATTCTGCGAATATTTCCAGATCGCCAACAACTTCGACAACTTTGACTGTCCTGTTGATATGTCTATTAGTGTTGCCAACAGGCCCCTAGTTTCCTCCTCCAATGGGAAACGCAAGGCCCAAGACGATCCAGATGAAAGCCGCACAGCCCGCCGAACGAAAATGAACTAGTTGAATAAGTCAGTCCATTTAAAAGGGGGTATGGTACACATACTGAGGTAATTGAATGTAGGCGCGTGTCTAATGCCAATGCCTTGTCTTCCCAATCATCCAAAAGGCAGCTTTCCGTACACCACTTCTTAAAACTTGACTTACGACTCCCACACCTACCACGACTCTCATGAACTCATGCCTCTCACGATCTAGACTTCGATATTAATGACCCCAATGCTTTCTACAATTTCACCTACTTAACTACATGTTCCTAGACATAGTTCATCTTCGATATTCCAAAACTGCGCAATCCATCATAATGACAGATTTTTCTGCCCTGGCAAAAGATACAAATTGATTTCAAGCTCAGGACCAGTATATGGTGAATATAGATTATTCGGTGTTCGCACTACTCTTGGCACTACTTGATAAAAACTGACAATAGAATTTCAACATTTCATGCGTGTACACTAGACTGAAGATGAGAACCATTTTTAGGGGTACAAGTCGTCATTAGCGGTGTCCTCCATGAATCCAGTGTTGCCCATGGCCGTCGTCCCAGCAGGAGCAGTCGATGGCCCACCCTTGCCCTTGGGAAACTTGAAGTTGTCCCTGAACCCTTGTTTGTTGCAGGTTCTAGGGAAATATCTCATAACGCCGAATGTCCTCGTCCGACACTGAGCGACTCGCAAACTACATTGTCTCCTCGAAGTGTTCTCTGCAGTGGGGATCAGCAAACATTACTAGAATGAGAAAAGAGATATAGGAAATCTTGTGATTTCAGGGACGGGGTCCTCCTCGTCCTCAGCGACCTTCATGTCATCCTCGCCTGTAGCCTCGTCCTTCTCGCACTTCTCCCGGGTCCAGCGGATATCCACATCAATGCTCTTGCGGGTCTCGTGGGCCACTGCTCTAGCCACAAAGGTTTTATCAGCACCGGACCAGCGAAACATCAGAACAATGCATGGGGGCTTGATACCGATGGATTTGAATCTTAGCGGTGGCCAAGAGGCAGCTCGAGTAGTTCCCGGTTTGTGTTATCTGTTTGCGGCAGCCACCAATGTCGTTGGAGAGATTTGACTCCACGTCCTCGTGCTTGACTGGGGTACCTTCTGTGCAGAATGTCTTAGCAAAGAAATAGGGCGCAGCTGGGAGGTAATATTTACCTGTGCGGATGGCAGTATCTTGCGCGATCATCCTGGACATCAAAGACGGATAGGTGGCGCGCAAGGCCGCCGTGCCTCATCTCAAAACACGAGTGCACACCGAAGAGGTACCTGGCAAAGGGTTGTGGGCGACCGACCTTGATTGCTTGAATTCGGCATTTTTACTCTCGGATTGGCCCTTGGCGGTAGATAGTCGTGAGTCACCGGTAGTATCGACTACACAAAGGCTCTTAGCTGCTTTGAAGACATTGTTCGAGGGTTTGACTAGGATGACAGTCGGAAGTCAGTGAAAGAAGCTTGACATCGCGGCCTGCGCTTCCGCCATTTGGTGGTCGAAACCGAGACATATTGGCCTCACCGGCTTGTCTCTGGGGTCCTAGCACCCTAAAGGGCCAAAGCCATATCGCCAATCATGCCTGCCGAACGGCCGGCGTGCAAAATCGAAGCTGTCCAGTCGGTGTTGCCATAGAAAATGGCAGTTGATGGCTTAGTCGGCCACCCGTTCAAATTCACGATTGCCGCCCAGTATTAAATCTCCAGCACATCCAAAATCTGATAGAGGTCATAGAAGAAGGATTTGATATACTTTGATGGTACTTGAGACATGCAGGGGGGCATAAAACCCTTGCTTCGGGCAGGCAGTCTGATGCCGAAAACCAGCACACTGAGCTAACAGGGTGCTGCACGACAGAAAAGACCCAAAATGACTCAAAAGTCAGCGGGGGTAGTTTCATAGCAAGTAAAATAATATAAATAGAGCACCATATCAAACCCTGGTGCCCACTATTCCTACAAAAAAAATCTAGAACTCTTAGACATCAAATTCAGCTGATTTCCTCTTGTGTACAGCAGTACGAGATAAATCTAGTAACAAAAATCCTAAAAAACCATGGTAGATGTGGCCCACCTAATTTAGAAGGCTCCTTCCATGATCTACACTCATTCCACCAAAGTGTCTTATGATATGAGGGTGGCCGAACTTCACCCCTCGGAATCAGAGCCCATTCTTCTTGGCCACCTAGTGCATGTAAATCTTCATTATTCTTGCCCAACTACATCCAGAGTTCATGTCCCGATGGATGGCTACAGAATGAGTGCAGAAAGTCCCGGACTGACGATGATTTCACGAAGAACGGGCAGAGCGAAGTAGTGGCGGCTGAATTATGTCAAGCAAATGATGTTCACACGCCTCGGAACGGTGATTAAAACGCCATAACTTTTGATTGACACATCGTATTCTCTCAAAATTTGATCTGAACCAACTTCATAGGTCAAACTCATACCCACTGGAGTCCCTCGGCCTGTATCCTCCAAGTGGCCGACTAACCAGTTGCCGATGGTAATGGGTAGACGGCTATGTTCTGAACTTTGCACAAGTTTTTCTTCATCCAATTTGACTCCTTGGATGCTATGAGATGTGTAATAAGTGAAGCTAGCCCACAGCAGCTGTCGTCAGAAAGAAAGCCTAGGTCACATACACAAAAAGCGCGGACATCATATCATCCATCTGGAACGCTGCTAGCATCATTTTGTCCGCCCCGGCAAAGTTGAGCGAGAAGATGGCCACCTCGAACGCATCCACAGCAGCTGGGGGCACGCGACCACGTGAGTGAAATTTTCCTACTAAATTACCAGAATGCTCTTGATCTTGAAGCGAAAATTACGGCTTGACCTTTAAGTGGAAATATTCAAGGCCGCTGCAACATGGCAGAGGTGCCCAGTGGAGATTTTGCTATGGTCAGCGGTGAGAGTTATATCGAGAACAGCAGACATTGAAACTGCAGAATAAAGCTAGTCTCGAAGACGAGTCCACATCCGAGATGTGGTCTGCACAAGCACCTGTGACAACATGATGAATTAACACTTGCTTACATTGAATGAGATTCATATCATGGTGGGGAACAGTATGCAGGGTAAGAGCATGTTGGATTGTCTCTAAATCAGAATATAAATCAGAAATACAGGCATGGCAAGGGGGAACCAACTTTCAAAAAATTGGACATCGGGTTGGTTATGGGGGGCTGACAATCGATTTTAGATTTTTTTAGATTTTTCCGATTTTTTCTTGATAAGTTTCCCACGGTAGGGGGAGGGGGGGTCCAGGGCATTTTTCACACAAATGCTCCAAATAGGGTGTACATTCCGAAAAAATATCTAAAAAATCCCGGAAAATATTAAATGTTGCCATCAAAATTGCTTTATCTCGAGAGCCGCCGCGCTGTTTGACCTGAAACCTTGAAATACTTGGGGTAGAGGGCCGTGGCGTTGCCCGGCAAAAACTCATGCTTAGGTGGTTGCTTAGATTTTATGAATAGGGTTGAGCAATGTGGTGAGAGAAACATGAGGAGCGTGTGGGCCTTGACAACCACTACACTAAAGCAGAACAAGGTGTCACAGTACAATCTATATAAGTGCCATCGATTTCCACGCCCACGCCAAATGCGGGATATCAGCCGACATGCACCTGCAAACCAGTCATGCCAGCTAGTGAGATATCTTTGAAAAATATGGATCAACCATCTCAGTCAATGTTTTTACAGGGAAGTGAGGTCATAACAATAAACTACAATCAAAAGCTGCTGAAGGTTGATCCAAAGAGCATATGAGCAAGACCCAAATGGTGCAGAGCGTTCTCTGTACTCCTTTCCATAATCAATTGGGCTGCATGCAGTCAGACTTCGCTTCGGCCCAAGGGCTATAACAGGACAGCATCCTGAAAGGGAGGTCCCCTTAGTGGATCCCACTTGGAGTGTGTGGTCCGTGATGTGAATAGAAGAATAATAGCAAGCTAGAGAGCCACGGTTTTGAAAGGCTCATGGTGGTAAAAGCAGAGCTGTGAATTTGAAATAAGTGGTTGACATAACAACAGTCAAGTTGACTGAGTTTCAAGTCCATCAATTTCAGCCATGCTGTCTTAAAAAAAACATGGGCCTATTGAAACCAGCAGTGGGATCACTTACAAGACTCACTACCAGAGGGCTGAGTTGACAGAGAGAGCCTGTTGACGTTAGCTTTGGAATGTTCCGACACAGGCTTCTCAAAAAAGAATTTGCTATTCCTCTGTTGAAATGGAGACCGCTCTAAACAACAGTAAATAGCAGCCCGAAAGCGGATTTCTGCGGGCCACGCAAGATAGATGGGCATGAGAAAAAATCAAGGTTACATGTACAGCCACTCTGTTAAGCCTCACGGTCATGTGCCAAGTCGCGCCTGGTTGATTTTTCCATTCTGACCACCATCACTGTGCCTCTGAACTATGCCTGAAGCTCGGATCTTGCCATTGTTTTTGCATGCATCAATTTAACCACTCACCTTTTTATCCTGATACTTCTGCCCCTGTGTTATGTCAACTTAATGACAAAGACTTGTGCCACTACGTGACTTTCTCCCTCGCTCTATGGTGCAATGGGTATCGGGTGACTTCAAGAAGCGTTGCGGTGCTTCTGTAAAGTTCCCTAAGCCACTGAATCTCATGACACTTCAGTCACGTACATGTCGGCTTCACACCTGCATGTATTTCGGAAACTTGAGGCTCATGTGGAGCGCAGTCTGTATGACTGTTATCAAAGCCTGGGTCTCTTGGACAAGGAGCATACCATTGGTAAATTGTGACAACCTAAAACTTTTGGTGGACTGAATTTTACTCATGGAAGCCAGTGATGTGCTGAAGTTTTTGTTTACAGACCACACTGTTAGCGATCCAATCCCCTGGATTAATATCCAAAAGCTGCATTGGGTTGCACAGCGGGGACAAAAACACTTTTGCAATTCAAAATCCGACTTTCTGCATTGAAAAACCAGCATTTGTTTCACCACAAAGTGGAAATTATTTTATACCTCATATATTAAGCAGATGCCTCATATCACGATGCACTTTTTTGCACTTCTGATTGACCTGAATTTGGATGTTCTTTCTCAAACATGTTCCCCCGCCCTGCCTCCGACCTCTCTCAGTTTGGCAGCTCAATTGTCATTTGGCTCTGGCTAGCTCCATGCCATTGGATCGTGTGTTCCCAGTGCCCACAGTACTTCCTCTCATGCACTCAAGACCCATTTAAAATAGATGAACTGTATGATTTTGGTTCTTTCCTCCACCCCCTTTCTCCCATCTTCATGCCTCTGTCCTACAGTCCCTATTTGCCCTTTCAATGTGCTGAGTCACTTCAACATCAAGCCTGCATAATGTTCTACAAGCCAATCAATTGACTCTCTCTCATCAAGTAACAAGTTCGTCTTCTGGTTAAGTCTGGACTTGATCAAAGTCAGGTCTACTCAAAACTGTGCAAAACCTGTCGGGGTCTAAAGCAAGTTGCATCAAGATCCTTCAACCCCCAAGTCACCGCAGACAATATTGATACCTCAAGCCGTGGCCAATCAATGGTTGGGGTGACTTACTGGACTACAGAAACCATCCTCATGTTCTTCAATGAGTTCCTTTTACTTCAATACGATCCCCAATTCAGCACCTTCATCCGCCAATCTCAACTCGACTGCTTAACAAATCTTATGGTGACTGGCTTTCACTCCCACTGTGCGCCGATATATTCTGCTCTCATTGCACCTTGAGCTAATGGCATGGTAGCCTCAACACACTGCAGCAACGACAGGCTGGTCTCACTTTCCATCACTCTACTCACAGTTCGCAGCAGGTTCAGTCAAGAGTTAAATGCAAGCATTGCAATGCCTTGAGGTATATTCCAGCTGTGTAGTATATGTGGTACACATCTGATAAAAGCACAGTTAAGTTGGCCTTTGGCTCAGGCTGCAGATCAGCCAGTGAAGACCACCAAATGACATTTCCCTCATGTATGTCGTTCGAAATGGGTCTCGCCATCTTGAACATATTTTATTCCAAGTGTGTCTTGCTCGCGTGGACCCACTGCATTTGACATTGCTTTCAATTTGTTTGGATTCAATTTTTTGGAGTGTGAGCAAATGGTTTTCATTTGATACACAGTGTAACAGCTCGAGAGTGTGGATTACAAATATTTATAGTTGGGGTGCACATCGTATGACCCTGGCGAGTCGAGATGGTATAATGGTGTGATGACTTGGATAATAGATCCAAGTCTATGGGAAAGCTGGGGCAATATGGCTCAACAGCAACTGAGATGGATATATTATGGAGGCTTGAACCTACACAGGAGCCAAGACACCTCTGGACTTCCTGAGGCCTTGGGCTCCTTGTCTCAAGTGGACTTCCTCACGAGATGTAGGCTCAAGATGTAAGCTTATCTGGATGTACACGGAGTCAGCAGAGGAAGGAGAGAGCAAGCATACCTCCTCGTGATAGGGCCTCCAAGCTTACCAGCCATTAAGAGGGTCTGGCAAGCACAGCGGCTTTCGGTGCAAGTGACTCTAGGTCTTGCGACGTAGTGGAGGTTAAGAGATGATAATCATTGATGGAAGTACGTGGCTGCATAACAGTATACAGATCATGTGATGGAACACGTACTGAAAGGCAACAAAAATAGCTGTAAATAGGAATTAGTTGAAGAGTACCCAGGAAAGGAAATATTGTGGTATATGGCCCTTACACACAGTTCTGACTTATCATACTTGTGCACTCCAGGTCTCAATCACTGTTGAGGTTAGTTTCGTGGTCCTGTAGAGATACCTGTGCATTATTGGTGTCATGATCTTCATTTCTTCCTCCGAACACTTTGATCTGTCTAGGATATCAATTAGTATGTGTTGATAATGCAATTCACGGTCATATTCCACGGGCGTCAATAAAATGCAAATCGTGATATGTGTCTTTCTGTGAGTGTTTTGACAGCTGGTTATAGCTGTTAACTTTTGATAACTTCAGATAGTGCGTTCATGGGCATGCTATCAGATTCCTCTTGATATTGTTCTGCTGTTATACAATGTCATATGTCGTTTACATAATTTAACAACTCTGACACTCAAGCTGAATACATTTGTGTTACTATATTAGCTGCATCACACCTATGCCGGAGTGAAGCGAAGGCATGTCTTGTGGGAACATATTGAGATGGCTGAAGTGGTGATTACAGATGACACTCTGCACCTGTGGAGCCATCCAACATGAGTGCACAAAGCTTCCTTGTAGTTTGGCATCTTTAAATAAATTCATAACCCGGTGGCAATCTACACCATAAGCACAGAAGAAGATATTTTTCAGTGCATTGAAAATGGATTATGATAAAGAGCACAAGAGAATTGATCATTTACTACACAGTACAATCAGCATTCAGTCAACACAAACTCATTTCCCTTGAACAAAAAGAACTCTGATACTTCTTGTCTGTTGACCAAAATAAAATACTGTAGCACGGGCAGAGGAACAATTTGGGATTTACTAAGTGCGATATGGTGGGAACTTTGTGAAGGTTACCTGGACAGCCACTTGTCACCACAGAAACAAACAGGACGAGAGCAAATTGAAGTTTACAGCAAGGATCGAACCCACACCAGGGGAAATCAATGACCAAAGCAAATGCCTAGTCATAATTTTCATTAGTTTTTGAATCTAATGAAAAGTTAAAAAGGCTTCAAAACTTCCGACGATTCCGATCAAAAGGTTAGAGCGATAGATGGTGCCTGACTTTTTTGAGAGGTCGCAAAATCTTCATCCAGATTTCTTAAATGGACGACTACTTATTACATAAGCATTCGTAACCGATTTGCCACCTACTTTTACACCCTAAATCAACCCCGTGTACGAAATTTTAACGCCGATTCCCCCTTGGGCATGGGTGCGGTAATGCGCAGTTAAGATATCGCAGAGGATATTTAAAGATGTGGTAGAAGGTTTAGGCATATGGGAGTGTAAGGCATGAGAGGATGAGGCGCACCTATTGGCCAAAGGCTCTGGGCAGGCATAAAGATGGGGGAACCTGCAGAGAAATGTATGAGGCGGGTCAAAGGGGAACATCGAAAAGACATACGTTGCGGGAAACCAGCATCGAGATTGGCATCGACGTCCATCGGACAAGCTAGGATGGGGGACGATCGTGGGAGCTGGGTTAATGGAGTTTTAAAAACAATGAGAGAGCAAGAAAGACATACGGTTCGGTGCGAAGTTCAAGATGCCAGAAGTGAACGGAAAACGGGCATTGGGTTGAAGAGAGAAGAGATGCCAGTCATGACCAAGAACAAGATCAAAGGGCAGCGAGTCCTTGATGGAGAGATTCACGTTCATAACACAGGTAGAGCCCTCGCAAGGCAGAGACAAGACGCCAGAGGTGACAGATCCGGAAATTTTGATACCGGAGGCTAAAACCCAGTCCAAGGACAACAGTGACTTTTCATGGTCAGCGCAGAAAGTGGACGAGAGGGGGGAGATCAAAGAAGGTTGCAGAGGGCGACATGGGAGAAAAAGAGAAGAGTGGCGAAGAGACGCCACGTCAAACGGCAATACATGGCCGGTCCGAAGAGCGGCGACGTCAGGCGTTGGCCAGTTTTTCCGCAGTCTTCCACACCCAATAAATATATTTGGTCGGATATATTCATTTTTAAATTTGCAAACGTTTTGGAACCGTTTACCGTTTAGTTTACGGGCCTTCGTAAACGAAAACTAAACGGTTGGAGCCTTAGAAAAGCCGAGGTCTAGACTCAAAAAGTCCTGCTCACGCAAATAATGCTGACGAAAATGTAATGCTTACTGGGCAGTTAAAATAGGGCGCCCTAAAACCTTACCTAAAGGTAGCGGAAGGTCTGGCTACCGGGGGTCGAAATGCAGTGAAGAGCCGTGATAAGCGGAGCCACGTGCCGGTGCTCGGTGAAGGGTTTTTTTTTTTTTTTTGAGTGTCTGGGATTATGAAACTTAGTCTGCAGAAGCCAAGCTCATCCAGTTGTGTTGCTGATTATTGGACCAGTCATTGCCGGGGAAGTTTTGCTCAGCGAGTGCGTACGACTGGCGCTGAATCACTACGGTCCTGGGTACACGGCGCGTCGGAGAGCCACAGACTCGGAGCCGGAACCCCTCCAAGGATACAGCGACTCGGACTCAGGACGACACGAGACGTGCGCCGCAGGTCTCTGCGCGGTTCTGCCGAGTCTGGACCGCTCCGATGACTTATTTGGGTCACATTTCCTATTCAGTGATTCATATTTTCCCTCAGATCATCGCGCTACAGCGTGGAAGATACAATACCCTCCGCTCTCGATTGAACGCAACTCTTCAGATATCCGAGCATAGGCTGAGATCATTGTCCAGCGAGAGTATAGAATGGGAATGTCGCATTGTCCCAACATAACCGTTATTGTGAGCAATGATCCTGCACTCTTTTGGTCACTTCTGACGACCTCCTGACCCGCCCGGTGAAGAACGAGGAGGCCACGGTGTCCATTGTTCCACCGTCTTGGTAATCTCAAGACAACAGAATTTGCCAAAAAAGCCACACGGCCACTTTATTTCATTACCTCAATATTAGGTTTCGTTTCATTGGCCTTGATTCAATTCATTGAAATTTTCTTTCTTCATTGGCGACAATCCGTGGATTTTAGAGCTTGGTTAAGCTTGAGCTCATCCGTGGATTTCATCCGGATTATTTATCCGGCCCTTAGTTTAGCTAACGGCTTTCGGCTATAACTGAAAGGATGAGTGATTATGTGGAAAACGGCCGTTGACTAAGAAATCCGTCCCGTCACAGTCCCATCAATCTTTTTAAGAAAGCCTCGGGGGAACGGGTGGGCTACCTGTGGCATGAAACCCGTCGAACCGGGGATACGGGCACGACAAACAGCCCGAGATTTCATCCGGCGCTTAGTTTAGCTAACGGCTTTCGGCTATAGATGAAAGAATGAGTGATTACGTGGAAAACGGCAGTTGACTAAGAAATCCGTCCCGTCACAGTCCCATCAATCTTTTTCAGAAAGCCTCGGGGGAACGGGTGGGCTACCTGTCGTACGAAACCCGTCGAACCGGGGCTACGGGCACGGCAAACAGCCCTAGATTTCATCCGGCGCGCGCTCAGTTTAGCTGACGGCTTTTGGCTATAAATGAAAGGATGAGTGGATGAGTGATTATCTGGAGCCCTCTCTTGTTTTGCCATCATGACGCCTTTCGCGCTCCCTTGCGCTGACGGGTCTTTGTCTCTTTTGCAAATCATGGAGTTCCACGCGAAGGCGAACCCAGATCATCCGCTATTCAGATATGACTCAGCCTCCGCGCGCGAGGGATACGAGGATATCACCTGGCGTCAGGCCATGAATTTATTTGATACAACCGCTCAGGTCATTCGACGCCGCCTCGGTGGTGGAGCCGCTGTTGACTGCACGCCTCCGCCCATAGTGGGAATTCTTGTCTCCACCAGTACGTCCTCATGTATTCTATCATAATAAAATGCGTATATTTATTCCGCAGGTGCTATCTTTTACGCGTGCCTGCTCTTTGGCACCCTGCGCGCAGGTTGCCCCGTATTCCCTCTGTCAACCAGAAACTCCGACGTCGCCATTGCGCATCTTATCGCCGAGTCTGGGGTCAAGTATCTGCTTGTTAGCCAAGACGCACACATGCAAGAGATTGCACACAAAGCAAATGGCATCCTACAATCGAAAAACATCCATATCACCTTAATCTCAGTCCCCACATATGAGGAAATATGTGCTAACAAGCAGGAGGATACTCTTCCCCCGCTGCAACCCATCGACGACGATCACGTCCTGATCATCGCGCATTCCTCTGGTAACTAATGTACAACCATTGGAGCTATGTCTGACGCTCTCAGGATCTACATCTTTCCCCAAGATCGTACCTCTCACCCAGAAGTACTTCATCAAAGTCCACGGAACACGTACAGTGGTTTATTCCGATGCACCATTCTAGCAGGTTACTCATTTTATTCATGTCCAGACCCAGTTGATCTCAGCACCAGAGTGCAAGCAACACAGGGTGCCGCCATGTTTCGTATGTACCTCCACCCTGTTTACCCAGAACACAGACTCAAATCTAACTATTTAGATGCCATGGGGTTCCTCTCCATTATCGGAGCGGTAAATAGCCTTTCTTACCTCGAACATTTTCGTTATTAATTACTTAGGTTTTCTCCGGGACGATCATATCACTCTTCCCGCCGACAACAAATGCGGTCATTGCGACACCGGAACAGACGCTTGCCTCTGCACTGTCAACTAAGAGCACAACGATAATGTGCCCACCCATTTTCCTCGAGGTATTTTCCCTACCATCACAGCTTGTGGCAGAGCCTGCTAACCCACATATATAGCGCTGGGGACGGGATCCCGCCAGTATCGAAAAGCTGAAGACGTTTGCTCAAATCGTGCGTTCTGCCCATTAGCTAGCCCACATACATATTGTATCTTCTGATCATACTTATGACTTATGCGCTACAGTTTTTTGCTGGGGGCCCGCTCACCCGGTCCGTGGGCGATGCTCTGGACAGGAGTGGGGTAAGATTGATTGTCAGATACGGAATGTGTGTACCATTGAATCCCGCACTACTCAAATAGTTATGATCCGTCTTGCATACAGCACCGAGGTCGGCTGCCTCATATCAGTGCCACTTCTGGGTGAGTTTCGGTTGTTAGTGTTAACATCGTTTCATGCCTGCTAATGACGCAAAATGTGGTAGAGCCGCATGGCCATGGCTGGGAATATTTTCAGGTGTGCTGCGCTGCCGTTCCTCTTACCACAATCATGAACACCACACCATAGTTTCATCCATCATTCGAGCCGGTGCTCGTCCCTGTGGACGGTGATACCACTGGGCTGTTATTCCAACTCATAGTGAAGGTGCCGCCCGCCAGTTCAACTCTCACACGAGACGCAATTCTGATACTCTGTTGAACATGCATAGCAATCTGCGACGAACTGTCTGGCGCTGCCAAATACGGAGGTCGACGGCATCATGGCATACGATACAAAGGACATCTTACAGCGTCACCCAACAGTGTCGACACTGTACAGGCTGTATGGACGTATCGGTGCGTTTGAAATACATATAACCATTTGCATGCTGGGATCTTCATCATTAGCCAGACGATCAGATTATGCATTCTGTGAGACCATGGTTTCTCCGTGGGCCTTAGCTGACTCACAAATAATTTTAATTCTGTGTGTAGAATGGCGAGAAGACAAATCCCGGGCCAATAGGTGGGAGGTCTTTCTGCCGGCCGGAGAGATATTTTGACCATACATGGCAGAGCAAATTCTTGTGCAGGATCCACGCATCAAGGCCGCTATCATGTTTGGTCGTGAGCGGTCACATGCCGGCGTTATAATCGCTCCATCTCAAGACATTCTCGACGTGGAGTCATTCCGGGACGCTATCTGGTATACACGGTCAATGTTTTGTCAAATTTGATAACCATGATATATATAGGCCCACGGTCGAACAAGCAAACGCCACCGCACCGAGCCATTCACGACTATTCAGAGATGTACGTGGATTAATCTTGTTTATCTTCAGTTGAGCCTTCACACATATATTTGTAGATGATTGTGCTAGCTACGCCATCGCGCCCCTTCCAGCTGACGACGAAGGGAACGCTGCGCCGACACGCAATTCTCGAGGATTACGCACAGGAAATCGATGCGGCCTACGTTGCTTCCGACCGTCCGGCGGCACCAGCCGGCCCTCAGGTGCACGGGAAACTTTCAGTCAACGATGTGTTGGAAATCGTGCGGGGACAGGTTCACACCTATGTTAGGCCCAGCATCTCTGACAATGAGAACTTATTCGACGCCGGGGCGGACAGGTACGCATCGTCTCGTCATTCTTCACCAAACGGTCGGCATGAATGCGAAATCTAGTCTTCTCGCAGCACGGATCCGACGTGGGATCATACAAGTTCTTGGTGGACGAATTCCCGAGATGGTCGTCCAGGCACTGCCAGATGATGTCGTCTTCACGTCCCCGACCATCGCACAGCTGGCGTCGTTTGTGTACGGTATCGGTATCGGGGCGTCAGCGGTCACTGACAAGTCCGATACACCGTACAAAAATGCGTCCGCTTTGATCCTAGACAATAAAGACAACACAATTGTGCGCTTGCGCGAGCCAGCAGCGGGTGAGCCACCGCTGATCCTTGTCCATGGTGCGTATGTTGCAGGCTGTAGGCTCAGGTGCTGACGCTCCTATTGGCAGGCGGCGGCGGCTTCATATATGCATTTGTCTACTTTCAGAAGCACTTCCGCACTGGGCTGTGGGCGATCCAGGTCGTAACTGAGACACCGCGCACGAGTTTTGTTACCCAGACAGATTTTTATTATAGGAAGATTAAGGTGCGTAGAATGCGGGACACAGTTGATATTCGTGCTTATATAGATGGTTCCTATGCAGGAGATGCAGCCAACGGGGCCGTATCGCATCGGAGGGTACTCTTCCGGTACATTTATGGCGTACCGTATCGCGAAGCTGCTGGAGGAAAATGGCGACAAAGTGATACAACTCGCGCTCATCGACGGCTCGCCCTTGCTCACCCTCGCTCCACGTGCGGGCAACTCATACACGGCTGAGACAGATTTTGCCAACCCGGAGACACTAAGAGCGCACCATGAGCGGGGCGTGCGGGAGCTCTGTGAATTGATGCATGGGTACAAGCTCCCATGGTGGTCGAAGTTTTCTGACTACACCTGGGAGCGGTGGAACGGTCGCAAAAGTGCGGAGGAAGTAACGGAACTGATGGCGGGGATGTATGAGAATCTGGTTGTGGGTTCTGTCAAAGCATCCGAGTTTGCTTTGAGCCTGGCCGGTGAGCACAGGGTGTATACAGAGGTTTTACGCGGGATGACTGTGTGGATGGGAGAGGTGAAGGCGCCGATTACATTGTACATGGCATCGCGTGGCGTCATCGCAGGCATTGCGCCTGAGGCGCAGAAGAAGTGGTGGGCGCTCGGCCTTGACTGGTGTGGTGCAGAATTACGAGTGGTGGAGGTGGACGCAGGTCATGCTGACATCTTAAATCGAGATGAGGTTGTCGAAGATCTTCAGAACGTAGGCACTTAGAACATATACTAGTTTTCCCTTCACTGAAAAATGTATTTATTACTACTATACTCTAATCAGGAATCATCAATTTTGGGAAATTTTCTCTAAGGAGCCCATACCTAGGCTAAGGTTTAAATTGACGCGTTCATCAGGAAAGTCCTAATCTGCCGATTGTCCCATAATTTTCACAAAATTTCACAACTGTCCAACTGGGGAAATCGGAGATTCTCCGATTCAAGGCGTCCGAGGCCTCCTGTACACAGTGGGGTTGGGCTCGAAGCCGAGAGAATGAGCTCAAGCGACTCAAGTTGCCGACCGCCTTATGCTGCAAGAGAGTGGCAAGCGGTCCGGTGATTTCCGGACACTGCCACAGACCTCGCCTCTTGACTCTCACCTGCGACTCTGATGGAGAACGCTTGGGCTACCCTCTGGGCACCGTCTCATCAATGTACGGTCTCACCATGCTTCCGTTTCCCCCTTCCCCTGGATGTTGCCCTTTCGTTCAGTTCATCGCAAACACTGAGTACTTACACACGTTGCTTGACATATTTTCATTCTTCCAGATCTCCCTTGCCCCTTCTCATTGAATCGCCACACGGCTCGATCTTCACCCTCCGCTCCGGATCCGACTGCGACTGTTCAGTCCTTGGGAAATGATCAGTGCACAAGGAGCGGAACCGCGCGCGTTGGTGGAGCCGTATGCTACGTCAGGCTTGGTACGTCTTCCTCTGTCCTCCTTGTCGTTTTGCCTTTTCTCGTCCTGTCTGAAATGCACGCGTCGCTCGCACGGACAAGTTCTATGCCTCTGGCCTTCTGCCACCGGGATCGGATCGTGTACAGGGCTGGGGTCGGCGGCTGTATCTAAAGATGCGCACGCGCGGCGCATGTGAATCAGTTCGCGTTCCACCCTCTCCTAGCTGTGGGAGCTTCAGCATAATGCCAATGCGTGCCCTTCCTTCGTGACTTCCAGATTCTGCCCTTTCTAGCTTCACCGTCCCTTGTCCCTGCGTTCACCCCACACACACGCGTACTAATCGTCCTTCCTCCTTACAGCCTCCGACTCCCCTTACGACTATATGACATCTAATTCGCATTCGGTCGACGTGAACGTTCCAGATTGCCAGTGCAGTCCTATGACGTCGATCAGTTAGAATGTACGTCCCTTTTTCTCCATCTTTTCTTTCCTTTTTTTCTTCTTTTCTTTTAAATTCCTTCATGATTCTCGCCTGGACGCGCAAATATGTCCTGAACATCTTTACACGTCTGTTGCGGCAATCGGAACGCTTGTCCATTTCGCTTTCCCTCGGTGGTGAAGGCTCGAGTGTGATGGGACACAAGCCACTCGCCAGCGATTGTGCACATCCCGTACGGAGAACAAACAGATACGTCCTTGGTCCTCCTCCGCGGTCTTCAGGGGAGCGGAAGCAAATTTGGCATACGCCCGCGGCCTATTATCCGGAGAGGGTTTGGCGCTTACAACACGCGTTGCGTTATCGGGCGTTCACGGATGGAGATGGATTGCAGGGGCCCCTATGCCAGTTGTAACCGCGGCGACCTGCACCTTGCGTCTCGTTGTCTCAAACGTCGCCGAGGTGTGCGCTGGCAGATGTGTGGCGCCCTTCCTGTGAGTCTATCCTATGTACCAGCCTGCGTGTGTCCTCTTCCCATCTCTCCTTTGCGTGCACGCCATCTGCTCCTATTTTGATCTCTCCTGCACGATTCCTCGGGCTCACGCGTCCAGAGTTCGTAAACAAACACCGCCTGATATTAATCACGGCGGGTGCTCATTTCACTCGTTTTTACGCGTTTTTCGACCTTTCCTTTATCTGTAGATCCCCCGGGATTATCCATTCGAGCACAACTCGCCTGGACTCCCACCACCCCGCTCGCGCCCGCCGTTGCCACTGCCTTCATTGTCCTAAATTGCAATCGAGTCTCTGCAACTCATGTCGGCGGCTAGACATGTTAGCTGGCTTGCAGTTCACTACCAAGTGCGTGCTTCATCGGTCTTTCGACCTTGCTGACCTCTGTTCTGGTTAATAGATTTATGAATCACGAGGCGAGTTGTAGATTGACGTGTTCTTGAGACCCTCCTTACTGACTTGTTTCTCTGCCCAATAGACCCGTGAACTGCGGTGGCAAAACGTTAGTTGGATATTGTCGTTGAACTCTGGCTGTGGCTGGTTCACTTTTCATCTTCACTTTACCCACCGTTTTCCTCCCTCTAGACCCTTGAGGATGGTCTGGTTGAATTTCTGGTTCAATTCTCGGTGCATGCTTCCTCTGTCTTGACTGACTTGATTATGCCTTACAGACCTTTGAGCAGTGGCTCTTCTTCCTTGTTTGGCACAGTCTCTGAGGCCCGGGCTAGATCCTATTATGAGTCCTATGGGCGCTCCGGGATTGTTCCGGAGTTCGCGGGAAGCTCATTGGTCTGCGTGCCATCCCACCAAGGTGCGTCTAATTCAATTCTGACTTTGCTTCAACTGGCTGACTTATAGATTACTTGCACCTGGGGCACCGGGCCATCAAAGTTAATGTACTGAGTTTTTTTTCCTGTTTTATCCTTCATGTCGTATTGATTTGACTTGAGATACTGCCACGCAATCTTAAGGTGCGTTCGTTCAGTTGATTTCTTAATCCTTTACTCAACTGTCTGGATTTAATTTTTTCAGGGCTTGCAGCGCTTGCCTTCAAGTTAAATGTCAACAGGTAAGTAGTACACTGCCTCAGTCATAAAACACACACATACTTGCTTTCTTTGAATTCTAGCTATTGTTACCTGGGCTCGAATTACATATAGCCACCGTTTCAATGTTTGATAGTAGTACACAGTTGAGTTATTGACCCGGACCCAGCTGCGTCTCAGGAGTCTTATCTCTCCTTATACCGACTCATCAGAGGACGAACTCCGTCCACACCTCAAAACACTACATATTTGCTTGTATTCCTTGGGGTAAGACGACTTGATACAACTTGCACTTGACTTGCATTCTGACGACTTCAGTTGTATTCAAAGTTTGTTTCTCAACACGATGCGACGCTTCCGGGATGTATTTGATTAGTATCCGGTCTGCATTGAAAACCATGTTGTTGATATCTAGTCCCTCATTTTAACAGCAGCCCGGAATTTTGACTCCTCGTTCATCCCGGAGTCGGCAGTGTTAACATAAGGTATGTGAACTTTCTCTTATTGAGACTTTCTCTGAGTAGGGAGGTTTGTCCTTAGTTCAGTTTCTGGCCATTCCACGTCACTGTATCTATCTGTATCTGCGAAATATCGTGAATTGTGTCAATTGTACATATGTTCGTTTGTGTCTTGGACTCTTGGCTCATAGCCACGATTCAACAGCAGACAACAGCACAAGCCCGACCGTGAGGACGAAACGCGAAATCTAATACTTACCCTGACAAAACTACGGTGCCATGAGAGGTAAGCGAGCACGCTAAACTCTGCTTGCAACGGAGCCCGTGCTGATTTTTGAATAGACCTCGCAGTGTGCTGATGCTACGCTACGCTTAGCGTTTGGGAGTAGATCGAAAGTATTTTAAGCGATTTTAGTGATAGCTAAAGACGCCGCTTGCCATCAACCTCCGGTGGACTCCTCGTGTCCTCATGGATCGACAACATTGAGCAATATTTATTACATGGGTTTGATGTTTTCTGAAATATTTGGTTGCTCGAATAGACAGCCTGTGCTACGCAACAGAAAGACTTTGGCACTGGTACCTCGAAGTTCAGAAGATGCCGCATGGTTCTAGACTGATGAGCAAAGGTTTAATGAGATTAGAACGGTGAGATTTTCCCCAAGATAATTTTTGATCCTGGCAACATATTGGTTTACACCTATTCCCCACCTGTATTTTCCCGCGAGCTCGTTCAAGGATGCAATGGTCCAATGCAACCGCACTTGATATTCACGTCAATTCCACAGGACTGGCTTCAAGACAAGTCCAGTTCAAGTGTCGGCCTGCCGCTTCTTGAGATGCCGATAACTGCCGTGGTAGATCAAGCGACTTGACCGCTCAACTCAGCATAACCGACCCCGGAAATAGACCCCATTGACATATACATGGCAAGGATGAATAATCATAATTCAAACAGTCATATTCCTAAATTTAAATACCAAAGGTGTGCAAGCTTGGATACCTGAACGGTGCGCTACGGAGAATTACTACTCTCGGAATCACTTCGGACCAGAACCACTGGCATATTTAAACCCCCTTGCTGAAAACGAGACACGACACAATTTGGGTCGAGCCAGGGTTCACCTGCCGGCGGCTAAAGTCCTTTCACGGACGGCATTAAACGGGGTCTTCTTTTTGTGCGGGCCTTGAGCGCACGACTCGGGGGGCATGTGGTCTACGGGACGTCATAGTGTACAGTCCCTTAGACTGGAAGGCCCCCCAAAGTGAAACTGATGTTATAAATAAATAGATGGAGGACAAAAGCCTCAAGGCGACCGAGATGGCGGGACGGGAACACAGAGAATGGGAGACGGGGAGAAAAGCGCAAATTAGAAAGCAGACAAATAGGTACAATGTGATTCGAGGCATCCGTTTAATACATGAGGCATGATATATTACTTTTTCTGTGACGCCAGTCGCACGCCGCCCAGATGGCGCTGAATCACTGCGGTTCCGGGTACACGGCACGGCGGAGAGCCACAGACTCGGAGCCAGAACCCCCACAGCGCGAGACGTGAGCTGCAGGCTGCCGAATCTGTGCGCCGCTCCGACTTATTTGGGTCACATTTCCCATTCAGTGAATCATTTTTTCCCTCCGATCATCGCGCTGCAGCGTGGAAGATAAAATACCCAGCTCTCCTCTTCAGATATCCAAGCACAGGCTGAGATCATTGTCCGGCGGGGAGAGTATAGAATGGGAATGTCGCATTGTCACAACGTAATGATTCTACACCCTTCTGGCTACTTCTGACGACCTCCTGACCCGCCCGGTGACGAACGACAGTATCCATTGTTCCAACGGCTTGGTAAGCTCAAGACAACAGAATTTGCCAAAAATCCTCACGGCTATTTTATTACCTCAATATCAGGTTTCGTTTCATTGCCCTTGATTCAGTTCAGTGAAAATTTCTTTCTTCATCGGCGACAATCCCTGGATTTTAGAGCTTGGTGGAGTTTGAGCTCATCCGTGGATTTCATCCGTATTATTCATCCGGTGCTTAGTTTAATTGACGGCTTTCGGCTATAAATGAAAAGGATGAGTGATTATCTGGACCCCTCTCTTGCTTTGCCATCATGACACCTTACACGCTCCCTTGCGCAGACGGGTCTTTGTCCCTGTTGCAAGTCATGGAGTTCCACGCGAAGGCGAACCCAGATCATCCGCTATTCAGATATGACTCAGCCTCTGCGCGCGAGGGATACGAGGACATCACCTGGCGCCAGGCCATGAATCTATTTGATACAACTGCTCAGATCATTCGACGCCGCCTTGGTGGCGGAGCCGCTGTCGACCTCACGCCTCCGCCCGTGGTGGGAATCCTTGCCTCTACCAGTACGTCCTCACGTCTTCTATCAAGATGAAATGCGCATATTTATTCCGCAGGCGCTATCTTATACGCGTGTCTGCTCTTTGGCACCCTGCGCGCAGGTTGCCCTGTATTCCTTCTGTCAACCAGAAACTCCGACGTCGCCATTGCGCATCTTATCGCCGAGTCTGGGGTCAAGTACCTGCTTGTCAGCCAAGACGCACACATGCAAGACATTGCGCGCAAAGCAAATGGCATCCTACAATCGAAAAACGTCCATATCACCTTGATCTCGATCCCCACATATGAGGAGATCTGTGCCGACGAGCACGAGGATCGGGATGCTCTTCCCGCGCTGGAACCCATCGACGACGATCATGTCCTGATCATTGCGCATTCCTCCGGTAACTATCGTACAACGATCGGAGCTATGTCTGATGCTCTCAGGATCCACATCGTTCCCCAAAATCATACCGCTCACCCAGAAGTACTTCATCAAAATTTACGGACCACGTACAGTGGTTTATTCCGATGCATTATTCCAACAGGTTACTCATTTTATTCACGTCCAGGCCCAGTTGATCTCAGCACCACAGTGCAAGCAGCGCACGGTGCCGCCATGTTTCGTATGTTCCTCCGCCCTGTTCACCCAGAACAGGCTCGACTCTAACTATTTAGACGCCATGGGGATCCTTTCCATTACGAGAGCGGTAAATAGCCTTTCTTACCTCGAACAGTTTCGTTCAATTGCTTAGGTTTTCTCCGGGATGGTCATGTCACTCTTCCCGCCGACAACAAATACTGTCATTACGACCCCGGAACGAGTGCTCTCCTCCGCGCTGTCAACCAAGAGCACGACGATTGTGTGCCCACCCATTTTCCTCGAGGTATTTGCTCTACCATTGCAGCTTGCGGCGGAGCCTGCTAACCTACATGTATAGCACTGGGCACACGATCCCGCCAGTGTTGAAAAGCTACGGACGTTCGCTCATATCGTGCGTTCTGCCCACCAGCTAGCCCACATACATATTGCATCTTCTGATCATACTTATGACTTCATGCACTACAGTTGATTGGTGGAGGCCCGCTCACCCGGTCCGTGGGCGATGCTCTGGACAGGAGTGGGGTAAAATTGATTGTCGGATACGGAACGTGCGTACCATTGACTCCTGCACTACTCAAATAATTATGATCCATCTTGCATACAGCACTGAGGTCGGCCCCATATCACAGCCAGTCTTGGGTGAGTGTCGATTGTGAGTGTTAACGTCGTTCCATGCCTGCTAATGGCGCACAATGTGGTAGAGTCGTATGGCCATGGCTGGGAATATTTTCAGGTGTGTTGCGCTGCTGTCCCTCTTACCACAATCATGAACACCGCACCATAGTTCCGTGCATCATCTGAGCCGGTGCTCGTCCCTGTGGACGGTGATACCACTGGGGCCTTATTCCAACTCATATTAAAGGTGCCGCACGCCAGTTCAACTCTCATGCGAGATGCAGTTCTGATACTCTGTTGAACATGTATAGCAATCTGCAACGAACTGTCTAGTGCTGCCAAATATGGAGGTCGACGGCATCCTGGCATACGATACAAAGGACATCTTACAGCGTCACCCTACAGTGCCGACACTGTACAGAGTGTATGGGCGTGTCGGTGCGTTTGAAATGCATATAACCATTTGCATGCTGGGATCTTCATCATTAGCCAGACGATCAGATTATGCATTCAGTGAGCCCATGGTTTCTCCGTGGGCCTTAGTTGGTTCACAAGTAATTTTAATTCCGTGTGTAGAACGGTGAGAAGACAAATCCCGGGCCGATAGGTGGGAGGTCTTTCTACCGGTCAGAGATATCTTGACCATACATGGCAGAGCAAATTCTTGCACAGGATCCGCACGTCAAGGCCGCTATCATGTTTGGTCGTGAGCGGTCGCATGCTGGCGTTATAATCGCTCCATCTCAAGACATTCTCGACGTGGAGTCGTTCCGGGACGCCATCTGGTATACATGGTCAATGTTTTGTCAAGTTCGATAAACGTGATATATGTAGGCCCACAGTTGAACAAGCAAACGCCACCGCACCGAGCCATTCACGACTATTCAAAGATGTACGTGGATTAATCTTGTTTGTATTCAGTTGAGTCTTCACACGCATATTTGTAGATGATTGTGCTAGCTACACCGTCGCGCCCCTTTCAGGTGTCAGCGAAGGGTACGCCACGCCGACAGGCGATTCTCGAGGACTACGCGCAGGAAATCGATGCGGCCTATGTTGCTTTTAACCGTGTGGCGGCACCAGCCGGCCCTCAGGTGCACGGGAAATTTTCAATCAACGATGCGTTGGAAATCGTGCGGGGACAGGTTCACACCAATGTTAGGCCCAGCATCTCTGACAATGAGAACTTATTCGACGCCGGGGCAGACAGGTATGCATCGTCTCATCATTCTTCACTAAACGGTCGGCATCAATGCGAAATCTAGTCTTGTCGCGGCACGAATCCGACGTGGAATCATACACGTTCTCGGTGGGCGAATTCCCGAGATGGTCGTCCAGGCACTGCCAGACGACATCGTCTTCATGTCCCCAACCATCGCACAGCTGGCGTCGTTTGTCTATGGTGTCAGTATCAGCGCGTCGGCGGTCACTGACAGGTCCGACTTACCGTACAAAAATGTGCCCGTTTCGATCCTCGACAATAAAGACACGATTGTGCGCTTGCGCGAGCCAGCAGCGGGTGAGCCACCGCTGATCCTTGTCCATGGTGCGTGTGTTGCAGGCTGTAGGCTCAAGTGCTGATGTTCTTGTTGGTAGGCGGCACTGGCTTCATATACGCATTTGTCTACTTTCAGAAGCACTTCCGCACTGGGCTGTGGGCGATCCAGGTCGTAACAGAGACACCATGCACGAATTTCATTACCCAGACGGATTTTTATTATAGGAAGATTAAGGTGCGTAGAATGTGAGGCACAGTTAATATTCGTGCTTATATAGGTGGTTCCTATACAGGAAGTGCAGCCAACGGGGCCGTATCGCATCGGAGGGTACTCTTCCGGTGTGTTTATGGCGTACCGTATCGCGAAGCTGCTCGAGGAACATGGCGACAACGTGATACAACTCGCGCTCATTGACAGCTCGCCCTTGCTCACCCTCGCTCCGCGCGCGGTTGACCCATACACGGCTGAGACAGATTTTGCCGACCCGGAGACACTAAAAGCGCACCATGAGCGGGGCGTGCGGGGGCTTTGTGCATTGATGCGTGGGTACAAGAACCCATGGTGGCCGAAGTTTGCTGACTACACCTGGGAACGGTGGAACGGCCGCAAAAGTGAGGAGGAAGTATCGGAACTGATGGCGGCGGCATATGAGAATCTTGTTGTGGGTTCTGTCAAAGCATTCGAGTTTGCTTTGAGCCTGGGAGGTGAGCAAAGGGTGTATACAGAGGTTATGCACGGGATGATTGCGTGGATGGGAGAGGTGAAGGCGCCGGTGACATTGTACAAGGCATCACGTGGTGTCATCGCAGGTATTGCGCCTGAGGCGCAGAAGGAGTGGTGGGCGCTCGGCCTTAACTGGTGTTGTGCAGAATTGCAAGTGGTGGAGGTGGACGTAGATCATAACGACATTGTAAGTCGAGATGAGCTTGTCGAAGATCTTCAGAACATAGGCACATAGCACATGTACCAGTTTTCTTCTTCACTGAAAAATGTATTTACTACTCTGATCGGGAAACATCAACTTTGGGAAAACATCCCCAAGGAGCCCGGGCTAAGGTTCAAATTGACGTGTTCATCAGGAAAATCTCAAGGCGCCAATTGCTTCATAATTTTTGCAAATTATCACAACTGTCCAACTAGGGAAATCGGAAAATCTCCGATTCCTCAACCTCAAGTCAAAAGTACGTTTCCCTGATTCCTCGTCAACCACACGAGGATTTTTCGCCACACAGTTGTACTGCGTACTGTACGTGGAGCCGCTGTCAAGACCAATAAGTCAAGATTTATTCATTCCTCTTTAGTGGTTTTATATGTCGGTCCTTCCTTTGACACTTAGTGTCAGTTTCTTCGAACCCGACTTTAACCTAGACCCGCGCACCTTATTTTTCCGCTGAAAGATGGGTGGGCGTCAAATTTAAACGCTCGTGAGGCGGGCCGGCGGACAGACCGCCGTAGCATCAACCTGCAAAAACTTCACATCAAAGTGAAAAAAGACCTAGCAGGAGAAATGCTTACGCTATCTGTCATTTTCTGAAGACTCCGGATGTTAACCTTGAGCCCGCTATCTTCCAACGCTCGCAAGGCGTCCAACCCTTCCTGTACTTCCGTGACGCTGGGGTCAGGCTCGAAGCCCAGAGTCGCTGAGAGAATGAGCTCGAACGACTCGAGTCGTGCACCCCCATTATCGCGTCCCTGCCTTCTCGATGCCAACAGCGCAGCGAGGTGCGCATACGGAACCTCGAGTGCGTAGAGGAACGGGTTGAGCGAGAGGGACCGCAGATTGGGAAGGATGTCGAGCTCGCGGGCGAGGATCGTAAAGAAAGTGTCGAGACCGTAGATGTTCCATTCCATGTCCTTCAGGTGGACGACGGAGACGGTGGGGGCCGCACGAAGGAATTGGAGCGTGGACGAGTAGTCGGTGGGGCCTAGGGCGAGGGAACGCAGCACGCAGCCGGATCGTGCGAGGAATTCGACGAAACGTGGGACCGTAGAATGCTCAACCATCGAGAGCTCGAGATCTTCGAGGGCCGGGAGGGTGATGAAATCGAGAATTTTGATGTCTGACCGGTGGTATTGTCTGAACTTGAGCGTGTGGACGTGAGCCAACCGCACGGGTACCGGCGGCATGTCATCGAAATTAACGAGCTCCAGGCAGAGCACCTCGATATTGGGGGTGTTCTGCAGGATCTCCACGGATTGGCTAACGCCCTGCCCAAGTAGTTCCAGCGACGTCAACTGTGCCCATGGCAATGCAATCCACTGCAAGGGGAAATCGCAGAGAATCACATCCCGCAGCTCCGGTGCGTCCGAAAAGGCAGTTACTGTGGTGGCAGGGCCATCGAAATCTCCTGGGTCAGCATTCAGGCTAATACACAGTTTCCTGAGACGCGGCATGCGTCCCCGAAGTCGCTGGGGAACGTGATTGGAGTATTTATGTGGCAAGAAAAGTCCTGGATTTGGTGAAGACGCGACGCCAGGGAAGCGCAGATGGTGTCCTGGACGGAGGAGGTACAACCCAGATGTACACCCAATGGATGACCGCCAGTGCGCGGAAGCCAGCATTGCAGAAGTTGCTCGGTGGTGGGTATTGCGTTCGGCTGAGTGCGCACGTGGAAACTGGACCAGATTGGGTGTAGGGCTAGTGCGATCTCTCTCCACGCCCGGCATACACTGGCCAAAAGCAATGGGCTGCTTCCGGGATGCCAGCCTGGAGCTTTAGGTATGTTTGGGTCGGTCCCGCCGATGTGGGGGCGGTCGACGTAATGGATGAATATTTCAGCGGTGATTTCGGGGGGTAAAGTGAGAACCGGATAGATGACGGATCGAAGAGCCTCAGTTATAGGCCTCCGCTCTGCAGCTAGAGTCTTCAGTTTGAGCAGAAGGTCCGTTATTTCCTCATCGATCTCGGCGAGGCGATCGCGCAGGATACAGGGAGGAGTGCCCGAGTAGGAGGCGGCCGTTCTCGGTGAATGGCCATTGTCTTGGTTCGGCATGTGAGCTTTGGAGGCCAAGGACGATGACGGTAAAATAAGAGAAGATGGCCCTGAATGCTCGGACAAACAAGGGGATCGCCACTGATCAATTCATCAGCGCACGAATGTGGACCTCGGAATCTAGCGATAAAAAGTGAGGGCACCCTACGTCGGTAGTCTCTTATAAAGAGGCTACAACGAATGTAACTCGGACCTCGTTTTCTAAGTCAACGATTTGCCGCCAGCGAAGGAAACGAGACTATCTCTTCAGGTGCCAAGTAAGTACTTAATATGTCCCCTCACACCGACCAACCGTCTGACTCGGAAGGAAGGAATGTGCGTGTATCGATTTTAATTCAAGCTTGGGCCTACGGAAACTGGAGCTGGGGGAGTGTGAAGGCGGGAGCGGAGCGTAGGTGTGGCTCGGGCAGGCAACGAAGGCCAGGTGCTAAGACGACGGGGGAGGGGAACAAAGCGAGCTCTGTGCAAAGCAATCGTATAGAAGAGAAACCACTAATACAGAGTAAGCTACACTATATATAGAAAGTCGACTTCAATCACTGCGTTCCGCGGGGCCGTCGGCCTAATTGATGCCGACCTCCGTCAGCGCAATTCGGCCGATGCTGAGATTGGCTGGCCATGCCAACCCTAGCCAATGTCGGAAAAATATAAATAGCATTATAAGGCCGCGGCCTTATAACGTCATGATAAGGGCCTTACAAGGGACTGATCAGGACCGGCATGCCTTTCCAGCGACCGGCAAGGACCGGCCAGCCTTTTCAGTGACTGGCAAGGACCGGCCGGCCTTTTCAGGCACTTATCCGGCGGCACCTCAGATTATTATAACATGATCAGGCCAGATCATCCCAAGATCGTCTGCTCTTTTCTTCCGCCACATCGACACGCTCCCCACTGTTTCGTCTTTGACGCGATTGCCGCGGGGAGGGATCCGGGCTGTCATGGGTACAGCGCAAGCGCAAGAGGAGACGTGGCGATTGGGACGCCTTGCACGTTCGAGGCGGCGGAGAGGGTTATCGTTGCGGTGATTATTTCTTTCTTTCTTTTCTTGTTTCCAAGTGGGAGTGTGAACGGGGACCTTTCGGTACTCAGTCCTCCTTTGAATGGACGATCCACACCTGACTGTTTGTCTCTCATTTATTCTTCTTTTACGTGTGCTAATATCCACTCACTTCCAGATGACACCTTTCCCTCCAGTCCTCGTGGTCCTCACGCGGCCCTCGCTGCACATACTACACATTTTCCCTGCCGCCATGCTCGCAGTCCCGCAGCCATCTTCATCACCCGCCCTGGACCAAGGTCATCGACTGTCATTCAGCAGTATCGTCAGCACATCTCCTCCATACAGCACTCCACATATCTGCTTCTCGTAGCACTGGCTCACCCCCATCTTGGTGCTACAAGGCAAGCTCCTCGCCTTCGCGCCGCCGCCGACTGCCTCACCCGTCCTCCCCGCAAGCTGGGGCCGCACACTTGGCCACTTCTTCTTGCTCAGCGCGCCAGCTTGCTGCGAGCATGTTTGTGTTTTTGGTTGCGGGGAGCCCGCCATTGCCTGCGTCGGTCGTTTCTGTCGTGGGCAGCGCGGGTGGAGGTGCGTGGGTGAGGGTGGTGAGTCTCGCACCGCTCCTCAGCCGTTGGTGGTCTGTCCTTCATGTGCAATTGCACATGGCTCTCCGTCGTGCAGCGGGACGGCCTCGGCTCGAGCGTCTGGGCTCTCTGCCACCGCCACCCTCACCACGGCGTCGAACGAACTCCTCCCCGCTGATGCACGTCTACGTGCTCTGGCAGGGCGCACGGGCGCTGTCATTGAGTCCGCCACGAGCGCGCAGGACGGGCGGCTTGTTATGCTTGCAATGCGAAGGCGAACGGTGCATGTGTTTGCGGCGATCCATATGGAATGAGGGCGGATGTGAGGAGCCATTTGGAGGGGAGGGCGAAGGATGGAGAGGATAAGGGTGTGGGTGTGGGTGCAGGGGTGATCGCGGCGGGAGCAAGGGTTGGGGAGGAGGGCCATGCACCCGTGTGGGTGCAGGTGCGTGCGGTTGCCGCTCCAGCAACGGCAACAGCAGGGAGGCGTGGAAGGTCAACTGCCTCCACCGCCTGCACCGCTCGCTATTGTGTTCATCCCTGCTGTTAGCACGACGCGCAACAGCAGTTCGCTGCGCTCGTCCACGATCACCGCCTCTCCAGTTGGTGGTTTACAAGACATCCTCGTCTTTGACCGCGCAGACGGCGTCCTCAGCCTCCGGTGCTTAACACTCTCGCTCGAGCCAGTGACGTCGCAGGGCTGCGGGACTACCACGCCCTCATCCTCATCCGACGGTACCAGTTTGCCATCGGTGGTGCAAAGATCGACGTCCGGCATGAAGTCGAGGTCGGCACGTTTGCGTTTTGGCTCGATGCGAGTGCGGGTGGGGAGGTGTTCGTCGAAGGGTACGGCTCCATGTCTGTGTGTGGTGCAGCAGAACTCGAAGTTTTACGCTTTGTGTCGATCTTTCAGGTGGCTGCTTTGTATTTTTTCTCTTTTCTTTTGTGGACGGGCAAGGCGTGAGGGCAGCATATACCTGAATTGTTCCCTTGCCTTTTGAAAAGCTGCCTGGTGCAGTTGGTTATGGCGTACTGCTGGTCAGTTTGGCTTTCCACGAGGTCGCTGGTTCGATTCTCTCTACTAGGCCTTATTTAAACAGCCTCCCAAATCGGGCGTGATAAGATAGTGGTAACCTTTTGCTGCCGCTGCCTCTGAAACCGATCTTATCTTAGAACCAAGTCCATTATCTTTTGATCGTATCATTATCAGTCCCTTATCTCCGCTGCCTGATAATGGTTCTTTCAGATTGTCTTGTCATGATAACTCGGCCCGCCTCGTATCGCATTATTAGGCATTATTTGGCCTTATCGGCTTCGGACCATTTCTCCGACAAACGTCCATGGGTCTTGAGAAAACTCCTTTTTTGTGCTCCCGACGGTAACTACAAGTCTCTTGGACCCACTGACATCGGCTGACGCAGGACTCCGTCGACCAGGCCAAGACCAAGCTTCTGGAACGGCCGTCAAACTATCAGCTCCAGACCAGTTCGGCCGACGTCGGGTCGGCAAGCAGTGCTGATCCCCGTCGGCCTGCGTCACCCAATGTCAGCACAGCCTGCCGATGGGGCCTCGGAACGCAATGCTTAGATAGAAAAATGGATCCTCTCGCGCGTTTGCGAGGGTCTACTAAAAAGTCCCGGTAGCGGTATGTAACTCACCGTCATTCCAACAACAATAAGACTAGAGAACAGGGGGATGCAGAAATTAGATTGAAGTCGACTTTCGTCCCGGCAGACCTTGTCAGGCCCCAGTCAGATGGGAGAGGGGGACAAGGGGAAGTGGAAGCTGAACTGAGCGGCGAAATGCGGAGGCGTAATTAACATCCCAGTCTGCCGTCGAAACGGCCAATGCTGTGGCCCGGGTGCGAGACACTAGCTGTTCCACGATTTCAACGGCTATTGGGCGCATATCCGGGTCGTCTTTCCAGCATCCCTCGAACAGAGCCCAAAGCTCATCAAGAGGGAAGGTACTGGAAGGAAGGACTGGTCTTGAGGGGCGTTCTCCATCAAGGACTTTGAGCGCGACAGTTACGTCCTCACGGATTTGATGAAACGGTACGTTTCCCTGTCAATATCTCACGGGAGGATACGAGTCGGCTAGGAGCAGAAGACAAAAGGGCAACGTGAGACTTACCTCATACCCGACGCACGCAAACGAATAAACATCTGAGACAAAATGTCTGTTCCCATCCCCCGAAATTAATTCTGGCGGGAGATAGCGAGCGGTACCACCCCCGTGTGGCGTCTGTTGTTGTGTGCGTAAATTTCTGACTTGCCGCATGAGCAATGGAGGAGAGGCCGAAATCTGCTATGCAGGCCCTAGCCGACGGAGTAACCAGAATGTTCACCTAGCAACATGAGACGTCAGTAGAGAATATTTACATAACATGGGTGACCATACACCCTTCAAATCGCCGTGCACAACATTGTTTTGGTGGAGATATTTGAGTCCCAAAGCCACGTCCAAAATCTGATCCCATTGGTTTAATCAATAGGTAGAGGGAAGGAGGAGAAACCCACAAACGAGAGCCGCTGTTGTTCCGAGAAGTTTGGATAGTTCTTGAGGAATTGCATAACATTTCCGTTTTCCATCCACGGAGAAACAAGGCAAGGCCGCCCCTCCGTGTGATAGATGCCGAAAAATGGTAGCAGATTGGGGTGGGAAAGCTGCCGCCAGATCAGTGCCTCTCGCCCAAATGCCTGTACTCATGCTGTCAGTCCAAAATGTTCGATCAAAAACTCGGAGATGAACCTTCAGGACGGCTTGTTTATCAGAATAGTCGTACACCTTGACGATTTTGATTGCAACCACTTGGTCACTAATCACCCCTTTGTAAATATCTCCAAACCCTCCCCCAGCGACGAGCTGTCCGAGTTTCGGAATTATCCCGAGAGGTAAGCATTCAGGGTGAAGCCCTGACGCCCGAGAAAGGCGTATTAGGGCGTTGAATAAAAGGGGACGCATTGAGAGAGTTGAATCCATATCCAGTAACTGATCAGAAGTAAGCTGAAATCAAATATGGAAAATGGCTGCTGACACGCTGGAGGAGGTTTAGATGGTTTTGAGCATCACTGCCACGGCAGGCTAAGAACCGTTTGTAGGTTACTGGATTTTGTAGAATGCTGGATAGTGAGGCGATGACTTGAAGCAGCCTAAGATCAGCCGATTGAACATCCCCAACCCTACCCAATTACGATCAGCATTGGTCGTGGTGACATAATGAGGCAAATATGCACCTGTTAATCCCAGTGGAAGTGTGGGGATCAAGAGAAGAATTTGCTTCAGTCTCGATCCTCTTCACGGGCTCGCTCGCAACATCAGCGTTAAACATGAGCCCTGGATCGGAAGGTAAATGATTGTCTGTCAGGGCCACAAGCTCCGTCTCGTCATTGGCGGACATCGTGTCGTCGGAGTCGTCGTTGAGCCCCTGCACTTTTTAAGTGCGAGATGCCCAGCGAGCGCTTGTCTGATGTTGTCTTTGTGATCGCGGAACTTCTCCACATAGCCCGCGAACCGTCGTTCGAAGTAGGCTTTCGACCTCAACACCTGGGCTGTGGGCTGGGTCAGATGATGCGCTGTTTTCATCGAGAGACTTTTCATACACGCGAAGCCCTTGTTTTTCCATTTGTCCTTGCATTCACGGATGTCGTTCACTATTAATATCATCAAGCCCGACATTCTGTCCTTCAGCGCGATGCCGTCGGGACCCTTCTCCTCGGAATCACGCACGTGGCGAAGTCTGAGGAGAATCAGTGGCTGTATTCAGAGATCAAAGCCTGGGTGACGCACTGGAAAAGCGCCAACATCATGTCTGCCATCTGGATCGCGACCAACTCCAACCGCCTCACCGAGCCATTCAATTTATTGTTGATAGAGTTGGAGACGCGAAGGATCGATAATCCACGGAGGGAGATCATGGCCATCCTAAATGCATAAACCGCAACTAGGGAGGCGCGATTGCGCGAATCAAAATTTCCCACCGAACTAACAGAATGCGACGCACCTCCGACAAACGGATGGGCTTGTGCCAGCCTACTGAGACCATCTCGAATCACCGAGAATCTATGCAAGAGCCCATTAAACGCAGTCTCGCGGTCGGTCCCTAAATCTCCGGTCTTGTACACGGAAACAAAAACATCGCCACCATACTTGAGAATGTTTTTATGTTTCCTGTAGAATGCATTGAGCTCTTCGTGCGCGTCGTCCGCCTTAAGAATTTGTTCGCTTGGCATCTCTGATGAAAATGATAGTAGTGGGCAAGGGAAAAAAACAATAGCAGTGACGAGACATACCGATCAATGCTTCGGACGCAGAGTATGTGGTATGCACAGTGAGCGCGCGCCGGATCTCCTCCTTATAGTCGCGGAACTTCTTCACATAGCCCGCGAACTGTTCTTCGTAATAGTCTTTCGACCTCAACATCTTGGCTTTATAATGGGTCAACTGATGGGGTGTTGTCGTCGACAAATTTCTCGTACACATCAAGCCCTTGTTCGTCCATTTGTCCCCGCACTGCTCGATGTCGGCCGTGATCGATTCCATCAAGCCCGACATTCTGTCCTTCAGCGCGATGTCGTCGGGACCCTTCTCCTCGGAATCATGCACGTGGCGAAGTCTGAGGAGAATCAGCGGCTGTCGTCAGAAACAAAAGCCTAGGTCACATACTCGAAAAGCGCGGACATCATGTCTTCCATCTGGAACGCTGCTAGCACCATTTTGTCCGCCCCGGCGAAGTTGAGCGAGAAGATGGCCACCTCGAACGCATCCACCGCAGCTAGGGGCGCGCGACCGCGTGAGTGAAAATTTCCTACTAAATTACCAGAATGCAATGCACCTTTGACAAACGGATGGACCTGTTCCACCTTGCGGAGGCACCAACCAACCTTCTTCAACTTGTCAAAGAATGTGTCCAGCACGGCATAGTTGTTGACCCTGATGTCCCCTGTACTGAGCACGTAGGCGAGAGCCTTGCCCCCCTCGTTGATTTGCTTCTCATTCTTCGTGTAGAAGTCATTCAGCTTTTCGTACGCCTCATCGTCTCCTGTAATGAAAGTGATAATGAGAGAGGAATAACAAGACCAATTGGCGGGACGCACGGATATTTTCGGTCCATACTCGGTAGCAGACTTTAATGGAAATCAAGCTCCTGTAAATAGCGAACGTAAAGGCCGGCGCGGTGCTACTGGCCGCGTTATATGACGGCCCCGCCGCTTCACTGACAGTGGAACCCTTCGCTGGGCCTTGCTCATCGGGCATGGCTTGAGGGTCGTCGCTGCTAGATGAAGATACAAGGTAGAGAAGAGGTTACCATGCTGTGAGTCTGCATGCTGTCAGTGTCACGGTGTTGGTTGACATTGACAGAATTGCGGCAGTGCTGTGCTATCCCAGTTTAAAATGAACTCCGGACAAGGTGTATTCAAATATTGGCACAGACACTGCGTTCCGCGAGGCCGTCGGCCTAGTTGATGCCGACCTCCGTCAGCCCAATTCGGCCGACACCGAGGTTGTCTGGCCATGCCAACCTCAGCCAAAGTCCACGGGTCTTGAGCAAACTCCTTTTTTGTCCTCCCGACGGTCACTACAAGTCTCTTGGACCATAAAAACACATTTATGTAATGAACCCGGTCCAGAAGCCTGGTCGACGGACGTCAGTCCTGCATCAGCCAATGTCAGGCCAATTCGGCCGACGTCGCGGCGCAGTGCTGGTCCCCGTCAACCTGCGTCAGCCGATGTCAGCACACCGCAGGGGCCGATGGATTTTTTTGCGCAAAAACATCGGCTGCAAACATATCTTGCTTTTGGGCCATGTTTTTTCGGTCCTTTGGAAATGGTATAACCATGATAGCTTTTCCAGCCATTTTTGACAGGAAAACATGCTCAAAATATATCACCTCTTTGTGCTCAAAGCACCGCCAAGTTTTTGTAGACTTTTCATCTAGAAAGGACTTTGATTTCAGACCCCCAAAATGGGAAATTCCTTTGTTCTTTCGCTGTTTCAGCCTCGAAATGAAGTCTGTTTTATTTCCTGACCTGGGTCATTTTTGGACGGATGTTCGATGCCCAAAAGCGTGTCATGTTTTGAGCGGCTTTGGATCTCGAACATTGCTCCAGGTGGGAAGGTTTTGGGTCAATGTTTCTTTTGGCGGAAAACATATTTCCCAATAGAAAAACTAGCAAGGAACGAGCTGGTGACATCACAGTAACTGTCTAAAGAGACTATAGGAAAACGTGTTTGGACGGCGTTTTTTGATCGCAAAAATCCATCGGGCACAACTGTGACAGCCTGCTGACGGGGCCTCGGAACGCAGTGAACGAGTTGCACTAAGAGAGGAAAGGAGATATCTTATCCAAGGTCCAGAGCCATACAAATAAGAATGAAGGGCAGCGACGGTGTCAGAGAATAAATGGGCGCAAGAAATAAGTTTTCTGGATGACTTGAGAGCCGGACGGCACGCGGACGTTATGGTGGTACATGGGAAGAGCAAGAGAGAGATCGTAGGAACATCCTCGGTGATTTCCGATACGTGCAAACACAAACTTAGGCTAGCCCGCTGTGTGAGAGCGGGATTGGCTCGAAGTGCGCCAATGATGGAAACCGCAAGGGAACCCCATCGTACGAATGGTCGAAATCCGCGCTGGCGGCCGACGTCAAGGTCGACTGGCCTAACGAAGGCCTTGACGATTCCGCTGAGCTGCGCCTCGGGCCCACCAGGAGGTCAATCTCTGAGCCAGAACGAGACCGCGTAGACCCCAGGTGCGGAAGCGCTGGCCCACCCCCAGATTTTGAATGCTTCCCATACGCGTCCAGCGCCCCGAGCAAGGGGAGGCCGAGCAGCACCATCGGCACGAGCTGCCCGAATCCCCACTCCGCCTCTGTATTATCAGCCGTGCACAGATCGACGTCGGATCCCTGCGCGCGGTCAGAGATAATGCTCCAGGTCCCAATCCCAAACCAAATGGCGGTGAATACGGCGTCGAAAACCATAGAAACGAGAAATTCTTGCACGCCTCGGAGTATCTGCCGCGCACGATGGGGCCACGCGCCGCCGCAGGGAATGATAATCATAATGGCACATTTGATTGCCTCGTACGCTCGGTACGTGGGACGGAAGAGCGGAATGAGCGCTGCGCTGTAGCCCCAGATAAGCATAGAGTAGTTGAAGATCGACCACACCAGCCGGGAACCGCCGGGATTGAGGTGAGAGAAGAAACCTATCGCGGGTAGACTCACGCAGTCCCACCACGCGCGGTCGCTCAGGATCACCGAGGCGACAAAGAGCATGGTGAACATGCAGAGCATCCCGAATGCGCGGCAGAGGCGGGACGGCAGATAGACGTAGGGCTCGATATCGATATCCAGCGCGTCGCGGCGCCAATGAGGGGTGGACCGGACGCACTGAAACAGGGCGAAGAATGCGACGAGCTGCGTGTCGCTCGCCATCCACGCGAGATCGGCTATGACGGTGAAGTGGTACACTGAAAGTCCTGCACGTAGGCGGATCCACCCTGAGATCAGCACCGCAAGGCCAGTGATTAGCTGTGTGTCGCCGAGCGTGAAGACAAGGGGGAAGAAGAGTGAGGTGAACCGCTCGCGCGCGGTCTCGAATCTTCTCTGTGCCACTTCCGGCGATGATTTGTAGATGTACTGAATGGCGACGAGAAGAGCCTTTTCACGACTTGGTTCTGAGAGCCGCTCAGATTGAATGTTATGGCGGCGATGGAGCAGATCAAAGTCAGACCTGCTGTTGATATGAAAGATATTATTGCCTGCGTCGAGGGTTCAGGGTCTACATGGTGAGGAAATGCGAAGACTCACTCCAATACCGGCAATATCGGGATCTGGATTGAGGCAAGGGCAACTGTCGCTATCATCTACTTGCATATTCCTTCAAGTTCGAACTCGCTGGAACCACTCTGTATAGATGTCAAATGTGGATGTTAGCTCGTATATGAGGGCTCGGGCGAACCAAGGCACAAGGGCATAAAAGCAGCCGATGCGCCACATATTGGCACGACCCTTGCAACAGGTCAATTTTTCATTCTGCCGGCATAAGTAGGTCCACAAATAGCCCACGAATTGCATTTGGCTCTGCGTTAGCACTTGATGAATGACTCCAGCTAGACCGATGAGGGCAACCTGGTGACCGATCAAATCTGAAGGTTTGAATTTCATGAAATGCCAGTCCAGCTGTCGTGCCCTGGGCCCTGGCAAGATTAATCATTAATACAGTGACTGTAATGTTGCCACCGTCATCGCTCCACCTGGGTCTGGCTGTTCTCAATCTTACCATCCGGATACCGATAGCCGATGCCACCGCGCGAGGACATGAAGTTTGGAAGAGCGGCACATGTGTGGCGGTGCTATGATTGACATGCGGAACAGTCCGAATCGATCCGATGAGTGCTCCTGTCCTTCCGCCACCATCTCCGCCATGAATCTCACTCCCATGGATGAGGTTCATACATATGACTCTAATTCACCAATACCTTTCTAAAACCCTTTACGTCTCCGCGAGACACTGTACCTCGAGGCTCTAGAGGTGTTTCTGGAATCTCGACGAGGCGTCGCGGATGAACCCAACCCTCACATTATGCGGCCACAAATGCTTCGAACTTTTCCTCCCCTCCTCCGCCTTTCGATCTCTCTCTCCGGAATCTGTCGTTGCTTGTGCTCAAATCTGTCGTTACTCGCTCTCATTGTGGCTCTTGCTCATGGCTCGATGATCGGAACGCTGTAATTGTCTTTTAAGCCAGAGAGGCTGAGGTATGCATAGGAGGAAAGATTGATTTTGCCAAATGACGGATCCTCGTTCTCTTCATTCTGAAGAGTTGCTATGTCAGGTTCCCAAGATCGGGGATCCTGCGTCGGTGTAGTTCCCCGGAGTATGTCAGCCTTCCGGCGAACTCATCTCTGACGAATTGTTGCTGCTTCGCGGTTTTGAATTTCATCTATGTCAATCTTGGGATTTCGGGTCACTACGTATTTGTCTGTCCCTATATCCTTGGACTTTATTTAGCACTCGCTGTGCTGTTATATTTAACCAACAGCGGAAAACCAACATCTCGACTTACGAGCAGGACGAGAAACGAAAAGCAACCTCCGAACAAACTCGGACTCGCTTACGGATGAACCCAGACTCTGCTCCACCTGCTCACTCTGGTGTTTGTCCTGGTCAAAGCGTTCAATCTTCTTCCCAATTTGGAAATCTCGGCCGAATTAGGAAACCGTAGTTGACGTCTTTGTTGATTGCGTCGTCTTCCTGCACGCGGTCGCCGGCAAAGTACAACGCACAGGGCGTGAGAACAAGCGCAGTATAAACGACCGTCCCAAAATGGGACATTCATTGTCTCGACATCCGGCGTCCGATAGGCTATTCCTGGATCGGCGCGGAGGTTTATTAGGACGCGAAAATCTGCCTCCGCTCTCCATTGTTCGCCCTAAACAGTCGACGTTCGCAACTCTCGAGAATTTCGTCTTGCCCTCTTTTATATATATCGTTATGCAGTGCAAACTCATCTTGGCTTTCGTTGCCTCCTTCTGTATGTCGCCTTCCCTGGGTCCGCGTTCCATTTCTAACTTTTACTGTCAGTGGCCCTCGCCGCATCGGCTGCACCTGTTCCCGAAGCTGGGAAAGCGCTTCACTTCCTCCCCGTGAAACTGTACGTCTCTATCTTTCTCCGTTTCTGGCCCATCCTGACGACTCATGACTTCTTAGGAGCACACACCATCTGTTGGCGTGTCCGAGGTGGCCCGCGAGCCTGAACCCGAACCTGAAACCGAGACGGAGGAGGCTCGGGCGTGCAGACTGTATGCTTGTATCTGGTACGGGCTTTCGTTCCCCCCCTTTCACGAATATTTCTGACGTCTCACGCTACAGAAAACCTCCCACGCATCTACCGCCTATTACACTGTCCCATCTCCCAACACTCGCGCATCCCTCTTTGTCGTCGCTCTGCGACCCCACACTCATTTACTCCCAAAATTTCACTAGAGCCCCGCTCGTGTCTGTATCGATAGTTCCCCTTCCATTTACCCTTCCCGATGATGCCCGCCTCTGCCGTGCAGTGCGCGGCCTGCTTACTCCGGATGTTGGACTTGTTCTGTATTTTTATCTTTGCCCCATCTCCATACATTTGTCTACGCATAATTACCCACAACCTACTTGCAAAATTCCCCTATGTATGCATGTATTCATGGCTCTGAGTGAATCATTACCTATGCCTCGGCAGAATGGTCGATGGACGAGAACAGCGGCTTGCCAAATTATGAGAAAGGTGTCCGATCCCAGTTCCTTGCTGTTCGAATCCAGATATCCGGGGAAGAATTGTTCCTGCTGTTGATAAGCGTCCGTGAAAATTGAACTGAAATGCGCCGCAAATAATCAACGGAAAGATCTTATCGTGCTGAGAACAGATGATCGAAAGCACCGAAAGCAAGTAATATTACATTGAATCCCGAGACCACAGAACAGAAAAAAAAATCGACGTCGTAATCACCCACGGCGTCGTTGCGCATCCTCCCCGCCCTTACTCCTCCTTCAGCAAGCGGCGCGATCAAACGTATACGTAGTCAAGCTCATACTCTTGAGCGGCAGCAAGAACGCGCCCGCTGGCACCTTGTTCGCCTTAGCGACGGTCGCGAAATCCTCCGTCCCACTCGTTCGGAAGGCCGAGACGGGGCAGACCGTGTCGGGGAAGGAAAGCGTGAGCGTAGAGTCGGTGGTGTTGGGATTCATGAGGATGACGTTGTACGTGCTGGGCGTTGAGACGGCCATCATCCATTGGCGGACGTCGGGGCCTTCGAGGGGCATGCGCACGCTGCCGGCTGTGGAGAGATAAGTTTTCAGGTTCAAGAACGGTGTCATGAAAGATATTACTCACGCTTGATGAAATTCCCGAAGTGCTTAAAGGTCCAGAAGTGCTTCGCGATGTCTGACAAGGAAAGAAAGAATCACGAGTTGTATATTAAACAAATGAGACGTTGTGAACACCACGACGTACAGAGATTGAAATTGTTGTTCGTGGCATAGTCCGGGTCAAGATAGATCAAGCCATCCTGCCAAAGGTGAATGATGCACGACAGACGGAGGTGGAGGATCCCTTACATTCCATCCAACGGAATTGGGTGTGAAACACGTCGCATCGTTGAGGGGAGAGCATCCGATGCCTAATCCAATGATTTCAGACTCTAGATGCCAACCATGTCGGAAATAAAAACGCACTAGCTGAGACCAGGGTCCAGAACTAGCAGAACGGAAGTTAGTCGAAAGACAGAACCAGGGAAAGTCGGCGACACACGTCGTAAACCGGCTCGTTGGCGAGGACAAGACTCTGGAACATAATCCCAGAGAACATCAATGCGTTATCAATCGTGGGGTCAAACCCTTGCGTGTAACCACGCCCCGTGCCAGTACCCGTGCCCAGGGAGCAGCAGATATCCTGGTAAGTCAGAATAAGAGTGGGCCTATGAAAGTAAATGCGGAATGAAACTTACCGACATCCAGGTCGCCTTTCCGGGAGCGACTGACTTGACGGAGTCAACGAACGACGCGTAGCTAGCGTCGGACGGGAAGTCATAGATATGGTGTGCGATGGCCGCCACCTAGTTTCCTCGAATTTGTTTGGCCTGACAATGGACAGAGAAATCGAGTATTTACCTTGTCTTCAACAGATGGAAGCCAAGTGGGGAGCTCTGAGGTTGCGAGGGAACCAGACCAAGCTTCGTCCGCCAGGATTCCCACAGAAGTGCTCAATCCGCGGTTCTCCAACGCGTTGAAGACACCGTTGATCACTTCCGCACGCCTACAGTACAGATGTACTTATCAGTTACTCACGTATCGGAACCAACGAAAGAATACGACGCACTGGTCAGCAGCAACCTGCATGCCCTCCTGGGTGCATGTCCCGGGAGTCCCGAACGCGTCATCCGGCTCGTTCATTGGCGAGACGAAGTCGACGTTGATATTCAAAGAGCGCAAGTGTGCAACGACGTCGGCAAGGTACTCTCCGAAGGCCTCTCCGGTACCTGTAGCAAAGTGCCGAATCAGAAACTCGCCCGTCGGGGTCAATTATTTCAGAGTGTCATACCGGACACAAAACTGCCTCCGCAGCTGGCGCCGTTCGACGTCAGTCCGGGTGGCGCGCTATTCACAAATGCAGTGAAAGAGGGTACCCCATGCGCTGCGGCCGCTTGCAGAAAGTACATCCCCTGCGGGTCCGCGCTGAAGTTATAGACCCCAGGACTGACGTAGAACGTCTGCGGTGCGTGGGCAGGCGTTGCAACGCCGACGCCACCTCCGCCGACGTTGAAGCGGTAGCTGCTGAGCCCGAGGCCGCTTTGTGAGAAGAGCAAGGTCGAGATATTCTGGCGGACGGCTTCGGGGAAGTTGAAGGCATGGTTGGGCCACCAGGCGCCGGAGCCACCGATGGCGAGGAAGGTTTGAGCGGGAGTGGATGAGACGATTGCCGCTGTGACCGACGCCGGCGAGATTGCCAGCACAGATGCAGCGAAAACGACGGCAAGCATGTTTTTTGGAGTGAAGTCCTTTACTGGAGAAACAGGTACTGTTTTCTGTATGTTGGAGCGGAGGATCTGGTCATTTATAGCAGAAGTGAGGTCCTGTTGTATTTTTAGGAGCTCTGAATATCATTGGTTTCTGGTCAGTTCGCGACGAACAAGCTTCAGTGGGCAGTGAAGAAGTCACGAGCGGTGGAAGTCATATACCGGTTCGCGCCAAGGAAACAGCAGAAGACGCGTCGAACACGTTTTTCTCGGTTACAAGGCAAATACCCGTTCTTGGCCTTGCTTCTTTGGTGGGCGCCATTCGAAGAGACCGATAAGCCATTTCTATGCACAGACGTTGTGCTCTGAAGCCTCCGCTTGACGAGAAAAACAGCAGAGATACAGTGGCAACGGTGGCAAGCACGATCTATTCAAGTTGGAAATGAGTACCCGATCTCATGGAGGAGAAAAAACTTGCTGCTGAGTTCGCAGCAGGAGGGGGGCAAAAAACCCGCGACCAGGAATAGCACAGTTGAGAAGTTTGAATCCACATGGAGTTCACACGGCTCGCGCGATTGTGGCCCCGGATAACGCGTCAGGAGCTTTGTTTCGATTCCCAAGAACATCATTTCCTCGTCATTGAGTGTCAAGGTAGGCGATATTCGAAGTAGCTGATAAGCTACTGAACTGCCAAATTTGCCCTCTGGACATGGTTACACATTGTACTTGTCTGGCAAAACAGTAAAGATTCATCGAAAAGAGTACGAAGTATAAAGTCTTGCAATTTTCACCGATTAATCTCCTCTTCGATAGCAGAAACCGGTCCTTTTGCAAATGCAGTGAGAGCGCTGAGAAGTCTGTCATCAAGGATATTGCAGTTCGAAAGCTCTGACCGCCGGGGAAGCGCCACAGAAGGCGCCAGGTACTTCAGACATCGGCGATCCTTTTGTCTAGACTGTTCAAGTGGGCGCGATTGCGATAAGCCATGGTGGCCGACGACAATTTGGGCCAGGTCAACGTTTCTAATCACCGCGAGCAGCAACATATGTGGGCGAGAGTGATAAGAGGTACAATTCCCTGAAGTTTGAGTGGGGTGTCTTTTTCTTCAGAGAAAAGGAATCCTCAGAGCGAGAGGGAGGGAAGACCCACCCAGGAGTATCGCAGTCCAGAAGCTTAGAGTTCACATGGTGTCAGGTCAGCTCGGGGAATTCAAGCGTCGGCGAAGACGTCGGTTTCCACGAAACTAGCGCGCGCTGCACAATTCGAAACAGCTGGAAAACGCACGGCATTAATGGCATAGTCTTCCTTAACCCCAGTGGATGTTCGGTCCAATGAGAATGTTGTCTTGGGTATTAATCTCTGGATGACCCTAGTACGATGGAGTGAAAGTCATAGCCTCGGGAAGCTCATCCTGAGAGTTCATCATGGCAATATCTGGTTCTCTGGATCGAAGTTAATTTCGGATGCAGTGTGCACCCGTTAGCAGGCAAACCCTGAAAATAAAGGACCTGCAGATGGAAACCGCGGAAATGGCGATGGAAAAATGGAAGGATACAAACAGGTGTGATGTAGACAAGCGTCCTAGTATCTTCATTTGTTAGATGTGAAGCATGGATATTCACATCGTCCTTTGAACCCATGATAGAAGTGTATTTGAAGGAGAAGTGATGGTTGGTGATTGGGCGGAAGCACCGACTTCGGCTCAATGCCGAGCATGTACTGAATCAGAGATGGTAGCTGTTGGAACGAGAGCTGGGATTTATCTGAATTCATTGGAGTCTTCTTAAATTGATCTGAATTGTCTGGGCTCCGTCGAAGAAATAAAAGACACAGTTTGTTGCGTTTGAGGAGGTTCCGGCAAGCGATGCCGAAAGCGGTGTTTGCGGTGTTTAAAGGCTTCGGACAGCCGGACAGACAGGCTGCGTAGTCTTATAAAGAGAGGGATGTGTCAATTCTCGTACCGCTTGGGCATTTGCGCTGTGCACACGTCAGTCTTGTTGCATACCCAGGACGTACAATCAGAATGTAGGTACTTTCCTAGGTAGATCTTAAGCGAAAGCAAGACTTGTGTAAGGATCCATCAGTACCACGTTGTTCTCAGCCGTGCTGTGTGCAAGAAAGAAAATGCAAGAGACGCGAAGCAAAAAGGAAACAGTGGAACTGCTGTTTGTAGCAAGAAGACGTTGATTATGCCTCGACGGCGAGCAGGAAACTCGATCGCGAAGAGATGGACCGTCCGTGTACCATAGTGCCGCCGAGAGCTGAACATGAAACGTAGATGGGTGAAATGCAGCGACATGGATTTGGACTTGATTTAGAGTATATACTTACCCTTGGTTTTGGATTCTTGACTCGGAGTGATCCTAGAGGGAGAGAGATGAGATTGACATCCGCGGGCGCAGCAAGGGACTTCCGGGGGCCTACGCAATCGCGGAAGAGGACGGTATCGCTATCAAAAGCGCGCGCAGAGGAAACATGATGACAGAGGTGGAAATCAAGGCGAAAAAAAAACGTGACCATACAGTAGCAGTGTGCATCATGATGGGCAATACATGCACAAACACAGCTGCTTCTCTCGAATCACCACAAGCCGATTTGGGGCAGGTCCAGACTTCTCAGAATCTAAGGTTGGATTTAAATCGTTTCCGGAGCTCGAACACCACCTCGTAAATATTTTAAACCGCTATCTCCATTTATACACTGCGTAGTCCCACGTGCTTTTGTTTGGTCCGGCATTCCGTCTCCTCTCTTGTCCTTTTCTTTCACCGCTCCCAGAATGTCGAACCCTTACAATAGCGGGTCACCAAGAACCGCCGCTTCCTACTCGGGCACTCGCCGTATTCTGCGTGATCGCCTCGCCGAGATCGATGAAGAAATGGCGGACCTCCAAATGCAGCTCGGCCGCTTGGCGGCCGAGCGAAAGCCGATTGTTGAGGCCCTGCAATCCGTCACCTATCCAGTTCTCGCTTTACCCCCCGAAATTACGGCCGAAGTGTTCATCCAATATGTCGACCACCCCCACATCGGAGGGACCGATCCAAACATACCCCATGCTCCCGGTTGGACACCTGGTAGCAGTCCACTGGTTCTGGCCAGTGTATGTCGAGCGTGGAGGGATATCGCACTCGCCTGCGACCCATCTGGTCCAAAATGGAGCTATGGACTCACGAGAACGCAATACCCTCCACCGAAAAGCTTCTCCAATGTTGGCTGCCTCGCAGTGGCGGTCATCCGTTGGATATATCTATGATTTGTCCTTTCCATGTACAGGACATCTTGTGCGCTGCTCTGGCACCGTACTTTCACCAAATCCAGAACTTCTCCTGTTCGGTGGACATCCCGGCGACGTTCCCCAGCGATTTACTTCGCGGGCGCATGCCGCGGCTCAGAAAATTGTGGGCTGGCTTAAATGCGTTCCCCGAAGACTTGAACGGTCCTCCTTCCACAGTGACCGCCTTTGCCGATGCGCCCGAGCTGTGCGACGTGACTCTTTCCAATTTTTCTCTGCAGTGGATTGCACTTCCATGGACACAGTTGACAAAGCTTGAGCTCATCGGCCAAAAACACGACCAAAGCCGTCGAGATCTTGCACAGCACGCCAAATCTCGACACGCTTTCATTGCAACTCGTCGACTTCGATGGCATGCCGCCGGCATCTGTGCGGTTGATCCACCTCCGCACCCTCATGTTCCACGAGTACCACCAGTTAAACATCGATATCCTCGATCATATTACCCTCCCGGCCCTGGAACATCTCGAGCTTTCGACGGTCGAGCGGTCCATGTCCCCGCGTTTCGCCGCATTCATTTCACGTTCCGGCTGCGTGCTCCGCTCCATCGCATTCATCGCCGTCCAGTCGGGTCCCGTGGTCGATTTTCTTCGCGCCGTCCCGACCGTGTGTGAGGTGCGCATGAAGAATACCGACTGGAACCTACACTCTTATAATCACTTCTTCGGAGTCATCGCTCACGAACCCCAATTTCTCCCCACTATGCGGTCCCTGTCATTCAACCCGTGCATGGAGGCAGTGGAGATTCCCTATTCGGACGTGGCTGCGATGCTGGCGTCGCGTTGGCAACAGGGACGCGGTAATGGTGACAGTGACGGGGGTGTGCGGCTCGAGTCGTTTGAGCTTGTGATCGCGCCGACGCTCAGCTTCGAATCCATCCCCAGCGTGGCGGAAGTGCAGCAGGGCCTGGACGCGCTCCGAGCGTTGGAGGCCGACGGGCTCAAGATCAATATCCGTGGTCTTCAAAGACTGACTGACACCGTAAGTTTACCGCCGCCACCGCTATGTCTTTTTTTTTTTTCACTTCTGATGGAGCACTTCTTGCAGGTCGATGCTACAGCGGTCTGTCCACCGGCTCATCTTAGGACTATTTTGTAACAATGCGCGTTCCACTTGTTGGTGTGTTCAATGAGTTCCGATAATCAGCGCCTGTCGATTCTGGGAAGCTTCGTATTTTTCTTCAAACCTGTAAAATACGAATAATCCATCTGATGTTACTTTTTCATTGTCCTCACTAAGAGCATAGGTTTAGTTATCGGAACCTGCAATGCCATCCATTAGGCTCTCTTTCACGTGTCTAGCAATGACGCCGACAAACTTTTCAAATCCATTGAACTCGTTTCACTCGGTCAGTCATGGAGTCGTCCATAGCCTTCTGGGTAATTTCCGCGGGGAACACGACGTTCAGGTCCAAGGACGTCATGACCGAAGCCTTCTCTGTCCTAACCTATCTAATAGCAATATGCTATCCTTGCTTCTCCCAGTCATAATTCCCTTTGAGGTGGTACGATAACCTTACTCCTTCTCTTCAATTATCTAGATCAGACTGCACCTCGTCTCTTTCACGATATCACAAGCATAGCATGAACTTTTCACTGGACTCGCTGATTCCCTCCTGGCTCTTCGCGCAGGGAAAACTTGGCGCGAAAGCGAGAGTACGACAGTCAGTTCTCAGTCGGAATTGACCCACATTAACTGAGCCGGCAGACCTCCAACTTGACTGAGCGCGGTGACTCCGAGCCATTTTGCAACGAGGAAAGGCGAGTCGAAGTGTAGGACCACTGCTTCCCTCAGTTTAACCTATTCTTCCGCAGAAAGAATATTCAAGTTGAAATCACATCAGAGAGGAGAGGTTTCCCGGCCGCACGTATGGTTGGAAATAGGGTTGGTCTTTGAACACTGTTGGAAATATTATAACGTTGATCAGCCCATTTCCCAGACCCCGTGCTCCAACGGCCATGAAATCATATCGGTGCCAGTAACATTCTTCTGAACATGCCAACAAGGGAGGACCATACAAATAACCCCAGGATATTCTTTTACAAGATATACATACTTACATACATACAGTTCGTCAGTACAGGTTTATGTCAATTATCTCTTCCAGCAGTTGAAGTGAGGTGGGAGAATGCGGTCATCGCCATGTCGTCGAGATCGTCTGCGACCCCGAGGCATTGGTCGTTGCGCTCCTGTTCGGGTCTGATTCCCAAACAACCTGAAGTAGTCGCGTTAGCGAATCCAATATACAGGCAGGTATCGAGGGCAGATTCATAGATGGAAGGTTACTCACGCTCCCATCAGTTTCCTTGCGAATAAACTTGTACTGGAAGCTCGTGTTGGGCGGGAGGTTGACGGTGATCGTCCAGGTGGGATACGTTGCGGACGACAGAGGGAGCTGAATGTAACTTCTTAGTCTCTTTTTCGTTAATTTAAAAGAAGTATTACCGATGCTGCCGGGTCCCAGGTACCCAACTGAGAGACGCTCCCAACGAGGAAGATGTTCTTGGGGATGGTTGTATGAGCCTTTAAACCGGCAAGGGTTTGAAAATGAGTGGATTCACCTCCCCAAACGTCGTTGTCGCCATCTCAGCGAAACTAACCGCGACAGTACCACTGCCGGTGCCCGTCCCGCCCCCCGCTCCCGCTCCCGCTCCCCGTACCCAGCTGACCCGTATGGATCGCAATCGCGCTGCGTGCCGGCACGGTTGCAGTGAACTTCCCGCCTGAGACGGTGAACCTATATACACCATCAGTCATTGTACGCTATTCATTGCCGCCCCAATCATAGCTTTAGAACACAGCGAACGCATAACGGGTGAAGAAGAACGGAGGTGGGTTGGGCTGGAACGGGATGCCTTCAATAATTCAGAACGTACCCGGTGCCCGTACATGCGCCGCCGGAGCTCTTGCCGCTGATCACGTCGCAGTACGCGTTATTGGGTAGGGGAGGTGGTGAACGTCGTCGTCCACACCGAGTCTGCGTTATTGATTGCTACGAATCCGGCGGAGCCTACAGGTATATTTCGTCAGTCTCTTCTCTTCTCTCTTCTGGATACCATGGCCAAAAGTAATGTTGCAGACAAACTTACCTCTCCCAAACGCAATCTGCTGCGCCTGTGGGCTCACCCAATTCGTAATCGCCGCAGTTCCAACCTGGTTGCGGAACCCCACCATCCCCGAGATCGCGACGAACCGATGCTGGCACAACCACCCATTCGCACCCCCCGTTGCAGAACACGTCCCCGCGCCGCCGTTCGGCGCGCCGTCATCGGTCGTGCCAAAGGAGTACGAGGAGAGGATGGTCGGGGGTGCCGTAGGAGTGCGCGAGGGAGAAGATGGTAGCGGTGATGTACGTGTTGGAGGGGGAGTTGATGTTTAGGCTGTTTCCGTTCTAATGAAAAAGGAACAGAAGGAAATTGGGATTGAGATGGGTTGAAAAGGGGAGAGGAAGGAGGCGAACGAACCCGCTCTGTGTCGTGATTGGTGACGAAGACGTTGGCCTGCGAGCCAGAAACCCAGCCTACAAGGGTATTGATAAATGTCAAAAGTGTTGAGAACGATATAGGAAACAGACCCATGCTATCCAAGTTCTGCAAACTCGAAATCCCTCCTCCCAAGAACGCATTCTTCACTGCGGTCGTGTATCTGAACCTTTCCAATAGCAATAGGAGGAATATCAGTACAAAAGACCATTCGGACCACTAGCGTACATACTCTTGGACATCACCTTGCAAAAAAATACGTATCAGCCTCGCTCGGTTGGTTTCAAGTATCCCTTGAATGGAACTGGAACTCACCGTTCCCGACATACTCCGACGGCTGGATCGGCTCTCCCGCACCCCAGATAACTTCTTGCGTGATATACGGCTTCGTCGTCAGGCGACTCAGAATATTGGCAATATCCGTCGCGGGCATGTCTGCGTTAACCTCAGTGAGAATTATTCTATCCAATAATCACTTAGAGGGTCACGCACGTTTCGCCGCATCCAACCGGAAGCCGTCGATTCCCAGCGAGATAAGGTGGTTCCCGTACGCAGCAAGCACCCCACGCACGTAGTCCGTATCTGTCCCGAGATCGGCCAGGTTGTCGAGCTCGCACGTTTGGACTTCGACTCGGTTATCGTAGTTCACGATGTCGTCGCCAGGCTCAAGACCGCAGTGGTGGAAGTCCTGAATGAGTCACGATTTAGATAATTTAAATTCAAATCGTGTGAGGGCGAGAAGAACGAGAAAAGGGAGGTGGACTAACTGACCTGTGTCTGGTATATCCCGGGGTAGTTGTAGTGTGTATACGAGGAACCAGCGACGCCCGTTCCGGAGTCGCTGCCGGTCATGTGATTGAAGAGCGTGTCTATGATTCAAAAAGCAAACCATGTCAGTTGGTCGGTCGTTTCTGACATCAAATGTACAGTACGACGTACCGGCAATTACCTTCACGCCCGCGGCGTGGCAAGTTGTGATCATGCTGTTCTTGATGAGCGAGGTGGATAATGTTATGAAGTGAGGCCGCACCTTTGGAATTGGGCTTGGTTGCCGCGCTTCGAAGTCAGAATATAGGATACGGGCTGGTAGTCTGTCCACCACTGCGAGCCGGTGACGTGTTCTTGTGGCGGGCTAACTGTTTACGATGTGCGAGTCCACTACTGGCGATAGTATTGGTAGTAAATTAGAAAATACCTTGCACGAACCCGTACCCGGCGGGGCCGATAAAGTTTGTGCATTCGGCAGCGATGCTAGCCCTAGAAGAATCTCGAGTTTAGACGTTGAACTCGAAACCAATGGCGGGCTAAGTTGGGCGCACCATGTCCATTCAAACATTTGGATGATCACCGTTTTGCTGCCAGACGGAGCACGACTTTGAAGCGTATCCGCGGTGAAGTTCGCGGGTGTCGGGGACGCCACGGCACCTTGGAGGGTCCATGCTAGAAGAGGGAGGAGGGAGGGCCACATCTTAGCCTTGGCGATGGGCCCTCGCAGACGTCATATTTATACGGCTGGTCGCATCGCATCTCGAAGAACGCCGAACGCCCAGGAGTTACGGTCAGATGTTGGAAGGGCATGTGTTGTGCTCACGCATGATCTGAATTTATAGACCGTGATTCGAGCCAATCCGCGGAACTATTACGCTGGATTTCTGGGATAGGATTGAAATCTGAAGATGGCTTGCAGGAAACCTAAAAGAGAAAGAACGCGTCTTAGCACACGCTATTTCCAGTGTAGGAAATTCCTCGCCAGCACCACTCTCGACCGCTCAAAAGACCTGAGCTGGACTCGTCCTGTGGGGCGACACATGACCGCGCCGGAGGATGATGGCGTCATTGTCGGTCCGGAGCAAGTAATCTGAAGTAATCGGGGACTTTGTGGATTTCCGACATGGGGTTTATGGTCGTTTTTCTTGAACTCTTCTGCTGGAAATGGTATACTGGCCCCCGACATGCCCGAAAGGTCACCAGAAATCGTCATTCACGATCAATGGTGGAAGACATCCCACTAGCTGGTGGTGAGATGGCACCGTGGTTTCGGGCTCTGTGCAGGCCAACGATTCCGAGGAGATCGAGAGTCCATGTGTTTTGCCTTGGAGATGGCGTTGAGTGCACTGAGATGGAGGTCGAGAGGAAGAGCAAGTGATGCCATCATGACACCTTTGATCTGCCGCATTTGGTTGAGCACAAGGCGGAGGATGCCGGACTGGTTTATAACAACCGAGGTACGAGGTTAATGTTATAGCCTCTGTTTATAAGAGACTAGGACTGGTTCAAACTTCGGCCACTTCCACATTGTGTGATGACTCGACAGCGGTGTTTTTTCGAGCGGAAATTCATCGACACATGGTTTCAAATCGAGGAGAATAGATTGAACCCCTATTATCAGTGACTCATTTTGTGAAAACCGGCTTCTCCCGACTGTTGCTCTCCACACTGATAACCACAGACCAACGGTTTGTATGCCTTCACTCTCTTCGTGCCATGGGATTCCAGTTTCCTTCCATTTTGGAGTCTACTCTGCCGAGTTGATCTCTCTCGGTATAAAAACTGGGAATGACTTTCATCCGACGATCGATCCCAGATTTTCTGTGCTATCAGTGAGACTAGAGTATATTACAACGTGCAGGTTAAGGTTTTTGATGCCGGAGTCTAGCTCTATCTCTGCAGCAGGCAATTTACGGCTACCCTGATCTGACTTTTTGTGGAAACTTTCCAGCTTCCTGTCTCGAGCGGTGCTTACGGCCAGCTTAAAATCATCCTCGCAGCTATTGAGAATGATTCGGTCCCGTACAAAAACTTCTCTCCCCGTCGGATCTATCGCTAAACTTTCCATTGATCCTCAATCTACCCAAACCCAAATTTCCATTTCCGTGACCTGGCTGACGCGTCCTTCAGGTGACGCGTCCCCTCCTTCTTAACCCACGGCCTTTGTCCCCCGCAGCTCATCTGTCTCCTACCTACCATGCAGTCCTTCCTAGCCAGATTCTCCCAGTCCGCCGCTTCGAGCGAATTTCGCCATGCCCCGGGCCAAGCGTTCACCACTGACGAAGGGGACCTCGCCTCCTCCGGCGTTACCTGGGGTTCGCAGGCGGGTTTTGGCAATCTGAGCAAGGGGATACCAACGTTCGTGATTCCTGACGTTGCTGATGTGCGTAAACCTTGCCTTACCGTGGCTCACTCTCATCAATATTTCCCGCTCCAGCCCTCAACGTTTCTGCGCCTGCACACGAACGACGCTGCAGATCCCAACTGTAGGATCAAAATTAACCATGGGACTACAACTCTCGCGTTCTGCTTCCAGGGCGGCGTCATCGTGGCAGTAGACTCGCGCGCCACAGCCGGGAACGTCGTCGGTGCGTTCCTCTACGCACCCAAAAATATTCCGGCTCCTAAAGGCAATCATCCGCCGCAGCGTCCGGGACCGTGAAGAAGGTCGTCGAGATCAATCCCTACCTTCTCGGTACTCTCGCCGGTACAGCCGGTATGTCCCTCCAATGTCTTCACACATCAGGCATAACCTCATAGTACGATTCACAGCGGACTGTCAGTACTGGGAGACCTACCTCGGAATGCACTGCCGTCTTCACGAGCTGCGCAATGGCGAACGTATCTCCGTCGCTGCCGCTAGTAAATACCTCAGCAATCTTGTGTACAGCTATAAGGGCATGGGGTTGGGCATGGTGCGTCACTGTCCGCTTCCACTTTCCGACGTATATCCATGGCTAATTCCCTCAAGGGCACCATGATCTGCGGCTGGGATAAAACCGTTTGTCTTTGCATTTATTCTCTTATACTGTTGCATTTCACGCACGGACCAGGGACCTTCGGTGTACTACGTCGACTCTGACGGCTCCCGCCTCAAAGGCGACCTCTTCTCCGTCGGCTCCGGCAGCACGCACGCGTACGGCGTCCTCGACCAGGGATACCGTTGGGACCTCACCGTCCCCGAGGCGTACGAGCTCGGGCGGCGCAGCATCTATGCCGCAGGCCATAGAGATGCGTATACGGGGAACAGCTGCAATTTGTATCATGTTGAGAAGACGGGATGGCGGTTTGTTGGTGAGTTTTGGATATTCCATATTCAACTTCCAATGGTGAGTCTTGAGCTGATTGCCGGGGGGGGACAGGCAACTACGATATATCGATGATGCATTACGAGGGGTTGGGGGGTGGGCCGGCATATGGGTACGATATCCGCGTTGCGGATCGTAGCTCTGCGGATGTGCTGGAAGCCGCTGTAGTTCAGACGAGTACTGAAGAGTCGATGAACATTGTCTGAAACAGTTTGAAAGTACCTTTATTCGTCTTTAAACAGATACATATGGCATACTGTATGTTTGATCAATTGCAATATTCATTGCTGGCGGAATGCTATTATAAGTTTTTCTTCTCTACCGAGCCTGATAGAGATCTTCATATTCAAACTCCGCCCCCTCCCCGCAGCAAATGGCAGAGCTGCCGAGACGGCGGGTAAAGTGACCATGCGATCCGATCATTCGGCAGGGTTCGGAGACCGTGGCGACGATATCTGCTGCCGCTCGTTCGATCCTTGATTTCAATGTTTAATCGACAGGAAATTATTCCCGGCGAAATAAATCATAAAAACCAAGAGAGATGATACTTCTCCATTCACGTTCAAGTTGCTGCCGCGAAATGCGCGAAACAGAGTGATTATTAGGGGAGCAGTTTAGAGTCCCCGCAAATGTGAACACCTACGATGCACCATCCCTTCACTCTGTTTCTTTTGAGACGCTGAGTCTTTGTAGGTTTGTTTATCCAAATAGAGCCAACGCTGCCAGCACTTGCTCCTGATTGTCACCGCAGATTGCCCTTCCAATGTCTTGGTTCAAAGTTTTTACTCTAAGCAAGAATTTTGCGAAAACCAGCGCTTCCAGTCCACGATCTTGATCTCTACGCTGTCCTTCCCAAAGACTGTTGCGCTGGCGTTGGAGGAAATGGACTGAAAAGAACAGCGCGAAAAGCCTACGAATAAGCCGCACAACTTGTATCAACCAAAAGCACCTCTTTCGCTAGCTATCTGTAATTATGGTGCTGCTTCACTCGCTCGAGGTTTTCCGCAATGCCCACCAGAAATCCCGCACAGCACGCCATGGTTCTTGCAAGTATACAAGTCATACACGGTCTCGGTATGAAGCCAGACACTCGTTCTAGACGAAAAAAATACACATCAAGTACATATGGAACTCGCTTGACGCACAACTCCCCCCGCTTCATAGCCATTCCTCTTCTCGCTGGCTCAGCCTCTCCATCATTCCCAAACTTGCCTCCCACATCAGCGGATGATACACCGGTCTCACCTGCACGGCGACCGGCAAGCGTCTCAACCCCGTCGGCAGCTCAACAGGTGCCGGATTGGTATGGTATCTCGCGAGCAGCCGATTCTTCACCGTGGTCGTGTAGCGCTTCATGTCCAGTACCGACCATCCGCTTCCTTCGTCCGCCTCCTCATTGCCACTTTCTTCCGCAGTGAGCTCGGAGGATGGGAGAACGTCATCCCGCGGGCAAGCCTCGAACGGACCGTAGTGTTTGTACCAGCTCGGACGAGGTTTGAATTTGTGGCGGCGCGTAATAGGCGGTGAGGAGAAATGGGGTGGGGACCCGGAATAGGCCACGGAGTCCGGCGACGAGAGGAGGGGGAGGACTTTCCAGGGCTTCGTCAGCCCAAACGTGCTCAGGCAGCGCGGTACGATACTGAAGGAGGAATCGTGGTTATTGCTCGGATATTCCATGGGGCGTGAATGAAGATGGTGAGACTGTTGCGCGGGATCTTTGACAGCGTATGGGTGGAAACCATCGGATATGTCCGACTCATATGTCGAGAGGGAACTCGCTCGCTGGGAGATGCGGGGCAGCATCGCTGGGTGCAGAACGTAGGAGGCCAGAGAAAGAGGTGGGCTCTGGATAGGCGCCTGCGCGTTGTGGGTGGCAAGCTGCTCGTAAGTGATTTCTTCACTATGGGTCACAGATGGTGGATGACGTTTGGTTTCCTCGGCCTCCACTGTGGCGCGTCGTTCCCGTTCCCATCCGATCGCCTTCTGGGTCCAGGTCGGATTCCGCACAACAGCGGCATCGTGACGCCCACCACAAGCACGCTTACGCGGGACGACCGGCTCCGACCCCGCGTTCAACTCTGCCAGTAATGAAAATGCAGGAGCGGGCGGTTCCAGTGCGTCGAGTGGCACTAGCTGGCGGTTGTCCAGCGGGACACTTCCCTCGTCCAGTGCTGCCATTGAAAAGACGCGCTCCTCCTCGATGCACTGTGCTGGATCCGAGTCCACCTGGGCAATGAATGCGTGGGGTGAATAACAGTCTCAGTGTGATACTCGGGCGTGGACGGACCACCGTTTTATTAGTAGATTTTTCGCGCACGACCGCCGCGTAGGACTTGTCTACACGTTGGCTGGTCAAGCGGAGACAGAAAGACGATGTAGATACTGATGTCGCAAGGCTAGGCATCCTATAGCTCTATAGCGTGTCTGAAGTAGAGGCGGATAATGCGGCACTAGTAAGAGGCAAGAGACAAGCAGTGGCGTGAAGCACCTTTCTTTATGTCTAGCGTAGCGCTTTGGTGTGGGGCTCTGATGCCTCATGCTGTCTGTTTTTGGAAATGCAACAAAGCAACGTTGGACAATGGTGTGCTTGGAGTCGACGCGCGGGCCGAGCCAGTACTGTACCGGCATGTACTGTAAGTGTCGGGGATGCCCACTAATCAGAACTGGCAATGAGTTGCAAGCCCTTCCGGCACTTTTGATTGCCAATTTTCTCGAGGGACGAAAAAGGAAACGATCCGATGGACAGTAGGAATTCAAAATTTTCTCGACGCTGCTGGAGATACGGTGTATATACGCACATAAATGTTGTTGGCCTTCTAATTGTCTACTGTACTTATAAATCTAACTCTAGGAGGTGTTACATTCGCAGGGTATGGGTATACGATAATGAATAGCCCGAGAGAATGCCAGCCATAGAGAAAACAAATTTGGTCAACATACATCCAGCGCGACCTCCGCCTGCCACACATCCTCAAATGTATTATTGAGTGAGATCAGGTAGAGATGCTCGAAGCGGACACAGTTCGGTGAGACCATCCAGTCACGCGATGTAGGGGTTTCGTAATGTCCTTTCTGGTGTGTCCGAACAAAAAAGATGTATCAGTGTGAGTTGATAAGTTGACGAGAGGAGAGAAATGCAAACCTCGACGAAGTGCGCGAAGCTCGAGGCGATCTGTACACCCAGCGCGACGCGTGTGATGGGGGCGCCGTTCTGGCTAGTGACAGAAATGGCACGACACCACTCGACGTGTCCGTATCCGGGCCACTAACAAGGAATACGAATAAGTTGAAGTCTTTCAAAATGCGAGGGGATGCATACTATTATGCGGAATATAATACGCTGCAGCCTCGTATGCTCGAGAACGAGATCATTAGCTCCCTGTATGGGCGTCGCCACACCTTTGAGCCGCAGGCCGCGCATCGAGATACCCTGGCGTGCCTGACCCGGGGAGTCGAAGAATATTGAGCCGTGGAGTTCCATCCCGCCAGCCATACACGCCCTCCATTTCTGGGGACTGTACACTTCCAGTGGCAGACGACGGCGTGTCGGCGAGCTAAAGGTGGGGTAGTGCTGCTGCTGCTGGAAGGTGGCGTAGCGAGTGCCATTGTGATGGTGTGCCATTAGATCTCAGGTGAGGAGAGGAGTAGCCTCGGAGGTGGAGAGTAGAAGGTGGACCGCGAGTCAGTTGCATGTCGGAGGTGGCAGATATGATTTATATATTTCCTCCGTTCAAGGCCCAAGCCATTTTTAAAGCTCAGAGGCCAAAGAGAACGAGCCACCAGCCAAAGCGCCGTCGATCAGCAAGGTCAGAGCAAATCGTTCTAATACAATCCTAGACATAGAAGCTATCTAAAGGTCCATAGAGCCCCTAATACAGTTTTAGTTGTTTCCTTTCCTTTCTTGATTGGCGTGAAATTCTCCAACTTGAAATTTAAAGACTTTATTCTCGGCTAGGTAACCGCCGATCACCGCAAAAGTCCAAAGCGTCGTCGCAAAGCAAGTTTCATGCCGAAAGAGAGTTTGTTGACAGTTCCAGTCCCTTCTTTCTGCGTCTCGGAAGAAAAGTATACCGTTCTCCATAGTAGAGCCTATCAAATCACCCAAGGCCGTTTCCAAGTATCACCTCAGAAAGAGCCATAGACAGAAGTTCAGAAAACTGAGACGTGACGACATAGGATACACAGAAAGGGACGCAATCCGGGGTTCTAATATTGAGACTGTTTCCATGAGCGGACGGCAGTGGGAAGAAAGAGGGTGGTTACGAATTGATTGGCTTTTGACAAGTTTGAGTTTTGATAAGTGCCAACAAGTTGAGGTTCCACCACAGAGGAAATTATCCAGGCATTGAATGCACGAGGGAAAATAATGTCACGGAAAAGTGAAAACGCAGCGGTTTCTATTGTATTTTATTTGTTAGTCTGCGTCGTCTACTTACCTACCTCACGGCAATGGTCCCTGGTTCATCTCATTCATTAGACTAAAATACGTTCCCCAATCGTCCGCCCTGCATTCATTCACGCCAATCGTCAGGTTTAGCCGTCCACCCAGTGATTGAAGAAGCACGCACCCTAGACCAGCGGGCGCATTCGTCCACATCGCCATCGCATCGTTGTCAATCATGCTCAGGACGTCCTCCGCACTTATCCCTGTTCCCAATCCTCCCTGCTGTTCCGTCCCGGGTGGACCCGTAAACTGGTACTTCTGTGTCAGCCCTGACCCTGGACCAGAGCTCGACGTATGGACGCTCGAGTTCGGCGCCCAACCGGCAGTACTCGTACTCATACTCGGGTATTGTTGCATAGTATGCTGGAACGGCGGCACAGGCGGCGGTGGGAACACCGGCAGTCGGCTCAGCTCTTCAGCGTACATCGGCAATGCACTGGCGCCGGACTCCATTGCACCAAGCCATGCAAACGGAATTTCCTCAAAGTCCGCTGGCAGCACGAGCCCGGGATCCGCGGCCTGGGATACCACGGGCGTCTCCAACTCCAACTCCAACGGGCTACTATGCGTATATCGCGCCTCGTCGTACCCCGAGTGCGCCCGCTTGCGCTGGTTCGCCGCGGGCCGGGTGGGAGAGTCTGTCGTGGGGGCGACGTGCGGGCGTGCGGGCAACGAAACTTGTCCAATGCTCGCGAGCTCGTTGAGAATGTCGTAGAAAAGCCCTGCCATCATCCACCTGCCCCAATGATTGTGAGCGGATTGGACAGTGACTGAGAAGGGGACCACGACGCACCGGGACTCCATCGCACGAATTGCCTGCATACACTTGTGCACCTCCGTGATCGTAGTATTCATGTGTGGCGCGAGGCCAGTGCGCTTGCCGCTCCATACGTTCAACAGCAGAATGACACCTGCCGTGGTCAGCGCCGGCTGTAAGTGATAATGTAAGTCAATTAGATTAATGTGTCGGTGGGTAGGGTACGAAGTGATACTCGCGAGGAGAATAACCGCCGGAGTGTCCTTTGTGCGCTGCCGCCACACGTCCACGACGTGACTGCAAGACCTTCCAGCGTTGGTGCATATTGCGAGCGACGGTAGAGTCTGCACAAAGTTTCCGTCAGCGTCAGCGCTGTGGATTACAATTGGAATCGAAACCCACCGTCGGTGCCTCCCTCATCATCGGTATAAACGGGCGATGCGTCGTCATCTGCACATGGTAGTATGCGCAGTACAGGGCCACAGACTGCTTGAAGAAAACTAGGTCGGCGCGCTGTGGATCCCATCGCAGGTGTTCGGGGATCGAGTCGACCCATTTGTTCAGCGCGGAATCGAGCTCGGCGACGATGTGCTCGTCCCATGCGCGGTCGTTGGCTGCGAAGAGATCTTTGGTTTTGTTCAGGGAGTACTGTAAATGACATGGCATATTTAATTGAACTTTTTTAGAAAGAATATGAAAACAAATGTAAGAAGAGGACGCACAAGGAGATGCAGAACGAACGCAAGGATGTTGTTTAGGCGGAGGTACGAATTGAAGAACGCGACACGCGATGGTTTCCCGGGCGGCTGGCGGAAAGCCAGAGCAGGGTCCTCGTCGTTCTCCCAGTACTCATCATCACACTCGGTCGGGAGTTCAATGTCAAAGCTGCCCAGACCAGAAAATCGTCACCCTCGAAAGTACAGAGAGAATGAGATGAACAAGAAGAGCGAAAGTCACTCACTCGTCATATTGCATCGCGCAGGGACGCCCAAGCGTGCAGCTCACCAAGCGGTCATACGCGACGAGCACCCAGAAGGCGCGCCGCCACAGTTCCACTGTGACGGTGTGCGGTCCATGCTGGCGCCGGTGCGCGCCGACCTCCTGTGCCATGCGGATCCCGATGCCGATCAGGGTCCAGTTTCCCTGCGGCGCCGCGCCATCGAGGAACTGGATCGCCAACTACAGACATACATCAGGCGCAATCAGTAAGCAGCCATTGAAATGGATCTTCCACGGAAGAAAAAAAAAAACTCACGCAATACCGCTGCAAATCATACAGCTTCGGCGGATCGTAAAGGTGTTCAAGCTCAGAGGAGATCTGGGAGAAGAACTTCCACCCGCATGTTAGCGACTCGGCGGGGTCGTATACGCGGGGGTCGTCAGAGAAGCGCGACGCAACAGCGCACACGCTCAGTACGTTCGCAGCGAACTTGTCGTCCCGGAGGTGCAGGTCATCGGCGAGCGCGCGCTCGAAGGTTGGGCGATGCAGCAGCGGGATGTTCACGTTGCTCTGTTCGAAGTAGAGATTTACGAGCGCGGATAGGAGGTCGGGCGGTGGGAAGGTGTACCGCGGTCGCTTCGGTTCTATGGTCCACTGTCGGCCAGGATTAGATCGTTCGGTGCTCAATGAATGGAATTTCCGTCTACATACCGGGGTGCTCGTCCAGAACTGCATCCGGCGCGAGGCCCATGGGCGCTGGAACTCCCCGTCTGAAGAGGAAGATTTATACTGTTCCTTCAGGTCCATCGCGGCTTTGACGAGCATCGCTCCGCTCGACTTTCCCATGAAGCTGTCGTTGTGGGACCCGATCTTGAGCCCTTGCATGGTGCGTATCAAATCCGCGTGCGCCCGGTCGTCCTCGTCGGGGTATTGAGGCTCCCGCTCGTTGATCGCGCGGATGCTCATCGCAGCGAGCTCCACAGCCGCACTCAGCCCGGAGCCCCCTGCGGCGTTGCCATGCTGCACAATCGGCGAGTCTTTGCTCCATTCGCTGCTCTCCGTCGTCCCGGGGGAGTGGGAGCCTTGCGCTGAGAGCTGGCCAATCCATGGATGAGCTTCCGGGTCAGTGAGAACAATGGGAACGCTTACCTTGTGCAATAACTTCTCTGTTAGCGCTAGACGTGCTTCCAGAATTTCGGTATAACTGGAGAAGAGTCAACAACAGATCAGAGCAGACCCAGATGAAGTCGACCTTTGGCGTTTCTGCAGCTCGTTAGACGCGTCATCCGCAGCCGAAGCACGGCATGTAGACTTACCGTGGTCGTTGGTGCCCCAGAATATATGCACTCCACCCCATTCTCGACACAATATGTGCATTTCTTTGTGGAACTCCGCAAACCATCGCCTGCCACACGCTTTCAGGACCTCGGTTATCACGTTCACTGCGGTTTCGACGTACAAGCTCCTATTTCATCCCCTCAGTAAAGGCTTGCTGCGAGATGCGAAAACACTCACTTCGTTTCTGCCTGCAAGCATCACAGGCGCGCTGGATGCGCCGCTTCTTTGCAGGTACGACAATGGGTTCTAATGCGTCTCTCTCTTCAGACGACATGGAGGAAGGGGAAAAACCTGTGCATGATCGCCGCCGCATCATGACCGTGGAAAGTCATCATTGATGACAAAATGATGAGCTGTCTAGATGTTTGTATCTCTTCCTTCCGCCCCCATGGCTATTGCTCACAATTCCTGTACCAACCGTCTCGTTCTTGTCTCGCCCATTCGCATCTTCACTTGCTTTCCTTCCCAAATGAAAGAATAAAAATCTCGGTCGACCACCGCCAGATGAAGACGAGCCCTCAGACAAGACCCGACTCACCACTGTCGAAGATATCCATAGCCCCGACGTTGTGAATCTCAATATAAATGCAGTTCATGGGAAATCCTGCTGTTTTGGACTTTGTCGAATCTGTACGCTACCATCTTTTTCGGGCCGTCGACATCCAGTCATACGACAGCTCATGGCTTGCCACATCTCCGTACCCACGAGCTCCCATGAAATCTATATCGGCCCGTGCAGCATGTTCTTCTCCCTGCCCAACTGATCACTCGCCCAGCTTCAGGTCCGCCTGGTCTCATAAAATGGATTGATCCGCAGCGAATCCCCGAGAATCAGGCGGGCGGCGCATGATATAACTGGGAAGCTTCACTTGAGTTTGGGACCGTGTCGTGCTGAAAATGCTCTTCTCGATTCTCATCTCTCTGTGCGGGTCTACGCACTTTGCGTTTGCTCAGAGCCCCGAGTGGGGACAATGTACGTCAAAGTGAATCATTCAATCGTTAACAGTACTCTGATCGGACTTTTGTCCAAGGTGGTGGCACGGGTTGGACGGGTCGTGCGTTGCCTCAGCAGTTTGTTGGAGAAGGTCGTTGATCGCTCTCTGGACAGCTACGACCTGTGTATCAGGGACGGTTTGCACTGTCCAGAACCCGTTTTACTCGCAGGTTCGTGGTTGCTTTAGCTAAGCATCCGCACGGTGGTCACTGAAAAAATTATCCAGTGTCTCCCTAGCACCGCCGTTCCTCCTTCCACAACCATAACATCCACGGCCACAACTTCCAAAACCTCCTCATCATCCACAACGGTGACCCGGACCACTTCTTCCTCAACCTCAACGTCTACATCCACAACTGGGCTCAATATTCGTCTTTTACCGCTGGGCGATTCAATCACTTATGGCTTCACAAGTAGTGACGGTAACGGCTACCGTTCGGCTCTCCATGATATGCTGCAGACTGGAAATACCCTCGATTTTATTGGATCGATCAAGTCGGGAACCATGGTCGACAATGACAACGAAGGCAAGTGGCACTTTTATCCACAGCACACGCCTTTAAAACCGCATTTTTATAGGTCATATTGGCGCTATAATTTCGCAAATAGCCCAAGCTGCGACGAACCCACTGGCATTGCCCGCACGCCCTAATGTGCGCTTCGTCGTCCATTTACAAACTAGTTGCCAAAAGACATATTTTTTCTATAGGTCGTGCTCCTCATGGCAGGAACCAATGACATCCTCGACAACATCAGCTCCGGTGCACCCGCACAGCTCTCCACCCTCATCGACACCATCTTCACCACCTGCCCCGACGCCGCACTCATCGTCGCGTCCCTCACCCCGCTCACAACCACCAGCACCATCCAGGCGTCCGTAGACACATTCAACTCAGCCTTGACCCAGCTGGTCAACACGCGCAACGCGGCAGGGCAGCATATCCTGCTCGCGAACATGAGCTCTGTGCTGGCCTCGGATTTGGTTGACGGGATTCATCCGACGGATGCGGGGTATATCAAGATGGCGAATGCGTGGTTCCCTGTTGTTGAGCAGGCGGCGAAGAATGGGTGGATTGGGACGCCGGTGTGAGATGGGATGGGATGGGGTGAATTATGCGGTGAAAGATCGTTTCTACGACGAAATATATGCAAATGTTGTCATCGCTGACTTGAGCGAGTCACAGTTCGATGCCAGTGTCAAGTTACCAGCCCGGACGAAGCGCGGGATCTGCCCATCGTAACTCCTTTGAATGAGGTGAGACTGGACGCGAAACTCCTCGGCAGGGACCGCGAGTGGGGCAACATGTCAGCGGAGATAAGGATAGACGTGGCCTCTAGCGTTTCAGGGTCTACAGGTTGAGGTAAAGGGTGGGAGGCCGTTCGCGACTGCCGAGTGATGGTTCTCCCGACGCGGAGGAGGGCCTCGCGGCAAACCTTCGTGCGCGTCAGCAGTAAGAGCCTCAGTGGTTTCAACTCTGTCCAACTGTTGGATACAGCGGAACGCTACATACAGGACGCGGTGGGCCTACCCTGCGCTTCGGCGAGGATGATGAGACCGGATGTGTACCGCCGCTCATTCTGTTCTCGCCGTTTGTGCGCATTCTTTTCCTGAAAGGGGCTTCCTCAGTGGACAGTTTGAAGCTGAGGGGGAAACGAACTCACAGCAGAGACCTCGATTCCTTCGTCACTTATGAAAGGCTTTCGATGGTCATGACTGACGTTGTCGGTGAGTCAGTATTCGAAGGAGTTCGACGCCGAGCTGGGCGAGGCTATGGGGGGTCGATGAGGTGGAGTATGATGATGGCATTTGTGGATGCGGTGTGTGAGTCAGATGGTGATTCTGCTGTACTCGGCTCGCTTTTACAATCGAATTGGAGGCGGAAGGAAGGAAGGATGTATTACTGCGGAGGTCCCAATCAGGAACAAGCAGGTACTGTACCAATATACAACGGGTCCTAATTTTATGCTACAGTCGTCAAGCGTACTCACTTATGTGTCTGGTATATCGTACCGTTCCGTCCCTGTTCAGCTAGCAGTGGATGACGACAAGTTCGGTCTGTGAGCATTACTGAATTTCCTGCTTAGAGAACTCCATCGGAAGCGGAGAGGAAAATGTTGGAAAATGGCTGACTATGCACTACATTAGTACAGTGATATATTGATCTAACGTCTGCGCAGACATGTAATTAAGCAGTGGATAACGTCGACCGTTTCTTGGATGAATAGTTGGTCATCATCTCTGTCTCCTCCCAGCAGCTATCATTAGCGGCGCTCCGAAAAGACTGCATCCAAATGTCAACGGTGTTCCTGCCGGGGAACATCGCTGACCTGGAGAAATTAAATCAGTATAGATTATTGAATGGTCAAAGAAGGCGTACAACTTGAACGGAGGTGTGGACGGTGCGATGGACATCTATCATTTGGAACTCAGACGCTCAATTGGAAAGAAATAATACGAAACAACGCACGAATAGCGCATGAGTCGTCTGTGGCCCAATGGGTAAAGGTCGGCAGCTCTCGTTCTCCGCCGGTCGTCTCAGGACCCGAAGACGTGCCCGTCGTGGAGAAAGACTTTACTGACTTCCGGATATTGAGATTCGAAAGCTGCGAGACGACCAAAGACGTTCCAAATCAATCTGGATGTGGGAAGGAAAAGGCGAACCAAAGTAATGACATAGACGCGTCTGAGGGGGTATAAGACGCCTATAGGCACTGCCAATGACCGATGAGCAACGTAGTGCTAATCTAACACAAACAACGGACTATTGCTCTCTGGATCCAGGTAATACCTTGGTTCGCGGTCCTGTAAGCTTGATCGACGACTTCGAACAGGTGGTGCAACTTACGAGATTAGACCCGCTCCGGCGAGCGTGGCGGCGGCAGCCCCGCTCTGGATTGTTACCGCGGTCAACCGGTTGAGAGTGCTATTAGTGCCTAAGCAACGCAGGTAAATGGATTACCATATTGCGCACCTCCGCGTCTCTGTGAGAATCCCTCTGGCCTTTCTGAACTCCCAGAGTAAGACTGACGCAATACCGGCGTCCACAGCGAACTCGGTTACCAGCCAGAGACTAGGTAAATTAAATCCGCGGTGGTCATGGATGAATGCCAGAAGAGGGAAATTATGGTAAGGGACGCACCCTACGGGGATCTTGAACCTCGGGCGGTCCGCCAAGGAGGTGTACAGTGCAAGCATCGTATCGCATGCAAACAGGCCGCCCAACTGCACGGGAGGTACTGTTGACTCGAGGTGACGCGCAGAAACAATGATTTGCACACCGAGATGATTATTGCGAAAGACAAGAAAAGAGCGATAAGTGTTTTTTGAGTACTGGAATTTGTTGTAATTGAGCGAATTATGTTGAGAAATGGATAGAGAAGGGTGATGAAGCACGTACAAGCGCCAATATCGGAAGACAAGAAAGGCTTGAACCAAAACACCAAGCACGCCGGTAGTGAAGCCATACAATGGGATGGGCTAGGCTGTTGCAGTTAATCAATACAGCATAAATGCAAAATTGACGTACCCAGTGTACGTTGTCGAGGTACTCTGCATCGCCTGCAAACATCCAGCAGACTATGAGTGGGGGTGGGGGAAGATGGTTTTAGGACATGCCAGCATGTGTAATCGTATACTATATAGTCGTGTAGTCCCAAATCCTCCCGTATAAAAGGTCCACACTCACGAGGTACACGCAGATATAGTCACCAACGATGCCCAGGGTGTCAACAAACAAGGCGATCGTCACCAGCGTCTGCAAAAAACTGCGTCCGGGGAAAACGAGGCCGCAAGTGGGAATGAAATACCTTGAACTTCCAATCGTCTTGTTCGAAGTTTCGAAAGTAGTACCAACTCTGAGTGATTTCGAACATGTACAGAAGCTGACGGCTAACTTCAGGTTGCTGCAGAGTGTACAGAAAAATATGGCCCTTACAGAGCTGGCCCAGGTCCCAATGAGAAGGCATCTGCTAGCTAAATTGACTCGCAAACTAAAGAGCGTAGACAAGATTCTCACCCGGTGACGGTGTCAAGAGAGGGAAGAGGCATTGGGAGAGGGGTCAACCAATTGCCGCCTTCGTCATTAAGTACCCAGCTAAGGATTGGCCAAGGTCCAGGGCTTCCGCTTACGTCTGTCAATTCCTCGCCGATCAATCCCTTGCGCGATCAATCTCTACGAACCGTGCTGTTATAATGCCGTGAACATGAATTTTTTCCCGCGCTGTCACGTGGTGATCAAGACCTCCCGAGGAAATACAGGCCAGAAGAGTTGGTCCGGGTAAGACAGAGCAGCAATACTGTAGGAAGGAACCCAAACCCTACCCGTAAAAATCCGACCGTCTCCAGTCAGGTTCCGAAGCTTCTCGACATACGCACGTGATGGCGCGAAAAATTGCGTGTTCATAAAATTATGCAAACGGCTGTAACTCGGAAGCACGTTCTCCGGACTCAGGAGAGATCGACAGTCAGAATGAACGCCACTCACAACATGACATCAATGTCCTGTTCGATTGGCGGCCACGAATTCGGTGGTTACCGTCCACCAACAGAATGCCCAAAGATGCGGTAAGACCCTGAATCCTACTGTATCATAAGACGTGATACCCGGTCGTAGAGGGCCCACAGTGTTGAGTGAATGAGTAGAGCTCCGATCAAATCTCTCTGCCTGTTCAGGAAGTTTATCCGGTGTTCGACTCCCAACCATAGCCTGTTCGCGGAGAACTCGGGAGACCCAAGGAGAGTGGAATACGCGGAGGAAACCTGCAGCTGTTCGTAGGCAATGTCAGACCTTGATTGAAATACCTGTTTCTGTCCTCAAAACATAAGAAGCTGCGGAAATTCTCAAACGCGAACGCGTTGTGTCGACTGATGCGGTTTTCGGCTTGTACGGCTTTTGACCATTGGACCGACGAGGTAGATACGTGGGTCGAATTAACGGCGTTGAAGGACAAGTCAGCGTTAAAACTCATCATCAATTTTATGGGCGGTGCGCGAGTAAATTAAATCCATGGATCATGTAGCCACTCAAAGGGGATGGATGGCTAAAGACGTTTATAAACCGCGGTTGAGAAAGCGGTCGATGAAGACGGTCTGAGATTTCATCTGGGAGGTTGAATCTTTGGCGAGATGGAAAGGCAGTTGGTCTTATTTTCCGAGACAGAGTTCACCAATACATTTAAGTCAAGTGGCTGGATAGAGGGATGAGCGCTGAAGATTCCATTCTTGATAGATTGGTTAAGTGAGCAATCTGCTTCGAGAAGGCCAAGGAAGCCACGATTCGCGAGGAATTTGACCTAGAGTTCGATCTCAAGGAATACACGGAATGGCAGTCGCACAATGAGAACGAGGGGAATGGTTCATCGACAGCAGTGGCCGAGGAAGTAGGGGACGAGCACCCGGTGGAGATGACGTCGTTGACAGGTAAAAGTGCCACTTCAAAACCAAGCACAACAGCAGAAGGCATTTGTTAGGCGGGAGAAGAGATAGACCAGTTGAGAGCGGAAAATGGATGTCTTACGAAAGAAGGACCCAGAATCTCGGCCAGATACTTTGAATATTCCGATCCCGAATCGGGGACATGGGAGACGAGAAAGGCCTAGAAGGGCAATCTGAAGAGGAATCAGTAGATAGTGATAATTTCGTCTTGTTTGTGTGAACATTGGCATCCGTAGGACATGACCGCTGCGCGATCCTTGAGGGAACTCCGTAGTTCATAGGCAGTCGTATGATTGGAACCAATTGGTGTCAGCGACCCGACAAGGATGGGAGAGCGCATAAATTCGATAAAGTACAGACCTAAAGACATCCAGAGAGCTGTATTCATCTTGAGGTTCACAACATCGGGACTGTCCAGTCAGGTGAAATATCTTGAAAGTTGAGTTGAGTCTTGGCGGTCTTGTCTTCTCCTGTCCCGCCCGAGTTCGGGCTGTTTTGGGCAGTGTTTTGTTTCATTTGTGAAGGAGAGTCCCCGGCAAGGTGCGAATGGGCGAAACAAGGCAATTGTGAGCGATCGGCCATGGCGGTGGGAAAGAAGCTTAAGTCACGGCCGTGACTGTGACTGCCGATCTCTCTCTCTCAATCCTGTTCGCAACCCAAGCTACTAGACGACCAAAATCGATTTCCCGTCAGGAAATGTCGTCTGAACTGCCGTACTCCTACCTTCCACGCAACGTATCTGCCGGTTTAGGCATAGAAGGTTCAGTTCAGTTCAGGTTCAGAGCCTCTTGCTCTGAACGCCGAATCTGAACCTGGCGTTCGGTTCAGGCCTCCGCCGAACCTTGAACCTGAACGCGCGTTCAGGTTCGGTTCAGGTTCGAACGCGGTTCGAATCTAGAAACATTCGACCTCCCAAAGTAAGTGTTCTCAGCACCAGAAACATTCCGTGAGCGTACGTGTTCACTGTATTATCCTCAGTAACAGTGCAGGTAGCCATTCGAGTATGAGTTTTGTGCCTTAAACATGTTTAGTTCAAACACAGGTCATGATAGAATGGTGTGTCATGACTTGAAGACTAGAACTCACGATACAGGCCTGGATTCTGGTTATTCAAAGGTGGACAACCATATTTTCTGACTATCACTGCTGAAAAATAGAGCTCTGTACCCAAAGTCAACTCTAAATCACTGTTGAAGTATCGAAAATCATACTTCAGGTTCAATTTCGGGTTCGACGTTCGAATGCATCCGTTGTCCCCGGAACGTTGAACCGAACTTGCCATTCAGGTTCAGCATTTTCCTGAACCTGAACGCCGAGCGCGCGTCCGGTTCAGGTTCGGTTCAGGTTCGGACCGATTTCCGAACCGAACCTTCCTACCACTATTTAGGCATGACCTCTGCCTGTGCCTGCAAGCACAATCCGTAGTAAGCATATCTGTACATCCGCGGGTTTCATATTCAGAATTTAGCTCCTCTGGACCTCAAAATAGAATTCAATCGTTGTGTATTTCCTCAGCTATGGCAACCTGACTCCGTACTTCGTTTTCCCCTGGCTTCACCCACAGCTGACTGTGCTACACCACCGGACAGTATGTACAGCCTTCGCAACAACTTTCTCTCTAGCGGATACCGCAGATATAGCTCGCAGGCCAGAGTCCGACTCACGGCTCTCGGATCTCCGTGTCTGTTCGGTAAACTTGACATCCTGCGATTGCGTCAGGACTCTCTGGATGGCTCTTGCATCCCTCCTTCGCAGCCTGCCATAGTTATAATAGAGAGCTTGCGCAAAACCAAAAGAAAAACGGGGCAAATTGCTGGTTCCTCTGGTAAGGTGGGGGTCGTGGGAACCCAGCACTCTTAGGTAAGTAGAGCGTGACAACTTTTATTCCAGTGAAATGAGGGGATGTAAAAAAATTCTACTTCCTAGGAAATGCTCTAATAAGTAATACAATGAGCTCTTAGGAAAGATTTTCATCAAAATCTTCACTGTGAAGGTGAAATAAGAGGTTCTTTCCTTTTTTTGGAAAAAGTGCACCAAATGCATTTTGATTTGATCTGGCACGATGTTCACTTTGTTTTATTATTAAGCAAAAATTGAAATGATTATATAATCAAACACCTGATTTTCCCATGGCTTTAGAAACATGTTGTGGTCACATTGCAGCCTCATTGTTGCTGCACAAACTTCTCTTCCCACTACCACATCCAAGACCTATGGGTAGACAGTCAAGAAAGAAGAGAGCAAGCATTGTTAATGCCTGAAAAGGGACAGCAGCACTCAGAAGTGTGTGCATTCTTATCAACTCATTATTTTATTGATCCTGGTCTCTAGAGCATGTATCTAGCAGAGAAACTACCCCAGACCAGCCAGAGAGTGGGAGCTTGGACACAGGAAACACAGAATATCCAGCAGTGAGCAATAATGAAACCACCCAAGCTATGAAATGGGACTTAGCACTCAGTGAGGAGCTCCCTGATACAGAGTGCATGGAATTGCAGGAAGGCCTTGGGGATGAAGAAGATGTTGAACTTGTCCATGAATCTGCATTTGATGCATTCACAAAGTTTCTCAGTGATGCTCAGGTGGCTGCTCAGGAACTGGAATGCCAGCAGATCGGTAAAAAGAGGAAAAGAGGAACTTACACTGGAAAATCAAAAACAACAACTTGGCAAGCAAAAAAAGCAGAAGAGAGACTCAGAGGGCTTGGATATCACAATCTAAAGGACATGTTTGCAGCCCAGACTGCAAAAAAATCTGGGCAGAACCTCACACCTAGAGATGAAGAACCAGCCAGAGAAGTAGGTTTAAGTTATGCCACAGTTGCTTCACAAGATCTAATAATTTCCAGGAAGCTACTGTTTCTGAGCCAGAGATTCTTGCTTCAGAGCCAGAATTATCTGAAGAGCCAGCTTTATCAGAGCCAGAGATTATCACTTCAGACCCTGAAACATCAGAGCCAGAGAAGTCAGGGCCAGAGATTATTGATTCAGAGACAGAATCCTCAGAGCTAGAATCCTCAGAGCCAGAATCAGAGCTGGAGCCAGAGCCATGCATGGAACCTGTAAATCTTGCTCATGTCAAACTCAAAGAACTACTTGAAGCAATCTCAGATATATCTGATAATGACCTTGAAAGCTTTTCAGACAAGGCACTGAATCGACTCAATTACAGAGATTTTCTGCTTTGGAACAAGCTGCAGCATGAATAGAGCTAGAGAGCAAAAATAAGAATCATGACCTTGTATTTTGAGGGAGAATTTTTGCAATGCGGGGAACAGTGACCCTGTATCTTGACTAGACTCTATCATACAAATGGAGAAAAGCTTCAATGATCATTGCAAAATCTCAGGTCCATGGAGTTCATCTAGCATGCAGAATTCGAGACTGGCTGCATACCTATCTTGCAACAGGTCAACTTCCAATCCATAGAATTGGTCATTATGCATCTTCTCCTCTAGATGATGAAGATATTGCCCTCTCTCTGAAATTACATCTCCAAGCTGTTGCTGCAAAAGATCGTCACTTTGAGCAAACACAGTTGTTGATTTTATCAAGTTGGAGGAAATGCAAGCAAAGCTTGAAAAGAAAGGTGTTCCAATCCAAGAGCGACTGATCTCTGAACAAACTGCAAGGTGTTGGTTGAAAGCTCCTGATTTTCAGTTTGGCTGTCAAAAGAATGGCATGTATTTTGATGGTCATGAGAGAGAAGATGTTGTTGCATATTGTGATGCATTTGTGAAGCGATGGATTGAAAAATACGAACCACGGATGGCCAAGTACAATCATGATGGTGTTGCAATTGAAATCCCAGAAGGAACTTGCCCTGATAGAAAGCCATATCGACTCATCCTTGGTACACATGACAAATCAACATTCTATCTTCATGAACAAAATCTGGATGGATACATCCATCCTTCAAAGCAGCACCAGAACCAAAAGGAGGGGGAGAGTCCCTCATGATCTCAGAGTTTTTAGTTCCCGAGTGGGGACATCTTGTGCATGGTGACCAAGAAGCTTGATTATTCTTTGAGGCTGGGAAAAATTGAGAAGGCTACTTTACCAATACTGAATTGCTCCAGCAAGTCAAAAAATCAATTGATTTTTTTGATGCAAGAATGGGAGGAACTGCTACTCTATTGCTTGCCTTTGACAATGCTCCTGGTCATCTTAAAAGAGCACCAGATGCACTTTCTGCCTGTAAAATGCCCAAAGGACCAAGTGCAACATGGGGACAAACTATTTGGATGCACAAAGGTGCCTCACCTAATTTGCCTCCTCAAGATTTGTATTGGCCTGATGGCCATCCCACAATGCCTGGCTGGTTTAAGGGAATGGAACAAATTTAGAAAGAACGTAGCCTTTGGAAAGATGGGCTCCTGGCTCAATGCCCTGGTTTCAAATGTGAAAAAGGAGTAGCTGACTGCTGCTGTCAGCAAATTCTTTTCAACCAACCAGGTTTTGCAAACCAGAAATCTGCACTTGAGGAATTTATTGAAAGTCAGGGACATATTTGTGATTTCTATCCCAATACCACTATGAACTCAACTTCATTGAGATGTATTGGGGTGCAGTAAAGTTCAGATATCACAAGAGTCCCCAGACCAGTAATATGGAAGAGATGAGGGCAAATATCAAAAGATGCCTTGATGATGTGCCAAACTTGTCCATTCTTTGATATGCAAATAGAGCAGCATGGTTCATCTCAGCATATGCACAAGGGCTGAATAGATCACATACTTAGATGAATTACTGACTGGCATCACTCAGTGTTTTGGTGCGAACACCCATCGAGAACAATGCTACGGAATGAGTGGGAGGGGTCATTCACCAGTTGCCAGCCGCTCATGGTGGTAATGCCGAAAGCACACGTTATGATGTCACGTCACGTCACGCCTTCGTACAGTCGCCGTCGGCCTTCTCACGCTCCAACGCTCGCCATGGCCTTTCATTACAGCCTTCCACCTCTCGACCTTGGGTCCTACGGTGTCCTGGAATTTAAGATAAACCTGATTACGGGTCTCCTCACTGGACTCACTTTCATTGTTCTCTGCCGTGCCTCGCATATTTCGAGTACTTAGTATTGACTTAGTAGCCAACTCTCCATGCCGCCACTGGCAGGTAACAACCCAGCTGGTCCGGACATTAACCAAAAAAAAAAAAACGTTCCTCACAGGTGCAAGTCGCGCTAGTTACCAGGGGAATCTCTCGCATCTGCCGAATGGAAGCAAAAATAATCATACGTTTCAAGGCTGTTAAATAAGCGCGTAAATGTTAGGGATTCGATGGGTGGGCGGCCGATAAAAAGAGCGCAAATTATGTAATACAAACACTGCAACTCTGTGAGTAAAGACGAATCACCCGTGATGGTGAACGAGTGTACCACACCGTCTATCACACACGAAGATCATTAAATTGGGCTGTCTTTACGCATGGAACCACATAGACTTTCAAATCAAGCAGAATATTATTATATGAATTCACTGGAACATGAATAGTGTATAAAAGACAAGCACCCCACCAGAAGCGCCAACGGAAGACCTTCGAACAACCAAGCCACAGAAATCTTCTTAAACATTTCTCTAGCCTGAGATTCCGCAAGATGTGTTATATTTGATAAATGGGGAACTCACTACTTATTTTCGCGCGCTTCGAGGGACTAGGACCGTCTTCATCATCCGTGCCATATCCGGCGAGTGTACGTTTGAGCATATTCAGTTCATTGCTGACTTTCGGGGCCGCTGTACCGGTCTCCCTGCCTACCCATTTGATGTAACGTTTATGAGCGTCGGCGACGAGACGTGTGGTGACGCCTAGATAAAAGTTCTCCCAGTCGATCGTAAAACTCTCCTTGTCCGGTAAATGGCTTGGAAGGCGGATTTCCCCATACGAATGAGCACTATCTCGGTTTGGCTCTTCGCGAGATCGCTCGCGCCAGGGATTACGTGTTAGAGGAAAACGAGTCAGATCACTCAAAAGGGACAACGTAGTAGATGAGAATACCCAGCCGTGACGCAATGGTTCCTGCCATTCAGTCAGCAGGCAGCAAAAAACACATGGTTACAACTCGTACCTTCGTCTCGGGATCCCGGATGTATATATATATCCATCTTGATAGCTTCAATGGCGTGCACCCAGGTGTGTCCATCATCATACACCATTTCGCCTAAACCTGGAACCCAGTCTTTGGAGAATGTGGTGTGATCAACAAGGCTTGAGGGACGGGATTTGCTCGTGGATTTACAATTGGGGTGGAGACGAATTTAATCGTGATAACGGTGTCCACGGTGTACTGTGAACCATGCAGTAGCTTTCGCATCCAAGTCCGGGACAGATTGAGAATAGCCGGCTTCAACGATAATACCATATTTAGCAAAGCCTTGGGCCCGGAGTTTCTTTCCAGAAGACGAGGTCGGGGATTCGTCCACGCCTGGTGCCTGGTATCGAAATTTCAGTGTTGAGCCAGACGATGAAAGACTTATCGCAAGCTGCGATGTCCGTGAAAACATTTATCATAGTCCCGAAAGATTCCTGGACAACGGTGGGGTAGGTCACAATCAGCATTCCCGTCTCGTGCAGGTACTCTAGCCTTAAAAGGGAGTTGGAGGAGCGCGATTAATTAAAGCGAAAGGGACTGACTTGAAGTCCCGCTCTTCTGAGAGTTTGTTCCGCAGCTCGTTTGCCATTTCTGGTGACATCTTGAGCTGCTGTGGAGACACATCGGTATAGATTTAACGGGTGTCCCACAAGACCTACAAGTGGCTCAATCTGCGCAGAGCCCGCTTTCGAACGGATCCAGACTTCTCCGATTGGCTTGGCTAAATGGCTTGCGCCGCTTAGCGGAGTTTGAATTTGGCTGGGCGGGCGTGGCGGGCGTGGCTTGCGGCGTGGCTTGACTTGTGCTCGCTTAACACCAAACCATTCCACTGTAAGTAATTCGATTATATTTTCTCTGCCATGCTTCCATGCCTATCTCCTTCATTGGCATCCTCTTACATCCATCCCTTGCCCCCAGGCCACAAACTTTGTCGGCTCCAAACATGACATTGTAATTATCGAGGATGTGAGCCGTTGATTGCCTCCGGCGAGCAACCTTTCTCGTCTTTCTGGGTGAATATAACTGTGTCTCGGCTCTCAGTGTCCTACGAACTCAATTCTTTCAGCCTCCCCAACACATTTTGGATTAATGGGATGGAAACCATTCCCGATGCCCCCACTCCCACACTACACTAGTACAATCATAATAATTCAGGCCAATACAAGCACTCTAATCCACCCCGCAAACTGAATCTACGATATGAACGAGGGCGCTAAGTCGAGTGAGATATCTTTTTTGGACATCTTCGTGCCCATTTTGTTTGAAAATTGCTCTCCACTGCCTGATTAGCGACATTACCTGTTTCCCACAGGAGTACGCCGTTGGTCGGGCGGGCCTTTCTCTCCTGAGTTCTGGTACGTTTTGTCGGTTTTTCGTCGTCAATTTCGTCGTCTCCTTTGTGCTTCGACACAGTGATCCCTGGACCTTTCCGTTCCTTCGTTAGGTGAAGGTTTTGCCTTTTTGGCCGGCGGCTCTCCGTCGATTTCTTCGTCCTCCTTGTGCTTCAACGTCCCATTCACCATGACGGATATGGGATCTGTAAGGGGGAAGTGGGGACGGTTAACTAAGTTACTTGGACAAACTAACTTAGCCTGCCACAAGTAACTTAAAGTTAACTTAAAGTAACTTGTGGCAGAGTAAGTTAATTTCGCACGTAAAAGTACAAGTTAATGATGCCATCAGATGGCATAAGTTACTTTTGCCGAGCTAACTTATTGTTAACTTGGAGGGATTGGAGGGCCAAAGGACACAGTTTAGGCATGTAAATATGTTCAAAACATATTATAGAGGATGTCTGGATATTGCTACAATGCCGGCACACTGTTTTTTGGCCTTGCACCTCCAGAAATCACCTCAAACCCCTTATTTCTTGAACTTGAACTAAAATTAAGCACTACAGACTCGTGAAATACATCCCGAAGTTTTCTTTGAAGTAACAAAATCGATGTTTAATGCTTTCTGACTCTCGCCGTAGCCTCAGAAGCCAATTGCATCGAAAAGTGGTGAGTGAGAGGTTGTGAAGATATGATCTGCCCTATGTACTGCAGAATTAATGTCCCTGACCTTTGCCAGAAACCATAGAATGATACCAAAGTCTCAAAATGCGTCTCCTTGAACCTTCACAGGCTAAGAATGTGTTTACTTGCGTGAATTGATGGTATAAGTGAAGTTTGGCGGTAATTGATGCCATCTGATGGCATAAGTTACTTTTGCTGATCTAACTTGGCGGGCGAAGTTAACTTAAAGTAACTTTAAGTAACTTGATCAAGTAACTTCACCCTTCCGATCAATGGTGCACCCACACTGACCCGAACCCAAGCCCGGATCACAGGTCACCCAAAATTCTGAGCCCTATCGCGGGTCAGGCCTGGGTCGGGATCAAAAGCCCGGGTCGGGTAGCGCTTGGGCTTGGGCCTTGACCCGCGACAACACTACTAGCAGACTACCAGGAGGCTCCCGAAAACCCGACACTGCGACACACTTTGTGAATCCGACACACAGCAACAAAACCGACACACCTAGTTCACATCTCACAAAGTACGACGCATTCTCTGAATAATTTCTTTCCCTCTAAATTAACTTTCATACTTACTGAGCTCGCGATCCTCGTGCTGATGGCATTACACCTTCAAGTTCGTTATATAGTTTCTGCATACATCCATGACTTGTTCCTCAGTTATTTATCGCTGGACCATGAGATTTGGAGTGTGTCATGAATGGGACAATTTTCGGATGATATAAGTGACGTGTATTATTTTAAATTAGTGTACTGGTACTGGATACTTCGTAACTTAGGTGATGACTGAGAATATTACATGGGCGGGTGCCCAGTGGTGGTAATTCACTTCCGGGTTGATGTGCCTCGCCCTACCTGTGCCGAGGTGCGCCACCTTTCTTATCCACATTGCTGGACACAACCTCCGCCTTATGCCCAACCCGGCGAGTGACTGCGCTCACCTCGGAGCCCGCCCACCACGGATGCCGCATGTGACGCTGCAGTGTCAATTCCCGCAGCGTTCAGCTCGAAACCGCCGCTGACTGCGCGTGCTAGGCGTGACCGCCATGCCTCGTTCTCGATTGTTGTTGGATGTTGAGGCGTGGGCGGTAGACACAGGAGTCGGTCGTGATGGCTCGTGCGCAGTGACTGCAATCTGTGAATAGTGAATAGTGTTTTGCTGCCGAGAAATGAATTAAGATCATTTCGGAACCAGTGAGTATAGTTGAAGACATACTGTTTCCAACCGCCTCACAAGCAGTGGGACTTCCTCTGTCCTCTGCTATTCGTGTTTCTCAAGGCTTCCGTGTGGCCTCGGGGGGCATTGGCGGGGCGTTGCGCCCCGCTGATAGATGTTGATGAAGGATTGCGAACATATCTGCATTGGGTTGTTCTATGTCGAATTCTGTGCTGTGTGCCGGATTTTGGGATGTGTGTCGGAATTACAAAGTGTGTCGCTGTGTCGGCGTTGGTATATCCTCGACTACCGGCCATTTCAACTTATAAACAGTGATGAAAGCACTTACAGACCCTCTGGGAGAGTGCACAATGATTACTTATGCTCAGAATACTTTTGAGGTGTTTGGAAGTATCTACTGGGGTCTTTACTTTGTCTTGTCAGAACCGTATAAGTTAAGCTGTCAGCAAGTTAGTTTCGCCAAGCGTGGGAAAAGTACCGTAAAGTACCGTAAAGTTAGCCCCGCCAAGTTAAATGGGTGATCAAAGTTAAAGTTAGGGTTCACAAGTTACTTTATTCACTCTCTCACCCAATTAGGGGCTTCTCGACTACGCGGATGCTTTTTCCTGCGCACAAAGCATTTGTTCATCAGACTTTTGACAGATTTGTTGCGGCGTTGTGCAACGCCAAAAAACGGCAAAAAACGCGTGAAAATGCCATAAAACGGGACAACACACAATGCCGACAATTGGCCGACAATGCCAGAAAGTTTGGGTGAATAACTTTGGAATGGGTGATCACTTCCGCGGCCGAAGACTTCCTTGGGACTGTTCAGGACCATGTCAACCCCGAGGAATATTTTCAACCTCAATCTTTGCCTGCACGTTCCACAAAAGCGAAGTCAATTTGGTCCCACCACGCGAAAATGCGAAAAAACACGTGAAATGCCACAATCAAAATGTCAAAAGACTGATGTTGAAGCTGGCAATCATCGGGTCCAAGCCATTTTTGTAAGCCAAAGCTTAACTCTCACCAATCTCTCCCTCACTTCCCATACTCAATTTCACAAACCACGCCCCCGCCCAATTGATGGCATCAGACAAAATGGCTTGCGCACGCCATTTTGTTTGCAGCGATGAGCGGGGGGAATTTTAAAAAATAGTTCATTGAGTGTATATAGCATTGCACGTACAAATTCATGATTTCCGATGGTTTCTACACCCACGCCATCCCGACATTGACTAATTTTCATCGCAAGCCAAGGGGGAATCGGCATTCGAAAAAAGAATATCAGGTCAAAAAGTTTTTTTCGACCTTGAGCCGACCCTCCCTTCCCCCTCTCCTTCTATATTGGGAAAGAGTTTCCCACCCCTGAGGGCGGGCCGCACACCCGGCCTGAGCGGCTTTTAATAAAAATGGTATCATAATATTTCTGATATACATTGACGTCGTGTACGGTACTTGACACTCTTCCTGCACCCTCTAGGCCTGTCTCTGCTGCTTTGTACTTCACCTGTGTCCACTGCATGCTTTGCAAATCCAACTCTTTGGCAACACCACACCCTCCAAGCCCATACAAGAAACATGGAACTAGATGGTGTCACTGTGAGTTAAAAACAAATGAAGAGATACCATATAACCGACCCATTGCATCTCGCATCCTTTCTTGGAACACTCGGCCACTAGTGACCTGTTGTTCTTGTCGGCATTCCAAGGTGAGTTGTCGCATTTGGGGGCGCTGGGCTGAAGTGAATGTTATAAAGTGTAGGACTATATTGTATACTGCTTACCTGCTTTTATTTGCTTCCTTCGGCTATTTTGCTGCTTGTGCAACGCGAAATTGTGAGCAAGAAATGAAAATTTTGATGGCTGAGCTCAAGCTATGGTAGTTGGCTCGTGAGCCGCCACTCCAAATCCGGAAATTGTAAGAAAGCATCGCTTACACAAGCTTTGGGCATGGAAAACATGCCTACTACTCATCCCACATCGCTTAAACACGCTTTTTGAGGGGTTTAGAAGCTCATATATAACATTGACTAGAAAATTTTTCAGCCTGACTAGGGCCCCCCCCTCCCCCCCACCCCATATCCGAAATTTTAATGCCGATTCCCCCTTGTCGCAAGCCACGCCCCCGCCCGTTTGATGGCATCAGACAAAATGGCTTGCGCAAGCCATTTTGCTCGCGGCGACTAAGGGCCGAAAATCAGCTATTATTTTGGAGTTCAGTGCTCAATAGAACAATGTAAGTAGCAATAGAATGATCTCCGAAGCTTGAATCAAAAAACTCTATCCACACTGGGCACAAGCCACTTTGTCACCAGAATGGCTTGTGATGGCATTCGACATGTTCAACTATCATCGACCCAGTGCCAATTCACCAAGATCTCGCTGCAACATTCTAGGAGTAGGCAAACTAGATATAACTGAGATGGTATTGACCTTATTATGGCATGAGTTCCCTGACTTTTCGCAACAAGCCATGCCTACGCCCATTTTGATGGCGTCAGACAGAATGGCTTGCGCAAGCCACTTTGTTGTCGAAGAAAAAGAATAATTTCCTGGCACATCCTGGACCTGAGAAGGCCCCAAATCAGTAAAATGCGTTCATTAGGACAGTTTACATCAAACAATTGAGTATTTACGCCCATTCAGTTGGTTATAGTCAAGACCCTGGTTTAACCGATGTCAGCTATGAGAACCACAACCCCAAGCAGATGTCCAAGGGCTGGTTTCACGTCTACTAGAGTATCCAAAGCCTTTTTGTGAAGGAATCTGTTCAAATTTCAGTTTGAGGTACTGAATACTTGGGTGGTTCAAAAGTCGGGTGAGTTGAACACTGTTTTTGTGAATATCTTTACGAGTAATTATGTTTACATAATTCTCGTTTCTAATCAAACGAAGGGCGGAAAAAAGTGCTCGATTTTTACTTGTCTCCGCTCATTCGTGTAATTGTTTTATGCCGTAATATCATTAGAAACTTCAAAACCATTAGCTTTTTTGTGATACTTTTATGAACCGTCCGGAAGGGGCAGAGTCTGATATGGTAACAGATTCCCCCTGGGGCCGGTTCAATCCCGGGCGCACCATTTTTTTTTCTTTCTCTTGATCCCTATATCGAAATTGCACCACTTGTTGTTGGCAACTTATCAGACTGAATGGATGGGGACCTTTCACATTTTTTGCAGACACACATTATGGTAGGTGTAATGGTCAACATTGCTTTCTCACACTTGACCGATCAGTCCGATGATCCCCAAGCTGCCAAAAGCCATACACGATCACGTGTTGACGTGTTCGACATGTACAAGGGGCTTATAAGAGTTATATACCATCACAAATACAATGTTATAGGCTCTCAAATTTGAAACATAGTAACTTGAGTCGCAATATTGACGCGACACCAGATAAGTAGCTCAAATTTGTAGTATATCACTGATTGCCACTTTTAGGCCCATGTTCCCTAACCTTCTCTCCCCCACATTGTTCTGTATTCAGATACACCATCTGCATCCTCACAGCAGGTGGTTTCCCCTCCTCTGAGTCTGAATCAACTTCGATCTGGCAATGTTTCATAGATGTGCATTCAGTTGGGCTTTGCCCATGCTGCTGTCCACACCCACCCGAAAAGTAATTTTTTTCAAAGTATTCTAGTGGTCACCTATATTTGTGAGGTTCTAGACCCTATGGACTCAAAACAGGTGAAAAACGTGTGTAGTAACACATCACGAATCAAATATGCTGTTCCACATCCAGCCCGTATATACACCCAAAAAGGTAAATTTTTTTCAAAGTATTGCAGCTGTTGGATTTTAATGGTAGCTTGTAATTATGACGTTCCAGAGCCCATGAACCCAAAACAGGCACAAAAAGCGTGTGGTAACACACTGCAAATCAAATATGCCATCCCATATGCAGCAGGTCCACACACTGAAAAAGGTAATATTTTGAAGGGTGTTGCGGCTGTTGGATTTCAATGGTAAGTTCAATTTGTAAAGTTCTAGAGCTCATGAACTCAAAAAAAGTGAAAAAAGCGTGTGGTAACATGCTACAAATCAAATATGCCGTCCCATATCCAGCAGGTCCACACATTGAAAAAGGTAATTTTTTGAAGGGTGTTGTGGCTGTTGGATTTCAATGGTAAGTTCAATTTATAAAGTTCTAGGCCCATGAACTCATAACAAGTGAAAAAAGCGTGTGGTGACACACTGCAAATTAAATATGCTGTCCCATGTCCAATATTCAATTTCCAAGTCAGTCACCGTGTTTGATGCACCTTCCAAATAAAGTGACTTGATTTAACGCCTTGCGGTTGTTCGTATGACTGGATATGCTGGATTCAGAGTATTTCGAGCCCCAAGAAACTAATTCTCTTTTAAAAACCGTGTGGTGACAAATGCAGATCCTGATATACAGTCTCCAAGTTGGTCACTCTGCCTAATGCTCCTTTCAAGTAAAGTCTTCATTAAATGCTTTGCAGTGGTTTGTATGATTGGATATGCTGTATCAAGAGTGTTTCGAGCTCCGAGAGGATGAATCCCTTTAAAAGTGTATGGCAACAAATATAGATCCCGAATTCAGTTTCCAAATTGGTCACTATGCTTGTTGCACCTTCCAATTAAAGTAACTTGATTTGATACTTTGCGGTTGTTCATATGGCCAGGTATGCTGTATTCAGAGTACTCTGAGCTCTACAAAACCAAAGCTATTTCAAAAAGCGTGTGGTAACAAATATAGATCCAAATATTCACTTTCCGAGTCAGTCACTGCGCCTGATGCATCCTCCAAATAAAGTAACTACATCCAATGCTTTGTGGTTGTTCTTGTATCTTGATATGCTGTATTCAGAGTGTTTTGAGCCCCACAAAACTAAATCCCTTCAAAAAGGAGTGGGGTAACAAATGTTATTCTTAATATCCTGTTTCCAAGTCAGTCATTGTTCTTGATGCACCTTCCAAATAAAGTAACTTCACGTGGTCCCTAGAACTCAGAAATCCTGGAGACCAGGAAAATCCAACCATCCCCTTTGGTTTCATCCCTGAAACCTGAAATCTGAACCATTGTTTTCCCCTCAGGGAAATTCATTCACTTGGGCACACTGAAAAATTACCATTACATAATTACGAGTACCTTTTTCACTACAGGTGGACACTCGGAAGCCTGGTCTATCAGTTGAGCTTCACAAGCCCACCGGCTTGCGTGTGAGGTATGGGTTGCCCTCTTCATTATTCATGGTGACGACAAGCATTCCCCCAATATTAAAATTATGGGACAATTGATGTCCTAGGTACCTGCGGGGGACATATAGTAATGTATCTGTCACATAAAATCCAATGCTAGGACCCTACAGGATGTGCTGTGAGTGCAAGCCATTTTGATTTTTTGGCTGATGCCAAGCTGGCAAAATGGCTTGTCAAGCCGACAAAATGGCTTGCAAGCCAAAAAGCCGGGCGTGGGCGTGTGATGCCACCAAAATCCACGCCCACGCCCGAAACAAGCCATTCCGCGCTGGCGCAAGCCACTTTTGCAAACCAAAAACTTAACTCTCCGAACAGATCAGCGCTTCAAAACTTCGTGAGTTGGGATTCAGCAACAAATGCATAAAATCACCGATTCAGCTAGGTACTTCATCGACGCTACCCAGATTCATTGCACTGACTACATTTGAGGCTGCTGGAGTATGGAGGCCGCTTGCGGTGCGACCAGAGACTTATTCTACCACGGCGCCAGCTTGAGCAGGGACAGAGACGGGAGCAGCTGCCAAAGAGACTCGAGGGATGATCCCGCGCCCGGGTTGCATGTGAAGAGATTGGAGCCTGCGCGCCCCCGGGAGAAGGGGAATTATAGGGCGCTAGTAGCTGTATTTGGATTCTCCTACGACACAAGTCATTTGCCTGGAAGAGAGAATATCGGAGTGTTGCAGTCGGAAAGAAGGAGGCGTTGTTTATATCACAAGGCTGTGTCAAACAAACTTGCCTTAATCGCAGTAATATACGCGGAGCTAGCAACCGGCTGATCGGCATCGGTCGGCATCGCGTTTCAGCGGCATCCAGTGCCGAGGCAGAGGATCCCAATGGAATCCACCGGCCCACGGTAAGGTCTAGCTCAGGTATATTGGACCTCACTGTATATCAGTGGACCTTCTTTTGAAGGCTCGTCTATTGATTTGCATCAATTCTCACTGCATTCCAATGTAATTTCGCGCGTCAGCGGCTCTTTCAACGCGCTGAACTACATCGCAGTCCAGTGGATTTCAATGGACCTAGACCGTGGTCATCCCATTGGTTTCTTCCCATCTCCAATGTACACCGTTCAGTTCCAATGGACTACAATGGCGCACATCTGCAACAGAAAACCAGCGGTTGCCATTGGTTTCCGGCGTGAATCGTCGGAATCCAGTGGTTCATCCAGACAGAAGGACTACTGATTTCTTCATGAAATGAATGAAATTGAATATATACACAAAATTTACCAGTCAAGACCTTCTTGAACCAGAATTTCCATTCGTGAACATGTAGTCTGGTGGCGCTATAACTCGTAAACGGCCGACCAGATCCATAAGTGTCCTTTGATTTGATATGAAATGAAGGAGTCATCGCGGGCTACGTCATAGTGAGGTCTGAAAGGTCACTTTATTAGATGATTTCAGATCTGTGCCTGGGTCAAACATTGGTGAAGAAAGGAAGACAATTCATGCAAATTTATTAGTGTTCGATGCCGCTCACTAAATCAACTTTGTTGTTACTTAGAGAACGGTAACATGAGGTCAACGCTTCTGAGTAACCACTTGCCTATTTTCTATCACAAGTTGGACTTCAGCTACCAACTAACTTCGCTCTCCTGCTCTCAGATGAAACTCAACTTCGGGTTCCTTCCCTGGCGATAAGTTACACCCATTAGATTCACGTCACAGTAGCTGAGGATTTTTCAGTAACATGAAATACATCTTTGTAACAAGCTTTACTGATCTCCCGTCGCCTCTGCCCAGAATGCCTCTGTGAGGCCCAAATCTTTCTTCTGAACTCGTTGGTCCACTCTTTCCGCATAAATCATCATCACAACGTGAATGAAGAAGTCGTAGTTCACGTCCGACATCTGCCGCAGCTGTGACTCGAAGCCATTGAGCCAAGAGTTCAGTTGCTCAGTGGTTTCTGTGTTGGGTAGTAGCCATCTTCGTCACTTCGTTACTTCGCTTACTTCGCTTACTTTCACAAAACCCTCGTCACTTTGATCGCATTTAGTGAAAGTTCGTTACTTCCGATGATTTTCTGTGAGAAAGTTCGTCATTTCAACTCGGCACGTTCAAGAACTCGGAAGCATCGGCCATCAGTGTTTCTTCAGCACAGGGCCGAGCTGTTTTTTTTTGCATATAGATACCTTACCCTAACGCTAACTGCTAACCACTAACCGCTAACCGCTAACCACCCTAACCACCTAACCCAAACACCTAACCTAACCCGAACCTAACCGGCCATGTTCGGCACACTCCCGATACCCATCACTTCGTGATGTGCTGAGCAGTTGCCATGTATCCAACAACTCACGAACTTTCCCAAAAACATGCCAAAGTGACAAACATTCATAGGTTCCCATCAAAGTCACAAAGATCCGCAAACTTAAGCAAAGTAACGAAGTGACGAAGATGGCGTGGACTCTTCTGTGTTGAAAGCACGAGTTTCATGCCGAGTGCCATTTGCGTCCTCCTGTATGATAATGAGATCGGGTTGGGAACCATTAAGCGGCGCTGGATTGCACCACAGCCGACAGAGGATATCTGTCACGTGGTGACTGATGTAGTGCCAGGCATCTACAATGAATTTAGTGGTAGCAATCCACGGACTGTTAGGGTTCTGGGTGACGATGTGTCACAGCAGGCTACAGGCGTCGTCATAGGTGATGAAACTGGGTTTGGATTGAGGGTAGTTGCTCCAGATATTATCTAGAATTTGGAGGACCTGGGGAGAGCTCACAGAGCGGTAGCATTTACCCCAGCCAATGGGGTACCCACATGCCCATTGAACTGTCTGTAAGCAGTAAATTGTCTTTGCCTTGAATGTATGAGCGACCTGCTCGCCAGGAGTATCTCCAAGTGCAGGCAACTCGATGCGAAGTTCAGATCCAGATCTACTGCCTTCCTCCTGTTGCCGACGCACATCAGTGTTTTGACAAATAACTTGTGGCTTGTTTGAGCTTGTCAGCTTGTCGACAAGCTCGCAAGTTCACACAAGCCCGCAAGTGCGCAAGCTTGAAAAATAAAATATATTGTAATAGATACATGGTCACTAAATTGTAGACTGCATTAGGTCAGGAACTCGTGCATATGATGATCAGCGTACGGGTTTACAAAATAAGTATCAAAGGCGTCGAGTGAGTCCAAAAAGTGGAATAGCGTCGTTCTATCATATATATCAGTCGCTGCAGACTGATGGACAGAATAAATGCTTACGAGCCGTTGGCGCTAACTCAATGGACGTCAGGGACTTTGGACCATGCACTGTCCCATCATCGTCGTTCTCGTCGTCAAGTGCTGCCACAGCTTCAGCAGCATTGATTTGAGGTTGTTCCCCCACCAAGACTCTAGCCGTATATGACGACGTTGTCCCCGTTGGAGGTGCTCAGGCCTCTTCTGAGGGAGAAATGCTCGGAGTGGGTGAGAACGCTCGGAGAACCGCGAAGAACTCGCGATGAGGATGAAAGTGCCTGATATGGCGAAGGAAAAGCTCGAGATAACTATATACAAACAGAGACTCTATCTTATCGGCACAGCCACAGGCACCCCCCCTCCAGCTGATGTCCGGCCTCGGGCATCGTACCACGACTCCTGCGTCCCGCCACCTCTACATCCCACGCTCTCCTTGAGCGCCGCCCAATCGAACCACCACGCCTGGGACCAGCCTCTGTGGCTGTCCCTACTTGCCCGGTGGAACTCTGGCGGCCAGCCAGTTTAGAGGGCGTCCCCAGCTGCCGTCCCCGATTGGCGACGGGACTCGGCCATCCAACCCTCGGCCATCCTCTCCTCTGCTTCCGCCATCTCCAGATCTTGATCACTGGGTATGTCCCCCCCTTCGTCACGGGGGTGTTTTTGATCGAGGGTGGATCCTCGTAATGGAATAAAGTGTCGTAGTCGCCGAGAATGTACAAACTGTAAATTCTTTAGCGGAGCGCCGTTCAAATCACAGAGTGAATAAGAATTGAGGAATTTAGCATAAATTAGCGCAGGCGCGGACCAGCGCGGCTTGAGTTTATTGATAGACTTGTGGTTTGTGTCTGCCTCGGAGTCATACCACTGGACGAGGTCGCCAATTTTGAACTCGACTATAGGGGCGTTCGCGTCGAAGGAGGCTTTCTGCTCAGCGGCGCGTTTGAGTCAGCGTAGATGTGCCATCCACCGCATGCTATCCGCAATTGCAAAGTGGATGTCGACATCCTCGGGAGCCGTCGGCAATAGTCTGGTAGGGGGCTGCTGCTCTCGTGTGAATGTGCGGCCGAATAGAAGTTCGCGTGGGGTTGCCTTCAGGGCGGTGAGAATGCGATCGTTCATCATCCGGATCGCCTCCTCGAGGTGCTCGGGCCAGTTCTCGGGGATGTCTTCCGGCTGAACGTCCCCCTCCTCGGCGTCATAGTCGGGGGCACAAAGGCGTTTCAGGATGCCTAGCAGAATCTTGTTAGCCCCCTCAATCAAACCGTTCACCCACGGTGAATGTGCCGGCGTCGTGATGTGTTTGACATTGTTAGCTTCGCAGAACTCCGTGACGGCGTTGTTGAGGAAATGCTTCCCGCCGTCCGCCATGAACGAGTCGGACACCGCGAAATCACGGAAGATCCGTGTGAGAGAGTCGATGGTCGTTTTTGCCGTGCCCGCTGACCTGAATTTCGTGCCCCACACAAAGTGCGAGAACGTGACATCGATGTACAAGCCCACGTTCTTGAAGCCGCCTTTGCCGAGTGGGGAGCGAGAGGTAGTCGCCAGCAATGAGCGTGAAGGGCTGGGTCCGGCGGATGGGCTGTAGCAGTGAGTTGAGTGTAGGCGCCCCGAAACTCTTACACCTCGGGCACTCCAACACGACCTGGCGGCAGTCCGTGTCCATCCCGGGCCAGAAATACCGATCCGAGAGTTTGAGCTTTGTGCTCTCGACGTTAAAGTGGCCATTCTGTGCATGGACCTCGAGTGCTGTTTTGAAGCCCAGTGACGTCGGGATGCATTCCGTTCGTGCTACACGCCGTGCTGCTGAGTCCGCCACCCGCCAAAGTTTCCCCTCATCGATCATAAACCCCGCGGCCCGGTGGGCAAAGCGCTTGCGTTCCTGGATCGTTGACCCAACCGTGTGCCCGAGTAAGTAGTCGACTATGGGTGCAAAAAATATATCATCGGCAAAGCGGACTTGTAACGGGTGACTCGCCGCGTTCCGGGACATCTGTCGTAACCGAAAAGATGTCCTGAGTAATCCCTTTCGAAGCTTCCCAGTCGGTGAGGACTGACCAGCTCGAGCCGTCTGTTGCGGTTCGTTCCCTCTCCGTCCACATCCGGCTCAAACCGTCTGCCACTGGGTTTTCGACGCTGGGGTGGTGGCGGATATCGATTATGTTGTGCGCCAGGATGGCTTCTTTCCAGCGGCTGTGATGCGAGTTGAGCTTCTCACGCACCAGCGTGTCCCGTAGCGCTTGACAATCGGTCTCGATCTCGATGGGGGAGCCGTAGATGTAGGGTTCGAACTCGTCGAGGCAGAACTTGAGCGCAGCAAATTCGAGTAAGAATGGCTCGTACCTAGCTTCACTGAGTGAAGTGCGCTTCGAGCAGTACGCTATGGGATGCCAGCGCAACACCTCCCTGCTGTCCTTGTCGATGTGAGGAAATTGTTGTGCTAGGTAACCCGCCAACCCTTCTCCCGATCCATCCGTTGTTACCCGGAACGGGCGCCCGTCGTATTGCGGGGCCTTGAGGATTGGTTCTTGCGAAAGCAAGCACTTCAGCGTGACGAACGCGCGCTGTTGGTCCTCCCCCCATTTATGCTTGAGGGAAGCCGCTTTCAGCGCGCGCTTGTAAGCGCCCTTGCGTACCCGCCAGTTCAAGCTCGGGGACTGGACTTCCACGTTTCGCGTCAGGTCAGTTAGCGGTGCTGCAATCCGGGCGTAGTTCGGGATCATCCGGCGGAAATAATTTGTGAGGCCCAGGAACCCCATTAGCTCCGCCACGCTTTCCGGTACCGGCCAGTTGACGACGGCGCCGATCTTGTCCAGGTTGGGTTTGAGTCCCCCCGGGCCGACCATCGCGCCCGCGAAGAGAACATCTGTGAAGAACAGCTTCGTCTTCGACGGTGAGAGCGATAGTCCCTTGTCACGGCAGCGCTGGAAAATTTTCCTTAGGTTGGCCAGTTTCGTCTCGAAAACATCACCTGGTAAGCAAATATCGTCCATCCAATTGACGAGCTCGCGCCCAATCATGTCCCCGAGGGCAGCCGCGACCATCTCGCAAAAGGTCGTTGGCGCCCCCGTCAAGCCGAAGGGCATGCGTAAGTACACAAAATACCCTCGACCCTCCACATAAAATGCCGTGTACGGTACCGTCTTGTCATCCAGGGGAAAATGACTGCAGGAAAAAAAAAAAAAACCTGAACCCACCACGGGGGACCTTAAACCCTCCGTGAGTCAGGCTCCACTTCTGATCATCCATAAACTTCATCGCCGTCTCCTGCAGCAAATGCCGATCGAGCATCTGCCCCGCGTAATTGCAGCGCGCCCACTCCTCCTGGAAGTCGGGGATACCGGGCACCGCTTCCTGAATTTTGCCATGAACGAACTTAGCGAAACGCTCGCGCTGGGCAGCCGAGGCGTTCTTGTGCATTGGGTCATGGGCCGTGCGATCGTTCGCAATATCCAGAGGGATGTCGGAACCTGCGCCAGTGAACACCTGTGAGCGTTGATCAAAACCGTGACAGAGAGTGTAAAAACAGGACATACCTTCAGGCCGTCCATTTTGTCATCCTGTCCGAGTGATTTAGGATCAGAGCACAGAAAGATAACTATGAAACACACCTTTAATTCCACCGCCCCCCGCCCGTTCGTGCTTCTATATGAGATTAGAATCATGAGCACGACCGAATAATAAAATGAAGGTACACACCTTAGAATTCTCCGTGTGCCCCTGCACGTGAATTGAATCAGAAGGAGAATCACAGCTTAAAGTGAACTGGTGATACTCACCTCATCGCCGCCGGTCTGGCTCGCAATGGCGCTGCCGGTCCGTTGGTCCCAGAATATGTCACATTCGAAAGTTCCTTCGTCCGATGTACGAAGGATATACTCGTTCATAGCATTCACCTTTAAAGCACTTGCAGAACCGTCCAAAAGAGCGTCGATTTTACTGAGGTGGTGGTGCTGAGGGTCATCACGTATATTGGGGCGGTAGAGACGTCCGCTGCGCTCTAGAGAATCTCGTCAATCAAGCATAAAATGGAATTCAAGTCGCAGCTACCTTTGATTGGGGAATCATTCCGGATTGCAGCAGGGATGAGCTGCGACAGCAAAGCAGAATACTTCTTGCTGCCATTTGCGGTGGTCGAGAATTGAACGGGGAAGTCGTCGACAATCACCTGACGAAGGCTCTTCTTGTGGTCGAGTTTGTCGTAGAAATTAACGTGAACAATGCCTGCAGTGGTCAAGTTAAATATTATGACAGAACACAGGCTGACTTACCTTTCATCCGCTGATTAATGTCGACCGTCTCACCTTTAATTTTAGGCTCTGGGGTGGCAAAAACGTTGCGAGGGGTAGGGATGGCCTTCCTCGCTCGAATCAGAGCCTCGGGGAAAGTCACTGAGGCAAGGCGATATAAAAATCCGAATGAGCACTCACCGTTCTCGTGCTCGGACTCAGTGGTGTGTCTATGCCCACCAGACAAAAGCTTCGCAAACAACGGAGGGGGATCCGTCTTGGCGCTCTTCGCGAGCAGGGTCCTATTAGCACTGGTCCCAAATGAAGTCAGCTTCAGAGGATAATCTGCAATTTTTTGCTTACCCGGTTGCCGCAGGTTGGGGCTTGGTTGCCTCAACCTCTTCCTCAGCTGCCTTGACGGCACTGATCTTGGGACTGTTCTTGGGGCTGGAACGGTGGGAGAACAGAGGTACTGAGGTATTTCATTCAAATCGACAGTCACGCGTCACGCACCCCTCTGTCGAGCACGAATTTTGGTTGCTGTCACGCGTCACGAAGGCTTCTGTCGAACCTCCAAGCCGTCACGAAGACCTCAAAACTGCCTAAAAACTGCAAAAAGACGAAAATTTTCGTGAGAATTTCGAAATTTTGGGGGGTGTCACGCGAAAATTCGGCCGCTGTCGAAATGTCGAATTGAAATTTTGGGTCACGCGTCACACCCCCTGTCGATTTGAATGAAATACCTCAGTACGAGGCGAGGGTCGTCTGCAAGCTCTGGATGATCCTTCATATGACGCTGGATCGTGCGCAAGAGGGCATCCTTCTTGAGCGTAGCGTCCAATTTCATGAAGGCAGCAAGGCTCTGAAGCTCGCCGATGAGCTTCCTGTTGAGCGGGCAATCTGAGAGCACAAATGGAGGGTCGACTGGAGTGGACATGGTGGGCAAGAAATAAAGATGCGACCGACCGTGCTTGGAGACTTAAGGAATCACTGGAAATCACAGGCAGATATCAAAAAGGACCGAAAAAGGGCGCCAACATGGCGCCATGATGGCATATTTTGCTTAACGGGGCGGGGCCATATGGACCTGAAACACATCCAGCAGTCTGCGGTGGACTCCAGCAATTTACGATGGAATCCAGTGGCTGTAGACACGAGAGGAGTCCGGTGATCTCCGGTGGTGATTGGCGGAATCTGTCAAGCCCAGTGGTACACAACGCATAACACTGCCCATCAGCGTCCGCCAACGGCCGCCGGTAACCAGTGGTGGCCATCGGTGGCTGCCAGTGACTTTGCTAGTTGAGGGTATATTACTCGGGTTTTCCGGGTACGGGTCCAGGTTGACGGCTTCATACCCCAACCCGTACCCGCGTCCATCCCTATAAGCAGTGCAGGATAGTGTGAGATTATATATGAAATGCTATACCCATTCCAATCAGGTTATTAGGGGCAGGTATTAACGGCCGAGTGGTGGTTCTGACTACCATCATAACATCTGTGATTGGCAGTGCCCCTCTTCAGATAGCTCTAGATGGACGTTGAGCTGAGCATAGAGATGCTTGCAGCCTGAAGTGGGTCGGCCTAACTTATCGCCCCAAGCCACGCTTCTATGAATTTTTTTTGTGGAGTGAGTCCTGGACTATCATCACATGGGTCATGTTTGGAGGTTGGTTGGGCCTAAATATCGGTCCATCTGCTGAATGTAATTGGAATGGAAATCGAAGAGGATTGACTTGGGGGGTGTGGCCATTGTGGGGCATGGCAGATACTCGTAATTATGTATGTAATTGTGCTAAATTTCTCTCTTTCTTTCGAATCCAATTAATTATATACCTCAATGCCTGTGATTTAACTCGGGATATGATGCAATCTAATAAAGTTTGACAAGATTAGCATATGTCAGTTTTCTTGTGATTAGGTGTCTTTACTACAGATAAACGTGATTTGAATAAGGTCTGAATGCAGGGAAAGTGTTTCTTTTCAGTCAGTTCATATACAGGATAGCCTTTGAAACATGTGTACCTACGTTTTGGATCTAGTTCAATACTAGGTGAAGAAATGTTGTATGCATGTGCTTGGACCTATAACCCCCAAATGCAGTCTGAGCAGAAGAAAAATCATTTTTTCAGACAGTTCAAATACTAGACAGACTTTAAAACAGGGCTAACCATAGCTTTTGATAATAGTTTGACCCACATCCATTAGCTGAAGTTCGGGGCAGCAAAATGTCATAAGTCCAAGGTTGGGATATGCAATCATGATTTGTGTTCTGAGCACAGAAAATATAATTTTCCAGACTGTGCAGATATGTAGTCCTTTTCAAATCATACTCAGACAATGTTCTGAACAAGAATCTCACCCATGCATCCACTGGTTGCAATACTGGGCAAGGAAAGTCTTGTATGCATTTATTTGAGATATTTACCAAATGTGGGGTACGCAAGTTCCTTCCAGGATGTTACTACATAATTTTCTCACCTGCTTGATGTTCATAGGCTCCAAAAATTTGTAAATAGAGGCAACTATTAAAATTTAATGGCTGGAACACCCTTAACAGAAATTGCCTTTTTGGGTACATGTACTGGCTGGATGTGGGACAGCATATTTGATTTGCAGCATGTTACCCCACACCTTTTTCACCTGTTTTGTGTTTATGGGCTCTGGAACTTCACAAATTGAACTTACTATTGAAATCCAACAGTCGCAACACCCTTCAAAAAATTACCTTTTTCAGTGTGTGGACCTGCTGGATATGGGATGGCATATTTGATTAGGAGCATGTTACCACACACTTTTTTCACCTGTTTTGAGTTCATGAGCTCTGGAACTTCATAATTACAAGCTACCATTGAAATCCAACAGCCACAACACTTTGAAAAAAAATTACCTTTTTGATGTGTGGACCTGCTGGATATAAGACGGCATATTTGATTTTCAGCACATTACCACACGCTTTTTTCACCTGTTTTGAGTTTATGGGCTCCGGAAATTCATCATTACAACCTACCATTGAAATCTAACAGCTGCAACACTTTGAAAAAAAATTACCTTTTTCAGTGTGGACCTGCTGGATATAGGACGGCATATTTGATTTGCAGCACGTTACCACACGCTTTTTTCACCTGTTTTGAGTTCATGAGCTCTGGAAACTCATAATTACAAGCTACAATTAAAATCCAACAGCCACAACACTTTGAAAAAGAATTACCTTTTTCAGTGTGTGGACCTGCTGGATATAGGACGGCATATTTGATTTGCAGCATGTTACCACACACTTTTTTCACCTGTTTTGAGTTTATGGGCTCTGGAACTTCATAATTACAAGCGACCATTGAAATCCAACAGCCGCAACACTTTGAAAAAAATTACCTTTTTCAGTGTGTGGACCTGCTGGATATAAGACGGCATATTTGATTTGCAGCACGTTACCACATGCTTTTTTCATCTGTTTTGGGTTTATGGGCTCTGGAACTTCATCATTACAAGCTACCACTAAAATCCAACAGCCGCAACACTTTCAAAAAAAATTACCTTTTTCAGTGTGTAGACCTGCTGGATATAAGACGGCATATTTGATTTGCAGCACGTTACCACATGCTTTTTTCATCTGTTTTGGGTTTATGGGCTCTGAAACTTCATCATTACAAGCTACCACTAAAATCCAACAGCCGCAACACTTTCAAAAAAAATTATTTTTTTGGATGTATATACTGGCTGGATGTGGAACAGCATATTTGATTCATAGCATGTTACCACATGCTTTTTTCATCTTTTTTGAGTCCATAGGGTCTAGAACCTCACAAATACAGGCTATCACCAAAATTCAACAGCCAGAATACTTTGAAAAAATTACTTTTCAGGCCCCTTGTACATGTCGAACATGTCAACACGTGATCGTGTATGGCTTTCGGCAGCTCAGAGATCATTGGACTGCTCAGTCAAATGTGAGAAAGCAACATTGACCATTCCACCTACAGTAATGCGTGTCTGCAAAAAATGCGAAAGGACCCCATCTATTCAGTCTGATAAGTTGCCAACAACAAGTGGTGCAATTTTGATATAGGGATCAGGAGAAAAAAAAGATGGTGCACCCGGGATTGAACCACCCCCAGGGGGAATCTGTTACCATATCAGACTCTGCCCCTTCCGGACAGTTCATGAAAGTATCACAAAAAATCTAATGGTTCTAAGTTTCTAATGATATTACGGCATAAAATGATTACACGAATGAGCGGAGACAAGTAAAAATCGAGCACTTTTTTCTGCCCTTCGTTTGATTAAGAACGAGAATTATGTAAACATAATTACTCGTAACATATCAGTACTTCTGTTTTGCGGCTTGCCATGCGGCCAAAAGGACTTCAAAAGATCGATTCCCGAGGCCGGAATTTACATCTGACTCTGATAATCTTAGAACATAGCATTCCTCATTTCCCAAAGAAGAAAATAGACTCCAATCTAGTACAGCCCCACCGGTGGAGGGTAGCCTTGAAGGTGCGAGCCTGGCAATAACTTCGCATGAAACAGGGTGGCTGACTAAGCCATAATTGGCTATTTTGGGCGTCTGGCCGAAATAAAATTAACTGCATGCTCAAATCGTGGTGTAAATTCGAGAAACTGGTTTAAACGATTTATGGGATACATGTGATGTGCTCAATGCCATTTGACCGTGGTTAGACGGGTACGATCTGCCACGAGTGGCTGCAAATGTTAACGTGGCCGACTGACCAGTCACTGATATCGATATGATAGTGTTTTTTCGGGACGAGCGGACAAATGGACAACCTAAGAATAAAAGAACCCCTCCCACTACGTCATAGGCAAGCAGAAAACCCTACTCTGGCTCGCAAACAGATTATAAAGCTGACTTTAAAAATAAGTTTTTAAGACTCGGAACTCATGACGCCGGAAAGGAAAAGGATGAGATTCGGTGGTGTGAGATTCGGAACGAAGCATTGGATTAAATTTACTACGTAAAGTTCGATGTACTGTATAGTTCCGATCAATTCATCGCGACCCCGACTTTTCGGCGACCAAAAAATTCCGATAAATTTAGAAAAAAGAAATTAGACGGTACTTAGTGCACGCACAGCCAATGCCTAGCCTTCCGCATCTTAGACCGCTTTCGCCTACGGCTTGATTGTTCGCCGCCGGTATCTTGGTTACTGCCCAATCACACTTGCAGTGCTTACTTGAGCTCGTTCTTCGTTGAGCTCTTGATTCAATTTCCCCCAACAGTCTCATCTTAATGACTTCCTCAGTTCCAGATTATCAATGGTGTCATATCGAGTCGCGTTTCGAAGGGCACGGCAACATACAAAGTGGGATCAGTTTGTCATATCGTGCACCAACGCACAGCCTCCCGTATCTTGAACTGCTTGACTGTTCGCCGCCAGTATCTTGGTTATTGGTGAATCACACCTGTAGTGCTTATTTGAACTCGTTCTTTGTTGAGCTCTTTACTCGATTTCCCTCCAATAGCCTCATCTCAATGAGTTCCCTAGTTTCGGATTATGAATAGTCATTGGTGGCATATCGAGTCGTGTTTCAAAGGGCCTCGCAGAACGCAAAGTGGGGATCAGTTTGTCATATCTGTCGTGTTGGAACCGGGAATAGAAAAGCTCTTTTCCGGCATTGACGTTTTCATTTGCTCTGAAGAGGATCCTGCGCTGCAAGAACTGGTGCATATTTTAATTATCATAATGGTTGAATAAATCACGCACTGCAAGACGATGTAGGCGGCAGAGGGAACGTCAGCTCGCCGCAAGGGCGGCCAAAATGCCGGGGGCTACAAGCAGAGTCCGCGTAGATCACAATGAGAACCTTCTTTTGAACAGGAGGCTGCTCAGCACCCTTCAGACACCTTGCTTGAGCGAGGTCTGCCTGCGTTGAATCTTTTACTGTGCAATGGCATATGAGGTATGGCGACCCATATTCTAGTTACGTTTTGGACTAAGACCAGGCTTTATATAGGTTCAGGATGTCAGCGACGATACCTGGCATCAAGCCAAACTCGTCCTTTCGCCATCTTGGACAATCATTGATGGACCGACTCGCAGGATTGCATACCAATTCGTGCAGCTCACCCACGATCCCATTGGTCTCTATCTCAGTTATAACCATACCCTTCGTGCATCGCTCAAGGCCAACAATAAATCGCATACCCAGCTTCAAGGGGCATATCCGCTTTCTCTGTGCACATTCTTTCTCGAGCGCAACGTAGTATCTTTACGCAACCTCTCTCTGAAATTCTATCCGCTATTTCTGGCCGTGCGATCGAGGACAAGCACGGGTCTCGGAGACCGACATTATTCTCATTCGCTCTCGTTTGTCGCGAGTGGGTTGTGGCTTTGGAGCATCTCTTCCACGATTTTGCCTATTTATCTTGGGCTCAGTTCTGGGAGCTGACTGGTGGCTGTACACTTTTGAGTGTAAAAAAAAAGAAAAACAGAACAAACCGGAAACATTTTGGGTTGGATTTTTTTTTTCTACACTCAAAAGTGTACAGCCACCAGTCGGCTCCCTGAACTGAGCCCAAGATAAATAGAGCAGATCCCTACAAGAAAGCCCTGTGGGATAGGGGAGGTCAAGGTTGTAGGAACCAAGGCAGGAACTCACGAATTAGGTTTTGACCCAAAAAATTTGATGAATCTGATGGCATCAACTTAGGAAACTTAGGCGTCGCGCCGCGGCTCATGGTGACGTGAATAACAGATTCAGAGACAAAATATTCACAATCCCGCATACCTGTGGGTATAATTTGACCGGGAGGACCTTAAATTGAGGGTATTTAGCTTACTTTCATGTCACAGAAGAGCCCAGGATGATTGCATTTTCGCACTTAGGAATGCGGAATTGGAGGTTTTTTCAGAGTGGTTGGAAATTTATTTCCTGGAGGATCTATAATGGTGTGCTTGAGCTGAGGTTTGGGTAGGGGCAATATTTTTATATGGAGAATCGGTCTAAGATGTCAGCAGAAGCGCCAGGCGACGGGCAGAGGCTCGTTTTCATAGCTGGAAGGTCGGGGTGTCCCCACATCGACCGCATGTGCTATGCCCGCCAGGCCGACCACCACCCCTTTTGATTCGATCCTCGTTGATTCTAGCTCAGTGTAACGCTCAGACGGACCCGCGAATTTGAACGTTACATCCCCCATCTCCTGGCGTGTTTTAAATTACTCATGCCAGTACTAGTGTGAGTGCCAGCGCTGCCTCCCGATATCAGCGAGGGTGATAGTCCGTCCCGATCCTGGCGCAGTCTGTGCGAAAGTGGGCTGGTATACACCTTTGCGGCAAGTCATTCAACCAATCGTTCTCTTCAGTTGAGCCAAATCCTTCTGATGTACAAGCTATGCCTTCGCTTCGCTCCGGCATGAGTGCATGTTGAAAGGCAACCGTTGACATTTAAAGACTACAGAAGAACAGATTACTTGGTTCAAGCCAGACAGATAGTCGTGAACAATGGTAAGGTGAATATCAATGGTGCAAGGTTTATCTACAGACACATGTGCCAGAAATCAAGTGCAAGTCTAATGCACGACATTTCCTCTTCATTGCGCGCAATTACAGGTCCTGTAAGGTTTAGTGAGTGAACGAAGAGTAAATAGAGAAAGCACACCGTTCCATAGACGAAAAGCGGAACTGCATCAGTACTCACAGAACAGCAGGGGTGGAGAACGATCTCAAAGGTTGACGGGGTCGCCATCCCCTTGACCAATATAAATAAGTACCAGCATCGAAGTCACTTTGTGGAACAATGAAAAGGCTTACCAGAAATAGGTCGTGGACGTGCTTTTGGTTCGCGGAATCACAGTGAATTGTTAGTTGAATGAGGCTTCCAGGGCGATACTGACATGCCCTGCCCAGGAGGCTTTAGCTCAGTAGTCTTGAAGAAAATACAACATTGATTGGGTAATTCACAATCGCATAGCGCGTAGCCTGCAGGACCCAAAAAAACAAAGTTGATCAGGTGGCAGGCTAGTTGAAGTTGAGTTCGACTCAGTGATGCCGCGGAACGCGAGTAATAGAATACTAAATGTAGTCGTAGTGCTACACACCGCCAACGTGCGGGTTGAGGGCAGAACGACGTGCGAAAACGCGGCGGAAACGTCGATGTTTGAGAAGCTAAAAATTATCAAGTATCTACATATAGGCATGCCGGATCGATCTCACCTGTAGCGTCAAATATGCGAGCTCGTAGACGCCTATTGTGCGCGTTAACCCCTCGCCTCTGTCCGCAGCGATAAAAAGCAGTACATCTGATCCTCTGAATGTTGAGTAGTTTAATCAAGAAGCGCAAGTTAATAAAGACATACGGGACATATTGAACATTGAACCTGTCTCCAAAATTGCTAGTGAGATTTGTTTGGGGTCGAAGAGTATTGGTTACCAGTACCGAAAATTTGCAATTGAATGGTATAAGGATGATGGGAACGCGATGAATGGTGCAGAAGAGGCGAAATATCAGCCATTGTCAAAGGTTCCATCGTCTTGTCACCAGTATTCAAGCGCGGGTTCTTGCGTCACAATCTTGAGAAGTCTTGCGCCATCTTGGTTCAAGCCAAGCATTCATCGTGATTTAAGTTACCAGGAACAGTCGCTGGTTTGACGCTTGCGAGATCTTGCTAAGGGGCTTGATTGCAGTAAAAACTGGCCTGAAGCTTCGCGCTCAAGGAAGGAAGAGGATTACTGGGGGTACAGCAGGGTGATGATGGGGGAAGGAGGGAAGGCAATCCCACGGACGACTCCTTTTGAGTGGGCTTTGAGCGCGGGAAAGTAGGGATGCCTTGAGCTTGCGTGGCCGCAGTTCAAGGACGTTTCATGCTGTGCTGATCGGCGAAAGACATACCCAAATGAGGATTGCTTTGAACAGCAGCTGAAAGCCGTTGAATCGCGGGATGAGTCTGCGGACCAGAAAGTTTCCAATCCAGATTTAGATTCCCAAGCCGTAGTTCCATTTCAGAAGATCATTATTCTGTCGGCGGAGCCGCGCGTGCACCGGCAACACAGCAATGCTACAGCATTAGGGAACCTAATGGGGAATAGAATGTGAAATTTCGAGCAGCAGAGCAGGGAGAGCGAGATGCGATAAGCTTCAAGGGGATAAAACCAAACAACCCCTAACGAATTGGGCAGTAAATCTTAATAGAACAGTTAATGTGTTAATTGTAGTGCTAGGCCAATGACTCGATTTCATCCAAAGATACAAACCAAAAAAAAAAAATCGCATTACAAACCCACTACAGCGTCCATCCATAAATACCCATTCAACGCCAACTGTTCTCCAAGATGCGCACATAGCACATTCCCGCCACAATCACCCCGCGCCTAATTATATCAATCATTCACGCCAAGCTCTTCCCGCATACACAGGATCCGTGATGAATGCTTTATCGCCACACTGCACTTATCGTTTCGACCGTCTCCCTATTCGGAGTATGGTGCCGCTTCGAGGATAACGTCTGCGTCAGTGATATCGTCCTCCAAGAGGCCGAGTCGCGTGGGCTAGGAATCTTTGAGTTCGATGACACCATGATTATCGGTGAGCGATGAGCGCGGAGGATGCACCAGAGCCATGATCCCCGGGGGTGGGAAACTCAGGTGTCCGGTGTCCCAAAAGACGTTGCTGGGACTGCAAGGAACTCCCCAATTCTCACGCTCATGGGAACTTTATGACCGCTGGCCATTTACGGATAATTCTATTTGGCAGCCCGGCTTCTTTGGCAACCCCTGGCAACCCCGGTATTTTTTAAGGGGTTGCCAAATAGTAGCTGGCAGCCCTATTGTTCAAAACCTCGATAAGATCTCCCTGGCCCGCCTTGCCAACTGTATTATATGGTGACTTCAAATTGTATTCAATTTACGACGCTTTCGAGGAGACAAACTCAGCCCCACTGCTGCCAAATCCCTGCCAGCTGAGTGCCTTTTCTTGCGCTTTCTACCTATTTCCAAGTTCCCTGCATTTTCCCTCTCCACCATTGACGGAATTTTCACTTGCACCTTTGCCACCTGCCTTTTCACCACTGCAAGAGTGTTCATTGCAAGCCCCTTCTTTTCCTTGCCCCATGATTTGAGCTTTGCAGTCGCAACTCCGAGTTCATAGCGATAATGATAGAACCGAGGCACGTGGGGTCTCCTTTACAGTACATGATCCTGCCAAGAACAGAAAACACATCAGTTCACACTCAACAAAATGAAATAAGAATATTACACATCGTCTCCTCGTCCCTTGATATGCCGTGCAATGCCGCAGTAATCGAGAGGCCCAACGGTAAAATTTTGAGTGAAGTTGGTGTGGGATCACGGCATCAAGGCAGACTAGATTGGATGGGTACCCGGTCCGAAAGATTAGCGCACGTGGGGGCTGCCAAATAGAAAATTCTATTCGGCAACCCCAAACTAGCTGGCAGCCGGGCTGCCAAATAGAATTATCCGCCATTTACGGGTGCTAACAGGGATAATTCTATTTGGCAGCCCGGCTGCCAGCCGGTTTGGGGTTGCCAAATAACATTTTTCTAATTGGCAGCCACCACGTGCATAAAATCTTTCGGGCCGGTGTACCCGGCCCGTCTAATCTCTTTGATCATGTCGGCTTCAAGATCAGGAAAATGTTTTCGAGCTGGCAGAGCTGGCACCAGGCCTGCCAGCACTGCCAGCATGCCAGAATCACCCTCAAATCACATCACAACTGCCTCTCATTCCCAACCATCATTTGATGTCAATACCTTTGATCTCACCAAATTAGACAACAATACTGTGCATATCCTTTTGTCACTGAATGCCAATCAGCTTTGGGCCCTCTGTGTGAGATATGATGTGGAAACCACCTGCAAAAATGAAGTCATGGTCACCCGCCTCTGCACCTATCATCTCTGCCTCCGAAATCCGCTGCAACTACATCCTGTTGTGGTGTCAAGCACCTATCAACTTGCATATCCCCCTTACCAGTATCATCCATATTTTTACTACCCTATGTACCACAGAAGTCATTCGGCACAGTAGATACTGTACTTACTTTCACTGAATTCAATATATTGCGGGTGCAGTGGAGCAACGTGCCATCCAATTCCGGCGTCTCAACCCCGGAGCGACCCAACAACAGTTAGTTGTATGATGGATAAAAAGGGAGTGTTAAGAATAGGTTGTAGTAGCTCTGGAAGCTGAAGATCATTATTGGGTCGATGGGTAGAAATGTTACACACACCAATGACTGAATCACCATCAATACTGCTACCATCGTCACCCGCACTACTACCTTCCTGCCTCGCTGAGCACATTCTCATCCCATTACATAACGCTCCACCTCCCAGGGACTTTCTCGGTTCTCTGCAACAAAACATGAACAAGGGCACCAAATGCTGTGAATACAGGGTACTGGGGTTTTCATTCAAATTGACAGGGAGGGGGGGGGGTGACATGTGACCTGATTTACCAGTTCGACATTTCGACACCAGCCTAATTTCTGCGAGAACAAATGGGAAATGGGATCATTTTTTTCGAAAGTACAGCAATCAGTACGGCGATCGGTACGGCAATCGCCATGAGGTCATGTAATCTAATCCAGCATGTCAGCAAATTTACAGAAACCCCTCTTGTCCTCTCTCGCTATGACATTATATGCCAGCAGCCACACTTGAGCTGCTGAGTTGTCCAGTTCCCAACTCTATGACACATTGCCTTTATTTAATTTTTTTTTTTTCTTTTCCTCAAATTATTTAGGGTCAATAAGCATCAACGACGGCCACCAGTTGAACGGGTGATGTGGCAGGGAAACAGGCAGGAATACCTGTCTGAGGCACATAGATGGTGTGATGATCGACGGACTTCGGGTAACATTGAAGCGTGAGGCGGGCCGCCAGTAGCATGTTGTAATTAATTATTCATGATAACCTACCTTTTTCTTCCAATAACAACAATGCATCCCAGGCTGCCAGTGGCATTGCACTGGGACCTATTTTTGTGGTACGATAAGTTGTAGAAGGCACCAGGTGAATATTCGAATACAGTGATGTGACCCTTAATATGTTGCTTGGCCGAGATCAAATGTTGATCTGCCGCCGTACTTGCCATCGTACCATCCGCCGTACTGATCCCCGGACTTCCCATATCCCATTCTTTCACATTTTTGCATGACACCCCCAAAATGTCGACATTCTCACAAAAATTTTCGTCTTTTTGCTGTTTTCAGGCAGTTTGAAGCCCGTGTGACGGCTTGGAGGTTCGACAGAGGCTCGGGTGACGCGTGACCGTGACCAAAATTCGTCCTCGACAGAGGGGCGCGTGATGCGTGACTGTTGATTTGAATGAGGAACCCCAGTACACGGTACCAAGTCTTGGTAAAACGCACGGGAGGCATATGCATTATATGTGCGCATTGAACGACCTGAGTAGTGCCTGGAGATGTATTGGAAATGCGGGAGGGCGTTGCTCCATGTGTGTCACGATTTGAGTCTAATCGCTCCATCTTATCTAAACACGTGATGAGATAAGACAACGGAGAATATTGAGAAGGAATTTGATTGTCAGACATATTATTTTATTCCGAAGAACAACTTCGCAACGATCGAAGGAATGTTTACCTCGAGGACAATAATACATGCGTCCTCGGAACAATAACCACATATGTTACACGTCCTTTTAATAATAGGTGACAGTTCTTCTTTGCTTCGGTCGCTATACACGTTGTTTCCTTTTGTTGCTACGCATTTACTTATAGACTACACAGCCACTCATAAACAGTATAAATCCAAGTAGTTATTTGCTTGTAGTCTTTACGCTTTTATTCACTCATTTTTCTAGAACTAATACCTCACTCCCCAATCCGCGATCCTCGTATCGTTGGACGAGAGGTTCTTGATTGTGACATAATAAAAGCGTACCCTTCATACCGTTCGTACTGCCATCCTCGACACTCCTCTCCTCTTCCTCCCCCATTTCGTGCACTACTTGGATTCTCATACCTGCAGACCCATTCACCCCTATTCCCTACCCACCAACTCTCTCCTTCGCCCTCATCAGCGAAGTAAAACAATTGACAGCGCCAACGATCATCGATCCAGATCAATCTGACTGCGCCACACGCTACAGAAAACGTTGAGTCCATCCCCACATAAGGCAGCAACAAGGCTACTGGTTTAATCCTCAGAGAGGACCAGAGTGCTATCATCGGGTGTGTCGTAGAAGACCCGGGGTAGTTCAGACAGCAAAAGACCGAGTTCGTCCCCACTAACCACCCAGTGTGGCTTTCTTACCTCGCTTAACGCTCCTCCTCCGAAACCTCCCACACCGTCGACAACTTTGTCCCCGTCGACGTTAAAATCTTACTGACATTTCCGGAGTATTCAACCGGAACAGAGAACGTATACGGCAAAACCCCGTGTACCAAGCTGACCCCTCCGCTTTCGCCCCTTTCTTCCATCTTCCCGCCTCCCCCCATGATGTCCCAAGACAATAGGGCATCATCTGATTCTAACCCTTACCCTCTCCGACCCTCTCTCAGCATGTTCAGCCCGCATCACCTTTCCCCTGAAGAATTTGCTGCCCAAAAACAGCAACAACTCGAGATGGTTTGCGCAGCCCACGAACATGCGGTGTGTCAGGCATCTGCAGCCAGGTTTCCACCTGACTACGCATCCTCCCCTGTTCCTATCGAGGAACAATTGGAAACTGCAGGTTTCAACCTGAATCAAGTCCTCGGACCTGAGAGACTCGAGCATGTACGAGCATGCCTACAACAAAGGTTCCGTGTATTGGAACTAGAAGAATACCAGCGCACGCTGGATGAAATGACTTCGCCTTATTGAAGTCAAGCGGGGTCAGCACGTCCCAGCCCAACCCCAAAGATGTCCCCCAGGCAGGTTTCACTGCCTGCCTCCCGGTCGTCACCTCGACAACTGCCGACACCCCCAAAACCTTCAGTATCGGCACCCGCGCCGCACATTGCGGCACCCCAGCCGTCTCATGCGGCATTCCCGCCGCTTCCCACGGCATCCCAACCCCTGCCGCCTGCCGTGGCAAGCTCACACCAGGCACAACATGTGCCAATTGCACCGATCACCTTGGCTGATTTACTCAAGGTGGTCCGATCTGGAGCCTCTAGGATAGGCTCTTCAAAAGTCGTCCTCACCGACGTTCCTGACGCCTTCAACAGGAATGACAAGTCCAAGTTCGAAACGTTCTTGGAGTCGCTACGCACCTACCTCAGTGCGTATTCCTCGGAGTTGATTACCGAGGAAAAGAAGGTCTTCTTCACCCTTTCACGCCTGAAAGGGAAAGAAGGCGCCGTGTGCCCAGCCACCAACTAGGTACGTAACTGGAAGATGGCCAATCTTCCAGGAGACTCCCTATGCCCAGTTGCCCACTTCTTGGGTGACCTGAAAATGACATTTGAAGATCAGAATGTCAGAGAGACCGCCTTCAAGCGGTTGGTGGAAACGGCTCAGGGGACCACCCCCCTAAACGACTTCATTCAGCTCTTTGAGCTGAATGCGGAAATGGCCGGCTTCGTACCCAACCTCCCAATATACGACATGTTGCTGTGTCAGACTCTAGAGCGGCTTCTTGCCGCTGGAGTCAAGAAGATGCTGTACTGCGGCATCTCAATTCCACGTGACTACGTGGGGATTCCGGGCTCGCCTAACCAAAATAGGCGGCATCATGGCACGCAACCCGCAGGTGGGTTCCGGGAGTCAGTTTTGGACTCCCGCAAGCCAGAGGGACGTATCGACCGCGTCGAAAAATAAAGGATCGACTGGAGCCGCCCCGGCTAACAAGGAAAAGGGTGGGCCCCTCAAATGCTACAACTGTGGCAAAGAAGGCCACATGGCACGTGCGTGCCCAGAACCGCGACGGGAACATGGAAAAGTCAACGTGCACTCCTTGCACACTGATGAAATGTCCAAGGAGGACTTTAAATTCCTCATAGAGAAGGCCTGTACCAAGTATGGCAAGGATTTTTAAAGAGGACTCTGATCAAGGCCGAATCGAGAGTCCCGGAAATTAAAAAAGAACAAAAAAAATCAAGAAAACAACCGGTGGAAAGCCACCGGTATACAAATAGTGCCTAAGGAGCCGGGATCGGACCGGGATATAAAAGCCGACAAGGAACAAAAGGGTCCCTCCGGGACGGTGGCTCAACCCCCACAGCAACCGGTTAGAGCGTATGGCTCTGCTGGAGCAGGGGTAGCGCCACAGGGCGGTCTCTTTGCCCGCTGGTAGCAGCAAAGGATACAGTAATTTATACAAAAAATCATGTACAGGAAAAAGCAAAAAATATATTACCTATGCATTCTCATCCCATACGTATTTTATCTAAGGCCCCTGGAACCCAAACCAGTGAGAAAAATAGTGCAGAGAAAAAGGTCATCAAGGACGAGACGGCTCACTCCACAATAATGGAGGAAGCGCCAAAACACATGCGAGTCCCGTTTGGACTCAAGAAGCAAGAAACGGCCCAGTGGCTCGCACGACGTGCCATGGGAGTTTCTGAAAATAGGTTGGCGCAAGAATTACATGCTTTCCAATTTCAGAGAACTCGCCATGAGATGTGGGTCAATCTGATGCTTGAGGCGTTAGATATGGGAAAAACCCAAAAGGTTAAAGGCCTGCTGGATACAGGCTGTACAACCACGTGCATGGACTGGGACTTCACCAAAGCCCGGCAGTACAACCTAAAAGAGCTGGATACACCAATTTTAGCTCGCAATGCCGATGGGACCGAAAATACCAAAGGCAAGATCACCCATGATGTGGAGTTGATCATGGGAGTCGGTCTGCATAAGAATCGACAACGATTTCTTATTACCGGCCTTGGGAAGGCTCGGATATTTATTGGATATGATTGGTTGTTTTGGCACAACCCTCAGGTGGACAGGAAGTCCCAGACGATTTTATTTAATCACTGTCCGCAAGAGTGCAGCATGTCCGGCACGGAGTTCGGAAAAGGCATCTTTGAAGAAGAAAAAATCAAAGATGGCGAGAGTATTTTATTGGTTGACTTTGCGTATGAAATAGCGATATGTGCAAAGGAAACCTCGGTGCAACAGATGGCGCAAAAAGCGAACACAGAGCGTGAGCACCTGATGGAGGACAAAATCCTGGAACAATATAGGGATTATGTCAAGGTATTTGCAAAAGAGTCTTTTGACTCTCTGCCGGAATGACGACCGTGGGATCACACGATCGAATTAAAACCGGACGCAAAAGCCGTCAACTGCAAAATATACCCGCTCTCTTTAATAGAGCAAGAGAAGCTTAACGAGTTCCTGGAGGAGAACTTGAAAAACAGACGAATCCAGCCATTCAAGTCACCGATGGCCTCAGCATTCTTCTTCGTCAAGAAGGATGGATCCCTTAGACTGGTACAGGATTACCGTAAATTAAACAAAATGACAATCAAGAACCGATATCCCCTTCCTTTGATATCGGAACTTGTTAATAAACTTTGTGGCATGAAATATTTCACGAAGCTCAATATCCGGTGGGGCTACAATAACGTCTGAATCAAAGAAGGTGATGAATGGAAGGCCATGTTCAGAACGAACCGGGGTTTGTACGAACCCCTGGTGATGTTCTTCGGCCTCACCAATTCCCCAGCCACGTTCCAAACCATGATGAATGATATCCTTAAGGATCTCATCAACGAAGGACAGGTCATCGTCTGTTTAGACAATATTTTAATATTTATGGAAACCCTGGAAGAACACAGGGAGATTGTCAAACGAGTGTTAGATACACTCGAAAAGAATAAATTATATCTGAAACCCGAAAAATGCGACTTTGAGAAAACGGAGATAGAGTACCTGGGCGTCATCGTTAGTCATAATTCGATGAAAATGGATCCACTGAAAATCGCCGGAATTGCGGAATGGCCTGAGCCAAAGAACGTCAAACAAGTCCAATCATTCTTAGGCTTCGTTAATTTTTATCGGCGATTTGTCAAAGGATACAGTGAAATCACCAAGCCGCTTACTAAATTCACCGGCAAGGCCGGGTTCTCCTGGGGAGACGAACAAAAGAAGGCATTTAACGAACTGAAACGCCGGATTGCCGAAGATGTTGAAATGGTGCACTTAACTATAAGCTAGAAATGCGACTATTGTTGGATGCTAACAACACCACAACTAACAACCACACAACCAACTACTATCACTCCCAAAGAACAAGCGCGCTCCCTTGGTGAGTTCAGGTCCGAGTCGTAGTATGCGACTACTGGTTTTGAAACCCAATGTGATAACAAATCTTCACTAATCTGACTGACAACAATGCCCACGGCACTTCAACTATGCAGGATTTGTACGGAACAATGCCCCGCAGCCTCGATGAATGAGTAATATATGTGGTTTTGGGTGGATACAAGACGAGAGGAAGACTAATAGATAGTTTTGTCAACGTCAGGGCAGAGTTTGTAAGGTTTCAACAGCGAATCCTCTAATTGAGGTCACAGATCCTGCTTCCAATCACTCTCACAACAAGCAATTCTCATTGTAGACCTTGGCTTAACCTGCCACAGGTACCTTTCGCTCTACTTCAAGGCTTAAGCACCTTGCTGGCGACCAAACTGATCTTCCTGTTGGTTACTGAGGGCAATCTCAACCACGGATGCAATTAGTGAAGCAGATGCGAAGCAACAAGCCCACTCAGGTAGGTAAACCTCTCTTTTGTATGTGAAGACCGCCCGCAAGGTCGACAACGTGAAGCTTAACTTCTTAACTCAAACTGAACTAGAGCCAACAACCAAACTTCGATTTATAGACACACTACAAACAGAGGTAGATACTACTCTCTGCGAGTTGGCCTGAGAACAACTGCAACAATGTCCGGTGTGGTGTACTGGCTTTCTGCGGGGTCCTCGAGCCCTATTTATACTACTGGAATATAGATTTACATGTGAAAAACAGAGAGTGAAAACAAAAGAAAACAAAAAGATGTCCATGCGTATCTGATGCGTCATCACAGGCCAAGAGAAACCCTTTGCATGGTTCTCACGTCCTGATTTGGGTATATGGTAGGTGCCGCGGGCTGCTGTCTGCAACCGCGGGCCTAGAACCTCTGGGCGCGGAGTTGAATCCGCTCTCTAGAATAATGCTGCTATTGTCAAAGGGAGCCCGCAGGTCCGTTACTTGTCGGTCTGTACCCACGATCCCACTCTGAACTCCAGTCCGATGGAATAAATCCCATTGCTCCACTCTGTGTGTCTCTGTTTGTCACTAGGGACGTGATGCGTCTCCCCACGTGTACTTTCTCTACGTAGTTCTCCTCTGTAACTGCTTTCCGCTTGCTTCAGCAGGGCCCACGGGCCTTGCATCGACTCCGCGGCCTATTGCCTGTCTGGAAGGCCGGCCGGCGGCCTATGTAAACCACCCACGGCCGACTCCCTTAGCCTTCAACCCACTTGCTAGTACTCCGTAAGTCTCCAAAGACTTCCTCTGTACAGTTGTTGGTCCTCTATTGTAGGATACAACTTCTGAATGATGACTTCTGGGGCTTTTGGGTATTTATCTCCTCTTTGTGTACGACCAGCGGCCCGCGGAGTACGCTAGACTTGATCTATACACTACAATCAGCAGCTCGGAGCTCACTCTGATCCTCATTTGTATCAACGAACAGAAGTCCAGAGTACTAGTGATAGTACTACCAGAAACTACCTTGCAACTCTTATAATATGTGTTTGTGAGCGCAAAAATAGCTAGATGACGCATACTTGGCGGTGTGCCGTCTCAACGTCACATTGGTGTTACCGACAGACGATGGCAAGTTCTGTCTAGAAGCCGACGCCTCCGACGGGGCTACAGGTGCTGTAGTCAGTCAAGAACAAAACAGCAAGTGGCAGCCCGTGGCTTTTCAGTCACATGGCCTCAATGAAACCGAGCGGAATTACGAGATCTATGACAAGGAGATGCTCACAATAATGCTTGCTCTCGAAGAGTGGAGGGCACTCTTGATGGGCGCACGGCAAACGTTTGAAATATTGACAGATCACCAGAATCTACAATATTTTAGACAACCCCAAAAACTTAATCGTTGACAAGCTCGTTGGATCATAGAGCTGGCCAAATACGATTTTACGTTATCACATTGCGCAGGCGTGCTTAATAAAATTGCCAATTTATTATCCCACAGGGTGGATCATGACCAGGGCAAGGGTGACAATGAAAACGTCACTCTCCTTAAGCCCGAATATTTCTGAGCACAGGACATCACACTTGAAGGTCCCGAGAAAGAGATCATGGATCAGATTCTCGCAGAAAAGAAGATCGATAAGAGCGTCAAACTCGCTCTTGAGAAAAAACTTCCCGGATGGGAAAAGAAGGACGATGTTATTTATTATAACAATCTTATTTACGTCCCTCGGAACAAAGAACTCCGAGATAAGATCATTGGGTTACACCACAATAACCCACTGCTCGGCCATCCCGGAGAAAACCGTACGCAGGAAATAATCGAACGAAATTATTGGTGGCTGAGACTCGGAAATCAAGTCTCGACATATATAAAAGTATGCAAGGCATGCGGACGATCATGTGTTCCTCGGGACACCCAGGGAAAACTTAACCTGCACAAGATTGCGGAAGGTCCCTGGCAGATCATATCTATGGATCTTATTGGTCCTCTGCCCGTTAGCAACGGGCATAACGCCATACAAGTCTGGGTGGACACATTCACCAAACAAATATATGCCAAAGCCACATCCATGGAGATTACGGCTGAGGGTGTTGCACGCTTGACGTGTGATAGAGTTATTCGGTACCACGGAGTACCACACAAAATTATATTGGACCGAGACACCCGATATACATCCGGGTTCATGCGGGAACTCAACAAACAGCTTGGTATCGAAATGAACCCAAGCAGTGCATATCGCCCGATAACCGATGGGCAAACAGAATGCATGAACCAAGAGATCGAAAAATATCTCCGGGTTTATGTTAATTACCACCAGACGGACTGGTCGGAGTGGCTTGCGCTAGCCGAGTTTGCACACAATGACAAACAAAGCTTGGCCACAAAAGCTTCTCCATTTTATTTGAATTATGGCTATCACCCTTGGAAAGGGATTGAAAACACCATTGAATCTCGTAATGAAGCAGTGCAGGAATTCGCTGATAAAATGAAGAAAATCCGTGACAAGGCAACAGCTGTGCTTGAAAAAGCACAGCAACGGATGAAAAAATACTACAACGCGCATAAAAAGGATGTGCTGATATTTAGACCCGGAGATAAGGTCTGGCTTTACTCGAAAGACATAAAGACAGATCGACCTTCGGAGAAGATCGCCGAGACAGGGCTGGGCCCTTACGAAGTTATTGAAAAGGTCGGCAAAGCGGCCTATAAACTTATTATTCCTGGAGCAGCATCAGGAATGCACGACGTATTTAACGTGGCCAAGCTTCGGCCATACACGGAACCGCCTCCACATCGACGGGAAGAACGACCCGCACCCATGATTGTTAACAATCAACCGGAGTTTGAAGTTGAAGAAATCCTCAAACACCAGAAGAAAGGATGCGGTTACCAGTATTTAATCAAATGGAAAGGATATCCATTTGGGGAACGCCTATGGGAACCGGAACGACACTTGAAAAATGCCAAGAAAATGCTTAATGAATACAAGAAGAAGCATGGCATTAAAATCCGGGCCGTCCCGATATTCCCAACAGGCTATTGGGATTATTTAATTCATCGGTATAAACTGAAGGAGGAGTCCAAAAAATACTCGACGAAGAAATTATATAATTATTCTATGGACTCGGATATACTCAACTCCGAAAAATTCGAAGAGATTGAAGACGATACAGTTCGATCCACGGTCGCCGAGGACGCCGACCCTTAAGAGGGGGGGTAATGTCACGATTTGAGCCTAATCACTCCATCTTATCTAAACACGTGATGAGATAAGACAACGGAGAATATTGAGAAGGAATTTGATTGTCGGACATATTATTTTATTCCAAAGAACGACTTCGCAACGATTGAAGGAACATTTACCTCGAGGACAATAATACACGTGTCTTCGGAACAATAACCACATATGTTACACGTCCTTTTAATAATAGGTGACAGTTCTTCTTTGCTTCGATCACTATACACATTGTTTCCTTTTGTTACTACACATTTACTTATAGACTACACAGCCACTCATAAACAGTATAAATATGAGTAGTTATTCACTTGTAGTCTTTACACTTTTATTCACTCATTTTTCAAGAACTAATACCTCACTCCCCAATCCATGATCCTCGTATTATTGGACGAGAGGTTCTTGATTGTGACAATGTGAGAGGTGCGAATGCTATGAGACTTTCTTCTTGAATAAAACATGTTCTGTTGGCATTTTTGGCATTTGTGGGTTCCGAGCCGTACAGAACTCGTCGGCATGTGCAGACCGCGTTACATACCCTCGTTCTTATTGGCTGATTGACGTGACTGTTACCTTGATCGTTTGCCTCTGTACCACCATGTAGACAAACGTGCCCCTTTGTTGCTGTGGCTTCGCCCCGCCCTGAGCTTCAATAGGATGGAAGAAGAGAGAAGCAGAAGCGAAATTCTATTTTGGGAACCGTGCCGAAAAAAAAGTGTGTTTGCCATTATTTTCAGGAATTCCTGTAAAGTCTAGCTCCAAGGGTTGAATTGCTAGAATAAGGAGTATGAAGCTATGAGCTCAAAATTACATTTACAATGAAAATGAGAGAAAAATGGAAACTTTGAACGACGCTAATCTCGTAGCTTGTGACGGGGCAGGGATTTTCAGGTTCCGTCATAGAATAGTTTAGATGATGCCCGGAAGCCTTGTAGACACGCAACTTGGAAGTGTCGCTGTTGGGCGACTCGCCTATAAATAAAAACAGAACAATGTGATTTTGAGTCACTACTGATACATCTCCTCGGATCTCATCAAGTATGCCGCTGGTTCGACCTCTCGTCCCGGGTTTCCCAATTATAGACAAGTATACAGCACCGTGGGTGGTTGATCATGAAGCTAATCATGTTCTTCGCCGGACATAATTGTCTCCAAGTGCACAGCACTGCGGGGAACAAAATTCACAGGGAATTCCTTTGGCCGTCTGGAAGGTCATCAGCGAAAAGGGTATTCATGTAGGAAGATGGCTTACAAAATGAGCCCAGAGCTGCAATCTTCCGGGTCAATCTTCATTGGGTTGCCGGCGGCGTCTTTGCAAACCTCAATGTTGAATGCCCAAAGTACATGAACTATCGCAATCCAAGTACTCTTGACAGCCATGTGTTGACCCGGACATTTTCTCCTGAGTATAGTTCGTCAATAAACAGACCGGTAATCCTGTGCAACACACCGTCCGAATCCTGAGTGGAATCGAGTCAATACTGAAACCAGCAGGCCCACTGTAACACAACCCACCAAAGGCATAATGAGATGGTTAACAAAGTTACTTGGAAAAACTAACTTGTCCTTACAAAACTAACTTTACTTCACTTGTGGCAGAAAAGTAAAGTAAAGTAAGCAAAAGTAACTTGTAAGTAACTTAAGTAACTTGGATTGATGCCATCTGATGGCCCAAGTTACTTTGTCTGATGGCACAAGTTACTTTGTCCGATTGCATTGATCTAACTTGGCAGGGCAAGTTACTTCCAAGTAACTTGAAGTTACTTGAAGTTACTTGAAGTTATTTGAAGTTACTCAAAGTAGACATTTGAATAATCTGACCCCAAAAGCACTGTAATCCTCTCTATGGTTACTAGTCAGATCAAATTCAAAAATCATATTTCTATAGAACTCCCAATGTTGTACAAGTAATCACAGACCGGAAAACAGAATGTTGGCTCAAGTCTCCAGGTGTGTTCATCCTCTTCAACTTGTGCATCCGGCCCATCCGAACCCTTGTAGAAGCACGAAATTGAAGCAACGGCATTGTTTCCCTCAGTTGAAATTCATGTAAGTAGGGCCACATAGAGTTAAGGATCATGAAGTCTCCTTCAAGTTGAAGGGCTAAAACTGAACTGAGTAGAGATTCAAACACTCCACGCTGTTCTCCTCAACCTCGCCAGGTCTATAACTGAGATTTTACGTGGCCCAAGGCGAGCTGGTTGACACGGCAGCATTGACTGAGCGAGTTTTAGACTCAGGGCTGCCGCCATCCCATCAACGGGTACGGCCATCTTTTTGGCATTTTAGGCCAGAGATGGTACGAGATGGTAAAATGACGGCCGTCAATGGGGACGGGACGGTAGTGGCAGCTGCGCCAATATTCAATTCCAAATTGCCGGTGGGCCGAGGTCCAGTTCCTTCTGTGAGTGGTCTGCAACACCCAAATTATGGGAGTTTGGCCTTGCCTACCTGACAGAAGAAGATTCGAGCTCGACTGAATCTGAATTGCCGTGATGGCTGCAAAAGTCTTGGTGGCAACATGACTCTTTAACCCAACTACAGAGAGATTTGAGCTGGGCTTTGAGATGCTTTAATTAGTGAAATGTTGGGTATCAAACTACTGCTGACACATCTACGGCCATCAACGGCTGCCCGCCACCGTCCTGTAAACTGTTTTGCCCAAAGGCTCAACGGGACGGGACGGCATGCCGCTAATGGCACGTAAAGACGGGGATGATGGGCAGCCCTATTTGGGCTGCCTTCAAGTGTGTCTAGTTCTCTGGCCCAATACCCTTCACAGAAGCTTCAAGAAGATTGAGTAGCGGGCTCTGCCACTCGCCGGCCTTACCCACCTTATGCCATCTGATGGCAAGTTAGTTTGGCTGATCGCCCGTAAAGTACAGTAAAAAGTACCGTAAAGTTAGCCCCGCCAAGTCAAAGGGGCGATCAAAGTTAAAGTTAGGTTACACAAGTTACTTTATTCACTCTCAATTTATAAGAATTCGGAAATTCGTCTTCGTTGTGGTGCTACATATACCGAACAGGTGAACTTTAGGATCTTCTGCAGGGTGGGCTTACCATGTTCCAGAGGGACGAAATGACCGTGGTCCCATTACGAATCTACCGAGCGTTGCTGAGAATCTGAATAGGGAATAACATGTGGAATGCATACGGTATACCCCTTGTATTCGTCGTCAGCATCCGAGTAATGTGGAATTGATAGAGGAGCCGCAGGCGCCCATCTTTAAAGAAATGAATCAACTTGGTACAACTATGGTGCAAGGAGACAATGCAAACCGGAACAGCTCCTTGATCAGCGCAGAACAATACAGAAGGTCTTGCATTCGGGCGAAACTAGGAAGCGTGTCCATATTGAAGACCGCGTCGATCTCTGTTTGGGCTTTTTCCATGGTTGCAGGATAGAGCGCCATGGCCATCACAAACCAGAGCTGTGTTACTGAGGTGGTGTCCGTCCCTACAGATAGAAAAATATTGAACATACTGAGCTAGTAAGAAACTGAAAATATAACCCGTTATAAAAGCTGAGCCGGCAACTGTCGGGTAAGGTGAGTGCAAAACACGATGCGCACAGCATGAAACGGTACTGTAGAAAAGTTCTTCGTCGGGTATATTCAGTTTCTCTTGTTGCTCCCACAGGCGGGCTGCAAAGCATTCCATCTCGAAATTTTTTTTGCAATCTCGCCTTGACCTCCCAGGATAATTTGCCATAAAGCTGAGGACAACAATAAATAAGCCTGTGTTCCCAGTTGGCGACAGATAATCAGGATCACCTCGAGTTCCAGTTGGTGCTTCGCTTTCGCTTCTGCACGCCAACTGGTTTGGAGTTCGAGTTAGATTAGGTCGGTGAGGTTCAAGGTGAGGGGAAGCGCACGGGGACAAAAAGTCAGGGAGTAAATCCAACATTGGAAACGAATCAACAAGATGGGCGTTTGGAGTTAGATCTTTGACAAAGCCAGTGAAAATTTCTATAGCGGCAGCAAGATCTTTCCCGTCGTCGTTGAGGGGTTGTCCGAAAGTGAGTTTAAACAGAAGAGAGGCCGGAAAGCGCTGGAAGTGATGGTACTATCCCCCCCCACCATCTCGGACAGACCTAGAACTCGGACACACGTGCATTTCTCACCCAATACTGGGTCGTTTCCTAAGCTCTTTGGCTTGAAATAAAGCTTATGAGGTCCCCTCAAGATATAGGGTAAAATATCCCTGCAATGCCATATCTTTGGGATATATATTAATACAAAAAGCTGGTGACTCCTGTGATTTTCGCTGATTTTCCCTATTTTAAGCCTTGGCACAATTTCCCTAGAGTCATATTGCTTCATTAATACATCCATATAGTACCTTAACATCACGAGAGTGCATATATAAAAATTCGGAGCCATACCTTTCCTGTAGCTTTCAGAATGAACTGAAAGGTCATGCCGTCTCTGCCAAATTGATCTCCAAACTGTAACAAGTGATATCAAGAAATTTTGTGCTGCCTGTCGACCACTCTGTGATTGTTTTGACCTCCTCTTCATGCACACTATATTAGTTATTGAAATGCACCCCCTGATGAAGTTTTGAGGCACCACGGCCACAATGTCGTCACCTACGCAGCCGGCAATCAGAATTTGAGCTGTCACCTAGAACTCGGACACTTGATCACTCCCGAAAAAACGACGCCATTTGCCCAATTCTTATTCGTTTCTCATGAAGTAAAGTTTGGGCCCAGAGAAAAAGCCAAATTGAAAACGATCTAGCTACTCAGCTTGCGCCCAAAGCCGCTGCGTAACGTGATATTCATCAATTTTCCTTAAGTGTCCAAGATCTAGGGGGGGATAGTAATAGCTTGTCGGCGCCCTAACAAGATCTACAAGGAGGAGTAATGACTCCATTTCCTGCCTTTCTTCGTAACCCCTCACAGCTGGATTGAAATATCAGCCTGGTAAAGGCATATAACGCCGACCAAACCTCGTGGCTGAAGCATCTGGTGGAATGCGGCTCGTTGCCTCTTGAGGACGTCCCCGTAAGGTAGAAGGGATAGGCGCATATTGTTCGACCTGTTCTTTCCAGCATATATGAGAGGTCGCCTTGAGTAATTGCGAGCCCGGCGCGCAAGCTGTAATTAACCCGTCAGTCAGTGTAAACACTGCTTGAATAGTAGACACTTGCAAGCTCTTCGGCGTCCGATGGATCACTCAACAAATGATGTCATCTCCGGCGAGGCTGATCTTGAAGATCGGCCCTGTAGTCAGGTCAGCCAAACCGACATCATAGTTCAATCTGATATAGCAACAAACCATACTGATGCCAGAGCTTTTCAAAGTACTTCCATGGTTTCATTGTTTGAACCTGGAATGTGTGGCCGACAAGAGGGTGCGATGGTGGACCCGGAATTTGAGGGGATATTGATCTCCGAGTCATTCTGTAGATGAGGATGACTGAAACCAGAAAACCAGCGGAAGCGAGTGGAACATTCATTTCCTGTGAGAGGTGCGCAGGGCTGTTCAAAGAATGTGAGGATGGTGATAAGTATTAGTCTGTTATATAGCAGGGCATCCACCTTGAATTGCGATAGTCAGTCTGTTTGTTGATGCGGAGAACCATTACCTTCCTGGACATTCGACAGACGCGGGCCGCTAGCCCCAATTTATCGTTAGGACAGATCGGCCAGCTCCCCACAGTTTAATTTGGTGAAATCAAGCGGTCTACCGTAATTGCTGAACATTCACTCACAGGTCTAGGTAGATTAGAATGCACTCGTGGAGACCGTCCCATCTCGGGATACTGAGAACCCGATGGCGGGGTGTCGGCATTTGGATGTGTTTCAGAAACATCTACCGGTTAGTCAGAATCGAGGTTTTTAAGGAGGGATTAGAAAGGTGCGGGAATGACTACGTATCGTAAAAGAGATCGAAATTGAAGAGCAAGATGCACGTTCAACTTTCCATTTTGATACTGCTACATACATTACCCCCGGGCCGTAATGAATTGGCGATCGCCGGAATGCGAAGCCCGAGGAATGACTCGATATTGACTCTATATATGTGGGATGTCGAGACCGATTCTTAGATTAGCACTTCTGACTATGATCTGTGATGCTGGATCAAATCGAACAGTATTTCATTCAAAAATGGGAGCTGTCTACGGGATGCTGTCCGTTCTTATTGGGATCGCGCGCAGCAGCTGCCGATCTGCGGTTGTCGTTGTGCAAAGACGGCGCCACGAGTCCACTTTTGAATTCCAGACGCTGAGGGCCAATACTGTACCATTTCATTCAATTCTCCAGTGCTGTGACCTGTGACCGAAAGGCTTAGAAGTTCGGACCTGGGCTTGGAGAACCGTGACACCTAAACTTTTCGTACATCTACCGGAATATGGGTGAGGGCCCCCTGAAATCTTCAGTAAGCTGAGTTCACCCTGCAGTGCTCAAAATCAAGATGTAGAAATGCCCATGCGCTGGACTCAGAAACTTCCTCAGCAGCATTCAAATAGCATCTAATAGTTCCATAAATTATTCTACTTATACAAAAAAACTGAGGAATAATACAGGCACCGACCAGTCCGTTCAGGCAAATGCCACCAAACCAGGGAACGCAGATCACGGGATGGCTATGGTAATGCATCTGTATACATCCCGAGGAGCAATCCGAGCTCCAGGGTCAAAGCACAGAGCACAACGGGGTTTTAGGATGGGTGGCATGCTCCTAGTACTTAGATCCTTTGGGGCGCTGGCAGTGCCATCATTGGCAAGGGCGCATACTAGTAGCCCAAGGAGGGTTACTCCGAATGCCATGAGTGGCGCGCGCTTGAGTCGCGTGTGGCTGCAAAACACGTTCAATGTCGTCCCCGTGGTACTATGGTAGGAGGAAGCAGGGAAGGAGATGTGTCCACTGTCATGGAGGTGGAGAAAGACAGAAGCTGGATGATGTGTTTGTGGTTGTGAGTTGAACATGTGATCTGTCTTTTAGAAGGGGTCGATTGCCTGAGTCGGCTTGAACCCCTGGTTTGACGGTTTTTTAGTTAGGTCCTTCTTCAACTGTCATTATATTGCAGTTTGCTGATTCGCGAGTTGTGGGTCGATCTCAATGGTTGTAGAACTTGATACCGCAGGCATTTCTTCCCACCTAGCTATTGTCGCAATCTTGAATATGAATGTTTCGACTGCCGCGTCAGTACAGAACCATTGATGCGGAGCTGAAGCAACAAAGATGATCAAGGTATTTCACTCAATATTCCTCCGTGAAATTGAATCATCCCCAGGCACTCACTGATGATTTCAGGATTATTGGTGGATAGGAGGTCAACTTACACCAATGCATACCTCAAGTCATGAGCTCATGACTCTGCGGAGGTAAGATGGCGCCATCAACTGCAGTTAATTGTGTTGAAAGCTGTATCAGATATTCAAGTGAATCCTAACCTAACCACAGAGAGCGGGCCAGAGATCTTATCGAGGATTAGCAAATCATGGGGCTGCCAGATTCTATATGGCAACCCGTCCTGAAAAGGGGGGCTGCCGAAGAAGCCGGGCTGCCAAATAGAATTATCCTGCTAACAGGCCGTAACCGTAACCTTAAGAGGAAGCTCTTACGGTTACCGTATCATTACTTTCAATTCGATACCGGTCGTGACGCGTGACATGGTATGAGTAATTCGATATTTCGATAACGACCAAATTTTTGCGTGACACCACAAAAACTTTCGATATTTGGATCAATTTTTGTATTTTTTTTTGCCATTTTCAGCCAATTTTGAGCCCTGCGTGACGGTTCAGAAATTCGACAGAGGTTGGCGTGACCCGTGACCTCGACCAAATTTGTATATCGATAGAGGGTGCGTGACACGTGACAAACGAATTGAACGTAATTGTACGGTACGGTACGGTGCATTTACGGACATTACGACCTTGAGGATAACAATCTTTGATCTGTCTGATGGACCCGAAGAGCAGAAGGAAATTAGACTGCCAACGTGCGCGTGTCTTGAAGTGGGTGAGAAAAAAAAAAGCCTCAAGGCGACCGACACACTGGAACAGATGGGTGGCCAAGAGAAAATGGTTCAAAATCGGAAGCTGCAAAACAGGTACTTACGAAGTCATCACATCTGCTTAAGATATGAGTGAAATAAAATAAAAATGCTAGGGGTCCCCACCGTACCGTTACCCGTATACGGTTACGGCCGTAAGGATTACGGCCATTTACGGGTGCTAACCGGCCGTAACCGTAACCGTAACGATGCTTCCAGAGGCCCTTGGGCTACAGTACAGTGCATTACGGACATTACGACCGTATACGGTCGTAAAGAATGAAAGAAACAATCTGGGGCCTCTTACGGTTACGGTACGGTACCCGTGTAACCGTAACCGTACCATCGTATATACGGTTACGGTGGGGAACAAAGGGCAACCGGCATTTTTAAAATGCCGGTTAACAATGGATTAGGCGGCAGATTTGAAATACAAAACGGATATATTCCCCATTGAAAGTACGCACTGAAGGAGGTTCCTATGAAATACAGAGCCACCGACTAGTCGGACAGTGACACCCGAGAGAACTCGAGACACCTAGCAGTAGAGAGAATGCGTGGAACCACCCGGTGCCACCAGGTGGCTCAACAGGCATGCGGTACCGGGTGGCTAAATTATCTGGTGGCTGTTTGGGTGGCCACTCATTACAGTGCGTATTGAGTGCCTAATACCATACTGCTTTCTTTACTTATGCAGAAGGCCATTCTTGAATTCTACCTTCATTTTACTGCCTTTCGAAAAGCTATCTCTGATGAATAGGATAAAAATCTCAGTTATATGGCTTGTAGTAGTTTACGGCACTCATGTGTATGCAGGCACACATCTGCATATGCATAGTATTTGTAGAAGACCAATGATAAGTTGTCCCCATACCACTCAAACAGCCACCCACTAAAATAGCCACCTGGTACCGCATGCCCGTTGAGCCACCTGGTGGCGCCGGGTGGCTCCACCGCATTCTCTCTAATAGCATTGAGATTTTTGATCCAAATTGAATTGTTTTTTCAAAGTAGTAGGAGGGAACGGTGCGAGATTGATGAGCGGGTGACAGAAAAACTACAACCGGTATGTGTTTTAAAGCTGGATGGAATGCCGAAGTATACGTGGCCGAGTTTCAAAGGCGCCGTCCTGTGAAAGATGTGTCAAATTTGTGTTTTTTTCAACAGTAATAGAAAGTCATGAGACCTGCCTTCTCCGTCGAGGCTCCCCAATGCAGATTCATTTCCGAAGCCCGAAGTTCGGAGGTCTCGTCAATGAACCACGGCACGCACTCATGACTTCACGCCAGCGCAAATTGACAGATCGCAGTTTGTCAGGAAATGTTGACTGAATAGACATCACAGCAGTACGAACCTAATGGGGCTTTGGTGAGAAAGATTGTAGAGAAACGTTGTGAAGTCTTGAGCGGCAGAGCAACGAGAGCGGAATGCGGTAGGCTTTAAGGGGATAAAGCCAAACACTCCCCGACGAATTGGGACTAAATCTTAATAGAACGGTCAATAGGTGGCATCAGGTCCTTGGCTCTCGGCAACTTCATCATCCAGACCTCAGGCCGAGACAACAAGACACCACGACTGAAACACGTGTCGACCGCTCTTTGTACACAACAACCATGGTCGAGCATTCCCTCCTCGGTGCGTCAAAAGGATGTTCTGCTGAACTCATTTTGCTAACTACACTCCCACAGTATTACGTGCAGAAAAGCTTAGCATCCGCCAGCCGCCGGAGTTTTACGTCGCAGTGGCAGACAGCTCTCGTAACGAATCTAGGAGTTCTATCGCAAGAGGCACCACACCAAAGTGGAATTTCGAGTACAACATGTGAGCGCCTTGAATTTTGAATGTCTTCTGCATTATTATCTTGAATACAGTGCAGCAAATTCCAACTCCAGCAACCTCACAATCAAGATTTTCTGGAAATATGATAGGAAGGAAGAGTTGATGGGCCAGTGCAAAGTGTCCATTCCTGAGCTATTGCAGCAGCAACGTGCTTCCAATAGTGGTGTGTTATATTCTTCATTACCTGGATGTTGCTGATTAATGAATTATTCTACTGGCTGCAGTCCCACTAGAACTTAAACTGAAGGATAAATCTTCAGGATCGGTTTTTGTCCAGCTAAGTACAGATGGAGAGGCAACAGCAGTGCCTATTCTTCCTGTTTCACCAGTCCAAAGCAGAACATCAACAGTACAGAACACAAAGGGTAGCCCAGCTATAAGAACCAGTTCCAGAAAGTGGGTTGTTCCCCTGTGCAGAGAGAAAAAAGTACTTTTGCTCACAATTATCTTCTCCAAGTACAACAACTTGCAACAAACCTTCAGCACAGCAGTTTGTCCAGCCAAATGCCAAGAGAGAGACAACAGCATTATCTGTTCCTCCTGTTCAAACAGCACAAAGCACATCCCTGACATCCCAGAACAGAAAGGATGGGCAGGCTGTAGAAACCAGTGCAAAAAAGTGATTTGTTTCTTTCATTGCAATCTGTCTTTCTACTTATAAGTATCTTTTCCAAGTATATCAAATCATTATCAGGTTAACAGTGAGTGCATATGTGTGTAAGGCATGATCGTGGCTTATCTACTGCATCAGTGCAAGGAGGGATTGGTGGTACTGGAGGTGGTGGTGGGCAACAAGGAGGCTCAGGTGGGCATGGCCAAGGACCACAGTTCATTGTCAAGGCAAATAAGGTATGGTTTAACCATGACAGTGCAGCGAGTAAGTTCTTCCAATGTGTATAATGATTGTCAAACTGATAGACTGGCATAGAACAACGGGAGCTCCTGACACTTTTAACACCTATGGATGTTGATGCCTCTCAACATCCATTATGTCTTGAAGGAACTCGAAAGAATATTCTGGATCAAATCATCAACCAGCTCACAGTCTCTTCAGAGGGTTGCAATATCCTTTGGCTTCATGGAGTTGCTGGATCTGGGAAGACTACAATTGCAGCCAGCATATCCCAACATTTCATGAAGCACAATGCTCTTGGTGTCTTTATCTTCTTCACTAGAAACCAAGAAACCAGCCCTCGGGCAGTATTACACACTATTTCTTCCCGGCTAGCATTGTTGAATGAAGCCTTCAAGGCCAAGCTCTGTGACAGTTTGAGCTCCAGCCCTTGGGTTGTGGATGCTGATATCAGCACACAATTCCAAAAACTACTGAAGGACCCAGTTTCTGCTGCTCAGTCCTGCTTCTCTGGGTCTATTGTGGTCATCCTGGATGCTTTAGATGAGTGTGACAACTCAGGCCGCCAAACTCTGATCTCACTTATCATCAAGGAGTTTCCTCAACTGTATCCCACCATTCGTTTCTTTATTACAAGCCGCCGAAATGAGGACATTGCTGCTCAGCTTGATAACAAGGATTGTATCACCCAACTTTCACTTGAAGTTTTGGATGACAAAAGTCAAGTCACCAGAGATATGCTTCTTTATATACAGCATCGGTTCAAGAACATTCGAGAAAGGCATAGGATTCTGGACCAGAATTGGCCAGGAGCCAATTCTTTGCAGACACTTGTCAAGTTATCTGGGAACTTGTTTGTATGGGCAGCAACAGCTTGCAACCTTATTCAGGATGCCTTTGATTTTGAAGGTGCATTGGAAAATTTGCTCATTACAGGTTCCAAGATAGGAGACAACCTTCATCACCTATACAGTGTTGCACTAGAGACCTCAGGCAGATGGGAAGAAAAAGAATTTGCAGATGTTGCACAGAGAATTCTCTCTGCAATTGTACTTGCCAAGGATCTGCTTACTGATAGAGCCTTGGACCACCTTCTAAATTTACAGCCAGGCACATCAGCTCGAGTCCTTCAACATCTTAGTTGTGTCATTCACTGGAGTCAGGAACAACCTGCCCAGATCCTTCATGCCTCTTTTGCAGATTATCTGGTAGCTCCTGAATATTTACACACCCAGCCCTGGTTTGTTGAGCCTGTAGTTGGCCATCAATTGCTTGCAATAGGGTGTCTGCATGTGCTCCATACACAGCTCCACTTCAATATATGTGCTCTTGAAAGCTCATACTATCTCAATTCAGAGATTGAAGACCTTGATAGACGTATTGCATGCTGTATCTCTTCTGAGCTTGCTTATGCCAGCAAATTTTGGGCAAAACACCTTGATGATATCAAAGGGAAAGACTTGGACAATAACCTTCACTCTGCTTTGAATAATTGCTTTCCAGACTACTTTCTCTACTGGCTTGAGGTCATGAGTTTTTTGAGGTGTATAGATGTTGCTCTTCTAGACATTGACATCTCCAAAAGGCTCATAAATGTAGGTCAAAGTATTCAGAATGATAACCCAGCTGATGATTGGTAGGGACATCTTGGCACCTTTTTTGAAGATGCACAGGAATTTATTAGACGATTTGGGCAAGTCATTTCACAAAGTGTTCCACACATCTATCTCTCTGCAGTGCCATTCTCCCCAAAAGACTCTAGGTTGCACGAAGGATGTGGGGGAAAGTTGCTCAAGGTATTGGAGTACCAAGGACAACCAAGCCTGGGTCAAATAACCCTTTCAGCAGTAATGCACAAACACACAGACTGGGTTAACTCAGTTGCCTTCTCTCCTGATGGGACACGGATTGTGTCTGGTGCAGAAGACAAAACAATTCGCATCTGGAATGCTGCAACAGGGGAGGCAGTGGGCACACCATTAGAAGGGCACACAGGCTGGGTCTGGTCAGTTGCCTTCTCTCCTGATGGGACACAGGTTGTGTCTGGTTCAGATGACACAACAATTCACATCTGGAATGCCGCAACAGGGGAGGTGGTGGGCACACCATTGGAAGGACACACAGACTGGGTCCGCTCAGTGGCCTTCTCTCCTGATGGGACACAGATTGTGTCTGGTTCTTCTGACAAAACAATTCGCATCTGGAATGCTGCAACAGGAGAGGCAGTGGGAACACCATTAGAAGGCCACACAAGCTGGGTCTGTTCAGTTGCCTTCTCTCCTGATGGGACACAGGTTGTGTCTGGTTCTTCTGACAAAACAATCCGCATCTGGGATGCTGTAACAGGGGAGGCAGTGGGCACACCATTGGAAGGGCACACAGGTTGGGTCTGGTCAGTTGCCTTCTCTCCTGATGGTATGCAGGTTGTGTCTGGTGCATCTGACAAAACAATTCGCATCTGGAATGCTGCAACAGGGAAGGCAGTGGGCACACCATTGGAAGGGCACACAGACTGGGTTCGCTCAGTGGCCTTCTCTCCTGATGGAACACAGATTGTGTCTGGTTCTTCTGACAAAACAATCTGCATCTGGAATGCTGCAACAGGGGAGGCAGTGGGAACACCATCAGAAGGGCACACAGGCTGGGTCAATTCAGTTACCTTCTCTCCTGATGGGACACAGATTTTGTCTGGTGCTTCTGACAAAACAATCTGCATCTGGAATGCTGCAATAGGGGAGGCAGTGGGCACAGCATTGGAAGGGCACACAGACTTAGTCCGCTCAGTGGCCTTCTCTCCTGATGGGACACAGGTTGTATCTGGTTCTTCTGACAAAACAATCCGGATCTGGAATGCTGCAACAGGGGAGGCAATGGGCACACTGTTGGAAGGGCACACAGGTTGGGTCCGCTCAGTTGCTTTCTGTCCTGATGGTACACAGATTGTGTCTGGTTCTTCTGACAGAACAATCTGCTTCTGGAATGCTGAAACAGGGGAAGCAGTGGGCCCACTATTGGAAGGGCACACAGACTGGGTTCACTCAGTTGCCTTCTCTCCTGATGGGACACAAGTTGTGTCTGGTTCTTCTGACAAAACAATCCGCATCTGGGATGCTGCAACAGGGAAGGCAGTGGGCACACCATTGGAAGGGCACGCAGGCTGTGTCTGCTCAGTTGCCTTCTCTCCTGATGGGATGAAGATTGTGTCTGGTTCAGAAGATAAAACAGTATGCATCTGGAATGCTGCAACAGGGGAGGTAGTGGGCACACCATTGGAAGGGCACACAGACTGGGTCCACTCAGTTGCCTTCTCTCCTGATGGGACACAGATTGTGTCTGGTTCTTCTGACAAAACAATCTACATCTGGAATGCTGTAACAGGGGAAGCAGTGGGAACACCATTGGAAGGGCACACAGGCTGGATCTGCTCAGTTGCCTTTTCTCCTGATGGTACATTGATTGTGTCTGGTTCTTCTGACAAAACAATTCACATCTGGAATGCTGCAACAAGGGAGGTAGTGGGCACACCATTGGAAGGGCACACAGGTTGGGTCCGGTCAGTTGCCTTCTCTCCTGATGGGACACAGATTGTGTCCTGTTCAGATGACAAAACAATCCGCATCTGGAGTGCTGTGACAGGGGAGGTAGTGGGCCCACCAACATCCAGTATTCATTGGCAAACACATCCAGCATTTAAGGATGGCTGGGTCTGTAGTTCCTCATCTAAACACATGTTCTGGGTTCCTTTGTGGCTCCGCAATAACTTCTGCCTTCCATGGAATTCATTTGTTATCACCCCCAGTGGTGTAACAAAGCTCAACCTCACAAATTTTGTGCATGGTAACCAGTGGACTGAATGTATGATTTCAACTGGTTCTGTACCCAATCCCCATATTTTTCAACCTCAAACTAAACCTCTATCAGGATAATAAAATAATCCTTTATCAATCCTTGTCCTATGTTTCTATCATTTAACTAGAGATTATACTTCATAATACCAAAAGAATATGTGCATTCAAAATTTTGAAAACACAATCAAAGCCAATAGGATCAAGCAATTCACTGTTCACTGTATTCTATGAGGTTGTAGGTGTTGCAGGGTAATGCTCCCGGAGTGTGGTTCGGTAATGGGGAGAGAAATCCGCGAGATCCATATAGTACTAGAAGGAAGAGAAGGTAGTAATGGACGGTAATGCGAAAAGGGAAATTGTAGGTATGTTTGACAGGTAAATTGAGCCGAGTAAACGAATTGGTAAATTATTTCCCGACGTGTCGCGTCAGAAAACAAGGCTCCACGACAGGAAACGTCAAATGAAGCGGAACGTGGGAGCCGAAGCCTGGACTAGGGTCCGCTCGTGAGATTCCAGATGGGATCTAAAGGAAGCAAAACGCTCTGCGCGTAGCACGAGTGTGGCGTCTGCGCGAAGCACGATGTCAGGGGTAGGGTACAGCCGGAGCAAATCCAACTGGATGGACCTCGCAAATGGTCCAGGGACGCACGAGAGATGATAGAAATAGCTTGGAGCAGAGAGATGTAGATAGACGCGGATTGAAGCTCTCGACGTACGCCCGAGTGGCGGTAAGAGGCAAGCAATGAGGTGATGTTATTTACGGTACAAACAATTTACATAACCATCACCTGGCGCACCTGTGCTCGAAGGTCGCCGGGGCTGCGCTAACTAGAAAATATGTAGCTAAGTGCCCATGTCAAGGCAATAGGCAGGAAACCGAACGGCTGATTAATCCCTCCACCCAGGGCGTGCTAAAATGAGCAATGACTCGGTCTGATGCAAGCAACGGAAGCGAGGGGACAGCCCGCCAACTGTCCCAATGCCGGCCCGCGACGACACTCTCGCGAGCTAGACCTACTAACCCCCGGCTTCAGAATGCACCAACCGCTCGATCCCCTGTAGAGAAAATGTTACGGACAATTAATATCTAGCCAAAGTTGAATAAAATCCCCGTGCCATCTACGAATCAAGACGCCCGAGTGTGCTGCTCGGGGATGTCGAACGAAATGGAAGAAATGCCCGAGCACTCCCCGGGGCTTGCCTTGAAATTCCCGAGCGCAACGGCGACCTTGTGCCTCATCCGCCGAGCCGAAACCGCCCGTTTCTGGACTCTAAGCCCAATAGACGCCGGCTAAGCGCTCGATGCGAATAGAATGTAATCTGCGAAAGAAAAGGGAGATAATGGGGTGGTTAGTAAAACGAAATAAGGAGTAGTGATGAATATGGGATATGGATTTTTTGATTGTTTGTAATGTGCAAATGAAATATAAAGTCAAAAATACCGTAGCCCGGACAGTGATCGCCCGGTCACTTGTGTAGATGGTTTCCACACCTCGGCCGTTCGACCCTGCAACATAGACACAGGGTGTTTCCGCTCCCATAGGCAGACATGGACTCACATTACAGGTATACCATGTTGCCCCCTCCAGCACATGTTAACATCCACTTGTTTCACAATGTGACAGCTGAACATGGGACTGGGGCTATATTCAGTGACACAACCCACAACTGTCAATTTTCAAACCACTTACAGACAACTTATGGCAATCAACACTGCATACAGTCACAAACTAGGAAGCAGAACAGACATAGAAGCGCAACACTAGCAAACAAATGTCTTTTGTACTAGCTTCTGTTCTCTCCAGCCATACCCCCCGTTTTCAAGGTCGTAGAGTTTGATAGGACACATCCCGAGCCCCAAATCTCGCTCCATCGCTTGGTAATGCTGCTGTACCGAGGATTTTAGTTGTTTTGGGCCAAATTTGAGACATTTATGGGTGCACAGAGACTCTCATGAGCGACTATTGCTATCTACATTACTCTATTGTACTATACCCTGATATACGCAAGATATAACCAATTTCTAGCTCTTTATAAGTTCAAATGATTCGGAAGTTCACAATCTTCTGCCTTGGCCAGCTAGAGACCTCATCTTGTATGGGTTCCCGTGCCTTCCTCTTGTGCCCAGCTATTTCACAGCTATTCTCTGTGACCTCAGACCGAGTCATCCTCTGAGGGGTCTGAGATAAATCATTATTGAGTGGCTCAGTGTCGCATTGAGATCACGCATTGAGAATGGAATGTAATCCGCCTCTTAGACTTGGGAACAAGCTACAGAGGGTGAGGAAAGTACCTTACTATCCATCCGACCCAGCGGGGTATATACCACCGAAAGATGGCCGTGGTAACAGTAGCGGCTAAGTAAGCGGTCACATCTAGTAGCCAAATACTAGTCTGCGCATCATGACGGGATGATAGCGCTGATCTAGTAACGCAACCTCAAGGTTTTAGGTACAATTAGCTCCAATCAGATATTTGTACATCAACTGAGATAAGGCTGCAAGTGGTGGGTGTAACAACAGAAGTTCGCGCTATGTTTCAGTGGAATAACAAAACCGTACAGAGGTCTATAGCCTGGTGTGATGTTGTAATGGATGGGATTAGTTCGCTATCAAGCTCCAATTGATGGTGCATCAACCCTGGTTGGAAACCTTGTCCTGCCGACACAAGGTCGCCACGACAGGCATGAATTTCCCTTTATTCCTTCATTCTATGTATGACTTTCCCCTTATGATCCATATGTAGACTATTATGAAGGGCCCCGAAGGCACTTGTGTGTGACAGACATATCAAAAATATATGCAACTCTATGCCGCGATACGGGCCAGCATTCTGGGGCCTCAGAGAGATCAATTACTTCATCAACAAACATCCCCTTAGTTCCTTTCTTCCCCCCAAGTGTAACCCGAATCCCTGTTTCACAGCTGGAGTCGTCATCGAGCATGTGGGCCTTACCCTTTCCCTTGCTGGTGCTCTTGCACTTTCAAGGCTTGGGCTTTGAGGGGTTTCTCTTCTGCTTACTGGATGAACCAGGTGTGTTGAGATCTGATTCATCATTGAAGGAGTCTGCGAAAATTATTCAGGCTATGTAGTGAACAAAATAACAAAGGAACTTGCCCTCTGAATCTGAACCTCGACCTCCACGAAGATGAATTGCTGCTGTTGCAGGGTCGGACGGCCGGTCCATGGAACTCTTTCCACGCGCGGGTTTTGACATTACACCACAGTTATTTTTATCATACGTTACTACATTGTTTGTAACGTAAATAATGCCACAACACGATCTTCTCGTCACAAACCACCACGACCGCGGCCAGTGCAAGGCTCCCGCCTAGAGGTACCACCGAGGGACCTCGACCCCATACTCTCAAAACGTCGCCAGTGGGCTCCTTAGCCACCAACACCTCCAAATTCGCTTCCCACGACCTCACATTCTTCGCACGGCATTTCTTGACATTCTTACTCTCTTTTCTCCCCCTTTTCGCACTCTAATGGCTCAATTGAAGGTGAAGGTCACCAAAGTCTGACTTCTCAACTATGGAAAAATTCAATCATCTGTTTTGAAGGGTTTCTTACTGCTTAAGTATTTCTCTTGTTGACAAGAAGTATAAGAGCTATGGAAAAACTACAGGAGGCACTCAGTTGCAACTTCAGAGTCTTAAAAGGGAGTACAAGAGCCATAGGATGTTGCCACCAGATGTAGTTAGGGAGATTAAGGCTGAGGATGATATATAATTTTTTTACTTGTGTCTTTGGCTGTGTTTTAATTAATTAATTTTTTCCAAAATCCGAAATTTGAAACTGTGACACATGACATAACGCATGACAGTCACGGCTTACAAGGAGTCCTGGGTTCCCACGACCTCCACCTTATGTTTGTGTTGAAATGGTTTCTTAATTCTGCTGCCTTGAAGGGGTGCTCAATAATGCCCCCAGCCAGATGTGATGTGTCCCCTGAGTTAGACCTTTTGCGGACTTTGCGTGCCTTCTTCAACAGATCAATCCTGATCACATCTTCCACACTGCCATTCTGGAGTATGGTGGTCAAAGTGCACATTTAATCAGCTGCAAGATAAAGTGGTGATTTTGGACTTACTGCAAGAAAGATAAGTGATTTGATGCCTTCCCTGCAAGAAAGATAATGATAATCACATTGCTTAACTTGTGGGGAAATTGTGGCATCCTGCAAGATATATATAAAAGAGACGGGAATTAGCAAGCCATCTATCAGCAGATTGGCATATGAGCACAATTCACTTGGTGGGAAGGAATTTTGGGAGCATCCAGCAGACAATGGCAGCATGTGCAGCATCGTGAACACTCATTCATTCAACCAACACATCTCCATCATTTTGTTTTCCTCTTGCCACTGCTCAAGTGGCATTCATGGCTATCATGACTTAACGACTCTTATGATATCTTCCTATCTCATTTGGGTTTGTCGAGGTACCTGTACCTAAGCATTCTTTGCATAGACGAATATCACATAGTTAAATTGTTAAATTGTTATATATAGTTGTCGTCCGCAAGATACAGATGTGTCAGCTGCAAGATACAGAGTTGGCTGCAAGATAAAGATAAGTTGCACCCGCAACTTTTGTAACCTTCTGCAAAACTTTCCTCCAAGCCTTCCCACAATAAACACAGGTAAGTTTGCAGAAGTGAAGCAACAATTAGTTGGCTGTACATAGGGCACAAAAATGAGTGATTGAGAAAAGATCATCTGAGGAGGTACATGAGGTAGGTAAGTAAATGAGTGATGATTCGATGGAATATGAGGTCACGAAGAGAGAAGCAATGACATAGAGAACATGGGTGTGATATTGATTGGGTTGAAGGATTGCACAAGTAGAAAATAATTGATAGGCTGCAGATCAATGTAGCTAACCAGTCCATTGGAATCAATGAGTCAGAGTTACTCAGGGTTTGTCCCAAATAGTGGAGCTGGTTCACAGAATATCTAGCTAGTCCTTTGCAAATAGGCCTAGTGGACAGCCTCAGGTTTGGCATCCCTGCTGAAAAAGGGCTGCCAGCTGAAACAGCATTGTCAGACAGATGGGGGCAATGCGGAGGAGGAGTCCAATAAAATCACTATTTGGTGTGCATGGTTTTGACCAATCCAGGTTTGACTATTTCTTGCAGTAATTGAGATTTTGGTGCAGTAAAGTGTCCTTCCCTCCAGAGATGCTAGAACTGAAGGATACAACGGCCTTCTGGCTCAATTTCTCACTTATCAACCGTGCGAGTCTTTCAGATTCATCCACCTCTATTGTTGTGCTCACCTCAGACCTTTCTCTTGATCATTCCAGATTCAGACAAATCAAAGGAAGGCTGTCAAATTGATTCTGTCTTTTCTACATATGCTAGCAAATGGTGTTCAGTCAAAGCCTTGTCTATGACACATCATAACATCTGTTGAGGATACCAAAGAGCTTTATTTTTTGGCAAGGCTGACCACCTTTTATTACCATGGAGGACGTTGATGATCCAAAGAGTGGATCAGTTTCTGCATACTGAGCTAATTAACCAGCAGATCAGAAGTTTTGCTGAGTAATCACAACAGAGGTGTTGTTTCCGCTGAGACGGCACACTGCCAAGTATGCATCATCTAGCTATTTTTGTGCTCACAAACACATTATAAGAGTTGCAAGGTAGCTTCTGGTAGTACTATCACTAGTACTCTGGACTTCTGTTCAGTGATACAAAGGAGAGTCAGAGTGAGCTCCGAGCTGCTGATTGTAGTGTATAAGATCAAGTCTAGCGTATTCTGCGGGCCGCTGGTCATACACAAAGAGGAGATAAATACCCAAAAGCCCCAGAAGTCATCATTCAGAAGTTGTATCCTACAATAGAGGACCAATGACTGCACAGAGGAAGTCTTTGGAGACTTACAGAGTACTAGTGAGTGGGTTGAAGGCTAAGGGAGTCGGCCACAGGCGGTTTACATAGGCCGCAGGCCGTCTTTCCAGACTGGCATTAGGTTGCGGGGTTGAAGCAAGGCCTGCGGGCCATGCTGAAGCAAGCGGGAAGCAGTTACAGAGGAGAACTACATAGAGAGAGTACATGTGGGGAGACATGTCGCGTCCCTAGTGACAAACAGAGACACATAGAGTGGAGCAATGGGATTTATTCCATTGGACCGGAGTTCAGAGTGGGATTGTGGGTACAGACCGACAAGGAACAGGCCTGCAGGTTCCCTTTGACAATAGCAGTATTATCCTAGTGGGTGGATTCAACTCTGCGCCCAGAGGTTCCAGGCCTGCAGTTGCAGATGGCAGCCCGTGGCACCTACCATATACCCAAATCAGGACGTGAGAACCATGTGAAGGGTTTCTCTTGGCCTGTGATGACGCATCAGATACACATGGACATCTTTTTGTTTTCTTTTGTTTTCACTCTCTGTTTTTCACATGTAAATCTATATTCCAGTAGTATAAATAGGGCTCAAGGACCCCGTGGAAGGCCAGTACACCGCAGCAGACATTGTTGTGGTTGTTCTCAGGCCAACTCGCAGAGAGTAGTATCTACCTCTGTTTGTAGTGTGTCTATAAGTTGAATAGGGTTCACCACGGGTAGAGGTAGAGGTAAGAATTGGTCAACCTCTACCTCTACCTCTCAGACCCTTACCCTTGGATGGGTAATACCTCTACCTCACTGGAGGTATACAGAGGTATAAACCTCTGTACCTCTCGTCTGTACCTTTGCAAGGTTTTTTGCAGAGGTATGCCAGAAAAGAATGTTTATTCATTCGATGACCGCAAAATTTGCCCAGGAGAGTAAAAGGTATCGGGGTATATGTATATTAGAGCAGAACATAAGGTTACACATGAGGAATCATCGGCAACAATTATTAAGTGGCCTTCTGTTTACCCTTCTCATGGCCCATATTCTGTTTAACTGCACGTAAGAATATATCATCACCAACAATATCCTTCTGACTCCAATCTCCAAGGCACAGGAAGCGGCGAATAGACTGGCCACTGAGACAATTACGGGTGAAGCTAAGCAGCTGGCGGCCACAAGAGAAAACACGTTCCGATGGTGTTGATGTTGCTGGGCAAATAATGAGCAAAGAATAAATGACAGAAATCCACACGCACCAGGAATGCTATGGTAATCCAAGGCCATGAGCGACAAAGTTGGGTACTGTTGGTGATGCTCATGCCACCAGAGAAGTGGCTCGGTTGTAGGCTCGGTCGGGTCAGATAGATAGCGATTCAGCTCATCTGCAACTCTTGAGGCACTGGTTGAAACAACAGAGATATTCTGAAACATATTGAAGGATGTCGCCATAGGATTTGGAGCCTTCAAATGTTGTTAACTTCTGACGATCTCAAGTGAAGGGAAATGAAAACATACAATGACCTCAACCTCATCAACAGTCTGTGCAGCATGAAGTGCCGCGTACTCTTTGAACTCGATACACATGATATGAAGAGCATTGTCAATCCAATCTGACGGCCAGTTCTGCTGGTGGAAATATGCCAGCTTCAATCCGGGGTGAAGAACTGAAAAAGATGGTAAGCTAATGCCACCAGGATATAATGTTACATATACTCATTGAGATACAATAAACATTGGACTCATCAGTGCGTTCGTAATACTGGTTCATGGTCTTCTTGGCAAGAAGAAGCGCCATTTTGACAGATGGATGAATCTCGTCATCTGCAGGCATTGAGTCTTCATCGTCAGAGGTTGAAAGCGCTGCAGTGTTGTAGATATCTTGAACGGTAGTGTGTCATTGACAGTTGGTGTGACCTTAGACAAGGAGTCCTTTGTGAGAAGCTCGTCCAGCCTGTCCATGGTGGCATGACACTAGAAATGCTGGTGATCTGGTCGGACGAAAAGAAGAATAGTGGCCTCCTTGAAGATCTTGGGATATTGATCAGCAAACCACAATTCAGCGAGAATTAGGACTCACCTTAAGCACCCTAACCAAATCCTTTGCGATACGCCACTCAGAACGGCTCAACTCAAACTTCTGCAACGGATTATCCCACCCACCAGTCATATCGTCAATAACAGCAGAGTACTCGAGTGCAAAAACCATCATGTCGTACGTCGAGTTCCAGCGCATTGCCACATCACAAGGGATAATGCGCTCACGGAGATCATGCGCCTTGCATTTGGCACGCCATGCAGGCAAGTGTTTGGTCGAGGAATGAATGATTGTAAAAGACAGTTCATGAAGCTGTTAAGAATGTCAATGAAATGATTTTAAATCACACTGAGCGACTGACCTTCGAGATTGTCTCCTGAAAGGGCAAGCTCCTGCTCCTCCTATGACAATTCAACAAAGATATCGATGCCGTCCCTTTCCTCCTCCTCCTCCTCATCGCCCTCGTGATCCTCATCCTCCAACTCAGGCATCTCAAAGTCTGCGAGGGAATACGTAACCTCACTGCCGTCACAGCGGACAGTCTTCTGAAACAGTTGGAGGAGAGATTTGGCGGAAATGTTGAGTATGTGATTTAAGCAGTGAACACAGTTTGCTGCTGCGAACAAGTTGTTGGGATTGGTGGAGAGAGCCATGGTCTGGGTGTCATTCGACGTCGCACTATCCCCAGTGAACGATAATGCCTTGCACAATTGTCAATAACTGCTATGCATGAGCACTGAAGGCATACCTTGTGTTCAATCTTGTATTGCTCCAGCATTTCCTGAAATGCCTGTGTGAGTTGTTCACCACTATGACTCTATGAGAAGGTTGTTAGAAGAGTTCCAATCGAATAACATCACAAACTCACCGTTGGTGCCTCAAATATGTCCAGAAGAAAATTGAGCAGCTTTCCCTCATGCTGCAAATGCACTGTCCATGCAACAAAGGCGCAATGGTTTGGGGATGTCCACATGTCGGTGGTGAAACTGAGTTTGCCCGGGTAAACCTAGAATCGTCACTGTCAATGAAATACAAGTGGATGGGCATGATAACTGACGTTGAGAAGTTTCGAAATATGATCCAACCCGTGTTCGAATGAAGTCTTGATGTCGCAAGCAATGGTTGTTTGAGAAGGAATCTCAATCCCGGGTTGTCCATTAATTACCAGCTCTTCAAACTTTTGATCCTTCGCTGCATACATAGGACGATTGCTTTCTGTAAACCACAGGACAAGTGTTGCACTGAACAAAGTTAGATCAAGAATTTAACGTGTAAGGCAGAAGCTCACCGAAAGGTAGCGAGAGTGAAAGGCTTCTTAGCGCTGGGCTTGGACAATGACTGCTGTCCCCATGCCGCATGCAAAGACGTGTTGGTGGGGATGGCCTTTACACCAGCAGCAGCAGCCTCAACGGCAGCCTCGCCAAAACACTTGTTTGCATGCCGTTTAAGATTCTTGGTGGTGGTTGCGTCAGACTTGTCCATGTAGCGGCAAATACCTTTGGCCCCTGTGCCGGCCTTGCAGTGCTTGGCATTGCACGCAAACCAGGTGTATGGACAGTTCTGGTCGTCCTCGTCAAACTTCAGGACAGGTGGATGGAAGAACTGATAGACAGGAGCGGTCCACTGGCCCTTGTTGCAATCTAGCAGACACCTCAGCATATTTCAAGCAGAATAAAGTGAACTGACCAAACTTTTGCTTCCACTCCGCTTCTGTTCCTTCTCTGTAAGCCCACTCTCATCTTCCTCATCGTTGTCACCGTTGATGCTGATAGGATTGGTATCGGCGCCCGGTGTCTGAGCATCGGTAGGTCCTGTGAAAGAAGGTTTTCAACATTGTATCAAGCAAGAGAGATACACCATACCACGAGAGCAACTGGCGACAGAGGAAAGGTGGCTAGCAACTTTGCAGAGTTTCTGCTTGGTGCTGCTGATTATCGAGCGAAACAAAGACCGAGAACCATTGCTGGCATGACTGTCATTGCTACCAGTCTCAGAGCGTTGTTTGCGTTTCCCCATGACAGAGAAGAAGAGATTGAGTTTGCGCAACTATTTAGAGATCTTAAATACTGTCAGAGAGAGGAGTTGGCTCATTCTTAGGCCCAGGATAGGGACAATTCAATTCAATAACGCCACAGCCAAGACCGTTGGACAGCCAAGAACAGATAACAAACAGAAAGGGTTGACTGAGAGGGGTAGTGACTCAGTGAGGAGCAGCTGGGTTGTGCAGTACATTGGCAAGGCAGGGTTTAACTGGTGTCTAAGGGCATAAAGCGAAGTGTAGATACAGACAGAGCGTTAAAAGGTGAGCAGCCTGAGTGGGTGAAGGGAAGAAGGATATCATTGGAATGTTGAAATCTTGAAGGATCAACAATGATTGAGGATGATCCGAGGCACAGCCCAGAGGTGTTGGAATCGGGTCACAAGGCCTATGAGTACGATCGCAATGATGCAAAGTGCTAAAGTAAAAAGAAGTCTATAGCTTTTGCATCATAATATGCTGTTGTTTGGTCAAAAGTGCGGAAATGGGAAGGTCAAAAAAGTTGAAAGCTATGGTATTTGAACACAGACTGCAGAATTACATACACAATCTGCAGCATGAGGAAGATCCAAGTACACCAGAAGAATATACAAAACCAGACAGTAATAGACATATCCATACCTTCAAATACCTCTGTACCTGTGGAGGTTGGGAGAGGTTTGCACAAAGGGTGCAAATCGTACAACCTCTACCTCTACCTCACCCATACCTCTGCTCATACCTCTAAATGTATACCCTTACCCCTGGTGATCCCTAAAATCGAAGTTTGGTTGTTGGCTCTAGTACAGTTTGAGTTAAGAAGTTAAGCTTCACGTTGTCGACCTCACGGGCGGTCTTCACATACAAAAGAGAGGTTTACCTACCTGAGTGGGCTTGTTGCTTCGCATCTGCTTTGCTAGTTGCATCCGTGGTTGAGATTTCCCTCAGTAACCAACAGGAAGATCAGTTTGGTCACCAGCAAGGTGCTTAAGCCTTGAAGTAGAGTGAAAGGTACCTGTGGCAGGTTAAGCCAAGGTCTACAATGAGAATTGCTTGTTGTGAGAGTGATTGAAAGCTGGATCAGTGACCTCAATTAGAGGATTCACTGTTGAAACCTTACAAACTCTGCCCTGACATAGACAAAACTATCTATTAGTCTTCCTCTTGTCTTGTATCCACCCAAAACCACATATATTACTCGTTCATCAAGGCCATGGGGCATTGTTCCATACAAATCCTGCATAGTTGAAGTGCCACGGGCATTGTTGTCAGTCAGATTAGTGAAGATTCGTTATCATGCTGGGTTTCAAAACCAGTAGTCACATACTACGACTCGGACCCGAACTCACCAAGGGAGTGCGCTTGTTCTTTGGGAGTGATAGTAGTTGGTTGTGTGGTTGTTAGTTGTGGTGTTTGTTAGCATCCAACAATAGTCGCATTTCTAGCTTATAGTAAAGTGCACCATTTCACCGCAGACAGCTATCATTGTAATCACAGTTGGGAATGGATATATCTTAGGGATTGTGAGTAATCACACTCAAACTGACTGGAATATATCCAGGTTGAGAAACTCACGAGTGGACACTAAATTACTCTTGAGCATAATGGCCCGAACAGCAACTGAGACAGCAGAAGATGTGTCAAATTGCGTTGGACGTGATGCGAAGCACAGCACATCAAATACTGTGCCATAAGACCTTGGCCACCACCTGCCACAACTGCCAACATCACCAAAAGCGGGAGATCTCGCTGATTGCCAGTGATGATTGCAACCACATAACGTGCCGATGGCGGTGTGCAATCAGTTTGCAGATCCATCACCTACCATTGCAATTGCAATGCCATGGTGGTGAAGCTCTGCAAAGATGTCACAAGGTGGGCAAACGGTTTGCACAATAATACACAGGTTGGGTAGGATTTGCTTGCCACCCATTTTTCGTCGTAAAATCCCATATAGTTTGTAACTATATTCCCCCACATGTGAACTGGATGAGCAGGTTGGAGGAAGATTTCAGTCAGTGTGCACCAGTGGCAATATGACTTGTGGTAGTGTCATTCTCGATTAAAATTGCAGCATGCAGTCTAACCTCAATCTGTAGGAAATAAATGTGCCATAGCTCCCAAAAGGACTCAATAAATATTGGCGAGTTATTGGTATGTATGACATCAGAGTAACAATGAGTCATGACCGAGACTCGGACGCAACTTAGTCTGTTGGTTACCATGCCCGGTTAGTAGGCAGCCTGCGTTATTATGTAAGTTTCCCTTTTTGGAATTCATGTGGACATACACTCGATGCATCTCGATGCGTTCTTCACCCTATTTCATCGGTGGACTGGGTGGGTTGACTTCTAAACGGTTTGAATAGACCCTTGAAAAAAATAGTCTCTATTTCTGTGTCAGGTATGTTGTTTCCGGATGTAAAGGCCTCAAATCTGGTGAAGATACTTGTAGGAGGACTTCCCCTGCTCCAAACAGCCCCGAAAAAAATTATCAAGTCTTCAAATGTTATGTGGTTCAGTTTGAGCTGTGGAATTGTTTCTCCACCCGCCAGGGTGCCCACGACGCGTCCAAGTCACGTCGAAGGCATGCCCACGTGAATTCCGAAAAGGGAAACTTACATAATAACGCAGGCTACCGGGTAATTTACGCGGTAACCAACAGACTTCATATCGAACAAGGAACGAGTTGATCACGATACTGAAGCGTCTGTCAAGAGAGACTAGACACGACTTGACGCGAGACGCGAAGCATCAGCACGTGGGTGGTCAGTGCGCATGTTGATGTTTTGACACGAGTTGACCCTAGTCTCTCGTAGACAGACACTCTATACGAATGCTCGTGCCTCGCTGTATAGAGTCTGTTAGTTACCGCGGGGCTATGTATGCAGTGCTTTCTTATTACATAATCTTACATCATCCCGCTTTCATGTGTTTCTTGCCAAGTTGCGCGCGCTTCCTCCTCAACGCGATTTCTTGTTCTCCACACGACTCTGCGACTCCAAAGCACCTATGCCTCGTGTTCTTTGATGGCAGGACTCCACTGGAAGAGACACCGTGAACAAGATTGCCAGGAAGGTGGTGCCAAAGTGGAAAGATGGGCTTCGACTGGTGCAAGAAGACATCATCTGCGCCATGCTCGACAGGGAAGATGTTCTATGCTGTACCACGACTGGAGATGGCAAATCTGGGCATTTTCCATCCCTATTCTCATCATGAATGAATACAATAGCAGCCCCCACCTCTACTAGTATCCTACTGGTCTTCCGATGCGAGTATATCCCGTCGGCATTGTCGTGACTCCTACAAAGGGATTGGCATTGAATATTGTACGTCTATCGATGAAGTATCCTAATACGATATTAAAGAGCATTCTAGGTGCTTGAATTGACTCGAATAAACGTCTCGGCATTTGCGTACTGCTGGGAATCATTGGCACAGGCTCGACAAGAGGGGAGAAAGCTGGCGGATGAGATCAAGATTTGTACTAAATGGCAGGTCATATGCGTCGACCCGGAGCATCTCAAATCTAAAGAGTGGCACGAGATTGCAGATTCCCCGACCTTTCGATCGAAACTTCTCTATGTGTCCATCGACGAAGTTCACCTTATAAACGAATGGGGTACCGACTTTCGGGTAGACTTTAGATTAATCGGGATCTTTGTTCGTGGTCGTCTTCCCCGTTCCATTTCACTAGTTGGACTCTCGGTGACACTTGCTCCTGAGAAAGACACGACAGCAGTCTGCGAGAGTCTTGGATTGTTTGAGGGCCGCTTTCATATGATTCGTCGCACCAACGAGAGACCGAATATACACCTAGCGCTCCAGACTCTTTCGCATGGGCTTTCTGGCTATGAATTTCCGGATTTACTACCGTTCCTCCGTAGTGGACGCAAGACCATCGTCCATTTCCATTCCCTCCCTATGCTCTTCCGCTGTTACGTCTACATTTGGCGCCTCCAACCTCGATCTGCCGACAAAATGCGCCGCACGCGGATGTACCACAGTCTCTGTCCCCCAGAATATAACGAAGAAACCATACGACGCATCGACGAGGATCCGGAGTGTCAGATCATTCTGGCGACAATTGCCTTCTCGAACGGCATCAATGCTAAAGCCCTGCTCGATAGCATCTCTGTGGGATTCTCTAGCACGCTGGATATTCTATGGCAAGAGAAGGGTCGAGCTGGGAGGGAATCAGGTACAACGGCGTGCGGTATAGTGCTCGTGCAGCAGAGTACCATCAAGCTCGCTGAAAAGATTCTGAAATGTGAGAATATTTCCTTTGTACGCACCAAATCCCACCCTGAATTTATTCTTCCAGCGCTCTCGGATACACCCGTAGGTCAGCCGCAGAAACGAAAGGGCACCGGGAAGCAGAAAAAATGCGAGATGGATGTCGCCAAAGCCGGGTTTTTCATGGAGAAGCATTGTTACATCGCCTTCCTAAACAAACACTACCGCAACCCCCCTCTTGAAACCACGAGCCTGGATTGCATCGAAGCGAAATGGCTACTTCCCTGCTCCCTCTGCCTTTCCCGTACCAACAAAACACTCGACTTCCTTGCGCCAGAAACCAGCCCGGAATTCCCCGCATTCACCGAGCCGACACCTGTCTCTTCTTCCCCTTCCACCAGCGCGAAAAAATTCAAGTTGACTCGCAAGGAACGCGACAGCGCCAAATCACATCTCGTGGACTTTCGGGATTCGCTGTGACGTAAGGAGCACAACAGAGGAAAATTCCTCGAACACCCACAGACCATGTTTCTGCCGTCATCCATTCAAACAGCCCTCCTGGACAAAATGCTCGAAATAACCTCACTGTCTCATTTACAACAACTCGTACGGGCTTGGCGTCATTGCGACGCTAATTCAACTGCGCTTTACGATGTTGTTCTAAAATTTCAACGTGAGGTTCGAGGGAATCGGAACGAAGCTCGCAAAGCCCGGAATGCCGTCGCACGTCGCAAGAGGGTGGGAAAGCGAAAAGCCGCTGAGCTGTCGGAGGATACAGATGAGGATTTCGAAAACGAAAGGGACGAAACTGACTCTGATTCAGATCTGCCCGAAAATGTTCCCCTTCCCGCAAAAACCACCCGCGCGCAAAAACCATTCCGTTTAAAAGCGACCGATGCATGCGCGCGAGCTGCGCTTCAAACGGTTACTAACAAAAAACGCCCGCGCTGTGCCGCACCACCATTGTTGACGGCTGCAAAGACGGCTGAAGAGTATAGGCCGCAGTACAAACCGCGAATACGGAGATGATGGTAGTTGAATTTTCTTATTGGTTTCATTGCATCGTTTGTATTGTTCTAGCGGTCATTCACATCATCTTGTTCTGATACTTGCTCGTGCTCCTCTTCGGAATCCTCCTCTGACTCGTCCTCTGGGTCTTCATCCACCTCTTCCTCATCACTGCTTTCGTCTTCCTCCTCGTCATCCTCCAACACCAAAAGTCCGCTGCACGGGTCTAAGGTCATGCCGATGCTCTCGATGCTCGTGAGATGGGCATCGCTCAGATCTTCTCCATCGTCATCAGGCTCATTCGGGTTGATTTGGGCGAGTGAGTGCATGCTGCTGCTGCAAGAACTGTGCATACTGCTGGCGCTGGGAGCCCTGGAGCCTTCGTCAGTGGAATCACCACCGAGAATGCTCGCCATCGGTGAACTAGGGATCGGTGGACTCGAAGTTGGTGTTGGGGTTCTCGGAGTCGATGAATCAAACTGCATCTGAACGTCTTCATCTGCCGCAGTGTCCCCGTCTTCGATCCGCCGAATTTCTTGGAGGAAATCACCAAGAACAGTCGACTTTGTCAGGAATGCCGCTATTTTCTCCTCCTCCAGACGCCGTCATCCTCGTGCGAATTGGTTCACTGCCGCATGACCATGACTCCGCCCAGAGCGAAAGAGGTGAACCTCCTCATCTTTGAACAATTTGAGAAGCAGTTTCAGCTCGTCACGCTGGTGTGGGGAAGTGTGGGTTTGACCGCGGAGCTTCAAGTCGAACGCGGTCTCGACTTCCTCTTTGATCTGGAGGAAATGGTGAACATTGGGGGAAATGGTTTGGCGATAGAATGGATCGCCGAACTCTCCGCCATGTTTCTTCCTCATTTGCTGCAATCACAAGTTGTAGTGTTCCTGATGCTGATCAACAGGCATCCAGCGGCCGAGTTCACCTTTGATATTAACGAGCCAATTGTTCAATATCGCGTTTCGGAGGTCCTGGGACGCCTCGTAGCGGAGCATACAATACACCTCAAGGAGATAGTTCACGTAATTTGCGTGCGACGAACCAGCGAACTTGAAAATCCAAATCTGTTTAACAATGAATTCAGTTCTACGAGCCGTAAATGAAAGAAACAGACCTTCATAATTTGCCATACCCGCCCAATGTCACCTTCGGGAACTGCATGAGCGAATTCGACAAACCAACCAAAATCTTGCATGAAGATTTGACTGTTGCGCAGAACACGATCGCCTGTGAAGTCCGCTTTTTTCTCGTGGACTTTGGGAGCATCGTCGAGATCTTTCAGGGGGAGGGTTTTTTTTCGCGGTGTCTCGGGCTCGACAATATCTGCTAGACCCGGGAGGTCGGAACCATCATCATCGTCCACATGCGAATGTGTTTCAGTCTGCGCCACCCATGCACTTCCCCTCAGGAACTCTGTTCGAGCGATCTGGATCTGTAGAGTCTTCGGCAGTCAACGAGTTTTGAATCGCTGACTGAGTTGCGTAACGGTCTACGAGTGTCATGGCGTGCCCAAGAAGGGTAGAAAGATCTGGCAGTCCGCCTTTAGCAGCAAGATCATCAAAATACTCGTCCAGATCCTCCGCCTCAAAAAAAACCCTGTGATAATAAATTTAGATTTTCAATAACGAACAACAGGCCTCAAACGTTACCTCCAACAGTCCAGAACGTGCGCCGTCCAGATTAGAGTCAAGTTCCGAACGGTAGGATAATAATCACAACCCTTCACGTTCGATGGCCGTTTGAGACCTGCGGCACTCGAACACTTCGACAGTGAAGATGGCTCGCTTGAGGTTGCAGGACCGTAATGATTGGCGGAGGTTGAATTGATTTCAGTGGCGCCGGTATGCCAAATTTCCGGTGTAGTAACCTTATTTTTGAAAGTCTGTGTCGGTCTCGAATACGTGCAAAGATTGAGAAGGAGGGCATAGGATGCACCATCCCCTCGAACCCACTGCAATGATTTACTCGGCTTCGTCGAGTCAATTCCAACCGTGCGATCATAATCGCTGACCGCCTGCACCATCTCTGGGAGCTCCCCGGGGTGATGCGAATTCGTAGGGAGAGGCTGGCATTTGGCTTTGGGACAATCCTCCTGCATGCGATGGATAGCGATGGGAGCGGTACGAAACATGTTGTTGAGCTCCTGCATCAAATGTTGCAGTTGCGGTCGGGATTCAATGAGAGTACGTGTCCATTGGAGAGGGATTGATACGTGTACGTGCGACCAGTCTATGTCATCGAAAAGGTCATCTGGCGTGAGGGATTTTCGCTCTTGTAGCGCGACTTTATCGTAGTATGGCTTGGCGTCAAAAGCACCAGGTGCACAATCTTGGTTTTGGATCCATGTTCCAGCGCATCCTTGTACAAGCTCGGTCTGGCGACCAATACCCTGCTCCCAAAGCTCGCGGTAGTCCTGAATGTTATCCAACACCATGGATCCATCCGTTTCCCCTCTGTCTGTCGCGGCTTTAACAACTGCACGAAGCTCTTCAAGACTTGCCGTGGTCATGGAGTTGAGGGCATTTCGAGCGGTCGTATCGCTGACGCTGTAACCGAATCGACAGAAGACACATTTGATGTCAATGTGGGCTTTGCAGGCAAAGAGCCAGACACCACCAAGAACTATAGCGAGGTGGCCATTGGCGTATCGGTTACGAGAAATGAGGAAGGATGCCATAGCGCCGAGTTGTATCTAAAGCCCAAGCGTCAATGTGGATGTTCTCGCATGGAGTGAAAGAAGGCTTACGAAGGGATGCGGCCGCCGTTTCCGTATAAAATAAACACCTTTTGCTTTAGGAGCGGCCATGGCTTCAGTAAAGAACATAGGGAGAGGGAGACATTTGCAGAATTTCTCGTGGATGTGTTTTATGTTGAAATTGGACAACAATTCTTTCCAACTGACAACATGCGCGCCCACACGCCGCCCATTAGAATGTGCGCGGAGCTGGGTGTGATCTTCAGGATCATTCGGATCGTCATGCGTCGCACGCCCCACTTGTCTGCATGCCTCTGTCGCAACTAGTCGCACAGCCCATGTCGACATAAACCGACGCGCGTGGTGAATTTCATCAGGTGGGTCAGCGGTCGAGAACATGAGGTCCTTTTCATGAGAATTTTCGGTCGTCTTCTTTGGATAACTTGCTTTGTGATACATGAGAGGAAGGATGTCGGACATTGTGATGTACGTGCGGCTGCGTAGAAACTGGGCGACGGAAAGAATGTGGGTGTCCCCACGGGGATCTCGTTCGGTTCGGGTGGGATTATGGAATAAAATCTGTAAGAAGTCTCCAATTGTCTCAAATCCATGAAACAAATCCGACTTCAGTAGCTTCTCGAGCGCCGCGAACTTATCGGACATTTTTCTTCCGGCAATCTCTTTTCTCGGCGCAGACGTGGTTGGGTATGAGAAAAATCGGGCTCCGTCTGAGATGAGGCACTCTGGGAAGGAGGAGGATGAGGAATGTTCGACTTATATGCGTCGGCATTGGGCGGAGGAGCTGGGATGTCGGGGACAGGTAATGGTGCCCAATTGCGGTTGATGCGCACGCCTGGGGGGTTTCGGAGGAGGGGGAAGATCGGGTGCCACCTGGGCTGAGGTACTCTGGGATGAAGTAAGACAAGGAATATTTGACTTGTATGTGTCGGCGTTGGGCGGAGGAGCTGGGATGACGGGGACGGGCAATGGTGCCCAGTTGCGCTTGAGACGCGCGCCTGAGGGTTTCGGAGGAGGTAGATTAGGATCAGAAGACATCTAAGGTCGATTCTACGCGTCAAGAGGCAGCTACGAGGTGAATGGGGTCCAAGGAAAGGCGCAAGACGCGGCGTCGATGCTAGCGAAAAGAAGCGCGCCAGAGCAGCTGACATAAGATTATGTAATAACCAAGCACAACATACTTAGGCCCGCGGTAAACACTAGACTAAGTTGACCCCACGATCACGCTTCTCCTCTCGACCATCATGCCCCGCCCAACTCATCCGCTCAATTCTCGCCTTCCCCACCACTGTTGGCTCCCATCCTCGTCTCTTTAGTCGAGTTACCTCAGTAGACTTACTCCTCGAGGTTTCAAGCTGTTTTTCCTCGGGTGGCTTCAAGCTATTCTCCTTCAAGTCCATTCAGGCCGTTCACCCTCAAGCCGCTGCAAGTTGCTGTCCTCATATTGTCTCCTTCAAGTCACTGTGCTCGAGCTATTCTCAAGTACTCGCATGTACCTTCCCTTCGAGCTTCAAGCCCTGGTCACAACCCGTTCGGTCTTCAAGTTGTAGTCCGCAAGTTTGTATACTCCTCCGCACATGTCAAGTCTCAAGTCTCAAGTCTCTTCGTCGGCGCAAGTGACGCGTCTCATCTTTGCATAGGCAAGGATCCCGACCCTGCATTTGTCCCTACCCCCACATGTCTGTCCGGGGCCGTCTCCGTCCTGGGCTAAGTACGTACCTGGTGTCCCCCCTTGTCCGGAACTTGTGAGGATCGTCGTCCCGTCCGCCGTTCAGCAGTGGCTTGACATCCTTCCTCGCGAGTACGGTGTGAAGCAGTTCCATGTTCATATGTAATCTATCTTAATATATATTTCTCCCTTTACTGCATCTGAACCTGAGAATAGGAAAGGGAAGAGAAAGGGAAAGGCAGAGTAGAGGATATATGCCAAGATTTACAATCCTTTGCACTGCTCACAATGGTTTGCACACGACACAAAATAGGCGAGGATTACAGGAATATTGGTGTGGTACATACGGGTGCTGAACGTCACCGAGCTTATTTGAGTCTGCAATGGATTTTGGTGATTGTGCAGATCTGCAATGGTATGCATACCGTTACAATTACTTCCCGCTTTTGGTGATGAAAGACCACGGACTCAGTACAGACTAGGCGAGTTTGTTCCGGCCCGACGGCTTTCAAGACCAGAATCGTGGGTTCGTGCGTACGAGGTACAGATTTGTTTACAATAGACTAATCAAGGTTGCTACTCAAAACCACGGAGCGCTCCTGGTTGGATTAATTTTACCGGCACAACTTTGTGTGCTTGGTGTGTCGGATTCTGCGTCACTTTGAATGCTTGCTGATGTTGGATTGTTTAGACTTGCATTTATTACTGACATATGCAGTGCACGAGCTCTGTGGGGGCACAAACTGATTGCTGGGACCATGTATTAGCTTCCAGTTGGCTGGACCAAAGCTGATCTCTGATGCTCAGAATAAGCCCCAAAATAAAAAGACGAAAATGGGACATACATACTGCAGCAGCCACAGAGTGGGAAATATGCAAGGTTAGAAACAGATAATACACAAGGTAGTATAAGATGGTGTGTTGGGCAGCACAACTTGCCTATAAGTGTCGGCAGCAGAAATCAACGTGGTTTCTCATAGTTCCCAAACTTGAACACAAAGGGCTGAGAATACTGTGAAAAACACCAGAAAATAGCATTTTGTTATTCTACTTGATAAAGTGACGGATGAGAGCCGGAATGAGGTTTGGGTGTCGGTGATTGGTGGTGGCCAAGGTCCTGTAGCACGCTCGGTTGCTGTTTGGGCAATTACATATAAGAGTAATTTAGTGTGGACTCAAAACTCACAAACTGATTCATGCACAGAACAGGAAAAATTATTACAGTAAGGTAGACGACATTTGCATCCATCGAGTCACGAGCATCACAGCGTGACACCGCCTTCCCGACGATACTAGTCGGCACAGTCAGGATGCTGACAAAAAGTAAAACCACAGAATGCTTCCTTTTAGCTGGGGGAACAATCCTGTGGTTTCAGATTTCCAATATCTGGTCTCAAAAAAAAAATTATGCCTTTTTTCAGAAAAGTGCAGGAAATGATGTTTCTATTCCAGGGAGATGGCTTTGTATTTTTTCTTCCAAAATTTCGCGTTTCCTAATAAGGAAATTACATGGTCATATGCATACATCACGAGGTTGCTGCTTTCGTGATATCTCTGAAGTTCACTGGCCAGTTCCATGAATAACATGTTTTAAAGAGCTGTAAAGATGCTGGGACCAGAAATTTGAACCTCCTGTCAGTGTTTGTAGTTGAAGAAGGTAGTAGTAAAGTGACACCAATCAACTAATCACATGATGTTTCTGGCAAGAGTTCATATATCATCAGTTTTTTGGATCACTGAGTGTTTCCATATACAGTCACGGCGAAATTAGATGTGCCATCCCGATTTGGAAGTTGCCATCAATTCCACTACTTTCTACCAATTCCTCAGCTACATGAGATTGTTTTATTATGAAAACACCGGGATTATGCTTCTAGTGATTGAAATCCAATATATCCCTCAAATTCTTGTTGAGTTCGAAGCAATTTTCATTGTATCTGCACTTTTTCAAATGGTTAAGCTAAGACCACCTCCAGGCTCTATAAATTTTCTTTCCATGCTAGCTTGGGCTTGGCTACATACATACTAAATGTCTCTAGTATATTCCCTTTCAAAAGGTCGCTACATGGTCCCAGAATTGAGGGGAAACAGCAGAATTAATGGTAACTTCCAAATTGGGGTGGCGCATCTAATTTTGCCATGACTGTACTGTAGATACTTGTATGTAGGCAACTGGCTCACAGACTGCGACATCCCAAATAGCTTTCGGCAATGCAACCAGACTCTTTGTTACTGTGACTGTTACCAATTTGGGCAACCATGCATTATGATGGCTCGCCGACCAACAGCCACCAAAGTGACTTTGAATGAGGAATGGTTGCTTTGTGGCATAGAGCACCACCATTGTCAACCAACTTTTATTGATAATTAAAAACAAATGAATTTATTTGAATGTAACACTATTTTGAAGGGAACCAGCCCAACCGTTACCATTACCATGCGGGGTTTGGGCAACGCAACTGACCCCTTCGTTACCATGACGGTTGCCTACGTACAAGTATCTACAGTAACTCCCCTGAAGTCTTAACCTTCCTTCCTGATCCTTCTGCCCCTTCACAGGTTGAACATTTCAAGTTTTTCAGTAAAAATTCTAGTGAAAAATGTTTTAAAGTTTACAACATTTTTTCAGTGAAAAACCAGGTGAAAAACTTGAAACTTTTTAATGACATTTTTGAACTTCAAAACATTTTCACCACTTTTTCAGAAAGTTTTCACAGGGTTCAGAAAATTCACAAAAATGTTTTAAGTTTTTCACCTGGTTTTTCACTGAAAAATTGCTGTAAAATTCAAAACATTTTTCACCAAAATTTTCAGTGAAAAACTGGCAATGTTCAACCAGTGCTTCTTTCAAAATCCTGAACTTTGGCACTGCCAGTGCAGCACTTGAGATGAGATCACTGTGCTGCAGAGCAGTTCTGACATAGACTATAAGTGGCCTGGTGCTCCAAAACTTGCTTTCAGGTGTATTAAAATTTTTCTTTGTCCTCCAGCACTCAAAAAAATAAGGTTTTATTTTTACCAAAATCGAAATTTCGCGCTTTTCCACATTACTGTCACGTTCACGTGACTCGATGTATGCAGATGTCATCTACCTTACTACAATGCATACAGCCAATTAATTGTTGCTTCACTCAAAGCAAACTTGTGTTTATTGCGGGAAGGCTTGGAAAAAAAGTTTTGCAAAAGGTTACAAAAGTTGTTGGTGCAACTTATCTTTATCTTATGGACGACTCTGTATCTTGCAGCTGACACATCTGTATCTTGCGGGCAACAACTATATATATCTTGCGGGATGCCACAATTTCCCCGCAAGTTAAGTAATGTGATTATCATTATCTTTCTTGCAGGGAAGGCATCAAATCACTTATCTTTCTTGCGATAAGTCCGAAATCACCACTTTATCTTGCAGCTGATTAAATGTGCACTTTGACCGCTGTGGAAGGGCGGATTGACCCGCTCGTCGACTTCATCATTTTCCCTCTCTTGCCGCTTAGTGTACGGAAGATCGGTCCTCGGACCGACTATTTGTTTCGTACGTACAGATGTAAAAATACCTCCCTTTTGATCCCGAACCACCACGACCGACGCGACCAGTGACACGAGTGCTCCATCGGGGGCACGTCGCCAGTGAACTACTTTCACCCTTAGCCCATATTTCATCCTCCACCGAGTCATTATGAGCCCGAGCCGTACCCTACGCTTCCATGGCACTTTCCCCATTTTTCCCTCGATTTCCATTCTACGCCTCCACGAGATTCTTGGGACCATTTCCTTATTTTCTGCTGCACCCTTCGACACCATATCCCGGACTTCCGACCCACTCTTTGGTCTACCAGCAGGCCAGCTTACTCTTCTTCACCGCCATACTGGAGGACACAATGAAAAAGATTTTGCACTATCTTGAAAAATATATATTGCATATATTTCAGGGGCATTCAGTGGCAACTCTGCTATACATCAGTCATCAGCTCTCGATATTCAAGGTCCCATATTTAACCGCTTGCCTTTAGGTTGTAATACCCCTCTGCAAGGCGTTAATTGTAGTTGTCTACTTAGGAAGCTGGATTCAACGGGCAGAAGTTAATTACTTTCAATTTTAGCTTCGATGCATTGGGAGGGCTATATCCTGGGGCATTGGGTGAAACCTGTGGGGTCTGGGCAGTTGGTTCATTTGGTGCATGGAGGTCTAGGGACGAAGGCATATACTACTTAGCTTTCTTATATGCCAGGATAATTTCTGGGACCAGCCATGTAATCATCCCTATCTACCTTCCTCCCTAGCCCAGACCGCTGTTCCCAGCAATGACCCAAACCCTTCAAACACATGTGTTGCAGCCCAGGATCTGATTTGCCAGCAACCGCAGTGTTTCAGTTTGAACCGTTACATTGCCAATGTGAAGACGGTTTGAACCATGCATAGTCTAGGAGCTATTAGAGGAGAAGGATGGTTCAAACTGTTTTTCCGTTTGAACCATTTTTTCTGTTCAAACCATTTTTTCCATTCAAACCGTTTTTTCCCGGTTTGAACCGTTTTTTCCGTTCAAACCATTTTTTCTGTTCAAACCATTTTTTCTGTTTGAACCATTTTTTCTGTTCAAACCATTTTTTCCCAGTTTGAACCGTTTTTTCCGTTCAAACCATTTTTTTCCAGTTTGAATCATTTTTTCTGTTTGGAACATTTTTTTCCCAGTTTGAATTGTTTTTTCTGTTTGAACTGTTTTTTCCTGGTTCAAACCATTTTTTCTGCGAACCATTTTTTTAAAAATTTGAACTGTTTTTCCCAATTTGAACCATTTTTTCTGTTTGAACTGTTCTTTCCATTCAAACTGCTCCATGTGTGAGTGAGATGGTGGACTGGTTGTCATTGTAGATGATCAAGGGGAATGTCACTGGCCCAAAGAGTTCAGCCAGGAAATATCTGATAATCTGTGAGAATATAGACTCCAAAAGAGTGGAGGGGAAGCAAGAAAGTAATTATTATTCACTGGAAATATGTAGGGTTTTATACCCTGAGAACAATGGAACAAGTAAACTACACAAGACAATGAAGACTAAGAGATAAATAGTTTCAGTCCAGCTGAAACCATGCAACACCATACCAATGGGCTGTGCATCTCAACACACAACATGTCCACATATGTGTCTGTGTATGTGTCAGCTTGCATCTTTCAAACATAACCCTCACTTCTCCTGCCATCCCCCAGTTGATGCAGCTGATTTACATCCTTGGTATACAGATCCTCATCTTTGAGATCTGGGAAGGCAAAAGTGGGGTCAGCAGGATTGCAACCTAGGTTGATCATTGCACTGCGAGCCAATCTATATTTTGGGCTACTAAAAACTGATTTCTGTCTCTGAAAAGTCCTTCAAATGAGCAAGATGAAGTTCTCAAAATTCAACAAAAACTGGTTTAAACTGAAATGCTTTAGCAAAACACAGTTCACACTGGGAAAAAAGCAGTTTGGATGAAAAAAATGGTTTGTACTGAAATGCCCCAACAAAAACAGTTTGAACCGGGAATTAATGGCTTGACAGAAAGAGCAGTTTGGATAGAAAAAACAGTTAAAACAGAAAAAATGGTTCAAATTGGGAAAAACAGGGGGCCCCTTGTTCCGAACCATCACGACGGTCGGATTTCCCACGCCGCTGGGAAGGGTGTGCGTACCCGCCGGACGATGAAGGAGACGCCTGCTTGTCTCTGGAGCCCAGCGGAGTAGCATAGACATCGTTCACCTCCCTGGAGACGTCAGTGCGATGTCGAGCGACGCGCTGCCGTCCATCCCCGGAAAGCGATCTTATGGAACTCATGACATCGATCACTTGTGCATAATAACTTCGGCCAAACACTACTGACCGCTCCAGTGAACCGCGACAGCAATGGCCCCCCTCACCCAAGAGGAATCAACAAGCACGACGGTGGGTCTTTGAGCCACTCCCGCCTCCCAACGCCGCCACTATCATACCCGCTGTGCCTGCTTTGTGACGACAGCCCAGACAGTCGTGGGAGCCCTAAACGCCTCATGTTGCAAACCGCTCACACGAAATGTCAGGGGACACACAACACGTTCCTTTCCTTTTCCCACCCAGGTCCTCTCCCTCTACCTCGTTTTTTCGTCGACAGCGTCGACCGACTCGTCCTCTGGGCTGGCGCGCTTCGTACAAAGGGACGCATCCCAGGTGCAGGTCACTGGGCATGTCCTCTTTGTCTGAATGTTACCCTCTTGCACGGCCGAGCAGGTACGACCAAGCCCGAGGAGCACAAAGAGGACCCTCATCGATCCATTTCCACCCCGCATCAACGACCTGGACCTCATTTTCCTGTCGATAAAGCTGCCTGCCGGCGTCGCCCGAGCCAGACGTGTCATACATAGCGGATTTTTTGGCCAACCAATCCGCGCGAGCTCTTTGTTCTCGCCATGTTAAATACCGTCGAGGAGGTATGTTCTCTCCCCACCCAGAACGACTAGAACTCAATTCAATTTGACTCAGCTCACCCGTCCTCTAAACCCCCAACCTATATTCCAATGGCAATCACCCGTGGCAACAGCGCTCGCACCGCGTCCCCCACCCCCTCCGAAAATAGCGACATGTACTACGAGGATTCCAACAACCGCTATGCCAGCCTCTCACCTGTTCCCAGCCAGACCGCCGACGCTTTTGGCTGGAACAGTGACGCGACCTCGACCCCCGGGGCGCACCAAGACGACACCCCCACCCCCCCAACCGGCGCACGCGTCTTCCCCCGCCTCCGTGGTGGAGATCTCGAGGGACGAGTTCCCCCCTCTCCGGGCTCCCACCCCCACTACAGTGACCAAGCCCCGAGCCAAGGCTAGCAAGGGGAGCAAGGGAAAGAGCAAGGCCAAAGCAGGTACGCAGCGCGGTTCAAACCCCCCTCCCTCACCCTGAACGTGTCTCTTTAGCCCCCGTTGCGGCTGAGGAGCACACCAGCGACAACGACGACCCGTTCCTCGCCGCGGCCACCGCGCATGCAGTCGCAGCCTCCCTCGGCCTCCCGACGCCGATGGACCATGCGACGGGGGGAGCATCGTCGTCCTGTCGCCCGGCAGCCAGTGCTGGATCCCCGAGCAAACGCCGGCGCTCCAACACCGCAGGAGACGCGGGCCCCGCCCCCTATGCCGCTACCCCTGGTACATCACGCGCCTCTTTGACCTTGCAACTTAACTCACCATCTCCCATAGTCACGCCCGCTGTTGCCGCCGCGCCCGTTGCCACTCCGGCCGCTGCGCCCACCGTGCCCGTTGCCACTCCGGTCCCCGCGCCCTCCGCGCCGCCTGCACCAGCCCCTGCCGCTGCGGTCGTGCCCGCCCCTACCGCCGCGATCATGACCACCCCTACTGCTGCGGTTGTACCCGCCCCCATCACACTTGTCGCTGCGCCCGCGCCCGCTATCGTCACCGCACCTGCGCCCATGCATGCACCCGCTCCTGCCGCCGCGCCCGCTCCCGCTGCCGCTGTTGCCGCTGCGCCGGCCCCTGCCCCCGCTGTTGCCCCCGCCGCAGTGGCCGCACCCGCCGCCGCTGCTGCCTTGCCTCCCATGTGGGTAACGGCAAACGGGAACCCCCCTCACGGCGCGTATGTTGGTACCCCAGCCGACGGCTTCCCCGAGCTTGTGTACTCGCCGGAATTGCTGCTGCTGGGGGTACCACCCGACCTCATCGCGATGTACGAGGCCGTCGCCCACCCCCAAATTCTTCTTGGTGGTGAGCGGCGGCAACGGAGCCGTCATGAAGACCCACGGCCTCATCCGCGAGGCCATCGGCAACTTCATTAACATCGACCCCACGTCTTTCACCCTCGGAACCCCGCCTACCGCCGCGAATGGTACCAGCCCGGCCCTCTGGCTCGTCGCCGACCTCCCCGGCTACCTAGCCCAGGCCATCCTCGACACCCACATCCTGTGCTCGTCGAAAATCACCCTCTTCGCCCTTCCGTATGATATGCCAGTCATCGGCTTCATCGGTGTCTTTGCCGGCTTCACGCTCCCCCAACACCGACGACGGCGCAGACGCAGCGCGGGACCTTATCCGCACCGTGATTGCCGCCAACGGCGAGATCTCGCAGTTCGTGCAGACTCACCGGGATGCCTTCAGGCCACTGGTCTCTGCGGGGCAGGCCTGGGAGGCCTTTCTCGCCTCTGTCGAAGTCCGCGGCATTGTCCTGATCGTCAACGACACCAACACCGTCGCATGGCGTCTCCACGTCGCCCCCCCGACCGACGACCGCGCGGCTTGGGGCCAGCTCCGGCGTCTCTTCGGCCGACTCCAGGTCATGACCGCCCGCTACGGAACGGCACGTCTTCAGCGGGCGTTCAGGTGCCGCATCTGCCCCTCCATAGACCATCCCACCCCATTATGCCCCCTCCCTAGCCTTCCCGGCTGGCTCAGCGCGACCCACACCACCATCGCCGCGCTCGAGGATGCGAGCCGTGCCGCTGCCATCAAGGCCCAGGAGCAGATGCGCCTCAATGCTCCCGCCGGCGCCAGCGGCTCCAATAACCGCTTGGGCCAAGGTCGCAACCAAGGCACCTTCGATGGTAAACCTCGGCGGGACGGGAAGGGGAAGAAGGGCGGGGAATACAAGGGGAAGGGGAAGCGCCGTGAGCGCGACGACTTCTTTTAGTTACCCATAGCATGCATGCTTTAGATGTACCAGAACTCTGTAACCTCGCCCCTTACGATACTATGTTGCCGTCTTTACGAAACAATGTCACGATCTCCTTTTCTCTTAGGAAAATCTAAGTTGTGATATGAAGAGTGATCTAGTCAGTTGAACGGGAACTTGATCACCGCGAGCGCTGTTAGCGCTCACCGTCGCGCTTCTGCCACGCGACTAAATATGACCGTTACCTCCAGAACACTTAAACACCATGAATACACAACCATCAAATACGATTTTCCGCGCCACAGACCCTCCTGGAACGCGGGAGGGTTTCGGGGACCCGGCGCATCCTCCTCATCAGTGCCCGCCGGCTACGAGAATAAACAATGAATCCAGCGGGAGCCGGGGCGACCGGGGGCCTAGCCCCGGCTATTCTCAGCGAGACCCCCCCTGCAGCAGCTCCACTGTTGCTTTGGCTGCTGTAGTGACTGGCGAAGAGCGACGAGACCCAAACACGTGCACGCGTACACGCCGTGCTGGTAACAGTGCTGTTACAGTAAATCTGAACACACCGGCCAGGGGTGCAGACCCGCCATCCCACCCGCAAGAGACCTGCAGCCCAAGGGGTGACCCGAGAGCAGCGAGGGACCGAACAGGTGGGACCGCATCTGGCCCCAACGCTCCACATGCAAGAGTGAACACCCAATCTCAGGGTGGAAACTCAGACTCCAGGCAGCAACGCCCGCCAAGGGGATGCCCCCAGGATGAAGACCACACACCTGCATTCTTCAACAATAAGAGAAAGAGGCAACAGATAGGGAACCCGCGCATCGCCCGTAACACAAGGGCCGTGATAAACCTAAGTACCATTAATATTAATGGCATCAAGGCAACCTCACTGTCTCAAGACAGTCACAAATGGCATGGAATCCATCGTATGATGTGCGAACAGCGACTTGGTATTATGATTGTTACTGAAACACATATGTCTGCTGCCCAGGTCCTGGAGATAGAAGAGAGCTTCATGAGCAAACGCCTGAAGATTTTCAACTATGAATACCCAATAGACCCTGCTGCAAAAGGTGTAGCTATAGTCCTGAACCGGGAAATTACTAACATTGAAGGCGTACAAATACATTATCTCATACCTGGTAAAGCAATCCTTGCTGTCCTCCCATGGCACGGTACACAGACAATGACGGTGTTGGGAGTGTACGCCCCCACGGAGTCTGACGAAGAGAAAATTAATTATTGGAACACACTGTGTGACTTATGGCTTACTACTGACCTACCGGTGCCAGACGCCATAGGTGGAGATTTTAACCTCGTCCCAGACGCGATAGATCGACTGCCACACCGCACTGACCCTGACAAAGTAGTTGCTGCATATCTGCGATTTGTCCGTCTGATGGAAGTCAAGGATGGGTGGAGACAGAATAACCCAACTAAAAAGGCATATACACATGTGAGCACCCGTGGGTCACTGTCTCGCCTCGACCGAATCCTAGTCTCACCCTCCCTCATGAAGAACTGCCACCATTGGGAGATTGACCAGATGGCAGGGAGTCTTACTGACCACAGGTTAGTCTCTGTAACAATATCCGCCCCAGGAGCACCCTACATTGGTAGGGGCCGATGGGCAATGCCAGAATTCCTCCTGTATGATAAGGAGTTTATGAGCCATGCAATGGAGGAGGCTTGTAAATTGGAAGAATCAATACCTGAGACACGCACGGAACTCTCTAACGCCCAGACCAGATTTAAGGGCTTCAAAGATGTTGTCCTGGAACATGCCAAAAAAGAGAGCAAAAACCGCGGTAGGCGCGTTGGAGAAAAAAAAAGGTGCTTGTAGACGAACGTGAAGCACTGCTGAATGGTCCAACATCAGAACCTCAAGCCAGTGAGGTGGAGAAAGACCCTGACTCCTCAGGAGAAAATGGCGATCCGCCAACACAGGCTGAAAGCAGCCAGCCTGTAGGCAGGAAGTCGCAAGAGGAGGTTGCTGAACTGGTGTTGCTGATTGAGAAGAAGATCGACGACATAGTAGATCGCCAGCGAGAAAGAAAGCGGTTAGAAACAAAAGTTCGCGGATTCACAGAACTTAACCATATTACCAAATATGCTGTCAACCTCAGCAAGGAGACGAAACCGAGAGACACATTAACTTACCTGCGTAGGACAGACATCACACCTGAAAAGGGTAGTAAGCGCTTGTCAGAAATGGCAGAGATTGCTCGTGACTATCACAACGACCTACAGTCCGACGGGATGAATGTCGCCCAGGAGGCACGTGAAGAGGCCCAAAAGGAAGCCCTAGATACACTGCCCCAGCCCAGAGCAGGGGTAGACTTGAAACCACTGTCTGAGAAGCTCTGTGAAGACGATGTCTTGCAGGCCCTCATTGAAGCAGCGCCCGGGAAAGCAGCCGGGATAAATGGCTTTGCCACAGAGTTCTGGCGACGACTTGAATCCATTAATAGGGAAAATATAAAGGACAAGGTGGATGGCAAGCCCCAAAAGAGGACCTGTGATATAATTAAGGTGCTCACCTGGGTGTACAACGACATCGAAGAGCACGGCATGGTTGAGGGAACAGATTTCTCCTTGGGCTGGATGTGCCCCCTCTTCAAGAAGAAGGACAGGACGGATATTGCCAACTACCGACCTATTACCGTGCTGAACTCAGACTACAAAATTTTTACAAAGGCACTAACTAACAAGCTGAGTCGAATTGCTCCCCACCTTATCCATAAGGACCAATCTGGTTTCATGAAAGGCCGAAAAATCACTGATGCAATCTACCTTGCCATGGAGGTGGTTGAGTATGCAGAGGAGGACCTACAAAATGGAGTCATCGTAGCACTTGACCAGGAGAAAGCGTATGACAAGACAATCCATTCTTACCTCTGGGACACTCTTAAGAGACATGGCCTTCCAGAATTTTTCATTAACACAGTGAAGTCCCTCTACAAGTTCGCTGATACACATGTGATCATCAATGGTGAGATAAGCTCATCTTTCCGAGTGACAAGAGGAGTACGTCAGGGCGACCCGCTGTCATGCCTGTTGTTCAATCTGGCAATCGAACCGCTAGCGTCAATGTTAAGGAACTCAGGCCTTGGAGGGTATTCCATACCTGGTGTGGCAGAGAATGCAGTGGTCCAGCTATTTGCAGACGACACTACGGCCTATTTAAGCGAATACGACAGTTTTGATGACCTGAGGAAGATATTAGATAAGTGGTGCCTTGCATCTGGGGCCCGTTTCAACGTTACCAAGACAGAAATCATTCCATTTGGAACCTGTGAATTCAGAGAGCGTCTCCTTGAGACGAGACAGCTCAATCCCGAGGACAGCCAGATCCCTCCTGATGTCCACATTGCGAAGGAAGGGGAAGCGGTCAGAATACTTGGTAGTTTCATTGGAAACGGGGTGGATGCCTTTGGTGTTTGGACGCCAGTATTGGAAAAGATTGACTCAGATTATGAACGTTGGGCAAACCTCAACCCGACATTGACCATGAAAAAGCACATTGACCAGATAATTGCTGGTTCCCGGTCGCAATACCTAGCACAGGTCAATGGAATGCCAGCAGCAGTAACGAAGCACATACTCAAGGCCCAGAGGGAATTCATCAATGACTCAAAATCCTCTATGATCTCTCGGGACATGCTACTAGCCCCCCGAGACCTCGGAGGTATAGGCATGTTTGACCTGGAAGCCCGTAATGAGGCCCTCCTATTGCTCAAGACTGCATCTCTCGCCGAAGATGACCCACAGAAGCGTGCCCATTGGGCATCCCTAGCACTACATGGCCTGTCACAACACATTGTCAAGGCACCAACAGTAGCCAAGGAAGCTAAGATGAACCTTATGGTCCAGAACCTTAAAGTTAACCAGCGCGATCCTCCAGCGCTACACAAAACTCTGGTGAGATGCGTGAATAAATATGGTGTTGACTTCACAACAGTAAACCCGCCTGTGGCGATCCAAAAGGAGATGCCGCTATGGCACCACCCTGGTGAAGATCCCCATAAAAGGCAGGAAAACAACGGCAAAAAGGCGAAATGCCTGCGGGGGAAACCATGCTGCAATGAAAGTTGGCGATGGGCTGGATATAGCCCAGCGTCTGGGCAATCCACTGCATAACACGCAGGCCTCCTGTGCCTGCAACGAGTGCGACGATGATCGGGCCAAAGGTTGTGCAAACCCCCCATGCATGTGCCACAGCGGCTGCCTCCCGCCTAAGGCAGATTCTACCCAAATGGATCCCGCAACATGGGGGAGTAGGGGGGCATCCCGAGTCAGTGCCCCATATCCAAAAGGACGAACCTGGACTCTTCCTGCCCCCAAGGGGTATTGAGAGCCTTGCTCAAGGCATGCGCACAATGACACGACGAACTGGTGAGCCAAAAGAACGCACAAATCCGCCAGTCCGTAGACGCACAGCGGCAGTACCAACTCCTGAATCTGCAACAGTATACATTGCAGGGGTGGTGCATGCGCCACCACGCAAAGAGTTGTGCGCAGCAGCAGGCCTCTTTGTTGGGCAGGAAGACAGCCGGAACAAAGGCAAGTGCATACCGAATGCTGGGGAGCGGTCCCAGTATGTAGCCGAACTCTTCGCTGCATTGGAGGCAATAAGATGCGTCAATAAAGGCACGGTGCTCACTTTGGTCAGCACACATGGCTATGTCCGTGACGCAATGAACAAGAAGCTCCCTGGGTGGGAGCATGAGGGATGGGTTGGAGTACCGCATCGCGAGGTACTGCGCTGCATTGCAGCGGAACTCAAAGCTCGGAAGGCACCGACCTTTTTTAAGGTCGCAGAACCCGGATCACTGGACAGAAAACTGTGCGGGCAGGCTACCAAGCTCGCGAAGAGATCAGCGAGAGCCCGGACAAATGAGACCTGGGACCTCACGCTGCCCCAAGACACAGCTCTTCCCGGCCTGAGCCTACAAGGAAATCGTCAGAAGATTTTCTATCGCAGCATACGAGAGGAGAAGTTGAAGATGCTGACCCCGAGGGTGTCAACATCGATAAAACTTGAGATGGTACGCGGTGCCATGGAGACAGAGTTTGGCAGAATTGTGTCCGATGCTGACATATGGGAAGCCGTAGCCTTGAAGGATTTCTTACCAAGGCCGGCCCAGTTTCTGTGGAAGAGTATCCACAATGCGCATAGAATAGGAAAATATTGGACCCACATTCCTGAGTGTGAAGATCGAGCCATGTGTAAGGATTGCGAGGTGATGGAGGACCTTGACCATATCCTGACAGGGTGCGGAAGCCCCGGGCAGGAGACCGTGTGGCGGGCAGCTGAGGCTCTGTGGTTGAAGAAAGAAGCTGTTTGGCCTGCAGTGACGTTAGGCACGATACTAGGATGCGGTCTTGCTGAATTCCGCGATGGCAAGGGCAAGATCAAACGTGGTACACAACGGCTATACCGGATTCTGATGTCTGAATCCGCATACCTGATCTGGAAACTCCGCAACGATCGTGTTATCTCATGAGACGGCACACCAGCGACAGAAGAAGAAATTATGAACAAATGGAAGTTCGCAATAAACCAGAGACTACAGGTGGATATTACATTGGCAAACAGGCCGATTCGAGGGAAGCGCCCAGCGTTAGCCCAAAAACTGGTCCTTGAGACCTGGTCTGGTATTCTGGACAACGAAGGTAGCTTACCGGCCAATTGGCTACGGGAGCCCAGAGTTTTAGTGGGTAGCCGTGTTTCCTCGCAACCCCAGCCCCGGCAAGATAGCCGTGGTGTTGGGTAGCGCGGTAGTCCCACACTGCCTTCAGGCGTGCGGAATGCATTTCTCTGGGTGGTGGAAACCACTCCCTATGGAACAAATGCTCCAACCTTTACAATCCGGATGGGCTAACCAATTGTTAGTTGCTACTGGCCTATGTACCACCAAAAAAAAAAAAAAAAAAAAAAAAAAAAATTGGGAAAAACAGTTCAAATGAAAAAAAAAAATGGTTCAGAAAAAATGGTTTGAACCAGGAAAAAACAGTTCAAACAGAAAAAACAATTCAAACTGGGAAAAAATGGTTCAAACAGAAAAAACGGTTCGAACTGGGAAAAAATGGTTTGAACAGAAAAAACAGTTTGAACCAGGAAAAGATGGTTCGAACAGAAAAAACGGTTTGAACGGAAAAAAACAGTTCAAACCGGGAAAAAATGGTTCAAACGGAAAAAATGGTTTGAACGGAAAAAACAATTTGAACCGGGAAAAAATGGTTCGAACCAAAAACGGTTTGAACCGTTTTTATCAGTTCGAACCATCCTTCTCCTCTAATAGCTCCTAGACTATGCATGGTTTGAACTGTCTTCACATTGGCAATGTAACGGTTCGAACCCGAATGCTGCTAGGGTAGGATTTGCATCCTTTGAGCAGGAAGACATCTCATACCCAATAGGTGATATCTACCTAATATACCACACCTACCGCAAAAATCTTTCCATGGAACTGTCCTACATCCACCTGATATTGGATCTATCGTGGGATGATATTGAAACAGCCATCTGTTCTCTCAGTCCACTTTTGAGTCATCATGAACCGGCTTTTTTATGTATATTGTTCCTCTTTCTCCCTATAATCTATTAGGAACTGGACAGAATCGGAGTCTGTGCCATTTTTGTCACTTTGTTACTTCGCTTAAATTCATCAGTTTGATGACACTCTATGAAAGTTTGTGAGTTTACATAAAGAATTTCAATGAAAGTTGTTCACTTTCCCTGGATCAACGTCCGGCGTGTCTGTCGGCACATCACAGAATCAGCAGTGTGCTGAGCTCGGCTGGTTGAGTTTGGGTTAGTTGGTTAGGTTCAAAGGTTGGTGGTTAGTGGTTCTGGTTTGGTTAGCGGTTAGGGTTAATGGTTAGTGTTGGGGTAAGGTATCTATACGAAAAACCTGCCTGGCCTTGGGTTGAGGGAACAATGATGGCCAATGTTCCTTGTTCTTTAACATGCCAAGTTAAAATGACAAACTTACACAGAAAATTATCGGAAGTAGCGAACTTTCCCTAAATGCGATCAAAGTGATAAGGTTTCGTGAAAATAAGCGAAATAAGCGAAGTAACGAAGTGACAAAGATGGCTACTACCCACAGAATCGACCTCAAATCCGCGGCATCTCAAGGATTGAGGATTGGACTCCTACGATCCTAATCTGTGAACCTCTTCGTCAGCGAGATGTTTTCACGGCGCCCAGCACACGCCGTCGGCTTGTCAACACCCTTCCTCATCTGTAAGACCTCTAATTCCATACTTATCCAGCCCGAAAAGCATTGGATTCGATGTCAAATGCGAATCAAATAGAATGCACAATATTATTTGCTGTGTTTGCGTGCGAGTTCATGACTTGCGAACGGTTCATCCTATCGTGATACCATGACAGAAAATATCTCTTGGAGCGTTTCCTGTACACTTTACCTCCGAATGGATGGCTTGATCGATTCCACATTTGAATTCTCCGCACCTGTGTCGACCGTCCGGCTGACCAACTCGGCATTTAAGGCTCTAACCATATTGTTTCAAGAAGTCATTGCTCGAAATCTTTGTTTGCTCCATCCGAAGGATACGACTCGACCCGATTCCTATTGAAATATCGAATATCAACTCTCTGACTCTCCGCCCTCCCCGCATCTGACGGAGCTTTATCATGGGCGAAGGCATCTGAGGCGCCCTTCCTTCCGCCAGTCGATCCACTCCTTCTCCATGTCATCAATACTACTCTTGCTATATTCATTACTCTCCAAATGATTCATCGACAAAGAGATCAATGCAATCGGAGGTTTAGCAAATGTCTGAATTGGTTGAAAATCCTATGAGAATGGAAATGGAGGAATGCGGACTAGGCTTACTTTGAGTCAGAACGGAAGGTCTCGGGGTTCCACTACTGAAACATTGTGAAGGTCTCGGGGTTCCACTACTGAATCACGCTGGTCCAGCAATACTCGCATAGTTTCAACCACATTTCCAAAAGATCAGGTGAAGGTGGGGAGGATCTTAATAAGAAACCCCATCCCCGAGCTATCCATCTAAACTCAGAAGGTCAGATTGAAATTCCACAATCCGAGCAGCAAAACATTACCTGTTGTTACTCCTGCCTTGCATGACGTGTAAACTACCTCTTGCGAGCTCCAACAATACCGAATTGGATTCCAGGCTTGTGTCTGAATTAAACATCAATAGTTGGCGTAGCCGGGGGGATCGTCCCCTAGAATTTCGTGCAGAGGACAGATCACCGCCCTCAGTTCTTGCCACGAGAGGCCTAAGAGAAAATGGACCTTGAGTAGACAATGCTCACGTGCACCAAAAATGTCGGGAAAGACTCTGCGAGCAATCTGCGAGCATAGAGAATTTTAGTCCACTGGGGAGACGTTTGTGACAAAATGACATGGCAGTCGGTTGATCGCAACTGTTCCATTAACGCGGTTGAATCCCAAGCTTCACACCGCAACAAAAAGGCGTAGTCCTCCCAAAGGTCGATTAAATCCTCAGGAAGTGGGTCGAATTTCTAAACCCAGATTATGCTCATTACGATGAACTGGGTTTGAGAAGATGAAACTTACTTTCAACCAGTGAAGGAAATGCACAGCCTCTCTCGATTCCACCGGCGAAGCAAATAGAAGGTCTGGGTTTAGGGACCGTGCAACCGATAAAAAGTGCAGACATGGATCAGTGGCGGTTATATATTTGATGACATTGCTTCGCCCCATCTGCCTAAACATACGGTCGGTTAAATTCAAGGTATTCAAATGCCAGTGGTCCGAATTTACCATGTGACAAGGGCCCGCCGATCATCCAATTCTTGTGTAAATGCTTTGAGGATGTGATAGGTCACATTTGTGCGGTATTCAGAACCGCTGACAGAAAATGGGCCGGAACGTGTGGGACTCTCGAGGAAATCCTGCAACGAGGCATGGTGTACGCGAAGGCCCTCGCGCTGGTCCTCCTCCGGCGATGGCATCTTGATGAGCGAATGCAGCCTGTCACGTAGAATTAACCGAACATCACCCATTTCTAACTCGAGAAGCCGCTCAAGCTTGCACACAGACACGCAGAGTGGTGCAGCAATGAACGCTAAGATTTTGAGGAGTTAGGCCGGAAGTCCATCGGCACACCGGATAGAATTAGCTGGTAAAGCTGATCTAGACCATCAAACGGTGATCCAAAATTGCTGCTCTTGATGCCCAAGATGATTTCGAGACGATTCACTGGCCGAAATCGTTTGTCGTCAATGAATTTGATGACTGTGGACACGTAGATGAAGTATCCAGACGATTTTCTAACCAGATCTTCAACGATGTCCGTTTGAGGCCAGGGGGAGGGGACCGCAGCCATAGTCCGATGCTCTCGATGAATTCGGCCAAATTCTGCCAGTAAGTATTTGTAAACGTCGTGGAATGACTGGTTTATGTTCAATGGCCAATGAAATTTGTCCAAGCACGGATCGGAGAATGTCTCGCGAATGTGTGATTCCGGTCTGCTGGCGACAAGAAAAAGGATCGGAAGGTGTTCCTGATGAACTGTACTGCTAATTGACCGAAGAATCTCCTGCTGGATATCGTCCCCGTCGCATTCGTCCAGCCCATCAATAATAATGGGCACTGGTGTGGAAAGATGGCTCCTCCGACATGGTTCGACGATCAACTCTTGCAGCTGGTACGAAAGCGTCCGATCCACAATGGCAGGGTCATTCTCGGCGGCCTGAGAAATCAGGTGTTTTAATTCAGGAAGGAGGAGGGCTAGCTGGTACGCGATCGTCGGGAATAGCTTCTTTGCATTGCCGCGAGAGAAATGTCCACGCTTGAAAAAGAAGCTACCACCAAGACAACCCTCGTCTTTCAACCTTTGGCAAAATGACTGCGCCACGGCTGACTTTCCCGAGCCAGCGGGGCCATTCAACCAAAGAATGTCACTCCCAGGTTGTGTATCCCCCGTGGATAGAAAGTCATGGCTGGGTTCTCATTGTCGTCTTCAGACGATGATGTCAGCTTGCCTCCTTGAGAAGTCCATGCGGAATGCCCACCGTCTAAATCCCCATCGTCAGACGACCAGTTTCTTGGCGGTTCAATCCCACAGGCCCAGTTCCACAAGACATCGAGTAACTTCGTCCGCGTCTCGGGATGACACCGTGGCTGTGGGTACCTTTCTGCAGAGTCGTGGAAGGCATCACCTGCGATGGCGCGGTGAAGAATATGTCAGTCTTGGACGATCGGTGTTGCGTAGAACAAATGTCATTATTAAGACTCACCGGCTTCGCCATGGTGAATGTTATGTACATTTCCACCAATGAACGTCCCGCCGTTAATGCTTGTTGCGGGTGCATTCTGGGAACGATTCCACGGAAAGGCCGAATTGTTGGACGCTGGTGAAGTTTCGACATTGACATAACCGGAAGGCTGGCTCGAATCCGCATGGACGTCTGCGGAATGATATTTGCTTTGGGGATACTGGCTTCCGTTTGGGGGTAATGGACGTTTGGGGAGCAACTGGCCACTTGATCTGAGACCACTCGATATCGGTCCGATGCTAGAATCTAGATGGGATCTGTGGGTTGTCGCGGTTGGCCGTATCATGTCGGCGCCTTCACTTGAGCTCTTATCAGGTTTCGATGTTTGATGAAATTTGAGCTCGACTAGGCGCCAGTGGGACGGATCTATGCAATGTCAGGGCGGATATACTCCGAGATGTCGTCAAACGCACCGTAAGGAACCTTCCTTGCGCTCCCGCTCAGTCCTTTCTATGCCTATTATATGCGACTGCCTAGTGGGCCGAACTAGGTAGTGGGCCACTTGCATAATATATGGCATTTCGATGGTGAATCCGGCGACTTGGTGCCTGTGGGATGGAACACCACCTAGAAGGATGCCGTATGTCAAGTTTGAAGGTGTGTCGACACGGCGATCAAAAACTGTGGGACGTTTTGGATCAAGATGACGGCCTGTGAACATCATTTCTTATCTCCGAGCAGCCTTGGCGCTCGTTTTCCGCTTGTTTCTCCACCAATTCCCCGTCGATTCGCATGGTTTTGGGCTTGTTCTCTTCTCCTCGTTCGCAGAGATAATATGGGATGGTCTCGTCTTCGAAAATGGTTCTCTAACTCCTTCACAATCCCTGAAAAAAGCCTTAACCTGACACCGAGTGGCACAATTCGGCCACCTGCGTAGCGAACCACCCGTGTTTGCCAGGGACCTAGGACTTTGTTGCTGTATTCCAAACCACTCTCTGTGTATTCTCCCTGGTAGTTGGACCTTTAACTGTCTGACTTCCCTGTCACAGCGGGCAACTACTGAAAACCGGCAAATTTGAGTTGGGCGGAAAGATGGATTTTGTTCGAGGGGTTATAGGCATGTGGGTAACATTTTTTGGAACCAATCATGTTCTAATACATCCTATTCACCTATCTGGGCCTTAATTCGGGCTGTTGAGACGCCTTTCGCTTTGTAGGGTACGCGATTCAGATCAGACCGCTATTTCACCCCTCTCCTTGGCTGGAAAGGGAAATAGTTACAGCCCGAATCTTCTTCAGATGTACAGTTCATGTGTATGGAATATTGTAATTATATCACTTAAATGATTTGGAATGCAATTTGGGGAACAGTACCAATGTCAACGGAAGGATTGAGCAGGTGGCCCACTAGCCCGTTTTTTGCCTTTTTCGGATACCGCCGGAAAGAAAATTTGGCAAGCCCTCGAATCATGATATAAATTCGGGGAAAAATAATCCTCTCGCTTGTGGGATGCATACCTTCATTTGAAGGCTCATATACATGTACATATTTGACTGTGCATATGGGCTTGGGGCAAAAAATGCTAAGGTGGCCCAGTACCCAGTCTCAGATAATAAGAGCTCTCAACCCGAGTCTCAATCCATGTGAAATTCAAGACCCGTCAGCGCCTCGCCGACACACCCCGACGGCCGGATGCTTTGGACATTGAAATCTCCGCCGGTGTTGACGAAATTACCGCCGTTTATCTGGAAATGGGAACTCGAGGTGAACATTGACGTGGCGGGAGTGTGGGGTTCCTGCAGGCTGTGCAGATTTACTGAGCGCGTTTGTTTTGTTCCGATGTCCCTGCGGAGATTACGGTTTCCGGTACAGATGCTGTGGTGCTGCCGTTGAGGAGGCGAACAAACAAGATGTGCCTGCGCTTCACTCCGACAATCAGAATCAAGCGTTGAATGCTGGAAAGTGATGCACTATAGAATGGAAACCCGGGGACTCCGGTGAAAGAGGAAACGCAGGAAGCGGTCCGGTGGTTTCTGGGCACCGCCACAGCGCTCCTCTTGAGTCTTAACTTCCACCTTGTCGATGTGCCGACTTTGCCCAGAGAATATTTTGCTTTCTTTTGCTCCCATCTCAGCAATGAACTAGTCTCTTGCAGCCGGCCTTCAACACAGCATGATCTCGTACTTCAATCATGTTGAAGTCTGTTATCAAGTGGTGGGTCTCGATTGGGGTTGGTCCATGTTACATCAGCTTTGCTTAGCTGGCCTGGTATTGTTTTCGCTGTGCAGCACCTCTTGCTCCGGTTTCTTGTGGTGTATCTCAATTTCAGAGCATATTGGAGACAATCTGCCTCTTCAGAATTTTTTTGAATGGTGCTTGAATGAGTATAGGAGCTCATCCTTCAATGTGATGGGACATCAATGTGCCAAACACCTATCAATTTGACTTATCAATAGTTTTGTCCCATGGTACTGAAAAAATATGGAAATATTGGGGCACACAGAAAACATCTGTGACTTTCCAATGTAGATATACCCAAGGTTCAAGAGCTGGGGCAAGGGCCTAATTATGTAAGAAGGTTCTACCCCAATCGGGCTCTTGACCTTAAAAACAGAGTAGCATGAACCGCTTCACAGACCCAATGCAGTCAAATACACCATTACCATCTCCAGGTTCTGGAGATTCCTTCTGATTGCCACATGATTTCTTTGCCAGTATTGTTCATCTGAAGGTTCAGTACATTTTGCCTTCATCAGGAAAACCCTCCCGCGGTTATTTCAGGTAATTTGCCAAAAATTTCCGAAATAATCCCGGTTATTGTCGGTTTGTGAAATTTCGCCAAATTATCTTCGCCACCTCCAAATTTCACATAATTTTTGGCCATATTATCTTTCATTATTTGCGCCTATACATCCATTCTTCTTTATACTTTGAGACCCAAAGACAAAACAAATAGGACGTGAAATATAGTATTCAGCAAATGTACACTACGAGACACTGTACATAAGGCAGCATATAAAACACCTAGGAACTGGGCAATGGATGTAAGTGGAGTGTAGTGAAGCCGTTCTTGAACAGAGCGGAAAGACAATTGAAGAAAGAATGCGGGTATATCAGCCCGCCAGAGAATCTTGACTACTAACAGAGACTTGACACGAGGCTTGATGAGAACGGAGGCTCACGGACTTGAAATGGGATACCCCAGGCTTGATGAGAGGGAGAATTTGAGGGCACAGGGCAAGGACTTGAAGTACTTGGATGATTCTTGAGTTTGACACCAGGCTTGAGGAGAACGAGTGCTTGCGGACTTGAAATTAGACACACCAGGCTTGATGAGGTGAGCGCAAGCTAAGGGTGGCAAGGTGCGGGCTTGAAACACAGAAGACATGCTATGTGGGAACCAAGAGAGCTCCGGTGAGCGCCATCCTGACTTGCAGGGGACCATCGTGACAACGCCAACAACGAATGGTGCCTGAGATGTTCTTGAGGGCCAGGTTGCGGATCCAGGCATTGGGGTGTAGAGAGGAAGGGCAACAAGAAAGGGATTCCACAGCAGAGGAAACGACGGAGAGGGAAGGAATCTGGGTGGTGGTGGGAGGAAGAGAGCGACGTGGCAAGGAACCAAAAGTCATGCCATCCGTCGACATCTGTCAAATCTGTCTGTCAAATCTGGGATGCGATTAAAGTTGGCGGAGTTTCAAAGACTTAGCCATTTCCTGAGTTCACAACGTTCACAACTTACGCATCCCATTCGCTGCACATAATCATGCCCTGTCACCAAGGTCTTGCATGTATGCGTGCACACTGCTGACACATCTCCTATCAATTTCAAGCATTTGTTTGACTTTCTCACCCAATGTTCGCAAAATTATCTCAAATTATCTGAGATGTTCATAAATTATCTTGGGCCAAGATAATTTTAGGAAAATTATGTGAAATAACTCAGGGAGGTTTTTCCTGATGTTGTTTTTCCTCTCTTTCTTTTCCTCTTTTCATGCTCTCTTGGTGTTTCCTTGGTGCACAAAGATTATGCGTCGCTTCCACATACAAGCCCCAGTTGCACACCACCTTGACATCCACAGGTCAATGGACTTGTGTACACTGTATGCCATATAGGCACATCATCAGAAGGCAGCTAGCTCAGTGCCCTAGAATCTAGTGCAGTTTCCATGTTTGGCAAGAGTGGGCAGTCACAGCCTCAAACCTCAGCTGGTGGATGCCAAGACATTGGAGACCGCACCCATCCTATCCCTGTTGACATGTCCTTAGCCCCGGTGTTGAGTGCTGCACTGTGAGTCTCACCTCATTAAAAAAGGTGCTACAATCAACATATCCTGGACTTTGCCCAGTCTGGTAACCTGTCACTGTGAGTAGCATAGAACTGTAATTCCCTGCTGTTTTGATACCTTTGCAAATATATGTCAGTGATCAGAACAGTTGCATGTATTCCCAGAGAAACAAAAGATCTCTGTACCCATTCCTCACCACCTGCTCAATAACAGGGAACCACACATTCCCCATCCTGACATGTCCCGCATCTGTTGGGTGAGCCCCATTGATCAAGTCAGTGTTGGTAGGTCATCAACTAAAATTGACTAGTCAATTTTGACAGTCAGTGACTAGTCAGTGGCTAGTCGTTGACCCACACAAGTGACCTGACTACACAGCCTTGCAAATTGCCTTAGAAATTGCTATAGCTGAGTGTTATTTCCCATGCCTGCCACAATGCACATGTTGGATCCATGCATTTGTCTGCCTTGAGCTTAGGTCATGAAGTCAGGTTGCTTTGGTAACCTGACTGACCTGATTTTTGTGGCTTTGCAACTAGTCGCTGACTAGTCAGTGACGTGCACAACACTGAATCAAGTCCTCTGACAACATAGAGCAACTAATGCTTGCATGCAGGGCATGTTGTCTCATGGCCTTGCACATGTTAACAAGCAAACGGTGTCAAGGCAAAGTTGAATATATACACAAATGCTTGGATGGTACTGGTATTGGTGGTGACTCAGCAGGGTAAGGGACACACTGACTATCAGAACATGATGTCAGGGCAGGTGATGAAGATGATATCATCAGATGAGGGTGGAGAGCTGGGTGGGTGCCCTGGAGATGATGTTGAGGATGTTGTTGGTTTTAGCAATTAGGAGACTGGCCCAGCAAGAAAATGAAGGATTTGTTGCTTGGTAGCTGGTCTGCAAATAGGCAAGGAAACACACCTTGGGATACACAGAGCAATGCCAGTCAGTTCATTGCAGATTGGGCTATTTGCGAGATTAGAGTGTTGATATGACCTATAAGTCCAGTTTCTAAAATTGGAATCATGCCCACTGTGTATGCTGTCACTCACCTTTGTTATCATTGTCCACCACAGTTCCCAACTTCATCAATCAAATGAAGTTGACAGTCTTTCCAGTCTGCAAAAAATTGTGGAGAGTCAAATGGTAGTCATTACCATTGTTACTTTTGAATCCATAAGTGATCAAGTCCCTGAGGGGTAAAAAATGCATATTGAGTCCAGTTGTGGATGTTGATGATGAAGTTGGGAAGTTGTCCAGGTGACAGTCATGGATGAAGAAGTGTTTTGGAGGTTGTAGTGGTGGGGCATATTTTGGCCCTTTAAATCTCAACAATGCCACAGATGCTTGACTGATGTGATTAAAAACCTGCAAGTGGAACAGATGCTGTAGAGTGCAAACCATTCTGGTAGCTGCTCAAAGAAATCCCTTGAATTGCTGAGTGATATGAGTGAGTGGTACCTTGGATGGAATTCAATTCACTTGGGCTTACACACTGGTCTCAGGGCAAAGGCAAAGCACATAGAGATGCACAGATAAGTAAGGATTTGCAGCACATTACTGGCCCAAGCTCAAGAGAGGCATCACAGTTAGGGATTCATTGCAGATCAATAATACATTGAGCAAAACTAAGCACACTGAAACCTGGATGAGTGATCAGTTGAGCAGTCATAATAATCATATACATGGAACTCAAGTTATCATGGACTCCAAACCTAAGATCAAGGGGATCCCTATGGTGATCTCATTTAATTTAATTTAATTCCTTTGACACTACATGAACAGAGCAAAACTTAGGATGTATTCAAAACTCAAGCGTTAGATTTGGTCAGGACTGCTTCAAACTTAAGAGGAGCTCATATAGTATTTGGTAATGTGCTGTGGTTTCAAAGCATTAGACTTTTGAAGGGGCTTCCACAAAATTCCATAAAAATGAAAGGTTTCTATGAAAACCAGGTTTTTCAGGAGAATAGTCCCAAATTGGGCGTGTTGCCAATGATGGGAGTACTGCACAAGTGTTGCAAGGATTGGGGAAGAGGATGCAAGTCTGAGGGACATTTGGTAAGAGAATGAGATGGGAAGACTTCAACAGATTCTCTGAGGAAGTGCTGGGCACATCTAGCTCAACCAGATGGTCCAGCCTTGTTTCATGTTCTTTCTTGATGTCGGCAAGCCTAGCATCAATTTGAGCAACACTTTTTGCTTGTAAAGACCTCTCAAACAATGGTTGTGCTCCCTTCCAAAGTGCCATTGCCTTAGCTTGATTCCCTTGCTTTTTGGCAATGTCTCCTAGACGTAGCATGCAGTCAGCCCTGCAGCGATGTACATCCATATATGTGAAACCCTCCAAAGCTACCATGAAAAGGTTTTCTGCTGCTGCTTCATCTCCATTGGTGAGATATACATCTCCCAAACAGTGGAGTGCCTTATGTAATGCCAACTTGTTCTGTGATTTCTTTGAAAATGCCAGGTACACTACTGCATGCCTAGATGACCAATGAAAATTGATGAAACCCCATAGATTAATTTCTGCCATTCTCTCCAGGCAGTAATTTGAAGCCTCTGCATTTCTCAGCCAGGAGTTTTGCAGACATTTCTGGAAAGTGGCCTTTGCAGTCACAATCTCTCCATTACCCAGCTGTAGTTCTGCAGCAATTGCCTCACAGTAATTCACTCCATCAGGATTTTTAACCATATTGAACAGTGTTTTTGCTTTTTCTAGATTGCAGTGTGCATCATATTCCCTCCTGACTGCAGCATCATTCTGCCCAAGGTTCATCAGAGCATAGGCGTGGAAACAAGGATCTTGACCTGCAGATGTGTCCTGAGCTATTTGAAGGTGGATCAATCTGGCCTCCATATATTCTGATTTTAAAAAATGTATTTCTGCTTGAGTGTTTGCAATTCTATGATCAAAAGGGCCTGCAGACATGCCACAAAGCCCCAACAGCTCTCTACCTCTATGCAGTAGAAACAAACTTTGTTTATAGTCACCAAGTTCTTTGCAACACAGGGCATCAATCTCCAGAGCTAATGCTTCTGCATATAGATTTGTACATAACTTGGCAAGCCTTTGTGCCTCATTTGAAAGTGTTTGTCCTGTGTTATAGTCACCAAGCCTCCACTTGCAGAATGCCATGTTGGACAAAATGAATGCTTGCTGCTTTACATCTCTGCCATATGTTGCAAGGGTTAGAGCCTTGTCAAGGAGCTCCATGCTTTTCTGCACATTGGTGGTATGAATGGTATAGTAGTGTCCTGCTGCACGATAGAACTGAGCTGCCAAATATATTAGAATCTTGCTATAAAGGGAATACTAGTAGTCAACTCACGTTCCAGAACTAGATCATTGAAATGACTGAAGTGAGATTTTGCTTGAGTAACAAGCAATTCTGGGTTGGCAACAGATTGATAAAGCCCAGATGAAAAGACCTCTGTGATGAATTCTGCTTCAAGCCTGTGATCACAAGGGTGAGGGAAAACATATGGAATCTGGTCCATCAGACTGATCCATCCATGTCCAGTTAATTGGCTGAAATTGTTGAGAGAGATAGTGCATCTGATGGTCTCTGCGAGATCTACATTTTGAGGATGCAATCCTTGCCCCAGAACCTGTTGGAGATTGCCCAGATTTGCAGTTATTTCATAAATCCTGTCAATTGCCTGGTGAGATCCTCGATATTTTCTATACAAATCCAAAAGTTTATGAAAATGTTTGCAGAGAGGCTGAACCAGAGAATATTCAACTGGATGGAAACACTGCATATACTCACGAATGGGTGCTAATGATTTAAGCCGTTTCTTGTCATCACTGAATGCAAGTGCTGTACACAATAATACAGTTTTGCATGCCAAAATATCCTTGATGGGCAATTTGGTTTGGAGAAGCTCAATGTCTGAAAGCCCATCTGGGAGAATTGACAGAAGACTCAATAACTTCAGAGCCCCTGGTGAAGAAGTGAGCCGAGGGCTTGAAAGTGAGACTCTGATAGATGTGTTTAAATTGGATCTGTGGTCATAACCAGTGGAAAGCAGAGAAGTCTTCTCAGTTTCCCAAAGAGCCAGAACACTAGAACAGCTATCATGATCAACCAAATGAGCAATAAGATCCACTGCCAGTGGCATGTTATCAGTCAATTGAAGGAGCTGGTCAATCTCTTTAGTTTCATGGACATCATCTGCAATGTCTATGAACATTTGTCTTGCAGCCTTGGCTGATAAGGGTTTCAAGGGTGGCAAAAATGGTTTAGTCCACCGGACTTTGGCTGGTCTTTCAGCACCCCGCATGGTGATCTGTGAGCAGATCAATGAGTGCAGTTAATCAAAGAAAAGAAAATGCTCACCATCAATGCCAGATGACTAATGTCAGTGAGCAGAGACAAAAAGCTCTTCAACAGCACTACGGGATGCAAGTGGCTCCCAAGTTGTGTCCAAGTTGTCCAAGATCAACAGACAAGCTGATCTTCCAGAGAGATACTGTATAACTGGATTTGTGAGATCTTTTCCAGGTTTCAGCCCCACATGGGCCCCAATCAGAGCAGCTATCTCAATACTTGTAGTGGCGGAATCACAGGGTACAAACACACGATCCTCATATTTTTCAGTGATTTCTGGGTGGTGCAGTGCAGCCTTTGCTAAACTTGTTTTTCCCATTCCGCCTGGGCCTAGAATGCTAATCCTTGCAAATTTCTGGGAAAGCATTTGGACAATTTCTGTAAGTTCTGAGTTACGGCCACGAAATATCTTTGGCTTTGCTGGCAATACTGAAAAAGACTCGGAGCTAGAGGACAATAGTTAGATTTTCCGTTTGTAATATTGGGTGCTATTATAATACCTCAGTTGGGAGCCATTGAGTGTGTGTACATCTAGTTGGTGATTTAGTGTATGTTCAACACCAGAGCAGAATTCACATACTGAAGAAGCTCTATCTGAAGTGGTTCCATCTGAAAGGTTTGAAATCAATTCAAGCAATTCCTTTTGTAATTTGCCTGTTGTGATCTGCATCTCCCTAATATTGAGCAATGCCGTGACCCCTGACTTAATCTAATCTCTGTTATAATGGCCTCTGGATTATAAATAGTGAATGCCTTACCTGAAACACGTCAAGAGCATGTTGTATCCCTGCATGACATTCTTTAAACAAGCTATTCATTTCACCCTGTCGGAAGAAGCTCTTGATCCTGTTTCCTTCCTGCTGGGCTTCAACAAATGTGAAGATCTTGTGAGTAGTCCTGGTGAGCATCAGTAATATAATGTAGCTTCATAAGACTAGGCACATACTCCATGAATCTTCCGACATGCAACAGTGTATCCGGAGGAAGGCTTCCAGGGGTCTCCGATTTTATGTGAAGGTTGACAAGAGCATATAGTACTTGATGAATGTGTTCCATAAGCTGGATACATTCATCTTTATTTTTCTTCACATTCTGGAATGCCGTGTAAGATTCACGCGTCCTTGAATGAAACACCATACCTGAATTGCAGTAGTCAAAGACATGGTTTTATGGGAGATTGCTTGTAAAAATGGAGTCCCAAATGCATGATAGACTTCATTCAGGAGCTCTATGGCTGGCTTCAGACAGCCACTGATATTCTTCACGCGGATTTCGGTAATTGTGGGTTGGTGGGGCATCTTGGCAATGGCAGGCAAGGACCGATGGTGGTAACAATAGGAATGAATATGCTTTTTATAAGACTGATACTGTGTACCGGATACAAAGCTTCCCCGATGACAGCACCCGCTGTTGGAATTCCCAGTCCTACGTTCGCCATCTCGGACGCCGTAGCCTGGCACGGTAAGGCAACAACTTATCTGCTATGTTGAGTTCCTGCATTTATCATGGTCAACTTCGTATTTTGTCCCCTTGCGCCTTACTTACGCTCCAATTGTTCTAATTCTTTCTCTTGTTAGTTACATTAGTTCCTGACGAATCTTGTATCTTACCTAGTACTCGAATGAATCCCCTGCGCGTTTGCGAGGGTCTTCTGCTATTCCCGAGTAAAGGCCGTGGCTACTTTTATTTTAGCACCCGCTGGATTTCATTCGGAGCATAAGAAACACCGAAGTGGAGCTGTTCAGTCGGAGTTTCAGGATTTGATTGCGTGGCCCCGGGTATTGAACAAGTCTTTGTTTGCCGCTGGAATGTTTGGGTAGCTAACGATGGGAATGAAGGCTTTTTATAGTATTGTGTACAGGATACGAAAGCTTCCTCGATGATCGTACCAACTGGACATCTTTCGGAGCATAAGGAACACCGAGCGGAACAGTTCGGTCGAAGTGATTCCTTGAACAGCCTTCGTTTGGCGCTGGGATGGCTTAACAGGTAACGATGAGAATGGCTTTACTTTTATGGTACTCCGCCCAATACGCCGGATCCAAACTAGGATTCTCTAGCGGTTAGTATTACGACATCGACGAAGAATTTCGATCCTGGTTCTTCGATTCTCTTTTGATATGCAAGCATTTCTCGCATAACTGTCCTCATCTGATCCAGCGGCGAGCAATGAAGCGATGCCAGGCACAGTATTGCATCGATTTCGTGCTTGTCAATTTAACGCGTGGCTGTAAAGTCTGTGTCTATGCAGCGAATTCGGCAGGATTAGATACACCTCTAATTCTTCCCCTGAACTATGCAGACAAGAAGGATATCAATTTGATCTCGTCTAACACAATTGCAGTGAGATCAATCGCTTAATTATCCATGCAAGACCTACTCATAAAAACTCTACTTTAGGACGTCTCGATCTCTCACTTTCCCTTCGACGTCTACCCTGGATACTCTGGATCTCTTGTCATGCACCCTCTGGTCATAACCAATGTCACTGACAACTCAACCGTTGCTTGGGATGCTGGATTCGACGTCACCTCCATCCACATCGCGGCGCATCGGCGCTCCAAAGCACGAAACGCGGAGTCTACAGTCCTGCGGACATCCTGGGCATTGCCGATGGTTGGCGATATGCCTGGGAGATGGAGCAGGGGAGGGGAGGGCGGAGACGACGCATCAAATAAAAGTCGTGTGCGCGATCCGCATCCCAGGGCATCGATCGTGGGAAGCGCGCCGCATGCATCGTACTCCCCCGGCAGCTCATCGTCTACAGCAAAGACTAGACTCGAATTGGGAACGAAGGATGTACCTCCGGACGCGGGGTCGGCGCGCGATGATCGGTGAAGAAGCAGCGGCAAATGGAGCCACTCAGCCATCCCCCTCTGGACGACATGGGACACCGCCACCCATCAGTGCTCGCAGCAGCCTTCACAGTCTCGCAGCATACGGTGCCGACGCCTGCGGAGGGACTGCTCATCGCCGATGGTGGACGATAAGGGTTCGATCTTCACTGCATGCGACGCCGAGGAGTTGCGCGGTCGCCGTTACAGAAGAGCGTTCCGAGGACTCAACGATCAGACGAGGACGAGGATGGCCACGGTATGTATGCAGCTTCCGTGCCCAGCGGCGCACTGGACTGCGCACCGCCCGTACGCTGACGCCGGTGCCAACCACGGCGACAAGCCTGTCCCTCCTGCTCGCCGCATGTCCCACGTCCAAAGAAAGGACCAGGAACAGGGGAAAAAAGGAAAAAGAGCTGCGGACGTACCACATGACCGATCTCTAAATATCTTCCCCAGCACCCGCATTACAGTCCACCTCCAACGAGGATATACGAGCGGTCGCATGGCGCACCATCGCCGGTGGTCAGACGGGAAGATAACACCACCAATTGAAGCTTGATCTAGCCCGCTCAGGCTTATAGGTAGTCTCGCAGGTGGGATGTATCAGCGACCATGAGGAACAAAGGAGAAAGTGGCGGCAGATCTGATAGAATGCATCACAGCGGGGGACCCCAAGCCGATGGCCATATAATGATCGAAAGCCCACTCACCCGAGGGCACAGTGCAGCAGAAAGGTCGGCAAGCCTGGCGGATAAAAGTGAACCTCTGGATATGAAGAATGGAGATAAGCAAAGGAAAAGGAGCAGAGAAAATGGACATGACGTAGAGACCGAGAGCACTGCGCTTTTCGAGTGAAACTCGCCCATAAGAGCACGGCATGCGCTATAGTTCATTCTTTGTTCGAGTCATCCAAACACATGCCGCAAGCATACAGAATATTTCCTCCCACTTCAGAAAGCGTCTTTGAGAAATACTCACCCAAAACAGCAATGATTCTTCCGCGTTTCCGAAGATGTACACATTGAGCTGGTCAATTTAACGTTCGAGGGGTTCGTTATTGTGCAAAGCCAGGTAGTATCGAGCGAAACGAATGTCTTTCATTTGGTGATGAGCGTTAAGGCCAAGAGCAGTTCAAGCTCCGCTCCGCTTCTTCCGACTCGCTTGTTGTCTTGCAGCTTTTCCATGACGTCCATCATCTCAAGTCGACAAGGTCCCTTGTAGCTGTTTCTACCTTGTCGGTTGGATTGTACCTCAAAGCCATCTCAAGCTCGTTGAAAGGGCCGGCTGCTGCCGTAGCGGTTGGTGGACGCCGAAGGGCGAGACAGCTGCATCCGCTTTAAGCAAAGAACTACTTTCGAATTCCAATCTTATCGGCCTCCGGAGTACCCATCTAGTTTCGGTTTCAAACTGACTCCCGCGACGGAGGCCTGCGACATCCGAATCCAGATCAAGGTGTTTTCTGCCATTCTGCTGTCGCTATCATTCTCTGCACTGGGAGTATGACCCTATTCCATCCAGCTCAACGTCCATGGCGCCCCCAATGACTCGTTCACGCGCCATCTGAGGCTCCTGAGCTCTATGCGATGTCTCTGCCGCCGAGCCCACATACTATTTCAGAAGACTCGCAACCAAGACTTAATCTTGCATTTTATCTGCCAGGCTCAAATCCCAATCTTCATTAAATCCACGGCTGCGCTCTTCCCATTATTGGTCCCGATGTATTCTAATCATGCGGATCTGAAAATACCACCAGAAAACAGGTTAGCCTGGAATGTCGACGATAGCGATTCAATTTTACTGCTGTCACTCTGATGTTGCTGGCAGATGGACTTGAGTTGGTTCCTGCAAGTTACGTTCGTCTCGCATGAATCAACCAAAATGCCACATTTAAATGCAGGGACAAAAATCGTCCTCAAATAAACCACTACTCATACGTTACAACATCATTTTGAACTGAAACCCACATCCTAGCAAGCAAAAAATTCTCTGCCGCGGTGAAGTTGATAGGTGGGGCCGCTGTAAAAAAATTGTCAATGACAGTGAAAAATTTGATAGCGAGAAAAAAAGCTTGCATTTACTGCGACAACCCACACGCCTGCAGACAGCTCTCGACTCCCGCAGCCAAATTCACCGGGAGATGGGACTTCCAAGCAGCGATGTTGCCGGCGCCAATCGTTTCTGGGAATCCCAACGCCGCGTCCACAATGTCCGACGGGAGCATCCAGTAACTGGTAGCAATATCACTGCGGCCCGGGTCCTCGCTGTTCAGTGCGGCAACGAACGCGGCGGGCGAGCACGTCGGGTTCTGTTGGTAGTGGATGCTGCCCATCGGGAACACCGTCGCCTGGTACTTCCCCAGCTGCGTTTCGATCTCGGCATTGAACCCGTTCTCCTGGACGAGTCCCGTATCCAGGACGCCGTCAATGACGGTGAACAGCTCGTTCGCGCGTGGATGGAGATGGGGGATGTTGAGGCCGCAGGGCTCGACGAGCGAGACGGCGCCGGAGATGCCGAGGCCCTGGAGGATGGGGAAGTTATCCACGGTCGCGAGAAGGATGGAGCCGCCTTGGGCGCCGGCGGCGGGCGCCTGGTTGTTGAAATCGAATACTGTGAGCTGGCGGAGAGCGTCGCCGGTCAAGAGATTTCCGCTGCTGTCGGTCAACAGCTTCTTGAACCGGTCGTTCGAGCTGGCAGCCATCTTCAGTCCGGAGGCAATGGCAGCGGCATTTGTGACGATTGGGACGGGCGGGGGGTTGGCGACTGTGGGTGCCCCGCGAACGGCGAGCACGAGAGCTGCAGCGGTAACGAACACGGGCGATGTGACGAACATGGCTGATCCGGTTAAATAGTCTGCTTGACTGAACACTGATTACAACACTGGGGCAAAACCAGCAACAAGTCGGAGGGAGGCTGATTTTTTTTAAAAATCACGCCGCCTTATATACCTCTCAGGAACGACTTGATTCATTCATTAAACGTGCGAGAATAGACCGAGAACATACGTACACCGGGCTTAAAACCCGTCTCCGAGCTTCTGTAGTCATCGCGTAGACGACCAACTTGCGGTCAACCATGGTAAACACGGTTACTCGCACCTCCGAACTTGGCACAAAATGGTTCAACCGAAGAACGACAACAAAGGGGTTATTCTCGTAAATTCTTCCTCCATTAGAGCGTACCGACGTCTAGCGATAGTGTCATGTGCTGTCAGGAGGGTTGGCCGGTCAAGGATCCAGAGGATCATGAGGATCATGATTCTCCCCATATTTCCTTATAGTCAACCGTTCCTTCATTGCGTGATTTTGCCGAACCAGCCGCCATAGCATTCAATGACCTGAGGTGGTTGCATGTGTACTGAGCCCTAGTTATCTCGCTCTCGCCTTCCGGGGCGGGAGCGTGGGTACACGCGTTTACAGTTCAACTATTTTCTGGAACATCAACTAAGTCGTGGAGTCAACATCTTTGCTGCTTCGGTCCAATGGCGAATTTAAACAGCATCTTTACGCGTATTTGCGTTGAACAACCTCCGTGAGCATATGAACGCCATGACAGCTACCTAAGGTATATATATAACTGAGTGATACTTGACTTTGGCGCGTCGTTACTTACATATGGTGCGGGCCTGGCGAAAATGAATCAGAGGTGCCAGAATGTAATGCAATGAGTGTAGTTATGAGATGCCTTACATCAAGCGCTAATGTGCCGCTGACCGTGATAATGAAACTATAATCTGATCCAGCGTCTTTCTTTGAACGACAGGGACCAATTAAAGGCGTAAGCAGCTACTTGTGGAAGTGCCATATTCTGCTCACGTAGAACAAAAATAGGTCAGTGCTTAGCGCTTACCTGCCCCTGCGCGGCGAAGATACGGCCCGTCAGTTTTTGAGACCCGTGTTTGGAATAACGGCAGCCTGCAGTAGAACGTTTAGTGAGCATTGCGGCGTGCCGAAGAGGGAAGCGATAGGGCGAGATAGTAGATAACAGATCCAAGGGTCGGCACTGTCACACGCACGTTGACGAAACATTCTAGCGGTCCACCTTTCGATATGTAGACAGATAGATATAAATAGCGCCTTTCCGCGAAAGATTGGGAGGGCTACCCGGGGCGGTTGTCGAATTGGCAAAGAAGCGAACAGCATTCCAGGATCCAGAACATACCTTTCCCGGGCGCTGCAGTTCCAGCGCCAAGTCCTGCCGAAGTCCATCCCGTTATAGATCAAGTTAAATATAGTCTCTTCATATGCGAAAAATGGAATTACATCCCATGAAATTTTTGGATCACTCGGCAGTGGTGCATTCCAGGTGCTCATGTCTTCGGTCGCTGCCAGCGGGGAATGAGAGGAGGGTGGGCGCTCGGGTATTGATGACCGCACTGCGCAAGCGAGTTCGCTGTGCCGCATTCCGCCGACTAGGGAAACATTGGGGTTTAGGCCGAGGAACAGTTTCATGGCCAGCGAAGAAACGGAGCAACTGAGGGAAATATTCTCGAGACATTGTGATCGGGGAGCACTAATGACACGTCCTTGCTAGCGTCATGATCGCGGCTGCTGTCTTCGCAAAATAAAACCATGCGAGCTCCAATGGGATAAGGGCCCGGCGATGCACTGCCGATTGCATCTGGTCAATAGCCTAGCGAGGCTTTTCCACCCGTTGAGAACTGGTAGTGAACGGTGTACCGATGGGGAACGAGTCGGAGTCCGGGAGTCGGAGTTCCGAACGACTTGAAGCTTTCATTAGATTGATGAAGCACGGGAGTGTTAGTCGAGCTCGACGGGGTGATTACGCAAGGTGGGCCACTTTGAGAGTGAACCAGAAGATGAGCTGGACCCTGGGTAGCCAGATGGATTGTCTGCAGGGTATGTTGGCTCCATTTCATTGTCACGTGTCTGAAACCGTCCATTTCATGACCAGAAGTGGAGACGAAACAAATCCGAATGATTTGCGCTCCTCGAAAACGGATGCGTAATTGAGTCTTCAAGCAAGGCATGAATCCAATACCAAAATCAACATACAGCAGAGACCGAAGAGACCTCCACTGCCAGTCAAGCTGCTACTGTAGTGTTTCGGCCAAAGATTCACTGTTTTTACATAGGATTTTTCACTCACCGAGATAACCGAAAGATTTACTTTTGCCTGCAGGTTCCTTATCATTGCCTGACTGGTCCAGCGGTAAGGTAACCTTCAGAATTGCGAGGAGATTATGGACGGTCGCGGTGGACAAGAAGAGAAAGATCGTTACTACTGCAATGTCATTCTCACACTTGTCATAGGCGTAGTACAGTAGGAGACAATCAAAGTCCACCTATTTGGGAAGCGTGGAAAAGTGTGCTGCTTGGGACATGCTATCTAGAGACTTGGAAACCAGTTTCTATGTGAATTGAGAGGCAAATGAAGAACTGACACAAGCAAAATTCCTCAAATCAATGATTTTACTAAAATTTACCTCAAAATATTGAGAATTCTAGGAAAAATCGCTAAAAATATGGAAAAATCGCCAATCGACTCCATTTGATGTGCTGGTTATGATCCCCAAAAGTCTAAGAATTCCATCGAGCTGTTAGGGTGGAAAAAATTAATTGATCTGACAATGATGGCACTCATTTCAGCTAGAAAATAGTGGGAAAACATAAATTTATCAGAATTTTGGCCTCAGTTGGACCCTAAATGGCTCTAGAGGTGGCACTTGAGAATTTTTGTGAGATATGAACATAAGTGGAGCTCTGGAGGCCCAAAAGGGGTACACACAATTCCGTTCAAATGGTCCAAGATACTGAGAAAACCAACGGCTCAAGGAAAAAATCTGAAAATATGTTTTTAGGCTCCTTTTTTGAAGCTGGATCTGATTCTGAACTCAGAATAGCAAAAAAAAAAAGAGTGGTTCACATGCTACAAAATAGGTGGACTTTGATTGTCCCCTACTGTAACTCGCCCATAACAACCGTTGTGACCCGAAATCTTTTCTTTTCTTTTTCACCCTCACTCAAGGAAGTGAGATCATCCAGCGCAAATAATCACTCAAAACCTATGCGGAATCAGACACGAATTTAAGCACACTGCACAGTACTGTGGGCATCGGATTCTGGCAATAGAAGACACGACGGGAAGGCTATCCCCCAAGAACTGGAACAGCTATACATGGCCCGCATCGACTGTCATTTGATCCACGGCTGCGAAATTTCGCCGGACAGTGAAGACGTGCACGTCAAACATCTAGCTAAGGTTCAGATCAGCTTCCTTCATCAAATGCTTAATCTGCACAGCCGTTCCCTCATTGTGCCCCTGTTCACAGAGACTGGGATTATGCCTCTGCGAGTCCGTGGCCTGCTTCTCATCTTCAGCCATCTGCGTTACTTCCTTGGCCTACCTATTAAACACTACGCCCGCGCCGCACTCGACAGTTCCATCGAACTCTCTGGCAAAGGCAAAAAGTGCTGGGCCAGCGATCTAATTACGGCTGCATCGAGACTCCCGTTCCAGTGCCCAGTTCTTGCTCTGATGCGTCAAACAACCGATCAAGACGTCGAGAACTACGCAAAATTGGTGCACAAACTGATGCTAGAATGGTTGCAAGGCGAAATTGATTCGTCCGAAAAGCTCTACCTGCTACATGGCCGGCGTGAACCCCAAAAGGACAAATGACCTATCCAAGTAACTTCGTGCATGCGGCATTATCTAACGATGGTGAAAACTCAGAGGCACTGCGAGGCAATCACCTCCGTACTACTCTCAACCCACCTTCTAGCCGTTGAAGTCTTGCGTTATGTCGATCATGTGCACCAACCTGTGCCGAGGTCGGAAAGGTTGTGTAGGTTCTGCAAAAAAGAAGTGGAGACCCCGGAACATGCACTAATGTCTTGTGAGTCTTCAGACACACTAGTGCTTCCTTCCTTGCTAAGCTCTTCACTGACCTTCCAGAACTACGTAACCGGATGATGGAATTATTCAACGCGGAATTCCTGAAAGCCATCATATATCCGAGACCTATTGTGCTAGTTGCCAAGTTCACATTTGATGTCCTGGAGTTGTTCTATACTGTTCCCGTGTTTCGGCTGGAGGCTGAGGCTAACCTATGTTGAAGTGCTAACCTTATTTTTAGCTTCTTCGTGTTCTTTCAGTTCTACCGCGGCGAGATGGACTCCAAAAAGCCACTGCGACCGTGAACTCGGCTATTAGGACTCGGAGGGGCCCAGGGACGATGAGGTAGTTAAATTGTGCGTGTACGTCGGGATACTCCCTGAAAACCGGCGTTCCTGAGCGAGACCGTGCCGTGTAATTCTACCTACCTACCTACCTACCTACTTATCCAACTTCTCGCGACATCTGGAAGTGTCAACAGTCCCCTCTTCCTCAAGGCTGGCGGGGAAGTTCTCTGCGTAGCGAATACGACAGAGCTGGCCAATGCTTTTAATAATGGATATGGTTCGAAGGAAGGGGGGTGGAGGGATACACCCGTAGGCTGGATTTTGGAGGTTGATTGCAAAGGGACTCGGCCCGCCCGGCGCCCACCTCTTGTATCAAATGATCCCCAAATCACGCCATCTGTCAATTCGTTGCTAACGCATCCGCATCATGATGCATTGGAGTTTAAAATGAGTTGTAGTTTTTTCGCCCTTGCACCTTGCCCACACAGATCTATACAAAATTACGCCTCTCTGTCCGAAGCCTTTTTAAACTCCGCTCAATTTCTTTCCATTCGCCGTTGTTCCGGGTCCGCATCATTAATCGCTTCACCAAACGACTTTCCAAGTCCATCGTGCCGATTTTTGCCGTGTCCCGGGCCGGCCGTCAAACTTGGACGTGTGAATGAACCGCAGATTCTATCTGCGCCTTTTTGTCCGACGGTGAGTATTCTCGGTACTTATTCTGAAGCCGAAATAATTCTCAACATCAACTTTCACACTTGAATATCATGCCCAACCGAAGTGGATGCGAGGCCGTGAAGCGGCCGAGCAGCCGCTTGTAATGGTTACAATAGTTATAATGAATATCATATACTATTAAACTTGTTAAATATGCCCGGACTGTCATTATGCGCTGAAATTATTCTGCATTCCAGAGGATCTCTGATCAAAGATGTAAGATCTAAGAGCAAAGATGCAAAATGTCGACCTTCAAAGAGATGTTTCAAAGATGTAAGATGCCGAAGACGAATCTGCACTTTTACGATCAACGCAGCATCATGAGAACACCTCTCAAATGTCGCCTGGTGACTAACCCTTCTTTTCCAAGGCCACCTTCCATCGACACAAGCCCAACAATGCTCCTACTCCTCCTCCTTGCCCATCTACTCACCAAGAACAGCAGTGTCGCCCCAGTTGCACCCCCTGCCATTGCCCCTCGATCCCTTGCCGGCACCTGTGACGATATTAACAAGTGCCGGAAGCTATTTGACATTGTCTGGGGCTGCCTGGCGACGATGTTCGCATGTACCTGGGTGTCATTGCATCCGAATGTCCCTCCTCCAAACCAGAGCTGGCTGGCACTGTTTTGGCGCAGGCTGAAGATGATGCTTATCGGGATCATTGTCCCTGAACTTATGGTGGGCTTTGCTGCTAGGCAATTTTTGGGGGCCCGTATGTTGTCGAAGGGTGTGTCGGAGGTCTCATTTTGTTCAAATTTATGTCAATCACATCAAATTCTTTGCAGAGTATGGTTTTTCAAGGACCCACGGATTCTTTCTCTGTATGGGCGGATTTGTTTCGTCCGCGGGGTATCCCATTGCATGGCTTACGCAGCTGAAGGACCCGGATCTCGGACCCGAATTTCTGAAGGGCATACAGAAAATCAGGGCGGTGGAAATCGCGGACAAGAGCAAGGGCGATGCATTCTCGAAAGGTGTCGCACTGGCGCAAGGCTTGTGGTTCACCATGCAATGCTTAGCACGCATGCACCAACACCTTGTGATCACCAAACTCGAGGTCGCCACCCTGGCATTCGCTGCGATGAATATATTCATCTGGATGCTTTGGTGGGGCAAGCCACTTGACGTCCAGCAGCCAATGGTTGTCGGGCCTCCCAGACCACCAGACATGCAGCCCATAATCTTCCGTCAACGGTCGTGGCAGGATCATTTTCTGTCCATCTTTGGCATGGAAGAAAATGACAAGGATGATCCACGCTTGTTCACCTCAGTACCCACATTCTGGTCCCCATGCATGGACACCAACCTTGTATTTGTTACTGTGGGAATTACCGCTCTTGCAGGTTCCGTGTTTGGCGCCATTCACTGTGCCGCATGGAATACTGATTTCCCAACCGCCGCAGAGATGTACTTGTGGAGGGCTTGCTCCTTGGGGATTGCTGGAATTCCTGTCGTCGTATTTCTCCTTGGCTTACTCAGTGCCATTATCGATCATATCGTCTTCCAAGAGACAACGATCGACACAATCTCGCTCATTGTCATCATCGGGTTTTTTCCGATATACATTGTAGCCCGCCTCATTCTCATCGCTCTCCCACTCGCGGCGTTACGCTCACTTCCCCCATCTACATTCGTGGATGTTAACTGGAGTACGTACATTCCCCATATTTAGGACTCTCCATTTTTTACGAATAGTTTCATTCTGTTTACGCTTCTCAATGTACTGGATATCACTAGCTTCTGTACCATTTTTCTTAATACTGGACACGGTATACTGACCAATGGACATCAATGGCTTCTGTAGGCCCTGTCTCTCATGCACAATTCGATTTCTTTCGCGACAACTGGGATTACGAAAACGGCCCATCAAACTCGAACAACAACCGAAAGTCGCCTGAGATGCCGTACTTGACGTTGACGACCATCTCAATCTGGGGGAGCCGCAGGAAGTACCGTGAGACCTCGTCGTGTGCCCACTGAGCGTGAGGCAAAATCGGATGGAGGAGTTTGCGAGGTTTGCGTCGAAGGTGAGTTGTCCTTACTTTTGTATATGGACCACCTTCGTTCTTCTCTACATTTCTTGCACGCTAACGTCTTTTTATAAAACCACAGCTGTGCGTCCCGAGCTGTGAAAAGAAAGCGAAAGTGGCCAAATAATCGAGGACGATGGTGAAGAGGATAATGGGTGCAGGGTAGGATCGGTTACTTGTGCGGGCTCCGCCGCCACGTTGAGGTCCGGTGCGCATCAAAGTGCGGGGAGGAGGGTCAAAAAGGAGGAGGAGGAATGATATAATTCATTGTTCCCTGGAAATTGAACTAAATTCTTCCATGATGATATTAATGCGACCATCGATGTAGAACATCCAATGACTCTCCAGAGGACTTGAGCAATTTCGCGTCTTCAGAACAGAGGGATTGATGGCGAGAGTTAACTTTTTTGGCTTGTAAAGTGGCTTGTGCCCGTAGTGCGCATAGAATGGCTTGTTTCGGGCGTGGGCATGGATTTTGGCGGCATCACAAGCCCACGCCCGGTATTTCGGCGCACCGTGTTGAAGTGCAAAGGAGACGACGAAATTGACGACGAAAAAACCGGCTTTTGAAAACGTGCCAGAACTCACCGGTTAAAAGCCCAGCGGGGTGCGAGCCAGAGCGCGAACACGCATGCCCCTCGAGGCGGACCACTCGGCGCAGTCGTGTGGGAAACAGGTAGTGTCGATAATCGGGTAATAGGGAGCAATTTGCAAACAAAATGGGCACGAGGATGTCCAAAAAAAATATCTCATTCGACTCGGCGCCTTCGTTCATAGCGTAGATTCAGATTGCGAGGTAGATTAAAATGCTCGCCCTGGCCTGAATTATTATGAATCTATTGATGTAGTGTGGGAGTAGAGACTTCGGTTATAATTTCCGTCCAACTAATGCAAGAAGTGTTTTGGAAGTGTTCGAACAAAAGGAAGAAACGTAGTGTTGCATCAAAAGAATCAACTTCGCAGGACACTGGGAGCTGAGAAGTAGTTATATTCAATCAGAAATACGAGAAAGGAGGCAGCCAACGGCTCACATGCTCGATGATCATAACGTCATGTTTCCAGCCGACGATGTTTGTGGCCTGGGGACCAGGGATGGATGTAGGAGGATGCCGACGAATGAGAAGGCATGGAAGCATGGCAGAGGAAATATGATCGAATTAGTTGCAGTGGGATGGCTTGGTGTCAGGTGAGCACAAGTCAAGCCAAGCCGCAAGCCACGCCCGCCCAGCCAAATTCAAGCTTCACTCAGTGACGCAAGCCGTTAGCCAAGCTAGTCGGATTGATGGCCAAGACGCATTTTCCAGATCGAAGAATGGAAAAAGCGTCTACGTTGCAGAAGAAGCAATAGTGAGCAACTGTAGGTAGATACCGGACTTTGTGCCTGCTCCCAGTCAGCCATCGCAGCCTCCAATGCATCTGACCAACCGCTGGAGAGCACCGCATCCGAAATTCATAAAACATCGCCGCGGCGCCAGAGAAATGAGACACGCAGCACGCGCATATACAGTGTCGACTGTCAAGCCGACAGCTCACGCAGAGGAAGCAGTTGGACGACGCCACTTGCGCAATCCATACCTGCCACGTACGTACATTTCTGCGGCATCTCCTCCGCTGACGGAGCACCTGCCCCTGGTATCGACACGGGTCCAGAGGGAAAGAAACAGAGGAGGGAAGGAAAAAGGCAAAGGAGAGCATACCGCAGTCTAACCCACCTCCGAGACGTCCTTCCCGAGCCTCAGCTTCAGCTCGCGCAGTGCACCCCAATGCCGATCCCGATAAATGTCCAAGGGTGATTGCGTGCAAATCGAGGCTTGACGCATGAAGCTATGGCACGGGCCGGCGCACCCATTTACTGCATCAGAGGCTCGAGTACGAGGGAGGCAAAGGGATAGAAATGGCGGAATTTGACTCACGCGAATGAAGCAGGATGAATAGCATCATCCATGTCAAGCCAGGGCAATTTCAATCGGAGGCGGAGGCTGGGAAGAGAGGTCAGCATCAAGATTCCAAAGAGTAATCGCAGAAAAAAAAACATAATGAGGGGGAAGATCGAGAAGCACAACGTCGGCTCGGAATACAACATAACGAGGTACGAGTTGAAAAGTGTTGTAGCATCTGTTTATAGGAGACTAGCTCGGAATGGGTAAACCAGCAACTGTTGCTTATGTTCCGAAGACCGTCGCGACAGCAGTCAATCGACATTCACAAGTCCAGATAAACCCTGCTTCGATTTTGAATAAACAGACGCTAGTTGATACCAATTATAGTAATCGACTTGCCATAAAAGGACATTTCGCAAAAGAGACCAGCTTTGCGTGTTAGATTGCATATGTCCAGAAAAGTACAATACTTCCGGATGGCGGGAAGTCCTGCGCACATGCATAACTTTGATGCGAAGCACCGGAATACGGGTGTGGCTCGCTGCGTCCCCACATCCACAAGGATCGTCCTCGACAACCACAAGCGGAATTCAGTAGGCCGGACAGTGAGCACGCTAACCACTAAACCCGCCTCCTGTCGGCCTGGCTCTCCTTCGTGCCCCTTCTCCCCGCCTCTACATCGACACCCGCCTCCGACTTGGCTCTAACTGATCGAATTGTACCCCGACCGATCGACCCCGCATCCGCACCACAATCCGGAACAGCGCCCACGAGGACGAACGTAAGAGCCCATCAAGTCCCAGCGAAGGTGCATGCCGGCGGAAGATTAGGTCCGGCATCGTGCGCGCTCAGACCTTCCTCGTCGAGCGTGCGGCGGTCGAGTGGTAACACTCCGATGCATGTACTGCGGAAGCGTCGGGGCGATGCGTATGTGCCCCATCGACTATCCCGTCCGTCTGCTTGCCACCGCGCGCGCCCTTCGCGTCCAGACAAATCGGTCCGCAGCCTCGCACCCTTCAGTACATCGCGCGCCAAATGGAAGACGTATATTCCAAAGGGCATCTTCCATCACACATCGCGGCTGATCAGCGCTCGCTGCCGCCTCCCAAAGCACGAAATGCGCGGTGCAGTCCCACGGACGTCCTGAGCATCGCCGATGGTAGACGATATGCCTGGGCGGTGGAACAGGGCACAGGCAAGCGGAGACGACACATCGACTCGAGACCATGCGCGTCCTCTGGATCTCAGGGCATCGATCGCAGGGAGCACGCCGGATGTAACGTCCCGCAGCCTCTTACTCCCGTGGCAGTCGAGCGGTCGGAACGTCCGCACTCCTACGGGCTCCATTTGGGCGGGGTCAGCGCGTGATAATGAAGTGAAGGGAAGGAATAGTGAGGAAGGAGCGGCAAATAGGCCCTTCACCCATCCCCATGGGACGCCGCCGCCCACCGACGCTCGTAGCAGCCTCCAAAGTCCCGCAGCACGCGATGCCAAGTCCTACAGAGGGACTACTCGTCGCTGAGGGTGCGCGATAGGGGTTTGATCTGCGCTCCTTGCGACGGCGACGGGTGTATGCAGCTTCCGTCCACAGGGATGCACCGGACTGCGCAAGACCCATACGCTGTGCGTGGTGCCGACCGCGGCGAGAAGCTTGCCCGCGTACAACGTCCGGAGAAGGGAACAGGAACGGGGGAAGAACGGGAAAGGAGTGATGGACGTACCACGTAACCGATCTCAAAAACTCGTTCCCGGCACCGGCATTACAGTCCACCTCCAGTGAGGATACACGAGCGGTCGCGCAGCACACGGTCGCTGGCGGTCAGACGGGAAGATAGCGCCGCCAAATTGAAACTCGAGGCTGCTCCAGGTAGTCTCGCTGGTGGGATGCATCCGAGTCAGTGATCAAGCAAGACCATAAAGAAAAAGTAGTAGCAGACCTGAAGAAACGACAATCACAGTGAATGACGTCAAATGGGTGCAAGTATGTTGATTGGGCGGGCGCAGTGCAGCAGAAAGGCCGTACGGACTAGCGATATAAAGGTCAGCATCTTGAGATGAAGAATGGACCCGACGACGGGCATGGAGACCGAGGACCTCACCCGAAACAACATGGTGCCGCGTTTCCGTGTAGACATTGAGCTGGCCAATTTAACGGTCGGACGGTTCGTTTTTGTGTAAAACCAAAGTATAGGATCGAACGAAGGAAAGGCTTTTCGTTTTGGTGATGAGCTGTAAGGCCAAAAGCAGTTCAAACTCCGCTCGGTGTGTTCCGACTCGCTTACTGTCTTCCACCACATCCATCAAGTCAACACATTCACTTGTCGCTGCTTCAACCTCGGGATATTCTGTGCTTTTACCTCAAAGCCATCTCAAGTCAAGCTCGTGGAAATAGCCGGTTGCTGCTGTAGGCGGCTAATGGACGCAAGGGGCGAGACTTGCGTCCACTTCAACCTCTGCCGAATTCCAATGTTTACCAACTCTAGGGTACCCATCCAGTCTTTTGGTTTCTACTTTGAATCATTTCCCGCGACAAAGGCCCGGGACAGCTCCCAATCTGGTTCTAGGTGTTTTCTGCCATTCTACTGTCGCTTTCATTCTCTACACTGAGGATGATCCCCCTCCATACCGCATCGTCTATGCCGCACCCAATGACCTGTTCACGCGTCATCTGAGGCTCTCGAGCTCTCTAAAATGTCATTACTAATGAGTATACATACACCGTTTCAGAAGAGTCGCAGCCAATGCCAGGCTCAAATCACTGCGTTCCCACCCCACATAGACCGACCCCTGTCTACCTAATTCTACATGCGGCGACATGTGGCGAGCTTCAGCTACATCCGGCTACCTATGTGTACACCGGGACCTGTGGCTACCTAATTCTACATCCAGCTACGTCCGGCCACATCGTGTAGACACGGTCCGTCTACCCGTCGGCTACTGGTCAGCTACGTAAGTCTACATATGTCTACGGTGTAGACGCAGGTAGACCCACCTCACTCGACTTCATGATGCAAACCTGCCCCCATTGGGCTGTTCTAGCAAATAACTCGGTTCAAATGACCATTTGTTGGTCATTCTGCTGGTTCATAGGTGCGTTGGTATGCGCCAAACTCCGATCAATAGCTCCGCAATTTAAGCTTGAGGAACAATTCTCGTCAGCCATCACTGCCGTTCTTTGTGCGGAAACCGTCTCATCAGCCCTGAGCGTTGCGATGGTGCCACGTGGCTGTGGTACGATTTGCGTTGCCTCTTTCTTTCCTTCCCATCCATTTTCTATGTCTTTGCTTGTGTCTACTTATGTCCGTCTACATACAGCTACATCGGTCTACATGTGTCTACATCAGTGTAGGTGAGTGGATGAATGTAGATTGATGTATACTGATGTAGACATATGTAAATGTACTGTGTCTACATGGCGTGAACACAGGTAGACAGAGGGTCTGTCTACCCCTTGGTCTACAGGGGTAGACAGACCCTCTGTCTACATAGGGTCGGAACGCAGTGAATCTCAATCTTCATTCAAATTCCATGGCTGTGCTCTGCCCAGCTCTCTACAATGTCATTACTAATGAGTATACATACACCGTTTCAGAAGAGTCGCAGCCAATGCCAGGCTCAAATCTCAATCTTCATTCAAATTCCATGGCTGCGCTCTGCCTATCTTTCCCCCTTATTCCTGTACTTTTTGTCTTACCCGCTATGAATGTCTCTTCGCCTCGTTCAACCAATGGTGCGTCTTTCTTCTGAATTAGCTTACAGCTGTTTCCGAAAAAGCTTGAGAAAGTCAAAAACTTTTCACACTTCCGCAACTTTTGATCGAGTGATAAGGACTACCGCTTTTGGTTAGCCGAGCCTAGCCGAGCGTGCCTCGCAGATCCGAGTCAAGCTAACACCAAGTGGATTTCTTATTGACTGCCTTCTCGAGGGACATTTAAGCATTGGATAGTATGTGTTTTGCCTTCATGGAGATATTTAATCTCTTGCCTGTAGGACTAACACCTTGACTTTGTGCTGCACAGTCCGATCGTGCTGATCCTTGGGAAAAGCCGAGACTAACCGAGCCAAAACTGGCAATTGCTATCATTTCATCAAAAGTTGTGCAAGCGCAAAAGTTTTTCACTTTCTCAACCTTTTCGGAAACAGCTGTAATATAGCCAAGTTTCAGCTAAATCCATTGAGAACTGACCGAGATACGGGAAATTCTTTTGAAAACATCCCAAATGGGAAATTTTTCGTTCTCGCTTCGGTTCTGCAAATGGCTGTGTCCTGTTTAAGGATAAACACTTATTAGTATGCCGACATGCAGTGCGCTGTGCCTCTGCACAGGACCTTTTTAATTACGGAGCTCCTAGGCTCCAAAGATAGTTCACTTCAATCTTGAGAGCAACAATCTAGGCGCCTCTGCGTATACAGCATACTAGTCAAACTCACTGATAATGCGGCGGCTGATTGGCTGATCGGCTGTTGCATTCTTTTTCTCCTTTACGCAAACTTCAGTACGTTTTGCGTCCCATTTTTGGATAAACACTTCCTAGTGTAATGATATGTACGCACAGTGCGCTGCTGAGACACGGAACTTTTGTTTCAAATTGCGGAGCCCTGAGCTCTAGACCTAGTTCAATTCACTCTTGAGCTTGGCATAAACAAGAATATAAGGTTAGGCGCATCTGCGTATACAACTATAACAGTCAATTTTTACCGATCATGCGACGCCTGATCGGCCGTTGCTACCATTGCTTGTTTGAGCAAGCTTCAGTACGTTCTGCGTCCTGTTTATGGATAAAAACTTATCAGTGTGCTGAAATCCAGCGCGCTGTGCCGAGGCACGAACTTTGCTAAGTTACGGAGCTCCTAGGCTCCAGAGATAGTTCAATTCACTCACTCTTGAGAGCTAGTTGGCAAGAATTTAAAAAGGATAAATGATTCCCATGCAAATTGAGTATAAAGTGGCCGACGAACATCGTTCCTCTTCACTTCCTACTCGGAGATCGACCCTTTTCTACAATATTCCACAGTCACACCTTCTATACGCAACATGCGCGTGCTCTACGTCTTCGTCGGAATCTGTGTTGGGCTGCCCGCTCTCGCGGTACCTGTCGCTCAACCTGATGTTCTTGCTCGACAAAACGTGCCCGCCGAGGACCCTGTGTATGCAGTTAATATCCTACCTCAAGTCGAACCTGATTATCGTGACTCCATCATAGGACAAGCCCAGGTGGAGTCATAGTCCCCTACGGAAAGAGACAAACGCCAGAAGAAGACCCTGTGTATGCACTTCGCATCCTACTGCAAGTCGAAACCTGATTACTTATTGTCATGCCATCACAGGACAAGCCCAAATGGAGTCATAGTCCCCTACGGAAAGAGACAAACTCCAGCTGAAGACCCCGTGTATGCGCTTCACATCCTACTGCAAGTCGAAACCTGATTATTGTCATGCCATCACAGGACAAGCCCAAATGGAGTCATAGTCCCCTACGGAAAGAGACAAACTCCAGCTGAAGACCCTGTGTATGCACTTTACATCCTATTGCAAGTCGAAACCTGATTATCTGCCATCACAGGACAAGCCCAAATGGAGTCATAGTCCCCTACGGAAAGAGACAAACTCCAGCTGAAGACCCTGTGTATGCATCTCACGTCCTACCTCCAAGTCGAAACCTGATTATTGTTATGCCATCACAGGACAAGCCCAGGTGGAGTCATAGTCCCCTACGGAAAGAGACAAACTCCAGCTGAAGACCCTGTGTATGCAGTTCATGTCCTGCCTTCAAGTCGAAACCTGATTATCGTCATGCCAATATAGGAAAAACCCAGGTGGTGTCATAATCCCTTACTGAAAGAGACGATTTTACCTGGAGAAGTCCCGGTGTACGGTCTGTTTCATTGCCCTTTTATGCTCACTGGATTTTAATCACTAATCCTCAATTAGCATGGAAAAAGGGAAGACGTTGCGGTATGGTCGAGAGGGAGAAGCTTGAGACGTATCAAGATGTTACTTGAAAAGGGTTTAGCTATCTGCGATGTACTGATATTGCCTGAAATCAAAGTTCTGGTGTTGCTTTGTATTCGTCGAGGGGCCAATAAGCAACTTAGTCTGGGAGCGTACTACGAAGATAACCTGGAACAAAAAAAAGAGAAAGAATCGAGACCATCTCCTTCGAATTGACTCGAGCAGGGATTAAACTAGAAATAGCTCACTAGTGTCGAGGAGAAAGAGGTGTTTTGCGATGCATATTGAACTTCCTTGATTCGCCACAATAACTGAGTGTGGCGATATACCGTGCAATCCGAAACATTGGGGTTTAGTGGGGAAGGTGGACCAACATTAATTACAGCGGCGGACCGTCCACCTCGGTATGGACCTGATTCGTGCAGTAAACCAGAAGCATTGGATGGGTGGCTACAATCAGACATTTTGCTAGAATTGAGAGAAAGGATCAAGAGGGATCCCTCCGTTATTTAATTCAGGCTATAGTATATGAAAAGGAAAGTTGGACCTCTCGTCACAAGAAACCTGGAACGTTTTCCGGAGTTCAAGACATTTGAAAGACGGAAGAAGCGTTAGAAAGCCAGGGTTGAAAGCGAAGTTTGGGTCGTAACTGCGAAAAGAGTGAAGAACAAAAAACAATCTATCAGCGATTTCTCGGCTGAAAGAGAAAAGATAGGTTATCGGAGCTAGCGTTTTGGGCATGAGACGACAGAGGACCTCCGTGGGACGTAGATATTGTCCGAGTCTTGTTTCACCCATGGTGTGGTTGAGCTGTGATACACGCTTGATACGAGATTCAAAATCCAAGTCCAAGTGTGGCCTATATAATTGAAAACAGTTAGGCAAAACTAAATCCACATCGTGCACTATAGCTATCCACGTAAGGAGCGTTAATACGTAGGGATAGGGAAGTAAAAAAGTGCTCTGATGTAACTTCTCATGCTCCACTTTCTATTTCCTCTCTTCTCGTTTCCCAGGACCGTGCTTCTATTGGCGTTGGGACACTGGAGTGGTTCCGCTCACATATGTCCACTTCGGCGCTGGCTAGACTTCACACACTGCGGCTACATCTCTACACGACTCAAGTACGACTCCGGAGTTCGAGCTAGGCCAAGTAACCAGAGCACGATGTCGCACTCACTCGCGGAGAACCACGATGTTGCAACCATCTTTCTACAGTCTGCCGCCGCGAAACCCAAAACACAAATTTAACGAGAGCAGTAAAGGCCCACCGCGTTTGAAGCCAAACCTTTCAGTCTGAGAACTTCGCGGGTTGCATACTAGACAATATCGCGGCAAGCAGTTTGTTTCTCCTGTCTTTTTCTTACCGCGGTGAACTTCCCGAATCGCTAACCACTTTCCAGCCCGATCTGGACTATCTTCTCGATAATTTATGACGGTGGGTGCATTGCAAGTCAAATGCTGCCGGTCTCTCTTGATTCCTTGGGTGTGTTGTCGGCTCTAATCATATCTTCTCCAGCGTCCCTCTTTCGCAATTTATTCTCCCTGGCTGTACTGCTCTGTGCCTTTTGTATCAGCTAACTTCGCCAGCCGACCTACTCTCATCTGGGAATACTATTCCCTCGGTGTCCGCCTCCATTGGCATCTCATAGACCACTGGGACTTGAACCGCTCGCCTGACTTTCAGTTCTACATGGCAAAGAGGGAGTTTACCCCGATACTGGCCACGCTTGGTTTCAACGTTCTGGGGATATGCTCAGATACTGCGCCAATGCTGTTGCTTGAGGATGGGTCGTCGACGTTAGGTTCAAAGGGAATCCATCAGGAAAACCTGGTTCCGAAAACCCGAAACTCTGAACTCGAAATAACTTTTTGATAATTGGTGATAATTTTCAAAAATGATCGTGGATTGGCACATTGGCTGTATCCCTTTCTGCTGACACGCTCAAGGTGAACGTAAGTATGCGAGGTGGCCCAACAGTCCTGGAGCTCAGCAACGACAAGGGCTGGCAGCGGACAGCGAGGGAGATGAAAGCAAAATCCAAATCTATTGAATGTGAAGGAAGGTACAGATTAAATAGTAAAGAACACAATAGTGATGTAAAGATCTCCAACACATGAACTCGGGCATGAACTCGGGCATTAACTCGGGCATTCCGGCGATCGAACTAGATCCGGGCACAGCCATGTGCGGAGCTCGACACTGCTTACGCTAATCGGGTCCAATTATCGGGGATTATTTGGGTTTGCGAACGGTTTGAGAGGCATTCGTTGGCATTATCGAACGGTTGTAAATGAGCAGAATGAATTTTATTCACGAAATATCTAAATACACGACAGTAGTACACGACTGATAAGTACAACAAATGCAATTTTTCGCGGCCATGCACAGGTGAGAACCCTGATCATTCCCACCCAGGCCATACTGAGGACACTACATCTATAGCTCATACATCGAGGTACCTAAATGAACCACATATCGCTAGTTTTGGGTGAGATCGGACCAGAACTGGGACTGGAAGTGTGAGAAAAATGCGGCTGTGCCAACTGATATGCATATACAAACAGCAATAACGGATCAACGGGACCTCTGACGTGTAACAAGAACACAGCTTCTGGCTTGTCCTTTCCTTCTATCTACAAAGCGCACAGGCTGCGACTTCTTTTTCTTCTCACCCTTGCTGTTGAGGCCATATCCTTCAACATCTTCTATTTTATTTTTACTATCACCGAATAACTGTTGGCGACCTTTCTACACTTGCTTCACGGCCACTCTACGAGACAAGACGATGCAGATCCCGAACGCCGCTATTGCTACCATTTTCGCCGTTCTCGCTTCTACTGGCGGTGAGTTTAACCTCTTCCCGGCTCGTTCAGCAATACACTCAGATTGAAATCGCCTCAGTGACCGCCGCCCCCACCTCCTACGATCTTGAGCTGCGCGATGACAACGACCGCATCCCGGCTGCGCAGGCGCTCGCGAACGCCATTGGCGGCAGGCCGATCAATAAATGCGAGGATACGTGTGTGGCATTGAGGAATTCCATCAATGTGCGTGGTCCAATTTTTTGGTGGTTTAATGGTTTGGTTCTGACTCTCTCGATCCTTTGTGTAGAACCTCAATTCCCTCAATGTGCTCTGCACCAATTCAACCCTGTCCGCCATCAATGTGTGCTATAATTGTGAAGCGCAAGCGAACGCGGTCCCGATATCGTCGTTACAGTCTGCGGCCGATCGTGCGTACATCAATTCTTTTCCAGCGCATTTTTTGCTGATCACTTTTCCTTCCGTTTGCATCTTCCATGTTTCACTTTTGCCTATCACCCCCCAGAATTTATCTCTACTTGCAAAGCCAACAATAATTCCACCCAATACAACAACGTCACCATTGTGGCTACGTCCAATTCGAATACTGAGAAGAAGCCGAGCTCTGCTTATCGGTCTGCAATTCTCTCTACTGGTGGGGTGGCGGTTGTTGGTGCTGTACTCGGGGGATTGTTGGCTATCTAAACGAGTTCAAGGGTGCAGGTGAGTCTTTTCCTTATTCTTGTCGACAAGGATAACCCATTATTTCCGTAGGTAGGACTAGATCGATCACTAGTGTAGGCTGAATAGAATTTCGAGTGCTTACGAACGAGATTGGTGAAATTCGATCTCGTCAATCAAACAAACATCCAGAGTCTAAAGTACGAAGAGCGGAGTTGGACCATTTGGAACGGCAAGGACGCGGGTTCGAGTTTCGAGTTTCGAGTATGATGTAGAAAAAGGGGATCGGCCGAGAGGGCCGAAAGCCGTCAGACAACAACAACGCATGCTTACCCTAACCCTATCCTCCTCCCACTGTCATCATGATCCATGTGCTCGCACTGGCTTTGGCTTCGTAAACCGTACGTCCGCTTTCAAGTCTTTTGTAGACAACTTCTGTCTTGTTTGACCTTCAGTTTTCCCCGACGATTAGGTGACGATTGCTTGTCAGTTAACTTTAAGGAAGTTCAATTTGCCCAGTGTGAAGAATGCGCGACCACCGGTGCGAAGATTGGCCACATCCAGGTGGCGTCTTGAACTGCAAGCGCGAGTGTGCACTGTTGCTCCTAGCAGTGCGGGAGTTGCCTTGGCGCGAGGGGAGCGTACAGTCGCGGAACCCGCTTGCGTGTTGGCGCATTGGTGCGTGCACGGATCTCACGCGAAGATGTGATTTCAGGGTAGACTCCCTTGCGTCCTTCGCCCTGCCTCTTTGCTTTTACGATTCTCGTTCTCCGGTAACTCCAGATTTTCTCATCTACGGAAGAGTTTTACATAAATTCTTTACACCTAGTACTGCAATCGAATGGAACGTTTTGAATTGGCAGAAGAGTGAGCCCCATGAACCAAACTTCGCTTTTGAATAAACGGACGGTGGATCATACCATTTATAGTAATCGACTTGCCATAAAAGGACATTTCGCAAACGAGAACAGCATGGCGTTGTTAGATTGCATGAGTCCAGAAAAGTACAACGATTCCGGAAGGGGGGAGTCCTGCGCACTCAGGTAGCCCTGATACAGAGCACCGGAATACAGCTGCCATGGTAGGATCGGCGCTCGCTTCGCCTAAAGGACAATCCTCCTCGACAATGAGCACCCTGATCACTACACCCGCCACCTGTTGGTCTAGCTCTCCCCCGGGTCTCTCCTCCCCGCCTCCACATCGACATCCACCTCCAGGCTAGTTCTGACTGATCCAATAGTCGCCCGACCAATGGAGCCCGAATCCGTACCACAATCCGGAGCAGCGCCTACCAGGGCGAACCAAAGAGACCCTCGTGTCCCGCATCGCTATCGGTGCGCCCAAAATTCTCGGCCGAGCGAAGGTGTGTGCAAGTGGGAAATTAAATCTGGCGCCCGTGCATGCTCGGATCTTCCCGTCGAGCGTGCGGCGGTCGAGTGGCGACACTCTGATACGTTCACTGCCGAAGCGTGGGGGCGATATGCGCAGCGCCGACCACCCCATTCGTCTCCTTGATATCGCGCGCGCCCTCCGCATCAAAAGAATCAGCCGCAAGCAGCGCGCCAGGCGCATCGGTTCGCAGCCTCGCATTCCAGTGCTTCGCGCTCCGAATGGGAAAAGTAGATCCCAAAATGGCACCTCCACCGCACATCGCGGCCGATCAGCGCTCGCCGCCGCCTCCCAAAGCACGATATACGCGGTGAACAGTCCCACGGACCTCGAGGGCATCGCCGATGGTGGCGATATGCCTGGGCGATACAGCAGGGCACGGGCAGGCGGAGATGACACATCGGCTCAAGACCATGCGCGCCCTCCGCGTCTCAGGGCGGAAGCGTTTCAGATGCAACGCCCCGCAGCCTCGTACTCCCCCGGCAGGTCACCACCATCCACGGGAAGGACTAGAATCGGATCGGGAACGAGCAACATACCTTTGGAGTAGGCAGCTTGTCATCCAGCGGTCAGCACGTCCGCATTCCTACGGCTTCTGTTCGGGCGGGTCAGCGTGTGGTAATGAAGTGAATGGAAGGAAGAATGAAGAGGAGGATAAGCGCAAGCAGTGGCACATGGGATGGGACGCCACCGCCCACCAACGCTCGCAGCAGCCCCCAAAGTCCCGCAGCACGCGGTGCCGAGGCCTATGGAGGGACTGCTTGTTGCCGATGATGGGCGATAAGGGTGCCGTTATAACAGATGTGTTCCGAGTACCCCAGGATCGGACGCGGATGGTGTGCATGCAGCTTCCGTGGCCAGCGGGACACTGGACCGCTTACCATCTGTATGATGTGCTGTGGCCACGCCGGCACCGACCTCGGCGACAAGCCTGCCCATATCCCACGTCCGGAGAAAAGAACAGGAACGGGAAAAGCAAGGGAAAGGAGCTATGGGCGTACCACGTAACCGATGTCCGATTTGTTCCCCAGCACCCGCATTGCAGTCCGCCTCCTACAAGCGATCGCTCAACGCACTGTCGCCGGCGGTCAGACGGGAAGATACCGCTGCCAAATTGACGCTCGAGGCTAGTCTCGCTGGTAGGATGCGTCAGCGAGCATGCGAGAAAATAAAGGAAAAAGTGGCTGCATACCTGATGGAATGAGACTCTCAGCGAGGACTGCAAGCCAGTGGCCGTACGTTAATTGAAAGTCCCGCATCGGGCATAGGGCAGCAGAAAGGTCGGACAGACTGGTGAAATAAAGGTGAGTATCTGGAGACAAGAAATGGAGACGAGAGTAGAAACCGAGGGCACCGCATCCTGCGAGCGAAAGACGCTATGTACTGTAGCTCACTCTTCGATCGATTCATCCCACCATATGCTGCAAGTATACTGACACTCAAAAGCATTTGGGAAATACTCACCCAAAACAACTTGGGTGACGATGATTTCACCGCGTTTCCGAAGGTGTAGACATTAAGCTGGCCAATTCAACGGTCGGGCGGTTTGTTTTTGTGCAAAGCCAGAGTATAGGATCGAACGGAACGAAAGGGTTTTCGTTTGCTGATGAGCGTAAAGGGCAAGAGCAGTTCAAACTCCGCTCGGCTGGTTCCGACTCGCTTACTGTCTTGTAGCTCTTCCACGACGTCCATCATCATCTCAAGTCGCCAAATTCCCTTGTCGCTGTTTCTACCTTGTCAGTTGGATTCCTTGGGATATTGTGCTGGTACCTCTAAGCATCTCAAGCTCTTTGAAAGTGCCAGTTGCTGCCGTTGCGGTTGGTGGCCGCTGAGGGGCCAGACAGCTGTATCTGCTTCAAGCATAGGACCCCTTTCGAATTTCAATTGTTACCGGCCTCTGGAGTACCCATCCTGTATTCTGTTCCAAATCAATCCCCGCGACGGAGGCCTGGGATATCTGCGAATCTGGATCCGGGTGTTGTCTGCCATTCCATTGTCGCTATCGTTCTCTGCACTGGGAGTGTGACCCTCCTCCATCCGGCTCAGTGTCTATGTTGTGCCCCACTGAATCTTTCGCTCGTCATATGTCACTCTCGAGTTTTCTGCGATATCTCCATCGACGAGGCTGTTCCACGGCTGCGCTCTTCCTATCTTCTCCCTTTAATCCTATGCTCCTTTTCTCGCCCACCATGAATACTTCCGCTTCGCTTCGCTCCACCAATAGCGGATCTTTCTTTCTCAATCTCCCTCTGTCTATGAGAGATCCGTGCCAAAATCAACGAGACCCCTTCGGCGGACGGTCCGCACCCGTTCACAATGACTTTCCCATCGAGACCAACACGCTATGCGGAAATTCCTCGTTCTAATCGAGCCTAGGTAATTTCAGATTTTGGCTGGACTGTCTTGGTTTTTATCTTGTGTGTGACTCTGCTCTCTGAACTTTTATCGCTCAGACTCGAACACATCAATCTGTTTTTTGTATTTCATTTTATTGTTTGATCTTTCGACCACGGACTCTGCATTTCTCTTTGGTATGGCATGATGTTGTTCTCTCGAGGTCAGAATTCCTTCCTTTCCAAAATGACCATGCACATACCCGGGCTCACACAGAGATTGCGTGGACCGGTAGCGGATGGTCCGCGTCCATGCTGCATACCTCGGCGAAGCGAAATAGCGTGGAAGTCGCTCATTCGAATCGAGCTCGGGTCGTATTGCGACTGTAAATTGCTTGGCCTAATCCTGATTTCCTTTTGTGCCTTCTTCTTAAACGCTTGTTCGAATAGAGCCAGGATCGTATTGCGACCGAAAGTAATTGCTTTTCCAATTCCCATTTCCTTTTGTTCTTCTTTTCAAATAACCTGATATTGGCATCTTCAGATCTTTGGTGCAGCGGGATGTGCTCCCAACGCTCGGTGAGTCCTAGCTGCGGTCGAAACAAACTCGCTACTCCTTATCCTTTGGCTCACTTTAAACAAAACGCAGATCAAATGAGCAATGGATCGATGGCCGCTGCGGTGGTATCGCAGCTGCATCAACTTAACCAGACTTTGCGAAAAAAAACTCCACCTGTTCAACTCGGAGTAGGCCACACCTCGGTTTCTTTTCCTATACACAATCCGGTCCTTTTTCTTTGTCTCGTGTACTGGCTTCGAATTCACTTTGTGGCATTCCTATATATCCGGCTCTCCAACCCAGCCAAGACTCTGCCCATCATGGATCGCCGGGGCCCTCACACACGGCTATTGGGGCACTTCCGGAGTCCACGCCATCTTCGTCACTTCGTTACTTCGCTTAAGTTTGCGGATCTTCGTGACTTTGATGGGAACCTATGAATGTTCGTCACTTTGGCATGTTTTTGGGAAAGTTCGTGAGTTGTTGGATACACGGCAACTGCTCAGCACATCACGAAGTGATGGGTATCAGCAGTGTGCCGAGCATGGCCAGTTAGGTTTGGGTTAGGTTAGGTGTTTGGGTTAGGTGGTTAGGGTGGTTAGCAGTTAGTGGTTAGTGGTTAGCAGTTAGGGGTTATGGTTAGCAGTTAGCGTTAGGGTAAGGTATCTATATGCAAAAAAAAAAAAACAGCTTGGCATTGTGCTGAAGAAACACTGATGGCCGATGCTTCCGAGTTCTTGAAACCTTCACCATGAACAATCTGTATGTTGAAAGAGCCCCTCTATTCTCTGTGGCATGTGTACTGATAATTTGTAGTGTATGTTACAAAAGGCTTCAAAATGGCCAATAAGGCCTTCAGGAGGTCTTAGAAAGGGGCATTTGGATACTTAAAGAAAGGTCTAGGACAGTAACTACTTTCTGAACCTCATGTTCAGCACTCAAGCCGAGTGTAACAGGTTATGAGCACAGCCAGAGCACGGAAATTTTTTAGCCTGAAAAAATCAGAAACATCTCAGAGAGGCTTATTAGTCCCTGTAGCCCATTTAGAATGTAACTTAGCATGCTCAATGTAGATGAAAGTGGTTGAATTCAGCTCAGAAAGCAGCGCTGCGACTCGGACAAACCGGCCCGACTCTAGGGGTGGGAATAACCTTCCCAATGTGGAAGGAGAGGGGGGGGGAGGGGGTCAGCTCGAGGTCGAAAAAATCTTTTCGACCTGATATCCGATTTTCAAAAGTTGAAACCCCCTTGGTGATATATATATATATTTTACCTGCCACAGAATGTCATGTCAATGTTACATCACTGTCATGCTGTCACCAACTGAATTTTCTTATGACCCCAATCACTTCCTCTGGCAAAAACACACAACCTGTTTGGGACCTGACTTGAGTCACTCAAGTCAATCTCAAGTTGATTGTATTGATTTGACTTGACTCAGCTCAGGTCGATGCCCCCAAGTTGACTTTGAGTTGATTTGTCCCAAGTTGCGGCAACACTACCTGGAATACACAAAAAAAGGCACAAGTTTATGTGTTAAAAATTGAAATTTTGGCTGGTATCAATTTGAACAAAATTATATAGTAGCTTGCACATGAATTTACAACTTGGATCAGAAATACCGGACCACAAACAAAGCACGGCATGATAAGCCTGAAGCAGGAGTAGAAAGATCAAAGTATGGTCACAACTTGTATAACTCACCATGCATATATCAGAGACTTTGCGAGGCATTTGACCAATGTTGAGGTGCCCTGCAATGTGCCAGGCCAGCATGAGTATATGGAAAAGTGTCAATAAGAGAACCACACCAGTACATTTGTGGGACTGTGAATGAAATGAAAATATTTAGCTGGAAAAGCAGGGATGCTGGCATGTTTGATGATGGGGACTTGAATAGCGTGATGGCAGGGAATCCAGCTTGTGGACGCAGATTTATAAACTCGACAAAAGCACCAACTGATGTTGGCTCTTGAATGAAGAAAATCAGAGAAAAGGCACAGGCAAAAAAGGAACTCTGTCTGAAACACAGTCTGAGTCCACGGAGTCGAACCCCAATGTACCGCCTGTTTATCAACTGCAGTCAATTAAGCTATATATTGAGGTCCAGTCTATAGAGAAATGTTTAACAATGGCATGATATGCCACATGCACATTTGTTTATGATTTCTTTTCACTCAAGCTGGTTAAAATGTGTTAGAACCAATTTCCTGTGATCACCAGATTCTGAAGTTCCTCATTGAACATATAAATAACACAATTAATTTCCAACTGAACAACTGAAACAGGGGAGACAGAGACATGAATACACTGCATATGTGATCCTTAAGGAATATGAACACATAATCAATGAATAAATTCAAACTGCAACCAGGTCAAGCCCTTTCCCTTCATGTCCCCAATTTATCTATCTCGGATGAATCATCTTCCGATTCCTCCACAGTCCCAGAAGGTGCATTCAGGTCCGCTAGCTGAGCCAAATTCTTTTGGTGTTGCTCAATCACATCCTCACCCACACCAGCCAGTCTTTTATCAATGTCATCAACTTGTTTTACCTGTGATGACCATTCAAACAGTGGTCTTGCTGCTTCCCAATATTCCACTGCCTTGAGCAGGTCACCATGACCCTTGGAAATGTCTCCAAGTCGGAGCATGCATTCAGCTCTGCTATGATGGACATCCATCTCTGTGAATCCTTCAAGAGCAATTGTGAACAAGTTGATAGCAGCATCTTCATTGTTTTGGTTAAGGAAGATATCTCCCAAAGACCATAGGGCTTTATGGATTCCCAATTGCTGTTTGAACTTGAGAGAATGTACAAGGAACACTATTGTCCAGTTAGGGGGTCTGACCAGTAATTCCCCACCGACTAACATCAGCCAGCCGCTCCAAACAATAAGATTCAATTTGAGGATGTTCCAAGGATAATGTAAGACACTTTTTGAAAAGTGACTTGGCTGTGAGAAAATCTCCTTCACTGAGGTAGAGACTTCCAAGAATAGTGTCACACATTATTACTTCCATCACCATATTCAGTGCCTGAAATATTTTTCTAGCTCTCTCAATATTCCTCTGCACACCATCTGCTGGAGCACCCATGTACACATCAATATCGGCAATATTCAATAAAGCATAAGCATGATGATAGCTATCGTGGTTCAAAGAAGCTTTGTGAAGAATCTGGGTCTGGATTTTGTGGGCCTCAGCATATTCTGATTTCACTGTGTGAATCTCTCCTTGAAGGTTCATGATACAATGATCCGAGTTGCTACCAGACATGCCACAAAGACATAGCAGATCCCTGGCCCTGTTGCACAGAGAGACACTATGTTTGTAGCTGCCAACTTGTGTCCAGTAAATTGCCTCAATTTCCACTGCACGTGCTTCTCTGTATAGATCTGCAGAAATACTGGCCAGCCTCTGTGCCTCATATGCATACACTGGGATTGCGGAATAAACACCAAGCTGCCAGTTAATTGATGCAAGGATATACACTGCATCCGAATGTCTTTTGGTATTTCCAGTTAGGATTGCCAATGATATAGCCATTTGACAAGAGTTTTTGGCAGCAGAAACATCTTGCTGGTCCAGATAATAGTATGCCAAGCCAATGTGAAATCTACCTTAAGATGATATCAGTCTCAACAACCCAGAATTAAACAGAGTACTTACATTTAAGATCTGGATCCTCAAAATGCTCAAAGTGTTCTAAAGCTTGGGCCACTAGTGTCTCCGGATTTGAAACTGAAAAATAGGGGCGTGACGCAAATAACTCAGTGATGAAGTGGGCCTGGAGCTGATGATCACAGGACTGCGATGAGATATTGTGGAGCTGGCCAAGCAAAGGAATAGTCCCTCGACCAGTGAGTCGGCTGAACACATTAAGATGCAAGGTACAGTAAATACTATCCTTGAGGTCTGGGTGCTCTTGCTGGAGCCCATTTCGGAGGATATTCTGAATGTTGGCCAGATTTGATGATATTCGAGCAACTGTACCAGAACTTGATTGAGTTCCACTATATTCTTTGTAAAACTCAAGTAGCCCTTGGAAATGTTTGAACAGAGGCCGGATGAGGTTATATCCAGGTGGCTGATGCAAATGCATATACTCTCTAATAGGTACCAATGCTTTTAGTCGCTTGTGTTCATTCATGTAGGCCAAGGCAGTCTGAAGCAATGCTGTTCTGCACCCGAGGATATTATCAATGGGAACTTTGCTTTGCACCAGCTCTACATCAGAAAGGCCCTCAGGAAGCATTGACAGCAGGCTTAAAAGCTTTTGGGAATGGGGCATGGATTTGATCCTTGGACTTGACAGAGACAATGAGATGGACAAATCCAAATTTGACCCGCTGTCACATCCATTCGAGATCAAAGATGTTTTCTCATCCTCCCAGCGGGATAATACATGGGAGCATCCTAATGAGTCCACTAGATGGGCAAGAAGATTGATTGCAAGTGGCATGTTATCTGTCAGGAGGAGCACTTTGTCAACCTCTGCTGGATCATGCATATTATCAGCGATGTCAATGAATGTTTGATGTGCAGATTCCTGATCCAAGGCCTGGAGAGGAATGAGAAGTGGCCGAGTCCAGCGTACTTTGGCTGGCCTTTCCCCCCCTCGCATTGTAATCTGTTTGTACATGAGCAAAAGATACTAGACAAAGTACCTAGACCTACTATCAATGCCAGATGTTCGACATCTGTGAGCAGGGACAGAAATTCCTCAATATCTGCACGAGACTCTAGAGGTGCCCATAAGATCTCCAGATTATCAAGAATCAAGAGACTGGGTGGACCACCAGTGAAGTGCTGGACAACAGCTTGAGTAAGATCTTTGCTAGGTTTGAGCCCCAGATGGGATCCAATAAGTGCTGCAAGTTCCACCTTGCTCGCTGAAGAATCACAGGCCACAAAGAACCGATTTTCGTGATATCGAGCATTTATTTCCTGATGATGGACAACTGCCTTTGCGAGACTCGTTTTACCCATCCCACCGGCGCCCAAAATTGCGATGCGGGGAGTTCTTTCTTGGAACAGGTTAAGAATATCGGACAATTCTCTTTCTCGGCCATGGAATATCTTAGGCTCTGGGGGTAGCATTGAGATCGAACTGGAACTGTTGAAAAGGCTGAATGATCTTATCATAACACGACAGGCTACACACCTATTGTGTGATCCGGAATAGACCACCCTGCTTACCTGTGCACATATTAGCATAACTCAGCAAATGCAATGAAATTTTACGGTGGATGTTCTCTCTGAACTCCGTGTATCAGAGAGTGTTGCAATCATAGCAAGGACCTCCCGGTGCCTCTGTTCTGCATCTTGTCGCATTTTTTTAAGATCATTCATAATAATGCCAGTCCCGATCTACCGAATATATTTTTCAAAGAATTTTTATACAGAAAGAATGACTTACCTGAAAAAAATTCGAGTCCCTGTTTCAGTCCAGCCCTGCAATCCCTGAGCAGTGTGCTCAACTCCCCTTGACGAAAAAAACTTTTTGATTTTGCTGTCATTTTGTTGAGCCTCAACGAAGGCATGCACTTTGTGGAGGGTCCTAGATACCAGTGGTTGGTCACACATATGGGAGTGCGGAAGCCAAGTGACATACTCTGTAAAGATACCCACTTGCTTTAACGTATGTGGTGGCAATTCTCCAGCCGTCTCTGACCGGATATAAGCAATTATGATTGCATTGAGCAATTCATTGATTTGCTCCATCAACTCAATACAAGTGTTCTTGCAGTGTTTAGCCGTCTAGGATCATGGGTTCAGACTCACAGAAAAGGCCAGCTTTCTGGGCAACGTTACCTGAATATTTTCCAAGAGAGAGAGGATCGTGTTCGAAATAGCCCATAAGAAGGGACCATCGATGCCTTCAGCAAGGAGTTTTACCGTATTCATAGCCACGGTCAAGCATGTTGCGATGTTTTTCAGCCGAATCTGAGCAGCAGTAGTTCGGGAGGCCATCTTTGTGGTAGGTCGCTGACCATGAGAGAAGCGGTATTTTATGCCATGCCAGCTTGAGAAAATCCGCGTTCATTGGCTACTATTCTTCCGCTACTCACCCTCTTTCTATGTATATCCGCAGTCGTTCTCATGAAAGTGGAAGCTGAAATAGAACACAACGGGAAATGAATCAACCCAGTTCAAAAATGTACCACCCAAAACTGTGGCAAACCTGCTAAAAAATCTCCCGTCCATAAGATCCGCTCAAACGCTACACTTGTGGCCATACATAGCTCCGATTCTGCGACGGAAGTGTTTTCCATCGTGATTTCTATCTGCGTTCAAGTGCCATGCATTGCTTCTAGTGATTTATCGCCCCAAACTCAACACTATCTTCAGTCGAACCCAAAGCAACCTCAGGATACAGTGAAAAAGGGACAGCTCCTAACCAGGGCAACCTCTTCCCTTTGTAACATAGGTTCAAGTACAATCGTTGTTCTTCCTTCGTACCCGATGGCCGTGAGATGACCATCGGTCAGTCGGGTGGAGTTACTCCAAATGTCCTCCAAAGAAAAGGTTTTGGACAACGTGCGACAAGTTCTAAAGATGGGGCCAACTTTGGAACTTTCTAAAGATGCTCCACAGATGCCGCAATTTTTCTAATAATATTCGGGGACTGAGAAGTCAGTCACGTCTACACTTTCTGTGAGTTGGTCAATCGTGGTTGTCGAGTGAAATAAAAAATGCGCAGGCGAAAAAGATTGTCCTGGGGAATCTGAAGATTTTGCGTGGGGAGTGGAATCCGGTTCAGCAGACGACTTATATTCCCGAACACTCGTCCTACTGGCCGCTGCCGTGCACCGTGCATCACACCCGACCCTGGTGGGATTCCGCACAGAGTAAATGCAAGTATTAGACAGGTTCCGCACGAGCCATTGGAGCCGCGTAGCGGCTCTCGGACCGTGCGAAAAAATTGTAGACAAATGGTTTCACACAGCCATTTATTTCATCCGTTTGCGCACGGCAAAGATGTCATCAGGTGGTTCCAATATCATCTGCGCAACCTGTCAATATGTTGAACAAGACGTGCCTTCGCTTCGCTCCGGCGTACACAGTTGGTTTTTCGAAGTGTATGAATGGCCTGAATGAATACATATCTCCATCTTTAGAACTACAATAATAATACGTGTCGCTATTGATTCAAGTTGCAGTCTCCCCACAATGTAAACATTACCCGCAACGCAAAACGGAGAGAAGTATCGAAGTTACTTATCCTGCTGTATGATAACGACAATGTTAGCTAAGAGCTATACAGATGGACCACGGCACGACGTAGCCTGAACAGGGTACTTGCGGAAAATCGGAACCGATTATTGGCGAAAAATGCGCAGGTGATAATCACAATCAAAATATATGGAAACAGATCACCGCAGACACCTCATTACTTTGGGCCGCCGAGAGCATTAGCACGGCGAATGCGGGGATGTATGAAAGATGTAAATCGTCGGTGCGCTACCTTGAGAGCAGCTTATGTCGCACCGTCAGCAAATTTCGGGGGGGAAATGAGAGGCGCCGTACCAATTTACGGGCTCGCAGGCAGTCCCAAAGGTGAAAGAAATATGCGGCTCATGGAGGGTGCGAGAAATGGCTAGGATATAGTCTGTGGATGGAGCGCACCTCAACGACAGTGAACATGAATATTAATGTCTTGCGGGGCACAGGTCAGAAGAGGTCGAAAACAATAAGAAAGCGGCCCACCGAATAGCTCGCAAAAGAACGCGAACTTTAATCTGGAGACGGCAGAGATGAATTCAGTCGGGGGAACTCGTGCGCGTCAGAATAATGCATGCGTGGAACACACCTCGACACGTTGCCCCGCTTCCCGAGGACTGCATTGAATTCGGACCTATCGAGAAGATGAGACGATATGGATATTCATCCAGACGGAAACACTCTCGAGTGCTTCTGAAAGGCACGGTCAAGGGGCAGTATCTGAGAGGCTGGTGGGATACTATGGAGAGAGTGGAGATGATAGGCGTGGCAAAGGAAAATAACGGGGGAGCGCCTGCCTGATGGGAGGGTCTTGAGCGGCTGATCGGCGATGTTGAAAATAAACTGTGCCCCAGTTCTCAGAGTGTTAATCTGTCATGGACCGGGATCAGCCGGCGAACTCCAAAATAGAAGGAAATGGGAGCCCAAAGAGCAGTCGACGAGAAAACATTGCAAATATGGAAGGATACAAAAAGGTGCAATCTGATTTGAGGCATCTGCTTAATACATGAGATATGACAGCTATCGCTAAGGACCCTCAGTCCCTGGCTAAGTAAGGACCCGTGGCCGCTCAAGACTGGATAAGTTCAGACAAATAATACCCCTGACCGATCAATAATGAACAATAAACAGCCGATAATCCCCAAAAATCTTGAACCAGTAGTAGGGGGAAAGCCGAGAGTGGATGGCAGCGCAGCGAACAATGGATTGAACCAATTGCCGAATTGGGACGCGTCGGGCGCGCCTGTCACATATGTAACATCATGCGCCGATGTGACGGTCCGTGTTCACTTCCACTGGCCGCTCACTTCCGCTTCCACGGGCACGCACTTCCACTTCTACTGACTCACTTCCACTTCCATTCCCTCACTTCCATTTCAACTATTTCTGTATATACTCGCTTGGAGGTTCGACAGAGGCTCGGGTGACACGTGACCGCGACCAAAATTCGTCCTCGACAGAGGGATGCGTGACGCGTGACTGTCGATTTGAATGAAAAACCCCAGTACTGTATCATTTCGACCAAATGTTCACGGGGTGTTACCTATCACCACAAATGTTCACTGGACTCGGTGTTCATTTCTCAGCAATCATAAGAAAATTACCATAAATGGAAGTCCAGCATTTTCCGGACTCAAATATTTTGCGTTTTTCACCCATTTTGATCCCTAAATTCGCGAAGTCACCGTCACCGAGGTCAAATTTGTTCAGTGCACAACCCCTGTCACCCGTTATCTGAACATTTGGTCGAAATGATATAGTAGCTTCCTTGTGCGTCTCAGACTCTCACCGAATCGATATCATTCAACCTGGCAGCCATGCAAAAAACATTTGGAAAATCAATTATCTGACCGAAAGCGGTAGATAAGGACTCAATTGGAAGATGCCAACAATACCTCTGACAGCACCTGAGATTCAGAACTATCCTCAACGCGGACCTTGGCGTCTTGTCAAGATTGCCACGCCCGACAGTAAACGTCATGGTCGCATCACGTGGAGTCCGCAAAGGAGGATAAGTCCTGAAGCCGAGGTTTCTTACAGATGGGTTTATTTAGCGGCGGGTGAGGTCCGAAACTCCACTCTCTATGTGTTGATGAGTAACTTTTAGCCTGCATAAGTTGCGATGTCATGTGTAGTAAACTGGCAGTTCCAACTGTAGGACTGCATCAGTATAATATATCCTACTGTCTGACACCTGACCCGAAGGAAGAGGATCCCCACAACGCGTGTTTGCACTGCTCTTAAAGACAGAGAAGTAAAGCGCCTCGAGAGTCGAGGACGGGATTTGCAGATCACAAAATATCCCAGTGTATTGCCCAAATATTACCGATAGACCAAGATTGAAATACGTAAGATAGAGGAAACGGTAGCTCGGTGGTAAGTCGAATACGCTACATCCCCTCTAACTCGCAGAGCTCAACAACCAAGTCTGACCCGCCTGTCCGTTGCAGAGGTTGAAGACGAGGCCATTCCCGCTGCGATCCACGCAGTATCCAGAGTCCGCGAAATGAATCCGGTTGTTGAGCGCTGTGACGACGATCGGGAGGGGGGTCGTGGGAGTGATCGACTGCGGCGATATATCAAACTCGGTATTGCTCACGGGGCGCAAGGAGCCGTCGCTGTTCGAGCACCCCGAGACGGTGACGATCTGCTGGCTGAACCCGTCGAATTGCATCTCGAAGCAGAGGTTGTTGGCGACGTTTTGGAATTGGACGATGTGTGCGTTGTCAAGGGCGTTGACGCCCCAGATCTGGGAGGGCTGGTTGGCGCAGGTGGTGAGGACGACCTGGCTGCCTTCAGCGGTGCCGCTGGGGCTGACGCAGAGGGAGGGGTCGAGGATGGGGTGGATGAAGACGTGGGCCACGGCTGCTGCTTCCGTGGTGAGACCGACGCGGCCGCCGAGGGCGGAGGCGTTGGCGGCGCCCGCGAACCAGACGGCTATGGCAACGAGCGAGGCGGTTTTGAACTGTAGAATCGCTGAGTTATTTGTTAACGTCTAAGGGTGTGTATCTTACCTGCATCTTTTGACGGTGGTTGGAGAAGGAACTGTGGTGTAGGAGTCGATTGAACTGGGGTGTTGGCATTACCGCCGTTGCCTTTTATACACGCACGAACGAGAACTGGGCAGCATTCGAAACTTTGATTCCGTGTTGAACGAGCATCTGGCGCTCAAGTTGAGTGACACCCGTCGCTCATTTAGATGTTAAGCCGCATTCAGTAACGCCGCGCTCGTAGACGCCGATTGTCGATGAACTGATTGGCTGGTGGACAGGCAGCAAGCGCCCGCCGCCAAGGGGGAACCGGGATTCGAAAAACGGATATCGGGTCGAAAAGTTTTTTTTCGACCTTCAGTGGACCCCCCCTCCCCCCCTCTCCTTCCATATAGGGAAGGTTTTTCCCACCCCTAGCGCTGGACCGTCCGTTCCGAGTCGAACCGCTGCCCCTAATTAGTTCTTCGACTTACAATTTTGACTTTCCTCAATGCATACCAGCATAAAACATGTTCGTTCCAACTCTATTTGTTTTACTACTAAACAGAAAAATCTGGAATATTTCAGGCTAATGTTCAGGCCAATGTGACTCCGACCTGAATTGCCTGCACTGCGCCTTGGCAGCACCATTTCAGGATGCAGAAGCAGCCCAGAGCTGAGGGACGTCCCTGACCATTAGTTTTAGTGTTTTGACACTTGCTTGTGTGATTTCCAAAGCTTCTGCGGGTATTTTGAGTCCCGGCATAACATAGCCTAGAATTTTTTTTTCAGCTGACCTCGGGACCCCCCCCCACCCCATGTACAAAATTTTAATGCCGGTTCCCCCTTGCCCGCCGCGTATCAGCGCTCGCGCCGCTGCGGGCCCTCAGCAGGCGCAATGATCAGCGTACATTTGACAGCACGATGGGCGTAGCGGATTGCCATCACTAGAAACCCTACCCCGTGTCCAACTGGGATTACTGCATTGATTCGCGCCGACCTCGCTCTACGTGACGCGTTTGTTTGGCGGTGTTGGTCTACGACCCGGGTGCTGATCCAGTGATCACTGCGACGGCAGCGCCGCTTGTCTAGATCTATGAATTCAATTCTCATGCTGGATTTAGACCTTCTCTTTACAGAAACAGAAAGTGACTGGAAAAATATTTTTGAACTTGTGCCATGTTTTACTGTAAGATGTTTTGTGATTCAGTGGATGATGAATTCAACTCCCGGCACTGGTACCCGTGACTGTCGATTTGAACGTAATGATATGGTATTGCATTACTTGGTGATAAGTCTGTCGCAACATTTAAAAAGAATACCATCTCTCCGCAACTGAACTCCCCCGAGCATTTGCTCAACTAAATTCTGTGAAACCGCTTAATGTGAGAAGTATGAGTGGCATGTAAGCAACTCACGGAAGGACAAGGTGAACACCTGGCGCGGATCGCCCGCCGGGTTTGCCTTCTCAAGCGTAACCTGCCAATTGCGCAGTGAGCAAAGATAACCTTGGCAGGATAGAGCGCGCCACATACCGGGTTTGTACGGGTCAACGCGTTGACAGGCCAGCTGGTCACGGCCAATCCAGTATTGACATGGGTGATCCTGAGAAGGAAAAGCGCAATGGTAATGAGTGATTACTGCATATATTGTGTGATAATATGACCCGGGTCACTCACGTCGTAGTAGTCACAGTGTTGGACCCGGGGGATGTGAACCTGAAGTTTTGCGGGTCCGTGAAGCTCGCGTTCTCGAGGAGCTGCGCGCCATCGGCCTGGCTGCCAAACGACAGAGTGCTGTAGAGGTCTTCTGGTACAGACTCTCTTTGATCCTTCTAATAATTTAAGCGCAGAGAGGCTGCAGAGAGTCCGATCGGAGACTCGATTCCGAATCCGTTGCGGCGGAGAGGCCGATGATTGGGAGAAAATTGAAACACAGAGCGCAGAAAGACGAAGATAACATTCGGCAACTGTTCGGGATTGGTTTGGGACATGCACAGGAAGGGCACTGCCACATGATCCGAGCCGGATCAAGCAACGATCAGCCACCGGGGCGCATGAATCTCTGTCTCTTCTCATTCACCTCGTTTGCTGGGCCAAGCTACGTCCTGCCCTGCCTGGCTCTCTCACTCAGCATGGCGTCTGCATGGGCTGAAACAGCATCCTACGGATACGGCTCAAGAACGCTGTGACGGATTCCACGTGGCCATTGACGAACTTCGGAATTACTCACCACCCTTGATTTGAACCGCGGGCATTACTGTGGGTGCATAGTGTTCTACCTTACTATCTTGGGTCTCACACCGGAAAAGGAAAAAATTCCCCCTAGTTTTCTTTGTAGGTTAATCTTGAATAATAAACCCTACGTTGAAACGGTATCTTAACTTTTAAAAACGGTCCCGTTTGAATCTGTAGATGAGATTTAAAAATTCAATCATGAGTTTAACTGGGTGCAAGTTTAAAGACTCGCTCACAATTTCAGCTTACCTGAATGCGTGAAGTAAACTCAAAGATTCAATGTCAGTTTCAACGAATGCGAAACTTATAGATTAAACCTGGGTGAATCGTTGAATTAAACTAATAAATTAAACAACAGATTCGACCTCGTTGGAACAGTAAGATTAGATTACCGATTGATTCGGCACCGCAACTGTGAATGAAACTTAAAGATTAAACCTACCCCGAAACTGTAATGCAGGCGGGCTGCAGCTAGACTGCAGTAGGTCTGCAGACGAACTGCAGCCGGACTGCAGTCGGAAAATAAAATACAAGGTAGCTTCGACAGTCGGAGAAGTTTGTTGAACAAAGCAACATACAATCAAAATACAAGCAGATGGGGTAAGAATTAGGACGACACTACTCTATTTACAAAGAACAGCAACCGCAGCGTTCCAGTTCGAACCGTTACATTGCCAATGTGAAGACGGTTCGAACCATGCATAGTCGAAGAGCTATTAGAGGAGAAGGATGGTTCGAACTGAAATGGTTCGAACCGATAAAAACGGTTCGAACCGTTTTTGGTTCGAACCATTTTTTCCTGGTTCGAACTGTTTTTTCCGTTCGAACCATTTTTTCCCGGTTCAAACCGTTTTTTCCGTTCGAACCGTTTTTTCCCAGTTCGAACCGTTTTTTTCCCAGTTTGAACCGTTTTTTCCCAGTTTGAACCGTTTTTTCCGTTTGAACCGTTTCTTCCGTTTGAACCATTTTTTCCCAGTTCAGATCATTTTTTCTGTTCGGAACATTTTTTCCCAGTTTGAATTGTTTTTTCTGTTTGAACTGTTTTTTCCTGGTTCAAACCATTTTTTCTGAACCATTTTTTTTTTTCATTTGAACTGTTTTTCCCAATTGAACCATTTTCTGTTTGAACTGTTCTTTCCATTCAAACTGCTCCATGTGTGAGTGAAATGGTGGACTGGTTGTCATTGTAAATGATCAAGGGGAATGTCACTGGCCTGAAGAGTTCAGCCAGGAAATATCTGATAATCTGTGAGAATATAGAATCCAAAAGAGTGGGGGGAAGCAAGAAAGTAATTATTATTCACTGGAAGTATGTAGGGTTTTATACCCTGAGAACAATGAAACAAATAAACTACACAAGACAATGAAGACCAAGAGATAAATAGTTTCAGTCCAGCTGAAACCATGCAACACCATACCAATGGGCTGTGCATCTCCACGCACAACGTGTCCACATATGTGTCTGTGTATGTGTCAGCTTGCATCTTTCCAACATAATCCTCACTTCTCCTACCATCCCCCAGTTGATGCAGCTGATTTACATCCTTGGTATACAGATTCTCATCTTTGAGATCTGGGAAGGCAAAAGTGGGGTCAGCAGGATTGCAACCTAGGTTGATCATTGCACTGCGAGCCAATCTATATTTTGGGCTACTAAAAACTGATTTCTGTCTCTGAAAAGTCCTTCAAATGAGCAAGATGAAGTTCTCAAGGTTCAACAAAAACTGGTTTAAACTGAAATGCTTTAGCAAAACACAGTTCAAACTGGGAAAAAAGCAGTTTGGATGAAAAAAATGGTTTGTACTGAAATGCCCCAACAAAAACAGTTTGAACCAGGAATCAATGGCTTGACAGAAAGAGCAGTTTGAATAGAAAAAACAGTTCAAACAGAAAAGACAGTTCAAATTGGGAAAAACAGTTCAAACGAAAAAAAATTGGCTCAAACAGAAAAAGTGGTTTGAACCAGGAAAAAACAGTTCAAACAGAAAAAATGATTCAAACTAGGAAAAAATGGTTCAAACGGAAAAAACGGTTCGAACGGAAAAACGGTTCGAACTGGGAAAAAATGGTTCAAACAGAAAAAAACGGTTCAAACCGGGAAAAAACGGTTCAAACCGGGAAAAAACGGTTCAAACCAGGAAAAAACGGGTTCGAACGGAAAAAAATGGTTCGAACGGAAAAACGGTTCGAACCGGGAAAAAATGGTTCGAACGGAAAAACGGTTCGAACCGGGAAAAAATGGTTCGAATGGAAAAAACGGTTCGAACCGGGAAAAAATGGTTCGAACGGAAAAAACGGTTTGAACTGGGAAAAAATGGTTCGAACCAAAAACGGTTCGAACTGTTTTTATCGGTTCGAACCATTTCAGTTCGAACCATCCTTCTCCTCTAATAGCTCCTAGACTATGCATGGTTCGAACCAAACGGTTCGAACCGTCTTCACATTGGCAATGTAACGGTTCGAACTGGAACACTGCTAGGGTAGCAAAGAAAAATATTGTAGGTAGAGATAATTACGAGTTAACGATAACTCGGTAGAGGGATCAAGAAAACATGCGCATCCAGACATGCAAGAGCTCAACGTCGTCGGAATCGTGATCTCATTTTGGGATACTGCTTGGAGTATTCAGCACATTGTCTCCGAGGACGCAGAATTTCACTTGATAAACCTATGTAAGTAAGCCAGCGAGAAAAGATACGCAACGCAAAAAACTTACCGCTGCGCATCAGGTTCCCCGATGTCCGCCAGGCACTCATTCACAATAGTCTGGATCTCCTCCAGGCCTTCCACCCCCATATAATGATATTCTCGGTGGCGATAGCCGCATCCTGCGGAAATCGAGGCCGGGTAATTTCGAATGCCATCAGCTACATCTGTGTTTGCCCGACCTCGCAATCGTGGCAATCGAGTTGTCGGCGAGACAAACACCTCGTCTCGCCGAACTTACCGGTGATCTCCTTGCAGAGGCGGTGGCATGGGCGAGAAGATGCTCGAAGGCGCAAAGAGAAAATATCCGAAAGGAATGAGTATATTCAAGTCCAACGCGGGCTTACAAAAGGCAATAAAAACGACGGAATTGTTGAGGGACGTGGTAGACAGTTGACATAGTGGAATTGCAATGTTTGTCAGTTTTCACTTTATTGGAACAAAATTCGTCTATTATTCACATTGGTCTGGAAGAGATCAGTTTGCACTCGCAGAAGCAGACAGTAAGTTCTTACCTTCTATCACCTTCTATCATACCGCACTTCTCCTAATCCTAGTCGCGCATGGTTTTTAGATGAATCCGTACTGAGAAAATGAAACATACCCTGGACAGGTTCAAGATAACCGCGCGATCGTCCGAGAATTCGAACTGTGCACAATGTGCCAAGATTGCCAAAAGGATCCACCTCGTCCAGAGGTCTGTCAACCATTTTTGAAGAATAAGTACGAGCCGGAAAATGAGGGAAGGGTTTGAATGGGTCGAATTTGGAGGGGGGGAGGAGAGCTTGTCGTCGAATAAAGAAGGTAGCTTTGTTGCCAACAACATCAATTTTTTGGATGCTCCCAGCAATAGGATTGGTGGAAAATTTTGGATAAAAGAGGACGAGACTATTTCCCAAATGAGTGGAGGCTCGGGAATAGTTCCTTCCTTTATAAGTGAAATGGGCGTGCTCGCGATCTTTGCTAGGTTTTGGCGCCTCTTCGTCTCGGAAATTTCGATGAGTGAAGGCGAGATCAAACAGCCGCTTGAATTCCAGGATGACTTGCGGGCAGTCTGATCTGCCTAGCCATCGACGAAGGTTAGCGCCGCGCATCCATGATTTTAACATGGTAGCCTCCATTTCCCCTATAAATGTATCTCAGTCTTTGAGAATTGAAACACAGTTGATGGTCTTACCGCCAATATGATCGTTCGTGTTAATTTTTTGCAACATTCCGATGAGTCTTTCGAAAGGGAAACTCCACCAGCTCAAGATGGGACCAAAGAGTAGCAGAAAGTCATAAATGTGAAACGCCGCATGAACATTGGGGCGCCGGTCGTCAAACTTAGTATGAGGATGGAGTTTGTACAGTTCTTCCACCCATTGCTTCATAAAGTTACGATAAGCAGTGGCACGGACATGGCTTGTTGAGCACAGACAAACGAGCGTCACAGCCTGAAAAAGCGCCATGCTGTGCATTAATAGGTTTCGGAAGTGAGACGCGTGTGTGCTGGGAGACTTATCGCCCCACATAAGCACAAGGGCGATGGGGATGTAGATGGTTGCAAGCAGGCGCCATTCATCCGCCTTGATTGTACCTGCATTGCTCTCGCCATAATTTTTGGGGACAGAGTTGATCCAGGAGGGGGTGACCGTTTTTGCAATCACTTCTTGAATGAACCTCAGGCCTTCGAGAGTGACCGTTTTGGGCCGAAATGTGAAGGATGAGGAAACAAGAGGTTGAGTCAACCGCTAGAAACAAATGAGTATCATACAGTACGAAGGAAGGTCGAGACGCACCCATTTGTATAGCATTTCTACTAGATCTGCCTTTGTGCTTTTATCCGTGACCGCCAAGTCTAATGAGAAGCATACAAATCGAAGGGCGGGTTTATTTTTTCTCATTAGACGTCGGATCCACTCTTCTTTCATGGTTATTTCTGCTCCCTCACCGCTTAATGGGGTGCAGATGAAACTACGGATGGACGTGACTTGCTTGTGGTCTTTTTCGCTGTGAATACGGAATGATGAAGGGACGTCTTCAGCATTATAGGGGCGCCATTCATAGTCAAAGGCCGGAGCGACTTTAGGCGTCTTTGAGGCGGCGGTTTCATCTATTTCAAGGACACGATGACAGTGATAATGTACCGTCCCTTCAAGAACACAGTGCATTGCGTCGATGACCAGCATCTGACTTGGGTTCCAATACGGCAACCTCCACATCTCCGACCAGCGGACACCGTACTTTTTGAAGATCTCTTCCCTCTCCTTTACTGTATTAGCGTCTCGCCATGCTTCCACTGCTCTGCGTAGCTCGTCGACGCTCCTGGGTTTCCAATCAGGGTGGTCGAAATCGGTGCGATACATAGTTGAGATCCCATAACAAGAACAGACCGTGCAAAAAAAGTGAGAGTTATGACTGGCGGCGCCCGCTATCTTACGAGCTGCGGGCAGATCGTTGATGGACAGAATAAAGGCGAGGTCCACATTACGGCCGTGCTCGGGTGAGGTTCCAGTGGACGACAGATGTATTCCACGCTCCCAAGCAATCAAGGCTTCGTCGATGATTATTCGCAAATAACCATTTATCTGCTCCACTGACGGTTCCCTTGGACCACTGAGGAGGCAGACGTAGGTGTATTCCGGCTTATTTCGAAGGGAAAGCGGTAAACCAACGTTAATCGCTGAGATGAGTCCAACAGAATCGTGATTGCCGCGTTTTCTAGTGCCATTGGGATTAAAGAAGTCTAGGAAGATCGCATACGCCAACCGCAGTCTTTTACCATCCCCGCGATCAATAAAGAGCTGGCCTGGAATGGGTCCCTCAAAGTCCTTCAGAAAGGACGCCTCGAAGACGTTGGTGGTGTGCAGAGCAGACGGTGAGGGTTGATGAAGGACAGCAAAGGCATCATCACAGGCCTGGTCACAGAGCCGCTCGATTTCTGGATCGGATAGAACCTGTGCGAGGTGGTCCATGAATGATGGGCAGAGGAAAGGCTTGATGGGACGCAGTCGACCATCTCGCATTATGAGCAGTTCTGTACCACAAGTCTTCCTCCCGGACTTAATATCGACCACACTATTAACACAGGTTTTAGGGTACATCAATACTGCAGCCTTTGGATTTTGCGGTGCATGGGTGTGGTGACAATCCGGACAAACAGCGTACTGGAGCATTTTCCTGTTGATGTTAAACCTATTCAAGGCGACATGAAGGGACGATGGGAGCTGTTCGAGAATATCTATCTGTTGGGCGTCGTACGTCTCCGTTCCATCCGAATTTTTCTTTGCATGCAATGACATGACCATCTTGATCAGAAGGGTCACGGTTTGCAGCACAAAGTTTGTGGGATCTGTACCCAGCCCGATGATGACATGGCAGACGATCCCCAGTAGAATCATCACTTGAGCTATCATGTCGAGATTTTTTATTGGGCTCTGCGCGACGTATGCTACAAAATATCAGAGTCAGAAAGGAAGCAGCCGCAGAAGTTGGCGCTAACTTACAAGCGTCATACTGAAAGGGAGTTGTTTCCTCTGGTAAAACCGCCCCCAGATACGTTATTTTGAGGTCCAATGCTCGTAGTCTGCCAATCACATCCTCCTTTTCTTCGCCATCCCTAACGTGTTTGAGGGATTCCTCCGCTGAGGAAGCGATTCCGGAAGCAGTAGTCACTTTGGATTGCATCTGAGCAACGTGCTCAAGATCATTCAGGCTGAACGAGGGTTCGATGTCCAGACTGGTCCTCGCATCCTCCACCTGCTGCTTTACCTCCGCTAGCACCCTTAGCAAACGCTCCTGACACTTGTCTACCTTTTTCGGGTTGTCTAGGACAGCATTGACGCTGCGGGTTGCCTCCGCGACAGAAACCGGGGTGAACGATGTCGGCTGATGCAGGGCACGGTCCTTTTGAAATGAAGCACGTGAAGCGAATAACTTCGAAGGCTGCTCATAGACATTAGAGCCACTGTCGGTCAGGGCCAGCGCGGTCATCATGTTGGCGATTTTCGACTGATAAATAATTTATTAATCGTCCAGGACCAAGCAGGCATGTATGTCTTACAGTATCTTCCAGCGTTGATGCATCGAATTTTGACGATACGTTGTCAGCCAACTGCCAAATCGACTTGTATCAGTATTCAGTGACAAACAATTAGCTAGATCACTTACCGCGCTGGCCGTCCTCAAATCAGCCAAGAGCTTATTATGCTGGTTCCTTTGAGCAACCGGAACGAGATGCTCTTCTGGGCATAAAGCACAACGGCACTCATAGGTTCTTCCCTTGGACTGTCGGGGAGCCATGCAAAATCTAGGCACAAATCTCGATGATGATGAACACCACCAAGCGTAGTTCTCCACGCTGAAGAAGACTTAGTTGTGATGAACACCACCAAGCTTATGAGGGCTAAAAAGTAGAACGCGTGACGGTGTTGAATGAGGATTTGAGAAAGGGGAGGCAAGTGAGGGTTCAAAGTAGGGCGCTGAACGGCGGGACACTCGCTTTGAACCAAGCTTTATGAGAGGAGGTATTCCTTGTTCTTGATTTGCAACAAGGTTTTCCCTCGAGGCCGAATTTACGTAGTTGCCTTATTGTCGGCAGCGCTGAATACATCGATTTTCGACGATAGAAATACAAAGACGGGAGGCGAAGCACGATCTAGGGGGTGCAGGCGGGGATAGTAAGTTACAAGGGACGTGTCGTAGGTGCAAGATGGGGAATATGATACACACGCAAGTGAAACCGAACGTCCATGAATACAAGAATGGATATGATACGACGTTTTAAATGTAACAGAAAATGAGTCCGATGATATGCGGGACGAGGAGAGGGCGCCAGTCGCCTAAAAAGAGTGCTTCTGCAAGAAATATGATAATAGGGACGGAAAGGGGCACGGTGAGACGCGGGTCTGTAAACGAGGAAGTGAGAATCATAGGATGGAAATAGCAAAGGACTAACCATGGGAGACAACATACGGCGGAGGCACCCTGTCCTTGGGTTTAGAGTCGCACAGGGGGCAGTTATCGCAGTTGGTGCAAAAATAGAGCACGCCGTCGTCGGCGTCAGAATCTACATGGACTGATCGGACGGGCTACACGAATGAAGTGAGAAGATGGCACACCGGAATATGGAGACGGGCAACGAACCATCGCGTTTATAAGAGACGAGGAAGAAGGTTGGTTTAAGGTTGGCGAAAATTGGGAATCGGCGGGGAGTGCTGGAGGCTTTTATGAGCACAACTGGAGAGGCAAACAATGAACGAAATGAACCTTCCATGGTCGATTCCGCACAAAAGACAATAATGCATAATGCAGAAGACCCCTGCAAACAAAAAAGTGGCGCTTGGATTACATGCGATCCGACGCCTCAGGAGACTTCACCATGATGAACACAATGAAGATGTCGGTCGTCGGGCACTCCACCATGATGAACGCGGGGAAGGTGACAAGTGCGGCCCACTCCGCCATGCTGAACACAACGAAGAGGGCACTCCTCCGTGATGAACACGGGGGAGGTGACAAGTGCGGCCACGTGTTATGATGTGATCCACAATTTGGTCTTGTTTATGGCCAGGATGTCCGTCCTGCTTCTTGACTGCAACCTTGTTCATCAAGGTGCAGTACCTCATAACTGCAGCCTCGTTCATCGGGGTGCAGGACGTCCTGCTTCTTGACTGCAGCCTTGTTCATCAAGGTGCAGTACCTCATAACTGCAGCCTCGTTCATCGGGCTGTGGCGTCTTTGTTTTCGTCTCCGCACTCGATGTGATGCGTCGTCGCGAGGCTCTCGGAAGGTTGCAAGAAGCCACAGTGCGCCGCTTAGAACAATAAGCAGCCGTATACGTTTCTCGGTACGATTGACGCACCCTTCTTCTGCTTCTGGATCGATACTCAGTGGGCCTCAAGTTCTCGTTGCGAACCTTTTGTTACAATAAACCTTGCCTCGCATATGGCCACGCATATATCGCCAAGAAATATAGGTATTTACATTTGATAGTAATTATTCACAGAGCCAATCCCATTTTGTGGTAAAAGAAGATTATTCCTACCATAACTAGCCCCAAAATCGATTTCGTCGGTTTTGTGCACACGGTGACAGTGATAATCGACCGCCCCTTCAGACACAAACTGCATGGGATCGATTACAAGCATCTGATTTGAGTTCCAATACGGCAACCTCAGCATCTCTGGCCAGCGAACATTGACGTGCGCTGCAAGGTAAAAGTCAGAAAGTAAGTCGCTACAGAAGTCTAGCGAAAACTTACCAGTGTCCTCCGCTGCAGAAGCAGCGTTGACCAGACTATTTCTCGCATCATCCACCTGTTCCTTAACCGCTGCCAGGCTCAATTCTGCCGATGCCTGTTCGTGGCTGTTCCTCTGGGCCACGGGAACGCGATGGCCTTCGAGGCGTAAAGCACATTCGTAGGTTCGTGAGGGCATGCGAGGCCTTGGAAGATGATGAACACCACCAAGCGTAATTGGTAGGTCGGCAAAGACTTGATCGTGATGGACACGGCCAAGGTTCTGGGAGTTGAAAAGTAGGGGGCTTAATGGTGGAACGCTCGCTTTGGGCAGGAATTTAAGGAGCCATTGTTCTTAATTCTCTACGAGGTCCTGTCCTCGAGGTCGAATTTACGTAGTTGATGTTGTGATGTGCGCGATCTGCATCTACAATTTGGTCTTGTTGGAAGACGTCCTGCTTCTTGACTGCAGCTTCCACCGGACATTCCAACGATCTACAACTTCCGGATCGACGTTCGGATTCAACGCTCAAACTTCTCAAGTTTTGTTGCGAGCTGCTTATCTCAAGAAAGCTTGCTTTGCATATCATCGCAGATATATCACCAAGAAATTGAGGTATATTGGATTCGAGAGCAAATATTTGTTTACATTGCTGATCCCAATTTACGATAGAAAAATATGATCCCAACCATAACCAAGAGAACATGGAGTACCGACGTCAGGATTGCCCAAAATCCCGGGAGGGCGAGACGCCTTTTATTACCAGTGAATTTCCAAACCAAAATGTCGTTGGGCCCACTAAGCTCTCCGGATCAAGCGGCGATAATCGTAGACTCCCCCTGGATATCTGCGGACTGACCGTTCGGTCAGTACGTGTAAAGATTTGTAGACGGTATCTCACAGTGACTGTTTGAACCCAATCTCCTTCAGCCACTCTCAACTCATCCATGATCTCGCCGGTCCACCGATCAAAAACATACACGATACCGTGATCACTACCGCTGACCACAAATCCCCCGTCGTTTGTGAAACAGACTTGCCGGGGCTTCAAGTCTGCTTTGGCCATCTTGACGGAAAACGTGATAACTCGATGTTCATCATCGAGTCGGTACAGGGCCGCCCCTTGGGAAGGGTCATCAAAGCAGAGAAGCCCTTTGCGAGAGTCGACTATAGCATTTCCACTGGATGTATTTCAGCGTCGAAATATATTCATTGACACCGCGACATTCACTTACATCTTACCTCCCACACCACAGGTCTTGACTATCGCACCGTCCGTTCCCTGCAAGGTGTGACTGCGTAACGTCAGGGCACTGTAGTCGTCTGACGCTGTTCAACTTACATCCGGCCGTCATCTAGACCAAACACCATTATTTCCCTGTCCGTATTTTTGTAGTCGCCGAATGCGACCCCTTTAGGAACGAATCCTTCGATCCCCACAGAAAATATAGGTTGTAGTTTTGACGACCGATCGAGAGTGTAGGACTGCACCACGGTTTTCCTGTGGCAAACAATGAGCCTGCTTGATGTGGGGTCGAAGTCGAGGCCTGTGATTTCCGCCGGGTTTACAATGGGATCACAGTACATTTCTTCGAAATGCTGCCACCTAACGTCAGTTCCATGCGAATGCAGAGGGGGTGAACCTTGCCTCATTATTTGCGCGTTTCCAACCGATGAGGAAGCCGTTTTGTGTTCCATAGAAAAGCAAGTCCTGGACTTCATCTTTTCGACGGACCCAAAGGAGGCGCGATGTTGCTCCACGGCTGCCTGCAGCACTGGGCCGTAGCAGCTCTGTCGAATTTTGAATATCCCAGACTCGCGTTCCATCGGCACCTGCAGCAGCTATCATCACAATGCCGAGTCGGCATAGTGTTTGAGGACATACTACCACTCGCCAATAATTTCCCGTCTTCAGAGACCGCCAGACATTCAACTGCCCCGTGGTGGCTGGAGAGGACCACACAAAGGGAGAATTTGTCGGTTTTAGATTTTTTGCAGGGGATCGGCATGTTGCAAAAGACTCTTCAATGATGAACAATGAAAGAGCAAGGTCAAAATTATAGAGTAAGCCGTGGGAGAACGCAATGTGGGTAAGAGTGAGATGTGGGAGGGCGAGATGTACAAAAGAATCCGCAAATGTGTGAGATGCCCTTATATCTTGTGAATTTCACGTCGAATATTGCTATTCAAATGAAAATGCGACGAGAGCGGCGATGCGTCAGACCGACTTCCAAAGGCACCACCTGGGAACAATAAAGACGCATTTCCAGAATTCGAGACACAGTCACATGTGCGCGTCAGAAACCGGGGATCTCCGCTTGTGTGCCTCAGTTTGATGTTGTTTACAGATGGGACGTTCTGCTCTTGACTGCAGCCCTGTTCATCAGGGTGCAGCCCCGTTCATCGAGGTGCAGCTCTCGGACCATCTCCAGATCCTCAGAATGATTTTCTACCAGTTGTTCATCAACTGGCAGTGACGAAGAACCGAAATGTGGCGTCGTACGCTGTCCGCCCTTTGTTTTCTTGTCTTCAGACCCGATGTGACGCGTGGTCGCGAGGCTATCAGAGAGGTTGCGAGAAGCCATAGTGCGTCGCGCGCGCACTGCTCAGAACAATAGGCTGCTTTGTACGTTTGTCGGTGCATTCTAACCACGCCCGGCTTCTTTTGAGGCGCCTTTCTTCTACTTCCGGATCAACGTTCTGATTAAACAATAGAGTGTTGCCTACCTATTCAGTAACGACAGGAACGGTGCCGAGCAGCTTAGCAATCGTCCGCTGAAGCACTTGTCGAACAAGAGCAACGGCGTACATTTTTGTTTTTTAAGGCACATCGAGGCGGCCACTAAACAAGAGGTTGTTGGCCACGTTTTTAAGAACGATAGCGGCGGTGTGCAGTTTTCTCCGAAGTTCTGACACAGTACAAAACTTTATGTGGCCTCTCTTCACATTTATTTATGGGCGAGTCGGCGTCAATCCCCCATCTCTGTTCCCTCTGTGTGAACATGACTAGCATCCCAACCGAGTCGTTCTTTGCAAAGCCCACCCCCCCCTCTCCGCCGGTCATCATGCTCCTGTCCGCAACGCCACTTGTCGCTCCCGTGGCGACCCCTCTACTGTCGCATTCGAGCATCACCCCTTCCAGCGTCAAGTCCGAGCGACAGAGATCCGTTTCCTCGATCCCTAGCTGGGCAACCTCAGCACCTAGGTCCAATCGCTTAGGCTCTATCTCCCGCGCCACTACCAGCCTGTTGAGCGATATCTCAGAAGATCAGCTCGCCCCTGAGGCACCTGGATCCAATCGCTTAGGCTCTATCTCCCGCGCCACTACCAGCCCGCCGAGCGATATAACAGCCGGATCGTCTGGTCGTCTGATCCCGAGACCGAAAGGTGTCCAGTACACACTACGGAGCATCACCTCAGTCCCATCTGACACGCACACCCGTATCCTTGTGCGTATTCGTATTCTTCATGGTACTTTTGAATTTTTCTCACTGCAATCCAGACCCGCATAGCCGTCTTGGCTCCCAAGATGCTCAACGAAGCTCGAACGTTCACCGAACAAGATCCGGACGGCTATCGAGCTTTCAAGGAGCAGGTAGGGTCCTTTGATTCTGCCGTTTTTGTTTTGCTAATTGCCATCAAAGATGGTCAAGGAGTTTCCTATTCTGAAAGAGCACGATGGCGCTTGGCCCTTACAGTACTTCCTGACCTCACACCTCAAAAAAAAGGTGCGCTCCTCCAAGGAGAAGAAGATGAAGGCCGCTGTCGAGGCCGTCGCTCGGGCTACGAGTGGGTGACGCAGTACGTTCATTACTTCATCTCTCCTCGTCCTATGCCTTATCATTCCCTGCAGGGTACCCCTCCGAGCCATCGCGACAGAGTGGTCAACACGGTATGTACTTTGTTTCTCCATTTCCCCGTCTTTTTGACTCTCCAATAAAATAACAGACAATGCGTGTCACATTGTATATAGCTCTCGCTGAAATGTCATCTTGTAGCGCAACAATATATTTTCTTGGAGAAAAAAATCACACAGCGAGTCTCCCCAACGGCTTTAATGCGTCGATTGATCGGAACTACTTGCAATTGCTGAAAAACAATAAAGATTATAAAGATTCTCGGCGACGCTGCAGCCTTCTTCTCGAGGAACGGTTCTGTCTGCGCCGATCATCGAGTCAAATACTTTGAATAAAATTATTGGCACATTTCAAGCCACGTGTCCGTGTTTTTCCGCGGCGGTACGTATCAATTTGGTCTTGTTTACGGACAGGATGTTCTGCTCTCGACTGCAGCCCTGTTCATCAGGATGCAGTACCTCATCGGCTGCAGCCCGTTCATTGAGGTGAAGCTCTCGAACCATCTCCAGCTCAGTGTTTTGCTACCGGTAGCGGATGGTCTACGTCCATCGCTTCAAATAGCGCGGAAGTCGCTCGTTCGAATTGAGCTCGGGCCATGATGTGACTCAAGTAACTGCTTTTTTTGCTCCCATTTCCTTTTGCTTCTTTTTCTTGGTCGGACATTGGTGGGCGAGTGAAACTCTCGCACCACCCACCATTCATCTCCAAGACCATTATTGCGGTGTGATGTGCTCTCAACGCTCGGTGAGTCCTAGTTGCGATCAAAAAGAACTCGCTACTCCTCGACCCTTGGTTCACTTTAAACGGAACTGCGATCAAATTAGCAATGGATCGATGGCGATGGCGCCACACCTGCATCAACTTAACCAGGCTTTGCAAAACCAAAAAAAAAAAACTGCAAGCCACCTGTTCGAATCGGACTTGGCCATACGACCATGAAAGTCTCGGTTTCTTTCTTTTCCCTCCTCAAGATCCGGCCCTTTTTTCTTTGTTTCGCGTTCCAGCTTCGAATTCGCTTTGTGGAATTCTTATGTATCGGCTCTCCAACCCATCTCTTCCGTGGGATCGCCCGTTCGACATGGAGTTGACCTTTTCGGACTCCTTGAAATCCTCTCTTCTTTTACTCGTTCCCTTTATCGCGTTCAGCCACAACTTACTAACGGATCGCAGTCGTCTGAACTCGCATACTACTCAAAGGACGGTTACTGTCGCCAAAACACGGATCTCTATCGAGTGTCGATCTTTGTGGTTTCCGGGTGCATCGGTCCTTTCTACTGCCTCTCAGCGTCTCTCCTCTGCAGGTAGTTCATAGCGATGTTGCGGTTGCAAAGGCCCACCGATTAATGTTGACTTCGGAATTTTCGTTCAAAATGTGCTGAGCTTAGAGCCCGTGGCAGTATTCCGGAAATTCAACTAAAATTGACGTAGCCGCGGTACATGTGTCTAGCTCGGAGTCCTATCGTCTTGGCTTCTCGATCTCTTGTATAGATTCCTCGCAGTTCCCGATGTGTTTTTCTTCCTTATTTCTTCGCAGGTATCTTTGGCTCTGTCCCTCTTCCTAATTTTTCCGTATTCCCGGATTGCCTTTCGACTATGCACTTCCTAGCATCCCCTATATGCCCACCGTCTACGCTCCCATACCAGCCCAATGCCGGCATGCCGCAACCCAGGGTGCGATCGATTCTCTGCGGACATTACATCGTATGGACAACTCGGATTTTGTTGGACTGTAGACCTTCATTACAATTCTAGTCGATCCAATGGACAACGTGTGCACTTGAACAACGCGTCTAACTCAGCCATTCAAATGCACCTGGCGCAGTAAGTAACACATCCTGGACATTTTGCACAGCAAACAATAAAGAAAGCTGAAGCATTTGTCTTCTAAGAATTCAGAATCCTCGGACGAGAAAGCGGGAAACCTGCTTGCTACCGGATCACAGGGCCGGACTCACCTCTCGAATATTCATCGTGTGAACGTGCCCGCTGTCTATTTGCTGTCTGTCTGCTGTTCCCCACGAGGCGGTGCGCTGTGACCAGTCTCTCCTTTGCCTCTGCCTCCATCCCACTGTTGCAGCTTTGTTCACCAGTGACTGTCAAAGGACTCATTAAGACCTGGGCCCTCAATCTCGCACAATCCATACCAGCAATGCATCGCCGGGATAACGAATCCCACACAGTCAATAACTACATTTCTGGTGCGAGAAACAAATGTTCAAACGACAATAGTATCACTCACCCATGCCCAGGAGGTGTGGGAGGCGCTGGTGGCGCAGGCAGCGCACAGGGTCAAGGTGGTGATGGAGGAACAGGGGAGGGTCCCGAGTTAAATTACGCATTTGATGCAATCGAAAACTTCACCATGAACAATCTGTATGTCGAAAGAGCCCCTCTATTCTCTGTGGCATGTGTACTGAAAATTTGTAGTGGGTTGCAGATTCAGGACTCAAATTTGTACACGGTTTCCGGCGACGTTTCACTCATAATCCAGAACAGCCAGTTGCGCGACTCGCACCTTCGACTCCCAGTGCTAGGCAGGGGTTTGGAGCTGGGAGCTGACTGGTCTGAGGGATCTGGCCGCGAGTTGTCGGATACCACAAGGAGCCCACACCGGCCACGCTATGAGATAGGAACGCGGCACACACCATACAGTGCGTCTCCAACGACTTCCACATGTTTCTGATTCTCATATTAAGAAGACATATCCTCCCGCTCACATCTCTCAATCACGAATTTGACAGAACATAACCCGCCATCTTCACATACGTCTTTCTCGACATCGGTACTTGACTTCTTGTCTCGTTCTTCTCAGATCAGTCGCACGCAAACTGCACCCCCGATCACCCTCCCGCCCTTTCGTCTTGCCTTTCCCCCATCAGGTCCACAGTCGACCCATCCTTCCAAATGTCTGTCTCGCATTCAAGGTTTTCTCAGTGACTGCTCGACTCCAGGCTCTGAATCAGGTCCATCCAATCCGCCGTTAACTGGTCCCATTGAGCATCCGTCACCCCATGATCGCACATTGCTCAGTTACTTCTCAACTCCGCCCTCGCAAAATTATAAATCCGGCGGGCGTGGGGGTGATTCCCTGTCCGCTGTGGCGTGTCAATACCATCGTTTCGATGCACCAAGATCCGTTCACGGCAGCACATTCATCACCGCAGAGAATATCAATCACCAGCATGGGGAAGCGGGAATCCATATTCTTGCTCGTGAAATTGCCTTGGAGGCATTGTACAACTCTGCAGAGAGCTTTCCTCAGCCGAAATGTCATCCCGAAACACGAAAGGAATTACTCAACGAACTTTATCAGTGGGCAACTGACTCGCACTCAGACCAGTCCGTTCGATGGCTGCACGGCCCTGCTGGCGCTGGGAAATCTGCAGTCATGCAAACACTCTGCCAGCGATTGCATGCTGCTGGGCGACTTGGTGGCAGCTTCTTCTTTAAACGAGGCCACCCTACTCGCGGCAATTCGAGCACACTCTTCGCGACCCTTGCGTACCAGCTAGCGCTCCATCGGCCTGAACTCAAGGGCCCTATCTCACGGATTGTAGAGCAGGATCCATCATTTCCCAGAAGAAACATGGATGTGCAACTGTACTCTCTAATCCTCGAGCCGTCCAAATCACTTCCGGGTAATACACCCTTTGTCCTCCTCATTGATGGGTTGGATGAGTGTGATGGGCACGACATTCAGCGAGAAATATTGCACTTGATAGGAACCACTGGCAGCAAAAAACAAGCTCGGCTACGAATCCTCATTGCCAGTAGAGCAGAAGCACATATTCGAGAGACGTTCGAGGGGTCTCTCCGAGGAGTAGCAGACTCCACTAATATTCAGCAGTCATTCGAGGACATCCGGACTTACCTCCGTGATGAATTTTCCCGCATTCATCACAAGCATTCCACCATGAAGAACATTCCTACTCCATGGCCATCCCCACAGATTCTGGACTCGCTTGTTGAGCGGTCGTCAGGCTATTTCATCTATGCTTCAACGGCTATCAGGTTCATCGATGACGAGTATTTTTGGCCATGCAAGCAACTGGACATTATTATTCAAAATCTCCCCCTTGATTTGGAATCTCCATTCGCAACTCTTGATGAACTGTACATCCAAATTCTCAAAGGAGTTCCCTCTCGTCACCTTGGCATTCTTAGCGATATCTTGTCTGCTGTTGTTCAATTCCCATCACGGTTTCGGCCGCGGGATGTGGATGAACTACTCAGTGTTGAGCCTGGCACTGTTGAGCTAATCCTCTGTCCGCTGCATTCTGTCCTGCAAATAGTAAAGGAGAAATATATGCCACCTGTCATACAGGTGCACCATGCCTCATTCCTTGACTTCCTGAAGGATGAAACACGGTCATTAAGTTTTTATGTTGGTTCTGCAGAGCACAAGACAAAATTGGGACACTCGATCCTCAGAGCACTTTCATACACATATGACAATCCTCAGAGAAACTTGGCAGATCTTGACCTCTACTGGTATGTGGAGGTGCATTCCCAGTCCAAGCCTATTCTAATTCTACAATATTCAGGGAGCTCTCATTAGGATCCCCAACTTGGTTTGCATTTATCCCTTCCATGCCACCTTCTGCAAATCTGGTGCCCTATATTCAACTGGTCAATCCGGACTTTGTCCTCCTCTATAATTCCACCAGTTACCGACAGGATGTAGAGAATTTTCTGAGTTGGCTCAAAGTGTGTCTTTCTACCACATTTTTCTCCTCAAGCTAATCCAGTCAGCAAGAAAATTCACCCTGTTCCTGAAGCTCTAATTCAGCGGTGGGATGATTATCACTTTGTTCTCCTCTACAAAGAGTTTCAAGAAAAAATCATGGCCAATGTACTCCAAGAACACAGGAAGCTGAATCCAGAAACCAATGATAGTGACACTTTAGCCCCATCCTTCAGCACGATATATGCCTTGCATTCTCGGATGACGAGTGAAGTGCACACCATAGTTGCAGCCTGTCGGGAGCTGTTGTCCCATTCCCCCGACCTAGTCCGCATGTTCCATGCTGGAAGATTGCTTACTCCTGATCCAAGCTATGTAGTGAGGTGGGGTGGCCAGTCTCGACAATTATTTCGAACCCACATTGTGTTGGATCTATCCTGGGACATCATTCTGGGGTGCATCCGTTCTCTCCGCCTACTCATAACCAACAAATCTATGTTTTTTCACACACTTTTCCTGTTCATGCCTGCATTTTGTTGGGAACAAAACCATCTCTACCTGACGGCCATGGTTTCTCGAGACTTGGCTTGTGGATTTCTTCAACTCATGCAGCAGATTGGGAGAGGAGAAAGGCCCATAATGCTGTGGTAAGCTGAATGCCAAGCATAATTGCAGCTGAAAATGTACAAATCTTCTGTAGGAACCTGTTATATGGTGGCAAGCATAGTCGTGCATGGGGTCAACACATCAGATCCTCCCCACAACCAGACCCTGAGCTGCTCCAGAAAATTGATGAATTTGTTCCACCATGGGATGCATTTTTGAAACCTTTGTATCATCTTGAGCCTGTAGAATTCTACGATGTGATTCAATGGCTGAAGGTGAGTTTCTGTACACTGGAGACCAATTCTCATAGCTCTGCAGACATCCCCCCAACCCTCGACCCGACTTGATTGACTGTTGGCAAGGATATCTGGCTGAGAGTATTGTTCAAATGGGCAAGGATGAGAGAGATCCTGTGGATTATAGTGATGAAGCACTGGAGATGAGGTGGCAGGATCATTTGAAGAGGGAGGCATCCTTTCATGGACCACCTCAGGAGGGAGTAATCCAATACTGGGAGAGTGCATTGAAGAAAGCCAGGGAAAAGGATGAGAATGATAGTAATGAAGACTGATGCCAGTGACAGTGAAGATGGCAGTGATTACAAGTAGTATTATTATGCTACAAAGTCCTTACTATTTTATTCTGAGACATGTGTCAAAAAAGTTGAACTTCAAAGTTGAGAGCATAAGATGAGACATTGGAAGAATTTCCCCAGAGTGTGAAGGGAAAATAAATGCATACTGAGCCTGACTCCTACAGATGAGCTCTCCCCCCTCCAAAACAGCCTGCTCCCAAATTTACGGCAAACTGGACGACTTGCAATCAAAGTTGAACATCAAAGCTGAATCCATCTTCCTCTCTATAAAATTACAGCTAAAATCAAAAACATAACCTTAGACAGGTTGAGCATGACAGTCTGACTCTATGAACCACAAATCTGTTTCTAGCAACTCTCATCTTGGATTTGTTTGAATACTGCAGAAGGAGCGCCAATGCATTCACCTGTACCTGACCTTTGGTAAGGAATGGGGATTCATGGCACTGTGCTGCTTGGATTTCTGTTATGTCTGAATTTTTTCACTTGGCTGCAAGCTTGTTCCACCATGGATCTCAAACCTCATGCAACATCTGCATTGAGGTAATTACGAGTAATTATGTTTACATAATACTCGTTCTTAATCATTTGAAGCCCAGAAAAAGTGCTCGGTTTTTATTAGGTCCAGGCTCATTCGTGTAATGCTTTTATGCCATAATTTCATTAGAAAATTTGACAGCCATTAGATTTTTTGTGATACTCTTTGGCTATTGGAAGTTGCTGGTCCCAATGCTGTTTTTCAAATGTGCACCATTTCAAATTCGATTTGTTTTTGGGTTGCTGATCGATTGATAAAGTAACCAGTTTCCGTTGTTAGAGCAACAACAATGTGTTGAATTAATCTCCAATGAAATTGGTAGGCATTGGACAAACTGTGCAATGATTAGCTGGATTCCCAACTCAGGCTTTAACCTTGGTTGTCCCAAGTGGTTGGTTGAGGAGGTGACAAAAATTACATGTGGAATGTGTGACAATTCAGTTGCATGCTGTCATGCATTAGGAGTGTGACAGAATACAATTTAACTGTGTGAGTGATCAGTCAATTAATGGAGTGTCAATCACAAACCAGAATTTCATTCACAAACCAGGCTTGATTACCATGGCCATACAATGAAGGACTCTACCCTTTTGCATATTTCGCCACAATTGAGTTAATATGAAGATAGCCATACCACAAGGACTGCCTCGGTTCCTTGCAGAGCGGTAACCAGGGATGCTTTGTCACCCATGTCCCCTTTGATGACCTTGACACCATGCTTTTTAAGCTTCAGGGACGACGCAGAGTTCAGATTGCAAGTGATTGCCTGCAGAGTGAAGGTCCTGTCCTTGAGGAGCCATTCCACAACAGCTGAACCTGTAGTACAGTCCATGCGTGGTTTTGACTTGGAGATAAGTTCAGGGGCGTTGCATTGTTTTGGAATCAATCAAGGCCAAGACTTTATCACAGACCTCATCTGTCACTCATCTCTGTGGAAGATCATCCACATCAACAGTTTGCCAGCCGCTAGCGCCGAATTTATCAAGGAGCATGACAACGAGACGCGATCCCTCCAGGAGCGCAACAGAGGCGGAGATCCTATCATTTTAATAGCCCAGGCCACCGCTCAATCGATGGGATGCCTTCTGCCGTTGCACAGCTCATCCGTGAATGCGGCCGCCTGATGGGAATGAATGAAGGGTGAGATCAATTCTACTGTACTATTTCAATCAAATCGACAGGGGGGGTGACGCATGACAACTTTTACCTATTCGACATTTTGGCAGCGGCCGAATTTTCGCGTGACACCTCCAAAAATTCGACATTTTCCCGCGAAATTTCGTCTTTTTTGACACTTTTTGGGCAATTTTGGGGCCTGCGTGACAGTTTGGAAGTTCGACAGAGGCCCGAGTGACGCATGATCTTGCCAAAGTTCGTGATCGACAGGGGGGGTGCGTGATGCGTGACTGTCGATTTGATCGAAATAGTACAGTATGTGATGAATGTTTCCTTGCCCAGTATTGCTAGTGATGCATCTGGGGGTATAATGACAACTCAGATTGCAGCATATGCATGTTCTGAGAAGTGCCAGATACCTGAATTCAGTGAACACAATTATTTACGTTGTTGTTGGAGTGCAACTTGTGATCACATGTCCCAAACACATGTATACAACAGCTTTGCCCATCCAGTATTGCTAGCAAAGCATCTGGGAGTAAAAATACAGCTCAGACTGCAGGATATGAATGTCCCGAAGGGTCTCAGATACCTAAATTCTTTGAACAAGAATTATTTACCCTGAGCTCAGAGCACAAATTGTGATCACATGTGTCTGGATTGCCGCCTGCAATTCTGCGCACAAGGTAAGGATGGACACGGGTACATCCACGGGTGTGTTCGGGCTTACCCGTACCCGGACCCGCAAAAACCGTACCCGTGTACGGGTCGGGTCTAAAACCCGTACGGGTTACCCGCGGGTCTTCAACACACCCTCTGGTCCCCAAACCCGTCGGGTATACCCGTGGAATTTCTAGCATAAATAACATTTTATTGTCCAGCACAGTGCAGAAAAATGTAGACTATTTAACAATGTGGTTAGATTTGGGTTCGCTCTCTGCTGTGTGATTTCGATACAGGTTGAACCGGGTGCAAAGTTGCTTCCCAACAGTTGAACTTGCTGTTTTGTTGAACTTGTTGATGTGGAAATACTCCAGCTTGGAGCTGGGGTGAGGTGTATGGCAATAATAGTGTGCAAAAAGTTTTTTTTCACATGTTGGCCTGCAATGGCAAAAAAAAGGCAACTTGAACACTAGGATGCGACTTTGTCATCTAACTTTTACTATGGGACAACTTTACTTGCAAGCAACTTCGCAGATTACATGTTGGCAGTACAGCAACTTTGTGGGGGCAACTTCACCCAAGACAACATGTTCAGTAATTGCAGGATGCAACTTCAATTTTTGTCTAGTCACAGGCATCAACTTATCCAGGCTGCACCCTTATAAAGGTCCAACTTTGATATGGCTGGCAGCATCTTAAGAGTTCCATATTATCAAAGTCACCTGCTGTAGGAATTAATAACTCTTTCTCACAGTTGACATTCGGTTGGATTATTATTCTCACAAGATCAAGTCAGACTCCCCACAAGATACAGACATGTCCTGTGCAAAACAAAGTATTCCATAAACTTATGTTTCTCCAGTTTCCATGCAACAAATTAACAGATTTCATTATCATGGCTCTAAAATCTGGCTCAAGAATTTGGAGGAAATTTATTGTCAGAGGAGGCAGAGAATATCCATCTTCCCATTGCATGCATGCAAGAGAGTCTCTGGCGGGTCAATGCAATTGGAGTGATTGTACAGCAAGTATCTGGAATGTATATTGATTCTTCTGATTATTGCTGCTCAATGGAATGGTATTATGAAGTGCAGGGTTTACCATGTGCACGGGGCAAATGCCGTGTGGCACTTTGACACCAATGAGAAGCTCAGGCCATGGGGCTTCTATGTGCACAGCTGTATTAATGGGTTTTCACGGCTCATAATCTATCTGGAATGCTGCAACAACAAACAATCCCAGATGGTTGAAAATCTGTTTTTTGCGGCTGTCCAAATTTTGGGGTGGCCAAGCCATACTCGGTGTGATTTTGGGAAGGAAAATAATGGTGTGAAACGTCAAATGATAACAAAATGGGGAGTGCTGCATCGAGCATTGCTTCGTGGTCAGTAAGTCTATATAGATCTTGTTGATGTCACCCGATCTGATGATATGAAGCTCTATGCAGAATAGCGTAACTGGCGTTACATCTGCAAGGATACACTGCAGGCTTTCTGTGATGTTTTCATACACCTTGAGGAGGTTGGACTCCTCAATATGGACTCCCCCATCAATCACATGTGCCTCTACATCATATTCCAACCTCATATTCAGGATTCCCTTGATGAAACTTGTACGTCATGAAATCTTCACAGAATGCAGACAGAAAACCACAAATCCCCTCTTGCTATTTATGAACTCAGCCCTGAAAAGGCAATAAATCATGGCTACTGGACAGGCGAACCAGGCGACAATCTTGCAACTGCTTCACACCCCTCATATGGCAAGGATTCCAATGCACCACTCCCCCCACTTGACGAGCTTGCCAATGATCCTGAAGCGCCAGACTATTTCGAGTTTGCAGATGCCACAGCTGAGCGAGAGGCTGGGGTCTTTGTGGATGACAATGACAAGGTGGACGAGATGAAGGCAGCCTTGGGTGACTTTGACTGTCTGGCAGATGACGGTAATTGGAGTATAAATGTTTATTGTCATGCCGTTGCCCTTGCAATGGCTTATGTTTTGCTATCAGACAAGGAATGACAGAACTATGTGCTTATTCATTGTTTAAAACACATCTGTCCCGCACTGTCTCGTTGATCTGGGGAAAATCCAATTTGAAAAGTGATTGGTCGTTGGAAATCCTGGCCTCTGGAGAAATTTAGGCAAATCACTAAGTTTGAAGTTGTTGTCATGGCAGGTACAAGTTGCAACCAGATGGAGCCACAGGTGCAACATAAGCTAGAGAGACTTGATGCAAAAAATCAGATCATCCCCAAAAGTTGCAATATGAAAAGTTTATGCTCTTCTAAACATGTGTCAGTTTGAAGTTGTGTAAAACAGAAGTTGCCACCTTTGAAAGTTGTGGAACATGAGTCGTCAAAAATTCAAAGTTGCACCCAGCCAAAGTTGTCCTGTTTTTTGAGCCTAGAAGGCCAAGTTGCACATATATCCTGACCTCCAAAATGTAAAAACTTTTTGCACACTATTATTGCCATAGAGGTGCTATTATACAGCAGGAAATTTTGAGGGAAACTACTATATACTGAGGGACAAATAGACTGATAATACATGCACAAAAACCCACAGGTACACGGGTCGGGTACACGGGTTGAGCGCGGGTCTGAAATCACGACCCCTGTGTCCATCCTTAGCATGAGGCACATTGCATGATGCATAACATAACAGTAAGTAACTTTCACAACGTATTGAATTCATCTTCACCCTTGGATACCATCGCTGCCAAGTTTGGGTATGTCATATTCGCAGTGATGACAGGGTATGATTTTGTAAGGGATAGATTATGTTCGCTTAGATTAGATCATATCCTTTGAACCCCTATCAATCGCACTGCCCCTCGGTGGACTCGGGCGCGCTCTTACTCTTCACTCGTCACCTCTTGTTCAGTTTTTGAACTGTTTTTATTCAGTATGTAGGACTCCCTTTATTTACTCTTCACACCTTGTTCAGTAATTAGATAGTTCTTTCAACTTACCTTACGTAGACACTCGGACGCCGTACAGTATTTAAGTAGCTAGCTTTCATCCTGTACTTTAGCTTTCTTGAAATCGAGACTCTTACTATGCAATCTGCTTCGCAAGACTCTCACCTTGAAACTCTAGTGTGTCGCTTCAGCTCTTAAGTTACTAACCTACAGAACTTTGGCGACCTCACAGATTTCCCATTCACATTCTTGGCCGGATCCGTGTAACTCTTGAGGAGAGCCAGCGCTGACAATTTGATCGGGTGTTGTCGCACAAACCACAGCAGTGCTATTCATGTCTTTGATATAAATATGAAGATCTCCCTTTGAAAGTGAGTTTTTCATCCATAAATTGAAGAACTACGCAGATTTAAAAAATTGGTATCAAAGCCGACTTCAAGTCAACTCAACTAACTTGAAGTCGACTCAGCCAGACTTGCAAGTTGAGCAGAGTCGAGCAGAATGACTCAACTTGACTTGACACCCCAGTAATTCATGACTATGAGTATCTGCCACGCCCCACGGTGGCCACACCCCCAAGTAAAATTCACAGCCTGGAGATGCAGGCCACTTCATCAGTCTTGAATTTACACTAGAAATGTAGGCTCATTACCAGCCTGCCTATGAGTGGCAAAAAAATGTGGCAAGCACTTTGCCATGGGCAGGCTGGTACAACTCGGGACAACCAAAAGGCCTGAGCCCGGAGTTTCAAATTTAGGCGGTACTGATCTCGGCATCACTGGCCTTTCCGCTACTCTTCACTCTATGCGCTCTATCTTTCTTCCTTCTGGTTCGTTTCACTTCAAATCTTGCACACGCCTTCCACGACATCCACGGCGCGTATTTGACACTTCAGTGGTCTCAATCCACTAATATTTGACCAGGAGAAAGAGAGTGCAGTGTAATTGAGGTGGATACACATCGGGCGGGTGATTTGAGCTTCACTTGGATCGGTATCGGTCTACAGTACGTCCCATTTGTGTTTTCATTACTTCTGCTCCCTCTCAATGCCCTGGATGCTATACTCACGCCTTCAATCACCACCCAGGTCTGTGAAGAGAATGGCCATGATGACTGCGAATAATGCCACTCCTGGCGCCGTCCCAAGTGCCCATGACTTTCCCTGCGCTCCGGCGTGGATCTACGCTACCCATACGATACCTCAGGAGGCCAAAATCTTGTCAGTGGTAAAGATTTTGAAGCAGATGAAAATGTTGCCAAATCGAGCTTGTTACGACACTTCTCGTGCCGCAAGATGTCTACCGCGATGATGCTGACGGATTCTATCGGAGCCAGGGGCTTGAAAACTTGCTAAATCTGATTTCTCGGGACAACCATGGCCGAAAGAAGCTTGAGGAATGGTTCGAGAATAAATTCGGTTTAGACCCCCCTTCTGCGCGAAGTACACCGCGAAATGGATGATCTCAGTACTCATTTTCTACGTTCTACCAGCGAGATCACTCCTGAGTCACTTCTGAAATTCGATTTCAAAAGGGATGTAACCGAACTTTGTCAAGAACACACACCCAAGCTCCGTCGTATCCTTGTAACTGCGGCTCAGACACCCCGTGCAGCCAAGGAGGATACCATGAAGGATCCAGAGCCTGTTGTGGATCTTATTACTATATTAACACTGGCTAAATATTCTTTAGCTCATCACGATGATTCAGGCGCAGCTCGCTAAGACGTGATCGCAAAACAATAATCTTCGTGCTATCCCCTACAGCCTATACTTCCTCAGCTCGGGCATGCCCCGCACACGCCGGGATGAATCTTTCCTATAAATCTGTCAGGACCACACACTCGACATTAGCCAATGGTCAAATGTGATGTGCTCAGTTAGCAGCAAGCTCCTTTCCCTCTTCACGCAGGTTCTTGCTGGAGCAATGTTGCACTTTGCACTTTTTGGAGGTGTAGAACGGGATGTCTCTGAAGGAGTTGGCAAAGTTGAAGCCCTTGGCCGCAACCTTATTGGAAATCGCCCCCGTATCTTCAAAAAATATGCGTCTGGAATCCTCGATCCTGCTAACGACATTCCAGACTCTGACAATACCTTCCACGACCTTCATTTATTAATTTGCGACCTCCTCCTGTTTCATTTCCTGCAAACCTCGATCTCATCAGGCGACTTTGAACGGGTGGAGCTGTTGCTGGGAACTTTGGCAATGATATTCTCTGGCGGCGGTTGCTCCAATTATCAGGCAGAACTTCTCTACTTTCTCCAAAACTTGAAGAAGGAGTGGCCTGAGCCGTTCACATAAGTGCCTGGTTTCTTCATCTGCTCTACTTGATTGACTGTCTGGAATAGGAACATCATGCGTGAATGCGTGATAATTCCTTGATTAGTACATCTGGTCGAATCTACGTGGGCGTTGATAAGAATGCGGAGTTCAATATAAATTTTCAAAAGGTAAATCACGCCTACACTATTAGGGGAATTGAATGCTTATTTTTTGATCAGCATTACTTTGCGGCAAAGGGTGTTTATGCCTCCTGGGATTTCCTCGCTGGCCTCACACCAAACATTCCAATTCTACAGAAGCTCAAGACTCAGTTCGGCGAATTTTTAGGCGCTCCATGGCAAGGCACACACCACACGAAAGTAGATTGTTCGGCCCTCGTTGTGAAGGTCAAATCAAAAATGGCGGAGTTTAAGCCGCACCTCCTGCACGTCACTGGCCGTCGTGTCACCGAGGGAAGAACAGTGGATATTATTCAAACTGGTGCTGCTAATTTGTGTAAGACCGGCCTCAAAGCATGGGGAAAGGCATATAGCAAATGGGCGAATGGGACTTGATATTATCATGCAAACAAATTCTATGGTATGGTCCCTCTAAACTTTCTGTTTCTTCTTAACCATTTGTTCTGTGATACCAGCGACCCTGTGATTCTTTGCCGACTAACGAAGTGGCTGTCCAGATGAGCTGACAGCAGGAGAACTCATCGGGTTGTTGGCGCGGGAGGAGGATGGGAAGGAGTGTAGGGATGTGGCGAATATTATGGTACTAAAATCTTCGTGCGTTGGTGTTGGTATTTCATTGCCGTCCGAAACGGATTCGCTTGCACTACTAGAGCTGCTGTCTTGTTCCGAATCAGAAGTCTCAGAAGCGGAACTCGGACTTGCGTCTCACCTGTGACGTGCTGACAGAACAGTGGGGTCGTGCTGTCGAATAATTGTTATAATGTCGAGCACATGTCTTGCATGCCACTCTGGTGTCTCTCCAAGCAAGTTGTTCACGTCTTTAGGAATTCGGAAGGAACCAGACCTCTCTCGGGCTAACTGCGTGATGGAATTGTCATCCAAGATATATGATGAAGGGATATTCTTGAAGACAGGGTCGCGGCTATGGACGGTGCCACGCCATGCTTTGAGTGCCTGAACAATTGGCTCACGCTTGTCAACCGGCCTGTATCTTTTGCGCGGGGGTTTGACAGGTGGTTCGATGTCAGAGGATTGAGCGTCGGTACATATCGGTGAAAGGAGATGTCGGCTGAGATCAAAGTCGTCTGTATCATTATCACAACACCATCTTCCGCAAAAATGGTGAGCTAGGAATGAGAATATCAGCAGTGGTATGCAGTCCATTAATTGACGTCAAAGCCCTGTTCAACTGCTTATCCCAATAGATCTTGAACTTACATTGGAAGCAGCTTCTGTAGCAATCAAGCACTTCACTTCACCATTCGGGTCCTTGAAACTAGCGGCAATGGCCTCGAGGTATGGCTTTGACATCGAGGAATGGTAAACACGAAACGGCTCTTTTGCAGCGAGAACGGCAGGTAATTTTGAGTTCAAGTGTGCAGCCAGGGCGGATGATTTCCGTTTGTTGTCGAAGAAGAGGTTAGATTTTTGCGATAGAACAAAGTTTGGGGGAAACGAAGGAGGGAAGAGAAAATTGAGACTAGAGAAATTAGTGACGCTTCCGATCATAGGTATAACGGCGTATACAAGATTTGGTCGATTGGTAGTAAGTTCAATGTTGACGGTCTTTGCGGGTTCCATTCTGAGCATTGTCATGACCTTGCTCATAATTTGAGGCAACACCGAGGCTGAATAGGCAACACGTAGCCGTTCTCACAAGTCAGAGAACGAGGGGCGGAAAGCAGCTTCCTTTCCTTTGGACTGTCCAGCTGTTATGATAAAGTGGGCTTCGTCAATCGGCAGTAATTTTACGTGTTTCGTCCATTTGGGATTGTGCAGTAAGTTTGCGAAGTGCGGAATGTGTCCCATGTATGCACCACATTGTTCTGGTGACACAAAGTAGTGCTGGTATCTGGTGTGAGAACGTATCGACTGGAATTACGGAGTAAGAGTGGGTAAAACATTTCTGACGAATATATTTACCTGCCATAGATCTTCTGTTAGAATTCCGGGATTACGAGCCGTACGAAGCTCGTTCACGTCATCGGCGTCTGCGGACCGAATTACGTACCGCCTCCATATTCCGATCATTTACGTTGTAGTTAGCCGACCATTTGCCTCTGTACCACCACCATGTACACTAGAGGACAAACGCGCCCCTCTTTGTTGCCGTGACTTCGCCCCGCCCTCGCTCGCCAACTAGCCTGGTAAGGCTTATTCTAACATCTTCGTCTTCTGTGTGAAACAACTAATGGTGATGGATGGAATGCCATACTTTGCGAACTCCACGACCTTTCCGTGCAATTATAAGGGTCAGTCATCCAAAGAAACAAGTAGACTTGCATGATTATCCTGAATGAGCTGCAGAGGGAAAACCGTGATGACAGCCGCCAATTTTGGAAGCGAAAGGACAGGAAGTATCATCACCAGAGTTTTTCCGGATCCCGTACCAGATTGGACAAAGATCCTTGCCGGCCTTGACTGCAAGAGTGGCACGAAGCTGGAGGAGACACAGTATTTTGGTGCCCTTTGATGCGATATCAAGGTGCAAGAATGCTTCGAGGACGGTACAGCACTTGGTGGCGTTCAAGGGCAGCGTGAATGCTAGAGGTAAAGCTCGGAATGCATCCAGGGTGAATTGTGACATCAGCAGGGGAAGAGAATCCATCGCCTTGAGTGAGTGCTGCATCGCGTGGTTTCAGCGGACCTGGGTGGTGATTGAAGGCGTGAGTATAGCATCCAGGGCATTGAGAGGGAGCAGAATTAATGAAAACACAAATGGGACATACCGTAGACCGATACCGATCCAAGTGAAGCTCAAATCGCCCGCCCAATGTGTATCCACCTCGATTACACTGCACTCTCTGTCTCCTGGTCAAATATTGGCGGATTGAGACCACTGAAGTGTCGAATACACGCCATGGATGTCGTGGAAGGTGTGTGCAAGATTTAAAGTGAAACGAACCGGAGCGAAGAAAGATAGAGCGCGTAGAGTAAAGAGTAGTGGAAAGGCCAGTGATGCCGAGATCGGCACCGCCTAAATTTGAAACTCCGGGCTCAGGCCTTTTGTTTGTCCCAAGTCGTACCAGCCTGCCTATGGCAAAGTGCTTGCCACATTTTTTCGCCACTCGTAGGCAGGCTGGTAATGAGCCTACTAGAAATGTCCCAGCGGTCATTCCTCAGAGTTCAAATTACCTGCTCAAGTCCCCAAGAAACTTGCTAAAACTTTCAGCATGAACACCTAGGGAATGACCGCCATCATTACGTAAATGGCCTCTTCGGGGGGTTATTTCTGTGAAAATAATCCCCCTAAGAGGGCCACATCCACCAGGCGGATGTTTGTCAATATATTAGTCATGCATCCCTTTTGGGAATATATGGCAGGTGGCTGCTGCCGCGCAGCGTGCCGGGCACCTTGGGTGAGCTCCAACATTGCAGGTATTTCAAAATTGTCCTGCCTGCACCCATCCACATTTTTAATATTCATGCTGGTTCAGGTTCAATTTACTTTGCTTCGCTCGGTGGAATCAGTGGCAGATGTGTCTGCCAACCATGTGCTGTGGCAGATGTCTGCCACTAATTTTTTTTGCCTATTGTGCTTTGATTTTATCCTTACAGTATGTACTAAGTTGTTCATCTTTCAAGCTCTCACTCAGTCAGATTCAATTTTATTGTGCTTCAAGGTCTCAACTTGTTGCAGTAGAGGCATCTACTGCGTGCCAATCAGAAATGTTTTGCCTCCTTCTGGTTTAAATTCCATGCCCAGGTACTAAACTTCATGAGAATTCTCTCACATTGAATGCTCTCCTATCTTTCTACTGCTAACTTTCATTTCCTTGTTTTCAGAGTGGTGGACACAGGGATAGGGGTTGGTGGATGTGTCTGCTGACCTACCTGCCATTGATTGGTTGTTTTTATACTCTGCAGTTCAAGCACAGCTAATGTTATCGCCTCTTGTAAGTTCAATGCGATGATGCACTATGGGAATAAATGCAAATTAAAGGTCCACTGACTTCCATTGCCACATCTTTGCTCTGCAAGACATTTTGTTTAGTCTCAGAAAAACAGCCAGAGACCGTTGGTGGAGGCATCTGCCGGTGGGCGGATGTGTCCACCATTGGGTAGATCAAGGATGTTTTCGGTATCCAGTAAGATGGCAACTGGAGCAAGTAAGGTTTCAGATATTGAAAATAACTGGAATTAGCAAACAGAACATGTTTGCAGCTAGTTGTCTGCTTGGTGGACATTACTGCCGGTGCAGCGGACATGTCCACCACGGGATCTTTGTGATTTAGTGTGCTCATAATGAGTTGGACACTAATTCTTCAATGCTTGAGGCAACAAATGATATCTTCTTCATTGAATGACCATGACAGACATGGTATCTTACTGCACATTCGAGCCAGGTAGTGAGTTCTGAGGTTTTCCCCCTTCTGCTCCCAAAATTCTGCTTCAAACTTTCAAAAAAAATGCACCATTGGTGACCCATTACAGGCTAGAGGCATGACAAAGTGTATGTGAAGACTTCCAGGACTCAAAATTTTATTCAGGTTTTGACCATTGGTGTTGGGGTGATTTGACCAAGATTCAACTGCAGAACTTAGTTCAAATTGGCCCATATTCTTGCACCATAAAATTATCATCCACCAGAGCTGGCTAGCTCTCCAGATTTTTACACAGCTCTGGGGGGAATGTGTATGGCTATTGTTTGAGGCCTGCCCCATGATTTTTTATGCACTACGGAGTGCACAGGAAATGTTTTACATTCTATTGATCGTTATTTGGCTTCTGATTGGTTGATCAATCTCTGGCCTGGCTTTACCCAGGGGTGTTCTTTAAACATATTCCACCTCAACAGGAAAGGTTTAAGATCATTAAATGGTTCAGAATGTGAACTGAATAGTTAGAAGCATTATATAAAGCATGTCATATTCTTGTGTAATTGTTGATATGGTGGCAGGCATGTCTGCCAGCAGCAGATACATCTGCCAACATATGAATTTGGCAGTACTATAGTATTTCGCTCAATTTGTGCCGCCTGTGACCTGTGACACCAAAAACTGAACTAGTGTTGCCGCGACTCGGGACTCCGGGCCGCCAAGTCGACTTGGCGGCGCCGACTTGAGCCGAGTTGAGTTGAGTCAATACCATTGACTTGAGGTCACTTGAGTGACTCAAGTCGGCTTCAGAATTAGTTTTGTTCCTTTGGGCCTGAGGAAGCTTTTGAGGTCATTTGTTGAAAAAATCATGAAATCTGTGACAATGTGACATACAGTGACATCCATGACATCTGTGACAGGTCAAAAAAAGATTTTTGCACCTTTGAGTTTTTTTGAGCTCCGGAGGCATTTGGAGCATTTTAAAAAATGTGCCGACTTGGGAGACTTGAGTGACTCAAGTCGACTCGGTCGAGTCGACTTGGTTCGCAAGTCATTTTACTGAGTCATGACTTGACTTTTCGAATCACGGCAACACTAAACCGAACTTCAATATTCATGGATCGACCTCCAGGAATGTGACACAAGAAAAACTTTGTATTTTCATGGGGAATAATCAGATTCATTGCCCAGACACACACAGACTACATTCCTGATGCAAAGTAGGTCCAGTTGAGTTGTCTTGATGTATTCTGGTGCCACCAAGAGAAGTCGGATGAAAAAATGGTGCAACATCAATTGGGTGCCATAACTCTTTTTTGCGCCTGTCATCCTCGCCATGAGTGGGCTTCCAGACTTCCTCAAGGTCCCAGAAGGGACAGAAAAGCTTTCTCTCCCCCTTGTCAACAAAAAATGTCAATCATGTGAGCACCGTGGCAAATCCAATGCTGAGGCATCACGAGGGAGAAAAAATAGAAAATTTCGCCTTTTTCTAGGGTTTTTGTGACTTCTTTTGCAAGTTTGTGATTGGTCTCAGTGACCTGTGACCCCCCCGAAAATATTTGTGGATTTGGGGGCCTGTGACACATGACCCATGAATTGAGCGAAATACTACAGTACCTGTAAGGGCAACCTGGTGGCCTGAGAATAACTCAAGAGTCCAGGCAGGGGAGGATCCAAAGAGAAGGAAGACTAAGGATCTCTCATGCCAAGGTGCATCTATATACAAATCAGAAGACATCTGCTCAGAGTGATCTGCAGTGATCCCGGGCCTGATCACAGGTGGCATACTAACCTAACTTGTAAGTGGGGCAGACGGAGTTGTGTGTGGGGCCGGTGTGGTCTGCCAGTTGACCAGATCGATCAGAACAACTGGAACATCGGCTGGAAAGCGGGGTTCCCCTGACAGTACCTTCTATCTCTGTTGATTCTACAGTGAAATTGTTTTGAAATAATGTAGTATGCTACTCATAGCATAAGAAACACAAGCATCAGACCAGCATTTGAATTTGTGGCAGACTTGTCTGCCACTGACGGATACTTCTGCTAGCATGGTTGAACTTGGTGATATGTATCAGTTATGTTGAGTAGAGTGAATCTAGCCACCTAATTAGAAGACATCTACTGATTTGTAATTTTGAATTTGGGGCAGACATGTCTGCTGTCGGCAGATGTTGGTGGACATGTCTGCTGCTGGCAAATTCTTCTGCCAGCATGGTTGAACTTGGTTATACTGATAAGCAATGTTGAGTAGAGTGAAACATTTGACGTCAAAAGATAACTGCGTGCAGCATCTGCACATTAAATCTGAACCAATTAGGGGCACAAAACAGCTTCAATTGGCAAGTGGCAGATGTGTCCAGGGAAGCTTAGAACAACTGAATTTTTAGCCAGTTGCAAGGGAGAATATTAAGAAAAATGTGAATGGGTGCAGGCAGGACAATTTGGAAATACCTGTGATGCAGGAGCTCACCTGAGGTGCCCAGCACGCTGGGCGGCGGCAGCCACCTGCCATATATTCCCAAAGGGGAAGCTTGACTAATGTCTGCCTGGCGGACGTGGCCCTCTTAGGGGGGTTACTTTCCCAGAAATAACCCCCCTAAGAGGCCATTTACGTAATGATGGCGGTCATTCCCTAGGTGTTCGTTTTGCACTTTTGCAACAACTTTTGTCTTTACATTACATGTGTATCGAGTTTTATTTTATTAGTTTACGCCTTTTTGGGCCCTGTACCTCACCAATGCAGGCTCGCTATACTGCTCTTCCTGCCTTCCTCCCTCCGTTCTCAATTACCTCTCCAAGAGGGACTTTTATCCACGACAGTGAAGGAATCCAGTCACTGCAAACAGTTTTTGTACAACGAGGATATTCGCTGCGAGGCCTCGCACTTCCAGAATACACCCCTCTTTACCCATTGATTACAATGCCTGATCACCACCTTCAGTGCGACCTAGCCTTCTACTCACTCCCGGTCGTTGACCAGTCAAATATTCAGATTCATGTCCCATCCGAGCTTGTGCACAATCTTGTAGCATTCCTGGCTACCAAGAAGCTCTGCATACTTGAATCACCGCAGCACGAAATCATACCCGCTCTTGGCGAACATCCCCAAAGATTATGACTCAAATGAAAAATCCCGACTGGATACTCAGACAGGTTGGTGCAGCTCGAGGGTCTTTCATTTAGTGTATGAGGCCTTGGCGAGCGATTATGTTGAAGCTTAATCTGGACATTTTTTACCATTCGACCTACGAAGTAGATACCTGCATTAAATTGACAGTGCTGAAGGAAAAGTTAGCGTTGAAAATTGTCGTCAATTTTATGAGCGGAGGGGCGAGGGAATTTGTGGATCATGTAGTCACTGACCAAAAGCCACAGACTTCTATAACGTGCCCTTCGAGCTTTGCTCTCCCGTTGATTTAAAATGAGGATTGAGATAGCGGTTGAGCATGATCCAGAAGACAGTCCGAAATTTTTTATCTGGAAGGTTGAATCTTTGGCGAGACGGAAAGGATTGTTCATGATTTTCTGGGATAAAGTCCGCCAACAAGATCGAGTCAAGTGGCTGGATAGAGCGGTGACGCCTGGAGATTCGGCACTTGATCAATTACTTAAATGGGCAACTTGCTTCAAGAATGCCAAGGAAGCCATGATTCGGGAGGAATTGACCTGAAGTTTGATCCTAAGGACATACAGAATGGCAGTCGCAAATTGTGAACATGGGGAATAGTAAGTACATCGGAGATAGTGGCCGGGCAATCAGAGGACGAGCACCCAGCCGAGATGGTGCCGTTGATCAAAGTCAGGCAAGGCATTTATTGGTCAGGTGAAGAAATATACCAATTGAGAGCGGAAAACGAATATGTTGGTTGGACTGAGATAGGACATTGAATTTCAAATTGTCCAGAGAGGGAGAAAGATCCAAGGATCTTGGCCAGCCCCGCCAGATACTTTGACATGGCAGCCCGCTAATGACAAGAAACCCTCATACATACTTGCGCCAAATTCACATCCTGACACACCTCTGTCTGGTAAACTTTCCTTGATCCGAGCGTCTCATCGTGCGAAGACGAGTGCTATCTCGTTGTTGCGCTTGAAAAAGTCTCATGTCTCGCCTTTGTCCGCGTTTACCAGTAAAGATGGCCTAGTCAATGTTCATTTTATTTCGAAAAACGTCTTGACAAAAGTCAATCGACATTCGTAGTCTGGATGAGCACTGTAAGCCCAGCTTCACCTTTAAAGAAACGGATGCTGGACGATACCATTTTTAGTATTCGACTTGCCATAAAAGGATATTTCGCAAAAGAGCCGGCTTTGAAAAGTATACATAGTATTTCCGGAAGGCAGGAGTGCTGAGGTACTCATATAGTCCCATACAGAGCACCGGAATACCAGTGCCATGGTAGGATAGGCGCTCGCTGCACCCCGACCTCCGCACATGCGGAATCCAGCATAGCGGACAATGAGCACGGTGACAAATACACCCGCCGCCCGTCGGTCTAGCTCTCCCCCCGTGCTCCTCCCCGCCTTCGGGCTGGCTCCAACTGATCAAATTGGACCCCGACCGATCGAGCTCGCAGCCGCACCACAATCCGGAGCAGCGCCCACCAAGGCAAGCGTAAGAGCCCACCGCCTCGCTCTCAGTGCTCCTGAGACTCTCAGCCTAGCATGAAGGTCCGGCAGCCGTGCGCGCTTGGATCTTCTCCATCGAGCGCGCAGCGGCCGAGCGGCGACACTCCAGTGTATGCACCACTGAAGCGTCGGGGCGACGCGTATGCGCCGCACGGACTACCCCATCTATCTCCCACACGCACCCATCACGTCCAGAGCATCGATCGTGGGCAGCGCGCCAGGCACACGTCACGCCCAAAGGAAGAGGCACATCACAAAAAGGGACCTCCATCGCACATCGCAGCCCATCGGCGCTCGCCGCTGCCCCCCAAAGCACCAAATGCACGGTCTACAGTTCCGCGGACGGCTTGGGCATCGTTGATGGCGGGCGATATGCCTCGGAAATGGAGCAGGGCACCAACGGGCAAAGGCGACGCGTCGACCAAACACCATGTGCGCCCTCCGCAACTCAAGGCATCGATTGCGGGAAAGGCGTCAGATAAAACACCCAACAGCCTCGTATTCCCCCGCATCCATGCGAAGGACTGGAATCGGATCGAATCGGGAACGAGCGACGTACCTCAGGAGTAGGCGGCTTGTCATCGAGCGGTCAGAATGTCCGCATTCCTATGGGCTCTGTTTGGGTGGGGTCAGCACGTGAAAATGAAGTGAAGGGAAGGAATAGCCGGGAGGATAAGCACAATGGAACGTCGCTACCCACCAGTGCTCGCAGCAGCCTCCAAAGTCCCGCAGTACGCGGTGCCAAGTCTAACGGAGACACCGCTTGTCGCTGATTGTGGGCGAAGCGTTTGATATGCGCTGCATGCCACGACGGGATGCGCGCACTGTTACAACCAGGATCGGACGCAGATGGTGTGTATGCAGCTTCCGATGCCTGGACTGTGCAACAGCCTGTGCTGTGGCCACGCTGGCACCGACCGCAGCGACAAGCCTGCCCTCCTGCGCGCTGCATGTCCCAAATCCAAAAAGCAACACGACCGGAGAAGGAAAAGGAAGGAGCTATGGACGTACCATGTAACCGATCTCTAAAAATAATCCCCACCGTCCACATTGCAGTCTACCTCCGATGAGGATATATACGAGTGGTCGTGCAGCGCACCGTTCCCGATCGCCAGACGGGAAGATATCGCGGCCAAATCGAAGTTCGAGGCTGGTCGGGTGCGTCAGCGCGTCAGCGACCATGCGAAAAAATAAGGGATAAAGTGGCGGCAGACCTGATAGAATGAGATTCACAGCGAGGACTGCAAAGCGATGGCCGTACGTTGATTGAAAACCTCTGTGGGCGCAGTGCAGCAGAAAGTTCGGACAGACTGGCGAGATGAGTGAGCATTCGGGGAGAACACCGCCACAAAAGTGAATTCGAGTCTCCTCTATGGTGGGCTACATCAGCGACCAGGCAAGAAAATAACGAGAAAAGGAAAAGGAGTGGGAGATGGACAGTGTGGAGACCGCACTCTGCCAAAATACTCACCGAATCTACCGCGTTTCTACCTTGTTTCCGAGGGTGTAGACATTGGGTGGTCAATTTAACGATCGGGCGGTTCGTTTTTGTTGCAAAGCCAGAGTATAGAATCAAGTGAAAATTATTTCATTTGATGAGCGCTAGAGGTTACGAGTGGGAAGTCGGTGAAAGAGACTAGATGAGCGCCAAGGCCAAACGTTTTGAGGAAGCCGTAAGTCACGCTGTGACCGTGACTGCCGATCTCTCTCTCGACAACATCATCCCCGCGCTCCCAATCCAGCCTGCTATGCCGTGTTGGAGTTGAGTCAACCCGGCATCATGGCCGAGGCTGTGAGTCACTGCCAGCTGGAACAAGTCAGAACAAGTCAGTAAGAGTCATTAGTAGAACACTGAAGAATAGTAAGGAATATTATGGAACATTCTAGTTATCTTGGACATTTAGTATATAAGTAGTACGGTTTCATATGTATTAATCAAGCGTTTGCAGAGCTCAGTCAAGCGCTAATATAATCTATTATTTATTCTCACACTTTGTCTGATTCTACCACCAATAAACCCAACATGCTGCGGGGACATATCGTCCGCATTGATTTCTGGTCTTCAAATTCACCGGAAATGCTCCCATTCTGCCCCTCTGGCCCTCCAAGTGCAGTCCACCATGCTTGATGGGACGTTCTTATTATCGCCGGAGGCAATAACTTCAGTATCTCGGTTCCTTCCCTTTTCCCTTGTTATATTTTCCTTCATTGCCATTGTGTGTGTGCCTACGCAGGACACTGGCACGTCGTTTCTCACACAGCCGCCGGCCGCTCGCCACCCAGGTCCCAGGGAAATTCTAGTCGCGATCAAGTCGAGTGAAGATGAGCAAGACTAGAAGATAATTTTCCTGGCGAAAGAGTAGCAGATTTGGGCTACTTGGTTTTTTTTTCCCTTCACTTCGTTGAATGTGCGGGTGATTTTGAGAAGACGGTGAATTTGTCTGATCACGTTGCGGGAAGGCAGCACTACGGCTGCGACAGTGTCGTAGTCGATTCGTCGCCTTCCTTTCATCTTCTGCTCTCGTTGCACCCGTCCCCTTCCTATATTTTCAGGGTACACTAACGCTACCGTAATTCCATCGAGGTGTCGTCTTTCGTCTTCGAAGATTTATGTGCACGTGGCACTGCAGACGCGAATACAAGGTGGGAGGTGGCCACGCTCTAAAAACTGCGTGTCACTGGATAGCCAACAAGGATGATTCAAAGTAGGTTCCGCCAGTAGCCATGGGCGCAGGATCTGAAAGGGTGCTGGAACATGTCCCGGCAACGCCCGAGCATCCCCCAATCTCTCTACATACAAATGGAGCGAACTACGTTACAGGCAATCATCATCATTCCTCTTCATTGAATGCCACTGATTTTTAACTCAAAGGCATCGATGGGGACTTTGGGCCAGTATTCGGCACAGCCGTTGCATTTGTAAGTAGTGATCTTACGGCTTGGCTTGGCTTGGAAGCCCCGGCTTGGGCTTGGCTTGGGCAGGCTTTGGCTTCACTTTCCTCAAGCCCAAGCCCAAGCCGTCAAGTAGGGCTTGGCTTGGCTTGGCTTGGGCTTAAGCCGCGGCTTGCCAATAATTTTCCCAGTGCATCTGCTACGCTTTCATCGTCGTTCAATTACTGCCAAAAACACCAAAAAAAAAGTAATTAGATATCCATATTGTAGTCTGGGTTGTAATTATTAGGGCCATCTACTAACAGATCATCCCATCCTTCACCCTCCTTCCCACCGTCATCAGTATCCTCAGCATCGCACCCGGTGTCATCCATGAGAGCCGACTTACGGAACATCAAATCACGGTGTATCATACATTTGAGAACTTGTAACGCCTCAACAATGTCGGCCTTTGACTGGTTGCGTCTCTTGCTGATTGTAATCCCAGCCGAGAAAAATGCGCGCTCGCTGGATACCGATGATGACATCACAGCGAGATAGTCGAGGACCCTTGATTATCAGTTGGTAGGTCGGATCCAGAGTTCGGACAAAATTTCCTTTGTTGATGGACAATGTCGGTGTAGAATTCGGACAAAACCTCGGCTCAACAACAAGATGTCAGATCCAGAACAATAGCAAATTAAGTAATTTGCAGACAATTAATGATTTTTTGACGCTTTTTTTTTTTTTCAAAAAACTGAGGTCAGATCCAAGGTTCGGACAAATTTTTGACCGAGGTCTCACTAGATGCTGAATTCGGACAAAAATTTCATGCCAGACCACCTCGAAAGTTGGGATAAAATTTTTTCGAGGGCCCAAATTGGCATCTAACCTACCCACCAATGATCAAGGGTTCTGATAGTCGCGCGCAAGCGATGCCCGCACAGGATAACGGCGGTATTTATCTGAAAGATTAGAGATTATCAAGTAGCTGAATCCAGAGATTTTCGACACTTAACCCCCACCATTGAATCATGTCCATACCTGCAGGCACCACTTCGTGAGCTGTCAAATATTGCTGATACTCATCGAGCCATGGTTTGGGTGGGTTGATGGATCTATAATGCCGTCTGTCAGTGAGTTTGTCACATTTTAACACCGGAAATGTGCCGTCAATTTGCCCCTCCAAGCCGCGGCTTGAGCCGTCGGCTTGGGCTTCGGGCAACTGAAGCCCAAGCCCAAGCCACGGCTTGGGCTTCGCGGCTTCACGGCTTCAAGCCAAGCCAGGAAGATCATTATTTGTAAGTGAGTTTTACTTCTGCGCGTCCGTGTTCATCTCCTCGTGTCTCCCCGCGCTGACATACGCCATAGATTCTTTGGAATCAAATTCACGATTCAGCTCGCTTTGCGATCTCCGCAATTGAGCCCAAACCTCCTTTTGTGAGCTCAATCTGCACATGCTCGGCAGCACCACTTGTATGCGGCTTGTATTTCAAATTTCAGTAGCAAGCTTCTAGGTATCCGGCCTGCCTTTTCATCACTTGGGACACGGCGCTTTCTAGATTCAAGGTCACATCGATCTCCTAGTCCCGCGCTTGTATCCCAATGATGTCTGTTTTACATCCCACCTCTCTCACCTCCACGTCCCTCTTTGCCCCCGACGATGTCTGTATCGACTAATTTGCGCAGGAGAACGTTCCTTGATCTTACTGCGACTTGGAAATGCACTTCTAGCGACTCACTATCAGAAATATTACCCTAGGTCTCAACCAAAATGGATGGAAGCAATTCATGACTCTGGCTCGTACTCACTCAGATTGGCTTGGCTTTGCGATCCTTGGATTGATTGTATTCTGCGCTTTCCGGAGGGTTCTCGATGCGTCCTTCTGAATTAATTTTTCCTGGAACCTTTGCCCTTTCTCTTTTCGTAGTTCCTGAGGCTTCGGAGACTCTTATCTCTGGCCTGCCCTATCCAACGACACATCAACGGCCTTTTGCTTATGTTTCCACGTCTGTAAGACCACGGGCTATGCTTTTCGCCCCCGTCCGCACCCGCAAATGCTACGTGAATGCTCAAACGAGTTGCAACGGGTGCAAATTGCTACCGGAGCGCAAACATCGCAGGACTGGACCTGCCTCTTGTTGCGAAACCAAAGGGCGGTCGTTTGTCGCTACACCAGGTATCTCTATCGGATGTTGATCCTTATGGTTTCCTAGTGCACCGGTCCTTTCTACTACCACCCCTGCGTCTCTCCTCTGCGGGTAGTTCATATCAAACATTACGGTCGCGAAGGCCCTCCAATTAATGTTAACTTCAGAATTTTCGTTCAAAGTATGCGGATACTTAGAACCGGGGGCAGTATTCATGAACCACAACTGAAGATTGAAGTGGATGAAGCAGTGATTCATGTGTCTACGTCGGAGTCCAATCGTCATGGCTTTGCGATCCCTTGCATAGAATCATCGCACTGCTGTTTTCCATGTCGAGAGGGTTCCCATGCGCTTTTTTGCTCTATGTCGTCGTGCGCATCTTTGGCTCTCTTCCTCTTCTTAATTTCTCGAAGGACTCTCTCTCAACCATGAACTTTCCGAGACCCGTGTGCTCTCCGCCTACGCTTCCGTATCAAAGCAACGTCGGCCTTGCACCGGGATGAATGCTGCAACCCAGGGTGCGACGTGTGCAGTTGACCAACGCGACTGCTTCGGCAAATCACATGCATCTGGCGCAGTAAGTATCACATTCTAGACGTTGGGCACACAATAAATAAAACCGAAGCGATCGTCTTCTAAGAATTCAGCATCATTGAACGAGAAAAACAGGAAACCTACGACCGGATCACAGGGCCGGACATACCCCTCGAACATTCATCGTGCGAACATGCCTGCTGTTCCCCACGAGGCGGTGCGCTGTGACCAGGCTCTCCTTCGCCTCTGCCTCTATTCCACTGTTACAACTTTATACTTGTTCACCAGTGACTGTCAAAGTACTTGTCGAGACCTGGGCCCTCAATCTCACACAATCCACACCAGCAATGATTCGTCGTGGTAACGAATCCCACACGGTTAACAACTACATTTCTGGTGCGGGAAAAGGATGTTTGAGCAACAAAAGTTTCACTCACTTGTGCCCAGGAGGGGTAGGAGGTGCTGGCGGCGCAGGGAACGCACAAGGTCAAGGCGGTGATGGAGGACCAGGGGAGGGTCCCGCATTGAATTATGCATTTGACGCTGTAGAAAACTTAACCATGAACAGTCTGTACGTCAAAAGAGTCCCCTGTATTCTCTCCGGCATGCGCACTAAAGAGTTGTAGTGGCTTGCAGATTCACGACTCGAATTTATATACTGTTTCCGGCGACATGTCACTTATGATGATCCAGAACAGCCAGTTGCAGGGACCGCATCTCAGCCTTCCAGTGCCGGGCAGGAGCTTGGAGAGTGAAGTCTGCTGGTCTGAGGGATCGGGCCGTGAAATTTCTGGTGCCGCAAGGAATCTACGTCGGCAGGGCCATGAAATAGGCACCCGGCACACACCGTACAGTGCGTTTTCAATGAATTCCGCCTGTTTCTGGTTCTCATATCAAAAAGACATATCCTTCCACCCACGTCCCTCGATTATGGGTTTGACTGAACAAAATCCGTCCTCAAGCTCACATGCATTGTTCTCGGCACCAGCACCTGATCTCTTTCCTCATTTTATGTCCCAATTCAGTGGTATGCAAACTTCACCGCCTATCACCCTCCTGCCCTTTCATTTTGGTTTTCCTCCATCCGGTCCACAGTTGATACATCCTTCAGATTATCTGCCTCGCATTGATCAGAAAAATCTAAACCGCGACTTGATCCCATTTTCCCAGTATCAGTATGAATCAACTCCATCCTATCCACAGTCAACGGGTCCCATTGGAGATCTGCACTCCCATGATCGCGCCCATGTCACTGATTTCACGACTCCGCCCTCCTGGAATCACGAATATGCTGGGGCCAGGGACCAGGAGCATCAATACCGTAATGTAGATGCCCCACGATCCATACATGGTGGAACATTCATCACTGCAGGGAATATCAATCACCAGCATGGGGAAATAGGGATACATATCCTTTCTCGTGGAATTGCCTTGGACGCACTGTACAACTCTGCAGAGCGTTTTCCTCAGCCCAGATTCCATCCAGAAACACGCACAAAATTGCTCGAAAAGCTATATCAATGGGCGACTGAGCCAAGTGGAGCCCAGTCCATTCATTGGTTGCATGGTCCAGCTGGCGCTGGGAAATCTGCTGTCATGCAGACGCTGTGCGAACGCTTGCAGGATGCTGGGAAGATCTGCGGGAGCTTTTTCTTCAAACGAGGCGACCAAATGCATGGCAATGCGAAAGTACTCTTTGCAACTCTTGCTTACCAACTTGCCATCTGTCGGCACGAATTGAAGGCATTGGTCTCACTGAATGTGGAGATAGATCCTTCGGTTCTTGGGAGAGGTATGGATGTGCAACTACGCACTCTGATTGTTGAGCCGTGCAAATGGCTCCAGAATGATTCTTCTCCTGTTCTCCTCATCGATGGATTGGATGAGTGTGAAGGGCATCATATTCAGCAAGAGATAATCTGTTTAATACAGTCCACTGTGAACAGCCACTTCTCCAGGCTCCGGATTCTTGTTGCCAGCCGACCCGAAGTACATATCAAGGAAACATTTGAGGAGGAGATCTTCCAAGGAGTAACTCATTCCACCAATATTCAGCAGTCATTCGAAGATATCCGGACTTACCTCTGCGATGAATTTTCGCGCATTCATTGCAAGCATTCCACCATGAAGAACATTCCAACTCCATGGCCATCCCCACAGATTCTGGAATTGCTTGTTGAGCGGTCGTCAGGTTACTTCATCTATGCTTCAACGGCTATCAAATTCATTGGTGACAAGTATTTTTCACCATCCAAGCAACTGGACATTATCATTCGGAATCTCCCCCTTGATTCAGAATCCCCATTTGCGGCTCTTGATCAATTGTACATCCAAATTCTCAAGGAAGTTCCCACCCGCCATATTCACGTTCTTGGTCACATCTTGTGTGCTGTTGTTCATTTGGGGCCAAATCATGCGCTATTGGATATGGATGAACTGCTCAGTCTTGAACCTGGCAATGTTGAATTAATTCTCCGCCCGCTGCATTCTGTGCTGCAACTCTTGCCATTTGTACAGGTACATCATGCCTCATTCCTTGACTTCCTGAAGGATGAAGCACGGTCATTAGGTCTCTATGTTGGTTCTGAGGAGCACAAGGCAAAATTGGGATACTCAATCCTCAGAGCACTTTCATACACATATGATGATCCTCAGAAAAACCTGGCATATCTTTACCTCTACTGGTATGTGGAGGTGTATTCCCATTCTGAGCCTATCCTAACTCTGTGATACTTAGGGACCTCTTAGGCCCATCCCAAAATTGGATTGATTTTATCACTTCCATGCCACCATCTGCAGATCTGGTGCCCTATATTCAACTGGTCAATCTGGACTTTGTCCTTCGCTATAATTCGATCAGTATCCAACAGGATGTAGAGAAGTTTCTAAGTTGGCTCAAAGTGTGTCTTTCTACTGCATATTTCTTCTCAAGTAAATTCAGTTAGGAAGAAAATTCACCCTGTCCCTGAGGCTCTAATCCGCCGCTGGGAAGATTATCACTTTGCCCTCCTCTATGAATGGTTTCAAGAAAAAATCATGGACAATGTACTCCAAGAACACAGGAAGCTGGATCCAGAAACCAATAATAGCAACACTTTAGCACCATCCCTCAGCACAATATGTGCTTTGCATTCTCAGATGACAGGTGAAGTGCACACCATAGTTGCAGCCTGTTGGGAGCTTTTGTCCCAGTCTCCTGACCTAGTCCACATCTTCCATGCTGAGAGACTGCTTACCCCTGATCTAAGCAATCTATACGTTGGCTATTCCAACCAATTGTTTCGAACCCACATTGTGTTGAATCTATCCTGGGACACCATTCTGGGGTGCATCTGTTCTCTCCACCCACTCATAACCAATAAATCTGTGTTTTTTCACACACTTTTCCTGTTCCTGCCTGCACTTTGCCGAGAACTAGACCATCTCTACCCAGCAGTCATGGTTTCTCAAGACTTGGCTTGCGGATTTCTTCGACTCATGCAGCAGATTGGAAGAGGAGAACGGCCTATGTGGTTGTGGTAAGCAGAATAATCTCGAGCATAATCTCAGCTGAGCATATACCAATTTGTTACAGGAGATTGTCATTTGCTGGCAAGCATGGTTGTGCATGGGGCCAACACATCAGATCTTGCTCACACCCAGACCCCGAATTGCTACAGAAACTTGATCAATTTGTTCCACCATGGGATATGTTTTCAGAACGTTTGTGTCATCTTGAACCTGTAGAATTCTATGATGTAATTCAATGGCTGAAGGTGAGTTTCTGCACACTGGAGGCCAATTCTCATCAATCTGTAGACATCCTCCAACCCTCAACCCGACTTGATTGACCGTTGGCAAGGATATCTGGCTGAGAGTATTGTTCGAAAACCCAAGCATGACTACATCCTTGAGGATTATAGTGATGATGCACTAGAGGAGAGATGGCAGAATCATTTGAAGAGGGAGGCATCCTTTCACGGGCCACCTCAGGAAGAAGTGATCCAATACTGGGTGAGTGCATTGAGGAAAGCCAGGAGAGAGGATGAAGGTGATGGTAGGAGGACAGTAATGGCAGCCAGAAACAGTGAAGATGGCAGTGATTACAAGTAGTATTGTTGTGCTATGAAGTCCTTACTATTTTATTCTGAGACATGTGTCAAAAAAGTTGAACTTCAAAAGAATAAGATGATACATTGGAGAGGCTTCCTCAGGTGAAGGGAAAATAAAAATATGCTTGTTTCAACTTGCTTGAGCCTGGCTCCATCAGGTAAGCTCTCCCTTCCCCAAAGCAGCCTGTTCACAAATTTACGCTAAACTGAGTGACTCGTGATCAAAGTTGAACATCAAAACTGAATCCATCTCCCTCTCCAACTCAAATCAAAAACATAACCTTAGACATCAACAAAGTTCAAGCAGGGTTCTGGCTGAGCATGGCAGTCTGACCCTATGAACTGCAAACCAATATTGGATATGTTTGAACACTAATTGTTTGAATACTGCAGGAGTGTAATGCATTTGCTTGAATCTAACCTTTGACAAGGAATGAGAATTAATGGCACTGTGTTGCTTGAATAATCTAAGTAGCCCGCTGCACGGCAAAGCCCGCTATCTATTTTTCTTCCACGATCAGCATCAGAACCATCTCATCACAAGCTACAATAATGACATGTTTCTGCTCCGTAGTTCTTTGCTCGTGCTTTTCCAGTTGATTTTCTGCAAATTTTTGTCCACAGTGAACCCCCGGAATTTCCTGCGCACTGACTTGGCGAGACAGGTGTGTGAAAGACATGTCACTGTATTTTTCTGCATGGAGCAGCGTAGGCATCGGACCACAGCCCACCAGATTGTGTTTATTCTCAAGCAACAACCCAGTGCCCAAGCAGTCGAAAATGTGCTTCAGGGTTCTCTGGGTCTCCACAAAAGGTCCAGCACTGGGTTGCGGTATGCTACACAAGTTTGGTCTAGGCACGATAATATGGGTTGAAGTCAAGCTGCTTCGAGTCGCAGACATGCCTACTTGTCTTTTGGTTGTTCTTCACCGCTGGAAAGCAGTGTCATTGCTGATTACGACGACGGGTGTTGTGGCGGTGAGGGTGTGGTGGTGTCAGGATTTCTTTGAAGACGTCGTAATGTTCAAGGCACTCGCACGGAGGATTATAACACCACTGGCACGGAAATATTCTTTTCAATGGTCTATATCATGACTGACAGAAATATGACAAAGATGAATTGTATGAATCTAGTCCCTGTACCAGGAGTTTTCAACAAGGAGTACAACTTCCCTCCAACGGAGAAAATACACTTCGTTCTCTATGGTATTTGAACCGTTCCAGTCCCCTTTAACACCCCGATCGTTTCAACCACTGTTTGAATTTCGTACGGATTTTCGAGCAACTCATGGCCTCGCGGTTGAAGACTTCAAGAAGGAATATGAGGTCCATATATTAGAAAGCCTGCATTGAATCGTTCCAATACCACCACTGGTAGGTCCTTGCGAGATTCTTCTCGTTCACCACCGTGTCCCAATCAATCATTCCCTTCGGCCCCTTAGATCAGTGACTGACCAAAATTCAGTTGTATCAATTGGATTGGGTACTATGTCTGTAGCATACATTGTTGAGGCACGTGTGTGTAGGTACAGAGCCCCGTGTTCCTTTAGGAACCATTGCGGTTAACACGTACCTTCCTTCCTTCCTTCAGACCGGGCTCAGGAGGATATACAAAACTCGGACTGTAGATACATTCAAGAACTCGGCACATTTGCCGTGCATGGTTTCAAAGGCGGCACTTGCCATTTGGGGCAATAGAGCCTTGGCGGCAAGTCGGCAAATACTGTTATGTTCTTGCTGTCCGTCTTTCTTCTGTCCCACTACCATTACGCGAGACCAATAACCCACCAAACCATCGGATTATGTCGTTCCCGTCAATGCAAAGCACCCAGAGACTAAGGGTCAGCCAGGGGTGAAGGTTCATCGCAGTGGGCTTCCGATTTTTGGTACTGACAGACTGAGAACAGTTCGGCAGGCTTAAGCCTCAAACCTGTTCCCCTTTGCGTCGGATCGACAGCCCGTAACGATGGTTTCCATACGGTCATGGGAGTTGCTGTTCCTGCTTTTAAAATGGACGAGCACGGGACGGGTCCACCTGTTTAAACGGGACCCCTACCCGTCCGTCAACAGGTCGACGGACGAGCCGGAGCCCTAGGGAGCTTCATTGTCTAGAGGACACCTCCGACACGACATTAGTATGATTCATCCTATCAGATTATACCACAGACATTCACCCTCGAAATTTTCATTACACAGGCCACTCGCAGGTCGGTAAACGCCCCGCCCCGCCCTCATCTCTGGTGCACTAATTACCCCGCCTGAGGCGGGCTTCAATAAGTCTCACGCAAGTGAGGTGTGTTTGAGCGTGCATAATTTTTTGCGTTGTACACTGTGTCTTGGAATACCGACTACATACGCATACCTTCAATAATATTTGCCTTACTTGATGCTATTGTGATGCTATGGTGATTCCACTCAAAACAAAAAAAAAAAAAAAAAAAAAAAAAAAAAAAAAAAAGAAAGAAAGATAGGGATGAGATGAATGTGCGGAATCATTGAATCCGGAACACGAGTTCCCTCAAAACCGTTTCTAGCAAAATCTTCTAATCTGTGACAGTAAGCCCAGCTGCAGTTTCATCCTGAATGCCGAAGGCAAGCCGCAGCGGCAAAATAACAGCAGGTGGTACATTGGTATCCTGAACATTATGCCTCTTTTGTTCACAAGCACGGCACTTTCCTGGCTGATGTGCGAGGCTTGGGGCCAAGGTGCTGTGCATGCGTTGAAATGTACCGCCGTTGCAATGAATGTGCTGCAGGTGTTTTGTTGCTCCCGACCCGTCCACCAGCCATGTCCCTTGAGCCTTGGTGAATGCTTTGCGAGTTTGAGGCCATTTTGCGATACATCACGGCCGTCTTAGGACTGGAAGCTCGCATGCTGTCTTGGGTATCATACACTTGCTTCATGGCACAGCGCTCGTGCGTGGCCCATCTACTACAACTCCCAGGCCCGTGGGCCGTGGCTAACTTCCCTTCCTTCAAATCTGTGCCTCCAGCTCGAGTAAAACTGTCAGTCATCTATATTGTGGAAGATGGCAACGAGGTGGATTGGAACCCGCTTTTGTAGCACAAAGACTTCTTTAAATGATGAGAGGTTTGTCAACTGTTCTTTCTAGTCAATGCTACTCAATAATCTCTGTTTCTCCTTCTTCCCTACACCTCGAGTTCTCTGATGTGCTGCTTCTCTTGTTTTGGGTTGAACGCGTAAAGTTTTTTTCAGCTTGAATACTCTTTACCTGAAGGTCAACAATTTTTATTTCTTTTTATTGTCCAAATCCGTGAGGCATGTTCAGTTCTGGCACTTTCGACTTGAACGCATACATTTTTTGAGTTTGAACGCCGAGACTTGTTAAGATCAAAAACTCTTCACTTGAAGCTCAACATTTTTTTCCGTTCAATCACTCTCCCCTTAGAGGGCAACATAATTTTTTGTGATTCCAATACTGCAGGCCCGGTTTGAACATAATTGTTTGAAGCACTGAAGGATTTGCTCGAGATGCGAGTGCCATTCGAACCAGCGATATCTGTTCAAACAGCCAATTAAAAGGTACTGCACTTAAAATATCTACAGGGACCAGTTCAACGATTACAAGGGGCAGCCCGTCTGCATGTTTGAACCGGAGCCATAGGGGGTGTGAACCACTAGTATCATTGTGCATGAAACCGTTTGAGCTTGAACGCTACGGTTGCTGCTGCCAGCATCGAGCACACCTCCAGGAGGATGCATGTACTAAGGGCTGGCAATTTACCTGCCGGCAACGGGGCCTCGAGTCCAATGTCCTGTCCACACCAACACCCATCCAATCTTCCTTGGGGCCCTCCGGAAGATCACCTCTACGGTGCGCTCTTCTGCAGCGAGTCCAGATCAATACGTAGCACGCCAGATACGCTCGCCTATACCCTGTGCCACCGCCGAGGAAGGAATTGAATGGACATCACCTGCATCTGCATCCGCATCTGCACCGCCCCTTCCCTCCTCCTCCTCCTACGTCACCATCTGTGGCAAGGCTCCCATTCATTCAACGGAACGGCCGTTGAAGAAACAGCTGTTTTCCGGCCACTGTAGGCCCTATCCGTACGTCTGCAGGAATCTCGAAAGTGGCCGACAGACAGGTTCCATCCATCTAACTGTGAAAGCTGTTTCGACAGGTGTGTGTTGGGTGGTGAATAATCAAAATGGTATTGGCAGTTTCATTCAACACAAATATCATCTGGAACGTCTGAAGGGTCTGTAAAAAACTTCTACCTTGAACTTCAGACTTATCAAACTCCAGTTGAACAATTTTGTGTGATCTAAATTTGGAAATTGTCATAGTCTACTTCTATACGTGACTGCTTTTCTGGGTTAAAGCAGTACGGCTTGGCCAGTATGCATCTTCATAGGCTCGTGACCAGCCTGCCTACAAATCACAAAAATATGTGGTGAGTACTTTGCTGTAGGCAGGCTGGTACAATTCAGGACACACCAAAGGGCTGAGCCCGGAGCTTGAAATTTTGGGTGGTGCCGATTGTCGGCATCACGGTGCTATCAATTTTCGGTCGAAATCGAGGCTTCATAATTCATCATATACAGACTTAAAGAAAATAAAAATCAGATCCACCCTTGCCTTTGAAAAATTTCAAACTATGTTAATTTGAGACCAGAACAGGGGAAAAGGAAAATGATCGAACTCCGCGCCCAGCCCTTTTGTTTGTCTCGAGTTGTACCAGCCTGCCTATGGCAACGTGCTTGCCACAATGGTTGCTCATTGTAGGCAGGCTGGTAACAAGCCTAGCATCTTCACTTATTTTGGGAATCTGCACTGCTCGCAACTTCATTTGCAGTTCCCGGTCTCAGTCAGAATCACCTTTCCCTTTTGTTTCAGCATTTGTTTCAGTCTGTCCGAGATTCAATTCATGAGCCTTGCACTCTAACATGTGGGCAGGATCCCTAGCACTCGGGCATCAGTCAATGTTCAGGATCTTTGTGAGTTTTTTCTCAAAGCACAATGCAGTAATTGTCCTCCCTTGTCTGTGAATACATCCGAGTCTTTGTCAATGCGAAACCACAACTTCCCTCACACTTTGCGGCGGTAAATGGTCGACAAATGAGGTGTCTTAGATTTCTTAGTGAGTGAGCGCCGAGAGGGATCAGATCTCGGACCACAAATGTCCGAAACAGTAGTGACTTGAATTATTTTGGGTGTCGGAGAAATCCGACCTTTTAACTCAAAATACAAGTGGGCACAAAAAACATAATTTAGCGCTATGTTTCTCGGATTTCGCCCTAATTTTCATCACCTCAGGCTCGGGTTCACTCGGTTAATTTGCTAACTCTATCATCACACAAGGCCGGCGATAATTTGCAGCACACGCTTTGTCTTGTCTCTGCTTTGGTTTTGACTGGGCTGCTACGCTTCTCAGATTTCACCGAAATTTTCATCACGTACGATTCGGGTTTACCCGGTTATTTTATTAAGACTATATTCTTCTTCTATCCCGCTTGGTGTGGGGCTTTCTGCTCGTGCATTTTATGGAATGAGACTGTGAATCTTTGACACCATTTCTCAGACGTCTTCGGAATTTTGATCAAGACTGCCTTTCATCGTCCGCACAAGTGTGGAAGGAAGGAAGGAAGGAAGTGTATAACCTGCAGCGGTCCCATTGAGGAACATACGGGGACTGTACCAACATACAAGTGGCCCACAATATATGCTACAGACATCTACCAAGCCCAATCAGTTCGAACACCATACAAGCCCCAGGACCGCATGGGTCTCACGAAATGAACAGAGTAGACAGGAACAAGAGTTACCGAACGACATTATAACCTGCTAGAATAAACCTCTCGGCCGAGTCGAAAATAGCCAACATATGTGATGGCTTCAATGGCGGAAGTGGATAGGAAACCTCCAGGAGTAATCCGAATGGGTGTAGGAAGAACGCGCAATAGAATGTTGATATCTCCGGCCCAAGACAAATGCCCAGTTGAGAACAGATCAACCGAGTCGAGCAGTGCCCCACGCACCGTTCACTCGTCCGCGAGCTCCACCATATACCGAAAGCACGAGAGAGCAAGAAGTCGTCGGATTCGAATCGGCATCACGCCGGTTTCGGTAAAGAGAACAGCTAGCATCGAGTGGCGGTTGATACCGAGAAGACATCGGAGATGTTTTGGGTTTCATCTAGATGGTACGCGTTCATGTCAATCGAGATCTCGGCTGCTGAAATGAGGGAGCAGTCTACCCGAGCCATGTACAGCTGGAGACCCTCCTTCACAGGGAGAGAGCCAACCTAATGTTTCATGGCGGAGATGGCGTTGCTAGCGTTCTAGGCCTTCGCTGCTTTAACAGTGTCATTAGAAGAGAAAAAATTGGTGATGGTCGAGGTAAGCCAGATCCCAACATACTTGAACTCCTAGGGAACCTGCCAAAGGCGTGGAATAAGGTATGTTCCTCACGAAACAATACTCAGATTTTCGAGGAGGGTGGAAAGAGAGTCGGAACGATCGTCCGAACAGTTGATCATTGATCGTACTCCTTGCGAGTCAGGAGCTCCGGGCAGTTGAAGTGGCCCCAACAGGGCTGAGACACTCTCAACACTGTCCGATACGTCCCGAAAGTCACTTGTGACCCATGAAACCTCGTATTTTGGCTCTGGAACAGGAGAAAGATGGACACAGTGGAAGCTGTTTCACCATCCAATTGCCCAGGAGGTATGCAGCATTGTAGTTTGCCGTCAAAAAATTGCACCTTGCAATAGGAGGTAGGAATCATGTCAGACAGCCAATTTGCGCCATTGTGACAATGAATCGCGGTGCCAGTGGATGCTCTCATTCTCGAGGTAGATCATCTCGAGCGGGGCCCAATTTCCCAATTTACAGCACGCCGAGGAAAGTCTTCTCGGATGATGGTGGTAGGAGGAGAAAGCCTGCACGAGTCTCAGGAAACCAACAGAGAAAAAAAAGGAAATAAGAACCTGATACCGAAGAACATTGAACCTGTGTCGCCAGGCCTAACACCTTCCATGCAATGTGGCCGTCCGTGATGGTTGTCGGTTGCAGAAGTGCGAGGGCATTGTGCATACCACCAGGTGGAACACCGTCAATTTTTGAGATTGACATTGGTGTCAGAACCGTAAAACAGCATCGGTGGGAGTGAGTTACTTAGAATAGAATGGCTAGCACATTTTCCATCCTTGGTGAGCAGTGAAATGCGCGCGCTTTGTGGTCAATTTTGATACCGCATTGCTAGCGATCCTATCATTGGAGGCTTGAATTTCGTCATAACAAAATTCAAGATAAGAGAAAATGTGTGATGTGTGGAGGTGGAAGTTGACCGGCAACTAAAAACCATGCATGGTTCCCGGTTACTGTAACATGTCAATCGTGCAGAGTCCAGATAAACAAGAATAGGATCTCTGAATGTCGACGGTTGAGAGGAGGCAAAAGAGGAGGTTGGAATGATCATGCTGATCAAAATTCTCCCTTTCTCCTTTCGTTGCGAATCAGGAGCATCCAACGCAAGCGGGGCTTCTCGTCACCGTCTGAGACGTCCTGGAAACAACTCTCGACTCACACATCCTCGTCTTTTGACTGCGGACCAAGACATAGATGAACGCAACAGGCGCTGTTTAGAACTCTGTTGTCCACCATGCACACAGTACAGTAGCTCACTGGAAAATGTGCGCAATTTTGAAGCATTATGCGATGGCATACAGGTGCAGCATTGTATAGTGCCGTTGCTACTATGAATCCGTATGGATGCTCTCACTTTCGAGGTAATTCATCTCAAGTGAGGCCCTGGTTTAAACCTGCTGAGGAAAATCTTCGCAGATGATAGTGGTGGTAGGTGTGGATTACCCGATCAAATGTTTCTCTTTCCTTTTCCGGGCGGATGGGCTCGTCTGCGTTGCCCTAGGCAGGTTGGTACTTTTTGGGATCATCACAAGGGCTGAGCACCGAGGTTGAATCTTTTTCCTTGCCTCATTCTGGGCTGACTTCTACCGACCTGAATTATAAACAAATGTATTTTCAACATTTACAAGCATTATAAACAACATCACATCATCTATTTGGCTGCATGACCAATTGGATAAGTTGAAGTAAAGGTTTTACAAAAGAATGGTTCACTGTGCCAGAAAATTTGAAAGGCATCTCTCAAGATGAGTCAGAATGTCATGGTTTATACCAAAATCACCTCAGTACTGCTTTCAACACTATTTGCAGCAATAATCGGAAACCACGGCCAAATTCGGGTTTAGGCTGGGATTCTTACACCGAAATCAAGCACAAATATTGTATTTGCACGCCACAAGTTCCTAGGACTTCATCTGAGCTCTATTGTAAAAAGGTCTTTAATTTTTCCCGACCTCTCGGCCAACCCACCCTAGTTCCCGGTTTGTCATGCCGCACCCCCCGTAAGAATCCAAGTGCCCAGGAAATAAATTTGACCATGGTCACAATCGCCGCACTGTACAAAAAACCAAAATGAAATATGCGGCCCACCGCCGCTGAGATAAACCGTGTTAGAATGTTGGGCCAAGCGATATTAATGGTCGGAACGGTCATGCACTAACACTAAGATGGAAGGTGCGGCCAGCTTACCCCTGCACTAACTCGGTTCAGCTCGAGTTCGCTTGGATAGCAGCGGCAGAGCCGCCGCTGAGATGCACCGTCTTTCTGGTTGTTTCTCAAGCAAACAGACCGTGTTCATGATTGTTACCCTAATCCTCGCAGTACCAGTTGCTACGCCACTGGGTAAGTGATAGGCTCATTTCACATAAGAAAAACTTCAAAGTAAATTGACCGGGTAATCCCGAAGATTGTGTGAGAAATGCCATCGATTTTGCTTGCACAGAGTTTCGGCAGATCCCGGTAAGCTTAGCATTTCCCAAAGCGAGGTAAAGACAAGGACCAAAGGGAAACGGCCGGTGTGAAATAACCGCAGTCCCAGGCTATGTTGAACCATAGATTGATCTTGAATTGACCATAGAATCTTCCTAACTGTACATTCATCCAGATAGTGGTAATGCAGTGTATGATCAATAGTACGACGGTTAAAACGACACGAAAACGCAGCGCTGGGACACTCACATCAGGGTGCTGTGTAGGAAAAAGAATAAATCTTGACAAGGAAGGATTCAAAAGGGGGGCAACTAGGAAAGACGTGAGCGACCGGATGAAGAGACGAACGACAAAATGAAACATGCTCACGGGTAGCTCACGGGTAGCCATACGGAACGTCACAAAGCGAGATATGGCGGGTGGGCTGTGGGGAAGAAAAAAAAGTCAAAAAGAGACTACCAGGAGGCATACCTCGGCGTGACATTTAGAACGAAACGTGCATGATGCAGCCACTGATTTGAGGAAAACTTAGCATCTTCGCCAAGGCCACGCAATTAACCCACATTGCAAATCTCACAAAAACTAAGACATTGCGGATAATCCTACACAGAATGAGAGGCCGAATCCGAGTCGAACAAACTGAAACGAGGTCGCAACGACCCAACAGAAACCTCGGGATACAAAAAGAAGAACAGAATCGCTATAGGTGTGAGATCAGGACCCGTAAACAAGCACGCGGAGAGCATTTACAGACCGCATCTCATGGATTTCACGAGCCCATCCACCCGAGAAGAGGAGAGGAATAAAAAACATTTCAGCAAATTGATTGGGTAATCCACACTCGGGCGAGACGATGAAAGATAGTGTTGATCAGAATCCTGAAGACGTCCGAGAAACGTAGCACCTAGCACGCGGCCAGAGATTTCGGGTCGCATCTCATAGATTGTACGGGCAGAAAGCCACACTGAAAGTGGGGAAGAAGAATATATTCTTCTAGGTGAATTGACCGGGTAAACCCGAGCCGTGCGTGGGAGATGATGGAAATTTCGGCGAAATCCGAGAAGCGTAGCGGCCCAGTCAAAACAAAAGCTGTGAAATGACAGCGGCCTCGTGCGACAATAAGTAAACTACAAAATCGATGTTCCTGCCATGATGGGTCGCATGGTCAAGGGGAGCAAGTTTTCGGCGCAAAGCACAGAGGGACCAACGAACAAACAAATTGCAAACAAACAAGGGAGAGCAGGGAGGAGCGAAAATCGAAAGAACAAACAAAGACCAAACAAGGAACCATCAATTATGACGTTTTTCCTAATAAGAGCAAACATCATGTCAAAAAAACGACTTCGATCACTTTTTTCAAACGACTACAACACCCAGCTATCAAAGATAGCGGGCATTTCTGATTTGTCTGAATTTTTTGACTTGGCTGCAAGCCTGTTCCATCATAGATCTCAAACCTCATCCAACATCTTCATTGAAATAGTAAAATTCAGAGATTGCGGATGCGGGCCGCTTCATCAGTCTTGTATTTACATTAGCAATGTGCCAGTGGTCATTCCCCAGAGTTCAAATTATCTGCTGAAATCCCCAAGAAACTCGCTGAAAAATTTCAGCGTGAATTCTGTGCCGACGGAAAGATAGGGGTACACGTAATGATTTGACAGCACGATGTGACTGCTGGCGCTTCGTGACCAATCACCTTGCTTTTTTTGCCACCACTGCCACCATTAGATTCCAACATCCGCATCGCCCTCGCCAGCGCCTTTCGCCCTGCCCTCGTTGTTGTCAACATCGTGCTCGCCGCTTTGCATGCCAGCACGCATGTGGTCCTCGGTCCCTGCGAGCACAGCCGCGTCGTCGCTCGCGCCCGCGCCTGGGACATGTTGCATACAGGATAGTGATGATGACAACTCAAGCCCCTTCCGATGCAGGGTTTCGCTCTCGGATGGGAGGTTGCACGTGCAGTGGCGTGGGCTGAGGGCGACGTGTCCGCGTCCCATCTCTCGCGCCTCGAGCACATGCCGTCAGTGGAGAGAGTTTGCTAGGTTCGAAATGAAGGTGGGTGTATATGTCGCATCCTTTATTCTTGTTTTCTTCCTTCTGTACTTCTAGCGAGCATGCGAGACGCACCGGTACGCTTCATCATTCCCCGGCATGTAAGGGACGTGGGCACTTGACTGGTTTGCCTGCTGCCCCCTCGTGCCCTTTCCTCCCTCGTTCTTCCCTCCTTCCTGCCCTCCACCCATCGTCCCTCGTCTCCCGCTCCCTCCTTGATTTCTCTTTCCCGCTTTCCACTCGCTTCCTTTCCCTCCTCCCACGTTTCTCCTGCTTTCCCCACGTTTCTCCTGCTTTCCCCACCCATCTCCTCCCCTCTTGCTTGCACACTCGCTAACACCCATACCCAGATCCTCGTCCCGATGGTTCATGGCACCCCCGCCGAGCGCGCCGAGATGAGGCGGACAACGCTCGCGCTGCCGGAGGGGTGGCCCACCAAATCTGGTCTTGCAGCCTCCGCCGCCTTCTCCAGCGCTACGATGAAAGAGAATGGCAAAAGGATGTCTGCCCCACCCCAGATCACACTGCGACGATACTGACCGAATGGCACGTGCGGATGGGGCGGGGTGAGTTCCGCACCCCCTGCCATAGTGTCAACGTCCGCAAAGTTCCCAGCGTTCCCCGCGCGACGGAGCGGTCGGAACGCCGCTCTGCCTCCTTCCACTTTGCCGTCTGCATCAGCATCTGCATCGCGGGAACCGGCTGAAGGCGCGGCGGGCGAAGCGGTGGACGCGGTAGGAGGGGCAGAAAAGGAGGGAGAGGGGAAGGGCAGTGGCAGGGACAAAGCAGAAGCGCGGGGGGGAGGGGGAGGAGGTGGAGGACGCGAATGTGGCAGATTCAGACACAGAGGATGCGGATGGTACAATGCGAATGTTACGTCCCTCTCTTCACTCTCTTCCCCTTCTGCTTCCTTCCCTTCCTTGCCTCCTTGCTACGCCCTAAATACTAACTAACCCGGATTCCAGACATGCCCATGCCCTTCATCAAAGCCAAGCACGTGAAGAAGCCTTTCGACGACGCGACGACGCCCATTTCAAGCGGTTCCCGGTGGAGATAACGACCTATGATATTATTTCAAGGATCGAGCATTGGTTGGGGGAATCCATGGGGGTGAGTGTCGTGTCGCGTCTCTCCTTGCTCGTGCTCGTGCCCATCTGCCTCTTATACCTGACCACTGGTCCCTGCCTCGCAATGTGTTTGTGTGACCCACTCGCTTGCCTAACTCGCTTGCTTGACCCACTCGCTGACACTCCCCACAGATATGTCATTGTTGACAAAGGCCACTGCCTCAAGAACATGAACTGCGCACTCATGCGCGAGATCAAGAAGTATAGTAACGCAGGGATGATGGTCTTGACCTGGACACCGTTGCATGTGAGTTCCCTCTGAGTCTTTCTCTCTCAACCCTGGCCCAGCGGGGATGCGAGGCCATGTTCTCCATCGCTCTGAACGGAGTACAGTGGATGCAAAGGCTGCACCGTCGTGTCCGCCTGCGACCGCTTTCACACGTACATGTTTCGTTTTTCACTTTTTTTTTGCCCACTTTTGTCTTTACATTTTATGTACACCGAGTTTTATTTTATAACTTTGCCCCTTTTCGGACTTTCTACGTCGCTGACACAGGCTCGCTGTACTGCCCTTCCTGCCCTTTATTCCTCCACTCCCATGTTTCCTTCTCTATTACTGCTCCCAGAAGAGCTTTCACCTGCGACAGCGAGGGAATCTATTAATTGCAAACAGTTTTCGTGTGCTGAGGAGATTCGCTAGAAGGCATAACGGTCCCAGAATACGCCATTCTCGAACTATTGAACATCGCCGATGGCAGGCGATAGGCCTCAGAGATAGACCAGGGCACGGGCGGGCAGGGACGACTCGTCGACTAGACATCACGCGTGCCCTGAGAATCCCAGGGCATCGACCGCGGGAAGCGCGCCGGATGCAACGCCTCGTGGCCTCGTACTCCCCCGGGCCCAGCAGGTCACCATTCAAGGCAAGGACCAGAATTGAATTGAAAACGAGCAACGCACCTCTGGAATAGGCAGCTTGTCGTCGGGAGGTCGGAACGTCCGCACTCTTACTGACTCTGTTTTGGCGGGGTCAGTGCGGCGTGATAATGAAGGGAAGGGGAGGAAAAGTAAGAAGGATAAGTACAGGCGGCGGCAAATGGGCCCCCACTGTGCGACATGAGACGCTGTCACCCACCGTCGCTCGCAGCAGCCTCCATAATCCCGCGGCACGCGGTCCCGAGTCCGATGGTGGGCGATAAGGCTTCGAGGCTGCATGCGGCGGGATGCGTGCACGCCGTTACAACAGATGCGCTCCTGGGACTCCAGAGGATCGGACTTGGATGGTGTGCATGCAGCTTCCATGTCCACCGACATATTGGACTGCGTACTACCCGTACGCTGGTGCCGAGCGCAGCGATAAGCCTGCCCATGGCCCACATCTGAAAAACGGAACGGGAACAGGAAAAGGAAAGGGAAAGGAGTAAGGACGTACCATGTAACCGATCCCCAAAATTCTGCTCCAGCACCCCCATTACAGTCCGCCTACAAGGACGATATACGAGCCGTCGCTGGCGATCAGATGGATGGAAGACAGCGCCACCATATTGAAGCTCGAGGCCAGTCTCGCTGGTGGGATGCGTCAGCGACCATGCGAGAAAAAGAGGAAGATGAGAAAAGAAAAAGAGTGGTGGGAGAGGGACCCTGCGTAGAGACCGAGTAAACCGCACCCTTGGAACGCCTGTAAGAAGAGCACGCCATGCACTGTAGCTCACTCTTGGTTCAAATGTATGCTGCGGGCATACTAGTCCGTTGTTAAGCACGGGGGTCCGATCGGGGTAAAACCTTATTACATAATCATGTTTTGAAGTCCTTGCCTCAGCTCTTGAACCTCGGATATATCTTCATTAGGGAGTCGAAGATGTTTTCTGTCTGCCCAAATATTTCCATAATTTTTCAGTATCATGGGAAGAAGCTATTGACGATTCAAATTGATAGGTTTTTGGCACATTGATGTTTTGACGCGTGAGTTGTTAAGCGGAGATTATGTAACAAGCTTTTACCCTGATCGGACCCCCCGCGCTTAACAACAGACTTCAACAAACCGAGGTACGAGGTTGATCTTGTTGAAGCGTCTGGCTATGAGAGACTACAGGCATACTGACACTGAGCACTACTGCACTCACCTTGGGTGAAGATGATTCTACCACATTTCTGAATGTGTAGATATTAGGTTAGCCATTCAACGTTCCAGCGGTTCGTTTTTGTGCAGAGCCAGAGTATAGGATCGAGCGGAACGAAGGGTACTTTCGTTAGGTGATGAGCGTTACGGCGAAGAGCAGATCAAACTCCGCTCGGCTTGCTCCGACTCGCTTACTGTCTTGCAGCTCTTCTACGATGTCCGTCATCCCAGGTCGACAAGTTCCATTGAGTTGGATCCTTACACTTGTTATTCTGTGCATGCACCTCAAAATCATCTCAAGTTCGTTGAAAAGGGCCGGTTGCTGCCGTACCGGTTGGTGGACGCCGAGGGGTGACTGCATTCGAATTAATCCTGGAAATTCCGGGTCTTGGATAGACTATTTTTGATTCTTTATCTTGTGTAGGACTCTGTTCTCTGACTCAGACACATCAGTTTCTTTCTTTTGTCTTCTTGATCTGTTCGACCGCGGACCCTGAATTTCTCTTAGGAATGGTATGACGTTGTTCTCTCGAGGTCAGAGTCCCTTCCTCCCGAAATTCTCCATGCTCATAATCACGTACACTCAGAGGTGGGCACGTACTGGTAGCGGATGGTCCGCGTCCACCACGCATATGTTGGAAGCGAAACTGCGTGGAAGTCGCTCATTCGAATCGAGCTCAGGCCATATCGCCAGTATAAGCAATTGCTTTTTTTGTCAATTCCCATTTCCTTTATTCATCCGCTGCTAAACCTGATATTGGTGGGCGGGTGAAATCTTGCACGGGCCATCTTATTCATCTTTAGAACCTTTGGTGCGGCGGGATATGTTCTCAATACTCGGTGACTCGGAGTGCAAGTTGCGGTCAAAAGCAACTCGCTACTCGAATCTGAAACGAAACGCAGATTAAGTGTGCAATGGATCCGTGGAGGTGGTACCGCACCTCCATTAAACTTAACCACACTTCCTGCCGAAGAAGAAAAAAGAATTCTGCGGATCACCTGTCTGACTCGGACTTGGCCGTACGTCCACGATAGTCTCAGTTTCTTTTCTTCTTCTCGTTTTTCTTTGTCTCGCGTTCTCTGACCCTCCAAAGCATGGACTGTTGACCGTTCATCATTAGGGGCTCTCGCACACGGCTATTAGCATTCTTCCGAGGTCGCCGTGCACCTCAAGGACTGTTTCTGTGTCTGCTTCGACTTGAATCAAGCGAAAATGCAACTGGGAATGGCCCGATGGGGGTGGATCCGTACCCGCATTAAGCATCAGATCTATTCAGGCAGAATGGACGAACTGGTAGCACTCCAAACCTGCGGGTCCGTTCTTGATTAGAATTTGGAACATGCTTGAATTTATTCAGTAAAATTCGTTTGCAAGATCTCACGTTGAGGCTAACTGATTTGAATTTCGTTGGTTTGAATTTGAGCATGCTTCTTCTGCGATTGTCCAATAGCCGATCCGCATTCCACATCTTTGAGTTGTGCACGGAGATGGAGGTTCAGACGTCAAGTACATCATTATAATCCGACATTGACGAAGGAAGATCGTATACCTCCAGTCCAATCTCTCACGGAACTGCTGATTCAGTTAGTTTTCGCTGTCATTTTCTTAGATATGGTGCAAAATCATTCGCATAGTATCCACAAGAAACCATGGTGAGGCATCGGTATTGGTTTGGTGTTTGAAGATTAAATGTCTAGGCTTTCAAACTACACAGTATCTGATCGTGCGTGATCTCTTCACACTGAGCTTCGAACGGCCGCTGTGTTCCGCCCTATTGGCACCAACTAGCAGCCGCTGCCGAGTGGCGCCATGCATGCCGAATGCTGATCCAGCCCCGGTATGTGCGGCTTTAATCGGCCCGGAAGCTACTGGAATTGAATGCGAGTCCAACAAGACCGGTTTAAACTATACCGAACTGCCTACATGTCCTCCCACCTTAAATCAGGATTTGTATCCAGTGCCAGATGGCTCAGTCCCGACTCAAACGGGCGTCTCCTGCATAAAACAAGGTGGACCAATATCGATTGTGGTACTGTAGGATGGTTCAGGTTTAAACCACATTGTCTCCAACAATAGATGGGGTTTAAACCATTTGGTTCAAACTGGTTTAAACCACCCTCCTATAATCATATAGGGAGCAGGCTTTGGTTTGAACCATGGTAGCTTAAACTGGTTTAAGCCATGGTTTAAACCACGGTTTAAACTGGTTCAAGCTAGATGGCTCAAATCAGTTCAAACCAGATGGTTTGAACCAATGATGGTTTAAACCGGTTTGAACCAAAGTTGTTTGGACATGTTTTTTTTTGTCTTGACTCTTTCGTTTTTTCCTCCTCTCTTGATAACAGTACTAGAATCATGGGGATCTGTCCAGCGATTACTGAGACATGGCTCAATCATTCCCTAAAACAATATATGGTCAACCTTGTAGTGCTCAATGAGGGCTACAACTTCCATTTTTGGTAGGTGCTGTCTACCAACCTGTCGTGTCTTGAACAATTTTTTCGCAATTATTCACAAATTTTCAGTGATCTTTGAGTCTAAATGGTATGATTTTCCTTTTTTGGAAGGAGTCGGGGGTCAGGAGGTGCGTGGTCACTGATATTAAGAGAGGAGCAAAAAACGAGAGAGTCAAGACAAAAAAAAAAAAAACATGTCCAAATAACTTTGGTTCAAACTGGTTGAAACCATCATTGGTTCAAACCATCTGGTTTGAACTGGTTTGAGCCATCTGGTTTGAACCAGTTTAAACCGTGGTTTAAAACCATGGCTTAAACCGGTTTAAGCCACCATGGTTTGAACCAGTTTGAACCACCATGGCTTGAACCACTCCAGGCTAATACAGGGCACTCTTATGGTAACACTACAGTGGGTTTAAACCAACATGGTTTAAACCATAACATCTCCAACGACATCGTTGGAGATGACATGGTTTAAACTCAAACCATGCGGTTGCTGCTTAACTCGGAGCTACATCCAATCGCAAAAAAAACGGTCCCTTACATACGCATGGGTCAATCAATTTCGAATCGGCTTACATGCCGATTACCTTTACAGTGGGTTCCCTTTATTGCCAGTTGAGCGGCTCTAGCGTGGGTAACGTTACCCAAAGGCACGCACTAGGCTGAGCACGCGCAGATCGCACGTTGGGAGAGGAATGCTGGCAGGCTGATAACAAGTATAACGACAGTGGAGTCGTCTTGAACAATGGGACAACCTGGCTGAGACCAAAAGAGGTTGATATACATCCCCTAGGACAGGATGCATTGAATTTATTTCATTCCAAGATGCATCGGAAGCCAGAACGTCGGGCTCAACGGGGAGATGGGTACCAAGGTGAGTACAGCGGGGAAGTAAGGAAGACCAGGATGGTTGCTGACGTGTTTCAGTGTTGCGGATGGGTATAAATACCCACACTGGTGCCTCAGAACGGTCATCCACTCTCTCTTCTTGCTCCTTGTCCTCACGCTGGATGCCACTGGACAGACGTGCAACGGCGCTACGTGTAGCGATACCGAGTGCTGCGCATTAGACCCTAGGGGTGTGAGCTCGTCCAATTTCTCTGTAGGGTCATAGGTTTAATGCGATTTAGGCTCCGAGATGTATGGCCAAGCCGGACAGCGGCTTCAAGACGGCTGGGAGCACCGGATCACTAGGGAGACACTAGGACCAAGTGTGTTTGTGTACGATACTGATCACTCCAGATGCCAGCCAAGTTCTCGAGGAGGTTTGTTCAATTTAACCAATTTGCACCACATCCATATATTATGGCAAGATAATCTGAGCAATATTTAGGAAATTTGGCTGAGGATCCGAGCAGCAGTGAGCACTATGCCACTATCAGCAGCTGGAATGTACGATATCAGTGGATGTTGTGGAACAAATCCTTTGAAGGTTAAATGAATGCATGACCTCATGGCCAGTCTGCAGGAGTACAAATAGGAGTGGCAAATTCCGGCATTCCCCAACACCTTCACTGCGCAGCCCATCGCAACTCGCACTCATCTCATGTTTCCCTTCCCGAACTTGTTTGTGTCCATCACCGCCACCCTCATCATTGGGGGTGTAGTGCATGCCCAGGATCTCTTGGTGGGTTCTCCATAGCATGACCCTTCTGGGGATAGTTGATGATGTATTCCTTGTCTAGCCTGTCCCTGTACGTTTCACTGCCTATTCCGACAACGACGGTGGTGGGGCTAGCACTCAATACGAGGTCCTCACGGATATTTGCCAACCTGCGACCGGTGGAACATTCCGAAGCGTCAACATCAGGGAACCGACCCTGTTCGTTTGCGTCTATAGGTATGTATGCATTGCCCCTAAAAAGCACTGTTCAGTGACATTATGCATCTAGGACCTCCGACTGTACACACGCTTCAGGGGACGGGCTTAATCAGGCCCACAGCTACCCATTTGATAAGGCCATCAATAGCGACAAGGATACCAACAGTATCAAATTTTCGACAGACGGTAACTTAGTCTGTGAATTCTGAAGCAAATTTGTGGGAGTGTTTCCGCAGCGAAATGTTATTCTTGTTCCATGTTACATCCCCGAGAATGGAGTAGCACCCACCTTCGTCACTGTGTTACTTTGCTTAGGAATGAAAAAGTTCGTGAGTTTGATGGAAAACAGTGAAAGTTCGTCATTTCGACAGATATCTGAGAAAGCTCGTCATTTTGACTAAATTCTGACGAAAGCTCGTCACTTCCGGGCGCCATGCGTGGTAAGTGTATTGTTTGATCACCGGAATTACGGAACGACGCAAACAGAACATTCCTCTCTTCTACCACCACCACCCGCAACCCCTGCGACGTTCCCGACGCGCCCCCAACCCAGTGAATGACTGTCTGCAGGGAAAACGGCACCTAGGGCACGGTCGTCGAACCAGACCTCATCGCAGGCAGGCAGTGGAAGCCTTTTGTTCCCGGTGGTGGCATGCAGTTGATTTTTTCTGACTCTGTCCATGCACTGACCCAGAGCTTTCCATGCTCAGCAGGGGCATCCTCGCCAGCGTCAACCCCCAGTACTTCAAATGTGGGCATATTTGAGCCACCAAAGGAATGTATCCCGCCGGGCCACGGCATCGCTAGTGCACTTCCCCTGCATCGCCGCTGCACATCCCACATTTGACTCGCAATCAACAGAGTCGGCAGTCGCAGAGCCATTTCGAAGGCGGTGGAGATCCGAACGGATCGAGCAACGTTCTAAACGTGTGGGACGACGTAAATCATTTTTAGATGAGCTGTCCGACGCCCCCGACAGCAACAACATGCACGCCCGAGCTGCCACGCCATTCAACAAAGATTTACTCTGTCTACTCCAAACGGTAAGCACTGATTTGACTACTTGAAATTTTTTTATGTACTCTTTGTATTTTAGAGCAGTTCAGGATTTGTAAATTACCCTGTCGCAGGCAGGGTATGATTGGCTAATAGCAGGCGTGTAGGCAGTATAAAATACAGCTTAAAATGTTAATATTCCATAGTTGATGACTATTGGGCTGTTCTCTACCCCATTCCACATGAATTCTAGTGTTCTTCGCCTCTTTTTCCACCCAACCTCGATATATTCGACAGGGATTTAAAACGAACATCGGCCTGTCTTGCCCTCGCTCCCAGCCGAGTCCCCCGAGCCACTAACCATTGTCGACGGTTCTGGAATTTATGCGGCGAGTTCCGGAAAATGTGTCATGTTCCAAGCAGAGCCTAATACATGCGGAGCTTTGATGTGTCGGCCTGGGGAGATGTATTGTGCACTGTAAAGAATGTCTCCACCATCCAATAAATGTATCTCCCGGGCTTGATCGACCTCGAACACGAAACGAGGCCAGCTCGAAAATGTTCTGGCCTCACATCGTCATCGTTGCAGTAGCACCTCCTAAGCGCCCAAAGCTTGGACCTCTGAAAGGGTAGGGGGTCGAGAAGGGTGGTATCAAAAGGAGTGCAATGAAATAGGATCCGAAATACACCTATGACTGGCGATGCACTTTCCACGTACACGGTCATGTGGTCATTAGGGTCGTTCACAGTTGCCCTTTTTCCCGCCCTTTTTGCCATTCTCTTCGTTTTTTGCCCGGTTTTTTTTTCCCTTTTTCAATTAGAAGTACAAAAAGGGTAGAACACCAAAAAAAAAAAAAAAAAAAATGGGGTTCTACATGCAATTCTGAGGGAAATGGAAAAAAAAAGGGCGTAAAAAAGGGCGCAAAAAAGGGCAACTGTGAACGCCCCGGTCTGGGGCTCCCTTTTTCCACCCTTTTTCGCACCCTTTTGCCTCCTTTCTCCATTTCATGCAGCCGGGGTGCTCCTATTGTTCCTCAAAGGTCAAATACCGACTCGAATGTTCAAAAAGGACTGGAGTGAAAATTTCTGGATTTTATAGCTCACTATCTACCAAACATGCAAAAAAGGGCGCAAAAAAGGCTACTGTGAACAACCCTATTGTCGGCTGCCCAAGTAACAAGCTTTCACAGTGTCCAGAGGAAGTGATGAAGTTCTACTACGTCTGGCTTGAAGTCACGAATTTTCATGGAAAGTGATCAAACTCACGCACTTTCGCAATGCTAAGCGAAGCGACGAAGATGGCGCGGACTCCCGAGAATGTAAACCTTATGTAAATCTACATGGCAGTCTTTGACTGTTGGAGTGGCCTCGAGTGCGTTTTTTGTTCCTAGAATAATCAAGAATCATTTGGATCCAACTCACGGCACTATATATGCCTGTTATATGAATGACGAGACACGCCTCCGCTTCGCTTCGGCAACAGACATAGTGAATGGTCGTAAAGAATATCAAACCTCTTATTCTATTCAGTCTAATGCTGGGGTCTCTGCTCTTGCTGGACACACTTGGTCTTGGTATATGTTGGACTCTCGGGTCTCCAATCTGACAGATGCACTGGTTTTTTGTTGGGAATGAGGAACAAGGAACAAGACTTGCCGTTGCTTCGCTCCGGCGTATGTTTCTAATGTGGCTTGTCAATGACTAATATAACTGCAATGTCTCTGAGGATAGACCGATAAATGGAGTTTGTTTCGCCAGACTTGTAAGCCGCCTGCTAAATCAATCACACAAAGGTGAGGAGTAAGATGGCATTGGGGAATGCAGGGAAATTGCCACTGTAATGTATTGAGCCATTGCTGCAGACGGTATAGAGCTCACGTACGCAAATCCCACTCCAAAGCAAGTGGCCGAGAAGCTGTGAGACGGCCAAAAAAAGCCATTGATGAATTAATAATTGCTGTGCGTGGTAAATAAAATGTGCGGAGAAGCTTACGCCCTGTGAAAAGGCTGCCTATTCATCGAGTTTCTGAATCCGACCAAAGCAGTCAAACGCGCAGCACGGGCAGTCCATTAGCTTGGAGGGTGGAAAAAAGTGAACGCAGACACAGCGCTTTCATTCTAAGACCTTAAGTCGTCATAACGCCTTAGAGCAGGTTGTTGAAGCGATACCTCATAAGAGCATGACACAGCGAAAGAAAAAATCAACTATGGGCTGAAAAATATGCATTTCGAAAGGCTTACTTGAAATCGGGTGTAATGGCGGTCACCGGTGTGAAGCGAGAAAGATTTCTATAGCTTCAAGGCTAGGTTTTTGACAGAAAATTGAACATGACACTCACTTGCTGCAAAGTTACAGAACACATCCACCTTTGCGTCATTCCGTTCAATTCACTCCTGTACAATCCGGCATTTTGGAGCTGCCGCTCCGATAATTAATTGATGTGAGACAGTCGTTCTCGCCGTCCGATACATACATGTGCAATACAAAATTGCTACGAGACTCCAGAAATGATATCTGCACGCAGCGCAATCACTGGATTCAAGGGGCCCCTAGATCAGTTTGTCAAGGTGTGTGTAGGTCTGGTAAGGTAAGCGTAGTCGGCTACACAGGCTCTGTGTAGCTGAGTCTAGGTGTATCTAGGTGTGTCTAGGAGCCTGTGTAGCCGCCTACACTCAGCTCGCCAGACCTAAACAGACCTTGGAAAACTGAGTGTAGGTCTGTGTAGGTCTCAGTCTAAGACCTCTTTGAACGGAGTGAATATTACAGTGCTCGTAGTTTAGGTTGGGGGCACATGTACGCATCGGTTGGACCGGGAGAGTGCTGGTTTCACAATTGATGGTGCGTCACAGCCCGTAGGCGACAGTCCATAATTCCACGGGTACTCTATTATTCTGTGGTTATCGTAGCCTATTCTGTGGCTCTACGCATCTCTGCGGACTTCACAGGACATTTCTGATATACCATGATGGGAGTACAGGTGTATCACATCAATGTCGAAAAGCTCACGATCCTGGACAAGGGTGATTGTGCTCCGTGGAATCCTCCTTCTCCCAAGCTCTCTTCTGCCGCGCAATCGACACCTCCCAAGCGAGCGCGCGGCCCCGTTGATAGCGTCTTCGATGACCTTCCCCGTCCCCAAAATCTCGTACTGAAATTTATTGTTCCTTCCTCGTGGCTTCCTCCGAATAATCTGTCCCTCACGGCTAGCTCACGGCTATTTTAGGCTAGTGGGCGGTCGGCCAGCTTCTACCAGCATATGGCTAGGTACCCATTTTCAATGGCGAGCACGGATGGCACCTCGGCTAGCTGCAGCGATGCCGCCCTTAGGCTGGTTTGCCGCTGAATGCAGCGATTCGCTGAGGGAATCCTTGAGCTTAAGCGAGTTGAAAGCCTGGTCATAATATCCGAACAAGCTTGGGATAAGCAGTATCAAGTACAAGTCTGCTCATGACAATCATCGCCAAGCAGACCAGTGATAGGGCGTGCGGCAGAGCACGCATAAAAACACCAAGTTTTTATTCAATTTTGAACTATCTACAGGAGAACAAGTGAGGTATTAGATTGAGAGCGTACACTCTCCTCAGAGTGGTAGGCTACGCTGCTAATGGCCGAAAGCCGACAGGCCACTATTAGAGCTACAACTCAACTATGCTTCCTACGGGAGCAGAATTCGGTTGGAACTCCTTACCGTTGGGCTCTGGGATGTTGCGGTAAGCACCGTCTCAGTGTGCTGGAGGCGACCAAGAGGAACTATTATATCGAAAGGCCAGCTGCGGTACAAGCAGCGCTCCAGAACCCTATAGACAAGATAAGAAAGCCGTACCGTACGGAGGTTTCTTCCTGTGGGAAGACCAGACTTGATTGACAGGAAGCGTCAAATTACTTACGGGAGCACCATGAGTGCATACTGTGCTAGCTCCGTTGTGTGGTATCCTAGGAATACCCAGACTTGTACCGCATGGCATCGCTGGGTTGCTCCTGCCGCACGAAGGAGTCAAGTAATTAATTGAACCGGCTCGTGCCGCACACCAGAGACTTAGAAGAGATGAACGGTTGGCCATCCTGCAGGAGCAGCCAGGAAGTGGACTGCCAGCGGTCCTGCTGTGGAACGTTTGGGGCTACCGGAGAAGCTTGTGGGGCCTCCCATAAGGAGTTTCACCACCGATCAGACGGGATGACTGTAGCAGGAGCAGTTGCACCTACCAGATGCACCCTTGAGGCCTATCATAGAACTTAGGGACCGTACCGCACGAGTCCCGCAACTCAGGAGTGAGGAATAGATGGTTGGGGTCGTACCGCAGGAGCAACTGGGCTCATACCGTAGGAGGTCAAGGTCCGTTGTGCCTGCCGTGCGATCATGGAGGAGTGTTGAAGATCAGATTGTAGTTAAGCTGTTTGCACCACAAGCTTGACAACCAGCACGCCATACTGGCACCATACCGGAAGGACGCATGGGCTTGTCCCGCAGGAGTGCCATTTTACCCACAGGAGCTAATATGTCCCTTATTATTGGCCATTCGTCCTGCCATGGGCTTGTTCCTTAAAGATCCGATATTTTCCTTAACTCCTTATGTGATTTTCAGTTTGTATAAAAAGGACAGTATTAGTTTGTGTAAAGTAGTAGACTACCTACCCACGCATACAGGGCATTGTAGTGGACTCTAGAACCAAATTGACAAGACTTTGAATCTGAACGGAAGTGCACAAGCCTTTGAAAAAGAATAAGAACGTTGAACCACCTCGCCGCGTAGTGTAAGAGCCTCGCCCTGTAAGGAGAGCTTGAGCCAGCTATTCCGCCATTGGAGTTCCTTGTTCCGATTCTAAGCAGAGATCAAAGCGTCTGTCAGAACGGAGACCCAAGAGTCCAATGTATACTGTGACCAAGCGCATCTGGCAAGAACGAGAGACCATAGAGTCCGACTGAATAGAATAAGAAGTTTGAAGTCCCTCCTACAGCACGAGTGTCCACTAAGCCGCTGCTACCCATTGCACGGTTAGTGTCCTGCTGCACGGTGTCCCTTTGCTTCAGTCTTTGAAGTTGGTCTCTAGTTTTCCATTGCCTCTACCCTTCGTGCGGTACAAGAGTCGAACCCGCGAGAAGTGCTCGTACCGCAGGAGTATATCTTGCTTGTCCCGCACAAGTGAAACAGTTTGAATACAACATCTTGAAGGGTGATACGTACCCTACCTCCCCAAACACACACACACAAGAGAGTATTGGATTGGAGTTGTGATTTGATTTAGAGGTTTTAGGATTGGATTGAGTTAGTGATCAGCTTGCTGCTCTCTCTGATTGTATTATCCTTTATATTGGATATTTCATGGCTGCACCCCAGTGCACCGTTTCACCGGCGCTGGCAATTATAAGGGAAATGAGAGAAAAAAAAAGGACACAAAAAAGGGCGCAAAAAGGGCTACTGTGAACGCTCCAGTCTGGGGCTCCCTTTTTCCATCCTTTTTCCACCCTTTTTGCCTCCCTTTTGTGCAAAAAAGGGCGCAAAAAGGGTGAAAAAAGGGCGTCAAAAAGGCTACTGTGAACGACCCTAATCTGGCAGGAGAAAAATGTACTTACAGGAAAGGGATGACAAAAAATGTGATCGTCCGCCAAAAAGCACTTTCATCGCAACGTACATAATAACCCATATCTAAAAGTAGCGGGAATACTTCATTTCAACATGAGTTGCGGAGAAATATTTTTCTTGCCAGCCAAACATCGTGATGCCATGTGAACCGCTGGGATGGGGACTGAAGGTGAAACTCCTGCCATTTTGTCCTAGCATCTTCACCAATCCGGGCTGGTAGTCATAAATGTGTGGTGAACATTCAATTAAGCATGCTCATTCTGCCGTGCATTCCTTCTTAGCGTTGAACTGGAAACACCATATTTCCTTTCTTCCTGACCTTAGAATCCGTTGTGTCTGGGCAGTGGGAAAGGACTCGGAGGGTCGCTCCTTGAAGGGAGACGATTCACCGTTGAGAAAGGTGGTTGATTTCAACACTACAGCCACTACATGTCGATGGTTCCCTTCTGTGAAGATACACCATGATCAATGCTGCCCAGGTATGGCCACATCCTGACAAATCATTCCAAAGGTGTGTGCCGCCAGGAATTGTGATGCATATCATCTGCATTCATTGTGGAGCTGTTCATGTCACTCTTTTCACCTTGCTCTGTCCTGCCCATATAAAACCTGGGTACCCTAGCAGGGTTCCGGTTTAAATCGCATCATGTCCAATGATACCCCTGGGTTTAAATTGGTTTAAACCGTGGTTCCAACCAAAACCAGTTTAAACTGCGGTTCCAACCAAAACCGGTTTCCACCACGGTTCCAACCACTCGGAAGCTCTGGCTCTGCCAGCTCAAACTTTGCTTGCAGTCAAAAAGGAGCTGAAATACTTAGAGTCTTTCTCAAATAATCATACATACAGCAAAATAAAATTGGATCAAGTAAACAGAAGACAAAATAGAAGCTATTCACTGGGCGGCTATTCAAACACCGTGGTATTGTGACCCGTTCGAGACTGGCATTAGTCGCCTGTGCTCAAGATCTCCACCTCGTCCAAAGTCTCTGCCTTGTGTGAGGCAGCCGGGTTGCCAGTGGCTCGGGCTCCAGTAAATTAGTCGTGAGAGGTAGCCGTGACATGGGTGGAAATTGATTCACAACATGTGCATCGTTGGCTAAGGGAGTGGGATACAGCACAGAGGTACTGATTTCATAGCAGATGCGTCTAAGGCAGTGAAGGGGCTGGCAAAGGGAGCGCTTTAAACGGAGCGAAACAAGTTCAAGCTTCTCGCCATTGCAGAGATGCCCCCTGCCATCGCAGCATGGGCTGACGCTTTGGCAGACGTGGATAGACTCATTGAACCAATCACCATGGATGCTAAGGACAGATGCTATGTCCTTCCTGAACCCACACTGCTTGTCAACACCATGCCGGAGTGGCGGTGGCTCTACCTATCGCATTGGAAACAGCTGGCAGACAGCTTGCTTTACATATTGAGTGAGCCGGCCCACACGCAACTTTTGTCTGGCCAGGAGTGGCAAGATATATTGGAAGGACTTCTGACCAAGCACAGCGAGCCTGGCACCAGAAGGCACAGGCGAAGCAGGGGGCTGGAAAAGCGCCTCCAGCCGGCGTTGGCCGCCTGCGACATGTCAAGCATCGAGGGCTTCCTGATACCACTGGAGAGCTGCCCACAGTTCAGTCTGCAAGAGACTCGCGAGATTGTGTGGCAGGTCACCGAAACTAGTTTTCAGTTTGAGTTCTGCATGCTGGATAAATGCGCTGTGAAGAAGGAACAGTTGGACGACATCAAGGAATGCTTTGCGGGAACAATATTGATCAGCAGGGTGCCCCTGGAAATGAGTAAACACAGATTTGCAGCGAGTGCATTGGAAGAGAGGCATGTTAGTATCTTGAAGGTGGGCAAGCTCATGCTTGATTGGACGATGACCAGCCGTCAGCCAAATATCATTGTGTTAGAATAAGCCGTGCTGGGCTATCGTGACAAGCGAGGGTGGGGCAAAGTCACAGCAACAAAGAGGGGCGCGTTTGTCCTCGTAGGTACATGATGGTGGTACAGAGGCAAACGAGCAGCTAAACAACACGTAAACAAACGGAATATGAAGGCGGTACGTAACTCAGTCCGTGCACATTGCAATTGCCGACGAGCTCCATATGGCTCGCAACCCATGAATCCCAACACTCGCCCTCGAGCCGTACAAACTCAGAGGCTCGCTCTTGCTCCCAACAGTGCTCGCACTCGCTGCTAAGAATGCTCGCCCTCGCTTTAAGCAGGGCCTGAATGAAAAACGGCTCGCCCCGAAACCAAAATCCAGCTCATCAGCGCAAAACCTTCTTGCCCACTTCACATTCAACCTTCAACAAACACTCCATCAAACTTTGAGATGCCTCTCGAATACAAGTTCGTGCTCACATGGAATTGGGTGCAGGAAACCAAATGATGGTCATGGAGTTGGTGCTGCGAACGCGTGTGGATTGGCAGATGTCGCCCAGAGACAGTGGTTCGGGAATGGGGTGGAGCGTATGGCATAGCCATAGTAGACCATGACCAAAGTCGAATATATGGATAAATAATGAACGAATGGTGTGTGGCTAGAAGCAGGGACCGTGGATGCAACATGCATGCTGGATGTCGATATTGCAGGGGATGGGGAGCCAAACTGTGCTCAAGCTTCTGGTAAGGAGCAGCTAGCGTCTACAACCAGCAGAAGTGCTAGGAGCCAAACTGCGCTCAGACTTCCAAGAAGGAGCTGCTAGTGTCTACACCCAAGTTTCGGAGTATCATCAAAACAACACAAAAGACACCAAATGACGCAAATACAGGGGCCGGGGCCCTAGAGATGATGCATAACATGAGGAATGTAGGCCGGACTTGAACTGTGCACCACACCACCAAGGAAAAAAAACGCCGAGACACGGAAACACAATGAACACAGATGATGTAGGGACGCCGGGGACACGAATGACGCAGAGAGATAAAAGGAAGACGCCAATGACCTGGGACTCGAGCCGTAGACGCAAAGGCGCGAGGTGAGGACGCGAGTGGCACTGGACTGGACTTGAACCACATCCGGGAGTGGCGGGATCGTTTGTGTTAGAATAAGCTGTGCCAGGCTATCGTGACGAGCGAGGGCGGGGCAAATCCACAGCAACAAAGAGGGGCGCGTTTGTCCTCATAGATACATGATGGTGGTACAGAGGCAAACGATCGGCTAAACAACATGTAAACAAACAGAATATGAAGGCGGTACGTAACTCGGTCCGTGCATGTTGTGATTGCCAATGAGCTCCGTATGGCTCGCAACCCATGAATTCCAACACATTGATCGCGTCGCCACTGAAGCTGATGGCTTGAGTTGGGCCCCTTGGCAAACGCAGGACCTTGAAAGCGCGGTGTGTCGCTACTACTTATACACAAGCTATTTGGGAACATTTTGGTCGTGCAGCTGTTGTGCTGATGCGGTTGGATCACAATTTCGAAAGGGAAGAGGGAGAACTGTAGAGGTGGTATACTTGTTGGGTTTTTTTATCCCTTTAGCACTTTTATTTGTATACTATAATTTTGTATATTGTACATGTAACCTTCAAATTGTATACTCTATTAAACATTATTACTTTTCACAGAGACCTTTGTGATTGTCTTCACTCCAAAGGATTTTTGGTATAGAAAAGAGCGCTTTGGCGGGGCTTTGAAGGCTATCACACGTGATGTGGTGGCTGTGGAGAAGCATAAGGGAGGTTTTGGGAATGCTGAACAAACCTTGGCAAGCAAGGTAAAAACCGGTTTAAACCATCAGTGGTTTAAACCAATTCATGGTTTGAACTCAAGATGTTCAAACTGTAGATCTTTTTTCGCTTTATTGTTAACATATGAAAACAAATATACATAAGGATGCTCAGTTATTTTCTGCTACTATGGCATCCCAGTCAATCCTCTCATCTGGGCACTCAGATCTGATATGCTCAGCAAGGCTAACCCCTGCACTGAGCCAAGTACCTCCAACATCTGCAAACCTCTTTTCTGCATCTTTGCACATCTGCCCATACATATTTGCAGTCTTCAAGGCATAAGCCTGCTTGCCTGGATCATTGCTGTGATCTTGAGCAAGGGCAGTCCAAACAGCCTCCATTTTTGTGAAACCTTGAATTGCTCGTTGGAACTCTTGTGCAAGAATTTCAACCTCTTCTTGCCAGTACTCCATATCTGCACGGGCATGGTGCCACTGCACATGAGCTGCTGTAGACTATTTAGTTATCAGACATTCAAGGGACAATTGAACTCACAATCCAATGTATATTCAGCATCCTCTGTTTCTGACAAGTTTCCATGCTTGCCTTTCTGCCAAATCCAACCCTCAACCTTCCCTCCATCACCCAGATTATGGGGCTGATCAACATTTTTAGTGTATAGATCCGCATCTTTCAACTCTGGATAGTCAAACCTAGGGTCTTCTGGGTTGCCACCTAATGCAATTATGGCAGTATGAGCCTGGTGATACTTGTTGACATAATCTTGAATTTTGGTCTGAACATCTTTGATCTTGCACACTGCACGTGTGTTCTTCTCTTGGCCATGGACAGCATTTTTTTGTGAGTTTTTGTGCTGTCTAAGTGCCTGGCTATGTCAGATGTGCTCATGCAAGCTATGAAGAGCATCATTTGCTTCACACTTTTGCAGTTTGAGTTCTTCTACCCCTAGAATGTCTAACCCAAGCTTGGTGCAATCATGACTATTGAAGTCTGAAGGCAAGAATAATTTCACCTCCTGAGGTGGGCAGTAGGGCTCTGCAATAATGCATGGGACAACCTGAGGACATATCTGTTGTTGTTGCTGATGCCACTTTTTGATATTTGCTCTTAGACGCTGCTGATCAAGCATGGTGTCTAGTTGTTCGTCATCTTGACTGCTAGATTTTAATGCTTTCTTTAAAATACGTCCTATATATATGAAACTTAGTCTTGGTCAATGAAATGAATGGCTAAGGATCATGCACTGTCTAGCTTAAAGTTTCAATCCAACATGAAGGAAATGAGCAACAGGAGTTCTGACTTGTGCTTGAGATGCCTCCTCAGCTCTCTGTTCATTAGCCACCATCTCTTTCAAGATGTTTGCTTGGCTAGGGGCTTCAATATTTTTAGCAAAACAGTGTGGAGAATTTTTTATGACTAACCTTTTCCCTCCTTGAGGCGATATACACGGTGCCATTCACTTCCCTTTTGATATGCCTGAGTGGGCTCTTTCTGCCACTTGTCAAGCAATACACGCCCATGGATGATGCATAATCCATGAAAATGCTCTAGTCGCTCTTCAGCCATCTTTTTTGCCTTTGCATATAGGAGAGAGAGAGAAAGCTAGTGATGTAAGCATGCACTTGGAATAAACAAAAAGAAACTGCACAAACCTAGATTTTGAGCCTTGACCCAATTCCAGTCATTGAAGAAGTCATTGAGAGTATCATGGCAGTGTCAAGCATTCATTTTCTTTGTCATTCCACCTGCCTGCTTTGCTTCTCCCCATGTGCCTTCAATGCGCTCACCATCTGTGCAACCCATCCACCTGGTCCAGTTCAGTGACCAGCGATAGCGGCAGTCATCTTTGTGTCCCTGCAAATGCATTTTTGGCACCAGAAGTTGTAATTGCTCGACTGCTGCAGTAATGAAGGATGGGAATATTCCTTTCTTTGTAGCATTTTGGAACCACTCAACAAGCTTGATGCTGTACTGACACGCAATGTCATATGTCAGAACAATGTGCTTAACCAGAGGAAAATTGCATAAAGCACCACGAAGTGCATAGTCTGTATTTGCATAGCTAATCAAAGGTGAGAAATGTAAGACAAGTAAAAATGAACACAGACTGCTTGCCACGTGTAAGATCAACAATTCCATCTCGCTTAAAAGTTGAATGGCAAGCACAGGTAACACCAACAACACTGGAGACCACACAGCCACTGAATTTGAGTTTGTTCTGGAAGTTGGCAGCATTCAATCGAGCACAGGTTGATTTCTGATTGACATTAGTGCTGGTGATCAGAAATTGTTAATTAACAGACCTCTGTGGAGTCTCCTGAATTTTTTGACATACTCTTGGTAGGTTGAGTCATTTGGAAACTCCTCTTGTTTCGGAGTTGAACTGCGGTTTAAACTGCATCAGTTGGAACCACATTGGTTGGAACCGCGGTTTAAACCGGTTTTGGTTGGAACCGAGGTTTAAACCGGTTTTGGTTGGAACCACGGTTTAAACCGGTTTGGTTGGAACTGTGGTTTAAACCGCATAGCTATAGGCAAGTTCTATAGGTGACACAGTCATGGTTTAAACCGGTTTAAACCCAGGGGTATCATTGGACACAATGTGGTTTAAACTGAAACCCTGCTGTTGCTGAACCTGGGGCTTGGCAGCAGGGTCAAAAGCATTGGGTAGGAGATTCACAAACCTAACTTTGTCCTGTGGAGGCATATAAAGTGGCTGCCTAAGGTCCTGGATTGCCACCAATGATGTTCAGCAAACTCCTGTCTGCTGTGGCCTTCACCGCCCTGCTCCTGGCAAAAGGGGCCATATCTGCACTCCAGGTTTTGAGCCCTGGTAGCCACGAACCAGTCTGTTGCTCGCATATCATCCCTGTATCGCTCATCAAAGTCCCTGTCCCTGGCACAGGCACTACCACGGCTGTTCGTATTCTTTTTTTTTTGTCTCTTCCATCGTATACTGATACTCACACTGCAGGACTGTATGGCCTCGCCCTTTTTCTACCATTCGCGCATACTGATTAACTTCGTGTTCATCCCAGGTCCCAAAAGGAAGATCTGCTACATTCCCTCCACTTTCCCTGACGCTCAGCACTTGTGAGTCCTTGTATCTCTATCGGATGTACGAGACGTTTCCATAGGTCTGTGCATAAGCTGCGCAACTATTTGTCCCTTGTAGAACAAGATAGTGGTGGATCACAGTATGGTGGATCGAAGTATGAGATATGGTCGGACGTGTTCCTCTTCTCGCATACCAAATAATACTATCAGCTACGATGTCGCCGAGGGATGCAATGTTTCGTGACTTCCTGGTTTGAACTAGACTCACATCATGCCAAGATCACCTGAGGATACTAACCGTCCCACAGGCGGCATGATTTCAACTATTTCACGGTTTGCATAGGTGTACAGTCGGTGCTTTCAGAGGTTTAATTTCGTCTGCATTTCAATCATCGTCTCGCGGATGATCTGCGAGAGGCCAGGATTCAGATCCTTTGAGCGACAGAGGTCGGCGAAACGGGCAAGTTTCAACTCCATAGACGGATCCGACGACTTGAGATTGTCCAAGAGCCAATCGCTCCATTCCGCTGCACCCTCAAGCTGCAACGCACGGCGGAGCGAGTGGATCGCATCGCACAATCGTTTGTGCCGGTGCACCGGGTTGGCACGCCACGCGTTTCGTTGGCACTAGGCAAATATATTACAATGAATCAAATATCGGCAGGCGAGCGAACACACCTCGCTCCCACAGTATCTCACTACTGTGCAGCGAGCACATTGCGACGTTTTACTCCCAGGAGGTGCGGAGCATCCAATGTTCATACACTTTGGGTTGGTGCGGTTGGTGCGAATGGCTACCATGCTCGCCGAAGCAGTCATATGCAGACCATCGCCCGAAAGCGGCCGTTGGACGCCCACCCGCGATGCAATCATCACCCCGAGAAGATAGTGGAATGCATCGAGGTGGGGGGTATATTGGGCGAGCTGAGGAGCCATGCCTTGAAGGCGAATGGATAAGGGGTACAATTCGTCCAAGAGGGGCTTCAGAATGTCGCAAACCAAGGGCAGTGGACGAATGGTCGCTATCCCCACAAACAAACGGGCGATGGTGCGGATGGGATAGAAAAAACCAAAGTCGTCTATGTTGGGCAATACGTCGTATTTGGTGAATGTGAATTTTAGATGATCTGTGGCAAGTCGCAGTGCCCGTGGATTGGCCACGAACTCGGTCCGAAACGGAGGCCACATTCGGAGTAATTCGGCGATGATATTGAAAGTCCCGACCCCAGAATGAATATCTTCTGCCCACAGCAAGATCATCGCCAGGGTGTCCCGGCACGTATGACCGCGGCCAAGGAGGTCGGATTCACTGATGGGCCACGGCTGGCTCTCAGCATCTCGTACTTTCATCTTCTTGTGAAATCGTCCGCAATGTAAATCCCCGAGCCCGGCGGTGACCCTGGCGCTGGTCCGGAGAAAGCCGAATGCAATCTTTGGAGTAGAGGGTCGGCCAGATTGCAGCGACAGGTCAATATGTTTTTCTTCACGCATGCCAAGGACTCTGTTGAGTTGAGCAGAGTGAAAAAACGCATGGTGGCACGGAAAATGAGACTGGGCTGAATGTCCTTCTTCTGAACGCTCTTGATTACCTGACCAAAAATATCGACCAGGTTTAGCAGGGCGACGCAGCAAAGCGCTTGGGGGTCGGTAGGTTCGTCCAAAGTCGCGAGAAAGAGTCTGAGGCTCCTCGGGTCCATGACCTCGGTGGTAGACCCTCCTCGTACATTGCTGGAACTTGACATCTGTTCTGAGATAAGACTTGGGATGCTCTGGTTGAATATGGCCGGAAGATCGACAAAACTCACTTATACTGCTGAAGGATTGAGGCTGAAAGTGTCTGCTGTCGCCTCGTGGAAAACTGCAGGTAGAAGAGTGGAGGTTCAAAGTCGACTCATGTGACAAACCCGCAATCACGTCCGGGTCTCATCTTCCACATGTGACCCGAAACCCCATTCCCAGAACCCGTCCCGGGCCGGAAGCTTTCTATGAACGTTATTTCCCTTGTTTATTTGTAGTCTAGGTGGGTGGTCTGTACAATAAGGGACAAAACAACAACTGACGTTGGTTTTAGGCCGGGTTTGTACCTCAAAAAGTTTTGGTTTCGGAGACTTTCGGAGAACCAACATTCAGCTGTCAACTTGTGACGTTCTCATGTCCAACTTTCAGTAGCGATACCTCTGGGTTTCCGCCGGTGAACTCAGTTCAGTTAGGGCATGTAAGAGCAAAAGCAGAACACACATGGAACATCTTGAGGAATGACAAGAAGGGTGGAAGTGGAACTCGGCTAACTTAAGCGAGTTCCACTGAGTGTAAGTGAGTTCCACCCAGGACGCATCAACCGTGGAACTCACTTACTCACAGTGGAACTCGCTTAAGTTAGCCGAGTTCCACTTTCATACATCTTGTCCAATTAATTAATTAAATCAGACTGCCGGTATTCCGGGCATCACACCAATGGCTGTGTGGACGCATCAGATCTCACTCCATGGCCAAATGTCCCTCTGATGGGATTCCGTCCCCAGCACACCCGCCACACACCCGCCAGCAGGTGATTTCCTTTTATGGGTTCTTACTTACTGTGACAGTAACGAGTCACACGGTTCAGTGCGAGTCAGCGCGCATCAAGTGTCCCTTACTTCCCTAATCTACTACAGTCAACAGGATCAGCTCAAAGTTGACTTTGATCTTCATGGTTTTCGATGTAAGTTGAATTTGTTTATTCGCCAATCCACGGTAAGTTGAATAACTAAATCACTATGTAACGACGTTACTGTGGTTCAGTGCGAGTCAGCAGATCCCGCTCCATGGCCGGATGTCTCTGATCTTGACCCGTGAGTGAATACTTTGTTAACATAACAATCAATCAAGCCGTCTGCCACATTTACCGTGCGCCTCGGCAACGGCCGTACTTGGCTGCCGATGCCCGAACCGGCCTATTATCTTACCGTTCATTTCCTTCTCAGATTGTTAGTCAGAAAAATAATTTTAATAGTATAAAAGCATTCAAATATTTTTAATTCCACACTGAATTCCCATTCTTTCTCTCTATCAACTTCAACATACCTGAAATTGAAATTTGCTGCTCTTTCATCCACCCGTCACAGGCATGTTTCACCAGGCCGCTGAGCTGTCACCGACTGAGATCAAGTCTTACTGCAACTTTGTTAGTTTTTGTTCCTTTCAATTCTAGTCCAACTGTTCATTGGGTGCATCAATATCCAGGCGTTGTGAGGTCTCCGAGTGTGCTATGCACTGCTCGTCATCTCATGGCCCCTCCAAGCGGCTCTCGAATATGGCAATCACAACCAGAGTCTGAGACGAGCACCTTCCAAATTGGGAAACCACGTTACCGGAACTAGTCTCGCAACGAGAACGATGGTCTCCCCACTGAACAGACCAAGAGGCAACACTTTTGCAAAATCTGCACCCTACCTCGAAACTTTTTTTTCAGAGATTTTAGGGACCCCTCCCCCCCCCTCCCAAATGGGAATATCCTTATATGGTAATTTAACATGATGTATTTTGCTCAAAAAGCACTAGAACCATGCTTTCTGGCCTCGGAGTGGTTAAGTACACCAAAGAAGGTTGCCACAAGTGTTCTCCATGATATCAGTGTTGAATTGAGTGGAAACAATTTCCGGAGTCCGGCCCTTTGCTGACCTCACGTGAATAATTACTATGTTGGGAAAGGCTGTGCCCGATCAATCTCCCAAATGTAGTAATAATGTATCTTCCTTTAACTCAATTACAACTGCAACTCTCACCTTCTGGTAAGTGGATTCTGACCCAGAATATCAAACAGATTTGATTATTTGAGGTTAGTGAAAAATTCGGGGATCCGGAGCCCCTTGGAACGGACCCTCCGCACCTTCTTCAGCAGCACCGGAAGCTTTGTTCCTAGCTGTTCTGCACCAAGACAACCCACACACATGGATATCTCTCCTCTCGCTGCAGGATCTCCTCGCCCTTCAACCCCACGCCTTCTGCTCATCCTCCACATGACGAGAAGACAAGTCCTCTAGCCCCAGACCTTACCCACACGCATGAGGCCGAGCAGACAGACGAGAGGCGGGCTATCCGAGCTATGACCATGCTTGCGCTTCACATGGCACACCCACTAACTGAGGGAGACCACTCGTCTCCGCCAAACCAGTATCTGCCAGATGCTCCAGAATACGACCAAATGGCTGTGCCTGAAGCCCCAAACCACTCCCGAGATTGTTTGGCCTCACCGCACCTCACATCCCACCAGAGATGATCGGTCTCCCGTCAGAGACGTTTCGTCTCCTGCCAAGTATGCACCCCAGAACTCACCATGACGACTTCTGTGCCCTGGAAATGCCTTGCAGCTGCATGGCGCACCTGGAAATGTGTGAAGTTGTCGAAAGAGTATAAAAGGGAGCGCACTTAGGTAGAATAGTCAGTAGCTTCTGGGGCGTTTTCCCCACTCACTGTACCAAGTCTCACTCAATCCAAGGGGTACCCCCCTGTCCTTCCCCCGTACTTGTACCTCATCCTCGTGCACCCTTCTCCCTTGCTCTCAAGGCCGGAGACAGGCCACCTCTCTCATATTCGCCCGCACCTTAGGTGTCTTATCTCCCACACCTCCTTTACAGGGTCCTTCCACACTGGACCCAGTGTCACCATTCCAGGCTTCCTCAATTAGGATCACCATTTTCGTGAGCTCATCTCTGTTGAAGACAGGCCCGAGGAGAAGCCACCAGTTCCAAACTGCTGATTTGCAGTCAAGGAGACAGATCGTCTTGCACCTTGTTTGAACGACGTCAGTGTCCTTGTTGGCGCGATACACATCGCACATCCTGCGCTGGTTCTAAGGGGAAGAGCGCACCAAGGAAAGCAGACAGGGCATCATTATAAGAGGTTCCCATACACAGTACAGGGAGCCTAAACAAGTATTCTTTCATTCTCCATTCTTCTTTGACTAACAACAGGCCGTCACACACAAACTACCAAGGAGACAATCTGTCTCCCCAATCCATTCTTCACTTTTCCCTACCAATTCCAAAGCGGATCCAAGCACCGACCTTCCTCTCTATCATTTGACTCTACTTCCCCCTAGAGGATGAACACAGTTGCCTTTGAAACACATTACCTTTTGATAGCGACACCACAGTCCTTATCACAACAGGCGACAATTAAATCACAGGCAAAGCCTCATACTTTTGAAAACAACAGTGCCGAGACTCTTGATGGTGTCCAGACGGATAGATAAATGGGTGAGAAGGCTGACCACAAAGTATGTGGGCTTTCAGTGACGTCAGTTGGGAGTCTGATGAGGAATTTACCTAAATCTTGGTGTTTTGGCAGTGCAGAGATTCAAAATGTGTTTTTTGGATTTGACATTCAGGGTTTTTGAGGTGTAAGGACAGATCTCAGATCCCAAACATTTCTATGAATTGTTGAACTAATTCGATAAAGTCCCCCATGACACGTGACATCGACCATATTTCAATATCAATACAGGGGTGCGTGATGCATGACTATCAATTTGAACGTAATTGTACGGTGAATTTGTGAACAGGCTGCTTTGGGGGACAGAGAGCTCACCTCTAGGAGCCAGGCTCCATATGTTTTCATTTTTCCTTCACCCTCTGAGGAAGCCCCCCAATGTATCATCTTTTGCTCTCAACTTTTGAAGTTCGACTTTTTTTGACACATGTGTCAGAATAAAATAGTAAGGACATTGTAGCAAAATAATACTACTTGTAATCACTGCCATCTTCACTGCTTCTACTTTCTTTGCTGCCATCTTCACTGTCACTCACATCACTGTCTTCATCACTGTCCTTTCCCCCGGCTTTCCTCAATACCCTCTTCCAGCATTGGATCACTTCCTCCTGAGGCGGTCTGTGAAAGGTGGCCCCCCTCTTCAAATGGTCCTGCCACCTCTTCTCCAGTGCATTATCACTATAGTCCTGCGGAAATCTGTCACCCTTCCTTTTCTGAACAATACTCTCAACCAGATATCCTTTCCAACGGTCAATCAAGTCGGGTTGAGTGTTGGGGGATGTCTGCAAAGCTGTGAGAATTGACCTCCAGTGTGCAGAAACTCACCTTCAGCCATTGAATCACATCGTAGAATTCTACAGGTTCAAAAACGGTCCTCCAATCATTTGAAAAGTATTCCCACAGTGGAACAAATTGAATGAGTTTCTGTAGCAACTCAGGGTCTGGCTGTGGGGAGGATCTGATGTATTGGCCCCATACATGACTATGCTTGCCAGCACATAGCAATCCCCTGCAACACATTGGTAAATGCTCAGCTGAGATTATGCTTGGCATGATTCTGCTTACCACAATGTCATCGGCCATTCTCCTCTTTCAATCTGCTGCATGAGTCAAAGAAATCCACAAGCCAAGTCTCAAGAAACCATGGCCGCTGGGTAAAGATGGTCTAGCTCCCAGCAAAGTGCAGGCAGGAACAAGCAAAGTGTGTAAAAAAACAGAGATTTGTTGGTTATGAGTGGGCAGAGAAGATATGCACCCCAGAATGGTGTCCCAGGATAGATCCCACACAATGTGTGTTGGAGATTAAGCGGGGAGAGCGAGATTAGATGAAGAGTTAATTTAGGATTGCAATAGCACTTTTTGGTTAGAAGGCTGCTTTAGAGCAATCAGATGCTCTAGCAGGATTGTACAGTGAGCTTATATACTACAGAATATGTATCTAGAAGGTTCTCCGTGTATCTACTGAATATTACTAAGGTTACTAATCAAGTGCCCGAAGGCCGAGCTGCATTATTAATTACCACAATGTGGGTATGAAACAATTCATTGGAATAGTTGGCTAGATAGCTTAGATCAGGGGTAAGCAGTCCCTTAGCATGGAAGATGTGGACTAGGTTGGGAGACTGGGACAAAAGCTCCCGACAGGCTGCAACTATGGTGTGCACTTCACCCATCATCTGAGAATGCAAGGCATATATTGTGCTGAGGGATGGTACTAAAGCATTGCTATCATTGGTTTCCAGATCCAGCTCCCTGTGTTCTTGGAGTACATTGGCCGTGATTTTTCCTTGAAACTCTTTGTAGAGGAGGACAAAGTGACAATCTTCCCAGCAGCAAATTAGAGCCTCAGGGACAGGGTGAGTTTTCTTCCTAACTGAATTTACTTGAGAAGAAACATGCAGTAGAAAGACACACTTTGAGCCAACTCAGAAACTTCTCTACATCCTGTTGGATACTGATGGAATTACAGCAGAGGACAAAGTCCAGATTGACCAGTTGAATATAGGGCACCAGATCTGTGGAAGGTGGCATGGAAGTGATAAAATTATTTTGCGTGAACTGATCGCTGTCCACACGCGAGTGGTGATTGGGATACGGCCCCGTCCAGAAATCCACAGGGTTTTTCCGGCTGAAAGGTTGCTGATGAAGGAACGGTGGATCGGATGGACGTAACACAGGGCCAGGAGTCTAGTGAGTCATGCCCACGTCAAAGGATGAGTGTGATCCCGACGACGGGCGTTCGTCGTTGGGAACAGGCAAGGGACGTTGACGAGAATAGTGATCTTAGTGGTATGAGTAGCAAAGTATAAAATCAATTGTAACCCACCGTATGGTCTCTGCCTCGCCCCTGTGAAATGCCAAAAATTTCTGGCAATACCAGCAAATTGGTGACCAACGCCTTCAAAGCCAGTCTCAAATTCCGGCCTTGAGGTCGGTAGTAGCCCGATGGACGCATTTTGTGGCCAGTGGTCCTGCATGAGAAGATTCATGGTGAAGTTCTCGGAGTTGATATTGTAATTCAGGGCGGGAGCCTCCCCAGTTCCGCCGCCACCACCATGTCCATGGGCGCCGCCCACTCCACCATCGCCTCCTGTGCCACCTGGATGAAAATCAAAAGATGTTCGTTTCCTCACCAATTTGTCCCACACGATTGATATTCTGGTAAATATTGTATGTCTGGTAGTGGATGGGCGGGTCAGACATGGCGGTTTTGCTCTGATTGTCGTGCTGTACAAATCTTGCGGGTGAACCACCTCTGTATCGATCGTAAGGTGAGAGACCAATGCAAGAACGAAGGGAAGAGCCTACAGCGGTCGTCTTGAGGACGTACGACAAGAGTGAGTGCTGTTTGTGCCTCGTGGGGAACAGCAAGCCAACAGCACGAGGAATCTTCGAGAAGGAAGACCGGCCCTGTGTTCCAATCTCGTTTTGCCCATGGCGTTCCTTGAAATAGCCCTGCGAGAATCCTGTCAGATCTGGATATGGCAGAGATGATTGATCAAGCATCAGTGATGTATTGAAGGTGTCCAACTTATATCAAGCTACAACCTCCAGCCTAACTGGATAAGATTTATTTGACATTGAGCGACCGAATTTATGACACGCATTAACCGGAGGGCGGGCATTCCACCGGCTCGGATATGCTATGACTCTTGCGGCGTTCCATTGCGGTTCTTAATCGACCCAGTATTTGCGCGCGATGATGAGAGCAGGAGTGGGATTAAACGCGTGAGAATGGTCAGAGTCGAGGAGAGATTACGAGGGCGTGGGCCGTGAAATGATCAAAAGAAATTGCAGTATTGCGAGGGATCAATGCATCCGAGATCCCCAAGCCAGAAAATTGGGTTGCAAAGTAGCTGAAGCCTTGAAATACGCGTCGTTCCATTTCGCCGAGTCTCCCGAATATATTGTCTCCAGTGGGTACCTGTCAATGGCCGTGTGGACCGAATAGCGATCATGAAAAGTAGAACCACGATGGATCAAAGACGAGAGCAGATATTCTGAGGGAGTGGTTGAATGTCAAAGGCCCAGGGCGGCGCAACGAGCGAATTGAGTCAAATTAAGGGATGTCAACGTTTCTTCGGATGAGAGGTTCAACTTTCCTTTTCATAACCCTTTGAATTAAATACTTGACGGACAGATTAGCCTGGGCCATGCCCTCAATTCTATCAGAATCTTTAGTCTTAGCCATCGTCCAGTGCTTCTGGTAAAATTTACTGCGCATCAAGCCCATGCCGAGGACAGGAAGGGCTCGATGATGGATGGTCCACTCCCCGCAATCCAGCAACCGCATGGTTTGAGTTTAAACCATGTCGTCTCCAACGATGTCATTGGAGATGTTATGGTTTCAACCATGTTGGTTTAAACCCACTGTAGTGTTACCATAAGAGTGCCCTGTATTAGCCTGGAGTGGTTCAAGCCATGGTGGTTCAAACGGGTTCAAACCATGGTGGCTTAAACCGGTTTAAGCTATGGTTTAAACCACGGTTTAAACTGGTTCAAACCAGTTCAAACCAGATGGCTCAAACCAGTTCAAACCAGATGGTTTCAACCAGTTTGACCAAAGTTGTTTGGACATGTTTTTTTTTTTTTTTTTTTGTCTTGACTCTCTCGTTTTTTGCTCCTCTCTTAATATCAGTGACCACGCACCTCCTGACCCCCGACTCCTTCCAAAAAAGGAAAGTCATACCATTTGAACTCAAAAAATCACTGAAAAATTGTGAATAATTGCGAAAAAATTGTTTAAGACACGACAGGTTGGTAGACGGCACCTACCAAAAATGGAAGTTGTAGCCCTCATTGAGCACTACAAGGTTGACCAATTGACTATGGTGATCAGCTCACTGGTTGGGCCAACAAAGGCAAAACACTTTCAAAAACACAGTTTGTTTTAGGGAATGATTGAGCCATGTCTCAGTAATCGCTGGACAGATCCCCATGATTCTAGTACTGTTATCAAGAGAGGAGGAAAAAACGAAAGAGTCAAGACAAAAAAAAACATGTCCAAACAACTTTGGTTCAAACCGGTTTAAACCATCATTGGTTCAAACCATCTGGTTTGAACTGATTTGAGCCATCTGGCTTGAACCAGTTTAAACCGTGGTTTAAACCATGGCTTAAACCGGTTTAAGCTACCATGGTTCAAACCAAAGCCTGCTCCCTATATGATTATAGGAGGGTGGTTTAAACCAGTTTGAACCAAATGGTTTAAACCCCATCTATCGTTGGAGACGACGTGGTTTAAACCTGAACCATCCTACAGTACTCACAATCTACACAAGCAATGCTTCATCGGGTGAACAAATCCCAGACGGTTAATAACTACATTTCCGGTGCGATTGAAAATGGTTTAAACGACAATAGATCACTCACTGCTACCCAGGTGGAGTAGGAGGCGCCGGTGGCACAGGCCATGTACAGGGCCAAGGTGGCAGTGGGGGAACAGGCGAGGGTCCCCGTCTGAATTACAACATCACGACCGAACATTTCACAATGAACAACCAGTACGTCGATTGCTTATGCAGCCTATCCTTTCCTGAACAACAGCAACAGTAGCTCCGGGAATCACAGCTCAGGCCTCCATATGCTCCATTGTGCAGTTGCCAAGGAGCCACTGTACGACTCTGCAGAGACTTTTCCACAGCCAAGATGCCATCCCGACACGCGCATAGAGTTACTCAACAACCTCTATGATTGGGTAATTGACTCGGACTCGGAATGCCCTATCCACTGGCTAAATGGTCCTGCAGGTGCAGGGAAATCTGCCATCATGCAGACTCTGTGCCGGCGATTAAAAGAAGCTGGGCAGCTTGGCAGGAGCTTTTTTTTCAAACGCAGCCACAGCACTTGTGGAAATGCAAAAGCGTTGTTCGCAACTCTTGCTTATCAGCTTGCTCTCCATCGGCCCAAATTGAAAGGTGCAATCTCATGGAGTGTGGAAACAGATCCGTTGATTCTTGGTAGAAGCATGGATGTGCAGCTGCATAACCTCATTCTCGAGCCATGCAAATTGGCTTGCGGTGCTTTACCCTCAGCCCTCCTCATTGATGGGTTGGATGAGTGTGATGGACATGATATTCAGCGAGAAATCTTACAATTGATAGGATCGACTGCCAATCAGTATGGCCTTGCACTTCGGATCCTTGTTGCCAGCAGACCGGAACTACATATTCGGGAAACATTTGGAAAGGCATTCATTCAGGGGCATTTTGATTCAACCAATATTGAGCAGTCATTTGAAGACGTCCGCACCTACCTTCATGATGAATTTTGCCACATTTATCAAGACCATCTCACCACTATGCGGCACATTCCTCTCCCCTGGCCAGCACCAGAGATCCTGAAGAAGCTAGTCAAAAACTCATCTGGTTACTTTGTCTATGCAGCAACAGTCATCAAGTTTGTGAATGACGAGTATTCCTGGCCATCAAAACAACTGGACATTGTGGTTCAAAATCTTATTCCTGATGATTTTGAATCACCATTTGCTGCTCTTGACCAACTATACATGCAAATTCTCTCAAGAGTCCCAGTCCGATACCATCCTACCCTCTGTGACATCTTGTGCGTGATAGCCCAGGATTGGGGGACTTTCACTCTGAGTGAAATTGATGTACTACTTGGTCATGAACTTGGAACGGCAGAGTTGATAATCCGTCCTCTACACTCTGTGCTCAAATTACCTCATGCACTTGGGGCACACCATGCCTTATTTCCTGACTTCTCGGGAGAAGTGCTTGAAGTGCATCATGCTTCATTTCTTGACTTCCTGAATGACAAAGCACGGTCATCAGGCTTCCATGTCGGTTCTGCAGAGCACCGGGAAAAATTGGGACAGTCAATTCTCAAAGCACTTGCATATACATATGACAACCCTCAGAAAAACCTGGCAAATCTTGCATTCTACTGGTGTGTTGACCTACATTCCCATTCTGAGCCTATCCTGATTCTGCAATATTCAGGGACCTCTCATCAATATCCCCAAATTGGATTCAATATATCACTTCCCTTCCACCTTCTGTGAATCTTGTGCCTTACATTCAGTTGGTGAATCCAGACTTGCCCTATATGAGGATGACTCATGTTACAAAAAGAGTGTTGAAAATTTCCTGGTTTGGCTCAAAGTGAGTTTTTCTACTGTCTTGTTCTCAAGTATATTCAGCTTGAGCAGGAAATTGACCCCACACCTGAAACTCTAATTCAACGGTGGGAAGATTATCACTTTGTCCTCCAATATGAAACATTCCAACGTTGAATTGTGACCAATCTACTGGAAGAAGGTAATGAGCCATCTCTGGAAATTGATGATGAAGAGATTTTGGCCCCGTCCCTTGGCACAATATATGCTTTGCATTCTCACATGACTAGTGAGGTGCATGCCATAGTGAGAACCTGTCAACAGCTTTTGTTCCAGTCCCCCAACCTAGTCCGCATCTTCCATGCCAGAAGACTGCTCACTCCTGATCTCAGACATCTACTACAAAATTATCCTACTCAAATTCTTCAGACTCAGATGATGATGGATTTATCCTGGGATGACATTCTGAGGTGTATCTGTTCTCTCCGCCCACTCATGACACACAAATCTGTGTTTTTCCACATGCTTTTCTTGTCTCTGCCTGCACTTTGCCAGGAACTAGACCATCTCTATACAGTGACCATGGTTTCTAGAGACTTGGCTTGTGGATTCCTTCAACTCATGCAGCAGAGTGGCAGAGGAGAAAGGCCCATGATGTTATGGTAAGCAGAATCATGTATCATGTCAAGCAAATTCTCAGATGACCATGTATTAATTTTCTGCAGGAGGATGCAAAGTCGTGAATGGGGCCGCCACATCAGATCTTCCCCACACTGTGACCCTGAGCTGCTACAGAAACTTGATCATTTTGTTCCACCGTGGAATGTGCTCCCAGAAATTTGGTGTTTCCTTTCCCCTGTAGACCTCTATGATGTGGTTCAATGGCTGAAGGTGAGTTTCTGTGCACTGGAGGCCCATTCTCACGGTTTTGTAGACATCCCCCAACTGTCAATCTGACTTGATTGATCGCTGGCAAGGATATCTGGCTGAGAGCATTGTTCAAGTAGGCAAGTATGATGAGGAGCCAGTGGACTATAGTGATGACGCACTGGAGGAGAGATGGCAGAACCATTTGAAGAGAGAGGCAAACTTTCATGGACCACCTCAGGGAAAGGTGATCCAATGCTGGGAGAGTGCTTTGAGGAAAGCCAACGAAAAGGATGAGAATGACAGCGATGACAACAGTAATGCCAGTGACAGTGAAGATGGCAGTGATTACGAGTAGTATTATTGTGCTACAAAGTCTTTACTATTTTGTTCTGAGATGTGTGTCAAACAGTTGAACTTCAAAAGTTAAGAGCATAAGATGATACATTGGAGGGGCTTCCACAGGTAAAAACATGGTTGTTTTTGCCTCGCTTCAGCCTGGCTCCAACAGGGGAGCTCCCCCTCCCCCCAAAGCAGCCTGTTCACAAATTTACGGTAAACTGAGTGGCTCGTGATCAAGGTGAACACCAAAACTGAATCAAGCTCCCTCTCTCTGAAATCACAGCTCGAGTCAAAATGTTAGACCTAATAAAGAAAATAGGAAGCCCAGGGGGAAGGCAAGCAAAAGTTCAACTCAAAGTCCCCTGCAAAAGGGGAGGCCAGCGAAGAGGCATAAACAAGTAGTTGTTGTCTAGTCAGATGAAGAATATGACAAGGTGTGTCTCATATCCTGCACTAGTCGTGGTATCAATCTTGCGTCATCCGTAGATCCCAACGCAGTTGAAGAGGAACAGGACACCGGTGCAGCCTTCTCCCAGCCCGCACGCGTCACCGACGTGCACCTGAAGAACTACCAGCTTGACGGGCTGCAGTGGATGGTTAGGCTCCATGAGCGGATCACATTAATGGGATTTTGGGTGCATGCGGCGTGTCTTTTGTGATCCACTTTTCCTTTCCATTTGAAACATGCTGACATGGGTTTTGGGTGCTTTTGGAGTCGATGATATGGGGCTGGGCAAGGCCAGTTACATCCTTTTTTAATTGCCCTGAAGCTGTTCTAATTGACGTTTATCAAATTTTATTCTCCCCCCTTTCCGTTCACTTATTGCTGGGAGACCCTTTCTCATCAAGTACCCACTGAGCATGATACATAACTGCGCAGAGGAGTTTGTGAGGTTCGTGCTGAAGGTTTGTCTGCATTTTGTCCCTTCCATCTTTGCATTTCATGAGTGCCGAATTTCTATTACTTTCTGCCCCTCTCGTTCTTGTAGTCGCCGATGCTCTCTCGCTGTACTACCCTCTCTCGTATTGCTCTTCATGTCCTTCCTCTCTCCCCTCCACCATATATTCCCTATCACTTCGCTGGTCAGTGAGTATCGGGACGTATCTAATAACAGGATAATGTGCAAGAATTGAACTTTTTCCGGGAGACAAAAAAGTGGAAAGCAATATATCTGACGGAGTAGCTCGAGGTAAAGCACTGAGTTGTTTTTAGACGTAATATTCGGCGCTGTAGGGGGATACGATGTACAAGGTAAAAAGAAACTACTGAATCAAGGATCCATGGGCGTCATTGTAATTGTCTGTCTAAACATACAGAGGCGAGATTCCAAAGAGTAATCTCAGAAAAAGTGATGGGGGGGGGAAGAGAAGCAGAACATTGGCACGGAATTAACAGGGCTAACACAAAAGTAGTTCGAAGAGAGCACGGTGCTCATTGGAAAAAGCTCCAGAAATAAGTATACATACTACTCTAGAAAGCATTTGAGAGATACTCACCTACAATAGTAATGATTCTACCGCATTCCCGAAGGATGAACATTGAAGTTGGCCTATTTAACTGTCGGGCGGTTCGGTGTTGTGAAGCCATAGTATGGAATCTGGCGAAACGAAAGACTTTTCGTTTATGATGAGCCTGAATACCAAAAGGCAGTTCAGACGCCGCTCGACTTGTTCCGCCTCGCTTACTGACTCGCAGCTCTTCCACGACGTCCATCATCTCAAAGTCGACCAGTTCCCTTCTCACTGCTTTTATCTTCACGGTTGGATTCTTTCTCGGAATTCTGTGCTCATACCTCATCGGCCAGTTGGTTGGTCCACAGGTATTCAATTTTGCCATACTTGGTCGGTTGGTGGACGCCGAGGGGCGAGACAACTGTATCTATTTCAAGCATAGGACGCCTTCCGAATTCCAATTTTTATCAGGTCTTTTCTGCTGTATTATCCATATTGTCCTCTGCATTCCGAGTACAACACTCTCCCTTCCAGCTCAACGTCTTCACGCACCCCAATCACTCATTCACGTGTCATCTGTGACTCTCGAGCGCTCTGCAATGTCTTTGCAGACGAGGCCACATACTGTTTCAGAAGACTCGCAACCAATGGCAGGTTCGAATCCCCATCCTCCATAGCTGCACTCTGCCTATTTTCCCCTCTATTCCTGTGCTCTTTTTCTCTTGCCCGCCATAAATGTTTCATCTTCGCCTCGTTCCATCAATGCTATCGCAATCCCTCTCTCCCTACGAGAAGTTCACATCAAATTAACAAGGGCTAAGCGCGGACAGTTCGTACCCGTTCACAATCACTTTTCCATCTAAACGAACATGCTAGCGAAGATCGCTCGTTTGAATCGAGCCTGGGTGCTTTGGATCTTGCCTGCACTATTCTGTTTTTTATCTGGTGTGGAATTCTGCTCTCTGAACTTCTACCGCTCAGCCAAATGGGATAATTCGGCTTGGAAACTCTGATTCCCAGCGCAAACACCTCCCTTCCAAAAATATTCTATTTTGGAAACTCGGTTTCCGAGGGTTTCTTGCCAGCGGCCGGCCTAACATTGGCAGCGTCGGCAAGATGAGATTATGGATCACCGTACATTCCAACGCGACTTGCCGCTAGTCTAATTCATCAATGGCTGCTCAGAGTCGTAAGGCTCCCTTGACAAGATGTAACGATACCAGTAAGCTTTGAAGGCAGCTGTTACGAAACCGAGTGCGATCTGAGCTGAGCGCAAGGTGAAGCAAAGTAGCACTCAGTTTCAGTGAGTGATATGTTACCATCTAGCAATAGATCAATCAGGATGAATGTTCAAAAAACCTTATAACACGACCAACCATTCCCTATGAATTTCTCTTGAGTTGAACGGTGTGACTCGTCACCATCACAGCAAGTAAGAACTCACAAAAGGAAATCCGCTGATGATCAGGAGTAGTGTGACTGAGGAATGCAGAAGATTGTGAAGCCATGGTGCAATATTTCAACTAAAACCCAAACTGGCTTTTATCCATCTGCGACGGAGAGCTAGATGCTAGTCCGGCACACGAGGTTTGAGGTGGTCAATCCGAGAGTAACTGGCGTAAGTTATAGATTAACCGAGGTATCTGATCTACGCTACAGGCTTATATATCGAATCAGAGTTTGTAAATATTTAGGTGATTGTAGAGATGGCTACAATGTTGAGATGAAACAGAGTTGAACGAGTGTGGGCGTCTGAACAACAGACTGAACTGGGGGTATAGTAAGGAGTGTGGGTTCGCATGGTGTGAAAGGAAAGAAAGGGTACGAGAAGAAGTATAAGTCCGTTACACCATCGGCACAGTCAAAACATTGGGAATATCATTGGCGCCGCTGTCTCTGCACAAAATCACTCAGGCAACGGCAACATGCCAGACGCCCATTTTATATCGCAATTTCTCCCCTTGTTCCTTATGTTGTTCCTCTCAGATATTGTACAAGTTTTTAATAATGCTGAATCATTTTCCTGCAGCTATTCCTGAGTAAAGGAGGGTGTACAACAGCTTGAAAATGCCAGTACAGCTAGAGCAAGTTCAATGTCAAAAAATTGGTATGAAACCAAAATCCACTCAAGAACGCGTCGTGCGTATGAGTATGGTGGTCGTGCGCCGTGTTATGTTGCTCAGTTTAAAAGATGGACCGCAAACTGTTATTTACATTTTGAAGACCATCCTGAAAAAATTAAATCGACATTCGTAGTCTGGATGAGTACCATAAGCCAAGCTTCATTTTTAAATAAACAAAGGCTGGATGATACCAGTTATAGTAATCGACTTGCCATAAAAGGACATTTCACAATAGAGACCAGCTTTGCGTATTAGATTACAAAAAGTACGGTATTTCCGGAAGGCGGGAAGTCCTGCGGATTCACAAAATCCTGATACGGAGCACTGGAATACGGCTGCTGTGGTAGGATAGTCGCCTCTATATTCCCAAAAGACTATCGACTTCGACACTCACAGGGGAATCCAGTGTAGCGAACAGGGAGAACACTAACCATTACACGTGCCCCCTACTGGTCTAGCTCTTCCCCGTGCCCTTCCTCCCCGCCTCTGAGTTGGCTCCGACTGATCGTATTGTACCCCGACTGATCGAGCCTGCATCTGCATCACGATCCGGAGCAGCGCCAATGAGGGGAAGCGTAAGAGCGCCTCACGCTCCGCCTCACTATCGGTGCCCCTGTGACTCTCGGCCTAGCGTGAACGTTCGACAGCCGTGCGTGCTCGGATCTTTCCCGTCGAGCGCGCGGCGGCTGAGTGGTGACACTCCGATGCCGATGCATGCACCGCCGAAGTGGCGGGCCGATGCGTATGCATGTGGCGGGCCGACTATCCCATCCGTCTCTTCGTAAGCGCGCGCGCCCTCCGCGTCCAGAGCATCGATCGTGGGCAAGCGCCAGGCGCACTCCTCCGGTACGTCACACTCCAAATGGAACGCGTACGTCCGAAAAAGAGACGTCCACTGCACATCGCAGCCCATCGGCGCTCGCTGCTGCCTCCCAAAGCACAAAATGTGGGGTCTACAGTCTCGCGGACGTCCAGGGGATCGCCGATGGTGGGCGATATGCCTCGGAGATGGAGCGGGGAGCGGGCAGCACATCAGCTAAACACCATACGCACTCTCCGCCTCTCAGAGCATCGATCGCATCGATCGCGGGAAGCGCGCCAGATGCAACGCCCCGCAGCCTCGCACTACCCCGGCAGGTCGCCATCCACGGGAAAGACCAGAATCGAATCGGAACGAGCGACGTACCCTTGGAGTAGGCGGCGCGTCATCGAGCAGTTGGGACATCCACATTCCTACAGGCTTCTGTTCGGGCGGGTCAGCGCGTGGTAATGAAGCGAAGGGAAGGAAGAGTAAGGAGGATAGCGACAAGCAGCGGCAAATGAGCCCACGTTGCGGGACATGGGACGCCGCCGCCCATGAACGGTTGCAGCAGCCTCCAAAGCCCCGCAGCACGCGGTGCCAAGTCCGATGGAGGGATTGCTTCACCGATGGTGGGCGATAAGGTTTCGATCTGCGCTGCATGCGACAACGAAGTGTGTGTGCACCCATGCATTCCGAGTTCCTAGGATCGAACGCCGATGGTGCGCATGCAGCTTCCATGCCCAGAGACACATCCCTACGAGACACATCCCTGCGCGGTGCTGTGGCCACACGCGTCCGTCTCGCGCGGTGCCGACAGCGGCGACAAGCCTGACCGTCCTGTCCGCACATGTCCAACGTCCGGAGAAAGGAACACGATCGGAGAAGGAAAGGGAAGGAGCTATGGACGTACTACGTGACCAATTTCCAGTCCTTCCTCAGCGCCGGCATTGTCGTCCGCCTCCAGCGAGGATATATGAGCGGTCGCGCAGTGCACCGTTGCGGTGAGACGGGGAGGATACCATCGCCATGTGAAGCTCGAGGCTAGTCTCGCTGGTAGGATGCATCAGCGACCATGCGAAAAAATAAGGGACAAAGTGGCGGCAGACCTGATGAAATGAGAATCACAGCGAGGACTGCAAGCCGATGGCCGTACATTGATTGAAAACCTCCGCGGGCGCAGTGCAGTCGGACAGACTGGCGAGATGAAGGTGAGCATTCGGGAGGATACCGCCACCAAAGTGAATTCGAGGCTCCTCTATGGTGGGCTGCATCAGCGACCAGGCAAGGAAATAACGAGAAAAGGAAAAGGAGGGAGATGGACACACAGTGTGGAGACCGCACTCTGCCGAATACTCACCGAATCTACCGCGTTTCTACCTTGTTTCCGAGGGTGTAGACATTTAGTTGGCCAATCTAACAGTCGAACGATTCATTTTCGTTGCAAAGCCAGAGTATAGGATCAAGTGAAAAGCATTTCGTTTGGTGATGAGCGCCAAGACCAAAGGTTTTGAGGAAGCCGTTTGAAGTCACACTGTGACCGTGACTGCCGATCTTTCTCTCGACAACATCCCCGCGCTCCCAATCCAGCCTGCTATGCCGCTGGAACACATCCTCCGGATTGATTTCTGGTTTTCGTATTCACTAGAAAATTTCCCACTCTGCCCCTCTAGCCCTCCAAGTGTAAATCACCATGCCTGATAGGACGTTCTTATCAGCACCGGGGCCAATGTAGTACTTCAGTATCTCGGTTCTTTCTCTTTCCCTTTATTATATTTGCCTTCCTTGCCACTGTGTGTGTGCCTACACAGGACAGTTTCTCACAGAACTGCCGGCCGCTCGCCACCCAGGTCCCAGGGATAATCTAGTCGCGAGCAAGTCAAGTGTGAAGATGAACAAGTAATTTTCCCGGCGAAAGAGTAGCAGGTTCGGGCTACTTGGTTTTTTTTTTCCCTTCACTTTTGGATGCGCTGTGATTTTGAGAAGTGGGTGAATCTGTGGGATCATGTTGCGGGAACAGCAGGACGTCTGCTACAGTGTCCTAGTCAAATCGTCCCTTCCTTTCATCTTTTGTTCACGTCGCACCCGTCCCTTTCCCTGTATTTTCAAGGTCACCAACGCTACCGTCATTCTGGCCAGGTATCGTCCTTTCGTCTTCAAGAAATTGTGCCCCCACGGCGCTGCAGACACGGATACAAAGTGGGAGGTCGCCACGCCCTGAAACTGCGCGTCACTGGACAGCTAACAAGGACGATTCGAAGTAGGTTGCACCAGCTGGCATGGGCGCAGGACCCGAAAGAGTGCTGGAACATGTCCCGGCAACGCCCGAGCGTCCCCCGATCTCTCTACAATTGGAGCGAAATGGCTAATCATCATCATTCTCCTTCATTGAATGCCACTGATTTTTAACTTAAAGGTATCGATGGCGACCTTGGGCCAATATTCGGCACGTCCGTCACATTTGTAAGTGAGCTTTGCTTCTGCACGTCCATACTTCTCCATCTCCTCGTGTGTCCCCGTGCCGATATACGCCATTGTTGAAGCTGCCACAAATAGCGCACTCATCTCACACTCATCTTGTATGCGTGTGGCCCGCACTCGCACGACCGTAACGACAGTATGTTCTGTGCGCTCCTGCCAACCCACCTTATACTCGATAGTGCTCTTCTGCCTTCACCGTTGGCAGGAAGGCGTCGTTGCCGACGCTCTTAATTCCTTGGCAGGCCGCGCTTCCCGCCTCATCACACCCAGCGTGGAGAGAAGAGGAAGGGAAACGTGTTCCTGGCATTATATTGCAGCTAGGTTGGGTGTCGTACGTGCTCACGATTCGCTTCTTCCTCATCTCTTCCTTTTTCACTCGCGGCCAATATTCTTTGGACACCGACACCTCGACCTGTGTCCCGCAGGACACGATCATTCAAAACGTGCTAAGGCAAAACCAGGGCCATGGATTATACTGGGACTTGTCAGTAAATTCATGATTCAGTTCGCTTACGATCTTGCCCGCAGTGGGACCCAAACGTCCTTTTATGACTTCAATCTGCACATACTCGGCAGCACCACTTACATGGGGCTTTCTTTTTGATTACACTAGCAAGCAGCTGAGTATCCTGAACGCGGCACTTTCCAGATTCAAGGTCACATCGATCTCCTTGTCCTACGAATGCTCGATGATGTGCATTTCATAAACTGTCCCGTCTCTCTCTCCTGCACGTCCCTCTTCGCTCGCGACGATGTCTGTATCAACTAATTTGCGCAGGAAAATGTACTCCGATCTTACTGCGACTCGTAAAAACACTGCTCAGTATCAGAATGAGCGTATTATATATTATCCCAGGTCTGAACCAAAATGGATGGAAGCAATTCATGACTCTGGCTCGTACTCACTCAGATTGGCTTGGCTTTGCGATCCTTGGATTGATTGTATTCTGCGCTTTCCGGAGCGTTCTCGATGCGTCCTTCTGAATTAATTCTTCCTGGAACCTTTGCCCTTTCTCTTTTCGTAGTTCCTGAGGCTTCGGAGACTCTTATCTCTGGCCTGCCCTATCCAACACACGGGCTATGCTTTCCGCCCCCGTTCGCGCCCGCAAATGTTACGTTTGTGAATGCTACAACAAGTTGCAACGTGTGCAAATTGCTATCAGAGCGCAATCATTGCAGGACTGGACCTGCCTCTTGTTGCGAACTAAAAGGGCGGCTGTTTGTCGCTACACTAGATGTCTCTATCGGATGTCGATCCTTATAGTTTCCTGATGCATCGGTCCTTTCTACTACCACCCCTGCGACTCTCTTCTGCGGGTAGTTCATATCAAACATTGCGGTCGCGAAGGCCCTCCGATTAATGCTGACTTCAGAATTTTCGTTAAAGTGTGCGGATGGTTGGAACCGGCGGCAGTATTTATGAACCACAACAACTGAAGATTGAAGTGGATGAACCAGTGATTCATGTGTCTACGTCGGAGTCCAACCGTCTTGGCTTTGCGATCCCTTGTATATAATCATCGCACTGCTGTTTTACATGTCGAGAGGGTTCCCATGCGCTTTTTCTGCTCTATTTTCGTCGTGCGCATCTTTGGCTCTCTTCCTCTTCTTAATTTCTCGGAGGACTCTCTCTCAACCATGAACTTTCCGAAACCCGCGCGCCCTTGCCTACGCTTCCGTATCAAAGCAACGTCGGCCTTGCGCCGGGATGAATGCTGCAACCCAGGGTGCGACGTGTGCAGTTGACCAACGCGACTTTTGGCAATTCACATGCATCTGGCGCAGTAAGCAACATATTCTAGACGTTGGGCACACAATAAATAAAACCGAAGTGATCGTCTTCTAAGAGTTCAGCATCATTGAACGAGAAAACAAGAAACCTACGACCGGATCACAGGGCCGGCCATACCCCTCGAACATTCATCGTGCGAACATGCCTGCTGTTCCCCACGAGGCGGTGCGCTGTGACCAGGCTCTCCTTCGCCTCTGCCTCTATTCCACTGTTAAAGCTTTATACTTATTCACCAGTGACTGTCAAAGTACTTGTCGAGACCTGGGCCCTCAATCTCACACAATCCACACCAGCAATGATTCGTCGTGGTAACGAATCCCACACGGTTAACAACTACATTTCTGGTGCGGGAAAAGGATGTTTGAGCAACAAAAGTATCACTCACCTGTGCCCAGGAGGGGTAGGAGGTGCTGGTGGCGCAGGGAATGCACAAGGTCAAGGCGGTGATGGAGGACCAGGGGAGGGTCCCGCATTGAATTATGCATTTGATGTTGTAGAAAACTTAACCATGAACAGTCTGTACGTCAAAAGAGTCCCCTGTATTCTCTCCGACATGCGTACTAAAGACTTGTAGTGGCTTGCAGATTCACGACTCGAATTTATATACTGTTTCCGGCGACATGTCACTTATGATGATCCAGAACAGCCAGTTGCAGGGACCGCATCTCAGCCTTCCAGCGCCGAGCAGGAGCTTGGAGAGTGAAGTCTGCTGGTCTGAGGGATCGGGCCGTGAAATTTCTGGTGCCGCAAAGGAATCTACGTCGGCAGGGCCATGAGATAGGCACCCGGCACACACCGTACAGTGCGTTTTCAATGAATTCCGCCTGTTTCTGGTTCTCATATCAAAAAGACATATCCTTCCATCCACATCCCTCAATTATGGGTTCGACTGAACAAAATCCGTCCTCAAACTCACATGCATCTTTCTCGGCGCCAGCACCTGATCTCTTTCCTCATTTTATGTCCCAATTCAGTGGCACGCAAACTTCACCGCCTATCACCCTCCCGCCCTTTCATTTTGGTTTTCCTTCATCCGGTCCACAGTTGATACATCCTTCAGATTATATGCCTTGCATTGATCAAAAAAATCTAAACCGCGACTCGATCCCATTTTCCCAGTATCAGTATGAATCAACTTCATCCTATCCACAGTCAATGGGTCTCGTTGGAGATCCGCACTCCCACGATCACGCCCATGTCACTGATTTCACGACTCCGCCTTCTTGGAATCATGAATATGCTGGGGCCAGGGACCAGGAGCATCAATGCCATCATGTAGATGCCCCGCGATCCATACATGGTGGAACATTCATCACTGCAGGGAATATCAATCACCAGCATGGGGAAGTAGGGATACATATCCTTTCTCGTGGAATTGCCTTGGACGCACTGTACAACTCTGCGGAGCGTTTTCCTCAGCCCAGATGCCATCCAGAAACACGCACAAAATTGCTTGAAAAGCTATATCAATGGGCGACTGAGCCAAGTGGAGACCAGTCCATCCATTGGTTGCATGGTCCAGCTGGAGCTGGGAAATCAGCAGTCATGCAGACGCTATGTGAACGCTTACAGGATGCTGGGAAGATCTGCGGGAGCTTTTTCTTCAAACGAGGTGACCAAATGCGTGGCAATGCAAAAGTACTCTTTGCAACTCTTGCTTACCAACTTGCCATCTGTTGGCATGAATTGAAGGCATTGGTCTCACTGAATGTGGAGATAGATCCTTCGGTTCTTGGGAGAGGTATGGATGTGCAACTACGCACTCTGATTGTTGAGCCGTGCAAATGGCTCCAGAATGATTCTTTTCCTGTTCTCCTCATCGATGGATTGGATGAGTGTGAAGGGCATCATATTCAGCAAGAGATAATCTGTTTAATACAGTCCACTGTGAATGGCCACTTCTCCAGGCTCCGGATTCTTGTTGCCAGCCGACCCGAAGTACATATCAAGGAAACATTTGAGGAGGAGATCTTCCAAGGAGTAACTCATTCCACCAATATTCAGCAGTCATTCGAAGATATCCGGACTTACCTCCGCGATGAATTTTCGCGCATTCATTGCAAGCATTCCACCATGAAGAACATTCCAACTCCATGGCCATCCCCACAGATTCTGGAATTGCTTGTTGAGCGGTCGTCAGGTTACTTCATCTATGCTTCAACGGCTATCAAATTCATTGGTGACAAGTATTTTTCACCATCCAAGCAACTGGACATTATCATTCGGAATCTCCCCCTTGATTCAGAATCCCCATTTGCGGCTCTTGATCAATTGTACATCCAAATTCTCAAGGAAGTTCCCACCCGCCATATTCACGTTCTTGGTCACATCTTGTGTGCTGTTGTTCATTTGGGGCCAAATCATGCGCTATGGGATATGGATGAACTGCTCAGTCTTGAACCTGGCAATGTTGAATTAATTCTCCGCCCGCTGCATTCTGTGCTGCAACTCTTGCCATTTGTACGGGTACATCATGCCTCATTCCTTGACTTCCTGAAGGATGAAGCACGGTCATCAGGTTTCTATGTTGGTTCTGAGGAGCACAAGGCAAAATTGGGATACTCAATCCTCAGAGCACTTTCATACACATATGATGATCCTCAGAAAAACCTGGCAGATCTTTACCTCTACTGGTATGTGGAGGTGTATTCCCATTCTGAGCCTATCCTAACTCTGTGATACTTAGGGACCTCTTAGACCCATCCCAAAATTGGATTGATTTTATCACTTCCATGCCACCTTCTGCAGATCTGGTGCCCTATATTCAACTGGTCAATCTGGACTTTGTCCTTCGCTATAATTCGATCAGTGTCCAACAGGATGTAGAGAAGTTTCTAAGTTGGCTCAAAGTGTGTCTTTCTACTGCATATTTCTTCTCAAGTAAATTCAGTTAGGAAGAAAATTCACCCTGTCCCTGAGGCTCTAATCCACCACTGGGAAGATTATCACTTTGCCCTCCTCTATGAAAGGTTTCAAGAAAAAATCGCGGCCAATATACAACAAGAACACTGGGATCTGGAAACCAATTTTAGTGACACTTTAACACCATCCCTCAGCACAGTATATGCTTTGCATTCTCGGATGACAGGTGAAGTGCATACCATAGTTGCAGCCTGTTGGGAGCTTTTGTCCCAGTCTCCTGACCTAGTCCGCATCTTCCTTGCTGGAAGACTGCTTACCCCTGATCTAAGCTATCTATGCTATACCTATTCCAACCAATTGTTTAGAACCCACCTTGTGTTGGATCTATCTTGGGACACCATTCTGGGGTGCTTCTGTTCTCTCCGCCCACTCATAACCAATAAATCTTTGTTTTGTCACACACTTTTCCTGTTCCTGCCTGCACTTTGCTGGGAGCTAGACCATCTCTACCCAGCAGCCATGGTTTCTCGAGATTTGGCTTGTGGATTTCTTCGACTGATACAGCAGATTGGACAAGGAGAACGGCCCATGGAATTATGGTAAGCAGAATCATGCCAAGCATAATCTCCGCTGGACACACCCCAATTTTCTGCAGGAGAATTGTGGGATATTATGATAGGTATGACTATCAATGGGGCCACCACATTAGATCATCCCCACAACAAGACCCCGAGTTGCTACAGAAACTCAATCAATTTGTTCCACCATGGGAGGTGTTCTCAGAACATTCATATCATCTTGAACCTGTAGAATTTTACGATGTGATTCAATGGCTGAAGGTGAGTTTCTGCACACTGGAGACCAATTCTCATAGCTCTGTAGACATCTCCCAACCCTCAACCCGACTTGATTGACCGTTGGCAAGGATATCTGGCTGAGAGTATAGTTCAAAGACCTAAGTCTGACAGATATCCTGTGGATTATAGTGATGATGCGCTAGAGAAAAGGTGGCAAGACCATTTGAAGAGGCAGGCATCCTTTCATGGACCACCTCAGGAGGGAGTGATCCAATGCTGGGAGAGTTTATTGAGGAAAGCCAGGAAAGAGGATGAAGGTGATGGCAGTGAAGATAGTAGCAGTAGTGAAGGTGGCAGTGATTACGAGTAGTATCATTGTGCTATGAAGTCCTTACTATTTTATTCTGAGACATGTGTCAAAAAAGTTGAACTTCAAAAAATTGAGAGCACGATACATTGGAGGGGCTACCTTGGAGGGTGAAGGGAAGATAAAAACATGCTTGTTTCGCCTCGCTTGAGCCTGGCTCTATCATACGAGCTCTAGGTCCCCTGAAGCAGCCTGCTCACGAATTTACAATAAACTAAGCGACTCATGATCAGAGTTACACTCCATCTCCCTCTTTATAAAATTACAGCTCAGTCAAAAACATAATGTTAGACATAACAAAAGCTTGAGCAGGGTTCTGGCTAAGCATGGTGTTCTAACTCTATGAACTACAACCAATATCTAGTGAATCTCACCTTGGATTTGTTTGAACACTAATTGTTTGAATATTGCAGAAGGAGCATCAATGTACTTATTTGCGTGAATCTGGCCTTTGATAAGGAAAGGGAATTCGTGGCACTGTGTTGCTCAAATCTCTGTTGTGTCTGACTTTTTTCACTTGACTGCAAGCCTGTTCAACTATTCTCAAACCTCATGCAACATCTTCATTGAAATAATAAAATTCACAGGTTACGGATGCTAGCCGCTTCATCAGTTTTGAATTTACACTAGCAATGCTGGAGACGTGAGATCCAGAGGATCTCCGTCTGGTACGCTGAGGTCGGGAACACGGTCAAGCGGCAGTACGGAACGAGTCGTGCAGCGGTAAAAGCCAAGGGATGAGATAATCTGCGATGGTACATCCGTCTGATCCTAACAGCCTGCACAGCCACCTGTCAACTGCTGCGTTCTGACAGCCTGATGCACTAGTGCATGTACAGTTGCGGACAATCAAACACAACAAGTGTGATCCTGCTTTTTTGAGTAAAATTTCGGCAAATCTGAGTTCAGAATCAGATTCAGAAGGCCGAAATACCCCCAAAACCAATTTTTCAGAATTTTCCCACGACAAATAAGGGTTGGCGAAATTTTGGGCCGGTTTGAAAAAAATTGTGTATACCTCTGTAGCCCTATGGGACAGTGACAACATAAATTATAAGTTATATAAACATGCAAAACTACTATTTACGCATACCAGCCTCCTCCAAATCCTTCAATGTTGTTGCTGAAACCTGTCTGTGGGACTTCTGCCTTCGAACAACCCATGCTGCCAGTTTGCCAGTCAGGCCAATTCGGTAAGCACTCATGAAACGCCAAGAGCATTGAATAAAGCGTTGAATAACCTCTGGGGGGCATGCATCTAAGTACTCAAGTGCATGATCCTTAGCTTCTTGAAAGCTAGTCTTGGGTGATTGCCGATAGCGATACTTGCACCAACCCCAGTACTATAAAATGATTTAGCCATTTGATCCATAGAAAGAGAAGGCACTTGCCATTTCAATGGGGTTCAATTCACAGTGAAACTTTGGGAGGAAAATGCATAGATGTCCTCGGCCCACAATTAGGGATTCAAGCAATGATGGCTGGTTGAGAAAGTCTTCTTGCTGACTGAGCCAGCGTGCCATGCAGCATCCCTCACTATCCAGTGGGCAAACAGGAGTACACTTGGCTCTCTTGAACTGTTTAGTATCCATACCACGTTCTTTAAGTACTCTCTCAAGTCCCTTGGCAATTCCATTTATTGTCATCTTCTGTTTTTTGCCACGTTGTGCCACTGAGGGGTTTGACATGGGGATAATTGTATCTTTCTGGACACGCTGCTTCCCTCCATCTCCCTTGTTCATTTCAAAAGCTTTCAAGGCATCTGGTCCCAGTGATGCATGTGCAGAAGATTGGTCAAACACAAAGAGAGCCTGACATCCAGGATGTGCCTTTTCAAAAATTGTGATGGCATTATCAACTTGCTCAAGGAGTTGCTTTGTATCCCACCATGGATCACCATTACTGCCAGGGTAAATAACCTTCCTGGCATCCTGCACAATTTTCCCATTGGGATCACGGATAATGAGGCGACCAGTAACCTCAGTAATGAAGTCAGAGACATGTATGAGTCGACCACGGCCTTTCTTTTGCAAGATTGTCTGCCCCTCTTTGAGCCATGCTTTGGACTTATAATCATTGGCATGGAAGCAGCACTCATCATGAAAAAGTGCAATAATCTCCTTCTCCCCCTCCTTTAGTTTTGGAGGTACCTGCTCTAGAGTTGGCCCTTCATATTTTGTCATGAGCTCTTCATATTTTGCCATGGTTGGCAAGAAGATATTTTCCCGATACTCCACAACATCAGGGCGTTCATGTCCATCCATGTAAACACCTTTGCGAAGGATTGTCAAGCGCCATCCAAGCTTAATGAGCCAGCGACGGGCAGTGCGCTCACAAAGAGGCTTCTTCAACACAACATCAAGAGCAGGAAGAATAGTGTTGTTGAGAGCATGCTGAAATATTTTAGGTGTGATGCTTCCCACTGGTTGTGTTTCAAGCCAGGTCTTTGCTGCACATCGAACACTCTCTTCTGAAAGAAGAGACCGAGAATCCCGTGCACCTCCTCTCTTTTCTTTAGGGAGATCTTGAAAGATTTCAAAATGGCGGATGAGAATGCGCACACGGCGAGCAAAGTGAACACCTTTGTCTTTGTGCCACTGCCGTGCAATTTCAACACTGGCCTGAATGCGTCCAAATCCCTTGAGAGAAAGAGTTGCAAAGTTCCGAATTATAAGCAGTTGATTAACCTGTGCAAGAGGAGTATGACTTTTCTTTGCTACTTTGAGTTTCTTGTCAACAAGGTCACGGATTTCTGTCCAAGTCAAGGCAGGTCCAGGTCCTGCATGGACTCGTTCATCAAGTTCTGCTTCCCATTCTTCTTCAAATGTTATTCCATCTTCCCCGAGTGCCACGGCAGGTTCAGGTGTTGGTGGCCGTGTTGATATTGGGCTGACCTGAGTTGATGATGCAGCAGAGGAAGGCAAAGGAGAGGGCGCAGATGAATGAGCTGGTGACAAGTCTACAGTTCCAAGTTCAACCTGTGGATCTGCTGCATTGGAAACATCCATATCAATGTCACTGTGATAATTGGTGTTAATGTCAAGGTCCTCTTCTGAGTCAGAATTCAAGTTAATATATTGGGTGGTTGAGCTTGAAGATTCTGTTCGTGCTGCCTTTCCAGGTCTAGTCTGAGTTTTCCCATCATTCTGAGTTGCCCAGCTGTCAAGTTTTATCTGCCCCTTCATTCGGTTTCTCCATTTTGGCTCTCTGAGTGTCCGTGCAGCTTTATTAGCTGCCACTGGTCCTGTTGCATAAGAGGAGGCCCGATCTGAGAGAGAATTTCATTTAATTCTGCATCAAACCATGCTCAGGACAAACCTTTCTGGTTTCGTTTCCGTTTTCTCAATTGCCTTGCAACCTCAGGTGGGACCCAGTCCTCGTCAGCACAGTCATCATCCATTGCAACAGCATATGTGCTGAGACGAGTGTGCAAGGTATCATCGTTGAGAAGAGGATCAGAATCCTCCCATTCAAAATCGTCGACCTCTTCCCAATCATTATCGTCTGGCAGGTCTTGTTCTCCATCTGAATTTGCAAAAATGTTTGCCAGATTTGTAAACCCCTGATCAGAGAGCCAGCAATCATCTTCAGGTTCAGAGCCATAAGCATCCCCCTCCTGCATAGAATTTTGGACAGGTTGGGTACTTGGCTCTCCCTCTGTATCTGTGTTATTTCCAGTCCCTAAGTGCGGTGTATCCTTTGACTTTTGGTTTTTAAGGCCAGAAATATTGCGTCCGCCATGAGCTTTTCGACCACGCGGGGGCATGAGGGAAGAGAGAAGGGAGATGAGATGCTGGGAATCCAAATTCTCAAGTATTAATAGGCAATAGTCACATTGGGAGGTGGTGTGAATGATATGGAACATCTTTGGTAGAAGTTCGGAGCATTCAGAAGCTAGCCGGCATTCCCATCAATGCCATCAAACCCAAATTGTGGACAAACGGCTCGAGAGAATTTGTTCTTTCATTCACCAAATGATAGCCCTTGACGAGAGCTTCAATTTCCGGGTACTCCGAGGTCGATTACATAAGATTTGGGGGGGCGGCGAAATTTTGAGGGGTCATCAACACATTTATGTAGTTTTTTCCCCAACTTGACAACGTGGAAAATTCACAATATATTCTAGAAGTGCTATTATCAACAAAATAAGACAATCCCACGAGCCGTTCTCTCGGCATAGAAAGTTGTCGTGTTTGATTGTCCGCAACTGTACCCCCCCCTCAAGTGAAGCGGCGTCCTCGTCGCGTCCCGATAGCCTTGTCCTCGTCGACCTCCTGAATATCCTCTCTGCCCAACTCCTCTAACCCCGTTGCCCACTCCTCTTGCAGCGCGTGCAAGGCTGTGCCCCGCCGCGGGACAAACTGCCTCAAGTGCCTCGAGCTGACTCGCCCGCCAATCGGCAAGCCTTCCAATGTTTCTATCTTGTAGGAATTCCGCGCCCGGCTGGTGATGCGCCTTGGCGCCGACCACATCAGGACCATTTTACGCTCGACCTTGAAGGTCGAGCCGGGCTCGTAGTCGGTGTTGTACACCTGTACCAGCGATCCTGTTTTGAATATCACCTCCCTTGGTGCCCTAGCCATGATTTTCTTGTCGAATTGCGCCTTCCTGCGGACTGCGTGGTCCACAATCTCTGCGTACCCGTTCAGCCGAAGCTGACCCATGTACACCATCTGTAGCCCGGCATCCGCTTCGTCGACCTGTGTCACCGCATCCTCCAGAGGGGTCTGCGCCGTGTTGACAACAAGTCCAAACAGTAGTTCGTCTGGGGAAAACTTTAGCGCGGGTAATATCTGATTATTTAGCGCGAGCACCGCGGCATCAAGATGTTCTGGCCAATTAGCTGGCAACTGCTCCCAGCCCATCGCGTTGTACTCGTCCTCTCTGAGGTCGGGGGCACACATGCGCTTCAGCCGGCCCAAGAGCTTGGCGTTCATGCCCTCCACGAGACCGTTTACCCACGGGGAATAGGCGGCCACATAATGCAGCTCGACTTCAAACTCCGCACACAGCTCGCAAAGCTGTGCATTGTCGAATTCGGGTCCGTTATCGCACATATATGCCTCGGGCACGCAGAAGTCGCTCCACAGCTTCCTCAGCCTTGTAACTGTGGTGGTGCCAGAGGCTGCAGTGGTGAGTGGTTTAGCCCAAAGCTTTTGTGCATACGTATCCAGCTCGAGTGCGACTTTGTGGTAACCTCCCTTTCCACGTGGCATGGATAAGGTATCCCCCGACCATGAGCTCGAAGGGGTGGCGCCGCATTATCGGCTCGAGAAGGGACTGCAAGTGCTTTGCCCCAAAATTCTTGCATTGCCCGCACTCGGTGATTGCTTGAACAATTGACTGGTCGAGCGCGGGACTATAGATGCGATCGAGGAGCTGAACCTTGATCATGTCGCAGTGGAAGTGCCCGTGCTGTCTATGGAGCTGATGCACCAACTCCGTGGCCTCAGCCCTGGTCATGCACTCGACACGGTCCCTTCCACGCACGGACTTCGGGCCGAGTTTCCACAGCTTGCCGTCCTCGATGTGGAAATCAAGCGCGCGGTGGCGTGCCCGCCGGCGCTCGCGTGGGGAAGTTCCGTGGTCGAGCTCTAACAGAGCTTCGAGAACCTGCTTAAAGATATTCTTGTCTTTGAACCTGCCGATCAGATCAGAATGTTGGGATTCCTCGGTGATGTGGAAAAATGCGTGAGTGAGCCCGGTGCGTGCCTCCCAGTCTTCGCACACGGTCCATTCATGACCATCGCCATTAGCGAACGGTACACCCACAAACTTGCGGCTCAGTCTGTCCGCAACCACGTTGCCTTTGCCTGGCCGGTGCCGAACATTGACAATTTGGTGGTCAGTGACAACCTCGCGCCAACGCGCGTGCGTCGTGCTAAGTTTGTCGTTCAGCAGATGGTCCCGAAGCGCTTGACAGTCGGTCTCGAGCTCGACTGGGAAGCCCCAGATGAGGTCCGAAAACTTGTCGAGGCTGTATTTCAGTGCAGCAAAGTCGAGCAAGAATGGTTTGTACCGCTCCTCGGATGCAGAAGTTCGTTTTGATGCAAATCCAACCGGGTGGAGACGCCGAGTCTCTTTACCGTCTTTGTCGACCGTGACATGTAGCTGCGAGAGCATGCCGGCAAAGCCGTGCTTGCTGCCATCGGTTGTGACTATGAATGGCGTGCCGTCAAACTTTGGACCTTTAAGGACCGGCTCCTGAGTGAGCGCTATTTTCAGGGCGAGGAAGGCGCGCTGCTGTTTTGGGCCCCATGCTGTTGCGAGGCTGTGACCCCGCATGGTACGATGGTAGACGCCCTTGCCTCTCTTGCGGGGGACCTCGGCAGCACGGACGAGGTCTGTCAGGGGCTGCGCAATATTCGCGTATCCTTTGATAAGGTTCCGAAAATAACCTGTAAGCCCAAGAAATGCACCGAGGTTTTGGAGATCCCTCGGAGTTTCCCAGTCAATGACTGCGGTGAGCTTTGTGAGGTCAGGTTTGATTCCATCTGGTCCGACTCGAGCCCTGGCGAATGTGGCTTCAGTTACGAAGAACTGCGACTTGGCAGCAGAGAGCGTTAATTTGCGCTCTCGGCATCTGGTAAACAAAACTCGGAGGTCTGCCATTGAGCTGTCGAAATCATCTGCTCCCATGCCGCCATCGTCGACGAACAGCTCGAAGAGGCTACCCACGAGGTCGCCCAGCTCGGTCGCAGTCATATTACTGAATGTTGAGGGAGCACCAGTGAGTCTGAAGGGCATGCGCTGATAACAGAAATAACCTCTTCCCTCAACATAGAAGCAGATATATGGCTGATCCTCCTCGCGGATCGCGCATGCGTAGAAACCAGATGCGAAGTCGAAGGTGTGCACCCATCGATGACTGCTTAGACGTTGTTGCTTTGCCCGGATGTCGCCCTGTGGGACAGGGGGCGACCTTGGTCACGTTGTTCAGTGCCTTGAAGCTCTGGCAGACGCGCCACTTCTTTTCTGTGGGTGCGACGGGTGGTCCGGTAGCGTTTTTAGTGCCCTCCCACTCGGTTTTAAACGCGGATTCAAAACCGTTTGCCAAGCATTGGTCATCAACGCGGCGCTGCAGCTCTTCGATGGAAAGGCCATCCCCATTATGCGCCTTCTGTGCAAGTGTGGTTGACCCACAGCACTTAACGTCGGCTGGATTGATGGGACGAATGACCTCAGCATCGAGCATCTCGTCAAGTACCTTGTTAAAGAAGGCGCGTTGTGGTGGGCTGAGCGGTCGCTGATTAACCTTTGTTTTGAAGGTAGCCCCCGCCGGCACATCGAGTCGATGTTCTGCGCCCGGAACGGCATACACCTCGCTCATTGACAAGCCAAAGACGTCGACGAACTCGTCGAGGAGTTCGTCAACCTGCTGCCTTTCTGTTGGGGAGAGGTCCTTCCCGATGGTAATGCACCGTTTGACCTCTGCCATCCTGCGACTGTCCCGAGGGTTGGTTTTCCTTGTGAACAGTGTCCTGTCTGTGTCGCCTGCTGGCTCCGGTTGTTCCACACCTGGGTCGTCCCTGGAAGTGCCTGCTGCATTATCGAAATGCCACATCTTGGTCCAATCCGCTGCCGGCTCTCCGAGATTTGGTACACCGTCTCTGAGTTGCGGTAGTCGGCTGTCGATATGGGAGTCAATACGCGGCTTTGGCTTCCATCCCCGAGCAGATTTTACTCCCCTCGGAGGGGAATGTGAATTCCCCCCTATATGTTGCGCACGTTGAGTTGGTGACTCTGTGGTTTGCTCTCCGATTCCCTGTGCTTCCATTTTGGGCCATCTGCCTGCCTGCCCTTCGGGTTTGTAAGTGCGTCGTGGTTTCCTGCAGCCATCGGTGTCAGTAATGTTGGCGGCAATGAGGTCGATGTGGGGTGGGACTTCCCTCGAGGGGGGATCGCGAATCCCCCCCTGAGTTTATCGCGCGATGGGACACGTGATCGCTCCCGCTCTTGCCTAATCCCTTCATCTTCCGCCATGCCCGTTGCTCCTCCTTCGTGTACCGCTGCCGAGGCAAACCCCGCTTGCCAACTAGCGATGTCAGCACCTCTCTGGCGGCTGCTGCCTTCCGCCTCTGCTCCGCTGCCTGCGCCCTTTCCAGCTCTTCGCTCGCTTCTTGCTGCTTCGCCCTCCTCTCTGCAATAGCCTTGCGCCGTTGCGCGCTAGGTTTTGCCTGTGGTTTCTCCTTCACTGTGTCGCGCATGTTACAGGAGAACATATCCATTTTAGGAGGTGCGTCGTGTACTCGCCTCGTGGGGGTCTTTTCCTGATCGGCCCCCATTTTCTGCTCTCGTGTAGCTCCCCTCCCGCGTTGACGCTCTCTCCTGCCCAGGCGTGCATGCCTCGACTTCGCTGATGCTGGGGTGATCCCAACTGGGGACCGGTCTTCCTTGTGCGTCGCTGTGTCTGCAGCTTCTGTGACATGCTCATCCTCGCTCTCCGGCGAAACACCTTTAACAGTTGGGACTTGCCTCACGGGGGGTATATCCTGTCCCCCCGTAGTCTCTGCTTACTCCGCACTGCTTTCGGATGGCGTCGACCTCCACCATCTGCTTTGATCGCCGTCTCTCTCGCCCCGATGCGGTCGTAAAATCTGCCCTGTAATCTTGGGCTGGTCAACCTGTTCCACGGCCATGCCGGATGCAGGGGAAGGTGCTTGCCTCGCGGGAGGTGCGCTGCTACCTCCCGGGATGGTCTCGTGCATTACGGGTCTTACCGTCATTGTCATGACGGGGTCTGTATTCCGGTTCTTCTGCACAGTCATTGGGTGCGAGTTCGGGACTCGCACCGTCCGGTCGCCATCGAGCAACACAATTACGTCCTCCTCGTAACCGTGCCACACTCCAAATGTCTCTAGGAGCGGCTTCCCAAACAGCGCGGCCCAGGCGCCGCCGCTCGGGAAGACCTCGAATTCGCCCAGCGCACGCACACCGCCGAATGTGACATCCCCACGCCATACCCCTTTTGATGGCACGATACGTCCATCCGCCATGCAGAGTACACGCGACGACCTCGACAGCTCCCCGATATCTCCCTTTATGGCATGATACGTGTCCTCGTCGATGGCATTTGCCATCGCGCCATCGTCAATGACTGCCCATAGCGTGGCCTTCCTTTCCCCATCCCCATGTAGAACCACGTCGCGAATGAATGGCACACTTTTCTTCCTCCCCTCACACGATCCCACACTGAACAAATCAAGAATTTGAGATGGTAAGTAATGGTACAGCTGAGCATCTGAGATAACTGCCGCGTCGTCCATTGGTAGTAAAGCTCCCTCCCCGCAACTCGGGGTATGCTGCGTGCGAGATTTGGGTGCGTCCCCGAGCGATTCCTCCTCGCACTCGGGGACCTCTGCTCCTCTGCCTGTCTGCTGTTCTGGGGCCGACCTGCGCTCGCTTAGGCGGACGGCCCCCCTACTTTTCCCTGGCTCCGCAAGTACTCCTCGATGACGCTCTGGTCATACTCGGCTGTGCCGAATACGTCTAGCTCGGGTGTATCATCTGCGTCCGCAACGATATTGACGGCAGTGGTAGCGGCTGGCGCAGTGCGCCCGGCACAGGTCTGGATCGACTGGACAATCTGGCGCCACCGCACCTCGACGTCCGGGATAAGAAGGTCGTTGGATGTGGTGCAGTTGGCGCTGTAGTGACCGATGAGGCCGCACTTGTGGCACTCTCCCGACCCCACCGCAGCAGTGCCAGGTGTCAGCGGGTAAGGGCGTTCTTCACTGGGCTTGCGCGAACCGTGCTTCTGCGTGTAGGCAGCGATCTGCTGGTTATACGCCGCCAGCCCGGCTGCGTTGCACGCGTGGATGACGACTGGGGCTCCGAGGATCATCTGCAGGCGCTCCGCATCTGGCCGGTACGCGCGCATTGGGCCAGCGGGGTTGGCTGCTGCCGCGGGAAAGAGGTTGCGCCGGACGGGGTCGTTACGCGCGGGCGACGACGCTGCCATCCCGGAGAAGGCAGCGGTGAGGCCACGGGTCGGTGTCCGCTGTAGCGACGCGATCGTGGCGTTGGTGTTAGTAATGAGGGTCTCCAGCCCCGCGAGACGGGTCTCCATGCGCCGCACTGACGTGATATCCGTGGAGGGGACGTCCTTCATTGTCTGGACTAGCTCCGGCCACGTCCCGCGCTTGGGCCCGAGGCGCAGCAGGAGGGAGTCTGGGATGTTCTTGAGGACTTGTGGGACAAGGCCGCCACTGTCCCCCACGTGGGCGGCGAGCTCGGCGGCCTTGATGGCCCAGCGGACGTGTCCCCACTCTTGGATTCCGTCCTCCTCTATGCGCACGCCCACGTCCTCGGGGCGTAGCACCAGGCTGAGGAGTTCCTCGTGCAGCTCCCCTTTCTCCTTCTCTGCCATCTCCTTCTCTGGCCACTGCTTCTGGAACGCCGCTGCGAGATTTTTGAAGGTGTCTTTCTCCGTGGCCGGCAGTTTGTTGTACCAGCTCTTCGCGTAGCTGCCCGACTTCAAGCTGAGCTCGAAAAACTCCAGCTTCTCCTCGTCCTTCCACGTGGGGCTGAGCAAGTTACGGCGCCTTATGGTGTTGAGGAAGTCCGTGGCATTCTCGTTGATGCCATCGCCCCTGAAGAGCCGGGGATTGGCGTCGGTCATCGTGTCGCTGGGCTCGAGAACTGGTGCGGCGGAGATGGTAGTTAAGGCGGTGTGCAGAGCAACCGGGTCTGGTGCTGGGACGGGGGAAGTAGCTGGCGTGCGGGGACTCGGTAGGCCTCGAGAAGAAAAGATAGAAGAGAGAGTCAATGACGACTCGTCAGAAGAGTCGGGGTCGGCGGTTCTTGGTCGTGGGAGGAATCTCCCAATAGCGTCGCGTGTTGGGTACGGTGAGTAGGCCAGGATTTGGGTTAAGCGGGGAAGTAGTGGCTGGTTTGCCAGTGAACGGCTGTATTCGGCGGCGGATTTGCTGCTGAGCGTGTTCGCGGTGAAAAACCGCGCTGCTGTCACCAGATGGAGACGTGAGATCCAGAGGATCTCCGTCTGGTACGCTGAGGTCAGGAACACGGTCAAGCGGCAGTACGGAACGAGTCGTACAGCGGTAAAAGCCAAGGGATGAGATAATCTGCGATGGTACATCCGTCTGATCCTAACAGCCTGCACAGCCACCTGTCAACTGCTGCGTTCTGACAGCCTGATGCACTAGTGCAATGCCCCAGTGGTCATTCCTCAGAGTTAGAATTATTTGCTCAAATCTTCAAGGAACTCGCTAAAACTTTCAGCATGAATTCCGTGCCGACGGAAACATAGGGATACACGCAATGATTTGACAGCGTGATGTGACTGCTGGCGCGTCGTGACCAATCACTTTCTCTCTTGTTTTTCTGCCACCACCGCCACCATTAGATTGCAATGTCTGCATCGTCCTTACCAGCCCCTTTCGCCCTGCCGTCTTTGCCGTCAGCATTGTGCTCGCCGCTGGGCACACCAGCGAGCATATGGCCCGTCGTGCCGGCGAGCACGGCCGTGTCGTCGCCCGCGCCCGCGCCAGAGGCTGATGCTGAGGACGAGGAGATGCCGTTAAAAGGCAAAGCAGAGGTCAGACTTTCGCTAGGTTTTGGAATATTCGTGGAACTTAACCATGTTTCGCGTGGTGTGTCGCGTACAGGACAACGACAACGACGACTCGAGTTCCTTTCTACGCGGGGTTTCGCTCTCAGATGGGGAGGTCGTGCGCGTGGTGGCGTGGGCTGAAGGTACGCATCTTTCATTCGTGTGGGGTGCGACGCTTGTGGCTACGGCCGAGTGAGGGGCGGAGGCCGAGTGGCGCGAGAGTGTGCGGGGTGGATAGGAGCATGACAGTGTGTAGGGACGAAGAGTCGATGTGGTCTCCCTGATAGGGTCACGTCGGGAGGAGCGGTCGTCCGGTTGGCGTGGCTGTTTCCTTTCCTCCTCTCTTTCCTCCTTCCCGCCTCCCTGCCCCTTTTCATCCCGGCTTGCTTTCCAAACGTTGACGCTCAGCCGCAGATCCCCATCCTGATGTACCATGGCACTCCGCCGAGCGCTCCAAGATGAGACGGACAATGCTCGCGCTGCTGGAGGGGTTTCGTCGTGTGTGATTCCGTCTCGAGTTCCCTTTGCTGCAGCTTCGTTGACACCCCCCTTCTCCCTCGCTTTCCCCGTCTTCCCCTTCTTTCTCTACCCCGCGTCATCCCTCGCTGCCCCTGTTTTCTGACTATTTCGACTCAATGCACTCGCTGACGCTCCCCTCACAGATACATCGTCGTCGATGAGGGCCTCACCTTAAGAACATCAACTGCGCGCTCATACACGAAATTAATCGGGATACCAGCATTGGGAGGATGGTACTTGCCAAGACGCCGTTGCAGGTGGGTGTCGCTATGAGGCTCGCTTCTCCCTACCTTGTTTCCGGTGTATTCTCTCTGTCACTCTGCACAAGTTGCACAAGTATAACGGATGCGAAGGCTGCATGCTGCTCCAGCTATCTCTTCGCCGCTCTGTTCGCCTGATAGCTGGCGCGCGCTGTAAACACGAAACGGCGTGTCTCGCAGTAGCTTAGCTAATTTATATAAAATAACGTCTTTTCGTAAACGGAGGACTGTACCGCGGAGCTCTGGTCTCTGCTCAAATTGACACAACTTCATCCTGTCAGGTATCTTCGTCAACATAAATGCGTATCAGGAGTGGTACGTGCTTGGCCTCTTCCTTGCTACTCACTCTCCCTTCCTCCCCGCCCCTTTACTCTTCCACCGATCCTCCCTCCTTCCCACACCCTTTCTCTGTCCTGCTTCAGAGCTCGTGCTCACCCCAGGATGCTCGCCTGGCCGTCGCCTGCTCACTTCCTCCTACCTCACTCGCTCTCTCACCTGTATACTCGCCTCACCTCCTCCGCCGATTCTTCCTCCCGTGCATAAACGTGCTCCTCTTCCCCGCACGCATCTCAGCGTACCGCGTACGATCCTCAAGCCGTTCCTGCTGCAGAGGATGAAGGCAAAGGTGTCGGGTGTGGGTCGTATCTTGATGCATACTTTTTTTACTTTGTTGAATGCATGCCGGTGTTCTCCCTCGCTACTGTCTGCCAAACTAGTCATTATGTAGTCATGCGGCAATGAGAATTAGTGTATACCCCCAAAAGTGACCATGGCTGCGAACACCGAAGATCATCAGAATGGAACACAGCACTAACAAGTGGAATGCGTGCACACCCAGTGTACGTTTGACTGGTCGGCAGTTAGCACCACCGTCTAAAAGAATAGCCCGTCACAATCAGCCCTTTCTGGTACATGGTATCCTTCAGGTATATCTGGAAATATTAGTAGGCCTGTCAATCCTATCAATGGTTGAATACCGGACAGAGATGGACTGATCAAGACTGAACTAGTTGAAAAATCAGCGCATACTGTCAGAGGACAAACAAAAAAAGAATGGAAGCCAATACCCATAGAGGTCGTTGTATGCTTTCACGACGGATAGAGTTTGAGGATCGATGCAGGTGGTCCCAGGTTGACGCTCTTATAATAAGATGCACGGGTGAAGCCTCCTTGCGACGTCGTTTGGTTGTGCAGCACGAGTCCCGTGCACTCGCCGCTCCGCAAGTTCGGCTGCAGGATGATGCCCACCATGGCCAGTGTCAGCTGTGCGCGCTGAAAGCGCGACAATGTGAAGAAATTGGATAGATTTTTCGGGGCAAGGGACTGACGATACCCATGAGGAGAATAACTACTGGCGTTTCCTTCGTGCGCCGCTGCCACACATCCACAACTGCAAGATCTTAAGACCTTCCGACGTTGTGTATAAATGGAGTCTCCATCAGCGTCAATGCTGTGAATTACCTTTGCAATTGGTTTGGAATCGAAACCCACGAAGAAATTCATGGATGTAGCCACTGACCAAAAGAGATGGACTTCTATAAAATAATGCCAAGGAAGCCATGATTCGCGAGGAATTCACCTGAAGTTCGATCTCAAGGAATATACCGAACAGTAGTCGCAAATTGTGAACATGAGGAATACTACATCGGAGACAGTGGCCGGGCAATCAGTGGGCGAACACCCGGCAGAGATGGTGCCCTTGATCAAAGTCGAGCGCAGAGTAGGCATTTGTTGGTCGGGCGAAGAAATATACCAATTGAGAGCGGAAAACGAATGTGTTGATTGCACTGACAGGAAGTCAAATTTCAAATTGCCCAGAGAGGAGAAAGACCTAAGGATCCTGGTCAGCGCCGCCAGAAACTTTACGCGGCTGCCCGCTAATGCCAAGAAACCCTTGCACATACTTGCGCCAAATTCACATCCTGACCTACCTCTGTCTGGTAAACTTCTTTTATCTGAGCGTCTCATTCTGTGAAGATGAGTGCTGCCTTATTGTTGCACTTGACAAACCTTGACTTTGTCCGCGTTTACCTGTAAAAGATAGACCAGCAACTGTTGATTATATTCCGAAGACCATCCTGACAAAAGTCAATCGAAATCCTTAGTCTGGATGAGCACCGTAAACCCAGCTTTACTTTTAAATAAACGGATGCTCGATGATACCACTCATGGTAATTGACTTGCCATAAAAGCACATCTCACAAAAGAGACCAGCTTTGCGAATTTGCGTGTTAGATTACAAGTACAATACTTCCTGGAGGCGGATGGTCCTGCGCACCCATAGAAACCTGATACGAAGCACCGGAATACGGCCCCACAATATCTATGGTCCCGAGAAAATACAATGCAAAGTCAGCAGCTGATAGGCTGCTATGGTGGGATAGGCGCTCGCTGCCTCGACATCCACAGAGAACGACTGTCCTCGACAACCACAAGGGGAATCCGGTGTAGCAAACAGGGAGCACGCGAGCCATTACATCCGGTGGTAGGATAAGCGCTCGCTGCGCCCCGACATCCACGAAGGACGATTGTCCTCGACAACAACTATAAGCGGGATCCGGTATAGCGAACAGGGAGCACGCGAGCCATTACACCCGGTGGTAGGATAAGCGCTCGCTGCGCCCCGATCCGCGAAGGACGATTGTCCTCGACAACAACTACAAGCGGAATCCGGTATAGCGAACAGAGAGCACACTAGACACTACACCCGCCAACCATCGGTGTAGCTTTCCCCCGTGCCCGCCTCCCCACCTCTACATCGACACCCGCCTCCAACTAATCGAATCGTACCCCGACCAATCAAGCCCGCATCTGCACCACGATCCGGAGCAGTGCCCACCAGGGCGAACCAAGGGAGACCCTCGCGTCTGCCATCGCTACCACTGCTGCTGAGACTCTTGGCCCAGCGAAGGTGCGTGCAAGCAGGAAATCAGTTCCAGCAGCTGTGGGTGCTCAGAACTTCCTCGTCGCGGGCATAGCGGTCGAGTGGTGACACTTCGATGCCAATGCATGCACCGCGGGAGCATCAGGGCGACGCATATGCATGTGCCGCACCGACTACCCCATTCGCCTCCTCAACACCGTGCACGTCCGCCGCGTTCGGAGCATGCAGCGCGCCAGGCGCACGGTCCGCAGCTTCGCACTCCTCCAGTACGTCGCAATGGAAGACGTGCCTTCTAAAAGACACCTCGATCGCACATCGCGGCTGATCAGCGCTCGCCGCCACCTCCCAATGCACGAAATATGCGGTCCACAGTCCCGCAGACATCCTGTGCATCGCCAATGGTGGGCGATATGCCTCGAGATGGTGTCGCGCTCGCTCGCGCGCCAAGCCCGAACCAAGCGACTATCGGATCAACGGGTAAGCTGTCAAACGATTACCTTGTCAATGCTCGGCAACTTCCGTTACGTGCGCCATCGGTCTCAACCTCCCCGTACCTGCCGACTCGTGGTCCGTCCGGACGTCTAGCCTTTATATATTATTATGGCAGATACTCCCCTTAATATGTACCTCATTTAACGCTCCATTTCCGTTTTTCTCAGTCTCAATCTCGCCGTAATGTTCGATTTTGGCTAATATTCATATCTCTACTATTGTTCTTCGGCTTTGTGGCTACTGTACCCTGGTTCCTTGTTCCTGTTACTGTACTTTACTCCTTTCACTCCCCTATCTACCTGTATAAATACCTGATTTTCTTTGAATATAACTCAGCTTTTGATTGCCCACATTGCGCACTGCTTAAGTTCACATCGCCTACGCTCTCGCACTCGCTCTCGCTCTCGTTTCGCTCCCGCCGTCTCGCCGTCGCATCCGCTATCGCTCCCGTACCCGCCTTACGTTCCCGTATCAGTTATTGCACTTCTCGGACCCATTGGTCTCGTGTCACGGCACCAGACTATATTGAAAACTCGCATTTTATTATTCCTACTACCCTACTTCGTGCAGCTTATAAAATATTGTTTAGCTCGTGCTTAGTCGGCTGGTAGGCTCGTCAATGGAGTAGGGCACAGGCGGGTGGGCGGGCGGTGACGATGTGGATGCGGCGCATCGATTAAACACCATGTAGGCCCTCCGCATCGATGGCATCGATGGCGGAAAGCGCGCCGTATGCAACGCCCTCGTCCCCCCCCCCCGACAAGTCGCCATCCACGGGAAGGACCATAATGGAATGGGGAACGAGTGACATACCTCTGGATTAGGCATCTTCGGTCGGAACGTCCGCATTCCTACAGGCTCTGTTTGGATGCAGTCAGCGCATGATCATGAGGTGAAGGGAAGGAAGAGTGAGGAAGCAGCGGCAAATGGACCCTTCACCCATCCCCACTGCGCGATATGGGACACTGCCGCCTACCGACGCTCGCAGCAGCCTCCAAAACCCCGCAGCACATGGTGCCGAGTCCTATGGAGGGATTGCTTGTCACCGATTGGAGGCAATAAGGGTTCGATGTGCGGGGCATGCGACGACGACGAGGTGCGCGCGTGCTGTACGCCGTTACAATAGATGTGTGCATAGGACTCCAGGCTCGGACGCGGATGGTGTGTATGCAGCTTCCGTGGCCAGCGACACACGGCCACGCCGGCACCAACCACGGCGCGCCAACAAGCATGCTCCAACGTCTAAAGAAAAGAGCAGGAGAGGGGAAGGAGAGGGAAAGGAGTAAGGATGTACCATGTAACTGTTCCCCAAAATTCTGCCGCGGCACCCACATTGCAGTCCGCCTCCAGCAAGGATATACGAGCGGTTGCGCAGCGCACCATCGCCGGCGGTCAGACGGAAGATATTGGGGCTAGATTGAAGCTTGAGGCCAGTCTCGCTGGTGGGATGCGTCAGCGACCATGCGAGAAAATAACAAGAAAAGGAAAGAGCGGTGGGGTGGGACACTGCGTAGAGACCGGGAGCACCGCACCCTTGGAACACTCGTAGGAAGAGCACGCCATGCGCTGTAGCTCACTCTTGGTTCGCGTCATCCAAACGTATGCTGCGGGCATAATGACACTCGGCGACCAAAGCCACTTGAGAAATACTCACCCAAAGTGATTCTCCCCTGTTTCCGATGTAGACATTGAGTTGGTCAATTTAACGGTAGGGCAGTCCGTTGTTGAGCAAAGCCAGAGTATAGGAGTAGCGAAACGAAAGGCAATTTCGTTTGCTGATGAGCGTTACGGCTAAGAGCAGTTCAAACTCCGCTCGGCTTGCTCCGACTTGCTGTCTTGCAGCTCTTCCACAACATCCATCATCCCAGGTCGACAAGTTCCATTTAGTTGGATTCTTACTCGGGTTATTCTGTGCATGCACCTCAAAACCGTCTCAAGCTCGTTGAAAGGGCCCGGTTGCTGCCGTAGCGGTTGGTGGACGCCGAGGGGTGACTGCATCCGATAGGCTCCAATCCCAATCTTCATTCCAATTCCACGGCTGCGCTCCATTATTCGTGTGCTCTTTTTCTCGTCCTCCATGAATGTCCCCTCTTTTACTCGTTCCACCGGTAGTGGGTCTTTCTTTCGAACCTCTCTCTGCCGACGAGCGATGCACACCGAAGTTAATAAATCGGCAGACGGTCCGCATTCGTTCAGGATTACTTCCTCATCGGGACCAACGCGCTAGGAAGGATTGCTCGAATTAAGCCGGGGTCTTGGATACACTATTTCTGGTTTTTATCTTTTGTGGGACTCAGTTCTCTGAACTTCTAGCGCTCAGACTCAGAGGCATCAATTTTCTTTCTTTTGTCTTCTTGATCTATTCGACAGCAGACCCTGAATTTCTCTTAGGTGTGGTGTAGTGTTGTGCTCTCGAGGTCAGAATCCCATCCTTCCGAAACTCTCCATGCTCATAAGCACGTACACTCAGAGGTGGGGGACTGGTAGCGGATGGTCCGCATCCATTACGCATATGTTGGAAGCGAAATCGCATGGAAGTCACTCGTTCGAATCGAGCTCAGGCCATATCGCGAGTGAACAATTGCTTTTTTTGTCAATTCCCATTTCCTTTATTCCTCCGCTGCTAAACCTGATATTGGTGAGCGAGTGAAATCTCGCATGGGCTATCTTATTCATGTCTAGAACCTTTGGTGCGGTGGGATATGTTCTCAACACTCAGTGACTCGGAGTCCAGGTTGCGGTCGAAAGCAACTCGCTATTCGGACGTGAAACGAAACGCAGATCAAGTGTGCAATGGATCCATGGCGATGGTACCGCACCTCCATCAAACTTAACCACACTTCGTGCCAAAAAAGAAAAGGAATTCTGCAGATCACCGGTTTGAGTCGGACTTGGCCATACGTCCACGATAGTCTCAGTTTTTTTTTCTTCTTCCCGTTTTCCTTTGTATCGCGTTCTCTGACCCTCCAAACCATGGACTGTTGACCGTTCATCACTGGGGCTCTCGCACACGACTATTAGCATACTTCCCAGGTCGCGGCGAACCTCAAGGACTCTTTCTGTGTCTGCTTCGACTTAAATCAAGCGAAAATGCAATTGGAAATGGCCTGATGGGGGGTGGGATCCGTACCCGCATCAAGTATCAGATCTGTTCAGGCTGAATGGACGGGAAAATAATCTGCAAGTCACCCGTTTGATTCAGGGTCGAGCCTCATCGAACAGCTCCTCTCTTCTTGCTTCGCTCCTGCCTACTCTTCTTCCCAAATGATTACCATTGTTAATACCTCAGAGATGGGTGTTGGACTAAGTCCATTGGCGGAACCCCAAGGTGCGATATGTCAAATATACGGATCCGAGTCAAAATCATTTGTGTAGCAAGCGGTATAGCCTCGTATCGTCTTGATAGCGATGGAACCACACTCGGGCACAATATAGTCGAATAAAACTCGTTGAGCTTCGGACTCCATGATACCCTCCATTCTTTGATACGTTCACTTTATCGAGTTCAGCCGCAATCACTTCTCCCTCTGAACGACATCCTCCTTAGCCGGTTAGCGTTCATTCCTGGGCTCTCTCACGTGGCCATTTCAACGAAGGTTGTGGTACATCTCTACCAAGCTGTCAAGTACTCTTTGTCTTTCTGGCTCAACTCGAATTATGTCCAGCAGGAATGATCCAATGCGGTGGTATGGCTGTAATACTGGGGCATAATTATTTAATGCACACCTTTGGGTTTTTATGCACCCCCTGTGATATTTCCCCAGAAATATTCACCGCCTCTGCAAACCTGCTTGAATGTTCACAACCTCCATTATGCAACCCAAGAAAAAAAATTCACAGGCTTTTTCCGTAGGAAAAGAAATGCACAACCTCATCGGCGGAATAAAAGAACATGCTACCCCTAATTTTACTGAATATACACCGCTTCCGCCACTTCTTCTATTTTTCACAGCCTAAAATCAAGGCAGAAAAAATGTAACTGGTTGAAAGATGGCAGGAAAAAGACACTACCTACCAATTTGTGGCAGAGGTAAACCAAACCGGCGCTGTGGGCTGAATTATACCCATTGCAGCCCTCTATACTTACTGTGTTTAAACTATTATCCTTCTATTTTTTCCATTTTCCTGGTTTGTCTAGATTAGGTAGGATATATCACTGTAAATGACAGTTAAACTTACAACTGTGTGTAGAACTCGAAGGCTTTTCAAGCAGGACATTCAATTGCACCACCATGAACATTGCCCCTCAACATTGAGTCATACCCTTCTTTGTTACTTCGCTTAAATTCGTGGAATGGCATTACTTTGATATAGAGCAGTGAAAGCTCGTCATATTGGCATGTTTCTGTCAAATTTCGTGAGACGTACTATATATAGGCAACTGGCACCAATCACACATCAATGTGCTTCTGCTGGAATCCTGCCAAATTTTTTCCTAATCTCAAGTCCCTGCCTGTTTAATCATATAGATACCTTACCCAAACACCCTAAGTGCCTAACCAGTCAAGTTCAGCAACTCCCTGAGGCCCATCATTCCATGACATGCCGAGCGTCGCCGTTTGCAAGCATAGAACCCAAGCTCATGAACTTTCATAGAACGCTGTCAAAGTGACGAACTTTCCTTAATTCCCATCAAAGTGTCGAGAATATGCAAATTTAAGTGAAATAATGAAGTGGCAAAAATGGCATGCATTCCTTAACATTTTCAGCCATATGATGGCCTGTTCAGGATTCCACTAACAAGAAATTTGAACCGATGTGTGTGCAGCCTGAACCTGAAGGAATGAAGGAAAAAATCCTCTGGCAGGCAACTTTTTAGGTTGTTGGAAGGTATTTAGGATAGGTAGAAAGCACCTTACATATTCAGCTTAATGAGTTTCCTTTAGTGTCAAGTCGGTCAGGGCCACCCCGTCATTCTTCATGTTTGGAAATTGTCGTGATTTGAACCTAATTGCTCCATCTTATCTAAACACGTGACGAGATAAGACAACAGAGAATATCGAGAAGGAATTCAATTGTCGGACATATATTTACTTTGAAACGTATATGATCGGAGGAATGTTTACCTCGAGGACGATCAGACACACGTCCACGGAACAATAAACGCATACCTTCGATCGCTATACACGCGTTTTCCTTTTGTTCTTACTTAGTTAACTAAAGACTACATAGCCACTCATAAACAGTATAAATATGAGTAGTTATTCGCTTGTAGTCTTTACACTTTTATTCACTCATTTTTCGACTAATACCTCACTACCCAATCCACTATCCTCGTTTGATAGTTGGACGAGAGGTCTTGATTGTGACATAATAAAAAGTGTACCCATCATACCGATCGTACTGCCCTTTACCTCAACACTCCTCTCCACATTCCATCCCCTTCACTATTGTGCACTATTGCGTACTTTTATCCTCTACTACTTGGCTCATACCTGAAGATCCATTACCCTTACTCCCTCACCACTGACCCTCTCCTTTGCCTCCCTCAGTGAAGTAAAACAATTGACAGTGACAGTGATTGTCAGACCAGATCGATCAGACTGTGCCACATGCTACGGGAAACGTTGAGTCCATCCCTGCGTAAGGCAGCAACAAGGCTACTAGCTTAATCCTCGGAGAGGGCTAGAGTGCTAACACTGGATGTGTCATAGAAGACCTGGTTAGTTCTGACAGCAAAAGTCTGGGTCCACCCCCACCATCCACTCAGTGTGGCATTTCTTCACCGCCAACGATTTCTACTTTGAAACCTTCCCCATCAACACCAAGTTCACCCTAAATGGCGTTAAAACCTGATTATATTCCCAAAGTGTCTGTACATTGGCCCAGGAGCTTCAGGTCAACTGAATTCACCAATCCAATGAAAGTCACTCTTCCACTTCATCCCAAAGAAACACCTCGCCCACCTCCCACCTTTATCATTCCCTTTCCGACATGTCACACGCCCCATTCGCATTCCCCATGGACTGGCCACACCAGCCACAATATTCACAACTCCGGTATAGCCAAAGGGCCATGTCTTCCCCTTCCCATTCGATCCCGCATTCCCCGATACAGGACCAACAAGGCTTCCAAGAGCCAAATCTTGGGCAAGGAGCTGCACCACTCTGAAATCCCCATCCACAAGGACAACCGTTACCCATACCCCCCCCGTTGGTATACTATGGACAAGTATACCCAAATGATGGCGACCTTTATGGCTGTCCAAGCTGCAGTGGCACTGCTGCCACCACCTTCCCTGCTGACTATGGCATACCTGAGAGGCTCAGGGTCAAAAATTAGCCTCACTAAGAAGCCGCCACACTTCAGCAGCGAAGACAAAAAGAAGTGGGAGAGCTTCCTTGAGAAGCTCACAACATACATTGAAGCCTATGACTCGGACTTTGATACGGAGAAGAAGAAGATCTTCTTCATGTTGTCTTTCCTGGGAAGGGAAGATGGAACGGCCTGCCCAGCCTCAAATTGGGCACAAAATTGGAAAAGGACTAACGTCCCGGGGGGGAATCTACATTTCTCTCCAAAATTTCCACGAGTTCCTCGGGGAACTCAAGAAGACGTTCGAGGATAAGAATGTCAGGAGTATGGCGTTCATTCACCTTACCACCATGCACCAGGAAAGGACATCCCTGGAAGATTTCCTTCAGGCATTTGAGTTGAATGCCAAGGAGGCTGGTTTTGCGACCAGCCAAGGACAAAATGACACATTCCTGTGTCAAACGGTGATCCCATTGATCACTGACAAAGTTCACTGGAAGTTGTTCAACCCCAGCACAAAGATCCCGGACACTTGGTCTGCACTCTGGGAACGCCTGCAGGTCATAGCAGGCGTTCTCAAGAATGAGAAGTATTATAAGGATCCTTCTCACACCGCCAACGCCTTCTGGACTGGGTCCAGAAGTATGCAAGCTGCTACCCCGGCAGCTCAAAAGACTCTGGGGAAGAGCGGGGCTCCCAATCTCTTGTTGCTGGTAGGCGGCGGGAAGACGGTGCCCATGGACGTTGATCAGCAGAAGCAGCTGATCAAATGTTACAACTGCAACGAGACTGGGCACATGGCCTGCGATTGCACAAAACCCCAGTGGGAATGGGGAAAGGTCAACATCAGGTCCCTCAGGACTGATGAAATGTCGGAGGAAGACTTTAAATTCCTCATGGAGAAGGCCTGTGTGAAATACAGGAAGGATTTTTAAAGAGGCTTCCGATCAAGGCCAAATTGGCAGCCCAGAAAATCAAAAAAGAACAAAAAAATCAAGAAAATAACTGGCGGAAAGTAACCGGTATACAAATTGGACCTAAGGAGCCGGAGCCGATCCGGGATATAAATATTGAAAAAGGTTCCAACAACAGAATGGTGGCTCAATCCACACAGCAACCAGTCAGAGCGTACGGCTCTGCTGGAGTGGAGGTAGTGCCAAAAGGCGGTCTCTTTGCCCCGCTGGAAGCAGCAAAGGATACAGTAATTTACACGGACATATATGTAGAAAAACCTATGAATACAATTCCCATTCGTATTTTATCAAAGGCCACTGGAACCCAAACCAGTCAAAACAATAGTGTGAAGAAAAAGGGGGATACATTCCCAGAGGCTCAATCCTTGTCATATGAGGAGGAAGTGCCCAAAGAAGGCGAAGATGCTGTGATCCAAGATGGAGACCCATGGCGTCAGACCCGAGTCCCATTCAGACTCAAAAAACAAGAAGCTGCCTGATGGTTGGCGCAACGCACCCTAGGAGTTTCTGAGAGTAGGTTGGCTCAAGAGCTACGAGCCTTCCAAGCTCAACGGATACATCACGAGATGTGGGTACTGATAACACTAAAAGTGTTAGATACAGGTCGAACCCGAAAAGTCAAAGGCCTCATGGATATGGGGTGCACAACTATGTGCATGGATCGAGACTACGCCAAAGCCCAGGGCATTGAAATGAAAACCTTAGACATCCTGATATTGGCCTGGAATGCCGATGAAACCAAAAATACCAAAGGAAAGATTACTCAGTACATAGAACTGGGTATGGGTATTGGTCCACGCAAGGAACGACAAAAAATTCCTTATCACGGGACTCGGCAAAGCCCGAGTATTTATTGGATATGATTGGGTTTTCAAACACAATCCAGAGATTGATTGGGTTACCCAAAAAATACTATTTAGTCGATGCCTGCCTGAATGCGGAATGAATGGCACAGAGTTCGGAAAAGGCAAACACCAAGAAGACCACATTGAAGAGGGCAAGAGTATTTTATTGGTCGATTTCTTTTACGCAATTGAATTGAGCACGAAAGAGACATCCGCACAACAGATGGCAGAAAAAGCAAATGCAGAGCGAGAGCATCTGACAGAGGACAAAATCCTGGAGCAATATAGGGATTATGTCAAAGTATTTGTGAAAGAATCTTTTGATTCTCTTCCAGAGAAACGACTGTAGGATCACGCGATCGAGTTGAAACCGGACGCAAAAGCTGTTGACTGTAAAATATACCCATTATCGCTGGTCGAACAAGAAAAACTCAATGATTTTCTAGAGGAAAATCTGAAAAGCAGACAGATTAGGCCATCCAAGTCCCCAATGGCCTCAGCATTTTTCTTCATCAAGAAGGAAGACGGATCTCTTCGACCAGTACAGGATTACCAAAAAACTGAACAAGATGACCATAAAAAATAAATATCCGCTTCCATTGATATCGGAGTTAGTCAACAAACTCCATGGAGCAACGTAGTTTACCAAGCTGGATATCTGGTGGGGTTATAATAATATTCACATCGAAGAAGGCGATGAATGGAAGGCTTTGTTCTGAACGAACCAGGGTCTGTACGAACCCTTGGTGATGTTCTTCGGTCTCACAAATTCCCCAGCCACATTTCAAACAATGATGAACAATATCCTTAGGGATCTCATCAATGAAGGATGGGTCATCATTTATTTGGATGATATTCTTATCTTTATGGAAACCCTGGAGGAACACCAACTTGTGGTGAAACGAGTATTGGATACACTCGAGAAGAATAAATTATATTTAAAACCCGAAAAATGTGATTTCGAGAAAATTGAGATAGAGTATCTGGGCGTCATCGTCAGTCACAATTTGATGAAAATGGATCCAGTGAAAATCGCAGGAATATCGGAATGGCCTGAACCCAAGAACGTCAAGCAAGTACAATCGTTCTTGGGATTTGTTAACTTTTATCGGCGATTTGTCAAAGGATACAGCGACATCACCAAATCGCTCACTAAACTCACCAGCAAGGCCGGGTTCTCCTGGGGAGACGAGCAAAAGAAGGCGTTCGAAGAGCTGAAACGCCCGAATAGCCAAAGACATAATGCTTGTGTTACCAACAGATGATGGCAAGTTCCGTCTAGAAGCTGATGCCTCTGACAGGGCAACAGGCACCATTCTTAGCCAAGAACAACACAGCAAATGGCGACCAGTAGTGTTCCAGTCTCATGCCTTGAACAAGACAGAGCGGAATTAGGAGATCTATGACAAGGAGATGCTCACGATAATGCTCGCACTAGAAGAATGGAGAGCCATGCTCATGGGCACACAACAAACCTTCGAGATTCTGACGGATCACCAGAACCTCCAATACTTTAGAAAGCCCCAAAAACTTAATCGTTGCCAAGCTCACTGGATTATCGAGCTCACGGAATACAATTTTACGTTATCACACAGAGCAGGAACTCTTAATAAAATTGCAGATCTATTATCCCGCAGGGCGGATCACGATCAGGGCAAGGGTGACAACAAGAACGTCACGCTTCTTAAGCCCGAATATTTCTGAGCGCAGGACATTACGCTCGAAGGACCTGAGAAGAAGATCATGGATTAAATTCTCGCTGAGAAAAAGGTTGATAAGAGCATCAAGATCGCTCTTGAGAAAAAAATCCCTGGATGGGAGAAGAAAGAGGGTGTTATTTATTATAACAACTTTATTTATGTTCCTTGGAATAAAGAACTCTGAGATAAGATTATTGGATTACACCACGATAACCCCCTGCTTGGACATCCAGGTGAAAATTGCACGCAAATTATAGAACGTAATTATTGGTGGCCGAGACTCGGAAATCAAATCTCAGAGTATATACAAGCATGCGAGGCATGTGGATGAACTCGTGTTCATCAGAACACCCAAGGAAAACTTAACCCGCACAAGATCGTGGAAGGACCTTGGCAAATAATATCTATGGATCTTATTGGTCCTTTGCCCTTGAGCAACGGGCATAATGCTATACAGGTGTGGGTTGACACCTTCACCAAACAAATACATGCCAAAGCAACCTCGATGGAGCTCATGGCTGAAGGAGTTGCATGCTTGATGCGTGATAGAGTTATTCAGTACCATGGGGTACCTTGTAAAATTATATCCGATCGAGATCCAAGATATGTATCAGGGTTCATGCGAGAGCTTAATCGGCTGCTTGGTATAGAAATGAACCCGAGCACGGTGCATTGTCCAATAACTGATGGGCAAACAGAATGCATGAACCAGGAGATTGAAAAATATCTCCAGGTTTACATAAATTATCGCCAGATGGACTGGGCAGAATGGCTCGCTTTAGCTGAATTTTGTCATAATGACAAACAAAGTTCGGCAACAAAAGCATTGCCATTTTATTTAAATTACAGCTATCATCCTTGGAAACAAATTGAGAACACCATCAAATCCCGACACAAAGCAGCGCAGGAATTCGCTGATAAAATGAAGAAAATCCACGACGAAGCAACTGCCGCACTTGAAAAAACTCAGAAAAGAATGAAAAAATACTACAACACACATAAAGTTGATGCGCCAGAATTCAAACCCGGAGATAAAGTTTGGCTGTCCAATAAAGATATTGAGATAGACTGACCTTCAGTAAAACTCGAGAATACAGGTCTGGGACCTTAAGAAATAATCGAGAAAGTCGGAGCAGCATCCTACTGACTTAAACTTCCATCTACAGAAGGGATGCATGACGTATTTAATGTGGCAAAACTCCACAAATACATAGAACCCCAGCTCATCGCCAAGAAGAACGTCCGGCTCCTAAATTAATTGCTGGCCATGAGGAGTTTGAGGTCGAAGAAATCCTCAAACATCGCTGAAAAGGCTGAGGATATCAATATTTAATCAAATGGAAAGGATATCCCTACTCAGAAAGACAATGGGAACCAGCACAGCATCTTGCAAACACAAAGAAAATGCTAAACAAATACAATAAAAAACATGGTATTAGTATTCGTGCGGTACCTATTTTCCCTACGGGATATTGGGATTATTTAATTCATCGGTATAAACTGAAGGTGGAGACCTTTAGAATACTCGACAAAGAAATTATATAATCTGATTTAATGATTTCAAAGAAATTGATGACGATACAGTATGATCTACGGTCACTGAGGACATCAACCCTTAAGAGGGGGGGGTAATGTCACAATTTGAACCTAATTGCTCCATCTTATCTAAACACATGATGAGATAAGACAACAGAGAATATCGAGAAGGAATTCAATTGTCGGACATATATTTACTTTGAAATGTATATGATTGGAGGAACGTTTACCTCAAGGACAATCAGACACACGTCCACGGAACAATAAACGCATACCTTCGATCGCTATACACATGTTTTCCTTTTGTTCTTACTTAGTTAACTATAGACTACATAGCCACTCATAAACAGTATAAATACGAGTAGTTATTCGCTTGTAGTCTTTACACTTTTATTCACTCATTTTTCGAGACTAATACCTCACTACCCAATCTGCTATCCTCATTTGATAGTTAGACGAGAGGTCTTGATTGTAACAGAAGTTGTTCCCTGTGGTACGTGACATTTCTGGGTACACATTGGTGCTGCACTTGACCGTAGATGTGGAACTAATTGGGTAACCCAGGCCGAGTCGTACTGCATGACTAGTGGGGAATCACCTGGCCTCTTTGTCTGTGGCATCAATATCATGATATCGATCCTTTCCAGCCTTAGAGAGATACCCTCCTCAATGGCAGCAGTGACAGAGTCTTGGCCATTCATACAAGAGTCTTCCCCTTCACAAGGCAACGTAGGCGGCGAATGAGCGTACAAGACAAAACAAGGTAAGAACAACCAAGATCATATTATCGATTGGTATCCGTCAAACAGCCGGGTCATCTGACTGGCAGTGTGTAAATTTGCGTTGCACAACCTGTGTGTTTTATTGCTGCGAGTAACAATGTGAAAAAAAAAGATATAACTCAACCTGTGTGTTTTTGTTTTCACCTTTCCAAAACATGTGCACAATTTAAACTAAGGGCGCAGCAGTGAATTTTTCATTGGACTTCAGGCTCGTGTTTTTTTTTGTAATCAGATGTGGGTTGTGATTTTTTTTTTTTTGAGGATGGTGGATTTTTTTTTGAGAAATGGCTCATAATTATGCCCCAGTATTACCCCCAAACGGTGGCAGCGAAGATGGAAGAAGAATCCACTAGTGTTTAAATCGAGTCCTGTTGCTGTACCCAATCGTGCCAATTTTGACGGTATACGTTGTGCCTCTAGAGAGGGAGAGGTATTTCGCGACACATATTGAAGTTCCTTGGTCCGCCAGACCATAGCACAGTCAGGGAACGCAACGATATACCGTGTGATCTTGAACATCTGGCGTTTAACGGTAGCACTCGGCGGGTTCGTTCTTCACTGGAATTTGATACAAGCTTGAATTTATTCAGTAAACCTTGTGTGCAAGGACTCACAATGTGTAACGGATGTGCCGGACCGACTGCATCCGTACCCGAGATACCCGAAGGAGTGTTTGATTTGGAACAAGGTTGCTCGCGCACCCATGTCCAGTTGCTATTTGATTCTTATCACACAAAGGGACTTACAATTTTATATACAAGGTAGAGTACACATATAGAACAAGGTAATTTGACCGAATAGTATTTAGTTAGCTAGTGCGTAGGTAGTTAGTCAGTTTTCTGGAATCCAACACCTCACCCACTCATTTTCGTGACTACTTGGCTTCTGGACGATTCTTGCGGGGTCTTTTACCTCCTATTATTGGCGGACCTCACACAATGAGGCTAAGTGGTTCGAACTTTGTTGGTTGAATTTGGAGTGTTCTTTTCGCATTGTTGAATAATCGATTTTTGTCCACGACCTCGTTGGACGATCTTGCAGCCGGTAAAGCTTCTCACGAAACTGGCGGTTCGGTTAGTTCCTGCAGCCGTCTTCCTCAATAGTGCAAAATCATTCGCACAGTGTCCACTAAAAACACGGCGAGGCATCGGCATCGGCTTAGTGTTTTGAAGACAGTATACTTTCGATCGAGAGTGTCTCATCGTTCACGATCTCTTCGCACAGCTTCAAACGGCCGCCGTATTCCACCCTGGCAGCACGGCGTGACAGGTGTTTCCGTGGTGCGCCGTTCACAGCTTTCTCAACCATTTTTAATCAATTTCCCATTCGAGAGACACTGCTGTGTTGTTCCTCTATGCTACGAGTCATCATGATCATCAACGTGATAGCATCGACGTGATAGTATCGAAGCATGATATCGCATCAGCTTCTTGACTGCGTCTTGTCTTTGACGTCGACTCTCCTTCCATTCTCTCCGACGCCGATGTTCACCTCTAGCTCACATTTGCAGATTACCGGCGGAAATTTTATTAACGTCCAGCGAGATTTCAATATCCAAAGCAGCTGCCCGGTGGGAAACGTTGACGAGGTGCTGAAGCTGGAATTTGGCGGGGGTCACCGTCAGCTAGTGGGCCCAGAGAGAACTGAAAGAGGGGGAAGAGAAAGGATGCTTCCTTACGGTATGTTCAGCGCCTCTCACGCTGTAACGATCTCTAAAATTGCGCAGATATTTCCCATCGCCGGCAGAATATCCTTCAGTCAGATAAAATTACTCAGCAGGTACGGCTCTCCCCCATCATCAGTGCAATACCGCCACCCCTCCCATCTGAACTCGAGTTTCTCTTCCCTATGTCGGTTCCATCATTCCAGGATCCTGCGCTTGGGTATCCCCTCAACTGGGCAGGTTATGCGGCCAGCTCATATACTCCGAACGAGCCTTCGCATTGCGCGAGTAACTATCCTTCCGCCCACCTCGATCCAAGCCAACCACACCAATATCCTGTCAAAAAAAACGCCGGATTTGACCGAAATCTTGATGCCAAGGCGATCTTTCCGTGGAATCATCCGCAGAACACACCCGCAACGAGCATTAACGGTGGTACATTTATCAGTGGAAATGTGAATAACATTCAACGTCACGGTGAAGCGGGTGAGTCTAGATCATAGCGCCAGTTTTGCGTCAAACTAACTACCAAAGGTTTGCATGTTCTTCATCGCGCAATAGCGGGCGATGCCTTCCACGACTCCGCAGAACGGTACCCACAACCACGCTGTCATCCAGGGACACGCACAAAGTTGCTAGATGTCCTATGGAATTGGACCCGTGGGATTGAACCACCCAGGAACTGGACATCCTATAATGATTCAGAGAATGATGAGTACTACGAACCTGCATCCGTATCTGACGAGCAAACTGGAGCAAGCAGCACCGTTCTTTGGCTACATGGCCCCGCTGGTTCGGGGAAGTCTGCCGTAGCTCAGTCACTTTGCCAAAAATTGGAGGAGGAAGGTCGCCTCGGGGGTAGCTTTTTCTTCAAGCGTGGCCACCCTTCTCGCGGGAGTGCAAACAAGTTATTCCCTACAATTGCATATCAGCTTTCCCTCCATCGTGAATTCGGCCAGTTCATCTCACAAACTCTGGAGAAGGACCCCGCCGTCGTGAATAGGTCGCTTTCCAGCCAGCTCCACGCGTTGATCATCGAGCCATGTCGGAAGGCTTCTCTATCCCAGCCAATGCCCATTGTTATTGATGGCCTCGACGAATGTGACGGGCATGATATTCAGCAGGAAATCTTGGAGTCAATTGGCAATGCAGTTTCTCGAGAACGGCTTCCTCTCCTCTTCTTCATTGTGTGCCGACCGGAATCTCACATTTGTGAGACCTTCGCTGGATCGCACCTAGACGGGGTTCATCGACCATTGAACATTGTCCAGTCCTTTGACGATGTCCGTAGGTATTTGGCAGATGAATTTAGCCGAATCCATCGAGAGCATCGCACCATGACTACAGTTCCTACTCCCTGGCCATCGTCAGAAATGGTTGATGCTTTGGTTGAAAAATCATCCGGATACTTCATCTACGCGTCCACAGTCATCAAATTCATCGATGATAAACGATTTCGGCCAGTGGAGCGTCTCGATATCATCAAAGGCATCAAGCAAAGTGTTTATGGATCACCATTCTCCACTCTTGACCAGCTCTACCATCAAATCCTGTGTGGTGTTCCCCAGGAGTTCCGGTCTCAACTTCTCGGAATCCTGACGACCCTGCATGCACAATTTTTCTTGTGCGATTTCGAAATTGACCGGCTTCTCGAACTACAGACAGGCGATGTTCGCTTGATTTTACGAGAGCTGCATTCTGTCATAGATCTCGAGCACGACTACCTTCGGGTCCATCATGCTTCGCTTTTGGATTTCCTTGATAATCCCTTGCGATCAGGCCCCTTTTATGTCGGCAGTTCTCAGTGCTGCACAGATTTGGCCTATCACCTCCTCAAAGCGTTTACATATAGACACGACGGCCCTTCCCAAATCCGGAAGTATTACTTGGAATGGTAGGTGTTTAACAACTGACTGTGCAGAATATTTAACCAAACTTGGGTCCAGGAAACTAAGCCAAACCGCCTATAAATACATAACTTTGGCCGAACCAGCCCCCGACCTTCTACCACTTGTGCAGGCCCAAAACCCGGATTTCTTCTTTGGAGGCCGGTCCTTTTCAGAGTCCACATTCCTTGATTGGCTGAAAGTATGCTTTCATGGTCCTTTCATTGTAATGAGGCTAATCCAGTTCAGAAATTTCGCCAGCCACCCAAAGGCTTAGTTGATCTCTGGGAGGACTACACCTTCATGATGTTGTGTGATCAAGCTTGGACCCAAACAGAATCAGCGAAAGAATCGCACTCGAATAACTGCCACGATATTGTGTCGCGAATGTCCTCGCAGCTGATTAAAATTCTCTATTATTCCAGAGTCATTCCCTTCTTTGACACCCCCGGTATTCTATTTAGGATTCATTTCCTTTTGGATCTGTCCTGGGATGAGCTGAGGGCTGTGATCTGTCCTCTGCGCAGAATTCTACGTGATGATACAGAACACTTGCATGAGCTGCGAATCTGCTCGGAAGAAACCTTGCAGAGCCTGGATTCTAATTCCCTATTGTCGGACCTTTCAGACGGCGCGTTCCGTGTCCTGGGCACCATGTTCAACGGTGAGATGGACTGGGATCATCTGGAGTGAGCGTCTTACGCCCCAGATCATTCTGCTTAAACCTAATCAAACTGTAGTTGGGCCACTCGAGGATGGGGTTCCTTTTTAAGATGTTTACCTCCTTCAACTGATTATCTACATCTTCTACGAAATCTGTCGGAAATGATGGAGTCCCATGATCATCCCTTTGCTTATCCAGGGGAAGACTTTCACAATGTCGTGCAATGGCTCAAGGTGACTTCCTACTGTTCCTTGTTCATGTAATTATCCTCATATTCAACTGATCTAGACATTCCCTCAACCATCAAGTGAACTCATCTCACTATTCGAGCATCATTTGCAGGCATCCATCGAACAACAAGGTGAATGGGGTCGCAGTAGATACACTTTTGATTTTCTCGAGAGGCAGTGGACAGACTGGCGGGATCGGCGCAAAGGCTACCTACCTGAAACAGTTTAGTATTGTAGATGTGTGAGATCTTAACAGAACAATAGCGTAAGCTTTCAAATATCACAAGACATGCCGTCGCTTCTGGAGGCGATATGGGGCTTGCTGGTTGGTGGAAGGTGAAAGAGATGTTTATGGCTCTGTTCAAGGTTTGTAAGCGGAGTCAGTTTGGAGCCAATTCAGACTCAGTGGTCTTAACGAAAAAGAAAGACAGTGGAATTCACCTCGGCGCTGCGCCTCGCTCGTGGGACCTTCAAAATTCAAACACTAGCTGCCCCACGGGCGAGTGAGAAATGAATCTGAAGGGCCGCAACACTAAGTCTGCAAAATAGGTTAAAAGAAGTGAAGATGGTGGAGAGCCTGCGACAGCATACCAAAGACCCGTGGAATTGAATAGAGAGTTTGTGTACGGCCTACGCATCACCAACATTATTTTATCAGTAAAGATGGACCAGCAACCGTTGATTATGTTCTGAAGACCGTCCTGACAAAAGACAATCGGCATTCCTATTCTGAATGAATACCCTAAACCTTGCTTCACTTTTAAACAAACGGACGCTGGTTCCTACCATTTGTAGTAGTCGACTTGCCATAAAAGGACATTTCGTAAAAGAGACCAGCTTTGCGCGTTAAATTACAAGTACAATTTCTGGAAGGTGAGATATCCTGCGCACACACATAACCCAGATGCGGAGCACGGGAATACAGATGTTGTGGTAGGATAGTCACCCCTACATCCCCAAAAGACAATCGACTCCGAAACCCACAGGGGAATCCAGTGTAGCGAACAGGGAGAACATTAACCATTACACGCGCCGCCCGCTGGTCTAGCTCACGCCGTGCCCCTCTTCCACGACACCCGCCTCCGGGCTGGCTCCAACTGACCGAATAGTAGCCCGCATCCGCACCACGATCCGGAGCAGCGCCCACGAGGACAAACGTCGGAGCGCATCATACCCCGCCTCGCTATCAGTGCTCTTGAGATCGGCCCAGCAAAGTTGCATGCAGGCGGAAAATTGGGTCCGGCAGCCGTGCGTGCTCAGATATCCCTCATGGAGCGCGCGGCAGTCGAATGGTGGCACCGTCTAAGCGTCGGGGCGATGACTATTCCATCCGTCTCCTCGCTACCGCGCGCCGTTCGCGCCGTTCGCGGCAAGAGCATCGATCGCGGGCAAGCGCCAGGCGCATCGGTCCGCAGTCTCGCACTCCTCCAGTACGTCGCGCGCCGAATGGAAGAGATACATCCCCGAAAAGGGACCTCCATCGCACATCGCGGCCCATCGCCGCATCGCCGCTGCTTCCCAGAGCATGATATGCACGGTGTACAGTCCCGTGGACCTCCAGGGCATCGCCGGTGGTGGGTGATATGCTTCGGATATGGAACGGGGCACAGGCGGGCGGAGACGAAGCGGATGCGGCGCATCGACTAAATGCCATGTGCACCCTCTGCGCCTCAGCGCATCGATCGCGGGCAATGCCCCACCGTCTCGTACTCCCCCGGCAGCGCACCATCCATGGCAAGGACTAGGATCGAATTGGGAATATGCGTACCTGTGGAGTAGGCGGCTTGTCATCGAGCGGTCGGGACGTCCGTATTCCTACGGGCTCTGTGTGGGCGGGGTCAGCGCGTGGAGGGAAGGAAGAGCGAGGAGGATAGGAACAAGCGGCAGAAAGTGCGCCCTTCACCCATCCCCCATTGCGTGAAATGGGACGCCGCCGCGCACCGACGCTCGTAGTAGCGTCCAAAATACCGTAGCACGCCGTACCCAGTCCGATGGAGGGACTGCTTTTCACTGATGGTGGGCGATAAGGGTCTGATCTACGCCATGCGATGACGAGATGCCCGCGCCAATACAGCCAGGATCGGACACGGATGATGTACATGCAAAGCTTCTGTGCCAGACCAACACTCTGGACTGCGCACCACCCATAGTTCTGGCCACGCTGGTGCCAGCCGCTGCGACAAGCCTGCCCATGTCTCACGTCCAAAAAAAAAGAAACAGGAACGAGGAAGGAAAGGGAAAGGAGTTATGGACGTACGACGGAACCGATCTCCAAAACTCTTCCCCAGCACCCGCATTGTAGTCCGCCTCCGATGAGGATATATACGAGCGCACCGGTCAGACGGGAGGAAACCGCCACCAAAGTGAAATTCGAGGCTACTCTAGAATGGTCGGGCGGTTCGTTTTCGTTGCAAAGCCAGAGTATAGGATCTGAAAAGCATTTCATTTGATGAGCGTCAAGGCCAAAAGGCTCGTAAGTCACGCCGTGACCGTGACTGCTAACCTCTCTCGACAACATCATCCCGCGCCAATCCCGTGCTCCCAATCCAGCGTGCTATGCCGCCTGGACATATCGTCCGGATTGATTTCTGGTCCTTGTATTCACTGGAAATGTTCTCATTCTGCTCCTCTGGTCCTCCAAGTGCAGTTCACCATGTTTAATGGGACGCTCTTATCATCACCGGAGGCAATCACTTCGGTATCTCGGTTCCTTCTCTTTCTCCTTGTTATAACTCTCTTCCTTGCCATTATGTGCCAATGCAGGACACTGGCGCATCGTTTCTCACACAACCGCCGGCCTTTCACCACCCACGACCCAGGGATACTCTGGCCACGATCAAATCAAGAGTGAAGAATAGCAAGACTAGACGATAATTTTTGCGGGCGAAAGGGTAACAGGTTTGGGCTACTTGTTTTTTTTCCCTTCACTTCTTTGGATGCTGCTGGTGATTTTGAGAAGTGGGTGAATCTGTGGGATCACGTTGCGGGAAGGCAGCACGGTGTCTGCTATAGAGTGTCCTAGTCGAATCGTTCCCTTCCTTTCGTCTTTTGCTTTCGTCGCACCCGTCCCTTTCCCTATATTTTCAAGGTACACTACCGCTGCCGTAACTCCTTGGTAATTCCATCGAGGTATTGTCCTTTCGTCTTCAAAGATTTATGTGTGCGTGACGCTGCAGACACAAATACAGGTGGGAGGTGGCCACGCCCTAAAACTGCGTGTCACTAGACAGCCAACAAGGACGATTCAAAGTAAATTGGGGTGCAATATGTGTTCACCATTCGTTTCTTCCTCATCTCCTCGGCTTCCGTTTTTGCTTACGGCCAATATTCTTTGGACACCGACGCCTCGACCTGTGTCCCGTAAGATACAATTATTCAAAGCGTGCTAATACAAAATCAGGATCACAGGTTCTACTGGGACTCGGAAGCAAATTCACGATTCAGCTCGCTCGCAATCTTGCCCGCAATGGGTCCCACATTCTTTGTGACTTCAATCTGCACATACTCGGTGACACCGCTTACACACGGCTTGTCTTTTTTAACTCTCGCTAGCACGCGGCTGGGTGTCTGGCCTGCCTTTTCATCACTTTGGACGCGGCGCTTTCCAGATTCAAGGTCGCATTGATCTCCTTGTACCATGCTTGTTCCTCAATGATGCCTATCTTACAAACTGTCCCACTTCTCTCGCCTACAAGTCCCTCTTCACCCGTGACGATGCTTTGTTCTGCCCTGTATCAATCAATTGCGTTCGCAAACGTCCTCTGATCTTACCGCGACTTGGAAATACACTTCTAGCGACTCACTGTCAGAACGGGTGGACTTGAGATTATCCTCGCGTTCCAATAACTGAAATGGATAGAGGCAATTCATATCTCCAGCTCGTACTCAAAATCCTTGCATTTAATTGTATTCCGCGCCTTCCTGAGGGTTCTCGGCGCGTCCTTCTGAATCATTTTCTCACTCTCTCCTTCTACTTCGAGGACTAGCCTGCCCTATCGACCGACATACTCATCTGCCACAGTACTTACCGTATCTGCAACGTCAGTCTTTCGCTTATGTTTCCACGTCTGTAAGACTGCGGGCCCTGCTTTCCGCCCCTGTTCGCGCGAATGTTGATGAGGTGCAACGGGTACAACTTACTCCCGTACCACAGGTCTGGAGCTGGCTCTTTGTGTGAACTCATATACTGCTGCAAAGGGCGTTTGGTAGTTGCAAGGCCCCGGATTATTGTCCAATGGTCGCAGTCCTATCCGCCGAAAGTTTCAGATTTCCCGCGCTCTAAATTCATGGGAGTAGATCTCTGTTAAGTCTCGACCCTTGTGGTGGTCGGCTGCTATGCACCCCTGCTACCGGATCACAGGGCCGGACTTCCCTCTCGAGCATTCATCGTGCGAACGTGCATGCTGTCTGCTGTCCGCTGTCCGCCTGCTGTTACCCACGAAGCGGTGCACTGTAATCAATCTCTCCTTCGCCTCTGCCTCCATCCCCAGTACGCTGCTTTTGTTTTCTGTTCAAGTGATAAAGTACTTGTTGAGACAAATCTCACACAATCCACACCAGCAATGCTTCGCCGGGGTAATGAATCCCAAACCGTTAATAACTATATCTCCGGTACGAGAGAAAAAGGTTTGAACAACCATAGTATTACTCACTTGCACCCAGGAGGGGTAGGAGGCTCTGGTGGCACAGGTAACGCACAAGGTCAAGGCGGCGGTGGAGGAACGGGAGAGGGTCCCGCGTTGAACTATGCATTCGATACAGTCGAGAGCCTCACCATGAACAACCTGTATGTCTCTCAAGAGTGCTCTGTCTTCTCTCCGAGATGTCCATTCTCAAGAACTGTAGTGGCTTTCAGATTCACAACTCGAATTTATACACGGTTTCCGGCGACGTGTCACTCATGATCCAGAACAGCCAGTCGCACGATTCATTCCACCTTCCAGCGCCAGGCAGGAGCCTGGAGATCAAAGCCGGCTGGTCTGAGGGATCGGGCCGCGAAATTTCTGGCCCCACGAGGAATGTACGTGAGCAGGGCCATGAGATAGGCACCCGTCCCACACCGTACAGTACGTTTTCAATGAATTCTCCATGTTTCTGGTTCTCATACGGCAAAGGCATATCCTTCCGCCCACGTCCTTCAATTACAAGTTCGCCTGAACAAAATCCGTCCTCAAGCTCACATACGTCTTTCTCGGCACCAGCAGTTGATCTCTTTTCTCATTCTACTTCTCAATTCAGTCGCACGCAAATTTCACCGCTGATCACCCTCCCACCCTTTCCCTTTGGTGTTCCTCTATCTGGTCTACAGTTTACACGTGCTTCCGAATATCTGCCTCGCATCAATCAAGATGATCTCCACCACATCTCGAGTTCTTCCCAGTACCAGTATGAATCAGCTCCATCCAACCCACAGCCAACGAGTCCAGTTGGAAATTCAAACTCCCATGATGGCACCCACCTCACTGATTTCACAACTTTGCCTTCCTGGAATCCAGGCAAGGAGCATCAATACCATCGTATTGACCCACCACAATCCATACACGGTGGCACATTCATCATGGCAGAGAATGTCCATCAGCAGAATGGGGAAGTAGGGATACATATACTTTCTCGTGGAATTGCTCTGGATGCACTGTACAACTCTGCAGAGCGTTTTCCTCAGCCAAGATGCCATCCTGAAACACGCACAGAATTGCTTGAAAAGCTATATCACTGGGCAACTGACCCAAGCACTGCCCACTCCATCCATTGGCTTCACGGTCCTGCAGGGGCCGGAAAATCTGCTGTCATGCAGACACTGTGCGAACGCTTGCAGGATGCTGGCCAGATCTGCGGGAGCTTTTTCTTCAAACAAGGTGACCAAATGCGTGGCAATGCGAAAGTGCTCTTCGCAACTCTTGCTTACCAACTTGCCATCTGTCGGAATGAATTGAAGGCATTGGTCTCACTGAATGTGGAGATAGATCCTTCGGTTCTTGGGAGAGGTATGGATGTGCAACTACGCACTCTAATTGTTGAGCCGTGCAAATGGCTCCAGAATGATTCTCTTCCTGTTCTTCTCATTGATGGATTGGATGAGTGCGAAGGGCATCATATTCAACAAGAGATAATCTGTTTAATACAGTCCACTGTGAATGGCCACTTCTCCAGGCTCCGGATTCTTGTTGCCAGCCGACCTGAAGCACATATCAAGGAAACATTCGAGGAGGAGATCTTCCAAGGAGTAACTCATTCCACCAATATTCAGCAGTCATTCAAAGATATCCGGATGTACCTCTGCAATGAATTTTCGCGCATTCATTGCAAGCATTCCACCATGAAGAACATTCCAACTCCATGGCCATCCCCACAGATTCTGGAACTGCTTGTTGAGCGGTCATCAGGTTACTTCATCTATGCTTCAACAGTTATCAGGTTCATTGATGACAAGTATTTTGGGCCATGCAAGCAACTGGACATTATTATTCAAAATCTCCCCCTTGATTCAGAATCCCCGTTTGCAGCTCTTGATGAACTGTACATCCAAATTCTCAAAGGAGTTCCTTCTCGTCACCTTGGCATTCTTAGCAACATCTTTTCTGCTGTTGTTCAATTCCCATCACAGTTAGGGCCGCGGGATGTGGATGAACTACTCAGTGTTGAACCTGGCAATGTTGAGCTAATCCTCTGTCCACTGCATTCTGTCCTGCAAATGAGAGAGCCATATGGGGTACCTATCATACAGGTGCACCATGCATCATTTCTGGACTTCTTGAAAGATGCAGCACGGTCATCAAGTTTCTATGTTGGTTCTGAGGAGCACAAGGCAAAATTGGCATACTCAATCCTCAGAGCACTTTCATACACATATGATGATCCTCAGAAAAACATGGAAGATCTTGGGCTCTGCTGGTATGTGGAGGTGCATTCCCATTCCAAGCTTATCCTAATTCTGCAATATTTAGGGGCCTCTCAGATGCATCCCCAAACTGGATTGAATTTATCACTTCCATCCCACCTTCTGCAGATCTGGTGCCCTATATTCAACTGGTCAATCCGGACTTTGTCATCCACTCTAATTACACCAATTACCGACAGAATGTAGAGAAGTTTCTGAGTTGGCTCAAAGTGTGTCTTTCTACTGCATGTTTCTTCTCAAGTTAATCCAGTCAGCAAGAAAATTCACCCCATTCCTGAGGCTCTAATCCGCCGCTGGGAAGGTTATCACTTTGTCCTCCTCTATGAAGGGTTTCAAGACAAAATCATGGCCCATGTAATCCAAGAACACAGGGAGCTGGATCTGGTAACCAATCATAGCGACACTTTAGTGCCGTCCCTCAGCACAATATATGCTTTGCATTTTCAGATGATGGGTGAAGTGCACACCATAGTTGCAGCCTGTTGGGAGCTTTTGTCCCAGTCTCCTGACCTAGTCCGCATCTTCCGTGCTGAGAGACTGCTTACCCGTGATCTAAGCAATTTATTCATTGACTATTCCAACCAATTGTTTCGTACCCACATTGTGTTGGATCTATCTTGGGACACCATTCTGGGGTGCATCTGTTCTCTCCGCCCACTCATAACCCATGAATCTGTGTTCTTTCACACACTTTTCCTGTTCCTGCCTGCACTTTTCCGGGAACTAGACCATCTCTATCCTACAGCCATGGTTTCTCGAGACTTGGCTTGTGGATTTCTTCGACTCATGCAGCAGATTGGACAAGGGGAACGGCCCATGACTTTGTGGTAAGCAGAAGCATGTAAGCATAATCTCAGCTGAACATGTACCATTTTTCTGCAGGAGAATGTTGGGATGGCAAGGTCATAAATGGGGTCGCCACATCAGATCCTCTCTGCAGCCAGACCTTGAACTGCTCCAGAAACTTGATCAATTTGTTCCACTGTGGGAAATCTTTTCAAATGATTTGAGGACTGTTTTTGAACCTGTAGAATTCTACGATGTGATTCAATGGCTGAAGGTGAGTTTCCACACGCTGGGGGCCAATTCTCATAGTTTTGTAGATATCCCCCAACTGTCAATCTGACTTGATTGACCGTTGGCAAGGATATCTGGCTAAGAGTATTGTTCAAAAAAGGAAGTATGATCGAGATCCAGTGGATTATAGTGATGATGCGCTGGAGAAGAGGTGGCAGAAGCATTTAAAGAGGGAGGCATCTTTTCATGGACCACCTCAGGAAGGTCTGATTCAATGCTGGGAGAGTGCATTGAAGAAAGCCAGGAGAGAGGATGAAGGTGATGGTATGAGGACAGTAATGCCAGCCAGCAACAGTGAAGATGGCAGTGATTACAAGTAGTATTATTGTGCTATGAAGTCCTTACTATTTTATTCTGAGACATGTGTCAAAAAAGTTGAACTTCAAAAGATGAGAGCATAAGATGATACATTGGAGAGGCTTCCTCAGGTGAAGGGAAAATAAAAATATGCTTGTTTCAACTTGCTTGAGCCTGACTCCATCAGGTAAGCTCTCCCTCCCCCAAAGCAGCCTGTTCACAAATTTACGCTAAACTGAGTGACAGGCGATCAAAGTTGAACATCAAAACTGAATCCATCTCCCTCTCCATAGAATTACAGCTCAAATCAAAAACATAACCTTAGACATCAACAAAGTTCAAGCAGGGTTCTGGCTGAGCATGGCAGTCTGACCCTATGAACTGCAAACCAATATTGGATATGTTTGAACACTAATTGTTTGAATATTGCAGAAGGAGTGCCAATGCATTTGCTTGAATCTGAACTTTGATGAGGAATAGGAGCTAATGGCACTGTGTTGCTTGAATTTCTTTCATGTCTGACTTTTTTTTTACTTGGCTGCAAGCCTGTTCCACCATAGATCTCAAACCTCATCCAACATCTTCATCAAAATAGTAAAATTCACAGGTTGCAGATGTGGGCCACTTCATCAGTCTTGAATTTACACCAGGAATGTCCCAGTGGTCATTCCCCAGAGTTCAAATTATCTGCTGAAATCCCCAAGAAACTCGCTGAGAAATTTCAGCGTGAATTCCGTGCCGATGGAAAGATAGGGGTACACGTAATGATTTCACGGCGCGATGTGACTGCTGGCGCGTCGTGACCAATCACTTTCTCTCTTGCTTTTTTTCCCACCACCGCCACCATTAGAGTCCAATGTCTGCATCGCCCTCGCCAGCCCCTTTTGCCCTGCCCTCGTTGTCGTCGGCATCGTGCTCACCACTGAGCACGCCAGCACCCATGTGGTCCTTGGTGCCAGCGAGCACGGCTGCGTCATGGTCCGCACTGCGCCTGAGACGTGTTGCATACAGGTTAGCAACGACAACAACTCAAGCCCCTTTCTATGCGGAGTTTCGCTCTCAGATGGGGAGGTTGTGTGCGCGGTGGCATGGGCGGAGGGCGACGCGTTGAAAGAACAAATCCCGACGTGTCAAATTCAAAAGCGGAAGGCGCCAGTATGCTTTGTTGTTCCCCAGCACATTATGGACGTGGGCACTTGACTGGTTTGCCCCATCGTTCCCTTTCCCTCTCATTCTTCCCTCCTTCCCGTCCTCTGCCCCTCCTCTCTTGCCCCTTGCTCCTTTCCTCATTTCTCATCCCCGCTTCCCACCCGCTTCCATTCCTCCCACGTTTCTCCACTTTTCCCACCCTTTCATCTTGCCTCCCATCTCCTCTCCTCTTGCTTGCATGCTCGCTAATGCCCACCCCCAGATCTCCATCCCGGTGTATCATGGCACCCCCGCCGAGCACACTGAGATGGGGCACAAGAGCCTCAAAATCCGCTCCTGCAGCCGCCCTTGCTGCTACAATGCAGTGAACGGAGGCGGGGCGAGTTCCACCATGGCAGGCCCAGCGCCAACGCCAGGCACGATGGAGCGGTCGGAACACTGCCCTGCCTCCTTCCGCTTCGCCATCTGTATCGGCGTCTGCGTCGCAATGACCAGCCGAGGGCGTGGTGGGCGAGGCGGTGTACATGGTGGGAGGGGTGCAAAAGGAGGGAGAGGAGGAGGGGCAGTGGCAGGGACGAAGCAGAAACACATGGAGGAGAATGACGAGAATGGGGAGGAGGGGGACGCAGATGCGGTGTATCGGACACTGAGGGTGCAGATAGTATGTCCCTCTCTTCACTTTCCTCCCATTCCACTCCCCTCCCTTCCCTTGTCTCCTTTGATGCGCAGCCGCCCGCGCTGAGCCCGGAAGCACGCAAAACGCCGATCACCTGCCAATGTCAACCGTCATTCGACTCCGATCACGTCACGGAACCCTTCTCTGTCTTTTTCTCCGTTGTCTCTGTCTACCCTGCATCTGCAAAAACACCGCATTATCGAATCTACTAGTCCTCGCAACACCGCGGTATTGTTTTCCTTCAATAATTTCCACTTTTGTGTCTTTTTCCGCTACCCTAGAGCGACTGTCTAATTTGTCGCAACATCTTGTTTATCTCATGTTCCTGTTGCTCCTGTCAACCTGTCTGTTGCATCGTCCTACCCTTGAACTTCCTACTAAGTTTTAATTCTTTACCTTTTATTCTGCTCACCCTGACCTTTTTCCTTGTATAAATACTTTAGATTTGCTTCTAATAAAAATCACTTTTACTGCCCACTACCGTGCATCTCTAAGTCATTGAATTCGCTCTCGCACTCGCCTCCGCCCACGTTCTCGCCTCCGCCCTCGCTTACCTCGTCGTTCTTCACTCCTACATTCTTCTCGAACCCTTTCACCGCTCTTCGGCCCTTTTGGTTGAGTCACGGCACCAGGCGTGAATTGAACCACTTGCCTTATTTTATTTTCTATCCATCCACTGTGCACTGATACCCTTTTGGTGTTAGCTCGCGCATAGTCGGCAGATAGGCACGTCATTTTGGAGCCCACCGCGAGGGTTTTCAATCATAGCTTCTGGAGCCTCTCGAACCCAGCGGCCGAATTCCAATAACACAGCCCGCCGTAATCTTCGGCTTGAATTTATTGCCGCATTCCAGAACCCTGCCAACTTACTCGACACCGACCCATACCCCTCATCATCCACCGAGGACTTTTTCGACATCGTTCCCGCCCATCTCGCGCACCATAACAACCTCTCTCCGCATTCGGCTTTCTCTCCGGATTTATCTTCGCTTTTCAACACTCCTCCCACTCCTGTTGACTCTCCCTCACCCCAGCTAATCCCCTCGATGGCTACGCCAACCCCAATGCCCGCTCGCGGTGACCGCAATGCACCACAATTCGACTCGAGCAAGCCGCACGAGCTGCGCCGTTACTTCACGGACCTCGAATTTTTGCTGGATCGTGCTGCGGTCACGGATAGCACTGACAGAAAGAAGCACGCGACTCGTTTTCTCTCTGTCGAGGACCAGGAGACCTGGGAAGCGTTACCCAGTTTCCAAGAAGCTAGGAATTCCTACGCCGAGTTCAAGGCTGACGTTTTAAAATTATATGCAGGAAACGACGAGGAACGTCGCTTCGAGCTCAGCGATATGGATGCGCTCATTGGCCATTACTCTCGCGTCGGCATTCTGTCTCTCGAGGATCTCACCACATTCTATCGAAAATTCCTCCGCATTACAACTTACCTTATCTCGAAGAAGCGCCTCTCCGAAGTTGAGCAAAGTCGCTCCTTCCTCCGTGCGATGCAGCCTGCATCTTTCTCAGTTGATGTAAAACTCAGACTGCAGATTAAAAAGCCGGATGTTCGGCCGGCTGACCCGTATGCCTTGGCCGATATTTATGAGGCCGCAGAGTTCGTTTTATCTGGCTCTGGCAGCTCTCTTTTTGGCGCTGCCGCCTCTACTCCAATTTCGGCTCCTGCACCCGCGACTGTAGAGGTCAAGCCCGACCCTGGTATTGCCGCATTGGTTGGCACTATGGCGGAACTTGTGAAAGTTCTCGCTGCGCAGAAGGTTTCTGGCGAATCTAGCAGCAGCAGCACCACTCCGAGACGTCCCCGTCCCGACGGCTGCGGGTATTGCAGCGAAACGACCCATTACATTGGCGATTGCGAGCACGTGCTCGAAGATATTCGCGCCGGCAAGTGCAGGCGTAACACCGAGGGACGCGTAGTCCTTCCGACCGGCGCATTCGTCCCGCGTACCATAAACGGCAAGGACCTCCGGGCCCGCATTGAAAAATGGCACGAACAAAATCCCGGCCAACTTTCCGCTGCGCAGTTAATGGTGGAGATTGCCGCTGAACACCCGTCTTCCACTTTTCCTACATCGCGAACTGCCGGCGTTTACACCCTCACGGAAGAGCATCGTTTGCAGATGCTTCATCACGAAATTAACGCGCTTCAAACGCGAGCACAAGTCAGGCGAGCGCTCGCACATAAAAATAGTGACGAGGGACCGGACCGCGCCATTCCTCCCCCGGCTCCTATGCCTCCCGCACCTCCTGCTGCCGCGCCAGTCATTCAGCCGGCCGCCAATGGACCTCAGCACCCATTTGCTAAAGCCAACGACGCCGCTTACGCCCCTCCAAAAGATCGAAATCTGGGTCTTCCTGCTGCTGGTCCAGCTAAACCAGCCCCCGCGTATCGCTCCACAGCGCCAATTTATAACGAAAAAGACGCCGCTGAAGTCTTCAACGCTGTTTTGGACGCGCCCTGCTCGTTGACAACGCGACAGGTGCTTTCCATATCCCCCGACGTGCGCTCACACATGCGCGAAGTCACCACGTCCCGCCGTGCACCAGCCAAGGACACAAAAAATCCCGGAGTGCCCGCAGCGCAGTTACTGCATAACATCGACCCGGCGTTGCCATTTTCAGACGGTTCAGCCCCAGAGTTTGAGTACAACACGCTGGAGGAGCAACGTACCGAGGATGCACATCACACTGCATTGATCGACTCCCTGCCTACTGCCTACACCAAGTCTGTACAATTTGACTTACCAGAAGGCGGTGTGGTCGTGCCTGACCCCTATGAAGTTTACTACAACACGGGCAGCATTCCGGAGGATCTCATTGTCTCTATGGAATCTTCTGCGATACGCTCAATCCTCCCCATCATTGATAATCAACAACAAGTTGAATCTATTGTAGACGGCGGCTCGCAAATAATTGCGATGTCTGAAGCGGTTTGCCACGAGCTTGCCTTGTCATATGACCCACGTATCATTCTCCGTATGCAATCCGCAAACGGCGCAATTACCCCATCACTCGGCCTTGCCCGCAACGTACCCTTCCGTGTGGGGGACATCACGCTTTATCTCCAGGTGCATGTCATTCGCAACCCTGCCTATGATGTTCTTTTAGGTCGACCTTTTGATGTTTTAACCCAAAGCATCGTGCGGAACTTCGCAAATGAAGACCAGACAATTACAATTTGTGACCCCAATAGCGGAAAATTGGCTACTGTGCCTACCGTCCCACGTGGTCCTCCTCGCCATCGTCCTCAGGGTTTTCAAAACTCGAGGATTTGATCGGAGATCAAGGAGAGATTGCGCTCGTTATTATTCCTGACCCCAACTTATTCGGTAATTTTATTATTGAATCGTCTTTGGCACTCGCATCGGACACACCCGCTTATATTCAGCATGCCTATCTCTCGGCATGCACCAATCTTGGCCAGGATGCCAACACCGTACAGTTTGCGCATACTGTTGCACAACCGGCCTTCTCATCTAGCCATAATTCAACTCACATCCCCGGATTTATTCCCGTATTTTCATCATCACTTATTAATCCGAATTCTCCATCCAGTTCTCACACCCCAACTTCTCAGTCACCTTCTCAGTTTTCCTCCACCTATCCTCTTCCTCCTCTCGCCCAGGTTTTCGCAAAGAAAAAGTATAAGCCTGTTGCACAGAAAATCCGGCCAGTTCTCGGCTCTTTGCCGGAGCAATTTCGGATAGAGCGCCGTATTCTTGGTGATCCCCTGGCAGACATGCCGGTACTCGACCCCAATCCACCCCCTTTCGTTCCCACCGGTCGTTACACCACCGAACGCCGCGATATTATAGACGCCGCACATTTGGGAGATTTTCTCTGGTCAGCCGAACGGCAGCTCATGCATCATTTTATGTGCCTTCAGAACGAGGCATTTGCCTGGCAAGATTCGGAGCGTGGAAGTTTCCGCACAGATTTCTTTCCGCCTGTTGATATCCCAGTTATGCCGCACACGCCGTGGGTACAACGAAATATTCCCATACCCCCCGGCATCTACGATCAAGTCTGCAAACTCATACGCACCAAGATAGACGCCGGTGTGTACGAGCCTTCGAATTCATCATACCGCTCCCGTTGGTTTTGTGTCGTCAAGAAAGACGGCACCAGCTTGCGTATTGTTCACGCACTCGAGCCATTAAATGCCGTTACCATTCAGCACTCTGGCGTCACGCCGTTCACTGACCAGATTGCCGAGCACTTCGCAGGACGTGCATGTGGCGCCATGCTCGACCTGTATGTCGGCTATGATGAGCGCCTTCTGTCTCCTTCCTCTCGGGATTATACCACCTTCCAGTCGCCTTTCGGTGCCTTGCGTTTGGTCACACTTCCCATGGGATGGACCAACTCGGTGCCAATCTTTCACGACGATGTTACCTTTATCCTCCAGCCCGAGATCCCCGACTTTACAATCCCATACATCGATGACGTCCCTTGCCGCGGCCCCGCCTCTCGCTACCAGCATGAAGACGGCTCGTATGAGACCATCCCCGAGAACCCCGGCATACGCAGGTTCGTTTGGGAGCACTTCAGTAATCTTAACCGTATAGTGCAGCGCATGAAATACTGCGGCGGCACTTTCTCAGGCTTCAAGAGCATCCTTTGCGCGGAAAATATTACCGTGGTGGGACATCTTTGCACCCCTGCTGGTCGTATCCCAGAAGAAAAACGAGTCGCGAAGATTTTGAACTGGGGACCATGCAGGGACCTGTCCGAAGTTCGTGCATTTCTCGGCACGATTGGCGTTGTCCGCATCTTCATCCGTAATTTTGCGCACCGTGCTCACGCTCTCACGCTGCTTACTCGGAAGGATATGCCATTTTTATTCGGCCCAGCACAGGTAGCAGCACAGGAGGATCTCAAGCAGGCGCTTGTACACTCACCGGCCCTCCGCCCCATTGACTATACCTCCGACGCCCCCGCAATCCTCGGTGTCGACACTTCATACCTTGCCGTAGGGCACTCACTCTCCCAATGCGACCCGAACAACCTATCCCGTCGATATTATGCGCGCTTCGGATCCATTACCCTCAACGCCCGTGAGGCACGTTTTTCGCAGCCGAAGCTCGAGTTATACGGCCTCTTCCGTGCGTTGCGCGCATGGAAAATGTATTTAATTGGCGCACGCAACCTGGTGGTTGAAGTCGATGCGCGTTACATCAAAGGGATGCTTGCGCACCCCGATCTGCAGCCCAGTGCCAGTATAAATCGATGGATACTCGCAATACTCACCTTCCATTTCACCCTCGTCCATGTTCCCGGCGTTCTTCATGGCCCCGATGGCCTCTCGCGTCGACCTCCGCAACCTGGCGACGATCCAGACCCTGAAGATGACTTTGAAGACTGGATTGACCAACTGCACGGGTTTATACATTTTATCAACGACTCACCATATGTCCCTCGCCCTCAGCATACCATCTCTATTCTCGCCGCCGAGATTGCGCCCGATGGGCAAGAACCGCCGCCTTCCCTATCTTACGACAACATCCCACGCTCAGACAACGCTCGACTAGCTGACTTACGCGTGGATTTGGTCCGCATTTGGCACGGCAACTTGCAGCGCCCGCGCGACATGTCTGACAAGGATTATAAAACCTTTGTGCGCTACTGCATGGAGTTTTTCGTCGCCAACGAGCAGCTGTGGCGAAAGGACAGCCAGTCTCGACACAGGCTTGTTGCACCTACTTACCGGCGTATTTTCATCCTATCCTCCGCTCACGACGACGTCGGACATAAAGGATTTTATGCGACGCGCGCCCTGCTTTCCGAGCGCTTCTGGTGGCCGCACCTCGACGAGGATATTAAGTGGTGGGTTAAAACCTGCTACATCTGTCAATCACGCCAAACCCAAAAGATTCTCATACCTCCTACTGTCGCGATGCCCGCCCCAATATTTGCAAAGGTGTACATGGACACCATGCACATGCCTCCTAGCGGTGGTTTTAAATTCATCGTCCACGGTCGTTGTTCCATCACACATTACCCCGAATTTCGCCAACTGCGTCGAGAGACTGCGAAGGCGATAGGCGACTGGATTTTTGAGGATTTGCTCTGTCGCTGGGGCACTCTGCTCGAAATCGTCACCGATAACGGGCCGCCATTTCTCAAAGCACTTGCTTACCTCGAGGCGAAGTACCATATCACTCACATCAGGATTTCCGGTTACAACTCCCGCGCTAATGGAATAGTCGAGCGCCCGCACTTTGACGTCCGCGAAAGCATTGCCAAGGCCGTAGACGGCGACGAGGGAAAATGGCACACTGCCACATTTTCGGTCTTCTGGGCCGACCGTGTTACTGTCCGAAGAAGAATGGGATGCTCACCATTCTTTGCTGTCACCGGTGCTCACCCACTCCTTCCCCTCGATATCTCTGAGGCGACCTACCTCTTACCCCCCGCCCGACGACGTCCTTTCGACCACGGAACTCATCGCTCGACGTGCGGTATCGCTACAGAAACGCCGTGAGCAGTTAGCTCAGCTTCATTCCAATGTATTCGAAGCTCGCCTGCGCGCCGCCGCCCGTTTCGAGATAGAAAATGCGTCCACCATCCGAGACTACGACTTCAAGCGTGGAGACCTAGTGCTCATGCGCAATTCGGCCATCGATAAGTCTATAGGCAGAAAAATGCGCAAACGGTACCTCGGACCACTTATCGTCATCGCACGTAATCGAGGCGGAGCCTATATCCTCTGCGAGCTCGATGGATCAGTATTTCATCGCCCAATCGCTGCCTTTCGGGTCATACCTTATTTCGCCCGCACTTCCATTACCCTGCCGCCCCTCGACGATTTTCTTGACATCGACACGGACCGCTTACGCGAACTTGAGCAATCTACGCTCGCGGACCCCGAGGAAATCGATTTTGACCTGTCCGAACTCCCTCCTCCATCGGTAGAACCAGACGACGAAGTCTAGTCACCTGCACATCTTACATTTCAGTCGGGAGGACAGATACGACACTTACCTCCACCTCAAGTCGCAGAGACGTTCCTTCGTTGATTGCGCGGTTCTTGCGAGCCAGGGCTATGATGATTTACTGAGCCCATCGTTTCCATTCGTCCTTCTGCTTCCTTCTTCTGGCTAGTGACCGAGGACGGTCACATTTTCAGTCGGGAGGAGATGATGCGCAGCCGCCCGCGCTGAGCCCGGAAGCACGCAAAACGCCGATCACCTGCCAATGTCAACCGTCATTCGACTCCGATCACGTCACGGAACCCTTCTCTGTCTTTTTCTCCGTTGTCTCTGTCTACCCTGCATCTGCAAAAACACCGCATTATCGAATCTACTAGTCCTCGCAACACCGCGGTATTGTTTTCCTTCAATAATTTCCACTTTTGTGTCTTTTTCCGCTACCCTAGAGCGACTGTCTAATTTGTCGCAACATCTTGTTTATCTCATGTTCCTGTTGCTCCTGTCAACCTGTCTGTTGCATCGTCCTACCCTTGAACTTCCTACTAAGTTTTAATTCTTTACCTTTTATTCTGCTCACCCTGACCTTTTTCCTTGTATAAATACTTTAGATTTGCTTCTAATAAAAATCACTTTTACTGCCCACTACCGTGCATCTCTAAGTCATTGAATTCGCTCTCGCACTCGCCTCCGCCCACGTTCTCGCCTCCGCCCTCGCTTACCTCGTCGTTCTTCACTCCTACATTCTTCTCGAACCCTTTCACCGCTCTTCGGCCCTTTTGGTTGAGTCACGGCACCAGGCGTGAATTGAACCACTTGCCTTATTTTATTTTCTATCCATCCACTGTGCACTGATACCCTTTTGGTGTTAGCTCGCGCATAGTCGGCTGATAGGCACGTCACCTTGCTACGCCCTAAATACCAGCTAACATGGATTCTAGACACCCCCAAACCCCCCACCAAAGCCGAGCGCGCCAACAAAGCTCTGGACAATGTGCACGACACACATATCAAGCGGTTCCTGGTGATGATCACGACGTATGATCTTATTATCAAGGATTGGGCGTAATTAGGGGGATTCCGTGGGGGTGAGTGTTGCATCGCATCTCTCTTTGCTCGTGTTCATGCTCGTCCGTCCCTCATTCCTGACCCACTCATTTCTGTAACACAATGCGCTTGCTTGACCCGCTCGCTTGCCTAATTCACTCGCTTACTCGACCTGCTCCCTGACGTCTCACACAGATACATCGTCGTCATCGAGGGCCATCACTTCAAAAACATGAACTGCACGCTTATGCGCAAGATTAAGAGTATAGCAGCGCACGGAGGCTGGTCCTGGTAGGGACGCCGTCGCATGTACGTGTCTCTCGAGTTTTTCTTCTCCTCGTCCTGTGTCTGGCCGGCATTCTCCGTCACTCAGAATGGAGTATGGTGGACACAAAGGCTTGCGTCGACTGTCCGCCTGTGACCGCTTTCACACACGTACACATTTATTTTGTTGCTTTTTGAACCTGTTTCGTCTTTACATTCATGTACACCGAGTTGTATTTATTACTTTGCCCTTTTCGGGCCTACCTCGTCGATGAAGGCTCACCGTACTTTCCTTCCTGCTCTTCCTCCATCCCCTCTCATGTCCCATGTTTCCTATTTCTCTATTACCTTCTACTCTCAGCTTTCCCAGAAAAACCTTACCTACGACAGTGAAAGAATCCAGGCACTGCAAACAGTTTTTGTACAGTGATGAGGATATTCACTGCAAAGCCTCGCACTCTCAGAATATACCCCTCTTAAACCATTGATTGCAATGCCCGATCAGCGCTTTCAGCACAACATAGCCTTCTACTCACTCCCGAACCAAATATTCAGATTACAGCTGTTTGCAAAATTGATGACAGTCGTCTAAAAATAGAAGAAAGAAAACATCTTGAACGCACCTGATTGTTTTGCCCATTTCTCGCTCAGTTCTCGGCCGATTTGCTCGAGCCCAGGGGCGTTCAAAAGCGGTCAATCGGGGCTTCCGAACCATACCTAATATGTATAGCGAAGTCCCAAACTTGGTGACCTCAAAATCCGACCACCCGGTTTGAACCCACGGACAAAAAGACGATTTCTCGGTCAATACTGGTCCGATTGCGTTGATTCTGCGTGATTCTGAGAGGGAGGGTGAAGGCAACCTCAGCAGTGCACTCGGAAAATGAAATACTCCCGAGGCACACCCTTAGGAATGAAATTACCTTCTCAGACTGAAAGTTCAATATTACCAGGTTGACTCACAGCTGATTCAACAGCTGTGAGGGGCAAATGATTCGGCTCGATGTTGCCTTCCGAATGAGTCCTGATCCGTGCTGATCGGGGCGGTATTCGCCGAGATATGGCTCATTACGTCCTGGGAACATGCCGGGTGGTCTGAAGAGTGATGTAGGCAAATTTGAGTTTTTAGTATACATAGTGAGCACCATTGTAAAGCCCCGCTCAGCCGCTTTCGAATGCCCCTACACTCGAGCAAATCGGTCGAGAACTGAACGAGAAATGAGCAAAACAATCAGGTGCGTTCAAGATGTTTTCTTTCTTCTATTTTTAGACGACTGTCATCAATTTTGCAAACAGCTGTAATGTCCCATCCAAGCTTGCGCACAATCTTGCAGTGTTCCTGGCTACCAAGAAGTCCCCATACTTGAATCACTGCGGCACAAAATCATATCCGTACTGGGCGAATATTTCCAAAGGTTCTGACTCAAACGAAAATCCGACTGGATACTCCAGTGTTGATTTTTGTTAGAGAAACTGGGGACAGGTTGGTGCCAGCTCGAGGGTCTTTCATTTAGTGCATGAGGCCTTGGCGAGCGATTATTTTGAAGCCCAATCTGGACATTTTTTACCATTCGACCTATAAGGTAGATACCTGCGTTGAATTGACAGCGCTGAAGGAAGAGTTAGTGTTGAAAATCATCGTCAATTTTATGAGTCGATCATGTAGCCACTGACCCAAAGCAATGGACTTCTATACAGTGCCCTTCGAGTTTTGCTCGCCCGTAGATTTAACACAAGGATTCAGACAGCGGTTGATGAAGGTGCGTCAAGACGAGAAGACGGTCCGAAATTTCATCCGGAAGGTTGAAGCTTTGGCGAGACAGAAAAGGTTGTTCGTGATTTTCTGGGACGGAGTCCGCTAATACAATCGAGTCAAGTGGCTGGATAGAACGGTGAGCCCTGGAGATTCGGCACTTGATCAATCACTTCAGTGGGCAATCCACCTCGAGAATGCCAAGGAAGCCATGATTCGCGAGGAATTGACCTGAAGTTTGACCTCAAGGATATACAGAATGGCAGTCGCAAATTGTGGACATGAGGAATAGTTCATCGGAGACAATGGCTGAGCAATCAGAGGACGAGCACCCGGCAGAGATGGTGCCGTTGATCAAATTCAAGCGTAAGAGTAGAGGGCATCTGTTCTTTGGGCAAAGAGATATACCAATTGGGGGCAGAAAACGAATGCATTGATTGCACTGAGATAGGACATCGCATTCCAAATTGTCCCAAGGGGAAGAAAGACCCAAGGATCCTGGTCAGCGCCGCCAGATCTTTTGACGCGGCTGCCAGTGTCTGCTGCTGACAAGAAACCCTCGTACATACTTGGGCCAATTCACATCCTGACCTACCTCTGTCCGGTGTTTGGTAAACTTTTTTTTATGCGAGTGTCTCATCGTGCGAAGATGAATGCTGTCTCATTTTTGCTCTTGACAAACGCTCATATCTCGACTTTGTCCGCATTTACCAGTAAAGATGGCCTAGCAAAATGTTCATTATATTTTCAAAGACCGTCGTGACAAAAATCAATCAACAGTCGTAGTCTGGATGAGCACCGGTACCATAAACCCTGCTTCGCTTTTAAATAAACGGACGCTGGATCACACCATTTATAGTCATCGACTTTCCATAAAAGGATATTTTGCAAAAGAGACCAGCTTAGCATGTTAAATTACAAGTACAATATCTCCTGAAGGCGGGAGGTCCTGCGCACCCACATAACCCAGGTACGGAGCACCGGATACGGTGCTGCTCGCTGCCTCCCCACATCCACAAGGACGATCGTCTTCGATGATCACAAGAGGAGTCCAGCATAACGGACAGTGAGCATGCTAACCACTACACTCAATGTACAAAGTACATCCTCCACCCGTCGATCCAGCTCTCCCCCATGCCTGCCTCCCCACCTCCATATCAACACCCCCTCCAGCTGGCTCTAACTGATCGGATTGTACCCCGACTGATCGAGCCTGCATCGGCACCATAGTCCAGAGCAGCGCCCATGAGCCAAAACGTAAGGGCCCATCGTGCCCCGTCCTGAGACTCTCGGCCCAGCAAAGGTGCGTGCAGACGGAAAAATCTGGTCTGGCAGCCGTGCGCGCTCAGATGCTCCTCGCCGAGCACGCAGCGGTCGAGTGGCGACACTGCGATGCCGATCCATGCACTGCGGAAGCGTCGGGGCGACGCGTATGTATGTGCCGCGCCGACTACCTCTTCCGTCTCCTCGCCACCGCACGCGCCGTTCGCGTCAAGAGCATCGAGCGCAGGCAGCGCGCCAGTCGCATCAATCTGCAGTTTCGCACTCCAATACGTCGCGCTCCAAATGGAAGAGGTACATCCCAGAAAAGGATCTCCATCGCACATCGTGGCCCATCGGCGCTCGCCGCTGCCTCCCAAAGCACAAAATGTGCGGTGTACAGTCCTGCAGACGTCCTGAGTATCGCCGATGGTGGGTGATAAGCCTCGGAGATGGAGCAGGGAAAGGGCGGGTGGAGACAACGTATCGACTAAACGCCGTGTGCGCCCTCCGCGTTTCAGGGCATCGATCGCAGGAAGCGCGCTGGATGCGACGCCCTGAAATCTGGTCTGGTACACCCTTGGCAGGTCACCATCCAAGGCAAGGACCAGAATCCAAATTGAGAACGAGCAACGCACCTCTGGAATAGGCGGCTTTTCATCGAACGCTCGGGATGTCCGCATTCCTATGGGCTCTGTTTGGGCGGGGTCAGTGCATGATGATGAAGCGAAGGGGAGGAAGAGTAAGAAGGATAAGTACAAGCGGCGGCAAATGGGCCCCCCACTGCGCGACATGAGACGCTGCCACCCACCGTCGCTCGCAGCAGTCCTGCGGCATACGGTCCCGAGTCCGATGATGGGCGATAAGGCTTCGAGCTGTATGCGACAGGGCGCGTGCACGCCGTTACAACAGATGCGCTCCTGGGACTCCAGGATCGGACCCGGATGGTGTGCATGCAGCTTCCATGTCCACCGACACACTAGGGACTGCGCACCACCTGTACGCCGGTGCCGAGCGTGGTGACAAGCCCGCCCATGGCCCACGTCCAAAGAACCGAACGGAAATGGGGAAGGAAAGGGAAAGGAGTAAGGACGTACCATGTAACCAATGTCCAAAATTCTTCCCTGGCATCCACATTGCAGTCCGCCTCCAGTGAGGATATACGAGCGGTTGTGCAGCGCACCATCGCTGGCGGTCAGACGGAAGACAGCACAGCCGAGGCCAGTCTCGCTGGTGGGATGCGTCAGCGACCATACGAGAAAAGAGGAAGATGAGAAAAGGAAAAGAGCGGTGGGAGAGGGACACGAGAACCGCACTCTTGGAACGCCCGTAAGAAGAGCACGCCATGCGCTGTAGCTCAATCATGGTTCGCGTCGTTCAAACGTATGCTGCGGGCATACTGACACTCGGCGACCAGAGCCACTTGAGATATACTCACCCAAAACAGTGATTCTCCCGTGTTTCCGAAATAGACATTGAGTTGGCCAATTTAACGGTAGGGCATTCCGTTGTTGAGCAAAGCCAGAGTATAGGAGTGGCGAAACGAAAGGCATTTTCGTTTGCTGATGAGCGTTACGAAGAGCAGTTCAAACTCCGCTCGGCTTGCTCCGACTCGCTTACTGTGGTGCAGCTCTGCCACGACGTCCATCATCTCAGGTGACAAGTTCCATTGAGTTTGATTCTTACTCGGGTTATTCTGTGTGTGTACCTCAAAACCGTCTCAAAGGGCCGGTTGCTGCCGTAGCGGTTGATGGACGCCGTGGGGCGACTGCATCCGATAGGCTCCAATCCCAGTCTTTCTTCCAATTCCGCGGCTGCACTCCCTTATTCGTGTGCTCTTTTTCTTGTCCGTCATGAAAGTCCCTTCTTGTCCTCGTTCCACCAATAGTGGGTCTTTCTTTCGAACCTCTCTGCCGACGAGAGATCCGCACCAAAGTTAATGAATCGGCCAACAGTCCGCATTGTTCATTCACGATTACTTCCTCATCAAGGCCAACGCGCTAGGGAAGATTGCTCGTTCGAATTAATCCTGGAAATTTCGGGTCCCTGCTAGACTATTTCCGGTTTTTTTTTATCTTTTGTGGGACTCTGTTCTCCAAACTTCTAGCGCTCAGACTCAGACACATCAATTTTTTTTTTTTTTTGTCTTCTTGATCTATTCGACCGCGGACCCTGAATTTCTCTTAGGAATGGTATGACGTTGTTCTCTCGCGGTCAGAATCCCTTCCTTCCGAAACTCTCCATGCTCATAACCACGTACACTCAGAGGTGGGCACGGACCGGTAGCGGATGGTCCGCATCCATCGCGCATATGTTGGAAGCGAAACTGCGTGGAAGTCGCTCGTTCAAATCGAGCTCAGGCCATATCGCGAGTGTAAGCAATTGTTTTTTTTATTAATTCCCATTTCCTTTATTCTTCCGCTGCTAAACCTGATATTGGTGGGCGAGTAAAATCTTGCACGGGCCATCTTATTCATCTTTAGAACCTTTGGTGCGGCGGGATATGTTCTCAACACTCGGTGGCTCGGAGTGCAAGTTGCGGTCAAAAGCAAGTCGCTACTCGGACCCGAAATGAAACGCAGATCAAGTGGGCAATGGATCCATGGCAGTGGTGCCGCACTTCCGTCAAACTTAACCACACTTCGTGCCAAAGAAGAAGAAAAAATTCTGCGTTTCACCGGTTTGACTCGGACTTGCCCATACGTCCACGATAGTCTGTTTCTTTTTTCTTCTTCTCGTTTTTCTCTGTCTCGCGTTCTCTGGCCCTCAAAACCATGTACTGGTGACCATTCATCACTGGGGCTCTCGCACACGACTATTAGCATACCTCCAAGGTCGCGGTGCACCTCAAGGACTCTTTCCATGTCCCCTACAACTCAAATCAAGCGCAATCCAACTGGCAATGGCTGATGGCGGTGGAACTGTATCCGCCTCCAGTATTAGATCTATTCAGACAGAATAGATGGACATTTTGCGTTAAACGGTAGCACTCCAAACCTGCGGGTCCGTTCTTGATTGGAATCTAAAGCATGCTTGAATTTATTCAGTAAAAATCGTTTGCAAGAGCTCACGTTGAGGCTAACTGATTTGAATTTCGTTGGTTTAATTTTGAGCATGCTTCTTCTGCGATTGTCCAATAGCCGATCCCCATTCCACATCTTCGACTTGTGGACGGAAATGGAGGTTCGGCGACTTGAAATAGACGTCAAGGACATCATTGTAATCCGACACTGATGAGGAAAGATCGTATACCTCCAGTCCAATCTCCCACGGAACTGCTGATTCAGTTAGTTTTCGCTGTCAGTTTCTTAGATATGGTGCAAAATCATTCGCACAGTATCCACAAAAACCACGGTGAGGCATCGGCATTAGTTTCGTGTTTTGAAGATTAAGAGTCTATGCCTTCAAACTAAACAGTATCTGATCGTGGGTGATCTCTTCACACTGAGTTTCGAACGGCCGCTTTCTTCCGCCCTGTCGGCACAGACTGACAGCCGCTGCCGAGAGCGCCATGCATGCCGAATGCCGATTCAGCCCCGGCATGTGCGGCTGCCATCGGCCCGGAAGCTACCGGAATTGAATGCGAGTCCAACGGGACCGGTTTAAACTATACCAAAATACCTACATATCCTCCCAGCTTAATAAAACAGGATTGGTATCCAGTGCCAGATGGCTCAGTCCCGACTTGAACGGGCGAACCCTGCATAAAGTGAAAACAAGGTGGACCAATATCAATTGCGGGAGCGGACCGTCTATCAATCAGCACTTCCTGTCCTCGGCATGGGCTTGGTGTGCGCAGTAAATTTGACCAGAGGCATTGGATGACGGCTAATACCAGAGATTTTGATAGAATTGAGGGGATGGTCCAGGCTAGTCTGTCCGTCAAGTATTTAATTCAAAGGGCTATGAAAAGGAAAGTTGAACCTCTCGTCCGAAGAAACGTTGACACCCCTTAATTTGACTCGATTCGCTCGTTGCACCGCCTTGGATATTCAACTACTCCCTCGGAATATCTCTCGTCTTTGATCCATCGTGGTTATGATCGCTATTCGGTCCACACGGCCATTGACAGGTACCCACTGGAGAAAACATATTCGGGGACTCAGCCGAAATGGAATGAGGTGCATTTCAAGGCTTTAACTAACTTGCAACCCAACTGTCTGGCTTGGGGATTCTCGGATGCATTGATCCCTTGCAGTACTGCAAATTCGTTTGATCATCTCACGGCCCGCGCCCTAGTAATCTCTCCTCGACTCTGGCAATTCCCATGCGTTTAATACTGGGCACATCCTCCCACTCCTACTCTCATCATTGCGCACGAATACTGGGTCGATTAACAACCGTAATGGAACGCAGCAAGACTCGCGGCGTAACCCAGCCGGCGGAATGCCCACCCTCCGGTTAATGCGTGTCTTGAATTCGGTCGCTCAACGCCAAATAAATCTTGTCCAGCTAGGCTGAAGGTATTAGCTTGATATAAATTGGACACCTTCGATATTGCAACACCGGCGCTTGATCAATCATGAATCACATCTGCCATGTCCAGACCTGACAGGATTCTCGCTGGGCTATTTCAAACAACGCCGTGGGCAGAGCGAAACCGGAACGCAGGGCCGGTCCTTCCTTCTCGAAGATTCCTCGTGCTGTTGGCTTGCTGTTCCCCACGAGGCACACACAGCACTCACTCTTGTCGTACGTCCTCAAGACGACCGCTGTAGGCTCTTCCCTTCGTTCTTGCATTGGTCTCTCACCTTACGATCGATACAGAAGTGGTTCACCCGCAAGATTCGTACAGCACGACAATCAGAACAAAACAACCATGAATCTTCTCATGCAGGACCGCTGGCCGCAAAATGCGTCCATCGGGCTACTACAGAACTCAAGGCCGGAGTTTGAGACTGGCTTTGAAGGTGTTGGTCGCCAATTTGCTGGTGTTGCCAGAAATTTTCGGCATTTTATAGGGGCGAGGCAGAGACCATACGGTGCGTTACAATTGATTTTATACTTTGCTACTCATACCACTAAGATCACTATTCTCGTCAACGTCCCCTGCCTGTTCCCAACGACGAAAGCCTGTCGTCGGGATCACACTCGTCCTTTGACGTGGGCATGACTCACCAGACTCCTGGCCCTGTGTTACCTCCATCCAATCCATCATTCATTCATCAACAGCCTTTCAGCCGGCAAAACCCTGTGAATTTCTGGACGGGGCCGTATCCCAATCACCACCCGCGTGTGGACAGCGATCAATTCACGCCATCATCCGAGCACCATCATGTTCCCGCTGAAGGACCCCAAACGTTAGATGACTACTCTCGCTTCGGAGGTCTCCCCCATCACTTCCCAGCCGACCCACTGCCAGCCAATGGCGGACCATCCATCACTGTGAACCATCACAGGGAGGCAGGACTACATATCCTGCACCGTGCAGTCGCTCTGGAAGCACTGTATGACTCTGCAGAACGTTTTCCCCAGCCAAAATGTCATCCCGAAACGCGTACAGAGTTGCTTGACAATCTCTATAATTGGGTAACTGACCCGAATTCGGAACACCCTATTCACTGGCTACACGGTCCTGCCGGCGCAGGAAAATCCGCCATCATGCAGTCACTGTGCAGGCGATTAGAGGAAGCTGGGCGGCTTGGTGGCAGCTTCTTTTTCAAACGCGGCCATAACACTTGTGGCAATGCAAAAGTGCTGTTCGCAACTCTTGCTTATCAGCTGGCTCTTCATTGGCAAAAACTGAAGGACCCAATCTCAAGGAGCATAGAAACAGATCCATCAGTTCTTGGTAGAAGTATGGATGTGCAGTTGTGCAACCTCATCCTTGAGACGTGCAAATTGGCTGGTGGCACTTCACCCTCAGCCCTCCTCATTGACGGACTGGATGAATGCGACGGGCACAATATTCAGCAACAGATATTACGTTTGATAGGATCTGCTGTTGGAAAGCACCATCTGGCACTTCGTATCCTTGTCGCCAGCAGACCAGAACCGCATATCCGAGAGACATTCAGAGAGGAGTCCTTTCAAGGAGTGGTAGACTCCACCAATATTGAGCAGTCATTCGAAGATATCTGGACTTACCTCTGCGATGAATTTTCGCACATTCATTGCAAGCACTCCACCATGAAAAACATTCCAACTCCGTGGCCATCACCGCAGATCCTAGAAATGCTCGTCCAAAGGTCATCAGGCTACTTTGTCTATGCAGCAACAGTTATCAAGTTTGTGGATGACGAGTATTTCTGGCCCTCCAAACAACTGGACACTGTGGTTCAAAATATTAATCCTCATGATTCTGAATCACCATTTGCAACTCTTGACCAGCTATACATTCAAATTCTCTCCAGAGTCCCAGTCCAATACCGTCCCACCCTCTGCGACATTTTGTGCGTAAAAATCCACTATCCAGAAAGATTCACTATGCAGGATATTGATGTACTACTTGGTCTTGAACTTGGCACTGTGGAGTTGATTATCTGTCCTCTACACTCTGTGCTCAATGTACAGGCATTCCCAGGAGATCTGCTTACTGTGCACCATGCCTCATTCCTTGACTTCCTGAAGGATGAAACACGGTCATCATGTTTCTATGTTGGTTCCATGGAGCACAAGGCAAAATTGGGACACTCAATCCTCAGAGCACTTTCATACACATATGATGATCCTCAGAAAAACCTGGAAGATCTTGAGCTCTACTGGTATGTGGAGGTACATTCCCATTCTGAGCCTCTGCTAATTCTGCAATATTTAGGGACTTTTTAACCATATCCCCAAATTGGATTCAATATATTGTTTCCCTTTCACCTTCTGCGGATTTGGTACTCCATATTAGTCAGCAAGAAAATTCACCCTGTTCCTGAAGCTCTAATCCGCCGCTGGGAGGATTATCACTTTGTCCTCCTCTACGAAAGGTTTCAACCCAAAATTGTGAACAATTTACCCTACAAAGACAGGGAGTGGGATCTGGAAACCAATGATAGCAACACATTAGCACCATCCCTCAGCACAATATATGCTTTGCATTCTCGGATGCCCAGTGATGTGCAAACCATAGTTGCAGCCTGTTGGGAGCTTTTGTCCCAGTCTCCTGACCTAGTCCGCATCTTCCATGCTGGGAGATTACTTACCCCTGATCTAAGCTATCTAGTCAATGACGATTTCAACCAATTATTTCGAACCCACATTGTGTTGGATCTATCCTGGGACAATATTCTGGGGTGTATCTGTTCTCTTCGCCCACTCATAACCCATGAATCTGTGTTTTTTTACACACTTTTCCTGTTCTTGCCTGCACTTTACTGGGAGCTAGACCATCTCTACCCAGCAGCCATGATTTCTCGAGACTTGGCTTGTGGATTTCTTCGACTGATACAGCAGATTGGACAAGGAGAACGACCCATGGAATTATGGTAAGCAGAATCATGCCAAGCATAATCTCAGCTGAACACACCAATTTTCTGCAGGAGAAGATTGAAATATTGGGATGGGCATGGTGATGAATGGGGCCGCCACATCAGATCCTCTCCACAACCAGACCCCAAGTTGCTACAGAAACTCAATCAATTTATTCCACCATGGGATGTGTTCTCAGAACATTCACATCATCTTGAACCTGTAGAATTCTACGATGTGATTCAATGGCTGAAGGTGAGTTTCCGTGCACTGGAGACCAGACCAATTCTCATCACTCTGTAGACATCCCCCAACCTTCAACCCAACTTGATTGACTGTTGGCAAGGATATCTGGCTGAGAGTATTGTTCAAAAACACAAGGCTAGCTGGAAGTAGGATTATAGTAATGATGCACTAGAGCAAAGGTGGCAAGACCATTTAGAGAAGGAGGAATCCTTTCATGGACCACCTCAGGAAAAGGTGATCCAATGCTGGGAGAGTGCATTGAGGAAAGCCAGGGAAAAGGATGAGAATGGTAGTGATGAAGAATGATGCCAGTGACAGTGAAGATGGCAGTGATTATGAGTAGTATTATTATGCTACAAAGTCCTTACTATTTTATTATGAGACATGTGTCAAAAAAGTTGAACTTCAAAAGATGAGAGCATAAGATGATACATTGGAGGGTGAAGGGAAAAAAAAAATATGCTTGTTTCAACTTGCTTGAGCCTGGCTCCATCAGGTAAGCTCTCCCTTCCCCAAAGCAGCCTGTTCACAAATTTACGCTAAACTGAGTGACTCGCGATCAAAGTTGAACATCAAAACTCGATCCATCTCCCTCTCCATAGAATTACAACTCAAATAAAAAAAATAACCTTAGACATCAACAAAGTTCAAGCAGGGTTCTGGCTGAGCATGGCAGTCTGACCCGATGAGCTGCAAACCAATATTGGATATGTTTGAACACTAATTGTTTGAATACTGCAGAAGAAGTGCCAATGCATTTGCTTGAATCTGAACTTTGATGAGGAATGGGAGCTAATAGCACTGTGTTGCTTGAATTTCTTTCATGGCTGACTTTTCACACTTGGCTATACAAGCCTGTTCAACCATGGATCTCAAAACTTATACAACATCTTCATTAAGATAGTAAAATTCACAGGTTGCGGATGCAAGCCACTTCATCGGTCTTGAATTTACAATAGCAATCCCCCAGCAGTCATTCCTCAGAGTCAAATTATCTGCTCAAATCGCCAAAAAACCCGCCAAAAATTTCAGCATGAATTCTGTGCAGACAGAAAGATAGGGGTACACGTAATGATTTGACAGCGTGATGTGACTGCTGGCACGTCGTGACCAATCACTTTCTCTCTTGCTTTTTTTGCCATCACCGCCACCATTAGATTCCAATGTCCGTACTGTACTATTTCGATCAAATCGGCAGTCACGCATCACACACCCCCCTGTCGATCATGAACTTTGGTCAAGGTCACGCATCACTCGGGCCTCTGTCAAACTTCCAAGCTGTCACGCAGGCCCCAAAATTGCCCAAAAAGTGCCAAAAAGACGAAATTTCGCGACAAAATGTCGAAATTTTGGAGGTGTCATGCGAAAATTCGGCCACTGCCGAAATGTCGAATAGGTAAAAGCTGTCACGCATCACCCCCCCTGTCGATTTGATCAAAATAGCACAGTATCGCCCTCGTCAGCTCCTTTCACCCTGCCCTCCTCATCATTGGCATTGTGCTCGCCACTAAGCATGCCAGTGTGCTTGTGGTCCTCAGTTCCGGTGAGCATGGCTGCATCGTCGCCTGTGCCGGCATAGGATGTGTTGCATACAGGATAATGGAGATGACGACTCAACCCCTCCTATGTGGGGTTTTGGTCTCAGATGGGCGGTTGCGTGCACGGTGGCGTGGGCTGAGTTCTCGTATTCTTCCTTCTATACCTCTAGTGAGCATGTGAGATGTGCCAGGTATGCTTTGCCGTTCTCCAGCACATAAGGGGCATAGGCACTTGACTGGTTCCACCTGCTGCCCATCATGCCCTTTCCTCTCTCTTCTTCCCTCCTTCCTGTCCTCTGGCTCTCCTCCCTCGTCCCTTGCTCCCTCCCTCATTCCTTGTCCTCGCTTCCTATCCGCCTTCCTTTCCCTCCCCCATATTTCTCCCGCTTTCATCTTTCCACCCACATCCTCCCTCCTATATCCTCTGCTCTTACTTGCATGCTTGCTAATGTCCACCCCCAGGATTCCCGCCCTGACGTACCATGGCACCCCTACCGAGCGTGCTGAGATGCAACACATGACTTTGGCGCTATCTGGGCCCGCAAAATCCGCCCCTGTAGCCGCCGCTACAACAAACGGGAATGCGAAAGGTACGTCTTTTTTGCCTCGCCTCTCACACTCACAAATACTGACGTGTATTGGTGTTGTAGGTACCATTGCACGCGGACGCGGTCGAGTCCATAGCAGTGGACGGGGCGGTGCGAGCTTCGCACTCACTGCTACGGTGCCAGTGACGATGGCCAAGGTCTGAGCGGCCCCCTCGCGACAGAGTGGTCAGAATGCTCTGCCTTCTCCCGCTTCACTGTCGAGGGTAGGGTGGGCGAGGCAGTGGACACGGCGAGAGAGGCATAATAGGGCGGGAGGGGGGGAGGGCAGTGGCGGGGACAAAGCCAAAGCCCCTCGAGGAGAATGACAAGGATAGGGGGATGCAGATGTGGTGGATTCAGACGCTGAGGATGCGGATGGTACATCCCTCTCTTCACTCTCTTTACCTTCCTCTCCCTTACCTTCCCTTTCTTCCCTGCTACACTCTAAATACCAACTAACCCAGATTCCAGATGTGCCCAAGCCCCTCACCAAAGCTGAGCATGCCAAGAAGGCTCTTGACGATCCTGGACGACACACACTCCAAGCGGTTCCCGGTGGTAATCGTGTCGTACGACCTTATCAAGGATTGGGCATTGATTGAGGGCATTCCATGGGGGTGAGTGTGTTTTTCAATTATGAGATGAGGCTGGGTGCATCCTGATCCGTCTTCCCTCTTTGCTTGTATTTGTCTGTCCCTCGTCCTCGATGAGCGCCCACGCCCGCTTCGTGCCGACACGCTGCTCTCTTCCCCATCCTCCGACCATCTCAACACGCTTGCTAATGCTCTCTTCCCTGCAGATACATCGTCATCAACGAAGGCCAATCATCCTGACCGGGATGCCATTGCATGTGAGTGTCTCACTGAGTCTCTTTTAACTCCACTCTGTTTCCGGTGGGCGTGTGCAGCCACGTTCTCTGTTACTCGGACTGGAGTATGGTGGATGCGAAGGCTGCACCAACTTGTCTGCTTGCGATCGCCACTGCCATCGCTATTACATAAGGCATTTCTTTTTTTTTATTACTTTTTTACTCGCTGTTGTCGTTACATTTAGTGTGCGCTGGGTTTTATTCTATTATACTTTACACCTTTTCGGGCCTTCTACCTCGCCGACACAGACTCGCCATTGCCCTTCCTCCTCATCCTCTCTCCCCTCTGATGCTTCCTTCTTCCTTAGTACGGTCAGTATCGGGACAAAATTAATACTTAACTGGCAACAAGATGATGCAAGTTTTAGATTTCCTCAAGGGGAAAAATATGGGGAGCAATATGTATGACGGAGCGGATGTACAATGTAAAGGAACTAATCATCAAGAAAATCTGTGCGCCAATATTAATGTCTGCCCAAAATTAGGTATCCATAAGACGACACTCCGCTTCGCTCCAAGGTCGAAGGCAAACTGAGTCTTGAGCGTTTTGTGAAGAGCGATGTATGATGCACTTGCGGAGCAAAAAGGCCAACTGAACAGAGATATAATTTCACTGATAACGGATGCCACAATATGATCGTTCCAATTCAAAGCCACAGTTTATTCATTCTCCACAAGAATAGTACTTGCAGGTGGTGTGAATAGTGAAAGCAATCCTAGGGTCTGCAGCAAGGAGGGAGTGGTGCTTCACTGAGCGGGGTGATGCCAAGAGAACCTGAGAGGACTGATTTTGTCAGTACCATGGCAAAGAAAAGCCATAATTCCCGAGCGGAGGCCTGCAGGGCGGCTGCGGGGGAAGCCTCGATGTGAGTGCAAAAGATGTAAATGGGCAAGAATAGCGGGGAAGGTAGCGATAGGGTGGGAGGTGATCTTTGTCCGCAGGTCGACATTTTACGCCTCCCCCCGCCCATCGTGGCTCATCGGCACTCTTAGCTTTTGCCAGAAGCTCACGGTAAACGCTTCAGATTCCCGCGCTCGCCCTGCCTATCGCCCACCGTACCGATTCCCTCCACAGTGGGGTGGGCCATCAGGGAGGATGAAGACAAGATGCGGCGAAGCGTGACAATCCTTCGCTCCGGAGTCTCGTAGATGCCATGTGCATCGTTACTGGTGAGCGAGGTGGAAGGGGGTGGAAAGGAGGGAATGCGACTCACGCAAATGAAGCGGAATGGATACTGGCATCATCTATGTCAAAGTAAGGGAAATTTCAACCGGAGGCTGAGACTGGGTAGAGAGAGGTCCGTCATTCTGAAGAGTAATCGCAAAAAAAAAATTGATGAGGGGGAAGCAGAACTCTGCCACGGAATGGAGACCCATAGAGATGACCAGACCAACACAAAAGCGGCCCCGAAGAGAAAAACACGTTGTTCTTATGAAGAGGCTCCAGAGATATACGTAGCACTCTAGAAAGCATTTTAGAAGTACTCACCCCAAACAGCTTGGGTGACGATGATTCCACCGTGTTTCCGAAGGTGTGGACATTGATGGCCAATTTAACGGTCAGGCAGTTCGTTTTTGTGCAAAGCCACAGTACAGGATCAAGCAAAACGAAAGGCTTTTCGTTTGGCCATGAGCGTCAAGGCCAAGAGGCGGCTTAAACTCCGCTCGGCTTATTCCGGCTCGTCCACTGACTTGCAGCTCCGAGTTCCACGACGCCCATCATCTTCTCAAGTCGACAAGTTCCCTTAATTCCTTGCTCGGGATATTCTGTGCTTGTCCCTTAAAGGTGGTTAGCCCACAGGAATTCAGTTCTGGTCTAGGTGGCTGGTGGACGCCGAGCGGCCAGACAGCTGCATCTCCATCAAGCATAGGACCCCTTTTTGAATTCCAAATCTGAAATGCCTATCCAGTCTTTGGCTTCTGTTTCAAATCAATTCACGCCACCCAGGCGAAGGGAATAATCTCCTACTGAAAGAGACAACTTTTCCCGGAGAAGTCCCGGTGTACATTCTGTTCCATTTCCCTTTTATGTCCACTGTAGTCCAATCACCCGATCCTCAATTAGCATGGAAAATGGGGAGACGTTGCCGTATAGTCGAAAGGGAGAAAGTTGAGATGTCTCAAGATGTTACTTGGAAAGGCTTCAGCTCTCTGTGATGTATCGATAGTGCCTGGAATCAAAAGTTCTAGCGTCGCTTTGTATTCGTTCAATAAGAAACTTAGTCTGGGAGCAGGTGCTGCCGAGGTACGCCGTGCACGCTGAAGGCTGATCCGGTCCTGTCATGTGTGGCTGTAATCGTGTGGAAGGGAATAGAAACAAAACCGACTTTATCTGCACCAATTTACTATCTAATCACCTGGCACCTTGAGAGAAGATTCATATCCAACCGCAGATGGATCGGGCCCGAATCCAACGGGCAACTCCGGGAGCCTATATAGGAGCTGAAAATATAGATTTTGTTAGAACTGAGAGGAAGGATTGAGGGGAACTTTCCGCCGTTAAATGTGGTGTAATGAACAGTATTGAAGATGGGAGGGAAAATTGAACCTCTGATTGAAAGAAACCGGGAGGCCCTTGGGTCGATTTTGTTTCATCCATATGGAGTCAAGTCAAAAGAGTGAGAAAGTGCTGAAACTCAGGGTTCAGAACGAAGCTTAGATCATAGCTTCGCCATAGCTACAACCATTATTTGAACTCCGTGCAACCGTATATTTCACGACAGGAAATAGGAGGAAGGTTTGTTCAATTGGCATGGGAAATATAAATATCGAGTGTTGGGGGCGTTGAGTCAACTGGAGTTGGTCAAATGAGGATTGGCTCGCCAGCAAGAGGCGAGACCATCAGTCATCACACCTTGACGTGCCGGGGCGGAAAACAGGCAAAATGAGCGAGCACAGTGAATGAAGAAGCGCGGAACATAGCTCAGAAAGGGCATCGGAGGGGGTGCCTGCGAGGAACCCGATAAAGATTTTTGCGGAGCGGGAGAAATTAGAACAGAGATGGATCCGATATTTTGACATTAAGTTATTTTTCCAGTAAAAATGGATCAGCAAATGTTGATTAAATTCCGAAGACCGTCCTGAAAAAAGTCAATCGACATTCATAGTCTTAATGAGCACCCTAAACCCAACTTCATTTTAAAATGAAAAGACGTGGATCATACCATTTATAGTAATCGACTTGCTATAAAAGGAGTTTTCGCCAAAGAGACCAGCGCTTCGTGTTAGATTGCATGTGTCCAGAAAAGTACAATGATTCGGGAAGGCGAGATCCTGCACAACCACATAACTCTGATACGGAGCACATGAATACAGGTCCACAAGGTCGATCATCCTCGACAACCATACGCGAAATTCAGCATAGCGGTCAGTGAGCACGCAAACCAGTAAACACGCCGCATGTTGCAGATGGTCTTCTCCTGCCCCGCACGGTTGTCTAGTTCTCCTTTGTGCCCAGCAGACTCCTCCCCGCCCCCCGATCGACACCCACCTCCGGGCAGTGATCGAGTTGTCCCCGCCGGATTCGGTCGAGCCCACATCCGCACCACGATCCGGAGCCGCGCCCCACGAGGGCGAACCTAACAGGTCCTCGTGCCTCGCCTCGCTACCAGTGCTCCTGTAACTCTCAGCCCAGAGAAGGTGCATGCAGGCGGTAAATTAAGTTCAGCAGCCGAACGCGTTCAGAGAGTGCGCGGCGGTCGAGTAGTGACACTGCGGTGCCAATGTACGCACTGTCAAAGCGACGGAGCGACGTGTATGTATGTGCCACGCCACCTACCCCATTCGTCTCCTCGACACCGGGCGCATCCTCCCCGTCTAAAACATCGATTGCGGATATCGCGCCAGGCACACGTCGCACCCGAATGGACGAGTACATCCCAGAAAAGGACCTCCATCGTACACTGTGGCCCATCAGCGCCAGCCGCCGCCTCCCAAAGCACGAAATGCGCGGTCTACAGTCCCACGGACGTTCTGAGCATCGCCAACAGTGGGCGATATGCCTCGGAGATGGAGCAGGGCACGGGCGGGCGAAGACGATGAAGATGCAGCGCGTGCACCTTCCACATCTCAGGGCATTGAGGGCGGGAAGGACGCCGGATGCAACGCCCCGCGGCCTCACACGTACTCCCACAGCAGGTCACCATCCACGGCAAGGACAACAATCGAATCAGCGAGCGACGTACCTCTGGAGTAGGCGGCGTGTAATCGAGCGGTCGGAAAGTCCGTATTCCTATAGTACGCGCACTGTTTGGGCGGGTTCAGCGTGCAATAATAAAGTGAAAGGAAGGAAGAAGTGAAGAGAATAAGCATAAGCAGTGGCAGATGGGATGGGACGCCGCCGCCCACCGACGCTCGCAGCAGCCTCTAGAATCCCGCAACACGGGTGCCGAGTGCGATGGAGGGAATCCTTGTCGCTGATGGTGAACGATACATAAGGGTTCGATCTACAGTGCATGCGACGACGAAGTGCGTGGGCGCCGTTACAAGAGATGCGTTCCGTACCCTAGGATCGGACGTGGATGGCGTCCATGCAGCTTCTGAGCCACCAACACACGGAACTGCGCAAGACCATACGCTGTACTGCGGCCACGCTGGTGCCGACCATGGCGATGAGCCTGCCCATGTCCCACGGCCCCCCTCCAAAAAAGGACCAGAAACGAGAAAGGAAAGGGAAAGGAGCTAGGGACGTACCACGTAACCGATGCCCGATTTGTTCCCCAGCACCCGCATTGCAGTCGACCTCCAGTCAGGATATTCAAGCAGTCACGCAGCCCACCGTCGCCGGCGATTGGACGGGAAGATACCGCCGCCGAATCGAAGCCCGAGGCTAGTCTGGTTGGCATGATGTATCAGCGAGTATGCGAAAAAAATGTGGCGGCGGACCTAATGGAATGAATCACAGCGAGGACTGCAAGCTGATGGCCGTACGTTGATTGAAAACCCCCCGCAGGCGAAGTGCCGTAGAAAAGTCGGACAGACTGGCGAGATGAAGGTGAGCATTCGGGAGGACACTGCCACCAAAGTGAATCCGAGTCTACTCTGGTGAGCTGCATCAGCGAACAGGCCGAAATACTCACCGAATCTACCGCGTTTCTACCTTGTTTCCGAGGGTGTAGACATTTAGTTGGCCAATCTAACAGTTGGGCGATTCGTTTTTGTTGCAAAGCCAGAGTATAGGATCAAGTAAAAAGCATTTCGTTTGGTGATGAGCGCCAAGGCCAAAGGTTTTGAGGAAGCCGTAAGTCACACCGTGACCGTGACTGCCGATCTCTCTCTCGACAACATCATCCCCGCGCTCCCAGTCCAGCCTGCTATGCCGCAGGGACATATCGTCCGGATTGATTTCTAGTCTTCAAATTCACTGGAAATGTCCCCATTCTGCTCCTCTGGCCCTCTAAGTGCATTTCACCATGCCTGATGGGATGTTCTTATCATCACTGGAGGCAATTACTTCAGTATCTCGGTTCCTTCTCTTTTCCCTTGTTATATTTTCCTTCCTTGCCATTGTGTGTGTGCCTACGCAGGACACTGGCACGTCGTTTCTCACACAGCCGCTGGCCGCTCGCCACCCAGGTGACCAGGTCCCAGGGAAATTCTAGTCACGATCAAGTCGAGTGAAGATGAGCAAGACTAGAAGATAATTTTCCCGCCGAAAGAGTAGCAGGTTTGGGCTACTTGGTTTTTTTTTCCCTTCACTTCGTTGAATGTGCCGGTGATTTTGAGAAGACGGTGAATTTGTCTGATCACGTTGCGGGAAGGCAGCACTACGGCTGCTGCAGTGTCGTAGTCGATTCGTCGCCTTCCTTTCATCTTCTGCTCTCGTTGCACCCGTCCCCTTCCTATATTTTCAAGGTACACTAACGCTACCGTAATTCCATCGAGGCGTCGTCTTTCGTCCTCGAAGATTTATGTGCACGTGGCACTGCAGACGCGAATACAAGGTGGGAGGTGGCCACGCTCTAAAACTGCGTGTCACTGGATAGCCAACAAGGATGATTCAAAGTAGGTTCCGCCAGTAGCCATGGGCGCAGGATCTGAAAGGGTGCTGGAACATGTCCCGGCAACGCCCGAGCGTCCCCCAATCTCTCTACATACAAATGGAGCGAACTACGTTACAGGCAATCATCATCATTCCTCTTCATTGAATGCCACTGATTTTTAACTCAAAGGCATCGATGGCGACTTTGGGCCAGTATTCGGCACAGCCGTTGCATTTGTAAGTGAGTTTTACTTCTGCGCGTCCGTGTTCATCTCCTCGTGTCTCCCCGCGCTGACATACGCCATAGATTCTTTGGAATCAAATTCACGATTCAGCTCGCTTTGCGATCTCCGCAATTGAGCCCAAACCTCCTTTTGTGAGCTCAATCTGCACATGCTCGGCAGCACCACTTGTATGCGGCTTGTATTTCAAATTTCAGTAGCAAGCTTCTAGGTATCCGGCCTGCCTTTTCATCACTTGGGACACGGCGCTTTCTAGATTCAAGGTCACATCGATCTCCTAGTTCCGCGCTTGTATCCCAATGATGTCTGTTTTACATCCCACCCCTCTCACCTCCACGTCCCTCTTTGCCCCCGACGATGTCTGTATCGACTAATTTGCGCAGGAGAACGTTCCTTGATCTTACTGCGACTTGGAAATGCACTTCTAGCGACTCACTATCAGAAATATTATCCTAGGTCTCAACCGAATTGGCTGGAAGTATTTCATGGCTCTGGCTTGTACTCACTCAGATTGGCTTGGCTTTGCGAGCCTTGGATTGATTGTATTCTGCGCTTTCCGGAGGGTTCTCGATGCGTCCTTCTAAATGAATTCTTCCTGAAACCTTTTGCCCTTTCCCTTTTCGTAGTTCCTGAGGCTTCGAAGACTCTTATCTCTGGCCTGCCCTATCCAACGATACACCAACGGCCTTTTACTTATGTTTCCACGTCTGTAAGACCACGGGGCTATGCTTTTCGCCCCCGTCCGCGCCCGCAAATGCTACGTGAATGCTCCAACGAGTTGCAACGGGTGCAAATCACTTGTTGCGAACTCAAAGGGCGGTTGTTTGTCGCTACACCAGGTATCTCCATCGGATGTCGATCCTTATGGTTTCCTGGTGCACCGGTCCGTTCTACTACCGCCCCTGCATCTCTCCTCTGCGGGTAGTTCATATCAAACATTGCGGTCGTGAAAGCCCTCTGACTAATGTTGACTTCAGAATTTTCGTTCAAAGTGTGCGGATGTTTGGAACCGGCGGCAGTATTCATGAACCACAACTGAAAATTGAAGTGGATGAAGCAGTGATTCATATGTCTACGTCGGAGTCCAACCGTCTTGGCTTTGCGATGCCTTGTATATAATCATCGCACTGCTGTTTTACATGTCGAGAGGGTTCCCATGCGCTTTTTTTACTCTATTTCGTCGTGCGCATCTTTGGCTCTCTTCCTCTTCTTAATTTCTCGGAGGACTCTCTCAACCATGAACTTTCTGAGACCCGCGCGCCCTCCGCCTACGCTTCCGTATCAAAGCAACGTCGGCCTTGCGCCGGGATGAATGCTGCAACCCAGGGTGCGACGTGTGCAGTTGACCAACGCGACTGGTTCGGCAATTTACATGCATCTGGCGCAGTAAGTAACACATTATAGACGTTTGGCACACAATAAGTAAAGCCGAAGCGATCGTCTTTTAAGTCGGTATCATCGGACGAGAAAACAGGGAATTGCTACCGGATCACAGGGCCGAACTCACCTCTCGTGTGAACGTGCTTGCTGTGCACTTGCTGTCTGCCTGCTGTTACCCACGAGGCGGTGCGCTGTGGCCAGTCTCTCCTTCACCTCTGCTCCCATCCCACTGTCACAGCTTTATACTGTTCGCCATTGACTGTCGAGACCTAGGCCCTCAATCTCACACAATCCACACCAGCAATGATTCGTCGCGATAACGAATCCCACACGGTTAACAACTACATTTCTGGTATGGGAAAAGGATGTTTGAGCAACAAAAGTATCACTCACTTGTGCCCAGGAGGGGTAGGAGGCGCTGGTGGCACAGGGAACGCACAAGGTCAAGGCGGTGATGGAGGACCAGGGGAGGGTCCCGCACTGAATTATGCATTTGACGCCGTAGAAAACTTAACCATGAACAGTCTGTACGTCAAAAGAGTCCCCTGTATTCTCTCCAACATGCGTACTAAAGACTTGTAGTGGCTTGCAGATTTACGACTCGAATTTATATACTGTTTCTGGCGACATGTCACTTATGATGATCCAGAACAGCCAGTTGCAAGGACCGCATCTCAGCCTTCCAGCGCCGAGCAGGAGCTTGGAGAGTGAAGCCGGCTGGTCCGAGGGATCGGGCCGTGAAATTTCAGGTGCCGCGAGGAATGTACGTGGGCAGGGCCATGGGATAGGCACCCGGCACACGCCGTACAGTGCGTTTTCAATGATTTCCGCCTGTTTCTGGTTCTCATATCAAAAAGACATATCCTTCCACCCACGTCCCTCAATTATGGGTTTGACTGAACAAAATCCGTTCTCAAACTCACATGCATCTTTCTCGGCGCCAGCACCTGATTTCTTTCCTCATTTTATGTCCCAATTCAGTGGCACGCAAACTTCACCGCCTATCACCCTCCCGCCCTTTCATTTTGGTTTTCCTTCATCCAGTCCACAGTTGATACGTCCTTCAGATTATATGCCTTGCATTGATCAAAAAAATCTAAACCGCGACTCGATCCCATTTTCCCAGTATCAGTATGAATCAACTTCATCCTATCCACAGTCAATGGGTCTCGTTGGAGATCCGCACTCCCACGATCACGCCCATGTCACTGATTTCACGACTCCGCCTTCTTGGAATCATGAATATGCTGGGGCCAGGGACCAGGAGCATCAATACCGTCATGTAGATGCCCCGCGATCCATACATGGTGGAACATTCATCACTGCAGGGAATATCAATCACCAGCACGGGGAAGTAGGGATACATATCCTTTCTTGTGGAATTGCCTTGGATGCACTGTACAACTCTGCGGAGCGTTTTCCTCAGCCCAGATGCCATCCAGAAACATGCACAAATTGCTTGAAAAGCTATATCAATGGGCAACTGAGCCAAGTGGAGCCCAGTCCATCCATTGGTTGCATGGTCCAGCTGGGGCTGGGAAATCAGCTGTCATGCAGACACTGTGCGAACGCTTGCAGGATGCTGGGAGGATCTGCGGGAGCTTTTTCTTCAAACGAGGTGACCAAATGCGTGGCAATGTGAAAGTACTCTTTGCAACTCTTGCTTACCAACTTGCCATCTGTTGGCACGAATTGAAGGCATTGGTCTCACTGAATGTGGAGATAGATCCTTCAGTTCTTGGGAGAGGTATGGATGTGCAACTACGCACTCTGATTGTTGAGCCGTGCAAATGGCTCCAGAACGAGTCTCCTCCTGTTCTCCTCATCGATGGATTGGATGAGTGTGAAGGGCATCATATTCAGCAAGAGATAATCTGTTTAATACAGTCCACTGTGAACAGCCACTTCTCCAGGCTCCGGATTCTTGTTGCCAGCCGACCTGAACCACACATCAAGGAGACATTTGAGGAGAACTCATTCCAAGGAGTAACTGACTTCACGAATATTTGGCAGTCATTCGAGGATATCCGGATTTACCTCCGTGATGAATTTTTGCGGATTCATCGCAAGCACTACACCATGAAGAACATTCCATCTCCATGGCCACCACCTCAGACTCTGGAAAATCTTGTTGAAAGGTCATCAGGCTACTTTGTATATGCAGCCACAGTTATCAAATTTGTGGATGATGAGTATTCCTGGCCCTCCAAACAACTGGACATTGTGGTTCAAAATTCTATTCCTCATGATTCTGAATCACCATTTGCCACTCTTGACCAGCTATACATGCAAATTCTCTCCAGAGTCCTGGTCTGATACCATCCCACCCTCTGTGACATTTTATGCGTGCAAATCCACTGTCCGCGAAATTTCAGTATACAAGATATTGACGCACTACTTGGTCTTGAACTTGGCACTGTGGAGTTGATTATCCGTCCTCTACACTCTGTGCTCAAAGTGCCTGCACCTTCAAAAGGTGTGCTTGGGGTGCACCATGCCTCACTCCTTGACTTCCTGAAGGATGAAACACGGTCATCAAGTTTCTATGTTGGTTCTGAGGAGCACAAGGCAAAATTGGGACACTCAATCCTTAGAGTACTTTCATACACATATGATGATCCTCAGAAAAACTTGGTGGATCTTGACCTCTACTGGTATGTGGAGGTGCAGTCCCATTCTGAGCCTCTGCTAATTCTACAATATCCAGGGGGCTCTCATTAGGATCCCCAAACTGGATTTATTTTATCACTTCCATGCCACCTTCTGCAGATCTGGTGCCCTATATTCAACTGGTCAATCCGGACTTTGTCTTCTGCTATAATTCCATCAGTATCCAACGGGATGTAGAGAAGTTTCTGAGTTGGCTCAAAGTGTGTCTTTCTACTGCATGTTTCTTCTCAAGTTAATCCAGTCAGCAAGGAAATTCACCCTGTTCCTGAGGCTCTAATCCACCGCTGGGAAGATTATCACTTTGTCCTCCTCTACCAATGGTTTCAAGAAAAAATCATGGCCAATGTACTCCAAGAACACAGGAAGCTGGATCTGGAAACCAATGATAGCGACACTTTAGCACCATCCCTCAGCACAACATATGCTTTGCATTCTCGGATGACAGGTGAAGTGCACACCATAGTTGCAGCCTGTCGGGAGCTTTTGTCCCAGTCTCCCAACCTAGTCCGCATCTTCCTTGCTGGAAGACTGCTTACCCCTGATCCAAGCTATCTAGCTGATGACAATTCTGACCAATTTTTTTGTACCCACATTGTGTTGGATCTGTCCTGGGACACCATTCTAGAGTGCTTCTGTTCTCTCTGCCCACTCATAACTTCCAAATCTGTGTTCTTTCATACACTTTTCCTGTTCCTGCCTGCACTTTGCTGGGAGCTTGACTATCTCTACCCAGCAGCCATGGTTTCTCGAGACTTGGCTTGTGGATTTCTTCGACTCATGCACCAGATTGGGAGAGGAGAAAGGCCCATGGAATTATGGTAAGCAGAATCATGCCAAGCATAATCTCAGCTGGATACATACCAATTTTCTGCAGGAGAATTTTGGTATATTATGATGGGCATGGCTGTGAATGGGGTCACCACATCAGATCATCCCCACAACAAGACCCCGAGTTGCTACAGAAACTCAATCAATTTGTTCCACCATGGGAGGTGTTCTCAGAACATTCATATCATCTTGAACCTGTAGAATTTTACAATGTGATTCAATGGCTGAAGGTGAGTTTCTGCGCACTGGAGGCCAATTCTCATCAATCTGTAGACATCCTCCAACCCTCAACCCGACTTGATAGGCCATTGGCAAGGATATCTGGCTGAGAGTATAGTTCAAATACCTAAGTCTGACGGATATCCTGCGGATTATAGTGATGATGCGCTAGAGGAAAGGTGGCAAGACCATTTGAAGAGGGGAGCATCCTTTCATGGACCACCTCAGGAAGAAGTGATCCAATGCTGGGAGAGGGTATTGAGGAAAGCCAGGGAAGAGGATGAGAATGACAGTGATGAAGACAGTAATGTGAGTGATAGGGAAGATGGCAGTGATTACGAGTAGTATTATTGTGCTATGAAGTCCTTATTATTGTATTCTGAGATGCCTATCAAAAAAAGTTGAACTTCAAAAATTGAGCATAAGATGATATATTGGAGGGTGAAGGGAAAATAAACACATCTGTATTTTGTCTAGCTTAAGCCTGGCTCCTACAGATGAGCTCTCTCTCCTCCAAAACAGCCTGCTCACAAATTTACAGTAAACTGGGCGACTTGTGATCAAAGTTGAACATCAAAACTGAATCCATCTTCCTCTATAAAATTACAGCTCGAATCAAAAAAAAAATAACCTTAGACTGGCTGAGCATGGTGGTCTGACTCTATGAACCACAAACCTGTATCTAGTGACTCTCACCTTAGATTTATTTGAACACTAATTGCTAGAATACTGCAGAAGGAGCACCAATGCATTTGGTTGAAGCTGACCATTGATAAGGAAAGGGAATTTATGGCACTGTGTTGCTTGAATTTCTGTGTATCTGACTTTTTGCACTTGGCTGCAAGCCTGTTCAACCATTCTCAAACCTCATGCAACATCTTTGAAATAATAATACTCACAGGTTGCGGCAGATGCTGACTGCTCCATCAGTCTTGAATTCACACCAGGAATGTCCCAGTGGTCATTCCTCAGAGTTAAAATTATCTGCTCAAATCCCCAAGAAACTCGCTGAAAAACTTCAGCGTGAATTCCGTGCCAACGGAAAGACAGGGGTACACGTAATGATTTGACAGCGTGATGTGACTGCTGGCGCATCGTGACCAATCACTTTCTCTCTTGTTTTTTTTGCCACCACTGCCCACCACCGCCACCATTACATTGCAATGTCTGTATCGCCCTCGCCAGCCCCTTTCGCCCTGCCCTCCCTCGTCATCGACATCGTGCTCGCCGCTGGGCATATCGGCACGCACATGTGGTCTTCGGTGCCGGGGAGTACGGCCGCGTCGTCACCCGTGTCTGCACCAGACACTGATGCTGAGGACGAGAAGATGCTGTTTAAAGGCGAAGCAGAGGTCAGAGTTCCGCTCTATTTTGAAATATCCGTAGAATTAACTATGTTTTGCGTGATGTGTCGCATACAGGATAACGACAACGACGGCTCCAGTCCTTTCCTACGTGGGGTTTCGCTCTCAGATGGGGAGGTCGCGTGCGTGGTGGCGTGGGCCCAAGGTACGCATCTTTCATTCGTGTGGGGTGGGCGCTTGTGCCTACGGACGTGTGAGGCATGGAGGCCGAGTGGCGCAAGAGTTTGCGGGGTGGATAGGAGCATGACAGTATGTCATGCTGGGAGGCGCGGTCGTCCTGCTGGCGTGGCTGTTTTGTTCCCTCCTCTCTTTCCTTCCCGCCTCCCCGCCCCTTCTCATCCCGTCTCCCTTTCCAAACGCTGACGCCCGGCTGCAGATCCCCGTCCTGATGTATCACGGCATCCCTGTCGAGCGCGCCGAGATGAGACCGACAATACTTGCGCTGCTGGAGGGGTTTCGTCATGTGTGATTCCGTGTCCGCTCGGTACCGTCTCAAGTTCCCTTGGCTGCAGCTTTGTTGACACCCCCTTCCCCCTCGCTTTATCCTTCTTCCCCTTCTTCTCTTCTCTCTCGTACCCGCGTCATCCCTCGCTGCCCATGTTTCTGATTATTTCAGCTCAATGCGCTCGCTAACGCTCCCTTCCCCACAGATACATCGTCGTCCATGAGAGCCACCGCCATAAGAACATTAACTGTGCGCTCATGCGCGAGATTACGCGGTATGGCAGCGTTGGGAGGATGGTACTTACCAGGACGCCGTTGCATGTGAGTATCGCTCCGACTCTCTTCTCCCCACCTTGTTTCTAGCGCATTTTCTTCGTCACTCTGCACGAGTATAATAGATGCGAAGGCTGTACGCCGCTTCAGCTATGTCTCCGCCGCTCTGTTCGACTGATAGCTGAAATGGAAGACTGTACCATGCACGCTCACGGAGCTCTGGTCTCTACTCAAATTGATACAACTTCATCCTGTCAAATATCTTCGCCAATGTGTATATGTATCAGGCGTGGTAAGTGCTTGGCTTTTTTCTCGCTACTCGCTCTCCCTTTCTCCCCGCCCTTTACCCTTCCGCCGATCCTCCCTCCATCCTAACTTCACCATCCCCTTCAACCCTCGTGCTCACCCCATCATGCTCACCTGGTCGTTGCTTGCTCACTTCCTCGCCCCCCCTCACTGCCTCACTCGTATACTCACCTCACCTACTCCGCGGTTCTCCCTCCCGCACATAAATGTGCTCCTCTTCTCCGCGCCCATCTCAGGGCGCCACACAACCCTCAAGCCATTCCCGCTGCAGAGGACGAAGACGAATGTGTTGGGTGCATGGGTCGTATCTCGGTGTTCTCTTTTTGACTTTCTTTCTGAATTTGGATGCATGCCGGTGTTCTCCCTCGCTACTGTCCGCCGAAATAGTCAGTATGTAGTCGCTCTATCAATGAGAATTAGTGTATACCCTAAAACGTAACTGCGGGCTACGAACACTGAAGATGATCGGAATGGGGCACAGCACTACAACTGGAATGTGTGCACACCAGGTACATGTTTGTGTATTCATCAATGAGCGCCACCGTGTAAAGGAAAAAGGCCATTGCAACAAGCCCTTTGCGGTATATGGTGTCCTTCAGGTATATCCAGAAATATTAGTAGGCCTGTCAATGCTATCAATTGTTGAATACCAGACAGAGATGAACTGATCGAGACTGAATTAGTTGAAAATCTGCACATACTGTCAGAGGACGAATAACGAAAGAATAAAATCCCGTACTCAAAGGGGTCGTTCGTTGTATGCTTTCATGGCGGATAGAGGTTGAGGACCGATGCAGGCAGTCTCAGGTTGACGCTTTTCCAAGAAGGCGTGCGGGTGGAGCTTCCTTGCAACGTTGGTTGGCTGTGGTGCGAGAGTCCCGGGCACTTGCCGCTCCGTGGTCTCAGGTACAGGATGATGCCCGCAATGGTCAGCGCCAGTTGTACGCGATGAAAACCCGAGAATATGAAGATATTAGATAGATATGTTGGTACAAGGGACCAATGATACTCACGATAAGGATAATCGCCGGCGTGTCCTTCGTGCACTCCACGACGCAACTGCAAGACCCCCAACGCTGACGCATATCGCCAGGGACGGGGGGCGTCTAAATGAATTTTGACGAGGCATGCTGAGCATCAGTTAGATTTGCAATTGGATTGGGATCAAAACCCACCTTCGGCATCTCCCTCACCCTCGGTATAAACGGGTGGTGCGTCCTCACCTCCACATAGTAGAACGCCCAGGATAGCGCCACAGATGACTTGAAGAACACCGCGTCCTCGCGATGCGGATCCCATCTTTGATGCTCGGGAATCAAGTCGACCCACTTGTCGATCTGTTCTTCCGTGCGCGGTCGTTGACCGCGAAGAGGTCTTTGGTTCTTTCAGGGAGTACTATTTGGAATGCATAATTGAACTTCGAAAATTACCAGGATTACTAGGACGTACAAGGAGATGCAGCACAAACGCAAAGGTGTTATTTAAGCGGGAGCATGAGCTGACGAACGCGACCCGCCAATGCTCGCAGCAGTATCCAAAGTCCTGCAGGATACCGTGCCCAGTCCTACGGAGGGACTAATCGTCGTCGATGGTGCGTGATAAAGGTTGGATGTGCGCTGCATGCGACGAGGAGGAGGTACGTGGGCGCCGTTACAACAGATGTGATCATAGGATTCCAGGATCGGACCCGGATGGTGTGCATGCAACTTCCGTGCCCGGAGACACACCCCTACGCTGTGCTGTGGCCACACACGTCCATCTCGCGCCGGTGCCGACCGGGGCGACAAGCCTGCCCCCCCTGCACGCCGCATGTCCCACATCGAAAGAAAGGAACACGACTAGGGGAAGGAAAGGGAAGGAGCTATGTAAATACCAGATAACCAATCCCCAGTATTCTTCCTCGGCACCCGCAGTGCACCTCCAATGACGATATATGGCTGGTCGCGTGGCGCATCGTTGCTGGCGGTCAAACAGGAATACCGCCGCAAAAATGAGGCTCGAGACTAGTTTCACTTGTAGGACGGGTCAGCGAACACGCGAGAAAATAAAGGAAAAAATAGCTGCAGACCTGATGGGATGAGAATTTATAGCGAGTGAATCAGGCTGCTCAGAGGGGTTCAGGTACGTTGATCGAGCGGGCGCAGTGCAGCAGAAAGATCAGACAGATTGGCAGGATAAGAGTGAGCATCTGAAGATGAAAAATGGAGATGAGAAAAGGCAAAGGAGCAGAGATGGAGGTGTAGAGACCGAGAGCACCGCGCCCTTCAAGCGAAAGACACCCATAAGAAGAGCACGCTGTGTGCTGTAGGTCATTATTGATTCAAGTCATCCAAACGAATGCTGCAAGCATATTGAAGATCTCCTCCCACTCCAGTTGAAAGCATTTGGGAAATACTCCCCGAATCCACCGCGTTTCTACCGCGTTTCCGAAGGTGTAGAGTCTGTAGACATCGAGCCGGCCAATTTGACGGTCGGGAGGTTCGTTTTCGTGAAAAGCCAGAGTACAGAATCGAACGAAAGGGTTTTTGTTTGGTGATGAACGCCAAGGCCAAAAGGTTTTGCCGTAAGTCACGCCGTGATCGTGACTGCCGATCTCTCTCTCTCTCGACAACATCATCCTGCGCTCCCAATCCAGCGTGCTACTTATGCTGTCGGACATATCGTCCGAATTATTTTCTGGTCTTTGTCCTTGTATTCACCGGAAATGTTCCCATTCTGCCCCTCTGGCTCTCTAAGCGCAGTTCGCCATGGGACGTTCGTATCATCACCGGAGCCTATTACTTCGGTATCTCGGTTCCTTCTCTCTTCCTTTGTTATATTTGCCTTCCTTGTCATTGTGTGTGTGCCTGTGCCGGACACTGGCGCATCGTTTCTCACACAACCGCCGGCCGCTCGCCACCCACGTCCCAGGGATCCTCTAGCCGTGATCGGGTCGAGTGAAGATGAGCATGACTAGAAGATAATTTTTCCTGGCGAAAGAGCAGCAGGTTTGGGCTCCTTAGTTTTTTTTTTTTTTTTTTCCCTTCACTTCGTTGGATGTGCTAGTGAATTTGTGGGATCACGTTGCAGGAAAGCAGCATCACGTCTGCTACAGAGTGTCCTAGTTGAATCATCCCCTTCCTTTTATCTTTTGCTCTCGTCGCACCCGTCCCTTTCCTTATATTCTCGAGATACATTAACGCTGCCGTAACTCCATCGAGGTATCGTCCTTTCGTCTTCGAAGATTTATGTGCACGCGGCGCCGCAGACACAAATACAAGGTGGGAGGTGGCCACGCCCTAAAACTGCGTGTCAGAGGACGATTCAATATAGGTTGCACCAGTCGACATGGGCGCAGGATCTGAAAGGGTGCTGGAACATGTCCCGGCGAAGCCCGAGCGTCCCTCGACCTCTCCACAATTAAAGCGAACTATGTTATGGGTAATCATCATCATTCTTCTTCATTGATTTTTTGCTCAAAGATATCGATGGTGATTTTGGCTAGTATTCGGCACATCCGTCGCATTTGTAAGTGAGCTTTACTTCTGCACGTACGTACCTTTCCATCTCCTTGTATCTCCCCGTGCCGACATGCACCGTTGTTGAAGCTGCCACAACTGGCGCACTCGTCTTGTATGTGTGCTCGCACGACCGTAACGACAGTGTGTTCTGTGTGCTCCTGCCAACCCCGATTACCCCCCTTATACTCGATAGAGCTCTGCTGCCTTCACAGTTCCCAGGAAGGCGACGTTGCCGGCGCTATTGCTTCCTTGGCAGGCCGCGCTTTCCACCTCGTCACGCCGAGCGCCAGGAAAAAAGGAAGGAAAATGTATTGCCGTTACATTGCAGCTACGTTGGGGTGTAATACATGCTTCCCACTCGCTTCTTCCTCATCCCCTCCTTTTTCAGCATCTGCAGCCCTTCCGATTAATCCCTGAGGCAATTTTGTGTGCTTGATTTTTAATCCCTCAAGGTAATTTTGCCAGAGTTAAGGCAATTAATCTACGGGACTGCCTACTATGCACAACCACACACCCACCCTCAAAATTAATCCTGTACCACGGATTTAATCCAAAGACTCCGTCGCACTCCCAGAGCTTAAGATTTAATCCCGTTCACGACAATATGCTGGGTAGATCAATCAGCAACCAGATTAAATTAACAAGGGCTTACCTCAGCCTGGATTAATCTAGAGAAACAATGTTGCGTTCAGGGAGCATAAGCCGAGTGCACATGATTAATCTTGTTCGATCATCACACACGGATGAAATTAGCGAAGGGCGGACCTGGAATTAATCTGGCGAACTTAGAATTATCTGCGTAGGATTAATAAGCTCACTTGGGATAACTCTAATTGGCAGCCCTCCTTTTCGGGACGGGTTGCCATATAGAATCTGGCAGTCCCACGATTTGCTAATCCTCGATAGTCTCGTTACTCAGACTTTCTGCCAGTCGATGAGAAGACAGTCGTTCTCAAGGACCTAGAGAAATCCTCGATAAGATCCCCGGCCCGCCCTCTGTGGTTAGGCTGTATGTACTAGGCTCTAGGATTAAGTTGAACAAGCGCTCGCCGGCGCTCCGCGCCGGCTCCCACTTGCTGATGTTAGTTTTTAGAGCAGAGAAAGGAGCGGCCTTTAAAGCTGAAGAAAAAGGAGTATGGAGATATGGCTTCAGAGAGGCTTAATCCATAAAGAGAGGCAAGTGAAGTGATGCAAAGCCGAGAAGAGCAAAAGATGTCAATTATGAGCGGAGCTAAATATAATTGACCTTCCACATGCCGATTGGATGCCGCTAATAGCTGTCGTGCCGAGCGGCCCGTGCTTTGATTGGGCAGTGCAATATAACCATATGGAGATACGGCTTCGGACAGACAGAGAGGCTTAATTTTATAAAGAGAGTGATATCTAATACAGCTTTTGGCGCTTCCTGGGAGATAAACTCAACCCCCCCACTGCCACCATCTCCCAATCTGTCGAGTGCCTTTTCTTCCTTGCTTCCTCCATTTCGAGACATTTTGGTCAAAGACCTAGGTGTTGATGCTGTTTTTTGAACCATTCCCTCAAATAAGGCTAGAAGCTTGGGCGACGGTTATAGTGCCGAGGCTTGCAGTGGAAAAGGAGAGCTGGATGCGGGGTGCTGTATAAGGTGAAGGACAGGGTGAAAGAGCAAGAGCGGCCGCCTGTTCAAATTTTGCATGCGCATGACTGTTGGCTTCACGAGTCCATCAAAAGTGCAGTTCGTTCATTTGGTCGCAGAGGTGATTTTAACACCATTGAAGGATCATACAGGTCAGTTTGAACTTCCTTGACCCCTTACTCACCTGAGAAATAGAATATGTACCGCTGGGACGGCGACGAGACAATGCAATTAGGAGGAAGCCGACATGTTCAAAGAGATTGGATGGGCCGGGTACACCGGTCCGAAAGATTTACGCACGTGGGGGCTACCAATTAGAAAAATGTTATATGGCAACCCCAAACCAGCTGGCAGCTGGGCTGCCAAATAGTTATCCATTCACTTGCCACTGCACCGGAATGTGCATTGTGTTCGCGGTGGCTGACACTAAGGAAAGATCAAACGACTGCACCAGCCAACACCGGTGAGGCCGAAACGATATCGAGGTCCCGTCCCACCCCGCAGACAAAACTCTGGTCTCTTTATTTTTCTGTCTCACTGATAGTATGGGTCAAAGTATTTAGAGCACGTAACTCACTGGTTCCGAAATCTGCATTCAACAGTGTCTAAGATGGCGAGTTCAGGGACCGTTGGAACACAGATCTCGTGTGTTAGAGACCTTGTCACTCAGATGTTATAATGGGGTTGGCTTGCCTTGCGAGCCTTTTACACTGTGTGGTGTGCCCCTCATGCGAGAATGTGGTGGCATGTTGACTCAAGATGGGAATTAGGCTGGTGGACGGCAGGCGCTGGACGCACCGAACGAAACCCGAAGCAAAAACAGAGCTGGGGAATGCAAAGAGATGGAAGAAAGCCATGGTACACTGGCAAGGAGGAGTGAGTTGGAGCAGAGGAAGAATTTTGGATGTCGATCGAGGAGAAAGACAAACACACCGAAAATTGTCGACATTTGGTCAAACCAAATCTTAAACCAAGAGCTAAAGCATCAGTTTAAAATCCAGTCAAATTGAAATTCAAACCAAACCAAGTACTATTGGTTCAAATTTCAGCTTCACTAAAAATCAGATAAGCTGACACTGAGCCAAAGCCCAATCCATTGATTTAAGGACTGGCTAGACTGAAATCCAAACTAATACCACTCATTTCGGTACAAAGTATGGTTCAGCTGATACCATCACTGAAACAAAATATATTGGTTGGGTATCAGTCGTGTCAATATGCAAACCAAAAAAGAAGGTATCGGTTTTCGTCCTGGTCTGCCCAAAACATCTAGGTTCAATTTTAATTTTGGTGCCAGCTGAAACTTGAACTGAAACCACAGGGTTCAGTCATGCTGGAATTTGTTCAGTGGACTTTCAGCACAACTGAAACCTGTGGTTTTGGTTCAAGATTCAGCTTGTGCCCAAATTCAAGCTGAAATTGGATGTTTCAGTTGGACCAATACAAAAACCAATGTCTTATTTTTTCAGTTTTTGTATTCATAGGACTGATACCCAACCAATATGTTATGTTTCAGGGGGGGTATCAGCTGAGCCATTTTAAATACCAAAATCTATAGCTTTGGGTTGTATTCTGGTTCAACAAATCCAGAAACCAATGGATTGTGTTCTGGTTCACTGTTGGCTTGGCTGAGACCTCAGCCAATACATTGATTTGTGGTGAAACCAAAATTTAAACTAATAGTACTTAGTTGGGTTTGAATCTTGGCTCAGCCAAATGTTAAACTGATACTTTAGCCCTTGTGCTGGTTGAACATTTTAAGTTTTGAATTTTACAGTAATTTTTCACCAAAAAAGTAGGTGAAAAACTTGAAACATTTTTGTGACCTTTTTGAACCTTGTGAAAATTTTCTGAAAAAGTGCAGAAAATGTTTTGAATTTTACAGGAATTTTTCAGTGAAAACCAAGTGAAAAAACTTGAAACTTCTTCATGATTTTTTTGGACTTACAAAACATTTTTCACTAGTTTTTCCACTGAAAAACTTGAAATGTTCAACCAGTGTTGGTTTAAGATGTGGTTTGACCAACTGTGGGTAATTTCCAGCATGAAAGCACTATGCTATTGTTCCCAATTGGTCATGCTTTGGTGCCAAAGATGTCACTACACAAAATGCACTCTTGCTCTTAACTCCCACCTCACCCCAACTTCAAAGTATGAAATGTGCTCAAATGCTCCGTAAGTTGCTCCCTTGCCAACCCGGCACCCTTAACCTCTCAGAGATCCTCCAGTTACTGGATTTTCCCAGGAGAGCTAGTGGCAAGCCGCACCTCGCTCAGAGTGGCATTGCCGCAGTCTCCTTGTGACACACTGTCCTGAGCACGCCACGCATAAAATGGTCTAACAGGTGCTTGGAATGCCGCTCTCCATAGCGAGAAAATTACGACATCTACATGCTTGCTTGAAATTGAGGAGGCGTGCAGAGCAAGATCAATTGCGGAGTCAATCCAGAGGTGGGCATGGGTCTAAGATTCTGTTTCATATGGAATTAATCCCCGGCTAATTTAATTTGAGGAAAACGCGAACTCAATCCGACGTTCAGGATTAAACTTGCCGTTTGTGAGTTGAATCAGACTCAATCGTAGGCTCGCAGATCCGCCAAATTAAATCAGGTAGCCTTGCGGATTTAATCCGCGGTGTCGTCCGTTGATTCGGATTGTTGTGGGATTAAATTTGGCAGTTGAATTATATTTATGGCTGGATTAAATACCGGTGGTGGTGTACAGAGTTTTAGATTAATCTCCCTTAATGGTGGCAAAATTGCGTGCAGGATTAAAAATCAAGCACAGAAAATCACATGAAATATTAATCCAATCTACTGATATCACTGCCTTTTTCGCTTACGGCCAATATTTTTTGGACACCGACACCCCGATTTATGGCGTCCGAAACGACTTTTCAAAGCTTGTTGGCATTCTACTGGGACTTGGAAGCAAATTCACGATTCGGTTCGCTTGTGATCTTGCCCGCAATAGAGTCCAAACCTCCTTTTCTGAGTTCAACCTGCACATACTCCGCAGCACCACTTACACGCAGCTGTTCTTTTTAATTTTCGCTAGCAAGCGGCTGGGTATCCGGCATGCCTTTTCATCACTTTGGACGGGGCACTTTCCAGATTCAAGCACATTGATCTCACTTGATCTAGTACGAACCAATTGTGTTCGCAAATTTGCTCTGATTTACTGCAATTTGACCATATATCTAGACCTGCTCGGGTCTTGATGCTCTATGGGAACTGTCGTGTACAGATTATCCTTGTCTCCCAATAAAAATGGACGGAACCGACTCACGACTCGTACTCGTGCTCAAATTGGCTTGGCTTTGCAATCCTTGCATTGATATTAACTCCTTCTCCATTATTTCCTCAGTGTCACTCCTCACTCGTATCCTTGTATCCTCCCTTTTCGTAGTTCCTGAGGCTTGGAGGGCTCTTTCCTCCGGCGTGCCCTACCCAACAATGCACCCACGTGCCGTACCAACGACCTCGGCCATTCCCCTATGCTTCTGCGCCTGTTCCCACACTCGTCTGTTGGGCGAATGAAGTCACGAGGGGTGCCATTTATCACCGGGTCCCAGGGCCGGACTTTGCTCTCGAAGATTCTTCGTGCGAACATGCACGCTGGCTGTCAGCTTGCCGTCCCCACGAGGCAGTGCACCATAATCACTCCTCCCTTAGCCTCCACTCCATCATCAGCTCACTGCTGCGGCACTATATCCTCCTTCACACTCCGGACTTTAAAGATCCGCGCTCTCAGCTACTCAGAACCCCGACAGCCATGTTTCGCCAGGCCAGCCAAACAATCATCAACTACGTCCTTGGTGCGACGGATGGTTAGCTACATCCCGGCATCAGTTCTCATTTTTCGCAGGAGGCGCTGGAGGGAATGGTGGAGGTGGTGGTGTCGGGGGCCAGGGTGGTGATGGGGGTATTGGAGAGGCTCCCACCCTGAATTATGCTATCGCAGCCCAAAACGTCACCATGAATACCCAGTACGTTAATTTACCATTTCACTTGTATTTTCTCCGGCTTTTCTCTCCCAAATCCCATTTCTCAACATCCCAGTTTCCCGAATGAAACCTCAGGAATCCATATCCTGTATCGCTCAATTGTAGTGGATGCACTGTACAACTCCTCGGAGCGTTTTCCTCAGCCCAGATGCCATCCAGAAACACGCACAGAATTGCTTGAAAAGCTTTATCGCTGGGCAACCGACCCGGATGCGAACCACTCCATCCATTGGCTACACGGTCCTGCAGGGGGTGGAAAATCGGCTGTCATGCAAACACTGTGTGAGCGACTGCAGCAAGCTGGGCGGCTTGGCGGCAGTTTCTTTTTCAAACGCGGCCACAGTACTTCTGGCAATGCAAAAGTGCTCTTCCCAACTCTGGCTTACCAGCTCGCTCTTCATCAGCACAAACTGAAGGGACTCATCTCCTGGAGCGTAGAAACAGATCCGTCGGTTCTTGATAAATCCCTTGATGTGCAGCTGCAAAACCTCATCCTTGAGCCATGTAAATTGGCTGACAACTCTCCATCCTCGGCACTCCTCATTGATGGGCTGGATGAGTGTGACGGGCACAAGATTCAGCAAGAAATCTTACGTTTGATTGGATCTGCTGCCAAAAGGCACCACCTTACGCTTCGGATCCTTATTGCCAGCAGACCAGAACCGCATATCCAGGAGACCTTCAAGGAGGACTTCCTTCAAGCAGTGGCAGACTCCACTAATATTGAGCAATCATTCCAGGATGTCTGCATTTACCTCTGTGATGAATTTTCACGCATTCATCGCGAGCATTCTGCCATGAAGAACATTCCAACTCCATGGCCAGCACCAGAAATCCTGAAGAAACTAGTTCAAAATTCATCTGGCTACTTTGTCTATGCAGCAACAGTCATAAAGTTTGTGGATGATGAGTATTCTTGGCCATCCAAACAACTGGACATTGTGGTTCAAAATCTCGTTTGTCATGATTCTGCATCACCGTTTACAGATCTTGACCAGCTATACATGCAAATTCTCTCGAGAGTCCCAGTCCAGTACTGTCCCACCCTCTGCAACATTTTGTGTGTGAAAACCCACTACCCAAGAGATTTCACTGTGCAGGATATTGATGTGCTGCTTGATCTCAAACCTGGAACTGTGGAGTTGATCATTCGTCCTCTACACTCTGTGCTCAAAGTACCTGCACTCTCAAGACATTCCCTTAGGGTGCACCATGCCTCATTCCTTGACTTCCTGAAGGATGAAGCACGGTCATTAAATTTCCATGTTGGTTCTGCAGAGTACAAGGTGAAATTGGGACACTCAATCCTCAAAGCACTTTCATACACATATGACGATCCTTGGAAAAACCTGGCAGATCTTGAGTTCTACTGGTATGTAGAGGTGCATTCCCATTCCAAGTCACCAAGGATATCTTAATTCTATAGTATCTAGGCAACTCTCAGACATATCCCCAACCTGGATTAAATATGTCACTTCCATTCCACCTTCTGCAGATTTGGTGCCCTATATTCAATTGATCAATCCGGACTTTATCCTCCACTCCACTGACTGGAATAACAAAGGAAATGCAGAAGATTTCTTGATTTGGCTCCTAGTACGTCTTTTCATCTTTTCTTTTTCTCAAGTAAATTCATTCAGGAAGAAAATTCACCCTGTTCCTGGGGCACTAATCCAACGGTGGGATGATTATCATTTTTTCCTCCTGTACAAAGATTTCCAACAGAAAATCACGACCAAGCTACTTGGAGAACATCGGGAGCGGTTTCCAAAAAGCAAAGATGCTGATGTTTTGGCACCAGCCCTCTGCACAATAAACACTTTACATTCTTGGATGACCAGAGAGACGCAAGCCATGGTTGCAGCCTGTCGGGAGCTTTTGTCTCGGTCTCCCGACCTAGCCCGCATCATCCATGCTGGAAGACTGCTCACTCCTGATCTAAGCTATTTAGCCCAGAACTATCCCAATGAATTTTTTCGAACCCGCATTGTATTGGATCTGCCCTGGGACAACATTCTGAGATGCATCTGTTCTTTACAGCCATTGATAACTCAAGAATCTCTTTCTTTTCACGCACTTTTCCTATTCCTGCCTGCACTTTCTTGGGAACTGGAGCACCTTTATCCGGTGGCCATGGTTTCTCGGGACTTAGCTTGTGGATTTCTTCGATTCATGCAACAGATTGGAAACAGAGAACGGCCCATCAAGTTGTGGTGAGCAAAATCCCGAGCATAATCTCAGCTGAAGATGTCTCAACTTTCAGCAGGAGAATGTTGCAATATCAAGATTGGCACGGCCATGGATGGGGTCGTGAATGGGGTCGCCACATCAGATCCTCCCCACAACAAGACCCTGAGCTACTACAGAAGCTCGATCAATTTATTCCACCCTGGGATGTATTTTCACAAGCTCTGAATCATCTTGAACCTGTTGACTTCTATGATGTGGTTCAATGGCTGAAGGTGAGTTTCCACACACTGGAGGCCAATTCTAATAGCCTCATAGACATCTCCTAGCCCTCAATCAGATTTGATTAACCGTTGGCAAGGATATCTGGCTGAGAGTATTGTTCAAAAACACAAAGATGACTTAAATTGGAAGGCTTATAGGGATGATGTGCTAGAGAAGAGGTGGCAGGACCATTTGGACAGAGAGGCATCTTTTCATGGAGCACCTCAGGAAGATGTGATCCAATGCTGGAAGAGTAAATTGAGGAGATCCAGGGAAAGGGATGAGAATAATAGTGATGAAGACAGTAATGCCAGTGATAGTGAAGATGGCAGTGATTACAAGTAGTATTGTTGTGCTATGAAGTCCTTACTTTTTTTATTCTGAGACATGCGTCACAAAAGTTGAACTTCAAAATTGAGAGCATAAGATGATACATTGGAGGGGCTTCCTCAGAGTGTGAAGGAAAAATCAAACCATGATTGTTTTGCTTTGCTTGACCTTGGCACCAACAGGTGAACTCTCTTGCCCCTGAAGCAGCCTGTTTACAAATTTACGGCAAACTGAGCAGCTTGCCATCAAAGTTGAACATCAAAATTGAATTCTTCTCCCTTTCTAAAATTCCAGCTCAAAGTCAAAATTGTAACCTTAGACATCAACAGCAGGGTTCTGGTTGAGTATGACAGCCTGACTGCATGAAGTGCAAACTAATATCTAGTGACTCTCACCTTGGATTTGTTTGAAGCCTGATTAACCCCAGGAATGCTGCAGAAGGAGTGCCAATGCATACCATCTAACTTTGATGAAGAACAGGAATGATGGCACCGCACCGCTTGAATATTTGTTGTATCTGACTTTTTTGACTTGTTTGGGGGAGGGATTGATTATACTTGTGTGGTCCACAACATGAAAAACAAGTCTACTGAAGACAAACAGGTAGAAATATGTGTGGTTATCCATACATAAAATTACAGGATGCTGAAGGAACACACACCCATTCCAGGAGATGAGCATACAAGATGCTGAGCAACTGTAGACTGGCTGGTCTTGAATAGGTGGGACCACTGGTTAGAACCTTCAAGACCTGACCACCAGTTAAATCAGAGCTGGTGTGTGGGAAGTTAAATTTCAAACCTCAACATTCAAGTTAAACTGGAGATGCAGGCCACTTCAATGGTCTTGAAATTGCTACTGCAGTCATGTATCATGGACATCTCTGTTGATGTCAAAATTTGGTCAATGCCATGGGTCACAGAGCCATTTGTTGAACCTACAAGCTGTCATGAATGCCTCCCCCCTGGTGGCAAAAGTCAAAATTTCCATAAGACTGTTGAAATTTTGGCAGGTGTCATGCAAAAATTTCTGCTGCTGTTGAAATATCAAATAGGTAAATAGGGTTATGCATCACACCCCCTGTTGATTTGATCATAATAGTACAGTACACCAGCAATCATTGCTAACATTTCAAATTATTTGCTCAAATTACAAGAAGCTCACTAAAATTTTCAGACCCATGAACTCTGTGCCAATGGAAAGATAGGGGGGCACATGTAATGTTTTGACAGCATGATGTGACTGCAGACCCAAATGCATTGTGACCAATCACCTTTTTCTCTTGTTCTGTCACTATGTATTGACAGCCTTCTCCCTGCCTCCTTGCTAACACTCCCCTTCTCACAGATACATCGTTGTCGATAAGGGCTGCCACTTTAAGAATATGAACTGTGAACCCATAAGCAACATTAAGTGGTATAGCAGTGTCAGGAGGATGGTACTTACTGGGATGCCATTGCATGTGGGTGTTGTTCTGACACTCCCTTCTCCCCACCTTGTTCACAGCACATTCTCTTCATCACTCTGCATGAGTATAATAGATGCAAAGGCTGTAAGTTGCTTTAGCTATCTTTTTGCTGCTCTATTTTCCTGATAGCTGAAAAGGAGGACTGTACTGCACCTACTGTGATAAGGACTGCAGTGTCGCTATCAAAAGGTAATGTGTTTTGAAGGCAACTGCATTTGTCCTCTAGGGGGAAATAGAGTCAAATGATAGAGAGGAAGGTCAGTGCTTGGATCTGCTTTGGAATTGGGGGGGAAAGATGAAGGATGGATCAGGGAGACAGATCGCCTCCTTGGTAGTTTGTGTGTGTGGCAGCCTGTTGCCAATCAAAGAAGAATAGAGAATGAAAGAATACTTGTTCAGACTCCCTGTACCGTGTACGGGAACCTCCTATAACAATGCCCTGTCTGCTTTCCTTGGTGCGCTCTTCCCCTTAGAACCAGCACAGGATGTGTGATGTGTGTCATGCCCACAAGGACACCAACGTCATTCAAACAAGGGGCGAGACAATTTGTCTCCTTGACTGCGATCAGTGGTTTGGAACTGGTGGCTTCTCCCTGCGCCTGTCTTCAACAGAGCTAAGCTCATGAAAATGGTGATCCTAATTGAGGAAGCCTGGAATGGTGACATCGGGTCCGGTGTGGAAGGACCCTGTAAAGGAGGTGTGGGAGGTAAGATGCCTAAGGTGCAGGCAAATATGAGAGAAGTGGCCTGTCTCCAGCTTCGAGAGCAAGGGAGAAGGGTGCACAGGATGAGGTACGAGTTCAGGGGAAGGATGGGGAGTACCCCTTGGATTGAGTGAGACTTGATACAGTGAGTGGGGGAAACGCCCCAGAAGCTACTGACTATTCTACCTAAGTGCGCTCCCTTTTATACTCTTTTGATAACTTCACACGTTTCCAGGTGCACCATGTGGCTGCAAAGCATTTCCAGGGTGCAGAAGTCGTTATGGTGAGTTCTGGGGTGCATACTTGGCAGGAGACGAGACATCTCAGATGGGAGACCGATTGTCTCTAGTGGAATGTGATGTGCAGTGAGGCCAAACGACCTCAGGAGTGGTTTGGGGCTTCAGGCACGGCCATTTGGTCGTATTCTGGAGCATCCAGCAGATACTGGTTCAGCAGAGATGAGTGGTCTCCCTCAGTTAGCAGGTGCGCTGTGTGAAGTGCAAGCATGGTCATGGCTCGGATAGCCTGCCTCTCATCCGTCCACTTGGCCTCGTGCATGCAGGTAAGGTCCGGGGCTAGAGGGCTCGTTTTCTCGTCGTGTGGGAGGAGGAGCAGAAGGCACGGGGCTGAAGGGCGAGGAGATCCTGCAGCGAGATGAGAGATATCCATGTGTGTGGGTCGTCTTGGTGCAGAACAGCTAGGAACGAAGCTTCTGATGCCGCTGAGGAAGGTGTGGGGGGTCCGTTCAGTGGGGAGACCATCGTTCTCATTGCGAGACTAGTTCCGGTAATGTGGTTTCCCGATTTGGAAGGTGCTCATCTTGGACTCTGGTTGTGATTGCCATATTCAAGAGCCGCTTGGAGGGGCCATGGGACGACAAGCAGTGCGTAGCACACTCAGAGACCTCACAGCGCCGAGGATGCAGATGGTACATCCCTTTCTTCACTCTCTTCCCCTTCCGCTCCCTTCCCTTCCCTTTCTTCCCTGCTACACTCTAAATACCAACTAACCCGGACTCCAGACATGCTTAAGCCCCTCACCAAAGCCGAGTCTCTCAACAACATGCACAATACACATTCTGAGCAGTTCCCAGTGGTGATCACACCAGACGACCTTATTGTCAAGGATCAGGCATTGATTGGGGGGATTCTATGAGGGTGAGCATGGTGTCATGCTCTGTGCTTGTGTTCAGGTCACCTGTCTCTTGTACCCATCTCGCAATGCTCTTGCTTGACCTGCTTGCTGATGTTTCCACAGATACTGTACTTTTCCCTTCAAATCGGTAGTCACACATCACGCACCCCCTGTCGATCACGAACTTTGATCAAGGTCACATGTCACACGGGCCTCTGTCAAACCTCGCAGCTGTCACGCTGGCCCCAAAACTGCCTGAAAAGCACCAAAAAGACGAAATTTCACGGGAAAATGCCGAAATTTTGGGGGTGTCACGCGAAAATTCAGCTGCTGCCAAAATATCAAATGGATAAAATGGGTCATGCATCACACCCCCTGTCAATTTGAAGAGAAAAGTACAGTACAGTTCCGGACAATCAAAGGCAACAAATTTGACTGATCATTTATATGGCATCTGATACTCATCGGAATTGAGAGGAAACAATGAAAGCAGGTTCCTGAATTTTTTTGAGCAAATTTCATCGAGCCGTTGCTGAGATAATGCCCATTTTTCACCTGGGGAGTGCAAAATTTTGGCCGGACACCGAAAATCATACGTAAAATCATGAAAATATTTATTTGAGCTCTTTTTACCTATCTGAGTATGATTCTGGTGAAAAGGATTATATTTAACGAGCGGTTATGGAGAAAAACCCCTGGGAAAGTTCAGTGTTACTGTGACAAAAGTCACATTTTGATTGTCATGCTACCGTCATTCCAACTCTACGTTGTGGTTCAGAACCCACAAAACAAGGGAATCAGCTTTAGAGCAAGGACAAGAGCTCGAAGAAAGATTTAGGACACTTTTAGAAGATATCTCAGGGTAGTAAGATCCCCAGTACGCCCACAGAGGTACACACAATTCCGATGAGATGGCCCAAAATATGGCCAAACCCTTTTTTTTTGTGGGAAAATTCTGAAAAAATTGGTTTTAGCCATATTTTGGGGTGCTGAATCTGAATCTGAACTCAGCTAAGCCAAAAAAAAATAGCATTTGAGTCACTGTCCATTTTGTTGGCTTTGATTGTCCGGAGCTGTACATCGTCATTGACGAGGGCCACCACTTCAAGAACATGAACTACATGCTCATGCGTGAGATCAAGAGGCATAGTAGCACAGGGAGAATGGTCCTGACCGGGACACTGTTGCATGTGACTGTCTCTGAGTCTTCTCACTACACCCTGTTTCCGTCGGGCGTTCTCTGCTGCTCTGAATGGAACGGAGTACAGTGGATACAAAGGCTGCACTGACGTGTCCGCCCGCGATTGCTGCTATCACACACGTACTCTTTTTACCCACTATCATTTTTACATTTTATGTACGCTGAGTTTTATTTTCTTACTTTGCACTCTTTCGAGCCTTCTGCCTCGCCAATTCAGACTTATTGTACTGCACTTCCTGCCCTTCCTCCCTCCCCTGCTATGTTTCCTTCTTCCATATTAGCTCTCCCAGAAGAGCCTTTACCTACAACAGTGAAAGAATCCAGTCTCTGCAAACAGTTTTCATACAGTGAGGATATTCGCTGTGGGGCCTCGCACTCCCAGAATACACCCCTCTTAACCCATCGATTACAATGCCTGATCACCGCCTTCAGTGCGACCTAGCCTTCTACTCACTCCCAGTTGTTGACCAGTCAAAAATTCAGATTCATGCCCCACCCGAGCTTGCGCACAACCTTGTAGCATTCCTGGCTACCAAGAAGCTCTGCATACTTGGATTACTGTGGCATGGAATATCCGTTCTCGGCGAGCATCCCCAAAGATTCAGACTCAAATGAAAATTCGACTGGATACTCCAGTGTTTGTTTTTGTCAGAGAAACTGGGGACAGGTTGGTGTCCGCTTGAGGGTCTTTCATTAAGTGCATGAGGCCTTAGCGAGTGATTGTTTTGAAGCCCAATCCAGACATTTTTGACCATTCGACCTATGAGGTAGATACCTGCATTAAATTGATAGCGCTGAAGGAAAAGTTAGTGTTGAAAATCATATGATTTTCAACACTAACTGCATCGTCGATTTTATGAATAGAGGGGTGAGGAGATTGGTGGATCATGTAGCCACTGACTAAAAGCCATGGACTTTTATAACCTGCCCTTCGAGTTTTGCTCTCCCGTAGATTTAAAACAAGGATTGAGACGGCGGTTGATGAGGGTGTATCAAGACGAGAAGACGGCCCGAGATTTCATCCGGAAGGTTGAATCTTCTGCGAGACGGAAAGGGTTGTTCAAGATTTTCTGGGACGGAGTCCACCAATATATTCCAGTCAAGTGGCTGGATAGAGCGGTGAGCCCTGGAGATTCGGCACTTGATCAATTACTTAAATGGGCAATTTGCTTCGAGACTGCCAAGGAAGCTATGATTTGGGAGGAATTGACCTAAAGTTTGATCTCAAGGATATACAAAATGGCAGTCGCAATTTGTGAACATGGAGAATAGTTCATCGGAGACAGTGGCTGGGCGAGCACCCAGCAGAGATGGTGCCATTGATCAAAGTCAGGCGCAAGACTAGAAGTCATTTGTTGGTCGGGCGAAGAAATATACCAATTGAAAGCAGAAAACAAATATGTTGATTGGACTGAGATAGGACATTGAATTTCAAATTGTCCAGAGAGGGAGAAAGGTCCAAGGATCTTGGTCAACGCCGCCAGATACTTTGACATGGCAGCCCGCTAATGACAAGAAACCTTCGTACATACTTGCGCCAAATTCATATCCTGACACACCTCTGTCTAGTAAACTTTTATCCGAGCATCTCATCATGCGAAGACAAGGGCTGTCTTGTTGTTGCGCTTGACAAACTCTCATGTCTCGCCTTTGTCTGCGTTTATCAGTGAAGATGGCCCAGTTAATGTTCATTATATTTTGAAAACCGTCCTGACAAAAGTCAATCAATGTCTGGATGAGCACCGGAAGCCCAGCTTCACCTTTAAAGAAACAGATGCTGGACGATACCATTTTTTAGTATTCAACTTGCCATAAAAGGATATTTCGCAAAAGAACCAGCTTTCCGTGTTAAATTGCATGTGTCCAGAAAAGTATACATAGTATTTCCAGAAGGCAGGAGTGCTGAGGTACTCATATAGTCCCATACGGAGCACCAGAATACCAGTGCCATGGTAGGATAGGCGCTCGCTGCACCCCCGACCTCCACTCGACAACACACATGCGGAATCCAGCGTAGAGGACAATGAGCACGGCGACAAATACACCCACCGCCCGTCGGTCTAGCTCTCCCCGCGCTCCTCCCCGCCTCCGGGCTGGCTCTAACTGATCAAATTGGACCCCGACCAATCGAGCCCGCAGCCGCACCACAATCCGGACCAGCGCCCACCGAGGCAAGCGTAAGAGCCCACTGGCACCGCCTCGCTCTCAGTGCTCCTGAGACTCTCAGCCTAGCGTGAAGGTCCGGTAGTCGTGCGCGCTCGGATCTTCTCCATCGAGCGCGGAGCGGCCGAGTGACGACACTCCCGTGCATGCACCACTGAAGCGTCGGGGCAATGCGTATGCGCCGCACAGACTACCTTATCCGTCTCCTCCACACCACACGCGCCCGTCACGTCCAGAGCATCGATCGTGGACAGCGCCAGGCACACGTCACGCCCAAAGGAAGAGGCACATTACAAAAAGGGACCTCCATCGCACATCGCAGCCCATCGGCGCTCGCCGCTGCCTCCCAAAGCAGCAAATGCACGGTCTACAGTCCCGCGGACGTCCTAGGCATCACAGATGGTGGGCGATATGCCTGGGCGATGGAGCAGGGCACGGGAAGGCGGAGACGACACATCGACTCAAGACCATGCGCCCTCTGCGTCTCAGGGCATCGATCGCGGGAAGCGCGCCGGCTGCAACGCCCAGCACCCTCGTACTCCCCCGGCAGGTCACCATCCACGGGAAGTACTAGACTCAAATTGGGAACGAGGGACATACCTCTTCCGTGGGCGGCTTGCCATCGAGCGGTGGTCAGAACGTCCGCATTCCTACGGGCTCTGTTTCGGCGGGGTCAGCGCATGATGATGAAGTGAAGGGCAGGAAGAGCGGGGAGGATAAGTACAAGCAGCGGCAAATGGGCCCACTGCGCCCCATGTGGCGCCGCCGCCCACGGACGCTCGCAGCAGCCTCCAAAATGCCGCAGCACGTGGTGCCGAGTCCTACGGAGGAACGCGCTGATGGGCGATAAGGATTCGATCTACGCTGTATGCGACAACGAGGTGCGTGTGCGCCGTTATAAGATATGCGAGTATCCCAGGATCGGCCGCGGATGGTGTGCATGCAGCTTCCGTGTCTGGACTGTGCAACAGCCTGTGCTGTGGCCACGCCGGCACAGACCGTGGCGACAAGCCAGGCCCTCCTGGGCGCCGCATGTCCCACATCCAAAGAAAGAAACACGACCGGAGAAGGAAAGGGAAAGGAGCTATGCACGTACCACGTAACCGATCTCACCCCATTGCAGCCCACTCCAATGACAATACGAGCAGTCGCATAGCACACTGTTGCCGGCGGTCAGACGAGAAGATACCGCCGCTAAATTGCAGCCCGAGGCTAGTCTGGTTGGTAGGATGCGTCAGCGACCATGCGAAAAAATAAAGGACAAAGTGGCGGCAGACTTGATGGAATGAGAATCACAGCGAGGACTGAAAGGCGATGGCCGTACGTTGATTGAAGCCCTCCGCGCGCGCAGTGCAGCAGAAAGTTCGGACAGACTGGCGAGATGAAGGTGAGCATTCGGGAGGATACCACCACCAAAGTGAATTCGAGGCTCCTCTATGGTGGGCTGCATCAGCGACCAGGCAAGAAAACAACGAAAAGGAGGGAGATGGACACAGTGTGGAGACCGCACTCTGCCGAAATACTCACCGAATCTACCGCGTTTCTACCTTGTTTCCGAGGGTGTAGACATTTAGTTGGCCAATCTAACAGTCGAGCGATTCGTTTTCGTTGCAAAGCCAGAGTAAGTATAGGATCCAACGAAAGGCTTTTAGTTTGGTGATGAGCGTCAAGGCCAAGAGGCTTTGAGGAAGTCGTAAGTCACACCATGACCGTGACTGCCGATCTTCTCTCTGAACAACATCATCCCCGCGCTCCCAATCCAGCGTGCTATGCCGCCAGGACATTTTCGTCCGGATTGATTTCTGGTCTTCCCACTCACTGGAAATTTTCCCATTCTGCCCCTCTGGCCCTCCAAGTGTAGTTCACCATGCTTGAGGGGACGTTCTTATCATCACCTAAGGCAATTACTTCAGTATCTCGGTTTCTTCTCTTTTCTTCCTTGCCTTTGTGCGTGTGCCTGCGTATGACACTGGCGCATTGTTTCCGCCGGCTGCTCGCCACCCAGGTCCCAGGATACTCTAGTCGCGATTAACTCAAGAGTGAAGATGAGCAAGACTACTACGAGATAATTGTTCCTCACGAAAGAGTAGCAGGTTTGGGCTCCTTGGTTTTTTTTCCCCTTCACTTCATTGGATGTGCTGGTGATGTTGAGAAGTCGGTGAATCTATGGGATCACGTCGCGGGAAGGCAGCACGACGTCTGCTACAGAGTGTCCTAGTCGAATCGTCCCCTTCCTGTTATCTTTTGCTCTCGTTGCACCAGCCCCTTTCCCTATATTTTCAAGGTACACTAACGCTGTCATAACTCCTTGGTAATGCCATCGAGGTAATGTCCTTTCGTCTTCGAAGATTTATGTGCGCGTGACGCTGCAGATATCACTTCGAGCGACGGAGGCCCAGGACATCTGCGAATCTGGATCCAAATGTTGTCTTGCAAACATTCTACTGCCGCTATTGTTCTCTACACTGGGATTATCACCATACCACGTCCGGCTCAATGTATACTGCATCCCAATGACTCATTAGCTCATCATCTGCGGCTCTCGAGCTCCTTGTGATGTCTCTACCAACGAGCTCACATACTATTTCAGATGACTCACAACCACAACTTGATCTTACTATCTATCTGCCAGGCTCAAATCCCAATTCCCCCGCTGCGCTCCCTCATTCCTGTGCTCTTTTTCGCCTCTTCGTTCCACGATAGCGGGTCTTACTTCGTGACCTCTCTCTGCCTACGAGAGATCCGCACCCAATAACGAGGCCCAGCGGCAAACAGTTCGCATTCGCTCATAATTATTTCCCATCGAGACCAAAGGATTGCTCGTTCGAATCGAGCCTGGGCATCTCAAATCTTGGCTGAACTATTTTTGGTTTGTTCTCTTGTGTGGGACTCTGGTCTCTGAACTTCTACTGCACAGACCAATCGATTTTCTTTTTTTTTTTCTTTTCTTTTGATCTTTTGACCGCGAACTCTGGATTTTTCTTTGGTATGGTATGGTGCTGTCTTCTCAAGGGCAAGAATTCCTTCCCTTCTAAAATGTCCATTCTTATAACCAGGTACATCCAGAGGTGGGCACAGACCAGTAGCGCATCCATCCCGCATACGTCGACGAAGCGAAATAGCGTAACGTCGCTGCTTCGAATCGAGCTCGGGACGGATTGCGACTGCAAGTCATTGCCTTTTTCAAATGCCATCGTAATATTGGCAGGCGAGCGAAACTCTCGGACGGGCATTTATCTCTGGTATCTTTGGTGCGGCAGGCCGTGTTTTCAACGCTCGGTGAGTCCTGGTTACTGTCAAAACCAATTCACTACTCCTCGGCCTTTAGTTCACTTTTGACGTAACACAGATCAAGTGAGCAATGGTCCAACTCAAATCAAGCCCAAATCCAATTGGTAATGACTCGATGGGGTGAAACCGTACCCGCATCAAGCAAGTATCAGATCTGTTCAGGCTGAACGGATGCGGAAAATAATCTGCAAGTCACCCGTTCGACTAGGGATCAAGCCCTAATCGTTGAACTCCTCCTCTCTTGTTGCTTCGCGCCTTCCTACTCTTCTTACCCTTACCATATGCTCTCCGTTATCAATTCCCCCGAGTTGCATGTCAGAAAACGTCCATTGGCGGAACCACAAGGTGCGATTCGTCAAATGTACGAATCCGAATTGAATCAGTCTTTATGTAGCAACCGGTATAGCCTTGTATTGGCTGGATAGGTGGCCCGCACTCGGGCACAATGTACTTGAGTAAACCACCATTACTGCACGTGTTATCGTTCGATTCGGCGTTGAGTTATTCGGAGTCTCGGACTACACTAACCCTCTTCTTTTATATGTTCACTTTTTTCGCGTTCAGCCGCAGTCACTTCTGTCCCCGAATGAATTCCTCCTTAGCTGGTTAAAGTTAACTGCTGGGCCCTCTCACGTGGCTATATATCTGCATTTCTACAGAGGTTGCGGTATGATCCATATAACCATACCGTCCAACGATGCAGCACTCAACGCCAAAAATAACTCGTCACCGGATCACGGGCCCGGAATTCCTTCTCGAACTTCGTCGTGTGACGTGCATGTTGTCAAACTTGCTGTGCCCACGAGGCAGTACATGGTGACGAATCTCTACCTCGCCTCTGTCTCCATTGTCCATCCGCATTTTTGGCCGTCAGTAACTCCATTCTCGGTCTACCGCTCAGCTTCACACCTTTTAGCTAGTGGCCATCATAAGATCCGTCAAGATCCGCACTCTCAATCTCTCACAATCTACACAAGCAATGCTTCATCGGGTGAACGAATCCCAGACGGTTAATAACTACATTTCCGGTGCGATTGAAAATGGTTTAAACGACAATAGATCACTCACTGCTACCCAGGTGGAGTAGGAGGCGCCGGTGGCGCAGGCCACGTACAGGGCCAAGGCGGCAGTGGGGGGAACAGGCGAGGGTCCCCGTCTGAATTACGACATCACGACCGAACATTTCACAATGAACAACCAGTACGTCGATTGCTTATGCAGCCTATCCTTTCCTGAACAACAGCAACAGTAGCTCCAGGGATCACAGCTCAGGCCTCCATATGCTCCATCGCGCAGTTGCCCAGGAGGCACTATACGACTCTGCAGAGACTTTTCCACAGCCAAGATGCCATCCCGACACACGCATAGAGTTACTCAACAACCTCTATGATTGGGTAATTGACTCGGACTCGGAATGCCCTATCCACTGGCTACATGGTCCTGCAGGTGCAGGAAAATCTGCCATCATGCAGACTCTGTGCCGGCGATTAAAAGAAGCTGGGCAGCTTGGTGGGAGCTTCTTTTTCAAACGCGGCCACAGCACTTGTGGAAATGCAAAAGTGTTGTTCGCAACTCTTGCTTATCAGCTCGCTCTCCATCGGCCCGAATTGAAAGGTGCAATCTTGCGGAGTGTGAAAACAGATCCGTTGATTCTTGGTAGAAGCATGGATGTGCAGCTGCATAACCTCATTCTCGAGCCATGCAAATTGGCTTGCGGTGCTTTACCCCTCAGCCCTCCTCATTGATGGGTTGGATGAGTGTGATGGGCATGATATTCAGCGAGAAATCTTACGATTGATAGGATCAACTGCCAATCAGTATGGCCTTGCGCTTCGAATCCTTGTTGCCAGCAGACCAGAACTACATATTCGGGAAACATTTGGAAAGGCATTCATTCGGGGGCATTTTGATTCAACCAATATTGAGCAGTCATTTGAAGACGTCCGCACCTACCTTCATGATGAATTTTGCCGCATTTTTCAAGACCATCTCACCACTATGCGGCACATTCCTCTCCCCTGGCCAGCACCAGAGATCCTGAAGAAGCTAGTCAAAAACTCATCTGGTTACTTTGTCTATGCAGCAACAGTCATCAAGTTTGTGAATGACGAGTATTCCTGGCCATCAAAACAATTGGACATTGTGGTTCAAAATCTTATTCCTGATGATTTTGAATCACCATTTGCTGCTCTTGACCAACTATACATGCAAATTCTCTCAAGAGTCCCAGTCCGATACCATCCTACCCTCTGTGACATCTTGTGTGTGGTAGCCCAGGATTGGGGAACTTTCACTCTGAGCGAAATTGATGCACTACTTGGTCTTGAACTTGGCACGGTGGAGTTGATTATCCGTCCTCTACACTCTGTGCTCAAATTACCTCATGCACTTGGGGCACACCATGCCTCATTTCCTGACTTCTCGGGAGAAGTGCTTGAAGTGCATCATGCTTCATTTCTTGACTTCCTGAATGACAAAGCATGGTCATCAGGCTTCCATGTTGGTTCTGCAGAGCACCGGGAAAAATTGGGACAGTCAATTCTCAAAGCACTTGCATATACATATGACAACCCTCAGAAAAACCTGGCAAATCTTGCATTCTACTGGTGTGTTGACCTACATTCCCATTCTGAGCCTATCCTGATTCTGAAATATTCAGGGACCTCTCATCAATGTCCCCAAATTGGATTCAATATATCACTTCCCTTCCACCTTCTGTGAACCTCGTGCCTTATATTCAGTTGGTGAATCCAGACTTTGCCCTATATGAGGATGACCCACATTACAAAAAGAGTGTTGAAAATTTCCTGGTTTGGCTCAAAGTGAGTTTTTCTACTGTCTTGTTCTCAAGTATATTCAGTTTGAGCAGGAAATTGACCCCACACCTGAAACTCTAATTCAACGGTGGGAAGATTATTACTTTGTCCTCCAATATGAAACATTCCAACGTCGAATTGTGGCCAATCTACTGGAAGAAGGTAATGAGCCATCTCTGGAAATTGATGATGAAGAGATTTTGGCCCCGTCCCTTGGCACAATATATGCTTTGCATTCTCACATGACTAGTGAGGTGCATGCCATAGTGAAAACCTGTCAACAGCTTTTGTCCCAGTCTCCCAACCTAGTCCGCATCTTCCATGCCAGAAGACTGCTCACTCCTGATCTCAGACATCTACTACAAAATTATCCTACTCAAATTCTTCGGACTCAGATGATGATGGATTTATCCTGGGATGACATTCTGAGGTGTATCTGTTCTCTCCGCCCACTCATGACGCACAAATCTGTGTTTTTCCACATGCTTTTCTTGTCTCTGCCTGCACTTTGCCAGGAACTAGACCATCTCTATACAATGACCATGGTTTCTAGAGACTTGGCTTGTGGATTCCTTCAACTCATGCAGCAGAGTGGCAGAGGAGAAAGGCCCATGATGTTATGGTAAGCAGAATCATGTATCATGTCAAGCAAATTCTCAGATGACCATGTATTAATTTTCTGCAGGAGGATGCAAAGTCGTGAATGGGGCCGCCACATCAGATCTTCCCCACACTGTGACCCTGAGCTGCTACAGAAACTTGATCATTTTGTTCCACCATGGAATGTGCTCCCACAAATTTGGTGTTACCTTTCCCCTGTAGACTTCTATGATGTGGTTCAATGGCTGAAGGTGAGTTTCTGTGCACTAGAGGCCCATTCTCACGGTTTTGTAGACATCCCCCAACTGTCAATCCGACTTGATTGATCGCTGGCAAGGATATCTGGCTGAGAGCATTGTTCAAGTAGGCAAGTATGATGAGGAGCCAGTGGACTATAGTGATGACGCACTGGAGGAGAGATGGCAGAACCATTTGAAGAGAGAGGCAAACTTTCATGGACCACCTCAGGGAAAGGTGATCCAATGCTGGGAGAGTGCTTTGAGGAAAGCCAGCGAAAAGGATGAGAATGACAGCGATGACAACAGTAATGCCAGTGACAGTGAAGATGGCAGTGATTACGAGTAGTATTATTGTGCTACAAAGTCTTTACTATTTTGTTCTGAGATGTGTGTCAAACAGTTGAACTTCAAAAGTTAAGAGCATAAGATGATACATTGGAGGGGCTTCCACAAGTAAAAACATGGTTGTTTTTGCCTCGCTTCAGCCTGGCTCCAACAGGGGAGCTCCCCCTCCCCCAAAGCAGCCTATTCACAAATTTACGGTAAACTGAGTGACTCGTGATCAAGGTGAACACTAAAACTGAATCAATCTCCCTCTGAAATCACAGCTCGAGTCAAAATGTTAGACCTAATAAAGAAAATATGAAGCCCAGGGGGAAGGCAAGCAAAAGTTCAACTCAAAGTCCCCTGCAAAAGGGAGGCCAGCGAAGAGGCATAAAAAAGTTGTTGTTGTCCAATCAGATGAAGAATATGACAAGGTGTGTCTCATATCCTGCACTAGTCGCGGTATTAATCTTACGTCATCCGTAGATCCCAACGCAGTTGAAGAGGAACAGGACACCGGTGCAGCCTTCTCCCAGCCCGCACGCGTCACCGACGTGCACCTGAAGAACTACCAGCTTGACGGGCTGCAGTGGATGGTTAGGCTCCATGAGCAGATCACATTAATGGGATTTTGGGTGCGTGCGGCGTGTCTTTTGTTATCCACTTTTCCTTTCCATTTGAAACATGCTGACACGGTTTTTTGATGCTTTCGGAGTGGACGAGATGGGGCTGGGCAAGGCCAGTCACATCCTTTTTTAATTGCCCTGAAGCTGTTCTAATTGACGTTTATCAAATTTTATTCTCCCCCCTTTCCGTTCACTTATTGCTGGGAGACTCTTTCTCATCAAGTGCCCACTGAGCATGATACATAACTGCGCGGAGGACTTTGTGAGGTTCGTGCCGAAGGTTTGTCTGCATTTCGCCCCTTCCGTCTTTGCATTTCATGAGTGCCGAATTTCTATTACTTTCTGCCCCTCTCGTTCTTGTAGTCGCCGATGCTCGCTCGCTGTACTGCCCTCTCTCGTATTGCTCTTCATGTCCTTCCTCTCTCCCCTCCACCATATATCCCTATCACTTCGCTGGTCAGTGAGTATCGGGACGTATCTAATAAAAGGATAAAGTGCAAGAATTGAACTTTTTTCGGGAGACAAAAAAGTGGAAAGCAATATATCTGACGGAGTAGCTCGAGGTAAAGCACTGAGTTGTTTTTAGACGTAATATTCGGCGCTGTAGGGGATACGATGTACAAGGTAAAAAGAAACTACTGAATCAAGGATCCATGGGCGTCATTGTAATTGTCCGTCTAAACATACAAGTATCTATAAATCTAGAATGGATATGAGGTGTTACAGTTGCGGGCAGAGGGTCAACGAGAGTGACAGGCTCTGTGCAGCCCCAGGCATGATCCCATAACCTTCGCTTGAAGCTGTGGTACGGGCGGTTGCACCAATGTTTCGCACCGGAGGCTAGAGTACAAGGAAGGAACGTGGTGGAAGGGCAGAAAAGAGGGAATGTGACCCAGGCGAATGAAGTGGGATGAATACTGGCATCATCCATGTCAAAGCCGGAGGCGAGATTCCAAAGAGTAATCTCAGAAAAAAGTGATGGGGGGGGGGAAGATCCAGAAGCAGAACATTGGCACGGAATTAACAGGGCCAACACAAAAGTAGTTCGAAGAGAGCACGGTGCTCATTGGAAAAAGCTCCAGAAATAAGTACACATACCACTCCAGAAAGCATTTGAGAGATACTCACCCACAACAGTAATGATTCTACCGCATTCCCGAAGGGATGAACATTGAAGTTGGCCAATTTAACTGTCGGGCGGTTCGGTGTTGTGAAGCCATAGTACGGAATCTGGCGAAACGAAAGACTTTTCGTTTATGAGCCTGAATACCAAAAGGCAGTTCAGACGCCGCTCGGCTTGTTCCGCCTCGCTTACTAACTCGCAGCTCTTCCACGACGTCCATCATCTCAAAGTCGACCAGTTCCCTTCTCACTGCTTTTACCTTCACGGTTGGATTCTTTCTCGGAATTCTGTGCTCATACCTCATCGGCCAGTTAGTTGGCCCACAGGTATTCAATTTTGCCATACTTGGTCGGTTGGTGGACGCCGAGGGGCGAGACAACTGTATCTATTTCAAGCATAGGACGCCTTCCGAATTCCAATTTTTATCAGGTCTTTTCTGCTGTATTATCCCGATTGTCCTCTGCATGCCGAGTACAACACTCTCCCTTCCAGCTCAACGTCTTCACGCACCCCAATCACTCATTCACGTGTCATCTGTGACTCTCGAGCGCTCTGCAATGTCTTTGCAGACGAGGCCACATACTGTTTCAGAAGACTCGCAACCAATGGCAGGTTCGAATCCCCATCCTCCATAGCTGCACTCTGCCTATTTTCCCCTCTATTCCTGTGCTCTTTTTCTCTTGCCCGCCATGAATGTTTCATCTTCGCCTCGTTCCATCAATGCTATCGCAATCCCTCTCTCCCTAGGAGAAGTTCACATCAAATTAACAAGGGCTAAGCGCGGACAGTTCGTACCCGTTCACAATCACTTTTCCATCTAAACGAACATGCTAGCGAAGATCGCTCGTTTGAATCGAGCCTGGGTGCTTCGGATCTTGCCTGCACTATTCTGTTTTTTGATCTGGTGTGGAATTCTGCTCTCTGAACTTCTACCGCTCAGCCAAATGGGATAATTCAACTTGGAAACCCTGATTCCCAGCGCAAACCCCTCCTTCCAAAAAATATTCTATTTTGGAAACCCGGTTTCCGAGGGTTTCTTGCCAGCGGCCGGCCTAATATTGGCGGCGTCGGCATGATGAGATCATGGATGACCGTACATTCCAACGCGACTTGCCGCTACTCTAGCTCATGAATGGCTGCTCAGATTCGTAAGGCTCCCTTGAAAAGATGTAATGATACCAGTAAGCTTTGAAGGCAGCTTGTTACGAAGCCGAGTGCGATCTGAGGCTCAGCGCAAGCTGAAGCGAAGTAGCACTCGGTTTCAGCGAGCGATCTAGCAATAGATCAATCAGAATGAATGTTCAAAAAACCTTATAACCATTCCCTATGAATTTCTCTTGAGTTGAACAGTGTGACTCGTCACCATCACAGCAAGTAAGAACCCACAAAAGGAAATCCGCTGATGATCAGGAGTTGTGTAACTGAGGAATGCGGAAGATTATGAAGCCATGGTGCAATATTTCAACTAAAACCCAAACTGGCTTTTATCCATCGGCACAGTCAAAACATTGGGAATATCATTGGCGCCGCTGTCTCTGTACAAAATCACTCAGGCAACAGCAACATGCCAGACGCCCATTTTATATCGCAATTTCTCCCCTTGTTCCTTCTTACGTTGTTCCTCTTAGATATTGTACAAGTTTTTAATGATGCTGAATCATTTTCCTGCAGCTATTCCTGAGTAAAGGAGGGTGTACAACAGCTTGAAAATGCCAGTACAGCTAGAGCAAGTTCAATGTCGAAAAATTGGTATGAAACCAAAATCCACTCAAGAACGCGTCGTGCGTATGAGTATGGTGGTCGTGCGCCGTGTTATGTTGCTCAGTTTAAAAGATGGACCGCAAACTGTTATTTACATTTTGAAGACCATCCTGAAAAAATTAAATCGACATTCGTAGCCTGGATGAGTACCATAAGCCCAGCTTCATTTTTAAATAAGCGGAGGCTGATGATACCATTTATAGTAATCGACCTGCCATAAAAGGACATTTCGCAATAGAGACCAGCTTTGTGTATTAGATTACAAAAAGTACGGTATTTCCGGAAGGCAGGAAGTCCTGCGGATTCACAAAACCCTGATACGGAGCACTGGAATACCGCTGCTGCGGTAGGATAGTCGCCTCTATATTCCCAAAGGACTATCGACTTCGACACTCATAGGGGGAATCCAGTGTAGCGAACAGGGAGAACACTAACCATTACACGCGCCGCCTGCTGGTCTAGCTCTTCCCCGTGCCCTTCCTCCCCGCCTCCGAGTTGGCTCTGACTGATCGTATTGTACTCCGACCGATCGAGCCCGTATCTGCATCACGATTCGGAGCAGCGCCGATGAGGGGAAGCGTAAGAGCGCCTCGCGCTCCGCCTCACTATCGATGCCCCTGTGACTCTCGGCCAAGCGTGAAGGTTTGGCAGTGCGCGCTCAGATCTTTCCCGTCGAGCGCGCGGCGGCTGAGTGGTGACACTCCAATGCCGATGCATGCATCGCCGCAGCGGCGGGCCGATGCGTATGCATGTGGCAGGCCGACTATTCCATCCGTCTCTTCGTAAACGCACGCGCCCTCCGCGTCCAGAGCATCGATCGTGGGCAAGCGCCAGGCGCACTCCTCCGGTACGTCACACTCCAAATGGAACGCGTACGTCCGAAAAAGAGACGTCCACCGCACATCGCAGCCCATCGGCGCTCGCTGCTGCCTCCCAAAGCACAAAATGCGTAGTCTACAGTCCCACGGACGTCCAGGGGATCGCCGATGGTGGGCGATATGCCTCGGAGATGGAGCGGGGAGCGGGCAGCACATCAGCTAAACACCATACGCACTCTCCGCCTCTCAGAGCATCGATCGCATCGATCACGGGAAGCGCGCCAGATGCAACGCCCCACAGCCTCGCACTACCCCGGCAGGTCGCCATCCACGGCAAAGACCAGAATCGAATCAGAATGAGCGACGTACCTCTGGGGTAGGCGGCGCGTCATCGAGCGGTCGGGACATCCACATTCCTACAGGCTCCTGTTCGGGCGGGTCAGCGCGTGGTAATGAAGTGAAGGGAAGGAAGAGTAAGGGGGATAGCGACAAGCAGCGGCAAATGAGCCCACGCTGCGCGACATGGGACGCCGCCGCCCACGAACGGTTGCAGCAGCCTCCAAAGCCCTGCAGCACGCAGTACCAAGTCCGATGGAGGGATTGCTTGTCACCGATGGTGGGCGATAAGGTTTCGATCTGCGCTGCATGCGACAACGAAGTGTGTGTGCGCCCATGCATTCCGAGTTCCTAGGATCGAACGCCGATGGTGCGCATGCAGCTTCCATGCCCAGAGACACATCCCTACGCGGTGCTGTGGCCACACGCGTCCGTCTCGCGCGGTGCCGACAGCGGCGACAAGCCTGACCGTCCTGTCCGCACATGTCCAACGTCCGGAGAAAGGAACACGATCGGAGGAAAGGGAACGAGCTATGGACGTACCACGTAACCGATCTCCAATATTCTTCCCCAGCACCCGCAGTGCAGTCCACCTCCAATGGGGGTATACGAGCGGTCGCGCAGCGCACCATCGCCGGCGGTCAGACGGGAAGATACCGCCGCCAAATTGACGCTCAAGGCTAGTCTCGCTGGTAGGAGGCGTCAGCGACCATGCGAGAAGATAAAAGGAGTAAGTGGCGACAGACCTGATGGAAGGAATTACAGCGAGAACTGCAAGCCGATGGTCGTACGTTGATCGGCAACCCCGCCGGCGGGCGCAGTGCAGCAGAAAGGTCGGGCAGACTGGCGAGATGAAGGTCAGCATTCGGGAAGACACCGCCACCAAAGTGAATTCGAGGCTACTCTATGGTGGACTACATCAGCGACCAGGCAAGAAACAACGAAAGGGAGGGAGATGGACACAGTGTGGAGACTGTACTCCGCCGAAATACTCACCGAATCTACCGCGTTTCTACCTTGATTCCGAGGACGTAGACATTTATTTGGCCAATCTAACAGTCGGGCGATTAGTTTTTGTTGCAAGGCCAGAGTATACGAAGTGAAAAGCATTTCGTTTGGTGATGAGCGTCAAGGCCAAAGGTTTTGAGTAAGCCGTAAGTCACACCATGACCGTGATTGCCGATCTTTCTCTCGACAACACCATCTCCGCGCTCCCAATCCAGCCTGCTATGCCGCCGGGACACATCCTCCGGATTGATTTCTGGTTTTCGTATTCACTAGAAAATTTCCCGCTCTGCCCCTCTAGCGCTCCAAGTGCAATTCGCCATGGCTGATAGGACGTTCTTATCATCACTGGGGGCAATTACTTCAGTATCTCGGTTGCTTCTCTTTCCCCTCATTATGTTTGCCTTCCTTGCCACTGTGTGTGTGCCTGCACAGGACAGTTTCTCACAGAACCGCCGGCCGCTCGCCACCCAGGTCCCAGGGATAATCTAGTCGTGAGCAAGTGAAGAGTGAAGATAAGCAAGTAATTTTCCCGGCGAAAGAGTAGCAGGTTTGGGCTACTTGCTTTCTTTCCCCCTTCATTTCGTTGGATGTGCTCGTGACTTTTGAGAAGTCGGTAAATCTGTGCGATCACGTTGCGGGAACAGCACGTCTGCTATAGTGTCTTAATCGAATCGTTTCCTTCCTTTCCTCCTTTGCTCTCGTCGCACCCGTCCCTTTCCCTATATTTTCAAGGTACACTTACGCTGCTGTAATTCCATCGAGGTATCGTCCTTTCATCTTCGAAGATTTATGTGTGCGTGACGCTGCAGACACAAATACAGGTGGGAGGTGGCCACGCCCTAAAACTGCGTGTCACTAGACAGCCAACAAGGACAATTCAAAGTAAGTTGGGGTGTAATATGTGTTCACCATTCGTTTCTTCCTCATCTCCTCGGCCTCCTTTTTTGCTTACGGCCAATATTCTTTGGACACTGACGCCTCGACCTGTGTCCCGTAAGATACAATTATTCAAAGCGTGCTAATACAAAATCAGGATTACAGGTTCTACTGGAACTCGGAAGCAAATTCGCGATTCAGCTCGCTCGCAACAATGGGTCCCACATTCTTTGTGTCTTCAATCTGCACATACTCGGCGACACCGCTTACACACGGCTTGTCTTTTTTAACTCTCGCTAGCACGCGACTGGGTGTCTGGCCTGCCTTTTCATCACTTTGGATGCGGCGCTTTCCAGATTCAAGGTCGCATCGATCTCCTTGTACCATGCTTGTTCCTCAATGATGTCTATTTTACAAACTGTCCCACTTCTCTCGCCTACAAGTCCCTCTTCACCCGTGACGATGCTTTGTTCTGCCCTGTATCAACCAATTGCGTTCGCAAACGTCCTCTGATCTTACTGCGCCTTAGAAATACACTTCTAGCGACTCACTGTCAGAATGGGTGGACTCGAGATTATCCTCGCGTTCCAATAACTGAAATGGATAGAGGTAATTCATATCTCCAGCTCGTACTCAAAATCCTTGTATTTAATTGTATTCCGCGCCTTCCTGAGGGTTCTCGACGCGTCTTTCTGAATCATTTTCTCACTCTCTCCTTCTACTTCGAGGACTAGCCTGCCCTATTGACCGACATACTCATCTGCCACAGTACTTACCGTATCTGCAACGTCAGTCTTTTGCTTATGTTTCCACGTCTGTAAGGCCGCGGACTCTGCTTTCCGCCCCTGTTCGCGCCCGCGAATGTTGACGAGGTGCAACGGGTACGACTTACTCCCGTAACACAGGTCTGGAGCTGGCTCCTTGTGTGAATTTATATAGTGCTGCAAAGGGCGTTTGATAGTCGCAAGGTCCCGGATCATTGTCCAATGGTCGCAGTCCTATCCGCCGAAAGTTTCAGATTGCGCGCGCTCTAAATTCATGGGAGTAGATCTCTGTGTGGTGGTCGGCTGGTATGCAGCAGTCTTTCTACATCCGGCCAAAGTCGAGAAAACAGGATACCTCCCTGCTACCGGATCACAGGGCCGGACTTCCCTCTCGAGCATTCATCGTGCGAACGTGCATGCTGTCTGCTGTCTGCTGTCCGCCTGCTGTTACCCACGAGGCGGTGCGCTGTAATCAATCTCTCCTTCACCTCTGCCTCCATCCCCAGTACGCTGCTTTTGTTTTCTGTTCAAGTGATAAAGTACTTGTTGAGACAAATCTCACACAATCCACACCAGCAATGCTTCTCCGGGGTAATGAATCCCAAACCGTTAATAACTATATCTCCGGTAAGAGAGAAAAAGGTTTGAACAACCATAGTATTACTCACTTGCACCCAGGAGGGGTAGGAGGCTCTGGTGGCACAGGTAACGCACAAGGTCAAGGCGGCGGTGGAGGAACGGGAGAGGGTCCCGCGTTGAATTATGCATTCGATACAGTCGAGAGCCTCACCATGAACAACCTGTATGTCTCTCAAGAGTGCTCTGTCTTCTCTCTGAGATGTCCATTCTCAATAACTGTAGTGGCTTTCAGATTCACAACTCGAATTTATACACGGTTTCCGGCGACGTGTCACTCATGATTCAGAACAGCCAGTCGCACGATTCATTCCACCTTCCAGCGCCAGGCAGGAGCCTGGAGATCGAAGCCGGCTGGTCTGAGGGATCGGGCCGCGAAATTTCTGGCCCCACGAGGAATGTACATGGGCAGGGCCATGAGATAGGCACCCGTCCCACACCGTACAGTATGTTTTCAATGAATTCTCCATGTTTCTGGTTCTCATACCGCAAAAGGCATATCCTTTCGCCCACGTCCTTCAATTACAAGTTTGGCTGAACAAAATCCGTCCTCAAGCTCACCTACATCTTTCTCGGCACCGGCAGTTGATCTCTTTTCTCATTCTCATTCTACTTTCCAATTCAGTGGCCCGCAAATTTCACCGCCCACTACCCTCCCACCCTTTCCCTTTGGTGTTCCTCTATCTGGTCTACAGTTTACACGCCCTTCTGAATATCTGCCTCGCATCAATCAAGATGATCTCCACCACGTCTCGAGTTCCTCCCAGTACCAGTATAAATCAGCTCCATCCAATCCATGGCCAACGAGTCCGGTTGGAAATTCGCACTCCCATGATGGTGCCCACCTCACTGATTTCACAACTTTGCCTTCCTGGAATCCAGGCAAGGAGTGTCAACACCATCATATTGACCCACCACGATCCATACACGGCAGCACATTCATCACGGCAGAGAATGTCCATCAGCAGAATGGGGAAGTAGGGATACATATACTTTCTCGTGGAATTGCTCTGGATGCACTGTACAACTCTGCAGAGCGTTTTCCTCAGCCAAGATGCCATCCTGAAACACGCACAGAATTGCTTGAAAAGCTATATCACTGGGCAACTGACCCAAGCACTGCCCACTCCATCCATTGGCTTCATGGTCCTGCAGGGGCCGGAAAATCAGCAGTCATGCAGACGCTGTGTGAACGCTTGCAGGATGCTGGGAAGATCTGCGGGAGCTTTTTCTTCAAACAAGGTGACCAAATGCGTGGCAATGCGAAAGTACTCTTTGCAACTCTTGCTTACCAACTTGCCATCTGTTGGCACGAATTGAAGGCATTGGTCTCACTGAATGTGGAGATAGATCCTTCAGTTCTTGGGAGAGGTATGGATGTGCAATTAGGCACTCTGATCATTGAGCCATGCAAATGGCTCCAGAATGATTCTCCTCCTGTTCTCCTCATCGATGGATTGGATGAGTGTGAAGGGCATAATATTCAGCAGGAGATTATACATTTGATACAATCTGCTGCCAATGGCCAATTCTGCGGGCTTCGGATCCTTGTTGCCAGCCGACCCGAACCACACATAAAGGAGACATTTGAGGAGGACTCTTTCCAAGGAGTAACTGACTTCACCAATATTTGGCAGTCATTTGAAGATATCCGGATTTACCTCTGCGATGAATTTTTGCGGATTCATCGCAAGCACTCCACCATGAAAAACATTCCAACTCCATGGCCATCGCTGCAGATCCTAGAAATGCTCATTCAAAGGTCATCAGGCTACTTTGTCTATGCAGCAACAGTTGTCAGGTTTGTGGATGATGAGTATTCCTGGCCCTCCAAACAACTGGACATTGTGGTTCAAAATCTTAATCCTCATGATTCTGAATCACCGTTTGCCACTCTTGACCAGCTATACATCCAAATTCTCTCCAGAGTCCCAATCCGATACCATCCCACCCTCTGCGACATTCTGTGCATGAAAATCCACTATCCGCAAAATTTCAGTATGCAAGATAGTGATGCACTACTTGGTCTCGAACTTGGCACTGTGGAATTGATTATCCGTCCTCTGCACTCTGTGCTCAAAGTACCTGCACTCAAGAGAGAATCACTTGGGGTTCACCATGCCTCATTCCTTGACTTCCTGAAGGATGAAAAACGGTCATCATGTTTCTATGTTGGTTCTGAGGAGCACAAGGCAAAATTGGGACACTCAATCCTCAGAGGACTTTCATACACATATGATGATTCTCAGAAAAACCTGGCAGATCTTGACCTCTACTGGTATGTGAAGGTGCATTCCCACTCTGAGCCTATCCTAATTCTGCAATATTTAGGAACCTCTCACACTTATCCCCAAATTGGATTGAATTCATCACTTCCATGCCACCTTCTGCAGATCTGGTGCCTTATATTCAACTGGTCAATCCAGACTTTGTCCTCCACTATAATTACACCAGTCACCAACAGAATGTAGAGAAGTTTCTGAGTTGGCTCAAGGTGTGTCTTTCTACTGCATGTTTCTTCTCAAGTAAATTTAGTCAGGAAGAAAATTCACCCTATTCCTGAGGCTCTAATCTGCCGCTGGGAAGATTATCACTTTGTCCTCCTCCATGAAGGGTTTCAAGAAAAAATCACAGCCAATGTACTCCAAGAACACTGGAAGCTGGATCTGGAAACCAATGAGAGCGATACTTTAGCACCATCCCTCAGCACCATATATGCTTTGCATTCTCGGATGATGGGTGAAGTGCCTACCATAGTTGCAGCATGTCAGGAGCTTTTGTCCCAGTCTCCCAACCTAGTCTGCATCTTCCTTGCTGGAAGACTGCTTACCCTTGATCTAAGCTATCTAGACAATGACAATTCTGACCAAGTGTTTCGTACCCACATTGTGTTGGATCTATCCTGGGACACCATTCTGGAGTGTATCTGTTCTCTCTGCCCACTCATAACCAACAAAGCTGTGTTTTTTCACACACTTTTCCTGTTCATGCCTGCACTTTGCTGGGAACTAGACCATCTCTACCCAGCAGCCTTGGTTTCTCGAGACTTGGCTTGTGGATTTCTTCGACTCATGCAGCAGATTGGACGAGGGGAAAGGCCTATGTGGTTGTGGTAAGCAGAATGCCCAAGGATAATCTCAGCTGAAAAGATATTCATTTTCTGCAGGTGCAAATTGGAAAATTCTGAGAGACATGGTCGCAGATGGGGTTGCCATATCAGATCCTCTCCACAACAAGACCCTGAACTGCTACAGAAACTTGATCAATTTGTTCCACCATGGGATGTGTTTTCAGAACGTCAGTGTCCTCTTGAACCCATAGAATTCTATGATGTGATTCAATGGCTGAAGGTGAGTTTCCATGCACTGGAGGCCAATTCTCATCGCTCTGCAGACATCTCCCAACCCTCAACCTGACTTGATTGACCGTTGGCAAGGATATCTGGCTGAGAGTATAGTTCAAATACCTAAGTCTGACAGACATCCTGTGGATTATAGTGATAATGCGCTAGAGAAAAGGTGGCAAGACCATTTGAAGAGGGAGGAATCCTTTCATGGACCACCTCAGGAAAAGGTGATCCAATGCTGGGGGAGTGCATTTATGAAAGCCTAGGAAGAGGATGAGAATGGCAGCGATGAAGACTTAGTGATAATGCGCTAGAGAAAAGGTGGCAAGACCATTTGAAGAGGGAGGAATCCTTTCATGGACCACCTCAGGAAAAGGTGATCCAATGCTGGGAGAGTGCATTCATGAAAGCCTAGGAAGAGGATGAGAATGGCAGCGATGAAGACTAATGCCAGTGACAGTGAAGATGGCAGTGATTACAAGTAGTATTATTGTGCTAAAAAGTCCTTAATTTTATTCTGAGACATCTGTCAAAACAGTGGAACTTCAAAAGTTGAGAGCATAAGATGATACATTGGAGGGTGAAGGGAAAATAAACACCTGTATTTCATCTAGCTTAAGCCTGGCTCCTACAGATGAGTTCTCTCTCCTCCGAAACAGCCTGTTCACAAATTTACGGTAAACTGGGCGACTCGTGACCAAAGTTGAACATCAAAACTGAATCCATCTTCCTCCATAAAATAGACAGGATGCGCAAAGCCGCATGCAGCTTTTTCGGCTCGCAAGCTGAAGCGCAGGTGGCTTTTCTTTTTTTGGCTCTGGTGGTCAGAGGGGTGTCATTCAACAATCATAGTGATATCCTAGAGCAAAAAAAGTATATTGCCGTGTGCAGCTTTGAAAGCCGCATGCGGCTTTTGCGCATCCTCTCTAATTACAACTCAAATCAAAAACTTAACCTTAGACTGGCTGAGCATGGCAGTCTGACTCTATGAACCACAAACCTGTATCTAGCGACTCTCACCTTAGATTTGTTTGAACACTAATTGTTAGAATACTGCAGAAGGAGCACCAATGCATTTGATTGAATCTGACCTTTGATAAGGAAAGGGAATTTATGGCACTGTGTTGCTTGAATTTCTGTGTATCTGATTTTTTCGCACTTGGCTGCAAGCCTGTTCAACCATTCTCAAACCTCATGCAACATCTTTGAAATAATAAGGCTCACAGGTCGCGGCGGATGCTGACCGCTCCATCAGTCTTGAATTCACACCAGGAATGTCCCAGTGGTCATTCCTCAGAGTTAAAATTATCTGCTCAAATCCCCAAGAAAGTCGCTGAAAAACTTCAGCGTGAATTCCGTGCCAATGGAAAGATAGGGGTACACATGTGATTTGACAGCGTGATGTGGCTACTGGCGCGTCGTGACCAATCACTTTCTCTCTTGTTTTTTTTGCCACCACTGCCCACCACTGCCACCATTACATTGCAATGTCTGTATCGCCCTCGCCAGCCCCTTTCGCCCTGCCCTCGTCGTCATCGGCATCGTGCTCGCCGCTGGGCACACCGGCACGCATGTGGTCCTCGGTGCCGGCGAGCACGGCCGCGTCGTCACCCGCACCTGCGCCTGATACTGAGGCTGAGGACGAGGAGATGCCGTTTAAAGGCAAAGAAGCAGTCAGACATTCGTTCTACTTTGAAATATCCGTGGTACTCAACAGTGTTTTGCGTGATATGTCGCATATAGGATAATGACAACAACAACTCGAGCCCGTTTCTACGCGGGGTTTCGCTCTCGGATGGGGAGGTCGCGCGCGCGGTGGCGTGGGCCGAGGGGGACGCGTCGAAAGAGCAGATTTCGTCTGACCCAGACGCGTCAAACTTAGAAGTAAAAGCAGAGGATATAGAAGAACTCGGGGACGAAACAGAGGAGGGCGAACTCACCGCATCCCAGCTCTCGCGCCTCGAACACGTTTTGGAGCGAAGTGTGCTGTACAGTACGATTCTCAAGCAGCAGATGGACGATGCGCGCAAACGACACGCGGTGGAGCGCGCCCAAAAAGAAAAGGCAAAGGGGAAGGGGAAACAAAAGTCCAAGGCCCCCGCGAAGGGACGACCAGCGAAGAGGCGTAAGCGCGCAGTTGTCGTCGAGTCAGACGAAGAAGACGATGGGGACGAAGGTGTGTCATATTCCCCCCTTCTTTTTTAGTTGTGATAATCCCGCGTCGCTCATAGGTGTGAACGAGGAAAATGGCAATGAAGATGCAGCGGCCGACGCTGAAGCCGCATTTTCACAACCTGCCCTCGTCACCGGCGCGCGTCTGAAGGACTACCAGCTCGAGGGGCTGCAGTGGATGGTTGGACTCCACGAGCAGGGGATCAGTGGGATTTTGGGTACGTCGCGTATCTTTTATTATCTCTTTTCTTTTGGAATGATATGCTGACACGAGCTTTTTTTTTCATGCTTTTGTAGCGGACGAGATGGGGCTAGGCAAGGCTAGTCGCGTCCTTTTTTTATTTTCCTGAAGCGGTTCTGACTAGCATCTTTTCTATTCTCCCTCCTTTCCGTTCCCTTATTGCTGGCCTTTACCTTTGACGTTCTCGTGTTTTTTGGCTGGATGGACGCGTTCCTGCTCGGGCTTCCCTTTTGAATGACCTTCCATACCCGCCTCCCCTATCTCCCTTTGGTCGCCATGCACACAGACCCTGCAAACCATCGCTTTCGCCGCCCACCTCCGCGAGAACGGCACGCGGCCCTTCCTTGTCGTGTGTCCGCTCAGCGTGATGCATAACTGGGTGGAGGAGTTCCGGAGATTCGCGCCCAAGGTACGCATATTTGTCCTCTAGTTATTCTTCGTCCGGCGGTGCTAAGGACGAGTGGGCGCTTGGTCCCCCGCTCTCTCTCATTCCTCGTCCCCGCTTCCCATCCGCCTTCCTTTCCCTTTCCCTCCTCCCGCGTTTCTCCCGCTTTCCCCACTCTTTCATCTTCCCATCTTCTCCCCTCATACTTGCATGATCGCTAACGCCCACCCCCCAGATCCCCGTGCTTATGTACCACGGCACCCCCGCTGAGCGCGCCGAGATGAGACGGACGACACTCGCACTGCCGGATGGGTGGCCCTCAAAATCCGCTCCTGCAGCCCCTGCCGCTACGACGAGCGGGAATGCGAAAGGTATGTCTGCCTCACCCCGCATCTCACTGCGACAATACTGATCAAACGGACGGTAGGTACCAGCACGCGCGGTCGCGGCCGACCCCGTGGCAGCGGACGGGGCGGCACGAGTTCCACCGCCTCAGCCACAGCACCATCGTCGACGGCGAAGGTCCCAGCGTCCCCTGCAAGACGGAGTGGTCGGAATGCTGCGCCCCCTCCCGCTTCGCCGTCTGTGTCGCGGGGAACCGGTCGAGGGCGGGGTGGTGGACGAGGTGGGAGGGATGAGAAAGGAGCGGGAGGGGGGAGGACAGTGGCGGGGACGAAGCGGAAGCGCGTAGAAGAGGACGATGAGGAGGAGGAAGAAGACGATGCGGTGGATCCAGACGCTGAGGATGCGGATGGTATGTTCCACCTTCCCTTCCTTCCCTTCCGCTTCCCGTCCTTCCCCTCCCTCCCTGCTACACGCTAAATACCGACTAACTTACATCGCAGATGCGCCCAAGCCCCTTACAAAAGCCGAGCGCGCCAAGAAGGCTCTTGACGACGTGCATGACGCGCATTTCAAGCGGTTCCCGTACGACCTTATTATCAAGGATCGGGCGTTAATTGGGGGGACTCCGTGGGGGTGAGTGTCGCGTCGCGTCTCTCTTTGCTCGTGCTCGTGCTCGTCTGTTTGGCCCCACACTCACTTCGTGCCGACGCACTACCCCCTTCCCTTTCCCTATCTCATCGTATACGCCACCGCTCCCCTCCCCGCAGATAAATTATCGTCAATGAGGGCCACCGCCTCAAGAACATGAACTGCGTTCTTATACACAAGATTAAGAAGTATAGTAATGCGGGGAGGATGGCCCTGATCGGGATGCCGTTGCATGTGAGTGTCTCTTTGAGTCTTTCTTTCTTCACCGTGTGTCCGGCAGGCATGCGAGGCCATGTTCTCCGCCGCTCTGAACAGAGTACAGTGGATGCAAAGGTTGCACCGACGTGTCTGCTTGCGATTGCTTTCACACATGTACATGTTTCGTTTTTTACTTTTTTACTTACTTTCGTCTTTACATTTCATGTACGCCGAGTTTTAACTTTGCACTCCTTCGAGCATTCTACCTCGCCTTCACAGGCTCGCCGTACTTTCCTTCCTGCTCTTCCTCCCTCTCCTCCGATGTTTCCTTCTTTATTACCTCTCCGGTCAATATCGGGACGAGATTAATAGTTAGTTAACTGCCAAAAAGATGAGATGCAAGATTCTCAATCATGGGAAGCAATATATTGACGGAGCTCCTTGAAGTATCTTACTGTACAGATTTTTTCGGCGTAATACTCAGTGCCACAGGAGATACGGTGTACAGTGTAACGGAAGCTAATTATCACTCTGCGCATTAATTTTGTTGTCCGCCCAAATTCATCTATACGACAATCCTCCACTTTGCTCCGAGGTCAAAGACAAATTGAATCTTGAGTGTTTTGGGAGGAGCGATGTATGATGCACCTGCATAGCAAAAGGCTAGCTGAACAGAGACAGAATCTCACCGATAACGGATGCCACAACATAATTGTTCCAATTCAAAGCCAAGGCTTATTCATTCTCCATAAGAGTAGCACTTGTGGGAGGTGTGAATAGTAAAAGCGATCCTAGGGCCTGCAGCAGGGGGAGAGTGTTGCTCCACTGCGGAGCGTCACGCCGAGAGAACCTGAGAGAACCGATTTGGTCAGTATCATCGCAAAGGAAGAGCCATAACTTCCGAGCGGAGGTCTGCAGGGCCTCAATGTGAGTGTTAAAGACGTAAATGGATAAGAATAGTGGGGAAGGTAACAATAGGATAGGAGGTGATCTTTGTCTGCCCCGGCACATCGCGGCCTATTGGCGCTCGTACCTTCCCCCAGGAGCTCGCGGTAAGCGCTTCAATGTCCCGCGCAAAGCCCTGCCTATCGCCAATGGTGCGCGAGATCCCCTTGGTGAAGCGGGCCATCGGGGAAAATGAGGACAAGACGGGCGATTGTTGTCAGCAAACTAACATTTTGCGCCTCTCCCGCCTGTTGCGGCTCATCAGCAATTGTGGCTGCCTTCAGAAGCGCAGTAATACTCTGGAGTCCCGTAGACGTCATGCGCATTGCTGGTGGCAAACGATATGCCATCTAAGTATGCGCATGGAAGCGACCAAGAGGTGCATACGAGCACACCGTAATACGCCCCCTCATTACGAGAAGACACGTCCCGAGAGGATCAGACAGTGGAGCACGAACGATCATACACCGAGCAAGCAGACGTACAGCTGCCCCTGGATCCAAAGCCCCGCCACAGGCGTGTCCCAGAGGGAAAGAAACAGAGGAGGAGAGAAAGGAATGGGCAAGGGAGGACGCACCGTAGTCTAATCCATCCAAGTGTCCGAGACGTTCTTCCTGAGTCTCGGCTTCAGCAGGCGCAGTGCGGCCCATTTCAGATCCTGATAACTTTCAACAGTGGTCGCATGTAGTGAAACGGTAGATTTGAGGCTTGACGCTCGAGACTATGATACGGGCTGTCGCACCAATGTACCGCATCAGAGGCTGGAGTACAAGGAAGGAAAGAAATGTGGGGTGGGAGGGGCAGGAAGGAGGGAAACCGACTCATGCAAATGAAGCGGAATGAATGCTGGCATCATCTATGTCAAAGCCAGGGCAATTGGAACCGGAGATGGAGGCTGGGTGAAGAGAGGTCAGCATCGCGGTTCTAAGGAGTAATCGTATGAAAAAATGTCGAGAGTCAATAAGTAACTTAGTCTGGGAGCGTACTACAAAGACAACTCAGAACAAAAAAAAGAGCAAGAATCGAGACTACGTCTCGAATTAAATCGAGCGGGAACTAAACTAGAAACAGCTCACTGGTGTCGAAGAGAGAGAGGTGTGTTTTGCAATGCATATTGAACTTCCTTGATCTGCCACAATAACTGAGTGTAATGATATACCGTGCAATCAAACATTGGGGTTCAATGGTAGCACTCTGCGGGTCCGTTCTCCGTTCAAATTTGGTACAGGCTTGAATTTATTCAGTAACCGTCAATTTGAAGATCTCACAATGAGGCTAAGTGATTCGAACCTTGTTGGCTGAATTTTAAGTGGTTCTTCTCGCATTGTTGAATGGCTTTTTTTTACGACCTCCCCGGTCCTCGTTAGATGTGGAACTGGATGATCTTGCATGAGGTAAAGCTTCTCATGGTAATGGTTCGGTTGGTTCCTGCAACCGTCTTCCTCGATAGTGCAAATCATTTGCACAATATTCACCACGATGATGCATTGGCTTTGGCTTAGTGTTCGGAAGATTAAAATACCTCCAATCAAGAGTATCTCATCGGCCACGATCTCTTCGCGCCGAGCTTCAAACGGCCGACGTGTTCCTCTCTGTCGGCACGGCGTGACAGGTGCTGCCGAGGTACGCTGTGCATCGAAGGCTGATCCGGTCCTGTCATGTGCGGCTGTAATCGTGTGGAAGGGAATTGAAACAAAACCAACTTTATCTGCGCCAATCTACTGCCTAACCACCTGGCACCTTGAGAGAAGATTCATATCCAATGGCAGATGAATCGGGCCCGAATCGAACGGGCAACTCCTGGAGCCTATATAGTAGCTGAAAATATAGATTTTGTTAGAATTGAGAGGAAGGATCGAGGGGAACTTTCCGCTATCCAATGTGGTGTAATGAACAGTATTCAAGATAGGAGGCAAAGTTGAATTTCTGATTGAAAGAAACCGGGAGGCCCTTGGGTCGATTTTGTTTCACCCATACGGAGTCAAGTCGAAAGAGTGAGAAAGCGCTGGAAACCCAGGGTTCAAAACGAAGTTTAGATCATAGCTTCGCCATAGCTGCAACCATTATTTCAACTCCATGCAGCCGTATATTTCACGACAGGAAATAGGAAGAAGAAGGTTTATGGGAAATATAGATATCCAGTGTTTGGGGGCGTTGAGTCAAATGGAGTTGGGCAAATGAGGATTGTTTTGCCAGTACTGATAGCAAGAGGCGAGACCATCGGCCAGCAGACCTTGATGTGCCGTGGGGGGAAACAGGGCGAGCGCAGTGGATGAAAAAGCGTGGAACATAGCCCAGAAAGGACGTCGGAGAGAGCACAATCTTATTGCCAAGCGCTTGAAGAGGAAACTTGAAAATTGTTGCCTGCGAGAAGCCCGATAAAGATTTTTTGCGGAGCAGGAGAAACTAGATCAGGTATTTTGACATTGATTACCCGCGACCGAGCGTGGAGAATTATTTTTGTCCTTGCTTTTTCAAGTTATTTTTCCAGTAAAGATGGACTAACAAATGTTGATTACATTCCGAAGACCGTCATGAAAAAAAGTCAATCGACATTCTTAGTCTGGATGAGCACCGCAAAATTAGTTTACTTTTAAATAAACGGATGCTAGTTGATACCAATTACAGTAATCGACTTGCCAGAAAAGGACATTTCACAAAAGAGACCCGTTTTGCGTATTAGATAGATTACATGTGTCTAGAGAAGTACAATGTTTCCGGGAGGCGAGAAATCAGGCGCACTCAAATAGGCCTGATATGGAGCACGGGAGTATGGCTGCTATGGTAGGATAGGCGCTCGCTGCGGCCCCACATCCACAAAGGACGATCATCCTCGACGCCCAGAAGTGGAATCTGAGCACAATAACCACTACACCGGCCGCCCGTCGGTCTAGCTCACCTCCGTGCCCCTCCTCCCCGCCTCCACATCGAAACCCGCTTCGGGGCTGACTCTAACTGATCGAATAATAGCCGGACCGATCGAGCCCGCAGCTGTACCACAATCCAGAGCAGCACCCAAGAGGCCCCCCCACGCCCCGCTTCGCTATCAATGCTCCTGAGACTCTCGGCCTAGCGAAGGTGCACGCAGGCAGAAAATTAGGTCCGGCAGCCGTACACGCTCAGATCTTCTTCAGTGGGCGCCGGCGGTCGAATGGCAACATCCGGTGCATTCACCGCTGAAGCGGCAGAGCGATACATGTGCCGCGCCAACTATCCCACCCGTCTCCTCGTAAGCACACGCGCCCTCCGCGTCCAGACCCATCTGTCCACAGCCTAGCCATCCTCCAGTACGTCGTGCTCCAACCAGAAGAGGTACATCCCAGAAACGCATCTCCGCTGCACATAGCGGCGCATCGGCACTCACTGTTGCCTCTCAAAGCCCCAAATGCGCGGTCTACAGTCCCGCGGATGTCCTGGGCATCGCCGATCGTGGGCGATATGCCTCGGAGATGGAGCAGGGCATGACGGGGGGAGACGACACATCGACCAAAGACCATGCACGCCATCCGCATCTCAGGGCATTGATCGGGAAGGGCGCCTCAGAGCCTTGTACTCTCCCGGCAGGCCGCTATCCACGGCAAGGACGAGAATCGAATTGGGAACGAGCGACATACCTCTGGAGCTTTTCATCGAGTAGTCGGAACGTCCGCATGCCTACGGGCACTGTTTGGGTGGGGTCAGCGCACGATACTGGATTGAAGGGAAGGAAGAGCGAGATGGATAGACACAGGTAGTGGGAATGGGCCCTTCATCCGTCCCCCACTGTGCGACATGGGACGCCGCGCCCACCGACGCTATGGAGGGACTGCTTCTCGTCAATGGTGAGTGATGCAGCACTGTATGTGACGACAAGGTGCAAGCGGCGTTACAATAGATGCGTTCCGTACGCGATGATCAGACGCGAATGGTGTGCATGCCGCTTCAGTGCCCCCGACACACGGGACTGTGCGCAACACCCGTACGCTGCGCTGTGGCCGACAGTGCTGACCACGGCGACAAGCCTGGCCCTCCTGTGCCCCGCATGTCCGACTAAAGAAAGGAAGAAAGAAGCTATGAGCATACCATGTAACCGATCTCCAAAACTCTCCCCCAGCCCCGCATTGCAGTCCGCCTCCGATGAGGATATATACGCAGCGCACCGGTCAGACGGGAGGACACCGCCACCAAAGTGAATTCAAGGCTACTCTAGAACGGTCGGGCGGTTCGTTTTCGTTGCAAAGCCAGAGTATAGGATCAAGTGAAAAGCATTTCGTTTGGTGATGAGCGTCAAGAGGTTTTGAGGAAGCTGTAAGTCACGCCGTGACCATGACTGCCGATCTCTCTCGACAACACCATTGGCATCCCTGCGCTCCCAATCCAGCGTGTTAAGCTGTCGGACATATCGTCCGTATTGATTTCTGGTCTTCGCATTCACTGGAAATTTTCCAGTCTGCTCCTCTGGCCCTCCAAGTGCAGTTCACCATGCTTGAGGGGACGTTCTTATCATCACCTAAGGCAATTACTTCAGTATCTCGGTTTCTTCTCTTTTATTCCTTGCCTTTGTGCGTGTGCCTGCGTATTACACTGGCGCATTGCTTTCACCGGCCGCTCGCCACCCAGGTCCCAGGGATACTCTAGTCGCGATTAACTCAAGAGTGAAGATGAGCAAGACTAGGAGATAATTTTTGCGGACGAAAGAGTAACAGATTTGGGCTACTTGGTTTTTTTTTTTCCCTTCACTTCGTTGAATGTGCCGGTGATTTTGAGAAGACGGTGAATCTGTCTGATCACGTTGCGGGAAGGCAGCAATACGGCTGCTACAGTGTCCTAGTCGATTCGTCGCCTTCCTTTCATCTTCTGCTCTCGTCGCACCCGTCCCTTTCCCTATATTTTCAAGGTGCACTTATGCTGCCGTAATTCCATCGAGGTATCGTCCTTTCGTCTTCGAACATTCATATGCGTGCGGCGCTGCAGATACGAATGCAAGGTGGGAGTTGGCCACGCCCTAAAACTGCGTGTCACTGGTCAGCCAACAAGGACGATTCAAAGTAGGTTGCACTAGTCGACATGGGCACAGTATCTGAAAGGGTGCAGGAACATGTCCCGGCAACGCCTAAGCGTCCCCCGATCTCTCTACAATCAGAGCCAACCACAGTATGGTAATCATCATCATGCCTCTTCATTGAATGCTACTGATTTTTTGCTCAAAGGTATGATGTGACTTTGGGCTAGCATTCGGCGCATCCGTCGCATTTGTTAGTGAGCTTTATTTCTGCACGTCCGTACTTCTCCATCTCGTGTCTCCCCGCGCTGACATATGTCATCGCTGAAGCTGCCAACTGGCGCACTCATCTTGTATGTGTGTGACCCGCACTCGCGCGATCGTAACGAAGGTATGTTCTGTGCGCTCCTGCCAACCCACCTTATACTCGATAGTGCTCTCCTGCCTTCACCGTTCTATGTCGCCGACACTCTTAGTTCCTTGGAAGGCCGCACTTTCCGCCTCGTCACATCGAACGCCGGGAAAAGAGGAAAGGATACATGTTCCTGCCATTCTATTGCAGCTAGGTTGGGATATAAGTAGTGCGTGCTCACCATTGCCTTCTTCCTTATCTCCTCCTTTTTCGCTTACGGCCAATATTCTTTGGACACCGACATCTCAATTTGGGGCACAAGACATAATTATTCAAAGCTTGTTGGTGCAAACCAGGATCACAGATTCTACTGGGACTTAGAAGGAAATTCACGATTCGGTTCGCTTGCGATCTTGCCCGCGATGGGATCCCAACATCCTTCTGCACATACTCGGCAGCGACCTCTTGCATAAGGCTTGTCCTTTTAGATCTCGCTAGCGAGCGGCTGGGTATCCAGCCTATCTTTTCACCACTTTGAACAGGGACGCCCTTCGGAATCAAGCATCATCATCTCCCTCTCAATCTCCTTGACTTGCGTTGTGCTTTAATTGTTGTATTACTCTTGGATTGTCCCGCATCTCGCATCTGCACGTCTGTCTTCGCTTAGCGCTCGCGAAGATGGTTTTTTCCCTCCGGATTGACCAATTGTGTTTGTGAATCTGGTTTGATTTCCTCTCACTTGGAAATATATTTATATCTGCTTGCATCGGAACGGGTGCACTCGAGATTATCCTAGCATTCCAACCGCCGAAATGGATGGAAGCGATTGCTGACTCTGGCTCGTATTTGGCTTCACAACCCTTGCATTAAGTACATTCCGCGCTTTCCGGAAAGGTTTTCCGCACCTCGAGAGGGTTCCCTATGCGTTTCTTTATGGGCTATTTTGGCTCTCTCCCTCCTCATAATTTCTCGGGGTTGCTGGACTGCCTCTGACGAACCAACCAACCGGCTGCGTGCGGAAGGAAGGAACAAGTGTGCGAGTGGGTTCAAGCAAAGCTCAATAACCTGGGCCTATCCACGGCAACGACGAGGGCCGGGAGCGAGAGCGACGAGGGACAAGCTAATCTGGGGCAAAGGAATCGTGTATTCTCTAGTAAAAGAAAAGACATGCAGCATATTTATATATATAAAAGTACAATAAGAAAGGCAGTGCTCCGGGACTGGAATATACCGGTGCACTAATTAATTGTCTGGAGCTCGGGCACTCGGGGAGTCGGGAATGCTGATGAAAATGAGAGATTGAATTTAATTAATGTGTCACTGGTTTGATCCTTTCGTGGACAGAGCGTGGGCGTGCTCGTCACCTCTGAGTCTGGACCATTCACTTCCTGACATCCCTGCGCGCCCACACGCCTTGTACTAGCTCAATGTCGGCCTTGCACCGGGGTGAATGCTGCAACCCAGGGTGCGATTAGTTCTCTGCAGACATAACGTCGTAGAGAAAGCTCGGATTTTGTTGAACTCTGGACCTTGATGCCAACACTAGTCGATCCGAATACAGATGGCGTATGCAGTTGAACAACACGACTGGTTCGACCATTTACATGCATCTGGCGTAGTAAGTAACACATTCTAGACTTTGGCACACAATAAGTAAGGCCGAAGTGATCGTCTTTGAAGTCGGCATCATCGGCCGAGAAAACAAGGAACTGCTACCGGATCACAGGGCCGAACTCACCTCTCATGTGAACGTGCTTGCTGTGCGGTTGCTGTCTGCCTGCTGTTATCCATGAGGCGGTGCGCTGTGGCCAGTCTCTCCTTCGCCTCTGCTCCCATCCCACTATCACAGCTTTATACTTGCTCACCAGTGACTGTCAAAGTACTTGTCGAGACCTGGGGCACTCAATCTCGCACGATCCACACCAGCAATGCTTCGCTGGGGCAACGACTCACAAATGGTTAATAACTACATTTCTGGTGCGCGAAAAATGTTTGAACGACAATAGGATCACTCACTTGTGCCCAGGAGGGGTAGGAGGCGCTGGTGGCGTAGGCACAGCACAGGGTCAAGGCGGTGATGGGGGAACAGGGGAGGGTCCCCAGTTAAATTATACATTTGACGCCATAGAAAACTTAGCCATGAACAATCTGTACGTCAAAATAGTCCCCTGTATTCTTTCTGACATGCGTACTAAAGACTTGTAGTGGCTTGCGAATTCACGACTCAAATTTGTATACGGTTTCTGGTGATATGTCACTTACAATCCAGAACAGCCAGTTGCATGGGCCACATCTCAGCCTTCCAGCGCTGGGTAGAGGTCTGGAGATCGAACCCGGCTGGTCTGAGGGATCGGGCCGTGAAATTTCAGGCCCCACGAGGAATGTACGTGGGCAGGGCCATGAGATAGGCACCCGGCCGACGCCGTACAGTACGTTTTCAATGAATTCTGCGTGTTTATGGTTCTCATACCTAAAAGAGATATCCTTCCGCCCACGTCCTTCAACTACAAGTTCGACTGAACAAAATCCGTCCTCAAGTTCACATACATCTTTCTCGGCACCAGCAGTTGATCTCTTTTCCCATTCTACTTCCCAGTTCAGTCGCACGCAAATTTCACCGCCCACCATCCTCTCACCCTTTCCTTTTGGTGTTCCTCTATCTGGTCTACAGTTTACATGTCCTTCCGAATATCTGCCTCGCATCAATCAAGATGATCTCCACCACATCTCGAGTTCCTCCCAGTACCAGTATGAATCAGCTCCATCAAACCCACAGCCAACGAGTCCGGTTGGAAATTCACACTCCCATGATGGCACCCACCTCGCAGATTTCACAACTTTGCCCTCCTGGAATCCAGGCAGAGAATGTCCATCAGCAGAATGGGGAAGTAGGGATACATATACTTTCTCGTGGAATTGCTCTGGACGCACTGTACAACTCTGCAGAGCGTTTTCCTCAGCCCAGATGCCATCCTGAAACACGCACAGAATTGCTTGAAAAGCTATATCACTGGGCAACTGACCCAAGCACTGCCCACTCCATCCATTGGCTTCACGGTCCTGCAGGGGCCGGAAAATCAGCTGTCATGCAGACACTGTGTGAACGCTTGCAGGATGCTGGCCGGATCTGTGGGAGCTTCTTCTTCAAACGAGGCGACCAAATACGTGGCAATGCGAAAGTACTCTTTGCAACTCTTGCTTACCAACTTGCCATCTGTCAGCACGAATTGAAGGCATTGGTCTCACTGAATGTAGAACTAGATCCTTCAGTTCTCGGGAGAGGTATGGATGTGCAACTATGCACTCTGATTGTTGAGCCGTGCAAATGGATCCAGAATGATTCTCCTCCTGTTCTCCTCATTGATGGATTAGATGAGTGCAAAGGGCATCATATTCAGCAAGAGATAATCCGTTTAATACAATCCACTGTGAACAGCCACTTCTCTAGGCTCCGGATTCTTGTTGCCAGCAGACCTGAAGCACATATCAAGGAAACATTTGAGGAGGAGATCTTCCAAGGAGTAACTCATTCCACCAATATTCAACAGTCATTTGAAGATATTTGGACTTACCTCCGTGATGAATTTTTGCGCATTCATCACAAGCATTCTGCCATGAAGAAAATTTCCACTCCATGGCCATCACCACAGATCCTAGAAATGCTCATTCAAAGGTCATCGGGCTACTTTGTCTATGCAGCCACAGTTATCAAGTTTGTGGACGATGAGTATTCCTGGCCATCCAAACAACTGGACATTGTGGTTCAAAACCTTATTCCTCATGATTCTGAATCACCATTTGCCACTCTTAACAAGCTATACATTCAGATTCTCTCCAGAGTCCCAGTCCGATACCATCCCACCCTCTGCGACATTTTGTGTGTGAAGATCCACTATCCAGAAAAATTTGATATGCAGGATATTGATGCACTACTTGGTCTCGAACTTGGCACCGTGGAGTTGATTATCCGTCCTCTACACTCTGTGCTCAAAGTCTCGGGATATCCACTTGCAGTTCACCATGCCTCATTTCTGGACTTCTTGAAGGATGAAACACGGTCATCATGTTTCTATGTTGGTTCTGAAGAGCACAAGGCAAAATTGGGACACTCAATCCTCAGAGCACTTTCATACACATATGATGATCCTCAGAAAAACCTGGCAGATCTTTACCTCTACTGGTATGTGGAGGTGTATTCCCATTCTGAGCCTATCCTAACTCTGTGATACTTAGGGAGCTCTCAGGATCCCCAACTTGGATTGAATTTATCACTTTCATGCCACCTTCCGCAGATATGGTGCCCTATATTCAACTGGTCAATCCAGACTTTGTCATCCACTATAATTACACCAAATACCAACAGGATGTAAAGAAGTTTTTGAGTTGGCTCAAAGTGTGTCTTTCTACTGCATGTTTCTTCTCAAGTAAATTCAGTTAGGAAGAAAATTCACCCTGTTCCTGCAGCTCTAATCCACCACTGGGAAGATTATGACTTTGCCCTCCTCTATGATAGGTTTCAAGAAGAAATCACGGCCAATGTACTCCAAGAACACAGGAGGCTGGATCTGGAAACCAATGATAGCAACACTTTAGCACCATCCCTCAGTACAATATATGCTTTGCATTCTCGGATGACAGGTGAAGTGCACACCATAGTTGCAGCCTGTCAGGAGCTTTTGTCCCAGTCTCCCGACCTAGTCCACATCTTCCTTGCTGGCAGACTGCTTACCCCTGATCTAAGCTATCTAGCTGACGATTCTGACCAATTGTTTCGAGCCCATATTGTGTTGGATCTGTCCTGGGACACCATTCTGGAGTGCATCTGTTCTCTCCGCCCACTCATAACCAACAAATCTGTGTTTTTTCACACACTTTTGCTGTTCCTGCCTGCACTTTGCTGGGAGCTAGACCATCTCTACCCAGCAGCCATGGTTTCTCGAGACTTGGCTTGTGGATTTCTTCGACTCATGCACCAGATTGGGAGAGGAGAAAGGCCCATGGAATTATGGTAAGCAGAATCATGCCAAGCATAATCTCAGCTGGATACATACCAATTTTCTGCAGGAGAATTTTGGTATATTATGATGGGCATGGCTGTGAATGGGGTCACCACATCAGATCATCCCCACAACAAGACCCCGAGTTGCTACAGAAATTCAATCAATTTGTTCCACCATGGGATGTGTTTTCGAAGCTGTGGACTCATCTTGAACCTGTAGAGTTCTACGATGTGATTCAATGGCTGAAGGTGAGTTTCTGTGCACTGGAGACCAATTCTCATAGCTCTGCAGAGATCCCCCAACCCTCAACCCAACTTAATTGATCGTTGGCAAGGATATCTGGCTGAGAGTATTGTTCGAAAACACAAGGTAGACTACAATTGGAAAGATTACAGTGATGATGCACTGGAGGAGAGGTGGCAGAGGCATTTGAAGAGGGAGGCATCCTTTCATGGACCACCTCGGGAAGAAGTGATCCAATGCTGGGAGAGTGCATTCAGGAAAGCCAAGGAAGAGGATGAGAATGACAGCGATGAAGACAGCAATGCCAGCGACAGTGAAGATGGCAGTGATTGCAAGTAGTATTATTGTACTATAAAGTTCTTACTATTTTATTCTGAGACATGTGTCAAAAAAGCTGCAGTTCAAAAGTTTGAGAGCATAAGGTAATACATTGGATGGTGAAGGGAAAATAAACACATCTGTATTTCGTCTCACTTAAGCCTGGCTCCCACAGATGAGTTCTCTCTCCTCCAAAACAGCCTGTTCACAAATTTATGATAAACTGGGCGACTCGCTATCAAAGTCGAACATCAAAACTGAATCTATCTTCCTCTATAAAATTACAACTCAAATCAAAAACATAAGCTTAGACCTGCTGAGCATGGCGGTTTGACTCTATGAACCACAAACCTGTATCTAGCAACTCTCACTTTAGATTTGTTTGAACACTGATTGCTAGAATACTGCAGAAGGAGCACCAATGCATTTGGTTGAATCTGACCTTTGATAAGGAAAGGGAATTTATGGCACTGTGTTGCTTGAATTTTTGTGTATCTGACTTTTCACACTTGGCTGCAAGCCTGTTCAACCATTCTCAAACCTCATGCAGCATCTTTGAAATAATAAGATTCACAGGTTGCAGCGGATGCTGACCACTCCATCAGTCTTGAATTCACACCAGGAATGTCCCAGTGGTCATTCCTCAGAGTTAAAATTATCTGCTCAAATCCCCAAGAAACTCGCTGAAAAACTCCAGCGTGAATTCCGTGCCGACGGAAAGATAGGGGTACACGTAATCATTTGACAGCATGATGTGACTGCTGGCGCGTCGTGACCAAACTTTCTCTCTTGTTTTTTCGCCACCACCCCACCACCGCCACCATTGCATTGCAATGTCCGCATCGCCCTCGCCAGCCCCTTTTGCCCTGCCCTCGTTGTCATCGGCATCGTGCTCGCCGCTGGGCACACCGGCACGCATGTGGTCCTCGGTGCCGGCGAGCACGGCCGCGTCGTCACCCGCGCCTGCGCCTGATACTGAGGCTGAGGACGAGGAGATGCCGCTTAAAGGCAAAGCAAAGGTCAGCCTTTCACTGTATTTTGAGATATCCATGGTACTTAACTATGTTTTGCGTGGTGTGTCGCGTACAGGATAACGACAGCACGACTCGACTCCTTTCCTGTACGGGGTTTCGCTTTCGGAAGGGAGGCTGCGTGGGTGGTGGCGCCGGCACATACAGGACATGGGCACTTTACTGGTTCTGCCCTATCGTGCCGCTCCCTCCTTTCCGCCCTCCACTCCTCTTCCCTTGTCTCTCGCTCCCTCCCTCATGTCTCGTCCCTGCTTCCCACCCCTTTCCTTTCCCTCCTCCCATGTTTCTCCTGCTTTCCCCTCCCATCTCCTCCCCTCTTGCTTGCGCACTGTCCTGTTGTATCATGGCACCCCCACCGAGCGCGCCGAGACGCGCCACATGACTTTGGCGCTATCAGATGATTGGTCCGCAAAATCCGCCCCTGTAGCCACAGCCGCTACAATGAACGGGAATGCGAAAGGTATGTCTCCCTTGCCTCGCCTCTCACTCCCACAATTGCTGAAGGGTATCGCGCGTTGTAGGCACCAGCGTGCACAGACGCGGTCGACTCTATAGCAGCGGACGGGGCGTGACGGGTTCCGCACCCACTGCCACAGTGCCAGCGTCGATGGCCAACGGCCAAGGTCCGAGTGGCCTCCGCACCACGGAGTGGTCGGAACGCCGCCCTGTCTTCTACCGTTTCGCTGTCTGCGGCTTGGGGAACGGGTCGAGGGCGAAGTGGGCGGAGTGGAAGTGGTGCAAAGGAAGGGGAGGGTAGTGGCGGGGACAAAGTGGAACGCATAGAGGAAAAGGATGATGATGAGGAAGATGGTGTGGTGGATTTAAACGCTGAGAATGCCGATGGTGGTACGTCCCCTCTTTCCTCTCTTTCCCTTCCCCTTCCCTTCTTTCCCTTCTCTTTCCTCCCTGCTCCGCCGTCAATGCAATACCAACACCATCTCGGATTCAAACGCGCCCAAGCCCCTCACCAAAGCTGAGCGCGTCAAGAAGGCTCTCGACGACACGCACGATGCGCATTTCAAGCGGTTCCCAGTGGTGATCACGACATACGACCTCATTACCAAGGATCGGGCGTTGATTGGGGGATTCCGTGGAGTGAGTGTCGCGTCGCGTTTCTCTTTGCTTGTGCTCATGCTCGTCTGTCTGGCCCCACACCCGCTTCGTGCTGACAAGCTAGTCCCTTCTCTCTTCCTATCTCAATGTACTCGCTCACGCTCCCCTCCCCGCAGATATATCGTCGACGAGGGCCACTGCCTCAAGAACATGAACTGTGCGCTCATGCACAAGATTAAGAAGTATAGCAGCGTGGGGAAGATGGTCCTGACCGGGATGCCGTTGCCTGTGAGTGTCTCTCTGCATCTTTCTCGCTCTACCCTGTTTCCGGCGGGCGTGGATGGCTGCGTTCTTCGTCGCTCGGAACGGAGTATGGTGGACGCAAACGCTACGCCAACTGTCCGCCTGCAACCGCTATCGCACACGTATGCATTTTGTTTTTTGATACTTTTTCACCCACTTTCGTCCTTACATTTCATGTACGTCGAGTTATATATTATTACTTTATGCCTTTTGGGCCTTCTACCTCGCCGACGTAGGCTGGACTTCCTGTCCTTCCTCCCCTCCCATGTTTCCTTCCCTATTATTCTGCCGCCCAGTATCGGGCCGAGATTAATAGTTAACTGACAACGAGATGAGATGCAAGATTTGGGTTTTCTCAAGGAGAAAATAAGGAAAGCTAGATATTTGCCGGAGCTCATTGAAATACAGAGATATTTTTCGGCGTAATACTCAGTACCACAGGACATACGGTGTGCAATGTAAATCAAACTATTCGTGAAGAATCTCTGCCAATCGGTGTTGTCGGCCCAAATTTAAGTAACTATAAGTTATCCCTCCGCTTCGTTCAGAGATGGAAGACAAATCGAGTCTTCAGTATTTTTGGAGGAGCAATGTATGATGCATTTGCGTAGCAAAAGGCCAGCTGAATAGGGACAGAATTTCACCGATAACAGATGCCATAATATGGTCGCTCCGATTCAAAGCCAAGGTTTATTTATTCATTCTCCATAAGAGTAGTACTTTCAGGAGGTGTGAATAGTGAAAGCGGTCTGGGACCGGCAGCAGGGAGGAAGTAATGCTCCACTGCGGAGCGTCGTGCCGAGAGAACCTGAGAGGGCTGATTTTGCCAGTACAATGGCAAAGGATGAGCCGTAACTTCCGAGCAGAGGTCTACGGGTGGAAGACCAGATGTGGGGAAGCACGGCAATACTCGCTCCGGAGTCCCGTAGAGGCCATCCACATCACCGATGGCGAACGACTCGGATACGCCGTCTATGCACGCAGCAGCGACAAAGAGATGCATGCGCACGCACTGTGCGCCCCTCATTACAAGAGAGATGCGCCCCAAGGAGCCCATCAGATGGTGCAGCAGCACGACCGTACTACACGACACAGGCAGAGCTCCGCTTGCTGCTGCATCCGGAACCCTAACGCGGGTGCATCCCAGAAGGAAAGAAGCGGAGGAGGAGGGAAAGGAAAGGACAAAGGAGGACGCACCGTAGTCTTCTAACCAACCCGAGTGTCCGAGACGTCCTTCCCGAGTTCCGGCTTCAACATGGCAGCCCATCTCTGATCCTGATAACTTTCAAGGGTGGTTCAGTCATGCAGCCAAATTGAGCCTTGACGCTCGAAGCTATGGTATGGGTGATCGCACCAATGTACCGCATCAGAGGCTGGAGTACGAGGAAGGAAAGAAACGTGAGGTGGCAGGGATAGAAATGAGGGAATGCGACTCACGCAAATAAAGTGGGATGGATAATGGTATTATCTATGTCAAAGCCAGGGCAATTGCAATCGTAGTCAGAGGCTGGGTGGAGAGAGGTCGGCATCGCAATTCTAAGAGTAATCAGAAAAAATGATGAGGGGGAAGATCGAGAAGTACATCGTTGGCACGGAATGGAGACCCGTAGAGATAGCCGGGCCAACACAAAGCAGCCTGAAGATAGAGCACGGTGTTCGTGGGAAGAGGCTCCAGAGATACACAGACCACCCGAGGAAGCATTTGAGATATACTCACCCAAAACAGCTTGGGTGACGATGATACTACCCTGTTTCCGACAGTGTGGACATTGAGTTAGCCAATTCAATGGTTGGGCGTTCGCTTTTGTGCAAAACCAGAGTATAGAACCGAGCGAAAAAAAAAAGCTTTTTGCTGGTGATGAGCGGTAAGGCCAAGAGAAGTTCAAACTCCGCTCGGTTTTTTCCGGCTCTTGTCTTGCAGCTCTTCCATGACGTTCATCATTCTCAAGTCGACAAGATACCTTGTCGCTGTTTCCACCTTATCTGTGAATTCTTTCCCGAGATATTCTGGGCTTGCACCTCAAGAGCCGGTTGGTTGGCTGGTGGACGCCGCGGGACGAGACAACTGCACCTACTTCGAGCATAAGACCCCTTTTGAACTTCAATTTTGGCCTCTGGAGTGCTCGTCCAGTCTTTGGTTTCTGTTTCAAATCAATTCGCACGGCGGAGGCCCAGGACAGGATCCAGGTGTTTTCTGCCATTCTACTTTCGCTATCATTCTCCGCACTAGGATTATGAACCGGCGTCTATGCTGCACCCCAATGACTCGTTTGCTCATCATCCGTGGCTCTGGAGATCTCTGCGATGTCTATACCAGCGAGAACACATACTGAAATTTCAGAAGACTCGCAACCAATGCCCGGCTCAAATTCCACTTTCAGTCGAACTCCACGGCTGCAGCCTGCACCCTGCTTATCTCTTCCGCTCATTCTTGTGCTCTTTTTTGTGTCCGCCACGAAGATCCCTTCTTCACCTCGTTCCACTAATAGTGAGTCTTTCTTTCGCAACATCCCATTAATTGCTTCCAAGAGGTCGGCTCCAACATCAATAAGGCCAACGACAGACGGTACGCATCCGTTCGCAATTACTTCCCCATCGATGCATTTTAAATCTTGGATGGACTATCTTTGGATTTTGATCTTGTGGGCGACTCTGGTTTCTGAAATTCTAACGCTCGGACCCAGACGCATCGATTTTTTTTTGTGATCTTTCTGACCGGGAACTTTGGATTTCTCTCTGGTCCGTATGGTGTTGTTCTCTCGAGGTCAGTAATTCCTTTTTTTCAAAAATATCCATGCTTATACGGGACACGTCCATCAAATAGCATGGCAGTCGCTCGTTCGAATCGAAATCGGGCCGTATTATGACTGCAAGTAATTGCTCTTTCCAATTCCCATTCTCTTCCCTTTTTCTTCATAATTTGGATGTGTTCTCAACGCTCGGTGACTCGGAGTCCTGGTTGCAATCAAAACCAGCTCGCTACTTCTCGGCCTTTGATTCACCTTAATGAAATGAAGATCACGTGAACCATGGATCGATGGCGGTGGTGCCGCACCTGCATTAATTAGACTTCGCTAAAAAAATATTCTGCACCTGTTTGGCTCGGACTTGGCCATACGTCTGCGATACTCTCAGTTTCTCTTTCCTCCTCAAAATCCGGTCCTTTTTCTTTATTTCGTGCTCCAGCCTCGCTTTGTGGCATTTCTATGCAACTGGCGCTCCAACCCATCTCTTCCCGTGGACTGTTCACCGTACATCACTAGGCTCTCGCACACGGCCATTGAAATTCTTCCGAATCGTGGTGCACCTCAAGGACTCTTTCTGTGTCCACTCAGTTGCCAGGATGTAAATAGAATACAGGATCGTCGTAAGCGCTCGTAAAAGTTCGACGGTATTTCCAGGTGTGCAACAAATCGTGGAGAGTCGAATGGTCGCCACTATCGTCGCTACTTGTGAATCCATGAGTGATCGAGTCCCCTAAGGGAAACAGACTAATATTGACTCAGTTGACATTGAGGTTAGAGAAGAAGCGGTCCGTGTCACGGTCACAATTGTGGAAGAAGGATTGAGGGTTGTGGTCATGTTGATATTATGATCGTGGAAGGAGGAATGAGAATAGTACGTACTTGGGAGACACTAGATAAATTTCAAAGACGCTATGGACGCTTGGCTGACGCGATTACAAACGTGTTAGTTGAATGGAGCACCGGAATACGGGCGCCGCTTGCTGCGCCCCGACATCCACAAAGAATGTTCGTCCTCGACAGCACACACGCAGAATCCAGCATAGCAGACAATCAAGCCCGCATCTGCACCACAATCCGGAGCAGCGCCCCCCAGGGCGAACCAAAGAGACCCTCGTGTCCCACATCGCTTTCGGTGCGCCCGAGACTCTCGGCTGAGCGAAGGCCCTGTGCGCAAGCGGGAAATCAGGTCCGGAAGCTGTGCGCGCTCAGACCTTCCTCGTCGAGGGCACAGCGGACGAGTGGTGACACTCCGATGCCGATGCATGCACCGCTGAAGCGTCGGGGTGATGTGTACCCCATCCCTCTCCTCGACACCACGCCCGCCCGTTGCATCCAAAACATCGATCACGGGCAGAGCGCCAGGCGCATCGGCCCGCAGCCTCGCAGCCCTCCAGTATCTCGCACCCCAAATGAAAGAGATGTACACCTCCATCGCATATCGCGGCCCATCAGCACTCGCTGCTGCCTCCCACAGCACGAAATGCGCAGATTACAATTCCGCGGCCGTCCAGGGCATCATTGCCGATAGCGGGCGATATGCCTCGGGATGGAGCAGGTCGCGGGCGGACGGAGAAGATGCGGATGCGGTGCATCAACTAAAGCACCCTCCCGCCACAGGACAACGATTACGGGAAGCGCGCCGGATGTATCGTACTCCCCGGCAAGCCACTATCCACGTGAAGGACTAGAATTGAATCTGGAACGAGCAATGCACCTCTGGATTCGGAGTAGGCGACTTTTCATCGAGCGGGTGTCCCGACTGCATCCTTACGGGCTCTGTTTGGGCGGGGTCAGCGCGTGATGATGAAGTGAAGGACAGGAAGACCGGGGAAGATAAGCAAAAGCGGCGCCAACTGGGCCCTTCCCCATCCTCCACCCTCCACCGCACGACATGGGAAGCCGCCGCTCAGCGACGCTCGCAGCAGCTTCCGAAGTCCCGTAGCACGCGGCTCAGAGACCTAAGGAGGGAGTGCGTGTCGCCAATGGTGGGCGATAAAGGTTCGACCTGCGCTGCATGCAACGACGAGGCTTTTACAACGAATGCGTTCCCAGTACTCCAGGATCGGACGCGGAGGCGTGCATGCTCACCGACGCACGGGACTGAGCAACACGCGTACACTGCGCAATGGCCACCAGTGCCAACCGCAGCGACAAGCCTACTTCTCCTGCGCGCCGCATGTCCGATCTCCAAGGAAAGGAACAGAACGGGGAAGGAAAGGGAAAGGAACTATGGACGTACCACGTAACCGACTCGAATTCGCCGCATCACAGCCACCTCCAATGACGACACACGCGCGGTCGCGCAGCGCACCATCCCCAGCGGTCAGACGGGAAGATACCGCCGCCAAATTGACGCTCAAGGCTAGTCTCGCCGGTGGGATGCGTCAGCGAGCATGCGAGAAAATAAAGGAAAAAGTGGCGGCATACCTGATGGAACGAATCACACTAAGGACTGCAAGCCGATGGCTATAAATTGATTAAAGCCCTCTCCCTAAGCGGGCGAAGTGCAGCAGAAAGATTTGACAGACTGGCGAGATGAAGGTGAGCATTCGGAGATGAAGAACAAAGATGAGAAAAGGAAAAGAGATGGATACGGCATAGAGACCGAGGGCACCGCACCCTGCAAACGAACGATGCCGTAAGAAGAACACGCCATGTGCTGTAGATCATCCGTGGTTTGAGTCATTCAGACGTAGCATACTGACCCTCAGCGTCCAGAGCCACTTCAAAAACTATTTGAGAAATACTCACCTAATACAGCTTGGGTGACAATGATTCTGCCGCGTTTCCGAAGGTGTAGACATTGAACTAGCCAATTCAACGGTGGGGCGGTTCGTTTTTGTGCGAAGCCAGAGTGTAGGATCGAGCGAAACGAAAGGCTTTTCGTTGCTGATGAGCGTCAAGGGCAAGAGTAGTTCAAACTCCGCCCGCTGGTTCCGACTCGCTTACTGTCTTGCAACTCTTCCACAACATCCATCATCTCAAGTCGACAAGTTTCCTTGTTGCTGTTTCTACCTTGTCGGTTGGATTCTTTCTCGAGATATTCTGTTCTTGTACCTTAAAAAGCTCTGTCATGCCCGTCGAAAGTGCCGGTTGCTGCCGTAGCGGTTGATGGATGCCACTGCATCTACTTCAAGCACAGGACCCCTTCCAAATTCCAACTTTTTTATCGGCCTCTGGAGTCTTTGGCTTCTGTTTAAAATCAACCCCAGAGACTGAGGCCTGGCACATCTGCGAATCTGGATTCAGCTGTTTTCCGACATATTACCGTCCCTATCGTTCTCTGCATCGGGGGTGTGACCCTCCTCCATCCGGCTCACCGTCTATGTTGCGCCCCAATGAATCGTTCGCTCGTCATCTGTCGCTCTCGAGCTCTGTGCGATATCTCCATACTGTTTCAGAAAAATCGCAATCTCATTCCAATTCCACGGCTGCTTCCTATCTTCTCCCCTTAATCCTATGGTCCTTTTCTTGCCCACCATGATTATTTCCGCTTCGCCTCGCTCCACCAATAGCGGATCTTTCTTTTACAAACTCCCTCTGGCTACGAGAGATCCGCGCCAAAATCAACGAGACCCTTCGGCTGACGGTCCGCACCCGTTCATAATTACTTTCCCATCGAGACCAACACGCTATGCGGAAATTCCTCGTTCTAATCGAGCCTGGGCGATTTCAGATCTTGGCTGGACTGTCTTGGTTTTCATCTTGTGTGGGACTCTGCTCTCTGAACTTTTACCGCTCAGACTCAACCACATCGAATCTGTTTTTTGTATTTCATTCTATTAGTAGATCTCTCAACCGCGGACTCTGCATTTCTCTTTGGTATGGTGTTGTTCTCTCGAGGTCAGGAATTCCTTGAATTTTCCAAAGATGTCCCTGCTCATAACCGAATTCACTTAGAGGTTGCATGGACCGGTAGCGGATGGTCTACGTCCATCGCGTCAAATAGCGCGGAAGTCGCTCGTTCGAATCGAGCTCAGGCCATGATGTGACTCAAGTAACTGCTTTTTTTGCTCCCATTTCCTCTTGCTTCTTTTTCTTGGCCGGATATTGGTGGACGAGTGAAACTCTCGCACAACCCATCATCCATCTCCAAGACCATTATTGCGGCGTGATGTGCTCTCAACGCTCGGTGAGTCCTGGTTGCGGCCAAAACCAACTCGCTACCCCTCGTCCTCTACTTCAGTTTAACGAAACGCAGATCAGGATCGAATCGATGGCGGTGGTGCCTGACCTGTATCAACTTGACCAGCCTCTGCGAAAGAAAAAAAAAAAATCTATAAGCACCTATTCGACTGGGACTTGGCCATACGTCCACGACAGTTTCTTTTTTTTCCGTCTTTAAAATCGATACCTTTTCCTTGTTTCACATTCCAGCCTTGAATTCGCTTTATGGCATAATGGCATTCCGATGTATCTGGCTCTCCAACCCATCTCTTCCCACTTCCCATGGACTGTTTACCGGGGTCATCACTGGGGCTCTTGCACACGGCTAACAGTTATTGGCATCTTCGGAGGCCGCGGTGCACCTCAAGGACTCTTTCTGTGTCTGCTTTGACCCAAATCAAGCGCAAATCCGATTGACAATTACTCGATGGAAGTATAAACGTACCCGCATCCAATACCTGTTTAGGCTGAATGGATGCGGAAAGCAATCACTTGTGTGGAACCCGGTATAGCCTCGTATCGGCTGGATAGTGTTGGGACGTTCGTCGATCGCACCAGGGCACAGTATATCGAGTGAAACTCCTGTACTGCACGTGGGGTCGCCCGTCCAACTTGGGGTCGAGCTACTTGGACTCCATGAAATGCCTGTCTTCTTTTGTTCGTTCAATTTATCGCCTTCAGCCACGACTTGCTGCCGGATCGCAGGACCGGACCGTCCTCGTCGTGTGAACTCGCATACTCACCGACACGGCTCAAAGGGCAGTTGTGTCACCAGACCACTGCGTATCTCTCCGAGTCGAGTGCCGATCCTTATTCCTGGTGCATCGGTCCATTCTACTGCCAACCCTGCGTCTCTCCTCTGCGGGTGGTCCATATCGAACATTGCGGTCGCAAAGGCCCACCGATTAATGTTGACTTCGGAATTTTCGTCCAAAATGTGCTGAGCTTGGAACCTGTGGCAGAATTGTGATTGCCGTAGCCGCGATACATGTATCTAGCTCGGAGTCCTATCGTCTTGACTTCTCGGTCTCTTGCATAGATTCCTCGCAGTTCCCGATGTGTTTTTCTTCATTATTTCGCCGTGGGTCTCTTTGACTTTGTCCCTCTTCCTAATTTTTCCGTATTCCCGGACTGCCTTTCGACCATGCACTTCCTAGCATCACCTATATGCCCACCGTCTACGCTCCCACACCAGCGCAATGTCAGTCTCGTGCCTGGTGAATGCCGCAACCCAGGGTGGGATTGATTCTCTGGGAACATAACGTCATAAAGACAACCCAGATTTTGTTGGACTGTGGACCTTCATGCCGATTCCAGCCGATTCGATGGCAGACAACGTGTGCAGTTGAACAAAGCATCTAGCTCGGCCATTCAGATGCACCTGGCGCAGTCGTAACACATCCTGGATTTGCACAACAAACAATAAAGAAAGCCGAAGCGTTTGTCTTCTAAGAATTCAGAATCCTCGGATGAGAAAGCGGGAAACCTCCCTGCTACCGGATCACAGGGCCGGACTCACTTCTCGAATATTCATCGTGTGAACATGCTGTCTATTTGCTGTCTGCCTGCTGTTCCCCACGAGGCGGTGCACTGTGACCAGTCTCTCCTTCACCTCTGCCTCCATCCCACTGTTACAGCTTTATACTTGTTCACCAGTGACTATCAAAGGACTCATCGAGACCGTGACCTGGGCCCTCAATCTTGCACAATCTATACCAGCAATGCGTCGCCGGGGTAACGAATCCCACACAGTCAATAACTACATTTCTGGTGCGAGAAAAAAAATGTTCAAACGACAATAGTATCACTCACCTGTGCCCAGGAGGTGTAGGAGGCGCTGGTGGCGCAGGCGGCGCACAGGGTCAAGGCGGTGATGGAGGAACAGGGGAGGGTCCCGAGTTAAATTATGCGTTTGATGCAATCGAAAACTTCACCATGAACAATCTGTATGTCGAAAGAGCCCCTCTATTCTCTCTGGTATGTGTACTGAGAATTTGTAGTGGGTTGCAGATTCAGGACTCATATCTGTACACGGTTTCCGGCGATGTTTCACTCATAATCCAGAATAGCCAGTTGCGCAACTCGGATCTTCGACTTCCAGCGCTGGGCAGGAGCTTGGAGCTGGAAGCTGACTGGTCTGAGGGATCTGGCCACGAGTTTTCGGGTGCAACACGGAACCCACACTGGCCACGCCATGAAATAGGAACACGGCACACACCATACAGTGCGTCTCCACGACTTCCACATGTTTCCGATTCTCATATCAAGAAGACATATCCTCCCGCTCACGGCTTTCAATCACGGCTTTGACGGAACATAATCTGCCATCTTCACATACATCTTTGTCGACATCGGCACTTGATCTCTTGTCCTGTTCGTCCCAGATCAGTCGCACGCAAACCTCACCCCCAATCACCCTCCCGCCCTTTCGTCTTGCCTTTCCTGCATCAGGTCCACAGTCAACACATTCTTCCAAGTATCTGCCTCGTGTTAATCAAGGATATCTCGGTGACCGCTCAACTCCAGGCTCTGAATCAGGTTCATCCAATCCACCATTAACCAATCCTGTGGAACGTCTTTCACCCCATGACCATACCTTGCTCAGTCACTTCTCAACTCCGCCCTCACACAATTATGAATCTGGTGCACGCGTGGGCGATTCCTTGCCTCCTTTGGCGAGTCAATACCACCACTTTGATGGACCACGATCCATACACAGTAGCACATTCATCACTGCAGAGAATATCAATCACCAGCATGGGGAAGCGGGAATATATATCCTTTCTCGTGAAATTGCCTTGGAGGCATTGTATGACTCTGCAGAAAGCTTTCCTCAGCCAAAGTGTCATCCTGAAACACGGAAGGAATTACTTGACAAACTGTTTCAATGGGCAACTGACTCGCACTCAGACCAGTCCATTCAATGGCTGCACGGCCCTGCTGGCGCTGGGAAATCTGCAGTCATGCAAACACTGTGTCAGCGATTGCATGCTGCTGGTCGACTTGGTGGCAGCTTCTTCTTCAAGCGAGGCCACCCTACTCGCGGCAATGCGAGGACACTCTTTGCGACCCTTGCGTACCAGCTAGCACTCCATCGGCCTGAACTCAAGGGCCCTATCTCACGGATTGTAGAGCAGGATCCATCAGTTCCCGGAAGAAACATGGATGTGCAACTGTGCTCTCTAATCCTTGAGCCGTTTAAATTACTTCTGGGTAACAAACCCTCTGTCCTCCTCATCGACGGGTTAGATGAGTGTGATGGGCACGACATCCAGCGAGAAATACTGCGCTTGATAGGGACCACTGCCAGTGACAACCACGCTTGGCTTCAAATCCTCATTGCCAGCAGACCAGAAGCACATATTCAAGAGATATTCGAGGAGGAGTCTCTCCAAGGAGTAGCAGACTCCATTAATATTCAGCAGTCATTTGAGGACATCCGGACTTACCTCTATGATGAATTTTCGCGCATTTATCGTGGGCATTCCACCATGAAGAACATTCCAACTCCATGGCCATCCCCACAGATTCTGGAATCGCTTGTTGAGCGGTCATCAGGTTACTTCATCTATGCTTCAACGGCTATCAGGTTCATCGATGACAAGTATTTTTGGCCATGCAAGCAACTGGACATTATTATTCAAAATCTCCCCCTTGAGTGGGAATCCCCATTTGCAGCTCTTGATGAACTGTACATCCAGATTCTCAAAGGAGTTCCCTCTCGTCACCTTGGCATTCTTAGCGACATCTTGTCTGCTGTTATTCAATTCCCATCACAGCTTGGGCCGCAGACTGTAGATGGACTACTTGGTGTTGAACCTGGCAATGTTGAGCTAATCCTTCGTCCGCTGCATTCTGTCCTGCAAATAGTAAGACAATATACGATGCCTGTCATACAGGTGCACCATGCCTCATTTCTGGACTTCTTGAAGGATGAAACACGGTCATCATGTTTCTATGTTGGTTCTGAGGAGCACAAGGCAAAATTAGGACACTCAATCCTCAGAGCACTTTCATACACATATGATAATCCTCAGAAAAACCTGGCAAATCTTGGGATCTACTGGTATGTGGAGGTGCATTCCCAGTCCAAGCCTATCCTAATTCCACAATATTTAGGGAGCTCTCAAAATCCCCAGCTTGGATTAAATCTATCACTTCCATGCCACCTTCTGCAGATCTGGTGCCCTATATTCAACTGGTCAATCCAGACCTTATTTTCCCCAATAAATTCAAGAAATACCGACAGGCGATAGAGAGGTTTCCGAGTTGGCTCAAAGTGTGTATTTTTACCGCATGTTTCTTCTCAAGTAAATTCAGTTAGGAAGAAAATTCACCCTGTTCCTGAGGTTCTAATCCGCCGCTGGGAAGACTATCACTTTGTCTTCCTCTATGAAAGGTTTCAACTCAAAATTGTGGGCAATTTACGCCGAGAACACAGGAAGCTGGATTTGGAAACCAATGATAGCAACACTTTAGCACCATCCCTCAGCACAATATATGCTTTGCATTCTCGGATGACAGGTGAAGTGCACACCATAGTTGCAGCCTGTTGGGAGCTTTTGTCCCAGTCTCCCGACCTGGTCCGCATCTTCCATGCTGGGAGACTGCTTATCCCTGTCGCCTATTCCAATAAATTGCTTTATACCCACATTGTGTTAGATCTATCCTGGGACACTGATCTGGGGTGCATCTGTTCTCTCCACCCACTCATAACTTCCAAATCTGTGTTCTTTCATACACTTTTCCTGTTCCTGCCTGCACTTTGCTGGGAGCTAGACCATCTCTATCCTGCAGCCATGGTTTCTCGGGACTTGGCTTGTGGATTTCTTCAGCTCATGCAGCAGATTGAAAGAGCTGAACGGCCTACAAGGATCTGGTAAGCAGAAGTATGTCAAGCATAATCTCAGCTTAATATGTACCAATTTTCTGCAGGACACTTTTGAGATGTGACCGATTGCAAGCTTTTTGAATGGGGTCACCACATCAGATCCTCTCTACAACCAGACCCTGAGCTGCTCCAGAAACTCCATCAATTTGTTCCACCATTCAATGTGTTTTTGGCATATGGGTATCATCTTGAACCTGTGGATTTCTATGATGTGATCCAATGGCTGAAGGTGAGTTTCTGTGCACTGGAGGCCAATTCTCATAACTCTGTAGACATCCCCCAACCCTCAACCTGACTTGATTGACTGTTGGCAAGGATATCTGGCTAAGAGTATTGTTCAAAAAAGGAAGTATGACCAGGATCCAGTGGACTATGGTGATGATGAGCTGGAGAAGAGGTGGCAGAGGCATTTGAAGAGGGAGGAATCCTTTCATGGACCACCTCAGGAAGAAGTGATCCAATGCTGGGAGAGTGTATTGAGGAAAGCCAGGGAAAAGGATGAGAATGGCAGTGATGAAGACAGTGATGCCAGTGACAGTGAAGATGGCAGCGAAGAAAGTAGCAGCAGTGAAGATGGAAGTGATTATGAGTAGTATTATTTTGCTACAATGTCCTTTCTATTTTATTCTGACACATGTGTCAAAAAAGTTGAACTTCAAAAGTTGACAGCACAAGATGATACATTGGAGGGGCTTCTTCAGAGGGTGAAGGGAAAATAAAAAATATTGAGCCTGGCTCCTACATGTGAGCTCTCCGTCCCCCAAAGCAGCCTGTTCACAAATTTACCATGAACTGAGTGACTCACTGATAAGGTGTGAAATTGAACACACCTGAATTATTTGATTTTGCAACCTTTCAGTTGGAAGTAACGAATAAAACTAGTCAATAAGGTTAAGAGGGTACTGGTCTACTCCCAGGACTGAGTACTAGGCCGTTGGATGCCTTTAAACACCAGTTTTATTACCATTTTCATTACACTGGTCATAACACTGCTCTGGCAATCTGTACAGTTTGTGCAGTGAGTTTGAGAAATTTATGGATGCTAGGCCATTACCAACTATTTGGGACATTAAAAGGATATTAAAGGCAGCTACAGAACTAAGGGATAAATCATCTACGGTTCTCTGGAGTCACTTTGATGGTATCTACCAAATAAGGAATCTAGTGGTTGGATATCGTGATCTCTAGGATATTCTGGAGCATGTTCACACTAGATTGGATCCTGGGGACGCCTAGAAATGCTTGGAACATGGTGTAATAGGTCTGGACAGGCCTGGCACTGTCAGAATGACTATGGATACAAGTTGTGCCTGGAAACAATTAAAAAAGGCTGTGCATTTCCCTTGGGGAAAATGGCCTTTTCCTTGGAAATTACATTGGAGGGTTCCTAGGACTGATACATATGACTCATGGGCACTGTTTTCATGGCCTAACACGGAGTTTGAACCCCAGAAAAGCGGTTTTCTTCTCACATACTTTATACCCTTTTAGCACAAGTAGATGTATTTAAACTGGCATGTAAATTATGTACAGACAGTGAATCCCACTCCCACTTGTTGGCACCAGCTATTGAGTGTAGTGACCTGGAATCGCCTTGAGCTGGAGCCAGTTCAGTTCAACTTGGAATCCACTTGTGTTTGAGCCAGTCCTGGTAGGACTTGGAATCACCTTGTGTTGAGCCAGTCTTCCTGCAACTTGGAATCGCCTTGTGCTTGAGCCGGTCCTCCTCTTCCTACCTTCTATAAAAAGTCCAACAGTGGTTCTAGTGGTTAATAAGTTGGATAAACCTATTGGATGTACTTTGGATATATCAATAAAATTGGTTTTAAATTGTTCTCTTATGCACTATAAGTGTTGTGAATTGGATAAGGTTATCTGAGGGATCCTGTTCAAATTGAGATTGAGGGTCGATACGCCTGACCCATTGCCCTGAACACACACAACAAAGCACTAGAGTTGTTGGTGGTTGAGGTTGGATATATTGGAGTGTAGACTTTGTCTAACTCTTTTTGTATTTGATTTCACTGCTACACTTGCGTGCAGTGTTTCATCGCAACTAAAGTTGAACATCAAAACTGACTCCGTCTCCCTCTCTATAAAATTACAGCTCAAATGAAAAACATAACCTTAGACAGCCTGGCAATGAGGGTCTGACTCTATGAACCAAGATCTGGATCACTGTCGGACCCCGAGTCCGACGATACTTCAATGGGGTCAACAGTTGACTCAAGGACACTATGATGGCTGGAACTGAAAGAGGTGCGGCTCAAGCACCTGGATTTGCGGTATTGAGGCGCGGACTCGTCCTCCTCATCTTCATTGGTCCAGCGAGGTGTCTGAGGATGAAACGGGTGACATGAGTGACAGACATGGCGGCTATGCACATATGACAGGTGATATCTCTTACTTACCCCTTCTGCCAGCCTGTGCTTCACCTCGCTCGAGTCCAGTCCTTGAAGATTGTCCATGCTGTTGTCGTCGCCCTCCTTGTTCATGTCAACGTTGAGATTGATTGAAAACCCCCCCGCGCACGCGGTGTAGCAGAAAGGTTGGGCAGACTGGCGAGATGAAGGTGAGCATTTGGGAGGACACCGCCACCAAAGTGAATTCGAGTCTCCTCTATGGTGGGCTACATCAGCGACCAGGCAAGAAAATAACGAGAAAAGGGAAAGGAGGGAGATGTGAAGACTGCACTCTGCCAAAATACTCACCGAATCTACCGCGTTTCTACCTTGGTTCCGAAGGCGTAGACATTGAGTTGGCCAATTTAACGATCTGGCGGTTCGTTTTTGTTGCAAAGGCGGAGTATATGATCTAAGTAGGTTTTGAGGAAGCCGTAAGTCACACCGTGACCGTGACTGCCGATCTTTCTCTCGACAACATCATCCCCGCGTTCCCAATGCAGCCTGCTATGCTGCTGGGACACATCCTCCAGATTGATTTCTGGTTTTCGTAAGCACTAGAAACTTTCCCACTCTGCCCCTCTAGCACTCCAAGTGCAATTCGCCATGCCTGATAGGACATTCTTATCATCACCGGGGGCAATTATTTCAGTACCTCGGTTCCTTCTCTTTCCCCTTATTATATTTGCCTTCTTTGCCACTGTGTGTGCGCCTGCACATGACAGTTTCTCACATAACCACTGGCCGCTCGCCACCCAGGTTCCAGGGATAATCTAGTTGTGAGCAAGTGACTTAGAAGAGTGAAGATGAGCAAGTAATTTTCCCGGCGAAAGAGTAGCAGGTTCAGGCTACTTGGTTTTTACCCCTTCAATTCGTTGGATTTGCTGGTGATTTTGAGAAGTCGGTGAATCTGTGGGATCACATCGCGAGAAAGCGGCACTACGTCTGCTACAGTGTCCTAATCGAATCGTCCCTTCCTTCATCTTTTGCTCTCGTCGCACCCGTCCCTTTCCCCATTTTCAAGGTACACTAACGCTACCGTAATTTTAGCCAGGTATCGTCCTTCCGTCTTTGAAGAATTGTGCCCTTATGGCGCTGCAGACACGAGTACAAGTGGAAGGTAGCCACACTCTAAAAATGTGTGTCATAACCAACGAAGATGACTCAAAGTAGGTTGCACCAGCTGGCATGGCTGCAGGACCCAAAAGAGTGCTGGAACATGTCCCGGCAATGCCCGAATGTCCCCCGATCTCTCTACAACTGGAGCGAAATGGCTAATCATCATCATTCTCCTTCATTGAATGCTACTGATTTTTTGCTCAAAGGTATCAATGGCGAGTTTGGGCTAGTGTTCAGCACATCGATCGCATTTGTGAGTGAGCTTTTCTGCGTATCCGTAATTCTCCGTTGATATGCAGTGGATGTGTCCGGCTACAGAAACACTATATTTTCACATTTCATTAACAGAAACATCGTGCATGTCATCTACTGGTGTCAGTACTGAGTTCCCAAAGTAGCTGGCAGGACGTTGACCACAGAGTAACGAGTGGATCACAAAGGGGTAACCTTTGGGGTCTCTGGCAGGTGCTCACTCTGAAACCTGTAGGAGAATGTGCAGTCCAACGTTAAACATTGGGGATATTCGTTTAATTTTACAAGATTCCTGATGACGGGAATCTCTTAGAACCTATGCTCAGCTTGGTTCGCAGTTCTGTTCATTGGTGTTTGGCTCAGAATGTGAGACGCATTCTGTCAGATGATGGAAACCGATGGGGATCGTCCCCAATGGGGTGCCGATCCACTGAGATCGTCCAAGGAACCATGCTATCTTTAGCATCACTATCCTAAAACAAGGACTATACTTAGTTCTCTGGATCCCTTTCTCGGAAACACAACAACTTGGGTATCATTCGAAAGCTATTGACCAGTACTGCTCAGTTCTGGTAGAGTTGTTCAAGGGACACCAATCAAAACCTAGGAGACCCTGCTAGAGAGACCAGGACTTTGATGGGGATCAATCCTACATCAGGCCCCACACAAAAGCCCGACGCTCTGTAATCTGGAATACACTCGGAATGGCATAGGAATGGCGTGCTCAGGCTGGGAACCAATAGGAACTATACCTGGACTCTTACCAAGACGGATAAACGGAGTCTTGACTCATTTTCTCTTATTTTCATTGTTTGTAATATTTATTCTCGGACTAGTATAAGTAGCTAGGGTTTCTGACTTGATCGGCACGTGATCCACCCCAGTTCAAGTGAGCTCAGTTCACGCTAGAGGGTGTATCCGGGTCTTCGAGCCAGTTACCATCTTAGGATTGTAATTGTATCGAATATCATATATTCTATTGGGTGGAAACATCTCAAATCGTATTGAATCACCGGTCTTGGACCTTGGATCGTATTGAATCGCCTGTCTTGGACCTTGAATTTTATCGAATCGTACTATTGAATCGTCTCGGATCGTCTCTGGCTTGTATTGGCTCGCTGAAATCGCGTCTTGCATATTGAATCATCTATCCCACTGTTGGGAACCCACCGGAACCGTTGAACCTTGTGTTCTCGCTTCCTAAAAACCACTGTTTGGCTGTCTGCCACCCTACCCCCTTTGTCTCGTGTGGGCGGTAAAGTGAGTTCCTATGCTTTCTGCAACAACACAGCACTGTTTCTCCATCGCAACAAGGACCATAACCTTCCCTCCAACCTTTACAAGGCTCTGTGCCAGGGACTATAACTCGTCTGACTGTTGGAACTTCTGGTTTCCTGGTTCTCGCTCATTCTCTTGGAGCTTCGTGATTAGATTCGTCTCTTCTCGAGGTTTTATTGGGTTATTGAGTTAGGGAATAAGTTTCTGTTGGTTTCCATAGTAGGCTCAGAGCTCATCGATCACCGTTTCCTCGTATCCCCCGCACTGGCATGTGTCATCGCTGAAGCTGCCACAAATGGCGCACTCATCTCACACTCATCTTGTATGTGTGTGACCAACACTCGCACGACGGTAACGACAGTATGTTCTCTGCGTTCCTGCTAACCCACCATATACTCGATAGTATTGTGCTGCTTTCACTGTCCGCAGGAAGGCGACGTCGCCGATGCTCTTGGTTCTTTGGAAGGCCGCGCTTTCCGCCTCGTCACTCACAGCGTGGAGAGAAAAGAGAAATATGTTGCCAATGCATTGCAGCTAGGCTGAGGTGTAGTAAGTGCTCACCATTCGTTTCTTCCTCATCTACTCCTTTTTCACTTACGGCCAATATTCTTTGGACACCAACACCCCGATTTGTGGCACAAGACACAATTTTACAAAGCATGCTAATTCAAAACCAGAATTAGAGATTCTACTGGGACTTGGAAGCTAATTCATGATTCGGTTCGCTTGCAATCTTGCCCGTAACGGGTCCCACATCCTTTGTGACTTCAATCTGCACATATGGTTTGTCCTTTTTAATTTTCGCTAGCAAGCGGCTGAATATCTGGCCTATGAGGGCCGGCCATTTCAACGCTTTGAACAGGGGTGCACTTCAGGCTCAAGCGTCATCATCTCCCTCTTAATCTCCTTGTCTTGTGTTGTGCTTTAATTGTTGTATTACTCTTGGATTGTCCTGCATCTCGCATCTGCACATCTGTCTTCACTTAGCGCTCGCGAAGATGGTTTTTTCCCTCCGGATTAACCAATTGAGTTTGCGAATCTGGTCTGATTTCCTCTGACTTGGAAATATGCTTATATCTGCTCGTTATCAGAACGGGTGCACTCGAGATTATCCTAGCATTCCAACCGCCAAAATGGATGGAAGCGATTGCTGATTCTAGCTCGTATTTGGCTTCACAACCCTTGCATTAAGTACATTCCGTGCTTTCCGGAAAGGTTTTCCGCACCTCGAGAGGGTTCCCTATGCGTTTCTTTATGGGCTATTTTGGCTCTTTCCCTCATAATTTCTCGGGGTTGCTCAACTGCCTCCGAGTCTGGACCATTCACTCCATGACATCCCCCCGCACCCACGCACGTCGGTCTTGCACCGGGGTGAATGCTGCAACCCAGGGTGTGATCAGTTCTCTGCAGACATAAAGTCGTAGAGAAAGCTCGGATTTTGTTGGACTGTGGACCTTGATGCCAACGCTAGTCGATCTGAATACAGACGGCATATCCAGTTGAACAACGCAACTGGTTCGGCCATTCACATGCATCTGGGATAGTAACACATTCTAGACCTAGACATTTGGCACACAGTAAATAAAGCCGAAGCGATCATCTTTTAAGTCGGCATCATCGGACGAGAAAACAAGGAACTGCTACCGGATCACAGGGCCGAACTCACTTCTCGTGTGAACGTGCTTGCTGTGCGCTTGCTGTCTGCCTGCTGTTACCCACAAGGCGGTGCGCTATAGCCAGTCTCTCCTTCGCCTCTGCTCCCATCCCACTGTCAAAGCTTTATACTTGCTCACCAGTGACTGTCAAAGTACTTGTCGAGACCTGAGGCACTCGGTCTCGCACAATCCACACCAGCAATGCTTCACTGGGGCAACGACTCACATATGGTCAATAACTACATTTCTAGTGGGCAAAAAATGTTTGAACGACAATAGGATCACTCACTTGTACCCAGGAGGGGTAGGAGGCACTGGTGGCGCAGGCAACGCACAAGGTCAAGGCGGTGATGGAGGAACAGGGGAGGGTCCCCAGTTAAATTATGCATTTGACGCCATAGAAAACTTAACCATGAACAATCTGTACGTCAAAATAGTCCCCCATATTCTCTCTGACATGCGTACTAAAGACTTGTAGTGGCTTGCAGATTCACGACTCAAATTTGTATACGGTTTCCGGTGATGTGTCACTTACAATCCAGAACAGCCAGTTGCATGGGCCGCATCTCGGCCTTCCAGCGCCGGGTAGGGGTCTGGAGATCGAGCCCGGCTGGTCTGAGGAATCGGGCCGTGAAATTTCAGGCCCCTCAAGGAATGTACGTGGGCAGGGCCATGAGATAGGCACCCGGCCCACACCGTACAGTATGTTTTCAATGAATTCTACATGTTTATGGTTCTCATACCTAAAAGACATATCCTTCTGCCCACGTCCTTCAACTACAAGTTTGACTGAACAAAATCTGTCCTCAAGTTCACATACATCTTTCTCGGCACCAGCAATTGATCTCTTTTCCCATTCTACTTCCCAGTTCAGTCGCACGCAAATTTCACCACCAACCACCCTCCTGCCCTTTCCCTTTGGTGTTCCTCTATCTAGTCCACAGTTTACAGGTCCTTCCGAATATCTGCCTTGCATTAATCAAGATGATCTCCACCACATCTCGAGTTCCTCCCAGTACCAGTATGAATCAGCTCCATCCAACCCACAGCCAACGAGTCCAGTTGGAAATTCACACTCCCATGATGGCGCCCACCTCGCAGATTTCACAATTTTGCCCTCCTGGAATCCAGGCAAGGAGCATCAATATCATCATATTGACCCACCACGATCCATACACGGCGGCACATTCATCACGGCAGAGAATGTCCATCAGCAGAACGGGGAAGTCAGGATACATATACTTTCTCGTGGAATTGCTCTGGACGCACTGTACAACTCTGCAGAGCGTTTTCCTCAGCCAAGATGCCATCCCGAAACACGCACAGAATTACTTGAAAAGCTATATCACTGGGTGACTAACACAAACACTGCCCACTCCATCCATTGGCTTCACGGTCCTGCAGGGGCCGGAAAATCAGCTGTCATGCAGACACTGTGCGAACGCTTGCAGGATGCTGGCCAGATCTGTGGGAGCTTCTTCTTCAAACCAGGCGACCAAATGCATGGCAATGCAAAAGTACTCTTTGCAACTCTTGCTTACCAACTTGCCATCTGTCAGCATGAATTGAAGGCTTTGGTCTCGCGGAATGTAGAAACAGATCCTTCAATTCTTGGGAGAGGTATGGATGTGCAACTACGCACCCTGATCCTTGAGCCTCGCAATCTGCTTCAGAATGATGCACTGCTAGTTCTCCTCATTGATGGATTGGATGAGTGCGAAGGGCATCACATTCAGCAGGAGATATTACGCTTGATTCAATCCACTGCTGATGACCAATTCTGTTGGCTTCGGATTCTTGTTGCCAGCCGACCCGAAGCACATATCAAGGAGACATTTGAGGCCGAGTTTTTTCAAAGAGTAACTCACACCACCAACATCCAGCAGTCATTCGAGGATGTCCGGACTTATCTCTGCAATGAATTCTTGCGCATTCATCGCGAGCATTCCACCATGAAGAACATTCCGACTCCATGGCCATCACCGCAGATCCTAGAAATGCTTGTTCAAAGGTCATCGGGCTACTTTGTCTATGCAGCCACAGTTATCAAGTTTGTGGATGATGAGTATTCCTGGCCCTCCAAACAACTGAACATTGTGGTTCAAAATCTTAATCCTCATGATTTTGAATCACCGTTTGCCACTCTTGACCAGCTATACATCCAAATTCTCTCCAGAGTCCTGGTCCGATACCGTCCCACCCTCTGTGACATTTTGTGTGTGCAGATCCACTGTCCAGAATATTTTGCTATGCAAGAGATTGATGCACTACTTGGTCTTGAGCTTGGCACTGTGGAGTTGACCATCTGTCCTCTACACTCTGTGCTCAAATTACCTGAATGGCCAGGAGACAGGCTTGGGGTGCACCATGCCTCATTCCTTGATTTCCTGAAGGATGAAACTCAGTCATCATGTTTCTATGTTGGTTCTGAGGAGCACAAGGCAAAATTGGGGCACTCAATCTTCAGAGTACTTTCATACACATATGATGATCCTCAGAAAAAACTTGGCAAATCTTGACCTCTACTGGTATGTGGAGGTGAATTCCCAGTCCGAGCCTATCCTGATTCAACAATATTTAGGGATATCTCATTTGGATCCTCAACTTGGATTGAATTTATCACTTCCATGCCACCTTCTGCAGATCTGGTGCCCTATATTCAACTGGTCAATCCAGACTTTGTCCTCCACTATCATCCCACCAGTCACCAACAGGTTGTAGAGAAGTTTCTGAGTTGGCTCAAAGTGTGTCTTTCTACTGCATGTTTCTTCTCAAGTAAATTCAGTTAGGAAGAAAATTCACCCTGTCCCTGAGGCTCTAATCTGCTGCTGGGAAGATTGTCGCTTTGTCTTCCTCTACAAAGAGTTTCAAGGAAAAATCACGGCCAATGTACTCCAAGAACACAGGAAGCTGGATCCGGAAACCAATGATAGTGACATTTTAGTGCCGTCCCTCAGCACAATATATGCTTTGCATTCTCGGATGACGGGTGAAGTGCACACCATAGTTGCAGCCTGTTGGGAGCTTTTTTCCCAGTCTCCTGACCTAGTCCACATGTTCCATGCTGGAAAACTGCTCACCCCTGATTCAAGCTATCTAGTCCATACCTATTGCAACCAATTGTTTCGAACCCACATTGTGTTGGATCTATCCTGGGACACCATTCTGGGGTGCATCTGTTCTCTCCGCCCACTCATAACTCACAAATCTGTGTTTTTTCACACACTTTTCCTGTTCCTGCCTGCACTTTGCCGGGAGCTAGACCATCTCTATCCTACGGCCATGGTTTCTCGAGACTTGGCTTGTGGATTTCTTCGACTCATGCAGCAGATTGGACAAGGGGAAAGGCCTATGTGGTTATGGTAAGCAGAATGCCAAGCATAATCTCAGCTGACCATACACCAATTTTCTGCAGGAGAATGTTAGAATGTCGGGCTGGGTATGGTCTTAAATGGGGTCGCCACATCAAATCCTCCCCACACTGTGACCCTGAGCTGCTACAGAAACTGGATCAATTTATTCCACCATGGGATGTGTTTTCAGAACATGGGTGTCATCTTGAACCTGTAGAATTCTACAATGTGATTCACTGGCTGAAGGTGAGTTTCTGCACACTGGAGGTCAATTCTCATAGCTCTTAATTTGGAGTACTGTAGGAGCACCAATGTATCTGGTTGAGTCTGACCTTTGATAAGGAAGGGGAATTCATGGCACTGTATTGCCTCCAATTTCTGTTGTATCTGACTCTCTGAATTTTTTCACTTCACTGTAAGCCTGTTCAACCATGGATCCTAAACCTCATGTAGCATCTTCATTGAAATAATAGATTCACAGGTTGTGAATGCGGGCCGCTTCATCAGTCTTGAATTTACACTAGCAATGCCCCAGCGGTCAATCCTCAGAGTCAAATTATCTGCTTGAATCCCAAACAACTCGCTGAAAAATTTCAGCGTGAGTTCCGTGCCAACAGAAAGATAGGGGTACACGTAATGATTTGACAGCGTGATGTGACTGCTGGCGCGTTGTGACCAATCACTTTCTCTCTTGCTTTTTTTGCCACCACCGTGTCACCGCCACCATTAGATTCCAATTCCGTTCGCCCTCGCCAGCCCCTTTCACCCTGCCCTCGTTGTTGTCAACATCTGTGGTTCTCGGTTCCGGTGAGCATGGCTGCGTCGTCGCCTGGGACATGTTGCATACAGGATAACGGTGATGACAACTCAAGCCCTTTCCTATGCGGGGTTTCACCCTCGGATGGGCGGTTGCGTGCACGGTGGCGAGGGCTGAGTTCTTGTATTCTTCCTTCTATACCTCTAGCGAGCATGTGAGACGCGTCGGGTATGCTTCGTCATTCCCCAGGACGTAAGGGACATAGGCACTTGACTGGTTCCGCCTGCTGCCCCATCGTGCCCTTTCCTCCCTCTTCTTCCCTCCTTCCTGTCCTCCGGCTCTCCTCCCTCATCCCTCGTTCCCTCCCTCATCCCTCGTCCTCGCTTCCCATCCGCCTTCCTTTCCCTCTCCCATATTTCTCCCGCTTTCATCTTTCCACCCACCTCCTCCCTCCTATATCCTCTGCTCTTACTTGCATGCTTGCTAATGTCCACCCCCAGGATTCTTGTCCTGATGTACCACAGCACCCCTACCGAGTGTGCCGAGATGCGACATATGACTTTGGCGCTATCCGATGGCTGGCCCACAAACCACCCCTGTAGCTGCCGCCGCTACAACAAAAGGGAATGCGAAAGGTGCGTCTTTTTTGCCTCGCCTCTCACACTCACAAATACTGATATGTATTGGTGTTGTAGGTACCGTTGCGCGCGGACGCGGTCGAGTCTGTAGCAGCAGACGGGGCGGCACAAGCTTCGCACTCGCTGCTACGGTGCCAGCGACGATGGCCCCCTTGCGACGGAGTGGTCAGAATGCTCTGCCTTCTCCCACTTCACTGTCCGCATCAGTGTCTGCGTCTCGGGGAACCGGCTGAGGGCGGTGTGGGCGAGGTGGTGGACACAGCGGGAGGGGTTTAATAGGGCGGGAGGGGAGGGCAGTGGCGGGGACGAAGCCGAAGCGCCTCGAGGAGAATGACAAGGATAGGGGGATGCAGATGCGGTGGATTCAGATGCTGAGGATGCGGATGGTATGTCCCTCTCTTCACTCTCTTTACCTTCCTCTCCCTTACCTTCCCTTTCTTCCCTGCTACACTCTAAATACCAACTAACTCGGATTCCAGATGTGCCCAAGCCCCTCACCAAAGCCAAGCACGCCAAGAAGGCTCTTGACGATCCTGGACGACACGCACTCCAAGCGGTTCCCGGTGGTGATCGCATCGTACAACCTTATTATCAAGGATTGGGCATTGATTAAGGGCATTCCATGGGGGTGAGTGTGTTTTTCAATTATGAGATGAGGCTGGGTGCATCCCGATCCGTCTTCCCTCTTTGCTCGTATTTGTCTGTCCCTCGTCCTCGATGAGCGCCCATGCCCGCTTCGTGCCGATACGCTGCTCTCTTCCTCATCTTCCGACCATCTCTTCCCTGCAGATACATTGTCGTCAACGAAGGCCAATGGTCCTGACCGGGACGCTATTGCATGTGAGTGTCTCACTGAGTCTCTTTTAACTCCACCCTGTTTCCGGCGGGCATGCGTGGCCACGTTCTCTGTTACTCGGACTGGAGTATGGTGGATGCGAAGGCTGCACCAACTTGTCCGCTTGCGATCGCCACTGCCATCGCTATGACATAAGGCATTTCTTTTTTTATTATTACTTTTTTACTCGCTGTCATCGTTACATTTAGTGTGCGCTGGGTTTTATTATACTTTACACCTTTTCGGGCCTTCTACCTCGCCGACACAGACTCGCCATTGCCCTTCCTCCTCTTCCTCCTCTTCCTCTCTCCCCTCCGATGCTTCCTTCTTCCTTATTACGGTCAGTATTGGGACAAAATTAATACTTAACTGGCAACAAGATGATGCAAGTTTTAGATTTCCTCAAGGGGAAAAATATGGGGAGCAATATGTATGACAGAGCTCCTTGAAGTATTTTATTGTACAGAGATATTCTTCGGCGTAATACCTGGTGTTACAGGACATAGGATGTACAATGTAAAGGAACTAATGATCAAGAATGGCTGCGCACCAATGTTAATGTCTACCCAAAATCAAGTATCTATAAGACGACACTCCGCTTCGCTCCGAAGTCGAAGACGAACTGAGTCTTGAGCGTTTTGTGAAGAGCAATGTACAATGCACTTGCGTAGCAAAAGGCCAACTGAACAGAGATATAATTTCACCGATAACGAATGCCACAATATGATCGTTCCAATTCAAAGCCACGGTTTATTCATTCTCCACAAGAATAGTACTTGCGGGAGATGTGAATAGTGAAAGCGATCCTAGGGTCTGCAGCAAGGAGGGAGTGGTGCTTCACTGAGGAGCGGCGTGATGCCGAGAGAACCTGAGAGGACTGATTTTGTCAGTACCATGGCAAAGGAAACTGTAACTTCCAAGCGGAGGCCTGCAGGGCGGCTGCAGGGAAGCCCCAATGCGAGTGCAAGAGATGTAAATGGGCAATAATAGCGGGGAAGGTAGCGATAGGGTGGGAAGTGATCTTTGTCTGCAGGTCGACATTTTACGCCTCCCCCGCCCATCGTGGCTCATCGGCACTCTTAGCTTCCCCTAGAAGCTCGCGGAAAGCGTTTCCAAGTCCTGTGCACGTCCTGCCTATCGCTGATGATAAGCGAGTCCCTCCGCAGTGGAGCTGACCATCAGGGAGGATGAAGACAAGATGCGGCAAAGCGCGGTAATACCCGCTCCGGAGTCCTGTATACGCCATGTGCATCACCGATGGCAAACGATATGCCGTCTATGCGCTCAGTAGCGACCAAGAGGTGCATGCACCCGCACCGTATGCCTGCTCATTACGAGTGAGACACGCTTCAAGGAGAAGATCGGACGGTGCATGACCATACACGGCGCAGGCAGACGTACGTCTGCCGCTGCATCCAAAAACCCAAGCGCAGTGCATCTCAGGGAGAAAGAAGCAGAGGAGGAAAAGGAAAGGGCAAGAGAGGACGCCCCGTAGTCTAATCTATCCGAGTGTCCGAGACGTCCTTCCTAAGTCTCGGATTCAGCACGCGTCGTGCAGCCCATTTCAGATCCCGAGCAAATTTGAAGCTTGACGCTCGAAGCTATGGCATAAGCGGTCACACCAATGTACCCTATCAGACACTGGAGTACGAGGAAGGAAAGAAACGTGGGGTGGAATTCGAAGGGGTAGAATGCGACTCACGCAAATGAAGCGGGATGGATACTGGCATCATCTCTGTCAAAGCCAGGGCAATTGAAATTGGAGACAGAGGCTGGGGACAGAGGCCGGCATCGCGATTCTAAAGAGTAGTTGCAGAAAAAAATGACGAGGAGGAAGATCGAGAAGCACAATGTTGGTACTGAATGGAGACCAATAGAGATAGCCGAGCCAACATAAAGTAGCCGGAAGAGAGAGCATGATGCTCACTGGAAGAGGCTCCAGAGATACACGTACCACTCCAGACAGCATTTGAGAGATACTCACACAAAAGAGCTTGGGGTGACGATGATTCTACGCGTTTCTGATGGTGAGTTGGCCAAATTAACGGTCGGGCGGTTCGTTTTTGTGCAAAGCCAGAGTATAAGACCGAGCGAAACGAAGGGCTTTTTGTTTGGTGATGAGCGTCAAGACGAAGAGCAGTTCAAACTCCGCTCGGCTTGTTCCGACTCGCTCACTGTCCTGCAGCTCTTCCACGTCCACCATCATCTCAAGTCAACAAGTTCCATTGTCGCTGTTTCTACCCTGTCGGTTGGATTCTTTCTCGGAATATTCTGTACTTGCACCTCAAAGCCAATCTCAAGCTCGTGAAAAAGGGCCGGCTGGTGTTAAGTAGCCCACAAGAATCCAATTCTGCCCTAGACGCCTAATGGACATTTGGGGGCGAGACAGCTGCACCTGCTTCAAGCATAGGACCCCATTTGAATTCCAATTTCTTTATTGGCCTCTGGAATACCCATTCAGTCTTCTGGTTCAAATCAACTCCAGCGACGGAGACATGGGACATCTATTGCCATTATACACCATCGTTCTTGCACTGGGAGTATGGCCCTCCTCCATCCGCCTCAAATTCTATGATGCACCCCAATGACTCGTTCACGCGTCACCTGTGGTTTTCGAGCTCTCTTCTAACGAGTACACATAGTATTTCAGAAAACTCGCAATTCCACGGCTGCGCTCTGCCGATCTCTTCCGTTATTCTTGCGCTCTTTTTCTTACCTGCCATGAATTTCTGTCTTCGTTCTACCAATAGTGGGTCTTTCGCAACCTCTCTCTGCCTACGAGAGATCCCCAGCCGTTTTTACAATCACTTTCCTATCGAGACCAACATGCTACGCGAGGATTTCTCGTTCGAATCGAGCCCGGGCATTTCGGATCATGGCTGGAAAAGTTTTGGTTTTTATCTTGCGTAGGACTCTGGTGTCTGAACTTCTACTGCTCCGACTCAAACACATGGATTTGTTTCTGAACTTTTCGACCGCAGACTCTGGATTTCTCTTTGGTATGGTATGGTGTTGTTCTCTCGAGGTCAAGAATTCCTTGAATTTCCTTCCTTACAAAATTGCTCATACTCATAACCGACTTCACTTAGAGGTTGCATGGGATGCATCGCGCGCATGAAAAGCGTGGAAGTCACTCGTTCGAATCGGGCTCTGGCCGTATTGCGACTGTAAATTGCTTTTTCTTCCTCTTTTTCGCAGCCTAACATTGGCAGGCGAGTAAAGCTCTCGCACGGGTAACCTTATTTATTTCCAAGACCATTCATGCGACGGGACGTGTTCTCAACGCTCGGCGAGTCCTGGTTGCGATCCAAAACAACTCGCTACTGGCCGGCCTTTGGTTCACTTTAAACCAAACGCAGATCAAGTGAGAAATGGATCGATGGCGGTGGTGGCGCACCTGCATTAACTTAACCAGACTTTGCAAAGAAAAAGCAAAAATTAATTCTGCCGGTCGCCTGTTCGACTCGGAGTCGGCCCTCTGTATCGCGTTCCAGCTTCGCTGTATGGCACTCCTATGTATCTGGCTCTCCAACCCAACTCTCAGGGCCATCGAAATTCTTCCGAGGTCGTGGTGCACCCCAAGGACTCTTTATGTCCGCTTCCACTCAAATCAATCGAGAAGTATTGTCAAAGTATCACGATTGAAAACAGGTGTAGGACTGCATGAACTACATCATTTAAATTTCAACACGACTCCACCTCATTTGGATTAAAGAGACCTCGTGGGTTTTTATAAGGGAGTCGGCTAGGTTGCAGCCTCGATTTGTCCCAACCGAGAAATGAACTGTTCCTTGGTGAAGATGCCAAGACGTAGCATCTCAATGAGCTGAGCCTTCTCCTCGAGCGCCATACGCCGCAGCGCAAGCCCGTCTTGGAGCGATCCTTTGACTATGCGCTCCATGATGTTTCTGAGGAATATGATATAAACAAAAGAATTTCGCAGAACTTGAAACTGGATGTACTTATGCATGTTGATGCGTGTTGGGATACTGTAGTCGTCCTGGTACTCGTCATCTCGGTTGACTAGACCGTGATATACTTCTGCCACCTTGTCCACTGGCATTCGTATCTAAGAACAGAAAGGTTTGATACGGCAAGGCTGACTTACCGTGGATTGCTGGAACATCAGAAAATTGCGAAACGGGTTGCCCAAAGTATGAAGGGACATTCCGACCCTCGGCATCGAAACCTGTGGCCAAACTAAGGTCACAGAGGCCGGAGCAGACATTAGCATCCGAGGAAGATTCAGCGACTTCAGGGGCCCACTGGATCAGAGAATATCCCAGCTGTGTTGCGTCCTCCGTGCAAAGAGACTCCGCCAGCGGATCGTGGGACCAATTTCCTCGATAAGTGGACCATTTGAAAGAGGATGGCTCGGTCACGAAATATTCCTGTAGGAAGGGAAATATGTTGGTGGGGTTGCGATGAATTACGAATTGCAAACATGGGATCCACCTCGGGTGACTCAAAGAAAAGGCGCCCATTCCAAACGACGTTGTTGCTGTCTCTCGGGGCAACAATTTTTTTGCTGGTTAACGTAGGCGTATTTTCGGATTCGAGCATGCGGAGATCAATATCTGCACCATAATTGAGTATTCGTTAATTCAATGAAATGAAAATTTGCGAACGGCCTACCATAATCGGCTATCTCGTGGGATAATTGGAACAATGGCGCGCCAAAATGCCTGGCGACGTCCTGGCTTTCGGGATCGAAGCCTTTGGCGTAGTGGAACCGGCGAAGTCCAACATAAACATCACCATTCCAGCACCATCCGTGAGCTTCTGCTTTCAACCCAATGAAAGGGAATCGAAGCCGCATTGCCTCATCAGGGCTGAGACGTTCAGTGCCCGATGGATCAAGAGACCAATATGCCGGACATGTTGGCCAACAGAAAAATGATGGACCTGTTTGAACGTCCTCCTCGGGGCAGACGAAGAGGAATCCCGGTGGAAGGTCTTCTGTAGTCGTGGAAATTCGGAGTTCGTAAATGATGTCACATAGTGCGACTGTTTGAACAAGTCAACACATGAGTTATCGAATAAATCATGAGTTGACAGAGGAGTACCATAATCGTCGAAATTAGACGTGATATGGAGGCGACTAAAAACATGATTGGCTTGACTGAGCCAAAAGTCGTGTGGCCTGGACCATATGTAAAGCCGGATACAGCTGTCAAATACATCGCTGGCCTTGAAACTTTCAGATTAAGCAGTATCAGCACAGATGCACGTTCAAATTATGAAGTCGAACAAGTACCGTGTCCAGCCATCCTTGATGACTTTTCCCTCCTTTCCTCTCAACTCCCAACGACTACGGTGAATATGCATATTTGGCAAGGAAGCTACTTCAACGTAGTCTTCGAGTGCATCGCATGAAGAACCAAACATTATGGTCGACACTTTCACTGTTATAGGGAGCGAAACGGTAATATTAGTGATTTTCCGGCCTTGGCTTGGCCTGAAAGCCATGGCTTTGGCCTGGCTTGGAGTGGCTTTGGCTCGCTGAGATCCTAGGCCAGGCCAAAACATTTGGCTTTGGCTTGGCTTGGCCTGGCTTTGGCCTGAGCCATGGCTTTTCCACTAAGTTTTTATGTGCACAAGAACAAAGGTGATAAGTGCGCGGAATTTTTTTGTGAGGGTTAAAGATGTTCTAAACACTTCATTAGTATCTTAAGCACAACCAAAACTGCTCACAGCCCTTCCAGAATGAATACTGAAATCTTTGTTTTGCCAAGTTAGGTTTTCCGCACATCATTCGAGTGCGAGTCTGTGATACAGTATGTTTCCGCAGATCTGAATGGTAGAACAACCAATGGAATGACATTCAGGGAGTCCATGTGTGTACTTTTGTCGAGATTTTGTGGACCATGTTACTGCACACAGAGATGGTTCAGAAGCCTTGGCTTTTTGGCCCGGCTTTGGCCTGAGAGAGAGTCAGGCCAGGCCAAAAGCCACACCAGGCCAAGGTTTTGGCTTGGCTTTGGCCTTGGTACCAAAGCCAAAAAGCCATGGCTTTTTGGCCTGAGGCCAACTTGAAAGCCGGAAAATCACTAGGTAATATATCAAGAGCTCCCATGATGATATTGCGTTGGAGCATCACATATCTTGTGATACTCTTTTTAGAGTCAGCGAGTCTATGATAATAGCCTCTGCGCTTGATGGACTCATGGAATATATTGCCTGTGTTCCGGGGATACCGCTAAATTGGTCGCCGGCATCAAAATAGATGTAGTAAGTGGGTCGCATGAGCTCCGCACAGAGCCGACCAGTCGAGCGCCGTATCCACAGTGTGAATCTAGATGAATACTGGATACGATAAGGCCTCGAAAATTCAAATAACAGAGCTCACCAGTTCCAATTGATGTGAAGAATGAACATAAGCCGTCGCCGCCTGCGACCAGTGTCAGGGATCTTAACTGACGCCAGTGGGACGAACTTCCTTACAAGGAAATCCGCAGTCTGAAATAGACACATAAAATCTAGTCAAGAGAAAGCAAGGGACACACATACACAATAGGCATAGATATACACCATCATGAAATGGGAATGACGATAGAGAGTCAAGAAGTGTTCAAACGGTACAAGATCTATCAGTATTTCAGGTATCAACCTCAATGAAAACATATTGAAACTTAGCCCACACCATCATAGAACAGCGTCGCCTGGATGCCGCAAGAACTGGCCACCCCATAAATTTGGATAATATTTGGATGGCTGAAGGTACGAGTCGGCCACATCACAAGCGACGGATGTTGCGTGATACTTGCCGGAATGCCATATATTTCGCAATGACTTCCCGCCACTCCTACAGAGGCGGCTCAGAGACGATAATACGATGAATGGGAGCAGCATACATGTTCTGAACCCTTTCCCTGGTACGTGGCTACCGTCATACACGACTTTATGTCGTGAATTCTAGCTGAGTATATCCGCCGTACACTGCGCCGTTCACCTTCGCTCAGCTCGACAATGCCAGAGTCATTATCTAGACGTATTTCACGCCGCAAGTCTATGTCTCCCATCGGGATCCTTCGAAGATCTATCCCATGTTCAGCATCCCGCCAAAAGCCTTCTTATCTTATAAACGGACCGGGGGGCACAGCGGGCGTTGTCACATATGTCACATTGCTTGTGGTGGTACACCCGACCATAATGATGTCGTGCGCGCTCGTGTTGATAACGGCGGCATGGCTATACAAGCGCCTGGGCGTCAGCGGCGATCGATGACGATTAGACGGATCGAGGTCACTTGGTGCCTCCGGCGAAGCCTGGATTGAATTGTGGGGTGGACTCGTTGGGAGGGATGTGCGTATCGTCGTCCATGGGTGGCTGGAGGTGAATGGAAGAGACAAGAGATATTAGGCACCGGCGTGATAGCTTTGCATGCTTTTAAGACGTTCCAAAAACGAACGCATCAATTCTCCCTGGCAATGCCCACGCTGCCGGAAGCGGCAAAGAAAAGTTCAAGGTCTCCAAATCCTTGAATAGTCTAGTATTCAGCCAGGAGCCAAGATTTTAGGCGCCGCGATGTCAACTTTCGGAATCCAAGCTGCTGAATTGAAAACAAAAGAGATCTCCAGAAATGCAGTCGAGGAACGCAGGGTGCGTGAGTTGTTTGCGTGAATTGGGGTGTGCCATTGGTTTTATCCTTGCTTATAGTTTGCATGTGTCGAGACAAGTACAGTATTTGCTGAAGGCGAGATATCCTGCGCACCAATGTAACCCTGATACGGAGCATGGGAATACGGATGCCGCTCGCTGCGCCCCACATCCACAAGGACGATCGCCCTCGACAACCAAGCGAAATCCAGCATAGCGGACAGTGAGCAGGCTAGCTATTGTAGGTCTAGATCTCCTGTGTCCCTCCTCCCCGCCTCCATTTCGACATCCGCCTCCCAACTGGCTCTAAATCGAATTGTACCCCGATCGATCGAGCCCGCATCCGCACCATAACCTGGAGCAGCACCAACGAGGGAAACGTAAGAGCTCCTCATGCCCTGTCTCGCTATCAGTGCTTCTGAAACTCTGAGCCCAGCGAAGGAGCGTGCAGGCGGAAAATCAGGTCCGGCAGCCGTGCGTGCTCACATCTTCCTCGTCAAGGGCGCGGCGGTCGAGTGGCGACACTCCGATGCATCCATCGCGGAAGCGTCGGGGCGCCTCCATCTCGAGACCGCGCGCGCCATCCCTTTCCTCGATACCGTATGCGCCCTCCGTGTCCAGAGCACCGATCACGGGCAGCGCGCCAGGCGCATCGGTCCACAGTCTCGCACCCTCCAGTACGTCGCGCTCCGAATGGGAAAAGTACATCTTGGAAAGGATCTCCATCGGCATATCGCGTGTCATCGGCGCTCGCCGTTGCTTCCCAAGGCGATAAAATGCGTGGAATACAGTCCCACAGACGTCCAGGGCATCGCCGATGGTGGGCGATATGCCTCGGAGATGGAGTAGAGTGCGGGCGGGTGGAGACGACGCAGCGACTAAACACCATGCACGCCCTCGACATCTCAGGGCATCGACTGTGAGAGGCGCGCGGGATGCAACGGCCCGCGGCTAGTCTCAGTGCACAGCCTCTCATGACATCCCAATTTGGGAGCCCTGTCATGAGAGTCTGGAGTTAAGCGGCGCAATTAGCCGTACCATTGCGCTATCAAATTTTGATGGTAAATTCCCACAGTATGTGGCTCTCGATGATTTCGTGCATCGTGCCCTTTGAGTGAACTGGCCCAGATAAAATAGCGAAAAAATTCCTAGATAATGCGACATACATGCCAAGTGATGCTAGGCACCATCTTTAAAGTGTGGCCCTCTTGAGGCGTTGTCAGTGAGGTAGCTAGCTTCCTTGTCACATATATCTGCAGCCTTAGACAGGATCCAGCTAGTGACATGTTCATCCAGAGGGGCTTCATCTCCAGCAACCATGCACAGAAGATGCAAACGACCACCTGTGGCCAGGTATGAATTTGCTGTGACAGTAATTCTCTGGTCCTTGGAAGTAAAGAGGACTGTCAGGAAATCTTTGAGTGAGAACCGTGGCCAATTTTCCTTCATAGATTGTAAGACACTGCAGGCTTTCTCTAGATCTGTAGTTTTTGCCGCACGCTCTCTACTTCCATAGGTTTTGTCAGAGTCATCCTCCTGAGGTAGATCATCAGAGCCTAGTTGGGAGAAAGGAACATATGGCAGATCAATCTCTGAAATATCAGGTCCAGGTGAGCTGAAGGTAGCCCCAATTGTGCTCTGGGCTTCATCTTCAGACTCATAAGGGTCATCTGAGGGAAGTTGGCCATAACCGGGTCTGAACGGGTAGTTTCTGTACATCTTGGCAGAAGGGTTGGCACGAGTAAGCTATTGGAAACTTGTCTGAGGGTAGGGGAAGAGGAGAAGAGGGGAACACGCCTCAAACATGCCTCAAACATGCGTCGAGCGCGTTGCAATGACCGTGAGTGCGGGGCACGCTATTCTTGGTTTGCGATCACTTATTGCACTACATGGTACCTGGCATCGCTTGGCATGTATGTCGCATTATCTAGGAATTTTTTCGCTATTTTATCTGGGCCAGTTCACTCAAAGGGCACGATGCACGAAATCATCGAGAGCCACATACTGTGGGAATTTACCATCAAAATTTGATAGCGCAATGGTACGGCTAATTGCGCCGCTTAACTCCAGACTCTCATCAATGGGCGGGTGCTCTTGAAAAGGATCCCTGTGAGGCGCTTGCTGCCTCACTTGCACTAGCCTATGCCGCGCGATATGCTTTCCTTATCCTGGGCGATTTGAACGCAAGAACGGCAGCTTTGATTGCCAACATACTTGACCCACCTCGCAGCTCGCTCGATTCGCGTGTCAGCCCCCGTGGCAACTGGCTTTGTCAAATCTTCAAAGATTATGACACCGTTTTTATCAGTGGCGCTCTATGCTTTGGCGCTGAACATTGACATTCAAAACACGATGTTTGCAAGCCCGCGAAAAAAGCGTAAGGTCGAAGTAACTCTACCGAGCGAGACGGACCTAGACAAGCTCCTCATTCGCACTCTGGCTGCGGGGAAAGACGAAGACAAGAAGCTCCTCGCACTTTACGGACCAGTTCATGTTGTAACTACTCCAGTGAAGGTCACCATCTACGGATCCTGCCGAAATCCTGGGAGGATAACGGCCTCGGCTGGGTCTGCGGCATACTGGGGCCCCAATGCGCAATACAACGCCATTGCAAGACCATGGGGAAGTCAAACGAGTGCACGGGCTGAACTCATGGCGGCATTGATTGCTATCAAGAAAGCTCCAAGGGCGAAATCTCTGGAAGTTTCAACTCGCTCAGAGTATGTGATTAGGGGCGTGACTTACCTCGAGTCCGGTAACGACGCCTGCGGCTGGAGATGTCTGAATGGTGATATATTCAAGAAAATCCTCACCCTGATCAAGAGCCGATCTGCGCCTATACACTTCCACCACATAAGCCGCGCAAAATCCGGGAAAGATGGACACCTCAGTGAAGCAGTAAAAATGGCTCACGCAGCATACGATCTCCCACGTAATCATTCTCCAATAGAGCTGGATTCTGCTGTCCTCGAACCTGCCGAGATTAATCAGATCAAAGTGCGCAAGGTTACGGCCGACATAGCGAACAACGCCTCACCAAACGACGAGCCTACAAGGCAGAAATCGCGCCTGGAATTCCCTCTGCCTCATAGAGGAAGGGATAAATTCGCAGCAATGAGGGATAAAAATCGCAGGAAGATTATGGAGGCGCCAACTCGAGCAGTCTTTTGGAAAGAAGTCAAAAGGCTTGCCGATCCGAAGCCCGCTCCAATCTCCGTGACCGCAGATGACCTGAAGAATGTCTTCGAGAAGCGATTAAACCCCCCTGCCGTTCTCCCGCCTCAATTCGACTCGGCACAGCATAAAATCAACAGGATTTTATCTACACTGATTCCCGAGAAGACCGAGGACCACTCGCCTGAAGGTTTCTTCACCGAAAAGTGGACTGAGGATGATATTGGCCGACTCAAAGACCATCTACGCAAGCATTCCTTGGACAGCTCACCTGGAGAGGATCAGGCATCATATGCAGAACTCCTTGAAATTCCAAATGAAGATCTTGTTTACCTGGCAAATGAGTGCGTTGCAAAAAATGACGCACCTACAGTCTGGTTCATGTCAGCTCTAATTGGAATACTGAAGAGATTGAAACCGCACGATGACCCTGACAGCTACAGGCTAATAGCGCTGGAAAGCTGCTTTTTGAAAGGATTGACGATGCTGATTCACTGGAGAATACACGACTGGGCGAAAGCGCGTAATCTGATTCCTCCGTGGCAGAATGGCTTTAGACCGGGCTATCGAACCAACAATAATCCTTTCATTCTTCGATGCGCCAAGGAATGGGCACGGGCTCACGGCCATACGCTCTATGTGGCAGCGGTAGATGCGTCGAATGCTTTTCCCTCCACGGATCAACCAACACTCTGGTTGAAATTGTTCCGACTGGGTATGGGCGGCGCTATCTTCGACTGGCTCCGGATGCTATACCACCGCATGTCCTACTACGTCAAGCACGGTGAAATGCAGTCCTCTCAATTTAAAGCGTTCATTGGACTACTCACAGGAGACCCTGCTTCGCCGATTCTCTGGAACCTCTTTTTGGCAGACCTGTTGATGATGCCGGACAAGGATGACGTATTTCTTGCAGCCGTCCGCATCTCCTTGCTCGCTCAAGCAGACGATATCCTCCTCTTCTCAATCTCACCTCGTGGTCTGCAGCTCAAACTTGATACCCTGGAGCAATGGTGTGCCCGCAACTTCATCCTGATCAACCTGATCAAAACCATAATTTTGATCTTTGGGAAAGTTCCGCTGCCTTCACCACTCTTCTCACTCGGGACCACGGCTTTAACGATTAAACTAGAAGAGAAATACGTCGGGGTTACCTTCAGAACGGACAAACAAAATATCCTAGAAGCCCACTATAAAGCTAAGGCACGCACGGCGCGATACTGCGGACATCGCATCATGGCGATCGAGGACATGACCGGGAGACTAACACCAAAAGAACTCAAGGAGCTGTACATGGCAAGGGTTGATTGCCATCTCATCCACGGGTGTGAAATTTCCCCCGACAGTGAGGACGTACATGTCAAGCACCTAGGCAAAGTTCAAATCAGCTTTCTCCGCAACATGCTAAATCTCCACTCGCGCTCCCTGATCGCACCATTATTCACTGAAACTGGGATAATGCCTATTCGGGTCCGACGCCTGCTCCTCGTGTTGAATCACTTGGTTTATTTTCTTGGCCTCGATAAACAAGACTACGCTCGCGCCGCTTTAGACAGTTCATTGGAACTCTGTGCATGGGGCAAAAAGTCATGGGCTCAAGATTTAATCAAGGCGGCAACAAGACTGCCATTCCGCTGCCCTGTACTAGTTCTAACGGACGCTACCGATATTCAAGACGTCCAAGACTACGCCAAGACAATAGAGCGTCTAATGCAGGAATGGTTGCAGGATTCAATCGACTCATCAGAAAAGCTGTACTTACTTCACGGACGGCTCGAGCCTCAGAAGGACAAACCTCCGGCAAGGATTACTTCCAAAATGCGGCACTATTTAACAATGGTGAGAACACAGACACACCGTGAGGCTTTAACCTCACTATTGCTCTCAACTCATCAATTGGCCGTCGAAATCCTTCGCTACGTCGACCACGACAAACAGCCTGTGCCGCGTTCGGACAGACTTTGCAGACTTTGTAAGGAGAAAGTTGAAACCCCAGAACATGCGCTGCTTGCCTGCAAGTCTTCGGACGCACTACTAGCTCTACGCGCTGCATTTCTGCAAAAACTCTTCGCCAACTCCCCTGATCTGCAGCCTCTCTCAGAAAGTCTTTCCGAAACCGAGTTCTTAAAGGCCGTGATTTACTCACGACCGAACATTGCGCTGCTGGCTAAATTTGCGTTCGATGTCCTTCAAATCTTCTATGCTGTTCCCGTGTTTCGTTTGAGAGATGCTTGATTTGAGGTAACACATTCCTGGTACCACTTACTTCTCTATATTTCCTTTAGTTCTACCACGGTGGGTCGAGAGACTGCGGCCGTGAGCTCGGCTAAGGGGGTATGGAGGAGTCCAGGGACCGTAGTGTACATTGGTGCCTGTACACTCAGTTACTTCCTGGGCCCCGGCGTTCCTAAGCGGGACCGTGCCGTGTAATACTACCTACCTACTACCTACCTCATGACAGGGCTCCCAAATTGGGATGTCATGAGAGGCTGTGCACTGAGACTAGCCCGCGGCCTCCGAGTCGTACTTCCCGGAAAGGTCACCATCCACAGCAAGGACCAGAATCCAAATTGAGAACGAGCAACGCACCTCTGGAATAGGCAGCTTGTCATCGGGGGGTCAAAACGTCCGCATTCCTACGTGTTCTGTTTGGGCGGGGTCAGCGCACGATAATGAAGTGAAGGTAAGGAAGAGTTAGGAGGATAGGTACAAGTAACGACAAATGGGTCCTGATTGCGCGACATGGGACGCCGCTGCCCATAGACGCTCGCAGCAGTTTCCAAAATCCCGCAGCACGTGGTACCGAGTCCGATGGAGGGACCGCTTGTCGCTGATGGTGGGCGATAATGGTTCGATGTGCGAAGCATGCGATGACGATGAGGTGCATGCGTGCTGCGCGCCGTTACAACAGATGTGTGCCTAGGACTCCAGGCTCGGATGCGGATAGTGTATATGCAGCTTCCGTACCCAGCGACAAACGGCGCGCCGACCAGCATGCCCCTCCTGCGCGTCACATGTCCAACATCCAAAGAAAGGAGCAGGAAAGGGGAAGGAAAGGGAAAAGACGATGGACGTACCACGTACCCGATCTCTAAATTCTTCCCCGGCATCCACATGACATTGCAGTCCGCCTCCAATGAGGACATACATATGAGCGGTCGCGCAGCGCGCCGTCGCTGGCGGTTGGACGGAAGATATTGGCACCAGATTGAAGCTCGAGGCCAGTCTCGCTGGTGGTATGCGTCAGCGACCATGCGAGAAAAAAGAGGAAGATAGAAAAGGAAAAGAGCGGTGGGAGAGGGACACGAGAACCGCACTCTTGGAACGCCCGTAAGAAGAGCACGCCATGCGCTGTAGCTCAATCATGGTTCGCGTCATTCAAATGTATGCTGCGGGCATACTGACACTCGGCGCCCAGAGCCACTTGAGAAATACTCACCCAAAACAGTGATTCTCCCGTGTTTCCGAAGTAGACATTGAGTTGGCCAATTTAACGGAAGGGCAGTCCGCTGTTGAGCAAAGCCAGAGTATAGGAGTGGCGAAACAAAGAGTAACGACGAGAAGGATGGGAATGGGACTCGCGAGTCCCATCATCATTGCCCGAGTCCCATTAATGATGGCACAAAGGATGGGACTCGTTCGCTGATAATGGGACTCGCGACTCCATCAGAATGGGACTTGTCATTTCAACAATCAGCCCATCATGATGTGACAAGAACCGTCGGCGACCCGAAGGCGCCATCACCCGACCATTAGGGCCCATCAAAGTCGTGCCGACTTGTCCTCCACAACCATCATTGTTGGAATACACACGGTCGTACCCGGAATTATAGATGCGTAGTTATTTAGATTTATCTCTTGCTTTTCGTTACATTCAAGTCCTAGTAGTTTCCATTTAGTTTTGATGTTACGCACGCTTGCGCGCCACGCCCCAATCAAGCGCTTGCCGGATCAACGGACACCTGTCAACGAATACCTTGTCAAACTCGGCAACTTCCGTTACTCTCAACATCGGGTCTCACCCACTCCGTACCCACCGACTCATGGTCCGCCCGTACTTCTGACACTCATATATCATTGCGCAACATATTCCTCTTAATATCGACTTCATATTACGCTTTATCTTCCCTTTTTTAACCTCAACCTCGTTGCAATGATCGTGATTTGGCTAATTGTCAATTTTCCACTATTGTTCCTCTCTTGTTCCTTTATTGTTCCTCTAGTTCCTGGCTCCTGATTCGAACGATTCTTACCTTTTTTTACTCCATTTACTCCTCTCTCTATCTGTATAAATACTTAACTTTCTACCAAATACAACTCAGCTTTTGACTCCTCACATTTCACTCTTACAATCATGTCCAACGAAGCCCCCCGATATCTTTGAGGCAGCTGCCGATATCAGTCCCAGGGAGATTAAAGAATACCGCAAATTTGTCTGTTTGCATCTCATGAATGTCAGCCTTGCTGAATATGTTGTCTACAGGCATTTCCCGCCGCGCTCGGTGATCCCGATAACAAGCCATTCTTTTCTGTCGAAGACCCTACTGTGTGGATAACCTCGCTCGGATACCAACTATTCCTTTTGCACGACGACTCCGAGATTTTCCTGTCTTCGTGGAATGCTGAGGATGCATCGGCGAGAGACTTGAAGGCTTATCGCAGCTACGTAGGCATGCAATTTCTCTGCCGATTTTAAAACTGATACACCCACCAAGATTGTTGGTGAAAAATATCTTGATCTTCCATTCTTCAGCCTCGAAAATACTGAAGGCTGGATCAATCCCACTGCATTTACAGCATACATGACCTCCATTCACGGTTCATTTGAGCAATATCGCACCAAGGATTCGACACCATTCAGTTCCAGAGCACCATCCCGAGCGGCATCATCTACTTCTTACACTCATTCCCGGTCTAGTAGCCATGTTTCGATTGCTCCATCTTCCCGTTGTAGTTCACCTGTCTCTTTGGCTACTTCCGACAGCCGTTCGCGTCCTCAAAGTCCTATGTCTTTGGATACTCACTGAAATTGTGACCATCCTCGGTCACACCTTGGGACGCCGCTTTTGGAAAATCAATCGCTGTGTACCGTGTGTGTAGGTGCGATGACTGTGTGCCGTGGAGTTGCCGGCTGTCTGCTGATGGGAGATAGCGACGGGAATGAAGATGGGGAATAGAACAGATTGTGGCATTGGATGTCGTGGTATGGGAGGCGGACACATGTCCTCCTCACTGAGATTTGAACAGCGGGGGGTCCGTCACTGATCTTCTTCATCAGCTGGTGTCTCGGTGTCGTCATCTTCTGGGTCCATGAGGGCAGACGCTTCCAGTTCACGTAGGCGTTCCGTCGAGACGTCAATAAGGTTGTCAAGCGCGGGAATAGGTAATTTTTGGCGTGCGAAATAAGGAATGACGCGAAAGGCGGCTATGGGCCGGTGCAAGACAGAGCCGTCGAGCTCGCATAAAATGTAGGCACCGCCACGGTTGCGGGACACAACAATGAGGGGACCGAGGTACCGTGGTCGCATTTTTCGGTTCAAAGACTTTTCTATTGCCGTATTTCGCATTAGAACCAAATCGCCGCGCTGAAAGTTGAAGTCTCGGATCACAGCGGCATGTTCTTGTTCAAATCGAATGGCAGCACGAAGGCGTGCCTCGAAAACGTCGGAGTGGAATTGTGCCAAATGTTCTCGGCGCTTCTGAAGTGTGATGGCACGGCGAGCGATCAGATCGGTGGTCGATAGGACGGAGTTTGGCGGGGGCAGGAGGTAAGTTGCCTCTGAGATGTCCAGGGGGAGGAGCGGGTGCGTGCCTGTGACTGCAAAGTAGGGAGAGCAGCCCGCCGGCGTACAGTGACACGGTCTGCCCAAAAAACGGAATACACGGCAGAGTGCCATCGTGACTGTTGTCCATCAGCGGCCTTGTACAAGGCTTGCCGTACATCAAAATGAGGACGTTCCGCGAGGTTCGCCTGCGAATTATAGCCGGAAATACGGATGTGCCGAACGTGATATTGCTTTTCCAAGTGTGCAAGAGCCTTTACGAATGGCGTCCCATTATCTGTAACAATTTCGCATAATGTGCCCCAGCGGCACAAGATATCTTGAAAAATCCAATCTGCCAATGATTTCGCATTCTCTCGACGTAGCGCACGGAATTCGGGATAATGCGTGAGAGAGCAGCGGCCCTGAACAAGGTATTTGAACCCTCCGCTTGGTGGTAAGTGCATGGTGTTCATATACACTTTGGCAAATATTGGTGCAGGGGTAGCAACGGTGGGTGGTATGTGAACTTTGCGAATTTGACGTTGCTGGCAGAGGAAACATGTGCGAAAGAACCAGGATATGTCACTGGCCATGTGAGGCCACCAGAAGCGCTCAGAAATAAGTGCTCGCGTCGCATAAAATCCCTTGTGCCCAATATCATCATGTGCAGAACGGAGTATGAAAAGGCGGCGGCTGGGAGTTACAACGAGCTTATGTTGATTCTGGGAGTTTTTGCGCCATAGCGAACCGTCAGCAGGATAGAACTCCATGCAGTATCGAACGAATGACTGGTATTCTGCATCAGACATGTCGGGTGGCCGTGCAAGATTGTCATGCCAAATGCGGACAAGTTCAACCCGGTAGTCGGCGAGACTGGCAGCCGCAGATCGTGGCACAAGGTCATATGACAGTGACGGTGGAGGATCCTGATCATCTGGAATTAGATCTGTGGAAAATCCAGCAATGGTGCACTGGGGTCGACAAATGTACGGGGAGTTGTTAATGAGGTGCATGAAGCCGTAAACTTTATCAACCCAATCGTCGAAGTCGTCCTCGGGTTCTGGTTTATCACCAGGCTGTGCAGGGCGTCTGGAGAGGCCGTCTGGCCGATGGGAAGTACCGGGAACATGTACGAGTGTGAAATGGAACGTGAGAATGGCAAGGATCCATCTGTTAATGCTGGCACTGGGAGCTAAATCGGGGTTTGCAAGCATCCCCTTGATGTACCGTGCATCCACTTCCACCACTATGTTGCGCAGACCGATCAAATAAATTTTCCATGCACGTAGAGGACGAAACAATCCGTATAGTTCGAGTTTTGGCTGAGAAAATCGTGCTTCTCGGTCATTGAGCGTTATCGAACCAAAACGGGCATAGAACCGGCGGGAGAGGTTCTCAGGGTCACATTGTGATACTTAGGAGGAAGCCAACGGCGATGTAGGAAGTGTCGACAGATAGAATGACAGGTGCCACGGAGGTATTTTCTTAGATATGGTGCAAAATCATTCGCACAGTATCCACAAAAACCACGGTGAGGCATCGGCATTAGTTTCGTGTTTTGAAGATTAAAAGTCTATGTCTTCAAACTAAACAGTATCTGATTGTGGGTGATCTCTTCACACTGAGTTTCGAACGGCCGCTGTGTTCCGCCCTGTCGGCACCGACTGGCAGCCGCTGCCGAGAGCGCCATGCATGCCGAGTGCTGATTCAGCCCCGGCATGTGCGGCTGTCATCGGCCCGGAAGCTACCGGAATTGAATGCGAGTCCAACGGGACCGGTCCAAACTATACCAAAATACCTACATAACCTCCCAGCCTAATAAAACAGGATATGCCAGATGGCTCAGTCCCGGCTTGAACGGGCGAACCTTGCATAAAGTGAAAACAAGGTGGACCAATATCAATTGCGGGAGCGGACCGTCTATCGCTCAGCCCTTCCTGTCCTCAGCATGGGCTTGATGTGTGCAGTAAATTTGACCAGAGGCATTGGATGATGGCTAAGATCAGAGATTTTGATAGAATTGAGGGGATGGCCCAGGCTAATCTGTCTGTCAAGTATTTAATTCAAAGGGCTATGAAAAGGAAAGTTGAACCTCTCATCCGAAGAAACGTTGACATCCCTTAATTTGACTCAATTCACTCGTTGCGCCGCCCTAGGCCTTTGACATTCAACCACTCCCTCGGAATATCTGCTCTCGTCTTTGATCCATCGTGGTTCTACTTTTCATGATCGCTATCCGTTCCACACAGCCATTGACAGGTACCCACTGGAGACAATATATTCGGGAGACTCGGCGAAATGAAATGACGCGTATTTCAAGGCTTCAGCTACTTTGCAACCCAATTGTCTGGCTTCAATACAACACTGACGCTTGATCAATCATCTCTGCCATATCCAGATCTGACAGGATTCTCGTAGGGCTATTTCAAGGAACGCCATGGGCAAAACGAGATCAGAACACAGAGCCGATCCTTCCTTCTCGAAGATTCCTCGTTCTGTTGGCTTGCTGTTCCCCACGAGGCACACACAGCACTCACTCTTGTCGTACATCCTCAAGACGACCGCTGTAGGCTCTTCCCTTCGTTCTTGCATTGGTCTCTCACCTTACGATCGATACAGAAGTGGTTCACCCGCAAGATTCGTACAGCACGACAATCAGAACAAAACAACCATGTCTGACGCGCCCATCCACTACCAGACATACAATATTTACCAGAATATCAATGGTGCGGGACAAATTGGTGAGGAAACAAACATCTTTTGATTTTCATCCAGGTGGCAGAGGAGGCGATGGTGGAGTGGGCAGCGCCTATGGACATGGTGGCGGCGGCGGAACTGGGGAGGCTCCCGCCCTGAATTACGATATCAACTCCGAGAACTTCACCATGAATCTTCTCATGCAGGACCGCTGGCCGCAAAATGCGTCCATCGGGCCACTACCGAACTCAAGGCCGGAGTTTGAGACTGGCTTTGAAGGCGTTGGTCGCCAATTTGCTGGTGTTGCCAGAAATTTTCGGCATTTTATAGGAGCGAGGCAGAGACCATACGGTGCGTTACAATTGATTTTATACTTTGCTACTTATACCACCAAGATCACTATTCTCGTCAATGTCCCTTGCCTGTTCCCAACGACGAAAGCCCGTCGTTGGGATCATACTCGTCCTTTGATGTGGGCATGACTCACCAGACTCCTGGCCCTGTGTTACCTCCATTCGATCCACTGTTCCTTCATCAACAACCTTTCAGCCAGCAAAACCCTGTGGATTTCTGGACGGGGCCGTATCCCAATCACCACTTGCGTGTGGACAGTGATCAGTTCACGCCATCGTCCGAGCACCATCATGTTCCCGCTGAAGGACCTCAAACGTTAGACGACTACTCTCGCTTCGGAGCTCTCCCCCATTACTTCCAAGCCGACCCTCTGCCGTTCAATGGCGGACCATCCATTACCATTAACCACCACAGGGAAGTGGGGCTACATATCCTGCATCGCACAGTTGCGCTAGAGGCACTATACGACTCCGCAGAACATTTTCCCCAGCCGAAATGTCATCCCAAAACGCGCACAGAGTTGCTTGACAACCTCTATAATTGGGCAATTGATCCAACCTCGCGCAATCCTATCCACTGGCTACACGGTCCTGCTGGCGCGGGGAAATCCGCCGTCATGCAGACTTAGTGCGGGCGACTACAGGAAGCTGGGCGGCTTGGCGGCAGCTTTTTTTTCAAACGCGGCCACATCACTTGTGGCAGTGCAAAAGTGCTCTTCACAACTCTTGCATATCAGCTCGCTCTCCATCGGCCTGAATTGAAAGGCCCAATATCATGGAGCGTAGAAACTGATCCCTCAGTTCTCGGTAGAGGTCTCGATGTGCAGTTGCGAAACCTCATTCTCGAGCCATGTAAATTGGCTGACAGCGCTTCACCCTCAGCCCTCCTCATTGACGGATTGGATGAATGTGACGGGCACAAGATTCAGCAAGAAATCTTGCGTTTGGTGGGATCCACTGCAGATAAGCATCACTCTGTGCTCCAGATCCTTGTTGCCAGCAGACCAGAACCACATATCCGGGAGACATTCAGACAGCAGTCCCTCCAAGGCAAGGCAGACTCCACTAACATTGAGCAGTCATTCGAGGACGTCCAGACTTACCTCTGTGATGAATTTTGCGCATTCATCATGAGCATTCCGCCATGAAGAACATCCCGACTCCATGGCCATCATTGCAGATCCTAGAAATGCTTGTTCAAAGGTCATCGGGCTACTTTGTCTATGCAGCCACAGTTATCAAGTTTGTGGATGATGAGTATTCCCGGCCATCAAAACAACTGGACATTGTGGTTCAAAATTCTATTCCTCATGATTCTGAATCACCGTTTGCCACTCTTGACCAGCTATACATGCAAATTCTCTCCAGAGTCCCGGTCCGATACCGTCCCACCCTCTGCGACATTTTGTGTGTGAAGATCCACTATCCAGAATATTTTGCTATGCAAGAGATTGATGCACTACTTGGTCTTGAACTTGGCACTGTGGAGTTGATTATCCGTCCTCTACACTCTGTGCTCAATGTACAGGCATTCCCAGGAAATGTGCTTGGGGTGCACCATCCTTCATTCCTTGACTTCCTGAAGGATGAAACATGGTCATCAAGTTTCTATGTTGGTTCCACAGAGCACAAGGCAAAATTGGGATACTCAATCCTCAGAGCACTTTCATACACATATGATGATCCTCAGAAAAACTTGGCAGATCTTGGCCTCTGCTGGTATGTGGAGGCGAATTCCCAGTCCAAGCCTATCCTAAGTCTACAATATTTAGGGAGCTCTCATTAGGATCCCCAACTTGGATTCAATTTATGACTTCCATGCCATCTTCTGCAGATCTGGTGCCCTATATTCAAATGGTCAATCCAGACTTTGTCTTCTACTATAATTCCACCAAGTACAAACAGGATGTAGAGAGGTTTCTGAGTTGGCTCAAAGTGTGTCTTTCTACTGCATGTTTCTTCTCAAGTAAATTCAGTTAGGAAGAAAATTCACCCTGTTCCTGAGGCTCTAATCCACTGCTGGGAAGATTATCACTTTGTTTTCCTCTGCAAAGAGTTTCAAGAAAAAATCACGGCCAATGTACTCCAAGAACGCAGGAAGCTGGATCCGGAAACCAATGACAGCGACACTTTAGCACTGTCCCTCAGCAACATATATGCTTTGTATTCTCAGATGACGGGTGAAGTGCACACCATAGTTGCAGCCTGTCGGGAGTGTTTGTCCCAGTCTCCCGACCTAGTCCGCATCTTCCTTGCTGGAAGACTGCTTACCCCTGATCTAAGATATCTATGCTATACCTATTCCAACCAATTGTTTAGAACCCACCTTGTGTTGGATCTATCTTGGGACACCATTCTGGGGTGCTTCTGTTCTCTCCCGCCCACTCATAACCAATAAATCTTTGTTTTTTCACACACTTTTCCTGTTCCTGCCTGCACTTTGCTGGGAGCTAGACCATCTCTACCCAGCAGCCATGGTTTCTCGAGATTTGGCTTGTGGATTTCTTCGACTGATACAGCAGATTGGACAAGGAGAACAGCCCATGGAATTATGGTAAGCAGAATCATGCCAAGCATAATCTCAGCTGGACACATCCCAATTTTCTGCAGGAGAATTGTGGGATATTATGATAGGCATGGCTGTGAATGGGGCCGCCACATCAGATCCTCTCCACAACCAGACCCTGAGTTGCTGCAGAAACTTGATCAATTTTTTCCACCATGGGATGTGTTTTCAAAAAAGGATTATCTTGAACCTGTGGAATTCTATGATGTGATTCAATGGCTGAAGGTGAGCTATTTATGACACACTGGAGGCCAATTCTCATCGCTCTGCAGAGATCCCCCAACCCTCAACCTGACTTGATTGACTGTTGGCAAGGATATCTGGCTGAGAGTATTGCTCGACAACGCAAGAATCACTATAATACGGAGAATTATAGTGATGATGTGCTGGAGGAGAGGTGGCAGGACCATTTGAAGAGGGAGGCATCCTTTCACGGACCACCTCAGGAAGAAGTGATCAAATGCTGGGAGAGAGTATTGAGGAAAGCCAGGGAAGAGGATGAGAATGACAGCAATGAAGATAGTGATGTGAGTGATAGTGAAGATGGAAGTGATTGTGAGTAGTATAATTGTACTATAAACAAGATGAGCCTCTGCTTCGCTCCGGCATGCAGGAGTGCAAGAGAAAACAGAGGCACAAATCCGATGTGCAAGGCAAATTATGGCCATGCAAGGGCTTAAAAAAGAGACATGAAGAGAGGTGGGCTTCGATCTCAGTTCCACCGAGAATTAGGTGCCACCACAGAATTTTTTGAGATAGAAAGGGAGCTTTATTCACCTCAGGGATGTAGGGAGCGTTGCATCAAGATGTTACATGGCCCCGGGTATGTAAACACAGCCACAAAGAAGAAAAATAGATAACCTCAGCCTAGCAGAGGAAGAGCATACAATGAGAAATGGTTTCAAGAGCAACAGAGGTAACCGCCCCATCACACAACCCCGGGATTTGAGAAGGAACAGTAACAATACATCGGATGGTCAGAGAAATGGTACTGAAGAGACCCGAACCAGGATAGAGATCGCCAAGTAATATCACAGCAGACAGGTTGAGTTCCAGTACTACTAGTAGGTGGTGGACAACACGGGAGGAGCAGAGTGATGCATGGGCAAAAGAATACCATTCCGAAGAAGTGAGCGGTGTTTATATGGAAAGAATTTTGCCGGATGAGCTACGTGGCCACCCGGCAAGATGTATAAATTCACATGGCGCCGTGGGCTGCAGTAACTGCGATCCGCTGCGGCCTGCGAGAAAGAACTACGCATGGGTCAGCTGTTTTGTCGGAGATCATCAGAAGGCAGGACAGAAGGAGTTAGATTAAGAGGACGAGCAGAGAAAAGCAAAAGAGGATAGTCAGTTTGCAAACAGCAGGAGACAGAGGAGGAGGCTATATGGAGAAAGGAGCAAATAGGTACAAATTGATGAGCACTGCCAAACGAGCAAAATCTTAAAGAACAGTTAATTTCTTACTATCTTATTCTGAGACATGTGTCAAAAAAGCTGCAGTTCAAAAGTTGAGAACGTAAGATGATACATTGGAGGGTGAAGGGAAAATAAACACATCTGTATTTTGTCTTGCTTTAGCCTGGCTCCTACAGATGAGCTCTCTCTCCTCCAAAACAGCCTGCTCACAAATTTACAGTAAACTGGGCGACTTGCGATCAAAGTTGAACATCAAAACTGAATCCATCTTCCTCTATAAAATTACAGCTCAAATCAAAAAAAATAACCTTAGACTGGCTGAGCATGGCGGTCTGACTCTATGAACCGCAAACCTGTATCTAGCAACTCCCACTTTAGATTTATTTGAACACTAATTGCTAAAATACTGCAGAAGGAGTGCTAATGCATCTGCTTTTATCTGACCTTTGATAAAAAATGAGAATTAATGGCACTGTGCTGCTTGAACTTCTGTTGTGTCTGACTTTTTTCACAGGGCTGCAAGCCTGTTCCACCATGGATCTCAAACCTCATGCAACATCCTCATTGAAATAATAAAATTCACAGGTTGCAGATGCGGGCCACTTCATCAGTCCTGAGTTTACACTAGCAATGCCCCAGCAGTCAATCCTCAGAGTTAAAATTATCTGCTCAAATCCCAAGAAATTCGCTAAAAAATTTCAGCATGAATTCCGTGCCGACAGAAACATAGGGGTACACGTAATGATTTGACAGCATGATGTGACTGCTGGCGCGTCGTGACCAATCACTTTCTTTTTTTTTTTTTTTTTTTTTTTTTTTGGAGCGTTTGGTATAATGAGTCTCAGTCTGCAGAAGCATTCCAAGGTCATCCGCTATTTCTGCTGGTTGTGAGCCAGGTCTTGCCAGGGAAGTTTGCTCAGGAGAAAATGCCGTTACGCACTATTTAATACCAGTGTGGGACTCTGACCCGAAAAAAATTAACCTATCCCGTGCCTATCCGTCATGGGCCGTATACCCACTAAAACCTCCTCATTTATCCAGTCATCTGGCAGAGAGTCTTCATCTAAGAGAATACCGCTCCATGTACTTAGTACCATTTGTTTTTGAAAAGCAAGTGATCCGAATTTATTCCTATCAGTAAGAAGTCGGTCGCGTGTTAAGAGTGAATTGACTGCTTTCAACCATCTGTTGTGAATTTCTGTTGTTGTCTGTGTTCTATCAGGATTTTCAATTACTCGTCCGTGGCGAAGGTTCCATATCAAATGCCATGCGACAGAGACAAGGATCGTAAATAATCGTCCCTTTTCAGGGAGAAGGACACCTCTGTCAGATCTGAATGTGACAAGATTACAACCTAGTATCAATCCCCAGTTTAGTGTCGGCCACTGTTGGTATTTTTTCGACCAAAGTTGTTGTGTCAAGGCCCAAATTAGTCCTTGGCCAGGGGCATTACAAGCTAACGCAATGTGTTCGAGGGTTTCTGGAACATGGCATGCCCGGCATTCTGCTCGCATGGTTAAGTTCTCAATGTGGAGCCAGAATTCACCCACTCTAAATGTATTATGTATACATTTCCACAGAAATTCTCGCGTCAAGCGTTGCAGAGTCACTGAACGTATTGACTTCCAAATCATTTCATCAGATGGAGTGTAATGGGAAGTTTCTTGAACAGAACACCGTATTCGATCCAGATTTACAAAAGTATATTTACGTTGGGGTTTCGGGCGGAGTTTCCGTATAATCTTGGTGAACAATCTCTGCGACCCTTGTGCTAATAAAATTCCTGGGTTCTCGAACATGAGGTCAATTTCCGTATCAATTTCGACACTCCGGATCTCAAGCTGAGTTGTCAATTTAGCTTGGTTATCTGCCACTCTTTTAAATCTAACTCGGGCGACTCTTTCATTGAGTCTTGCCAATGCAGCTTTTAACAGTGTAAATTTTGGATCTAAAAGATCATTCTCGAATTTCTTTCTTTCTTTTACTAAAGCTCTGATGAGGAAATCAGAGGAGGAGCAAATGAGAAGCGGAATATTCCTTTCTGTGCTGTGCAAGATGAAAATTAGACCTCCCAACAGTGCTGATGAGAAGTTCTTTTGGAATTTCGGGCCGGTCAAAAGTAATGGAGAGGGCTTCCGTATAATTGGTAGTTTCGGTAACTGTCTTGAGTACGACGTCAATAAGTGGTTGTGACCAATCACTTTCTCTCTTGCTTTTTTTGCCACCACCGCCACCATTCGGTTCCAATGTTCACATCGTCCTCGCCAGGCCCTTTCGCCCTGCCCTCTTTGTCGTCAGCATCGTGCTTGCCACTGAGCATGCCGGCACGCATGTGGTCCTCAGTTCCGGTGAGCACAGTCGCGCTGTTGCCCGCACCCATGCCTAAAATATGTTACATACAGGATAACCCCTTCCTATGCAGAGTTTTGCTCTTGGATGGGAGGTTGCGCGTGCAGTGGCATGGGCCGAGGCCGACACATGGAAAGAACAAAATCCCGACATGTCAAATCCAAAAGCGGAAGATGCAGAAGAACTTGAGGAAGAGCTCATCGCGTCCCAGCTCTCACGCCTCGAGCACATGTTGGAGCAGACTGGGTGGAGGAGTTTGCGTGGTTCACATCAAAGGTGGTGTATATGTCCCGTCTATTCCTCCTTCTGTACCTCTGGCAAGCATGCGAGACGCGCCGGCATGCTTCATTGTTCCCCAGCATGTAAGGGACGTAGCATTTGACTGGTTCCGCCTGCCGTCCCATCGTGCCCTTCCCTCCCTCTTCTTCCCTCCTTCCCGCCCACCGCCCCTCCTCCTTTGTCCCTTGTTCCCCGCTCCCTCCTCATTCTCGTCCCTGCTTCCCACCCCCTTTCTTTCCCTCCTTCCATCTTTCTCCTGCTTTACCCTCCCATCTCCTTCCCGCTTGCTTGCGTGCTCGCTAACACCCGCTCCCAGATCCCCGTCCCCATGGTTCATAGCACCCCCGCCGAGCGCGACGACGCTGACGCTGCCGTAGAGGTGGCCCTCCAAATCTGCTCCTGCAGCCTCCGCTGCCTTCTCCTCCAGCGCTACGATGAAAGGGAATGACAAAGGGACGTCTGCCCCGCCCCACATCTCACTGCGACAATACTGACCAAGTGGACAGCAGGCACTGGCGCGCGCGGATGGGGCGGGGCAAGTTTCGCACCCGCTGCCATAGTGTCAACGTCGGCAAAGATCCGAGCGTTCCCCGTGCAACGGAGCGGTCGGAACGCCGCCCTGCCTCCTTCCGCTTCACCGTCTGCATCGGCATCTGCGTCGTGGGAACCGGCCGAAGGCGCGGTGGGCGAGGCAGTGGACGCGGTGGGAGCGGTGGAAAAGGAGGGAGAGGGGAAGGGCAGTGGCGGGGACGAAGCGGAAGCGCGTGGAGGAGGAGGACGCAGATGGGGGGATGCAGATGCGGTGGATTCAGACGCTGAGGATGCGGATGGTACGTCCCTCTCTTCACTCTTTTTCCCTTCCGCTCCGCTCCCTTGCCTTTCTTCCCTGCTACTCTCTAAATAACTCGGATTCCAGAGGTGCCCAAGCCCTCACCAAAGCCGAGCGCGCCCAGAAGGCTCTCGACGATGTGGATGACACACATTCCAAGCGGTTCCCGGTGGTGATCGTGTCGTACGACCTTATTATCAAGGATCGGGCGTTGATTGGGGGGATCCCGTGGGGGTGAGTGTCGCGCCGTGTCTCTGTCCTCGTGCTCGGGTCGCCTGTCTCTTGCGCCCATCTCGCGATGCGCTTGCTTGACCCGCTCGCTGATGCTTCCACAGATACATCGTCGTCGACGTGGGCCACCCCTTAAGCACATGAATTGCGTGCTTATGTGCGAGATTAAGAAGTATAGTAGTGCGGGGAGGATGTTCCAGCCGTGACGCCGTTGTGTGTACGTATCTCTCGAGTTTTTCTGCTCTCCCCCTGTCTCCAGCAGGTGTGCGAGGCCGTGTTTTACGTCGCTTTGAACGGAGTACAGTGGACGCGAAGGCTGCACTGACGTGTCCGCCTGTGATTAGTGATCTCAAAGTTCGGTTCGGGAAATCGGTTCGAACCCGAACCGGACTGAACTGAACGCGAAGTTCAGGTTCAGGTTCAGCAAATGGCTGAACCTGAACCTAAAGTTCGGTTCGGGGTTCGGGACAAGTAGGAGATTGCCGAACGCGTTCGAACGCGTTCGAACTTCCGAACCTGTCAGAAAAATTTCCCGACAGGCGTTTGCGCACAAACCATACCAAACTGGTTTAAATTTCATCTCCGTTATCCCTGCAGGCAACAATCTTACCTGCTGTGTGTCTAACCAGGTACCAATCCTGCTGCCCGCCATTATAATTCTGATATTTCGTGATTTACATACACATCCTCATCCTATAAAGGTGTAGTACAATGTTGCTCTTCCCTCAGTTCGTTTCGCTCCTTCAATTCTCTCATCGACTACTTTCGCCGGTGACCAAGGTTGCGGGCCGTCGTCTCCGCTTCTTGGGTAAGCACAAGTGCACGTACGGCAATGCACACGTAAGTGGTGCAGATATTGTACAATCACCAACAAATTCATGTAGTGCAGACCCCTGGGGGGGAGGTTCAGGATGGAGAAGGTTGGGGGTGTTACTTATACATGTAGTTCATCTTTTACCGTCGAAAAATCGGAGATACGCACAAATGGGGGAAAAAGTTCGGTTCGGGCGTTCGAACGCCAGTGAACGCTGAACCGAACCCACTGAACCTGAACCTGAGGTTCAGGTTCAGGTTCAGGGAATTGCTTGAACTGAACCGAAGTTCAGGTTCGGCGTTCGGAAAAATTGTGCCCGAACCTGAACTGAACCGAACTTTGAGATCACTACCTGTGATCGTTGTCACACACGTATGCACTTCGCTTTTTACTTTTTTACCCACTTTCGTCTTTACATTCATGTGTGCCAAGTTTTATTTCATACTTTGCGCCCTTTCGGGCACCTCGCCAACACAGGCTCTCCGTGCTTTCTTTCCTGCTCTTCCTCCCTCCCCTCCCATGTTTCCTTCTCTATTATCTCTCCCGGAAGAGTCTTTACCCGTGGCAGCGATGAAATCTAATTGCAAATAGTTTTCGTGTGCTAAGGAGGAGATTTGCTAGAGGGCATAGCGGTCCCAGGATACGCCGTTCTCGACCTATTGAAAGCAATGTCCAGTCGGTGTCTTCAGCGCGCTATAGCCTCGCGATCTAACACGAAAAGAAAATCAAGTGACAAATAAATATTAGAAGAATATACTCACTCTCGATTGTAGACAAGCCATCAAATTCATACCCCATGCAAGTTTGAGCAAAATCTCGCAGCGTTCTTGACTGCTGACAAGTTCGAAACGCGCGAAAGCATACCCGTTCTCGGTGAGCATCCCCAAAGGTTCTGACACAAACGAGAATTCCACGACGTGTTTCCCGTCCTGGTCAGCACTCCAGTGTTGGTGTCTTGTCAGAGTTTAAACTGGGGATAACGTTGGTGCCAGCTCGGAGATCCAGCGCATGAGGCCTCTGCGAGCAATTATTTTGAAGCCCAATCTCGATATCTTGATCATTGGACCTATATAGGCAGATACATGGATCGAATTGACGGCGCTGAAGGAAAAGTTAGTTGAAAACCATTGTCAATTTTATGAGTACCGGGGCGAGGGAATTTATAGATTATGTAGCCAATGGCCAAAAGCGATAGACTTCTATAAAGTGCCCATCGAGTTTTGCTCTCCCGTAGATTTAAAACGAGGATTGAGACAGCGGTTGATGAAGGTGCATCAAGGTGAGAAGATAGTCCGAGATTTCATCCGAAAGGTTGAATCTTTGGCGAGGCAGAAAGAGTTGTTCATGATTTTTGGGAAGGAGTCTCAAGTCAAGTGGCTGGATAAAACGATGAGCCCTGGAGATTAAACACTTGATCAATTACTTAAATGGGCAATCTGGATTCGCGATGAATTGACCTGAAGTTTGATCTCAAGGAATATACAGAACGACAGTCGCAAACTGTGACCATGGGGATCAGTTCATCGGAGACAGTAGCTGGGTAATCTGAGGACAAGGACCCGGCGGAGATGGTGCCGTTGATCAAGAGTGCACTGGAAGCCATTTGTTAATCAGACGAAGAGATCTACCAGTTGAGAGCGGAAAACGAATGCGTTGATTGTACTGAGATAGGACATCAAATTCAAATTGTCCAGAGAGAGAAAGACCCAAGAATCCTGGTCAGCGCCGCCAGATACTTTGACGCGGCTGCCTGCCAATGACAAGAAACCCTCGTACATACTTGAGCCAAATTCACATCCTGACCTATGTCCAATGTCCGGTAAACTTTATTTTATCCGAACGTCTCATTGTGCGAAGATGAGTGCTGTCTCATTGTTTTGCTTGAAAACTCTAATGTCTCGGCTTCGTCCGCGCTTACCAGTAAAGATGATCCAGCAAATGTTCATTATATTTCGAAGACCGTCCTGAAAACAGTCAATCAACATTCAGAGTCCAGATGAGCACCATAAACCCTGCTTCGATTTTAAATAAACGGATGCTGGATGATACCATCTGTAGTAATCGACTTGCGGTGGAAGGACATTTCACAAAAGAGTCCAGCTTAGCGTGTTAGATTGCATGTGTCTCGAAAAGTATAGTATTTCTGGATTCGGAAGGCGAGACATCAGGCGCACTCAGATAACACTGGTACAGAGCAGCGGAATACAGGTGCTATGGTAGGATAGGCGCTCGCTTCACTCAAAGGACAATCGTCCTCGACAATGAGCACGCTAACCACTACACCCGCCGCCCGTCGGTCTAGCTTCCCCCTTGTGCCCCTCCTCGCCTCTACATCGATACCCGCCTCCGGCTGGCTCTAACCGATCGAATAGTAGCCCGCATCCGCACCACGATCCGGAGCAGTGCCCACGAGGGTAAATGTCGGAGCGCATGGTACCCTGCCTCACTACCACTGCTTCTGAGATCGGCCCAGCAAAGTTGCATGCAGGCGGAAAATCGGGTCCGGCAGCCGTGCGTGCTCAGATATCCCCTCATGGAGCGCGCGGCGGTCGAATGGTGGCACCGTCTAAGCGTCGGGGCGATGACTATCCCATCCGTCTCCTCGCTACCGCGCGCCGTTCGCGCCGTTCGCGGCAAGAGTATCGAATCGCGGGCAAGCGCCAGGCGCATCAGTCCGCAGTCTCGCACTCCTCCAGTACGTCACGCGCCGAATGGAAGAGGTACATCCCCGAAAAGGGACCTCCATCGCACATTGCGGCCCATTGCCGCATCGCCGTTGCTTCCCAGAGCATGATATGCACGGTGTACAGTCCCGTGGACCTCCAGGGCATCGCCGGTGGTGGGTGATATGCCTCGGATATGGAACGGGGCACAGGCGGGCGGAGACGATGCGGATACGGCGCATCGACTAAATGCCATGTGCACCCTCTGCGCCTCAGCGCATCGATCGTGGGCAATCCCCCACCGTCTCGTACTCCCCCCGCAGTACACCATCCATGGCAAGGAATAGGATGGAATTGAGAATAAGCGTACCTGTGGAGTAGGCGGCTTGTCATCGAGCGATCGGGACGTCCGTATTCCTACGGGCTCTGTGTGGGCGGGGTCAGCGCGTGGAGGGAAGGAAGAGCGAGGAGGATAGGAACAAGCGGCAGAAAGTGCACCCTTCACCCATTCCCCATTGCGCGACATGGGACGCCGCCGCGCACCGTAGCACACCATACCCAGTCTGATGGAGTGACTGCTTTTCACTGATGGTGGGCGGTAAGGGTCTGATCTGCGCCATGTGATGACGAGATGCCCGCGCCAATACAGCCAAGATCGGACACGGATGATGTACATGCGAAGCTTCTGTGCCAGACCAACACTCTGGACTGCGCACCACCCATAGTTCTGGCCACGCTGGTGCCAGCCGCTGCGACAAGCCTGCCCATGTCTCACGTCCAAAAAAAAAAAAACAGGAACGAGGAACGAGGAAGGAAAGGGAAAGGAGTTATGGACGTACCATGTAACCGATCTCCAAAACTCTTTGCAGTCCTCCGATGAGGATATATACGAGCACACCGGTCAGACGGGAGGACACCGCCACCAAAGTGAAATTCGAGGCTACTCTAGAATGGTCGGGCGGTTCGTTTTCGTTGCAAAGCCAGAGTATAGGATCTGAAAAGCATTTCATTTGATGAGCGTCAAGGCCAAAAGGCTCGTAAGTCACGCCGTGACCGTGACTGCTAACCTCTCTCTCGACAACATCATCCCGCGCCAATCTCGTGCTCCCAATCCAGCGTGCTATGCTGCCTGGACATATCGTCCGGATTGATTTCTGGTCCTTGTATTCACTGTTCTCATTCTGCTCCTCTGGTCCTCCAAGTGCAGTTCACCATGTTTAATGGGACGATCTTATCATCACCGGAGGCAATTACTTCGGTATCTCGGTTCCTTCTCTTTCCCCTTGTTATAATTCTCTTCCTTGCCATTGTGTGCCTGTGCAGGACACTGGCGCATCGTTTCTCACACAACCGCCGGCCTTTCACCACCAACGTCCCAGGGATACTCTGGCCGCGATCTAATCAAGAGTGAAGAATAGCAAGACTAGACGATAATTTTTGCGGGCGAAAGGGTAACAGGTTTGGGCTACTTGTTTTTTTTTCCCTTCACTTCTTTGGATGCTGCTGGTGATTTTGAGAAGTGGGTGAATCTGTGGGATCACGTTGCGGGAAGGCAGCACGGCGTCTGCTATAGTGTCCTAGTCTAATCGTTCCCTTCCTTTCGTCTTTTGCTTTCGTCGCACCCGTCCCATTCCCTATATTTTCAAGGTACACTAACGCTGCCGTAACTCCTTGGTAATTCCATCAAGGTATTGTCCTTTCGTCTTCAAAGATTTATGTGCACGTGGCGCTGCAGACACAAATACAGGTGGGAGGTGGCCACGCCCTAAAGCTGCGTGTCACTAGACAGCCAATAAGGATGATTCAAAGTAAGTTGGGGTGCAATATGTGTTCACCATTCGTTTCTTCCTCATCTCCTCGGCCTCCGTTTTTTGCTTACGGCCAATATTCTTTGGACACCGACACCTCGACCTGTGTCCCGTAAGATACAATTATTCAAAGCGTGCTAATACAAAATCCGGATTACAGGTTCTACTGGAACTCGGAAGCAAATTTACGATTCAGCTCGCTCGCAATCTTGCCCGCAATGGGTCCCACATTCTTTGTGACTTCAATCTGCACATACTCGGTGACACCGCTTACACACGGCTTGTCTTTTTTAACTTTCGCTAGCACGCGGCTGGGTGTCTGGCCTGCCTTTTCATCACTTTGGACGCGGCGCTTTCCAGATTCAAGGTCGCATTGATCTCCTTGTACCATGCTTGTTCCTCAATGATGCCTATCTTACAAACTGTCCCACTTCTCTCGCCTACAAGTCCCTCTTCACCCGTGACGATGCTTTGTTCTGCCCTGTATCAATCAATTGCGTTCGCAAACGTCCTCTGATCTTACCGCGACTTGGAAATACACTTCTAGCGACTCACTGTCAGAACGGGTGGACTTGAGATTATCCTCGCGTTCCAATAACTGAAATGGATAGAGGCAATTCATATCTCCAGCTCGTACTCAAAATCCTTGCATTTAATTGTATTCCGCGCCTTCCTGAGGGTTCTCGGCGCGTCCTTCTGAATCATTTTCTCACTCTCTCCTTCTACTTCGAGGACTAGCCTGCCCTATCGACCGACATACTCATCTGCCACAGTACTTACCGTATCTGCAACGTCAGTCTTTCGCTTATGTTTCCACGTCTGTAAGACTGCGGGCCCTGCTTTCCGCCCCTGTTCGCGCGAATGTTGATGAGGTGCAACGGGTACAACTTACTCCCGTACCACAGGTCTGGAGCTGGCTCTTTGTGTGAACTCATATACTGCTGCAAAGGGCGTTTGGTAGTTGCAAGGCCCCGGATTATTGTCCAATGGTCGCAGTCCTATCCGCCGAAAGTTTCAGATTTCCCGCGCTCTAAATTCATGGGAGTAGATCTCTGTTAAGTCTCGACCCTTGTGGTGGTCGGCTGCTATGCACCCCTGCTACCGGATCACAGGGCCGGACTTCCCTCTCGAGCATTCATCGTGCGAACGTGCATGCTGTCTGATGTCTGCTGTCCGCCTGCTGTTACCCACGAGGCGGTGCACTGTAATCAATCTCTCCTTCGCCTCTGCCTCCATCCCCAGTACGCTGCTTTTGTTTTCTGTTCAAGTGATAAAGTACTTGTTGAGACAAATCTCACACAATCCACACCAGCAATGCTTCGCCGGGGTAATGAATCCCAAACCGTTAATAACTATATCTCCGGTACGAGAGAAAAAGGTGGGAACGACCATAGTATCACTCACTTGCGCCCAGGAGGGGTAGGAGGTGCTGGTGGCACAGGTAACGCACAGGGTCAAGGCGGCGGTGGAGGGACAGGGGAGGGTCCCACGTTGAATTATGCATTCGATACAGTGGGGAGCCTCACCATAAACAACCTGTATGTCTCTCAAGAGTGCTCTGTCTTCTCTCTGAGACGTCCATTCTCAAGAACTGTAGTGGCTTGCAGATTCACGACTCGAATTTATACACGGTTTCCGGCGACGTGTCACTCATGATCCAGAACAGCCAGTCGCACGATTCATTCCACCTTCCAGCGTCAGGCAGGAGCCTGGAGATCGAAGCCGGCTGGTCTGAGAGATCGGGCCGTGAAATTTCAGGCCCCACGAGGAATGTACGTGGGCAGGGCCATGAGATAGGCACCCGGCCCACACCGTACAGTACGTTTTCAATGAATTCTGCATGTTTCTGGTTCTCATACCGCAAAGGCATATCCTTCCGCCCCCGTCCTTCAATTACAAGTTCGGCTGAACAAAATCCGTCCTCAAGCTCACATACATTTTTCTCGGCACCAGCAGTTGATCTGTTTTCTCATTCTACTTCCCAATTCAGTCGCACGCAAATTTCATCACCCACTACCCTCCCGCCCTTTCCCCTTTGGTGTTCCTCTATCTGGTCTACAGTTTACACAACCTTCTGAATATCTGCCTCGCATCAATCAAGATGATCTCCACCACATCTCGAGTTCCCCCCAGTACCAGTATGAATCAGCTCCATCCAATCCACAGCCCACGAGTCCGGTTGGAAATTCACACTCCCATGATGGCACCCACCTCACTGATTTCACAACTTTGCCTTCCTGGAATCCAGGCAAGGAGTGTCCATACCATCCTATTGACCTACCACGATCCATACACAGTGGCACATTCATCACGGCAGAGAATGTCCATCAGCAGAATGGGGAAGTAGGGATACATATACTTTCTCGTGGAATTGCTCTGGACGCACTGTACAACTCTGCAGAGCGTTTTCCTCAGCCAAGATGCCATCCCGAAACACGCACAGAATTGCTTGAAAAGCTATATCACTGGGCGACTGACCCAAGCACTGCCCACTCCATCCATTGGCTTCATGGTCCTGCAGGGGCCGGAAAATCAGCAGTCATGCAGACGCTGTGTGAACGCTTACAGGATGCTGGCCAGATCTGTGGGAGCTTTTTCTTCAAACGAGGCGACCAAATGCGTGGCAATGCGAAAGTACTCTTTGCAACTCTTGCTTACCAGCTTGCTATCTGTCAGCATGAATTGAAGGCATTGGTCTCACTGAATGTAGAACTAGATCCTTCGGTTCTCGGGAGAGGTATGGATGTGCAACTACGCACTCTGATTGTTGAGCCGTGCAAATGGCTCCAGAACAAGTCTCCTCCTGTTCTCCTCATCGATGGATTGGATGAGTGTGAAGGGCATCATATTCAGCAAGAGATAATCTGTTTAATACAGTCCACTGTAAACAGCCACTTCTCCAGGCTCCGGATTCTTGTTGCCAGCCGACCCGAAGCACATATCAAGGAAACATTTGAGGAGGAGATCTTCCAAGGAGTAACTCATTCCACCAATATTCAGCAGTCATTTGAAGATATCCGGACTTACCTCCGCAATGAATTTTCACGCATTCATTGCAAGCATTCCACCATGAAGAACATTCCGACTCCATGGCCATCACCACAGATCCTAGAAATGCTTGTCCAAAGGTCATCAGGCTACTTTGTCTATGCAGCCACAGTTATCAAGTTTGTGGATGACGAGTATTTCTGGCCCTCCAAACAACTGGACATTGTGGTTCAAAATCTTAATCCTCATGATTCTGAATCACCATTTGCCACTCTTGACCAGCTATACGTCCAAATTCTCTCCAGAGTCCCAATCCGATACCATCCCACCCTCTGCGACATTCTGTGCATGAAAATCCACTATCCGCAAAATTTCAGTATGCAAGATAGTGATGCACTACTTGGTCTCAAACTTGGCACTGTGGAATTGATTATCCGTCCTCTGCACTCTGTGCTCAAAGTACCTGCACTCAGGAGAGAATCACTTGGGTTCACCATGCCTCATTCCTTGACTTCCTGAAGGATGAAAAACGGTCATCATGTTTCTATGTTGGTTCTGAGGAGCACAAGGCAAAATTGGGACACTTAATCCTCAGAGGACTTTCATACACATATGATGATTCTCAGAAAAACCTGGCAGATCTTGACCTCTACTGGTATGTGAAGGTGCATTCCCACTCTGAGCCTATCCTAATTCTGCAATATTTAGGAACCTCTCACACTTATCCCCAAATTGGATTGAATTCATCACTTCCATGCCACCTTCTGCAGATCTGGTGCCTTATATTCAACTGGTCAATCCAGACTTTGTCCTCCACTATAATTACACCAGTCACCAACAGAATGTAGAGAAGTTTCTGAGTTGGCTCAAGGTGTGTCTTTCTACTGCATGTTTCTTCTCAAGTAAATTTAGTCAGGAAGAAAATTCACCCTATTCCTGAGGCTCTAATCTGCCGCTGGGAAGATTATCACTTTGTCCTCCTCCATGAAGGGTTTCAAGAAAAAATCACAGCCAATGTACTCCAAGAACACTGGAAGCTGGATCTGAAAACCAATGAGAGCGATACTTTTAGCACCATCCCTCAGCACCATATATGCTTTGCATTCTCGGATGATGGGTGAAGTGCCTACCATAGTTGCAGCATGTCAGGAGCTTTTGTCCCAGTCTCCCAACCTAGTCTGCATCTTCCTTGCTGGAAGACTGCTTACCCTTGATCTAAGCTATCTAGACAATGACAATTCTGACCAAGTGTTTCGTACCCACATTGTGTTGGATCTATCCTGGGACACCATTCTGGAGTGTATCTGTTCTCTCTGCCCACTCATAACCAACAAAGCTGTGTTTTTTCACACACTTTTCCTGTTCATGCCTGCACTTTGCTGGGAACTAGACCATCTCTACCCAGCAGCCATGGTTTCTCGAGACTTGGCTTGTGGATTTCTTCGACTCATGCAGCAGATTGGACGAGGGGAAAGGCCTATGTGGTTGTGGTAAGCAGAATGCCCAAGGATAATCTCAGCTGAAAAGATATTCATTTTCTGCAGGTGCAAATTGGAAAATTCTGAGAGACATGGTCGCAGATGGGGTTGCCATATCAGATCCTCTCCACAACAAGACCCTGAACTGCTACAGAAACTTGATCAATTTGTTCCACCATGGGATGTGTTTTCAGAACGTCAGTGTCCTCTTGAACCCATAGAATTCTATGATGTGATTCAATGGCTGAAGGTGAGTTTCCATGCACTGGAGGCCAATTCTCATCGCTCTGCAGACATCTCCCAACCCTCAACCTGACTTGATTGACCGTTGGCAAGGATATCTGGCTGAGAGTATAGTTCAAATACCTAAGTCTGACAGACATCCTGTGGATTATAGTGATAATGCGCTAGAGAAAAGGTGGCAAGACCATTTGAAGAGGGAGGAATCCTTTCATGGACCACCTCAGGAAAAGGTGATCCAATGCTGGGAGAGTGCATTCATGAAAGCCTAGGAAGAGGATGAGAATGGCAGCGATGAAGACTAATGCCAGTGACAGTGAAGATGGCAGTGATTACAAGTAGTATTATTGTGCTAAAAAGTCCTTAATTTTATTCTGAGACATCTGTCAAAATAGTGGAACTTCAAAAGTTGAGAGCATAAGATGATACATTGGAGGGTGAAGGGAAAATAAACACCTGTATTTCATCTAGCTTAAGCCTGGCTCCTACAGATGAGTTCTCTCTCCTCCAAAACAGCCTGTTCACAAATTTACGGTAAACTGGGCGACTCGTGACCAAAGTTGAACATCAAAACTGAATCCATCTTCCTCCATAAAATAGACAGGATGCGCAAAGCCGCATGCAGCTTTTTCGGCTCGCAAGCTGAAGCGCAGGTGGCTTTTCTTTTTTTGGCTCCGGTGGTCAGAGGGTGTCATTCAACAATCATAGTGATATCCTAGAGCGAAAAAAGTATATTGCCGTGTGCAGCTTTGAAAGCCGCATGCGGCTTTTGCGCATCCTCTCTAATTACAACTCAAATCAAAAACATAACCTTAGACTGGCTGAGCATGGCAGTCTGACTCTATGAACCACAAACCTGTATCTAGCGACTCTCACCTTAGATTTGTTTGAACACTAATTGTTAGAATACTGCAGAAGGAGCACCAATGCATTTGATTGAATCTGACCTTTGATAAGGAAAGGGAATTTATGGCACTGTGTTGCTTGAATTTCTGTGTATCTGATTTTTCGCACTTGGCTGCAAGCCTGTTCAATCATTCTCAAACCTCATGCAACATCTTTGAAATAATAAGGCTCACAGGTCGCGGCGGATGCTGACCGCTCCATCAGTCTTGAATTCACACCAGGAATGTCCCAGTGGTCATTCCTCAGAGTTAAAATTATCTGCTCAAATCCCCAAGAAAGTCGCTGAAAAACTTCAGCGTGAATTCCGTGCCAATGGAAAGATAGGGGTACACATAATGATTTGACAGCGTGATGTGGCTACTGGCGCGTCGTGACCAATCACTTTCTCTCTTGTTTTTTTGCCACCACTGCCCACCACTGCCACCATTACATTGCAATAGTGTCGTTCAAAGTTACCATTTTCACCTCATTTTCATCTCATTTTCATTCTCATTTTCATTTTCATTTTCCAAACAGGAAGACAAAAATGAGCGCAAAAATGAGCATTTTTGTGAAAATGAGCCCGTAAGGTCATTTTCGCCAAAATGCTCATTTTCGTCGTCCTACTTGCTCTCATTCTTGTGCCGAGAATTAGAACTCCGCACCGGGCTTTGATCTCATCATTTCCCTTTGTCCTTTCCCTCCACACTCGTTTGCATCGTACTTCTCTGGCCTATCGGCTGCTACCCTATTTTCAGCTGAATACCCTTCGTATATCCCATGGGCCGGACCTCCCCAAAGAAATCGCGTAAAAAGGCGCCTGCAAAGTCCAGTGCCACTCGCAGTGGCGGTGACCGCTCCCCCGTCACGAAGATGGCTAGAGCACCTGCCAAACGCCAGGTTAAAGCTCCTAAGAGAGACGATGAGATCGTCGTAGACACTAGGAACGAGACCGGAGCAGCTCGCGTGTTCTGGGACAAACGCGGACGCATTGATCGCCTGCTCAACTGGCTTGCCACGAACGTTAACGAACGTCTCAAAGTCTTCTCGGACTCCACGCAGGACGCTAGTGAGCAGGGCAGAAAGAAGCAGACATCCAAGACGGTGAAGATGTCCTACTATATGATGATGGCGGATGCTGTCTTCTCCGTCGACGAGGATGAGACTGTCCGTGCGGATTACAAACAGCATCCCGAACACTATGGTAAATCTGTCGAGAATGTACTCGCAAGGTATGTTGTCCATTTCTGTTCTGACGGTTTATTGCACACTGCCGAATGTTTAGGCTCCGAAGGCGCTACAGAGAGGCAAATCAAGCTCTCGGACAGACGGGTGCAGGTCTCCGAGTCGAGGACGTAACCCCTGGCAGCGATATCGCGAACAAGATAGGTGAGTATGGCATACCACATGATATCACATTATCGATAGTGTTTTAGACGAGATCAAGGTCGAATTCCCGTACTGGGAACAGTTGCACGGGTTCTGGCGCACTCTCCCCAATTTCAATCCTTACACCGCATCCTCTGAACCCGGTCAGAACATCGCTGACCAAGCACTCGCTCTGCTCACCGGTGATGACCCTGCCGGTCCTCCACCGGCTAACTCAGGCCTGGATGAGGATAGCGAGGTATGTCGCGTCATTTTTATGGAGCATAACACCTTGGATTAATCGATTTTCTTTCAGCAGCTTTTCAACTTTGACGGCCTCGAGCGTACGCCGGAGCGTAGCCCTACCCCAGGGCGTAGCATGACCCCAGTCCTCAACCCGACTTCGCCGATTCCCTGGTCGCCAACTCCTACCAAGAAGCACATCGAGGTCAATGATTCTTCGGACAGCTCACCGCCTCCGAAGCTCGAGCTTAAACTTCCGAAAAAGTCGTCGGCACTCCAAAAGTCGAACAAGGGTAACGTGCAGTCCAGTGCTCGTAGTTCTTCTGCGTCGTCCGCTTCCTCCATCGCCAAACAGCGAAATAGCAAGCGTTCGCGCGCTGATGCATTCGCAGAAGAAACGGAGAAGCAGAACAAGATCCTCCAAGATCTTGGGAAGGACAAGCACGAGCGCCGTATGGCAGAATTATCGGTCAAACGTCAAAAGCTCGACATAGACCTTCAGCGCGACAACCTGGCTGCTGAGGAACGCCGTCTCGCAGCCGAAGATCGCCGTAGGGAGGCTGAGTACAAACGGGAACGCGAACGTGAGCAGCACCAGTTGACGATGATGCGCATGCAATTTGCACTGCAGCGTGGAGGCAATGGGAATGGCGAGGGATTTGGTAACAACGGCGGGTTCTTCGGCAGCGAGCTGAATCTTGGTGGAGGTCTCAATGGCGTCGGGAGCTTTGGGGCTTTTGGGGAAGGGTTTTACGATGGTGCGGGGCCTTCGGGGCAATCTGGTTGAACGGTTGGCGGCGTTTTTACAATTTTGGTTTCCACTCCTTTTCTTCACCTTTACTTCCCTTCCATGTCGCGTTGCACTAAGTGTCGCAGCTCGTATATACCCAGTCTCAACACAGCCTTCATTCGTTACTACTTTACCATTAAGTTCTACGTACTAGATTCATGTGCGGACTGTCAAACAAAGCGTCCATCACCTTTTGCCTGAATCGCTGTCCTTGCGATGTGTGACGCCGCCGTGCTCGTCTCAAATCCGCAGTTGCGCCAGTCTCTTCACCATCACTCTCGGTCTCCATTATATCTGTCGGTTGCTGATTCTCGAGTCCCAAAGCATACAATTCCTCATGCCACTCTTCGTCGATGCCATACCCTTCTTCCAGGTGAATAATCAAATTGTGAAGTATGATGCAGACGCGAATCCACATAAGCGCCCACATGTGTTGCTTTCGTGCGGAAATTTGGATCCGGAGTTCTTTAAGGGACTGGAAACGGCCCTTCAGAAGTCCTATGGTGTGCTCAATCCGGATTCGAATCTATGAGCGGAAAATTCGAGATCTATATGAGAATCATCAAGTGAAAGGCGCACTTTTGAGAGGTAGTAATTGAAGGTTCGTTGGTCAGGTGTGAGTTCTCCTCGGGCCGGTCGCTTGAATGGCGCAACACACCATGAATCGACGGCATAGGCAGAATCCGCCCATAACCACTCGCCCGGTGCAAACACAGTGTTGTGCTCCTTGAAGGTGCGGGTGCTCTGGAATGCTAATGAATCGTGTACACTGCCTGTATGACCAAGTCCATAGTCCACAATCATTAAATTATTGGGCAACGCCATGATCTGGGGACGACATCAGAAGCAATCCGTCATAAGAAAGAGAAAAAACTGAGCAAATGTACCTGTCCATCAAGCGAGTAGTCCTTGTTCTTGTCAAACCACGCGTCCCCATGCAGACCCGGCCGCTGGAAGAGCGGAAATTTGGTACCGTCACCCATCATCCAACCGTCTCGCCATTCGGGACATGTTTGTTCTTCAACGTAATCCTTCGTCTTTTCCTTCTCTTCAAGAGTCGGATAACGGATGGCCGTATCGTGGAGCGATAAAAGCGCCACCATGACACGGTTCGTGCAGTTGACAACCGTACCAACAGCAACTCCCGCCCATTCAGCAGTTTCCTCCGGGGACGCACCATTCCCGTAATGGCCAGCACGAAACAAGTAGATGGCAAGCTGTATCTGTACTGGCAGCTGTGGGTTCTGGGAGTTATTCTGGAAAATGTGGTGGTCGACAATTAAATCATGAAGTCCGTCAAAAACGTTGGGTTCAACGCGAAGTTTTTTCCGGAAATTAGGATGGTCAATGGCCCGCCACTCGTCCAAAAGATGGAGTTGCGAGGCCTTCTCTACCCGCGGCATGGGATCAATGACCCGTGTGGCTTCGATCTCGGTCATCAGCCTTAAGATCATCTGTTCTCGAGTAGCGAGAAAGTCGTCTTCTATGTCCGAGAACGAAGCGGATCCATCCGAGTCCGAGCCATCGTGTTCAGAATGAAGTTCGCCAGTATCCCCTGAGACGCCACTTACGTCTGAAAGCGACATGGCATCTGAAGAATCGGAGTCGACATCCTCGAGGAGACCGGCGACCACACGTTCAAAGCGAGCACGCTTGGTGTTTTGGTACCGTTCAGCAAGGTCATTGAGCAATCGTGTGCGTTTAGACCGCGTGCAGCGGGAGGCGCCGTCATCCATTAGTCGAAGGGCGCAACGTGGCGGCAAGTAACAAGCGAGTGACAAATAACGTGTGCCAGCGGAGTTTCAAACGGCAGATCCATTGCCGATGCCTGCCGAATTGTGTTCGAGAGCAGGAACACTCTCCTACACGGAAAATACAGGGGGGTTTCAAAGATGGCCATTTTTGTGCTCCTACTTGTTTTCATTTTCGTCTCATTTTCGCATTTTTGGCGCGAAAAATGGCGAAAATGAGACGAAAATGGGCGCGAAAATGAGCATGAAAATGGTAACTTTGAACGACACTAATGTCTGTATCGCCCTCGCCAGCCCCTTTCGCCCTGCCCTCGTCGTCATCGGCATCGTGCTCGCCGCTGGGCACACCGGCACGCATGTGGTCCTCGGTGCCAGCGAGCACGGCCGCGTCGTCACCCGCACCTGCGCCTGATACTGAGGCTGAGGACGAGGAGATGCCGTTTAAAGGCAAAGAAGCGGTCAGACATTCGTTCTACTTTGAAATATCCGTGGTACTCAACAGTGTTTTGCGTGATATGTCGCATATAGGATAATGACAACAACAACTCGAGCCCGTTTCTACGCGGGGTTTCGCTCTCGGATGGGGAGGTCGTGCGCGCGGTGGCGTGGGCCGAGGGGGACGCGTCGAAAGAGCAGATTTCGTCTGACCCAGACGCGTCAAACTTAGAAGTAAAAGCAGAGGATATAGAAGAACTCGGGGACGAAACAGAGGAGGGCGAACTCACCGCGTCCCAGCTCTCGCGCCTTGAACACGTTTTGGAGCGAAGTGTGCTGTACAGTACGATTCTCAAGCAGCAGATGGACGATGCGCGCAAACGACACGCGGTGGAGCGCGCCCAAAAAGAAAAGGCAAAGGGGAAGGGGAAACAAAAGTCCAAGGCCCCCGCGAAGGGACGACCAGCGAAGAGGCGTAAGCGCGCAGTTGTCGTCGAGTCAGACGAAGAAGACGATGGGGACGAAGGTGTGACATATTCCCCCCTTCTTTTTTAGTTGTGATAATCCCGCGTCGCTCATAGGTGTGAACGAGGAAAATGGCAATGAAGATGCAGCGGCCGACGCTGAAGCCGCATTTTCACAACCTGCCCTCGTCACCGGCGCGCGTCTGAAGGACTACCAGCTCGAGGGGCTGCAGTGGATGGTTGGACTCCACGAGCAGGGGATCAGTGGGATTTTGGGTACGTCGCGTATCTTTTACTATCCCTTTTCTTTTGGAATGATATGCTGACACGAGCTTTTTTTTTCATGCTTTTGTAGCGGACGAGATGGGGCTAGGCAAGGCTAGTCGCGTCCTTTTTTTATTTTCCTGAAGCGGTTCTGACTAGCATCTTTTCTATTCTCCCTCCTTTCCGTTCCCTTATTGCTGGCCTTTACCTTTGACGTTCTCGTGTTTTTTGGCTGGATGGACGCGTTCCTGCTCAGGCTTCCCTTTTGAATGACCTTCCATACCCGCCTCCCCTATCTCCCTTTGGTCGCCATGCACACAGACCCTGCAAACCATCGCTTTCGCCGCCCACCTCCGCGAGAACGGCACGCGGCCCTTCCTTGTCGTGTGTCCGCTCAGCGTGATGCATAACTGGGTGGAGGAGTTCCGGAGATTCGCGCCCAAGGTACGCATATTTGTCCTCTAGTTATTCTTCGTCCGGCGGTGCTAAGGACGAGTGGGCGCTTGGTCCCCCGCTCTCTCTCATTCCTCGTCCCCGCTTCCCACCCGCCTTCCTTTCCCTTTCCCTCCTCCCGCGTTTCTCCCGCTTTCCCCACTCTTTCATCTTCCCATCTTCTCCCCTCATACTTGCATGATCGCTAACGCCCACCCCCCAGATCCCCGTGCTGATGTACCACGGCACCCCCGCTGAGCGTGCCGAGATGAGACGGACGACACTCGCACTGCCGGATGGGTGGCCCTCAAAATCCGCTCCTGCAGCCCCTGCCGCTACGACGAGCGGGAATGCGAAAGGTATGTCTGCCTCGCCCCGCATCTCACTGCGACAATACTGATCGAACGGACGGTAGGTACCAGCACGCGCGGTCGCGGCCGACCCCGTGGCAGCGGACGGGGCGGCACGAGTTCCACCGCCTCAGCCACAGCATCATCGTCGACGGCGAAGGTCCCAGCGTCCCCTGCGAGACGGAGTGGTCGGAATGCTGCGCCCCCTCCCGCTTCGCCGTCTGTGTCGCGGGGAACCGGCCGAGGGCGGGGTGGTGGACGAGGTGGGAGGGATGAGAAAGGAGCGGGAGGGGGGGAGGACAGTGGCGGGGACGAAGCGGAAGCGCGTAGAAGAGGACGATGATGAGGAGGAAGAAGACGATGCGGTGGATCCAGACGCTGAGGATGCGGATGGTATGTTCCACCTTCCCTTCCTTCCCTTCCGCTTCCCGTCCTTCCCCTCCCTCCCTGCTACACGCTAAATACCGACTAACTTACATCGCAGATGCACCCAAGCCCCTTACAAAAGCCGAGCGCGCCAAGAAGGCTCTTGACGACGTGCATGACGCGCATTTCAAGCGGTTCCCGTACGACCTTATTATCAAGGATCGGGCGTTAATTGGGGGGACTCCGTGGGGGTGAGTGTCGCGTCGCGTCTCTCTTTGCTCGTGCTCGTGCTCGTCTGTTTGGCCCCACACTCACTTCGTGCCGACGCACTACCCCCTTCCCTTTCCCTATCTCATCGTATACGCCAACGCTCCCCCCCCCCCGCAGATAAATTATCGTCAATGAGGGCCACCGCCTCAAGAACATGAACTGCGTTCTTATACACAAGATTAAGAAGTATAGTAATGCGGGGAGGATGGCCCTGATCGGGATGCCGTTGCATGTGAGTGTCTCTTTGAGTCTTTCTTTCTTCACCGTGTGTCCGGCAGGCATGCGAGGCCATGTTCTCCGCCGCTCTGAACAGAGTACAGTGGATGCAAAGGTTGCACCGACGTGTCTGCTTGCGATTGCTTTCACACATGTACATGTTTCGTTTTTTACTTTTTTACTCACTTTCGTCTTTACATTTCATGTACGCCGAGTTTTAACTTTGCACTCCTTCGAGCATTCTACCTTGCCTTCACAGGCTCGCCGTACTTTCCTTCCTGCTCTTCCTCCCTCTCCTCCGATGTTTCCTTCTTTATTACCTCTCCGGTCAATATCGGGACGAGATTAATAGTTAGTTAACTGCCAAAAAGATGAGATGCAAGATTCTCAATCATGGGAAGCAATATATTGACGGAGCTCCTTGAAGTATCTTACTGTACAGATTTTTTCGGCGTAATACTCAGTGCCACAGGAGATACGGTGTACAGTGTAACGGAAGCTAATTATCACTCTGCGCATTAATTTTGTTGTCCGCCCAAATTCATCTATACGACAATCCTCCACTTTGCTCCGAGGTCAAAGACAAATTGAATCTTGAGTGTTTTGGGAGGAGCGATGTATGATGCACCTGCATAGCAAAAGGCTAGCTGAACAGAGACAGAATCTCACCGATAACGGATGCCACAACATAGTTGTTCCAATTCAAAAGCCAAGGTTTATTCATTCTCCATAAGAGTAGCACTTGTGGGAGGTGTGAATAGTAAAAGCGATCCTAGGGCCTGCAGCAGGGGGAGAGTGTTGCTCCACTGCGGAGCGTCACGCCGAGAGAACGTGAGAGAACTGATTTGGTCAGTATCATCGCAAAGGAAGAGCCATAACTTCCGAGCGGAGGTCTGCAGGGCCTCAATGTGAGTGTTAAAGACGTAAATGGATAAGAATAGTGGGGAAGGTAACAATAGGATAGGAGGTGATCTTTGTCCGCCTCGGCACATCGCGGCCCATTGGCGCTCGTACCTTCCCCCCAGGAGCTCGCGGTAAGCGCTTCAATGTCCTGCGCAAAGCCCTGCCTATTGCCAATGGTGCGCGAGATCCCCTTGGTGAAGCGGGCCATCGGGGAAAATGAGGACAAGACGGGCGATTGTTGTTAGCAAACTAACATTTTGCGCCTCTCCCGCCTGTCGCGGCTCATCAGCAATTGTGGCTGCCTTCAGAAGCGCAGTAATACTCTGGAGTCCCATAGATGTCATGCGCATTGCCGATGGCAAACGATATGCCATCTATGTGCATGGTAGCGACCAAGAGGTGCATGCGAGCACACCGTAGTACGGCCCCTCATTACGAGAAGACACGTCCCGAGAGGATCAGACAGTGGAGCACGAACGATCATACACCGAGCAAGCAGACATACAGCTGCCCCTGGATCAAAAGCCCCGCCACAGGCGTGTCCCAGAGGGAAAGAAACAGAGGAGGAGAGAAAGGAATGGGCAAGGGAGGACGCACCGTAGTCTAATCCATCCGAGTGTCCGAGACGTTCTTCCTGAGTCTCGGCTTCAGCACGCGCAGTGCGGCCCATTTCAGATCCCGATAACTTTCAACAGTGGTCGCATGTAGTCAAGTGGTAGATTTGAGGCTTGACGCTCGAGACTATGATACGGCTGTCGCACCAATGTACCGCATCAGAGGCTGGAGTACAAGGAAGGAAAGAAACGTGGGGTGGAAGGGGCAGGAAGGAGGGAAACCGACTCACGCAAATGAAGCGGAATGAATGCTGGCATCATCTATGTCAAAGCCAGGGCAATTGGAACTGGAGATGGAGGCTGGGTGAAGAGAGGTCAGCATCGCGGTTCTATGGAGTAATCGTAGGAAAAAATGTCGAGGGCCAATAAGTAACTTAGTCTGGGAGCGTACTACGAAGACAACTCAGAACAAAAAAAAAGAGCAAGAATCGAGACTACGTCTCGAATTAAATCGAGCGGGAACTAAACTAGAAATAGCTCACTGGGGTCGAAGAGAGAGAGAGAGATGTGTTTTGCGATGCATATTGAACTTCCTTGATTCGCCACAATAACTGAGTGTAATGATATACCGTGCAATCTCAAACATTGGGGTTCAATGGTAGCACTCTGCGGGTCCGTTCTCCGTTCAAGTTTGGTACAGGCTTGAATTTATTCAGTAACCGTCAATTGAAGATCTCACAATGAGGCAGTGATTCGAACCTTGTTGGTTGAATTTTGAGTGGTTCTTCTCGCATTGTTGAATGATATATTTTTGTCTACGACCTCCCCGGTCCTCGTTGGATGTGGAACTGGATGACCTTGCATGAGGTAAAGCTTCTCATGGTAATGGTTCGGTTGGTTCCTGCAGCCGTCTTCCTCGATAGTGCAAATCAGTTGCACAATATTCACCACGACGATGCATTGGCATTGGCTCAATGTTCTGAAGATTAAAATACCTCCAATCGAGAGTATCTCATCGGCTAGGATCTCTTCGCGCCGAGCTTCCAACGGCCGACGTGTTCCTCTCTGTCGGCACGGCGTGACAGGTGCTGCCGAGGTACGCCGTGCACGCTGAAGGCTAATCCAGTCCTGTCATGTGCGGCTGTAATCGTGTGAAAGGGAATTGAAACAAAACCGACTTTATCTGCGCCAATCAACTACCTAACCACCTGGCACCTTGAGAGAAAATTCATATCCAACGGCAGATGGATCGGGCCCGAATCGAACGGGCAACTCCTGGAGCCTATATAGTAGCTGAAAATATAGATTTTGTTTGAACTGAGAGGAAGGATCGAGGGGAAATTTTCGCTATCCAATGTGGTGTAATGAACAGTATTCAAGATGGGAGGGAAATTTGAATTTCTGATTGAAAGAAACCGGGACGCCCTTGGGTCGATTTTGTTTCATCCATACGGAGTCAAGTCGAAAGAGTGAGAAGTGCTGAAACCCACGGTTCAGAACGAAGTTTAGATCATAGCTTCGCCATAGGTGCAACCCTTATTTGAACTCCGTGCAGCCGTATATTTCACGACAGGAAATAGGAAGAGGAAGGTTTGTTCAAGTGGCATGGGAAATATAGATATCGAGTGTTTGGGGGCGTTGAGTCAACTGGAGTTGGTCAAATGAGGATTGGCTTGCCAGCAAGAGGCGAGACCATCGGCCAACAGACCTTGATGTGTCGTGGGGGGAAACAGGGCGAGCGCAGTGGATGAAAAAGCGTGGAACATAGCCCAGAAGGGACGTCGGAGAGAGCACAATCTTATAGCCAAGCGGTTGAAGAGGAAACTTGGAAATTATTGCCTGCGAGAAGCCCGATAAAGATTTTTTGCGGAGCAGGAGAAATTAGATCTGGTATTTTGACATTGATCACCTGCAACCGAACGTGGAGAATTGTCTTTGTCCTTGCTTGTATTTTACCAGTAAAGATGGCCATCAAACGTTCTTTATATTTTGAAGACCGTCCTGATAGAAGTCAATGGATTCGTAGTCTGGATGAACACTATACCGCAAACTCCGCTTCGCTTCTAAATATTTGACACTGGATGATACCATCTGTAGTAATCGACTTGCTATAAAAGGACATTCGCAAAAGAGACCAGTTGAGCGTGTTAGATTGCATGTGGTGTCTCGAAAAGTACAGTATTTCTGGAAGGTGAGATATCGGGCGCTCTCAGATAACACTAGTACAGAGCAGCGGAATGCAGGTGCTATGGTAGGATAGGCGCTCGCTGCACCGAAAGGACTATTCATCCAGGACGGTGAGAATGCTAACCACTACACTCGAAGCACGTCCTCCGCACGATCATCTAGCTCTCCCCCGTACCCCTCCTTCCCGCTTCCACATCGAAACCCGCCTCCGAACTGGCTTTAACTGATCGAATAATAGCCCGACTGATCGAGCCCGCAGCTGCACCACAATCCAGAGCAGCACCCAAGAGGCCCCCCCCCACGCCCCGCCTCGCTATCAATGCTCCTGAGACTCTCGGCCTAGCCAAGGTGCACGCAGGCGGAAAATTAGTTCCGGCAGCCGTATACGCTCAGATATTCCTCAGCGAGCGCCGGCGGTCGAATGGCAACACTCCGGTGCATTCACCGCTGAAGCGGCAGGGCGATACGTATGTGCCACGCCGACTATCCCATCCGTCTCCTCATAAGCGCACACGCTCTCCGCGTCCAGGCCCATCGGTCCGCAGCCTGGCCATCCTCCAGTACGTCGCGCTCCAAACAGAAGAGGTACATCCCAGAAACGCACCTCCACCGCACATCGCGGCACATCGGCGCTCAGTGCTGCTTCCGAAAGCCCCAAATACGCGGTCTACAGTCCCGCAGATGTCCTGGGCATCGCCGATCGTGGGCGATACGCCTCGGAGATGGAGCGGGGTATGGCGAGCGGAGACGACGCATCGACCAAAGACCATGCACACCCTCTGCATCTCGGGGCATCGATCGGGAAGGGCGCCTCAGAGCCTTGTACTCTCCCGGCAGGCCACCATCCACGGCAAGGATGAGAATCGAATTGGGAACGAGCGACATACCTCTGGAGCTTGTCCTCGAGCGGTCGTAACGTATTCATATGGGTTCTGTTTGTGCGGGGTCAGCGCACGATACCGGATTGAAGGGAAGGAAGAGCACGATGGATAGGCACAGGCAGCGGTAAATGGGCCCTTCACCCGTCCCTTACTGTGCGACATGGGACGCCGGCGCCCACGCTATGGAGGGACTGCTTCTCGTCAATGGTGAGTGATACGGCACTGTATGCAGCGACGAGGTGCGTGCACGGCGTTACGATAGATGGACTCTGTACCCCATGATCGGACGCGGATGGCGTGCATGCAGCTTGAGTGCCCACGGACACATGGGACTGCGCTGCGCCCGTACTGCGCTGCGGCCGACGGTGCCGACCGCGGCGACAAGCCTGGCCCCCCTGTGCCCCGCATGTCTGACTAAAGAAAGGAAGAAAGAAGCTATGAGCGTACCATGTAACCGATCTCCAAAACTCTCCCCCAGCCCCGCATTGCAGTCCGCCTCCGATGAGGATATATACGGTCAGACGGGAGGACACCGCCACCAAAGTGACTCGAGGTCGTCTCGCTGGTGGGCTGCATCAGCGACCAGGCAAGAAATAATGAGAAAAGGAAAAGGAGGGAGATGCTGGGAGATGGACAGTGTGAAGACCGCACTCTGCCGAAATACTCACCGAATCTACCATGTTTCTACCTTGTTTCCAAAGGCGTAGACATTGAGTTGGCCAATCTAACGGTCAGGCGATCGTTTTCGTCGCAAAGCCAGAGTATATGATCTAGCGAAACGAAAGGCTTTTAGTTTGGTGATGAGCGCCAAGGCCAAAGGTTTTGAGGAAGCCGTAAGTCACACCGTGATCGTGACTGCCGATCTCTCTCTCGACAACATCATCCACTAAACGCTATTGACCCAACGCTGTCGCGCAAACACGTGACTCGGTGATGGCCGGTGTCAGCGCTTTATGCGCGCAGCGCAAGTTGTTCCCCACCGTCGGCGATGCTCGGGACGCGTTTCTTACTGTGTGATACTGTACCAACTTGTATGGTAGCGACCACCCTCGCAGCGTTATGCAAAATTTAGTCCACGACTTAGCAACGGAGCACAAGTTATGCGTTATGTTCGACCATTTAGGCAACCTGCGACAACTTGAACGATGCCGAAATGCCCTAAACAGTAGACAACTGAACTCCAAAACTTACTTTATATGAGAATTTTGTATCAACAATGTTATTCGGATCAGGGAGGGTGGGGGCTGAGGGGTGGAGGAGATATCAAGAATATTTGAGCATACAATGACAATGGTATCCCATGGAAACTTAGCTGATATTACGGGCACTTTGCGGCACAAAAACAGTGTTTTTTTAATCATTTTTACAGGGAAAAAATAGGGAAAAATACATTATCCTAGCTAGCAACCGAGGCTCCGTTATGCGTTACGCAGCCGGAAATAGGCAACATTTTAAGGGCTGTGTTATGCGTTACGTTGCTACCATACAAGTCAGTACAGTACATACCAAATAGCGAATAAAATAGTACTTTGAGAGCTATCTGAAGGTACAACAACACAAAATACTTCATGTAGCCTAACATATACTGCTATATACTGCCGAACATGCTTCGCAGGCTCGGGAGGGTGAAGATACCATGTCGGCGACCAAATTAGTCGGGTAAAGCGTTTAAAGCACCCGTCGAGCGTGCTGCGCTCCTCTGAAAGCCTGCGAGCACCTAATTTGAGCCTGAACGGATCGGCAGGCTTTCCGGGGCGACAAGCGTGGAGCTTTATGTTCAGGAGACATGGTGGAGAGTGACTTGAAGGAAAATCAGGTGAAAAAGCGCGTCCCGAGCATCGCCAACGGCGGGGAAGGACTTGCGCGCGTAAAGTGCTGACACCGGCCATCACCGAGTCACGTGTTTGCGCGACAGCGTTGGGTCAATAGCGTTTAGTAACATCATCCCCGCGCTCCCAATCCAGCCTGCTATGCCGCCGGGACACATCCTCCGGATTGATTCTGGTTTTCGTATTCACTAGAAAATTTCCCACTCTGCTCCTCTAGCCCTCCAGGTGCAATTCACCATGCTTGATAGGACGTTCTTATCATCACCGGGGGCAATTACTTCAGTATCTCGGTTCCTTCTCTTTTCCCTTGTTATATTTTCCTTCCTTGCCACTGTGTGTGCCTGCACAGGACAGTTTCTCACAGAACCGCAGGCCGCTTGCCACTCAGGTCCCAGGGATCATCTAGTCGCGAGCAAGTGCAGAGTGAAGATAAGCAAGTAATTTTCTTGGCGAAAGAGTAGCAGGTTCGGGCTACTTGGTTTTTTTTTACCCCCTTACTTCGTTGGATGCGCTGTGATTTTGGGAAGTGGGTGAATCTGTGGGATCACGTTGCGGGAAGACAGCACGGCGTCTGCTATAGAGTGTCCTAGTCGAATCGTTCCCTTCCTTTCGTGTTTTGCTTTCGTCGCACCCGTCCCTTTCCCTATATTTTCAAGGTACACTAACGCTGTCGTAACTCCTTGGTAATTCCATCGAGGTATTGTCCTTTCGTCTTCGAAGATTTATGTGTGCGTGACGCTGCAGACACAAATACAGGTGGGAGGTGGCCACGCCCTAAAACTGCGTGTCACTAGACAGCCAAGAAGGACGATTCAAAGTAAGTTGGGGTGTAATATGTGTTCACCATTCGTTTCTTCCTCATCTCCTCGGCCTCCTTTTTTGCTTTCGGCCAATATTCTTTGGACACTGACGCCTCGACCTGTGTCCCGTAAGATACAATTATTCAAAGCGTGCTAATACAAAATCAGGATTACAGGTTCTACTGGAACTCGGAAGCAAATTCAGGATTCAGCTCGCTCGCAATCTTGCCCGCAATGGGTCCCACATTCTTTGTGACTTCAATCTGCACATACTCGGTGACACCGCTTACACATGGCTTGTCTTTTTTAACTCTCGCTAGCACGTGGCTGGGTGTCTGGTCTGCCTTTTCATCACTTTGGACGCGGCGCTTTCCAGATTCAAGGTCGCATCGATCTCCTTGTACCATGCTTGTTCCTCAATGATGTCTATCTTACAAATTGTCCCACTTCTCTCGCCTACAAGTCCCTCTTCACCCGTGACGATGCTTTGTTCTGCCCTGTATCAACCAATTGCGTTCGCAAACGTCCTCTGATCTTGCCGCGACTTGAAAATACACTTCTAGCGACTCACTGTCAGAACGGGTGGACTCGAGACTATCCTCGCGTTCCAATGACCGAAATGGATAGAAGCAATTTATATCTCCAGCTCGTACTCAGAATCCTTGCATTTAATTGTATTCCGCGCCTTCCTGAGGGTTCTCGACGTGTCCTTCTGAATCATTTTCTCACTCTCTCCTTCTACTTCGAGGAATAGCCTGCCCTATCGACCGACATACTCATCTGCGACAGTACTTACCGTATCTGCGACGTCGGCCTTTCGCTTATGTTTCCACGTCTGTAAGACCGCGGGCTATGCTTTCCGCCCTCGTCTGCGCCCTCAAATGTTGACGAGGTGCAACGGGTGCGACTCACTCCCATAACACAGGGCTGGACTTGGCTTTTCGTGTGAACTCGCATACTGCTGCAAAGGGCGTTTGGTAGTCGCAAGGCCCCGGATCATCGTCCAATGGTCGCAGTCCTATCTTGGTCCTATCTGCCGGAAGTTTCAGATTGCCCGCCCTCCAAATTCATGGAAGTAGATCTCTGTCAAGTCTCGACCCTTGGGGTGGTTGGCTACTAGTGTGCAACAGTCTTTCCACATCTGGCCAAGGTCCAGAAAACAGGATACCTCCCTGCTACCGGATCACAGGGCCGGACTTCCGTCTCGAGCATTCATCGTGCGAACGTGCATGCTGTCTGCTGTCTGCTGTCCGCCTGCTGTTACCCACGAGGCGGTGCGCTGTAATTAATCTCTCCTTCCCCTCCGCCTCCATCCCCAGTACACTGCTTTTGTTTTCCATTCAAGTGATAAAGTACTTGTTGAGACGAATCTCGCACAATCCACACCAGCAATGCTTTGCCGGGGTAATGAATCCCACACCGTTAATAACTACATCTCCGGTACGAGAGAAAAAGGCTTGAATGACCATAGTATTACTCACTTGCGCCCAGGAGGGGTAGGAGGTGCTGGTGGCACAGGTAACGCACAGGGTCAAGGCGGCGGTGGAGGGACAGGGGAGGGTCCCGCGTTGAATTATGCATTCGATACAGTGGGGAGCCTCACCATGAACAACCTGTATGTCTCTCAAGAGTGCTCTGTCTTCTCTCCGAGACGTCCATTCTCAAGAACTGTAGTGGCTTGCAGATTCACGACTCGAATTTATACACGGTTTCCGGCGACGTGTCACTCATGATCCAGAACAGCCAGTCGCACGATTCATTCCACCTTCCAGCGCCAGGCAGGAGCCTGGAGATCGAAGCCGGCTGGTCTGAGGGATCGGACCGTGAAATTTCAGGCCCCACAAGGAATGTACGTGGGCAGGGCCATGAGATAGGCATCCGGCCCACACCGTACTGTGCGTTTCCAATGAATTCTGAATGTTTCTGGTTCTCATACTGCAAAGGCATATCCTTCCGCCCACGTCCTTCAATTACAAATTCGGCTGAACAAAATCCGTCCTCAAGCTCACATACATCTTTCTCGGCACCAGCAGTTGATCTCTTTTCTCATTCTACTTCCCAATTCAGTCGCATGCAAATTTCACCGCTGATCACCCTCCCGCCCTTTCCCTTTGGTGTTCCTCTATCTGGTCTACAGTTTACACATCCTTCCGAATATCTGCCTCACATTGATCAAGATGATCTCCACCACATCTCGAGTTCCTCCCAGTACCAGTATGAATCAGCTCCATCCAATCCATGGCCAACGAGTCCGGTTGGAAATTCGCACTCCTATGATGGTGCCCACCTCACTGATTTCACAACTTTGCCTTCCTGGAATCCAGGCAAGGAGCGTCAATACCATCATATTGACCCACCACGATCCATACATGGCAGCACATTCATCACGGCAGAGAATGTCCATCAGCAGAATGGGGAAGTAGGGATACATATACTTTCTCGTGGAATTGCTCTGGACGCACTGTACAACTCTGCAGAGCGTTTTCCTCAGCCAAGATGCCATCCCGAAACACGCACAGAATTGCTTGAAAAGCTATATCACTGGGCAACTGACCCAAGCACTGCCCACTCCATCCATTGGCTTCACGGTCCTGCAGGGGCCGGAAAATCTGCTGTCATGCAGACACTGTGCGAATGCTTGCAGGATGCTGGCCAGATCTGCGGGAGCTTTTTCTTCAAACGAGGTGACCAAATGCGTGGCAATGCGAAAGTGCTCTTCGCAACTCTTGCTTACCAACTTGCCATCTGTCGGAATGAATTGAAGGCATTGGTCTCGCTGAATGTGGAGATAGATCCTTCGGTTCTTGGGAGAGGTATGGATGTGCAACTACGCACTCTGATTGTTGAACCGTGCAAATGGCTCCAGAATGATTCTCCTCCTGTTCTCCTCATTGATGGATTGGATGAGTGTGAAGGGCATCATATTCAGCAAGAGTTAATCTGTTTAATACAGTCCACTGTGAACAGCGACTTCTCCAGGCTCCGGATTCTTGTTGCCAGCCGACCGGAAGCACATATCAAGGAAACATTCGAGGAGGAGATCTTCCAAGGAGTAACTCATTCCACCAATATTCAACAGTCATTCAAAGATATCCGGACTTACCTCTGTCATGAATTTTTGCGCATTCATTGCAAGCATTCCACCATGAAAAATATTCCGACTCCATGGCCATCACCTCAGACTCTGAAAATCCTCATTGAAAGATCATCGGGCTACTTTGTCTATGCAGCAACAGTTATCAAGTTTGTGGATGACAAGTACTTCTGGCCATACCAGCAACTGGACATTATTATTCAAAGTCTCCCTCTTGATTTGGAATCCCCATTTGCAGCTCTGGATCAACTGTACATCCAAATTCTTAAAGGAGTTCCCACTCGCCACCTGTGTGTTCTTAGTGACATCTTGTCTGCTGTTGCTCATTTCCAGTCACATTTTACGCTGGGAGATCTGGAAGAACTGCTGGGTCTTGAACCCGGCAATGCTGAGTTAATTCTTCGCCCGCTGCATTCTGTGCTGCAAATACCAGAGGCCATGTGGGCCCAAATAGAGGTGCACCATGCTTCATTCCTTGACTTCCTGAAGGATGAAACACGATCATCTTGTTTCTATGTTGGTTCTGAGGAGCACAAGGTAAAATTGGGACACTCAATCTTCAGAGCACTTTCATACACATATGATGATCCTCAGAAAAACTTGGCAGATCTTGACCTCTACTGGTATGTGGAGGTGCATTTCTATTCTGAGCCTATCTTAATTTTGCGATATATAGGAACTTCTTAGCCATGTCCCCAAGTTGGATTCAATATATCATTTCCCTTCCCCTTTCTGCAGATTTGGTACCCCACATTCAACTGGTCAATCCAGACTTTGTCCTCCACTATAATTACACCAGTTACCGACAGGATGTAGAGAAGTTTCCGAGTTGGCTCAAAGTGTGTATTTTTACTGCATGTTTCTTCTCAAGTTAATCCTGTCAGCAAGAAAATTCACCCCATTCCTGAGGCTCTAATCCGCCGCTGGGAAGATTATCACTTTGCCCTCCTCTACGAATGGTTTCAAGAAAAAATCATGACCAATGTACTCCAAGAACACACGAAGCTGGATCTGGAAACCAATGATAGCGACACTTTAGCACCATCCCTCAGCACCATATATGCTTTGCATTCTCGGATGACAGGTGAAGTGCATACCATAGTTGCAGCCTGTCGGGAGCTTTTGTCCCAGTCTCCTGACCTAGTCCACATCTTCCATGCTGGAAGACTGCTTACCCCATATCTAAGCTATGTAGCCTGCGATGATTCTGACCAATTGTTTCGTACCCACATTGTGTTGGATCTATCCTGGGACACCATTCTGGGGTGCATCTGTTCTCTCCGCCCACTCATAACTCATAAATCTGTGTTTTTTCACACGCTTTTTCTGTTCCTTCCTGCACTTTGCTGGGAGCTAGACCATCTCTATCCTACAGCCATGGTTTCTCGAGAGTTGGCTTGTGGATTTCTTCAACTGATACAGCAGATTGGACAAGGAGAACGGCCCATGAAATTATGGTAAGCAGAATCATGCCAAGCATAATCTCAGCTGGACACATCCCAATTTTCTGCAGGAGAATTTTGGAAAATTATGATAGGTATGGCAGTGAATGGGGCCGCCACATCAGATCCTCTCCACAACAAGACCCCAAGTTGCTACAGAAACTTGATCAATTTGTTCCACCATGGGATGTGTTTTCAAAAGAGGATTACCTTGAACCTGTGGAATTCTACGATGTGATTCAATGGCTGAAGGTGAGTTTCTGTGCACTGGAGGTCAATTCTCATAGCTCTGCAGACATCCCCCAACCCTCAACCCAACTTGATTGACCATTGGCAAGGATATCTGTCTGAGAGTATTGCTCAACAATGCAAGAACCACTGTAATACAGAAGATTATAGTGATGATGTGCTGGAGGAGAGGTGGCAGGAGCATTTGGAGAGGGAGGCGTCCTTTCATGGACCATCTCAGGAAAAAGTGGTCCAATGTTGGGAGGGTGTATTGAGGAAAGCTAAGGAAATGGATGAGAATGACAGCAATGAAGATAGTAATGCCAGTGCCAGTGAAGATGACAGTGATTACGAGTAGTATTGTTATACTATGAAGTCCTTACTATTTTATTCTGAGACATGTGTCAAAAAAGCTGCAGTTCAAAAGTTGAGAGCATAAGATAATACATTGGAGGGTGAAGGGAAAGTAAAATGTGCTTGTTTCAACTTGCTTGAGCCTGGCTCCATCAAGTAAGCTCTCTCCCCCAAAGCAGCCTATTCACAACTTATGCTAAACTGAGCAACTCGCAATCAAAGTTGAACATCAGAATTAAATTCATCTCCCTCTTTATGGAATTACAGCTCAGTCAAAAACATAATGTTAGACATAACAAAAGTTCAAGCAGGGTTCTGGCTGAGCATCACAGTCTGGCCCTATGAGCTGCAAACAAATATCTAGTGACTCTTGGATTTCTTGGAACACTAATTGTTTGAATACTGCAGAAGGAGTGCCAATGCATTTGCTTAAATCTGACCTTTGATGAGGAATTGGAATTCATGATACAATGTTGCTTGAATTTCTGTTGTATCTGACTTCTTTCGCTTGGCTGAAAGCCTGTTCAACCATAGATCTCAAACCTCATGCAACATCTTCATTGGAATAATACAATTCACAGGTTAGGGATGCAGGCTGCTTCATCAGTCTTGAATTTACACTGGCAATGCCCCAGCGGTCATCCCTCAGAGTTAGAATTCTCTGCTCAAATCCCCAAGAAACTTGCTGAAAAATTTCAGCGTGAATTCTGTGCCGACAGAAAGATAGGGGCACATGTAATGATTTGACAGCGTGATGTGACTGCTGGCACGTTGTGACCAATCACTTTCTCTCTTGCTTTTTTACCACCACCGCCACCATTAGAGTCCAATATCCACATTGCCCTCACCAGCACCTTTCACCCTGCCCTTGTTGTTGTCGGCATCATGCTCGCCACTGAGCATGCCAGCACCCATGTGGTCCTCCAACAGTCCAGGCTCACACAATTTAATGTGCACTGGTTTAACCACAAAACCACGTTGAGATGTGCCTGCCACACTTCCACACATGGTGCACATTACAATGTGCACCCTGGCAAGCCATCTAGTGGCAGTTACTTCCCATCAAACTGGACACTACGGCACTTCGGCAGGCTCATGCCTTTGTTTGTTTCTGTTGTTTTTCATTGTACTGGTGCTTACAATGTGCACTGCAGAATAAATCACTTTTTTTAAAATAAAATATCGCCGGCTGTAGGAAAGTATTTTGCATTTTACACAATAACCAGTAGGTCTTTTGCAAAACCGTAAATACAGTCAAATAGAGCTCAGCATGCTCTACAACTTTGATTTTGAGCATATTTTTAGCTCTATACCACTGATTTCCCTTTTTGGCCGCTACACTTTTGTCCCAAAAAGGAAATTCTGTTGTTTTCCCCCTCCTGCACTCGAAATTTGAGCATTTTGAATGTTCTTAACACCCAGGGCTAGAGTCTGATATCCTGAAAAGTGGATGGGATAAAACTTAAGAGGGATAGACTCTTTCACTATAGACAAAACAGCAAAACTGATGGATTTCCCTCATGGCTCAGATATTATTGGGATACATACATAGAAACAGAAGTAAACTGTACTCATTTGTCTATCACTCAACTAATTATGCTCCCTGCCTGCTAGAATGGCGCCTCAATATCAGGAAGAGCATATCTTGGCCATAGTGAGAAATGCCATCATTGCTGTGTTTTGATGTCTTACACTGATTTCAGCCCTTGGATTTATGGCAGTAGAAAATATACCATGTATGTATACACCTTAGGGAGGGTCTCAATGTCTTTGTCCTCTTGATTGTCAAGATTGAAAGTAAACATGTTTCAAATGACTGTTGGCCTCTTTGCACCTCGCCAACAGCAACATCATATGTCCTATGGACCTACAACAAATCTTGTAAGTCATCCAAACATCTGGAGCTGAACTCTGTGTCAATACCTTGTCTTAAACTGAGAAAATGTCAATTAACATTTTTCGCTTATTTGATGAATATACCATCAACTAGACCAGTCACTGCAAAATAAAGACCAGGAGATGGAAGAGCCAACATGAAAGTCCCATTTTTGTCCTCTTGATTGTCAAGATTGAAAGTAAACATGTTTCAAATGACTGTTGGCCTCTTTGCACCTCGCCAACAGCAACATCATATGTCCTATGGACCTACAACAAATCTTGTAAGTCATCCAAACATCTGGAGCTGAACTCTGTGTCAATACCTTGTCTTAAACTGAGAAAATGTCAATTAACATTTTTCGCTTATTTGATGAATATACCATCAACTAGACCAGTCACTGCAAAATAAAGACCAGGAGATGGAAGAGCCAACATGAAAGTCCCATTTTTCCACTTTATTTGAAGTATTTTGGTCAAGTTTTGGTCATATAGTGTTTCTGAATGTGTGTTTTGAAAACAGCCATATAGTGCACTCACCACACATGGGTGAACACACCACTTTGACCAAATCTTAGTGAAATTACCTCAAATAAAGTGAAATATAAATGTTCTATGTCTTCTAATACCTGTTCTGGCCGTTATTTTGCACTCACTGCTCTGGCTGATACCCTATTCAACAAATAAGCAAAAAATGTCATTTGATCATTTTCAACATTAAGGCCATATATTGGCATGATTTTTAATTCTATATCTTTATATAGCCTGTAAGATTTTGTTGTGAGTCAACATGAGACATTCTATTGTGATGAAGCAAGCCAAATAGGGTGATCAGTCATCTGAAGTCTGTTCATCTTCAATTTCAGAATGCCCATTGGCAAAAGATTAATACTCTTCTTAAATGTGTTCATAGGCATCCAATATATACTACAATCATGGATGTGATGACTCAGATAGTTGCAAGCTATGGTAATGCAGCAATCAAAGCTTTTCCTTCTGTGGCCAAGATTGCTCTGTTTGTTCCTGAGGTTTGGGTATAACAATTGCAGAGCATGCTTCTGATATAGATCTATCAGAAACATAGGAATACACTCCATTCCTGAGCTTAAATTCCAAAGATATTTTGAGTGGAAGAAGAATTTATCAAATGGGCTATTATCTCAGTGACAACAGTCTATTGCCCTTCTATGTTTTCTCATACAACTGGGCAGGTATGAAATGATACCCCTAATGATTCAGAACATCTAAAATGCCCAAGGCTTGAGCCAAGGAAGAGGAAAACAGCAGAATTTCCTTTTTGGGACAAAAGCGTAGTGGCCAAAAGGGAAATCAGTGGTATAGAGCTAAAAAATATACTCAAAATCAAAGTTGTAGAGCATGCCGAGCTCTATTTGACTGTATTTATGGTTTTGCAAAAGACCTACTGGTTATTGCGTAAGATACAAAATACTTTCCCACAGCCGGCGATATGCCCACTAACTTTAGGTAGTGGGTCCTGAGATGCAATCGCTTAATTTTTTGGCTGTGGGATGCACTGTTTGGTCTTGTTAGGGCATATTGGAAGTCATAGGTTCGATTCTCGCAGGTCACCCTTTTTCAAAAAGAGCTCTGGGGTGCCAGTTTCATTGTGGTCTACATCCTCAATGATGTGAAAAATCTTTGACCAGAGAGCAGTCAATTTCATGCAACTTCAATGCAAGAAACCAAAATCTTGTCTCGACACTGATTCAAATCTTTTTTTTTAAAAGTCAATGTTTGACCTGTCTTGTGTCTCCGGTAAATTTTCTCGAGTCTATTCCACCATGGCATCATGTGTCTTTACTCATGCAATGAACATTATGAACCCCGACTATGTCAGGGTTCCCAAGCCCAATGTGAGCTGGTCGACGTGTCGACCGAGCGAGAATTGGGCGCAATTAAAATTTTACACTACAAGCTGGTGGAAAGTACATTTTAGGATGTGCTGGTAGTTAGTGGGCTCTGCCGCAAAGCACGCTACAAGTGTTATTTTATTAAAAAAAAAGTGATTTATTCTGCAGTGCACATTGTAATGTGCACCAGTACAATGAAAAACAACAGAAACAAACAAAGGCATGAGCCTGCCGAAGTGCCGTAGTATCCAGTTTGATGGGAAGTAGCTGCTGCTAGATAACAAATGTAGCGCGCTTTGCGGCAGAGCCCACTAACTGCCTCAGAGCACATTATTCATCCCGAAAAAATTACTTTCCAACAGCTTGTAATGGAACAATTTAATTGTGCCCAATTCTCGCTCGGTCGACACGTCGACCAGCTCGCATTGGGCTTCGGGAACCCCGACTGTGTCGGGGTTCATTGCATAAGCATAAGCAGAGACACAGGATGCCACAGTAGAATAGAGACTCAAGAAATTTGGCAGGAGACTTGAGACAGATATGCAAGGGCATTGCAGATTCACAGGTTCAACATCGGCTTGAAAAAAAATTGAATCAGTGTTGAGACAAGATTATGGTTTCTTGCATTGAAGTTGCATGAAACTGAATTTTCTTTGGTGAAAGACTTCTTTTCAAATGAGGAGGTAGACCGCAATGAAATGGGCACACCAGAGCTTTTTAAGGATGTTTTTAAAAAGTGCGACCTGCGAGAATTGAACTTATGACCTCCGCATATGCCCAAACAAAACCAAATTTTGCATTTACAGCCAAAAAAATAAGCGATCGCACCATAGGACCCACTACCTAAAGTTAGTGGGCATGGCTTGCCAGGGTGCACATTGTAATGTGCACCATGTGTGGAAGTGTGGCAGACACATCTCAACGTGCTTTTGTGGCTAAACCAGTGCACAATGATTTGTGCATACCTAGAGAGCTCGGTCCTCGGTGCCAGCGAGCATGGCTGCATCGTGGTCCATGCTGCGCCTGAGACGTGTTGCATACAGGATGGCAACGACGACAACTCAAGCCCCTTTCTATGCGGAGTTTCGCTCTCGGATGGGGAGGTTGCGTGCACGGTTGCATGGGCAGAGGGCGACGCGTTGAAAGAACAAATCCCAACGCGTCAAATTCGAAAGCAGAAGGCGCCGGTATGCTTTGTTGTTCCCCAGCACATTATGGACGTGGGCACTTGACTGGTTCTGCCCCATCGTTCCCTTTCCCTCTCATTCTTCCCTCCTTCCCGTCCTCCGCCCCCCCCCTCTCTTGCCCCTTGCTCCTTCCCTCATTCCTTGTCCCCGCTTCCCACCCGCTTCCATTCCTCCCACATTTCTCCGCTTTTCCCACCCTTTCATCTTGCCTCCCATCTCCTCTCCTCTTGCTTGCATGCTCGCTAATGCCCACCCCCAGATCTCTGTCCCGGTGTATCATGGCACCCCCGCTGAGCACACTGAGATGGGGCGCAAGAGCCCTCAAAATCTGCCCCTGCAGCCCTTGCTGCTACAATGCAGCGAATGGAGGCAGGGCGAGTTCCACCGTGGCAGCCCCAGCGCCAACGCTGGCTGCATGATGGAGCGGTTGGAACGCCGCCCTGCCTCCTTCTGCTTCGCCGTCTGTATTGGCGTCTCCATTGCGATGACCAGGCGAGGGCATGGTGGGCGATGCGGTGTACGTGGTGGGAGGGGTGCAAAAGGAGGGAGAGGAGGAGGGGCAGTGGCAGGGACGAAGCAGAAGCACGTGGAGGAGGAGAATGACGAGAATGGGGAGGATGGGGACGCAGATGCGGTGGATCAGACGCTGAGGGTGGAGATAGTATGTCCCTCTCTTCACTTTCTTCCCATTCCACTCCCCTCCCTTCCCTTGCCTCCCTCCTTGCCACGCCCTAAATACCAGCTAACATGGATTCTAGACATGCCCAAACCCCCCACCAAAGCTGAGCGTGCCGACAAAGCTCTGGACAATGTGCACAACGCGCATTTCAAGCGGTTCCTGGTGATGGTCACGACGTATGATCTTATTATCAAGGATTGGGCGTAATTGGGGGGATTCCGTGGGGGTGAGTGTCGCGTTGCATCTCTCTTTGCTCGTGTTCGTGCTCGTCCATCCCTCGTTCCTGACCCACCCATTTCTGTAACACAATGCGCTTGACCCGCTTGCTTGCCTAATTCACTCGCTTACTCGACCTGCTCGCTGACGTCTCACACAGATACATTGTTGTCGACGAGGGCCATCGCTTCAAAAGCATGAACTGCACGCTTATGCGCAAGATTGAAAGTATAGCAGCGCACGGAGGCTGGTCCTGGTAGGGACGCCGTCGCATGTACGTGTCTCTCGAGTTTTTCTTCTCCTCGTCCTGTGTCTGGCCGGCATTCTCCGTCACTCAGAATGGAGTATGGTGGACGCAAAGGCTGCGCCGACTGTCCGCCTGTGACCGCTTTCACACACGTACGCATTTATTTTGTTGCTTTTTTACATTCATGTACACCGAGTTGTATTTATTACTTTGCCCTTTTCGGGCCTACCTCGTCGATGAAGGCTCGCCGTACTTTCCTTCCTGCTCTTCCTCCATCCCCTCTCATGTCCCATGTTTCCTATTTCTCTATTACCTTCTACTCTCAGCTTTCCCAGAAAAACCTTACCTACGACAGCGAAAGAATCCAGGCACTGCAAACAGTTTTTGTACAGTGATGAGGATATTCACTGCAAAGCCTCGCACTCTCAGAATATACCCCTCTTAAACCATTGATTGCAATGCCCGATCAGCGCTTTCAGCACAACATAGCCTTCTACTCACTCCTGAGCCAAATATTCAGATTAATGTCCCATCCGAGCTTGCGCACAATCTTGCAGTGTTCCTGGCTACCAAGAAGTCCCCATACTTGAATCACTGCGGCACAAAATCATATCCGTACTGGGCGAATATTCCCAAAGGTTCTGACTCAAATGAAAATCCGACTGGATACTCCAGTGTTGATTTTTGTTAGAGAAACTGGGGACAGGTTGGTGCCAGCTCGAGTGTCTTTCATTTAGTGCATGAGGCCTTGGCGAGCGATTATTTTGAAGCCTAATCTGGACATTTTTTACCATTTGACCTATAAGGTAGATACCTGCGTTGAATTGACAGCGCCGAAGGAAGAGTTAGTGTTGAAAATCATCGTTAATTTTATGAGTCGATCATGTAGCCACTGACCCAAAGCGATGGACTTCTATACAGTGCCCTTCGAGTTTTGCTCGCCCGTAGATTTAACACAAGGATTTAGACAGCGGCTGATGAAGGCGCGTCAAGACGAGAAGACAATCCGAGATTTCATCCAGAAGGTTGAATCTTTGGTGAGACAGAAAAGGTTGTTCGTGATTTTCTGGGATGGAGTCCGCCAATACAATCGAGTCAAGTGGCTGGATAGAGCGGTGAGCCCTGGAGATTCGGCACTTGATCAATCACTTCAGTGGGCAATCCACCTCGAGAATGCTAAGGAAGCCATGATTCGCGAGGAATTGAGCTGAAGGGTGACCTCAAGGATATACAGAATGGCAGTCGCAAATTGTGGACATGGGGAATAGTTCATCGGAGACAATGGCTGAGCAATCAGAGGACGAGCACCCGGCAGAGATGGTGCCGTTGATCAAAGTCAAGCGCAAGAGTAGAGGGCATCTGTTCATCGGGCAAAGAGATATACCGATTTGGGGCAGAAAACAAATGCGTTGATTGCACTGAGATAGGACATCGCATTTCAAATTGTCCCAAGAGGAAGAAAGACCCAAGGATCCTAGTCAGCGCCGCCAGATCCTTTGACGCGGCTGCCAGTGTCCGCTGCTGACAAGAAACCCTCGTACATACTTGGGCCAATTCACATCCTGACCTACCTCTGTCCGGTGTCTGGTAAACTTTTTTTATGCGAGCGTCTCATCGTGCGAAGATGAATGCTGTCTCATTGTCGCTCTTGACAAACGCTCATATCTCGACTTTGTCCGCATTTACCAGTAAAGATGGCCTAGCAAAATGTTCATTATATTTCGAAGACCGTCCTGACAAAAATCAATCAACAGTCGTAGTCTGGATGAGCACCGGTACCATAAACCCTGCTTCGCTTTTAAATAAACGGACGCTGGATCACACCATTTATAGTCATCGACTTGCCATAAAAGGATATTTCGCAAAAGAGACCAGCTTAGCATGTTAAATTACAAGTATGATATCTCCTGAAGGCGGGAGGTCCTGCACACCCACATATATAACCCAGGTACGGAAAGTACATCCTCCACCCATCGATCCAGCTCTCCCTCGTGCCTGCCTCCCCCCACCTCCATATCAACACCCCCCTGCGGCTGGCTCTAACTGATCGGATTGTACCCCGACAGATCGAGCCTGCATCGGCACCATAGTCCAGAGCAGCGCCCATGAGCGAAAACGTAAGGGCCCATCGTGCCCCGCCCTGAAACTCTCGGCCCAGCAAAGGTGCGTGCAGACGGAAAAATCCGGTCTGGTAGTCGTGCGCGCTCAGATGCTCCTCGCCGAGCACGCAGCGGTCGAGTGGCGACACTGCGATGCCGATCCATGCACTGCGGAAGCGTCGGGGCGACGTGTATGTATGTGCCGCGCCGACTACCTCTTCTGTCTCCTCGCCACCGCACGGGCTGTTCGCGTCAAGAACATCGAGCGCAGGCAGCGCGCCAGTCGCATCAGTCCGCAGCTTGGCACTCCAATACGTCGCGCTCCAAATGGAAGAGGTACATCCCAGAAAAGGATCTCCATCGCACATCGTGGCCCATCGGCGCTCGCCGCTGCCTCTCAAAGCACAAAATGCGCGGTGTACAGTCCTGCAGACGTCCTGAGCATCGTCGATGGTGGGTGATAAGCCGCGGAGATGGAGCAGGGAACGGGCGGGTGGAGACAACGTATCGACTAAACGCCGTGTGCGCCCTCCGCGTCTCAGCGCATCGATCGCAGGAAGCACGCCGGATGCAATGCCCTGCATTCTGGTCTGGTACACCCCTGGCAAGTCACCATCCAAGGCAAGGCCCAGAATCCAAAATTGAGAACGAGCAACGCACCTCTGGAATAATGTTGCCGCGACTCGAAAAGTCGAGTCGTGACTCGGTGAGTCGACTTCTGAACCAAGTCGACTTGACCAAGTCGACTTAGTCACTTGAAGTCGACTTAGTCGGTGCAATTTTCCAAATTGCTTCTGACACCTCCAGCACTCATAAAAATGCAAAAGGCGAAAAATGATTTTACCTGACACAGACTGTCATGTCATATGTCATGCCATCACAAAAAATCAGAATTTTTTTTCATCACCCCAATCGCATTCTCGTACGAAAAGAAACACCTGACTGATAACCCGACTTGAGTCACTCAAGTTGACCTCAAGTCGGTCGTTCGACTTGACTCGACTCGGCTCAAGTCGGCACCTCCAAGTCGACTTGGAGTCGGTTTTGCCCAAGTCGCGGCAACATTACTCTGGAATAGGCGGCTTTTCGTCGAACGCTCGGGATGTCCGCATTCCTATGGGCTCTGTTTGGCCGGGGTCAGCGCATGATAATGAAGCGAAGGGGAGGAAGAGTAAGAAGAATAAGTATAAGCGGCGGCAAATGAGCCCCACTGCGCGACATGAGACGCTGCCACCCACCGTCGCTCGCAGCAGTCCTGCGGCATGCGGTCCCGAGTCCGATGATGGGCGATAAGGCTTCGAGCTGTATGCGACGGGGTGCGTGCACGGCGTTACAACAGATGCGCTCCTGGGATTCCAGGATCGGACCCGGATGGTGTGCATGCAGCTTCCATGTCCACTGACATACTAGGTACTGCGCACCACCCGTACGCCGGTGCCAAGCGTGGCGACAATCCCGCCCATGGCCCACGTCCAAAGAACGGAACGGAAACGTGGAAGGAAAGGGAAAGGAGTAAGGACGTACCATGTAACCGATGTCCAAAATTCTTCCCCGGCATCCACATTGCAGTCCGCCTCCAATGAGGATATACGAGCGGTTGTGCAGCGCACCATCGCTGGCGGTCAGACGGAAGACAGCACAGCCGAGGCCAGTCTCGCTGGTGGGATGCGTCAGCGACCATGCGAGAAAAAGAGGAGATGAGAAAAGGAAAAGAGCGGTGGGAGACTGACACGAGAACCGTACTCTTGGAACGCCCGTAAGAAGAGCACGCCATGCGCTGTAGCTCAATCATGGTTTGCGTCATTCAAACGTATGCTGCAGGCATACTGACACTCGGCGACCAGAGCCACTTGAGAAATACTCACCCAAAACAGTGATTCTCCCGTGTTTCCGATGTAGACATTGAGTTGGCCAATTTAACGGTAAGACAGTCCGTTGTCGAGCAAAGCCAGAGTATAGGAGTAGCGAAACGAAAAGCATTTTCGTTTGGTGATGAGCGTTAAGTACGAAGAGCAGATCAAACTCCGCTCGGCTTGCTCCGACTCGCTTCCTGTGGTGCAGCTCTGCCACGACGTCCATCATCTCAGGTGACAAGTTCCATTGAGTTTGATTCTTACTCGGGTTATTCTGTGCGTGTACCTCAAAACCGTCTCAAACTCGTTGAAAAGGGCCGGTTGCTGCCGTAGCGGTTGGTGGATGCCGTGGGGCGACTGCATCCGATAGGCTCCAATCCCAATCTTTCTTCCAATTCCACGGCTTGATCCCTCTCTGGCAAAACGGCTTCCGGCCGGGGTATCGTACAAACAACAACCCTTTCATCCTCCGATGCGCCAAGGAATGGGCCAGAGCCCATGGGTTTACACTTTATGTGGCCGCTGTCGATGCAACCAACGCGTTCCCATCAACGGACCAACCGACTCTCTGGTTGAAGCTTTTCCGTTTGGGCATGGGTGGTGTAATTTTTGACTGGTTACAAATGCTGTACAGCCGAATGGCTTACTATGCGAAGCATGGTGACATGCAGTCTGCTGAGTTCAAAGCTTTCATTGGTTTACTCACTGGAGACCCCGCGTCGCCCATTCTCTGGAACCTATTTCTGGCAGATCTGGTGATGATGCCTGACAAGGACGACATTTTTCTCGCCGCAGTTCGCATCTCCCTCCTTGCCCAGGCTGACGACCTGCTTCTTCTCTCAATATCCGCTCGTGGTCTCCAAGTCAAACTTGACACTCTGGAGAAGTGGTGCGCACGCAACTTTATCCTAATCAACATGGTCAAAACTATTATCTTGATCTTTGGGAAAACTGCGCAAACACTCCCGGTCTTCATGCTTGGAACCACTACTTTGGAAATAAAATTGGAAGAAAAGTATGTTGGAGTTACCTTCAGAATGGACACGCGAAATATTCTTGCAGACCACTAAAAAGCAAAGGCACAAACGGCGCGATACTGTGGACATCGAATCATGGCGATTGAAGACATGACCGGTCGGTTAACTCCGAAAGAGCTCAAAGAGTTGTACATGGCCAGAGTGGACTGCCACCTCATTCATGGGTGCGAAATTTCCCCAGATAGCGAGGACGTCCATGTCAATCAACTTAGCAAAGTTCAAATTCGGTTTCTCCAACAAATGTTAAATCTCCATTCTCGCTCCTCAATCGCACCTCTATTCACGGAAACTGGGATAATGCCTATACGAGTCCGACGCCTGCTCATCGTTCTGAACCACCTAATTTATTTCCTCGGCCTTGATAAAAAGGATTACGCTCGCGCTGCACTTGATAGTTCTCTACAACTATCCGCAAGAGGCAAAACATCCTGGGCTAAGGATTTGGTTACGGCTGCTTCAAGACTTCCATTCCGCTGTCCCGCACTTATCCTGACTGAGGAAACCTCAATCCGAGACGTCGAGGACTACAGCAAAAATGTGGACACACTCATGAAGGAATGGCTGCAGCATTCAATCGACTCAAGTGACAAGCTCTACCTACTTCACGGACGACTCGAACCTCAAAAGGACAGTCCACCGGCGCATGTGACTTCGAAAATGCGGCACTACCTAACACTGGTGAAGACTCAAGTGCATTGAGAGGCATTGACCTCTCTGCTCCTCTCCACTCACTGTTTGGCCATCGAAGTTCTGCGCTATGTGGATCACGCAAATCAGCCTGTGCCTAGATCGGAACGATTTTGTAGGTTCTGCAAGATGGAAGTTGAGACCCCGGAACATGCATTAATTACTTGCAATTCCTCGGATGCACTGGTAGAACTGCGCTCCGCATTTCTACCACAACTTTCCCACAACGCTCCACACCTCCAAAATCTCATGGTGGATCTCTCCAATACGGAATTTCTCAAAGCCATGATCTATTCTCGACCGAACGTGGCACTAGTGGCAAAATTTGTATATACTGTCCTTGAGTTATTCTACGCCGTCCCTGTTTTACGTCCATGAGCTTGTTCTAAGGTTCCCTTTTCCTATTAATTGCTTTTCTGTGTATCCTTTAGCTCTACCGCGGCGAGTCGAGAGATTGCGACCGTGAGCTCGGCTACGGGGTGATGGAGAAGTCCAGGGACCATAGTGTACAACCGTGCCTGTACACTTAGATAATTCCTGGGCCCCGGCGTTCCTAAGCGGGACCGTGCCGTGTAATTCTACCTACCTACCTACCACGGCTGCACTCCCTTATTCGTGTGCTCTTTTTCTTGTCCGGCATGAAAGTCCCTTCTTGTCCTCGTTCCACCAATAGTGGTCTTTCTTTCGAACCTCTCTGCCGACGAGAGATCCGCACCGATGTTAATAAATCAACAGACAGTCCGCATTCGTTCACGATTACTTCCTCATCAAGGCCAACGCGCTAGGGAGGATTGCTCGTTCGAATTAAGCCTGGAAATTCCGGGTCCTGGATAGACTATTTTTGTTTCTTTATCTTGTGTGGGACTCTGTTCTCTAAACTTCTAGCGCTCAGACTCAGACACATCAATTTTCTTTCTTTTGTCTTCTTGATCTATTCGACCGCGGACCCTGAATTTCTCTTAGGAATGGTATGACGTTGTTCTCTCGAGGTCAGAATCCCTTCCTTCCGCTCATAACCACGTACACTCATAGGTGGGCACGGACTGGTAGCGGATGGTCCACGTCCACCACGCATATGTTGGAAGTGAAATTGCGTGGAAGTCGCTCGTTCGAATCGAGCTCAGGCCATATCGAGTGTAAGCAATTGGTTTTTTTGTCAATTCCCATTTCCTTTATTCCTCCGCTGCTAAACCTGATATTGGTGGGCGGGTGAAATCTCGCACGGGCCATCTTATTCATCTTTAGAACCTTTGGTGCGGCGGGATATGTTCTCAACACTCGGTGACTCGGAGTGCAAGTCACGGTCAAAAGCAACTCGCTACTCGGAACCGAAACAAAACGCAGATCAAGTGTTTAATGAATCCATGCCGGTGGTGCCGCACCTCCGTCAAACTCAACCACTTCGTGCCAAAGAAGAAAAAAGAATTCTGCGGATCACCGGTTTGACTCGGGGTTGGCCGTACGTCCACGATAGTCTCAGTTTCTTTTCTTTTTCTCGTTTTTCATTGTCTCGCGTTCTCTGACCCTCCAAACCATGGACTGTTGGCCGTTCATCATTGGGGCTCTCGCACACGGCTATTAGCATTCTTCCGAGGTCGCCGTGCGCCTCAAAGACTCTTTCTATGTCTGCTTCGACTTAAATAATGCTCAAATCCAACCGGAAAGGGCTCGATGGGATGGAACCGTACCCGCATCAAGTGTCAGATCTATTCAGGCAGAATGGACGAACATCTTGAGTTCAACAGTAGCACTCCGAACCTGCGTGTCTGTTCTTGATTGGAATCTGAAACATGAATTTATTCAGTAAAATTCGTTTCCAAGATCTCACGTTGAGGCTAACTGATTTGAATTTCGTTGGTTTAATTCTGAGCATGCTTCTTCCGGGATTGTCGAGTGGCTGATCCGCATTTCACATCTTTGAGTTGTGGAGGGAAATGGAGGTTCGGCGACTTGAACTGGACGTCCAGTGCATCATTATAATTCGACACTGACGAGGAGGATCGTATACCTCAGGTTTTCAGGTCCAATCTCTCACGGAACTGATTCAGTTGGTTTTCGCTGTCGTTTTCTTCAACATGGTGCAAAATCATTTGCACAGTATCCACAAAAAACTACGGTGAGGCATCGGCATTGGTTTGGTGTTTTGAAGACTAAAAGTCTATGCTTAGTATCTGATCGTGCGTGATCTCTTCACGCTGAGCTTCGAACGGCCGCCGTGTTTTGCCCTGTCGGGACCGACTGGCAGCTGCTGCCGAGAGCTGATCCAGCCCCGCCACATAGGCGGCTGTAATCGGCCCAGAAGCTACTGGAATTGAATGTGAGTCCAACAAGACCGGTTTAATCTATACCAAACTGCCTACATATCCTCCCACCTTAAATCAGGATTTGTATCCAGTGCCAGATGGCTCAGTCCCGACTCGAACGGGCGTCTCCTGCATAAAGTGAAAACAAGGTAGACCAATATCAATTGCAGGAGCAGACCATCCATCATCGAGCCCTTCGTGTCCTCGGCCTAGGCTTGATGTCCAGTAAGACGGTAGCTAAGACTAGAGATTTGATAGAATCAAGGGAAAGGTCTAGGCTGATCTGTTCGTCAAATATTCAATTCAGAGGGCTATGAAAAGGAAAGTTGAACCTCTCGTCCGAAGTGAAATCCCTTAATTTTATATCAATCTGCTCGTTGTGCCGCCCTACACTCCCTCAGAATATCTGCTCTCGTCTTTGATCTATCGTAGTTCTGCTTTCATGATCGTTATTCGGTTCACACGGCCAGGTGGCCACTGGAGAGAACATATTCGGGACTCAGCCGAAATGGAATGAGGCACATTTCAAGGCTTTAGCTAAGTTGCAAGCCAATTGTCTAGCTTACCGTACAATTACATTCAATTCGTTTGTCACGCATCACGCACCCCTCTATCGATATCGAAATTTGGTCGAGGTCACGGGTCACGCCAACCTCTGTCGAATTTCTGAACCGTCACGCAGGGGCTCAAAATCGGCTGAAAATGGCAAAAAAAATACAAAAATTGGTCCAAATATCGAAATTTTTTGTGGTGTCACGCAAAAATTTGGTCGTTATCGAAATATCGAATTGCTCATACCATGTCACGCGTCACGACAATTGAACGTAATGATACGGTATCGATTCTTAGATCCATTGATCCCTCGCAGTGGTGCAAATTCATTTGATCATCTCACGGCCCACGCCGACGTAATCTCTCCTCGACTCTAGCCATTCCCACGCATTTAAAACCAGGCACATCCCAGTCCTGCTCTCATCATCGCATGCGAATACTGCGTCGATTAATCGTAATGGAACACCGCAAAGACTTGCAGCGTAACCGAGCCGGCGGAATGGCCGCCCTCCGGTTAATGCGTGTCTTGAATTCGGTCGCTCAATGTCGAATAAATCTTGTCCAGCTAGGCTGAAGGTAGTGGCCTGATATAAGTTGGACACCTTCGATATTGCAACACTGGCGCTTGATCAATCACGAATCACATCGTGTGCTGTCGGGCTTGCTGTTCCCCACGAGGCACACACAGCAGTCATTCTTGTCGTACGTCCTCAAGGCAATCGCTGCACCTCAGGCTACCCCAACCTGACCCCCCATAGGGCCAAATTTTTGAGGGTAGTTAATTGGCCCTATGGGGGGTGTTTCTAAGTGGGTATCCCATACCACATGGGACATCCCATGTTTTCTACTTTTTTGCCTTGGGACATCCCAAAGTGGTTGCATGGGACATCCCACTGGCCCATTTGGCAAGTAGGACCCCTGGCACCAGCCAGGAGAAAAAAATGTTTTTTGGGCCCATTTCTGCACCATTTTGCATGATTTATAGTGATTCATGAAGCTGTTAACCAGGGCTCTCATGCCATAGTGCAACAGGTACATTTGGAGGGGGTTTTTTTTTCCTGAGCAAACCACAATATGAGTACACTGGCCTGTGCTCAAATAGGGAAAATACAGATATGCCAGCCCGTGCTTGAATACTGCAATACGGATACACTGGCCCACACTCAAATAGTGAAATACAGATATGCCAGCCTGTGCTGAAATACTGAAATACAGGTTTGTAGGCCCACGCTTGCTGCTCAAATGGTGAAATATGGGTACGCTGGCCCACACTCAAATAGTGTGCTGGCCCACGCTTGAATAGCGAAATACAGGTATGTTGGCCCATACTCAAATAGAAAAATACAGATATGCCAGCCTGCACTTGAATACTGAAATAAGGGTTTGTGGGCCCACACTCAGATACGGAATATGGGTTTGCTGGCCCACACTAGGCAGCTCCAATTGCAACATGTGCTCTTCCATACACCAATGCTATCCCCACAGCTCCCTTTTTCTCCAGACAGCCCACATTTCTTTTTTCTGTTTCTTCTTCTCAGTAATTACATGAAATACATGGTTCACCTGCTTACACTTCAGTATTGTTTTGATATGATTTCTGATATGGACTAGACAGGATGTCCCAGGTATTTTCTATCCTGAGTGGGATGTCCCTCCCATTTTCTGTTGAGAATGGGGCATCCCATTTATTTTATATCAACAATGGGATGTCCCATTGATTTTCTATCAAGAATGGGATGTCCCACATATTTCTGTCAAGAGTGGGACATCCCACCTATTTTTCTATCAACAATGGGACATCCCATTGATTTTCTATCAAGCATGGGACATCCCACATATTTTTGTATCCACAATGGGACCTCCCATTGATTTTCTATCTGGAATGGGATGTCCCACATATTTTCTGTCAAGAGTGGGACATCCCACATATTTTCCTATCAAGAGTGGGATGTCCCATGTATCTTCTATCAACAATGGGATGTCCCTAGCTCAGTCATCCCTTGTCCCAGACCCATAGGGCCTCACTATTTCTAGTCCATTATGTCTTTTTTTTTTTTTTTTTTGCTAGACCTGCCAGGCACAATTTTATTTGGCCAGAACAGTTAGGTGTGCCTGATGAGCCCGCCAATACTCAAAAGCTCAAAAACCCAAAAGAAAAAGAAAACAGCTTCCACGGGGTTTGAACTCAAAGCCAGGGAAGAATAGATTTGTCATCAACCCAAAACATTGACAGAAATACCACTACACCAATGCACCAGATATCCCAGGTAATATTTTTAGATGGCTACATGCTGGCAGTGCATCACCCCTCACTTTGGTCTATTTTGCACGCCTGTTGCTGTCAAATTCACCATCATTTATCGCCGGCTGTGGGAATTTATTTTGCGTTTTGCGCAACAACCAGGGGCTCTTTCACAGAACTGTCAACACAGTCAGATAGCCCTCGGCAAGCTCTATAACTTTGATTTTGACCATATTTTTAGACATGAACCACCAACTTCCTTTTTGGGCCACAACGCCTTTTTCCCCAAAAAGGAAATTCAACATGCTCCTGTTCTTCTTGGGAGTCTGGCCTAGTGTGATGACCATGCATTTATACTGTTCATGTATAAGCAGGGATGCCTTTCTGGCACCTGTACTACTATATCATGAAGATATAACGTTGCAGAGGTGAATCTACTCCTCTGCCCATTTTGGGGCTCCCACAGAAGTGTAGTGCTTCTGGATATGGCTCACATCATATTCTATGGCAAATTCTATCCTGTTCAATGAGTTAGACCATCCAAAACGTTTGAATTCTGATCAAGGGAAGGTGAAAACACTGGAATTTCCTTTTGGGGAAAAAGGCGTTGTGGCCCAAAAAGGAAGTTGGTGGTTCATGTCTAAAAATATGGTCAAAATCAAAGTTATAGAGCTTGCCGAGGGCTATCTGACTGTGTTGACAGTTCTGTGAAAGAGCCCCTGGTTGTTGCGCAAAACGCAAAATAAATTCCCACAGCCGGCGATAAATGATGGTGAATTTGACAGCAACAGGCGTGCAAAATAGACCAAAGTGAGGGGTGATGCACTGCCAGCATGTAGCCATCTAAAAATATTACCTGGGATATCTGGTGCATTGGTGTAGTGGTATTTCTGTCAATGTTTTGGGTTGATGACAAATCTATTCTTCCCTGGCTTTGAGTTCAAACCCCGTGGAAGCTGTTTTCTTTTTCTTTTGGGTTTTTGAGCTTTTGAGTATTGGCGGGCTCATCAGGCACACCTAACTGTTCTGGCCAAATAAAATTGTGCCTGGCAGGTCTAGCAAAAAAAAAAAAAAAAAAAAAGACATAATGGACTAGAAATAGTGAGGCCCTATGGGTCTGGGAAAAGGGATGACTGAGGTAGGGACATCCCATTGTTGATAGAAGATACATGGGACATCCCACTCTTGATAGGAAAATATGTGGGATGTCCCACTCTTGACAGAAAATATGTGGGACATCCCATTCCAGATAGAAAATCCATGGGAGGTCCCATTGTGGATAGAAAAATATGTGGGATGTCCCATGCTTGATAGAAAATCAATGGGATGTCCCATTGTTGATAGAAAAATAGGTGGGATATCCCACTCTTGACAAAAAATATGTGGGATGTCCCATTCTTGATAGAAAATCAATGGGACATCCCATTGTTGATATAAAATACATGGGATGCCCCATTCTTAACGGAAAATGGGAGGGACATCCCACTCAGGATAGAAAATACCTGGGACATCCTGTCTAGTCCATATCAGAAATCATATCAAAACAATACTGAAGTGTAAGCAGGTGAACCATGTATTTCATGTAATTACTGAGAAGAAGAAACAGAAAAAAGAAATGTGGGCTGTCTGGAGAAAAAGGGAGCTGTGGGGATAGCATTGGTGTATGGAAGAGCACATGTTGCAATTGGAGCTGCCTAGTGTGGGCCAGCAAACCCATATTCCGTATCTGAGTGTGGGCCCACAAACCCTTATTTCAGTATTCAAGTGCAGGCTGGCATATCTGTATTTTTCTATTTGAGTATGGGCCAACATACCTGTATTTCGCTATTCAAGCGTGGGCCAGCACACTATTTGAGTGTGGGCCAGCGTACCCATATTTCACCATTTGAGCAGCAAGCGTGGGCCTACAAACCTGTATTTCAGTATTTCAGCACAGGCTGGCATATCTGTATTTCACTATTTGAGTGTGGGCCAGTGTATCCGTATTGCAGTATTCAAGCACGGGCTGGCATATCTGTATTTTCCTATTTGAGCACAGGCCAGTGTACTCATATTGTGGTTTGCTCAGGAAAAAAAAACCCCCTCCAAATGTACCTGTTGCACTATGGCATGAGAGCCCTGGTTAACAGCTTCATGAATCACTATAAATCATGCAAAATGGTGCAGAAATGGGCCCAAAAAAACATTTTTTCTCCCTGGCTGGTGCCAGGGGTCCTACTTGCCAAATGGGCCAGTGGGATGTCCCATGCAACCACTTTGGGATGTCCCAAGGCAAAAAAGTAGAAAACATGGGATGTCCCATGTGGTATGGGATACCCACTTAGAAACACCCCCCATAGGGCCAATTAACTACCCTCAAAAATTTGGCCCTATGGGGGTCAGGTTGGGGTAGCCTGAGGTGATCGCTGGAGGCTCTTCCCTTCGTTCTTGCATTAGTCTCTCGCATTGCGATCGTTACAGAAGTGGTTCACCCGCAAGATTCGCACAGCACCACGGCCAGAACAAAACAACCATGTCTGACCCGCCCATCCACTCCCAGATACAATATTTACCAGACTATCAATGGTGCGGGACAAATTTGTTGGGATATCAACCGATACACACTGCGGGCAAGGACCATGGGCGTGGTTTCATGGCATAGCATCGACACTTGCCACGGCACTGGGTTTGGCGTGTGCATGGGAAAGTCAGATATACGGCCCGGTGATGCGGAACTCACGATAACATCTTCGTGGGAGCCGTGAAGGGACTCGAATAAAATCGTTCTTTCTCTCTACCATCATCTCTCCGAATGGTCGTCTCAGATAAGCTCCTCATTGTCTCCTCTTACCTCCCTGGTCTCTGCCAACAGCCAGAGGCAATTGTCGCCTGCACGTCTCTTACCCCCTCGAACACCCTGGGCACGACTTCATGCATTCTGCACTGCCTGTGTGCTCGCTCATCACGATAGTGACCCATGAATACTGCCATACATTTATTGACAAGCACTACTCTGTGCTCTGCACTACTTGTATGGCTGTCATGGACCAAAACAATATTGCTTGGCGACGTCCTATAGTATGCTCGCTGGTGTTGCCTCGAGGCCTTAGGATCAGTGATTGGGTTTTTAATAATAATCCTCTTTCATTCAGTCTCGTCTTTCATCTGTATTTCAATACTCTCCCTCCGCACAACTCCATGCCGACTAATCGAACCAAGTCCGCACCCCAAAACAAAACGAAAGCCAAAAGTCAACTTTACGGCAAAGGCATGAACTACGGATAATGACAAGGGCAAGCGCAAAGCCAGCCCTGCTGCGAGTTCTAGTCCTGGAACTTCATCTCGCAAGAGACCTCGTACTACGGGCACCACAGGGGCTGGAACCTCTACCTCCAATGACACCACATCTGCAGGAGCGGCGGGTGCGGGACCCAGCAACACTTCGCCTGCCAACTCAGCTACGGCTGGCGATGCTGCTCGTGGGACCGATGGGGATGGGGATGTTGATGACAATGCACCAGCCAAGAAGAAGCGTGTGCAAAATCCTTGGGGTATTCGTCCGAAGGAGGTCCCCCCCAGAGGCGAAGCCAACACAGGTATGTCTTCTGTTCTTTGACATAGATGCAGTGAATAAAATGATTGCAGAGAGCATTTCAGCGTGTTATCAGAGCGATGTGTGGCCTACTCACCCAACAAGATGTTCTACCCTCTGCTGTTGAGATGCGCAACCACTACGACAAGCGCTTCGATGATGTTGAAGACTATCGCTCGCACATGCGAGACCTCATTGATCAATCGAGGACTGCTGTGAGGGAGGCAGCCGACCATGCCACAAAGCTTATAAAAAATGCGAAGTCGATTTCCGGGCCCATCGCAAACAACATTGCCCGCATCCCTGAAGACCATCTTGGGACCGTCTTCACTATGGTTCAGAAGGCTGGCCTGAAGGGCTACTGTCCCGACGTCGATGGGCTAGCGCATTCAAAGTATAACCTACTTCATCGTCACTTGGCAGTGTCCGCATTCCAATTTCTCTCCTCCTCATTTGCTCTCATGGCCTTGAACGTCAATAACCATATCGCAAACGACTATAACCTTCTCTGTGACATGTTCGATAATTTTGTCTATGGAACTCTTGCACAAAAGACGAGAATGGAGAGGCGACGTCCAGGAAGCCTCAGCCAGTCGCTCGTGAACAGTGTTGCATACAAAGCTCGTTCCCGAGTACGTCTTTCTTTCTTTCAGTTTTTGATCAAACACTTACTTTGGCTTCAGTTGGCTGATACTCGATTCAAGACCGCCACCAGACTCCAGCTACGAAAGCCTGTGCTGCGCATGGCCTATATCAAGGAGGCCCACTCTGACGACGAGCACTCTCTACAAGGCCAGGGACGGCGTGTCCGTGAGAAGCCTGGGCGCAATCCCGTTGCAGCGAAGTTCTTTACTGAAGAGCTTGATGTGCGGACGGAGGAGTACAGGAAGCGCAATGCTAGACCGGGTCAGAAGTACGTATCTAGTATCTGTGATAGTCACTTGCTGCACAATTAACATGACTTCAGAAAACCCGAAGTTCGGGCCCGTGAAGACCCTCTTCTACCTGCTTCTGAGGTTGGGCTGGTTTTGCCGCCTGGTGTCCCCATCGACTTCTTCACTCCGGAATTTTATAATTCACTGACAGTGAAGGAGCGAGCCAGGTATGCTGATACCGGCGTTGCCTTCCCTCTCGAAGCATATGCTTTCAACCCTGCACATGCAGGCTGGAAGAAAATGGGCAAGGTGCAGTTCATGAGAACATATGGGAATGAGGTTTTGGCGCAGTACGAGATCCCATCTGCTGAAGAGATTGCAGCACTATCTGACTCCGATGCTGATGACGAACTCGAAGAGGAGGAGGAAATTGATCTTGCTGACACTGATGGTTCCGAGATGGAGGTTGATGAGGAACTGAATGCCTAGTTGCTCTTGCTCTAGATATGCATGCTATGTGCGTTCAATTAGAGCTAGATTTCTTTCCACAAATTAGACCTAGATTTCCTTCTACAACTCGCTATAATTTATATCAGGGCCTGCGAGACGCTTGGGCTTGCTTTTCAATGAGTCAATTAATCGCCAGCACACTCGATTCTCAAAAGGATTCACACACAAAAGAATGATTCACATTGTAGACAAGGCTAAATATTTCTATTTCCCGTACAGATGTAGAATTGCGGCAGTGCCCATCGGGGACAAAAAAAGTGTACGTAAGAAGTTATATACTTCTCCATGAACTACAACTATGTACCAGTGCGACTGAAAAAATACCAGCTGCACATCGAAATCAGATTGGGAATGTCGTATTTGGGAAAGGAAGATGATACATACCAAATTCCACACCACCCCGCAATCAAAATGGCGATGAGATTGCCGTCTCAAAGATCCCCATACACATTGGAACTGTAGTTCCTCTGCAGGAGCACGAAGGCTTGGAGACAAATTTGAGTTGGATCAAAGATTGAGAGAGATAAGCTCGCCTCAATTGAAAATTGCGACAGCACTATGTCAAATATATCACTGCCGGCCTGGGTAATCAGGTTATGAGGCCAGGAAAAAAGGTTGGTAGGGTGGTGGAGAGTGGATAGAGTTGAAGATATGCTTAATTAGAATGACGGAAATTTTAATAGGAGTTGAGGGCAAAATCCATGTGTCGAATGAGCAATGTCATTTCTTTTTCTATGTTTATATCAATGACGTAGGCCTGTCAAAACAAGTCCAAGAATCCGACTTGCAGATTATCACACGTCATTGCTATAAATACAATATAGGGCGAGTTTGTGGCCTGAGAGGCTGTTTGACTGTGTTACAGAGTGAGAAATACCAAATTTTGGTCTCTATTCTGGAGCTAGTAGTAGGGTAGTGACTGGGGGCCTGGTTCGGTCTGGTGAACTAGTTGCCAAACCCTCTCATGCCGGTGACACTTGCATAATTCTGACCAAGGACTCAAGAAGTTCAGACGGCATTTACTGAATGTGCATTACAATTCTCAAAATAAATAGGATCAAGTACAAGATAAAAAAGAAGTAACTAGCGGCGACCTCGGTTCAATGCCCAGCAGACAATCATGACCAGTTTATTGGTGTGATAGATCTCTGGGGCTCTGTTCCATGCTGTTAAATGGGTAATGATATGCCGTGGTTCAATAACCATCTGACCAGGCTCAGGTTCTGCATATACCACTGCTGTCTTCAATTCGGGATGATCTGAATAGCGCTGGATGTTGAGATGATGATGTTTACGAACAACAATAAAGGTTCTTAAAAGGTTGTCAAGGGGGATCTGTAAGATCGCATCTATGACCCCAGTAAGGGTTTCATTTTGTTTTGGATCAATCCCTGGCTTGTAAAATTGGATCAAGCTATTTCCCCGATGCGAAGAGTAACAGCTGTATGTTCGCTTCTCAACATAGCACTCTCGGCAACGTTTAGCTCTGGGTGGTAGGATCATGGATCGATGGTCGGGATCTGGAAGAGTGATTGCACCATCAGCATTGCGAGTACCCCAAAAGCTGAGTTTGTGCTCCCCGACTGAAGCTAGATATTCAAGGATTGATTCATATGCACGGACCGGCATTTCATGTTTTCTCTTTGCGAGAAATTTTGCCAGATCAGCCTCATCCAGATATTTGGGTGTCTCAAGCCTTGAGTCTGCTGGGTCCAAGATATTGTCAAGGGCTTGTATAGCTGTGTGTTGATCATCCAAGTGCTTATCATGGTGCCGAGCAAGCAACCGCCCGAGACGAGCCGCCTGCCTCAGCATGGTATAGTCCATGTCATCTACGAGTAGTGAGAAAGGGATTTAGTCTAAGCATCGAGCAAAAAACTTACAAAGATGGTCATTGGTCTTGACTTTCTGAAGCAATCCGTTGATGCGTTCACCCATGAATTCATTCTGACTTGCTAGAGGTCCCCAGTTTTTTAGGATATCTGGGTCATGCATTGCATAATGGTGGTTTGGTACAATGTCAACATCAGGAAACAGATTTTGAATGGAGACAAAGTAGTTATAATAATGGTCACAAAATGTATCAGCAGCTGCGTTTGAGGTTTTAAAAGATGCTAGAATATTTGTTGATCCAACCAGATCACAGAAGCTTTTCAGCATGGCCTGGTTGCGGATAGGGTCATCGTCAAATTCTATTTCCGGTAGGACTAAGGGGAAGATAGCAGAGAACAGAGTCAGAAATTCTTCAGCTTTCAACTTTCCATGTTTCTTTTCGCCAAGATTTCCGGGGGGGCGAGAGACCCATGTAGGAAGGGAGACCTCCTTAATGCAGCGGCGAATTATCTCCAGCCGTTCTTTAGTGAATTTCCAGGAACCTCGGACAGCGACGTCTTCAAACTCTTCATCAGATTCATCACCAACATCTGTTTCATCTGGATAAATTGATTCTGGAACAGGGGTGGCCTCCGAGGTTGAGCCATCCATTGGGTCATCATCTGGTGCAGGTGTTCCTCTAGGTGTATCTGGATTGTCCTCCTCTTCATCATCAGACTGTGTGGCCTGAATGTAGTTTTCTCTCCATTTTGCAAACTCATCAGGGTCAAAGTTTTGCTCATCTTCAAGTACTTCCTGTGTTTCAGCCTCTCCTCCTGCCTCAGATATATCATCATCAGTCCAAAGATCCTCATCATCTTGATCAAGCTCTGCCAGAGACTTGGTCCGCTGGGCATCCCGTCCTATACCCCAGAGCACACGGAGTTGATGTTCAAGGACACCTTCAAGCCAGTTATGCATAAACCCCAATATCGTGTCATTCACAGGATCACGGTAGAGGAAGATGTGCAGAGAGGACCCTCGGACACCAGTTTTTCTCTGCTGAATAATTCTCTTTTCTTTTGTTGGTTGTTTGAACCAATTTCGGGCTTGTTTAAGCACAACTGTGGCTATCTGTAATGGCCATACCCAGTAGTCTGTTCAGTGCCTTTCGTCCCGTGTGAGAAGGCAGAAAGAGCAAAACATGGTTGCAGCGTGCCCTAAAAATCCACCAGCCTCTCGTGCGGCAGGGAGATCTGCTACAAGAGGAACAATCCGGGCTGTAACCTTTGCCCCTTCTGGATGAGAATGTGTGATCACAATCTTTCCTGGAAAATCATATGAGAGAATCGTCTTCATGAGTGGATCCAGTAAATTCAAGAGAGTCTTAGCGGTGGGCTTGCTAGGAGATGGCGTCAATCCCGCAATGAAAACATTTTCCGGTAAGTATCGGACTTCTGGCGGGAGATTCAAGCAATATAGAACAATTGTGCCGCAAGAAACCTGTTTTCCTACCAACAGAATTATAAGTGGCTGGCCGGCAGGTATTAACCATTCAATACTTTACCTGCTATCCTGCTCCCCCGTGGGTTGAACCAGTCAATGTAAAGGCCAAATACCAGATTGTATTTGTCCTTCCCCGCATTCTTAAGTGTTCTCCACCGGGGACTGTCCTGGAGATCACACATCTCATCACCGTCTGCAGCAGGAGTTCTCTGGAAGGTCTTTGCTAGGTAGTCTTCTATAGATTTTCGAGAAAGAAACCATTCCAACCAGGACTCGAATTTCTGTGTGTTAAATGTTGTCTTGGGAACACGTTTGTATTCCTTTCCAAAGCGCTGTGTCCGCCAAAGTTCAGCCTTGCAGCTGATGCGGGACTTCTTGGAAACCTTTGCTGTGCAGCGCTCGGGCATTTTTGCCAGGGACGGATAAAGTGTGTAGCACTTCGGACAGCAGGGTGTTCGAGTAATCTCTGGCTCCATAGCATAATTCTTGTAGGCTGTGCGAATGTCCTGAGGAATTTGAACTTTTGGCAGTTGAAGGGGAATTCCATGAGCAGTCAAAGCCAGCTGCACGAGCTCCAGAGCAGTTGATAAGATAAATTGAAGAGCCTTGAGAACAGAATTAGCAGTTTCCCAGCTTACGCCAGCCTTCAAATTCAGCCATATCACCAAAGCGCAGCAGAGTTGGATAATAAGAGTGCTGTCAATCACAATATCTGTATTTTCATCAAACCATGCTGGTTCCGAGAAATAAAATCCACGCACCTCCGGAGTTCTCCTGTTTACCAATGTTATCCTCATCGTTGTCCTCATTCAAGTAGTCTTTGACGCCCAAGTGACTTGGCTTTGCAGCAAAATCAGGTGATCGGCTTGCAACAGCAGAAATTTCATGGCGACGACGAAGCTGCGAATTAATTTTCTTTCCTGGTATTCGCTGGCCATCAACAACAACCCAGTGCTGTATGCACTGGGGACAGGTGCATATAACCTTGGCACCCATACGGCTGGGGTGAGCAAAAGAGAGGGGGGACTTACATCTACTTCCGAGTCGAGTATGCTTTATCTGCTATCCATGACAGATTAATCACGCATCTGCCAATCTTTTGGCCAAAATCAAAATGACGAACAAGCTGTTGCTTGCACTATTCACACACCCGTGTGACCAGCATGAAGAAGGGAATAGAAATCCAAGCTTCGTATTTATATCCACTTGCACAACAAACAACAGTACAAAGGGAGACTGAGTTGCATACAAAGATCTGAATAAGAAAGTAGCGGGATGACGGAGAACCTCCAAATTTGGATCAGAGCAAAGATGTTTCATATCAGAGATAAGATGGAAGGTCAAAAGCAAAGCAGTGATTCGTTGATAACATCGAAGAGATCCCATCGAAGTCCACCGGACCGGGCGGCCACGATCCTATGCCATGGCAAGTGTCGGTGTACCGGCAATCAAACGCCATGAAACCACGCCCACGGCGCTTGCCCCCAGTGACACCACGCAGACGCTCCCCTGACAACGCATCGGAATGACTGCGATGCGCAGCGTTGTCATATGTTACTTATTCATTTTTTCTCATACAGACACTTACACATGCGGTTTCCTTGACATACTGTCTCTTCCCCTTCTATACTATGACTGGTCTGGATGTATTTAAGTAGCAGCCTTTGTATCGAGTCCTCTGCTTGATTGCAGAGGGTCACTGTGGGCTATTCTGTGAGCTCTCGATTCAACAAAATTGGTGACGAAGCAAACATCTTTTGATTTTCATCCAGGTGGCAGAGGAGGCGATGGTGGGGTGGGCGGCGCCCAGGGACAGGGTGGCGGCGGTGGAACCGGGGAAGCTCCCGCTCTGAATTACGATATCAACTCCGAGAACTTCACCATGAACCTTCTCATGCAGGACCGCTGGCCGCAAAACGTGTCCATGGGGCTGCTACCGGCCTCAATGCGAGACTTCGAGACTGGTTTTGAAGGCTTTGGTTCCCAATTTACAGGAGTTGCCAGAAATTTGCGGCATTTTATAGGAGTGAGGCAGACACAGTACAGTGCGGTTACAATTGCATTTTATACTTTGCTTCTTCTCATACCCCTAAGATCAATATTCTCGTCAATGTCCCTTCCCTGTTCCCAATGACGAAAGCCCGTCGTTGGGATCACAATCCTCCTTTGACGTGGTGCCTTTAACTTCCATGACTCGCCAGTGTTACCTCTATCTGATCCACCGTGCCTTCATCAACAACCTTTCAGCCAGCAAAACCCTGTGGATTTCTGGACGCAGCCATATCCCAACCACCACTCGCATGTGGACAGTAATCAGTTCACGCCATCGTCCGAGCACTATCATGTTCCTGCTGAAGGACTGTTAGGCGACTACTCTCGCTTTGGAGCTCTCCCCCGTTACTTCCAAGCCGACCCTCTGCCATCCAATGGCGGACCATCCATTAATATTAACCACCATAGGGAAGCAGGACTACATATCCTGCATCGCGCTAGAGGCACTGTACGACTCTGCAGAACGATTCCCCCAGCCGAAATGTCATCCCGAAACGCGCACAAAGTTGCTCGACAACCTCTATAATTGGGTAACTGACCCAGACTCGGAACATCCACTGGCTACACGGTCCTGCAGGCGCGGGAAAATCCGCCGTCATGCAGACTCTGTGCGGGCGATTACAGGAAGCTGGGCAGCTTGGTGGCAGCTTCTTTTTCAAACGCGGCCATACTACTAGTGGCAATGCAAAAGTGCTTTTTGCAACTCTTGCTTATCAACTGGCTCTTTATCAGCATAAACTTAAGGGCCTAATATTGCGGAGCATAGAAACAGATCCATCGGTTCTTGGTAGAAGTATGGATGTGCAGCTGCACAACCTCGTCCTTGAGCCATGCAAATTGGCTGGTGGCGCTTCACCTTCAGCCTTCCTCATTGACGGGCTGGATGAATGCAATGGGCACAATATTCAGCAACAAATATTACGTTTGATAGGATCTGCTGCCAAAAAGCACCACCTTGCACTTCAGATCCTTGTCGCCAGCAGACCGGAAGCACATATCAGAGAGACATTTGAGGAGGAGTCCCTCCAAAGAGTGGCCAACTGCACTAATATTGTGCAGTCATTTGAAGATGTGCGGACCTACCTCTGCGATGAATTTTCACGCATTCATCGCGAGCATTTCACCATGAAGAACATTCTGACTCCATGGCCATCCCTACAGATTCTGGAATTGCTCGTTAAGCAGTCATCAGGTTACTTCATCTATGCTTCAACGGCTATCAAGTTCATCGATGACAAGTACTTTCATCCATGCGAGCAACTGGACATTATTATTCGAAATCTCCCCCTTGATTCGGAATCCCCGTTTGCAGCTCTTGATGAACTGTATATCCAAATTCTCAAAGGAGTTCCCTCTCGTCACCTTGACATTCTTAGCGACATCTTGTATGCTGTTGTTCAATTTCCATCACAGTTTGAGCCGCGGGAGGTAGATGAACTGCTCAGTGTTGAGCCTGGAAATGTTGAGCTAATCCTCTGTCCACTGCATTTTGTCCTGCAAATAGGAAAGACATATAGAGAATCTGTCATACAGGTGCACCATGCATCATTTCTGGACTTCTTGAAGGATGCAGCACGGTCATCAAGCTTCTATGTTGGTTCTGAGGAGCACAAGACAAAATTGGGACACTCAATCCAGAGCACTTTCATACACATATGATGATCCTCAGAAAAACCTGGCAGATCTTGAGCTCTACTGGTACATGGAGGTGCTTTCCCATTCTGAGCCTATTCTAATTCTACAATATTTAGGGAGCTCTCATCAGGATCCCCAATTTGGATTAATGTTATCACTTCTATGCCACCTTCTGCAGATCTGGTGCCCTATATTCAACTGGTCAATCCGGACTTTGTCTTCCACGGTGATTTCTACAATTGCCGACAGGATGTGGAGAAGTTTCTGAGTTGGCTCAAAGTGTGTCTTTCTACCACATGTTTCTTCTCAAGTAATTCAGTTAGGAAGAAAATTCACTGCATTCCTGGGGCCCTAATCCAACGGTGGGATGATTATCACTTTGCCCTCCTCTGTGAAGAGTTTCAAGACAAAATCATGGCCAATGTACTCCAAGAACAGGGGAAGCAGGATCCAGAAACCAATGATAGTGATGCTTTAGCACCATCCCTCAGCACGATATATGCTTTGCATTCTCAGATGACAGGTGAAGTGCATGCCATAGTTGCAGTCTGCCAGGAGCTTTTGTCCCAGTCTCCTGACCTAGTTTGAATCTTCCATGCTGGAAGACTGCTTACCCATGATTTAAACTATCTAGCCAATAGCTACTCCAACCAATTGGTTTAAACCCACATTTTGTTGGATCTATCCTGGGATACCATTCTGGGGTGCATCTGTTCTCTCCCCCCCCCTCATAACTCACAAATCTGTGTTTTTTCACACACTTTTCCTGTTCCTGCCTGCACTTTGCCAGGAACAAGACCATCTCTGCCCAGCAGCCATGGTTTCTCGGGACTTGGCTTGTGGATTTCTTCGACTCATGCAGCAGATTGGACAAGGAGAACAGCCCATGAGAATTTGGTAAGCAGAATGGCAAACATAATCTCAGCTGCTAAAGACATCCCTAAATTTCTGCAGGAGAATATTACAACATTATGATATGCTTGGCCATGGATGGGGTCGTGAATGGGGTCGCCACATCAGATCCTCCCCACAACAAGACCCTGGGCTGCTACAGAAACTCAGTCAATTTGTTCCACCATGGGATGTGTTTTCAAAAGATTGGGATATCCTCCTTGAACCTGTAGAGTTCTACAATGTGATTCAATGGCTGAAGGTGAGTTTCTGCACACTGGAGATCAATTCTCATTGCTCTGCAGACATCCACCAACCCTCAACCCGACTTGATTGACTGTTGGCAAGGATATCTGGCTGAGAGTATTGTTCGAAATTGCAAAGAAGATGAAGATCCAGTGGATTATAGTGATGATGCACTGGAGGAGAGATGGCAGGACCATTTGAAGAGGGAGGCATCCTTTCATGGACCACCTCAGGAGGAAGTGATCCAATGCTGGGAGAGTGCATTGAGGAAAGCTAAGGAAGAGCGCAGGAATGATAGTAATGAAGATAGCGATGCCACTGATAGTGAATATGGTAGTGAAGACAGTGGCAGCAGTGAAGATGCCAGTGATTGCGAGTAGTATTATTGTGCTCCAAAGTCTATACTATTTTATTCTGAAACATGCACCAAAAGAGTTGAACTTCAAAAGTTGAGAGTATATGATGATACATTGGATGGGCTTCCTCAGGGGTGAAGGGAGAATAAAACATGCTTGTCTTGACTTGCTTGAGCCTGGCTCCATCAGACGAACTCTCCCTCCCTCAATGCAGCCTGCTCACGAATTTACAGTAAACTGAGTGACTTGGAATCAAAGTCGAACATCCATCTCCCTCTCTATAAAATTACAGCTCAAATCAAAAACATAACCTTAGACATCAACAAAGTTTGAGCATGGCAGTCTGAGTCTATGAACTGCAAACCAATATCTAGCAGCTCTCACCTTGGATTTTTTTGAACACTAATTCTTTGAATACTGTAGAAAGAACACCAATGCATTGGGTTGAATCTGACCTTTGATAAGGAATGAGAACTAATGGCATTGTGTTGCTTGAATTTATGTTGTGTCTGACTTTTTTCACAGGGCTGCAAGCCTGTTCCACCATGGATCTCAAACCTCATGCAACATCCTCATTGAAATAATAAAATTCACAGGCTGCAGATGTGGGCCGCTTCATCAGTCTTGAATCTACATTAGCAATGCCCTAGTGGTCATTCCTCGGAGTTCAAATTATCTATTCAAATGCCCAAGAAACTCGCTTAAGAATTTCAGCATGAACACCATGCCGACGGAAAGATAGGGGTACACGTAATGATTTGACAGCGTGATGTGACTGCTGGCGCGTTGTGACCAATCACTCTTTGCTTTTTGTGCCAGCACCGCCAGCATCAGATTCCAATGTCCGTATCCCCCTCACCAGCCCCTTTTGCCCTGCCCTCCTCATCATTGGCATTGTGCTCGCTGCTGGGCACGCTGGCATGCATCGTCGGTGCTGGTGAGCACAGCCACGTCTTGGCCCACGTCATGCCTGAGACATGTTGCGTACAGGATAATGACGACGATGATGACTCGAGCCCTTTCCTATGCGGGGTTTCGCTCTCGGATGGGGAGTGCGCAGTGGCATGGGCCGAGGGCGACGCGTTGAAAGAATAAAATCATGACACGTCAAATTCAAAAGCGGAAGATGCAGAAGAACTTGAGGAAGAGCTCATCACATCCTAGCTTTCGTGCGAGCACTTGCTAGAGCGAACTGGGTGGAAGAGCTTGCAAGGCTCGTGCTGAAGGTGAGTATACGTCCTGTCTTCTATTCTTGTATTCATCCTGCTGTACCTCTGGCAAGCATGCAAGACGTGTTGGTATGCTTTGTCGTTCCCCGGCACTTAAGGGACGTGGGCACTTGACTGGTTCTTCCTGCTGCCCCATTGTGCCCTTCCCTCGCTCATTCTTCACTTCTTTTCCGTCCTCTACCCCTCGTCCCTCGTCCCGCTTCCCACCCCCTTCCTTTCCCTCCTCCCATGTTTCTCCCACTTTCCTCACCCTTTTATCTTCCCTTTTGCTTGCACGCTCGCTAACGCCCACCCTCAGATCCCCATTCTGATGTATGATGGCACCCCCACTGAGCACGCTGAGATGAGATGGAAGAGCCCTCTAAGTCCGTTCCTGCAGCCCTGCGATCGCTACTGCCATCACTATCACATACATATGTGTTTCTTTTTTCACTTTTTGTACCCACTTTCATCATTACATTTCATGTGCGCTGAGTTTTATTTTATAACTCTGCGCCTTTTCGGGCCTTCTACCTCGCCGATGCAGGCTCACTGTCTTGCCCTTCCTGCCCTTCCTCCCTCCCCTCCCATGTTTCCTTCTTCCCTATTACTACTCCGGTCAGTATCGGGATGAAATTAATGAATAGGTAACTGGCAACAAGATGATGCAAGTTTTAGATTTTCACAAGGGGAAAAATATGAGGAGCAATATATATAACAGAGCTCCTTGAAGTAGTTTACATCACAGAGATATTTTTTGGCGTAATACTCGGTACCACAGGACAATGTAAAGGAAACTAAATATCAAGAATCTCTGCACATCGATGTTGTTGTCCACCCAGATTTAAGTATCTATAGGATGACCCTCTGCTCTGCTCTGAGGTCGAACATGAATTGAGTCTTGAGTGTTTTGGGAAGAGCAATCTATGATGCACTTAGGTAGCAAAAGGTCAGCTGAACAGAGACAGAATTCCACTGATAACAAGTGTCACAATGTGATTGTTCTGATTCAAAGCCATGGTTTATTGATTCTCTGTAACAGTAGTACTTGCAGGGGGTGTGAAAAGTGAAAGCGATCCTAGGGCCTGCAGCAGGGGGGAGTGATGCTCCACTGCGGAACGTTGCTCTGAGAGAACCTGAGAGGACTGATTTTGTCAGTACCATGGCAAAGGAAGAACCATAATTTCTGAGTGGGGGTCTGCAGGGCCTCAATGTGAATGCTAGAGATGTAAATGGGTAAGAATAGCAAGGAAGATAACGATAGGATGGGAGGTGATTTTTGTCCCCAGGTCGACATTTTACGCTCATCGGCATTCGTAGTTCCTCCCCAAAGCTCTACTCAGCTCGAGGCATGACCAAAGTTGTAGAAGTAGAAGTGACTTCTACTCCCATTTGTGGCGGTTAGTGGAAGTAGAAGCCACTTCTACTGTCACTTCCACTGGTTCATGCCACACCATTGTACTGCTGCCCCGCCCTCTGCCACACCCTTATGCCACCTGCCTTGAGACATTAAAGTGGCATGTCCCACAAACAACGCATCAATTCAAACACACACAAATTTTAATTATTTCTTGATATAATGTAGAGTGAAATAAAGATAAAGAATTGGACCTCTGATGAGGATGCCAGAACCTGTTGTACAATGACAGTGACAATCATTGGAGTTGTTATATCCAATGCCGGAGGACAAGGAGTAGCCTGGGAATAAAAGGACTAGTCCGACATGGATTAGGACAGAGGAGTCTAAGTGGCGGAGATATGGTCATTCTCGTGATCACTACATGGAGACAAAGATGATGGGTGGGTGAGTGACGCGACTATCTGGGTAAGAGTGACCATATGGGAGCGAGAAGAATAAGCAGGACAGAATGAGCATGGCAAGTTTATGCCCGATGACCAAAGCCAGAGACCAGAAACACGCAGTGACACAGAGAGCACGGATGCGTGGGAAACGCGGAGGATCCGGCGCTGCGGGGAGCCAGAGCTAGTGCGGAGGTGCTGACATAAGCAGGGCCCATGCGATGATGCCAGAGCCAGAGAAAATGCGGAGGTGACGCAAGCAGAACAATGGCCAGAGGGAAATGTCAGAAGATGTTGTGGAGGTGAAATGAATAAATAACTGATAATCAATTACAGATGATGATCTGCCAGAGGGTCCCGGAGGTAGCTCCAGAAGGCCGGAGCCGGAGCTGGAGGCGAGGCCGGAAGGAATCGGGAGGGCAAACACCCTGAAGAGGCAGAAGTCAACGATGATTGAATGAAGGATTTGCCAGAGGGCCAGAGGCCCGGAGGCAGAATCAAGAGTGTGAGGAAAGAGGTAAAGAAGGTATAATGATGGAGCACATCATGTTTGCCACATAACATTTTATTTTGAAGCTAGTGAAAAGGACAATGTACACTAGCTTTTATACTAATTTATGAAGAAGTCTGAATATGGACTGAGAAGTAAATGAAAGACAATAAGGACAATAAGTAGTCCTACCTAAGGTATTGGAAAAACAATAAAACAATAAGGAGGAGCATATGGCATGTGAGCATGTGAGTGATATGATATCGAAGAAGAACAGAGACATAGGAATGATAAGTAATATCTTTCAACAAGGTATAAGTCACGCTGGCACCGGAGGCACAGGGCATGGGAATCCAGAGGTAGCGTGAGAGAAACAGAGGATCAGAGGTAAAATCTCTGGAGGAGTGGAGTGGAGAGTTACAGAGGAATGAGGAACTCAATGCAGAGGAACTGCAGAATGCAGGGTATGGGTCAAGGAATGTGAAGGCATAAAGCGCCGGAGGGAAAAGGATAAGTGACCAGTGATCAGACCATGGGAATCCAGAGGTCCAGAGGTCGGAGGTCTGGACAAATAGCATCTGGAACGAGATGCGACGAGAGACAGAGGCACAATGGAAAGATATGTGACCATAGGCTCATAATAGGAAGGAGGACCGGAGGGTACCGGAACATGGGAATGATGGGAACCCAACCTGGAGGGGAGTGACCGGAAGGGAAGCAAACCCAGAGGATCAAATGGAGGATGGTTGGAGGGAGATTGGAGGAAGATAATATATAAAGGGGAAACGCTCAGTAAACCTTCATTGCATAAAAACCCCTGAAGCCCCAAGATCACAAGGAATTTGAATGAGGGGTGAAGGGCTGATGTTGAAAATGGAAAGAAAGGAATTCCTGCCAGGGCTTTAGGGAGTGTATAGGGGTTGTTTTATGCATGACCATAACAGGAGTGGATTTGATTGTCATACAGAAGAGGTGCATCGGTGGCAAACAAACTGGTGGCATGTCGAGATATCTATGTGTGCCATGGACAGCAGGGCCTGTGAGAAAGAAATTTTCAAAAAATACCTTTTTGGAATCAAAAGACAGTGTTTTTTGGGGAGAACCCACAGCAGCTGGCTACAAGGCAGAAGTAGAGACATGACAAATTCAATTACCAGGCGCAGGGGCACCAGAGTCGATGGGGAGTGCGAAGAATTGGTAGGGTTGTCGTGGAGTAGGAGAGAAAGAGATGATGGCAAAACAATCAATCAACAGACAATGCATTTGTTCATTTCTAAACTGGGAACACATCCATGCGTGCCCTGGCGCATCAGTGGCTGGATTGTGACATTGTCACTTCTACTGGCACAGACTTCCACTTCTACTAACCTACTTCCACTTCCACTTACTCACTTCTACTTCTACAACTTCTGTATATACTCACAAAGCTCTTGGTAAATGCTTCAGAGTCCCGTGCATGTGCTGAGTATTGCCGATGGTGCGATTCCCTCTGCAGTGGAGCAGGCCATCAGGAAGGATGAAGACAAGATGTAGTGAAGCGCAATCATACTCATTCCGGAGTCTCGTAGACGCTATGCGCTGACGAAGAACAGAGTTCGGGACTCGTAGATAGAAATGTGGGTCGGTCGCTGGAGATATGGGGTGTATGAGTGATTGAAAAAGTTGATGAATGGTCCCGAATATGGCGTGAAGACGTGGAATGGAAATCGAATGTGAAATATGGAATGTGAGTGTGAAGTACAGGTGCAAGACGAAAAGGACTCGTGAGGGGAAGAATCTGTGGCTCGGGTGTATTGTGTTCACTGGCGGCGTGCTCACATTGGAGCAATCTGGTCACTGACCGCATCGATGGTCGTGGTTCGCGTGTAAGAGGGTATTCTCATGACATGTGTACATACAAAATAAATGATCGGTCCGAGGATGGATGTGCCGTACGCTAAGCAACGAGATAGGGGAAAGGGGAGAGTACAATGAGCAGTTCATCCCCCCCTTCCTCAGCACATTACCGATGGCAAATGATACGCTGTCTATGCACGCGTTGGCGACCAAGATATGCATGCGCACCGTACACCTGCTCATTATGAGAGAGACACACCTCAGAGAGGACGGTGGAGCCCGCATGACCATACACAGAGGTACATCTGCTGCTCAAAAAACCCTAGCGCAGGTGTGTCCCCGGGGCAAAGAAGCAGAGGAGGAGGAAAAGAAAAGGGCAAGGCAAAACGTACTGTAGTCTGACCCATCTCTGGGACGTCCTTCCCGAGTCTCAGCTTCAACATGCGCAGTGCAGCCCATATCAGATCCTGATAGCTTTCAAGGGTCGTCGCATGCAGTCTCGCAGCAAAATTGAGGCTTGATACTCGAAGCTATGGTATGGGCGGTCGCTCCAATGTACCACAGCAGAGGCTGGAGTACGAGGAAGGAAAGAAAAGTGAGGCGGAAAGGGGTAGAAAGGAGGGAATGCGACTCACGCAAATTAAGCGGAATGGATACTGGCATCATCTATGTCAAAGCAAGGGAAATTGCAACCGGAGGCTGAGACTGGGTAGAGAGAGGTCCGTGATTCTGAAGAGTAATCACAAAAAAAAAAAATGATGAAGGGGAAGCAGAACTCTGCCACGGAATGGAGACCCATAGAGATGACCAGACCAGCACAAAAGCGGCCCCGAAGAGAAAGCACGTTGTTCTTATGAAGAGGTTCCAGAGATATATGTACCACTCTAGAGAGCATTTTAGAAGTACTCACCCCAAACAGCTTGGGTGACAATGATTCCACCGCGTTTCCGAAGGTGTGGACATTGATGGCTAATTTAACGGTCAGGCGGTTCGTTTTTGTGCAAAGCCACAGTACAGGATCGAGCAAAACGAAAGGCTTTTTGTTCAGCCATGAGCGTCAAGGCCAAGAGGCAGCTTAATAGGGCTGCTGCCCGTGCTGTAACGGGCACGGCCGTGAAATCGATGGTATTTCCACGGCACGGCCCGTGAGCAACACGGCCGTTGAACAGGTTTCAGACCTTCTGACGGGACGGCACGGTGTGCGGCACGGCTGTAATGGGTAAACGGCTGGGTTCTGAACGTAGAATTAGTGTTTCCTCATCCAACTTGACTCCTTTGTTCTTCCAGATGCGTGTAGAGTGTAATTTGTTCACAGAAATTGAAGTTGCAGAAACAGTGAGCCTTTTACCAATAATCTCAATGCCTACAGAGGCAGATGTTTCTCCTGAATGAGCTCGGGAAAAGTTTTAAAAGTATATCAAGTTCTCTGGATTAGTGGCAGGGATAAAAATGGCGGGAATCCATGAGAGCGCAAAAATGAATACAAGATCAAACTCCGCCATCACTCCCGGAAATTGCCGGCATCCATGTAATTAGAGTGCAACTTGGAAGTTTTGAGGGGTAAGTCACGAATGAAGCGTGTTGAATGGATGCGGGAAGCATTTGGGCACTCTCTGTTCCCACTTACATCCTCCTCGTGGCAAAAAATACGAAGCTGTTCCACGGCCATGGCGGCCGTGTTTCAACGGGCCGTCGAGGTGGGAACCCGTGCCGTAGCCGTGCCGTCATCCTCTAGCAAAAATGGCCGACGGAACAGGCACGGCACCCGTGCCACGGGTGCCGTCAAACCGTGGGCACGGTCACGGGCGGCAGCCCTACGGCTTAAACTTAGTCTCTCAAGCCAGACGCTCTATATCATCGAGTTTAAATTATTATTTACTCAAGTCTAATGGGCGCACTATGTTGGATCTAGCAAGAACCTCGCACCCTCTCCGTGCCGGGGTCTTACAACTCGGGCGCTAAGTGGAAGGCTGCCGTATTCCTGATGCACGGCCCACGGCACATGCAGTGTACCGCCCTGCGCGAGTGGACCGACCCGCCGATCGTCTGAGACGTCCAGCGAGTAAAATGGCCAGGTGGAGACAGGAGTATCTCAGCTCTTTCTCTCCTCCTGCCATTCACTGCTCGCTAGGTCCGTCTCTCTTTCATCACTCTCTTTCTCTCCTCCTGCCATTCACTAGTGAGCAGGTCTCTTGTTTCCTGATATTTAATGCTCATTAGTGATTAAATTTCTGCTCATATCTGAATACATTCCGTGTCCCCTCCGTGCATTCCATCCATAGTTGTGAAACCCCTATGTCAGGAGATGCCGGGCCCCAACCTAATCCAACGCCTGTTCCCGCCGGACTCGAGGGAAACCCCGAAGTTATCCAGAAATGTCCAAGTCTGGTTCAACAATTCCGTGAAGGAAAAATCTCCAAAGGGGTGGCGTACGGGAGGATCGCTCAAGCCATACCTTCCGCTTTCATCGAGGGAGGAGCCGGGGAACAAGCAGTCCAGGCCTATGTTGAGATCCTGGATCAGACCGAGAAAGAGCTCGCCGATGCCGCCGCTCGTGGAGGACGCAGCTCAGGAGGAAATGGAGGTAACCCGAGAGGAGACGAGCGTCCCGAGTCTCCTCCTCCGGATGACAGAGACAGACGACCTCGAGGACGCTCCCGCCGCTCTGCTTCTCCGCATGCGGAGTCCAGCACCAAGAGGCGACGAGTCGACGACTCTAAGCTCCCCTGGGTCGTTGACGACTTCCTCCTCGAAGCTACTTTGTCGCCTGGGCTCGCCAAAACCCGAAGCATGCTCTTGGAGTTCGCCAATGACCTCAAGTCACTGCGGAGATCCCTTTGTATTACCGTGGGTAAAATGGCCTAGAAAAAAGTATTCGAGGTCCACCGTGTTTTACTGCGTGTTTTACCCCACGCTAAAATAGGGCCAAACTTTTCCTTTGTTAAATCAATCAGTCTTTCTCCCGGTAAAACACTTCTCCCACCAAACACATAGTGAGAGAACCCTTTTTCCTGAACAAAAAGCCATCATTTTACAAAGGGAAAAAGACGACAAAAATTTACACGTTGGTAAAATACCTTGTTAAACAGCTTGAACCTCAAGTACTTTTTTCAAGGTCATTTTACCTGCAGTAAAACAAAAGGATCTTCGCAGTGAGTACGTTCTCGGCACAATTCTTAACTCCACCAGGCTCAGCGCCTTCCCCGAATCCGAGTGGTTGGCCATCATCAAAGCACCCATAGCTGTAGGTTTTAGCCTAATGTATATACCTAGCCAAGTAAACTCACTAACTCAAATTACGACTGTAGCCATTCCAATGGCTAGGTCCATGTGACTTACCCTAAATTATCCGGTTGTCAGATGCACGGTTTTGCCTATATTGGGACATCTGCCACCGTTTAACTGCCGGAGTACTACCAAATTTAGAATAACATGAATTACACACCTAAAAACAAGCCGAAGCCCCACGCAGTGGGCCTCCGTGGCGAGCGGTAAGCTCTGTGCAGCGGGCTCAGCGGCGAGCGCAAAGGGGGGTCCGCGGGGGTCTCCCCCACGCTACATCCTTTGAAAAAGGTGAAAAAAAGGATGAAAACCCGTATTTAGAGACAAAGCAGTGCTTAAAATATGGCATATGTGCCGTCAGGCAAAAGAAGGGGGGTCTGGGGGGAACACTGTTCCCCCCAGCGCAGAATAGACTGAGTTGTATCAGTAAATTGATGGCTGATTGATGGGACTGCCGAGGATAAACATGTAATCACCGGAGAGGCCGGTACCACGCTCTAGGCTAGCTGACACTTGGCTACAGTCATAACTTTTGTTAGTAGGTTTATATGGCTACAGCTATTGGATTTATTCTAAATCTTACAGCTATGGCTCATCAAAGGCTACGCAGTCGACCTCAATAAGGTCATTGCATACCAGTTCTCAGTTTCGCACGAGCAACAGCACGCTGAATACATTGGAGACGGAGTCCAACTCTTGTTCGGCTCCTCTCCTCCCACTAAAACAGTCTCTACACACTCGGAATGGATCACTGCCTTCACCAAGGCTGCCGACGCGACCGTGTTTGTTTTCCCGCATCGGCGGCAAGAGGTTGACATCTACCGGCGGTACATTGCGGATCTCTTCACCAGTACGGGCGAGCACGTCCTTGAGATAATCATCCTCCTGGACAGGAAGATTCGTAATGAAGTTGTCGGCCGGCGTGATCTCCTCCTCAGCGACTGCAGGTTCTTTGGTCATCGGGAACGAGCTTTCATCAGCGACCACGGAGCAGCTTACCTCGATTCCAAGCCGAAAGCGAAAGACACGCCCAGACGAGGAAGCAGCAGCAGCAGCGGGAGTGCCGAAGGGCAGAAAAGAAAAGAGCCCTGCAGACGTTTCAATGATGAGCGCTGTCCATCCAACAAAACCACTTGCCGTTACAATCACATCTGTTCTCCCTGCAAGCGAAACCATCCCGTCACAAAATGTGATCGTCCAGCCGCAGTTCCCGAGTGATTCGGAGCCTCTTGAGCCTCGAGCTAAGCGGCCGAGATACCTGCGGAATTTTGTGTGGACTGGCGAGTTTGAGGATGACTATAGCCCTACTGCCGTGTCAACAGAGTTCAATCCGCCGTTGCCGCGCCCTCCCTTGTCCGAGTACACGCCGGCGGTCATGAAGACACTGCAGGAGAATCAGCACCTCTTCAAGCTCTTCACTCCCATTAACATTGATGCCTTTGAGTCCCTCCTCGCCCATCCACTGCGTTCCGAGGCCGCGTAGGCACAGTCGGTTTACGTGAGCCTACGTCGGTCTACATCGGCCGACCCCCAGTAGGCCGAGTCTGCCGACGTGATGTAGGCCAAATTGGGCCTACTTGGGTCTACCCTCTGCCTACTGTCGGTCTACGCAGGCCCCCCTATCCTGGTAAACAGGCATTGTGTTGCTGTTTCCACATTCCCACCTGGCTAATATTACTCCCACTGGTTGCCGTGTTCCCACAAAGTCAATATTTTATTAATCGGTCAACAACCGGGACCTACCGTGTCAATTTCCATAAGTTAGCCGAGTTTAGCTGTGAGTGAGCCGAGGATTGACAGCCGTGGGCCATGTCACTAAAAATAATCATGTTCCCACAGTCAGTGGTTACACAGTGAATCAAGAGCGTGTTTTAACACGGCTTGGACCAGAAATAGAGCCTCGAATGTAGTAGAATCACTGGTTTATCTGTGGGGTGGGTCTATCTCTGCCTACCCTTGTAGGCAGAGCCTGTGCCTACAACCCCACGGAACGCAGTGATCATCCCAACCAACCTTTCATCGAGTCTGTAGTGGCGGGTCTCCGCGAGAGTTTCTGGCCTCGGGCCGATACCCAACCGGGGATCTACCCCGAAACGTATGATGTCTCGGACTGTCCGTTCAAGTCTGAACAGGAGCGCCAATTTGTAAGAGACCAGCGCGACATCGAAATAGGGTTGGGGAGATTCTCACCTTCCTTCTACCCGGCATGTATAGCATGCCGATTCACGCCGTCCCCAAACCAATGTCGGAGAAACTGCGCCTAATTGTCAATCATAAGATGGGCACTTTCAGCTTGAATTCCATGATTCCACGTGAGGCCATCGCCGGCGGACGCCTCGACACTCTCAAAAATTTGGGGGATCGGATTCTAGCTCTGCGCCACATTCACGGCCCGGACGCCAGGCTCGTTGTGTGGAAGTCAGACGTCTCGCAAGCATACCGGCGCCTCCCCATGCACATATTGTGGCAGATTAAGCAGGTCGTAACAATTGATGGCGAGCGGTACGTCGATCGGTGCAACAATTTTGGCAATCAAGGGGCGGCCCGTATCTGGACTTCCTTCATGGGGTGCGTCAATTGGATCGCGAACGACATCGGCATTGACAGCTTCGTTTACATCGATGACACTTTCGGCGCTGATGTCGCGGACGATATGAGCTATTACCGTCCCTACAATGGTTTCTTCCCAACTCCCCAAATGCAGACGCTCTGCCTCTGGGATGATATCAGCTTAAATCACGAGCCGGAGAAGCAGATTTGGGGATCACAGCTCACCGTTATTGGATTTGAAGTTGATCCAAATGCAATGACCATTACCATGTCGGAGTCCAGGCGCGCCGAGCTGATAGCTGGCGTGCAGGAATTCTGTCATGTTCCGCCCGGTGGCCGCCGTCACTCTCTGCGCAAGTTTCAGCAGATGGCCGGGTGGGTTAACTGGGCTTTCAATGTGTACGCACTGCTGAAACCAGCGTTGTTCCATGTCTACGGAAAGATGGAAGGGAAATCCAATGCCGACGCGCTCATCTATGTTAACAGCGGAGTGGTTAAAGATCTCACCTGGTTTTGTGAGCGTGTTCGAGCATCCCCTGGGATTCTCCTGCTCGAGTCACTTGACTGGGAGCCGACCGATGCAGACATCATGGCATATTGCGACGCCTCGCTTTGCGGACTTGGGATTTACTTCCCCGCAATTGGCCTTGGCCTGCAATCGTTACCCCCAAAGGCCCCGCTGGACGACCGCATCTTCTATTACGAGGCCTTCTGCGTGTGCTGGTGTCTTCCAGGGTTGCAAAAGAAGGGGTTAATAAGGGTGCACGCAGATCTTAAGGCCTTATAATGAGATAAGGGTTATTAAGCATAGACTCTTCCACTGCATCCACTTACACCGGGGGCACGGCCCGTGGAAGTACAGGAACACCTTCCGGAAGAGAAGGCAGCTAGTGTGGCTGGCAGAACGGCAGAGTTCTGCCAGCCAGTTCTGCCAGACTGGCAATTGCCGGCAGTAGGTCCGAGGGCTTCGGCAGAACCTGGCAGAACTGGCAGTGGTATCGGAATGATGGCCAGTACGCGGGCCGGTAACCAAGTAGTGTATATTGCATTAATACAGGCTTTTGACTCCCAAATCTACGATGGCTGGAGGCCGCCCCGCCGACAAGCTTCTCGACGCGAATTTCACCCGCCTTGAGAGGGCCGGAGAGAAATCCAATCGATATTTCTGGAAGTGCAATCATTGCGACACTCCCGGCGGTGCTCACATTGAAGGACGCGACCAACGCCCTATCAAGCACCTAATCGACTGCCCATCTGCCCCAGCCAGTGTTCGCCAGGCAGGGCACTTGCACCTCATAGCCAAGGGCAACATCCCGGTTGTGTCTTCTGGGTCAATTCTGCCGGAAGCAGCGACATCGGAAAAGCCCTCGGCTGCTTCTGGCGAATCTGAGCCGCGGAAGAAGCGTAAAGGTCGAGGAACTTTGGATGGATATGTCGATTATGCGATGACTCCCGCGCAAAAGGCAGATGCCGATGTGAAGTTCTTCAGGTGCGTTATTATTATGACCTGTGAATCCTCGGTGATCCTAACGATTCTCGTTGACAGATTTATTGTCCACAGCAATAGTTCCTTCCGGACGGCCCACAACCCTTACCTCATTTCGTGGGTTCAATCAATCCGTCCCACGTACGAGGTTCCTTCGCGTTACGTCCTCAGCGGCCGGTTGCTGCGTGGGGAAAATTCTCGCGTCCATTTAGAGGAAGTAGAGAGGCTGAAAGGTCGAAAGATGGTGACGCTTCTGTTGGATGGGTGGGATGATGCCTTGCATCGCAGCCTTTACGGTTCTCTTGCTGCTGGAGTTGGTGAATATCCGACAGTTTTAGGCTTGGATGACCTCACTGGTAACCGCGGATCTGCGGATAAATACCTCGAGACTATGACTGGCGCAATGAAAAAGATGGATATTGCAGGCGGCAAAAATGTCATTGCGTTGACTACGGACAATCCTACGGTCATGCAGTCCTTTCGGCGTAAATTCCAGCTCGCTTTTCCTTGGGTTCTTGTGAGTATCAGGATGAATACCGTTACGGCGATCTTTGCTTGCTTTCTCCATGGTCTCAATACCATTATCGGCAAAATAGTCGCTTATCCCGCCTTTAAAAAATTCATTACCGCCACGGCAGCTATTGTTTCGTTCTTCAATAGTTCGCATTACTGGGGTGGTCAACTGGAGGAGGAAGCAAAGGCCTTCAAAATCGGACGTTCCCTTAAAACCCGGACCGAATCTCGATGGTATTCGTTGATTTTGCAAGCATTGAGTGTCGTCGCTCATCTGTAGGTCTAATCCTATCACATTGCTCTATTATGCTAATTATTCCGCGATTAGAACGCCGCTTGTGCGAATTTGTTCTCGACCCGACACTCAAAGGAAAACAAATGGCTTCACCCCTGTTTCAGCCACCGTTATCAATGGGTCATGGATATCGAGTACTGGGACCGCCTCAAGCAGATAATTCGCATCTGCAAGCCTCTTGTCGACGCCATCGGCAATTTAGAAGCCCGAGAAGTTAATTTGGCGGACTGCATGCTTGAGCTGCTTCGCTGTGCTAGGCATTTGTCATCTGTTTCGCTCGAGCGGTCTCCCAGCGACGACTGGGGATTCATTGACCATGCACGCATGACATTCATGAACGAGTTTCACGAAATGAACACCAAAATTCATGCCCTCGCTTGTTCCTTCATCCCCGCTGCCGTAAACTTGCCGTTTCGCAAGTTGCAAAGAGCCGGACCTTTCAGCAGATGTGTGAAACGGCAGGGAAGATTGCGAAGATGTGGAAATGGGACTCGAAACAGGCTGGCATGCTCATGGAGGATTTGCAGCAATATTATCTCTGCAAGGGAGTCTTCGCAGGTGGAACAGCCGATGCAAAGGAGTGGTGGGAAGGACTTCCCATTTCCGGTTCCAAAAACCCGCTCAAGACATTGGCCGTCGTGCTATTTTCGGTCGTTCCGCACGCCGCCGAAGTTGAACGGCTATTCTCTGGCCTATCCAGAATTCAAGGGGTCAAGCGTTGCAATTTTACCGTGCCAACATTCGAAGCTCTAGGCAAATTGCGCAACAATTACAGCTACCATATCTATCAACGGGATCGTGCGGCTGGGGTCGCTGTCCATCGCAAACATGGACATATGCATACCCGCGCTGAACCTGGCATCGACACCGACTTCGCCGACGACCTTCAGGCAGCCTTCACCTGGCAACCGCCTCTCATTGTCGAGACTATCACCGACGATGTCAATATGCATATCGAAGATTTCACGCCGGAACAGATTGAGGCAGAATTAGCCAATTGGGAGGCCGATTTGGCGGCGGAACAAGCGGCGCGTGATGCTGTGCCGATGAACAGGGAGCCTGACGAGGTTTCTTTGGTGTACGACCTTGCAGAACTCAAGCGCATTGACAGCGGGCCGCACCAGTTGCCGAAGATGATGTCAAAATCTATATGGGGAGTGGGGAAACAGAGACATGGGACCTGGCAGCTCTCCTTGAGTCCAAAGGTATTAAATCTACTTCGTATTTAGCGTAGAACTCAAATAAATCTTTCTGCTCTGGAACTTCCTTTTTTGGTTCTGCCAGTTCTGCTGGAACCTGGCAATTGCCGTTCTGCCAGGCAGAACGGCAGAACCGACCCCAAACAGTTCTGCCACGCTCACTAAAGGCAGCCCACACTCACCGCGGAAGCATGCTGGAAGGTACGGAAGCACCACAGCAGCACCACGGCAGCTGACTCCGGCTAGTGGTAACCAGTCGGGCCGGGTGATAATCAGTACCTAATTCAGCTGTTTTAAGCAAAACCAGATCGCATTCCTTTTGCTTCCCTTTCCCTCACAAGCCATGCCTTCTAACCAAGTGGTGTGTATCTGCACCACTTGTAAGAAGGTTCTAGAAGTCAGAGATGGGATCCTTCAGCCCAGAAATCAGTTAGCACCTCTACCCGATCAGAGCATGAAGAACAAGATAAGGAGGCAACATTATTTGCTGCAACTAGGTCACGGAAAGCACCTACACAGTCAGCTCAGCAGAGCCAAGCTGAACAGAAACACCAGGTACCACCTGTCCCTGACTGGAACATGGGTGAGTTTTGTGTTAATTCTTTTCTGGTAATGCACTGAATAGAGTTCACACAGTGTTACTGCCTATAAACAAGCTATTCTGTCTACTTGTAGCTTGGCTTAATCTCCGTGCAGGTGTTAGCCGCCAAACTGCAAACACCATTTTGAAGGCCTTGCATTTCATCCTAGTAACAGCTCTTCAGCTTGTCTTTGTTGCGCTTCAATCTACTGGCCTTGGAAATCTCTAGACACCGGAATTTAAACTTCCTAGGGACATCCGAACTATCTACCAACAAGGAATGGAGCCCGTAATTGACCATGTTGCATGCTGCCCAGCCTGTTATTCTATATATCCTGCAGATTCCCCAATCCCTACAACCTGTACCTATAAAAGATCAGCTGGGGCTCAGGAGTGTGGAACAGCATTATGGTGAGAACAAAAGACATGCAAAGGTGTCAAGCGTGTCCCTATATGCCTCTACAGCACACAGTCATTCAACTCTTAGCTCAGGTTTTTCTTAGCTATGCCAGATATTGAAGAGGTCAGCTCTTTGGAATCAGAACAGGTTTCCTCAAGGAAATGTATATGTTATGCATGATATTCAAGACAGCCCTGCATGGCGAAGTCTAGGAAATTTTGTTCGATCCCCCTACAATTTAGTTTGGGCTGTTTATATTGACTGGTTCAACCCCTTTACCAATAAGATTGCATGTGTGTATACACCTGTTGAATCAAAATTTATTGTTTATGACCTGATTGTTCTTTTGTCAGGCAAGGTTGTTTCCTGTGGCCTGATAATTTTATATTGCTTGAACCTTCCCATTGAAGCTTGATTTCTTCTTGAGAACATCTTTATTCTTGGTATAATCCCTGGACCAGGCCTGCCAGATGTTTGGGCTATCTCTCATATTCTTGACACTTTTGTTGCAAAGATAAATGCTTTTCGTGCACCTGGGCAAAATATACCTACTCATCGCCATCCTCAAGGAACTCTTGTCCAATCAAGAGTCCTCCCTCTCATAGCCGACCTTGGTGCAATTCGGAAAGTTGCTGGATTTCTGTCTCATTCAGCCGCCCTGTTCTGTTCTTTCTGTCTAATCACAAATGCTGAGATCGAACGTCTGGACTATGCATCCTGGACACAACACACTGGGGAGACTGTAAAGTCTCAGGGTAGAGCATGGCTTGAAAGAAAGACAATTGCAGACAGGGATAAGTGGTCTACATAGACTGGTGTGTGTTGGACACCAATGCATGAGGTTGAAAATTGGGATCCAGTAAAGCACACTGTTCTAGGGTTTATGCATAATGGACTAGAAGGCATGGCTGAGCACCACCTCTGCCTCCTTTGGGGAATAGGTCGAGCATCTGCTGCTAAAAAAGATTTGAAAGAACAAGAAAAGGAAGAGAGATTTACTGAATCTGACGCATCAGAGGCCTCAGAAGACTTGGCAGGGTTGAACAAAGATGCAAGTACTCGTCTTGAAGATCTGATGGACCTTGATTTATACCATAAGCAATATCATGAACACTCACAAAAGTCAACAACACCTACTCCAGAAAATCCAGGCACATGCTTGAGGGACTTGCCTCTAGCAAAGAGAAATGACAATTTTGACCATGATGATGATGATTTCATGCTTCATGAATTTGAATCCACCACTGGGGCATTTGACTTCACTCCACAACAGCTAGAAATTATTTGCACTTGCATCAAGGATGTTCACCTTCCAACATGGGTTGGCCGCCCACCCATAAACCTTGGTGAAGCTTCACATGGCAGCCTCAAAGCACAAGAGCTGCTTATTCTCTTTACAGCAATCTTTCCACTAATCATACCAGAACAGAAGTGAAAGCACTATGAAGCTCTTGGATAACTTCCACCACTTTGCTGCCCTGACCAACATTATTTCATCATATTCTACTTCCAGCACTGAGGCGGAGCGATATAGGGTCCACATTGTTCAGTACCATAGGGGTCTACGTAACTTGTGGCCTTGGATTAAATCTGTGCCAAATCACCACCTTGCAATGCACAACCCAGATATTCTAAAATTCTGGGGGCCTTTACCCAACCTTAGTGAATTTCGTGGAGAACACATGAATGGTGAATTTGGGAAGGTTAAGACAAATAGATGGATATGTGAGTATTGGTCTCCATTGAGTTTTGTATAACATTGAGATACAAATAGATAATATAGACCTGACCATACTATAACAAATGGCCCACTGTGGACGCCTAGAGGCAATACTACATGATCACAATTTAATTCTTCATCACAATTGGCTAGCAAGCTATCTCAGATTTTGCAACCTGTTGTATCTGCATCTGGTGACCCACTCAAGCCGTTAACTGGTTTTGAAGTGGCTCAGTTTCTAGCCAAGGGGAAAAAAATTCCAGCCAATACATATGGAATGCTCTTAGGGTATTTGCATTCAATTGGACAGATTGAGTGGAAGTCATACAAAGCATTGCCACACCTGGATAATGAGCTAGCTCTACCCCCAACTGGCAGGACGCCATCTGAATTCAAGGGCGATAACCACACTTTCAGCTGCAAAACATCTCATGAAGGGAACAGTGGAATTCAGTTCAAAACCCCACAAACCCCATGGATGTTCTCACTGGATATATCAAGGAAATCTGGCAAATTCCACTACAAAACCATGTCCAGACTTTTATTGTCATTGAAAAACACATCATTATCCCACAGTATCTGGTACAACAAACTCCTTATCCCTCCATGCCCTATTTTCATACCAGTGTTGTTGATGCAAATCCATCTGGGGAATTTATGATCATTGAACCAGAGCATATTATTACACACCTCACAGTGTATAAACGGCCAAAAGGCACATATGGTATTGAGTATAGGGACTTGTTAACTGTATGTTGGGCCCTGAATCGTGGCCATCACACTTGATAGCCATATAATGTATATTCTTTTCAATGATTGTTCCTGCTTCAAAAAAACGAAAATGAGAATTTGTTCTCATAGATACATTCAAAGTATGTATTCTTGGCCCACTTTTTAAGTACCAGCCAATGTAGAGAAAAGACTTGATAGTGCTCAACTTTACCATCATAACTATTGGTAACATGAGCACTGGCAATCACAGCTGCTGGGATTAATCAGTCTGATTTTTTAGCATACATCCTGGCATATCTGCTTTTCGGATACTTACTTATTAGAACCAACGCCATTGCAGAGAAATAGCAAAGTGATCCTTACCTTGCTGTTACCAGCAGGCCATCCTACTATGATGAGTGAAATTGGAATTGTGACAGGCCCAGCGGTCATTCTCTAATATTGCTCAACAAGACCAACTTATGGGTTCTCCTGAGTTCAGTGTGGCGAGTGAATATTATTTTCTAATTTATTCATTATAATGGAGACTGCTGTTACACCAGCAGACAGCTTTTTGGCAGTCAGTAAACCTTGAATGATGTTGTGTGCATAAATCATATTGCATTCAGTACATGTACATGAGAGTAAGCATACACATATGAGAGGCATACAAAGAAGTGTAAAACATGTCAAACTAGTGCACGCATGTTCAGCTCATCAAAGGCCCAGCCTAAGGCTCCTCATCCTCTTCCATCAGGTCGTCCCCCAGCTGCCCTCCAGAACCTGGGTCCTGCGGTTCATCTCCCTCACCTCCAACATCCTCTTCCTCATCCATATATGGTGCATCAGGATCCTCACCATTGGCCTTCATCTGCTCAATCTCTTCCTCAGTTGGAAGATTATACAGATTCAAAACCTCATTGCCATAGAGTTCCATGAATGTTGCATTAGACATGGTTTTGAACTTGTCTGGCACACAACCATCAACCCAATAACAAGAGGGGGGGAGGGCAATGCCATTGAGGCGGTGCTTTGCACGGAAACGAGCAGGGAGTTTATTGAAAGCAGCTGGGTCGTACCAATCAAGAGATTCATCCTCTGGCCAGCGCTCAGAGATGTTTGATGCCTGTGCATTGGGATCCAGAATGCGATCACGTGGCCCACAAAACTGTCTCCCCTTGCCCTGCTTTGTCACAACTGCTTCACAGCCTGGGTCAACCTGATTATGGAAGAAGTTTGTTGCACTTTCACTACGCCCAGGCTTAGGCTTGATGATATACTTTCCACAGTCTGGATCAAGTTCATAGTCACTGTTGCAGAACTGCTCTGCAGCCAAAGCAGCGACCCGCTCAGACCACCCATCTGCAAGGATGGCTTTGTGTTGTAATTTCGTGATCTGGAAACAAGACTCAACACACAGTGTAGAATAACAAAATGAAATCATACCGAGCTCCGATTCCTATATGTATTAGTGTTCTTGCTACATGCAATGACAGCACCAGGTGTCACTGCTTCCAGCCACATCTTCTTGAACATCAACGAAAAGACAAAGTTTTGATATAACCCATGCAGAATGGAATGTTTTCAATTTTTGTGAGATCGGGGCTCATGCGAACAAAGCCGTGCCCAATGGCAACACTCCGAAAAATTGAAATGGCCAGATCTTCATGGGCCTTGTTGTAGGGTCTCGACTGTGCCACCAAGCATGTTGGGACACCATGCAGAAAAGCCAGCAGAAAGGATGGTGGAAAAGATATAAATGAGATGCTCATCTTCCATCTGTGCAATGTTTGTAGTGATTGCTCCCCATTTCCCATTAACAGCCAGGCGCATTTGGCAAATTTTGTCCATAGCAGCACTGTGATTGGTGTTAAGAGTCTTCTTCACCACCTCCCACTCATCAGCTGTTGCACATTGCCTCTGAAAGGCTGTAAGCTGACCAGTGGTTGGCTGCTTGGCCACATCTGTCAAATTGAAGAGACCCCACATGAGATACAAAGTTTGTGGAATATTCTTGGTCTGATTGCCTAGAAATGTTGATCTGGATATATTCTTGCCCTCCTGAGTGAATTTGGTATCAAAAATCATGTGCACACTTTGTGTAGATCAATTGTTTAGGGCCCTGTTCATTTTTGCTACATGTGTGAAAAATTGAGATGTATCACTTGATCTGTAAGTAGGTAAACAGTTTTCAGTGGTCAGGACCATGCCTTAGAATATGCTTCATGTGCTTCACAACTTGAAACTCAAATAAAGTGAATGGTTGCTCACTATCTTTCTGTGGCAGGTCATGCCTGTGTGGATCTTGCGCAAGCTGCTGTCCAGTTAACCCCCAAAAAATCGAACTGTGATCAACTCAACTTTGTGTAAGACCTACCTGGAGTATTCCTTAGTAATTTTTGCATACATCCACAATGTTTTATATGGTGTATTACCATCTGAATTACTCATACACTGAGTAATTCCAAAATATGACAGATAATGCTATAGCACAATTTGCGGCATGAATCTGGGGGCATAATCACAAATCTGACTGTCCCAGAATCTACCAGAGATATCGATTCATCTATCACAAGAAACCCCACTTTGTGTTCAGGCTTGTAGTATTTTCTTTGTGAGGTTTCTTTCAACTGCTGGATAAAATGGTATAATTTACACAGCAGTTGGGAATCTTTTCTGGTCCCCATGGAGCAATACTGGGGCAATTCTCCCCAAAAAAATTTATGTTGTCTGAAGCTAATATCAATAGGTATCTGGTGGTAAGGCATGGTTGAACCCAGTTCATGTGATCTGTCACAATTGATCAATTTCTGGTTACTTGTGTGAATGATGAGTAGAGAAGATCATGGGAAGCTGCCTGTGAGTCATTCAGCCCTATGATAATATCTGAACCCATATTGATTCTTACTTGGAGCCTTTTGTCTCCAGCAGATAATTCAGTCTTTGGGATGTGCCACAGGTCACAGTGGTGATTTTTTGGTTTTCTGGGTGCAGGATTTGGGGCAGACTTCTTGTGCAGCAGTGCATCAGTGGGAGGTGTATCCCCATGGCAGCGTTTCTTGCCTGTACATGTCGAAGGTCCTGACGTGCCAGGATGAGGATGACCCTGCTTCTGGCTCATTGGGACATGATGAAGGACCAGCATTGGGCTGGGGATGAGTGCCTGCTGAGGAGCCCTCATCTTGTGGCTGCTGGCGTGATGAAGAACCTGCCTGAGCCCCTTGTGCCTGAGCTTGGCGCTGCCACCTGTCAGAGTTGGTTGAATGACTAGTCTGGTAACTTTGGTGTCCAGCCATGAGAGTAAGTTACAAAGTGGCTGAAGGTAAACGGAAAGACAGAAGGATGCCGCTGCTCCTCATGGAGTGTGCCCAGCTTAAGCATGTACCATAGCATGTAACAGTGTCAAGCAGAGTCTGAAATCGAACAAAGGGAAATGAATCAGGTGATCGAGACCTGCCAATCAATTTCTCATGTTCGGTTTCTTTTCTGTCCACATTTGGTCCACACTGTTTGCATGAGTAAAGGTATGTGATAATTACTACTGCCTACATGCTTCTAGTTATACTGCCTGCAATACTTCCCTAATGCTTCCTGCCATACTTCTCTTCCAGAAGGTGAAAATTGCCTTCCACAGGCTGTGCCCCCAGTGTTACACATCTGCCCTTAATTCATATATCATTTTCTGCCGAATGCACGGTTTTTCACTTGAACCCATGCCAGAAACCCTCAGTTTCTTCACCGTCTACATGAGCCACCACGTTAAGCCAGATTCCGTGGACTCATACCTCTCTAGGATCTGCAATCAGCTCGAGGACCATTTCCCTGATGTTTGCAAAAACAGGAACTCCCGTCTCGTTTCTAAGATGCTGGCAGGCTGCAAGCAGATGTGCGGTTCTGCTATGAAGCGCAAGCAGCCTCTGTCCATCCAGCACCTCATCATTGTCGTGAGCTGGCTTCGGGACCACGTCGCCCGCCGTGTTGCCGTTTATGATGATTTTCTGTTTGTGAGTCAGCTCTTGACTGGGTTTTACATGTTGCTGCGTTAGGCGAGCTCATGTATCCAGACAAGGTGGCGCTCCACAACCTGTGGAAGGTCTCTCAGCGTGTCTCTGTCACATGGCACGAGTCGGGTTATGGCTATTTCCTGCCTGGCCACAAAGCTGACATGTTCTTTGAGGGGAACGCACTCATGATTGAGAAGCTTGATGGACCGGCAGACCCATACAAGCCATTTTGCGATTACCTCTCATCGCATGACAGGCTTTTCCCCTTACCACCCCCAGCTCTGGCTGTGCTCTAACAGCACCATACTGACTCACTCATGGTTCATTGGCCGACTGCGACATTTTTTCCCTAACTCAATAGCTGGCCAATCAATGCGTGGCAGGGGCCATCTTGCTGAGTCTGGTGCTCTGCCCCACGTCATTCAGGCAGCTGGGCGTTGGGCGTCAGACACGTTCCAGATATACATCTGCAAAAATCCCATTTTACTCCAGGGTCTGATTTACGGCCGACCCGCCTTTGCTGATCCCCACACACACGACGCCCATCTTGCATAGCGTTTTCTCCTCTGTCTCTGGATACCCTTCAACCGCATCTCATCCATCATTCCTCCAACCAAATAAATAAAAAAAACCCTCAATAGCCCAATAGCAGTCCTTGGTCAAATACCATCCAGAGCCTGTTGCCGGCCACGCCGGCGACACGGTTGCATTCTTGGTATCCCCATTGTGTTCCCTCAATGCAAGCCAGTTAGTCGAGTTTAAATTATTACAGTGTTAAAACCTGGATCCGAAAAAAAAGATTGACCCAGTATTATAGAAGCACTGGAGTGAATTTGGTTAATGCATGAATTGCATACCTTCAGATGTATGCACAAATATTTTCAGATTTTTTGGCCCCATTGTTGTGTTATGCAGCGCCATCACTTATTTGGCCGGTTTTGGGGTTTGACCCAGATCCGAAAATCTCGATGATGTGAGATCACATATGTCATTTCACTCACTCTATTGTAGCTGAGCTCTCGTAGATGCCTCCTGCAGGCAACCCTCTGGGCCGTCCTTGTGGGACAAATGCCCAGAGAGCCTGATGGGCCGAACAACTTGAATCCACTTGTGAACACGCCAAAGAAGCCATGCATGCTGCCGGCGGGATCTCCATATCACCCACCCCACCTGAGCATTGTCAGAAATGTCCAAACAGTACCTCACAATACAAGATTCGTTCTGTAAAAGGTCATAGATGTGATTAGGCTACTACCTTCTTCATAATATACAATTTTCGGCCGCCAACAATGAAATTTAGCCATTTTTGGCAATTGTTTGATTTCTTGCTTGTGTCCAACTGGCCCCATGCTGATTTTCTTTACATAACATTACTCACTGGCCTTGTAATTATTCCACAAAAAATCATCAAGCTGGAAACCCCAGAGGTTCCAGCTCAAACTTTATTTTTTTTGGATCCGGGTTTTGACACTGTATTTACTCAAGTCTAACGAGCGCACTATGTTGGATCTAGCAAGAACCTCGCACCCTCTCCATGCCAGGGTCTTACACCTTGGGCGCTAAGTGGAAGGTTGCCATATTCCTGATGCATGGCCCACGGCGCATGCAGCGTACCACCCTGCGCAAGTGGACCGACCCGCTGATCGTCTGAGACACCCAGTGAGTAAAATGGCCAGGAGGAGACAGGAGTATCTCAGCTCTTTCTCTCCTCCTGCCATTCACTGCTTGCTAGGTCCGTCTCTCTTTCATCTCTCTCTTTCTCTCATTTCCTGATATTTAATGCTCAATAGTGATTAAATTTCTGCTCACCCTCTGTCCCGTCCCTAGTACACTTAGTAGTTACTTCCATGTATTCTCCAGTGGTCCTCGGTCAAATACCATCCAGAGCCCGTCGCCGGCCATGCCAGTGACACAGTTGCATTCTTGCTATCCCCATTGTGTGCCCTCAATGCAAACCAGTTAGATGCTCGTACCTCGCTATATAGAGTCTGTGATTTACCACGGGGGTTGGATCGCATACCCGCACTACTGAACTTTTTCATTCAATTCGACAGGGGGCGTGACGCGTGACCCAAAATACCTATTCGACATTTCGACAGCGGCCGAATTTTTGTGTGACACCCTCTAAATTTTCGATATTCACACGAAAAATTGTCTTTTTTGCAGTTTTCAGGTAGTTTGAGGCCTGCGTGACAGCTTCGAGGTTCGACAGAGGCCCGAGTGACGTGTGACCGCGACCAAAATTCGTGATCGACATAGGGGTCCGTGATGCGTGACTGCCAAAGTGAAGGGAAAAGTCCAGTATTATGTGATCTCATGTAAGCCGTGGTTCAAATCCCATGGCGAACATTTACTCTTTTTTAAGTTTTCTGCATTCACAACCCTCTGGTAGCCCAGATTTCACGTCTACCAGTGTTAATAACACATTTTGAAACTAGTAGAAAATTATAGTGCAGTTTATTGATGTCCCACCGTATTTTTAACAACCCGTGCATTGGCCTTCTTCGGCCTTTGGACCACAAGCACTGATTCCACAAAAACAGGTTCTACCACATATCTCAAAATTCTAAAGAGATGGAAGTCTAGAATCTAGATACAATCCATTCAACTTACTTTGCACTAGAATCTGACAAAATAACACGTCCTTCAAGCACAATTTTCGCGACTCGGACTTTGCTTATATGAGATCACATAATAGTTGCAGTACACGATCAGACCCTCGCAGTAAACACCAGACTAGCTTCAACTCCGCTCGGCTTATTCCGGTTCGTCCACTGACTTGCAGCTCCGAGTTCCACGACGTCCATCATCATCTCAAGTTGAAAAGCTCCCTTAAGTCCTTGTTCGGGATGTTCTGCGCTTGTCTCTTAAAGGTGGTTAGCCCACAGGAAGTCAGTTCTGGCCTAGGTTGCTGGTGGACGCCGAGCAGCCAGAGAGCTGCATCTCTATCAAGCATAGGCCCCCTTTTGAATTCCAAATTTGAAATGTCCATCCAGTCTTTGGCTTCTCAATTCACGCGACCCAGGTGGAGCTATAATCTCCTACTGAAAGAGACAAATTTTCCCGGAGAAGTCCCGGTATATGTTCTGTTCCATTTCCCTTGATGTCTCAAGTTGCTACTTGGAAAGGATTCAGTTATCTGTGATGTATTGATAGTGCCTGGAATCAATAGGGTTCACCAGGGGTAGAGGTAAAGGTACAGATGCGCCAACCTCTACCTCTACCCCCTTTGACCCTGCCTCTTGGCCTTGGGAGGTAAATTGAGAGGTATTCTCCTTTAAAGGTGCTGTAGGCCTCTGAGACCCCTGTTAATGCATTAAACAATCATTTCTGGGTTACTCCTCAACCAGAGAATGGGTATCAACCTCAAAAACTTCATCTTGAAATTGGGAGGTACAACTTTGCCTTGACCTCTACCTCTACCTCCTTGGACCTTACCTCTGACCCTTGGAGGTTTACCTCTGCCCCTAGAGAACCTTAGGAATCAAAAGTTCTAGCATCGCTTTGTATTCATTGAGGGCCAATAAGAAACTTAGTCTGGGAGCATACTACGAAGACAACTCAGACCAAAAAAAGAGAAAGAATTGAGACTATGTCTCAAATTGAATTGAGCAGGAACTCAACTAGAAATAGCTCACTGGTGTTGAAGAGAGAGAGGTGTTTTGCGAGGCATATTGAACTTCCTTGAGTCGCCACAATAACTGAGTGTAACAATATACCGTGCAATCTCAAACATTGGGTTCAATACTGGCATGCTGCGAGTCCATTCTCCATTAAAATTTGGTACAGGCTTGAATTTATTCAGTAACCCTCAATTGTAGATCTCACAATGAGGCTAAGTGATTCCAACCTTGTTGGTTGAATTTTGAGTGGTTCTTCTTGCATTGTTGAATGATAAATCTTTGTCTACAACCTCCTTGATCCTCGTTAGATGTGGAACCAGACGATCTTGCATGCGGTAAAGCTTTTCATGGTAGCTCGGTTGGTTCCTGCCTTCCTCGATAGTATAAATATTCACCACAACAATCCATTGGCTTTGGCTTAGTGTTCTGAGATTAGGATACCTTCAATCGAGAGTATCTCATCGGCCACGATCTCTTTGCACTAAGCTTCAAATGGCCGACGTGTTCCTCTCTGTCAGCAGGCATGACAGGTGCTGCCAACCGCTGCCAAGGTACGCCATGCACGCCGAAAGCTGATCCGGCCCTGTCATGTGCAGCTGTGATCGTATGGAAGGGAATTGAAACAAAAATGACATTATCTGTGCCAATCTACTACCTAAACACCTCACACCTGGACAAAAAATTCATATTCAACAGCAGATGCATCAGGCCCAAATCGAACAGGCAACTCCTGCAGCCTATATAAGTAGTGGCTGAAAACATAGATTTTGTTAGAACTGAGAGGAAGGATCGAGGGGGAACTTTCCGCCATTCAATGCAGTGTAATGAACAGTGTTCAAGATGCAAGAGAAAATTGAACCCCTTATTGAAAGAAACCGGGAGGCCCTTGGGTCGATTTTGTTTCATCCATACGGAGTCAAGTCGAAAAAAGTGAGAAAGCGCCAGAAGCCCAGTGTTCAGAATGAAGTTTAGATCATAGCTTTGTCATATCTGCAACCATTATTTCAAGTCTGTGCAGATGTATATTTCACAACAGGAAATAGGCAGAGGAGGGTTCATTCAATTGGTATGGAAAATATAGATATCGAGTGTTTGGGAGGGGTTGAGTCAATTGGATTTAGGCAAGCAAGGATTGGCTTACCATTACTGCTGGCAAGAAGGGGGGACCATCAGCCATTACACCTTGTCGTGCCGGGGCAGGAAAGAGTCAAAGTGGGCAAGCATAGGGGGGGTAAGTAGGATAGGTACATGCTGCGCTGCCACATCCATCAGGACGATCATCCTAGACAACCACAGGTGGAATCCAGTACAACAAAAGTGTCAGTAACCATATGAAGTTTGATTAAACAATAGCTGTCTCAACACATAATTAGACTTAATCATTGCCCAATTAATCACCTCAGTGGTTGGGCCTGGAGGTGAATGGTGAGGTGTTCAAATAATCTGTTTAGATCCTGGTTTTATCTGAGCAGTGTTCAATTCTGAACCAAAAACAGTCGTTGATTGAACCTGTTCAAACTGTTCAATCACTGTTCACCTAGCTTTGGCCACATTCCAAGTTGGAAATGTGGCAGCTGTGAGGATCAAACCTCTGATCTCCAGAGATGGAGGAAGTGGTGAGATACCATACCATAACCACTTGCCCAAAGTGGCTGATATGTGTATGGTGCACATTGTATACACCAGGGCAATAAAAAATCCCTTGTATCAAGCTCAATTATTTTTACAAGTCCAACTTCATTTGATGGCAACATGATGATCAGCTTGTACAAAAGTCTTTGACTTTCTTTTTGTTAAGATTACTGTTACAGAAGTATGCACACCTCAATTATTATGTGGAAACTGATGCTCATAATCATCTCTAGCCCCACTATTCCATCAGCCCTTGCTGTTGCACTGCACTTTCACAAATAGTTGGACGTCTCAGATGTGGGAAATTTGTATTCCCATTACTTACCCTACTGTATTAATGTTGCTGCAACTTGTGACTTGAGGCTGTGAAGTCGACTCCAGACTGCCAACTTGAACCAAGTCAAGTTGAGCCACTTGGACGACTCCGGTGATAAGCAGTGGATGAATCACCACCTGAAATTGCATTATTTTTCGCTTTTCATTTGTAGTTCATTCATAGTATACCATCTATTAAAGAGGCAGTACTAAGTACCCGAAGTAGCTGGCCTGTGGCTAGCATCACAAGAGTAACGAGGTGATGTTCCTGGTGACTCCAGGGGTGTCTCTGGCAGGTACTCACTCTGAAACATGTAGGAGACTGTGTAGCCCACTTAAACATAGGGAATATCACACTGGTTCCAAATGTTCCGGAATCATGGAACAGTGTCTACCGTTCCATAGCATCGGAACCATGGATACCAAAGTGCTGAGTGATTCGGTTGTTGGTTATTTGGCTCGTTGACGCGTTCATGTTGTCTCAGGTAGGTGACTTTAGAGCACTGGCAATGGTGTTCTGAATGTACCCGAGGTCTGGCTACTCAGCATCAGAGTTTGATGTGGGTTCATCACAAGTTGATTGTCGATCCTGGAAGCGCAGACTTCCTCCTTTTGGATTGGGAAGTTGTTCTCAAGAACCCATTCTTGGACATATCTCGAAGTTGGGTATCATTCGAAAGCTATATTGCCAGACTATCTGGTTCTGATGTAGTTGGTTGAGGGATAACAGCAGAACGCAAGTTATCTTGCAAAAAGGCATACATGGTGGATGATGACTGAGATCAAACCACCATGTGCACAAATCTTACAAAGGATGGTCGGAATATACCTGGAATGACGTACTCGACGTCTCCGACCAATAGGACTCTCTGCATTTTGGTTGCCAAGGCGGATACACGGACTTTTGCATGGCTAAACGGACATTTTACTCATTTTCACTATTGTCATAGTTATATCTTCATTTGTATAAGTAGTTAGAAGGGTTTCTGGGAGTGGCACAGAATCTTCCCCCAACTAGTAAGCCCAAAGCTTGCGCCTAGGGGAAGGTTCTTGTCGATCTTCAGAGCTCTTGCAAGCCTAGTTTGTAAGGGTTGTGAATATCATTTGGGTTGTTGGCATATAAAGTCGTATCCATACACTGGAATGCACAAGCCGTCTGAGTGTGGGTCTGAACTAGGGACTGACACTCGTCAGGTACCATTGGAACGTACAGAACATCACACTCACTGCTTCTAATTGTTGGTTTGGAATAGATTTGTTCTGTTCCCAAGCTATATATTGGTTGTAGTGATTGGTTCTTATTGTATTGCACGTTTCCATCCTAGGTTCCGAGCTCACTTATCACCAGGCAACCTTCAAGTCAGTCGCAAGTCAACTTGGACCGATGAGATGGTGAGCTTAACTATAAGCTAGAAATGCAACTATTGTTGGATGCTAACAAACACCACAACTAACAACCACACAACCAACTACTATCACTCCCAAAGAACAAGCACACTCCCTTGGTGAGTTCGGGTCTGAGTTGTAGTACGTGACTACTGGTTTTGAAACCCAATGTGATAACAAATCTTCACTAATCTGACTGACAACAATGCCCGCAGCACTTCAACTATGCAGGATTTGTACGAAACAATGCCCCACAGCCTTGATGAACAAGTAATATATGTGGTTTTGGGTTGGATACAAGACGAGAGGAAGACTAATAGATAGTTTTGTCCACGTCAGGGCAGAGTTTGTAAGGTTTCAACAGTAAATCCCCTAATTGAGGTCACAGATCTGGCTTTCAATCACTCTCACAACAAGCAATCCTCATTGTAGACCTTGGCTTAACCTGCCACAGGTACCTTTCGCTCTACTTCAAGGCTTAAGCACCTTGCTGGCAACCAAACTGTTCTTCCTGTTGATTACTGAGGGCAATCTCAACTGCGGATGCAACTAGCGAAGCAGATGCAAAGCAACAAGCCCACTCAGGTAGGTAAACCTCTCTTTTATATGTGAAGACCGCCTGCAGGGTCGACAAAGTGAAGCTTAACTTCTTAACTCGAACTGAACTAGAGCCAACAACCAAACTTTGATTTATAGACACACTACAAACAGAGGTAGATACTACTCTCCACGAGTTAGCCTGAGAACAACCACAACAATGTCTGCTGTGGTGTACTGGCTTTCCGCAGGTTCTTCAAGCCCTATTTATACTACTGGAATATAGATTTACATGTGAAAAACAGAGAGTGAAAACAAAAGAAAACAAAAGATGTCCATGCATATCTGATGCGTCATCACAGGCCAAGATAAACCCTTCACATGGTTCTCACATCCTGATTTGGGTATATGGTAGGTGCTGCAGGCTGCCGTCTGCAACCGCAGGCCTAGAACCTCTTGGGCATGGGGTTATGTCCATGTGTATCTGATGCATCATCACAGGCCAAGAGAAACACCTATATAGCCCACCAAAACCCTCCTAACTAGCCGTGGAGATATATATGATATCCGTGGCTAGTTAGCGGGGGTTTGAGCCAGGTAGGGTGGGCGCAATAATTATGCCCTATTTAATGCTCGCTTACCTCGCTTACAGCTAGTAGCAGCGGCAGCGGTGGGCGGGGCACCCGCCTTCTCATCAATCCTATGTCTCTGCCATCAAAGATGGGCGGCAACGTCGCTTCCCGCCCCGCCCGACCGCTGACATCACTCCCATCAGACTTCCCACCCCGCCCGCTGAACTTGCCCGTTCCGCCCCCAAAAATCAAGATAAATTCACGAAAAAATTAGGGTACATTCTTGAGTATCAGAGGTGCCTATTTGGATGGACTTCATTGCAATTTTACCTGAATATTCATGATACAATGTACTTGGAATACGCAAATCAATTGACATTCAGAAAATAAGTGCATTAAGACAGAGAGGGAATTTTTCAAATAGATGGAAGAGGTATAGGGATGCATACTGGCTGGCAGCAGACGTGCCGCCGTTAAGAATTGGACGTGGGCGGGGGAGCGGGTGGGCGCGGGCGCATTTCACGCCTGCGACTCCTCGGCGGCACTCTTTTTCTGCCTCTTGCGCTTGGGCGGCGCTTCGGTATCATCCGCTGTGCCCTCGGCGGCACTCTTTTTCTGCCTCTTGCGCTTGGGCGGCGCTTCGGCATCGTCCGCTGCGCCCACGACGCCGCCCTTGTTCTTCTTGGCGTGGGGCTTGGGCGCTGCCTTCTCGATCCCATCTACCTCGGCCTTCTTCCTTTTCTTCAGTTTCACGGCGTTTGTGACCACGGAGAAGGCCGACTTCGAGGGCCCGGCTGGCCCGGCTGCGGTCACGGCGGTGCGCGCGATGGTGGGAAGGAGAATGGTAGGGTAAATGGCGTCATTGGGACCCATGTAGCCTGCCATCTCGCCGCCCACCTGCGCCGCAGGCGCGCTGCCAATGGGGCCGCCCGTTGAAGCCCGAGCTTCCTCTGTCAGGCTCGATACCGCCGTTAAAGCCGGGCGTTGAACGCGAATGCGCCGCTGCCGAACGAGCTCCCTCCAACCACGCTGCCACCATTGAAGCCGGTGTCAAAGACGAATGCGCCACTGTTGAAGCCCCCGTTTGCACCGGAGGCGTCCACCCAGCCGTCCTCGCGATTCGAGGCATTCAGGCGCCAGACGTTGCCGCCAGTGGTGAAGTCCTTGGCGCCCGAAGGCGAGAAGAAATCCATGGGCATGGACCCCCACATGTCCATGAAATCAAAATTGAAATCCTCGCAGCTCGCGTTGACTGCGAGCTGCGATCCAAGGGGGATGGCGCCTGCACTGGAGAGAGCCGCCATGGAAGAGGTTGTGGAGGCAGCGGGGGCCTCGCCAGCAACTTGTACGGCGCCGAAGGGCGCGCTTGATGCAACGGCGGCAATCGGGGTCTGTGCCGCAGCCGCAGACGCTTCCGTGACAGGCGTGCCGGCGGTGGACGTGGGGAGAGAGGACGCGGCGATGCGTGGGCCATCGCACTGGGTCGCGGTTGGCTCCTCTTCGTCCTCGGAGTCGCTGGAGTCACCGCCCTCCTTGTTCTTCTTGGCACGCGGCCCACGCTTCTGGTTCTTGTCGTTGCACGGCTTGCGCTGCTTTACGGTCCCCGACTCGTGCAGCGCCTCCACCTCCTCCGCCACTTCTTGCCGCTGCAACCTGGTGAGCGAAACCCAGTGGATGGCGCCGCTTCGAAGCTTGTCGAAGACGCGGTGTGCATCCTGGGCGGGCATCTTTGATGGGCGGACCATAGCGACTTTTGTGGGCCAGCCGGCCAGCTCCACGCCCAGTTGGTGGACGATATCGATTTTGTAGTTCGTCCACGCCATTTTCAAGGTCTTGTTGCCGGTCGCTCTTTCTGTGAATTTGATGCTAAATTTCAGTACGTACCAAGAGTTAGCAACGAAGGGACGCACGGAGGCTCTTGTCCACCATCTCCGAGATCTTTCTACGCACAACATCCAGGTCGTTGCTGTCGGTACCGCCTGATCGTGTGTCAATAGGTTGCCGCCAAAGAAAGTTCCGTGTACGTACTTTTGTCGTGATTGCACGACCACATCTCAAATTTCCGCGCCAGATCCCACACCGACATGTCGAAGGTCTCCTCAAAAAATAGGTTGGCCCCGTCAGAGGCCTGCCAGCACGGCATTGCCGTGTCGTCGGGGTTCCCGCGCGTAAAACATTGCAAAGCCGCGCACAGCGGTACGCGAGTGAAGAGCAATGAGCTAGGGAAAATGGTCAGCACAACGGTAAGGCAATGGTGATGCGACATACCACCCTCCCAACCTGTGCAGCAGTCTGCATGGCGTCCAAGGCGGCCGCCTTGTTTGTCGCGCGAATACCGTGCTCCCTGACCTCTTTGCTATCGGCGAGCTGCGTGAGGAGACGCTTCTTGTCTTCCTCTGTGAGCTTTTCCACATACGCACGGTATTCTTCGCCCGATAGGTTAATATTCTTGTCGTGCGCATTGCTGGCCTCATTGTCTGCAATGTGCGTCAAATTTTTTTTTGGAAGAAAAACCGATGGTGTTACTCACTTTCCCTGGCATTCTTCGAAAGCTCATGCGTGATCGCATTCTTCAAGTTGGGTGCGCGTTTTGACGTGTATCGCGCGCTGTTCTCCAGGACTAGGCGAATATAGTTTGTTGATTTATTGTATTCTTGCGCAAGGGTGGCGATATCATCTTCGCGCTGCGCGAATATCTCCTGAAACCTCGCCTCAAGGGCAAGGTCGTTTTCCAAACGCTCTGCAGCAGCAAGTGCTCTTGAGGCCTTGGTCGCCTGGGACTCGGTGCGCCGTCGTGGCTGTTGGACAGGTTTTGTTGGGTTACGTGCGGCATGAGCCGACAACTCGGGCTCTTTCGGCATCCAGAAGTCAGTGGCGTGGAAAGCGGTGGGAGAGCGGTGGAAGAAATGTCAAGAGAATGTATTGAGAAGCTGTGAGAATTAATAAACATGCCGTGACCTCTGACAGTTTCTGTCAGGAACCGCACTCCACCTCATATCCCATCAAACCAGCGGTTTACCTTCGACCCAATGGTCTAGAGGTTGGGGCCTCCGGATTGCATAGATAGGGACATGTCTGCAACTCAGCATCCCAACCCCTGAACCATTGGGTCTTTTGTTCGACCCAATGGCCAGGCATTTTTTTTTGCAACTTTTTTAGTTTCAATTCATTTTCGTCCTCATCTTTTTCTCTTATTATTGTTGTGCTTAATTTTCATTCTTCACTTTTCTCACTCATTTATTTCCATTCAAATGACAAAATTGATTTCGAAACGGAAACGAAAATAAGCACCGCAAGCTGTACATAAAAACAATATTTCTCCAGTCCTAAGTTTTTCACGCCATGTCCTCACCGGCAAGGAAGGCAAAAACTTCATCCTCATCGCGAGTGAATATGAGGTCAGCGCCAGGGATGCGCTTCCAGGCAGCTACCGCGCGATTCCTCAACGTGAATTTTAAGCAAAAAATAATCCACCGGATATCAAGGGCTCACCTGTCCTGAAAAACGCGATTATTCCCACTTACTGCGAACATCACAGTTGCGGGAGGGGAGGAACGGGCATCTCGCGTGACTTCCTCTACGAATTCGCGCCGGAAATCCTCGCCTATTTCTTGGGCGTTGGGGTGCACCTCTGCCCCACGGCCCTGCATCCCAGTGGAACCACTGGGGGCTTCGTCGCCGAGAGGAGTACGACCCAGCCGAGTACCATCCTCCACCTCGGGCCAGACGAAGGCCACGCCGTCCCTTCGTCTTGATGACCCGAGCGCCGGCACGCCGAGCATCTTCTACCTCGCTCGCCATGGGGAGGACGGTGGGCTGCTTTGCGGGTCGCGCTAGATGCGGCAGCCTAGCTGAAGGCAACACAGACTCCGGCCCCAAAACGCGCGTGAACAGCTGCTTCGTGCGCTGAGGACTCAGGGGCCCTGGCCCTGGCCGGAAATCCGCAAGATACTTGAGTTCGTCCCTTGGTCAGTGCGGCGGTTGGAGGTGGGGAGTTAGGAGGCCCAGAGGACAATGCATGCGAAGCCGTCGAGGCCGAGAGGGATGAAGTCGAGGAGGGGGGGCTGGACTCAGGCGAGAGTGGGATATACCGGCACGGCGCAGGGTATTCACCTTCATGGTCATGGTATTCGGTGCAATCCATGGCCCAAATTCTGCGAAAATCTTCGTACGATGCGGCCTCCCACGTACGCGCGTGGGGATACTTTTCCAGCATTTGGTTGAGGGATGCCCTGGGAGGTATGAAGAAGGAAAATGAAAGGTAGATAACGACTTACCTAGAGGTGACGGCTCCCTTCCATTCTTTGCAGATAACCGCGTGGAACGGTCCCTGATGACGTGTAAGGCCCTCGCGGCCAGGGTCGGGGGCGAACACGGGCTCACAGAGGAAGGAGGACATGGAGGAGGGCAAGCAAAATCACGGCATCACGCGTGATGATGCAGATCTCACAACCAACTCGCGACTCTAAAATTCACAATTCATTCGGAGATTCAAGCCAAAAATTTTATTGAAGTAGGCATTGACAATTTATTTAAGCTGAGGTGGAGATACAATTTTACTTTGAACGAGAATGCCCGCCGTGCTCTGACCAAACCGTGCTTTGAGTACAGACACATGCGCATCCGGGGCAATCCTCCCCCTGGCAGTACTTGCAGGTGGGGAAAAAGTGCCCGCCTTCGTGGTCGAACCAGTCCACGGAGAGCTCGCACATGCAAGTGCAGCCGATGCAATGCTCCTCAAAACACGAAGGGCAGCGCGGCGGTCGCGGTGCACGAAAGCCGAAATCCGGTGCTGCGGAGGTGGGGTGTGAGCTCTCCTCGTCGTCGCATTCATCCTCTGAGGCATCGTTGTCGTTGTGTGCTGCTACAGCGACGAGAGTTGGAGCGGGCCGACGAGGCACGGGAGTTGGCGCTGCGGCGCGAAGTTTTGCAGCAGCGCGTGAAGGCTTTGCAACAGGATTTGCTTTGGGTTTGGTGGCGACCGGCGCCTTGGCCTGGGGTTTGTGCTTCTTGCGCAAGGCCTCGGCTTCTGCTCTCCTGCATATTAATTAGAGAAACGAAGTAATAAAACAAGGCTTAATGGACAACGCACATTGCCTGGATTCTGGCGGTCTCGGCTGCGCGATGCGCCGCGCGCGCCGCTCTTCACGATTCCTGAAGGTCAACGCTTGGTCAGGGAGATGCATCGAGTAAGAGAAAAAGAGGAGACGCACCTGCACCGATATCTATCAGCTGCGTCGGCGGCCTTTCGTGCGTACTTTCTTCTAGTAGATATATCTGAGGCAGCAATATCGACATGACGGCTGGGCCTAGTTGAGTGAAAGCTCAGAGAGGTGTTTTGCAGCATGGACCCACCGCTGCATTTTCAGGCGCGCGGCCTCGCGCCGTTTGTCCGCATTTCTGTCGTGCAGAGGTGAGTGAGCCGTAGTGCGGTATATCCCACAGTGCGGTCGTACTTCTGCTCGTAGCGTCGGCGGGACTCTTCGAGGTGTTGCTGCTTGACCTCCGGGTCCAATCGCGGCCGACCCGGGGGCATGCGAGAAAAGAGACGAAGGAAGTGGTGCTGGTACAAGACAGAACTGAGATCACAATCAAAATCCGATGTGCAATCAAGCTGAAGAAATCAGTTCCCGACCGTAATTCGAGAGAAATTAAATCCTGCGTCTTGTTCAAGATGTAGAATTGTCTTAAAAAAATTATGGAGAACACTTGGGGCTTCAAGGAACGTGAAAATAAATTATCGCGCCAAGAGATGGAGGTGAAAAAATTTAGAGAAAAAGAATCATGGGTGAAAAAACCAAATGTTCAGCATATCGGGCGAAATTGCACCTCCCAAAATTTGAGGCAGAACGGAGTTGTAAAAGTGGATGAATTGTGGAATGAAATCAGTTCCCGAACAAAATGCACTCAGTAGCGAGCGTGTCTTCTCTTAATCTCACGCGGATTTGAAGCAAGTGGTTCTATTCATCAGGGAGAAGCTCGTCTAAAGTACTGAGTAACGCCAGGCCCTCCTCCCACCGCGACTCCCGCATGGCCATCAAACGTTCGAACTCCTCTGGATCCTCCGCGGCTAGCTCGTCCTGCGTGCGGAAGCCGTCGTCGACGTAGCGGAAGATTCCCCCGGGGCTAAACTGCGTGAAGGAGCAGCGCTCCTCGCCTGACTGGACCGGGGTATTGGAATGGGCGACGGTTGCTGAGGGCAGGAGAATCAAGGCGCCGGGGGGGAATTCGATAACGAGTTGGAGGTCGTGGAGGACGAGGTGTCCCCCGGCTTTGGCGTCGAAGTGCCCCAGCGCCTGGACGGCGCACCATCCGAACGCTAGATTGAGGACATCGCGGTGGCGGAATGTGCAAACCCTGGGCCCAAAGTTGAAAGCCGCGCTGAAAAACACGGACCGGGCAAAGGGGCGGCGCAGGTGGGGGTGGCTGCGGCGCAGGGCGTCGTCGCAGTCTCTGTAATAGGCGTGAAGGCGCGGGGCCCATAATGCGAAGGCCGCTGGTGGGAGGAGATGAGCGGCTGGCAAAGAAGGAGGGATGCGAGCTCACCATCGGCAAAGCTCGCCAGCCGCGCGATGTCCGGGTCGGCGAGCAAGCCCTCCACAATCCCCGTGTAGCCCTTGTTGTCGAGCCAACAGGGGGTCTTCTGGCCTTTTCCGTGGAAAAGGCCGACGTTTATGGCAGCAAAAAGCCCGCGACGGTGCCTGCGCATCGTCGCAGGGAATTGCGCCTCTGCGGCCGCAGCGCGGATGCGGTCGAAGGCTTGCGCAACGCTCAGGCGGTAGGAGTCGCCTTTGGGCTGGCCGGCGAGGACCGCAACGATGCGGCCCTTGCTGTCGAGGATGGGGCGGGGCTCGCTGGGGCGGTTGAGGGCTTGGGAAGGAAAGGGAGGCGAAAAAAAAAACTCACTAGCCGTCCCACTGGATGAGTTGGTAGCCGAGGCCGAGTAGATTGAGGAGCGAGCGGGAAACTTTGCTGCCGTGCCTCTCGGCCTTGTCTTCTGTCTTGGCCTGGTATGCGCCGGTCGCAGTGGGCAAAGCAGCGGCGTTGAATCCAGCGGGGAGCGGGGCGGCAGGGCGCACGTACGCCTCGACAACAGCAGGCCGGGCGGCATGGCGGCGCTCGGCAAAGTTGTCTGCGGACTCCTTCTTGCATTTGCCAGCGCGGCGGCGATTAGCGGCTTTGGTGGCCTGGGTGCTGCCCTGCTCGCCTTTGTTCGTCTTGAAAGCACGCCGGGCGATGTGCGCCGGTCTGCGGTTTCGAGCCGCTGGCGAGGAGCTCGTCGAAGGATGGGGAGCAGCGGCGTTTCTTGAGCGGGGGGCGCGTGCTCCTCCAAATATTCCAGCGAAGGATCCAGCGGCGGCCAGAGAGGAACGACCTGGATGGTCTTGAGCCTTGGGGAAAGGCGGCGTCTCTTGGCCGGGGGAGAGCGCGTAGGGCTAGCCTCGTCGACGCCGTCCCAGACATCCGGCGGCGGCCAAACGTCATCGACGCCATCGTCTACGCCATCGTTTGTGCGCGGGCGGCTGCTCCTCGTCGGCTTCGTCCGGGTCATCGCCCTCCTCGTGGTCCTCCTGGTCCTCGCCCTCGCAGGCAACGGCTCGCTCGACAAGCGGAGTGAAGTCAAGATCTTGCCGCCGAAGCGCCGTCACGAGTGGAGGCAGGGGGCCATGGATCAGGGAGCTGTGCGGCAAGAATTCCTTGCCACTCCTGGTCTATGCGATGCGTTGAGTCATAGCGGGGGGAAAGGGGGCCCAGAAAACGCACCGTGCGCGCCACGGGAAGCCACAGCATGGCCCGGCGCCTGGAAATCGAGGGTCAGCAAAGCCGGTGGCAAAGGGAGGATGAACGGCGCCTGGGCAAGGCAAGGCGTAGCCTCGCATCCTTGATCCGCGGTGTGCGATTCAAGGAATATGCGTGCCCAGGCCGAGGCAAGAAAGAATGAAAAAACCCACCGTGTCGAAATACGCGTTGAGGGCGCTTTGTCGGCTCTTGGGGGTGGTGCTCGTTGAAGAGATGTGTGCTGTGACAAAGCGGTTGCGTTACGTTGATTAGAGCAGAGAGAGAACGCAAAACTCACCCGGCCGACACGTCTCGTGGGTAGTTGTGGGCGGTTGTGGGCATCAAGAAAGAGATTCAAGAGGGTCACGCACGACACGTTGAGTCACGGAAGTCACGGATTAGTGACTCAGTCACACAGTCACCGCTCACTCTTCGCGCCGCTATACCCCAGCCATGCCGTCGGTCCGCTCTGAACGTGCCGGGAAACGCAACGCCGTTACGTCTCTGTCCAAACGCGTGCAGTCCACAACATCCGAACGCGCGTCATCCGGGCGCGTCCTGCCCATCCGTAGCTCGCTGAATGCCGCAAAGATTCGTCTAGCAAAGGCAGAGGACACGCGCAAAGCAGGCCGAGCGCCTTCAGAGTGAGTCCCAGGTGCCATTATTTTTTATTTCTAACTCACCTGAATTTTTTCTGCGAAGATATGTCCCAAGAAGAGCGCCGCGACCACGATCTCCTCCGTGGCGACTTCTCTGCTCCTTACGACGACGACGATGGCTGGGAGGAGGACGTTCTTCACGGTAGGACCACGGCGCATATCAGCCATGCAGGAGAGGCGCCTCCCGAGGACCCAGAACGCGCGGATGCCGACCTTTTCTACGGGATACGTCAAAACCATAGGTGCCTTTAATTTAGTGAATATTTTCGCGGGGCTTAGCTGATGCTGGATTTGCAGAAAGGTATGGGGTCGGCGGCGTAACCCCGACCTGCGGACATGAAGGAACCACACTCAGCTCCAGGTAGACGGGTTCGCCAGGCAAATTGAGCGCATGACGGACACCTACCTGGATTTTGGGGTTGCCGTCGCGGAGGAGGATGGAATGCCTGCCTACAGCGAGGTGCCAGAGGCTGCCGGGGTGCAGGAAACGCGGAAGATCTTCGTCGTGGATGTGTTCTGTACGCTGGGTCATTTTTTTCTTTGAATTAATCTGTGCTGACCGAAATTTGTAGCGGCATGCCGCAAGGGAACTGCGTCTCGTAGCTGGGGACGCGTATATCGCGTCTGCCTGCATTCGGCGGGGTTGGATGCCCGTCTCTCCCTGGACCCCCACCGTCGTCATCACAATTCGCGCGCTCGAGATGTATCGCATCACTCACCTGCGATGCCTGCGGCTTGGAATCCAGGCGTTCGTGCGCGCCTTATGCGACATTCACGGCGTCGTGCCGCGCCAGTGGCTCGGGGCCCAGTTCTCGGTGGCCTTCGATGTCTACCTCGCGATTCGGGCGGCGGTCGATAAGCGCGTGCAAGTCGCGCTCGGGCGCGACGCACCGGACTGGCGTCTCAAGAACGCCTGCCCTTGCTGCCTGTACAAACTCGAGGGGGAGCCCTGTTTGAAGATCCCGTTCATGGGGACCTTCGACGGGAATAATTCTCTATCGCGCTACGACAGACGCGAGAGGGTGGAGGACGAGGATGGGATCTGCGCCCCCAGCGTGTCGAAAGAGCGCCTCGACGACCGCGTCGCGCCGGGGGATTACTATTTAACGTGGGAGGAGGTGGACAAGTGGGTGAAGGAGGGCGTAGAGGACCTCATGAAGAGTTTCTCCACGGACGCGGAAGATGGGGAGGGCGACGACGGCTGCAGCGAACGTTGGCAGAACATGAAGGAGGAGGTTACGTCGCGTGCGTACGGTATGTACGACGAGACGGGCTTCTTCCCCTGCCCTCTGCCGACACGGGTTCGTTCTCAAGGTGGTGGACATGGTGAAGAGCGGGGAGCTGTAGGTTCCCTTTTCTCCCCGTCCATTAACTTCTCTGACAAGCGTTTTCTTGATTAGAGCAAAGTACCCATTGGCGATTATCGCCCATATCCTTAACATTCTAGGGGAGATCGCAATCGGCTATGATATCGGCTGCAAGTTTGGCAAGATGGTCAAAGTCCACCCCGCCCTCAAGGACCTCGCCCGCGACAAGAACTTCCGGGCGTTAGTCGGCGCGTTCCACGGGCACGGCCACAATCGCCTTTGTGGCCTCGACAACCTCATGACATACGTCGAGGGCGTCGGGCTCGAGGCTTTGGAAATCTGCCAGTCGTTCTTTTCAAAGTCGAACGCGCTCGCCTCCACAACTCGCTACGCCAGCCGATTCCATCGCCAACAAGCAATAACGACCTACCTAAAGCACGCCGACACCTTCGACACCTATCAAGGCCTCAATGCGTCCTTCCTTCAATGTTATTTTGAAAGCTCTGACCTGATTTATTTCAAAGCCTTACTGCTGTGCAACAAGTATCGACGCGCGCTGGAGATCAAGAAGACGTTCGCCGCCCTGCAAAATTCAATGTGCGAGCTCGGCGTCCAGTCGCGCGACGAATTCGAGACGTGGCGGGGAAAGGGAAAAGGCCCACCTCCGCACACTGTCGAAGGAGCCTGAGGAGGAGACCCTCGAAATGGAGTACCTCCAGAAGCTCATAAACCTGCAGGAGGCCCAGTATGTCCCTTGGTTTCTCACCTCCCACTTCAGTTCTGATGCGGACATGAAGGGACCGTGTAACGGCTATCCTCGGGGTAGAGGCGCCATTTATCCCAGCCGAAACTGACGCCGGCTATGCTGAGGCAGCGAAGGCAACACGGCGCGTTGAGACCCAGCGCCGACATGCCCTCGAGGTGGAGGCGAGGGCGCGGGCGGCCGTGCACGATCTTGAGCTGCGGCTCGCCGTCACGACGCGCTGGGCGCCAGGGGATGAGAAGTGGGCCACGGTGTCGGCGATGATGAACAAGCGCCGCTACCAGCGCGCCCTGGATCACCTCCAGGGCCTCATCATCTCGCGGATGTTCGAGCTGGCGAAATGCAATATGTCTGGCACAGGTGAGTTTTCCCCATGTGCGATTGGCAAGCGCTCACCGTTTCCTCAAGGCTACAAGCTGCGCAAGCATATCGCCAAGGCGCTCCAAGCGCGCTCGAAGGCCGTGAAGAATGCCATCGCCAAGTACAACGAGATAGCCGAAGCCATGACGCCGCCCAAGCCGATGCTCGACTGGGAGGAGGTTGTGGAGTACGCATTCCTCGCGGACTTCGATCTCCTGCGCGAAGGGAGGGAGGACATTCGGGGGGAGCCCTGGGTGCAACCCGCCGGTCGAGTCGCTATGGACCAGCATTTCAAGCTGCTCCATGCAGAAGAAGAGATCGTGCGGCTGAACGTGGAGATACACCGTCTTGTCACCTTCATGAAGGACGAGGAGGCGTTCCTCAGTCATGAGGAGGGGCGTCTGCGGGCGGAGGGGAAGGAGGGGCTGGCCATTCAGGTGGGCTTAGTGCGCATGGAGCAAGGGCAGTTCACCGACCTCCACATGTCGCACTTGGTGAAGCTGAGCAAAGAGCCTGGCTTCACCGGCAACATCCTCCCCGGCATCAGCATCAACCGCGAGCGCCACGCCCCAGTTGCAAGGGACAACGACACGGATATGCGCGCGCCTTCGCCATTGCCGTCTCTCGAGGAGGACCCGGAGCCGCCTGCTGACGACGACGAAGCAGATGTGGAGAGTGAGGACGAAGATGGCATGATGGCAGAGGCCTTCATGAACATCGTTCGTATCTCTCAAGACAACGGCGTGGATGCTGAAGCCAAGTAAAGTCTTTTTTTCAATGTATGTTTATATTATGGTTGTATTTTTATTACATTTATGTAACTCAATAGATAGCACTGTATCCCTGGAGCATACCCTAATTTTTTCGTGAATTTATCTTGATTTTTGGGGGCGGAACAGGCAAGTTCAGTGGGCGGGGCGGGAAGTCTGATGGGAGTGATGTCAGCGGTCGGGCGGGGCAGGAAGCGACGTCGCCGCCCATCTTTGATGGCAGCGACGTAGGATTGATGAGAAGGCGGGTGCCCCGCCCACCGCTGCCGCCGCTACTAGCTGTAAGCGAGGTAAGCGAGCGTTAAATAGGGTGTAATTATTGCGCCCACCCTACCTGGCTCAAACCCCCGCTAACTAGCCACGGATATCATATATATCTCCACGGCTAGTTAGGAGGGTTTGGTGGGCTATATAGGTGAAGAGAAACCCTTCACATGGTTCTCACGTCCTGATTTGGGTATATGGTAGGTGCCGCAGGCTGCTGTCTGCAACTGCGGGCCTGGAACCTCTGGGCGCAGAGTTGAATCTGCCCTCTAGGATAATACTGCTATGGTCAAAGGGAGCCCGTGGGTCTGTTCCTTATCAGTCTGTACCCACGATCCCACTCTGAACTCTGGTCCAATGAAATAAATCCCATTGCTCCACTCTATGTGTCTCTGTTTGGTACTAGGGACACAACGCGTCTCCCCACATGTACTCTCTCTTCGTATCTCTCCTCTGTAACTGTTCTCCGCTGGTCTGGCACGGTCTGCAGGCGACTATCTTGCCCTCCCAGCCTACTGTCTGGTTGGGTGAATGGCCCACGGCCTATGTATACCACCCCCAGCCAACTCCCTTAGCCTGCAATCGACTCGCTAGTATTCTGTAAGTCTCCAAAGACTTCCTCTGTGCAGTCATTGATCCTCTATTGTAGGATACAACATCCAAATGATGACTTCTGGGGCTTTTGGGTATTTATCTCCTCTTTTGTGTAAGAGCAACAGCCCATGGAATACACTAGACCTCATCTATACACTACAATCAGCAGCTCAGAGCTCACTCTGACTCTCCTTTGTATCACCGAACAGAAGTCCAGAGTACTAGTGATAGTACTACTAGAAACTACCTTGCAACTCTTATAATATGTGTTTGTGAGCGCAAAAATAGCTAGATGACGCATACTTGGTGGTGTGCCGTCTCACTGACCTGAGTGACTTGAGTCAGGGTAATTTTATAAAACGTTTCTTTTTTGCCTGCAGGTGCAATTAGAACAGTTTTAGAATTTTTAGAATTTTTTTGTACTGCAATGTCACGACTGTAACAACATGTTAGGCTGTCACATTCCAGTCACACAGTTGTGAGTGGAGCCAGTTCTGAGCCTTAATTAAATCTGAAAAAATACAGAAAAAATACCTTGATGTCAGTCAAGACATTGTGAAGTAATCCTGTCAATAAAATCACCTCAGAGATATTCTGTGATTGTGTGTAAGCGATGTTTTGACACTTCCTGCAAAGGAAGTTTCAAATTCATTCATCCAGTCTCCCACATTATTTCTATGTAATCTGGTAGGCATTTGAACAAATTGGAAAAATATCCTCAACTTCACCGACTTGAGTCAACTTGGAGTCACTCCAAGTGACTTTGGCCTGGCAAAGTCAAGTTGAGTCAATTCAAACTCAAAAGTCAAGTCGACTTCTGGAGTTGTGATTTGACTTTTTGAGTTGCAGCAACACTATACTGTATCATCTTCATTCACTTGTATTGCCTCCTTCCCCCTGAACTCAAGGGCTCTATCTCATGGATTGTAGAGCAGGATCCATCAGTTCCTGGAAGAAACATGGATGTGCAACTGTGCTCTCTAATCCTTGAGCCATGTAAATTACTTCTGGGTAACACACCCTTCATCCTCATTGACGGGTTGGATGAGTGTGATGGGCACAACATCCAGCGAGGAATACTGCACTTAGTAGGAACAACTAGCAGTGACTGGAAGCACATATTTGAGAGACATTTGAGGAGTCTATCCAAGGAGTAGCAGACTCCACTAATATTCAACAGTCATTCGAGGACATCCGGACTTACCTCCATCATGAATTTTCACGCATTTATTGTGAGCATTCCACCATGAAGAACATTCTGACTCCATGGCCATCCCCACAGATTCTGGAATGGCTTGTTAAGCAATTGTCAGGTTACTTCATCTATGCTTCAACAGCTATCAAGTTCATCAATTGTTGGAAGTCGCACACAGAAGTCGAGAGGCGCCGAGTGGCACGCAATGAAAGACGAAGACAAGATAGATTGATGATGTGACATAACACATAACAATCTAATATAAGCAGGTCTTGGCTCAAACTCCAACACATCCCCAGAGACGAGACACCCCCATAAGCTGAAAAGTACACCCCCAAAAACCAAGGAGTCCTTCAAATCAAATATTGGTATAGCTCACAAATTGGAGCTTGTGCCTCCCCCTTGGCCGAGCTCTCTTCCACTTCTTCAGACTCTGAAATGCTAAAGATCGACGTGGCTGAAGCTGGGAGAGCATGATAGAAACCGATGATGATGGAACCTGAATGATGGACAGTGTGCAAAACACACCCGCGAGCCAGGTGGTCAGTGATGATGAGCTCTGCCATCAGGTTGGAAATGGCAAAATCCTCGTGCGAGCTGGAATTGACAAGGCCAGTAGTAGATGCAGCTGGAACTTTAGAACGCTCACCCCCATGATTCGGGAAGTTAGCTGATCCAGAGCATGCTGTATCAAGGACGACCGAATCACCCTGCTGAAGATGCGCTCCATGTGTCACAGACACAGAAACTGTGGATTGAGTCGATTTGGGAATGGGGACAGGAATGACCATAGGACAATCCTCAGTGGTGACGACAGCATGAAGAGATGGGTTGGCACATTGGCAAATGGTGTGTGCAAGCTCAGTCCATTCAGTTGTGGGAAGAGACCTGTTGGCTAGATCCAGTATGGGTTTGGGATAGAATTCGGCAAGCTGCGCCTAAAAGTAGGTGACCACTTTTCAGAACACCGACATTATCGACCTTGGCCTGCACCAATGGGCTCAACATAGAGTATAGAATGCCATAGGCTTTCTGATTCATGCTAATCCAATTGCGCATCTGGACAATTCCAGGAGGCAAGGGAATGACAGGGTTGACAACATTGAAAAGGTCATTGGCAAGCAATAAAGCTTCAGCCTTGCCCTTCCAAGTCCAGTAGTTCAAGTCCGTGAGCTTCAACATATCAAATGGCTTTGCTTTGATGGAGAAGGGCCGAATATGAGGTGTAGGACAAAGACAAAGACACCGTGACGGGGGACCAGGTGCTGATCGTAACAGCAAACACATAAAGTGACTGGGGTAGATTTCTCTAGGTAGAGATGCACAGGGGCAAGCCCATAACCTGTTGGAAGTCGCATACAGAAGTTGAGAGGCGTCGAGTGGCGCGCAATGAAAGACAAAGACAAGATAGATTGATGATGTGACATAACACGTAACAATCTAATATAAGCAGGTCTCAGCTCAAACTCCAACATCAATGACAGAAAAATTATCATAAAATGTGAAACATTTTTCACCAATTTTTTCACTGAAAAACTTGAAATGTTCAACCAGTGCCATATATTTCTGATTGTTATAGAAAGATAAAAATGATCTCTTTGGAAGTTCTTTCTGCTCGTTCAAACCAACCACCCTTAGCACATTGTGGTCGACCATGTCTGAAAGTGGCACAATTGTGCCCGTGGATTCTCTCAGTATGCCCTATGAGTCGAGGCTAAGCTTGGGGATACAGGTTCTACAGCCAACAACAGCCAGGAAACTCTGCTGAACGGTTTCTTGCATGAGCGTTGTGAAGAAGGCGCAAATCGGCCGTTGATCGCCGAATGCTTTTGACTAAACAAACCCTTGCTTGTCCTCCACCTTCACGCCAACTTTGTTAGAAACTGGTTCCAGGTTCTTTAGCCAATTTAAAAAAAGACTACCATCAAATTGGCTGTATGACTTCATTTTTCATTAAAAAATCAAACATCCATCCTGAAATTATCATCGGAAGTTGAACATATCCAGGACAGTGGTTATGTTTCGGTTTTCGAACTTCACCATGGCCTAACTTGAAGTTGAGAGGCCTCAGCTGTTGATTTGCTGGCTTTGCAATCCCCCCATGGAACTGCAAATGGCTCATTTCCACTGTGCTTTAGCTGACTGTCTTTGATATTTCAATAGAAGACAGAGGCATATTATACACTTGTATATTCTATGTGCTTATCTCTCCATCTTTCTGTCACTTAATCATCTTGGTCATTCAGTGCCAATTTCGTCCTCAGTTTATCTCGCTGATATTACGGTGTTGGAGAATATTCTTCCCTGTTGCTCAGGGGTCATTTTTTTAGTTGGCTCTTGCTGACAGCCATGAGGATACCCAATCCCTTAGAATCAGACTCCTGTGGCTTACTTTTACTCTAAGTCCCGGTTTCCCGAAGTTGAACTTCAGGTAAAAGTTCAACTCAAGTTCAACTTCCGACTTCGGAAATCTTCGACCCTTTGGGTCAAGTCCTCCGAAAGTTCGGACAGAACACCAAACTATCGTGAAGTTTCACCCTTCATTGGCCAATGAAACCAGAATATTTAATGAAAATTGAGTTCATACGGCTGACTCAAGGGGACTTGAAGTCACTCCAAGTGAATTCACTAGGCAAAGTCGAGTCAATGACTCAAATTTCAAATCAAGTTGACTTGGCAAGTCGCAACTCAACTTTTCAAGTCGCGGCAACATTGCTACTATGTTGGAATATGGCAAGCAACAATGAATCGCCGCCGGAGATTATCCTTACCCTCAGGTCGAACCGAACTCGATCCGGAAAAGGAAATTAATCCGAACGCTGAACATCTTCGCTTACCTAAAAAGGTAATTATTGGCGAGTAAAACCCTCGCCGTCCCGTTTTGTGAAGGACCATGTGGACTCAGGTGAAACACTCCTTGAAACATACATGAAACCAGGAGTGTACAGAAAACAGTATAAAAGAGAAGTAGAATACAGCATGTAGATTAGGCTCAAGCTCGGGAACTTTCCCTCCTCCAATTCTACTGCCTCACCAAAGTCCTCTCTGCTCTCTTCACTTCCTCAGCACTGCCTTCATCCGCAACATACTGATCTCGTACCACAAAAGAAAGAAAGAAAAAATAAGATCTCACGGACCTCATGCACAATTTTTTCCCTGTTGAACGCTCGTAGATTATGCCCTTGAGAAGTGCAATACCATCAAGTCAACAATTTTTCTCCGCATTTAAGGTACGACTACGTATACATGCTAAGATGGCATTAACGTCTCCATGGTTTCAGGTCCCGCTGTCCTCCCGGCTCCAAATTTCCGCGATTAACACTTGTCTGATGTAGTCTCTTTTTCGCTCTTTTTTACACCTTTGTTTAAACGATAGGAAATTGGCTGATTTGAATGAATTTCAAGCATCCAACAGATACCCCGGGGCAGTGGCACGATGTGAAAGAAGGGGAAGTTTTTCTATCGGATAAGGGTAAGTTATGAAGATTCGTTCAGTTCTGAAAGAATGATGGCACCATTGAGATCGTGGTCCATTTCTATTCCACTCGAATGAACCTCATCGACATCCTCTAGAAGACCCTTCTTTCTGAGTGATCGGTGCATACGGACCATAGCGAGTTGCATCTCTGCCAGCGCAATATTTGTCCGCATAGTATTGTTGTCTACGGTGAGATGCAGATGCTCCAGCATCGCATGCAATGAGGGCCGTTCATAATCTCCAGCAGGAGAAAATAGGCTAGCTTGGCTGGAATCCCACACTAAGACAGTCACATCCTGAGGTCCCAATGTAATGCTCCTTGACTTACCTTCATCTGTGCCCTTTTTGTCCATAGAGTCTGACTTCGAAAGGTCCACATTTTTCTGACGGTCTGTGTTGAGATGATGAGCCATCCTAGGAAAAAAGGTTAACGGAATAGGCGTACTGGTGTGCGACCGCGCATAAGCTCCCGCAATCACATTGAATATCGACCACAGCGCGGAAATCATAGCAAATGTGGAGACAAAGACACTGGTAATGGCCGAACCCAGAGGTTTCAGCTGCGGAACGGAGCGGAGATAGAGCATGACTGGAACACGGTCACTGTCATTGAAACTGCGCACAGAGGAAATCCACTTTGACATCAAGGTCGCGTTGGAGGTCGAGGCGCGAGAGAAGTTTGCATTTGAATAGGCCTCAGCGGGGATGTGTGAGGGCAAGGTATTGGCGGCGCCTTAAATGTCGGGGACATACACAGGGGAGATGCTGCGATTGTACATCTCCGGAGATGCGTAGATCTGATTTTCAACAATAACTCCCAGCTCCAGACGGCTAAGATGGTAAAGTGATTGGAAGGCGTTCTGGAAGAGGTCGTTGAAGGCCGCCAACGGTGAGTGATTGAAGTAGGGGCTGATATCACTCGGGAGGCCTGAAAAGATATTGGTACTGTTGGGTCCCTGCCACACGAAGGGCACCGGGTCTGCGGAATGCTCAACGTACAGTTGAATTGCCTGGAGACGGGCCGGAAGAAGTCTGCAAGGTAGCTGGCTGGGGGGGCGAAATTGTCCACAGAATTATCGAGAGCCGGGTCTGTGGGTGTGTTCATCGAACAATTACAACAGGGTCTGACGGTAACACGAAGGGTGGTGAGTTGGTCAGTGGCACCCTCGTCTGTGGTTTTCGTCGGTCGGGGCCTAGCAGTCTCTGTCAGCGAAATCAAGGTAGGACTGAAAGAATGTAGGAGGTGCGATACCAGTACAACAACACTGACGCCTGGGTGAAATTTCCAGGTCAATTATCTTGGCATCATCGCATGTTAATGTCCTTACCAGGTCTTGAGCGATATCATTGAAATTATCTCGGGGAGGATTTGTGCCGAACTGGAAGGGCAATGTCGTCACTCCCCGATTCCCGCTCCAACTCAATGTGAAGAACGTTGGAATATGACAATTAACGACAACCTATGTATGTGAACCAAATTCAGACATAATCATTTGAGAGCGGGCCTAGCGGTTCACCGTATAATCCATAATCAAATCGGTAACTTGGCTGTTTGATGCATATGGCTGGATTGCTATATTCGCGGTCATATTGATCTACAGGATCATCAGAAGCTGGAAAAGTGATAGTGGACAATGCACGCGCACAACATCACAGCCATCGGACAATGGATTGTTGAAGTACGAGAATGACGAGACTGGCTGGTCATTCTCGAGCGCGTCGGCGTCGTATGCCTCCGCAATGGTATAGTTGAAGACGGAATTGTTCAGTCGGATTATATCCCCCACGTTCAGGATCTGAGGAGTAAACCCATTTGATGGATGTTGCAATATTGCGGGTATCATTTTGCTGAGAGGGAGGTGAGGGAGGGTGTCATTTGGACGATACGTGAATTCTTGATTGATATTATAGGCAGAAAGCGGGACTGCATTTCTCGTTCAGTGCATATTTACGTCCGGAACGATGAGAGAATCTGTACCGTTGAGAGCAGCGAGAAATCCAGATAATAAGAGAAAGATGCACAGCACGATGGGAGTCATCCACCGCCACGGATAAGCTAAGGCGAATTCAAGGTTAGTTTGGGAGTGTCGAAACAAAGCTAGATGCTTTTACGCCGTTGCAAACCGTATCCCAGCCGGTACGAGACAAGCACTCGGGAAAATCGCTCAAAGAGAGACATGAGGGTGGAAGCACAGTGAATATGCACCCGCCCTTTTCTGTGACTCCGTCGACTGCCACATGACGGATGGGAAAGTGGAAGCGCTATGGATAGACGGACGGGAGAAGCAGATGTATAAATGATGAGGTGCTGGAAAAATACACGGGCACACAGCTTTGCCGCCCTATGCCGAGTGTGAAAGACCCGAGACAAGGGCTCACAAGACTGGATGCAATACGAGGCGCTGGTTTATCTAGGAGGTTTGCCCAGAAAAATCGCACTGATGTTGAAAGGAGGTTTGCCTCTGCTAAATTTACAGTCGCGTAGATAGGCAGAGTCGACAGTACTGCACTATTTCGACCAAGTGTTTATAGTGTGTCACGCCTCACCTTGGGTGTTCATTTTCTCAAATGTTCATTCCCAATTATGGGAAAGATAACACCCCCAAACCCTAATGTCACCGTCATTGGTGGCCCAGGTGTTCAGTTCAGTGGGTCATGTCACGCGTCACCTGAACGCTTGGTCGAAATAGTACAGTAGGAGGCAACAATTCAAACAAACCACTCGAAAGTTGGCGGGCTGCAGGTGCCAGGGCCTAGGGAGGGTACATTCGAGCGCTGGACAAGTGCCGTATCAGGCAGGGTTTTGAGAGGTCTTGCGACTGATTTGCCACCAGCCTCGGCGGTGTTGCCCATTTGCTGCCGAGAAATGAGGGTGAGGTTGAGGTGAGGACAAAGCAAGAACTTGAAGGAAGGGGATAGGCTAGATGAGGATGAGTGCAAAAAGATACAAGAACCGCCGAGGTAATCGTTAAAGAACGGTGAATTAATCATTTGATGGCGGTGGGGTGATGGCGTGGGATGCAATACCTCGTATATTAAGCAGATGCCTCGAATCAGATTGCACCCGTTTGTATCCTTCCATATTTGCGACATTTTTCTCATTGACTGCTCTTTTGGGCTTCCCATTTCCTTTTGTTTGGAGTTCACCGGCTGATCTCGGTTTGTGACAGATTACCGCTTGAGAACTGGGGCACAGTTTATTTTCAACATCGCCGATCAGCCGCTCAGGACCCTCTCATAATGCAGGCATTCCCCTGTTATCTTCCTTCATTGTTCCACCCATGCATCATTTTGACATGCACGAGTTCCCCGACTGAATTCATCTCCGCCGGCTCCAGATTGAAATTCGCGCTCTTTTCGAGCTATTCGGTGGGCGGCCGTGGGCCGCCTTCTGATTAATTTCGACCTTGCGCTGACCTGTGCTCCGCAAGACACTGTCCCTAGCTCAGGTTGGGTTAATCCAAACACGTCTCGACGTGAAGTCGGATTAATCGGGATTAAGCGGATTAAGCCGGGGTACCAGGCAGTGGAATACCATTGAACAGCATACATATGTACCAACTACTTTAAGCGGATTAAACCATCCACGCATTAAACTAAGTAACAAGAGCAGTAAGCCGATTAAGCCACCTAATCAGATTAAACCAAAGATGTGGATTAAGCCGTAACGCATTGAGCCGAGTAACAAAAAATTAAGAACTGTAAGCGGATTAAGCAGATTGAGCTGAACATATTAAACCATAGATGCGGATTGAGCCGTATAAGTTCATGCCAAGAAAAACTGAGTCTCGAACCATCCACCCGATTAAGTCACTACGCCAGGATCCCCAATTAAGAAGGAACACATAGTGTTGCCACGGCTCGGCTCAAAGCCGCTAGCCGTCTGAGCCGAGCCGAAAATTAGCCGAGCTGAGCCAACCGCTGAAACCAAATCAGATAAACGGCTCGTGCGGCTCGGCTCCGGCTTAAGCCGGCTTTGAGTCGACTCGAGTCGCGGCTTGAGACCAGATTTGGAATCCCAACGAAACAATGTTGTATCATATTTCTTGCAAGTCTTCGGTATCCATTTCCACTAGAAAACATCTCTCTAGACTTGGCAACTCGTGATCAAAGTTGAACATCAAAATTGATTTCATCTCCCTCTCTATAAAATTAAAGCCGAAGTCAAAAGTGTTAGACATAACATAACAAAAGTCCCAGCAGGGTTCTGGCCTGACCTGCGTATGAACCACAAACCGATAGCATCTAGTGACTCTTACCTTGGATTTGTTTGAACCTCTGATACATCAGCAAAACAGAACGTGTCTGGCTGATCTGGCGTCAGACCAACCAAACGCGCCATGCCGCCAGAATTCGATCTGGCAGCATAATGACACGCCTGACGCCACATTCAATTCTGGCAGCCATATACGTCAGAATGTACTTCTGACACTAGTATTTCCGCCATATTCAAAGCATATTTGGTTCAGAATTCACTCATATATTCAGTGCACTCTCAGATTTTGATCAGACAGATCATTCGGTGCGAACTGGACACAAAACGGTAATCATTGGGAATCAGGTAGAACAATGGCACGCGAGAAAATGATAAATAAAATCTATGGGAGCATTTACGGGATATCAAGCTTGTGGCGAGCACGACACGCGATAACATTTGAGATGAGATTAAGCCTGTGACGATGGAGGATTAGAATAGGTAGTAGAAGCTAATAGCGGCTTACCTCAACATCAGAATCATCGGAGATGTTGATGAGCCCACGAGAGTCTGCCCCCGATTCGTCACCGTCTGTGTCATCAATAGTGATTTGGGCGGCACTGTCGATGAAAGGCTTGCTCATGGCGATGATCTTCGACCACTTGTTGGTCAAGAGCTTCTGGATGCCAGGAAGGTACGCCTTCGCACGGGCAGCCCAGGGAACGGCGACGAAGCTGTGAGCAGAGCGCTTACCCTTGCGCTTGATGCTGTCGGAAGAGCAAGCACCCGTCTTGTGCATCTGAAGCGTGCACTCGGCCTAACAGGATATATATTAGTGGTGCTCATACCATAAGATCTGGACTTACTACCGCACAGCTAATGGCCATAGCGCCCACTGGGTGCCCATACCAGATATCTGTTTTAAGAACGACTTGAAGGTGGGCAGCGAAAATCCGAAAAATGAGTTCGGAGCGATAAGCACCCGTCTGGAACATAGATATCATCAGCTGGCAGTAATATATGAAAAATAGACATACCTCGTAGACGAAGCTCGAGTCCAGCAACTCGTTGGCCACGTAGTCGGCACGGCTCTCAATAGTCGGCAAGGTCTCGAGGCTGGCGGCGATGGCCTTGAGCCCAATCTTGCCGAACTTGCTGCGCCAGTTGCGCACAGCAGCCGCAGCCTAGACGAGTAAAATCTGAGTATGATTTGAAAGCAAAACTCATTCACGTACCTGAGTATACACTGCGTCCGTGATCTCGTAGGTTGTGTAGTATGTCTTCCACAGATTAGAGACAACAGTGTGGAAATCGGGGTGGGCGTTCGCAGCGAAAGGGTCATCATTGGTCGCAACCCAGTCCATCAGTTCCGGCACGAAGGTGCTCTGCCAGGACTTGAGATCGGCAGAGTAACTGTTTGTGGGAAAGGGGAGGTCGGCGTTGGTGACCTTGGGCTTGCGCTCGCGCTTGACCTTGCCGTCGACATTGAGGTGGATGTCCTTGGGGACGAGCGAGATGCCCATCTACATGGTGGTGGAAGCCACCCCGGGCCACACGTGAGCCGATTAGATCTGATATGCCTTTTAAGGCAATGTCAGAGTGGGGGAGGCGTGGGCCAGCTTGTTCCCATTCTGCCCCTTTGGCCCTCTAAGTGCAATTCACCATGTTTAATGGGACGTTCTTATCATCACCGGAGGCAATTACTTCGGTATCTCGGTTGCTTCTCTTTTCCCTTGTTATATTTTCCTTCCTTGCCATGGTGTGTGCCTGCGCAGGACACTGGCCCATCGTTTCTCACATGACCGCCGGCCGCTCGCCACCCAGGACTCTGGTCGCGATCAAGTCGAGAGTGAAGATGAGCGAGACTAGGAGACCTGGCGAAAGAGTAGCAGGTTTGGACTACTTGCTTTCTTTCCCCCTTCATTTCGTTGGATGTGCTGGTGACTTTTGAGAAGTCGGTGAATCTGTGCGATCACGTTGCGGGGAGGCGGCACGACGTCTGCTACAGAGTGTCCTAGTCGAATCGTCCCCTTCCTTTCATCTTTTGCTCTCGTCGCACCCGTCCTTTTCCCTATATTTTCAAGGTACACTTGCGCTGCTGTAATTCCATCGAGGTATCGTCCTTTCGTCTTCGAAGATTCATATGCGCGGCACTGCAGACACGAATGCAAGGTGGGAGGTGGCCACACTCTAAAACTGCGTGTCATAACCAACGAAGATGACTCAAGGTAGGTTGCACCAGCTGGCATGGCCGCAGGACCCGAAAGAGTGCTGGAACATGTCCCGGCAACGCCCGAGCGTCCCCCAATCTCTCTACAATTGGAGCGAAATGGCTAATCATCATCATTCTCCTTCATTGAATGCCACTGATTTTTAACTTAAAGGTATCGATGGCGACTTTGGGCCAATATTCGGCACATCCGTCACATTTGTAAGTGAGCTATACGCTATACTTCTGCATGTCCGTAATTCTCCGTTTCCTCGTATCCCCCGCGCTGGTATATGTCATCGCTGAAGCTGCCACAATGATGCACTCATCTCAGTCTTCCTGTATGTGTGACCCGCACTCGCACGACCTTGACGCCAGTATGTTCTCTGCGCTCCTGCTAACCCACCTTATACTCGATAGTGCTCTGCTGCCTTCACCGTCCGCAGGAAGGCGACGTTGCCGACGCTCTTAGTTCCTTGGCAGGCCGCGCTTGCCGCCCCGTCATGCCCAGCGTGGAGAGAAGAGGAAAGGGAACGCGTTCCTGCCGCTTGCAGCTAGGTTTGGTTGTAGTACATCCTCGCCATTCGCTTCTTCCTCATCCCCTCCTCTTTCGCTTACGGCCAATTTTTTTTGGACAACAACACCTCGATTTGTGGTGTAAGACACGATCCTTATTCAAAGTTTACTAATGCAAAACCAGGGTCATAGATTCTACTGGGACTTGGAAGCAAACTCACGATTTGGTTCGCTTGCGATCTTGTCTGCAATGAACTTCAATCTGCACATACTCGGCGGCACCAATTACACATGGTTGTCTTTTTTAATTTTCGCTAGCAAGCGGCTGATTATCTGGCCTATGAGGACCGGCCTTTCAACGCTTTGAACAGGGGCGCCCTCCGGATTCAAGCGTCGTCATCTCCCTCTCAATCTCCTTGTCTTGCCGTGTGCCTTAATTGTTGTATCACTCTCGGACTGTCCCGCATCTCGCATCTGCACATCTGTCTTCGCTTAGCGCTCGCGAAGACGGTTTTTTCCCTCTGGATTAACCAATTGCGTTTGCGAATCTGGTCTGACTTCCTCTGACTTGGAAATATACTTATATCTGGTCGTTATCAGAACGGATGCACTCGAGATTATACTCGCGTTCAAACCAACTGACTCTGGCTCGTATTTGGCTTCACAACCCTTGCATTAAGTACATTCCGCGCTTTCCGGAAACGTTTTCCGCACCTCGAGAGGGTTCCCTATGCGTTTCTTTATGGGCTATTTTGGCTCTCTCCCTCCTCATAATTTCTCGGGGTTGCTCGACTGCCTCCGAGTCTGGACCATTCACTCCATGACATCCCCCCGCACCCACGCACCTCGTACTAGCTCAACGTCGGCCCTGCGCCGGGGTGAATGCTGCAATCCAGGGTGCGATTAGTTCTCTGCAGACATAACGTCGTAGAGAAAGCTCGGATTTTGTTGGACTGTGGACCTTGACGCCAACGCTAGTCGATCCGAATACAGACAACGTATGCAGTTGAACAACACGACTGGTTCGGCCATTCACATGCATCTGGCGTAGTAAGTAACACATTCTAGACATTTGGCACACAGTAAATAAAGCCGAAGCGATCGTCTTTTAAGTCGGCATCATCGGACGAGAAAACAAGGAACTGCTACCGGATCACAGGGCCGAACTCACTTCTCGTGTGAACGTGCTTGCTGTGCGCTTGCCGTCTGCCTGCTGTTACCCACGAGGCGGTGCGCTGTGGCCAGTCTCTCCTTCGCCTCTGCTCCCATCCCACTGTCACAGCTTTATACTCGCTCACCAGTGACTGTCAAAGTACTTGTCGAGACCTGGGGCACTCAATCTCGCACGATCCATACCAGCAATGCTTCGCTGGGGCAACGACTCACAAATGGTTAATAACTACATTTCTGGTGCGCGAAAAATGTTTGAACGACAATAGGATCACTCACTTGTGCCCAGGAGGGGTAGGAGGCGCTGGTGGCGTAGGCACAGCACAGGGTCAAGGCGGTGATGGGGGAACAGGGGAGGGTCCCCAGTTAAATTATGCATTTGACGCCATAGAAAACTTGACCATGAACAATCTGTACGTCAAAATAGTCCCCTGTATTCTCTCTGACATGTGTACTAAAGACTTGCAGTGGCTTGCAGATTCACAGCTCAAATTTGTATACGGTTTCTGGTGATGTGTCACTTACAATCCAGAACAGCCAGTTGCATGGGCCGCATCTCAGCCTTCCAGCGCCGGGTAGGGGTCTGGAGATCGAACCCGGCTGGTCTGAGGGATTGGGCCGTGAAATTTCAGGCCCCATGAGGAATGTACGTGGGCAGGGCCATGAGATAGGCACCCGGCCGACACCGTACAGTACGTTTTCAATGAATTCTGCGTGTTCATGGTTCTCATACCTAACAGACATATCCTACCGCCCACGTCCTTCAACTACAAGTTCGACTGAACAAAATCCGTCCTCAAGTTCACATACATCTTTCTCGGCACCAGCAGTTGATCTGTTTTCCCATTCTACTTCCCAATTCAGTCGCACGCAAATTTCACCGCCTACCACCCTCTCGCCCTTTCCCTTTGGTGTTCCTCTATCTGGTCTACAGTTTACACATCCTTCCGAATATCCGCCTCGCATTAATCAAGATGATCTCCACCACATCTTGAGTTCCTCCCGGTACCAGTATGAATCAGCTCCATCAAACCCACAGCCAACGAGTCCGGTTGGAAATTCACACTCCCATGATGGCACCCACCTCACAGATTTCACAACTTTGCCCTCCTGGAATCCAGGCAAGGAGTGTCAATATCATCATATTGACCCACTGCGATCCATACACGGTGGCACATTCATCACGGCAGAGAATGTCCATCAGCAGAACGGGGAAGTAGGGATACATATACTTTCTCGTGGAATTGCTCTGGACGCACTGTACAACTCTGCAGAGCGTTTTCCTCAGCCCAGATGCCATCCCGAAACACGCACAAAATTGCTTGAAAAGCTATATCAATGGGCAACTGAGCCAAGTGGAACCCACTCCATTCATTGGCTTCATGGTCCTGCAGGAGCTGGGAAATCAGCTGTCATGCAGACGCTGTGCGAACGCTTGCAGGATGCTGGGAAGATCTGCGGGAGCTTTTTCTTCAAACGAGGTGACCAAATGCGTGGCAATGCGAAAGTACTCTTTGCAACTCTTGCTTACCAACTTGCCATCTGTTGGCACGAATTGAAGGCATTGGTCTCACTGAATGTGGAGATAGATCCTTCGGTTCTTGGGAGAGGTATGGATGTGCAACTACGCACTCTGATTTTTGAGCCGTGCAAATGGCTCCAGAACAATTCTTCTCCCATTCTCCTCATCGATGGATTGGATGAGTGTGAAGGGCATCATATTCAACAAGAGATAATCTGTTTAATACAGTCCACTGTGAACAGCCACTTCTCCAGGCTCCGGATTCTTGTTGCCAGCCGACCTGAAGCACATATCAAGGAAACATTTGAGGAGGAGATCTTTCAAGGAGTAACTCATTTCACCAATATTCAGCAGTCATTTGAAGATATCCGGACTTACCTCCACAATGAATTTTTGCGCATTCATTGCAAGCATTCGACCATGAGGAACATTCCAACTCCATGGCCATCGCCACAGATCCTAGAAATGCTCGTTCAAAGGTCATCAGGCTATTTTGTCTATGCAGCAACAGTTATCAAGTTTGTGGATGACGAGTATTTCTGGCCCTACAAACAACTGGACATTGTGGTTCAAAATGTTAATCCTCATGATTCTGAATCACCATTTGCAACTCTTGACCAGCTATACATTCAAATTCTCTCCAGAGTCCCAGTCCAACACTGTTCCACCCTCTGCGACATTTTGTGCGTAAAAATCCACTATCCAGAAAAATTCAGTATGCAGGATATTGATGCACTACTTGGTCTTGAACTCGGCACTGTGGAGTTGATTATTCGTCCTCTACACTCTGTGCTCAAAGTACCTACACCCTCGGGAGATCCGCTTGGAGTGCACCATGCCTCATTCCTTGATTTCCTGAAGGATGAAGCACGGTCGTCATGTTTCTATGTTGGTTCCACAGAGCACAAGGCAAAATTGGAACACTCAATCCTCAGAGCACTTTCATACACATATGATGATCCTCAGAAAAACCTGGCAGATCTTGACTTCTACTGGTATGTGGAGGTGAATTCCCAGTCCAAGCCTATCCTAATTCTACAATATTTAGGGAGCTCTCAGCAGGATCCCCAACTTGGATTGAATTTATCACTTCCATGCCACCTTCCGCAGATCTGGTACCCCATATTCAACTGGTCAATCCAGACTTTGTCCTCAACAGTAATTACAATTACCAACAGGATGTAGAGAAGTTTCCGAGTTGGCTCAAAGTGTGTCTTTCTACTGCAAGTTTCTTCTCAAGTAAATTCAGTTAGGAAGAAAATTCACCCTGTTCCTGAGGCTCTAATCCGCTGCTGGGAAGATTATCACTTTGTCTTCCTCTATGAAGGGTTTCAAAGAGAAATTGTGGCCAATGTACTCCAAGAACACAGGAAGCTGGATTTGGAAACCAATGATAGCAACGCTTTAGCACCATCCCTCAGCACGATATATGCCTTGCATTCTCGGATGACAGGTGAAGTGCATACCATAGTTGCAGCCTGTCAGGAGCTTTTGTCCCAGTCTCCCGACCTAGTCCGCATCTTCCTTGCTGGAAGACTGCTTACCCCTGATCTAAGATATCTACGCTATACCCATTCCTACCAATTGTTTAGAACCCACATTGTGTTGGATCTATCTTGGGACACCATTCTGGGCTGCATCTGTTCTCTCTGCCCACTCATAACCAATAAATTTTTGTTTTTTCACATCCTTTTCCTGTTCATGCCTGCACTTTGCTGGGAGCTAGACCATCTCTACCCAGCAGCCATGGTTCCTCGAGATTTGGCTTGTGGATTTCTTCAACTGATACAGCAGATTGGACAAGGAGAACGGCCCATGGAATTATGGTAAGCAGAATCATGCCAAGCATAATCTCAGCTGGACACATCCCAATTTTCTGCAGGAGAATTGTGGGATATTATGATAGGCATGGCTGTGAATGGGGCCGCCACATCAGATCCTCTCCACAACCAGACCCTGAGTTGCTGCAGAAACTTGATCAATTTGTTCCACCATGGGATGTGTTTTCAAAAAAGGATTATCTTGAACCTGTGGAATTCTATGATGTGACTCAATGGCTGAAGGTGAGCTATTTATGACACACTGGAGGCCAATTCTCATCACTCTGCAGAGATCCCCCAACCCTCAACCTGACTTGATTGACTGTTGGCAAGGATATCTGGCTGAGAGTATTGTTCGAAAACACAAGGTAGACTACAATTGGAAAGATTACAGTGATGATGCACTGGAGGAGAGGTGGCAGAGGCATTTGAAGAGGGAGGCATCCTTTCATGGACCACCTCAGGAGGGAGTGATCCAATGCTGGGAGAGTGCATTCAGGAAAGCCAAGGAAGAGGATAAGAATGGCAGCGATGAAGACTAATGCCAGTGACAGTGAAGATGGCAGTGATTAGGAGTAGTATTATTGTGCTAAAAAGTCCTTAATTTTATTCTGAGACATGTGTCAAAATAGTTGAACTTCAAAAGTTGGGAGCATAAGATGATACATTGGAGGGTGAAGGGAAAATAAACACATCTGTATTTCGTCTAGCTTAAGCCTGGCTTCTACAGATGAGCTCTCTCTCCTCCAAAACAGCCTGTTCGCAAATTTACAGTAAACTGGGCGACTCGCAATCAAAGTTGAACATCAAAACTGAATCCATCTTCCTCTATAAAATTACAGCTCAAATCAAAAACATAACCTTAGACCGGCTGAGCATGGTGGTCTGACTCTATGAACCGCAAACCTGTATCTAGCAACTCCCACTTAAGATTTATTTGAACACTAATTGCTAGAATACTGCAGAAGGAGTGCTAAGGCATCTGCTTTTATCTGACCTTTGATAAAAAATGAGAATTAATGGCACTGTGCTGCTTGAACTTCTGTTGTGTCTGACTTTTTTCACTAGGCTGCAAGCCTGTTCCACCATGGACCTCAAACCTCATGCAACATCCTCATTGAAATAATAAAATTCACAGGTTGCGGATGCGGGCCACTTCATCAGTCCTGAGTTTACACTAGCAATGCCCCAGCAGTCAATCCTCAGAGTTAAAATTATCTGCTCAAATCCCCAAGAAACTCGCTAAAAAATTTCAGCATGAATTCCGTACCGACAGAAAGATAGGGGTACACGTAATGATTTGGCAGCATGATGTGACTGCTGGCGCGTCATGACCAATCACTTTCTCTCTTGCTTTTTTGCCACCACTGCCACCATTTGGTTCCAATGTTCACATCGCCCTCGCCAGCCCCTTTCGCCCTGCCCTCTTCGTCGTCAGCATCATGCTTGCCACTGAGCACGCCGGCGCGCATGTGGTCCTCAGTTCTGGTGAGCACAGTCGCATTGTTGCCTGCGCCCATGCCTAAAATATGTTACATACAGGATAACCGTGACAACGACTCGAACCCCTTCCTATGCAGAGTTTCGCTCTTGGATGGGAGGTTGTGCGTGCAGTGGCGTGGGCTGAGGCCGACACATGGAAAGAACAAAATCCCGACATGTCAAATCCAAAAGCGGAAGATGCAGAAGAACTTGAGGAAGAGCTCATCGCGTCCCAGCTCTCGTGCCTTGAGCACATGTTGGAGCAGACTGGGTGGAGGAGTTTGCATGGTTCACATCAAAGGTGGTGTATATGTCCCGTCTATTCCTCCTTCTGTACCTCTGGCAAGCATGCGAGATGCGCCGGCATGCTTCATTGTTCCCCAGCACATAAGGGACGTAGCATTTGACTGGTTTCGCCTGCCGTCCCATCGTGCCCTTCCCTCCCTCTTCTTCCCTCCTTCCCGCCCATCACCCCTCCTCCTTCGTCCCTTGTTCCCTGCTCCCTCCTCATTCTCGTCCCTGCTTCCCACCCCCTTTCTTTCCCTCCTTCCATCTTTCCCATGCTTTACCCTCCCATCTCCTTCCCGCTTGCTTGCGCGCTCGCTAACACCTGCTCCCAGATCCCTGTCCCCATGGTTCATAGCACCCCCGCCGAGCGCGACAACGCTGACGCTGCCATAGAGGTGGCCCTCCAAATCTGCTCCTGCAGCCTCTGCTGCCTTCTCCTCCAGTGCTACGATGAAAGGGAATGACAAAGGGGCGTCTGCCCGCCCCACATCTCACTGCAACAATACTGACCAAGTGGACAGCAGGCACTGGCACGCGCGGATGGGGCGGGGTGAGTTGTCATAGTGTCAACATCGGCAAAGATCCCAGCATTCCCCGTGCAACGGAGCGGTCGGAACGCCGCCCTGCCTCCTTCCGCTTCACCGTCTGCATCGGCATCTGTGTCGTGGGAACCGGCCAAAGGCGCGGTGGGCGAGGCAGTGGACGCGCTGGGAGGGGTGGAAAAGGAGGGAGAGGGGAAAGGCATTGGCGGGGACGAAGCGGAAGCGCATGGAGGAGGAGGACACAGATGCGGCGGATCCAGACATGGAGGATGCAGATGGTACGTCCCTCTCCTCACTCTATTCCCCTCCCCTTCCTTTCTTTCCCTTCTCTTTCCTTCCTGCTCCGCCCTCAATACCAATACCAATACTATCTCGGATTCAAATGCGCCCAAGCCCTCACCATAGCCAGGCGCGCCAAGAAGGCTCTCGATGATGCGCACGACGCGCATTTCTAGTGGTTCCCAGTGGTGATCACGACGTATGACCTTATTATTAAGTATCGGCCTTGATTGAGGTGATTTTGTGGGGGGTGAGTGTGACTTCAATTATGAGATGATCTTCCCGCTTTTCTCATACTTGTCTGTCACTCGTCCACAATCTGCGCCCATGCCCGCTTCATACCGACGCGCTACTCCGTTCCCTCTTCCCTGTATTCCGACCATCCGAACGCACTCGCTAACACTACCCTCCCTGCAGATACATCATCATCAATGAGAGCCACCGCCTCAAGAACATGAACTGCGTAGTCATGCGCGAGTTTAATAAGTATAGCAACCCGGGGAGGATGGGCTTGACCGGGACGCCGTTGCAAGTACGTTCTCGAGTTTTTCTTCTTCTCGCTCCGTATCCAACCGGCATTCTCCGTCCCTCTGAATAGAGTACAGTGGGCACAAAGGCTGTGCCGCCTGTCTGCCTGCGACCGCTTCCACACATGTACGCATTTAGTTTGTTGCTTTTTTACCCTGTTTCGTCTTTACATTCATGTACACTGAGTTTTATTTTATTACTTTGCGTCTTTTCAAGCCTTCTACCTTGCCGACACAGGCTTGCCGTACTTTCCTTCCTGCTCTTCCTCCCTCACCTGCAATGTTTCTTTCTTCGCTATTCTCTCTTGGGTCAGTATCGGGAAGAGATTAATAGTTAACTGGCTACAAGATGAAACGCAAAATTTAGATTTTTACAAGGGAAAAATATGGGAGGTAATATATATGACTGAACTCCTTGAAGTATCTTGTAGGATAGAGATATTTTTCGGTGTAATACTCAGTGCCATAGGAGATGCGGTGTATAATGTAAAGGATCAAGATCTCTGCATACCAATGTTGTTGTCCGTCCAAATTTAAGTATCTATAAGACGACCGTCCACTTCGCTCCGAGGTCGAAGATGAATCGAGTCTTGAGTGTTAGGGAGGAACAAACTACGATGCGTAAAAGGCCAGTTGAACAGAGACAGAATTTCACCGATAACGGATGCCACAATATGATCATAGCCGAGATTTATTTATTCTTTATAGGAGTACTACTTACGGGAGGTGTGAATAGGGAAAGCGATCCTAGGGCCTGCAGCAAGGAGGGAGTAATGCTCCACTGCGGAGCGTCATGCTGAGAGAACCTGAGAGGACTGATTTTGTCAGTACCATCCCAAAGCAAGAGCGATAACTTCCGAGCGGAGGTCTGCAGGGCCCCACTGTGAGTGCTAAAGACATGAATGGGTAAGACTAGTGGGGAAGGTAACGACAGGATAGGAAGTGATCTTTGTCCGCACATCGACAATTTACCCCTCCCCCGCCCATCATGGCCCATCGGCGTTTGTAGCTTCCCCTAGAAGCTCGCGGAAAGCGCTTTAGATTTAGAGTCCTGCGCAACACCCCGACTATCGCTGATGGTGCACGAGATCCCCTCGCAGTGGAGTAAGCCATCAGGGAGGATGAAGACAAGATACGGCGAAGCGTGATAATACTCGTTCCGGAGTCCCGTAAACGCCATGTGCACCACCGATGGTAAACGATACGCTGTCTATGCGCGCGGTAGCGACCAAGAGGTGTATGTGCATGCACCGTACATGCACCGTATGCCCACTCATTACGAGAGAGACGCGCTTCAAGGAGAGGATCAAACGGTGGAGCCCGCACGACCATACACGGCGCAGGCAGAGGTACGTCTGCTGCTGTATCCAAAAACCCCGGCGCGGGTGTGTCCGAGAGGGAAAGAAGCATAGGAGGAGGGAAAGAAAAGGACAAGGGAGGACCCATTGTGGTCTAATCCATCTGAGTGTCCGAGACGTCCTTCCCGAGTCTCAGCTTCAGCACGCGCAGTGCAGCCCCATTTCTGATTCCGATAACCTCCAAGGGTAGTCGCGTGCAGTCGTGCAGCGAAATTGAAGCTTGACGCTCGAAGCTAGGCACGGGCGGTCGCACCAATGTTCCGCATCAGAGGCTGGAGTACAAGGCGAGAATGTGGGGTGGAAGGTGTAGAACTGAGGGAATGCAGCTCACGCAAATGAAGCGGGATGGATACTGGCATCATCTGTGTCAAAGCCAGGGCAATTTCAATCAGAGATGGAGGTTGGGTAGAGAGAGGTTAGCATCGCGACTCTAAAGAGTAATCACAGAAAAAATAATGGTGGGAAGATCGAGAAGCAGAATTCTGGCACGGAATGGAGACCAGTTAGAGATAGCCGAGCCAACACAAAGCAACCCGAAGAGAGAGCACGGTGCTCACGGGAAGAGGCTCCAGAGATACACGAACCACTCCAGAAAGCATTTGAGAGATACTCGTCCAAAACAGCTTGGGTGACGACGATTCTACGCGTTTCCAAAGGTGTAGACATTGAGTTGGCGAATTTAACGGTCGGGCGGTTCGATTCTATGCAAAGCCAGAGTACGGGATCGAGCAGAACAAAAGGCTTTTCGTTTGATGATGAGCGTCAAGGCCAAGAGCAGTTCAAACTCCGCTCGGCTTGTTCCGCCTCGCTTAACTTGTCTTGCAGCTCTGCCATGATGGTCATCATCATCTCAAGTCGACAAGTTCCCTTGAGTTCTTACTCTGGATATTCTGTTCTGGTACCCCAAGCTCGTTGAAAAAGGTCGGTTGCCCATGGGAATTCAATCCTGCTCAAGGCGGCTGGTGGACGCCGAGCGGCCAGACACAAAGCCAGACAGCTGCATCTACTTCAAAGCATAGGGCCCTTTTTGAATTTCAATTTCGGCCTCTAGTACCCATCCAGCCTTTGGCTTCTGTTTCAAATCACTTCGAGCGACGGACGCCCGGGACATCTGCGAATCTGGATCCAAGTGTTGTCTTTCAAACATTCTACTGTCGCTATCGTTCTCTGCACTGGGATTATGACCCTACTACATCCGGCTCAATGTATACTGTATCCCAATGACTCGTTAGCTCGTCATCTGTGGCTCTCGAGCTCCTTGTGATGTCTCTACCAACGAGCTCATATACTATTTCAGAAGACTCGCAACCACAACTTGATCTTACTATCTATCTGCCAGGCTCAAATCCTAATTTTCATCCCAATTCCACCACTGCGCTCCCTCATTCCTGTGCTCTTCTTCGCCCCTTCTACCCCTCGTTCCATGATAGCAGGTCTTACTTCGTAACCTCTCTCCGCCTACGAGAGATCTGCACCCAAATTAACGAGGCCCAGCGGCAAACGGTCCGCATTCGTTCATAATTATTTCCCATCAAGACCAAAGGATTGCTCGTTCGAATGGAGCCTGGGCATCTCGGATCTTGGCTGAACTATTTTTGGTTTTTATCTTGGTTGGGACTCTGGTCTCTGGGCTTCTACTGCTCAGGCTGATCAGTTTTCTTTTTTTTTTCTTTTTAAAAAAAAATCTTTTGGCCGCGGACTCTGGATTTTTCTTTGGTATAGCATGGTGCTGTCCTCTCAAAGGCAGGAATTCCTTCCCCTCTAAAATGTCCATCCTTATAACCAGGTACACTCAGAGGTGGGCACAGACCAGTAGCGCATCCATCCCGCATACATCGGCGAAGCGAAACAGCGTAAAATTGCTCGTTCGAGCTTGGGGCGGATTCCGACTGCAAGTGATTGCCTTTTCCAAATGCCATTGTGATATTGGCGGGCGAGCGAAACTCTCGCACGGGCATTTATCTCTGGTACCTTTGGTACGGCGGGCTGTGTTCTCATCGCTCGGTGAGTCCTGGTTACTGTCAAAACCAACTCACTACTCCTCGGCCTTTGGTTCACTTTTGACGTAATGCAGATCAAGTGAGCAATGGATCGATGGTGGTGGTGCCGCGCCTGTATCAACTTAATCAGATCTTGCCAAAAAAAACAAACTGCAGGCCACCTATCCAACTCGGACTTGGGTATAGGTCCGTGACAGCTTCGGTTTCTTTTTCCTCCTCAAGATTGAGTCCTTTTTTCTTTGTTTCGTGTTCAAGCCTCGTTCTACCGCATTCCGATATATCTGGCTCTCCAACACATCTCTTCTCATAGACTGTTCGCCGTACATCACTGGGGCTCTTGTACACGGCTATTGGCATTGTTTCAAAATCATGATGCACCTCAAGGACTCTTTGTGTCCGCTTCGACTCAAATCAAGCCTAAATCCAATTGGTAAGGCTCGATAGGGTGAAACCGTACCCGCATCAAGCAAGTATCAGATCTGTTCAGGCTGAACGGATGCAGAAAATAATCTGCAAGTCACCCGTTCGACTAGGGATCGAGCCCCTAATCGAACTACTCCTCTCTTGTTGCTTCACGCCTTCCTACTCTTCTTACCCTCACCGGACGCTCTCCGTTATCAATGCCCCAGAGCTGCATGTTAGACCACGTCCATTGGCGGAACCACAAGGTGCGATTTGTCCAACGTACGAATCCGAATTGAATCAGTCTTTGTGTCGCAACCAGTATAGCCTTGTATCGGCTGGATAGGTTGACCGCACTCGGGCACAATATACTGGAGTAAACCACCATTACTGCACGCGTTATCATTCGACTCAGAGTTGAGTTATTCGGAGTCTCGGACTACACTAAACCCTCTTCTTTTCTATGTTCACTTTATCGCGTTCAGCCGCAATCACTGCTGTCCCTGAACGAATTCCTCCTTAGCTGGTCCGAGTTCATTGCTGGGCTCTCTCACACGGTTATATATCTGCATTTCTACGGTGGTTGTGGTATGATGCATACTGTACCAACTTGTATGATAGCAACTGCCCAGGGTGCGTTACGAAAAATTTAGGTTATGATGTAGCAACGGCTTGCCTTATTTGGCACTGCACCTGCCTAAAAAGGCAACTAAGGCCCTGCAGGGCCGAAAATTTCCCAAATTAGCCTGGAAAAAAATCGAAATTTTAGCGTTATGCTTGAATTTAGGCAACATTTTCAAGGCCGCGTTACGCGTTATGTTGCTACCATACAAGTCGGTACAGTATAATCATACCGTCGAATGATGCAGCATTCAACGCACAAAAATAACTTGTCACCGGATCACAGGGCCGGAATTCCTTCTCGAACCTTGGTCGTGTGACGTACACGTTGTCCGCTTCAAGCTTGCTGTCCCCACGAGCGGTGCATGGTGACAAATATCTGCCTCGCCTCTGTCTCCATTGTCCATCTGCATCTTTGGCCGTCAGTAACTCCATTCCCGATTCGCCACTCAGCTTCTAGCTAGTGGCCATCATAAGATCCGTCAAGATCCGCACTCTCAATCTCTCGCAATCTACACGAGCAATGCTTCATCGGGTGAATGAATCCCAGGCGGTTAATAACTACATTTCCGGTGCGAGTGAAAATGGTTTAAACGACAATAGATCACTCACTGCTACCCAGGTGGAGTAGGAAGCCCCGGTGGCGCAGGCCACGTACAAGGCCAAGGCGGCAGTGGGGGGAACAGGCGAGGGTCCCCGTCTGAATTACGACATCACGACTGAACATTTCACAATGAATAACCAGTATGTCAATTGCTTATGCAGCCTATCCTTTCCTGATCAACAACAACAGTAGCTCCAGGGATCACAGCTCAGGCCTCCATATGCTCCATCGCGCAGTTGCCCAGGAGGCACTGTACAACTCTGCAGAGACATTTCCGCAGCCAAGATGCCATCCCGACACGCGCATAGAATTACTCGACAACCTCTATGATTGGGTAATTGACCTGGACTCGGAATGTCCTATCCACTGGCTACATGGTCCTGCGGGTGCAGGGAAATCTGCCATCATGCAGACTCTGTGCCGGCGATTACAAGAAGCTGGGCAGCTTGGCGGGAGCTTCTTTTTCAAACGCGGCCACAGCACTTGTGGAAATGCAAAAGTGCTGTTCACGACTCTTGCTTATCAGCTCGCTCTCCATCGGCCTGAATTGAAAGGTGCAATCTCGCAGAGTGTGGAAACAGATCCGTTGATTCTTGGTAGAAGCATGGATGTGCAGCTGCGTAACCTCATTCTTGAGCCATGCAAATTGGCTTGTGGTGCTTTACCCTCAGCCCTCCTCATCGATGGGTTGGATGAATGTGATGGGCATGATATTCAGCGAGAAATCTTACGGTTGATAGGATCAACTGCCAATCAGTATGGCCTTGCACTTCGGATCCTTGTTGCCAGCAGACCGGAACTACATATTCGGGAAGCATTCGAAAAGGCATTCATTCGGGGGCATTTTGATTCAACCAATATTGAGCAGTCATTTGAAGATGTCTGCACCTACCTTCATGATGAATTTTGTCGCATTTATCAAGACCATCTCACCACTATGCAGCACATTCCTCTCCCCTGGCCAGCACCAGAGATCCTGAAGAAGCTAGTCAAAAAATCATCTGGTTACTTTGTCTATGCAGCAACAGTCATCAAGTTTGTGGATGACGAGTATTCCTGGCCATCAAAACAACTGGACATTGTGGTTCAAAATCTTATTCCTGATGATTTTGAATCACCATTTGCTGCTCTTGACCAACTATGCATGCAAATTCTCTCAAGAGTCCCAGTCCGATACCATCCTACCCTCTGTGACATCTTGTGCGTGATAGCCCAGGATTGGGGGACTTTCACTCTGAGGGAAATTGATGCACTACTTGGTTTTGAACTTGGCACTGTGGAGTTGATTATCCGTCCTCTACACTCTGTGCTCAAATTACCTCATGCACTTGAGGCACACCACACCTCATTTCTTGACTTCTCAGGAGAAGTGCTTGCAGTGCATCATGCTTCATTTCTTGACTTCCTTAATGATGAAGCACGGTCATCAGGCTTCTATGTTGGTTCTGCAGAGCACCGGGGAAAATTGGGACAGTCAATTCTCAAAGCACTTGCATATACATATGACAACCCTCAGAAAAACCTGGCAAGTCTCGCATTCTACTGGTGTGTTAACCTACATTCCTGTTCTGAGCCTATCCTGATTCTGCAATATTCAGGGACCTCTCATCAATGTCCCCAAATTGGATTCAATATATCACTTCCCTTCCGCCTTCTGTGAACCTGGTGCCTTATCTTCAGTTGGTCAATCCAGACTTTGCCCTATACGTCAATGATGCACATTACAAAAAGAGTGTCAAAAATTTCCTGGTTTGGCTCAAAGTGAGTCTTTCTACTGTCTTGTTCTCAATTAAATTCACTTGAGCAGGAAATTAACCCTGCACCTGAAGCTCTAATTCAACGGTGGGAAGATTATCACTTTGTCCTCCAATATGAGAGGCTTGAACATCGAATCACGGTCAATCTGCTGGAAGAAGGCAATGAGCCATCTCTGGAAATTGATGATGAAGAGATTTTGGCCCCGTCCCTTGGCACAATATATACTTTGCATTCTCGCATGACTAGTGAAGTGCAGGCCATAGTGAAGACTTGTCAACAGCTTTTTTCCCAGTCTCCCAACCTAGTCCGCATCTTCCATGCCAGAAGACTGCTCACTCCTGAGCCAAGCGATCTACCACAATATTCTCTCATCCAAATTTTCCAAATCCACATGGTGTTGGATTTATCCTGGGATAACATTCTGGGGTGCATCTGTTCTCTTCGCCCACTCATAACCCACAAATCTGTGTTTTTTCACATGCTTTTCTTGTCTCTGCTTGCACTTTGCCAGGAACTAGACCATCTCTATGCCATGACCATGGTTTCTAGAGATTTGGCTTGTGGATTTCTTCAACTCATGCAGCAGACTGGCAGAGGAGAAAGACCCCTGATGTTATGGTGAGCAGAATCATGTCAAGCAGATTCTCAAATGATCATGTACCAATTTTCTGCAGGAGAATGCTGCCAAGCCGTGAATGGGGCCGTCACATCAGATCCTCCCCACACTGTGACCCTGAGCTGATACAGAAACTTGATCAATTTGTTCCACCGTGGGATGCGCTCTCGGAATTTTGGCACTACCTCACCCCTGTAGACTTTTACAATGTGGTTCAATGGCTCAAGGTGGGTTTCCGTGCACTGGAGGCCAATTCTCACGGCTTTGTAGACATCCCCCAACCCTCGATCTGACCTGATTGACTGTTGGCAAAGATATCTGGCCAAGAGTATTGTTCAAAAACGCAAGGATGATAAGAAGCTAGTAGACTATAGTGATGATGCACTGGAGAAGAGGTGGCAGGATCATTTAAAGAGGGAGGCATCCTTTCATGGACCACCTCAGGAAAAAGTGATCCAATGCTGGGAGAGTGTATTGAGGAAAGCCAAGGAAAAGAACAAGAATGATAGCGATGAAGACAGTAATGCCACTGACAGTGATGATGGCAGTGATTACGAGTAGTATAGCATTGTGCTACAAGGTCCTTACTCTTTTATTCTGAGACATGCGCCAAAAGAGTTGAACTCCGAAATTTGAGAGCATAAGAAGATGATGCATTGGAGAGCTTCCTTGAAGGCTGAAGGGAAAATAAAGCCATGCTTGTTTTGACTTGCTTGAGCCTGGCTCCATCAGGTGATCTCTCCCACCCTCAAAGCAGCCTGCTCACAAATTTGCAGTAAACTGAGCGACTCGTGATCAAAGTTGAACATCAAAACTGAATCCATCTCCCACTTTATTAAATTATAGCTCAAGTCAAAAACATGACAACAAAAGCTCGAGCAGGGTTTCGGTTTAGCATGGCAGTCTGACTCTAAGAACTGTAAAACAATATTTAGCGACTCTCACCTTGGATTTGTTTGAACACTGATTGTTTGAATACTGCAGAAGGAGCACCAATGCATTTGGTTGAATCTGACTTTTGATAAGGAAAGGGAATTCATGGCACTGTGTTACTCAAATTTTTGTTGTGTCTGACTTTTTTCACTTGACTACAAGCCTGTTCAACCATTCTCAAACCTCATGCAACGTCTTCATTGAAATAATAAAATTCACAGGTTGCGGATGCGGGTCGCTTCATCAATCTTGAATTTACACCAGCAATGCCTCAGTGGTCATCCCTCAGAGTTAGAATTATCTGCTCAAATCCCCAAGGAACTCGCTCAAATTTCAGCATGAATTCCGTGCCGACGGAAAGATAGGGGTACACGTAATGATTTGACAGCGTGATGTGACTACTGGCGCGTCGTGACCAATCACTTTCTCTCTTGTTTTTTTGCCACCACACGACCACCACCACGATAGATTCCAATGTCCGCATCGCCCTCGCCAGCCCCTTTCGCTCTGCCCTCCTCGTCGTCGGCATCGTGCTCACCGCTGGGCACGCCAGCGCGCATGTGGTCCTCGGTGCCGGCGAGCACGGCCGCGTCGTCACCCGCGCCAGCGCCTGACACTGATGCTGAGGACGAAGAGATGCCGTTGAAAGGCGAAGCAGAGGTCAGCCTTTCGTTGTATTTTGAAATATCCGTGGTACTTAACTACGTTTCGCGTGGTGCGTCGCGTACAGGATAACGACAACGACGACTCGAGCCCCTTTCTACGTGGGGTTTCGCTCTCGGATGGGGAAGTCGCGCGCGCGGTGGCGTGGGCCGAGGGCGACGCGTCGAAAGAGCAGATTTCGTCCGACCCAGACGCGTCAAACTTAGAAGTAAAAGCAGAGGATGTAGAAGAACTCGAGGACGAAACAGAGGAGGGCGAACTCACCGCATCCCAGCTCTCGCGCCTCGAGCACGTACTCGAGCGGAGCGCGCTTTATAGCACTATTCTCAAGCAGCAGATGGACGACGCGCGCAAACGACACGCGGTGGAGCGCGCCCAAAAAGAAAAGGCGAAGGGGAAGGGGAAACAAAAGTCCAAGGCCCCCGCGAAGGGACGACCGGCAAAGAGGCGTAAGCGCGCAGTTGTCGTCGAGTCGGACGAGTCGGACGAGGGGGACGAAGGTGTGTTGTGTTCTTTCCTTCTCCTTTAGTTTTAACATTAATTCCGCGTTGCTCGTAGATGTCAACGCAGTTGAGGAAGAACAGGATGCCACCGCCGCCTTTTTCCCAACCCGCGCTCGTCACCGGCGCGCGCCTCAAGGACTACCAGCTCGAGGGGCTGCAGTGGATGGTTGGACTCCACGAGCAAGGGATCAGTGGGATTTTGGGTACGTCGTGTATCTTTTAATATCCATTTTCTTTGGAATAATATGCTGAGGCGCTTGTTTTGAATTTTGTAGCGGACGAGATGGGGCTGGGCAAGGCGAGTCGCGTCTTAATCCGTATTTCTTCAAACCTGTTCTGACTGGCATTTTTTGTATTCTGCTTTCTTATTTCTCTGTTACTTGCGCTATTCGATATTCTGGTGCTTTTCGCTGGATGGACGCGTGCTTGCTTGGATTGTCTCCGCTACGACCATCCATACCTGTCTCCCGTATCTCCCTTCGGTCGCCACGCACACAGACCCTCCAAACCATCGCCTTCGCCGCCCACCTCCGCGAGAACGGCACGCGGCCCTTCCTCGTTGTGTGCCCGCTCAGCGTGATGCATAACTGGGTGGAGGAGTTCCGGAGATTCGCGCCGAAGGTACGCACTTTTGTCCTCTGGTTATTCTTCGTCCGGGGGAGCTAAGGACGAGTGGAGGCTTGGTCCCCCGCTCTCCCCTCGTTCCTTGTCCCCGCTCCCCCCGCCTTCCGTTCCCTCCTCCCGCGTTTCTCTCGCTTTCCCTACTCTTTCACCTTCTCCCTTCATACTTGCACGATCGCTAACACCCACGCCCCAGATCCCCGTGCTGATGTACCACGGCACCCCCGCCGAGCGCGCCGAGATGAGACGAACGACACTCGCACTGCCGGATGGGTGGCCCTCAAAATCCGCTCCTGCAGCCCCCGCCGCTACGACGAGCGGGAATGCGAAAGGTATGTCTGCCTCGCCCCGTATCTCACTGCGACAATACTGATCGAACGGATGGTAGGTACCGGCACGCGCGGACGCGGCCGACCCCGTGGCAGCGGACGGGGCGGTGCGAGTTCCACCGCCTCAGGCACAGCATCATCGTCGACGGCGAAGGTCCCAGCGTCCCCTGCGAGACGGAGTGGTCGGAATGCTGCGCCTCCTCCCGCTTCGCCGTCTGCGTCGCGGGGAACGGGTCGAGGGCGGGGTGGGCGCGGTGGGAGGGGTGGAAAAGGAGGGGGAGGGGGGAGGGCAGTGGCGGGGGCGAAGCGGAAGCGCGTAGAGGAGGAGGACGAGGAGCAAGAAGACGGCGCGGCGGATTCAGACGCTGAGGACCCAGATGGTACGTCCCCTCTTTCCTCCCTTTCCTCCCCTCCACCTTCGCCATCTTCGCTTTGAATAATACTAACTAAATCCCATCACAGACGCGCCCAAGCCCCTCACCAAAGCTGAGCGCGCCAAGAAGGCTCTTGACGACGCGCACGACGCGCATTTCAAGCGGTTCCCGGTGGTGATCACGACGTACGACCTTATTATCAAGGATCGGGCGTTGATTGGGGGGATTCCGTGGGGGTGAGTTTTCTACTCTCCGTCCGCCCCCTTCGTTCGTGACTGTCTAGGGGCGCTCGCTAACGCTCTCCACAGTTACATCGTCGTCGACGAGGGCCACCGCCTCAAGAACATGAATTGCGCGCTCATGCGCGAGATTAAAAAGTATAGCAGCGCTGGGAGGATGGTCCTGACCGGGACACCGTTGCATGTCAGTGTTTCCTGATTTTTTCTTCTCCCGCTTCCGCTGACGCTCCCTCCTTCACCCACAGAACAACCTCGCGGAGCTTTGGTCGCTACTCAATTTCATTTTGCCTGACATCTTCGACGACGTCTATGCGTTTCAGGAGTGGTGAGTACTTGGTTTCTTTCTTGCTACTCGCTCTCCCTTGCCCCGCACTTTTCCTCCACCGATTCTCCCTCCTTCACACCCTATCACCCTATCTTCTCCGTTCCGCCTCAAAGCTCGTGCTCGCCTCATCGTACTCACGTACCCTCCCACCCCACTCCCTCCCTCACCGGTACACTCACCTCACTTCCTCCGCAGGTTCTCCCTCCCGCGCATGAACGCGCTTCTCCCTTCCGCGCGCATGGGCACCTTCATCAGCACGCTACACACGATCCTCAAGCCGTTCTTGTTACGGAGGATGAAGGCAGATGTGTTGGGTGCGTGTCTTTGATGCTTGGCTTTGTGCATTTCGGATTTGGATTTGGGTGTTGGGTGCACTCCCTCGCGGAGTCCTAGACTGAGCACTCCCAACGGATTGCGGCCCGCCGTCCATCATCATTGGACGGGGCCGTGTGCGGATGTATCCCGACAAGGATCGAGCTCGTCGCGACGTGATCCCGACAATGCGCCGCGGTCTCCATCTCGCACTTCTATATCTACCGTCCCCCCTCCCCTCTCCCGCTCCCCCCGCATCCACCCATTCCCTCCTTTTTCTCCATGACAACCATGAGATATACGAGACGCTGACCGACGAGTCTCCGCAGGCCCCCTCCTCCCGCCGAAGAAGAGCTACGTTCTATACGCGCGGCTGAGCGCCCGCCAGCGGGAGGCGTACGAGGCGATCCTGGCGGGTGGGGTGCGCGCCTGGGTCGCCGCTGGGGCGGGTGCCAAGTCCTCCATAGCCGCTACAGCTGCCACGTCATCATCGTCGCCTAAAGCCGATGATACTGAGGAGGACGCAGGCCGGATGCTGCGCACCCGGAAGCGGAAGAGCACAGGGAAGGGGAAGGGTAAAGACGCGGAGAGGGACGCGGAGGAGGAGGAGGAAGAACGGAGGCGTGAGGCGGAGGCGTTTGCGAGGAGGGGGGCGGGTGAGTGGTTCTTTCTGCCGCACTTGCTCGACGCGCTGACGTCCGCCCCAGCGAAGCACGTCAATAACATGAAGCTACAGAATACCGTCATGCAGCTGCGCAAGGTGTGCTCACACCCTTTCCTGTTTGCGCAGCCCGACGACGTCAAGTGGTCGCTTGGTGCGCCTTTTTACTTCCTCTTGTGCACCAGTCGCTTATGTCGCTACCTGCTTTTCCCCCTCATCCTTCTCTCGGACTCTCGATCACCTCTGCACCACACCACTGCGACGCCGCCTGCGCTCAACTCTCACGCTCACCAGGCCGCGCACCGCCGACAGCTGAGGTGCTCGCCGCGCGCGAGGCGGAGCTACTCGGCGCGAGTGGGAAGATGTTGCTGCTCGACCGGCTGCTGGGGGAGCTATTCAAGCGTGGACACAAGGTTCTGCTGTTCAGCCAGTTTACGACGATGCTGGATATTATTGAGGTGCGTGCCTCCTTACTTCGCTACTTGTTTACCATCCCCTCTCCCTGCGTACCCCTCGTCCCCGTCCCCTCTTTAACTGCATCCCTTATTGACCGCCGTCGTAGGATTGGGCCGTTGACATGAAGGGCTGGGAGATTTGCCGCATCGACGGCACGACACCCCCACTCGAGCGCCGCGACCAGATGAACATCTTCCAGAGCGCGGGCGACGCGCCCGACGCTCCGCGGCTCTTCCTCCCTCAGCACGCGTAGCGGCGGCCTCGGCGTGAATCTCACAGCGGCGGACACGGTCATCTTTTATGATCAAGATTGGGTGCGTTTCTCCCTCCCCCCTTCTCAGCCCTCCACGGCTTGCACTGTTGCGATGCTGATGGATGGCTTTTCCTGTTGTGCAGAACCCGCAGATGGACGTCCAGGCGCAGGACCGCGCGCACCGGATCGGGCAGACGAAGCCGGTGCTGATCTTCCGTCTCATAAGCGCACATACGATCGAAGAGAAGATTATGCAGAAGGCGACGGAGAAGAGGAAGCTGGAGGCATTGGTTATTGCGAAGGGTGGGTCTCTATCTACTTGCTTCCCGGACCGTATCTACCCCGTACTGACACCCTCCGTAGGCAAATTCAAGATGCCCGCCGCAGACGCTGGTAGCAAGCGCACCACAATGGCCGAGATGGCTGCAGATCTCCTCCGCCTCGAGGGTGAGCAGATCGACGTGCTCCCCACGACGACACAAGCGGGCGACGAGAACATCCTGAGCGACGCCGACCTCGAGGCACTACTCGACCGCTCGCCAGAGGTCTTTGCGGACCGCGGGACTGGGTGGCGTTCGTCGGCGAAAGGCCAGGCTGCGTTTGCGGTGTTCGAGCCGCCCCCGGATGCGGGGAGCGATGCGCTGGCGGGGATGATGGGCGAGGAGACTGAGGAGTGAGGGCGGTTCCAAGTGGATTCCGCTGCGACCAGCGATTTCGTCTGATATACGCGCGACTCGTAATTTAGGACGTACATAGAGTCTTTGGTTTTTCATTTTATTTGGTATATATGTACATAGATTATCTGTATTTTCGTATATAGTCTGTATTCATCGTACCGCGCCCAACGCGCAGCGCCTAGATAAGTTATAAGGTCGGGCTGTCCAAATATGGTAATTTCTGGATTCGTTCTGATGACCAACTTGCAGTCGCGGAAAATTCTGGTTCCTTCCTACCTGGGCTCTTGACTGTCATCTCTTCTCGTTTCCTAACGCGGTCGGCCTAGCCGAATCGCCTCAGGCTGTATGAGTGATCCTCTAACTTGGTGCTCCTGGGCCTCAATGTCTGTCTCAATCGCTACCCACGCACCCCGGCCCCGCGAGACTGCCAAGCCTCAACGTCATTTTTGGAATTGTAGGGATTGATTATCATGGGAATATCTTCTCGGTAGTCGGGCTACGGGCCCAGCACTGTGGCTTTCTTGACAAGTAACCTCAGTATCGCTCAACCAACGCAGCGGAGAAGACCACGAGCTCGCGCTGCCAGCCCCTGATCCTTTGGTACGGCAGTTATCGTCACTATCGCTTCCGCGGAACAAATGGACGAAGAAGGAAGAAGAAGGCAGCCGTCTACACATATGGGACAGGGGAAGATCCGTGGGTCGATGTAAGTACCACTCGGTGGGACTCTCCGGCGGCAAGACGACAGTGCGAACCGCTTGGCGCTCGCACAGGAAGGCCTTGGCCCTTCTTTACGGTTGTTCTCTCGTCCACTGATTTTCTCATGTCCTAATTTAACCTACTTACAGATACCTTTCAAGCTTTGTTCGGGGTGATTGCAAAGTAGGCCTCGCTTGTCACAGACGGCCATCCTCCCAGCACAAAGCGTACCCGATACCGGTTCGGCACGGTAAATAATTTGCCCTTCCCCGGCGGGTTGGCAGCGGAACTGACAATGGATGATCATCTTTTGAAGATTGGAAATTTTTCTGCCCCAGACTCGCCGTTTGCGCGCCTCGAAAACAAGGTACTGAATGGCGGCAGTACATTGCATCCAAGCACGTTCCACATATTCAATGTCGCGACCACTGTCAAAACGCCAATGACGCTTGTCTACGCACTGTTTCCTGGTCGCTTCACCTGAAGCCTGAAATTCGGTACACTCCCACGAGCCCACTCCCGACCTTGTTTCTTGCCAATATCTTCGCACGACGAGCTTATATTTGCTACATCACCAGATAGAGCCCGCTCTTTCGTCTTGTCTCTTTCTCACCGCACCATCATTCGCAGACGATAGCTAACGCCAAGCTAACGCGCCCTCGACATTTGCCGGTGCCGGCAGTGTCCCCCTCTCTATAACATGGTGCTTTTCAATCCCTACTCGCTCATTGGCCTGCGACCCTTTCATCATTTCGGGTTGCACGAAAAGTATAAAGAGAGGTGCAAAATGGCGATACAATTCAGCGAGCTACTCAGCTTCTGCCCAATCCTCGTCCCCGTCAGAGTCAGTGCGATGGTCATGAAGTCCCTGTCTGCTGCTCTCCTGGCCCTCGCCGTTGCGCGTGTTGCAAACGGTACCCACAACGCTGTATCTGTTGCTATCCGTCCTCATTTCAACATGTGCCAGGTGCCCTCACCAAGCGCGTCACTTGCCCCACTGGGCAGACGACCGCCAACGCGGCCTGCTGTGTGCTCTTTCCCATCCTCGACGATCTCCAGGAGAACCTCTTCGACGGCGGCGAGTGTGGAGAGGAGGTTGGTTCATTTAACGACCACCACCGGGACGCGTAAACTAACTCGCCATCCAGGTGCACGAGTCTCTGCGGCTCACATTCCACGATGCTATTGGGTTTTCTCCAACCAAAGGTACTGCTTTATCTTTCCCCGTTGATCATAAGATACTAACATTGTATTTATTTAGGGTTTGTCACACACACTTCCGACAGGCAACTCAGGTCACTGACCATATTCACAGAGGAGGCGGAGCTGACGGCTCCATAATCACCTTCGACGACCCCGTAGGCCCTTTAAAATAATTTATACCTTGTATCTCACGCTCCGTCCAGGAAACGAGCTTCCCCGCCAACAACGGCATCGACGACATCATCGACGCGCAGGTGCCCATTATTGCCCGCCACAATATCACCCCCCGGAGACTTGTGCGTCTAAATCCCTTCCCGGACGCCCTGCCATTGACATTTTCTTCTCCTGCTGCACAGCATCCAATTCGCCGGCGCCGTCGGCGTGAGCAACTGCCCCGGTGCCCCACGTCTCCAGTTCCTGCTCGGCCGCCCGGTCGCGACGGCCCCGTCCCCGATCGGCTTGGTTCCCGAGCCCTTCGGTAAGTTTTCTGTGACCCTACAGAAGTTGAATTGATGTATATGTTTTTAGATACCATCACTGATGTCCTGGCACGGTTCAAGGAGGTCGGATTTTCCCCCGCAGAGGTGGTGGCGTTGCTTGCCTCGTACGTTCCTCTTTCGCTCATGAGCTGGCCCGGCTTTCGCAATTTTTGATGCTGGATTCGCTAGCCACACTATCGCGGCTGCTGACCATGTCGACCCCACCGTAAATACTTTTGTTTGCCGTATTCGACCCTATCTGATTCCTCCCCACCCCCACCAGATTCCTGGGTAATTTTAATTTTCGTTTCCGCGTGCGCTCTGGATGTTTGCTTACCGAAATTTAGGACACCGTTCGACTCCACTCCAGGTATGATCCATCTCATGCACCGCTTCAGAGTAACATTCTGATCTTTTTTGTTCAGGCGTTTTTGACACTCAGTTCGTCTTCCCTCGCTAGCTTTGACACGTTCCCAGCTGACACAGCGCACCAGACTTTTCATCGAAATGCAGCTCCGCGGAGTCTTGTTCCCTGGGTTCGTGTTGTGATCCTGGTTAGTTCGGGAATTAAGGAAACTGATCACACTTGGTTTTGCTCCCGTTAGCGACGGGAGCAACCCCGGTCAAGTCGAATCGCCGCTCGAGGGAATAATCCGTCTTAACACCGATGCTACTGTATGCCTATTTTTTTTTCTTCTCGATAACCTTCGCTTATTTAAATCGCATCGCAGCTCGCTCGCGGTTCGTACTCATCCCTGACTTTCGCTACTGTTCACCCATGACTGTTTCATCCAGACGACCGCACCTCCTGCATCTGGCAGTCCTTCGTCAGTGAGTCGATCAACACACCCGCCAGATATCCCTCCTGTAACAACCAATTTCCCCAGACAACCAGGCCAAGCTTCAAACCGAATTCCGCGCCGCGATGGCCAAGATGGCGGTGATCGGGCAGAATACGGCGAAGATGATCGACTGCTCGGACGTCATTCCGGTCCCGAAGCCCGTGACGGGCAAGGCGCACCTCCCTGCAGGCAAGTCGATGGCGGATATCGAGCAGGCGTGCGCGACGGCGGCGTTCCCCACTCTTACGGCGGTAAGTGGCATATTCATCAATTCGACGAAGTTGTAAGTTCAATGCCGATGGGTGTGTTGCAGGATCCTGGTAAGCGTCGAAAATATTCTCTACTTGCGGTATCATATTCGGATCTCATTTGTTTTTTTCTTCCTTCAGGCCCCCAGACCTCCGTCCCCGCTGTGTAAGCAAAGCTCTCTTGATTTTCTCCACGGATCCAAGCTGATTTTTCTGCGCAGCCCGCCGTCTTGATCTTAAACGTTCCCTTCCTTCGTGCAACAACATTCTTTAAGCGCCCGCTTCTTCTCGGTCTCTTGCCTTCTTCTGAGCTGTCCCATCGTATACATCACTGTATGCATAAACGTGTCCGCATATCTAGATCGAATTCTATCGGTTTCGTTCTTTCATTTCGTGATGTTTCGGAACTAACGTTAGGGACTCGGAGAAAGGATTCGGCTTGTGAGAGATACGATGTTATTTCCTTTAATTTCTTCCTCCTTGGAGGCTCCTGTCTCCCTCGGGAAGTAAATGGATTTTTTAGCCACAACGACTCTGAACATGGCTCGATTCAGACCGTGGCGGTCGTCGCTGTAACTTGAAATAATGGTGGCGGGAGCAACCCCGGTCAGGTTGAATCGCCGCTCGAGGGAATCATCCGTCTTAAGACTAATGCCACTGTGTGTATATCTCTTTTTTTCCTCTCGATAATCTTCGCTTATTTGAATCGCATCGCAGTTCGCTCGTGGTCCGTACTTCTCCCTGACTTTACTACTGTTCATCCATGGCTGTTTTATACAGAAGACCGCACCTCCTGCATCTGGCAGTCCTTCGTCAGTACGTCGTCTCCATTCCATTCCGTCCCCTTCACCCCCAGATCCCTATCCTCCCGCTCACCCCTCCCCCCCTGCCCACCCACCAGACAACCAAGCCAAGCTGCAAACTGAATTTCGCGCAGCGATGGCCAAGACGGCGGTAATCGGCCAAGATGGTTGACTGCTCGGACGTGATCCTCGTCCCGAAGCGCGTGACAGGCACGGGCACGACGCACCTCCCCGCGGGCAAGTCGATGGTGGATATCGAGCACTGGCAGGCGTGCGCGACGGCGGCGTTCCTCACTCTTACGGCGGTGAGTATATGCATTAATTCGACAGAGTGCGTTGATGCTGATGGGTGGGTGGCTGGTAAGTACTAAGCCGCGAGAAAATGCTCTTTGAGATACGCGGCTCTCATTCGTTCTCGTTCGTTCAGGCCCGCAGACCTCCGTCCCCGCCGCGTAAGCAACCTTCCTCCATTCATCCAGCTGATTCTATTTTTCTGTGACAGCCCGCCGTCTTAATCTTAAACGTTTCCTTCCTTCGTGCAACATTCTTTACTCCTCTCGGTCTCGCATCTTTGCCTTCCACTGTCGTTTTCAAATTTCATCACTGTTGCATAAATAAATGTGTGCGCATATACAGATCGAATTATATCGGTTTTGTTCGATTCGTTGTGTTTCGCAAGCAACGTTAGGGGAGAAAGGAGAGGGGATTGGGACGGTTACGATGTTGTTAATTCTTCTTACTTGGGTCCTGACGGTCTGTGTCTCCTTCGGGAGGGAGGGAAAGGTATTTGAGCCACAAGTTACAGCAACCCTCAGGCTGATCATGGCTCGTTCCAGACCGTGGCAGTCGTCGCTGTAACTTCAATTATTGGCCGTGGACTTGCAGTTGCAGTGCACCGGAGAGTGGCACCGTGGACTGTGTTTGATTCTGTCGGCAGGCAGGAGATACTCCACTGAACAAGCGCCGCGGACAGCTGCTACTAATTTCGCCTGAATAGACCTGGTGAATCAGACGTTAGGCGGCCGTATAGCACGGTGATTCTTTTATTAATAAACCAGAGTAGATGTAACTTCAAGCAAGGAGAGCGGAAGGAACTCTGGTACTTGTCGGGTGAGCCGTGGCCCTTTCTGGAAGCGCATTCGTCGCGTAAGTTGTGGAAGAGTCGAATCCCAAGTGGGTTCTCCTGGGCCACTCAAAAAAGAAAATCTAGGTTGTTTTGAGGTCGTGTGCAAGGCGGGGGAGTCGTGCACGAGGGCAATGTACTCGAGATGAGCGTGTTGAAATAAAGTCGGGCATTGACGGAGGCGCATCATTGTTTGCCGATAGCTTGCCGAAGACTCCCGGTCACAGCTGGTCACAGCAAGCTTCTTTTTTTTGACCACTACTTCGCTTTATATACGTGTGAACGACTGTCTTCACAAGAGTATATAAAGGCTTGTTACGAGACTACTACTTCGCCAGTCTACGGTCGTCACCTCGCACTCTACAACCGCTAGAATCGCAACAGCGTTGCCGGGGAGTCGATTCACTTTACACCCTTATCGCACCAAATCCAAATATACAAACGCCATCGTTTGGATCGGAACGGGAAGGAGTATTTTGAAATGCAACCGTACCAAGGCCTGACTCGACGGTCGGATGTGTCGCGGCACCGAACCCTCGCATCGGATTCCTTATAACCTGTTTCAAAATCATGATCCCCACCATCGACCATGACGACCCCGTCTCCTGCCCCCTCGGCTGCCGCAGAACCCGTCCCCGACCCCTTGGCGGGTATGTCGGACCTGTTCACCGTCGACTCCGCGGAACTGCGCGCGCAGATTTCGGCGCGCACGCCGATCCTGTTCACCCCCGCGGGTGAGCCGTACCTCGCGCTCCCTGCGCCGTTCGAGCGCTTCTACCTCAGCCCCGAGCGCGTCTCGGACGTCCCGGCGGATATTGCGATGATGGTCCGTCCTCTTCTTCCCTTTCCTTTGCTTTTCATCCGTGTCGTGATCCTCACGGCGCACAGAGCGACATCCGCGTCGCGCGCACGCTCGTCGGCCCGCCCTTCCCCGTCTCGCCACTCGCCTCGAAGCGCTGGCTCGTGCGCGAGCGCGCCTTCGTCACAGCGCTCTTCACTGCGTACGCGGAAGGCGCGTTCCGCCCCGCAGCGTGCTACCCGTTCACCGTCCTGCGCGAGCGGCTCCCGGACGGGGTGGAGGAGTACGTGGGACAGGTGACGGTGATGTATGCGGGCGACGGGGAGAAGCGGCGCACGCCGGTCAACGAGGCGTGGGAGGAGTGGCGCATGCGCACGAAGGTGTTTGAGATTGGGGGTGCGTCTGTCTTGCTTTAAGAAACTCCAACGGTGGCTGATGTTTCGACGCCAGCTGCCCTGCGCCCCGAGTGGCACAGAAAAGGCCTCGCGACGGCCGCCGTCCGCGTCGCCATGCACGACTGGGCCATCCCGCAGATGGGCTGCACCGAGCTCCGCGCTGAGTGTCTCGCGTCCAACATTGGCTCCGTTAAGATCTGGCAGAAGTATGGCTTCGTGGAGGACCCGGAGTTGCGCAGTGCGTTTTTTTTTTCTTCTTCTCGATGAATGATGCTAATGTGCTCTTTGTTTTCGGCAGCTGAGGTGAAGATCATCGAGGCAAAGGGCGGCGGGGTCGAGCAGGGCTGCGTGTTGATTTGGAGTCTGAAGTAATTATTAACAATAATTTTCGGCTCTGTTCTTTGATTCATAGACTTTGTCGCATCTAATTCCTTAGTGCGAGGTTCACGTTGAATCACAGCCCACCGACCCAAAACCTCGACAGTGTTCCGTTAGGATTCAGAACACGATTATCAGTGTTCAGTCGTCTCCACGATCCGCTCCGCTCAACCAGAGTCGTATATATCTCAGTCAACATCCCTTAAGTTGGGTCCAAAGTTTTAACTTTGAAACCCCCTAATATCACGTCCGCCTCCCTCGCAGAATACTCTCGGTGGTTATTTTCGGCTCTGGTTTTATCTTAATTCAAAGGTTTTGTCGCATTGCGCCCATTGAATTTCTCAGCGCTGGTTTAACGTTGGATCACGGCCCACACAAACAAGCGTCGACGACTCAACCCGAAACTTCGACTCCCTCTGTGGTCCGTTCGGATTTGCAACACGATTATCAAAGTCGTCATCCGCGATCCGCTCAATTACATTGACATTTCAGGCGCCGAATTCCAAGGTAAGTAATCGCTGTAGATCTCGAAATCTCTCTCTTTTCCCTCTTTTTTTCTCTTTTTTTTACGACTTGAAAACTTGAATTCCTTGATTTCGCTCCTGACATAGTACATGAGCCGGCATGTGCTACTTGCCGACGTGGTCTTATTTCTGGTAGACCGGCAGATACGAAGGACAAGAATGGGGAGTGGAAGCGGCCCCAGCCTCGGTGTATCCGGTAGTTGGAGCCGTATTCACGGCTGTAGACGGACTTGGATGGTAAGCGAAATCAAAATGCGATTGTCGCCAGGGACCCTGAGCTAACAAATTTCTTGCAATTGTGTGTTCTTGTGAGATTTGAACTCGGGTGACAGACCTGTTCCTATGTTGCGTTTCACCATGGATGGCTAGAATACTGTCTTCGACATCCCGGATTGGTCCTGGACGTACGATAATCCGCATCTCCGATGCTCCAATAGAATGCTTGTGATCCTCGTAGCCGCAGCCGGCGAGGAACTGCTTATTCATTCCGGTAATTACGATGTAGCCTTTCGCGAAGATTGCTACAAATTCTACACCTCAAAGGTCAGCGGAGTGATTGCCGCTCCCTGCCAGTTCTGGTCGTGAGGGTGGCGTTCCCTGAGGAAAGATGAGACCGCTCTTCTAGATATTCTTGAAACTGATCTGAAAAAACAGTATATGTATGCAAAAAGGTATAAATTGTACAAGTTACAGTGACCTTGTCTGCTCATCATTGTTGTCGTTGTCGTCTTCACCGCTGCTAAATGAGTACCAAGCTTCGTCACTAAAAACCTCATCTTCCTCCGCACTTGCCCAATCGTCACTTGTGTGCTCCTTCAACCACTCTTCCCAGCAGCGGAGTACTTTTTCGTCACACGGCCCATGAAAGTATGCCTCTTCAGCCAAGTAGTTCCCCCACCGCATCTCAAGTTCTTCGTCAGTGTAATTCTGTTTCTCCCGAATCATACTCTCCCTGAGATAGCCCTGCCAACGATCAATTAGGTCAGGTTGAGGATTGGGCGACTCCTGAAAAGATATGAGAACAGCTAATAACATGTTATGACTTACTCTTAGCCATTGAACAACATCATGGAACTCAACAGGTTCAAGGCTTCCATTCCACTCTGAAAAGACATCCCATGCCGGAACAAATTCCGTGAGTTCTTTTAACAGCTCATGGTTCGATTGCGGGGAGCATCGTACGTAGCGGCCCCATTCTCCAACCTGCCAGTCAGAGGACAACCGCAACATATTCCTGTCGATAAAAGATTGTTAGTTGGAACCATGATTCACCATGTATGTACCTACCAGTAAATCAGTGGGAGTTCTCCATTTTCAATCCGCCGCATGAGCCGAAGCAACCCACAAGCCAGGTCTTTGAAAGCCATAGTCCTGGGATAGAGACTGTCGAGTTCTTCGCAAATTGGAGGTAGGAACAAGAATAATGGGCAGAAGAATTCCGACTGCTGGCTGACAAGAGGTCGTAGAGAACAAATGGACGCCCGAATATCTTCCCAGGGTAGATCCAACACAGTGCGGAGTTGAACCAGTGAGACAAAAGAGCCAGAAAAGCGCATGGGTCCGTCGTTTTTAGTGGAAATGAATGGCCTTGTGGCTTGAAGGATGCGAAATAGCTGAAAAGACTGCGCCAAGAGCTCCTGACAGGACACCAATATAGACCGGAATTCCTCACTCATCTGTGACTGCAAAGTCAGCAATGTCCGCAGGGGCGGAGCGCAAAGCTGGTGGTCAGTCGTTTCCGGACACCATTTGTCGCGTTTCTCGGGTAAATTGCTTGGCATCTGCTGTCGGATATGTTCGTACAAGTTGATGAAGTCGTAATCGTCCCAGCGGCTGATTAAATCGTCAGGAACTGGGTGAATTTGCTGTGGAGAAGAAATGCATGAGAACAACGCCTTTGGGAAGATGAAAACAGACTTTCAACCACCTCATAAACCCATCCATTGCATCACTGTGAACATGGTTGAAGAGGACGAAATCCGGATTAACCAGTCGGATGAGGGGTACAAATTCCGGAGAAGGCGCAACGGAGATGATATTTCGAATCCAGTTTGGAGGATTCAGTAAAAGCAACCTGCAACTCGCAAATCAAGAACCGACCGTTTGCTGCGAAGGACGGGTTGTGCACATACCAGCGGTATGAATCACTATCACGGTTGGTTTGTGGATTTTCATATTGATACGCAAGTGCTCTGAGGATTGAGCAGACCAATCTTGCCCAGTGCTGTGGAGAGCTAGCATAGAAAATTGACGACCTTTCCTGACTGCCCAGGAAGTCGCGAAACGAGGCATGGTGCACCCCCACCCCGGGCCGTGGCATCGATCTGTCGTTGTCGGAAGGTATTCTGAGGACAGAGTGCAAGGGACGAAGAATTAAGGAAACCTGCCCGGTTTCGAGACCGAGCAGGTCATCCATGTCCCCCACGTTGATAGGTAGCGGATAGTGCAAGACTACACAAAGGATGTCACAAAGATGAGGACGGCGTCGGGCAGGAACAGCTGAAAGGATTTGGATGTATAGCTGATCGAGAGCCTCGAATGGTGATTCGGCGTCATGAGGGACCAGATTTTGAATAATGATGTCCAGCTGCTCCGATGGCCGGGAATACTCGTCATCAACGAATTTGATAACAGTGGACGCATAGATGAAGTAGCCAGATGAATTTTTAACTAGCCATTCCAAAATTTCTGGCGACGGCCAAGGAGTCGGTATGTTTTGCATAGTCGTGGGATGCTCGCGATGAATGCGTAAAAATTCATGGCCAAGGTACGTCCGGACATCATTGAACGACTGTTCAATATTGGTAGAGTCAAAATGTCCCTGAAATGACTTGTCAAACGTCTCTCGAATATGTGGTTCTGGTCTGCTGGCTACAAGAATCCGAAGCGGAACACCAGGGCTGTTGACTGTGGATGCTATTAAGCGCAATATCTCTCGTTGGACACTGTTGCCCTCGCACTCATCCAACCCATCGACAAGGAGAACCGAGGGTGTGGCATCCTGGAGTTGTTTGCATGGCTCGAGGATCAGGTTACGCAATTGAACATCCATCCCTCTCCCGAGAACCGATGGATCCGTTTCCACGATTCGCGAGATTGGACCTTTCAAATCGGACCGATGGAGGCAAGCTCGTACGCAAGCGTGGCGAACAGCATTTTCGCGTTACCCCGAGTCGCGTGGCCCCGTTTGAAGAAAAACCCTCCGCCCAGTCTCTCAGCGTCATGTAATCGGCGACATAGTGTCTGCATGACAGCTGATTTCCCAGCTCCAGCGGGGCCGTGCAACCACCGTATTGAGCACTCCGAGTCCGGGTCCGTCGCCCAGTCATGAAGGTTGTTGAGTAGTTCTTGGCGTGTTTCGGGATGACATTTGGGCTGTGGAAAACTTTCTGCGGAGTCGTACATTGCCTCTAAGGCGACGGCGTGATGGAGAATATGAATTCCTGCGCTGGAGCTGTGAATCTGGGAGCTAACGGTGCCGCTATTGAGGAGAGAGAAAGCGAGGAATAGGGAACCGACAAACTGGTGATTCATTGTGAAATGTTCAGTCCGGATATTGTACTTCAGAATGGGACCCTCGCCCGATCCTCCATCGCCACCTTGACCCCGCACACCGCCCCTTCCACCAGCGCCTCCTGTCCCTCCTGGGCACGAGTGAGCAATGCTATCAATTTGAGTCAATTTGTCTCGCACCAAAAATGTAATTATTGACGGTCTGAGATTCGTTACACCCATGAAGCATTGCAAGTGTAGAGATCGAGAGTGCCTTCACTGGCCAATCAGTAGAAAACTGCAGCAGTAAACGGAGGATGAGGGCAGAGGCAAAGGAGAAGAATCACTGCATTCAACGCCTAGTGAGCCAAAATGTCACTCGCCAGAGTTAGCCGGGCTGCGGACGGCTAGCCGACGTAGCCACGTGTCGGCTAGCCGATGCCAGCTGATCGCGTCAGAACTCGCCACAGCACCGTACTTGGCAACAGCTCGCCGCAGCTGGCAACTGCTAGACAAAAGCTACTAGTAGCCTAGGTACCTGATGCATTCATTCCTGGACTACACGCTGTTTCTGGCCGTGCCCGCAGAGACACCCTGCAGACATCCCTGAGCCATTCTACGAAGGTCTTTTGGATGTCCTGAGACATCGTGATCCGCGTGCGATATTCACCGAGTCTTTTACCAAATTAACTTCGCCAAAACTTGGCCGAGAAGAATTTCTTTTTGCGCCCCTGGGAAAGAGAGCTTATTTGAATGATCGAAAATGGCATGGACATTGGCGGACCCAAAGGTATGAAGAGAATGTAAAGCAGCCATTTCAATTGGATTAACCAAAGAAACAGAGAGACAAATGACCTAGGGAAACAGGAGGCGGGATAGCCATGGTCTGGCAAGCTTCGGGATGGTCGCCTTCCCAGACTTCGGCTAAGGGAGCTGCGATCCACTAGCCTGGTGTGGCAGTTAAATAGCCACAGCTCCGAGGCCGCGGGGCCAGGTCACGGCATCTACCCGTAGTGCCGTGGGCTAGAGCCTAGCCGAGAGCTAGCCTTGGCCGAGACATAGCCTCAACAGCTAGCCGTCGGCTAGCCACAGCTCCAAAACCGGTCGGCCAGGTAGGCCCTGAATGCAGTGAATCGTCACGCTGTAGTGCTTCGTGCACTGCGGACAGCCAGCACACAGCAGACAGGTTCGCACGACGAATCTTCGAGAGAGGGAAAGGCCCGCCCCATGATCCGGTGATATTTTTGTCCACAGAATGCTGATTTCAGAACAAGAACGTGCGAAAACGCGCCAGAATCAAATTCATAACGCCCTCCGGGAATCCCTGGTACCGTGGAGCCTGACCTGTACACCTATACATATTACTGGATCTGGACTCCCGTAACACTGTATTATAACAAACGAGGCACGAGTTGATACTATTGTTATAGCATCTGTTTAGAAGAGACTAGCACCGTACCTGGTTGGGAACATATAGGAAAGTGTTACCAGACAACTTGAATCTGGGAGCAAATTGAAAACATTCTCCTTAACATAGGGCCAGCTGAATATGCTGCACTTGGAACTAATGAGGCCTACATCACTTTCTTTTGGGGTTCAACATCTTATTTGTAACCCGAACCCCTTCCAAAGATGACCTAATAGTCCTAAGCATTCCCACTCTCACTAGTTCTACTAGTTCCACATGGTTTTACATATCATGGGTTCAGAAATGAGGGCTTACCCCCCGCACCATCTGACTCGGTTCTCTCCCATCACCCTTTGCGGCATGTTTACTCGGAAATCCATTCATAATGTACTTAACTGATGGTTGAATTCACAGATGGTGATACCCGCAAAAGCTCATTGAACTGTCAGCTAAATTTGAACTTGAGTCTGCAATGTAGGTCTCTACGCTCATGTGGTCAGCGTCCATCTTTTGTACAGTTGCTGTAGGATGATTATGATTGAAGGAGAAAATGCTGTTCACCAATACCTCACCTATGCATTCAACTTGGCCCGACACTTTCCCTCAAATTGACTGGGCGTAGTGAAACTGTTCACGACTCGGACACCATTCTCTGTATCCTTGAATCTCCATCCATCAGGCAATACAGAGGTGCATACCAATCGATAATCCTTGTCTATGGTTCATGATTACTCACCGCATTTTTGAATGAAGCTGCTAACATAGACTGAGACCTGGGCTTTAAATCTACAGCAACGGGGTGATCGAGATGCTCAGACAACGTCCATTTTCGATACGGCAATAAATTCTACCCTCTGGACATGTAGCTCAATGCTGAAACATCCGACTTGTGGGAATGGCATTTCCCCTGCTGTCAAACCCAAATTTGATAGTGCAGTGGGGGAGAAAACTTGTTAGGTGGACAATGAGTAGAGGAGCCAGATTGTCGGCATTGGACCGCACCCGGTGTATGTAATGAATGTAGGCAGAATTCACTAGAACTAGAAAGTTACAACCGAGGCAGGGTCCATTAATCTCTACAAATTTGAGGAGGCACTTATGGTGACAAAGGCCATTAAGACAGGCATTGTTTGCTGAGCTCAACCCGCCTGAGTTGTTATTCATGGAAATACAGGAGGGACATAAGAGTTACTCCGGCGTCGGGTTTGGGGCTGGGTTTGGGGCTGGGTTTCAGAAATGATGTATTACGAGATTTCATCAGAGCCCAGAGGAGACCACGAAATGACTTGTATTTGGAACTAGATTAATGGTAGATTAATGTACTGTTGTAACTACGGGTACTGATAATTCTGGGTTGGGTTCAGAAGCTCGTGTGCTGTCTCCGCACGCAAGAAAGGGTCCTCGTCTGAAATGTAAGCATCTGCCACGGTGGTATCCTGTCCAAATAAAATGTTGAGGCAGGTGCGGTCCGACGCAGCAATATAACCTCCTTCCGCATCCTCCAGAGCCAACTTGCGAGCCGCTGCGACCTTCTTTGTGGGGGACATCGCAGAAGATTTCTTCGGCGCAAAAACGTTCTCGAGCACCTTCCCGATGCCGTCAACGGAGCGACCGAGGGCGAGGATCGATTCGGGACCTGTAGTCCGGCTGCGCTTGTTGCTCCAAGGTCCCTCGGGTTCCTCGACTGCGGCACACTTGAGCGCAGGAGCTGGAGTGGCTGGAATGCGACGAGCCACCTGAGAGATGGACTGTGTTGTGTTGATTTGCGAGGACGCTGGATCGGGGACATCAGATGCCTGGGACCCGTCAAAATTGGTTTGGGACCAGTCGGAGAGCGGTTGAGACGAGTTGGAGGACTGTGTGAGTGCGTCGGATGAAGGTGTGTCATTATCATCATCTGGAGACCCCAGAGACATCCTGAGCCTGTGGCTGTCAGCCTGCGTAGCCCCAGCATTGAAAACATAACGTCCACGGGCGTGTGAGGGAACAATCTCGTCAACGACCTGGAAGTGAGCCCACCCACACGTCCGCAAAATTCTTGAAGTGCGGATGAGCTTTGGCAAAGTTGTGCCACGCGTCCCAGGTGTCATCCGTGACATTGAACCCGCCCTCGTCGGTGTACGTCCAACCCGACGCACCTACATATGCCCCCTGCTTTATCTTCAAGAAATGTTCGTGGAGTTTTTTTACACTGCAACGAAAAATCATCAGTCATCAAGAAGTTCATAATCTGCAAGGACATGCACGGCCTTCCATTTGTCTGCAATAGAATTCACCGTCTTTGGCCCCCCTGCTTTCGGCGGGAATTCCTTGGCCATGTAAGCTGCGGCCTCGGAAAATACTGTTTTGTCGAAGTTTCCGCCTTGTCCGGCACGGCTTTTCTGTGAATGAAGGAATTGGAGGACATTGGTGAGGTCCTCAGGGTTGGCCGTCCAATTGGCCGAGTCCTTGGGGGGCATTTTGGGGGTCAAACGCGCCTGAGAGAGCGATGCATCAACAAAAAAGAGCAGAGACAAAGTGCCGTAAGTATTGTGTAAGTATATTAGATAATACATCATTTCCGAAACCCAGCCCCAAACCCAGCCCCAAACCCGACGCCGGAGTAACTCTAAAGGACCGGATTTCGGCAATTATTTCTCGACAACCCGATGCCCTGTGTTCCAATGAGTCAGGTGTCCGAGAAATTTGCATCATAATATGCACATTCGAGTCGAAATCAAATCCAAACCGGTTCATGTACTCGCGGATGTGGAGGCAAATAGTTTCATTAGAAACTAAAATCCTGTCTCCACGAGGGTCCTTGAAGACCGCAACGCCATCTTGTCCGAGATTTTCTTCAAATTGATGATTTTCCTGCAAACCGGCGAGGCAAAATAGAAGAATCGCGGAAACTCCCATTGGTGCTCCAAGCGCTGGGTGCGCGGTGGGCCTACCCTGGAAGCGCGTCCGTTGCGTAAGTAAGTTGAATAGGCCCAAGTGGGTTCTCCTGAACCACGCAAAAAATAAATAAAAATAAAAAAAGAATCTAGATTGAGGTTGAGCATGGCTGAGGAGTCGGGCACGAGGGTAATGTGCTTTAGGTGCTGCGTTCAGGTACTTGGGAGCATTGATGAAGTCGGGCATCAACGGAGGCGCATCATTGTTTGCCGACTCCCAGTCACAGCTTGGTCACAGCAAGCTTCTTTTTTTCACCGCTACTTTGCCAGTTTACTGGTTGTCGCCTCGTACTCTGAAACCACTAAAATCGAAGCGTCGCCGGGGAATCGATCCACTTTGCACCATTATCGCACCAAATCCAAAAAGAAAAACCACTAGTCCATCCGTCCATCCGAAAGGGAAGGAGTATTTTGAAATGCAACCGCACTAAGGCCTGACTCTACGGTCGGATGTGTCGCGGCACCGAACCCTCGCATCCGATTCCTTATAACATGTTTCGAAATCATGATCCCGCCATCGACCATGACGACCCCCGAGACCACGTCTCCCGCAGTCCCGGCTGCCGCAGAACCCGCCTCCGACCCGTGGCGGGTATGTCGGACTTGTTCACCGTCGACTCCACGGAACTTCGCGCGCAGATTTCGGCACGCACGCCGATCCTATTCAGCCCCGCGGGAGAGCCGTACCTCGCGCTCCCCGCGCCGTTCGAGCGCTTCTACCTGGGCCGAGCCCCGAGCGCGTCTCCGACGTCCCGGCTGATATCGCTATGATGGTGCGTCCTGTTCTTCCCTTTACTTTGCTTTTCATCCGTGTCGCGATCCTCACGATCCACAGAGCGACATCCGTGTCGCGCGCACGCTCGTCGGCCCGCCCTTCCCCGTCTCGCCCCTCGCCTCGAAGCGCTGGCTCGTGCGCGAGCGCGCCTTCGTCACAGCGCTCTTCGCCGCGTACGCGGAGGGCACGTTCCGCCCCGCGGCGTGCTACCCGTTCACCGTCCTGCGCGAGCGGCTCCCGGACAGTACGGAAGAATATGTGGGGCAGGTGACGGTGATGTATGCGGGCGACGGCGAGACGCGGCGCACGCCGGTCAACGAGACGTGGGAGGAGTGGCGCACGCGCACGAAGGTGTTTGAGATTGGGGGTGCGTCTCTCTTGCTTTGAGAAACTCTGACAGTGGCTAATGTTTCGGCGCCAGCTGCGCTGCGCCCCGAGTGGCACAGAAAAGGCCTCGCGACGGCCGCCGTCCGCGTCGCCATGCACGACTGGGCCATCCCGCAGATGGGCTGCACCGAGCTCCGCGCCGAGTGCCTCGCGTCCAATATTGGCTCCGTTAAGATCTGGCAGAAGTATGGCTTCGTGGAGGACCCGGAGTTTCGCAGTGCGTTTTTTTTTTTTCTTCTCGATGAATGATGTTAATGTGCTCTTTGTTTTTGGCAGCTGAGGTGCAGATATTCGAGGCAAAGGGCGCGGGGTCGAGCAGGGCTGCGTGTTGATTTGGAGTTTGAAGTGATCAACGTCCGCCTCCCGCACAGAATATTTTTTTAATGCATACGTTTTATCGCATTGCACTCATTGAATCTCTCAACGTTGAACCAAGGGCCCACACCGACCCAAAACCTCGACTCTATCCGTCTTCCATCCCAGTTTGGAACACGATTATCTGAGTCGTCATCCGCGATCCGCGATCCGCTCCATTACAGCGCCGTATCCCAGTCACAGTCCAGTCCTCCTACCCATTATACCTTGGCTCTCCTCGACTTACTCCTCTTTTTCCACTTCCGAGATCTGCGATAAATTTAATACATTGATTGCTCCTTCTTTCACCACTATCCCTCCCTCGCCCGTAACCCCGTATCACAAATATCCAAGGAACCCCGAATGACACCAACTTGAAGACCGCGATTGCGATCGCCAGCTGCGATGGCCGCTGGTTGCAATTGGCGCGGAGTAATAGTGCTGCGTGGTGGTGGGCAGCCCGGAGGGGAAGAAGGAGCTATGTCTGCGGTGGTGCGAAGCGTACCCGTGGCCATAGGTTTTTTTTGTTCCTTTTTTTCGTGGAGCGTTAGAGTAAAAAGCAGCAGTCTGATCTGATCAGCTCAGCTCCGTCTACACGCTGTTTTTGCCCTCCCGAGGAAGAGCGAACCACCCTGGAGAAATATTAATACATTTGTGTACACCTCCGCCGGGGAGTGTGGGATTGGGATTCGACTCTCCCGGAGGACGGAGCGAGCCTATACCCATTAAAACCCAGACTGCCAGATCCAATTACTGTACCCGGCAGATTTTCATTGTCCGTTAGGATTCCGTCCCGTGTTCTGAGGACCCGGTCAATCTTAGTGGCCCTGTTTCCGTACCGCCTAATGTCGGTAAGAAGTCGATCCATTCCATTTTCAGCCGGATTTCGATTTTAGAAATGATACTTACTCAGGTCACTTCCTCCAGAAATAGCTCGCTCGCAAGGCAAGGCAACGACCAAACCAGGTAGGCCGACTCGGAGATTAAGATCTTAAAGAGCCTGCCAGTGTTCACCTCTTTCTCTCGCGTTTTTGAACTCGGCTAGGCTAGGCTGCAACCGAGGATTGTTCCAATTTTCAAGGTGGGGAAGTTTGGATGTTTTTTTCAACCTACCAAAGGCCTTTGCAGAGCTTCCAGATGAGGGTGCTTCACATTCAAGCAAAGTATGTTCCATCGTAGTCACATCGGCTTGCAATTGGCAATGTGTGCATGTAAGTAGCCCATTTGTTCGTATCCGGGGATATTTCTCCAGTGAGTCCTGCACTTTAAATCGTATCCCTGGTGGAGGAATTTCCACAGGGAATCTCTAATGGTATAAGTTATATCTTTGTCTCGAATTGAGAGCCAAATACTTATCTGCATCAGAAGGGGGCCGTCCGATTAGGGTCTTCTACCGCAAATCGCGTCATGTCCAGCCAGCATCACGGTTGTTTTGATTCGTTTCTGGTTGAGATTTTTATTTCCGGATCGCCTTATACAGAGATGTCTGTGTCGAGGAGGACAGCTGAGTTGGATTCCCTGGATTTTGAACTGGTCTGGAATATTTGTCGCAACATCTTCGGGGAAGAATTCATTCAACGCATCTACCGTAAGTTTTTTTTTTTTTTGCTTTACTAAAGCTCATAGTGTTCAAATCATTTTCCCCGCAAGTCTGACAAAAGGGGAATTTATCACCCGAACCTGAAGGATGGCTACGATTGCTTCATATAGATCAACATTTTGCCTGTCTTGCCAACCGGAGGACTACAGTGATCTCGAGTTTACGGTGAGATCTCGGCCTAGCTTTTGTGAACTTTGTTTAAAGGTTACCGTGACATTGATTGGGAGAATGTTTTGCAGAACATATAGAATGCCGGAAAGGATTCCTGTGTCTTCCAACGACACGTTCAAGTTTTCTGTGAATTTCAAGAGTCTAAGTATTTCGGTCGTCAGACTCGGCAGACCATACGCTGGAGCCGGCAATGCATTCACCTTCAGTATTAATCTTGGTAACCCCCGTGTTCCTCAGCTGCGTGGTCATTATCATCGACTTCAACATAGGATGGGATGACGACATGCACGCCCAGGCTGGGGTACATAAGCGAAGAGCTGCCGCCGGCGTAGATGTAGGGCATTGAGTGTGTGTGTGATACTCTTTGTGATTTTAGCTGGGAGATGTACTATGTATATATGAGGGGTGGTGGGATGAATAGCAAGCTCGTGAGATTCGTTAAGAAGTCATCAAGAAGTCGTGAAAGCAGCAGCTAAGGTGAAGGGCCGGTGTCGAGCAGGGCTGCGCGATATTACGTCTGCCTCCTCATAGAATACTCTCGGTGGCTATTTTCAGCTCTGTCTTTTCAGGTTTTGTCGCATTGCACCCATCCAATCTCCCAGCGCGAGGTTAACTTTGAGCCACGGTTCACACAAAAAAAGCCTCGACTCACTCTGTGTTCCGTTCGGATTTGAGACACGATTATCGATGTTCAGTCGTCATCCGCGATCCGCTCTATTACAGGGTTGAATCTCAGTCAATATTCAGTCCTCCAGACTCGTCCTATTATACCTTGGCGCGCCTCGAAATACTCTTGAGACTGATAGGTTTTTTCTGCGTTTAAGATTTGCGATAAATAGTACAATGATTGTGCCCTTAGACTAGAGCCAGTACATCCACCACTATCGCCCGTCATCACAAATATCCAAGGAACCCCGAGCGATGCCGGCTTGAAGACCGCGATCGCGAGCTGCGATGTCCATGTCCATGCCCGTGCCCGTGTGTTACGATGACTGCTGGTTGGCGCGACTGCGAATGCGAATACCCGCCGTAACTGCCTCCAAGCCCGTAGTACCCCCCGCCATACGCATAGCTGGGGTAGTAGTGCTGCGGGGGCAGCCCGTAGTAGCTACCGGAGGAGGAGCTATGTCTGTGGTGCGAGTGCGAGTGCGGGTGGTAGCCATGGCCATGGTGCGAAGGGTACCCATGGCTATAGGATGGGAGGACGACGCTGCCCACGGGCATGCTGGGGTACATCACAGAAGAGCTGGCGTGGATATAAGACATTGGTGTGTGATGATGCTCTGTGTGATGTGGTCGCGATACGGTGGTGGAATGGATAGCGAGGACGTGGAGTCGTGAAGGTCGTGAAAGTCGTGAGAGCGGCACACAGGACAGCGTTGTGCAGCGGAATAAGAGACGGGCCAGCCGTGAAGTAAAGTATGGGTGAGCAGAAACCATGAGAGCCTTATATACTCAGGCCGTCGAAAGCACAGCCGTGCTGTAATCCGGTCGTCGAGTCGCGGCCAGCGGCAAGTTGAAGACGGCGATCAGCGGTTGTCAAGTTTGGGCGGAGCGGCATTGACGGCGTGATCGAACTGCCGAGTCGCCGAAGAAATTCAACAGCGAACAGTAATACACGCGGCACTGGAAACGGCAGTGATCGGCACTGTTCGGCATCGGCGACCAATGGCCACCAATAAACTTCCAATGGGATCTGTTGAATTCCAGTGGATTCCAGTGGGAATTTGGCCGAGAGCAAACGCCACTGAACTCCACCGGAAGCCAGTGGAATCCGGTGGCCATTCCGCTGGGATAGCGAAGATGTCTTCTCATTTTCATCAGTCACCGCTCAACTGACGATGTTTCCTTCGGGTAAAAGTCAATACTCATCACCAATCTGAAACAATATTTCTACAGCCTTTGCATTTTCAATTGCCTCGACACCAATTAAATTGTACCCTTTGCTGTCCGAGTCTTTAAGAATTTAGGGCTCATTTCTCCGAGGTCTCAAGTCATTCCTAGCGACCATGATCTCGACTTTTTGCAAAATACAATGCTACATTTATGTACCCGAGCACTCCTCTAAACCCTGCCAAATATTTCACATCTTCTTTAGCAGAAACTGTTGTTGCTGGATTACATTCGACCCGGGGGAAATGTGGTTCCAAATTTTCAACCCATCTATATTTGCCGAAAAGGATGCTCCAAATTATACAGCACCTGCTGGGCTGAGAATTAATAAAATGAATGGAATGTCTTATAGTACATTGACCTCCACTGGAATCTCATTGGTTACGATGGACGCCTATGAAGACCGGCGCAACCCAATGGAGATTGGCGCAAACCGGTATCTCATCTTGGGCATCAGTGTTTCTTGATGTCCACCAGTGTCCACCAGAGTACACCGGCGGTCATTGGTGGCCGCCAGCGAACTTTCCAGTTCCGGGTATATTACTCACAGCGAAATACTTCAAATCGGCCATTTTTTTATTAGTTTTGGGGTGATTGGAGGGCATCAAGCGGCGTAGATATTGATGAGAAGAGCTCCAGTGATGATGATCGCCGCCGTCGAGGACCGGTGTTTATCGGTTTGGAAGTCGTACACAAAAGTTTGGACAATTTTTTTTCGAAAATTCCGACCGAAAAAAACCAAAAAGCGATCAGCTCTCGAAAAAAATCATACATGGAAAATTTGTGGTAATTGCCGAAAAATGAACACCTGGAATCTAAAATTGTACCAGGAACATATATTGCACGTCTCCTTCGTCATATTACAAATGGAGGCTTACCTATACAGTCCCGCCGAGTTCGCAAATGCCATCCCGCACTGTAGGAGGATGTGGAGGTAGTCTTCAAACTCTGATACAGCCGTCCGTAGGCAAAGTGGAGCTCTGATCATTGATTCCATTATTGGATCAACCAAGTGCTTTTCCAAAAACGTCTACGATTTTGAAGATAGGTGTCAGTGGTTCTGATGGCTGCGCGCAAACACTCTGATATTATTAACCCGCGCACAGGTCGACTTGTACTGCTGTTAAGCATTGTCACCCCGCACCGACGCACCTATTTATTATTGCAATTCGGATTGCCGATGCTGCGCCGCGCTCCTCGTCGGCTCGTCGACACTCTTCGAATCCTCCGCTAGGTCCGCCCCTCTGCCCGCTTCATTCTCGTTCCCTGCGTTTGATAGTGCCGACTCCTCCTCCGGCCTCCGTTTTTCCTCCACCAGCCCCGCAAGCAAGTCCGCTATGCCGAGATAAAACGTCGCGGGGCGGAACGCAATCTCGCGGCCCCGCAGCGCGGCCCACCTGTACCGCGCGGGGTTCATCCACCCGACGAGGTCGAGGTGCGAGACGTTTTGTAGTGTGCCTAGGTACGTGCCCTTCATCGGAGAAAAAGAAATTCAGAGAACTTCAGCACAAAACAGCGTCGAGACAAAGGTATAAGTACGGGACACGCACCCACTTCGACGACGCGACCGACACCAGCCCGTCGTTCTCCCCTTCTCGCTCGTAGATGACCGCATGCGGCCACCTCCACGTATCGATGACGCCGGGCACGTACGATGCGCCCCAGCTGTAATACCTGACCGCCGGGTCGTCCGGCGTCGCCTCATTAAATCTGCGCATGCCCTCGAGCGTGAGGCACTCGAACGCGGTACCGTCGCCCGTGCCGTTCGGTAGGCGCGCGAGCAGAGAGAGGAGGGAAGGCATGCGCGTGCGGCCCACGGTGGCGAGGAAGCGGTCGGCGAAGGGAGAGCCGCGGTGCGGGGTGGCGATAGTGGTTACGCTGAGGACGCGGAAGGCGCGATGGGTTAGGTGGGTGGTGAGGTAGCGGCAGTCGAGGCCGCCCTGTAAATTATATTGGCGTCACAGTCTGAGCAGAGTGAAAGAAGATCCGACGCAGGCGCACCATGCTGTGCCCTGCGAATAGTCAGGCCCAGCCGGGGAAAAAACGACGGGCACAAACATACCAATGAGATGCACGCTACGGCCGGGATAAGCAGCAGAGACTTTCTTCTCGAGAACTTTCGCGCGATCGACAGGGCTGCTGGTGGCGGGCACACGAGTAATGAGCACCTCTGTGCCGTTTGCCTCGAGAACCTCCCCTGATACCGCGCCAATAGGTGAACTGCATGGGTGCGATGGCAGGCCCGATCGTGACTGAGTCGTATCCTAACAGTCCGTGGCACAAGACGACGGGATTCTTTGGAGAGCGGTCTTGCGATACGAACAGATCAACGGAGGACACTATGAAGAGCGAGGGACGTACATTTTCTGTGGAGTTTACTCTGCTTCTCTTGTGCGTTGCCAGCACGGTCATCCTTGACGAGGAGGGCATCGGTATTGTTGGACTGAAACCACCAGCGTGCGATGTGGGACTCGGGTGTTCTTCCCTGTCGGGGAGGAGGAGCCTGTAGGAAACTTGGACAGAAATGGTGACATAGTGACACTGAGTGTACCCTCCTGACAGAGGACGATACGAGGGGCAATGATTTGATGACAGCAGAGGTGCAAGTCGAGTGGGAAAGTTGGGTGCCTGCAGGACAGGTTATCGGCTCGTCTGGACGAGCAAGATCTGAATATGGCATGCGCAAGTGGGGAAACTGTTCAAGCGACGCGTGCCTACGTCGTCTGCAACTTCCGAGCCAGCGAAAAGTGCCCGTTGTCTGGATCGACAACGGAGCCATCTATTGCGCAGCGGACTTGCGTACAGCCTGAATTCGTGGCTCCAAGGTAGGTACTCACGTTTCTAGTCGCTGGCCAAGCCCTGCACTAGAGCTACTGTGCGCAATTGTTGGTCGTGTGACGGTCTAGTGACGGTAAAGGATGACGGAAATGATCGGCCCACTGGTCCGAAAGATGTGGCTGTGACATGGTCTGAGCGAGATCAACTGAACTCTTTCCGTAACCGCCGAACAGCAGTCAAGCTATGATCATTTTTAAGAAACCGTGGAAAAATATAAATAGTTCGGACAAAACGTTTTTGGGCCAGATTTCATGATACGAGTTCCAAAGCAATAAAAACCGGGCCTCGCCGTCGGGGCCTAAACTGGGGAAACGGCGGGAGCGGGATACGAATACACCGGCGCCTCCGTTTTCATTCGTCTGCACAAAGATAACAGGGTCCGTGATAGAGTATTGACGGTGCTATCAGACCTGCTACTTCACGGGCTGTGAGACTGGGAGCGGAAGGGGAGATCGTGATTTGTGAAATGGTAATTCCGCCAGAACTGAGACGAGGGACCGGATTAGTGCGGTTCCGTGAAGGACGGTGAGTGTCTGGATGGGATGGATATGATAAATCCTCGGGATAAGAAATGACGCGTGTCCAGGCAGCCTGAGGCTGATAATGCCAGAATGAAGGCGAGACGCGCTCGGAGAGAATATAGCTGAAAAATAAACGCGAAAGAACTATGCACTGAATGGCCCTCGAAACTCGAGCGAGCACCCAGAGTTCATCACTGTCAAGGAACGAGAAGATGAAGTCTAGCAGTTCGAGTGGGAGGCTCCGCAGTTCTGCCATGTCTTGGTCGCGGCGTGATGATGATCGAAAGGGAAGAATGACCTGTGTACAGATATTTGTCGAACAAAGTGATGCGACTTCGTGCAGTGCCTCCTCCTTTTACCTCCATGCTCCGGTTTTAATCTTTCTCGGAAATAGACCACAGAGTTTTTGCACGGAATCCCTTAACAATTAGAAATCGGTGACCTTCGCCCCACCATACGATCCGGTTTCAGCATCCTTAATGCTCGAATTATTGTACCCCGCCTGTTCAATAAAATTGGGATTAAAAATGGTGGATGATGCAAACGTCCAGAGTAGAAAGAAAGGGACGCTCACCTGTGGGACACTCCGAGTCGGATCTGCTGCCTCCACCGTCACGCGGTGAATATCTGCGTTTAGCGGTAAGAATCTAAGTTGGAAAGTACGGCGAGCGAGCAAGAACTCACGGATACCATCCATCCGCATTCCGTCATTAATACCGTTCCCGTCCGATGTTGAGCGCCCCGATCCGCTGAGGCTCAGATTGTGCTGCCGGAGGTTGAGGTTGTAAAACAGCGTCAGGAGATATAAAGGCCCAATGAGATAACAGCAAGCCGTTGGCACTGAGCATAATATAAATGTGGCATACGCAAAAAAACGTGCGCAGACAAGGAAGGAACGCACCATTGCTATCGTTCTTGATGATATACGAAACCAGGGTGACGATGGAGACAACGCTGGTGGTGGAGCCGGTTTGGACCGTTTGGATGATGAGTCGGTTGATCAGACTATAGAAGCAATATAGAAGGAAAAGAAAGGGTCTTAGTGCAAATACGCGAGGGTAAGTTTGCTAAAGAATTACTTACGACTGGGTCCCTTTGAATCCGGTCTTCAATGTACGGAGTTTCCAGATCAGAGCGACTGCGATGGATATATCTGCTCGCATTTGTTAGCATTGCTGGATGTTCTGGGAAGTTATACCGGGGACGTACCTGCCGTTGCTGTCGAAATTAACCATATAAGTGCGGATATCTCGGCTTTATCTCGCTGGGAGAGGAGTACTGATCAGAACAAGCTACTGGAGTGGAGCGCGCTCACAGCGGAAAATGCGCTGAACATCTGGATTGTGATGGCAACGAGAATGGAGCCCGCAAACTAATTTTATTTGTGGGAGTCAATGTTTGAGTCTTGGATTAGAGGAGCTCAAAAGGGACTTGCCCCAAGGATGACGAACGCGGATAGTACAACGCAGATTACGATGTTTTTCGAACTGACGGTGGCGTGAGATATCCCTGACGGGCTAGGGCTAGGAAGAGAGTGGGCCAACTCACAGAGTATAAAATCGATGGATGAGGTAACTGTTGACGATGACCCCCACGCAAGTGTTCATGGTCACATACATCGGAACGGGCCAATACTGGCGAGGTTGAGTTCTACCGAGGGAAATCCAAGCAGTGCCTGGCAAGCATACATACCTGCTTCTGAACACGCTCCGTATTCCCTATCCTTCGGATTAGTCTTGATCTCATCCAATTCAAAGGCGGTGCACACCCCAAAAGGTTACCGTAGGCTGCAAAATGTCTCAACCAACAAGGAAGGGGTAGACGAGCAGAGATATACGTGCCAAGTACACATTTGCATAGTCCGCTATAAGTGCCGCTCCACATAAAAGCATACTGCACACGACGATGGCCTTGCGGGTTATGGGATCCGTGGGATACATCGCGAAGTATCGGTATGCCTGATTAAGAACCAAGCCAGCCAGAATAGAGGCCAGCCATGAGCCGATCAGGATTGACCTGAAATATAGTACCGTCAGAGGAGGGATGAGTGACAATAAGAATCTCGCACCCGAATGGGTCGTCGTATATACCCATCACAAATGAACGTTAGCGATGAAATATAGAACGGCGGTGGTTCTTATAGGGAAGCGAGCGGCTGAAGCGTTTTCCGCGGCGATTGGAATCAAATTCCCGAGATCATGGTTGGCGCCTCAACCTTCCAACGAATTTAGGGGTGTTTTAGAGAGAAGCGTGCGTCCTCTTGACACGGACAGAAAGGAGGCAAGAGAACACAGCCTTCTTGGTGTGGGGTTATGGTCGGACGGACGGATCGAAGAACAAGGGACTTGATTTGAAACGGCCGCCCCTCGCTTGAAGACCCTGGACGGCCGTGGGTCGCTCGAGAGCCATGGTCATGTCCGTTATTTTTCATTCAGATATTCATGGAAATCCCGGAGAGCGCCACTGCCACGGCAGCCCGGAGACCAGGTAGATTATTTGGCTCGAAGTCTAGTCTAGCGTGGCGAGATAAAACCGGCGCGGTTCGGCCAAGACCACGGGACAATTTCTTCAGCCTAGGGGAATTGGGATGATTGTTAGCCCGGATATGTCACTTGTTTCAGATATTCAGACCTTGAGAAGACACGGAGTCCAAGTCGTCGCATTGACGGTGCAGTACAGGATGAAGATTGGTTGCAGCTCAAGTTCCTACAACGGTGTGAGACGCGGGATTCTGAACAGTCCTGTGATGCCAAAAGTGGCTCGAGCAGCGGTTCGGATGTCCCTGAGCCGCTGTCTCCGGCGGAATAGACTGTCGAGAAAGGAGAAGATACGATTGAGCACTTCGGCGGTAAACTCCGCGTTTCGGTCACGGTGCTAGCTGGAGGAGCTGAACGATGGTGAGGCCGGAGGCCATCAAGCAAAATCGGGAAGCAAGAGGTTTGTGATCATGATGGTCCAGTAACAAGCCCGCGAAGTTCCGGCACGGCGCGCCGGTTTTTTTTGCCGGCTGCCTTGCCTCAGGTTCTATTCATTCGATGTCGTTCAATCGCTTCATGGGCCCCTTTCTCTGGATCTTCTCCCGCGGGACCAAATGGTACATTGGCACTAATTCGTGCCAGTAGCTAAAAGACATCCCACCCACAAGGGACCGTCGTATAGTCTTGGAAAGACCGATGTCACGCGAAATAAACTCCAAACCGAATTGATTTTCCTCGAACAGGGGAGGTAGACTCAGGCTGAAATATTCGCCGGGCTAGATTCTGTAACCAACGACGAAGACAAATTCAGCAATAACTGATTAATCTTATTTCCAAGATGAAAATGTAGGTTTCATATTGGCAGCTTCTGGCACACCAAAAATCCAATATTCATCGTGTTCGGACGGAAAGAGGATCCACTTTATGACGGAAGATTTAGCTGAGTTCAAGATTGTTTCCCACTCATCTTATAATCCATCTTGATTCTTCATCCAGTACACGTTCGCCCCGGATTCTAGATCAATGTTCCGTTGCTGTCTGAAAAACATAGTCAAATTCCGCCCTCTTTTCCGTCCAGCGGCGGCTTTTACTGTTCACAAATATTCTTCGCTACTAAACGCCGCTCAACCTTAGGAGTTCGAACTTGACTTCTATTCCCCTATAGTGAATCGCGAGGTTCAAGAAAGAAGTGCCAAATTCTTCACATTTTTCCCTTCTCCAACACCACCGAAGAAATGCGCGTCAATTCTAGGCCTACCTGTACCGTTCCCCAACCCCCCAACCTCTATCCGCCATGGGAGAATACGACGACCCGCTTGGATGTGGGATTTCATTCTTCCTCTATTCGTTACGTGCTAATTTCTCAACTGGTTCACTCCTCTTCATCGGTCCATGGCTGGCGTTCTCTAAAGTCTGGTCGTCAATCCGGCATACCAATCTTTCCAGGTGTATTCATAGGACAACCGTAAAAGCCTTGTTGTGACCATCTTCTTCTTTTGCACAATCACCCTCATTGTGGACTACGCCAACGTGCAGATTTTACCCGACATTACTGTGCTCTATGCTGATCATCGTCGCAACCCACGATCGCTTTTTGGGGTATACAATAATTCTCACTTTTTACGAGGTTTAATACTGACTAGTTCGGCGGACAGGAGATCCGGAAGAGGTACAAAAGTAGGTACATATCGCATCATTCATCTTCGTACCAATAGTATTTATTAAACCCCTCCAGTATTAGCCGGTTCCGCTATTCGTGACTACTAACAGTTTTTTCGGAATCCTCGTCAATGGCCTCTTGATTCGCCTTTTCCATAGTCTGTGAGTTACTCGCTTTTGCGCCAATGAGAAAATTTTCAATACCATCGTTCTGTGCCTCTCACTGGTTGAACATTTCAAGTTTTTCAGTGAAAATTTTGGTGAAAAATGTTTTGAATTGTACAGCAATTTTTCAGTGAAAAACTAGGTGAAAAACTTGAAACATTTTTGTGAATTTTTTGAACCTTGTGAAAAATTTCTGAAAAAGTGGTGAAAATGTTTTGAAGTTCAAAAATGTCATTAAAAAGTTTCAAGTTTTTCACCTGGTTTTTCACTGAAAAATTGCTGTAAAATTCAAAACATTTTTCACTAGAATTTTCACTGAAAAACTTGAAATGTTCAACCAGTGTCTTCGAGTCTTCATCATCATGGGGGGTAAGTCTGTCTGAGCTCCATTAACGCTCTCCCGCCAGCATTTGATCTATTGGCTTTGTTCAAGTGTGGATGTATAATTCCTTGATTCTCTGTAAGACAATCATTTTTCTGTCTGCTCTTCACATCGAAAATGCGAACTCGGAGAAACACGTGACGGAACGATCCGACGATGAAAGTCGGAAAATACCGGCCCGAACCCTTGTTAACTCCATGCAAGCCTTGTAACATTTCTCCACCGAGCCGCCCATCGCTGTATTCTGAGCCTCATCGCGAGGCGGTTGAATTTCCGGTTTCAACGTTCAACGTTCAACCACTCATTTCATTAAGTCACTATTGTTACTACATGTGGCCCGAGGGCTATGGTAGCTGTACTCTAGCGGTGTTAAGGTGGTTTCGCGTCTGGTGTATGGTAGCTACGAGGTTTGAAGGAGGGTAATCTCAACAGAACCGATGACCGCGGGGTTTTAATGTCAGCGCGCCATTTCGGCCCAAGGACACGTAAGCACCATGACCAACCCCTACTCATTCAATTTCTTATTGCTAGATTATGTCTGGATCCATGAGAAAATCGTGCCGAGTGCCTACGCAAAGAGGAGTTCGCGTGTCCTATATAAAGGCTACTCAAATTGCAGAGAAGAAAGCATCAGGATCCAGAAATTCAGAATGAACCCAGCCAAGCCTGCTCCCACCAAACTCGGCCGATACCGCCAACTTTCGCCCCGCGCGGCAATTCACGTTTCCCCGCTCGCATTGGGAACCATGACCATGGGAAACAAGTGGAGCGCGCTCGGAATGGCCGCGATGGAGAAGGAATCTTCGTTCAAACTCTTGGACGCGTACTTTGATGCTGGGGGTAGGTGGCGTCAGTTGATTCGGTGCACACTGGATGATATTCGAAAATGTATGCAGGAAACCACATCGATACTGCGAACGCCTAGTGCGTTTTTCTTCCCGTCTGCAGGTGATCGGCAATCACTGATTATTGTCCCTAACAGCCAGAGTGGTGAATCGGAGATGTGCATTGGAGAATGGGCCGAAGCCAGAGGGATCAGGGATCAGCTCGTAATTGCAACCAAGGTACTTACTCCAGCACCCTCTCGGGCACATACATCAATGACCGACATCGCTGCAGTACACATTCCCGTTCACTCTCGGAGACGCGTCAATCAAACAACACGAGCTCTACCTTGGAAACAATACCAAGTCCATGAGACTCAGCCTCGAAGCAAGCCTCAAGAAGTTGCGCACGACATACGTCGATATCTTCTACGTCCACGTTTGGGACCTCCATACCTCCGTTGAGGAGCTCATGGACAGCTTGCATATCCTCGTTCTTTCCGGGAAGGTTCTGTACTTGGTAAGCTGCCCGCGGTTCAATTCCATTGCCACACATAACTCACCGGTGCGTGGGTTATCCTAGGGGATCTCAGACTCTCCCGCGTGGTTTGTAGCTAAGGCGAACGAGTACGCGAAAGCGCATGGAAAGACTCCGTCAGTGTCCACACTCACCTATTGTGCACCATCCTGATACATTCCACCAAGATTCGTCGTTTTCCAAGCTCCGTACTCCGTGGTCCGGCGCGAGATCGAACGCGAAATTCTTCCTATGTGCAGACATGAAGGTGAATCTTAGCTCCTTACTATGCTGTGGCGCAACTACTGAGCCACACCGCAGGCATCGCGCTCACCCTATGGAGCGTCCTCGCCGAAGGCCACATCCGCACGGACGCGGAAGAGGAACGACGCAGAGTCTCGGGTGAAAAGGGGCGGTCGACCCACGGGCCTTGGGAGCGGACCGAGGACGAGAAGAAGATGTGTACCGCCCTCGAGGTTGTTGCACAGCAGGTTGGCGCGAAGCACATCACTGCTGGTGCGTTCAGTCCTTTATTCCACGTCATAAATTGTTTACTCACAGACGCTACTTCCTCGTTCGACAGTCGCAATCGCGTACGCCCTGCACAAGGCGCCGTATATCTACCCCATAATCGGCGGCCGTACACCCGAACAGCTCATGGCGAACATCGAGGCGCTGGATATCACGCTCACGGACGAGCACCTCGCGTATATTGATGGCATTCTCCCGTTCGATAAGGGGTTCCTCGCGAGATTCGTTGTGAGCTTCTATTTCTACTTCTGTTTCCTCTTCTCTCGTCGGCATTTTTGACTCATCAGACATAATTAATTATAGGGAGAATACGGAGGCGCCCCGGGTGTGCTCGGACGCCATTCGGCGTTCGACCATCAGCCGCTTGCGCGGCCGATCCAGCCGGCCCCTGCGTCGAAGTAATCCACGGAAGGAGGGAGAATCAATAGTCTGCACATTCGCCTGGAGTTCTGAACTCTTGAACTTATAAAATTCATCGACAGTCAACATGCAAAACCCCCCTGGCCCACACCTTGAGTCGGTTTTCCGTGGTTTGACTGCTGGCGGCACAACAGAATTGAATTAAACATTGTTGTACATTGGCTCATCGGTGCAATACAATAAATTAGAAACCTATGCGATTCACCAGCCAGGACACAACGCCGGATCCAGAGACGCCGCACGCTTATGCACGGGTTTGAATTTCGGTTTCGAAAATGCGATCTGGGGTGCGGGTCCTTTCGGCAGGGGCAACGCGATGGGGGATGTGTATAATGTGACGGGAATGCTGGAGGTCTCCAGCGTCTTGGGATTAACGGGCCGGGGAAGGGACATGTTCGCCCGCCGTGAGATCGAAAGCCGCTGCGAAAGCGGGACTAGTGTACGAAGGAGTGCGTTACGGTACGCCTGTCCTTGGGAGAGGGGTGGGAGGGACGGTGGGTTTGATTCTGCGTTTGAGATGGTGAGATTTAGTGTTAGGAAAGTTTGGGATGAGGAAAGGACACCCTGCGCCTCTGTGAGTATGATGGATCGACGAGTGTACCGCGGCGCTGTCTGATTGTGAAGATTCTTTTCTAGTGAGCAATTAAAGCTATACGTGTGAAAAAAAACTCACCGAAGACACCTCAATCGCCTCCTTCGTGGCCGAGGATAGACTATCCACGCTGGACATCGATGTGGGGGCCGACTCGCCCGTCGGATAGTCCGACGTCGAGCTGAAGGATGTTCTCGGGGTTGATGTAGTGATTGACATAGTATATTCAAGGAGTCATGGGCTTGGTAGGGAAAACCCTGTTCAAGATGGACCCAACTTTATACCTCACACGAAGGCGGTGTGTTTCTGATCGGTGTTCAGATCATGACCCTTGAATGTCTGAACCGGATTTATTCAAAAGTGCTCTGGACTTTCATATGATTTAACTAAGTATGTCTGTAAAGACCAAATAGCTATGAATCGCAGACCGTAACTACAGCTACCGATAAGTGCTCCTAATGCGGCCGGGTATCCCAGCGTGAACACTCACAAGGAAAATAGGAGGCCGCACAGGCCACATCAGAGTCCGCAGGTGTGTAGTCTAAGACCCCGGATAGGGGGTTGACACTTGCACTAAGGCCGAAATGTGCGTTGTCGATGTGCTCCTTTTTGGTCGAAGATGACCCTTGGCACTGGGAGGTCGATAGGATACACCTTAAAAGGGGTGAGAAATTCAGTTTTTACAGCTGTTCTACTTTGAGACTGCCGAGAGTTTTTTTTCTTCGGAGCACTTCCCAAAATGGATGAATCTTTTGGTGCTCGGCCGATATTCCGAAAGTCTCCGATTGCCTCTTTCTGGCATGGATGCCGCCATGGCCATTCTGTGAAGCGATAGAAAAAAATCTAATAGTCATCCTTTTTGGAGCAGCTGTAACTTCCATTTCGTCGCCTTCTAAGTTCACAGAACTGTAAACTTCCATTTTTGGCACGAGGTGTTGTGGCCTAATCGGGACAGGTCCGATCAATGCCGACGGCGTCGGTATTCGGAACGCCACGTAAAAATCAATTTCTTCTCACTCTCGTCCGCCACGCCCCGGATCTCTAGTCCACATCCATTGCTGCTTTGTTTGATCACTGCGAATCCATGTTCTGCGTTGTCGAAACCCCTACGCTTCGTTCGTGGCTTCAGCGACCCGAAGTTCTTGGACATCTCGTTGCACCCTTTCGGGGTTGTTCAAAGGCAGATCTCTGTCTCTACCACGGCTCACTTTATGTTTCAGCGTTAACCCCGCATGCTGAAGCATCACTGGGTCGGCTGAGCCATGGTTTCATGCGACGAACAAAGGTCTTTGAAACAAAAACCGAAAAGAAAAACGTCTATGGTACAAAGTAACTTAGAGGTCCTCTTCGGAGGCGGTTCTACGAAGCAGTCATTCTTATGTGCTCACCATTTTGTTGAAAGGGAACTACGACTTCCTCTGCTTGGTGATCGACTGCGCTTCGACTGGGTGGGTCTTGCTTTTTGGCTAGTGAGCTTTTGTGTTACATAGATGTACTCTGCGCAGGGGAAGGATATAAAATCTGTCTGGGACTCTCAATGTCCAATCAAACTGCTTTCCCTCGCTTCAACGCTTAAAATCGAAGCTCCACTCAAAAAATGGCCTGTTACGCGCCCTGCCCCTCTGCTCCACAACATCGACTCCCCTACGCGCCGACTCCTGCTCTTGGAAGTCAACAGTCCGATGCAAGAGTAAATGACCAGCACGGGCCGTAATCATTCTCACTGCGTTGTGGCCTTGGCTATCCTGGCCAGGCTTGACAGGGTGTCTCGAGGTGCAACCGCCGGCTCAAGGGCACCTCGACTCCCATGCAAGGCGCGAATGATCCCGCGCAGACACGGGGAGGGAGCGTGTCATTTTCCGAATCATAGGACGTGCCCTCTCTTGTTGTATTGATGGCGGGAGTCGAACTGACACGCATCGTTTTCATCAGGAGCCCGTATACGTACACGTCAAGTGGTGCCGTGCAATTCCCGTCGTAAGGTGTACCCATCACACGGGTAGCCCTCGGCGTACAGATCCCCCTCGAACCTTGGGCGCTTCGTTGAGGTTCGCCGTCACTCCATCCGTCGCACTATCAATTTTGTGCCAGCTCGTCTTGAATTTCCGTACACAGAAATCACCCTCATCGCAACACTGGATGGTTGCACAGAACTGCGTGCGAATCGAGCACCTTGTTCTGCTTTCGCTCCAAAATGCATTCGAGGAAGTGTGGCAGGCGGACGTTGCGCTCGACCTTTGTTGATGGTACCGCCTCCAGCTTTTACTATTTATACTTTCCTCATAAATCGCGATTCGGACATGGTCAAAGGTATAGAGAGGTATAGAGTTGAAAAATTAGACATATTCATACAATATTTATAGAACGCTCGCTCCAGAATCCACATTCGCACTTGCCACTGTGCCGCTACCGCACTTCGAGATTCTGTCGCTGTTCCTTCAGCCACGGTCTCTATGACTCTGAGCGCAATTTTGCCCAAAATGTAAGTGCATAGCCTTGATTGAAGCCGAGTTTTCCCGAGGCCGCGTCATCCACGCGACTGGGATTTGCGAGCGGACTTGCGGAGATGTCAATGAAATGTGGTGATCGGCGCTGATCAGCGACAACCCTTCTGACTACTTCTGATCTCGGTTGCTGAGAATTCGGAATAGGTGCATCATAAGCGGGCGACCATTTCAAATCCTTTTCGTTGTGGATCCTTCACCCAGTCGAGGTTCCTGTTTCTTATGACTTTCGTCTCTTCGTCGCTCTAGCGGCCGTCCACTCGTTTATCCCACACACTCTCTTGACTCTCTTGTAACTATCCCCCCGACGACAACTTCCGTCTCCCCCCAACGGAATTACATCCAGGATGACGCAGCCCATGGCCAAGTCCGAGTCGCCCACTGACTCGCTCCAGCAACTCATTGTTATCCCTGCTCTTCCTTCCGACACGAATCCTCCGGATCCCGCCCCGAATCCAAGCAGCACGTCCACCATTACTTTCGACTCGACCACCGGGGCCGCACGAACCGTCAAGCCGAAACCTCGCACCAATGCTGCACGCCGTGCCTCGCACAACGCCGTCGAAAGGCTGCGTCGCGAGAATTTGAATGCCCGATTTCTCGTACGTGCCCCACTGATTTCTCCGTGAACCGTATCAATAAACAGCGTTGCGCGTCCAGGACTTGGCCTCCCTTCTTCCCAACCTCGCTAATATTCGGCGGCCCACGAAATCCAGCATCGTGAACAGCTGCATTGCCCACGTCCACGCTTCGCGGCGGCATCGATTCCTCGCTTCGCAGCAGCTCCGAGCGCTGCGGGACGAGTGCGAGTCCCTGCGTCGCGAGGCGAACGAATGGCGCGAGCGCGCCGGCATTATGCCTTTGCCCACGCCGAACCGCGGCGAGGTTTTTGAGATGGTCTTGGCCGGCGCGGAGTTCGAGCTCGAGGAGGGGGATCCACCGAGTGGGGAAGGGGAGGAGGAGGACTACGGTTCTGAGGAAGGCGGACACGGTGCACGCTACACCCACGAGGACCTCGCGCGTCTCGAGATGTACCACCAACAGCAACATCAGCAGCAGGGGCAGTTCCACTACGAGCACGCCCATCCACACGCCCATCACGCCCAGTTCCAGTCCCCGTTCGCACATAACGTTGCCCCGCCGCAGTCTGCGCACTCCGCCGGCGTCCCCGACCACTCTTGGCACGACGAGCACTCGTGGTACGACGATCACCCCCTCGCGCCGCACTCCGCACACGAGCCCGTCATGCGACACCCGTACATGCACCGGCTCCAGACGCATCTATCTCCTCATCAACAGCAGCTCGCATCGCAGGAGCAGCAGCTGTCGCCCTTGTTCCCCTCGTCCGAGTATCCGTACGATCCCCTGGCGCATCACCAGCTCCCTCATGGCCAGCAGATCCTCCTCCAGGACGAGGCACCGAAGTGGGAGTTCGTGCCGCACGGCCCGCACCCTCATCCCGGTCCCGGTCAGCGCCTCCACAGACAGAGTACACGGTAATCTAATCTCGCGATGTCTTTTCACGCCATGGACTTGTTTTACGGACACTCTCCTTCCCTTGCCATTTCGCTCCTCCCGGACGTTTACATCTGAAATGATCTTATGCGTTTCCGTATCGTGTAACCCATCCCTCGTCGTCCACGGCTTACAATACTGTAATACATCTTGTTTCACCTACGATTACCAACTCGGTATGACTGCAAATTAACTGTAATTATTAAATTCCACGTGAATTGACCGTTCGCTGAAAAATTACGAGAACGAGGATATGCGGAGAAATCATGTAAAACGTGGTTGATGGCCGCAGTTGACGTTAAAATGCGACGACTTGTGCGCCTTTTCTTTGCTTCCATGGTCGCTACAGTCCTCTGCCGATCCCGCGTTACTCGTTTATCGATGGTTAGCTGTGTTCAGTTCCTAAATAGAGGAGCGAACCTTTCACCGCCCTTCACCGGTTCTGAACGTGTCCGAAGACGGATGATCCAGTGTTGCGGGAGCCTCACAAAGGTGCAAGGCGGCAGGACCCTCCCACAAAGACGTCCGGCATTTTAAAAATTTCTTGCTGACATTTGGATAGACGGAAAGCTCAAGTCGGGCATACCGACTCCGGGAGTTACTTACTTAGCTGGATTTTTTATTTCACATGCACGATTTTGCAATTCGGCCCACGGGCCAAGGTCGTATCGGTATAGAGAATAAGCGGCTCACTGTCTTCTTCTTTTCCTCCATTTTTTTTCCCCGAATAGGTACCCACCATCTCAACATCGCTTCAGGGCGCAAATCCAAAATGGTTCCGGGCTCCATCCGGATCCTTCCGGACTCTGATCCGACAGTGGCTTGAGTCAGATTTTGGCTTTGGCTGTGCGGTTCTTTTCTTGCCGTCGACGACATGCGGTTCACTCGACTACAGCTTGGTGTCGCCATCGCGATTCCCTATACAACCCAGGCTGCCCAGGCTCCATTGCGCATCCCGCCCCACTCCGATGTCGACAGCTCAATTTTGGATCTCCGTACGCTGTGGGATGACCTCAGCATCCGTCCGCATGCCAACGCGACGGGAAATTTTCTCTTCGGAGGCGTCAACTCTCTATTGCTTCATTGGCCGAACACGAGGTACAGAAATGGTACATGTGTATGCGCTGTCCGTTTCCTGGGTAATAGCTTGATAGTACGTATGTGCAGGCCACAACATTGTACCTGGTACCATCCCCGTTGGAACGCTTCTCTACCATGGGCGCGCCGACGCGAACATGCCCACGATGCCAGATTGGACTGCCACAGACCCGGAACACTCGTATCACTTCTGCGGCGAGGCGAACTGGAAGGACAGGCCAGATGCCAAGGGGTGTTGGCATCTAACCATCGTGGCGACGCGGCCGCTTCGCGTGCTTTACCTCGATGGCTCGAGTGCCGCGAATATGAAGGACGGGACACTGGACGCGCAAGACCTTCTTCTATGGGGGAAGGTAGATCCCTCGCGGTGGCTGGATGAGCGGACGAGAATAGACAATTTTTGCGCGTGGGGAAGAGATTATGGGATCGATGGCTACCTGCGGTACTTTTCTCTCTGCCTTTTGTTCCTTGGCATTATCATATTTACGCTTTCTTAGGATGGAAATGGACTTGTAAGTCAACTTGGCAAATCGTCTGACGTACGAGTCGTTCAACCACCTAGTGAGGTCATGCTTTGCGATTTCAAGAACGGCGTTGAGCTCGTCTCCGCTGACTATATCGCCGCATGGCGGGCACGGTATATCACCCCACCTTGGGGTCCACCGCGTCCTCCGGATCAGGATTTACGCCACTGTTTGTCTTCAGAGAACGGAACGCGGTCGCTTGAGCAGCACCTCCTGCGCTTCGAGATGGTGCGCGCCGGGTCATGGCACAATCACTATCCAGGCGAAACGCGCGTCGTGCTCGATCTTGCGCATCTCGTCTCCTTCTACGATCTCACCCTCGTGCCATCCCTCGTCGCCCACCGTGCTGGCAAGGCGCGATGGGACCACCGGCTCCAAAATATCTCTGCGTCAGATCTCGTGGCCGTGAACGCACGCCTCAAAACTGCGCTCACCTCGCATAGCACGGAGATAGGGAGCGGAGTGGACTGGCGGACGCTCTTCCGCGTGCTAGTGGATCGCTACGCAGATCGCCTCGAAATGCTCGAATACCTTCTCAACACGACGACTCCTGCAAATGCACACGAACGCGCGACCGTCATCCAGCGGCAGCTCCGCGTTATCCTCACGCCTTACATCCTTTATTCCGCGCGCCCCTTATCTGATGCCTCTACATCCGATGCCTGGGCAACCCCGGTCTGGCGCGCCTGTGCGACACGGCATACCTCGCACATCCATATGCAGGCGGCTACGCTGACGACTTCTGAGAGGCTGCTACTCAGCGCGCTGGACGAGACGAACCGCGAAATTTGCCGCGTTGTTGTGCGGATGTGGGCCGCAGGCGTACACGCGGGACTCGATGCGCTGCTGCTTCCACACAAAGTGGAGGATGATTCCAAGCTTTCGGCCGTCGTGCGCGGATGGCGGACGGATGCGAGTGCGCTGATGGCGTGGCTTGACTGGAGCGTGTGGGTGAAGTGTCGGCCCGCATGTGGGTTTGAGGTGCGTTTTAACTCAGCTTCAAGCTAGCCGGTGCATCCACCGTCGTGGCTAATTTGCCTTCCACATTTGATGTTCTAACTGAAATTACAGGAAATGTGTTACTTGCCGACGTGGCCGTATTTCTGGGAGACCCTGGAGGATGCGGAGGACGAAAATGGGGAGTGGAAACGGCCGCAGCCTCGGTGTATCCGCCAGTTGGAGCCGTATTCGCGGCTGTAGACAAGACTTGGGTGTGTAAGCACGATTAAAGTTTGACTGTGGCTCAGGGACGCGGAGATAACAAATTACTGGCAGTTGCCTGTTCTTCTGGGAGGAGGGGATTCAAAAGGAGTTTACAGACCGGTTTATCGCTATGGAGGCGACAAACGACTTGCGAAAATTACTTGCCGTGATATGCCAGTGGTATCCCGTTGCCCGAGCGCGGTCTCTCTCACTTCAGGGTGTAACTGGTCTGAGCCCGAGGTTAAATTGAGTGCGTTTTCTTCGGCCGTTATTCGACAATGCTGTTCTTTCTTTCTGTGAAACATCGGAACCGGTTTTCAGCGTACACGCGTCGGCGTTCTACCGTACATGCACCAATCTGAAGGACATTCTTCTTATACAATGACCGTTGCAGGTTATTTTTCGTCAGGGGTTCTTGGTCGCGGTAATTATCGGAGACTTACCATTCTAGCGGGGACGCGTGATGGAGAGGAGGCGGGGACACGTTTCCGAGCCCCGATGACAATTCCGTTCTGGACGAAAGGCCACATCCTTACTATATCTATTTGGATGGACACAGGCAATTGTGGTATGAGATTATGGTGCGACGTGTTCGATGTTTGTCCCGCCATTTTAACACAAATTTCATCTTCACCCCGTATCCGCCCGCAACGATGCTTGGCCCCATGATTGGGCCAAGGCTCTTGAAAGTGTTCCGAGAACAGTATATGCATGCAACAAGGTGCAACTTATCCAAATAGTAAGCGGCTTTGTTAGTCTTCTGTATCGCTGCTAGCGGAGTGCCAATCTTCGTCGCCAGAAGCTTCCTCATCCTCCTTGCCTCCATGACCACTACTTTTGAACTCCCTCAGACATGCCTCCCAGAAGCGAATTAATTTCTCGTCAAATGCCTGAGGTGGCCCGCGAAAGTATGCCTCCTGGGCCAAGTGCTTCTGCCATCTCTCTTCGAGCTCTTCATCACTATACTTCTTTCCTGCTCGAACCATACTCTCCTTCAAATACCCCACCCAACGGTCAGTCAAGTCAGGTGGTGGGATAGGCGATGCCTGAAAAAGGTGTGAGAACAGCCTGTAATGCGTAATTGCTCACCCTGAGCCATTGAACGACGTCATGGAACTCAACAGGCTCAAGTCCATTCCCCGAAAAGACATCCCATGGCGGAATAAATTCCATGAGTTCTTTAAGCAGCTCGGGGTTTGATTGCGGAGAGCATCGACAACGTAGCGGCCCCATTTTCGAAAATGGGCCAACCAATCCCTGTGAATGCAAGTTTGTTAGTTAGAACCATAATTCACCCCATGTACCTACCAGAAAAACATGGGGAATTTTCCCTTTGCAATCCGCTGCATGAGCCGAAGCAATCCCCGAGCCAAGTCTCTGGAAACCATTGCCCTGGGATAGAGACTATCGAGTTCCTCGCAAATCTCGGGCAAAAAGAACAGCACGTAGAAAAAATCCAATCCCTGGCCTACGAATGGGCGTTGAGAACAAATGGACGCCCCAATATCTTCCCATGATAGATCTAACACAATGCGGATTTGATATGGTAGTTGTCTGAGAAGACCTATATGGTCCCACATAGTGCCTCGAAGGGAGAGAAGCAATTTGGTCTGAATGATGCGAAATAGTCCGGGTGACTGCGCCAGGAGCTTCCGATAGGAGGCCAGTATGGTCCGCGATTCACAACTCATTCGCGACTGCAAGGTGAGCAATGTTCGCAAGGGTGGGGCGCAAACATGGCGATCAGTCCTTTCTGGACACCATTGGTCGCACTTGTCGAGTAAAATGACACCGATCCGACTCGGATCCGGGATAAGTTCGTGCAAGTTGATGAAGCCATAATCATCCCAGCGACTGATCGAATCTTGAGGAATTGGGCGAATTCGCTGCAGAGAAGACTATCCGTGAGAAAAACAACTTTTACGGGAAAAAGGAAACAGACTTTCAACCATCTCATAAACTCATCCATTACATCACAGTCAACACCAAAGAAGAGGAAGAAATCCGGATTGACCAGTCGAAGAAGGGGCAAGAACTCCGGAGAAGGTGCAATAGAGATGATATATTGAATCCATTCTGTGGGGTGCATTAAGAGCCACCTGCAACTCGCAAATCAAGAGCCGACCGTTTCCGGCGAAGGGCAGAATGTGCACATACCAGCGGAATGAAAGCCTTTGATGGTTTTTTCGTGGATCGTCATATTTGTATGCAAGTGCTTTGAGGATTGAGCAGGCCAATTTTGCTCGGTGCTGTGGAGAACCAGCATAGAAAATTGACGACCTTTCTTCACTGTCCAAGAAATCGCGAAACGAGGCATGGTGCATCTCTATCGGTTTGTCGTCGTCAGACGGTAATTTGAGGACAGAGTGCAGGGGACGGAGAGTCAACGAAACCTCTCCAGGTTCAAGACCTAGCAGTTCCTCGATGTCCCTCACGACGATACTTGCCCCTCTGCATGCCGGATAGTGCATAAACACGCATAGTATCTCGCAAAGGCAGGGACGGTATCGGGCAGAAACACCCGATAAGATCTGCATGTATAGCTGATCAAGAGCCTCGAATGGTGATTCGGTGTCATGGGGGACCAGGTTCCGAGTGATGATTCTGTCCAGCTGCTGTGACGGCCGGGAATACTCGTCATCAACAAACTTGATGACTGTGGACGCATAGATGAAGTGGCCAGAAGATTTTTCAACTAGTATCTCCAGGGTTTCTAGCGAGGGCCAAGGACTTGTAATCTTTTGCATAGTCGTATGCTCGCGATGAATGCGTGAAAATTCATGCCGAAGGTAAGTCCGGACATCCTCGAACGACTGTTCAATATTGATGGAGTCGAAACGTCCCCGAAATGACTCCTCGTCGAACGTCTTTCGAATGTGTGGTTCCGGTCTGCTGGCCACAAGAATCCGAAGCGGAACGCCAGGGTCGTTGACAGCGGATGCTATTAAGCGCAGAATCTCTCGTTGGACATTGTTGTCCTCGCACTCATCCAACCCATCAACAAGGAGAATCGAGGGTGCGGCATCCTGGAATTGTTTACATGGCTCGAGGATCAGGTTGCGCAGTTGCACATCCATACCTCTCCCAAGAAGCGATGGATTTGTTTCGACGGTTCGCGAAATTGGATCCGTCAATTTGGGCCGATGGAGGGCAAGCTCGTATGCAAGCGTGGCGAAGAGCACTTTCGCGTTACCCCGAGTTGCGTGGCCCCGTTTAAAGAAAAAACCCGCCGCCCAGCCTTTCCGCATCTCGTAGCCGGCGACAAAGCGTCTGCATGACAGCTGATTTTCCGGCTCCCGCGGGGCCGTGCAGCCACAGTATTGAGTACTCTGAGTCCGAGTCCGTCGCCCAGTCATAAAGGTTGTCGAGCAGTTCTGTGCGTGTTTCAGGATGGCATTTTGGCTGAGAAAAACTTTCTGCAGAGTCGTAAAGTGCCTCCAAGGCGACGGCGCGATGGAGAATATGGATTCCTCCGCCGGAGTCACTACTGTCGTTGAGAAAAGGCGTCCAGGGCTTACACATTGCACCGACGTACTGATTATTCATGATGAACTGTTCGGTCTTAATATCATAATTCAGACTGGGACCCTGCCCGACGCCCCCACTACCACCGCTGCCCAGTTGGCGACCGTTTCCACCATGACCTCCTACGCCGCCTGGACAAAGCGATCAATACCAATCGCCTCGGGAGAAGCTATAATCGCACCATAGACATAAGTGTTAACTGTCCTGCAATCGTTCTCTCGCTTAGGCATGGGCGGTGTGGATCGTTGGACGGCTTTTCAGGGGGATTATCTCTATGCCAAACAACGGCGCGTCAGGTACCGCAGTATTTTCACAGGAGACAAAGCCGCTTAGGAGAATGAGGAGAATATAAGGCCACGTACATAGAGGTGGGGGACAAGACTGAGACGTGGTGGGGCGGTGCATAAAGCTGTGGGTGCCGCATGGAGGACGACAAGAAGACAGCGCGCACTTTCGCACGACAAATTGCCCAGCTTGTCAGGGCCTGTGATCCGGGTAGTTTTGTTTTGGTGGATGAACAAATCAAGGATAAATTTAAACGCATGGTACGAGTCATCCAACCTGGCCCAGACTCAGGACTGAGACGTACTTCGGTCTAGGGCGTAATCGGGCAGTGCTGATTTCGCTCGCTTCGTAAAGAAAATTCTGCAACAGTGCAGTAGACCGTCAGCTGCCGCAAGATTGAACCGCAGGGAGGTATTGAGACGAGTCTGACACCTGGGCCTTGACCCGTGGCGTGGGATTCGATACAATTAGTATAGGGATACAGCAATCGTCACAGCTAGGTTTTCATAAAATACTCGTGGTTTACTGAACTCTGGGCACCTCGACGTCTGTGACGCCGAGTTCGAGAAACGGGAGAGGTGGAGACTCGTCATTGTTATTCGGTGGTGGAGGGTTAGGTGCCGCCGACGGCATGGCAATTATAAGTGCGACCGTCGAGAGAGCTGAGGTAGATGTGGATGTAGGAGGGTTTACTTCTATCGGTGCATGTTTTGCAGAATTCTGCGACCGGGGGCCGACAGGGTGCAGGGATACGGGCTCATCGGGCTTTCAGAAATGGACCCTGAATATTACAGAAGAGGTGCGCACCATAATTTCGTGCCACAATTCTTGTGAATGTCCCTTCCCGTCCAAATATGCGTCATACATCTGCGGTCGTTTTTCGAGATCGTCCAGCACACGTGTGGGGTCGATGCGCGGGCGTCGATGCTCGAGGATACGTGCGCGAATACAGCAGAAGATGACAAGGATTAGGACGATGCCCACTGCTCCGCCGAGGGCGAATTCTGTGCATTCAAGCTGCAGTCAGAATCGGCAGTTCTTTTTGAGGAACTTAAGGGCACGTACCGTAAATCGCACTGAACACTGGAGGCGACATTAGCGATCAGTCTACTGGAGAGTGGTAGACGGCGGGTCCAGAAGACCTGCACGCCTGTCGTCCGCAGTCACGTCGGGAGTGGGAATCATAAGAAAGACACATGGCATGATAAGTATAAACCCGGCCATCACCATGAACGCCGAGCTTGTCTTAGGGACCTTCTTCTTCGACGTCCATCTGGTTTCCTCAGAGCTTCTTCAGAGCGGACACTGGCTCTGGGATTTTTCTCCTTTCTGGATACAATTGCTAGTAACTGCTCTTGGTTACCTTGTGCCTCAGCACTCAGCAGGTCACCATTGTTATCCGACAACTTGAGGGTATGGTCTTCATTTCTTGCCGTCGACGACATGCTGTTCATTCCGCTGCAGCTTTGTGTTGCCATCTTGAATTCCCTATACGACCCAGGCTGCTCAGCCTCTCTTGCACACTCCGCCCGTCCGATAGCCCAACTTTGGATCCACCTGTGCCGTGATCGATCTCGCGCATCTTGTCTCCTTTGACGACACCGCCCTCGCGCCATGCCTCGTCGCTCTCTGTGCCAGCAGATCGCGATGAGACCATGGGCTCCGCGTTAGACGTCGCAGCCGTGACCACGCGCCTCAAGGCAGCGCTCGCTCCTGAGCGAGGGAGTGGTGTTGACTGGCAGACACTTTCCCGCATCATTGTGGGTCGATACTCGGACCGCCTAGAAATGCTTGAGTACCTTCTCAACACGACTTACCCCCGCAAACACACAGGAATGTGTGACCAAACTTTTCATAATTCTCACGCCGTACATCCTTTATTCCGCGCGTCTACCATCCAATGCTACTACATTCAACGACGTGTGGGGGACCCCCTACATGCCACGTACATTTGCGCACAGCTCGCGACGTTGGCAGCTGAACGGCTGCTACTCCGCGCGCACGAACTACGAGATTTTCCGCCCTGCGCATGTGGGCAGCGGGCGTACATCCGGGACTCGATACACTACTGCTTCTGCACGAAGTGGAAAATTCTACTCTTTCGGCCGTCGTGCGTGGATGGCGGACAGAAGCTAGCGTGCTGATGGCATGACTTGACTGAAGCGTGCGGGCTCTAGGTGCGTTTTCTATCTCTGTTTCTCTCTACCTGATTTTCTGGGGCTTGCTTTCGGAGTTCTCGTTCTCACTAAGCTGGCTACTGAAAATGTGTTACTTGCCTACGTGGCCGTATTTTTGGAAGACCCTGGAAGGTGGAGAGGACGAGAATGAGGAGTGGAAACGGCCGCAGCAGCGGTGTATCTGCCAGTTGGAATAGTATTCACGTCTGTAGAAGATACTTGAATGAGATGTGCTAGCAGAATCAAAAATCGATTGTGGCTTACATACCCCGAGCTAACAAATCTCCTCTAGTTGCGTTCTAATTCCGCGCAGGCAATCGGGAAGCCGGCCGGAACTAACATAGAACATTGCTGACCTTCTTGAATATCCAGAAAGTCGCGAAACGAGGCATGATGAACCTCTATCGGTTCGTCGTCCTCGGAAGGCATTTTGAGGACAGAGTACAAGGGACGAAGAATCAACGAAACCTGGCCGGGTTTGAGACCTAGCAGATCCTCGATGTCCCTCACGACAATATGTAGCGGATAGTGCAAGACTACGCGAAGAATGTCGCAAAGATGCGGACGGTGTCGGGCAGCAACCGCTGAAAGGATTTGGATGTATATGGACTGACTTTTGAATAAGGATGTCCAGCTGCGTCGATGGCCGGGAATACTTGTCATCAACGAACTTGACAACTGTGGACGCATAGCTGAGGCAGCCAGAAAAATTCGTGCCGAAGGTAGCGGACATCCTCGAACGGCTGATAGATATTGACAGAGTCGAAAAATTCATGAAATGACTCTTCTTCGAACGTCTTTCGAATGTGAGGTTCTGGTCTACTGGCCAGCAGGATTCCTGCAATAGGTAATGAATATTATTACGCTTCGGAGAAGCTCTGATCACACCATAGATATAGTTATTAACTGTCTTGCAATCGCTCTCTCGGTAAGGCATGGCCGACTTTCCGAGGGGTTGTCTACGCAAAACAACGTCGTGTCACTTTCACCGGAGTTTACCCAAGAAACAACGCCGACTAGTGATGTTCTGGCTTTGGCTCGAGTTGGCTTTGGCGTGGCCTGGGACTCATCAAGGCTAAAGCCAAAGCCAAGCTGATTTCCCTGCCGAAAGCCGTGACCCCAAGCCAAGCTAAGCTAAAGCCAGGCCAAAGCCAACAATTTGGCCCTGGCCTAGCTTGAAATTTTCCGAGGCCAAGGCCAAGCCAAAAAAAGCCAAAGCCAAAGCCAGAACATCACTAACACCAACCCAAAGAATGCGAAGGATACCATGCCACGTAGAGGCGAATGGGCAAGGATGAGGCGTGAGGCAGGAGGGCTGCGGATGCCTTGTGACGAACGACAAGACAGCACGGACTTTCCACGCCGAATGTCCGGGCCTGAGATCATGTTCGATTTAGGTTTTGGCCTTGACAGGTGAGCAAGTCTTTGGTTGTCGACGCGGTTCCTCCCACTCTCACCTATACATAACGCATGGCCATCAGGAAAACCCTCCTTTGGCAATTTACCCCAATTTCCAAAGTGCCCACAAGATTTGGGGAATTGGGGGTAATTTCGGTAAATTACCTAGTTTACCTGGATTACCCTGATTGACGCACAAGCCAATCACATATGCTGCTCAAAATGTTCACCGTGATGTAAGTGGATAGGCATAAAAACTAGTGGGACAAATTCGACGGTCACTAGAATAGAATAGCATAACTGTGGCTGTCTGCCATGGAATTTACAAAGAATAGTGGACAATGTTCAAGTATGTTGCTGGAAGTCCAATCTTTTGGAGCAATAGGACCAAACTTTGGCAGTAGGTGAACGCTTCGCCGGATATTGGCCACGGGGACGATACTTGATATGCGAACTCCATTCTTGAGAGAACGCCTGATTTTGTACAGCAGATGGTGAGGTTCAGGCTCGGACGAAAATGGTGAGAACCATTCAACGTAGGCAAGATGCTTGGGAGGGACAATTCCAGCAGGAAATAACGCACCAACCACATGATGTGGGATTGAAAAGACAACTCGAACTTGTGCAACGCGATATCCTAGAAAATCAAACTCAATGGCTGAAAGAAAATCAAGAGGGTGGTTTGAAGCGAACCCTTTACACCTGACAACTCGCCAGTGCCATCATCAACAAGGACTGTATCAAAACGACCCGGAATTTTCTGGCCATCGGCGAGCTGGCGTGCAGGCTGTACATGAACGGCATCAATCACCGAGTCCGTAGGCCGCCCGCAGTATAAGGATCGGGGGTGGTGAATTTAATGCGATGGAAGACAGGAACGGTGTTGAATGGAAGATGAATATAACGGGATTTCGCCTCGACTTGAGGCAGAGAAAGGGCCGGATCGGAATGGTGAACAATGAATCGCGCAAGGGCTTCCCGCAGCTGTGTCGCCCCATAAGACCCGATGAGGTCCGTGATTTTGGTAGATTTTAGAGTTGGGTGTTTGATCATAACAAGCTGGCGCTCGTAGATGATACCGGGGTGCAAAGGGGTGGTGCCGGAGAGCCATCAAGTCTCCACTGGATGAACTTCTCGTGGCAAAATATCTTTTCCTTTCGCTCCAGCCATAAAGTCATTTGGGGGAACTCGTCCTTGAAATTGGTATATCTGTAGGCCTCCTTGGCAAGGTCGATGTGAGGCGCTCAGTATACTCCGTGTTGTAATTATCCGTCGTGCCATAGAGTTTTATGTACATGACATAGTGCTTGCACGAATGAAGCTTTGGCAGATTAAAATCGTTACGGATGCCCAGGTCGATGAAAATACCCTTATTCTGATGAAAAGAGTCCAAGGCATCAGCAAGAAGGGATAGAGTCTCGTCAGTATGCATCGGGTACTGTGCAAGATAGACGAAGTCGAGAATGCCGCGTACGGGAGAGAGGTTGTCAGGTAGGCGAATGTCGATGATGATTCCAAGAAGGAAGCGAGAGATCTGGTCATGCTCTTTCCCCGTCACCCGTGAAAGGTTTGAGATGCCCTTCATGAAAAGATGAATATTGTGATTTGGTGGGAGACGACGGCAGCGCGCATCAATTTCAGCCTCCCCGTAACATTCTACAAGCCATGCGATGAGACGTTTTACGATTCCTTGGTAGAGGTGAGGAAACAGTGGAGAGTCGTACGCCGAAACCAAAAAAAGTGACGGATCACTCACATAATTGGTTTGTATGGCTCAACAATCGCAGAAGTCCCAAAATGATGTTCGAGAGACCCCAATCCGCACCCCAAAGCTGCCAGTATGTTATTCTTTCTAGGTGTTGAATCTCACATCTAACATTATCCCAAGACTCGCAAGCCTGAGGGGGATGCCGGCGAGGTAAGCTTGTAAAAATTCAGCTGTGAATCTTGACTGATATCATCGAAGGGTGCTAAGGGGAGGTCCGTTCGCCAACAGAAAGCGGATCAAGAGGTCCGTATTCGAGCTCTGATAAACATCATACTGAATACCGCTTTAGAAACCCCACATCCATGATGCTCTCATCACCGACCCGAAGGCCAAGAAGCGCCGAAGCCATGCTATGCCGGAAGCAACGGTGGAGCTCCCCGAGGAAAGTTATCACCCATCAGCTCGCATCGTGTTTCCACCCCCAGGGAAGGATATCAGGCTGACAGACCAGTCACCGGAACTTCGCACAGTCCTTGACGGCGCCATCGACTTGGTCAGGATGGAATGCCTTCTTATCGACGGGTACCCGATCTTGAAGTCCAGGCCGGGAAACGCTAAGACGGCAATGCTTACTTTTGCGGGAGAAATGTCTGAGTTCGTCTACATTGTGGACCGACTCAGAACGGATCCTAGGTTCGCCCGCTGGTTGTGCAATATTGTATGTCTTTCGAGTCTGTTCTTTATTCATCTCTTGCTTTTCTGAACTTTCTCAGCCCATGGACCCGTTTAGTACCGTACGATCAGATGCCAAAAAACGTGCAACTATACTCGCGTCCGGCCACTACCGTTTTGGGCATCTTGACGCTGCTTCCACTAAAACTTTAGTTCAGGATCTCATTGACGGCCACAAGTATATATTTCCGCTTCATGCCGTGACGGTGAGTGCGGCTAGAGACTTATGACCGAGATTTCCTGACGCCTTGATAGGGACAAATCGATTTCTCACAGCCGTTCATGCATCCAGCACTCATCAAGCTCATGAAAGACGAATGGTTCAGCGGCAATTTTGCAACCCGGCATGCCAAGTACTTCAAGAGCAGTCGCCCGACTCATCCCGAAGCGGTGGAAATGCCAGACACCATCCTCGCCATGGCTGCAAATGCTGTAAGTCCCCCTGTTAAATTCGGAGTCAGGCTGATGACATCGGTATAGATGCTCGGAGCTCTTTCCGAACATCAATTGACTGGTACGCGTCAGGGCATCAAATTCACGGAGAGCGCCTACGAGGATTCATATCGCTATCATCTCAAAACCATCGCGACACAACGCAGCGCTGCGCCGAAGGCCTTTGCCAAGCTCCTTCATGCGATCTACCTGGCGGTGACGTGTGTCTGATAGTTCTTTATTTCACCGAAATGTTAATTGTATTGTCAGTGGCGTTGGTGTTAAGCCTGCGATTGCTGGGGCACCCACTACCCTCATTAAAATCATCGAGATCGATGATTCTGATTGAAACACTCTTCTCGCGACCCTCGTATTACTTATGTTCGAAATAAATACTTGTTTGTATATGCTACTGTCTTCATCCAATTAAAACGCATTTTGAATCATGTCTGCTGGATTGAATATGGTGTCTGAATTGTCTCAATAGCCCGGAAGTGCGCAAAGAATGTGGGGAAATGTCTGGTAACTAGGAGGTAATCCGTCCAAATCTGGCCGAATTTTTTTGGGACTGTTGTAAACTGGTAATGAGGGTAATGTCAGGTAAAGTCGGTAATTTCTCCAAATTCGGGGGTAAATTGCGGTAAATGGGGGTAATTACCAATGGAGGGTTTTCCCGATGTGGGTAGCAAGATTATGTGAGATCGGATAAATTAAAAAAAGTCGGCCTGCGACATCTTGGCAGCGAAGCAGATAGCGCAATAAAAGTAGCTTTGAAGTAGTTGGTTGGGTGCTATATGCGAACTAGTCCTCATACGTCAAGGTCAAGGTGTGGCGGATGCCGGCCGACAAATCACAGCAACAGAAGATCGGACATTTATCTTGAGCCGTAAGTGCTATTTCCTCCCGATTTATCTGCTCAAATTGTCAACCCGCCACACATCGCTCCGATTACACATAGCACTGGTTTGCTGGTTCGTATATAAGGACTGTCCGCTGCCTCTTTCCCACCTTTCTCATAATGCCCCGCCAACTTACTCTCACTGAATTCCGTGTAAACAATCTTATCTCCTGCTTGGAGTCTGCTATAATCCTCCTCGATGAAATTGACGTTGCATTTGGGACTCTATTTGTGCAAGCAATTTCAAATACCACTCGCTCCTTGATCACTGGATTGCAGGTAAGGTCGTTCTGGGAAGAAACTGTCCCGAATTGACTCGGTTTCCTAGAAAGCGAAGAAGAAGAAGGATGAATGCATCCAGTTCACGGAACAAGTCTATGAAGTACTCTATGCAATTATCAATCTCCACCTCAAATCCGAGACTCCTGGAAGCCTTTCACCAGCCACATTGGATCATGTTGGAAAATTCACAGTGTACACCAATGTTCCTGTATATTGTGGAGGATCTTTTACTGAGAGCTATCTTCTTAGAACACTGCACAAAATACATACATTTGTTGAAATGCAACAGGATGGCAACAAGATCAGACATTTCTTCCGCCAGAGTGAGATGAATACACTGCTCAAAGATTGTCAAGAGGGATTGCAGGATGCTCTTAAAACTTTCAAGGCAAGCAGTCCATTTTAAAATCGTTCCGCCCAGACAAGAACTAAACTGTGCTGCTGAAGATCGAATCCAGGGCCATACTTCTGGCAAACATCAGCGAGATGCAAAAGGAAGCTGAGAACATGCACAAAGAAGTGCTTGAATTAATTTCAACTCTTTCAGATGGAACAATATCAGACAGAGGTTCTTCCGTATGTGGTCTTCCAAACCTGAGTTGAGGTTGAGTCCTAATCACACAGCTAGATATATTACACATCCAGTGGATCACAACTCATGAGCTCAACATCCTTTTCAATATTGCCGGCCATGCCGGAGATATTCCATGGTCGTGATTCAGAACTAGAAGCCATTGTTTCGATGCTGTGCAAACAACCCGCCAGGATAACCATTCTTGGTGCGGGTGGAATGGGTAAAACGAGCCTTGCAAGAGCTGCTCTGCACCATCCGGATGTTTGTGGAAAATACGGGGAGCGATTCTTTGTCCCATGTGATTCTACAACCAGCAGTTTAGAAATTGCTGCCCTTGTTGGAGCTCATATTGGCCTAAAGCCGGGAAAAGACCTTACAAAACCAGTTGTGCAATATTTCAGCAGCAGACCAGCTTGTCTGTTGATTTTGGATAATCTTGAAACAACCTGGGAACCACTGACGTCTCGACGTGGTGTTGAGGAATTTCTATCTCTGCTTACAGATATCTCAGATCTAGCATTGTTGGTGAGCAGCTTGTCATGTTGGCAATTGCCTCCATTAATTTATTATTAGATCACAATGCGAGGTGCTGAACGGCCAGCAAGAGTTTGCTGGACTCATCCATTCCTACTGCCCTTACAGCCACTCTCAGATGATGCAGCCCTTCAAACTTTCAGTGACATTGTGGATAATGTCCTTGGAGCTGATGAAATTCAACAGCTTCTTGGTTTGACTAATAATCTGCCACTGGCAGTGGACCTCATTGGCCACTTGGTTGACTATGAAGGCAGTGCCAGTGTTCTTTCTCGCTGGGAGACCGAGAAAACCTCTCTCTTTTCAGTGGGTCATGATAGAAAATCAAACCTTGATGCCTCAATCAAAATGTCATTGGCAAGTCCTAGAATGACCTCTGGTGCCAGGAGTTTGTTGAGGCTTCTCTCCATCCTCCCTGATGGCCTCTCAGATATCGAGCTCCTCCAAAGCAAGCTTCCAATTGAAGACATTCTGGCATGCAAAGTGTTGCTAGGTACCTCGCTGGCATATAGTGATGACAAGAGACGAACAAAGTGCCTAGTGCCCATTCGAGAACACATGCAGCATTTCCAGCCTCCTCCCCAACTGCTTATTCGCCCTCTTCAAAAGCATTTCCACAAATTACTGAGCCTATATAACAGATATTATGGATCTATCACCATAACTGACCAGATGAATCAAATAACACAAAATCTTGGAAACCTGCACCAAGTTCTATTACAAGGTTTAGATCCACAAAATCTAGATCTTGCTGATACCATAGAATGCACTCTTTTTCTCAATGCCTTCTGCCGGCTGTCCAAAAGTACTTCTCATGTGTTGATGGATCATCTACCTCCTCTGGCTGGCACTCACAAATATAAACTAGAGATACAATTCATCATTGAGGTGCTGAATTCCAGAGGTTTTAAGACTATTGAAAATCCTGAACTATTGGTTTCCCGAGGGAGAGCCCTCTTCCAGCATTTCAATGATCCAGTCTTAGAGTGTGAGTAGAATAATGCATATCTGTTTCAAGCTCATATTCTTAATAGCTCGGTTGTATCATGCATGGGGAAACTTTTCTGTGTTTCATGCTGGAAGGTTAGCTGAGGGCACGCAATCTTTTCAAAAAGCACTTGCATTAGCAAAGTCTGCTGGAGACATAGAACTACAGTCATGCGAATTCACCAACTTTGCAGGTGTTAAGGAGATGAGTGCTGAATATCAGGAAGGCCAGATGGTTGCACAGGAGGCACAAAGGCTAGCCAAGCTTTCTGCAAATGCACATGATGAAGCAAGAGCACTGTGGGCTGAAGCACGATGCTGTATACATCTTGGCCAGTACAAGTACAGTATCATCCAGCTACAAAGAGCAAGACAGCTCCTGGGGCTTTGTGGTATGACCAATGGGGGTCCAATTCATTTGATTATGAATCTTGAAGCAGAGATACATTTCATGAAGTCAGAATATGCTGAGGCCAGAAAAATTCATACTTTGATTGCTCAGAATGTCCCTTTTCAGCAAGATCCATCTGAACATGCCTTTGCTCTTCTGTGTCTTATAGAAATTGATGTGGTCTGTGGTACACATGAAGATCATGTGTACCATGATTTAGAGAAGGCAAAGGGCTTGTTTAGTTCTGTTCAGGATATGCTTGGCATTACATATTGTGAAATGATACTAGCTGATCTCAAGCTTAGGGAACATGATTTCAAGACTGCAAAGGATATTTTCCAAAGATGTCTGCAAGGTTCTTGGGCAGTGGACAGTCAAGCTTCATTCTACTGCCTGGAGAGAATGGCAGATATTCAAAGATGGAACAGTGATAACTTTCATTGGACCTGTGTGCATGCCATAGTATATATGGCATATGCATCAAAATCACATGAGAAGTTGGCCCTGAACAAAGCCCTCAGCTTTCTTGCAGATGCATTTCTGTTGAATGGAGATGAAGTAACAGCCAAAATTCTCTTCCATGCAGCCTTGGAAGGCTTCACACACATGGATGTCCATCGCAGTAGGGCCATTTGCATGCTCCGTCTTGGTGATATAGCCAGGAATCAAGGAGACCATTTGAATGCAGTGGCACTTTGGACTGAGGCTCAGCCACTTCTTGAAAGATCACTTCAGGCAAAAGATGTTACTCAAGTTGCTAGTTGGCTTGCTGCCTTTGAGACTGAACATGTTGAAACTGTGGAGTGCCTTTCCCACCTGAATATTCTCTTGGAGAAGTTTCCAATGGCAGTAGGTACCATAATGGAGTAAATAATGATACCCTGGAGAAGGGCAGACAAATATTCCTTTATTGCTGGATAATTGTTGATATTGGTTTCCATTGCTGGGCTGTGGACAGTGATGTTATCCCCACTGATCAGTTGTAGTTCAACTGCCTGAGGTGCAAAACTACAGTCTACAATCTATTGTTTGTTCTTGCAGTTTTTCCACTTCAGACCACCCCTGGGCACCTATATGGAGTGAGCTTTCTACCTTGAGTTAACTAATCCAAGACAGGTCATGTTACACTAGGGCCCTCATCTGGCATGGGATGCCACATGTTTTGTGTAAAGTACCATGGAGTTTATGGGACATCTTACCTACTGCAGGTGGGCCAAGAAAAAGCTTTTGGGGTTTCCCATGAAACACAGACAATAAATTTGTGCATGCAAGTGTTGAGGGCTCCTGTGAAAATATATGACAGCTGCAATTCAAGATAAATCAAGTGCTGAATCAAGTCTCTTCAACCCAACCAAAACCCAATCAACCAAATATTCTGTCCTGTTCCCATAAGTGTTCCCATTTCTATATAATTCCATATAGTTGGCCCAATGCCCTGTAGAAGTCTGTTCCGTAAGAGTCCCAAATCACAGGTGTGTATATTCTGTCTTTAATACATGTTGTAGTGCCCTTTTATATACCATACATATTTGTGCTAGCTAAATAAATCTGAAATTAGTGTTTCTTTGATTTTGAAATATGTAATATGTCCCCTTTACGATTCCAGCCCTACAGCCTCCATCTGTTTGAAACAATTTTCCTAACTGAGTTGCTATCCCAGACAATGGCCTTTATTGTCCTGTTGTCCTGACACATTCTGGACCTCCCCCTGGTTGTATGACATGTCTATTGATGTGTCTCTATGGCTTGCATCATGTCTCTCACCATGTCTGTAACATGTTTTGAATTAACAATGATTGTGATCACGTGATCATCCATCATTGTTCCTCTTTTCACTGTTCTTTTATTTTGTCATCTAGTCTCTTCCTTCTACTCCTCACACTCTCAGTGACCATCCTCAGTTTCACACCTGTATTGATTCACCTCATTGTTTCAAATCCAATGAACTTTCTCTCTCTTGCTGACATTTTGTGTCACTGTCACCTCATGCACTTGGATTTGACCATTAGATGAGTTAAATCATAGGTCAGACAATACATTGAGATTATGAAATATTGTGCTAATGCAAGTAAAAGAAAGAGGGGCAAGGATTGGTTAAATTATGTGTTGAGGATCTATAGTTCAAGCCTGTTGAAGCAGCTGATTATATATTCCTTTGAAACCAATGAGCAATGTTATCAGTGGAGGCAGAAGTCAACACATGTGTTGGCTTTCTGGGATACAGTGCAAGAACAAGGACTCTTTGGTTCATATAAGTAGCTTATATGAGTTACATCAGGCACTGGTGGTTCAGTGATGCAAGGAATATATGCAGGGTTTGACTTAGAGAGCTTTGATGCCTCATTTGCTCTCTTTCGACATTTTTCAGCAGCCTCCTTGAATCTGATATACAGATAGTCAGTTGATGTTACTAATCATACAAAGAAATTGGTCAACATATGGCTACTGTCTTGCATGGGCTTTTACTATGCCTTGGGTTTGCTTCCTCCCCCATTGTCTCCTTACACCGCCTAAAACATTTGTACCCACCAATACTGGGCATATTATTACCTGTAGTGAGAGGTTGAGGGGTAGGGGGACTTGGAACTGAAGGCAGGGTTGGTGGGATGACAAGGGGTGGTGTCTCAATGCCACCAGCTGTGCTGGTCGCAGGCCCTGGGGGGAGGACTGTTTGTGATGAGAGGTGGGGGTGTTGGAACAGGTGGAGTGCCCCAGACAATGGAGGTATCCATAACTATACCTCCAGTCAGGAGTAAAACAAGAACAAATGACTTGGTATACCATATCACTCATCAATCTCATCAAGACAATTTCACCACATAAGGATATCTTCATGCTCAGATACAGTGTTTTGAGTTGAGCTGTGGCTGAGTGTTGGACTGATATTTTCTTGAACTGTAGGTGTGTTCTCATTGATGAATCCACCTGACAATACAGAATGAACGGATTTCTGTGGTAACATTTTGGTTGCCTCACTGGACAGCTCATCAGCTGAGTCCATTGATGAACCAACCAACCGGCTGAATGCAGAAGGCAGGAACAAGGGTGTGCAAGGTGGAACAACACAAAGCTCAAAACCTGGGCCTATCCACAGCAATGACAAGGGCTGGGGGCAAGAGCAACGAGGGACAAGCTAATCTGGAGTGAAAGGCATTGTGTATTCTGTTTTTTAAAGAAATACATGAAGTATATATATAATAAAATGAGAGATAATATAAATGTATATGGAAATTGGATCTTGAGTACAGTGAAATAAACTCGGGCCTCGGGCATCCAGGCAGTTGAACAGTTAGACAATTGTGCAGTCAGGAACATTGGTGAGAATGAGAGGTTGAATTTAATTAATATGTCACCGGCACGATCACTCCGTGGCTGTCCTTACGTGGTTCATTCCGTGGCCAGAGCGTGGTCATGCTCATCACCATGAAATCTTCTGTCTCAGAGTCTTTGTCAGGGATGAGGGAATAATCATCTGAACAACCTCCTTGCACTATCTAATTGTCAGAGCACTGGAGAAGACAATGATTCCAGGCTTACAATGCACAAATAAAGCATTGGGCTTGCAAGATACCTGGAACAATGGAGATCTCAGCTCTATGGCAATGTCTTGGCTGTACAGACCCTTGCTTACAATGCACAAATAAAGCATTGGGCTTGCAAGATACCTGGAACAATGGAGATCTCAGCTCTATGGCAATGTCTTGGCTGTACAGACCCTTGCATTCATGGAAGTGGCAGACTTTGTTGTAGACACCTTCATCCCAGGAGCACACTATTACAAGTGTTTGCAACATGATGATTGTTGGAAACCCAAGGCCTTTTCCAAGTCATTGCTTAGAAGGTCAAATCCAGTTGGGTCAAGAGACCATTAAGCAGGGTTGTTGCAAATCCAAAAGGTCAAGTCATTGGAGCTCACTCAATGGGCATAGGAAGAGATAACCTGGTGGGAGAGTATCTGTAAGGTGTGAAAGGCTCAGGTTATAGTGGACACCGTCTATAAAGACTGACCAGAAACTGGCTAAATCATACTGCAGACAGACCTGAAACTCACCATATTCCTGGAAGTCAGAAGTAATACCAAGACAATCAAATATATGGTTGGCTTGGGCCACCCAATCAGATGCAGAGAAATAATCAGTATATATTCCTCAGGGGTATTCATCTGTGACCTTATCAGAATTTACGCTATCATTGATGATGGTGATGAGCACTGCTCCTGTCTAAGCACCGATTCCATCATTTTGGTCAGATTTCCACGGTTCCCATCATTCCTGACTTCAACCATTGGTCTTCTGTTGTTTTTGGCATCCGGCATCCCCATTCCCGAGATTAACTCAATTCACAGAGTTGCCGAGAATTTACACTGGTTCAAGGAAGTTTCTCCTTTTATTTTATATTACACTTTTTACTATAAATACAGCTCATGTATTCTACTTCTACACAACACAGCTATACATCGCTTTTGCCCCCGTTTTGCATCTGAGCCTTCATCGTTGCTCAGTATGCTAGTTGCTGTCTAGATCTTGTCTTGTCCCTCATCGTCCACACCATCATACCTCTTTACCTCTTTCCTCACACCACCTACCTTTCATACAAGTCCTGAGAATGGGTTGGCCCACTTGCACAACATTTGTCTTGTGGTTGCCGTCCCCAGAGTTGGATGCCTGGTATTTTATATATCAGCTCGTGCTCAGCGGCACCGTCAGCATATCGATGTTAATCAGTGGGAGAAAACAAACGGAAAGATGCACCAGATCCAACCATTCTCAAGATTGAAATTCTGTTGTAATCCATCCTACCATTTGCTGTGATAATTAGGAAGACATCAGGTAAGGAAAAGGATTGAACACATGGGCCCCAATGACTCTGGACAATGGGGTCTTTTACCATCCAATCTTGGTCGGCAACTCCACAATTGGGTACATCGGCTATTTCAAATGAGCTTTCATATTGCAGACCAGGTAAATGACAGATGGACCCAAGTTGAAACATCTGTGGGGATCAATAAGCACTGTAACCTGCAGAGGTGAAAGTAACAAATGTCATTTTAATCTTGCAGGGACATTGAAGTGATTGTTTCCGCATCCTCTGGTGGATCCAAGACTGAGCTTCCAGATGGTCAGAAATCATCACAGATATCTACAAGAATGAGGGTACCAGTCTCATGGGGTGAGAGGTCAATGTGGAGACAGCCTGTTGAGGGCCGTATCCACACATTGTAGCTGGTCCAAGACTATGCCTACAGATAAGTTACACAGAGATCCACCAGAAATTTATTTTGCCAGGCCTTTGCTGGAAAGAGAGGATATATACTCGCTGTGTCAAAAAGTAACTGGAAATGGGTGTTTAATGAAACCAATTTGTAGTTTTTTATAATTTCAAGTACATGTACATATTCAGTAGCAAGTATGGCTGCTATTTGTAGCAATGACCACCTTGACAACAGCTGGCATCCTGTCCACAAAGTGATCAATTCCTGTGGTTGTGATTTAATCTCAACATGCTAAAATTGCCTTGCACAGCTGCACATATGTGCCTGGGCATGGGTTATATGCCCAGAGCTTGGTCTTTAGAATGTGCCAAGTTGGTTCAATGGATGAAACATCTGGAGAGGTGGGTGGATGGGGGAAATGGAGTGTCTGTCTACGAGAGACTATCTTCGACCTCCATCTGGTTTCCTCAGAGCTTCTTCAGAGCGGACACTGGCTCTGGGATTTTTTCTTTTCTGGAGTTACAATGCTAGTAACTGCTTTTGGTTACCTTGTGTCTCAGCACTCGGCAGGTCACCATGATATCCGATAACTTGAGGGTGCGGTCTTTGTTTCTTGCCGTCGACAACATGCCATTCACTCTGCTGCGGCTTTGTGTCGCCATCTTAAATTTCCCATACGACCCAGGCTGCTCAGCCTCCCTTGCACACTCCGCCCGATGCCAATAGCCTAACTTTGGATCCTTCTGTGCTGTGTCGATCTCCCGCATCTTGTCTCCTTTTGATGACACCGTCCTGGGCCATGCCTCGTCGCTTTCCGTACTGGCAGGCCGCGGTGAGACCATTGGCTCTACGTCAGATGTCGCGGCCATGATCATGCGCCTCAGGACAGCACTCACTCCAGTGGTGTTGACTGGCGGACACTTTCCCGCGTCATTGTGGATCGATACTCGGACCACCTAGAAATGCTTGAGTACCTTCTCAACACGATGAACCCAGCAAACGCACAGGGACGCGCGACCAAGCTCTGCATAATTCTCACGCCGTATATTCTTTATTCCGCGCGTCCACCATCCAATGTTATTACATTTAACGACGTGTGGGTGACGAATGCCGCGCACATTCGCACATAGCTCGTGAAGTTGACAGCGTTTGAACGGCTGCTACTTCGCGAGCATGAACTGCGAGATTTGCCGCATCGCCCTCCGCATGCGGGCGGCTGGCGTACACGGGACTCGATTCACTACTGCTTCCGCACGAGGTGGACGATTCTACTCTTTCGGCCGTCTTGCACGGATGGCGGACAGAAGCTAGCGCGCTGATCACATGGCTTGACTGGAGCGTATGGATGAAGAGTGTGGGTTCGTGGTGCATTTCAGCTTCCTGCCACTGTTTCTCTGTTTCGGAATTGTCGCTCTCATCACTGGAAATGTTTATAGGAACTGTGTTACTTGCCGACGTGGCCGTATTTCTGCGAGACATTGGTCCTTGGAAAATGTGGAGGACAAGAATGGGGATTTGAAACGCCCAGTCATGGCGTATCTGCCTGTCGGAGCCGTACTCACAGCAGTAGAAGTGAAGAGATGGTTAACAAAGTTACTTGGACAAACTAACTTAGCCTGCCACAAGTAACTTAAAGTTAACTTAAAGTAACTTGTGGCAGAGTAAGTTAATTTTGCACGTAAAAGTACAAGTTAATGATACCATCTGATGGCATAAGTAACTTTGTCGCAACTAACTTATACTAACTTGCTACTAACTTGGAGGGATTAGAGGGCCACAGAACACTTCTTAGGCAGGTAAGCATCCTCAAAACACATAAAATTGACCACAAGGACAATTATACAATGTTGATGCACTTCACTCCCACCTTACAGCTGCAGAATCCACTTGAACCCCCCTATTTCTCGAACTTGAGCCAAATTTTGGCACTCTAAATCCTCGAAATACATCATACCATGTTACCTCAGTAGTTTATCCCATGTTCAACCATTTTGGCACACTGTGCCTTGCTCACAAATGACTTGGCAAGTCCAAAGTAGTGCTGAACGGGCGAAAAAAAAAACCCAACAGCGCAATGTTCGGGAGAATTATTACGCCCCGGAGACACGGCCAGATGCATAAACATCAAAACTTGGCTTTTTGACCCTCTATCTCCCTCTATGGGCTCACACGATGCTTACTTGAGCCAATTGATGGTAAACGCAAATTTTGGCAGTAACTGATGCCATCTGATGGCATAGGTTACTTTTGCTGATCGCATTGATCTAACTTGGCGCGGCAAGTTACTTCCAAGTAACTTGCGGTAACTTGGGGGGACTTATAGTTGCTTTCCCTTTGCAAAGTCAATGGACCCTCAAAACTACTCGTTGGCGAAGACCTGGTGAACAAAATGTCCATATGCCGAAAAGATATCTTTAGTTAAACAATTGAGTGAATAATTGACTGGGCTTATCTACCTGGGGACCCACCACTCGCATTCAGATGGTTACGATGTCGCTTTCAAGGCCACTGTTTCATGCTCCTCAATTTTCTTGGATACTTTACACTCAGTGTTCTCGTAAAGCACCGAAACTCATCTGCTGACTGCATGACCCCTAGCCCAGATTGAACCTGTTTTTGGGTACTTGAACCATAGACTCTATGGAATGTCATTGAGACCAGTAGGAACTGTGGAAAGCCGATAAGATTCTCCCCCTTTTGTGACTGTTCCAAAAAACTTTGAAACTGCCGAGAATTTTTTCTCCAGAGTACTTTACAAAATGGATGGATCTTTTAGTGCTCGGCCGATGTTCCGAAAGTCCCTGGTGCCGCCATGTCCATTTTGGGAGGGGATACGACAGTCTCATCCTTTTTTGGAATAGCTGTAATATCCAAAAAAAATATCTCTCTGTACTGCCCGGTCCGGAGTGCATGTTCAAATATTCATTGAGTAATGACCAGAGTGAAAATGTACATTGCTGCATGCTCAAGCAGGCCTCAGCATGTTGAATAAAAGTGGCCACAGACTTTACTCAGGATGAGCAGAAGACCCTCGCAAACGCGCAGAGAATCGATTCAACAATTAGTATGTACTTGAACAATATCTGGATGGGAATCAATACAGCTAAAGAAAGAGAATTAAACTTAGTGGAGAGAATGTAAGGTACAAGGGGGAGGAAATACGAAATTGGACGCAGAGAATGCAAGAGGAACAGGAGTATACTGCATTGCTATGCCAGGTGGCGGCGGCGGCGGTGACAGCAAGTGACGGACTCGGATTCCAACGTAGTGTTGCCTCAAATCAATCCTGTAGTACCTAGGAGCCTTCACTCCTGCTCTACTGGGTGTTTGAACCACCCTTTCAGAACCGTATAAGTTAGCTGTCATACAAGTTACTTTCGCCACGCGTGGGAAAAGTTAAGTAAAGTAAAGTAAAGTTAGCCCCGCCAAGCCAAAGGGGCGATCAAAGTTAAAGTTACCTCTCACAAGTTACTTTTTCACTCTCAAGTGAAGACTTGGTGTGAGTGGAATCAAACTTAGATTACGGCTCACAGACCCCGAGCTAACAAATCTCCTTCAGTTGCGTAATCTTCTGGAATTTGAACTCGGGTGGCTGTTCCTTTTTTAGATTGCATTTCATCGTGAACGGCTCCTCTATAGATGCGGCTTTGGATCAAATAGAACACTGTCTTCTACATCCTAGGTTGATGTGGACGTACGACAATCCGCCTCTCCGATGTTCCGCCCCTAGAGTGATCGTTTTCGTTGTAACCGCTACCGGGGTGTGAAGGTTCGAGTCCTCTCGGGGTGAAGCACACAAATAAACAGAAGCTCAAAGGGAGGGAACACAGAGAACGGAGGTAAGTGCTCGTGTTCGAGGGGAAGTATTCTACAGTAGCCTATTTCTACGTGTGTTTAAATGGCTACGGGGTGAGTCAGAACGGGACTGCGGAATGAACTACGGAACTCCGGCGTAAGCTACGGAACTACGGCGTAAGTAGACGGGGACGGAGGGACGACTGCGGCGGCCCGAGTACACCGGGACCTTACACGGGGGGGAACCTGAGATTACCTTTTCATTCCGGTAATCACGATATAGCTCTTCGAATTAAACGGTACCGATGATTCCATTAACTCCGGGCCATTTCTCACACCCAACAGTCAGCGGAACGATTCCCGCTCTCTTCCTGTTCTGTCCGTGGGGGTGGGGTTCCTTGGAGTTACATTCAGCCTCAGGCATGAGCACAATATTTGAGGTTGTCCTTCGGGTATACAAGGGAACGTATCAGGGATCTCAGAACAATCTGATGGGAGAGGTTCCCTAGAGAAATGTGTGGCTGGTTTTCTGGACATCCTTTAAATTGTTCTGAAAAAAACAATATATGCATGCAAAAACGCGTAAATTGTCCGGATTATAAACTATTCATCATTGTTGTCGTCCTCGCCGCTACTAACTAAGTACCAATCTTCATCACCAGAAATCCCATCCTCCTCCGCACTTCCTCAACTGCCACTTGTGGGCTCATTCAAACACTCTTCCCAGCAGCGGAGTACTTTCTCGTCACATGGTCCGTGAAAGTACGCTTCTTCGGCCAAGTAGTTTTCCCACCGTTTTTCAAGTTCCTCGTCAGTGAAATTCATTTTTTCTCGAGCCATACTCTCCCTGAGATAGCCCTGCCAGCGGTCAAGCAAATCAGGTCGTGGATTGGGCGATTCCTGGAAAGATATGAGAACAGCTAATAGTGCGTAATGGCTCACCTTTAGCCATTGAACCACATCATGGAACTCAACAGGTTCAAGTCTTTCATAGTCCTCCGAAAAGACCTCAGGGTTTGATTGCGGAGAGCATCGAACGTAACGGCCCCATTCTCCAAAATGCCAGTCAGAATGTATCCGCAACCAACCCCGGTAGATAAAAGATTGTTAGCTGAAACCATGATTTCCACCATCACCTGTGGCCAGTGTAGGGCTCGTGCTTAGAAGGGATTCAGTGTCCCTTCGCCCCTAGTCTTCTGACAGCCACCAGTGGGCTCCTTAGCCGCAAATACTTCGAAATCATGCCGACGACACTTATTCTATTCTCACGCCAATTCCGTCTCTTTCGTACTCTCTTTTCTCGCTGTTTTCTCACTCTACGGCTCGGGACCAAAGTCATTCTCATCATTCACTCGACTGCTACCCGGATCACCGACCCGTTACAAGAACCTACGTGCCGGGTGTACTCCCCTTCCACAGCACGAGCCACTGAACTGGCTCAGGCTGGGGGCTGCGACATACATGAACAATGATAAATTTATCCTCTCCAATTTCCGCAAATTCCAGATAATTTCAATTCCACTCCAACTTTCTGCTCCACGTAGGTAGGTAGATAGGTATATTCCGGCGTGGTCCCATTAAGAGACAGCCAGGGCCAGTGCTACATACATGCGTCAGGTGTATGCTATGGATACCTTCGGTCTTTGACCACTTAATCACCTGAGTAACCCTTCTCTGCCTCCCGCAACTTGAAGCCAAAACAAATAAATGCCCGTGCAATTAATGAAACAGTACCAGATCCCCAGGGCCACATGGCCTCCAACCTCGGGTAGGAGGAAGTCTGCTATCCCAATGCCAACATACTTGGTGTGTTCGATCTCCGAAACATCGGCGCTTTAAGATATTCAACTGGATAAGAATCAGGATAAAATTATAGCCCAGCGTGGTCCCCATTTCTGGAACGTGCCAGGTTGTAGTCTACAATGTATCCATCCACAAACGGTTCTCCAATTCTGCAAGACGAATCGCCAACGTTGTCGAATGAAGTTGACTCACCCTGGTCGTTGCAAGCCATGAAAATTGTCATCCATAGCGCGACTTCCCATAGCCGAGGCTCGGACGTAACGGCCTGCTGTCACCTCTACCATTCTATGTCATCTCAGCCTCTTATGTGGTTCTACGCAGTGTTTTGGGGACTTTACAAGGCGTTTCGATATTGCATGATAGGAGTCAAGATTAAGAGATTTCACGTATTCTGAAATTTGTTTCGTCGTGGATGACATCGAAATGGAATCTCGGTGGTGGGAGCTCAATTTCAGTGCAGCTCAATTTGCATCATTCATCAGTCTTTGAACTGACTGTAATCGCAGAAGATCTCTCTCTCTCATTCTCCTCTTCGAAGTCTTGAATTCATATGCTTCTTGCACATCGTCGTTCGAGGTCGGTCTTGAAAGCCTCCGAATCAGTTGTACAGACGCACCTCCTCCGAAAGTCACTCCCGTGGTGAAATTTTTGCTCTCTTCATAGTGAAATTGAGAGCATGAAACATGCCGAAATAGCGTCCCCGAGTCAGTGTGAGCGCTGAACATATGGGGATTCATTTTCGCACTATTTCAACAGTTAAGTTAGACTGGCTACACTCGTAGTAAGCATCTGTTCACTCACACGCTCCTCGACGACCTGCTTCCCGTATCGCTTTGAAGCATTTGTCGTGTGAAACTGGCCTCATCGTGGATTACAGAAATCTTTCTGAGCTGTGTTCGAAACTGAGCAGAAGTCAAATTGCGGTCAAAGCATACCTGCACAGTATCTCCTACCCTCAGCCCGCCGCTGTACTAGTACTTTTGGGCCATGGCCAACGGACAGTGAGATTACGAGGTTTCGGAACCTAACCTACTAGCCAGAACAAAGCGCGTCCAACGATCCACATTGGTAGGAAGAACCGGTGAACGCCTACAATTAATACGGAAGTCGCTTACCTACAGGAAGGGATACTCTTAAATTCCACTAACACATAAATGGATGTCAGGCTTGGGCAGAGCTTAGCCGAGGCCAAGGCCACAGAGTCTGGATCCTTAGTCTTAGATTCCCTTCGCCAGTGATTCGATTCCGAAGCGTACGAAACGCAAACTTCAAAACTTTCGGGAAAAATCCCGAGGTATCAAGAGAATTCACAGCGACTCAGAAGCGAGACTGGAGGAGAAGAACATACTGCAATGCAATGCAAAGCGGGCCGGAATTCCATACGTTGTCCGGGTAATTGAGCTCAGCGAGTGATCCTGAAGTCGTTTTTGGTTACCGGCCTTTCGAAGTGATCGAATTTGCAACAGAGCAGTAGGCTGTTTATTGCCGAAAAACCGAATCTGACATCCGGGCCTGGAGTCGTGAGGGATTTGATACATTTAGAATAGGGATACAGTAATCGGCACAGGTAAGTTTTCATGGAATATTCTTCTCGTGGTTACTGATCTCTGGGCACCTCAACGTCTGCGACGCCGAGTTCAAGCTGCGGTAGAGGTGGAGGCTCGTCATCGTCATTATCCAGATCCCTTGGGGTATCTGGCGGTGGAGGGTTAGGTGTAGGCGACGGCATGGCGATTATAAGTGCGACCGTCGATAGAGCAGATGTGGATATGGGAGGGTTTACTTCCGTTGGTGCATGTTTTGAGGGATTCTGCGACCAAGAGCCGACTGGATGGAGAGATACGGGCTTGTTATGCATTTAGGAATGGATCACGAATATATCAAAGAAAGTGTGCGCACCATGATATCGTGCCATAACTCTGAATCTCCCTTTCTATCCAAATACGCGTCATAGATCTGAGGTCGTTGTTCGAGATCGTCCAGCGCGCGCGTGGGGTCGATGCGCGGGCGTCGGCGTTCGAGGAAGCGTGCGCGGATACAGAGGAGGATGACGAGGATTAGGATGACACCCACTGCCCCGCCGAGTGCGTACTCTATGCATTCAAGCCGCAGTCAAAATTGGGGGTTCTGTTTGGAGAAGGGTACGTACGACTGAGCAATGGAGAGACCATTAGCGGTCAGTCTGCTGGAGAGTAGTGGACGGTGGGTCCAAGAGGCGTGCGTGTCTGTTATTAGCATCGTCCGCAGTCGTTGTCCGAGAGTGGGAACTTGGGATGAGAAAGACAAATGACATAATAATTATAAAGCCGGCCATCAGTGATTCACCGTGAACGCCGAGCTCCTTTCGCTCTTCTCCTTTGACGTTCATCTCCGATTCTTCCTGGTTTCCTCAGAGTGGACGCTGGCTCTGGGATCTTGCTGCTTCCTGGACTGCCAATGTTCAATAACTACTCTGCGCCTCCTTTGTGATATTGCCATCCCTCTCTGGCAGAACACCGTGGTTCGTACTGTCTCGTCGTTTTACCAGTGCACTGGATTTTTGTTTGTCACAATCCCGCTCTTGACCTGCCAACCACCTTCTGGTCGCAACACTTCTCCCTTATTCCACCTGCCACCTCACTGCGTATCGATTCCTTGCTTCGACTTTCAACTCAACATCTTGTCTCCGTTTCCTCAACTGCCTACGTTGATCGGAGGCACACCGAGGGTCGTCCATTCGAACTTGAACATGGTGATACTTAGCCGCCTGCAGGTCGTCAAAGTTTCCTTCCCACCTGTATCCATCCCACGTCATGATCCGCCTACATGCACTGTTTTCTCTTGACTTCCTTCGACTCGTAACCGCTGCTCTCACCACCATCTGCTAATGGCCCCTTATCGTACGTCACCCTTCCTTTCATCCCTCCCACTACGCTGATTCCCACTCGACTGTAAAACAGGGACTATGGTTCATGCAGAGTACATCTTCGGCGGCGTGATAGCCCTCATTGCGCTCCTCGGCATCACTCTCTGTCTCTGGATAGAGACGGTATCATGAGTTAGGCATCGACAGAAGTAGACATGTGAGAGAAGGACTGTCGAGGGTATATTTACTGGGTGCGAAATAAAATTAGTTTTGCTGCACCGTCGGGCTGATGATAAGCCCAAGAGGAGCGCCACCACGATGAGGGGTTACGATGAGCTCGACAGCATTGCCAGAGACAAAGGTGTCGGATGTGGGGTTGGAGGTAAAAGGAAGGCGGGAGGGACCTGGAGTAGGCATCCGGCGACGGCTGATGGGGCGACGAGAAGGGCTCGGAGTGGGTGTGCGGCGCTGATAGGGGGTAGGGGAGTGCCTGCGTTGCTTTTTCTGGGTCAGTGGTTGAAGTCGGTGGCGTCAGATGGGGCATCTGTTTCCCAGAAGGTCGCAGCACCGCCATCCGGATACTGTTGCTCAATGCACACCTTCCCACCCACATGTTGAAGGCTGTCGCGCTCCTCAAACGTGGTGTGACCCGACCCTTACCACGACGCCGGTGACGAGAGGGGCTACATGAACGGCCGTAACCGCGAGATCGCCCGCGTACAGCTTGGTCAAGCCGCGCAGCCCAGGTGCGTTCCATGTCCGCCCGATCACGCTCACGCTTCAGGTCGTTGTTCTCCTGCTGCGCAGCGGCGAGGTCCCTGCAAAGAGCATCGACTTGCGCGGACAGTGTCATGAGCTGTGTCCGCTCAAACGAGTGGTGCACACGGGCATCGTCACGGTCCCGCAATGTAGCTGGGTCGAGGCTGCGCACAATTTTGGTGACAGCATCAGCAGCAGATGCGCGGGGACGGCGGAGAGTCGGACTGGGCGCACGGGCTCAACGACCTTGGGGACGTCCGAGTTGTTGTTGTTGTTGTTGTTGTTGAGGTCACTGTTGTCGTCGACCTCGCGTGTACCGGCCTTGGTGTTGATGAGATCCTCGATCTCATGCGCCCGCTTGACCTCTGGAGGACACTCGCCCTGGCCAGTGGGCTTCTTCTGCTTGGTGTACTACATAAAGCATCAGCGATTGATGATTAAGATAGGTAAAACACAACGCACCGACTGGTACTTCGCTTTAAGAGAAGATGCAACCCACTCCGGGCGCCCCAAAGACAGGACGGCCTCATTGTACACCTCCTCAACAGCCTTCCAACCCTTCTCCCCAGTTGGAAGGACCGCCTCGACGGCGTCAAACAGTGCATCCTTGTCAGCTTTACTGTAATTCGGAGCACCGCCGCGACCAGGGCGAGTCTTCCTGTGGGCATCGTCGTCGGAAGAAAGGGCACGCCCCTTTCCCTTGCCCTTGCTCTTTTTGGACTTAAGCGGGGCCTTGGCGCGAACGTCCTGCTTTTTTGAACGAGAGCGGTGGTCGTGCTCGACCCTGTGCCGGGGATGAACAAAGGCGGCATGCTCGCGATCATCGCGTAGCAGAGCTGGATCGATAGGGATTGACTGGGAGTTGGCGGTGGTGACGGGCCTGATGGAGAACTGGTATTGCTCCTGTTGAACAGTCAGCAATTAAAGGGGTAGGGGACAACAGGCGAACGCACCGCTGGGTTAACGGGCCCGTCAGGTCCACGCCCATCATGCCCGCGATACCCTTGAGTTGCGTAGCTGGGGTTCGCAAGAGGTGTCTGGAAAGGTGCCGGGCTCTGCTGCGACGAAGTAAGTATCCTGCTGCCAATGCTACAGCCATGAACTCACCGCAGTCATGGTAGCATACGTAGGTCCATGCCAATTCAGTGGTGGCCCATTACGCGGGTCCTGATGGGTGGCAGGGGTATTGAGGTGTGATGCACTGAAATGCGAGGGAGGGATGTCGCTTGGGTGCACCATGAGAGTGGAATGCGAAAATTGAAGATTTAAGACGCACTTTATACCCTAAAATCCTGCTCGTTCGGCGTATTCGGATGGAATATTTTGTTGGTTAAGAGATAGCGTGCAGAAAATTAAGGTTGGGCCTATCGGGTTGCACCCTGCAGTATTGTGGATCGGTCTTAGTTGGAGGGCTCCCAATGAGGGCGACGAAAAACTCGCCAAGACAGCAATGTGCAGGTACGCGGCGGTGGTCCCGCCTTCACGTGAATCCCGATCGCATGGCGGAGGCGTGGTGAGCGCTGTGAGCCGCGAGCCGCTGATGGTATACAGACGAGCGACCAGTGATATCAGCACTTGTGATTTAATTTTGACACAAGTTCATGTGTTGAAAAAATTAATTTTTTACACAAATTGCTGTAAAGTTTACAATGCGAGGTGGTACAAGATAATTTAATCAGCAAATCCGGCCTTGTACCGTCGAGTCTCCCCAGATTTAATCTAAGTTCGGTTGCATATTCAATTCAATTCGCAAATGGAATCCACAAATTAATCGCACCTGAGATTAACTGGTCTGTTGTGCCGTGAAACTCAAACTTGATTAATCACACCACCTTGATCCGCATGCGATGAGCCAGGTGCCGGAATCAAATCCAAGATTAATACTTATTTGATCTCGGATTAACTGCCACTCACATGAAGGCCGGAATTTCAAGATTAATTCGGCATTGACGTATATCTCGGACAAAGTCGGCATCTAGGTTGTGTCATACTGAATATAATCTATCTGAAACTTAGATAAGCAGAAAATCAATCAGAATCAAATCAACCCACCAAGCGGATAACTCGCCAGAATTGAACTTGAGGTTCGTATGAATCTAATCCCAGATTAATCTACCACTTTCTCTGACCAAAAGAAGGAACTCACGCAGATTAAACTGAGGCCCGGCACGCCCGCGAGGTCCGCATCTGGATCAAAATGAGATGCGGGAATTGATGGAACCGAGAATCGATATGCCAAGCAGTCGATGATTCAGCCGGACTTAGCCACACGTGTGAAAGGCACGACTGCTGAATAAATTGGAATTGGTGAGACTAAGTACAACGGGATTCTATCTGAGATAATGGATCAGCAGCGGAATAAATCTGAGTCAAGTGAGCCTACCAAAATTCCTCTTCATACCATCCCGGACCTGACCGAATAATCCGTTTCTGCGGTGCCCGCCGTGCAGGTTGCTGATTCAATTTCGTGTTTTCCTTCTTGCGGGAGCTACGGCGGCGCGGTTCCTGGTGATTTTCGCCTCGGGAGATCTTTGTTGCACGTTCTGAGCCCGTCGATGGATCGGCTTTACGTTTCCGCTCTCGCTTCAGCTCACCCTTATTCGCATCGCGATTCGCTTCCGACGCCAAGGTGTTTGTCGGTGAGTCCGAAAGAGGCATCGCGGGAGGATCGGCTGGCATGTTGAGCAGTCCGAAGGCGGGCTGGGGCAGGGCCACGGGAGGGCCAACGAAGGGCGGTTGAGCTTCAAGACATCCAGCGGCGGGAGCCGGAGTCGCAGGAAGGCTGACAACGGGCGGCGGGGTGGGTGGCTCAGTCCCAGAAGGCCTGGCGTTGTTAGATGGGCTTGTGGGGGTGACGACAGGCGGCAATGGGGCCGGCACATCGGCCGGCAGTTGACCGGCGACAAAATCAAGGGCAGGCGGCTGGCCTGTGGAAGAACCAGTGGTGAGAGGCGGGCTCTCGGGAAGGTCAAGGACAGGCGGCGGCGTGGTGGGAAGGACACCAGCCGCTAGCTCGGTTGTTGTGCCGTCGTCCACTACGGCATTGACGGAGTCTGCGGGCAGTGAGATAAGCGATGTGGCAGGTGGCATGGTCGGGGTTATCCTACCGGTAGGGATCACGTCCGACTCGACCAGCGTACTCGCGTCATGATCTGCTCTGATCTCCGTGGTCTGTTCGCCCCGTAATTTGTGCCTGGAGCAGGAGCTCATAGAAGTCACGCAGCTGGTCTGAGTTCGCCTTCTCAAGGTCGATCTCAAGGTGGCCCGGGATCTCGAGAGCAATGGCCTGCCCACGGAAACCTAGTCATCGGCGTTAGCGATTGTAATGTTGCTCAGCTGACGGCTGACCTGCAGTCGTCTCTGCTGCATATTCCTTCAGCAGCTGCCTCAATACATCGACGGGTGTTTTGTCAACATCGAGAGTCGGCACGTGCACGCTGCCAGTTTTGTGAACTTCCAGAGCGGGTATTGAGGCGGTGTTGTCATCGGTTGTCCCATATTCATCAGGCTATGGGTCGCTTCCGAGTCAAAATGAATCTTACCGTGAAGGACTTCCGTGGCCCAAGAATTGAAATTGGCCACTTCCTCGTTTTCATGCACAGAGCTATAGGGTACTACCGACTGCTTTGGCCCGAGTGAGAGGCTGCAACAGATCGATCAGTAAGAATGTAGACATGTGGAAGGAAACACACCAGAATGTAGCCGTCTGCCCTGCTGAATTTTTGAATCCAGCACGCACAAAAAACGCCATGTCACCGTGCCCACCCCAAGTGTGACCCATCACCGACTTGAGCCGCTTCATGACGGCAAGGTGGACGGTTTTCTGGTTGCTGCGAATAGTTACTATGTGACCCGGGATCTCGTGCAGAGTGCGTACCTAATGATATCCATCTTGGTGGGTCCGGCGGCGATGCGCTCATTCTCGAGCCTCGCTGCGTCCTCCATCTCTTGTCTCACAGCATCGTCACAGCCCTTGTACATCTCACGAGCGGTGGAGTTGCGGACAGCCAACTCATGCGTGCGCGGGATTGTGTCCCCTTTCGCTTTTGCCGCGCTGAGTTTCGCGTTGGTGCGTTGGGCGATCTCCGAGCCGTGAGTTCGGCGATAGACGCTGAGGCCGCAAACGGCGCGCGGCTTGTCGACCGCAGGAGTCGCCGCCGCTTCCATCTTGACATTGCGGGATGGGTTGTCAGTGGTGTCATAGTGATTTTTGAGCATGAGCCAGAATTTCTGAGCTCATCAGAACCAATGCCGAGAGAAAAAATGCCACACACATGTTTGAAGTCACCCATATTATATCCCTTCCCCTCGAAGTCCCAGGTCTTCTCGAACTCTTTGAGGAGCACCGACGTCGCGTACCTCTCCCGGGAGCCACTGAATGTCTTGTTGTTGATGCCATCGAGGTACAAGGGATAAATGTTGTTGAGGATCCAGCTGCGCACCGGATCGTCCTTGAGGCCCAGAGCTCTGTAGGACCTGGCGTCCATTTTCTTCCATATTTCTTTGTCAGTGCTGTTCGGGGTAGTTGGAGGTGCGAGAGAGTCCGAGAAATCGAGGGAATTGTTCAGAGTGGAAGCCATTGCACTGGGGGGTATGGTGAATGCAGGGAGGTGTGAAGCTTGGACTTTTGTCAGACCTGACACACAGGCAAAATACGCGATGGTTGCGGTATTTTCGGCACTTTACACCTCATGCGATGACATGTAGCATTTTTGATTTATTCTGCGTGTTCACGAAGCGGGATTAGTCTAACAAGGTTCATGCAATCTGAACACAAGAAAATGAACCCTGTCAGTACATGTTCCAGAAGTGAAGAGGTGAAGAGCCGCCACAGGTCGCTCCGCCGGGACTCAGGACTCATATCCGCGTACAAAGGCAATCGATCGGTACATGCACTTTGTTGCGGTGCAAATGCAAACAAATATTGTTCAATTTGTGCTACGGTGATGGTGATGCCGGGTTAATATGTAAACTTTTGAAGCCAAAAATAGTCAAAAACAGATATTGGGGAATTGATATATCATCAGCCTCTCGGGAGAGATCCATCGTGTTATATCAGGATCTCTTCCCCAGAGGCGGATGTGATACATCACCCAGAGCTGTTGACAGCTCCGATGATTTTCCGCATGCTCACTGCCATTCTCTCGCTTAGCTTCGCTCTCCCGCGCACAGCCTGGAAGAATCGGAGTTTCGGCAAGATTCAGAAGAGTACGGAACCACAAACTTGTTTGCCGTTGTAATTGATCAAGAATGCTGGTGTAAATCGGAAACACCAAGAAACCGTGCCATTATGTTGATCCACCTCAAGTTCGGATCCGTGAACTTATGGTGGTGAGCCAAACATTATAAACGTCATAACATGAAATCCATGTGAGTCCGCGACGGCCAGTATAAATCGGAAACCTGTGACGATAAAAATTGCAAACACAATAACATGAAATCCATGTAAGTTCCTGACGGCGTCTGTCATCTCAACAGATCATATGAACATCTGACAGGTAGGTAAGGCTCCAACTCAAGAACTGAACATGGACCTGAACAAGTTCACAAGGTGACAGGTGCCACCCCATGAACCCACAGTCGTATTACTACAATATATCCGAGCGGTTCTTTTGTGGACAGGGATTCAATTTGTAACACAGGGCTCTGGTGATTCATGCCGCCGAGAAAACAAATTAAATGTTATAAACAAATGGAATACAGGATTAGTGCTGGCAAGGCTCGGTCTCGGTTCGGTTCAGGTTCAGGGCCGTTTGCCCTGAATGCCGAACCTGAATGCGGTTTTCGGTTCGGGCAACTTCTGAACCTTGAACCTGGACATGTGTATGTATAACTCCTGCACAGTTGATGCAGGCTGTACTGTGCGCAATCAGGGCACATGCCCGCTCACGCAGTAAATAACCAGCTATTATTATTATTATGCCCATAGAATATATCTGTTTGGCATCTCATCAGAAACAGGACTTTGAATAGTCGTTACCACATGCAATGTCGAAATGCGTGCTTGCAAAGCGTGAGAATTTCCTCGGCCTTCTCGGAGCTCAGACATTTGAGGCAACTTCCTGGCGATTGATGATGGAGTTAGACTCCCAGCGCAGTCGAGTGAGTCCAACTTCGTCAGTACAGCTCCCCAATAATCCATTTGGCTGAATATCCCATTTTTACCCAGCTTTTCTCGATTTTGGTATATTTCTGCTTAGTTGTCAAGCTCTACAGAGCCTCAACTAAGTCATATTTTTTGAATTATTGGAGTTCTTAGAGATGTTCTCAGTTGCAGATCACAGAAAACATGGAACTTATGACCCAACCGTATTCTTTGGTTATGTGTAAAAGCGAAATGATGCCGGCAGGCCGGCTCACCTCATGGCCTCGGCCATGATTTTTTGAATTTTTTTCTTTTCGAGGAAATGCCATTAATTTTGTAGATGTACAATACACTGTACACGTGCACCGCTGCTTGCTTACACCCAATTTAATGCTCTGAATTGCCAGTCTTGTATCACGGGAACTTAAATTTATCAACAAAAGTTGCGCACGAAAAGTAGGGTGGGCGCCATGTCTATCTTGCGCGGAACTTGTGTCAATGTGGGGCGGGAATCACCGATTTCTCCGCAGAGTTAATTGTGGGATTATCTTTATCAATTTAGCGCGGAAGGCGTCAAACCGCCTATCTGTGGGGCGGAAACTCCGAGATCACATATAAATAGGGCGCGGGAATGAATGTGCACTTAGACCGCCATACAATCCTTCCAAAGTGTGTTGAATACACCTATTGCCGGCACCACACAAAAATATACCCTGATCACATCTGGGGTACAAAGCCTGGGAATCCGGGTTTCCAAATAGAACATTTTTTCAATGGCCCTGCACCATGTGTTGGCCATGCGGATGCCGCATGCTAATTAGTGTTCAGGGCTCGAGCTCAGTAGTATTGCTTCGTACAAACCCTGGGAATCTGGATTTCTAAATGGAACATTTTTTCAATGGCCTTGTACTATGTGGCTTGTACTATGTGTTAGCAGTGCGGATACCACATGCTAATTAGTGTTCAGGGCTCGTGCTCAGCATTGTTGCTTCGTAGGTTTCCAAATAGAACAGTTTTTCAATGGCCTTGCACCACATGTTGGCAGTGCGGATGCCGCGTGATAATTAGTATTCAAGGCTCAAGCTCAGCATTGTTGCTTCATTTGCCTCCTGTCATCCTTTCCCCTTCACAATGTCCAAACGCAACAGTGACACTCCCGGACATGAACCCAAGCGCCATCGGGGCAGTAACTACAGAGCCACTGGTGTTCGCTTTGCTGTGCCGGTTGACCCGCCTCCACCATCCTCAGCTCATGTCATCGCTCCTGTATCTTCTGCAGCCCCAGTGGAACAACTCTCCATACCCCGCGCCTCTAGGTCCAATGCTCCTCTCATACGGGGCGCTCTCGTCACCTGGAATGCATCAGAGCCCTCACCAGAGCCTTCTACGTCTATTCCCAGTGATTCCTTTATAAATGCGGCAGCCAATATACGGCCACCTGAAGAACCTCGGAATGAGCCTCCCAAGAGTTCAAAGCCCAAACGTTCACATGTACGGTTGTAGTAGCCTAAAGATTGAGGTATAAATCTAATTTTGGTTTTCCCAGGGGCAATCTACCATCCTTGGGGCCTTGTTACCTCAGCTGCCAACCATGCAAAATCATATTCTTGGTACCTTTACGCATTGGCAACTCGGGCAGCCGTGCGAGTGCAAAAGCACAACAGCATTGTTTCGGTGTCTTGAGTGCTTCAACTCCCCCATGTGGTGTCGCACCTGCATTGTGCAACAACACCGATATACCCCCTTTCCACCATATTGAGAAATGGAGTGGGAAATATTTTGAACGTGATTCAATGGCTACGGATCGTATCTTGCATCTGCACCTCGGACGTGATAACCAGGGACACATTACTCAGAACTGCCCCGACAAACCTCCCGGGCCACCACAGCGCTACGAATTCACTGTCTGTGACCACAATGGGTTCCACACTCGCCTCATCGAGTTCTGCTCTTGCATTCGCAGTGATGAACAGCGCTGGGAACAGCTACTTGCTGTACGCCTGTTCCCGAGCACCATCCAGCAGCCAAAAACCACTTTCACATTCAATGTTATGAAAGAATTCCAGATTCATTCCCTGGCCTCCAAAAAATCGGCTTATGATTATGTGAAGGCACTGTGCCAATTGACTAACAATGCTGAACCTGACACTGTCACTGTGGGACTCTCATCACATCTTGCAAATGTTAATAACTGAAGCTGCCATTCAGAACCGGTATCGGGAGTTCCTCATGGCAAGCCGGGTCTAGCGGGCTCTTGCACTGCAGCGCCGGACAGGACAGGCTCATGGAATTGATCCCCATGTCCCTCATCGCCGCGCTAATTCTCTTGCTCTCCGATGCCCAGCATGTCCTGAAGTGGGGTTTAACATGACATTAGACCAAATGATCGCCGCCTCCGAGGATGAAAAGCAGGTGCCCAATGCTCTCAATGTTGATCTTACTGACTGAAATCTAACAGACATAAATTCACGCTATTCATTTCCACTGATGGAAACTTCAAACTGCAGCGAAAGAATAAACGAGACGACCCAGACGACATTGCCTTAAATGCCGGAAATGGGTATTTTATTCCACTAGAGACATTCAAAAGAAGCATCTCGATGCACTCAAGCCGTCCGAGGATGTAAGTGTTGCACATAACAGTGCCTTTATACACTCATCCATTGACAGACCGGCACTTGTAGCCACTTGAAAGCAGCACGCATGCAGAATATTGCCAAATTTAAGAATGCAGTTATTACTGGGGTGGTTGTGGTTCAATGTGCACGCCATGGTTTCTACCTTCCACAATCATTTGTTGATTTGATCAAAGGAGAGGGGTAAGTCTGGTCTTTTTCAAACAGCCAAAGTGCTGATTTTGGGTCTAGATTCAGCTACACCGACACTGCATTGCGTTCAGGGCTGGGTGAGGAGGCGAAAACTCTTCGCTGGATCATTCTTGCATATGATATTTGGTGCCAATACAAGGCTAAGCTGCTTGCCCGCATCAAAGACAGCTTCCCCGAAATGCTCTCTGTATTTGAGAGAATCGAGGGTGTAATCGGAAAAATGCATATTCTCAACCACCAGGAGTGCTGCATGTTTGCATTTAATCTCAACTTCTTGTTCTGTGTTGGTCTCACCACTGGGGAACTGATTGAAACTGGATGGGCGGAGCACAATCTCACAGCTGGCAGCACAAAGGAAATGAACGATGGCCACCGCCATGATGTGATCGATGGGACATGTGATCATTGGAACTGGGGGAAGACTCTCAGGTTGGGTGCGTATTCTGAGTACCCTTGCAGCGTCTACTCATGCGGAATACCAAAAGCCAAAATGTTGCAGCATCTGTACAGGGTAGGGGGAGACCGAACGGCGTAACCGCACTGCTTTCTTTGAAGAACTACACGAGACATTGCGCAGTCGTCACCCTGGAGACATGCCAAGATGGGAAAAGATGTGGGAGGACAGAATAACTACAATGAAATCTGCAGATGGCAAAACATTCAGTATTTTTGAAAACGAAGGCTCCTCCACCACCGGTGCGTCAATCTATGTGCTTCTCCATGCCTAGACTCACAACAAGACAGCCCCGCCCACTCATTCAGCAGCGTACAGTAAGCTTCGTGCTCAGGAGAATCGCATGCAGAGTCCTGTCACTGCTACCCATGAAGATGACCTTGCCTTCATTGTTGATGCTTTACGTGTGGACAATGCGAGGTGCAGTACTCCATAACCTGAAATTACATCTTCTGATGCTCTGTTTTATATACACAGAGAGAAAGTCAGAGCCATGGTCGCTCTGTTGGCAGATGAGGACACCTTGAGATCCATTCGACAATCACTCTACACAGAAATCGAGGGTTTGCACACCCGCCTCATGCAGCGAGTCCCCATGTTGGAGGAACACATGAAGCGAATAGACCCAGACAAGCCAGAAGATGCACCAGTGTACCTTCCCTCCGAGTTTGGTGTAGTAGAGCGCGGTACATTCAAACTTGAAGCATTAGGGCACCTTGAACGCGAGCTCAGGGAGGTTGAGGCACTTGCTGCTCTAGAGGAACTGCGCACAGCCATCCGGACTCTGAACTGGAACCTGAAGACGAAACAAACAGACATACATGGTATACAGGCAAACACTCGGGCAGCAAAATTTTTGAAAGCACTGAGTAACTCCATTCAAGCTGCTGGTGATAGGTACCGGCGCATCCGGTCTGCGCTTGTGAACCTGGGCATGCCCGAAAATGATTCAACATTTCAACCTCTTCATCGAAATGAACAGCATGGAAAGGGTGGACGAGGTTTACAACTCGGGGATTCACGTCAGCGTGAACCATGGTTTTGGCATGCTCAGCGTCCGGCTGGACTGACTGAGGAGGCTGCAGCCGCATGGGAAACAGAAAGTATGTGCAGCTCTCAGCTCAGTTCAAATTGTTCAAGAGGTTTTCCAGTGGATTGTGTACAGTGGTTTCATGAGCGAGCCCTGATGCAGCGTGCTACGGAGGAGGAGTCGAAATCCTCACTGCTGAATTCAGCCGTGCGATTGAATTTTTCCGGAAAACAAGCGGCATTTGGAAACTCATGGCTGTCGGGAACCTCACAAACACAACAGTGGCGATGTCTACCCCTACTGATTCACCAACTTATGACCTGGCGACCACAGGTCGCAGTGCATACGCTTCCAAACAGGCCGCAATATATTCCCAATTCCAGGTGGGCTGCAAAAAGGCGTGGGATGATTTGCCAGAGCTTGTGCGGCGAGACCAAGAGAGAGAAGAAAAGAAGGCAAAAGCAAAGGCAGTGGAGATGGGTGCACAAACTCTCATCAACGATTATTCGGTGTGCTGCATTTAGTCACAATGAATGTCACTCACAGTAATTTTCTCCCGACAGAAGTACTATGAGGGAGTTGAAAACCTCTAATCACCAGCCCCATGTGCCCTTGCTGATGCTTCCTTCGGGTTAACTTCTCCATAAGGCTCCCTCCGTTTTGTTTTTGTTTACGGTTTGGCGGAAACGGAAAGGAAAACATCTAAAAATCATTTAAACAGTTTGTAACCAGTATTTTTGGCGCAGATGTGATGGCCTTCGTTACTCACAAATATCGTTGTATTAACTCAAGTATCCTTGTCTCAATCATATCCCTTTGTGAGGTTGAAATGGGGCAGAATCTACACTAGTGACATCGCTGAGATGGCCGAACACACTCGGAAATTGCCGAACTTGTGCGAATTCCGACCAAACCCCGTGTAACATGCTGAATGGAAGGTTTATTGGCCCTTACGAGCCCTTACGAGGCTTGAACCTATGCTTAGCACCTCATCAAATGCCGAGAAAAAAAGAGTATTTCTCTTTACAAACGTGCAAACGGAAATGGTTAGAGCCTTAGCTTCTCCACATGAGTGGGCGATTGAAATATTCGAACATGTTCAGATGGTACACATCCCGTTAGTGATGCTCCTGGCTTGGCTTCAAGCCGCAAAGCCCAAGCCGTGGCTTGACAAGCCAAGCCAAGCCAAATCCTTGGCTTGAGGCAGACTTGGAGGGGACAAAATGACGGCACAGCTCCGGTGTTAAAATGTGCCAAACTCGTTGACCGACGGCACTATAGATCAGCGCAACAGTACCTGCTGTTCCGTAAGTCGGCTCTTGTGGACGACACCGGGTGCAATGACAAGGATGCTGATGGTGGGAGGGAGGGCGATGACAAGAAAAAAGGATGGAATGATTTATTAGAAGAGGACCATAATAATTATGACCCAGACTACAATATGGACATCTGATTACATTTTTTGTGTTGGCAGTAATAGAGTGACGATGAAAGCGTAGCAGATGCTCTAGGGAAAATTATTGGAAAGTTGCCGCTTAAGCCGAGGCCAAGCCAAGCCAAGCCCGCCTCGACGGCTTGGGCTTGGGCTTGGGCTTGAGGAAAGAGAAGCCAAAGCCCATCCAAGCCAAGCCCAAGCCAGGGCTTCCAAGCGAAGGCCAAGCCGTAACATCACTACATCTCGTATTTTGCATGTACATAACGGACAGGTAGAGATTTTTGTGCGGTTGATTCGGGCTCGATCTTGAGTCATGCCAAATCAACCTAGAGGAAAATTTGAATGTTGACATGTTGCCGAGAGCACGCGCTGATTCTTCGCGTTTGTTGAGTCACATTATGGTCACTAACTTATTGGTCACAGCTCTGGCCATCATCTTGTCCATGCCCGCCCTCCACAACCCGAGTGTTTGCCCTCTCTCTCCATCATTTGGATGCTCACTGACTACAATGCCGCATGATCTCGCTCTGGCCCTCTCCACGTTAGACCTCCCGCTCATGCTACTGTACTATTTCGATCAAATCGACAGTCACGCGTCACGCACCCCCCTGTCGATCACGAACTTTGGTCAAGGTCACGCATCACTCGGGCCTCTGTCGAACTTTCAAGCTGTCACGCAGGCCCCAAAATTGCCCAAAAAGTGCCAAAAAAGACGAAATTTCGCGGGAAAATGTCGAAATTTTGGAGGTGTCACGCGAAAATTCGGCCGCTGCCGAAATGTCGAATAGGTAAAAGCTGTCACGCGTCACCCCCCCTGTCGATTTGATCGAAATAGTACAGTATGAAAGTGGATTGGGTCTAGGTGCGTTTTCCTGCCCTTTTGCGTCCCTTCCAAGCCTCACTTTGCACATGGCTTTCTTTTTTCTTGCGGACTTGAGGGCATCGCCTCGTGGCTATTGCACCACCCTCTGTCATCGCCCTGAGTCTTCCGATTCCCACGTGCACCCTTATTCATGCTGTCTTATCACCCCCCTGTTGACGTCCCCTGGACCTATCGCCCACTCGAGCGACCTTGGGTTGACAGGCGGGCGCGGAATCGGACTGAACGGGGCTATCGCAGATATGGAGGCTATCGCGGATGTGGAGGATTTATGCTGGTGGTGGTCCGTGATTTTTCTCTTCATGGGGACCTAGATTAATTTTCCCTGAGATTAATCTGTCAGTTCAAAGATCCCCGACACGATTAATCTTGTGAGTACGTGACTCGAAGTCGCCGCATGGATCGATTTTAAACTTTGAGCAGCTTAATTTACCACGGTGATGCGATGGCTTGGTGAACATGTTATCGCGTACCCCTAGCCGAGATTAATCTGTGCTAATATATACTAGTCAGGTCAGATTCAGCAGAAAGGTAATCCTGGTGGGTGTGCTCTCGCTCCGCTGGCCGAGATTCATCTGTGTTAGATTGATTCACTGAGCGGGTCTGAACTTGTGCCAAATATTAATCTCATAATCTCGGTGCGAATTTGTGCGGAAGATTAATCTCGTAACCTCGTGATGGATGATTATACTCTTAAATTCAATTGGTCTCCCTCCGATTAATTCACGTGAAATTTAATCTTGGTGCGAAAAATTTGTGGATTTTGTTTGCGGATCAAACTAAATATGCAACCGCACTTAGATTAAATCTGGGAAGGCTCGACGGTAGAAGGCTGGATTTGCGGATTAAATTATCTTGTACCAACTCGCATTGTACACCTGACAGCAACTTGTGTCAAAAATTAATTTTTTCAACTCACTAACTTATGTCAAAATTAAATCTTGTCTGCTGCAACCGTTGGAGCGACGCCCAAGTCTGCCCGAGGTGGCCAGCAGACGAAGAACAAGTGAGGAGGAGGAAAGAGAAGAGGCGCTGGCATGTGTTACGTGAAAGTCGAGGACTCGAGTCGTGATCGGTTTATTGCCGTTTTGGGTTTGTGCGAGCAAATTTGTGTCTGTTCGAGGGGTCCTGACCCCCCGAATAGATACTCAAGTATACGAGGATCTGAACGACTGTAAGCGAGATCCAAGGCCGATGGGGTCCTGATGGGAGCGCCGGCATCTCGGCGAAACCGCAAAAGTATCTGATTCTACACAAATTTGTCTTACGGGAAGTCACCCACTATAAGTGAGACTACATTCCTCACGCAAAACAGGTCCAGTTGAGCTGTCTTGCCGCCAAGACAAGTCGGATCAATTGGGTGTCGTAACTCTTTTTTGGGCCCGTCGTCCTCGCCATGAGTGGGCTTCCAGACTTCCTCAAGGTCCCGGAAGGGACAGAAAAGCTCTCTCTCCCCCCTGCCGACAAAAAATGACAAACGTGTGAGCGGCGTGGCAAACCCAACGCCAAAGCATCGAGGGGGAGGAAATTTTGAATTTTTCGCCTTTTTCTGGGGTTTTTTGTGACTTCTTTTGCAACTTCGTGGTCGGTCTCGGTGACCTGTGACACCCCCGAAAATATTCGTGGATTTGGGGGTCTGTGACGCGTGACCCACGAATTGAGCGAAATACTACAGTAGTTGGTCGACATCCTCCTCTTTTTCGTTAAACTGACGCTCGCTCTGCAGCTCCACCGTGGACCTGCGGAATGAGGGCGGGTCCCTTTGGAGGGAGGCGAACAAGTGGCGCGAGTGCGCCGGGATCATGCCTTTGCCCATGAACTGCTCAAAGTGGAAGGGGAGGAGGACTACGGCTCCGAGGTGGGCGATTACACGCACGGCGACCTTGCGAGTCTCAAGACCTACCGCTGCAGCATCACCACCAGCAGTAGGGGCAATTCCACTACGAGCCACGCACCCACACCCATGACGCCCAGTTCCAGTCTCCGTTCGCGCACAACCTCGCCCCCGCAGTCTGCGCACTCTGCAGGCGTTCCCGACCACCCTTGGCATTGTCGAGCTCCGCCCGCAGCTATGCCCGGATCTAGTTCGATCGCCGGAATGCCCGAGTTAATGCCCGAATTCATGTCCGAGTTCATTTACACTTCTATTGTAGTTTTTACTATTTAATCTGTACCTTTCTTCACATTCAATAGATTTGGATTTCACCTTCATCTCCCTCGTCGTCCGCTGCCAGCCCCCGTCGTTGCTGAGCTCCAGGACCGTTGGACCACCTCGCACACTTACGTTCATCTTGAGTGTGTCAGCATGACGACCATCCGTCGTACGATGATCACCCCCTCGCGTCGCACTCCGCATACGAGCCCGTCATGCGACACCCGTACATGCACTGGCTCCAGATACAACTATCTCCTCATCAACAGCAGCTCGCATCGCAGGAGTGGCAGCTATTGCCCTTATTCCCCTCGTCTGAGTATCCGTAATCCTCTGGCGCATCATCAGCTTCCTCATGGCCAGCACATCTTCCTTCAGGACGAGACTCCGAAGTGGGAGTTTGTTCCGCACTCACACCCAGATCAGCGCTTTCACAATCAGAGTACACAGTAGGTGCTCTCGCGATGTCTTTTCTTGCCATGGACTTGTTTTACGGACGCTCTCTCCTTCCCTTGCCATTTCTCTCCTCCCGAGCGTGTTTATACGAACGGTATGAAATGACTTTATACGTCCGTTATTGATCCGGAGCATTTGCCTCATTTCTGCGGCGAGGCGAGCTGGGTGTTGGCATCTTTACAATCGTGGGGACGCGGCCCTTTCGCGTGCTTTACCTTGATGGCTCGTGCCGTGAATATGGAAGACGGGACAGTGGACACGCAAGATCTTCTATTGGGGAAGGCAGATCCCTCGCGGTGGCTGGATGAGCGGACCGGACTACGATTTTTGCGCGTGGGGAAGAGAGTATGGGATCTACGGTTACCTGCAGTGGGTTCTCTCTCTGCCTTTTCCTCCTCGTTAATTTGCGCTTTCTAGGATGGAGATGGACCTGTAAGTCAATGTGAAAATCTCTTGAGGTGCATGTTGTTCAGCCGCGTAGCGAGGTCATGCTGTGTGACTTCAAGGACGGCGTCGAGCTCGTGTTTGCGGACCATATCGCCGCATGGCGTGCACGACATATCACCCCACCTTATGGCACGGTTTTTTTTCAGACAACGAAATACGGTTCTCCGAAGAGCACCCCTGCGCTTCGAGATGGTGCGCGGGGGGTCGACCCAGGCGAAATGCGGGTCGTGCTCAACCTGACTCAACTTGTCTCCTTCTACGATATCACTCTCGTGCCATCCCTCGTCGCCCACCATGCTGGCAAGGCGCGGTGGGACCATCGGCTCCAAAATATCTCTACGTCGGATCTCGCGGCGAGGCGGGGAGCATGGTTGACTGCCGTACGCTCTTCCGCGTACTGGTGGATCACTACGCAAACCACATCGAAATGCTCGGATACCTTCTCGACTCAACGACTCCGGCAAATTCGCACGAATGTGCGACCGTCATCTGGCGGCAACTGTGCGTCATCCTCACGCCTTACATTATCCCGAATCCGACACCACTACATCCGACGAACCCCGATCTGGCGCGCCTGTGCGACACGGAACATGGCGCACACCCACGCACAAGCCTCTACGTTGACGGTTTCTGAAAGTTGCGAGGGAATACATCAAATCTTTCGGACCAATCCAATGGGAGAAGCATTCCTGGGGAAATGTGTGGCTGCTCTTCGGGATATTCATAAAAAAAGGTGTAAACTGTCCCAATTGCAGTGACCCTGTAGCTACTCGTCATTGTCGTCTTCGCCGCTGCTGGCTGAGTACCAATCCTCGTCACCAGAAGCCTCATCCTTCTCCGCACTTCCCCGACCGCAACTTGTTTGCTCATTCAAACACTCTTCCCAGCAGCGGAGTACTTTCTCGTCACACGGTCCGTGAAAGTACGTTTCCCCGGTCAAGTGCTTCTGCCACCTCCTCTCGAGCTGCTCATCACTAAACTTCATTCCTATTTCAGCCATACTCTCCTTCAAATGCCCCTCCCAGCGCTCAATCAAATCAGGCCGGGGATTGGGCGATGCCTGGAAAGAGAATGAGAACTGCTAACTACGTAATTGTCTTGGCTCACCTTTAGCCATTGAACTACATCATAGAACTCAACAGGTTCAAGCCTATCCCTATCCTCCTGAAAGATATCCCATGGTGGAACAAATTCTACAAGTTCCTTTAGCAACTCGGGGTCTGATTGTAGAGAGGATCGAACGTGTCGACCCCATTCTCGAACATGCTGCTCCGCAGTCATCCGCAACCATGTCCTGTCAATACGAAATTGGTTAGTAGGAACCATAATTCACCATGACATACTCACCAGAAAAACATGGGGAGCGATCCATTTGCAATCCGCCGGATGAGCCGCAGAAATCCGCAAGCTAAGTCCCTATAACCCATGGTCCGGGGATAGATACTATCGAGTTCCTCGCAAATCGCGGGAAAGAACAAGAAGAGTGTGGACATAAAACCTGCTCCTCGGCTCACGAGTGGGCGTAGAGAGCAAATGAATGCTCCAATGGCTTCCCATGATAGATCCAACACAATGCGGACTTGAAACAGTGGGCCAAAAGCGGCAAGATTGTCACGGTGGTTTTTGAAGCCTTGTGACATGAGCAGTCTTATGACCTGGAAGATGCGAAACAGCTGGGGAGACTGTGCCAAGAGCTCCTGACAGGACGCTAGTATGGACCGGAATTCCCGGTTCATCCGTGACTGCAAAGTGAGCAATGTTCGCAAGGGCGGGGCGCAGACCCGGCGGTCAGATCTTCCCGGACACCAGTTATTGGCCATCTTGAGTAAATTCCCTGTCATCTGATATCGTGAAATTTCGTACAAGTAGATGAAGCTGTAGTTATCCCAGCGCTTGATGAGATCTTGAGGAAGCGGGTTAATTTGCTACAGAGAAGAGAAATTCGTAAGAACAACGCCTTCGGGAAAATGAAGACAGACTTTCAACCAGCTTCTAAACTCTTCCATTGCATGCCCCCTATCTTGGTCGAAGAAGACGAAATCCGGATCGACCAGTTGAATGAGGGGGACTAAATCCAGAGAAGGTGCAATGGAGGTGATATATTGAATCCAGTATGTTTGATTTGAGGATTGAACAGGCCAATTTTGCGCGGTGATGCTGAGAACTGACATAAAAAATTGACGACCTTTCTTGACTGACCAGGAAATCGCGAAACGAGGCATGGTGCATTTGTATCGTTTCATCGTCGTCAGACGGCATTTTGAGAACAGAATGCAGGGGACGAAGAGTCAAGGCAACCTGGCCAGGTTCGAGACCGAGGAGGTCATCCATGTCCCTCACGTGGATAACTAGCGGATAGTGCACGACTACACAAAGGATGTCGCAAAGATGCGGGCGGCGTCGGGCAGTAACCGCTGAGAGGATTTGGATGTATAGCTGATCAAGAGCTTGGAATGGCGATTCGGTGTCATGGGGGACCAGGTTTTGAATGATGATGTCCAGCTGCTGTGACGGCCAGGAGTACTCGTCATCAATGAACTTGATAACAGTGGCTGCATAGATGAAGTAGCCAGATGAATTTCGAACCAGCCTTTCCAAAATTTCTGGTGACGGCCAAGGAGTCGAAATGTTTTGCATAGTCGTGGGATGCTCGCGATGAATGCGCCCAAATTCTTGACGGAGGTACAACCGAACATCTTCGAACGACTTTTCAATACTGATGGCGTCGAAAAGGTCCTGAAAGACCGCCTCGTCGAATGTCTCTCGAATATGTGGTTCTGGTCGGCTGGCCACAAGGATCCGAAGCGGAACGCAATGATCGTTGACGGCGGATGCTATCAAACGCAGTATTTCTCGCTGGATATTGTTACCCTCGCACTCGTCCAACCCATCAACGAGAAGAACCGAGGGTGTAAAATCCAGAGCTTGTTTGCACGGGGCAAGTATTAGGTTGCGCAATTGCACATCCATACCTCTCCCGAGAAGCGACGGATTTGTTTCTACGATTCGCGAGATTGCACCCTTCAATTCGGACTGATGGAGCGCCAGCTCATACGCAAGCGTCGCGAAGAGCATTTTCGCGTTACCGCAAGTCGCGTGGCCCCGTTTGAAGAAAAACCCTCCCCCCAGTCTCTCCGCATCTCGCAGTCGTCGACAAAGTGTCTGCATGACGGCTGATTTTCCGGCTCCAGCTGGGCCGTGCAGCCACCGTATTGAGTACTTTGAGTTCGGGTCCGTCGCCCAGTCATAAAGGTTGTCTAGCAGTTCTTTGCGTGTTTCGGGATGACAGTTGGGCTGAGGAAATCTTTCTGCAGAGTCGTACAGTGCATCCAAGGCGACCGTGCGATGAAGAATATGAATTCCTGTGTCGGGACCACTGCTGTCATTGAGAATCGGTAGGAAGGGACACATTTAACCCACGTACTGATTATTCATGATGAATTGGTCAGTCTTAATATCATACTTCAGACTGGGACCCTGCCCGACGCCCCCACCACCGCCGATGCCGTGTTCGCGGCCCTCCCCCACCAGCACCTCCTGAGCCGCCTGCAAAAACTAGTGAATATTCTTGCGCTCTGGAGGAGCTTTCCTCGCACCATAGATGTAGTTGTTAACTGTCCTGAAATCGCTCTCTCGGTTAGGCATGGCCGGCGTGGATCGTTGGATTTTTGGGGCGAAGGCCGACCGAAAGATTGAGACGGATACAAGGCTAATGTCACCTAGAGGCGAAGTACAAGACTGAAACCCGAGGTTGCAGGCTGTGCGTGGATGCTACGTGGAAGAAGACAAGACGACAGACAGCACGCACTTTCGCACGACGAATTGGCCAAACGTGTCCGAGCCTGTGATCCGGTTCGATTTTGGCCTTGACAGGTGAGCAAGTCCTCACTCTCATCTATACATGACAGATTTGGCTAATTATTTACGCGATGGGAATGGCAACGGCGGCTTCTACGGCTATGCCGTCCCAGGGTTAGGTTGACGCTGAATACAGTGATAAGTCTTATCACGAATCCTCGCAATGTCGACTGTATGAAATGAGGCAGCTGAGCGACAAAGGTAACTGAGGGGTCGGAGGTACGAAATTGCTTTGCAAGTTCTATTAGGAGCTGGTGTTTGGCAAGACAGCGGACAAGAGAGAAGAGAAGCGATACAGACATGGCCAGAAGGTGAGTGAGAGCCCCAAAGTTGGAAGGACAGAACTTCAGTCGTGGATATTAATTTAGAGGACCTTCCCATGGCACATTGGATGAAGAGATTTCGGATTGGGCTCAAGCTCTCAAAACAGAGTGATTTTGGTGGATATTCCAGGGGATGGAAGTCGAGATCTGAATAAATTTAATCTTTCCGATTTAGCTACTGGTCGAAGAGGGTGTCTGAGACAATACCGCAATAGCCTTCGCTCGAAGGTCCGATACTCGGGATCGGGATTCCAGGTATGAGTGGATGGATTGAGAGTAGTCAAGCGGAGGTCACATGGAATGCAAACGGGGCGAGCAGAGTCTAGATTCGTTACTATAACAGTCTTGAATTTCCGCGGACTCGCCTCTGAATTGTGCGAACGAGAAACGCAAACACGAAAGTTCGTGAGAGAGGTTCCGAGAGAATTCACGATGAAGGAGAAGCGAGACGAGCCGAGAAGAGGATGGTGCAACTCGGAACGTGGGTCGGATTTCCCTACGTTGTCTGAATAATGACGTTCAGCGCCCGTCCCAATTGAGCAAATTAGCAACAGCGAAGTGGACTGTTCGTTGCCGGAAAACTGAGTCTGACACCCGGGCCTGGAGTCATAATGGATTTGATACATTTAGCATAGGGATACAGCAATTGTCACAGCTAGGTTGACATAAAATGTTCGTGGTTTACTGAACTCTGGGTACCTCGACGTCTGCAATGCCGAGTTCGAGATACGGGAGAGGCGTGGGCTCGTCATCGTCATTCCCCGGAGGTGGAGGGATGGGTTTCGGCGACGGCATGGCGATTATAAGCGCGACCGTCGAGAGGGAAAATGGAGATGTGGATGTAGGAGGGTTTGCTTCTGTCGGTGCATATTTTGCGGGATTCTGCGACCAAGAACCGACTGGATGGAGAGATACAGGCTAAGAACTCGCGTTAGGATTACAGAGCGAGCAAGATATTGAAAGCGTTGCGCACCATAATATCGTGCCATAACTCTGAATCTCCTTTCCGATCCAAGTACGCGTCATAAAGTTCGGGTCGTTTTTCGAGATCGTCCAGCACCCGCGTGAGTTCAGTGCGCGGGCGTCGCCGCTCGAGGATACGTGTGTGAAGACAAAAGAGGATGACGAGGATTAAGACGACGCCGACTGCCACGGCGAGGGCGAACTCTGTGCATTCAAGCTGCAGTGAGAATCGGCAGTTTGGGGAAGCAAGGACTTACGAAAGAGTAATGGAGGGGGCATTAGCGGTCAGTCTACTGGAGAGTGGTGGACTTTGGGTCCAGGGGGCGTGTGTGCCTGTCGTCCGCAGTCGATGTTTGGGAGTGGGAATGATGAGAAATACACATGACATAATAATTATAAAGCCGGCCATCACCGTGAACGCCGAGCTTGTTTTGCTCCTCTGGTTCTTCCCGGCTTCCTCAGAACGGACTCTGGCTGTCAGGCTCCTACCCACCCACACGTTACGGGGTTGGGGAAGACAGAGTAGCAGGATTCAAAGCTGGATCACAGTAATGTAATACGAAAAGACAAATCACTGTTAGCCGAGACAGTAGCTTCCGAACTTCCAAGGCCCCAACCCCTCCACGGCGGCTGGCGTTTAACAGCTGTAAACAACATAGCCACATTTTGTGAAAATATTCTTTCTCAACATTAACCTCTCGCAAAAATGTTGAGGTTGGCCCAAATGACTCCCGAGGGTGCTTGGACCTCACCTGTCAATTTTACGGGGAGGCAAAAGAACGAAAGCAAGATTCGCAGAACTTTGGCTAAGCGGGTGGCTATGTTGTTTACGGTTGTTAAACGCCAGCCGCCGTGGAGGGGTTGGGGCCTTGGAAGTTCGGAAGCTATTATGTCGGCTAACAGTGATTTGACATTATGTATGACTACAAGTGCTAGGACACGGATTTCACTTGTAACTACGGCTACTCTGTCTTCCCCGACCCCGTAACGTGCGGGTGGGTAGGAGCCTGTCTGGCTGTGCGATCTTGATCCTTTCTGGAGCTACAGCTTCCAATCTCAAATGGCTCCGAATTCCCATCCGCATTCCTCCGGAATCTGATCCGACAGAGACTTCTTGGGTCTGCGGTCTTCATTTCTTGCCGTTAACGACATGCGGTTCATCCAACTGAAGCTTGGTGTCGCCATTTTATTTCCATATGCAACCCAAGCTGCTCAGGCCACCTTGTGCATTTCACCTGACGCTCACCGCACAATTTTGGATCGTGGTTGATCTCGCGCATCTTGTCTCCTCTGACAACACAGCCCTGGCAGGCTGGCGCCATCCCTCGTTGCTCACAGTGCGATCGGCTCTGCGTCAGATATTGCGGCCACCGGGCCATTACCAGCCTCAAGACAACGCTCGCTCCAGACAGCACTGACACGAGAGAGCGGTGTCAATTGGCGGACGCTCTTTCGTGTCATTGTTGATCAATACTCAGACCACCCAAAAATTCTCGAGTGCCTCCTCAACACGGCGACTCCTGCAAATGTGCACAGGTGCGTGGCAGCTCTGCATCATGCTCATGCCTTGCATCCTTTGTTCCGCGTGTCCCTCATCCATTACATCTGACAATGTATGAGAAATCCCGGTATGGCGTGCCTGTGCAATGCGGCATACCGCACACATTCACACATGAACAGTTATGCTGACTGCGCCTGAGTGGCTGATCCTCAGCATGCTGGACGAGACGATCTGCAAGATTTGCCGAGTAGTTGTGCGGATCTAGGCCGCGCGCGCCGATGCGGGACTCAATGCACTGCTGCTTCCTCGCAAAGTGGATGGTTCCACTTTTTCTGCCGTCGTGCGCGAATGGAGGACGGAGGTGAGTGTGCTGATAACGTGGCTTAACTGGAGTGTGGGTTCGAGATGTGTTTCATTTCCCTGTCTCTGTCTGCCTCTACTTGATTTTTTGTGGTTCGCTTTTGGCTTGTCGTTCTCATCAATTAAAATGATTCCAGGAAATGTGTTATTTGCCAACGCGACTGTATTTCTGGGAGGCCCAGGCAGATGAAAAGTACGAGAATGGGGAGTCAAAGCAGCCGCAGCCGCGCTGTATCCGCCTGTTGGAGCGGTATTCGCAGCTATAGAAGAGACTTAGATGTGTGAGCAGAATCAAGACTCGATTGTAGGGACACGGAGCTAACGAGTCTCCTCCAGTTGCGTATTCTTCTGGAATTTAAACTCGGGTGACTGACCCGTCTTTGGGTTGTATTTCACCATGAATGGCTCCGCTATAGCTGCCCGTTTTTTATCATGCAGGCTTCGAGAAATTCTTTATCATTAACCCAACGACTGCCTTCGATCTAGAGTTGGTAGTGACTCGAGTCGAGAGGTACGTTAATCTGTATCTCAAATGGCCAAATAGAATCCCTCATTCACAACTGGCAAGTCTCGTAATTATAATGTATCTCTTCGTATCGAATGATATGAAAGATTCCTTCGCATTCGGCTTCCATTTCCTGCACAGCAAGCAAAATGATTCTTGCTCCCTTCCAGTTCTGTTCATGGGGGTGGGGGTCCCTCAAGTCACATTTAACCTGCATGACCACAACATTTGAGTCGTCCTTCAAGTAAATAAGGGAACGTATCAAGGATCTCGTAACAATCCGACGGGAGACGTTTCGCTGAGGAGATGTGTGGCTCATTTTCTGGACATTCTTGAGATTGTTATGGAAAACAATATATGCATGCAAAAAGGCGTTAATTGTCCAAATTGTTAGTGATGCTGTTGTGGTAGGGTCGGACGGCCGAGGTGTGGAACCACTTCGGACGGGCGGCTTGACCACTACTCTACATATGGCGGTATATTCGACATTTTCTTTCATTTATGTATCCCAATTCATCGACTCGTCCCTTTACATATATATTCCCTTCACACCACTTATTTGATCCTACTCACTATATTTTTCTTCCCTATATTCTGTACAGATTTCGGTTCATTCGCACCGGGCGCTTAACCGGCGCCTACCGGACTTAGTGTCCGATCGAAGGCGTTTGGGACTCGATGAGCGCGGCGCAAGCTCAGCCAAGTGCACGAAATATCAAAGCAAGCCCCAGTCGGATAATGGGCATTCATTTCTCATTTTTCCTTCGACATCTCCGAGCCACAAACTCGGACGTCTTGCCGTGTAGATGGATTTTTGGGTCGCTTTTGCATTTTTATTTTATCTTACACAATAGGGGAGTTCACGGTAGGGCCGAATTTCTCGTTTGTAAATAACTATATTCATTTATTGGGACGAATAAAATCATTGTTTGTGGAATAAATGCGTGATCACCCCATTTGAGTCCCAGGATATTATTATATTTCTGTAGCATCAATTCCACCTGCCAGGCACATGCACCTCACAAACCACCTTATGTGCGCCGAGTATTTTTTTTCTATTTTTTGATGTGAGGACAGGACTGTTGCAGACAATGAGCAGGAGAGGCGGGACGACAGGCGGGAGAGGGGCGGGATGATGGGTGGGACGAGGCGAGACAATGGATGCGGAAGGCGGGATGATGGGTGGGATGAGGCGGGATGATAAGTAGGAGAGGCGGGATGATGGGCAGGAGAGGCGGGATGATGGGTGGGGGGCAGGACAGTCATGGGCAGCTTGCTTACTCAAGCAGGTATATTCCACAAAAAATTGTTTATTCCACAAACGAGATTAAATCTCGTTTGTGGAATATTTTTATTTTGGAAAAATAATCGTCCCATCACACGATTATTTTTATTCACAAACGGGAAAATATTCCCTAGCGTGAACTCCCCTAATTATATCTACCGTTTCTTTGACAGGGGTTCAGGCGGCTGGGTACTACCAAAGTCCAGGGTTTGTAGGTCTCGCATGGGAGGGTGTTGTTGCGGGCCAACACCGGGACTGTTGGCGGGCAGTCCCCTAGCTCCTATTGCTTTCTATGGACCGAGCCATTGCATTTCCTTGCATGCCCTGGGTGGAGGGAGTATTCTGTCGTCGGTTCCTCTGGCTATTGCCTTGACATGGGCCTAGAGTACATATTTTTAATTAATAGTGCAGCCCCGGCAGCCTTCGAGAACGGGCGTGCCGGGTGATCAATTATGTAAAGTTGTTTGTGCTGTAAATAAAGCCACCTCGTTGCTTGCTCTCTACCGCCACCGTGGCACTCGTCAGGGCTTCAATCTGCGTCAGCTCTTGTCTCGTCTCGCATCCAACCGCTTTTCTATACCTCCCGGGCCCATCTGGACCATTCATCGGCTCATCCCGGCTGGATTTGCTCTAGCCGTACCCATTCTTTTGAGACGTGCTTTGCGCAGTCTCTACGCTCGTGCTTTGCGCAGGGCAATTCTCCTCTTCTGGATTCCTTCTAACAATTTCCGGACAAACTCCTGCTAGGCTCCTACTCTCACGCTCGGGGCTTCTTGACGTTTACTGTCACCGATCTTCGTTCCTAGACGCCACACGTCAGGGAAAATATTTGCCGATTCTATTACTCGGCACGGCCCATCCTTAGATATTCCTTATTCGCATTCCTTCCATCTTACTCTTCTTACTTACCTCTTTACCGTTCTACCGGTCGGCATACCCAGCGGGAATATCCTCCCCATACCGAACCGCACTCCGGGAGCATTACCCTTCCACACTGTATTTACTGTTCATTGTTGTCGCTTTCACCGCTGCTACCTATGTACCAATCTTCCTCACTAGAAACCTCATCCTCCTGCGCACTTCCCCAACCACTAGTTGTATCACTGGTTGAACATTTCAAGTTTTTCACTGAAAATTTTGGTGAAAAATGTTTTGAATTTTATAGCAATTTTTCAGTGAAGAACACTGGTTGAGCATTTCAAGTTTTTTGGTGAAAAAACTGGTGAAAAATGTTTTGAATTTTATAGCAATTTTTCAGTGAAAAACCAAGTGAAAAACTTGAAACTTCTTCATGATTTTTTTGAACTGCAAAACTTTTTCATCACTTTTTCAAAAAATTTTCACAAGATTCAACAAGGTCACAAAAATGTTTCAAGTTTTTCATCTACTTTTTTGGTGAAAAATTGCTATAAATCCAAAACATTTTTCACCAAAATTTTCAGTGCAAAATTTGAAATGTTCAACCAGTGGAACCAGGTGAAAAACATGGATTTTTTGAACCTTGTGAAAAATTTCTGAAAAAGTGGTGAAAATGTTTTGAAGTTCAAAAATGTCATTAAAAAGTTTCAAGTTTTTCACCTGGTTTTTCACTGAAAAATTGCTGTAAAATTCAAAACATTTTTCACTAGAATTTTCACTGAAAAACTTGAAATGTTCAACCAGTGTATGATACAAAAAACAATATATGCATGCAAACCAAATTGCAGTGATGCTATATCTACTGTTCATCATTGTCGCCTTCACCACTGCTAACTAAGCACCAATCTTCATCACCAGAAACCCTCACCCTCCTCCGCACTTCCCCAGCCGCCACTTGTGTACTCTCTCAGACACTCTTCCCAGCAGCGGAGTACTTTCTCATCACATTCCGTGAAAGTATGCCTCGTGAAAACCGGTTATTCCGTGAACATTCGGTTTTTCACTGAAAAATTGCTGTAAAATTCAAAAAAAAATTTCACTAGAATTTTCACTGAAAAACTTCAAATGTTCAACCAGTGCAAAGCACAAATGAAGACATATCATGACAGTATGAAATGATCAAATTCTGAAAATATTTGGGTAACCTCCTGTATAGGTGTCCTGCTTGGACTAAAATATGGATTTGGTTTTCGAAAAAGAGATCTCGATTTCGAACCATGATCATCGTGATCACTGTCAAAAGTGAGAAGTCTGTGGAAATATTTTCCAAATCCAAAAGCTATCAAACCAAAGTGAGATTCACTGCACCCAAAACAAAATTGTAAAAATGAAAACAAAAGTGTGAAATCAAAAACGAGATCTTGTTTTGGCAATATCATTTTCACATGGTCTGTTTTTGTTTTTGTTTTGTCTGATCTTGTTTTCGAAGCGAGTGATGGGATCAAGTGCTGAATGATTGCCTCAACCTGCCGCCTCATACAACTTATTTTCTTTCAAATATGTACCTGATGCCATGCCCGAGGCCAACTGAGGTGAACCAATCCAGGACAGGAACATTAGAGCGATTATGTCTCCCAACATTCTAAGAGTAATAAGCTGGTGCTAAGCACAATTGACCCTTTGGTTACACAGCTCTTGGTATTTTAGCTTCACATTCACTTTTGACCAATTTTGGGGCCAAGTTGGTGATGTTTCAAAGGCATAGCTAAAGCAACAATTCAAATAGGTTGAAAGACACTGAATAACCCTCTGTCAAGTCATTTGTAGCCACAGGTGCACATGCTACCATTGGATGGTTTAAAGCTGTGGTGTGTCTTCGTTTGAATTTCATCTTGAGACATGTGGGGTCAACCCTAGTCCTCAATTCATAGGTTTTAGATGGCAAACACAGCTGTAGAACCTAGGGATACCTATTGTCAGCACAGTGATGGCCGTCATTCAACACTGATGCCATCACTTGTCAGTGAAAACGAAAACTGCACAGATCACATTGAAAAGCCATGAGGCAAAATCTGAATTGAATGGGACAAGATTTAAACCTGGAAGTAGACTTTCGTTTTTGCTTTAAACATTTCATTTTGATGGAGCAAATTTTTCGTTTTTGTTGAGCAGGATTTGGTTACATGAGATGTAAATATGATTTTGCATAAGACGACCAGGGGATGTTTGGCAGCCAGAATTCTATCATTTCTGGCAGTGATCATCGTGAATTCACTGTGATCACTGGTGAAATCAGCAATGCTCACATGAAAACCTGAATTCAGTAGCACCAAAACCATTTTATTTTTGTCCAAAGAGGACACCCATATCCTGAGACAATTTTCAACATTTCATTTTGCAGAAGTTATGTCTAAAAGCCTCTTCATCTTCTGGAAATCAGCCTGCAATGCTGGAAATACTCTGAGACAAAAATTTTGCCCAGTTAGTGTAAGGCTCCAACAATTTAGTTTTCGTTTACGGGCCCGGGTAAATTAACTGGAAACGGTATTTTTTCTAAGATATCCAAACTCGCACACATATTGGGTGATTAGGTATTTAGTCTTCATCGTGACTGTATGAAGGGATTTTGGTCCAAAAACAAAGGGTACATTTGCAAGAACAGTTCACGGCTACGTGAGACCAAATGTTTCAACTTCAATGGCGCCGAGGTCAATACAACTTGTGAAGTTACAAGTCAATCAACGGTACTATCAAAGATAAGGATGCCAGAGAGATGGATTTTGAGATGAATTTCTGGTTCAGGTTGTCAAGGAATGGAGGTGAGGATGAAGAGCACGAGCGGCGCATTATTCCTGCCCGAGCCATCAACAATTACCACATTGGGAATCCATGCGCCGCTCGAGGACTCCAGGGCCAGTAGCAGCATATGAATGGAGTGGGAGGTCGATATATGACCCCATAGCCATTTTTGGCAACAAGACTTCATCGTATTCGGACTAACAACGGATCAATCATTCAACACCTGCACTGTGGACATTGTTCAGTTTCTGTAGAATTGTTTGAGGCCTATTCTTAGTATACAAAGTAGTTAGCTTTTTAGACACAAGGACACTTGATACACATCTTACTTACCGTAGTATTTAGACACAGAGTTGTAATGAGTTTCTTTAGCTTTCTGGAATCATATACTTCACCCACTCACCTCGGACTGAATACTATCAATTCTTGAAGGTTCTTAGGGGTCAGATCAACTTCTATTGACACGGAACTTACAAATACACTATGAGTGATTGAAAATGTTGAACAGTTTATTAACTTTAAATCATGTACAAACTGTTTGACCCCAGAGGCAACACAAACAAAAACCGTTAAAACCTTGTATAAACGTTCAAAAACGGAAACAATTGGACTTTTAGGATTTACTAGTGTAGATATGAGGAAATATTGCTGCCAGAATGTCTCTGGGGCCATATATGGTCTCCAAGTCCACTCACCTGCTACCAGCCTTGGAGCGCTTGACCAGCTCATAAATTCCCAACATTGTACTTTTCATATTGTTGATGGCTCAGGCAGGATTGATGCGCCGCTCGCGCTCTTCATCCTTCAGTCTCCAGTAACGTGAACCCGGAAGTCATCTGAACAACCATCTTTCCATCATCCTCGTCTTTGATAGCTAGCTATAGTACCATTCATTAACTTGTTACTTCATAAATTGTATTAACCCCGGCACCATTGAAGTTAAACCGCCGTGTGATCTCAAGTTGCCGTGAGCTGTCTTGCAATTGTACGGTACCCTATTTTTCAACCAAAGTTGCTTCATACAGTCCACTACAATGACACGAAGCAAAATGAATCAGAATAAAGGCCTGGTCACCTAATACGTGCACTAAAGAATATTGTTTGTAAACAGTTTTAAACGGTTTTAAACTGTTTAGATACTGTTTCCATTTAATTTACACACCTCGATAAACAAAAACTACATGGTTGGAGCCCTAAGCACCATAATAAGGCGCGCACTGGGAAGCCTGTCATCAGCAAAACCTGGGTGCCCTGTAGCTCTTTACGTAGTGCTACATAGTCCCTGTAGTGGCCTGTAATTTCTGTAGTATTTTTAAGATTATGTAGCCCTAAGTAGAGGGGGATTTTAACTACAGGGCCACCCAGGTTTTGCTGATGGCGCACCTGCTGCCAAATGGCAAATACGGCGAACTGGTCATAATGTTATACTATGATGCCGCACTAGCACAGCACAGCAGCTCCGGAATCTACACTGCCCAGATTTTTGACACTCACCATGAACACCAATTGAGGACCCGAACTTGCTGGATGTGATATCTATCTCGGTTCCCAATTGATTTGAAGTCAGTTCTTGACCTTCTCCTCTTCCCCGACCCATGAGCACATGCACCAGCATGCGTGATTCTTGGGCCATGGCCTTTTGTGGTCTAGAGAACGAGAAAGATGAGGACGGTGGCAACACTTCTCAATTAGAAGACAAAGACAAAGAGAGGTTGTACATTCATTATAGACGCAGATGACGAACATTGAATTTAGTTAATCAAAATTATTCTTCAAACTCAGCGTGACCCTCACGGGGTGGTTGGTCTACTGGGAGGGGGTCAAGACAACCACAAAATATTGAGATTGAGGTTGTCAATACGATATACAGATACAGCTGCAAAGCCTAATCCGTTATACATATTAGAGAGTTTGCGGTGAGCCACCAGAAGCCACCGGGAGCCACCCGGTGGCTCTGACAGCATGCAGTGCGGAGTGGCTACCGCATTTGGTGGCTCTGCTGGCGGCTAAGCCTATGACATCAAACATCTTGTTTGTCTTCACATTCATCCATCTAACAACCATGCCAATGCAGATGTGCTCTAGGCAAGCGAAAGAGGTGAGTACAGACCCTCCAAGCCCTTCTGAGCTTGAAACCCATGATGCCGACTCTGAGACCCTAAGAGAGCTTGCTGCATGAGGAACAATGTGAGAGTAGTGCACAGAACATGCCAAGAACATGCCTGATGGAGCCACCAGCCCGTATGGTATGTTAAATTTCGGCACGCCACTCGAATGGCAGGAGTTTACTATAATGAAATAAGCCTCAGTTCGTGGTAGAAACTGAGGTATATATTAATATGTACCTATAATGAAATAACTAAGAGATTGTCAGTAGATGCTAATGGTATATAAAGATTGACGTACGCCTCAGTTCGTGGTAGAAACTGAGGCGTTCTTTGTTCTCTAAGCGACTGATGAACGGTTAGGAATAAACAAATGTAAAGGAATGTGGTAAGTCCGATAAGATATTGTACTGCCGATAGCGTGAATTCTAACACTCCCCCTCACGCCTAGGCAGGACTCTCTTCGACACCAAGAAGGTCTCGGAAATAAGTGAACTTTGGGCGGGCGAGGGACTTCGTGAAGATGTCCGCAATCATGTCATTGGTAGAACAATAGACAATATTTGCGTGGCCATCATTCACCGTCTGGCGGATGAAATGGAAACGATTGTCGATGTGTTTTGTGCGAGCGTGGAATGCCCCGTCCTTGGTCAACACAATAGCAGACTGGTTATCACAGAATAGAGTCGTCGGTTTGATGATAGGAAGGGAAAGTTTGGCAAGAAGTTTCCGAAGCCAAAGCAGATTTTTGGAAGCGTGAGTGAGAGCGACGTACTCTGACTCTGTAGACGAAAGTGTGACCAGGGGCTGTTTCTTGGAGCTCCAATCGACAAGACTGTTTCCGAGGTAGAATGCATAACCAGATATAGAGCGACGATCAAGGTCGGATGACCAGTTCGCATCAGAATACCCGGTAAGCGTGAGGTTCACTCTGCCGAGGACAAGTCGGTGATGATGCACGCCCGAAAGATACTTGAGTACACGAGTGAGAGCTTTCATATGCGTTGAGCGTGGCTCTTGCATAAATTGAGAAAGGCTCGAAACGTGATAAGTAATCTCCAGATGAGTGATAGTGCCGTACATCATAAATCCAACTCCCTTGCAGTATACGGCCGTTTCGTCAGCAGAAAGAACCTGTGATGAGACACCAGGTGCGCCAACACTAAGGTCAACGCCTGGTTCCATCGGCGTCAGGTTCGGAGCCGCATCAGACAAACCCATTTGAGCGAGAACTTGCTCAATATAGGCAGTCTGACTCAGGGAGATAGTCCTGGCCTTTCGGTCGCGTGTGATATGAATACCGAGAAGCCAGTTAATCTCCCCAAGATCGACGAGAGCTCGAAATGGTCATTCAGCTGAGATTTAATTCGGCTGACCTGCGTGGGAGTTTTACCGACTATGGTGAAGTCGTCTGTTGCCGCCGCGACAATAGTAAGCTTGTCATGACTGATAAACACGGCGTTGATATGCAGTGGATGTGTCCGGCTACGGAAACACTATATTTTCGCATTTCATCAACGGAAACATCGTGCATGTCATCTACTGGTGTCAGTACTGAGTTCCCGAAGTAGCTGGCAGGACGTTGACCACAGAGTAACGAGTGGATCACAAGGGGGTAACCTTTGGGGTCTCTGGCAGGTGCTCGCTCCGAAACCTGTAGGAGAATGTGCAGTCCAACGTTAAACATTGGGGATATTTGTTTGATTTTACAAGATTCCTTACGACGGGAATCTCTTGGAACCTATGCTCGGCTTGGTTCACAGTTCTGTTCATTGGTGTTTGGCTCAGAATGCGAGACGCGTTCTGTCAGATGATGGAAACCGATGGGGATCGTCCCTAATGGGGTGCCGATCCACCAAGATCGTCCAAGGAACCATGCTATCTTTAGCATCACTATCCTGGAACAAGGACTATACTTAGTCCTCTGGATCCCTTTCTCGGAAACACAACAACTTGGGTATCATTCGAAAGCTATTGACCAGTACTGCTCAGTTCTGGTAGAGTTGTTCGAGGGACACCAATCAAAACCTAGGAGACCCTGCTAGAGAGACCAGGACTTTGATGGGGATCAATCCTACATCAGGCCCCACACAAAAGCCCGACGCTCTGTAATCCAGAATACACTCGGAATGGCGTAGGAATGGCGTGCTCAGGCTGGGAACCAATAGGAACTATACCCGGACTCTTACCAAGACGGATAAACGGAGTCTTGACTCATTTTCTCTTATTTTCATTGTTTGTAATATTTATTCTCGGGCTAGTATAAGTAGCTAGGGTTTCTGACTTGATCGGCACGCGATCCACCCCAGTTCAAGTGAGCTCAGTTCACGCTAGAGGGTGTATCCGGGTCTTCGAGCCAGTTACCATCTCAGGATTGTAATTGTATCGAATATCATATATTCTATTGGGTGGAAACATCTCGAATCGTATTGAATCGTATTGAATCGTATTGAATCGCCGGTCTTGGACCTTGGATCGTATTGAATCGCCGGTCTTGGACCTTGAATCGTATCGAATCGTACTATTGAATCGTCTCAGATCGTCTCTGGCTCGTATTGGCTCGTTGGAATCGCGTCTTGCATATTGAATCGTCTATCCTATCGTTGGGAACCCACTGGAACCGTTGAACCTTGTGTTCTCGCTTCCTAAAAACCACTGTTGGCTGTCTGCCACCCTACCCCTTTGTCTCGTGTGGGCGGTAAAGCGAGTTCCTACGCTTTCTGCAACAACACAGCACTGTTTCTCCGTCGCAACAAGGACCATAACCTTCCCTCCAACCTTTACAAGGCTCTGTGCCAGGGACTATAACTCGTCTGACTGTTGGAACTTCCGGTTTCCTGGTTCTCGCTCATTCTCTTGGAGCTTCGTGATTAGATTCGTCTCTTCTCGAGGTTTTATTGGGTTTTTGAGTTAGGGAATAAGTTTCCGTTGGTTTCCATAGTAGGTTCAGAGCTCATCGATCATCTGGAGCCCACCGCGAGGGAGGGTTTTATACTTCTGCTTCGGAATCAACCTCAGCTGTTGTGTTCCTCGTTCGGAAAATCTCCGAACACCCCAAAAACTACTCGCTTTCACAATTCCTTCGCCTCGAAGGGAGAGTGAAGACGATCATATACCGCCTGGAAACTTCCCAAATCTTCTCAGAGGATCTGGAGAGCTAAGGCCTGGAACTTTACGTTCTACTGCACCTGTTGCTCGGAGTCGAGCAACTAAAACCTCACAACGTGCAAGGGAAACCCTTGTACCACCACTTGACACATTTCGTCACACAAAGCCTCGTGCTGCATCTGAACCGTCTGCTCGTGGACGAGGTTCTACATCTGGACAAGGATCATCTCGAGTTACTCTCGTTGAAACTGCTGGGTTTTTAATGGCCGGAACTGGGTCTAGTTCTAACCCAAACCCCATTCCCAATCCGAATCCAAATTTGAACCCGCCTGTGAACACACAGAATCAGAACACACAAATGGCAACCGCTGGACCGGTTGCTGGCTTCAAAATACCTGCTGCTTGGGACCAGAATCGCCCGAAGTTTGATGGGAACACTGTGAACAGCCTGAGGATCTTTCTTCGGAACTGTGAAACGGTGTTCTCTGCTGGAGGCATCACGGACGAGCAGGAGAAAAAGAAGAAACTGCTGGAGTACCTTGACCATATTGATACAAGGGAGCAATGGGAGAAATTGCCGACATTTGACGCTGGGAACACGTTTGAGAGCTGGAAAACCGCAATTCTACGGTTGTATCCAGAGATAGAGGACATGGCATCTGGGTCTCTGACCAAACTCGAGGAGATTTGCCGCGAAAACCGACCAATTTCTCGTTCCGAACTCGGGAAACTGCGTCGTTTCGCTATGGCATTCACCAACGAGGCTGAGAAACTCCTCACCAAGTCCGCTCTCATCGTTAATCTCACACTGGTGGAATGGATTCTCTGGGTTCTGGAACCGACGTTTGCTTCGGAACTTGAGAACTCAATGAATCAAGCTGCCATCATCGCGGTAACCCATCCCCTGCCTCAACCGCCTGCACCGGCTGGTCAACCACCAGTTGCTGGACAACCTCCGCCCTCGGGACTTCAATTAGAGGACCGACGTGGTGATAGGTTGCCGTATAAACAAGTCTTGCGAATGGCAGACCTCATTGCGGACAACTGGGTTGGTCGCACTGCTAGAAATAATCTCGTTGGAGGTTCCCGGGCTTCGGCTTTGGTTGGAACCACAATCACTACAGTTCCCGTAGGTGTTCCAGAGACCGTGACTATTAAAACCGAGTTCTCGGACAAAATGGATACATTTGCGAGCGAACTAGCGCAGTTGAAGGATACTTCTGTATTGCAGGAGAAACGGCTTACTGATTCTATTAAACGAGTCGAGAGTTCCATCGAGAACTCCATGAAGCTGTTAAGCCAGACAATCAGGGGAAAGCCTCCTCACCAAGAGATTACTTCGGCGGGCCAATCTATGCGCCCAGAGGAACGTCAAGTCACTCGGGAATTCGGTTCTCATAGAGAGCGAGGCCCTTGTTACTTCTGCAATGGCCCACATTTAGTCAATGAATGCACCATAAAGGACGAATTCATCGACTTGGGCTGGATCGTCGTTGAGAATGGATTAATTAAGTTGGGAAACGGGAACTGGATACCTCGGTTTCCAGAAGGTCCAAGCAGAATGCAAAAAGTGGAAGACCACTATCGTAAGCAAGGCATTACGAGGGATTCCGCAAACGTGAAACGCGTAAACATGATGCAGACCTTTTATTCCGAGCACGGATATGCTGCTCCCACTTATTTCGACCCTCTGGAACACAGTCGGGTCGACCATCTCTATGATACTCATGACGATGAGGTTCGCTCTGCTCAAGTTCAGCAACTGAAGGCGAGGTATCAAGCCCCACCGCAGAATAATTATGTTCCCATTGCTCAGAACTATCAGGCTCCGTCCTTCCAAAGTTCTACAGGCATCCAAGTACCGATGCTACCTCCAGGAATCGCCGGACAGCAGCCTGCACTGCAGTTCCAGCAGATTCCCCACACCCAGAACACAGCTCCGAACGCGCAACCTGCAGGAGGGGTTGATCTGGGTCAATTAATTCAGTTGCTCAATGCGCTTAAGGGTGAAAACCCCGCAGCTCAAGAACAGTTCGTGGCCACCAGGTCAGGCGCTAAATCCGACCCTTCAGGGCCGGGTTTTTAGGCAGTTCAAGGAAGGAGGCTGAGGGTAGAGCCCATGCTAGACCTTCTCGAACAGCCAAGCCTCCTGAGGACCGAACATCGGCTGCTGAAACTGAGCGAAACTGGAGAAAACGTGGAAATGAGGAGAAGCACGTGGAGTTTGTGGAACCTGAGGAGCTGGATAAGGAAAATGAACGTATAAAAGCGCCGAACAGACGCGCTGAGCGTCAAATAGTATTGGACGATGATTTCGAAGAAGTGGAACCTGCTCCAATACCATTTGTACCACTTGAGAAACCGCAAACTGAGGTTTCAAATGGGCGGAACTTGAAATCTGCGATGAAAGTCCCATCGAAAGAGAAGGCTTTCAAGCTGGTACCCAAGCTAGACGATCCTAACATCGTCCAGAGCTTGGTGGACCAGACAAAGACCAAAACCCTTGATGGAATTACGGTCGAAATGCTCGCGGCTATGAATGGAGATTATGCTAAGAAACTACGGGATATTACCTACAAGACTAGAGTACCACTCAAGCCGGTCTTGATGTCGGGAATCTTGTCCCAACAGTCGGAATTCCCTTTCATGGAGGATGATCTGCCAATCCGATTGGAACCTGATGCAATTGCGTTGGAAAACCTTCCACCAGTTGACTCATTGTTCATTTCAACCGAACAGGACCCTGGACTCGATCCTGGATGCATGGTCTGCACGGATGTCGTCCTGCAGTACTATTCTACCCTTGAGGAAGGACAGGCTCCGAAGCAGATATACACATCCATGGACTCAGCATCCCTTCGAGTCGTGTTTCCCTTGGTTTCGGGCCGAGAGAAAGTAGAATGCATACTGGACAGCGGGTCTCAAATAGTTTCCATGGCCCTAACTATTGCTGAACGTCTAGGGATCTCATGGGATCCTGATATTCAGATATTTATGCAGAGTGCCAATGGTCAGCTGAAGAAATCTGCTGGTCTAGCCCGAAATGTTCCATTCCTCTTCGGAGATATTCCTATTTACTTGCAAATCCATATCATCGACCAGCCCGCATACCAAGTTCTCTTGGGTCGTCCTTTTGATATTCTGACTGAATCTGTCATTCAGAACCATAAGAATGGGTCGCAGTTTGTGACTATCAGGGATCCGAACCAGAACCGCAGGGTTACTATGCCCACTCATTCCAGGGGAACGTTTTCTGCGGTCCGGGACGCTAAACGGCGTGTTGAGATTGAGGAAACGCCCAGGGAAGACGAGAAACCAAAAGCGGGAACCGGTTCCCAACCAGAGGAACTGAGTGCGGATTTTCAGCGCTCTTCGAGGAACTGAGGATCGCTCCCCAAGGAGAAGAGTTGGCGGTAAAATTTGGTTTTGATGAGCATGGAGAGTTGAGAATCGAAGGATACATCGAGCCGCGCAATGGGGAACGGTTCTCTACTGATGAATTGAGAACAGCGTACCTAACAGCATCGACCGAGAGTGAAGAATTGAAACGGGATCGAACAGCATCACAGCTCTTGCATGAGTATGTGAGCAAGTTTGATTCTGGGTTGGAACAAAAGTCTCCATCGTCGTATGAAGTATATTCTTTCAATGAGCAACTTCCGGCACAATTGGGAATTCATACAAGGGACTCTAAACATGACGAAACTGGGAGGAAGTTATATGTTCATGAAGAGGACACCACGAAAACGTGTTTCAAGTGTTCTGTCCATGATCCTGAAACCATGGGATTTAGCGGAACCAAGAAAAAGAGGAACTCTGGGAAACCAGCCCAGAAAGGTTCCGCTCCCAAGGTTTCACATGCCATGCACTGGGTTCGTTATGGTAGCAAACAGGACAAGGAGAGCAATGGTGTGCTAGGTGCTCTACCAGTGGAACTGGGGCTCATACAAGAAGACCTCCCACACGGAAGGTTCGAAGAAATCGAACCTATCTCAAGGGAACCAGTTCTAGAAAGCTTTGCCACTAAGAAATATAAGCCGGTTGCCTTAAAAACGAGACCTGTGTATGGGGAGCTGCCTGAGCAATTCCGAATCAAAAGGGAAATCAAAGGAGATCCTTTAGCTAGCCTACCGGAACTTCTTCCAAATCCCCCTGACTGGGAACCCACGGGTCGTTATACTCAGGAACGCAAAGAAGGCATTGACAAAATCCATGATGAGGATTTTCTCTGGCCTGAAGAGCGGAAACTTATGCATCACTTTATGAGCATTCAAAACCAAGCCTTTGCATGGGACGACAATGAGAGGGGAACATGGAATCACGAGTTCTTTCCACCGATCGAGATTCCCACAGTTGAACACAAGGTCTGGATCGAGAGACCGATTCCTATACCTCGGGGACAACTGGATGAGTTTTGCAATGTGATTAAAAAGAAGCTCGATGCTGGAGTTTATGAACCTTCGAATTCCTCGTATAGATCCAAATTCTTTGGGGTTCTCAAGAAGGATGGAAAGAGTATCCGTCTTGTCCACGCTCTGGAACCTTTGAATGCGGTCACTATTGCCCATTCAGGTATTCCTCCAGCTACGGATGAGCTTGCAAACCACTTTGCAGGACGGGCCTGTGGGGCTGTCTTTGATTTGTACTCTGGGTACGATCATCGAGACTTGGCAGAAGGTTCCCGTGATTATACAACGTTCCAAACGCCTTTTGGAGCGTTGAGACTCGTGAAACTTCCTCAGGGATGGACGAATTCGGTCCCTATATTCCATGACGATGTCACATTCATCCTCAGAGATGAAATCCCACATGTTACTATCCCATACATTGATGATGTACCGATCCGGGGACCTGGATCGAGATATCAAGATATAAATGGGAAGTATCAGATGATTCCTGATAACCCGGGAATACGTCGTTTCGTCTGGGAACATTTTGTGAATCTCAATAGGGTCGCCCAACGGCTGAAATATTGTGGAGGCACAATATCAGCGTTGAAAGTTATACTCTGCAAGGCGGAGTTCCCAGTTGTTGGTCATACCTGCTCATTTGAAGGACGGAAACCTTCAACCGAGCGTATTGGTGTAATTATGAGATGGTCACCTCTCGAGGATGTGTCTCAAGTTCGCCAATTCCTTGGTGTTGTTGGTACTATGAGAATGTTCATTCGACATTACACTGTCCGGGCAAGGCATTTGACACGACTACTACGGGCAGATGTGGAATTCGAGTGGGGAGACAAAGAACAAGCTTCAATGGACTCTTTGAAGGAGGCTGTGGCGAATTGCGAAGCCCTGAAACCCCTAAACTACGATTGGGACTCAGATATCGTACTTGCTGTTGATACCTCATGGATGGCAATTGGAATAGAAATATACCAGGTTGATCCAGATGATCCCAAGAAGCGTTACTTTGCGAAATTCGATTCCATTCCATTGAATGAGAGAGAGGCAAGGTTCTCACAGCCAAAACGAGAACTTTATGGCCTAAAACGAGCTCTAACACACATGCAGTACTGGCTGCTTGGCTGCCGAAAACTTGTTGTGGAAACTGATGCAATGTACATCAAGGGAATGCTTGATAACCCGGGAATGGGCCCAAATGCGACCATAAACCGATGGATCGAGGAAACCCTAATGTTCCACTTCAAGTTAAAAGCATGTGAAAGGACTAACTTTCTCTCCGGACGGTCTGTCTCGCAGAAAGAAGCAACCTGGTGACCCAGAATATTCCAATCCAGAAGATGGACTCGATGAGAACCCATCTCCTGAACAGCACAAAGATTGGGATGATGAGATTGAACAACCTCTCGAGTTTGAGCATTTCAAACGAGATATTGATACTCGGGGCGGCTATCTCTATGAAATAGTCGACAAGGATGTACAGGAACCCATGGAAATCTATGGCGAATTTGCGCAGGACTGTTGGAAAGCGTATTCCGATGAGCGGGCTGAAGCAGAACTTATCAGGGAGGGTTTCCATCGACAGAAACTTGAAATCCCGCAGTTCATCATGAGCCAGATCCGCGAAGAAGAACCTTTGCTTCCTTCAGATACCTTCAAATTTGATCCTACCAAACGGGAACCTTACCCTGAAGATCAGAGGTCAGTTTCTGGACGAAACCAAGACGAGAAATTGGTAGCAGTACGAAAATGGTTAGAAGATCCTATGGACAATCGGCCAGAAGGTGTTTCCAAACACGAATATCGCAATTTCATGCGATATGCTAGCCGATTCTTCCTGGATAAAAAGGGAAGATTGTTCCGGAAGGGACAAGACTCAGCACACAAGCTAGTCATTGAAAAGGATCACCGGATGTATATGATGCGAGCTGCGCATGATAGTCTGGGACATAGGGGAATTTATGCAACTAAATCCTTAATTGAATTGAGGTTTTGGTGGCCGGAATTTGAACGAGACCTGGCATGGTATATTAAAACCTGCCATATGTGTCAAGTTCGCCGGTCGGAACTCCTGAAAATACCGCCTATTCCTACTCTCACGCCCAGTCTCTTCCAGAAAGTGTACATAGATGTCATGGTTATGGGTGCCATCTCGAATGGGCACAAACTTGTGGTATCTGCACGAGATGGACTAAGCCGTTGGCTCGAAGCGAAAGGTCTTCGCTCCGATAATGCAGCGGAACTTGGTCGTTTCTTGCTGGAAAGCATCATCTGTAGGTGGGGATGTCCTCCTGAGATTGTAACGGACAATGCCCCGCAGTTTCTGGCGGCGGTAGAATGGCTCAATGTGAAATATGGGATTACTGGAATCAGAATTTCGCCATATAACTCTCAGGCCAATGGTCCTGTTGAATCCGGACACTTCCACATGCGCCAAATGATCTACAAAGCTACTGGAGGAGATGTCCGAAAGTGGTTTTGGTTCTTACCCTTGATTGTCTGGGCAGATAGGGATCACAACGAGACGAGGTCTCGGGTGTTCACCGTTTTTCGCTGTTACTGGATGTCACCCAACGGTTCCCCTCGATTTGATCGAAGCAACTTGGTTGGTAGACTATCCTGGTGAAATTATCTCGACTGCAGAACTTGTGGGGTTACGAGCGAGAGCACTGGCAAAGCACAGGCAGCACATAGAGGATATGAGATCCCGTGTTGATGCTGAGAAACTGGCGGCAGCCGAACGCTATGCTCAGGAATTCAAGAATTCGATCAAGGACTATATTTTCGAGCCTGGGGACTTGGTTCTCATACGAAATACTCAAGTAGAAAAGTCCCTAAATCGAAAACTACGTCCTAGATATCTTGGACCTATGGTGATCATCAGAAGGACCACTGGAGGATCATATATAGTATGTGAATTGAACGGAGCGGTCTATCCTGGGAAGGTTGGAGCATTCCGAGTTATTCCCTACTACGCCCGGAAGTCTATCAAGTTGAAGACTAAAATCGAAGACCTGATAGACATGTCCAAGGATGATCTGGACAGGCTGGCAGCTCAGAAGGAAGAAGAGGACGAGTTCAAGGGGACGGATCTACAGTTCCATGGGATAAATCTTAATCCCAACTGGAGAGATGAAGATCCTGCTGACTTGAGCGATGATCCTGAGGAAGAAGCGCTCCCAGACGAAGATTCCGATGTAGAAGAGGAGGTTCCAATAGGTCCTCGTCGATCCACAAGACGACGGGTCTGAATCACACAAGGTTCAGAATATGGGAACCGATTCTACACTATCCTGGTTTACATGGATGGTGTCTACAAGGGTCTCATGGCGGAGATGCGCAAGGAGTGTGAAGGAGTTGGACAGGAAACAAAGTAAACGAGTGGACGCGTTTAGGAAACGGCTGGGAGGCGAAGAAGATCTAGTTCAAAAGAGGCGTGGAACATGTTTAGAATCCACGGAAACGGCCGCCACGACCACGCCCTCCACGGCCACGGTAATACCCACCACGGGGACCCGTAGGAACGCGAAGAGGCAAGGGCGCAGATGGCTCGGTTAGTTCCCTGTAGGAGCTCTGAGTTACATAAGGCCAGGACCGTTGGAAAACCAAGGTGACTCACTCGAAAATGAAGTTGTCCCTGGATTCTATCTTGTGCTCGTCCATAATGGAACGGAGACGCTCGTACTCGCCATGAACGGCGTCGTATTTCTTGGTTTCCATGGAAATCCGAATGGCAATCTCGCTGAGATTGGTCCTGAGAGCGCAGTCCATGCGCTGGACACCCTCAATGGTGTGAGGAATGGTAGCCGTAATGCCGATACGCTTTCCGGCCTCCCGCATTACCTTCTCGACCTCGTTGTATGACAGGAAACCTGTTGAGAGTTAGTAGGGACGGAAAAATCTGGGGGAACCCACTCACGGTCGCTTTCCTGGGCCTAGTAGAGGTCTCAGTTGCGCTTCACAAGTCGAGAGGGAGATGGGTACCTTGACAGGGGCCTTCCCCGGCTTTGAAGACGAAGCAGGAGTGGTCTTCGACTCCGAAGTCTTCTTGGAAAAGCGAAGAGGTTCCTGTAGTCAGTAGGCTGAGGGGCTGAAACAGCGCAGAGGAACCACTCACGAGTTTCTTCTTGGCGGGTTTGCTCTTCTCACTGTCCTCAGACTCGACATCAGTGGGAGGATCAGCCTGTTTGGCCTTGGCCTTGTGCTGTAACCATTGGAGACGATCTCAAAAATAAGGGAGACACTCACAATGGGAGGCGCTTCGGCCATATCGACGTCCTCACCAGAGAGTTCGTCTTCCCCGGCACTGTCGATGTCCTCGGGACCAATGCTAGCCGCTTTCGCGCGCCTGGTACCTTTGGAGACCTGTAGGGATTAATGAGAGTGTGAAGTCAGGAGCATGGACAATAAGCGCACCGGCTGCGATTCGGAAACCGGTTTCTTCGCCGCAGGAACCTCATTCACAGTAGCGGTGGATGCGGTAACACGAGGACCACGGCGAAGCTGGCGAACCCGGTCCACAGCCTTCAGGAAAAGATCGACTGACTTGGGAATTTTCTTGTCCTTGAGATCGGGGTCGCTGGTGACAGCCTGAGAGTACTGCTGGACCTTGTTTTCGATAGCGAGGAAGAACGAAGTGAGGACTTCGTTGCGAGCAGCGCGTTTTATGCCTTCCTCGTCGAGGACAGGCATCTAACAGTTGTCAGCACCATACTCTTGTCAACGGAAATCCAGGGAAACACGTACGCAGGCCTCGGTAACCCGAGAGATGAAGCCAAGTTTGCGGGAATTCTTAACTCCGGACATAGCCTGGAGAAATTGTTCCCCAGCATCACTGGCATCGGCGTAGTCGTCCTCTGTGCCGGCTGGTGGGTCGTAGGAACCAATAAGCGAAGTCGCAGTAATTCCCTGCATGAGTGGGGGTTGTTGTTTCGAGCGCGAAAAAGTTCGGAATGTTATGGGATAGAGTTTCGATAGAGGGATATACTCTTCGAATCGCTCCATTTTATAGATTCCTGGCAATGCCGTGATTCCTTTGATCTTTCGCCGAGGCCGGCGAAGTTTTCAAAAAATGGGGGAGAAGGGTACACATGCGTCAGGATTCGGCTAACAATTTTCGCGTTTTTAACACGACTATTGCTCATCAAAGACTGCACTGCCGGGCCGGAAACACGAAGTCCTTGCGTTTCCGTTCCCTAAATAAGAAAGGATCCGCAAATCCTTACACATGTGTGGTCCTGGAAACCAGGGACGCATGGCCAAGAGACGCATGCCTACTTTTAGATCGATCACTAAAGGAATATTTGAAAATTCCAGTGATTGATCTCCTGACATACGACGTATGGAGGTCCGAACTATCGAAAACCTTGAGGAACTGAGGTGTTTAGCACGAATGATGCATATTCTCCCAAGATTGGGAGTTGGGAGCCACACAATACTACGGACTTTAGTCTGGTATTGAGTAGGATGCGGATGCGCTATCCCCTTTCGACTGGATATTGATGATGCTGATTATAACGTAAATCAACGGTTGAATCTTTATCAAGATAGGACCTGGCAGCAGGTTCCTTGAGGTTTCCGATAGTCTTTCCGGACCATACCGTGCCGGTATCACAGGGGAAACTCGACTCATGAATAGCCAGCTCAGTTCTCAAACTGGACTTAGAAGTTCACACGATGATAGAACAGCGAGACGAGTAATTTCATTCATGGGCCGTGTTTCTGCCCGAGATACTATATAGGTACATAAACTTTAGCTTGACCACCTAGTTGAGATGGTACAAGCGCGACGCATACGGAGATGTGGTTGCTGGGATACGAAATCTTGGGGAACCGGAGTTAATAGGTCAAAACGAGGATCTAGGGCAGGAAGAAACTTGAGATAAGAATTCAGGGACCTCCCTCGCCCTCTGATCCCTTCGGTGTTCCGTTGTTGGGGCCCTCTTCACTATGTTCCCCGTCATCCTCGTTCTCCGGTTCTGATCCAGGTTTCGCGCCCTTCGGTCCCCGATGGTTTTCTGCCCTCGGATCGGCGGTCTCGTTGTACGCCTCGATGAGATTGTTAGCAGCTTCGAGGGCGTCACCAGAAAACGTTTTCCCGAGGAGAGCGATAAGCCCCTCCGTGCCCAGAAGGTTGTTCTGTTGATGGGCGACCTCGAAAGTGTGGCGGATGGCTAGTGAGAGTTCGGATCGAAGGTCGTCAGCGAGATTCCGGGCCTGATTCGCGCGCTTTGCAAGTTTCTCCATAGTATCGGCGTCAAGCGAGTCGTCTGTCGAACTAATGAGAGTGTTTCCGGACGAGGAAATAGGAACGGACGACGGGGGTCGATCACATCGGTGATTTCTCGCAAACGCGCACAGACGAGAGCCAGCTTCTTTGCATCCATGGCGTGGTCGCAAAGGCTGGGAATCTTCTTGACGTGACAAAACACGCATTCCATGCCGAGACCATGTGCGACGCATGGTTGGCCCAGGATTAAGCAAGGAAGGCACCCGGACGAAGGCTGGAGAGTGTTTCAGGACATTCTTCACGACGAGGACCTATTTCACTTACCTTCGGGATCTCCCCGAGAGGAACTTCGTTACAAGGGACAATTGGGAGATACGAAATAGGCTCGAAATGGTGGTTCGGATCCCCAGGACCCAACGCGGACACGCCCGTTGCTTTCTTGCCGCCTTGCTTGTGGACTATCGAGATGGTAGCGATGAAAGAGTTTTTCCCCTCGCCTTCATACGTCCCTGAAGGCAGGAACCGGCGTCAAGGGCAAGCATGCACATGAGAAGGGGCCGAAATCACGCACCATGGGTACGGCCGCGATCGCCCAAAATGTCGAGCAAAAGCTTCTTTATACCGGGCCACATCTTGTCGACCCGAGACTCGAGTTCTCTCGCCTGAAGACGGTGAGGAACAGGAAGAGGAGTATAAAAACAAAGCGGAACGTACCCGTACCTTCCCAGCCTGAGCCTTCTCCTTCCGCTGTTCCTCCTCGTCGTCAGAAGCGTAATGAGGCTGTTTTTCCTTATGACGAAGAACACGGCTGGAAGACGTGCCGTCGTTGTCGACGGGTTCCGTCTTCACTTTCTATGAAAATTAAGGAAAAGAAAAGGGGGTCAGTGGAAACCTGGTAAAAGAAAATTGGCACGCCTTTTTCACGGGTTTCCTGTCGGCCTCTCTCGCACTGCTAAAATTTCCCGTACTGGGATCTCAGTCAGGAATGGAGAAATCGTCAGATGAATGAAAGAACGTACGGCTTCCTGGGGGCTGGGGTGTTATCCTCGGACTCGTCAGACGTTTCCTCACGTTTGCGCTTGGGAACGAAGTCGGCCTCCGTATCCAACCGAAGGGCGTCGACATAATCCTTCGGGACGAAAGGGTCCAGCTTAGGGAACTTTCCCGTCCACTCTGGAACGCCCTGGAGACCGGGGGTAAGTGCGATAGCACTCCGGAAACAAAATAAGACGTCACGCACTTGAACATTGGGGTACGGAATGAAGTCGTACTCACTGAGAGACTTCGGGAGGTTCTTGTCACCAGAGATGTGGTGCTGGATTTTCCGGAGACCGGCGAGAAAGGCGGCGACGTCCAAGGGAATCTCCTTTTTAGTGTCCAAGAGAGATAACCCCAGGCGCTGAAAGAGGCCTGAGAGTCAGCATGTATCATGGGAATGGATGAGAATTACTCACAAGCGAAGGCAGCGCTTCCTTGAGGAGTTTCACGCACTCGGCCTTCTTTGGGAGGTCAAAATGGGAATCGAGGGCGTGTTGGGCGACTTTGCCGACGTCGCGAGTCTGTTCGTCATGGCAGAATGCACGCCAGAACGACTTGGTCGTAAACGCGATGGGCGCCGTTCCAGGAACTATGGGGAAGAAGAGCTCGCTATAGATGGTGTTGGCATCGCCGTCTTCAGCGTCGGAATCGAGCGGGTTTAGGCCCATGATGATGATACGAGAGAGAGAGGAGGTTGTGGGAAAACCCCACATTACTGCGGATTTGCGCAGTGAGTCACGGGCACGTTCCCAAGGGCCTAGACCGCGGAAAATGGAACGTTGCCGTGGCGAGAACCCTGTAGAATGGAATTGCAAAATAAACTTTTGCAATTCTATTCCAAATGATAGAGTTTGCCAAAAATAGCAAATTCAAGCGCTCAGGGACGCGTTTCTAACTCAAAATGGTTTCGTATATATGGAACCTATGGAAACTAGTTCAATGAGTGCTCAAGTTAAGGGGAGAAAAGGATCAAGAACCATATGGCGAAATGGATAGGGGGACCCATAGTGCCCCATAAATGAGGTCATCGGTTCATGCTCCGATCAGTGTGATTGAAGATCCCGTTGGTAACCGGAATGGCTAAATTTATCCGGTGCTAGTTCCTCGGCATCATTGCAGATCCTTACCGGATCTGTACGAGGACCAATGAAAACTTACGAGAACCGTGGGATCCAAACGAGTAGACTTGACCGGGGACGGTCAAGGTTTCAAAAATAGGGGAGATGATATGCAGTGGATGTGTCCGGCTACGGAAACACTATATTTTCGCATTTCATCAACGGAAACATCGTGCATGTCATCTACTGGTGTCAGTACTGAGTTCCCGAAGTAGCTGGCAGGACGTTGACCACAGAGTAACGAGTGGATCACAAGGGGGTAACCTTTGGGGTCTCTGGCAGGTGCTCGCTCCGAAACCTGTAGGAGAATGTGCAGTCCAACGTTAAACATTGGGGATATTTGTTTGATTTTACAAGATTCCTTACGACGGGAATCTCTTGGAACCGCCGCGACAATAGTAAGCTTGTCATGACTGATAAACACGGCGTTGATATGCAGTGGATGTGTCCGGCTACGGAAACACTATATTTTCGCATTTCATCAACGGAAACATCGTGCATGTCATCTACTGGTGTCAGTACTGAGTTCCCGAAGTAGCTGGCAGGACGTTGACCACAGAGTAACGAGTGGATCACAAGGGGGTAACCTTTGGGGTCTCTGGCAGGTGCTCGCTCCGAAACCTGTAGGAGAATGTGCAGTCCAACGTTAAACATTGGGGATATTTGTTTGATTTTACAAGATTCCTTACGACGGGAATCTCTTGGAACCTATGCTCGGCTTGGTTCACAGTTCTGTTCATTGGTGTTTGGCTCAGAATGCGAGACGCGTTCTGTCAGATGATGGAAACCGATGGGGATCGTCCCTAATGGGGTGCCGATCCACCAAGATCGTCCAAGGAACCATGCTATCTTTAGCATCACTATCCTGGAACAAGGACTATACTTAGTCCTCTGGATCCCTTTCTCGGAAACACAACAACTTGGGTATCATTCGAAAGCTATTGACCAGTACTGCTCAGTTCTGGTAGAGTTGTTCGAGGGACACCAATCAAAACCTAGGAGACCCTGCTAGAGAGACCAGGACTTTGATGGGGATCAATCCTACATCAGGCCCCACACAAAAAGCCCGACGCTCTGTAATCCAGAATACACTCGGAATGGCGTAGGAATGGCGTGCTCAGGCTGGGAACCAATAGGAACTATACCCGGACTCTTACCAAGACGGATAAACGGAGTCTTGACTCATTTTCTCTTATTTTCATTGTTTGTAATATTTATTCTCGGGCTAGTATAAGTAGCTAGGGTTTCTGACTTGATCGGCACGCGATCCACCCCAGTTCAAGTGAGCTCAGTTCACGCTAGAGGGTGTATCCGGGTCTTCGAGCCAGTTACCATCTCAGGATTGTAATTGTATCGAATATCATATATTCTATTGGGTGGAAACATCTCGAATCGTATTGAATCGTATTGAATCGTATTGAATCGCCGGTCTTGGACCTTGGATCGTATTGAATCGCCGGTCTTGGACCTTGAATCGTATCGAATCGTACTATTGAATCATCTCAGATCGTCTCTGGCTCGTATTGGCTCGTTGGAATCGCGTCTTGCATATTGAATCGTCTATCCTATCGTTGGGAACCCACTGGAACCGTTGAACCTTGTGTTCTCGCTTCCTAAAAACCACTGTTGGCTGTCTGCCACCCTACCCCTTTGTCTCGTGTGGGCGGTAAAGCGAGTTCCTACGCTTTCTGCAACAACACAGCACTGTTTCTCCGTCGCAACAAGGACCATAACCTTCCCTCCAACCTTTACAAGGCTCTGTGCCAGGGACTATAACTCGTCTGACTGTTGGAACTTCCGGTTTCCTGGTTCTCGCTCATTCTCTTGGAGCTTCGTGATTAGATTCGTCTCTTCTCGAGGTTTTATTGGGTTTTTGAGTTAGGGAATAAGTTTCCGTTGGTTTCCATAGTAGGTTCAGAGCTCATCGATCAGCGTTATCGGCTTGAAGGACGGTATAGCCCAGCGAGATGAACATCTTGCGAAGCTTAAGGTACCAGGTCCGGCCGCCTTGTTTGGTGCCGTACAGTCCCTTATTTAGCTTACAGACGAGGCGGCGACCGGGGGAAACGGATGGAAGGGGTTTGGAGGTGAAGCGCTCTTAATACTGAGGAATTTCCATGTAGATCGTTTCATCAATGGGAGCATTGAGATAGGCGTTTTTGACATCCGCCTGATGGATTTCCCAGTTCTGAACGGCGCCGAATGTCAAGAGGACGCGTAAGGTCGCGTGCCGAACAACGACGGGGCGAACGTGTCGGTGTAATGGATGCCGTGGATTTGGGTTCGGCTGTTCGCAACGAGTCGCACCTTGTATTTTTTAATATTATTGAAGGCGTCCTTCTTGATGGTAAGTACGCAGTGGTTGCAAATGACTTTGGCGCCGATTGGAGCTTCGACAACGTCCCATGTGTTGAGCTTGTTGAGTTGCGTGAATTCGGCTTGGGCCGCGGGAATCCAGAGCTGTGCGTCCGGGCCGGTGATCGCCTGGCGCAAGGTCATGGGAACATTCTCCGTGACCATCGCATACCCACCACATACGTCCTGTCCTCAACATCCTCGTCCTCCAAGAACAGATCCGAGTCGTCGTCCGGCTCGTCCCTCGATGGTTGCGAACATCGCCGCTACGTCCTCGGTAGTCGATCCCGGATCGCAAGTCTCGGCATTGAGGTTGTGGTAATACCCCGCCTTTTTGCGCTCGCGATGGCCTCGCCCGGTATTCGGCTCGGGCTGGCCCAGCTTTCGACTTCCGTCAGACGCTACTGGGCGTGGGGAGGAGGTGGAGGCGGTAGTGGGTCAGACGGTGCCTTGGGCGATGAGACTCGAGTTGGCTCGGGGTTGGGTTCTGGCGGCGGCGGCGTCGCGCGGAGGTTTTCGGGAACTGGGGGGTCTACAGCATCGGTGAGTCCCCTGTTCTGCTCGTTCCGCTCCGCGTTCGCGCTCGAGGGTGTCTTCGGCGAGTTGGATGGCACCGACTGATCGATAATATCGTTGTCGTCCCACTCCCCCTCAATCGAGGCAGTACCGGGAGTCAGTGCGTCCTTCTCGTTGAAGTACACGTCCCTCTCCACTATCACCCTTCTCGTACCCGGCCAGAGTCTCAAGCCTTTCGCCCGCAGATCATAGCCGACGAAATGGACCTTTTTCGCGCGCCTCTCAAGATCGCCGGCGTTTTTGACCTTAACCCAAACCGGCGTGCCCCATTCCAACAACTTGGAGAGGTTGGGTTTCTTGTGGGTCGCCTTCTCCATCGGCGTCATGTAATCCGGCAGCGCTGAGGTCGGCGATCGGTTGCGGAGCCATACAGAATGCATCCACGCCTCCGCCCACAAATACTTCGGGAGCCCGGACTGGATGAGCATCGCCCGCACCTGCTCGATGTGGGTGCGCTGCCCGCGCTCGGCAATCCCGTTCTCGCTGGGCGTGTCGTGGACGGTAAGCTGGTGAAGTGTCCCAGCCTTCTCGAGGTATGTCTCGAACTCCTTCCCAGTGAATTCTCCCCCACCATCCGTGCCTAGGACCTTTATTACGGCGTTGCGGTGTACTTTCGCCCACGCTTCGTACTTCAAATAGCTCCCGAAGGCATCGGACTTCTTCTTCAAGAAATACACGCGCTCCTCGTGGCTCGCGAGGTCCGTGAGCGTCATGGCGTACTGCGCGCCGCTGATTGACGGTACCGACATCTTCCCCTTGAGGTCGGTGACGACCTTCCCGCCATACTCAGTGGGTCGCGCGTCTTTCGCAACCTTCGGGATGGGCTGATGTTTCGCCTTAGCTTCGACACACACCTCGCACCACTGGGCCTTCGACGTGAGGTCAAGGTTCACGCCCGTGATGGTGCCCGCCTTCACGGCGTTTCGCAGATCGTCGTGGGTTGACGTGTCCCATTCTTCGGTGGAGTTCCGAGATGGACATCTGACGGGACGCTAGGTGCGTGGCCAGTTCTGGGTGCGCGGTTGCGGCGGTAGCTGAGTTGGCGGCTCGGTACAGCCCTCGTACGATGGGGGAAGACTGCAACGGTCTTGCACGATGGGTTGGGTGACCTCACCACACACTTGCCGTCTTCAGTATGGACAGCGTAGCCCGCGCGGTCGAGGGAGCTGACAGAGATAAGGGTGTATGCCATGTTAGGTGAGTAATAGGTACTTTTCAGCGTCGCTCGCGTCGGTTTCTGACCGGGTCCCATAGGGAAGTGGGTTCGGTAGTCCCCTTTCACGGTCGCGCTGAAGGTGCGGCCGTCTGCCGCGCGTATGGGGACAGGAGTGATCTCCTGGAAGGTGATGAAGCCGGCGCGGTCTGGGGAGAAGTGGCGCGTCGCGCCGCTGTCGACGATCATGTCGACGCTGGCGGACGTGGACGTGGTGTGAGCCTCGTCCCCGCAGAAGTCGGACGTCACGGTGAAGGCGACGTTGTCATCGTCGTCCGTCGTCCGGCACGCCGATCAACAGCGCGACGTCGTCGTCGTTGGTATCGGCTGCGCCCGCCGTCTTCGGCTTCTCCTTGGCTTTCTTCGAGGCCTCCTGCTGCTTGACATACCAATCAGGTTTGTCGTGTTCCTTTCCTCCACCCGGTGTGAAGCAGTCTGACTTTGTATGCCCCTTCTTTTTACAGTTCGCACACTTCGGCTTTTCGCCGGATTTACTGCCGCTCGTGCTCTTCTTGGCCGCCGACATCGCCGCATTGTCGCTGTCTAGCTTCTTGTCGACCGAGCGACTGATGTATTCGTTGGTCAGCTCGGTTATCAAGAGGTCAGAGTCAACCGGGCGTGGTGGGACGGACATTCGGGCAGCTGCGGATATGGTAGTAATGAGGGTGCGGTAGTAGTCGGGGATCGACGCGTGGATGTACGCGCCGAATTGAAGATCGGTGAGTGGATTCCCCATGTTTGTTAGGGTGTCCCTGAGGACCTTCATATCCGCAAGATGTTTCTGCAGATCGTCGTCGTCGCCACATCGCATCTGTTGGAGCCGGTTGAGGATATTAAGTTGCGCCATGTCGCCTCGATTCTGATTGAGGTCGACCAGCTTCTCCCATACCCCATGAGCCATACTCTCGCCCTTAACTTGGGAGAACCGTGTGGGACTGATCGTCTGGTAGATTATGTCTCGCAGCTTCGACTCCTTCATCTCGTAATCATCCTGCTTTTTCTCGTGCTTCTCGACTTCGTTGTCGGTCAACGCAATGGTAGTATTGGCGAGGTACCAATCCCCGACGCTGTCTTGCTCGATTTCGGCGGGTTTACGTGCCGTCCCGGCGAGGTGGCGATGGAGTCCCTTGGCCTTTGCGTGAGTCGTAAGCCTCTCTGAGTATTGAACCCAGTTCGATGAGTCGTCAAGCAGTATTGGCAGTGTGGGCTTCTTGCCGTACTCGTCGGAGTCTTCTCGGTGGGCCATAACCTGTTAAATTTCGGCACGCCACTCGAATGGCAGGAGTTTACTATAATGAAATAAGCCTCAGTTCGTGGTAGAAACTGAGGTATATATTAATATGTACCTATAGTGAAGTAACTAAGAGAATGTCAGTAAATTCTAATGGTATATAATGATCGACGTACGCCTCAGTTCGTGGTAGAAACTGAGGCGTTCTTTGTTCTCTAAGCGACTGATGAACGGTTAGGAATAAACAAATGTAAAGGAATGTGGTAAGTCCGATAAGATATTGTACTGCCGATAGCGTGAATTCTAACATGGTAGCCACTCCGCACCGCATGCCGGCAGAGTCACTGGGTGGCTCCTTGTGGCTTGCCACAAACTCTCTATTGTTTGCCTTAATGAATAAGGTAGGCATCAGTCACTCCCTGCAAGCAGTCACATGACCAAAGTGTGACAGTGATAAGGCTTGGCCACCAAAACATTTGGGCAAAAAGTAAAACCAGGAAACAGTGCCTTTAGGTCCTCCTGAGAGATCCCTGGTTTCAGAATTTCAAAATACCTTTTATTCATAGAGCAGTATCACATTTTTCAACCCTTTTTTTTGAGTGCAGAAATGATTGTTTTGATGAATGGGCGAGGTTTGTGTTTTTGTTGGCTCAATATTTGCTGCTTATGTAATGTTCTCATGCTCCATATACAGTAACAATACCCTAAAATCTGTGCCACACAAGCAACATAAGCTATGTTTGACTCACCATTCACCCCTGCAATAGCTCAGGAACACTTCTTGCAATATCTTGCAGGGGAATGTGATATAGTTTGAGAAGGTAGTTGGGTTATGTAATACCCAAAAAAATCTTGACCTCAGAAACATCAAAATTGAGCGAATTCCAGTGTGTTTGGTTTTTGTGTTGCAAGTTTTGCCGCGTTACGCATGATGTGACACACCACGTGATCGCTTGTGGGGAGTGACTGACACCTACCTTATATGGAAGTTACTGCAAGAGTGATGGCCTCACTGACACTAGTAGCGGGGCAGGAGTTTGGTACTCCCCCAACAATCCCAAAAACAAAGGTATCCATGTCCCCAAGGAACTACCACAGAATCTCGCCAGTGCCACAATCATAGCAGCACTTTTTTGCACGCAATCAACACCCACGAACACACCCCTTCACATAGTGACTCGGGGTGACACAGTTGTATCAGCTGTCAACAAGCACCTCCAGAAGTGGGAGGACAATGGCTGGATCGGGGTCCCCAACCCTGAGCCTCTTAAGGCACTGATAGCCGTCCTGCGAGCAAGGCAGGCCAAAACAGTGTTCATTCTGCCTGTCAGGACTGATGGCCAAGCGTGCTGAGAGGCTATCACCCTTGCTCAACATGCTGTGGAAGGAAACGAACCTAGCAGCTTAAACATGGGCATCCCACAAGACCTCCAGTTACCCGGAGCAAAACTCTCCTCACTCACCCAAGCCCTGGCATACCGGGCAATAAAAGAGCTTTGCTCTGTCCCAAAGAGGCCGGCTACAGAGGAAAGCCTGGCACTTATACAGGCTGCTGTGGTGACCCAGCCCAGTGGTACCCCAACACCCGCCTCCATCTGGAAGTCAACGCGCCATAAGGACCTATCAAACCCAATCAAGACGTTCCTGTGGAAAGGAATTCACGGCGCGCACAGTACTGGTAAATATTGGAAACATATACCGGGTTATGAAGACCGTGAGATGTGTAAGGAGTGCAATGTACCAGAATCTCTGGGACATATCCTATTTGAATGCAAGTGCCCTGGCCAGGAAAACATCTGGAAGCTGGCAAAGGAGCTCTGGGCAAGGAAATCCCAGCAGCCGCTGTCCCTCGAGATAGGTAGCATACTCGGATGCTGCGTCACCAAATTCGAGCGTGAAAGCAAGTCAAAACCATCAGGGATCAATCGCTTCTACCGTATTCTGATCTCTGAATCTGCCTACCTCATCTGGAAATTAAGGAATGAACGCGTAGTCACGAGAGGCGGAGAGACGCACAGTGAAAATGAAATTCACAACCGGTGGGTACACATGATGAATGACCGCCTTGAAATTGACCGCTTCATGGGCTGCACAAAATCCCAGTTTGGCAAAATAATGGTACTGCCCTCCCTCGTGCTCCGTACCCGGAGCCATGTCCTCCAAGAGGAACCCTCCCTGCCAAAAGATTGGCTCAAGGAACCCAAGGTTTTAGTGGGTATTGCGACGAAGAGTTCCCATAGATCCCCGTCCCCGACCCCTGGTGGACGACGTGGCAGGAACTGATGAATTCCGCGACTGAGTCCCACACTACGGCCAGTGCCGTGTGCGTAAATGCATTTCCTTGGGGATGGACCCCTTTTCCTTACCTATTGGAGGTTGAAACTCCTCCAAGCTTACGCGGCCAGCAGGTTAACCCATTATTAGTTGTGCTAGCTTATACCGTACCACCAAAAAAAAAAAAAGAATATATGTTAGGTGTAGTCCCGCCAGGATGGCAGTCAGTGATAGTATGTATAGTTTGCTCTAAGTTATGTATGTATAGTTTGAACCAGGAAACTTTCCTCCGGTACTTACTGTATAAGTACTCAACAGCACGATAGCAAGACCACATTTTGAAGCTAACAAAGTCTGTCAGCTCACTCCGGCAACTGTTCGAGCGCTCCAGGTGTACCCAAGTTTATCAATTGTCATTTTCCTGCAGAGTGACAGCGTCTCGTATCAGCTGTTCAGCCTGAGAGGTGCGTGGTTTGATAATGCACTCGTACGGGTGTGGATGGCTTGAAAAGTATCGCTCTAGCAAAAGAAAAACGAGCTGTACACGACACACCTTCCCAGTGCGTAACTCACCGTCCCTTCGGGGACAATTTTATTTCCTTGTTCGTCTAGAGCGTTGGTGATCGTGCATGACGCGAGAATGGTCGCAATGGCGATCCAAACGCTGTTGTCGCCGAGGTATTGGCCTGTGCATATTCTAGATATCAGTTGTAAGCGCGTCGTCCACCAGACGATGAAGGTAAATACCTTCGCCCAAACCCGAATTTTGCAGGAAAGTGGGGTTCAGCTAATCCAGCTGGCTTCGGGAGGTAACGTTCTGGATAAAAGGCGGTAGGATTAGAGTATATATTTGCATCGAGACTCATTCCTCTGTAGGCAGTGCATTAGATGAATAGCGCAAATTCAAAGAGCCAAGCGTACTTGATGTTCGGGAAAACGATCGAGCCAGCCGGTATCAGCATTCCGCGATAGATATTATCTTCCGTGCAACGGTGCGGTATGCCTGAATAGGAATTTAGATAGTTGTCCAGTATTTGACTTTATCTGAAATCATACCCAACGGTACCCCTGGCAACCATCTGTACGACGTTGGTCATTCGGCACACACAGATCGACAGTCAGGATGCAAACCTGAATATCTCTTGAAAGACGCATTCCACGTAGGGCAGTTTCTCCCGATCGCTGAATTCAGGTAATCGCCCCTTGCCAATCACCCGATCGAGCTCTTCCTGCGCCTTGACTTGGACACTCGGATGTAGCACCATGGCTAGCACAAAGGTCGAAAGCGAACTCGACGTCTACAGTGCAATGTTAGTGACTTAGACTGAGAATGGGTGGGAAATGATGTGCTCGCCGTTGATTCGCCTGCGTTAAACATGGTAACGGCTGCCCCTTTGAGATCATCTTCGTCTTCTTTCGTCACGGAGTCCCAGGCTTCCATTTTTTGGAGTTGGGTTAGAATGAAGGAAGGCTTAGCCTGGCCGGATTCCTGCAAATCGTCAGTTGATGCGTGGTACATGCAGGTGCGTAGGTCGACTCCCACCATTTCTCGCTTGACTGATTGAACCGGATAGTCGTACGACTCTTGAACCACCGGTCTCCATTTCTCGGCGACGGACATATAATAGGTTCCGGGAAACCAGCGTGGGAAATGTTGCACTTTGCAAGGTCAAGCGAAGACGTGGAATGCTATATTCACTCACGGATCGGGAAAAAATCAATAGCAGTGGCACCTGGAACTCCTGCACTGAGGACCGCTTGCGAAACCCTGCTAGAGAGGGAAAGGTAGGCATCCTCGTTCGACCGAATCGTGTGGCCAGCAACGATGCGCGCGATTATTCCCGTTGAAAACCTTGCAGAAGCCGGAATCAATTTCCAATCTGCGAACCAGAGTACACAAGACGTACCTGCTCAGACAACTCTCATACCCCGATGGCTTGGAGTTCAGCAGATTGTTTGTGAGGGTTTGGGCCTCTTGAAGTTGGAGCGAGAGGTAGTCAGCGCACTTGTGACGGTTCAGATACGCCTGATGCATCTGACGGTGCTTGGCGAACTTCCTGCCATACGGGAGCATCGTAAGTGCGGCCTTCCAACCAAATCTGCGACCTGTTAGAGACGGAAGCAGAGTGTTCATCAAGATCATACATTTCTAACAGCGGGAACTGGGGCCGATCGCTATATATCAGACTTCTGTGCTCGAGCAAGTCTTCCGCCGCACGGAGGGAGTCGAGAATAATCATTGATTGACCAGGGACTTCCAGATACATGACGTCTCCTATGGGCAGGCTGAGATCGAAGATAACTGACCCGTTAACACACCTACCGTAAGTCTCAGCCAATTTGTGAAATATCAGGGGAGCCTCCGCTGTGGGCATTTGACGCAGATTTCCGAGGATGGGAATGCGCGGTGGTCCGGGCGGTAGCATTGAAGCACGTTTGCGTCGCGAGAGAACGACGAAAAAGAGAAATAGGACACAGAGGATGACCACGGACAGTGTAGGGGTGAGGAGGGCCATGGCGTTAGCAGTGAAAGACCTGACGTACCTAGGCGCGTTCTTATGGGTTCCTGGAATAACAGTGTCACCTTTGGTGATTTGAATCGGTGCATTTGGCAACAACCACTAGCTCATCCGCAACTCAGTAGGCCCCGTTCTTCCGCGTATCAAGTTACTGGCAATCAAGACCGCTCAAATTCAATCTACCTCGCTCAAGGGTTATTCCCGATTTTTTTGTTATGAGTTTCCCCCATTCAATTTCCCCATTTATACACGAATGTATCTCGTGTCGCATTTGATATGCAAGGTCAGAATCGTTCCCTAGCACCTGATATCTCCACTACTTGCCAGCTTTGGACTTCAGTTTTGCACGTTCTGAGGCTGGTCGGAAACCGCCATCATGCTATTCCAAGCGGCTCAGCTATTTCTGCAGTTCTCTAGTCCAGGCCCTCGCACATCCCTCAATGTTTTCTTATCTCTCGCGCTTGGTGCTGGCCAAAGATATGATACGCCAAAATATATTTGATTATATTCAGATACAGACAACTACAATGCGGGTCGGGAGCCCATCTGAATACAAATACAACTGAATATGACCACAATAAAATATGAGTATAATCTTGAGGATAATACGATATCATGATGAGGATGAGGGTATTCAATTATACTTGAATATCTTCAAGATGCCGCTGAAATAGCCTAAATGCCAAGCATCCAGGGACTGGCTCGCCGCTGATGTTTCCGTAGCCGCCAACTCAAGGGGCAGCCGGCATTTAAACCGGCGACTAAAGGCCGGTTAGTTAGTCCGGCCGCAAGGCGGGAAAGAAAAAATTGGACCTTGAGATTTGGGCGAAATTTCGAAGCAGGGATGACCAGATTTGCATTCCAACCAATTATAAGTGCGTTTAAACATGTTCTGGAGCATAGAAGTTGATTTTGTACCGGCTGAGGGTATGGCAACTGCCAATCATTCGCGTATCAACGTCTGATGCAAGTGTTCTCTCTTTCCATTCGCCCAGCACCAGGCAGTAACATCTTGTAGTTCTCTGAGTTCTAGATGCGGCGAACATAATCACGTGGATGATTCCCATAAATGGGACGTGGGAATTATTACGTACTGTATTTTTTTTCAATTCGGGAGTCACGCATCACGCACCCCCCTAGGCCTTATCAGTATCGAATTTTGGTTGAGGTCACGCGTCACGCGGCCGCGCTGGAATAAAAAAAAGACAGAATTTATGTGTTTTCAAAAATTTTCCTGGTGTCACACAAAATTTTGGCTCGTATCGAGATGTCGAATTGGTTGAAATGGCCACGCCTCACATCTGGGATCGAATTGAACGAAAAAATACGGTAGTTAATTAGTCCCGAGCTGAGGTCGGAAAAAAGAAAATCAGTCCTATAGCTTTTTTAAAAATGCCGGTTGGCCCTTGCGCCAACCCGGTAGTCGGGTCGATCAATATCCGTGGGATCCGGAGCTTGGACTTCAGGTCACAGGTGAGCTTTCAATTCCGAAATTGAGCAACTCCTCAAGTCAAGTCAATTCAATCGAGATTTAAAATCTTTCGAGAAACTCTTGAGGTCATTCAGTTGTTTGATGCAATCAACAGTGGCCCTTACCGTGCGTTATGCAATGCCGCAGCGCTGTAGCGAGGGCCACAATAATCAGAGGGCGGCCGATATGTCAAAACGCCAAGAAACGCCACCGTTGGAAGGCCAGGGGGTATCCACCGGAAGACGCCGAGACAGCCTCATAGGGTAGGGTGGGTCTGGAGGGTCTTGATTCACTTTTTGGAATTTGTTCAGACCACTCTGAAAATGCTTTGGAAGAGTTCGAAAAAAATCAAATTTTCTTCGGGCGCACTGTGGGTCATGAGAAATTACTCAATTTGGCTGTGGCTGTGGTCGGCTAATATGGTAGGGTCTGGAAGGTCTTAACGCACTTTTCCGACCCTGTGTGGGAAGTTTTAGGGATAAATACCCCTTGTGAGCAGATAGATACCTTGATACCCGAGGCTAAAAGCCTATTTAGTGATGTTCGGGCTTGGCTTGGGTGGGCTTGGCCCAACAGCCCCAGATCGTTCTGGAGATCGATGCTTCGTTTCCAAATCTCCTCACCTCTGAGTTGAGGGAGTTGCATCCATGTTTTCGCAATCTTCAATTCCTTTCCTATTTCTTTCTTTTATGGCCCATATGTCCCTTATTTAGACTAAAGTATTATTAAATAATACCTACTTCTGTAACCTTTTTGCTTCTGCGTGTCAACTGAGTTCTCCAGCGTGACGGGGAATGGGGGCGTGTGCTCGGCTCTGGAGATACATGGAGGTCAGGGACGATGCTGTACAAAATTGCGTGCAGTACATCGGAATACACCCTGAAACCGGCGTTACTCAGAGGGACCGTGCCATGTAATACTCCCTACTTACCTCCCTACCTGAGCTCACCCTGACATATATATTTACATAGTCGGTTGTGGGAAGTAAGTTGTGTAGCAAGACCCATTTTGGTCCCGCTCCCGCTCCCGCCTCCGAATCTAGTAAGGTAAGCGATGAAATGAGCGAGGTACATTGAATCATTTGCGCTTGCTGTTGCGTTCGCGTTTAGAACCTGACCGAGGCCGCAATAGAATCAACGTCAGGGTCAACTTTCCATCTTAGCGCCCAGCCCTACGAGTATTTCAGCGCTTGCCACACTGCACGCCCCACGGCCCATTCTTAAAATTTGGTGCTTGAAATTTGAAATTTGTAAGAGACTTCGAATAGTCCCTATTGGGAGTCCCTTCTCATGGTTTCTCGTGCTACATGAAAGACCATGAGAAATGTCAACAGAAGGAACTGACGGTGACAGCTGCAGTACACGAACACGAGCTGAAACTCAAGTTCTATGGGTTGCTACGATCGGATCATGTATTACATCGGCTATACAGTATGTAAGATATCATCAAATTCTCCTTCTTCACCGACAATACATTTCACTCTGCGAAACTCCAGTAGGCACGGCTCTTGTACGGATTGTATTCTCTCCGCATTATCATATCACTCCAAACTAATTTAATGGAGAGACTTCAAAACGTTTTGGACACCCTGTTCTTCCTCGGCTTTCAGAATGCAAAGCCTACAGAACCCAATCTACTTTCGTGAGTCCTTGTGTCAATTGCCGATGCGTGGTATTCAATGCATAAGCTGTAGCCAAACGCGCAGAGCCTACACAGAGGGGAGACAGTATCACCGATGGTAGCCCATTGCCCGCAGTGGTCAGGCATGTTGTCGTGGGTCTCCTCGGTGAAAAAGCCCTTGGTGAAGCCAAGTCCGATATGGCTGGCTCAGTATTCGAGGTTCTCACTCAGGCGAGTCCGACTTCGTAAATTTAACTTCGTCGAACCAGAACGGTGAGCTGCGTCTAGTTGTTGCCATCTTTGCCCTCGCGAGCAGACTTCTACTGGAACATTCTTGGCAAATCCTTCGCCTCTATGATGGAGATCGCAGCCTACCCAGTGGATGTCCAGGCCCGCTTCCTCACCTTCATCTACGCCAGAGTTCTCGGCTTTCTGGGTCCAGATAATAAAGTGGTGGGCGGTGGGGCTGTCTTAACCTCCGATGGCAGTCCGGTTGAGCTGAGCTGGGTGATTCACAACCGTTCAAAACCCCGCGCAGGTGAAGTCACTCGTCAGCTTCGTTTCGCCATTGAACCTCGGTAAATTTTCCTCGCGAGTTGTGGATCTTACCAAGCTAATACTCGTGCAGGGATCCCGAAACCGGCGCTTTACACAAGGGAGTCTTGGTACTTGAATACCTGGCCTCCGCCGAGGGCGGACTCGGTATTGTGTCTTGCCCTGAAGGGGGCCTCGATTGGCCCAAGAAAACTGAAAACTTTCTATTTCCCGGCGACAAAGGAGATGAGGCTCCACTCGGAAGTCGCTTCTTTGTTGGTAAGCTTTGGATATTCACCCAGCATCTTCCATAGTCAACCAAAGATGTACCAGGTTTCGACTTTCACCCGTCGGGAAAGATCACTCTGAAGACGTACTATGTGACCGCTTTCTCCCGGCCCGCCGACCAGATGCAGGTCGCCGTCGACGCACCAGGCGCTGGCCGCCCTCTTGGTGAGATGGTAACCCAACTTCACCCAACCCTCGGCGAGCCGTTCAAGCCTCTGCACACGTACATTACCAGTATCGAGACGCCCCGGCGTCCCTACGCGGGCATGATTGCCATGGACTGTGTTCAAACCGACCTCAACCGTCTGAAGGCACTATTTCTGGTCCTGTCCCCGTCACCTGCTGACCCACTTTTTCCTTTAGATCTACCTACACAGACACGAAGGCACCTCTTGGTCCGAAGCCAGACAGGGATTCACTCTCAACGGCGCCCTCGACAGTCGCCCCAACGTCCGTGAAGCCCTTCACAAGGTGGAGCAACTGTGGAACCACTTGTTCCCCAATGCCACTTCTTCCATGAATATCGACATCGAGGTTGCCGCCGCTCCTGTAGAAAAGGCAGAGGACGACGCCCCGGCGCATCCCTCCGTAGGGCTGTTATTTTATTATGAACTTCATACCGGGGAAAACAATATCTACCCCAAGATCTACCTTCCCGTGCGGTACGTCCTTCTTTAGTCCATTCGGAGCGTAGAATTTTTATTTTATTGTCAGCACCTACTTGCGCAATGACCTTGCGATCTGCGATGCCGTCGAGAAGTTCTACAACGAAGTTGGTATTGACGGCCCCGGAGGCGGAGAACGCGGGCAGGGGCTGGGTCGCTCGCGAAGTTAGCAAAACCTTGTACGTCTTACTGCTTCGTGATGTGAGACCGAATACTCACCGAATCGAATGAACAGCAACCACAGAAAGCTCGACGAGCGCAGCGGGATTATCACGTATGTGACACTGGGCGCAAAGAAGGGCGGCTGGGAAGTGACCACTTACTTCACGCCTGAGCCGTGGGCACCTGAGCGCAGATAACTGGATCCTTGGTTGCTTGGTTCGACTACAACAATATTACGAGTCTTAAAATTTGTTTTACCCAAGTTTTTATTTACAAGTCCATTGGGCTCCTGCGTTTGACCGTATTTCAAGTCACATTGGAACGACACTATGTTTAGTGATACTACAGGGCGAAATAGAAGAACAAAAAGCCGTCCCTCCTCTGACGCCAATGGATAATTTGTACAATTCTAAATCTCGCGAAGGCAAGACAGAGAGGCGGGGCTAATCTGCAATTCATCAACCCGGCCAACTGTCCTTCGGAAACTCCCGTGATGCGCGGGAGGCTAACAGCACGAGCGGGTGGTGCCGCTAAATCTCAATTATCATGCTTGGAACCACTACATTGGAAATAAAATTGGAAGAAAAGTATGTTGGGGTTACCTTCAGAACGGACACGCGAAATATTCTCGCAGACCACTACAAAGCAAAGGCACAAACGGCGCGATACTGTGGACATCAAATCATGGCGATCGAAGACATGACCGGTCGGTTAACACCAAAAGAGCTCAAAGAGTTGTACATGGCTAGAGTGGACTGTCACCTCATTCATGGGTGCGAAATTTCCCCAGATAGCGAGGATGTCCATGTCAATCAACTTAGCAAAGTTCAAATTCGGTTTCTCCGACAAATGTTAAATCTCCATTCTCGTTCCTCAATCGCACCTCTATTCACGGAAACTGGGATAATGCCTCTACGAGTCCGACGCCTGCTCATTGTCCTGAACCACCTAATTTATTTCCTCAGCCTTGACAAAAAGGATTACGCTCGCGCTGCACTCGATAGTTCTCTACAACTATCTGCAAGGGGCAAAAACATCCTGGGCTAAGGATTTGATTACGGCGGCTTCAAGACTTCCATTCCACTGTCCTGCACTTTTCCTGACTGACGAAACCTCAATCCGAGATGTCGAGGACTACAGTAAAAATGTGGACACACTCATGAAGGAATGGCTACAGCATTCAGTCAACTCAAGTGACAAACTCTACCTACTTCATGGACGGCTCGAACCTCAAAAGGACAGTCCACCGGCACACGTCACCTCTAAAATGCGGCACTACCTAACAATGGTGAAAACTCAGGGGCACAGAGAGGCCTTAACCTCTCTGCTCCTCTCCACTCACCGTTTGGCCGTTGAAGTCCTGCGCTATGTGGATCACGCAAAACAGCCTGTACCTCGATTGGAAAAACTTTGTAGGTTCTGCAAACTGGGAGTTGAAACTCTGTAACACGTAATAATCACTTGCCAATCCTCCGAGGCTCTGATTCAATTGCGCTCTACGTTCCTGTCTCGACTATTCCACGACGCACCGCACCTCCAAATCCTCATGGTCCAACTCTCCAACACGGAGTTCCTCAAGGCCATGATTTATTCCAGACCAACCGTCGCACTTGTGGCAAAATTTGCTTATGATGTTCTTGAGATTTTCTACGCCGTTCCGGTTTGGCGTCCATGAGTTTGTTTCGGGGTCCTCATTTTCCACTAATTGCTTCTTTGTTTACCTTTTAGCTCTACCGCGGCGAGTCGGAAGATTGCGACCGTGAGCTCGGCTACGGGGTGATGAAGAAGTCCAGGAATCATAGCATACATTAGTGCCTGTATGCTTAGTTACTTCCTGGGCCCCGGCGTTCCTGAGCGGGACCGTGCCGTGTAATTCTACCTACCTACCTACCTACCCGGCGCGATAGTTGACTTTTATATAAATTATAAGTCATTGCCCAATTTTCAAGGTTGCTTTGGCGGAGAATCAACATTTATGGCCAACGGCTAAGAGTATGGATCGAAACACTCGGTATAAGTCAATGCCGTTGGAATATCTGACAAGTCTCAAGCTCGTAAATTTCTAGACCTCCAGGGTCACTCCTGGTCGCTGTTTCTAGAAACGGGGTGCATTCGTACTGTAGTCAACAAAATGACACAAATGATTAACATTGGCTCGGTTAGAGCCCCGGAGTGGTCCCAAGGGAGGACAGCATAAATGATATATGAAAGCTCCAACTTTGGCTAAGTCACTTGATTTTCGACAGGGACCAGTACCCGAAAATATAATTTAAATAAAATCATGGTCTGGTGGCGGTTCCTCTCCACCAATATCCCTCGGAGCTCCGCCTGACGCAGACGATTGGCCGAACTCGGAGACGCGGACACTTCCGCATTGATCGGAACACCGCCACTGTCTCAGCCTTTTCTCTTCTCCCGTCATTTGGTCACCGCCCTGCCGCTCAAACAGCCACATCCATCGGCTCCCCGCATCTTTTTGGTACTTCTTCGTTGGAATGCTATCTCAGCTCATCATAGCGGGCAGTGTCCGAGTCGTGGACCCCAGGTGGTGGATGCGCATGTCTCGATCAGTCTTGCTCATTTGACTTTGAACATCGCGCTATTTCCCAGCATATTTGCGCAACTATTTCTCGGATCCATTGCACTCTTTCCGCCATTCTCTTTCCTTCGTGACCTCCCGTAGCTATCCATTTCCACCCAGATAAAGACATGTACAAATGATCAATCTCTCGCACACGCACTTTAGACTGCACGTCCTCGATGCTCGCTGCTCGCTTCCCAGCGCTCAAAGCTTAGTTTCTTGCTCTTCCAATTGGTGGCGTCCGGGGAGTAATATCGTGAGTAACTGCATTTCTGCTTGGCAATATTGTGCGTTTAGACATCCCCTGCGTTTGGACATCCCCTACTCCGAGACTGCCACACGCTGTCCCAATTGGCTTTCGTGAATAGACACATCTGGTCTCCTTGTCAGTTCCCTGAGTGACAGAGACTTCCTGACAGTCACGAAGGAGAATGTGCTTCGACTACGTCTGGTGCGGGTGTATACGGTGCGATGATGAATCGAGTGTAGATAACCTAATCGAGGAGAATGTGCTTAGATGGGTTTCTGTCTTTCGAGCCGATCGAGGAACCGTCGTTATCGCTGGCCTTTGTACGGGGATCAAGAGCAAACGGATTTGCATGCAAGGGGGAGCGAAGGGGACGCGCGCAGCCCCTCCGGCTGAGTGGTTGCATCTGCCTCCGGAGAAGATGGTGTCTCGGGCGGGACCTGAGCACGTCTACTATCATCATAGGAGCGTCCTTCTCTGTACAGCTGCAGAATCTCGCGGCATTGGCGGTGATCCCTGAGATTACGGAGGCACACCTAGCGCGGATAGGCACGCTTTTGATAAATGGGCCGGAACGTTTCGTGAGTTCTATTTCCCTTTACGAATTTAGAGGGAAGACGTGTGTCAATTTAATAATCCTGCTTCCAGATTAGGGCTGGATAAATATGGGCGGCTTTAACTTCTCTGCGCACAGATAGTAAACTATGCAGACCTATTACACGTTTTCAGTTTTATGCAATACAATGTCCAACGGCCGCATTCCGTCCAGCCCCACACTTCACCCTCCGGTCTCTAATGAACTACAATAGCACCATCGCGATTCCCACGCAGACACCGAGCGAGAGGGCCCCACCAGCGACATGCGTCCGCACGCCGGATCCGATGAGGCCATTTACAGCACCGCCAATGGCAGACGTCGCATCGCCAGCGACGCCCGCGAGCTCAGACGTGGCGGTGTTGAACGCGCCGGCGGCGGCGGAGGTGATGTCGCCCGCGACGCTGGGGAGCGCGGAGGTGGCTTGTTGGAGCGTGCTCTCGGCGGCGGAGGCCACGCTGGGCAGCGCGGACGTGCCTTCGCGGAAGGCGCTGGCGGCGGCGGAGGTGGCGACGCTGGCTATGCTCGGGAGCTCGGAGGTGGCTTGGCGGATGGCGCTGGCTGCGGCGGAGGTCGCTGTGGAGATGGCACCGAGCGCCTCGGGTGTGATTGAGGAGAGGATGGTGTTGTCGCGCTATTCAGATTTGAGAGTGAAGGCGGGAGAATGGAGCGATGAAGTGTGACTGACCTGCACAGGGATGTTTATGGCATAGACCGAGAGAACGGGTGCAAGGGGCTGCAAGAACAAGAGAGAAACGCATGGCACCAATCAAAATAAAGTCGGCAAGCGGTTGAAAAAGGGTGAAAATAAAAGCAGAGCCTTGGGAGCCATAGTCAGTATATGGGCGATGATAGGTAAATCGGTTCAGGATGTCAACGCACTCTGCTCTCGAATGCCGAAAAGAAAAGTGGGGGAGCGAACGAAGTGAGAAAGAGCGTGGAGTGGAACTCTGCCTAAATGGATGGCAACTCTGGATAAATCGCGAGGTCCATAATGCACCGCGTTATCGCACGCGGAAATCGCCAGCATACCGACCATCAGGGTCTCTAATCGTACAGGAAAATCTCGACCTGCAACAGTCTGCACCTAGGGAACGCAAATTACGCAACTGCGAGGAAACCTCGGTTGTTATATCAGGTGCTAGATAACATAAGTATGAGAAGTCGTGTTTCGGTGTTCACTCGGAGCGATTCGTCTTATAGCCAGATAATATCCAGGGTAATCCGTGTAAATTCGTGGGAACGTTCTGAAAATTGAGAGGTAGACCTCACCGTCTGTCATCTCGTTTCACTTGGCGTTGTGAGGGCCGAGGCTAGGCACTTAAATCCAGTTCTCACCTATCCGGTTGCCCAGAGACGCATGGAGCCTGATGCTCGAGCGCCATCCGAAGGGTTCTTCAGCCTTGAGTTTTAAGTTGCGCCAGCGCTTCCGACGTTCAAATATGTACCCAGGACTAATTATAATCCTCATAAAGGCCCAAAAAGTCAGTACTGATCTTGCGAAGGTCAGGGCACAAAAACAGGCGTAGACCCAAATTTTGCCGCCAAAGTACTAGTCAGGAATCCCGCATCAAGCCTACCTTTGAGCCTCATTTGAGTGCTTTCGAGGTCAGTTTTTTCTCCGCTGGCGCGGTTCCAATCAGGATAGAACGATTATTCTGGTCTAGGCGTGGATAGGGACGACTGTCAGGAATGTCAGTACAGAGAGAAGGATAGCGAGGATCATGGTAGGGACAGGCAGTGGTTTAGCTGTGAGCATGAGTACTTATACTAGTGGATAGTGACGTGGTCGTCGGGGAGTGGGAGATCTCATGATGCCTTGCCGCGCGGCGGCCAGACTCTCACGCAGGAGTTTGAGTCTAATGCAGCAAGCATTGATTGCACAATAAAATCGGTATTCCTCCACCGAGTCTATGGGTGGCGTAGCCTCTCAGCACCTGGTGACTGCAGTTCATGTTTGATGGGTCGAGTTTATTCCCAGCGATTAAGTGGTTATTTACGCTGGTGTGCTAACCGAACCGACCGTTCAAGCGTACGCAAGATCTAAATATATCAGGTAGGCGGCAAAGCAGATTCAGAGGAAAGGAAGTATCTGCGCAGGAGATCAATGCAATGCTCAGAGCTTGAGGTCGTGTTTGTTTCGGAAGTTTTCGGCCTCGGATATACCGTCGCATCTCCACCACCACCGCGAGTCGTGACCCGCCACTGGCACACTCCGTGTACTATGGATTGATGCCGAGCGCGCGCGCGTCTGTAGTTGTTCACGCCCATACTGCTCGGGGCCCCCGCAGCTGAGGTGAGATTGTGGCTGTTTCGTAGCTCTGAAGTCTGGTAAGCCAGTATCCTCCTTGGTATCCTGCCGTCCGCCTCGCATCTCCTTCTCTTTCTCCCCCTTTTGGATACGACACTAACCTTGCTTTTGTTTTTCCTAGCCCGCACTTCATTAACAACGACGGTGTACGCGGTCTCTCATCTACACGGTGGCCAATCATGGTGCCATCGGATACAGCTACGCTGACCTCGACCTCGACCTCGGTGCCTCTTACGACCCCGGCCCCGACCCCGACATCCACAGTGAGGCTACAAGTGAGCACTGAGTCCTTAGTCAGTGACTGGCGCCGCTTCATCCACTGCATTGCAAAACACTCGGTGCAAGATCGTTTCCGCCTTCAGGGTCTTTATCGCCAGTTCCGCCGCTAGAGACACCCGCACCTATAACGCCCGCAAAGTAGGGAGAATCGGCATCCGCGCGAGCGTATCAAGCGCGCCTCGGTGCTACGCGATGGAGCTTCGAGCGACTGCGGGACTGCGGGGTGATGTCGGTATGTCCTATGTTTCTATATGTCTTCCTTCAAGTTCCTCTGCCTTCGTTCTTGTCTTCCCTCCCATGCACTTGACACTTCCCCTCTATCATTCCCTTCGTGCACTCTTTCAACTCCACCCCGCCATACTCCTCCTTTGACCTCCCTCATACACCTCGCTTTATACTCGCCCTCCGCGCGCCATCTATCCTCTAATCTCGACCGTCTGCCCTTCTGCTCGCGTACTGATCCATCCCCCCCTCCTCCAGATACTCCTAACCCTTCACCGCGCTGGGCACTCGTGTCGGGATGACTTTGGAGCTATATGTGGATCTGCAGCACCGGATGTACGTCCATTCTCCAGTCTGCGCTTGTTCCATTTCTGGCGAGAGGACGCCATGTCGGCATGTTGACGGGTAGCAGACGCAAAGATGAGGAGGATGGCGCGTGGCGCGAGGAGCACTTCTTTTTCTTCGTTCTCTCTCGTCTCTTTTTCCAGAAAATCGTGGCAAGCATGCGACTGATCCTTTCTTTTGCAGCTGGTACCGTCGCACTGTGCGCCTTCGCCTTCCTACGGCGCCCCGCCCTCAGCGTGCTGCCGCATCCCCAGGATACAGCCGCGTCATCACCATCGGCGTCCGAGGTCTGGTCGGAAGCAAGGACAGGGGAGGAGCGGGAGCCGGAGGCCGCGGAGGTGGGGGAATGCGAGCGCGTGAGCTCCACGTACGCGGGGTCGGGATTCCGACGATTCAGTAAACACAAGGTGGAGACGGAGGATGGCAAGGACAGGGAGGAGCAGCCTCGTGCGCGCGATCAGAACAAGGGTGGTGGAGGTGTCCAGGGTCGGGATCGCCGTGGACCGACTCTGCGCACGTCGTTCCGTGCGCGACCGCCGACATTGGAGATGGACGAACCTCGTATGCTGAAACTGAAGTGCAGAGCGAGGATTGTGGATATAGATTGAGAGGTCGGCTCTAGGTACGTCGATTTCCCATCCCAATTGCTTTCCTTTCCTGCGGAACGTGGTACATGCGGCATCCTGGAGTGGCGGGCGGTGGATGCTGGCGCGATAAACTCACAACCACAACGTACCACCGTGCGGGCGAGCTGATGCTTAAAATTTCCGAAGCAGGGTCGGGAAAGTGAATTAACACCTCCGACCCACCCTCCCTCTTAGCCGAGCACAACCACACCCAAATTGGGTAGTTCTTCCAGGAAAATGCTCGAAAACGGAGAGTTCCGTCGGGAGTATATCCCCCCCTCCCCGGCTTTTCTGCTCAATCTGTGATAAAAATTCAAATCTGAGATCAATTTCGACCACATACCGATTTTTTGGAGTTCAGCGACACTACTCAGGTACCCCACAAAAAATTTGATTTTTTTTCCGACCCTTCTAAACGCGTTTTTAACACTCGGGGTGAACTATGAAAAGTGAAATAAGGTCGGCCAGATCCACCTCCCTCTCAAAGCTGTGTCTTGGCATCTTCCAGCGGGTGCCCCTTGTATTTTTGCTCTTCTCCTTCGACGTTCATCTCCGGTTCTTCCCTGGTTCTCTCAAGCCGGACGCTATGCGATCTTGCTCCCTTCTGGAGTTACAACTGCCAATCCCAAATGGCTCCCAATTCCATCCGCATTCATCCGGAATGCGATCCGACAGAGACTTGAGAGGGTAACTTGGGGCTGTGGTCTTCATTTCTTGCCGTCGATGACATGCGGTTCATCCAACCAGAGCTTGGTGTCATTATTGTATTTATATATGCAACCCAAGCTGCTCGGCCCCCTTTGCACATTCCACCCGACGCCGCATGGATCCTCATGCGTCGTGATTAATCTCGCGCAGCTGGTCTCTTTTGACGACACCGCCCTTGCGCCATCCCTCGTCGCTCACCGTGCGATCAGCTCCGCATCAAATGTCGTGGTCACCGGGTCATGACCGGCCTTAAGACAGCGCTCGCTCCGGACAGCATTGAGCGAGGGGCCGATGTGGATTGACGGACACTTTTCCGTGTCATTGTGGATGATACTCAGACCACCTAGAACTTCTCGACTATATCTACAACACGAGTTACGACTGCCTACGCAACCCCCATAAATGCGCGACTCCAGAGATAGCTCCGCGTCATAATCACACCTTACGTCCTTTACTCGTATCCAACGCCTCGACATTCAAACACCCCGGTACTAGACGTACGATGATCTGCGTTTCTATGTTCTACCCGTAGAATAATCGTTTCCGTCGAAACCGCTGCCAGGGAGGAACCTGAGATTGCTTTTGCACTCTGGTAATCACAATGTAGCCCTTCGTATTCAACGGTACCGATGATTCCATTAAATCCGGGCCCATTTTCCACACCCAACAGTCAGCGGAACGTTTCCCATTCTATTCCTGTTCTGTTCATGGGGGTGGGGTTCCATGGAGTTACATTCAGCCTGCATGTCGTCCTCCAGATAAACAAGGAAACGTATCAAGGATCTCGGAATAATCTGATGGGAGAGGTTCCCTGGGGAAATGTGTGGCTGGTTTTCTGGACATACTTTAAATTGTTCTGAAAAACAACATGTGCATGCAAAAAGAAGTAAATTGTCCGGATTAAAAGCTACTCATCATTGTGTTGTCGTCCTCCCCGCTGCTAACTAAGTACCAATCTTCATCACCAGAAACCCCATTCTCCTCCGCACTTCCCCAACCGCCACTTGTGTGCTCATTCAAACACTCTTCCCAGCAGCGGAGTACCTTTTCGTCACACGGTCCGTGAAAGTATGCTTCTTTTGCCAAGTAGTTCTCCCACCGTTTTTCAAGTTCGTCGTCAGTGAAAATCTTTTTTGCTCGAACCATACTCTCCCTGAGATAGCCCTGCCAACGGTCAATCAAGTCATGTTGAGGGTTAGGCGATGCCTGAAAGGATATGAGAATTGCCAGTAACGGGTAATGGCTCACCTTTAGCCATTGAACGACATCCTGGAATTCAACAGGCTCAAGCCTTTCGTCCCACTCCGAAAAGACATTCCATGCCGGAACAAATTCCATGAGTTCTTTTATCAGCTCAGGGTCTGATTGCGGAGAGCATCGAACGTAGTGGCCCCATTCTCCAAAGTGCCAGTCATCGGATAGCCGCAACCAGCGCCTGTCGATAAAAGAGAGTTAGTTGGAACCATAATTCACCATAAAAGCACGTGCACCTACCAGAAATCCTTTGGAAGTTCTCTTTTTTCAATCCGCCGCATAAGCCGAAGCAACCCGCAAGCCGAGTCTCTGAAAACCATTGTCCCGGGATAGAGACTGTCGAGTTCCTCGCAAATTTCGGGCAAAAAGAAAGGTGTGTAGAAAAAAATCCGATTCCTGCCCTACGAGTGAGCGTTGAGAACAAATGGACGCCTCAATATCTTCCCACGATAGATCTAACACAATGCGAAGCCGAAAGAGGTGGCCAAAAGGGCCTGGATATTTGGAACAGCCTCGATATCCGAAAATGTTTTGATATCCGCGGAGGTTTCGATATCCGCATAGCAGTCTTGTGGCCTGGAAGATGCGAAATAGCTCGGGTGACTGTGCCAGGAGCTTCCGATAGAAGGCCAATTTGGTCCGCGATCCACGACTCATCCGTGACTGTAAAGTGAGCATCGTTCGCAAGGGCGGGGCGCAAACCTGGTCGTTAGTCCTTCCTGGACACCATTGGCTGCGTTTGCGGAGTAAATTGACCCTGATCTGATCCTCGATATGTTCGTACAAGTTGATGAAGCTGTAATCATCCCAGCACCTGATCAAATCTTGAGGAATTGGGTGAATGCGCTGCAGAGAAGACTATCCGTGAGAAGAATAACTTTTTGGGGAAAAAAGAACAGACTTTTAACCACCTCATGAACTTATCCATTACATCCCTGTCAACACCGTTGAGGAGGACAAAATCCAGATTAACCAGTCGGATGAGGGGTACAAGATCTGGAGAAGGCACAATGGAGATGATATATCGAATCCATTCTGTGGGGTTCAGTAAGAGCCACCTGCAACTCGCAAATCAAGACCTGCCGTCTGCGAAGGGCGGGATCTGCACACACCAGCGGAATGAACTATCCTCACGGCTCTTTCGTGGATCCTCATGTCTGTATGCGACTGCTTTGAGGATTGAGTGGCCCAATTTTGCTCGATGTTGTGGAGAACCAGGATAGAAAATTGACGACCTTTCTTGACTGTCAAGGAAATCGCGAAACGAGGCATGGTGCACCCTTATCGGTTCTTGGTTGCAAGACAATTTGAGGACAGAGTGCAGGGGACGAAGAATCAACAAAACCGCGCCAGGTTCGAGGGCGAGCAGGTTATCGATTTCCATCAAGGGGATAGTAGAATCCGGATAGTGCATGATTACACACAGGATCTCGAAAAGACGGGGACGGTAACGAGCAGGAATACCTGATAAGATCTGGATGTATAGCTGATCAAGAGCCTCGAATGGTGATTCGGCGTCATGGGGAACCAGGTTCCGAGTGATGATGTCCAGCTGCTGTGACGGCCAGGAATACTCGTCATCAACAAACTTGATAACGGTGGACGCGTAGATGAAGTAGCCAGATGATTTTTCAACCAATATTTCCAAAATCTCTGGTGACGGCCAAGGAGTCGGTATATTTTGCATTGTCGTGGGATGCTCGCGATGAATCCGCAAAAATTCATGCCGAAGGTAGATCCGGACATCCTCGAACGACTGGTAAATGTTGACAGAGTCGAAAAGTCCTTGAAAGTATTCGTTGTCGAACGTCTCTCGAATGTGTGGTTCTGGTCGGCTGGCCACAAGGATTCGAAGCGGAACGCCAGGGTCGTTGACGGTGGATGCTGTCAAGCGCAGTATGTCTCGCTGGACCCTGTGGTCCTCGCACTCATCCAACCCATCGACAAGGAGAATCAAAGGTATCGTATCCTGAAGTCGTTTGCACGGCTCGAGGATCAAGTTGCGCAGTTGAACATCCATCCCTCTCCCGAGAAGCGACGGATTAGTTTCTACGATTCGCGAGATTGCATCCTTCAATTCGGACCGATAGAGTGCCAGCTCATACGCAAGCGTCGCGAAGAGCATTTTCGCGTTACCGCGAGTCGCGTGGCCCCGTTTGAAGAAAAACCCTCCCCCCAGTCTCTGCGCATCTCGCAGTCGGCCACAAAGTGTCTGCATGACGGCTGATTTTCCGGCTCCAGCTGGGCCGTGCAGCCACCGTATTGAGTACTTTGAGTTCGGGTCCGTCGCCCAGTCATAAAGGTTATCCAGTAGTTCTTTGCGTGTTTCGGGATGGCACTTGGGCTGAGGAAACCTTTCTGCAGAGTCGTACAGTGCATCCAAGGCAACCGCGCGATGGAGAAGATGAATTCCTGTGTCGGGACCACTGCTGTCATTGAGAAATGGTAGGAAGGGACACATTCAACCCACGTACTGATTAATCATGATGAGCTGGTCAGTCTTGATATCATACTTCAACCTGGGGCCCTGCCCGACGCCCCCCACCGCCGCCGGTGCCATATTCGTGGCCCTCTCCACCATGACCTCCTACGCCGCCTGAACAAAGTAATGAATATCAACCGTGTCTGAAGAAGGTTCCATCGCACCAGAGATGTAGTTGTGAACTATCCTGCAATCGCGCCCTTGGTCAGGCATTGTAGATGGGGATCGTTCAATGACTTTGGGAAAGAATTCTCCCAGTACAGTGATTACGGGGTTTACACGAGCGACAAAGCCGCTCAAGAGGATGAGGAAAATATTCAGGCCACGTAGAGGCGGGGACAAGACTGAGTAGTGAGGCCGCACTGCCGTGGGTGGCTCGTGGAGGACGACAAGGAGACAGCGCGCACTTTCGCACGACGAATTACCCACTATATCCGGGCCTGTGATCCGGTTTGTTTTGTTTTGGTCAGTGAATAAATGGAGGGGAATTTGAAACGCATGGCACAAGCCACGGAACTAAGGTATAATGCATACAAATACTGTCAACCTCCCAAATAAGGGCAATTTCTCAAAATTAATGTGTTAAACAACATGTGGGCAGTTTGGACCTTATCCCTTCCATGATTTTGTAGACAGAGATGTCATGAAGGTGATGACAAGATGCCAAAAGGCCCTAGGCGGAACTGAATGAGGAGTTGTCCTTGCAAAGTCACCAAGTGGTTGCCATCACTTTTGATGGCTAATGCTGATCGCACTTTCGACGAACAACTACACTCTCCACAGTCTTCCTGTGACCCAGTTAGGTGGTTCATATCAAAGCTAACAGGTATATCTAAAGATTCATGGAAGGGATTACATATACACATCCTAGTCATTATTTGGCGCATTTATTTCGAGAAATTGCCCTTATTTGGGACGTTGACAGTATTTGTATGCACTATACCTTAGCTCCTTTGGTCCAGCGCGATGCACACGCTGCAAATTCTCCCAAATTTCCATCGGGTCGCGCACCGTCATGTGTACAAACTGTCCATCCTCCACCCTCAAAATCAAGTTAACTCTGCACGCGCCTCCGCCATTTTCATCACATTTCTCTTTGCAATCAACCCGTCTCTCTCTTTCTTCATCTCGTCTGCAGTCTTCTCTGAACCATCTGACTTCGTCTTGGTCACCAAAACTTCGACCACACCCCACAGTCCTTTCTTCACAAGAACAGCCCCCATGCGCAAGCCCCATTCGGGATAGTTTGCGTTACCGAGACAAGGGAAGCGAGCAGCCAATGTGTCGGACATAAGTAGTGGAGTGCAAAATACTGTACTATTTTGACCAAATGTTCACTGAGTGTCACCTGTCACCGGTGTTCATTTTGCAAGGTGTTCAATTCTCGGCAATCATGGGAAATTTTCTATATATCTTTCGCCAGGGGACGCCCAGTAACGCAGAGATCAAAATTCACTGGTACTGTGGTCTATTGTTTGGCTTTTGATGGATGTCATCAGCAACTGTAGCCACGCATTGATGTACTCTAGGAAGGGCTTGTTTAATAACACTTGTAGCACGCTTTGCGGCAGAGCCCACTACACTGGTTGAACATTTCAAGTTTTTCAGTGAAAATTCTAGTGAAAAATGTTTTGAATTTTACAGCAATTTTTCAGTGAAAAACCAGGTGAAAAACTTGAAACTTTTTAATGACATTTTTAAACTTCAAAACTTTTTCATCACTTTGTCAGAAATTTTTCACAAGGTTCAAAAAATTCACAAAAATGTTTCAAGTTTTTCACCTGGTTTTTCACTGAAAAATTGCTGTAAAATTCAAAACATTTTTCACCAAAATTTTCAGTGAAAAACTTGAAATGTTCAACCAGTGCTAACCAGCACATTATCCTAAAATTGTATTTTCCACCAACTTGTAATCGAAAATTTCAATTGCACCCAATTCTCGCTCGGTCGACATGTTGACCAGCTCGCATTGGGCTTGGGAGCCCCGACTGTGTCGGGGTTCATTGCATGAGTAGAGACACTTGATGCCATGCTAGAATAGACTCAAGAAAATTTACCAGAGACACAACACAGATATGCAAGGGCATTGCAGATTCAAGACAAACATTGTATAAGAGTGGAAGTTGGTTGAACTTAAACAATCCACCCAAGTGAACCAGACCGGATTCTATATTCAATAGAAGTATCGGTAGTGCAGCGTAGGGTAGAAGTTCGTTGCCTCGCTTGTAACTACCGTGGGATTATAACTGCGACAGATGATTACGAGATATATGTATTATGGGTCGGCCCGCCATGGCGGGCCGGTAACCCTTACACCCCTCCCCCCAGGACGAACCTCTGAGTCCGATATTCAATATACAAGTAAGTACTATAGCGAATTTGGTGAGTTGTAGTAGCGGGACTTGGGTATAACGATTGCTGAATGTGGTACACCGACGCGGCGTCACGCCAATAGGAGACCACCAGCTTTTGACTCTCTACTTGGGCGTGGGTGCACTCCCCTCCTGCGTAACGCTAGGAAGCGCGCCCTCTTCGCCCGCCCCATCGTTCGAGTCCGTGTCCATTGGGCCCGGCAGCTGGTCTTCTTGTGGGCTCTGTATCTCGCCTGGCTCGGGTTCTTCGGCCGCGGGCATCGGGTGGTCTTCTGTCGATTCCGTGGTCGCACCGGCTGCTGGTGCTCCCGCGGGGAATTGCGGGTACGTGGTGGTGACGCCTCGGCGGATGGGTCCGTGACGGAGTCGCATCCACGGGGTGATGTCGTTCTCGGGCCAATTCAGCACGGATAGACTATTTCGTGGCTCGGCATCGAACTGTTGGCCCAGGGGGTTTTGCGACTGGTAGTTCTCCCGGTAGTTCCTCCAGGAGGCCGCGAAGTCGTGCAGGGCACGAATCTCCGGCCCATCCGGGGGAATACCGTGTTGGTGTACCCATGAGAACGCCATGGCCAGTGAAGAATTCAATACATCGAATGGGTACGCTTCTAGTGCGAGCGACCCGCCCCTCCAATTGCCGCGCATCGTGAAGCGGCCGAAGAGGCTGAGGATAGACAGGCCGGTAAGCAGCTGCTCCCTAAAGCGTGAGCGCTGAATGGTCGTTTCCTCGCGCTCCGGGATGATGAACTCGATGAAGCGCACGGCGAGTACGTCATTCACCATTGGTTCCTCACCCACCACGGACGAGTCATTTGGCCACTGCCCATTAGCCAGGCGTACGCCATGCGGCCATAGTCCAGGGCGACGGGCACGATAGTATGTCAGAACTTCAGAAAGGGGGGCTCTGGGCCCCAGCGCGGCTTCGTGCGTGTTGAGGCCCGATGATATTGGGGGGAGGTGAGCGGCCGAGGTATGAGCGGAGAGGGGTTGAGGCTTCGGCAGGCTCAGGCGCAATTTCGGGCCCACGAGGAGGTGTCGCAGGCGCTGGCTCGCGTCTGCCTGACTCCGACTCGTTGGCCCGGGGTTTGTTACGGCGCTTGGCTAGCTTACGCCGCTCGTTACGCGTCATTGTTCCCGCGGTGAGCTCGGGGGTGTCGTCGGGACCAAGGGGGTCGAGTCACCCGTGGTGGCGTGGAGCCAGGAGCTTTCGGCGGTTTGTTGACGACGCATAATTAAGAGGACGCCGTCTGACCGGAGAGCGAGTGGGTTATGCCCATACCACGTCGTGATGTGGCGAGCCATTGCCCTTGCGCGGGGGCAGCCCGCGGCCCACCATTGCACGAGGTTCCGAGCGGCCGTGACAGTCGACAGATCCAGCGTGCCCCAAATCCCGCTGTTTGGCGGGGCCCGGGGGGCGGTAGGGGGCATGCCTCGGGGCTGCGTTTCCCGCGTTGCCGAACGCCGCCAGCTGGCGACGCTTTTCGCGGTTGCGGTACTTGAGGCGCGGCTCGGACTCGTCATCGTCGTCAGTCTCCGACTCGCCGTAGTCGCTGTCCTCGTCCCGCGTCGGGTTTGGAGGGCAATATAGGGTGTCCGAGCAATAGCCCTTCTCGTCCTAGGGCGGCGGTGTCCACGTTAGGGACAACCCTGCCCGGGGCTAACTGGGGGGGTCGGAAGGTGCGGACGCGTGCCACTAAGTAGCGTTGCGTGCTTGCTCCCGAGCCCGATTCTGGTATCCCTGGGCGACGGCTCGATGTTCTTCACGCCGCGATTCGCCACTCAGAGAATTGGTTGATGCGCTGCGGACGCTATCCCGATGTTGGTGGCGACCCAGGGAGCCGCGAGCGTCATAGTCACCATGGGCGCGACCCCGGTCGTCTCGGCCACCCTGACGGTCGTCATTCGCACGTAGCGCCATGTCTCGATGACGCATCGTGGCGGCAAAGGGACCAGTATATCCTCCATAAGAGTTAGACCCTCCATGGGCGGCGCTGGGCCCCAGCTGCTGTGACGGCTGGTCCGAGGCCCGCGAAAGACCCTCGTAACGGGGAGGGATCGCTGAGGACCGCCCAAACGGATTGCGAGGGGATTCTGGGCGGCCTGACGAATAACGAGGCGGGGCGCTGCTTGGCGGCTGGTTGTTAGCGGGAGGAGGAGGCGGAGGGGCGCCATATCCCTGTTGTGCCGGGATGGACCCGAATTGCTGCACAAGTGGAGCCGCTGGAGGCGCGATTGGCACGCTCCCGGTCGCATTAGCCATAGGGTCGGGGGGCGCTGGGGCGTCATCGGGCCAGTCCAGGGCGGGCACCCAGACTCGGTCGTCTAAGGGGCCCAGCCAACGACTGCCCGTCTCCGGACGCCAGTAAAACGCGTGTTTTGCGGACTGGACGTACTTTCGTACGCCCGACGAGGACATGGTAGTAAAGACAGAGAGAGAGTTTTGCTTATTTGTCGGGCACGTGGGTGACAAATAATGTCACGTGCTCTTGGGCTTAGGCAAGTCTTGCCAACGAGATACTCCCTGCGCCTCGAAATAATCGTCGAGAGCCTTCAACTCGTTGAGCGCGCGCTGGGCGACTCCCAAGTGTAGTCGCCCGCCGTCCACTTTACCCAGAATCGTACCCTTTTGCCAGCCCACTCGTGCTTAACAATTTCATCGACGTACCATTCCTGGTCGTCTGGCATCCCGAAGTCGTAGAACCTCTGGGCCTCACGGCTAGGGAATAACGTATCATCGTTGGGTTCGTGGGGGCGGAGTAGCGAACCATGAAACTTCGGATGGATTTTACGGTTAACCAATTCGGTAGGAAGTTCCAGAGTGTAGTTGGAGAAGTTGGGTTCCGCTTTGATCACTTTATACGGCCCAATAAATTTTGGGGCCAGCTTTCGAGCTCGCCCCTTGGGAAGGTTCAAGTTTTTAGTGGATAGGTACACCAGGTCGCCTTCGTTGTACGGAATTTCGACCCGCCGACCTTTATTAGCGTGAAATGTAGCCCGCACTCGGGCTTCAATTATGTTGTCATGAGCAAGGGCGATATTGGCCAGGGCTTTTTCTACAAAATCCCTGACGCCAGGATATTCTGTGGGCTCTGGGGAAATCTCGCCCATACGGGGGACATATCCGTAGTTTAATTCAAATGGAGCAAATCCCGTAGACGCGCTAATGCTCGAGTTAATTGCGAACTCGATCATTGGCAGGTGATACACCCAGTCTCGTTGGGTGGGGTCTACGATGGACCGTAGAATCTGGGTCACGTTGCGAATCGCCCGCTCGGATGACCCGTCAGTTTGAGGATGGAACGAGGTGGACATTAGTAATTTAGTCCCTGTGAGACGATGTAATTCTCTCCAGAATTTCGAGGTGAATTTTGCGTCTCGATCTGACACGATAGAAGATGGGACCCCGTGCAATCGTACGATGTCCCTCACAAATAACCAAGCTACATCAGACGATGTATCCGTCACCTTCATGGGTATAAGAGCCACCATGCTAGTCAAGCGACATATCACTACTAGCAGGTAGTTGTACCCGAGGCAACTTGGGAATGGCCCAGCAAAGTCCATCCCGATTGAGTCCCAAGGATGCCGGGGAATAGGTAGCGAGTGCAACAGGCCCGTTGGGGCCTGGGTGGAGCTTTTAGACATACGACAGGCTACACAACTCGCATAGAAGGTCGAGATTTCGGTTCCCATTTTGGGCCACCAGTACCAGCGACGCACATATTCCGCCGTGCGTGTATCGCCTAGGTGGCCCAGTGTTTTGTGTGATTGGTCAATTACGATCTCAGTGAGCTTGCGCCGGCCATGCAGGGTGGCCCCTCGGGGTATAGCCAGGCAACGTTGTCCATTGACGTTTCGGGCGTACAGGAGTCCGTGCGAGGTAGAGAATTGAGGGTAGGCACTGGGATTCTGTAGTACCTTGGATAGTACCGAATCTAATGCGTACCCTGCCTTGACCGCGTCGATAAACGACTTGTCCCCTTCGACCCTGACTCGAGTCGGCTTAGGGGCCTTGAGAGCGTCGGCCAACGGTATAGCCGATGTGTCAAAGCCCTCCACCTTCAATTTTTCCGCATGTTTCTCCAGCTCCTCGGCCTCCAATACGCGGGCCTCCACGGGCTCCGATACCCGCCGCGCTAGTAACGCAATATCGGTGCCCTTGAGCTCAGCCTCGCGCAGGCGAGTCATGAAATCGAGGTCGGGATCCAGGCGTGCATCCGCTGTGACGAACTCGTAGTCTTCGTAATGGTCGTCGGCAGTGTCGCTCTCGTAATATCGCGACAAGCAGTCAGCGACCTTGTTCTGCACACCCTCAACGTGGGTGATCTCGAAGTCGAAGCGGGACAGGTATTCGTCCCATCGAATTAGTCGCCCATTGAGCCCGCTACGAGCCGCCGTCTTAACGGCAAGCAGGGCCTTGTGGTCGGACGCAATGAGTATCTTGCGCCCGATTAGTTTGTCCTCCCACTTGAGGAGGCACTCGATTATAGCGAGGGCCTCTTGCTCGTACGTCTTGTAAGAGCGCTGGGCGGCTGTGAATTTCTTCGACAGGAAGCCCGCGGGGCGACAGGTACGCCAGTCAGGGCCCTGTCCATACAGGGCCCCTACGCCAACCACGGAAGCGTCACATACGATCCAAATAGGGTCGGGGTTCTTTATATCGATTGGGCGCAATATGGGTGTCTTGCGAACTATGGCTTTAATCCTTTCCAGACACAGTTGGTGGAAGGGCCGCCATACGAACGATTGGCCACCTCGGCATATGGACTCCAATGGCGACGTGAAATGTGACACGTCAGGGAGGAAATGGGATAGATATTGGATTAGACCGAGGAGCCTCTGGACCTCATTCAGAGATCTAGGGGTCCTCCAGTCTAACACCTTCGAGGTCTTCTCTGTGTCTACATGGAGACCACGGTCATCGACTCGGTGGCCCAGGCAGTCCATATCCTTGGAATACAAGTCGCATTTCTTTTTACTAAGAAACAGCTTTTGATCCCGTAGTCTTTTGAAGACCAGTTCAAGATGACGCTCATGCTCTTCAATGGATTCCGAGAAGATGAATATATCGTCGAGGTAGACGTGGATAAAGTCGCCTATCACGTCCCGAAATATCCACGTCATGAGTCTCTGGAAGGTGGCGGGTGCATTGCAATCGCCTTGTTGCATGACCCTGGAGACCGCTGTGCCAAATGGGGTGGCGAATGCAGTCTTCCACACGTCCCTGTCTATTACCCGGACCTGTTCGTATGCGTCGGACATGTCGATTTTAGATCGGTACCGTGCCCGGGCGACGTCCATGCGGATGGCGTCCTGGTCCGGGAAGGGGGTAACATCCTTAACTGTGTTGTCGTTACGCGCTGTCGCGCATCGACTACAGTGCGGAGTTTATTATCCTTCTTCGGAATACATAGTAGTGGGGCCGCCTGGGGTACTGGTGTCATCTCCCACCAACCCGCCTCAGTGTATCGCTGTATCTTCGCTCGGAGTTCGGGGCGAAGTGCCTCGGGGCAACGAGGAAGATGGAAATTATACTTCGCGTCATTATCGATTAGATTGATTTCATGGTTAATCTCCCGCAGCGGGGGAAGTTCAAGGGGAATGGGGCCCATCAGATCGGCGCATGCCTCTATCCAACGAGCCCTTAGGGCGTCAATCCTGAAGGCGGTCGCGTCTTCGTCCAATGCTGCAGATCGTGATCGCTCAAGGAATCGCGCACTCCGGAAACTAAGTATTCGGACCGCCTCCCCTAGCGCCAGGTCGCATAGGCCATGAGGGTCATCGTCCCCCATCGACGACACTTGGCTCAGCTTCGAGTGGAGGGAGATTCGGTCCGTGTCGAACAGCCCAGGCATTTGGGCTGCTAACGGGTGACTAACACATTCTAAAAAGGAATCGCGGGGCCGTTCAAATAGCCCGAACGTTATGGTGGTGGAATATTCCTCCTCACCACCACCGTGGTCGGCATCCCGCATCGCGCCGGGGTCATCGACCTCGTTATCCCACAGGGGATGATCATGGCCATTATAGTCGCCCGTCAGCGTCCCAGAATCACGGCATTCGGATTCGGGGAGTAGACAGAATGGGTGCTCGACGGGGAGCGAGGGGAGTTTAATGTATTCATCATCATCCTCCACACTCTCCATAGATACCCAAGTATTGGTTTTGGTCATTACAGGGCTCGAGGGCCCGCTATTATACTCCGATTCTAACATGAGCACCGCGGGATGCTCACGGGGTAATACTGGAAGGTATACCCCATCATCACTATCGTCCTCGATCTCCTCGACCGTGGCGGATGGGCGGTGCCTTCGGTCGCCGCCCGGTTTTGTGGGGCCTAGTCAGTCAGACTTACCCCGTGATTTTTTAAGGTCCTTGCGGGTCTCGATGAGGGATGCCTCCTCAAGGGTGGATAGCGCCTGAATGACCTGCCCGCGGGGAAATCGTATTTCCCTCTTCCCAAAGTCCAATACCAGCCCATGCTTATTCATAAATGGGGTACCGATGACCACGTCGTATCGGTCCAGGTTAACCTGATCGAAGTATACGTGCCCCTTAATGCCGCCAAAATCAACTGGGACGCGAGTACCGAAGCTGATCTTGGAATGGCTGCCGACGCATCCCAGCTGAAGTTTGACCTGTTCAGCGAGAGGGATGCGTACGCCATTAATGGCATGTGCGAATTCGGGGGTCATCGAGTCGGTATTGCTTCCCGAGTCGAAGAGGGCATAGGCGCTAGTGTTCCCTACTGTAATCAGGGCCGATAGGCATGCGATGCCCTTGCTAAACCGGGTAGGTTGATCCATCAACCCGATGGACTCAGGGTTTTTGGATGGCGGAGGGGCCCGGGGGGCGCCTTACAGTAGCCAGGTGCTCTACCCGTTGGGATAATAGCTGGGCCCGGAATCCGGGCCACGCTTCCTCATCGTCATTCTCCGGGCCCGTGGAGGCTAATCCCTCATGATATACCAGCCCCGGGAACAGTTGGTGGGGGTACAAATCGGGAACCCCGTCGGTCGTGCGCAGAGCATCGTTCCCGTTACTTCTCTCAGGTCGCGATTCCCATTCGACCCACCGCTCTACCTCAATTATAGGGACCCCGAGCTCCTCTGCTCGTTCCCTGATAGCCACCCGGATAGCATCGTTGTGAGCGTCTTGGAACTGGGGGTGTCGGCGGTGGTAAAGAGGTAGGGGCGACCGTATTGTTTGTAGGTCGCCCTCGGGGGTAACGATGGTGGTGATGCGTTCAGCCTCGCGGGAGGTATGTACTTGCACCGATCGCAGTACTACCTCATTCTCGCGAGGGTGATCATCCACATCATTGGGAGGGGACGACAACTGATCGTCGTCGTACCCGCCCTCAGTCTCCACCGATGTGTAGTCGTCACCCTCCGATGTCTCTATGGTGGAGGGTAGCGACCACGAAGTGGCCATGGACGGTGGCGCCGCCACCTCCCCCTCGGGAGTAGCGGTCCCTCGGCCCGACCTCGAATAAAGGGGGCAGGCATGGCTAATGATTCTGCCCCGGAGATACGCGCCAGGTATGGCCTCTCCTCTGGCGAGTAGTACTCATCGGATTCGTGAGGAGAACCCGGATAACTAGGGAGGGCTCGAGGACGGAGACGGTCCCGTCGCCTCCTCAACTAGGGTCGGCAGCGATAACGACTGGTAAGCCTCGCGCTCCAGTGCCCTTCGGGTGAGCTCATCCTCGAGCAAACGGCGGGTGGTGGATACGCGCACCATACGCTGCTCTAGCACATGGATGGCCATACGAGTGTCGCCGACGAGTAACCGATTAGACTCGAGCGCCCGAGTAATTATTACGGGCGCTCTTGAGGTTGATCCCGTGGGCTGCTGGCGAAGGTGGCGAAGAGCTGTGCGAGCAGACACTCGCCGGTCAATCAGTCCCCTTAAGTCTTCAATGGACTCTCTGAGCTCGGTAGTGAGCTGGGCGAATCGAGCCGCCTCCCCCTTCGATATCGACAGCCGTGGTGAGGAGGTATTCCAACGAGTACCCAACTATCATGGGCGGCTGGCGTTGCACGATGCTCAACCAAACCGCCCGAGCATGTTCCTCTGCACCCACAGCGTCGATCGCTGCGAGTTCCGCGGCTGCATGACCTGAGTATGGCCCGGCGCCATGATGAGCTGCGAACGCGGCCCATAGGGATTCGTGGTCATTAATTCCTGAGTCCCAGCCCAGCGCCTGGTCCGCTGTTTGTCGGGCTTCTTCCGCGGCCGACCATAGCGGGTACCCTTCGCCGGACATACCGATGACGAGTACATCGGCGTCTATCATGAGAGTACGTTGGTTATGGCGACCCGGCGCGGGCGCGTCAGCCGGGACGTTGTCGCCAATACCGGGGGCGTCTTCTATTACAGGATTAACCCGCATAGAGAAGTGCTGTCGCATTGCCCCAACTCGGACCTCGCTGGTTTCTGCTGCGTCCATAATATCTTCCAGCTCCGGGGCAACGTGGGGGTCTTCCTCATCGTTGCCCTCGTCATGCGTGGCTCCCTCCTCATCGTCTGCGGGGAAATCATCTAGTAGCTCATGGGCGGAGTATTGATCACCGCCCCATAGACCATCGAGTAATTCGCCCCCAGATTCGAGGGTCGTCGTATAGGGCGTCGTCATCCAGATGGTCGTTGCCTTCGAGGTCACCGTTTACCGAATAGCTGGACATTACACGTTGCGCGTGCAATTGGGCAGCTGGCCGCGGACGTGCCGAGGCCGACCCACCCAGGTGGTCCTTGGCCAAATGCCCGAATTGGCCGCATGTATAACAAGCCTTTTGGCCCGCCGCGCTGGGCGCCGTCGACTTGACGGTGCCCGGTCGTGGTCGCTCTCCAGGCTGTATGGAGACAGGGCGGCTCGTGATGTCACTACCGGGCCGGATAGGGGCGGGTGCAGTACTCGAGTTCGGCGTTTGAGGGGACGCCTTATTTGTGGCACGTGTAGGTGGCCGTGCTACACTTCTTGCTGGCGTACTACGACGTGCCGCTGGTTTGCTGTCACGGGCGACACCCTCGGGTGTGGCCCCGCCTCGCATCTGCCCCAACGACTCGATCCAGGCGCGGGCGTGGTTTTTGAGTACCGTTAAGTCGGTGTACTCTGGCACGAAGCCTCGCCCAACTAATTTATTGTGTACCGAGGCCGGTAACAACCTCATGAAGCGTTGGCGGATAGAAAAGTCGGAAGGGGGCTCCCTCATTTTCTTCGCCGTGCGCAGCAATTCACTGGCAAGAAACTCGACGCCCTTCGCCGGGTCGTATCGCACGGCCTCATACTCTTTGGTAGCCCGAGTGGCCGTGGCCGAGGTAACGAACCGTTGGTGCATCGCGCAAACTATGGCCTCGAATTCGTAGGGGTATACTGCTCGCGCAATCAGTCGGCTCGACCTCGCTCTCATACCATTCGTAGGCGTGCGACTCGAGGGCGGTCTTCATGTACACGATGCGAAATGCATCGTACTTGGGACCGCCCAACGAATAGCCCTGCATCCAAGTGCAGAGCTTGCCGAACCAGCTCATAAATAGGGAGTCGTCATCCTCGCCCTTGTACACGGGAGGGTCTTTTAATTTAGGAGCCCGGGGCGGGGCTTCTAACGCCTGACCCAGGTGACGATCAATAACGCGGCCGATTTGTTCACGTTTTTCAGCCACGAACGCTTCAAATACGGTTAGCGTGGTGGGCGCTCCTGTGGGCTGGGGCGTGATATATCCCGATAGCGTTTGGTTAAGACCGGTGGGTTCTATAATGAGGGGCCCACGGGCGCGAGATCGGGCTCCACGCAGGCCCGCCCCTGAGATGCTGTCAGCGCCCACGCGTTGGGATCCGTGACGGTCTTGGGAGGTCAAGTCGCCATCGACTTCCGCGAACCTAGTGGATTTTACCCCGGGCAACGGATGCGCCATCCCGCGTGCGAATCCGGGGTCAAAAGACGCCGTTGCCCTCACCCGGCGCCCCAGCGCCGCATTGCCCCGACGGTAGAATTCTTCCGCCGTCTCGTCGCTCTGATGCGGTGGCAGCGCACGGTCCACGGCTGGGCGTAGATCACCCAGGTCGACCGGTTCTGGTAGGGGTTCTGAGGCTTCAGGAGGCATCATCACTGAGGTCAATGGTCGAGATCTTCCACGGCGTACGGCCTCTGCTAGTTGGGATAGCTGGTCGTCAGTTGATCCCGTTGCTCGGAGGATACGCAGATTGTTCTCGAGGGTGTTTTCGAGACGGTGGGTGGCGTCAGTTATATCGCCGCTGATTTCTTCGGAAGCGGGTGGCGACCTCGTCACGGAAAACCCGCAGCGACCCTGCGAGCCCGCGGAATTGGTCACGCTGTCCCGCCACTAGGCCAGTCGTGGTGAATAGGGACTCCCTGCCCATGGACAGCACGCCTCGCAACGTGTTAAAACGTAGCAGCTGGGCGTCCGTTAGCGGGGCAGCGGACAAGTCGTCGACTAGTGCCGCGAGGATCCCTTCCGAGGTAAGAGTTGCCCCTCCATTCGGGCTGGGGGTCACATCCGACTCGGACGACGGGGTACCGCCCTGTACACTCCCAGAGTTTAATCCAGGTGAGCGTGACTCAGACGATCCTGCGTGGGGTGGTGTCCCCGGCAGTACGTTCTCATCGTCTGACACGTCATATCGTTCCCCAGTACTAGGGTCGACAAGGTAGGCCACCCTATTATCATCAATCTTGAGTTTGAGTCGGCGGGGTGGCCGTTCATTTTGGAGGGACGATGGGCTGGCGTCGCGGGGCCCCTCGTCCCTGGTGTGAGGCGGCAGAGGCGAACTGCGACGTATTCGCCGTAGTCGCCACTGTGGGCGTATCCCCAGTCTGGGTTGCGCCCTGGGTGCCAGACATTTTTACTACTTTTGTCGTAGTTAGCTTCTTCTTGGATATAGTGCTTCTGGATGGAAGCACCGAGGTTCAAAAAAGTATAAGAGTGGAAGTTGGTTGAACTTAAACAATCCACCCAAGTGAACCAGACCGGATTCTATATTCAATAGAAGTATCGGTAGTGCAGCGTAGGGTAGAAGTTCGTTGCCTCGCTTGTAACTACCGTGGGATTATAACTGCGACAGATGATTACGAGATATATGTATTATGGGTCGGCCCGCCATGGCGGGCCGGTAACCCTTACACATTGATTTATAAAAAAAATTTAATCAGTGTTGAGAAATGATTATGGTTTCTTGCAGTGAAGTTGCATGAAACTGGCTCCTCTCCGGTGAAAGACCTCTTTTCACATCATTAAGGAGGTAGACTGCAATGAAATTGGCATCCCAGAGCTCATTTTTGAAATGGGCGACCTGTGAGAATTGAACTTGTGACCTCCGATATGCCCTAATAAGACCAAACAATGTAATTTACAGCCAAAAAAATAGCCGATCGCACCATAGGACCCACTACCTAAAGTTAGTGGGCATTACTTAAAGTATGCTACTATGAACTACCAGTCTTTTGGATCTATGACAGTGTGAGTCTGACACACACTGCATTCCAAGCCCCCCTAGACTCAGTTAGTCTAACCTTGTCTAGGGTCAGTCTAGCTGTGTTGGGTCACTAGACAGACCCTGTGTAGGCTCCTAGACAGCGATTTTGCCCAGGAGTGGCCAGGTCTGTGTAGCCTCTGTGGAGGTGAGTTCGGGGTCCCTAGACTTGGTCTGTCTAGCCCAGCATAAATCAGTGTAAGTCTGGGTGAGTGTAGGTGCCTAGTCAGAGCAGAACAGACATGCCTTGATGCTTTTCATCCCAAAATCCTGTTCACAGTGAGTTAGGGTTCAGTTGATCATTGATGCATCAACATCAACATTCTTTGGAGTTCTGATTCTGCCATCACACATTGGCTTGGCTGCCAAGATTTAATCGGGCTGATTGAGTTTATGGTATCCTATAAGACTTATATACATTGTGGGTGGTTGCTTAACAAATTATTTTGGAGCAAATATGTAGATGACGGATCTGTCTAGGTACTATACTGATCTAGACAGACCCGAACTGAGCTGGGCAGACCTAGTCTAACCTATCCAGATCTAGACAGATCTATAACGAGCCTAAACAGACTTAGACCGACTGTGTCTAGTTACCTAGGCACAGATCTATGTTTAGGTATGTCCAGGGTGCCTAGACTCAGCTAAGGCTAGGGGGGGTCAGAACGCAGTGACAGCAGATGCTGTTGAAGCAGTATGTACCCGCCCTGTCTCAGTGGCCCAGACGTTCTGGCGCACTCCCTAGCGGACCGAATGATCCGCATCATGATCAGATCATGACATTGACAGTTCGGCTAAAAAAGATGGGCGGGAGTGCTCCTTGAACGTCTGGGGCTCTTGGTATAGTAACACCCCCCGTCGTGACAGGTGTGATAGTGGCCCTCAGACCGTCAAATCGTCTCGCATACGCCCTACGACACTCAAACTAGGCCCAAAATGCCTCACGGACATCAACACTACCTATTGAATGCCATACCATGTTTTTCCTCAGGCTGCTTGGAAGGAGCTTGAATTCAGCTTGAACAGCCAGGAGTGCCGGTAAAACAATCCGTTTTGCAATGCCCACAGCGAGGCACAGAGGGAGCAAAAAAATCTGGAAAAATGGGGGAATCCATCCCAGGAAAGCAAAAAGTTGTTGGGAACAGCTGTTTGGGTAGAAGGATGACGGAAAGGACACGCAAAGGGCAATGTCACGACGGGGGGTGAGGCCCTCTGATAGCCCCAGACGTTCTGGTAGCACTTTGTCCCATCATTTCTCTAAGCGAAGTGCGGATCACCGGAACGTCTGGGTTACCGAGACAGGTGCCTGCCCTTCATTAGCGAATAGCCGAATTGATGGCCGTTGACAGTTGCCGACTAGGCCGCTGACATCCATCAAAAGCCAAAACAATGGACCACAGTAGCAGTGGATTTTGATCTCTGCGTTACTGGGCGCCCCCTGTCATTCGCCGGACTGAAAATCTTGGTGTTTTTTTTTCGCCTATTTGGGCAAGTATCTGGGCCACAAATTTGAAAAGTCACTGTCACCTAGGCCAAAAATGTTCAGTTCATGACCCTCTGTCACCCGTCACCTGAACATTTGGTCGAAATTGTACAGTAGCAGTGGTGGATCATCAAAAACACAGAGCGCCTCGTCTCGTGAAGCGTTCAACAGCGGTTCGTCAGTGCCTCAGTGCCCGTCTCGTGGGGACTTTCAGCGATGCCTCGTCTCGTGAGGGCTTTCAGCAGTGCCTCGTCTCGTGAGGGCTTGGGAATCGATGCCTCGTCTCGTGAGGGCCTTCAGCGGCGCCTCGTCTCGTGAGGACGGCAAGATACTCGTCTCGTGAGCACCTGTGGGAGAGTGAGTCTCGTCTCGTGAGAACTCAGATACACTTCGTCTCGTGAAGCGCAAGCGGGAAGGGGTAAGACTCGAGAGCAACGATCGTCGACGAAGATCAAGAGAATGGCAACGAGAGGGACTAGAACAAATCCAGTGAAGGAATGCTGCGCGTTTGTGTTAGAATGACCGTCTCGATCACCCGGGAATTTATATGGCAGAAGACCCTCGCAAACGCGCGAGGGAATAGATTAAAGACTAAAGGTATTTATACAAATGCGGCGGAATATCCGTTCAAGCCCGCCGAAAGAAGCACGAGAAATGATGGGAACTTCACGGTACGGGGGCCTTGGAACCGAAGTTGAAACCGGGGTTGTCAGGCTGCGCGCGAGCGCGGACTTGATATTCCAACATCCCATGCTGCGTCTTCTATGCACGATCAACCCAATTCAGACCAATTCCACAACTCGCAGTTCACCACAGGAACCACGGCACGCATTCATCACCTCGGCTGAATTGAATTCCATGGCTCAACAGCTTTTTTGCATCCGAAATGGAAGAACGAATGAGAATTTGATGGAAAAAAGAACAGCAAAAGGCTATAGAAATCAAGTTGAAGAGCAGAAGCGACAGAATGGAGGTAGCAGAAGGGGATAGAGCTAAACAGTGTTCAACGAATTGGACATATAATCTTAATAGAACGCTTAATCTATGATGTTTGCGGAGGACTGCGAACGTGTCCGAGCTTGGAGACCAATGATGAATATCAGCATACAAAGCAAAACCACAGGTAAATGGAAACATCCGCTACATCTAAGAGTGTTTGTCAGAGGGAAGCAATTCATCCACAGGAGACGCTTAGCCTGAGGGACGCAGGGACTGCGAACACGTCCGAGCTCGTCGTTCCCACAGAATTTGAAGCAAAATCAAACAATGAGGACTGTGGATAGCCGAAGTTATGTGTTGAGTTAGTAATAACACCACCAGGGCGCCAAAGGCCAATGATTTGATCGTCATTCTGTCGATTGCGCCTTGATCGAGTTCGTTCCGGTTGACTATTACATTCGTGGAACAGCACGTCCCGGCGATTGAGGCGGGGTTGTGAAGACCATCGTCGAGTTCGAGAAAGTGTGGGTATCCATACGATATGTGATTGACAGACGCAAACCGTGAGGGAATATATAACCGAAATGATATGAGTGGCTGAATACACCATTACACAGGATAATCAGGTGGAGCCTCCTCCTCGTCCCAGTCCTGCCCTTGCAGGCGTTCATTCAGCATCCGCACAAGTTCCTCGGTCGGAAGATTTACGGGAGGCTGGACTGGGGTGGAGTTTTGGGCAGGAGCCACGGGTGGCACTCTCCGGGGTACAGGTGCGTTCTTCGGGACTCGCGGGCCGGCTACAGGAGCGGGTGCTTCACCAAGAGCATCTCTTGATCGTTTGCCTCGACGCCGAAAATTGTACCAAATACCAAATGGGCTGACGCGAGAAACGCCCAATGATGCTGATTTTGAATGCCTCCTGCGCCGTCCGATGGCCCAAAAAAAAAAAATGCCCGTGGCGATCCCCATCAAGGCCACGTTGCCGAGAACAGCGCCAATTATTACTGATTTATTGGAGGAGTGTTGAGGCGGGGAAGGAGTGATACTTGACTCCGTGGGTGTGGGAATGGCGCTGGTAGTGTTGAAGAGTCCGAGTCGTTCCGCAGACTTATTGCGCTGACGAGGGCCTCCAATGCGTTTATTTGATGAAACGGATCGAATGTTGAGTTCGGCGGCCCAGCCCACGAGTTTCCGTATATGTTAGTGCCATTCGCCGTCGCCAGATCCGTGATAGCATTGAACTAAAGTGACCCACGTTCAACGAGATAAATCTGAGGCAAAGTGCTGAACTAATTACCTGGACGGCAATGTAGTGACCGATGTCGTCCTGAAATTTAGGTGTGAGGTTGCGGGCATAGAGAGTTGTGAGCCCTCGCGGAAGATACAGGTCTAGATTTCACATTCAAAAACACGCCAAGATGTGTAATTTGGAAACAGCCTACCTTCATTTGTGAGCACACCACTCGAATCTTGCCAGGCTGGATTGGGAATTGTGGCGTTCACGATATTGTTCAACCTGCAAAAGAGAACGTAATTTCAGCCTCCTCAACAGCTCGCTCAACCATTGCAGGCTGAACTAAACTTACAGCGCCAGGGTGTCGGCACCGCCTGTTACCGAATAAAGAATAGACAGGCCCTCGATAACGAGGCCGGCGTTGTACAACTCAGGAAGCGAGTTGGTTGGGCAGCCTGCCTGGGCTGAGACGATATCCTGTACCTGATCCAAGCCGTTCAATAGATGATCTTTGATGAAGCTTGCACTGTCGATGGCGGCTTTGTGGTACATAGGGTCTGGGGTTGCTTTAGCCAGGAGTGCGGATAAGCTGAAGAATGGTTGTGTCGGTTGGAAGCGAGTTAACGAACCTACACAAGGAAATTTCTAGTTCATAAGGGTTAGGGATATCGTGCTGGCAACATGACGCACTCACCCAGTAGCAAGGGTTCCAATGGCATCTGAGTCCAAGGTATTGCTCTGCACACCGGACACGCATGAGAAAAGCCAATGGAAGAGAACAAGGACTCGCATAGAATGTGCCTCCCGCCATAGTTACTGAGAATATCAGTGGTTTGTCACACAGTTGGCAGGAGTGACTTACTGTCTTGACACCGCGAGGCTATGGTGAAGTTCTTGATGCCAGTCTTGCCCGCAGCGACTTGCTGGGCCGTGAGCGTGTATGTCTGACCGAACCACCATGATTGTATCGCGTAGTCGAGAAAGACCTGGTCTTTGTACGCTGCATATGCAATCGCTCCTGCGTGGCCGTATGCGCTGAGATCCTGTGCTCAGCATAACTTCCCGGTACCAAAAAGGTCACTGACAGTGCAAAATCCAACTGAGAGACAATTCAGAATGAGTAAAAGGGGTGATAGCCATCTAAAAGGACTGACACTGTAAAAATGTGAGCATGCTATGATGGAGCCGGGAGCAGACAATTCACGCACAAAATATCGGAGAAGTTGCTTGACCTGTGAGGTGCCTTCAGGAAGTACTCTTTCAGGGTATCCCTGTACCTCGTTTGATTTGTAGCAATGTCGAACTCGGCCATTTGGGAGTACAATTGTCCTGCATATCCCAATGACTGTCCTGCATCCCTCGGTTTCATCGATCTGTAATAGCGATCTGCTAGAACAGTGCTCACCGTCGAACTGGGCGTCGGGACCAAGTTTTCTTCTCGCCGTCTCTATGCCCGCACCAGCAATATTGATGCGGTCCTCGAGCGATATCGTGATATTAGGTCTCTGTTCAAAGTTAGTTCATGGGACCTGGGCAATTTTTGAAGACACACCCTCCAGGAAGACGAAGCAAGTTGTTCCCCTCGACATAACACCAGGAAATAAGAACCTACGACAAGCGACAAGACGGGAAGCATGAGGGAAGTCTCATGGGAAGTCAAGGGCTGTGAGCAGATATGTAGCTTCTAATCCCTGGTGAGAGATATCAATCTATCTCATGCACGGCAGATGCGCGCAGTAAATCCTCCGTCTGGAACCTGGTTAGAAATAGCGACTGATGCGTCCGAGAATAGGACCCTACCTTCCTTGTTGCCCGACATGCAAAACAATATAGACCCCATTCCACCTCGCACATAAGTGGCACAAAAGGCTGCAAGTTCATGGGCTTGGTTACTACGAGAGAATACTGTACCAACCTAGCCAGATTGCGGCGCGCTATATCTGCCGCAGATGATGTTAGCATCTTGAGAATCGATCAGAGGCTAAGCGCGAGGGAGGATAGCAGTTGCGTCTGGATGCCCACCTCGACAGTTAGCACGCGGAGGAACAGAACAATGAACTGAACTTCCGGGTGCAGATTTAACGTGCTCGGGATTTGGTGTGCGCAGATGGCATTTGCGAGTCATGCATTCCATAACGTTCGTCTTGAGTTGGACTCGTCGTCATCTTCTCCCGTCAGTCGAGGTTCTCGAGGGACTGATGCAACAAAGACTTGTGTCGTTGAGAGGGTCGGTTTTGAGATGGTCTCCAGCAGTGTTGATCCCTCCACACGGTCGTATCCCGGGCATTGGTAGCATAAATCAACGGCACTTGAGTCCTAATCAGACACAGGTTTCTTGCGTCCAAGGGGTGTTCTGAGGGTTCCTTGCGGATGAAGACAATGGTAATAGTTGAACTAAGGTGTACCCGGGAGTTTCTGAACGGGGGTGCGAGCGTTTCCCAAGACTGCTATGGTGGATTTCGAGGGCCAATGACGTTGATCTCAACTTACTCTCAGTCTCCGCAGATCCGTGGCGTCAGAAGCAGATCGCAGTCGACGAAACGGGCATCCACGATGGACAGCCTCGAAGCTCCTCGAAGGCTGTGAGGAATTTCCTAAAATGTGTTCAAAGCTAAGCCGGCTGGTACTTGCGAGTGCGTGCCGTGAATAACTGGCTACTCTCAATTGGGCCCACTCTGCGCCGCAGATATCTCCTAAGTCCACCGCCTTCAACTGCTGTCAAGAAAATCCGATTCCGGCAGGTCTTTCACACCCCAGCGCAGCAATGCACTTAGGGACTGCGGCCACACATTCCTACTTTTAGATATAAAGGGCGCCCATGAAAAGTCTCCTATGATCAATTTTTTCTGGATCTCCTTCGCTTATTTATAATGCCAGTACTGCAAATCTTCGGTTCCGGTGCTTCGAACTGGGCGGGGTTTTATCCGTGCGAGCTGGTTTCCATCAGGATAAGAATCAGGATAAAATTATAGCCCAGCGTGGTTTCACAGACACCCCGAGCAAGTGTGGTGCATGAGAGAACTGGTTACGGAGCATGCGACATTCACGGAAACACCCCACGAGAAATGTGTTTCAACGCACAGCGGAGAATTTGGCAGATACTTGATGGTCGCGCGCTCTTGCCTGAACGGAGGGGAATGCTGCAGCAAGTCCACCTCCACTTTGAGTGTGGACGCGATTTGCGGCAGAATTTAGCTTCGGAAGCGCGGAAAGCCGCGTTGCGGGATAGCACCGTACAAATACAGCATTTCAAGGTGACTTCAATTCGATCCAGTGCGAGTGAAAATAAATCAAGAGGGATGGGGGAACACCGCCAACAACACGAAGGGAGGCTCACGAAGCGCGTTTCCTATAGAGAGTATCGTGAGGTATTCACGGCTCCTTCTGCATACTCCACTGTCTCGTCCACCGGCCAGTGAAAAGGGAAAAAAATCCGCGACACACGCCGAGGATGCACATGTCTGTCCATTGGCCAGCGAAAAGGGGAAAAAATCCTGCGACACGACCGTGATGTACCTGAGGGACGTGCGCCAAGCGTAAGTACGAGCAGCAAAAGAGATGCACCCGAACAGACAGGGAGCCGGCGTAAACTTGGATAATGATGAATTTAACCTCCCTGACTTCCGCAAATTCCAACCAATTCCAATTCCACTCCAACTTTCTGCTCCACGTATTCTGGAATCTGTTTCGTCGTGGATGACACCGAAATAAAATGTAGGTGACGGGAGCTGAATTTCAGCAGAGTTCAATTTGCACCATTCATGCGTTTTTGAACTAACCGCAATCGTTAAAGGTTTCTCTCTCTCACTCTCCTCTTCGAAATCTTGTATTCACACACTTCCTGAGCATAGTAGTTTGAGGTCGGTCTTGAATGCCTCCAAACAGTTGAAGAAACGCACCTCCTCCGGACCTCTCACCCGCGGTGTTGGGCAAAAGTCGGAGAGAACCACCACAGTGGTAAATTAATTAGCATGCCTGTTTATAAAAACCACGTACAAATCCCGGTTTAAACTCGAAACTGAGGCTTTTTTTGATTGTAGCCGAGACCTAGCTATGTATTGAATCACGAATGATCATTCCGGTTTACACGACCCAATTCTAAATCCGACTTTCCGTTCCCATGGATGAAATTGACAGCTTGAAAACATGTCGAAAAACAGTCTCCCAGTCAGTGCGAGGGCTACAGTGCTGGACCTATGCGGGATTCAATGTCGCACCATTCATTCAACAGTCGAGTGAGACTGGCTACACTCGTAGCAGGCATCCGTTGAGCTCTCCCCCCGCGTCCTCCTCGACGAGATCTTCTCGCCTGCTTCCCGTATCGCTTTGAAGCATCTGTCGTGTGAAATTGTCCTCGTCGTGGATTGCAGAAGTCATGCTGAGCTGTGTTCGAAATTTAGCAGAGATCTAACCGCGGCCAAAGCTTGCCTGCACCGGATCTCACACCCGCGGACTGCGGCTGTACTAGTACTTTTGGGCAACAGTCAACGGACAGTGAGATTTCGACGTTCAGAATCTAAGTCTAGCCAGAACAAGGCGCGTCCAATGACCCACACATGCTAGGAAGAACCGGCGAGCGCCTACAACTGGGGCAGAAAAATCACTTGCAGTAGAGGATACTCTCGAGCTCCAAGTATGCAAATGGATGACAGGCTTGAGCAGAGGGGTAACGGAGGCCAAGTACACAGAGTAGTCTTGGACTTTGATTCCGACGCGTACGAAGCACAGACGTCAGAATTTCGGGAAAGAGCTTGAGGTGAGGGAAGTCACAACGACTCGGAAGCGAGACCGGACGGGAGGAACATGCTCCAATGCAATGTGGGCCGGAGTTCGGCACGTTGTCCGAGTACAATAACGGAGCTCAGCGAGTGATCCTGATGTCCCTATGGGTTATCGGCCTTTCGAAGTGAGCGACTGGGCGACAGCGCAGTAGACCGGTCGTTGCCGGAAGAATGGACCACGGAACCGTATTGAGACAAGTCTGACAGGAGTCGCGAGAGATTCGATACATTTAGCATAGGAATACAATAATTGTCACAGCTAGTTTTTCATAAAATGTTCCTGGTTACTGAACTCTGGGCACCTCGACGTCTGCGACACCGAGTTCGAAGTGCGAAAGAGGCGGAGGGTCGTCATCATCATTCTTCCGCAGTGGAGGTGTAGTTGTTGGCGATGGCATGGCGATTATAAGTGCGACTGTCGAGAGAGAAGATGGAGATGTGGATGTAGGAGGGTTTGCTTCTGTCGGTGCATGTTTTGCGGGATTCTGTGACCGAAAGCCAACTGGATGGAGGGATACGGGCTTGGTGTCCGCTTAGGAATGGACCTTGAATCTGACAAAGAAAGTATGCGCACCATAATATCGTGCCATAACTCTGAATCTCCCTTCCCATCCAAGTGCGCGTCATAAATTTTCGGTCGTTTTTCGAGATCGTCCGGCACCAGTGTTAAGTCGATGCGTGGGCGTCGCCGCTCGAGGAAGCGTCCGCGGAGACAGAGAAGAATGAAGAGGATTAGAATGACACCCACTGCCCCGCCGAGTACGTACTCTACGCATTCAAACCGCAGTCAGTATTGGGTGTTCTGCTTGGGGAAGCAAGGGCACTTACGACTGACCAATGGAGAGACCATTAGCGGTCAGTCTGGAGAGTGGTAGACGGTGGGTCTAAGAGATGTGCGCGTCTGCTTTAGTGTCGTCCGCAGTCGAGGTCCGGGAGTGGTGATGAGAAAGACGCATGACATAAGGATTATAAAGCCGGCCATCACCGTGAACGCCGAGCTTGTTTTGCTGTTCTCCTTTGACGTCCATCTCCGGTTCTTCCTGATTTCTCAGAACGGACGCTGGCTCTGGGATCTTGCTGCTTCTTGGACTGCCAATTTTTTAATAGCTCCTCTTCGCCTCCTTCATGATCTTGTGCCACTCAGAACACCATGGTTTGGCACTGTCTCGTCGTTTTACCAGTGCACCGGATTTTTGTTTGTCACGATCCCGCTCCTGCTCTGCCAACCACCTCCTGGTCGCAATTACTTATCCCCTCCACCATCCACCATCACCGCGTATCGACTCTTTGTTTCGACTTTCAACCCAGCGTTATCTTGTCCCCGTTCTCTCAGCTACCTACCTTGCTCAGACACGCACCGAGGGTCGTCCACGGATATATATAGGATTGAAATCAAACACCTCGAACTTGACGATGGTGATAGCCGCCTGACTCAGATCGTCCAAGTTTCTTCCCACCTGTATCCATCCCACATCATGATCCGCCTACTTACACTTCTCTTCACTTCCTTAGACTCCTCACCGCCGCTCTTCCTCCAGCCCGCTAATGGCCCCTCCCGCGATTGGTTTCCTCTACCGTACGTTACCCTTGCTTCCTTCCATCCCTCCCACTACGCTGATTCCCACTCTACTGTGAATATGGACTACGGTACATACAGAGTACATCTTCGGCGGCGTACTAGCCCTCATCGCTCTCCTCGGCATCGCTCTCTGTCTCCGCGCGCATCGTCGAGGGCCGCCACTCCGACCCGCGCACACGCTAGGCCGGGACGATGATATCGACAACGATATCGAGAACGGAAAGGGACCGCCGCCACGGCTTTATGACGCGTATTTGGCTTTGGGTGGGAATGGGCACGGGAAGAAAGATTCAGCGTCGGCATTATTGTGGCACGATATCATGGTGCGCATCACTTTTCTTTCTTCCTTTTGTTCTTCTTTATACACATTCGCGGCTGAACGCAGTCTGTATTAAGCCCATATCTCTACACCCAGTCCCCGTCGCGTCATGTACACCCAACGCCGCAAAACATTCACTGGTATCCTTAAAAGTGGACGCCGACGTCCCCACCTCCAAATCCGCATCATCCGCAGCTCTGTCGGCGGTTGCATTGATAGTCGCCATGCCTTCGCCGCCGGATTCCCTACGGGATCCGGAGAACGACGAGCCTCCATCTCTCCCGTATCTCGAATTGGGCGTCGCAGACGTCGAGCTTTTCAGATGATCATGACGATTGTTGATGTATTTTTTGACTACTAGATGCACTTATTCACGATTCCCTTCCAGGCGCAATGTAAGACTCATCTTCAGCTTTTGGTGCTCTCCGCAGGGTTCTGCGGCGACGATTCTGGGGTGTTCTCGAACTCCAGTTTTAAGTAGGGCGTCGGATGTCCTGGCTGTATGGCGCTTCGTGTTTCTGCTAGGACCCCAGGAATATTTTTCCAGTCCTGGTTATTTGCAGATCATTCTCAGTGACTAGGATGATGCTCACAACTGCGAAGACCCTAGACTTTACTCCGAGAACGAATTCACTCTGCCTCTCTCTCTGCTTCCTAAAACATTCTCCATCTGGTTACGATTGGTCCCATTCATTCGGTTCACTAAGCTTTGACGAAGCCCTGCCTCTTGCTCTGGATCGCGCATAATTTTCGTTCATCTCCGCGAGTTAAGAACGCCGGTATATGCGATCTGCTGTCCCTCGTGTATATCTTGACGGTGTTTTCTTATAATTCTGTAACAAGGCCTATCACCGACATCCAATTTGCCGGATTAGGTTGTATCCTATTCTCGATGAGAGCTATCGCCACGACAACATAAAGCCCTTTCTTTCCAGCTCCTGTTCTCCCTTTCCTTTCCCTTCTCAACAGGTACAGAATCACTCATGTCCTCTGTGACCCGACCAATGCAGCCCGTAATTCGCTTGGACCGTCTGATCGAGTACACGACGCTTGTGGCATCGACTATAGAAGGAATTGCTCAGACGTACAAGGCGCCTCTGCTCAGTCCGACGGCCACACTCTCGCTAGAAATCATGCATATGATCGAGGTATGTGTACTTTTTTACTTTTACTTTTTCGTGATCACACTGAAATTTGAGTAGACTGTGCGTTCTAACAAGAACCTTTTCCTTCAAGTAGCGAACAACATTCACGGAGTCCTCTGTAGCATCGTTCAATTGTATGCTCATTCCGAAATCGACGGAGTGATTTCGCCAAAACTTCTTCATGATATTGCGAGTTTTAAAGAGTACGTCCAAGTCGGACTTGCCTGTTCCTTTGCCTGTAGCTCAAATTTGATCGCCCTAGAATACTCCAGACACTTTTCACGGCGCTCAAATTACAGGAAGGGATGGGTCGATTCAAATCGCTATTGAAGCAAATGGATAACAAGACTCGACTGGAGCAATGTGCTAATGCCTTAAATGATTGCGTCAAGATTTTCCAAGTGAGTGCAGGAGCTACACGCTATATCCATGCTTAGTGATATAGGTTAAATCCAATGTCGTGATTTTATCGGGAGCCATCCAAATGCATGTTGAAGCTGGAGTTCGTCACGAACAGTTTCTGTCACTGTTGAAGGCGCACCCGGACCTTGATAATTCTGTTTCATCGGGATCATCGCTTTATGCTCCCAGGTGCGTTTTGTTGCCGGACTTATTCTTGGGCGTCGGTTTACCATTTCGTTGGATCTAGCTCCGATTCACTGCCTCTCCTGCCCGGAAGGCCTCAAATATTTCATGGCCGCGAATCCGAACTACAAGATATCACAGACTGCCTCCTCGAAGGCTCTGCACGCATCGCAATCTTGGGCCCAGGTGGAGTGGGGAAAACAACTCTTTCGCTTGCAGCCATGCATCACCCACAGGTATCTACGGCATACGCTCAACTGCATTTCATTACTTGCCATTCTTCACCCACCTGTCTCGATCTCGCGGCAAACATTGCGTCGCATCTCGGATTACAGAAAACGCCGAACCTCGCCAAAGTCATCGTGCATTACTTGTCGTACAACCCACGTCCTATTCTTCTTGTCCTGGACAATTTCGAAACCACCTGGGAGAAAGACGATTCTCGCCGGGAGGTTGAGGAATTTTTATCGCTTTTAACGGATGTCCCGAAGCTGTCTATAATGGTTGGGAACCATGACTCGGAACTTCAAGCATTATCTGACTTGCTTTGCTAGATTACAATGCGAGGAGCAGAGAGGCCTGGCAAAGTCCAGTGGTCCCGGCCATTCCTTCCCGCTCTGTGCCCTTTGAATGAGTCAGCGGCTCTGGAAACTTTTCACGACATTGCTGGAGACGGTCATGATCACTACATCAGTCGGCAACTTCTAAACCTGACCGGAAATTTGCCGCTAGCCGTTTCCCTAATGGCCCAGGTAGTATCGAGCGATGGTGCTGAGCACACGCTATCTCGTTGGGCCAGTGAACATACACGGCTTCTTTCCGATGGCTATGACAAAACCTCAAGTCTGGATATCTCAATCACTCTTTCATACACAAGTCCGCGCATGACTTCTGGTGCCCAGGAATTATTATCTCTTCTAGCATTGCTCCCCGACGGAATCTCGGATGCCGATTTGGTGCAAAGTGGTCTCGACATAGCGAATATCTTATCTTGCAAGGCCACGTTGGTCCAAACTTCACTGGCTTACGTGGACCCCCACCGAGTACTGAGAACACTGGCGCCAATTCGAGAACATATCTACAGGACATACCCGGCCAAGAACCAATTGAAATCCGCACTTCGCCAGCACTTCCAAGACATTCTTGCCCACCGACTATCATGTGATTCCTATTGCCGAATACATAGGAACCTCTGTAACTTTGACTCCGTGTTTTTTGATGCCCTCACTGCACAATCGGCGGATGACATTCAGGAAATTGTAATAAGTATTATGAAACTCAGTGGCTTCAGAAGGGTTACCCAAATGGGTTCTTCACCCCTGATGGTCGAGGTTCGCCGCCAGATCCACAAATGGCAGAATCAACCTGTATTTGGTCGTTATCTGCTCGAAGAAATGCAATATTGGGGGCCTGAGCCGGAGGCGCCTGACTATGAGGCTCTCATCTCCCAAGGAGATGAGTATTTTGATGGTGCGGATGCTGCCCAAAAATGTAGGCATAATGGTTCACTGCTGCAAGGTGTGCTAATGGCCGTGATCGTTAGGCAAATGGAATCTTGTTCTAGTGATCCACTCCCTGAATCGACGAAGCGACCAAGTGGCTGCTTCACGCTATGCCCAAGTTGCGTTCGCCCTCGCAAGGCAAAATGAGCACCCAACCCGAGATTTGATGAATGCATTATTTTGCATGGCACAAGTGTCAGCCGCGATTGGCCAGCATTCCCAGGGCGTGTTCTATGCAAGACAGGGCCAAAAGTGTGGTGAACTTCTCGGAGATTCTGTCAACCACGGATATGGTCTATTCCTCGAGGCAATGATGGCACGTGGTACTGGAGACTTTGAGTACGCCGCACAACTTTACGGGCAGGTGCAAAAAGTTGTGCCAGCGAGTGCAGTGCATTTTCGAGATCGATTGAACGAGGAATTGGGTTTTTTGCATTTAAGAAAGACAGAATACCTCGACAGAAAGGTGCTTCTCGAGGATGGTTAACAAAGTTACTTAGACAAACTAGCTTAGCCTGCCACAAGTTACTTAAAGCTAACTTAAAGTGACTTGTGGCAGGCTAAGTTAATTTTGTAAGTAAAAGTACAAGTTAATGATGCCATCTGATGGTATAAGTAACTTTTGCCAACCTAACTTACCGTTAACTTGGAGGCATTGGAGGGCCAAGAGACACATTTTAGTCGGGTAAATATGTTCAAAACACATTCTAGAGGATGCCTAGGTGTTAATGTAATATCGGCACACTGTCCTTTGGTCTTACACCTCCAGAACTACCTTAAACCTCATAATTCCAGAACTTGCACCAAACTTAGGCACTACAAGCTTGTGAATTACATCCCAAAGTTGTCTTTGAGGTAATAAACTCGACGTCATGTGCTTTCTAGTCATTTCCTTGAGTTACAGAACTCAGTCTAGATCAATTACATCGGAAACGTGAGGGAGTGGCCGTAGAAATATTGATTTCTTTAGGTACTGCAAATTAAATGTCCCTGACCTTTGGCAGAAGTTATAAGGATTATCCCCAAGTGTCCACACACATCTCTCTGAACCTTTATCGGCCAAAACTGTGCTTACTTGCGTAAATTGATGGCATAACTTGAAGTTTGGTGGTAATTGATGCCATCTGATGGAACTTGGGTGGCCAAGTTAGCGGTAAGTAACTTGAAGTAACTTTAAGTAACTTCAAGTAGCTTCAAGTAATGGTAAGTAAAAAAGTAAGTAGATGTAAGTGAGTAAACTGAAACAAGTCTAGGTCTTGTTTGCCTTCACCTGTATTGGAATCATTCGGGTTTCTGCAACTAGTACTGTGACTTTTCGTGCCCTACAGGTAATTATTTGACATCTTAGGCCATGCCCAGATGTGCTTTAAATGAATGAGGCGAATAGCTGAACAAAACAAGAGACATACTTCTTTTTCAGTTATCCCAATCGGCTTTCCCAATACGAGGTAATTCATGATTGATTATCCCTGCATTCCACATCTCAGGCCATCATCCAAAAGTCATCATTCCATCCAGTGTGGATGAATTGTCTATGTGGTAAACTTCATGGCTTGGGGGTTCAGGATCCTATTCAACAATGATGAAATAGGGCATCAAACCGTCCTGTATTTTTGCGAAATGACGGCCCGTAAAAATGGTTACATGCCCGTACCATCAACAGGTTCACAGCGTTCTTCCACAGTACAGAGACAGATGGGCCAGCCCGTAAACGTGCTCCCATAACCGTCCGTTTACGCGTAAATTACAGCTTCCCAAAACGGACATAAAATTAACATCCCAAAGATGCCATGTGGTCGGCAGGAGTTGCTGGACCAGCAATTGAAGTATTTCCTAATACTCTTGCCTTTCTGTCACAATGTGGCGACTTAAACAAGTGGTCAATGCGCACGGCCGTCATTGGCGACGTCGCTCTTTGGTGATTCCCGTTTCCCCGCTGATGGGCCGACATCTTTGGTCTAAGTTGAGGACTGAATCCGACCCACTTAGATCTCTATCGGACACCAGCATCGATTGTGTTACAGGGTAAAAGAACTATGCTCATCACAGCTCTGAAATCAGATGAATTTTCTTCAAACTTCCCTCGGGTATGCAAAAGCCGTGAGATACAGCGTAAACGTACGGTACGGTACGTCCCGTTTGACCTTCTAGGCTTCGTTTTGACGTACGGGTAAAGCCGTGGCATATAAAAAATACGGCATAAAAGTTACGCGTGGTTATAAAATGGACGGTTTGATGCCTACGATGAAGGTACTCACGGATCCTCTGGCAGGGTGAGAATAATGTTGCCACGACTCAGAAAGTTGAGTTGCTCCAAGTCAAGTCAGCCTAAGTTGATTTTGAATCAAGTCAACTTGAGTTGACTTTTCTTGAACAAATTTTCAGAAACTCGTTCTAAGTACTCTACAGGTTAAAAAAATGCAAAAGGAAAAAAAAAAAAATCCGGCTGTCCCGGCAATGTCACGGATTGTCACTAACCGTGACTCTGTCACTCCTGTCGCAAAATTCGACCATGTCCCCAATTTGTCCCCAGTTGCATTTTTTCAATGAACTGTGCAACTAGGTTGTGACTGACTCGAAGTCAACTCAAGTCAACTTCAGTTGATAAAGCAACTCGACTCGACTCTCTCTAAATCAGTGACTCCAAGTCAACTTCGTCTGGAGTCGTGGCAACATTAGGTGAGAATGATGATGGCTGATCTTCAAAGTACTCTTCAGGTGTTGGGAAGCATCTTCTGGGGTCCTTGCTTCGTCTTGTCAGAATCGTATAAACTAGCTAAGAACAAGTTACTTACAAGTTACTTTCGCCAAGCGTGGGAAAAGTTAAGTAAAGTTAGCCCCGCCAAGCTAAAGGGGTGATCAAAGTTAAAGTTAGTTGTCCCAAGTTACTTTATCCACTCTCCTTCTCGAGCAAGTCATTGAAAACTGACGCTCATACCGGCCATATGACAGTATCAAGGCTCATGCTGTTTTGGCAGAGATCGGAATTGCCCTTAATTTGGATGCAGAACTGATCCAGAGCTCATTGGAAACCGCAAGGTCACAGAGTACTCTTTTACAGATCGCTGATGGGCCTGTTGGGTGTGATATACTTGGGGCTGATCTCGCCATCCGTGAAGGCAATCTAACCTTAGCAAAGCGCATCTTCCTGCAGTCTCTGCCGCAACTTGCAGATGAGCGTGTATTGGTCTGCATGCCAGATAGGCTGGCGGATATCAGCCACAGGCTATCAGACTGTGTTGGAGAATTGCGGTGGAATGGATTGTGCATTGCCTCAACGGTCAGAACATCCAGCAAACTTGGAATGATGAACGCACTGCGACGTCTGGCAGCTTTCTTTGCTTCGACGGGGATTTCGATACAGCTCTCTCCCTCCTCAGTGTTGCCCTCGATGGTTTCAAATGCATGGGTGTGCACGAACGAATCGCGCAGTGCATGACGGCAATGGCTATCATCTGGGAGTCCAGGGGTGATTTGATTCAGTCTATTGATCTCTTGGCAGGCGCAAGACCTGGATTTCAGAGGTCGTCGCAGACAAAGGAAGTTGCTCGAATTGACGACAAGCTCAGATATCTCTCCACAAAGGTGTCAAAGGAATGATTGACACCTTTGTCAATCACAAATTCAGGTTTCCAATCAGGTGCAGAACAAGTACGTTTAACGCACTTGTGCTTCAGGTGCATTGGTCTTTGCTCCCTGGTGAGATTAGATCCACTGCCCCCCCACCTCCGCCTTTAGTGCAATTTGAAACCTGAAGTATCAAATTAAGCATAGCTTGGACTGAATGTAGTTCTGGAAACAAAGCTGAAATTATAAGAATGACCTTTCATTCATCTCAACCTATTTTCAATTTAATACTTCAGGTTTAGAATTACGCCTACAATGGCCCAAAATTTGGTAATCCCTGGTGTGAGATCTTGTCTTTCAGTGTCCATCTCCTCTTTTTTGGTCAGAACTGAGGCTGGCTCTGGTACCTTGCTCCTTCTTGGAGTTAATTGATAACGGCTCCTCCACCGTGGGATATCTTTTCGAAGAGCTGGAATCTACTGTAGCATTTTAACTGTAAGTTCAGTGACAGGTCACAACGCCGGCTGAACTGAACCTGAATGGCAGTCTGCTGGCACTGATCGGCTTGCATTCAGCTGTCGCGGGATCAATGAACATCGATATACCAGGCCAGAGAGGCTTCTTTTGTTTCCTTCGGCGACCTCATGTAAACATTGGAAGGAGGGTTGGGGCTCGGCGGTGGTCACTTGTAACGGATGAGCCGGACCGACTGCACCCGTTGCCGAGATACCCGAAAGGATGATCAAGGTCGCGAGCACACCCTTGTTCAGTTGCTACTTGATTCCTATCATACAAAGGGACTGACATTTCTAGATGCAAAGTAGATATAGTACAAAGACATTATAATAGTATTTAATGACACAGTGAGTGGGTAGTTCTTTAATTTTCTGGAATCCAACACGTCGGCCCTCATCCACTCACTTCTGTGACTACTTGGCTTCTTGACGACTCTTGTGGGGTCCTTACCTCCAAATTATTCGCGGACTTCACATCACTCCCCACCTCAACCAATAAAAGACATTGTAAGATACTGAGGAATTTTTGTTAGAGAACGTGTTAGTTCAACCTGGGCATGAGCCATATATTTCCTCGAAATATTGCAATCATTTTGCTACCTTTGTTTTCCAGTCTCATTTCCGGTGTAGTTCGGCCGCGGATGCTAGTCCAGGTGCAATTGTGAAAAACTAGGAAGAAAGGGTCAAAACATTTACTTGGACTGAAACTTATACCTACTGCCCACAGAACGTCAACTCAATCGAAAAAAGAGAATCGGTGTCCATGCATTGCGCTGATTTGTCATAACAGATATGCGTGTGTCAAGCCGTGGTTCTAAGAAATACACAATGAAAATCCCAGAGCGCCGTCTGTCCCATTTTACCATCCCCAACGGAATATCTAGCACCCAGACGGGACGGTTGCGTCATCCTTGTGGTTCTTGGCGTTGACACCCAGTCCACGGCTCGCAAATGCGTTCCACAGAATGCACTTGTTGGCACCGCCATAGCGGTTGACGTCTGCTTGGATCCACGCGTCACGGGCGGTGAGGAAGGTGGGTTCGCACGGCTGGAGCGGGAGTGCGTCGATGAAGAGGTGCAGGTAGACAGCGTTGCCTGCGGTGCTCGTTGGGTCGGTGGGTGCGGTCGCAGAGAAGCCGTGTGCGCTGACGAGTGCGGCATAGACGTTGTGAAGCATGTTGGCCCAGACTTCGCCGATGTCTGGGAAGGTGTACAATTAATTCTAAGCTGGAGAGAAGAGCGCGGGGCAACGTACTGTGCACTTCGTTCAGGGTCCCGACGCTAGCATATGTGAGAGGGTTCGTGGTCTTGCTCGTCGAGTATGGGTGGCTACGAATACCGGCGGCGTCGTTAATAACTGTCCAGCCGGGTGATGAGTAGTTCTTTCCGTTGAACCTTTGGCTTCAACGTACCGTACTGGCCCATGACGTAGTCCTTGACGGTCGCCGAAGTCTGCTCTGTCCACCTGAAATTTAAGATGAATAATTAGAAACAAAGGACAGAAAGAATGGAAAGAAGGACGTACTCGGCCATGGCATCCGACCAGCCTTCTCCCATACCGCCCGCCTCGGTGGTCTGCAGGCACTCGCCAGTTCCACCGCCGGTCATGCGGTTGGTGATGCCGTGGGTGTTCTCGTGTACGACGATGTCGTTCTCGAGCGCGCCGTCGCGTTCGGGGGAGGTCAGGTCCCAGAGGAACATGCGCATGTGTCCGCTCTGGCCATCGGGGGGCGTCGAGAAGTCGGCATTGTCGGTTCCAGCAGAATCCTGGATGGACGCAGTGACACGGTCGCCGGACGAACCCCCGAGACCAAAGTTGTCCTGTTGAAAATTGAAGGCTTTCTGGGAGTTGGAAGCAAAAGTCAAAAGAGGTTCCCACGAGAGTTGGAGGCGAAACACACCTCCGTGAATCCGTAACGGTAAGAGATATCATGTACAGTGTTGACAACATAGAAGTTATTAACGCGCGCGGCGTTGACGTTGGCGGTCGTCGTCGGGGCAGTGGAAGCACTCTGGGGGTAGTTGAACACAAGGCCGGTTCCAGACTGTGAAGTGGTGCTGGAAGTAGAGCCCTTGTACGTGAGGACATTGTTGCCGCTGCGCAGTGCCGAGAAGTCAGCGGGAAAGTTAATTTTGGCAAGTATAAGGACATACGAGGTGGTGGTCGAAGTGGTGGTGCCAGTCCAGTGCCAGCCCTTGGGCGAGGCGACGGTGTCTGCGGGGTCAGTGAGGGTCTGGAAGCCCTGCGTCAAAACCTCCTTGGTGATGGGGAGGACGAGATACTGGGTCCATTAATTCAGTGTCAACTCTCGAGGGTGAAACAAAGTTCAGACTCACGGAAGCCTTGGCGACGAAATCCGTGACCGAGACGAGCGTGTTGGCGTGCGCGTCGACGTATGCGAGGTACCAGGTGCCCGCAGCCTCGTTCTGAACCTGGAACGCGTACACGAGGACAGCGGAGCCGCTGTCCTTGGCGAAGTACTTGATCTCGGCGGGGTGTCCGTTGTATGTGCCGTCAAGCGCATCCTCCGCGGTCGCGACGGCGTCCTCGAAAGAGACGGTGGGCTCGGAGGCGGCGATGGAGGCTTCGTAGTTGTGAAAGATTAGATGTTTGCAATAGTAAAAACTAAACTACGGCTTACACGGGGTAACGAAGGAGTGTCCGACCGCCACTACCTTGTCGTCCTTGTTGATCGCGACGTTGGCCACCGCGTTCGCGAAGAAAATACCGTTCTGTGGTAAATATTAGTAATTGAATTACAGGGTGTGAGGATGGCGTACGTGAGTCTGTTTGAGGTAGGCGTGGGTAACAGTCTCGCCTTCGTACCCGCTGTGAAAGGAAACGTGCTCCTCCTGGAGACCAAGCCTGGACTGAAGGAAGGCGACCGATGATTCCTTGAAGGTGACACCATCGCGTTTGCGCAGCGGGTGGTCGATACCCTCGCCGAACGTCTGAGGCACCAATTGTCAGTACTTTGACTATAAGAAAATTGAAAAAATTGAATGAGACCGACCTCATAGCTACTGGCCGGGTGATAGGTCTCTAACTTCACGCCGCGAGCAATTTCGCGTGTGCGGTGGGTCGCGTGCTTCGAGTTGATGGGCGAAGGGGCCGCCATCGAGGACGAAGCGTAGATGATGGCCAGGAAGACCGAGGTGAAGAACTTGTTGAAGGCAACCATGATGAACGTTGGGAGGCAGGGACGGGATGCGGATCTGCAAGACGCTAGTGAAAACGTAGAGAACCTGCAAAACAACCTGATTTCGTCGTCCTCTTTATACCAGCAGCAGTTGCGAGGAGTGATGTTGGAACACGAGGGATTTGGCGCTCGACATGTGGTTCGAATGATGCGGAAACAAAGCTTTCGGCTTCAACCATTTCCCTAGGTTGCACTTACCAGGCCTGCCCCTACACTGCGGCAGACGCTCCATAGGATCACGAACGGAGATCAAGCCGAATATCCTTGGCGGAGAGGAAGCGTCAAGGGAGCGTAGCAACTATCTCGCTTCCAACAGATCCCACATGTAAACTCTTCTGCTGACCATGCTCAAGAGGGGTTCATCATGGACTTGCATTTGAGACTCCGGAGACATTTTCGCGTCAAGAAAAACAAAAGCAAGATCCTGAAGTCTTGGGGCAATTTCCTGAACCTACGTACGTACCTCCTACCTGAGCCAAACGGGAGACTGCCTACCATATGACCAAAGTTTCGCGCGGCTCTGTTCCGATTTGAACCGGTTCGTGAAGGAGAGGCTATGACTTGAAATCTAGAAAGCTTTCCAATGAGCGATCCGAAACTCCGCTAAATGGATTTCGGAAAGGCCGGAGTGAGCGGAAAAGGATGCTTCGTGATGCCAAGGTCGAAATCAAGAGTGGTGCATCCCATCACTTCTTCGAGAAGCCTCGGGATCACCGACGGCCTATCTCCACATGCGACTTAGTCTCATCGCTCTGTCAGCCACTCTGTCACCAATTGGGACTGCGTCGGCATAATATATCCTCCTTCACGAAAGCGAGGCTATGTTTCCACTCGTCGAGACGATGTGCTTTGCTTTGCGGTTACTGGTTATCGGACCTTGCGCTCCTGGACTTCGGACTAGGGTATACGGCGACACTAAAGAACACACTAACGCTAGAGAAGGACACCGCGCACTCGCACACTCGCAATGACAGACCACGGCGCCCCGCCCATAATCCCCACCGGGCTCCTCCTCTACAAATCATACACCGAGGACCTCGAATGGCAGACGCGTTTTACGGCAATGTGGCTTGCCGCGCTCGAGCCGAGCATCCTTCCAGCTGCGCCGCAGCGTTTCGACTCCGGACGCTGAGAGAACGAGTGGGGTGGAAGGCAGTGGGAGGGGTGCGGGTAAAGGGAGGGGGACTATGTGGTGTGGGAGATACCTAGCGGCGCATAGGGAGAGGTGAGGGGAACTGGGCAGGGAAGGAGAGAGTGCGCTGATGAGGGTGCTGAATGCGGTTGTGGAGTTTACCGGGGATCTCGTTGAATGTCAGGCAAGGTGCGTCCTGTAGGCGCCCATCATGGAGCATCCAAAGTGGGCTGGTGCGCCTTCTTTCCTCCACAATCCCTTCTCTATTCTCTCTGCCACTCCGTTCTGCTACAACTAGGACGCTAACACCCACCCATACACAGGTTTCCTCGCCCTTGCCCAACTCCCGCCCGTCTTCCTCCTCGCCTCTGATAACTCCCGGCTCACCGCGCTCTTACTTGGCCCGGGTGTCAATTATACGAAGCTCAATTATATTCATCGGTGGGTGACCTCTTTTCTCTTATCGTGTCTCGTGCGGTGTCTGGCTCCCGTGCGCTACATCGCGAGCTCCGCGCAACCCTCCTTGCCTCCTTGCCTCTACTCGGTATTGCATTCAGCTGCAGACAGACACACACTAACTCTTCCTTTGTGTATATTCACAGATGGGCCAGCCGTTTCCCCTTTCTCGGCGCGGTCGTGTACGGCTCGTTGTGGATTAACAACCACCGTGTGCGTTTTCTCTTCCTTCGTTCTTCCACTTTCCTCCCATCCTCTACCCCCTTCGTCGATTCGTCCGTTCGCTCGCTCCCATCCCCCCAATATTCACTACTGCACACACCAACACCGGACCACCCTCCGTGTCTTCCCATCCCTCCCCCCAGGCCTTGCACACCTCCCCACCAGCTCGTCCAGCACTCCAACCGTGAACATCGCCCCGCTCCCACGCGCGAAGAGCTTCACGCGCTCAAAGTTGCCTGCGCGGAGGGTGGGCCCGCGGTACGGACTCTCGAGGATGAGCTGTGGCGCGCGTCCGGGGAGGGGTGGGTCATCGTCGTCATCCTCCGCTGCTTCGACTCATGGAGAATCCGGATCCAGCGGGTACGTGAGCCTCCCTCTACTTTTCCTCCACTTTCCCTCTGCTTTCTGTATCTTGTTCCCCTCCTACGACTCACACCCATACACACTGGCTTCCTCGCTCTCCCAACTGCCGTCTGTCCTTCTCTTCGCGTCGAAAAACTCGCCCCCCACCCCCCTCCTCTCCTGCGACAAAACAGCAGCCTCCGGCGTCGTTGCCTCCGTTTCAGTGAGTTTCGCTTTTAGTTTCTTTTTCTAGTCCGGAGTTTAGTGCGAGCGGCGCGCGTTGGCGGATTTACGGGAGTGCACGGCTTTTCTTTCGCTCGGGGACGGTGCTAACGGGCCCCGCACCTTGAGAGCGACGCTTGCAGAGCTGTGCGTGGCGATGTAGCCACTCGTGGGGACTGCAGCCGCACGCATCACCATGTGCATGCTGGGCGGCTGAGCGCTAATAATGCGCAAGCGCCTCCGACGCCGATGGAGGCTGAGTTTGCTTGCGTGAGCAAGTGTGGCAAACGTGCCGTGACTGTCCAACCGCTTTGGGTAGATGAGGGCACAGGTGCACAAGATGTGAAAGGAGGCGGTAGTTGTCAGAATAGGCCCCCGGTTACTGATTAATGCTATGAAGCTTCACCTTCTACTGCTGGAATTTGGCTTGTGTTTCAAGAGCCCAGATGTCGACTGAGGCGCTCAAGGCTATACTACCTTAAAAAGAACTCTCGCACTACGTGCGATTTATCCCATGGTATGTGGGCAAGTGGTGGGTCAGTCCACCAAGCCGCTGTTTTACTCTACCTACTCTATTTCACGGAAAGACATGGGGGGGGGCAGTTTGGGCCGTTAACTTACTCCATTGCGGACGGGGCTGGCAGGTAGTGACTGCGGGCCTGCCAGAATCCTGCATCGCCGTATCGCCTGTCCAAAGCGCCACTCCCGCGGCGCTCATTTTCGCCAAGGAAATGTGTGCTAGTCATCTCCCCTTATAACGCCCCCATTCTCCCAGAACACGGTGGCGCTCATTTTCGCCAAGGAAACGTGTGCTGGTCATCTCCCTTATAACGCCCCCATTTTCTCAGAACACCCCGTTCTTCCGTCCTCTTTCGAAGGATTCATATTCATCGCGGGGGACGTCTTTCTCCTTCACATTCGGCTCGGAAGTGAAGTAATGACACCATACCATCCCTCTTTGAATACCCACATTCTTTCAGACTTCCAACCTCTTTTGTTTCTTTTAAGGTATCGATATCCATCGCGTGGTACGTTTTTCCCCTTCTCGTCAGATCTCAATTGAAATAAGGTTAACTTCAGGAACCATGGCTACTACAGATGACCAATGTGGCATGTTTCAGGACCACCAACTGCTACTAACCACCATGGCAGGATTTGTAGATGCCCCATTCACATTTGCCTGCTCTGGCGTATCACCGGATGATACGCAACAATTCGGCCCGACATTCAAGGACTGCGCCGACAATGGCCAACATTCCCTCCCGAATTTGTGCATCGGCGGTATAAAAGACCAGCACGCGTGCAGCGTCGGAACCTGCAATGTCATGGACTGGAAAGGGGCGGTAGCCGCGCCGTGTGCGTCTAACATAATGCACTTTGTGACAAGCCAGGTGCCAGGTATGGCCACTCCGTGCTGTAATTCCGACGACTGTACGATCTCCAGCGGAAAGTACGCGTGTGATGTGTCTAGGACGCTTCAGCTGTGCGTTGTTGATGCGAGCGGTGGTTCACTTTCAACAATCAATTGAACATGTGATGTCATTTCGATTCTTTTTGCTCGATTTCTCGGCAATGGCTGAACCATTTCTCCCAAACTCTTTTACATATCAAACTATTGATAAAAAGCTACAAATTTTGATGAATGACCCAGGTCAACAAAGTACTCAGTTATGGAGAACCGACACGGTGCACATTTATTGAGCACCACTATAACTTCGGCATGGCTTGTCTTGGGCATGAGCAATGTCTTGTGTCCATATATCTCAAGGCTCCAACCATTTCAATTTCCAGACATTTAAACAGTCTTAATCATTTTGGTTTCTGTTCCGTTTGCCCTATGGGTTTTCAAACCATTTGTACACAGTTTAAACAGTTGAATGATACTTTATCATTCCAGGGATTCTACTAGCTGGAATGCAGGACAATGGGGCTGTCAAAAGTGTTCCTGGTGTCCCCAGATTTTTATATACTCCTGCACATACAGGTACAGGCAAAATAGTGCTTGACTGGTGGGATGTATTCCGAATATGGCAATTGTGGCTAATTGATGGCCCAGGATTGATGCACACTGCTGCTTGTGCTCTTCTGCAGCCCACTCCAACAGCCCAGAATCACTTTCCAAGTCCTCTAATTCAACGGGATTATGGCATCTGGGAAGAGATACCAGATCTGCAGGCCCAATGTATGTGTGAAGTGTGGAGGGGGATGGGAAAGGATGAGACTGCTAGTGGTGGCTTGGCTCAGACATGGACATGGACACAGACACAGAGTGGTGAATGACAAGATGCATGAGGCGTATGATTAGATCAGTATGTAATGTAGCACACAGAAACAAACAAGTAATTCTAACACTCCCACCTGATGAGGCGTGCAAAGCAAGAAAGAAAGAAATAAAATAAACAATAAAAGAACCAGTAAACTCCCACTGCTTTGACCAGATCTCCCACCAAAACCCATGCTCAGATGCAGAGAGGAATCTGAACTCTGTTGGAATATCTCGGTGTGTATTCATCATTGCTGGCACTCCCAACGTCAATGTTAAAGTCACAGCCAAGCACGTAGGCATTGTTACCGCATTCCACCGTCGCTGTATTTGCCCGATCATGAGGAGTCATCACCCAATCCTTGATGTGCTGAGGCATGTCATAAATGCACCGCGCTGTGATATGACCAGAACAACCACAGCGATGGCAGTGATTTTTGTTGGTGGGGTCACACCAATGATAACCCTTGTCATCCAAAGCATGGTTGCCGTGGTACATGCCAGCACCACTCAAACCGCCACCATGTGCATGTCCACCACCATACCCACTGCTGTCACCATGACTGCCACCATTACCGCTGTTATGCCCAGTTCCACCACCAGCACCACCTCTTCTCCCACCTGAACCAAACCTCGCACTGCTCGCAGCCATTGCACTGAGTGGTGTTTCATCATCCTCGTCCTTGACGGGCAGATCAATACTAGAGCTGTTTAGGATGCTGATAACATCTACGAGTTTCTGTTCATCCTTGTTGGAGGTGATGGAGGTACAAACACCAGACCACGAAGGATGAGGTTCATGAGGATGACATCAGTGGTCTTGGATTCGCTGGGCTCACAGAGAAGCCCTTTTAAGATACTGCAGCCAGTGGTAATCTTATTGATATAGATGTCGATGGGAAGATGGGGGTCATGGGCGGCATGGTAAAAGTCAGAATGTGCCTTGATGTGCTGAACCATGGTGGACTTTCCAAAGCGTTGCTTCAGGGTATGCCATGCCTCGAGACCAGAGGTCATGTCCTGGATTAGTGGCTGGAACATCTCAGAGACGTGGGAGTAGATGGCCCAAACGAGCTTGCTATTGAGTTCCATCTTGTTCTCAGGAACTGTTGAGGTTGCCATAATCCATGTGGCGCTATACCCACGGAAAAACATTGTGAAATCCTTGCACCATTTCCCCCAGTTCTTGTCAGTGAGATCAGCTATCTTGTTGAGTGATGATGTAAGAGATGCAGACAAAGACATGGTGAAGAAAGATCAAGTGAGAAAAGATCAGAAGAGGTCAGAAGATCAAGAGATGAGAAGAACGAGTTAAAGAGAAGCAAAAGAGTAGAGGAGGCTTTGGAGGCCCAGAACCTGTGAAATGTGGAGGGGGATGGGAAAGGATGAGACCACTAGTGGCAGCTCAGCTCGGACACAGGCACAGACACAGACACGGAGTGGCAAATGACAAGATGCACAAGGCGTATGATTAGATCAGTATGTAATGTAGCATGCAGAAACAAACAAGTAATTCTAGCAGTATGCACCACATAGCCCTGTGAATTCCAGGCCCATGAAATATCATTTGAAACTGTTTCAAACAGTTTAGCTGCTGTGTGTTTAGTTTGCCCAGATCTACAAATGAAAACCAAATGGTTTGTGCCTTAATGTACCTGGAAGGTCTCCTGTCCAGGGTGGCTTGTGTTGAGGTCTGGATGGTAGTGAAAGAGCTATGAACATAAAATAGCATGTGCTGGAGGCAAAAAGTGGCTTGTGGCAGCTTACACTGGGCATGGGTGTCAAAGTCTTGGTGTAAGTGGGGACAAGTCAGGCCAAGCTGCAAGCCACGCCTGCCACACACATTCAACACACTGCCTGTTTTGCAAAGGCATTCAACCTATTGCCTGATTACAGTGTCGCAACAGTTGCAATGCCATGCATATGGGCGATATACTGTTCAAAGATATGGCATGTATATTTTGTAAAAAGTATTTCTATGCAACTTGTGTTCAAAACCCCATATTTTCACTACAACTTCCCTGAAAATTGAAGAATTCCAAGGACTTTTGTTGCCTGCATGTGAGTATCTACAACTTCCTGCTCCATTCCTGCAACTTGCGCATTGCATGCAACTTTGGTGCCTACAACTACATATTGTCAAAACTTTTGTACTTGCAACATTTTCCATGCCACTGCCTTTTTCCAACTTCAACTTGAATACTTTGAAGTCTGCTGGCAGTCACGGATCTAAAAGTTCTGATCCCAACATTGATATTCTGTTGCTGCAGTGATGACAAAAAGACTTGACCTCTTTGCATGACAGTCCATTCAGTAAATCAACTCTGGGTGAGCTGCATGGATTATTGTGGATTACAAGTGTGATATTATTCAACTCTGAGATATGCTCTAGAGTCTGAGGCATTGCATGCAAAACTTAAAACAACCAACATACCAGGTGATTCTCAACAAGGCAGTAGTAGTCTTTTCCAAAAGGATTCAACCTCCTTTGAAATGGCATGGAGGTCTGCAGACTATTTAACCTCCTGCCATGGGCCATATGACTCCAGTATACCCAAAGAACTGCACTGCAAGAATGCCGCAATGGTGGGAATGATGGGAATCATAGGATCAACTAAGTCTGATTTCAGCAGTTTATTTATGGCCAGATTGGCAGACAGAAGGTGGTGGGCTGGCCTCTAGGATGTAAGTAGACAAATACCTGAAGTTGCAAGCACATAACCAAAGTTGTAGGCATGGTTGTAAAATTACAAGCATGGCTGCAAAGTTGTAGTTGCATGTAGGAAAAAAAGATGCAAAAAATTGAGTAGTTTTTTATGGGCCATATATTGTGCAAAAACTACTTGGTTTTTTACATCTTTTTCCACCTGTTTTTCCTGCAAGCAACTACAACTTTGTCACCACACCCACAACTTTGGGTATCTGCTTACAACTTCGATTTTCACTTGCAAAACATAGGATGTCACATTTTGAAGTATTTTCTACATTTCGGAGGGCAGTCCAACCTTTTTTACATGCAAATTCGGGGATAAGGAAATGCCTAAATATGGATTTTGGTGATATCATGATTCCCATCAGTCTGGCCGTCATGATATCATTGCGGCAATGCTCTTTGAGCTCACCAGTGTCCTATGGTGCATAAGAGGAATGTCAAATAGTCTGAAGACATCCATGCCATTCTTTAGAGAGTTAAATTGTTAGAAAACTACTATAAGCTTGTTGAAAAATCCCCTGATGTGGTGGTTGTTGAAGTATTGCATAAAATGCCCCAGACTCATGAGTGGGTCTTAGAATATGGTGATATCACCTTTGAAATGTTCAATATGCTATGCAAGCCAACAAGAGTCAGTTTATTGAACAAACTGTTGCACAAACCAACTAAATTTTTCTGGCATCAATTTGGGAATGAAATATCACTGTTAGGGATCAAAATATCTAGATTCGTGACTGCTGGCCGACTTTAAAGTATTCAACTTGAAGCTAACAAAAGGTAGTTGAGTGGAATATGTTGCAAGTACAATAGTTGTAACAATTTGTAGTTGCAAGCATCAAAGTTGCATGCAAGTTACAAGTTGCAGGAATGCAGTAGGAAGTTGTAGAGATCTGCATGCAGGCAACAAGAGTTGTTAGAATTTTTCAATTTTGACTGAAGTTGTAGTGAAAAAAATAGTGATTTGGGCACAAGTTGCATGAAACCACTTTTTGCACAGTATATGTGCCATAGTTTTTACACAATATATCGCCCATACAAAGATTTCCGAAATTTCGCATGGTTCTTGCAGACAACTTACACCAAAATTCATTAGTTTTGGTTGCATCTTTCCCTGTTGGTTACATCTCCATACTTGGCTTCCAACTGCCAACAGTTTACAACATTGCATGTTTGGATTTGATCCCCATCAATTCACATCAAATTCAGCTACTGTTAAATCCTGAGTCGAGGACAAGACCTAGGTGACTGACCGGACTGAAATGGATGGATGATGACCGGATGTTTCGGCTGTGAACACAGTCACCACTGGATGAAATTGGGTGAGTGTACTACCTTGACCAGATATGGCCAGATGAAGATAAAGATGTCTGGATGATAGTCCAGATGAAGAGACTCAAGAAGCCAAGTAGAGCACTAAGCACATTAATAATCAAACTGAATAAAGTCTGTTATTGTAGTCCTAAATATGGTAATAGAAGTACAGCTTATGTATGAACAATAAATCGTACCCAGATGCAGTTGAGGAATAGAAGAGAAGTTCTTTTAACAAGAGGAACGAAGTTAGGAAGCCGGATAAACAGGAAACGCTCAGTAATCCTTCATAGCATAAAAACTTGTTCGGAGTGGAATTCCAGTTGATTACTGGTAGGTCTGGCAACTGGATGACCAGACACGACTGAACAAGACTGGTCATGAGGACAGATGGTCTGGAGGGTGCGCAGAGTGTGTGCACACAGATATAACAGCTACTCAGCGCTCTGCCTGCCTCTGAATGAGAACCTGAGGGCACTGCAAAGCCACAGGAACATTTGTTTTTGATTTGAAACCATTTTCCAGATGGGAGACAAACATCATTCGAAAATTAGCCTCAGAAACTGCTGAAATTGTGGTTTTCCACTCTGTACATTTCTAAGCTGCCTGCAGGGAATAGAGGTCCCATTGCGATCACGATTTTTCAAGAATTTCAATTGGAATATTGTATTATATACCAAGAGAAGCTATTTCGGTACACTATGACGCTCTAAGACGGAAAATTCAGTCGACTTCCGTTTGTGGATCTCGGCACGAGAATGGCATCATTGTTTGAATCATCTGCATCAAAAAATTGAAAATTCATCAGGACTAAGTCTCCAGAAGCAAGTCTTTCAAGGTGTAATCCATCCAATAAGACCCTTGCAACCACTGCCAAAAGAAGTGTCAGCGACATCCAAGATGTAGGCTTTTTTACAGTTTCATTGCAAATTGCAACTAAAAACCCTGTATCTGTTGAGATGTAACCTTCCAATGATTTTTGCACGCTATATGTGCCATACATGTGCACTGAGTGGTTGGGTTCAAAAGGCCTGTTTACAGTGTTGCAAAAGTTGCGATGCCATGTACACTGCGTGGTTGGGTTCACAAGGCCTTTAAAATATTGCCTGTTCACAGTGTCGCAACAGTTGCGATGCCATGTAAACTGAGTGGTTGGGTTCACAAGGCCTGTTTACAGTGTCGCATCAGTTGCGATACCATGTTCCCCATGTATTTGGGGTCTCAAGGCTTTCAATATATTACCTGTTTACAGTGTGAACTCCAATGAATCGATAGCGGATCCAGCGCCATCTGCTCTGCTCTACTGTGTGACCTCAGGCTTCGTGGGATATAGAAATTAAAAACCAAAAAACCGAAACCATAAACCTCTCGCCCAGCCAACTCTATGTCGCCAGCTGCAGCAGATGGGGTGTTGCTATTGACCGAGAATTCGAGTTCGAATTGAAATTCCCCTCATCAATGAGCGCCGGCCCAGACCACGAGTTCTCCCACAGCGACACCTGTGCGAGCCAGTAGAACGGCAGCGAGTTGCACACAAACGGCGGATTCAGCGCCGCGCTGTTACCGGTGCCGTTGTCCTGCGTCGATGCCGCCTCGGGGCTATTCAACCATATCTGCAGCCAGTTGTCGAGCAGGACCTGATTCCGGAACGTAAAGTTCGCGCTCGGCTGGTCCGCCGCAAAACACGACCACCCGCCGGCCGGTGGCGGTGGGGGCGGCGACCGCTGGGCAACGGAAATATTCCGGAGGACAGTATGGATGAGAATGAACAGCCCGAATGAAGGAAGGGTGAGGTGAGCTACGTCAGTGGCATTGGCGTTGGTGTCACCGGCGGAGGAATGTGTGCCGGGTGGACGAGCGAGGGCGGCTAGTGCGCTCTGCATGCCCACTCCGTATATGCGGGGGATGCCAACGCCGTAGGGGCTCGGCGTGTGCGCGGCTGCAAACCACTCCGCGGCGCTCTGTGCCTTCCAGAGCGCGTCATCGCACGGGAGGTACACGCTGAGCAGCTCCGCGGACGAAAACAACGGCGGCGAGGCGGAGTACATGCAGTGGCTGCAGTCGTGGAAGTACGCGAGGAATAAAGTCCTGAGAGAGATGAGGTTTAGAAACAGATACTCCCGATCAAAGCATCGCGCACCTTTTGATCGAAGCAAATTGGGCCCATTCAATCCAGACAGATTCTAGCTTTATCGGATCGGTCCAGTCTGGCGCTGTCCACGACGCGACGCTTTGTATTAGCCCCGTCTGCCGAATTAGCTGTGAGGAGTTCATTAATTAATTTTCCAACATGGAAAAATTAAATGACTCACTGAGACAAGTCGACTATGGTGCGGTGCCTCTGGTGTCGCCGGCTCGCCACTGCCCTCGTGCTGGAAGACGATTATGGTCTGCAGCAGCACAAGCCCAATAATCAGATTGATGTGATGGCGGAACACGTTGTTCGAGTCGCTTGGGTCGTTAACCTGGTGAAGAGATATCGGATTATTTTCTTGGCGAGTTTGCATGAAGAAACGTACCGTGCCGAACTGCGCGTCGATTTCGGCCGTAACGGAGGCGAGCGTCGTCTTCACGAACGCGGCGGCCTCGGCTGTCTTGACGAACAAACGCGCCGCAGGCGTGGAATATGCGTGTCAATAAGGGGGAGGGTATCCGCCATTTTCCAGGTTGGCGCGTGAATGGTGGGGACCTGCGCGAGGAAGCGCGTGAAAAAGAGGTGCACTAAATTGAAATTGAAAAAATCAACGGAAGTTAAAATTAAACGAGGTGTGTACTCACGGTACATATCGGTCGGAGATGATGCGCCCAGGAGACATTGCATGTCCATCGGATCGAGGTAGTCGAGCGTTATTGTTAGCTGGGACATGAGCAGACTGCTCGTGCTGATGGACGGGTTGACTGCTGGAATGGTGGGCGGCGGCGGCGGGGGTGGTCTGGGGTTCGGATCAGGGAAGCGAATAGGTCCATCTCATGATCATGATCCATGTCGAGGGAAAACGAGGCTGAATCGTTCAAGACAGTGTCGGGCTTCGTTCCATCAAAAAGGGCGGAAGACATGAGCGCCGAAGAAGAGCTTGGGAAAAGCGGCTGGTCGAATGGAGATAGTGTTGGTCTCACGAGGGGATCTTCATTGGCTCCGACGTCGAAGGGAAAACCAAAAGGCTGCTCGTCGAAGCTCTGGAAGTCGTCGGAGCGGGGTGATGAATTGCTCGACGAAACCTCTGAGGAAGTACCGGATTCCGAGAGGGCCGGGAGACTGAGAATGTGAAAGGAACGGGAGGCGCTAGTCGTTCGTGAAGAGAAATGCGAAGGGAAATCGTCTGGTGGTGGTGAAGACATCATTCTGGGAGAGCGGGGGGGAGTGGGAACGGCCGAGTCGTCCGGCGTCGAGCGCGATGAGCTGGCGGTTTTCCGACCACGATTGGAACTCCTCATTCGAGATTCCTCGGGATCGTTGCGAAAGACGCATTCGCGCCCTCGCGACGTGCACTTGGCACATGGCCACTGCAAGTTACACTTGATTTTCGATTCGGCGCAGGTCTATCCATACATGGCTTAGCAGTCAATACGGTCAGGCACATCTTGGAACACACCTCACAAGATTTTCTACGAGAGCGGTTCACGCTCTGCCCACATGTACGCTTATGCCGGGTGAGCAAGTCACTCCGGGTAAATTCGGAGGTTTTGCAAAGCTGTGGGTAAATTGGGCCGATGAGGGGCAACGTAAAGACAATTTGACTTACGTTGCATCGATGAAGTCTTTCATTGGTGTCTGCGAGAGGAGGGTCAATGCTTGGAGATTCGTCGAATCAAAGCCAAAGGACCACATACGAGATCGGAGGTGTCGGTTCAGATGTGTAGTTCGAGTGAACTTAGCCGGGCACAGGGAGCAGTACTTTGTCTGGGGGAGCGATGGCACGTTGCCCTTGTGCGCCCGCATCCTGGAGAGCGATTTATTGGTGGTCTCTGGGGATGTTGTGATAGAAGGCATACAGTAAGTGTTGGGGGATCTCTGTCATGAGCTTCTCAGCCACGAAAGAGATATACTTAAATATCTGCATCCAAGAATAGATTCGCTGAAAGTGGAGATGGTGGGAGATCGCAAGGCACGGCAACGTTTAGAAATCTCGTTATACGCATCAAACGCAAATCAAACGCCCATTTGGTTGACTTCCAAAAACTTAATCCCATTAGGCAGCGCGGTGGAGCACAACACGATAGGAACGACTGTCAGATGTCGAACGAGTTGGCTGTTTTATTTTGAAATTTTCACGGTCTTTACCGGGGACTTCAGTTGAACAAAGGTGAGTTGATATTCATGGGTAACCGAGCGTTCTTGACCATGCACTTAATGGTTGAGCTGAGTTGATATCTAAGGAGGAATCTGCAGAGACTGGTGAATAAATCTGATGGAGATTCAGAAGTGATGGAGGGCGGTCGGGAGGAGCGGCGGCATTGAATCTTGCAGAGATAACCAATTCTAAGGCTCTAACTGTTTAATTTAGGTCTACGGTTGGGCGTAAACTAAACCAAAACCCCAAGAAAAAGGTTTATAAAACGTTCACTGCTATTTGCGGAACATAAGGCGCGGCCCGTTTGTTTCCATTTTGAGTCACTTTTTGATCAATTTTTTCTCTTCCTCTAGCGACTTCAGTTCTCACACTTTTGCCTCTAAACCTGTCGCAATAGATTCCAAATACTCGAATACAGTGTATAGGTTTCAATCTCACAGTGCTCCGAGAACGATGGAAATAGAACGCGGAGTTGAACTGTCAACCAAGTTCTTGCGGGAACTTGCTGTTGATCCTCGGGGGAAGGACATCAGCCACGAGCCGATGATGGTGAGATCTGACTCGATTCCCGTTGGAAGATTTCACACCGTTGTCCTGCTCATCGTCGGCGATCATCGGAGAGATCCAAGGAAGTACTGTGCGGTTTTTTCTTTTTTGGCAAGTTGGCAACGGCCAGCGGTCGAGCGAAGCCAACCAAAAGATTGATAATGAGATCCTCCAAGCCAATCACTTCGAGGTTGTCTGACGAGCCGAGAAAGTACTGTGGGGTTATTTTTTGGCAACGGCCAGCGCTGGAGTGGAGCCAACCGGAAATTTGATAATGATCTCCTTCAACTTAAGCAAACACTTCGAGGTTGTCTGATCAGCTGAAAAAGTACTGTGCGGGTTTACTTTTGGCAACGGCCAGCTTGGAGCAGAGCCAACCCAAAAATTGTTAATGATCTCCTCCAAGTTAAACAATGACTTCGAGGTTGTCTGACCAGCTCTCGAACTGATCTGTTTCGGCAGTAACCTGCTTAATCTGCATCCTGACCCCTCCAATAGAATCCTTGCCCATCGCCCATCTCATCGGAGGGGATTCCAGCTTCGAGAACCGATATATCGCCTCGGCACCCAGCCGCGGATCCCCACGAATACCAGATCCGTCTTGAAACCACTCGCGAACCACTTGGGACGGCAATCCCTCGCCTCTGTAAGCGTCGGGTGCGGGGAAAAAGACCGCTCCTGTATGCGATTGTCGATATCTGTGCGTCTGTTAAACGCCGCGCAGAAATTCGGAGGCATCAAACCTTGATATTCCATGCCGGATTCATTTCCAGCCGTAGCGACTCTGTGAGGCCCTCCAATGCTTTCGAACAGGTCAGTATGATTCTAATCATTGATAGATATATTCAATCGCCATGTTTACTAGAAGGGAAAATTATGAGTTAGCGACATACTTAACATATATATCACGAGACACACCAGGCTGCATACATCCCAACTATCGGTCCTCCACAGAATCCGATCCCAGAGCTGACGTTCAACAAGCGGCCGCCGCCTATACTTGGTGGATTGACATCACGGAAGACCCGGATTGCTAACTGTCACTGCACCCCAAAAAGTTGACGTCGAACAGGGCACGTGCTGCATCCTCCGGGGTGGCCTCGATCTCGCTTACTATCGCGTACCCGGCGTTGTTGAAAACCACATCCACTCGCCCAAACCTTTCTATGGCAGCGGAGAACGCGGAAAGAACTTCGTCGAGCTTGGTCACGTCGCATTTGAGAACCAGGAGGCGATCGGGATTAGTGACAGCGAGGTCTTCGAGGTCAGCTGGGTACCGCAAAGTTGCGACGGCGATTTCTCCCTGGGCAAGCACGACCTCCGCAAGCGTTCTTCCGAAGCCAGAGGAGGCACCCGTAACTAAAGTAACCCAATAAGAATTTGTAGATAGAACGCAGAAGCGAACTTAGCCATATTCCGGGAGTCAGCGACATGGCGGTGGTACTTGGAGGGTAATGATGAAGTGCTGTCAATTTATCAGCCGTATTCTGGGAGTCAGCGATATGGCGGTGATACTTGAAGGGTAATGATGAAATGCTGTCAATTCAATCGCATCTGGTTCTTTCACAGCCGCGAGAAGCTTGATGGAGACAAGACGTGCCTTCGCTTCGCTCCAGCAGGCGGCCACAGTCGAAAGACTCGGAACTGTAAATTGCTGAAGCACAATGACACCGGGCGCAAACATGACGGCATGTCAACTTGACATGCCTTAACGACATGTTGGTTGGAGGGTACCCAGCAGGCCGGAAAGATACCGGATCTTATCTGTGACATTGTGACGTCTCACAAACTTCTTTGTCTTTGTTCAGTTTTCGCCAGCCATCTGGGGGCGACCCCCTTGTACTCCAAAAAGGACCTTAGTGCAACCACATTGTGATATGACTATGCTCAATGTAAATGACAACTGTTTTGTATCCTTTTGTTTCAGTAGAGTAGAATGAATGCCAAGGATTTAAAATAATTGTTAGGCACAGCACGATACTGACATTATTGCTACTGATGATGGGTATCTACTCATCTGCATCCATTTCTGGTGCAATACTTCTCTTGCTGCTTGGATGCTCACTCGTAGCCCATCATGTCGAGTCAATAATCAGGTTTTACATATCGCAATGATGGGAGAGCCGGGACTCGCATGTAGAGTTTCCCAACTTTCTCCCCAGGTAGGCCCACTTCTATGCACTTGCCTAGGGGCCATAAGAAAATTAAACGTAAACAAAGAACATGAGACTTACCGAGAAGGACAAGGTTGAAATGTGTTCTTGCCTCTGTTGCATCCCCTAAGTGCGCAAACAACTGTTCGAGCTCAGTAATCTGCAGACCAAACATATGTTAACACAAAGCACAGAAGTTGATAGAAAGAAATCCATGAACACAACAGTGCATGGTCGCTGGGCCAGATGCGAGCAGCCACACAGATGCCATCCACGTGTTGGACAATCTTTTTTTAGGCAGGCAAGGGGGTTTACTTCCAGACCGCTGGAGGAATTAAAAACTGATTGAAACAAAGAAAAAGAAGTTGATGAGATGTAACAGAGTCACAGATAAGGTCCGGTATTCTTCGGGCCTGCTGGGTGACCTCCAACTGACATGTCGTTAAGGCATGTCAAGTTGACATGCCGCCATGTTTGCGCCTGGTGTGAATTTCGGTAGATGCCTGGTCATTGGTTGCACATTCAAAATTTTAATTTCACTGAAGGATCTACATATGAATTAGAGTAGCCGAGGAAGTGGAAATTGGGTTTGTGAAGAGACGCTGAACGGGATAGCGCTCATCCATTAAGCAGGGAAGCCCAGCTGCTGGAACGGCTTGAATGGCTCGACACCTTGCTGTGGCCTGATAAGCTACTGCTCCGAGATGCGAGAAGTCTTGCCCATGGGGTTGAGTTTTGAGGAGCAACCGAGCCCTCGTTCACAGATATCTTGAGCCTTGACGTGTAGTTGCCGCAGAGTATAGCATTCCTCAGTCCGTCTGGATGTTTGCAAGAACTTGCTGTGCTCGAACTGTGCAAGGACTCGCCGCGACGGATGGGGCGAAGACGCTGCGACAGGGCGGGGGATGATGGGAAGAAGCAATGTGCCAGATTAGGGAGGATGCCTTTTTCGGTGGGTCTTGAACGCTCTATTAGTGGTTAGATCCTTGGAGCGGTATATTAAATAGGGGAGTTTGAAGTTAAAATGTGATTTGTGGTTCGAGGATAGTGTTTGAAAATAAATATGAGAAAAATCACATCCCAAATGAGCAGGCTCGGAACCAAAGAAAGGGTGGTTGGGAAGAATGTCAAATTGAAGTAACTGTACATACTGATTCGAGGCATCTGCTTAATATGCTATAGTTCGACATTGAACACCAATGTTACAGCCATCTTCAGTTGACAATGAACCGAGGCACGCGGTAAGCGTTCGCGGGGCATACGACTTTCCGACCCAATTTTAGCAGTCATCATGTGAGTGTACAACAGTGCGGCCAGGATTTTCATCGCAGTTGCAGAAAGAGAAGAACTCGCGCGGATGACCATAAGAAGCAAGATACGGCCCACTGGTTTTGGGGCTCAAATAACCAGATAGATCCCAGTCAATCGCGCTCAGCCTGTCGGCTGGAATGCATCCAGATCAAGTTGGCCGTCGATACCATCTCTGACAGAAACTCTAGAATTTCAAATGAACTTGCGTGATATTTCCAGGTCTAGGGGCCGATTGGGTCGATAAGAGATGCCGAAAAGAAGAGACGGTTGCGCATGAGAGTGGGTGAGAATTTTTCTCACAATGCACAGCCAATCGTCTGTCCTCGAACTCCGAAGGCGGGGTTTCTTTAGGAAGAAGGGCCATTTGATCCAAAGCCAGCTTCCATTTCTGACTTTCCCCTGACTCAACATGATGTTGCTGTATAACCCGACCCTTGGGCCTATTACATTTTTATTGCCTTTCAAATGTTATCTATATTCTGGAATTTTAAAATTCAACACACTTTTTGCAACTTTGTTGAGTACTACCGAATTTAATCGAACCGTGTGAACAAGACCTGCTGAGCCTCATGGCATGACACCTGCATGACACCTGCAGCGTACCTGCCCCGCACCTGTCACGAAGGCATGTGAACTTGACCTGCCTACTTATGGATCGAACCGAAGCTTCATGTTTCCCAAATCATTTGATCCAAAGCCAGCCTCCATCTCTGATTTTTCCCTGACACAAACATGATGTTGCTGTATAACCCAACTCTGGACCAAACCGAAGCTTCATGTTTCTCAAATTATTCGTCACTCGATGATATATAACGGACACAAGACTGCCGTGCATTGACAGTGAAGATGACCCCACCCGTGCCCATCAGAATCAAGGTCAATCTGAAGTCTACTAACAACTCTCCCACAACGCTCAACACTTTTAACCCCATGTCCGCCGCGCTATATCGCACGTTAGTGCCGTCATTCTGTCTGTCCTCACCGTCACGAAAATCATTCAAGTTGACGACGTTTGTGAGTGAGGGAGTGAGTGTGTCGATCACCGCGCAATGCTGTACTGCAAAGAAAGTGACGGGCAAACTGGTTTTTTTCGCCGTTTACGAGCCAAAGTCCCGGTTGAGTCCACTCAAATCCGTTAAAATCGAGCGACTTTGTGGCCGAGGACGCGAGGGTAAGGCTCCCTGACAAAAATAAGGTGGGAGGCAGAAAACTCATATTGAAGGGGTGGTGTCCATACTCCAAAAATGGGAATATTTGAAGCATCAGGCGATACTCGGATATCAATCGTGCAACGAAGACCCGGCTGGAGAGCTGACTATATCAGTTGGAACGTCGACGAACAGCAATCTCTTGGAGGCAAGTTGGAGCTTGGGAACTTTTTATTGGGTTCATTGCGCCCCTTGACAAGAATGAGTAAGTGAAATTTGGGAAGATGGAGATATTTATTGCCGCTACACTGGGGAAAGCAGCTTTAAATCCTGGGACAGAGGTCGGTGAGAAATAAAGCTTAGGCCAACACGTGATCAGCTTGACGCGTCTAAACAAGCTGAGACAAACAATGACTTGGCAAATATTTAGCGCTTGGGAGACTTCACTGCCTTTCCGGAAATTTTGTGCGGCTCGGACCATCCGTGGGATTTTTGGCGTAGCCCCAAAAATTCCCCGAAAACCTCATCAGAAGCTTGAGTCGCCGTATTATTTGATAGCCAGTTTTTCGGCTACCTGGCTCGACCAGCCGGGCAACCTCGTACTGATTCTCGCTCTGACTCCCCTTTCTCGGAATTTCGGAAAGGTCATCTCCGTTAGAATTCAATGGTATCTTTTGAATGTCACACAATGGGAAGCTCGGGTAGTTCTACTCGGAAAGTTTTTCTTTCTATATTCATGTTACAGTAAGCTGTTAGGCCAACACCAAGGCAAACTGAATCACTATAGGAGTCTATACAAGAGCCGGTATTCACGTTTCACATATTCCCATTAATCTACTAGTATGGTAATGAACTCAGAGGAGCTGTTAAAGCTCAAGGTTGATCTACGCGATTCAAGATCTCCGTAGACTTCCCTCAGCGCAGAACCACAAGGGCAGACGGGCCGCAGCCGGTCGTATTTCTTCGCAAGTTCATCACTCGGTGTCGGAATTTTCGTGGTCGTGATCGTCTGTATGTCGTCCTTTTCCTCGACTTGCAGTTTGATCATGAATTCAGTCGCCATGGGAGTATGTCCCTTGATATGGTTAGTCGATTCCGTTGAGATTCAAGAAAACTTCTGAATTCGACAACGCACAGGAGTCTATATCATATATCATCTCATCGGGAACAGAAAAAGAGTCATCTGAAAAGAAAGGCCGAGGTGTGATGAGGAGTCTAATTGAGCATTGTCACGGAGGCTGCGTAGGTGACGACATTGTGGTCGTGGTGCCTCAAAACTTCATCAGGGGGGTTCATTTCAATAACTAATATAGTATGCATGAAGAGGAGGTCAAAGCAATCACAGAGTGGTCGACAGGCAGCACAAAATTTCTTGATATCACTTGTTACAGTTTGGAGATCAATTTGGCAGAGATGGCATGATCTTTCGGTTCATTCTGAAAGCTACAGGAAAGGCATGGCTCTGAATTTTTATATATGCACTCTCGTGATGTTAAGGTATTATCTGGATGTGTTAATGAAGCAATATGACTCTAGGGAAATTGTGCCAAGGCTTAAAATAGGGAAAATCAGCGAAAATCACAGAAGTCACCAGCGTTTTGTATTAATATCTATCCTAAAGATATTCCATCGCAGAGATATGACGACCATCACTGTCGAGGAAAAGTTGTCGAATTCTTAGCTGCGGCTACTCTGAAACCTCAACAAGTATAATAGGCTCCACAATGAATTGTTAAATCATGTTTTCATAACAAGGATTTGTGTACTCACTTGTCGAGAGATCCGTCCCAAAATATGCATCGACGGCTGCAAATTGAGAACACCTGATACAAATTCACAAAACTATGATGGCGTTGTCATCGGAGTGATGACATCGGGAAAATCTGAATACTCGAATACATCGCTCTTTGTGGGTGCATTATTAGAAAGAAATTCTTCAGGGATACGTGACCGCTTTAAACGCGCATGTCGATGTATTCCGGCTTCTTCAGTTCCCCAATGGAGTCTAGAATTCGAAGGAATGACTTTTGAATTCAACGTGATCTTGATAACCTAAAGGTTCCATGCCGAAATGAACGGACTATCTATTGTAGGGAGCTCCTCGTCCGGTGGCCGCGGAATGCAGTGAGGGGGATATCGTATCAGCTTGTACCTCTCACCCCTGCAGCGGCAAGGTACATACTCTTCATCTGTCATACCGCGGGTCTGCATATCCGGTACGTACCCGTCAGAACCTATATAACAAGCGATGCTTTTCACCCTCAATTGGTAGTTAGCTCTTAAAAGCCCTCATACATACTCAACAGTTAAAGCTCCAAGTTAGAACACTACTGAAAAATCAATGGCCTTCAAACTCACAACCATACTCATCTCCCTCGTCGCTGCCGTGTCAGCCCAGAATGTTGCTCCTCTTGCTCCTGGGAAATAAATTATGACAAATCTCTTCCAAGGCCAAGCTGCCACTTTCGTCGCCGCGGGAGGGTTCGTCAACGTCGATCCAGGTGAAAAAAGTGTGTGGTAACATGCTGCAAATCAAATATGCTGTCCCATATCCAGCAGGTCCACACACCAAAAAAAGGTAATTTTTTTTCAAAGTGTTGCAGCTGTTGGATTTTAGTAGTAGCTTGTAATTATGAGGTTCCAGAGCCCATAAACTCAAAACAGGTGAAAAAAGTGTGTGGTAACATGCTACTAATCAAATATGCCATCCCATATCCAGCAGGTCCACACACTGAAAAAGGTAATTTTTTGAAGGGTGTTGCAGCAGTTGGATTTCAATAGTAGGTTCAATTTGTGAAGTTTCAGAGCCCAAGAACTCAAAACAGGTGAAAAAAGTGTGTGGTAACATGCTGCAAATCGAATATGCTGTCCCACATCCAGCCAGTACATGTACCCAAAAAGGCAATTTCTGTTAAGGGTGTTCCAGCCATTGAATTTTAATAGTTGCCTCTATTTAAAAAGTTTTGGAGCCTATGAACATCAAGCAGGTGAGAAAATTATGTAGTAACATCCTGGAAGGAACTTGGGTACCCCACATTTGGTAAATATCTCAAATAAATGCATACAAGACTTTCCTTGCCCAGTATTGCAACCAGTGGATGCATGGGTGAGATTCTTGTTCAGAACATTGTCTGAGTATGGTTTGAAAAGTACTACATATCTGCACAGTCTGGAAAAGCATATTTTCTGTGCTCAGAACACAAATTAGGATTGCATATCCCAACCTTAGACTTATGACATTTTGCCACCCCGAATTTCAGGGAATGGATGTGGGTCAAACTATTATCAAAAGCTATGGTTAGCCCTGTTTTAAAGCGTGTCTAGTATTTGAACTGTCTGAAAAAATGATTTTTCTTCTGCTCAGACTGCATTTGGGGGTTGTAGGTCCAAGCACATGCATACAACGTTTCTTCACCTAGTATTGAACTGGATCCAAAACATAGGGACACATGTTTCAAAGGCTATCCTGTATGTGAACTGACTGAAAAGAAACACTTTCCCTGCATTCAGACCTTATTCAAATCACATTTATCTGTAGTAAAGACACCTAATCACAAGAAAACTCACATATGCTATTCTCGTCAAACTTTATTAGATTGCATCATATCCCAAGTTAAATCACAGGCATTGAGGTATATAATCAATTGGATTCGAAAGGAAGAGAGAAATTCAGCATGATTACATAATTACAAGTATCTGCCATGCCCCGCAATGGCCACACCCCCAAGTTGATCCTTTGGGAGTCCAGAGTTCTAATACTAATGAAAAATAACTGACCCTGATCCATCACCTCATTCAATATCTGATTTTGAATTCAGAGGTTCCCACTGTAAAAACACATCGCCAGCAAGAATCATTGACTGCGTGTCAAACCGAATCGCTAATTTAATGCACCACTTCATTGCACTGGTGAAGGACTAACGCACATCACTGCGGGACTGCAGTGACACAATCTTATGCATCAACAACCCACCTGGAAGCATTGGAACTGACATGCCCAGATTGTATCAGGTTCCAGATGTATCAGGGAGCCGTTCATACAGTGAACTAGGTGAGACACATCCAAATGGTTCGATCTTTTGGTCGTGAAGCAGCAGGTATGATCAACTTGAAAATGAAAGGAATGCGGAATCTCTGGTGGCAAACTATTCAACCGTCAAGTGAGGATCATCCCCAAGATGCCCGAGACCTCGTTCAACTCGGAGAAAGTCAACCCTCACATTAGATGAGTGAGAAGGAACATATTTTATGCCTGTGTCTGTTTCAATGAGCAGGTGCATAATGAGATCTGCACGGCCATACTGCCTTGGGCACCACAATGGTGGGGTAAGAGTGCCACGACTGCCGCGTATAGATGCCGCATCATGATTATGGTAATTGACGCGGAGTGGCGCGCATCTTAGGTCTGTTACAGTCGCCGAGCACGCTATGAAACTGGTGCATTCCTTGAAACTTCTCCAAAATTAACAGCATACATTCATCAAGTCTGGAATCGACACTACCCTAGATATTCAAATAACTTTCCATTGATGCAGCACTGCCAAAACTGCAGCGCAGCATTTGAGTGAATTTTGTTTCGCACCACTGAATTGATAATAATAAAATTCCAGCCTTCACTAATGTGACCACATTCAACTTGCACGGGATACCCGACTCACGGTTTATTTTCGAGAAATTGATGCTCATTCACTTTACAGCGATGTCTGTACGAATGTGACATATGCTTCGAACGGGGCACGTCTACAATTGTTTGGGGCCAGGATTTTACCTATGGGGTTGGGCGAATCTCCTGCAATACACGTAGCGGTATAAATGCCAGGGCAGCCTTGACGGGGAATCCCAACACGGTGTTGTATTTCAATGTATTTCAACTACTCACAGATTTGCGAGAGTTCAGAAAGTGAATTCATTGCATATTTAGGTTCCAAATCTCACCATGGAGCCCTAGTGTGCCAGCATGCTATGTTATGTCCTCTTCCCTTGAAATTTCCTTGATCAGTTACACTCCGCAATGACACCTGATGTCCGTAATATGACTAGCATTGTAAAGCCAACACATATGATCTGTCTTCTTTCATCGCGAAAATCTAAAGCAAAACGTGAAATTTTCAACCATGAGAAACCAATGGGTTATCCATTCATTGCGATTGACAGCTCTGTGCTTTCAACAGATTAACAAACCGAGGCAACCACGGTACGTAAAACAAACGTAGAACCTAGTTTGATGTTTAACCACATTCGTGTTGTGAAATTCAAGATGGGTTAAGGAGTTATTCCCCTGCTGTGGCGCTGGTTCAGAATACATCTGTCTAGCATAAAGTGAGACTTAGAGTTCAATTAAATGAGAAACAAATCAACCCAGGTAAGCAACACACGGTGCCGCAATAATGATGTAAGTGCGGAGTGAGGGGTATGGCGCCGTCCCAGCGTACTTCACTGAAACCAGAAGTATCACGGACAAGGTTTTCACTGATATGGCCTAAGCTCCAAATTGAACTGTGCATATGTCACGGTCTTGTTCAATGCTTCAAGCACTTTTTAAATGATTTGTCCAATGCACCTGAATTTTCTGTTTGAGTGAAGGTAGTGGGGTACCAGAGATGGATATAACCACAGAGAAAAAAAAAAAAAAAAAAAAAAAGAATGAAGCAGCAAACAAGCACAGATAAATTAGGAATGATTTCGTCCCAATGTGCTGGAACCATGAATCAATTCAGTCTGAATACAGTTCAACCCGCAAAAAAAAGAGCAAGATGACTCTAAATTAGCGGTTTTCTCGCAAAAGAATTTCACAGCTGATGAATGCCTAACGCCAGGAATAATGAGAATGAGGTACCAGCGATGAACAATGCTGCGACACTGACGCAGCAACTAATGCGGTGTTGCTGCGGCACACCTCACCTTTGAAAGTGCGGGCTAAAGACCGTCAAAACTTTCATTAATTGTACCAAAGCTCCGTCCACTCTCGTGGTTGCGACCTGAACCACTGAGGGGACTTGGTGGGGAAGTCACCTAGAAAAAATTATCCCCTGGACAACAGATACTTGTTCAAGGTTACTGAAGTCAGCAAGAATCTTTTTAATAGAAGAATGGTGTGATTCACGACAAGGGAATACCAATTTCTGTGTTTAGTCCATGATCGGAAGTGGCGCAGCAGTCGCGGCATTTTCTCCTGGCCCAATTTTAGGCGTAATCTCAACCGCTGGTTTTCTCAATGCAATAATTAACTTCGGTTTGAAAGGTGTCCGGTACCGACTTGGCGCAAACACTGCATCAAGCTGAATTTCTGACAACAACCTGATTGATGCAGAAACGCGCTGGTAACGCAAGGTTGATAAGGCAAAGAAATTAAGATATATCAGATCGGGGGAGTCTCAAGAATGCCCCTCGACGCCCCCATACGAGTATGACGACACTCTGCCTGGTTAATTGTCGGCCAAAATTGCTGGCTGGTAAGGCACTTTTCAAAATGTTAAAGCCAAAAGATACTGGTTCCTTCAGCGTTGTGAACTCTTTTTCATTTTCGCGTCGCGGGAGTCATGCATGGTTTGGAACGTTTTCACTTCCAATCTTTCGGCCCATGAATCTGTTCAATGGCTTCCACTCCGGTGTGGTGTAGTACCCGAGATGCCCTAGCAATGGTTGAAATTGTGTTCAACCCGGTGATGTCTGGGCAAACCCAATCCTGCTTTCAAACTGTGACCTCTTTTCTTTTGATTTTTTTGGTAGAGAGAGATATGAACAGGTAACTGATAACATCAGTCTCGACCGCACCCTTTTCTTTGCGGCATTAGCCGCCCAGAAGAACCCCTAGGAAAATACATCCACATGCACCAGTGTATGGCAGTGTGGGACTCAACTCCTCCCCAGCAGCAAGCTACTGGTTCTGTTCCGGGGGATGAAGAGGGGCAATACCCACTAATAACCAAGTCTAGAGATATTCAGGAACATGGACCGGTCTTGTAGCACTGAGTGAATGACCTTATGAAGGGCCATGGAGTCCGAACGGTCAACTGGATTCGCCGGGATGTTGGCCCGGGAATAATTTCCATTTATCATTTGGACCTGGTGATTAACATCTACCGCAAATTGTTCGTTGGGGATACAGGACATCGCCAAATTGATAAATAAGTGTGGTTCAGTGATGCGGAGTGCCGCGCCACTGACGCGCACTGCCGCGGTATTGCCGCGACATACTCAAACCGAAGAGAGCGGTCTGAATGCCTCCAAAGCATCTGTTGAATACAAGAAACATTCCTACACTCACCTGAAATGCGGTGGTCCAAGTCCGGACCACTATGAAGAGAACTTAGTATGTAAACGACATGTAAAATATTATGATATTGACTAGAAACACTCCAGTGGGCCATGTGAAGATGCCGCGGCAGTTCCGAAGTCAGTCGTGAGCAATTTCATAGTTCACGAACTGGATTCGACCTGAGGGAACAGCAATTTTGACATTTAGTCATTATGTGGGATTGGCGCGGCACTGGCGCGGCAATGCTGCGGCAGTCGCGGCATTTTCTCCTTGCCCGCGGAATTCCACAGAAAAAATGCACCTGTTGTGCCGACAACGGGGTGGAATCCATATGTTCTGGAGCACCAATTGCACCAACGGTGAGTCTGCGGTGCTTCGGCCGGATAACGCATCTATAACAAAGTTTTGGAAGCACACCTGGATAAGCTATTGCATAAGGCAAGGGTTCCCATTACTCTCTGTACCGGGATGTTCATGCATGGACACAGCTCACAGCGCAAGGTGCCCACTCTCCTAGGACGACAGAACGCACCGAATGGAGCAAAAAGTCAGCGATTGTGCAGCACGGAAAAACGGCAAGCAATAGCGAAAGCTCGAGGTTGGGCCCCGGGCAAAGTGCGGCTGTGCAGCTAGCTGCAAGGAGCATCCGCGCAATCAACGAGCAGGAGGCTTGCTACCCTGACGAGAACGAACGGGGCCACGCGGGGCTGATACAAACGATGAACAGGCTCGACATGGGGTCGCACAACGAGAGCTTTATGGGAAAGTCCAGCGGCGCGGTGCTTGTCAAGACCGCGATGGACCTGAAGGAACAATATGCATCCTCATCATCGAACGGGCAACCCCAGCCCCGTGGGCCTGCCGCCGGTTGCAGTACTGGAAGAACACGCCGGTAGGCTGACCTTCCCCTCCATCCTATCTCGTCTTGAGCAGTGACGATCGGATCCTGCGTGACAGTGGACCATAGAACCAAAGGGACCGCGGTATACTTTCTCGCCGCCCGACCTTCTCTCCGCGCTCGTGGACCTCTATTTCGACCATAGCAATATGTATGTTCCGCTGCTTCACTGCCCTACCTTCAAACGCGCGCTCGCTGATAATCTGCACATACGAGAGGACAAGTTCGGCGCAAACGTGCTCAGTGTGTGCACGATTGGGCCCCGCTTCTCTGACGACCCCCGGGCATATGACCCTACCGAGGCGCTGACCTGCGGGTGGAAATTCTTTTCCCAAATGTCCTCCGGGCTTGAACACCTTTACGATAGGCCGAAGCTCTACGGTATTGCGTGAGTTTTTTCTTTATCTGCTGGAAAATACTGAATGCGCGCGATATGACGGGATACATGCAGCTGGGGCTCCAGTTCCTCGAGGGTGCCGCGCCACAGGGAAACTGGACTTTAATCGGCATCGGCATTCGCATGGCGCAAGAGGTCGGAGCGCACACACGCCAGTCTGCTCCGCACACTGTCGCAGCGGAACTGTGGCGGCGCGCGCTTTGGGTGCTTGTCTCATACGACCGCCTAGTGAGCTGCACACTTGGGCATCCCTGCGCGATGCAGTATGACGAGTGAGATTCGTTTCCCGTTCTGCGAACCGCGTTGTTCCTGACGGTGACGACAGCCTGGACAGCTTTGACATTCAACTGCCGATGGAGTGTGATGATGAGTATTGGGGAAACGACGAGAACCCTGCGCTGGCCTTCCGCCAGCCGCCTGGGAGCCCGTCGCGTGTCACGTTCTTCAACTCATACCTCCGTCTAAACAACATCCTCGCTTCTGTGCTGGATCTCATCTTATGTCCTCTTTTCATTTTTAACCTGGATGATTTGATTTTGGAAGTTTGATTATGTCTTTTACAGTATTCCCTGAACAAAACCAAATAAGTATCTCTTCGCAGCCGACGACCACGCATGGGACGAACACATTGCCGCCGAGCTTGATTCCGCGCTGAACAAGTGGGTCGACTCGATCCCTGAGCACCTGCGATGGGATCCGCACCGCACAGGCGCGGTGTTTTTCAAGCAGAGTGTGGCGCTGTACTGCGCGTACTACCATGTGCAAATGACGATGCACCGCCCGTTTATACCGATGGTAAGGGGAGGCGCCGACGGTGAGTTTCAATTTTCAATTGTAATTGCGATTCAGCGCACTGACACTGAGTATGCCTTCGTTTAGACGCTGCCATCGCTCGCGATATGCACCAATGCTGGAAGGTCTTGCGGTCACATCGTGGACGTATGACGGCAGCGCACGAGGGACAGTCCGGCAATTATTCTTCTCGTCAGTATCGTCGGCCTCTTCCACTGTCTCATCGATTCACATTATTGGGTTTTCATATGTCCAGCCTGCTCTAACGACGGCGGGCACCATCCTACTGCTGAACGTGTGGAGCGCCAAGCGCACGGGCCTCGCGCCACACATGAACGCTGTGATCACGGAGGTGCACAAGTGCATGCAGGCGATTCGCGTTATGGAGTGCCGATGCGTGTGATGTTCGCCTGATACATGTATCGCTTTCACTCACTGAAGGCAGGTGGATAATGGCGGGGCCATTATACGACATCCTCAACGAGCTCGCCAGCATTGGACAGGTCCCACTGCCCGCTCGTATGCACGTCGCCGCCGCGGATGCCGACTCTACGCCCCCCTGCGGCGAACCAACGCAAGCGCACGCGCTCGGGGGTACGACGAGGCGCGACATACGCAGCGGCAGAACGCGTTGGAATTGGAGACACCCGGCGGATCCCGGGTTGCTGCTTCCGGGAGATTTCGAGGAAGTGCCGTTCGCGTGGCTGGGTGCTCTAGATGCGGGTCAGGGCGGTTTGCCGATGTACGCTGAGGAGCTGGCAACGTTCCCCTTGCCGACCGATCACCCTGTGCAGAATGCGCAGCATCCAAGTACGAGTACTGCAGCCTGGGCGGGGGCAGAGCTAAACTTCCATCCCTCGGGCTTTGAGGCTGGAGCGACACAACAGCAACAAGAATACCAGCTTGCAACTCAGCCCGAGATCGCAAAGCAGCAGGGTGAAATGGGGATGGGATTTAGTGCGGAGGACGTCCAGCGCATGATTGACAACGATGCGATGGCGATGTGGGCGAATGCGCCCACTGGTCTTGGGTGCGTGCTTCGTCAAACACTGTAATTCCCTGGTCTAGAGCTGATGATTGGTGACTGTTTCTTTCTCTTTTTTGCTTTCGGTGGAATGTACAGGGCGGATGATTGGGGGAGATATTTCAGTATCATGAATGAATTGAGCCAAGGGCCGTAATAGCCGTTGCTGTAGACGAGGTGGCGATTTCATTTTTAGACTGTTGCATAAATTTAAACCGCCATTCTGTGTTTCATTTGTTTTGTGTACAGGGATATCATCATTCTTGCTTTCCATGCCTTGATAACGTTAACTATGACTTTCTCTATTGCTTCAACTTCACTCATCAACAGTGTCGAAAACCCAGCAATTCCGAGTCGCGGCCGATACTACATAGCCAATTCCTTCTCTCAGGCTCATGTTGCCCCTTCATGGAAACGCAGCTCCAGGATCAACCAATACGCCCTATGCCTTTCTCCGACACAATACATTCAACGCCAAACTAGCCGACGGATTTGACCGCCGTCGGCTACTGCTGGCAGCTGAGGCTATGTCTCGGCTAGGCCGCGGCCAACTCGAGCCAGCTCCGGTGTAGCCGCCTGGTAGCCGCTGCCACCAAGCCCGACGGCGTGAGACGGCGTGTCGGTCTGGCCAGCTCATGGCTAATTTGGGCGAGGAGTCGGCTAGCTTCGGCTAGTCTGCAGCTAGGCGGCAGTTTTTGGTGGCAGGCACTGGCGGCACGTCGGGTGGCCGAACGTGGCGGCTAACTGCGGCTAGGCCATCCCCAGGCTAATTGGACCTTGAATGCAGTGGCATTCGAATCTCCTATGGGGTCGTCACGGTGCGAGTCCCCGTCCTTGGCTCATCGCTCGATGCTTGTGGTAAACGGTTATTTTCTTTCGAGCCTCAGAAAGGAAAGGAGAAGAAAAAGACTTCATTGACATTGAAGTGTCAGCGCTTACCTTCAATTTCTTATTGGGATGTCTAAAGTTCTCCGTTTATATAGCGAGCTGCGGTATCTTATCCCTGATATCCTTCGCCCAGTCGATGCTCCGCTGAAACTCGAGGCTAGTCATCCGGACCTCCAAATGCCGCAGGATCGGCATCATCCTTGCAAGGATGTTTGATTCCAGCTCCCTCACGCTATCCGTCTCGCAGATCAGTGTAACAGGGTCACAAATCGTGGAATTGTGCCTGAGTTGGCGATGGCGCTGGAAAAGGCGGGTGGGTTGTAGAATGTAATGTGCGAGAGAGCGGGAAATGACCCGAAGTCGATGGATCCCACTTCGGGCTCTTCGTTTTTTGGCTGTTCAGCCACACATACAGTAACCATTGAAAAACATGGACCCCTGAATTCACGGAGAAAGGCGCCGATTCCAGTGCTTTCGTGGAAACTGAAATGGAGGCTGCCGAGCTGCGAGAAGTCGACAGCGTCAAGCAAGAGCCGTGGGATGGCGTCGACGGCAAATAAGTGGAGGGAAGTGATCATAGGGCTGTGGGGACTTGGAGTTGGTGCAGTCACTGAATCGGAATGTGAGCCGGCAGGTGTAGGTGCATCTGCCAAGCGACACTCGATGACGACTGCCGCGAATAATCGCCAGAACAGCGGCAGAGAGTATGGGTTTCAAACAACTTGTTGGGATTGAAGGAATTCTTGCGCAACGCAAGGAGGGAGACGAGATGGCTGATGAGGTCGAACCGGTTGGAGTGTCATGAATCTCGTGATGGGGGCCGCGGCGAAGTAGATGGCGTCAAGTCACGTCCAAGCGATCTGGACAATCGAAGAGACGGTGTGTGCACCGCAGCTGAATAAACGCAGAGTATGAAGGTGCTCGATAAGATGCGGTGGGTGCGAAAGGACCTATGCGAGTCGATGCGCCGTCGATACCCGAGGTAGCCGACTGGGCTTGACCTCGATTGTGTGGAACAGGTGCGCCTGAGCGCGGGAGACGAAAGCACTGCAGAGGTTCTCGAGACGGTGGAAGATTTCGTCCCAAATTTTCTGCGCAGGCAAGCTGGGTGTCGCCATAGCTGGTTCGAGGCAAGAGGATGTTGCGCGGCAGCGGTCCGACGTCCGATGCTTCAGTGGTTCGTTGGTCGAGGCGGGCGGCCGATAAATCCGTGAAATCGACCTCTTTTCGGAGTTAGCTCGGATTCCGGTCCGATCCATTTTGGGCTTTAACGGTCGCATACGGGACTACAAACTAAAAATGTAGACGATTAAAATGCAGACGAAAAAACGAAAAAGTTGGTAACAGCACTCCCATCCGCGAGCCTGAATAGAACAGGCAATTTGGCATGATTAGTGATGTTCCTGGCCTGGCTTCAAGCCACAAAGCCAAGAAGCCAAAGTCGTGGCTTGACAAGCCAAGCCAAGCCAAATGATTTGGCTTTGGGACGGCCTTGGCTTGGCTTTGGCGGTGTCCAAAGCCAAAGCCAAGGGCTTAAGCCGTGGCATTGAGGATCCCCCTCAGAATAGCTTTTGAGGCGATTGTTGAGGGTAATCGTGGTTGAATTTGAGATCTGATTTTGAACTTCAGTTAAATTTCACCTCGATTTGTGATCAACGATAGTCGGAGGAGGCTTTGATGTCCCGTAGTCTATTTTCATGCTTCATGATGTGCTCAGCAGCTGTTCATCACTGCTCTCCAACATGGATGAAAAATGTCTGGCATATCCCAGGTGACACACAGATGTGCAGCCATGGTAGTTTTCAGCTTTTTGTAGCATAATTTTCATGGTAAGAAAAATATGGTTCAAGCCCTGGCTTGAGCCAAAGCCAAGCCAAGCCAAGCCCTCCCCGACAGCTTGGGCTTTGACTTACCGGTCCTCATGCCAAAAAATCACTAGGCATGATAACGTTCAAGGGATTTGTTTATACAAAAGGATATTTCCAAAGTCGAACTTATACAGCACAAGTGCACCGGAAGCGCGACGTGCCCCCAGCACTTTGTCCGAGTGTCGTGGCACTTTGTCCGAGTGTCGTGGCACTACGTGGTCCACGTATAACGGCGCCAAAACTTGGTGATATCCCGTCGGGGTTTAAAGGCTTCAGACACACGAAATTTTATAAAAGTTAGATATTACGGCGTCAAAATTCGATGATATCCCATCGGAGTTTAAAGGCTTCAGACACACGAAATTTTATAAAAAGTTAGATGCGCAACTTCGGTATCCTTCGGGAAGCGGGAAGGACGGAAATTTCCTTCAACGTCACCCATTCAGGATAAGAATGGACGCCGGTTCCTTGAGTTTGAACAAACTGTAATGGCTAGGCATTTTTGCTGAGATCTACCATTCAAATCCGGGTCGCAAAACTCACATCAAATTCGAGTCGTATTCACTCGGAAGTCGATTCTTCCCGCTTCAATAAACTTTCTAGGACTGGCTGCCGTAAATCACACGGAAATTAGCGAAATTTCAGCTTACTCGAAGTTAATTACGGAATATGGGGTTTCAGACTAGGTTTCGAGTGAGTCGAACTCAGCACCGAAATTTCAAGAATCAACCGAAATCTAATCCGGAGCGGCGAGTTCCATGATGCGTTTTGAACTCAACGACACGGAACATTTCGGCTTGTATTTCAGTGGCCTCGAAATGTGCCTCGGAATGTGTAAAATCAGTGGCGTTGAAACAGTCGCCGATGTGTCCAATTTCGAGAGCAATATCGGCGTTGCCGAAATGCAACACCAAACTTCACATTTCAGTTGGCCCGAAATGCTTCGGGGTTGCTATATATGGCAACCCTGAGGGATTTCGACGCATCTGGAACTTCAAGTTTCCGCCCGAGTAATACGTAAGTCGAAATTCCCTCCGCAATTAAACATATCGATATCCCACATCCCAAGGTTGATTCATGGCTGTTGAGATGTGACCTGAAATCTTCCGCGTCATCTGCTCGAAACGCATCGCGGAACTCATCATCCCGGGTTAGATTTCGGTTCAGTTGATTCTTGAAATTTCGGTACTGAGTTCGGCTCACTCGAGACCTGGTCTGGAACCCCATATTCCGTAACTAACTTCGAGTAAGCCGAAATTTCGCTGGTTGAGTTGTGCGTAACGGCATTTCCTCCCTGGCAACGACTGGCTAATTAACCAGCTTCACAAGCGGATGAGCTTGGAATGCTTCTGCAGACCAAGTTTCATTATCCCAAACGCTCCAAAAAAAAAAAAAAAGAAAGAAAGAAATTTCGCTGATCCGTGTGATTTACGGCAGCTAGCCCGAGAAAGTGTATTGAAGCGGGAAGAATCGACTTCCGATCATCTTACAGAACCCACTAGTGATAGCGGGCATCAAATCACGAGTGGACGCCGCGGCGAGGATAGCATGGTTGTATCCCCTTTCAAGTGACGTAGGTGCCCTGACTGTAGCGGCAATGAGGTAAGTTACGAGAAGTTTGCCCTTGAGATGACAACGTATCCGATCACTTATAATAGGTCTTCAAGTGGAAGGGATTGTAACTGGGTGTTTCTCTCCACACCGTCGTCATTCTCTTCGTCACCGTCGTCGAGTCCAGGGACTGGATACTGGCCGAGAGAATGAACATCACCGCTAATGGGTTCGTACTAGCATTCTGGTCTCTCAACCATGACCCACGAACTATTTCAGCTATGTCCTCGCAGGCTCCTGGTTTAACTGCATGCTCTACGCAATTGAGCTCTTCCTCACCATTCGGTACTTCCACCGTTCTTCGCGCTCGCTACTCCACAAAATCGGTGTCGGCGGCATGTTCGCATTCGATACCATATGTACTGCAGCCATTTCCGTCCGCGTATACAACGTCTTCCTGCTGTTTCCCCTTAATGTCCAACCGCACAATAGCTCTATTACAAACACGATTGGTGTTATTTTACTCTCCACCTACGGGACAGCGTCGCTGCAGCAATTGTTCTTGTGTTGCCTATACTTTAATCTGTGGGTTGCTCGTTCGTTCTTGTATTCGAGGATGACCAACGCTCCATTCTTTTTTATTTCAGAACGAAACGAAGAGTCATCACTGCTTTTCTATTACTCAACATTGTCGTTCATGTGAGTAGCGTTTTTTTACTACCGGCTATGGTTGTAACAACATTGACCGTCTAGCTCGGATTCTCTTATGCATCTGCGATCTTGGTCCTCCACTTCCGCACGTCCACCGCCTCAGCAACGACCGCCTCCAAGTAAAACGAGTTATTTTCCTTACGTGCAACAGAGATCTTACTCTTTTATTCTCTCTTTTATTTTCCCTCCAGCGTCGGAGCCATTACATCCTCTGCGACGGACATCATGATTGCGACTGCGTTGCTCTCCACGTTCGTCCGCATTGAAGCGGAGGTTGGTTCGGAACGAAAGTGAGACACTCCTCCCTCGCTGCCGCCTAACCACCACCAATTCCCCCAAGACATCATAGTATTATCCGCCGACTTATGGTCCTTATTTTCACTTCTGGAGTTGCTGTCGCATCTGTCACCCTTTTCACGGTGATCTTGATGCTCAAACAAAATCGAGGTGCGTATTTCTACTCCACCATATTATCACGGCCAGCTTATAACCTCCAACTACAGCGTACACCGTCTTCTTCTTCATCCGAGGACGTATATCTGCTCTAACTATCGTCGGGAGCAGTTATGCTGTGCGCAATCCGCCAGAATCCACGACGAGCGTGTCTCTCCCAACCACCATCGTCAGTGGCAATTTCCGCGTCGGGAGGGAGGGGGACAGTCACACCTCCCCTCAAGTAAGATCTGGTGCAGCCTATGATCACCTGAACGAGCTCCGCTATTCTAAATGTTGAATACTGACTATGAGGTCCTAGGAAAGATAAAGATAAAGGACCCCAACGTGAGCCTCACACAAGAGAGAAGAGGAAAGTCTGACGTTGAATTCGAGAGACTTAGGAACTGCAGGATGATGTTCAGGCCGATCCGTCCCTGTAATGGACAACAGGATCATTAAAGCAAACTAGAGTAATAACAATGTATTTTTACAGTAGCGGGCTTAAATAAATGTAATGCAGTCAGATGATCCACAGCAAATTCACTCCTCGAGATTGAGCCACATACTAACCTTGCCGGCACCTGACGACAACGCCAAAGGAGCAGAACTCTTACTGGGTATCTGGATGGGTAATGTGACTGGAAAGAGATGATAAAACTCACCGTCAACAAGCAATGTGGATCCGCACGAAGGCAAAGAAGGAAAGAAAAGGGACGACCCATTATTCAATGACCCCACGAATTATATGTCATGCCCGGCCAACACTCGCTCGCATTGGCGGGGACCTTACTCATTACAATCGGTGCCGTGCTGCTAAACGCAAAATACGGGTGAGTGTCCATGACGATGCGGTCTCAGCCGGAGAGGAATACCACCCAAGAGGAGATGGCCTGGAAACTGCGGAGATAGGTATCGTAAGCCCCCGGTCACTCCTATTATTTCCGCGATAGAGTAAATCAGTGGTCCGCCATGAGCCCCTTGTCTCGTAACCAAGTCTTGGGAGGAGCGAAGTCCCTCTCTCATAGAGTAAATCACACGGGGGGGGCTTTTTTTTTTTTTTTTTGAGACTTACCTCGAGTGCAGGCCAAAATTGAAGCCAAATCAGCTCGGAGTCCAGCAGGAAACAACGCCATAACTTGAAATTTCATCTTCCACACTTCTCGCCATGATAGATGTCATAGAGCGGACGGGAAAAAAAAATCGAATTTTACCCCTATGTACCTTCAAAATAGCAGCTCAGGATCGATTTTCATAGCGTAAATAATAAACAAGGGTTTTGTTTTGGCAAGCGGAAGGAGTTTGGGGTGAGTGACCGGGGGCCTGCTATCGTTAGCAAGGGGAATTTAGTAATGATTGACATCCGGCCAAACCAAATAGGGCGACGCCGTGCAGGGACGTGCGATGGAAGAAATGAAATAGAAGACGGAGAACTCACGGAGTTGATGCGGATGATGGTGAGAAGAGCGCAGTCAAGTTATTCCTACTACTGTAAGGTACGGGTTTTATCAAAGAGTGCGTTAAGAACGCGTTTAGAAGGGATGAAAAAAATTCTACTTTTTTTTCGGGTACCTGCATAGTGTCAGTGAGCTCCAAAGAATTTGTATGTGGTCGAAATTGATATCAGATGTGAATTTTGTACCTCAGGTTGAGTAGGAAAAGCCGTGAGATTCCCGCCGGAACTCTCCGTTTTCAAACATTTTTCTGGAAGAACTACCCGATTTGGGTGTGGCTGTGCTCGGCTAGGGGGGAGGGTGGGAGTCGGAGGGTGTCAATTCACTTTTCCGACCCTGTGTCGGAAATTTTAAGGATGGGTGCCGCTTGGAAAGCAAGCCTTGGAAGATTCAGCGGAATGAATAGGACAGTCCAACCACCGAGTAAGAAAAGCGTCGCGTAAGTGGTGCGTACGGAAAAATAATATTCGGCTGCAGATAAATAAAAAATACGCGTGTCAATAAAGGTCCGGAATCCGATTACACCCTAGTATCCTTGAATCTAGACGAACGAACACCGCGGCATCACTAAGTCTTTCTCCTCTTGGCAGCCCGGCCATTCTGAGTACCACAGGACCCTGCAGAGCCACTCCCCGACGACCCGTCCTCTGAACCATTGTGAGCGACTTTGGGCTTCGCTTTTTTCTGCTTGGCGTTGTCTTTAGCATCAGCGATGTTGTCAGTGTCGCTCTGATTCTTTGCGTCGTCCTCTTTCTTCTCCAGCTTGTCGATGGTGCTCTGTGAGTGGGCGGTGTTCTCTGTCGCTATAGCCTAAGAGAAGAAGGATGCTAAGAAAGCAAAAAACATTAGTAAGTGAACAGAACGCCAATACCTTGAACTTCCCCTTCTTTGTCCCATCAGAATTGGGAGTGTAAATTTTCGCAAACGCCGCCTTCTGACTCGCCGTTCCGCTGCTGGCTAAGCTGGTGTGCCATTGATGGAAAAGGGTGTCGATGTCGTCTGCCACCGCCTCCCTCTCGCTGGCGAATCGCTGGATGTGATCATCTGTTAAATAATGAATATCGGCTGGCAATCTGTGGAGCTGGAGGGCATACTGGCAATGGTATACATGAGGTCACGGCCTTCCTCGCCCCATTTTTTCTGAGGGATATATGAGTCTTTGTGCCACGACGGAGTGGATGAGACTCACGAAGGCTGTTTTTATGGCAGTATCTCTGTTGAAAGAGATCTAAAAAGAGTCTGAGATGGCATGACAGCACCACTTTTGCAGCGCACCAGGAGGGAACTCTTGACACTGTTGGGATTGAGCTTTGCCCCCTCCTCGGTATCGCCTAATTCAATTTCAGCGTGCGAGGACTGTCGTCGTGGATTGTCATACCCCAAAGTCCGCAGAACACTGTGGATTTGGGTGAGTGCCATACACCGTTGAGTAAGGCATCCACGTACTCTTGGCGGCATTCATTTTGGCTGTAACCTGAATTTCTTTTGTAAATAAAGCGTAACTTAAGGAAAGAATACTGTAAGTCAAGACATACGTCCGCTCGGCTAGTGGCGAAGACGCTAGATCTGCACAAATCAGTTTTCTCGCTGGCACTGAGACCTTTGAGCGCGTTGATCTTGACTTCATTGGCTAATATCTCTTTCCGTGGGTCCAATGCTGAGGATTTACAGATGAGATTTTACGCTCAAGTAAATGGTCACCTAGATAACGGTGTGAACGATAGGCTTGCGTTGAGATTCAATGCTCACGTTGGCAATACCCTGGTTCGGGTGCTTTAGTTAAGCAATCCTTGTATGTGATCTTTTCAACGTCCGTGGGGAAATCGCAGGCGTTGGGAAAGTCCATCTCGAGGTTGGCGGCTTCGCAAAGTGGTCGAAATTTGTCGGAAGCGAATTTGAGGTCCTCAGAAGTCTGAAGCCGGTTGGTGAGCGGAGAAAAGAACTTGAAACATGAGGCATACCTCGATCTGAAAGATGCAATCAGGCTTCGCCCTAGGGAAGAGCCTGTGGACTTCATCCGCAGAATTGAATCCTCTCCTCGTCAAAGAGGGCACCAAAGATGATCCGAGATCTATCCCGTCCCTGCAATATTTCAATATTTTTCAAACCTTCAGTTATTTCATTTTCGACCCACATTATGAATCCGCCCAAGTCGAAGCAGCTGACGAGCTGGCTTTGCGCCTGCTCCACAACTTTGCCAAACTTCCCACGTGTCAATAATGAACTCGCAGACATGGCGTCTTCCACTTCTCCCGCCGCCTTTGCAATATCCGTGTCAGTGCGCAGAGTGCGAAGAAGTTTGAAGAAATTCGATTCGGTTTTTAAGGTCTTCGCCGGGCTTGCAACATCAACTATCTTGCTGATGGCACCTGGGATGTCGAAGCCCCCGACGACAAGATCGGTGACTTCACCGACTGTGAAAAGAACATAAGTCAGTTGCAGTTCAGTATTGAAAATATGGCGAAACTCACCACCCGGAATGAAACTCGGGAGGATCATCTGAATATTAGACGATACCCTAAGTGCAAAGGCCTTCCGAGTTGCGCGGAAAACTCACGCCAATAGTCTCGACTAGCTCCAGGACTGAGCTGCGCGCTTCGGCTTCAACTTTGGCTGAACGCAAAATAATCGAGATCGATTATCGTTGAGGGCGGGATACGATAGAATCACTTCATCTTGTTGCGTCTACAGAGCGTATGAGGGGACCAGTTTTGACCACAATTCAGCGGCACCTACTTGAACGATGTATGTTTGAGTACTGTACTATTTCAACCGTAGATTCAACCAGTGTGACCTGTGACCACTTAGATTCAACTTCTGATAGATTCAATTGCCTTTTGGGCGATTTTTCGGAATTTGCCGGTGATTTTTGGGAGGAAAATTGCTCGAAACCGCGATCTTGGAGGCCGGTGACCTGTGACCAAAATTAAATAGATTCAATTAGGACCGGTGATTATGCCTTTCGAGGTTTGATACTGAAAATTGCCTGTTTTGGACCTCTTGTCCGGATTATTTTTATTTTCCCACGCTTTTTGAGACCGCAGAAATCGATTTTTCGGCGAAGCGGTCACTTTTCATTTTTTTTTGTCAAAAAATTTCAACCTCGAAAGGGATACTCACCGGTTCTATTCAATTCAACCCCTGCTGTGACCTGTGACTGAATCTACGGTTGAAATAATACAGTATTCGCGATAGTGTCGTTTCCCAGGGCTATGGCTGTTAACGTTGCCTAAACAGGGAATCGTCGGCAACGCGACCACATAAGTGACAGAACACTGACCTGCAGCATAGACATAAGAAGAAGCGGCTCGGTCGTGGGCTCAAGCGCCATGATGGTGTAGTCATTGACTGATTGGGCTGTGCGAAACTGTCTGTAGGCGATACAAACGGAGTAGGGACACAGCGCACCTGTGCTGGCGATATAGCCGTTAATGATATCCTTAGGATTTTGGAACGTTTTATCAACTGGCTGGGTGAGCCGAATTGTCAATCGGATACTAGGTCCTCCGCTTAGTAAGCTTACCGTCAATGAGATACAGACCATTCCTGAATAAGTGTCAACCCAAGGAATCGCACGGCATGATAACTCCAAACCATGTGGTATGACAGTCGGCCGGCGGGTCCAGTGGATCACCACCACGTTTCGTCAGAGCACGGGCAGCGATGTCGGTGGAGTTAGTGTGAGCCGCTGTGACGTTCGAGCTCGCAACAACGGTCACGTTGGAGGCAGAACTCGAAGCTGTGGTATTCGAGGTTGTGACATTGGCAATTATACCATGTGTACCATCTGGTCCACCGCCACCGTTACGGCCAGCACCGACGCAGCAGGAGTCCTCTGGGAACAAAATGAGAAGTTGGAACGCCAAGTAAGGCTAAGGATCGCACCGTTTCTCGAGACCCAGCTACCACCCGGGACAAGGGTATCCAGGTCCACACCAAGGTTGTCGTTGAGGAAGGTCTTGAAACCATTGTGATCTTTGAGTGTCCACGAGATTTCGGCGAAATCTGACAGGTGGGGAAACGGGTTGGCCGGCGTGTCGCTGCGATTGATATATCCTGGGCAGTGAGTATCTTGAGTGCCACCACCGATGTGTGTCCTAAATTGTTTCAATACATCGGCATACGGAGATGAAATAGAAACTTGCTGGCAAGTCCAGAATTTATTTCCCAATGCTGAAACGTTCGCAATCTGGCTCAAAATCGGGAATCTTTCTAAACAACAAGACAAACCTCCGCTTCGCTCCGGGATTCCGAGCCAGGAGCGCAAGATGGCAAATTTTGTCGCAGATAAAACATATCTTAGTGCTTAGCAAAAAAAAGAGACAGTTGAGAAAGAGAATCCAACTTCACGCTGCTGTAGATTTGGAGCGAGAAACTGGTTGGACGACAGGATTAATTTAAAGAGGTAGGTTTTTAATTAGCATAAAATGTACAATAGGAGGAAACAGAGTATTAAACGCCTGCACCATGCTGGCAGTAAGAAGCATTGTTACATTGAGAGGTTTTGAGCGGCGACCAACCTGCTAATATCGTAGGCATGGGAATCACAGTCAAGGACAGTGTACAATCACCAGTGGCTGAGATTGATTTGCGATCCCAGCAGGACTTTTTGGGTGAAAACCAAACTTTGAGAAGCGGCATCAATTAGAGCCACGCGACGGCACAGACAACCCGAGCCAGACAACAGATTGGGTGGCTGCAGCCCCCAGCTCAGACAGAAGCACTTGAGGACGAGAGAAGTGGGCGAAAGATAACATTTCCAACCGATAACAGCGCCAATTTTATACGTCAAGAATGTGCCGGGTGGACTACGTGGCCTCACGGCCGGATGAATGAGTTCATGCTGCGCCGTAGGCAGCAGCAGCTACGATCTGCTGCATCCTGTCAATAAAGGACCACGCGCAGGTCAGTTGGTCAGTCATAAATGTCACGGCCAAGATGAGAAGCACGGAAAATTCGACGGAAGGGGTTAGTCCAAGAGGAAGAGCAGAGAGAAGACAAAAGGAGAAGGACCCGCTTAGAAACGCCGGGAATTTGTGGGTTGCGCAAGTGGCCGGCACGAGAGAAAGTCGAGAGAGAGCAAAAAGTAGTCAAGCCTTATGGAGAAATCAACCAACATTTGCAAACTGACGAGCACTGCCAAATGAGCAAAATCTTAAAGAACGGTAAATAGCCTCTATTCGACGCATCTGGAGACCCACAGCCTTTCCCTCCCATTTTTTGTAGAGAGTAAAGTTGTCGGCAGTGAGCTCGGGAGCGGAGAGGAATTGACCGAGTCTAGCGCTGACTTGGCTTTGAATGTCGAGCGCTTCAAGAACACGGTAGGTATCTTGCGGCGTGAGGAAAGGATATTCTCTGGAAACCCCAACAGCAAAACTGTTCTGTGGATCGTTTAATACGTGAAATTGTTAAAATCGGGGAATGTACATAGGTATCCTGCAGTGCAAGTCTGGTCAATGTGGTGGATACCTTAGAGAATAGGGAAACGCACAGGAGTAACATATCCGTTCGAATCGATCGCTTTGCCGGGACTAAGCGCTGAAGTGTGATGAAGATTAATTTCGTCCCAATCCTTGAGAACGGACTCACCAGAGCGAATGACGTCCGCCTTTAGGTATTCGAGTATTAGAGGAGAAGAGCTTATTCAAGGCTGGCTCACCGTTGGCAAGAATCCGCCGGTGGAGTATATACCGTTCGTGAGATCTGAGCCCATATTATCCTGATCAATGCTGTACACTAACAGGACAAAAGTCAGTAACAATGAAGATGCACCATGTAGTACGGTTTGCCGGAAGGACGCGGATGGATTTTGAATCTATTGTCCAGATTTCTGCATTCAGACACAACCAAAGTGATGAGTTGCTCTTTGTTGTCGACCCTTATGTCCCGCCGTCCCGCCCACTGCTCCGGCCTGCTGTCCACCTCTTTCCTCCCCAAGTTTACCGGGCGTCAAACTCGACGTAGCGGCCACGCGAGCGTGATTTCTAGCTTGATTAAACATCCATAAGCGGTAAAGCATGATGCAAATAGTGCTGCCGCGAGGTTGGGGCATCTCGAGGTGATGCGCCATCAACCTCGACGCATAGAAAGTATGATGACCCTCACGGTGGCCTGGGTCTCGAGATTTACTAGGTACGGCAGTCCCGAAAAATCAGCTGAACCGGTGAAGAGGCATATTGCAGAACTGAGTGCATGCTTCATCGCGCACCTCTCCGTCCCCCTCCCTCCCGCAATCTACACATTTGCAGGTGAAGGTCCCTTAATTTAATATCTATGCTCTGCATCATATCAAGCCACACCAAGCCATCACCTATGCTGCACTTTTTTTGCTGCAGCGCCTAAAAGTACGTTTCCCCTCCACACATTCATATACTCACCTACACCAACATGATGACCACCCCTACACCTTCCGCCACCGGACCATCGGGAACGCGCCGTCCCCGCCGACGTGGGCGTGCTATGAGCAGATCACGACGACTACGACGAGGATGAAGACGTTGATGCTGAGGGGGCGGGCGCCAGCGACAAGACATCTAGTCCGACGACATAACATACGCCGGTGCAGGCAAAGCACAAGCAGCGCATAGTGGACCCACCGCCGGCCATACAGCAAGAAACAGCAGCAGGCAAGGGTGTACACCCTGCGCTGCATTCTCATTATCCAGCGCAGTCAGTAATTTGTGTGGAATCAGGTGTGTCCTCTGCTTCTATCTTCTGCCTCGCTTTCATTTCTGGATTGCATTGTAGAACCTCTTCGTCCCACCGTACATTAAAGATCACTGCGTCGCCTCCACCTCCCCGCCCGTGGTTTGGGCTTCATTCCATTTACCTTAGCCTCGAGTACCAACTCAGTGCTCACAGACTACGCCCTTCCTTCCATTTGGCTCGCCCTACAATCTCTTGGTTCTATCATCGACTCTTCGACTCTCCTCTGATATCCCGCCCCGCACTGAGATGAAGCTGTTTGCTCGCTGTTGCTGTCATTACTATGCTCCCCCTCCCCCTCCTCTATTAAGTGTTGCTACATCCCTCCCTTCGCTACATCTGATAAAATCTTCGATACAGCAGATAGACATAGCTCCTCCGGCCATGGGCTCTTTATATCCGCATTTGTGATTGCCTCCAAGGTCATCTGCAACAACACCTACTTGAATAAATCGTGGGTGCACCAATCATTCTGTGTCCCCTGAATACGCAGCTTGTACGCGCTGTGCTGACTGTTAAGAAATTCATCATGCATGCTTGAAAGTGAGGCCGTCAACCATAATGAAGGTCAAATTGAGCTACAGAGGGCGGACAGTGAGCGGGCGCGAGGTACAAAGCAGCGAAGATTTTCGTTGATGGCGTTGAAGTCGGTGATGGAGCAATTGTGGTACAAAAAGCGGCGTGTGGGGTACCAGTGAGCGAGCAGGTGGTTGGTGGGCAGGCGGGACCGGTGGGCGGGCACAACCTGAGTACATGTGAGTGGTGGATTGGACTGTGACGTCACTTTGAGATTGTGCCCCAATGCGGAAATCCGCACAATGGATTCAAAAATCCATCCACGTCCTTCCGGCAAACTGTAACCATGTCAAAGCACTTGCCGGCTACTCCACCGAAACACAGATTCGCGGACTGTTTCGCACGTTGAGCAACAGACCAAGTTTATTCCGCAGTCATGGTGCTGCCATCACTCATCGTGAGTACCTGCATCACAAGAGCATTAGATCGAAACAAACGTTGATTTTGGTGAACCTTATGTACTGCAGTGTGTCGATATCCATTGCATAGTCGGAAAATCTTTTAATATCAAGATATCAGATGCGCGCCGGGAAAAAGGGACAAAATCCACGGGTCCGTGTCATAAACATAACCGTTTATGACCTACGGGAATAAATGTTCAGGTGTGAAAAACCGAAATGGGGGTGAAATTTACGGAGTTCGCTGCGTAGTATGGGTAGGTTCCCTGTCCGAGCCCTCCAGAGGGTATGCAAGAGCTCTGCAGCTTCAACGTTCCTGACGGCCTGCGAAAGAATGGGTGAGGATCGGGGCAGTGCGTTGATGAAGGAGGAATCGCACCTGGAATAGAATGGAATTCTGTACAAGTACATCCTGGATGGAATAGCGTTGGACTGGATTTGCGCCAGTTGAAAGGTAGATTCGACCATGACCCATCTCCCCTCGCGAGGGGGGGAGCCCGTATAACTAGTGAGTATGCTAACCCAATCAACTTGACAGGAGTCAGTTCCAGTGTGTAGGGCATCCGGAATGTAAGGTACCTGCAGCACCGATAATGGGCATCGTGGCTGACAGCCCTGACAAATTCCTTCATTTTATTCGAGAGGTCAGGATTGCAGACTAGTATTCAAATTAACATCACACCAGAAATCAAGTGGTAGTTGCACCGAGACTATGAAAGATCGAACGTATGCCGATTTTGTCCTGGAGACAATAGTAGCCAACTAGGGAAGGAACCTGGCAAATGGATCCCTGACACCTCGGCCATTCGATGTCGACGCCATCTGCCCCAACGCTAAATGAAGCAAAATTTTTAACACCATTGAAGTCTGATGAGGGCCGGCTACGTACTCATTGACAATCTGTGCGATGGTGTTGGTGAAATTCGTTATTGCTGCATCAAACTGCGACATGAAAATGAAGGCCGTGGTGTCGGAGCCGAAACCCCAGCCGCCAACTGGAGATTTTTAGCCAGCTATTCCTCATGATTTACATGATACTCACTTCCGATCACAATCTTCAGATTCCGTTCCAAGTCCTTCATCGACATCATGGCCTTCAATTGAGATTTTTGCGCATCCGTGATCGAGATGATGCCGTTGCCTTCAACACTGGCATATCTGTAGATGATGTGCTGTCCTACGCGTCAGCAGAGGAAGAGCTGGCAGATGAACATAGTCATCATGTACATGCTCGAGTCTGCGACATCAGGTGCCTATGGTAAACAGTCCCGTGTAGCAGCACTGTAAAGAAGGAAAAGGAACCGTCAGGAAAGTCAGTGATCCAGATACAAGTCAAGTCCACTTACCTTCCAAGATAATATCCAACAACCTTGGGTGGTAGCATGCAGTCCTTGGGTGGAATAGTGCGATATTCGAGGCCGAGCGCCAGTAAGTCGCCGTTTTCGCAAAGCCATTGACGTTGTCTGATGCCTTGATGAGAGGTGTGTTGGGAGCCCCAGTGAGCATGGTGGTAGTGGCGACTGCTGTGAGCTGGAAAATGTGGACATTTGCAGATGCTGTGATAAGGACTGCGGTGTCACTATTGAAAGGTAATGTGTTTCGAAGGCAACTGCGTTCGTCCTCTAGGGGGAAGTAGAGTTGAATGATAGAGAGGAAGGTCGGTGCTTGGATCCGCTTTGGAATTGGTAGGGAAAAGTGAAGAATGGATCGGGGAGATGGATCATCTCCTTGGTAGTTTGGGTGTGTGACGGCCTGTTGTCAGTCAAAGAAGGATGGACAATGAAAGAATACTTGTTCAGGCTCCCTGTACTGTGTACGGGAACCTCTTATAACGATGCCCTGTCTGCTTTCCTTGGTACGCTCTTCCCCTTAGAACCAGCACAGGACATGCGATGTGTATCGCGCTGACAAGGACACCGACGTCGTTCGAACAAGGTGCGAGATGATCTGTCTCCTCAACTGCGAATCAGTGGTTTGGAACTGGTGGCTTCTCCCTGGGCCTGTCTTCAACAGAGCTGAGCTTGTGAAAACAGTGATCCTAATCAAGGAAGCCTGGAATGGTGACACCGGGTCCGGTGTGGAAGGACCCTGTAAAGGAGGTGTGGGAGATAAGACACCAAAGGCGGGGCGAATATGAGAGAGGTGGCCTGTCTCCAGCCTTTGAGAGCGAGGGAGAAGGGTGCACAACGAGGTACAAGTACAGGGGAAGGACGGGAAGTACCCCTTGGATTGAGTGAGACTTGGTACAGTGAGTGGGGAAACGCCCCAGAAGCTACTGACTATTCTACCTAAGTGCGCTCCCTTTTATACTCTTTCGACAACTTCACACGTTTCCAGGTGTGCCATGTGGCCGCAAAGCGTTTCCAGGGCACAGAAGTCGTCACAGCGAGTTCTAGGGTGCATAATTGGCAGGAGACGAGATGTCTCTGACAGGAGACCGATCGTCTCTGGTGGGATGTGAGGTGCGGTGAGGCTAAACGTCCTTGGGAGTGGTTTGGGGCTTCAGGCACGGCCATTTGGTCGTATTCTGGAGCGTCCGGCAGATACTGGTTCAGTGGAGACGAGTGGTCTCCCTCAGTTAGCGGGTGCACCGTGCGAAGTGCAAGCATGGTCATGGCTCGGATAGCCCGCCTCTCGTCCGTCCGCTCGGCCTTGTGCATGTGGGTAAGGTCCGGGGCTAGAGGACTCGTCTTCTCGTCATGTGGAGGAGGAGCAGAAGGCAAGGGGGCCAAAGGGCGAGGAGATCCCGCAGCAAGACGAGAGATATCTGTGTGTGTGAGTCGTCTTGGTGCAGAACAGCTAGGAACAAAGCTTCCGGTGCTGCTGAGGAAGGTGTGGGGGGTCCGTTCAGTGGGGAGACCATCGTTCTCGTTGTGAGACTAGTTCCAGTAACGTGGTTTCCCGATTTGGAAGGTGCTTGTCTCAGACTCCGGTCGTGATTGCCATATTCAAGAGCCGCTTGGAGGGGCCATGAGACGACGAGCAGTGCGTAGCACGCTCGGAGACCTCACAATGCAGAATCAATCAAAGTAATACTGTCTTAGCAATTCTTGGCTTGCACGCAGGCCTAGAGAGAAATTTTATCGGCCCGGCGTCAGAGGACATCATTGGAAGAACCAACCTGGCCGTATGTCTGGAAAAAGCTGTAGAGCCCAGCACCATACACAAAGATGTTATACGAGCTTGTTATGACCAACCCCCACGTGTCCACTCGTGGTGGATCCACATAGACAAAATTAGTCACAAAGGTGCCGGCGGATTGGGAGTGGGCTGGTAGTATGGTGTCTCTGTCTAGATGAGAAAAATGCACCTTATTATATTTGCATGGCCCAAATGGCAGAACACTTACCTGGATGAGCCCTGCATAAACGTTCTGCGCGTTGTAGAATGCGTATTGATATATGACCTGCGGGAATCACGAGTCTCATTTAGTATCCTTGCATTACCCGAGAGGGAAGAGGCATACATGGTGCTCAGATGCCGTGCCCGACGAGCCACACTGGTCCCTTCACTGATTCGACGAGAATGCTGCGCGCAGAGAAGGAATTGAGTCTCATCTGATTCTTACCCTGAAGACCCATTCCCCTATTCCCTACCCGCCGACTCCCTCCTTTGTCCACACCGAAGTAAAAACAATTGCAGCAACAGTGATCGTTGGACCAGATCGATCAGACAGCCTCGCACCACGGGAAATGTTGAGACCATCCCCAGTGCAATGAGAGCTACAAGGCTACTAGTCTAATCCTTTGGAGAGGGCTAGGGTGCTATCATCAGGTGTGTCGTAGAAGACCTGGGATAGTTCTGACAGCAAAAGTCTGGGTTCATTCCCACCACCCACTTAGTGCGGACAAGCTGCAACGTTCCGCACACCTTCAACCGGAGTATCTGCCTTATTTGCGGTGCACCTCGGCAACAGCTGTACTTGGCTGCCGATGCCTGAACCGCCATATTATCTTACTGTTCATTTCTTTCTAAGAGTGTTAGTGGTTGACTTTCCATAAGCCTAGAAAATTCCAGCAGGATATCTGAGCTTATCTGAGTGGTGCCAGAGCTGCCGGCATATTGATCTATTGCAAAATTCTATTCCTTCTTGCTTCCCACAAGCCAGTGCAAGAATAACTGTCTTTTTTTCTTGAATATAAACACCTGTTAGGTGGTAAACACATCCCAACAACATATCTCTTCTGTCAATGATGCATCCCGCATTCGACAATGGACATTGATGTGTTTATTACCTACCAACACCTCGAGGACATCCAGGATGACAAAATGGACAAAGAACTTGCACCAAGAACTGCAATCACAATCATGGTATCAGCGACATCGGCGGTTTTGTGGCAGATATTCAAGTTGAAATGGGTGGGAATCCAGAGTGTGTTGAGGAAAAGTTTGATAGTCATTGTCGCCATGTGCCAAGCATGGTCGTAGGTGCAGACCAGAGATGTGGGTAGATGTGGTGGACAACAAGCAGAGGGAGAGTGACAACTGTGATGACCGTGACGTCAATGCCCAGAGATGCAACGCGAATGGATGAGAACCTATGAATCCATTTAATCGAGAGACAAATAATCTGAAGAGGGGGTAGCAACCCCCCCTTCAGAATAACAATTGATTAAGCTCTGGATGAGGGTTGACAATATTCCAAGTGAGATCCGAGCCCGATGGGGTCCTGACAACTGTCACGGCATCTCGGCCAAACAACTGAAAATATGCCCCGGGAATTCTCTAGGCTTATGGAAAGTCAACCAGTCAGAAAAATAGTTTTCGTGGTATAAAAGCATTCTAATATTTTTATTCCACATTGAATTTGTATTCTTTCTCTCTACCAATTTCAACATATCTGAAATTGAAATTTGCTGCTCTTTCATTGTCCCTCTCGCTGGCATGCTTCTTCAGGCCACTGAGCTTTCATTGAATGAGATCAAGTCTTACTGCAACTTTGGTTGTTTTTGTTCCTTTCAACACAAGATGTGGGTGGCCCGTAAGGCAGTAGACCACAGCAATCAAATTACCAGCTATGAAACCCTCAAGGCAGAGCATGATACTATTGCAAACGATAACAAGGTATCCCTGGCGCGACAGATGACGCTTGAAGCCGAAATAAAATCCCTGCAGGAGCAGATGAAACTTGAGGGAATTTTGAAATGGAAAGAGCTGCAATCAGTTGCTCTTTCAAAAGCCAGAGCTTTATTTACTGTCAGTAAGTTATGGAAGCTCTGCCAACAGAACTTCTTTTGGAAGCACCTTCAAGTATGTTGAAAGGAAGACTTTTGTCCTTACAATCCTAAATTCCTTTCTTACAATTTGTTTCCTTATGGACCGGGAGCACGGCTGGAAGAAGTCTTGTTGTGAGTCTTTCATAACTTACTGATCATAAATAGATATCTGGCTTTAGAAAGCACCGCAATCAGCGGCTCTTTCTGTTTCAAATTTCGGACTAAATGGAAGATCATCTATCTACAAATTTTTATACATCCTTTGATTTCTCTACTGTAGGCTTATATCTACCTAGGTGGATATTTTCCTTTACCTAGTGTGACTTGAAGGTAGAATTCAACTTCTGCCACAGTAACATGGATTTGGTAATTCAACTTACCAGGGATTGGCGAGTAAAGGGGTTCAACTGAAATCAATAGCCGTAAAGATCAAATTCAAGTTTGAGCTGATTCTGTTAATTGTAGTAGATTGAGAGAAGGGACACTTAATCACTGAATCATGTGACTCATCACTGTCAGAGTAGTAAATTAAGAACCCATAGAAGGAAATCACCTGATAGCGTGTGTTAAAGTATTCGCTCACGTGTCAAGGTCAGGGACATCCGGCCATGGAGCGGGAGCTGATGCGCCGACACAACGATTGGTGCGATGCCCGGAATACTCGCAGTCTGCTTTACCTAATTAATTGGACAAGAAGTATGAAAGGTGGAACTCAGCTAATTTAACCGAGGAAAGCTCTTGCAGGAAATTTCCTTTTTCGTGACTTCCTTATCCGGAATAGGGACCGACAGCTTTTGGAATCAGACCTTTGAACAAATTTTTCTCAAAAAAACAAAAAACTTCAGTTGTCAAGGTCTAACTAAATAGGGAGACTACAGTAGCGGACAGTCAAAACCCGCCTATTTGGGAAGCGTGGGAAATTGGAATGTGGCAGTCAGGAGATCTCATTGGGGGACTTGAAAAATAGTTTCTATATGAATTAGGTACCAAATGAAGAGATTGGCACGAGCCGAATTTCGAAATTCAATCATTTTTCCAAAATTTACTCCAGAATATTGAGAAAATCCAAAGAAAATCGTAAAAATAACGTAAAAATCGCCAATCGACTCCTTTTGACAAGCTGGTCATGATCCCGGCAAAAACTCAGAATTTTATCGAGCCGTTCTGACGGAAAAAATGATTTGATCCGCCAATTATTTGATCGGGAAACGGCACCAAAACACGAATGTATCAGAATTCTCGCCTAAGTTGGTTGATAAACAGTTCCAAACGTATTGATATGTAATTTGGATGGGATTTGCCACTAATACCACCACCGGAAGTCAAAAAGGGGTACACACAATTTCGTTCAACTTCGTCCAAAAATTGAGAAAAACCAATGGCTCATGGGAAAAACTTCGGAGGTATGTTTTTGGGCTCCTTTCGTTGAGCTGAATCTGATTCTGAACTCAGATTTACATAAAAAAGAGCCGTTAACACGCTATGCGATAGGCGGGCTTTGACTGTCCGCTACTGTAGATGTATATGCAGTCGGTATATACATGGGGAAAGCAGGAAAGCAGAGACACAAGGCGGGAGTTACGTCGTCGAAATGTCCCGGTGGAGCTAAGTGATTGGAAGACACACTCTCCCATTTCACGGCGCGGAAATCTTGTCCGCCTCTGAATCTCCCGCGAGAGGCGCGCGACTCGAGCACATCCAGATCCAGCACCACGGCGTCCTGGGTCGTCCCTCCAGCCAATCCACCTCTCCATCTCCCTCTCCCGCCTTCCACTGATAACGCCGAGCGTCCCGTCCCCGTATCCACGCTGAAAATGGGCGAAGGCAGCCATGGATGCAGATGCGAGCGCGAGTCGATCCCGAATTGCGGCGAGGCAAGTGGGAGGACCGAGAGCGCCTGGCGGTCGGCGGACGTGGTGACGGCGTGCACGGAAGGAGGCGGAGCGGGGAGCGCGCAACGCGAAACGATGAGGAAGATGCCGAATGATCGGTGCGTGCGCAAGCCCGGGACAAACAGGGGCTGGATGCTTGAGCGTGGGCGTGGCGAGTCTGGAGTACCCCCACATTCGAAAGGGAGAATAGCGAACGTTCGGCACATGGAGCGGCGCCTGCGCTGGCTGCGGTACCCGCGAGCGCGCACCACCGACAAGATGGGCGTGCCGCATCGGGACATCGCACATCTGACCTCCGGCCCCTCGCCCCAGCCATCCCGCGACACTCGCGCGCGTTTCATCTTTACATCGCTCGTCGCAGGGAGGGGGCCCGTGTTGCGGGAACTCGGGGGAGGTGGTGATGGGCGGAGCTGCGTAGGGGCGCGGGTGGGCATCCACAAGAGGGCGAGAGGATGGAGCGGGTTCCGGAAGGGGGCTGCGAGGAGGAGGTCGGCATCGAGGCGCGCGGCGGAGGTGGTGATGGGGTGGACGCGTAGAAGCGGGTGCCGTGCCGCTGGGAGCAGTCGTGTCTCGCAGAAAGCAGGGATTGGGTGGGCGGCGAGACTTGAGATGCCCGGAGCCGAGGGGAAGGCGAGCGTCATTGGCGACATCGCATATGGTGGGAGGGAAGAAGGTCGGAGTTTCTGCTCCTTGGGTCGTGCTCACGCGCCAGAGCAGCTGCGGGCAGGGAGCGGTACGTCGCAGATGGAAACGAGGAGCGGTGCGTGCGCGCGCAGGTGCGGAGCCAAGACCGAAAGGTGGCGACGATGCAGGGACGAGCTCAGAACGCCGTCTCGTACGAAACACTGCACTGCCTCCGCACATATGCTACGTCGCGTGCCGCGCGTTGCATCTTGAGTCGCTCTTGCACGAAGCACTGGACGCAGCCGAAGAGACGCGTCAGGAATTGCACATTTGGTCGCCGCCACCCTCCCCCAGCCATCCCGGCGTGCCGCATGTCGCGTCTAGAGCTGCTCTTACGCGAAGGGCTGGACACAGCCGAAGAGACGCGTCCGGCATCCCACGTTTGGCCTCCGCCACCCTCGCGCATGTCTCGTTTCCACATCACACGTCCCATTGCAGAAGGAGCCCGTACTATGTAGCGAAGGTGATGATGGGCAGCGACACGTAGACAGTGGAGGGGAGAGAACGGAGGGGGTGTCGAGAGAGCGGAGGGGAGGGTGTCGAGGATTCCGAAGTGGAGCTGAGCCGTATCGAGGCGCGTAGCAGAGGCGACGCTGGGTGTGAACGCACTAGGGAGCAGGCACATCTGTAGGAAGTAAGCGCGGGGTGAACGGCGGGACTTGAGATGCCGGGTGCAGCCGGGTAGGATGGCTGCGACACTGGCGAGGGCCACCGGCGAGACGGGCCTGGGACGACGCAGGTCGCGGTAGGAAAAGACGGCGGCGAGTCCTCTCTGCACTCCATCACCTCGTCTCTTTGGGACGTGGTCACGGGCCAGAGCAGCCGCGAGCGGGGAGTGATACGTCGCAGCAGACGAAGAGGAGGTGCGCTGCGCGCAGCCAAAAGCCGCGACAGGGGAGGCTTTGCGTAGACGAATGAGGAGCGCGAGTAGGACGATGCTGGGACGAGCTTAGACCCGCGCCTTTTGATTGTCTCGATCTAATGAGGAGAACATGCCCTCCCGCCGCTCCACTCTCTCCCTCACCCGCTCGGAGCTGGTGCCGGCGCTGGCACTCACATACAGGCGGCAAAAGCGGCGACGCGCCACTTAATCCGGCAGCATCGCGGGCGTCCCGTCCCAACACGGCGTTCCCGCGGAGGCCAGCCGCCGACGGTGCAGCCGATCTCGTTGGTGCCAGTCTACGTGTCAGCACCGGTCGCGCTGGCGCTGGTAGTCGGGGTCGTCGACAGGCGCCGTTGAGGGTGGGACCGAGGATGGGTATGAGGCTGACTCAGGGCGGGCAAGCGCCGGCGCTTCTAAAATGCACATGCATCGGTGAGTGCCTGGACAAGAAAGAACGAGCCGACCACGGGAAGGAAGACAAAAGGAGCGGGGAAGGGAGACTCGCTCACGCACCTTTCAAACGCACGAGCCTGCCCCGCAGACATGTGTGGCTGCTCTTGCAGCTTCACGATGGCCAATACGATTATGAGGTCTGAAAATAGCGCTGAGTTAGTGCCGAAAACATATAGCAATTTGAGAAGGGAAGTGAATGGCAGAAACAGAGGGTTGTCGGTGGGCGACATACCTAAAAGATCCCATTGAGCGCGCGTACGTGCTCACTCTCCTATAAGTGCTCGCAGCTCATGCGCCGGGAAACGATGCGCAAGCAGCTAGTGCAAAGATGGAAGCCGTCTTGAAGTAGATTCACGGCGACTGGTGCAGGAGATCTTTCTCTAAGGCCATCGTATCGACTAGAGAGAAGACAGCGATTCACTGCGTTTGAGGCGAGGAGGACGGGGCAAATCTATATCAGTGGGAGTACAAAGGGCCAATCATCGGTGGAAGCCTGTCGCGGAGGAGGGAGGAAGACCGCGAAACGACATGGTGGATACGAAGATTGATAAATACGCGACGGGATCGACGTTGATTGGATCAACGGCAGCGGCCACATAAAGCCGAACACCCTTTCTCAGTCCTCACGATCTCGTTTTGCGCAGACATTGAACAGGTGCGGAAGGCATCTGGCTCACATTTTGGGTATCGTAGCAATAACCAGGTACTCTGCCAGGCTTACCCAAAACAGACATTCGCCCCCGGCGAGAACGAGAAGAAGGAGGTAAATTCGATCATATGGCAAAATCTGTATATGAAACCTCGTCCTTTCGTCAAAGAAACGGTAGATTTCATGTTTGTACGCGTATTAATCGTTGTCAATGTGACAAGCGTCGAAATCTGGAAGATCCCGGTGTGTTAAAATACAGCCGGACGAAGCACTTAGGTAGCAGATATCGCAACAGTGACGGTCGGCCTGGTTCGTGGCGCTAAATGGCAAAAGCTGTGTTCTCACTGAAAGGGCAGCCCGAAGGTCGACATTCGGAGAGATATCCCTTACCCCGAGGTCGAGGATCTTGAGCGCAGACGGTGCAGCTCCACTGTGCAGGCTAAGTGTAGGCTTGTTTTCCTTCTACTCGACTGCATATTCTGTGGTTAAACCATAGCCCCGGGCCTATCAAAACCAGTTTGCATGCTGGCTTCCTTTTTGGAGGCGCAGAAGTCGCGTCAACTACGTTTCGGTGGTAAATCAAAAGAGTTAGGCGCCCGGAATTCTACCCCCACGGGGTGGCTTTGACCGTAGCGACACATTATTACGAGAATGGAGAAGCCATTTGGCGCGCTGTCCACGCGGACGATCCAGGAATGCCATTCGTGGGGATAAGTACTTTGTGAGCGAACAAAACTGGAGATGGGCTACTGGAGGTGGGTCCAATTGGCTCGTGCTTCGGGAGAATGGCGACTGAACTATGCATCGCAGCTTCAAGGTTAAATCACCGTGTCGTCAACGTTACAACCATGGACTGAATCAGAACACCCGATGGCGTCGGCGGAATGTTTCTGAAGGAAGCTATTCAACTAGGCGCTGTATCTTTATTTATCTCCTCGACAGCTATATATCCCGTGCAAGATTTGGGAACAGAATGCAACTTGACTTTGGGGGTAATACTGGGGCATAATTATCTACCTTTTTCTCATAAAAAATGTGCTACCTTCAGAATGAATTCACCACTCACATTGGGTCACCAAAAGAAAAATATACACAGGGTGAAAGTACCATAAAAAACTCACTGCTGCACTCTCAATTTAAATTGTGCACAGGTTCTGCCAAGGTACCAAAAAAAAAACCACAGGGTGGGTTATACCTTTTTTTCCACACCTTGTTATATGTAACAATAAATCCATAGGTTGTGCAACACAAGATTTACACTTCCGGTTATTCAGTCCACAAGAGATGATCAGTCATTGGCTGGTGCTGTTGCCTGTTTGGCATATGCCGAGCAATCAGCCTCATTGAGCCAGCCAAGGACTTTCACAGTACCCTCGACCATGCCCTTAACCTAGACATTGGTTGAGATGTCTGGGAAAACTATGGTGTCATGCCCCACTTCAATGACTTCGGCCTTGACTGCATCAAGCTAGGCACCTCTGAATTCAAAGAGTTACTCCAATTATGTCTGATGATTCATTGCAACCTGCACCTGTTGTACAGTCACAAGTGAGGGGCACTGTTCAATCTGGATGCAATGTCTGTGGAGCTGAGAGACAAACATCATGATATAAATCAAGATAAAATCAGCATCTGAAAAACCAGGCAGAGGAACATCCCACTTTTTGATGTGTAGTGAAGCGGAATTGAACCAACTCCATGTTCAGCCCATGAACCAAATGCTCAAGCCTTGAGTGCTCTGCAGTCTCAAGAATGCTCCAATGATATTTCAATGTCTTACCTGAAGCCCTCAGGTTTGACATGCAGTTGTAAGTTCGACCGCATCTACAGTGGCATATCCTACTTGAAATCCAGATGAACCTGGAAATGGAATAGAGAGAAGGGCATTAGTCTAAATACAGTACACGATGTTCCAATGGGTATAACTCTTCCCACAGCACTGCTTTGGGTTGCCTCTACTAAGAATTGGTAGGTAATGTCTTTTTATCTGCTGCCTTTCAACCAGTTACATATTTGGTACCTGATTTTAGGTTGTGAAAATGAGAAGCAGAAGCGGCAGTGTATATTTAGTATAATCCAGGGTAGTGTATTTTTTATTCTACCTGCAAGGTTGTGCATATTTTTTCTGGCAGAGGGACCCTGTGACATTTTTACACAGTGGTGGGTGAGAGCTTTTCAGGCAACTTTGTTAAGGCTGTGCATATTTTTCGGAAAATATTGCAGCTGGTGCATAAAAATACAAAGGTGTGCAAAAAATAATTATGCCCCAGTATTACAGCCATACTTGACTTACCATGGGAACTCGCGCGTCCGGAATGAAAAGGGAGACGCCTCCCCTCCCTGGTATGTCACCTACATTCCATGTGCATACGACCCTCACTTCACCTTCAGGAGGCAATGGTACCATAGTTCCTAGCGGACCCTCTTCGAATATGGGGCAACAAACAGGAGATCGTGAGTCTTTGCACAGAAGACTTCCAACCCAGAGTAATCTCAAGTCACAATGAAGCCGGAGCCAAGGGCGCAAAAGGCGGTAACGGGGAAGGCCCAGAATTTTTCACTTTACTGGTGTCAGACAACATCATCACGAAGGTTCCAATGCCAAAACTGAGCATGGTCGATTTCTGCGCAACGTACCAACTCGATGGAGAGCTCAGCAAACATCTCACAGAGAGTGGATATGAAAGGGCCAGTGACCTTCTATTCACAAAGGAAAAACTCGCCTTCACCGTTGCGCAAACCGCTGAATTAAAATGGGCGTTGAAACACATGGTGTTGAGTGTGGCCATCCCCAAAGAAGCCCCCCAAAAAAACAAAGCACAGGCCGATCTCGCTGGTATGCCTTCAACCGTTCGTGCACAGCTGGTTTCAAATGTTCGTAGGAGGGAGAGGAGGACCAGGTGGTTTCGGTGAGATAGTTGGTGGCCCTGGGGGTACAGGAAAGGGACCGGTCATTCAACTGAACCGCGCTAATCAGTACGCAACATTCGCGGTAAGAGATTCATTAGTCTTAATTGCATACAGCCCAATGTTGTTCTCCAGGCGGCAGAGGTGGTGCAGGTGGGGCCGGTGGCAGAAACATCAACCTCGTTCAAAAAGACGAAGTTACGTCATACAATGAGCAAGCTGCAATAGAAGACACAGATGAAGGAGAGCTACCTAATGTCTTTGGTTGCTTTCATTTATTTGGGATGTATGGCGGTCAAAATGCACATTTATTCTGCCGCAACTTTTTTTTTGAAAATTGACCTCTTATGAGTTTTTTTCAGTGATTTGACGTCTGTGCCGCAAGTTTTGAGTTTTGTGAGCCTTCTGAAAAAAGTTGCGGCCAACGTCAACTTGCCGCAACTTTTTTTTCAAGGCGCCGCAACTTTTTTTTCAAGGCGCCGCAACTTTTTTTTTTGAGGAGGTTCCGCAACTTTTTTTCTTTTTTTTTTGCAAAAAGTTTTTTTTGGGTCAAATAGATTGTTTTTATGCTCTCTTCCATGTACCATGGTTCGATAAGCCTGGTAATATGTCCATTTGTAAGAACCTCGAATCACATCAGCCTCGCCTCCAACTACTAGTTTCCGAATATGGAAACTCGTCCGAATGCTGAGTTTACTTCTTGTAAATTTAATATGTGAGCAGTAGCATATATAACCTGGTTTTTTCTTCACTATTCCTCCATTTTCACTCACAAAGACTGCATCACAGAACCATATTGTGGGGTCACATGGGCTCGTGAGTGGTGGGAGAACGTCCCACGATTTATCCATCATTCAGACAGCCCAACAGTTGTCTGGAACTCTCGAACAATCTTTGCCAATAATACATCAAAGACCTCTGCAAGTTGTGTCAAGATTTATTGGTAACATGATTGTGAGGCAAGGGATGGTAGCAGCGTGAGGGGGAAAAGATTGATCTGGTAATTGCGAAACTGGGGCGCCGTTCTGCACTGCACTTAACTTGAATGATGGATCTGCCACAACTATTTTAGAATAAAGCCCTATTCTTCCCTTCCAATATATCTACTGTCATTTCTAACTGATTAATTAGACACGCGTCTGTCCAACCTTTCATTACACAAAAAGTTCCGACAATTGCTTAATTCACCTTACTTTAATTGGTAGAAGCACTTAGCACCCAACAAGCACTCATTTTTTCAGGTCTAGTTCATATACGCCGCTCGCATGTTGAATTAAACCCAGCATTCGGACGACTTTCCAAATTTGGAACCTAGTAGTTGGAGGCGGGACTGATGTGATTCGAGTTTCTCACAAATGGACACATTATCAGGCTTATCGAACCATGTTACATGGAAGAGAGCATAAAAACAATCTATTTGACCCAAAAAAACTTTTTGCAAAAAAAAAAAAAAAGTTGCGGAACCTCCTCGAAAAAAAAAGTTGCGGCAAGTTGATGTTGGCCACAACTTTTTTCAGAAGGCTCACAGAACTCAAAACTTGCAGCACAGACGTCAAATCACTGAAAAAAACTCAAAAGAGTCAATTTCCAAAAAAAAAAAAGTTGCGGCAGAATAAATGTGCATTTTGACCGCCATAGGGATGTAACCACGATTTATGAATTTCCACAGGCAGCGAGGGTGAACGTGGTGGAGATCATTATGAAGAAGGTGGTGAAGTTGGCGATGGTGACGGACCAATAATTCCGATAGATGGTGTGGGCAGTTTTCAAGAAATCGAAGGTGAGCTTGGACTTCATGACTGTTGATGCGGCTTGCAATTTATTTTTTACATAAAGGGAGTTTGGGGGGTCCAGGGGGTAATTCATACAAAGTGGGCGGAAGAGGTGGAGTTGGCTATGCCCCCAAACTTCCCGAGCTGCTGGTTTCTATTGACGTGGAGGATCGCCTTCGCGTGCAGAACATGAAATTGACCAATACCGAGAAATTGGGCCAATCAAAATTCAAAATCAGTGACACACTCAACAAACTCCTCCAGGCCAATGGATTTCTGACGGTAGGGGGACTGTTTGAGATCTATGACACAGACCTGGACCAGGAGCCCTTCAAGATTGGGCACAAGGTGACTTTGGCACGTGCTTTGACGGAATTCTTGCTGGAAATGAGAGTTCGTATTAGTTAAACTTCATATCTTATTTCGGGGTAATTGAAATCTCGTTTTGGTACTTGTGTACATCTTATAAATTTATGCTGGTTCCAAAGTGTGCAAAGAGAGTAATAGTGACAGCAGTGTTGCAACTCGATACTTATTTCACCGAAGGTAGATCAATAATCTCTCTCCCTGGCCGAGTTGTGCCCGAGAGCGATTGAAGGCCCTCAGAATTCTTCTTGAGGGATCCAATTTCGTCGCACTATGGCGCATTTTGGCCCGCATGTCGCGGTTATAAAAACCGTCTAAAACGGTTTATACAAGGTGATTTTCAGGTACTTCAGAACCAATGTGCATGTTTTGTTTTCCAGGTATTATTCCTCTTAGACTCCAATCATAGTATCATGTTAATCTACCTTCCCAGCTGAACTTCACTTGGCGACGTTTGAAAACGTGTGGGTCGACAATGGACCTCGGTTGACATCAGCCGATCAGGGTCAGCGGTGCGTGCCGACTTCAGTCAACTTGCGTTGGCACAGGTCTGGGATGGTTAACTAAGTTACTTAGACAAACTAACTTAGCCTGCCACAAGTAACTTAAAGTTAACTTAAAGTAACTTGTGGCAGAGCAAGTTAATTTTGCACGTAAAAGTACAAGTTAGTGATGCCATCAGATGGCATAAGTAACTTTTGCACAACTAACTTATACTAACTTACTACTAACTTGGAGGGATTAGAGGGCCAAAGAACACTTCTTAGGCAGGCAAACATCCTCAAAACACATGAAATTGACCACAGGGACAATTATACAATGTCAGTGCACTTTATTCCTACCTTACAGCTGCAGAAACCACTTGTACCCCCTATTTCTCAAACTTGAACCAAATTTTGGCACTCTGAATTCTCAAGACACATCATACCATGTTACCTAGATGGTTTATCCCACATTCAATCATTTTGGTGCACTGTACCTTGGTTACAAATGACTTAGCGAGTCCAGAGTAGTGCTGAGCTCATGAACGAGCAGAAACAAACCCAACAGTGTAATGTCCCGGAGAGTTATCACGCCCCCGAGACACGGCCAGATGCATAAACACCAAAAATGTGGTCTTTTGAACTTCTATGGGCTCACACGACGCTTACTTGCACCAATTGATGGTAAACGCGAATTTTGGCGGTAACTGATGCCATCTGATGGCATAAGTTACTTTTGCTGATGGCATTGATCTAACTTGGTGGGCCAAGTTACGTCCAAGTAACTTGAAGTAACTTTCTCAGCAGTAAGTTAAAAAAAGTGAATGGACCAGAAACAGTTTATCTTTGTGTTCAGAAATGAATAAGCCTCGAATCCGTTGCCAGTTGCAGACTCGCCTATAAGAGACGGAAAACCGGGCTTCAAAATGTGTAGTTGAAGCAATGTTTGCACAATGAACAGACCTCAAGGAGTTGTGTGGAATTGGTGCATCTGACATTAGATTTACAGCTGGAACCAACAGTGTGGCTGTGAATCGAAGACTGGATCCTAGAGTTTGATTCAATGATGTCTTGGCCACAGCCAAAGAAATAACTGAACTACCGAGGAACTAAAGGAGGGAAAGTTGGTCTCCAGGGATTTCTGGATGGAAGAGCCAAGCATTTATCGCATTTTTTAAACGGGTGTTTTGAAGCCATCAAGATTTTCCACTTGCGTGTTGAACTGAATGGTGTTAGCTCCTGTGCTTTCTGCGTAAAGGTTTGCACCGAAATTGGGATGAAAAATGCATTAGTGTAAGATGGGATTAATTTTATTCACAGCAGAGTTTTCAGCCTTTCAAGCATCCAAGATAAGGCTTCATCTCGCAGCTCCCGAAAGAGGCTGGTGCACAAAGACATTGAAGAGTGATAATAAGTGAGGCTGTACCTCAATTCATGGGTAACTAAGGATGGACACGGGTCGTGGGTACACCCGCGGGTTTGTACCCATGGGTGTGGGCGGGTACGGGTCGCGATTTCAGACCCGTGCTCAACCCGTGTACCCGACCCGTGTACCCGCGGGTTTTTGGACATTCAGTATTTGGCCGTAGGTACGCGAAGCTAGTTGCTTCAAATTTGATTCCATTCTCATGCTGCATATAGCGCTTCACCCAGCTCCAAGCTGGAGTATTTCTGCATCAACCAGGTCAGCAATACAGCAACTTCAATGGTTGAGATGAAGGGTTGCACCCAGATCAACCTCCATCAAGAGCGCGCAGCAGGTGAAAACCCGAATGTATGAGATCATCGAATAGGCTGCATTTACCCCACTGTATTTGACAATAAAATGTTTATCTATCCTGGAAGTTCCAACGAATTTGGGGACCCGCAGGTAACCCGTACGGGTTTTAGACCCGACCCGCACACGGGTACGGTTTTTGTGGGTACGGGTAGGCCCGAAGGCACCTGCGGGTGTACCCGTGTCCATTGTTATGGGTAACCAGAGCTAAAGGATATGCACCAGACATGTTCTAATGAGATCCCACTGTCTTGATTTCTGAACTGTACAAGTTACCTGTCCACAAGTTAGTTTCGCCACACGTGGGAAAAGTAAAGTAAAGTTAAGTAAAGTTAAGTCAAGTTCGGCCCACCAAACCAAAGGGGCCATCAAAGTTAAAGTTAGCTCCGATAAGTTACTTTTTTCACTCTCCAGGTCTGGAGTTGATCAGCATCAATTAACCGTCCCTTGCCGATAGGGTCGCTCAACACAATCATTCTGAAAAGGTTTGAGAGATCCGTGAGTTTCAAGGTTTCCTCAGATTTTGGCTGGAAACCCTCGTGGAAGTCACCCAAATTTCTCAACCTTTTAAACCTTGTATAAACAGTTTGTAAACGGTTTGAACCCACGGGCACAATAAAAGGAAGCAGAAACGGTTAAAACCGTGTACAAACGTTTATATACGGAAAAGGTTGGAGCCTTTAAGCCTTAGCGAATGAGAAACCACCGTCTACGTCGCAAAAATGGCGTTGCCACGAAGGCTAGCTTGTGCGGAAGAGTAAGCCGTGTCCAGCGGAGCGTTAACGATGAGTAACGCCCAGTCATCGAGGACAGGCAAAGTATGGCCATATGGTCGGCGACTGGAGAAGATAGTCTCAGTACCAGCTTGCCACGACATCCAATCTGGGAGCCCTGGTGTCATGACAGGGCTCTCAGATTGGGATGTCGTGACAAGATGGTACTGAGACCATGGAGAAGAGACGTGTTTCCTATCTGTGATCGCCAAGTATCCAACGCATTTCCTCGGGTTGGGCCGACATGACCTGCTCTGCGCCCTCACGCTCAATTCCTCGGTCCGGTCCACAGTCGGATTCTGTTGGCCTGCTTCTAACTCAATACTATCCCTTTTACCATCTCTGTCGCACAATCTCGTGCCCGCCATTCACGTTTGGACCACGATATCTCACTCAAAACACTGCCTCGCTTTCCGCTAGCGGTTGCTCTTCCGAAACATATATGGTAGATACATCCGGGACTTATGTAAATATCAACCTTTCTTCCTGCAAACTGGAACAGCGACAGCTTATGTTCATTCCTTCTTGTCCGCAATGTCTTCGATGGAAACTGTGGCTTCTTCAGTTCCTATTGCATTGTCCAGGAAGGTAGTGCCACCAGGGGGCGTGTGAGTTGGGGGAGCAAGGGCGTGAGGTGTAAGTTCATTGACAAGACCGTCGAGTAACGGTCCCAAGTCAGAGGAGAGCACCAGTTTCTCATCAGATGATGCCTGCAGACAGTTGGTGAACGCTTTGTGCATTGTCCCCCGTGCATGCAGATCGTCAAAAACCAATATTGCTGGTGACCCCCCGTTCCAAGCCATCCACCCCACCATGGCACCAATCAATTCCGCGTGTGATTGCGCAAAATTCCCAGAAACAATCTTCAGGAAAGAGTTGGCGAAGCGGCGTTGCAGGGGGCGGGAAACGCAATCGCAATCAACGGTCCGGGAGCATATCAAAATGTGGAATGTATCGATCTCTGCACGGGTGTGCCAGGCGCCGAGCACACGGAACACATCGCGGCACTCCAAGAATTCGACCAAGATCGCGAACCAACTGGTCTTCCACAGTTCTGAGCCTTCTCCCGGCTCCGACACCGTGGAGGAAGCTGGCAGGGCACTTCCCACACTGGCAGACTGGACAACTGGGCGAGCTAATATGTGTGCCCGGAGAGTCGCGGTGGTGCATGAAGAAAGGAAGAACTGCGGAGCTGTGGAAATCGCTCCAAGTGTCGCCTCATCGAAAGTAGCAAATGAGTTGCACGACGTCCAGATCGCGTATAACGCGCTGTCCGTGAGGCTTCCATGGGCATCAACAAGAGCCTTGGTCAGAAGAGCCCCCATAAATCTTGGGTCACATTGTGCGAACATGCGCGCGGAGATTTCTGGGGTTCTGTGACGATGGGCCGTATATATGATTAGGGAGCGCAAGAATGGGGCGTCCAGACATGCTGGTTCCATCTGAAGCAAATGCAGTATAGTGTCAACACCGATGTCGATAGGGTGGACTCTCAAATATTGCATTAGCATTGCTTGATGGCTGTCGATGAGGGTGATGAAGGCGCCTTTCAGTTTGATTTGAGCTGCGGTGTTTAACCGGCCTGAAACAGGCTGGATCATCGCATATGTGGCCTCAAATTCGTAGGGCATGTCATCAAGGTCAGCTGAGTTGCAGAGATACTCCGTGAGGATATCATATGCAGAATCATTGAATGATTGGAGCGCGGCAGGTATCATTGTCGGAGTATCAAGCGGGGGGAGAAGTGAGAGAGCGTCGCTGAACTGTGTGTAACCAAGTTGTTCGGCTCGATGCTGAACCATTTGAAGGAGGACGCGGGAATCCTCGTGAGTGGTTGTTGTTGTGATGCTCTCCAACGAATGGGAAGCGTCACGGATGAGGGAGGAGAGCGAAATAAAGCCGCTCCATCGAACAAGGGTGTAGGCAGATATCAAGTGTTGCTTAACTGCCGTAGTCTGGTTAATCGACCTCAGGTGAGAGGCCAACAGTGCATGATCAAATAACAGGAAAGTCTTGCAGGCCGAAACATTCGACACCGAGAAATACGCGATTGCCCAGAGTGCCTCGAGACAGGAAATTCGACGCCGCATTTGATGTTCGGGAGAAAGAGTGCTGCTATTACACCCATGCAAGAGGCCTTCAATGCGGGAGACCAGTTGCAAGTCGCGGGTTTCCAACAGCATATTGATCATGTTGTCGTATACTCTGCGTCTTCCATTATAACCCCATACGAGACCTGGAAGCGCTTTCACAAATGGTTCCAGCTCGGCATCATCCGTCAATGACCTTACGGTCCACACCATGGCGCGCCCGTCTCGCCCATCCCGCTTGCTTGATTTTGCCATGGCATCATGGATCATTATCTCGACCATCGTCGGGAGGCCTTTGCTCGCCGTCATGAAATTGCCCGATGCAACCATATATTCCTCGTCCTGTGATGGTATCGTGCCGGATGGCAATGAAGCGTAAAGACGGCGAAGGAATGCCCAGGCCATATTCGATAGGGGGGTCCGATATGGGGAGTCCGAAGAAAACATTGGCAGCACAGTCAAGTACCCGTAGGCGGCTGAAATCAAAGCAAGCAGTGCAACCGCTAGAGCCATCAGTGCGGTATTAATGGGGTACAGGAATGCGATGAGGCCGGCGAAGAAGAGCAGCAGGGAGATGTGCAGAAGGAGGGGTATAAACTGAACCAATGTGTGCATGCCGAATCTCTGGATACCAAAATAAAGATAAGCGAAGATGCGAGCGCGTGTTATGGGCGAGGGCCGCATTGATGTGCTCTGAATAAAATCCCTTGACCACTGGTCCACGAGTGTCGCAATGAGAGCGCATGAAAGGCTGAACCCGAGACTCAAGAACCACAGGGCGTTGCAGGCAAGGGAAGCGGAGGTAGGACCAGCCGCTATTAACGGTGATACATCCACAGAGGGTACACTGGGGCCACCTTCTAGTTGGCGGGAGATTTGCGCTAGAATCACGATTGTAATTGTTCCTTGATCTGGTGTCAAAGTCTTGTAACTCTCGACCAGGAAAGCTGTGAGGCTCGCCGAGAACAGACCCGCCTGCAATGTATGGTCAGAGCTGGACAGTAGTTTTATTTTATTTCATTCAGGTTATCACGCACAAAAATGAGTAATCCTTCCATGTCAGACTTCCAGCCCTCTACCAGCGCCTTGTCATACCTCTCGGCTTCAGAGATGTAGACTGCCCAGAGTTGAGCGCTGGCAGATTCATCACGATCTGCAGAGAGAAGAGCCGCCAATCAGAGTAGGAACTACTGAAGGTAGATTGCACGAACCGGGGGAGTCGAAGGCGGGAGGGCTGAGACCCTGTTCGGTGGGACGCATCGTGGTCGAAAACAGCGCCTGACAGTTCAAGTTGCTTACGGAAGCTTAGGTAATTCCGGTAAGCAGAGTAGTAGCCGAGGCTGAGTCTCCGAGCGGACAGGTAACTTTGAACAAGTAGAGTTTTCATAAATTAACCGTTCTATTAAAGATTTACTGCCCGTTGGGGGGTGTTTGGTTCTATCCCCTTGAGCCTGCTCCATTTCGCTCTCTCTGCCCTGCTGCTCGAAATTTTACAGCTTCGTTAACTGTCTCCCCCATCAATTTCCTAATGCTGTACTACTGCTGTGTTGCCGTTCACACGCGGCCTGGCTGACGGGATCTTTGGCGATAAAAATGAACTGCGCCGTTCATTTCCCACCGGCTCGGGATGACGACGGCCTGCGGCAGATTGTTGCCACAAAAATCTTAAACTGCGGCCAAGGTAGGGTCATCCAGATCGTGAAATGCAGCAAATGTCCAGAGGACAAGTTACACGGTGGAGAAGACATACCGGCGTTCCAGACCCATACATTCTGGCGCGCCGGTGAGCTGCTAGATTTTCCAAATTCTATTAAGCATAAGACGCGTACCTCGAAATAGCCGGACCCAGTCTTCGTGATGTGGAAACCGAGGAACGCAGATGCACGGAGCTCGTAGGGCAGTTCGCCGTGTTGATGTTGGTCCCCTTTCCGAACATAAGCCAAGGAGCCTCTGATCGAAGAGCGGCACTTACAATCGCGCCTCCAAGCCTGATGTGGACGTCCCATAGTCCAGCTGCACCATTCGAACTCTGGTCAATGTTCCACTCGATACCGATCGCTCCCGCAGATCCACCGACGGTGGAAATCACGATATCACTGATTTCCACGGCACCCTTGTCGCCAGGTTTGCCGACCTGAAGGTGTAGGTCAGTCCGATGGAACTAGTAAAGCACATTCGACATTCGTGTGGACCTTTAGAACTGGTCTCGGAGCCCCCCTGGTTCGCGAAATTGGGGCCTGCTCCAAGGATCGTGGAAAACATCTCTCCGAGGATGATGGTTCCAGGAGGAACCACGATCGTATCTTTGACGAGGTAGGTTCCCGCATCGAAGTCTGAAGGCCAAATATCAATGGCGCCCGTCTAGAAGACGGCAAAGCCGTACATAGAATTCCACAGCCAGCGTGCTAAGAGATGAGTGTTTCAATTCAGGAAAAAGATATCACGGATGAGTACGGAAGAATCATGGCTACAGAGATTACCCTCGAAAAATGTGACGTGCATCTTTCAGAGTCGGAATTCAAAGAGATGGATAAGGAACTAACAGTCGAAGATCTGGGGGATGCACTCAAACTTTCAAACAATGGTAAAGCCCCAGGTATCAATGGACTACCGTATGAATTCTACAAAATTTTGGACCTATTATTTCGCCAGTCAAAAGATAACGGCCAAGAGACATTTGATATAATGGGCTTCTTAAAGGAACTTTACGAAGATATTGAAATATTCGGCATAGCTGAAAGCTCAAAATTCAACACCGGATGGATGTGCCCTATCTTTAAAAAGGGAGATAAAACATTGATAAGCAATTACCGACCAGTGACACTTCTAAACTGCGATTATAAACTAATGACAAAGACATACTCGTTACGATTGATGAAAGTGGCTCCAGCACTGGTACACCCAAACCAGGCCGGATTCATGAAGGGACGGAGGATAGAGGACCAAGTAAAGCTTGCAAAATTCCTGTTGAACTATGCAGAAGTAGCAGAAGAGGACGGAGTTATTATAGCCCCTAGACCAGGAGAAGGCCTATGATAGAATCAATCACACATACCTACTGCGTGTTCTTGAACACATGCGCTTCCTGCCGAAATTCTGCAACACAATCAAGACCTTCTACACTAATGCGGAGACCAGGGTAATGATCAATGGGGAGCTAAGCGAACCCTTTATAGTGACTCGAGGGGTCAGGCAAGGTGATCCTCTCTCGTGCCTATTGTTCAACCTAGCTATTGAACCCCTCGCCTGTTTGATACGCAAATCCAAGCTCAAAGGAATCAAAATTCCTGAAACAGACCAAGATCTAGTTATCTCATTATTTGCAGATGACATGACGATGAAACAGTGCGCTTAACTATAAGCTAGAAATGCGACTATTGTTGGATGCTAACAAACACCACAACTAACAACCACACGACCAACTACTATCACTCCCAAAGAACAAGCGCGCTCCCTTGGTGAGTTCGGGTCCGAGTCGTAGTATGCGACTACTGGTTTTGAAACCCAATGTGATAACGAATCTTCACTAATCTGACTGACAACAATGCCCGCGGCACTTCAACTATGCAGGATTTGTACGGAACAATGCCCCGCAGCCTTGATGAACGAGTAATATATGTGGTTTTGGGTGGATACAAGACAAGAGGAAGACTAATAGATAGTTTCGTCTACGTCAGGGCAGAGTTTGTAAGGTTTCAACAGCGAATCCTCTAATTGAGGTCACAGATCCTGCTTCCAATCACTCTCACAACAAGCAATCCTCGTTGTAGACCTTGGCTTAACCTGCCACAGGTACCTTTCGCTCTACTTCAAGGCTTAAGCACCTTGCTGGCAACCAAACTGATCTTCCTGCTGGTTACCGAGGGCAATCTCAACCGCGGATGCAACTAGCGAAGCAGATGCGAAGCAACAAGCCCACTCAGGTAGGTAAACCTCTCTTTTGTACGTGAAGACCGCCTGCGGGGTCAACAACGTGAAGCTTAACTTCTTAACTCGAACTGAACTAGAGCCAACAACCAAACTTCGATTTATAGACACACTACAAACAGAGGTAGTTACTACTCTCTGCGAGTTGGCCTGAGAACAACCACAACAATGTCCGCTGTGGTGTACTGCTTTTCTGCGGGGTCCTCGAGCCCTATTTATACTACTGAGATATTGATTTACATGTGAAAAACAGAGAGTGAAAACAAAAGAAAACAAAAAGATGTCCATGCGTATCTGATGTGTCATCACAGGCCAAGAGAAACCCTTCACATGGTTCCCACGTCTTGATTTGGGTATATGGTAGGTGCTGCGGGCTGCCGTCTGCAACTGCGGGTCTGGAACCTCTGGGCGCAGAGTTGAATCCGCCCACTAGGATAATACTGCTATTGTCAAAGGGAGCCTGCGGGTCCGTTACTTGTCGGTCTGTACCCACGATCCCACTCTGAACTCCGGTCCAATGGAATAAATCCCATTGCTCCACTCTGTGTGTCTCTGTTTGTCACTAGGGACGCGACGCGTCCCCCCACGTGTACTCTCTCTACGTAGTTCTCCTCTGTTACTGTTCTCCGCTTGCTTCAGCCTGGCCCACAGGCCTTGCATCAACCCCGCAACCTAATGCCAGTCAAGAAAGACAGCCCGCGGCCTATGTAAACTGCCTGCAGCCAACTCCCTTAGCCTTCAACCCACTCACTAGTACTCTGTAAGTCTCCAAAGACTTCCTCTGTGCAGTCGTTGGTCCTCTATTGTAGGATACAACTTCTGAATGATGACTTCTGGGGCTTTTTGGGGTATTTATCTCCTCTTTGTGTACGACCAGCGGCCCGCGGAGTACGCTAGACTTGATCTATACACTACAATCAGCAGCTCGGAGCTCACTCTGATCCTCCTTTGTATCACCGAACAGAAGTCCAGAGTACTAGTGATAGTACTACTAGAAACTACCTTGCAACTCTTATAATATGTGTTTGTGAGCGCAAAAATAGCTAGATGACACATACTTGGCGGTGTGCCGTCTCAACAATATATCTATCGTCTAAAAACTCGCTGGAGGCACTCTGGAAAATTTTGCGCCTATGGTGCACAGCATCGACAGCAAAATTCAATGAACATAAAACAGGAATACTCCCTTTTGACAGAACCACCTACAGGGCCATGGTAGCTAACGAGAGACAAATAAATAAAGAGACCGGCATTGACCCAATTGCTGATAATATCCAAATAATCGCAGATGGCCAAACCTGCCGGCTGCTTGGGGCCTGGATAGGAAATAAAGCACCATACATTACACCATGGCCTTCAGTGCTTGAGAAAATTGAAAATGACCTTGACTGATGGAAACTAACAGTACCTAGTCTCGAGGGAAAGCGCCACATTATAAACATGGTCATTGGCGGCAGAACCCAATACTTGACACGAGTCCAAGGCATGCCGAAAGACATTGAAGACACGTTGATCAAGATAGAACAAGCCTTCCTTTGGGATGGCAAGAAGGCCCGAATAGCACATGAATTTATGACTCTCAATATTGCCGAGGGGGGTAAACAAATCTTAGATATAAGTAGCCGAAATGAAGCCATTGACCTGTGGAATCTAAAGTCATACTTAGTGCAAGGTATGAGCGTGCATCATGGTGCTATTTTGTGGACTACATCCTGAAAAATTACTTGGAGAACAGTTATTTAAATTTCCGACCAGGTCAAATCCTGAATATCTTCGCGCACAAGGCATTGACATCCCTATCTCAAAGAAGACTCCTCTCCCGGAAGACATCAAACGGATGATCCTGGCAGCACGTAAGTACAATCTGAAGTTCACGGGGTTATCAATTAGCAAGGACATAAAATTGGGGATGTCAATTTGGAAACACCCTGCCGTCAACAAGGGGGAACACCGACGAGCGTGCCGACGGGACTCTGCAACATGTCTCCGGTTGAATCATGAAGTACGCAAAGTTGAAGAGGCCCTGGTTATGGCAACTCGAACAACTCTCACCCCGAGAAAACCTCATCAAGTGAATCCATCAGGAATAGGTCGCAAGAACTGTGGCTGCTTACTATGCTATCGTGACCGTACACAGCTTGGTTGTGAGAATCCTGGAGCGTGCATTGAGACGGCCAAGATGTTGATAAACAGCATTCTCCCCAAATGGAATCCAACGGCCATCAACCCTGATCTATCCGAAGAACTCGCGTTGACAGACGATGAACGCGAAGGAAACAACCTTCCCATTGAAGAAGACAGAACTTTTGTTTTTGATCCAAATTTGACTTTGAGTGAGATGGCAAAGGGATATAGAATTTTTGTGAGTGAGGAATCACTTAACGAGGTCCCCGTTAGAAGATATAAAATTCCGGGCCATGAACAAGAATTCAAAACAATATTTGTACATGCACGCGTACTCAACCCAGGGCAATTTGATCCACGGATTGAAGTCTGGATCAAGACCATCTTTAACTCCGAGCAGGAGAATGAGAAACTCTCCATTACCTTCAACAGGCCAGAGATACCACTGTCAATTTCATCGGTGCTGCTGGGAGGCCTTCTGTTTGTCCTCCAAAATACACCAAGAAACATACCTCTCCTCATATGCTCCTCCAAACTACTGACACGAACATTGGTTAAAGAAAGGGAACTTTCAGAAAATGACATTTTAGACCCAAAATTCCCCCTCATCAAAGCGGTAGTGGCAATGTTGAAAGAGAGAGTCGCTAGGGTTCAATTCAAGAAGGTTTCCGACGACCCTGCAAAATTCCTAACCAATATTCTGAACATTCCGATCGAAATTGACACGGAAATAGACATAATGTTTGAATCCCTGGGGGTGCTCTTGTCGCTGGGCTCTCAAAGAAAGTTTAGCAAGATTATACGGAAGCTGCAACCGAGATCTCAGTGAAAATCCACATTTATCAATGTTGATTGCACCCGATGTGCAGTTCAAGAAGCATCCAAGTACACACCAACAGGTGAAATGATCTGGAGGTCGATTTGGTCAGTAACATTGCAACGGCTGACACGGGAATTTTTCTGGAAATGCATACACAACACTTTTAGAGTGGGTGATTTCTGGTTGAATATCAACTCATTAGAAATACATGGACAGTGCCATGTCTGTAAGGTACCTGAAACATTGGAACACATGGCACTGGACTGCAAAGTACCTGGCCAAAAGATTATCTGGGACCTTACACAACGACTCTGGTCGAAGAAATACACTCAGTGGCCCGATCTGAGCTGGGGCCTGATTCTGGGCTGTAACCTCGTGAAGTTTAAATCTGACAAAGGCAGGGTTGTCCCAGAAAAGGGACGACTCTTTGCTATTCTCGTGTCAGCGGCATGGCATCTGATATGGAACTTATGGCGAACCCGAGTACTTGAGAACCCAGACATTATATATACTGATACTGAAATCCACAATCGATGGCTGAAAACTATTAATGGTGCCTTAAGACGAGATCGATTGCTGACGGATAAAATAAAATTTGGCCCTCTCGCTCTGAATAAACAACTAGTGTTGAATACATGGAGTGGCCTACTGATGGATGAGGACTCACTGCCGGATGATTGGACAAATGAGGGGGTTTTAGTGGGTATGTGGCTAATGACTGATAGACATGGGATAGGATAAGAAACTGGCTGGAGTCCCACACTGGTTTAAAATATGTGCGTAACGGCATTTCCTCCTGAGCAAAACTTCCCCGGCAATGACTGGTCCAATACCAGAAATACAAGTGGATGAGCTTGGAATGCTTCTGCAAACTAAGTTTCATTATCCCAAACACTCCAAAAAAAAAAAAAAAAAAAAAAAGAGATGAGTGTTGATCAGGCATCGGTGAGACAGTCGGTCGCAAACCCACTTACCGCAGAAATGAACGCATTAGTTGCGGCCGAGTCGTCTGTGATTCCGTCGCCTTTCGCACCACCCACACCTATGACCGAGATGAACTCTATATTGCAGTTGACCTGATTATTTTCCGACCAAATGAGGGATGAGAAGAAAAAACTGGCGGTCAGAGGTCCAGTTATTGTACTGACTCGAGAAATAGTTGCCGGTTGTCAAGTCGACCAGGGCGGATGGACGTGCGATAGTATCAGTCAAAAAGCCGCGTGTGTATGTGCCACCAAAGGAACCTGCAGTTTATTACTAATCGGGACACGAGTACACAGGGCGCAAGTAACACTCACCCTGATAAGTATTCACAATGGCCCTCTGGGCACCCCTGGTACTAATGACACCGAGGTGTACCTGACATCTGCATCTCTCATCTGGAAACACATTTTAGCGTCACAGACATGGTATCTATTTGCCAGACCAGGGGCTTCTACCGCAGACCGACAAACGCCCGCAGACCTTCGCAGACACGGTAGCGACAGATACGGTTACCACATGGCACGCGGGTGATCAGAGCTTGGCGTGCAGTGCTCCCCATTCGGTCGTGGTGTTGGCAAATCGTTGAGATCCTGAGTCGCCGAGTATAGCATCGAGCGCCAAAAAGGGACAGCAGTCCCCGAGTTGGAATGTCCTCTAACTGTCGCTACTAGTATTGTCCGGCATTGTCTATATCTAACCTGTCTCTCTGACTTTTCCCCCTCGAGCTCCGACATTGATGTGCTCGGCGAGGAGCTATATCTCCCGCTTCTGACTTGAAATTATAAAGATTCTAGTAGCATATTAGTTCAAGTTTCTAATTTAAATACAACCATACTGGTTAAGTTTCAACATGCAAAATGTGTGTAAGTCAAGATGAGGATTGAAATAGAAAGCTGGGCATAAATCCGCAACCGTTTCAGTGGTCCACCTGCCGTCGGTCTTGCCAGCCCCGCTCCGAGGAATCAAAAAACAATTGCGCGCGATTCGATCCAACTCCACAATCTCTGCGTAAGGTCGCCAGCGCCGTGTAGAACGCCGCACGACATATAACTCGCTACCCGGCTCTGGACGTAAAAATGATGTGAACTACTCGATGTATGCCAGGGGTTTAGCCGCATTGAAAGGAGCCGAATAGTAAGAAGGTAATGAGAAGAGAACCCGCACCTGAGCAACTCGAAGGCCCTCAAGTGCTGTTCCATCCGTAACGGCATTGCGCTCCCCAGTACGGATGAGGGCGAAGTCGTGATAAGCATGTTCACCATGATTTCGAGTGCCAGGGACGGCTGCTATGGGTGGCGAAGCACGGACAACATTTCGCAGCTTGAGTTTACTGACTTGAAGAATTGGAGGTAAGGTGATGGTAATGCGCTTGAACAAAGCGAATCGATCGAATGATTGGGGAACAAAAGAGGAGCCATGCTGCTGTAGGTAGGCTTTGACTGCCAGAAGGAATTGTTGGGCGTTAATGCCAGCGGGGTTGATGATTGACGCGACGTCGATGTTGCGAAGCTCGGTCGGGTGTGTTTGGGCAATTTTGTATGTGAGAGTCAGAGTCGCAGGCAACGCCGTGGGGGCGGAAATGGTCATAGAAGAGGCCACAGGGCCGGAAATTCATCAGTGGTATGAATGAACTTGAAGAAGCTGCAGGCGCAGCCTGAGAATTGGTGAGAGTCACAGCAGAAGCCATAGAAGCTGTTGCAGAAGGGGACGCGGGACAATTGGACGGTGCAGCTATCCTGCAAATCTCCGCGGCTTCGTCCGACAGAGGGGGAGTGGGAAGGGGAGCAATTGTTGACCGAGGCTTCTCGTTTAAGGTGTCCGTGCACCAAGTGAGATATGCCGTGAACCTGTCAACAGCCTCCTGTCTCTGCAACCACGTCATCATCTACGCTATGTAGTCCTTCTTGTTGCTTGCGCGATAACCCTCCTTGGCGTAGTTGATGTGTAGCCGCTCAGGCGCCTCGGTGTTGAATTCATCTGCGCTGCCGAACAGGCGAATTTTCGGTGTGTAATGCTCCATCGAGTGAATTTTGGGGATATTAAAGTGGCCTTGCGCTCGTGCACCGAGTTCTAGGAAAATCGCCTTGTTTTCGTGGAATGTGTCGAGTGCGCTGTCCATAACAGCAAGAGATCGAGTAGTGTGACATTCAAGGGAGGAAAGGTGAATAAAATTGACCACGGCGGTAGCGGTTTTGATGACAGCGGGCTCAGCGTGGCCGGCCATTAGACCGGCGAACACTTTCTCCATCTCTTTGTGCTCCCCTCCATTCCACTGCGATACCATGGAAATCCCGTGCTTGAAGTGCCGGACGTCTGGATGTGAAGGCATGGACCTGAATCTCGCGTCCATCTCTTTCTCGATAACTGTGGTACACCACGAAACCAAATGGTCTTTGAATACGCCTTTATGCAGCTGGTGAAGAATATCTGGTGTGAACGCCTCGAAGATGTCGGTGTGCGGAAGACCCGCCCAAAATGGAGGGACCGGGCGCAACCCAAGAGTTTTCTCAAACTCGTGTTTGAATTGTGGGTTCTTGCGCTCTTGCTGGTACCGCTGAATGTAATCCAGGGTCTCTTTTACGGCGCGCTTAGCGTGTAGACAATGTTTTCCACGTTCCGTCGGGAGGACTTTGCACTCTGGGCAACGATTCTCCATACAGCATGCGACCAAGCATTGCTCGGGATAATCAGCGACATAGGCAGCGAGGATTGGGTGAACTTTGCGAAGAAAACCATCTGGACAGGTCATCTGAACGCCGTTGTTACCTGTGTGGGCCAGCGACTGCATGATTAGGCCCATGCAATAGTGGAACAGGCGATATTTAGTGACGGAACGCGCAGCCTCGCTGAAGCAGTCGAGTTTTGGAGTAAGGAGATAGCTGAGGAGAATTGTCACGTGCGACGATGCCTTTTTTCTGGTGCCCTTCTCGATATTACCAATGGTAAGATACACTGGCCAAGCCGTTTTGTCGCCCCTTTGCTGAGAGAGACGTGTTTTATCAGAGGACAGAATAATTGGCGCGCATGTGGATCCAATGGGAAGGCGCATCTGCTTGATGGTAAATTCGAATTCGTGATCCAGGAAGCTAATGCAAGCCACTGACGATGGGAAGCCTCAGGAACGCCTCGGCCCGGTTGTGGCCAACGTCCTTAATTGCTGAACCTTTAGGTTTGGCTACCCGGGAGAAGATGGGTTTCGGTCCATTTTCTGCTACAAGTACAAACAACATTTTGTCAGCAACAATTGGTCATCGCATAAAAAATAGGAAAGCAAGTGGGGAAAGACACAAATAAGTGAATAGAATGCGAATATAGTCCTTCAACTCTCTTACTGGCTTAAATGCCTGTGTGCCAGTCTGTTTCATTCACAGAAGGTAAAGAGATTCTCTAAGTTTGATTTTGGTTATTAGTCATTTCTGCTTTATGTTCGGGCCAGTATCCGTTGATGTTCGGAGACATTCGGAAACATTTGCACACGGAGAATCGGATATCAATCTGAGTTCACAATCAATCTCTTGGTAGCTCTTGGTGTGAGTACTATCGTGCCCGATGGGTCTGAATTTTTCATTTGCTCCTTCCTCCCTTCCTCTTTGCCCCCAGAATTTTCTGGGATTGTTAGATACATTGATTATCTACAGCTATGCAATACAACAAAGGGATACAACGTGAGGAAGGGATTGAGAACAAGTACCCGGTCCATCAAAGCCAGTAATCTTTCGGAAGCCGTCTGCTTTCTGGCCTTCCAATTCCCTCTAAAAATCCGAGATTTTGATGGGCCTTACCTTATATGGATGAAATATTATGTCTATTCAGAATTTCTTACCAGAACATGGATGTTGTATGATGCAGAGGAGATTTTTAGTGGTTACAAATGTCACAGTTTTTTTCAATGTTCGTATTGATTGATTGGACTTGTTGCTAAAGACAGAGACAGCCGAGTTGGCACCTGTCAAAATGTAGCAGGCAGAGTTATTACTCGTCAAGACCTTGCAACCTCTCCTCAAGAACACAGCGACCCTGTCCGGCAGGATAATTTGAAGAGGGAGAAAGTTTCTTTTATGATATTTAATGTGGCTAAATTTTTCCTCGAATTTCGGGTGAGCTGGAAGGCCAGGAGATCAGTCATTTTCAAAACATCACTGACTTTGATTAATTGGGTACTCATTCTCAATCCCCTTACTTGAGTCATATTCCTTAGTCCTATTGCATAGCTGTGGATATTCAATGTATATAAAAATCCCGGATAACTCTGGGGGTAAAAAGGAAGGCAGGAGTGAGTAAAATGAAAACTTCAGACCCTTTGGGCACAATAGTATTAGCAAAGTGGTGGGCAAGAAGCTGACCTAAATTAATTAATTTACAGCTGTTCAAGTAGTAAGAAATTAAGGTACTCCCATGTTTTAACAAATATCTTTTGAATATTTTGCTATGCCCTGGCTGGATAACACCTCCTTTTTTGTGGTTGCAGTTATCACTCGATAAAAATGATAATGACAATGTTATAAATACCTAAAGGTTCAGCTACCGCCTCAGAGAGGCCTAATCTAAGTCATCAACCACTTTGCCAACTCCCACTCTTCCTCGTCTGCAAATGGGCCAAGAATTTCGCATCCCGTCAAGATTTGGTTGTCACGAATGTGTTTGAACATAGTTTTTGCACGGCCGTAAGTCACGCCAGCCTTATACCTTGATGGGAATGGCTCCTCAAAAGGTTTTTCAGTCGCATCGGCCATTGGTGCCTGCTCTACACGTGGCTCAGGATCTCATGCATCTGTATCCGGCAATTCAGGCTCTGGTAGGTTCAGGTCCCCCAGCTCCAGCACATCGATGTCCATGGCATCCTCCGCTGCTAGTGATGAAGTATAGGATACAGCAGAAGCGCTCACAGCTGGCAGCGACCAAGAACGGTGACATCTGCGGACTAGCAAGTGTTTTTGGATGTAGTCATCACGAGCTCGTCTAAATGCAGGTGCATGCGACTGGTGGCAAAAATAGAGCTGTATCATCAATGAAGAATGCATTACAGTACTGGCACTGCTCAGGCCACATTAAGAAGTTGAAGACTGGTTGAAGGGGCAAGACTACTCTAAATTATCTTCTGATGGCTAACGGCGGCAATGAAACAGCAAATTCAGGACCTTTGATGGTTGTTCCCTCATTTGTTGCATGCATGTGGTTGGTGCCTCATTTATAATAATCACGTGGTGCGCAATCTTACTATTTTCTTCACCCACCATCGTCTCACCTTCTTGTCTCTCAGATAAAGCTCTTACCCTCTCTTCCCTCTCAATTTTCAAAATGTCGAGCGATGACTTTGCGTCCAACAATGAGGACACCAACTCGACCAGGGGACATGGGCTACAGCCCAGGATATCCACCCTCGTGATTGCACAGCATAGTGAGTTTCCTTTACAGTTTACCCTTTACCTTACTGAAAAGAAATAGACGAGGCTCAAGCCAAGAAAGCCGACAGCTGCGCTCAGCGTAATGCTGCTGCTGGGTTTTCTGCACCTTCCAGTGTAGCCCAGATGGCTTTGTGCCCTGTTTTTGTCCAGCAGGCTCTGCTCCCTTTCAGAAACATGGGTCCTCCCTTGTATCCCCACACTCCCAGTGCGTCCTTTTACCAAGATCAGCATTATGGAAATCAGCACTACAGCTCAACAGCGGCAATACACTCTAGCAGCAGCCCTAATTCATTCTACTCCAGTACCCCTTCGACCCAGGCAGAACAAAACAGACCTGGTTCACTTCCATGGCAGCTTGCACTCATGAATAAGCAACTTTTTACCCTCCCAGACAGTGAGAACAAGTACTTCCACATGTATATCATCCCATTCACTCATTTACACGTCTGACCAGCGACCATACAACTAAATGGCACAGCTCATTCATTCAACCTGGAGGAACAAGACAAGATGTTCGCAGACCCGGATGCTAATTTGCCAGAGGACGGCATGCCAATGCAGCACGACAGTGCCAGGGAGGAATCAAGTTCAGTGGCGGTAAGTTACTTCCAACATATTTTAATTGCGACCTTCTGAAACTGTTCTCCAGTTGCCTCAGGGAGCACCTACCATCAATAATCAACTCATGACTCTGGAAAATCTTCATACATTTCCTCAAGCCACCGCCAATGTACTTATCAGTCCCAACTTCCTGTAGTGTTTGGCACGGGTATGGGTAAACCTGCGGTGTGGCAGTCACGGGTGTCACGGGTCCGGGTACGGTAGTTCATTTTTTGAATACCGTGGATACCGCAAACCGTGAAAAACCGTACCCGTAATGCCGTGAAAGTCCAAAAAGTGACCAAGGCATGGATTGAACCCAAGATCTTCACAAGATGTGAGAAACAACAGACAAGAGGATGTTACAAGTACACTATGGATGCATTTTAAAGAACTGGAAAGTTTCCACCACTATAATATCAGGTCCACATGACCTCAGATCAAACCAGAGGCAAGGTTCTGATCCAGTGATTAAAACAACAGATTGGTTTAAACTCACTCCAGCATTGAATTTCACAAGGAAACTCATTTCTTCCAGGTCTTTTGTGTTAATCCTGCCTATCAGTATCTTGTTATTGGGTAAAGTTAATGTGCTAACACAAATACCGTGGTTAAATACGATGGTAATTGATACCACGGGTTTTACATAAATACCATGGTAAATTACCGTGAAACCTGTACCCATAGCGAAACGGGTACGGTGTGACAGCGTGACACCCACAGTAACACCCGTGCCTAACACTAACTTTCTGAGTGCTCTCAGATCTGACTTGCACACTAGATATCATCCACTGATGTGGAGCAGGCTCCACCAAGGCTCATTTGTCATGCCACCAGACTAGGGCTTGAACCCGTCCGTCAGACGGGGACGGCCGTCGAAAAACGGCCGTTTTTTTCGACGGACGGGTCCAACACGTCCGTTAAGGCTGCCCGAGAGCCTCAAGACGGACAGGTCCCGTCTGTCCCGTCCGTAACGGCCGTCTCGACGGGTTGGAGGAGGTAATAGTTGTAGGTTTAATGAACAAAGTTTGAATGACATGAAGATCGATTGAGTGCTTACCTGGACCTCTAGGGTGACTCAGGCCATCCACAATTGTGTTGAATTTGGTGCACAAGAGGGCTAGTGCCCGCCAAAGACTGAGATCAAAACGCGGCAGATGCCGACAACCTCTTAAATGCGAGTTGCTAGGCTCAAAACCAAATCTACAACCAAATGGTGAGAAGGTGTGAGTGAAATCCTCTATAATTTCTTGGAGCCACAGAAATTTGGCCAAAATTTGAGCCACATTTCTACCCAGCACAGATGACCCGTCGAACCCGTCAAACGGGCGGGTACGGGTACCTCATTTACGGCTTAACCCGTCCCGTCTCGGTCCTTCCTTGAACCACAAGACGGACGGGTAAAAACCCGTACGTCCCGTCCGTCGACCCGTCGAAACACGGGACGTGTTCGAGCCCTACACCAGACCCAGCTATCCAGACCTGAGTTCACCAGGCGACTCGTCCCCCGTCCCTCAGTCTGATCACACGCCTGCCTTCCGTCAACCACTCATCTGCAGGATGAATATATTTGGTCCAGGGTTTCATGATGACTGTCAACGCCCTCGACAGTCCCTGCTGTCCAGATTCAGTCAGCAAAAGAGAATACAGTCCACGTATGTGTCTTAATGGCATATCTCGACATTTAACAAGCATTCTTTCAGCATCTCTCCAACCAGCCCCTCCCAAGAAAAAGTCCCGCAAGGAACTGGCGGCTTGTAGCATCGTCAACATTGATCCCCAGCATATTCCCGTTATCGAGAAGGCGTATGAGTATATATACATGAAAGTACTCACCGACGAAAACAGGACATGGCTCCAGGGCCGGTCCGAGCTAGCCGTGTTCTCCCAAGAAGCTGTTGACTGGGCCATTGACCACCTTGGGCTCAACCCTGATGAATTTGTGCCCGTCACGCACACGGAGCAGGATTTGGTATGTCTCATCTTCGCTTTGGTGTCTAGACTCACTCCTTGCAGTGCCGCGAGCGAATTTATAGTCCTCGGAAGGACTTCAAATTGCTTGCTCGCAACATTGTCGCCGGCCCCGATGGTTTTGGCTTCATCTCCTGTTCATCCAAGGCAACAAAGGAGGACCGGGAGCGTGTCGTGACCACCAATCGTGACCTGGTTGCGATGCTCACCGACAAGTCTGTGTTTGTCTTTGAGGTAAGTCTCGAGACATCATATTACCCAAAGCCGATTCAAAATACCTCGATAGAATCCTTGTGATCGCACCGTCAAAGGGTCAATGTATAAGCATCGCAGCATCAGCGTGCTCATCTGCAGGGCCCTGTTCACCAACTTGCTCTCTGAGGGGATGCAGTACCCCCAGTTCTTTGACGATACCTTCCTGGATGTGGACGATGAGAACCAGCCTGAGCACAATCCAACCTTCGCCTTGGTCACCATTGCAGTAGCTGTATCCACAGTACGTCGTCCTCCCTTCACAAATTTTTCCCACTTCCTAATCATGGCATTCGCAGCTCCGCGGGGCCATCATGGAATGGTCTAGTGGTCATTTCTTGGCCGAGGATTTCAGTCGCAAGTTGTACAAGTCCCATTTCAACGCCGAACTCAAAACCCTTCGCAATTGGCACAAATTCACATCCAATCCTACTGTCATCCCTGGCAGTGGACCGATGCGCATGGCACCAGCGACGTTCCTGACCCGGAAATTGCAGGTGGACATATTTGCGGAGGCCCGGTATGTTTCTCTCAGTCAACTTTCGAGGTTTCTCTCTGATAAATTGCAGGTACAAAATACTCAAGGATATCGTTGCCCCTGTTCCCTTGGCCGAGGTCATGAGCGCGGTTTATTTTGCTCTTAATCAGTAAGACACATGCAGAGAAGGGTCGTTTTTCATGTTATCTACTATGCGTGTTCTCGTAGTACTAGCTTCTGGCAATTATTTTCTGACCCGCTCTCCACTGCGTTGGCTGGATTAGGAAGACGGATTAATAGACACATTCGGAAGAAACAGTTACCATTTGATTGAAAAGATGAATCACAAGCGGCATGATGGTGATGGTCTGCAGACGTCTGTGGGTCTGGAGCACTATCGGTCTATCAGTCTGCTGGTGTCTGCCATAGAAACCGCGTGTCTGTGGCTGTCTGGTAAACACAGGGGGAAGTCTGCGGGTCTGTGCGGTCTGTGCGGTCTGCAAAAGACCACTACAGACATTGGGAATTTTCCAGATGCTGGATGCTACAGTCTTGAAATTTTATTTAGTTGATCTAGGCATCATCAGGTTGCCTTGTTCACCATCCTGCAGCCTCTGGCTGCACTCATATATTTAGTTCTTCATTTTTTGTCAGGAATCATTGCAAGGCATCCGGTTGCTCTGTCTTTTGCTCTCTTTTCCTTGAAGAGATGATTGTCTGTTCAGTTTTCCGTGGCCTCCGGCCGCATGCCATGGTCTCATTATTCATTTTTCTGAGAAAATATTGGGTGGCCGCCACCTTAATTTGTCCGCCTTGAGGAGAGGAAAGTTCGAGGGTTGTTGGGCTCTGGCCGCACTCCATTTTTATTGATTTTTCGTTTGTTTTTCCTTTTTTTTTGGCAGAGTGTTAAAGTATTGGGCAATCTGATCTAATCAGTCCCCATTGCATGCTATTTTTAGACTATCTTGTCTTCCCCAAAGGAAAATCAAACCGCCCTGGAGAAATACACTTACATATGTCACTTCCAGTGTGAGACTTGACTCCCCCAACTAACAGTTCTGTCCCAGAGGAAGGAGCAAGTTTATTTTTGTTTTTCCTCAATCACCAATCTCAGACTATTCGGACAATAAAGGGCCGATAAATCCAATTGAAATCCAATGCAGCATGGGACATGCTTGGTAGTCCACGATCTGGTAGGGGATCCGAAACCTCTTGATTTACCGCTTTTTCACGAACCTTTCCTTTTAACGCTTTTTTCAGCCACATGCGCACAGGGAACGGGAATTGCCGCATCGCGAGACACTCTTTGTAATCCATGATCTGGCAGGGATCGAACTTCTTCATTTACCGCTTTTTTCAGCCACAGGGAACGGGAATTGCCGCATCGTGGGACACTCTTTGTAATCCATGATCTGGCAGGGATCGAACTTCCGTAGTTACGGAAGGGAGACCTGGAACCTGAAACGGTACCAGGAATTGCCCATGTAGAAACCTGAGATGGTGGTATCGACGTGGGCCATAAGGACTCCAGAGCTGTCCTGAATGTTGCTCCGCGTCATGGGACGTTATCGAGGACAATCGACCCTCCGAGAGACTTGGGCTAGGAGGTCGAGGTCTGATTTCCGTCCAAAAGTCAGCTCTGCTGGATCAAAATCGAAGGTGAACGGGAGCACACCCGGTAACCAATCCCGGTGGAGGTGATGCTGGAGTCAATGACGATGATTCCGCCAGAAGTTTGCGTGTCGAGTGTCAGCCCACCGGTGGCGATGTCGAAGCCTACTTGACAGTTTCTGGTTCCAGGTTAGCCCATGTACGATTGCGGAGATTCAAATGAATTTGGGGTGATGGTGAGAAGCTCAAGAGGGAATGCCGGAAGAGCGACTCAGCGCGCCGTGTTGTGGCGGAGGACAAGGATTGACACGTGTCCGTGCCCAACACCGCAAGCAAAACTGGTTGAAACCGAAAATAAACCCCGGGATGAGAACAGAAATCGACACGTACTGTATGGCGATGTTCTAGAACGTGAATCCCTAGTTCCACTTCAGATAAATGCCTACAACCGCGTTACTAATCCTGATGTTCCGAATTGTGAATTGCTGATTCGAAATCCACATTCCGAACGCGTCGCCATTGAAAGTGAGATCGGACATGAATCCACCGGAGCCGTTCTTCATGAAAATTCTATTCGGTGGCTGCCAATATATGTGAACGGCGGCAGAGACATCTTCCTCACCCCTGGGGCTTGTTGTTCGCCGCCGTACTTATGAAATCTATATTGATGAGACTAGAGAATGCGAGTGAGTTTCAGAGCATCCTGTTAGACAACTAACTAGCCTGGTGGCTTGCCCGACTGATCTCAAGAGTCAGTTATTAGGTTATTGAACCCATTCAAAGAAAAACTCACCCTGCCAGTGGATCCCCGTCCCGAAAAGATCGGGCGACACAGCAGTTACATCGATGATGAAGTTGCGCACGGAGCGGAAGAAGTTCTGTTCACAGTTATTATTCGTGTCCTTGTTGAAGCATACAACACAATCAGACGCACATTCTGATTTGTCCACCAATTGACGCCAGTGTCGTCGGGGTTCACCCAGCCTGGGATGTAAAAGAAGAACAGATATAAGGGATAAGGAGAGGAAGAGAGAAAAGGGACTTATATAAGGGTCCGCATCTGAATACCGTTTAGTCCTTGCGCTGCCTCGCTCTCATGAAAGCGAGGCAAACTCACCGACGACCGCAATCCCTTTGAAGTTTTTGTCTGCAACTAGTGTTGGGCGGTGGTTGAAGTCACCGACCCTAGTATATTGAATGAGGAATGACTTGAATTCAGAAAAGGTAGGAAGACTTACAAAGAAGTGAAATAATAACTGCAGACAATCAATCAAAGTCCGGTGGGCATGAGGAAACTTGAAAACGCACGGAACGATAGGCGCAGTAACGCGATACTGCATGAAGGCGGAGGAAGTCAGCAATCAAATCCAGTCCTAAGGCAGCTAGGCGTACCATTCCGGGAGGAAAGTAAATCAACATTGGGGCCCTGACCGTAGAGGAGTTGCACCCCAGGCCGCAGGAACCGCCGTCTACCATTTGGTAGCGAATTGGAATAAGTAAACTGGACAAAACGCAACCACTTACCACTGATGGCAGTGTTGATGGCGTTTGTGTCATCTGTAACGCAAGAGCTCGATTTTCAGACAGACGTGAAAGGATGGATTGGCGCACTAGCGACGCCGTCTCCCTTGGCCCCATAGCTCTTCACGTTGCGAAAAACCTTGAAGCTGGGATTGAAGGAGCTTTTCCCGTGAGAGTGTAGCCCTGCGTTCTCCATCCAGAACGGGACTTAAACCAATGTTTAAGCTCTGCTTCTTGCCTCCCACCGAATGTGCCAGCATTATTATCACTCACTATGTATCGGTTATTCCTCTGGGAGTGATGGGTGGCGTGCATGCCCCTCGAGCAGAGTCCACGAACGTGAGCGTCAACGGTATAAGTGCAGTAAGCGATTGTATGAGTTTAAAGAGGCGCATCCTGGCGATGTGCGCGAGTAATAATGACTTTGAATGGATGGCCCTGTAGCGTCGGCTCCTCACTCATGTGATCGTTCCGGGCCCTGCCGCGGGCCGTCCCGAGTCGGCAGCAGCCAATTTATTTTCAAATCCAAACCCACTGCGATTACGAAGCCTTCATTAAGCTTCATTCAGCATCAAAGCTCACTTCATGTCAACGAAAGATACTATCATTGCCCCCTCTTTGCAAAAGTCCTTACCTTTGCAAAAATCTTATCTGGCAACTTCAATTTTGCACCATTTCCACTGCGATAAACTTCTGAGATCTAAATTGGATCTATGGAGCTTGCCAGATACTTTATAGAAGCCAAGAGCTCCATATGAGCCCAGCAGAAAATCGCGAGTGAGTTTTGATTGCCCGCCAAATTGGCAGGCAAATATTTTGCAAAGGTGGGTACATGAATCGGAGCTTTACTACAACTTCAATTCTATCTCAAAAATTAAGCCGCTTGGGATTCAACATTTTAACATGCTAATGGTGTGCTGTGAAAATGCCGAAGCCCGTTCTTGCAAGAGAGCGACCGCACCATGCCCAACAAGGCGCCATCAAAACCATGTTGCAAAGAGGGGGCAATGATAGTAGATAGATAGACAGAGAAAAGAAATTCAGCATAAAATCCACACTTCAAGTTCAACTAATGCTACTGCCTGCGCTTAACGAAGTCCATATCTCTTTGTATTCACGCCTTCAACCCCGCCTCTGCGTCCTCATTGACAGACCCCAACGTGCTTTGCTCTACCTGACTCTGCACCCTTGCCATACGCATATCTTGAGTCGGGATCCCCGTCACCGCCAGCATGTCTGAAGCCGACTCGACCTCCCGACAAGCAAGCAAAGAAAGGAAACAGTTGTGGTACACTGTATCATCGGTCAGCCAGTCGAAATGTGAATCTAAAAGGAATACTGAACATACCCTTCGAAACGATCATGTAAACCACAACGCAACTCATACTGTGGGGCATCGCCAGATGCTGATAACATGAGATCAATTGCCGGGTGAGAGCAAAAAGAGAGTGGAACTCACGCAGGCTAGGACGCAGAACGAACAGACCCTGCACGAAAAACCATGATCTGTTCGTACCGTTTCGGAAGAGGAGAGAGGACAGGACGACGTACGCAACGAACAGAGAACTTCCAATGATAAGCTTGATAGGACGTCTGATGAAGTTATTGCTCTCCCTTGGAGGAAGAAAATCGATCAGTTCGACGAAGAATTCAAGAAGGATTGCAGGATGATAACATACTTGGTGAACCCGTCGTTCGAGCGCGACAGGTAGTAGGTCATGGCCGCCGCGATGCTGGTGGACTTGACGCAAAAGAGACCGAAGAACAGATAGATCAAAGCCTGGGATGCATCTACGTAAGATGAGGAATCTCTGAAGTATGGAGAGAATACACACCGAAGCGGAGATGGCGTAGATATTCGTAAAGTGCGTGAATATGATGCTGAAATGGATACAAGTCAGAAATCGCAAAAGATCTACAGAAAGGAGCAGATGGGACGCACATTCTGACTCCGAGAACTTGGCGAGGAAATCTTTAGCGACGAGACTTCACCGGTGAGAGAGGACGTGGCTTACCAACGGCAACGACTGTGAGAAGTAGTCAATCTTCTCAGTCGGCGACCTGATGAAATGGGCAACTCACTGTTTCCGGCGGCCACAGTCAGACCAACGAGACCGGGAACGACGAGCGTCGGAGACACTGTAAGATCGTCAGGGGACCCTTTCGCTGGTGTGATATGAAATGGACGGACATTTGAAAATGTAGAACGTGTAGAAACTGCGGCGAGAGGTAAGGAATGATACAGAACAGTTCGGCAAACAGGGAACGTACATATCGAGAAGAAGGACTAGTGCCACCTATCGAAAGGCAACGTCAATTTAGTCCGACTGAGCGAGAAGGGACGCACCGACAGCCACACGGAGAACTAATGCGAGTAGTGCATCAGGGTACATACCTCGAGCCACGGGGAGGAAAGTACCGTACCTTGAAACTCCTACATCGGCTGGCTTTCAGCGAGACACTCAGGGAGGAAGAACGAATGTACGAACCAATTCATGATCTGAGGGATCCAAGCCGTATCCAACGCTTCCACGATGTAGTACCAAATTGTATACGTGTACACCGCGAAATGGAGGGCATTGACAGCCCTTGAAGGCGCATTTAAGAGTGAGACTTCGACGCGAATAGGAGGATAACTCACCACAAGGTGGCGACGGCACCATTGACGACGATGTTATCTGAGCGATGTTTGTGGTAGTAGTTGTATGTCTGGCGGGCACGGCGGTCAGCAGCGGCGACATGAAATGGGGCGAGGAGACACTTACTTGAATGCATGCTCCGCCAAAGAACCTGGAGAACAGGCGATTAGACCAGACTCGCCGTGCGCAGTTGAGCGAGGAGAAGGATGAGGATTTACTCACAAAGCACCGAAAATGCCCGCCAGCACGACAGCACCGAGGATAATGTTCAGGGATGTGGAAGACATGATGGCGAAGAGAAAGAAGGAAATGGCGGGAACGTGCAGGGCTTGGAGCCATTTAAAGGGTCGCGGATCACCAGAAAGTGACTGTCAGCCGCGGATGTAAATGCAGAGCGGGGGCGTTCAGGGGTTCCGCACACGGAGATTTCGATCGACCTTTCAAGTCAGCCATTTCGCTGGATTCGCCGGCATTACACGAAAGGGCGGATTGGCTGCTGCATTGACGGTCAAGAGATCCAGGTACGAAGGAGGGTAAGTTGCGCTGCTCTGCAACTTGTTGTCGCGTCTCATGGAAGGAAAAGGAGAGAAAAATTCGGACTATATGAGGTAATTGGTGACCAAACTGACGCAAACTTTCTCAGGCTTTTTTCTTGCTCTTTTCTTCCATGTCGAACAGGATATCTGTTCACTCATCGTGTTCAATTCTTTTGATCCATCTGAACCCCCAAGGCCTCCGATCTCACGACTGTTTATCCTGCGGATTTTTTGCTTCAGATCTGCGACAGGAGTGGTGATTCTGGCTCGCAATCGTTGGATATTACATTTCAATTCTGGATAAATTGGCTCCTGGCTCGCCGTAGCTCGATATTCTGGCTCTAGCATTACCATGACCAACCGGTCTCATTTTAGAAGTGGTATTGCCTTTGTTCGCCCTCATATCTTGGCAAAAGCAACAGTTCTAACTGCGAACGAGCTCTACAGCGGCTCGCCGTTGCGCCAAACTCTCTCCATGACCCTCTTTCCATCCCGGGAGTCATGAATGTAGGGATCCGAAAAGCTATGTCAATCCCCGACACAGTCTGTCGCGATCTTTTGCCGCGTATGACCGCGTGGCTGGGCTGCGGTTTTTCTTATCGTTCTACGACAGTATACACTGCTGGGCTGCCCCTCTGAACAATTGATGTGCGTGGATGTGGCAGTCTTCGCCGGCTGCTATTCGCACGGCAACACCACTGGCACTATTTTCCGCAACCCCAGGCTTTGCTGCTATGATTAGCAGAGCCTGGCTTTACGTCCTCGAAAACGACACTTTCACGTCCTCGCCTCCAACTTCATCCTCCGTTTCTTCACAGAATACCTTGATGTTGGGAGCCCTACAAATTTGAACTTCAACCTCCACGAGTTCGTTGACGGCGCTGAAGGTGGTTTCGACCGCCTGGCCTTTCTGAATATCAGCGAGATCAACCAACGTCTTGCCCGACAAAACGGCTTTCCGCCGACGAAAGACGACATATCTTACATCTGCTTTCTACTCTTGATGGTGGTACATATCGCGATTAGAACCGAGACGCCGGCTCTCGGAATTGCGATGGGTCCTCTCACGGCAGCTTTCATTCCCCATGGAGGCGCAAGGACGCTGGCGGCTCTGGTTCTGGCCATTTCTCGAACATTATTTTTTGATGCCGAAGTTAGAATGCATTTCGTGTCGAGGACTGCGTCTTGCTAATGTATCAAACATTCACCTCTCCATTTTGATACAAGCAGCTTTCGTCGACGCTGGAGGGCGGTCTCCTCGCGACGCTGGTGTCTGCCACCAAGTCTGCCGGGCGGACAAAGTGTGTGACGAGTCGTTGGGGCTCATCGCCGACTTCTTCAGCAATACAGGTCTACCAGACCGTGCTCTTCAAGAGGAGGCGCAGGTGGCGGGCGGAGCGCGTGTAGCAACGCATGGCCGAAGGGCAGTACCAGTGGGTTGGTCCGTTGCAGGCGGTGACGGATGTGTCTGCCTTGGCAGAAGAAGTAACGAAGCGGCTGCGGAGACGTCCACCATGAGGGTGCCGCATTGAATATTGGCGCTGTTGTGCAGACTGCCGCTGAGCGCTGAGCAGGAGATGATGGAGAAGACTGTTGTTAGTGTTTGATTGGGATGTAAAACGTGATAGCGCTCCAGCAAGGTTTATGTATTACTTTCCTAAAAGCTCTACATACACCAAGTAATTCCGAGAGGAATTTCTGCCAGACTGTTCACCAAACATTCTTCTGGCCCCTCACACTCACTCAGAGTCTTTAATGAGCGCGAGACGACTCCCGTCAGACATCATTCTACGCGGCGCCGGTAGCAATGGCCGCGGCAGGCTCAACTATCGTGGTGGCAAGCGATATCGAGAAGGTGGGCTACAAAGAATGCTCAGTTGGTGAATTTGGGCCCACGAATGATACTCACAACGCCCGCAGCGATTGCGTCCGTGGCCAGAGCCTCAGCATTCTGAAGGGCCTGTTCGATGGCTGCTTGGATATCAGCATTAAGGTCACGTCTTCAAGTTCGGGGATTGCGTATGGTCAGGAATGCGCTGGGTCCTCGATTCCACTTTTACATACGTACCTCTGATTCTTCAAAGCCAGATGAGTGGGATTGTACTGATGTATTCGTACATGAAGATACATACCTCCAGTGAGCGATCAAGGCCGTGCGGGGCGCTGACGGCGAAGCCAGCCATGGAGACGAGGAGAATGAGAACGGCGAATTTGCACAACATCGTAAGGGCGTTGAAAAGTGTTCAAATGAAAAGGTGAAAAGGCGGTCTGTGGGGTCGAATAGAAGAAAAGAGAGAAAAAACCGCCGGGGTCAACTAGGAATGTTGTGGAAAGAAAGAACAGAGTACCACAATGAGGTCTTCAATCGCCGCACCCTCTTATATACCTGGCATAAAATCCGTTCCATCACGGAGAAACAATGAGGGGAGATCATGATGGCGGGAATCGTCAAGTCAGATCCGCAACAAAAAGTAAATGGTGCTTCTCCGGGAATCTCCCGTGAAGTTCTACCTACCTACCGGCACCAGATATTGAGGGGGTGAGAATGGATAACAAGTTGCGCAGACCGTTTCAGCTGCAGTAGCACATCATAAATTGTGATTCCATTCCCGCCTTTGTTTACGAGAGCCCTGATTCATTGGCAAATTTTGCCTCGGAGCTTCCAGCAGAACAGGCTGGATAGAATACCCATGCTATTTTCCGTAGACTCGAAAAAGCACGTTAGGGACGTAGGCGGGGTTCAGATAATCTGCCAGGACGGCAACCAGATATACTGTATGTACGTCGTTGTTCTTTGGTAATTCTGACCCACCGACCTCTGGAGAGATATCCCATCATACTTCCCACTGTTCACGTTTTTTTCGCATTGAGCCTTTCAACTGAAGACATCATGAAGTCGAATGAAACTTGACTCCAATTCCCAACTTCGGTAACTTGTGGTTTGACTGCCATGGGCGCCTGCGCTGTCCGGCTTTCTCGAGAAGGCGTCTCGGACCAGCGTAAAGGCAACAGTCGACGTTGAGAGCGAGGTAATTTAGAGCCGGGCGAACTTTCGCTGTAGGAGTCTTACCGTCGGGTGCATCGCGGAAGGAGTCCGGTTCAGGAAAGGGCGGTAAGGCGTGGTTGAAGGAGGTCGATTCAACACTACGATCGTGAACATCCCAAACATTATTCAGCGCGGCTGAACTACAGAGTGAACTTCTCCCCCGATTATTTTCTCGGTAACGGTCCACAACTTCGCAGCATTTGCCTATCATGAAACTCCATCAATTGGTTGAAAAGAAAGAAGGAACAGCACGCACAGCATCGGAACTGTGTGCTGCAACCAGCTCATTCGCGACCACACAGTCGTTGAGGTAGGCTCCTGGAGTATCTGAAGGACTAGTTCGCCACAGGAAGAATAAAAAAAAGAAAAAATTCTCCTGACCGTTAAGCCGGGGATCAAATGCTGCGACGACGGTTCTAAAATCTGTGAGTAACAGAACTTTGCAAGTGGACATCACATACGTCGCAGCTCCCTGCGCAATATTCTTCCACTGGATCCTTGCTTCATCTGGGAGTCCTTCCGGACCTAGCATACCTTTGGGCAACCGTTATCACATCATTTGACAAACTAAAAGGGCAAACACGAACCCAGATCTTGCAAAGCAGCGCGCGACTCTTCCCTTGCCACCATGGTGGTATAGATGACTATAAATCAATGCGCGTCACAGGTTAAATGCGACACATAATACATGCGACTCACCGCCTGGATGAAGACTGTACGCATTTATCGCGCCCTTCGAGCTCCTAGAAAGTTCAATCGCCGTGAGGATGTTTGCCGACTTTGCCTGGAAGTACGCATCAGACAAATGATACTTCGCCGGATCCGGGTGCTCGAGGACGTCGAAATCCACGCCGGTGCCCAACGCATGACCAGAACTCGACACAAAAACCACGCGAGGTGTATAATCGGTTGTGCGGGCGGCAAGCAATTTGGGAGAGAGCAGCTTGGTGAAAAGGAATGGTCCAACATGGTCGGTAGCAAACTGACTCTCCAAGCCATCGACGGTCAGTTTGAACGGTGCGATTGGCGCTGCGGCGTTGTGGATCAGCACCTGTTTAAGCGGTTCAGTGCTGGAAAGGCAAAAACACAGGGTTAAAGAGTTACATGTAACGGCAGTGAATGAGCGTTGACCACGTTCGCCGCCTTGCGAACCCCCGCGAGAGAAGAAAGGTTGATAACGAGGCGCTCAATTTTCGCGGAGGAAACTTCCTTCTTGATGGCGTCTTCAGATAACCTGAGTCTAAAAATTACGCGTCTGATTCAGAATAACCGTCAAAGAAGGAAGCAGCACACCTCTCCTCGCTGTAACCGGTTATGATGACGAGATTCGCGTGCTTTGCAATAACGCGCGCCGTTTCGAACCCGATTCCATTTTGCGATGTTCCAGTTATCAAAACTATGCATACAACCTTCAGCGGTATCGAATCGATGTGCATTTGAAAATACCATTTTTGCCCTGGATTTCTTCAGCAAAGGTAGTAGCGACCTCTTCTGCCGTAGTTTCGAATGAAAATGTCGGTAGTACCATATTGGCTGGTCAGAAAATGTATGGGGAATATGAAATGCCCGCCATTCTATCAATTTATACACAACTACGGTGTTGTTTGTTTGCGCTTTTCGCGGACGCTTCCAAATTAACTCGGGACGGGCAGAGGACGGGAAAGATGGGAGAATAACTACCACATTGAAAAGTCAGCATTATTCAGCACAATACATTTGGCTGAGTGAGCATGAGAATCTACCACACAAGACGCAAAACGCAACCGCTGAGCCGACTAAACTCTTGTCGCTGTGCCGACGTTCAATGCAGGCGATATTATCCGGTAAGAACTTCTCGCCCGCAACTTCCCCCGCCCGAAATGGATATTCGGGCGGTCAAGTCATGGCTTCGGGCGGGGAAATCGTGATCCTTCATCTGTCCATGATGTCTCGAAGGGGAAAACATGTACCTCGCTATCATGTTCGTTTCTTTTAAAATGCAACTGTTGAGGTGGGCAATCGACCATCCTCAGTCTGTGCAATTTCCAAACCATGACAGTCCTCCTCTTCGGTGTAATCGGTATCTCGGCCACGCCTCTTTTAAAGTCGAGAAACCTGACCAGAGTCTTCTTGAAGCTCGCACGACGTGGATACAGCTCGCGAGTCCTTTCCCGAGTCGGAGAAACGTGGATGAAGCCAGTCGGAAGAAGGATACCCATAGATACGAGTGACGAAGAGCACAAGGACCGAAATGGTGGTGAGAGTTTGAGAGAAAGACATTCGAGGCCGGTGACTCCGACGCCAGCGTGATCGGCAATTACTAGGCTCGTGACCAGCCTGCTTACGAATGGCAAAAATATGTGGCGAGCACTTTGCCGTAGGCAGGCTGGTACAACTCGGGACAAACAAAAGGGCTGGGCCCGGAGTTTCAAATTTAGCTGATGCCGATCTCGGCACCACTGGCCTTTCCGCTACTCCTCACTCTACGCGTTCTATCTTTCTTCCCTCTGGCTCGTTCCACTTCAAACTTTGCATACGCCTTCCGCGCCATCGACGGCGCGTATTTGACGCTTCAGCGGTCCCAATCCGTTCATCGTTGACCGGGAGGAAGGGCTTTCGACGTGCTCTGGGTGGATACGCGACGGGCAGGAGATTTGAACTTGGATTGGGTCGGGATTGGTCCACGGTGCGTCCCACTCGTGTCTTTCATCACCCCTGCTCTCTTTTGAAGCCCTGGGTGCCGTACTGACGCCACCAATCATTACTCAAGTTCGCTGGCCTCACGCGACGCACCACTCGTCAACGCGATGGATTCTCTACCCTTGCCAATGTCCCAATTTGCCCTGAATGGGTTCCGAGCGTTGCCTGTATCCTTCATGCTGTCATTAAACGCCGCCGAGTGCCGCACTGTCCTCGAAGCCTTCCTGCATCTTGACATTGCATCAAAGGGCACCAAAACCCCGCGTCTACTCCAGCTTCGCGCAAATCTTGCAGTCAAGGCCGGCAAGGATCTGGTCGTTCGATCTGGTACCGGCTCCGGCAAGACTCTGGCAATGATACTCCCGGTTCTTTCGCTCCCAAAGTCCTCGGCCGTTATCACAATTTCGCCTCTGAGGCTGATTCAGGAGAATCATGCAAGTTTCCTCATATCTTTCAACGACTAACCATTCTGATCGCATACACAGGTATCTGAATTTGCCAAGTATGGTATCCCGTCCATCACAATAAATTGCTTCACGCCAGAAGACGAAGATTTATGGCAGGTGAGTATATTCATCAGAAATATCGATTTTAACACTCTTTGACTCCGTAATTCCAGTCGATCCGTTCTCACAGTAAATACCAACATTATTCTGTATCCCCAGAACAATGCGGTCCGTACATGGGACACATCCCGTGCTTTGCGAAGTTACTACATGATCCGAAATGGACGAAGCATGTGAAGTTACTGCAGATTGATGAAGCACACTTTATCGTGACTGCTGGAAAATCCCATGGAAAGGAAGCTGTTTTTCGTCCCTCATTTTCTGATCTAGGAGAACGGCTACGCGTACATCTTCCCGCTTCGACTCCTTGTACTGCATATTCTGCCTCAATGCCGCCTCAGATCATGAACACGGTCATGTCAACACTCAGAATGGAGCCCGAGAAGACAATCCGCATTGAACTCACCACCAATCGACCCAATCTTGTCTACGCTGTTATACCCATGATCGGAACAGTCGCGAATTTCTCAAATCTCGATTTTCTCCTCCCGCCTTCATTTCCAAACCTCATTTTATCGCAAAAGTCTATCGTGTTCTTAGACAACAAGCGAAAGTCGCCGGCCCTCGCTGCCTACTTGAACTCTAAACTACCCCCGCACTCGCAGCAAAAGAACCATTCCGTGTTTATCATTCCTCGATGTCCAAGCCGTACCTCGAGACTACAGCTGCTAGTTTTAAGGACCCGAATGGCGAGGTGAAGTCTTTGATCGCTACAGAAGCAGCTTCTAATGTAAGTTTAATGTTTTTTGCGGAGAAGCGGATTTTATTAACGGTTAAACAGGGTTTTGACGTTCCAGATGTTGATTTAATCGTTCAGTTTGGCGTCCCGAAGTCTATTATTGACGGAGATCAGCGCGGTGGAAGAGGTGGACGTGATGGGCGGGAATGTCTAGTGCTTATGATTGCAGAACGGTGGGCATACGACGATCTAGCTCGTACTAACTCCCAGCACAAGCTGTCAAAAAGGAGGAGCGAACCGATGCCGCTGTTATTGCTTATGCATCGTCTAGGAAGGATTGCCGCCGTCGCGCACTGGCAAAACATAATAACGATACTACTGCCCAAGGTAAGTCAATTATTTGACCGCATAATATTTCTGACGCTCTATTCCTAGCCCACGATTTTTCCGGAAGATGGTGCTGTGATAATCATAACAACAACTTTGACCTCAACCACTACCTTCTTTCACCCATACTTACCGACGTCCAGTCGTCTGACTCGGCACCAACTACCAAACGGCCGCACAAAAAGTACCGGCGGGTTGCTAAGCGTGAGCCAATCGTTCTAGCGCTTGAAGCATGGCGTGGCACTGTCCATACCCATGACCCTGTGGCCAAGAACTTCCCTTCTTCATATATTTTAGACGACGACTCCATCGCGCAGTTAGCCCGAGAAGTTTCTGGCACTTTCCGAATCCCCAAAGATGTAACTGACTTCCTCGGCGAGACGCCTGAGTGGCACGCAAAACATGCGCTCGAAATTGTGACGATTCTTCGACAGCACGACATTGCCGTTCCAGCAACACGTCGGAGGCGAGATGAAAGTTCGAGTTCTGGTTCAGAGGCTCCCGATTCAGACCAGGATGACAACTCTAGCAGTTCAAGTGACTCGGATTCGAACAGTGACGAAATACCAACCCCGACACAGGAGGATATCAGTACCATTATTTCTGCTGCATCCTTACACTCCTCGCCTTCCTCCTCCCGCACCAACAGCCCCACCGACCCTCCTGCTGTAAGCTCATCTGGACGACCGCTTCGTCAGTCTGCAATGAATCATAGGGTTGCTGGTATTGCAGAACAAATGGTTAGGAAGAAACAGAAGGTGTAAAAGGATGTACCGTTTTAATCGCCATATAATTAATCAAGTTCCATTTGCCCATTTGGTGTAAGTCTTTCCCCATGCTTTGAGACCGGATTTGCGCAGATAAGTTGCGCCGGTTTCGATGATGTCGACTGTCCGCTGCTCTGTCGCACGACGACCAGCAACATGTGGGATGTGCAGCTGCAACTCTGCCATTTTCGATTTAACTTTTTGCGACAAGGGCTGAACAATCCACTTTCGTGTGGCGTGTGCCTTGCCAGGGAGCGCCTAGGAATTCGCCAAACTGGGTCTTGAGCTTCCGTAGAATCGGAATGTTCGGTGCGAGGTCTGCAAGGAAATCCCACGAGGCATGAACACCCTTTGCTGCGAAGTAGTTCTGATCAAACGTGAGTACTCAATCTTTCTGGTGTGAGGTGATTTACCTTTTGAAAATTGATATTGAACTCCGCATTCTTATCAACCCCAACGTACGTTCGACCACCAGTACTGATCAGTGTGTTATCGCGCATAATGTTCCTGAAAAAGTCAGGTAATGGAGCTGATGAAGCGAGCAAACACTCACGCGAATGGCTCGGGCCATACCTTCTTCAAGTTTTGGATAAAGTAAAGAAGCTCTGTCTGATAATTTGAGCCGCCACCGCCCGAGAACATCATCGTCAGCGTGCCCAGTAACAGTTCCACCCGACCAAAATCCCCAGATGAGATCGACGTTTGTAGAAAATAGAACAGGAGGAGGTCGCGCATTAATAAATGAATATTGTGGAATGTAGTGTCGGTTTCTGGGGTGTCGCTAGCAGGATCAAGGACTCCGGAGGCGTATTTATTGAGGATGTGGGAAGAGATATCCAATAAAGTCGAGACCGAGGGCTTTGATTTCGCCAACTCTTTCAGGGACATCCCACTCTCCACCTCCCAATAATGCAACATGGCTCCGGACAGAACCTGCATGAAGAGAGACACCAGAGTCTCAAAGTCCGGCTGTGCAGAGCCTAAACGAACTTTGGCAAGGAGCCCGATGAAATATTGCAAGCTACCGAGGTCTGCGCCGTTCCCTCGATGAATTTTGAGGATCAGCCAGGACAGATTTAGCTCGAGGTGGAACGGGCCGGGAGCGAGTTGGTAATGATCCAATCGAAGAAGAGCAGACAGGTCACCCAGTCGAAGCAATTGTGCCGCACGTATTAGCGCATTTGTTTTCTGATTGTTAATTGACGGGACTGCGGTGTTATCAAGATCCTTGATACCGAACTTCAGCTGGTCGATGTAGATGTTGTCGTTGACCTGTATTGTTCCCTCACCACTACCCTCATCTAATTTCGTCGTACGCAGCACGAATTCGTCGGTCTGATGATCGGGAGGAGGCGGGCGGTACCGAGGATGCTGTAATTCTGGCGCGCCTTTGATGTAGTCGAAGCCAGATTCGTTCTGAATTAGCAATTCAACGATAGATATACACAAATGCTTCTGTATTGCTTGACACTGGGAATATGTGGGTCGGATGTCAGCAGCAAAGGTGATGAGAGGTGCGGAGGCTCGACGCTCAAGTATCGGAAGAAGCTCGAGGGCCTTCGGCTGAATGGGACCGCGTAGGGCATAAACAATTTGCGTAGTGCCGGTCTGGACCTTCGGAGGAGCCAGGGTGCGCTGTTCGACATGTACGGAAAGGCTGATTTGCGTGTTGTCCCAGCTGATCGCGTGACCATTTCTCGCCGCTAACTGAGCGCGTCGCATTTGTCCATTGGCTAATGTCGAGTGTGTCGTCTTAACAGAATTGTAAGAAAGGTTCATCCCGGCATGTGCGAGCGTGTCGACGACTTTGCGGGGCATACCCGAGCTGAGAAAGTACAGGCTGCACGGGATGGCGCACAGGTTATTGTTTTGCGATCGAGTCTTAGCTAGCTGCGCCTGGATCATCGTGACGAGCTAAAGAATAGTTAGACAGTGTGAATATGGAAATGAGATCCACAACAGGCTCCGGATCTTTCATGCTATTCTCTTTTGCTGCACGGGGTGTCTGGGCCGCAGTAAGAAGGATTCGCCGGAGCTTGGGCGTATATTCCCGACAAAGTTCGGTGACATCGTTCTCAAAATCGAATTCCAGAAGTGACTCGGGGGTAACCTCACTGGTAGAACGTCGGAAATGAGTGCTGAGAACGTCCATTTCACGGTGTACTTCGCGCAGAAGTGGGTCTAAACCGAATTTATTCTCAAACCACTCCTCGAGCTTCTTTCGGCCGCGTGCGTCCCGAGAAACCAGATTTAGAAGGTTTTCGAGGCCTCGGCTTCGATAGAATCCGTCGGCGTTATCACGATAGACATCCTGCGGCACAAGAAGGGTCGTGACGAACTCGATTGGCGACATCTTCATCTCTTTCAAGATCTTGACTATTGACAGTATTTTGGCCTCAGGAGGTATCGTATGTGTGGCGTACATCCACGCGAGAGCGCAGGGAAAGTCCTGGGCACTTGGGACGGCGCCAGCAGCGGTATTAGTTGTTGCCATTGTAGCCATTCTCTTCGTGGACCTGAGTAATGATTGGTGGCGTCAGTACGGCACCCAGGGCTTCAAAAGAGAGCAGGGGTGATGAAAGACACGAGTGGGACGCACCGTGGACCAATCCCGACCCAATCCAAGTTCAAATCTCCTGCCCGTCGCATATCCACCCAGAGCACGTCGAAAGCCCTTCCTCCCGGTCAACGATGAACGGATTGGGACCGCTGAAGCGTCAAATACGCGCCGTCGATGGCGCGGAAGGCGTATGCAAAGTTTGAAGTGGAACGAGCCAGAGGGAAGAAAGATAGAACGCGTAGAGTGAGGAGTAGCGGAAAGGCCAGTGGTGCCGAGATCGGCATCAGCTAAATTTGAAACTCCGGGCCCAGCCCTTTTGTTTGTCCCGAGTTGTACCAGCCTGCCTACGGCAAAGTGCTCGCCACATATTTTTGCCATTCGTAGGCAGGCTGGTCACGAGCCTAGGCAATTACCGCAATTTTTCCAACGGCCTTGTGTATTTCCCTCCTTCTTTCTGTCCTGGCTTCCCTGAGGAAGATATTCTGCAGCACTTGGCATCCTCAGAAAAATCGAGCAAAAGATGATTGCTGACACATGTGTAGTCTCAAGCCGCCTTTCATCTGAGCGAAACTTACGCTTTCTAGAGCTGAGTGTTCAAAATATGCTAGTTTGACATGTACAAGTCGTTAAATTTACTCGAGAAGGAAACAAGCGGAAGGTAGGACTTTCCCAGTCCCAACGATGAGACTGAGATATCGGGATAAAACTACGCAAATATTAAACTAGAGGTTCGTGTTTTTAGCATCAATCTAACAGTTTCATCAGCGGCCGACTCATTAATGTTGTTGCAAAGTTACAAACATCGCTACTGATTTCAGTTACAGTGGAGACATGCACTATGTGGGTCGTATCTTCAGTTCTCGTCGTCGGAGTATGCCATTGAAGCTGATGGCTTTCGCCCCCGGAGATAGGTAGTGTGTCACTAGTCGTTCCGCCCCAGGGGGTGGTGGTTCGCGCGTTTAATGTGGCCAGGACAACGTTTGAATACCTGGACGGATGGTTAGACGTGGGTAAGTCCAGCATAGAAAGCGACCGACATTTTGCCGAGAACGAAACTCCTGTTGGAAGTATCAAGCCAATTGTTCCGGAGACTCTGACCACTGGCACGTACGGGGCGACGTGGAACAAATATTGTGGGTAAATCAGGAACAGCACCATGTCCACAATCGCAACGATTGCAGTTATGGCTCCGGTCTGAACGGTGTGGTATATCAGCTTAGTGATGATATTGTCTGTTTTTTTCCAGGGTGTCATCTTCCGATATCGGGCAAGCTGAAAGTCAAACATAATGAACACGGGAGCTTGTCAAGTGTTCAATTTAGCGCTCACGATTGTGATCATTGTGGCTGCTATGACAACATCGCATACCGCACTCCCAATGAGCCAAATCTGTGTAGAGATGAGACTCGAAGGCAGTATCAGTGTGGGACGCAGCACGCCAACCTTTACTCCAACAGCGAAGCTGGGGAAATTAGCCAACTGACTGTCGATGCCTTCTCGAATGCCGTTCACTATGGCGCAAAGACTTTGCATGAGGGCGAGCTGAATGGTTTCAAGCGTCAGAACGTACTGACCAGTGTTGGTCTGAACAGCACCTACCAGGACTATCAAGCCACAGATTCCCAGAATATAATGATTCCTGCGCCCCTCGAGGGCATAAATACGCCTGATACACTGCGTCAGCGCTGGAAGCAGATACTTGCTTGTGAATTTGTTTGTGAAGTGACGAACCATGCAAAAAATATCTGGACACTGGCTGAGACTGCAAAAGGAGGAGGATAAGATTCCCTAGGGAGTGAGAAACGTTTCTTACTGAAACCAGCTAACACAGGGACAGTGCAGCTCGACCATGGGAGCTGGATAAATACGAGTGGATTTCCCCAGCCCGAAACCAGGATGCAGAACGCAAAGTGACTTGCGAGAGCGGTTTGGGTCAAGTCCAGGAATAGCAACCAGTACACTGCGGTACAGTCAGTGTTACACGCGAGACGAACCAAAGAGCATAGATACCAAGGGCCTTGATTCCGACTCTTTCCTTCCGATAGGTCGAAGCGAAATTCACTGAGAGAGACTAATGAGAGACGGATATGACAAGAAGTAACATGAACCTACAGACTTGGAGCATGAGCACCCCAAGCAATGCCCAGTTTAATTGAGTCCCGATAAGCTGAAAGAGATGTTAATGTAAGGCGGGGATGGTCGGGGAATCTTATATTACGATTGGGCCAGTGCTAGGTAGGGATTAGAATTATGGACAGATAAGCAAGCATCAAACTTGCAAAAAGACCTGCGTTGACATTGGGCGATCGAATGTAACTTGAGGGAACAACCAAGTGGGACGTCAATGGTATTCTCTTTGAAGAGGGACTGGAACATTGAGTGTACACCATCCACGCAATCGTTTTGCCGCCGACGGCAACTGGTACGCACTGAAAATAGTTGAAGCTCAGGTGGGAGCAATTCCGGTGTCAAAGTCCGAATCATGGGCTGCTCGCCTAAAGGATATTCCTCTGCCACAGAAAATGATAACGCGGAAGATTACAGAAGGTCCGTGGATGACTGATAGAGGTATGGGGTTCCAAGACGGCGTATACACGTCAAGCGGATATGTTCTTATCACAATGTCGGTATTTTTCAAGTTCCTTTGGGAGGAATTGATCACACCTCTGGATATTGGGAAAACTTAAGCTGTGCAAGCATCATCTCTGACTGCGAATTTAAAAATGAGTATATAGAAGCAAGACATGCGGTGGATTTCCGACGTCACGGCCGGACAAATTTTCCAGAACACCGAGCCGCAGCCTTCCGTTCGCAGTCGAACAAACGCCGATCCCGCCGAGACTATTCTCGCAATATTGCACAGGAAACAAATATACCTTTCTGAGCGCAAAGAACAGACGTGTAGAATGAATACTGCTCAGCCCGATGGGTTTGATCGGCGGTTTTTTGTCTGCGGTCGTCCGTCCCACACTGCGGCATATCGGTAGGAGCCCGGCTTTCCCGGGGTTGTCGGCCTCGGTGACTGGGCACTTCTGATATTCGTACTTGGGCCCGGAATTCTGCTCGCAGGAAATCTAGGTTATCAGCAGACATTGATTTCGACCAAGGCGATCCATTTAAACCGGAATCAGCATCAGAGCGGAATTCAAACGTAATCGGCTTTAATATGGAGTGACGCTTCTAGCAAGGCAGCGCCATATCCAAAGCGGATCGCAGAAAGCAAAAGCCACTCGATGGAATGTGAGATTCAACAGGCCTAGACCTGGTATCCGTCAGATGAGTGGGATAAGAGATGCGTAGTGAGTTTTCCTTTCTTTTCTTTGTTTCTTTTTTTTTTTCACAGCCCCTGTTCATCAGAAAACGGGACCGAATTTTAGCAACTCTCATATACAGATGCAATCTTATCACCGGTACTCGCTCATAATTATCTCGAATATATGGAGTATGCTATTTCTAAGAGAGCCTGACGACTTTTGTGGCCTTGACCGTCTTCACAGCCTTGCCGAAATATCTCTCCGTTTCAAAAGACCAGTACAAAATTCCGGAGATCCAGTCCGCCAAACCTTGAACATACTTTGAGACGTCCCGATCGATCTCGGTGCCCCACGTTGGTAACTCTTTCTTCTGGCTAGTAAAACGCGCCATAGCATCCTTGCACAGGTCGCCAACAAATTCGACTGCGGCGGGTAAATCGAGCCCATTGTGATGCATCACAACAGCAACCATATTGTGGGTGTCCCCCTTGGATTGTTCAACACTGTAAGAGAATATGTCCTTGGCTATCGTTAGACTCTGGAATCACTCGACTGCATGGAATCACCCACGTTCGACCATGCTACGAGGTCGTTCGCGGCATTCTCGAGACCGCGCACTACTGGATTGTTCATAACATGGTCCGGGATGTCAAGATTGTTGGCATCTACCACAAAAACGTTGGAAGTCCGATACACATGATGTTAAAGTGGTCTGACACTCAATAACGGCCCAGCAGGGCTTGCAGGCTGCCGTGTCCCTTCGCAAACGCATATACTCCTCGACTGTAGGAATAATACCAGATTCTCGGTGGATGGCTTGATCGCGTACGCTCTGGAATAATAGATCGAAGGTTTCAACAAAACGACGATAAACGCCTGGTGTAGACGTCTGCTGAATCCGCCTTCCGATGCTGAAATGACCGGTAAGCAAACAATATCGGGAAGATTGATCCACAAACTCTTTGGACATCACTGCAATGCGGGTATTGGAGGGGAATGTATACGCATGATAGAAGCAGTTGAGAACAAGATTGGCGACAGCAACGGTATCGCCCTTGCCCAACTCGTCCGACAAGTTGTCGAGGAAGAATAAATATAACATGAAGTCGGAGCAAAGTTGGAGTTGTGGATAGCCGGCTTCAGGGTAGCAGGCCGCCGCCAGAAGTGCAGGGTTCAGCCCTTTAAAACTCTCCCATTGCTTGTGGTGCAAGGTGTTATCGCCATTGAAGAACCATCGTTTTGTTCGTGCGGAGGCCAATTTTCGGTATCGATTTGTACGGTGAGGGAATGGGCAATGAGACTCAAGGTCAGGAAGCGTGATGAGTACATTGTTCATGGCAAAGTTGAACATGAAACCCATACAGCTTCTGCTTTATATCTGGGCTCAAGTCGTATTGATACAATAAAAAAAGTGCGGAGCTGGCGTCCAGAGAACGGAGAACTAGATGGGGCGGTGTCAGATTCAGCCCAAAGGGCATTGGCGAGTTCCAGAGACACGGAGTGATTCCGTGCAAAACGGGTACCCCAAACGCTGGCAGTTTGAATTCCGCCCCCCTTGGGACTTCCAGCGTGCAATTGTTGGCGAACGAGCCGGAGTTGACTACGCTTCACAAGTCATCCGTGGCGTGTGGCCAGCCTTGACGTTGGGAGAGGAGCGCCGGGGGGTAAAGGCATGGAGCTAGGAAGCAAGGAGAAACGGCGGGAACGGTGATCAAAGTCGCGAGATCCCCACGCCGGCAATCAAGGTGCTCTGACCTGCAAAGTGCTTCCTCCCGACCTCGATAGCCTGCGCGTTAAGCCCTTTGAGCCATGTCCTGACAAACATTGATGGGCACCTTCACCGTCTTTCCTTAAAAATTTCTTACAGATAGTCGAGCCTCGACCTTTCCTTGAGGACTATTGTGCATGTACGTACTGTCCAGCCATATCCTTCGAATTTCCGCCGGCTTCGCATATACGAAACCCAGAATCTGTGCGACGCCGTGCGCTTCTCTGATGCCCAATCCCCATATCCCTAATTTGATTGGCTCTAGAATATGTTGTTCTTTCTAGAAATATCAGTTCCCGTTCTTATCGCAGTGGAATGGCTGTCGACACAGGGTGATGGAGTGTACACAGAAATGATGGTGTGTACGGTTTCTCAGGTACGTTATCCGTTATTTTAGATGCTGATGATCTATTAGAGCAAGCGCTGAGTCGCACGTGAGATCCAGCAACGATACATATATCGGCAGCAAATCGGACTGTCTCGCATACGCCCTCATGTCCTCGACAATTCCACCAGAATCCAAGGGAGTTGCTCTGGTCACCGGCGCAGCGCAGGGCATCGGCAGAGCGATTGCCCTCCAACTAGCAGCGGATGGATTCGACCTGGCTTTGAACGACATCGCCTCCAAAGGCGCCCAGCTTGACGCGGTCAAGGCGGAGGTCATCAAAGTGGGGCGCCGCGCCGCAGTTTTCCCCGCTGATATCTCCATCGATGCCGAGGTTAAAGGCATGGTTGAGGATACCGTGCAAGTCTTTGGCGGGCTCGATGTGGTCAGTCCATTGGTTATGCACTAAGAGAAACTCTCTGATTTTCATTTTATTTTCAGATGGTAGCAAATGCGGGAATCTGCAAGGCTCGCGGGTCTTTGCTCGATGGTGCGCCAACACAAGTGTGCTGTTGTGTGTACTGACAAAGAACTAGTCAATTTTGAGGACTGGGACCATACATTCAGCGTCAATGTCCGGGGAACTTTTCTGTGTTACCAATATGCAGCCAAGCAGATGATCAGTCAGGGTCGTGGCGGGCGTATCATCGGCGCTTGTTCTGGCGCGGGAAAACAAGGTATGTGGATCCATTCAAGTTCCGGCTCTGTTTGTTCTCAGCTCATCACTGCAGCATTGGCGATGCTGCCTGATTATTCTGCTTCGAAGTTTGCCGTGCGGGGATTGACACAGGCTGCCGGTAGATCATAGTTTCACTTCTTCTCTGAACAGATACGATCTCACTACTTTCGTAGCACAGGAATTTGGCAAACACCAGATTACAGTTAATACCTATGCCCCAGTTATGTTTTTGTCTTTATCAATTTAGTTGAGACTTATCTGGCGGTGCTGGTAAATAGGTGCCATTATCACTCCGATGAGTTCGTTTGATTATGCATCACCTCTGCGACCTGACTTACCTTGGATCAGCCGAACAATTCGCTCCTCTGGCGGGCATGAGCCAGGAGGCGTTCTCTGCCGCTGTGGGTTCCGTAACATTTCACCTGTCTTGTCTCCAATGTAATTGGTTTGAGTAGCAAGCCCAACTGGCCGCGTTGAAACGTAATGGAGCCCCAGAGGACATTGCCCATCTGGTTTCGTTCCTGGCGTCTAAAGAGTCGGCTTTTATAACCGGTGAGTTTGGTGATTTCCATAGGTACTCGTCCGTGCTGACAGGGTCACGGATGCAGGACAATCCGTAAGTATCATCCATATCTGCGCTAATTGCTGACGCAGGGTACATCGCCAGATTAATGCTGACGGCGGGCGGTATTATGATTGACTTTGTACCAGGAATTCGAACGCTACATGAATCTCCCCTTACCATACTCCCAGTTGTTCTAATATGACTGGAAAATTCAAAGGATTGCCGGTAATATCAGTGGTAGCGTAACTTCTTTTCTACTACGGTGGGTTTTAGCTAGCGTGTGTTCGCAAATTTATCAGATATTTCTGCTCTTTTGCTTTGAGTTCCACTTCGAATTTTGCAAATGTATTTACCCGCGTATCGCCCTACGACTGCCTCCCTATGGGCCTCCATCCGTAAAAGAATGTTAGTAAGAATGTCCGAAATTTCCTTTACAAAAGTATGTATGGGGCTCACCATGTTGGAAAATATTGGCTTCATATCCCTGAGAACGAGGAAAGGGCGACCTGCACATACTGCCCGGGAGTAATAGAAAGCCTTGATCATATCTTACTTGAGTGCCCGAGCCCAGGGCAGGCTGAAATCTGGGAATTAGCTAAAGACCTCTGGTCTCGGAAGCATTCAGGGCCTTGCGGGGTTCAAGGATGATACAGGGAAACTGGAACCTGGCCTGTCCCGCCTATATAAGATTTTAATGACCGAGTCGACCCACCTGATTTGGAAACTCCGCTGTGAAAGCGTGATTGGCCGCGGCGGTGTGGCACCGACAGTCGACGAGGTGCACAATAGATGGGTAAAAAGTGTGAATGAAAGACTTGAAATTTACAAACAAACTGAAATACGGGGGATCCACTCCCTTGACCCCTCCCTCGTTATCGTGACCTGGAAAGGTACGTTGCTTGATGAAGCAAGATTACCGGAAAACTGGTTAAGAGAGCCCGGGGTTTTAGTGGGTATAACGCCCAAGAGGCCACCAAGACCTCCGCCCCAGCCAGTAGTAATAGGTAGGCGAGGCCGCAACAGATGACACGGCGTCGAGTCCCACACTCCGGATGCGATCGCGCTTCTTGTGCGTAATGCATTTCCTCGGGGTGGTTTCCAACAACTCTCGGAGGTTCGTTTTAGGTCCTCCACTCTTATGCAGTGCAGCCGTGGGAGGCTAACCGATTGTTAGTTGTACCACCAAAAAAAAAAAAAAAAAAGTATTATCCGCAAATGCATCTGAGGCCTCAAGTCTCTCGTGTTCGACATTTTACAATCGCGACTTCTAAGGCGTGTTTCGGCAATGGGAGCGCAGGGGAAAAGGGAAGAGGTTGATCAGGTACAGAGCAAACAGCACAAAAGGAACAGCTGGAAGCCAAGTCGTTGCCAAGAATTTACTATCTCTCCTTTGCATTCATCATGCCTTGGAAAGAAATCTGTGCGCGACTTATACATTGCACCTCTCCAAAAACACGGCGCCAGAACAGAAAAATGGAACATGATTTACTGCATATGATTCGCCCACAATCTCATGATCAATGTTTCTTGAGCTTCGTCACGTTATCCGCACTAAAATAATGACTCCCGTCCTGGAAGTCGAGGTCCTGATTAATTTCTGCGGCAAGCTTTTCAGCGTCGGTGTCGTCGGCAAGCTGTAGCACCTTGGAGTCCGGTAGTGAGTGAATGGAGCACAATACATACCTCTTTCAAGAGATCCCAGCTCTGAATGGTTGCGTAAGAAAGAATTCATCAGAAATGTCAAGACGAAATACCTGGCTCTCAAGCAGCGTGACCATTGTGCGTTCGGTGGCGGGATACCTAGCGCCTCTACATGAGTGTCCATGTTACGATCTTGTAGCCATTGACGCGAATGTAAGCTCTCTGGCTCGCAAACACCTTTCCGCAGAATGAACTCACCACTGTGTGTGCGAGTGACAGTGTCAAGCAGAAAGAGACAAGGTCCTCTTTCGGGTCGTAATTCTTCAGCGCGGGAGCGAATTTGGAGGCTTCGGGGTGCGTCAGAAACTTCGGAAAGTGTCAAACCTCGTTAAATGAGTGGAACGTACTGCTGCCGTATTATCTGCAGTCTGGGCAGAATTTTGTCAAGAGTTGGGTGAGGCGCAGAAGTGCGTACAAACACCTCCCACTCTGCCATGATTATCACGGTAGCCGGTGAATCCGACAAAATTTCTGAAAGTCCATTCGCCTGGAGTCCGTTGTTCTGGCATACCTGGATGTGACGGTCCCATTAGCGAGCGACGGGCCACCATGCAGTTCGGACCATGTCGCATTTGAGCAAGTTGTTCTACACTGGGGGAGCGTAAGGAGGTCACCCAGTAGCGCGTCCCAGCGGTCCTTAAACTCCGTTCCGGGGACATTAGGAGGTGATCGATGAATGCCGACGCTGAGGACAGGGCCTTTCCTGACAGAGGCTGACATGGGACAGTAAGTGGAGGACAAGATATGCCTTCGCTTCGCTCCGGCGTAGGTGGGTGACATCAGTGGTGAAAATGAATATATCATTCTGCGAAAGGAAAGGCATGATCCGATATAATATGTACTATTCTGGACATCCCGAGGAACCGCAATTCCACAGATGCGACCGTAAGCCCGTGGTTCAATACGCAGAGCCGGAGATCCAGTGGGATGTTGTGGGGCAGCCGACAATCTGTCACGCAAATAAAAGATTTCAGTTACAAACCGCAGTATGGAGGTGGAGATCAACTTACCCGGAAATTAATCTGTTCGAGGGTCCAGAGACATCCGCCACCGATGAGTTTTTCTATTGAAATGGAATGTAAGCAATATAGCCAGTCAAGCGAAAAAATGGAGCGAGATTACAGGAGGAAAGCCAGAAACGCACCGGTACACTCCCGGGACCATCAGTCAAATTATATCTCTTCAGGCTGGCAAATGTGCTCTGAGACATCGAAAAAAATGGTAATGGTAGTGTGGATGTGTGCCAAACCTGCGCCTATTAATGCATACCATGAGTGCCCTTTTGCAGTATAACACGCACACAGGCTACACCATCGCTGGAGAGCCAGAGCCAGTGCCTGAAGATTAGAAAGGTGCACGTACCACACGCTCGCTAGGAATGGCCGTCGAATCGACGCAGGCCTGGCTGGAAGGCGAATTCAGCACATGCGGCTTATAATTAGTTCAGGTTTGGTCCTCACTGAAGGCAGACTCATTTTCATCCGTGCTGAGAACTAAATGTTCTTGGGCAAATGCAGCATCAGTACATCGCCGAGGCAAGGCAAGAACAATAGACGCCGACCTTGAAACACTCGAGCAAAAAGATATGCTGATGTCCTAGAAGGACTGCGCCCCGCTGGTCTGGCAACGAATATGAACTACACGCCGATAGATGAAGAATGCTGGATGAAATTTCCGAAGCATTTGCTAGACTTACATGCAACTGGAAATCCCAAGAATAAAAATCTCAATATGGGAGAAGATGATGGGGCTTGCGAAGAAAGAAGGCGTCGCAGGAGACCACTCATTTTGAACGGAAGTTGCGTGGGTGATCGGAGAGGTCGAAAATACCCCAGTGGCGTGCCCAGTTTCCTGGACCGAGGCTAATACTTGATTCAATGGGTCAGCTGCCCAAGATAAAATTAAATGGGAACCCCCTTGCGCAGTGAAGCAGACAAACGAGGAAGATTCGGAAGAACAAACATGTACAAATGAAATCACCACATCTCCGAGTAATAATTGAAGCGTTGAGCTCGAAACTTTACTCGTCGAACTTGACAACAGCGGGAACGAAGGCGATGTGGTAGAACTTACTGGAAGGAAGAAGGACAATTCGTGTCAAAGACCTCGCTCGTATTTGTCAGAGCGATAAGCATCTGCAGGATTTATAAATGTCAAGTCAGCCGTATAAGGTAAGTCCGTATTCAGCAAGTGAGGGAAGGCGGATACTGCTTGAGATTTGTGAGCAGGTCCGTGAGATGGGCTTGAAGGGGAAAGTTTCAAGCTGATTCATTGCAGCTGCGGAGATGGCAGGTGCGCGGTCTCCTGGTAAGCGGCCTCCTGGTACTGTACTATTTCGATCAAATCGGCAGTCACGCGTCACGCACCCTCCTGTCGATCACGAATTTTGGTCGATGTCACGCGTCACTTCGGCCTCTGTCGAACGTCCAAGCGGTCACGCAGGCCCCAAATTGCCTAAAAAAAGAAAAAAAAAGGCAAAAAAGGCAAAATTTTCAGTTCAAATGCCGAATTTTCTGGGGTGTCACGCTCTGCCGGAGCTTCTGCCGAAATGTCGAATAGGTAAAATGAGTCACGCGTCACCCCCCGTGTCGATTTGATCGAAATAGTACAGTAAGCGGCAAAACGGAATTCGGCTACGCCAAGTTGCCTTTGGTCACCGTCCCAAGGATTGACCAACGGAGTTCGATGGAATGTTTGCGTCCCGGCCAAAAGTAGTATCGGACCTTTTTGCTTCGATGACAGCCGGGAAGCGATAATTATAAGAAGTTCTCCCTTGCTATTGCTCCTCACAACTATCTCATACCATGTCAGGTCCGTTACCTTCGTCGATAGAGGTGTGCATTGTTGGTGCTGGCCCGAGCGGGCTTGCGTGTGCTCTCGGCCTCGCAGCACGCAAAATTCCTTTCGTCATAGTCGACGCTCTGGAGGCAGGACATAACAGCTCGCGCGCGGTGGGTATGCACGCGAGTGCACTAGAGGTGAGCCTATCCATCCAATGTCGGTATCGAATTCTTTGGCCGTCGCTGACCATGCTCAACACAGGCCATCAAAACGGTGCATCCCCAGTTGGCTGACCGACTTGTCTCTGCCGGTATACAGTCCAAGGGTTTTACGGTCATCGACTTGCACGAGCGGCTCCTGTTTCACTTGCGAATGACGGAGTTGGCGGCGTACACCAAATACGCGTTCATGCTGCTCATTCCGCAGCATACAGCGGAGCACCACATGCGCGAGTACATTCTGGGCGGGGGGAACAGCATCCACTGGAATAAGCGCGTCATTGGCGTGAAGGAAGCGGCCGATGGCGTGCAGTACGAGCTGCGATTTGAGTCCGGGGAGGCCCTGACGGCGCGGTACCTCATCGCGGCGGACGGCTCCAAGTCATTCCTACGGACGTTTGCCGGTATCCCCTTCATAGATCCTTATACGAAGAAAGTGGCCGAACCAGGGAAGAACGACTTGTCGTTCGTGGTCGCGGACGTCGTTTTTGCATCGCCGCTCCCAGCCAACGTGCCCAGGGATGGCCCGCAAGTCATGGTTGGCGCTGGGGGTATGGTGCTAACGGCTCCGATCCTCAGCGAAGACTCTGCCGGCGCATCGGTTCAAAACGACAATCTCTTTCGCCTTTATCTTGGGGTTCCTGACACTCCACCTCGTGCCCCCGACGCGCCGTATCTGCAGGCTATCCTGAACGCACGCGGCCCTGGCTCGCATCTAAAGACACAACCAGTCCCGCAGATTGTCAAAGTCGTGGAAAGCTCGCGGTACCGCACTCGGACGGCGCTGGCGGACCGATACGTGCATCGCGCGGAGGGTGGAGCGTACATTCTCCTCGTCGGTGATGCCGCACATAAACACGGTCCTGCAGGAGGCCAAGGTATGAATATGGGCATCTGCGACAGCATTGAGCTCGCACAGGCTATCGAGGAGCACCGTAAATGTGCGGTGGACGCTGAAAAAGCTGGAGCGCACAAAGCTGTTCAGATTATGGACGCGTACTCCACGCGCCGGCGCACCGTCGCGTTGCGGGTTCTTAATATGGTTGACCACATGACGGAGGTGGAGAAGGGCGGCCAGGGGTGGGGGGCGTACCTGCGCCTCAAGTTTTTGTGGGCGCTCTTCAAGATGCCGTTCATGAATGGCATATTTGCGTGGCAGCTTGGTGGACTGGGGCATGCGAAGAAACCTTAAAGGGTCGTACTTGGAGTTTCCTTTACACCTTATGCTTTTGGGTAATATTTTATTTCAACTTTTGTAACTCATATAGCTGGATATTTTGTACACGCGTAGAATCTGGTTCAAACCAGAACAGCGCTCTTTGTAATTCTCCCTCCTACTCAACCAAGCTCTCCTCTCGAAGAGGATCAAGCCATACCTCAACCGGTGACTGCCGGAGAAAGGTTGAGACGAGATTCTATTGAATAGTGGCACCGAAATAGTCACAAGGTTCTCAGCGTGGCCACAGCGCAAGTATAGGTTTTCTTGGCGCAGTTTACTTAGAAGTTTGGTAAGTTGTGGGGTGAGCACGACTCTAATCACACAAGTAGATTGTAGTGGTTCAAGATAAAAGTGGTTATTGACATAGTACGAAATACATCGGTTTAAATATCCATAGGTGAACAGCCTTCTCGAGTCACTGTGAGTCATAATAAATATTCTCAACTATTCTAAAATGTCCTACAAGATATGCCTGCGCTTCGCTTCGGCGGCCAGCATGGAAAAATTAAATGAATGATTATATTGCATGGTGAAAAATTGAAAATTCAACGGTGCAAAGTAAAAATAACCCCTAAACGGAGCAGACAATGCAGAAACCACCCCTGCACGGTCAGGTTGTCCATGCCGTTAAAGAACAGGTGAGAAAATGAGGCAAGAGGTCGGTCGTCACGAAACTTGAAGTGGAACTTCCAGGAAAACACTAGGAGATTGGTCCCCGAATAATGCATGATAAGGGCCCAAAAAATCACGTGCAAGGATTTTGGAACCAAGCACAGTGTACCACAGCAGACTGGGACAGTAGGCACAGTAGCAGTAACAACGCTAGCCAGTGAATCAAACAGCAGGCAGGTTTCACTTGATGCAGAGTCGTGGCAGCACCAGGGAAGGAGCACTAAATTTCACAGACAGAAAATCTACTGAGGGGGACATTATGGACGAGGATTTTGTTGAGCAAGTACTGATTAACGTGTAGGCTTTATACCAGAAGGCAAGCCTACGCGGCCGCCGTGCCGTGCAGCAGTGAGATATGGAAAGATGCCCCAAATTTGGCCGTTCTCAATGGCAGTTGAAAGCTGTGGTGGCACGAGATTCCCTGCTCTGCAGAGCAAACCAATTTAAGATTGAAGTGCTATTCAACATCTCAAGATCGTAGTCTGCGGCACGTATTCGTCATCCCAGGCCGGCTTGATTTCAATCTCTCGTGTGCAGAAAGAACGGATTCTCCGGGCACCGTGCGAGTGATTTCAAATTGAGGCAGTGTTGATCAGAAGGGTAGCTGCGAGCACCAGAGCGTAGAGAGCGAAATGGAGTAGGCTCGAAGGGGATAGAACCAAACACTCCCCAACGAATTGGGCAGTAAATCTTAATAGAACGGTTAATTAATAGTCGGCCGGTATGGCCAGCGATCACGCATTTACGGAAACGTGAGCCGGTATATATGTGGTCCGTGAGAGGCTTCTGTAGATTATCGTTTCTTCAAAACTATTTTAGCTGAATTGAGCCGCTTTATTGCAACGATGACCCACCTTCTGACCACTCATGTGGCTAGCACTTATGCAAGCGCGGCATTTCAAAACGCCACTTCCATAGAATCCAGGGTTGGAACGAGGCCGGTGCATGCTACGGCGTCACCGAGTGTGACAGCGGTTTGGCTGCATGCCAGGAAATTCCCGAGTCAACGATGAAGCCGGAAGAGAGAAGATGCGTCCCAGTGTTAGAGCGTGCGTGCGGGCCGAGACGTGCGAGATGCTATTCATTTTCAGCCGATTACTTGTGCGAGTGAATTATCGGTGGGCCTAGCCGGGAGTATCATTCATCGTAGATTCCTGAAAACGAATATCCGACGGCCCACCTGCCATTCTCAACCCAGAATTTTCAAAAGTCGTGGCCATCAGTATCATTCGTTCCACCCCAGTACAATACATCTTTGATAATACATACACAGATCGTCCCGTGGAGGTATCCTACATTCAGAATTTATTCAAGCCAAAATCCGATTGACCTCAGATACACAGATCGGCAAAGACGGGGCGGTGGTCGCTTGCGAGTACGCCGTCGTCTGAACGCGCACTGCCGACTTTGTAGCCGGTCGATTGCCTGCGGACTGTCGTCAGGCTGGTTCAGATGGTGAAGGAGAAATAGAAGTAAGGGAAAGACACGCACCACCCTCCATTTCCCCCCGCCGAACAGAAAATCGATCCGACTCCATACGCGTGTGTCGTTGGGAGCAGTGAAGCCCGTGAATGTAGCGTGGTTCGCGGAGACGGCGCGCCGCGGTGTGTGGGCGCGCAGGTCGTGCAGTACGAATGGCGGGGAACTCGGGTCGACGGAGAATTTGGCGGCGAAGTCGCCTGGGAGGGCACCAGGCTGGCGAACGCCGGTCGTGATTTCGTAGGCGCCGGAGTCGCGGCCGTCTGGGGGGCTGCGAAAAATTGATATACCCAAGAAAAAGAAAGGTGAAGGAAGCGAAAAGTTACCTGTTAAAATCCCCCATGACGAACGCGGGGCAGCCGATGGTGACAGCCTCGTACCGCGCTCGCGCGAAGATCATACTCGCAGCGTGGCGGCGCTGCGCCTCGGACTGATCATCCATGTGCGTGTTGAGCACGACAAACTCGTGCCCGCCATTCCGGCGCTGCAGGCGAATTGTCGTGCAGACACGGTGGGAGCCGGCGCCTGGGAAGCGCGAGGGAGTGAAGGACGTATTTCTGGGTTGGCTTGAGGGCCTAAGAGTAAAGGGTAGTACTTACGATGTCCAGAATGAGTCGTACGAGTGGAGAATAAACTCTGACCTGACATAATTGAATGTTAGAATAATCAAATCATGAATACAGAGTCGACGGGGCAAAGGGATTTTGCCGCTGCAATGCCACTGCCGCATGCAGCGGCAATTTATGCGGCAGTCAGCGGCAGTCAGGTTTGTGGTGCATGTTCAACTCGTGTCAAACACAGTATTCTTGGTATCCTAATCACCCAGATGCATCCTCGGGCACTTAATACATCCTGCAGTATTGAGTCTGGTGCAAATCGGTCATCGTGCACGACGTTAAGACATGAGTTGTGACTTCTTGCAGCGGCAGTCAGCGGCAGTTTGGCGGCAGCCAAACACAGGTAAACATACTGCAGCGGCAAAATTGACATTTTGCAGCGGCAGTAGTACTTGTTGCAGCGGCACTTCTTCTTATGTCTGCGGCAATGCAGCAGCAATCTAGCGTCTGTCTGCGGCACTCGTACATCAAGAGATAGCGGCAATGTCGTCTGTCCGCGGCACTTTTCAACCCAAACAGCGGCACTCTTGCTTTCATCTGTGGCAGTCCACAATTTGCTTCAAGCACTACTATCAGAACCACATTTTCAATACATCTCTTTTCTCAAGACCCATCGCTGCTATTCTCCCAATATACCACTGCAGTGCTGCCTTGACATCGTCTCGATATTGCCTCTGTTTCAATTGCTGTCCCGGCCTAGCTTGTTATCGCCATGAAGGCAAGTCTTCATTCTCGACGAAGCTAAGCCCAATTAGTATCGTACCATTACTCGGTGTTCCAACAGCTCTCCATCTTGCAAATTTCACTCCAACACAACCAAGTTGAGCCAACCATTTGTATTCCAGCGTCAGTCTACCATATGTTCAAGTTCAACAACCTGCTGTCTTCTTGACCTCCAAAGGGCAAAAAGCAATGTCACTTTTGTGTTCAATAGCAATCTCGATTATTCTGAGCTGATAGCCTGCCACTACTTGGTAACATCTGCGTCGTGCACATGTTTGCGGCACTTCTGCGGCAACACAGCCACAATGCAGCGGCACTTTTGCATTGCCGCTGCTTCACCATCCAAGAATCCATTTTGGGATTATTGCAAGCAACGACTCTGGTCTATGAACTACACTTCCGGGTAAGTCCAAAAAACCGAGCTTCTACCTTGTAGTCAAGTTATCGGCAAAATTGTCTGCAACTCAGAAACACTGACTGCAGTGCGGCAACCGTAAAACTGGCGCAGTTGCCAATGTTCAAACCCACATAGAGTCTAACTACCCCATTCGATGATATGGTCTCAGAAAATACCACAAAGAGCATTAACGAGCATGGTTTGGCACTCTCGCATCTGCGGCTCTTCAATTTTAATTTCACCATTCGTTGTAGGCTTGCCAATGTGTCTTTTCCAGAGTCAGCATACTTCGAGAGTGACGGTTGCAAAACCATGGTTGTTTCCCATGCCCCGAACTGTGTTTCATCCCACTTACACTTGAATCAGACAACTGGTTCAACCTGAGATTCTGTCAACTGCGTACTCTTATTCTGATCAGAAATTTACACAGCAGCTGGCTTTCCGCTATCTGTATCGTGGCACACGCCAGTATAACAATAACTGCTACTCTCTTATCTGCACGTAATGTCTGCCTGGCAGTCTAGCACGAACTTCAGGAGCTCTTGAATCTTAACGGCGATTTGCTTGGGGATCTGAAGGACGAACGAGTGATCTCGGGCCCCTACGACGGCGATGAAGCTCTCGAGATGATTTTTTTGCTTGTCTCAGGTGAATTGGTGGACATGTCAAAGAGCTTGTTGCGATTCAAAGCAAAGTATGTGGTCTGGGACAATGACTACCGCCCTCTCACCTTTCGCCGTGATGACGAGTCTCGAGTCGAGCCCACTGAACCAATTCTCGTAACGGTAAAGCGGACCGGGCCGCAGGTGATTGATACAGAACCGCTGGGCAAGCGCACAAAGGTTGCTGAAGGGAAAAAGGCCGGGAAGCCAAGGGAGATATCGAAGGGAAATTCAAAACCAATGGGTCAGTCCCAGGCACCGTCTCCACGACGGCTGTGTTCTAAGAAATAGTCCATTATCTTGTTTCTAGTTATCATTGTTGTTTGTCATTCACACATCAACTGAACACGTTCAGAGCGCCTCAGCGAGGTACGTCAGCCAACGAGCTCATTTAATTTGATAGGGAGACGCACTACTCCGCATCATATGCGAAAGATTACCATAATTTGGATGTGTTGAATGACCACGGGATTTCATTGTGAAAACATTGCATTACAGTCAAAGAGAATGACAGCTGCGACCTCGGAGCCGGCGTTGCCAAGGTTGAAAAACTGACAAGCAAAGATGAGGTTGCGACAGTACCTACACAGCGGAAGATAGACAACCGTGGGCGGTAGCGGCACCTAAGCGTAAGAGCACTGCCGCAGGTCGTACCTTGAGCATGCGGCAGTCTGCAGCAACTATAATGGCACAGCGGACTGCCGCAGGTTTGCGCGGCAGTTGTATGCCCAAAGAAGTGCGGGTAGCGGCAGTCAGCGGCAGTGCAAAGCAGTACAGCGGCAGTTTGACTAGTTGCAGCGGCAGTTTGCGGCACTTACATCGGCAAAGCGGCACTTTCCCCATGCCCGAGTCGACGTCCTTTTTGTAGAATACGGGGCTATACTCGCCCGCCTCGACGCCGTCGTCGCGACCCACACCAACCTATTTATACTGTGAGGGAGCTCCTCCGCAGCAACGACCGCAGGGACAAACCCAGTCCCAATCCTCCCCAAAGAGCTCTGCGAGGTCGTACACTTGCCTGACGAGAGCCTCCTGAAACCCAGCCAAGTCTATTCACTCGCCAAGCAGGTGCTCTGCGACGCGCAGGCGCCGGAGGCTCCACGGCTGCTCGCCGCTCTTGCGCAGGTATCCAGGTATGGTGAGGGGGTCTGAGAGGTTATCGAGGGATTGTTGAACTGTGATGTTGTCTGGCCGGGAGTCGTATCGCAAGTTGTACGTTACGAATCACATTGCTGGGTCTGCTATCAGGTCCACGTCATCGATGGTCTTGAGAGACCTTACGATTGGATTGGTCGATCCCGGTTTTGATCTGCCAGCGCGCTAGAATTTGAAGCAGCGCGAGGATAATAAAGAAACACACCTGCATCTGGCCAATGAGAAAGGTCAGTGGAGTGAGAGTGAAGTTGACGGCTATGGGTGCGGCTAGTTGGCGGTCCGGCGCGAGTGATGGGAACACTTGTTGCTTCCGGTTTGCTCCGAACTTCTGTTCCGTGTTCTCATCGCGTTTGTGTACAGAACGACGTGAGCCGGGGGTCGATAGTCCTGGCGATCAGTATCAAACGTCAACAGTTTTTCCTCTTTCCCGTTCTAGACTCTTCTGGCGTTGAATTCTTTAGGCTCCAATGTGGCGCAGTTATTCTTGCATTCACTAACTTCCATGCCGCACACATTCAGATCTGTCGGATAACCCCAATCTCCCGGAACACGGTCCAATCGTAAGTAAAGGCACTCATGAACGTATCACTTAAGATGTCACCCACTCGCCTTCTAAGAGTCTGAGTCTACCCGCCAGACATGTCCGCGTCCTACAGAAAAGATCGTACTATCTCCGTCGGACTCTGCAAAGCTCCTCCCAATCTCTCGAAAGAGGCCTTTGAAAGCAAGGTCGAGACATTCATAAATACCTTGGTTGCTTTGCCTGCAAGCCAGAAGAATTTCGTCAAAGTTGGGACGGCATGTCTTGAGTCTCTGCTCATCTGCATCTGCTCTCACCAATATCGAATGCAGATATTTCAGAACAGGTTCTTCGATGAGCACTTGAAGACTCTGGGACTTCCGGGAGCTGCGCCAGGTGTTTGCTGGATATCGGAGTTTGAGGTACTCATCGCTTCCTGATTTTACGCCGATCTCCGGAATAATATTTTCCTTCAGACCGACGCCAACGTGTTGGAGGTACTAGGATCCCCTTGTCGCTCCAGCCCAATTGCTAACCCTATCTTAGTTCATGAAGGATCCCGAGTGCGCGAGACTAATCCGTGAGGCAGAAGAATTCGGATTCTGTACAGGAACTACCACATTCTTCGCCAATGTCGTTACCTAAATCGAGCCGGATGTCCCACTCTCCCCGGACCGCGATTGAATGCGTGTGATGGCCGCAATGAAAGTGCCTGCGCATCTATCTGCCAGCGAATTCCGGGAGAAGCTCGAGGGCATAGTGGACAGATTCCTCGCGTTGCCGATTGTGGAAAAGAGGGTGCTGAAACATTCGATGGTGCGTAAGCCATATTTTTTACAGTACAGTCTTCATCCCTGCTTACGCGAAAAAATAAAAATAAAAAATAGTACGTTCCAAAACAAAACCTCAGCACCGACCTCCGTGCTCTGGGATTCCCCGCGCCCGAACCCGTAGTCGTGTTGATGCTTGACACCAATGTGAGAGCCCGTTTCTAGCCACGAAGTGTTTCACACATACTGATGTATTTTTTCAGACCGAGCAAAGTCTCGTGGAGGTGGGCGTCTGCATCCTCGTTCATGTCCAAAAAGTTACCCCCCCATCCGGATTTTGAGATGGCGACGCATTCGACCGTGAAGACTCTCGTAGCGGATGCTATACGCGAGTTGAGCATCCACCTAGACAGTTGGATCTTTTCGGCGGACGTGGTGATGAAGATCAATAAATCGTGAAGGGCTCAAGATGCGACACACAGGCGCCGGAGGCTACACTGCTCGCCGCCCTTGCGCAGGTATCCAGGTACAGTGAGGGGATCTGAGAGGTTATCAAGGGATTGTTGAACTTTGATGTTGTCTGGCCGGGAGTCGTAGCGCAAGTTGTACGGTACGAATCGCATTGCTAGGTCTGCTATAAGGTCACGTCATCGACGGTCTCAAGGGACCTGTCTGAATTGGTCGATCCCTGTTTTGATCTGCCAGCATGCTAGAAACTGAAACAGCGCGAGGATAGTAAAGAAACACACCTGCATCTTGCCAATGAGAAAAGATCAATGGAGTGAGAGTGAAGTCGACGGCTATTGGTGCGGCTAATTGGCGGTCCGACGCGAATGATGGGAACACTGGTAACTTCCAGTTTGCTCTGAACTCCTGTTCCGTGTTCTCATCTCGCTTTGAGCCGGGGGTCGAGATTCCTGACGACTGGTATTGAGCGCCGAACTCCTTTTGCCTCTTTCCCGTTCTGACTCTTCTGGTATCGAATTCCTTAGGGCTCTAATGCGGCGCAGTTATTCTTGCATTCACTAACTTCCATGCCGCACACATTCAGATCTGTCGGATAACCTCCAATTTCCCGGAACACGGTCCAATCGTAGGTAAAGGCACTCACGAACCTCTCACTTAAGATGTCATCCACTCGCCTTCTAAGAGTCTGGGTCTCTGAGACTACAAGACATGTCCGCGTCCTACAGAAAAGACCGTACCATCATCGTCGGACTCTGCAAAGCTCCTCACAATCTCTCAAAAGAGGTCTTTGAAAGCAAGGTCGGGGCACTCATAGATACCGCGATTGCTTTGCCTGCAAGCAAGAAGATTAACATCATCAAAATCGAGACGGCATGTCTTAAGTCTCTGCTCATCTCTATCTGCTCTCACCAATATCGAATGCAGATACTCCAGAACAGGCTCCTAGATGAGCATCTGAAGACTTTGGGACTTCCGGGAGCTGTGCCAGGTGTTTGCTGGATAGCGGAGGGTGAGGTACTCTCATCGCTTTCTGGATCCACGCCGATCTCCCTGATAATATTTTCCTTTCAGACCGACGCCAACACGGTGGAGGTACTAGGGTCCCCTTGTGGCTCCAGCCCGATTACTGACCCTATTCCAGGTCATGCAAGATCCCGAGCTCGCGAGACTAATCCGTGAGGCAGAAGAATTCGGATACTGTACGGGAACCACCGCATTCTTCGCCGATGTCGTTACCAAAATCGAGCCGGATGTCCCCCTCTCCCCGGACCGCGACCTGACGCGTGGGATGGCCGCGTTGAAAGTGCCCGCACATCTGTCTGCCGTAGAATTCCGGTATTTCAGCTTAGCTGAAATCTGAACTGAAATATTTACTTTCAGTTGCATTGAAATTCGATTAACCCCATTTCAGTGTGCCTGAAAGTAGAAGTTTCAATATAAATTTCAGCTATGCTGAACATGGAGCTGAAACTAAATATTTCAGATGGACCAAAATGAGAAAGGATACTCGACATTCCAGTTGTGATTTCAGTGCACCTGGTATGCTAAGTATCAGCAGAGCTTTTTCTAGTAATGAAATGAATAGTTTCAGTTCCACTTTTCAGCTGGGCCGATTTGTAAACCAATATTTATCATTTCACATTAGTTTCAGTGCAGCCGAATGTAGAACTGTTTTCAACTAATTTCAGTTTCAACATCAGCTGCACTGAAATTTTCAGAATCAGTTTGAGTTTAGGCTCAGCTGAAGTGCAATTTGAAACTCAGTGTTTCAAATTATGCATCATGAGGCTTGAAATCTGACAATTTCTGGTGTGACTGGGTGCCAACCAAGTGCATTTAACACACTTGTCATCCATGTGGGTTGCTGCCCCCCAGTGTGTCCAGTGTGAAGAATCTGAAATAAAATAAAAAAGTGCTGAAACAGTTGCAAAACTTTCACAAAGTTCTCCAATGAAAATGATTGCAAAACACAAAACATTTTCACCAATATATATTTTCACCAAAAATATTGAAATGCTCAAATAGTGTCGGTTTATCAAGAGGATAGTAAATGAATTAACAAGAACAGTGAAACCTAGGTAACGGGTTCGATGTGCAGAGGAAGCTGGCGCACTCCATCGGCGGTTGTGGGCATCAACGTTATAGCGAGACGAGGCCTAACTGAATCATTCTCAGGGAGAGTCAAGATGTATTTCCTTACGATCGTCACGACAAATACTTGGAGCGTTAGAATCCTGAACAGAAGAGAGCTCAATTGATAAGATTTTTCTTTGGAAATATCAACTTACGCAAAGCGCCAGCCAAGGCACACACCAGGGCCACCTAAGAATGTCAATCTGACGTGAACATATCAATTTGCTGACTGACGGAGAGCAACTCTGCGAGACATACCCGGTTGGGTGGGGCCCAAGAGCTGGTCCTTTGCGGGGTTCCTTCTCAAGCCATCGCGACGGTCGAAAATCACCGGCATCAGGTCCCCAGATTGAAGGGATTCTGACAGCGATTTAATCAGGCAGCGACCAAAAGTACAGTACCCGCCTGTTGTGCCCAGCCATGGCTAGATAGAGACATTGGCCTTTTTTGAAAGGTATATCGAACATCTGAGAACCGGTGGTGGTCGTGATTGGTTGACTGAGTGGCAGAATGCAGTCCTCCGAGGCCACGCGCTCCGATAATGGGAAAGCACAGTACATCCTCAATACCTCCTATGTTGCTATCAGCATTCATGCATCATTTTGGAAGTAGAAATGTTGCGTCTTCACGTTGATTATTGCATTCAATAGGGGTAGATTTTTATAATCGAGATGCTCGCCCAGGCCGGCGGTCTGAATTTCCCGTCGTAGATCTCGCTGATAGTCCGGCATCTGAGCGAGCTTGTAGAGAATCCACCCAAAGGTTGCGCCCTTTGCTCTGCATTAGAATATAACCAACCAAAATCAGAATTCCACTCGCACCGTCGTATCCTGGCCTGCGATCAGCGTAGTGCGCAGGTGCACACCGATCCCTGGGTCAGGAAGCCCACTCGCGTCAACTAGAGCGTCGTTGTTCATTTTGCGCATCGGCAGAAAAGGGAGGTAACAGCGCACCGAACCTACTTAGGAACCCCTCGTGTGCCTGAGCATCACGCATCTGGAAAGCCAGATCGAGGGCCAACTCGTCCGTCATTCTTTTATAGTCCCGAAGAATTCGCGCGGCCTCCATTGGGAGATTCAGCGCTAGACGAAAGACGACGTCCGGAATGTAAGGCAGTGCGGCATCCATGAGCTGCGCAAATTTTGAAGGACTTGAAACAGAGTCCCTAAGTGTAGAGATTGTTGGGCGGCGAAAATTGGTAGCAGAATAGTAGCATACGACAATCTCCTCTGGATCTTCGCCACCTCGCTCTGGCCTTCCAACGAGTTAAACTCGTGACCGAATATCGCTACCAATAATTGAGTTACAGGGAGAATAAGAGCTAAGAGCGAACAAAAAATTCACCTTTGCCATTAATGTCCAGGGTAGCATCATTCAGGGTCGGGAATACATCAACGGTGCTTCCGGCAAAATTTAGAGACTCCCATCGATCCACGAGCTCGAGAGTCTCGGTGTTCTGATTCATTCATGAGCGCAAGGAATCGGACACACCTTTCGACTTGTTTCCTCAACAATGGGGAGGAAAGTGCGGACATTCTTTGCAGAGAACCAAGGGTTCATGATGCCCCGCAAATGCCGATGCGCATCACCTGTCCGTCCGTGTTGTGAGGATGACTGGAAATTCAGAGAAACAGCGACAATACCTGTTGCAAGAAAGACGTTGCCTGGACCGAACAGGACATTTGCGATTTTCTGGTGTGAGTGGCCAAAGACGAAAACGCCGCTGTTGATGATATATTTTGCGGTAGTGGGGTCTGAGATCATCAAACGAGGCTCCTATTTAGGAGAGAATGAGAATGCAGAGTATGAAATATTTAAACGGCCGCTTGCCCCTAAACAGCCTTGTATAGAGTACACTGGGCCATACTTGTTCTGCCACTGAAATTCATTTTCGCCGTATTCCGGTGTGAGGAGCAGTTGAGGCAGATGTCCTAGAGACACATAAAACCGGCGCGTCATAGAATAAAAACAATTGACTCACCGTACGTCCATGACACGTCTTTCGGTCCAGGTATAACCCGACTAAGGCTCCGCCTTGACCACCAACGACGGGAAAAGTAAGTTATGAGTATAAACAGCAAACAAAACACGAGTATATCGTGGTATCGTGCCATCAGCAACGGGGATTCCGTGCAGCCAAGGCGCGGTACATATACTCGTGCAGGTAGGTTAGGACGGTTACGGAGGTATATTTAGTGTTTACAGTCTCACTCGTTCCCTAGATAGTTCAACAGAGCAGCTCTGGGAACCAAATCGAATGGGCCACCGCGTGATTGATAGTACCGCAAACAGCCCAAGGATGTTCCCACTGATCTATTCAATGAATTGGGCTACCCAGGGTAGCCCTAAGTGAAACAGATATCAGAGAAGCTAGTTCCGGCATATATATCAGTTGTTCCAAGGACCAGAGAAAATCATTGAATCCCTCAGCTATCGTATAATTTCGTCCAATTCGATAGCCACGCGTCACGCTCTACTTTTTTATTGCGGCGATAATTTTTTCTAAATTTATCGGAATTCTTTGGTCGCCGGATCGCCAGCGAATTGATCGAAAATATACGGTAGTGGTTCTGCGAAACGCTCACCCAGTACGTTGGCTGTCGCCGAGTCCGGAATCACTATTAAAGGTTCTTCCCGTCCTCATATACCATGTTTCTAAATCCATTATGGGCACCCGTATCTCTCCATGATTCCCACCTGCTCCGCAATTTCAGGCAATCACTAACATCGCATCCTTTTTCCCTGGCGCGTTTGACTTTAACGCAGTTGCTTTCCCGACATTATTCCGCTTCAATGATGCCTGTTCACCTTTTTATGGGTCTCAAGGATTCCGCTATTTCAGTCTAAATTTACGCTCATCTGTTCATCCAGATTTCTGAGCTCAGAACGCATCTGATACCCCTGAATCCACAAAATTGGGCCTTTTATGGTTGTTTTTGTATACGGTCGGCCCGTGTCGCATGCTTCGTTGCATTCATCTCTTCATTCTACTCGGCATTGGCGGAGGTCGGAGAGAATCGACCCAGACAGATATAGTTCGTTATCGGATCGGTATCACACGTATCTACCCCATAGAATTCCTCCAGGACCTCGCATCTGCTCACTGAATGGACTTGGAATGGACTGGCCGGACAACGGCCGCCTTTTTTCCTCGGCGCTTTCAAATGTAGCGTAGTTCTTTTCCCGACATTTCTCCGCTTCAATAATGCCTCGGCACCTTTTATGAGTCTCACGGAGACTCAGCTTAGTGCCGGTTGTGAATTATTCAACTATTTCAGGCTGAAGTCACGCTCATTTGTTCATCTGAAATATGTCGTTATCAAAGTCTCTTGCTCTGGATATGTTACCCTTATCCATATAACCCAGTCGTAGTTTAGCATTTACACTGTAGGAAGGTAGAGATCAAAATAAAATACGGACCTAGAACACATTATCAACGTACCGTCGACGTGGACTTGGGTGACCGTGTTGACCTGGACCTTCCGCGTCATGTCCATTTCAAAATCATCGTTCACCGTCTGGTTGTTTGAGCGCAGACGGAGCTGGACGCTGTCGGCCGTGGTAGGCATTGATACTCCAAATTCTCTCGAAACGGAAGATGCTGCGTTGGAGCGAGAGTTCAAAGTTGCCAAAACAACATTCGAGTACCTTCGGAATGAACTCATTGGCCGTGGGCGGATTGGAGCCGAAAAACACTCACAACTTCCCAAGCATGAATGCACTGCGAGAAAATCCGTTCAGTAAGGCTAGTTTCTGCATGCCAGTGGCGGAGGCTCACGGAATTTCGTCCAAAAATGTGTCCGGATACACGAGGAAGAGCGCCAGTTCAACCCCTGCGGCAATCGCGGTAACGGCACCTGTCTCGACAGTGTGGTAAATGAGCTTTTTGATGATAGAATCGGTGGCCTTCCAAGGGGTCTGTCTTCGGACTTGCCAAAACTGACGCAGGAAAACATCAGGGCAGATCTACGAGAATGAATGGCCAACATACAATTCCAATCATCGTGACCGCAATGAGGATGTCGCAAACGAAACTCCCAATGAGCCAGATCTTGGCTCAGCTTTAATAACAGGTGCTTGTCGCGGCCGAGATTACACCTCACCTTCACTCCGATTGCGAGTTGGACCTGATCCGTGATCTGAGGTGCGAATCCAAACCGCAGGCCATTGACAATTGCGCTGAGGCTTTGCATCAAAGCGGTCTGTAAAAATGGCTCAACGTTCAACCGTTGACGATATAGCGAAAGATATTTACCATTACTATGAGGCAGACGACGATTCGGATGAACGTATTCCTGCCCTTGATGACATAGATTCGCCTAATGAAAATTCTTCAGCTTAAAACTATCGATGAACTGGAAATCTACCATGCGAAAAAAATTTGAACGATACCCGAAACTGCGTTTTCGGTTAGATTTCCAATGTTTGTAATCCGTCCCTCACCAATTCCAGCCCCTACAGGAACACTGAAGCTCGTCCACGGGAGGTTGGCGAACACAGCAGAATTTCCCCAGCTTGTCACCACGACAGCAAACGAATACTGTGTTGTAAATCCGGTTTGGAACAAATCAAAGGCAAAGAGGGTGTAGACTGAGGCACAAGTCAGATTTGATGAGAATGCTCAATTGCAGAGTCTCACCCAAGGCCTTGATGCCCAAAGTTTCCCTTGGGAACGATATGTGGAACAAGTCTACATCTCCGTTGAGCATGATTTATACGAAGGCCACGATGGCTTGACTCGCAGACTTGGAGAGTGAGCAAACCAAGCAGACCCCAGTTTAACTGGGTCCCGATGAGCTATGGAATTGGTTAGCCTTTCGGAGTTTCTGCAGAACGAGATTGAATGCACAATTGGACCGACACTGAAACGGTATCAGGAAAATCAACACGGAGGGGATGGCCGGGTCTCACAACAAAGTGGCATCCATTGTGAAATTTTGTGGTTAGAAGTCGGCGGCGACCCCGCGTCTAAATGGAAGGATGTTGTATGGGACATGGTCAATCAGAAGCACCCAAGAACCCAAGACAAGATCGGCAGGAGGAGCGACTGCACGGAGCAGTCGTTTGTGTCACGCAAGGTTTGATTCTCCCGCTGATCATCCACTGTTGAACAGCCTTTCCTACGATGATGGACCATAGAATATGATAAGAACAAGATAGAACACATATCGATCCGAATTCTTTTTCCCGTGGCGCGGGCCGCCGTCGGCATATCTATCATCATTGTTGAATTGCGACCCGAAAATACCGCGTGGGAGTCATTGTTGATCTAGGTAAAAGGATCCACTACATGGAATGGCGTAAATTGAGATCTTACACAGCCAGGGTATTGCGTGTATTAAAGTACCAGTTATAATAGACAAGAAAACTGCAACACAGAAACTTGATCGCGATGCTGGGGGTCGCCGTTAGCTCTATGATCCTCCCCAACCTTCAAACTCACTGCACATTCCCTTTCCGCAAGAGCCGCTATCATAAATTTCTGTCGGCCAAAACCAAAGCATGGTTCTTTCGCGGCCGAGCCGAGGACTTTAAAATGCAATGTGCCACGTTCAAAGGCCTAAAACCTGCGCTCCTCGCCGCCGTCAGCTATCCCACTGCGGGTTACCCACAATTGCAACTCTGCAGCGACTTTTTGACTTACTTCTTTTTCCTGGACGATCTCTCGGACGAACTGGACAAGGCTGATACGAAATCGGTTGCGGACGTCGTACTGAACTCACTCTACCATCCTTACACGTACCGCTCGTCGACCAGAATTTCCGAGATGACGAAGGAGTGAGCTGCCCAGCATTACATAATCTTTGACGAACAGTGTTGCTCATTTTTTTTTTCTTTTAGTTTGGTGAAGCGGATCGCGAAGACAGCGACCATTGGGGTCCAGCACCGCTTTGTTGAAACATTCAACCTCTTTTTCCAAAGCATCCACGACCAAGCGCAAGCACGCACCAGTGGTGGAATCCCTACCCTTGAAGAGTATATTATGCTGCGGCGGGATACTTCTGGTTGCAAAACCTGTTGGGCACTAATCGAATGTGGTGTGGTCCCTGAGTTCGTTTTCAACGATTTCTTATCCATCATTCCAGATGCCAATAATCTTGATATCCCGGAAGAAGTCCATGAGCACCCGGTCATTCGTGGTCTCTCTGATAGCGCTAATGATGCGGTAGCATGGGCCAATGTGAGTCCCTGCTCTATTTTCTTCTCAACTTGTACTAATTTGGGCTCCAGGATCTATACTCGTACAAGGTTGAGAGTTCACGCAACGATACCCACAACATGGTGGTCGTGTTGATGGATAAACGTAACCTCGATTTTCCCCAGGCTGTCGACCTGGTGGGGAAAATGTGCGAGGAGGCAATCAACAGATTTAAAACATTACAGACGCAGGTACCATCGTGGAGAACGGGAATCGACGAGGATGTGGCACGGTACATACAGGGAATGGCGGACTGGATGGTTGCGGTCTCAGTGTACTGGTCGTTTGAGACCGAGAGGTACTTTGGCAAGGCCAACAAGTCAGTGAAAAGTACCCGAGTTGTGCAGCTGTCGCAACATTGATTCATTCCTACTCCAGTTGACCTAATTCAGAGGCTTATGTAATACTACCTACCTACCTTATGAAATGAAGTCAAAGTTTACACTGCGTTCCAGGGCCATGTCTGCATAGCGGTGCGGACATATGTGGATTAGTTGCAGATCCCGCGCCGTGTGGACTGTGGGATACATACTGTGCCGACGTTAGATCCACCGAATTGGTCACTCATTCGTAGACTAAGGTTAGAACTTGGTCGCAGGCATTTCGGAGTTACTTCGGGGTTTATCAAAATGTGGCGTTTTGACCCATGACGCCATGCCAACATCAACCGGCAAATCAGCCCCAGATCCTTGCCTGTCCAAGAGATGTTCAGAGCCCACGGGATGCTGGGAAATATATGGGGAGATCGACATAGTGCGTGGACGCACGAATCTGTAGAAATGTGTGGACGGGGGTCGTACACAACATGTGTAGACGACCCCTTGGAACGCAGTGTTACCTTGTTCGTAATGCAAATAATTTGAAACCAGATTTTCTCGCTGCAAGGCATACCATTGTGAAGACGACTATTCATTCAGGTCATCACGGGACGGTGACGGTCTTCAATATCTATTGCATACCTGTTATTTTGAAATGTTCCCCTATTGCTTCGATTTTACGAACAGGTGGAAAGTTCTGCGATCCTCCGGTCTCAAAAATATCATTCCATGGCGTCGGAAATCAATGAGTATCTTGTCCATCTTGGCCAGGGACATCTTCGCCAATTCAAAAGGATGACCGATTTGCCGCCAATCGTCTCTGTACCGATAATGAAGCAGAATTCAGTCCAGCCCGTGGGGCCGTGGAGACAGGATGGAGCCCATGCGAAAGATTCGAGTTGTTCTATTACCTCTATTTTTGAAAGAATCAGCAAGACAGTATAGTCCTTAATCAGACTCGGAAACTGACCGGGACGTTCGGGAACAGTTATTGCGCCTTTACCCGGGCGGCGATTAGGATCATGAGCGCTAGGAATTCTCAGGGAACATGCAGGCAAGGACACCTCATGAAGTTCTTCTCCCAAACCTGTCCTCCCACACTCGTGGGCCATACCCCCTGCAATTCATTGTAAATCCTTTCAGTGGAATTCCAACAATTTGATTACAATACACAAAAGGTGCTCTTTCTCGGAGCCAGTACCAGCATTGCCTATATGAGTGCAGCTCACCGAGATGTCGCGCAGGATAGATTGGCTTGACCGTCCTCGGGAAGCTTCTTCAGGATCCTCACAGTATCAGCTACCATCTCCCTGCTTTGGTAAGAGACCCCTTCAAAGCCAGAAAACTTGAAGCCTTTGGCGTTGCGCCGGTAATCGGTGATAATTCGAATCTGGACTTGTTCGGGGCACGGCACGGCTTCAGAATAGACAAACAGAAACTGGTTCATTGCACAGCATGATCAAAAATTTTCAAGCTTCGTCACGATATCCGCACTGAAATAATGGCTCCCGTCCTGAAAGCCGAGATCTTGATTAATTTCTGCGGCAAGCTTTCCAGCGTCGGCGTCGTTGGCAAGCTGTAGCGTCTCAGAGTCCGGCAGTGAGTGAATGGAGCACAATACATACCTCCTTCAAGAGATCCCAGCTCTGAATGGTTGCGTAAGAAAGAATTCATCAGAAATGTCAAGACGAAATACCTGGCTCTCAAGCAGCGTGACCATTGTGCGTTCAGGTGCCGGGATACCTAGCGCCTCCAGATGAGTGTCCATGCTACGATCTTGTAGCCACTGACAGGGATGTAAGCTCTCTGGTTCGCAAAAGATCTTTCCACACAATGAACTTACTACTGTGTGTTTGAGCAGGCACCTCTCGGTAGCTGGCAGAGCTACGAAACGATCCATGATGTCGTTAAACTTGCGCTCGTAGCTAGATGTGGACATATTCGGCGGTATCTTGAAGATCCCAACGACGGAGATACTTGGACCAAAGCTCGACCTGTCGATGCGAGTGACGGCGTCGGCCAGGAAGATACAAGGTCCTCTTTCGGGTTGCAATTCTTCAGCGCCGGAAACCAACTTGTAGGTTTCGGGGTGTGTCAGAAACTGTAACAAGTCGGGAAGTGTCAAATCTCGTTAAATGAGTGGAACATACTGCCGCCGTACTATCTGCAGTCTGGGTAGAATATTGTCAATAGTTGGCTGAAACGCAGAAGTGCGTCAACCCACCTCCCACTCTGCCGTAATTATCACGGTAGCCAGTGAATCCGACAAATTTCCCGAGAGTCCATTCGTCTGGAGTCCGTTATTCTGGCATATCTGGATGCGACAGTCCCATCAGCGAGCGACGGGCCACGACGTAATTCAGACCATGCCGCTTTTGATTACGTTGTTCTGCACACCGGGGAGCGCAAGGAGGTCACCCAGCAGTGCGTCCCAACGGTCCTTAAACTCTGTTCCGGAGACATTAGGAGGTGCTCGATGAATGCCGACGCTGAGCACACGGTCTTTCCTGACAGGGGCCGACATGGGACAGTAAGTGGAGGATAATTGGATGGTAAGGCCAGCGATCACGCATTTATGGGAACGTGAATTGGTATGTTTGTGGTCCTTGAGAGGCTTCTGTAGATTATCGATTCTTCAAAACTGTTTTAGCTGAGTTGAGCCGCTTTGTTGCAGCGTTGGCCCACCTTCTGACCACTCATGTGGCTAGCACTTATGCCGACGCGGTATCTCAAAACGCCACTTCCCAGGGAATCCAGAGTTGGAACGAGGCCGGTGCATGCTACGGCATTACCGAGTGTGACAGGGGTTTGGCTACATGCCAGGAAGTCCCTGAGTCAATGATGAAGCCGGAAGAGAGAAGACTCGTCCCAGTGTTAGGGTGTGTGTGCGGTTCGAGACGTACGAAATACTTATTTATTTCCAGCCGATTACTTGTGTGAGTTAGATATCTGTGGGCCTAGCCTAGAATATCATCCGTCATCAATTCTTGCAAACAGATATTTAATATCCGACGGCTCACCTGCCATTCTCAACCCAGAATTTTCAAAAGTTGTGGTCATCAGTATCATTCGTTCCATCTCGGTACAATGTATCTTTGATAATACATACACAGATCGTCGTTATCCTACACTCAGTATTTATTCGAGCCAGAGCGACTTCAGATACACAGATCGGCAAAGACGGGGCGGTGGTCGCTCGCGAGTACACCGTCGTCCGAACGCGCACTGCCGACTTTGTAGCCGGTCGATTGCCTGCGGACCGTCGTTAGGACTGGGTCAGAAGGTAGAGAAAGAGAAAGAGAAAGAGAAAGAGAAGTAAGGGAAAGACACGCACCACCCTCCATTCCCCCCACCGAACAGAAAGTCGATCCGACTCCACACGCGCGTGTCGTTGGGCGCAGTGAAGCCCGTGAAGGTCGCGTGATTCGCGGAGACGGCACGCCGCGGTGTGTGCGCGCGCAGGTCATGCAGTACGAATGGCGGAGAACTCGGGTCGACGGAGAATTTGGCGGCGAAGTCAGCTGGGAGGGGGCCAGGCTGGCGAATGCCGGTCGTGATTTCGTAGGCGCCGGAGTCGCGGCCGTCTGGGGGGCTGTGGAAATTTGATATACGTAAGAAAAAAGAAAGGTGAAGGAAATAGTTACCTGTTGAAATCTCCTATGACGAACACGGGGCAGCCGGTGGTGACAGCCTCGTACCGCGCTCGGGCGAGGATCATGCTCGCAGCGTGGCGGCGCTGCGCCTCGGACTGATCGTCCATGTGCGTGTTGAGCACGACGAACTCGTGCCCGCCGTTCCGGCGCTGCAGGCGAATTGTCGTGCAGACACGGTGGGAGCCGGCGCCTGGGAAGCGCGACGGAGTGAAGGGCGTATTTCTGGATCAGTTTGAGTGCCCAAGAGCATGTAAAGTAAGGGGGAGTACTTACGATGTCCAGAATGAGTCGTACGAGCGGAGAATGAACTCTGACCTGAGATAATTGAACGTTGAGATAATCAAACCATGGATACAGTCGACGTACTTTTTATAGAACACGGGGCTATACTCGCCCGCCTCGACGCCGTCGTCACGACCCACACCAACCTATTTATAGTGTGAGGGAGCTCCTCCGCAGCAACGACCGCAGGGACAAACCCAGTCCCAATCCTCCCCAAAGAGCTCCGCGAGGTCGTACACTTGCCTGACGAGAGCCTCCTGAAACCCAGCCAAGACTATTCCCTCCCCAAGCAGGTGCTCTGCGACACGCAGGCGCCGGAGGCTCCACGGCTGCTCGCCGCTCTTGCGCAGGTATCCAGGTGCGGTGAGGGGATCTGAGAGGTTATCGAGGGATTGTTGAACTGTGATGTTGTCTGGCCGGGAGTCGTATCGCAAGTTGTACGTTACGAATCGCATTGCTGGGTCTGCTATCAGGTCCACGTCATCGATGGTCTTGAGAGACCTTACAATTGGATTGGTCGATCCCGGTTTTGATCTGCCAGCGCGCTAGAATTTGAAGCAGCGCGAGGATAATAAAGAAACACACCTGCATCTGGCCAATGAGAAAGGTCAGTGGAGTGAGAGGGAAGTTGACGGCTAAGTATTGATGCGGCTAATTAACGGTCCGGCTCGAGTGATGGGAACACTGGCTGCTCCGGTTTGCTCCGAACTTCTGTGTGTTCTCACCTCGCTTTGTGAACAGAACGACATGAGCTGGGGGTCGATATTCCTGAGTATCGAACACACGCCGACCTGTTTGGCCTCTTTCCCGTTCTGACTCTTCTGGCGTCGAATTCCTTAGGGCTCTAATGCGGCGCAGTTATTCTTGCGTTCACTAACTTCCATGCCGCACACATTCAGATCTGTCGGATAACCTCCAATCTCCCGGGCAGACCAATCTTAGGTAAAGGCACTCACAAACCCTCTACTTAAGACGTCACCCACTCGCCCTCTGAGAGTCGAGACTACCCACCAGACATGTCCGCGTCCTACAGAAAAGACCGCACCATCTCCGTCGGACTCTGCAAAGCTCCCCCCAATCTCTCAAAAGAAGCCTTTGAAAGCAAGGTTGGGGCATTCATAAATACCTTGGTTGCTTTGCCTGCAAGCCAGAAGAATTTCATCAAAGTCGGGATGGCATGTCTGGAGTCTCTGCACACCTGGATCTGCTCTCACCAATATCGAATGCAGATATTTCAAAATAGGCTCTTAGATGAGCACTTCAAGACTCTGGGACTTCCGGGAGCTGCACCAGGTGTTTGCTGGATATCGGAGTTTGAGGTACTCTCATCGCTTCCTGGTTCCACGCCGATCTCCGGAATAATATTTTCCTTTCAGACCGATGCCAACGCGTTGGAGGTACTAGGATCCCCTTGTCGCTCCAGCCCAATTGCTAACCCTATCCTAGCTCATGCAAGATACCGAGTGCGCGAGACTAATCCGTGAGGCAGAGGAATTCGGATTCTGTACAGGAACTACCACATTCTTCGCCGATATCGTTACCTAAATCGAGCCGGATGTCCCCCTCTCCCCGGACCGCGACCTGACACGTGGGATCGCCGCGTTGAAAGTGCCCGCACATTTATCTGCCGAAGAATTCCGGAGAAGCTCGAGGGTATTGTGTACAGATTCCTCGCGTTGCCGATTGTGAAAGAGTAGGGCTCTAATCACTGCGTTTTCTGCTAGATATCTGACCGTGAGATAGCCCTGAGATAGCTCGTATATCTTGGCCTATCTCGACCTTGAGATAATTGAACTATATGAACGAGATAGCACTTAGAAAGATAATTATTATTTAGCTATCCTGCGGCGAGATAGATCATCTATACAGGCCAATTTTCACTCGAGATAGATTGACTATCTCAGATATCTCAGCCAAGGACACATGATGTTCGGGGATAATTTATATATCTCACCTGTCTCAACGAAGGGATAGTTGACATCCAGATATAGTTAGCGACGTGATTGCGAGAGTCAGATAAGATTATGGCTCCAGTTAGATAAAATAACAGCTAATTAGATTGGAATGAATTGGATCCCACCACCGCCACCTGCCTGTCGCTCTGCCCTTCAATTAATCCAGAAATCAAGGACCCCATACATGGAGAAAACTGCACAATGTCTTCGATCGGGGTTCCAACCTGAGAGAAAAAAAATGAGACTAGACGAGATGAGCACCAGTGTGATAAATACCGCGGCAGCACAGGCCCATGTGAGCAAGCTGGCTGAGAAGATTTCCTATTGCAGAACGAATAAACACACCAGCAAGAACACGCAATTACGCACTCACCGCATTTTCAGGCAACATGGGAGTCCATCCGCAGAGGAAGTTGGCCAAGAAACCGCGATCGTGCTCAAAACCCCCAGGGTTATAGTAGCCAATCCAAAGCGGCACAAAATCTTCGTCTTTGAACCTGATGAACGTATTGAGAAGCGCGACCGAGCTGTTGCAATTGGCGGCAGAGAAACCGGATTCGGCAGGAATCTTGACATGCATCCAAAGCTTGTGGGTGTCTGGGTCGCGAAAGTATGGATGTTCCAGCGCCTTTGTAGAGATCAGAATTGAATTGAGAAATGAGAAAGACCACAGACCGTATTATGAGTGACCTAGCCTATGTAGCAAGCTACTTCGGACGCGGCGACGGGGCTGTCCAGGTACGTGCTGACCCAACCAGTAGCATCCGTATGGAGGGTAACCCAAGAATCGAGAGGCTTGAAAGTGGCAAGGCACTCTGCATGACACAGTACTTGAGCACGCACCATTGAGGCAGTCGGACGAGCAGAGGAAAGTTCGAGGTTTCTTGGTGTACGTGGCGGGTATAGAGAGATGAGGGACTTCGAACAAACTCGCGAGAGTTGCCCATTTGTAGCTAGCATTTCAATGCTCGGGTGTATACGAGATAGCTTAACTTGCTGAACAAGATAGTTTACCTTTCTCATCTATATGCATTCAGGATAGCTGAGGTAGCGGTGTTGAGATAAGTTGGAGAGGAAAACGAAATATCAATTCGAGATAGGTGGGATGGGCCAGCTATATGACGCGGGATAGCCACCAGATATTTGAAATATCCGCAATCCAAGATAGTTAGGCTAGCCCTAGGCTATCCCCTGCGCGATAGGTGGGATAGTTGGGATAGGTTTGGCTCTAGGTAATAATAGATGGCCTATCTCACCTATCTAACCCCCAACTTAGTTTAGAGAAAACGCAGTGAATCCGTAAGACCCGTACTACGGAACGGGTAATTACGGCCGTCGGGGGTGTGACCCGTCCCGTAACCGTTCCGTACAGTCTGGGTCGAGGGCCTCCTACGGACGGGTTCCACCCGTATACGGGTTACGGCCGTAGGCTACGGCCAACTTGTTCACAGCTCGTCAATCACGTCAAATTACCATATATAGCATGCCGAACCAAAATTTTTGACACTGTCTTGCCTTTTTTGGCCCAAAAGTCGAAAGTCACTGTCAAACCTTCAATATTGTTCAATTCCTCACCTGTAACGTGAGGAATCGGCTGTAATATTGTAGCACATCGCCATACAAGGACCTATGGCGCTGATGTCTGATGGTCACCCGTGAAACCCATACACGGACGTATACGGGTGCCCCGCCTACGGGTCTACCCGTTCCGTACCCGACCCGTAGAAAAGTCTGCTCAAGTGCTGTACGGACGGACCCGTAGCCGTAGCCACGGCCCGTGAACCCGTCGGCTACGGGTACGGGTTAGAGCCCTATGAAAGAGAGGGTGTTGAAGTATTCGATGGTGTGTGGCCCACATGTTCTGTGGTCTTAACCCCTGCTTACATGGAAAGAAAAAACAGTATATTCCAAACGAGAAGCTCAGCACCAACCTCCGTGCTCTGGGATTCCCCACGCCCGATGTGGAAGTGCGACTTGCCATGCTCGTCGCCTTCCCATCCCGTTCTGTTCCGAGCTGTCAACCGGATTAGGAAACACCGTCGCACTTCTTTATGTTTTACCTCCCCGCTACGCCATTTCTTTTGATTACACAAGTACTCTCACTTTTTCTATTCTATTCGTGTCCAGGACCTCTCATCCCTCAAGTCTACATTATTCTTCATCTTCACGCTCAGAGGGATTCGACGGCGATCAAGAACAACGTAACCACCTCACGCCTCGAGGACGGACATAGTGCTTGTTTTGGTCGGACGGCGATTTCCGTAACGTTACCCCCTCGGTTTTCACATCCCTTTTCGTGCGTTCTTCAGTAGCAATCTCGACGCAAAGGTTACCTCCAATGCCGCTGTTCGCTCGGATCACGCCGGGGATTGACTACGAGACGGACTGGGCACCCGTACTCGACGCTGTTGCGGGGCAGCATGTCTCCCTATTCGTCTTTGCGTGTCCCCCGGCGTTCAGTGTGTTGAGGAGTTGACTTAGCCGAGGGATTTACCACGGCCATTTTACGTACATTCCATCGTTTCATGTACCTTCTCACATTTCGCTTGCGGGCTCCGGTGTCCCACGAGAACGGGAGCAGCCGTCCCCTGATGTATCTTCCTTCTCTCTCTCATACCACCACCATAATCGACACTTTCACTCGGATTCCTCGTGTCTCAACTCAATTTTGCTTGAAGATTGAACTAAATATTTCATACATTCTTTCGTACTAAATCTCCGACCTCTAGAGCTCATATCTTCCACGGCGTCATCGGGGTTTTGTTCTACGGCTCAGCGTCATTCCGGCACGACCTTGACACCAACTCGGTCTACCAGCAGACCCATTTTCCCTTCTTCACCGAACCCGTAGTCGTGGTGATACTTGACACCGATGTGAGAGCCTGTTGCTGAGCACGATTTTTTTCACACATACTGATGTATTTTCTCAGACCGAGCAAAGCCTCGTTGAGGTGCGCGTCGGCATCCTCGTTCATGTCCAGAAAGTTACAACCCACCCGGATTTTTAGGTGACGACGGATTCGACCGTCAGGACTCTCGTAGCGGATGCTATACGCGAGTTGAGCATCCACTTAGACAGTTGGATCTTTTCAGTGGACGTGGTGATGAAGATCAATAAATCGTGAAGGGCTCGAGAGAGATGTCGTAATCCTGCGAGTGGATTCCAGTATCATACCTCGAAAGAGATACTCACCGGTCCTACTCCGTCGCAATGTGCCACTAAATTCTCATGCAGTCAACATGTAATTTTGGTTTGCTTCTCTGTTTAGTCTTTTTACCATCATGACGTTTGACCCATTTAAACAAAAGTGTATCCCTGTAAGGCTGGGACTTATTTTCTGTAATCCAAACTCAACATTGACTTCGCATATGAGCAATGTTGTTGTATTTCCAGGAAACTCAAGATCTTACTATATCTATTCCGTCTTGTTGAGACATTCCTACATTCACAAAGAGATATCGCTGATGTCTCGGGGGTGTTCTTGTTCTTTCCTCAACAATCACAATAGAATTAGGTGCGCCATCACCGTCACCTGCATGAAATTGTTCATCCACGGGCCTGCGTCACTCGTCACCTGAACCTTTGATCAAAACAGTCAGTAGTCCATAATTATTGATGCTACAACCAAGGAACTCGAACTTTAACCAAGCCTAATTGTCTTACGTAGACTCTGTTTCCCGAAGGTATCAATTTCCATTGTCTTTCTTCAAGCCCAGATTTATTCCACATCACCGGATCGAACTCAGAGCCATAGCAGGCCAGTGGAGTCGAATCTATTACTCTCTCTGGTAGGCTACAAATTACCGTGCTTCCTGGGGTAATCTTCGACCCCCCTTGTGTTCGGTTTATCAAGAGGATAGTAAATGAATTAACAATGACAGTGAAACTTAAGTAACGGGTTCGATATGCAGAGGAAGCTGGCGCACTCCAGCGGCGGTTGTAGGCATCAATGTTATAGCGAGACGAGGCTTAACTGAATCATTTTCAGGGAGAGTCAAGACATATTTCCTTACAATCGTCACGACAAACACTTGGAGCGTTAGAATCCTGAACAGAAGAGAGCTCAATTGACAAGGCTTTTCTTTGGAAATATCGGCTTACGCAAAGCGCCGGCCAAGGCACACGCCAGGACCACCTAAGAATGTCAATCTGACGTGAACATATCAATCTGCTGACTGACGGAGAACAACTCTGAGACATACCCGGTTGGATGGGGCCCAAGAGTTGGTCCTTTGCGGGGCTCCTTCTCAAGTTATCGCGACGGTCGAAAATCACCGGCATCGGATCCCCAGATTGAAGGGATCCTGACAGCAACTTAGTCAGGCATCGACTAAAAGTACAGTACCCGCCTGTTGTACCCAGCCATGGCTAGATAGAGACATTGGCCTTTTTTGACAGGTATCTCGAACATCTGAGAACCGGTGGTGGTCGTGATTGGTTGACTGAGTGGCAGAATGCAGTCCTCCGAGGCCACGCGCTCCGATAATGGGAAAGCACAGTACATCCTCAATACCTCCTACGTTATTATGAGCATTCATGCATCATTTTGGAAGAGAAATGTTTGTTGGTTTCAGCCTACGCTGCGATCCATACCGGGCGAAGTCGGGTTATCTCGGACCTGAGTGACCGTCAGTGACGTGACTTCGGACCATATGTACTGTGACGTGACGCGTCTCACCTCTCACTTGTTGCCATTACGGTGCATTTGAGAGGTATGTTCGTTCGCTCATTCCATACATTAGACACTCATATATTTTACCTTAGAATATCGCTAATAGTGTCGTATAGGATCTGATAATGTTGCGTCTTCACGTTGATCATTGCATTCAGCAGGGGCAGATTGTTATAGTCGAGATGCTCGCCCAGGCCGGCGGTCTGAATTTCACGTCGTAGATCTCGTTGATAGTCCGGCATCTGAGCGAGCTTGTAGAGAATCCATCCAAAGGTTGCGCCCTTTGCTCCACATTAGAATATAACCAACCAAAATCGGAATTCTATTCGCACCGTCGTATCCTGGCCCGCGATCAGCGTAGTGCGCAGGTGTACACCGATCTCTGGGTCAAGAAGTCCACTCGCGTCAACTAGAGCGTCGTTGTTCATTTTGCGCATTGGCAGAAAAAGTAGGTAACAGCGCACCGAACCTACTTAGGAACCCCTCATGTGGCTGAGCATCACGCATCTGGAAAGCCAGATCGAGGGCCAACTCGTCCGTCATTCTTTTATAGTCCCGAAGAATTCGCGCGGCCTCCATTGGGAGATTCAGCGCTAGACGAAAGACGACGTCCGGAATGTAAGGCAGTGCGGCATCCATGAGCTGCGCAAATTTTGAAGGACTTGAAACAGAGTCCCTAAGTGTAGAGATTCTTGGGCGGCGAAAATTGGTAGCAGAATAGTAGCATACGACAATCTCCTCTGTATCTTCGCCACCTCGCTCTGGCCTTCCAACGAGTTGAACTCATGACCGAATATCGCTGCGAATAATTGAGTTACAGGGAAAATAAGAGCTAAGAGCGAACAAAAAAATCACCTTTGCCATTAACGTCCAGGGTAGCATCATTCAGGGTCGGGAATACATCAACGGTGCTTCCGGCAAAATTTAGAGACTCCCATCGATCCACGAGCTCGAGAGTCTCGATGTTCTGATTCATTCATGAGTGCAAGGAATCATGGACACACCTTTCGACTTGTTTCCTCAATAATGGGGAGGATAGTGCGGACATTCTTTGCAGAGAACCAAGGGTTCATGATGCCCCGCAAATGCCGATGCGCATTACCTGTCCGTCCGTGTTGTGAGGATGACCGGAAATCCAGAGAAACAGTGGCAATACCTCTTGCAAGAAAGACGTTGCCTGGACCGAACAGGACATTTGCGATTTTCTGGTGTGAGTGGCCAAAGACGAAAACGCCGCTGTTGATGATATATTTTGCGGTAGTGGGGTCTGAGATCATCAAACGAGGCTCCTATTTAGGAGAGGATGAGAATGCAGAGTATGAAATATTTAAACGGCCGCTTGCCCCTAAACAGCCTTGTATAGAGTACACTGGGCCGTACTTGTTCTGCCACTGAAATTCATTTTCGCCGTATTCCGGCGTGAGGAGCAGTTGAGGCAGATGTCCTAGAGACACATAAAATCGGCGCGTCATAGAATAAAAACAATTGACTCACCGTACGTCCATGACAGGTCTTTCGGTCCGGGTATAACCCGACTAAGGCTCTGCCTTGACTACCAACGACGGGCAAAGTAAGTTATGAGTATAGACAGCAAACAAAACCCGGGTATATCGTGGTATCGTGACATCAGCAACGGGGATTCCGTGCAGCCAAGGCGCGGTACATATACTCGTGCAGGTGGGTTAGGGGGGCTACAGAGGTATATTTAGCGTTTGCAGTCTCACTCGCTCCCTAGATAGTTCAACAGAGCAGCTCTGGGAACCAGATCGAATGGGCCACCGCGTGATTGATAGTACCGCAAACAGCCCAAGGATGTTCGTAGTGATCTATTGAATGAATTGGGCTGCCCAGGGTAGCCCAGAGTGAAACAGATGTCAGAGAAGATAGTTCCAGCGTATACATCAGTTGTTCCAAGGACGGGAGAAGATCATTGAAGCCCCCAGTTATCGTATAATTTCGTTCAATTCAATAGCTACCCATCACACTCGACCTTTTTTTATTGCGGCAATAATTTTTTTATATTTATCGGAAGTTTTTGGTCGCCGAAAAGTCGGATCGCGATCGAATTGATCGAAATTATACGGTAGTGGTTCTGCGAAACGCTCACCCAGTACACTGGCTGTTGCCGAGTCCGGAATCGCTATCAAAGGGTCTTCTCGTCCTCATATACCATGTTTCTAAATGCATTATGAGCATCCGTATCTCTTCGTGATTCCCACCTGCTCCACGATTTCGGACAATCCCTAAAATCACACCCTTTTCCCCTGGCGCGTTCGACTTTAACGCAGTTGCTTTCTCGGCATTATCAACCGTACTATTAAGATTTAGTGCCCAATTCATTGGGGACTGTTTGGCCCTATCTCCTTCTGCTACCTCCATTTTGTTGTTTCTGCTCTTCAGGTCGATTTCTACAGCCTTTTGAGGTTGTCTTTCCCATCAAGTCCTCATTCCTTCTTCCATTCCACACTTCACGGATGCAAAAAGCTGTAGAGCAGTCAAATTCAGTCAAGCCGAGGTGATGAATGCGTACCGTGGCTCTAGCGTTGAACCGCAAGCTGCGGAATTATGTCGGGAAGATATTAATAGCCTTGACACTGCTTCCAAGAGCCTTTTGGTCCGAGAGTCCCCTTGAAAGACCTTGGAAGGCCGTTGGTAGGTAGGTAGGTAGATAGAATTACAAGGCTTTTTAAAGGGCGACTCTCGGATCAAAACCACCTGGCCCAAGGCGTTCCAATCACGTTCAATTTACGTTTTTTTTCCGACATTAGTCTAAATTGGGCTGATCATGCATAGCAGCCGCAACAAGGGATTCAAGTGCTGTTGAAAACATCCAAATCTGGCGCATCTTTCACACTGTGGTCACGTATCCCTTCGACATTGCTTTCTGGTATAAAGCGGATGCTGTTAGAAACTCTCCACCCCCAGTTTCTGCCCCATTATCTTTTCCCGCCTGTGTCAAGTTGAAATTCCTCTTCAAGAATGTTCAATCAAGCAGAAATTATCAACACTTTAATTCTGGCTGATAATGCCGCCGCTGGATATCTTGGTTTATTGTAACGGCCTTCTCTCACAGTGCGCCAATTTTTCTGGCTCTGGACGCAGGCCCATGTTTAGTTGGGGCCGCGTCCAATACATCCCAGAGTCTCTTACCTCAGTCTCATTTCCTTCCGCTTCAATGATACCCGTTCACCTTTCATAGGTCTCACCTTACTACTCCCGTGAAGGATCTAGCTATTTGAGTCTAAATTTACGCTCGTCTGTTCATTCAGATTTCTGAGCTCAGGATGCATGTAACACCCCTGAATCCCCGAAATTGGGCTTTTTTATGGTTGTTTTAGTACACGGTTGGCCCGTGTCGCATGCTTAGTTGCATTCATCTCTTCTTTCTACTCGGCATTGGCGGAGGATGGGAGAGAACCGACCCAGACAGATATAATTCGTTGTCGGATCGTTGTCACACATATGTATCCCATAGAATTCCTCCAGGACCTCGCATTTTCTCAGTGAATGGACTGGCCGCACAACGGCCGCCTTTTTCCTCGGCGCTTTCAAATGTGACGCAGTTCTTTTCCCGACATTGCTCCGGTTCAATGATGCCTCGGCACCTTTTATGAGTCTCACGGAGACTCTCAGCTTAGTGCCGGTTGTGAAGTATTTAGCTATTTCAGTCTGAAGTTACGCTCATTTGTTCATCTGAAATATGTCGATATCAAAGCCTCTTACTCTGGATATATTACCCTTATCCACGTTGCAGTTTAGTATTTACGCTGTAGGAAGGCAGAAATCAAAATAAAATAAGGACCTAGAATACATTATCAACGTACCGTCGACGTGGACTTGGGTGACCGTGTTGACCTGGACCTTCCGCGTCATGTCCATTTCAAAATCATCGTTCACCGTCTGGTTGTTTGAGCGCAGACGGAGCTGGACGCTGTCGGCCGTGGTAGGCATTGATACTCCAAATTCTCTCGAAACGGAAGATGCTGCGTTGGAGCGAGAGTTCAAAGTTGCCAAAACAACATTCGAGTACCTTCGGAATGAACTCATTGGCCGTGGGCGGATTGGAGCCGAAAAACACTCACAACTTCCCAAGCATGAATGCACTGCGAGAAAATCCGTTCAGTAAGGCTAGTTTCTGCATGCCAGTGGCGGAGGCTCACGGAATTTCGTCCAAAAATGTGTCCGGATACACGAGGAAGAGCGCCAGTTCAACCCCTGCGGCAATCGCGGTAACGGCACCTGTCTCGACAGTGTGGTAAATGAGCTTTTTGATGATAGAATCGGTGGCCTTCCAAGGGGTCTGTCTTCGGACTTGCCAAAACTGACGCAGGAAAACATCAGGGCAGATCTACGAGAATGAATGGCCAACATACAATTCCAATCATCGTGACCGCAATGAGGATGTCGCAAACGAAACTCCCAATGAGCCAGATCTTGGCTCAGCTTTAGTAACAGGTGCTTGTCGCGGTCGAGATTACACTTCACCTTCACTCCGATTGCGAGCTGGACCTGATCCGTGATCTGAGGTGCGAATCCAAACCGCAGGCCATTGACAATTGCGCTGAGGCTTTGCATCAGAGCAGTCTGTGAAAATGGCTCAACTTTCAACCGTTGACGATATAACGCAAGATATTTACCATTACTATGAGGCAAACGACAATTCGGATGAACGTATTCCTGCCCTTGATGACATAGATTCGCCTAATGAAAGTTCTTCAGCTTAAAACTATCGATGAATTGGAAATCTACCATGCGAAAAAAAATTTGAACGATGCCCGAAACTGCGTTTTCGGTTAGATTTCGAGTGTTCATGATCAGCCCCTCACCAATTCCAGCCCCTACAGGGACACTGAAGCTCGTCCACGGGAGGTTGGTGAACACAGCAGAATTTCCCCAGCTTGTCACCACGACAGTAAACGAATACTGTGTTGCAAATCCGGTTTGGAACAAATCAAAGGCAAAGAGGGTGTAGACTGGGGGACAAGTCAGATTTGATGAGAATGCTCAAGTGCAGAGTCCCACCCAAGGCCTTGATGCCCAAAGTTTCCCTCGGGAACGATGTGTGGAACAAGTCTACATCTCCGTTGAGCATGATTTATACGAAGGCCACGATGGCTTGACTCGCAGACTTGGAGAGTGAGCAAACCAAGCAGACCCCAGTTTAACTGGGTCCCGATGAGCTGTAAAATTGGTTAGTCGTTCGGACTTTCTGCGGAACGGGATCGAATGCACAATTGGACCGACACTGAAACGGTATCAGGAAATCAATATGAAGAGGATGGCCGGGTCTCACAACAAAGTGGCATCCATTGTGAAATTTTGTGGTTAGAAGTTGGCGACGACCCCGTGTCTAAGTGGAAGGATGTTATATGGGACATGGTCAGCCAGAAGGACCCGATTACCCATGACAAGATCGACAGGAGGAGTGACTGCACGAAGCAGTCCTTTGCGTCACGCAAAGCTTGCTTCTCCCGCTGTGGGAGTCGTTGATCTAAAATGATCCACTACACATGGAATGGCGTAAATTGAGATCTTACACATGGACCGTAGAATATGATAAGAACAAGATAGAACACATATCGATCCGAATTCTTTTTCCCGTGGCGCGGGCCGCCGTCGGCATATCTATCATCATTGTTGAATTGCGACCCGAAAATACCGCGTGGGAGTCATTGTTGATCTAGGTAAAAGGATCCACTACATGGAATGGCGTAAATTGAGATCTTACACAGCCAGGGTATTGCGTATATTATTACAGTACCAGTTATAATAGCCAAAGAAACTGCAACACAGAAACCTGATCGCGATGCCGAGGGCCGCCGTTACCTCTATGATCCTCCCCGACCTTCAAACTCACTGCACATTCCCTTTCCGCAAGAGCCGCTATCATAAATTTCTGTCGGCCAAAACCAAAGCATGGTTCTTTCGCGGCCGAGACGAGGACTACAAAATTCAATGTGCCACGTTCAAAGGCCTAAAACCTGCGCTCCTCGCCGCCGTCAGCTATCCCACTGCGGGATACCCACAATTGCGACTCTGCAGTGACTTTTTGACTTACTTCTTTTTCCTGGACGATCTCTCAGGCGAACTGGACAAGGCTGATACGAAGTCAGTTGCGGACGTTGTACTCAACTTACGGTACCATCCTTACACGTACCGCTCGTCGACCAGAATTTCCGAGATGGCGAAGGAGTGAGCTGCCTAGCGTTACATAATCTTGGAAAAGTAGTGTTGTTCTTTTTTTTTTCTTTTCATTCAACCTCTTTTTCCAAAGTATTCACGATCAAGCGCAAGCACGCACCAGTGGTGGAATCCCTACCCTCGAAGAGTATATCATCCTGCGGCGGGATACTTCTGGCTGCAAAACCTGTTGGGCACTAATCGAATGTGGTGTGGTCCTTGGATTCGCTTTCAACGATTTCTTATCCATCTTTCCAGATGCCAATAATCTTGATATCCCGGAAGAAGTCCACGAGCACCCGGTCATTCGTGGTCTCTCTGATAGCGCTAATGATGCGGTAGCATGGGCCAATGTGAGCCCCTGCTCTATTTTCTTCTCAGCTCGTACTAATTTGGGCTCCAGGATCTATACTCGTACAAGGTTGAGAGTTCACGCAACGATACCCACAACATGGTGGTAGTAGTGATGGATAAACGCAACCTCGATCTTCGCCAGGCTGTCGATCTGGTGGGGAAAATGTGCGAGGAGGCAATCAACAGATTTAAAACATTACGGACGCAGGTACTATCGTGGAGAACGAAAATCGAAGAGGATGTGGCACAGTACATACAGGGAATGGCGGACTGGATGGTTGCGGTCTCTGTGTACTGGTCGTTCGAGACTGAGAGGTACTTTGGCAAGGCCAACAAGTCGGTGAAAAGTACCCGAATTGTGCAGCTGTCGCAACATTTATTCATTCCGGGGAAAGATGTTGGCATAGACAGTGCACTACTCCAGTTGACCTGCCTCAGGGCTTATGGAATGAAGTCAAAGTTTGCCTTGTTCGTAATGCAAAGAATTATGAAGCCTCGTTTTCTCACTGTAATGCGTACCATTGTGAAGACAACTATTCATTCAGGTCATCATGGGACGGTGACCGTCTTCAACATCTGTTGCATACCTATTGTATTGAAACGTTCCCCTATTGATTCGATTTTACGAACAGGTAGAAAGTTCTGCGATCCTCCGGTCTCAAAAATATCATTCCATGGCGTCGGAAATAAATGAGTATCCTGTCCATCTTAGCCAGGGAGATCTTCACCAATTCAAAAGGATGAACAATTTAGCTGCCAATCGTCTCTGTATCGATAATGAAGCAGAATTCAGTCCAGCCCGTGGCCGTGGGGACAGAATGAAGCCCATGCGAAAGATTCGGGTTGTTCTATTACCTCTATTTCCGAAAGAATCAGCAAGGCAGTATAGTCCTTAATCAGACTCGGAAATTGACCGGGACGTTCGGGAACAGTTATTGCGCTTTTACCCGGGTTACGCCATCTATTTGATGCAGCGGTGATTAGGATCATGAACGCCAGAAATTCTCAGGGAAGGACATCTCATGAAGTCCTTCTCCCGAACCTGTCCTCCCACACTCATGGGCCATACCGCTGCAATTCACTGTAAATCCTTATAATGGAATTCCAACAATACGATCCCAATACATAAAAGGTGCTCTTTCTCGGAGCCGGTACCAGCATTGCATATACGAATGCAGCTCGCCGAAATGTCACGCAGGATAGATCGGCTTGACCGTCCTCGGGAAGCTTCTTCGGGATCCTCGCGATATCAACCACCGCATCACTGCTTTTGTGAGAGACGCCCTCAAAACCAAAAAACTTGAAGCCTTTGGTGCGGCGCTGGTAATCGGTGATGATTCGAATCTGGACTTAATTCGGGGTATGGAAGGGCCTCAGAATAGACAAATGGAAACTGGTTCAATACACATCATCCGGCTGCTCTCTCCTCATGATCAAAATTTCTCGAGCTTTGTTACGATATCCGCACTAAAATAATGGCTCCCGCCCTGGAAGCCGAGGTCCCGATTAATTTCTGCGGAAAGCTTTCCAGCGTCGGTGTCGTTGGCAAGCTGTAGCATCTTGGAGTCCAGCAGTGAATGAATAGAGCACAATACATACCTCTTTCAAGAGATCCCAGCTGTGAATGGTTGCGTAAGAAAGAATTCTGAGAGTCCATTCGCCTGAAGGCCGTTATTCTGGCATATCTGGATGTGACAGTCCCATCAGCGCGCGACGGTCCACAACACAATCCGGACCATGTCGCATTTGAGTACGTCACCCAGCAGTCCCAGCGGTCCCTAAACTCCGTTCCGGACACATTAGGAGGTGATCGACGAATACCGACGCTGAGGACACGGTCTTTCCTCACAGATGCTGACATGGGACAGTAAGTGGAAGATAATCGGCTGGTAGGGCCAGCGATCATGCATATATAGGAACGCGAACTGGTATATTTGTGGTCCGTGAGAGGCTTCTGTAGATTATCGATTCTTCAAAATTATTTTAGCTGAGTTGAGCCGCTTTATTGCAGCTATGGCCCACCTTCTGACCACTCATGTGGCTAGCACTTATGCAAGCGCGGTGTTTCAAGGCGCCACTTCTCGGGCTGGAATGAGGTCTGTGCATGCTACGGGCATCACCAAGTGTGACGATGCTTGTCATTGTGTTCCAGGAAATTCTTGAGTCGACGATGAAGCCTCGAGAGAGAAAACGCGTCCCAGTGTTAGAGCGAGCGTGCGGTTCGAGATGCGCGAGATGCTTATTTATTTCCAGCCGTTTACTTGTGCGAGTGAATTATCTGCGGGCCCAGCCTAAAGTATCATCCATCATCGATTCTTAAAAACAACTAAATATATGATGGCTCACCTGTCTTTCTCAACCCAGAATTTTCAAAAGCCGTGGCTGTCAGTATCATTCGTTCCACCTCAGTACAATGCATCTTTGATGATACATACACAGATCGGCAAAGACGGGGCGCTGGTCGCTCGTGAGTACGCAGTCGTCCCAACGCGCACTGCCGACTTTGTAGCCGGTCGATTGCCTGCGAACCGTCGTCAGGGCTGGGTCAGATGGTAGAGAAAGAGACACAAGAAAAAGACACGCACCACCCTCCAGTCCCTCCACCGAACAGAAAATCAACCCGACTCCATACGCACGTGTCATCGGGAGCAGTGAGGCCCGTGAATGTCGCGTGATTCACGGAGATGGCTCGCCGCGGTGTGTGTACGCGCAGGTCGTGCAGTACAAATGGCGGAGAACTCGGGTCGACGGAGAATTTGGCGGTAAAGTCAGCTGGGAGGGAATCAGACTGGCGGACGTCGATCGTGACTTCGTAGGCGCCGAAGTCGCGGCCGTCTAGAGGGCTGCGGCAATTTGATATACCGAAGAAAAAAGAAAGGTGAGGGAGGTACCTGTCAAAATCCCCCATGACGAACACGGGGCAGCCGGTTGTGGCGGGCTCGTATCGTGCGCGTGCGAGGATCATGCTCGCAGCGTGGCGGCGCTGCGCCTCGGACTGATCATCCATGTGCGTGTTGAGCACGACGAACTCGTGCCCGCCGTTCTGGCGCTACACGCGAATTGTCGTGCAGACACGGTGGGAGCCGGCGCTTGGGAAGCGCGAGGGAGTGAAGGGCGTATTTCCGGGTTGGCTTGAAGGCCTAAGAGTATGTAAAGTAAAGGGCAGTACTTACGATTCCAGAATAAGTCGTACGAGCAGAGAATAAACTCTGACCTGAGATAATTGAACGTTAGAATAATCAAATCATGAATGCAGAGTCGACATACTTTTTGTAGAACACGGGGCTATACCCGCCCGCCTCGACGCCGTCATCGCGAACCACACCGACCTATCTATACTGTGAGGGAGCTCCTCCTCCGCAACGACCGCAGGGATAAACCCAGTCCCAATCCTCTCCAAAGAGTTCCGCGAGGTCGTACAATTGCCTGACGAGAGCCTCCTGAAACCCAGCCAAGACTAGTCCCTCGCCAAGCAGGTGCTCTGCGCCACGCAGGCGCCGGAGGCTCCACGGCTGCTCGCCGCTCTTGCGCAGGTATCCAGGTGCGGTGAGGGAATCTGAGAGGTTATCGAGGGATTGTTGAACTGTGATGTTGTCTGGCCGGGAGTCATATCGCAAGTCTAACTCTTCGTCAAGTTACGGTGTCTGAAGCCTTTAAACTTCGACAGGACATCATCGAGTTTTGGCGCCGTGAGACGTGGGCCACGACATTCAGGCAAAGTGCTGGGCCGCGCGAAGCGCCCCCAGCGCGCTTGTTGTACGTTACGAATTGCATTCAAGTTGCTAGGTCTGCTATAAGGTCCACGTCATCGATGGTCTTAAGAGACCTTACGATTGGATTGGTCGATCCCTGTTTCAAAGTTTGATCTGCCAACGCGCTAGAAATTGAAGCAACGCAAGAATAATAAAGAAACACACCTGCATCTGGCCGATGAGAAAGGTCAGTGGAGAGTGAAATTGAAGGTTATTGGTGCGGCTAATTGAGGGTCCGGCGCGAATGATGGGAACACTGGCTGCTTCCGGTTTGCTCCGAATTTCCGTGTGTTCTCATCTCGCTTTTGTGAACAGAACAACGTGAGCCGGAGGTCGATACTCCTGATGACTGGTATCGAACACATGCCGATCTTTTTTTGCCTCTTTCCCGTTCTGACTCTTCTGGCGTCGAATTGTTTAGGGCAAGTTTAGGGCTCCAATGCGGCGCAGTTATTCTTGCATTCACTAACTTCCATGCCGCACACATTCAGATCTGTCGAATAATCTCCAATCTCCCGGGACACGGTCCAATCTTAGGTAAAGGCACTCACGAACCCCTCACTTAAGATGTCACCCACTCGCCCTCTGAGAGTCTGGGACTACCCACCAGACATGTCTGCGTCCTACAGAAAAGATCGCACCATCATCGTCGGACTCTGCAAAGCTCCGCCCAATCTCTCAAAAGAGGCTTTTGAAAGCAAGGTCGAGGCACTCATAAATACCTTGGTTGCTTTGCCTACAAGCCAGAAGAATTTCATCAAAGTCGGGACGGCATGTCTTGAGTTTCTGCTTATCTGTATCTGCTCTCACCAATATCAAGCGCAGATATTCCAGAACAGGCTCTTAGATGAGCATTTGAAGAGTCTGGGACTTCCGGGAGCTACGCCAGGTGTTTGCTGGATATCGGAGTTTGAGGTACTCTCATCGCTTCCTAGTTCCACGCCGATCTCCCTGATAATATTTTCCTTTCAGACCGACGCCAACGCGGTGGAGGCACTAGGGCTCCTTTATCGCTCCAGCCTAATTGCTGACCCTATCCCAGGTCATGCAAGATCCCGAGTTCGCGAGACTAATCCGTGAGGCAGAAGAATTCGGATACTGTACAGGAACCACCGCATTCTTCGCCGATATAGTTACCAAAATCGAACCGGATGCCCCCCTCTCCCCGGACCCCAACCTGACGCGTACGATGGCCGCGATGAAAGTGCCCGCGCATTTATCTGCGAACGAATTCCGGGAGAAGCTCGAGGGCACAGTGGACAAATTCCTCGCGTTACCGATTGTGGAAGAGAGGGTGCTGAAGCATTCGATGGTGTGTGGCCCACATGTTTTACGGTCTTAACCCCTGCTTACGGAGGGGGGGAAAGTATATTCCAAAACAGAACCTCAGCACCAATCTCCGTGCTCTGGGATTCCCCGAGCCCGAACCCGTAGTCTTAGTGACGCTCGACACTGATGTGAGAGCCCGTTCCTAGCCGCGAGGTTTTTCACACATACTGATGGATTTCTCAGACCCAGCAAAGCCTCGTTGAGGTGGGCGTCGGCATCCTTGTTCATGTCCAAAGTTATACCTCACCCGGATTTTTAGATGGCGACGCATTCGACCGTCAAAAGTCTCGTAGCGGATGCTATACGCGAGTTGAGCATCCACTTAGACAGTTGGATCTTTTCGGCGGACGTGGTGATGAAGATCGATAGATCGTGAAGGGCTCAAGATGCGACACACAGGCGCCGGAGGCTACACTGCTCGCCGCCCTTGCGCAGGTATCCAGGTGCAGTGAGGGGATCTGAGAGGTTATCGAGGGATTGTTGAACTTTGATGTTGTCTGGCCGGGAGTCGTATCGCAAGTTGTACGATACGAATCGCATTGCTAGGTCTGCTATAAGGTCCACGTCATCGACGGTCTCAGGGGACCTGTCTGGATTGGTCGATCCCTGTTTTGATCTGCCAGCGCGCCAGAAACTGAAACAGCGCGAGGATAGTAAAGAAACACACCTGCATCTTGCCAATGAGAAAAGATCAGTGGAGTGAGAGTGAAGTCGACGGCTATTGGTGCGGCTAATTGGCGGTCCGGCGCGAATGATAGGAACACTGGTAACTTCCGGTTTGCTCTGAACTCCTGTTCCGTGTTCTCATCTCGCTTTGAACCGGGGGTCGAGATTCCCGACGACTGGTATCTAGCGCCGAACTCCTTTTGCCTCTTTCCCGTTCTGACTCTTCTGGTATCGAATTCCTTAGGGCTCTAATGCGGCGCAGTTATTCTTGCATTCACTAACTTCCATGCCGCACACATTCAGATCTGTCGAATAATCTTCAATCTCCCGGGACACGGTCCAATCTTAAGATGTCACCCACTCGCCCTCTGAGAGTCTGGGACTACCCACCAGACATGTCCGCGTCCTACAGAAAAGATCGCACCATCATCGTCGGACTCTGCAAAGCTCCTCCCAATCTCTCAAAAGAGGTCTTTGAAAGCAAGGTCGGGGCACTCATACATACCGCGATTGCTTTGCCTGCAAGCCAGAAGATTAACATCATCAAAATCGAGACGGCATGTCTTAAGTCTCTGCTCATCTCTATCTGCTCTCACCAATATCGAATGCAGATACTCCAGAACAGGCTCCTAGATGAGCATTTGAAGACTTTGGGACTTCCGGGAGCTGTGCCAGGTGTTTGCTGGATAGCGGAGGGTGAGGTACTCTCATCGCTTTCTGGATCCACGCCGATCTCCCTGATAATATTTTCCTTTCAGACCGACGCCAACACGGTGGAGGTACTAGGGTCCCCTTGTGGCTCCAGCCCGATTACTGACCCTATCCCAGGTCATGCAAGATCCCGAGCTCGCGAGACTAATCCCGTGAGGCTGAAGAGTTCGGATACTGTACAGGAACCACCGCATTCTTCGCCGATGTCGTTACCAAAATCGAGCCGGATGTCCCCCTCTCCCCGGACCGCGACCTGACGCGTGGGATGGCCGCGTTGAAAGTGCCTGCACATCTGTCTGCCGTAGAATTCCGGGAGAAGCTCGAGGTTATTGTGGACAAATTCCTCGCGTTGCCGATTGCGAAAGAGAGGGTGCTGAAGTATTCGATGGTGAGTGGCCCACATATTCTACGGTCTTAACCCTGCTTACACGGAAAAAAAAAAAAAAAAACAGTACATTCCAAACGAGAACCTCAGCACCAACCTCTGTGCTCTGGGATTCCCCGCGCCCGAACCCGTAGTCGTGGTGATACTTGACACCGATGTGAGAGCCTGTTGCTGAGCACGATTTTTCTCACACATACTGATGGATCTTCTCAGACCGAGCAAAGCCTCGTTGAGGTGGGCGTCGGGATCCTCGTTCATGTCCAGAAAGTTACAACTCACCCGGATTTTTAGATGACGACGGATCCGATCGTCAAGACTCTCGTAGCGGATGCTACACGCGAGTTGAGCATCCACTTAGATAGTTGGATCTTTTCGGCGGACGTGGTGACGAAGATCAATAATTCGTGAAGTGCTCGAGAAAGAGATGTTGTAATCCTGCGAGTGGATCATTAGCAGTAGGGCTGAAGCTTAGCTCGGGTATACCGGCACTCGCTGTAACTTGAATGGAAATTTATGTGACTCTGAAATTAAAAGCTCTAGAGTGCCAAGAAGTAAGATTGGACGTAGCTAATGGAAGTATTGAATAACAATCGAGTCTCTCGTGGATTAGGTTGGCGCAATACGGCATCATCTGAGCGTAGCTACCGATACCGGGCGTTCATACTATGACTGCTGCGTGAGCTATAACATATAATGTGGCTCGTCATCGGTGGGCCACTGTCCTGAATATGCCATCACACTGTAGTCATCGACCGCCTGTGCCCGCGTTGCTGAAGGTTGGTGCCGTCATGCGAGAGCACAAAACTGTGAGCTTTCTTCTGATCACAGTTTTATTGAGTTCAATAGGTCATTTTGAATTTTGGATTGTCGCTTTGATTCCGATTGAGTGCCACCCAACCTCGCACCGCCAACTTGACGTAGCCATACAACATCGAGCGCCCACTGCCGCTTCTCCTCCCCCACCTCGTTGTGCACTCATTCTCATCGCACAAATACGGCCAAACTCAAGCGGCAGCATGGAAATAGGTACGAGATTACTGGCTTTGGACGCTTGATAGGGAACTAAAGTTGCCATAGAACTCAATTTGTGTGGGAACTCAAGTTCTGCCGTAGAACTTAAGTTGTACCACAACTCAAGTTCATCGACAGAGCTTGAGTGGTAGGAACGTCAAACTGAAATATATCAATTGTTTAGATATATCTTTTTCTGATCTTAAATTCGAACTCAAGTCTTGCGCAAACTTAAGGTGAGGTGCGAACTTAAGTCCCTGGGAGATGTCAAGAGCATGACATTTCGAGGATTTAGCCTACCTGAGCAGAACTTAAGATATATGTAAAACTTAAGAGTCAAATGTGGTGGAACCACCCGAGACTTACGAGTATGATGAGCTAATAAAGTATTTGTGGTGCGCACACCGCAAAAAAGAAATATTCTATCTAGCAGAAAACATTTCGGAATGTAATAATTTCAGCTGTAAATAAACTGAGCTGGATACATGGCTGAATGCATTGCCTTTGGCTCGCCAGAAAATGTTACCGAAAGCAAAGAATTGAGCCGTGATTTCAACCTGGTTGAAAGTAAAAGATTCAACCACAGCCTTAACCTAACAGAAAATGTTGCTGAAATCAATGAACTCAGTTGTGCTTTCAACCTTGTAAAAAGCAGTATATTCAGCATGCAGCTGAAAACAATACATTTGGCTATGGTTCTGATAAGTTTGAAAGTGTTGCCAAATCTTATTGTTTCGGCACATGCCGAAAGTGCAGCTGAATTCAATGCATTCATCTTAGCTGAATGTGATCTGTTTCACCTTCTGCCGAGCTGAAAGCAATACTTTCTGCTACACTTTCGGCACACGCCGAAACAATAAGCTTCAGTAACACCTTCGGACTTATCGGAACTGTAGCCGATCTTATTGTTTTCAGCTGCATGCTGAATTCAATGCTTTCTACATGGTGGAAAGCACAGCTGAATTCATGGATTCCACCAGCACTTTCTGTTAAGTTAAGGCTACAGTGGAATCTTTTACTTTCAACCAGGTTGAAATCACGGCTCAATTCTTTGCTTTCCGCAACATTTTCTGGCAAACCAAGAACAATGCATTCAACAACATATTCATCCAAGTTTTTTTGGCAGCTGAAGCTATTACATTCCAAAATGTTTTCTGCCAGATAGAAGATTTCTTTTTTGCGGTGTGGCGAAAGCCAGACGAATCCCGACTGATCCGGATCACCACCAACAAAGCCAAACAGCTCTCTCTTCACCACGACGCGCCGTGTTGCGCATCCTGCTCTGTGCACTCTGCTTCGCTATGGTATCTGCCGATAACGTTAACCTCGATGTTCTAGAGCTGATCTTTGCCTATCTTTTTGGAAATGACCTTACATCCATTGCACTTGTTAGCCGATCTTTTTTCGCTGGGGTAATCCCCCATTTGTACTCTACTTTGCTCTTCCGCTTGTCGCATGCCAAGCGCTATCCGGCTGTTATGTCACCTTTCGCAGCCATTGCTGCCCACCCCGAGTTCGCCATCCATGTCCGCCACGTCGGTGCGTACCTTGCCACACACCGTGCGGGTCATGATGTCTCATAATGACCACAGATATCCGAACAGTACCGGTCGTGAAAACTCAGTACAACCCCAAGTTTCTCTCTGAATGCACTCGCGCACTAGACATGTGCCCCAACATCACGTCTTTTCGGTGTAGCACAAATGCGTTGCCACCGTTTATTGGTGCTCTCGGGCAGAAGGAACGGTTACGCGATCTACGCATTCATGCAAACTTGACGACCGACCAGTCCACGAAACTCATCAAGCTTTCCAAAATCCGGAACCTCACTCTGGATTTTGCGTCCTGGAATATCATGAACTTGCTCCCGCAGTGGACCGAACTGCTTCAGAGCAATCTAACGACTCTCACCTTATTCGTAGGTCGAAAATATCTTTCCATGACCTTTGATTTTCACGATTCTGCGACTGACAGATGGCAAACGAATTGAATGAAACCGTTCTTGGGGCTGCCCTGGCTCACCTCCCAGGCCTACTTGGCCTCCATGTAGTGGGGTGCGCCAAGATCGACCATGCCACCATTTTCAATGTCGTAGCCCATACCCCACTCCTGGAGAGTCTCTCCATGACCACAGGTGTGCGTGTGGTGCATCTGACTCCCTTTCATCCCCGTCTATTGACTCTAACCTTCCAGGAAGGCGGTCGTACATTCCCTCAACCCCCGACTTCCCTTCCTTGTCTCCGAAATCTCACAATCGACGTTCGCTTAACTCCTGTAGCCCCGATGCACCCTCCAGGCACCTCAGCCCTCTCAACTATCTTGAGCTATATCAACGCCTCCTCTCCGCGCCTAGTCTCTTTCATCGTAAAGTACCCCGACCGTCAGATAGCGATTCAAAACTCGCTGGTGCAACAGCTCATATCTGCGCATGCCTCAACACTGAAGAATCTGTCGTTTATTGACTGCACGTTGGGCACGACGGACTCGCTCGCCGCGCTGTGCAGGGCGTGCACCAGCCTCGAGCGACTTGAGATGTGGATCCCCGTGCGGGACTTGGTGCGTGTGACGCTTTCTTCCTTTCCTGCCAATATAATCATTCTTTTCTACGCCACTAACTGCATGTATGCCGCAGACGATATACACCATCGCACTCTCCAAATCGTCCACCCTGCGCACGCTTGTCGATGTCGACTCGCACGTGCACACGCACAACCCGCGCCCGACGCTCGCGCAGGACGGCGTCCGCTTCATGATGGCGAGCATCCCCACGCTGCAGAAGATAGTCAGCGACGGGCGCATTTGGACGGTACGTCCGTGTACATATTCGTTCGTTTAGTCTTCTTGGGCTCCTTTTTCTCTCTATCTTTCTCTCCATAGCCCTAGCAACTGATGTGCGTACCTACAGCGACGTACGGTCCTGAACGTCCATGATGAAGCCGAAGACGAAGACGAGATCAAGGTGGGGCTGGAGCGCCGGCCGACGCATGGCCCTGCGAGGCACTGGTTTATGCCAAGGCGCGAGTGATTGCGACTCTAGGTTAGTTGTGTGGTGGTACTCTTCCCGGCCTCAGCACCGACAGACTGATATGTATGCGTCGTACTTTGCAGGGTGCAGGACCGTAGTTATTTTGATAGTCCTATCTAGACATATATCTTTCTTGCTAAAAATTTGCGTTCTCCCTTCTGCTGATCTATCTATATTAACCGGGGGGGTTAACCGTACCCATCCAGCAGCACCTCAACAAACCAACACAAATCTACATGATACAGGGTATCGTCTCGGTCGAGCCGAGCGCTCTAGGAAAACGTCAACGGGACTGGCGGCGCAGTGAGGCGTAACATGTCATGAATGTGCAACAGCGAAGGTGACCGCTGTCGCTGCAGCTGCGCCCATTGCGAGTTGAATATTCCGCCCCTCCGGCACTGCCTATATTAAATTCGTCGATCGACTCAGAAGCAATTAGTACTGGACGCTATACATAGCGAACCCTCACCGATCTAGCACCCGACGCCCGAGGTCTCTGCGTCCGTCCATGACCACCAGACCGTGCGGGCCCATCGAACGTTGTGATGGCGGGCTCTGCGCCATGACTGGGCGCATAAGATGAGGCCCCGTCATGGTGCCGCCGCAGAATGGGTCTCCGCCTTGCCGGGCCCTCAAACGAAGGGGGTTGGGGAGAGATGTCGGGGTTGGCATCGGATTCAGCGCACGTCCGGAGAGGGAGGAGGCTGATCGTGATTGTCTCATTTGCTCCGACGTGGGGCCACCAGCTTCCGAAGTCGAACTGGGACGTCGAAGATAGGCGGGAGCGCCACTAGTACGTCGGCCGTTGCGGCTCGCACCGCAGATGGGGAGTGGACAGTGCGCAAAGACTGCGCCGCCATGCGCACGGTTTGCTGGGACATTTTCGAGATAGACATTGTTTGTCCTCCATGCAGCTTTTTGAGAGCGCTTTATAGCGCTGTTGGCATCCGACTGATGGCCTCAAAGGGCCACCCAAGAGGACAAGAAGCGGACCAAGAATGATCCCAATCACCGCGATGGGTTCCGAGTCGACGATCGCTTCAACTGAGGAAGATGCGTCTCAAATCTCGGCGCTGGCTGGCCAATGGACTGCAAGGTTGTCATAAGGCGGTGCTCACTATCATGATACGTGGAGTTAAAGAGGTGAAGCATGGACGTTCGATTGTCGAATGCTACAATTCCAGATTTCTGGGACCGTGGGTCAACATTGAACAAAGTTCGAGAACAAATGTGACAAGCAAGGGACAAGTGCGCACTCTAGAGCCTTCGATTGCAGAGTCACAAAAACTTCCATTCAAGTTACAACGAGTGCTGGTATACCCGAGCTAAGCTTCAAACCTACTGCGACTGATCCACTCCCAAGACTAAGACATCTCCCTTTTCGAGCCCTTCACGAGTTATCGATCTTCGTCACCACGTCCGCTGAAAAGATCCAACTGTCTAAGTGGATGCTCAAGTCGCGTATAGCATCCGCTACGAGAGTCTTGACGGTTGAATCCGTCGTCATCTAAAAATCCGGGTGAGGTATAACTTTGGACATGAACGAGGATGCCGACACCCACCTCAACGAGGCTTTGCTCGGTCTGAGAAGATCCATCAGTACGTGTGAAAAACATTGCGGCTAGGAACGGGCTCTCACATCGGTGTCGAGTATCACTACGACTACGGGTTCGGGCGCGGGGAATCCCAGAGCACGGAAGTTTGTGCTGAAGTTCTCGTTTGGAATGTACTGTTTTTTTTTCACGTAAGCAGGAGTTAAGACCGTAAAACATGTGTGCCATATACCATCGAATACTTCAGTGCCTTCTCCTCCGCAATCGGCAACGCGAGGAATCTGTCCACAATGCCTTCGAGCTTCTCCCGGAATTCTTCGGCAGATAGATGTGCGGGCACTTTCAACGCGGCCATCCCACGTGTCAGGTTGCGGTCCGGGGAGAGGGGGACATCCGGCTCAATTTTGGTAACAATATCGGCGGAGAATATGGTGGTTCCTGTACAGTATCCGAACTCTTCAGCCTCACGGACTAGTCTCGCGCACTCGGGATCTTGCATGAGCTAGGATAGGGTTAGCAATTGGGCTGGAGCGACAAGGGGACTCCAGTACCTCCACCGCGTTGGAGTCGGTCTGAGGAAAATATTATCAAGGAGATCGGCATGGATCCAGAAAGCGATGAGAGTACCTCAAGCTCCGCTATCCAGCAAACACCTGGTGTAGCTCCCGGAAGTCCCAGACTCTTCAAATGCTCATCTAAGAGCCTGTTCTGGAATATCTGTATTCGATATTGGTGAGAGCAGATGCAGATGAGCAGAGACACATGCCGCCTCGAGTTTGATGATGTTACTCTTCTGGCTGGCAGGCAAAGCAACCGCGGTATTTATGAACTCCCCGACCTTGCTTTCAAAGGCCTCTTTTGAGAGATTGGGCGGAGCTTTGCAGAGTCCGACGATGATGGTGCGATCTTTTCTGTAGGACGCAGACATGTCTGGTGGGTAGTGTCAGACTCTCAGAAGGCGAGTGGGTGACATCTTAAGTGAGGGGTTCGTGAGTGCCTTTACCTAAGATTGGACCGTGTCCCGGGAAATTGGGGGTTATCCGACAGATCTGAATGTGTGCGGCATGGAAGGTAGTGAACGCAAGAATAACTGCGCCGCATTAGAGCCCTAAGGAATTCGACGCCAGAAGAGTCAGAACAGGAAAGAGGCAAAAAGAGTTCGGCAGTCGCCAAGAATTCCGACCCCCGGCTCAAACGAGATGAGAACACAGATAAGGGAGATATCGACCGGGCGCTCTGGATAGAGAAGGAGTGATTGACCAAGTATTTATTCCGGGATCCTCAGCGGTCTTCGACCGCCTAAGTGAGGAGGTGAGGAAAGGAAATGTGAGGGAGGGGATGAGAGTGGATACAGAGCTGTGGTGTGCGGGGGGGCATTCGTTGAGCCGTCGACGCGCCGGGAAGGGGCGGGCTCACGAATCGGGATGGATGAGGCGCGGAGGCCCAATCCCCGTACGCAGTGGGTGTTCCCGGATTTGAGGAGCTCACCGGAACAGCCCACACGGAGCAGAGCTCTAAGAGCAAAGCTCGCGTCAGGGCCAGCGACTCAGAAACGCCCGGAACACCCCAAGTGAGCGATGCGGAGCGTTGCTGATCTTGGATACCATGCAAGGAGTGATAAAAGCTGGCAGAATTTGGATTTTTGGTGTGGAGTGCGACTAGTCAAAGCGACGATACGCAAAAAGGCAAGGAGGGATGGGGTGATGCGAAGCTGCAGATGGAACAGCGTAAGATGTGTAGGATGCCGAGGGGATGCAGTGGTGAATGGGAGAGGTGAAAATTTAACGATGGGTGTGATACTACCGGTGCGAGAGAGTTTGCTTGTGCCGTGGGTGCGATGATGTGTGAATGCGATGCTATGAATATCGGAATGGGCGCGTGGGCGCGACGGCAGAAGCATGTTTGACAAGGAGAAATATGTTTCTAATTACATGTTGCGGGTCGGATACTTGAAGGGTGTCATATAAATGTATTCGGGTGCAGATGTGGTGCAGCAGGCGCGTTGCGCGCGGGTACAACCAAAGGTCAGTAGTGTTGAAAAAAGAGAAAATGCGGTCATTGCTTTTCTGCGGGAGAGCATAGGTCTCTGTGAAATCTAATATTGCGACGGATGAAGGCCTGGGCGATGCAGATGGAACGACGATATCCTGCTGGATTTCCAGCAGGAAACTACCAATCGCCGGGAAGAACGGCGAGCAGCCGTGGAGCCTCCGGTGCCTGCGTATCGCAGAGCACCTTCTTGGCGGGGGAACAGTCTTGGCTGGATTTCAGGAGACTCTCTTCAGGCAAGTGTACGACCTCGCAGAGCTCTTTGGGGAGGATTGGGACTTGGTTTGTCCCTGTGGTCGTTGCTGCGGGGGAGCTCCCTCACATTATAAATAGGTCGGTGTGGTCGCGACGACGGCGTCGAGGCGGGTGAGTAGCCATTTTTCTTCGGTATATCAATTTTTCACAGCCCCCAGACGGCCGTGACTCCGGTGCCTACGAAATCACGACCGGCGTTCGCCAGCCTAGTGCCCTCCCAGTCGATTTCGCTGCCAAATTCCGCCAAATTCTCCGTCGACCCGAATTCCCCGCCATTCGTACTGCACGACCTGCGCTCCCACACACCGCGGCGCGCCGTCTCCACGAACCACGCGACATTCACGGACTTCGCTGCTCCAAACGACACGCGCATGTGAAGTCGGATCGATTTCTGTTCGGTGGGGGGGAATGGAGGGTGGTGAGTGTCTTTCCCTTCTATTTCTTCTCTCTGCCATCTGACCCAGCCCTAACGGCGGTCCCGCAGGCAATCGACCGGCTACAAAGTCGGCAGTGCGCGTTGGGACGACGGCGTACTCGCGAGCGACCACCGCCCCGTCTTTGCCGATCTGTGTATCTGAGGTCAATCGGAGTCTGGCTCGAATGAATGCTGAGTGTAGAATAACGCTTCCACGGGACAATCTGTATATATTATCAAAGATGCATTGTACTGAGGTGGAACGAATCATAGTGATTACCTTGCTTGACATGGTCTCTCCACCCTTATACTTAATGGTACCACTTTTCGTGTCACCCGCTGATCCTAAACGTTCCGAGATCAAAAATTCCGTCTCGTTTATTCTCCGATGGAATGCCGGTGGCGCCCCTCTCTCGGCAACCATCTCGGCATAGTCGGCACGGTGTTACCACTCTCAGCTTCTTGCCGAGCGCACCTCTCAGTGTCTGTCGAGGCCTCAAATGTCTCTTGATTCTCTCAAATTCTCATATCTATAGTTTACAGATTCACAGGAAGGAAGACTCAGCATCCTACCATCTTCATGGTTCAACTTCACACTATAGGATCGATTTTACTGAAACCCAGCGACATACTCCTCTTTCGCATCTGGTTTGCCCAAGGGATTGATTCATACCAGAAATTAACAAGCTATGCTGTTGACAAGCAACAAGAAACAAAATCAGCCTGATTGTGAGATGATGAAACCCGACTCGAACCTTGATGCGGAGCACCGACAAGATTTTAGGTGATGTTCTTAAACAGACCTGAGACAACCACAAACGCAAAAACATACACACAAGTTGCAAAAAAACGGCCCTTTGTCAAGCAAGGTCTCTTTTGACAGAGTCGGAGCTTCCTAGTGGCCGCGGCTTTTGAAAATTCTACATTGGGAACGCCCCGAGTGTATGAGTCCGAGATGAGCCAACAGGGCTCGCAGCAGGGAGGGTGAAAGCAGAGGAAAAACCAATGTGATTGCCAAAGGCAGTAAACTGCGCTAGCCGCTGTCAACCATGCCACAACGTTGAGAATGGCAGGTGAGCCGTCAGATATTTATTTGTTTTTAAGAATCGATGGAAGATACTTTAGGCTAGGCCCACAGATAATTCACTCGCACAAGTAATCGGCTGGAAATAAATAAGCATCTCGCACGTCTCGAACCGCGCGCACGCCCTAACACTGGGACGCGTTTTCTCTCTTGAGGCGTCATCGTCAACTTGGGAATTTCCGGGCACATAACCAAGCAGCCTCACACTTGGTGATGCCCGTGGCATACACCGACCTCGTTCCAGCCCGGAAAGTGGCGCCTTGAAACGCCGCGCTTGCATAAGTTCTCTAGCCACATGAGGCGGTCAGAAGGTGGGCCATCGCTGCAATAGAGCGGCTCAACTCAGTTGAAATAGTTTTGAAGAATCGATAATCTACAGAAGCCTCTCACGGACCACAAGTATACCCGTTCACGTTCCCATAAATGCGTGATCGCTGGCCCTACCAGCCGATTATCCTCCACTTACTGTCCCATGTCGGCCTCTGTCAGGAAAGACCGTGTCCTCAACAAGCAGATCAAAAGTCGTCCACACTAGTACTTGGGTTCCCCTCTAGCGCGGTGCTTAAACTGGTACTCCCACCGAAATGGAGCAACCACCGAAGATGCAACATCAAAAGTTGAACGGTGGAGCCTGCCAAACAACTTGCAATAGATATTATACAAAACATGCAATATTAACCAAGTGCTTCTGAGACTTACGCTCCACAGCTATACAACCAGACTGTATTAGCGACAAAAATGACGATCACATAAATAGCGCCGAACTCACAAGTATGCATAGGCATTGACACTTCATTGGGATCCAGGAAGGATCAGACCCAGATCTCCCCTCGCCGCCAGTTCTCGCAGCTGTCCAATAACCGCATCGTCCATCCTGCGCCCCTCCGTCCAATGCGGCAAAATCCCAAGCACACATGTGAACCGGTCCCTGGCCCCAGCCTGTACCCGCGACAGAATCATATCCAAAAACACAGTATCACTGAATTCGAGGCGGGATCGCAGATTCAACGTGCGCAGCCGTGGAACGAGGTCCGCGTCAGGGTTGGTGGAGGTCAGCGTTAGCGCACGGAGCAGAGTGTCCGTGATGAGCGTCAGATTGACGCCCCGCCCGCGGATGCGCTCGTGGTCGGCTATCGCAAGATTGATCAACGCGGGGAGGAGGGGCAGACACTGGAGGAGGTGCGCCTCCGTTATGTGGACGTGGAATAAAGACAGCGATTGGAGGTGCGTGTGAAATGAGGACCGCTGGCAGAGCGCGAGGAACTGCTGCTGGGGCCACACGAACGGGAACCGCGAATATATCTCCGATTTGAATGTAAGTTCTCGGAGAAGCGGTAGCGTGAGCCCCGCGAAGATGCCGCCCAATGCCTGTTGACAATGATGCCGGAAGAACTGGCCCAAAAGCTCGATTGAGAGGTGCCCGACATCCGAAGACGTGTGTGGGATGTCGAGATCGATATTATGGGATCTGTGCGATGTCCAATCGTCGAGATAGAACTGTAACGAGAAGATATTCGCTTCGGACAAGTGCGACATCGTCGAGACCGCTAAGCGGATATCGGTCGACGGAAGCTCGACGTATTGAATCTTGTGCACTTGTGCGAAAGGAGGGGTTGAAACGTGAAGTCCCATGTCGGCAATAGCCAAACTGCTCAACCGGGGCGCAACCTCGAAGAGGGTCACTGGCTCTACATCGGTGCTGGTCGGGAAGACCTCCAGAGTCTCCAGGGTAGGCAGGTTCCCTTTAATGCTGGACAGATGGCAAAGATCAGATGCAGCGCATTTGAATGTCGCTGCCCGCCATCGCGCGGAGTGCTGCGCAAGGAGTTCCAGCGCGGGTCCGTGAGACGGCGGGCCACTATGATTTGTCACGAGGACTGTTAGCGGACAGTAGCTGCCGCGCGTGAGAGCAGATTGGAGCAACCTCATGGCTTTCTTCGTGGTGATAGGTGTCCGCCACAGCGCCGTATCTAAGCGAATTTTGGTCCACAAGGAGGGTGTGCCGAGAGCGATGCCGTGCCATCGTGCGCAAACCTGTGACAATGCGAGGAGCGGCGCCTGAGCGAGGGTGTACAGGGCCATGAACCCAGTATTTGTATGCCAGAGCACCACCGAGTCGGATTCGCAGCCGTCTCTATGCAACGCAAAGATCTGCGTCAGGATTTCTGTGGGTAGGCGCCGCACGGGAGCGAGGAGGCTTCGGCAATGAGCATATTGCTCCTGAAGAGCCCCACGATGTAGCGACAGTTCCCTCATCCTGGCGCCAAGTCGCGCCAGTTCTTCATCACATTGGGAGAGTTGCTGGGTCAATGAGGTAAAGAGGGACGAGAGTTCTCGAGGTGGTAGCTGGGAATGGGAGCGGAGAAGATCCTGGAGTAGCACCTTTTGAGATTCTTCAGGAGAACTGGCGTATTCTGTAGACATTCTCGCTGCTGGCGTCGACTGTCGTGGAGGTGGGAAGCAAGAACAAAGCCACGATCAGTCACGGTGACCCTTACGTGATTCCGCCCAACTCCACCATCTCAACCGGGTCCGAAGCTCTGCTTCAGCATCGGTTTCACTAACTCTGTTCTGCCAGTTCTGCCGCATCGTGGCCGGCGCCGTTTTTCCACCATTCCCGTGTGAGCCCGTCCGTCGCCCTCCGGCTTTTCACCGACCTGCGAATAAATCCATATTTTTATCGTTCGCTCTCACTAACACTGCGCCTGAGAGTGGCACCTGCCGCTATGCGGGGATCCGAGTCTATCTACGTCGGCAACCACGTTCTTCTGCCACCATCATCAAAGTCCAAAGCTCGCAGTTCTCGAGCTCTTCTGGCTTCATCCTTCTTCTCTTGCCTCACGCGCATCCGAGTCGCTGCGTACTAAATCTGAGGGGTTGGCCGAGATCATAATTGCCCCTTTCCAAAGACGACGACACTTTCGAGCCCCCAGGCCCTCGAGGATATACTCGCACCCTAGGGATCTCTTCATCTGCCTATCCCGACGTCCCTAGCTTCGGTTTGCGGAAGCGTTTTCCAGCACCTGTCAGCCCCTTCGAGACGACAGTCGGGCGTGGTTGTGAATCGCACGGAACACCTACAGATCTTAGGCTCGTGACCAGCCTGCCTACGAATGGCAAAAATATGTGGCGAGCACTTTGCCGTAGGCAGGCTGGTACAACTCGGGACAAACAAAAGGGCTGGGCCCGGAGTTTCAAATTTAGCTGATGCCGATCTCGGCACCACTGGCCTTTCCGCTACTCCTCACTCTACGCGTTCTATCTTTCTTCCCTCTGGCTCGTTCCACTTCAAACTTTGCATACGCCTTCCGCGCCATCGACGGCGCGTATTTGACGCTTCAGCGGTCCCAATCCGTTCATCGTTGACCGGGAGGAAGGGCTTTCGACGTGCTCTGGGTGGATACGCGACGGGCAGGAGATTTGAACTTGGATTGGGTCGGGATTGGTCCACGGTGCGTCCCACTCGTGTCTTTCATCACCCCTGCTCTCTTTTGAAGCCCTGGGTGCCGTACTGACGCCACCAATCATTACTCAGGTCCACGAAGAGAATGGCTACAATGGCAACAACTAATACCGCTGCTGGCGCCGTCCCAAGTGCCCAGGACTTTCCCTGCGCTCTCGCGTGGATGTACGCCACACATACGATACCTCCTGAGGCCAAAATACTGTCAATAGTCAAGATCTTGAAAGAGATGAAGATGTCGCCAATCGAGTTCGTCACGACCCTTCTTGTGCCGCAGGATGTCTATCGTGATAACGCCGACGGATTCTATCGAAGCCGAGGCCTCGAAAACCTTCTAAATCTGGTTTCTCGGGACGCACGCGGCCGAAAGAAGCTCGAGGAGTGGTTTGAGAATAAATTCGGTTTAGACCCACTTCTGCGCGAAGTACACCGTGAAATGGACGTTCTCAGCACTCATTTCCGACGTTCTACCAGTGAGGTTACCCCCGAGTCACTTCTGGAATTCGATTTTGAGAACGATGTCACCGAACTTTGTCGGGAATATACGCCCAAGCTCCGGCGAATCCTTCTTACTGCGGCCCAGACACCCCGTGCAGCAAAAGAGAATAGCATGAAAGATCCGGAGCCTGTTGTGGATCTCATTTCCATATTCACACTGTCTAACTATTCTTTAGCTCGTCACGATGATCCAGGCGCAGCTAGCTAAGACTCGATCGCAAAACAATAACCTGTGCGCCATCCCGTGCAGCCTGTACTTTCTCAGCTCGGGTATGCCCCGCAAAGTCGTCGACACGCTCGCACATGCCGGGATGAACCTTTCTTACAATTCTGTTAAGACGACACACTCGACATTAGCCAATGGACAAATGCGACGCGCTCAGTTAGCGGCAAGAAATGGTCACGCGATCAGCTGGGACAACACGCAAATCAGCCTTTCCGTACATGTCGAACAGCGCACCCTGGCTCCTCCAAAGGTCCAGACCGGCACTACGCAAATTGTTTATGCCCTACGCGGTCCCATTCAGCCGAAGGCCCTCGAGCTTCTTCCGATACTTGAGCGTCGAGCCTCCGCACCTCTCATCACCTTTGCTGCTGACATCCGACCCACATATTCCCAGTGTCAAGCAATACAGAAGCATTTGTGTATATCTATCGTTGAATTGCTAATTCAGAACGAATCTGGCTTCGACTACATCAAAGGCGCGCCAGAATTACAGCATCCTCGGTACCGCCCGCCTCCTCCCGATCATCAGACCGACGAATTCGTGCTGCGTACGACGAAATTAGATGAGGGTAGTGGTGAGGGAACAATACAGGTCAACGACAACATCTACATCGACCAGCTGAAGTTCGGTATCAAGGATCTTGATAACACCGCAGTCCCGTCAATTAACAATCAGAAAACAAATGCGCTAATACGTGCGGCACAATTGCTTCGACTGGGTGACCTGTCTGCTCTTCTTCGATTGGATCATTACCAACTCGCTCCCGGCCCGTTCCACCTCGAGCTAAATCTGTCCTGGCTGATCCTCAAAATTCATCGAGGGAACGGCGCAGACCTCGGTAGCTTGCAATATTTCATCGGGCTCCTTGCCAAAGTTCGTTTAGGCTCTGCACAGCCGGACTTCGAGACTCTGGTGTCTCTCTTCATGCAGGTTCTGTCCGGAGCCATGTTGCATTATTGGGAGGTGGAGAGTGGGATGTCCCTGAAAGAGTTGGCGAAATCAAAGCCCTTGGTCTCGACTTTATTGGATATCTCTTCCCACATCCTCAATAAATACGCCTCCGGAGTCCTTGATCCTGCTAGCGACACCCCAGAAACCGACACTACATTCCACAATATTCATTTATTAATGCGCGACCTCCTCCTGTTCTATTTTCTACAAACGTCGATCTCATCTGGGGATTTTGGTCGGGTGGAACTGTTACTGGGCACGCTGACGATGATGTTCTCGGGCGGTGGCGGCTCAAATTATCAGACAGAGCTTCTTTACTTTATCCAAAACTTGAAGAAGGTATGGCCCGAGCCATTCGCGTGAGTGTTTGCTCGCTTCATCAGCTCCATTACCTGACTTTTTCAGGAACATTATGCGCGATAACACACTGATCAGTACTGGTGGTCGAACGTACGTTGGGGTTGATAAGAATGCGGAGTTCAATATCAATTTTCAAAAGGTAAATCACCTCACACCAGAAAGATTGAGTACTCACGTTTGATCAGAACTACTTCGCAGCAAAGGGTGTTCATGCCTCGTGGGATTTCCTTGCAGACCTCGCACCGAACATTCCGATTCTACGGAAGCTCAAGACCCAGTTTGGCGAATTCCTAGGCGCTCCCTGGCAAGGCACACGCCACACGAAAGTGGATTGTTCAGCCCTTGTCGCAAAAGTTAAATCGAAAATGGCAGAGTTGCAGCTGCACATCCCACATGTTGCTGGTCGTCGTGCGACAGAGCAGCGGACAGTCGACATCATCGAAACCGGCGCAACTTATCTGCGCAAATCCGGTCTCAAAGCATGGGGAAAGACTTACACCAAATGGGCAAATGGAACTTGATTAATTATATGGCGATTAAAACGGTACATCCTTTTACACCTTCTGTTTCTTCCTAACCATTTGTTCTGCAATACCAGCAACCCTATGATTCATTGCAGACTGACGAAGCGGTCGTCCAGATGAGCTTACAGCAGGAGGGTCGGTGGGGCTGTTGGTGCGGGAGGAGGAAGGCGAGGAGTGTAAGGATGCAGCAGAAATAATGGTACTGATATCCTCCTGTGTCGGGGTTGGTATTTCGTCACTGTTCGAATCCGAGTCACTTGAACTGCTAGAGTTGTCATCCTGGTCTGAATCGGGAGCCTCTGAACCAGAACTCGAACTTTCATCTCGCCTCCGACGTGTTGCTGGAACGGCAATGTCGTGCTGTCGAAGAATCGTCACAATTTCGAGCGCATGTTTTGCGTGCCACTCAGGCGTCTCGCCGAGGAAGTCAGTTACATCTTTGGGGATTCGGAAAGTGCCAGAAACTTCTCGGGCTAACTGCGCGATGGAGTCGTCGTCTAAAATATATGAAGAAGGGAAGTTCTTGGCCACAGGGTCATGGGTATGGACAGTGCCACGCCATGCTTCAAGCGCTAGAACGATTGGCTCACGCTTAGCAACCCGCCGGTACTTTTTGTGCGGCCGTTTGGTAGTTGGTGCCGAGTCAGACGACTGGACGTCGGTAAGTATGGGTGAAAGAAGGTAGTGGTTGAGGTCAAAGTTGTTGTTATGATTATCACAGCACCATCTTCCGGAAAAATCGTGGGCTAGGAATAGAGCGTCAGAAATATTATGCGGTCAAATAATTGACTTACCTTGGGCAGTAGTATCGTTATTATGTTTTGCCAGTGCGCGACGGCGGCAATCCTTCCTAGACGATGCATAAGCAATAACAGCGGCATCGGTTCGCTCCTCCTTTTTTGACAGCTTGTGCTGGGAGTTAGTACGAGCTAGATCGTCGTATTCCCACCGTTCTGCAATCATAAGCACTAGACATTCCCGCCCATCACGTCCACCTCTTCCACCGCGCTGATCTCCGTCAATAATAGACTTCGGGACGCCAAACTGAACGATTAAATCAACATCTGGAACGTCAAAACCCTGTTTAACCGTTAATAAAATCCGCTTCTCCGCAAAAAACATTAAACTTACATTAGAAGCTGCTTCTGTAGCGATCAAAGACTTCACCTCGCCATTCGGGTCCTTAAAACTAGCAGCTGTAGTCTCGAGGTACGGCTTGGACATCGAGGAATGATAAACACGGAATGGTTCTTTTGCTGCGAGTGCGGGGGGTAGTTTAGAGTTCAAGTAGGCAGCGAGGGCCGGCGACTTTCGCTTGTTGTCTAAGAACACGATAGACTTTTGCGATAAAATGAGGTTTGGAAATGAAGGCGGGAGGAGAAAATCGAGATTTGAGAAATTCGCGACTGTTCCGATCATGGGTATAACAGCGTAGACAAGATTGGGTCGATTGGTGGTGAGTTCAATGCGGATTGTCTTCTCGGGCTCCATTCTGAGTGTTGACATGACCGTGTTCATGATCTGAGGCGGCATTGAGGCAGAATATGCAGTACAAGGAGTCGAAGCGGGAAGATGTACGCGTAGCCGTTCTCCTAGATCAGAAAATGAGGGACGAAAAACAGCTTCCTTTCCATGGGATTTTCCAGCAGTCACGATAAAGTGTGCTTCATCAATCTGCAGTAACTTCACATGCTTCGTCCATTTCGGATCATGTAGTAACTTCGCAAAGCACGGGATGTGTCCCATGTACGGACCGCATTGTTCTGGGGATACAGAATAATGTTGGTATTTACTGTGAGAACGGATCGACTGGAATTACGGAGTCAAAGAGTGTTAAAATCGATATTTCTGATGAATATACTCACCTGCCATAAATCTTCGTCTTCTGGCGTGAAGCAATTTATTGTGATGGACGGGATACCATACTTGGCAAATTCAGATACCTGTGTATGCGATCAGAATGGTTAGTCGTTGAAAGATATGAGGAAACTTGCATGATTCTCCTGAATCAGCCTCAGAGGCGAAATTGTGATAACGGCCGAGGACTTTGGGAGCGAAAGAACCGGGAGTATCATTGCCAGAGTCTTGCCGGAGCCGGTACCAGATCGAACGACCAGATCCTTGCCGGCCTTGACTGCAAGATTTGCGCGAAGCTGGAGTAGACGCGGGGTTTTGGTGCCCTTTGATGCAATGTCAAGATGCAGGAAGGCTTCGAGGACAGTGCGGCACTCGGCGGCGTTTAATGACAGCATGAAGGATACAGGCAACGCTCGGAACCCATTCAGGGCAAATTGGGACATTGGCAAGGGTAGAGAATCCATCGCGTTGACGAGTGGTGCGTCGCGTGAGGCCAGCGAACTTGAGTAATGATTGGTGGCGTCAGTACGGCACCCAGGGCTTCAAAAGAGAGCAGGGGTGATGAAAGACACGAGTGGGACGCACCGTGGACCAATCCCGACCCAATCCAAGTTCAAATCTCCTGCCCGTCGCGTATCCACCCAGAGCACGTCGAAAGCCCTTCCTCCCGGTCAACGATGAACGGATTGGGACCGCTGAAGCGTCAAATACGCGCCGTCGATGGCGCGAAAGGCGTATGCAAAGTTTGAAGTGGAACGAGCCAGAGGGAAGAAAGATAGAACGCGTAGAGTGAGGAGTAGCGGAAAGGCCAGTGGTGCCGAGATCGGCATCAGCTAAATTTGAAACTCCGGGCCCAGCCCTTTTGTTTGTCCCGAGTTGTACCAGCCTGCCTACGGCAAAGTGCTCGCCACATATTTTTGCCATTCGTAAGCAGGCTGGTCACGAGCCTATACAGATCTTGCCGATGTCTTCCGGAATTTACTTATTTCTGAGTCTTAGCAGCCGCTCTGCGTTCATTGTCCCTGCTGTCCAGTGCCCTCGTGCATAATCTGCAGAGTTTACTACACCTCCTATCGGATGCCTTGCCTCCGTGCGTACTGACATTCCCTCGCACTCTTGTGCAGGGAACACTTTAAATCCCAAGTCGTGCTATCGCACGTAAATTTGTGTTCGTTTGCAAATTGACCTTAGCATTTTCTATCTCTCCAATGCCACACCCTCGGGCACTGGCTTATTTATCGCTCTGTGTCTCGTGCACCGGCCTTCGGAACCGCACTGCTCTACTGCTTTTTGGATCTACTTTGACTGGTCATGGCTCGCACTCTAAATTCCCGAATAATGCTATCGTGCACTACATTCCTCTCTAATTCAACAGATTTGCTCCTATCCCCATCATGATGTCGTCTGCCATTGCGCTGGGATTGCTAACTCACTATGCCCTCTTTTCTTGTGGCGTCACTGACTTCTGCTCCAACTGATCGCGCTCGGACACTTGCATAATATCATGAGCAATATTCTTGTCAACTTGTGCGCTTTTAAATCTTCCGAGATACTCTCTTATCCTTGGAGTGTGCCATATCGAACCATGCTGCCATGCACGGGTAGCCAGCTCTCCTCACCGCCATCATACACCTTTGCTATATTTTATGATCTGACGCTGTATCGAGCACTCACTGCTATCCTACCAGGCCTAGATGTCTGCCCATAGTATCATTTGATGCGTTGAGCCGTCATCCAGTGCTTGTCTCTTCCAACGTTAGGTAACAAACATCTTCATTTGGTTACATGCTACTCCGACTGCTGGCCTCGATCTGTCGAGTGCGTTATTTCTCTTCTGCCCTGGGTTACAGCTGAAATAAATCTCCAACGTGAACATTGCAGATCCATTAGGTCGCTCAAGCTAGGTATATACAAGTACCGCCACATTCCATTCAAAGGTAATATTTAGACGACTTGACGTGCCAGCGCTAGAGCAATAACAATCGTCGCTTGCCAAGCCGAATAAGACGCTATCTGCGCCGAATTCGGCTTGTCCGTCGGTGCTGGCGCTGAACTGCTACCCCGAGTAGTCGAGAACAAGAAGGATGGTTGAACAATCGGCGGGGCGGTGGGTGCTACATCGAGGACTTCCGTCCCTAGCGACGTCACGGTTACGACTGAAGTTACACCGTTAACCCGGACTGTGCAGGTAGCGTCCACGCTCTGCAAAGCGCAATCTTCGTCCACGGTCATGCTCTGGTCTAACACCTCGGTGGCAGAGAAGTAGTCGGACCCTGCAACGATGGTGGCTACAGTGTTGAATTGCTCGTGAGCCACACTCAAGTGAAGTGAATGTTCGACGCACCTGTGAATACTGTTCCCGAGGTTGAATCCGATATAAAGTACGTCGTGTGCCCCAGGGAATCCACGCCGCCGAATGAGGCGGAGAAGGCCGTATCGTTTAAATTGCCTTCAAAGGGAACAATCAACGAGACATGGTCCGGCGCTGGAGCAGCCAAAGCTACTGCTTCGCTCCATCTAAAACTCTCCCCCTCGATTTTTTCTTGAATCCAAATCTTTCCCTGAGGATTTGGCATTACCACTTCTGCGAGGCAAATTTCCGGCAGCGTTTGATATCATAGTTAATCAACATATGAGCAAGCATCGCTTTGATTTCGGTTGCCGCAAAGAATCTGTGGTCGCAGGTCCTTCATCAGAACGGAATGAATGAGCACGGCAGGAAAAACAGAAGTTAGCAAGGCCACCAACACTCAACCATACATACATACCTCACTGCGCTATTTTCACAGAAGGACGGAGTAGCAACCAGTGTGATTATCATGTACACAATCTAAATTTCCCGTAATCTGTCCTCGAGAAAATATGTAACCATACTCCCGCAGGTTTTGAGTAGAAAAAGTGAAATAGAGCAATGCCTAAACACCGAACGCTGATAATCAGGGAGGAGAGATAATGAGAGGTGGAACTACGAGAACACACATCCAATCACTCGCGGAGTCCGAACGACGACCGCCGCGGCGAGGAACGCCGCTGTTCGCGGCGGGATTTGGCCGGCGCTGTGCACTCAGCGGCTCTGTGCTCTGTCGAACCACAATTGAAGCTATAAAACATGAATATGTGAGTGAAGCCGACAAGGCTCGCGGGGCCGCGGAAGGCTAGGAAACGCACCACGCCGGAGCTCGTGCCTGTGGGGCCACAGGGCAGTTGTGAGATAGATGACCTTTTTCACCGCAACGGTGGCTAAGCACGCCATCTCGATATCAGCAAACATCTTTCAAGAAGAAAAAAATCAACGCACCAGGCGCGGTCATCTGCCTCGGTGCAGTCCGCTACAAGGTGGTCAGGCGAGCCACATCGACGGCTCAGCGTGCGTAGTCAATTAGGGATAGGAGTAGGAAAATAAAGACGGGGAAACGCACCACGCCAGAGCCCGTACCTGTGGGGCCTCAGGGCAGTTGCGGGATAGATGGCCTTTTTCACCGCAACGGTGGCTAAGTATGCGCCATCCCGATATGAGAAAACCTCTTACAAGAAAGTGGCAGAAAAATCAACGCACCAAGCACGGTCGTCGGCCACGGTACAGTCCATTACAAGGTGGTCTGACGAGCCGCATCGACGGCTCGGTACGCGTACAGAATTAGTCATAGAAAAAAAAAAGAAAAGAAAGATCAAAAGACACACCACGTCTGGGGCTGTGGGCAGAAGCGTGCTACATGGCCTTCTTCGCCGCACCGAAAGCTATAGTTTATTTCAAATTTTAAATTTGAAAAAGAGAGACAGGTCGATAGACGGAGACGCACCAAGCCCTCGGCGACATGCTGTCGAAGCTGAAACAGATGAATGGGGTCAGGGAAGCACATGACTCAAGCTGCATACAGAGTGCTAATCAGCTGAACAAAAATATCGCTGACAGGTACGGAAAACAGACCAATTGGACGCATACGCGAAACGAGAGGGTGTAGTGCTCAGCGCGCGCACCGTGACAAGCGTTCGGGGAACAGGTATACTCACGAATGAGGAGAATATCCGACTCGATAACGCGCGGAGGGGAAACATGGACGTGTACGCGGGCTGCGGTGGTGGTAGGAAAGAAAGAAGTGGAAAAAAAAGAAGAAACGTGACCGATACGTGACCATCAAACGCGACATCCACATGCACAAACAACGCGTCGCGACGGTCGAACCCTATTGTTGTCGAGATGAGCGGAAAGAATTACGATAAAATTCAGGAAATTTGTGGGGGGTTGGAGCGCCTGCATATGGAAATTCTGGTTCCTACGGTGATATAGGGACACAAAATAGAGAATCAACCGTGCCCGGAAAAATTACGTAGCCACAAAGACATACTGCCCAGATCCCACTGCAAGGCTCACAGGCTTTCCCGGGACAGAAGACAGAACTGTAATCGCCTCCAGATGGTGCACATCGGTCCCGCTCTCCGTAACATTGCTCGTAAAGGTGTTGAAAGTGACTGTCGCGGTGACGCCGACCGGGATGCCCAGTTCGAGAGTAAAAGAGTCCGCATTGCGTGTCCAGGAGACAGTGAGGTTCCCAAAAGGCGTCAACATCCACCCGTGCGTGAAGCTAAGACTTTCAGTTGCAACCGGTGCTATATTAACCGTCTGGAACGCAATGCTGGTGGACTGGATACCGAGGATGGATGTAAAGAACCAGTCCTCAAATGTGCCGAGGAAAAACTATGCATCGTCGAATGAAAAAAAAGAGTCTGTATATGCAAAGCGTACATACATGGTCATGTGAACGGGCGTCCTCGAGCCAATGTTCCCACTGTAAATTGAAAATGCACTATAAAAACAAGCAGATAATATAGTGCTGAAACTCACCGTCGTGGTGGCGCCGTTCCCAATCCAGAATCCCCAGCTTGGGAAGGTCGTTTGCTGTGCGAGAGAAAATGCAACATCAACATGCCCAGCCGCAGTCAGCACCGGCAACAAAAACTTGGTGCTGAGTGCCCCTGTATTGAGATGCATGTCTCGCTGGGCGATATCGTCCACGACGCTCTCGGAAACTGCTTGAGCCGTTTCATCGTCCTGCGTGAGATTGAACGCGAGGGCGAGAACGTTGTGGGACTGTCGATATCCACCGTCACCCACGCCTATGTAGTGTCCGAGGGACGCATTGAAAAACGCGGTATTAAACGCGCTTTTCACTGTGGCAGCACTCGCGGCAAATGATGCAGCGTCGTCAGTATGATTGAGAACCGCGGCTATTTCTTGCATAACGATGAACATTTTGTACCTGTATCAGGATGGTCAATAGATGCTCATCTTTGAAATCCAAAAGCACGCACAAGAACGCTGTGGCAGGAACGCGAGAGTCCTCAGGAGGATTGCCTCCGTTGGGGTCGGTTTCCTCACCAACCATCTGGATTGAATTTTCAGGATGAGGGGCGCAGATACTGAAACTTACGGGTGTATTCCAATCGCCAAGCCACGTCGCACCAATATTCCCCGGCGAGCGACCAAGCTCAAATTCGATATAGTTTTTCATCGAATCGTAATGGTCAGACAAAACCCGATTGTCTCCACGGTACTGATAAATCCACCACGGGGTGAGAATGAGCGCCGAGCTATGAATGTATAGATATTGTGAAAATCACACCAAAAATCCTGGAGATACTTACTGCCATGTTGGGGCCTGCGTATCCCACCCAAAGCCGGTATCAGGTCCAATAACATCGGGCGGACCCTGACCCTCCACTCGCGTTTCGTGCAAATCGCGAACATATTTTGCCAGAAGCTCAGAGCTGCCGAAGTTTGAGAGGAACATTTCCTGCGGAATAAAGCAAGGTGAGTTTTCTCTCTCAAAAACCAAGGCAAACAAGCGCACAGTGCCCAGCATTGCATCCCCCGACCTTCGTTGAATACGGGTAAGCAGAAATCGAGGGAACGCAATTCAAATTATTACTTACCAGCCCTTCTTCTCAAACGTCGGACAATCGGTAGGGAAAGAATGGACGTTGTTCAGCATGGTATACCGCACAGCCGCATGCATCTTATTGAACAAGTCGCTCGAGGACGCAAAGTTCCCGTATGTCTCGAAATCATCGTGCACAACTTGGCCTACGATGTTCTCTGCAGTAGGTGGTGACGGCCCCGGCCACCCTTCGATCTGCACGTATAGGAAGCCTGAAAGGAAGAAAATTGAGGAGAGTACCAACGTAAATATGGGGATGGATTACTTTTGTAAGAGAATTTGGGTTCAAACGTCTCCGCGGCCCCGGTGCCTGCGAGCCAAAATCGATCTGTCTGCCAGTTGTTCGCGAAATTATGCGCTGTGTCTGTAATGGCATGAATTTTAAAGATAGCGCTGATGCAATGGAAGAGGAAACTTGCCGAGATATATGACAGTCCCGTCTGGATTCAGCTTCTCTCCGAAGTGAATCGTTATAAGTGTTTTCGCTGGACCAGTAGCGGTGATTTTCGCCCAGCCAGCAACGACTCGCTCGAAGGCAGCGACGTAGATTCCCTGCACCGGCTGTGTGATAGAAATGGGATGCAGCGATTCTATCAGTCGTGTCGGTGGCTGGCGAGCATTGATCAGAACACCTGCAGGACCGCTCAAAACCTGTGCATCATCCCACGCGGAGTCGTTGAAGCCTGAATGTTCATATCCCGGAATAATATAGCTCGCTGTGGAGGAAAGATTGATAAATGAGCGACACTCCACACATACAGATGGAACCAAACCGTCGTAATTTTCCCCGCCATATATATCGTCCAGTCGCGTGGGACCCTCGGTAACCTTCCATGATGAATCCGAAACAATGCGCTCCGTCGTGTCATCTGTGTAACCGATGGACAAGACACAGCGGAACGCGGGCTCCCCATGCCACGCAGCAGCGACCCAATTCCACTGACTCGCCGCTTGCTGTGTTACACCGTAGTAATTCCGTCCAAGTTCTAGAGCCAGCACGTTCTCGCCAGGATTGAGCAGCACCGCGACATCGAGGCCGACGTACTGCACCTGCGTGTCGTATTTTGTGAATCCTGGAGAGAGGACGTAGTCTGATGCGGATGCGCCGTTCAAGGTGATACTCGCAAAACCACCGGCGGAGTAGTAAAGGCGGGCGAATGCAATTTCCTTGCTGATTGCGAAGGACTTTCGGAGAAGGGGTGCGGGATGCTCGCCTAGAGGGTCGGATACGATTACGCCTGTGTTCCAGGGGGCTACTCCGTACGCGCCGAAAGATACGGCTTTGACCCAAGCCGAATCGTCAGTGGTGAGTAGCTCAAAACCGGCAGGAATGGCTGTGGTGACTTTCCATGTTGCATCTGAGGATAGGAAATCCTCCGATCCGTCCGAGTAGTGGATGGACATTGTGACGAGCAGCCCCGCGGCATTCTCTTCAGTCCCTGCATTCGTGGCGCGCACGGCAAAAAGGTTCATGGTGGAATTGAGCGACACGCGATAGAGCGTCGCGATCTGCCACGCGTTCACTTCGTTGGGGGCACTGCCCACCACCTCTCCATTAATGTAGAGGGTGTAAAGATCGTCTGCAGTGATGATGATAATTGCTGAGACGGCTGTTTTACTAGGAGGAGTGAGGAAAGTCTTCCGGAACGCAACATCCCCAAGGGGTGCGTTCGGCGGACTGGGCTCCGCTGTCCAGATCCAATTCGCATCCGCTAAAGAGGGTATGGTCGCTTCCGCAGCGATTATAACTACTTGATTGTCCCAGGGACCGATGCCAAACGTTCCGAGCGAGGAAGCAAACGGCCATGCGGAATCGTCTAGTGCGGGAGACTGAAAGTCTTCTGGGATAGACGCAGTTGCTCGCCAAGCGGAGTCGTCGGAGGCAAAGATATCTGTTGTCCCATCGTCAAAAGTAACCTCAATTGCCGCAAGGAGCCCAGCAGGATTTTCTGCTTCGCCATTGGGCAGGTTGGTCCCGCGGACGGCAAAGACGTTGCGAGAAGGGTCGAGATCAGAGACGCGAATAATCTGTGCGGACTTCCAGATATCGGTGACGTTCGGGGAAGAGGCGATTTCCATGCCGTTCACGTAGAGGGTAAAGCGATCATCAATTGTTATGACGATGATCGCAGATGTCGCATTCTTCCCTGGCTGTGAGATGTATGTTCTCCGGAATGCACGGTCAGCGGGAGGTGCGTTCGGCGGGTTCGTCTCCGAGGTCCAAATCCAGGACGCGGTTCCAAATGCGGAGGACAAGACAGCCGGCACCAGGGAAGTGTTTTTGCCGATCCAGACACTTGGGCTCCAGGCGTTCTGTGATAAGAAGCCCGTCGTGAAATTCGAGAACGCGGCAGATGACCCGAGATTCGTTGTCACATCCACTGTCCAGAAATACATAGTGTCAGACTGCAGCGCTGGCCCCGCGTATTCCGCGAGATAGGGCAGTGACGATGAGACGTTGCCGCTGTCCCATACCTCGGAAGCGCCAGGCGCAACAGCCGACACCGTTAGGCGATACCCTTGTTGTGAGACTCCGCGCTGGGAAGAGGCGATTAACCACGAGAACCTGGGATTGACATCAATGCCAATCGGAGCGACCTTGTTCTCAACGAGGAGCGAAAACAATGATATGGAAGGAGTATCGCGAACTTCTGAATGGACGACTGAGAAAGGCCATGAAGCGCTGTGAACCAACGGACCTTGAGCCCTGGACCGCCCAGCTAAAGAAATGGCCCATGCGATAGTAAACAAGCGCATAAGTAGTGGTGTGAAGATGAGTTATTCACGGGGGGCCATCACAAGGTTACGCGGGGACATGCGCACGGAATTTGGATCAGAGCGGAGCAAATGGCCAGCGGGAAGAACAAGTCGACAAAGTCACAAGATGGATGTAAGAAGAGAAGGCCGACCAGCAGAGAGATTACGCATCTTTGATTTCCGATGGCCGAAACGGCATGAGAGCGAGTTCAACAGGAAACGGCCAGTTCTATAACGTTAGTGAAACAAATGAACGTTAGGATTACTTGAAAGTTGCTACCCAAAGGGTAGATTCCTGCTAAAAATGCTTCGAATTCAGTGGGCAACTTCTACCATATGCATGAAGATCGAGCCAACACACGATCATGTATTTCATAGATAACTGAAATAATATACGAGGAGTTCATAATTGGCCCTCCTCTTCTGACAGCTATTTCAGGATGCCACGAGACGGGGGGAAAGTTCATCCTGGTCGGGGTTTGTTTTATCATTGTCCTCATCAACGAGACGGGTCAGTCCTTCTCTCTCAAAGTCACACAAATATCACGCCTTTTGCAGTACTCATGAGCTACACGCTGTGGCTGGGCTACAGGGAATACCGTCACTTTCGCAGCCCGTTCGTTGTGACATTGTATCGAGATGGAATCACCTACTTCGTGTTTTTGTTCTATGGGTACAGCTCGCTCAACTCGACGACAGCCAATTACACGATTCTGCTAGCTGGCGAGGTGCGTTGACGTTTTGATCAAAGCTATTTTTTCTGGCACTAAATGGCACTGCAAGGCGAACTGCAGGAGCTGTTGAATAAGTGTGTGGATTTTCATGCTTGGATTCTATTGGTTTTTCATTCGGAATATTGATTTCTCCGCATCATGCACAGCGTGCTTTGCTCGCGAGTGCTCCTTAATGTCCGAGACGTAGAGCGCAGGCGGGCGGAAGAATCGCTTCGAACACAGGCAGTCACCGATACAGGTATGGTTTTTGCGGACGAAGACGAAGACACTTGATGGAATTCGTATCTATGGACCTCAAAAGGCAAACTAAATGCGTTATTTATTATCACTAGTAGCATGAGGTATTGTCATTGACAGTCTCATACCAGCGACTGCTACACGCAATGGATGAAAAAGCACGATTCGAACGGGTTTCGGACGGGTCTGAGAGCTTCGAATTCTGTCCATTCCCTTTTCTGCGTTGCCCCTTTTCCATAATTATATGTCCAGTGCCGGAAATGACCAGCCAAAACAAACCTACCACGATTCCCGCCGACATCCACTGCCATTTGAATTTTGCTCAGCATAGTTCCTGACTTTTACGACCTTGGCGCGGCCACCCTCACCCATCGGCGCCATCGCTGTTTCCACGACGTTTACAAAGCACGAAGAAAGGCATTGTTTGATGATATTGCCCATCTATTATTATATGCACCCCGTCCGATTAAAGCGTGTTTAGGTCAGCGAAACGACATCTACTCTATTTCTCTATTTCTGTCCTGGACAGTGCCACCATTCCGCCCTTCCATCTTCTGTTCTGCTCAACAGTTTCAATTGTTGCGGGAACAGCGAGGGCCTCCTGACAGATATATCTGTTCCTTTGGCCACGGATTGACCGTGTACTATTCCGAAACTCCATGAAGACACAGAATCCATCATGGGAACTTGGAAGATTTGTCCCAGTATTTAACGCTCTTGTCTCTGCTTCGGTTGTCACTCCTCTTCCTCCGTCTTACCCAGATGCGGTTCTCAGCTTTTCTTTTCAATCCTATAGCTAGGGTTTACACCCTCCGAATTCTCCTTCTTGTGATCCTGGTGGTGACCGCGGGAGTGATAGACTACCTCATGAGGACCGGATGGAAGGAGATTCCGATTTTCCTCCCACTTATGGGACTCGAATGCTTAATAGTTGTCCATCACATCTCAGTGTATGTGACGGAGAACATGCATTGCCCCCCTCGATGATTCCTGAATGTAGTCTTTTCGCAAACCAAAAACTGCTCGCCGTCATTGATTTGTTTGTGAACATCGTGGAAATTATCTGTGCGTCATCATACCCTCTTTGATCGAGAAGCTGCTCACATTTTGCAACTTAGACGCGATTGTGGAAATGGAAGTGGAACAGAACATGATACCGTTATTCCTCCTCATCCCGCTCATTGCGACAGCAATATTCCGCATAGCTACACTTCGAGCATCACCCGATCGGTTCTGGCGTCAGAAATTCGCGTTCCTCGGCTGTTGCCCCCCTGCAAATCCCCCCATATACGCCTTGGAGGATCCTACTTAATCGCTCGTTGACGAGACCACTAGTCAGGTATTATGTTATTTGTATTCAGCGTTTTGCAGCTTATTCGACCTAGAGGAGAGTTCATTGGCATAATTATCTTGCGTGCATTGATTCTCAGCGGCATCGTCGTTGGAATTCCCGCTTTCGCCGTGTATTCAATCGTTGTCGTTCCACTTCAAGCCCGTATTCAGACGGACACATTTACCGACCGATTGGGACCGCCGTGGATAGACTATTCTGCAGCTTATCAGAATGCTACTATCGTCATCGTACGTGACTTGTTAATTAATTGCATTCGCTCTCAGCCGTTATAGCGGAGTCCTTTCTCTAGTGTGAAAGATTTCACCACACTAAATGTCACAACGTTCAATGGCTGGGATGATCTTGCCTCCTGCTCGGTAGGTAATGCCAAAGAATGTGCTGATTGTACTATTGCAACATGTATGACTTCCGCTTTCTCTCATTTCCTAGGCATTGAATGCTCACACACAGGTCCTGTGGGATGGAACCGAATCATCAATATTACAGTCTCACTCGCATTTTCTCCGCAAAACGCACCGCCACTCATTTATGTCATGCCCGGACAAGGAGATGTGTCTGATCTGCTTGCTTTCACCGATCCTATCCCTGTTCCTCCTGGCTCCCAGTTACTTGCATTAATGTCGTGGACAAATAGGCAAATCATCTCGAGTTCCTTATCTCTGCTTTCAAAACCGTTCAAAGTATGTATCGTAGTCAGATATCTTTTTGCCGTTTTGAACTAATGTATCATAAGCCATGGCGAAATGTGCAGTACATGGAGCTATACACATTAATAAATGCAAACAACTTGGGGGACACTGCACCCCTTTCGTCCACGGTAGCAATCATGCAAGGAGGGGGGACGAAGTGGGTGCAAGAGAGTGCCGCCACCCCGCTGGATGGAATATCCACAGCTGGTGGATTGTGGACTTTTGTTGAGGGTGCATTCGTTCTGCTTTTTGGTGCAAATGTTTTCTACTTTGCCTTTGGTCAGTACGAAACCTCTCTCCATGCGCTGCTTAGATAATCGCCGATTCACCAGGACGACGACCACTCAGTGCTCTGGGAATCATGCATTTATTTCAACGCCGTAGTCTCATCAAGAAATGGCATGAAGACTTTCCCGCCCTACATGACGAGGGTGGTCACCCTGGCGACACATCAGCCGGGATTGTCGCGTTCATCCGGCAACGTCTGGTGGATCTCGATACTGTTGAGGTCCAGGCTGAAAAAGATGTCATGAGTGAAGACATTGAAGCACAGAACGGGATGCAAAACCACAGCGTCCGCCAAGAGGTCCAGCTCAATTGTGCGCTGCACACGCCTTGCGACCTGGAGAGGGACGTCGTTCTAAATCCTGCGGACTGCGAGAGCTTAACTGCTTTGTCTAGACTCAATAAATCCCAGGAATATCTCATCCAGGCAGGGTATCGACTCGATGATATACCCTTGACTGACTAGTGTACTTATCGGGGAAAAATGTTCGAAACAGGTTGGGGAGGAGAGTGTTCTCAAGTTCCAAGCAATCTGTATGTAGAAAAATTTCCTAGGTCAATGCGAATACCTTACAATTACGTTCAATTCGATTGTCACGCGTCACACCCTCTATTGGTATCGAAATTTGGTTGATGTCACGCGTCACAGGGCACTTTGTCGAATTCGAATTGAACGTAATTGTACGGTATCAGTCCAAACAATTCACACCATGCACATTCTTGCTATCATTGAACAATTTTATGTCAAGGATAATGGGCTCAACGCGCTGCCTTACTGTTCTCGTATTGTTATTGCAATTTTTTTTCTTTCCTTTTTTTTTGTTTTGCTTGCTTTTTAACACATACACTGGTTGAACATTTCAAGTTTTTCGGTGAAAAAACTGGTGAAAATTGTTTTAAATTCTACAGTAATTTTTCAGTGGAAAAACAAGTGAAAAACTTAAAACTTCTTTCTGACTTTTTTGAATTTCAAAACTTTTTCAGGATTTTTTCAGAAAATTTTCATGAGGTTCAAAAAAGTCACAAAAAAGTTTCAAGTTTTTCACCTAGTTTTCTGGTGAAAAAGTTTTGTAAAATTTGAAACATTTTTCACCAATATTTTCAGTGCAAAATTTGAAATGTCCAACCAGTGATAATCAGCAGGCCACTTAACACCCAAGAGTTGAAAATCTTGTACATGGCCCGAGTTCATTGTTAATGGCTGCAGAATCTGCCCAAACAGTGAGGCTACTCATGTCAAGGAGCTATGCACCATCCAGGTCGAGTTCATTCGGCAAATGCTGAATTTACATTCCCATTCTCTGCTCGTCCCGCTCTTCACCACTGAAACTGGAATTATGCCGGTCCATGTTTATCGATTTATTCTCCTGCTGGGCTATCTGCAGTATCTCCTTTCACTCCCACCCTCCCACCTTGCGCGAGCCTATTTAAACAACTCAATTGAACTTGCTGCTAAGAATAAGAAGTACTCGGTTGAGGATGTACTAACTGCAGCAACCAAGCTTCCATATGATGGCCTTCCTTTTGACTTTGCGAATGCAACTGAGAAATCAGTGGAATTATACCGCAAGGACATTGAAACAGGCGCTCTTGGATGGCTTCACACGAGGTTGACTCGTCAGTTAAGCTTGTCGTCGCAGCAGTGTTAATCGGCGGTATCTCAGATTCTCTCTGTAGAATTGATGGTCTAGTAGACCAAATTCTACAGAGAATTCCACTAGAGAATTCTCTGCCAGCGGATTCAAACTTCTGTCGGCGAAGGAAGCGTCCGAGTACGAAAAGCTCCAGACAGTCGTAATCTTTTTGTGAAGTGGTATAACCGTTGTTCCCAAAGTCGCTTTCAAAGAACATTTATAGTTTTCCAGTCTTTTCTATTCTTCTTTCGGAAAACTTGAAAGCGTCTGTCCGAAGTCTTTGAAGTCAAGTCAACGAGCTCCGCGATAATAAGTCCGCTCTGCCAGGCTCCGAGAGCTCGGCTTGCAAATTTAGAAAGACCCACCGCCAATGAGAGTGACTGAATGGTAATTACAGAATGTTTGTGAGTCGGCCACCATGATAATCATATATATCTTCTCTCTGGAATGTGTCCTGCACGTCACGATATCGATGCAGCCTCATCGATATCTCGATTCGTGCATTGAATAAAAAAGGCACACAAATTTCGCGTGAGCCCAGCCAGGAAAGCCAGACGCTCTGGGCCGGATTCCTTTGCGTCAGATAGCACTCGATCTCGTTGCGAAATTGAAAGTTGTCGTCGACAGCGAATTCATATCGAACGAGGAACGAGTTGATCACGATACTGAAGCGTCTGTCAAGAGAGACTAGAATTCATATACTTATGTGATAGAAAGACGCCGCGGCGGTGTCGTAGCCCCGGAAGGGAAAGACTCGCGCGATAAGCGAAGTTTGGCGTCTGGAGACTCGCCATCGCCTGACGTTGTCCACAAAACGGATATTCCATCAGTACTCCTTTTTCGTTTGGGACGAGTGCCCTGAGGATAGGAAGGAAAGGTTCCGGTCTGTTCTGGTAGGGATCCAGAATCAAGTTTAAAATGGCCGCGAATAAGGGCACCATTATCGTTATCGCTCTGGAGGTGGTGATGGGCAAGCTGGCTTACCCCTATCTGCCAGACTGTTTTTTTTTATTTTTTTTATTTTTTTTGTGGAACGTTAGAACTCCAGCTCGAGAAAGCTGAAGTGGAGGCGATTAGAAACATTTCTGTTCTCCTCACCGGGCTGTTTCACACCTCTAGAAGCCCGCCACCCGGATCATTGGACCGACCAAGTCGACAAGTGCCTCCCATTGAACAATGCCGGGACTAAAAGCCCAGCTGACAGTATACCACCCGAGGAAATGCGCAACCGCACGTACATCCGATTTCTCGCGATGCATTGTGTGGGGCTTGGTTTAGCCAACTCAGGTCCAGAAACTGGACCATCACTGTCAACTAACACACGCACACTAAAACCCTGGTCTCCGTTGTCCAATCCTTACGGAGTCTGTCTTCATTGAGTAGAGTTCCCCGCCCTTACCCCTATGTGCCAGACTGTTTGTTACCGCTTGCGATTTGATTTTCACACAGTCACCTTCTTCTTCCTTTTCACGTCCATGATTTCTCTGCGCGCTTTGCCGACGCGAGCATTCCTGTTCCACGCAAATGGCTGCATTCGACGACACATGTCTTTACTATCCCCTCATCCTGTGCGCAATATGCCCCAATGGTGAGTATGAAAAAGGCTCGTGCTTTTGCCGACACGTTTACTTAATTATGATCGCTGAACTTTCTCTCAGTTTCAATTGTATGGTTATTCAGGGGTTCTTGTTGGCGGGTCCTTCACGTTGCGATCTTTCCAGGCGGGCAGCCCGGACACAACATTGCCGAGTGTCCGCAGCGCATACAATGTAACGTCTGCGGCGAAAGTGGCCACATAGGCCGTTTTTGTAAAACAGCCAATCCTATCCGAGATAATCTGAAGCGCTGGTGTGTCGCTAGTGCCATCGTCCTGCTTTTCGTGGGTTGATTGGAGATGTGTATCCCAGCTTTCGCTGTGGCACGGCAGGCCACATTGCGGCAGACTGTCCCTTGCCGGACGACCGGCCCCCGAAAACGTGGTGGGTCGCATCTCTTCACTCCTATCCGCTTCTCTCAATCTTTCATGAACGATCTAGCTATCGCTGTGGATCGAAGGACCACTTCGCGGCCGCATGCCCCGACAGCGGACGGAAAAGAACATGAAGTAGTTGAAGCTTCTTGAGGGGTATCTGCGGATCCAGTGCGCATCTTGATTCTATTTCTTTCCTTTCACTCACGTGAATCCCACTGTAGTTATCGTTGCCACTCGGAAGGACCAGAGCGCATCACAGAGAGCGCTTCGGCCAAAGCCCTCCCCTTTCCTTGCAGTGGCGCATTCCAGTGTGCACAAATTTCAAGTGAAGCTTGAATTCACTCGAACTGCTGAGGTACACTCTGGAGGAGACGTCGTTAAAGCCACGTCTGTAAAGTAATTACACCGGGATAATCAACGCACCCACACATCGTTCTCTTGCTTTTTTCCCTCTCACCAGTTCCCCCGCAAAATATTCCACGGAAATGGTGGCCACGCGCTACGCGTGAGCCATACTGTAGATCCGAGACGCCCAGGTGCGGCCTCCACCGGGCATGTGGGTGAAATTTGCTTACAGTCACCTTTATCAGTTCACAGGACATGTTGACCGCATAGCCGATTCGATCAGATTGTTTCAATTTGAGGCTTTCGGCGGTATAAATGAGCCATCCATGACAGCCTTCATACAAATGGAACTTGCCGTGAAACATGAAACATGCCCCCCCCCCGCTCTGATCGTTGCAGTTTTTGGTGCCACAGGTCTACAGGGTATTATCTTTCTTAGCTATTGGATAGCTTGAAACCTTACTAAAGGTGAATTGTAGGCTCGGCTGTCGTAGAGCGGCCTCTGACGGATGGGGCATTCACTCCTCGGGCAATCACTCGAAACACTGAGTCCGAGGCGGCCCGAGCTAAGAGCACGAGATGTGAAGCTTTTCAAAGGCGACACAGGCGACAGGACATTCCCTGTTGACGCTCTGCGCGGCTGCGAGGCTGTTTTTGCGGTACGGTTGAATCCTCCTCCCTTGTTGTCCTTGCCAATAATCCTTGAACTCAACCAAACGTATTCAGACGAAATAAATGAAGAGAAAAACATCGTCGATACGGCAAAGTATGTCGGTGTACATTTCGTCGTCTTCACGTATGTGTTATTTACGGGCTATACTCATCGACTTGAAACTGAAATCCGTGAAACTCACTCCCAGATATGAAGAAATTCGCGAACGGGGCGCCCATTCTCTCCCACGACGGTGCGTCTCTGGGATATCCGTCGTTGGTTATCGAGGGCTCACATCCAAGAATACTTGATATTCTCCTGCCTTGCCCATGCCATTTTATATTTCGGTCCTTGTAGAAAACGTTTTGTGGTGTGTTCACCTCGAAACCTAAGTAAGTACCTCTTCGCCACTCTGAATCACTACTTACGATTGAGATAGACCGAACTTTCTGCGTAAGACACCTGGAGATTTCAACATTAGCATTCCAAAATATAGCCCTACCTCGTTTGCGAGTTTCATATGGGTTAGCCATGATGTCGGCGAGTCGACCTTGACTGCTTCAAGGCCTATACCGATCCATCCAAGGAGGTGTCGGGAACCACATATCTAGTTGTTACCACATACCCTGACCTCCCGGCCAGGCTCACCAAAGGTAGGAGTCGCATTCTACCGCGTTATAAGATTTCTTCACCAAATAATCTGTAGCTCTCGGGGTCGAGGTCACATGTACCAGCGCCCAACTTGCGATATCCCTGCTGGTGCGCCACCCTGCCTTCTATCAAATGTCCATCTCAGGGATTTTTGTTTTCGCGCTGTGAAGTCCAATCCAAACTCAATGGCCTGTACCCGGGGAGACCGGTGCCTAACCCAGGGCTGGTCGCCCTTGGGGCCAAATTTTCAACTATCGGGGAGTTTATCGAAAATGCGTTACGCCATAATCACTCAGTCCAGCATGGCGGGGTTGAACCCATCGAGACCACTAAGTTGTGAGTGATTTTCTGTCCACCGGACGCGAGGTAAGGGGTCAAAGACAGAATCGTCGTCAAGATTCTCGCAACGAACTTCATCCTCTTTTCTGAGTGCCGTAAATGGCGGTCATTTACACCCGCCATCACCCATTGACACACAAATCTCTCGGTATCTTGGCAACAATGTTTCCGAACCTCATGATTATTTATTGCACCCGTCGGAACGGCCGCAGGGCAAGTCATTCTCTGGACCTTCGGTAGATTTCCTATACCTTTACGAGATGCAGCCACTCATCCCATCCCTGCCGGAGATAAGTGAAGGACGCTGCATGGGTGCCGCAATTGACTGCACCGGAACAGATGAACTCTGCTGTGGACGACAGTCGAAACTGACAGCCCGACATGATCAAGATCCGAACATGCCGGTAAGGGCATTTGGCATCTCTGATAGGTTTTCCATTGTTATGCTGAAAATCCTTATTCGCAGGAGAGGTGGACTTCAGCAGTTTCAACTAGGACACTGAAATTTGAACAGCGAAGAACAGTCGTGCATGTTGTCGGTGTCGTTCCTCGAAGACGCAATCGAGCCAAGAAAGTGCGAATTGCTGTAACACCGGCGGAAACATATATAGGTACTGGCGGACCGGAAAATTATCCCGAAGCCGACAACTGACAAACAGAAATAGAAATGGCTGAAAATCGTACGGCTCTTGTCTAATGCTCAACTATCAACGGCATTTTCATTCATTTCAATCAGATGCGTTCGTTCGCGCCCGAGGCGCCGTAAGAGGATAGGCGATAGTGGTCCGCAAATCCGAAACTCGGAAGTGTCACCGAATAGCAACTAACAATGATATCAGGGACGTCTTTGAACCAGTTCGGCGGTTTATGTTTAAGGCCGATGGACGAGAGGCACGTCTACTTCCAATAATCTGAGACAAATATTGTGTGAATATGCATCTCTGCCCAGGTTTCTCCGACAAGCGAAACAGATTTCGAACATAATCGTTCTGTGCTTTCCCACCACTGTAAGACTTGACAAAATTTCATACCTAGGTATCTCATTTGAATGAATCCAGTACATAAAGTCATAAATGAGTGAGTGACCCTTTCGCAGGACAACAAATCCTTATTCAAAGTTTTCAAGGCGGGCAATCGATGAAATCTGCGACCACAGGGCATGCGATAACCAACTCGGCCCGCTCCGCTTGGACGTATGGTACGTGTCGCCTCATCGGACTATTCAAGGCGTTGATTAACTGTGTCTGGTATATAACCGACTTAGAGATGTTCCAGATGGCACCTGTCGATGTATTGGGTGCGTTTCCTGGACGGCCCCGGCTGACCGTCGGCCCAACAAAACCGGCACACGGTAATCTGCGCCATTCCCGCGGATATTTGCTTGCAATAGCCAGAAATCCAAAAGCCAGCCTCGCAGACCGTGACATCAAAACAGGGATCAAGCCCGCTCTTGTGTAGCATTCGTGGTCATTTTTGACTAGAATCTCCGGCAAAATTCTTGGATATTCTTGGCAACACCTCGGGAGTTCCTGAGCGGGACCGTGCCTACCCAGCTATCTCGGATGCCCAGAAATATCACTCAAGAACGATCACTGACATCAGCGGTTTCGCACGACTTGTTAAAAGCTATTCCTGGTTCAAGGCTGTTCAAACGATGCGTCAAAAACGTATCTTGGCAACCGCGTGGCTTCTCTGTTCAGCGTTTTCTATCCAGCCGCCCACTCTTCATCGCGGACTGAATGGAGGCCTTTTTCGTGTAGGAAGACGCTACAGGCGCAAGTGTGATCTCAGCCCTTGAATTCGACGATTCATGCTGTTTGAGCTGGTCAAGGGCTGAGCAGAGACCAAAAGCTGATTTCCCGCGGCTGCCATGCAAGGCGGAGATCAAGAACAAGTTCTTGGACCATGGAGTTGAAGAAACCGTCGATCTGGGTGGCTGTCAGCGGGAATCCAGCTGTTCTTGTCGCTTTCAACTTATTCGCGGGATGATAATCCATCTATTCAATGCTTTCCGCAGTACTCATTTTTTTCGCACGGCTGAGACTCGGTTCTCGGTTCCGCCTCGCACTTTCTCACCTTGCTTATTTTTGACCGTTCATTATCCCCGGTTTGACCTTCGCCTGACGAGATACGAACTCCATAAAAGCCTGTCCTGGTGAGAGCATTCTTCCCTATCATTCCTCCTTTCCTCCCTTTAACCCCTCGTCCATTATGAAACTCGCCATAAATAATGTCGCTTCCACCTTCTTCATTCTGGCTGGCATCGCTTCAGCACTTTCGATTCAGGATTCAAGTTCTGCTTTGAAGCACAAACGGGGGCCTTTGAAGCCAAGAAGAGTACAGTCACTGTTGATAAGTAAGTACTTCTTTTTCGCATTGAATGCTGAAATCTAACTGTTTTAACTTTCCTTCAGATCCTGATGCCCAACCGGACTTGCCCACTGTTCAGGCAGCCACCGCTGCAGCCAGCGCCGCCAGTTTGAATTTGGACGACATCCAGGGCGACGTGCTGTGAGATTTATTATCGCTTTGATATGCGGTGGTGTTGAATGCTTTCGTAGCATTGGGATGAAGAAGAACAGAGAGTTGTTCTACTTTTTCAGTATCGCGAACTCGACGGACTTCAAGGCTAAATTGGCATCTGAAATTCTTCCTCTCATTACCACGACCACACAGCTCCTTGACGTTTCAACGCAGCCCGTCACGTTCCTCAACATCGCATTTTCCCAGAGCGGCCTCCTCGCTTTGAACGTCACCGACTCGCTCGGCGATTCTGCCTTTGCTGGCGGCCAATTCAAGGATCTTGGAAATCTCGGGGATCCTGGGTCTGTAAATTGGGTCACCGAATTTGCGGGCACGGGTATCCACGGTGTTCTCCTGTTTGCATCGGACACGGACGACAACATCAACGAGTCAGTCGCCAGCCTCGAGTCGGCCATGGGAAACAGCTTTGCGAAGGTGTACTCTCTCTCTCGGCTGGGGCTCGTCCAGCTCCCTTCACCGGCCACGAACGTCAGTTTCGCCTTGGTTAGTTAAATTCCAACCTAAACTAATTTTTCTTCGTTGTTTTTTTCCAGACTTTGGCTTCCAGGACGGAATCTCCAACCCCGCAGTTATCGGATTCACCGCAAACCCATCGCCGGGTCAGGCCAACGTTTCATCCGGCTCCATTCTCGTTGGTGAGAGCGGCGATTCCGTCACCCGCCCGTCGTGGGCGAAAGACGGATCGTTCCTCGTGTTCCGCCAGCTGAAACAGCTCGTACCCGAGTTCAACAAATTCCTCACTGACAACCCCATCATCATCGACGGCCTCACTCGCGAGCAAGGCTCAGACCTCCTCGGCGCGCGTATGGTTGGCCGCTGGAAGAGTGTAGGTTCAAGATGCTACATACATACCTACTCGTACTCATCGGTACCTTACGCAGGGTGCACCCGTCGATCTTGCTCCGCTCTTCGATGACCCGGCCCTCGGCGCTGACCCCAACCGCAACAACGACTTCACGTTCCAGCACCCAGACGCGGTCCTCGCGACGAACCAGACCAGGTGCGCTATGTACGGCCATCATTTCCATTTTTCTCACTTTGTTCGCACAGATGCCCTTTCTCTGCACACATCCGCAAGACCCGTCCCCGCGCGGACTTGGGAACGCCCGAGGACGCCGTTCACCACATCATGCGCGCCGGAATAGCTTATGTGCGATTTAACTTTTTTTGGAGTTTAAACCTCAACTAAATCAACTGCAGGGTCCCGAAGGTCGGTTGAATATATAGTTATCCTTTAAAACTCGCCTTTAAAATCCTTGAAGTCTCCACTGACGAAGCCAACTCGAATACCACTTCGACTGAACGCGGTCTTGCCTTTGGTTTGTTCATCCACATCCAACAATATTTACTTCTTCAACTAACGTGCCGCGATGCAGTTGCGTACCAGTCCAACATTGGCAATGGCTTCCGGTTCTTGCAGCGAACCTGGGCAGATAGCCCCAAGTATGTTCATTATGATTCTTTCTCAAGCAATTCTCTCATGCAAGCGTGCCCAGCTTCGTTCACAGCGGCGTCGGTGTGGATCCCATAATCGGAGCATTGGCGGGTGCCCAGCGCGTCATCACCGGCCTCGACCCCACCAATTCCACGAAGCAGACGACCCTCACCACTGGCAAGTCATTTTTCCATGTCTTTACTATCTCATACTCATCCCGGCTCAGACTTTGTGGTCTCTCGCGGCGGAGAGTACCTTTTTCTCCCCTTCGCTTTCGGCGATTGCCAGCAAGCTTTCGGTTTGATTTCGGTTGCAATTACACAACCGATGACGGCGCTCTTTCCCCGTAGACATTTGTTTACTTATTTTTTGGGACAATGTAGATGGGTAATACGAGTATTGGATAGAAATAATGTACGCAGTCCAATATATGATTTAGAACTATAAGTGATCAAAAGTTCGGGCCCCTCGTACCTTAACGTTCGCCGTGATCCACCGGAATCCCGAAAAGCTAATGTGCCGTCCACAATGCTCCTACGGTCAAACTTGACCACCTTCCTCTTTGGAAAGGGTGTCCGCTAATGTACCTAAGCTGCAGTAAATTGCCCAGACCATACAGAACATGAATACTTTCATTTTCAGCCCTCATTGTTCAACGTACGCATCTCCAGCTTAGATGTTCCCTCCCACCGTATTCGAACTGAATCTCAAACACATAAATCGCCACGAAGGCTCAGCTTTGTAAGAACTTTGAAGAGATTTGAGAATTTCAAAATCCAACCAAAACTGGGCCCGTACCACATACATTACGTCTCATGTATGCTACGGATATCCGCAACCTTCAGATATTTGATGACCTAAGTAACCAGTTGTTCTCAAGGTCAAACGAAATTCAATCTTGAGTATTTACGGCAAAATCAGTAATCATTCCAAGGCTGGGACACAGTTTGCTCGCTCGGAAGATCATCACCCATGATTTCGCTCGGTTAATGCTGACCCGGTGAACCGGCTAACGTAATGAATTCTGACATGCTGCCGGTAGCGGAACTCGAAAATCAGCGCATCTCCACATGGAGGCGGACAGTGTGAGAGTTTGATCCGTTCAAATAAGCATGATCGGGGTTGTCTCGCTCTCCTCTCACCAACCTCTCGCTCACACTATCCCAGTCTGCCATGTCCATCGCCCAAGAGTACAACAGGGCGGCAAAGACGCACTCGGGTGGGGAGCCTCCCAGACCGCCGGTTTTCTCTTCCAAACTCGAAGAGCGCGAGTTCCTCAAGTTTCGCCTTGCGCAGGCCCTGCGGATTTTCGGTTCGTCTGGTTCTGTGTCTGACGCCTGAATGCAGCTCATCTCTATATACTTGAGGCAACCGCGGATACGATGAAGGCGTTGCCGGGCACATTACAGTTCGGGCACGTTCTACACCCTTCGTCCGAACTCACCACCCAACCTGAGACTATCCTCTGTTCTAGGACCCCATCCGTTCAGATTGTTTCTGGGTCAATCCATTTGTGCGGGCTCTACTTTTTTCCACCATAACAAAATCGGTCTCATCGTTCTCTGTGTTACAGGGTCTGCACTTCAAGCTGATCCAGCCGCACGACCTGCTTCTTGTCGACCACAAAGGTCAAATCCTCGAGGAATCGGGGCAGAAGGACGGCCCGTTCCGCATTCTCAATACCGCGGCATTCATGATTCACTCTGCGATCCACGCCGCACGTCCGGATGTCCTCTGTGCGGCGCACTCGCACTCCACGTACGGAAAGGCGTTCTCTGCGCTCGGCAAGACGCTCGATCCCATCTCGCAGGACGCGTGTGCGTTCTACAACGTGCGTCGCTACTTTCTTTTTCTGCCTAGTACCGTCTGATCCATGAAACATAATAGGACCACGCCCTGTACACTCAGTACAACGGTATCGTCCTCGACGAAGCCGAGGGCCTCGCCATAACCCAGGCCCTCGGCTCTAAGAAGGCTGCGATTCTGCAGAACCACGGCCTTCTCGTCGCGACCGCGTCCATCGAGGCGACGCTGCACTTCTACGTCGCAATGGAGCGCGCGTGCCAAGTGCAGCTCATCGCTGAAGCGGCCGGGAAAACGGTGCACATCAATCCTGCGCAAGCTGCGGAGACGGGGAAGACCGTCGGGTCCCAGGGTGGCGGGTGGTTCAGCGGGAGCATGGAATTTATGGTGCTGGAAAAGGAGGAGGGCGTCAAGTTCCAGCTGCAGGGTTCCTCGTAGGCTATTACACAAGGTTCAGCTAAGTTGTTTTTATGTACTGGAACATGCTTGATTTATATCTGGGTTCGTAATCTGTCGAGAGACTCGTTAACAACGAGGTTGGCGCATATCGATGAAGTCAGTAATGGAGGGTGGATGGAATGAAAAGTACGCAAGAACGTCGCATCGTCATGTAATTGTGGGTCAACTCGCTCGGTTTCGCGCCTTAAACTTCTATACAGCATGATCAATGGTGTATAAAAGTGCAATTCTATTCGCCCCCAGGTTTTTCCTGGCTCTCAGGCTCTTCTTATTTCTCGCCCGCCTCAACGAACATGACCCAGAGAAGGTGCCATCCGTTCGGCGCTCCCAAACTCCAACTATTGTATTCATTCGGACGCCTGGGTAGATGACGGGGCGTAGAAAATGCCCTGCGTGGAAGAAATCAAGACCTCTACACAAATGAAACAAGAAAAAAAAACCGACATGTTGCTTCCGCACAACTCAAAACACGGCCGCCCAAGTCCGTGTCATTGCCTCGGCCAACGAAGAATGCGTCCAATCTCTTTGCTACCAGCTGTGCGCTAACCTTCGATACTCTAGTACCTGTGCAATACTTGGTAGTCGCGCCACACAACTCGGTTTTTGCCAAACACACTCGACCACAACCCAGCCTGGAATCGAACCAGGAGCCCTTACATGCTGATGGTTTTATCAATGCGATCCCACTCGCTACCAAATCGTCACCCTGTCCTTGTTCCTACCTAGTAAGTCGGAATTTGCGAGTGGGAGACGAAAATGCCACGTCATTTTTCTAGCCTCAGTCTGAGGAGCTCCGCCTCAGGTGCGCCATGCCATTCCCACAAATTTATTGAACCGACGTTCAGGTAATGGGCATTCTTCAAGTTTTGTGTGCAAAACAGGACATGTCGGAGAAAGACACAAAACACGGCCTGGATTCAAACCAGAAGCTCCTGGATCGTAGACAAAGCCACAACCGCCCTCAGATCTCTTCCTCCCATCAAGAGTTCTATCTGGATCGGTGTAACAGGTTGAACGACGGCCGACCTGCAGCACAGATTCAAAGTAGGGGGATTGTATTTTAATTTTCACTGCTCGGTGCCGTACTGTGGAGGCACCTCTTCCTCATCCCACTGTCTACCTCGGAGTCTCTCGTTCAGCACCCTCACAAGCTCCGTCGTTGGTAGCTGTTCAACGGGAGACCACGCAGCTACACTACTTAACGGCAGATCAGTTGAAGTGACGAGTGAAGTGGGGGATATTGTTGTATTGACAGTGTCGACGGGCGATTGCGCCTGTTCGTTGACGCAGTGGCGCTGTACTTGTGGTTCAAAGGACAGGCCAAATTTGGTAATAGAGTTCCGTGCAAGCGTTGGTGAGGTTGGGGAAGTCTGGTATGCAGTTACATCTGCCAATACGGTCACAGGTCTCGGGGCTGCCGATGCCATCGCCAGGGACGACTCGGGTCCGGCGATTCGCTTCCGGCGCCGAAGAACAAACCAAAGAGCGACCCCAATGGCCACCAACACCACGCTACCGACAACACTGCCCGTCATCACAGCCACCGGGGTTTTCGTGGCGTGAGGAACGACGGAGCTGGATGCGGGCGGAGGGGGTGGTTCGGAGACGCTTGAAGTAGGATCCACGTCGTCGAGAATCATGGCACTGAGAAGGGCACTAATCGCGGTAGTCTGGTTTGATTGCGAGAATATCACGCTCGGAGGGCCAGTCCACGCTCCGCCATATATGGAGGTCCCAGATTCAGTCGTTAAATCGACGACTGCGTTGAACTACAGCTTCTCCGTTAGATAATTTATAGATGCAGGCATGGAAAGATGCTAACCTGTACTCCGATGAAGTCGTGCACCGACACACGTACGTCTGGCGAGGTGGCGTTCCTTTTGTACGCTTCAGCCAGACCACGAACGATGTACTTGTCACCGAGTTTGGATCCTGGATCCATGTGAGAAGTGAGAACATGATCTTGAGTCGCTGACTTACCTCCTTGCGCAATAATACCGTCTGCCGTCTGCCAGTCATTATTTGAAATCGCAGCAGCAACAACATTATTCAGCCTGGGATCCGGTCAGCGGACGAAGAACAACACAGTCGTTGACTCACAAAGCCTGTGTGGATGCGTTATTTGTGATGGAATACAACACCGCTAATCCCTCGATCATCAGCCCAGTATTGAATGAGTTCGCAGCATTGTCAAGAGCACAGTTATCGCTTGGATTAGCAGAGATGCTACTGAGGACAAGATTGGTTGCCAACAAATGCGATGCGATGAAGTCAACACTGTCATATGCCGCATTCAAGTAGATCGGGTCAGATGTTGCCTCAGCAAGCATGGCGGAAAGCCTAGTTAGTTAAGAGTTCTCAGGGTATGATTTTTTGTGGGCTTTACAGCTTTCACTCACGTTAAAAAATACGGCGTGGCAAAACCCGCAATATTGGGGTCTGTCGAATTGGTTGTCTGGGGCGAGTCGATCATGCGGAAGGAGCGACAATGAAACAGCGCCGATCTTACCTCGAATGTTCCACCGACCATCGATGCTGTGGGCCAGGATCAGTGGATACACGATTTACGAGCCTGACTTGCTCACCATTTTGACAAATAGGTTGCAATGTGAAGTCTTTCCCCGGCATCGAACCGGCCGCAACGTCTTCTTGAAAGATCGTGTATGACCGGGCGAATGTCCATGACTCATTTGCGAGGCTAAGAAAGACCGGGTCCTTGTACGCCGAGTATGCGCGAATCGCGGCGTGAGCAATGGATCTAGAATTAAATCAAAGCTTAAGAATGTCTTGAACCGCAGGAAAAGTGGTAATGTACATCCAGTCACTCAGCTACGTTGCACTTGACTTCAGCCGAGCCACATAATGACACGGAATGCATGTGCGCACCCTACACACAAATAGAAATCAGGTCAGAAGATTTCGGTGGTTCGACCTGGCTTCTTACTCAGGTTTTGCCGCCTTTTCCTGCGACTGTGTTGTCGCAGAGATCTCGTCCCTGAGATCATTCGCATACGTGGTATTATTGGTGAGGGCATCAAAGTCCGCCATTTGGTAGTACACCGTGGCTGAAATAGTGAATAAAAAACAAACCGACAGCATGGGATGCAACTGTGACGCTTACCGCGAAACTCTGTCGCAGTGGGTAATGCCTCGATGGATCTTTTTCAGGGCCGCACCAGCCAGGGCCACTCGCTCTGCAGAGGACAACGTCACATTCGGTTTCTGGTCCCACATCCGTCAGCTGATGAGTTCGGTGGATCCGGCGAGCAGGTACATACCCTCCAAGACGAAGACCCAGCCTCCGAGCTCGCTAGCACTGCTAGAGTCCCGTGGAATATGGCCCAGCCGTAAACGCGAAGGAACGGAAGCATGAGGCAACTGGTCCTAGGCAAAGAGCAGATTTGCGTCGACCTGTCGAGTTATACTAATAGCCCAAACCAGAGTATATCAATCAATCAAGCTAGACACTTCACAACGTCACAACGGAGCTTCCGGTGCCACCACCCGACCTATCACCATGATCCCAAAGATGATCTGTCAAACAGTAGAGACGTATACAATTCGTGGATGATTCCCGGTGAAAAGACCGGAGCTTTCCATGTAGACGATCAGTCTCTCAAGGTTGAAGGGGGAATGATATCACAAGACAATAGAACTTGGCCAAACTTTTTCGCGGTCCTGGGGACATGCTGGTGACTTGGGTAATAAGATTCGTATGTTTCTCGAAGAGGGATACCCAGGGTAAAGCGCCAGTAAAAGAAGAGTATTGAAGGTCGACATTGGCGCGGCAGCCCCTTTGGGCTCGATTGAAGTTTGATTGCGGAAAGTATCCACATATACGTTAGCGTCGATGCTTTCCTACGCGATGATGCGTTTCAAGGGCCCAGACCTGGCACGAAAGGCCGATAGTGCGATAAAATCGACTCCGGACACAAGTACGCGGACCCGCGTATCATAGGGCGAAAGAACGGGTCACTACAAGTTCAGCCAAGAGTGCGACCAGTCCAGGGGGGATACCAAAGAGAGGCGATCGATTGTCCTAGGGAGAGAAAAGTATCTCTGGATCCAAGAGAGAGCTCGTGTTCAAAGAGAAGAAGCAAATCGCACAGCCGAGACAAGAAGTCTGCCGTGCTTCGGGTCAGGTCCTGAAATCTATGTGGTCAAGGGGTGAAAACAGTTGCCATAAACGCTCGGATACCATCTTTCAGCTTGGCAGGAAGATCAGCAAGTAACTCACTGGATTGCCAGGGGAGACCACTATTAGTATAGCTGGTGTCAAGAACGGGCAGATTCGGCTTGGTGATGGCGATGGGGATCAGAAGCAGATAGTGCATGTAAGCTGCCCAACAAACCTTCTTTGTCAGAGCGACACACCATGGTGACAGGAGTTTTCGAAATCCTACCGAATGGAGCCTCAGAGATGCCGTCGGACAAAAGTGAGGGTCCGGAGTTCAATCTAAATCCGCCCGAGGGAAGCAGTTAGAAGCTCGAAGTACTATGAATGTACATCCGGGAACATGACGCATTTGTATCGGGGTAGAAGATACAAGCTGCGAGCGTATGCGTGTGCGATAAAGGCAACGAAGAAAAACGAGTCGTGGCAGTTGAGTCACAGAGCCAAGCAGCTGCAATTCGGATCAATGTTCCGAGTCGGCATTACCTAAGTCAGCGAGCATCACATTTTCGTCAGCATTATTTGTGTAAGCATTCAAGTCCAGACCTCACGCCGACATTAGCGAAGTTCCGAGGCGCTCGAAGTTAGTTACGGAATGGAGCCCGAAATCTTACATTTTGATTTGAGCCGAAACCTCAAGTTTCGGAATGCTTCGGGGTTTCTATATATGGGAAGGCCGAGGCATTTCGGTTGGCCCGAGATGCCTAATTTAGGCCCAAAACGAAATGTAAGATCTCGAGTTACATTTCGTAACTAACTTCGAGCAGGCCGAAATTTGGCTAATCTCCGTGTGCCTCAGCTTTTCGATCTTGGCCATTTATCTCCGAGTGACGTGGCGCTCTTTCTCTGCATGTCTCTCTCTGCTACCTTCTTCCATCGGCCCCCTCTCGTTCACCTTCTGCCCTGACCTTGAGAAACCACTGACACTGCTATTCTTGGACTGAGATTTGGCCTCTGGTATCAAGTCTTCCTGATCTGTCGCCTGCGTCTTGGTGTCTTGTCTCTGCCGTGCGAGGGCTCCACCTGTGTCATCAACGTGAATCTCTATCAAGGACTCGCTGCCTTTTGATCTTGTTCTGGGTCATAATTGGCATCTCTTCTGTCGTGGCTCTCCTCCCGATACCTGCTTTCTGCTCACTTCCGGCATCCCGTGCTTCGCACCGAACCGTATGTCCCTTCCTCTCTAGTTGTTTTCTAACTCCGTAAACTCAGCTTCTGCGACTGTCCCCCCCATCCAAGCTTGTCCGATGGATGCTGATCCTGATGCTGGTTTCCCGCAATGCATGTGTTTTGTGTTCCCCATTGGCTCATGTAATGCTTTTCTTTGCAGATTCCTCCGATCATTGTGCCCTGCTCAGGCCCATCGGCCTGCAGCTGCACCTCAGACTCTCATCCCTTGCACTCTCATATGCCTAAACCTTTTACTATCCTCCGCAACATCTTTACTGCCCGTTACCGCACCCATGTCCATACTATATTCTGATACTCGAGATAATTCAACATGCTCTTACCCGGTATACTGTTCCCCATCACGATGTGCATCTCGTTCAATGTAAGTGAGCATTGGTTCATCAATTCATCACAGGTGCTTGTGCAGACCACGTCTCGGATGTCGACTCGTCTTCAAGACTAGACGGCTCAGCCTGCGGTACTTTGCTCAGGATTCCGACTCTGTAGCTTCTATGTCTGCTCGGTATAATTCTCGCTGCTAAGCATAGCAATTCCTCCACTGCCGTGTTGCGGTAGCTTTGAACTTTTTAATGTGAGCTGATGTCTCCACGCCAAGAGCTGATAGCGGGCCCTGCCGCTTGTCGGCCTTACCCGCTTTATACATGCAATGGCAAATGAACAACACACTTGAGACTCACGCAATTTCATCATTCAACATCGTTCAACTGCCGTACAGTTTAAGGCAGGCGCTGTCTCGCGTTGTCTCGCGTTTTGAGTTGTGAGATTTCACCGGCAAGTCTGGGACAAAGTTGCGTGGAGATGTAAGGGTGGAAAAAAGAATCTCTGTATTACTTCAACTGCTGTTCATCCACTTTAGCCCAAATTCTCAATCTCCTTTTTTACCTCAACGTGGATACCGCGGTAATTCTGCAAATGAAGGGGAAATTAGCAGGTATGCAATCAGAGGCACGGCTAATGAAAGTTGACGATGCTGGGATGATGGATGGTTAGATTATTGTTCCATTGAGGAGGCGGCCGCACAACCTGGCATTGGTACGTCAATCCTGAGCCAATAACACTTGCCATATTTGGAATTCACACCACCAGTGCCTGTTACTGATCAGTACACTGTATAAGTGGATTGGGAGTACTGACGGCATTCAAAAGGACTGGCTGCTTACCCGGATTTGTCCTCATAAATCACCGGGGTGGTTCAAAAAATTTGAACGGTTTAAACCATGCATAAACTGTTTGAAGCCATGGTAAATTAAACGGAAACGAAACGGTCTAAACTGTGTATAAACGTTTATGAACTGAAATGGTTGGAGCCTTACTCTCAATTAAAAACCTCTCAGGACCAATCATGCAATCATGCATGGATATATTACACAATTCACCCTAGGTTGGTCATTCTGCTCCCTGATTTTGGCCTACTTCCCAGTTCACCAAGCCAAGTCAATGATGATGTTTACCTATCCTAGTGGATGAAAACGTGTCGAGCAGATTCAATATGGTACAGAGGATGGTTGTGTTCTTGTCTTGGGTGAGCTTTGCTTCTTTTAGTCGTCTGGGTTCTACCGGGGTAGTAGCCATCTTTGTCACTTCGTTACTTCGCTTATTTTCAAGAAACTTCGTCACTTTGATCGCATTTCGGGAAAGTTTGTTACTTCCGCTGATTTTCTGCGAAAGTTCGTCAGGTGAGTAAATTCGAATGCAAATTCATGAGCTTCCGGCTCACCTGATGTTGAACGTTAGCTCTTTTCCTTCTGCCACCATTATGATCGTCGCGCCGATGCAAGGAATCCGTGGGATCGCTGGTATGGCGGTCTAAGTGTACATTTATTCGGCCGCAAGATATGTTGGCTATTTCGGACCTTCCCCGCTAAAGATGCGTGATTTGATGCCTTGTCCGCAAAACAGATAACGATAATCAGGATGTTTAACTTGCGGGGAAATCAACGCGTTCCGCAAGATATATATCGCAATATACGGGGTAAGTTCATAGTGCCCATTAACCATTATTAAATTGACTGGAAGTAAGCAGAGAAAGGCGCAACAGCGTAAGGTTGAGAGGAGTGTATCAATAAGAAAGTATGGAGATTGTGACAATGAGTGTTGGTAAGTGTATATGATGTAGGTACTGCTTAGCTTGAGGGCTACCACAGAATTGACAATAGGAATGAGCCAAGTTCAGTCCTTGATCTACTCTCGAGCCTCCACCAGAAATGGTCGGCCGTCTCGGAGATGTTCAATTGCCACTCAAATCAACGGTACTTCACGATCAGGCTCCTGGGCCAATTCTTCGAACCAAATATCTTATATTGAAAGGCTATATCCGATGCTAGAAGACAAAATTACCCCGTTCCCACGAGAGATTGGGTCTGAGGCGTGAACTGTTATTAGGGACGTTGCGCAAAAGCCACATGCGGCTTTCAACGGCTTTCAAAGCTGCACACGGGAATATCCTTTTTTTGCTCTGGAGCATCACTAGGACTCTCAAATAGCCTCTTTTGACCACCAGAGCAAAGAGAAAAAAAAGCCGCATGCGGTGAGTTTGCGCACCAAAAAGCCACGTGCGGCTTTGTGCAACCTCTCTATTTCCTGACATTCAGTCCCCATCGGCCATCTCGGGAATGTTGACCTCTGGCCACAGACAGAATTACATAGTGCCTCCGAGGCACATATCATTCAGCGGGAACACACTCAGCACGGGGTTCCCACCATTATTCAAATCAACGGTGCTTGAGTCGTACTGGAGAAATAAAATGGTAATATAACTCGGAGTGCCTGCCAGGGTTTTTTTTTTTTTGCTCAAGATTCATTCTTGAACCAGTGGTCTATTCAGAGAGTCCAAGCTCCAGAGCCCAATGAGGAGAGTATCAAATTTAACAGCATAAAGTCACCACTTTACCATATATGTATGTACTAGTAGTATATCTGCAATCAGTGGGATCGTTCTCCATCATCACACCTACAGTTTCCTCAAATAAAGTATTCTCATTCAGAACAAGCTAGCCCCCGAGCAAAGCGGTACCTACATCACATATACTCACTGACACTCAATTATCAAGGTCTCCGTAATTTCTGATTGATACGCTGGCCTCAGCCTCACGCCGATGCGCCTTTCTCGGACTACTTTCAGTCAATTTAATGGTTAATGGGCACTATGAGATTACCCAGTTTATTGCGGAAATTTTGGAACAAAACTTTTGTGGACGACTTTATCTTGCGGGCGACACGTCTGTATCTTGCGGGCGACATCTATATATATCTTGCGGAACGCGTTGATTTCCCCGCAAGTTAAGCATCCTGATTATCGTTATCTATTTTGCGGACAAGACATCAAATCACGCATCTTTAGCGGGGAAAGTCCGAAATAGCCGACATATCTTGCGGCCGAATAAATTTACATTTAGACCGCCATACGCTGGTGGTGCGTGCCAGCATCCGAGAGGCAGAACTTCCCTCGTCCTGGTGTGTATGTGCCACTCTATTCTGTACCCGACAGGGGGCACAAAACTTTCACCGTAATGAGCAGCATCGAGGTCTCCTTCACCAAATCGCGCAGAAATAGGGCGGGTGACTTTTATTCTGTACTGTACGGTAAAGCCACTCCTTCGGTAAGCGGTTGTCTACCATGTACGGAACCGGGAAAACGCCGTAGGAAGCGTATTGGACTGGGAATTCACGTGTAAACATTGAGGGCGGCACCAGGCGGTGCGGCGTGCGAAGCGATTTCCTCTGCGCATCGCCTCGTACTCCATTGCGGCCGGAGACACAGGCAGAGTCCCCGGAAATTGGATCCGCTCGGTTGCGCCAGGAGCCGCCCTCCACTCTCCGTTGGAACAGTTGTCCCCCACCAGTGTCGCTGAGCGCTCAGTAGCGGCTGGGGCAGCACCCATGCTAATCGGGTACTCCCCTACCTCAGGTATTTTTCACACCTATTGCAGCACTGCAATTTAATATTTGTTGTATTCCTATTGAAAACAGGATTTTTCATCCAACTCCAATGTCTTTCGCACTCGGTTCAAATTTTGTAGATGAGTAAAGGTCTAGCGGCACGATGCCAAGGTACTACGTACATAAAGCGACGAATTTGCATTAGAATTTACTCACCTGACGAACTTTCGCAGAAAATCAGCGGAAGTAACGAACTTTCCCTGAATGCGATCAAAGTGACGAAGTTTCTTGAAAATAAGCGAAGTAACGAAGTGACGAATTTGGCGTGGACTCGGGTTCTACAGCATGACGGGAGACTGGGCGCGTGAGCTCAGCTTAGATGGCTATTGGAGGCAAAGGATGATAGTGTATCTAAAAGCCTGTATTACACCGGAATGCTTCCTCAAACCAACGTTCCTAAGCGGGACCGTTTCTTGTAAGTCTACCTACCTATCTACCCCTTTGGACAGGCACCACGATGCGTGAGACCATGATGCCGTTACAGGTAACTTCCCACCTGGTCCCCAGCAACGTTTGCAAGACTATATCTGGCCTCCTGTTCGATGCGTTCCAATTGCCTTGAACAGCTGCGACCGATGCTAACAATGTTCCGGACCTCCAGTTTGCTCATGCCACTCCGAAGAGCTGACTGTGCATCGGTGTACTATGTATTTAGTCTATAGTACTACAGTGTGTACATGTGTGTATGTCAGTAGATGTGAATAAATAGTGTTTTCTCTCGTTAAAACATGTGATATTCAGAAAGAAAGCTTTAACCACTCGCAAACCCACATAAGGTCCGATAATTAGTCGCAATTGGCGTAAACGGAAAGAGAAATAGCCAATTTGTCGATAATTCCGGACGAACTGGAAATTATCACCGGTTATTCTCAATTCGGAAATCGGGGTTTTCTAATGTCATTAAGGTATCTGCAAACTCCGCTCTCTCTCTGCCTCAAGGGAGCCAAAAAGCCCCGCAAACCGGCGCTGACGTTGAACACGAGGCGTATCTTCCAAATCTGTTACATGGTCCGAAAACCATGAACACATTGGACCGTCATTGCCAAATTCAAACTCCGACCCGTGCGGTGACCGGTCACCGACGATTCTTCTTCACACACGCATTTTTAGCTCTACTTTAAATGGAATGGCTGTCTCAACAGGGTGTAGTTTCTAAAGTTATTTTTATAAGGTGCATCCAAGTGTGAAAACCTACCATTTTGGCTGACGAAATGCAAGGCTAGGAATGACAAGTTCGGGAGCTGAATATTGCTTCTAATGGCGGATAGAATGTCAGGGAGTTTTTCCATCAATTATCGTGGGGTTTCAGCCCAGCAGAATTTGAGTGAGTATTTTCAAGAACAACCACGAATTTCTGTTAAGTTTAGTTCCTTTACTGCCTCGATGCTGTCTGTAGGGGCTTTGAGAGCATTAATGCTCATTTAGAGCTTCTACGGCGCTTACAGCACATGGAGTGGGTTGACGAGCTCTGGGAGAGCAGAATTAGGGGCCGAGTTTCCAAATATGGTAATACCGCAATCTCCATCACTGATTTCCGGACCACCAAACACATTGACGCAAGGACTGATCGTTCAGACAATTCGGTTTCGATTCATTGCAAGTGAGTGCAGCCTTTTTTTTTTTTTTTTTTGCAACTTCTCGAATTTCTTCCTCATTTCAGGTCGGCCATTCCCGTCGCAGTCGTCTCTGATGCGTTCCGGGTTCCCTGAAGCCGACGTTGGTGATAGAAGGAAACCAAATTAGCATGTTCTGCCGGCCTGTGCTTATTCGTGACAAACATCTGTCCTTGTCAACTTCGCTGTAATTGACGTCACCTAGCTGCGCAGTGAGGCAAAAACGGACACATTTGTTGCACGTCAGGTGCCATGAACTCATCGTTTCTGCCATCCAAATGGCATCGCGCGTCCCGTAAAATAGAGCGCGGAGTGGACCGCCTCATCATTCTGACCCTCTTCCCATAACGCTCTATTACAGTTAAGACCTTCAAGAGAGTCTGGTACCGCTCCTGACTAGGATCCGTCCGTGCCCGTCGCCGAGGGCTCATGTTTTCACAGGTACTCCGCAAATTACTCATCTCGAACCTAACATCGACGTCAGCAGTAGTAATAGTGCCGTCCTGCAGCGTATAAATGCACTATGCATTTCCGCGGAGCTCGACAAATACCTCCTTCCACCCCTCACACAGACGAACTTCAAGTGCTTAAACCATGACCGACGTCGAGGCTAATGGCAGGAGAGGAATCGCTCAGAGTAACGCCGGGGGGGCGCTCTGGTCTTATAGGAAACCCCACTGGTTTGCAAGTACCTGCCTGTTGATGTCTTGCTAGCGCTCACGGCGAATATGACAGAGGAATGATGGCCTTCGCCACGACGCTCTTCGTGCTCTCGCTTTATGAACTCAACACCCGCCATGTCACCGAAACTAATGGTGTTCTGGGGCTGTCGTTGTTTACTGGTGGGCTAGCAACTTTCATGGCCGGAATGTGGCACTTCCCCAGAGGCAATGGATATGGCGCAGCGGGTTCGCATCATACCTCTTTTTAGTTAAAATTTGCCATCCACTCATCGTCACTAGTGTTCACGATGTACGGAACATTCTGGATGTCCTATGGGCTCTTTATTCTTCCCAGTACTGGCATCGTGGCTGCATACACGCCGGGAGAGTTCAGAAGCGCAATCGGCATCTATTTCATGGCGTGGATGATGGTCACCATATTCTTAGGGCACGTTTGGACTTTTCTATTTCGAAGCGGATGGCTAATGTGTATTTTGCAGCATTGCGTCGATAAGACGTCACATAACGTGGATCCTCTTCTTTGTCTTCCTAACGTTCACATACCTCTTCTTCGGAGTCTCCAACTTCAGTACCAAGTCTGGGTACGTCCTTTCCGCCCTTGTCATTGCTGCCTCCTCCTGTCATGACACTGACGCATTCGCCGCAGTCTCCCGAAGGCGGCCGGCGCTTTTGGTATCATCACATCCTTAATCGCCTATTATCACGCCCTCTCGAAATTGCTGGAAGGAGATTATGCACCCTTCGGGCTGCCATTGGGTCGAATCGGGCCGTCACAGCGATACTAAGCAATCAAAAACGTTTTGTTTCGTTCCCCCGGGTCTTCGAACGCATAATTGATATGTAGCTTCATCCCATGCTTATTCTCAGCACCACATTTTATGCTGTAGTAATGTGTAATACGTATTTACGCCCGTGCACACACGTCCTGAGCGTTTTCTGTGGACGAGGGTCTTCTTGAATTTTTCGAGCTCGAGGGCATAACCCCAGGGAAGCGGTTCTATGGTTTTCTGACATTATAACAAATCCCCGGAATGAGAAGGGATTACGGAAAAGAAATCGCAATAGGAAGAAATGCAAGAATCTTATTAAACTTTGAGAAAATATCCCCAGGGCTGCATTGTGGCTGTGTTGCCACAGAAGTGCTGCAGACATTTGCACAACGCAGATATTGCCAAGTAGTGGCGGGCTATCAGTTCAGAATAATCAGGATTGCTATTGAACACAAAAGCGACACTGCTTTACGCCCTTTGGAGGTCTAGACAGCAGGTTGTTGAACTTGAACATATGGTAGAGTGACGGTGGATTAAAAACAGCCGGTGTAAGACATCTTGTCGGTGAATTGGGTTGAGTAAGAAAATTTGACTTTCGTGCTCACCTAAGGCTTGATTAATTCATGGGAGTTACACGGTATGGAGATCTGAAAATTCATTTTGTGAAAAGTGCCGCTGCTTGCCGCAAACGTTGTGCACCGGGACCAGAAGTCTGGGTACAGAGATTCGCACTGACCTGGATTGTTATTCGCAATAGGACTGTCGTCGAGCTACGATAATGGGGTGGAAAACGATGGAAATAGTTTAACTTGGATAGGCCACGCAATAAAAGATAGGGTGTTGAAGCGTATGGAGAGCCGTTGTAATCTTGAGCAACAGTATAGTGCTTAACTTAGCTTCACTGAGAATGATAGCTTGTCTTTATGGCGATGACAAGCTAGACAGGATGGCAACGGAAATTAAAACAGCGGCGATATTGAGACGATGTCAAGGCAGCGGTGTATCGGGGAAGAGCAGCGATGGTGACTCGGTAGGAGACGTTGCTATGAGCTATTGAACAGGTATTTCCCATGATAGTGATTGAAACAAGTTGTGGACTGCCGCAGAAAGACGCATGACTGCCGCAGATGAAAGCAAGCCTGCCGCTGCTTGAGTTGAAAAGTGCCGCGAACAGATGACATTGCCGCTGTTTGTTGACCGATGAGTGCCGCAGACAGGCGCTAGATTGCCGCGGTATTGCCGCAGACATGAGCAGGACTGCCGCTGCAGCAAGCACGACTACCGCTGCTAAGTACCAATTTTGCCGCTGCAGAGTGCCGCCGAGTGCCGCTGCAGAATATTTACCGGTGTTTAGTTGCCGCCCAACTGCCGCCAATTGCCGCTGCAAGAAAGTACAACTCATGTCTTACTGTCGCGTGTGATGGCCAATTCACACCAGTCGATGTTAGAGGATGTATTGAGTCTCAGGGTATGCATCTGAATGATTACAATGCCAAGAACATCGTGTTTGAGGTGAGTTGAACCTGTGTCGCAAACCTGACTGCCGCTGACTGCCGCTGAGACTGCCACTGCATGCGGCAGCAGCACTGTAGCGGCAAAATCCCTTTTCCCCCGCTATATATTCGGGACGATCAAGTGCCAAGAAATATGCCGAAAGGTTGTTGCATTTCCTCTACCCGCCATATAAATCTGGAGACCGGAAACTGATCAGCTGTGAACCCCTTTAATAACCGGCGGGAACGGAAATTCGAGACGATTCGTGGCGGAAGACAAGAGTGGGTCTGGCTGTCGCATGTTGAGTGTATACGAACATGCGCTCTAAGTTAAGATGACCTTCAAAATGAGTTTCCCTTCCCATTGGCAAGCCCGGCCAAGCCAAGGCCCCCACCATGGCTTTGGCTTCGAGAATGTGAACCCAAATCCTGCCAAAGCCAAGCCCAAGCCCTGGTTTCAAAACCAAGCCAAGCCCGAGCATCACTAAGCGCGGCACCACCATCACCACCACCACAACACCCCATGCAGTTAACGTTCCCGCCCAAATAATAATCATCCCGCATGCGTAGATCTCACATAATGCCGCATCACCGTTACGGCTTCGGGCTGGCATCCGCGTATAAAAAACGCTGAAAATGTGCCGCAAACCCCCCAACCATTGAAATCCCCCGCCGGTACTCAGCAGCATTAACCCCCAGAACTACCTCTCTTAACCCACCGCACCTCTCGATTAGACACAATGCAACACCCCTCCCCCTCCCTCACCCTCGCGCGCCTCACTCTCCTTGCCATTGTCGCCCCTCGCGCTGACCATAGGGGCACAGGCCACCCCCACCCCCGCAGTGTGAACCGGTGTGCCATACCGAAAATGTTCCTGGCCACCCCGGACTGGAGGTGTGCACCTTCCCATGCTAGCCCCGGTGAGTCTTGTTTCAGGCATTCGGTTTCGTTTGTCCCATTCTTTTGTTCTCTCACGGTCATGAGATTGAATATCAATTTATGACAGATTGTCAACTAGGGTCCAGACGCTGTTTAGCGTTTGCTGCGTCCGAGGCGGCTAGGATTCACTGGCATTGCGCAACTACCGAAATAATTGGAGAGGGAATGATGGTTACGAGGAGGATTTGTTGAATGTTCCCGTTGCGGATCGACCTAACTTGCAAATATAATTAAATTATTCCGAAATGAAGTGATGCGCGTGTATCTGAATCTGAAATCGACGAAAGAGAGGCGCAGTCTGACTCAGGGACGTACCGCGCAGAGCATATCTTCGAGTCATCCCCGGTGATCGAGTATAATTCTTTTCGTCACCGAGACCTATGTCGACGTGAGTCGCAATTATCTCCCTGCATAGCATAACATAGGAAATTCTTTTTCAGCTGCGGATTTAGACTAGCCTTAGAAATGGGTATTATATGCAGACGGAGCGATTAGTTTGAAGTTGATAGTATAATATCATATCTAGCGTTCACTTCTGCGCACACACATTTGGGTTGGTTGGGAGGATTTTAAACGGGGAGCCGGGAACTTTAGTAATCATTGAAAGTCGCACGGCATCTCAAAGACTCACTTTTTCAGTTGTTGAATGAGCTGGAAGTTCCATTTGTCCATGGCAAGTCGAACTCACAGAAAACCCTTCTATTCTCGATAACATTCGTAGTTAGCGAGAATGAGTTTTGCGCGGAAAAAGACGTAGCGGCGGCTGAAGAAGATGAGCCGTAATACCCCAGTTTCCACTTGATGAACCTTCAGCTGGCGTTGATTTTGTTACTTAGCTTTGCTGGCTGTACGAACAGATAGTTGGAAGTACATTAGATAAGAAACCTTACTGGTCGTTACATAATCTCTAATATTCGCGTTCAAGAGGCGAATAAAAGGAAATCTGCCGGCCTGGACTTGGATGTACGCTCGAAAGTACCAGCCTGCTCGTTGCTATACGCTCGCCCCTATCCGAATCAAGAAGTTTGATGGCGGCAAGAAACGGCAGAATTTCAAGTTCCGACCTTACCAAACAAGGACCCATCAGCCTTGCATCAGACACGATTCTCTTTCTCTGACTCTCAATCCATGGCAGCCTCGTATTCCGCAAACCCATGGGTCGACCTGGATGTAAGCACCTCCTTTACGTTCCTGACCTGCTGTGGCGCTTATCACCGTCAATCCAAAGGCCGTCTCCAAGGCCCTTCCATTCGGAACCGCGCTGGCCCTCAAGCAGCTCATCATTTCCCTCAACACAGAATGCGGGACACACATGATACGAACCGGAAGGAAACAAGATCTTGTCGATCGACTTCGGGCGCAATTTGCCACCTGGAAGAGCACGAACAATGTAGCGAGGTGGAGAACGGCCAAAGCCATCATCGATGAAATCAAGCTCCCTGTGGCATCGTCTGTCTTTCTTTACATGTTTTTCCGGTGCAAACTTAGTTAGAGTGGACGACAGATTCATGCCGGATGTTGCGTCAATGTCAATGGCATCGCTCCCTCGTCCCAGTGGCGCAACAGCATACTCAAGCGCGCCAATTCTAATTCTGAATCCCGCGCATATACCATTGCCACCCAGTCGAAGCGCGTCAACAATCGGGTCGCCCTATCCCACTCCAGGTTATTATTCATTTATCCACTTATTTGCTGTTGAAATGAACCCACTTGACAGCGCGCGCACACATAGGACCTCACTTCACACCTTCCCCTTTCTTCAAAACCGATCAAGTCGTGTCTCCACTGCTCGAGTGTCCAAGTGCGTTGCTTCCACTTTTCTTTTGCGACGTTGTTGAACACCAAAACAGTATCCCTTAATCCAACCGATCGCCGCGAGTGCACCCTGCATTTTGAGCTTAGCACCGAGCAGTTGGCGATGCTCAGCGCGCCTAGGTATGCCCTCCCTCCCTAATACACCCATACATATATCATCCAAATGACACTGACTCAACACAGCACGACCTACCAACTCCGCCTCTTCTGCACCTCGTCCAAATTCTACGGTCAAACGGAAGGCGAATGCCCGATCGAGTTCCCCCAAACCTGCGAAATCTACGTGAACGACGTGCAGCTCAAGAGCGCGCTCCTCAAGGGGATCAAGAGGAGGCCTGGGACCGCGCCGCCGCCTGTCTTGAGCGTTCCGAACTTTGACATTGGCGTCAGGAGGAATACGGTGCGCATGATATACATCAACAGCGGGGGGCAGGGACAGTTGGAGTATAAGGTCCGTCTCGGTCTTGCTCTGCCCGTGCCACGGGTGATGGGAGTTAGGGCTAAATGCTCACTGGAGTCTCTTTAGAAATACTACCTAATCGTACACCTCGTTAAGACGACCCCTGTCAGCGCGCTTGTGGACACGCTGCGCAAGACGCGCTTTGTTAGTGAGGCGGAGGTGAGGGGGAAGAGTGAGTTTTTCGTTGTCTTGTCTCTACTCTACCCCGCGCTGATGTACGGACTCCGAACGAACTGCAGTGCTAGCTTCGATGGTGAAAGACGACGATATCATCGCTGGATCGTTGAAGATGTCGCTCAGATGTCCTGTGAGTCTTCCTCTTCCTCCTCTCTCTACTCCCTCTCATATCTTATAATCTTTCTCGCCTCGTCTCTTCTCACCACGGTCATCCTGCAGCTCAGCTTCACACGCATCACCACCCCCTCCCGCTCCGTGAAATGCACGCACTCGCAGTGCTTCGATGCGGGGGCGTGGTTTGCCGTTATGGAGCAGACGACGACGTGGTGCGTTGTGTCCCTCTTTCCTTGTTCCTGTTGCTATTTTCTGTGGACGTCTAGGCTGTCTGCGAGGGCGTGGAGGGTATATGATATATATATATATACTGACCCTGGATGAACGTAAAGGCTATGCCCCGTATGCGAGAACGTGTTGGATTGGCGGGAGCTTATCATCGATGGGTGCGTGTTCGTCCCTTTCCCCTCCCCTCCCTATTCCTTCCTCGCTCCCGCCTTCACGTACAAGTAAACTTACCTATCGTATCGGCTCCGTTCCCGGTCCTCATCCATCAACTATCATCTAACAAACACCTCGCACTCTCGTACACCCAGCCTCTTCCTCGAAATCCTAAACTCTACACCTGACACCGTGGACGACGTCCTCCTGGAGGCGGACGGGGGATGGAGGACTGTCGACTCTTCGGTGTCAGGGTCGGCGAAAAAGGGGGAAACGTACTCCTCCGCAAAATTGGAATCGGCCGCCTGTCCTGCAGCACAAAGGCAAGGGCAGGACATGGATTACATCAACAGCGATAGCGAGGGCGAATAGCGGGTGGGGCAGAGGAACGGAACGAAAGGGTGTTTTCTTGGTACGTTCCGGTTCTTTGTGAATGGTCATTTGATTGATTGATTGATTTAGTGCCTAGAAACTTGTCACTTGGGCTGGGGCGTACGATACACGATACTCCAACGATACTATCTCTTAACAACAACCAACCAATCGCATTTGTAAATAAAATGCGCCGCGGTGAGGGCGCACTTCATTCCATTGATATCGTGGCACAACACAGCAGAGTTCACATCCGGTGCGAACACCGGAGCTCCCAGTGCCTTGAACTTGAGGTTCCACTACTATCACGACATTGTACCACTTCACAAGGATGCGAAATGAGCTGCGGTGTGCACGCTTCATTGAAATCACAGCACAGTACAACAGAGTTCACTTGCACACGCATCCACCCGCTTTAACCGGCTCATAAGCGAACGCGATCCGTAACTTCCGCCTCAGAACGGTCTGTCTGGCAGTCTGATGAACGCAAGGCGGAGCCGCCGTTGATCGCCATCAACTCCCCTGCTCTTGCGCTGCCCAATCTCCGCAACAGTGAACCCGGCATTCGGCCCGTCGCGGGAACGGCCTCGGACATGGTTGGATCTTCTGGACCCTGGTGCTGATTGCTACCAGGTCCGTGTTCAAGTTCCCGCACTGGCGTTCCGAAATTCAATCTTTGGCATGTAGTGCATTCTCTCTGATCATTAACTGGGTTGTCAAGAATAGACGGATGTGTAATTTCCTGTGCCCTTTGATCATAGAATACCTGATTGTGCATATCTCCTGTGTGTCAAACCTGAAGGCTTCTTGGGCAAGACATTCAAATATCATGGAGGCATTCTCCAACCAGAAACTACAGAGCATCAACATGAGGCTTAGGCTTTTGATTCATGGGGTTGGTTCAATTCTGGTTCAATTAGGCATTGGAACCAGCCATTCCTCTGCCCGTTCTTTCAGATGCTGGTTTGATCTTTGTTGGAATTTCGGTTGTGCCGACTCGTCGTGTCGGCAACAGCTCGGTCATGTGACACAGCCTTCCGGTAATTTCATTTCCGTATTCACTTCATTCGTAATATTGTTGTAGTTTTAGTATATAAGTTCAATAGATATTGAGTGTTGGGGATCCATTTGCCCTAATGCGAATCACTCTCACGAGTTAGCGCGATTGCAAACGTTCCTCGCATCGCGCCGCAATTGCCGTGCTTGGAAAAATCTCAACAATCTTGTTTTAGATCGTGATGTTTATCTCTCAGCTTCACACACATTGCACCAAAATGAACATTGCCCCTCAACATTAGAGAGTTTGTGCAAAGCCACCAGCAGCCACCAGGTGGCTTTTCAGGCATGTGCAACCGGGTGGCTTTTTGCTCTTGGTGGCTAAAATGGAAGCTCAGATTCTTGGACTGCTAGCTATTTATGAGGTGGGATTGTGATTGTGTGGATGTATCAGACTGCTGTGCCTATCATCATACTCATATTTCTTGAGCCAAAATATAAATCAAATTTTGCTGGTTTGTTCATGTACTTTTGGAGTGGTCTCAATGTACATGTTAACAAGTATGTGCCAAGCATGATTCCAACTCCAGGAAATCTGATTACTTTATTTACAGAGTTAGCCACCAGGAGTAAAAAGCCACCCGGTTGCACATGCCACAAATGCCACCTAGTGGCTGTTAGTGGCTTTGCACAAGATCGCTACTTTTCGCCCCAGTCACGTGCACTCAATAAGGAAATTCGCGTGCCTTGTTTGCACTTTTCACTCAATTCAGCAACTCACCGGCCGGGGTGCATGGTGGAGCTGTGACCATTGTTTCTTTTTCTGTACCACCTGCCGCATAGGGAAGTTACCAGCAAGTCATTGCATGAATTTTACAAGTTAACAAGGACATTTCAAAACAATTTGAAAGGCTTGATTGGCAAATCTATACTACAAGATACTACGACACAGTGGGTGGCTGTTTATCTACAGCGTGCAAGACAACACGCGCAGGGAGCCGGCACCACACCCATAGAATGCCGCCGTTGTGAAAAGTCACCCCAAAAAGGCAGCCACGCACCCTCATACCCACGGATAACGCGTGCAGAGGGCGGTCGGGACGCGTATGCGTTGATGTGACAGCGGGAATGCCACGGGTGGCAGCGTATAAAGACGCGTCTCTCGGGGATCAGACAATCCCAAGACTCAAACGTGTGCGGGAAGCGGCGGCGGCAGCGTGGCGGACATGGGGAAACACAGCGGTGCAATGCCACCACCATGTCATAGTTGCAAAGGACGACGAGGGACGATCAATAGTGCCATGCCTGTCACGGAGGCTTGGGGGTCTTGCGTAGACAGAGCGGGAAGGACACGGCGGGGACGAGAGGGCGGGGACGACAGTGGAGGATGGTGGCGGAAAGAAAGAAAAGACAAGTGACCTGTCACACCGGAGGCTCGGTTCCATTTGTGGTCGAGGAGCAAACATGACACGCGAATTTCCTTATTGGGTGCACGTGACTGGGGCGAAAAGTCAAAAGCTCTTTGCACAAACTCTCTATTTGCAGCTGTGTGGTGGTGTGTTCAGGATTCTACAAGTGCGAGTCGAGTTGCAATGAATTGTCACACATAATTGAACTGGCAGTTTGATTTATACTGACTTATGAGGCTCTTGCACCAGGTTCCAACAACAGTAGTTGCAATTGTGGGACTGCACCAGTATAATGTATCCTCCTCCTCCTCATTGATCGGCATCTGTCAAACAGGCGGCAGTGTTGGGCGGATGAGCGGCGATCTCTCGGGCACTGAACAACCGGCAGTGTAAATGTTTTGTTGCACAACCTGTGTTTTATTGCTGCAGGTAAGAAGGTGTGAAAAAAGACACAACTCCACCTGTGTGTTTTTTGAGAGCTTTGTTGAACCTGTGCACAATTTGAACTGAGGGTGCAGCAGTGAATTTTTCATTGTACATTTTTTGTAATCTGATGTGGATTGTGAATTCTTTTCAAGGGTGGTGAACTTTTTTTGGAAAAAGTGGTACATAATTATGTATGGCATATATACTGTAAAAAAAATAAAAGAAACACACCTGCTACAATTTCGCGAAATAAGGCACAACTTAATGGTTTTGTCTTGGAAACAGTGCAACTTCACCACCTGTCTTGGAAAAAGCACATGTCACAACATTTGAAAACAAAACAGATACAAGATATGGACCTTCATGACACATATCAACATATAGCGAATGGTAGGATCGGGCTGCATCTGTGCGCCCCCACCAGCACTCCTCAATTTGGTTACAGTGGGAAGTCCTCTTTCAAACTCAGCTATCTCCGCTCCCTTGATTGCATCAATCGCTCTCGATCTGCAGGGTGGCTCTTGCTTCTTGGGCTTTGCAATTGGCCATCTGTTGAGGGATCACTGTTCATACAGCTCATTCCACACAATCAGTTTATAAACACTTATGCTTGAATTAGCCTTGCAACATGGGAAACCTCCCACAAATAATGAAGCACAATGTCAGAATCAATAGAGACTTCACGCAGTGGTGGGGTGCGCCACGGGGTGTGCCACACAGCGCTCTTGTACTAACTATTGAAAGAAGTCTTCAAGAAACTGTCTCTGTAATGCCACCGCCGGGTAGTTCAGTGGGCCACGGATGTTGATAGATGGCAAGTTTGTGATGTCTGCAAGTACTCGCATGAATCTGCAACTTACCATCTCCCAGGAAATGCCAAAGTCCAAGTTGTGCTTTTTCCCAGGAGAGAAGGGGCAAGCTGTATTATTTTGAACACTCATCTAACTTGCTTTTTTTAAATGACAAACTAACATGTGGTTTTTTTTCTGGAATCTGACCCTAATTATTTTACACTGTATAGCCCATAATTATGCCCCAGTATTACCCCCATACAGGTCGTACACAGAATTCGGACAATTTTGCGGGGCTGAGGTTGGTCAAAAGTTCAGACAAAAAATATCGAGCCCAAAATCAAATACGACTTCCAAACCCGTAAACACGGGTCCTGCTTAGATGCGCAGGGCGCGAAATTCGAAAGCAAAACCGATGGAAACTTATTTACCAAAAGCCCGAATTTCCGGCCATTTTGAGTGAGTATTTATAAGCCGGTTTATAAATACCCTATTTACAAACGGAAAATAAAAAAACTATTATCTAATTGTGCAAGCGGGTGCACAGGGCGGCTACATCAACCGCTACCCCATTTCTTTCCCCAAACAGGAGTACGTCATTTCTGTGTTCCGGGGAACGACAGCTTCAGTGGCCAGCCGCCGCTCATGGCCATCTATGACGAAGGCACAGTCCAGGGGTTCAAAATTGACGCATCCTTTCAGGGCGGCGAGAACCAGAACGGGCCAACCGTCACTATCACGTTCATAGTCAGCCGCAGCCCAATCAACAAGGCCTTTTCTATCGTGATCATCCTTGGTGCGTCCAAAACTCATTAAAGCCTCGCCGATTTTATGCTGGAACGATGAGCGGTACACTAACCTCCGCTACAGTCATGTGGTGTCTCAGCGGCGGAATATTCGTTGCAGCAGGTCTGTGTGGTTCCGCGAGCGTAATGTTGAGTTGTCGTGCTTTCCACACTCCCAAACGTATGCAATAGTCAGCCTGGCATCCCGCCCGTCGCGGGAACGACGTCAGACATGGTGAGTTTCTTTTGGAATTTGTTGCTGGTCGCTGTTAGGGGCATGTACTTCCCACATCCCGTCGAACACCGAAACAATTTGCGTTGTAGTGCGTTCTCACTGATCATCAATTTTTTGGTGAAGAATCGACGGATGTGTTGTGCCTTCATTCATCCGCAACATCAGATTAATCAGACATACATGTCCAGGAACCGGCTTGAAAACTATCCGTGTAATGTGTTCACTACTATGCAGGTTTTAACTTCGTCGTTGATGTTCTCATAAAAGCGCAAAAGAGACCGAGTACGTTTGAATAAAGACGGAACGAAACTTTCAGCTCAAGTCCTTGTCTATGAGATGCCGTGCGTGACAGTACTTCGTATTAATGGTTCCAAGGTTCCATGTTCATTGCAGCCGATACCATGCATACACAATTTCAATTCTCAACTTCGAAGCCAAATGCCGAATGCCGAGATCCTTCGACGGCCTCGGTGCCAACATTTGATTTCAGTCACCTCTGACAATTTAAGAAACAATGTAGTACTTCTGGGAACAATTTTGAAGTTAGCCGTTCAAACCCGCTGGAATGAATGGGGAAAGACCTCGGATTTGTTTTCGGCCCGAAATAATAATGGTGATCGCTGAGAGCGATCATGCCTTTCCGTTCCCTTTGCTTACTATTTTAGCCCTCCCATGTGTCCACGGGTGTGATCCCATCCGATAACTTTCTATCCTTTAACCAGATTCCTCTCGGCAGCTGGATTTAAGTACATTGATGTCTTTCCAAGACTCTGAAATATCTTCACATTTTTTGGACACCAGTTGTAGAAGATATGAACGTTCCGATGTTCCGATGTTGAAACCAGAGGTAGAATCGGATTTGGCAGGCATTTTGGTGTGTGGCAAAATGTCGTAAAAATCTTCTTTTTCATTTCTTTTTGTGCGCTGTAAGACTTCAATTGAGCTCGAATTTTTTGCCAGCCCATAGCTGTGGTATGTAAATGTACCCCCTATTTTTCCTGGAGGGAACGGATTCAGAATGCGGACGGGATCATGAATAATTCCACATCAGGTTGCGTGGACACATCAGGGGCTAAAGCAGTAAGAGGTGGGCCAGGCCTAAACCCTTGATATCAACCTCCAAGTCTAAGAGGGGGCTGTACGTACCCGTCTAGGTTTTTGGGGCTCACGGTGAGGAAGAACTGAGTTCTGGGCTCGTAAAAAGAGATGGTGGGTCGGTCGGCCGGATATGGGATGTACGAGTGAAGTAAGAAGTGGTCGAATGGTCCCAGAAATGACGTGTAGGCGTGGAATGGAAATATGGACTCGATGGGGGAGATTGCCGTGCAGGCGTGAGGTACGGGTCTGGCTCGATAGGACTCGTCGGAGGGGATAATCTGCAGCTCGGGTGGATCGTATTCACTGGCGACGTGCCCTCGGTGGAGCACTCGTGTCACTGGTCGCGTCGGTCGTGGTGGTTCGAGTGTAAGATGGATATTACATGACATGTGTACGTACGAAATAAGTGATCGGTCCGAGGACCGATGTGCCGTACACTAAACAACGAGATAGGGGAAAGGGGAAGCACAACGAGCGGTTCATCCCCCCCTTCCTCAACGGACGGATCTCCATGTCAGCTTTCCTTAGATCGGCGAATGTCGAGACATCGATTTGTGTCCGGTCCGATGTAATTATTGGATACTGACCTTTGACGGCCCCTAAATATTATGTAGAAGTTGGATGAGATCCTGTTCAGGCCCAAAACATGGTCAGACCGGACTCCGAGCCAAGACTTTTCGGCCGCCCACCTCTTGCCTTCGCTGCCTCGCAACATTCAGACGGCTTTCTGTCCAGCTGTACTGATTCCGCCCCAGGTCGGCTGAGTGATAGCGAATTTCCACTCCTTCCAGCCATGCCTGGTCATTATAGATTTGACATTAATGACATCCTTCAATTATCAAATACCAGTTAGGTCTCAGCGGCCCTAAATTTACTGTACTGACTGAATAATCCGAAACTGAATCGTCTACAACTGGTCCTCATTCCTATGGTAATCCTCCAAATATTTTGCCAAAATATCACTTCAACCTGACGATGCGGTATTTCAGTGGCCCAAAAACCGCGGGCCACGCTCATGATAATCATCTTCCAGAAAACTGAATTCTGACATTTCAGAGCCACGGTGATTGGCTGATGTTGCCGATAACCGTAGTTACAGACCAGATTGACCTATTATGGCCCTACATACATTGACAGAGTGCAGGGAATCATCAACAGCGTATACCATTCTCCGGGTGTTCAATTTAGTTTCTAATCTTCCGCGGAGCTTTGGCCGTCCATCTTGTCAAAGGGCTGCCAAAACGCTCCACACCTCGATCTTTCATGACCTTGTTCCTGGATGATGCAAGGAGAACATCCTGCTTATCACGGGAATAACTGGATGTCAAGACTATAAAAGACTGCGTTGTCCTCACCTACTCCTCACTCGAATACATCCCATTGTAGTTCAAGCTCTCTGAAGCATGTTTTCCAAGCTCTCCGTTGTTGCCTCTGTGCTCATGGTAAGACCTCAGAGCTTCACATGTTTGTCCTCACTAACCCTTTATCTTTAGACCCTTGCCGCCGCCATCCCGAACGTCATTCCCCCTGTAACTCCCCCCACCGTTCCTATGTGCTGCGCCAGTGTTGTCAGCTCCACCAGCTCTCCTGTGTCTGCTGTTGCCACCCTCCTGGGTATCGACATCACCGACCTCCCAAATGTGCCCATCGGGTTGAATTGCTCGCCCATCACCGTCATCGGCAACAACTGGTAAGGAACTCTTCAATGAATCGACAGAACAATTCTTATCTTGTTATGCAGTGGCGGCGTCCTCGTTAACTGCGATCCCCCCGACGCGGAGTGGGGTGCGTAAACATTTCGTTTTGGCATCTTTCAGTGTAAGCACTAAACCCAATTTATTAGGTGGTCTCATCGCTATCAACTGTATTCCAATCACATTATAAGCGTGTGGGAGTAGTTAGGGTTTGGGTTTCTTGCCATGATTCTATCTCTTACTTCGAGTTTTTTGATTTTCTACGCTGGGCTCTCATTGTGTTCAATGTCGCAAATACATCGTTCTTTTTATTGCTTTTGTTCACGTTGCGTGAAGACTCCGAGTGCTATTGCAGTCTACCGTATATTTTCGTTCAATTCGAACCCACGCATGATGCGTGCCATGGTTCGCCCAATCCAATAATTCAAGAGTGGCCAAATTTTGAATGAATCAAAAAAAAAAGAAAAAACAGGCAAAAGAGGCGTAGAGGGCCCGCAAAGTGGCCAAAAACAGATCGACTTTACGGGGCCAGTAGTGAGTTATCCCCTGTCTATTTTTGCATGGTTCAACTTCAGGATTTGAATGGGACAACTTAAACTTTAATTTGGATGATTCAGATCATATTGGAAAAAATTGCTGCTCAAGTTGCAAAATCACACATTCTTTGTTTCAATGAAATTTGGCCCATGAATATTCCAGGACTCTCGGGGTAGTCTGCTTCAACAATCTGACATCTTATTTCATGGAAAAATATGTAGTGGTCATCGAGAAATGACGGAGAACCCATCGGTCAATCAATTTGTCCAATTAGTGTACAATGAGCACGGAGGCGCCAATCCTGGAGAGTTTGAAGAACATATTTTCTTGAGTGAGCTTGAGCTACAGTGGGTTGTGTTTGAGTGAGGATTGGGTGAGGACAGCGCAGTCTTTATAGTTTTGGCATCCAGTTATTCCCGCAATTGAACAGGATGGTCTTCCCGCATTCATCAAGGCACAAGGATATGGAAGGTGGAGCTGTGGAGCGCTTTGGCAACCATCGACAAGATAGACAAACCAAACTTCCGCAAAAGATTTGAAGCTGAATTGATCACCCAAAGCATTGTATACGCCGCTGATGATTCCCTGCCGTGGATGTCGTGCTTGACATTTGGCAATTTGAATTTGAATTGAGTTTCCCCGAGAAGAGCACTTTTTACCGAGTCCACAACATTATTGAGATTTGAGAATTTGCAGGGATGTTAAGTTTTAATTTCTGGAAGATGAATATCACGCCGGGAGCAAAGACCAATGCACCTGAAGCACAGGTGCCATAACACTTGTTCTACACCTGGTTGTAAACCTGGATTTGTGGTTGACAAAGGTGTCAATTATTCCTTTGACACCTTTGTTTCGGCTTTGACTTGCCCCCAAAAACAAAGGTACCAAAAAGCTGATTGACACCTTTGTCAATCACAGATCCAGGTGCATGACCAGGTGCAGAACAGGTGCAGAACAGGTATATTTAAGGCACTTGAGATCCAAGTGCCTCAGCTCTTGCCCCTGGTGTCATGAGCATGGCCTGTGGTTTGGGCTGCTCAAACACCACATCACCATAATGTCTGAGGTTAAACGCGATGGAACTGATAATTTGGCCAAATATTTGGAGTTTGCCATAGGAATGAGGATCAGTTGTGTGCGATCTAGTTTCGGATTATGCAGTCAGCACGATAAATTTGGGGCTGCTCAGACCTAACCCGGATTTGATCGTTGAAGGATGCCATTAACGTCGAAGCTATGATGACCAGGCATGCCTGAAAGGAGTAGAAATTCGGTATCATTCGGCCGCCCTGGGACGGAATCGGTATGGCTGGACAGAAAACAGCCTGAATTTTGCGAGCCAGCGGAGGCAGGAGGTGGGTGGCCGCCGTCTTTTGGGCTTGGATGGCATCTGACCCAGCTTCTACTTTACGACTGCAAATGAACCTAGCTGTAAAACATAACTGAGAGACCCCCCATTCTCATATCCTCCGAAAAGAACTGTTCAGTTTTCATAATATTTTGGGGCCGTCAAGGGCCAGTATCTAATAATTACATCGGACCAGATGTTACGATATTGACAGCAAGTCGATAGCTCGACATTCGCCCATCGAACGGTCTGCGGGCCGTCCAAAAAAACCGCCGCTTAGGAGGGGGAGAGCGGTCTTAGACTTCAGAGGTGTTTCGGCCGCCACAAGGGCATGATCGCTCTCGGCAATCACCAGCGTCGATTCGGGCCGAAAACAAGGCCAGGGTCTTTCCTCATTCATTCCAAATTGTGACCAGAATTACATGTTTCCCAATGTCGGACCTCAATCATTGCATTCATATTTTATTTAGTCTCAAATTCCCAGAGGTGCCGGAAATCAATTGTCGGCACGGCGGTCGCCGAATGATCTCGGCATCCGGCATTTGAGTTCAGAGGTTGAAAATGTGTATGCATGGCTTCAGCTGAAATAAAAAGGGAACCGTTTAAGCATCAATGTGAAGTACTGTCACGCACGGCACTTCATAATCAAGGACGGGCGTGTGGTCTTGCGTTGAAGGTTTCATTCTGTCTTGTGTCAAGCGTACTCTATTGCGTTTGTACGAGAACAAAAAAGGACCACCTGTGCAGTAGTAACACATTACACGGGTAGTTTTTCAGCCGGTTCCTGGACAAAGATCTCCTATTAACCGATGTTGCGGATAAATGAAGGCGCAACACACCCGTCGATTCTTCACGACGAATTGATGATCAGGGAGAACGTACTACAACGCAAACTGTTTCGGTGCTCAACGGGATGTGTGGAGTACACGTACACGCACCTAACAGCGACCAGCAGCAAATTCCGAAAGCCGACCATATCAGACGTCGTTCCCGCGATGGGTGGGATGCCAAGCTGGCTATTGCGCACGTGTAAGTGCTAAAAGCAAGGCAGTTGAAATTGCGATCAACGGCAAGTTGAAAACTCTAACCTTAAGCACGCGGAACCACACAGACATCGCTGCAACGAATATTCCGCCGCTAAGACACCACATCACTGCACCGGAGGTCAGCGTACCGCTCATCGTTCCAGCACAAAAGCGGGAGGCTTCATTGAGTTTTGGACGCACCGAGAATTATCCCGATAGAGGAGGCCCTGCTGATTCGGCTGCGGCTGACTGTAAACGTGATTGTGACGGACGACCCCTCCTCATCTTCACCCTGGTAGGTTATGTCTATTTTGGACCCCTGGACTGCGCCTGCGGCGTAGATGGTATGGGCAGCGGCTGGCCACTGAAGCTGTCGTTTCCCGGAGACAAGAAGGCAGAGATGATGTACTCTTGTGTGTAGACGCCAAAGGGGTAGCGGTTAATATCGCCGTCCTAATCTTGCTTTGAGCGACGTTTCTAGGGAGGTCAGAAACAGTGCACACACAACATTCATAGAGGCAGTTGTTGGAAGTCAGCAAGCGGAGCGTAACCGCTGGCTAGCCGAGCGGAGCGCAGCGGCATGAGAACCGAGTGGAGTGTAATCAAGATGGAATGAAGCGGGTGCTTAGCCGTTGCAGTGCAAGGCAGTGTAGAGCGGCACGAAGAGTAGAAGCGCTCCGGTAATTAAAGTAGACTGGAGCGGACTTCCTATTGGGATAGGAGGTTGCGAATGTCGAGCGGGAGGTACACGCTCGACGAGTCACAATAAAGGAGCGGGACTCCCACACACGGATGCTCGTCCGTGTGGTTTATGCAATTAGAATTACCTACCTTTCTGTATTTAAGGACTCGAGCTTTGACCGAATAAATCAGTTCGATTCCCCCCCCACTTGAATCGTTCTCACCTTCATTGTCTAAAGACCTCCTTCACCTCTGCGCCATCCCATAACCTCCGTTTTCATCCAACAGCAGTCGGCAGGGGCATTGATGCCTGCGCTGGGAAGTTAAAGGTCGCGCCATCCCGGAGAAGTCGCGCTGCCGAAATTCAGTCCCATTAAGCGTATTCCTGCGAGGAACGCGCCTGGCACATTTGACAGCCCGTCATTGGTGGTCAGGTTTTTGATAGGGACATATTCAAAGTGAAAACCAAGCTGCAATTGCGTAAGTTACCGTTATGACTTGCATGATTGTCCCCTACGGCGGCCTCGCCTTTGTGGGATCGAAAGAATCCACCATCACAAAGATTGCGAGCGGAGAATCAGCCTGGGTCCAGTTTGTCCCATAGTTAGGGTCATCATACGCGTCGGGGCCGAGAGGTCCGAGGTCCAGCACCTCTTCCTCCGTCGACTGCTAGGTCTCAACTCGCGTTCCATGCTTGCTGTCCTGTTCACGGAAACCGGTCAAATGCCTATCCGCATTCGGCGACTTCTGCTCGCGCTCGGTCGGCTCCAATATATGGTGAAGTTAGATGATCGTCGTGTTGTCCGTTCGGCCCTGCTCGACTCTATCGCACTCCTACGCGAAGGGAAACCAGGCTGGGCGACTGATCTGGTGGTCTTGCTCAGGCGTCTCCCCCACCGCTATCGAGGTGACGCCGGACGATCTCCTTTGCAGTGAGACCGTAGAGGCTATTGCAAAGAAAGTTGTGAGCATTGTGGACGCAGATCTTCAACGTGACATTGACCGTCTGGTCAAAACCCATCTTCTACGGAATCGGGTCGAGACTACGGAAGATAAATCGCTCCGGCTCGTCACTCGCCGTCTTCGCCATTATCTCGTGGATGTCGCTGTACCGGCGCACCGCAAAGCCATGACCGGCCTTCTACTTGGGGACCACAATCTAAGCGTTGAGCGCTTGCGCTACCGAGCTCGGTATAGGGATCCGGTGCCGCGCCAGTTTAGATTGTGCAGATTCTGCAGGGGTGGGGTCGAGGACGAGGTGCACGCACTCTTTGATTGCACTAATGAACCGCGCCTGGTGACACTTAGAACGACCTTCCTGGACGAGCTGGCGAGCTGCGATCCAGCAGTTCGAGCGACGTATTTGGCCGTGCCCAATTACGACTTTCTGCTCAAAATGGTCGCGTCGAAGAAGGCCGTGCAATTATTTGCGAAGTACATATTCCTCGTTCTCAGCCTGTTTCAAGAAACTCCGCGCTTCTTCCCCGTAGTATTTAGGATTCCTGATCAGTAGGATTCGTCCCATCTGCCAAGTTCTCTCCTGAGATGTCTATTACTCACTAGTAGATAGGCTACCAAAGGGAGTGGGCCGTAGATGACTGTAGCGTACGACTTAGGACCCGTTGTACGTCGGTACAGTGCCTGCTTGTTCCTCATTGGGACCTCCGCAGTAATACACCTTCCTTCCTTCCTTCCTTCCTTCCTTCCATCGTAAGCATTTAGGCAACAAAGTGATTGTTAATCAATGGGTGAGTTAACTGGTCCGGACTAAACGGACGCATTGGCTCTATCCCTGTCTTTTGAACCCTCTTGGAAGCTTTCGTATCCGACGAAGGCCACAAATGTCAGAGGACTGCGGTCGACGCAGCAAAACCTAATATCCAACGCGAATCAAGGTAGGGCACTATGTATGTTTGGGTAAGAAGCGGGATACAAGTGAGGAGTGCGAAACACAAAGGAAAAAGCCATCAGCGCCGAAAACTAAGATCAGGGAGCGCGTATGAGTTGTTCACTCGTCAGGCACAGCATCGGCCATCATTCGCCAGAAAAAGACTGTGCGCAGATCTTACTATCCGGAAAGAATCGGAACGCGGAAATCGCGGTCGCTATATGAGGGACAACCTGCTCCGAGGACTGTCGAGGTTGTAGAAGTCGGCGGTTCAATGGCTGGAAGGAGAAATCCGGAATTCTGTCAGTTCCTGAACATAATTGAGTCTCTGCATATGTGTGAGCACAAGGAGTCTAAGAAATACTTTCTGAACTCAAGCGTTAAAATTAATGGTTTCTAAGCTATGCGAGTGTTTGGAAAGAAAATAAGTTGGCGGGCATCGAGAGAAGCATCACACAGCCGATTTGGGCGCCACCGGATCCTGCGCAGGAAAACACACAATCAGGTATCCTGTGGTCAAAGGGCACGGAAAAATTACACACCCGTCTATTCTTTACAACCCAGTTGACGATCAGGGAGATTGCACTGCCGGACGATTAAATTTCGGAATGACACAGGGCTACGGGGACACAAACCTGGTAGCAACCAGCAACAGGTTCCAGAAGAACCCGACCATGTCCGAGGTCGTTCCGGCGACAGACGGAATGCCGGGCTGACTGTTGCGAACGTTCGGTAACGCAAAGAGCAAGGCAGTTGAGATGGCGATCAACGGTGGCTCCGCCTTGCGTTCGCGGAACCAAATCGACACGGCGGCGGTGAAGATTCCACCACTCAGGCACCACATCACTGTGGCGGTTAGTGTCAGGAAATCCCGATGGTAGGGAGAGGGGGATCGAACGCAGCGCACCGAATATGATGATTATGGAGAAGGCCTTGGTGATTGGACTACGGCTTATCGTGATTCTGATGTTGACACCAGACCCGTCGTCCTCGAGCGCCGTGAACGTCGTATCGATTTTGAAACCCTGGACGGTGCCTTGCGAATAAATGGTCATGGGCATTGGCGTACCGTAGGTCCCATTGGTTGGAGACGTGAATGCGAAGATCTGGTAGTCGATGCTGAAGACGTCGAAGGGATAGCGGTTGACGTCGCCGTCCTGGCGCGAGGTCAGCTATAGTGAGTTCAAGGGCGCATTTCCAGCTCACCAGAATTTGAGTCAGCGTTTGCGTGGGCATGATCGTATTCGGGGCAAAGTTGGACGTAACGGATTGGAGAAGGAGTCGCACTGTGTGTTACATCTTTAGTGAGCGGTAGAATAGTTGTCAAACGTCACCCACCTGGAACAGCCGGCGCCAGCAGCGTCGCGTTTTCGGCCACGAGATTATTGATAGGGAAATAATCGAGGTGGAAGCCGAGCTTCACGAAACAGGTCAGCGGCCACCCTCATATTCGCCTTCAGGAAAACCAACATACCGCAGTCCCAGCCTTGTTCGGATCGAACGAATCCACTGTCAATGCTATTACAAGGGCCAGGTCCGCTTGAGTCCAATTCGTCCCTAAGTTGGGGTCGTCATCGGGGGCATTGACGTCCACGCCGAAAGCGTCTGCGCAAGAGGATTGATCAGTAGTCGATTTCTGTGTCCAAACCAAGTGTAGGTGCTCACTGAATTTATCCCGATTCTTTGTCCCTTCCTTGAAACTTTCATATCCGACGACGGATACTAGAGCAAGGAGGACTGCAGTCGACGCAAGGAACACAGTGATCCAAAGGGCGTTGAGGCGGGGCATTTCTTTTTCGGTTTAGGTTTGTTTTTTTGGGAACTCTCGTAGAACGAGGAAGGAAGAAGCAAGCTTGAGTTCAGCACAGCTGGATAAAGAACGAATTACACGATATAAGCCACTTTTATATGCCCGCTTATGGCCGCATAAAAAAGATAACAGCGCCGGCGCCCAGAAGACAGCGTTCAGCGCCAACATTCCACATATATCCACAGGCATCGGATAGCGCGCGTGAACCGTGAATCACCCTTGCCTTGCTTGGCACATAAGTCTGTCTACACTCGCTGTTACGCGCTATCTTTCCTGCCTCTTTCTGTTCTTAAAAACAAAAATCCGGCGTCGACACGGGCGTGGACGCTCAACTGGCGCCTTTGAGTGAGTCGAGGGACACACTCTGAAAAAAGACGAGAAAGAAAAGAAAAAGCAAGATAGTTAGTATCCGAAAGGAGATATTCGACCTTGGATACCTACTGAGCGTTGATCTCACCCTGGAGTCAGAGCCGAGTACCGAGCAAGTGATAGACAAGTACAGCTGGAATGGAAAGGGTCGGGAACGGTCGGAACTACATCCTCCGAGCCTCGAGGTCCGCCCAGGTCCGTCAGACTGCCAGACAGACCTGTTCTGACGACGGAACTTACGGATCGCTTATGAGCCGGCTAGAGCGAGTGGGTGGATGGGCACTCTATTTTGCGTTGCTATGATTTCAGTGAAGTGCGCACACCGCGGCGCATTTCGCAGTTTTTAGAGATATGATTCAATATTTCGTGATTGTATTGGAACCTTAAGTTCAAGTCTGGAAGCCCGGTCTTCACGATGGAAAAGTGAACTCTGCTGTGTTGTGCCGTGATGTCAATGGAATGAAGCGCGCCTTCACCGCGCCGCATTTTATTTACAGATGCGATTGGTTGGTTGTTGTTTAGTGACATCGTTGTAGTATTGTGTACCATACGCCCAAGCCCAAGTGACAAGTTTCTAGGCACCAAATCAATCAATCAATTAAATGAGCGCCCGCAAAGAACCGGAACGTACCAAGAAAACACCCTTATCGTTCCGTTCCTCTGCCCCTCCCATTCTCCTCATTCGCCTTCGCTATCGATGTAATCCACCTCCTGCCCTTGCGCTGCGGGACAGGCGGCCGATTCCAACTTTTTTGCCGAAGAGTAGGTTTCCAACTTTTTCCCCGACCCCGACCCCGACAACGAGGAGTCGATAGCCCTCCATCCCCCGTCCGCGTCGAGGAGGACGTCGTCGACGGTATCGGGCGTGGAGCTTAGGATTTCGAAGAATAGGCTGCGATTACGAGCGTCCGAGGTGTTTTATTTGATAATGGTTGATAGACGGGAACGGGACCGATACGATAAGTAAGTGTACGGGCGAGTGAAGGTGGGAGGGGGGTGGAGCGTGCAGCGAGGAAGGAATGGAGAGGTAAGGGGAAAGCGACAAACACGCACCCATCAACGATAAGCTCCCTCCAATCCAACACGTTCTCGCATACGGGACATAGCCTTTACGTTCATCCAGGGTCATCAGTACATCTCATATACACCCATATCCATACCCTCGCAGACGGCGTTGACGCCCACATAAGGGCAGGGACGTGTAAATCCACTTGAAACACGGTGGCGTCGACGTCCACGGCAACAGGACCAGGAACACAAGGACAGGACGTAACATAGGATAAGAAAAGATAAAGGCAGAACATACCAGGTCGTCGTCTGCTCCATAACGGCAAACCACGCCCCCGCGTCGAAGCACTGCGAGTGCGTGCACTTTGCGGAGCGGGAGGGGGTAGTTATGCGTGTGAAACTGAGCTAAGGAAGAAATCATTTACTCCATTCGATAACTGATGTCGATAGGACGGAGACCCACAGGACACCTAAGCGACATCTTCAACGATCCAGCGATGATATCATCGTCCTTCACCATCGATGCTAGCACTGTAGTAGAAAATACGCAATACATCTGAGAAACGAAGACCAAACCATAAGAAACAACAAAAAACTCACTCTTCCCCCTCACCTCCGCCTCACTAACAAAGCGCGTCTTGCGCAGCGTGTCCACGAGCGCGCTGACAGGGGTCGTCTTAACGAGGTGTACGATTAGGTAGTATTTCTAACGAGACTCCAGTGAGCATTTAGCCTTAACTCCCATCACCCGTGGCACGGGCAGAGCAAGACCGAGACGGACCTTATACTCCAACTGTCCCTGCCCCCCGTTGTTGATGTATATCATGCGCACCGTATTCCTCCTGACGCCAATGACAAAGTTAGGAAGGCTCAAGACAGGCGGCGGCGCGGTCCCAGGCCGCTTTTTGATCCCTTTGAGCAGCGCGCTCTTGAGCTGCACCTCGTTCACGTAGATCTCGCAGGTTTGGGGGAACTCGATCGGGCATTCGACTTCCGTTTGACCGGAAAAAGCGTAGAATTTGGACGAGGTGCAGAAGAGGCGGAGTTGGTAGGTCGTGCTGTGTTGAGTCAGTGTTATTTGGATGATATATGTATGGGTGCATTAGGGAGGGAGGACGTACCTAGGCGCGCTGAGCATCGCCAGCTGCTCGGTGCTAAGCTCAAAATGCAGGGTGCACTCGCGACGATCGGTTGGATTAAGGGATACTGATTTAGTGTTCAACAACGTTGCAAAAGAAAAGTACAAGCAACGCACTTGGACACTCGAGCAGTGGAGACACGACTTGATCGGTTTTGAAGAATGGGGAAGGTGTGAAGTGAGGTCCTATGTGCGCGCGCGCTGTCAAGTGGGTTCATTTCAACAGCAAATAAGTGGATAAATGAATAATAACCTGGAGCGGGATAGGGCGACCCGATTGTTGACGCGCTTCGACTGGTTGGCAATGGTATATGCGCGGGATTCAGAATTAGAATTGGCGCGCTTGAGTATGCTGTTGCGCCACTGGGACGAGGGAGCGATGCCATTGACATCGACGCGACATCCGGCATGAATCTGTCGTCCACTCTAACTAAGAAGTATGCACTGGGAAATCGTATAAAGAAAGACAGACGATGCCACAGGGAGCTTGATTTCGTCGATGATGGCTTTGGCCGTTCTCCACCTCGCTACATTGTTCGTGCTCTTCCAGATGGCAAATTGCGCCCGAAGTCGGTCGACAAGATCTTGTTTCTTCCCGGTTCGTGTCATATGTGTCCCGCATTCTGTGTTGAGGGAGATGATGATCTGCTTGAGGGCCAGCGCGGTTCCAAATGGAAGGGCTTTGGAGACGGCCTGTGGATTGACGGTGATAAGCGCCGCAAACGAGCAGGTCAGGAACTTAAACGAGATGCTTACATCCAGATCGACCCATGGATTTGCAGAATACGAGGTTGCCATGAAATGAGAGACACACGAGGTGAGGGCGAAAGGAGAGCGATCTTGGAATTTTGCTTGCATGTCACACTGTGACATTCGCTTCCGGATCAGCCGGCGCGATCAAATACTGATCCTCGTTCAGCCGCGTTCAACTTGAGTTGTTTCGGAGAGCAGCACCGTTGGAGAATATTGTCCACTCTTGAAGGCTCTGATCATACCTTGGCATATATATAGTCCAAACTAGGAAGCGCAACGCAACGGCGAAGCGCAAGACTAGGCATTTCATACCTCACAGGTTTCCAATTGGGTCCAAAATTTGTAGTAAAACACTAATGCATCTAATTATCCTTGCAAAAATTTCCGGTAAAGCGCTCAAACATTCGATGTTTTTGGCCGCATTACACAGTCCTTGATCCTGACGATGGCCCGACCCACCCATTTTTCAGTATTTCAGTGCTACGAGATGCCTAGTCTGGCGTGCTGGGGATTTCCGGAGTTTAGATTATGAATATGTGAGTTAAAGCACGAGGATACCCACCTTAAGAGGTACAATCACATTGAAATGTGCCAGAAAGATTTGCCTCGTTCTCAACAGCTGTTCAACTTCGCTCTGAGAAATAAATCTGCATATCAATGTGATCCAAAAATACGATTTAGACCCGGTGATTTAGGCAAGATTTGGTTAAGATATCCAATGAAACAATCTACATGTTCGCTAGTTTCAAACTGCACAGTATACACAAGCACTATTGCCCCTCCCCCGTAAATCTGTCTGGCGAATCGAATGATATCTAGCTCGCCACTCAAGATCCACCCGATTTTGAAAGAGTGTACGGGTTTTGATGGAGTGGTGCTGCTTATCGCAGTTTGAGGTTGCGTCGTCAGCTAAGCTCGGCTGAACCTTAAAAGTCGTGTTGTGCATCCCTCGCTGCTGGCTTACTTTCAGTAAAATCAACGCCAGCTGGAGGTTTAGCGAGTATTTAATCTGTGAGACTACAGGCATTTCGTCGTGAAGACTGGGGATTTCTGCTCATCGTCTCCAGTCGCCGCCCTATCCTCTTCTCCACAAAACTCTTCCTCGCCAACTACGATTATTAATACATTATCTCAAGAATGAAAGGGTTTTCTGCGAGTTCGACTTACCACGGGCAAATGGAATATCCAGCTCGGTGGACAATCGAAGAGTGAGTCTTTGGCATGCCTTGTCACTTCCTGGCTCTCAGGACCAGAAGCAATCCCTGGTAAAACTGATACAGTCCAGTGTAAACGCTCGGATCCCAATATTTCCCGATAATCGTTGCGTTCAGATCTATCGATGGGAATCCCCGCTGTGTTACCTCTTCTGCGCTAAGATAGTCATTGCCCAATGGGTCCATGGCACAATATGCCACCCTATCCGAAATAAATCGCTAGGCACCCTCTTCCCCAGTGGGATGCTGAATCCCCGATATACAGTTAAAGACAATTTTGAATCCGATGAACACACAAGAGGTCGGTTCGATTGCTGAGCAGAGTTTACAAAAGCATGTCCTTACTTTTCACTACTCTCAGAACTAAACGGTGTCCTGGCTAAAAAAAAATCAGAAGATGGTCCAAGGCTTAATCTTTGAGGAAACTAACTCGAGACCGTCTCTCTTCTCCCAGGTGAACGCGCCACCACTAGTTTCGCTCACGCTAACGGTGTCCTCCCTGAAATGTATAAGGAGATGATCAGTCTGTATGGCAGACTTACACAAGAGCTTTCTTCTCCCAGGTAAACGCGCCTCCACTAGTTTCGCTCACGCTAACGGTGTCCTCCCTAAAATGTATGGGGAGATGATCATTCCGCATAGATTGAGCTTACACAAGAGCTCTCTTGTCCCAAGCGAGGCTCTTGCCAATTCCGACAACACCGAAAGCACTATCGCTACAAAATGATCAAAGCAGGGTCCGGAGTTCTGTAGAGTTTTAAACTTACACCGCAATGGCATCTTCTTCCTCAGTGCGCGCAGCGACGTTTTTCCTAGAGCATGATGAGGTCCTGGGTATTGGTTCAAGTGATGACCGCGTACAGTTCTCTCTTGTCCCACGCAAGGCTCTTTCCGATCCCAACAACACCGAAAGCACTATCCCTAGAAATGATCAGAGCATTGCCCAGAGCGTTATACACTTGCAGACTTACACTTCAATGTCACCGCCGGTAGCTCCTCCAAGAGGTGCGGCAGATGCAGCAATTGCAATGAGGGAGATGAGCAAAGCCTGGAACTTCATAGTATCTGAGATGGTTGTAGAGTGTAGGAGTAAAACGAAGCGAATCTTTGGGAGAGCCTCCATGGCATTTATATGCGGGACACGGTCTGCCCGGGATAGTTCAACCGCGGTGTTGGATTCCCAGTCCTCCGTGTACTCAAACGCGTTGCCGCCTTGTTACGCCACACCGCCCATACTTGTTCAACTTTTCTTGGCCGTGCCTGTTTCATGGTGACCCTAACCCACTTCCGGATAGCATCACTAAAGACTATCTATTCTAACACGGGGATCTTTTGGGGACAGTTAAGGATACACATCGATACATTATCTGCATTAAGCCTGGACAACCACACCGAATTGGTGTTGCCAAGGCCTAAAGATATTCTGGGCCCAACGCAAGACCTGAGACAGGACTTGGGTGTAGTCGGGCAGCTCGGGCTTGGGCTTGAGTCCGGGCCTGAGCTTGACCTTTGGAAATTTCCCCACCTGAATTGAAATATGTCTTTGGCTATATATCTATATCAAGACGTAAAACCCGCCTCAGGAACTTGTGAAACATTTTTCAGGAGAAACACGGTTTTGAGTGCGATTGAAGTTGCATAAACCGACCGACAGCTTCAGTCCTGTGTATGGGTACCCATCAATAATCAACTCGGGGTGGTGCAAAGTTACTGGAGAAGTAACACTGAATGACTACAAAGGAAGAATCAGATCGGTTATTGCTTGCGAAAATTGTGATGAATACCCGGCGGGTCGCGGGTCTGCTCCCGAAACTGTTCCCGAAACAAAAGGTTTCTGTAGAAGTATCAGATTAGGAATAGCTTGGATTGAAATCAGTTCTGAAATCAAAGGTGAAATTATAAGAATGACCTCTTATTTCATCTCAACTCATTCCTAATTTGATACTTCAGGTTTAAAATTACACCTACAACAGCTCAAAATCTGGTAATCCCCGGTGTAGCTGTTCCTGAAACCTTTGGTTTCGGGAACGGATTTGGTGTCCCCGAAACAATAAGTATCGGCAATGGTTTCGGTGCGCCGGAAACTGTTCCCGAAACCTAAGGTTTCAAGAGCATTGAAGCCTAACTGCGGCTCAGCTGCAGCTCAAAAGCAGCTCAGTTGCAGTGTGCAAAATTTTCAGAGGCAGCTCAGCTATAGTTCAGAAAATATTTTAATTATACAATATCTAGATCTATCCATCATTACCCGCTGTCCTCGCCGGATCTATCCATAGTTGTGTAGATCTATGTATTGTATAATTAACACGGCGAGCACGGTGATCACAGTGGGACCGAAATAGAAAACTAAATTACTGTGATGTGAATTCTGAGCCCTACCCCGGGTTTCAATTCGGGTCGAGCATGCGTGCACTACGCGGGCGGACATTGCACGGCGATCATGCGAACGAAACAGGCCATTGCAAGGGCCGAGCAGATAGGGCTGCTAGGATGTGAAACACGGTCAAAACTCGCCTTGTGACGAGCTGACTAAAAATTGAACTATCCGAAAGCATCACGCTGCATCCCACCCTACCATGTTTCTCTGTCCGTCACAACTGGCCTCTCAAGAAAGTGAGGCCTATCATGCACTACTTCAGAGTGATGCGGACGAGCTGGACAAGGAGCGATTGGTCGAAGAGGCGTCAAGTCGACTGGCATCCACGACGCACCGCTGGAAGATTTTAGCTTTTTGTGAAGCCATTCTCATTTTTCTCCTGGTGGGGAGGGTCTACTATGACGCGAGTGCCACCAGGGCCGGTAGCACACCGAGTCATCTGTTATACTGTGAGTGCACGCTTCACGGCTATAGCGCTGGGTTGAGATGACTGACCTTGAAGCCGCTCCTGCAGCTCCCGCTCGTGAGGCGGTGGAATACAAAGTCCAAGTTTTCCATACCGGATTTCACGAGGACTTTTCAAAGTATCAGGAAATATCGAATGAGACGGATCAGGCCTGGCTTGACTTGTATAACGGTGAGCTCAGAGCCCCCTGTTATCTGACCGTCTCAACTCACAGTTGGGACGCTTATAGACCGCTTTACGAGGATTACGAAGGAAGAAGCGGTGAGATTGCCCAACAAGACAGCGCCAATTCCGGGAGACGAAGACCATTACTTGGTTCTTCTGCACGTCTTCCACGATCTTCACTGTCTGGTCAGAACCTTGCTTCCGTGGAGCTAACTGTAACCGGCTCACCGTCCAATTTCAGAATTACATTCGGCGAGGCCTTCACCCCGAGCACTCTCGCTTCAACCTTTCCGATTCCAATGTAGCGTTCCACCTCGACCACTGTGTTGAGTCGTTGAGGAGAACGCTCATGTGCAGCCCGGACCTCAGTTTGCTGGTTTGGCAATGGGAGGATGAGAGGCAGCTTACGCTTCCGCAGGACACCAGCGCCCACGAGTGCGTGAACTTTGATAGACTCACGGAGTGGGCGGAGAATCGTGCGTTGATCAATGAGTGGGATCGGACGAAACACTTGGTCGATGACCTCCAGATTCCTATTTATCATTCCGATGGGTCAACTTCCGGATCTAGGGGATAGGTACCTTAAGCAGTGCTAGCTTATACCGCCCATTATGCCTTGATTCGGGTGTTGGTTTCCGCAAAGATTTCAAGTCGGATTCACAATTCGTTCGCTGCCAGGGCTCATTGAAGTATGCTTAAATCGGTTCATGGCGGATATATACGTACTTCATTAGATCTTGAAAAGATGGCCGACCTGTGTCACGTACCTCCCAGCCTGTGAATTACCCACGCTGCGCGCACGCTGTCTTGCGAGAAGCGGGAAGCTATTGATGCGACGACGCGTAGTGGCAGGTGGCGTCCCGGTTTGCATGAGGCCTAGACCGATTGGGAATGCATGAAACTGGGTGTGGGGTAAGCATGCGCGTAAAAGGGACTCCTGGGATTCCTTTGACAACTCCGTAATCGTCGGTCACAGAATCCGCGTCCATCCCCGCAAGATTCAATGTTCAACCTTCGGCATTCCGGTGGTGCGGTATTTGAGCGGCCCAAACTGCGGGCCACGTTCATGATACTCATCTTCCAGAAAACTGAATCTGACATCCCTGCCAGTACCCAAATCTGAATGACGTCGTAGACTCAATAAAAGTGCTCTTCTCGGGGAAACTCAACCCAAATTCAATCCGAATGTCAAACACGACATCCACGAGGTTTTTCAGAGCTACGGTGATTCGCGAATGACGTCGATAACCGTATTTACGAACAAGATCGCCCGTTATGGCCTTGCAGAGTGCAGGGAATCATCAGCGGCGTATACAATTCTCCGGGTGTTCAATTTGGTTTGTCTATCTTGTCAAAGAGCTGCCACAGCGCTTCACACCTCCGCCTTTCATGTTCTTGTTCCTAGATGAATGCGAGACTATCCAGGACTGCTCAATCCCGGGAATAACTGAATGCCGAAACTATAAAAGACTGCACTGTCCTCACCCAATCCTCACTCGAACACATCCCACTGTAGTTGGAGCTCTCTCAAGCAAACATGTGCTCCAAGTTCTCCGTCGTTGCTGCCTCCGTGCTCATTGTAGAACCCCTCGCAGCCTTACACGTTTGTCCTCGCTAATCATTTATCCTCAGACCCTTGCTGCCGCCACCCCGAATGGCACTCCCCCTCCCCCTATAACTCCCCCCACCACTCTCATGTGCTGTGCCAGTGTTGTCAGCTCCACCAGCAGCACCGTGTCTACCATTTCAGGCCTCCTCGGGATCGACCTCGCTGGCATCGATGTGCTCTTTGGGTTAAGCTGCACCCCAATCACCGTCATCGGCGACAACTGGTAATAAACTCTGCAATGAATCGGTATCATAAGTTGAACCTTACCTTGGTGCTCAGCGGCGGCACTATCGTCGTCTGCGATGCCCCCGAGGCGGAGTGGGGTGTGTAAACATTTCCTTTTGGTATCTTCCAGTCCGAGCACTGACTTCCCCTATTTATTAGGTGGCCTAATCGCTTTGAACTGTCTTCCAGTCACACTCTAAGCGTGTCAGAGTATTTACTATTTGGGATTCATCTTGTCGCCTATTTCTTAGTTTGGGATGTTCGATTTCTACGCTAGGCCCTGATTTGTGTTTAATGTCGCAAATACATCTTTTTTTATATTGGTTCCATTCACGCTATGCAAAGACTCAGAGCGCGATTGCACTGTCATTGACTGACGGTTCCATGACTCCCAACGCGAATGGCCTTCAGCGTCCTCGACACTGCTCTAGGATTGATACACAATGTCTTTTACATACTAATGCATATTGATATTTCGATATCGTAAGCCTACTCATCCGTCTAAGCTTTCCCCTTCTCGTTCTCGTTCCGTACCGCCAAAGTCTTCTTCTTATTTCGCACAGCAACGACTGTCGCAAGGAAGGATACGAATCCAACGGAGGCCATCAACTATCAAAGGAAACCCGGCCGATGAGCAAACAACCAGACATAATACTCTTACAGCGAGTGAAAAAAAGACGTACCCCCGCTGAACAGCGCCGGACGCCACCATATGAAGTGGCCGGTGAGTAAGGCGCCGTTAATTGGTGGTCCTACAGGAGAGGTCGCGGAGTTTTGAAATTGAAATCGACGCATGGAAGGAAGAAGCAACCCACCAACGAGTCCTCCGATAGCGACCACGCCGAAGCCGACACCCATTCGGAGGCTGTACGAGAAATTATAAGAATGTAGGAGATATCTGCTTTCAGATAAACTTGCCCGAGTTCGCCGACATCATCTGTGAGGACCGAAAAAATCGGGGCCATCAAAGTGACAACTATTGCACCAGTGCGGAAATTAAGAAACGCGCTCAGGAAACGAGGCAGAGCGCAGAAACACACGCACATATGCCGGCACTGTATCCATATAGCACGCCAAGTACCACCACACTTGCGACGCTCTTCAGCGCAATCATGCAGAGGATGAGCACGGCGCCGACCCCGCCCGATGCGGCGACCATCTCGGGAACGCCAAATCGGTGCGCGAAAAACCCAGGTGAGAGCCGACCGACGAAGCTAGCTGCGTTCATGATTACGAGCTGGTAACGATATAAATCAGTGCGAAATTTGGGACTGGGAACAGGGGACTGACGGAGTAGAAAGAGAGCGTCTTGTTGATTCCGTGCGTGATGGCGTCGAGTTGCAGGTAAAAGAGAGGGAAGTAAAATCCAATCGTGTAGGTGGCCATTCTGCAGCCACTGTCAATTAATTGTGCGCGTATTAATGAGTAGATGGACCGTACCCGATCACAGCATAAACATAAGGCTTATCCCGAGCGAATCGTGGTAAGGACTTCCAAAACGGTATATGTGGAGTTGTCGGTGGATATCGCGTGCGCATCAAGAGGCAGCTAATAAGTAGAAGACCACTGACGAGGCCTGCGCTGGCGCGGACGGCGTTTGCGAAGCCCAGGCTATGAAATGTGTTGTTCAGCATGATGGGATGGATTACTGCTCCGAGGGAGGAACCGGACGCGACGATGGTCATCGCAAGAGCACGCCGTTTTTGGAAGTAGTGAGAGACGATGGCAATGCTAGGGATGTAAACCGTCCCGGCACCTATTCCAAGACCCAGGCCCTGCGCTAGAAATATCTATGAGAATTCAGGTAAGAAGTAGTATGCATGAGTAGACAGTGAGGGATGTAGACCTGGTAGTATTGCTCTCGCCCACAGAGCGAGAGCATGAAGAGACTAAAGCACTGTAGGAAGCTTCCACCGCAGAGAAGGAGATAACTGGCTATCATTCAGATTTCGCTGCGCCCGAGGGTGGTCGCAAAATGCGTACAAGTGTCCCCGATCGAATAAACGGCCAGAGACGAGCCCTCCAGAGATTAGAATAAATGCGCTGATACTGCCAATCCATCTGGGGAATGAATGCATTATCATCATGCGGCAGATACATGAGTAGTAGATAGCGCCACCCACGAGATGGCAGAGGACGACGATTGCGTCAAGTAGTCTCGCGTGTAAAAATCTGACACGGAAAGTCAAGTCCCCTTCACTTCAGCATGTAGCTCGAAGAGCGCGAACCTTGATAAACGCCGTAGGAAGTAATATATCTGCGGATATACATGAGGATTGTGCACATCTTCTAATGTTTCTTCGACAAACCCAAAACCACAAAATTGGACAATAACTCTGGAAAGAAGGCGTTGAAAATTAGCAATGTGAATGATATCATCGGATAAAAAGCAATACGAACGCTCCAGCGACTGTAGCCCATGCTCGAAGTCCTCCTTCAGGAAATATCGGTGTGGGAGCCAGCAGCGCTTTCGGAACATCTGGCCGGGGAACGTGCGAGGCCAAGGTGTCCGGCGTTTGTGTCCTGGGTGTGCTTTCAGGTTCGCCTAGAGGCGTCAGCGTAGGAGGGGTCTGCATGTGAGATAAAGTTGTGGTGCGCGGTCAAGTGCCACTCTCAGGGCTGTTAAATACATGCTGATCATTCCCAAAGGAGGAGAGTCTCTTGATCCGCGCCTTCACAAATTTGATGACGGCAGAAATTTGACGCGGCAATGACCACGTTGAAAACGCAAACTTTTAATGCAGTTCAGCAGGCTGCGCAGGGTCTTTGGTAAGCGCGTGCCGTCCCGCGAAATTCGACACATGCTTTTTGTGTGCGGAATTCAAACGGAAATTATCGATCCGCCGGGATGGTGAAGCGTGCCGGCGGAATGTTGTGATCTGTAGGGATGTTCATTTATGCGCAGAGAGCGGAAAGCAAGCGGAAAGTATATTTTCAGCCTTGATTTCCTCTCTTGAGCTTCTTATGTATGGCGGAACTACATGGGGACATGGGAAGATGATGTACGGACTCGAATAAATCCGATAATCGTGAACATATATACAGGGAAGGTTGAATTTAGGCGTGCTTTACATCCTGCTCTCCAGGATGCAGCAGGCAGAAAGACACTCCATTTTTCTCCGTTCATATGGCATTTCCTGGGGCACAAAACAGATGCGTTCCCGAGTTCAACTCGTTAACCAACTCCACACCCAAGGTTCGTTGCCGGAGAAGTGGGAAAAGACCCCTGCGGTACGGTTCTCACTCAGCTCTCCAATCTGTTTTTTGTTTCTTTCCATCTCAGACGGAGATTGACAAACGTCCTTGGGCCAGGGTTCGGCAATTCTCGGATCCCCGTCTTGTTTTCCCACGACACCGCCCCTGCGTTCTTCGTCTCTCACCCTCACCATGGATTCCAAAACCACATTCCCAAACGAACTCTGGCTCGCGATATTCTCCCATCTTCCTCCAGACGCTCTCAGAAACCTCTCATCCACACGCCGCGCTCTCTACGACATCGCGCGCCCGCTGGGCTTCACCGAACTCAAACTCCAGCCATACCCGTACGACATGCAGCCCCCGAAGGCGCAGCTCGACGATGCTCTTGAACACCTTCGCTTTTACTCTTCGCCAAAAATCGCGCCACACGTGCGGTCATGCACTGTGAGGAACGCGATGCACAGATGGCCGGACTGTACCATGGACGAGGGCGCCCCCGCACGTCCTAATGAATGCGTTCTTCGGATGTCTACCGAAATTCACCGGCTTGCAGCGGCTGTACATGGATCGCACACAGTTCACACAGCTAGGGATTACGAATTTGTGCGGGTTACCTGCGCTCACCCACGTCGAGCTCTCCGCGTGCCAGGTCGCTCCGGGAGAGCAGTTGAATGTCGATGCCTTGACTTTGGGCATCGTAACGTTCATCACCCGTTTCGGCAACATGTGCAACCTCTGGATGTCTCTCCTCTCTCGCAATTCCCTCCGGGAACTCAACCTTTACAACATCTTGCCCCTCGCCAAACCAGACGTCCAGCCCTTCCCGAACGTACACACTCTGACGGTGAACGACCTTCCCATGAGGATCTGGGACACACTCACCATCTTCGCCAAATTCCCCGCCCTCCGCGTCTTCTCAACCGACTACCGCGGCGCCCTACGCAACCTCACACCGGCGCAGGAATCCTCCATCTTCCCCGTCCTCCAGAAATACACAGGCGCCTATGAAAATCTGCACATATTCATCCAGAGGGAGACTCTCACTCATGTTACCCTCGACCAGAGCTACCCGTTCCGCAACCTCCTGGCGGAGCTGCAGGGTGTAGCTGCGTTACCGAATATCACCTCGTTGAAGGCGAGCTTTACTACATCATCTGCGGATGTGTTTGAAAGAACGGAGGTCGATGCGCTGTTGGCACTGTTCCCCGGGCTCACGGAGCTCGAGCTGTCTTTACTCCCGGACGCGCAGGAGGACGGCACGTTCAGCCCTCAGGTATGGACCTCGAGCTCACGCATGAGTTATTTCGCTGAACTCAATTCCCTTCACACAGGCGACCTCATTCCTCCCAATGCTCAGTACCAACGCCCTCCTCCCCCAGCACCCTCCAATCCCTCTCCCTCACCTGGGATTTCCCTTTCCAGTACGGCAGCACCGACTCGGCGGCGGGGAACGATCCCGCGCCGCCCGCGTCCGCCGACGTCCCCGACTTCACGTCCTTGCGGAAGGAGCTCACTGCGAAATGCCCAGGGCTGAAGTATATCTTCTTGGATGGATATCATTTCCTCGGTCTGTGGTGGAAGTTGAGGGAGTGGGAAGGGGAAGAGGGGGCGTGGGAGGCGAGCGCGGGGAGTTATGGTGAGTTCGAGACTCGATGTTTTACGTGCTTTGGGCTGGAACTCAAATCTGTATGGTAGATGACGCGGAGGTGATAAGGGCGAAGGTTGGGCGAAGGTGTCTGAACTGAAGTATGGGCCGCCTGTCTTGATTTCTTGATAAAATGTGTGGACCATTCGTGGAACGGGAGGTGGAGGATTTTGACTGAGAGGGAGGGAATATGTGTCAATATCTGTAGTTGTGATTGGGCACAAGAAAATGAAATCGAGCAGCAAAATTGAAGGAACGAATATTCTCTTTCCGACCACCATCATCTAAAAACTCGAAATCTTGCTACGGCTTGCATTCCCCCCTCCGCACATTCTTAAGTGTGACGGCTGCGTGGTGGACTCGCACCGGGCAGACTCGGAGTAGCAGAGAAATGGCTGGGACGAGAAAAAATCAAAAATAGTAAAAATTACTACATCCACTTCATTTGTCGAGCATCTAGCTCAGTTTCACTCCTTAAGCCTCATTCCACCGCCCACGGTCTCCTATAAGCATACCTCTTTCAATTGAATCCACCTTTGGGCCACTGGTGTTCGTGCTCGCCGTTGTTGGCCTGGTCGCGCTGCCAGCCGCCGGGCTGCCGCCCTCCCATCTTAAGGTGCTTACTCAGCACCCCCGCGCCATCATTTTTCCGGATCTACTCGCAATTAAGTTTCCCTATAATTCCTGGTCCCTGAGCCCCGTTAGACCGCACACGGCGACCCACTGACGTGCCTCTCCATTGGCTCTGATCATTTTCATCAGTCTTCTTTGGGCTCCATCAGCAAACCCTGGGTCCCCTACGTAGTACTACGTAGAGGCTGTATACCCTGTAGTGGCTGTAGGGCCTGTAGTTAGGGTCCCCCTCTATGTAGTGCTCTGTAGTACGGAGCCGCTACATAGAGTCGCTGTAGTTTTTTGCTTCCCACGTAGTTTGCTGTAGTTTTGGCCGGATTACGTAGTCTCTGTAGAGCGGCTGTAGTTTTCTGTAGTTTTCTGTAGCTTCTGTACTTTTGTGTGGTAGCCTTGTGGCTCTGAGTAGGCGACCCTACTGGCATTTAATTGCGCTCAGAATCTTGTCCAAAAATGATGATAAAAATCAAGAAAAAATTGCGTTGATAGGTTAGATACAAAAGCTGCTCAATCAAGGTCTAGGTCCATGGTATCATCGTCTGCAAGCTCCAGAGGGTCCTTGGCGTCAAGAGCCCTAACAAAATCTGCCGCCCACTTCACCCACTCTGCCCGAACTGCTGCTACACGATCGGGCAATTTCTCGAGATCCCCCCACCGTTGCAAGAGCTTGTCGTACGATCTCTGATAGCGTTTGGTGTTGAAACGGAGGTTTTCGTGTTTGCCTGTCTGATAACATTCCAGTCCCCACTGCAACTGAAAAATCGTCAGAAAGAAGGCAGGAAAGGAACATGAACGCAAAAGTCACCAAGACGACAGCAGCGAATACAAGATTCGGGTTGTATGTCTTGAATTCAGGAAGGGTCGTGCCAAGAGGTCGCTCAGACATGGTCAGTATACGTTGGCAGAGGGCACCAATGGCAGGATGCATGAGGTTGTTGGGCTTGCCCTAGGTCAGGGCGTCAGCCAATTTCATAGGCGATATAGATGGCTTAACCTGTTCGTCGACCCCCCTTGTGATGAAAATGGCCTTTGTGCAACAGTTCCTTGACGTTGCTGGCTACCCTGGCCTCCCACTCGGCCTGTCCAAAACCCTCAGGGAAGTCGTCGATTTTCGGTGAGAATTTAGCATAATAATATTGTTGGACGACCTCTCTGGCTTGAATACAACACCTGCTGCGGAAGGTCGGAATGAATTTGTAGATCTTAATGCAAATGTTAAGCAGCAAGTAACAACGAGGCTGAAGGCGCACCAGCATGACCATATCGCCTTTATGCTTTTCCCAGACAGCTGAGATTTGAATTCAGCGGCGCTGCGTTTGAAGAGGAGATACTCTTACCCGTGTCGAGCTTAAGGCCAAGATCTTTTTCACCGTAGACAATAGCGTCAGCCAGGAATTTGGGGATGTTGTTCTCCATGAATAGGCTTTTCGCAGGAAAGAAGTCAGTCTTGAGCAGGAATCTATACCCATAATCCTTGGTGAATGAGAAAAATTTCCGCCAGTTCTTGTGGTAAAAGCGTTCTCGAATAGGGAGAATGAGGGCTGGCGCGGTAGTGGTGCGAGTTGCCCTCTGCTTCTGCTGAGCGCATTCCTCATCTTCACTACGCTTCCCAGTATTGTCAGGGTCCACACTGTCGGTGTCCGAGTCCTCATTCTGTTTGCTCCTACAGTTGTGGACAAACAAAGTCCGCCAAAAAAAAAATCGATTTTTTTAGCCGAGATAAGTATACCAATCGATAGATCTCCTCAAGGCGGTCACATCCATATAGAAATGAAGTGATTCTGTCGAGCCGTTCTGCCGCAAATCATCAATTAGTGCACCGGGCCGGTCAAAATTTTGGCGGCAGCCTAAAAAGCGTGGGAAAATTACGAAAAAATGCGCAATCGACGCGTCTCGTTGAGCTGCATCTGAATTTGCAAAGATCCAAAGAATCCATCGAGTGGTTGTGGCAAAATTAAATGTTCTTTCTTGGGTCAGATGCTTGATAGATCTGTCAAGATCTGTCAATAACTGTCACCAACACGTCAACTGATAGATACTTCTACCCCCTGTCTTCTCTCTTATCATTCCCCACCATGAGTACTCGCCGTGGACGCCCTGCTAAACGTGCTAAACGCAATATTACTGGGCTCAAGAATCAATCTAGGCAACAGTCTTTGTCTGATGCTTCTGGCAACTCCTCTGACGGCGATTATTCTGACTCTGAGGGTCTTGATCTTACAGAACTTGACAGTTTGGCTTATCTTGAGGTCGATTCAGACCATGATGACAGTGACAATGAAGCAGACTGGGATGAAGTTGCAAAAGAAGAGTTTCAAGACCGTTTGTTTCATTTGCTTGCACAGATTGAGGAGGATCGACAAGATGCTGGAGATACAGACTGGGTCCCATCACGTGAAGCTTTTCAAGCTAAATGGACAGCTGAGAGACGTAAACCAGGAGGTAAGATTGGATTCATTCTATATCCATTTGATACTCATAACAGTTTGATTAGGGCGTCCAAAAGAATATATTAAAGGCCCTGACACAGCAAGCAAATCTCTGCGCACTCAGCAGAGACATGCTGCAACAAATAGAACACAGTCCAACCTTGATGCCTTCTTGACTCCATCGTTCTCTACTGCTCAGTCCTCCTCTTCTTCCTCCAAAGCACAAGAAGAGGAGGGCCAAAATTATCCAGAGGATGAAGCTCCACCCCCAGCTGACACACCCTTGTCAACGGCTCCTCCCTCTCGTGCTCCCTCTCCACCTCAGACTATTCCTCGGACTCGCTCAGCATCAGTTCTTTCTGAACCAGCCGATGAACCAAGCCCAGCACTAATTGTGGTGGATAATTCAGATGAGGAAATGGAGGAAGATGATCCAAATGACTGGGATGGTAGATGACATAATGACGTAATGTGGCTGTGCTAAATTAATCCGTTTTTTGCCAATCGTCTCCAATCAGAATTCTGAGATTTGGATCTGAGCCAAAATTTTGGCGGCACTAATTTGTCGTAGGAAAAACTTCGGAGCATGTTTTTTGGACTCTTTGGGCTATTCTGAGTTCAAAAAAGTCAAAATCAAGTTGAAATTAATTCATGCTATGGCTACAGGCTATTTGCGGACTTTGTTTGTCCACAACTGTACATCTGGCAAGGAATTCGGGATCAGGGGGCAGGGGTGCTTTGTTCTGTTTGCGGTGCTTCTGTAGAAGATCGTACGCCCCTTGGACATCGAAAAGTTGTTAGTGATAGGATGTTATGGCGAGTTGGAGAGTAGCATACCTTTTTGAACGGTTCCACCTATACATAACAGGAATAGGTTATCAATATAGGAACGAGCAGACAAATAGATGACGTACCGCCGCTCACCTGAGAACTTTTTCCTTTGTCTGAGTTGCTTGGTTAGATGTGTTCTTCGTATTTGTTAAACAAACATTACCTTTGACTATATCATGCCTGTTCTGGCCTGGAACAACGTCTGAGGCATATGGTATGCTAGGCTTCAATATAACTGCTTACCACGGCTTTGATTTTGCTTCTCAGGTTTCTTTGCAGCAACGCTCATACCTTCATCATGAAACGCTGAGCCTAAGATCCACCGGAGTGAAGAATCATTCACATACCGTCATCAGAATCCTCGGTTTCACTCTGGATAACAAGTGCTGCTCGCTTCTTGACTGCACCTGATTGGAGCGATGAGACTGAGTTCATGATTGAAATGACTCTTACCAGAACGCCCATTGATTCCTTGAACGAAGGGGTGAATAAAAGCACTGCTAAAGCACAGCCATAACTAACCTTCATCGTCGTCATCCTCACCAATGCTAAGATCTTCTTCAAGGTCAGGTCCTCCCATGTCCTCTATCAGTTGCATCAGACGTATGCATGACGAGAGACAAAATGAATACCTGGCTGAGTACCCATCTGTATGTCGTCACTGTCATAAAGTTGGGCATCTGGCTACACAGAAACTTGTCAGCAAAATGGCGGGCAAACATTCACAATGGGACACACATCTTCCTGTTCCTCCTTTATACAATGAATAAAAGAATTACGTTACTTGATAAAATATTAATGTCGAATAATAACTCACCGCTTGGGAGGCTGTCGGTGAAGAATATCTCACTGGAGTTCCTCGATGCTGCGTCTAGATGTATGAACAGAGGATAAGCAATAAAGCGAGAAAGGCATGAACACTAATAACCAAGCCTTTGGCCTTTGCAGGCGGTGGTGGCAGTGGCGGCGTTGGCGAAGGGGATCTCACTGGTGGCACAGCTTCTTTATTAGGTTTTGGTTGGTGTCGGCGGGGCGGAGAGTCTGGCTGCTGGGTCTGAGATAGCGGGAAGGTGGATAACTCGGATAGTGGTGAAAGGCGAAGACAAACCTTAGACTGGGCATTGCGCTTCTTGAGAGCCTGATACATATATATGAGATAGATTCGAAAGAAAAGAGAACACTCACAGGTTTCTCCTTGGCAGTCTCCCTTTGCGTTAGGTTTAGCCTTCTTGGTGGCTTCGTCATCCTTATCCTTCTAAAATATAATAAGTGGCAGCTTGAGAAAAGGGGATACACTGACTGTCTTGGCCCGTTTGGTTTTCGGGGCAGGTGCTGCATCGTTGTCCTCTTCATCCTCGGGTATGGGACGCTTTTTCTTCTCCTTGTGTGTCTCCTGTATGGCATTACTGTCTCGCTCCAATCTGTCATAGGTCCCTTGGCCAGCATTGGCTCGCTTTGGTCGCCCATTCTCTACAACAAGGAAGGTTAGAAACTGCAGGCAAGGATAAACAACACAGTGGCAGGCGTTGAGCTTACCTTTCTCGCCCTCGATCAGTTCACTGACTGTTCCCTTGCTGTGGCCACTCATGTTTTCTGGAACTGGTTAGGAAGAGTGTAGAGTATGGTAGATGACAAGTCAAGGTGGTCGTTGGTGGTAAAGAAACAAGAAGTGTCGAGAATTATTGATATCCAACCAAGGTCACGTGAACGTGTTCTAAATTCAAACCTGGTCGGTCTGTCCTACGATTTCGTGGCATAATTGACCAGGGAAATACCAAGTACAAAAAAATTGCATTGTCTAGACAGTGAGTACATACATATTACTTGCATGTCGGTCATAAAGAGAGAAAATTCCAATCAGAAAAGCCACTTAGACAACCTCAATGTGACAATGAATGGTGTGTAATGGTGATGGGAAGCGATTGAAAGAGGGGTGGTGAGCCTTTGAACCGCTGGATATAGGCGACGATGGGGTTTTCTGTGGGAATACTGGTGGAAGTCGTCCGAGCCGACCACAGATCCGACCAGAATGAAGGCTTTCAATTGCTTACGAACAAAAGATGTCGCCTGTCACCGGACTCACCCCTTGCCCCGGGAAACGTGCCCCCTTGTCTTGAGCCAGTGCAAGCATGAGGCTCAGGACCCATGCGGAATCTCAACCTTGCAGGTTGGCTCTGCCAGCTCCGACTTGACAGTCAGGATCCCACACCGGCGCACCCGCCTGTCCACTGGAGGATGACGGGGAAGTCAGGGCCATCTACTCAATCCGTCAGGTCCAAAGTCTACGGCATGAGTAGCACTCTCGGAGAAGTTGGTCACAGTCGACCAGTGAATCAGCTTGGTGAAAATTTGCTTGCAAAACGACTTGGTGATGGAGGTCGACAGCTGACGCAGATTGGTCCCTAATCAGGGAAATGAATATCCGTTTCAGGAAGATCAAACATGTAAAAGAACCTACCATCTTCCACGTGCACTGCTGTGGTTAGAATTCGTCCTCAAGATGCTTCTGAGCACGCTTTGCTGTGCATCAAGGAGGCACGCATGGATGTGTGAACCCGGTGTGGTCGAGCCTCTGAAAGCGGTGGCCCTAGAACACATGAAATGACAGCCATAAGAAGAAGAAGAAAATGCACCTGCAGTTGCACTTGCAGACAGGACGCTTTCATCCTCAGTGGGCGTAACAAGTTTGGAAACATCTTGAAGAACAGCCTAGAAGCACATTCACAGCCGCGGCAGTCTCTGCGCTGAAGAACTTGCCTATGACTTTTGTCAGAAGAGAAATGGATGAGAGAACCAGTTAGACCCACCTCGCCGGCGAGTTGTCTGTGAGAGCTGTCCTCGAAGAATGCTTGCTGGAAGAGCTTTAAACGCGCCTTGTACTTGCGAAAGCAGTACTTATATTTAGCACGGAATTCGCCGTGTTGTTTGAGTTGCATCTGAAGCTGCCGTGCAGGCTGGCGATGGTCTCATCAGCATCTGTGTTGTTGGGATAGACAGATTTGAGTTCTGGTCGAGTTGAAGCGACTAGCTCCTTGTACTGAAAGGAGATGAGTCTGATAGCAAAAGGCGATGATGAAGTGGTCATACCGCGACAATCGTCTCTCACATCTTGATCAATTCGGGCTCCCGCTCGAGGGCAGCACGCTCTTGAACCATGAGTTGCTTGGGCACCTTGTTGTCGCGCCCGAATGAAAGACTGGACGCTGCCTGGAAAAAATATCAGCACAAGGTTTCATTCGAGGCTGCTACCAGACTACCTGTGAGGTTTTGACAGCGGTGGCATCTTGACCCCGGCGGTGGAGAATTCCCCCGAGATCATAAGTCGTGACCCAAGAATAGTAGGCCCACTAGCGCCATTGATCAGTCTGACGATCATTGAAAAACAAAAGATGTACCGCATACATGTTGCTCTTGGGATTGTGGGTCAGCAGACCATGGCACTCGGTGTCGGTGAGACTGTGCTATGCCGCCAAATGTAAAACGAGAACAAGACTGTGGCGCCATTAGATCAGAAAGGTGAAAAAAGAAATCGCACTGATGAAGCCCATGGCAAAAGTCATTTGGTGCAGACTCCGTCGAGGATGGCCAGGTAAAGGAGTAGCATGACGAGGCAGTGTGCGTACAACCCAAAGGGCTCCATGATGATCCAGACCGTGCGGAAATACGCTGGATTGTCCCGGTTCCTCTTCTTGTTCTGAAGACGGATTCCAGCTGCACCAAGAGGAGAGTTCGGCGTTTCCGAGTTTGGTATGATAGCAAATGTTATGTCTCCTACGGCACATGAGATGAATTCCAGAGAAGGGAAAAGACGTACTCCATTGCAAACATTGGTTTGTACCCCGATAGCAGTTGCTTTCTACTATGCCCCCTGGATGCTCTCCCGTCAGAGCACCGAACTGAGCTTTTGAGTGAAGAGTCTTGAAAATTTTCTTGTTGTCCCAAACAAAGCGGATCACAGTGTCGAGGTCGAAGATCATTGCAGTAGGTTTGCTGCGGACCTCTTTTGAAAGTGGAGCAATGTCAAGAACGTCGCTGGACCTGGCAGAAGCGAAAACAACTCCTCCCCCCCAAGATCTTCTCCAATGAGTTCCTCCATCGGGCCAGCGAGATAGCCACTGGGGTACAGGACACCAACAACAAAGAATTGGACGGAGAAGATGGGCTTGTGTTGGGAGAAAGGCGTCTTGCTCTGGTCTAGTCCGCTGGGGGCACGAACTTTGCATTTGCGCTTGGGCTACAAGTGGTAGATACTTAGGCTGTGAGTCCGAGTTTGCAGTAGTTCGCAGTTGTGATGGGAGAGAGCAACAAAACGTGAGTGATGGATCTCTCTACTCTCAAATGTCGTTGTCCACCTTTCAAAAAAAATCATTGTCAAGTACCTCAGGCAACTAATAATTTATATGACATCTACTGCGATAATGCAAAGAAAAGTTCTTTGTTGTACCATCGACAGAGCCAAAAATCATCCCAATAATCCAGGCTTGTCTCTTTCTTCAGACGTCTATCTGCTGTCTTGCCAAAACGCGGTGTGAGCTCTATGGGTACCCGAAGGCGGTCCAAAGGGACAATGTCGCCCATGATGGAACCGTCAGTCCTACGTGATCGACTAACTTGAAACATTCCTGTCGCAGTATCTGGAAGCGCCCCGCGGTCAAAACGTTGCACATATGCAAGGAAACCATTGGCTCCTGCTGGTGGCTGCCGTCCTGTACGAGGAACGACTCGGAAGATCATGCAGATTTGGCAAACAGTATGACCTTGAAAGTTGAGTGAGAGATTTACGATTTGAAAAAATGACGCACACACCTTCTAGCCCCCTCTGAGGCCAACGAAATTGTGTGTCGTGATTCACAAGAGCTGCATCAGCTCGACCACATTTCCAAGTGCCATCTGGAGGTGCTGCATTTAACGTCTCGGGTACCAGTATCTTCTCGTCATGGAAAGACCTCGACTGGATTCGTACATTTTTCCAAACTTCAATCTTGTCGAATGGTACGCTATCGTCTTTGAGCTTGGGCCTTTTGCCTCCTATTTGGATTTTGGTCCCCTGCTTCCGTAGCAAGTAAACTGCCAGAGCTGGGTGGAGATCTGGCAGACAATATTTGGTTGCTGCATCATCCAATGTGAGTTGATGTCCAAGGTGGTCACGACTGAGGTGGAAAGCTGTATTGTTGTCGAAAGAAGTGAAAGTTCTGTAAGGGATGGGGGCGTTGGGGAAACGGCCTTCAGCTAGCAAAGAACTCTCGACAAAATAATTGACCGATGTTCTGTTGGTGCCTGAAAGGCGAGCTACCGGCTCAATGGAATTCAGAAGGTCTGAAGTCTGGTTAAGCAAGAGAGAAGGCTCGCCATCATCCAGGCAACCTTCATCGTCCCTGCGTAGTATTAGGATAGAGTTAAGGTTCTCCAAAATTGACGCCTGCAGTCGCAATTGCAGTGGCGAGATCAAAACGCCTGCACTTTTCCATGCGATCCAAATGACGACAGATCTGAGGCTCTAGATTCTGGTTATTGGAATTGTAGGCGGGATCCTTGACCAACGTAATATGAGCATGTTCTGTGATGTCTGCGCTCCACTGGAGAGGTGCACCGTTGGATCGAATGGCGTGTGGGACGCTTTGTAGGAATTCTAACTTCGGTATGTACCTGGTATTGTTAGATGTCGAAGAGCTAGAACAGAGAAGACCCATACCAATTGTCAATGGAACCTTTCTTGCCCCTTCTTGCCCCAGCGTCCAGAATACCTTGTTTATTGTCATGGAACTTTGTCAAGCAGTCAGACATCTTCTGCACGACGGTGTCCAGTATACGCGGAGCTTGACCATGATAGAAAAAGTCATTGAGTGACGCTATGGCAGTTACAAACTTCTTCGATACGCCTTCGGCTCCCGCAATTATGGGGACAATATAACGTTGAATATCCCGATGCTCCCTTCCTGTCGTCTGCTTGGCCTTGGATATTCCTTCTTTGAAGTGGTGCATCCCTGTATGTGGCTGGAGTACAGAGAAGCGAAAGTCTATTTCTGCTGCACCGACTGCTTCGATACACCATTTACACAGGTGGTCGTAGAACATCTTGAGCCAGTGATGTAAAATCTCTGGCGTCAGGAAGTCTGACGGCTCAGCTAATGCCCAGTCACGCCAGAAGGGACGGTGAACACCGTTGAGACCGAGAGCTTTGGCGTTCTTGATATATTCAGGAAGATCCCATGGATCGATTCCTAAAGTATGCTCGAGCTTGAATAGCTGAGCCAGGGTATGAGCAGCGGTGCGTGGAGGATGGCGAAAGGAGTCTCCAAAATGTTTGTTTGATGCTGTAGTGACAGATGACTGTTTACCAGCCACGCCTGCAATCAAAGCCGATTCTGGGGTGTCAACGATATAGCCTGCTAACGGCGTGAAGCAGAATCTACGCCATCCCAGAGGATCTGTCATCATCGCGCCCACTTGTGCCGTCTTTTTAAGAGGCTCAAGGATGAAATCTAGAATGGCGTGGAATAGGCGGCTGACGAGGACGCCCACAATTTCGGTTTTCTTCTCTAAGAATTTGGCGATGGGAAGGAGGGCAAGTAACAGAAATGCGTGGTGGCATGCCTTGGTTCGGAAATCCATGTCTAGATCAGCCAAGCTGATAAGCAACGGATGCGCCTGGCGATTGCCTGTCATCAAAGTGAGCTGAGTCTTGTCTGAAGACAGAACAGTGCCGAGGATTGTAGCGCCTTCAGGTAATTTCGCCTAGATAGTTTCTTAAATATTAAGCAGGATAAAAGCGTAGCCAGACGTACCTGGAGGTTCCATGCAGCGTTCCCGGATAACCACTCCGTATAGACTCTCATCAGCTTCTTCGAATTCTCCCAGAGACGGAATGGGGTGTATTGGATGAAGTCTTGGATGAGAGGGTTCGAGAGAAGGGACTGAAGACATTCCAGAGGATCCCGATAGTACAAAGTCAAAGGACTTTTTGTAGGGTAGCGAGTCTCCCATGGTATCGCTTTCCATTGGGGACCTGCAGGCAGGTTTTCGATACGGCTCCTCAGGTCCTTGGCGGTTTTGAATGACAGATTCATCCTAGCCGTCTGAGATAAAGTTAGTTCAATTCTCACAACAAGAGAAAAAAAAAGCGGCTTACCAGTTTCAATTTCAGAAATTCATCGGTTGCAGCTACTGTCATATTCGTCCTAGTGATAAAGGATGCTAGTTCCCATTCATCCGAAGACGCAAAGGGGTAATAGATGTTGTTTTTTCTCTGTTCAGAGAACTGGTCTGCATGGAAACTTTCCATGAAAGTTGGGGCGTTTGCGTCTTTAGGAAACTTTCGAGCGGCTCCAGGATAATATTCATGGTGTTCCTCAGCAATAGAGGGAGAACACAAGGGCCTGACAGGAGGAGTCTCTGATATATCAGGATCTTGGCGAAAGTCACCAGGATCCTCGAAAAACGAAGGTCCATCAATCGCAATATCCTCCTGATCCTCCTTCTCTGGTTCTTGTATGTCGCCCATGCGTTGTAGATTATATTTCTCCGTGATGGTTTGGCCAGCTCTGAAGATTGCAGGATGCAGAGCAGCATTACACCTCCCTTTCGGTTGGTTAAGATGCTGGACACATTGCTCCTGCGTCGCAAATTTCTTGGAACAGATAGGACAAAAACAAGGCTCTGCACGCTGAGCAGTTCTGCAACAGACTGGCATAGAATTGGCAAGAGAGAATGTATTTTCTAGAAGAAGGTGTGTCTAGAAAGAGAAAGACGAAGCCAAGTTGATAGCGTTCAACTTCCAGGATGGGCAAACACGTGACAGTAGAATCTTGTTTCGAACTCTCACAGCCGTCTCAGCTTTCGCAATCTTTACTCTCTCAAAACCTTCCTACTGTTTATAGCTATGAACGACTGCCAAGTCCATACTGGTACCCAGGTACTTGCCCCTCCCAAAGGCAAGGATTCCTTCACTGGCGATCTCCTGAATTCTCTTGATATCGTGCGTCAAATTTTCTGGCTATCATGGGTCACAACTGAGAAGTCCTTCAAGGGTAAAATCTCTCTTCTGGCCACACAGGAGGAGCTTTCGTACAAAATCTACCTCGCGCAAGACATCGTGGCTACGTGCAAGGAAGAAGCTCGCGTCGTACAAATGCTTTTGGCAGCTGCCACCGACCAAGTTAGGCAGAGAGAAAATGAGGTCGAGATCCATGAAGCAGAGGCCAAGGTTGCTGCATCTAGGGCACAGGAGGCTCGTCGCAGGGCAGAATACTTTCGACGCATGAACGAGGTTGCTTTGGAGAAAGTTACCGATGCAGAGATGCAGGCAGCAGTGCTGCGATTTGAAGGAAAGAAAGCAGGCGTAGAGCACGATGAAGTTGCTTTGCGTGACAGAGGTATGTGTTTGAAAACTGTTCAGATATGTTTAAAATCTTATACCAGTTAGATTCCACCCCATGCGACGACGAGGATTCAGACATATCTATTACCTTGGAATGATTTAGTCGCTGCTGTTATTCCTAGTATTTATGACTGCTATTTTCTGTATTTTCTGTCTGAACTCGTTGTACAATTGTACAACTGTACAACGTATTTGCTTCAAAAAAACATTGATTTTTGATTTGATTCGTTATGAAGCGTCCTGTTTTAGTTGTACCAAAAGGTTTTGCGTCAAGGGTATTATTTTTCAGTATAAATGAGTTCCAAGTAAGAATTCTAAGGATTATCGCGACCGTGATGAACTATTGAAGTCGACCACCCATGAGCATCCTTTAACCAGCTGTCCCCTCCATCCCCGTCAGTGAACAGTATAATCGTTGCTCTGGTACCGGTGAAATGAGTATTGAAATGAGTGATATCCGCAGAAGGGAAGACCAGAACGTCTCCCATTTTCAGCTCGAAACTCAAACCAGCCTCGTACAGGCAAAGTTTTCCACCTTTAAATTTGCCGACTGGCATGTCGATGCAGTAGCGTTTGTCCTTTTTGTCTCGATGAGCCCATGTACATGTGCTGATGTTGAGCGCAAAACCACCGAAAGGGTAACAAGGTGAGGATGCGTGAAGAGGAAGTTCTTCGACGAACATCGAGATCTCTTCCATCTCTTCAGGAAGGTAGTGGAAAAGCTGAAAGGAAATTTTGGTTTATGAATAATACAACGGATTGATATTTGAACTCACAGCTACTCTCAGGTACTGAAAGACATCAGTGAAGGCTTCAGCCAAAACAGAATACTCATCCTGGTGTTTGACCATATCCTTTGAACGATACGGTACACGCTCAGTAAGGTTTACACGACCAGCCTCAGTTTTGCGGACTTTGTAACAGTGAACGCCTTCCGGCGCTGTGTGACCCTGAATATCTAAATAAAACGAAAACTTTTGACAGCAAGGCAAAGCGACATACCTTTTCCGCATAACGTGCATACCAACTGTAATGTAAGGAAAGGTAACGAAAGGCCGCTTTACGTGAATCATCATCGTGGAATTCGCCCTCGAGCACATTATTGATATGCTCTATGGCGGCTTCCAGACCTGGATGATATTCTTCAGGTATCTTGAAAAGCAGAGCAACAAGATGGTCGTTGGCATCTTTCACAAATAGCGCTTCACTAAGCATACTAGTAAAAGGCTGCTCCAATTAAAACGAATGAGAAATATTTACTCTGTAAGAATGTTTGAATTGACGTTAACGTATGCGTGGTTGTCTCCGAGAAGCTAAAATCTGGTTAGTTCAATAAAATTTTAGTAACGTGCAGGCTCACTTTTTTCTCGAGGTCATCGATGCTGGTAGCTGTAGGGGCATCTTCTGCGAAGTCTCGTTGGACGTTTGTAAATATATCACTATTCTGCGGCGTGACCGGAGAGGGTCTACTCTTCTTGCCCTTCTTCCGCCGCAGTTTACGAGGAGACTTAATGATGCGGGGTTTGGGAAGGCGGGACGTTTCAGGATTTTCGATATGTTTCCACAAAGGAGGGGTCGACACAAAGTCCCACTCGGGGGATCTAGCAGGAAGACGAAAATAGCTAGAAACAGTTAGAATAAATCACAAAGTAGGGTCGTATCACTGACTTGGTCTGCACAGAAGTAAAAACTTCATCAGCCATGGCTATATCCGCAAAACCAAAGGTGCGAAATTGGCGAGGGGCCCCTACAATGACCGGAGTATCATAGGTAAACTTGAAACTTGATATATAGGGAGTAGCATTTGTTCTCAGGTAATGGATGGGAATCATGAGCCGGCGAATTTGAGGTAACCATCTGCCGCCTGAAACCACCGTCAGCAGACATATGAAGAGATAATCAGTCTTCATACACAGTGCTTCGCGTATTGTATATGCTAGAGCATTGATATCGGCTTCGATGCATTGCCTGGTGATAAAGGTTCTAGCTCCGATAGCAGCAATTATCGGTAAAATATATAGTGTACCTGCCAACATTAGAATACCTGAAATAACTAGGGAAAGGTCGCTCACCAGCAGCACAGAGATTAAGGAAGCGATAGCCCCAAGAGACCCAATCACAGAAAGCCGTTCTACCTTTCTCCGAATTTCGATATTTTATAGCGAGCTGCCGCTTGGATACTGTTGGGAGATGCTGCTTTGCCGCCATTCCCCGTTCGCTGTAATTTGTGTTAAATACTGAATTCAACGCAAACGTGAAGGAAATCATGAACCTATCAACGTTTAAAGCTAGCTGCATGAGGCTGATCATGTACTCCAGTTCAGAGATATTGAGCTTGTCCGACTGCCTGTCTATCTTGAGCACGAGGGAAGCAGTATCCATGGCGCCGATAGAAATTGGTTCAGCAGGAATGGCATCTGGTCCCCTCAATATGTTGTCGAGAGATTGACGATGGCCGCTACCAAAAACTGCAAGGAGCTTTGATAATAAAAGCGCAGCTTTCTCTGTCATAGGTGGTGCGCCTTTGGGATTGATAGTCCACACAGGGTTTGTGTCTGCCCCCAGGTGCAGTGCAGCGTGTTTGCACCCTTTCCGGCAAGGATTGCCTTCCAGGCAAGGCATGTACAAAGACTTCCTCTTCCGTGGGCGGTTATCCCTTCTCGGGCATTTTAGCTTGATTATGGCGCGAGTCTGCTCCTCCTCTTCATCATCTTCTTCTTCTTCCTGCTCGTCGTCTTCTTCCTGCTCATCATAGTCTGCATCATCCAACGCACTGGCTTTGCGTTTAGCAGCACGCAGTGCCCCCGGCGGTCCCGAAAGGGGTGGTGGTGAAAGAGGCAGTGGACTGAGAGGCGTGGGCGACGAGAAAGGGGATACCTGCAGTTTAAGATCCACAGGCATTTGGAGCGGAGATAACTGAGGACGAGGAGGAGCTATAAATGTGCTTAGATCATTTGAATTTTGGGCGTTAAGATAATTCTTACTTTGATTATGAGCAAGGGGCGGGAGGTTGAGAGGCGTGGGCGACGAGGGCCTGAGATCCGCAGGCATTTGCAGCGGAGATAACTGAGGACGAGGAGGAGCTATAAATGTGCTTAGATCAGTTGAATTTTAGGCGTTAAAATAATTCTTACTTTGATTGCGAGCAAGGGTCGGGGGTTGAGAGGCGTGGGTGACGAGGGGCCTGAGATCCGCAGGCATTTGCAGCGGAGATTGAGGACGAGGAGGTACTATAAAGGTGCTAAGGTGTTGCAAATTTTAAAGGTTTAAAATAATTCTTACAGCGTTTGTTCATAAACATTCCCGCATAGTAAAACGTACACGGCAGCTTGCAGAAAGCAGGGTCCAAGGGGGAAGAACCAGTGTCCGAGCGGGAAGCAGGGTCCGAGCGGGAACCACCATTTGCACGAGAACCCTCGTTCGAGGAACCCCCGACCGCCAGGAAGCCACCGCTTGGCGTAGATGCAGTTTTTTGAAGTAAGCGAGCTGAGGATGCGACAGGGGGAGCAGGAGCAAGACGTCCTTGAAGAGGTGGGTCTCCAAAAGAACTGAAGGCGGCGCTGCGGCCATTGAGCTGTTGGCATTCCGAGCAGTCTCTCTGCGCTCGAAGGTTGAGAAATTGAGGAGGAATAGCAGTGCCATGGGCCTCCAGAGCACGTAGAACATTTTCTAAGTCGGCGTCTGTGAGCGAGACGTTGTAGAGCGAGGCATCGGCCATTTTGCTACAGCCCCAAAGACCTGCCGCAATGCGTCAGTTTTTGTCGCGTACAGTCACGGTGTGCGTGCTCTGTGACTGACCCGGGAGATAACGACGCGTTACGCGTTCGTGGTTGACGCGTTTGTGGTGGTGAGCAGCCGAGTTGATGTCCGGAAAGGCCATCAACTCTTTGTTCTTCTCCACCATCATCAAGTCGTCGCACTCACCAGTACTGGCTTTTGACGTCTTCCCCAGCTCGGGAAACTCCCAGACCACGAAGATCGCCAGTGGCACCACGAGACGCCAACGCCGTTGCCGGTGAACTTGGCGTTTTGGGTCGAGGGGATGGAGTAGAATGAAAGTTAGGGGTAGGATGCGGCGTTTGTAGGCGTGGATGCATCGTGAGTTTTCTTTTATTCCCTTATTTCTTTCGATTCTCCATGGGGCCGGACTCCGCCGTCTTTCTGTTGCTGCGCTTGAACCAACGGGTGCCTTGTCACCTTGGTGGCCTTTGCCGTGCACTGCGGTCAACTATCCCTCTCCACATCACATCGCAACATGTGGAACATTCCGCGCTAGTGGTCTGACCTGCCACTCAAGTCTTCTGAGCCTGCGTGCTTCCTGAGCCACTCCCGCTCAAGGGGATTCTGTGCTCGGGGCTTGCGCTGTCGATGCGATGGGGTTCGGGACTCTTCCTCACCATCTTGTAGCGCTGGCAATGATCATCTGCCGCCCTCGTGCGTGGTCGTCTCCTGCAGACTTAAGCGCTGGGTGAAGGGATGGTTCTTTTTTGCCCTTTCGTTTTTATTTATTTTTTATTTCACTCGGCCGCCCACTCGAATTGAGAAGGATGGAGTTGGGGTTCGTACCTGTGGGGATGCGCCAAGGACACAGACTTTGCTTGCGGCGGGCGGACGGGCGGCAATCGGAATGTTATGCGCGTACTCCTCCCGGCTCTTCGTCCTGCTACCGTGGCATAGGGATAGGCGGCGTCTCATTCCCCGGGTGCAGTCTGCCACGGATCGACCGGGACGATCGTTTTTATGCCCAATTTTCTCGCTTTCAGCTCGCCTTTCGATAGATTTCTCTCTTTCTCTCTTTTTTCTTGCCTTTCTTTCCCTCTACCCCCTTCTCTCCTCCCCTTCTTGCACTATTAATAAGTGCTTAATTGCATGGCAGGCGCGCGCATTGTGGCATGGTTCTGCCAGCGCCGGTGTCGTTCCTGCCCATATTGTAGCTCTGGACCTTTTGTGCTTGGGCCGCTACGAGGCGATGCGAAGTCTAGGGTGCCCAAGGTACGTGCTCTCCTCCCCTTTTTTCGTCTTCACTTTTCTTTGTCTCCGTTGCCTTCCTTTCCTCTTTTTTTTTTTTTTTGAAGTGAGATGCTGATAAAATTGTAGCAATTTCTGAATGGTCTACGCCGTACTCGCTCGGTCTCAGCCACTACGGCTCAGCTGGGGTGGGGTGCCTCCGCCACACGCCGCACATCGCCGGAAACGGAAACGGAAACGGAAACGGAAGTGGCTAGGCTTGGACCCAGCGCCGACGACTCCACGCTTGAACGCCTACGATACGAGGTCGACGAGGAGTGGGAAGGAGGAGGAGGGAAGGGACAGGGAGTGGGACGGGTGTCACGAGCACGACAGGGACAAGGACAGGCATCGTTCGAGCCGGGACCAGGACCGGGACTACGAGCATGAGCACCACAGCGACCGCGAGCGCCGGGACAAGGACAAGGTGCGTTCACTTATTCTTTCGTTTATTTCATCATTCTAACACATTAGGCAGTTGAGATTCTCGGCCGGGTCACTCGTCCAATTCCTCGACGTGAAACACGCAAAAAAGCTGGCATCGTCTCCAGATTTCAGAGAATTCCATAGGCGAATGCAGCTGTTCATATTGCTATTGCTGTATATCGAGACAGGCTCATACATCAACAAGGAGGAAGATATGTGGGAGTTTGCCGTTCAGTATGTGCTCCAATATTTCGGCGTCGATGCCTGTGAACGCAACTTGACAGGTACGAAAAACGAAAACGAAGAGGCGACACAAATATCTCGCGAGCAGCCGAGTTGATGTCCGAGAATGGAATCAGCTCTTTGTCTTCCACTACCGCCATCACCGAGTCGACCAGCACTCTTCCTGCCATTTCTTACCTGGCTTTTCCTGTCTCTCCGCTTTACACGGCTTTTGTTCTCTCGAGAAATCCAGCAACCCGGGAAAAAATTCAACGGATCCCATTTTTTCCCCAACGTTCAAATGCTTGCAATAGCGACGGGATCCGGCGCACTCGACTTGTCCGGCCCCCTGTCTGGTCGGCCACGCCCATCAACGAGGATGGAGAAGAGCGCTGGTGGCATTGGCTTGAGCATTTATAATATCCTTGCCACCGGGTACGTCAACACTTTTTTTCTCCCGCATCCAACTCAGTCGTCTTTGCAGATTGTACATTGTGGGAACGAAGGGCTATTCGATCGGCATCGTCCCCATGCTCTGCATATACGACGCGACTGCGCGGTACATCGACCATGGCGGGAACAAGAGGCCCGGCGCGTTCGCCATCTACCTCGAGCCCTGGCATGCCGACATCCTCGAGTTCACGCACAATCTTTTCCTTGTGTTGTGGATTCCCGATCTTTTGTAAGTGCCGTTGCCTTTCGTCACGTCCTATACTTAGATTCTTTTCAGCATGAAGCGTGTGGAGGCGAACGAGGAGTGGTCCCTCTTCTGCCCGAACGAGGCGCCGAACCTGCACGAGGTCCACAGCGCTGAGTTTGAGGCGCTGTACGAGAAGTACGAGAAGCGGGGCAGCACGTGCAAGTCCATTCCCGCCCAGAAGCTCTGGTACGCGAACCTCGAGGCCCAGGTCGAGACTGGCGGGCCGTTCATGCTGTACAAGGATATCGCGAACTGTAAGCAAGCCCTCCGTCCCATATTAATTTTCGTGCCACTCACCATCCTTCAGCGAAATCCAACCACAAGAACCTCAGCACAATCAAGTCGTCGAATCTCTGCACAGAAATCATCAAATACTCCTCCCCCCGACGAGACCGCCATCTGCAACCTCGCGTCCATCTCACTCCCGAGCTCTTGTCACAACGGACACCCTCGATGGATCCGTTTCCCCGCCTTAATCGCCATCGTCGCGTTGTTCTACTTCCTTGGAGTCCACATGACCGAACCTGGCAAGATAATCGAGGGTCTGTTCCACGTTAAGCATGCGGCCGACGGGGTCCCGGGGTCCGAGAATAGGATGACGAAGTCCCCATTCACGAGAAATACTACTATTTCCTAAGTGCGTTTGGTGTCTCGCATCCATTCGTCCCGTCTCATAACTGATTTTTTGTTTCAGGTAGTCGACCGCGGATACAGAGACTGGGGGCACAGACAGCTGAGAGGGAGGACACGTATCTTTTTTATGCGGTACGTCCTCCTCGAATTGTTCGAGGCAAACGCGCTAACACCCTTCTTCCCTTCTCCAGGAACCCTGAACTGAACCGATCCCCACCGAGCTCGCGGCTGAAGCGACGCAGGAAGCCGCGGTATTTGCGCAGGCGGTAAACCTTGAGCGGCTGTTTAATATGCTGAGGGCACTCGATCCGAGCAAGGGGGATAATTTGGTGGATGACGAAGAGATTCAGGTGCGTTGGGGTGTTGATTTCCGTTTCCTTTTTCACCTCGAATCTCCCTCTCAATTTGTTGTGCTAACGTTGGGTGCTGTCCGCAGGAATCCTCAAATGTTGGCGATCCCTCAGGTACGCGTTTCTTTCCTCCACCCTTCATCTTCTCCCCTTCCTTTACGTTTCCTTGCATCCTTTCCCTTTACTCTGCACCTCTTATGGCCCACTCACCCACTTTAGCACAGATTATGGCTAGATCGTAGCCCCCACATTTGCCCCCCTCGAGTGCGGTGCACTGTGCGTCGGCTCCACCCTGTCTCATGAGACGCACCTTCGAAATCATTATTGCTCTTTCCTTCTAGCCTGACCTTTTTGAATACTACTATACTTTATTGCGTATATGTTAAGTTTCGAATACTCTGTGTACCAATATGAATGAAACAGAAGATATTTTGCGAGAAGGAATAAATTGTATCAACTCTGGTACTTCGTTGTTTCCATTGGGCTGCCCTCAAAATTAGCTGCAGCACAGAGGGCAAAAGTACAGAGCACTACATAGTAGGCCAAATACTACAGAGCCCTACATAAAGGGCCAAAAACTACAGGGTACTACGTAAAAATCCAAAAACTACAGGCACTACGTAAAAGGGCCAAAAACTACAGGCACTACAGCTGCTACGTAAAAGAGCCAAATACTACAGAGAGCTACGTAGCGCTACGTAAAGGCCCAGAACTACAGCCGACTACAGCCACTACGGCAAAAATCAGGGTTTGCTGATGTCGTCGTCGCTGGCTCGTCTCGCTGTCGCACTGCTTTTTCATTGATTCTCGCTTAAGTCCGCTCAGTCAGCATAGCACTGCCTTCTGCCGTCAACTTTTTAAGCAAATGTCGTCGAAGCGAACGGATACAGCTTTCCGGGGGGCTCAAATCAGCATTTACCACGTTATTTGCTGCGGCAAATTTTGGCTGGCACTTTGTGACGACAACCGCGAACTCGAACCACAGTCACAAATTGGAACACCTAGATTCCGCAACATATTTCATATATTCTGAGCATCCTCCAACTGGCGTTCCATGCATAATGTGGTGTCAGTGCATTTCTATCCATCAATACACATATGTTGTTTCACGAAATGCACTTGATCTTGAGCTACCACACTGCAACTCAAGCAATCTGACTGGATTGAAATGCTCGGTCTATCTTTATTATTGTTCCATGGGCTTCATCACGCTGGGAAAAGCGGCGCGCTCTCCACGACTTTACGGTAACGCGGCTCGCCTCATTCCGAAATGCCATGCTCGATCATGCCCATACAAGAACCTTCAAAGACCTGAGAATATGCCGGGAATACCTCTCACAACAATATGAACTTCTGAACAGTTCACTTTAAATGCGCGGGCACAGCGGCTTGCTATTATGGACAGTAATTGAGATCACAGACACTGGCACTCATGGAACATCGCAAATGGGAACAGAAATCATATGGAATGCTTGCCGACTAACGCAGATTCCATCTTCCTTCCATCTGTCACAGCGCCACCTCATGAATCTCTTCCCTGAATCCATGATTAACCCGCACCCAAAAAACGGTGATAATTCCTCTTCGACTTTGATACCCTGCCGTCCCAAATCATGTCTTCGCCTTCATCGAAAACTTTACACTCACCTCTCGTGACAGTTCCAATGAACTCGAGACAATAAGTGAAAGTATTGGCTCAAAGACTACTTGGGATTGTGACAATACTCCCATTCCGCTTCAAGTTCCCCGTGCATAATGTAATGAACCAAACTGCATTCAAGCATAACCGGTGGACATGTTGTCAAAGGAATCGGTGCAGGGGTCAATTGACTCGAATGACAAGCTCTCCTTGCATCACGGACGGCTCGAGTCTATGTGGGTTACGCACTGCACATCAGTCCGTATCGAGGTCGGATAAACCTTGTAGGTTCAGAAAGCTGGACTTTGAACTATTGAAGACACATTACATGCAAGATTTAACTGCATAGTTCAAATGTGCTCTCTTTCCTGGTTCAATTAATCTGTCACACCTGCAATTCATCATGGTTTAATCCTTGCCTCACGGATATGTGTATGCTAACCTGGAGAGATTTAGGCTGTTCCTGTGTCACGGGCTTGTTTCGAGGTTCTCGTTTTTCACTGATTGCTTCTCTATTTTTCCTTTAGCTCTACCGCGGCGAGTCGGGAGATTGCGACCGTGAGCTCGGCTACGGGGGAATGGAGAAGTCCAGGGACCGTAGTGTACAAAGTGCCTGTACACTCAGATACTTCCTGGGCCCCGGTGTTCCTAAGCGGGACCGTGCCGTGTAATTCTACCTACCTACCTACCTACCTCTGTCGCTTCGACAAACCCTCGACATCTCGTCTAGATCCTGATCCAGAGATTCGCACATCTAAACGCAGCCTTGTATGGTGGCGCACGCAGAGGCTGAACATCGGCCTCTGAGAGGGACTTGTAATGGAAAATTCCAGCTGACGTTTTATTTCAAACGATTGAACGTAATGTCCATATGTACATACAGGACCAATGAGATAACGATACATTTTGTCCATTTCAATTCTCGTCCAGCTATCGAAACATCGTGGGTTCCATTTGTGGGCGGCGCCGTGCGGATGCCTGTGCGCTGGGAGGCGATACATCCACGCGTATGCTGAAACGTCTGCTCAGAGACCACGATACGGGGTCCGCACACATTGCGTCGAGTAAAGTACTGCCTCGTCCACCAGCGTACCCAGGAGCCGCACCATAATGCAGGTCCGTAGAAAAGGAGAAAGACGAGCGCGCGGACCATGACCCCGTGTCCAACTAGAAGACATTGAGCTCAGGCAAGGAGCGAGACACGGATGACGCACGATGAGCAATCTCTCCTATACGCTGAGCAGGCGCCGCGCCGCCAATGTTGGACGGATAGAGATGCGCTGCTGTAGGGCGGACTGGGCGCGGGTGGGGACGTGCGGGTAGCCCGAGAGCCGGGCGATGACGATCATCAACAGCATCTCGAGCCCCGTCAGCCCACCCAGAGCGACGTGGATGGGGAACGCCATCTGGATGAGCGGCGGCGGACCAGGGAAGTTCTCCCGTCCAATGACGAGCGCGAGGATGGTCATCGCGAAGGCGACGAGCCACGCGAAGACGAGGAGGGAGGCACAGCCGGCGGTGGGGACGGAGGTGAGGATGTCGTACGGGGCGACGTCGGGCGTGCGCGCGGAGATGATGATGACGGCGATGTGGTAGACGATTGTGGCCGCGCCGGCGGACATGTTCATCCACAGGCCCAAGTCGACGACGCTCCCGACAAAGATAAGGACAGAGAAAAGGAGCGACGTCCAGGTGAAGATGTAGAGGTTCGTGGGCCTAATTCCACGTTGAGAAGCTCCATGTCCGCCAGGGAAGTTTAGAGAGATCCGCATTGCCTTCGAGCTGGTGCTCGATGAGGGCAAAGGGCAGAGTCAAGGCAGAGAGATGACAGCGACACAAGTGATGGCAACGATTGCATCCGGTTTCCGGTAAACAAACAACTCCCCTGAACTTGTTCCACAAAAAATGAAAGCGCCAGCCCGCCACAGACCAAAAAAGACGATACGATTGATGTGGTAGTACATTTGATTGATATTCAATGAGCGAGAAACGTGTAGTGGTATGAGTGGTATGCATAACGTCTATTAGATGTCAATTACCACAATTAACAGGTAAAATCAATGCAAATGCTCAAGCGGACATGGCGCTCATATCATGGCAAGGCGCCCCAGTTTAAAGACGTATTCCCGAGGGATCTTGGTGGTGATACATAGGCCCGCTGGACATTCAAATCGGTTTCGAAAGTTCCCACAGAGTCGCGTCGCTGGTCTGTTCTTTCCACTTTGACTTCAACCTATTCCGAACTAATTCAGAGAAATGGGATCAGGAACAGAATATATCCGTACTGTGGACCGGGACGGAGACATCCTGAACAATGGCCGATATCCATAAGCTTGCGCCTATAGTATGAGTACTGTAAGCGTTATTCGTTCTACCATGGAGGGAGACACGTACGGGGGGCATCGTGACCGGGAGGAGATTGACATGTGGCGAGGGCGGGGCCCGATGCGGGAAGTCAGCGTAGTAGCTAGCGAGGTGTTGGGACGGATCGACGTGGGACCCTTTGCCTCCTGAATGCATTTCCCTCAGCTCCTTGCGCGTGTTGAGCAGGAGGAGAAGCGAGTTCGGATACACTACGATGCAACGTCCACAGTTAATGTCCGGCTCTTGATAGATGGTAACCGACGTACGTTTTCCAATGACGAAGTGGAGAGCAAGTGAAAGACCTGACGCGGGAATGACTACAAACTGTTGAATTAATTGAGTTCATAACCTCTTCCGGAAATTGTTAACAGACGCAGAGATACATACAAAGACGAGAGAGCCAACGGTCGTTAGGCTGAGGGAAATGAAGTCAGTGTGGAGTCGCGATAGATTGAAAATCGGCCCTTCATGCCATTGCACACCCATAATGGCATAATGCGCCACCACAGAAATAGGATACATCGAAAACATCCACTCACAGTGTAACCAACCCGTTTTCCAACGTATAAAGCGTCAGCGTATCGAGAACACTTTTCATTCTACGCAAGATACATTAGCACCAACGAAAGAAATGCGGAAAGAAAATGATGCGACGGAAGTAACATGTCCTCAAGAAAACCGCCGGGAGATCGACGGCGACATCAAGTGGTCGACGGGACTCCGTTAATTAATTAATTAGAGAAAAACTCACACAGACGACGACGAAAGCTTCCGAATCTTGCGCAGATAGTAACACAGGCTCAGCGTGATGAGGAGATCCGTCGCAGCAGAAAGCGAAAGCCCCGCGGTGAAAAGTAGCTAGATGGTCCCGTCAGCGACGTATTAGCCAACTTCCTTCAAGACAGTACGCACCCGCGGATATGGACGATGAAAGGAGTCCCATCTCCCAAGGTGCAGCCTAGTCTCCGTTAGTACTCGTGAACGCAGGGGCTTCGTACTATCGAAACACACATTTCAGCAGTGGCCACTAGAAAGGACGAAAATAAGCAAGTGTGCGGCCGAAGATTTCTGTGAACTGACCGACAGCCGCGACTGCGTGGTCCAGGATATATTGAGTATTTATCAACAGCGAATGCTGAGAGCAGCTCACGTAGGCGAAGACTTGCGAGGCAAACCTAGACCGAGAAGGCCATTAGCTCTTGCGCGACAGAAACCTTGAAGGACTCACAATGGGCCCTGTTAATAGCCAATTCTTCCTGCTAGCTATGAAGACCATTACTCGTCAGATCAACCTGGCAGAATTATTTGGGGGTCCCGTACAGCGATAGATCTTCTGGGCGTAGAATCTAGCGGACAGCGAAATCAGGCATTACAAGGATACTCGAGCGCGAGGTGGACGCACAGGTGTACAGCGCATGTTTGCATAGCCTTCCAAGTAGAGAGACCATCAGCTTCTACGGGATCCTTTACCAGCGGGGAACGTACAGTTACTAGGATAGTGAGCTTCGCCCGGTATCAGCACTTGTGATAATCACAGACACAAGTATGCATAGACCTACAGCCATAGACCTGATCCCTGCGTCAGATGAGGGCTGTGCGGAGCAATGGACGGGCGGACGCACCATGGGATGACTTGTCGCACGACGTGGCCAAAATGTTCAACAAAGTAGTAGAAAAGGGAGGCTATAATGAAAGCGGACTGTGCTGCATCTAGCATCCTACGCTCAGAGGACAATTTCGAGTGAGCCAAATGAAATGAGGACGACACATACGACGGACCATACTGTCGCGACCATGGCGGTCTTGACGCCCGATTCATCGGGATATAATTTGAAGAATATTATACATTGCACTGCGACAACCCCACTGAGCCTACGCGGACGAACCAATTCGAGTATGACCCTGAGACAAGCGACGATAGTAAGAGACACCATGGACGCACATGAGAGCTACTGTGCCGCCGAAAAGAAGAGGCCCGTAGAGCAGCGCGACAACAGGATCCATCGTCGACCCAGTGGGGAGTACGAGGCAGCAGCAGCAGAATGTCAAAACGGCGAATGAAGAGATATCGTAATCATCCACCCCGTCTGTCTATAAAAGCGACTTTTCATCTATTATTGCCTTCAGTCCCTGGCGCAGCCACCAAATATTGGAACCGAACGTCGCTTGTTCGCGTATCGGACAGTGTTGCCGGAAGTTAACCCTTTCTTAGGAACAATGGACAGGGTGTCTATGATGGCCAAAATTGAGCGGAGGAATAGTCCGCGAAAAACGCACCGGGAGCGCGCAGTGGCGCAAGATCGAGAGCGCTATTGGCTGTCGTTTGATAAATTCGTGTTGGGCAGTGCGCTGGTGGGAACGGTCGAGGGGACAACCATCAAAAGACTTTGTCACGTAGACTTCTAATGTCAAGACTCACACTAAACTGCACCCGCTGAGGCCTCTGGTAACTTATCAGGGTGGGCGGGTCGCTCGGGCAAGTCAGAGCCGTCTATAAGCGCCAGATTTGAGACGCAGAAGCCTTAGGCTGCAGTAGGCACGGAGATCATGGGAGGTACACGGCGAGGCAGAAATGTCCCCAGGGGTATCAGATGTCAGCCGTACAGCGGACAGCGAGTCTTGGACTCTGTTCGGTTTAGTTCTCGGGATGTTCACATCAGTGAGAATCCCTGTCGATCAGACCCTGCGGCCTTGACGTATTGCGTAACGCCTTTGACGCGTGTGCCCTGCATACAGGTACTTTACAAGGGCCGGAACCGGCCTTTCATTTTTACCAAGGGTTTCAAACATTGCGAGTGAGAAAGCGGCCCAAACCTCGGTCCAGACTTCACGAAATGTGCGGCGCCACCGCGGGAAGCAGAACAGACCAAGGCTCTTCTCGGTGATCTGGGGTCGGAGGCCAAGGATGGAACAAAGAGAAGGAGCTCGCAGTACACTGCTATTGTGATCGCTTCAAGGCCTTGGAAGTTTCCGTCCGTGAAGGTCGAGTATTAAAGTTGTGAGCGCGTAGTAGGCTGCCAATACTTACATATGGAAAATGCCCCATGTCTATTGGCGTCTATCCGATCTATATAGACAGGGGGAAGTCTCGGCTAGACTAGATAGACGCCGATAAACACCGGATAAACACGAATAAGTAGTAGCGAGGTGTTTCCAGATGTAGCCAACTAGACCGCGGTTGGTTATGGCCCAGGAAGAGGAGCTCACCGAATTCACGAAATCCCGAGGAATATTTTTCACGACCGACAGTTCTCGTAAGTAACTCGCAAGCCTGCGGGAGCTCGCTACTAGTACAGAGATTGAGAGAAAAGGAGAGGAGTGTTTGCCCCTGTTTGGATATTGATGCCACGTCGCCCTGCTTCCGGTTTCCTCCGTCACGGCTTTCGACTGCGCTCTGCCCCCTCATATGCATCCGGAAGTCGGTTCTTCGTACTATATGCCTCTTTTGAGCTAGCTATGTCGCCTCTCCCCGCCAATTCAGTCGACGCTGTGGCCGTATTCAATCTTCACTCTAGGAATTCCACCGTAACCGTACGGTAGACGGGTGCACCGTAAGACCCTCCGACATGCCCTTTACGGTTACGGTTACGGTACTGGTTTTTCTAATTCTCGATGGGGAGCGACAATGGCGGCTTTGGAATGGATCTGAGCGCTCCGTGCAACTCTAAAAAAGTGAGAAACGTTGATTCAGTCATGCAGAATATCACTTCCCCTTGCTGGACGTTGCTTAATGACCGTCAATACGGTTACGGCTATGGTAACTGGTGTGCCCATAACCGTACCGTAAGGCGTTAAAACCCGACCCGTAAGGCGCGTAATGTATACGGCTGTAACCGTATACGGTTACGGTGAGGATCCCTACTTGACTCGATTGAGTCAAGTCAGTGACCACACTCTTGGATTTCATTTTACATTTTGCGACGCCCCATATGCGTCGCTGGTTCCGCGAATAGACTTGCCTCTTCTGCGAAACTTGATCGATACTACTAACCCAGTGACATGTCCCCAGAACATCTACCTGCCCCTGGGTCGCAATGGCTCTGTTGGGGAAGTCTTTCATAATGACTCGACTTCTAACAGGATCTTGGCAATTCCCACCTCCGGGGCTCTTATTTTTTTGACGGTCATCTCAACAGATTTCTGTGGTTTCTTGAATGACTTTCAAAGCAACTGTTCAGCGGGCATCTGACGCGTTCAAGATCTACGGAAGACTACCCAATCGTCCACATGTTTTCTCCTTTCCGCTGACCACAAGCTGCTGGCCATTCTATTATTCAAGCGTTCTTAGGAAGGCGGTAGTCGTCCGAGCCGAGAATATACGTTTTTACGAAACGAGTTCTAATTTTATGTTTACGAACTTGTTCCCAGCGAGAATGGATCAACCCGCGTCGGTTGTCACTTCTGCGTCAATTTGCTGTGTCTCAGGCAATGATAATCAGGTGTTCGGTATAGACAATATCACCCGAACCCGGTTGCATTGCGGGATAAGTATACTCATGGATAATGGGAAGGAGGTAATACATACCAGGAGTCTCAATCCAGTTTATGTCTCAGCCTTTGTTCGCTACGCTTCCTTAGATGCATACAGGGCGGGAAGCTTCGCTCCACATTCACTCCGGCCAGAGCTTTGGCCTTCAAATATGAAACGGAACACAGGTCAATTTTGGATCAATCCGATTGTTCCCATGCACTGACAGTTTTTTTAAAACGAAACGTGTTGTACATCTCTTCCCGTTGCTCCTTCCCATCGTCATGTCGCTCCCTGCTCACTTTCAAGTTAGTCGTGGTCGAGGTCACATCAAACCCACCTAATTTGTGATTTGTGCACTTCAGTCCAAAGCGCAGACGGAATCCAGTGGAATCCCAGCCTTATCCAGGGACAGAAATCAAATCTATTCGTCAAGATATACCTCGATGACACGCAGATAGGTCGAACTCGGACGGTAAAAAGGACCACAACGCCGCAGTGGAATGATGAATTAATGGATGGAATGAAAGCGCGCAACTGAGCAATTGTGAGTCCAAAACGCGCCGCGATGGCGGAACATGTGTCTCCGCTCCGGACCATATACGTCTGCGGGCATGTACCACCGCCACCCCCGCCAGGGCTGAGGCAATGGACCTGGTCGATCTGGAGGTCTGACGGAAAATCCTCAACAAAAATTGATGTGATCATGCATGAACAGGTGCGACGGCAACATACTGGTGCAACCGGAATCGATCCTTGGCTTTCCACCCTTTGATGTTGAGTGATGCTATCTGGATAGCGGCTTTAGTGTTTTTCTTGGACTGTTTATCCACCACTCTTCGGTTCCTACGGTTGGGTCTATTCGCCTCCATTTCGGTTTCTTCTCCTCTAGCAGCTCTGGTGCCGCCTGCATTTTCCTCCCCAGTATCGGATCGAGGTGGTCGTGCATTTCCGCGCTGGGTGCTATGCACCAAGGGGGTGGCGCCTTTGTGTCCTCCCCTGCAGACCATTATTTGGCCGCCCCGCATTTTGCGAGCTTCTCACTGACCGCGAGGAAGAGGCTGATTGTGTCGAGGGTGCCTATTGCTCCCTCCCCACTGTTAGCGGTTTTTCATTTGTCCGGTATCACTAGTTGTTCAATATTATGCCGAAGAGATTTACAGTGAGAGCGAAAGGGATAATGCTGGCTACGTCTGTTGAGCCGGCGAAAAAACATCAGTTTCAAATCTCAGCCACAAACCGGGAAACCGTCCCAATCGGCCCACGATGGGCGTCACGAAAGGGGCGGCATTCAGACGTGTAGAACAGTCGTTTTCCTCTTCTCAGCCTATCATTTATCTCTGCTATTTTCCGTTATTCTTCCGGGATGTTGAGTCGAGACATGGATCAAAGCTTCGAGGAGCCAGGATAGAATAATGTCAGGCATTCTTGTTCACATGTTGTGGGTCTGATATGTACCTCTGGATTGTTCCTGTGCTGAATGTAATCCTACGAACAGCTTCTGCAGCAGGTCGGCATCCATAATAAGAGCGATCTCCAAAGGTTCAAGTTTATTCCTTTTGCACGTTTAGAACTTCGACTGCTGATTGGTGTCCCAGACACGCGATCCTGTCCATTTTAACGATTAGGGTCGCAGAACTCCCTCTCGACCCACAAGCTCCGCGAAACATCTCGTTTGCCTCATCCTTCCCTGACACGATTTCATACATTTGGTCGCCGAACTCTCTCCCGACCCACAAACTCCGAGCAGCATCTCAATTTCAAGAAGCCGTGGTGACAAGCTTAAACCGTTCCATGCATGCTCCAGCCTGAACCAGACGAACTTTGCCGGATTGGTTGATATGGCGGTCAAAGTGCACTTTTATTCGGCCGCAAGATAAAGTGCTAATTTTCCCGCTACCTTCAGGTAGTGGGTCTTAATGACGAAACTTTTTTTTTTTTTGAAAGAGATTTGTGAGATTTGGGAGGGCTGTGCTGTCCTTTGCTTCAACGCTGTGGCCTTTCATTTTGAAGTTTGCACTTTTGACTCGCTTTGACCAAGTCCCCGGCCCGGTTTGACATCTTCCTTGGCCTTCTCAGCTTGCTGAAACGCTCGTCTCCTGCCCTCATCATGATAACTTATCTCGCTGGAGTTCTGTTCACCACCCACATCAACAGTCGAGCTTGTTCTTCACTCCTCTCCTCGGCTGCTGCGCTTCAATTACCATCCTGTCCTCAGTCTTCAGGATGTCAAGTTACGTTCCACTCTGCAGTGCCACTCAACAATGGGCACTTCTTATGTGATTTGTCGCTCACCGTTGTCCAACACCTCCCATACGATGTCGTGCTTGGCAAAGATTGGCTCTCTCTGCATCAAGCCGCAGGGCGCTGCCTCAGTTCTTCCCAGAGCATGTCATTGCTCCACATTATCTCTAGCAACTCAGACTAATTACTGTCGACATCATACAGCATCATCCTCTGGCTCAATAAACTCTTCAGCTCCATCCATGAGCTCTTATTCCCCCTCGGCAACCCTCTCCGGTGCGTTCTTTCACTTGCCTTTCACCTGTCACTCCTTTTCAAGCTCATTCCAAGCTCATTCCGTGATCAGCCCAAGGTCAAGAAGGTGAGTTTTACAATGTCATGTGCACACCACGGCTTATTTCTGGATTCAGATCTATGCGTTCATCATGCAGTCACTCAAAATCCTCGCTCCGTCCCCCGAGCCAGGCGATGACCACTCCTCTGGTGCAGCTTCCACCAATCCCAACAAGCGCAAGGCCCCCGACACTCCCATTGCTCCACCAACCATCAGTGTGGCTTTCAGCGCTTTTGGCTCCCCCTCCAAAAAACGCCGGTTCTAGATTAGTTGTCGGGTTGGGTGACCCGCCTCACATCACCACGTTGTGTGAGAAGTTTTCTCTCTCTCTTTTTTGATTTCATTTTTTCTATCCTCTATACACTTACTATACTCTCACAACTCTTTTATCACTTGTAATAGATGCTAATCGGCATGTATTCCGATGTATACCCTCTATTTAGTTCTCAAATAAATTGGTTGGTTATGTAGTTGTGTTCCAATGTGACCATTGCATAAAAGAATTCGGAAATGACACGTACAGGCCAGGTAGCGGGCCCTGCCGCTTGCCGGCCCTTCGGCCACTCGCAGCATTCTCGTACAGCTCGGCCTTATCGGACTTACCGCAAAGATAAGTGATCTGATGCCTTCCTTGCAAAAGCGATAATGATAATCAGGATGCTTAGCTTGCGGGGAAATCAAGATACAGTTGCGTCGCCCGCAAGAAAGGCTTTTTTTTTTTTTTTTGACTCTGCAAAACTTTGTTTCAAAACTTCCCGCAACAAATTGAGTCATCGCCAACTGCTTGTATCAAAACCAATACCCACGTGCAATACAAGCCTACACTCAACAATTTGAACTCAAGACATGAGAAATAAATCGGAACAGGACTGGAGTACGCCAGTAACCAACTCATTGGGCTTATGGTGACTTTCAGGCTTTGTTAATACTTATTGCTGAACGGTGGCCTGTTCAGTATTTGACTTGATGTACTGTACAGAAATTGGGATGAAGCTCCATCTACGAAAGTGAATTGTGGCAGATTGTTGGGTTCACTATCTGAATTGACATCAAGAAAGCTGCAATTGCACTTTGACCGCCATAGGTTGAGCACTATGCATGCACAGTTCATAGAGTTCATAGTTCCCCCTTTCGCCGAAGGCTATCTCCGGTATGCGGATGAGTGACTAACTTTTTGCAACCACCCCTTTTCGGCGGACATTGTTCGACTGCGGTATAAAACGTAGGAACTCGGTCCTCCTTCTGCAAGCTGAATCCTCCTGCCTCAGTTCAAAAATGCTCTTCAAAATCCTGTTCGCTCTCCTCTTTACTGAGTTGGCTGTCTCGGCGACACCTCTCGAGGTAGACAATTTTCATCCCACACATCAGCAAAGCTGAACGGTCGAGTTTGACAGGTGTGCCCTCGCTCGCCGACATATACTGTTCAGAGTGGAGACACCTGTTTCGCCATAGCAGGGAGTCATGGACTGACTGTAGCTCAGTTGTTTTCCTACAATCCGACCGTGCACCACAACCCAAGTGGCACAAAGTAGACCAGATGATGAGGGAGAACCAAGTAGGGATCCTACTTGTACAAGAGGCACATCTAAATGAAGAACGCAAAGATAAGTTGAATGACCTCTTCCAGAAGAGCCTACCGCTCTGAAAACCCAGAAAGCCCGACTGGGAAAGAGGGGATTGCAATAGTATTGAATCGCAGACTGACAAACATGAATGGAGTTAAAATAACAGAAATAATCCCTGGAAGGGCAATCCACATAAGCACAAACTGGCATAGAGGGGAAAAGATAAATGTACAGGGTGTATATGCACCCAACGACTTTGCTGATAATGCCGAGTTCTGGAAAGACATTGGAGACTACTTTGACGCACATGGGAACCTGTCCAAACTGGACCTCATGGGGGGTGACTTCAACATGGTAGAGGACGCTATTGACAGACTGCCAGCACACGAAGACCAATACAACCAGGTAGAGGCCCTGGACAACTGAAAAGAAACTGAATCTAAGAGGCGGGTGGAGGGACACCTACCCAACAACAAAAGCATATACCTATCACCAGGTGGCGACTGGGTCGCAATCAAGGATTGACCGATTTTACGTGAACCCGATGGTGCTTGCAACCACAAGGGAATGGAAAATTGAAATGGCCGGAGTGCCAGTAGAACATAAAATGATCTCAGTCCAAGTGGCGAGCGACAATGCACCAGATGTTGCAGAGGACAGTGGGCTATCCCGAAAAACATCATCAAAGATAAAACACTTGTAAAATTCACTCATGAGGAGGGGAAATGCACTAAGCAAACTAGACATTCTGGGTATCAGAACAGAGGAAATTAACCTGCAAACAATTTATGCGGACTTTAAGAGGAAAGTCCTAGAGATGGCTCGGCATAGAGAAAAAGTTGCGATCCCAAAAATGGAGCTCCAAAAGAGAAATCTAGAAAATGCACTGGAGCGGGTGAACAGTGATGAAGGCATGCCAGAAGACGAGAGGGTCAAAGCTCAGCGGAAATAACAACGAAAATCAAGAACCTCGAGAAGAGCAGACACTTAAAAATAAGGAGTGCAGTGGCAACAAGACACCGTTTAGAGGGAGAAACAATATGTGCACACTGATGCAGGTCTAATAAGGAAGCAAAGCCAACAGACATGATCTATGTGCTAAGGAAACCTGTTGAGCAAGGGGCATACCTGAATGCACCAGAACAATATGAGAAGAACTATCACAAAGCATTACAGACACAAGTGGATGAGAACCAGCTGACCAAGGAAGAAAGAGACCAGAAAATAAAGCAGGTCCTAGAAAATGTCAAAACAAAGCCAACGAACAAGCAGCTAGAGTCCATGAAACAGCAGCTCCCTGAAGAAGATGTAACTGAGGCACTGAAAGCATCACAAAATAATAAAGCTTATGAGATGTGGAAAGCAATCAATGCAACATACCTGGAAGATGTATGGTGCAGTAGACCAGCATTTAACTTGGTAGGCCTGATGACCAGAGCCTTCAACAACATCAAGCTTTGGAGTGGTGCCAAGCACAAACTTCTCTGAGGGGTGGATGTGCCCAATATCAAAAAGGATGACAGAAATGAAATTGCAAACTACAGGCCAATAACACCTCAATAATGACTATAAACAATGACCAAAGCATTAGCAATTAAACTGGCAAAAGTGGCACCTACCCTAATTCACAAGAACCAGGCTGGATTTATCCCAGGAAGGAAAATCTCGGACCAAACGATGCTAGTTCGCACAATGATGGACTATGCGGAAGCCACAGAAAAGAATGGGCTAATAGTTGCCTTGGACCAGGAAAAGGCATTTGATAAGGTTTCACATGACTATCTGTGGAAGACACTTGAGGCTTTTGGTATCTCTAAAGAGTTCATTAATACAGTCAAAGGACTGTATAGAACAGCTGAGACAAGAGTAGCAATAAATGGAAGCTCCCGCTTCCGAGTGACAAGGGGCATAAGACAAGGGGACCCCATGTCCTGCATACTATTTGACCTGGCCATAGAACCCCTGGTGGTGGCCCTGAGAAACTCAACACTGATGAAATTGAAGGAGCTCAACTTAAGTTAATGCCGGGTCTGAACCACAGCAGAACTCAAGTCCCATTGAACTTAAGTTCTGCCCTGCATGCGGTCGGCCTGTAAATGTGAGGCCCACACCCCCTGGAACTTAAGTCCTGTACCACTTAAGTCCAGCAACACTTAAGTCCCCAAGCACTCAAGTCCTGTCCAAACACTTAAGTTCTGTCCAAACACTTAAGTCCTGCCCAAACAGGAAAAAGAAATGCACCCATGGGATTTGAACACCAGACGTCCTAACTTTTCACCAAGTTAGAAAGTGAAGGTGTTAACCACTACACCAGGAAGGAGATAGTACCTTGATCACACAGATACAATATTAGCCTTATAATGGCCTAAACCTTCTCCACTTTCTTTATTTTGCCTCTTCAGGTCCTGTGGCCAAACCACTATCTATAGATTAATCTATATAAAAAACATGATGAAAGATGACTGGAAATGACAAGTGAGTCAATACATATGCAGTACTTACCACAGTAGAAAGAGGGCATGTAAGACATCTAATGCCAGTCTGATTAAGAGCTTCATGTATGGCCCTTGTGGTGTAGTGGAAAACTCCTCATATCTTTTCTCCTCCCGGAAATTGGAAGGTTGGTGGTTCGAATCTCTTTGGTGGTTTTTGTTTTTGTGTTTGATATAATCCTTGTTGCAATCACTTGAGTTCTCTATCACTTAAGTCCTCTGGTGGTCTGGACCGCCTAGAACTTAAGATGAGCTAATAAAGTATCTGAAACACTGAGAGGATATAATATACCAGGGTGTGAGGAGAAATTGGTAGTCAACCTATTTGCAGATGACACAACCATCTTCCTTGCAGCAGATGATGACTTTGAAGCACTCCAGACAATCCAGCAAGGGCTAAGTTTAATATGGTCAAAACTGAGATAATCCTGATTGGGGTGAAAGAATACAGAGTAAGGGTTATAGCTGAAAGGAAGACAAATAATGCACATGGGGAAATCCCAGAAGAAATGCATATCATTGAGGAAGGGAACTCAGTGAGAATCCTTGGTGCATAGTTTGGTAATGATGCAAACACAGCACAACCGTGGGCAGTGGTAGTGGAAAAATAGATGCAGCCTTAGAGAACTGGAGCCACAGCAAACCAACCATGCAGGATGGAAGCACATTGTCCAGATGGTCATAGGAGGGATGACCCAGTACTTGACACAAGCACAGGGTATGCCTAAGGACATACTGAAAAGGCTTACAAAGCAGATAAGACAGTACATGTGGAAAGATGAGGAGTGGGGAGCAGTCAATGAACAGATGATCCTGGTGCCAGTTGAAGAAGGGGGTCTTGGAGTGCTTGACCTTGAGGCAAGAAATCAAGCCATAGATGTTATGTGGTTGAAGTCGTACCTGGATCTGGGCCCAGACAGGGTGCTATGGGGATACATTGCAGATGCAACCTTTGCAGCCAGAGTGTCTCAGTCAGAAGAGAATGTAGACAAAAAAGTGAGGATTAACCCCCTCCTGCAGTCATGGAAAACCAGTTGTGGCCCAAGGTCAGATGTAGCACCAGACCTGAAACACCTACTCACCATAGCCAAAACCTTCCAAGTCTGACCAGAAGGAATAGCCTTCTCAAGAGAAATACTAGGGAAGATGCCTATCTGGTACCATGGTGAGGCAAACTGAAGGATACAGTGATTAAATACACAAACCACAAGCAAATGCCTAAGAGAGAACCACAAGGTATTGCTAGTAGGTGAAGCCAAGGACATTGGACGATGCACACAAGTTTTTGCCCACCAGGCAAGTGCGGACTGCAACTGTGACAATTGCACAGACTGCTGGGACACATTAGGATGTGAGGACCCCAATGCATGCTACAAAAAAGCAAAACAGTTGCTAGACTGTCTCCCATATAAGTGGGACCCAAGAAAACCACAGCCAGAGGACTATGAGGTTGCTGAGGATGAGGAACCAGATGATGAAGGCTGGGTAATCTTTGATATCACAGTCTCAGTAGTGGGAACCCTGGGAGAAGTGTTCTGCATCTTCACTGAAGGAGAGGTCAAAAACAAGGTCCCTGACATGAGGTTTGACAACACCTTTGCCATAGAAGAGACAATAGCAACAGATGGCTTGTGCTTCAAGAACGGGTGTGATGACGCCAGTGCTGGTGCGAGAATCTACTATGAGGAAGATGACCTGCAGAACTGAGCAATATGGCTGCCACAAACCTTAGAACAATCAAATCAAACAGCAGAGGTGGTGGCTCTGAAGGAAGCAGTGCAGGATGCAGACAACCACATAAAACCCCAAATAGAAAGTGACTCCAAATATGCCATTAATGTGGTAATGAAGAACAGGAGGAAAATGGAAGACCAAGGTTACATAGGAGTTGCAATTAAGGAACTTGCCCAAGCCACAGTTGCAACCCTGCGAAAAAAGGAATGTGAGACAAAAAATAAAGTGGGTTAAAGGCCATAATAGGCACACACACAAAATGGAGGTGTTGATAGGAAGGCAGACAAAGGGGCAAAGAAGCCAGTAGCTGACAACATCAGCTTGGAAATTCCTCTGACACTAAAGGGAACAGGGGCCAAACTGTCAGCAATGATGCAGTCCCTTGCATACAAGGCCATCAGAGTGTGAAAGATGAAGAAACTGAAAAAGAGAGACCACACAGTTGCTAACCTGGAAAGGGCCAAGGCAGAGGCTGAGGACAACTTTGGATACATTCCCACTGAGGCCAAAATATGGAAGTTCCTGAAGAATAAGGATCTGTCACTGCAACAGAAATACTTCCAGTGGATGTTCACCCATGATGTGTACATCATAGGAACTCACTGGCTAAGAGAATCTAACTCACCCGAGAAGGAAAGGGCAGAATGTCACCACTGCAGCACAATAGAAATGATGGAACATATCATGTTGCAATGTGAAGCCCCAGGGCAGAAAGATGTCTGGGAGCTGGCAAAGGAGCTCTGGATGAAAAGAAATCCAAACTGGGCCTGGCCAGGAATTGGGACAATAATATCAGCTGACCTAGCTGTCTTCAAAGATGATGACGGGAAAATCAAGGCTGGAGATGCAAGGCTATACTGAATCCTCATGGCTGAGGCTGCACACCTGATATGGAAATTCAGATGTGACAGAGTTATCGAAAATAAAGGGAAATATGCAGCACACCAAGAAATCCACAACCAGTGGGTTAAAGCCATGAATGCAAGGCTGCAGCTGGACTACAATATGACTGATGGGAAATACAGAAAGAAAGCATTCCCAGTCAAAACTGTCCTCAGAACCTGGAAGGGGGTACTGAAAGAAGAGGACAGGCTCCTGGTTGACTGGACCTGGAGCACTGGGGTTTTAGTAGGTATAAAGCTAGCAACAGTGGGGGGAGAGACAGAGAGGTAAGCATGGGGGGTGGTCTGTGGAGGCTGTGCTAGTGAAGTCATGAATCCCACACAGAAGTGTGTAAAGCATTTCCCTCAGTCCCTGGCAGTGAACATCCTATAAAATTCTGGGGTTTCTTGCTTTCCCCCAGATACAACTTAGTGGATGGCTTGAAGATGACCATGTCGGCTGTTGTGACCATTTAACCCTACACCAAAAAAAAGGAAAAACCGCTAATATTGGCAGAACAAGAACATACCTGGCAGAATTTGAGCTGTCGGAAACATGCTACAGTGTGGGTTTATGCGTCACAATGTTAGCGTGGAACTGAGGAGAGGGTTAATTGTCATAGCCAGCCCAAGTCAGCCACATTGTGAACATGATGGAACAGGATATGAACACTGGATTTGAGCAATGTTATGAAGCATCAAATAAATTATGCGGGTGGCAGTGTATCCTGTGATGCATTGCTACTCAGTCAGTGAATCCCAGTGGGACCGAAACTTATGCAGAGTTTACAGAATGCACACAGAGGTCTTGGTGGAGATATGGGGCAGATATGGCTGTAACAGCAGTGGGCTGAAGAAGTGGACAGCAAGCTGCATGGAATTTTGAATGGATGTGTGCTGTGGTCCCGGATCTCATCAACCTGATGGTACTGAAAGGAGGCTTCATGAGAGCTTGAAGTTGTAGATAAATGGTCCAAAATGGAACAGGAGAGGAATAGAGAAAGGTAGAAGCCAGGGCGCCCATCGAAAAAATAAATGGGCTGTGGCTTTTAGCAAAGAAGCCCACAGACATAGGGTTGTGCCAATTGAAGAGTGGTGGAGGAGATACTGCTCAACTTTGGAGTTGAGGTAACCTTGAAATGAGACTGCAGAGGCTCAGACAATGGAGGAGCAAACTGAGTCGGCAGGGAAGTACCTATGAATTTTTAAGGCTACAGAAATGATACCCATAAGCACATGGCACAGGAGCTGGTCACAAGCAGATTGACTTGCTGCATTGTGACCTATGGAAAGCCAAGAGAGCAAGGTGCATCTTTTGAAGTGAAAGTGGTTGCCAAGTTCTTGTCTTCTTGTTGACGTTGATCCCAAAGGTTTGAAAGTGCTTGCATCAAGGATTTCTGTGTGCATATTCCCAGTAAATGTGCTGGGCTTGACCCAATGTGCCATGCATTTAATGGAATGTTTGTTCTGTGTTTGGAATGTACTATTTCAGACCAGGTACTTGGCCACTTGAGAGCTAGAGAGCTAAGACTTGATAATTATGACTAGGTATAATGTACAAACAGAGTGTGACCTTGAACAAATGTTCAGACCAGATTTCAGCCGAAAATGATGGGTTGATTGAAAGCTACGGCATCTCGGATCGGGATCCAAAGTGTGGGGGCATCATTTTCTATTTTCTTGACATCAGACCACTCACCTCACTTGTGATCACCATTTCTCTGCCATTTCTTCACTGATCTACGACTTCTGGGGCTCATTCTGATCCCCCGATGCTGGGCCTCTATCTGTAATGCTACTGGATGGCAATGGGCTGAACTACCATCCTTAAAGTACTCAGGAAAGCACGACTGCTTTCTTTAGGTCAGTCATGCTGGCCACCATCCCAATACATGATAACACTATGTTATTAATCTGGAACTTTACGCAGGACTTTTCACTATGCCATCCTTTATTCTAAGAGGTATTTTGGGATTTTATTTATTCATTTCTCATCCCTCTGCAGGCCATTATCTCAAATCACCCACTTTCAGTCTCGATAATGGTCAGATTTTTTGAGGGAGCTGCTAGCATCTTGGAATGGAGTTGGGCATTCAGGTACATCTTGATAGCTCCCCTGAAGTATCCTGGATCTCAATTTGGCCTGTATTGTCTTTTTTCTGAGTCACAGAACAATCATTCATCTCACAGCCTCGGTTTTGATGGTTTCCACTTGGTTGGAAGCAGGTATTCCAACCATTTCTATATATCATATCTACACCAGAACTGTTTCAAATAGTGAATATAGCCTCTATCCATCATGCCAAGTGCAGGTAACCACCATGTGGGAGCTCAACACGTAATTTGGAGAGGTGGCCAACTACCCTGTTGTTTGGCCATGTTGGACTGCTGGTCAAAATAAATTCACTACAGACTCAAATCCTTGAATATTTTAGTGCATGTGTACTCAAAAGCTTTGCAAGATGTATGTGTTCATTCTGACATAGTTTGGATGGAACTGGTCCCTGGAGAAGACAATGCTGGGGCATAAATGCTTAAGAGTCACTATGGAGTTGAGTTCCAGCTCTGGAGCTGGAGCTAGAACTCATTAGATATGATAGCCGGTACAATCTTGCTGATCAGAACTGATCTCCATGTGACACTGACAAATGTGTTAATGCTCATGTCACATCACATCGCGTCCTTGCCCTCTCTCTGTCCCACAATGCCTCTGCCTGCCTGTTGAGATGGCACACCGCCAAGTATGCATCATCTAGCTCTTTTTGCACTCACAAACACATATTATAAGAGTTGCAAGGTAGTTTCTGGTAGTACTATCACTAGTACTCTGGACTTCTGTTCAGTGATACAAAGGAGGATCAGAGTGAGCTCCGAGCTGCTGATTGTAGTGTATAGATCAAGTCTAGCATGCTCTGCAGGCCACTGGTCATACACAAAGAGGAGATAAATACCCAAAAGCCCCAGAAGTCATCATTCAGAAGTTGCATCCTACAATAGAGGACCAATGACTGCACAGAGGAAGTCTTTGGAGACTTACAGAGTACTAGTGAGTGGATTGAAGGCTAAGGGAGTCAGCCATGGGCCGTCCTTCCAGACTGGCATAAGGTCGTGGGGTTGATGCAAGGCCCACGGGCCATGCTAAAGCAAGTGGAAAGCAGTTAAAAAGGAGAACTACGTAGAGAGAGTACACATGGGGAGACGCGTCGCGTCCCTAGTGACAAACAGAGACACATAGAGTGGAGCAATGGGATTTATTCCATTGGACCGGAGTTCAGAGTGGGATTGTGGATACAGACTGACAAGGAACGGACCCACGGGCTCCCTTTGACAATAGCAGTATTATCCTAGAGGGTGGATTCAACTCTGCGCCCAGAGGTTCTAGGCCCACGGTTGCGGACAGCAGCCCGCGGCACCTACCATATACCAAAATCAGGACGTGAGAACCATGTGAAGGGTTTCTTCTGGCCTGTGATGACGCATCAGATACACATGGACATCTTTTGTTTTATTTTGTTTTCACTCTCTGTTTTTCACATGTAAATCTATATTCCAGTAGTATAAATAGGGCTCGAGGACCCCGCAGAAAGCCAGTACACCACAGCGGACATTGTTGCGGTTGTTCTCAGGCCAGCTTGCGGAGAGTAGTATCTACCTCTATTTGTAGTGTGTCTATAAATCGAAGTTTGGTTGTTGGCTCTAGTTCAATTCGAGTTAAGAAGTTAAGCTTCATGTTGTTGACCCAGCGGGCGGTCTTCACGTACAAAAGAGAGGTTTACCTACCTGAGTGGGCTTGTTGCTTCGCATCTGCTTCACTAGTTGTATCCATGGTTGAGATTGCCCTTGGTAACCAACAGGAAGATCAGTTTGGTTGCCAGCAAGGTGCTTAAGCCTTGAAGTAGAGCGAAAGGTACCTGTGGCAGGTTAAGCCAAGGTCTACAACGAGAATTGCTTGTTGTGAGAGTGATTGGAAGCAGGATCTGTGACCTCAATTAGAGGATTCGCTGTTGAAACCTTACAAACTCTGCCCTGACGTAGACGAAACTATCTATTAGTCTTCCTCTCGTCTTGTATCCACCCAAAACCACATATATTACTAGTTTGTTGAGGCCGCGGGGCATTATTCCATACAAATCCTGCATAGTTGAAGTGCCGTGGGCATTGTTGTCAGTCAGATTAGTGAAGATTTGTTATCACATTGGGTTTCAAAACCAGTAGTCGCATACTACAACTCAGACCTGAACTCACCAAGGGAGCGCGCTTGTTCTTTGGGAGTGATAGTAGTTGGTTGTGTGGTTGTTAGTTGTGGTGTTTGTTAGCATCCAATAATAGTCGCATTTCTAGCTTATAGTTAAGCGCACCATTTCACCGTACTCAGGAGGAAACTGTCCAATGGATTGGTGCGCTGACTGCCGCCATTGTCCAGTACGTAATTCTGGGTGTAGTGTTGTATATGGCACCCCAGATCTACAAAACACCGATGCATACATCTACTCTCTTGGGCCACGCTTAGCTGAATGAGCTATTATGGGGGCACCCAGACTGTATTTATATTGCTCTTGGAATGTGCTGTCATGTTTTTCTGGCCCTGGTTTGCCGGGTTTGGCTCATGGGGTATATGGAGGCTCATAATGCTCAGATCGAGCTTGATGAGTCCCTGGCCATTTTTCTCTATGTTGCAGAATGTTTTCAGCATTCACATTCCACAATTTCCGAGTCAGTATCAGCCAATTCACAAGGACACATGCTCACTAACTGGACAGGCATTTTCAAAAGATGCTGGAGATTCTAGCTGGCCATGAGTTCTATACAAAACATGTTCAGCTTCCATCTGTTGAGAACCCACCTCCAGAGGCCATTTGTCTCAATCCCAAGTGGTGGCCTTACTTCCAGAATGTACTCAGTGCACTTGACAGAACACACATCAATTGTTCTCCTAGTGCAGCTGAGCTTCATACAGCATGGAATCAAAAGGGTGGTATGACACAAAATTGCCTTGCTGCTGACAACTTCAATATGCAGTTCTTATTTTTTGTCAGTGGATGGGACAGGTGTGCAGCTGATGCCTCTATGTATGCTCATGCTCAGCTTGCTAGCTTTGCCATCCCACCTGGCAAATGCTTGGTATCTGTGATGCCCTGCTTATCCCATTCTGCAACACTCACTATCACCTGGCTGAATGGGTGTGAGCAGCTTAATGGTACTCGATCATTTCAGCTCTTATTATAACATAGACTGATATTTCATAGGCCCCAAAATTATAAGGAGTTGTACAACCTCCACCATGCCTCTGCATGAAATGTGGTAGAGCATATATTCGGTGTAGTGAAGCACCCGTGGACCCACACACCACATTTTCCCATGTGAGTGCAATCAAAAATCCCATCAGCACTTGTCACGCTACACAACTTCATCCTCATGCATGATGAGGCTGACTTGAACCATTGGCTAGTTGATGATGATGTGCACGACAACTTACCAGGCATGTATCAAGACCAGGACATTAGACAGGATGCACAAAAGCCGCATGGGCCGCATGCAGCTTCATGCGGCTTTCATGCATTGCGCAAAGCCGCACCAAAAAATTTGTTTGGACAGGATCCAAAGCCATATTTTCGAATATAATACATTCAATTAAGGGTGTTGTTCGCGTCTAGTGAGTCTGGTGTGATACGGGTCCGCTAGGCTTCACTAGGGTGAAGGGGGTTCCCGCGTACGAGCTGCCGCAGGCGCTAAGTACATGGTAAGAGATAATGTAGATGGGCGCTGCTGTATGGGCGCCTGCCGCCGTTGTGACCCATTGGCGAGGAGCCTGTGACCCTAGGTAGGGACCCCATCGCAACACCGGGGTCATGGAGCCTTTATACGCATGCTCAGGCTGTCGGGTGGAGCGATAGGGGTGGTCCCTTGTAGATCTCAGTCTTCACACATCGTAGTTAGAGGTAAAGCAAGATGAGATTATATAATATACAATGAATAACTATGAATAAGTGAAGTTAAGTAAACTAAAGCGATAATATACTGAATAAGTGGCCACGGGCCGCGGTACAATGCCCAAAATGTATATACCACCGTCACAGTGCCCCCCACGCGGTTAGTGTCCATTCATTCTGCTAGATTAACGGCCCCATGCCTTTGTCGTCGTCGCCCTCCTTAGTCCAACGCGCGTCTTCGTCCTCTACTTCGCCTTCCTCCGCGCCTTCTAGACTCGAGCCTTCTTCCCGCTCTGGCGCCTCCATGTCATTGGAATCCTCGAACGCAGTATTCGATCCCAAGGATGGTGACGCGGCTAGCTGCGTCGACTCCGTTGCCTGTGCCAGGGCCGTAGACAAGCTGGCGTTGGCAGGCGCTGTCGCGGCCTCCGCAGCGGCTACCTTAGCTGCACGACGTTGCTCGGCGGCTTTAACCCTGCGCCCAGCTCGCGTTCCCCTTCGCACTGGACGTCGTCCTGCGGCTGCTGCGGCGTCCGGGCTCAAGGATGACCCTTCTCCTGTCACGGAGTCCCTCAGCCGTTCCTCCAGGCGCAGGCACTTTGCTGGGCGTTCCGGCTCTGGTAACCGTGATGGTCCTGCGGCCAGAGGCGCACAGAGTCTGGCGACAACGCCTTGCGGAAGGTAAGACGGCCCCACGGCTGCCTGAGCTGGCGTCGTAAGACGCGCTGCAAGCAGCGTCGTGAGGCATGCTGCGAGCGGCGGCGCGGACAGCCTTTGTGCCAGAGGCGGAATTTGTTCGGCCAAGCTCGGGCCCGACAGCCTCGCTTCCAATGATGGGGCCCCCGACACTCAGGCGGACGTCGTGTGAGGCGTTGACGAGAGCCGGTCGGCCAGGGACTTGCGCTTGGGGTCGCCAGTTTGCTTGCCCTTCCCTTTAGAGGCCAGCCGTTCCTCCAGACTAAGGCGCGTTCTCACGATCGCTGCCTCTCTCATAGCACGCGGAGCTGTTGGGACCGTAATGGGAGGCTGGCCGGTGGCGGGAGGCCGAGGGAACGACGCGAGGCTCGCACTTGAAGATGCGGTGCTCGACCCAGGGAGTGGGGCCGGTGGCGCGGTAACGGACTCCGGGGGGCGCGGTCGCCGGTGCAGTCCGCAAAGGGATGGGCATAGGGAGATTGCGGACTTCCTCGACCGGTGCCGGAGCAGCACTCGAGGGCGCGCTCATCACGGCTCTGGCTTCAGACTCCTCGACATCGGGCATGGGCGAGTCTATGATGGCGGCTGCGGTTGAGGCGGCAGTATGCTGCGATGCGCTCGCTTCGATCACCGTGTTCATGGCCTCGTCATCGTCTGCCGCGCTGGCGACTGTCCATACGTCCCGCGTGTACTGCACGGCGTCTTGGAACTTGCCGTCTGCGCGGTAGCTGACTCGTAGCCCGCTGGCCAATCGAGGCAATGTCCCCGCTGCCCGTCTCCCGTCGGAGGTCGTCGCGAACCTGATCCATATCAGCCCCTGCACGTTAAGGATGGCTAGCGGCTGGGCTGAGCGGTGGAATTCGTCAACCGCGAAGGCGTGGAACATGGTCGCGCTGAGCTCGTGGTCGACCCCTTCCAGGACGACTATGTTGGTTGGGTGGTCCTCCGGCTCCGGCTCCTGCAAATCCACGTCCATCCCATCGCCGAACTCGTCATCCGACGACTCGATCCCCTCTTCTTCTGGCTCGTCAACCTCCATGCCGTTCATCACGACCTTCCCCTTTCCCTTCCCTTTCTCTTTCAGCAACGGCAGGTCTTCGCAACGAGGGAGCGGGACCGGCTGCCCCACCAAGTGAGCTTCGGGGTCCTTCTTGGGGTACATCCAGTAGGATGGTTTTCGGGGGCGGGCTCTGTCTCCGTCGAGGATGAAGAATGGGTAGCGGGGAACGGGAGCTCCGTAGTGGTCTGTATGCACGACGCCCTCTGGCGGAGTGTACCACCCGAAGAACAAACGGCAACCCAGCACTCAGTCGAACCATTCGCTCCGCGCGCTGACCTTGGCTTTCGCTCCTCGGTACACGAAAGCTGGGCGTTCGTTCACCTTGTCCAACTCCCACTTTTCCCAGGTTTTCTTCCAGGGCGGCGTGACGGGCGGAGGCACGATCCATGGAGCCCTCAAAAGGTAAGGGACTCTTATCTCCCATTCCTGATGAGCGTATCTGTCCTCTTGGGTGTTACTCTTTGCTGAGTTCGCAACCTCGTCTCCGGGAGCAGCTGCACTGGACTGCACTCTCTTCGGAGACGTCGGCGCGAACGATACTGTCGTGCGGATAGAGTTGGGCGACACTCCCCATCCCGAATTCACCCCCAGTTGCGTCCCTGCCCCATCCCGTTCCCGCGCCCCAGCTTCCTCCATTGGAGGTCGTTTCTACTGTCGCCGGAGCAGCCGTGCTAGGCACTCTTGCAGCAACAGGCCCGCCCCCAATCTCGACTCCGTAGGGATCTCGGGCTTGCGAGGCGAAGTCATCTATTGACCATATAGCCACGTGCGCGGGTAGGCTTTCCAGGTAGAGGGACGAGGAACATGCCTCGTCGCTGGCGAGGGCCAGGGTATGGGGGCCGCGTCCGTCGTTCGGGACCCGAACCAAGTGGTCGAAGCGAGCGGTCTCTGCTCGTGCTAATTGTTGGTAGAGATTCGAGTTTCCGACTAGCAGTAGGGCTTCCGTCCCTTGCAGGAGGTCTGTGAAGACGGGGGGTGTCCGGGTGGACGGTGGAGCGAAGGGTATCAGTGGAAGAGTACTCGTGTACGATAAAGCAGGGTACTTCGGCCACCATGTGCCAAAGCACTCCCGCCTCTTTGAGGCCGTTCACCCATAGTCCGACGTACTTGTCGTCGGCGAGGGGCATCGCGAGCCCTTGCAGCCGTTCTTTTGTAATATAGCGCAGGCGGCAGCGAGCCTCCACCATGGCAATCCAACCCTCCTTTTCTTGCAGTCCCCTTTGAATCGCCACCCCCATATCCACCGCGTTCTCCCAAACCTTTATCCGCAGAAGAGCAGAGATGTTGACGGCGTCGGGGTAACCGGGTCGCTCGGCCCAAGTACAAGAGCCCCAAGGCAGCGTCGTCTTCAGCCAGTCCATTCGGGAGTCGAGTTCGCGCCAGAGCGTGCTCAATCATTCCACGAAGTCCGCTGAGAAACTCCCCAATGTGGAGTGGGCGGACGGCACCCAATACTGTATCAAGGGAGCGAAAGTGACATAGGCAGGGTCCTCAACCGGGACCAGTGTCTGGCGACGCATGAACGGCCAGTGTGCGGTGTCAGGGGCGGAAGTATTGCAGAGAGTAGAGGCAGTCATGTTTCCCCGCGTGCCCGTCGTACCGCCTTTCCACTAATGCTGTCGGAATGGCGGGAAAGAAGTCTGGCTGATGCTCCCCGGGTAGGAAGGGTAGCTGCGCAGAGTTCGGCGACCACAGTTCCAGGACTTGCCGACCCAGCTGTACTATGCGGGATACTATACGGGGCAGTTGAACTAAGTCGAATAGCATAGAGGTGTTGATGTTCGGAATGTCGTAGTACCCCGCTTCCGTAGATTGTCGGTTGTGGCCGAAGCGCACCGCGCTCACAACTTTACGATTGCCACTGGGGTTCATGATGATCGATGGTCAAGGTGCGAGGATGACGGAGGGTGCGGCGTTGGTATGCACTCACTCAGAGAGGTGCTGCGTGGATACGCGCTCACTCCGTCGTCAATGTGGCGAGAAGGAAGAACTTGGAGCGTGAGTCACAAGTGACTCACAGTTTCCCAGAGTCCCGGTCCTTCGGTCCGCCGGCCCGGCGGTCCGCGAGCTAATCCTGCTTAGCTCAAGGCAAGTTATGCAACTTGAGATATTCACGTTTGAGAGCCAGCGCATTGCGTAAGTCTCGTTCGGACACCCAAGTGTCATCAGCCGGACCGTAGCCCTCCCAGCGTACACGGAACATATGCTGGTTGCCGTTCTTCCACGAGCGAGTTGTATGGGCGAGGATGGCTTCGACGGCGTATTCTTCGGTAGCTGTTAGGTAGTCACGCGTTTCTGGAAGAGTGGTGCGTTCTCCAAATTCCGGCTTGGAGAAGCGATATTTGCGAAGATGCTCGAGGTTGAACACCGGGTGCATGGGATAGGTATCCGGAAGGCGAAGGCGGTACACTACCGGGTTGACCCTTTCCAACACTTCGAAGGGCCCAATAGTCCGTTGAATTAACTTCCTTCCCGTTCCTTCCACGTCCACCAGCTCTAGGGAGTGGGGATTGACCAGCACAAAATCCCCCTCCTCAATCTCCTCCACAGGACGCCTGCCTTTGTTATAGGCGCGAGCCTGTCACTCCTGGGCTAGAATGACCGCGTCTCGCACGGCCTTTCAATGGCTTTCCATCGCCTCTATGAATTCTTCTCCCTTCTGGCTAGGAAGGAAAGGGCGAGCCACTGGGTCAACAGAGGGGCTGAGAAGGCCCGCTGCACCTTTAGGGTTGTAGCCGAGTAGTAAGAAATTAGGAGAGTACCCGGTCGACAAGTGCATGTTAGAGTTGTACGCGAAACAGATTTCTCCTAGCCACTGTGCCCATGACGAGCGATCTGCAGCGACATAAGCGCGCAACATCTGCTCAATGGTAGCGTTAAGGATCTCCGTCTGACCATCTGTCTGAGGGTGGTGGGCCAAGGATAGCGCCATCACGCTCCCATACTGAGCCACGACGGATTGCCAGAAGGCAGTCGACCAGCGTTTGTCTCGGTCGGATATGATACGCTCCGGCATACCAAAGACGTTGACAATTCGATCAACGAAGAATTTAGCAAACCCATCCTGTGCGAGGTTCGTATGGGTCGGGATCATGACGGCGAAGCGGGTAAGCTTGTCGACGATGACCAGGATGGCCGTAAACATCTCCTTGCCTGAAGGAGGCAGGCCGGTAATGAGGTCGAGAGAGACAGTGGCGAAGGGGCGCAGGGGAACATGAGCGGGTCGCAACCCCCCCCCATTTTCTTGCAGTGGTCCACTTTAATCTTCTGACACACATCGAAAGATTTCGCAAATTCTTCTGCGTCCTTGGCGAGGGAGGACCAGAAGAATAGCTCGCGCAGCCGGTTAACGAACTTGAAGGGTCCTGCGTGAGCGCTCTCATGGGGGGACTCGTGGATCCATCGTAAGATGAATTTTATCTTGGCTCGCAGGACGCACAGGCGAGTCTTCCAGTCCGCGTCAACGAAGTAAAAGAAGACCATCCCACCCCTTCTGGAAATGACAGGGGGTGAGTACTTTGTCCGGGCTAGGTGCTTCCTCCACGTAGCGATCCCTGAAGTAAGGGTCTTCTCAGTAGCCCTTCCGGAATTCGCCCTTTATTTTGGGCGACACCGAGATAAGAAGGTGGGACCTCTTGTTCCAGTCCTCCTCATCCCGGTCTGGACGAGCCCCCGCAGGATAAGTCCAATGATCCCCTTGCGCGAACGGAAGAGAATCTGAGTCTGCAGCGACGTCGTCGTGCTCCTGGATTTCTCCTCTCGCCAGCGATGGGTCGCGTGTTCGCGAAGCGATCTCCGAGTCTGCAGCGACATGGTCGCGCTCCTCCTTCGATGCTCTCTGTCTCCTGGTTTGAATGGGGAGGGCATATTTGTCCACTACGTCCTCCCACCACCAAATCGCAAACGCAGCCCTCTTGGCAGGCGCGAAAGCGTTTCGATCCTCCAACCTCTGTGCTTCCTCCTGCCTTTCCGCATCCAGCACGATGGTATTCAAGTCTTCTTGTACCGGCGACTCGTGCGCCGGCGTCCACGGCAAGCGCGAAAGCGGGTCCACGTTAGAATGCACTCGCCCTGGCCTATGAATGATTTTAAGGCCTGGGTAAGCTGCAAATACCGCCCCCCCACGCTGCCAGTCAGCGGTTGGCATTCTCGTAGATGCGCGCCCATTGCAAGGCGGCATGGTCTGTCACAAGTATAACTTGCTCCCCTTCTATGAAGGGTTGGAAACGAACTAGCGCTTCCTTGGCGCCCAGCGCCTCGCGTTCCGTCGCGCTGTAGTTCCGCTCCGTGGACTTCAAGCTGCGACTCCAGTACGTGATTACACGTTCTACGTGTACAATGGTCTCCCCAAACGTCGTGCCCCAGCCATCCTCCTCCTGCCTTTCGATGACCTCTTTAGTGAGCGTTGTGAAGAGCTTGGGGACCGGCTGCCCCGCGTCCCACGCCGTTTTCAGTCTCTCGTACATTGTGGTTCCCTGCAAATCTTCGACTCTTATGGGTTGCACCTGCTGCAGACTCGCGCCCAGCGCGTAATCTGACACGTCCGTATAGAGTCGATACGGCGTGCCTTGGATAGGGTGACCCAATATCGGCGCTGCCGACAGGGCGTCCTTCGCTTGTAAGAACGTGATTTCGTGCTCCGCACGCCACTCCCACTTTACTCCCTTCGCCAGCAACGAGAATAGTGGCCTCGCTATAAAGGCGTAGTACGGAATGTAGGAGGAGAAGTAGTTGACCATTCCTAGGAATTTCTGTAGGTCATGCACCGAGGAGGGTCGCGCCAACTCTTGTATGGCTGCAACTTTCTCCTTGTGTGTCGACAGTCCCAGTCGAGAGACCTTTTGTCCCAGCAAGAGGATAGACGAGTAGCCAATGAAACATTTCTTCGGTTCCAGCGTGATCCCAGCAGCTGCTATGGCGCTCAGGACCTTGTCGAGATGTACGAGATGTTCCTCCCAGGTTTTCGAGAAGACTACTATGTCGTCGATATATACAAACGTGAAGATCCAGAGGTAGGGAGCCAAGACCCCTTGCATGATTCGCTGGAAGATGGATGGCCCGTTCCGCAAGCCGAACGGCATGCGTTTGAACTGCCAGAGGCCACGGTGTGAGCGGAAGGCGGTTTTCTCCTTAGCCTCGTCATCCATCTCTACTTGATTGAATCCGGCCAGGGCGTCGAAGGAGGATAGTACTTGGGAGCCAGACAGCGCCTGGATGATCTCTGATTGCCGGGGAATTGGGAACTCATCCGCTATGGTGTTTGCATTGAGTTTCCGGTAGTCCACCGCCAGCCTCGGTTTCCCATTACGGAAGACGACTACGCACGGGGCCCCCCAGGGACTGGTCGAGGGTTCGATAACATCCCGTTCAAACCAGAGGTCCATCTGCTTGTCAATGACCTCTCGTTTCGCTGGCGACGCCGAGTACATGGGTATGGAGATTGGTTGGGTCCCCGGCTTAACAGGAATGGGGGCTTTCTCTTCAACATGCCCCAAGTGGCCTCCGACTCTGAATGCAGCCGCGTTGCGGCGCAATACGTCGTCTAACTTCGGGCGTACTTCCTCTGGAATGTCCGGTCCTAAATTAACCATTTGCGCGACGTCTCCCCCCGTCCCTCTCGTCCTCAAATTCCCCCAGCAACGCTGTCGTCTTCGGACCCCAATTAGGATCTTCTTCAAGCCGATCCTCCGAGTTAACGGGGTGAACCGGTAGTGCCTCCGTGTCCTGCGTGCACAGCGTTTCCTGAATAACGCGCACCAGCGCTTCTGCGGAAGCAGCCATCTTCTCGCTCTCTCCTTCGGTTCGCAGAGAGTCTGCGTAGACGGCTGGGTCGTGCAGCTTGCCCACGATATCTCCAGCCCGAACGTACCATGGGCGTGTGCTGGGATTCGCGATGGGCAAGTACGGGTAATTTGAGCAGATTAGAGTCGTTGGGGCCGCCAGGACGCTCACGTCCTCCGTGGCTATCACGACCTTCTCCACTAACCATTCTTCTTTACCATCGAATGGCCCCGTTACCCGCACGTTATGTACCGATCCCACCGCAATAAGGATGTCTTGAGCAGCCAGCACCGGCGGGGCTTCAATCTTCCCCTCCCTTCGGATGCGCGCTTTAGACCGTTGATAGGTCTTCCTCCAGACTCCGGGGAGAAGGCGCTTCATGGACTTGGCCATGCTTGCTTGCCGTATCTCAAACCCAAGGTCGACGGAATGCGCTGAAGATGCAGGGATGATATGGTGCAAGCGCCCGACTTGGACGTCACAGTGCCCTGTTCCCCATCGTTGCACTCCCAGCTCGTAGGACGACTGGAAGTCCTCACCCAGCAGTAGCGGCACCTTCATATTCCGCACTACGTATGCCTCCAACTCAAAACTGACAACCTCTCCTTCTTTGGAAACCATGAACAGCGTCATTTTAACATAGCCGAGGACCTTTGCCTGCCCCGTAAGATGGTATAGCGTCATGCGAATACCTTCTTTCGGTTTAGAGAGTCTGGGGAGGGATTCCCAGAACTCTTCAGACATCAAGGTGATATCGGCACCCAAGTCTAGTCGGCCTCTAACCTCCTCGTTACTCAATGACCCGACTTTCACTTTCACGTGCAAAGCCCTCGCTCCCAGTGATCCCAAACCATCGGGCAGCTGCCGAACTTTACTAGCCAAGTAGATAGGAAGGCCGCCCGGCGTAAGCGTAGTCGGGAGCTCGATGACGTGGGCAGCTTTGCGGAGCTTCCAGCGAGGAATGACTGCAGGATTTTCGCTTTCCACCGCTTTCCCTTTGTCCTTCCTTCTCGAGGGGAGCTCCACGGCTTCCCTACGACACCGATTTCAATTGTAAGGCCCTTGCTCCAAGAAGTGAGCTGCTTTAGCTTCTAAGCCTAGCGCTTCCACAACAAGGACTTCCTTCGCCCGTTCGGTCGGCTTAGTTTCACTCGAGTAACGGGAAGAGGAGGGTTTAGATTCAGCAAGCATGGCTAAGTATTCAAGGTTGTCTCTAGCTTCCTCTTCCGGATCCAAATCGACGTGAATGAGATGAGCGTTCCGGAGGGTCAACCAGCGGCCGTAATGGGAGCAGTTGCGCGCGAGGTGCTTGGGACTAGTGCAAATGTAGCACTCCCCGTTGGGAAGGCGGGGGCTGATGCGGGAATTGTCGCGAGCGAATTCATATCCATCGATGGTTTTACCGCCGGGCCACAGAACCTTCAGCGCAGGTGCAGTGGGCCTCTCTCCCCATCTGTCTATAGCCAGGGCCGCCTTAGGCTCCGCTTTGCGCTCCTCGAGCTCCTCGTCATCTTTACCCTCATCGAGCCCTCTAACCGCAGCATGCGCTTGCTGGAATCGACGACGGGGAGCCGCGTTATGGGTGGACACGCTCAGATTCGAGAATAGGGCCTCCACCTTGTGGGCCACTAGCCAGAGGGACATGAGGTTCTTGTGACCATGCTGCGCATAGTTGAGGAGGGAGTCGACGGTGGGCAGTTTGCGCTCGTTCACCGCGTCGGACCACTCGGCGGGCTGTGTTCTAAGGACGCGCGCTACAACCGAGGGACCGTCCTCCTGGTCGGCGAAGATGAAAGAATGGTAAAGAAGCCTTTGTTGGTAGAAGTCAAGAGGCAACTCCTCTTCGCAACCCCATTGGCGGAATTTCATCTCCTCGAACTCCCTGGTCCGGTCCAGCACCCAGTCCCTGGTGAGGAACTGGCAACGCAAGGCCCCGAGTAGATGGTTCCAGTCCCGGCTGTAGTCCAGCTTCACTGGCACCGGGAGCGGGCTCCACCATCTCATGGCCCGACCCGTGAATTTGGACGGAGCCATCTGGGCTATGCCCTGCGCCATACGAGGACCCAGGATGGCTAATACCGCCATAGTGACTACGAAATTGATGATGGTTTCGTTGCGACCGTTCCAGCTGGGAACCACCGAGATGTTCAGCTTATGGTTGAGCTGCCACATATCGACGGCACTCATGGGGTCCTCTAGTGCGGCCAGCCCATTTCCTCCTCCTCCATCGCCGCCACCGCCGTTCCCTCCAGGAAACCTGCCACCGCCTCCGCCGCCACCTCCTCCTCCGTCCCTGCTTCCTCCTTCACCTCCGCTTCCGTCCGGGTTATGGGGCAATCTCCCTCGCCACGCTGGCAGTATACCGCTCTGCTCCGGGTTCGAAGGAGAGTCGCTGGGGTCAGGGGCGCCGCTGTTATGCCCCGCGAGGTCGACCGCCGTTTGCGATTGGAACGCATAGCTCGTCCAGCCTTGGGCGGACGCGTTCGAGTTCCTACCCGCGCTAGGCATTCCTTGGCTACCTAGATAGGTTGGCATATAGGCGCTAGGAGCCGCCACCCGTATCACCGATGGCCCCCCAGTTATAGGATGAGGATGAGTCGTACTGAAGGTGTCCGGAATGAGACCTTGCCCCGGTAGCGACCTAACCACCAAGATGCGCGAAGGGGAGGTTGGTGCGAAACGCACGGCCTGTGCCTGTGTCTCCTCGGCTCGGAATTCCTTCAATCCCAGGGACGGAGCTGCAACCGGAGTCGCGCTCATCCCGAGGATCGGCGGCGGTACAGGTTCTCGGATGGTGGGACGGGCGTCGAGAGTTCGAGCGCGATAGTATCTATCCCTAGGTAAGGTCCCTGATGCACGCAGCAAAGCGACACGAGCTTCATCGTCTATAAAAGACGCCCGGAGCATGTAATCCTTGCACGACAACATCTTAGACAACTCCTGAGTGGGGTCTTGAGTGCCAAAATTGCGGCGAACCTCGGATAGGGTCGAGTTGATCGAGCTGAGCCTCTCTCCGAAGTCCTCCCCCCCTACTAGGGTCTCTTGGATACCTCGAAGATATAGCAGGATATGGCGGTTAGCGCGCTCTAGGCGCAGCTGAAGGACGGTCAAGGCAAAGCGAACATGCTGGGCGATCGCAGAGCGCTCAAGGGAGTAGAGGAACTGATAGTGAGGATCCAGGCGGAAGCTGGTCTTGGGGTTTCGCCGCAGGAACCTTGTCAGCACGTCCAGGATCTGCTGCACCACGACCACGGCGTGTGCAACCCTGGCCAGCTGCTGTAAGTTTAAGCAGTAAAAGCGCTGATGCATCTCCCGGTCTGCCGATGGAATCAAGGCGGAGGCGGCCGCGTCGAATAGGACTACTTCTTCAATGAGGTCAGCCAAGCATTCCCATTCGAAGTTCAGGTGCGGTTTATCATAACGGATTAGTGCATCCCTGAACTGTGCAGTCATTGCCGGATCCGTGCCCGCCAGTTCACCGCCCTCAGCGCCGAACTCCAGCAGCGGGTCATCGTCTGCCGCCGGGTTGAAAGCCCCGTGGTAACGTGCTACCGCATCGATGAGGGGTTCTTTGTATAGGTCGATAGTGCGGCCCATGCCAGAGAAAAACCTCTCAGGCTCAGAAACAGTAGGGGCGTCATGTTGTTGGGCGAGGGTGACCGTAATGCTCTCTGCCTCCGTCCTTTGCGGGGCCCTCCCCCTCGTTCCCGCGACGCCCGTCTGCCACTCGACGAAGTGGGTTCAATATCTGACTCGTCCGACAGGGTAGCCCTGGACGAGGGTAGTAAGGGGGTACCCTCCGCTAGCTCCCGCACGTCCTCACCACGGTAAATGGGCCCCTCTTCCTCCAGGATGGTCGGTTGCCCGGACGCAGCCGACACGAAGGCGTCCTCAAGGTGACTGTCTTCCCCTCCTTCAGCCGGGTTCGTACTAGCGGGGCGCGGTACTCTTCGGCTGAACTCCGTGAAGTGGGAAGGGAGGCGGGGTTCAATGGTCCCGAAGGCAGGCAGCTTCGGCGCTGCTGCGTGGACGCTGCGGCGCTATCGAAGCGGCCGTGGGGGTAGTGAGTTTGGAAGCCGCTGACGAAGGCCGGGTAGGGGTAGGAGAAGCAATCTTCGCTCTCGGGGAAGCATGGGGTCTGGCCGCGCCTGATCTCAAAGTACTCGAACCAGAAGGTTTGGTCCTTGGGTCCACTCCTGGCGCCAAGGGCTGCCGTGGAGCAGAGGAGCTGGTAGATGGGTTTTGCCATACGGGCCGCCCGTCGAGTAGAAGCGGCACAATCGATTATGGGATAAGGGTTGTCGAGGTCGATTACGGGGTCCCCAGTTTTTCTCATACGGAAGACGTGCTGCGTTGAGAACCACACGGGAGCCGCGTCCTTTTTAAACGCGCTACACCGCCGTCGTTCGGGTATGACGCTCCATCGCTACTCGGTAAACTTACCGACCCTAAGGTTTCATCGCCAATATTCAGGTATGCGCGCCCAAGTCCCTGGGCCCCCCAGTCTCGTCAGGCTGTCAGCCCCGTTCCCTATGCGCTCCCGCACCAGTGCGGTATGCAGCAACGGACCATCCGCCGTAATTCGTGGCGGGGTCAGGAGGAACGACGGGGTTTGGAGGGAGGAAGGAGTCGAGGAAGATCATGCCTTCCATTCCCACGGTCCGGAACACCGCCTGCGGATCCGGGCAAGTTCCCCCGAGTTGCCAGCAAGTCGAGGATCTAGCGCGGGAAGGCAGCCGTTGCCACTCCCTTCCTCGCGGACGACCGGTACTCGTCGTTCGAAGGGGAGTCGCTGACTCTGGCGCCTGGGATCGCCTATGTGGCCGCTCGCGCCAGCTGAGCGCCGGGGCGATCCAGAATTCCCTTCAACCCTGTTGAAACCCCTCGCGGTGGGCTCCATTGTGATACGGGTCCGCTAGGCTTCACTAGGGTGAAGGGGGTTCCCACATACGAGCTGCCGCAGGCGCTAAGTACGCGGTAAGAGATAATGTAGACGGGCGCGCTGCTGTATGGGCGCCCGCCGCCCGTTGTGACCCATCGGCGAGGGGCCTGTGACCCTAGGTAGGGACCCCATCGCAACACCGGGGTCATGGAGCCTTTATACACGTGCTCAGGCCGTCGGGTGGAGCGATAGGGGTGGTCCCTCATAGATCTCAGTCTTCACACATCGTAGTTAGAGGTAAAGCAAGATGAGATTATATAATATACAATGAATAACTATGAATAAGTGAAGTTAAGTAAACTAAAGCGATAATATACTGAATAAGTGGCCACGGGCCGCGGTACAATGCCCAAAATGTATATACCACCGTCACATCTGGTGTATAGTGAACATTGAATTGATGATCAATCCACTGCGGCATGTGTGATGTCATCCCATTAGCCGCACAGTGATGTTGGAAATGCCGTCAAAATAGGACATTTCTCACATGTGCTCTGCAACTGAATTCAATGACACTCAAGAGGCCCAGGGTTCAGGCCTGAAATACAGGTTTGGAGGCCATTGACCTCATAATTATGTATAAAAATCCAAAAATCCTGTGCAGCTTTGCACAAGCTCCAAAAAGCCGCATGCAGCTGATGCGCATCCTGTCTATTGATTTCAGGCTGCTTGCAACAACACATGTTGTTTCTAATGCAGAAAAGAAATGAGTAGAGAATGCACAAGATCAGTTAGCTCATGTGATGTGGAATGACTATCAGGAGTATCTGGAAGAGCAGATGGATTGTGACGACTACTACCATGACATTGAAGCTCTCGAACTAGACTAGTGGAATTTTTCTAGTAGAATTTTACCAAGGATTTCACGACCTTGTGCATCTGCCTCTGCAATGAAGGCATCTGCAGCTTGAGGATCATGTCCAAAGAGGTAACTCAGCGTGGCCTGCTGATATTCCATAATGACAAACTTATCTGCATCCTCCCGTGCCAGCTGCTGCGCCTTTGCAATGACCTTTGTAGGCGAGGGGGCAGATGATTCCTTTGGTGCAAGTCCGTGCAGCACCCCCACAATGTCAGAGACTGATCCCACGAGCCCATGAAGTGCATTGGCTGCGGTTCCAGTCTTACTGCGCTTCCAAGGAATGTCAGCATTATTGGAGCTGGAGCGCTTCAATTTTTGTGCAGGGGCCGCAGTAGCTGCACCTGCAGCAGCCGTTGGAGCACGCCGCGATGCCAGAGTTGATGGGGGCTGCAAGGACTGTGGAGTGAGAGTGGGCCGCAAGGACTGCTGTGACGATGGGAGCTGCGAGGATTGCAGAGTCAGCAGGGGTACTAACAGAGACTGTGCCGGCGGCTGCTGTGAAATATAGTGGGGGGATGGGAAAGGTTGAGACCACTAGTGGTGGCTCGGCTTGGGCACAGAGGGAGACACAGACGTGGACACTGACACAGATGGACGCGTAACACAAGACAGACAAAGGCATGTATTGATTTGATCAGTGCCGTAGCACGCAGAGACAAACATAATTCTAACAGCTGCAAAGCCAACTGGGATGCGATGGCGTCATCGGGCTGTGTCCCGTAGACAGATTGGGACCAGTCACTGAAGGGCTGGGATTGTGACTCATCTCCCATGAAACTGAAGTCAAATTCCTGTGCGGGATAGAGTGCAGAAGGGCTGTCAGAGTTTTGGGACTGTGTATCGGAATCTTGCGGCTGCGAGCCAGCCATTGGGAGCAAGCCCGGGTTGAAGACGTTAAGGCCCTTCGCGCGACAGGGGAGGATGTGCATGGTGTAGTACAGCGCCCAGCCCTGCGTCGCAAAAGGCTTGAAGATCTTGTGCACCTTCACGAGTTCCTTCCACTCGGCACGATTGGTCTCCGTGACACTGAAGCCTGTCGTGTCGTCGTACGTCCACCCTGACATGCCCGGGTATTGCTTCTGTTTGACAAGCATGAGAGCTTCGGCGATTAATTTTAGCTGAATGCACGTAAGTGTCAGCGCGCGCTCTCAACAAGAATACATAACGTACCGTGCCCCACTGAGACTTTATGGACTGAGCAGTTTTGGGTCCACCCTTCTTCGGTGCACCGCGTGATGCCATATAAGTGGCAGCATCATTGAGCGCAGTCTTGTCCCAATTCCCGCCTTCTCCAATACGGCTTTTGATGCTGTGGAAGAAGTCCACAAGTACCGGCTTGTCCTCCGGGTCTGTAAGCCAGTCGGCATTCTCTATTGCCGGCGCCATGGCTCAGAAAACGAGCAAGAGGCCGAGGACACGACGCGGCGAGGCCAAAAGTGACGTTTTTTGTCAGTGTCACACGGAGATCAATTCCCGTCGGCGATATGTAACGGCTATCATATCTAACGAGTTCTAGCTCCAGCTCCGGAGCTGGAACTCGACTCCGTAGTAACTCTAAGTGGCCAACTTCCTGGTCACAAATAGCACGGGTGTCTCGAGTTTTGTTCATCCCGCTTTTCCAGGCGGCAATCGCGAGGTGTGCGTGGCAGGTTCTCTTTCTGTGGACACGGCACATGTCCACCAAGTATAGCGGCCAATAGCAAACCGTCCCGACGACCACGGGTGGGTGATGTGTCAGATAGCGATCTTCCCTTCTCCCCTCACCGCTATGTCGCTCCTCTACACGCTTTCAGGTGAGTAATAGTCACTTTTAACGCGCTCCCTTTTCAATTTCTTTGCCCTTCACTCCAGTCCAAAGCGCAGATGGAATTCAATGGAATCCGGGGAATCTTCATGCACAGAAACCGAATCTCTACGTCAAAATATTCCTCGACAGCGTACAGATCGGGCGAACTCGAACGATGAAAAGGACAATAACACCCCATTGGAATGATCAGATTACTATGTGAGCTCCGTGGGGCCGTTCTGTTATACCTCATGAACGGGAAACCGACAGATCGTGGGAGAAGCCCACGGCGGTCATATCTTTCAAGCTTTTCCATGATACACCCGTTCCCATGCGCAAGGATCCCTGCCTCGGCAGGCTCGACATTGAATCTGAAGCCTTATTAAAACTCTGTGCTGCAGAAACGAATCAAAAAGGTGGAATCTTCCTCGTCTTCCGCTTATCATTCTGATTTTCGTTTAGCGAATCTTCAACTCGTTGCCGTTGAAGCGGCCTCTGACGGGAAGCCGTCGGCGACTTTATTGGTACAAGTGCAGAATGTCACGCCAGCGCACGTGAAAAGGGCCATTAATGAGACCAAGATTGATGTGGAGGTTCGCCAGCTCGGAAATTCTGTATCTGGCGCAGGAAACCTAGCTGCGGTGTTGAAGGATGTCATTGCAAAACTGGACATTCTTATCAAGGTTGGCAGCGGTGTTAGCGAGGTGCGTGCAGTCATATCAATGTACAGACCTCCAATCGATGTGCAACCGAGATCAATCCGTACGCTAAGGTCGCCTGGAAGCTATTGACTTTCGTATATGAGGTACCTGGCGGCTTTCAGCCGACCGCTGACGTTGTGCTCACTAGGTGTCATATAGACGATCAAGAATCAGCAAGCTATGGACGACAAGACCCTTGAACTTGTTCAGAACATGGTTGAAGTGTATTCCTTTGTTGAGGATGTTGAAGCTCTATCACAAAAAATCAAACGGGTCGAAAATGTCATAACAGAAATTACCAAGCAAACTCTAGAATGCGCCATATTCCTCCGTGAATATACTGGGCATGGATTTGCAGGTAAATACTCCGCTTGTGGCTTTCCATGTCCGTCTGACGATCAAGGCCGGCTTATGCGAAACACTTGGTCCGACACCAGTCAAAAGATCAACGGCCTCTCTGCAGCGCTGCTCAAACTCAAGGACACATTAGACCGTGGCTTGGCATTCCAAACTGTATTTTTCTCTGTCGCAATTAGTGCCGACACCGAATATCTTGGTATGTGCACAGTTTCATTGGTGTTTTCAATGTATTGATTACGTTTTTTTAGTTCAATCAGACAAATTGAAAAGCCTCAACCCCCTCGAACAGGATGCATCACAGCGTACCATGTGTCTACCTGGCACTCGTCAAGACGTTCTAGCAACCATCACTGATTGGCTGACTGCACCAGTGGACAGTGCCAATGTCCTCTGGCTTCACGGTGTAGCCGGGGCTGGAAAGAGCACAATATCGACGACCATCTCACAATACTGTCGTAACCTCCGCCGTCTTGGCGCATTCTTGTTTTTCGACCGCAATAATCCTGCTGGCAGTAGCCCCGGAGGGGTGATACGTACCGTTGCATACTGGATGGTCATGTCTAACAAACATATCAGGGCCGCCATCTCTGACGCCATCACAAGCGATGCAGCACTTGGAACTGCACCAATTCAAACTCAATTCCAGAAGCTGTTGCTCGAACCTCTGAATGCCGCCGCAGATAATATCCTTGGACCCATAACAGTGATTTTCGATGCGCTGGATGAATGCGGAAATGCAGAATCCCGCGAGAGTTTGGTCTCGTTGATTGTTGACGAATTTCCAAAACTACCGCCCGTCTTTCGCTTCTTCATTACCGGTCGCCCAGAGTCCGACATTGCCGTTCGATTTCGCGCACGTTCACACATCACCGAAATGCAACTTAACATCACGTCGGAGGCCACAAAACATGATATTGTCGCATATATTCACGAAAGGATGGAGAACATCAGGCAATTTAAACCAAGCCTTGAACCGCATTGGCCTGGGCAGCACGTTGTCGAGACCTTGGCCGAGTATTCCGGCGGGCTGTTTATCTGGGCATCAACAGCATGCAAATTTATCCGAAGTTTTGATCCCAAAAAACGACTGGCGATAATATTTGCTGCTGGAGGTTCCAATGCTCTCGATGAGCTGTACACTATTGCACTTCGAAATTCCGCGGACTGGACCGACACAGGCTTTTGCACGAGATGCCCACTCTGTTTTGGGTGCCGTCGTACTCAGCCAGATGCCACTAACTGACCACACAATTGACAAGCTCCTGGGATTTGAGCAGGGGAGATCTGCTGAAGTCCTGGAATATCTTGGTTGTGTCTTGCAGTGGACTCGTGGACAATCTGTTCTCATTCTCCATGCATCATTCAGCGACTACCTCACAGATCCTGCTCGTTCTGGCTGCAGTCCCTGGTCTGTTAGTTCAAAAGTCCAGTCTAGCTCTCTGACATTGGGCTGCCTCCACGTTCTGAACTCGCAGCTGCAGTTCAATATTTGCAAGCTGGAAGACTCCCATCTCCTGAATGCTGAAGTACTGGACCTCTCAGATCGCATAGAGAGGCATATTGCACCAGAACTCAAATATGCGAGTATATTCTGGGCCCATCATCTACATGGCTCGGAACTCGACAACCAAACTCTCCTGGAATTAAAGGACCTTATGAATTATCGCTTTCTCTACTGGCTGGAGGTGCTCAGCTTGTTTAACCGAGTGCCAGTTGCAAATGAAAGTTTCGAACTTACACGACCCTGCACCGAGGTGTGTAATTCATGATTGAGATGTCCTTGTTCTTGATTACTTATCACTCTAGCAAACCGACAAAGCCTTCCAGAATCTTCTACGAGATGCAATCAGATTTCTGAGAGGATTCTCACCTGTGATCCAGTAACTATATTAGGTTTGCTTAAACAATGAGCATTCCAATGCAAAACAGGGTTTGAAATTTGTTCTGTTTAAACAGAGACTGGGCAACGCTGTTGTGGTCAAAAATAGGTTTGAACACAGTTTAATCAAAACATTGATCAAGTTCAACACAAACCATTTTCTTTTTAAACCAGTTTAAACTCTGGAAAAGCTATAAATTGCGAAGTGCGAGAATCGAACTCAGAACCTTCAGGTGTTGAGGAGGAGGATCTCAAGCATTAACCACTTCTCCACCGAAGACATAGTAAAATGATCATTTTGATGGTCAAAACAACAACGGCAACTGGACCCAATTTAAGTTACCCAGACCTCGAAGCCAGCAGCAACATATATTTTCTTTGCCCAATCATTCATACATTTTGCAAGCCACACAATGTTACTTATACATCTTCCACCTCCACTAATATTGTATGAAGTCAACTTCTTTTTGTAATATTATTCAGGAAGAATCAAAAGCTACAATTGAGTCAAGAGGATGTAGTTTTTTTTATCTCATGAACCAAATGAGGCATCACTCCAAGCTCTTAGGCCATTGTTCACAAGCTCATGAGGAGCTCTACTGTGGGTACCGCATTATACTAGAATCCTATTTCTTCCTGTATGTTCCGGCATATTTCCACCAACTCCATATCAGTTAACTTTTGGTAAACAGCTCGGCTATCTCTCAGGCTTGTGCTGGAGTGCCCACCTGCCACAGATGTGAGGCTCCTTGTTCAACTTACACTGACCTGAAGATTGGAATTAGGTATGTTGTCTAAAAAAGTCCAAAAGTCTAGATACATCATTCAAATTTCATGCTCAATTAGTCAGGTTGCACATAGGTTCGACATGGAAACATTTGAAGACTTTTTTTGCAATGTGCCATGCAATGTTTACCAGCTGTAGCTAAAGATTATGTTGGGTCAGAATGTGTATTATCTCAAGTTCTGAAATGAATAAGTTAGTTCCAGTTTCCGTACTGCTTTTGATCATCAAAATGATGACTTTACCATGTCTTCCATGGAGAAGTGGTTAATGTTCGAGTCTCTCCTCCTCAACACCTGGAGGCTCTGAGTTCGATTCTCGCACTTTGCAATTTATAGCTTTTCCCGAGTTTAAACTGGTTTAAACAGAAACTGGTTTGTGTTGAACTTGATCAATGTTTTGATTAAACTGTGTTCAAACCTATTTTTGACCACAACAGCGCTGCCCAGTCTCTGTTTAAACAGAACAAATTTCAAACCCTGTTTTGCATTGGAATGCCCATTGTTTAAGCAAACCTAATACAGTTTTATTGTGATCGCACAAAGTGCACCTCATATCTACATTTCTGCCCTTCCATTTGCACCCCGAGAATCCTTGATCCGCAAGCAGTTCGCATCAGCCTTTCCGCAAGCGGTGCAATTTACCGGGCCGCATGGAAACCACTGGGCAAGCATGCTGAAAGTTTTCCAGGGACACACCCTTTGGATTTGGTCGGTCGCATTCTCCCCGGATGGGAAACAAATCGTATCGGGATCATGGGACAAGACTGTGCGGATTTGGGATTCTGAAACGGGAAATTTAATCCTGTGTAAAGAACATACCATGATGGTTCAAGCCGTTGCATATTCACCTAACGGTCAACACATTGCGGTTGGCATTGGAAATTACCCAAACTTCCACGTAAACACAGTTTTTACAGACGATTCGCTTCATATCTCTGGGACCATACGATGTTATGATTCAAACACCGGTGCGTTGGTTGGCAGCCCATTTGGAACTGAACATGTGCTTTCCTAGTCTGTTAGTTACCGCGTCAATTAGCCGGGTGCCTGCGTTATTATGTAACCATCACAGATGCATGCGCAAACAAGCACTTCACGAGACGCGTCTCGACGCGTCTCCCATCTTCTATGGTGGTCGGACTGACCGGGATGGCCTCCAGTGTGTTTAGGTTGGCCTCTGGGGGCTTTATCTTGTGCTTGCAAATGGATTGGGTCCCTTCCGACAGAAACAGGTGGAAATTGGAGAAAGATATCGGTTTGAGCTCTTTTCAGACTGGAAACGACTCGCGAACATACCACAGATTTCTTCAGGGCTTTAAGTTGAGTTTTGGAGTTGGAAATGATGTTGAAATTTTGCCAGAGGTTTCACAACGCGTCCCAGTCGCGTCGAGGGTACACTCACGTGAGTCTCGGCTAACGCAATCTTACATAATACCGCAGGCACCCGGCTAATTTACGCGGTAACCAACAGACTTTGTCGAGCGAGGTACGAGCTAGAAACGATAAAGCGTCTGTCTAGAGAGACTAGTGCTTTCCATTATGTACTCTCCCGACGGAAATTCGCTTGTCTACACATATTGGGACGACAACAGGTTCCGACTCTGGGACTTGATGACGGATACTGATGTTCGAGTATTCGAAGGGCACACTGGCCCGGTTAGATCTGTCGTGTTCTCCCCAGATGGCAGCCGAATAGCGTCTGGATCGGCGGACTGTACCGTGCGAGTTTGGGATCTCAACGGAAATTTGGTTGCTGGACCACTCGAAGGGCATAATGACATAATCCACTGTGTTTCCTTCGCGCCGGATGGAAAGTCAATTGTGTCTGGGTCCGCCGATGGAACACTGCGGGTATGGGATTCTGCGACGGGCGCTGCAGTTGGGAGGCCTTTCGAAGGACATCAGCAGAACATTTATTCGATCGCCTTCTCTCCTGATGGCACTCGAATTGTTTCTGGTTCCCATGATTACACAGTGCGAGTCTGGGATTCTACAAATGGTTCCGTAATTGCAGGGCCCTTCGAAGGGCACGAGTCTCCCGTCACAAGCGTTGCTTTTGCTCCAGATGGCAAACGGATTGTGTCTGCTGGGTCGTCCGATTCCACCATCCGCGTGTGGGATGCTGAACTCAAGGTCGCAAACATCGAAGAGTTTCCTGGCCACGCCGATTTTGTTACATCCGTCTCGTATAGTCCTGATGGTCAACATATCATATCCGGCTCCTCCGATGGGGCAGTGCAGGTTTGGAATTCAGAAACAGGTCTTTTGGTTGCTGGCCCATTAGAACTCCACGGGTGGGTGTCTTCTTGCTCATTGTCGACAGATGGCGAGCGGATCGTGCATCGGCGAGGAGGAACTAAAAATATGGAACTACAAGTCAGGTACTATGGTTACGAGGTTGTTCGAAAAGAAACTCGGACTTGCATCCTCTGACGCTGTATACGGCATCTGCTGCAAACTCTCACCGGACGGCAACCATATAGCTTTGGTCCTCTCGAACAACGATAATATCATCCGAATACTGGATTCTAACGGCGATGATGTGATTTCACCATCTTTCGATGGGAACACCAACGGAGTCGCATGTATTGCATTCTCGCCAGATGGTGGACAGATTGCATCGCAATGTACGGATGGGACGATCCGAATATGGGATTTCAAAACTGGTGCCTTACTTGTTGGACCATTGGAGAGCGCTCACAGTGTGGAGAAGTGTACAACGTTCGATGGCAGATATCTGTTTTTTTCTCCCGATGGCAGATATCTCGCATCGACCGACACCCCTACACGTAGGGTGCATTTGTGGGATTTGGCAAGCGGCGCGGCGGCTGCCGAGCCCTTCTACGAACACGCAGGTTATGTTACTTCTCTTGCTTTCTCGCCCGACAGTACAAGGATTGTTTCTGGCTCTGCAGCCTCAACTTTGCGAGTCAGGGATACCCACACTGGTGCAACGATTGCAGGACCTTTTAAAGGGCATACTAGTGCTGTCGAATCTGTTACCTTCGCGCCTGATGGCAAGAGAGTTGCCTCGGGGTCACGCGACAAATCTATTCGCGTGTGGGAGGTACGTTGTACCTTTTTAGACCCTCCCCATACACTTGCTTATTTCGATTAGATTGAACCCCTGGATGACTGGGGAGAGCATCCCCGTTTTGAGGACGGATGGTTAATGAACTCATCATCCGAACGTATCCTTTGGGTTCCACCATGGCTTCGCGACGGTTTGTATCTGCCATGGAACTCTCTGGTCATCCGTTCTCGAGGGACGACGAAGTTGGATTTTAGTCAATTCGTCCATGGCACTAATTGGATAAAGTGCAGGGAGGCAATACGCGAGGTAGTTGAGGAAGAACAATGAACACCATGCTTTGTCTGTGATCTTTTGAAGGTTGAATTTAATGAATAGCGCATATTTTCCGGAGAATGAGCATAATATTTAGTACTATGTTGGTCTTTGCGGCAGTATTAAACCGTGAGAACTTGGGTGATGCCGGAATCAGTTAGCCTGACAGAAGAATGAATACATAATTTCAATCTGAAATTGGATGCCCGTTGTCCAATTGATATTAGGGAGAGGAAAAACCAAGGATTCAAAGTATCATCCACGATTATTCGCCTTATTCTCGGAGGCCTAACTGGTCGCCACCTGCGTGAACGTGCGAAGGTTAGCATGTCATCCTCCTCTGCACGTTCGCCGAAAACGGAAAGAACACGAAAGGAGAATCGACAGGGAGCAACAGAAACGGGAAAAACAAACCCAGAAGAACGACCCACATATTTCTTTTGAATCGTACACGTCTCGGTCTCATCGGACGTCAAACATGAGCGAAGAGTGGAGGGGCCAGTACGCGGCGAGGTCGACGGTGATGTTGTGTGCGTCTGTGCGTGCATCAGTGCTAGGTTAACTCATGCCCATACGGACCAAGGAAGCAAATGGAGGCAGAGGAGTAGAAGGGAAGAAGATGAAGCAGGAGACGCGGCCTGCCATATTCGGCGTAACGAACACCCACTGGCGCAGTGTTCCATTCCCCGCGCCGTTTGGTAAAGGTCCCGATGCGCTCGACAAGCGCCGTTGCGTTGATCGTGAGGAGTTGCCTTTGCACACATACCTCAGGTAGTCCTCGGCGCAGACGCTGGGATTGGAGAAAGAGAGAAAACGGAGGATGGGACACAACGCACTCGAACCCATGAAACAGATCCACATATTCTCCTGATACTTCGCCCAGCTGACTTGCAGCTGACGTACTTGTCCTCAAGGAGGTCGGGATATGGTACATGTTCTCTTTACGCATCCCGAAATAGTCCTCGCCGAGCGCTGGGCCTACGGTTCGTACATGTAGACAAACAGCACCACAAGGGAAGAAGGAAGGAACGAGTTTCTCGGAGTTGTGCTCGGACGGGTGTGCGACGACGTTGTAGTTAGTGATGAGGAGGATGTCCAATTCCGCGAGGGACTCGTAGATTGGCGTCAACGCTGATGTCCTATCGCGGCGCAGTGGGCCAGTATTCTGGATGTTGATAAGAAAGACAAGACAAGACAATGCATAGAAAAGTCAGTGTTCTCCGGCCACACCTGGATAATCCTATTTAAAGCCTTGCCCTTGCACGTCGTCTTATCGTCCAAGGTACATTTGGAGAAGTTGGTATGATTCGTCGTCTGCACGAGCGGGCCCTTTCCACGGTGCGAACACCTGAGCGGTCCCAGTGGCGGAGGCAAGGAGCGGGAGTAGGACAGCGGAGAGCGGGAGTAGGACAGCGAACAGCGAGACGTGGGGCAAGAACGGGGCGACTGCCGACTTCGAGAACATAACGAGTGTGGCACAGTCGAGCCGCCGCGCCGGGCAAGGACACGCGCGTTACTGGCCGGCCGCTAATACAGGTTCACGCAATTAGAAAACAAATACTTGAAGGGCCACCGAGATCCGTTGAATCTGAGAGAGAAGGCAGACTCAGTCGTTGCAGTCGGGAAGAAAGGGGCACGGCGGCGGTGTTCGGATCAATCCGGCGTTGCCTCTTCTCTTGCCACGACATGAATCGCGAGCCCAAGAGCCCGCTGCTCGGAATGCATTTCGTTCGTTCAGAATCACTGAAAACAGAGCTAAATATAAGCTTCGGCGAGTAAGCCCGCCGGATTGAAGTTGCCACAGCCCATTGGCACTTGTAAGTACTTCCGCACATCTATAATTCACGACACAATGCTACAGCTCACGCCTTGCTCGACCAACCTAGAAGAGAGGAATCAAACAAAAGTCTGAATGTTTCTGGGTGTCCTTCAATTCCAGCCGCCGCCTCATTCAAAATCAAGTCTAATGATTCATACTTGTGCTGCTTGCCTCCCGGTTTGGGTACCATGACCTGCCCATTTTTTTGTGACAAACTCGGATTCCCTGTGCCGACTCCTTCCAGCCGCATCATGCAGGTATAATACTTACTGACTCGACGGCGAGTCGAAACGATGGCGATCGTTCTGGATTCTGGGCTTGACTCTAGAATTTCTGGAACGACGATTATCGTGGTCTCTCGCCTAAACACTCACCTTCGCGCTCTCTATGTTTCTATTTATACGAACACCTTCTGTCGGTCACTGACCGAGTTCACCATTCATCTGTGCACATACACTCAAATCAAGTACCTCCCCTCAAGCACTCGATCTCTCTCGCATCTCCTTTCCATTAACCATTCCCCCTGGTTTGCAAAAACTTTTTTCTTGCCTTCGCCGACTAAGAAGTCACCCCCTACACGGAAGGGAGAGCCCTTGCCTGCTCTGGCGTTAATCTGACCGGCAGCTTATCGTATTTAAAGCAGCAAAACTCTGCTCTCAAGCATTCCTCTACGTACACCGAGACAACCCGGGGAAGGACAAATCATTATCGAGCTGAATTTAAGGACTTACGGGTACATGAGCATTACAACGAGACTGTGAACGTCATCGTGGTTCCTGATGGCTTTCCTTCGCACAACCTCATATTCGGTCCACTGATACTGACACCTTGCTCTAAGGCCCTTTTGCTCGCCGACTGACCACGACATCGGAATAGCTGTGTTTACGCCCTGCGATCAACCTGTTTCCTTGAACTTCTGTAGGTCCTCGCGCACTCCGTTCTTCACTCATCGGTTCATTCCGATCCCATGCCGAACTCTCATTATTCCGCTCTCATTTATCTCACTATCGCATCGACTTCTCTGAAGATACGTGCATGCGTTCCTATTCTGACTTCCACTGATCCCCTCACAGTTCGTGACTCGAATACAGCTCAATGTTCTCGAGATGAATCCGAGGGATCCGTCGCGTAAGCCACATTTTCTCTCGTCTGACTTGGATTTAGGACTCATCGTGAACTACAGTTGTCATGGACAGCGGAACTCTTTACAATGAAGGCAAGCAATCCGAATTCCACCCATCCATTGCTGTGTTCCATACTGAGATCGCCAACGTCGATCCCTTATTTTCTTTGGTTCTTCATTACCTTGCGCACACATTCTATATGCGTGCTGGTAGGCATTTTCCGAGCGCTCCCCACATGCGACTTGTGGTATGGCATGTGTTGGAGCTTTCCGTGATCATCCACGTAGAGTTTCATGTCAAGGAAGACTTGAAAGTTGGGGACACGTTCCACCCCGTTGTGGAACCATCAAATTAATGGGCATTGTCATGACTCACGGGAAGAAATCGAAAAGATAATGGTGTGAAGTAAGGTTTCTCCATTGTTTCAAAGTTATTGGTGTCCGAGAAGTCTTGTGAGGCCATAAAGGCAGTAGTAGCCCAGGCTGCAGAGCGTGATACAAGTTCTGCTGCTCGTGGCCTAATAAGATCCAGTTGAGAATTGAGGGAGTAAGTTACAGTCGACTATCTCACAATGCATATAGTCTGGAGAACGAAGGGCTTATGCATTGTCAGGTATATGGAATTGGAGACATTTCTCACACTAAGAAATACCATAAATTCCTGGTACTGTTTTAGGTTCCAGGTTCACTTCCGTAAATACGGAAGTTCGATCGCCTACCAGATCATGAATTGCAAATCCCCCCTCCCTGTTCTTCGGGTTGTCCCGTAACCTGTGGCTGAAAAACCGTTAAAACGAGAGGTTCGATCATGGATTACAAAGCTTATTCGGTCCACTCGGCGTTCGGTTTCATCGGCGACATTCTTTTTTTTTTTGGAGTGTTTGGTGTAATGAGCCTCAGTCTGCAGAAGCATTCCAAGGCCATCTGCTATTTTTGGAGAGTGAATAAAGTAACTTATGAAACCTCACTTTAACTTTGATCCCCCCTTTGCCTTGGTGGGGCTAACTTTACGGTACTTTACGGGCGATCAGCCAAAACTTGCCATCAGATGGCATCATTTACCGCCAAGTTCACCTGTTCATGCATGTCTCTTCGCTGTTTGCATTCCCGCGGCTTCCATAAATCCAGCCCTTTGGCGGAATGTACTATTGAAGCGCAGTAAGAATCCCTCGTTGACCAGACCTTTATTTTGCTCGGGAGATAAAGCGCGCTGGGCGTTCAAATATAAGTTTTATGATTGTGTTTTGTGATCCAGCGAACAGGCATTTACATTCCGATTGTGGTATGTTTCTCTTTGAAACAATTCTATTTCAGTCTCATTGCAACCCTAGTCAATACTTAGTCTCGAATTGTTCCCCTGAGGCTGGACTCAGCTTAGTATTGTTCTGTGCAGGCACTAAATGGGGATTGATTTTGGTACGTCTATGTACTAGATGCCAAATATGAAAACAACAAAGTCCATATCTAAGTAAATTGTACTACAGCATGGCTTTGATTTTATAATGTCAAATTCAAAGCTGGTAAGTTGGGATGCACACTGTCCTGTCTACGGCGACGGCCGTAAACTGATGGAGCCGTGACAGTTATGGACCGTCACAAACACGGCCGTCTTTCTGGATTTTTTGAACCTTTGACGGTACGGGATGGCAAAAATATGGCCGTCACCCGTGGAAGAACGGGATGGCAGACCTTGCACCCTGTTGGGCTGGAAAATCATGTTTGTTGTTCTTGAAATTTGTTCCAACGCTAGGTATACTCTCTTGAATATTTGCTATTCCCTATGTCAGTCTCACAAGCTTGGATGGCATTTTCATGTCAGTTTGAGCGATGCGCTGACATCACATGAGGTGTTGAAACTGGAAGAGAATTCCCGTAACCCTACATTGCTCTGGGTAAGAAATTTAATTCTCCCTCATACAAGCACGGCTGAGGAGGGTACTGGACTTTTCCATTCAATTTGACAGTCACGCGTCACGCACCCCCCTGTCGATGTCGAATAATGGTCGAGGTCACGCATCACGCGGACCTTTGTCGAGGCCCAAAGCCGTCACAAAGCCCTCCCCCCCCAGTGACAAAAATGCGAAATTTTCCATGACACTGTCAAAATTTTGGGGGGTGTCACGTGAAAATTTGACGGCTGTTGAAATGTTGAATAGGTATTTTCGGTCACGTGTCACACCCCCTGTCGATTTGAATGGAAAAGTCCAGTAAAGGAGGAATTTCATGACCGATTGGAACCCTAGCTGGACTGTTTCAATATGGTGGCAGGGAAAGCCTGTCCATAGCCGTCAAACCATAGCCGTCAAAAGTTGAAGCTTGATGAGATGGACGGTATTTTTGCCGTCCCGTACCCGCCTCATATATTTCCAGTGCTAAGGTGGTGACAGAACAGGGCCGTCGCCATTTATAGGCGGCCGTCACAACCGTAAATACGGTGACAATGTGCAACCCTAGTAGCCTATTCCACCCATACCTTCAATTGACCTATTGGTACCTTTTTGGCTTAATGCAGATAAAGTTAATCAACATTACTTTTGAGTAACTTCAAGTAACTCCAAGTTATTTGTAAGTCACTTCAAGTTATTTGTAAGCCAAGTTAGATCAATCCGATCAGGCAAAGTAACTTGGGCCATCAGATGGCATCAATCCAAGTTACTTAAGTTATTTACAAGTTACTTTTTGCTTACTTTACTTTACTTGTCTGCCACAAGTAAAGTAAATTTAGTATTATAAGGCTAAGTTAGTTTTTCCAAGTGACTTTGTTAACCATCCTATCCAATCATGTATGGTGAGCGCATTTAACCCCTCTCTTGATTCTATGTGCCTTTTAGAATTATTAAAGCATATTTTAGATACCATTTAATGTGCAATCATCACTGGGAAACAAAATTGGTGTCGGTGCAAACTCCCAATGACATTAACTTATGTATCACCTAGTCTCTTATAAACTGGTGCTATAACAATTTAACCTCGTACCTCGGTTGTTATAGTCTGTCAGTGACCTTGATCGAATGATCGCTGGCATCATTATTACAAATCACAGAATTTTCTTGAGGTTCCAAATGGTTCAGCAACGTGTCTTTCACTCTTCTGACCCAACACTTACCTTCAGGAATACAAAAGCAGTAATTTGTCCTGCCATTTGTTGGGCGGAAAATCGAAGACGTGCAATGCCGAACTTTGATGGTCCGGCATATGGAAGAGGCCGAGATACTGAATTGAAAGGAAACAGACCGTCATTGCGGTTCTGAAGTGGCAGTTAAGTTGAAAATGAGCATTAAAGAAACTTTCCCTCTTGAATTTTGTGGTTAGAAGCGCTGGAAGACTCAGTAGTGGGAGGACAGAATTCAAACTCCGACGATTATATAATAACGATGCCACGCATTCATGATCGCGCAGTTAACTACAGACTATGTATCATCCCAAAATGCGGTTCTATTTCAGAAGGGTCCGAGGGCCGTAAGGTTTGTTTTCATCTGGATATATTGGAATTGTATAACATCACATTTCAGTACACAACAGCAGGCTGACTTGGCCTTGTGGTACCACACAATTCAGCCCATGAACACATCATCGAATGATGCATGGATGAAGAGACACTAGGCTCGTGTCCAGCCGTTATCGTATGTGCACAATGACGAGCGAGCAAAGTATTGTGTACTATAACTAAGTAATACTTTGCTCGCTCATCATTACTGCACCTAACAGCTGGTCACGAGCCTAAAGACAGGCTTGGTAAATACTTCAAATTTTCCTACATTTCGTGTACTTGAGTGATTTTTTGTATAGGCGTGGATTTCCAACACGATCACCCGAGGTCCAGCGCTTCATGATTAGGCTTGAGAAGACTAAAGCAAAAGCCGAGGAGGTCTCTCAGTCAGCATGTGCATTATCTATTATCTCTCAAAGACATGCATTGCCTGCATGACCACTGCTTGAATCCAAAAGCCCTTATTGATGAACAGCGCACGGGCGTAATCAGATATATCTGCGCCTAACCTCTCGTCTGCCGAAAAAATTGATAGTGCTGAAAAGACCATGTATCTCTTGGCGTGGTTGATGATGCTGCGAATCGAGGAAGTTGTGCACCTCGAGTTCAAGAGTGTAGACATTGTCCCTGGCGAGCATAAGCTCTCAATTGTCTCTTCATCCCAGAGAACACAAAATTAAATATTTTAAATGAAGCTATGGGATGCGTAAACTGAACAGACAATGATCATCTCTTCATAAAAAACAAAATTGGAGAGAATGAAAAGACTTGCCCCAGGACACTGAACAAGGCAATCTGACGATGTCTCTGAGATGATTTGAGATCAGCTCGATAAAATCTCATGACTGCAGGGTCCAGTGATGCAGGTGTAGGTACAGCTCAGTGTCATCAGTACCAGGGATGCCCAGAGGGCCATATCAATATATTAATTTCTTTGTCAAACAGAAGGTCAATGATCATCTCCATGGGAGCGAAAAACATCTTATAATGAGAACCAGGGTGTCTAGAACCTTGCTGGCCATGTTTTCATGCCTTGTGAGATAGTCAACTGTAATTGACATTTCTTTTTCTTTGAAAACATCCTGGCAAATGAGGAATTTTTATTTGCACCTTCAGTTCTGCAATTAACTGAATCGACGACTAATTACAGAAGCATTTGTGATAGGGGAAGTCAACTATCGATTCTGAGGCCAATTAATGCGTCGATTCTTGGCCGATTATTTCTTGAATCTGAGGCCGATTATTTGTCGAGGATCGACGCAAATCAATTAATCGTCAGAATCGGCAAAGCGACTCCAGAGTCACTTTGAATTAGAATTGGTCAAATCACCCTAACCCTAACTCATTCCACAAGCAGATGTATCATGACACTGAAGTACATAATATAATTTTCATTGTCTTTGCGTACGAAGTACAGGGCTCCCAAGAAAGCCCCTAAGGCTACTGCCAGGGCTCCGGCACGCAAGAGGGTTCAGACGGAAAAGACCGCGCAGTTCAATTCATTTTTGCGACTTGAAGCTTACTTGATATTGGTGGTATGGTGGTCCGGGAATGTCTGCAGGACATCGCGAGCCCGAGCCTGGCGGGCCGACAGTCGGGGCATGAGGTGTGTGGAAGAAACAAATGTATGTCACACGACGGCTGTCAAAATAAAATGTATTTTACATGACTTCTTTACTGGACACTCCTCTACTGGAGAATCGAATACGAATCGGCAAAAAATCGAGACCCGAATCGGGGTGGTCAAAGCTGGGCCGGTTTTTGATCGATTCTGTTCGATAATCGAAAAAGAATCGGCGTCAGAATCGGTCGCAAAATCGATAGTTGACTTCCCCTAATATGCCTTCACATATTAGGAAAAGGCCATTGTCCGACTTGGTGATTCATATGAAGCGATGCAATGAAAAAAGACACCTTTAAAACGGTGAGGGAAAGACCCCAGCACGCGTCGAGGCAGTACCTAATTTTAACTACAGGAAATAGAAATGGTATCAAACGGTACGTATTCCCTGAGATCACGCATCCACATCGACAACTTCCCTCTTTGTTGCAGAAGATGCGGAGTCGTAAGGGCCAACATAATACACAGGGGATAGCCCGGTATTACCGTTGGGCAGCTCGGATCCAGACCTCCGAGCGAAGCCCACTGATGACTGGAGTGTTGACTGCGGCGCTCCCCACGTCCCATCTGGGCGCGACAATCCCAGAGAGACGCGAGCAACAATTAATGTCGGTGCGATTCCCTGTCAGTCGTCAGCAACAAGGCTCGAGTAAAATTTCGGATCTCCAACTTACCGTCATCTGCACAACAACTGCTTGAGCGTAACCATCGTCGAGCGACTCGGCGACCAAGAGAGGAAGGAAAATAATCAAGGAGACAGAGTAAAGGACCGCAGACTCCACGACAATTTCTATAACGCGTCGATAACCTCTTGATTTCCTGGTAGCGCTCTCCGTCATCGTCATTATGCGGAAAATAATGAGGACAGTCGCCAGCGAAGTCGTGACGAGCGACAAGGCGAAATACGGGGTTGCAAAATCGACGAATGAGTTTCTGTCGAGATTCGGATTGATGATATAGGCCGCCTGCTCTGCGATACTCCGAAATCCCAGTGCTGAGGACTGTTAGTGTGAGTTGGAAAGAGGTTGTGCTGGGTGAATCACCTGCACCAGCCACGGTGCACATAGCGGGCAAAATGATGATCTTCCAATTGTGGTCCCACACGATCCAGCACCTCCAAATCTACGAGAAAAGGATGAGCACCGAGGTCCATAGAATGCTGTTGTGGGCGCACCAGAATGCAATCGGCGATGAGGGTGTTGAGTGTGAGTGTCAGGGTCGAGAGTACCGTGATCCACAGGGGTGTTTCAACGAAATAGAGTGCGGTTGACATAGGAGTCTCCCCATGATCAATGAAGCCATTTTTTACGATGAACCAGTGGCAGGCCGAATGGGTAGTGGCGAGGATATACATCATAATCAGGGCGAGCAACAATCCTATATTCGTCTTGTGTGCTTTCTTTGTAACAACTACGAAGTTCGGTGATTCGGGGAGCTATTCAGGATAAAACCGCAGTGACCTACTCATTGCATAAAGCGTCACCCCGAATAGAGCCGTGTAGAATCCTACATGAGCCACAGTGAGTTTTCGTGACAAGACCGGCATCAAGTCGCTTGCCATTGCCGTAGGACTCTATGAAGCCCATGTGCAGGTAGATCTCTGGGAACTTGAGAAGGTCGCTAAGGGAAGACATGGGGAGCTTGCTCAGTCCGTAAGCACAGTGGATTGTTTTATAATGTATGTGTCCTTGGACCCTGACAGCCTGCATACTGCCACATCAGATTCATAATTGATGCGCCGCCTTCTACTAGAGTTTGGGACTGCTACATAGGACAAGCGGTCGTGAAGCGGCAGAAGGCCAAAAGAGGAAGGATACTCGGAATTTGGAGACGCCGATTGGGGCTGACGATAAGAGCAGCAGAACGTCGCGGGTGTTTGCGATTGCGAATACAGCGTTTGACGGAAATTTGACGTAGATTCAGAAGAACGGTCAAGTGCTGACTTTTCTAGACCTTTCCAGTCGAGAGGTTGTCATCCCGAAATAGAACCGGCTACTATCAAGACTGGACGAGATAACCCACTATCACCGAATGATTTAATTTATGTCGAAGAATACTAGTAAAGTCTCACGGCGCCATCTCTAGATCTCTATCAGCTTTGTGATTATCGTCGGTTCTCAGTTAGCTCAAATCGCAGATAAACAGAAATAAACTTCTACTATAGCACTTCCGATCGACATAATAATGGCTGCGATATATGATGTTGGATTGGTTCGTTTGCATGCCACTAATGGGAACTTCTCCATTCAGATAGCAAAGATAGAACAGCAAAAGTCTCGGCCAGGTCTATTCGTCCTTCGATAATCTGAGGGCTCTTGATTCACGGCAACGACCGAACATATGTCTATCCTCTGAGTCTCGAGTTACGAATATACGAACAATAATAGCTCTCTGTCTTCTTTCTATAAAGGGGCCGACGTTGTCGACTATGAACACCACCAACTCCAGGTGCCCTTATTCGATATGAAAGTATCCTCGCATCTGGCTCTCATTGCTATCCTGGCAGCAAAGACCGTTGTGGGTGAGTGCAATCGGTTAAAGCACAACTCTGGCTAAACTCTCGTCGCATAGTGTGCGGACATCCGATGAGTCCGTTTTTTTATCATAAAATAATCCGACACTGAAATTTCCTCAAAGCGATGGTCAACGAGGCCATACCGCGTCGTCCCATGGACACCAAAGAGTAGTAGTCGGATATATAGATCGTTCTGCCAAGCTCATCTGTCCTCAGTCATGACAATGTGCCCGAAGCGCGTTGGGATCCTGTGTTCTTTACCAGGTATCCTGAGGAGCCTGAGGTGAATCTTCCTTTCTCTCTGTTTCTGGTAACTGATAACCAGTTCATTTCAGCTCGGAAAACGTTGGGATCCTGTATTTTTCACCAGGTATCCCGAAGAGGAGGTGACTATTCCCTTCCTTCCTTGCTCCCATTTACTGATCACACAATGATTTCAGTGATCTGGGTTGATGTACGCTCGTTGGGGAGGGCAATATTAATCATAAATACTGCACTTTGTTAACTCCATGGAACAATGAGTTTCATCTGCGTCTCGAATATACATGTGTTCCCTACATCCTTTGGACTTGCGCTAATTTCATGCAAATTTGAAACCATTCGACAGACGCGATGTGCAAAAAGGCTCTGTAACTTTACCGCCAAATTTGATGTACAACCTCCACTTTCACGTCGAAATTTCGACACTTTCTCCGATTTGCAACCTCAAGTTGTTGATACCTTGAATTTGGCGAAAATATGGAGAGGCAACTTCCGGGAAATACAACTTCACCACCCAATAACTTCATGAGGCAGTAACTTCTCGCTTTAACAATTCCAGAAAAGCGCCTGAGGTAGGTTTTATGTGTTGGACTCACATCTCACATCTCTTAGTGGGTCTTCATAACTTTTGCTACGCTTGGTGACAGCTTTGAACTTAGAGAGGACTCCCCTCTGGATGCTGTTTTTTTAGTGGAAAGACAACTGAAGGTGGTTCAGATTCATTCAGAGTCTTATATATATGCAATGAGACCGTAGAGAGCTAATGGGGAGCCCGCAATGTCGATTATTCTTATGGCTTATGGCAAAGGTCTCTATGCACACTTCATGCCTGGAATCATACAATATTCTGGAGGTCTCACCGTAGTGATGCTTTCTTAGATTTTAAATTTGCTAGACACTATTACAGTGACCCAGCGCTGTGGTGTTCGTTCGAGATATGTCTCGTGTTTCATTTCAGATCAGGAAGTGCTGGGACTTGAGTCGGGACACTGAATAGTTATGAACCCACACTGCCATTAAATCAGCATCACTGTAGCAATTTTTAACGAGGTAAAGGTCCTCTGCGCTTCGAACCAGGTGGTCCAGCATAAACAATGTAAGCAAGTGCCTCCCAGGCTCCAAAACAGTCACCCCTCGCGGTAGATTCAGTGATGAAATGATCTCACTGAAATAAATTCCTTTGTTACGCTCGTACGAATCTCGGAGGCGCTCCAAGACCTGGCTTCAGTTGTAACATTGTCAGGTTGCCAAATATCGAATTTGAAAATTGAAACCCGTCATACCCATGAAAAGAAAAGTGCATATTGCAACTTTTGAACTCGCGGCTAGGCCAAAGATGCAATAACCAAGTTGTCGCATCAACAAGTTAGGACGGCAGTCACTTGTGTCTTGCTGACATTGTATTACAATCTTAGGCGAGTCTGAAGTTGTCCCTCAGACCAGCCCAACCTGGTAAAAAAATAACAGTATATCGCTCATAGAGTTCAAGCCCCTACAATCACTGCGTCCAAGGCCGTCCTAGACTGCGGCTTTGCCAAGACGTCTCGGTCGCGTGTAGCCAACAATCGCCGGCGAGTGGCTTTTAGCCGGCTAGCTGCGGGATGGCGAGGTGGTGCCAGGCGGCCACCGGTACTAGCTTCCACGGCACTCAAAGTCAGTCTTTGAAAGTTTCTGGGAAATAGAAAAAAACAATGTGAGAATCGCATTCCTGGACTATTTGTAAGTAGAATCCACTCATAATACACATGCAGAACCCATTGGTGCATTAACTCCCAGCCCAGTGACTATGAAATAAAATTAGCCAAACTTAAGTTCCGGCGGTCCAGACCGCTTTGGGTACTTAAGTTCGTAGAACTTGAGTTCTGCCGCACGAACTTAAGTCCTGTGCCCATGGGGCACCCATAGGCATGCACACTCCCCACCCCACCACCCTCAAACTTAAGTCTTCGCCGCACTTAAGTTCCCATGTGCAACTTAAGTCCTGTAGAACTTAACTTCGTTTTCGGTAGACCAAGAAAGAATCAGTGATATACAGAGTTACAGTAGCTTATATACAACGGGTACAATGTACAGTATTTGAGATCAATATATACGGGCAAGCACTCAGGACGCACAAACCAATTTGTAAAGGTCTTGGGTTGCGGGCAAGGCAGGGAACAGGTTCCCACCCCTAAATGAGGATAAAAAGAAGAGAAAAAAATGTAAAGAACACACCTCTGAATAACCTCCCCCATTGACTTTGAAACCCGCACCATCTTGGCCTCAAAATTCGCAAGGCTGCCAACCGAAGTAAAAGTGACGAATTTGCGGTGGAGTATACCACACGGGCAGCACGAACACCTCCGTCCCGGAAAGTTGTGAGATGGAAAAAGTGTTCTGCCCAAAAAAAAGAAAAAGAAGTAAAGAAGGAAAATGAGCAGCAAGCAAAATAAAAAAAGACGCACCACAATAATAATGTCTCTCAACAAGATATCTCCAAATCCACACATGAGTATGGATGTCCCCCACATCGCAATTGCGATATTCACCTTGGCGCTGCTGCATCCGCCACGAATGACCGCCCTTGAGAACAGAGCGCGTGAGCAGCTGCGGCCCGTTGATTGCTCCTCGTCGAAACGCCCGGATGTTGTCATTCTTCAAACACGTCACAAAGTACACCGAGCCCCGACTCCCGAGTGGGTGGCACGAAACCCGAGATTCCGAGAAAGTGTCGAGAGGTGTCAAGTTGGGGCCAGGATTAACCCGGAGCACCAGCACAGAGCCTGGTACATAATCTGAGATTGAAATGGTTGGCAAGTAGCCAGGCCATACATCGAAGGATCCAGAATGTGGGGAGAGAGAAAGCCTTGGCATCACGTGTACATGGGAGAATGATTGCCGTGTACAGCCACACTTCAAGCCAATTGTTAAAGAACCGTGCGTGACGCTGGCATCACACCGTTACCCGCCCTCTTGCTCTTGCCTTCCATCTTTGTCTATGCCACTCACTGATCCCCACCTCTCTGCCATCCCCCACCATACCAACTCATTCCCTCGAGCATTTGGTCAGAGTAAGTCTCGCTCTGACTTTGCGCCGGCACATCCACCCTGGAAGTTCGACTTTGTATCAGTCCACGGCTCCGTGCCAGTGGCTCAGTGGCAATATATGCGAGTGTCACCTGTCCTGACATTCATTTCAGCTGACTATCCGCATGCACCAATGCTCATTTTCACTTTCCAGTAAGTTTCATTTTTATTCCACCTTTCACTCCGGCTGACTGTACGGTGCAGGACTTCAGTTCCGAGGGACTTAAGATCCTCACAGAACTTCAGTTCCGAGTGACTTAAGATCCCCACAGGACTTCAGTTCCGAGTGACTTAAGTTCTTACCAAGACTGTATCTTATAAATATATATATATATTTTCAATTTTTCTTTTTCTTTGTGGCGATATGTGAGATGCATGAAAAACTTAAGATGCCGAACTTAAGTTCCAGGATTAGCCTACCTACCACAGTAGCGGGACAGGTGCATGCTATGTTTACAGAACTCAAGTCTTTTAAGTATGGTACTTAAGGTCTGTTCAACTTAAGTCCTGGATTCGGTCCTGACCGGACAGAACTTAAGTTAAGCTAATAAATTACTTGAGTGACTGTCCAGCCAAAGTCTGCCAAGGCCGGCCGACCCACCTCAACCCCCACAGTCTAGGCAGTCGTCGCGGACATCAGCAGACCACGCTTCCGCCGCCTCTAGGTAACTAAAATTGGTCATAGGGCGTTTTACAGCTTCCGATTTGAGGCCCAAATTCGGCGCTGGAGTTGGAACTCGAAATCATCGAGTTGGATGTCAAATCGGGCGCCCGACCACGCTTTGACATCCAACTTCGAGTGGCGCCCCAACTTCGCCGGGTCGATTTCGTCCCGCTGTTGTCCTTCCCGGGAACAGAATGTCCCAAGTTAGATCTTAAGTTGGGATGTGTGAAACGCTCTCATGTCTAGGCAAATTTAGACGTCTCGGCGGATATGGGCGGATCTAGCTATCGCCTCAACGCGCCTAGAATTTGGCCATTCTAGTAGCGGGTTGAACGCAGTGAACGAGGGAAATCGAAGACAAATAGGATATGTAGCACCGACATCTACTTCCTGTCTCGTTGATCTTGCTCTATGGGAGAAGCTTCGTTATCAGAACCAGTGTTCCTTGACATAGGTCAAGATGCCGCGAGGTACAGCCTCAGAAATGGGAGTTACTAGTTTCGAAATGACGAATCACGGTGCGACCTGGGGCATGGGAGTTTGCACGAATCACGATAACATTTTACGCCAGTGGTTTTGTTTCAGTATGTCAACCGGACGCACATCGCCTGCAAATATTATTAATACATTGCCGCGGGTCTCAGATGGGAAGGATAACGTGGGGAGATTCGTTGGGAGAAGTCTGACTCGCCTGTGGTCCACGGATGGCACGAGGACTGGAATTTTGAGAAAACGATCAAGAGAGCTGTAGTAGAGTGTTGTAGTAATGTGCTGTAATAGAAGTTTATTTCTGTTTGCCGGCGATTCATTGTAACTTAGAACCGACGATAATCACAAGGCTGATAATGATCTAGAGGGAAGACTGAATTTCTCGACATAATGAAATCATTCGGCGATAGTGGGTTACCTGGTTCAGTCTGGGAAGGAAGAAGATAGTTGGGGTCAGTCAATTGTCAAAATGGAAGCCAACCATGCCGTTGCCATCGGGTAAAGTCAAGGCAGATCATGCGCCGGGCTTGAAAAGATTTTACAAACATGGTAGTAGCCGGTTCTATTTCGGGATGGCAACCCCTCAAGGTCTAAAAAAAGTCAGCACTTTCCCGTTCTTTTGAATCCAAGTCAAATTACCGTCAAACGCTGCCAAGTACAACCCTACCGTATAATCTAGTTCAAATCGTTTGTTACGCATCATGGACCCCTCTATCAATATCGAAAAATGGTCGGGGTCATGCGTCAGCGACCGCTGTCGAAACTCCAAACAGTCGCGCAGACCTTGAAACTGCCTGAAAAACTGTAAGAAAAGCAAAAAATCGGTCGGAATTTCGAAATATTTGGTCATGTCACGCCAAAATTTGGCCGCTCTCGAATTATCGAATTGGTCGAACTATGTTGGCAGGGGTCATGAGGGGCAAATTATACGGTACTCGCAATCGCAAACACCTGCGACGTTCTGCAAGCGTGGGTCCTGTGAATTACGGCCATTCGTTGACTTTGCCTAGGGCCTGGTATAGAGGATTCAGCTTACCTGTCCGGTCGTGCGGGAGGAAAACTGGCTATAATGCTTTTTTTCCCTGAGGCCAGAGTCCGAACATCGCTTCCTCGTGATAGACTAATAGAACTCATTTCTCGTATCGCTACCTCTTCGTTCCACGCTTCAGGTTCTGAGAACGTTCCAGTGGCGGAAGGACGGCGAGAGAACATTGACCAGTGGGACTCTACTGCAGGAGAAGGCGCCGAAGTATTTTGATAGTGATCTACGGACTGCAAGCATGCGTCCACTATGGCAACGGCCGAGGAAGAACATCCATAATTCATCATTCCAATTTCCAACACGGGTTGCCAGATTCTACGTTATCTAAGCCTCTGGGTGTATGAATAGTTTTCAAGGACACTTCGTGGAATCCTCGAACCATTTCTCAGTCATGGCTTACTACAACGCTCTCAACGATCCTGAAGCGAACACCCCAAATAATTCTCGACGACTGCGAGTCTTTTGCATCGTCTCCACGATCTTGAACCTTTGGTGTATCTGGCTAGCGATTACCCAATGGCACCTTCATGAGGGAATGAATGTTCCGCACGTATACTGTGAGCATTCATTCCTGGTACATGTATACTCCCATTTAATGTGAACCGCAGCTCCCGCCGAGCATGTTATCACCAACAAATTTGTCAAGTTCACCCGCGGTTTCGCGCACGACATCCCAATCTACGAGCGTCCCCCATCGGCCATCGTTGATGCAGCCTGGTTTGACCTCTGGTCCGGTGAGTTGGATATCCAACCAGCAGAGCTTTGACCGATCTCTCCATATGCCAAGTTGCGCAAATAAAAATCCCCAAATCTGCAGCCATGAAGATGCCCAACCATACATGGCCCCTTCTGAATGACAGGGAAAGCTACATGATCTCACTGGACGTGTTCCATCAACTCCACTGCTTGGTTCGTCCTCATTGGTCCACCGCCAGGAGCGAACTCGTGCTCATAGCGACCTCAGGACACCCTGCGCAAGCAGCTGTACCCACGCTACAGCGAAACCCACGTAAGCGACATGCACATTAGACATTGCATCGGCGCCATCCGGCAAGCACTGATGTGCGCTGCGGACGTCAGCCCCGTCGTCTGGCAGTGGTCGGAACGGCTGCAGATCGCGGAGCAGAGAGACGATATTGTACATGTGTGTCGGGATTACGACCGCATACGCGACTGGGCGAGCGAACGTACGTTTGAATACGAGGAAAACGATTTCGGTATTTATATTGAGGACGATCTTCCTGTGTCCCCTATATGATATATAATTCTTGAAACGTCTGGCGGAAATAATTTGGCGCATCTTGGCCTCTAGTCTCACTCCAGGAGACTTTGAAAAGCACCCTCGGGGCAGCACCGTATGCCGCAGGAAATTGCGCTTGGAGAAATGTGAGGTGCTACAAAGGATAGAGCTCAATTTTGACGCGAACGTACCACCCGGAATCTAGGGGTTTTATATATAAAACCACACGGTTCTCTGGAGTCTGACATTGTCTGCAAGATACACCGCGCCGCTACAGTCGCTCCACACTGGTAACAATGGAAATATGGATGTTAAACACCCGACATTCTGCGATAATTTGGCGACCTCCATAGCTGAGCCTGTAAGAAATTGATGATGGTCGGGTTCGCAAGACAATTCAATTTCGGGTCTAAAAAATGATACGCGTTTTTTCAGACTCCGCATACACCCAATCACTCTCCTTTCGCCCATAGCTCACCCGCCAAATTCTAAAATGCACAAAAAAGTTTAGCTGTCTGCATTCCCGCTTACCCTGGAGCTTAAAATTTTTTTCTTTCTGCTAAGCAATCAATGCCATAAGCCCGCTTTAATATCGTCCACCCGTCGCCATTTTGCACACCAGTGCTGGTCAACTCTCCAACTTTTTACAGCCTTTGTAGCTCAATCCCCTCAAGCCGGACGACTTCGTAATCGCCTTGAAAACTGGCGGGGCTTCGTCAGGCATCGTTTTAGGTACAGGTCTGTATAGGTATGTGCTTTCTTTGCTTGGTCGATACTGATTTTTCCATAGTCATTACTATGTACACTAAAAACACCATGCACGACTGGATTACGGACACTTCCAATATGGGCACGCCCTCATACGTCTGTATCGCCGTCTATCGCCAGTTTGCAGGCTCGCTATTCAGCTCATTAGTGTGCGAGAAGCATTCCTGCCCGACCGTGCTCCAGATCCCAGGCACTTATATTCTCTTCTCGCTGGCGTCCTTCAAGATCATTCGGCAGGCCGTCCCCAGTGCGCAGGGCTATCCGCACATGTTAGCCACCCCTTGCCCTACTTCCTTGCAGCTGCTCCAGAAGTTCCGCCAGAGGAAAACAGCCTTATAAGCTGCAGTTTGCGAACTCATGCTGATTTTGAAGAATAACCCGTATCCCGATGCCCAAGGCGCCGAGGACGTACCAGAGAACGAGCAGGAGATGCGGGAGGATGAAGAGGAACGACATATCCACGCACGAGTGAAGATATACCGTATAATGACTTAATGCTGGCGGAAGTCTTGCTGCTCGAGGTCCGATCCCATATGCTGACGGTCCTTGGTCGCCAATAGGTCCGATCACTTCGCTGACGATTTGAGCCAAAAAATAGCGCACTCCATCACAATGCGTACGAGATGAGCGCGAAAACCCATGTACGCCCATGTACGGAAATGGCCAAAATCCGCCATTTCGAGGACCTCCAACAGCATATGCCGCTCTCCTGGTTTGTTATCTATTATTTTAGCCCTCAATGTGTCCACTGCTGTGATCGCATGCAATAACTTTCTATCTTCTCCCCAGATTTCCCTCGGTATCGTGACTTAAGCGTATGCATGTCTTCTACACACTCTCAAATATTCTCAGAATCTTTAGAAATGAGTTGTGGAAGATATGGACCTTCCGATGATGGAACCAAAAGTGGAATCAATTTTGGCAGGTGTTTTGGCGTGTCGAAAAATTCTTCCTTTTCATTCTTTTGCGCGCTGCAAGAATTCAATCGAGTTCAAATTTTGACGACCCATAGTTCTGGTATGTACACGTATCATTCATTTTTCCCGGAGGGAACGGCTTCGAAGTACGGACAGGATCATGAATAATTCCACATCAGGGTGCGTGGACACATGAGGGGCTAAAATAGTAATCTGTCAACCGATCTTGGACTAAAAAAGACAGACACTGATCCGAAAACAAGGCATGAGCAAGTGTCGGTCATATGCCCATCCAATGCCATGAAACCACGCCCACGGTCTTTGCCCTCAGTCTCACATTGCAATCATGTCGGCTCAAGGCTCGAGACTCTTGTCGAGACTGCAAGGAAAGGTTGCCATCGTCACCGGTAAGTGCCTGCAACCTTTTTCGACTAGTAATTCTTGACTAAGTCATCTTGTTGTCTGTTTTCAGGAGGTGGTTCAGGCTTTGGTGCTGCCATCGCCCGTCGGTTTGGCGAAGAGGGTGCCAAGGTTATCGTGACGGACATCAACGTCGAGGGCGGCGAGAAGGTTGCTGCGCAGAACCCGGCTAACCTGGTCTTCCACCGCATGGATGTGACGCAAGAGAGTGATTGGAAGGCCATTGTGGACTTGGCTTTCACCAAGTTCGGTGGCCTGGACGTGCTGGTGAACAATGCAGGAACGTCCTACCGAAACAAGGTGGGTATCCTTTGTTTTGAAGAACCTACAATTTGCTGATGCGTCACGCCTGTATAGCCTACGGCCGAGGTCACCGATGACGAATGGGAGCGTGTTTTCAAGGTCAATGTCAAGAGCATTTTCCTGTCCGGAAAGGTTGTCTTGCCTCGCCTGATCGAACAAGGGAAGGGTGGCTCGATGATCAACATTTCTTCCACTGGCGCGACCCGGCCACGACCCGGCCTGGTGTGGTACAATGCGTCCAAAGGTGCCGTCACAAACGTGAGTAGTGGATTGACTGGATTGACTTGACCATGAAGAACATATGCTAAAAGAGATTATGTCTAGGCCACCAAGGGTTTGGCTGCCGAGTACGGGCCACACAACATCCGCGTAAACTCTGTTGCGCCCCTGCTCTCAGGAACTGGTCTGTTCTCTATGTTCACTGGTATGGAGGACACCCCGGAGAATCGTCAAAAATTCGTTGGAAACGTGCCTCTTGGCCGTTTGACGGAAGCAGACGATGTCGCCAACATGTGTCTGTACTTGGCTAGTGACGAGGGAAGCTTCATTAACGGCACGGAGATGGTAGTTGATGGTGGAAAGTGCGTCTAAACGGATGTGCTGTCATGGGCAATAGCGATACTATGTAGTTTTGTATTCCGTCAAATGTAACAACTTGCTGTGTTTTGATGACCCGTTTTACCCCGCCATGCGATGAGCTCGAGGCTTTCTATACTATCGCCATCCGGGCAGACCTGGATACTCCCGCCGGTTTCGGCAGCGGCGCAGCGGTGCAACGTTGGATTGCTCTGTGCTTTTCTCTTGGGAGGAGAGAAATGTTTGGGAGTCCCGTAGCCCCGCTCCGCTCTCCAAGTCCTCTTGGTTTCATAATTTTTTTGTCCTTGAAGAGAGAAACATAAATTTTGGAGGGACTTGTGGGCCCGCTTTTGCTTCTTCATGTTTTTTGGAGAGGAATGTCGGGGGACTGTTGGCCCCGTGGCCTCCGGCAGCGTTTATTTCATTTTTGAGAAGAGAGAAATTGAAATGTTGGAAGGATTTGTGGGCCCATAGCCTCCAGCCGTAATCTTCTCTTTATTTCTTCATTTTTTGTCTTTGGAGGCATGTTGGAAGGATTCGCGGCCCTGCACTAGTCTCTTATAAGCAGACGCTATAAGAATTTAATCTCGCACCTCGGTTTGTTATAGTCTGTCAGTACGGTCGATTGAATGATCGCTGGGCTCGTTATTAAAAACAAGATGTGCCTTCGCTTCGCTCCGGCGTGGGCAGTTAGTTTCCTGATCCATTTCCGAAATATGAACATCGGAGGTAAAGTCTTGAAAATATCGTCACAGCTTCCTGATAATGGCCATTGGATTGAACTTCTACATACATACACATGCTAGGGGTAGCGAGAAAAGCACGCATTTGATGACCTACAACGAAAAGGAATTGAATAATTACTGCTCTAAATTTAAGTGATTAACTGGAATGAGTTTAATACAGTACGCTATGCTAACGGCGGATTTAAGCCAAAAAATAACGGGGAATAGGAAGATAGACACCAACCTGTTGTATCATGGATCACTGTGACCCTGGTTAGGATATTTGCCTACGGGGCCGCGGGAGCGCAGTGAGCAGACAGGACCTGCCAGTATCACGGTTATCCTGTGCGGAAGTAAAGAAAGAAAGGAATGACTCGGAGTTGCAAGAACAACTATGCTGGAGGTGCCATAGAAGCCCGGAGATAGAAAGTTAGGCAAGAATGCACAGGTTTAAGTGGACAGGGAGTGCGAAAGAATACTTTTCGCTGCTGGCCGACGGGGAACGTGGGATCGAAGAAGCTCATTTTAGATGCCAGCTGTCCAACGCTTGTGAGCATTCCACTCAAATCAAGGGCCTGTCCCCTACCTCTCGACATCCATGTCTGTCGCTCTATACGCTGTCGCATTTGGGGGTGCCCTTTTAGTCTTATCCCTCGTGCAGCAGAGACGACGACAATCCTTTCTGCCTCCTGGGCCGCCAGGCGATCCTGTCGTGGGACATTTGCTACGCATGCCCTCCGCAGACTCTCCTCTCGTATTCCACCAGTGGTCCAAAATATATGGTGCGCACTACAATAATAATGTCTGCTCCCGCAAATGAAATTGTGGACACTGAACGAATCCTGTCAGGCCCGGTGATGCATCTCAAGATTCTCGGACGATCCATGATCATCCTCGATACATATCAAGTAGCCGTGGATCTTTTGGATAAGAGAGGTTTGATTTACAGCGACAGGCCAAAGTTTACTCTCTATGAACTGTGAGCTGGAACAACTCTCTCTGCCAGGAATCTAACGAACGATTGCTTACAGGCTTGGCTGGAAACCGTCCCTTACCTTCCTCCAGTACGGGAAACAGTTCAACATTCAGCGGCAAATGCATCAGACGTATTTGAGCCGCCACAAGGCTGAGGATTTCAAAGCAATGCAGACCCAGGAAGCTCGGACGCTGGTGCGAAATTTGCTGGAGTCCACACCGGAGAGATACGAGAAAGTCCTCAGTCGGTATGTCATCCGTATGAGAACCAATCTTGAACCGCTGAGTGTCGCCTAGATTTGCGACGGGTATCATTACTCAGATCGTGGCTGGTCATCGAATCACCTCAGACGCAGACCCATACCTACACATGTCCAAAATGGTCTACGAATCATTCGCTGAAACGGGACCTGCAGGAAACAGCCCAATTGACTTCTTCCCACTTCGTGAGTGTCCCTTGCTTTTTCGCTTCGACGAGTACCATCTGTCCATAGTTCAACACTTCCCACCGTGGTTTCCCGGAGCGAAACATGTAGGTGTTGTCAGGGCCTGGAGACCAACCCTTCGAGAGCTCTATGAATATCCTCTGCGCACTGTGAAGCAACAGCAGGCGAGCAGCAAGCATTTTTGAATTACATCCGCTCAACTGATGATACTTTCGTCAGGAGGCCGGGGTAGCTATGCCGTCGTTCATACTTGAACAATTGGAACGAATGGAGGAAATCGAAGACATGGAACAGATCAAAGGCGCTGCGGCTACCATGTTCTCAGCTGGAGAAGCTACGGTTGTATTTTTCTCAGATATATAAGAATCGGTGTCTCATCGGGCCTTTTTAGACGTGGGGTTCACTGTGCATATTTATTCTCGCCATGGTTCTGCACCCAGAATGCCAAGAAAGGGCTCAGAAGGAGATTGACTCCGTTGTTGGGGACACGCGCTTGCCCGAGTTTAGCGACCGTGGAGACTTGCCATTCGTGGAGGGGATATTGCAAGAAACTCTTCGGTGAGTGAAGCTCCCAATAGTTGAGATCGTTAACAAGAAAGGTCATGATTAGCTGGAAACCCGGAGTTCCGTTAGGTTAAAATTTGAAATTGGAACAAATACCAACTTGCTGATATTCTCCAGGCGTCCCCCATCGCGTTGTTGAAGACGACATTTATCATGGCATGCTCATTCCCAAGGGCTCTCTGGTATTCGCAAATATCAAGTTCCGTTTTACCGCCAGTTTCGCTTCGCTCCACTGAATTTTAACAGGGGAATGTCTCTTGACGAGAGCGTATACTCCAATCCGACGTCTTTCTACCCCCAACGCTATCTTCCGAAGCCCGCGGGGAAAGGCGAGCCCGATTTCAGCAACATCACTTTTGGTTTTGGTCGAAGGTATGGTTGAGCGCCCTCCTGAAGAGTCTTGTAGCATGATACTTCCCTGGATCGACCAGAATTTGTACTGGACAGTATGTTGCCGATAATAGCCTTTGGATCACCATAGTCTCGATCCTGGCAACTTGCAAGATTACCAATATGGTGGACGAGAGCGGGAAGATTATTGTGCCTGACAGCAGTCTGACGGATGGCCTTGTAAGGTGGGTATATGATGTTTACACTGTCTAGTTCAATGCTGATCAATTCGGCCTTTCAAGCCATCCGCGGGACATCCGATGCATTATCTCTCCACGCTCAGCCGGTACCAAAGAGCTCATCATGGAGACAGTTGCCTAAATGTTAGTAGCTTGGCTTGTATTCATGAAAATCCAGCGTTTTCATTTTCTTCCACACTCGAAATATCGCAACCTTCCCCGAAATTTGAACCTTACCCACGAGATGAACATCATTTTTGATGGTTTCCTTCCTAGATTCATCATACCAGTAGCATTGATCATTTAAACCTGGAGATAGCTTGATGCCGATTGGTACTACAACGGTAAAAAAAAATGTTGGCAGGTCCTGTGGGCTTACTCGTCATTAATATGCAGAGAGGGCTGGGCTTGCTTTTTTATTCTTCCTTCCACCCATGAGCGTTGCATTCAGAATTTTTTGCCTCATTGTAGAGAAGCCACAGAATACAAGCAAAAGTCGGTACAAGTCTGCGCAGAATTCATCCTATCCATGAGCTTCGAGACAATCACTTGTTTGAATTTGCCCAAGCGAATGTATCCGCCTGTCGCTGCCCTTCAATGGCGCCCAGGAAAATGTGCGAGGCACGCAGACGCGCGGCAGCCTCCTGCGCGTACTGTTTGCGAAGGAACATCATCCCCGCACCGTAAGTGACAATCAACGCCTTTAAATCTAGATGAGGATTCGAACGGATGCAAGTGAAATGTGAGCTTACGATACACCATACAGTCCAGAGGACGGTGACATAGTTGGGTAACGGGCCGTAACTCATGTATTCCGGCCACTCGTCGTGATATCCCGTACGGATCTGATACATCCCCAAGACTAACAGGAGGACGCCAAGAAATCCGTGGAGATAGTTCTGTATTGGACGCCGTTTTCCATGCTTGGGCTTGAAAAAGTGGATGACGGCACCGAGGAGACATTGGAGAATATAAAAGACGAAAATGACTGCGCCAGTTCTCTGATTTGCGGTTGGTAAGAAGGTATGGCGTAAGCTTGAGTCAGACGTGCCTTATGGTTATCCCAAGGAGTGCCGCCGAGTTGGTGGTCGGCCAGAAAGACCAGCGAAACGCCAATCACGATGAGGGGACCGGCTGAAAATGTTGAGACTTTCGACGGACTCGATGTACGAATTCACTCACCTAGCGCAAATTGTAGGATCCAATGGCCGGTGTACCACCATGGTTTGTAAGTCCGCAAATAGCGCGCCAGGATCGCTCCACCGGGAAGAACCAGACTAAAGGCGAGGACACAGCAGAAAGCGTGCGCGATGATAGACACTTGATACGGCGGACTAGGGCTTCGCGCAACAAGGAGAGGAGGCTGGCCCATGGTGGTAATCGACCTGAACAAGAGAGATGCGCACGCGTGTCTTATAGCATTCCCCGCCAAATATGAGAAAGGACCACGGCGTGGGCAGGTCACACATCTGTATGGAATATTAGACCAATCTCTCGTGTAATTGGCCGGCACTAGAATGCTTCTCACCCAGCCTGAGAGAAATTGCCTTGCCCAACAGGCTGCCGGCGGCATTTACCGGAAAGCGGTCTTATGACGCCGGCTTCAAGTTGTAAGATGCCCGTCAAACCGGAGCGTGGGGATGTCCTTCTCGCTCTGAGTAACGCCGGGAACCCAAAACCACCTCGCGTGGAATATATTAAATCTTACCATGTTTGACGCCTCGAGCTAATAGGTGCTAAATCGAACAGTAAATGAAGCGGTCGAGTCGAGCGAGAGCCTCTTTGAATGGTAAAGGTTAACCGCAACTTAATGCGATATACTAACACAATCGCACCGTGTGACAGATGGGGAAGGAATTTACGGGACGAAGGGGCGTGGGGAAGGAAGGAGAGGGAAGCCGAAGCGCTGTGACGGAGGCTACGGTCCAGAACTTCGGACTCACACCGGAGGCACCTAGTCCGACTGTAAGAAGGCTCGGCACAAATGGGGAGTACCTAGCAAGCGAAGGCCCGAAGAGTGGAAGGTAGCGCCTTAAGAAATAAACAGGCAGAAAGAAAGAATGCGACACGTACCCAACCGCCCAAACTCTTGGAACCCTGCACAGTCGGGAGGGAGGGTACTCCAAGTGGAACGAGTCGTCAGTCGTGCCGCGGAGGGTGAGGTGAGCGGCGTCACCTGTCGTGTGAGTCGTGTTAGCATATCGAAGTCAGCACAGCCTCCTCGCATTCGCATTCAACGAAAGCGATAGGGAAGGGAGGAAAGAACGAAGAGCGTCGACTCGGGGAAAGGAGATCAGGGGCCATGATATTCGATGAAGGGGGAATGGAACAAAATTGAAGAACACAAACAACCCACCCAGCAACCCGCCCACACCTTAGGCCTTTCTGAATCCCATCCCATACGTCCGTGTCTCATCTCATCAAATATCAGCAGCGTCAGTGTCTCTGCCCGGGTCAGCGAGAGGGGCGGAGGAGCCAACACGCGAGGAAGGAGGCGGCGAAGTTGAAGGTGGTGTCGTGCGCGTCGTTGACCTGTGCGTGCGGGAGCGTGCCGTCCCATCTATCGAAGTAATGGAATAAGATTAAGGGCGGGATGCACGAGGAGAGGGAAGATGAGGTAAGAGGGAAGACGAAGAAGGGGTAAAAGAGAAGGGAAGGACCGCCCACGCACCATATTCGGCGTAATGAACATTCAAGTCCCGTTCACTTTGTTCGCGAAATCATTGAACGTCCGAATTCATCTGATGCGCTGCGTGTTCTGCGACACGGGGTCGTAGATCATGAGTGTGTTGTGCTTGCGCTCGTAGTAGAGTATTCGGCCGCGGAGCGGGAGAGGAGGGTAGTTTCCTGAGTTGTAGCTGCGTTCATTGAATTCAAATTGGAATTGATATTATTAACGACAATAAGACAGAAATAGCGAGAGGGAGAATAAGACGCACTTGAATCCATAAACTCATCCGCAGACATGTTCTAGATCCCCTAGCAGGTTGCCCTTGTCCTCGAGCAGGTCGACAGTGGAGATGCTTGATGGGATGTGGTACATTTCTCATCGTGTATCCCGAAAAGTTGCGGCGTCTATTCACTCACGGTTGTTCGTGTTAGTATTTGGATGCCAGACCGCATGGAATGGGAAGACTGATGAGGGAGTTCCCACAGTTGGGCGCGGAGGGGTGGGTGACGGCGCTGTAGTTGCGGAAGAGGATTCCCAGCTCCACGAGGCAGAAGATGGGCGTTGGCGCTCTGGTCTTATAGTGACGCGGACCGCGGCAGTCAGCATCGTACGAACGAAACGAACTCATCATCCACAGATAACGCATGGAAAGGACAGTCTTCACAAGCCACATCTGGATGATCCTGCTGAATCCCTTGCCCTTGCAATCGCCTTATCCTTCAGGGTGTTATTCCAGAAACTTATACAGGTCGCCGTCGCCCTTTGAGGGCGGCGCCTGGGGGGTGGCGGGCGAGGCCGTGGTGGACGTTAGGAGCGGGGTGGGACAGCGGAGAGTGATCCAGAATCATCAGTGTGCTGCGAATAGCGTTGGAAGCGCGCGCGCAAAGGATGCCTGGTCGACGTTGGCCGCCTTTCAAAAAAGGTGAGCGGCTCGGACGACACCGCGTATCAATCCACGTGTGAAACGTGCGCGCGCTGATTGGACGCGAGTCTGATGGCCGGCGATGGTCGTCCTTTCCATCTGCTTGCGTTGTTGCGCAATTACAAGTAACAGCTTGCCGGCCATGGAAAACGAGCAGCGCTCCCCACTACTCTTCTGCGACGAAAAATATATTTCACAAATACCATGCACCGACGGGGGAGTTGAACCCCGGCTCTGCCCAGTACCTGATACCACACGGGCACTCAGAGATTCTGTACGGAAAGGCGATGTATTCCGGATACCACCGATGCTTTTCATTCTCTGCCTCTGGCGGTTCCTTTGGATTGGATTCAGATTTTAGTGAATCCCTCGGGCCGTGCAAAATGAGGGGGAAACAACACATCACCCCATCAATTTTCACCGGTGGGGAGTCGAACCCCGAGCACCAGGTTTAACGTTTACCAACGCGAACCGAATGGCGGTGTGTGCCAATGCTGGTGCGTTTTCTATCCCAATACTGGCGCGTTTTCTTTGTCTGCGGTGCTAGTATCTTGTTGTGCATTTGTCAGGTGGATTCGAATCCAACCCGCCTTATTGGGGTGTTTTTGAACCATTTCTTGTGGAAGAAACCTACAACCAGCCCCATGCACGGCCTTCCAACGCTGCGCTCAGTCCGATGGAGGGATACTGATTATGGACTAGTAGGGGGTCGAGCCCCGGCTCCGCCCGATAAAGCGCCGCGAGAGGAGACCGAAATGACGGTGTGTCCCGGACATAACCCGTGCATTCATTTTTATCTTTCTCTCCTCCATACAGTTCATGATTATTCTGCTCTTGAATGCTTTAACAGGCTCAGCGGCACACCTAAAGGGGCGGAGGCGAAATTTCAACAACTACTGTACTATTTCGACCAAACGTTCACTATTTTTAGATTTTCGTCGAGTGAGGTGGCTGATAAACTTTCTTTTGAATTATAGTAATTTTTAGGCATATCCAAAAAAAAAAAAATCGGGTGTCACCGTCACCTGAACATTTGGTCGAAATAATACAGTACGAAAGAGACGATCAGCGACACAGCCTCACCATCGGAGCCGAACAAGTCCACGGGCCGCGATGATCCGGCAGGAATGACGCACTCAAACTCCGAGAACTCACCGGCTGTCCAACAGGAAGTTGCGGGGGAACACACACTGCTTCGCGCAGGCGGTCATCACCAGATTCAACGGTCCCGAACGACGTGGCGCTCTTGATCTTCGGGCGGACTCCCCGGCCCTCAGCACTGGCAGCACATGGGCACTCCAAACTTGAGCAGATGATAAGTTCTCATTGCGAGTGATTAGAGCATATGACGGCCACTGTTCAATGAATTCTCATAATGTGATCAAACGGATTTTCCGGAGTTCGGCTTTAAATTGCTCCACGGAAGCGAGGCAAATCCAGATTACCTGCTCATCTATCATGTTCGCATTCGCAAAGCTCCCGGTCTTCCCTCCTCCTGGTTCCGTTCATTTCTGCATCCCCTGTGAAGGAGCGGGCCACCATTGATACTACGAGTCACTGTGGTGAGCAGTGTCGCTGAACGGGCATTGACCCGTGTGTGATTTCCCCTCCACTTTAGGTCAATGGGACACCGTTGTTGCCGGTCCATACTCGCTTTTGCTTGACCAGTGGGGCCTATCTGGCGCGACCTCTGGTACCGACTGCGCCTCGCTGACCTCTCTCAACGGCAACACTTTGGCGTGGCAGACCAACTGGACCTGGGTAGGTTCGTATACTTTGTGCTACTCCGCCCTTGGGGTCATTTTAACCACTCCAACAGGCGGCACAGGCGTCAAGAGCTTCACAAACATTAATGTCAACAGCGGAGTCAATCAGCAGGTAGGTCGCTTTCCGTGGCGCATTCTTCTTACTAACTCGTTCTCCAGCTGAGCGCAATCACGAGCATCCCCGTAAGGAAAACACGAAGTGATCTTTCTTGGGCTTATTTTCATTTCTCGACGAAAAGGCTGTCTGGACTTGGTCCCAAAGCAGTACCGGTTCCATCGTCGCCGACGTGGCGTATGACATGTTCACGTCTACAAGCTCCGGTGGCTCCGCGGTCAACGAAATTATGATTTGGCTTGCCAACTACAACGCCGGGTATTTTGTCCTGGTACCTCCAGTTTCTGAGTGACTCATTCATTCTATTTAGCCCTATCTCGGCTACCTACAGTTCGTCCGGACAGCCAGTGTTCGTCTCTTCCTAGTATCTTCTGTAACCTTCGTTCAAGCGCCTTTTGCAGGCCCGTCGCCACCTCCGTGTCGTTGGGCGGCCACACGTGGAACCTCTACTTCGGCTCGAATGGTGCGAATAACGTGTACAGCTTCTTACCCACGAGTGGCACGGTTCCCAGCTTCAACAGCGACATTAAACTGTTCCTCAACGTACGCTGATGCGCTGAATACTAGCTTGATCGGATTTTCACTTGCCGTCTTTCCTAGTACTTGATCACCAATCAGGGCCTCAGCTCCTCGCAGTACTTGACCACTCTTCAGGTATGAATCCTTCAGTTGGAAACTTGAGTGTTTACTCAAGTTACTTCCTTGTTTATTTAGGGGTGGAACTGAGGCTACGTCGGGATCTGCCACGCTTACCTCGTCCGTCATGTTCTGCGCACTGTTTTATTGTCATTCATTTGACGAGTTGGATTTAAATAACAGGTCGACGTTCAGCCTGGTTATCAATGGCGCTGCAGTTACCACGACACCCCCGACCGGCACCACGACGAGCACTACTCCACCTAGTTCCACTGGGGGTACCGCTGGCCAATACGGCCAGTGCGGAGGTGAATATCTCTCTCAAACGTCACCAAGCTCCTTCTAACTCGCTTGTTCGTCGTAGGCCTCGGCTGGACAGGAGGTGAGTATTTATTTATACGCTGGGTTAATATTTGCTCAATTGGTTTACCATGCAAGCCACCGTCTGTGCTTCGCCTTTCACTTGCCAAGTTGAGAACCCATACGTGAGGCCGCTTTGTTGCTTATCTTCCGGACAAATAATTGACCTTGTTGATTCTTCAGTACTCCCAATGTCTGTAGTGGACGGGCGTCGGATAGTATAGTTCGCTTCGTGTCGGTTCTGTCTGTCCTGTGGCAATGCAACAAAATGCAATGCCTCACTTGTTCTAATATCAGAGGGTTGATTTAACGCAAGGAGATTAACACTCTGAATTTCTTCATCAAAAATGTATTTCTACAATCCTACTTTAGGGAAACCCCCGCCATCCGAGGCTGTCGGTAGGTAGGTAGGATTACACGGCACGGTCCCGCTTAGGAACATCGGTTTGAAGAAGTATCCCGGTGTAATACAGGCTTTTTTTACATACATCATCGTCCCTCACCTCTAGGAGCCATCCAAGCTGAGCTCACGCACCCAGTTTCCCGTCACGTTGTAGAACCCAGACGATTAAAAGAAGCAAAAAATTCGAATATCAAAAGAAACCTGATCACGGGAGTTGCATAGAAAACTTCAAGAACTTCATGTGCAAATTTGGCCACTAAAGGAATTGTTGAATGCTTATAAACCATGGATTTAAAGAACTCAATTAAGCTCAAGTTGGGTATTTCCATGAGACGGTGCAGGGTGGGTGCAATCGCGAGAAGTTGATCCAAAAATATCTTTCTTAGCTGCACGACTTCGAGCGAAGCATCGCAATCTAGAGGGGCATGTTCTAGGGTCTCAACCTCGGATTTTAAGAACCTGCAAAGACGTCTAGAACGATCATCCTCTCGTGGATGCTCATGATCTCCATAGCGCAAGATCTCGACAGCTAGTAGGTGAGTTGATATCATAAGCGAGATAAGAGCCTCTCTGTTCCTCTGGGTCTCCATCATAGACAGAAAGTGCCTTGAGCTTAGAGTTTGCGGGGTAGGAGGCTTGTCCTTTTGCGGTTCGCGTCCCTGTAACAGGTACAATTTGTCTGATGAGTCGACCTCACCTTGAATTCATTGCAACATTCACTTATCCACCAATTTTGCGTACTCCAGAATGGACTTGGATGTAGCGGTCGCAAGATCAGGACCTGGACATACGAATAGAAGTTTGGAGGCAGCAAACATTGAATTCTTTACCCACGATTTCTTTCCCATGACAGCCAATTTAATTGAGCTATTCACCGCGGCGCGAGCGAAATGCGTAGGGAGAATTTCTAGAGGATACTGCAGGTAACAAAGCCCAAGGATAAATCATTGGACTCGAAGAGATACAATGCCCGTTTCGGAGTACAGCGGGATGATCATGGAACGACCATGAGTATTGATTGAGCATCTGCCGGATAAGTGAGATCTGAACATCGCAGAGGTGTTTGACGTGGACATCTCCACAGTCTGGCGAGATTTCACAGCCGTGAGTGAGATGATAGTCCACGCGTGTCATGTAAAGTATCTTGAGCTCTCTGGGAGTCAACCGGCCGATTTTATCCTCAATAGCCATGATACAGTGTGTACAGTATCACGCGGTGCCTGCGTTAGATTTGTAATGGTCCTGGAAAATATTGGGAGTGTCGGACCGCAAGTTGATCCCGACATATTTTTCTTCCAAGTCGTTCCTAATCTTGGCACTCCGTTTCCAAGCATGAAGACGGGCAAAGGAGTGGGGACAGAGCCGAGGATCAAGATAACTGTTTTCAACATGTTGATCAAGATAAAGTTAACGGCACACCAATCCTGGATCCTGGAGAGTTTTCAATTTGGCACGCAGTCCTCGAACTGAGAGCGAAACACGCAGTACGTCATCTGCTTTTGCCACCATTGCCATTTGAACATTCGCCAAACCACGTCGTCTAGGTCGGGAAGCATTACCAGATCGGCAATGAACAAATTCCAGAGAACCGGGGAGGCGAGATCGCCAGTCAACGGCCGATAAGCGCTTCGAATTCGCCAGAATTTGCATCGCCGTGGTGGACATAGTACCCCATGCTTAAGTACGTTTTTCGCAGCCAGTCAAAGACCGGGCCAGCCATTCCCATTCTCGATAGCTTGAGCCATAATGTCGCATGGTTTGTAAAGGGAAACGCATTTTTTTGCGCCAATAACGGCAACGTAAACGGTTTTGCCGTGCGCCTTGGCCCAGTCGCGAACACAACGAAGCACAAATGGATTGTTGTTGGTACGGTATTTTATCCATCAAAATTGTGATTCGGCGCAAACAAAATTGACGTACATGAAGCAGTACCCAGAAATCTTTCAGACTAGCCCCGCTATCTTGTTGGCGCCGTCTTTCCCAGATTATAACCCACCAAACGCCACAATAGGGCTTTCGTCCTTCACCAAAATAAAAGCTTCAAGTTCGAAGGCATGATTTTTATGCACCTGGAGAAGAACGTTGCATTCATGCCATTCCAGTGCCGTATGGCCCTCAGTAAGCTGAATAGGTGGGGCTCGTCATGCCCATCCTGTAGCCTCGTCGGCGTCCTCGGCATCATCCTTGATGGCGCGCTTTTCAGCGCGTTTGTCGGCTCGCTTTTTCTTGCATTCGAAGAAACTTTGATTGTACGTGAGATTCTTTTTCTGCGGACAACTCCAATTACCTTCTCTCAAATTCTGTCTCTTCAGAATTTTGATTAAACTTGTTAAGGGTGAGTTCTGGACCTTCAAATTTAGCAGGGAATTGATCGCAGCGTGATGCCGATGATCGGCATCACCCAAGATTTCGAACTCCGGGCCCAACCCTTTGGCGGGTCCCGAGTTGTACCAGCCTGCCTACGGCAAAGTGCTCGCCACATATTTTTGCCATTCGTAGGCAGGCTGGTCACGAGCCTAGGTGGCATACCTCAGGCTGTCGGGGTAAAAGCCAATCGGAACCCACTTGGCATCATCGGCAAGTTGACTTCTCGTTTTGCTGATCTTAGGTACCCGTCTTTTACGCTAAACAGGTCAACCCTTATCGTTGCCGTCACCATTTTTACGGTACATATTTCCGTAAAGATATGAGACGGTTTGATGCCCTAGAATTTGTAGCATGTACTGGTATCTACCCTATTTGCCGGTGCATGCACGCAAGACGTGAGACGGTATGGCTTGAGCAACGTGGGCGCTCCACGATCATTCGCATCCGAGTACCACATGACGGAATCTTGGATCAGAGTGCTGAAACATTACGTGTTGGGCGCAAGATGCGACTATTTCGTTCTATCTTTGTACAGCGCTTGCGATGTATGAGGTCTTTTTTCGTTGGATATTCTCATGTTTTGTCCTTACTCCCAAGAATCGGGGTAGTCACAAGTCGCTAGGTCACAGTTTCGGCCTAGTCATCAGTTTCTAAACTCAGGTTTTTGGTAAGTCCTTATCGCTAACTCCGTAGTCCCAGGTTCGAATCACGTGATCTACTTACCAACGAGGCAAATTGTAGTTCGTAGTCTCAAGTCCCAGGTCACAGACACATATATCCAAGCCTTGGCACCTGGGTGGAAAGTACCTGATTCCCATTGAATATAAACCATGGGTAACCCATTCTGGACCATGGGCGCCGTGGGGAACACAGTGATGGCATAAGTAAGACAGAATTACAAATTTGAAATCAAGATCCGCTGCAAAATCAAGGCTTATCTATCACTAGTCACTTCCAAAGGCTCAATTATACCCTGGGAAGTGTGTCTAATTACGGTAGGTGTGCCTGATGCTGTGGCTGATGGATGATCTGCCAATTACATTTAATTTAATTAACTGTTTTGAGCTCCAAAAAAAATCAGAACTGACCAAAAAAAAAATTGGGTTATCTCCCTGATATATCTGTCTGAATTTCTTGCACCTATTCAACATGATTACATCCCTGCTGCTTACAATTTGGTACAGTCTGGCTATAAGACATTGAATTGCTGTGCCTTTATTTTGAGAACATGTAGAAAGGTTGGCACACCACTCTTATGACAGAGATTTATTGAATTTTCAAAGTCATCCAGCAAGACATATATATGAGCACACTAGTGATTGTTGATTCACTCAAAAGCAAGCAACCCACCTTGGTGATGTCAAAATTGGCCTTGCTGCAACAGGAGAATGCATCACACACTGGGTGCAATAGCAATGTATCTGTCTGAGTCACAAAATGGACATGCTGATATGCTTCAATCTCTTATCCACCTTGGTGTGTGTGTGTGTGTGTGTGTGTGTGCATGCAATGATGGAGCAGTGGAGCAGCTTTGTAACTCAGAGATGCAGGTCAGTGTGTGGGGCCTCTGAGGAATATGACTGTCATGATGAGAAAGAACAAGTGAAGGATGGCATTCTTGGTCAGCACCGGTATATGAAGAAAACATGCCAGCGTCAACCAGAGGATCTTGAGTCTGTCACCATCCTGGAGTCCCAAGTTATTTCAGATGGTGTGTGCTAGTACCTGGCATTGACCAGTCAAAACACTACAATCAGCAACCCAAGTCATCGATTTCTGAGACGTGGCTGCAAGAGGGTGGGTGTTTGTTTGAGGAACAATTGTTTCCTTTTTTGATTTCATGTCATACAAACCAGCGCCAGTATAAAGTCTGTTTCTCAACTATGCTTTTTATTCTCCCTCTTTCTTTTCTCCCACCGCCACCTCAATTTCACTTTGCTCCTCCCAATCCACAAACCCTCTGCAAAGATGGACACTGAATCAAGCCCTCAGCTTCAAGTTCCTTTTACCCTCACAATAAATCAAGCAATGGATGGAATTTGTTTGGCTTCAGCATCCAGGATTTGCAACGGATGGAGGACAAGGAAGGAAATATACCTTTTATTTGTATAAAATTAGTTACTACATTACATTAGACTCAAACTAGTCCTCATTTATTGTTAAACAACTTGTGAATTATCAAAGCACCCACTCCACTACTGATGCCTGAGCCAATGGCAGATGCTCCATCAGAACCTGAAAGCCCTCACATTGTACAGAAGTGTAGTCAAAGCTGAACAGCGGTACCGTTGACAGAGGGTGTATAGATCATGGGCAATGCAGACTTGTACAATGACAAAGATTAGAATATTTTGGACTCTTTCTTAGACAACATTAAACACCAATGTATTGCATAATTATAACACAGACAGAGTAACAATCAATTCTTGTTTTTTGAGGAGATCCTTGGTGGCTTTCGAAAATAATTGGCATGGGTTATTGAGACAAATATCATGGGCATACCTAGGCATATTTAGGAAATTTGTGGATGACTCTAAACGAAGGATGGTCTCTGCATGTATCCAGCAGAAATATTAGACACAGCGAGAAAGAGAGACAATTTTGGTTTGGAGCTATACACAATTATGAGAACATTGAGTTCTCGGTCCACAATGAGACAATGACAGTGTCTCAAGAGATAGTTTCTGATATAGCTTTCAAACCGCCTGGTGTCATAATTGTGGTGCATATGCAACAGACTCATCCCTAGCTAAGCAGCCTTCCATATACAGCCTATTCACTGCCAAATCCTTGAAAAGGCAATTCACTGGTGCATCATTGAATAATTGGGTTTTCCTTCAAATAACAATATTTTCAAGGCACCCAAGGTAAAGAAAATTTCCACTGCACAACATTCTCCAAGAAACCCAACAAACAGCTGCAAAGGTCCTCAATGTCCAATGAACAAGTCTTGTGCTCACATTCAAGATTTCAGCAACCAAACTCAACTAGCTCATGAGCACTTGTTCTTGTCAACCTTCTGTGGCAGATAGACTTGACCACTGCTGCTGCTGTGTCTCCCATACTGCTTGTCAGCATCCCTGAAACATGATGCCTTGTCAATTGTCCTTTGTTGCTCTGCTGCTATGTGCTAGAACATGCCATCACAGATTCAGGACATATCCTCCAATGAGATCTCACAAACAAGGCCCAGCTGCAGCAGCTGGCTCAAACCAGAATGTTCATGGCCACTTTGGGGTTTATGAATCTGGAGATTGACATTGCTAGCAGAAGACGCAGGAGGAAGAAGTAATGGAAGGTGAATAAAAGTTGACTTTTATAGCTGTACAATTGTGGTGGAATCAAATGTCTTACCATTTTGAGAAAGTACCATCAATTTTTGCTCACCTCATTCCTCACGCCCTCTAGAGCCAAGAAAAAAACATTTACAGCTATGCTACATGTACAGGTACTCAATGTGTGTCTACTCATTGGTCCAGAAAAAAATATTCTCTTTCATTTCTTGAAGATGACACAGATGCCCAAGAGTACCTCGAAGAACTCCTCAGCTGAGCCAATCTCCATGTAACGTTGTTGCTCTTTGGATCACATTACCTTCCAATAGCAACACTGCAGTCATCATCACATCGGTAGGGAGTCCTCTGAAGTTGTGAGTCTTGGTACTAGTCATGTACACATTCTGTCATAAAGTCATACTGATGTGTATCTGCTGAGCCTCTATCAGTACCTTGTTGAGGGCTGGTGAGGCATTTAGGTGATGGTTGTTGGCAAAAGTACATTAGATTAGTCACATGTATCAACTGACTAATCTACAGTAATTCAAAATACAAGTACAAAAGGAAATTTGTATCAAGACTATTCATAGGTAAGAAAAATCAAAGAAAACAGCTGTATTCAGGGACCAATCCTTACAGGTGCTTTGATAATTGGCATTGGTCCAGAAAAGTCTTATCCAGTAAGCTGGCCCAACATACACCGCCATTGGGAGGACAGCTGGCAGCCACCTGCCAGCAATATGTGGGATAGATGTCACCAAAAGATGGTGGCCAGGTGCCGGCTATGTGGCTGCCAGCATCATTATCCTATGGCCTCACCATGGGCCACCCCAAGCTGGCCAGCAGCTCACAGTCGGATCTGGAGGAAAGCTGTGGACCACAGCTGAGCAAAAGTCTCGGCCATCTGTTACTGAATTTGGGGCATCAGTGAGGGCAGATATATCATGTATTGGGTATATACAAGTACAATAATACACACTGAACATAACTTGGCTGCACCTGCAAAACCAAAGTGGAAGACATTGAAAAGCTCGTTCATCAACGACGGAACTTGCTTGAGGCAAGCAAACGACAATAGACCATATGGATGGAGCACACACTTGAGAGTTGCTTGGGACCTGTTAAAAGCTCTGTGCTACTGGCTACGGACATGGGGCATGGACCTCAGACTTTGAGGAAAGGCACTGTGGATCTGTTCGCATGTGAATCATATATCTGCACAAGGTCTGGGTTCTGAACTCACCAAGTGCTGTGGGCTTCACTGCCTCGACAAATCGACAGCCCGCACTGCATGGTCTTGGGGGCGATGTTGCTCTCCTTTGACTTCCGGCTCGCTTCCCACACAAAAATCCTCATGCAAAACTAACAACTTGAGACTTTGACATTACTTGAGGGATTGAGTTGGTCCAGATTGGAGACAACAGAGAACCTTGTTCGAGAATTGGACATGAGATTGGAGTTTGAAGGTTGACTTTGAAGCTTTGAAACATTGAGAACTTGTCAAGTACTTGACGGTGTCTGATAGCCCAAGGGAAAATAACAAGAAATGAGGGTGTGGAACAGGTAGCTCAAGTGTCATGAACAACAGGGTTGGGTATGAAGGCCAATTGAAGATGGTGGGTTGATTGCAGATATTATGCATGCAATACTGAGTTATCGTTCTTGTCTGTATTTGGCCTGTAGGCACTTGGGCAACTTTGAGGTCTATGCGAATGATATTGGTTCAGACGACAACAATTCGAGACCTGCCCACTGTATTGTCCAAACTTGTGAAGATCCTCAGGCGTTAGAAGCTCTGTGGCATCACTGTCGACCAGATTGAGAGAGGAAAGTCGGGGCCCTCAATACAGAGCCGTAGTCTTGCCCAAGTGCTGGGTGCCATCAGACAGTGTGAAGAGTATGACCTGCAGCACAGAGGCACATCTGGAGAGGTCGCAGTTGATGGTGAAAGTAGATGGAAAGAGAGAAAGCGACAGTTGATCAATCAACATTCATGTGATGATCCCATGTACGGACCTTCATGCCAACCTCTCTTGTGGGCGGTTCAGCGGCTTCACACAAAGCCAAATATTTTCAATATCAGCATACATCTCTCAATGTAACTTGATTGTGCCCAGCTGCTACCCACTGTGCCCAGTCGCTACTGCCCACCCTTGCACCCACCTTGTAAATTGGCGTGAAAATAACACTGTGCAGCGTTATCCTTCAAATCATAAATCCACTCCCTTTGTTGGGAAGCTGGTATGTGCAGGGACCTGTATTCTCAAGCCTTACCTTCTTCCAATTGAATCATAAACCAGACGATAGCTGGCAACACCACGTTGAGACTAAGTGCGTCACAGCTGGTGGAAGGCTGAAATCTCAGCTGTGAAGTGCAGCTGGTATGCACCTGGAGGCAACCTGTTCACATGTGTTGCAGAAGCTGGGTGCCATGTGAACTTCCCAGCTGGTTTTAACATGAGGGCACTTTGGTGGTGTATTCATATCTTTATCAGAAATTTAGTTTACTCCAAGAGACAGATGTGAGAGAATTACCCCTGGCACTGTCCTCCTTGTCTTTGGCTTTGAACTTGTTTTTACACACTGTCTGACTACACTTGGGCAGCACCAAGGATATAAACTCATAGTTTTCATCATGCTGAGCCAAAGCCTTCATGGACATCAGAGGAGTGGTAAGCTGTACAGGACTTGGACTGACTTTGTAAAACAGTTCAGTTTTGTCCACACTCTGGTGAGAACTGCAGCATTTCTTGGTATATGATGTAGAGTTGATGAACTTGGTATGATCTTGGTATGATTGGATTCAATAACATGAGTATAGGTTAGAGGTATTGGACTCCCTGACTAAGGTTACACATTTTACACCTACCTAGTATGTACTCATGTAATATGAAGGTACTGTACTATTTCATTCAATTCGTAAATGCACGTGACTTTAAAATTTCCCGACAAATCTCCAAAATCCGCTAAAATCAAGAAAATATTATTGCAGGGGTTTTCAGAAATCAGGTGTGATGTGTGACATACGAATTGAACGAAATAGTACAGTATTCCAAAATTTAAAGGAAAAAAGTTTCTCCAACCCAAAGTTTTTTCCGTAAATGAATAATTTGACATCGGGAATATGGTAGATTTTCCATAATATTGAACAAATGGTAGGGTATATTTTTGGTCACCTTTGCCAAGATGCCAGGGCAGCTGTCAGTAGGGGTGCTCAATTTTTAACTCACCTGTCCTGTACCGTTGAATAATTAATTAATATTTGCTCAGAACAAACAAATTTCAAACTCTGCTAAGCCTGAGCATTTCCAACAGCCCACTGGCTGGCCCTCTGCCCCCACATTCACCGAATTTTAGTAGTGCCGCAGAGCTAAAATGTGTTATAGACGTTATGGGATCCGTGGGCAAAAAAAAAAATTATCTCATTGAGTTTGCACTCTGTTTGTCTTCCCAGTGTTTTCAGCTTGTTAACAAATGCCATGTAATTTTCTCTGGGTAGATCTTTAGCCTAGGAACTTATATAGGAATTTATTGATCATTTTCATGGCTTGAGCAGCATGTTCAAGGTAGGAAACAGCAAGAGGTTGCGTTGCAATGTGGCGGAGTTTGAAGTTTGTTTGTTCTGAGTAAATATTAATTAATTATTCAACAGGATGGGACAGGTGAGTTAAGAATTGAGCACCCCTAGTGTCCCATCAGGCTCAGATCTCACTGATTGGGACTTTCAAGTTTTTTGGTGAAAACATTGGTGAAAAATGTTTTGCATTTTGCAATAATTTTTCACTGGAAAAGTAGAATTCTTTAAACTTTTTCAGCACTCTTTTTATCTTATTTCAAAATTTTCACTTATTGCTATTTTCAAATATAATGACACACCTCAAAAAAAAAAAAAAAAAGTTTGGAGTCGAGAGGTTGTGCGTTCAATCCATGCTGCCGCCATCATTTTTGACCTTAACACGGCCAAACAACACAATCACGTCAATGGTTCTTGCATATTTGTGGCCACGCCAACTCTTATGCACCATTTTTGATGCTGATGATTACCATAATATACCTTGAATTATGTGAGTCGAGTCAGAACACCTAATTGGGCCTCCAAATTATAAGTACATCAAGTTTAGTGGTTTTCAGTCAAAATTGTATTCACCATTTCTTCAGCTGCTCTGACCATCAGAAAATTATTTGTAAATTTCATATTGAGTGTCTCACCTCACCGGGCTATATCCTAAAGGTTTAAGATCATATCTCTGCCTTTCAGAAGGTCCACTATTACTGTTGAAAAGAGCAAATTCTTTAATAGAGTAGCCTGCCCCCAGGCTACACTTGAACTATTCAATCTGCTGTAACATGTATTTTATGATTTTCTAGGACCATAAAGCAGCAAAAATGGGAGCTGTATGCATAACAAGACCCAAATGACCCAGTATATCTTGAAAGCACATGTACTTATAATTTGGAGGCCCAATTGGGCATTCTGACTCGACTCGTAATTAAGGCATAGTATGATAATTATCAGTGTCAAAAATGATGCATAAGAGGCGAAGTGGCCACAAAAAACGCGAGAACCATCGACGCGATCGTGTTGTTTGGCCGTGTTAAAGTCAAAAATGATGGCGGCAGCATGGATTGAACACTGTGATAAGGACCGCGGTGTCGCTATCAAAAGGTAATGTGTTTCGAAGGCAACTGCGTTCGTCCTCTAGGGGGAAGTAGAGTCAAATGATAGAGAGGAAGGTCAGTGCTTGGATCCGCTTTGGAATTGGTAGGAAAGAGTGAAGAATGGATCTGGGAGACGGATCGTCTCCTTGGTGGTTTGTGTGTGTATCAGCCTGTTGTTAGTCAAAGAAGGCTGGAGAATGAAAGAATACTCGTTCAGGCTCCCTGTACTGTGTACGGGAACTTCTTATAATGATGCCCTGTCTGCTTTCCTTGGTGCACTCTTCCCCTTAGAACCAGCGCAGGACGTGCGATGTGTATCACGCCAACAAGGACACCAACGTCGTTCGAATGAGGGGCGAGACGATCTGTCTCCTCGACTGCGAATCGGCAGTTTGGAACTGATGGCTTCCCCCTGGGCCTGTCTTCAACAGAGCTGAGCTCGCAAAAATGGTGATCCTAATCAAGGAAGCCTGGAATGGTGACACTGGGTCTGGTGTGGAAGGACCCTGTAAAGGAGGTGTGGGAGATAAGATGCCTAAGGTGCGGGCGAATATGGGAGAGGTGGCCTGTCTCCAGCCTCGAGAGCGAGGGAGAAGGGTGCACGATGAGGTACAAGTACGGGGGAAGGATGGGAAGTACCCCTTGGATTGAGTGAGACTTGTTACAGTGAGTGGGGAAAACGCCCCAGAAGCTACTGACTATTCTACCTAAATGCGCTCCCTTTTATACTCTTTCGACAACTTCACACGTTTCCAGGTGCGCCATGTGGCCGCAAAGCATTTCCAGGGCACAGAAGTCATCTCTGCGAGTTCTGGGGTGCATACTTGGCAGGAGACGAGACGTCTCCAATGGGAGACCGATCATCTCTGGTGGGATTTAAGGTGCGGTGAGGCCAAACGACCTCGGGAGTGGTTCGGGGCTTCAGGCATGGCCATTTGGTCGTATTCTGGAGCGTTTGGCAGGTACTGGTTCAGCGGAGACGAGTGGTCTCCCTCGGTTAGCAGATGCGCCACGTGAAGCACAAGCATGGTCATGGCTTGGATAGCCCGCCTCTCATCCATCCGCTCGGCCTCGTGCACACGGGTAAGGTCCAGGGGCTAGAGGACCCGTCTTCTCATCGTGTGGAGGAGGAGCAGAAGGCGTGGGGCTGAAGGGCGAGGAGATCCCACAGCAAGATGAGAGATATCCCGTGCGTACACGTCGTCTTGGTGCAGAGCAGCTAGGAACAAAGCTTCCGGTGTCGCTGAGGAAGGTGCAGGAGGTCCGTTCAGTGAGGAGACCATCGTTCTCGTCGTGAGACTAGTTCCAGTAACGTGGTTTCCCAATTTGGAAGGTGCTCGTCTCGGACTCCGGGTGTGATTGGCATGTTCGAGAGCTGCTTGGAGAGGCCATGAGACGACGAGCAGTGTGTTGAAACGCTTGCTCGGTGTCTACAACAGCAGTACTAGTATAATCAAATCCCAACAAACAGAATGCTGCCAATGTATAAAACACTAACCACAACTGCTAACCAGAATCCAACTACTTTCCCCTTTTATGGTTTAGACGCGCTGACGAGTGTCAGGTTTTATGAACTCTTTCAAAAGGTTCAAAGGACACAGATAACTCCGTGTACGTGTGCGATAGCTTAGTAGAATAAACCCTTGTTTAACCAAAGCCAAGCAAGTGTTATGTTCCAAAAGTGTGATTTTGAGCTTCTCAGCTATTGTCCTTCCTAACCAATTCTTATCCCAATTCCTATGCCTCTTTGTGGTCCGATAGCCTTATCCCTGGTCCCTTGTCTGTTCCTCAAACTAGTCCTTATGATCCAATTCCCTTGCTTCACACTAATCCAGCCAAATGTTGTTGTTGTTGAGGTTATGGTTCAATAACTTGTGCAGACAAAACACTCTTTATATTCAAGTATACTCTGGGTGACAAGTCCCGAATCTCCGCCTTTGAGTCGAACGCTAACCTCAAAGGCCTCGCTCTAGCTAGGGCAAAAATCCAGTCCTGTACATGCCAAAACTCTACCCTTAAATACTGTACAATAACTGCTTACGCTACTCACATTACACTATTACATTGGCACGTATGAGAGAAAGAAACTAAATATGGGTATTCACATGTCTGTTAACTGAATAGGATCTTCGTGTTTCAACCCCGTCTTTTCAGCTTGTCAGGTTAAAGGTTAACCAGCTACCCAGCCGGGTGCAGTTACACTTTGTTCCTAAACTGTTATCGTCCCCCGTTCGAGACCTTCAGAGTTAGAAAGCGACGGGTACCCTGATTCCATAGGTACCCTGAACTCCCTAATCTGCCAAGTATTGGTTAAGTTAGGCTTGTCGAGTTCCGACATGCTACTTAGAAACCAAATTGGGATGGCAACTTTGATCGGATTGGTGATCACCGGTTATTCCCATCGTGAAGCAACTCGATCGCCAGCTATTATTATCACCTGATCCATCACGTCCGCGCGTCCCGTACAAAGCCCCCACAACAATGTCCACAATAGCCGCTACTGGCCCTTCCGACCGCTCGGGCGTAAAGGTTAGGATCAGTTAATTATCCCTGATTATAACGAGACCTCGTGGATGCCTAACCAGCCATGGTAAACCTTCATAACCCATTCAATTTGGGAGCAGAGTGTTAACCAGTAGGTGTGTGTTCCGGTTAACTATCTCTTTTGAACAGTCAGTTAGGGTGTCCCAACGAGTATTATCTCGGTTACTATCTGGGACCTAATGTTAACCTTAGATACCCATGTAATTGAGTAATAGTATAAAATCACAAAATTCCAGCGATTCCAACTATGGCCCAATTCACGGCGTATCAGCGTAGCACGCTCGGAGACCTCACAACGCACAACCTCTCAACTCCGACCTTTTTTTTTTTGAGGTGTGTCATTATATTTGAAAATAGCAATAAAAGTTGAAAAGTACTGAAAAAGTTCTAAAATTTTCATCTACTTTTTCAGTGAATAATTTTTGCAAAAAGTAAAACATTTTTCCACCAATCATATTTGTCAAGCATGAAATGTATGGCATTACAGATGTTGCATAAATCAAATCAAAAAAAACTTTTAGTTCCAAAAACTTTTTTTGCTCAAAGTTCAGAAACCTCCTATACTACATCCCAGTATACTATGAAGGTATAGTGTGCATGATCTCAAAGGAATAGCATTGTATTTGAGCTGAACAAGCGTAAAATGCAACTTCGGATTAGTGGGCTGATCAGCTGAATGCACAGCCGTCCGACATGTCAATCATCAACTGCTCCAATCCTTCTTTGCTCAACACTGCCACCATGAACCAACCTCCAAGCTTGCATGAAGCAGTGTATTTTGACAGATCTCAGGCTTCTCCAGGCCGGGTAAGTGTACATATTGACTTGATGTTGACTTCCACCTGTCTCTCTGCTGTTTTTTTCCCTCTTTGCCATTCCCATCCAAGTGTGCAGCCACTTGTTCATATTCAAGATACAGAAGCTAGCCAGAACTGCTAATTATATTTTCAGACTGCTTACTGTAGGGTTGGGATCTTTGGCAATTTTTTCAGCATCTCTTTTTGCCTCTTGTTCTATTGCCCTAGGGCTGTGCGCCGTACCCATCACGCCAGTTCAATGGATTCCAGTGACAGGTAGCCAACCATTCCACCGAGGCCTAGAAATATTTACTGACAGGACGGCAACGGGATGGTTTTTTGAGGGTGATGGCCGTTGGCCATGCTTGACAGGCGACGGTTCTGAATAGTGCTGGCAAGGTCCGGTTCAGGAATTGGTTCAAACCTGAACCTAACCTGAACCAAACCTGAACTGAACCTGCATTCAATGTTCAGGTTCAGCACTGGCCTGAACCCAACACCAGGTTCAGGTTCGGCATCAGGAGTTGCAAGGCATTCGAACACAGAACCTGAAATTGAACCGGTGGGGACTTTTTTGGTCTATTTTATCTCAGTTTTGTTGATATTGTGGCTGTTTGAGTAGAGAGAGCTGTAAGGTATACTGTAAAGTACTCAACTGTCACATTCAGCATCCTCATTAACCCACACTTTGTGGAATCTCACTGAACTTTGAATGCAATGATGACATCATGTGACTTCCGGAGCGAGGGAAATTCTTCTGAAACTGAATTTGTGATTCCACAGGGCATCCATCTACAATGTGTTATAGGACTTAGATGCTTCATCTGAAGGTCATACAGTTTTTTGGTGCTCCAAAAACTACTTCTGGAGGGTTGGTATTTTTTAGCATGTTCAAACTTGAACTGAACCTGAATGTGCATTCAGGTTTGAGGTTTGGAGAGTTGCTGAACTGAACGCAAGGTTCAGGTTCAGCATTCGGCCAGAAAGGCCCTGAACCTGAACCAAACTGAACTTTGCCACCACTAGTTCTGAAGACAATTCAGACCTGAATCTTCGCATATTTGGATGAATTGTTGTCTTTCAGCAACAGTTTAGCGGTTTTTGTCGTGAAGTCCATAAGTACGAGATGGCATTTTGATGCAGCGGCTTTGCCTGCCTTGGGCGTTTTGGTGGTGGCCATTAGGAAAGAAGGGAGCATCCAGGTCTACACATCAAAAAAAAAAAAAAAAAATCAAGTCAGGCGGAAACACTGCAATGCATCCAGCCCCAATTCCACAGATGTTGAGGAAGTGAAGGGAATGCAACAAGGAGAGATGACTCAGGCAACAGGAACATTGATGTGGCTGTGATGTGATCCGTGGTTCACGGAATTCATTCCGATGGATTTGTTCCGGGCCGTTTTGGCTCAATTCTTTCAAGGATAGGTGTCCCATATTTGCAAAGTATGCTGGGATGTAATATAGAGGCATTCTGAGTTTTGAAGAAACAAAAACCGAGAAAAAGTTCATGATTCGAATTATGCAACATCTGTAATGCCATAGAAATGTAGCTTATCAGGAAAGAATATTTCACACTGAACTTGGAAATGAACATGGTACATTGTCAGTTTTTTGAATTCCTGCACAGTATTTTCCTACTTCTGAACAATATTTTGGTTTGTGTTGAACATGGAATATTCAATTGAGCTGCAGGTGCAGATTTCTCAGAAATATGTCAAACCTATGCTGTATTTTTCTCCTAAATCCATTCCATTTTAAAATGCATGCAATTAAAACAAGTCATTACGAATAAGTCTAGCAGCAATAAGAGCTTCCATCCATAAATTAGTAGCAGCATCATCTTCAACTGCCCCAGCCAGGTGGCCCACAGCATTGTCCAGCAGTTGCAGCTCTGCATCAGTGAAAGGCCCCACAGGCGGTTCAACAGATATCTCATTGAGCCTCGCTGGTGGACCACTGTGACCAACCCAAGAAGTCGAGCCCTCATCTGAAGGGTTGTTGTCCTGTCGTGATTCCAGCACAGCATCATCATTTAGTGCCTCCCAGTCAACACCAAACACCTCTAGTTCCTCTGTCGTCATCAGATCTGTTCCCCGTACACCATGAACATGCATGTCAAACCCAAACATGTCTGCAGGGCTGCGGTTCGGTCCATCACGGATGCGGATCTGGTGCTGGTTCCAGGCCTCAAGAAAAAAACGAAGCTGTTCATTGATCTGGTGCAAGAACAGGTAATGCAGAAGCCAGATGTGGCATGCATTGTTGATATCGAGTCCATGGCGGACCTCCAAGAGGGTGAAGAGATCGGCCCAGGTCGCACCTATTTGAGCTGTGATGTCGGCCCATAGATGTTCTATCCGCACATTGTGCACACTCCTGGTACATGTTGCATGAAGATCAAGTATATCACTCCATTAGAAACAAATCTGACCTTCCCCAGATATATGATCCACGTCCCTCCCCATGGATGGCTTCCATGTATGCTGCAACAAGAAGATTCTCAACACCATGATCCCCACGAAGACGGGATGGTATCCCATAGATGGCTGCAGCAGCAAGAAACAGGTCAAGTACTGTTTGCCCGCGGTTGTTGTTGCTGGCTAAAAGACCGGTGATAAGCCTGGAATACCCATCAATAAATCCGTGTATGACAATCCACCAGCGGATAAGTCCTGGAAATGAAAATCATCAGCAAAAAGTTAAAGCAAGGTTTAACAGAGAACAAACCATGTTGGCCATCATGATGCCAGAGAGAATTAGGTCCTGGAACATGGTATGTGCGACGACGAATGGTGATCCGCTGAAAGACTCGTTGAACAGGATCTACCCGAATTAATGCCTGCCGGATTCTTTCTCTCGGTACATGATGGCCGAGACGACGGAGCATTCCATCAAACATGGTTATACCAGCTCTCCGATAGTGGGTGCGGAGGCGAATCAATAGACCATCAAGCTCATCGTCTGATATTTCCGATAGAGGACCGGTGAATGAAGATACAAGCGGAGCAGTGGGCACTTGTGATTGCTCGGGATCAATTAGGTACTCCGCCCCGCCCTCGGAAGGGAGAGTTGAAGGCTCATTGAAGGCTGCTAGTGTGGATGGCTGTTGGCGAGGCCTGGCAATGCCGTGCTCCAGGAGGGCCTGTCGCACTACAGTCCGACTGAGCCCAAGAAAGCGAGCAATGCTTGCTGTGGATCTCAGGGAATATGCCCATCGTAAAAAGTCAGGGTCAATTGCAACAGCAGGTCGTCCAGGGGCCCCAGTATGAATGGTTTCAACCACGGTGGGACGGCCACGATGAGACTGATCCACTGCCCGCTGGTACTCCAACCGCACATCGTTCTGCATGGTGGCCACATTTTGTAAAATCAGGTTGCGTTCATCATCGGAAAATATAGTGGAGTGCTGTTAATCCAGGTGAGTCTGAATAAAGTAGCCTGTTCGGCACTGACTTCATTAACGAGACCAATGTACTGATCCAGGTCGTCACCCAGCCTCCACAGCACAACCGCATCGGTAGGATTTACAACGGCTTCATGTACGGCATGCTCATATCGGCGATAGTGGGCTCGGAATGCATTCAAGAGCTCCTCCAATGCAGGACCAGCGACGGACATGGGAGCCTATGTGAAAGATTGCCAGTGGTCGGTCCGGATTCCGGGGTGCGAAGATAGGTTTGGAAAACAGCTCCAAACAAATTAAACTTCTCAACTTTCTTGCATTTTGAGGCCGCCAGTATGGCGGCTTCAAGTGCTCAAGAGGTCGTTTCATGCACGGTGGTAACCCTCTCAAACTCGGGAACCACCCCCCAAGTCCATTCTCACACCTTTCTCGATCTAATGGTGCCGTCTTTGTCCCTCACAGTGTGTCCTCATACTGCAGTCCAGGCGATAGATACGGCTGCACTTCTGTGCTCTATTGTATCATCCAGGTGTCTCATTGAGCAAGACACGATCCCCACCCCCTTTATTCACGCTTTTGATGAGTCCCGATCTGTACCCCCAAATCCGTCTCCGTACGACCCGTATCCCAATTTTCGATGAACGAATGGGTAATCCATCCTATGGAAACCGAGGCTTAGGCCTTCTTTCAAGTTTCCTCGGCACCATTTACCCCCCCCACCATAAAAATCACTGCAATAGACCATCAGGGCGAATGGGCTTTGCCAGAGGTTATCGCGTCCAAAAACCTGTGGATGACACTTGGTGTCCGGCTACCTTTTCATTTTATCATCATATTATCACGAGACGAAACTTTCCCTTTGTCACCTCCAACTTCGCCAACCTCTTCTCGACAGCCATTACTGGATAATCCTTTCCCCCACTCTGCATCTCTGCCGGTCTTGCAGATTGACCCCTCTGACCTATTCACAAATATTGACTTGGACAGTTTGTTTCCGTGCCTTCTCAGGTTAGCTTTGATTTTCTTTATATTTCCGATTTTCAATCTGAAGTTCGATGACTCTAGAACCGCTTTCACAGGATCTGTACCCCATGACACCAGGACCCGATGGCACAGACGTAACCCTTGTCTTCCCCCCAGAAAACTCCCCTTCGCCCATAGATCCCGACAGCATTCTTGCCGATGATTACCGCCTCCTTCTGGTGCCCGATATGCTCCTCACCGAGGTTCTACACATTGCCGGTATCTCTCTCGAGGAGCAGAACCTTGCGTACTGTAATACCACCCCTGGCAGACAGTTGTGGTCCCTGTTCCAGAACCACAGGTCCATGGCTGGTGTCCTCGGGGTACTTGGACTGGCAAGCGACCAGGCTGAATATAGCATTCAATACAAGGGAGGCCTTCGCCTCAGTACAGACAAGGTGCTGGACCACTTGGGCTGGTGTCCACGGTCATTTGTCCGCAAATCAAAGTCATACCACTATGCACGCCAATCTGTCCTGGAATGGACCTGGCACGGTACCGTTCCATCTTCCAAACCGGCCACCGTCGCTTTGAAAGCCGTCAGGAAGGATTATTTTGCGTGGATTGGCCTTGTTGCTATGTTCGGCCAAAATGGATTTTGTGAGCGGCCAAGCCCTCCACAGGGACACGGTCCCTGCGGGTGAATCCGAAATCGCGGCGGCGAAGCTCTCCCAAAACTGGGTCTATAATCTCAGGAAGCACGTTGCACGGCTGCACCCCACTTACATTCGCCTCCGTGTCCACCAACGTCGTTAAATCTGATCCATTTTCTTCTCCGCGTCTTCTTTACTTATTGCTCTGTTATTCTGCTGGCTTCTTACATGTTTTTCTTTGCTCTTTCTACTAAACATTTGAATATTTACACTCCTCGATTTCGGCATTCACTTGTACATATAATTCAGTCTGCAATATCTCAATGTAACTTATATTTGCTGCTCCACTACTACTGTACTGTACAACACATGCTCCCCAAACCCTCCTACTAGTTATATATTCGACATACAATTTACTGTACTACTAATTTCACAGCCACGTATGACACTTAACCCATCGAAGGTAAATACAAGGTAAAGAGTTGCGGTAAATGGAATCGGGTTCGAGGCCGCACGAGCGAGGGTGGGAGAACTCTTGCGCTATGCACTGGATCCGCAGTGTTGTCGACGACGCTGCCGATCGATCAGCATTTCGCCATCAGGGGCAAATCAATCCATTGATGGGATTTGCGAGGACGCAGGCTTGACAGAGCGGTAGATGCGGCGCGGATACTCGAACGCCATCCCAAGCGCTGTGAGCATGACTTTTAGTGCTTGTCCATGCGAAAGTACCGGGTGGCGTCCGTGCTGGTCGCTCCTTGACAAAGTGCATTCCGTGGAGACAGCGCACCGAGTGCAAAACAGGGAACAGGGTGTACCCATAGCTCTGTGATGGCGATGTCTCCCCCCGGCATGCGCGGCTGCTGCTCGTAGCCCGTACGGTAGAACGTCGTGAGGAGGTTGCTCTGCCCGTGGGCACGCCGTGAAAGATGAAAGCCCCGCCGCCGATGTACAGTGGGGAGCGGGTGGGAGCGACACCGTGCTTGCATGTCGAGCCGTGGCTGTGGGCAGCAGCTGGCTTTTCGGCTAGCTCCATGCGATGCGTAGGTGGGTGTGAGCCACGCGGCGTCGATTTCATAGTCGATGTCGACTAGGACGCAGGAAAGAAAAGAGTAGAAGAAGCGAAGACATTAGCGCAAGATACTAAGCAAATCAGATGGGGCATACGCACCTATAACTTCGAAGACTGGTCCTAGGACTTGGCGTGAGGCCTGTGAGGGCGTACCCGGCCGTAGGAAACAGCGGCTTGGAGAGATGCATGCGAGCTCGTATCGTATTCGACCGCATGACAGCGAGCAGAGCGAACACGGCGTGATCGGGGAGTAGGTGGGCACGGGCCAGCTGCAGAGGCAGAGAAAATTAGCGGTCACACGAATTAGGTACAAGATAGGTGCAACGATACCTTGCCGTCAGAATCCATCCCACCCTGCCAGCCCCGAGTGGAGATGAGGCATAGCAGTACTCTACTGCCTGCCTGAAGGCATCTAGAGGCAGAGTGTCCACGCCCGAGCGTAGACAATGTTGAGTTGCGCGCGGGCTGCGAGCTCGCAGCATCGGAGTGAGGTCGATATTCCGCCTCGGGATCAGATTCGTCTCGGCGGTGACTCACTGTGTGCAACACGTACGTACCGTTAGCCAGCACAAAGGGGAAAAGGAGGAAAGGGATGCACCTTAGTGAGTTCTGCTACAAACTTCATGCGAATGCCCGTGATTCGCCCGAACAGAAAGACGTCGCAGAAGTCGATGGATCAAAGGTCGCGGGCGCAGAGGGTGTTGTGGCGGCAAAGAGAAAGGTGGTAGCCTGTCGCCACGTATTCGATGGCGTGAGAGCCGGCGACGCGAAGGCGGCGATGGGCGATCGGATCGCATTCCGCCCGCTGGCAGCGTCTACTCGCAACGGCGAAGGCGATGAGTATCGGGCGCGCGAAGGTCAGGGGCAAGAGAGATAGGCGTCCCGCCACGTTGAGGATCCATCGTTGTGCCATAGTTGCACCGCTGAGACTCGCGCCGAGGACGCCTGTAGAGATGACATGATTAGCAGTGGCACAGCCGTTGTAGGGAAAGCAGAACATACCTTCGAATGTTCGCAATACTCTCTGCATAATTTCAGCCACAGTGGCGTCCTTGAATAACTGTGGAGGGGGAGAGAAAAAATGGAAAAATGGTTAGCGGAGAACGAAGGGAAAGATTGGAAAGGGAAGAATAATAGAGACAAGTACCTTTTGCCCACGTTCCCGAGGAAAGAGGACAGCGCAACGACGCTGCTTGACACAAAAGTCGTGGATGTGGAGGAGGAATAGTCGCCGGTGTGCTGGTGGTGGAATGCGCGAGTATTGCTCAAGGAGACGGCGTCATTGATCTGTTGCAAAAGCGGAAACAGAATCATTAGCATAGAAAAGCGGGAAAATGGGAAGGTACATACATCATCCACGACCGCAGAGCCGCAAACGCATTTTTCGAGCGTAACAAGGACGCGTCCACGTCGTGTGCAAAACCACGACCAGAGCATCGACATAAGGCGGAGGCTGCGTCATGTCTTAAAGAAACCTTCAAGAAACCACTGGCCCGCTGCTCTAGTGCGGCGTCTCTGAACGGCTGTAACAGGGAAAATAATGGTCAGCGGGGCACTAAGGCAAAAAATTGGAAAGAGACGAGATAAAGAGACGCACCTTTTGCCTCGTCGATCCAGAAACAGAGGTGTCATGGTGGCAAGGAAAGAGGCGTCGTCACGTATTCGACCGCGTGGGAGCAGCGGCAGAGCGAACACGGTGACTGGGTGTTTGGATCGTGTTCCGCATGCTGGCAGCACCGGCGAAGGCGGCAAATATGGGGCAGTCGGCGCAAACATCGCAGGAAGAAAAAAGAGAGGGGCCTGTCCCATGCGCAGACACGGGTGACATGTGACGGCAAGGCGAAGCGCTGGAAGAGTGCAAATGAATGAGCTAGTGTAAAAAAAGAGCGAAAATTTGAAGCAATTCCTACCTTAATATTGCGGCGCCGTGAATGGGTCATATAGAGACATTTATCCTCCCATCCCTGACTGGCATAGGACACTGGAGGTTTGTGCTCGTGGTCGACAACACCGATCTAGTTTCAATGCGGCGGGAAGGGGTCTTGGGCGCGTAAGGCTAAGTTAAGAAGTACAAGAAAGAGTTCTGGCCACTTGCAGCTGAATCCTATTGCAATTGGATAGGCAGAGGCACAGTTGTGGGCCAGGAACACGTATTGCAGTGAGGAGGAGCGCAAAGGAATGATTTCCTTTTTCGGACATCAACAAACCTTTCTTCCCATCCGCCAACAAGTCGCGTCGCGTTTACACGTTTGCCCTCAACATAACGCCGTGAGACCTGTGACTGGACGCGTCAAGAATTCACGGACGTCTGTGAATTTCGCTGGGGCTCAAATCTCTGCCAATAGTAAATACTCCCGTTGCCGTACGTGCGAGTTGTTAAGGGGCGTCGTTTTCGAGATCCCTACCGAGAAAATTGGTCTCTCGTTCTCGATGGGTATGGTCATTGAGCCGCTCCAAAAGCTATCTTGGCGCTTTCGTTTACAATGCTGTCTTGTGCTTTTGCTGACGTGCCTCTCAGGCAGGTTTCAGCCACAACGCACCCGTGTACTTGTAATTTGGAGCGATTGTCTTATCTCAAATATGATACTGGATACTGTGTGCTACCCCGACCTTGCATATCTACGTACCAACCAATTATATACTTTTTTTCGCTGCTGCTGATCTTTCAGGTATTCCACGAAGCGAGCCATGCCCGCTGTTTCCGCACTTCTTGTTCGTGCTCTGGGTTGAGCACCGGCTTTCGCTAATCCGGCCGTCTGGTAGCTCCCAGTGTTGTCGCCGCTGTCTCCTCGCATTTTCTCTTTGCTGCCTCACCTGCATTATATTTCTTGGCACTCGCATCTTCTCCGTGGCATCACCATGCAATTGTATTTTACAACACCACTGCATCCCGCACAACATCGGACTTCATACCCCGCACTCTTCGTCACTGCGCGTTACTTATTATCTCTTCCACCCTGGTGTATTAATTGTCTTTCTTCTTACGTCCTCACACACTGAATTTCTTCTCATCGCATCTTAGGCTTTTTGTCGCATATCTAATGTATCTTAGCTACTCATTATATTTATACCACTGTCCTCACCGTCGATACATATGCAGTATATACTAGAAAAGCCAATAGAAAGTTGACAAATGCTCAAAATTAAAATAAAAAAAACACTACACTCTCTCAGATGCAAGCCAGTTTCAGCAAGAATCTCGCACCCGTTCCATGCCGGGGTCTCACACCTCGGGCGCTAAGTGGAACAGCTGCCGCTTCCCTGCTACACGGCCCATGGCGCACGCAGCGTACCACCCCGCGCGCGCGAGTGGACCGATCGACTGAGACATCTAGCGAGTAAATTGGCCAGCATTATGCTCCATTATTTCTCAAGTCGATAATCGGTGTATTCATTGCAAATCGAAATTAATTTCAAGTATCATTCAAAAGCAGTCGCAACGAGTTTATTCAATCAAGTGGGCATAGTAGGGTACAAGATTACAAATGATGAAGACGAAAATTCAAATGAGATTGTGCCGTCCAATTCCAAGTAGGCACTGCCGCAGCATCCAAAAATCGAAAGCCTCTTGGAAGTCAGCGGGTTCGGACTCTGGGCTGTACCGTCCCTGGGCAAGGTGGAGAACATAATCGACAGGGTACATCACCGTACGAACGCAGGTGCGAAAGAGGAATGTCCCGTTTGCTGCCAGTCTTTCACGGTTGGCGGGAATTGCGTCATATTGGGAGTCGTCGGTGGCAACAGGACCGAACTAAAGGAGAATCAGTAGGAAATAGAAAGCGAATTGAAATGGACTCACAAAAATGCGGCCTTGAGTGGGGTTGATGAAGGGCGAGCCGGTGGCAGCCCAAACAAGTGCTTGAGAGCGAAATCCGGGAGTGTCGATGCGCGAGAGATCAACGATGGGATGGAAGGCACCTCTTGCAGCTTGAAACTGCACTGGGCACGGGGTGCCAGTGCCACGGAGAAACCGCTCCACGAGCATGTTGAACGTGAGGGTAATATCACCGGTGTGCTCGCGGAGTGCTGCGATCCAGGTATTAAGTAAGGGTGGGGCAATGGGCTGGATGTTGGGAAGCACAGAGTCGGCTGACGATATGTAGGACGTGGCGATGAGAGAGAAGAACGCGTCAGAGCCACCCTCAAAATTTCGGATGGCCTGGAATTATCAGTAATGTACGTCGAGAAGGGTCATAGAAACCTACCTCGCCCAGATTAAATCCATTTCTGCATGGGAGAAGGAAGCCTTCGGCGAAGCTCTTGAGCTCCGGGTGGTCGAAGGTGGTGTCTGCGAGAGTTGGCCTGAAGAGCAGCACAACACCCAGGCTTAGATGTGTGGCTAGATCGCGGGGTTGGAAAGCCGATGCCTAGAGTACATATGTTAGTTGGAGATAAGGTGAGGGAGCAGCAGCGCACTTCGACATTGAGGTAGGTAATGAGGTGGGACTGGAAGGGCGTCAGATCGTCGTCGGGGCCCATGGCATGGAACTCGAGAAGTTGAAGGCGGAGCTCGCTGAACCACTCGCTGATGAAAGAAGGAGGAAGCGAGTGAAGATTGCCGCCATGTACGATATACTGGAAGATGGCGGGGCTGATGGGGGCCGGCGACTGTCCAAAAACCATGAGAAGGCCACAGATGGCACCGAGCCGCTTTGCTTCGGTGAGGCGCTGCGCTGGAACCGGAACGGAAGACGGAAACATTGTACGTAAGGTAAGAAAATCCCCCGCTCCCCTATGAAACCATGCAGGCTCCCGGTTCAAGTATCGGCGTAGAACCGTGTACATAACCTCCCGCTGGAGCCCTTCTCCAAGCGCATGATCAGTGCTCCTAAATTTTGATTAGGTGCTGCATCGAGGACCAGGAAGAAATTGCTTACAGCGAAAATGCCTGCTCGGGGACCAAAAAATCGGTATAATCACCTCTTCGGCCCGCGGCATCGAGTAGGTGGCTGAAATGATCAGCAGCGCCGTCGACATCCCGTCCGCGCACCCGGAGCACATGAAGTTCACGGTTGGGCAGCCCACGCGTTGCTGCCTGAAAGACAGTGTTGAGGAACCGGTGGTCGCTGTACTCGCAGGTTGAATGGGCGTCGAAGGTGGAATTTTCGTCCCATATGGAAGCCGGGAGGGGCATGGCGATGAAGACATTGACAGGGGTGATCGGACGGGTCGGAGGGAGCGGTGGCGAGCGACGCGCAAAGATCTGGGCATGCTGACTGGCGCTGGTGGCGCGTGTGGCCCGCCCGGTGCTGGGACCTGCGGTCTGCACTACAGGTGCGCGATTCAAGCGGGCGGGCTGTATTATATGAGTTATAGGGCTGTATAGACAATAGTACAAATAGACAACTCACCCAAAGCTGCCTCGCAACTTCTTCTCCATCGTCTGTAGACTCCCCGCCAGACGTCTCCTCCAAGTCCGACCCCATGCCATCGGCATCACGCGGAAAGAGAGAATATATGCGATTAGATATGCAGGTGTGCCGGCGGCCGTTGCCAAGACTAACGAGCGGGAAGGCCATCACAGCTAAGAAACAGGTTAGTTCTAGAAAATGACGAGAAAAAAAATGCATACCAAGGCGAATGATGAACCGCCCATCTGCAATACACACGTCGCCTGCAAAGCGGTTGCGATCAGCCGCAAGGTTACCGATGGTCATGTCGGCAACGATGGGCTGGACGCGAGCTCGAACTTGATTATGGTAAACACGGCCTTTGGAGATTAACGCAAGCGGCTGGAGGGTGGTGATCGCAGCACCAGTGCCGGCCCGTCGCGCAGCGTGGAAGGTGTATGCTGAGGCCGATGCAGCCATGTCGGCGACAACTCTCGCTAGCAGCTCATTGACAAGCATACTTAGAGGGAGTTCGTAGCGATACGCCAACTGATTGGCTTCGAGATGATCGAGGAAGTCGGTGGCGAGAAGACGGTAGACGTAGTAGGTTTGGTCGGGGGCCTCAGGGTCCTGCCAAAAACATGAGTGAGAAGAGAGAGAGAGCCTTGTGGAGCGGCACTCACATGGGGCGGGTAGACAAGAACCTGCACTCGAAGGGTCGGAACGGCGGCACCATCCACAAAGCACTGGTCAATTTGGGGCCGACGGACGAGGGAGGGTGGGTGTCTGGCTGCACCTCGCGGCCGCCTGCGCACCAAGCTAGGGCCTCGGGGGAGCACTGCGTTGGCAGAGAGTATGCGCTCCTGGTTTGCGTGTCCAGTGTTTAATGTCGCGGCAGATGGAGCCAGAGTAGACATGCCCAAAAAGGGCTGGTATGAGGAGGGCGCCATGAGTGGAGCGGGTGCAGACCGAGGGGTCTGGTAGCGGTGTATAATGGGGGCTGGAAGAGATTAGTACGTTAAGAGCGGCAGAGGAAATCCACACGTACTCTCGGGGACTTGTCTGTGTGGTTCCCCCTGTCTGCGCTACTGGTGTCGAATTGGTCGCTGGCTGCGGGTCCACGGGAGTTACCGGGGGCGCAACTGGAAGAATTGGCGTTGAGCTCAGAGGGGCTGCTTGTTGACGGAACTGGCGCATAAATTGTAGGAGTTCACGGAGTTCTTGAGGCGAAAGAGGCTTGAAGAGATAATTAGGATGGAATTGAGACATATGCTTGAGACACTGACATCCATATCGATTGTCTTTTGCTGCCTGTTCGGTGGGAAAGGCGGGGGGAAATACACTGGGGCACAGAGGAGAAGTCGCCTCTCAAATACTCTGGTAGCTGTGGTATTGCATCCCCGACGTCGTCCTCGATGACTCTTGCCATGGGTCGACGGATTCCTCTGCTTGTGGTTCATGATGGAGCGTGGTAAAGGGAGACTTCCCAATTGGGCGAATCATGGCCAATTGCACCCGAACATCTCCTACGGTTCGGGTGAACTATGGTTTGTAACGCAATATGAAATGACTAGTGAACATGAAATTGTGGTTGAGGGTTGGGACATGGACCAGAGGGTAAGCATCTGGACCTATAGGATAGAAACCAAAATAAGTGTGGTGTTGGATGTAAAACCCAGCACAAAACGTGTGAATAAACGACGATAAATAATGCCATAGCGATGGACGAGACAGTAACCAACAGTGTAAGTATCGCATCATCTTCCGGTTTGGCTAATCTTCATTGGGCCAATTCCTGGCCGAAAAGGAACGGGCTCCATGAGATTCTGAAAGATTCTCGACAAGTTCCGCTATTCGACGCTGGATTTTGTTTGAGTGAGCTTTTGGTTTTTCTGGTATTCGAAGCCAGGCATTCCCGCACCTGTAAGATACCGACCCTTAGTGATCGCGTCGGTTTCCTAAGCATACCGTGGTCCCGCTATTGGATCCGATATTTCACCGTATTAGAAATAAACATTGTTACACTGTCGGGAGTCGAGCCGTCCCAAATGTGACGCGGTGCCATAAACAAGACACTGAAAAGATGCAATAAAGCCTGTGCATCTTCTTACACGACACAATTAAGGTTGGTAGAGATGTACTTCAGTGGGGCTGCGCCAGTGAGGACGGCTTGATGAATTTCCTCAAGAAGCTGTCCCAATTTATTTTCTTTCTTCCTGTCTTGTTTTAAGCAGCATTTTCGGTAAAACGTAAGTTGCATATAGCGGTGAAACAAGATGGTTCAATATATCAATGATTTTCTGAGTGGTCATTCAGTTCATTCCATAAGATGAGTACCCCTTGATTCTGTTCTGATACCATTGACAAAATCTAAAAACAGCACTGAAATATCCCAGGGTCCAGTGGCTAAAAGGCTGGCATCGCTAGAGACTCGCACCCCGGTGACGCCACCATCAAGATGCCTACCCAATTCAGCGGCTCTCAACTTCGACTCAACGCAATAACAACGGGGTTGGCTGCTACTGCAGATACCCTAGAAGTTCTTGCCAATAGCTTGCAGAGCCCTTTCTTAGAGCCAATTTCTAACACAACTCGATCTCTGTTGATAAATATTGAGGTGGATCATTCCGGAGTCCTATTCAGTTGCAGCATGAATCTTATAGAACAATCCAGACTGTTCGACAAAACAAAAGCAACTGTATCGAGTTAATGGAGCAGACACATGAATTGCTCAATGCCATCATTATCATTTATGTCAGGTCACATACGGATGGCCAATTGCCGCCAAGCATACTGGGCCAAATTGGTGCCTTCACAGAGTCCGTCCTTCACACAAGCACTTTTTGTGATCCTGACTTGTGTTATTCAGGACCCTCCACAAAATCCATACCTTTGTTGAGGCTCAGCAAAATGGCAGCAAAATCAAGCATTTCTTCCGCCAGGGTGACATGATTACCTTGCTGAGAGATTGCCGTGCCGGACTGAAAATGGGACTGGAATTTTTCAAGGTCATTCTCCCTGATTTCCGTATCGCATTTGATTGAGGAGTATATTGTGCAGATCAGAAGCGGTGAAGTGGCCATGGATATTATAGAAATGCAACAAGATGCAGAGCAGAGACACCAGGAAGTCCTTAGAATGATTGAGGACCTCTCGCTTTTGCAGAGTTCTGAGAAGGCATCTATGGCATGGAAATCTGCCAGTACAGCTGAAACCATTCTGACCATTTTCTCAGATCAACAGTGTTTATTCTGGGTTTCACACCAGGTATGCTATTGCAGTTGTGGGTCTCAATGAAATGATTCAACTTTCGGGTTAAGCTCCAACTCAATCTCGATGCTGCCTTCTGAGCCTAAGATATTCCATGGCCGGGAGTCAGAAGTATCCGAAATTCTTAACCTTTTGGAGAATGAAACTCCCAGAATAGCAATTTTAGGAACTGGTGGGATGGGAAAGACAAGTCTTGCAAGGGCGGTTGTCCATCATCAGAAGACTGTTGCCCAATACGGGGAACATCGCTTTTTCATTGCCTGTGACTCAGCAGCAAACAAGGTTGAACTTGCAGCACTCATTGGAGCCCATCTAGGACTCAAGCCAAGCAAGGATCTTTCTCAGCCAGTTGTTCAACATTTGTGCAGTGGCCCACCTGTTCTCTTGATTCTGGATAACCTGGAAACAGTGTGGGAGCCAGAAGAGACTCGTTATGATATTGAAGACTTTTTGGCCCTGATCACTGATGTAGGGCATCTGGCATTGATGGTAGGTGTCAGTTGACTGAATGATGACACTTCTGATTGAAGCCCAGATCACAATGCGAGGAGCGGAAAGGCCAGCCAAAGTGCAGTGGAGTAGGCCATTCCTCGCACCTCTGAGTCCTCTAGAATATGAGGCTGCCCTCTTGACATTCATTGATATTGCTGAGGACCATCATGACCCAGAGGAGGTGTACAGGGTCCTTTCCCTAACAGACAACATGCCTCTTGCAATCAATCTCATTGCAAATTCTGTGGATCTTGAGGGATGCTCTAATGTATTATCCCGCTGGGAGAAAGAGAAAACATCGCTGATATCTGAGGGCTATGACAAAAAATCCAATTTGGACTTGTCAATTGCGCTCTCTCTATCTAGTCCCAGAATTGGTTCCGTCCCACATGCACAACTGCTTTTGAGCCTCCTGTCTATCCTTCCAGATGGCCTTTCTGATGTTGAGCTTATCCAAAGCAGAATTCCCATTGATAATATTTTGGCTTGCCAAACAGCATTAATCCGAACTGCTCTGGCCTACAGGGATGGACAACAACGACTCAAAACCTTGGTGCCAATCAGAGAATATATGCTGAGGAGCAACCCCCCTGCAGATAATCTTACTGGGTCACTGCTCAAGTACTTTCAGGAGCTCCTTGCAGTTCATAGGAATTACAAAGGAACTCAAATGAGTTCTGCAACAGTCCGACAAATGTCATTGAATCTGGCCAATGTCCAGAATATCCTTCGAAATAGACTTCATCCAAAGCAGCCAGACCTCAAGGACAGTATCACTTGTACCTTGCTTCTGAATTCCTTCAGTCGAACTATTGGCCGAGGGACTATTCCTTTGCTTGACCAACTTCACACACTCACCCCACGCCCCTGTGACCACCAACTTGAGGCCTCTGTCATTACTGAAGTATTTGCATCACATCTCCACCATCCAATTTTGGATGCAGAGACACTTGTGGCAAGAGCTGTGGAACATTTCATGCAATTTGATGATCCCAGTCTTGAATGTATGCCCCTGATTTAAACCTTGTTTGGAGAAGCTGATATTATCTTTCTAGGTCAGTTTTATGGTTATCTTGCCCACTATTATCTGGAACACAGTCATGATTTTTCCACTGCCTGGAAACATTCTCAACATGCTGTATCCTTGGCAATGGCAACTGGAAATCATAAAGGACATTCAGATGCATTATCCATCCTTGCAATGATCAAATTGTATCATGGTGATTATGCTGATGCCCAAGTGCATGCAGCTGAAGCACAGAGGCTGGCAAGGATTTCTGCAAATTTATCCAATGAAGCAAGAGGACTATGCATTGAAGCTGTAAGCTGGACACAACTTGGCAACTACAAAAAGGGTGTGTTTCTTTGCAACAGGGCTAGGAATCTTGTGGCTCTTTGTGGAATGGCCCATACTGAATTAGATCATTCAATCATGAATCAGTTGGCAGAGATCCATGTGTCAAAATCAGAGTACAGTGAGGCACAAGATATACAGATCCAGATTCTTCAGGAAGCTCCACTAGTCAGGGACACACGTGTCCAGGCATTTGCATTGGTAAACCTTGCAAGCATTTATCTATGTGTGGGTATGTCAAAGGATGAAGTACAGAGTACCATTGATACAGCCAAATCAATCTTTGACAGTATACAAGAAAGAAGATTAACAATCTGTTATAATGCTATCCAGGCTACTCTCTATCTGAGAGAGGGGGATATTTTGCTGGCTAAAACACTGTTTTGTTCCACTCTTAATTCAGTTTGGGAGCAGGACCATGAAATGGTGGCCTGCTGTTTAGAGAAACTTGGTGATTGCAGTCGCTGGAGCACATCACAGCATGAAATGTCCACAACAACAGTGTTCCTTGTTCACTCCCTCAAGTTCAGAGATCAACTCAGAATACACAAGGCACTTAAATTCCTTGGTGATGTGTTCCTTGCTCAAGCTGATGAGAGCACAGCCATCCAACTTTACACAGTTGCATTGGAGGGGTTTACCAAAATGGATGTCCATTGTAGCAGAGCTGAATGCATGCTCCAGCTTGGAGAAATCTCAAAGGGACATGATGACTGTCTGCAGGCTGTTGAGTATTGGGACAGTGCCAGGCCACTGTTTGAACGGTCATTGCAGACCAAACAGGTTGAAGACATTGATGAACGGCTAGCAAGTGTTGGCCAAGATGTTCTTGAGCAGCACAGGAAAAGATTAACTTGCCACACAAAGGTCAATGCACTGGAGGATGCAGAGGATGAGCTGTGGGATATTGAGAGCCTGCAAGAGGACCTGGATGGAGTAGGATCAGCTGTCCCAGTAACTGTTTAGAACTCCAGAATTATGTCACATTGATGTTATTTATAAACCGACTCCAGTTTCTGCTAACTTAGATCAATTACCTTAGTCCTGGTCAATTTTCATTTTCAGAGGAAGTCTTTGGAGACTTACAGAATCATAGCGAGTTGATTGCAGGGTAAGGGAAGCGGCCGCGAGTGGTATATATAGGCCACGGGCCACTCACCCAACCAGACGATAGGCTGCAAGGGGCAAGGTAGTTGCCTGCGGACCATGTCAAAGCAGCGGAGAACAGTTATAGAGGAGCACTATGGAGAGAGAGTACATGTGGGGAGACGCGTCGCGTCCCTAGTGACAAACAGAGACACATAGAGTGGAGCAATGGGATTTATTCCATTGGACCGGAGTTCAGAGTGGGATTGTGGGTACAGACCAACAAGGAACGGACCCGCGGGCTCCCTTTGACAATAGCAGGATTATCCTAGAGGGCGGATTCAACTCTGCGCCCAGAGGTTCCAGGCCCGCGGTTGCAGACGGCAGCCCGCGGCACCTATCATATACCCAAATCAGGATGTGAGAACCATGTGAAGGGTTTCTCTTGGCCTGTGATGACGCATCAGATACGCATGGACATCTTTTGTTTTCTTTTGTTTTCACTCTCTGTTTTTCACATGTAAATCTATATTCCAGTAGTATAAATAGGGCTTGAGGACCCCGCAGAAAGCCAGTACACCACAGTGGACATTGTTGCGATTGTTCTCAGGCCAACTCGCGGCGAGTAGTATCTACCTCTGTTTGTAGTGTGTCTATAAATCGAAGTTTGGTTGTTGGCTCTAGTTCAGTTCAAGTTAAGAAGTTAAGCTTCACGTTGTCGACCCCGCAGGCGGTCTTCACGTACAAAAGAGAGGTTTACCTACCTGAGTGGGCTTGTTGCTTTGCATCTGCTTTGCTAGTTGCATCTGCGGTTGAGATTGCCCTTGGTAACCAACAGGAAGATCAGTTTGGTCACCAGCAAGGTGCTTAAGCCTTGAAGTAGAGTGAAAGGTACCTGTGGCAGGTTAAGCCAAGGTCTACAACGAGAATTGCTTGTTGTGAGAGATTGGAAGCAGGATCTGTGACCTCAATTAGAAAATTCGCTGTTGAAACCTTACAAACTCTGCCCTGACATTGACGAAACTATCTATTAGTCTTCCTCTCGTCTTGTATCCACCCAAAACCACATATATTACTCATTCATCAAGGCCACGGGGCATTGTTCTGTACAAATCCTGCATAGTTGAAGTGCCGCGGGCATTGTTGTCAGTCAGATTAGTGAAGATTTGTTATCACATTGGGTTTCAAAACCAGTAGTCGCATACTACGACTCGGACCTGAACTCACCAAGGGAGCGTGCTTGTTCTTTGGGAGTGATAGTAGTTGGTTGTGTGGTTGTTAGTTGTGGTGTTGTTAGCATCCAACAATAGTCGCATTTCTAGCTTATAGTTAAGTGCACCGTTTCATCTGGAGCCCACCGTAAGGGTCCAGTTTTGAAATTGTGAAACAAACCTTTGTCGAAAGGCAAACAACAGGTCCAAAAGGACATTAGCAGTGCGGGTGCAGTTAGAAGCAGTAAACTGTAGCCTGATCAATTAGACATCACATCTGAAAGATCGAATTCACCGGGCAAGAGGGGAAGATCAGGTAGACGCACACTTCTAGGAGAGATCCATTTGTCAGAGCATGCTCCCGAGGACACAATGGATAGATCCAGATGTTCGCTTATACCCGAGCCAGTATACTTCCCACCTTCCACAAAGACCTGAAACACTAGTAACTCCAGCAGAGGACGTTCTGCGGGAGGTACTACATCACGTCTAGACACTATAGACGTCAAGTCAGAAATAGAGGACGGACTACCGTTTAACCGCAGCTTCCCATCACCTGTTTCAGACATCCCAGAAGATAATCTGGACATGACTAAGGAGGGTGCTTCAAACTTGCCAGCCAGTCAGAACATAAATCCTGTTCCTGTAAACTCGGGACAGCAACCACCAGTGCAAAACATACCTGCACAAAATCCGGTTGTACCTCCAGTACAACCACCAGTAGTTCCAGTCATTGCACAGCTGAATAAAATGCCAGCCTCTTTTGATGCATCCAAACTGCTGTCCAGCTTTGGCAAAAATGCCCTACAGTTCGATGGGAAACCAGACAACTTGGCTTGGTACATGAATGCTATAGAGGAGGTCATCTTGAAGACAAATGCGATGACAGATGAAAAGAAGAAGTGGATTGCGATGAATTTCTGTGAACCATCTGTGAAGCATCAGTGGGAAGCTATGGAGACCGCGGGCGCACCACACATGGGAGGAGTTCAAGGAAGAGATCGAGGATATGTATCCTGAGTACTGCGAAGTGGAAAAAGGATCAGTCCCAGGACTAGAGAAACTGTCCTCCAAAAGTCAAAAAAGCCAGTCAAAGTAACTGACTATAAGGGCCTTCAAGCCTGGATTAGACTTTACAAAGGCATGATCAAGCAGTTGATGGAACCAAAGCCTAGCATATCCAACCGTGAAGCGGCAAATGGATTTCTCTGCGGGCTGATGGAAGAACTTGCCGATAGGATTAAACAACACATGTTGCCTAGGCTGCGGGAGGTTCAACCCTCGTATATCAGAGCAAAAGCTGAATTCGAGAAGGCCAATCCTGGTTCAGTATATATTGCGCCAGCTGTAGACAAGGAAGACAGATATGTTTGGTCAGATCTCATTGCGGCAGCTGCGAAAATCTGCGAAGATGAAGCTACAACCTTTTATGGGCTGGAGATAGCATCATCGTCAGAAGGCAAGAAGAGTACAGTGATGTTTCAGGGAGGCGGGGCTGACAGTGACTGGTCTGGACTGAAGCAATTGTCTGGCAGGATAGATAAAATAGAGGCCGTGGTGCAAGCCCAGAACCGAGTCCAAGCTGAGTTCTGAGAGACTTTTCCTAAGAAAATTACGGATAAGCTCGAAGAAACGATGGCTGGTCATATGGACAAGTTCACAGCAGACCAACATAAAGAGATGCAGCAGATTAAGACGTTGTTAGAGGCAGGCGCAAACCGCGGCCCTAACCAACCTTATTCTAGAGGACCGGATCAAGGGCCTCGTGCTGGACCTAGCTTTACTAGGGATAGAGCTGTAAAAGGGGGCTATCGCGACGAGTGCTATTACTGTTATGAACCTGGACATTTCATTGACAACTGTGAACACCGAAAGGAAGACATAGTCAGTGGTATTGTTAAAGCGGTGAATGGCAGAACCGTTCTGTACAATGGGAAGAACATACCGCAGGAGCCGCCACACAAATCTCCTAAGAAGAAGGCTCATGAGTATTATTCCCACCGCGTTGTAGTTGGTCAGAACTATGATGAGATGATGGACACGTACTTTGGTGGAGATGCGTCGGATTACCAGCCGTGGATAATATCGAGGGAAGAGAAGAATAGTGGGTTGGATTTCATTAGTCTGAAAGACCTGCAAACCTTACTAGTCACTCGCTCGAAAGGGCCTGCGGGTGGTCAAGACACGGATTTTCATTAGATCCAATGAAGGGGGCTCCCCAGTGGAGGAAGCCTCCTGAGGAAAATCAAGCAGCCATCTGTAGACATTCCGAGAAAACCACAGAACAGAGCAAAGCACCAGAGAGGAGTGGGCGAGAGCCTACTCAAAGAAAGCAGGTTGTAGTAGAGATACCATGGTTACCAAAATCTACGCCCAGACCTAAGGCCACCGTTGAGGAAGTCGAGGATTCTGAGGATGAGAGCAAGGTTTCACCCCCCAGACAGGAGTTCAATAAGGAACTGCCATTCAGGGATGTTCCACCCCTAAGGGATGCTCCACCTACAGAGGTCTTGCCTCGAAAGCCAGTAGATCTGCCCAGGGAAAAGATCAAAATACCAGGAAAGCGCAAGCCTAGAACCCTGCAGGACACAGATGCGGAGGAAAAGGTGACTGCGGGCATTGTCGATGCCATCCAGGGTATTGAAGTACCCATCACGATCGGGCATTTGATCGACAGCAATCCGAAGATATGGAGAGCTTTAGAGTCAAGCATGAACAAGTCCAGACGGCCTAATTTTGTTCAGACCACAGAAGGAGACGTACTGGCAGCAAAGGTTCAAACCTTCATGACTACCAGTGTGCCTGCAGACGAAAATTATGACCCGCGGTCAGGTCTTGATAGTCAGGAAGATGAAGATCCTAACGTGAGATTAGTAGAGACAAACCTAGTGACCCTAGATGCAGCTGGAAACGAGGTTTCAGTGCTGATGTTTGACACTTTCCCTCAAATTGTTACAACTGCAGACCACGAGTTGGCAGAAGGTAGCATTATACTAGGCAATCCTGTCCAACAGTACTTTGATTCCTTGAAACCCAGCGAGAAGCCACAGGATATTATGGTCACAATGAGCCCTGTATCTGGACAGCTTCGATGTTTGTACCCGACTGTGAAAGAGAAGCAGGTTGAAGCAATTAGTGATGGTGGATCACAAATTGTGTCCATGAATGTAACAGTTGCGGAAAAACTTGGGATGTTGTGGGACCCGCGGATGTCTATTCTCATGCAGAGCGCGAATGAACAAGTCGAAAGAACCCTAGGGTTGTCGAAGAATGTGCCATTCCAATTTGGCGACATCATATTGTACTTACAAGTGCATATATTGAGGGTCACACCGTATCAGGTTCTTCTAGGAAGACCGTTCGAAATGTTGGCAGAAACTATTCATGCCAACAAAAGGAATGGAGATGTCGAGATCACCATTACGGACCCGTACACGGGGAGAAAGAGTACGTTCGCAATGTACCCCCGCGGGCACCAGAAGTGTCTCGAAGATGATAAGGAGATATGAGCAAAAACCCATGGGAACGTCAATTTCTCCTGCCGCAGGACTCGACACTGTTTGCCATTCAAAGAATGACCGGGTATATGAAGAGTAAAAGGGACAGGTTGGGTTTTTGGTTTTTGCACAGGGTGTTTCAACTCAAGTGCAAAGGTTCATGACCGTTCCGGAGCTAGGGCTCAACAGAGGTTTGAATGAATTTGTTTTAGACTCAAGTCAAACGCCAGAGTATAGTTTTTGTGTGCCGCAAAAGCTGGCAGTTCTGGACAACTACGAAGATCGTAGTAACTCGTGTTGCACTTTGTTACGGAACGAGACAGAGTGCTTTTAGTCCGGAGCAAGGCTCGACAGACTGTAAGGTATTAGTTTGAACTCTGGGTTTTCTCCCGGGAGCACAAAATGGGCCGAACTAAATGAATAGTTGCGTTCCACAAGTCTTATTCTTGTACAACATCCTGTTACCCTCTTGCGGTGGGCTCCAGATGAAACGGTGCACATGGGTGCAGCTGTGAAATGCAATGTGGTCTCAAGCTAGTGAGCATAGCAAACTAATCACTAATGCCAACCAATCCCAAAACCCAAAATCAAATCACAACTCCAATACCAAATACTCTCATGTGTGTTCGGGGGAAGTAGGGTACGTATCACCCTTCAAGATGTTGTTCAATTCAAAGGGTCCGGCAGGCAGCAGACTGATTCATACAGCAGGCTTAGATCAAGGGTCTCTTACAGTAGGAGACTGGGGTCACTGGTTTGTACAGTGCGAGCACGCTTGAGTTCAATTTGGGTGGTACTCAAAACAGTAGTGTGCGGTACAACAACAAAAGGGTGTTTTGCTTCTGCAGCAGGCACACTGTATGTTTGAGACTTCTAAACCGCGACAGAACAGGGACAAGTAGTGCGGGACGAGAAAGTGACTTCAGAGAACAAAGGGAAAGGACACCTTGCAGCAAGACAACTATCCGTGCTAAGGCATAGTGGCGGCTCAGTGGGCAGGCTCGCATGAGGGACTTCAAACTTCCTGTTCTGCTCTATCGGACTCTATGGTCTCTCGCTCTTGCCGGACGCACTGGTCCTGCTGCAGTTTGGACATCTCAGGTCTCCGGTCTGACGGATGCTTTGGTCTCCACTTAGAACACTTGAACAAGGAGCTCCAATGGCGGAATAGATGGCTTCAGCTTAGCAGGCTCAGCACTTACTCTATGCGGCGAGGTGGCTCAACGCTCTTATTCTTTCTCAGATACGTCCTGCACTTCCATTCAACTTCAATGTCTCTTCAGTTCACTTCTCTAACAATCCACTATATTTTCCCTGTTCTGTGGGTAGATACATTGGGGAGTACCACCTCCCACCGCACCTGAAGGTGGGGGTTGGATTGACTGTCGTACCGTACACTAATCTACAGCTTATATACATTTACAAAACACAAAAGGAGATAACAGAATTTGCTGAATCATGCAATGAGTACCCTACTGGAAGGTGGATGGCCAATGAGATCGGAGATATTTGCCACCATGGGTATAATGGCCTCCTCCCGGAGCTGTACCGCATGCTTTTTGGGATTACGCCAGAATGGCATGCTGGTTGCCAAGCCTGCGGCAGGACACCTTTGACTACCATCAGGTTTCTAGGGTCTTCTTTTGATCACGCAGCAAGGCGCACTGAGCTTGGTCTGTACAGTGCATACTCCAGATGCTCCTGCAGTATGACACCAGACCTCCAGTCCTTACTCCTGCAGTAGGGACTCCTGCAGTACAAGCTCATGCAGTACAACCTCAAGGAGTTTCTGCAGTAGGTACTTCTTTGCCTGCTGCACAGCCATTCTGTTGATCTGTATTGAGATTCGCACATGGGAGGCCCGACATATCTCTCCGGTAGCCCCATGTGTTCTGCAGCAGGATGATTTCTGTAGCACTTTTGTGCTGTGCCGTGTTGTTCCTGCAGGACAGCTAAGTTGCTTGTTCTTCTAAATCTGTGCCATACGGCACGAACTATCTCCTTCAATGAGTAGTTTATCTGGTCTGTTCTTTCGTGCAGCAGGACCAACTCAACGGATTGTGCAGCACAATCACCTCTGATGCTGCCGTAAAGCGATCTGGCACTTTCTGTCAATCAGGTTTGGTTGCCCCACAGGAAGAAGCCTCCGTACGGTAAGACCTGCTCGTCTTATTCTGTAAGTTTCTGGGACACTGCTTGTACCGCAGCTAGCCATTTGATATAGTAGTTCCTCTTGGTCACCTCTGGCACACTGAGACATTGCTTGCTGCAACCTCCCAGAGCCCAACGGTAAGAAGTTCCAACTGAAGTCTGCTCCCATAGGAAGCATAGTTGAGTTGTACTCTAATAGTAGCCCATTGGCTTTCGGCCATTAACGGTGTAGCCTACCACTCCGAGGAGAGTGTACGCCCTTAATCTAATACCTCACTTGTCCCAATTAGATAGCTCAAAACGAATAAAAACTTGGTGTTTTTATGCGTGCCCTGTGGCACGCCCTATCACCGTGCTGGTAAAATGGCACGCAAAGTAAATTTGGTTAATTTACGGGCTAGTGCAGATGCCAAATGGCCCCGTGGACCACTTGGGAAGCAACGATTGAAGTCAGTGCCAGCAGTACCAATTGCACCAAGAGAACAGATGATGCATACTAAGGTAGAGGATACGGCAGGACCAGCCGTGGACCCTATCAAAGTTGAATATATGTTCCTGGGTAAAAAGTACAAGCCGGTAGCAGATAAGATCAAACCCATACTTGGATTTTTGCCTGCAGAATTCAGAATTGAGAGGAACATTACTGGGGATCCGTTGCAAGATATGCCAACGTTGAATCCGAACCCACCAGAGTTTGTTCCGATAGGAAGATACACTGTGGAGCGTCAAGAAGCGATTGATATCTCTCACAATGATGGTTTCTTGGAGCCGGAGGAAGTGAAGTTGGTACATCACTTCATGATGTTGCATAATGACCATTTTGCATGGGATGAGACAGAAAGAGGACAGTTCAAGCACAAATTTTTCCCTCCAGTAGAGATGCCGGTTGTTCCACATACTCCTTGGGTATGTTCACAGATACCGATTCCTCCTGGACATTTTGAAGAGTTTTGTCGAAACATCAAGCTCAAAATTGATGCGGGTGTTTATGAACCATCTAACTCTTAACGATCTCCCATTTTTGCGGTGATCAAGAAAGATGGAAAGTCTTTGAGAATTGTTCACTCCTTGGAGAGACTGAATGAAGTTACCATTCAACACTCAGGAGTAACACCAGGTACCGAGCAGTTGGTGGAGCACTTTGCAGGAAGATCCTGTGGTGCCTCGTTGGATATGTTCGTTGGATATGATAATAGGGATTTAGCAGAAGGATCTAGGGACTATACCACATTCCAGACACCCTTTGGGGCTATGAGACTGGTAAAGTTGCCAATGGGATGGACTAATTCTGTGCCCATTTTCCATGATGATGTTACATACGTCCTCAGGGAAGAGATTCTGCATGTAACTATCCCTTACATTGACGATGTGCCAGTCTGCGGGCCACCAACGCAGTATGAAACGGAAGATGGAGATTATGAGCGGATACCAGAGAACCGCGGCATTAGGAGATTCGTTTGGGAGCACTTTCAGAACCTGAATCGTGTTGTTACCCAGATGGCCTGTGCTGGGGGAACATTCTCAGGTAAGAAGTTGATATTGTGCGCAGACTTGTTCACAGTAGTAGGACATATCTGTTTGTACAAAGGCAGAGTTGCGGATCCAGACAGGATTAAAGTCATCAATGATTGGGGTCCATGCGCCAATTTTTCGCAGGGGAAAGCTTACCTCGGGACTGTTGGTGTATTGCGCAATTTCATTGAGGGTTACGCTGAAAGGGTGGCGCCTATAAATGAGTTAACCAAGAAGGATGTGCCATTCGTATGGACTGCGGCTTGTGATGAAGCTCAGCAGAAGGTCAGAGACGCGTTGAAGGATTGTCCCGTGCTGAAGCCCTTGAATTATGATTGGGATTCAGAAATAGTATTACAAGTGGATACGTCTTGGAGGGCAGTTGGGATCATTTATTCTAATATGACCTGCAGGACCCCAAAAATTAGATACTACGCTCACTTTGCTTCAATTATGCTTGGAAAGACGGAAGCCAATTACTTGCAACCTAAGAGGGAACTCTATGGTTTAATGAGAGCACTAGAGGCCATGTACTATTGGATCTTCGGTGTTCGAAAGCTGGTAGTTGAGACAGATGCGCTGTATATTAAAGGGATGTTGAAGAACCCAGGCATGGGTAGTGTTCGGCATGGGTGGTACCGCGGGTGTATTGACATATTTTCCATAACAATATAACAGGTCCTGTATAGGAAAAAAAAAAAAAAACAGGTTAATGATGGGAGAGTTAGAAGGACACCTGTCCTTTTTTAGCGCCCAGGTCACGTGACCAGAGGGACAGATGTCCCTCTTAGACACCCAGCCCTAGTTTTTTTTAAAACAATATATCCCTGTGTAGGAAAAAACTGGTTTAACTGGAGTGTAAGAAGGGGAAAAAAAAACATTATCAGAGGGACAGCCTGTCCTTTTTTAGCGCCCAGGTCACGTGACCAGAGGGACAGCTGTCTCTTTTAGACACCCAGCCTAGCTTTTTTTTAAAACAATATATCCCTGTGTAGGAAAAAACTGGTTAATAACTGGAGTGTAAGAAGGAAAAAAAAAAAGAAAAAAAAAGAAAAAGATCAGAGGGACAGCTGTCCCTTTTAGGTGCCCAGAGACTGAATTGAAATTATTTTTGATTGAGGACATTCATACACTTTGAAGAAGAAGGAACTAAATTTTAAAAAAAAAAAAAACATGTGATCAAAGGGACACTGTCCCTTTTAGACGTCCAAATTTTACAGTCCAGTTTTTTTTTTTTTTTCCTTTCAGATTCTCACGGTATTCCACCTGCAGTATTACGGGTATGGTAAGCCCACGGGTGTGGTAGTGGCGGGTCTGGAAAATCCCAGACCCGTACCCGCACCCGGGACACCCGTACCCATAATACCATGGTAATTCTGGATACTGTGCTGAACACTAGGCATGGGTCCTAATGCGACCATTAATAGGTGGATTGAGAAAATCCTAATGTTCCATTTCAAGTTGAAACATGTGCCAGGATAAAGATTTGCCCCGGATGGGTTGTCTCGTAGAGACCCTCAACCAGGAGATGAAGTTTTTCCTAACTCTGAGGAGGGTTATGATCAGAATGAGCCCCCTGAGGACCACGAGGATGTAGACCCTGATGGGCCACAGCCGCTGGACTTTGAAGAGTTTAAGCATACAATTGATACAAGAGGTGGTTACCTACAAATGGAAGTGGAGGTGACATCCATTGAAGACTTCCGGCATGAAACACTCATGGCCATGGGCTTCAAGGATGCTGCTAGCAAAAGTCATAAGGATACCTATGAGGCCGTGGGATTTCTGATTCCTCAATATGTGCAAACGATGGAGCTGTTGATACCTGATCTTGAGCTGAAGTGGAATGCAGAAAAGAGAGAGCCTTATGTGGAGACACATAGGTCAGAGAGAGTAAAGAAACAGGATAACAAGTTAATGCTTGTTAAGAAATGGTTAGCGGAGCCATTGGAATGGCCTGCGGGTATGAACGATGATCAGGAATACCGAGCATTTATGAGATTCGCCTCATATTTCTTTTTAAAAGGGGGGGAGGATGTATCATAAATCCATTGGTACCGTGCATCAGTTAGTGGTTGACAAAGAACACCGGATGTAAATGATGAAGGCTGCACATGACAGTCTAGGACACCACGGGATTTTTGTGACTAGAGAACTGATAGGACTGAGATTCTGGTGGCCTGGTTTTGAGACAGATGTTGCGTGGTACGTTAATATGTGCCATATATGCCAAAAGCAGCAGCATACACTGTTGAAAATACCACCAGTAGTTACCCATACACCGAGTCTGTTTCAAATGGTTCATGTAGATGTGATGGTAATGGGCAAAGTTTCAAACAAGTGTGGATTAGCAGTCGATGCTAGAGACTCGCTTTCCAGCTGGATTGAAGGCCGCCTGTTGACCAAAGATGATGCTCAGAACCTTGGATTGTTCTTATTAGAAGATGTTATATGTCAGTGGGGTTGCCTGCGGACCTTTGTAACGGACAATGCAGAGCAATTCAAGAAAGCTGTAGCATGGTTGAAGGAGAAATATGGCATACCGCATATCTTCATATCGCCATATAATTCCCAAGCCAATGGCAAGATCAAGAACGGTCACTTTTCGCTAAGGCAGTCATTGTACAAAGCTATGGGAGGAAATCCAGCTAAATGGTTTTGGTATTTCCACCTAGTACTTTGGGCAGATTGCATTACAATCAGAAAAGGATTGGGCTGTTCACCATACTTCATGGTTACAGGGGCACATCCAATATTGCCGCTGGATATTGAAGAAGCTACTTGGTTGGTTGAGTTGCCGGGTAGAGTATTGACCGACTCCGAGGTGATAGGTTTTCGAGCGCATGCTTTAGCAAAGCATATACAACATGTGCAGCAGATGAGGCAGCACGTTGATCATGCCAAGCGTGTATCAGTACGAAAATATGAAAGATATAATGAGAGTGTGATAAAGAATTACAATTTCAAACCAGGAGATCTAGTTCTGGTGCGCCATACCGAAGTAGAGAAGTCATTGAACGCTAAAATGGAGCCGTGGTACCTCGGACCCATGGTTGTAGTTAGAAGAACCAAGGGGGGAGCGTATCTCGTAGCAGAGATGAATGGTGCTATGTTCCAAGATAGGATTGCAGCGTTTCAAGTTATTCCTTACGAAGCGCGGAATAGCATTCAGATTCCTGCAAACATCCACAGGTTCATTGACATCTCGCCAGAGACCTTGGCAGATCTAATAAACGATGACCAAAACTCATCTAATACAAAGGCCACTAAGAAGTACAAGGGTAAAGACCTGTTATTCGACAAAGTTCGGCTATGGGTGACACCAGAAGACTTCCAAGGAGTCCAAGACTTCAGAGTCAGAATTAGATGAGGAAGAGGAAAAGTTTGGATTAGACTCCGAGTCTGAAGATAAAGGGCTGCAGGTGTCTAAAAGACTACAGAAGAGGGCCGCAGAGCTCAAATAATGAGTGATGCGGTAAGCCTGTAAAGGCTGAACCGTGAGAAGTGGACCCGTGGGCAATTGAGAAAGAAGTGTTAGACTTACGGATCGAATTGAGGGTATATAGGAGCGGGAGCAGCACGTGAGTGTTGACATAGTTGAGGACCCGTGGGTGATATCCTTTGGCCCAGACTTCGGTACCAAGACGCAGTAGTGCATCTACATCCAACATACGGAAAATCTTGTCCTTGATTTGACGACGGACTCGATTAAAGTAACACCGGGTGAGAAACACATGCGCGTCAGGAATGAAGGGACGAAGCTCCTCTATAGTGTACTTGTCCCAACCAAAGGGGAAGTCTAGAAGCGGTAGATATTATAAGAATGTTACGTGAACGATGGGGTAACAAGCGCACCTCTAGCCATCTCAGCACGGTGTTGTTGCAAATAGGCATAGAACACCGCGTGACTGCGAAATTCACAGTCACGAAGGAGGCGACATTCGCAGAAGTGACAGCAGCGGAGCCAAGAGTATATGACACAGGCAAGGTTAGACGACTCGCAGTGATGACAGTGGGCCGTGGGCTGAAGACCAGGCTAAATTATCTGGGATAAGAGCCGTGGGGTGCACAAAAATGCACTTTGGAATCTTCCAACCAGTAAAGCGTTGATAGGGCGTGCAGCAGAGCACGCATAAAAACACCAAGTTTTTATTTGTTTTCGGACTATCTAACAGGGAATGAGTGAGGTATTAGATTGAGGGCATACACTCTCCTCGGAGTGGTACGCTACACTGCTAATGGCTGAAAGCCAGCGGGCTACTATTAGGGCTACAACTCAACTATGCTTCCTACAGGAGCAGAATTCGGTTGGAACTCCTTACCGTTGGGCTCTGGGATGTTGCAGTAAGCACCGTCTCAGTGTGCCAGAGGTGACCAAGAGGAACTATTATATTGAAGGGCTAGCTGCAGTACAAGCAGCACTCCAGAACCCTATAGATGAGATAAGAAAGTTGTACCGTACGGAGGTTCCTTCCTGCGGGAAGACCAGAATTGATTGACAGAAAGTGTCAAATTACTTACAGGAGCACCATGAGTGCATACTGTGCTAGCTCTGTCATGCCGTATCATAGGAATACCCAGACTTGTACTGCACGGTATCACTGGGTTGCTCCTGCTGCATGAAGAAGTCAAGTAATTAATTGAACTGGCTTGTGCCGCACACCAGAGACTTAGAAGAGATGAACGATTGGCCATCCTGCAGGAACAGCCAGGAAACGGACCGTCAGCAGTCCTGCCGTGGAACACTTGGGGCTACCGGAGAAGCTTGTGGGGCCTCCCGTAAGGAGTTTCACTACCGATCAAACGGGATGACCATGCAGCAGGAGCAGTTGCACCTACCGCAGGGACGCCCCTGAGGTCTATCATAGGACTTAGGGACTGCACTGCACGAGTCCGCAACTCAGGAGTGAGGAATAGATGGTTGGGGTTGTACTGCAGGAACGCCTGGGCTCGTACCGTAGGAGGTCAAGGTCCAGTGTGCTTGCCATGCGATCACGGAAAAGTGTCAAAGATCAGATTGTAGTTAAGCTGTTCGCACCGCCAGCTTGACAACCAGCATGCCACACTGGCGCCATACCAGAAGGACGCATGGGCTTGCCCCGCAGGAGCGCCATTATACCCACGGGAGCTAATATGTCCCTTATTATTGGCCATTCATCCTGCCGTGGGCTTGTTCCTTAAAGATCCAATATTTTCCTTAACTCCTTATGTGATTCTCAGTTTGTATAAAAAGGGCAGTATTAGTTTGTGTAAAGCAGTAGACTACCTACCCACGAATACAGGGCATTGTAGTGGACTCTAGAACCGAATTGACGAGACTTTGAATCTGAACGGAAGTGCGCAAGCCTTTGAGAGAGAATAAGAACGTTGAGCCACCTCGCCCCGTAAGGAGAGCTTGAGCCAGCTATTCCGCCATTGGAGTTCCTTGTTCCAATTCTAAGTGGAGACCAAAGTGTCCATCAGAACAGAGACCCGAGAGTCCGACATATACTGTGACCAAGCGCGTCCAGCAAGAGTGAGAGACCATAGAGTCCGACTGAATAGAATAAGAAGTTTGAAGTCCCTCCTACGGCACGAGCACCCACTAAGCCGCTGCTACCCATTGTATGGTTAGCGTCCTGCCACACGGTGTCCCTTCACTTCAGTCTTTGAAGTTGGTCTCTAGTTTTCCATTGCCTCTACCCTTCGTGCGGTACAAGAGTCAAACCCACGAGAAGTGCTCGTACCGCAGGAGTATATCTTGCTCGTCCTGCACAAGTGAAACAGTTTGAATACAACATCTTGAAGGGTGATACGTACCCTACCTCCCCGAACACACACACACAAGAGAGTATTGGATTGGAGTTGTGATTTGATTTAGAGGTTTTAGGATTGGATTGAGTTAGTGATCAGTTCGCTGCACTCACTGATTTTATTATCCTTTATATTGGATATTTCATGGCTGCATCCCAGTGCACCGTTTCAGCGTATACTCGACGAGCTCGTTGCGTGGAAACACCATATAATATAGACCAGTGCGTTGAGAAGAAGTAGTAACAGTGGAATCTCCAAGGGAAAACACAAGTACGGTTTCTTAAGTAGGCCACAGGCAGAATTGATCTTGCTGAGACAAGTAGACTTGTCAAACAAATGAATTTGTCAAGTACTGCTAAGACGACAATGATCGAGGGAAACTCGTAGCGGCCCTTAAAGGACATGTATAGTAAAAAGAGTCCATGGCGTACACTGTTGGAGTGCATAGTAGGTCCTGTTGAAGGACGCAAAGGTACGGCTATTCGATAAAAGGAAAGGATTGTATGGAAGGAGTGTTTCAGTTAAATCTGGAATAGGAGTCAGTCAAGATGGAAATGTTTGACCCTGAATCATACAGAACCATCTCGGCATCATCATCCACCATCTCCACATCGTCTCCATTGTCCTCACCCTCGGACTCGATAGTAAGCTTGGCCATCTCGCCAGCATAGAAGTTGCGCAGCTCGATGAAATGCTTGAGCTTGTAGCCGCAGACATAGATTTGTCATTTAAGCTCCTTAACTTGACGACGGCGGAACTTGCTGTCAGGGGGAGGAGTGTCGTCAGGGAGGGCGAGTTGACAGGCAACGTTGAGGAGCTCATCCGAGATGTCGGACTTGAGATTGCCTGGAAACGAGTCAGCCACGGGTGTTATAGACGACCAAGAAGACAATGGAAGAAGTGACTTACCAGGAACTGTGAAGTCTTGACCAGCGTCGTACACATGACTAGCATAGGCACCTGATAAGAGAGAGTCAATACGGTGACCAGCACAGAAAAATGGTCGTACCAAAAGGGGACGTTTGGGCTCCGACTGAGGAATCAATCGTGAGCTAGAAACAACGGCCCGCGGTCGGTTACATGCCTTTTTCACACGACGGTCCTCATCGGTTTTCTCATCCACGGGATGTTTCTGAAGGTGAAAGCGTCAGCCATGATTTGGGACAGGACAGGGCATAAATACCTTGCGGAGGTCTTTGAAGGGCAGATCGAGAGTCTCGTCTAAAATGATGACTTCCTTGGTATTGTTCTTGATAGCCTTGTCGTTCTTGATTTGCTTCTCCTGGGAGATTTTCAGTGCACAGTTCAGTAAACAGTGGAAAGTAGAGCTGTAAAATGAACAGACAGGCACCTGCCAGAGCGTAAGTGATCTAAGGGTTGGAAAAACGTCTATAACAGACAAACCTTTTCACCTGCGGGCTTCTTAGAGAAATGCAACTCTTTGGGAACAGACCCAGATCCAGCATGGGAGTCAGTACCAAGGGCCGCGGCCAGGACAGGAGTAATGGTAGCGCCTGCAGGCGACTTGTTGGTGTTGAGCTGAAGACCAACGAGCCGTGAGATAAGCAACCAAATCTCTGAGCCAAGGAAAATACCTCGTTAGTAGATGAGGAATCACGAACTTGGTCGGACACACTTTTGTCATCGCCAGACTTGTCCTCAGACTCAACGGTGGCAGTGGATTTGCTGGTAGTCTGAAAGAACGCATAGAAAACGTACACGTTTAGCGCAGCGAGCTTTTTCCTCCTCCTTCGCCTCGTAGGCCTTGAGCGCGTTGTCAATAGTGCTCAGGTGTGCCGCGGGCACGGAAAAACCGTTCTTGGTGGCGGTTTGGACAAAGGAACAAAGCTGGTAGAGCTTATTGCAAACGGAGGCCTGACAGACATGACTGATGGCTTGAGGGTACGCGCCGGCAAAGCCTGCCTTTATAACAGGTAAGCCGCAGGCCATACACAAAAGAAGTAGAAGGCAATGACTTACAGCGCGGTCAATTGCAGTATTGAGGGCCGTGTGCTGGATCCTAGTCAAGAGTTTCTGTGAAGCGAGACTGTCGTATTCACTGAGAGCTTTGATGAAGTCATTTGCTGCAGACTGTAGCGCAGGAAGGGTGTTGCTGGGAGCCGTAAGTCACGGGGTCAGAAGAAGACAAAGATTCTGGACATCCCCGCGGGGGCCTTTATATGAAAAATCCTTCACCAGAAAGACAGAAATGGAAAGACCGCATGGAAAATTGTAGCGAAACACGAAGTGGCTGATAAAAACCATGGCACTGGCTCATCTTTCGCACAGAAAAAGTTAACCGAGGACGGTTAATATTTCTAGTGGGGGGGAGAGGGCTGTGATAGTCAGACCAAGTCAGACCAAGCGGCCGCAGGCCATATGGTTCAACAAAAAGTCAGCGCGGGACTGGGGTTTCAAGTACAAAAACCATGTGCGAGTTTTTTCGAAGGACTTAACAATCAGAGGCTTGATTGGGAAGATGATATTTGTTGCAATTGATGATCGGTTTCTGCCGGATACTGTTGAGGTCAGCTGGGAGAGATTTTATCCAAGAAGGGAAAATTTTGACTATGCTTAGACCGCGGGCTGAAAAACTATTGCGAATTATAAGTAACAGTAGTTTCAAAGCTTGAAACAGGGACGCAGGCGGTCATGGCACGATAGCGGAGAAAGTAGTGGGGCCGCGGATCGCAATCGAGCAGCCGCGGAACCCAAAAGATAGCTCAGAATGATGAAAGAACTGTACGAACTAAGGAATTCTACCCATTAGAAGGTGAATTGGGTCAAAGATAGGCCTCTGCGGCTAGTCTTGATTCAATACTCAATCATGGTGAAAACCTGGTTCACTTGCAAAGATTTTACAAGTTTATTTTCACACACTGAAAAGCCATTGGAAAATTCGTTGGATTCAAATTCTACTCTACTACTATGGACTTAGAAATCAACAAAACTAAGCTTTTGAAGTCCATAAAGTAGAGGTCGAGCGCGAGTAGCAGTACAAAAATATACAAAGACGGCAAGTTGTAGTATTCAAAAAAAATCAATGTTTGTCTGCATCACCAACGACCGCCATCTCCTCGGATTGATCCTGTGCCTGCCCTTCAGGCACAGGAGGGACGTTCATTGTGACCGCCGAGGGACCCGTTGATGGGTCGTGAAGCGTCGCCGCGGGATGTGCCAAAATGCTGGAGGGTTGACCAAACCCTGAAGTTTCACCCGAAGGCACGATTGAAGTGGCTAAAGGATGAGTTAGTACATTGATTAAGAATGAAAGGATAGAAACGTACCATCTGCAGGAACAACCAAGCCCGAGGGCTGGGCAACTGGCGTGGCCGGCTGAATGAACGATGGTGGCATATGACCCGCGGCGATTTGTTGCTGCAGGTATGGCCACCAGGCCTCGAAATTTGGGACCTGTCATTCAGGAGGTGGCGGCGGCCAGCTGGGCATGCCCGAGAATGGGCCAGCATAGGCCGCGGGAGGAGCTGGTGCCGGCGTGGGAATGATTGGAGCGCGCGGACCAGGCATGTTGACCCAGCGCGCCATTGCGGGGTCAGACAGGCGAGGCACTGCAGACGGATCCAGATGAGGTGTTGGTGCTGGAGAGCCGGATAGGGCTGGACTGGGTGTGCGGTCCATCAAGTCGCAGTTGGAGATCGACAGTTGGTCCTGCAGCCCGCTGAAGAAAAACTCCTGCTCAGGCGGACGCGAGTGAACTTGGGGCGGCATGCAGTGAGGCTGACATGAACTAGTCGCAGATGTTGATGGACCTGGAGGAGGACGAGTAGGTGCGACAGGTGGAGTGGCAACCCGTGGACAGACGGGTGGAGGTGAAGGTGAGGACCGGGGAGAGTCCTCGTGCAACGACTCGACATGGTCACAGGTGGCATCCACGGCTGAACGAAAGCCCCTCAGAGTCGACGTCGGGCAAGAAAGGCGGCAGATTTTGAACGTATGCGGCGTCATTGGCGTTGGTGGGCACGGGACCATCCATTTCGCGCATATGTTTGCGGGAAACGGGCGCGGAGGTGGGGTGGTTGTCGGCGACTTGCCACGCGAGTGCCTGGTACAAAGAGGAGGCCAGCATGCACTTTTCCATCTCCTCAAGGACCAGAATGTCCGTGGGATCTTGGAAAGCGTGCCGGAAGTGCTTCGCAGGCAAAATATCGCGCTGGTTAGCGAACATGAGCACCGCCTCGGCCACTGCGGACTCGTAGTTGAGGATATCCTGCCCCAACAGGAAGTGGGACAGGACAGCCTGACAACGAAGCCGAACAACGTTGAGGAGAGCATTCAAAAGAGCTAGTAAACGTTAGCGCAGGAGTTAGCTGGACGTTGGAGAACGAACCCGCAGGACCCGCAAGCTGCATTGGGGCCAAAGACTCGACCAAGCAACCGAACTCGTTGGCGGGGCAGTTGAAATCACACTTGCTGTGATCGTCATCGCAGCCGTCGCAAGTCTTGTTCCAGCTGTTGTACTTGCAGTGGCGGAGCTTGCTAGCGCAGTTGGTACAGCTCCAAGGGTTCTAAAGAAGACTTCAGTAAGAACGAAAGATGAAGAAAGAAAATGAAGACGCACCAATCCATCGATGGAAGGCGTCTGGGTGTCTTGGATGATCACATGTGCGACAGCCTGAGTAGCTACGACGGCCAGATAGAAATCCGCCTGGCTACTGGCAACTGCACAAGAAAAATGAGATAGGTGTACAAGAAAAAGAAAGAACACACCTCAACGGGCCGCAGCTCGATCAGCAAAGTGACGTTTGAAAACGTCGTGCCGAGTTTCGACCGGAGGTGAAGGCGACCGAGGAGGAGCGGCTCTCTGCGCTTTAATAGTTCGAGAAGGTCCAGCCACGGGGATCTCGACAACGGGCACCTGTGCTTGAGGCTAGACCAGCCAGCAGTTAGCAAAGAAAAGATTCGAGGAGAAGAAAAACAACCTTGACCGGCACCGTTGGGGCAGGGGACACAGCCCGCGGGGCAACCATAGAACCAGAGGCCTTGGCCTTGCCCTTTGGCTTCGTGGATGTAGTTGTTGATGGGTTGGGTTTGGACTTCTTGGGCGGGGGGCTCCTCGTCCTCAGATGATAGGATGTGCACCATGTGAGCCAGCGGTGGCGGCTTGGGTTTGGCAATTGTTGGGATATGGAATGTGTGAGGGAGTAAAGCGAAGTCCTTGGCAGAGGTGCTGCCACGCTGAAAAGAGACATAAGTTAGGCAGAAACGACAGGATAACATAGGACACATACCAGTCATTGACAAGTAGCTTTGTCAGGATGGGAATCGTAAATAGACCGGACGTCTTCGATGTCCAGATCATCGGGGTAATGGTCCATGATGAGGTGGGCGATATTCTGGACGGACCAGAGCCAGAGCTCAATCTTGTCGGGCAGTGGTGATGAGAAACGGTCGCGGTAGCCATCCTAGAGGTGTGCTTTTAGAGGGAGTGAGGCAATTAAAAGGGAAAATTTTATGCACAAAGTGGGGCGTCATGTTTTTCAAGATGGTGGCGAAGTCCTCCCCATCTTCGGCTTCCAGGCCGTCAGGGTGGAACAAAGGAAGGACTGCACGACAGGCATCATTATCGAACGGCTCCCAAAATGGAGCAAGAGGGTCGGAACGCAGGAGCGCAGAGTCGTCGTGCTTGCGTTTCTTCGCCATAGCTTTGAGTTGTTGGGTTTTAGCTTGTGTCAATTGCCGTGTCTCGTGCTGCATGCAGCTGAGAGGGACGGCCAGGGGGCGTGAAGAAGAGCCTGAGTGTAGGGGAGAACCTACACTAGAAAAGGAGGCTGGCCGCAGCAGAGGAAGCGAGAATGAGGGAGGCGAGACTGGCGAAGGAATGAGGGCAAGAATTGGGAGAAAAAAGAAAGAAGAAAACCCCGCGGCTCACCTATTATTAGCAGCAGCTGCGGTGACTCTGGATTATTCCCACCGCCAACTTCCGGACCCGCTGGCTTCTGGCGCATGAAAGTCTCCAAAATTGGAGAATATATTGAACTTAATCAAAAGGCTGCGGCAGGGTTCGAGTGTCGCTTAAGGTTCGGTGATGTAATGCATACCTGAGCTGCGGATCCTCTAGCCAGCCATAGATGGGACAGGTTTTTTAAGTGAAAAGACAGTAGCAGAAAGAAAGGGTGAAGGGATAACAACCCCTGTATATGAAAGCCAAAGGTGTCACATAGTGACATTTTATGATCAGTGATCAAGTGATCTGCGAGCAGAGGCAAATGTCTGATGCCCATGGACATACACTGATTGGCAAGTAAGAATCCAAAAGGGAATCTGTGGCAAAGATCAGTCAGAAATAGTTGGGCTGGTTCAATTGAAGTTTGGTCAAAACTCCGAGGGCAAAAATAATGAACGTTCACGTGGAGATATCATCCCGTTGGTCACTAAACTTGCAAAGTGAATGGCACCTAGCACAACTGAGGACGGTTGAGATTTAGTGAAGGGGAGATGAGATGGCACACCGCCAAGTATGCGTCATCTAGCTATTTTTGCGCTCACAAACACATATTATAAGAGTTGCAAGGTAGTTTCTGGTAGTACTATCACTAGTACTCTGGACTTCTGTTCGGTGATATGAAGGAGAGTCAGAGTGAGCTCCGAGCTGCTGATTGTAGTGTATAGACGAGGTCTAGTGTATTCCGCAGGCGATCACTCTTACACATAAGAGGAGATAAATACCCAAAAGCCCCAGAAGTCATCATTCAGATGTTGTATCCTACAATAGAGGACCAATGACTGCACAGAGGAAGTCTTTGGAGACTTACAGAATCATAGCGAGTTGATTGCAGGGTAAGGGAAGCGGCCATGGGTGGTATATATAGGCCGCGGGCCACTCACCCAACCAGATGATAGGCCGCGAGGGGCAAGGTAGTTGCCCACGGGCCATGTCAAAGCAGCGGAAAACAGTTACAGAGGAGCACTATGGAGAGAGAGTACACGTGGGGAGATGCGTCGCGTCCCTAGTGACAAACAGAGACACATAGAGTGGAGCAATGGGATTTATTCCATTGGACCAGAGTTCAGAGTGGGATCGTGGATACAGACCAACAAGGAACGGACCCGCGGGCTCCCTTTGACAATAGCAGGATTATCCTAGAGGGCAGATTCAACTCCGCGCCCAGAGGTTCCAGGCCCGCGGTTGCAGACGGCAGCCCGCAGCACCTATCATATACCCAAATCAGGACGTGAGAACCATGTGAAGGGTTTCTCTTGGCCTGTGATGACGCATCAGATACGCATGGACATCTTTTGTTTTCTTTTGTTTTCACTCTCTGTTTTTCACATGTAAATCTATATTCCAGTAGTATAAATAGGGCTCGAGGACCCCGCAGAAAGCCAGTACACCACAGCAGACATTTTTGCGAATGTTCTCAGGCCAACTCACAGAGAGTAGTATCTACCTCTGTTTGTAGTGTGTCTATAGATCGAAGTTTGGTTGTTGGCTCTAGTTCAGTTCAAGTTAAGAAGTTAAGCTTCACGTTGTCGACCCCGCAGGCAGTCTTCACGTACAAAAGAGAGGTTTACCTACCTGAGTGGGCTTGTTGCTTCGCATCTGCTTTGCTAGTTGCATCCGCGGTTGAGATTGCCCTCAGTAACCAACAGGAAGATCAGTTTGGTCGCCAGCAAGGTGCTTAAGCCTTGAAGTAGAGCAAAAGGTACCTGTGGCAGGTTAAGCCAAGGTCTACAACGAGAATTGCTTGTTGTGAGAGTGATTGGAAGCAGGATCTGTGACCTCAATTAGAGGATTCGCTATTAAAACCTTACAAACTCTACCCTGACATTGACGAAACTATCTATTAGTCTTCCTCTCGTCTTGTATCCACCCAAAACCACATATATTACTCGTTCATCAAGGCCGCAGGGCATTGTTCTGTACAAATCCTGCATAGTTGAAGTGCTGCGGGCATTGTTGTCAGTCAGATTAGTGAAGATTTGTTATCACATTGGGTTTCAAAACCAGTAGTCGCATACTACGACTCGGACCCAAACTCACCAAGGGAGCACGCTTGTTCTTTGGGAGTGATAGTAGTTGGTTGTGTGGTTGTTAGTTGTGGTGTTGTTAGCATCCAACAATAGTCGCATTTCTAGCTTATAGTCAAGCACACCGTTTCAGCGCACCTGGAAATGTGTGAAGTCATCGAAAGAGTATAAAAGGGAGCACACTTAGGTAGAATAGTCAGTAGCTTCCAGGGCATTTTCCCCACTCACTGTACCAAGTCTCACTCAATCCAAGGGGTACTCCCTGTCCTTCCCCTGAACTTGTACCTTGTCTTGTGCACCCTTCTCCCTTGCTCTCGAAGCTGGAGACAGGCCACCTCTCCTATATTTGCCCACACCTTAGGCATCTTACCTCCCACACCTTCTTTACAGGGTCCCTCCTCACCAGACCCAGTGTCATCATTCCAGGCTTCCTTGATTAGGATCACCATTTTTGCGGCTGCTGAAGACAGGCCCAGAGAGAAGCCACCAGTTCCAAACCACTGATTCACAGTCAAGGAGACAGATTGTCTTGCCCCTCATTCAAATGACATTGGTGTCCTTGTTGGCACAACACATTGCATGTCCTCCACCGGTTCTAAGGGGAAGAGCACACCAAGGAAAGCAGACAGAACATTGTTATAGGAGGTTCCTGTATGCACTACAGGGAGCCTGAACAAGTATTCTTTCATTCTTTATCATCCTTTGACTGACAGCAGACCTCCACACACACAAACCACCAAGGAGATGATCTGTCTCCCTGATCCATCCTTCACCTTTCCTCACCTATTCCAAAGCAGATCCAAGCACCGACCTTCCTCTCTATCATTTGACTCTATTTCCCCCTAGAGGACGAATGCAGTTGCCTTCAAAACACATTGCCTTTCGATAGCAACATTGCAGTCCTTATCATAATGGTGACCTACTGGAGGAGCTCATTGCCAGGTTGCCACCTCTGCCACTGTCACTGACCAGTTGCCCAAGCTGGTCAAGGATTTTTTTCCCCACAGCAAGTGAGCAGTGTGCCCTCATTCATGCCCCCTAATTGTTTCTCCTGTTTGTATGGTGAGTCTGACAATATATCTCATGCACCAGTTGAAATGAAAGACACACCTCTCGACCTGGGTTAGTATGTAATCCACCAGGAGAGACCCCGGCTGCCCCAGTTCCTCTAGAATTGGTGGCCCCAGTACTCCTGACCACCTCCTGTATTTGGAAACCAGGTTGGGAGTGCAAGCTCCCCAAATGGTACATGGTAGCCATGACTCCAGGTAGCAACTCACTCCACCTCCCTCTGGAAATCAAGTCAGTCGATGATGCCATTAAGCTCTCACTGAATGGCCTCATCAACTGTGGAGCCACATTGGACTTTGTGGACTCAGGGTATGTAGCAGCAATTAATCTTCTGGCCTGCCAGCTCTCCTAATCTATACCAGTTTTCAATGTGGACAGCTCTCCAAACAAGGCCAGTGCCATCCAGGAAGTCGCTGATGTGGTTCTCTGGTACTGGGACCACTTTGAACGCATTCAGCTGGCGGTTACTTGGGTAGGTAAGCAACAGCTTATCCTCAGGTATTCCTGGCTCTAGAAACACAACCCAGAGATCAACTGGGAGACCTGGGAGGTCAAGATGACCTGCTGCCTGACTGGCTGTTCCACCTGCCAGTGCAGCAGCATATGTGTAGGGATTTTTGTTCCTTGTCACTCATCACATCATGCACTCTCTATGTATATAAGGCTGAGCTTATGTATGTAGTTGAGGTTTTCCTTTCCTAGACCTTGTTCTAGTTCTTTGAACGGATTTTCTCTTGTGAGCTGAGACTGGTCTACAAGGCAACAATTTTCCTACTTTTTTTTTTTTAACCATCTAAAACGTGTTTTTGAAGTATTTGGAAACTTGGTCTGAAAAGTGAAATAAGACGCCTGAGACCCCCCCTGAGGCTGTGCATTGGCATCTTCTGGCAGGTGATTCTTGCTGTATGTCAAGTTTGGAAGCGGAGTGATGCAAGGATCAAAAGCTGTGGGAGGTTTTTCAAGATGCCAGCATGTGGGACCCATTTATGGGCGATATATTGTGTAAAAACTACTTCATTTTTTGCATCTTTTTTCACCACTTTTTCCTACAGGCAACTACAACTTTGCAACCATGCTCACAACTTTGGGTATGTGCTTGCAACTTCAATTTTTTGCTTGCAAACCTGGGGTATTTATTCTCAAGGGTTTCCTGCATCTTGGAGGCCTACCCAACACTTCTGCATGCAAGTCCAGAAATGAATAAATGGCCGAATTTAGATTTTGTTGATCTAATGATCTCTATCAGTCGCACTATCCCGGCTTCCTCTCGATGAATTTCCTTGAGTTTTCCAGTGCTGTAATGTGGACAGAATGAGTGTAAATAATCCACAGACATCCATAGAGTATTATTCCTGAGAGGGTTAAATCCCTTGGGTACCACTATGATCTCATTGAAATTACCTGATATGTTTTGATGGTTGAAATTTGTATGCAATGCCTGAGACTCTAGGACACATCTCAGAGTAGGACAATATCAACTTTGAATTCCGCAGTAATTCATGTAGATCAACCAGAGTTGATTTACTGAATGGACCATTGTACAAATAGATAAATCCTTTCTGGCATCAATCCAGCAGTGGAATATTAATATTCAGTTCAGAACTTGTAGTTCCGTGACTGCCGGTCGCCTTCAAAATATTCAAGTTGAAGTTGGAAAATGGCGGCGGAGTGCAAAATTTTTCAAGTACAATAGTTATAACAATATATAGTTGCATGTACCAAAGTTGCGTGCTACTCACAAGTTGCAGGAACAGATTGGGAAGTTGCAGGTACTCACATGAAGGCAATAAAAGTTGTTAGGATTCTTTGATTTTCAGGGAAGTTGTAGAGAAAAATTGGTGGTTTGAACACAAGTTGAATAAATACTTTTTACACAATATATGTGCCATATCCATTTCTTATCTCTGAACGGCCTTCCAGCTTCTCTTTTGCTTATTTCTCCACCAGTTCTTTGCCGATTCCCAAGATTGGGGCTCATTCTCATCCTCTGGTTTCATTAAATCACTTGGGCTTAGAATGTACGCCAAAGTGTCTTTCCTTCGCATTCTGGATTCATCAAGAAGTCTCAACCAGATCCCGAGCCGCCCCGTCGGGCCACCTCTATAGCAATGCACCGACCTTTGCTATCGGCCTGGAATTTCTTAGTTGCATTCGAGACTAATCACTAGATATCCTCCCGCATTGGTTTGACCATTTATCCTGCGACTTGATGTTCAAGGGCGGCCCCTACCCCAAAACACCCAAATTCATTGGCACATATAGATGGATTTTTTTGAAGGATTATAGGTATACTGGGGACACACTTTGTGATTAGCTGTGTTCTGATACTTCTTATTAAGCCATTTGGACTTTAATTTGGGACATCGCTTCCCTCTGTGCTTTATAACACTAGCCATTCAGTCTAGACTGCAATCTCACCCGTTCTTCGCGCTGTGAAAGGCAGATAGTTATGATTTCCGTATACCTCAGATTTTTTGGTTTGAGTGTACAGGATGATTGAATTTGATCCATTGAATGATTTGGGATGGGCTGGGGTGAATAATATGGATGCGAACAAACAATTGGGCCGGGTGGCCCACTAGGCCGTTTTTTGCCATTTTGGGATTACCAAAAGAGAAATTTGGCAGGCCATGAAACCATCGTGTAAATATCTAAGCTCATGCACAGGATGTATTCACTGGATCCAAAGCCCATATATCAGTATCTACCTCGCTTTATGTGTGGAATCGAGGTCAAACAATGCTAAGGTGGCCCAGTACCCGGTTCAGATAATGTAGTTCTGTGCATCCTGTCGCTCAGACAAGGATTGTGATTTGCTCTGAAGGGCTCTTTCGCTTCGCAGCGTAGAATCCTCATCCCATCTCGTGATCTGAATCCGACCCCACGGGCGCAACATCGAATGCGGCCGTTCGGCGAAATCTACCACAAGCAGTTCAATAAATTTGGGAATTGGAAAGTACGGCATCAAATATCTGGCCTCAAATCTGATGGGCTCGGCTACTTTCGGCACCTACTGTCAGAGCTCAAAATCGTAGCTGCCGTTGTTTTACTCTCACTCATCGATCTTATGTGATTACCTTCCACCATATACCTTGTCTTAAGGTGCCCTACATCATGTGTGGACTCTGGAATCCTACTGCTTTTAATGATTGTTCGACGGCAGAGCCAATAATTCAAACTCTTCACCACAGTCCATCAGGCCTACACCTTTGCTCAGATACTATTCCCTATGTTTTCATTGACCAAAAATAGCACAATGCCGACCCCACCATCTTTTCACCGTGTGTCATTGTCCTTGGGGGCAAATTAAATGATAAAGATTCAGAAAAATAACGCGCCAAGGGCCGGCAAGCCGGCAGGGCCCGCTACCTGCCCTGGAGGTTCATGAATAACAGATATAAATCGTCCTCGCCTTGAATAATGGCACTCCGAGAGGAGGGGATTTCAGGAACCCCAAAGAAAATACATATTTATGCAGAAGACTGAGGAGAGGATGGTAACCGAAGCGCAGCAGCCGAGGAGAGGACCGAAGAACAAAAGCGATCGTCGATGTGGGTGGTGAATAGAAGTCCAGCAAGAAAAGTTATTATGATGAGTGCAGGACACAAGTGTAGGAGCAAGAGAGACCCAAGGAAGTGGTTGACATATGTCAAACCGGGCCGGGGAGTTGGTCAAAGCGAGTCAAAGCACAAAGTTCAAAGCACAAGGCCAAAAAAAGGCCGCAGCATCGACACAAAGGAGAGCACAGCCCTCCCAAATCTTGCAAATCTCTTTCAAGAAAAAAGTTTCATCACTAAGACCCACTACCTGAAGGTAGCAGGAACATTGTATCATAATAGAGAGATGTCTTGGACGTGTTAAATGTTTTTATTTATTTAAATACATGCTTTTGAAAGGTGGTATCGCCGCCAGCAGCCCTTAAAAACACATGCGTTCTTTTCGCCCTTGGGTTTCCTTTTAGGGAAGTGCCTCTTTCGGAACGGCACAGTACGGCAATGCGGCAGAGAGCGGCAGGGCTTTCGTGCTGAAGTTATTTAGATCTAGCGGAGTCTATACTGTACCGGCCTGTAGGGAGGCGACGGCTGGCCGACCGTGACATGGCCCAGCAGCCGGGGGCAACACGACAGAGCCAGAGGGGGCCGTGACCGGCGCCAATTTCGGCGACCGTTGTAGAAAGGGAAAGCCCACAGAAGCAAATTCAGGCAATTTAGAAGCATAAAACAGTCCTCAGGAGACGTAAAATAAGCCAAAGAATCCAGGTAGAATTTTCTGAGAGGATTCCAGATGAGTTTTTTTGAATGTCACGCCAGCCTCTTGGCGACGGAGCCTCCGTGACCGTGACGCGCCTTGGACGGCGACGCGACGGGTCTGCCGTGACCGTGACCGTCGCCTCCCTACAGGCTGGTACAGTATACAGCGTAAAATCCTTCCAGGTAATAATGATTAACAAGATCCACTTGAATTTTTACGTACATAGAGTGAAGTACTACTTGTGCTATACGGGTGGCAGGTGGCAAAATGGGTTATACATGTATGAAGACGAGCCCAAGAAAGGACAAAATAGATGGTGCTGGGACGCACCGAGACGCGTTGACCAGCGAGTGCAAAACAAAAAAAGGTATGTAACACGTACGGAATATGCATTAGGCCGTTCCCATCGAGTGACGACGCGTCAAACGGTGGCGGCGGCGTCGAACTCTCATATGTACACCAGGAATTGAAGGTGAGTAGGAACGGTGGGCGAAGGCTGCAAGGGGGAAGCGGGGGCTGAGCACTGGGAGCGGGAACGCGGGGAAGAGGTGAAGTGGGGTGGTGGCATGGTGGTGGTCGAGAGGAAAGCCGCATGGAATGTGGAAGAGGCGGAGAATGAAAATCCACCAGAGGCCGAAGATCGTGCCGAAGCTCACGTGTCTGCTCCTTCTAAATAAGGTAATGCTTAGTCACGAATCCAAGGGCGAAAAGGCAAAGACTCTTAAAAACGCGTCAATAGGGTTTGTTTACTGTTATTGCCCTATAGGGTGCCTGATCGAGTTGATCGACAAATGTCCGGCGGCAATTTCCGCTGGACATGAGCCCGGACTTTCCATTTCCCAAATGCTCTCGAGCAGTTTAGGTTCATCGCGCTATTCCTATCCACGTTTGTCCTCGTCCTTCCGTTGGCCGACCCCTTTCCGCCGCCTGTTCTTCTCGGCTACTTAATACACCGCCTCGACGCCCATCCTTATCATATCCTCGCACCGCTCGCGCTCTGCCTAGCTCTCTCTGTCTCCCGGGATCAGTCGCAATTACGCTCTGATGTTCTATCTGAACATACGGCCCACTCACAGGTAATTTCTAAAGCCAGAAGTCTATTTTTTTAAAACGTGATATCCTAGCTAAGAATCCTTAATTCTTCGAACATACATACACGATTCCGATGAACCCAAATCCGAAGCCACTGATTACTTTATCGTGAAGGGGATGTCAGCAAACCAGCAGCACGAAGATTGTGATCCGTGGGGTCCTCGACGTGTTCGAGAATCTCTGATAGTTCTGGATCTCCTAGAGGGTTTGCAGCAGCGCCATTGAATTTACGCACAACGGCGGGCTCCTGATCTCCTGCATTCTACGGAGTAAAACGATTAGGATGAACAATATAGAGTAATTGAAGCTCCGAGTCCGAGGGGAGCCCTGAAACCGAATGACTGAACGTCTAGTCTCTCAGATCCAGACGCTTCAAATACTTAAATCTCGTACCTCGCCATTTTGACACCGTTCCCTGGCGCCATATCAACTCCAAGTTCCTCCAAAAGAAGTGGGTCTTGTGAGCGCTCGCTGCTGGGATCCGAAGTCTATCATTTGCTATACACTTCCAAACCGTTTGATGGCGGCAGGCGTGCGTCTCTATCGTGTTCAGTTACTTGCTGTCTGGTCAATCGTGGACTCACGAAGCGAATGCGAAAGAAACAATCAAAATTGAAAGATGCCGCTCGTGTGCCTTTCAAAACACATCGAAGAAAGACAGGAAAAGAAGATCCATAATGGTACAGTAGGCGCACTAAAGTATTTAAATTTAAGTCATCCAAGCGGGATATTGCGATTGAGGCGGGACGCTACACCACATGCTCACGGAGGAACGACCAAGACGAATACCCTTCAATGGAAGGGCTGTGGCGCTCGTTTGTTGTAGCAGTGAAGCGGACATGGACCTCAGAAAAGAAAGGCCTCGCGGTATGGTCGAGACGCACGCACTGTACTGGAATGAAGGCTAACGATAGCATGTGTATTATCGGGGTCATCGCGCAGGCGGAGGGATAAACCGGACAATTGTACTACACACCTCCCGCAGCCGCCCTTGTCGCTTGCGTCAGACGCAGGACACCAAATTTTATTCAAAAATGGGTAGGCCATCCCAAAGAAGCAGGGCCGGGGATCCTACAGCGCAAATACACGGAAAGGAAATGAGAGTCTCCTCGAAGGAGACGGCAGCAGCGAAAAAACAGAGCAAAATGAAAAGGAATGCGTGAAAAGTGGAGGAAATATACGTAGTCAGGAAAGGGAGATATGCATCGTACGTCGCGGATTTCGCTGGCTCTGCCGTGGCTTTGTCACTTATCGCCATGGCAAATGACTCGCTCGCTACTTACTGGCATTTCATCTTCAGAAATACTCATAATTAAACGGTATTCGAGGCGAACATGGTTATAAGAATCAATATTCTAAACGGATGGAAATTTCTGTCGACTCAGTCATACTCCGGCGGAGGATCCGTGCTCGGTCTCGTTTCTGCACGCTCGGCGAGCGCGAGCCAACGTACCTCTCGCATCTCGTCGCGGAGATTCTCGAGCGCGTGTAGTATGTTTGGATCTGTATCCGCGGGCGGGTGCGCACCGCTCGGTGGCAAGGACCCTCGACGATGCCGAGAGCTGGAAGTGTCTCTGCTGGGGTCAAGCCCTATTCCAGGTAGTGATCCGAGCTCGTGTGATGAATCTGCGCGGGGAGGATGCGGGTCGGCGTTTTGTACGCTAGGCATTCCGCCTCCATCAGGAGATTTCACGTCCGCCAAACGCGCATTTGAAGGAGCATTCTCACCAGATAATGTGAATGCTGCAACATGCGCCGAGTGTCTGGGTGTGTAGACTTCATAGGACGAGCCGATTTTGGAATGCGCACGACGCCGTCGGTACAGGAAAACGACGGCGAGAAGCAAAAGCAGGACGACACCGCTAATAATCCCACCAACGATCGCACCCGCATTTGAGGAGTTTTTCGGACGGTTGTCGCCGCCGGTGGTAGCTTGCGTCGGGGAGGCAGTCGCTGATGTCACCGATGCGCTAGATATAGTAGACGCTGAAACGGATGAGTTTGAAGTTCCTTGAAACGTAATGAGCCCGTGAGACAGCAGCATATTGCGATACATCAAATGAGCATACCGGTGCCCCCAGCTACAGAGGACAACTCTGCAAGCCCAATGGAGGGCGGCGTTTGGCGATACACAGAGTAAACGTTCTTCTGCAAAATATCGACGTTACCTCGTCAAACAGCAAATCATCAGCAGGTATGCGCACCAGAAAAGGCACTCCGAATATCCACGTCCCAGTCGGGTCCTCAGGCGGGTCTATGAAGCGGTCTGATATAAGCACGCCTTTGCATTGCGGGCTTCCCACAGCCACTGGGCCAAAACTCATGTCTGTGTCGTTGATCGACCACACACGGCCGCCGAACGAGATGGTAAAATTCAGCGTTGTATTGCATGCTAGTAGCCAGCCGCTCAATGAGCAATGTGAGATATCAGGAACATTCGTTATTTATCACGTACGAAATGAATGCAGAGCAGGAGCCGTATCCGTCACATTGGCCGAGCCAGGGACGGCGGCCCAGAGTGCAGCTACGTCGGCAGCTGGACCCATGATATATTTGAATGTCGGGTCGAACACCACTCGCCGTGTCGCGGAATTTATACTTATCGATTTCCCTCGCACACTGATATCTGCAAACTCGTCAACCATCTAAAATAGTCAAGAAATTTCGGGCCGCACCTGAGATGTTGAGCTCCCAAAACGCCGCCAGTGGGTCCATGTTCAAGAACTCGATGTCTCCGGAAAAAAGGGACGCATTGGCGCCTCCGAGGGTGAGCAACCCCCCAGCCAGCAGATTTTCTGCATCATCATCTGTAGCAGTGCGCGCCAGCCAGAGTCCGAACTTCAAGGCGGCGCCTTGCGCAGCTAGCGCAGCTTGCCAGAGCGGGGTACGTGTCCCTGTTGTGCGCGCACTCCCCGCGGGGCCAAGCCCGAACGCAGCAGGGCTTATCCCTGTGAAAGCTGGTCCCGGCATGAATGCGCCAGAGGCCAGCGCCACTGCAGGCAACATTGTCAGCGTCAATAGGTTAGAATACTGTGCGTGAAATGAGTTCTGCGCACAAAAGTTGGCGGTGGATACTGTACGCTCTCCGAGGAGAACCGTGTCGTTGAAGACATATCCATCGACCTTGCCAGCATTAATTGTCGTCTGCCCGTTGTCAGAGGTCGCGTCTTTAGAGGTCAAGATTGTTAAGAACGTCGACGTATTCACCGACGTGGGGGATTTTGTGGGGTCATAGAAATCTAGGCACGCGTCACAGAGGTCGGAAAAGACGAGAAGGTCGCCGAGTCCGGTGTTGAGCGATGCCAGAAACGTTTGTGGTCTATAAGATGGAAAATCTAAGCTCTGGCCTAATTCGCGGATGATAAGTGGAACGCACGGCGAGCCAATACCAATGTTGATGTAGTAGTCGCCATTCGAAGTTACGATCTCTACGTCCGATGGCCCTTCAAAAGATGACCGTACATCCCTTTCCGGTCGATGTAGCAGCGCGTTTCGAGGTTTGAGTGCCCTTGGATCCGCCGCTTCTGGGGAAAAATCACCAGGCATGTATAGAGCTCCATTTGTGGTGAGGGCGAAGGCGAGGACGACGACCAAAATGATGCTAAGAGCACTTGGGCCCCGGGCAAGGCATAAAAATCCCACTATCATCATATTTTCCCCTTCGTGGTGATTAGCTATCAATAATTGAAACACGATATCATTAGGGAGCGGATAAACCTACCGTCGATTTAGACAGCAGAGTACCGGAAGAAAATGAGGGAGGGCCAAGGGGAAAGATTCCGAGGGAGTGAGAAAGGATCAGCTATGCCTGTGCGCAATCATATAATCTGAGGAAGGACTCGGAAGCATTTAGCAGAGAGATTAGGAACACCCATGATCTCGCTGTGTAGGAGTGTGGTTTCTAAGAACAGGATCACGGATCAGAAGATCCAGAAATCGCAATACGTAGTTACACATGTGCCGTTCAAGTGGTCTTAGCATTCTAGGTGGTGTGCCAGCAATGTGTCAGTGTTCGGGGCACCGTCACTGACACTAACGACCTGCCAACATGATGGTGGAGACCAAGTTCCGTCGGAGATAGGCACTGATGGGGTGGTCGGCAAACCACAGCAAACAACAACGCAGCTTCTCCCGAATCCCCGCCATCGCCTCCACTGTCCCGTCCGAAGAGTCCTGGACGTGCGTGCCGGTTATGAGACCTGAGCGTCCTTACTGTTTATGTCTATGCCCGTATACTACGTCTGGCCGCCGACTGCCGCGTCAGTGCGCACCTCCCCTCCTGCTGGGCTATTACCACGTGCATGCGTGCGAGTGACGTGGCGCAGCTTCAGAACGAGGTTACGAGTGGGAAGTCAGTGAAAGAGACTATGGCGCAGCCCGAAATCTGCGGGAGAAGTTGGGCGGAAAGGGATCTCTGATGGGAACTGGATAATTGGGCTATGTGGGTGGGGCGAGCACGGTAGCAATGGATTGCATATGGTGGAGAGCTTCCCCGATTTTCCATCATTCTCATGCGCAGCCGGCTGAGTATCTTGCATCTGCATAGGGGAGGGACGACGCGGTTGTCGCTGAGTCTCTGCACAGTATGCTCATGACTGGAAGAATAAGAAATGCGCTTCTTCTGTGGAAGAAACCTTTGGCAACCGCAGGATGCATGATCATTCACCCTTCCTCCCGGCGTGATATCTCGCCACCGATATATGTCTTCTGATTTCTCCCCGGCACCCGTTAACTGAAAGACGCAACATATCAGCGGCTGCTTCGAGTCCAATGCCGTTTCGCTGAGATTCGTCGTCCCCTTCTCACCTGTTTTCCCCCACACACTGCCAACTGTATCCGTTCCTTCACCTATCCCCCCCCCTGGGTCGCGCGCACCTCTATCCTGCCCTTTGTCTCCATCGTCGTCTATCTTCCGCCTATGTTTCTCACTGCTACTACCCGAACGCTCCTCGCGCTTCTGTTAACCCCTCTCACTTGTGCCTTCGAAAGTTTTCTCAACGCACAAACACACCGCCCTCCTCGACCTGATTTGGAACTTGGTCAATCGCCATCCACGACTCAGATACGGCGTCGGTTGTCCGCCCAAGACTTCGCGCTCCTAACTGTCGATGGCTTCATTTATATGAATATGAGTTTTGGGTCCCCGTGAGTTTTCTTTGTGTTACCTGAGCAACGAAAGCTCATTAGTGTATGCTGTAAAGGGAACAGTCTTTCCGCATGCAAATCGACACCGGCTCTGGGGACATGTTCCTGTCAGTCTTTTGCCCGGATTGCCATGGTGCAGGTTTTCCACCAATTTACGACCCAACAAAATCCTCGACGGCCGTAAACAAATCCAACTCTATATTCTCGTACGACGACGAGGGCAATGTTGTCGGCTATATCTTCTCGGACATAGTTCGTCTCGGCGAGTACTCTGTCCCTAACGCGGAATTTTGTGCGTCTTTCATATCTTATCAGGATTAGTGTGCTGATGCGAGTATCGTCTGCGAAGTGACGATTGGGACGGTTTTTAGCTTTGGGACCGCGTTTTCAGGCTTGCTGGTGACGTCCGGCGCACTGGGGCTCGCCTTCGCGGGCAACGCACGCACGACAAAGACACCGGTCTGGCAGATGGCGTTGGCGCAGGCCCTGCACCCCAGTTTGCAATCTGGCTCAGGCGCACCAAGGGAACGAAGAGCCCTGATACCGAAGGCCCGGGCGGTGTCTTCACTTTCGGCGGCATGAACGCGTCCCTGTTTTCTGGGGGTATCGAGTTCCTCAACCTTACCGGCGTGCAGCAGTCGCTCTGGCAGTTGAACATTTCAGGTGCGCACAGAGCTCCTTGCACTTGTTGTTCAATTTCTGACAGAGCGCAGAAATTAGTGTGCGTGGTAAACCGATGGGCGTCACGACTACGACTCGGCGCGCGGCAATAGACACCTCGTCGTCCTTCATCGTAGGACCCGATGAAGATGTTGCTGCGTTATGGGGTGCCGTGCCTGGGGCGTCGAAGATCGACAACATGCCGGGATGGTACCAGTTCCGTGCGTCTTTCCATGAAACCTCCAATCGTTTTCTTGCTTGACGCGATATCTCTAGCGTGTAGCACAAATCTCAACTTTAGCGTCTCCTTCGGCGGCCGATCGTGGCCAATTAACGACACGGATATAACCCTGGAATCAGCCCCACCGGACAACGGAATCTGTACGGGCCTGCTTATTTCCGATGGCCAGCAGACCTCCGAGACGGATCCAGACGTGGGGAATTGGATATTTGGGGTCCCGTTCTTGGTGCGCGTCTAGCTCTTCCGTTCTTTGTTCCAAAAGGAAAATGTTCATGGATTTCCTGTAGTTGAACGTTTACTCTGTATTCCGCTCGCAACCACCAGCGATTGGATTCGCTGAGCTGTCTACGCTGGCAGGGGGTACTGGTGCGTTCAATTTCACTGATCGTTTGACTTCCTCCTTCTTGCGGAACGTTTCCTTTCTTAGGTGCACCCAACGCAACCGTAGCCACGAGCGCTAGCGTCAGCATTGGCTCTAACACCGCTCTATCGACAACAACGCCATCTCCGACACAAAGCGGCTCTGAACAACAAGCCATAACCAAACAGAAAAATGTAGGAGCTATTGCGGGTGGAGTGATTGCTGGCGTTATTGGGTTCTTCCTCATTGCTTTTGTCATCGCGTGGCGTCGCTCTCGGACCCGGCGCTCGCGCGATGAAAGCAAAACAAATGGCGAATACACCCCGGGCATGCGACGCACTGCGCACCCTCATATTCCGGTACTGACACCCGTGCCCTTCGAGGGTGGAAATGCTGCTGGTCCCTCGGCACGATCACACTCATCAAAGGTTGCTCCGGTGTCCACGGACCCCACATCGCCCACATACACCCATGAACAGCCGGCGCCATGGCGCGAAGTCCATACAGCAGCTGCGCGAGGCCCAACCTCAGAGAGGTCGCTTCCGCTTCCATCTGGGGCTCAGACACCCGCGCCGCAAGGGCCTGCGATATTGCGAGTTCTTGAGAGCTTGCGGAACGAGTTGCGCGAGGTGCGATCGCTTGCGTTTGGGGATCGCGCAGGCAGGGAATCAGGCATGCCTCCGCCAGATTATGAATGATTTAACGTCCTGTTTCTTGTGGGTTCGAAAACATCGTTTCGATGTAGAATTGTAAGAAATCTTTATTCCAGTTACCGCTCGGACGGCATGGAATTGATGGTAAGAACATCCAAAATCGTTAGTGTGTTTCGCGCCCACGCAGAGCGATCAATGTATGCGCGCCTCGTGCCAATTGAACGAGCTAGCATGGGCGCGAGTGTATTACGCGCGGACCGGCTTTGCCGGTCCGATCCACTGGCGTTCATTAGCCGAGGCGCCGAAGTTCAGTAGCGTTCACTGAAACCTCCGAGCATCTACACTGAGATCCACTGAACAGGAAGACCTAGCTCTTTTCTCATTAGGGTGTCTGTGTGGGGGGGACCCAAAACTATGAAAATGGCGCAGATATAGAGCTTGTTGAGAAAATGATACTCGCTCCCATTCGTTGGCTTGCTGGTACTAGAATGAAGAACACAACAGATTGGGGGTGTAAGAGGAAGAATGGGCCTGTTACAGTTTGTTCCAGAGCTGACAAAAAGGACCCATTTTGTAGATATTCGTTCAAGGGAACTAATATAGGTTTCAACAAGGTTCTAAGGAGAGAGGGTGCGGTTTATGCGGTAGTATGGCCCCTCCAAACCTCAGAACATTCAAATAATGTCTTAATACTCGGAGTCCTTGCGTGCAACGCAAGCGAATTATTTTGGGGGAATAAACTAGGCGTCACACTCGTTGACCACTGATAATTATACCGAGATATTTGGTCCGGAGGATCTCTATCTAGGTACCTTCTGCCACTGTCAGATCACAGCTGAAAAAAGGAATTAAAGATATATCTCTATATCCTGGTAAATCCTTCGGGTGAGCGGTCGGAAGCTGCTTGTGTGACGGTGATGTCCTTCTTTTAACCTTGTCAGTATCCAGCCATTGTGGCGCAGCATGGGTACATATATTCCTATGCTGCACTGCTGTTCCACTGGGGAAAACAAATACTCCTGACATCTACCCCAAAAATCTCATCCTAGATATTTGCCACTTCATTTTGCACCTATTTGCTGCTGTCCTGTACCGCAGAGCGGTGCCTGTGGGAGGCCACAGCCGTATGTGGCCATTTTGGAATGAAAATTGTGGACCGATCTATGACAACAGGGTCATATATAGTATATATTTACACAGTAGTTGGTGATGGAAATATTTGCAATGACCCTGCCGCCGCTAGGCAGGGGAATAGTAACTAGAGATGATCTTAAACAGCCTCTTGGGACCCATTGACTTGCATGCAATGCTCATTTTCTTTTGGCTACTCGTACCGTGAAGTTTGAACCGGCGCAAAACCGGTGCCGCCTGAGCCACAACCGTCGAGGCCAGCTCATGATAACGCATTGTCCCATGCGGAATCGCATTCACTTAATTTCGCTTTCCCCGAAGGCCAATAGTTGACGAAGCCAATTTGGTTTATGGTTCTGTAACAATGCGGGATTGATATCATTACCCATCGTTGAATTTGGCTAAAGGACGACAGCGGGCGCAATGCGTACCATCAACGGTGCATTTACCTCTTGCAACCCGCATAAAAAAAGAGTTGGGTCCCGGAGATCTTAGTCACGCAAGCTGTTCATTCATCGTTTGCCACGATTCAAGATGTGACTGCTGAGGGCAATTGTATTGATACACTTCGTTCCGTAATGCCTGGGCGGGTTCCTGAGGCAAAATGGATCAGGGTGACAATACCGTAAATGTCAAGTCTGTCAATGAAATTCCCAAGGTCTTGGCCAAGGTATAAATTATGAAGATGAGACGATGCTCGCGCTCAGCCACCCGCCTCACCAGTCAACATGCATGCCAAATTTACTTCCCTTACTGTCCTCCTCTCTGTCCTTTTTACCTCTTAACTTGTTGATATACGCGGGTTTCCGCCCGCCAACCTCTTGGCATGGGATTCGACAATACCCACCTATCCCAATCCCCAGTAAATCCTTCATTCAACACTTCTTAGCTTAATTTCCTTCCTCCTTCCACCCCCTCACTACTTGCTCACTACTGGGGAGCATGCTCAAAGGCTGCCGAGCGCTGACTTAGCACGTGATCCTTCCCCATCTGGGGGCCGTGGGAGCGGCTGTCTGATCCAGAGATCTGACACCCTTGCCTCGTGCCATCCGCACCATGTCGCTACTGTATTCGCTTTCAGGTCAGTAATCGCCACTCTGAACATATTCAACCCCCTCACATATTCTAGTCAAAAGCGCACATGGAATCCAATGGAATCCGGGCCATCTTCGCCGAAATCAGCCTAATCTCTACGTCAGAATATTCATCGACGGCGAGCAGATAGCCCGAACTCAAACGATGAAGAGGACAACGACACCGAAGTGGAACGAGAATGTGGCGATGTGAGTTCGTCCTTTGCATTCCCGTGTGGTTTATGAACTTTGTATGGTACAGATCATCAGGGAAGCCCACAGCAGCGATATTGCTGAAGCTTTTCCATGACTCGTCCGTGCTGAGTGACACCTGCCTCGGATCTGTGACTATTCAACTCAATGACCTTGTAACCTTGTGTACTGCGGACACCAATTCCCAAGGTAATGATTATTTCTCCGTCCACTGGCTAGCATCTTGATCTTCTCCACGCAGTCGGAAGTCTCCAACTCACCGGCGTCGAGGGGTCATCAAAAGACAAGCCTTCGGGCACCCTAGTTGTCCACCTGAAAATTCTCGCTCCCATCCAGGTTCAGAGTGCGATTGCAGATGCCCAGACAGCTGTAGCAGCAAGCAAGCTGGCATCCCGAGGAAGGGCGAGTGATTTTGAATCGGGGTTAAAGGCAGTTGTGAAAGGATTAGAGATCATTCTGGACATTGGCGATGAGTTGACCGAGGTACGAATGATGATCTTCTTTGTATCGTGGATTGCGATTCAAACATCACGAAGATAAATCTGTACGCAAAGGCAGCGTGGAAGATACTGACCTTTGTTCACAAGGTACGGTAGTCGACGCCATTCGGGTGCTCGTGTAAACTTGCTGATTCAATATACAGACTGTAGAAGAACAGCACGACATGGACCAGAAGGTCATTGATCTCGTGGAAACAATGGCCGAGGTGTATTCTTTTGTGGATGATGTTCAATCTCTTGACAAAGTCAAACCTCTAAAGAATGTGGTTGTGGAAATTGTGAAGCAGATGGTGGAATGTGCCATATTCATCCGTGAATATACTGGACGCGGGTTTACAGGTATAAAATTTCTTCATGAGGCTTACCAAAGTGTTCACAGACAATTTAGGGCAACTGTTTCAGAACAAGTGGTCAGACGCAAAAGAACAGATCAATGGGCTTATGGCCGCGTTGCTGAAGCTCAAGGATGCCTTCGACCGTGGTCTGGCATTCCAATCTGTGTTTTTCTCCGCTGGAATCAAGGCTGATATGGAGTACCTTGGTATGCATGGTACTTCTTGGGCTATCTCCATGCACTGATTGTGCATGTGTAGTTCAATCAGATAAACTGAAAGGCCTCAACCCCCTCAATATTGATGCATCTCTGCGTTTACAGTGTCTGTGAGGCACACGTCAAGACATTCTGAATGACATCACCGGATGGCTTGATACTCCATCGGCGAAGGGCAACATTCTTTGGCTCCACGGTTTTGCAGGAGCGGGCAAGAGTACCATATCCACGACTATTTCCGAATATTTCCGCAGCCTTCATCATCTGGGGGCATTCTTGTTTTTTGACCGTAACAATCCTGCAACCAGTAATCCTGGAGGGGTCATCCGTACCATTGTGTACCGTCTGGCCTTGTCTAATTCACATATAGGAGCAGCTATCTGCAACATTATCGCTGACGATATGACACTTGGGACAGCACCAATCCGGACACAGTTCCAGAGGTTGTTGCTTGATCCTATTGCTGCTGTCCAGGACCACCTTCTCGGGCCTATAATCATCATCCTAGATGCCCTGGATGAGTGTGGAGATGCAGAGTCGCAGGAGAGTCTGATATCTTTGTTGGTCGATGAGGTCCCGAAGCTTCCATCTGTCTTCCGTTTCTTCATTACCAGCCCGGCCAGAATATGACATTGCTGTTCGTTTCAGCGGGCATCCTTCCATCACTGAAATGCAGCTCGACATCACCACGGATGCCACATTTCAATATTTGCGGTCTTGAGGACTCGCATGTCCTCAATGCCGAGGTCCCAGACCTCTCCGATCGCATTGAAGCTCATATTCCCGCAGAGCTCAAATATGCGAGCTCATTTTGGGCGAAGCATTTGGAAGATGCAGGACTTGAGAATGAGATCTTAGCGGAGTTGAAGGGCCTCATCAATATTCGATTTTTCTACTGGCTAGAGGTGCTCAGTTTGCTCAATCAAGTGCCCACTGCCATTGAAAGTCTTCAAATTACCCGTAGCTACGTCCCGGTGAGTGTAACTAATGCGACAAATTACCTTTGTCTTCACAATAATTTCCATTGCAGCAAACAGACGCAGTGTTTCAAATTTTACTTCAGGATGCAATCAGATTTCTCGGAGGATTTTCGCCTTTGATCTCACAAAGCGCGCCTCATATCTATATTTCAGCCCTTCCATTTGCGCCCCGGGAATCCTCGATCCGCAAGCAGTTCGCACCAGCCTTCCCGCAAGCGGCGCAATTTACCGGGCCACTTGGAAACAACTGGTCAAGCACACTGAAAGTTTTCCAGGGATACACCCATTGGATTTGGTCAGTCGCACTGTCCCCAGATGGGAAACAAATCGTATCGGGATCATGGGACAAGACTGTGCGAATTTGGGATTCCGAAACAGGAAATGTAATCATGTGTAAAGAACATACCATGATGATTCAAGCTGTCGCATATTCACCTGACGGTCAACACATTGCTGTTGGCATTGGCAATCACCCAAATTTCGACGAAACCTCAGTCTTTCTAGATGATTCCCCCTATATCTCTGGGACCATACGACGTTATGATTCAAACACCGGTGCGCTGGTTGGCAGCCCATTCGGAACTGAACATGTGCTTTCCATTATGTACTCTCCTGACGGAAATTCACTTGTCTTCGCATACTGGGACGACAAAAGGTTCCGTCTCTGGGACTTGATGACGGGTACTGTTGTTCGAGTATTCGAAGGGCACACTGGCCCGGTTAGATCTGTCGCGTTCTCCCCAGATGGCAGCCGAATAGCGTCTGGATCGGCGGACCGTACTGTACGAGTTTGGGATCTCTACGGAAATTTGGTTGCTGGACCATTCGAAGGACATAATGACATAATTCACTGTGTTTCCTTCGCGCCGGATGGAAATTTGATTGTGTCCGGATCCGCCGATAAAACACTGCGGGTATGGGATTCTGCGACGGGCGTTGCAGTTGGGAGGCCTTTCGAGGGACATCAGCGGAACATTTATTCGGCCGCCTTTTCTCCCGATGGCACTCGAATTGTTTCTGGTTCCCATGATTACACAGTGCGGGTCTGGGATTCTACAAATGGGTCTGTAATTGCAGGGCCCTTTGAAGGACATCAATCTCCCGTCACAAGCGTTGCCTTTGATCCAGATGGCAAACGAATTGTCTCTGGGTCCGTCGATTCCACCATCCGCGTGTGGGACGCTGAACTCAAGGTCGCAGCCATCGAAGAGTTTCCTGACCACGCCGATTCTGTTACATCCGTCTCGTATAGTCCTGATGGTGAACATATCATCACCGGATCCTTCTCTGGAGCAGTGCAGGTTTGGAATTCAAAAACAGGCCTTTTGGTTGCTGGCCCGTTAGAACTCGAAGGGCCAATGTCTTCTCGCTCATTGTCGACGGATGGCGAGCGGATCGTGTGCATCGGTGAGGGGGAACTAAAAATATGGAACTACAAGTCAGGTACTGTGGTTACGAGATTGTTCGAGAAGGAACTCGGACCTACATCCTCCTATGCTGAATACGGCGGCATCAGCCGCTGCAAATTCTCACCGGATGGCAACCATATAGCTTTGGTCCTCTGGAACAACGGCAATATCATCCGAATACTGAATTCTAACGGCGATGATGCGATTTCACCGTCTTTCGATGGGAACACCAACGGAGTCGCATGTATTGCATTCTCGCCAGATGGCGGACAGATTGCAACGCAATGTATGGATGGGACAATCCGAGTATGGGATTTCAAAACTGGAGCATTGCTTGTTGGACCATTGGAGAGCGCTCACAGTGCGGAGAAGTATATAACGTTCGATGGAAGATATCTGGTGTTCTCTCCCGACAGCAAATATCTCGCATCAACCGACACCCCTACCAGTACAGTGCGATTATGGGACTCGGCAAGAGGTGCAGCGGCTGCCGAGCCCTTCCCTGAACTCGCAGGCTATGTTACTTCTCTTGCTTTCTCGCCCGACGGTACAAGGATTGTGTCTGGCTCTGTAGGCTCAACGTTGCGAGTCTGGGATACCCACACCGGTGCGACCGTCGCAGGACCTTTTAAAGGACATACCAGTAATGTCGAATCTGTCGCCTTCGCACCTGATGGCAAGAGAGTTGCCTCGGGATCACGCGACAAAACTATTCGCGTGTGGGAGGTACGTTGTACATTTCTAGACCCTCCATATGGACTTGCTTATTTCGATTAGATTGAACCGCTGGATGGCTGGGGAGAGCATCCCTGTTTCGAGGACGGATGGTTGATGAACTCATCCTCCGAACGTATCCTTTGGGTTCCACCATGGCTTCGTGACGGTCTGTATCTGCCATGGAATTCCCTGGTCATCTGTTCTCGAGGAACGACGAAGTTGGATCTCAGTCAATTCGTCCATGGCACTGATTGGATAAAGTGCAGGGAGGCAATACGCGAGATATTTGAGGAAGAACTATAAACACCACGAGTTTTCTCTGTGATCTTTTGGAAGGTTGAATTTAATGAATAGCACATATTTTCCGGAGAATGGATCTGAGTATGAAATGACAGGTACGAACAACTACTTGCTTATCCTTTGGCAATGTGGTTGGGATATCGGAACTACACCATTCTTGTGTCTGAGGATTGCAATCACATTGAGGTTTGTAGCTCAAGGACGCAATTTCTTGTCATTTGTGTAGCCTTTTTGTCAGAGGAACTTGCGGAGCATGCCAGCAGAAGGATTTTTTGGCAATGATGGGGGCCTCCCAGAGGACTCAAAGTATCATCTACGGTGACCCACCTTATTCTCGGAGGGACACAAGCGGTGGCCGATCTCATTAACTGCACATGCCACTAGGCAATCAAACATAACTCTTGTACGTAAAAAACAGAACAAATTCATTTGAGACGCTATACAGCCATTTCAAGCAGATATGATCTTGAACCGATGGTACCAAGGTTTCGGCAAAGAATTTCGTTCAAACCAAAGTATCGCCGAAATTAATTCCGAATTTTGCAGAAACGGACTTTTACTCACTAGAGCACTCACTGCGACCTGTGGTTTCTTCCATCTCACTAGGAGTGTCTTTCCACAGCCCTAATCATCTACCTGAATTTCATTATACTCATACACCGGCATACAGCTTGAACGGTAGCTTTGATCAAGGGTAAATAAGAAGCCCTCAGTAGGTTGAGTCCGTTGCATTCTCGCGAGATGGCCACAAGGCGGTTGCGGGCTTCTACGATGGAATAATCAAAGTCTTGAACTGCAAGACTGGTACTTAATGTATTTTCACACCAATTGTGCCTCTGGCGTTTCTTTTTCACTCGATGGCAGACGGATCGCCTCTAGTTCTTGGGACTAAACCATAAGAATATGGGATGTGAAAACCGATGCGACGGTTGTCGGCCCAATCTATGGGCACGCAGGACCTGTTTGTAATATCTCCTTCTCGCGTGATGGCAGATACCTTGCTTATCAAAGAGAAAGAAAAAGTCAAAAGTCTCTGCTTGATCATGACTCAGCCTCGACTCTTCATGAAACTGCCCTTCACCGATGTCTCAAATACGAATTATTTTGAGAGGTGAACCGCCCACCACTGAGCCGATACCAGCCTCGTCCCGTTGTTGAATCTATTCCGACTTTCCCTGTGAGCATATGATACTTTTGAATTTACAGTTCGACCGAACTAGCCACGTACCTTTGGCGGGTAAGTACTACAAATTCTAGTAGCGATGTGGAAGTGCGACTTGCCCCGCACGTCGCCTTCCCATTTCGGTCTGAACCGCGTTGTCAACCAAATCAGGAAACACCGAAGCGCTTCTCTTCGTTTTACCTCCTCACTACGCCGTTTCGTTTATCTCCACGCTTACTCTCGTCTTTTTCCTCCCAGCTGTGTTTGAGACTCTATATCTCTCAAGAAGCTATTATTCCTTACATTCGGCCCTAGACGGATTCGACCACGTAACCATCTCAGGCCTCGAGGACGGACTTGGAGCCCGATTGGGTCATACAGCAATTTCTCTTTATGTTTCTTTAATTAGCTCTTACATCCATTTCGTATATTCCCATTTCCGTAGCATTTCCGAAGTCACCGCCAATCTCGAGGCACGCACTTGCTCGGTCTGCGCCGGGGAGCACCCGGCTTGGATTGGGCACCCAAGTCGGCGCTGAATGGGGCAACGTTCCTCCCTATACGTCTTTGCGCATGTTCCCGGCTTGTGTCGTGTTGAAGGATTTGCGTCGGCGGAAGGAATTACAACGGCCATTTTACGTACGTTTCATTGTTTCATGTACCTTCTCTCATTTCGCTTGCGGGCTCCGGTGTCCCACGAGAACGGGAGCAGCCGTCCCATCCTGTACCTTCCCTCTCTCTCTCTGACCACCACTATAATCGACACTTTCACTCGGATTTCTCGTGCCTCAACTCAGTTTTGCTTGAAGATTGAGCTAAGTATTTCATACATTCTGTCGTACTAAATCTCCGATCTCTAGAGCTCATATCTTCCACGGCGTCATCGGGATTTTGTTCCACGGCTCGGCACTCTTTCGGCACGACCTAGACACGACCTCGGTCTACCAGTAGACCACCTATCTCTTCCACAGCGAACGAAAAAAGACAGATAAAATCCAAAAGTGTGAAAAACAAATCTCACGATTTCGATGGAAATGGACCATGGCTCCGCCCCGAATCAAACGGGGGACCCTTCAGTCCTTACACGACCCATCGCTGCTTTCACTGAATCGAAAGCGCGGACGACCCACCACCGAGCCGATACCCACCTTTTTTGTCTGTTGAATTTACTCTGATTTATCTGTGCGTTGATGCGCTCTGCATGTGTCGTGCAATCCGAGCCTTACTTGCAATTGAAAAATCAGCCCCTACATTTCATTTGCACTTGAATGGGAATGGGAATACAATTTCTCATGAATTCACATCGGACCGCCGAATCCACAGAGCCGCCAACAGATCTGATGAAATGAGAGTAAAAAAACAGAAACAGAAAGACGAAAAATGTTATCCGAGAAGCGAACGCCGGCTCAGCCCCGAATCGAACGGGCTACCCTCCAAATCTACATGGACGAATTCTCAGAATTCGAAGGCGTGGACCACCCACCACCGAGCCGATTCACACCTCTCTCGTCTGTTGAATTTGGTCTGACTTTAAGATACGCTCGGTGTCGGTGTCGGTGTCGGTGTCGTACAATCCGAGACTTGCTTGCAGTTGAGGATCGGCCCCTACACTGCACTTGAATGTGAATGTGAATACAATTTCTCATGAACTCACACCGGACCACTGAATGCACTGAGTCGCTAACAGGATGATTGAACGAGAGGAAAAGAAATAGAAACAAAAACACAAAAACACAAAAAACGGAGACCATACGTAAATCCAGAAGTATACGAAAGTATACCGTAGTTTTGAGAGATTTAGGAGACTCTCGTATACTTTGTATACTTCCGGTATTTTCTGTATACTCAGAGAAAATTCGTATTTTTTCGTAGACCTTGTAGACCTCGTAGACTTTCGTAGATCTTGTAGACCTCGTAGACTTTCGTAGACCTTGTAGACCTCGTAGACTTTCGTAGACTTTCGTAGACTTCGCCATACTAATAAATGACAGCAAACAAAAACGTAAGATTGCGGTGCTGTATGTTTACGCGTTGTTTGCATCACCTCTTTCCTTCCTCCCACCACCACAATCGCCAGTGCTCGCGACATACGAACCCGCCTAGGCTGGAATTTCGCCAAATGTCTTCTCTCTACATCTATTGTCCTACCACAGGATGCGGAGAGCTTATTCCACGGAGCTTACGTTGTCGCGGCACACGAGTCCCCGAGCATAAAGATCTTTTCTTTCAACGGGTACGTCTCGCTCATTCAGGATTCGGCCCCTTCCAACCTTTTCCAGTGTAATAAGTGCAAATACTTCGATTGGATTCCCCCACCATCAACCGAACAATACGATTTTATTCCTTCTATGCCAGATCCCTTCCGTGACGAGCGCTACCCTTCGCCTCCACCTCCCGATAGCCCGGTAATCGACCCGGCCTTCCAAAAACCATCTTCCATGTCCTACGCCGCTGCCGCCGCCGCCGATCCTCCAAGTGACACGTCAAAACGCCAATGTGTAAACTACCGACAGTGTAAAAAACTTGCGACTGCGAAAAACTGCTCGAACAACATGTGTAAGCCATGCTGCCTGCTTAGCAACACTGGTTGTGCATACGCCGCACATCGTAGCTCTACTCCCATCGTCGCCGCCAACGGGAATCCGTCTGCACTTGCCCGTCCGCCCGCCGTCATACCTACTTCCTCTGCTTCTTCCTCAAGCTCTTCGCTTCCAATCGACGGTGTGGCGCCTCTGCAGCCCCCAAAGCAGTATCGAAAGCCAATGGACGAAGCATGGGCGAGCCAATACAAGGCGGGGATAGCCGAACAGCAAAAACGGCGGGAGGCTGAGGACGAAAAGCGGGAGGACATGCGGCGGGTACAGAATGAGGTCACAGTTCTTTTCTTTGACCAGGTGCATTAACATACCTTCGTCTTCCATGTTACCTGTGCACTGACATTGTGTCTAGGACGATGTTGAGCCAGAGCGCCTCCGCGACCAGAAGGTGGGACCCCAGTTCCCGCTCTTCAATCTTGCGCGGAGCGAAACCCTTCTTCGTAAGATGAAACTCGGGCCGACGGACAAAATCGGCTTTTACGACTTCACTGCCGGTCTGTGGAATCACGAAGACGTTGATACGACGATCCGCCTCGTACCCGGTCAGACCTTGCTCATGCGACGTGTCGGCGGCACTCGCTGTGCGAACATCGACAAGATGATCACGCTATATGCTCCTACCTCACGCAAGATGGGCAAGGCGCCTACTCATTCCGCGCCATCCAAACGCAAGCCCGACCATGAACGCGATCCATCTAATCGGGTTGTGCAGGCGCCGCGCATGACGCAGAGGCATGCACGCGACATTCCTTCCTCGCCATCAAGTCCTGCTAGCACCTCCTCCTCTTTCCCATCCCCCTCTGCACTCTTTTTGCTCGCCAAAACGACGTCGCATGCCACTGTTATTGATCTTACTTTGTCTCCGTCTCCATCTCGTGCACATCGTCGCGTTCGCTCAGTCTCACCTGGAATCGTAGTCAAGAGTGAGCCAATAACCTTTTCCCATATGCCAAAGCCTGCTGTGGCTGCTGTCGACACCGTCGCCGATGATCTCTGGGCGCGCGGCGAGGTTTTCGTTCTGCCCGGATTCGGCACCTGGCCGGCGGGGGTCTACGCACAGGATATGACCCGAGCATTTGGCAAAATATCCGTCAGCTCTGAAGACCTTGCGGAGCATATCCCGTCACTGAAATTAAGCATCCTGTGCGGAAAGAAGGCCTCGTATCTACGTACCACAGTTTGGGTTACAGTCTCTGACCCGAAAAATGTCGCGCGAGCTACGATTACTCCACATGGACGAACCATTATTTGCTCATTGTGCGTTTTACGGCGTCCGAAAAGCACGCGAATTTTGTGGTTACCGGCAGGATCCTTGGCGGCTGGGCACGCAGGATCTGCTGTGTCCGTTGGCATGTCCAGCTCCTTGATTTCTTCTGCAGTTGTCTCGGCATGCAAGGCATCGTTCGGGTTAGAAACAGTCGGTCGCGCAACATTTGTCCGAAGCTGGAACATGGCCTTGTCGCGTCGTTTGTGGTTTGTCTCTAAAATGCGGTGGTTTGGATCACCGCATGTCATGAATCCCGCCTCGAAATCCGCTGCTATCTCACAGCCTTCAACGGCACAGATCTTATGTCGATCGCCATGGTCGGGACAGAAGCGATGGCGATTGTTTGCGAGGGAGACAGGACAATGGAGGACGCCGCAGCATGGGTGCCCGATCGATATGCCGTTGATGACAAGAACATGAAGTTTTTCTGCATAAAGTCTGTTGTCAAGCTGCATAATTTCCGTCAGGACCAAAAAGAACTCACGCAGTTTACCGTCTTCATCCCACACACGCACACACTTCGTGCAATAATGACCCCATTCAGGCTGCCCGAGAAGCTGTATGCGAGCATTATGCTCCTCCATTACTTTAATGAACCGGTCCCGCTGATCGCCAGTATGCGGAACTCGTAATGTCGCTGATCGGGCGTCATGATCCTCGAGGAGAGAGAGAATAAGAAAAACCATCCCAAACGTGCTCTGGACGAAGCTTGAAACTGGTATCCGTCCAATCTGGGTGGTTGGGAACATTCTCAGGCTGGGAAAGTGACTCATTGTAAACGCGCGCGCTGTTGGTGGCAGAAGTCCAGGAGATGAGCATAAGGTTGATGAAGAGATTCAGGACTGATTTTTCAACGTATTGGTGTTTGCCGACTTGGATTTCGGTTGGTATTCCATCATAGTAGATCCGGACACCATCACGAACAACATAATTGGGATAATATCGTGCGCGGCACGCTTCACAATATATGAGTCCGCAATAATTTCAAAAGAAGATTCGGCTTACTCGGACAGGACAGATGGGATGCAAATGTAGTGCAGGCTCCATTGGAAAGCGTGTATAGAACGACTTTGGATGCGCAATCCTTGTCACGAAGCAGATTTTGATTACTGCAGTCTGGAGTATTACAGTAGTGAGAAGGTGGAAATAACATCTGCGAGGCTTTGCAGTATTAGAAGAGCCAATTTCACTGTGGAAGACAAGGAAGAACTAACCAAGCAAATTGTCAAGGCCATACTTTCTGAAGGCTTCGGCATCGGACCCCTTGGTTTTGCCGTTCTCATCGTACTTCCAAATCAGTTGACTGAAGGCTTTCCAGCAGCCATCGATGTATTCGGTAGGCAGATCAACAGAGCACGCCAGAAAGTCACGGACTCCGTCAGGAATTTTCTCGGGCGGTTGTTCGACACCATGGGAAGGTGGCTGGGCGGTAATGATTTTGTCTTTCAAACGAGCCGCCAATCGGATGAACTCCATCCCTTTTTCCATGCCAATGGTGTTGCACAGGCCAGGAACGGTAGAGAGAGCAGCATAGATTTTGTTAAAGGTATCCATGGCATGCAGAGAGCCGAGCACGCGTCGCGGTCGCGTCGGTGGAGGAAGCGAAGGACGACGCGACGGATCAATGACGGGTCCGATGCTAATATGGTCAAACAGTGTGCCGCTTCTTTCAGCCTTCCGCTGAAAGTATACCAAGTATATAGTACAGCTCAAATTGAGATATCAGGTAAGCAGACCCAGACCTCTTGAGTATATATCCCAAGTATACCGGGAGAACCCGAAAGTATACAAGGTGTATGAAACATCTCAAAGTTATGTAGATTTGGTACACTTACGGGCTGACGTTTTTTCTGAAAAAACGGATTCCGAAAGACTTATGGCTCAGGCCCGAGTCAAACGGGCTACCTTCTCCTTTTGACCCTCATCGCTATGTACCTTTCGAAGGCATGGACCCTCCACGACCGAGCCTTTCTCTACAGCTGGAACGTCGATATAATGGAACTAACTCACTATCGCGTACCGAAAACCGAAACCGAAAATCATAACCGTATCCTGTCGTAGCTCGTCATAAAATCCCATGCCCTCCACCTAAATCCGCTCATCCAAATCATAAACAGCCCTCAAACCCCACCCATCCCCTTCCCGCCGCCGAAACTAAACCCTCCACCCCCACGCGACAGCCCCGGGCTGGGCAGCGCCTCCCTCTGCACCTCCGCGAAGTCGTCGAATGAATCGAGCCCGCTGGGCGTACCGTCGAATTCGCCATCTTCCTGACCCTCCACAGCGGCGGTGAACGCACCGAACTCCTCCCCCTTCGGAGAGTCGGGGTAGACGCCCGAGTCGCGGACGTGCGGGAAGGGCGAAGAGGTGGGCGGCGGGGACGCCAACGTTGAGGATGTGGTGCTCGATTTGGATTTCGTGCTCCGGCCGGACTTTGATTTGGACTTGCTCTTTTTGGGTTTGTGAGGCGGGATGGGGACGTAGGTAATTTCGGCGCCGGAGGCGGCGGAATGGGGGTGGTGGCCTGGAGGTAGGAATTAGATGTGCATGCGAGGGGGATAGAACGAGGAGGGGGGGAAGAGGTTAGGGATTAGATACGGATGAGTATGGAAGAATGGCGGAGAGGGAGGGGGGAGGGAAGGCGGGGTGAATGCACATGCACGAAGACAGAGCGGGAGTGCGATGATGCATGGTGGATAGCGGATGGAGATGGGCGATCGATACACGACGAGACGGGGCCGCGACAGACGCATAGCTTAGCGTATCGTAGCGAGTGGGCGGTGAAGGAAGCAAACGAAACAAAAGAATAACGCACCTCCAATCGGGGAATACGGCGCGTCGCTCCCCGAATTCGACGACCTCCCACTACTCATACTCTGGCTCTGGCTCCCGCCCACACCCTCGGGGCCAGCCGCGCGTACGCGAACCCATCTAAATCAGCGGCGTCTTCGTCCTCTTGTTCAGCGGGATGCGCAAGCGCATCAGCCGGCTGCGTATCATGCGCTGGTGAAGGTGTGCGCATGAATGGGGAGGGAATCCCGTTGTAGCCCGGCGGCGGCGCGCGGAAGGTCAGCTGCTGCGGCAGGTCTCCAGACCCGGATCCGGGGAACCACTCGAACTCAGGCGCATGGGGCTCTGCGAGCGCAGCTGCAAGACGGCGCATTTCCTTGCGCGTGCGCCGTTCTTGGTCTGTCTCCCCTCTGCCCTCGGGATGGGATGCGATGGAGCCCGAACGCGCCCGACGCTCGACGTCCGCGGCGCTGACGTCATTAAGTTGGGTGGGTGGAGGCTCGAGCGCCGCGCGCGCGAGCAGGTCGTCCGCGCTCGCACTGGGGGCAGCACCGCTACGGCTCCCGCGTCATTTCTTACCCGTGCGTTTCGGCGGTGCGTCCGCAGCGCCGGTGCCAGGGTAGCCGTCGAGGCTGTCGCGGCCGAGTGCAAGACGTCATCCCCACCTTCGACCGCTACACCCCGCCCGCGCCCGCTCCCAAACAAATTAAATCCCCACAAGCTGATATGTCGGTCGGGGCGCACGCGAGGGCGCGCGCCGCCTCCCACGAGGCCCGAGATGCGATTGGAGCGAGATGGCGTCGGCGTCGGCTGCGGCGTCGTCGTCCCGCCATCCTTCCTCTGAGGACTGCAGGTTGGCTAAAAGTCCTTAGAGCTCGTCGGCACGGGCGCGGCGGACACCGCGCACGCCGTTGTTGGTATATTCGTCGTCAGAGTCGCCGCCGTGATTGAGATCGCGCCGCATGTGAGAAACGGGACGCAGGAAACGAAGGCGGGAAGGGTTTCGTTCCAAGAGTAAATAGAACAAGGGCCGTCAAGGTTGAACCGTCTTCTTCAATGATGGTGGAGGTCGTGAGCAAGTCGTCGGAGAGCGAAGTTCGCCGAAGGTGATTGCCGACGGCCGACTCTATGACAACACCGACTGGACAGCTTCGGTTATGCGCCACGGCTGTTCGGCAATCATGATTGGCGATTCGATTTGCCCTTTGGGGTGTAGGGACCCCAGAGACAGGTGCTTTGGGTCAGTGGATAGTCTGTAGCCATCTCCCGGGCCAGACTTTAGGCTCCCCCATTGAAGTACATTGTTTTGTGGCACCCATTATACTATTCCGACCAACTGACAGCGCATTCCGTATAGGAAGGCTCGAAACGCATAAAGGCATAGATTGACGCAGCACTACCATTTGGGAATGTGATTGTGTTTTCGACATTCATTCAGCACTCCAATGCCGCGTCTCTGCAACAATTTAGAAAATACATATTAATTGGGATGAAACATGCAGGTAGACAGCTAGGTAGGTATATCCCAGCTGCAACAGACACAGGCCTCTGCCCTGTATGTATGAACTAATTCGTTGTCATTTATGCACGGATTGTTTATCACTCTGACTCAGTTAGCTTTTCGGAACATTAACTACGAACGATTCCGAAATTGCGGCTCCTTCAGTATAAGTTGTGACTTTTTCCTTGAATCGGCCTCTAGGTGAGATTACCCGGCCAGTTAGGTGTAAGTCACTGTCTGCGTTCGACATTTGAAGTTTCTCAACTGGTGATCTCCAACTACCGAGTTTACAGGAGTTTACTCGGTCATTTTTCGACACGCAGCACACAAGTTCCCACGGTTGCAAATATTCAGCTAAAGAAGGCATTCGTGTATATTTTTTTTCTCTTCCTCTTTATACAGCCCCAATTTACTTCTAATTTCCTGGCCTTGCACCCCCAGGGTGAATTACCCTGGACAATCAGATTGGAGACATGTGTGTGTACACGCGAGTATTTCTGGAGCCCGATTGACGAGTGCAGTGTATCAGAGGTTTGTTAAAGTCAAGCTGAGAGCTCAAGATTTTACATTTATGAAGTCAAGACCCACTCGCTCTGTTGATCTTCTTCTTTTTTCAACGCAAATGGAGCCGGGCTCCAGTGGCCTATGATTTATTCTCCTGGTCCATAAATCTCCATCCATGGCAACCTGCGAGGTCAGTAAGTTTGAACCAAGGAGAGAATTGACTAAGCGTAACACCCGCACTCATATGCCACACTCCCAATTCAGGTGAACGGAAACATTATTGAAGCCTCAGTTGAGGTGCTTCAGACCGAGGATCAAACAGCACTTACTGCCCGTGATCAAGTTAATTCAATGTCTATTTTGGGAATCGAGCATGCCTGCCTAGTCAGACCATAAATGAATTGAGTTATTTCTTCTTTCACATGAGTGGGAAAAATCACCTGTTATATGGATTGCCCATGTTGGTGTCGATCGTCTATTGTCTTTGTCTAGACTAGTATTCTGGAGAGTCCTTGTTCAATTTACAGTGAATTTCATCATGGAGGCCTTACAATGAGTGCGAAAGAGGAGCCGACATCTCGACAGACTGAATTGATATTCTATGAAATGGAAATTTTCTATTTGTGGGCGTCAAGTAACTTATGAACTTGAAGAGCGTGAATTCCCACCGTGACAATTTTAAAACCCAAATGGAAAACTCGAATATCCTCTCACCTCAGTGAAAGGAAATCAATAACTCCTTTTGAATGAATGGTTTGGCCTGAAGCGTCGCCCTTCCAACAGTGACCTTCAGCAGCATCAGGATTCTGTATATCATAATACCCAGGTGTGGAAGTACGTAGCAATCGACAATAGAGATCCACGGGCCTGCGTGTGAATGAAGATGCTGTAAGTTACCTCCGAGTTGGTTCATTTCATTTTATTTATTTGTCAGTGCTCAGAATCACACTGATATTTGACTCAGAGTGAGTAGGAGGTTAGCCATTTACAAGCGGACTCGGAACAGAATTTGGTTGCTGTTATATTTACTTGCTAATGTACTAGAGGATTCTACAAGTATCTACGAGGGTACCTAAAAAATCAATGGAGTTCGCTAGAAATTTCGGGCAAGTGCATCACAGAGATTCACCAATTAAATTTATTCTAACCGAATGACCCCGGAGAAATTTATGAGAAGAATGTCAAGGGTCTTTGCGGAAGCCGACGCTGACAGGAGCCTTTTCTTTCTCTTTTGTTTGGCAGAGGATTCCAAGAGTCAAAAGAGAAAGGGTGTACTGTTGTCGACTAGTCATGGCATCATATCAGATATATAGTGTTCCAAGACAATCCAATCACACTTGACGAATCTACTACTTCCCGGGGAAATTTTGAGGTGATCATCTCCTTTTCTTCTCCGCGGATATCGCTTGAAATTCCGCACAAAACTGGCAATGTTATATACATTTTCTGACCTTCAGGTAAGAAATTGAAGGCTTAGATGCACATTGATGATATAAATTCATAATCAATCTATGACCAGATAAACAATATCAATCCGTGCATAGATCACAACGAATCAATTCATGCATACATAGGAGGCCTGTGTCTGTTGCAACACATATGCCATAGTACGGGACCGCGCCGGGATATACCTACCTAGCTCTACCTACATGTTTCATCCCGACTAATATGTACTTTCTGAATTGTTGCAGAGACGCGGCATTGAAATGCTGAACAAACGTCGAAAACTCAACCACATTCCTAAATGGTAGTGGCTGTGTTAATCTATGCCTTTCACTCCGGAAAAAGGGATGTTTCGGGGCTCCCGATAATGTTCCTGATACCTTAAGTATCAGAAACAGAATTGGGGGCTCTGAAATGTTTGGTTTCTGGAACGGTTTTTTGTCCAGTGAGACCATTCCACAAACAAAAGGTTTCCGGAGCCGCAGAAACCGTTCCCGAAACAATTGGTTTCAGCGCCTCGGAAATCCTTCCCGAAACCTTGCGACTTCAAGAACGGTTTCTGCGCCCCGGAAACATTTTGTTTCTGGAACAGTTGTGGAGGTACCTATTTTGTTCCTGATACTTAAGGTATCAGGAATGTTATCGGGAGTCCTGAAACATCGCTTTTTCTGGAGTGTTTGTGTGTTTCGAGCCTTCCTATGCGAAATGCGCTGTTGGTCGATCGGAATAGTATAATAGGTGCCAAAAAACAATATATTTCAATGGGGAACCTAAAATCTTGCCCAGGAGATGGCTACAGACTACCCACTGACCTAAAGCGCCTGTCTCCGGGGTCCCTACACCCCAAAGGGCAAATCGAATCGCCAATCATGATTGCCGAACAGCCGTGGCGCATAACCGAAGCTGTCCAGTCCCATACGACTCGGATCACATCTCTTGCTTCCTGCTTTCACCGTCAAATTCTCCAGGTTCCTTCTACCCCCACCGTGACAAGAGCAGACGAGAGCAGACGCTGAATTGGACTAAACTCATGCCTCCTTCTGCTCTAATCTAACAACGCCTCTGGAACGCGGACGACGACTCGACGTGCGGTGATCTGTCACTTGTGTAGAGGTTCTCCTGCCACCGTTTTCAGTGTTCTTGCCGCAATTTCAAAAGCGGATTCCGGTGCAATGTATCTTCATTGATGTTGCCACCTGCTTTCTTAAATCTACGCCGTGGTTCTGGATTTGGCTCTGAATCGTCCATCCTTTCTCCGAGATTTAATCAGATTCCATCCATCTGTACTGGTATCCGAGCTTTCCCGGGCCTAACTTTACTGTGTCTACGGCTTCGGATCTATTTCTCAAATTCTGATGGTCTCATCCGAATTTATGCCCGTCCATCTGAAACTTGCATTCTCCGTGACCATTGGATACACCTCGGCCATTCAACGCCCGCAAAACTACTATTTTCACTTTGTTGACAGTTGCCAATTTGCCACGCTTGATCTATCTCCTGGACTCCATATCCCTGGAGTTCCTGTACCGTGTTCGCCTCCAGTCAATTCCAAATTTTCTAACCTTTGCTTGGCCTGCTTGGATTTGCTTCGTACGTATAGGTGATGCTCTCAGGCCATGGTTGGGTTCAACTCCCAGGGACTTGTCGGCTCAGCCGAATCCAAATCTATTTGCGTGAGTACGAGTTGCCCTCTGTACTAATATGCTTACAATCGTAAGTTATCGTTCAGGCTCGCTTGATCATCAAACCCATCCACCCCTCAGTGCCGGGTCGAGCATCCAAGCAGTCATGCCAACTCAGCTTAACGACTTATTGTGATGTTTCATTTCCTGACCTGGCTGAAAATTTCGGCCTGTAGTTCGGATCTAGTCATGGAAGGGAACGTGGCATGGGAGTCAATTTGCTATGCGTGACCCTCTTGGCATAATCTTCTTCCTCTGATAGTGTCCAATAAGGCGCTATGCGGGTGGCTGTCATCATTTATGGCGTACTAGAATCGTTCAATTCAAAGCGTCCAGAGAATTGATGGCATGCAGCGGTGGTGCAAAGAGCGACAGGTGAGTGCACTGGTAGACATTGACAATATCACCCGATGCACAAATCTCACCCCTTTATGGCAGCTTCGGTCCGGACACCAGAGGTGACAGCAGCTTCATTTTAAACAACACGTGTTGCATAGCTGCCTTTCCTGGTTCCATCCCTAACATGTCGCTGCTGTACTCTTTAAGGTCAATAGTCGCCATTCTGAACACATTCAACTCCTCACTCCCATATTCCAGTCCAAAGTGCCCATGGAATTCAATGGAATCCTGGCCGTCTTCATGAAAGTTAGCCGAATCTATCAGTCAGAATATTCATCGACGGTGAGCAGATAGGCTGAACTCAAACGATGAAGAGGACAACACCAAAATGGGATGAAAATGTGCCTATGTGAGTCCATTGGTTGCATTCCAGAGTGTTCTACGAACTTAGTATGGTGCAGATCTCAGTGAAGCCCACAGCCTCGATATCACCGAAGGTTTTCATGATTCGTCTGTGCTAAGCGACACCTGCTTCGGATTCGTGACCATTTTAACTTGGCGATCTTGTAACACTGTGTATTGCGCACGCCAATTCTCAAATGGCATAGTTGTCTCTTCATCCCCTGACTAGCCTCTTGATCTCGTGTTGCATGGTCACAAGTCTCCAACCTACTAGTATCGACTCTCAAGGGTCTATCAAAAGACAAGCCTTCGGGCACCTTAGTGGTGCATAGAAAAAACATCCGCGCTGTTCCGCTAGTGCGTGAACCCGCTGGCCAGCTGGTGGTGGGGCGTGCATCCTAATAATGGCCCCCCGGAGCGGTCGACCCCTTTTCCGATCGGGCTTATTGTTGGCCGTCGGCGGGAATCGAACTCGCGACCTCCGCGAAGGGTTGGCATTTTGTTGGATGCAGCTATAACCATTTAACCAGACTCATATATTCATCTCAGCTATTCGCCGCCGACGAAGCTAGAATTTTCGCTTAAGATCTCCATCCTCCCGCAAATTCGCCGCCTGCGAGCCATCCATCCACACTGGCATAGATATACAAGAAGCTCCGCCTCAGCAATCAACAGCATGCTGCGTGTCCCTGCTCCGTCAATCCTGATTCGTTATCGCACAAGTGACGACACGATCACACATTCGCTTGGCCTGCCTGGCTTATAGGCGGTGCTCTGTGGTAGGCTTGAATTCCCAAGGGTTTGGCCGCTCAGCCGAATCCAAACCCATTTGTGTGGGTACGAGTTGCACTCTTCTGTGTTACTATGCTCACAATAGTAAGTTATTCTTCAGGCTCCGAGTCACTTGATCATCAAACCCGTCTGTCCATCCCTGGATCGAGTATCCAAGTGCAACTCAATGACTTATTGTGGTGTTTTGTTTCCTGGCCTGGTTATAAAAATTTGCTGGCGCTTCGAATCTAATCAAGGATGCCAATGTCCATCACAAATGTTCGTGGACGTTACTGGCGGCCGTCATTGATCTTACAGCTCAGTTTTCGGGAGAAGTTCTGGGTTTAACCTGAATCCAAAATCTTATCCTTGGTTTCCGTCCAGCTCCCACCATCTGTCCTGCTCGCTCAGCCTTTTCTGCCACCATTGGATTTCATCTTGGCTATCTGCCACCCGTGAAAGTAGGATCTTCGCTCTGTTTGTCGCCCTGTTTGTCGTCGAGATTTGTATCCTCCCGAACGCGCTTCATGTTGATCTAAGAATCCCTAAAGGTCCACTAAAAATCCATATCGTGTTCATGCACCGTCAATCCTAATTTTTATCGCACAAGTAGCGGCGCGATCCCATCACTTGTAGGTGGTGCTCCATGGCCATGGCAGAGTTCAGTTCCCAAAATTTTCTCACTTGGGAGTGCGCCATATTAATCCGTGAATACACAGGTCACGGGTTTGGAGGTGTACTAACTGAATGTCTGTTATGGATTTCCAAGTCTGACTGACGATCAAGGATCAAGGCCGGGTCATCCGAAATACTTGGTCCGACACCAATCAAAAGATCGACGGCCTCTCTACGGCACTGCTCAACCTTAAGGACACATTCGACCGAGGATTGGCATTCCAAACCGTAATTTTCCGTCGCAATCAAAACCGACAGCGAGTATCTTGGCATGTGTCGAATTCCATTGGTGTTTTCCATATATTGGCTGTGTACATTCAGTGCAATGGGACAATTGAAAAGCGTTAACCCTCTCGAACGAGAGTGAAAAAAAGTAACTTGTGGGAGGTAACTTTAACTTTGATGGCCCCTTTGGTTTGGCGGGGCCTAACTTTATGGTACTTTATGGTACTTTTCCCACGTGTGGCGAAACTAACTTGTTTACGGCTTACTTGTACGGCTCAGAAAGCAAGGTGGCAGGATCTCCTTGGAGGGTGTCTGGTGCACCCAATGGGCTCTTATCACTCCTGAGGCAAGGTGTACCCATACTTATTCCCATTATTTGATGCCAGCCGAGTTCTGCGCCAGCTCACCGCTGTTGAAATTTCTGTCTATGATCATAGGTGCTATTCATGAGCCGTGAGGGAATTATCACAATGTTTTCAATTATTTCAATTATTTAGCATTCAAAAACTCTCGGCTTGGAAGAATGCCGCTTTATCTTACACCAGTATCCTGTCCCAACCTCGGGTTGTGTAAACATTGCTGAGTAAAACAATGACGATTTCAACAGTGACCTGAACTGAAACACCAAGCCTCATTCCATTTAATGTGTTCCCCCAGGGCATTCCCAGTTTAAGGTAGACTGGTACTGTCATCCAGTCTTGCTCTCTTCGGAGTTGAAATTGCAGTGTTGCTCTTGCTCACCTGCCAATCTTGGTCTTAGGATGAGGTCAATTTTCCTCTCCAGCAGTTGTTCAATTCCTTATGGAGTGAGGTGCACATGGATTGTCATCCTTTTCTATGCTGGGTGTGCTGCAGCTAAGATGATCTTTTAATAGAATCCGGGGATTTACTCTGCAGTTCAGCTGGTGTATTCACGGGTGCAATATTGATTTTATCCTCACATTCAATGACCAATACACCGAATCCTGAATTTAACAGTGTAGGTACTCTGATTTTAAAAAAAAATCTCCAGTTTGCAGCAGAGGCTTCACCAGCCGAGTTTCTGGATTGTCGTCTCCTACGCAGGAGGTGACAACAACATGGCAAGCTCATTCATCTCAGAACAGAAAGATAAACCCTCTTTTTGACTCAATACAGATAAAGTTGTTTCAAATTACTTTAAGTAACTTCAAGTAATTAAGTTACTTGGAAGTAACCTGGCCCACCACATTAGATCAATGTGATCAGCAAAAGTAACTTATTCCATCAGATGGCATCAATTCCCGCCAAGTTCGTCAAGTTATGGTCAGAGGAGTGTGAATACAACTTTGACATGACCTGATTGACCCTCCAACAGAAACATAATAGTAACAGTCAGACCCTTGCACCATAAGGGCCGAAATTTTGGGTTAGGGCACTCGTGCTTGGATATTGGATCTCATTGTTCCAGGTACTGCTTTGTGTTTATGGCCCGAACAACAATTGTGTTAAGCCTTAAACTGTCATTAAATAGCTTTGGAGCTGTGTAATCAAGGATGCTTACCATTGACTTGCCATGAAATTCAGAGAAATATTAGTCAAAGGGCGTTGAACCTGAAACTGATGGCTTTCTTCGAGGCCCTGAGTGGCCAATGTCAGTTGAAGACACCCATGGAGACTGCATATACAGGAAGGAATGAAGCACAAGACAAAGGAGCCTGACTTGTGCATTTCAAGCCCTTTGCTGAGTTGAGTGCTGAATCAATGTTGAAGTCAGGTCAAAGTATGAAGAAACTTGCTTGGCATCCCCACACTGCTCAAAAAACAACAATTGCCTTTGCCATTCCACCTGAAATGGCTCAAAAGCTTCAAAGTTAGGTGCTCCCAAAGTAACGGGTAAGTTACTTTTACATACTTGAGTTACTTATAAGTTACTTACAAGTTACTTTTGGCAGGCCAAGCCAAGTAACTTTAGTAACCATTGCTTGCTGCACCAGTGGATGGTGCCAATGTCCTCTGGCTTCATGGCATAGCTGGGGCCTGAAAGAGCACAATATCAACAACCATCTCCCAATACTGCCGTGACCTCTGTCGTCTCGGCATGTTCTTGTTTTTCAACCACAACAATCCTGCTGGCAGTAGCCCCAGAGGGGTGATACGTACCGTGGCGTACTGGATGGCCATGTCGAACGCACATATCAGGGCATCCATCTCTGAAGCCATCGCGAGCGATGCAGCACTTGCAATAGGGTGTACCACAGTTGGGGATTTCGCCGGATTTCAAGCTGGATTTTGCTTTGGTTTCATATTGGATTTCAGCCCAGCATGTCAACGGCTTGGCGGTGAGAAAATCAGCGAAATCAGCCGGCATCACGGCTCAATCAGGTGCATAATCACATGTGGTGGTGCATGAACAGCAAACAAGCCACGCAAACTGATATTTGATGTGTTACCGACGCGTTATCTGATCTTTGAAGTGATGATAAGTGTGTTTCTTGGTGATTCCTTTCTCTATTAATCAATGCCCACTCGCAGCGACCGCCAACAGGCCTTAGATACCCTTGCTCAGGCATTTCTCGTCAACATCATCGCTGAAATGGAGGCTGAGCTGGCAAATGATGACTCTGACTCCGACACTAGCAGCTCGGACTTGGATTCAGATGAATCTTCATAATTCTCCTCGTCGTCTTCAGTGTCTTCCGATGGGTCTGATGAAGAGATGACTGCAGCAGAAGAGTACATACACAACCTAGCAGAACTTTATTCCCAGCGTTACCTCGCCGATCAGGAGGAAATCCCTAAATCTGCTGAATTCCTTCATCTGCTTCTGCATGTCTACAAACACTCCCGCCCTGCTCTATTTTGCTCATATCTTCGCATCGAGCCGGATTGCTTTGATTCTTTGGTAGCAGCCATCTCGGGTGATCCTGTCTTTCACAACAATTCCATGACTCCCCAAATTCCCATCGAGCACCAAATGGCTATTGCACTTGATCCATTCAGGCACTTTGGAAATGCGGCAAGCACTATGAAAGTTGCTTTGCAGTTTGGAGTTGGATATGGAACTGTTCACCTGTGCATGAGTCATGTGATGAAGGCGTGTTGCTCCAGCCAGTTTCGGAATGCAGCGGTTCAGTGGGCAAGTGCACAGTTGAAGGAAGTCGCAAAGCAGTGGGTTGAGGACACTTCCTGCCCTGCTTGGCGGGATGGATGGCTTATGGTTGATGGAACCCTTATACCCCTTTTCCAATGACCTGCATTTTTTGGCAACACATGGTTCGACCGGAAGTTAAATTATTCGCTGAATGTACAAGTACGCTGGTTGCTTCCATACATCACTCCTGAATTGACCTCAAAACTTAGCTTATTTCGACTCCCGACCTCCAGATTATTGACCATGGAGTGGGCTTGCCCGGCAGTCAACATGATGCAACTGCCTGGAAGGAAACGCGGATTCCACAGCAGCATAACATCCTCCTGGAGCCAGATGAATGGGTGTGGGTGGACTCGGCCTATCCACTGCAGAAATGGTGCCAGGCACCATATAAAGCCTGTGTTTTCATTTTTTCATGACTGATTCGGGACTGACCTTTTATTAGACCAGAAAAGGATGAACCAGGCAATGAGATGTACAATTACCATGTCTCTGCTGTGCGTATACGGTCCGAACACTGTGTCAGTTTTTTGAAAGGTCGTTGGTCATCTCTTCGCAGTCTCTGTGTTGCAATCGATGGTGCAAAAGGACTGCAGTATGCTTCATTGTGGATTGTTGCTTGCATTAACCTCCATGCATTTGCGATGAAACATGAAGACAGCAATTTTATTTCAGCAGATCGCTTTCTAAAAGATGGAAGGGAGTATTGTAAACAGAAGCGAGCTAGAAAAGACGTGGAGAGAAGAATGCCAATGGGTAGCACATGAAGCAGAAGCAGTACGGAATCAGGACAATGAAATAGGGTTGTTGGAAAGTAAATTGAAGAGGGAGGAGTTGAGAGAGGAGTTATTTAAGTATCTGCGGATGGAGGAATAATTTATGGAATTGAGATAATACCTACATAAGTGTTGGATCAAACGCGAAATTAGGAGGGGGAGCACCAAAAGCTGGCGCCCCAGGACCGTACATCCCCATCGAAGGTACAGGGGCGGTCACATTGTGGTGCATGGCCTCAAACTGCATCCACTGCTCCAGGAGCTGTAGCTCATGAGCGCGCTGATGTTTGGCTTCGCGCTCTTGGTGCTCCAGGCGCGCCATCTCCATGTGAGTCTTGGCATCATATTTGGCCTTTGCACAAACAGTCCGTTCGCGTTCCTTGACCTCAGTAAGCTTTATCTGTTTGGCATGATTCTGGGTCGTCAGGTCTTGAATGTGATTGTGCATCGATTTGCGTTTAACACCGCGGGCGCTCGAGAGTGGTGGAGCGCGGGCTTCTGCTTTAACCTTCACTGCGGGTGTGGCCGGCAAATTCTCGTCGTCGTCGTCGTCGTCGTCTGGGATGGGTGCTGGGGACGATGTATCCCAGTTGGAAAGCTTGGACTCATCATCTGAGTTGAGATTCACCGGGGTCTTGTATTTTATTTCAGATGGAACAAACCGAGAAAGAAGGATAATGTACCTCGCCGTCACGGTCTAGAATGCTGAGATTGACACGCGTCCCGCTGTGGGCGACAGCGGAACGATCTATGACTGGGCTTGACCCCATCAAGTCATTCATCCGCTTATACCGCGGAAACTTCTCTTAAATCAAATCTAGGATTTTTTAGGGAGCACGCGAGGTCGTTGAGATAAAGGACGCACCCCAAGTGTTCGCGATGACTGTATCACTTTTAATATCATCCTCCTTGTCTGCTGCGACCAAGCCGTGTCCCGTTTCACCGAGCTTCTTGCGCCACTTGCCGTATGCTGTTTTCAGCCTGCAGCGCGAAGGTAAATGGACCCTATGAGGTACAGTAACGGACAGTCAAAGCCCGCCAGTCGCATAGCGTGTGAACGGTTCTTTTTTATGTGAATCTGAGTTCAGAATCAGATTCAGCTCAACGAAAGGAGCCAAAAAACATACCTCCGAAGTTTTTCCCACGAGCCATTGGTTTTTCTCAATTTTTGGACAAAGTTGAACGAAATTGTGTGTACCCCTTTTTGATCTCTGGTGGTGGTATTAGTGGTAAATCCCATCCAAATTACATATCAATATGTTTGGAACTGTTTATCAACCAACTAAGGCGAGAATTCTGATACATTCGTGTTTTGGTGCCGTTTCCGGATCAAATAATTGGCGGATCAAATCATTTTTTCCGCCAGAACGGCTCGATAAAATTCTGAGTTTTTGCCGGGATCATAACCAGCTTGTCGAAAGGAGTTGATTGGCGATTTTTACGTTATTTTTACGATTTTTTTTTTGGGTTTTCTCAATATTCTGGGGTAAATTTTGGAAAAATGATTGAATTTCGGCTTGTGCCAATCTCTTTATTTGGTTCCTAATTCATATAGAAACTATTTTTCAAGTCCCCCAATGGGATCTCCTGACTGCCACATGCCAATTTCCCACGCTTCCCAAATAGGCGGGTTTTGACTGTCCGCTACTGTAGGCTCGCGAAGACGCTCGAAAAAATACAAGATGTTCGGGTGTAGTGCGGCTCGATTGCGCCCTATCGTACCACAGCTTGAATCATGCCAGGGGCTGAATTCGTGAATCTGTGGCGCTTAAATTATGTTCCGGCCTATTTTTGGACGGAAGCTGTTGGTAGCTGTCAGCTATCCCGTATCCGCCACATCAAGCAAGCTTCGCCTCCTGCGCATCCACCCGACCCACCCGCCGGTCTTCACCACGCATTGTACGTCCCCGTCCCATCAGCCTTCGCGCCACCCACACTAACCGCCTTCAAGATCGAGATCGCGATAGGGCCCTCTCCTGCCTTCTGAGCGATCTCTGTCTGCCCACTGCGTCTTTCCCCGGCTCTATCTTTGACTCCGCCGTGCGGTTTTACGCGTTAGAGGCTGATTTCCTTTTTCGGACACCCGTACTGCGGAGCTGCATTTGTTTTACCGTGGGTAAAATGGGCTAGTAAAAAGTATTTGAGGTTCAAGCTGTTTGATAAGGTGTTTTATCTACAAGTAAAAATAGAGTATAATGAATCATTTTTCATGCCGTTTTTCATTGAGACAAAGGAAAGCTTTTACCAGGGAAAAATTATGCTGTTTTTCACGCACCTTTCATCGGGAGAAACCACTAGAAAAATGTTCCCACCAGAAGAGAAGTGGGAACATTTCTGTCTCCCCTCCTCACGCACATCTTTTTCACCCCCATCACCACTCCCGCCTCCGTCTACCGCATTTCCTAGCGCCACCGAGTGCCGTGCACGTCTGACACGCCGAAGACACAAATTATCTTGTACTCGACCTCCTCTATTTATACCCCCTCCCTCGTATCTCCCTTTCCTTTCACCATCTCTCCCGCCTTTCTCTCGACTTTGGAATCATCCGCACTTAAGCGTCCATCCTCGCATTAAGTGCCCACACCTATATCTCGCAATATCTTCCTTTGCATGCAGATTCGGAATATGCGACGCCAGGGGGCGTTTGCATCGGACTCATGTACAGCTCCTCCCGCGCTTCCCTCGTCTTTTACATCGCCGTCACGTGTGCGCCCTACGCTTTATCGCCGACACGCAACTTGCGGTATCCTCGCTCGCGCGTGACGTGACTTCTGGGAGATACACCCTGCGTCTGCGTTGGGGTTCGGGGGTGCTTTTCCAGTACTGCACTCTCCCCTGCCGCAGCACCTTCGTGCGCATGCGCGCTATAGGATTGAGCGCCCGTTGGCTATGAGAGGCTGGATGCGTCACGGTGTACGGGTGCTTTGCGCTGCTCTCGGACCCCTCTTCCGAGTTGCGGCGCAATCGGTCCTGTCGCCCTTGGGTGCGCGCGCTAGGTTTAGCGCCGACACAGCTTGCGATATCTTCCAGATATTTTTGCTCCCGTACGCCGTCGGGCTATGAGACGCCGCGTTCTTCCCCCGTGCTACCCTCTCCGTTGCCTTGGAATCTCCCGAGGACGTGATCGTCGACACCTGGCAACTCTCCGTTGATGAATCAATTGCTGCGGATAGTACATATATTAGATTTTCTTTTGAGCAATATACATTTATTCCGTGAAACGCATGCTGCTTTCGAGTCTCTTATTCCAGCTTTTGGTACAGGACAAAATGGGAATGATTCACCGACATCCAGTCAGATAGCGGTGGAACTTGAGTGCTTGGGCACTACGTCTGGATGGTATAGGGGCAGTGATTCAGTGAACAAGGGCGTGTGCTGTGCACTGGAAAGGAGGAGGGGTTACCGTTATTTGCGCACAATGAGGGCTGAAAATGATCTGGTGATTACGGTGGCATGAATATGTGGCTTGAGCCGTAAGACAATGAACCAACCGGCTAACCGATTGACAACGAGACCTGGATCAGATATCAGATGTGAACAAGGACATATATAGTCGGCCGCTAACAACGAAAACACGGTGAGAGAATTCCCATCCAAATCTGGCAATAATGTTCCAAACTGGCGGATTATATATATGCAGGCTTGGTAACGGTATTCAGGGTGCAATAATCAACAGACTAGCTGTTGATGGTTGTCATGCGATACCGGTGTCTGCAGGTAGCCATGCAACTGCATCTTGTCTCGCCCCCTCATGGCAGAAACACTGGGCACACTAACTGCCCTCCTCACACTTATTGACACTGCGCTAACAGCTCACAACTATGTCAAAGACTTCCACCATGCACTGGAGGAAAAACAGAGAATACTTGATGAGATGAAGTGTCTCAAAGACCTTCTTGTACACCTGGAGGACCACATCAAGCACAACCAGTCAACAACTTCTGGGGCCGGAATGAATCATCATCTAGCTTCTTTCAAATCAGAAATCAGCCCTTTCACTGAGGAACTGCAGTCTAGCAATGGGCTCTCGAAACGGCTGAAATGGACATTATGGGGTAAAAAGGAGGCTGATAAGTCTCTTGCTACCTTAGAGCGGTTCAAGACTCTCTTGAATGCCTGGTTATCACTGGAGAATTTGTTGGTGTATTTCATTTGTTTCAACCTTTCCATGCTAATTTTGAGCTTTAGGAACAAGCAGAACAGTGAGCCTCAAATGCAGTATCCCTGGTTTGAACTAATTCACTTGAAATGTCAGTTCTCTCTCAATCAGTAGCTGATGCAGCCAGTGTCCAACAGCAACATCAAACAGGTCAGTAACTTAGTCTACAGCAACAGATATAAACTGATTTTATTGCTCTGAAGCTCTACTACAGTCTGTAGATAGTCTGAGGCTACAGCACCAACAGGATCATATTGGTAAGTAAGAAATAGATCATGATCAGTTTGACTGATTATTTCTCAGCTGTTGCCAACAGCATGGGAATTTTGGCCCATGTTCAAAAGGAACAGCAGAATGGTAACTTTGAGTCAGACAGGTACAATCACACATTGAATATTCTCATAGATGACCTACGCAAGAAAATAATTGAATGGTTTTCTCCAATTAATTTCTTTCTGCGTCAGGCCGATATTTTAGCCACTCAGCAGTCTGGAACAGGTGGATGGCTACTTGTAGACCCTTGCTTTCAGGAGTGGGAAAAGAGTATTGGTGGGACTTTGTGGTGTGAGGGAATCCGTGTGTCTTCTGCTTCCCACTCTGGTTATCACTTACCAGAAATATATAGCTGGTTCCGGGAAAACTGTTCTTGTGTGCGTCTCTTCTCTCTGTGACTGACACTGAATTCCAAAACTCATCATAACAGATCTATGGTTGTGGACCATCTCAATGCTCAAACTCAGAATGAGAATGTTGGAGTAGCATGCATATTTCTAAACTACAAGGAAACCAAAGAACAAACAGTCACAAATCTTCTTTCTGGTCTTTGGAGACAGCTAGTACTAGGAAAAGATATCACTTCTCAGGTACAAGGACTATACATGAAACATATTGAGAAGGGTACTAGGCCCTTGCTTGATGACATCCTCCAGGCTCTCCATTCAGCTATCAGTGAGTTCTCAAAGGTCTACATTGTTGTAGATGCTGTCGATGAATGCCCAGAGACTCATGATGAACGGCACCTTCTACTGCAACATCTGGCAGAACTTGGATCTACTGTTAACTTGATGATGACCTCACGGCCGCATATCACTCCTATTGAAGACTCCAAGGTTTTACATATACATGCCAATGACAAGGAAATTCAGACTTATGTTGGTGGATATATCAAAAAGTCTTCAAAATTATCAACTCTTGTCAAAGCAAATCCAGAATTGCAGATGGAAATTGAGACCAGAATCAGCAGTGCAGCAAATGGAATGTAAGTACCCACTGTCTTTGAGGAATAGCTGGCTGATCAACATTGGTGACAAGGTTTTTACTTGCTCGACTTCATCTTGAGTCTCTAAGTACAAAGAGGCAGAAGAGTAAAGTTATAGAAGCTCTGAAAAATCTGGCCTCAGGTCTAGATGAGACATATAACAATGCTATGGAGCGAATTGCAGACCAGAATGAGGAGGACAAGGAAATTGCCTGGTCTACTCTCATCTGGGTTGCCAATGCAAAGAGACCATTAACAGTGGAGGAGATCCGAGTAGCTCTGGCAATTGAACCAGGAACAAAGCAGCTTGACAAGGACAATATGCTTGACATTGGTACTATCCTCTCTCTGTGTGCTGGCTTGGTTATTGTAGATGAGGTGGGCTCTGTAGTGCGACTTGTCCACTATACTACACAGGAATATTGGGATAGAGTCCAGGCCCCAGAGTTCCCTGATGCACAGACTGAAATCACATGCTCCCTGCTCACTTTCTTGGCATTTGACAACATGTTTGACATATCCAACTTGAGAGAATATTGGTACAGTGGGCCTCCACTGTTCAATTATTGTCAATACACTCTTGCACATGCTGTGGGGAAGCCAGAGGTAGATCTCAGAGAACAGATTATGAATTTTCTGGGGAAAGCAGTGGTATGGAGCACAATATCTCAGTTGAATTTGGGAAGGCGAAGGTGGAATGTGGCTCCCTGGAATTTTTTTAAGTGGCCAAAACACAGCACACCACTGTGGATTGCTGCAGCTGCAAACCTATCCAACACAGCAGAGTACATCATAGAAGTGCATATCAGACGTCTTGACTGACTCTGCTTCCAAGGAAGCAGCCATTGTGGCATCATACTATGGACATCTGGGGATTGTTGAGTTGCTCATCAACAGAGGTGCTGATGTGAATGTCCAGGATGGACATTATGGCACTGCACTCCTGGCAGCATCACTCAACGGCCATAAAGACATTGCTAAGCTACTCATAAACAAGGGTGCTGATGTGAATGTCAAGAGTGAACATTATGGCACTGCACTCCGAGCAGCATCTCTTAAGGGCCACAAAGACATTGCTGAGCTACTCATCAGCAAGGATGCTGATGTGAATGTCCAGCATGGACAGCATGGCACTGCACTCCAGGCAGCATCACTAAATGGCCACAAAGACATTGCTGAGCTGCTCATAAACAAGAGCACTGATGTGAATGTCACGGGTGGATACTATGGCACTGCACTCTTGGCAGCATCACTCAATGGCCATAAAGGCATTGCTGAGCTGCTCATCAACAACAATGCTGATGTGAATATCCAGGATGGACATTATGGCACTGCACTCCTTGCAGCATCACTCAATGGCTACAAAGACATTGCAGAGCTACTCATCAACCAAGGAGCTGATGTGAATGTCAAGGGTGAACACTATGGCACTGCCCTCCAGGCAGCATCGCTCAATGGCCACAAAGATATTGCTGAGCTACTTATTAACCAGGACACTGATGTGAATGTCCAGGGTGGACAGCATGGTACTGCACTCCAGGCAGCATCACTCAATGGCCACAAAGACATTGCTGCATTACTCATCAACAAGGGTGCTGATGTGACTCTCCAGAGTGGACAGCATGGTACTGCACTTCAGGCAACATCACTCAATGGCCACACAGACATTGCTGAGCTGCTCATAAACAAGGGTGCTGATGTGAATGTCCAGGGTGGACAGCATGGTACTGCACTCCAAGCAGCATCACATAATGGCCACAAAGACATTGCTGAGCTACTGATCAACAAGGGCGCTGATGTGAATGTCCAAGGTGGACATTATGCCACTGCACTCCTAGTAGCATCACTCAATGGCCACAAAGACATTGCTGAGCTACTCATCAACAAGGGCGCTGATGTGAATGTCCAGGGTGGACAGCATGGTACTGCACTCCAGGCAGCATCACTCAATGGCCACAAAGACATTGCTGAGCTACTCATCAACAAGGGTGCTGATGTGAATGTCCAGTGTGGACAGCATGGCACTGCACTCCAAGCAGCATCATTCAAAGGCTATAAAGACACTGCTGAGCTACTCATCAACAAGGGTGCCAATGTGAATATCCCAGGAGGACGTCACTGTACTGCACTCCTGGGAGCATCGCTCAAAGGCCACAAAGACATTGCTGAGCTACTCATAGACAAGGGTGCTGATGTGAATGTCCATGGTGGATGGAATGGCTTTCCACTTCAGGCAGCATCACAGAAGGGCTACAAAGACATTGCTGAGCTGCTCATCAACAAGGGTGCTGATGTGAATGTTCAGGATAAAGAGCATGGCACTGCACTTCTGGTAGCATCACTCAATGGCCACAAAGATATTGCTGAGCTGCTCATCAACAAAGGTGCTGATGTGAATGTCATGGATAGAAAGAATGGCACTGCACTCCAGGCAGCATCATCCAAGGGCCACACTGACATTACTGAGCTGCTCATTAACAAGGGTGCTGATGTGAATGTGCAGGGTAAATGGGGCCACACTGCACTTCGGGAAGCATCTTACTATGGGCATCTGAAGATTGTTGAACTACTTATCAACAAAGGTGCTGATGTGAATGTCCAGAGGGGAGATGAAGGCACTGTACTCCAGACAGCATCATGCAATGGCCACACAGACATTGCAGAGCTACTCATCAACCAAGGAGCTGATGTGAATGTCCAGTGTGGACAACATGGCACTGCACTCCAAGCAGCATCTTTCAAAGGTTACAAAGCCACTGCTGAGCTGCTCATCAACAAGGGTGCTAATGTGAATGTCCAAGGTGGAAAGCATGGCACTGCACTCCAGGCAGCATCATTCAAGGGCTACAATGATATTGTTGAGCTGCTCATTAACAAGGGTGCTGATGTGAATGTCCAGGGTGGACAGCATGGCACTGCACTCCAGGCAGCATCATTCAAGGGCTACAATGATATTGTTGAGCTGCTCATTAACAAGGGTGCTGATGTGAATGTTCAAGATGGACAGTATGGCACTGCACTCCAGGCAGGATCACTCAATGGCCACAAAGACATTGTTGAGCTACTTATTAACAAGGGTGCTAATGTGAATGTCCAGGGTGGACTACATGGCACTGCACTCCAGGCAGCATCACTCAGTGGCTACAAAGACATTGTTGAGCTGCTTATCACCAAGGGTGCTGATGTGAATGTCCAGGGCAGACAGCATGGCACTGCACTTCAGGCAGCATCACTCAATGGCCACAAAGACATTGCTGAGCTGCTCATCAACAAGGGGGCTGATGTAAATGTCCCAGGTGGACAATATGGTACTGCATTCCAGGCACCATCTTTCAAGGGCCGCAATGATATTACTGAGCCCCTCATCAACCAGGGCGCTGATGTGAATGTCCAGGGTGGACAGTATGGCACTGTGCTCCAGGCTGCATCACTCAGGGGCCACACAGATATTGTTGAGCTGCTTATCATCAAGGGTGCTGATGTGAATGTCCAGGGTGGACAGCACGGCACTGCACTCCAGGCAGCATCGCTCAAAGGCTACAAAGACACTGCTGAGCTGCTTATCAAAAAGGGTGCTGATGTGAATGTCCAGGGTGGACAATATGGCACTGCACTCCAGGCAGCATCATTCAAGGGCTACAATGATATTGTTGAGCTGCTCATTAACAAGGGTGCTGATGTGAATGTTCAAGGTGGACAGTATGGCACTGCACTCCAGGCAGGATCACTCAATGGCCACAAAGACATTGCAGAGCTGCTCATCAACAAGGGCGCCGATGTGAATATCCAAGGTGGACATTATGGCACTGCATTCCAAGCAGCATCACTCAATGGCCACAAAGACATTGCTGAGCTGCTCATCAACCAGGGAGCTGATGTGAATCTCCAGAGTGACAAAGACATTGGGGAGATGCAGTTTCAGGTGGGATCACAGATAGTCTCCTTTCCTCTACAGACCAACCCATCCTTTCTGAGGTTCTTTCATGCCAGAGAGAGATTATCCTAGAGGGTGGGTTCAATATCATGCATAGAGGTTTCAGGACCACCAGGCCAGCACGTAGAGAGTAGTTTCCACCTCTGTTTGTAGTTTGTCTATAATCAAAGTTTGATTGTTAGCTCTAGAAATCAGTTTGAGTTAAAGGATTAGGTGGTTGTCACATATAAAAGAGAGGTTTGCCTACCAAAGTGGGCTTGTTGCTTCACATCTGCTTTGCTAGTTGAATCTGTAATTGACTATTGCCCACAATAACTAATTATGTCCTTCCTTTGGTTTTGAACTAAGAAACCAGCAAACCAAAACCATGGTTTACTGAACCTGAACCAAACCATGTTCATGGTTTTGATCTGGTTTTGGTATGGTTTGAAGCTGGTGAAACCAAAAAGCATGGTTATAAATCATGGTTTTCATGTAGTTTTTCTTTTCTTCTTCTGAGTCCTCAAAGTTACCTCGAAATAAGGGGAAACAAGGATAAGAAAGAATGATATTGCCTATAATGTTTTTTTTCTCAGACCCTTGGGCAGTTGAACTACCCCTCTACATGTCACATGCTGGAAAATGGCATTTTTTGAAACAGCATTTTCCACAAACCACTTGCAGTATTGCTAGACCTATTGTTGCTTTGGATTCTTCACTGATTGGGTATTCTGTTAGCAAGACATACACTGCTATCCTGTCTAGGCAGCACTTGCCTGGGATTATCTGGCCATTATGTCTTCTTTGGTGTCTAGTGAGCAGGCCTTTTTCCTTTACAGGCATCACCATCAGCAAGTGTTTTAATCAGTGTAAGGGCAACCCTGCGGCCCGAAAATAGCTCAAGTCCTGGCGAGGGAGAATCCGAAGGTTAATTGACAGGACTAGCTAAATATACACTCTGGCGCACCTGGCGAGGGAGAATCCAAAGAGAAGAAAGCTTAAGGATTCCCACACCAGGTGCCGGTATCTACTAACTAGTCAAGCACGTGTCCGTAGTGATCGGCAGAGATCCCGGGCTTGGTCGCAGACCACGTGCCAGCAGGAGTTGCTGGGCCGGTCATCTGGCCGTCCAGTCGACTGGTTACCAGGTGGGTGCCGGGGGAGCCGGAGAGGCGCCAGGAGGGACCGGAAACAGGGGTTCCCCTGACATCACCCCCCCCCTTGGAATGCGGCGCCCCGATGCATAGACTGGACATGGGGGGCAGGGTCACGGAAGGGCAAGGAGTCAAAGGCGGCAGCGGCAATGGAGCAGGGTTTTGCAGGGTACTTCCGGTAGAATTCCGCAACGGCATCCGGGGAGAAGACGTCGGAGTGTTTAACCCACTGGTCATGTGAGGCATCATACCCCTTCCACCGGACGAAGTACCAGAGCAACTGGTAGCGGATTTTGGCGTCCAGGATCTCCTCAACCTCCCAGCGCTCGTCGCCGGGGGGGCCGCCGAGGACCGGTGGCGGTTCGTCGTAGCCAGGCCGGTTCTTGAAAGGGTCGTCCTCGGAGAGCTGCAGCTTCACTACCGGAAAGACCGGGTGAAGCCGGGAGAGGCGGGGTGGCAGTTCCAGTTTGTAGGCACCTCGCCCGACAACCTTGATAACCTTGAAGGGGCCAAGGCGCCGATGCGAGAGGCCAACAGATGGCCGGGTAGTCTGGATGTCTGAGGCATCAAGCCAGACCCGATCACCAACCTTGATCTCCGGCGCCGGGGTGCGCCGGCAGTTGTAGTACCGCTTGTACTCTTCCTTGGCTTTCACGAGAGCGGCCTTGGCCTCTGAGACACCAGAGGCGATCTGGTCACGGAACTCGTTTGCGGACTCCACCTTGAACGCGTTCCGTTTGGTTCAAACCCCATCCGGGGGAGCCAGCCGGTATCGGTCATGAACGGGACCTGCTGTGTGGAGGAGTGAACATGGTTGTTGTATGCGAACTCCGCAGCGGGTAGGAGCTCGTCCCAGTCATCCTGCTTGTAGTTAGTGAAAAGCCGGATGAACTGCTCGAGTTCCTGGTTAATGCGTTCGGTCTGGCCATCGGTCTGTGGATGGTATGCTGTGGAGGTTGCCGGTTCCACACTGATGAGACGCCAGAGCTCAGTAGTGAACTCCGCGACAAACTGCGGACCCCGGTCAGAAATGTACTTCTGGGGGGTCCCATGGTGCTTCCAGACGTTCCGGTAGTAGAGCCGGGCGGCACCCACCATGTCAAGCCGGGTGCTGCACTCATTGAAGTGCGCCTGCTTACCAAGAACATCTACGACCACCATGATCGCGTCGTAGCCGTGTGCCTCTGGAAGCTCAATGATGAAGTCCACGGAGACCGTGTCCCAGCGTTCCTCCGGAACTTCCGTGGGGTGTAACTCACCAACCGGAAGCTTCCGGAGCGCCTTGGTCCGACAGCATAGGTCACAGGTGGCGACGTACCGGCCGACGTGACGGGACATTTGGGGCCACCAGTAGTTCCGGGAGACGAGCTCCAACGTCTTGAAGCGACCGGTGTGTCCGGCGACCCGGGTGTCGTGGTGCTGCTCAAGGATCCGGCAGCGGAGGTCCTTGTCCCGGGGGACAACTACCTTACCGCGGAAGTGGAGCAGGCCTCCTTTGACGTGCCACTTGGCAGACCAGGACGACCGGGCACCCCGGACCTTAAGGAGGTCCCGAGCCGCTATGGCAACGGGCTCCTCGAGGTCCGGTTCGCCAGCCAGAGCCTCCCGGATGTCCTGGAGGAGAGGGGCCTCTGGGCTGGCAATGACAAGGCCCTCCAGCACACGGATGTGGAAGAGCTCGGGGCACAGGAGGGTGACATCCTCATTGTCCGATGCAGCTCTGTGGTCCGGACGCCGGGAAAGGGCGTCCGGATGACCCATAAGGCTTCCAGGCTTGTGGTGCAGCGAGAAGTCGAACCGGGACAGGTACAAAGACCATCGCGCCTGTCTCCGGTTGAGGTTCTGCGACTTCCAGAAGTACTCCAAGTTCTTGTGGTCGGTCCAGATCTCGACCAGGTGCTGCGTGCCTTCGAGGAAGTGACACCACTCCTCTAGGGCCTGGACGATCGCGAGCATCTCCTTGTCGTGGATCTCGTAGTTGTGCTGGACTTCACTCAAGCTCTTGGAGTAGAATGCGACCGGGTGCCACTTTCCGTCCGCGTCCGGCTGTGACAGGACGGCTCCGGTTGCGAAGTCGGAGCTATCCGCCTCTAGCCGGTATGGCTGGGACTCATCCGGAAGGACCAGGACCGGCTCTGAGGTTACGGCATCCTTGAGCGCCTGGAACGCGGCTGCCTCCGCGTCACCCCAAACCCATGGCACACCCTTCTTTGTGAGGTCGAAGAGGGCGCGGGCCGAGTGCGAGAACGCCCGGATGAACCGCCGGTAGAAGTTTGTGAAGCCGAGGAACTGCTGCACATCCTTCTTATTGCGCGGTTCCAGCCAGGCAGCAACTCCGGCAACCTTGACCGGGTCCATCTCCACATGATCGTGGGAGATGATCACCCTGAGGTATTCGATCGATGATTTCTCGAACTCGCACTTCTCCAGGCGCAAGTAGAGCTTATGCTCCCAGAGGCGACGAAGGACTTCCCAGACGATCTTTCGGTGCTGGGTGAGGTCCGAGTGGGCGATGAGGATGTCGTCGAGGTATACCATGATGTCTCCTGACAAGATGAGGTCTTGGAAGATGTCATTCATCATGGTCTGGAAGGTCGCCAGGGAGTTGGTCAGGCCGAAATACATTACAAGGGGCTCGAAGAGCCCCCGGTTAGTCCGGAAGGCCGCCTTCCACTCATCGCCCTCGCGGATCTGGACGTTGTTAAAACCCCACCAGACGTCGAGCTTTGTGAAGAACCGGGCTCCCTTCAACCGGTTGACAAGGTCATTGATCAGAGGGAGTGGGTACCGGTTCTTTACGGTCATCGCATTGAGCGCCCGATAGTCCTGGACGAACCGGAGCGCTCCATCCTTCTTCTTAACAAAGAAGACCGGGGAGGCCATCGGCGATTTGGACGGCCGGATCCGGCCGGTGGTCAGCCCTTCCTTGATGAAGGCATCAAGCTCCTTCTGTTCGAGGGGTGAGATTGGATAGACCTTACAGTTGGCCGGTTTGGCGTCCGGGACAAGCTCGATGGCATGGTCCCATGACCGGCACTCCGGAAGAGTGTCAAACGACTCCCGGTTGAAGACATCCTCGAACTCATGGACCCAGTTGGGAAGACCCTCCCGGTTGGGTGCGGAGTTCTTGGCGAAGGCTTCCGCCAGCCATTGGGAGACGGTGCTGGCAGCTCGGATATCTTCAGAGGGGATGAATTTGCGGAGCCAGGAGTACCCGAGGATGAGCTGCTCTTTTCCCAGCCTGGTGACGGCGAGCACGACCCGCTCACTGTGGCCCTTATAGCGCAGGACCACTTCTGCAACATCCCGGATGTAGCTGGCCTCGTTGGGAGAGCCGTCCACGTTGAAGACTGGGATGGGCTGCGAAAGCCGGCGGACCGGTAACTGGTTTGCCGCAGCGTACTCCGAATCGACAAAGTCGGAGGTTGCGCCACAGTCAACCAGCCCATTCAGCGAGAGCTTCACAGCGTCGTCAGTGGACTCGATCTCAAGAGGTAGGTGGAGTGAGTTTCCGCCCGGCGAGGCCACGACCGTGTACCGTTTGGGGAGCTTGCACTCCCAACCTGGCTTCCGGACACGGGGGGCTGCCGGGAAGGCCGGGGCCACCAGTTCCGAGGGGACTGGGGCGGCCGGGGTCTCTACTGGGCGACCATGCAAGCCATCAAGGCGGTCTTGATGGGTTATGTAATCGTCTGGGTCGAGAGGTGCGTCTTCCGTTTCGACCGTTGCATAAGATGTATTGTCAGACTCATTATACAAACAGGTGAAATGATTAGGGGATGTGAACGAGGGCGCACTGCTCACTCGTCACATGCTGGAAAATCCTCCAGAACCGGAGTTTCTGGACGTCCTGTCACGGCCCCGGTTGTCACCAAGCGTGCGACCAGTTCCTCCAACAGGTCACCACCAAGCTGCCGGATCACCTCGTCCAACACATCGACCGACTGGACATCGGCCGGTGCCAGGCAGTCTCGGGCAAGGTGCCCGGGTTCTCCACAGCGGTAGCAGCCACGGCGGGGCAAGCCACGGGTGCAGGCCTGGTCAACGTCCATCGGGACCGGAGGGGGCAGCGATGGGGCAGCAGGCCTCGGTTGGGCCGCCACGATGGGAGCCGGGACCACAGAGACCGGCTGGGTCCAGGCAACCGGAACCGGTGCGCGCAGGGCGTTTCCGGCGGCACGTGCACGGAGCTGTGATTCATACTGCCAGTAGGCCCGGGAACGCCATGTCGGGTAGTCGCGGAGGTCCAGGGGATCGCTCGACGCGGTAATGGTGTGATTGATCGCCGGGTCGAGGCCGGTCCGGTACTTTGTGACCTTCATGAGAGGGTCCTCAAAGCCGGCAAGCTCCACGAGGTCTTCAAAGTCGTCTGTATACTTGAAGACATCCTGAGAGCCCATGTGGTAGGACCGGGATTCGAGCTTGTGCAGGGCGTGGTCCTGCTCGTTCTCCTTGACGAACTGGAGCCGGAACTCCTGGATGAAGGCGTCCCAGGTCGCAAGGGGAAAAGGGACCTTTGCAGCCTGACGTTCGGCCCCGCATTGGGCCGCATCCTTCACCATAAAGGACATAGCAAACCGGACGGCTTTCTCCTCGGACGGGTTACCGTCCTCAAGGAACGGGGGGTTTGGTCGGAGGACCGATTTTGAGCCGGGGTGGATGTCGGCAAAAAGCCCTGGACCCGCGGCCGGAGCCGGATCGGCAAGGGCCGGGGCAGGGGAAGCAGCGTGGGAGCGATGTGTTAATAATTCCGTGAGAGTGGCTAATCTCTCTTCGATCCGGTCCATACGCGCAGCAGCGGCGGCGTCCATGGCGTGGTCTAGGAGAGGGGAGGAGGGGGCAAGATTTGAGGTTGGGGAGGCCAGGGCACTGGATGAGTGGTCCGAGCTGTCTACTCCGAACTTCCCAATCTTGACCAGTTAATCCCTTAGAAGCTTTCTTCTACTGTAAGGGCAACCCCGCGGCCCGAAAATAGCTCAAGTCCTGGCAAGGGAGAATCCGAAGGTTAATTGACAGGACTAGCTAAATATACACTCTGGCGCACCTGGCGAGGGAGAATCCGAAGAGAAGAAAGCTTAAGGATTCCCACGCCAGGTGCCGGTATCTACTAACTAGTCAAGCACGTGTCCATAGTGATTGGCAGAGATCCCGGGCTTGGTCGCAGACCACGTGCCAGTGGGAGTTGCCGGGCCGGTCATCCGGTCGTCCGGTCGACCAGTTACCGGGCGGGTGCCAGGGGAAGCCGGAGAGGCGCCAGGAGGGACCGGAAACAGGGGTTCCCCTGACAATCAGCTGAATTCTGACTGAATTCTGACATTGTCAAGACACTATAAGTGCTAAAATGTATGATAAAGTGGGACTTGATTCCTGGAGATCCACTCTCATTGACAATGGTGGCACAGACAATTAAGCCTTGAAGTAGAGCAAAACGTTCCTGTGGCAGGTTAAGCCAAAGTCTACAACAAGAGTTGCTTGTTGTAAGAGTAATTGAAAGCTGGATATGTGACCTCAATAAGAGGATTTGCTGTTGAAACCTTTATGAACTCTGTCCTGACATTGACAAAACTATCTAATAGTCTTCCTCTTGTCTTGTATCCAACTAAAACCACATATATTACTTGTTCATCAAGGCCACAAGGCATTGGAGACAAGTGGTCTCTTCAGTTAGTCAGTACATTGTGTGAAGTGCAAGCATAGTCGTGGCTTGGATAGCCCATCTCTCATCTTTCCATTCAGCTTCTAGCATGGGTAGGGTCCACCCAGCTTGGGAGGGGCTGTCTCTGGTCATGTAGGGGTACACAGGGTGCATGGTTCTCAGGGGTGGCAGACTGTTGAAGCCTGATGAGAGATATCCATGCATGAGTGTTGTCTGGTGCAGAACAGCTAGGAGACACATTGTACAGTGCTACTGACAGAAGCATAGGAGGATCAGAGGGTGGGGAGACCATTATTCTCATTGCAAGACTAGTTCTGGTAACATGGATTCCTGATTTGGAAGGTGCATCACATACACTTGTCTTCTACTCCAGTTGTGATTGCTGTGATTGAAAGCTGCTTGGAGGGGCCATGAGGCAATGAGCAGTGCATAGCACACTCAGAGACCTCACATCAGAACTGAAGGGCAAAGAGATGAAGAAGATACGACACTTAACCCTCCAGTGAATAATTTGATGAAGACACTGGCCACTCATGGTCTGTTCATTATGCACCAGGAAGTGCTTATGCTGGCTACAGAGGCAATTGAGAAATGATTCAGAGTGGGGGATGCATAGTGCAAAAGAGCTAAGTGATATGGGGTGAGAATGAGAGAAAGCAGGCAATGGAGCCCCTTCCTTTAGAATGGAAATTGAGTGCTGATCAGTGAGGTTTAAAATAAATTGTGAAGGGGTTCTATGAATCAAAGCTAGATCTTGATTAGTATTGCTGTGACTCACTAAGTTGAGTTGTGACCTGAAATTTGCAACTTAAGGGCACCATTGACTCAACTGGACTTGACTTAGGGAAACCAAGTCACTTGAAGTCACTTAAGTCAACTTGAGTTGATCAAGTCAATGAATTTTTCCCCTGAGATATTGAACAATGTGTGTAGCATAGGATACAGTAGTTTACAATTGACGACAAATGGTAGATGTTTATGAGAATCCAGCTTCCTCTGGCATATCCAAATGCAGCATGCCATCTGCCAACTCACAGCTGTCAGAAATTTCCCACCAAGTGTCCTCTGTGTCACTACCACCTTTGGACACTAAAATGCAAAGCCAGTCCTCATTGTCAGGAATGGCAACTGTTTGCCAGTCAGACATGAAGTTAAGTTGTGATTTCTTGTAATTGAACTTCACTGAGGTAATCATGGCAAACGACCTCTGCCAGGTCCACCCCTACTGAACAACCCAGGACCTCCTCCAGGACCACAAGGTTACGGAGGAGGTGGCTACAGAGGCAACAGGGGTGGTGGCAATGGAGGACATGGCAGTGGCACCGGTCATGGACGCAGCAGCAATGGTGGAGGCAATGGGGGCAATGGTAACCAGAATTATCTATACATTGCACCCAGGGCTCCATATAGTACACTGGTTCCTACCATTGAGCCTAAGTTTAAGCCAGAACAGCTATCTGAATGGGATGGATCTCACCGTACTGCCATCAATTACTTCTGAGAAGTAGGCCAACTGGCCATGCTTGAAGGGTGGATGCTAGAGGCTCTGGGATACTGGTTGCCCTTGTGCTTGAAGAAAGGCTCTGCTATCCACAGCTGGTTTTCGACATTATCGAGTGAAAGACAGCGAGAAATGAGATCACATTACCTCATTTATTTACGGGTTATCAAGGAGAAATTCTTAGGATGTCGCTGGTAGATAGTGATGAACCTCGAATTTGAGCAGCAGGTGTTCTGGTAAGAAAGTCATGAGAAGGAATCCCCACAGCAATTCTTTGGGAAGGCAGATTTGTGCGGTTCACGTGCTGGCAAATGCTGACAACAGGGGGCCAATGTAAATTTTCCTAGTAATGAGGAAAACTCCTATAGTCTGGAGTACCATCCTGGTACTCAAGAATATCCCGACGACAGAAGACTTATATGACAAAGTCAATGAGCATGAAGATTCTCTGATTGAGGCCTTCAAGAGAGAGTCTAGCAAGGTAGTCACCATGCATAACCTCACCTTGACCTTGAGACAGATGGGTATTAGCAGGAGCAACACTGTTTCTGGATCGCACAGGGCAAACCTTACCACAGTAGAAGCTGAGGTAGTGGTACACACAGAAGACGAATCAGAGGAGCAGGTCCATTTGGGTGATGGTGCCAAAACGGTATAACAGGTCTTCCAGACCTTCAAGTAATGTCAGAGACCTCCACCTAAGGGTGGCTACCCCTTCGCAAAAAATGACCATGTACACACGAAACTTGGCAAGCTACCTCTGTCTCCCTGCAAGGTTTGTGGCAGTGCACAGCTCTGGTGGTGACAACCAACCCCATGGATGCCAAAATGGACTTGCTCTACCATAGTGCACACATTGTTCTTCTGGACCAACGCTTAGGCAAGAAGTCTTTTTGAATACAGGCTCTCAGTTTGGCGAACAAAATACTCGCAAAACAAGCTGAAGAGTATAAGCCCAATGCAGTTAATTTGACAGATAACAGATACCATGTACAGAGCACCTGAATAGATGCTGTACAGAACCTTTCAAATTCAACTTCCTTCCAGGCAGCATATAAAGTACAGATTGAGGAAGTTGAAGATGAGGAGAGGGAGCAATAGGCTTGCAGACCAAAAGCTGCGAGATTTTCGATAGAGGAGGTGCGAGTCATGGAAGAGGAGCCCTCAGAGCCAATGGCATCAGCAATAGAGGAGCTGGAGATTGGAGTGAGAGCTGAGCAATGGTCATCTGTAGGGTTGGGCATGGGTTCAGGTCGGGTCGCCCAGGTACGGGTCGTGGGTCATTGGGTTCGCAGACCCAGAGGAACCGGCTACCCAACCCGTGGTTTAGTGGGTCATTGCAGATACAAACAATCCACCTTTTTAGCACCATTCTAGGCTTAAGTTCGACAGTATCCAGGGGGGAAGATCATGGGGGAAAGCTGGATCTTCAATTCAAGTCATCCTGAACAGAAACCAGATGCCATGTGACTGGTTTCAAGGCCGATGAGCACTCATCTTGCATGTCAAGGACAAATTATTTGTACTCACCCTTCAATTTGCTTGGAAAGACAGCAGAATGATGCTTTGCGGGTCAGGTGGAGACCACACACACTGACAGGCATGCCCAAGATGCCCAATGCGAAGACCCATGGTGGACCCATACATTTGCAGGTCGGGTTTGGACCCATACCCACCAGGGTATGGGTTTTTCTGGGTCTGGGTCCGGGTTGAGCAATTTCTACCCGGACCCATACCTGTGCCCATCTCTAGTCATCTGAACTGGAACCTCCCCATAAGGACTTCAACCCAATATTTTTGTGCACAAGACGGGCTACTAAGGCCGGTGAGTCCGCTTTGGGTGTATCAGTACTAGCTGTAAAAGGCTGGGTTGAAGAGCTAAAAGGCGAACCAATGGACCTATGTCTCAATTCCTGTGCAGATATAACTCTCATCTCAGAGGAATTCTATAATTCCTTGCAGAGGCCGCCACCATTGCATTCCGGGAAACACATGAGTCTTGCCTAATTGGACTGACCAAGGAACCATTATAAAGGGATACATGAAGCTGAAGATTTTCATGTTATCAATGGACAGGGAGGTGAGAGGGACAGAAGCAGAGGCTTATGTGGCTAAAGGAATGACCATTCCCCTACTCTTAGGAGAAGACTACCAACTGAACTTTGAGCTGGGAGTCGTGCACAATGTTGAGACAGGTAGTAAGGTGATGTTTACTGGCACACTGTATGAAGTTCACACCACGGGAGTGGGATCCTTCATGGGACAAGCAGAAGCACATGCCATTGCCCCAAATTAACCACCTATGCCGAGGGCTTCACAAAGGCTAAGGCACATTGGAGATCAAAAGGGCGCCATAGACACAAAAAGCTATGCCTGGGTGGGAACTGTAGTGTCATATGTGTGGCTGAGGACTACTTGATCAAAGCCCAAGAGATGAAGGTGGTCCGAGTGGAGGAGGCTCGAGAGTGGCTAGTGCCAGTGAGATTAATAGCGCTGATGGACAAATTGTTCTTCAGCATCCCTAACACGCTTATCAGTGCTTGCAAACCTGTTGTTCTGGTCAGCAATCTTAGTCACCATCCACAATACATCAGAAAGGGGTGAAATAGTGGGGGAACTTACCGATCCTTCAAAATTCTTCGACACCCCTACTTCAAAACAGCAATACGTTGAGATGGAATGCAGGACCACTTTGATTTTGGCAGTCGTAATGGCGAACCTAGCAAAAGATGGTGAATGAGACCAAGAATCCGAAGGCATATCAAACAAGGAAGAGTTAGTGGATGGGAGGAAGGACAAGAATCCCAAAAGCAACTGACACATGAATCCACACTGACTTTGGATCTGGAGTTCTATCCATGGAAGAAAACATTCTCAAAGGCATACATATCCGAGCACCTGATAATACCACCATCTCCCTATAGTTATAGGGCTCCATGGGCCCCCTATGGAGTGCTCTAACTATAGGGACCTCTGGCGGCCACCAGTGCAGGCAGGCCAGGGGTGCCACAGCCACTGCTGGGGCCATGAAAAAGGTGCTTTTTTAACAAGGTCAGTAATTTTTGTGACCCTGTTAGCACCATTGGTGCCACTAGACCTGTTTTAAGTGGGTCAGTAAATTTCAGCAACCGCAGTGTTCTAGTTCGAACCGTAACATTCCCAATGTTAACATTGGAATGTGAACGGTTCGAACGGTTTTGGTTCGAACCATGGCCATATATCTCATTCTAATCAATGGAAATGGTTCGAACCAAAAAACCGTTTGAACCAAAAAAATCGTTTGAACCAAAAAACCGTTTGAACCAAAAAACCGTTTGAACCAAAAAAAATTGTTTGAACCAAAAAAAAACTGTTCAAACCAAAAAAAACCATTCGAACCAAAAAAAAACTGTTCAAACCAAAAAAAACCATTCAAACCAAAAAAAACTGTTCAAACCAAAAAAAAACACTGTTCAAACCAAAAAAACCATTCAAACCAAAAAAAAAAAAAAAAAAACCGTTCGAACCAAAAAAAAAGTTGAAAGTCAAAAATCTGTTTGAACCAAAAAAAAAACCGTCTGAACCAGGAAAAAAAAGTTGAAGGTCAAAAAACTGTTTGAACCAAAAAAAAAAAAAAAATTAAGGTCAGAAAACCTGTTTGCACAAAAAAATAACCCCCGTTTGAACCAAAAGAAAAAAAGTTGAAGTTCAGGAAAACCGTTCAAAAAAAGTTACAGCTATTAGGGGACTTCACGGTAGGGCCTATTTTCCTGTTTGTGAATAAATATATTCAGGTGATGGGATGAATAAAGTCTTCATTTGTGGAATAAATGCATGATCACCCCGTTTGTGTCATTCTGAATATATTTTTATTGTTTTCAGCAACCAGGCATGTTTCACACGAATAAATTCCCAAACAATTGTATTATTCCACAAACGAGATTAAATCTTGTTTGTGGAATATCTTTTCTTTGTGAAAATAATCGTCCCATCACTCGAATATTCTTATTCACAAACCCAAAAATATTGCCTACTGTGAAGTCCCCTATTGGCAGTACCGAAGACGCAGATCGAAAATTTCTGTTTTGGGATGTTTTCAAAGAATTGTCCATAACTCAACTAGTTCTGCTCTGATTTGGATGAAACCTAGGTAGATCTGTCAGGCTAATTCATCCACAATTAGCAATAGAAAGAGATTTACAAAAAATATTCTGTATTATGTAATCTGTGCTTTTGGACCATTTTCGAGCCAAATGCCATCTAGCATACCTAGGACATGTCCCAGTGACCTAATATTTTGGGAGGGACAACATATATATATATAGCAAAACATGTGATAGAGCCAGAACTATAAAATATCCTGATATAAATGCAATTCTTACAATGCATAATTCAGTTACAGTCCCTGTAGCTCCATTGGATACATTTAACAAGTTTAGCATTCAGAAAGATTGTAGGAATTGCATAATTCAGTTACAGTCCCTGTAGCTCCATTGGATACATTTAACAAGTTTAGCATTCAGAAAGATTGTAAGAATTGCATTTATATCAGGATATTTTATAGTTCTGGCTCTATCACATGTTTTGCTATATATATATATGTTGTCCCTCCCAAAATATTAGGTCACTGGGACATGTCCTAGGTATGCTAGATGGCATTTGGCTCGAAAATGGTCCAAAAGCACAGATTACCTAATACAGAATATTTTTGTAAATCTCTTTTTATCACTAATTGTGGATGAATTAGCCTGACAGATCTACCTAGGTTTCATCCAAATCAGAGCAGAACTGGTTGAGTTATAGACAATTCTTTGAAAACATCCCAAAACAGAAATTTTCAATCCGCACCTTCAGTACTGCCAATAGCTGTAACTTTTTTGAATGGTTTTCCTGAACTTTTTTCTTTTGGTTCAAACAGGTTTTCTGACCTTAATTTTTTTTTTTTTGGTTCGAACAGTTTTTTGACCTTCAACTTTTTTTTTTTGGTTCAGATGGTTTTTTTTTTTGGTTCAAACAGATTTTTGACTTTCAACTTTTTTTTTGGTTCAAACAGTTTTTTTTGGTTCAAACGGTTTTTTTGGTTCAAACGGTTTTTTGGTTCGAACAATTTTTTTTGGGTTCAAACGGTTTTTTGGTTCGAACCATTTCCATTGATCAGACTGAGATATATGGCCATGGTTCGAACCAAAACCGTTCGAACCGTTCACATTCAATGTTAACATTGGGATTGTTACGGTTCGAACCAGAACGCTGCTACAGTAGTAAATTTTGTGACCCTATTAGCACCATTGGTGTCACCAGACCTGTTTTAAGTGGGTCAGTAAATTTTGTGACCCTATTAGCACCATTGGTGCCACCAGACCTGTTTTTAAGTGGGTCAGTAAATTTTGTGATCCTATTAGAGCCATTGGTGCCACCAGACATGCTTTTAAGTGGACCCCAATATATGGCCATGACTGCCATGGCTCCATTTGAGCTGGATCAGTAAAAAAGTGACCCAAATACATGGCCATATGTGCCACCAGACCATTTTACATTTATCAGTAAAAATGTGATCCTATTATGCGGCCACATGTGCCACCAGACCATTTTGCATTGATCAGTAAAAATGTGACCTCATATGCCATGGCCATGAGTGCCATTGGTTCATTTGAGTTAGATCAGTAAAAATGTGACCTCACATACCTGGCCATGAGTGCCATTGGTTCATTTGAGCTAGATCAGTGGAAAACGTGACACTAATATGTAGCCACATGTGCCATCAGTTCTTTTTGTAAATATCAGTAAAAATATGACCCTGTATAGCTGACCATGTGTATCACCAATTTGATTTCATCATTACAAACGTGACAAGGTCATCAGCACCATTGTTTTATCAGACTTTTATCAGCAAAAATGTAATCAGGTATACCGGGCCACACATGCCACCATCCCATTTGACTTCATGTGAGAAGGCCATCAGTGCCATCGTTCCTTCTGACTTTACCTACCAAAGTCAAAGTGCCACTGGTGCCACTTGACTGGCTTCCCTCATTGGAAAAGAGACACCAATCAAATCAATTTTGGGACACCGGATACATGCAGTGTGGGTAAATACAGGTACATTTTTTTCCTTTATCAATGGGGGGCATGGGGAGACAGTGATGGTGGCAGTGGTGTAGAAATTAGCAAAAAAAAAAAAAAAAAAAAAGCAGGCCAGAATCAGGACCGGCAAGAGGTTGCAAAAGAGGTGTGCAAGGGAACGCTGTGATAAGGACTGTGGTGTTGCTATCAAAAGGTAATGTGTTTCAAAGGCAACTGCGTCCCTCCTCTAGGGGGAAATAGAGTTGAATGATAGAGAGGAAGGTCAGTGCTTGGATCCACTTTGGAATTGGTGGGGAAAGATGAAGGATGGACTGGGGAGATGGATCGTCTCCTTGGTAGTTGTGTGTGACGGCTTGTTGTCAGTCAAAGAAGAACAGAGAATGAAAGAATACTGGTTCAGGCTCCCTGTACCGTGTACAGGAACCCCCTATAACAATGCCCTGTCTGCTTTCCTTGGTGCACTCTTCCCCCTAGAAGCAGCGCAGGATGTGCAATGTGTGTTGCTTCAACAAGGACACTGATGTCATTTGAACAAGGGGTGAGACAGTCTGTCTCCTCAACTGCAAATCGGCAGTTTGGAACTGGTGGCTTCTCCCTGGGCCTGTCTTCAACAGAGCTGAGCTCGCAAAAAATGGTGATCCTAATTGAGGAAGCCTGGAATGGTGACACTGGGTCCAGTGTGGAAGGACCCTGTAAAGGAGGTGTGGGAGATAAGACACCTAAGGTGCAGGTGAATATGAGAGGGGTGGCCTGTCTCCAGCTTTGAGAGCAAGGGAGAAGGGTGCACAAGGACTAGGGATGGACACGGGTACGGGTTCAGGTCTGGAGCCACTGACCCGGACCCATACCTGGAAAAACCCGAACCCCAAGGGGTACGGGTCTATACCCGACCCGCCAACCCGCGGGTCAAAGCCTGAATGAACCCGCGGGTACAGGTCGCAGGTTTGAGTCTGGGTCCCGAGGCACCATGCATCTGGTCAAAGCTGGGAATTGTGACCCAACCAGATGGACAATGACGTAGATTGAGGAAGAGTCTGCGTTTGTCAAAAATGCAACTATGTCGTGAACTATCAGTTTTCACATAATACCATCAACTCGTTATGGACTTGCACACAAAGTAGTAAGCCAATAAATAAAATGTTTTCAGTCAATAAATACACATTCTGACCACGAGAGGTTGAATTCTAATCGCTCCGAGCCTTCTTGCTTGTTCCCTCCTCCTTGTCCTCTACAGGAGCAGTGTGCTTCAGCTCATTGGGAGCCCGATCACCCATCACCTTCTTCACAGCTTCCACAACTTGCTCGGTGCGAATAAGATCATGCTTACTCCATCCCCTGAAGCATAGAAACTTCCGAATTGAGTCGCCTGACAAACGGTTGTGCGTGAAGACCAGCAGATGGCGTCCTTGCGAGAAGAATCACTCCACTGGCGTAGAAGTTGCTATGTAGTATTAAAGATTAGTTCAGACCACATGCAGCACGATGCAAAGAACATACCGGGTATGCAGAGGTAATCCAAAGCCATGCGAGAGAGGCGGGGCCATACATGGCACTTCTCCCACCACCAGCAAAGCAGATTTACCCGTGTACGCTCCGTGGGCTGAGCCAGGTACTCTTCGAGTTCGTCAGCCACGTGGCTCACATTGGGCAAGGGAATGTCTTCAAGCCAATTTGTTGCATCGTCAAACTCGACTTGGCTCGAAGACATGCTGACCTACAACACATGGTCAGTTAGAATATTGTCGATGGTCTGATATGGGAACATACCACATCGCTCGCTGCATCTGCACCATCACCGTCATCGTTGTCAGCTGCGGATGCGTAGTGAGCATCAAATTCTTCACATACAAGATCTGTCGCGGTGTCGATCCAGGCCTTCTCCCATTTGCGTGCACGAAAATAGTTGAGTTTGTAATTTGGGTGGAGCACTAGACATAAATTTTGTGTCAGCGAGCACTAAGACACGAGTTAGAATTTACCCATGGCAATTCAATAGATATTGGACTCATCAGTGCGCGAGTAATACTTGTTCAAAGTTGATTTGGCAAGCTTGAGTGCGGATTTGATAGAGTGGTGCAGGGCACGTTTTGGAACGCCCCCTGGTTGAACCGACGATGTGACGACCGTTGCAGTGATGACATCGTCAATCTTGTCTAGAGTCGTCAAGACTTGAGTAATCGTGCAATGCTTCTCGTTGGAAAAATAGAGTGTCGCATCCTTGAAAACCTATGTCGCTATGTGAAAAAAAAAAAAAGTGAATCAAATTCAGACCACGTACTTTCAAGACATGAAGCATATCTTCAACTAGTGTCCACTGCACATTGGACAGATCATACTTGCGGTATCCCAAGTCACAGTCGCCGGTGAAGTCATTGATTACTTCCTTGTACGTGACTGCGACGGAGAGCATGTCGTACACGGAGTTTCAGCGGGTACAGACATCGCGAGGGATGAGGCGAACATGCATCTCATGGTTTGTGCATGCCTTTCGCCACGCCGGAAGCCCCTTAGTGGTGGAGTGAATAATGCTGAAGGCGAGTTTACGAATCTGGGATGAGATAAGAATTCAAAGAATGAAGTAAAATAAATTATAGCAGACACACACGAGTAATAACTTGCTTAACCGAATCTGTTTCCTCCAGCAGCATCACCCGTTCCACCTCGTCCATTGCCTCCCATGCGGAATCATTGACGTCGTCCACATTGTCGAGAGAATCGGTGGAGATGTCTGCGAGGTCTGGCAGGTCCTCGTCGTCCTCAAGATCGAAGTCATTGATGTCGCTGCCGCTGTCAGAGCTGTTGTCGTCGTTATCGTCATCGGTATCGTCCCCATCCTTGCCCTTGCCGCCTTTCTTCTTTTTCGGGGGAGAAAATGGGCGAAGGAAGGCCTGAACTGCGAGGTTGAGAGTGTGGGCAAAGCAATGGACACGATTCACAGCCTTGAAAGAGTTGTTGGGACTGTCCCCGAGTGCAGTATTCTGGGTGTCATTCGATGTTGCATTATCCCCAGTCCAGGCCAGAAACTGGAGAAAATCAGTACGGGTTCTGTGTGAAATGGTTGTTCGTACCTTGTGCCCAATATTAAACCTAGAAAGCATGTCGTCGAATTCTCGTGCAAGGCTTTCACCAGTGTGGGACTGCAGCAAGATTAAACAACGAAACAATTCCAATTGAGGTCTTGCATACCTCTGGCACTTCATAAATATCAAGGGGAAAGGCGAGCAGCTGCCCTTCATGTTGAAGATGTATGATCCATGCCACAAAGGCGCAGTGATTGGGGGATGTCCAAGCGTCGGTACTGAAGCTCAGTCTCCCATTATAACCCTGATATTTTTGAGTACATAATCGCACATGAAAAATAAGACACACTGTCAAAAGAGCCTCAACATAAGCTCGAGCCCGTCCATAAGCAGCATTCAGGTCGCGAGACACTGTACAACGGCCGGGAAGCCGAAATTCAGGTCTTCCAGACCGAGGATGAGCCTAAACTCATGATCCTCGATGAGACTGAGAGGACGGTGGTTCTCTGTGACCCAACGAACAATGTGCGCCCTGGTAAGTGGGTGTTAGAATTAGCCAACTGTTGAGACCTGGCGCACACACCTGAGCTCTGCCTCCATCAGCGTACGGTCGCTCGGCTGGATAGGGGCGGTCGCTGGCGCGGGCGAAGGCAGCAAAGATGTCGCCATCCCTTCCCTGTGCCTCGACACCCTTCATCCGAGCCTCGACAATGTCCGCACCCCAACATTTCTTAGCGTGCTTCAGCAAGTTCGATGTCGAGGACCTGTCTGCGGCCTTGCTGCCGTCCTTGTTAGTCTGAAATCGGGTCGTACCCTTTTGCCGTGTACTTGCAGCCCTGGGGCGCAGCACACTTGAAGAATTGATACTCCTGCCCATGCTCGTCCGTGTCGAGTTTGGGCTGCTCGAAAAACTGGTATACACCAGATCGCATGCGACTCTTGGTGTCTAGAAGTTAACAATAGTCAGTAGGCATCTAATAATGAAGAGAAGCTTTACCATTGTTATCGCCGTCATCATTCTTGCGTGAAGACTGCGATTTGGCAAGTACAACAGCTACGATGGGAGTGAGAAGAGGTCAAGTAGTATGAGATGGAGCCGTACCTTTGACAGCACTGACAGCCGTCTTTGCCACCTGCTTTGCCGCCCCTTTGAGCTTGCAGGCAGCGACAGAGGTGATAGACCGGATACTCGAGCCAGAAGATGATTTAGAAGAAGGCATTGTGGAGCAGGATGCCCGAGGATAGTTCAACGCTTGCTGGTGGTCCACTATTTATCCATCTGCAGAGTTTCATGTGTTTAATTTCCCCCTGTGGTTGCGCAGCCGACACGATGTTTAGGAGAAAGAATTGAATGGACTCTGACCCACCCCTTGATTCCATAGCAGCAAACACAACAGGCTGAACATTGAGGCAGGGGAGTCGGTGATGTCACATCTGGACAGCATTTCAGACAAATATAATGTATTGATTGTGGATGCACAACTCCTAGCTATGTGGAGCAAAGAAGAACAAGGTTGAAAGAGTGAAAAATGAAAAGAAAGAACGCGTACTTGGTTCAGCTTCAAATGCGCATGTGGAATGCTGAGAGAAAAAGAGAGAAGAGCGTAGGTACGTACCTGTTCCCTAGGAATCCGATCTAGCACATCAAACTCCCCCTAAACTCGGTATTTCAAAATCTTGTGGAATGCTGATGATGCAAAGTCAGTGCGTCTGAGCACACAGCCCCTAACGCGTAAGTGGTCGTCTGGCGAGTGCCTCATGAGCGATTCATAGCACCATGAAGGCACTGGAAAGAAGAAATAAGTGTGCAACGATAAACATTGCACAGTCCATGGTGGCAGGAGGTAAGACGAAGCTTTGTTTGCATCTGTGGGGCCTCTGTGATCGCTGTCAGCTCTAAGCGGCGCTTAATAAGTGACAGCGTGGATCTGAGCAGGCACTTGTGTATGTGCGGACTATGTGCGGGCCGTTGTACCCGACGGGTCTGCAGGTCAGGTACGGGTTTTTGCAGGTCGTGCCAGACCATAACCCGCAACCCGTACCCAGTCAACCCGACCCACAAACCCGTTGGGTTGACCCGAACCCGTGTCCAACCCTAACAAGGATGAGGTACGAGTACAGGGAAGGATGGGGAGTACCCTTTGGATTGAGTGAGACTTGATACAGTGAGTGGAGGAAATGCCCCGGAAGCTACTGACTATTCTACCTAAGTGCGCTCCCTTTTATACTCTTTTGACAACTTCACACATTTCCAGGTGTGCCATGTGGCCGCAAAGCGTTTCCAGGGTGCAGAAGTTGTCACAGTGAGTTCTGGGGTGCATACTTGGCAGGAGACAAGACATCTCTGACAGGAGACCAATCATCTCTGGTGGATTGTGAGGTGTGGTGAGGCCAAATGACCTCAGGAGTGGTTCGGGGCTTCAGGCACGGCCATTTGGTCGTATTCTGGAGTGTCTGGTAGATGCTGGTTCAGCGGAGACAAGTGGTCTCCCTCAGTTAGTGGGCACGCCATGTGAAGCGTGAGCATGGTCATGGCTCAGATAGTCCACCTCTTGTCCATCCGCTCAGCCTCGTGCACGCAGGTAAGGTCTGGGGGCTAGAGGACTCATGTTCTCATTGTGTGGAGGAGGGGCAGAAGGCACTGAAGGGTGAGATCCCACAGCGAGACAAGAGATATCTGTGTGTGTGCATCGTCTTGGTGTAGGACAGCTAGGAACAAAGCATCTGGTGCTGCTGAGGAAGGTGTGGGGGGTCTGTTCAGTAGGGAGACTATTTTTCTCGTTGCGAGACTAGTTCTGGTAACATGGCTTCCCAATTTGGAAGGTGCTCGTCTCGGACTCCAGTCGTGATTGCCATATTTGAGAGCCGCTTGTAGGGGCCATGAGACAACAAGCAGTGTGTAGCACACTCGAAGACCTCACACCTCCCCCATAGTTTTAATATCAACCGGCAGGGTCGATATTATAAAAGCACCGCAGGCACAACCCACAAGACAAATCCTCATCACCATGGACTGTGCCGCCACTCGTCGTTTCATTGCTACCAATGTGGTATGGCCTGCTAGCCAGTTCTTCATCCCTGATGGGTGCCTGGCACCATTCCTGCTCAATAACATCTGTCTGAAGGTGTCCCTTCTTATCCCACAAGTTTTCACTGATGCATATGTTTCCAACACCGTGAAGTCAGTCATGAAGCCCCAGAGAGAAAGCTCCGCCATCGTGTTTGAGATATAGTGTGAAATACGGTAAGTGGTGGCCTGGTGGTGGGGGTGGTGGCACTAATGACATGGTAGATGTTCGCTGCCAAGATTCACCAGAATGAGCTCTGTGTGTCATACACTGTCCTGGAAATTCTGAGCAAAGCGGCATGGATGTTCCACATTATCCAGGTCCTCCTTGTTGTTGTGGGATTCGAGGGTGAGACGAATGTTATCCAAGGGGCAGATGGTTCTCTGCTAGCAGCTGACACGGCAGGCGGAGTTGCACAATTGCAGGCAATGTTCTTCCTGGACGGAGCACTGGCAACATACTGTGACCAGATGAAGGCCTGAATTCGATCCAAGCCACTGGGTGTCCAATAATTTTGCATACCGCAGTTGTCCAATGAGTTTCCTCCCTATCTGCATTGACAACAGCTTCATGGATGCGTTTGAATACAACAAGATTATCGCACAGTGGCATGAGTGTGGTATGGAGGGGAGTGTGGCGCCAGGGGTCTGCGTGTTCTGCGAGGATGCGGGGCAGTGCTCTTGCAACACAGCACAGAGCCTTCCAGCATGAGGTCTCGCAGACGAGGCTGATGCAGCGGCAAAAGCGGCTGGTCTCACAGCTACTGTAAACATTGTTCATTGTCTCCTAAAGTGGGGTCCCACTCAGCGCAGCGTCCATGTGCTCACATCGCAGATACATGGGGGCTTCCAGGGAGGAGGGTCAGATCTCAACTTCTTCGTCAAGGAGAAAGAGCGGGCACATAGTGAGTTGGGGTGTAGTTCAGAGGGTAGCTTGCTGCCCGAGTTGGTGACGCCTCCTCCATCCAGCGAGCTTTGGGAGTCGAGCACGGTAGTCATTTGTACCCTGTACCGAATTATTTCTACTGAATATATGGGTGTCTCCTGAATCTCGAGGCGAGTGCAATGGTGGGGCAGGCAAGAGTGGGGGACAACAGCGAGTGAGGCGGCAGGGATGAGAGCCGCACACATGGGGACGGATTCAGACATGATTGAAAATATACTTCCACTTTTTCATAAGAGGAGACCGATTGTCTCTCCCATCAAATCCCCTCTGTGCCCCTCTGTATGCCTCGGGAGAGCGTTGCAGTGTATTGTCATCACTTTGAAAAGCTGCTCCTGTTGGACATGGAATTTGAGAACCTTCAGTGGGAGCCAGACGGCCTCCTGGTTGATTTCTGCCAGCAGAGACTCCGCCCAGCACTTCTACTCATGCATCAATGCACCCTGGATGAAAGCAACCCTCAAGCCGTGGTTCCGGATATTCCTGGGCCAGAGAAGGAAGAGCTCCAATTAATTATCCTTCGTCTTGTCGTGACTATGGTGCATTGAACAGCGTATAGCACTCCTGTTTTTCGTTCTTGGCATATGCATAATATTCATAGTTCTTGTGTTCCTCGTTTTTGCAGAGATTCCTGTCGTGGGCCCGGCTTACACACAGCAAGAACCTTCGTCGCCCTGAATTTGCCCGCTATGTTGCACCCACTGCGATTACTGCTGTGATGAAGAAATATCGTGTAACCGGCAAACGCGCTGACCTATTTATTTTCCTGCTGATGGCGTTCGTGAGAGGCGTCGACTGTTGCGGCGCTGATAGCGGCGCCTTCAGCATCGGCTCCTCGATCCTCATCGACTTTTTACCAGGTGGCTAGAGACCAGGCTTTGGAAGACGGCAGGCCCACCGATTTTTCCGGGTACCGTTGTGGTGATGATTTGCACCTCAATATTCCGCTGGAGGAAATAATTCCGAGTGCATTCCTTCCATCTGAGTAAGTGGTCCCTTATTTCCTATGGGAGATCACCTGTCTCGTCATGCGATACTGACAAATTCCCTGCACGTAGGCCTTGACCAGCAGTATCCGAGACCACATGTGGGTTGGGATGGCTGATGTGATGGCAAAGTGTTCCCAATTAAGATAGTCGAGTACAGTGTCGAAATCTGGATGCGAAAAAAAAAGTTGACCCAGTATTGTGCCAGCATGAGAGCGAATTTCATTATAAGATTTGATCAGGATAAATTACAGACCTTGACACATGCATAAATACTTTCAAGATTTTTGGCACCCTTGTTGTGTCGCACGGCACCATTACATATTTGCCTAGTTTTGGGGTTTGACCCGGATCCGAAAATTTTGATCAGAAATGTCCTGTCACTCGCTCTCTCTGCAGTGTCTTGGCCCCATACGCCCTCATGCACTCACAGACACCTCCCACAGACAACCCTCTGGGCTGTTCTTATGGGACAGATCCCCAGAGGGACGGATGGACTAAACAAATCAGATCTATCTACAATCTCTGGGCCAGAGAAGATGTGCACTCATTCCTGTCATTTACCCCTACTGAGCAGGGTAAAAAATGTCTGAATATACCTCAATATACAATATTCACTCCATAAAACATCGTAGTTGTGAATGAGCCACCATCAGTGAGATTTGGCCATTTTTGGCAATTCTTTGATTTTTTGCTCGCGCCAAACAGGCCCAATGCTGATCTTTTGTCCATTAAATTACTCATAGGCCTTGTAATTATTTCACAAAAAAGAATCAACCTGAATGCCTTCCGGGTTCCAGCTCAAAATGTAATTTTTTCGGATCTGGGCATTTTTCGGATCCGGGTTTTGACACTGTAGTTGGTAGACAGTGGGTGCGAATTTTGTGGCGGATAAATAGAATGAAAGCAAAAATGCAGTGGAAACCCTCAAATTCTCAATTTACAAACTCCACATGGCCACATTTTCCAGAGCACAAATCCTCGGCGTCCGGGATGAATTCCTTAACCTAGATTTCCCATTGGTGGCGCAAATCATCAAATTCTCCAAGCAACCACTCATAGAGGAGATCAGCACAGAGGTTTTGGAGCCCATGTACCAGACCTTCCTGGTTATTCATGCAGACACAATCTGGAATCCTGAAGGGAAAACGAAGGAGGAGCACCTGTTTCTTTGGGACAAGATTCGCATGTATCTCGAGTTAGCAGTAAGGATGATTCCATATGGCCCATCATCGCGTTCCTGACCAGAAGACGGTCCTTCTCACTGTTACCAGGGGCAATTGTCTGATATCCTGATTCAACACAATCATCTTGCAGCAGATTCCTGAGTTCTGGCCCCACACGTGGCATGGCTACTGTCTGTAATGCGAGCAGACCACTTGTACAGATTCAAGGGGATGAGGTCCGGATTCGACGAGCAATCCTGTAAGGGAAGATGGCCTCCCTCTATCAATATTTGGAAAGGCTCCAGGCAGGCACAGCAGATCATGCAGGCGATGAGGACAACCCGTTCACTCAAGCGAGGGCCCAAACGGCGGGCACGACAGATGGGGGACAAGAGTCTGGTCAATAATCGCAAGGCGAGGCGACTGGCTAAAAAGGGAATGGGCCAGGTATAAATTGATTCTTCCACAGATGCAATTATCCTCAGAATTTCTGCCCCTCGCCACCCGGTCAAATACCTCCTCCTCTTGTGGTCAATAGACATGTCCAACAGCAGATTCTTTATTACTCAAACTGTGGCCCAAGCTGTCATTGTGCCACCGTTGCTGCAGGTTATCCTTAAACGATTTCGTTCTGTGGAAGTAAATCGCAATGATTATTGCGACATCGCACTCAGCGAAGTGGTGTATGTGCGAGATTTCCTGCGCCTGTTTGGCCACGCCATCCGGTCATGCATTCTGAGCACAGTATGCGGTCCAGACAATATGCCTCAGGGACGTGGAATGGAGCTGCAGAAATACATGTTGGCATATATTGAATGGGCGGTGGGTTGCCTTTTCAAGACAATGTTCTTGTAAATCTGCTAAAGGGTCCACCTGGCAGGCTCTTCTGTATGCGATTTCATTCAAAGTGTCGCGCTGCACGCAACAACCCATGAAGCTTGATCCGTCCATGTATTGGTGCCTTTCCCTGGCTGCTACTTTTGACCATTTCCTGGGGAAACCCTCGTACAGGTTTATTCCAGACACACGTGAATCTTTCCTATCTCGAGTTAACTTGGCAGCGAATCTTGCCAACCAAGTGAGAACTTGTGACGCCTCCTAATTTCAAGAGCTGGTTAGTAAGCGAACTGAGTAAGAGACACACTAGAGTTTTCGGTTGAGGAGTTTATCGAGCGAGTTTGCGTAGTAAAGTCCTCGTATTGAGAAAAGCTAACTATCTACTGTACCTACAGACTCTTTACACTGTACACTAAACAAAGGGAGGATTGTAAGTAGAATAAAGTAAACTACGGCGCAGTGGTTGAACAAGGTTTCCAACTGCGCTCGCTGCGGCACCAGCTGCAGCGAAAGAAAGATCGTGATGCATTGATGGTGGATTGATGGCCGAACACAACCTCTCCGTTACATTCACCCTCCGAGGCTTATGACAATGACTACTAAGTAAGCCTCCTAGTTCGCCGTCAACGCTCTATTAAGTCCATCCATGTTGAACCCATTGTCCTCCGGCTCCTCCGTGCCAAAAAGACTATCATACTCCTGCGAATCAAACAGCCCGTCCATCGATTCGTCCTTCGCGAGGTCGATGAGGTCGCCACCAGCGGTAGTAGAAGTCCCGGCCTGGGACTCCATGCGATGCTTCTTGTTACGGTGTCCGGCCCGCTTACCGCGGCGTTTGTCGATCCGATTCGCCAACGGGGCCTTCTTGTGTCCCACAATTCCGCGTTTCGCGATGTAGTTGACCGGGCCGTGGTGCCTGCCGTGATTGTGGTAAACCGGACGGGCCGCGTAGCGATTGGCGTGAACTGCCGTCTCGAGCATGGTGTGCGCATAATGATGATTGGCGCGCAAAATCTCGCTCAACGCAGCCGTCGACAGCGAGACATCGGCAGAAGCGGCCGATGTGCGTTCGTGGGTGACCGGCGCCCGAGATTCGATGATGCCGATGAAGTCCTCTGGCACTGGTGCCGAAGTCTGCGTGCGCTTATAGCACTCGCGATAGCCAGCCGGCTCCGGGCCGGGGAAAGGAGCCTTGCCGCTCGCCCATTTAAAGAGCTTAGCGGGGTACGCCTCCCATGCAAGACGGTCGGCAGCGGTATACTGGTGAGGGTTGGACATGGGAATGAGTGTAAGTCGATTTTCTGACTTCCTTGCTTCACTCTCCCTATTTTTTATAATCCTTTGAGTGCCACTCATGCCCGGCATAATTATCTTGCATGAATGTACGGCTACCGTTTCATCTTGTTCCGATTCCGGCTTGTTTTTTGTGTTTACTGCGGGCAGATTCCTCGGGTGCTTTATCCCCATTGCCTCACAATAACCGTCCATCGCGGTCAAGTGTTTTACTTCCGCATATGGAGCCCAGGTAATATCTCCGGTTGTCCAGAGCATTTCGAACGATGCGTCGACACCCTTGCCAATGTGGGATAAAATCCTATCCACAGCCCATTCTTTGGGGTTTACCCCGAAACCTGGCAATTGATGCATCTGTCTACCTGGAAAGCGTCTATCATCGTTCGCGATGTGCGCTCGGAGGAGAGATGCGTGGAATACATCATGAATTCCCCGCAATTTCAACTCCCTTGACAATTCCAGTCGATATGATGCTCCCGGCGAAATGACATCTACAATTTTGAAGGGGCCCAAGTACTTCGGCACCAATTTTCGGGCGCGTTTCTTTGGTAACTTCAGATTCTTGGTTGACAGGTACACGAGTTCTCCAACCGCAAATCCTGATTTTCGACGGTTTTTGTTAGCCTGGTCAGTCTGATGCACCCTAGCCTCAATGATCGCATCGTGGGCCTTCATGAGCGCCTCCTTCATGCGCATTACAAATTTGCGCACTCCAGGGAATTCGCACTCACTTTCCCAGATCATTGGTCTCGGAGTTCTCGCATAGTTCAAAAAGAACGGTGAGAATCCCGTAGTTTCTGACCGTGCCAGATTCATGGCAAATTCGATTGCTGGCAATTTCTCAGGCCCAGTCTTTCTGGTCGGGTTGCACACACTGCCTCAACATTTGTGTCATTGTCCGATTTGCGCGCTCAGTCATGCCATCCGTTTGGGGATGGTAAGCCGTTGATAGCCGCAACTCAATACCGAGCAGTTCATTCAACCTTTTCCAGAAAGTGCTTGTGAAAAGGGAATCGCGATCACTGATGATCCTCTCCGGTAAGCCATGAAGCTTATAGACAGAATCAAAAACAACTTCCGCTATCTGTTTAGCGCCATAATTCTGCTTTGTAGGCACCAAATGCACCATCGCCGTGAGATGGTCAATTATAACACAAATCATGTCGAATGATCCCGTGCGAGTTGTAGATTCTGGCAGTGGTCCCACAAAATCAATGCCAACATATTGCCATGGGCGCCTCGGAACTGGCAATGTCTGCAATAGCCCCATGGGTTTTTGATTGCTTGGCTTGCTTGTGGCACACGTTATGCATGATTTGCAATACATGTCAACATCGTCCACCATGGATTTCCACCACACCTCTTCACGAAGGAAATCTAGAGTCTTCCGTGAACCCAGGTGAGCTAGTAACGAGTGCGCATGCTTTATTATTATCTCGCACACTGCGCGTCCCTCTACCTTGATTTCAGGTACACATAGAACCTCAGTTCCTTCTCGTGCTTTGAAAACAAGGCCATCCCGCTCTCGGAAGTCCTTGTAATCTTGCGGGGTTTTCAGTATGTTCCTGAAAAATTCATCTTCATGGTAACGGTGGCGGAATACACCCGGGATTGGAAAGCCCAATTCACTCGCTGTGATGATGCCGCAAAGATCCGTGCGCACAGCCTTGTTCTTTTCTGGCTGATCCGCCGGCTTCGCGTTTGTTGCCATGTCCGGTATCACCGCAACCTGTTGCACTTCGCCACGCTCGGCCGTCACCTGCTTTTTCTGGCGCTGCTTTCGGCCTCCGTACTCGCGTTTGTCGGCAGATATCTCAGCCAGGCGTGAAGACCGACGTAATGCGCCCTCCAGAACAGCCGCTGCTCCCGTGAAGACAGGGGATGTCAACGGAAGTTCGTCGTCATCCGACTCAGTGTCCATCCAGGGTTTCAGCTCAGTTCCTTCAGGATCATCGTTGCCGACGAATTCGCTTGCTGCGCGTTGCGTGCCTAAAGGCTCATCGCTATACATCCGCGATAGGGCATCTGCTAACTCGTTTGTTTCTCCAGGTATGTACTGTATTGAAAAATCAAACTCGTTTAGAATGTCCATCCAACGATGTTGCCTTGGAGACAGGTTCTTCTGGTTCATCAGGTGTTCAAGCGCCCTGTGATCCGTTGAAATCCTGAATTTTGCTCCATGAAGGAGTCCTCGAAAGCGTTTCAATGACTCCACAATGGCCAACAATTCCTGCTCATGCACAGGGTAATTTTGTTGTGCCGCATTGAATTTTCCTGACCAAAATGCGACCACTTTGGATGATTTCAGGTCATTTCCTTGACTGATATATCCACTAGCACCAGTACAACTCGCATCTGTCACCAGATTGATAGTTGGCGCGTCTTCTTGATAGCTGATAGATGTGCGGTGATGATTTCTCCACCTATGCACAATTTCCTTTACTTCGTCGAAGGCGCGCTGCTCCGTGGGCCCCCATTTCCAGGGTGATTTCACTCCGGTAAGTGATGTCAAAATGCCCATAGGTATTCTAATCCCGTGGCAATCATCAGCCAGGTACCCGACTGCTCCAATGAAACTCGCAAGTAAGTCTTTATTTGTAGGAGTCTTCCAGTTCAGGACTGACTCCACCTTATGCGGGTCCATCAATATTCCGTGCTCGTCAATGACATGCCCGAGGATTTTTAGCTTCTCGGCGAAAAACTGCATCTTGTCCGCGCTGAGGTAGAGTTTTTCCCGTCGTAGCACATCAAAAATCATTCTAACATGCTTTATGTGGTTGTGCACAGTATCTGAGTAAATGATTATATCATCCAGATACACGTCCATGAAGACCCCAATATAAGGTGTGAATATATGATTCATGAGTGCTTGGCATGTAGCCGGTCCATTACAGTCCCCCCTGCTGTAAGACTAAACTCTCCATTGTGCCGTCTGGCGTGTTGAACAAAGTACGTGATACGTGCTCAGAAACGACGCGAATCTGCTCATAAAAGTCTTTTCCGTCCACCAAAGTCCGATATGGATGACGTGCGACGTTTCGGAGGATTGCCTGGATGTCGGGTAAGGGCGCAGCAATTTTTACAGTGTTGTTATTCTGCTCACGCTTGTCTATCACTGTCCGTATCCTCACGACGCCGTCGTCTTTGATAGGTTTGGGCAATATGAGCATTGGCGAGGCATTGCTGCCTGACGCCATGCGCCATCGGCCTGATTTCATGTACGTGTTCTTTTTCTCCCTCCAAACATCCTTTAAAGCTTCCGGACATTTAGATGGACGCCATTTGTACACATGAGATTCATCCTTCAGCGGAATCGTATGGTTGACTGCTCGGAAAGGAGGTAAGGCAGTATCTGCCGTGTCTGGACACAAGTCAACGGCCTCTTTCTTGAGCATGTCCCGAATTCCTGTAAGATCCTCTGCAAATATATCTGCTGCAGCTGACTGGATCGTGGAAATTTCAGGTCCCCGTATTTCAAGTGGCTTTTCTGAACCCACAATTACTCTGGTAGGGTTCATGCCGATGAGGATCTGATGCTGAAAGATGAACGGCGTCCCCAGGATGATATCATAATCATCCAGGTTCGATACATCCAGTCGTCTTTGGCCGTCTATTCCTTGGTATTTGAAATTTGCATTCACAGACCAGTTGACCTTGGTGCGGGAACCATGTACAGCAAGCTGTACCGTCATGGGTTTGGCAAGTATCTCCTTCTTCAACTTTAATTGATCAACTAATTTTGTTGAGATGAAGTCCGCCATCGAACCCGTGTCCAACAGTGCCCGTGCGGCATGTCCATTTATCATTACTTGGATGATTATCGGCCTCGGTAAGCGCCTCTTGAAATCACGCGGTCGCATCGCGTTTCTTTCAAGCACACCCGCTGAGTCTGCATGACTTTCCTTCCGCTTAGCTGACTTCCGACGGCGATGCGGCCCTTTCACTGCCGCAGGTTTTGCGGCGCGCAACCCGATAGTAATCCGATTTGGTCGCCAAGACTCTCGCGTCTGCGATTCCAATTCAAGATCCAAATCATTCTGGTCCCACACCCCATCAAGGACTTTGTGAACACTGAAGTCCGAGTGCTTGATCTCATCATGCGTGATGACAAACTCAATTTTTGTTCCCAGAATTTGGCATTTGTATCCTGCTATATCAGGTACAACATCCACACGTTCAGGGGAAGTTATTTTTTCCCACTGACTGTTATCCATAGCAAAAGCCAGCCTGATTCGCAGCCAATCTACTGCGGGATGCTCCTCATCTGAATCTCCCAAGTCTGGAAATGCTCCATTTCGTTTCACTGGCTCACTGTAAGTCTCCAGAATTTCGGGTACACCGTATTCAGGATTCTCGAGATCACAACGGCGCACGAGAAATGGAGTTCCCGGTGAGTCCCAGTCCGTGATTTCGATGCTCTCGCCGTAATCGAGTGTAGAAAAGCGTCCTTCTGTGGATTCCGCATGAAAATAATTTTCAAACAGCTTGACTAGGTATATTTCCTGGTCAGCCGCTGCATCGCGAGCTCTTACGCCATCCACCGGAGATTCTCCCGTGATGATTTTCATTGATCCAACACGCAGGTTTGCTTCACGTGCCGCTGATGCACGCTTCTCCAAGGATTTCATCGATCCGGCTTTCACATTGGGACCTTTGGCCGTCTGCCTTTCAGGACAGTTCCGGCGATCGTGGCCGACTTCTTTGCAATTGAAGCATCGGCCTTCCGCTCGCAACCGGTCTCGTTCCCCTTTACTCATAGCATCGGTGCGTTGCCCCTTCTTCTGAGAAGGTTTACCTGAAGCTGAATTTTGCCTGCCCATACCCTTCTGCTGTCTTCCTGGCTGCTGAGCCGAAAGAGCGGTTTCAGAGTTTGGACCACCATAGGATGCTTTTGGGTTCCAGTTCTTCGACTGACCGGGCGAATCCGCTTGGCGTTGTTCCAGTTTCAGGGCGTCCTGGACGTTCTCTTGGCGGGTGGCATATTTCGCCATTCGTTTCAACGTAGAGCGCTCGGGATCCAGACCTTTGGAAATGAGGTGCATCCGCAAGCTCTGGTGAATTCCCGACCAGAATATTTGTTTTAATTGCCTTTCTGATATGTCAGGGAATCGCACAGACAATGCTTCGATGTCCCTCATGTAGTCCCGAACCTTGCTGCCCCCTTGCTTCGAACTCATCAAGCGGTCGCGCAACTGTAACTTGAAGTTGGCGGGGAAGCAATAATCAAATAGCCCCTCATAAACCAACCGGACGGTCCATTTCTTCCGTCTTAAAGCTACGTGCTTCATAAAGAATTTACTCGCTTTTCCACTCATGAAATTAACCATGACCTTCACGGTCATCGCATCATCGATGCCGTGGATCTCCGACCAGGTATCAATTTCATATGTCCATTGATCAAAAGTATCAAGGTCTGCCCTTGCCGTCGTAAACGAACGGGGCTTTGATCTTCACGGAGGAGAGTATCTTCTTCATTTTCTTGTGCTCCTTTGAGCTCTGATTTCTCTGGCCTTTAGGCGTGCGCTTGCGTCGTTTCGCCGAGCGTGATTCACTAGAACTTGAGCTAGAGCTTGAAGAGCTGCTGCTGTCCGAGCTGGATTCTCCAGATGAGGAAGACGAATCACTTCCGCCTTCAGCACTCGATGACGAAGGTGTGTCCGGTGGTCCTCCCGGACCCGCTGATTTTTCCCGGAAATATCCACCCTCGGGGATTTCAGACTGATCACGTTGAAAGTTGGATGGCTTCAGGTGATTGTCCCGTGCCATCTTTACTTTCCTTGCCTTTGACGGTTTCTCAGTCCTGGTCTTCGCCGGATTGTATCCTGTGTCCGGGCTGTTCTCAGTTTCCAACTTATGTGGGTCGCCTAGCACCGGCTTTGCAGCTTTCACAGGATTTTCCGTTCCCCCAGGATTATCGGCTTGCGCATTTCTTGATCTACTGGGGCCGGCATGATGAAATTCATCATAGCGGGGACCTCTCTCCTGGTTATCCACACCCTTGCCCTTTGCTCTCTGCTTGGCCTGAGCTGTGTTACCATTAGAGGTGCGAGTCTCTGGTATTTCCTCGCCGTCTTCGTCTAACTCGACGATCATGACACCCACTTTGATCTTGGAACCGCCCGCCCTCTTTCCTGCGTTCAGGCCTTGGGCTTGCGAGGCTCCTCCAGGAATCCAACAATGCATGTTGAATTTCCGCGTTGTCTTCTGTGTCAGAGTCTTCTGAGAGCAACCCGAGTATGTCCTCGTTGTCACTCAGTTCAAATTTAATAGACTCAAACACGTCTATGTTTATTGGCTTCCATGCCGGTAATCTAGGTACAGCAAAATTTGTGTACTTAGGTGAGTCGGGCTCGCTTACAGACTCGCCCTCACTGCTGTCCTCATCCGAGCTGAACCAATCCGGAAAGAACTGGCGTTGAACAATTAGTTCATGCCGTGCTGCGCCCTCCGCATTACGTCCTCGGGGGCTCGTCTTTCCGACCTGAGTCCATCCATCTCCTTTGTTGGAGAAAGGGCGCAGCGCTGTGTGGTGCTGCTCGTCGTCGCTAGACTCTTCGTCTGAGCTGTACGACGCTCGAGGATATTCAAGGAAATACTCCTCGATGTCCCATGGATAAACCCGCGGTGCCACTGCGCTCTGAAGCGCGTTCTGATCGAGTGCAGGTAGCTGCCACTCTGTCAGTTCACCCCTCGCCAGTAGGACAGTGCCTGTTATGGCGTCGCCCTCTTCCTGGTGAGCTGCTTGAGCCGCCGTTTGAGTCAGGCGCTCAGAGTCTCCAGCAGCCAACTCAGTCTGGCGCTCGGTTGTATCAGCTGCCGAGACATCCCCCCGGGATGCCTCATGGCGCTTGGCAGCCGATCCGTCAACCACTCCAGTCGCGGAGTGGGACGTCTCGAGGCGCCCAGGCCCGTTGACTCGCTTGCTCCGCGTCAGCCTGGCGCCTCCCGTCGCAGCGACCTCTTCCAGCGGAAGACCCCACTTGGATGCGAGGTGGTCCTCAGTCGCGTGCAACGAGGGAGGGGTCACGGCACGGTACTGATATCCCGAGCCGTGAACCTCCCTGCCATCCTCAGCTGACACGCCGAGGTTGGCTCCCGCATCCTCCATCTCCGCCGCAAGTGTCTTCTTGTAGCGCGAGGTGGTGGACGCCCTCGTTCGAACGGTTTCCTTTGCATGCATGTCTATAGAAAAAATATTAGCAAAAAATGGTAATAAAATAACGCACCCGGTTGATCAGGCCGAGTACGGGGTCAAAACGAGATAAAAAGATGTACGCAAAAAAATGTGACGCCTCCTAATTTCAAGAGCTGGTTAGTAAGCGAACTGAGTAAGAGACACACTAGAGTTTTCGGTTGAGGAGTTTATCGAGCGAGTTTGCGTAGTAAAGTCCTCGTATTGAGAAAAGCTAACTATCTACTGTACCTACAGACTCTTTATACTGTACACTAAATAAAGGGATGGTTGTAAGTAGAATAAAGAAAACTACGGCGCAGTGGTTGAACAAGGTTTCCAACTGCGCTCGCTGCGGCACCAGCTGCGGCGAAAGAAAGAACGTGATGCATTGATGGTGGATTGATGGCCGAACACAACCTCTCCGTTACAGAACTCCATCGTCTGCACTGGATGTTCCGCTGACGGCCAAATTCACCAGTCTTCTGCAGGTCCCGTCATGGAGTCGCGTGCGCATTGCTGAGCTCGAGTCGCTTGAGCTACTGAATAGCTGGACATGCGAGAACACCCTGCTCAAGGACAGAATTGTCCTTGAGCAGAATTTTTGGCAGAGTGTTGGAAAAATCCGCCAAGTACGTCGATGTGGGGTATACTCCCAGCCTTAGTGGCCGGTATTTCATGTAGGACAGGCTGGAGACGAGTTGTCTTGTAAGCAAAAAATGGGTAGAAGCAGGTTTCCCGGAGTTGTATTATCCATTCTTGCATGTGCATATATTCTTTGGGTTTCTTCTGCATTGTTTTCTTTGTCTTGAGTCCTTAATTTGGTGCATAGTTATTGTTTGTGTCCTGGAGACATCTCGTCTCACAGCCTGATTTTCCTGCATGGGGCTCCATGTGAGCCCGGCAATATCCGCAGTAGCCGTCGTCCTTGTGCATATAAAGTCTGGGTCGCCATTGCAGACCCACATAATCTAGTTTTTGTCACACATAGTGACCCCATGTTGGCGTCGTCAAAGCCCTCACGGGCAAAATCGTCCAAATGGTTGACCCATCCTGAACTTGTAGTACTCTGGATTCATCATGCTCGTCACATGGCCCAGGATCTTCACCATATCACTCACATTGCATTGGAAGAGGATACACCAGTGGAGACAATTGGTCTCATTCACGATGCAACCAGCGGGCTGCTCAAAACATGGTTGCACTTGGGAAGGCAAGCCTGCAGTACGGCAATTTTTCGCGAGGGAGAGGAGGCAGGCTATTTTGTTCTGTCAGAGGACACATCTTTGTTCAGGATGGCGGAGCGATTTGTGGACCTTTATGGATACCACAGGGATGTGTCCCCCTTCAACCAAGCTCTCCTCTTCGACAACATCCACATGCTGTAATGGGCAATGGTCCTTGATGAAGAGTACCTGCAAGCAGGAGTCGACTTCCCGAACTTCGAGTTATCCAGGTCAGACCTTGAATGGTACAGGATTTACAAGTTCATGAAACCTCACCAAATTGCTCACCTGTGTGCCGAAGATCCACGGGTTATGGATCACCAATTCAGTGATCAACTGCTGCAATATAATCCGAAGTTGGGGGAAGCAGCACGCTACAACTTCCTTGACCCGTTGCAGGGGTACACTGCCACGCACCCGAATATGCCCGTCCTTTCTGCGGTCCCCGAGGTTCAGGAGGAAATGGTGATGGAGGAGGAGGACTCGGATGAGGAGAACACGGGTCCATGAGTTGAATGGGAACGGAGACGGATCCTCCAGTAGTCAGTCAAACCCATTTTTTTGTGTGTTTCGTTGGTGCAATTCACTGATTCGGGGTGGGAGATCAGCCGTCTTGTTGCTGATTTCCGCTGCAGTTGTCCACACATGGCCGTTACGCAGTGAGGGTATATATAGGTCATGGTGGAAGTCCCTGTTCCCCCTCTCGCCCATATGCGCCAACTCCTCATCCGGGCCCCGTCATCAGAGTCGCCACCGTGATTGAAATCGGGATTTGATACGCCGCATGTGAGAAACGGAACGCAGGAAACGAAGGCGGGAAGGGTTTCGTTCTAAGAGTAAATAGCACAAGGGCCGTCAAGGTTAAACCGTCTTCTTCAATGATGATGGAGGTCGTGAGCAAGTCGTCGGAGAGCGAAGTTCGCCGAAGGTGATTGCCGACGGCCGACTCGGATCACATCTCTTGCTTCCTGCTTTCACCGTCAAATTCTCCCGGTTCCCTCTACCCCCCACCGTGACAAGAGCAGACAAGAGCAGACGCTGAATTGGACTAAACTCATGCCTCCTTCTGCTCTAATCTAACAACGCCTTTGGAACGCGGACAACGACGTGCGGTGATCTGTCACTTGTGTAGAGGTTCTCCTGCCACCGTTTTCAGTGTTCTTGCCGCAATTTCAAAGGCGGATTCCGGTGCAATGTATCTTCATTGATGTTGCTACCTGCTTTCTTAAATCTACGCCATGGTTCTAGATTTGGCTCTGCATCGACGATCCTTTCTCCGAGATTTAATCAGATTCCATCCATCTGTACTGGTATCCGAGCTTTCCCGGGCCTAACAATTAGTGTGTCTACGGCTTCGGATCTATTTCTCAAATTCTGATGGTCTCATCCGAATTTATGCCCGTCCATCTGAAACTTGCATTCTCCGTGACCGTTGGATACACCTCGGCCATTCAACGCCCGCAAAACTAGTATTTTCACTTTGTTGACAGTTGCCAATTTGCCACGCTTGATCTATCTCCTGAACTCCATATCCCTGGAGTTCCTGTACCGTGTTCGCCTCCAGTCAGTTCCGATTTTTCTAACCTTCGCTTGGCCTGCTTGGATTTGCTTCGTACATATAGGTGATGCTCTCTGGTCATGGTTAGGTTCAACTCCCAGGGACTTGTCGGCTCAGCCGAATCCTAATCTATTGCGTGAGTACGAGTTGCCCTCCTCTGTACTAATATGCTCACAATCGTAAGTTATCGTTCAGGTTCACTTGATCATCAAACCCATCCACCCTCAGTGCCGGGTCGAGCATCCAAGCAGTCATGCCAACTCAACTTAACGACTTATTGTGGTGTTTTTTTATCGTGGTGTTTCGTTTCCTGCCCTGGCTCAAAATTTCGGCCTGTAGTTCGGATCTAATCATGGAAGGGAACGTGGCATGGGAGTCAATTTACTATGCGTGACCCTCTGGTCGTAATCTTCTTCCTCTAATAGTGTCCAATAAGGCGCTGTGTGAGTGGCTGTCTTTATTCATGGCGTACTAGAATCATTCAATTAGGTATCCCAACGCGCCCAGAGAATTGATGGCATGCAGCGGTGGTGCAGAAAGAGCGACAGGTGAGTGCACTAGTAGACATTGACAATATCACTTGATGCATAAATCCCACCCTTGTACTCGCTTTCAGGTCAATAGTCACCATTCTGAACATATTCAACCTCTCACTCCCATATTCCAGTCCAAAGCGCCCATCCCGTTTTCATCGACGGCCAGCAGATTGGTCAAACTCGAACGACAAAAAGGACAACAACACCAAAATGGGATGGAATTATGTGTTTTGTGAACTGCAGTACGATGCAGATCAGCAGAACACCCTACAGCCTCGATATCACTGAAGGTTTTTCGTGATTCGTCCGTGCTGAACGACACCTACCTCGGATCCGTGACCATTCAACTTGGCGATCTTGTAACGCAGCGCACTACGGACGCCAATTCTCAAATGCCATAGTTGTCTCTTCATCCCCTGACTAGCGTCTTGCGCAGTCACAAGTCTCCAACTCACTGGCATCGACTCTCGAGGGCTATCAAAACCCAGGCCTTCGGGCACCTTAGTGATGCACATGGAAAATGTCGCTCCGACCCAGATCAGCAGTGCGATTGAAGCAAGTGGCTCGTGAAACGGACAGTATACACCCAGAAAATTCTTTTCGGCATATCTTGTGCGTAGGTGAGAAATCTCCCGCCACTCTCATGCCGCGGGCCGTACACCGAGAATTTGATTTGGCACCTCATGACTTGATCATAGTAACAGTGACGCCACGTGTCCGATAGCCATCTTTCCTTCCCCTCCCACTACTATGTCGCTCCTCTACCAGGTGAGTCATGGTCACTTTAACTCGTTCCCTTCTGATTTCTCTACACTTCAGTCCAAAGCGCAGATGGAATTCAATGGAATCCGGGGAATCTTCATGCACAGAAACCAAATCTCTACGTCAAAATATTCCTGGATAGCGTGCAGATAGGGGCGAACTCGGACGATGAAGAGGACGATAACACCCTATTGGAATGATCAGACTCCTATGTGAGCTCAGTGGGGCTGTCCTGTTAAACCTCATGAACAAGATCACGACAGATCGTCAGAGAAGCCCACGGCGGTCATATCTCTGAAGCTTTTCCATCATACATCCATCCCCATGCGCAAGGATTCCTGTCTCGGCACACTTGACATTCAATCTGATGCCTTACTAAACCTCTGCACGGCAGAACCGAATCGAAAAGGTGGAATCTTCCTCGTATTCCGCTTATCATTCTGATTTCCGTTTAGCGAATCTTCAACTCGTTGCCGTTGAAGGGGCTTTTAAAGGAAAGCCGTCGGGCGACTCTATTAGTACAAGTGCAGAACGTCGCGCCAGCGCACGTTAAAAGAGCCATTAATGAGGTCAAGAATGATGTGGAGGTGCGCCAGTTGGGAAATGCTGTGTCCGGCGCAGGCAACCTGGCTGTTGGGTTGAAGGAGGTTATCACAAAACTGGATATTCTTGTCAAGGTTGGCGACGGTGTCAGCGAGGTGTGTATAATCATACCAAACAGACTTCCAATTGATGTGCCACCGAGATCAATCCGTACGCTAAGGCCGCCTGGAAGCTATTGACTTTCGTATACGAGGTACTTCATGGCTTTCAGCCGACTTCTGACGTTGTGCTCATCAGGTGCCATACAGACCGTCAAGAATCAGCAGGCCCGGGCCATGGATGACAAGACCCTTGAACTTGTTCAGGACATGGTTGAGGTGTATTCTTTCGTTGAGGACGTTGAATCTCTATCACAAAAGGTTGAACGGCTCGAAAAAGTAGTAGCGGAAATTACCAAGCAAACTCTGGAACGCGCCATATTCCTCCGTGAATATACTGGGCATGGGTTTGCAGGTAAACATTCTGTCTGTAATTTGCAAAATCTGACTTGCGGGATGAGGCCGTCGCAAATTTGCACGGCAGTACTCGTAATTACATTTTTAGGAAATTAATTAATGACTGAATTCCGAAACGTCACACTGGCAGACAGGACGACGGCTTTCCATGACAAAGAAGAATACCATGCCATTCCATGTGTTTGGAACACATAGGAGCTTGAGATCTGCGCCAAAATAGTCAGCAGACAACAACAAAAAGCTACTGATTGAGAAGGACCTTATGCTGCCCGTGCCCGTGACGGCAACGACCATCAATTCAACAGGCACGGCCCGTGTTCAACAGCCCGTCGAGTGCTTGAAAAATTGTGTGATAGGACGGGATGGTCGACGGGATGGCGATGACAGGTCCACGGCTATGTCCGGAAGATTTTGAAAATGTTTTTTCATTACATTGTGTTCCTTTGGACACATTTGGATGTCGGGTAGCTATACATAGCTCCTGGGGCGAAATTGGGATATATTTCTCTATTCACAAAGCAATACTCGTCTTGCCAAGGAAACCAGAATATTTTACAAGCTTTCCATGTCTACAGGTTCTCATAAACATTGCAAACGAGCGAGGGGGCAATACAATTTGCAAGATCAAAGCAACATTGAGCAAGCTCGAATCATATCATCAAATTTGGCATCCGCCGGCAACATGTGAACTGGGACTGTTTCCAAGCAGAAAATGGAGGGCAGGCAGAAAAAGATCTCCAATATGTTCAGCAGGATCCCAGAGATGCTTTCGGCACAAATTTGCGCTATTACCATGTGTTTGTAACCGACCCGTTCAACAGCCACGATGGCCGTGTTTCAACGGGCCGGTAAGATGGCTACCTGTGCCGTGCTGTCTTGAGCCGAGAAAAATTCTACGGAACGGGCACAGCACCCGTACCACAGGTGCCGTTGAACCGTGGTCACGGGTATGGGTGACTAGGTAACAAGATGAACATTCTCATTTGAAACCTAGCCTGGTGCCTGTCAACTGCTGCACCCAGTCGTTTCACAAATTATGAAGCATTTCACAAATTTTTGCTAGTGTGCCGGCTGCTACTGCGGAACGTTCGGCTCTCTGGTTTGCCTCGCAACGGCACTGCTGATAGCCGACGATTACAGTGTCAATCAAGTTTGATCCGATCAATTCCGCTTCTGAGAGTTCTCAGTCCTAGATACCTGTTGATACTGGCCCAGATACCTGCCCTCTCTGCAAAGTAACACACTCCAAGGAAGCCAGAGCCTCATTTCTTGTTACTTTTAACTAGTTCAAGCCCCCGGAATCTTCCTTGGCAGAACCGCGTGACACCCGATCATTGAACCCGAACCCCTGTTTCAACTTCACTAGGGTTAACCGTGTCATTGTTGCATCAAAAAAATGAAATTCCATGACAGCCTTGGTGACGTCTGTACAATAGCCGGTGGAGGCCCGTTTCCCGATGCATCAGCAACCAAACTTGAAATACGTTGCCATTGGCGGGCAATTGGTTTCAAATTTCTTTGAGCGAACTTGGCGGGTACTTTCAGCGGTTTCAAAACACTCTCCCATACATCAATCGATGGCTTATCTTCGAAGATGATGGTAATGGCGCACTGAATAACATCCCAGATGGACCACGCACTTCGCATAATGACTACAAATCAAGGGAGCTCAGCTGCCAATGGGAATCATACTGTGAGGGTCTCTCAGCATAAAACTGTGGTGTAGTTTAAACAGCTGAAAAAAAGACAGAACCTGATGGGATCGAAACCACGCGCGGGGGAATCAATTGCCAAAGCAGCACAGCCTTCAATTGTAATGCTTTACAAAAATGTAATGCTTCTCACAATTTTTCTAATGGCCCTTAGGCATAAACAGATTACATTTTTTAGAAAGACAAGTAAAATCAGAGCCTTTGAATTTCTCGCTGCGAATGATCAAAAACGAGAATTATGTAAACATAATTACTCGTAACTGACGATCAAGGCCGGCTCATCCGAAATTCTTGGTCTGACACTAGTCAAAAGATCGATGGCCTCTCTGCGGCACTGCTCAAACTCAAGGATGCATTTGACCGTAGCTTGACATTCCAAACCGTGTTTTTCTCGGTCGCAATCAAAACCGACACATACTATCTTGGTATGCACACATTTTGGTTGGTGTTTTCCAGATGTGAATCAATTACATTTTTTCAGTTCAGTCGGACAAATTGAAAAGCCTTAACCCCCTCAAACTGGATGCATCACAGCATACCATGTGTTTACCTGGCACTCGGAAAGACGTTCTAGCAGCTGTCACCGACTGGCTTACTGAGCCGGCAGACGCAAGGGGGTGCCAAGAATAAAATTTTGTACATCGGGAGGGGGGGGGGTCCAGGGTTGGCCCAAAAAATTTTGTAGTGTATGTTACAAAAGGCTTCAAAAGGGCCAATAATGCCTTCAGGAGGTGCCAGAAGGGGTATTGGATACTTGAAGAAGTGTCTAGCACAATACCTGGCTTCTGAACCTCATGTTCAGCACTCAAGCTGAGTGTAACAGGTTGTGAGCACAACTAGAGCACAGGGTGTATTTTTGTTTGAAAAAATCAGAAACTTCTCTAAGAGGCTTATGAGTCACCATATCCCATGTAGAATATAAATAACCATGCTCAAAGTAGAGATAAGTGGTGGGATTCAGCCTGGAAAGCAACGCTGCAACTCGGACAAACCGGCCCGGCTCTAGGGGTGGGAACCACCTTCCCAATATGGAAGGAGAGGGGGAGGGGGGGTCAGCTCGGGGTCGAAAAAATCTTTTCAACCCGATATCCGATTTTCGAAAGTTGAAACCCCCTTGGGCAGACGGCGCCAATAGCCTCTGGCTTCACAGCGTAGCCGGGGTTGGAAAGAGCACAATATCAACCACCATCTCACAATACTGTCGGAACCTCCGACGCCTCGGCGCGTTCTTGTTCTTTGACCGCAATAATCCTGCTGGCAGTAGCCCCGGAGGGGTGATACGTACTATGGCGTACTGGATGGCTATGTCCAACGCGCATATCAGGGCGACCATCTCCGAAGCCATCACGAGCGATGCAGCACTTGCAATTGCACCAATTCAAACTCAATTTCAGAAGCTATTGCTGGAACCTCTGAACGCTGCTGGAGCTCATGTCCTTGGACCCATGACTGTGATTCTTGATGCGCTGGATGAATGCAGAAATGCCGAATCACGCGAGAGTTTGGTCTCGTTGATTGTTGATGAGTTTCCAAAGCTACCACCCAATTTTCGCTTCTTCAACACCAGCCGCCCAGAGTCCGATATAGCTGGTCGATTCCGCGGGTGTTCGCATATTACAGAAATGCAGCTCAACGTCGCAACGCAGGCTACAAGGCATAATATTGTAGTATATATCCAAGAAAGAATGGAGAACATCAGGCATTTCAAACGGAGTCTTGAACCGGAGTGGCTTGGGCAGCCTGTCATCGAGACCTTGGCGGAGTATTCTGGCGGACTGTTTATCTGGGCGTCGACGGCGTGCAAATTTATCCGAAGCTTCGATCCCAAGGAAAGACTCGCCATCATACTCACTTCAGGAGTTGCCAACAACCTGGATGAGCTATACAACATAGCACTTCAAAATTCCGCGGACTGATCAACGCAGGCTTTGCAAGGGATGCACACTCTGTTTTGGGTGCCGTCACGCTCAGCCAGGTTCCACTGACCGACTATACACTTGATAAACTTCTTGGTTTCAAGGGGGGAAGGACTGCCGAAGTCTTGGAGTATCTCGGCTGTGTTGTGCAATGGAATCCTGGTCAACCCGCTCGTATTCTCCATGCATCGTTCAGCGATTACCTCACAGATCCTGCTCGTTCTGGCTGTAGCCCCTGGTCTGTTAATTTGAAAGCCCAGTCCAGCTCTCTGGCATTGAACTGCTTGCATATCCTGAACTCACAGCTGCAATTCAATATTTGCAGGCTAGAAGACTCCCATCTCCTCAATGTTGCGGTGCCGGACCTCTCAAATCGCATAGAGAGGCACATTTCACCTGAGCTGAAATATGCGAGCCTGTTTTGGTCTGATCATTTACAGGACCCAATGGTTGACAACGAAATTCTCTCCCAACTGAAGGGTCTTATCCATCGCCAATTTCTGCACTGGCTAGAGGTTCTCAGTTTGCTTGGGCAAGTTCCAATCGCAATTGCAAGTCTAGACACTGCCTGTCACCATGTACAAGTGAGTGCCATTGATATTTAGCATTTTGTTGGTTTTCAACTATTGCCATTCCAGCAGACTGACACAGCATTTCAAAATCTACTTCAGGATGCCACTAGATTTCTCGGAGGATTTTCGCCTGTGATCTCGCAAAGTGCACCGCATCTATATATTTCTGCCCTTCCATTCGCACCTCGGGAGTCCTTGGTTCGCAAGCTGTTCGCTCCAGCCTTCCCCCGGACATTAGAGTTTACTGGGCCGCTTGGAAACAATTGGTCAAGCCTTCTCAAGGATTTCCGTGGACACACCGATAAGGTTCTATCAGTCGCAATCTCCCCAGATGGCAAGCAAATCGCATCAGGATCGGAAGATCACACCGTGCGGATTTGGGATTCTGAAATCGGAAATGTGATGATCTGCAATGAACACGACAGCGAGGTGGCCGCTGTTGTGTTTTCGCCCGATGGACGACAGATTGTGTCTGGTGGAGGAGATGGTCTTCGACTCTGGGATTCAAAGACTGGTGCTCTAATCAGCATGCTAGATGGGGCGCGCTGAATTATTTGTCTCGCATTCTCCCCCGATGGGAATCAGCTTGTTTCTGGATCATACGGTAAAGAGGTGCAACTTTGGGATTTGCAAACGGGCACTGTGGCTGGAGAACTCAAAGGGCACACTGATTGGGTAGGATCTGTTGCATTTTCGCCTGACGGCAAGTGCATAGTGTTTGGATCTCAGGACCATACCTTGCGGGTGTGGGATACTGAAAGCCAAACTCTGTTGGTTGGGCCGTTGGACAGGCATACAGATAATATCACATCTGTTGCATTCTCTCTTGATGGTAAGCTCATTGTGTCAGGATCCCGGGACAAGACACTGCGAGTATGGAACTCCGTCACAGGTTGTGTAGTTGCTGGGCCATGGGAAGGAGGTGGTTGGATTACCTCGGTCGCCTTTTCTCCCAATGGCAAGCGAATTGCCGCTAGTTCCACCAGTAACACAGTTCGAATACGGGAATTACAAGCTGGCTCAGTGGTTGCTGGACCATTTGAACACTCGGGCTGGGTTAATACCGTTGCCTTTTCACCAGATGGGAGGCGCATTGTGTCGGGTTCTGATGACAAGACCATTCGTGTCTGGGATGCTGAAGTCGACAATCTAGACCCCAATCAATTCCTCAGTCACAACTCTACATCTCTCTCTGGTTCTACTATCTCATCTATTTCTGTCTCACCTGACGGTCAACATCTCGCCTCTGCATCGACCGACGGAATAGTCCAAGTCTTCAACTCAAAGACCGGTGTCCTGGTCGCAGGTCCACTGAAAAACACCGACAGCGTAAATTCTATCTCCTTCTCTCCGAATGGCAAGCAAATCGAATTTGCCTGCTCTGGCGGTCAACTGCAAGTTTGGAACTACCAAACAGGAGGGGTGTCTGTGACGTCGTTCACACCACTTCAAGACAACCCTTGTACACCGTCATCCACGTCCGATTCCTCCTCCAGGTTGAATACCTTGTCTGTTGCATTCTCACCGGATGGCCACAACATCGTTGCCGGCCTCTCGGATGGCACAGTCAAGATTTTGAGCTGCGAGACTTATGATGTAGATGCAGATATGTCCAATGGGCATACACGTCATATTTGGGGTGTTTCTTTCTCACCCAATGGCAAACGGATCGCCTCTTGCTCTGGAGACCATACAATAAGAATATGGGATGCGGAAACAGGTGCAATGGTTGTTGGCCCGATCGTGGGGCATGCAGAAAGTGTTCTCGATATCGCATTCTCGCCCGATGGCAAATACCTTGCATCGGGGTCCTCTGACCATACAGTGCGAATATGGCCATATGGGACTCCGAAACCGGACTGGCAGTTGCGAAATTTGATGAGCATACTGGTGCAGTTGTGTCCGTTGCTTTCTCGCCTGATGGTACGCGGGTTGTGTCCGGCTCCTGGGACACGACGGTGCGGGTCTGGGACTTGAAAATGCCTGGGGAGATTGCATGTCTCTTTGAGGGGCACACCAGGGAAGTTCACTCAGTTGCCTTCTTTCCCGATGGCAAGCAAATCGTTTCTGTGTCATCAGACAGCACTATTCGCATGTGGGAGGTATGAAACAGATCATCTGTCTTCTATTCATCTAATTTCAACTAGATCGAACCACTGCATGATTGGGGGAACCATCCACATTTCACAGACGGCTGGTTGATCAACTCATCCGCTGAACATATCCTTTGGGTCCCACCGTGGCTTCGGGATGACCTTCATATGCCATGGAATTCACTTGTCATTTGCACACGGGGTTCGACGAAGTTGGATTTCAGCCAATTCGTTCATGGAACTAATTGGACGGAATGCAGGCAGCCAATACGCCCGAGAGTTAACGAGGAATTATAGGTAGTCTCTATGGGTTTTGGCAGGTTGAATTGATGGGTAGTACATGTTTTTCGAGGACTGGATTTGGGCATGCAACTAACTTGTAACATCCTCAACTCGTGGAATAATAGAGAGTTTGTGAAAGCCACCTGATGAATTTTTTGAATGCCATTATATTTCTCTCGATATTCATTAGCCCAGCTACCAGAACCTAAGCCACCTAGGATAGGTCCAAGTGGAAGGTGTCCTAGGTGGCTTAGGTCTTTGTGAATGGGCCGGTGGATGTAGAGGTGAATCAAGTTTAAAATTTCCTCAGGTGGCTTGCACAAATTCTCTAATAATTTCAGAACTACTGCAGTTCCCGGTTTCATAACATGGATGAAATGATTGACCAGAAACTGGACAATTTCTATTGCCAAAATTCATTCATTATGCATATGGGCTAGATTGGGATCTCGGAGCTGCACCATCTGCATGTCTGAGGATTGCAATTCACGTCGAGGTTTGTAGTTCACAGACACACTTTCTTGCTATTTTATGTGGCCTGGTATTACGCCTTTGAAGGGCTTGCAGGGTAGTTGAGCGTTGACGGCAGTTGTTCGTCTTCGGTAGCGGCATTGAACCGTGAGGACTGGGGTGATGCTGGCTAATAGTATTACGGAATTAAATCCCAAATAAAAGTAGTGCGAGGTAAAAAGAGAGGAAATCTAGTTTCTTATTGTCGGAGGCTCAGCCCGAGTCGAACGTGCTACCCCACGTATAAAGCCCACATATCCCCGAGTATTAGCCTCGGTATATATGTAGGTTAGCGACGCTTGATCTCGTCGGTTCCTAAATTCGGCCCATCCCCCAATAAACCCCCAATAAAGGTGCGCTTTATAACCTGCAATAAAGCGTAGTGACAGCGACAGCGCCCATCACGCAGCCGTCGCTGCCATCAATGCCGTCGGCTATGACACCGCCGGGGCGCGCTCGACGGCGCGCCATCAGCAGGCGTCAATGCCATCAATCCGCCCGCCCGCCACGATCGCGACGGCCGTAGTGACCGCAAAAATACTGCTAAAATCACGAAAAAAAGACTGCGGGCTCCTGGAACCTTCTAGAGTACATATATTCAATACAGTAAATAAACAATGTAATGATACAGAGAAAATTCAAAAAATAAACAAACAAAGTCCTACTTGTCGGTGTCTTCAGTAATACGAAGCACGACGAAGGTCGCGTCGAGTGTCTCTGCCTCCCCATCGGAGTCCTCCTCGTCTTCGTCGCCCAGCGTTGCCCCATTGAAGCCTTCAGGAACCTCCGGCAGCTGTGACTGCGGCGCCTGCTCCTCGAGCCGTTCCTTGTTGACAGGGACCCCAGGCATGATGGAGCCCGAGAATCCAGGGAGTTTGGATAGGGCGAGGAGGCGGTACCGGTGACCGTCGTTGAATCGGCCCTGCTGTTCCCGATAAAGGGCGACCTGATGGGCGAGCGCATCGCCGTGCTCGATGCGCACGCGTTCTTCTTGCCGGCGAAGGAACGCCTCCTCGTCGCGCATGTAGGTGATGAAGCGCGGGATCTCGATATTCAAACGCTTGATCTCCTCGTTTGCGCAGAGGATTTTGAAATAATTGTCCATGGCGTCACGACCTGCTGGCTGAGCCCAACCCTCAGTGAGAATGTCGCGACGGGAGGTTCGCAGGAGGTCGAAGTCGGAGAGGAATGTGTAGTCGACGACCTCCTCCCAGCTCAGCGGCTCACGTGGGACCTCGAGCGCCGCTGCCGCCGTGTTGTACTGCTCGATGGCTGTCTTGATGGCACGCGAGCGCGCTTGAAGCGCCTTTGCAATGTGTTTGCGCATTTTGTAGCCTAGTCGTAAATTCATTAGTACAGGGACCATCGTCGCTGCAGCCTAAGAACACACCTGTGCCGGACATGTGGCACTTCGTGAGCTCAAACAGGCGCGCTATGACCAAGCCTTGAAGCTTGTCCAGCGCGCGCTGGTACCTCCTGTTGGCCACCAGCACGGCGGCTTCTGACCACTCCGCACACCCTGGCGTCCATCGATCGCGTAGGTCCATCCGCATCTCCAGATCTTGCACGGCGAGCAAGATCTTGTCGCAGAGCTCCATTGCATGCCGCCGCTGAGTCTCGAGCCGGCGAGTGGCAGACGTGTTCTGCTGGTAGTCCTGCTGGCTGGGATCTTCATGAGTGACTGCGCCGCGAAGAACCGATAGACGCGCTCTTCGGAAAAATAAGGTCAGGGAGTTGTGCTGAAGTTAAAAATAAATTAAAAACATACTCGGCTTCGTCAAGATTTACAAGCTTCTGGTAGTATTCCATCTTCAGTGTCTCCATGAGCGGCTCAGCGCTGAGCTCGTCCAAACACGCCTTCTCGAGTTTGAGCCATTCCTCGAAGACAGAAACATCCTCGACGCCGAGCTTCGCCATGGTCTCCTTCAACACTGTCCAGGTGCGTCTGACTTCGAGGGCGCGCTTGTATTTGGTTACGAGTAGTAGGGCTAGGAGACCATCTTAGCGAGGTTAACGGCTCAATTACTCTTTGACTTACAGAGCGACTGGTACGTGTCGAAGGTATCCTTGTGCTTGAGGTAGGTCACGATCGCCTGCTGGCGATGGAAGGCGGAGGCGTACCGAGTACACGGCGCAAGGGCATTGGATTGCGAGAAGAAGCTCTCGCACTCCTCAAGGTCCTCGAGCCCCACGCCCTCTACGTACGTCGCGAGGTGGCATAGCTGGCACCGCCGATTGTGCGCATGCCCGTGGAAGGCGCCGACCAACGACTTGAAGCCCTTCTCCCGTGCAAGTGGCCCCAGCACTGGATGGGCATTGACCATCTTGCCGAATTTGCAGCCAATGTCGTAGCCGGCTGCGACTTGACCGATGACGTTGAGGAGGTGGTTGACCACAGCGAACCCATACTTTGCGCTATATCTCATTAGCTGAAAAAACTTCAAGGGGCGAAGACGAAGACGCTCACAGCTCTCCACTCTGAATCATATCTAACACGACTAGCACGAAGCCATGCCGACATAGGGACAGGAAGATTCCTGTCTCATCGTACATACCCAGCGCTCGAGACGTGATCTCCTCGTGCATATTGCTCCATCGTTCTGAGCAGCCGTCCTCCTGCTCGTTCCATTCCTAAGTCGTTCGTCAGCGAAAAAAAAAAAGGGAGAAAGCAGGGGGTACATACGGGGTCAGACGAGTACCCCTTCATCATCTCCTCCAGCCCCTCTTTTGCCCATTTATCGACTTCACTTCGCGAGAGGTAGTAGTCGCTGGGAGCTCTCCTGGTAGGTACAATGCAATGTGCACTGGTCAAGCCAGTGGGGCATGTTGAGATGTGCCTAACAAACTTTCAGGCATGGGTCACATTGCAATGTGCACCCTAGGCATACAAAGCAGTATGTATACCGGCTTGCTACGGCACTGATGGCACTGATGGCATTGATGGCAGCCTGCCACAGCCACAAAAGAAAAAGAAAAAAAAAACTGATAATTAAATAGCAATTAACGATATATCAATTAAAATGCTTGAATTCAATGGCTGGCTATATTAGGGTTAGAATTGATGAGCCTGGTCATTGCCGTGAATTTGATGGCTGTCCATATTGGGTCAGGATTGATGGCTCTTTGTATTAGGGTGCTATAGCTGCCTTAATATTGACAGTGGCACATATTGGGTTGCAATTGATGCCTGGTGGCTTGAAATGCCCCTATTTGTTCAAAAAGTGCCGGCTCCCAGAAAGTATTTTGCATTTTGTGGGCCAACAGGGCCACCAATTGCAAAATGCTATAGGTGACTCTGGTAGCCCTTGATGAGCTCTACAGATTGGGTATTGGGATCAAAGGTTTGGCTAATGACTTTCCTTTTTGGGACACTAACGCTTTCTTCCCAAAAAGGGAATTTTCCACATCAGCCCTTCTCTGGCTTGTAATTCAACCATTTTGGATGGTCTAACCCTATAGGCATGTTGTTCTGTGTTCCTTCAAATCAATTGGGGCATAGTAGGGCCTATTGCAGTGCAATAATGGGGTGAACACAGCAAAATTCGATAAATTTTGTTCTGACCATGATATCTTGGGAATATACTAATGGAAATAGCTCCTGGATGCAATACCTTGTTCCCCTAGGCTCTAAAGACACCATCCAGGTAAGGAACTATATTCTGATGATGAAAAACATCGCAATTTGGCCATATAAGGAAATTGCATTTCAACCCTATTATACACTCCTCCATGATGTGAGATATCCAAAAACACATTTTTTGGCATTGGGTCATCCATTTATATTATGAAAGTAGACAACTGACACCAAAAGCACCCTATACCTCATGATTTAAGGTGATCTTGTTTTGTATTCTTGTTCACCATATTCAGCATGCCACAGACTTACAGATGGTATTGTGAAAGCTCTTACTGATTCCGCCCAGCTATATCAACACTTTGGAGCCAAAATGCAGGCCAAGATATGATGATCAATCTCAAAAGTATCAAATGACATCTTTGACTCATTTCATAAATAGGGCATCAAGGAGCCTAGATATCACAAAATAAACATCAGAAATGAGATCAGACAGGGTAAACAACCTAGTTTATGATTTACTTGAAGTGTTTTGGTCAAGATTTGACTGAATGGTGTTTCCGAGAATATGTATCTGTGTTCAACTTTTGGTCCATACACTGGCCATGGATCAAAACACCATCTGGCCAAAACCTGACCAAAACACTTCAAATAAAGCATGATCTGGGTTATTTACACTGTCTGATCTCATTTCCAATGATTATTTCACACCAAATGGAGTCCTTGGTCCTCTATTCATGAGATAAGCTAAAAGTGTCATTTGACATTTTTGAGTTTTATCATCATATATTAGCCTGAATTTTGACTCAGAACTGTCCAAAAAGCTCAGGACAATCAGTAGGAGCCTTCAGAACATCACCTATGACCCTGTGCCATGCTGAATATGGTGAACAAGAATTTAAAATAAGATCACTATAAATCATGAGGTATGAGGTGCCCTGGGTGTCAATTGTCCACTTTTCTACTAAAACTGTATGAGCCAAACCCAAAGGGTGGGTTTTGGTAGATCTCACATTATGGAGGGGTGCATAATAGGGTTGAAGTCCAATTTCCTTCAATGGCTAAATTGGGATGTTTTTCATCATCAGAATATAGTTCATTACTTGGAAGGTGTCTTTAAAGCCCAAGGGAACAAGTCAATACATCCAGGAGCCATTTCCATTGGTATATCCCCAAGATATTATGGCCACATCATTATTTATTTATTTTCGCTGTTTTCACCCTATTATTGCACTGTAATAGGCGCTACTATGTCCCAGTTGACTTGAAGGAACACAGAACAACATGCCTATAGGGTTAGACCATCCAAAATGGTTGAATTACAAGCCAGGGAAGGGCTGATATGGAAATTTTCCTTTTTGGGAAGAAAGCGTTAGTGTCCCAAAAAAGGAAAGTCATTAGCCAAACCTTTGATCCCAATACCCAATCTGTAGAGCTCATCAAGGGCTACCAGAGTCACCTATAGCATTTTGCAATTGGTGGCCCTGTTGGCCCACAAAATGCAAAATACTTTCTGGGAGCTGGCACTTTTTGAACAAATAGGGGCATTTCAAGCCACCAGGCATTAATTGCAACCCAATATGTGCCACTGTCAGTATTAAGGCAGCTATAGCACCCCAATACAAAGAGCCATCAATCCCAACCCAATATGGACAGCCATCAAATTCATGGCAATGACCGGGCTCATCAATTCTAACCCTAATATAGCCAGCCATTGAATTCAAGCATTTTAATTGAAATATGGTTAATTGCTATTTAATTATCAGTTTTTTTTTCTTTTTTTTGTGGCTGTGGCAGGCTGCCATCAATGCCATCAGTGCCATCAGTGCCGTAGCAAGCCGGTATACATACTGCTTTGTATGCCTAGGGTGCACATTGCAATGTGACCCATGCCTGAAAGTTTGTTAGGCACATCTCAACGTGCCCCACTGGCTCGACCAGTGCACATTGCATTGTGCTTACCTGAACTGTTGTCGCTGGGGACTTTACGATCATCCTTCCGTGCCCTCAACCTCGTCGCAGAGGCGTCCCCTTCATCGCCGCCCTCATCGCCGCCCTCGTCCTCAGCGCGTTCCATCTGTCCGTGCCTACTGAGTGAATTGTTCCCATCCTGTGTGGTAAGCACCGGGAGCAGCAGCTCGTCTTCGCCCTCGAGTTTATATAGACACGCAGGGCAGGCGTTTTTGAGCCGCCAGTTGGGCGCGTCACGGCCTAAGGCAGCCTCGACGCGCTTGGCCACGATTGCGAGCGTTCCAAGATACACGTCGAACGCAATGGAAAACTGCGTCGACAGATACGTGCGAAAAGGTACCTATTGGAGAACGTCAGAAAAGGGCAGCAAGACAGGGATGTTAAAAGATACCCCATGAAGGTCGCACAACGCGCGAACGTACGGCTGAATCCCGAGCCGTGGGCAACGAAGGCGCATCACCCGGAATACCTCCAGCGCCTGCGTCGTAATGGCTACCGTCGGATCGTATGGCGAGCAGGGAAAGAGCCCCAGGTTTGCTATAAAAGCTTTTTTCATTGGAAAATATAAGGTTTAGGTTTGAGGTTGAGGTTGTGAACAGGTGGCAGGTTTAGCACAAAGGATAAGCATTTTTGACAGGTTTTATGAGCAGGTCTGAAGTTGTGAACAACAAGTCACATGACTGAAGATTGAGGTTGAGGACGAAGGTTGAGGTTGAGGACGAGACTTAGGCTACAGGTGCTGAGGTTGAGTGCTGAAGTAAGCCATGAGAAAATTACCCTTTTCTAGACTATTTACAGCTATTTGTAGAGCCCTGCCTTTTTTTTCCTTTTTTGGCAGGTCTTGATAATTTCACTATTTTCCCTCTACAAACTGCATTTCTAATCAGATATATATGAAACTAAGACCAATCAATTCATATTGCAGTGTTTCATGCATTTTAGCATTCTCTCTATGAAAACCTGTCAAACATAAAATTGCACAGATTCCAAAATATGTAATATCAGAAAATCCTTTGTAAAGTTATTCAGGGCTTAGCATACTATACAGCAATGCACAGAAAAACACTATTAACAACCAGCAATTAGTGAGCATTTTATGAGTAGGCAACTACCTGACTTGCTTGATTGCATGAGGAGATTGGAAGCATAAGAACCCAGAACTGAGTTTTGGAACAGAAGTATTATGAGAGCACAGAGTGTAGAAGTGGAGTTCAAAGGTGAAACCTAAGTCAGAACAACTTGAAAGCACATTAGTCCATGAAGCAGCTTGATTACAAACTGAAGTATAAGAGAACAATATTGCTAAAATACTTGAAACCCTGCAATATGAAGTGATTGGTCTTAGTTTCATGGATAATTCTATTCAGAAACCCAGTTGCAGGCAGAAACCCTACCTTATATAGAAACCAGGTTGTCATAAATTTTTTGGACATGGGTTTCTCAATAAGGACTGATAAGGATCACTGGTTGGCCTCCTGGAATGGTGTAGCCAAACAATGTTATGTGATTTAGTCACAGATATTGTCACATCCTCAACAGCACCCAGCGTAGGGGTACTTACAGGAATTAGTGGAGAAATATGGGCGAGAGGGCTCATCAATCAGTTTTAGAGCGTCCAGAGAACAGGCAGAGTGAGCATTCATTGTACTAACAATTCAGTGTCCTCCAAAAATCATGTTATGGGTTCATGACAGGTTGGTGACAGGCCATCCAAATGTAAGGTTGCACAAAGGCCTCAGGTCCACCTATAGGTTTGGACCAGGGTCAGCTAGGTATGGGTGCAGGTTGAGAGACTGATTCAAATTTCAATGCCATAGACCTGCACAAAACCCATGCAGGTAAACTCACAGGTGTCAGCAATAACTGGCAGATACTCAGCTGAGACCTTTTCCAAGACTGTGCCACTGCCTGAATGGCATGCTGTGTGATGCTGAGTCCTGAAACAGATGCTCTGAGCTTGTTCTGCACTGCAAGCATTGATATGGCTTTCACCACACTGTTCTTGTTTATTCATCAGATTGGCAAGGGTATTGCAGGTACAGGTATGGGTTGAGCACTGTGACCACCAGGTAGACCTGTGTCCAACCAAAAATCCCCAAACTGGGAATGTTGCAGTCTCTTCATCAATTGTCTTTGTTCCCAAGACTTTGCTTGATGTGGCCAAGCATTACTTATGCTGAGATGGCTGCTACCAGGAACACCTTCATTGACATCCTTTTCATTCGTAAGGAATCATTCACTGCATTCAGACCCCCCCGTAGGCACAGATGTGCCCACCTTCACCGATCTCCGCCTATGGATTGCCCACGTAAGCCGACATTGGTCGACGTTAATAGGCGTTGGCCGATGTTGGTCTAGCATCCCTACCGAGGCAAAGCCTGCCCACCTTGGCAGATCTTCGCCGATGGTGGTGTGCCTATCATGGCCGACCCTGGTCGACCTGGGTCCAGGTTGGTGGTGGTCTAAATTAGGCCGCCAATTCACCCTAGTTGTATTGGTAGCTACTGTTTCGACCTCCTGGCATGTAATCTTAGCATATCTTTCATTGATGTCCGTGATAATCATTCAGCAATCAAGCATTTCTGTCAATCTGTCAAATTTGACAGATTGACAGTGAAGGCAGACTGATGGACTCTAATAGGTTAACAAGGTGCGTACGTGTGAGAATGGATTAAAACTGGTGTTTGGATTGAGATTGAGGATGAACTGTGCTGGTTATTGAATTTACCCAGCTAGGCACATCGGCCCACGTTAGTCTATGTGTGCCTAATCCGGTCGGAATACCTAGACCAACCCCAGCAGGGATGGGCAGATGGATCAGCAAGGGTCGGCACACTGGTCTGCCTACGCATCTGCCTATCGGGATCTGGCAGACCTGTGCCTATGGGGGGGTCTGAACGCAGTGATTTCCCTGCTCCTCACTTTGCTTCTCAGCAATTTCTCAATGCTAAATGGGGTGGTGCTTTAGCCAAATGTTACAAATATCTGTGGCGTCAGTGCTGGCAGAAACCGGGTTTCTGTATAGAATCTATTTTTAGATAGGGGGTTCCTGCCTGCAACCAGATTTCTGAATAGAATTATCCTAGTTTCATATATATCTGATTAGAAATGCAGTTTGTAGAGGGAAAATAGTGAAATTATCAAGACCTGCCAAAAAAGGAAAAAAGGCAGGGCTCTACAAATAGCTGTAAATAGTCCAGAAAAGGCTAACTTTCTCATGGCTTACTTCAGCACTCAACCTCAGCACCTGTAGCTTAAGTCTCGTCCTCAACCTCAACCTTCGTCCTCAACCTCAATCTTCAGTCATGTGACTTGTTGTTCACAACTTCAGACCTGCTCATAAAATCTGTCAAAAATGCTCGTCCTTTATGCTAAACCTGCCACTCAGCTCAACCTCTGACCTCCACCTCCACACTGTACAGCACAAAACCTCATATCTCATCCTGTAAAATACACAAAACCTCATACCTTGTCCTGTAAAATACACAAAACCTCATACCTCGTCCTGTAAAATACACAAAACCTCATGCCTTGTCCTGTAAAATACTGTTCTAAACCTCATTTCTAGACCTTATATTTTTCAGCGATAAAAAAGGTCATAGTTTGCCAGCCCTGAGACGATGAATTCGTCGCGATCGAACATGGGCACGTCGGCCTGGTATGCAGCTGAGAACATTAGTGACCTCATCATTAATGCAATAGATCCTCTTACAAAATAAATCCACCACTACCAACGGGTAACGGTTAATGGCCATCTCATCTGGATGGCCATCCAACACGTCAAGGTTGCTGCCCTTGGAACGAAGGCTGTAGTCGAGGTACGCCGAGGCAATTGCATCCATCTGGGGCTTGAAGCCGTCCACCAGAGACTGGGTGCGATCACGCCGTGTACGATGGTCCGTACGTCGACCATAAAGCCGGCTATAAAGGATAAGCTAAAAAATCTTGGAGGCCCAAAAATTCCATACCTGTGTGAGTCACGCAGCGCCTGCCAAAGTTCACGATTCGACGCACGCGCCTGCTCGGGCGCGAAATCCTCGCCCGCATGACTGATGTCGGCGCGAACGTTCCCCTCCAAGACATCCGCCAGGGGATCATGAAATAAATCATCATCTGGAAGGTCCAGATGCGCCTCTTCTGCGTGACACTGAGCATTTGTCAAGCCTACAAACCAGCAAATCATTGGATTAAACGGCATTCAAAACCGTCTAGATACATACTTGCAAGCCGGTGAGTTTCCCTGTCAAATTCGAGGTTCTTGATGGCTCGAATTTCTCGCTTGTTTAATTGGGTAGAGGTCTTGGCGATGCGTCCGCTGAAGAGACGCTGGGTCGACTGGCCGTTGACACGGCGGGACGCCGATGTGGCGGTAGGGCGGCGAGCGCGATGCATGTTTGGTCACACGTGTAACACGTGTGATGTTACACGTGTGACCGAGCGCGTTTCTCGCATCCACCACCACCGCGTCAATTCTTGGTGAGTCTTTTTTTTGTTATTTTCTTCGTCCTTCCTTTTTGTGGTTACAGCTGGCTTGTTGGGGAATATCTCTCACCAGGGATTAGCCCAACCAGCCAGCCGCAATAACAAAAAAGAGGACGAGGCTTACATCTGCCACTGATCTGCCACTGATTACAATCTCTTGCCACAGGCTCCTCTGGGATGTCGTGGTTTCCTCAAGAACGCAAGGTGCGCGACAATTTCATCTCCCTATCTCCTTTCTTAAAAGAACGTAGACTCGTCACGGAACGGTCTTTGCCTCATTCTGGTCGCCTATATTCGACGTCGCCCCCTTGGTTCGTGAAGCGGTGGCAGTCGAATCCGATGAGCAGGAAGACATCGAGGTGCTCATGGAGGACCTCGACGAACCGCCGCCCGATGACAGCTGGCTCGACGAGCGGGATGAACCCCTTCCTCCACCTCTAGCGCCTAACCACCCGCGGATGGACGAGGTAGTCACCTCGGGTGCGCGTCCCATGTCCTACGCGCATGTCAAACGCCGGGAGAAGCGCAAGCAGGCGAAGGAACAGCCCGGTGGGCAGCGACCACGCCCCGCTACTCTACGGGAGCACATCCGCGCCGAACGCGCCATTCCGACCGCGCTCGATGCCACCGAGCTGCCGGCCGCTCATGGCGCATACGCAGCGAAGGTGGAGCAGGACACCTGGGGCAGCAAGAAGCGGCGCACGCTCCCAGAGCTCATCGGGCTGGGGTTTCGCCTAATATCTTGGGACGGCTTGTAATTATTTTTTTTTTCTTACCTCGTTGCATGTTAACCTGTCTCTCAGCACCTCTATCCCTATCGTAGATGTCCATGGCCGCATCATCACGGTGCTGGTGGGGCAGCCGTCCGACCCCACGTACGCCAGATCTGCCACCCGCGCCTTCGAGCTCCTCGAGATGGAGCGGACCAACGCCCATTTTACGTCTTCAATGGCCAAACATCGGCGCGGGGGATTCGTGGCCCTCAATGTCGGGCTCTCGTACTGCAAAGGTCAAACCGTCCCATGCCGGCTCAACAATGGCGAACACACGGCCCTCCTCGGGCGCCTCCTTGCTGACAAGGACATTTCTCGAATGGCTACCTTCGCGAGCTGTACGCCGTTGATCTTTTTCTTCCTGCTGTCTACATTGCTGATTTCTCCCCAGCCTCTTTTGCCCTTTGGGCCCCCAAGCTTCATGCCTACTACGACGATTACGACCGCCGACTTCGGCAACGGCTCCCGCATCTCGCTCGCAACTGGGAGAGATCCGTATTCTCCCAGGCGGCATTCAATTTCGGACCGAGCGTATGGACCTTCAAACACCGCGACATCCTCAACGTCGCGTTCGGGATGTGCGCGGTGCAGGCGCTCGGGGACTTCAACTCGAGGACGGGGGGCCATCTCATTTTATGGGAACTCAAGCTTGTCATCGAGTTCCCCCCCGGCGCCCTCATCCTACTCCCGTCGGCCACCATCACGCACTCTAATATTCCGGTGGGCCCCGGTGAGCATCGGGCGTCTTTTACGCAGTACACCGGAGGCGGGCTTTTCCGTTATGTGGACAACGGCTTTCGCACGGAGCGGGAACTCGCAGAGCAGGACCCTGAGGAGTATGTGAGGGTTTGCGAGCAGAAGGCCGGACGTTGGGAGATGGGACTGCGGCTTCTTAGTACCGTCGATGAGTTGCTAGAATCTAATGCGTAGTTTATTGCACTTAATGTATTAATTGTACTATGATTTTTCATACCCCACAATACAGAAATTTCTTCCAGGCAACCTTTGTACCGAGATCGCGAACTCACTGCGATCATGGTCTGAATAGGATCGCGAACTCACTTTAATGACGAACTCACTGTTGATTCAATTCTCAAAAATAAAATCTGTAAATATTTTTGTAGCCGTAATTGCTCTATACGAGGAGGTCCTGAACGTTTCCTTACGATTCAAGAAGGAATGGATGAGTTTGGAATAAAATACGCCTCTGGCGATCATAAAATCACAGCATTGGCAACTATGATTTCAAGATCAGTGAGTGTCTCTTCCCTTCCATCACTTTCAAATTTCGTCCTCACAACACATGCCGCCCAAACGCACCAAACTCGATCCTGAAACCAAGGCCCAACGCCGCAGAGAGGCCTCTGCACGCTACCGGGCAAAGTACAGCTCAAATAAATATATATCGATTCGTACTAATTTCACATAGAAATCCTCATCTTCGCGACTCTGCCCGGGATCGTATGGCCCAGTAAGTACCAACTGCTCTAGATGACAACTAAAACTCAAAAATGAACGGCTCAGACTCCGCTCCCAGATTGTGGACCCTGAAACTAAGGAGGCTCGTCGAATAAAGAAGCTCCAGGTAGCGGCCGCGTATCGTGAAAGGTGTGTCTCTCTCGTGGCAATCCCAACGCCTGAGGCATGATCCTGGTGAATCCAGAAAGCGACAAAAAACTGCGCAAGCAGAAGAGGAGCGTCGCCGCCAGTATGTCTATTTTCTATGCCGCAAATCTTCTTCACATCAAAGTAGGGAATATATCGAGCGCGAGCTCAAGCGCTGCGTGACCAAGACTCTGTCTGCCGCTTGCGATGGCCATCCGTCTCCCCATTGCCCAAGCCCAGCTGTCGAGACCAAGAATCGCCGCGCACTTGACGCCTATCCTCCATCGGACAATGAGCCGCAGCTCTCGCCCTCGCCCTCGCCCAGAAAACATCGCCCTGAAAGCGATGTCGACTCCAACGGGAGCGCCCGTTCGTGGAGCCCAATCCACTGCCCATGCGTCAGGGATGAACGATGTGAGAAGTGCAGAATCTGTCGGTGCCGTGCCTGGTGGTGCGAAGAGGACCACCCGCCGAAAATGAGGCGGTATAGGTTGTCGCAGCCCAAATCTGCGAAAGGGTGGGCCAAATTGCGTACTCAGCAGCATGAGGGAGGAAGCAGCGCGTGCTGAAGCAGGGCTGTTGTAAATTGTAGTGCGGACGTTTGTATTTATTCTATAATTTACGTTTTTTTTTCGGTTTCATTCTTTTTGCTTGAGAAGATGAGATTCAGAACCTCAAATTGGCGATGAATTTTCAGAAAGTTATTTCGCGGCAGCATCTTTGCATCACGCTAGGAGTGATAGGATCCGTGATCTCGTATCTCACACTCTACGATGTCGGACGTCGTCGTTCCTTGCGTCCCGGACTACTGGCCCAACAAGAGGCATTTTCGTGGGAAGGAGGCCCATTCAGCAGACCCCAATGGGTGGTTCTTTGCTGTCTTCAAAGGTCGGGGACCGGGGGTGTACACGACCATGTATGTCTTTTTCTCCCTATACTTCTCTTCATAAAATGTTTCTAGCCTTATCCAAAATACTGCAGGGAGCAGGTCAACCAGTGTCTAAGGGATTTCGAGGGCGGCGTCTGGGCCCAAGCCCCCACCTGGGATGGGATTATCGCAAAGTGGGAGCAGAACTGTATGCGTACCCACACGCACGTTATCGATCTCTCGCCCGACTCCTCGGTACCCTCAACTCCAGCTACGCGTGCTTCCTCGACGGAACTCAACACGTCCGACGCGTCTTTGGATGCATCTGACGACTCCCTCTTGTCTCCTCTTGGGATTCCACCTGCGCCGCCGTTTATCTCGTCCATGAGCCCCAATTTCGTTCGTCGACTTCAGCAGCAGGATGCTGCTGCGCGCCTTGACGCTGCTGCGCATGCAGCAGAGGCTGCTGCTCAGCGGATCGCGGTCCTGCTCGTCGACGCAGAAGCAGCTGTACGGGAAATCAGCGTACATGCAGAGACAACCTTCGGTCATCTGCAGAACGCCAGCAATTCAGCGCGGCTCATTGGGCAGCAGGCTGACCAAGCCCTTGAAGCCCTTGCTGATGCAAGACGCGCCGCCGTGCATGCCTTAGCAGGAGGTCAGAGGTATGTCATTCCATCTATCTGGGTGCATTTTTTCCGCTCACATATCTCTTAGAGGGGCCGTGCAGGACGACTAGCGTTTATATCTTGTGTTTGCTACTTTATACATATTTTGCGACCACGGATGTATTTTAGTTTTTTGTTTTTATAAACAAGTTGTGAAAGGCCTTGCATGTATTTTTTCTGAAAGAAACTCAGCTTTGAACAAGAGAAAAATTCGCATCCTGCAGCATGATAGATCTTGTGCACAAAAAAACACAAGGAGAGACACGCCAAAAAAAGGAAAGAAAAGAAAAACAGTAAGTGGTATTCGAACTCACGCGAAAAAACTAACCTTTATGACTCAATTGTTCGCTCCAAGGGCCCTCATTTATAGCAATAAATGAGAATCTCGCGATGCAAGCAGTTGAGCCATAAAGGCGGAAGCAAGTATTAAATAGAGGTGTTATGGCATGAAATCCCGTAACAATTCATTTATAACTGCTTCTCCAGCAGAGCCACCATCAAAACGTTGTTTATTCTCTCACCATCGACGTGTCCGACGCCCACACCCACGTAAACGTCGTAAAGGCCTATCACCAGCTAAACGCCGCGATTCCCATGCCAGCCATCTTGACGGAGACCTCCACCCACGCCTCACGAAACCCCAGCAAACGCGTCCAGTTGGCGTCGCGTCGACGTGGGCGCCCGAGCGGCAAACTCACTGAGTCTCAGAAGGCGACATGCGCCCTTCAGGCCGCCCAGCGCAAGATCAAGAAGAAGGCCCTCTATGATCACGTCGACGAATTCTATGCTATCAAAAAAAAATACATTGCCGACATTGTCAAGGACCATGATCATACCGAAGAGTACGCCATGCGTATCCTCAGCAACACCACCCAGTACAAGAACACGCGTGAGATCAGCCTCCGAAACGCGATTGTGCACGACCTGCACAAACAGGCTCAGGATCGTGAGTTAAAAAAATCTAATTATTCTACCCTTTTATATTATATTATTTCTAGGTGGTGAAACGATTTCTCTAAAGGAGCTCGCAGCGGCTGCTGACGAGGTCGCGCATCTGCCGCGTTCTAAAGAAGAAGTGGCTCGTCTCAAGGCTCAGCTCCAGGAGAAACGGGAGCTCACGCGTGTTGGACTCCGTGCCAACAACCTCTCAGCCGGTGCCGACTCGCGTGCAATCGTCAATAGGATCCAGGATGAGGTACGCAAATACTTTGAGGCATTGAAACGAATCTCAAACTGTGGCTAATTTTTCCCTGCATAGATAATGAACTTGCACACGCGTACCGGCACACGCTGTGTGGCATTGTTCACTCGTGGGAACGTCGACGACCAGTTCATTCCAACGTATGTGGAGTCGGGCGGCAGCTTCGACTTCTTTATTCAATCATTGAAGATCGCCGGCCTCGACGTCCTCCGTCTTTTTGAGCAGTGGAGCTGTACCCAGGATCAAGGTACATACGCTCACATCCAAACCCTGTTGTCTCGTCGTTGACGATTTCTTTAGCTCCTCAGCGCGACAGCGTGGTCCGCATGAAGACGGAGATTACCCAGGCGCTCAACGCCGGCCTGCGTGCGTTACAACGGCTGTTTGGCAGTCTTCATCTACTCACCCCTTCCCTTTGCAGATCGAATGACGAAGAACAAGAAGCTCAAGATGAGCTACACGAACTTCGACACGGATATCAAGCTGGCGTGGAAGGTCAAGCTCGTCGGATGGCCCGACGACATCCCTTTCGTCAAGCCGTCCGACCTCGGCAGCAGCGATCGCGTGCGCCGCATCTGCAGTATGGTGCGCAGCAGCCAGATACACTGGGTGTACCTCGAGCTCGATGAGATCGCTGAGCTCGAGGCCGATATCGAGCGCCGCCGTGCTGCAGGAACACTCCACAAGGCGAGGAAGCCGCGCGCCGACAAGGGCAAGAAGCACAAGTCCACCCGTCGCCGTCGCGATGATGACGAGGACGAGGATGAGGACGACGAGGGCGATGGATCCAGCAGCGACCACGGCGAGGCAAACCAGTCTGACGACGACGATGCGCCCCCAGCAAGGTCCTCGACCCGCCCTGCAGCGCCGGCGGCCCAATCGTCATCGCATCAACCCTCCCCGTCTACCACTACCACTGCCTTATCCGTTACCTCCACCTCCACCGTGCCCAATTTTCCCGGCATGTCAGATCTCGACTTCGACCGCCTTTTCCCCCTGGACTTCAACAACCTTGACTTCAGTAATGTCCCCACCGTAGACCTCGACAGCCTTGCATCGGGCTTCGGGAGCGGTGCGACCTCCAACGACATCCTCGCCTTCAGCAATGGGTCCGGTCTCCCCAACGACGCCAGCCCATTCCTCCCTGGCGCCACCGCCTCTACTCACCTCTTTGGCACCATGAACGCCTCCGACAGCGTCTACGCCAACGAAGCCTTCCTTCCAGGTGCAGAGGGCCCGACCAACCGCATTGCCGTCGCCCCTAGCGCATCCAATGGCGCCAGCGTCCTCACGAGCATCGGGAGTGCTGCCAACGCCTCCAGTGCCCCCGCCGTCATCCGTTTCCGTGCCCCAGCGACGCCGAGCACCGTTCCAGGGCAGAAGCGCAAGAAGTCAGCTGGGGACAATGATGGAGCGCCAGCCGCCAAGAAGCCGCGCAAGTCTGCGGGTTCTGGAGAGGCCGTGAGCAGCGCCGTCTCTGAAAAACCCAAGCGCAAGCCTCGCAGCGACAAAGGAAAGCCGCGCGAAAAAGCCGCAGCCGCGAGGGCGGCCTTGGAGAATGAGACGCCGGAGCAGCGGAAGGCGAGGCTGGCAGCGAAGAAGGCCGTCGCCCTGCGGAAGATCCAGGCGCGCATGGCGTAGCCTTTATTTGTCCCCCCACCATCTGCGCAATTCTGGCTGCTTCCGCCGCCTTCCTCCCTCTTCTTCCCTCTTCCGTCCCCCTCAGCGCCGTCGCGCCTATCTACGTTATGCTCGCCACCCTTTCTACATAACTATCTCTTAGCTTTAAAGTACCCTGACGCCCCAATACTCACTCTTCGTCCATTTTTATGAATTATATATGCATTATGTTTGTTGTAGGGACAATTTGTGAAATTTAAAGATATTATGATATCGTAATGCAATGAAACCTCTCATGCACCCTCCATCTGGCTTGGGAGCTGATATTTTTTTTTTCGTGAATTTACGACCATTTTTGCGGCCACTACGGCCGTCGCGATCGTGGCGGGCGGGCGGATTGATGGCATTGACGCCTGCTGATGGCGCGCCGTCGAGCGCGCCCCGGCGGTGTCATAGCCGACGGCATTGATGGCAGCGACGGCTGCGTGATGGGCGCTGTCGCTGTCACTACGCTTTATTGCAGGTTATAAAGCGCACCTTTATTGGGGGGTTTATTGGGGGATGGGCCGAATTTAGGAACCGACGAGATCAAGCGTCGCTAACCTACATATATACCGAGGCTAATACTCGGGGATATGTGGGCTTTATAGGTGTGCTACCCTTTCACACACGACTTTTGCACATGCTCATAATGATCGTTTGAAGATGAGAACCGCCCACCGAGCCGATACTCGCCTCTTACCGTTGTTACATTTATTGACTTCAGTATAGGCATAACTCAATACGATGATATGTCTTCTGAATTCGAGTTCAGAATCTGATGCATGCTCAATCAGCGATTGATCCGCACACGTCCCCCTTCCGTGGTTTTAGAATCGAAATTGATGGAAGAACTAGGAGCAAAGGGAAAGGAGCGGAAAAAGATGAGAAAAAATAGAAAATGAAAGTGTTACAGTTGACTATCTCACAATGAGCTGAAAAAATGGCCATCAAGGTTCTAGACACCCTGGTTCTCGTTATGAGATGTGTTTCAGCCATCTTGATGCCATGGAGATGACCATTGACCTTCTGTTTGACAAAGAAATTAATATATTTATGGTATTTCATATCGTGGGAAATGTCTCCAATTGCATACACCTAACAATGCATAGGACTTTTGTTCTCCGGACTGTATGCATTGTGAGATAGTTGACTGTATATCCTACAACCTAGCCCTGAGTTGAACGTCATTAAACTATTTTCTTGGGTGTTATTACCATATGAAGGCATGGTCCCTCCGCGACCGAACCGACACCAACGCCCTATTGTGGTTAGATATTGCAACTTTCCCTGTGAAATTGGTAGGTAGGACTACCCGACATGGTCCACGTCATGAACGCTGGTTTGCAGGAAGTATCCCGGTGTACACGCACTAAGTATTTACACCTGTGTCCCTGAGCCTTTGCACCCAATTGCCATGATGCTTCTTCTGAACTTAGAGTTCGACCAAACCATGGCCACCTACCGTTGGCAGGTAAGCACTACAAATTAGCAAACGAAAAAGGAGAGGGAGAACCCAAAAGTATGAAAAAACAAAACCCACGGTTTTCAGTGTCGTGAACATGGCTCAGCCCCGAATCGAACGGGCTACCCTCCAAATCTCCACAACTGCAGACTTTTCAGAATTCGAAGGCGTGGGCCACCCACCACCGAGCCGATATCCACCTCTTTCGTTTGTTGGATTTAGTCTGACTTTCAGATGCGCTCCGCGTCGGCGTCGTGCAATCCGAAGCTTGCTTGCAAATGAAATATCGGCCCTACATTGCCCTTGAATGTGAACGGGGGTATCTATAATTTCTCATAAATTCACACCGGACCATCGAATCCACAGAACCGCCAACAGATCTAATAAAACGAGAAGAAAAAGAAACAGAAAAAGACAAAAAGACAAAAAATGGATTGCAAGGGACTTATGGCTCAGCCCCGAATCGAACGGGCGACCTTCCCCAAACCATGGTCTCAACTTTCCTACCGTTCGAAGGCGTGGACCCTCCACGACCGAGCCTTTCTCTACGTCGTTCCGCATCCCCTGACTTCATCTAATACAGTCGGTGAGATTAAACGAACAAACAGACTATCGCACACCGAAGACCGAAATCGAAAACCGAAACCGAGAATCGTAACCATATCGTGTCGTGAAAATGTATCCTCCGTCCACCAACCTAAATCCGTCCATCCACCTAAATCCGCTCTTCCATATCATAAACACCCCTCAAAACCCACCCATCCCCTTCCCGAAATTAAACCCCCCACTCCCGCGCGACAGCCCCGGGCTAGGCAGTGCCTCCCTCCGCACCTCCGCAAAGTCGTCAAACGAATCAAGCCCACCGGGCGTACCGTCAAATTCCTCCTCTCCTCCCTCCACAGCGGCGGTAGCGAACGCGCCGAACTCCTCCCCCTTCGGAGAGTCGGGATAAACACCCGAGTCGCGCACACCTTGCGGGAACGTCGCACGTGACGCAGAAGGCGGCGGGGACGCCAACGTCGAGGAGGTCGCGCTTGATTTCGACTTCGTGCTCCGCCCCGATTTGGATTTGGACTTGCTCTTTTTGGGTTTGTGGTGCGGAATGCCGATGTAGGCGATTTCCCCTGGGTTGGCGCCGGGGTGATGACCTGGAGGAGAGGTTAGCGAATGAGTATGGAGGAATGAACGAGGGGAGAAGGCGGATGCGAATGTGGGCGACGCAAAAAAAAAGGAGGGAGGGGGAGAGGAAGTGCGATAACAAATCATGATGGAGATGAGGTATGATCGATACGACGGGCGCGGAGCGTAGCGAGTGAGGGGAGGAAGGAGTCCAAAGACGGTAGGGTAGGTGTGATCGAGAGCGCCAGCGCGAAAGAGAGGAACGGGAGCGGGGATGTGATGGGTCGTGGGTTGAGGAAAGGGGAGGGAGTAGATGCGAATGCGAGAGAGAAGGCGAATAGGAAACGAAGGAAAGTGAACGGAAGGAAGATAAGAATGGGTGCATGCGCACGCAGAGAGGGAGATGGTGGCTGGGGATGTGTGATGCAATACACCATGGGCGGGTAGCGTATCGCAGCGAGTGGGGATAAGGGGTAGGTGGGTGGAATTGACAAGTAATAGGGGGTGAAGAACGAGAATGAACCCAGAAAAAAAGAACCACGAAAGATCACACACCTCCAATCGGTGAATACGGCGCCCCACTCCCTGAATTCGACGACCTCCCGCTCGACCTCGACTGCGACTGCGATCCTCCCACACCCCTCGGCGCCAGCCGTGCGTACGCCAGCCCATCCAGATCGGCTGCGTCCTCGTCGTCCTGTGCGGCCAGGTGCGCGAGTGCATCCGCGGGCGGCACTTCGTGCGTTGGTGAAGGTGTGCGCATAAAGGGCGAGGGGATCCCGTTGTAACCCGGAGGCGGCGCGCGGAAGGTTAGCTGGGGCGGCAGCTCTCCGGGGCCGGAACCAGGGAACCCCTCGAATTCCGGGGGATGGGGCTCTGCGAGCGCAACAGCCAAACGACGCATCTCCTTGCGCGCCTTCCTACGCGTGCGGCGCTCTTGCTCGGTCTCCCCTCCCCCTTCACGTTGGGACGCCGTGGAGCCCGAACGCGCACGCCGCTCGACGTCCGCAGCGCTGACGTCCTTGAGCTGCGTAGGCGTGGGCTCGAGCGCCGCGCGCGTGAGGAGGTCGTCCGTGCTCGCACCACTACGGCTCCCTCGTCGCTTCTTTCCCGTACGTTTCGGTGGTGCGTCCGCAGCGCCAGCGCCAGGTGCAGCCGTCGAGGCTGTCGCTGCGGAGTGCAAGACGTCATCCCCGCCCTCAAGCGCCACTGCACCCCGCCCGCGCCCACTCCCAAACAGATTAAATCCCCACAGGCTGATATGCCGGGGCGTACGCGGGGGCACACGCCACCTCCCCCGATGCCCGAGGTGCCAGTGGAGCGAGATGGCGTCGGCGTCTGCTGCGGCGTCGTCATCCCGCCACCCCTCCTCTGAAGACTGCGAGTCGACTAGAAGCCCCTCGAGCTCGTCGGCGCGGGCACGGCACCGCGCACGCCGTTGTTGGTATATTCGTCGTCGGAGTCGCTGTTGTGGGTATCAGGGCTGGAGCGGGATGACGCGCCGCATGTGAGACACGGGACGCAGGAGCCGAAGGTGGCGTGGAGTCAAAAGGACAAGGGCCGTCAGGATTGAACCGTCAGTTTTAGAACCGAATTTCGCATGATGGTCGTCGTGCCAGTGAGCAAGTCCTGAGAGCAAAGTTCGCTAAAGGTGATTGCCGACGACGGATCACACTTTTTGCTTCCCGCCTTCGTCGTCCAATTCTCCAGGTTCCCTCTATCCTTACCATGACCGGAGCGGACATCGGCGAGAGGAGACTCTGAATCGTACTCGAGATGGGCTGGCTTTCCTGCAACGAAACGCTTGCGTCTCACACTAGTGCGCCCCCTTCCGCTACAATCTAATAACGCCTCTGGAACGCGGATGACGTGCGGTGATCTGTCGCTTGTGGCTTTTGCAGCTGGCCTTCTTGCCACAGTTTTGAGTGTTTTTGGAGCAATTCCCAAGTCGAGTTCCAATACAGTGCATCTCCATGGACTTTGCCAGCTGCCTTCTTAAATTTACTGCGAGGCTCTGGATTGACTCTGAAGTAAGCATCTTTTCTCTGTGAGTCAATCAAACTTCATCCATTTGTCCTGCTCTTTCAGCTTATGCTAGGCCAAGTTTTGGTATACTTATGGCTTCGGATCGATTTCTCAAATACTGTTGGTCTCATCCGAATTTAAGCCAGTCCACCACAAACTTGAAGTCTCCGTGATCATTGGATCCACCTCGCATATTTTCACTTTGTTAGCAGATACACCGACATGGGAGTCTGGAATGTACGTACGTGATACGCGTCGTAGATTCCTACCCTCTGCCCCCTGCCTTTCGAATCGTCGATGACCGTTCCATTTGCGATCGTGCCAATGTCCTTCTGGTCAAAATTAATTAATCATTTTTTAACAATTTGCTCGTTCGGCGGTGTAATTGCTCCATCAAGCTTATTTACACACTCATTGCGTACCGCTGAACAGCTGACCCATGCCCGGCTTTTTCTGGACAAGACGCAGTTGTACATGTAATAAAAAACAATAAATAATGCCGTAACCTTCACGGTGACTTTCTTGGTCTATTAATATTTTTTCCAGATGTTCCCGGCGGTTTTCTTTGTGCAACTGTCTTTGCAGAAGGAGGCACGGCTATCTGGGAAAGAGCAGTTGAGTAAAGCAAGAAGTATCAAGCAAACCAAGCAGTGATCAGCCATTCTATAAGATTTAGTGTCCAATTCATTTGGGAGTATTTGGTTGTATCTCCTTGATGTGAACCAAATCTTGCTCCGGAGCTCCATGCTCCACTGTTTGAAATTTTACAGCTTTGCTGATTGTCTGCTGCGTGAGGTTCTCAATGCTGTAGTATCGCTGTGTTGCCGTTCCACGTGCAGCTCTGCCAACAGAATCATAAGCGTCTGAAATAAATTCCATAGTCATGCGCGGTTCAATTCCCACCGGTTCGAGGTGACGAACGTATGCTGCAGATTGATACCCCAAAATTCTGAACTGCGGCTCGGGAAGTCAAATCTAGATATAGAACCTTCTCCTTAGCAGACACGTCACGCGGTTCAACAGCTTTCAACTGCTGTTGAAAGTAATTCTCATTTGGCACGTCTTTCGCAGATCAGCGCAGTAAGGCACAGCCTTGATATGCGGTCATTTCAGCTTCCCCATTGCACATTAATTTCCTTCATTAGTGCCGCAGAGAAGCGGAGACATATCTTATGGTGGGTATTGAAGGTTCTGTGTCTGACTGTCTCCTTTGCAGAAGAAGGCACAGCTATGCAAGAAGAGTCAGGTAAGGAAAGCCGTATCAAGCGATACTGGGCGGTAATGGTGAGCATTAAAGGCTCTGTACCTGACTGTCAGAAGGCACAGCTACGTAAGAAAAAGGCCCAGGTGAGGAAAGTGCCGTCCGCAACAGCAAGCATGATTCTATACAGCACGAAGAGCCAATGACCAATGCCAGAACGTTCTTCCGCAAGATCCGTAGCAGCAACTCAATAGAATAAGGAAAGCTATTGTTGGTCAGGCGTGCAATCAAGAACATTTTGATGGAATACTATACACCAGAAGCACACGGAGATCAGGGAAATTTTGGCTTACTTGAGGTTAGTTTTGGAATGTGAGATTTCAGACCAGGAATCGAGTGAGCCGAAGTCAGCACTGAAATTTCAGGAATCAGCTCGAACCGGACGACACGGAAGATTTCGGCTCGCATCTCAACGGCCACGAAATCAGCCTCGGAACGTGGGATATCAGCGGCACCGGAACTGCCGCCGATATGTTTAATTCCGGAGGAAATTTCGACTCAAGTGTTGTTCGAGCCGAAACTCGGAGTTTCAGACGCGTCGAAATCCATCGGGCTTGCCATATATAGCAACCCCGAAGCATTTCGGGCCAACTGAAATGCGAAGTTTTGGGTTGCATTTTGGCAACGCTAATTTTCTCTCGAAATTGGACATATCAGCGGCCGTTTCAACCCCGTTGATATTACACGTTCCGAGGCACATTTCGAGGCCACTGAAATGCAAGCCGAAATGTTCCGTGGCATTGGGCTCGAAACGCATCATGGAACTCACCATTTCGGGTGAGATTTCAGTTCATTCACTTCATGAAATTTTGGCGCTGATTTCGGCTCACTCAATTTCTAGTCTGAAATCACATTCCGTAACTAACTTCGAGTAAGTCAAAATTTAGCTAATCTTCGTGTGAAGGCAGCCGCTTGCGCTGAGAAAGCCGATAGGCGGGGAGGATGAGAATCGGAGCGTAAACAAGGCCTTGGCCTGGGAGACTCGGTGAGTTACAGGACCTTGATCTGTGCTGGACCGTGCACCTATCTGTAGTTGTCACGGTGGTGTATACAGCTAGCTTTGATTCACGTTGTAGATAGAGCAGCAATCACTTGGGCATTGTTTATCCAAAGCTCGTCTGCAGCCGATTTCCGAAATCGAACTTTGGGAACACTATTTGAGAACATTTGCTACACTCTTTGACGTTGATTATTGGCCCCCGATTATCATGCTTACCATACTTGCACATTAAGGGAGCCAAATATCGATTCACGTGCCCATTCTTTTTTGACTCTGAAGCTAATTTTTGTTTTTGAATCGACGAATTTTCAAGATCAGTTAATAGCCTGCGGAGGCGTACTGTTTTGAGAGTTGATGAATCGCCCTAACCTTAGTTATTTCTCAAATGAGTGTCCCACCTTACAACATGTGAGATACGAGCATCTCGCTGTAGTGCCGGTCTATGAGAGACTGGCGTCCCCTTCAGCATTGAATTACAGTCTTACAGCTAATTGCAGTACCGAAGGCGCAGATCAGAAATGTGCTGTTTTGGGACGTTTTCAAAAAATTCCCGATATCTCAGTGAGTTCTACACCAATTCACCTGAAACCTAGATAGAAATAATCAGCTAATTCGTGCGCAATTAGTGGTGGAAAGGAACCTTCAAAAATATTATATGTTCAGTGACATTGCTTCAAGGGCCCATTTTGTGGATAAATACAGTTTACCGGCATCTAGACACATCCAAATGATGTAGAATTTTGTCAGAAAATGTTTTCATAAACTTTAAAAGATGGGATAGAGTCAGAATTTGAAGGAGTTCTGCAGTTGGGCTCAAATATCCCATTGTTTGCTGATTGCAGTATATTACCATTGGCTCGATGCCATTACAAGCATGATAAACTAAGATATTGAAGATTCAGACTCTATCACACCTCTCAAAGCCCATAGAAGTCATCTCACACAAAAAATCTAGGGCATTTGAACATGCCTAGATACTGGCAGATTGAATTGGCCCCCAAAATGACCCTCCAAACCCAGTTCACCAACTATAGAATATTTTTGCAACTTTCTTTCTATCACTAATTGCACACGGATTAGCTGAGTATTTCTATCTAGGTTTCAGGTGAATCGGTGTAGAATACACTGAAATACCGGTAATTCTTTGAAAACGTCCCAAAACAGCACATTTCTGATCCGCGCCTTCGGTACTGCAATTAGCTGTAAACTAGAAAACACAATCATCAGTGCATTTGGGCCAATTATGGATCAGAAACATACCTTTGTTCTTGGCTTTTTGTGAGAGGATGACAGATCTGTATGCATCCTGAAGGATGAGCAAAAAAACGGAAGAAATTGGTTATTTTGAGCAAATTTGAGGGACAAAGATCGGTCCGGCCCGTTTTGCCGTAATACCGGCGAAATGCAACACTTCAACATGATTGATTTTGGTTCTGAGGGTACATATTTTTGTGCTTTAACTACATGTCTGTAATCAGGGACTTTGAAGACCTTCCAATGCAACAAAAGTTGTATACTTTATGACCATAAACATAAAAAATGCAAAGGTCCAATTGTCGGGATCAATGGCTGTGGCAAGCAGCCACAAACATTCTCAGCCTCAGAGCTTCACAGGATCTCTGGGGCCAAATCCTTTTGTGGGCAGTATAATACAATCCTCTACTATATTCCTACAATGTTCAACTCCATCAATAATCCCAAAAGTACGGTATTCCTAGTGTTGTGTTTCACCGTTGCATTGCGCTTCCTAGTTTGGGACTGTACATAACTTGATTTGTCTGTCTTTTGTGTATTACTGTCTATCTCAAGTCTGTCTATTACATGGCCATCAAGGTGGGCTGTTTATGGAACTACTGCACCAAGCCTGTGCATCAGCCTGCTACTCAAGCCGCCGAGGTTCTATGCCAATAGTCACCGGCGGGGCCACGGGACATTCAGTGCTTGCATTCCCAACATCAGCAGCGTGTATTGATGGCGAAGTAAGCAATGTGCCTTGCCACAGAAGAGACATGCAACACGTTGGACAGTTGCAGCCATTTTGAAAAACACAATGGAGAGGAAGGCGCGGCAATCCTAGGTTGCGGAAGTGGCAGTATGAGCGATGGGTTGACACTGCCGATAAATAATGAAATGTTCAAGATCAAGGGGTGTAAACTGACACCGTGTCAGATCTCTGGATCGGCAGAGATCGGCCATATCCATGGCAGTCACGTGCCCACTTTCTTGCTCATCACATGTCCGAAAGTGTTCGGATTTTTCGGATGCACTGAATCACACCCAGTTTGGATGGGACACTATACAAACTAAATCTATGTGTAAGTGCTTCAAAACCGATAGATTTTGGTCAGATTCAGAGAAATTCAAGGTCTTCGGCTTTACATCTAAATCTGGGGGGGGAGTCGCCATTAGTCTGTTAGATCCAGAGATCTGACACCCCGTGTTCAAGATGTACACCCAATCGGACGAGACCTTCGCCTTGGTAAGCGCCAGCGGACAGGGCGGAATACACTGCATCAAATCTGAGTCCACGCCATTTTCGTTACTTCATTACTTTGCTTAAGTGTGTGAGTTTGATGGGAACCTGTGAAAGTTCATCACTTGGCATGATTTTGGGAAAGTTCGTGAGTTGTTTGCATCAAAACCTGGGTCAGCTATATAGCACTACATAGTGCTATGTAGCCCTGTAGTAGCTGTAGTACCTGTAGCAAGGGCACCCTCTGTGTAGAACTCTGTAGATCGGCCTGTTCTATGTAGTTCTCTGTAGTTCGCTGTATTTTCCCTTAGTTCATTTGTATTGCCTGGCATCAAAAAGCATGGTATTCCTGTCACATAGCACAAATTGCTGCACAATAGAGCACACAAAAGGAAGATGGAGAAAAGATCCCATTGAATGAATAATATACATAAGCCACAACCCTACTAGATGAGAAAGCGCAACTAGTAAATATACTTTATGTCATTGACCTGTAGATAGAGGGCATGAGTATGGTAGCCAAAGACAAAGATCAAACCAAAGCAACCCACTGAAAGCAGCGTATTGATCAGCCCCGCAATGCTCGTGCACATCTGCAGCTTAGATTAGCCCACAAAGCTAGTGAAGCAAGGAGAGACACATTACTCTCCTTGCCCTTGGGGAGCATGCACAGTGAGTCATGTGGGAGGATTCCCAGCCATGTAAGCACTGCCTTGTCCTTGTCTACATGTTGGTTTTCCTGCAAAAGGGTGTTAGTACAACATGTATACTTTGAAAAGGGAGAAGAGAGAAAGCGAAGCTACTATGCACCTTCTGATACACTCCCCACACATCCTCCCTCCTACTCTACCCCCTCTCCACCGCCACATACAAGTACTTAAGAATGAACGATGAACATTGTTATCTGCGTACAAGATGTAAATAAGTGCAGGTGATCAAAGCCTAAGAGTATGACACCTTGAAGAACACTCACACTTCACAGATACTTGCTTTTAAAAAAAATGAGTTTATCCACCTCCCTTATTGCTTGTTAAGGCGATGGCGAGGCAATCAGCATAACCTACCTGACAGTCAGTGGCTCGAAAGATACAATATTCAGCACATGAACTGGCAGAAGCCAATCCAAGGTGCCGGCAGCATGTGAATGTTCATGGGAGCTGGGTATGAAGAGAGATGCAAGGGGTATGTAGGGTGGTGAGCGAAAATCATGGCTGCATAGCAGGCATACACACACATTGTCATCAGGTCTCATGGACACCCGACTACAGCATGGGCAGAGGACTACAGCATGGGCAGAGGACTCCTGCCAAAGGTCATAGGCAGAGCAGTGATGGCTTACAGCACAGTCAGATAGAAGGTATAGAAAGAAGTGGACGGATAATACATTAGTGTCATTGGACTCCAATGTCAACAAGGTCGGTATGTAAGTAGCAAGCAAGGGTGCAAGTCAGCACAGAGAAAGATAGATATAAAAAAACGTAAACGTATCGTCCAACGGACTTGAGATGGTGGCAAATGATGGCCACATTGATGCTTTCAATTCAAATACTGTAGTATTTCATTCAATTCTCCCGGGCTGTGACCTGTGACCGCGAGATTCGAACTTGAGATTTCGAAAATGAGCCTAGGGAGGAGTGACACCTAAAAGGATTTCATAAATTCACCGGAACATGGCAGATCTGCCTCCCAGCCTGAGTAACAACAAGGATGAGGATCTGAGCCACATAGACGGGGGAGTGCACCAAAGTAGGAGCAACAAACTGAGTTACTCTTGACCAGGTCAAAACTTGTCATTTTGTGTGAACGCTCCAGCGCCATTGACCTCAACGCTCTGTGAGCAAAAATTTGGATTTTTGACGTGTTTTGGGCCATTTTGTGACTTCTTTTGGGACATTCGAGAATCCCCTCAGTGACCCGTGACAGGTAAGAAAATTTTCGTAAATTTTGAGTCCTGTGGTGCGTGACTGGCAAATTGAATGAAACTAGCAGTTACCCATACTACATCACGGAGAGTTGTGGCTACACAAATTTATCAACTTACCTGAATACTATGTCTCCCTGTACTGAAGCAATAGCCAAACAACCGTGACATTTCCATTGCCTTTTTCAAAGGCAACGGCCACCATCGTGACCGTGACCGTTGCTTGAAACGACAACAAGGAAGACTAATAAAGCGCTTTGGCCCCCAATTATAGCGAGAACAATGAGATTTTAGGAGGTTTCACATGAGGAGGAGGATGAGTAGAACAGTAAAATTATTATTTCTGAATTTATTTTCAAGTTTTACGTGTCACGCTGGTTTGGAAAGCAACAAGACTCGTCGTGACCGTGACCTGGCAAAAAAACCGCAACGCAACGGCCCCGGCCGTGACCGTGACCGTTGCATCAGTACAGGGAGACACAGTAAAAGGTGCCATTTGTCACTGACCTTTGGTCAACTCCTTGCAGCTTCGTGAACAGTATTTTTTTGACATGTGTAAATATTTTCAGACTTTGTTTCTATAGCCGTTTTTCTGCTCATAGCCATTCCTAATTATGCAGGAGTTTCTAATATTCATGCATTCCAATATGCATTTTGATATGATCTCAATTGGCCTGCAATTGTTGTTTTTTCCCCAATGGAGCCCCCACAATTCAGCTCTCCTCTTGTTGCTGCAGACTGCTTTGGCCCTGGGATCCTGGTTGAGTCAATATGTGAAGCTTTCAATCTTCCCTACACAGTTTCTCCTCAATCTTGAAGAGCCTTGGTTAGATTTGTGCGCTATTTTTCATGCACTTCACTTGAGTACTGGGTCCAATGAAATCTTGGGAGTGTGTCTAGACTCCTCTCCGCAATGAACTTGTGAAACTTTTATTTAAATTTCCTGTGTGCTTGCCTGCCTACCTTCTAGGTGACTTATACCCGGGATTACCTCGAATTGACTGGATGTGCCTGCAGACTATTCAAATGATGCCTACGTGCTTCCTGTTGGCAGTAATTGTACTCAAAGTTCAACATCTCAACACTTTAAAATAGAAACCAAACAGTTAAATGGATGATCCAACATCACGACACTTCAGTGGGGTAGTTGACGGCATGCCGTAGCTATGTAATGCTGATGTCCAGATGTCCTGCTTCACTATCTTAGCATTTTTTGGTTTTCAAACTCTACCCTTGTCTCTATGTCCTGAGCCCATCACTGCATTCAAGGAGCACCTAAGCACAGTCAGCAAAGGTGGTTGTAGGTCTGTGACAGGTCTGCAGAGCTGTGTGCAGGTGGCTACAAAGGCCCTGCATAGGACTACTATGCTGAGCTAGACACAAATTTGTCAAGCTGTGTGTAGTCCCTGTTCAGATGAGTCTAGCTCACCTCTGCAGATCCTGTGTAGATTATTGTAGGTACCTAAACTCAGCTCTACTGACCTAAACTAAACGAGTCCATGCCATCTTCGTCACTTCGTTACTTCGCTTAAGTTTGCGGATCTTCGTGACTTTGATGGGAACCTGTGAATGTTCGTCACTTTGGCATGTTTTTGGATACACCGCAGCTGCTCAGCACATCACGAAGTGATGGGTATCGGCAGTGTGCCGAGCATGGCTGGTTAGGCTTGGGTTAGGCGGTTAGGGGTTTGGGTTAGGTGGTCAGGGTCTGCTAGGGTGGTTAGCAGTTAGCGGTTAGGGGTTATGGTTAGCAATTAGCGTTAGGGTAAGGTATCTATATGCAAAAAAAAACAGCTCAGCCCTGTGCTGAAGGGACACTGATGGCCGATGCTTCCGGGTTCTTGAACGTGCCGAGTTAAAATGACGAACTTTCACTAAATGCAATCAAAGTGACGAGGTTTCGTGAAAATAAGCGAAGTAAGCGAAGTAACGAAGTGAAGAAGATGGCTACTACCTCCTAAACTCAGGTCAATATTCTCAAATTCAAGTTAGGACTGCCAATTTTGGGATGACTGTACAGGGTCTGTTTAGGGGGCTATGCCGACCTACACTCACCTTGACAGACATACACAAACCTACACAGACCTATACAGAGCTACACAGGCTGTGTGTAGGTACCTACACAGACGCAGTAGCTCTGCACAGGCACCTGAGCTGAGGCTATGTTTAGGAGACCCTTGAATGCAGTGCATCGTCTTACAGGTTTCCCTTCCATTGCAACTTATTTACAGAACAAACCAGTCATCTCGACAATGCAGTGGAGCTGTATGCACAAATTCAACATCACGGCAGACTGTGGAGAGATCTCAACAAACAGTTCTCACAGGCACCACTTTCGGCTGAACTCTCAACATCTCGAGGCTCAACTCACGATGGAGCCGGGCCTTCGGGCAGGCGCAAAAGCGCTCAAAATTGGGATGCAAGGACCCCCGATGACAACTGCAAGACCTCGGGATAATTCGACGCTTGTGCAATCGCTCAATCCTGTGGAATATACGAGCAATTCCTGGCAGAAGACTTCTCAAGTTTTGAATACGCTGAAATATTTCTCAAGCGTCCTCCAGATCACCTAGGGCAACGACTTGAATTATGTCTGTTACTGAGTGCTGTGCCTCCACTTCGGTCGCGTTCAACGCATTCCCATGATCCTCACACTCTGCAATCTTCCCTCTGGAAGCACTGGGACGGTAATGAAGGAAAGAATGCAAGCCTGGTGATTCGACGTCCGCTTTCCTTTGGAGCAGGGCTTGAGCGCGCGAATGGAGCCCCACAGCAGCACGGAAGAGGAAATTTGAAATTAATTCGTGCTGTTCAAATTAAACGTTGGAAATAAAGCCTTGAGGCAAACCGAGACAGCGGTTTTGAAGCTAGTAGCCAACGGAATGGGAAGAAAACGACAAATCAGGAAGGACACAAACGTGTACAACTGAAATCAGGGCATCTGCTCAAGACACGAGTAAAGTAATACCCCAAACTTAAAGTGGATATCGGAGAAATTTTTCGACGAAAAGAGCCTAGATGCAACCGAGTTAATGGAACAGGGTGAACTGACAGATGAAAAGGAAGAAAGAAAGTGGAAAATAGAAAGGAAACGTTACTTGATCGGAGGGCGGCGTGAGAGAAAGAGATTGGGCAAGATGCCTTACGTACGGAAATTGAGCGGCTGATCGGATAGGTCGAAAATAACCTTATGGCGCGTCCAAGTCCCAACTGCACCAATTTGGTGCGATTTTCTCCTTGACAGTCCGAAAATAAATCTGAAAGCACAGCAAGAATGCTTAGAAGCGAGGATAATACTCGCTGGGCTTCTCTTGCGTTTGCCATTTGTTTACCGTTTAATATCTGGTCAAGGTACGACTCGAGTTCACAAAATAGATTATCACAGTTGATGAAAATCTTGTTTTCTAGAAGCTGAATCCCAAATCCCAGCTCCTCTAACTGTGTGATCCGTTGTCATTATTTGGTCAAATTATGTCGGCCAAGCAAAAAAGAAGGTTTGGTAACACACCGCACTGCAGATCTCCGCATATGCCGCCGTATTGTACCCGTGCCGTCGCACCTCTAGATTCTGAGCATACGGACGGCATACGGTGCGTCAGATATATGGCCGTGACCGTATACGGTACGGTCAGTTCATCTCGAACAGCAGGCTTCAATAGGCAGATAGTTAGGTAGTATTTAGCGCTGTTCTGTCTTGGCTTGGCTCGGAAACCATGGCTTTTCTTTGGCTTCATCTGCCCCAAGCTTAGAAATTTTCAAGCCAAAGCCGAAATTAGGAAGGATCGACTCAAGCCAGGTCGAAGCAACCAGCTTGAGCGACGGTAAAGAATCGCCGGCATATTCTGACATCCTTGAACGATCTCAATGGACGTTACACTGGCGGTGCATCGTTCAGATGGTAAGAGCACCAAGAAACCCACTTCTCTAGCCATAATTGCTCTGTTCCCTTGCGAAAGAAATATTCCCAGTCGGGCTGGATTGTCGCACTAAATGTTTGGACCGTCCGATGGGAATCGGTGAGTGAGCACTCAGAATCCTTTTTTTTGTCACCAAAGGAAAGAGCTGTGTAAACTTCATCTGGGAGCTGGTTTGCTTGCAAACAGGCTGTTCGGCGGTAACCATTGAAGCCATGATTTAACTGGCCTTGCTTGGCTTGCAAAATCTCGAGCCCCGCAGCCAGAGCCAGGACAAGCTTGCCGGATGGCTTGGTCTGGCTTTACAAAATGGTGGCTTGGTTTGGCTGGCTTCTGGCTTGAGGCCAGGGCCAACACAACACGAGGTAGCATTACACGGCACGGTTCCACTCTGGAATAATAGCGCCACTTCCTCCATATCGGGGCTTCGAACTATTGATAGCGTTGTTGTCTTCACAGCGAACGCGCCCGTCAAGGTTTGAATACATCATTACACGGCCCGGTCCCACTATGGAATAATAGCGCCACTTCCTCCATCTCGGGGCTTCGAACTATTGATAGCGTTGTTGTCTTCACAGCAAACGCGCCCGTCAAGGTTTAAATGCATCATGCACGGTCTTTTCTTCGCCACTTCTCTTCCTTGACCCCCCCACCCCGCAAGTTGTTCTCCCCCACATTGTGGGGCTAAGGTCACTCTCCACCGTCGCGCATAACCATCATGGACGGAGTGAAAAACCTACCAGCAAGGTACGCGTTCTTCCATAAACAAACATTACACGCTGCTGATAACCACTAGAATGGCTGCATTCAATAACTGCCAGAACTTCACAGTCACAGGCGGGACTTTCAACATTCAAGGACATTTTAATGAAAACAGTGAGTCTCTCTCGTACTCTCATGTTTCACCAAGTGAACTCTTCCTTACAGATGACGATTTCCGGGTCATCAGACTGGGAGATCTGAATCTCCTGAAAGAGATCGACAAGCAAAACGTCGTCGAATATCGCGACATCCGAAGGAAGAGGACGGGCGCTTTCATACGGCGGGTCCCGGTCCCAGTTGGAGTTCGGAGGATTCATCACGCCCGTATCTTTGGGAGCCAGGAAACTGTTACTGCAGTGGTGTACGAGGGCTCCGGATTCCGGAAGGTATTACAGATTGTACATTTACTGAGTAGTGCATAACGAATGTTCCTCTACAGCACCGTGCGCAAGCAGAATGGCGTGAAGAATTTCGGTGTGTATACCCTGCTCCACCTTGCCTTCAGTTTCTAACATTTGGGCCAGACATCCCACCCTTGTACAGTTACTCGGTGTGGCATCAGGCTCCCGAGGCCCAAAAGCATTAATTTACAATGATGGTAAGTAGCGCATCCGTCCATGACACCTGTAATTGCTATTCATTCTCGCAGAACTACTGCCCATAGACGAGGTTCGAAAGTTTCACCGGCTATCTGCGTTGGCTAGAGGGTATCTGGAGTATCAAATGGTTTGAGACAACGTTTTTCATTTTAAAGATTTCTCTCACTTTCTTTTTAATCGGGATGGAAGAGCAAACACTTCCGCGTACGTTCAACCGTGCAGCCACTTTACTACTTCACATCCTCTTCACATTTTCCAGGCTGCTGTTTATCACTGGGCCGAAGCAACTGGATGCTTGCTAGTCAGTGGTGGCACCGGGATTGGATCATACAGCCTGGAGCGGGGAGTGAGGACGTGGATCCGTATGTCGACTGGCCAGTTATGTATTGAGGTAAACGACGAGCAAGAGACACATCCCGGGCAAGTGCGTTGGCGGCCATATTCCGACTCCACCTCCTTCGGAATTAATCTCACCGACCCCAACTTGGACCAAGAACTCATCGCCGGAATGACTCTTGATGATATCAACCATATCCTCGCCGACCGTAGCCAGTTGCATGGAATCGACGTCGCAGATCCAGGCACTGTTTTTCTTGGATCTCTTTCTTGGGCAATACCTACATCCTCACATGCTTTCCATCCATATTCTGAATTTCCCTTGTCCGATCATCTGCGGTTGTCGGACGTCCATGTGGGTGGTTGGGAGTGTACGGATGCTTATACACTGCGAGCTCCATCATTCTGGACCGATGCCCATTCAATATCATCCACTGGGTGGACACGGTCTGGGTTTACATTATTCCAGTGAATGACTCTGACGGAACATACATCTAGTCTTGCATTGGTGGATTTACCCACAGCTGAAGCGCGCCATACCTTGACCAAGAGCATATATCTAGTTTCCCCTGCTGCGCGTAATGGTCGAAAAATCTGGCTTTCCCAGGCGAACTACATCATGAGCAAGTTACGACTCGACGCAGGTGAGCTACTGTGAATATTCCATATTCCTCTGTGTGGGCGTCTCCATGCCCTTGTCATATTGGATTACATGTCGGAATTCCCCAGCTTCTAACTCTATTACAGTGATCATTACTCAGATTTTCTTGCGATTCACCATATGCTGTGACCCGGACGAGTTTACCTTGCGCGGGACATTCATGGCCGACACACCCACCGACGGGGTCTATCTCTTTTTGTTCCCCGCAGACATAAGTCCCTCAGGGGGCCTCTTGGCTCTTTCCTTGCCGCCAGAGGACGAAACATACTACTGGTCATTGGATCCGCAAGGAATCCAGCGGTTGCCTCGTGAAACAGCAGAAGAACTTGGCCTTCCTGAGGTCCAGTTCCAGGCCACTGTTGAGGGTATACGATGGGACCAAAATCACCATGATGCGATTAGGCAGGTACATCTTGCCAAAGGGTTCGACCCTGATAGCCAGGCTGTTGCAATTCAACTGGGGTATCCCCTCGTGGACGTTGATAAACTGAATAATGCCATTAATGGTCATAGAGTATGTACATCTGCTCTGTGTTGACTTGGAATATTGACACCTCTTTCAGTTTGAGGTAGTGGATGAGGATGAATTGGACGAACTGAATTGCGAGAAAATTAATTGGGATGACCTCCTATCATAATTCTATTGGCTCGCCATTGCTTTGTACCATTGGTCTATTTGTCATGCTTCATGTTTTACAGCTATTTGCAAAAGTAATGACACTCTGATCGTTTTGTAAATAAGAATGAGGACGGGCACCGCCCTTGATCGATCCGGCGGCTTTGTACTTGTTTGGCACATAGCCCACATCGGTTCCAACCTTGTAAACGCTAAGGCTTTTTATGTGCACACTTTTGCACGATGCATGAAAGAGAAACTGCCTTTAAAATTGGCATCAGAGCAAGATGACCGTGCCAGTTTTTCAGTCTTTTGCTCAATTTCAGGAATTTACAATACATTTGACGAACTAATTCACAGTACGTGAAAAACCAAGAGCTTTTCCAAAAATCCGTGACGGTTATTCTATAGAAGATGTAAAACTCCATGAGTTGACCTGCAAAAAGCGAGGCAATTCATTGAGAATTGAAAAAGCCTTAGCATTTTTACTGCATAGATGCAAATCTAATCACTATCGGAGGAAGTTTTTCAATATATGAGGTATTATATACTATTTTGACATTCCTAGCCTTTGAACACCTCGACATTGGTGCAAACTGACCTCAAACGAAGCAAAGCACTCGAAGTGTCACAGAAGTCACACAGTTGTGACCACTCAGTTCAACCACTGTGTTCGCTATGGTATGACACAAAATTGGCGCCCAAGTTAACCAAAATACGAGTACGTAGCTCACTTTGAGTTCACTAGTCCTCAGAAATGAATCTGCAGACTTGGATTGGGCAGAATACATCAATTGAGCTCGAGTTGACCAAAATTCCCGCTCTTGGACGAGTTTCGAAGCACCGGCGCCGCCGAAAGGATGGTATATAGCCTGAAAAAAGGATCAGTTAAACTAGCCGAGCCTTTGGTGAGCGTCACCTGCAATTTCCAACCTAAAAGTTTGATAAATGTCGGTTTTTTTGTTGGTGGAATGCTGAAACTAGATAGAAGAAGGCATATTTTTGTTTATTTACTGTTGGGACACATACCTGTATAATTAATGAACATTTTGTTCTGCTAAATGAAGTCGGAAAAATGCATGAGTGAAGCGCTACACAAGGGAACATGCGGAGCACGATTTTAACTGAGAACAAACAAGTACAAAGCCGCCGGATCGATCAAGGGCGGTGCCCGTCCTCAATAAGAACAACTCGAAAGACTTCCTCTCTTGTCATTGTGAGCCCATTTCTCGACAAGATCTCTTGTGAATAGGTGCGTTCGAAAATGTTGTGAAGCGGCTTTAATTCTGATACAATCACATCTCTTAATTACATGTTTTATCTTTTGACCTTATTCGGCTCCAGCATGCATAGGCTGCCATCTTGTACACATCGTTTCTCAAATTCTCACTCAGTTCTCGGTTGAATCGGCTAAAAGTAGGTGCGTTCGAGCGGCATTCAGTGCCTCTTTAAGCTGCGCTAATCGTTCTTGCCACCTCAAACAGTCTCTTTCTTGGTCGCCCCGGCGACTATTTTTGCTCACTCTTGCTCATTCTGGTCCCGATTCTACCTGCTCCAGGTGCGTTACAAAGCCTATAGTCCATATATTGGAACTGAATTAGCTACCCCACAGCTGCCTTTCAATTACAATGTCTAGACGTGCAGCTTCGCGCACCATCTCCACTTCCATTGCAACCTTTATCGCTGAGGATGAACTAGGGTCGGAGGATGAATTATTGCTGGACCCCAATGCAAATATGGATGTTGATCGTACTCTTGTTGATGGTGAAGAGGGCGAGGAGGACATAGAGGGAGAGGACAAGGACGAGGACAAGGATGAGGACAAGGAGGAAGAGGAGCCAGAGGACAATGACAACAAGAGGAGGAGGAGGTTGTTGTGTTGCCTCAGAAATGCAAATGTGATGCAAGTGCGAAGAAGACAGCCAGTGCGTGATAAACTCCACATCTTTTGATCCCCTTGCCTCCAATCCCTCATATCTTGACTGACCATCTCGCCCCCAGATAAAAGTTTACACTGTACAACAACATCTGGAAACGCATTCTGGTGCCACAGACACGGCTGGTCTATTCAGACTGGCTTTCTCTGCACAGACACATATAGACAGATGGACTGCGATAGACCCAGCCATGAAGCGACAGACCGGAATAGACACGCATACGAAGCGATAGACAATCACCAAGCTCGGCTAGAGATCGCCCTCGCATGCTTCACCAGGCATCATCTTGATACTCCCCATCTGAACATTGTCCTGTCTCGTTATCGATATCCTCAGTTGTTCATTGACAAATTCACCATTGACTCCAACAGACTCCAACTTGTGAAAAAATCACTAAGTCTTTTGCCGAGCCACAGATATAAACAGGTGCGCACGGACAATGTCTTCTTCTTTACGCCCCCATTTTCTCCTCCACCCCTCCTGCCTTTCTTGAGCTTCTCACGTCAAGCGTTCTCCCAGTTCTCCCACAGCTCTCAAGGATGTCGCTGCCGCTACTTAGTGCCCAGTACGGCCGTGAAACTGAATCAGGTACTTCATTCTCGTCATGTTCTCTCACCTGTTGCTCATGTTTTTTTCCCGTGTTGTGATGTGCTCATTTTGCACAGTATTCTTGTCTTCTCCTCATGATCCGGCCTCCTCACCCCAGTCCCGCACTGTCACTTGTACCAGCTGGCATCGTAGAAAGCAGTGTCAGGTGCAGGTGCAATCATGCCTGGGTCTTGGGGGTCCTTGTGCACGCGGGGACGTCGGGCTGCGCTTTGCGCTCGTAGGTTGTCCTTTTTCTGTGAGCTAGTTACTTGGGAATTACCTGTAGGCTGTAGCTGCTTTTGAATATATTATTTTTTCTTCCTATTTTCTGCCAGAGTTCGAGCCATATTAGTCCAAAAATGATTGTCTTTGATGGTTTCTCACGTCAACCAACGATGATGGTTGCGTGCCCATCTGTCTATGCGTCTATCGCTGATTTACCCTCTGTCAGTCTATTGGTCTATGGCGGTCTACCATAGAAACCCCGTGTCTATCGCAGTCTAGCATAGACAGGGGGAAGTCTATGAGTCTGTTTGGTCTATATAGTCTGTACAGACCGCCATAGACATGGGTATTTTTCCAGATGAAATGAAGAAGGCCAAATCGTCGCGCGGCCCACCCATCACGTGGACCGTCAACCTGTACAGTAACGAACCATGGAGCCAGCTCAAGAACCATATTCTGACAAAAATCAACGGTATTATCAAACCTGCCAATCTCAATTTTTTTTGACTATACCATCACCTTCACCGTCCCACGCCAAGTTGGCGATCCCATGTATCTTGCCAATGTTAACACTATGACTACCTTGTAAAGAAAGCCCTCTTGATCCAGAAAAATCCTCTTGTGAAGATTGTTGTTGAGCCAAAAGAGGTTTTAAGTCTTGGAAGTTATTTTGAGCAGCACTTATCATTATTGTAGGATTCTGCTGCAATCGATAAAGAAAACGACACAGAGACGGCCACCACCAAACCCAAAAAGGGAGGTAAGAAGATGATGGTATGTGCTTCTGTCTTGAGCTTCAAATTGCACATTTTACAATGTGGTAGGTTCGGAACGCCCGCAACATTCTACCTGCAAATGTTTTACTCAACGAGAAAATTGGGGAGCTGCACGAGAGATGGAAGTGTTCAGTGCCGGGTGGCCCCTGTGGGAGCGAGCATTGTTTTGTTAGCAAGACTGACCCGGAACACTCTCCATTGTCTCATGAGCACATGGAGAGTTGGGGCACTGCCTGGGTGAGCAGTGTGCACACAGATCTAAGCAGTACTGATCTTCAGGTGGACAGCTGAAAGGGACACAATTTGCTGACATCGACACACCGCCAAATAATGAACTGTTTGATAAAGTAGCCGCTGCCGCCTGTGGAGCTAAATCTCCACTTTTGCAGCACCGTCTCGATCTCAAAAAACACGCGGCTGCCAAGAATATTCCCACAGTGCCTCAGGTGCATTTCAATTTCCCACCCGAGTTTGCGAATTTTCTTCACCCTGCTGCCGCTCCTGCCGCTACTGCTCCCAATGGGTTCATGCCTCCACCCAATACTTCAAATATGCTTATCCCTCACCCTCGCATTCCAGGCCCAGACCTTTCCATCAAAGAGTTTTGTTCTCTCTACAACCTCAATACCGGCATCTGTGACCAATTCAAGCGCAGCAATGCATTCAAATTTGTAGAGGTGGATGAACTAAAGGAGATGGGTTTTTTGCGAGGTGAAATTGCGGAACTCAAAGTCATGATTGGAGTGTGGTCACAGTTACCTTGCACCATAATTTTTTCTTCTCAGTCTATTGCACTCAAGTACACTGTAATGCATGTAATTCAAACAGTTGTAATTCAAGTACATGAGAAGTAACCAGCATGAATGAAATACCCAATTGCATCGGACTCTGTAACAACCTTCATCGCCTCAAGCATATCATAAATCAATGCATGAGGCTCATCGTCATTGCCGTAGGTGAAAATGTCATTATTGCAGTGAATCCAAGCCTTGATCTTGGAGAAGGCCTCTTCGATGGGATTAAAATCAGGGGAGTATGGTGGGAGATACACAAGACGTACACCTATGTGATATAAATTATAAATATATATAGAAAGATAGCACATTTCACTTACCAAATCATTCACGCAACTCAATGGTTTCATCACCATGGTGAATTCTAGCATTTTCCATGGCAAGCACACTTGATGGGCCAGGGTATGGAGAGCAGAGGGGAGCTGGAGAACAGTTTTGAGTGTAAAGAGGACAGAACAGTAGGGGAAACTTACGACTTGATGCTCGAGAAAGGCTAGAAACTGGTCACGGTGCATGGATCCCTCAACAACTGCGCTAGTCAGCATGACACGTGATGTGAGAATGCCCGTAGCGGTCAGAGGGCGGCCTCGAACTGCTTTCCGGCACTTGACTGCACGTTTACCTTTTTTGGCTCGTCCGAGTCACCAGCCAGGGGTTTTATCATTTTTTGAAGTTTCATCAAGAAAAGCGAGGTAATCGGCAGGAGTATGGGAAATTTCACGGATGTAATTGAGCCGAGATGGCTCGCTTCGCTCCTCAGCAATCTCATGAAGTTTTTTTGCAGACATTCCAGCACGCTCAAGCTCACGGTGAATAGTGGTGTAGTGGACTGAGATAAAACGATTGTGCTTGAGAAGATTGAGTAGTTCATCAAGAAACCAGTCCGGTTTGTGGTGGATAAGACTGATGAGATGGCCAATATCATCATGATGAAGTCGTGGGCAGCCGGTACAGTTCTGCAGCTGCACAACATCACCGGTGGTATGCCAGAGATGAAGAACACGAAAAAATGTGCTGCATGAGAAGCCGACACATGCAAGGATTTCTTTGATAGAGAGGCGGCCTTGCTCATACAGATTCAGCGCAGCAATCTTTCATCCCGGCTGATACGGTGGTTGCCCATTTGTGTGGTAGCAACGCACCTTGAATGAGAAGTGTTGGTACGATAACTAGCAAGAACGAGCGAAAAAGACCACATTAGAAGGAAAGCGGCTTCAAATCGCTTTCGAACACACCCAGTATCAAGATAATCAGTTGAGATTTGGGCTCAGAATGAGCGTGGCAAGAGGGGGAGTATTAGAGCTTGCTCTTATTTACAAAATGATTGGAGGTGTCATTATTTTCGCAAACTGCTGTAAGTTCCGCCTCCGCTTAAGTTCTATCTCAAACTTGAGTTCCGACTACTTGAGCTCCACGGTGATCAGGTAGAGGCGATAAATGAGGTGGAGGAGAAACGAGGGAAGAGGAGGAGATTTTGGGACGCAGAGGTGGTGAGTCGGGACGCGGCGGCAGCAATTGGGGACGGGGCGGCGGTGAGTGGGACACGGAGGGGCCGACAAAGGACGTGGGACACGGAGGGGGCGATTCGGGATGAGGCAGCGCTGACAAAAGATGCGACGGCAGGGATGTACGTGCTTTGTGGGAAAAGCCTCAGTCCCAACGCCAGCGAATGACACCAATCCGGTAGCCAAGTTATCTCACTGCCCGGGTGTCGAGTTAGCTCGGTTGAGGCAATACCGGGTGGCAACTCGTGGAATAATGGAGAGTTTGTGAAAAGCCACCTGATGAAGTTTTTGAATGCCATTTCTCTCGATATCCATTAGCCCAGCTACCAGAACCTAAGCCACCTAGGATAGGTCCAAGTGGAAGGTGTCCTAAGTGGCTTAGGTCTTTGTGAATGGGCCGGTGGATGTAGAGATAAATCAAGTTTAAAATTTCCTCAGGTGGCTTGCACAAACTCTCTAATAGTTTCAGAACTGCTGCAGTTCCCTGTTCATAACACTGGTTGAACATTTCAAGTTTTTCAGTGAAAATTCTAGTGAAAAATGTTTTGAATTTTACACCAATTTTTCAGTGAAAAATCAAGTGAAAAACTTGAAACTTTTTAGTGACATTTTTGAACTTCAAAACTTTTTTACCATTTTTTCAGAAAATTTTCACAAAGTTTAAAAAATTCACAAAAAATATTTCAAGTTTTTCATCTGGTTTTTCACTGAAAAATTGCTGTAAAATTCAAAACATTTTTCACCAAAATTTTCAGTGAAAAACTTGAAATGTTCAACCAGTGTAACATGGATGAAATGATTGACCAGAAACTGGACAATTTCTATTGCCAAAATTCATTCATTATGCATAGGGGCTAGGTTGGGATCTCGGAGCTGCACTATCTGCATGTCTGAGGATTGCAATTCGCTTTGAGATTTGTAGTTCATGGCACTGGTTGAACATCTCAAGTTTTTCAGTGAAATTTCCAGTGAAAAATGTTTTGAATTTTACAGCAATTTTTCAGTGAAAAACCAGATGAAAAACTTGAAACTTTTTAATGACATTTTTGAACTTGAAAACATTTTCACCACTTTTTCGGAAATTTTGCGCAAGGTTCAAAAAATTCACAAAAATGTTTCAAGTTTTTTCACCTGGTTTTTCACTGAAAAATTGTTGTAAAATTCAAAACATTTTTTATTAAAATTTTCAGTGAAAAACTTGAAATGTTCAACCAGTGTGGACACAATTTCTTGCTATTTTATGTGACCTGGTATTACGCCTAGTGTTGCCGCGGCTCGGCTCGGCTACGGCTAGCCGTTGGAGCCGAGCCAAAAATAAGCCAGCCAAAGCCAGCCGTTTTGGCTCGGCTCGAAACAGCTCCAGCCATGGCTTCAAACGGCTCCCAATCAAAATTGTTTGAGCCTCTGTTCAGCGAGTTTATTGGCCTATTTGCTTCATAACCGAACCCTCAGTCCCCTCTTAGTACCAAATTGCATGAATTCTTGAAAAAACCATGGAAACCGGCGTTGAGTGATGGCGTGGGTACAGGTCCCACATGCTGTCAAACGCAGGAATGGGTCAACCTCCAGTGAATTTTGAAAATACTTAAAGCTTTCGAACTCTAGGGTGGTTCTGTGGTCATACACTGTCATGAGATGTATAGGATATCCATTTCCTAAATTACTGTTCAAAGCCACGGCTGAGCCGTGGTTCGAGCCGAAGCCGTTTGAAGCCAGCCATTTATGTCACGGAGCCGTCAAAAGCCGAGCCGAGCCAGCCGTAGCCGAGCCGCGGCAACACTAATTACGCCTTTGAAGGGCTTGCGGGGTAGTTGAGCGTTGACAGCAGTTGTTCGTCTTCGGTGGCGGCATTGAACCGTGAGGCCTGGAGTGATGCTGGCTAATAGTATTACGGAATTAAATCCCATATAAAGTAGCACGAGGTAAAAAGAGTGGAAATCTAGTTTCTTATTGTCAGAGGGCTGATGGATCACAGTCAGCCCCGAATCGAACGGACTACTCTCACAATCGAGGAATCTCTAGATTTCGAAGGCGTGGGCCACCCACCACCGAGCCGATACCCACCTCTTTTGTCTGTTTAACTTACTCTGACATTTCTTTCAGCTGATGCGCTCTGCGTGTGTCGTGCAATCCGAGCCTTACTCGCAATTGAAAAATCAGCCCCTACATGGCACTTGAATGTGAATGGGAATATAATTTCTCAAGAATTCACACCTGGACCACTGAATCCAGAGCCACCAACAGATCTGATGAAACGGGAGGAAAAGTGTAGAAAATTGGAGGGGAAAAAACTGTATTCCTAGGTACGATACAAGCTCGTATTTATACCTCTCCGAAGAACAATAAATATGTAGTACAATAACGAACGAAGAATGCGGAGTCTGAAGTTCAAGACTCGATAAATAATGTGTGGGGCATTGCTGTGCACCTCGATACGTTCCCAAGGAGTCCAGCTCCATGGTAACGTTCTTCAACGCGTCAGCTACACGCGTCTTCCACGTATTCATCCTACGTGGCTCTGACGCGCTGACACGTCGCCTTCTACCTCCGATTCCAACAAAAGAAACAGAGACAGAGACAAAAAATCATCCGCCATGAACGGCTCGGCCCCGAATCGAACGGGCCACCCTCCGAATCTCCACCAGCGCAGAAGTTTCAGAATTCAAAGGCGTTGAAGAAGTAATATGCGGTCTGCTGGTAGACCGAGGTCGATGGGTCGTCGTCCGGATATAGCGTCGAAGGGTGCAGCAGAAAATGAACAAAAGGTCCCAGGAATGTCGTGGAGGCGTAGAAGGAAAAGTGGATGTAAAATCAGAAATATGGCGTGGAGACGTAGGGTACGGCTCGGGCTCGAAAGGGCTCAGTGGAGAGAGAAATGTGGTAGAGAGGTGGAAAGGGGTTCACTGGCGGCGTGCACACGGTAGCGCACTCTGGTCGCTGGCCGCGGGGATCGTGGTGGTTCGTGCTCAAAAGGGTGATATATTTACATCTGTACGTACGAAACAAATAATCGGTCCGAGGACCGATGTACCGTACGCTAAGCGAGGAGACAGGGAAAAAGAAGAAGTCGACGAGCGGGTCAATCCGCCCTTCCACAGCGTGGACCACCCACCACCGAGCCGATACCCACCTCTTTCGTCTGTTGAATTTAGTCTGACTTTCAGATGCGCTCTGTGCAATCTGAGCCTTGCTTGCGGTTGAAAAATCGGCCCCTACATTGCACTTGACTGTGAATGGAATGTAATTCCTCACGAATTCACATCGAACCACTGTCTCCAGAGCCACCAACAGATCTGATGAAATGAGAGTAAAAGAAACAAAAAGACAAAAATCGGACTCCAAGATGTCCACGGCTCACCCCCGAATCGAACGGGCTACCCTCCAAATCTCGACGATCCCACAATTCGTAGAATTCGAAGGCGTGGACCAACCACCACTGAGCCGATACCCACCTCTTTCGTCTCTTGACTTCATCTTGATCCCTCGAGTTGAGGCGCTCCGTGTCGGTGTCGTGCACTCCTTGCAATTGGAAACTCGGCCCTACATTGCACCTGAGTGTGAATGAGTATCTGTAATTTCCCATGAATTTAAACCTCCACCACCGAATTCACAGGGCCGGAGAGGAAAAGAAACAGAAACAGACAAAAAGACAAAAAACCGGATTGCGAAAAGCTTATGGCTCAGCTCCGAATCGAACGGGCTACCCTCCGAATCTCCACCGGCAGAAGTTTCAGAATTCAAAGGCATGGACCACCCACCACCGAGCCGATACACACTTCTGTCGTCTGTGGAGTTTACTCGGACTTGTATCCCTTGAGTTGATGCGCTCTGCGTCGATCCAAGGCTTGCTTGCAGTTGAAAAATCGGCCCTATATTACCCTTGAATGTGAATGAAACTATCTATAATTTCTCATGAATTCACATTGGACCACTGAATCCACAGCACCGTCAACAGATCTAATGAAATGAGAAGGAAAAGAATCAGAAAATTACTCTGATTTTGCTGTGAATTGATGCGCTCTGCATGTGTCGTGCAATCCGAGCCTTACTCGCAATTGAAAAATCAGCCCCTACATTGCACTTGAATGTGAATGGGAATATAATTTCTCATGAATTCAAACCTGGACCACCGAATCCAGAAAGCCCCCAGCAGCATGAAAGGAGAGCAAAAGAAAAGAAACAGAAAGACAAAAAATCATTTTGCCGACCGGAACGGCTCGGCCCCGAATCCCTCCAAATTTCCACATCTGCAGAATTTTTTTAGAATTCGAAGGCATGGACCACCCACCACTGAGCCGATATCCACCTCTTCCGTCTGTTAAATTTAGTTTGACTTTCTGATGCGCTCTGTATCGGTGTCGTCAATCCAAGGCTTACTTGCAGCTGAAAAATCGGTCCCTACATTGCACTTGAGTGTGAATGGGAGTATCTATGATTTCTCATGAACTCACACCTGGACCAATCCAGAAAGCCGCCAGCAGCATGAAACGAGAGCAAAAGAAAAAGAAACAGAAAGACAAAAAATCATTTTGCCGACCGGAACGGCTCGGCCCCGAATCGAACGGGCTACCCTCCAAATTTCCACAACTGCAGAATTTTTTTAGAATTCGAAGGCATGGACCACCCACCACCGAGCTGATATCCACCTCTTTCGTTTGTTGGATTTAGTCTGACTTTCTGCGCTATGTATCGGTGTCGTGCACTCCGAGGCTTGCTTTGCGGTTGAGAATTCGGTCCCTGCACTGCTGACTGCGTAATACGAATGTGAATGGGAATATAATTTCTCATGAAACTTACACTGGACCACCGAATCTAGAAAGCCGCTAGCAGTATGAAACGAGAGCAAAAGAAACAGAAACAAAGAGACAAAAATCGGTCCAAGATGTCCATGGCTCAGCCCCGAATCGAACGGGCTACCCTCCAAATCTCCACAACTGCAGACTTTTCAGAATTCAAAGGCGTGGACCACCCACCACCGAGCCGATACCCACCTCTTTCGTCTGTTAAATTTAGTCTGACTTCCAGATGCGCTATGTACCGGTGTCAATCCGAGCCTGGCTTGCGGTTGAAAAATCGGCACCTACACTGCCCTTGACTGTTAATGCGAATACAATTTCTCATGAATTCACACCGGACCACCGAATCCACAGAACCGCCAACAGATCTAATGAAACGAGAAAAAGAAACAGAAACAGACGAAAAGACAAAAAGACAAAAAATGCAATACGAAAAACGACCTCATGGCTCAGCCCCGAGTCGAACGGGCGACCTTCTCCAAACCATGGCTTCAACTGCCGTACCGTTCGAAGGCGTGGACCCTCCACGACCGAGCCTTTCTACATCGTTCAGCATCCCCTGACTTCATCTACAATCGGTGAGATTAAACGAACAAACAGACTATCGCACACCGAAGACCGAAATCGAAAACCGAAACCGAGAATCATAACCGTAACGTGTCGTAGCTCGTAAAAATCCATCCATCCACCTAAATCCGCTCATCCGTATCATAAACACCCCTCAAAACCCACCCATCCCCTTCCCAAAATTAAACCCCCCACTCCCGCGCGACAGCCCCGGGCTCGGAAGCGCCTCCCTCCGCACCTCCGCAAAGTCGTCGAACGAATCAAGCCCACCCGGCGTACCGTCGAATTCCTCCTCTCCCTCCTGTCCCACAGCGGCAGCGGCGCTCGCAAACGCGCCGAACTCCTCCCCCTTCGGAGAGTCGGGATAAACACCCGAGTCGCGCACACCGTGGGGGAACGTCGCACGCGACGCAGAAGGCGGCGGGGACGCCAACGTCGACGAGGTCGCGCTCGATTTGGATTTCGTGCTCCGGCCCGATTTGGATTTGGACTTGCTCTTTTTGGGTTTGTGAGGCGGGATGCCGACGTATGCGATTTCCGTGTTGGCACCAGGATGATGTCCTAGGAGGCAGTGGGGGTCAGATACGAGTACGGAAGAAGGGGGGAGGGAAGGCGGCAACGAAGGAAGCGACGCGGAAGGGCGACAGGGAACGAAAGTGGGACGATGGACGTATCGTATCTTATCCTAACGGTACAAACGAAGGGAAGGAATCGAGTGGATTGGCAAAAAACAACGAAGAAAGAATCACACACCTCCAATCGGCGAATACGGCGCGCCACTCCCCGAATTCGACGACCGCCCACTACTCCTACTCTGGCTCTGGCTCCCGCCCATCCCTCTCGGCGCCAGCCGTGCATACGCGAGCCCATCCAGATCGGCTGCGTCCTCGTCCTCTTGTTCAGCGAGATGCGCGAGTGCATCCGCGGGCGGCGTTTCGTGCGTTGGCGAAGGTGTGCGCATGAAAGGAGAGGGGATCCCGTTGTACCCCGGAGGCGGCGCGCGGAAGGTCAGCTGCGGCGGCAGCTCTCCGGACCCGGACCCAGGGAAGCCCTCGAACTCGGGTGTATGGGGCTCCGCGAGTGCAGCAGCCAAACGACGCATCTCCTTGCGCGCTTTCCTGCGGTTGCGCCGTTCTTGGTCGGTCTCCCCTCCCCCTTCACGTTGGGATGCCGTGGAGTCAGAACGCGCACGGCGCTCGACGTCTGCAGCGCTGACGTCCTTGAGCTGCGTAGGCGCGGGCTCGAGCGCCGCGCGCGCCAGGAGGTCGTCCGTGCTCGCACCGCTACGGCTCCCGCGCCGCTTCTTGCCCGTGCGTTTCGGTGGTGCGTCCGCAGCGCCAGCGCCAGGTGCAGCCGTCGAGGCAGTCGCTGCGGAGTGCAAGACGTCATCCCCGCCCTCAAGCGCCACTGCACCCCGCCCGCGCCCGCTCCCAAACAGATTAAATCCCCACAGGCTGATATGCCGGGGCGTACGCGGGGGCGCGCGCCGCCTCCCGCGAGGCCCGAGGTGCGAGTGGAGCGAGATGGCGTCGGCGTCTGCTGCGGCGTCGTCATCCCGCCACCCCTCCTCTGAAGACTGCGAGTCAGCTAGAAGCCCCTCGAGCTCGTCAGCGCGCGCGGCGGACACCGCGCACGCCGTCGTTGGTATATTCGTCGTCGGAGTCGCCGGTATGGGTATCAGGGCTGGAGCGGGATGACGCGCCGCATGTGAGGCACGGGACGCACGAGCCGAAGGTAGCGCGGAGGGTATCGTTCCAGGAGGGCCGGTCCATGCTTGCTGTCCGAGTCAAGACTCGCGGTCGGCGGTGGCGGCGGCGGTGGGGAGGAGAACGAGAGGAAGATGAGACCAGACACGATGGAGCGTGATTGGCCGGGTCTCGGATAGCCGGCACGCCACGTGGACGTCACACTTTGCCGAGTCCATCAAGTTTCAACACCAGCGTTGTCGAGTCCGGCTCCGCGCGGTGCCGGCCATCTAGGAACCAGCGCATCTCTCCGTATGCAAGCAAGAGGCTTTTGGCAGAATTCCCGCCTGGTTTCCTCGGTCATCACAAGACCTGGACTTGCTTCTTTTCGCGCACTGGGCCACATCTATTCCCCGGAGCCTCAAACGCATTCTACTCTAGACCTGCCCCAGCAAGAGCAAAAAATGAACAGTTTTTCATACACCACATCCGCCTTTCAAATTGAGAGCTAAATAATCCTGGTACAATGCTTTCGGAAACAAAAACTATTCCTCCGCGCTCTATGCTCCAGGGGGGAGTCGAACCCCTGCTCTGCCTAATATGCACTCTTACAACTCCAGATAATGTCCCGGACACGACCGGTGCGTTTCTTTCACGCCCTGTGCACCCATTCGTGTCTGTTTAAAATATTTCAAACAGCGAAATTCGGGCCCTCTTCATCCCACTATTCTATTCGCCTGCAGCGTTGTCGCGCGCCGTGGCGTCCGGAGTCGGCATGGCTCTCCGATGGCTATTCGGCCAATTTCTTTTCCCCTGCCGCGGTTTATCTTCAGCACGAGCAAAAAAAAAAAAACACCTTGCCGTCGTGTTATAACATCTCCATCTGCCCCCAGTTTCTATGCATGCATGTATCGTGGAACATTGCCATTTGATAGATCAGTTAGGGCTGGGGCCCATAACCTATTGTGAAAAGAACGCAAACTAGGTAGAGAAGTGAATGATATTGCAGTGAGTTTAACTAGCTTAAATACTGCAGAAGAAAAATTCTACGGAGTATGTGTGTAAGTAGATGAGTAGGGATTAATTAAACGGCCGGTAATGAACAGTTCGGAGCTCGGCCATCCGGAGGGCAGTGCCGGGGGTTCGGCCTCGGTGCCGACTGATATCCGATGACATGTTGAATGCTAATAATTACAATTTAAGTTGCAGAATCCAACACTTTGCACGACAGCGGGCTATCATAGCCTCTTCTATCATTGTGAGATCGCTCAGCTCTTTAGGTACAGGACCAATAAAGTTATGGTTCGAAAGGGCCAGTCGGGGGACCTTACCATGTTTTAAGAAAGAATAACAATTTTTGCACAGTGCCAAAATAGGTTTCCCTGCTTCGCCAGATTCAACACCTTCCTCGTCGATTAGAGCGCCTTCAAAGATACCGTTATCATCGCAAGGCATGGGGGGAGAAATGCATTCAGGATCTAGCCAAGCTTGTGAACCATTGGGATCCGATTCGCATCCGTTCGAAGGAAGTTTAGCACAATCTGAGTCAATGTCCATGGCTTCTGGAAGAGAACTGTCGTCAATATCCATAGCATCCGGCTGCGACTCATCGCATGAACGAGGAGCAGAATCCTCTGAAGCATCTTCGAATAAGGAAGTGTGGTCAGGACGTCGTAAAAGCTTCAGGTCAAAGTCATCCAAGCCCATAGTACGCTTATTTTTCACAAAATGTCTGCCAGAACAACTTGCACAGACAAACATAGAGGGCGCATCCTTGGAAATGGCGATGTTGAAAGCGTCTACTAGAAGGCGCTTCCTTGCTGAAGACACCATACTTGGCCAATTTGCGTGTAAGGAGGCAAGCTCTGTCTCCCACTCATCCTTTTTCCGCTGCTGGTCCAACACTTTCGAATACGCTTCATCTTGCAATTTTTTGCCCCTTCGCAGTCGCCGCAGATAACCCTTTAGATGACGACGCAGACCGGACACACTGTCAGAAGACAAGAAATCCACCCGATGCATCTCGAGTATACGTCGTAAGGAACGTTTGTTGAGCTTTGGCAAAAGTCCTGCAAGAACATTAATCTTAGCGAGGTCAAAATTCACACTGAGATCAGCATCTAAATCCATCGACGAAACATGAAGATCCACATTAGCAGCAGTGGAAAGCGCGAGAAGAGAGGCACAACCCAAGTGCCGGAATCCAGACTTGTGCAAGCCGCAACTACCATCTCCTATATGGGTGGTGAGTGAAATGGGAACTATTTTAACATTCTAACAACCGCGAGATCCCTTGTTTAACAGCCGCCAGTGTGATCAATGATGGTGGCGAGGTAGGATCCAGTGCTGTGGAGGCAGCAATAAAGAAGGGGGACGCTTGCAGTTCAATATTGAGAAATGGAAAAAATACTTACAGTGGGAAGGTATAGTGTAGCCTTGCATGCCCGCCCGCCCAAGCCCAGCCAATTTAAACTCCGCTAAGCAATGCAAGCCACTTTGGCACGCCGCTCGGCTAACTCTGGGCAGCGCGCCTTCTCCCGCGTGAATTGGCGGGCGAGGTTCAGGAGTGCACTGAGAGCTCTGAGTCTGTGGCCGGGCTTCACGTTTCGCTGCCTCTGGGAACAGAATGGGCGCAAAATTAGCCGTGCGGGGAAACTTTGGAGGGAAGCTGGTTCCCGCACAGAAGTACATGATGGCTGGTCCTCAACGTCCTATGGCTTTGAGCTGAAGTTGCGTGATATCAAGCTTTCATTTTGCCCGAGATGTCCGAGAGCCTGTGAACGCCGACACAGCGAAATGAACTGTTCCTCCACCAGATCAGGGTCGCAAGTCGAAGAGAAGCGAAGAAATCAACTGCGCTTTCTATACTGTGATTAAATCATTTGCCAAAATCTTGCTGAAATCTATGCATGAGAGCCCAAAAAAAAAATATTCAACGCCCCACAGGACGCCAAAATGTCACTTGGTTCAACCCCCCCGGTGACGTGTGACCTGAACGTATGGTTGAAATAGTACAGTGCGTGCTAGTTTGATGGACAGGAGGAATCATATAAAATATTCGTCGTTCATGTGGTTGCTGGTTGCTGTAGTTTTTCGTGTCACAACCGAGCCTCACTCTCGGTCGCTCCGTTACAGCTCTTTGCGGAGCAATGAGCATAGAGCTTTTTTTTCAGCAGTTTTTTTGGCAGAACTCCTACCCCAGCCTCAACTCTCATTGGATTGCCTCCGAAGTAGTGCGTTGGATAAGGTTTTGATCTAGATAGCCAGAAGGTAGCCCAATTGTATTGGGTGTGCAGCGAAGTAGATGTTACATTAGCAAGTGTATATAGTACGGCGTTACGGCCAAGCTTGAGCCTGGCCATGTGTGATGTTGTATATGTGGTCATTAGAATGTTTTCTTTCTATCACTTTCAAGCTTCAGCTCAGCTTTCGCTTCACCTAATACTTGTGTCAAAACTTGTATAGCAAAAGTCAAGCTTTCCGAGTGACGCACCCGTATATCCCGTTGCGTGCATCCAATCTTCGACAGATTTAAACCGATCCGGGTAGATCTCGTCTGCAAGCTCTTGCGCGTTTCTTGTCTCTTCTACATCCGGCCGGAGTGCCTCTGTATTTTCAAGTATGAAAGATTTGAACAAAAGTTTGAACAGAAAACCGCTTACTCCAGATATTCCACCACGCTCCAAAACTCTGTCGGAACGTAAATCTCGTATCGTCCCCCTCCAGAGCGACCGGGATTTCGGTCGGCTGCTTTGCATCTGGATCCACATAGCTCTTCGCAGCTTCAAACCACTCATCCTGAGTAACATCTTTTGCAATAGCCTTCTTCCCCGTCACTTTCTCAAACGCCTCTGCCACCCCCTTCAGCGTAGTTGGGTACGTCGGGAGCGTGATCCGTTTCCCAACGGATCGAGAGGGGTTATCAAACGCCCAACGGACGTACTTGCCATAGGTGGTGAGCTCGGCGAAGGGGACGACGCCCTCTCCGATCGGAGCTGTGAAGACGTGGGTGTTGTCAGGGAGGACAAGAGGGCGAAGGAGGACGGAGAGCATTTCCGTGTAGACTACGCCGTCGAGGATCGTCCATTCAATTAGGTCGAGAGGTTGAGACTCAAGCCATTCGGAGAGTCTCTGTTTTGGGAATGATGAGCTAAGACACCTGCCAGTGGGGCGAAGGGACTACTTACAGCGGCTGTAGCTTGGTGGGAGTTCCGATATTCTTCAGCGTAGCGGTGCCCTCTGGGTAGGTTTTTGTGACCTGAATATACTAGCCTACACCGTACACCGTGAGCAATAGATCATTTTAAGATGTAAATATACCGTTTGACACCACTCTGAACAGCTATCTCATACCTACATAGAGAGGTTAGCTTCGTATCATCCTGGGAGGACGACTCACAGCCTAAACGTCCAAAAGTATTCCATACTTTCAGTCATTGCGAAGCTATTGAAGTTCACGTAAACGCCATGTTGCCCTTTCAGAGCCTCTCTGAGCCCTTTCTCGGTTTCATACGAGCCAGAGATGAGAGTGACATTTCCAAGTTCACCAAGTGCGATGGCGCTAGTGCTGGTGACGTCGCGAGTGAGGATGGTTACAGCGTATTTCTTGTCGCTGACGAGCTCTACGGCAGCGTACAAATGATAAAGGGCGTTATGAAGGCCTAAGGGAAGGCATACCTCGAACAACATTTCTGCCTTGAGCACCGGTGCCGCCAATGACCAGTATGCTGGGCGATTTGGGAGAAGTCATAGCAATAATCTAGATAGCTGAAGAAAATACAATCGCACAAGTCTGCTTGTCTTTTATGCAGTTCGGTAGTCCTTTTCGATACCTCGGCGTTCGGAGAAGATTTATGAGCCGATGAATAATTCGATCAATTGGCTTGTTTGCGCCATTCAACTGGAATATCAACACGCGAAGCCGACCCACTCATAGCGCGTGTGAAAACCCCGGTCTAGGTCGGCAGTCAGACCACAAGCCCCTAAATTTCGGGGGAAACATAAATTAGTTTCGAAACAGAAAGTATTAGGTTAGGTATCAGATTGGTCGGAAACTCTGCGTTTCTGGTGCGTTGGAATGCTTCGGGGTTACCATATATAGTAAGCCCGAGTTCTCGGGGTTACTATGTATGGCAAGCCCGTGGACGTCCTCCTTTTTCAAACATGCCCGAGCCTGCGGCTATGATGAAAGTCATCAATGGCGAACGATCAGAACGACCCTCTGGCTCTCCCGCAATGTCAGACATTCTATGGCAGCATGTATCGGCGTACTGGGCTCAAGAGCCCGTTACCCGGCCTCCAACGCAAATTGTAGTCAAAAATATGGTTTGGCCTCCGGAATCGCCGCCAGCAGGTTTTAGGACGCAGCATTCACCGCACACCTCATCCTTTGGAGACCTTCCTGGGTCGCCCGCCATCAGTAACGTTCCTGTATCATCCAAGTTCAATGTTGTCTCACCAGTGCAAGATCTGAGCGCCACCTCCGCGACTGCGCCGTCGTCTGTTGCTATTAATCGCGAGAGAAATGCCGTAGACGACGATCGCAGTATCACTGATTTTGCGATCCAGCTCAAAAAGCTCTACCGCGCCATCACGTACCTCGAGACAAAGATCAAGCAAGAGGACTTGGCCGAGACCCACAACGCCGGCGATGCCGGGGCCGAGGGCGACCAGGAGCGCGAAAAGTGGAAGCGCCGCATTGAGAACCACAACGAGTAAGATTTATCATATAACGACTTGCAATTCGTTCACCGAGACTACGGTCACAGGCTTGCGGACAATATCCACAAATTCCTGGAAATATGCCTTACCTCTGGCGTCCCCGCCTCCTTACGCGACATGCCTACCAAATACGATATGATCACCCGCCTCTGAACTTTTGGCTTCCTCGCGCTTCTCGAGTCCCTGCGCCGTGTGTCCTTCACATCCGCCGTCGCCCTCGAGCACCTGCATCATTCCATCTACTACGCCTACTCCTTCTACACAACTCTACTCGAGAAGCCCATACTCAACCCGTTCAAGTGTGCCTGGTTGGAGGCCCTGGGGGATCTCGCACGATACAAGGTGGCCGCGACAGCCATGTTCGTGGGCGGTTCCAATTCGGGAATGGCCGTCTCTGCAGCCAGCATACCTGTTGATTCCACGAGCCTGCTGGAACTCCCCGCTTCGGCTGTGTCGGAACGGGTCAGTGATGCCTCCACCGCGTGCATCGAGGGCTCGCAGTCGCCTAGCATCGACACTACAACACGGCCGCTCGACGTCGAGCCAGAAAAAGAACGTTGGCGTTGCGTTTCGCGCAATTGGTACGGCAAAGCTATCGCAGACCAACTCAACCACGGTAGATTACATCACCATCTGGGCCTCAGGATCTTGACAATTATCTCCAGATTACTGAAAGAGGCTTCCAGCTTTGTCTCGGATTATGAAGGACTAGGACGCATTCATCGGGGTGCAGCTCGTAACCAGTTGGGAGATACTTTCAGCGAGTTTCAAAAAAAAATCGAGTTTTTTGGGACGCGTTTCAGGGTGAGGTTGGCAATCATGAGGTTGACGCTTACGGTTATAATCCCGCTTTGTATAGACGAATCGCTTAGTAGACCTTGCGGTGCAACAGAACATTATCCACCAGACAGTGGAGAAGGTTTATGACATGGCGTGAGTCCTATTTTTTCTCGACTCGTCTACTAGTACCGTGTCGGCTTACTGGAATATAGCACCGGAAAAAGGCTTGAGGAATGGCTTCAACCCCCTGATATGGGGCAAAAACAGCATGATACCCAGAAACTTCGCAAGGAAGGCACTGGTAGTTGGTTTCTGGAAGGCAGAATGTTCATTGAGTGGCAAGACAGTCCTGGATCACTGTGGATTCAGGGCCCATGTATGTCGTTGTCCCATCGATCAGCCTCAACACTGACTTGGACCCAGCGGGTTCTGGGAAGACGGTCCTTAGGTGAGCTCTCAAGCTACTCACACGCTATTTGGCTGAGTGAAAAAATGACCAATAGTTCTGCTGTGATACGCAAGCTTTTTGATGACCAGCAGTTATCCGAGGACTTAGGGAAGTCTTGCGCAGTGGCATTTTTTTATTTTGACTTCAAGACCAAGGAGGGCCAAACCGTGGAAACCGCGCTCCGGCGGATAGTTCTCCAGCTTTCCGCTCAGTCTCCTTACCGGTACAGAGCACTTGACAAACATTACAACTTGTCGAAGGGACAAACCCTACCCAGCTATCATGATCTCCGAAGTGTCTTGGAAGAATTGCTTGGAGAGCTCCAGCGTACCTATATTCTTCTCGATGCACTTGACGAGTGTCAGGATTCCGAAATCGAACAGCTCATGGACCTCATTTCGATGCTGCGAGGATGGAGCTGGACCCCATTACCTCTGCTGATCACCAGTCAGCATCGCAAAAGCTTTACGGAAGAATTCAAGGATCTGCCCTGTGTTTTTCTCGAGTCACGTTTGATAGAGAATGACATCAAGTCTTTCATTGCTGGCGAAATCTCCGGAAATCGCAGGATGAAGGTCTGGGCTTCCCGTGCAAATGAAATTGTAGATCGCATTGCACTGAAATGTAACGGAATGTTAGTGCTTTGCAATACCGGTAAAATATTTCACTCACTAGCATCTCCAGGTTCCGTTTGGCGGCTTGTCTCCTCGTCGAACTTTCTCGCTGTACACGACAAAATCAGTTGGATGAAACACTCAAAAATATGCCTACCGACCTGTTTGGGATATATGACCGTTTCTTGGAACGAGGTCAGCCGAGGGACCTTGTATATGTAACAGGAGTCCTTCGGTGGCTCATATTCTCAACGGCAACCCTCAATCTTACTCAACTTGCCGACGCGATTGCTTTCGACTTCACCAGCAAACCACCATACACCTATGATCCGGCTCAACGGCCTGACAATGTCACTGTCAATGAGGAGTGGTTGGAGGGACTGGCCACTGTCCGCGAAGATAAGGAGCAGAAAAGGCTTGTCCTGGCCCATGCATCGGTCCAGGATTATCTCCTAACTAGGCGCTTCGCGGACAAATTCGGCTACGATCTCAGTGCAAATCACTCGCACGCTTGGGTAGCAAGGGGTTGCATAGGGTACCTCATGCACTTCGCTGACCATCCCCTCAGTAAAGAAACTCTCCCAGAATATCCATTGGCTGTTTATGCAGCTAAATACTGGTGCTATCATCTATTGCGCTCCAACGACCAGCCTGCATTGACGTCTGAAGCTCTGGATCTGCTGCAGCGAGGAAGCAAACAATACATTGCGATGAATGACCTGCGTAATACTTCCGACCTGCATTCAATTTCCTTTGGCACCCCCTTGAAACCGCCGATCCATCTATGTTTGGATGAAAACTACTCCAATGATGGAATCCGCATGCTACTCCAGAACAGCACTGGTGACAATATACAAAGTGAAAAGGACAGCGCTTTACGTATCGCATGTTCGAGAAAGCAGGCGTATGCCGCTCGTCTCCTCCTCGAAAATGGTGCCAATCCTAATGCACAAGGAGCAGACGGAGGCGCATTGCAGGCCGCAATCAGACTCCACGAAATAGATATTGCACGCCTCCTCTTTGAACACGGTGCTGATGCCAATTCAGCATGTGGAGGGGCTTTTGCGGAATGGTTCCAAAGTTCATTGCAAGCAGCGGCATGGATGGGCTCCACGCATATTACGCACCTTTTAATCGACAAGGGCGCAGATATCAATGCACAAGGCGGGATATACGGAACCGCCTTGCAAACCGCTTTCTGTGAAGGGCATGAGGACATTATACAGCTCCTACTCGCAAACGGCGCTGATGCTAATTCGCCCTGCAAGGGTGCCTTTGGGGATTGGTTTGGAAGTTTTTTGCAAGCAGCGGCATGCATGGGCTACTCGAAGATAGCTCGTCTTTTCCTGGAGAGCGGCGCAGATGTCAATGCCCAAGGCGGGAGATATGGATGTGCTTTGCAGGCAGCTTGCTCCGGGGGGCACACAGAGATTGTGGAGCTTCTCCTCACACATGGAGCCGATCCAAATCCGGTGTGCCAAGGGATTGTTCAATACTGGTTCGGAAGCCTGTTACAAGCCGTAGCATGGCGAGGCTATACAGAGATCGCTCTTCTTTTGCTCAAAAACGGTGCGGATGTCAATGCACGAGGTGGAAGATATGGCAGCGCATTACAAGCAGCTTGTTTTGGACTGCGCACAGACACTGTGCAGCTCCTCCTCGAGAATGGTGCAGATGCCGATGCACAAGGCATCTACTTCGAGACCGCGCTGCAAGTAGCATCGTGGGCGGCCCAGGAGGATATTGTTCACGTTCTCCTTGCGAACGGTGTTGATTTAAACGCAGAGGAAGGGAAATGGGGAGGCGCGTTGCAGGCAGCGGCGTGGCATAGCGACATATCCATTGCTCGTCTTCTGATCCAGAATGGCGCGGATGTCCATGTCCAAAGCAGGAAATACGGAAGCGCGTTGCAAGCGGCCTGTTCCCGAGCTCACACGGAACTTGTCAGTCTCCTGTCAGTCTCCTGCTCGCAGAGGGCGCCGACGCCAATTCCCTCTGTCCCGGCTCCGATGAATACTGGTTCAGGGGCTTGTTGCAGGCCGCATCGTGGCGCGGCTATACGAAGATCGCTCGTCTTCTTCTCACGTATGGTGCCGATGTCAATGCACACGGCGGGAAGTACGGAAGTGCTTTGGCAGCCGCCTCCTGGAATGGCCATACAGAGACTGTACTTCTCTTGCTCGAAAGCGGCGCGGATATCAATGCACAAAGCGGAGACTTATACTCAAGCGCGTTGCAGGCCGCGCTCAGGAATGGCCATATTGGCACCGTTTTTATCCTGGTTGAAAATGGCGCCGATGCCAATGCAGCTGATGCAGCAGAGATTACTCGCCAACAGGAGGATACGGACAGGAAACACGCTGGCCTTGCTCGACGATGGGCAGAGTTAAGGCGAATAGAGGTCGAGACATGGCAGAGTGAGAAGGAAATAGCGATTCGAAAGCAGAGTGCCCAACAGGAGGAGATACCGCGGAATCACGAAGAGGCGACAGCGAAGACCTTCGCGCTGGAGGCGCAAATGGCGTACCTCAGGATACGGGAAGAGGAATTAAGACGGAGAGAAGAAATAATCCTGCAGAGGATGGGGGCGATTCAGCAGAGCCTCGTCAAGAACGGCGCAGAGCTTCAGGTGTCATCCCAGAAGCTGAGGGAAATCAACGAGCAAGAACCCGAACTCAGGCGATTAGGAGCAGAAATTAATCGGAGAGCGGAAGAGGTGAGTTGGAGGAAATCACTCGCCGCCGGGAAGAAACAGAGTGGAAGTTAAGGTAGATAAGTGTTTTGCAGCACGGCGCGTGCGTATGAGCTCGTGCGATGATAGCCGACAACGAAATAACCCACAATTAAGCGCGCCGGAGATCTGTGAGCCCGAATAGGACTAGGGGTTACGCAGAAAAGAACAATATAGTGGATTCAGGATAAGGCAAATGAATGGGATATGTTGATGACCTGAGATGTGCTCAGGATATTCCGCCAACTGAAAGCCTGAAGAAGGCTTTCACAGCCCGAGCCATTGGCCAAGTCCCCAGGCGACTCAGAATCGATGGTCTGACCAAGTCTTCAACCCCATCACGAAAGCCCCAGAAATTTTTGGCCCTGGATATACGATAACGAAGCGACTCAACAGCCGAGAGAATGCGTCCGAGCAAAAGATAACTTGGGTCAAGAAAGAAAATAATTGCTGCATGAGCCACTAGTTCGTCGCCGCAAAACCGCAAGCTGTAAAGGTCAAAGCCGTATTCAAAGGGAAGAGAATATGAAGAGAGTTCATACGTATTAGACACACATGCCGTTCATTATGACCGACTTCCATCCTCGCGACACAGAATATTCTACTTCGCTGGCTACAATAAATTATAAAATGAGGAGCAATTGTCAGACGCCGACGAAACGTTGCAACCAGATCCAAAGCGAAATGATAGCACTTGTCGATATTCCACACATGGGATTTGCCTTTGCTTCTTTCACGGCCCTTTCTGCAGGCAACCTACCATAGTCATGAGAACTAACTACAGCACAAACACGCTGCGAGTGTTTGTAACCAGTCCCCCGAATGGCGACTTGAATTTGTATTATATCCCACAGGACAAGGGTGAAGCACTGCAGGGATTCGGATTGTCCGACGAGGAAAATTGAAGGTGAAGGGAAAGGGGAAGTACGTACTGAGAACTGACCAATCTATTTCCCAGAATTCCCTTCGTATGGTGAGATCTGCGGTCGAAAACTACAAGTATTCGCCCGCTAAATCGCTAAATCGAGGAAGAACCAATGGGAGATATTGCAATAGTAGCATTGACACAGGTTGGTCACTCACCAGTTAATTCGTCACGCGAGCGAATCCATCGGGATTAAGAGCAGGAATTGGGTCAGGGATAAACAGATAAGAAAGACCGTCTGAGATGCTGCCGCCCCAGCAGAAGAATGGGGTATTCACCCAGGCATAGAGACAAGTGCAGGAAGCGGGTGTGGTACACAGCTCCCTTCAATTCAGAAATGAACTTGCATGGGTACACACACGAGTAGACATTTCCTGGAGGCTTTTCCGCTGCATGCAGGTTCTGAAGGCCATTGTAACTTGAAAGCAAAGAGGATAAGCATCGAGGAACCGGCAATTCAGAAGAGTGGAGGGTTTCATAGAGACTCGATGAGTTGCCAATGGGAGAAGGGACTGAGTACGGAGCGCCAGCATTCCCAAAGCAGTGGCCGTGGCCCGTCCTTCAGGCGAACAACGGCACACGCGCGATCGTCCCGCGAGCGTTCCTCAGGCATTGGAGACTGTTTATGACCGAGCAGACCCGTGAACTCATATGCGCGTGCTCATCATCGGGTGTCACAAACGGACAGAGGGAGAACTGAAGCATCCATTCAGGAAGCGATGAGCGGGTACATGAACGTGCGGGCATGCGATGTACGGTAGTGATTACAGTCGTGACGCAACTAAAAGGCCTCATTAGTCATGCCTTCAGTATCAATTCATCCCGTGCCGTCGGATGGCGCGTGTTGCGCGGCCTAGGTGTAAGCCAAACGCAAGCGGAGGAGTCCAATGAACGAAAGAGCAGCACACCGCTGGCCTATATGAACCAAAAATATACAGCGGAGGAATTTGGGACAGCATGGGAATTAGTATTGGAGTGTATGCAATATGGAGGCAGACTCGAGCATTTAGACGCGGGAAGGTCGAAGGGATGGGGACCGGGTCGACGCTTTGAGAAGCAGAAACAGTCATAAAGTTATTTAAATGCGATACCCCATCCGCCATGGCTACTCAGCAAGACGGGGACGATTAAGACTGAGGATGTCGAGGATAAGTCCCGAATATGTCGATGTGTCGTTCACGCCGTCACCCGGACCGGTGGTATTGATACGAGGTACAAGTTTAATTAATTGTTATAGCATCTGTTTATAAGAGACTGTGGTATTGGAGCATCTAGCCCATGTGGGAAACGGAACGCAGGAGGCGCGGTGGCGCGGATGGTGTCGTTTTAAGGGAGCCAGTCCATGTTCGAGTTTGTCTGTCGTAGAGTCGGTTTCGACGGCGGCGGTGGGAGGAGAAAGAGAGGAAGATGAGACGAGACACAACGGATTGTGATTCGCCGGGTCTCCCGGACAGCCGGTAGTGGTGTTCTGGCTTTAGCTTTGGCTTTTTGGCTTGGCCTTGGCCTCGGAAAATCTCAAGCCAGGCCAGGGCTAAATTGTTGGCTTTGGCTTGGCTTCGCTTGGGGCCATGGTTTTTGGCAGGGAAATCAGTTTGGCTTTCACACCAGGGACTGCCAAATTTTGGGCTGTTGTAGGTGTAATTTTAAACTTGAAGTATCAGATTAGAAATAGGTTGAGATGAAATGAAAGGTCATTCTTATAATCTCAGCCTTAATTTGAGAACTGGGTTCAGTCCAAGCTATTCTTAATCTGATACTCCAGGTGTCAAATTGCACCTACAACCACCTAAAATTTGGCAATCTGGGATGTATACACTAGCTGGCTAGCAGCCTGTCCCTACACAATTGGGCTTGGGGGAAGATTCCAAAATTTTGGGCTGTTGTAGGTGCAATTCCTGAAGTATCAATTTAGGAATAGCTTGAATTGAATTCAGTTCTGAAATCAAACGTGAAATGATAAGAATAACCTTCTATTTCATCTCAACCTATTCCTAATTTGATACTACAGGTTTAAAATTACACCTACAACAGTCCAAAATTTGTCAATCCCCGGTGTGTTTAGCTTTAGCCTTGATGAATCCCAGGTCATGCCAAAGCTAACTCAAGCCAAAGCCAGAGAAACCCAAAGCAAAGCCAAAAAGCCATGGCTTTTTGGCCTGAGGCCAAAGCCAGAACACTAACAGCCGGCACGCCACGTGGACGTCACGCGTGGCCGAGTCCATCAACACCAACTTGTTGAGTCCAGGCGTGGAGCCAGTAGTCTCTTATAAACAGATGCTATAACATTATCAACTTGTACCTCATTTGTTATAGTTTGTCACTAACCTTGATCAAATGATCGGTGGCCTCGTTATTGCAAATCACAGAATTTTTTCGATGTTCCCAAAGCCTTGGTGATGCATATTTCGCTCTTCTGACCCAAAATTTATGTTCAAGAACATGAAGCAGGCACGTTGTCCTGCCATTGGTTGGACGGAAGGTTGAAGAAGCGCAATGCCGAACCTTGATGGTCCGGCACACGGAAAATGCCGAGATGCCAGTTTGAAGGAAAGCAGAGCATAGGGACAGTCCATCTGGAAATGGGATTTTGAGAGACTTTTTCTCTCAAAGTTTGTGGCTAGCCGCTAGAGCCGCCAGCAAAGTGAGTAGTTGAGGGAAGTAATTCAAACTCTGATGACTATATAATAACAATACCACGCATACATGATCGCACAGTTAACTACAGACAATGGAGCTGGTGAGTCTAGGGACCAGTGCATTTCTCTCTGTATGCAAGCAGAGTTCCTGCCTGGTTGTTGGAGATTGGATCCCAAGAGTGAAGCAATGGTGTGCGACAAGTACAAAGACAAGAAAGTGATTGATCATGTGATACATCAGACTGGTAATCTAATTGGATCTCGACTCTAATCCTCAACTTCCAACACTGGTTTCCTCGGTCACCAGATGACCTCAACTTGCTTCTTTTCATGTACTGGGCTATATTTATTCCCTGGAATCTTGAACGTGTTCCACTTACTCTACATTTGCCTCAGCAAGAGCAAAAAATGGAGTGGTTGCATCCCACATCCGTCTCTCAATTTAAGAGCTAAATATATAATAATTCTGGTACAATGCTTTTGGAAATAAAAATCATCCCCCACGCTCTATGCACAAGTGGGGGAGTCGAACCCCTGCTCTGCCTGATGTGCACTCTTACCACAACTCCAGATAATGGCAGTGTGTTCTGAAGAAAACCGGTGCGTTTCTTTCTCTCTTTCCCTGAGTCACTTTTCATTCATTTCCATTCTGTATATCTTAAACAACGAAATTTGGACCCTCTTCAATCCTCTTCACCCTGCTAGCTGCCTGCAGCGCAGCATCCAAATCAAATCGGGCCATGACTCTTTCTCTCCGACGCAATTTTTTTCCCCCTGATGCGGTTTATCTTCTTCGGCATGAGCAAAAAACTCTTACCATCATGTCATAACGTCTGTATCTGCCCAGTCTATCTAGGCATGCATGCCTTGCAGAACGCACCCATTTGATTCCAATTCTGCGGCTGAGTCTATGTTTTTTAAAAAGGGGATAGTGGAGGTTCATGCACCAGTGGGGAGTCGAACTCCTGCTCTGCCCAATATACCCGTTGCATAGGCTGAGTTACATGGTGGCAGCGTGCTCCAGACACGACTGGTCCGTTTATATCTTTCAATATCTTTCCTTCCATTCGCGTCCCGTTAGTATTTTCTGGTGGTGCGTAGCTCAAGCGCCTCTTTACTTTACTTTACTTTTATATTATGCTCGCAAGACTCCACGTTGCATCTCATTTACGGAGGCCAGAATTGCATGTAACTTCCCAAGTGTACCGTGACATCTGATATAGTTTCCCCCTTTCTCTCTTCTCTCTCTTTCCGCGTCATGATCATGATCATTTTCGCAGAACGCATCCAAGGAACCCGGAACAAAACTGAAAAAAAAGAAAAGGAGGCGATGTATATTGCACCAGTGGGGAGTCGGACCCAGCTCTGCCCAATATACCTCGTTGCGTGGGCCGAGCACATGGTGGCAGCGTGTCCCAGACATGATCAGCGCGTTTATATCCTTCCTTCTATATTTAAGTCTCATATGGTAAGTACGCTCCACAACACGACACACACCAGAAATTACATGCATTCAGTCAAACCGAATCTTAAACTGATGGCTAAAGAGTCAGTTTAAAATTTGGTCAAACTGAAATTCAAACCAAACTAAGTATTACTTGTTCTATCAAGATTTACTACCCAATTCGTTGGGGGCTGTTGGTTTTATCTCCATCGAGCTTACCTCGTTCTGCTTTCTCTGCCCTTTATCTCCCACATCCACAGCTTTTCCAATGCTTTTCAATCAATTCCCTATTTCGGCGACACTGCTGTGCTTTTCTTCTGGCCGAAAATTCACCAACACAACTGCAATCTGTCAAATTTGAGACGGCTTGTGCTGACGAATCCTTGCCGCTGAACCCATGTTGAAACTCTTCAGCCTCTGGATTGGGATGATTTGGGGGAACGGCTTTGTCCCGTGGCTCAACAGCCATTAACTGCAGTTGAATAATACTCAATCTGGCACATTCTTCGCACATCATCGCCGCACGGCACGGCAGCCACGTAGCCCTGTTTTCAGGTATAAAATAAGTAGGTCGCCTTTCTTACCGTATATCCCTCAATTTGCGCTCAACTCCGTGGCTACACTCAAGACTGCAACAATGCAATGCTATCGTGGATCTTTGACAAGACTAGCTGATACTCAAACCCTGCAATACTCTGTCAAGCCGCTAGTGTCTTGCCGATCAAAATTGTGCACCAACATACTCAATGTCAAGTTCAAATTCTACTCATCGGCGATCTCCGCAAATTGCGAATGTCTTTCATTTCCTGCACCAAAATTTTTTATCTTCAAACTGGAATGGCTAGCAACGTTTGAGGGTGTCTGCACTGCTCGCATTTGGACTCTCATTTGGAATCTGGTATGTTACTCAATAAATTGAGAATAAATTACTATGCCCTACTTTGTGTGTAGTGAAATACCCTCTCATATGCAATTCACTGCTCTATTGAGGCTATTCTGCATGATTCTGGTGTTTCTGCTGAAGCAAAGTGAAGGCAAATCTTGTTATCAGTTTAAATTTGGCTCCACCAAAAATCTATGTATTGGTTGAGGTTCTGGTCGAGCTGACAGCAAACCAAAACAGAATTTATCAGTTTGAGAATTTGTTGTACCGAAACTCAAACCAAAACTATATATTTTGGTATGTAAAATGGTTCAACTGATACCCCCACTGAAACATAACACATCAGTTGTGCATCAGTTGCACCAATACAAAAACCAAAATATAAGATATCAGTTTTAGAATTGGTCCAACTGAAATTTCTCATTTTAATTTGAATTTCAACACAAACCAAAACTTGAACCGAAACCACAGGTTTCGGTTTGCACTGAAATTTGGTCCACAGATGATCTGCAGACCATCTGCTGCTCATCCACGGCGCATCCACCGCTCTTCCATAGAAGGTCTGCAGAAAATCTGTGGTTCATCTGGAAAGGGTCAGGGCTTGGGTACTTTGCATACATTAAGGATAAGAAGTTCTCTGTGGATGTATGCAAAATATCCAAGCCCCGACTCCTTACAGATAACTGCAGACTGTCTGCAGACATTCTGTGGACAAGCAGTGGACATGCTGCAGATGGGCAGCGGGTGGTCTGTGGATCATCCACAGACCAGATTTCAGTATCCCCAAAACCTGTGGTTTCAGTTCAAGATTCACTGGTTGAACATATCAAGTTTTGCACTGAAAATTCTAGTAAAAGATGTTTTGAATTTTACAGCAATTTTTCACCAACAAAGTATGTAGGTGAAAAACTTGAAACATTTTTGTGACCTTTTTGAATCTTGTGAAAAATATCTGAAAAAGTGCTGAAAATGTTTTGAATTCAAAAAAGTCATGAAGAAGTTTCAAGTTTTTCACTTGGTTTTTCACTGAAAAATCACTGTAAAATTCAAAACATTTTTCACTAGTTTTTTCACCAAAAAACTTGAAATGTTCAACCAGTGATTCAGCCTGTGCCAAAATTTAAACTGAAATTAGCTGTTTCTGTTGGACTGATTCAAAAACCAATATCTTATGTTTGGTTTTGGTTTTGGCACAACTGATACCCAACTGATATGTTATGTTTTGGTAAGGGTATCAGCTGAACCATCTTACATACCAAAGTATGTAGTTTAGTTTGGGTTCCAGTTCAACAAATCCTTAAACTAATAAATTGTGTTTTGGTTTGCTGTCGGCTTGACCAAAACTTCAACCGATACATTGATTTTTGGTGAAGCCAAAATTTAAAACCAATAGCACTTGGTTTGGTTTGAATTTCGGTTCGACCAACTTTTAAACTGGCACTTTAGCCATTGGTTTAAGATTTGGTTTCACCAAATGTGGGTAATTTCCGGTTTGACACGCATCGCGTTGTGATAAGGACCATGGTGTCGCTATCGAAAGGTAATGTGTTTCAAAGGCAATGGCATTCATCCTCTAGGGGGAAGTAGAGTTGAATGATAGAGAGGAAGGTCGGTGCTTGGATCTGCTTTGGAATTGGTGGGGGAAAAGTGAAGAACAGATCAGGGAGACGGATTGTCTCCTTGGTGGTTTGTGTGTGTGATGGCCTGTTGTCAGTCAAAGAAGAATGGAGAATGAAAGAATACTTGTTCAGGCTCCCTGTACTGTGTATGGGAACCTCTTATAACGATGCCCTGTCCACTTTCCTTGGTGTGCTCTTCCCCTTAGAACCAGCACAGGACATGCAATGTGTATCGTGCCAACAAGGACACCAACGTTGTTCGAACAAGGGGCGAGACAATCTGTCTCCTCGACTGCGAATCAGCGGTTTGGAACTGGTGGCTTCTCCCCGGGCCTGTCTTCAACAGAGCTGAGCTCGCGAAAATGGTGATCCTAATCGAGGAAGCCTGGAATGGTGACACTGAGTCCGGTGTGGGAGATAAGATGCCTAAGGTGTGGGAAAATATGAGAGAGGTGGCCTGTCTCTGGCTATGAGAGCGAGGGAGAAGGGTGCATGAGGACAAGGTACGAGTACGGGGGAAGGATGGGGAGTACCCCTTTGGATTGAGTGAGACTTGATACAGTGAGTGGGGAAAACGCCCTGGAAGCTACTGACTATTCTACCTAACTGCGCTCCCTTTTATACTCTTTCAACAACTTCACATGTTTCCAGGTGCACCATGTGGCCGCAAAGCGTTTCCAGGGCACAGAAGTCCTCATGGCGAGTTCTAGGGTGCATACTTGGCAGGAGACGAGTTGTCTCCAATGGGAGACTGATCGTCTCTGGTGGGATGTGAGGTGCAGTGAGGCCAAACAACCTCGGGAGTGGTTCAGGGGCTTCAGGCACAGCCATTTGGTCGTGTTCTGGAGTGTCCGGCAGATACTGGTTCGGCGGAGACGAGTGGTCTCCCTCAGTTAGCAGGTGCGCCATGTGAAGCGCAAGCATGGTTATGGCTCAGATAGCCTGCCTCTCGTCCGTCCGCTCGGCCTCATGTGCGTGGGTAAGGTCCAGGGCTAGAGGACTCATCTTCTCGTCGTGTGGAGGAGGAGCAGAAGGCACAGGGCTGAAGGGGTGAGGAGATCCCACAGTGAGATGAGAGATATCCGTGTGTGTGGGTCGTCTTGGTGCAGAACAGCTAGGAACGAGGCTTCCGGTGCTGCTGAGGAAGGTGCAGGGGGTCCGTTCAGTGGGGAGACCATCATTCTCGTTGCGAAACTAGTTCCGGCAACGTGGTTTCCCGATTTGGAAGGTACTCGTCTCGGACTCCGGTTGTGATTGCCATATTCGAGAGCCGCTTGGAGGGGCCATGAGACAACGAGCAGTGCGTAGCATGCTTGGAGACCTCACAGCGTCCCACCCACATACTGCTCTCTTCTCTGCGCCTCGTATTATCTGCAGAATCAAATGACCAAAAATTCAGTTTTGAAAAAATTGCGGGGTCCCACTCAAGGCAGGCACTTCCCCATAGGTGAATCTCAAACCGGCACATTTCATGCCATAACTCCTATAATAGCATATCCAAGCAAATCTGCCCCCATTCTGTCAGTCTGTCCATGCATGCATGCCCATTCGATTCCGCTGCTGAGTCTGGGGAAAAAGGTGGCACAGGTCCATGCACCGGTGCGATGGGAGTCGAACCCAGCTCTGCTCAATATACCTGTTGCATGAACCAACTATATAGACATCATAGCAGCATCAGCGTCACCGGACGCGATTGGTATGTTTGCATTTACATTTTTCAAAATCCTTCCTGCTATTTGCATTGGGTCTCTTAGGTTTTACTTACTATGGTCAGGTCTTTTCTGGTACGTACGTACCCGAGATGTCTCCACTGCCAGACAGACAATCACACAAAACACAGGGAATTGCATCCCGCCCACGCCCTTCTCTCCTTCTCTGCGTCTCGTATAATTCAAACAACTCATGACAGAGTCAAATGACCAAAAGGGAAATCAAAAAAATCAATTGTGGGGTCCCGGTCAACATGGTCTATGGCTATAGCGGTCCAAGTGTACATCTGATTCCACACAATAAAAATCGGTGATTTCGGGCTTACCCCACAGATAGGCGGTTTGACGTCCTCCGTGCTAAAGAATCACACGATTAACTTGCGGGGAAATCAGACTGATCCCGGCATAAGAGTGAAGTTGTGTCCCGCTTAAACACCGACTTGATGCCCGCCCCTTTTTCAGTCCCGCCCAAAAGCTTTTCTTCTAAAGTCTCGAAACAATTCAGGTAGGTAAGTTCATGAATGCAGAGTGACTATCAATTTAGTGAAAAGCACAATGTACAGTGTGTGTGGTATACTGTACTGGCCTGTAGGGAGGCGACGGTCACGGTCACGGCATGCCCACCGCGTCGCCGCCGTCCAAGGCGCGTCACGGTCACAGAAGCCCCGTCGCCAAGAAGGTGGCGTGACATTCAGGAAATTTTCTGAAATCTTCTCCCAGAAAATTCTCCCAAAGTTTTTTTGCCTATTTTACATCTCCTGAGGACTGTATTATGTTAGTATTATGGCTCTAAATGGCCTGAAATCACTCTGGGGGCTTTCCTTTTCTGCAATGGGCGCCCAAATTGGCAATGGTCACAGTCCCCTTGGCTCTGTCGTGTCGCCCCCAGTCGCTGGGCCATGTCACAGTCAGCCAGCCGTCGCCTCCCTACAGGCCGGTACAGTAATCGAACACCATTTCGACTTTGTCTGGAGAAGGAGAGCATCGGAAGCTCCGGAGGTAAGGGGTAAACTTGCTTGGCAATCAAGGATTGACTTGTATAGTTCTTAATCTTCATATGCTGTCGAAGGTTGATTTTAGGCCTCCTCGGCCTTTTCGGGGATGTTTAAATTGAGATGGCTCCTGACGATTACCCACGCAAACTTATTTATTTATGACCCTAGATCGTCACACAATAGCTCAGGGAGCACTCCAAAGTCTGGTAGTGTGTCTCATTAATTTCACTGTCGTTTACCGGATCTCCTCTGCGGAAAGGATTTTGCTTGGGCCACTATGAATCATGATGACCAAATAGTGAGTTATCGGTGATCAATTTGTTCCAGTTCTACCTGCATATATTAGTGTCCCGACGAGTATTGGCAGTGTACGATCGGCACGCTTTCCCCATCCTCATTGCATCTCACTTGCCTTGTCTTTTGTCCGGCCCAAGCGCCGCATTTTTTTATTTTATATACTCGCAAGACTCCGAGTTCCACCCTTGGGTTATCTCTCATTTACTGACATTTTCAAGATGCCAAATGCCGGGATTACCTTCCCAAGTGTTTTGCACTGCAATTCCAATCCATGCACTCTCGTTTGTCGTCTCACTGGCACAAACGAGCCAACAAACGGGGATTAACTCAATATGCCATGCACCAGTGGGTAAATTAATCGATGCACCAATGGAGATCAAAAACTTCCAGTGAAGCGCTAGGCATTACCCGCAAAACCCGCCCAAAGACGGCCGTATTTGTTAGAATATTTGGCTGCTTACCTAGCAAGCTGAATATGGGTTCCTAGTCACGGAACCGAAGTTCAGCTGTTCGCAGCTGGACAGCGAGTAATAACTCGCACCTGTATGTACCTGACTAGATATGACTTGTAGTTTACTGACTCGTAGATGTTTGACTCGTATTCCTGACTCCGTATGACTCAATCTCGTAGTATAAAATTCCATGTAGTAGACACTTACCTAACTATCTTACCATTGTTTTCCCACAAATCGTTCCTACATTCTGAAAGGTTATGGGCCCCGGGCCCGCCCGCGTATAATAACCATCAGAACGATCTCAGAAAACAACTCGTACGCAATCTTAACTCACCATAAAGCGCTAAACTTGTCATTATGTCTACCTCGACCAAATACTCTTTCCTCGACTGTGAAGCTTGGCGAGTACTTCGCCAAGCTGCCGGCTTGTAAAGCCGATGGGACCAATTGGGTCTTATTTCACAACAGGTTCTTGTTTGCGATTGACGCAGCTGGTCTTAGCAACCATTTTGAGGATGCCGTGACCTCTGCCGAACCTGTTGTACCGGTGTTCGCTTATCCGCAGCAGCCGACTGCTGACAAGATCAAGGTGCATGATGCCTATATGGCGTGCCAGAGGTTCTGGAGGAGTGAGCAGACTGTTATCAAGCAAGGCCTAGCCACTGTGATCCCAGACTCACTTTTCTTGAAAATTAAGAGTGAGAAAACAGCCTTGTCTATGTGGGACAAATTGAAACGTGAGTACAAGTGCAAATCACAGATGGTCACCGTTGATCTGCGCCGCAAACTGCAAGATGAGCAATGTGCAAATGGAGGTGACGTGAAGACGCACCTCATGAAGCTCCAGACAATCAGGGAAGACTTGATCGCGATGGGTGCAGACCCTGGAGACAAAGAGTTTGTTGCAATTGTCCTCGGATCGCTCCCAAATATTGGGAGACATACCTTTCAGCGCTCACAGGTGCAGCGTCACTTCTCAGACAAAGCCTAGACCCTGACACGGTGCTACAAGGCATCAGTGATGAGGCAGATAGAAAAGCTGCCAGAAAGGGGAAAAAGCGAACCGGAAGCCGCGTTCTATGGGAACAGTGGCAATAAAGGTCCGAAGAAGAGTATGCAATGTTTCAATTGCAAGAAGAAAGGTCACATGGCTAAGGATGGACACGGGTCATGGGTACACTCGCGGGTTTGTACCCGCGGGTGTGGGCGGGTATGGGTACAGGTCGCAATTTCAGACCCGTGCTCAACCTGCATACCCGACCCGTGTACCCGCGGGTTTTTTAGCGGTGTATTTTGGCTTTTTTTCTTCACATTCCTCTGTTTTCTTGCTCGCCATTGGCTCTCTGGTCATCAGTAGACTCATTACACATCTCATACTCATCCAATTTTCTGCTTGCTTGCTGACCCACCATCTCAAACATGGCTCAAATTTTATTAATATCGGTCTCGTGGTTGTTCGGGTGCCTTCCACCCCGGGCAAATTATCCAATTTCTGTTGCTCTCACCGTGAATTTGCAGCCTGGACAAAGGAACTGTAACAGTAGGTCGAATCAAATACCATTAAGCTGGAATTTTGCGGGTATACCTAACGGATTTGGGGACCCGTGGGTACCCGTACGGGTTTTAGACCCAACCCGTGCACGGGTACGGTTTTTGTGGGTCTGGGTACGGGTAGGCCCAAAGGTACCCATGTCCATCCTTACACATGGCTTGAGATTGTTGGGCCAAGGGTGGCGGGAAAGAAGGCCAGAACCCGCACCATAAACCAAAGGACAGAGCTCATACTCTAAGGCTGAGAAAGAATTCGATGCTGCTTGGACAGCAACAGGATAGCCAGAAGACTTTGTCGAGTTTGATGAACTTGATGAAGAAGAAGAGGATGAGTTCAATTGTGCATCAAATGATGAATATGCAGATATGCCGCCCCTCATGGACGTGTCGGACAGCGATGACGAAGCTGATTCAGACAGCGATGAAGATCCTGAAGTGAGCAAAGCAGATGAACCAATTGAAAGAATATCACTCACCTCGGCTACTATACTTGCAGCTGTAGCTATGACTGAGCCAGAATATGAATTAGAAATATATGATTCTGGTGCGACTCAGCACATGACTCGTCACGAGATCGACTATCCAACTTCCAGAGCATTCAGCCTCAAAAGATTGTTGCCGTGGACAACCAGAACTTCATGGAAAAGGGGATATGTATATTGAGGTTCCTAATGGAAATAAGTCGACCCGAGTTCTAGTAAAAGATATATTGTATGCACCTAGTATGGGCGTAACTTTGCTCTCGATTGGACAGATAACCAAGGCCGGGTATTCCCTACATTTCAGAAGGACTGGATGTAAGATATTCGATGTGAAAGATAGATGCATCGGAAAAATACCATTTGCTCACAGTGTATTTTGTGTCGAGAACCCATTGCTGGAATCATCGCCGCCGCCGCTTCAAGATTATTCAGCTGAGGTGGGCCCATTAGTTGCAACTCTGGATGAATTACACTGGCTCCTGGGACACTTACCCAAGGAGGCAGCTCGGAAACTGGTCAAAAATGAGATTGTTGACGGCTTAGAAGTTGATGAAACAGGACCAAGTTCAGGTAAGGAATGCGAATCATGCCTGCATGACAGGATGACGCGAAAGGCGATCTCGAAGCCAGCTGAGCACGAGGCAACCGGTGAAGTCGGCGATGAAGTACATACCGATGTGTGGGGACCAGCAAGTGTCGAAACTCCACAACATAATAGATATTATGTGTCATTCACAGACGAGTCATCGCGTTACAGCGTGGTGATCTTGATGCACTCAAAAGATCAGACATTTGAGGCATTTAAAGCACTCATGGCTCGCTGGGAACGGAAATATAGGATTAAAATTAAAATCCTACACTCGGACAATGGAGGTGAATACAAAAGTGGAGAATTCAATGAATACCTTCAGAAGAACGGTATTCAACGCCGCCTGACAGTCCACCACACCCTAGAACACAACGGTGTGGCAGAACGCCCGAATCGCACATTACTTGAGAAAGTGCGCACAATGTTGCATGCCGCAAATTTACCTCGAAATCTTTGGGGTGAGGCACTTAAACACGCTATATGGTTAAAGAACCGTACCTCCACAAAAAGCTCTGGGTGGACAGACGTCTTATGAGGCTTTCCACAAGAGCAAACCTGACTTGCGGCACATATACAAATGGGGCTGCAAAGTCTGGGTCCATACTGACAACGGGAAAATTACTGGACGAGTTCGAGAAGGCAGATGGCTTGGTCTTGATGAGGATTCAATAGATGGCCACAGAATCTATGATCCTGAGAAGCGGACAATACGCGTCGAGCGAAGCGTGATATTTCCCGAAGCAAAGCAAAGCGGCGGGATCCACAAAGTATTGAATGAAGGGGAGAGTGCAGAAGTTAGCAAAGAAAAATCCACAAATATCATTCAATATGCACCTAGTCAAGGAAATACGGAGCCGACAATGGTACCGCTCCTTGAGTCACCGCTCATGACTCCTCCCGCAACTCCTAGCCCAAATAGAATTAAGACCCCAAAATCACCAGAGACAGTTGCACCCCGTGACGAGTAAAATTGACATGAGCAACATTTTGGAAGGCGGAAGAACACGTCATTCTGCCCATACAGCACAAACACAAGGCGAAGAAGCAGGGACTTGAAGTCTCCTAGCGAACACAGAGTTCGCATTTGCCGGTATAGGTGATATGTTGGACTCTCCAACGGTTGAGGGAGCCATGAAGCGAGATGATTGGCTGCTCTTCAAGCAGGCCATGGATGTGGAGATGGAAGCGACGAAGCGGACGGGTACTTTCGGTGACAGATTGGTTTCCAGGCCTCCGGGCCGGAATGTTGTTGGATCAAAATGGGCATTGAGAATCAAGCGCAAGGCGAATGGCGAAATTGACAAATACAAAGCCAGACTTGTTGCAAAAAGGATTCACCCAAGTTCAAGGAGTGGATTATTATGAGACTTACTCACCCACTGCTAAATTATCTTCACTCCGAACAATTTTATCGATTGCCGCACGCTACAACTGGGACATCAAAGTGTTTGATTATTCGGCTGCATATCTAAACGGCGAATTTTCAGCCAGCGAGGAAATTTTTATGGAGCAGCCTCCGCACTATACAAATGGTAACCCCAGTGAAGTAGTTAGACTGGCTTGAACCATCTATGGGCTGAAACAATCGAGCCGCAAGTGGTACGAAAAGCTCACCGGGGATCTCAGCAAACTTGGGATCTATCCTCTGCACTCAGACCATGCTGTCTATCGTGTCGTTTGAGGCAACAGATTTGCAATCATGGCAATTCATATAGATGACAGCACAATCGCAGGGAACCCACCCGAGCTGATTGATGGAGTCCAAGAGGAAATCGCACGCATGTTCAAGATTACCAAGCTGGGAGATATCAGCTGGTTGTTGGGCATGGAAGTGAAGCGAGACAGAGAGAAGTGCACTTTAGCATTGTCTCAAACAACTTATATTGATTCACTCCTTCGTAAATTCAACATGGAAAATTGCAAGGCAGTTTCCGTACCTCTTGATCCCACAGTGCAACTCACTTGTGAACAATGTCCCAAGAAGGAAGGAGAAATTCTTGAGATGAAGAATATTCCATACCAAGAATTAATCGGTGGACTAGTATGGCTTGCAACAGCAACTAGACCAGATTTGGCAGTTACTGTATGCGTGTTGTCCCGCTTTGTTGATAATCCGGGACAAGCACATTGGAACGCAGCTAAATGAGTACTTCAATACCTGAAAGGCACACGGACACATGCACTCACCTATGGTGCATCTGAAACATCTCTTGACTTGCAGATCTTCGCAGATGCTGATGGCATGTCGTTGGGAAACCACAAAGCCGTGTCCGGATATGTGTTGAACATGAACGGAGCCACAATATCATGGGCTTCGAAACAGCAAGAAATAATCTCACTTTCAACCACAGAAGCAGAATATATTGTACTCACCTATACTGCCAAAGAGGCAATTTGGTTCCGTGCGTTCATTGCTGAATCATTCGGTCCCATCACTTTCCCCTCGGTTATCTATAGAGTAATGATAATCAGTCTGCGATTGCACTTGCACATGCAGAACTTGGACAATTCCATGCACGTACCAAGCACATTGATATTAGGTACCACTTCATCCGATCGAAGATTGAAGATGGCACTCTCGAAGTGATTTATTGTCCAACTTCTGAAATGATAGCCGACGTACTTACCAAGGCCCTCGCCGCTTTCAAGTTCAAACCGTTGATTGCTGCGATGGGATTAATTTCGGCTTGACGGGGAGTGTTGGAATATTTGGCTGCTTACCTAGCAAGCCGAATATGGGTTCCTAGTCACGGAACCGAAGTTCAGCTGTTCGCAGCCGGACAGCGAGTAATAACTCGCACCTGTACGTACCTGACTAGACATGACTTGTAGTTTACTGACTCGTAGATGTTTGACTCATATTCCTGACTCCGTATGACTCAATCTTGTAGTATAAAATTCCATGTAGTAGACACTTACCTAACTATCTTACCGTTGTTTTCCCCCAAATCGTTCCTACGTTCTGAAAGTATTTTCGGACGAGAATTGACCAGACGGTACGAGGCAGTAACGGTTTTTACGGCCCGTTTTCCCCTAAATTTACGGGACGGTTTCATGCCCTAGCCTAGACCCGGCGCCTTTCAAGATGGTCCGAGAGTCATCTATGAGTGCCTCCTGGAGACGGGCACAGGTAAGCGGCTATGAGTGTCTAGCCACCTATAGCTAGACACCCAGCGTCTAGCCGCCTAGATGCGCGCGGCCGTCTAGGAGCGTTGAGGTGGCTAGACGTCATCCAAGGAACTAGGTTTAAGGGAAAGTTGAACGCAGTGAGTATCCGTATCAGATGAGATGTAGCCTTCTGATGCACAAAGGTATCAACAAGTTCTAAAGTAATTGAAACTCGACTCGTCCATGCCGATGCAAAAGCAGAAAGTATGTATAATATGAAAAACAAAGGTGATAGCACAAGATGAGAAACAATCTGTGTGGCCGTGGCAATATAGCTCCTGCACACAGTATTTTGACGAAAGACACCAAGAGGAGGCTAGTCACGGATCCAGCGGAAAATAGCGCCACCCGAGTTGACTCCCCAAACCACGCCATCGGCACCCGCACCAATATCAACCAGGCCACCAGCGATCTGAACGAAGGGGTTGCTGTCATCACCGCTGTAACTAAAGATGCTGCCACCAGCATTGACCCCCCATACATTGGTTTTTATCCCAGCAGCGATCGCAGTGAGGCCACCGGAAATTTGGACCCAGTGATTGGGATCTCCTTGATCACCGGTATAGCGAAAGATGTTGCCAGCGGAGTTGACCCCCCAAACCGTGCCATCCGCACCCGCCCCAATGTCGGTCAGGGAACCAGGGATTTGGACCCAGGGGTTGCTGTCATCACCGGTGTAGCGAAAGATGCTGCCGCCAGCATTGACTCCCCAGACATTTGTGCGCGATCCAGCGGAGATTCGTGTGAGTCCGCCGGAAATTTGGATCCAGTGATTGGGATCTCCTTGATCCCCGGTATAGCGAAAGATGTTGCCAGCGGAGTTGACCCCCCAAACCGTGCCATCCGCACCCGCCCCAATGTCAGTTAGAGCACCAGGAATTTGGCGCCAGGGATTGCTGTCATCACCGGTGTATCGAAAGATGTTGCCACCAGCGTTGACTCCCCAGACGTTGGAGACCGATCCAGCAGAGATTCGTGTGAGACCACCAGGGATTTGTTTCCAACTTGCCATTGCGAGCGGCAATAAACTCGATAAAACAAAGACCTCAGTGCCGTGAAAGAGCAATAATAGTCGGTGAGATCTACCTGATAAAGCACAGGGTAGATAAGATTTGTTTCCAAGGCATTGCGAGCCGGTGATAAACTCGATAAAACAAAGAACAAAGACCTCAGTGCCGTGAACGAGCAATAGTAGTCGGTGAGATTTACCTGATAAAGCACAGACTAAATAAATGTAAGCACGGGATACTCATGAGTCCAATTGTGTACGTACCACTGTGAACGATCACGAGTGATGAGAGTGGGGTGAGGGGGTGAAGGATATCTGCCTGCACTGCTAGTTTATATAGTGCGGACAGAGGTGTAATAGGCGTCCGCTTCATCGCCGAACGGGCAGTAAGCGTTAAACATTAGACGTTGACAGCTGACACGACTGGTTAATTGGCAGCGATTTAGTCATCATCGTGACATCTGGCAATTGCTGATTGGCGATTTTGTAGAATAGAAGCATCACAGCCAGTCTGGGTGTATCTGGGTCTCGTAGTTCTATGGGTCTGCGTGAAAATTGCCATCACAGAATGACTTTAATTGGCAGCGGTCCTGCCATACCGCCTATGACCACGACTTGATCACGACATGTTCTTGGCGATAGTTCCTGGTGATATCCTTAGATCCTATGAAATTAGAGTCTTGGACATCCAAGCGACAGAGAATCGCCGCAAAGAGATTCCTGTGTCAAAATTGTTAGTATTTACATTGGGAAAGCAACTAATAGATGTTTCCTCATAAGTAATCACCGCTTGCGGAATTTGTAGCGTGCTGTTGAACAAATGGTCAATGCTGGCGTAGATGTCAATCCGTCCATATATACAATAGAAACCAGGGCTGGATTGATGATTCTTGGGCAGCAAAGATTGACTGCCCTCGTTTTCGTACCTTCCTTTCAAAATTCTGACAAGTCTGTGCCTGATACTGATCCTCGGTTCTCTACGCGCTCCTTGACCTGACTTAACCTGAAGCCGACCTGAAGCCGACGATTTAGAAGCAGCTGTCTGAGGATAATACTTCCATTGCACGATTTTATTGAATAGTTCAGCCATGAGAGGAAGCAGCGTGAACATCGTCACGTCGTAAAAATTATTGAGGCAGAGAATGCTGTGCATGCTTTGGACAATATCCAGTTGCATTAAGTTAATTTCTCATTCTTTGGGCTCAAAAAAGGAAACAGTGTTGGGAGGGAGTGAGCTTACATGTTCCCGTAGATCACACGTGAGACATATCTGGCTTTCCGAGTACGTTCACACCGCAAGCGCTACAAGCCTCGGCAAGCGTCTCCTGAGATGGGGCTGCTCTATAGTAATTGAATGTGTTCAGAATATTCTGGATAGGATTCGCATAAGAGCTCGCTTCACTTGCTGCGCTCATGGGGAGTGGGAAGATGTGGGTCCCCCAATGTCTGCTTTTAGGATTCAGACATGAGCGCGCTTTGCGTGCTGCACTCACAGGATGCAGAAAGCAAATGAATGTAGTACTCAAAGAGTGGAGTTCTAATCCAGGCCTGAGCACTTCATGCGCTGCACTTGCAGATTTCTGGTTAGAATTCAGACGCGCGCTCCGCGCTCACGAGTAGCGGGAATTGATGCCAAATTTCTAGTTTGAACTCGCCGTCTAGAGCGCAATTGTTTGCTCGAAACATTAGAGACGTTGCGCAAAGCCGCATGCGGCTTTTTCAGTGCGCAAACTCACCGCATGTGGCTTTTTTTTTCTTTGCTCTGGTGGTCAAAAGAGGCTATTTGAGAGTCCCAGTGATGCTCTGGAGCAAAAAAAGGATATTCCCGCGTGCAGCTTTTGCACAACCTCTCTATTGCAACTTGGCAGTGACTGGTAGAAACATTCTCGTGCAGACAAATAGTAGAAATGTGATTGATCTCGGACGCTCCGTCGTTGATGCGTAAACTAGGCCACGATCGCCGACATCAAGGGCACCAGGACAGACTGACAGAAGGACCAAATGCAAGAAATATCACGGACATAAGGTATTTACCGAATGGAGATTTGGAACCTGATTGGTAACAGGAATATATGTACACCCATAATGGAAACCAGGGCTGGGATTGATGATTCTTGGGCAGCAAAGATTGACTGCCCTCGTTTTCTCATCTTCCTTTCAAAATTCTGGCAGGTCTGTACCTGATGTTGATCCTCGGTTTTCTCCGCGCCGCTTGACCTGACTTACCGGAAGCCGAGATGAAGCCGACGATTTAGAAGCAGGTTTGCGTCAAGAAGTTGAGCAAGGTGGGTCTATATGCATCTACACCATAGAGGTATCTAGACTTACGTAGCCGACCAGTAGCCGATGCGTAGATGGACCGTGTCTACACGATGAGGCCAGACATAGCTGGATGTAGAATTAGCTCGCCACAGGTCCTGGCATACATGTAGGTAGCTGGATGTAGCTGAACCTTGCTGCATGTTGTTGCAGGTAGAATTAGGTAGACAGGGGTCGGTCTATGTGGGGTGGGAACGCAGTGAAAAGGTAAGCTCAGTTGATTAGATTAACAGGTCGACTGATTAACCGTACTATTAAGATTTACTGCCCAATTCGTTGGGGAGTGTTGGGTTCTATCTCCTTCGACCTCGCCCCATCATGCAACCTCTGCTGCTCAGCTCAAACCTCAACGGCTTCATTCACGGTCATTCTCCCACAGACTCGCCGTTTTGGAACCATCGCTGTGTTTTTCATTTTTCCGGAATCTCGCAGGTGGGACTGCAATCTGTCAAATTCAAGACGGCTGAAGCTAACAAAACCTTGCCGCGGTACCTTGCGTAGGGCACACACCCGAATTCTTGAACTGCGGCTTTCGGAAATGAATCCAAACACAGGTGACTTGGTGTTGCAGCCACATTTCGTGGCTTCACAGCCTTCAACTGCTGTTGAAAATCATGATCCCCCATTCAGAACATTCCTTCCAGCTCAGCATAGCACTTGCGTAGTACGGCACGAAGTTCTTCGAACTGCGGCCACATATGTGATCTATCCGATATAAAACCAGGGGTTCCGGCCACCTGATACAGTCAAATCCTCTCGCCTTTCGATGACTTCCATCAATAACATCTCGCTTGCTCAGGCTTTGTCAGTGTCTTGCCTGTTCCTCAAGCCCTCAAGGCCCCCAAAGTCTCTTCAAACAAACCTCGTATTCTGTGCCCCCGAATCCCGCCAAACATCTCATTTTTCTCGCAAACTGAGCTGATTTCCTGACCATACACCTGGGTTCAATTCTTGCCTCCTGCCGTGCCGTTGCCTGGATCAAACTTATCACACCACAATTGGATTTCTTTGGAGAGCCTCAATGTCACTTGCTAGTGGCGATCCATTGAAACATCGCAATAAAGTCAGCAAGTCATGCATTTTTGTCTGAACCCATGGTAGCTTGGAGGTCCTATGTGCCTGGCTTCTTTTCGATTACTGGGTGGGAATAACAGTCCTTGATTCTCCTGGTGGTGAGCAAATTTCTTATTTCTGTCTTCAACTCTTTACCTATTGCCACATGTGCGAGACTTTCTATGTTTGACTTTGTGTAAATTTTATTCATGCTCTTCTTTGCCTTTTGTCGCCCCACGAGGTTACTTACACTGCCGAAGCGAAGCAAAGGCACTTCTTGTATATCATTGAATTTTAGATGGCCAAGATAAAATTACAAATATTGTACACCACAGATATACTAATGATACAGAATGTACGACATTTAATATATGATATACAAGGAACCATTAGCTATGAACATTGAAAACCAAACTACTAGATATGTATGTGTAGGATTAGATCAAATGGAAAATCTTGTCTTGTGCACGGGTAAAGGCAACTGGAGCAAGAACACGATAGAGTATTCAATCTGTGCACACAGACAGGCTCAAAGATAGCATATACTTTGTTCTGAACCTTTTTCACACCACTTTACAAGACTGAGCGGCAGTTTTTGATGAAGTGTAGCAACTGTTGCAGGACCTTCTAAAGGGCATACTAGTACTGTCGAATCTTTCGCCTTCACACCTACTGGCAAGAAATTTGCTCCACTCCACCCCCTCCTGCTTCCAAACAGGTTAAATCTCCACAGACTAATATGCTGGGGCATACACGGTGGGGCCCACCACCTCCCCCGGAACCAAGGTGCGAAAGTGGAGCGAGATGGCTTTGGTGTCAGCATCGGCATTGCTGCGAGCAGCCCTTCAAGCTTTATTGGCATGGGCTTGTTGGACACCATGCACACTGTTGCCAGTATCTTCTTTGTCTGAGTCACCGCCGTCATCAGCAAAACAGAACACCTCTGGCTGATCTGGCATCAGACCAACCAAATGCGCCATGCCACCAGAATCGCATCTGGCGGCATAATGACATGCCAGACATAAGACTCATTTCTGGTGCCAGAAGTTCATCAGAACATCCATTATGCCACCAGGTATCCATTGACAATATGAAAATAAAACACAGAATGTAATATATTCATGAGAGGTACTTAATACATTAGTGTTGCTGCAACTCGCGACTCCAGCCCCTCAAGTCAACTTGAGGTCATCGACTTGAGTCGAGTCAAGTCAAGTCACTGTTGTGGCTTGGTCCGACTTTGGAGTCTAGGCAAGTTGACTTCCTCAACCTCGGATCGACTTGGATTCGTTTGAGTTGGTAGGGATTCAAATTGGGTCGTAGGTACTCAGGAACAGAGCTGCATCAATACCTAGAATGTAGAAAACCTCAAAAAACAAAAAATAACCCTGGTCAAATTTCTGGTCTTGGGTGATATACTTTCGAGATATTACAAAAGGTGTTGTCAGTCTTGTGCCAGTTCATTGAAATCCAAAGAAATTCCATCTTTCAGAGTTTGTCAAATGGAACCTCTATGCATGACAAGAAAGACAAATATTGCACCACCATATCCCTCTGAGGTAAACCCAACCTCAATTGACCCTTTCTATGTTGCCAGGAGCCTCAAAAATACACAAAATTCCAACTCCATTTACTTGAGTTGACTTGAGTCAACTTCGAGTGACTCGGAGGGACAAAGTCAAGTCGAGTCGAGTTGAACCTTGTTTAAAGTTGACTTCGCGAGTCATGACTCGACTTTTTGAGTCGTGACAACACTATAATACAGCGACCAAAGAGGCGGTAAATACAGTGAGAGGACAGGATAAGACATACACATACCTCCAAGTTTTGTCCTTGTCCTTTCCTACCATGGTACGTTTCCTCTCCAAGTCCTCGTTATCATATATGCAAGAGGTCCTTGATGTCTTGAAGATTGAGGTTTTGAAGCTTAGGGTCGTAAAGCTCAAGGCATTGAAGGTTGGAGCTGATATTCCAAAGCTTGAAGCCTTGAAGCTTGAAGCTTTGAGGCCTTGAGGCTTTGAGGTCTTGTAGCTTGATGATCTTAACGGAAGAGAGTACAACAGGCAGAGGGCAACTTTTGAGGACCAAGAATGACAGTCACAGGGTGACTTTGGGGGGCCTTGAAGGATTGAAAACTCGGACTGCAGAGCAAAGGGGGGCACGGGAGAGGCTGGACGAGAGAGGGCGAAAGGAATGGTGGTGGGAGGAAGAGAAAGTTCCCATCAAAATCAACCATCAAGATGAAACACATGTCTGCGCACGGACCTGATGCATTGACCATGCCCACCGACATTTCTCAAATCACTGCAAAATCATGACGACTGGCTCAGTTAAATGATTTGATCGCTATCCAGTGCTTTCCACGCCATTTTTTTCACTCCAACAGCCTTGAGTCAGTTTCGGATTAGTTATGGGGGCACGCGTCTTTGTCAATCTCTTGACCAGTGTTCACAGCTCAACACCGGATCATACATTCTTCAAGGCTTTCAAGTTGGCCAAGTAGATTAACCCACTAAGAAAACAAATATACCTGCATCTGCAGCCCAATCCTAACAACAATACAAAATGTCAGAATGTCGGAAACTGGCAGAATCAGAAAATCTGACGCTTTCTAGGCCATCTGGCTGGCATGGCAGCCATATCAGCCATACTATTCAGATGCAGCCAGAGTGTGCCATATGTGCCAGAGAATTTTTGTTTTGCTGAAGGTTATTGAGATTGGGATTTGATGCGCCAGGTAAGACAGCTATGGCGGTCAAAATGCACATTTATTCTGCCGCAACTTTTTTTTTGAAAATTGACCTCTTTTGAGTTTTTTTTCAGTGATTTGACGTCTGTGCCGCAAGTTTCGAGTTTTGTGAGCCTTCTGAAAAAAGTTGCGGCCGACATCAACTTGCCGCAACTTTTTTTTTCAAGGCGCCGCAACTTTTTTTTTTCGAGGAGGTTCCGCAACTTTTTTTTTTTTTTGCAAAAAAGTTTTTTTGGGTCAAATATATTATTTTTATGCTCTCTTCCATGTACCATGGTTCGATAAGCATGGTAATGTGTCCATTTGTAAGAACCTCAGATCACATCAATCCCGCCTCCAACTACTAGGTTCCAAATTTGGAAAGTCATCCGAATGCTGGGTTTAATTCAACATGCACTGGTTGAACATTTCAAGTTTTTCAGTGAAAATTCTAGTGAAAAATGTTTTGAATTTTACAGCAATTTTTCAGTGAAAAACCAAGTGAAAAACTTGAAACTTTTTAATGACATTTTTGAACTTCAAAACTTTTTCACCACTTTTTCACAAATTTTTCACAAGGTTCAAAAAATTCACAAAGATGTTTCAAGTTTTTCACCTGGTTTTTCACTGAAAAATTGCTGTAAAATTCAAAACATTTTTCACCAAAATTTTCAGTGAAAAACTTGAAATGTTCAGCCAGTGATGCGAGCAGCGTATATGAACTAGACCTGAAAAAATGAGTGCTTGTTGGGTGCTAAGTGCTTCTACCAATTAAAGTAAGGTGAATTAAGCAATTGTCAGAACTTTTTGTGTAATGAAAGGTTGGACAGACGCATGTCTAATTATGTATTCAGTTAGAAATGACAGTAGATATATTGGAAGGGAAGAATAGGGCTCTATTCTAAAATAGTTTTGGCAGATCCATCATTCAAGTTAAGTGCAGCGCAGAACGGCGCCCCAGTTTGCAATGCCATTGACCTCGCAATTACCAGATCAATCTTTTCCCCCTCACGCTGCAACCATCCCTTGCCTCACAATCACGTTACCAATAAATCTTGACACAACTTGCAGAGGTCTTTAATGTATTATTGGCAAAGATTGTTCAAGAGTTCCAGACAACTGTTGGGCTGTCTGGATGATGGATAAATCGTGGGACGTTCTCCCACCACTCACGAGCCCATGTAACCCCACAATATGGTTCTGTGATGCGGTCTTTGTGAGTGAAAATGGAGGAATAGTGAAGAAAACACCAGATCATATATGCTGCTGCTCACATGTTGAATTTACAAGAAGTAAACTCAGCATTCGGAAACTAGTAGTTGGAGGCGAGGCTGATGTGATTCGAGGTTGTTACAAATGGACACATTACCATGCTTATCGAACCATGGTACATGAAAGAGAGCATAAAAACAATCTATTTGACCCAAAAAAACTTTTTGCAAAAAAAAAAAAAGTTGCGGCAAGTTAATGTCGGCCGCAACTTTTTTCAGAAGGCTCACAAAACTCAAAACTTGCGGCACAGACGTCAAATCACTGAAAAAAAACTCAAAAGAGGTCAATTTTCAAAAAAAAGTTGCAGCAGAATAAATGTGCATTTTGACCGCCATAGACAGCGGACTCCGGGACGCAAGAACCGAAGATGGCGCAGAGGGTATCATTCCAAGTGAGCTGGTCCATACTCAAGTCTACTTAGCGTAGAGTCGGCGGCGTCGGCAGTGGGGAGGAGGAGGAGAGGAAAATGAGACTAGACACGTCCGAGTCCGAGTCGCCGACTGACACGATGGAGCGCGACTCGCCGGATCTCGGATAGCCGGCACGCCACGTGGACATCTCACGCTTTGCCGAGCCCATCAGCACCGGCCAGCGTGCTCGTTGTCATCTATGGGGGTGGTTTTAGGCTGCCTTGTGCAGCATGTAATGTGTTTAGAATACAATCAAGTTTCGGGCAAATCCCCATTAATAATAAGGTTGTTCACACCTGGCCTTTTTCGCGCCCTTTTTCCGCTCTTTTTGCCAATCTCTTTAGTTTTTTGCCCAGTTTTTTCCCTTTTTCAATTAGAAGTACAAAAAGGGTAGAACAACGAAAAAAACGGAGTCCTACATGCAATTCTGGGGAAAATGAGTAAAAAAAAGGGCGTGAAAAAGGCCAGGTGTGAACAACCTAGCTCAAGCTCCCTTTTTTTCCACCCTTTTTCCACCCTTTTTTGCTCCTTTTTTTCCATTTCATGCAGCCTAGATGCTCTTATTGTTCTTCAAAAGGTCTAATACCAACTTGGATGCTCAAAAAGCACTGGGATGAAAATTTCTGGATGTTATAGCTATCTACCAAACATGAAAAAGGGAGTAAAAAGGGCGCAAAAAGGGTGCAAAAAGGGCAGGTGTGAACAACCCTAATAACCAGGGCTCATTTTGATACATTTTTGCTCAAATAACTGGCCGCAAAGGCCTTCGCCACCTTCGCCGGAACTTCATGCTGCTTCTGTGCAATGTATAATGTATGTAATGTGTTTGGAATATAACCAGATATTAGGTAAATCCCTATTCAAAATAATGGGTGCTCAATTTGATACATTTTCACTCAGAGAACTGGCTGTAAAGAGTCTCAGGCCACTTTTGTGCAGTGTCTGATGTGTTTGAAAATAACCAGGTTGCAGGTAAATAAATGCCTATCAATGATACTGGGTGTTCAGTGTGTGTTATTCATGTATTATAGTCTATTGTCAGACAGGATGAAGGCCGGTGCAAGAGGGTGGAGGAGGAGGCAGAGGTCACAAGCCCTTCACCCGATTAGGAAAGGCCATTTTGACGTAATAGAAGCCCAAACCCTTCGCTGAACGGACCCTCTTAGGTACGTCATACTAGTACACTTTAACCCCCCTAACAGGCCCTTTACATAAGCATAACGTAGGTGCCTGAGGTGCCGGCGTATCGCTCTCCGTATACAAGCGGCATTTGGCGCACGTCTCCCCTGCAATGACATCTCTAAAAAGGAATCTCGTCCGGACCTCGAACGTGTGGACAGATGTTTCATTTGTTTTCATGGTTGGTCTCTTGTAGTGGTTATTATACCCAGCAACTTAGTAGTAGGTAGTTTGTTTGATCTCTTATGTTCAAACAGTTGTCATCTCTCTTTCTCCCACTTTTTTTGCTCCTCACCACGCCTGCGCCCCCGTTTCGAGTATGGTTGGAGTTAGTGTTAGGGTAAGGTATCTATTATGAAGAAGTCAGCAGCGAGTCGCACCAATCCATTCGATGCTCTGTTCACGATCATGAAATTAGTTATATTTTCTCTGCTTGCATTTTCGGTCTGTCTCAGTCCAGTCTGCTTGCATTCTATTCTGCGTCGACGGCAATTGGTATGTTTAAAATATCCAATCCTCCGTCCACAATCTCACTGCACTTCGTCCAAGTACAAATAAGACTCAGGTCAACAAGGTTCTCGGCTATGTCCCTTTCGGAACACGCTACGCTGTGGTTGAAATAATAGAACCGAATTGAAGGACCTCGTCTTGTCTGTGAGTAGAGCTATGTCTTGGCTATAAATAACTGAGACTGCGTTCTCAAACCCTTGCTCTGCGTGTACCCCTCCAGGAACCGGATATTCAGTCCATTCAAATCTTCCTCAAACTCATCTTCAAATTCCGCAGTCCATAATTCCCCGCGAACTCGACGTGATGTTGGCTACCTGCATTTCGTCCAATTGGTGCCGAGCGAATTGGGTGAGATCCAAATTTGTTACGTTTGGAAGATGACTTCATCCGTCCATAAACCGTGAATTTCAAGGTAAGACTACAGCTCCCGCACCGGTACCGTTCGCGCGACAAATAAAACGATTTGCTTTTTTTTTCCCTTTCACAGTGGGCAATTTCGTCAGATCAAGGCCGGATGATGTCGAGATGAAACAACGCTCGGAGGCATGGTGTGTCCTTGCATTCGATGAATAGTGGGCAAGCTGATGCAGCAGGGACTGCTCGCTCAACCCCTGCCCATGGGCCATGACTATTGTATGAAGATTTGTTTATTAATCATATTCCGGTAGCTGTTTCTGTTCCTCTCTTGTGCTACAGTTCGCTCAGCCTTTCGGTGGGCAGGTTCTACGCAAGGAAAGGGACCAAATCTCCGTGCAAGAGTTCAACACACCGCCGTTCATCGTACTTGGAGAGGTTTCTCTCGATTACAGTCTGTTACTACGACCGCTTGCACAGATTGAAGAGCTCAAAATGAAAGGGCCCAGCAGCACATGCATCCAGTTAACCAATAATGAATGCAGCAGGGAGTGCTAGCTCGAGATCAAGCTTCATCTTTCCCGAAACTGGTTAAATATCGGGATCTGACTGTATTGTATGCTCAAACTTGGGCGTCGAGGGACCATCCCCCGTACATGCTAATTTCTGGCTCACACGGCTGTCTGCAATGCCAAAGTGACGACAACACAGCCCTTACTTCCAAAGCACTTACAACCATAATCATTCAAGAATATCATCATGATTTCTACACAACATCTGTCAACCATTAACGTCGGGCGACTCTCTCCATTCCAAGTTGATTCTGCGGTAATTGACCTGCCGAACGGTGAGTCGACAAATTACGATACTTAGAACATAGTTTCCCCACCATTTAGAAGCATCTGTTGAATCCGTCATTGAAACCACTGTTGAATCCTTCATTGAATGCATTGGCAAGGTCCCCAGTGCACTGCAACTGCCGTGCTTCTCTAACAATATCCAATCGCTCGTTAGTCACTAGGATGATCAGGGAGAAGATATCATCGCACTCGCGCTTGCCGTTGCCTGAGGCAGAGTTGCAACCCGAAGCCTCACCATCCTGGTAGCCCAAGTTGAAGCAGTCGTCGAAAACAGATCTTTCCGCGCTGTGGTCAGAGTCAGAAGGATAAGAAAGAAAGATAGACAGTTGAAAGACTCACACAACACCTTCAGCTGCCGGGGCGGCTGAGACGAGTCCCAGAACAAGAGTGATGAGGAGAGTAGAGAGCTGGAACTTGAATTGCATTTCGAGTGGACTTACTTGATGGTCAACATCGTCGAGGAACCTAAGCTTTTATAGTGGTGGTTTCATTGGCTTGGGACGAAATTCCGTGTACAACCCAAGTGGGAACTCCCGCGAGACCCGAGGGTTTGTGTTTGAGGAAGAAATAGATCGGGTCTCTGCATGATGAACTTGAATACATTTCGGAGACATCCGTATGGATACCGTGAACCCAGAGCTATTGTTAGTCAATATCATTGAGGAACCTCATTTATAGTGGCTGTTCCTCATCTCGGGGACCAAATTCCGCGTACAGCCTGAGTGGGCGCCCCCGCGAGACCCGAGGATTTGAGTTTGCAGAAGAAATAGATCGGGGCTCTGCATGACGAACTTGAATACATCTCGGAGACATCTGTAAGCGCTACTGGTCTGATATTGAAGTGCCGGGAACGGCTACCGTGAACCCCGAGGTATGTACGTGTTTCATCAGCAAAATTCCAAATGCTATGCACGCCGCAAAACATAAAATTTCTAACCAGCAGAAAACGTTGCAGAAAGCAGCGGCTTTCACATTCTGCTCGACTGAAAGCGCGTCGGACCGCTGTCTGCAGCGTTATCTGCCAGTTACGTAACCGGCAGAAAATTTACGTTTTGCGGTGTGATGGGTTCTATGGGCGGTTACATAGACAGACACTCATAGATGCCATAGCAGCGTTGCTATGACCCTATGGTGTCTCTGGGTGTCTATGCGGCAGCATATAGCAATTTGACTTTTTCCTCGCATTCCACCGCGAATAGCACTTATGTGTAGATGATTATCAAAAGTGTAAATCTACCTAAAAGTGGCCCATATACGACAAACATCGTGCTTGAGGCATCTTGCAGGGCCGAGTTAAAGGCCGGGGATAGAGAGGAAGCGCGCATGCTGCAGGTCAATTTGTTCCTCATTGCGGAGCCATCGGAAAGGACAGAACGGGAGGAGGAAGATGAGGGGAGAAAGAGTGTTGTTGACAGCTGTTGTCAGTCAGTCTTCCAAATACAGACACCAAGCAACACCGCGTGCAGTCATCGGGCGGGGTTACGGCACCACTCTGCAATGGACTTGGCAATGGCAGGTAGGTATCATTACACGGCCGGTCCGATTCACGAACACTGGTTCCAGGGATTTTTCCAGTGTACAAGCAAGCATAATTATACCATCGCCCCTGGACTCCTTTTTGCAACCTAAACCAAGCTCGCAGACCCCACAGGTTTTCCCATGCCCAATGGAAACCTACACCGCCGATTGCCTAAACTACTTAACTACCAACACCCACCGTCACCACAAAAGTCGAAATTGACTGTCGGTATAGCACATACCAAATTCATCAATGCGCGCTGATTTGCATTCAAGCATCCAAGTTCCGCCCAAATGGAGGTTGAGTTCAATTCAGATTATCGTACCAGTGTTCCTTCTCAGTGTTCCTTTGTGTGATGGAGTCGTCTGGCAACTGTATTGGTAGAGGAGAAGGGTATGTAAGAGTGAAATAAGATTTCAAGTTTGTGCTAGTTCGTCAAGATCTGCCAAAGTCATTGACTTCGGATCAATTGGGTCTCCCAGCCTTGACTCGCTTAGACCATTCGGCCAAATCCTCACAGATTGTCATAGATTCAAGAGGCTGATTTTCCTGGCGCAGATTGTGAATTCATACTTCTTTTTGATCATTTACGACCTTGCACTCTCGCATATCATCCGTCTCACTTGACATGCAGATTGATTCGAAATCGCTGCGGTGCGCCATTTGGATACGCGGCCGGTCTTTGTGCGGGTTGTAACATTCAAGTTTGAACTGGCGATGTTGAACTATAATTTACTAGAGAACAAACGGCTGCTCGGCTGCTTCATGGCCTCGCATCCCCTCTGAACACTGTGTCGCAAAAGGCTGATGAAGCAGCGAGAAATGCGAATAAAGAAGTATTTGAAAACTTCAGGCGAGGTCTGGTAAGGACTTGCCGGAATAATAGATTAAAACGGTGTAAAAAGGCTTCAGACGGACACACATAATTTTATAGGGAGTGAGATGAGATACCACTGTCCGTTGCGCTAAAAACATAAATTGTCCGCCGTCCCAACACCACAAGCCATATCTCCATCTAGGTCTTGACTCTTCGGCGTCGTGCGAGCGCAGCGCCCGCATCCCTGATCCACATCCCCTTTTGAAGAATCGACTCTCAAACACCTAGGTACAAGTTTATTAGTGTTGATCACGGAATCCGGAACTAGTGATGTTCTGGCCTGATTTCACTTGAAAACCCGGCTTTTGCCAATCTCAAGGTGGGTAGGTAGGTAGGTAGGGAATTGATAATTATCTACACGTAACTGCTATTCACGGTTGAAACACGTACATAGCTCGGGGTTCACGGCATCCGTTGCCGGCACTTCAACGACAGAGGTAAACTTAGTCTTTCAGACCAGCGGTGCATATGAATGTCTCCGAAATTTATTCAAGTTCATCACGCAAAGACCCGATCTATTTCTTCCTCAAACACAAATCCTCGGGTCTCGCGGGAGTTCCCACTTGGGGCTGTACACGGAATTTCGTCCCAAGCCAATGAAACCACCACTATAAAAGCTTAGGTTCCTCGACGATGTTGACCATCAAGTAAGTCCACTCGAAATGCAATTCAAGTTCCAGCTCTCTACTCTCCTCATCACTCTTGTTCTGGGACTCGTCTCAGCCGCCCCGGCAGCTGAAGGTGTTGTGTGAGTCTTTCAACTGTCTATCTTTCTTTCTTATCCTTCTGACTCTGACCACAGCGCGGAAAGATCTGTTTTCGACGACTGCTTCAACTTGGGCTACCAGGATGGTGAGGCTTCGGGTTGCAACTCTGCCTCAGGCAACGGCAAGCGCGAGTGCGATGATATCTTCTCCCTGATCATCCTAGTGACTAACGAGCGATTGGATATTGTTAGAGAAGCACGGCAGTTGCAGTGCACTGGGGACCTTGCCAATGCATTCAATGAAGGATTCAACAGTGGTTTCAATGACGGATTCAACAGATGCTTCTAAATGGTGGGGAAACTATGTTCTAAGTATCGTAATTTGTCGACTCACCGTTCGGCAGGTCAATTACCGCAGAATCAACTTGGAATGGAGAGAGTCGCCCGACGTTAATGGTTGACAGATGTTGTGTAGAAATCATGATGATGTTCTTGAATGACTATCCCCAAAATGTCACCTAGTTCAGAATCCTTGGTGACCTGTGACCAAAACTATATAGGTTCAGTTCAGTCGGCAGAGTGATCTGTGGCTGAACCTGCATTCAAAATGGTACAGTAAGCTGTAATTGAAAGCGCACGGCGTCAACCGATGGTGTACTGATTTTAAAAAGCAACTCACTTTCCTTTCAACTGAGTCGAATATCATGTCCATGCGATCTTTTGTCGTTTGAGTTGCATACCTTGAATAATCCAGGCCATGCAACAAGACCCATTTATGAATGCTTATGTAATGAGTAGTCGTCCATTTAAGAAATTGGGATGAGGATTTTGCAACCTCTTGAAAAGTCAGTCACCATCTATCACTCTAACCTTTTGATCAGCTTGATCCGATGTTTTGAAGGCTTTTCAACTTTTCATTCGATTCAAAACCTAATGAAAATTGTGACTAAGCATTTGCTAAGCATCTGCTTTGGTCATTAGCACTTTACCTTTCCATATAATACCGTGGGAACATGGTGAAGGTGACCTGGACAGCCACCTGTCACCATATAACCAAACAAAGCGTGAGCAGGTTGGATCCGAGATCCATTCAATATACAGTAGAATGAGGTGTAATAAAATTCACTGTGCTTTATTGCTGAACCTTTAGGTTTGGCTACCCAGGGGAACATCGCTTTTGTGCATCATTTTTGATCTGTTTGTCATGCAGAATTGGTCATCGAGAGAAAAAATTGCAAAAAAAAGCAGGAGAAGACAAAAATCAATCAATAAAATGCGAATATATTTGGGTAGCCTGGTGATTGTTTAAATGCCTGTATACCAACCCATTTCATTCACAGAACACACAGATATTCTCTAAGTTCACTTTTAGCCATTAGTCATTTCCGCTTCATGTTCGGGCTACTATCCGTGAGCAGTAAATAGACTTAGTCAGACCAAATTGGTCACCCCACAAACGAAAGGAAAACTGCAAGAGCAAAAATTGTTGTATTTTGTGAAAGGTTGGAGATTCTTTATCATTCTGATTCATTCAAAATGTCAGTCACTAGTTCTTTAATTGTCCACACTTTCGGCTTTCAAATCCTGCTTCCTTTCTGTTCAGGCTGTCTGTGCCGCAGGCTCGGATCGGGAGTATACGAATTTCAGAAGTGTCGGATTCCGAATTGAGCTAGAGTCTAAATCTATCATCCACAGATTCACTATAGACGGATTCAGGAGAGCCAATGTAGGAGGTTTCTGTCAATGGTACTGAGCCAATATATTCCACCATTTTTGCAACTATTTTTACCTGGGCCAAAACTCCTCCTCCTCCGGTGTGGTGTGAGTTCTTCTGCTTCTCTTAATTGGTAAAAAAAAGCTCTGCGCTCTATACTCACAATTTCCAAGCCTCTGAATCTGACTGTCCATCCATCATCTTTTGCGCTTGGCATTGACTTCTCTTTTTTCTGGGTCCACTTTGGTTGGGACTTCACATCTGTAATTGTTGTGCACTTGATCTTTGACACCTTCCTCTTCCAATGTTGTCCATAGGTGCATGATGAATTTTATATTGCTATCATCATGCACTTGATTATTTATTCTGGAAGCAGGAAAATTTGTTGTTCTATGGCTTGGTACCAGGGGAATTATTGAGTCTGGAGACTTCAAGCTCCATTCAATGTTTCAACGTACATTCAGGGAGCTCTGTCACAACTGTCACGTTCTCTCGCAGTTCAATTTAGCATAGTTCAACCAAACTTTGAGCCTTTTTGTTCCCTATGAGGCATTGAGTACTAGAAAACCATCATATGGAAAGTTTAAATGTCAAAATCAGTGTATAGTGGCTGAAGTACCAGAAAGTTAAAACTCCCATGTTTTGTGGATTTATTTCAGTGAGCACACTCAGAGTTACGCTTTCCTTTTTTTTGAGGGGAGAGGTGCTGCCCAAATGACAATCTAAGTGCCTTTGGCATCTATAACACCCAGGTCGCAACTTATCTGAGATGATAATATAAGTTGAAACTTGATCCTCAAAAATTTAGACATTTTCTTTTTGTAAGATCCAATCATCTTGATCTTGTCTTGATCCCTAAAGGTTCAGCTCCCGCCTCAGAGAGGCCCAATCCCATGTCATTTATTTATTTTCATTTTTTGCTCATGGGATTTTGAAATGAATGAAATGACTTGCAGTGATATCAAAGTTGAAAAGGGTGATTGTAGTGAGAATCAAACCTACGCCAGGGGGAAACAGCAGATGCTTAGTCACAATTTACATTAGGTTTTGAATCTGATGAAAAGTTGAAAAGCCTTCAAAACATCGGATCAAGCTGATCAAAAGGTTAGAGTGATAGATGGTGACTGACTTTTCGAGGTCACAAAATCCTCATCCTGATTTCTTAAATGGACGACTACTCATTACATAAGCATTCGTAATTGTCTCGCTCTTGCACAGAATTTTGCATCGTTCATAAAATGACTGTCATGAATTTTTGGAAAAGCTCAAAACCGAATTTGGAGCGACGGAACGAATTGTGTGACACCTCCCGGTTCAGTATTTTATTCGATGAGCAAGCCTTGAGCACTGGCGAAATCGACCGTCTAACCGTTTATCATTTGTTTGCAGGGTCCCTCAAACTAAACGAAAACAGTCGGAGCCTCAGCCGGCATCAGTCTTGCCGGGGGGTACGCGTTCTGCCGGCGGCCTGAGTTACGCAATTTGGGATGTCATCTTTCGCATCGACAGCCGCAGGTTCAACTATCAAGATGGGCAGGCCTCTGCAAAGTTTTCCAGAATGAATGTTTTTTATTCTTTCCTCTTACTTTTGGCAGCTGTCGACTCTGCCACAAATATTCAAACTGTTCGCGAGAAATGCGGGAATAAAAGTCGTTGGTCGCAAAGACCCGGAATACCCGGCTGACATGTTGTCTTGTATGTCAATTTTTTGGGGCTCGCGAAGGGGATCAGTCCTGCCGGGGGTACGCGTTCTGCCGGCGGTCTGACTTACGCAATTTGGGATGTGTCATATTCGCATCGACAGCCGCAGGTGCAACTATAAAGATGGGCAGCCCTCTGTGCAAAATTTTCCAGAATGAAGTTTTTTTATTCTTTCCCCTTACTTTTGGCAGCTTTCGCTTCTGCCACAAATGTTCAAACTGTTCTCCAGAATGCAGGAATAAAAGTCGTTGGTCCCAATGATCCGGAATACCCGACTGACATCTTGTCTTGTATGCCAATTTTTTGGGCTCGCGAAATTTCTTGCGAGCACTGAGACCACCATTTCATAGACAATCGCAGATTTCACTATCATCCAGCCGTTATCGCCTTTCCTGCCAACGCTTCTCAAGTTTCCGAGGTCGTCAAGGCCGGTTCTTCATTCAAACTTCCAGTGACTGCCAGGAGCGGCGGCGTGAGTTTACCCATTGTGTCCCTGCGTTCTATTTCTGATAGCCTAGTAGCACAGTTTCATCGCCAACGCCCTCGGTGATGGGAGACTGGTTGTCGACCTGAGTCTCATGAAGAATCTCACTGTGGTCCAGAACGGAGCCGCGATAGATGCGCATATTGAAGCTGGGAATCGACTTGGAGATATCGCTTTGGGTCTCAATGCACATGGCCGTGCTATCCCACATGGTAATTCAACGTCTGGCACTCGTCAACTGGGCCTGAACTCTCCCAGGCCTCTTCCCATACGTGGGCATTGGCGGTCATAGTGGTGAGAGCTTTCTTCACCTTTAGAGGTTCGACTGTCTCTTACCACCCACTGCCACCCAGGGCACGGAGGTTTCGGCCTGACATCTCGCATGTGGGGTCTCACCCTCGACAGGATCCGTCAAGTCGAGGTAGTTTTGGCGAACGGAACGTTCACCACCGCATCTTTGACAGAAAATCCCGATTTATTCTGGGTGAGTTGTACATCGTAAACACTGTCTTCAGGTCTCTGATGCTTCGATAGGCCATTCGTGGCTCCTCGAGCTCATTTGGCATCGTCACCAAGATCGTCGTCGAAACGTTTCCTGCACCCGCTTATGCCATTGCCTTCGAGTATCAGTGGAACTTGGATTTTAAAACAGCGGCCAAGGCCCTCGGTGATTATCAAGTTTTCGTCAACAACATCCCGACGGAATTAGGGCTGGTGGTTCTCTGGAGCAAGGGGAATACCACTGGTTATGTCACTTTCGAGTTTGGCGGCGCGTGGTATGGTTCAGAGGGACAGGTCGAGAGTGTTCTGCAGCCATTCTTCGACCTCATGCCCCCTCCGACCTTTGGCACTTTGCTAGGGAACGGAACGTGGATCGACAATCTTGCGACGCTGGCAATGGGATCGCTGGACACATCCCTTGGGCCTGACACCAACGACACATTCTATGTAAAGTCTCTCGTAACACCTCAGGAGGCGCCGATGGACGACAAGACGAGACTACAGTTCCTGGAACACTTGGCGACTGAAGGCTTCACTACACCTCTGGTATGTGGTTGTCATCACTGTACTAAGATTTGCTGAACTTCATTTTCAGGATTGGTTCATTCAAGCGGGACTATATGGTGGAAACAGCTCGGCGATAAATGCTGTCCCCGTAGACGCTACGGGGTACGCCCATCGAGACTCTATGTTCACAATGCAGATTCAGGTTACCCAGACACCGGTCGTTACTCCAGACGCTTTCTCATTTGTCGAGGGTATGTGCTTCTTTCTGGACCACTTTGATCCAGCACTTGTTTTCTGACTCGAACCTGTCAAGGTGTTGTCAACACCATCACAGATAGCATGCCGCCCGACTGGGATTACGGCGCATACTTGAACTATATTGACGATCGCTTGGTTGATTGTAAGTCGACCAGTGGAACTCGAAGCGTATGTTCTCACAGATTTCGTAGGGCAAAAACGGTATTATAGTGTTCATTATCCTCGTCTACAGGCCCTCAAGAGGAAATACGATCCTACCAACCTTTTCCGCTTCCCCAAGTCCATCGAGCTGTGATCGGATCCAAACTTTTTTGCTCCATCCGTAGTCTCTCCTTTTGGAAACCCCTATTATCGTGAACTCATACCTCGTCTACATCAATGAACTTCTGTTAGCAATGGAAATGATGGTTAATCTGGCGGACGTTGCGTAGTCATTCTTTCATGTATGAAGCAGTGACTTCCCTACGGTGTGTCAAATGCAAGGATGTACATTTGTTTTGGTTAGGATACTATTTGAAGTACTTATTGAGAGAGATAATGTCAAGGGAGATGAAAATTGAATAGGATCGTTGACTTGGTCATAGATTGTGGGATTTGGATGTGCAGCGCATTGCCAAGTGCCAAGATCATTGAGTGGAATCCCTAAGTAGCACCTCAGCACAGATCACTCGTAGGTCGATTCACGTCCAAGAAACATTGCAGCCAGACCCAGAGCGAAATGAAAGCAGTTTTCTATGTTGCGCGCACAGGAGTGTATTACGACGTGCCTTCTTTCCACGCAGGCAAGCATGCTCCGGATGATGACCTGAATCTGTGCGTATATATTCAATAGCACGAGGGGGCCGCACTTCGGGGATTCGGACCGGCCGACAAAGAAATAGGAAGACGAAGGGAAGAGCTGATCAAGCTACTTCCCGCAATTTGGTTTTATGTGGTGGGAGCGGCGGTCGAAATACAGTATTCGCGCGCTAAATTAAAGAACCAATCTAACATTTTTAAAGCACGCACCACAGTAGCACTGAAACACATGCACTTGCGTACTTTCCGCCGCAACGTGACATCCAGATCGGGAAATTTGATGGCGGCGGATTTCGGCAGACTTTGATGGCCGTCACTTTCGGCATGTCATTTTCCAAGTTCTAAGTCCCAACACAGTTTTTCTGTCCAATGGGGCTTGTTTGTAAATTTTCAAATAGGTTTAAACTATTTGTATGTGCACCAGTGGAGCAGTTGAATAAAATATGAGCCAAAAAAGTCCCAATAAGCTCGGGTGCCTCTTTACCAGGATACCTTACAACCGTTAAACCTCCAACTCTCAGCAATAGACATGCAACCAGTCAAGTGAGGCTGGAAAGATACCAAATGCTTACCACGGGGTACAGGCGCTGTTGCAAACTAAATGAATATTCGCCCAGGAAAAAAGCCAGAAAATGTTCTCACACAGAATCGAACCGCCAACAAAAATGCAAATTCTTACATAAATACTGGAGGTAGAACCACTGCACCAGTAAAGCAATAGAAAGGTACGACAGGGTATGCTTGTCGAGGGGAAAGGGGTTTCGCAAGCAGTGGCCATCAAATATGCCGAATTTCGCCGCCATCAAATTTCCACATTTAGGTTGCCACGTTGCGGCGGAAAGTCACATGCTGCTCGCAGGTTGATTCGCCGCACGAGCGGATGCATGGGGATTCAGAGTTGCCATTGGAATCCGGTGAAGGAGGAACATTTGAGAAAAGTCTGTCAGGCGCGGTCACCCCAAGCGAAAAAAAAAAAAAAAAAAAAAAAAAAAAAAAAAAAAAAAAAAAAACAATAGAAGCACAATACGCAGGACACGCACCTGGGCAGACATTCCAGGAGACTTATCCACGGCACGCACTTTTCTAAAAGCTATTATTGTACTTGGCGACCAATAGGAGCATTGAGTAACCGGCAAGTCAGAAGGATCCAGCGTTCCAGTGTTTGATAGAGACTCAATCAGTTGCCGGAAATGGAACTAGAATACGCGGCGCTAGAATTCCAAAGCGGCGGCCGTGGTAACGTGACAGCCGTACCCGCGACCCAGATAGATATGGAGACTTTTCGACCGGACAGCCTCACGAGCTCGTCGGGGCTCGTCGCAGGACTCTCGTCGAACGTCAGAGGCGGCGGAGAGAGAAATGGACAGATTGAAACACGAAAGCTAAGCCGAAGGAGAAACAGTACATGGGTAGCGACATGAACAGGCGGGGATGTGATGCTCGGCAGCGATCCAGATGTGCTCTGCCTCCTTAGAGTCGAAGCCACAGTTGTGACAAAGCCCAAATGCGAAGGAAAGAGCCACGCACTGCGGGCGCATTTTAACCGAGAACGCACCGCGTAGGAGTTTAGTACGGTGCGGACGTCAGTACTTGGGTGAATACAATATGAAGGGAGACGAGCTTGTAGACGCGAGAAGGTCGAAGGCAAATGGATCCATCGACGTTTTTGGGAAGCAGAAAGTCGTAGAGTGAAGTAAATGCGGTGGTATATTTGGTATGGCAACTGAGCGGGACGCGGAGGAGTGGAATTTAAGGTGTCAAGGACAATCTCAAGTGTCGTTCGCGCGGTGAGTGGTGGCATTGGAGCACCCAGCCCATGTGAAACATGGGATGCAGGAGGCGGATGTAGGGCGAAAGTATCGTTCTAGGACGGCTGGTCCATACTCGAGTCGGTTTCCAGCGTAGAGTCGGTCGACATCGGCGTTGGTGGAGGAAGGACCACGTGGGATGAGGAAATTTTGATGAAAGCGCAGCCCAGATATGCTCAAAGACTCAACAGTACACCATGAGACATAATCATGAGTGCACAAGGCTGAGTTGACGACGGGAGCAGCAATTATTGACCGAAGAAAAGCGGCGATGAATGTAGGAAGCAGGAGCCATCGGTCCGACTGATGATCGCCGTCGGCAATCAACTCCTTGCTTACCACCACTATGGCTTTTTCGACTCGTACGGATGCCGACGCTCACTATACGTCCACTATTCCGCGCCACGTTTGCCTCGGTGTCGTCTGATGTCGTCCTAATATCCATAACAGCGGTGCGGAAGACTCGGACAATATGGTAGATATACTAAAAGCAACGGCGTGCGCACGGCGAAACGCTGGAGGGGCTCATCATCGCATTCATCTGAGAAAGAGTGGCATACAGCAGCCAAATGACGCCATCTCCCTCCACTCGCATCTTGGCCCCGGCGCGGCGAGAAACGAGGGGGCGGTCGCAGTACTACGCGAAGCACTGGAGCAACCCACCCAACTCAAGGACGTCAGCGCTGGATGTCGGGCGTCGGCCGCATTCGGGCTCTACCATATGCCAACTCGCCGGCGAAGGGAAAATGAGTAATAAGGCGCGGAAGGAAATGTCGCTTGGCTGTTGTGCTTGCTGAGTCGGTTTCCCCGGCTCCGGGTCTGGGGCTAGCATCCCTTCGCCATTCATGACCTCCGCGCATTTGGCCGCGCAGGACGACGAGGGCGCCACCAATTTACGCGGGTTGGTGGATGCGTGGCCGGTGCCGAGGTGGTGAGAGGATGGCAGTCGCAATCGAGGTCGAGCAGGAGGTCGTCGAATTCGGAGATGGGGAGCGGAGCGGAGTATGGGCCGATAGTTGTTGGTGCGTCTTTTTACTTTCGCCATTTCCTTTTTGTCTGCCACTTCTATACCATTCTTCCTCTTATTCATCTTCCCATCCTATCTCTTCCTTCTCCTCTCCCGGTCTCCCCCCGCTTCTACGCCGTCTTTGCGCCTTCGATGTTCACTGTCGTAGTCACCGCCCGCGCGTATCATACATCTTCATTCACCATCCATCATCCCATTCCCTCTCCTCTCCGTGTCTATCTTGTATTCGTCCGCTCCTGCCTCCTCCCTCCCTCCCTTCCGAACGCATTCGTATCTTTCCCTTTTTTCAATCCACAATCCATTACATTCTCGCTCTCTTCACTCCGTTGGCAGTTCGTGTGCTCGATTTTACCTACCCCCCGATTCGATACACCACACTCGCTATGCCTCGTCGCGTATTCACCTCTCCATCCACCGTCCACTCCCCTGCTCGGCGTACGTGTACGCGCATATTCCTTCCTTGTCGTCTCTGCTCCCTCCGTTTCGTCTTATCCCCTCGCGTTCTTCTGACTCATATCTGACCAATCGTTCGCAGGCCATGCCCACCCTTCCGCTGATGCAACGGTAGTCGCCTACTTCGGCATCCCGCCGTACAACCCCCAAAAATCCAAGAAATCATCCAAGTCAGGCGAAGCACGAAATCGGGATGGAGCGCGGAGCCCTTTACGTCTTCCGCCTCGCGTGCGACGTTCCCTCGCGGTGTACGGGACCCCGGCGCCTACCCCACCCCGATTCTTCTGGTGGGAAGGGAGGAGAGGGCTTCCCCGGATAGTCTAATCTTTCTGACGGTACTTGAGAGCAAGGGATCGTGGATGGGGTACGGCCGAGATGCAAAATTCACGAAAATCAATCACATTCTCCCCTCGGCGGAGAAGCCTCTTCAGCTGAAAGACATCGTCACGGAGCTTCCCAACTTCTCCCTCAACGTCGGAAACATGACCGGCGCCGTCGATTTCAGGTCGACTACATTGAGGACGTCGAACGCTCAGCGACCGTGACGGTTGAGGTATGTAATGCTCTTCTCATTCTTCTCTTTCTGCCACCCACATGATCATCCTTGCAGTCTCTGACTGTACATTATGCGTAGCTGCACACTTCGAATGCCCTCATCGCCGCCCACGTAAGTCCTCTTTGCTTGCTGAATCCTCTTCTCGCAGACGTTCATTTCCTCTGATCTCGCTCTTGAAACTTCCAACCGCTTTATCACTGGCACTTTGAACATCTCAGGTTCGCTTGTCCTGACCACCTCAAACATCCCAATCACCGCCTCCGTCGGCGTCGAGAACAACAACAAAACGCGCGCCACGACGCAACGCTCCTCATGCGCATCTGCAACAAGTCCTTCCTCACCCACATTTCAGCCGCCTCGACGCGAAAGTCTACCTCTCCACCAAAGTGCACAAGGGCAGGGACTTTCGCGTCACCGGCACGACTTCCAACGGAAGGCTTAACCTCGAACCCTTCTACTAGCCTGTTCACAGCGCGCTCGACCTTATGGCGCCCACCTCCAACGCCGCTGCCAAGGTGCGTCTTCACTCCACATACCAGGGGTCCTTCCGCATGGCGACATCGGCGCACTTTTGTACCATCTGTTTCGCAGGTGAATGGGAGCGGCGAGTTTATTGTATTGGCGGTCAGGGGAGGGGAGGTGCATGGGTATGCGTGTTTGGAGGAGGAGAATAAGGAGCCAGGGTTGTGCTGTCGACATCAAATGCGCGGGCGGAGTTGTTTGTTTAAATTGCGATGCTACACGTAGGTTCAGATTTCCTGTACTCGTATCGTGCTACGCTATTCTTTGTACGCTTTCACTTTTGGCTGTCCACGGGTGGAAACAGTGACTACTAGTTGTCAATTTATGTAGTGTTACCTCTCAACCGCGAGTCGCTACGTTTGATGATTATACTTGTCTCATCTTACTCTTTTCAGCTCCGATTTGGATTCATCAGGTTTTACACTGGCTGTTCGGCACAGCTTATCTGGACGTCTGCCATTGACGCCAAGATTCCAATTTAAGTCAAATACCTTAAAGGTGCCCGCCGCGAGTGTCCTCTAAATAGCAGGCTGGGTTTCAATATTGCCGACGGCCGCTGCACATGGATGCATAGTTCTTCAGACTGTCATCTTTGCGTGTCGTACTTTGGGAAATATAAAAGTATTCGAAAGTATCGGGCTTCATCCCAGTACGGATCATCCCGGAATGCTTTTGGAGATCACCATGGCGGTGTATTGCAGTAAGTGAGAACACAGCCAGTTGTTCAAATAAAGGGCTTGTAGACTGGTTGCTAAATTGTTTTCAATCAGTAGATGACATTTCATTCAAACCAACAACCAGGATAGATAGTGTGCGGATGTCCGCTCGCAGTCCATTCATTGTAATCTTACCGCGCAGCCGCAAGACAATAGGGATACCCATCGTTGAACTCCGGTGGGAAAACGTAACATAAATACTCGTCACATCTGCGCTAAATCATCACGGAAGAGAAATAGTCCAAGACATGGTACCTATCGCTCAGTCTGGTGTAGATCATACAAGATGTAAGGCACCCGTGTCTTCGCCACGGGCGGTCAGACACAGCGGATTCCCAGTTCCGTGCAGACACGGCGGATTCCGAGCCCTCCGGGATTTGCCCGCACACAGTGAATTCCGAGACCGTGGGATTCGGCGACGACATCTCAACAGCCGGCAGCAACATCTCGACAACATCATGTGAATTTTCATGTGACTTTTCACATGACTTCTGACAAATGCTGTGCTCACTGTCTTTTAATATATAGGATCTCCCACATTAAACTCCGACATGGATGAATGGCACCCAGCGGGAAAATGATCTTGTTGTGCCAGACCCCTTCCGAAGCTTCTGAACAGCTAGATGCAGCGCCTCAGCTGCCTGGGTTGAATCTGGTGGCGATGTTTTGAATAGATTTTCATACACATCACTGGCAACCTGTGGAGCATCTTCATCCATGATTGTCCACATTGTGGCAATCACACCTCGGTAGCCGGCCAACAGCATTCCAGCCGCAAGATGGACAGACTCCTCTTCAAGGCTCTTATCCCCGGTTGCGGTCTGGCATGCAGAGAGGAATGCAAGATCTGCATGTGGGAGGGCTAGTTTGATGATCTTGGAGAGGGTCAGGTGCGAGCTTCCAGCAAGAAGAAGTGCACTCTCAGTGGGATGGGACACATCTTGAACACCATGACATGCGAAGTGTACCCATCTAGAATCTCTCATCCCTTGTTGAACTCGATCCACTGTGGCCGTATCTTTCTCTAATAGCAACACAGGAAGCTTTCCATGAGCAAGCCTTTCAATAAGCCTGATTTCCTCTTGGGTCCCTGGAATGTAACTTGCTCTGAATGCAGATGGTTCTGCAACAGCAAGCAGCTGAGGGGCCTTTGCAGACTTGGAAGAGGCACGAAAGCCTTCCATCAAGGCAGTTAAAGATGGTGTGTAGGATGAAATCACAAAGTCAAACAGTTTTGAGCCAAATGTGTCATTGCTGCCATAAAGGCCTGCAGCATGGATGGGAAGAAATGCTAGTGGACCTGTTGGACACCACCAGATACGTGGAAGATTGCCCTTGGCAGGAGTCTAGACAGGATGGTCCAGGTCAAGTTGTGTATGTCAAATCATAATAAAATTACTCACTGTAATGGCAAGCCCATCGAGGATAGGCTGAGCAACTTTGAACCAGATCTCGGAAAGATTCTTTGCAAACTCCACCTCTGAGGGTAGCCTACCTGTACGTGTTACAGACAATCTGTCACTTTGCCCGTGGTGATGCACCAAATTGCTGGTAGAGTGTGCTAGACTCTGTGCATCCTGTGGTGTGAATTTGGGAAGTGGAATGTGCAAAACCTCACCATGAAGCCCGGGTATGAGTATCAGAGCATCACATCGAGTTTCACTGATGTTCAGGATGACAACAGGCCCGGCTTTTGCGGCCAGTGAAAGCTCAGATATTGACTTTGGCAACAAGAACCGGGTGAATCCCTCTAAGCCACGAATCTTCTTCAGAACCTGCTCTCGTTTATGGGCATTCTGGTGAGCTCTATTGGCAACAGACGGAAGTGATGGCCGGGTGCCAGATGTAATGTGTTCTTGCTCGCCTGCCTGAGTACCTGATCCTTCCAATTGGGCAGAAAGGGAAAGAAGCTGGTTGGCAAGCTCAGGGTGTCTGTTGCTGAGCACCTCCACCGGGGAGCGTAGGTTGAGCAGCTGACCCCATATGACAGAACGACCCTGTTCCAACCATTCCACAGCCTTCTCAACCTGTCCAGAGGCAATAGCAGCTGCAGCCACATTTCTAACCACCTTGCCGGCCTTCAAGAGGCAGTAATGACGATCACTGATAGACAAACCAAGCCATGCAAGTTCTGGTAGTAGGACCAGCGCTACTTCATAGGCATCTAGGAGTGATGGAAGTCCCGCATTTTCTGCGAGTTTGGCCCATTGTGAGGCGGCATCAAATCGGATATGGGGAGGACCTGTTATTGAACGTGCAGCATGCTCCAGTACCAACACAGCCTTGTTTAAATCACCTGGGTCACCGAGCTGCTTAAATCGCATGATGTGGGAGTGTCCAAGATTTTTTAACCAGGATGGCTTGTCTGGGTGGCCATCTGGAGTCAGGTGGATAGCCTTCTCACCCATCAACACAGACTTGTTCAGATTATTTAGGTCACCAAGCTGCTCAAATCGCATGCGGAAGGAGTTTCCAAGATTGTTCAACATGGTTGCCTTGTCTGGATGGCCATCTGGAGTCAGGCAGACAGCTTTCTCCCTCATTGACATGGACTTTTTGAGGTCGTCTAGGTCACCAAGATGCTCAAATCGCGTGAAGAGGGAGTTTCCAAGATTGTTCAACTTGCCTGGCTTTTCTGGGTGGCCATCTGGAGTCAGATGGATAGCATTTTCGCTCATTGACACAGACTTGTTGAGATCATCTAGGTCACCAAGCCGCTTAAATCGGGTGAGGAGGGAATGCCCAAGATTGTTCAGCATGCCTCGATTTTCTGGGTGGTTATCTGGAGTCAGGTGGACAGCCTTCTCACCCATCAACACAGACTTGTTGAGATCATGTAGGTCACCAAGCCGCTCAAAGCGACGTAAAAGTGAGTTTGCAAGGTTGTTCAGCATGGATGGCTTTGCTGGGTGGCCATCAGGAGTCAGATGGGCAGCATTCTCACTCATTGACACAGACTTGTTGAGGTCGTCCAGGTCGCCAAGCCGCTCAAAACGTGCACGAATGGATTGTCCAAGATTGCTCAACATGGATGGCTTAGTTGGGTGGCCATCTGGAGTCAGGCGGACAGCATTCTCACTCATTAACACAGACTTGTTCAGATCATCTAGGTCACCAAGCCGCTCAAAGCGACGAGAAAGGGAATTTCTAAGATTGTTCAACCTGCATGGCTTTCCTGGGTGACCATCCGGAGTCAGGCAGACAGCATTCTCTCTCATTTCCACGGACTTGTTCAGATCATCCAGGTCTCCAAGCCGGTCAAATCGCGCAAGGAAGCAACCTCCAAGATTATTTAACATGGTTGGCTTATCTGGGTAGTCATCTACTGGACTCTCGCGCACTGCATCATCATATGCACAGACTGCTTGGTTCAGTTCATTCATCATATGGGACACCTTCCACTGCTGAAAACAGATGTCGCCCAGTAGGTTCAGAAGCTTGCCCCGGTTATCACTGTAAGTAGAGAGGAGTAGGATTCTCTCATGCATGAGCCAGAGCTCCTGGGGATCTCGCTGATCTTGTTGTTGTCTATCTTCTCTGCTTGCATCGCCAAGCATCTGTCCCAGGCGTGTCAATATTGCTGGGACATCTGCAGAACCACCTGTGAAGATCTCAGGAGACATTCTCATATATCCTGTCAAACTATCTCTTACTTTGAATTCCTACAATATCATTGCTTCCGGGGCCCGTTTGCTCTTGACTCCATGTTGAGGTTGAAAAGTCCGCAGCCAAGTTGAGCAAAGGGCCATCAGGGTTCACTTTCACAAAGGGTAGGCGTAAAGCTACACAATTGTCAGTCATGGTTTTCCCACATGGACAGTGTGCGCACGCCTTCGCTTTTCTCCAAGAGACAGTGCTTCATCCTGTCCAATTTCAATGGAGCCAACAAGTCGAGTACCTTGGGCTTTACGCAGGATTGCTATCGAGAAAGCCAATGCATGTGGTGGGCTGTCCAGGAAATCAGCCGTGGGATGATTTGGTTCAGAATGGACACGAACATGTCGCAGTCAAACTTCAATTTCCAAGTTGAAGAGTCTTGAGCATGTTCTCTGTCCACCGGTGTCGCTTGGTGAACTATGATTCCATCCACGATGAGCTGAGCAAACATTTGCATACTTGTTGGAAGATCGGGATGCGGATTGCTAGGTGATGTAACACGAATATCTAAGAGCCGTCAACGATGAAAACATTTTGGCGGGAGTCATGGAAAAATGCGTACTGTGGAGATGAGCACTAGTGGTGGTCAGACCATTAGTAGGTGGTTTCAGCGAGGAAATACGTGCAGACTCACATTTTCGACATGATGGGGTTTTGTCAAAGACGACCACAGCACAGTGGAAATATTTAACATACACCATGTAGTACACGTGTATACACATGTCAGCGCTAAATCGGTATACATGGAACCAGTCAAGAACATGTGGACATACTGAACCCACGATCGTGACAACACGCTGTTGCGGCATGGATCGATCCGTGCATACTGGCAATGCACCAAGCGTCTCAGAAGTTGTCCCAGGTGCCCATTCTGACACTGTTTTTGCACCGCCAGAAGGTGTGGACAGTGTAGATCACCGAAGGGGTGGATTCAAATATGGATACAAATGGGGATGCAGCAAGGCAGCTTTAGTGCAATCCCAGAAGATACACCGGGATTTAACCTCACAGCATGCTTGCAGCATACCATACAACACTTTAGATCAATACCTATATACTACCCCAAGGCACGGAGGAACAAGGGCGTCGAAATCAAGCCGCGGAAATTATCCTCCTCGACAGGATATTTCGGATTGACACATTGTCTTTGGTGGCACAGGAAGAACATCGTGACGATGTGGAGATCAGAATGGATTGATTTTTAACTCTCACTGCTCTGAAACCGTTCTTAAACCGAGACGCTCGGAACATCGCCTTGCCTTGCTGTTCTGTAATTACTCTCAAAAAGAACCGGATTGCAGAAGCAAGAATTCTCCAAAAACTACGTATTTTCACTCGGCGATTCAACTTTACATTTAACAGGCTGCGCTAACGAATTCTTGTCCTCCGCCCTTAGAGCGCGCCCTAGCATAATTAAAAAAAAATTAGCAGGGCGAACGCAGTAACACATAAATTATGCGTACCCTACACGGGACGAAGCTGTTGGACCCCGCTCCAGTGTGGGTCATAACACTAATGGAGATCGATTTTAACAAGAAAATTTAATCCGCTATGGACATGCGAAAACTCACGTGCAGTACAAACCCGTGCTGGTGAATACGACACGGTCATTGCCGGCGTCGCCGCCGGGGTACGGCCCGCCGGAAACGAGCGGGAACTACGGACGAAGGCTCAGTAACGTCTGGGACACTTATGCATGCGGATGAAGCGCACCTCGAACAACTCGCTGCCCGAGCACGATGGTGATACTGGGAGCTTTTCGAAGTTTCTGAAAGTATGCGGGTAACCATCAAGGAAGCGGTTCTCCGAGAGTCGGGAGTAGCCCGCGGCGAGAGCAGTGGAGACTTTGGTGGGGGTGTAGACCTTGGTACCGCAAGTCACGTCCCTGGTGGGCCCGGCGGCGGGGGCCGCAAGTGCCAGAGGCGCGAGGATGGTGGCAATAAGCAGAGCGCGAGAGAAGAACATTGTATCGACGATGAGGAATCGAACTGAATGTAGGTTTGAGAATGGGCGCTCTTTATACTGCAGTACCCATGAGAAGAGCGGGGAACTTGGATGTAGATGGCCGCGCTGGCAGTGCTTCGCAATATTCAAACGTGCGCAATAGTTACGGTTGCACGTAAGAGCAATGGCGTCCAGAAGGCGGAGAAACGAAGCGGCGCATTATGCCGAGCATCCTGCCCCGCTCCGCGAGGACGAGAGCCACGTAATGTTTCTGTTTCGAATCAGTAGAAGCATGAGCCTCAGGCTCAATGGACCAGGGACAGGACAGGAAAAGTGTTGATCGGGAAAGGAATCGCACTGGGAGAAGTCCACAAGGGCCTACATGCCGGCGGCGTAAGTTGAATGATGTGGGGCAGGTACGCTCATCGATGCCCCAGATACTGAGCCTGCACGCACAAGGAAAATTGAGAGAGCAAAAAAAAAACCAGGAATGATCGCTTCAAGAAGATGGTGAGACAGAGGAAGAGGATGATTCAAGTGGGCCCTCAGTGCTGAAATCGCTGGTACTTTTCCCTTACTCTCAGCCTCCATATCGTTTTTTTGGTGGTCGCAGCACCGAGGCCTGAGCGGCTCAAAACTTTGCGTATAATACTCGTTTACCCTGACGTGCCTCACGTTGCCGACCGGCCAAGCTCGAGCCAATACTTAAAACATGTGAGACTGCGCAAGGGAGGAAATAAGGGGAGGGAGGTGGAGGCGGACATCAGGAAAAACCGGATTTGCCAATTGGCTGTCAATTACTTCAAATTATCGCCAAGCGGGACAATCGAAATATTCCGTGATACTGTAATCGGGTGATAATATCACTCACTCCATCGCAATGTTGGATAGTTAGGTCAACAAGGCATTCTAAGGCTTGAAAGCATTCGAGTTCAATCCTAGATGGCAGAAAGTTTCTAGACACAAATACGATGTTAGGACCGACGTAACCTTTGGGATGGAATGTGGAAAATTCGCTAAGTGCATAATAACAGGTTCCGTAACCAAGCCAGATGCTCAGGCTACACGTAAACGCGAAAAGTGGTTCGTTTTCATACCGTCGCGCCATCTTCCTTCCCTGGTCTTCTATCTTCTTTGTGTGCACATTTTCATCCTCGTGAAGGCTCGCCGACGGTCATCGTGTTTGTGATTCAATTATTATGTACGTGTAAGGCTCCAACCGTTTTTGTTTTCAAACGTTTTTAAACGTTTGTAAACGGATTAATAATCCTTTTAGTTTACGGGCCTCGGTAAACGTTTTGCAAACTGTTTATAAACAGTTTAAATGGTGATATTTACAGACATTTTCAACTGACTATGTACATTGATTCACTGTTCAGTTTCACTCAGAAACTATGTACCTATTCCTGGGACTTCAATTTGAACACAAATCCAAGCTGGTTCTGTGCTGCGCATGGCCTCGCGCTCGGTTTGATAGCAACTCCGGTCATCTCGGACTTCGGTTTCCCGAAGGCAGTACATCTACATCGGGGGAGCCCGCTGGTCTATGCAGGCCAACATGCTGCTGAAATTATGCGTGGAATTCGCAAATGGTGAGAGACCCCCAGTTTCTTCACACAGTCAGAACTGCGGTCTTCCACAGTCAATAAATATATCTTGTTAAATATTTTGTTTTTAAACGGTTTACAAACATTTGTAAACGTTTTAGAATTTTTAACCGTTTAGTTTACGGGCCTTCATAAACGAAAACTAAAGGTTGGAGCCTTATGTACGTGATTATGTCTCGCTAATCTACGATACTTCCGACCAACTCCTTTGACCAACTCCTCTCCGCTTCCATGACTTTCATAGGTCTCCTGCCTGTGTAAGGGACTGAGGTGCGGTCTCGTGTCTCGCCCTTCCCTACACATCTTCTCACCCGCTGTGTAGGTTTTGCGCAGGGTCGTCTTGCTGTCTTCGCTTCGGTCCCCTCTCGGTTCCCCCTTTTTGTTATCAATTGCGGATGTATGTACGTGATCTTCCCCGCTGATATGTCTTGGACTGAGTCCTCTCCGCACGTTACCCCTTCGGCTCTTCTCGCCGGTTCACGTAGCCGTCCAGACCTCGTTCCATCCTCAGTCGTACGTCCCCACCGTTGCCCTGATATATTCCAGACTGACCTTTGAACCTTTTTTGCAGTCTTTGAAAAGCAGCGCCCACTCTTCTTCAGAAAGAGGCACGGGCGAAACTCGACCTTCCTGGTGAATCTATTATATTGCGATGCGGACCCAATTGACAGTTTGAACCCCTCGCCGTCTACGCTCTTAATCGTGTCTACAGGCGGCTTCACGTCATCCGGCGGCATTCAAATTGCTAAGCAAATTTGAATAATTTCTAGCTATATGCACAGAGGGATCGGCGCCTCGGAAAGCCAGTCGTAAGAGGCGAGTCCTGAATGTGCGGAAGGAGATATTGAAACAGTACAGCAAAGTATCGGTTGAAGGGAATCCACGAAAGCCATCGGCTGCATCGCACCGAGGACAAGCGGAATCGGAGTGAGAATCCCTCAGTAAACCGTGGCAAGACCCTGCAAGCGGAGGATGAAACAAGCCGCCTAGTGAGCACCGAAAACGCAGATTCGCAGTATAAAGGGCTCTCCATAGTGAATTGCCAGCGAATTGGACAATAGACTGGCACAGATGAATCTTTAGAACATGCGTGCTCAGTTACATAGTTTTGGGTGCCAGAATTACGACAGTAGGAAGCATTCGCGGCCAAACAGGGAGAATACAGGGGTCGGCAGGAGGAATCAATGCAAAGCGCAGTGCAGATAAGCTGGAGGTCTTTGAGGTACAGCACGAACCCTAATCCCTAGCGCCCGAGGCTGAGTTGAGTAGCGATTTTTGACCGAAGAAGAAACGCGGCCGGCGATGAAAGCAGGAAGCAGAAGCCATCGGCCCGATTGATGGGCCGTCGGCAATCAACTTGTCCTTGCTTGCCACCACCATCGTAGCCAGTCTTTGCCTTTTCGCCCTTGGGTTCGTGACTAAGAATTTCCTTATTTAGAAGGAGCATTCACGTGAGTTCCGGCAGGTATTCGGCCAGTGATGGGTTTCATTCTCCGCCTGAATCAGTGGCCTGATCAATGCGTTCCGCACACTTACTCCTCTACCACCACCATGCCACCACGCCGACACCGTCACCCTTCCCCCATTCCCATCCTTAGCCACTGCTATCCATTCGCAGACACCCGCCCACCTCACCTCTCATCCATGGCGGCTCATCAACGTTACCGATGTGCTCACTGCTCAACGCCGTCGCCACACTTGCGTCGTTTTCGCCCTTGGGTTTCCTTTTAGGGAAACACCTATTTGGGAACGGCACAGGACGGCAATGCGGCAGAGAACGGCAGTATTTTATTGGTTTTCCTTCGTTGTAGAGAGGTTATAAAGATATAAGGCAAGTTAATTAGAGAAGGATCCTTAGAGATGTGCAATTATTTCCGTGGATGAAATGATAATAACGCAACCCATTCGAATTTTCAAGTCAATACATACAGCACAGTATTTACGCTACCTATATGGGTGGCATGGGCAATGGTACATTACAACAGGAAAGCAATACAGTAATGGGCATGAGGCAATGACAAGCAAGAATTACAGGGTATTGCAACTGGTGGCTTTGGAAGGGGAAGAGAAAGGGATGTTGAAAAGGATGTCAACGAAGTCAGAGCGGTGGTGCACCGTCGAGGTGGGAGACCCGACAACGGGACGCGGCGAGAGGAGCGGGGTCAGCGAATACGCGACGGAAACAGTATTTGACGGGTACATAATACCCTTCAGGGCTTCCACGACGCGCACCTTGGGCCCCGCACCACCGACACGCACAGGCGAGAACGGGGCGGCACAGACCTCCCCGTGCGCGGCGCTCAAGCCTATGCCCACGCAGCCCAAGACTGTCAGCACCGCAGACATTGGGCAGCGTGCCCGTTTGCGCTCGGGCTCTATCACCTCCCAGTTCCAATCCCAACTCGCTTCCCCATCCCCATCCGCAGACCTAGAGAGCGACCAAATGTGCCTTTTGGCCGCTGCTCTCGCTGAGCCGAACACGCTCGAATTTGAGGGATTCTGGCTTCGGGTCCGGGGCTAGGGAGGAGGGTGCCCTTCAGCTAACCCTCCGCGCGCTGCCGCCGGGGTGAAACGGGATACCCTCGCCTTTCATCCAGACGCAGCAGCAGCCGCCCGCGGACGCCCTCGCGCACATCGCCGCGCCGGGCGAGGAGGATGCTGTAAATTTTGACAGGTTGGCGTATGCGCGGTTGGCGCCGTGGGGAATGGGCGGGAGCGAGCGTCACAGTGGGAGTGGCGGGCAGGCGTCGAATTCGGGGACGGGGAGTGGGGTGGAGCATTCGCCGATAGATGGTGCGTCTTTTCGCTTCGTTCTTTTTTACGTCCGTAAGTATTCCAATTCCCTTCACGCGCCATGCACCACCTCTTCTCTCTCTAAATCCGCGCATCCACCCCTCCTTCATTCTCTCCGCTCTTCCCACTTCCGAAAAAATTCGTATCTATATGAGCCCTTTCTTTCCGTTCATCTCATTCCACAATCCATTCTCGCTCTGGGCGCTTCTCGTTCTGGATTCTACCTACTTGCCGTGCACTGTGATTTGCTTCCGTCTCTCGATTCCCACTTGCTACAATGCCATGCTCGCATATCCACGCATCCCACCTTTCTATCCGATATCCACCACCTGCCATCCCTCTCCCTTTTTGCGTCCGCGTTAATGCCTTCCATTCGTCCCAGTTCCTCCTACCTCCCTCCTCCCCCCCTCCATTCTTTTCTTCTTTTCCCTCATTCGCTCACCTCTCCTCCCAGCTCATCACTATCCCGGCGCTAAGGCGGAATCGCCTACGTCGGCATACCCCTTCACCTCCCCTCCTCCGTAAACCTGAAACCCAAAGAGAGTAAAGCGAAATGCAGGCCGGTTCGGAGCACGAAATCGAAATTGAGCGCGACCTCCTCGACATTGGCGTCCCCACCGCCTTCCGCTTCCCGTGCCGCGTTCCATCACGATGTACGCCACGCCGTCTCACCCACAAAGAATGATTTGGGGCTTCGCTATCGCCGCTGTAGAGAATTCGACGGAACGCCCGGTGGGCTGGACTCCTTCGATTTCACCGTGGGGGGAATGGAGGTGAGGCGCGAGGCCCTTTCGAGACCATATCTGTCGTGCGGTGGTGAGGAGGGTGGAGGTGTTCATTATGACTACGGATAGTGGATGAATAGTGATTGCTAGTTGGAATGGACAGATGCGATCGAGGTACGAAATGGTTGCGGTTATAATTTTTGATTCGATTTTCGGGATGGTCGACTCTACTAATTAAATTGCAGCATGTAACTCTCTTCAACGAGCAGGAGGACAAGGAACTCTTGGATGCGAAACCGAGTGGACACTAGGCTCGGAAAGGCTTGATGGTGGAGGGTCCACATCTTCGGATAGTTCATTGAGAAGTTCCACTGTTTCAGAGGGTGTCCCGTTCGACTCGGGCCTGAGCCATAGGTGACAGCACGAGTTCTTTTCTCTTTCCTTTTTTTCCAATCGTACTTTGCTACTTGGAACTCTATGGGGCGCATTTTTAGGCTTAGCACCCAAAGAACCGTCGCAAATTGTTTAATTGTGGATCACTCTTTGGATCTGGGTGCGAGGCATGTTCAACTCCGTGTATTTTTTACGAGAGAGCCTGAATCTTTTAGACGTGCTTCACAGTCACTAGTACATACCAGCGAGAAGTTCCGCACGACATCGCAGCAGGATACCAAGAAAGTCATATCAGAAACTTTTTGCAGCTGAAATGACGCGTGCATGAGGAGCTCGAGTCGGGGGAAGTTAGTAGCTGACTCACCAGCGGTAACGTTCAACCTCTTGATATCGGCCCCTATCTGGCGCCAAAATCTGAAGAGATCGACCATCCATTCGTCTGAACACACCGGACATCCCTTGACGATGTCACGGTCGGGATCCTTCACCGTAAGCCAACTTTCGTGCTCCACGGTATCGGCTGACGGGCACAAGCGTATGTTGGATGCGACGCGGTTGATTTGATTTTGGAACCACTGCACGGGATTCTCCCGCAGACTCTCCCCTCGAGACGTGAACCGTTTGCCGCAGCCACGGCCGCATTGTTCGCTGTGGCCCTCTATCTTCCACCACACGAACGGCTTGTTAGTTTCCTCGTTCCACATGTGGCCTTTGAAGGTTATGCCATCCAGCACAAAGCCATTCGCCGATAAGATGCGTTTGTTGAACGTGAGGAGCTCCTCGGCATGTAAGCCACACTTCTCGTGAAATTCCGAAAGTTTGTGGGCGTTTGCCCAGGTGAGAAGCTCCATTTCGGGGAAAGCTGGAGGCCTGCAGCCGACGGCTGAGGTCAAGACTGAGATAGCAGCTTGACGGACGAGACCGGGAAGACCGCAGAGTGTCGCGATTGCAAACACGCGATGAGGCTGCCCGTCAACGAGGGCTGTATTACTCAACATTTGGTTGAGTAGATCCTGCACGCGCGTAAACTGGTATTTATGCGCGGCCTTGTAGACGTCGACAATTCCGTCGAGGTCGGCGCTTTGGAGCGTGTAATGGGACACTGCGTGCGCCGGGTAGGCGAGACAAAGAAGTCGATAGAGTATCGCTTTCGACTCTGGCATTACAAGCACGGGCTTATCATCCCGCTGTAGGTCTGTGGGATCACTATCTCCCTGGGGGATCGCAAGCATGCCATCAAAGCAGTCGGACACAAATTTGAGGATGTCCTTGTGGACGTGGAAATCGACGCCATCGCTGGACCTGAGGATGAAATCGGCAGGATGGTTACTATGATCTGAGTCAGTGGCCCCAGAGAAGGGTACTGGAGCGTCCTGGATGGGTGTGGCGGATGTCGACATGAGTGGCGGAAGAACGGAGAAGAAGGTCACATGGAGAAGATCTAAAATCGTCGTGGAGGTCACCGTACATTCCGGGCGCCTGTTGACCGGATATCCATAATTGCCTAGTCTCGGCCTAAAACATAGGGAATGTCTACCCGTGATCTAGGGTCTGTCAGAAGAGGAACAAAACTCGGTTCCACTGAACAACTTGGTTTACGGGAATGTCGCTCATGCCGTGGCACTGTGTCAATTGATATGCCGCGCCAGTGCCGCACCTGCGTGCTGGCTTGACATCGGGTCTTCTTTGTTCTCGGTCTCACCTCCCACTAGATATGGAGTGTGTAGCTTAAGCTATGCCTTTGCTACACACATAAGTCACTGAGGGGAACCATATTGCCATAATGCCGCGAGGTAATCATACAAACATCCAACAATTTTCTGTAAGTCGGCCCATATTTTTCTTGTGTCAATTGCCACGGCACTGGCCCAACAGAGTTCAGCGAGTCTAATTGATAACATCTTGGTTAAATGACATGGGATTGGGCCTCTATGAGGCAGGAGCTGAACCTTTAGGTAGAGTGATAATTATACAGGACATAACAAGGTTGCAAAAAAATATGGCTGACTTGGCACCATTTCCTCCAGGCAACTTGGATTTGGTCAGAGAATATCTGAAATGTCATTTCCTGTAACAGTCCACTGAGAAGGCTTTCACTCTAGCACAGATGCATCAGAGAATTTTGGGCCAGGAAGAATGAATCCTAGGCCCAAACTTCACCATATCCCACTCAATCTAGAGACAGTTTCTGCAGAGTAACTAGTAGAATAAATTGACTTGTTGATAATATTTCTCGGTCACCTTGGTGTATCATCTTCTCTTCATAAATTATTATTGGAATACGGGCATTTTAAAACATCAGAGACAAATACAACACTGAGATTCTATATTGGCTCAACCTGAGTGTTTGCGAGGCAGAATGCTTCAAGTTAAATGAGAATAACAGAGATGCTCCAGCAATATTATTGATCTTATCCAATATTCTATTGAATAAATAACAGTTTTTCCAAGCTTTCTGACTCTGAAACTTGTCTTTCAACAAAAATTGTTCCTGAGATGCCTCGGACAGTATTACTCGCTCACACAAAACCAAGCCGCAACCATTTCGGGCTAATACACAAAGCAGAAATGACAAAGCGGGCCATTTGGAAGCAGAAATGACTAATCACAAAAACTGTAGCTTGCTCCAGAAATATTTGCATTTGATGTATAACACTGATTAATTGGATGGTAATGTGCATTTCAACATGATAAAAGATCTGATAGCTGGAGATTTAAATATTCTCTACAGAATAATTTTTGTTCAGTTTTCTTTTCATTTTTATGATGACCAATGTTTCATGACTAAATATTGTTTGTACTTGTAGCAAAATTGCACAAAATTGATCTTCTCCACACACGTAAGCAGTGTTGTAAGTTAAGGCTAAGGCCTTAACAAATTAAGGGCTTCACATGAAGTTAAGCTAAGGCCTTAACATCAGTCAGGTTGAAATTAAGCCCTTACTTAAGCCTTAATGTAGTCCAACCATAGACAGAGGATCTTTCAGCTCAAGGCAAAATTAGTGTCTCCTGGCAGACAATATCACAAGGAGGATAACCCAATAACTGATGGCAAAACATTGAAAACATACAGAGAAAATATTTACAATGACTTTTGCATGTCTGGCCATTGAAACATCAAAGAGTTATTCATGGAATTCTTTTAATCAGACAAATACGCAAGACATACCATACAGATATTCTTGATTAAGAAAGTTCTTTCAAGATGTTCCCTGCTTAGAGACACAAAAGCCATTGTAAATACTTTGTCCATATCTTTTCAATGTTTGACCATCAGTTATTAGGTTATCCTCCTTGTGTATGCACCAAAAGTTCAAAACACAAAATTCTGGTCCTATAGAGTTGTTACTGCCTGGTAGGCCTTTCATGTTGGGATCATTCCCCATTTGTATTTGTTGGCACAGCTTTCTACTAAGTCATAGAGGCAAGCATATGTGAGTTTCCTGCTGTGTGTCGAGCAACAACTCAGGCAATGAATTTGAAGGTTACACTCAATATTCTTCCCCACATTTGACATAATGTCCCTAGTTTTTGATGTTCTTCTTCGCAATATTAACCCTTAACCTACCCTTAACTTCATGCCCTTAATTAACCCTTAACTTCCATTAAGACCTTAACTTCAGCTGAGACCCTTAATAAGGCCTTAACTTACAACACTGCACGTAAGTAGCCAAACCTAAAGGTTCAGCAATAAGAAAAGACATGGTTTGGCTAGCTAAAAATGGTGCCTATGGGAATGACATGGGATTAGGCCTCTGCGAGGCAGGTGGCTGAACCTTCGGGAGGCTGCAGAAAGACCCTCCAATAACTGAGCAACAGCTTTCCAGATGTTGATCTCAACTCAGGTGTAGGAAATCAGTGGCAGTCAAGTGGCATCAATGGCTCAGGCATGTGGATGCATTGCAGGACTGCAGATGAGGAATCCCAACAATTATTTGACACGTTATCAACGCGTCAACAGGATTGATAACATGTCTTGAAGGCAGAATAGTATTGAGCATCACTTTGGACCCCACTATCCCTCAATGCCCACTCGCAGTGCCCGCCAACAAGCCTCAGATGCCCTTGAACAGGCATTTCTAGTACTGTCCCCCATGTGTCATGCCGAATTTCTTGGTTTCCTTCTTGCCCCTGTTGTGCTTTGACACTTTAGCCTTTTTCAATGCGTGTTTCTGTTCTTTGGCCCTGGCAATGATAAGGCAGGCCTTCAGAATATCGGTTTCTGAGGCCATTTGGATATATAGGTTAATACCCCAGTGTAGTTGACATGACTTGGATGAGAAGGAAAAGCAAAAAGACGGTGTTAAAACTCTGTACGACTGCCGAAATCACATCAATTGGTTGCCGTCTTGTCCGCGGCAGATCTTGCGGCAAGGAGACGGCAGTCCAATGGAGATGAAGTGATCTTGTGGACATGGCAATTGATACGCTGCTTGGACACTAAATGAAAATGACACATCAACTGAGCAAGATTTTGAGGGATAATAAATTGTATGCCTCACCAAAAAATCTAGGAAAATAAGAGGGATGGGGATCAGAAGGGCTTTTACCACTTGGACTCAAGAAATCTCCTTGGTGCTTCTCTACTACTCTGATTTTTACTGATGACTAATTTCAGATGACAAATTTTTTGTTTGTACTTGTAGCAAAAGTGGCCGAAATCCAGCTAAACCTCCGGTTCAGCCAATGATCTGCTAACACAATGATCTGCTAACAATGTGGAGCCAGGTAGAGCCAGGTGGAGCACCCGAGTTCATCCGGTCGACGGTTTGTCCCGATGTTGAATTGTTGAATATAGCTCCGCGGCAATGCCCAGATGTTCGGTTGGCAGTGAATCTATCAAGCGAGGTTTGTCTCTAGCTACAGGGATCAGGCCGGCCATCCAAGCTCCACGCTGCCGTCAACGGCTCTGCTGGAAACAGAAGATATCGAGATGTCGAATTTCCCCACCGAACGCTAAGTTCCAAACTGTTGAAATGTTGACTTCACTTCTTAGATGGAATGATTCAACTGGTCGCACGAAGGCAGCAGTCGGAATATTTCGGCAAAATTAACTTGCAATTATCGAAATATTTTGACTGCTGCCTTCGTGCGACCAATTGAATCATTCCATCCAAGAAGTGAAGGCAAGTGACTGAACACGAGTCAAATAAAGCTCAACCTCTCAGATTGCGCCCAGGGAGGGGTTTAGGAAGTCGCTGGGTTAGAATACAGGCGCAACCAAAGTAATATGTCATGAATCCAAGCCATTTGAATGAATCCGACAACATGTCCAGGATGCCCAATGGGAAGGGATGAGAAGAAATCTAAACATGGGAGAAACAGGGGGAGGATGAGGCTGTAAGGAGTGAACCGACAGTTCACGACGAGCCGCGTGCTTAACCATCAGAGATTGCAAAATCAGATTCATACCTAACGTGATTATTCTGTAATTTTCGTCGTGGCCATAGCGTAGCACGGGATAACTGCTAGTTCAATATAAAGAGGCTCACACAAACTCCGAATCTATACCAATGTTGAGACAAATAACCGGCTATCCCCGAGATGCCCAAGGCTGTTCAACCTCACGAAGCTTTGCACTCGGCGCAAAATCGAGGACTATGTCTTTCCGGGCCTTACTGCAATCCAATACAAACACACCACCTGTAAATGAATTCACTTCAGATTGACTCCTGGAACACCTTGGAGAAGTACATTAACTGCTGCTCAATACTTTAACCTCCAGGCAGGGACAAGTAATATGTGAGTCTGGGCTTCTGTTTCATCACATAGTCATAATAACATCAAGCACAGAGCTTGGTTAATTCTCTCTGGATAATAAATCACAGGAGTCACTCTGGGTTGAATCGTTTTTGAACTAAACTGTCTTGATATACTGGAACCTGGGGTCCTTGACCAAAATTATATCAAGCTTTTAGAGGCGAGGCAGAATTTACATCGGACGCGGCAGCAATCTGCAAATTCTTCTTCGTTATCTTCGGCCGGGCTCGGATTTGAGGTCATGTAGATCAGTTTTCTCTCCGCTGATGAACCAACCAACCGTGCGAGTGCGGAAGGAAGGAACTGATGTGTACGGGGTGGATCAAACAAAGCTCAAGTCTTGGGCCAGGTCTGTGGCAGCAATGAAGGCCGGGAGACAACAAGGGATAAGCAATTCAGGGGCATAATAGATCGTGTTTTACGGGCTGACAGGATACAGAATATATAGTAAGTAAAATGGAAAGGCACAATGTCTGAGACTATGATAAATACAAGGCAATGCTCCAGACCTGGAATACGCCAGTACATTGAGTAATTTCAGAACTCGGGCACTCAGGTAGTGGTACAATTGGAAAGTCGAGCAGTCGGGAATGCCGGTGAGGTGAGATGTGGAAATTAATTAATGTCCCTGTCATGATCCTTCCGTGGACCGAGTGAAGACGTGCTCATCACCGCCATTTGAGTATGGGTCAAATAGATTTCCACCGACTATGCTGAACCTTTCAAAACTATTCCTGAACAACCTGGAAGACAACCTGACCACCTGGGAACCACACTGCCACTCTGAAATTTGGAAAGATTGAATGCTCTTGGGCATTGCAATGCGGCACATCGCTAAGATCCAGGATATGGTTAAACTGCAAATTCCATAATGATGAACCTGTCAGGTCTGTGGATTCAATTTCCCTTCCTCGATTCATTTACAACTGAAAAACAAAATGGTATTCAAATCTTACACACCGGCATAGGGAATTGATTGACACTCCCGTGATAAATGTTGGCCCTGAACAGTCACTGCAGCTCAATTGATTTTGGATCATCAGCAAGATTGATCTCTTTATCAGATTTAAAGAACTTAATCAGTGCTGAGAAAACGAGAATGCATCAATTTGTCCCGATTGTCGCGGCAAAATGTCCTACAAAGGAATCAATATCTGCAATTCACTTTGCATCACCCGCTGTTCTCGGCTTAGCCCAGAGACCCAATTCGGTGATGGGTACAGCTGTGTATGATGTGCAGTTCAAGTTTCCAACCTGCAACACACGAGTTTGGAGCAACAAAAGTAAATTTCCGTGGTGTGTACTAGTAATACATGCTAATTTTTTAAAATGGGTTTTCGGGTCCGAGGCTCACCTTTGTGGCTGCAAAGTCAAAACTCAAAGGAGCAGATGCGTAGGTGCACTGCAGGGATTCAAAAATCGACCAATTGCGCCAGTACCAAATCAAATCGTTTGCCAGCAGGTTTGGGTGGAAGGGGTTATTAGTCTCGGTAGTAGTATCACCGGCCAACATGAGAATTGACTTGCCTGGGTGTTGATAAATTCAATGACCGGTTCCATTGCACGCGGATGAAGCGACGCGCATGCGCGGCAGCGGCCAGTAGCTTAGCACGTGTGCGTTTGCACTTTTGTCACACCAAGCAGTCAAATCACAACCGGGGTGGCTCTACCATGTACACCCCGTGGTAGATTCAGGGCTCATGGCTCGCATTTGTTTTCAGCCAAAGGGTCGATGGGACTACTTAAGACGTGATTTTGATGTTAATGTACTGAAGATTTCCCTGGGATATCTTCGGAATTGTCTTGAAGTCTCACATCTCCACAAAAGCCCTACTATAAATGTTTCAAGGAAGTCAAATTGCCGCCCTGCGGAAGTTGAGTTCCTAGGCTGCCATTTTCCTGAGGCTCTCTCTCATCACTTGCAGTCCGACCTGAATCAAAAAGTGGGAAATAAGATAAACCTGGACAGCTGTCCATGCCCCAGTGTGTGCCTCTTGCGCCCAACATCCATCTTCATGACTTTTTAAATGCTTTCAAGGCACAAGTTGTTTGAGTTACAAGCTATGAATCAAGCCAATAGATATTCATGCCAAAAAATACTGTACTATTACGATCAAATCGACAGTCATGTGTCACGAACCCCTCTGTCAATGTCGAAATTTGGTCGATGTCACGCATCACGGAGCCGTGTGTCGAACGTCCAAGCTGTCACGAATGCCTCCCCCCCCCCCCCCAGTGGTGAAAAAGTCAAATTTTCTGTGGGACTGTTGAAATTTTGGCAGATGTCATGCAAAATTTCGGACGCTGTCGAAATGTCGAATAGGTAAATCAGGTCACGTGTCACGCCCCCTGTCGATTTAATCGTAATAGTACAGTAAGTGATGATAGCAAGAGGCCGGCGAGCAGCGGGTCACAAACAGAAACAGAAGGAATAAGACAGAGATTTGTTGAATTTGCAGACATAAGGCTCAATGTTGTGTAACTTAGCACCGGAAGACTCAATAGACGCCATCAGATGTGTTCACAAAATGGTAATAAATGCAAGTCACAAGACCCAAAACGCGACATTTTTGGTCTTCCCCCTCAGACTCCCCCTAAATAGGCACATACAGAATAAATCCTATTTGTGAATCTTCCATACAGGTTTGTACGTACTTATTTCCGCCATTCTCAAATTCTCCCTGAAGCTGTGCCTATGCCCGTCCAAGGAAACAGATGGCATGTAATTCAAACCTTCAACCGAACCCACACGATCCAATTCACCGGTTATAATCGTGGTACTGGCTCCCTGCATTTTGTCCAATCAATTCCATGGACAAATTGACTGAGATCCAGTTTGGTTGTTCCAGGAGAACGGATCATCAGAGGATTCCATGGAAGACATATGCCGTCGCGTAGCCAGGGCGGGATCCAAAGGATGCGCTCAGCGTATGAATTCATGACCCATCCGTCTGTGAACCGTGGATGACTCCCCCAGATGTCTGATTCAAGCTGATTGGGGTTAGACAAGTCCAGGGCAGAGAAATTGCATTCCATACCTCCCATATGCGAATACTGGTGTCTGCTGATGCAGAAATGATTTTCTTGCCACTGGGAAAGAAGGCAACTGAATCAACTCTGTTGGTATGCCCCTCAAACGGGCCTGCAATCACCGTGCCTGTTTTCAATTCCCAGACCCACACTGTCATATCCCAGGAACCGGACACAACCCGCGTGCCATCTGGCGAAAAACCAGCGGACCGAACCCCATCAGTGTGCTCAAATGGCTTCGAAACTGCTAGTCCGGTTTTGGAATCCCATATTCGCACTGAATAGTCCAAAGACCCCGATGCAAGGTATTTGCCGTCAGGCGAGAATGCTATAGAGTAAACAGAACTTGTGTGCCCCAAGATTGGTCCGACAACCATTACACCAGTTTCTGCATCCCATATTCTTATTGTGCGGTCCGCGGAGCAAGAGGCAATCTGTTTGCCATCGGGTGAGAAAGAAACACCAAAGACATGATTGGTGTGTTCTCCAGATAGATGTGCAACCACATCGCCAGTTTCGCAGTTCAAGACTTTGATTGTTCCGCCCGAGAAGCCCGCAACTATTGTGTGGCCATCTGGCGAGAATGCACTGGAGAAGATTGCCGGTTTGGAGGAGGACGCAGACTTAATTGAGGAAAGGGAGGACGCAGATGAGGACGAAAAGGTTGTAGAATCATTGTCCTCAATGGACGGGGTGGCCAACTCATCTTCATTCGAGGCTGCAGTGTCTCCAAGCGCTGTGAACGACTTCACAGATGCGAGTCCAGTTTTGTAGTCCCAGACTTCCAGCTTCCCGTCACGGCCACCATAGACAATCCGATTGCCATTTGGCGAGAAGGACACACAAAACACTGCATTTGTGTCATGTTTCAATGGACCAGTAACCAGGACACCAGTTTTGGAATCCATGACTTGAACTGCTCCATCATGCGACGCAGAGGCAATATGTTGACCGTCAGGTGAGACAGAAATGAATAAGACGGAATTGGAGGTAGTGGTAGTGCTATGACAGGAGGCTTGTTCAGTGTTTGGATTGCTGATTTCAGCATCCCAGACACGAATGGTCTGGTCCCAAGAACCCGACACAATGCGCTTTCCATCTGGTGAAAAAGCAACAGTAGTAATCCAGTTTAAGTGTTCAAATGATCCAGCAATCGCTGAACCAGTTCGTAAGTCCCATATTTGCACTTTGGAATTGCTACATCCAGCGATAATCCGTGTTGCATCAGGAGAAAAGGCAACAGAGGTAATCCAGCCGCCTCCTTCCCAGGGCCCCGCAAATACGTCACCAGTTTCAGAGTCCCACACTCGCAGTGTCTGGTCCTGGGATCCCGATACAATGAGCTTCCCATCAGGAGAGAATGCAACAGAGCTGATATGATCTGTATGACCCTTGAATGGCCCAGTCAGCAGAGTTCGGCTTTCTGTATCCCAAACCCGCACGGTATGGTCCCAAGATCCAGACGCTATGCGCCTGCCGTCGGATGAAAATACGACAGAATGTATTGAATCAGTGTGCCCTTTGAGTGCTACAGCCATGGCACCCGTTGTTAGATCCCAGAGATGCACCTCATTGCAGTAGAGAGATCCAGATGCCAGCTGCTTCCCATTGGGCGAGACTGCGACAGATATAGTCCAGCCCCCTCCGACTAGGGTGTTTAGCAGAGTACCAGTCATTGAATCCCAGAATCGAAGACCATCATGTCCACCAGATATAATCTGTTCACCATTTGGTGAAAACGCAACATCGTTCACGGCATCATTGTGTCCGTTGCAGATAATCACATCTCCGGTTTCAGAATCCCAAATCCGCACGGTGTAATCTTGCGACCCCGATGCAATTTTCTTGCCGTCTGGGGAGATTGCGAGTGATAGGACATTGTCTGTATGTCCACGGAAAACTTTTAGAAGGCTGGACCAATTGTCCCCAAGTGGCCCGGTAAAGTCTAATGTCCGGGGAAAGAATGGGGCGAATTGTTTGCGGAACCAAGGACTCCCGAGGTGCGAATGGAAGGGCAGAAATATAGATGTGGGGTACACTTTGGGAGATCACAGGTGAGAATCCCCCGAGGAATCTAGTTGCATCTTGAAGTAGGTTTTGGAAGGCTGTCTCGGTTTGCTATCATGGAAATTACTGTAAAGGCGAAGAAAAATTTCACGCATCAATTACACTCACCGGAACATAGCGACGTATAATTGGAAGACTTTGAATGGCAGTCGGCACTTGGTTGAGAAAACTGAGCACCTCTAGCCAGTAGAAAAATCGAATATTGATGAGGTCCTTCAGCTCCGCCAGTATCTCTTCCTCAAATCCTGCGTCACCCAAATGATGGGCCCAGAATGAACTCGCATATTTGAGCTCTGTAGGAACATGCGCTTCGATGCGCTTAAAGAGGTCAGGGACCTCGACGTTGAGGATACAAGAGTCCTCAAGCCTGCAAATATTGAATTGTAGCTGTGAGTTGAGGATGCGCAAGCAACCCAGCACCAGAGACCTGGACTGAACTTTGGAATTAACAGACCAGGCAGTGTGACCAGAGCGGGAAGGATCGATGAGATAATCACTGAATGATGCATGGAGAATGAGTGCAGCTTGTCCGCGACTCCACTGCAAGACACAACCAAGATATTCCAGGACTTCAGCTGCTCTCCCCTCCTCAAACTGCAGGAGTTTGTCTATTGTGTGGTCAGTCAGTGGCATCTGGCTGAGCACAACAGCACCCAAAACAGAGTGTGCATCCTGTGCAAAGCCTGTATCTGTCCATTCTGCGGAATTTTGAAGTGCAATGGTATACAGCTCATCGAGATCATTGGAAACTCCAGCAGCAAGGATTATCGCCAGTCGTTTTTTGGGATCAAAACTTCGGATAAATTTGCATGCCGTCGATGCCCAAATGAACAGCCCACCGGAATATTCGGCCAAGGTCTCGACAACATGCTGCCCAGGCCACTCGGGTTCAAGGCTCTGTTTGAACTGCCTGATGTTCTCCATCCTTTCGTGGACATACGCGACAATATCATGCCTTGTGGTCTCCGTCGTGATGTTGAGTTGCATTTCTGTAATATGTGAACATCTGCGGAATCGACCAGCTATGTCTGACTCTGGGCGGCTGGTGATGAAAAAGCGAAAGTTGGGTGGTAGCTTTTGAAACTCATCAACAATCAACGATACCAAACTCTCGCGCGATTCTGGATTTCCGCATTCATCCAGCGCGTCGATGATAACTGTTATGGGTCCAAGGATGTCATCACTAGCGGCATTCAGAGGCTCGAGCAATAGCCTCCGGAACTGAATTGAAATTGGTGCAGTTCCAAGTGCTGCATCGCGTGTGAGGGCGCCAGAAATGGCTGCTCTGATATGTGCGTTGGACATGGCCATCCAGTACGCGATCGTACGTATCACTCCTCCAGGGCTATTTCCAGCAGGATTATTGCGGTCGAAGAACAAGAATGCACCAAGACGGCAGAGGTCACGGCAGTATTGAGAGATGGTGGTCGACACTGTGCTCTTGCCTGCCCCTGCTACGCCATGAAGCCAGAGGACATTGGTGCTGTCAACCGGTGTAGTAAGCCAATCAGTAATAGCTGCCAGGATATCTTGTCGAGTGCCGGGTAGACACGTGGTACGTTGTGATGCATCAAGTTCGAGGGGGTTGAGGCTTTTCAATTTGTCTGATTGAGCTGAAGGGATGTAATCACTATATTGAAAATAGTTATGAAAGTGCGTGCATACCAAGATAGTCCGTATTGGCTTTGATTGCGACAGAGAAAAAAATGTTTTGAAATGCCAAGCCACGGTCGAATGCATCCTTGAGTTCACTAAGCGCCGAAGAGAGGCCGTCGATCTTTTGACTGGTATTTGACCAGGTGTTTCGGATGAGCCGGCCTTGATTATTTGTCAGATTTGAAAAACAACAAACAGAGTGTGCACCTCCGAATCCCTGCCCAGTATATTCACGGAGGAATATGGCACATTCCAAGGTTTGCCTGGTAATTTCTACAACAACATTTTCGAGACGTTTGATTTGTTGTGGGAGAGATTCAACATCCTCGACAAACGAATACACATTGACCATGTTCTGAACAAGTTGAAGGGTCTTGTCGTCCATGGCCTGCTGAGTCTTCACAGTCTGCACAACATCCAATGAGCACAATGTCAAAAAGTTGGCTGCAAGTTAAGTACCTCGTATACGAAAGTCAATAGCTTCCAGGCGGCCTTCGCGTACGGATTGATCTTAGTGGCACATCAATTGGAGATCTGTACATCGGTATGATTATGCGCACCTCGCTGACTCCATCGCCGATCTTAATAATAATGTCCAACTTAGCCGTAACCTCCTTCAACCCGGCAGCAAACTTGCCTGCCCGGATTTGAGCATTTCCCAGCTCGCCCACTGCGACATCATTCTCGGCCACTTCGATGGCGCTCTTAACATGCGCGGGTGTGACATTATGCACTTTTACCGATAGCTTCGCCGACGGTTTTCCCTTGGAGGTTCCCTCAACGGCGACTAGTTGAAGATTTGCTAAGTGAAAATCAGAATGAATCAACAGCAACTCGGGAATGGTTCACCGTCTGAATTGGTTTTTGCAGCACAGAGACTTAATAAGGCATCGAGTTGAATGTCAATGGTACCGAGACAGGGGTCCTTGAGCACGGTTGCGTCATGGAAAAGCTTCAGCGATATTGCTGCCGTTGGCTTCCCTGACGATCTTCACCATACCAAGCTCGTAAAACACTTGGGAAAGCAAAGAATAGGCTCACATAGGCACATTTCCATCCCATTTTGGCGTCATGGTCCTCTTCGCCGTTCGAGTTCGGGCCACTTTCTCACCATCGACGTATATCTTCACGTAGACATTGGGTTGATTTCCGTGGAGGCGGCCGGGATTCCATTGGATTCCATGTGCGCCCTTGACTGGAATGTGTGACTCAGGAGTTAAATAGGTTCATAGGCGTGAATATTAACCTGAAAGCAAATACAGCGACATGGTAGTGAGGATGGCGCGAGGGAAGATAGCGATGGGACACGTGTCGTTCTAAATAAAAGCTGTCACCCGTAGTTTCCAGATGGATGTCAATGTCTACCAAATGTATCCATCTTAGTCTCAGTGCCAGCCTGCCACAACATTCCAATGCGGTAGCCATATCGTAACGGTCTATAACTTATCTGGTCGCTCAGGTGCTTTTTTGCGAATAATATTTCTCACTTGCATTTCTCTCGAACTTGTTTTTCATCTGACGCCCGCGCAACTGCCAGGTGTTGCATCCATCCTCATCCTCATCCTCATCCTCAATTTGACGATGATCACAGACATTTGAAGATCAAGTTCGCCTTATGTCGAACGATCGCTCTAGAGTGAAAGTAAAGACAAAGTACATCGCCAACACGAGGAGACTATGAGAAAGCCGACGGAAATGAATAAGCCAGAGATCGACCTTGGCCGATCGGAGCCAGAGGTGCAGCTAAGAGGGGGAGGGGACGCAGGGAACTCGTCTTCAAGAAAATGGACCGATTCTCAAGTGACGTACGGATTGACGCGTAAATGTTGCCCTATGTCAACAAGATATACAGACGGACCGAACCTGGATGCTTTTATGTTTGGGTGATGCGTGAAGTGACTGGAGCTGTGATTTTAGACAGAAAAGAGGCGGCGACCAAGCGGCGACGATGAAAGCAGAGCCAACAGCCCGATTTGATGACCAGTCGTCGGCAATCAGCTTGTCCTTGCTTGCGACCATCATGGCCTCACCTCATTAACCGTTCTATTAAGATTTACTGCCCAATTCGTTTGGGAGTATTTGGTCTTATCCCCTTCAAGCCCTCCCAGCTTCGATCTCTCTGCTCCGGTGCTCGAATTCTATAGTCTTTTGGAGTGATCTTTCCCACCAAAGCACCATTTTTAACCCCCCACTTATGAGATTGCTCACACGCTCTCCGCTGATCCGCGGCTTCAGAACCAGATCGCACTCGACCCGCAGTTGAATAGCACTGTAATGCTGTAGAGAATTGATCGAAGCATTCAAAGCAAAGCCGGCTTGAAGTGACGAAGGCATGCCGTGAGGCCCTGGGTTGCCTAATTTGTCTCACTGAGCACGGCCAACATGTCTCGTGGTTCTTTCACAGCCTTCAAGCTGTTGACTCAATTCCCTTCCCACTTCTTCACAACGGCACAAGACGCGCGTCCTCGGTATCTCGGCAAGATTGAACATATAAAAACAGCCTAGTACGATCATTTCTAGCAGAACCCTGATCACAATCCCTCAGTGCCAACCCCCACACATATTTACATGGTTATGTGTCTTTTGCTGGTTGGTTTCTGCGCAAGCTCGAATGGTTGGCTTATCAATCCTGCATCCGCTATCGCCGTCAAATATAACTCTGCCCGGTTCTTATCCATATGGGGACTTCCTTCCCAGGTGCTGCCGTAGTTTTGGATCAAGCATAAAATGCCAAGTGTTCAATTTATTGGCTACACAAGGTTGCTGCCGCTCAAAGCTGCCCGGGCCGTTGTTTCATTTCCAGTCTGCTATGATACCCAGTATTTGCAGCGGCAGTTTTTATTGCCTCATCAAACCCTCTTGGACGACAATTCATGGCTTGAGTTTCCTGATTCTGATTTTCTGTTCATCGTTTCCTATTCCACTCCACTGATTATTGCCCTGTTGGATTTTCTTTCATGAGCTCAATTCAAAATTTACCTGCTGCCGTGCTGTTTCCCGGATTAAACTTATCGCCCCATAATTGCATTTCTTTGGAGAGCTTCAACATCATTTGCTACTGATCCACGTGGTGAGTCATGCATTTGTCTAAACCCACGGTGGCTTAAATTTTTTATGTTCCTGGCTTCCTTTTTATGTTCCTGGCTTCCTTTTTAATTACTGGGCGAGAGCTAACAATCCATGATTCTCCCAGTTGTGAACAAATCTCGTTTTTTTTTGTCTGGCTCATCACTATTGACACATGTACCTTCGATGTTTGACTCTAAAATTTATTTGCTCTTCTTCGCCATTCGTTGTCCCGAAAGGCTTCATACGTGGCCGAAGCGAAGCGTAGGCACTTCTTGTACTGAAGAACCTTTTGGACTGGTACGGTCGCCAACGCCCACTGTGCATACACCATTCGGCGCCACGTTCGCCTCGGTTGCGCCTGATCTCGACTCAAACGATGGATATATAGACACCAACATCAACAGTAGCGCTCAACGAGCCCACGCCGCTGACTCGAGAGAGAATTATCACCGCGTTCATTGCAGAAAGGACGGCACACCGCAGCCAACTGACGCCATCTCCTCCACTTGCACCTCGGCCCCGCACCACCGACTCGCACAGGTGAGAAACGACGCAGTAGCCCCAGTGCTGCGCTGGCGCAAGCACAGACGACCTCCTCGCGCGGCCAGCGCTCGAGCCCGCGCCAACCAACCCAAGGACGTCAGCACCGCGGACGTCTGGCGTCGGGCGCGTTCACGCTCTACCACCGCCAACTTGCCGGTGAAAAGGGAAAAAGCAAGCGAGGAAGGCACGCTTGCTGAGTCGGCTTTCCCGGCCCCGGGTCTGGGGCTAGGGAGCCGACCCAGCTCACCTTCCACGCGCCGCCGCCTCTTAGGTATAATGGAATCCCTTCGCTATTGCCCTCGCATACCCAAGCGCAAAATGCGGACGCGCTCGCGCATCTGGCCGCGCAGGACGACGACGACGCCGCCGATTTACACAGGCTGGCGTATGCGCGGCTGGCGCTGAGGGGATGGGAGGGCGGGAGTCGCAGTCGAGGTGGAGCGGAGATCGGGGCAGCGTATGGGCCGAGAGGTGGTGCGTCTTCTGTTTCCTTTACTTTCGTCCATTCGCTTGTTGTCTGCCACTTCTTCCTTTCATTCATCGTTTATTATCGTGCTTGCCCTGCGGTCCTATTCTTCCTTCTCCGCTCTCGGCCTCCCCTCGCCTCTACGCCGTCTTTGCGCCTTCGATGTCCACTGTCCCTCTTCCAACTTCTCCTTCTTCCCCACTCGTAGCCACCGCCCGCGCGTCTCATACATCTCCGTTCATCCCAGTCCCTCTACTCTTCGCGTACGCCTCCTCTTCGTCCCCTCCTACCTCCTGCCTCCATCTTTTCTCCCAAACGCATCCGTATCTCTCTCCTTTGCTCAAGGCACAATCCATCACATTCTCACTTTCTTCACTCCGTTGGCGCTTCACGGGCTCGATTGTACTTATCTCCCGTGGATCCGCCTCGATACGCCACACTCGCTACATGCCCGTCCTGTTGCGCATTCACCTCTTCCTTCGCTGCCCACTCCCTCTTTCGGTGTACACGTACGCATATACTCTCCTTGCCTTCCCCCGGGCCTCCTCCCTATGTTTCGTCCTATCCCCTCGCGTCCTTCTGACTCATCTGAACATCATTGGCAGGTCGTGCCCATCCCTTCGCTCATCCAGTAGAAATCGCCTGCATCGGCATCGCGCCTCACAAACCAAGAAATCATGCAAGTTGAGCGGCAGCACGAAATCGAAATCGAGGGCGACTTCCTCCACGATGGTATCCCGGCCGCCTTCTGCCTCGGGTGCGACGTTCCCCGGCCTCGTCGGCGCGGGTGTGCGTGATGCGGGCGTCTTCCCCGATTCTCCTGGTGCGTGAAGGGAGGAGAGGTGTCCGGCGTGTTCACCGCCGCTCCGGATGAGGAATTTGACGGGACGCACAGTGGCCTCGGCTCTTTGGACGAGTTCTCTAGTGCTGCTGCTCGGGAGATACAGGTCCGCATAGCCTGGGCTCTCGTGCGACAGGGGAGGGTAAATTTCGGGGAGCGGATGTGTGGGTTTTAAAGTAAGGAAGGGGGTATCTATTATGCAGGGATGGACGGTTGATATAGGCGAATGGGGTTTTATCTCGGACACGGCAGTACTGATTTTTCGATTTTATATCTAATTGGCACTCGACAACCCGGCTGCTGATGAACGCCTCTGCCAGCAATATCGTCCACTGGATTCGACTTGGGCGATGTGTTGTTCGCGGCTGCTTTTGTATCATTTTGCTCTCATCCTAAGGTTTTCAAAGTTGACCTGACCAGCAAATCCTGTCCTTCTGTGTCGACACTGTAGCGCACTGGTTAAAATACCCGCATTCCGCGTTCCTTCCAAAATGACAAACTGGCCAATGGACATTCGCCCAGCATTGTCTTCCCTTACCTGCTCTACTGGAACCCCTCCGTCTTTTAACTAAATCCTTCATTAAGAGTCCCTCCCCTCTATTTCCCGGTATTGTGATCTGATTATGTTCTTGATTGAATCATTGTTTTGGCCCTCAACGCATCTTCTATCCGCATGCCCATGTAAGCTAATTCAACACCGCTCTCCCGGAACATACCACTTCTAATACCTATCAGCATCTTGTCTTTCACTTCCCACACCTGGTTACAATTATAAGGTTTCACGCGTGCAAGACAAAGATCAATGAGGAAGCACAGCAGTCTAGTCGTACCCAATGGGGATTGGAGTCACGCCTCCCAACTTTGGGGAGTTCAGCACGTTCTGTCAATTGAGGGCCGACTCACTGTGCGGGGAGCTGATTTTTTGCGAGGTGCTTCTTCTACTTTCTTCTTCAAGACTGCGTCTCGCTAGTTGTTCACTTCGAATCAGTCTTTCGTGGCAAAGATGCTTCCTCGCTTTGTTCGAGTTCGTTTGTGAATCACTCATGCAGGAAAGTAATACAAGGAAGACTTCTGATGATGAATTTTCCGCTAAAAGCCGATGTCGCTAAGTCGCTTTTCCTTCCCGGGGCACTCCCAGACTACTATTAACCCTGCTGATTCATCCCGGTTGGCGGTGTGGAAGTGCGACTTGCCCCGCTCGTCGCCTTCCCATCCCGTTCCGTTCCGAGCTGTCAACCGTAAATGGAAACGCCGTCGCGCTTCTTTCACTTTCACCACCACATCAAGTCTCCCGATTCCTTTCCAAGCTCATACTCACTTTGTTCATACTTAGATGTGATTTTCTCCTTCATCGATCCAGACTCAACATCTTTGCGCCTCTGAGTCGGAACCGGTCCGACGGCGATCACGACACACGTAACCGCTTCAAGCCTCGAGGACGGACTTGGGTCTCGTTTAGGGCATCGGTGGATATTTAATTACATTCTTCCTTACAGCATTCTGCCTCTTTCGTACATACTCCGTAGACTCCCGGACGCGACGCACATGTCCAACGCCTCTGAACCCTCAGATCGTGCTGGGGATGGACTTCGAGCCACCGTTGGGGGGCAGCGTTGTCTCCCTATTTGTCTTTGCGCGTCCCCTGGGGTTTGGTCAGTTGAAGGCATGTGTTAGCTTAAGGGATTACCATGGACTCTCTAGCACAACTTTTGTTTCATGTATTTTGGGTGTTGATTTCCGGGCTCTGGTGTCACACGAGCAGGCGGGCAGCCATTCCCTCATGTAATTTTCCCTCTCTCCCTCTTACCACCACTACCTAATTGTTTTCAACTCGCATTTTTCCTGTGCACACCTGAGTTCCTACACAAACAGAGCTAAGTATTATATTATTTTGTTCTACTGACTACTGTACAGATCTGTATGGTAGCAACGTCACGCATAACGCCGGGTCAAAAATGTTGCCTAATTTCCACAGCATAACGCATAACGGGGCTCCAGTTGCTTGCCGGTACACAGTATTTTTAAAATGCATTTTTCCTCAAGCAAAACGATGTCAAAGATGCCAAAAAAAGCCTGAAAGTTGCCTAAATTAGACAACATAATGCCTAACTCAGGCTCCGTTGCTACATCATAACCCAAAATTTTCGTAACGCCTCCGGCGCGGTTGCCTCCATACAGATCTGTACAGTACTCTACCTCTAGAGCACTTGTCTCGCTCTTGAGACGGGATATTCTGCTGTATGACTCGGCGCTATTGCCGGCACGACCTTGACATCTCTCGGTCCACCAGTGGACCCCTAATTCCTTCTTCAGCGGCGAATCAGTCGTCTCGCCTCCCAGTGAAACGAGATCCGATGTTCTCACAGCCGCCTGGTACCCAACGACTAACCAAACTTTACTTCCGAGCCAACCGAGGCATTCATTCCCTCGAAATCCCGGAAGCAAATCTTTTCTTCTCCGTCGCAGAATGCAAAGGATGTTCTCATTGAGTCTCCCGCTATGTCTTCTTTTCACACGCTTTTTATATCAGATGACATCCTTAGACTCTTCCCATTCATCCGGTAAAAATACGAAACACGATGAATCAGCGTCTTACGGCCTACGGCACTCCGTGAAGCAGTCTCGTGAAGTATAAATATGCAGCCCACTCCAACGGAGTTCTCATTACAAGCATGCTCCCATTCTTACTCCGAACAAAAGTGTTTACGCTTTCGTTGTTCTTGTGTCTCTCGAGCACCTCTGTCGCATTCGGCGAATCCTGCGGCTGTTCATCGCTTGTTATACCTGTTCATGTCGACGTGCTCATTCCGAAGGACCCTGCGGATCCATTCGGTGGGCTCAAAAGCAATGCAAGCAATCTACGCCGTCTGAACGAAACGTACGGCATCTTCGGTGTCTTCTGTCAGCCAGACATTGTGTCTCCCAAGAGTACAGGTCAATAAAAAATGTTTCTAGCGTTATGGTTATTCTAATTTCGTTTTTTAGATGTCATACAGCTTCTTGTGCATGGATTCTCGTACACCAACCAATATTGGTCGCCTGCGACAGAAGAGTTCCGAAACTATTCCTACACAGGGTTCGCCTGCAACCGAGGGCTGTCTTCTTTGGCGATTGGTTTGGTGGGCGTCGGGTTGAGTACGCGACCGGTCAACGCGTCGGACGTGCAGTACGCCACCACCGCCGCCGCCGTTTCGCAACTCGCCCGTCACCTCAAGACTACGTCCATTCTCCCTGAGGTCCATCCTTTTAAAAAAGTTATTGGTATAGGCCACAGTGGGGCAAAGGGGATTTCGGCGCTGCACTGACGTTTGACGCATGCAGCGTCAGTCAGCGTCAGCTCAATTTTGCGTCAGGTGTTGATCTCACCTTCACTGCTCTCCTGAACCCCCCCATCTTTCACAGGCAACTACAGTGGTAATTGGTAGGGCTCCGAGCCGTTGCCGTCAGCGACGGCGACGGGTCCCGTCTGACAGGGACGGGACCCGTCCGACAAGCGATGGGATATCGTTTCATGACGGACGGGTACGGGACGGGTAGACCCGTCAATGGGAGCACCCGTCCCCGGCCGTCGACGGGTGACGGGTCCCACTGACAGACATGTGTAGGTGCAGCATAAAAGATCTGACCAAATAAGGAAAGAATGTGGGAAGTTTAGAGTGCTTCAAGGGGAACTCGAGAAATTTACAAGAAGTCAAAATCTAATGGTTCTGTACACATTTTACTGTCGACTAATCACTCAAGCACTCTGTTTTGAAAAAACTTCAAGATGGCGGCAAACTGATGATTAACATTTTCATGTTTGCAATCCGTCTGTCACTATTTTCTATAGAGTTGAGGATTCCGTGACTCGACAACCTGTGGTGAGCATTGGAATGCTCTTGACACGGGAAATCGAGAGGGGCTAGTATGATCGCTGTCATTGGCTGTCAAAACATGATGGCGGTTACGTTTGGCTCGGGAGACGTCCAAGAAGCAAGAGAATGCCAAGATAAAGGCATTTGAAGAGTTGTAGCATACCTTTGTGTGTTAAAATTATTCAATCATGTTTGCGATTCATACAGGGTGGGAAAGGCTAAAGAACATTTGAGAATATCCTTTTATTCAGCAAATTTCCCCGTCGACGGCCGTAACGGGTGTGACGGACGGGACCCGTCCGTCGGCTCCTCCTGGTTGAACCCTCAACGGACGGGTGACCCCCGTTGGTTGAATATGACGGCTGTTTTCCGGCCCGTCCCGTCGACGGGCCGTGCGTCTCAGAGCCCTAGGTAATTGGTACGTTGTTTATAACCATAGTCTCTGCGAATAGGCGCCGTCGAGGACGTTAAAAGCATCAAACAAAGGGTTGTACAGCGTCAATCAGCGTCAGTGCGACTGCGTCACAAGCGTCACAGCGTCAATCTGCGTCAATCTGCGTCACTCGTTCACGTCAATTTTGCGCCTTACAGCGTCAACACTGGCGCTTGCAGCGTCAATCTCTGTCTCAGTTAGCGTCAGTCCGCGCCAGTCGAGCGCCGTGACGCAGCGTCAGTGTGACAACTCCGCGTCAGTCCAGCGTCAGTTGCAACATTGATCTGCGCCGCTCATGCGCCTCTCTGCGTTGGCAGTCGTTCATCACTCTGTGCAGGTATTCTTCGCATCTGGGCAACTTTTGTGTTCACGCCTTCTGTTCTTCGTTGTGAAATAGGATACCATTGTTGGATAATGATTTACTCCCTTACAACACCTCAACATCGCTCTAGCCTAGGCTCGTGACCAGCCTGCCTATGAATGGCAAAAAAATGTGGCGAGCACTTTGCCGTAGGCAGGCTGGTACAATTTGGGACATGCCAAAGGGCTGAGCCCGGAGTTTGAACTTTTGGCGGGTGCCGATCATCGGCATCTTGGTGGCTGTGTACTACCATCATTTCTCACTAAAAATTGAGGCCTCAGTACTCAACACATGCAGACATTCTAAAGATTATGAAGGGGCAGAGTTCAACAATATGGTATTTAGACCATGGCCTATCTTTGAAATTTCTCTAACCAAGTTGAATTGAGACCAGAACAGCAGAAAAGGAAAACATTTCAAACTCCGCGCCCAGGGCTTTCCCACAGCCCGAAATGTACCAGCCTGCCTACGGCAAAGTGCTCGCCACATTTTTTTTGCCATTCATAGGCAGGCTGGTCACGAGCCTAGCTCTAGGCGTCATTCACACCTGCTCAACATCTTGTGGCCCGTGAGAGTTCACTGGTTCAATTTCCCGGTTGTGCTCGGCACTGGTTCCTTTCAACTACTTCCTATGACAGAATTCCGCTTCCATCGCTGTCAACAGTGAACTCGGTTGCCGTCGCTGTGATCCCGGATAACCGCATTTGGAACCCAGCGATCAAAGTCCGTCGGCGTCGTTGATGACAATGAGCACGGAAAAAGTTGGTTCAAAAATCAGGAAAAAAATTTTCACCAAGGCTGTGTCCGCCCAGCATACCGGATAGCAAGTCATAACTCTGAAAGAAGGAATGCGCCGGTCGTGCATCAACACGCGCGCGCCAGTCTGCGTCAATACACAGCCACCAGCGTCAGGGTTGGATTGATGTTGACTGATGCATCCACCGATGAATTTTGGGATGAAGGGTGAAGTGACTCATATATACCCCGCACCGCATGGTAAGTCCGAGAGCCCTTCATTTTGGACATTGACCAAATTATATAGGTGTCCTCCTTGGACTAAAATATGGATTTGGTTCTCAGGAAAGAGATCTCGTTTTCGAACCATGATCATTGTGATCACTGTCAAAAGTGAGAAGTCAGTGGGCAAACTCTCTAAATCCAAAAACAAGCAAACCATAGTGACATCTGCGACACCCAAAATGAAACAATGAGGATGAAAACGAAAGTGTGAAAACCAAAACGAGATCTCGTTTTCGGCAATCTTGTTTTCGCACGGTCAGATTTCGATTTCGCTTTTGTGATCTTAATTTGGATCAAGCAATCTTGTTTTGATCCGGTAGAACTTGATTCAGCTGTGAGCAATTTCATTCTGACTTCCTCTGTATTTCGTCCCTAGCCACTGGGATTTAATCTGAACTGTGATCATCTAAACAATGAGCTACTCTGTAAACACGGGCCGACGTCATTGGTCGTTGGGACCCTGAGCACGAACTCCATCCTTATCCTTATCCATGGCTGACAATGAGCCCATCCTCATTCCACTCCGGCTCGAGACCATCCGTATCGCCTTCATACAGCTTGGAGACCGGGTTAATGCTGCCCTTCGCACACAGATAGGAGATACGCTCCGGCTGCAAGAGCAGAATAGCGGTGTATTGCGCATGCTGCAGGCGATCCAGGAGGTGTGTCTTGAATTATTCTTGGGCTTCTTGCGCTGAAAGACCTCAAAGCATGCCGATGTCATCCCAGTGGACGAGCGTCAGGTAATGGAGGACAGCATCGATGCCATGATCCATGCGCTCGCCACTGCTACTGTTCAGTCGGATGATCCGCCTCCAAGACAAGCAATAGCTGTTGCTCACCGTGAGGCCACTGGCAGACGTGGCAGGCCCCGCGTTGAGATCGATTACGACTTTCTATCGTTCGGTCTTCAGCTTCGTGGTCCAACTGGCCTTGCACCCGTTGCCGGTGTTGCCCCACGTACCATCCGACGGCGTGCTCTCGAGTATGAGCTTGTTGAGCCTGCAGCCCCAGTATACACTGAGAGCCAAGACGAGGCCACCGGCGAGGTTATCCGCACCTATACCTCTTCGACCTCTGGACCTGTTTCTGCCATCACCGACGACGAACTCGACCAGCTAATGCACCATATCCTCGAGATATTCCCTACATTTGGCCGGCGTATGATTGCAGGGCACCTGCGTCAGCTGGGCTATCGAGTTCCGACCCTGCGTATCCGGGAGTCGTATAACAGGGTGCATGGCCCACCCGTGTCATACTCCAACACGGCGACCGGCCGTCAACCTTATCGTGTCGCAGGCCCCAACTCTCTCGCACATCACGATGGTCAGCATGGTACGCTATCTCTCTTTCCTTCCTTTTCCTCGTGGCTCAAAATATGTTAGGCCTGCGACGCTGGCGCATTATCATTCATGCATTCATCGATGGCTATTCACGATTCGTCACGGGCATCCGTGCCAATGACAACAATCGCGCAGCCACTGTCTTGGCGGTGTTCCTGGAGGACGTTGTTGCTCGCCACGGAACCCCTCGTCGTGTTCGTGGCGACCATGGCACGGAGAATGTTAGGGTCGCTGAGTGGATGGAGTCGCTTTATGGCCCAGAGCATGGTGCCTACATCTGGGGTCGGTGAGTCTATTTCTTTTCTGGGCCTGAGATTGTCTCCCAATGCATTGGGCGCCCCGCAGGTCTTCATCACCGAACTGGGAGATGGAGTGTTTCTGGGCTTACATGCGATATCTATATTATGTTTCATTATTCTCATAGTGCCTTTTGTAGAAGTGTACACAATATACGCATCGAGCGGCTCTGGTGCGATGTCACTCGAGGCTTTGGGCGCAAGTGGAGCAATTTTTTCCTCAGCCTCGAGTACAGCTGCGGGCTTCAACCTGATCTCGACGCTCATATCTGGCTGATCCACCACCTCTTCCTCCGCGCTATCAACCAGGACGCCGCCGACTGGGCCAAAGCATGGAACGAGCACAAGATTCGGTTTGACAACGACCGCACGCGCAGCCCTCGGGACCTGTTCTTCTTCGGTATGATTGAAAACGGGCTTCGAGGGTTTGACGCTGTTCCAGGGACGACCGCGGACGACGATGATGTTGAAGATCTAGACGCATATGGCATTGATTGGGAGGATTTACACGATGCAGATATCATGGCTCATCATACCGAACAAAATGCAGACGAAGAGGTTGACCACGATGCGCTCCAGAATCCGTTCTCAAACGATGGCCCGCATAAACTCTCACATGTTGAAGTGCAGGAGCCTCTGTGTCCGTTCACCCCAGAACATGTCGAACTTCTTGACGCCCACCTCGTGGCAAATCCACACTCCGAGTCGCGTAACATGAATAGCCGCCGAGCCGTGTGGATAGAGGCCCTGGCATTTTGTAGAAGCTTTTATGATTAGCAATATATCTGTTGTTCTATGTTTGAGTCTGAAGCCATTGATCAGCTCCCGCTTCTGATCAGAGCCCCCATGGACTCCGACTCCAATGAAGTCCTGGCTCTCAGACGGCGGAACATCCCTCGTCGCATCCTGGCCCCTGTGGCGCGCCAACAAATTATTCATCCCATCCCTTTGCCTACTGAAGAAGATTTGTCAGACACGGATGTCAATGGTGCGCTACTCCGAGTCCTCTCTCTTATGAAGGCCGTTTTGTGACTGTACTCCAGATTTGAGCTCTTCTCGTAGGTGATTATTATTAAAACTATCAGCAACCCTTAATTTTCTCTTCAAGCACCCAAACTTGGTCCAGTTGTCGACTTTGAGTCCGAAATCGATCAATTCGTTGACGTCAATCAGCTCATGACGGACCTCGAGAGCGGGCAGTTTTCCGTTGACCCATCTCAGGTACAACAGGTGACAAGAGCCTCCGAGGAATCCGCGCCTTATCAGTCGCCTGTCTGGCTGGCATCTTTTGTGGCAGATATCCTGCGCCGACAGCAGCAAGAGAACTCAATGCAGGCTGCCTGCGTGGTTTATGTTGGCGATACACAGACTCAGAGCACCGTAAGTATTTAATTAGACCTCCATTGTGATTCACTAGTTAATGGTCTCAGCCAATGCAGACTCGCTCTCCAGCTGAGACTCTCACCTCGCGCTATGGTTCAGAGCTTCAACTCCTGCGTGAAATCGGAAATCACGGATATGGCGCTGCGTATATCCTTTACACCCGCTATCGTGTTCTCAACCGAATTGCGCTCGACATTGGCCTCCATATAAATAAGCCTAGTCAAACAGCGACGGCTGACGGGGCTCACATTACACACGAGGATCTCTTTCGATGGGCGAACTTGAAATCACGTTCTTTCGCAAATGTGAAGGCCGTCATTATAGATAGTGAACAGGTTCGACAAGACCTTGCGCACCAACCCTCGCACACCCCTGCCCAATCCCTGCTATTAACGCACCTGAATGCTCTTGCAACAGATCCTTCCCCAGGGCTTATCCAGACGCATGCCCTGCTCTGGTCTGTGGCTGAGCTGCGTAGGCATATTTCATCTCGTATACAAGGACCACGTCGGCCACAAACCCGATGATCGCAAGTGGCCGGAGTACGGTACACTTTTGTACCACCCTCATTAATAATAACAACTTTTGGATTCTTAAAAATGCAAACGACGAGAGTGTATGTAACAAATCATACAAATTTGTAGCCTACGCGTTCTGAATTGGCAAATAAATTCTGGCTATCATGTGGCGGATCGCGAGAGCGAAGAAGAAAATCATGAGGTAGGTCGAATTCCTTCAGCTTCTCTGAATCTTCTGCATGCAAGGCAGCTCGAAACTCCAGTCCATCCTCCGAGTTCCACCATGACTCATATTCTTGCCGCAAACGTACCGAGCGCGTCACAATGAACGCAACTCCACCGTCAATTATTGCTGGTCGTGACTCGACCTCCTCATGGATGGAAAAATCCTGCGGGTCTCTGTCTTCCAGCTGCAACTGTTCGAGTTTGGGAAGGCTGGCTTTGATGAGAATAGCCAGCCGACCTGCTGCACGGTCCTCTCCAATCCCCAACAATTGCTCAATCCTGAATGTACGATCGGCGAAGCGGAGCAGCTGAAGCTCACGAGAAAGAGTTCTGGGATGCTCTTCGTCCAGATGCTGCACGAAAAAGTTGAGATCCCGTGAGGAGATGAGTAGGTAAGTCAATGTGTGCGTGACCGTGGAACTCGTCAATAGGGCTGGATGAAGGCGCGGGAGGTTATATCCCCAAATCTCTAAGGAGAAGAGGGAACATTTTGACCGCAATAGCAGCTCTTCGAGGGCCTTGCGACTTGCCAAAGTCTCGCTGATCCACGCACGCTCCACGATGAGATGACGGAGTTTAGGTAGAACCAACGGCCGCGTGACCTCTACGGCACCCCAGAGAGAAAATGTGGTGACGTTTGGGAGGATGTGGGTGGCATTGTACAGCGTGAAACGCTCATCATGGCCTATGAGGCTCATTCGCAGCTTCACAAGCTGTGAGAGCGATTCGAATATACTGCATAGATGTGGCAGGTCTATCGGAATTGGATCCAAGCTGAGGTGGGTCAACTGACTCCAGGGGGGCAGAGACGTATGGCCCGTGCCAGTGGAGTTTAGAAAGGTGAGGCGCGTGTGTAAGCAGCTGTGAGATCCAGGCAGCGGCGTGGTGTGCATCATGCCGTATCCTAACTGCAAGGACTTCAAGTGGAATCGGAGAGGCGAAGTTTGGTGTAAATGTATCTGGTATAAACCAGTGCATCATCTCGAGATCGCGACACTGCGAAAACTTTGGCAGCAAAAAATCAAGATGGTGTGGTGTCGAAAGCAGGAAGTCTCTGTCCTCCGGGCGTACCGGGCCAAAGAGAAAGAAACGCCGATGATCTGGATCAATGGGTGGTGAAATTCGGAGGGACAAGGTGGACCCTCGCGCACGGCTGAGCCACAGCCTTACTAGGCCTGCGTTGCGGATGTTCTCGGTGTCCAACGATCTCCAGAGGGCCGGAAGACCAATCGCAACTGCCCTCCAGTGGCTGCAGACGCTGCAGACTAGTAGAGGGGCTTCGGCGGGTGATGGTACAAGGAACAGGGGAGAGTACAGGTGGGTTGACTCTGGCTCGGCAGATGGAAGGCACAGCAGAAATACAGCTCCAAGGAGCTCGTCTGCCAGTTTGCCAATGGGGGGCGCATTGTAGACCATGAGAGTTAATGAAGAATTCATTACACTGCCACAAATCTCCTTTTTGGGTCGCAATACAATATCTATCCTCAAACGATAGCCTAGTTGGTTGGGATAAAGAATACGGAAACAAGATTTTGTGAGGTCAGCACCAAGTTGGGCTATTCGGGACTCAAGACAAGCGAACAAAATTATTGCACGGTTATCTGAGGAGCAGAATTCTTCACCGACTCTCATTCCCTATCAAGCCGAGGTACAGAAAGTGCATACATACCAGGCTTTGCAATTTTTCCCCGCCAGGGAGTCTACTTGGATTGTGCTTCTCATGTTCGTCATAGGTAGTTGCAACCGAAAAATTGTTGTGAATAAAAATATTGCATCGTCAGCTGAGCAGAATTCTCAACTGACTCTTGTTGCACATCAAGCTGAGATGCAGGAAGTCCATGTATACCCTGCTTTTCAATTTTCCTCCCCCGTGGGGAATCTACTTGAATTGCGCTTATAGAATTGGTTGTACATAGCTATAACCGAATTTGTTGTTCATCGTAGTGGGCCAAGGCAGAATAGCGCTCCATCAAGAGTATTCCCGGGCTCTAGAAATTAAGAAATGCAAGTTAAGTATGATTATTGAATTTACTGGCTTTGAAATTGAGCACCAGTTGAGAAATAAGCAACAGAACACACAAATCACATTTTCTTTTATAACAATGAATCAAGATAAGTGGGCCTGATTTTGACCACATGGATTCATTATACCAATGTACTTGAAGGGTTTCAGACAGAAAGTGCTCTGTAATGCATAGTTTTGCTACAGCAGGAACGGTTTTGGTTCGAATCTCGTTATGGTTTTTGACAGCTAGGCTTTTGTGTTTTTAAAATTCTGCTTCTATAGAACACCTTAGAATTTGTTCTAGAATGAGTTCCCGAGCTAGTATCAATGCCAAAGGTCGTCATTGAGGCTGTAAAATGGACCGTTGTGCGCTTTCCCATCAAAAAATGATCGGAAAGCGCACAACGGTCCATACAGCCACATTGTGGCTGTGTAAGGCGGTGCGGCCTTCTCTTTTTGCTTCCGCTGTCACCTTTTTGCTTCCACCTTGCCGATGGCTGGCTCAGCTGTGGCCCAACTCGAGGCCCTTCTGGCTCAGCTAAGGGACCTTGACCTCCAGAGTACCCCTCCAGATCTTGAACAGCAACTCAAGGCCGCAGCTGAGGCCACAAAGGCCCACATAGATAATCACAAGAACGCACCATTGCCGACATCAGCCCCCATTGAAACTCAACCACCTGCCTTGGGCAAGTAATCTATGACTGAGTCCATCGTTTATTAAGCATCTAGGCCCAGAAATATCGCAGCCGGGTTTCTTTACCGCTCAAAAATTTCTTGAAAGGGGGCAACCCGCGGAGATCGGCCTTGGTATGTAAATCGGTGCTCAATCATCGCCTTTTGTGATCTCCTCCCAAGTAGGCTCCCAGAAATCCGCCACTAAAATTTGGTCTGCACCTCACAGCACCAACGCCGCAAGCACAAGCGGACATTTGCGCACTCTGATGTCTACGGCAACGTCCGCATCTACTCCCAATCCCTTGATGTACACGTCTGAGAGTGGGTCTCAAGCTGTCTCTTTGCAACATGGTATACTACTCTCCACAATGCTGAGCTCTCCTAACTCTGTATCTACCTAGATATCGAACATCTGCAATCACCCAGGTGTTCTCCATCCAGGAGCAGGGACTCACCTTCGGGAGAGCCTCCACCTTCAGCGCCTACCAATCTCCCATCCACTCCACCTGCGGCACGGTTTCCCTTCATTAACATCGATTTGGGAGACTCGCGGCCGTCTGAATCAGGTACATTCAATTGTTTCGGTTTCAATTTTGCGAGTTTCCTAATCTAGTATTGCAGCATACACAAACCCCGCTGAGCGGCGCCAGTTTGGGATGCCATTGACAGGTGTTCTCCCTCTTGAGCCACCGCTAGAGTTGTTTGTATGGCCCGAGGACTCATTGTCAAAGGAAGGGAAACCCGAAGCGGACAGGCTTGTTCCTGCACCCAGGGTTCCACAGCCGCCAAAGGGATGCGGGGTCTACCCTGAAGCTCCGGAATACGTACTCAATGTTGAACTCGACCATTCCTACCGGCGTGGTTGGCGATATGCTGCCCCTTTCCTCCTTGACACAAAACATATTCAGAAGGAAAACATGCTTCACATCCAGATGCCGCCAAACGTTACCCCAACTCGTTTCAATCTCACTACCCGATCCTTTGTGGCGGACCCAATACCAGGAATGGTACGACTGCCGTTGGGAATACCCCTTGTGCACCATGTGGCAGGTGATCCCAAGCGTGCTGTTACGGCCGTTTGTGCGCACAGTCTGTCAACGCTGATGGAGTACGACGAAGGCCCCAAGGTCTTGGAGCTTGTACCGCGTCTAATGGAGCTTACCTGGGGAAGGGAGAAAACAGACTCAGACCCAGGCGCTCCGGGGATATTTGCGCTGCCGGGAATGCAGCACAATCTACGGTCAAAGAATGTCGACGCTAGCAAGCGCGTCCCAGGCGATGGCTCGTTCAACCTGGCGTCCACTCATGGGGAGGGCGAAGGTTATGGACACTTCTCACCTGCCGTTCAGACCAATACCCCTCAGGCCGCTGCAACAATCAAGGAAGTGCTAAAGATTCTACACCAGCTGTACCGGCTCATCATGCCGTTGTGTATTTCGCGCTTCGAGTGGGATATGATGGAGCTCCATGGCTACGAGAACAATGTCGTGGCCTTTGGAGGGCTCAAGCCTGGACCGACGAGTGTTCAGCACAACAGCTCCTCGTCTGCGAATGTTTTTGACCTTGATTTACCTGAAACTGAGAACATCCCATCCCCTGCACCGGCACAATCCCCTGCAGAATCCCATCCTCCTCCTGCAGAACATCGGTTCATTGACCTCGAGGACCATCTCATCTCAGTGCTTAAGCGGTCAGGCAATCTCAATACGGCCATTGGCCCCCAGGGATCACCGCATGGCGACTTCAAAGATGATGCTCTGTGGTTCACTCTCTTTGTTTTGATGTTTCGACTGCCAAAGGGGAGCGATATGGGAGCTTTCCTCTGGATGCGCGGCGCCATTTATCTGCGTGAAACGGACGAGTACATCTTGTTTGCATCCTTCAAGGCCCAAGATATCCATTCTGGATCAGCGCCGACATATGTTCAACAACTCAAAGACGCTATGGAAGAGACGGTGAAGCTGTTCAAGATGTTCGGCTCTCAGGTCCGATGCGGTTATGTGCTGTATCCAAGCATGGCAGCTACGACCCACAGCACTCAGATCCTGTACACCCCTTCTTTGCGCTTTCTTCTCACCCCAGCAGACCCCCGCGCTAATAAACGCCACTACTACACGTCCCATGGAAATACTGTTCTGGGCGATGAGCACTCCCGTGCTAACCGGCTCGCCCGTGAAGGTGTTCTGGCCCTCAAGAATTTCTTCTCGCAGTCTGCTCTCAATTTCAAGCTCAACATTGATGCTCTGCTAGACCACACCACCTATACAGACGAGAATGGCGTAATTCAGAAAGTCGATTGCGCTCCAATCGATATTGACGACGACGAAACCTACGAGATGCTCAGCCTATATAGGCGTTACTTTTTCTGGTGGTTGCAAGTCATTAGTGATTACTCGCTGGGCGTTACCAAACCGGCTTTCAAGGAGCGGCAGCAGTCAGTCAAGGATACATTGGCAGGCCTGCGCCACCAGGTATCACAGCCGATTCCAACAGAGCGCAAGCTTGTTATCAGACCTCGTCTTCTCAAGCTTCCGTCGGATTCACCAGTGATAGTGCAAGTGGTCGGCCGAAAATTACAAGGCTCCGAGGTGAGCACTCAGTTTCTGACTCTATTGCAGTATTTGAATTGACGCACCGCGGCTTTGCAGGCAATTTGGACGCTCATTCTTAAAGGTTCGCCGGCCGAAGTTGAGGTTTCGCAGTCGAGTGCGAAATGGTGCGGCATTGAATCTTTGCACGCAAACTTCGCTCAATGGGTTGGGCTTTTTTGCTTCTTTTGTTTAGGCTTGCAGCTCCGTTGAATGGTCAAAAATGCCTGCAGTATTATTTGAAGTACGGCAATTCACCACCGCCAGTAAAAGATGCGGAGCAGCCCAGTCGGGTAGGTGAACCGGACACTGTTCCGGAGCCATTGCTGGAGCCGGTGAAATCCCATCTACAGTCTGATGAACACGCAGCACAAGGGCAACCTGCTCCTGATTTCGTACATGCAGAATCAGACCCTTCTCGGCCCTTGGTATCTGCAGCTCAGCCAACTGATGTGGCATCTAACATGAATCCTGGCTCTTCCACGGACGTCTCTTCTCGCCCTATAGCATCTGTAGCTCAGCCAACTGACAGAGCACTGGCTCCAGCGGCTTTGAATGCGGCATCCAACGTGAATGCTGACTCACCGAGCACTGGGGATTCCCCAATTCGTGAGAAGCGGAAAAGTCACCCTCGCAGCAATGTAGATTCACAGGCGCCTCATCGCAAGCAAAAGCGTCCGAGGCGCAAAACTCCCGTTTTGTCTGATTCCGAAGAAGACGAGTTGCCATCAGAGCCAAAAAGCAAGCGGCAGCGACTCGGAGGGAAAGATCTATTCCTTTCAGATTCTGAGGAGGAGGAGGAGCCTGAGCCTGAGTTTGAGGTCGATAAAATCGTCGCATTCAGACAGCAGGTTCGTTCCGCATTTGAAAGCGTCTTATGCTTGTACTGACTCAATGTGCAGAACGGCCAGAGGCAATGGCGTGTTCGATGGAAAGGATATGGGGCAGACGATGATCTGTGGTTGGGTGCAGAAGACCTAGAGTGCGTTTTTGGTTTCTCTCTTGGATCTGCTGGCACGTTGATTCAACGGGTTTCGAGGCGCGCACGGGAACTCTTGGACACATTCAACCTTGAAAATGGGGTTTTGGATCCCCAGCCATTGGACTTGACTGCTGATACGCCGGAACCACCCTCATCCGATGACGAATATGAGCTCCCAGCATTGAATTCAAATGGGAAACGATTGCGGCGCTTTACTAAAGAGCTTGACCGCGATATCGTGGCTAGCGGGGGAGGTCAATCCCGCCGCTCTGAATGACAGGTATCTTGGGGATCTTCTCAAGACGCGCACTCTGGAGGATGAATGCAAGCGCCTCGAGCTGACAAGAGCCTTTCTCATGAAACCTGCGAATATTCGTCTTGCGAACGACACACCACGCACAATCGCTGACACTATTGTGGATCAGATCGAACGCCAGAATGATCTGAGCACTCAGATGTACTTCGAGCTGCCAGCGAGCGCAGCTGCGGATTTGGGCGCCTGGGGTCAGCGCCTTGCAAAACTCACTTTGGCCTGCATGGCAGACATTGGCGCAACTCTTCCGGGTATGGTTGTGCACACAGAGATCGCTGACCTTGTATCTCGCGGGGGCACAGGGTCAGATTTGCCGCTCTCTCGTTGCAATCTATCAATGGCTCGTACATCTCGGTCCCTCCCTCGCTCAACAACTGTGCAGCCTTCATCAGTCTGAAGGAGCAGCTGAGCTCCAGAAGCAATTCCCGGAGCTAGCGCCGATGGTTGAGCACGTTGTAGCGTTTGTTCGGGAGCACCAGGAATGGCAGCGGACACAGGTAACAGCAAAGCCCAAAGTCAGGAAGAAGAAAAAGAAGAATTCGGGTGTGGATCCAGTAACATCTGGCCGTCCGAAGCGGCGCAGATTCCCTGCAGTACAGAGTCCAGCGGGTGGTGTCTCAGCCGAATCATCTGCAGATACAGCTCAGCAACCAGCGGCTGAGCCCTCCAAGCCACCTATGACATATTCTCATGTGCCTGCAAATCTTTGGGGTCTACTTCCTGCTGTTCGCGGGACCGCTCAGATAGCGCTAGATGCGCTTGGCCCAAAGATTGCACTGAAGGATGATGCGCAGGTCTATTCTGTTTCAGCGCAATGGCTCTGCAAGCTATGGGACAAATACCTCATTTTGAAGCCGATGGTAACAGTGGACAAGGCTTTAAATGGAGGCAAGCGTGCAGGGAAGTCGGAATTGGAATCTGTGCGAAACCGGTGCATCACACGGGGCGCAATCTTGCAGTGCTTTGCGGATGTCTTTGGCGATGGGCTCTTTGTCTGTGAATCCATGGGCACCTTCCTCCGCAGTCCGTCCAGACTATTCCCTAAAAATGTTGATCGCGATGGCCATCTCGCGCGCGCAATTGAACGGGACGAGGCAGGAACTCTGCAGGTTCTGCATTCGTACTTGAGTGCCTGCGTATTGGAGGACTCTGAGCTGCTTCCAGCCTGCACAGAACTTGCCGAGCTTGTGCATAAAGGACTGCTATCACTCAAACTTGGGCACCCCTTGACCGACGAGGAGTACGACAATCCTCATTCTTTCCTGCTCTCTGAGCGTTTGTCGAAGCTTTCAGCCAGTGGAGCCAAGCAGAGAAAATTGAAGCCTGTCATGGATATAATGCCCACGCTGGACGGTCTCATGCCAAAGAAGCCTTTGTTTGGCATTCCTGCAATAATTATCCGGGAGGCGCTCTCAAGATCTCGTGGCAAGCCACCGACTCCCGACACAGAGCTTTATCGCAGGCTGCTCACTGGTCTTCATCCAACTACTGGTGACCCAACTCGCAATGATCCCGACCAGATGAATCCAATCCGTGCGGAGCTGGAAGGATTTGAGCTGCTAAAACGCGTTCTCCCTATGCATATCTGGACGACTGAGACAGGTCTATCAAGCCTCCTTGCTTTCATGAGCACCGGTCAGTGCAGCTTAACAGAGGATTTTCTGGACGACGTCACTGCTACGCGTCCGAACAAGATGCACTTTGCCTCCCTTGATGACTGCATTAACGTTTTTACTGCAGCAGAGAACCGAGGAGTCACACTTGGCGTAGCGTACGCCTTCAAGTATTGCAATCCAGCTATCTACGGCACAGCCAACGCATGGTATAGCCTGCATCCCAGCATACGCTTAGGGCGTCAGTGGATTGAACTCACAATCAGGGGAAAAGTTCACCCCCATGTTCTCCGTTGAGCTCTGGCGCAGTTACATTGCCCTGCTTGGCCCGCTTGCACACCAGGATCCCAGTACATCGGACGCTCCCAAAATACCCTGGGAGAACGTTCTCCGATGGATCGTGGGGACCAATCTCAGCGGCTTTGGGAGTGGCCTTGCGCCCCTGCAGTTCGCAAACAACCTTGTGCTGGCAGGTATTGCAGAGCCCCCTTCGCCCGAGATGATGGCGCAATGGATCTACTTGAATAAAGGTTATGGTGCCTTCGCTGGATTGAAAGTTCTCGGCTTCAAGCTTGCTGACAATGCCTCTCCCGCGGCCGTGCGTGCAGCATTCATCTCCTTCTACAGCTGGCTTGAACATTTCCTCAATGACGAGGACAAAAAGAGGGTGCATTTTGGCACTATTTTTGTTGAGCAGCTGCTGTGCAAGGTTGGACGCTGGAAGAATCGCCTCCAGCAAATGGGGAAGCAAAATCTCTCCACAATAGCGAAGAAGTCGTTCGAAGGGCAGTCGTGGACAAAGGGGGAAAACCTGCATGACCACACCAAATGGCCAATCCCACCTTGCACAGGCTTCAACATCACCGTCTTCCGCAGTATTGTATTAGAACGGTGAGTTTTAATTTGGTCTGCCCGGCCTTGTTGCTCATGAATTGTAGCGGGACCACTCTTGACATTCCCGACCAGAGTTCAGATGCCAATTTCAATGCGATGGATGTAGAGAACAGCAGGTCAGTTCTCTTGGTTTTGCGTCTCTAAGTCCCGCTGAAGAATTTGCCACAGTCCCGACATTAATGCCACAGATTCCGAGGCTATGGCTGTTGACGAGTAGATACAAAACTGTTATATTCTGGAGCATGAGTCGATGCAAGAAAGTATGAAGCTAGGTTTTCGGTCCCCGAAATTATGCGACGAAGCAGGATTAAGGGGAAGCTGAAAACAAACTTCCTTTTTTAGACATCTGGGCTTTGTCTTTCCTTTGTCGCCTCAATTCGATAGGACTGGAGCGACTGCACGCTATGCATCTGAAGACGAGCAAAACTCGTGGAGATTCAAGCCAATCTGACCATCCAAGACGGGCCACACCCCAGCCCAGACTCGCAGATACTGGAGTCTGGAGCGCACCCACTCCGACAAATTCATCAATTCCCCGCCCAATTTCGGTCAGTTTTCCTCCATCCAACTTACTTATGTTAACCTTGGGACCCGCCCTAGACACCTGCAGTGTCCCCATGGCGCTTGCGTCCAAAATGTGTCTGTGAGGCTCCGGCATAACGGCAAGTGATGGCCACATCTGGCACTCAAACAAGGTGTGAATTTTTCTCGCTCAATTTTGTCTGATTTTTCTGCATGCAACTTGTGTATGCTAACTCCGGGACCTATCCTAGATGCATGTGGTATCCTCACGGTGTTTGTGCACAAAACGCGTCCACGCGAGACCGAGACATCACGACACATCGTACGCAACTGGTCCCACAAAGTGCGTTGCGTTCTCACTCAAATCTTGCAGTATATCTCTGAAGTAAGCGACGTAGCAGACCCTTCGCACTCCTTCTCGATGCTACATGTGTCGCCATTGCATTCGCTCGCAAAACGCGCGCGCAGGGCTGTCGCATCACAAGCATCGCGCTATACCCACCCAAACAAGGTGCGCTGCGTTCTCACTCAAATCTTGCGGTATATCCCCTGAAGTAGGCGACGTAGCAGACCCTTGACACTCCCTCTCGATGCTACATGTGTCGCCATTGCATTCGCGTGCGAAACGTGCGCGCGGAAGGCTGTCGCATCACAAGCATCACGCCATACCCACCCAAACAAGTTGCGCTGCATTCTCACTCAAATTTTGCGGTATATCCCTGAAGTAAGCGACGTAGCAGACCCTTGGCATTCCCTCTCGATGCTACATGTGTCGCCATTGCATTCGCTTGCGAAACGCGCGCGCGCGGGGCTGTCGCATCACAAGCATCGCACCATACCTACCCAAACAAGGTGCGCTGCGTTCTCCCTCAAATTTTGCGGTATATCCCTGAAGTAAGCGACTTAGCAGACCCTTGGTACTCCCTCTCGATGCTACATGTGTCGCCATTGCATTCGCTCGCAAAACGCGCGCGCGCAGGGCTGTCGCATCACAAGCATCGCGCTATACCCACCCAAACAAGGTGCGCTGCGTTCTCACTCAAATCTTGCGGTATATCCCTGAAGTAAGCGACGTAGCAGACCTTTGGCACTCCCTCTCGATGCTACATGTGGCGCCATTGCATTCGCTCGCAAAACGCGCGCGCGGGGTTGTCGCATCACAAGCATCGCGCCATACCTACCCAAACAAGGTGCGCTGCGTTCTCCCTCAAATTTTGCGGTATATCCCTGAAGTAAGCGACTTAACAGACTCTTGGCACTCCCTCTCGATGCTACATGTGTCCCCATTGCATTCGCTCCCAAAACGCGCGCGCGCGGGGCTGTCGCATCACAAGCATCGCGCTATACCCACCCAAACAAGGTGCGCTGCGTTCTCACTCAAATCTTGCGGTATATCCCTGAAGTAAGCGACGTAGCAGACCTTTGGCACTCCCTCTCGATGCTACATGTGGCGCCATTGCATTCGCTCGCAAAACGCGCGCGCGGGTTGTCGCATCACAAGCATCGCGCCATACCTACCCAAACAAGGTGCGCTGCGTTCTCCCTCAAATTTTGCGGTATATCCCTGAAGTAAGCGACTTAACAGACTCTTGGCACTCCCTCTCGATGCTACATGTGTCCCCATTGCATTCGCTCCCAAAACGCGCGCGCGCGGGGCTGTCGCATCACAAGCATCGCACCATACCTACCCAAACAAGGTGCGCTGCGTTCTCCCTCAAATTTTGTGGTATATCCCTGAAGTAAGCGACTTAGCCGACCCTTGGCACTCCCTCTCGATGCTACATGTGTTGCCATTGCATTCGCTCGCAAAACGCGCGCGCGCAGGGCTGTCGCATCACAAGCATTGCGCTATACCCACTCAAACAAGGTGCGCTGCGTTCTCCCTCAAATTTTGCGGTATATCCCTGAAGTAAGCGACTTAGCAGACCCTTGGTACTCCCTCTCGATGCTACATGTGTCGCCATTGCATTCGCTCGCAAAACGCGCGCGCAGGGCTGTCGCATCACAAGCATCGCGCTATACCCACCCAAACAAGGTGCGCTGCGTTCTCACTCAAATCTTGCGGTATAACCCTGAAGTAAGCGACGTAGCAGACCCTTCGCACTCCCTCTCGATGCTACATGTGTCGCCATTGCGTTCGCGTGCGAAACGCGCGTGCGCGAGGCTGCAGCATCACAAGTCTCACGCCATACCCACCCAAACAAGTTGCGCTGCATTCTCACTCAAATCTTGCGGTATATCCCTGAAGTAAGCAATGTAGCAGAGCCTTGGTGCTCCCTCTCGATGCTACATTTGTCTTCATTACAGTTGTATGCAACCCGCGTCTATGGGTAAACCATTTATGTTTTTCACCTCCTGTTGTCATGTATTCTTGTATTCCCTATCTTAGATAAATTAGGACCCAATTGAAACCCTCGTTTAAGCTAAGAGTAATCCCTGCAAACTCGACAGCCCAGAGGTTCGCGTGTGAGCCCTTTATGGTAACTCACCTTCCATAATAGGCGATTTTGTGAGGAGCGCACCCTCTGGCATTTCAGAGGATGCTCACACTTGAATATATGCGCAGAAAAGGTATTTCAGGAATGACAAAGAATTTAAGCATATTTAATGAGCGAGACAGATGTTTCCAACTACGTGGCAGACGGTCATAATGCGTCTCAAGTTTCCAAGCAGCTCAGGTCTACAAGCGTTTCAGAAACAGCATATGTATAAGCGATGGACCAACATACCAATCCACCGAATTCAGCATACTTGGTGGCTGGGCGATACATTATATATTGATACAGATCGAAATCTGTTGTTGTCGTAGAATCACCAGGGATAGGTTGCTCCAAGAGCTTGGTGACGCCAATCAGGGGCAGGTCCACACCGTCGAAGCAGGTCCGCTCTCTGACAGGGCAGATAAACTGTGACCGTAGGTTAGCTTTGACAAACGTGGTATATGAGAGAAGCTTACATCTGGCCAATGCTCATTCTGCGCTGGATCTGCCCGAGCTGGATCGACCGCTGGTCCCGCAAAACTTTCGAAAAAGGTCATCTATAGAAGGCATTAGTGAGGAGGCACCCAGTAAGACTGGGAAAACTCACTTCGATTGTGCCCCCGTTGGCTGGAAGAAGCTGGGTCCCAGTGGCGTACAGGAGAAACATCAGAGATCGAGCGAGAGGATCGTCAGACTCGATGAGTCTCTCGTTGTCAGTCAAATTTGCATCGGAAAGCAAAGGGTGGTTAACTCTGCCTGCGCCTTTGAGATAACGATTGAAAGCTTGCGCATAAAGAGCTTCAAACGATGCAAGCTCTGGTTTCTCCGTTGATGTCCAGCTGAGACGCTCGATGAGCTCATCGGGACTCTTGATTCGCCCAGCCGCCATTTTGATGGCAAGGCTCTTGAGCGAAGAGCCAAAACTCTGGAATAAATGAATCAACATGCGTAATACAAGACATCTGGAAAATAGAACCTCTCCCAAAGTAAGCTCTGAATCCGCATTAATCCGACCATTGAATGTCTCTCGGAAAGCAGAAATTTCTGGCGACTGCGAGAAAGGATCACGGCACCCAAAAAGGACCTGGCGCCTGAGATTGGTCGTGTACGCATTGAATGTCTCCTGGGAGACAGATGCGATCTCTTGAGGCTGCAAAGAGTAAATAAGCAGGCATATAGGAGAAGAACTCGCCCATACCATCTTGTCGAAGTATTGAAGGGCAAGTTCCTTGAGATTGTTGTCGTTCTTTTTCTCCTCAAGGTCGGAGACGAGTGCAGGCCAAATGTCGAGGACCTGCATTTGTACAGGCGCATACATGCGCCCCACCGACGTATCATGAATGACGTCGGCATCGCCATTGCGAGTGAGAAGAGCATACGCAAAGAGGATCGAGATAGGGGGGGGAAGAGCTCGTTGAGAGATCACATACAGGCGACAGACGTAGCCATAGATCTTGAGGCGACGCAAGCACTCAGCCTCTGGTTGAATGCCAGGAGGAGAGGTATTGATAACGTAGGTACCGGTGCTGCCCAGGGCCTTCCACATGGTTTTATCAGAAAACACTTCGTTGACGAGCTCGCTTATGATAGTTCGACCCACGCCAGGCCCGAGGGATTCGCCGCTGAAAAATTTCAGACAATGATCAGTAGCAAAGCGATGAGCGCAACTGACCATTTCCATGACGTCGTCAGAGCCAAAGGTGCAAATTCCCCCGAAGGCTCAATGGTAACAGCATCGACTGCATCCTCAGCAACCTCGTAAGGGGGCCCACCGAAAAAACTCCCAAAATGTATGAGGAGAGCATGCACTGCGTCGTCGGTAGTTGGGGCAGTCACTCTGAAAAGAGCGGTGCTGAGCTGGCGTCGGACAGCATCGCCCCATGCCAGCACAGTGCGATAGGAGTAATGGAGTATCTCCTGTGGTCGCATATGAGGCGGCATGACCGTCTAAGAAGCTGTATCACACTTACCGGCGATGGGCTGCGCGTGGTGGTCCTTGGATTCAAGCGACGTCGAGTCCGACTTGCTGGCGGAGACTGCAACAACGGTAGGGATTCAGAGAGTACACGGACACAGTATGATTCGAAAAAGGAGCGCACAGAGTCACTTGCAGATCGAGGACGTATGGCAGGGACCGGCGGCTGGGGCTAGCAAAGGGTCAGTGAGATTGGGAAATACCCTGTGAATTATCTTTGCTCACCAGAGGACGATGAGACGGGCCAGCGACCGGTGTCGATGACGGCAAATCGGTGTTCATAGACAAGGCGATGGCCTGTTGGAGCTGCTCCTCCTCTTGGTCCGACTGAGAGGAGTTATGAGCATCATGATAACGTGAACAAGGTACGGTGCACTCACGTCGATTGCGCTATCGATCAAAAGCGATTGAGAACCAGGAGCGGAGGCAGGCAATTGAGAGCGAGGTAGGGAGACAACTGGGAGCGCGTTGTTGGCGGTGACGTTGCCCGAGGGACATGCGGGAAAACACTCCAGGAAGGCGCTGTCCAACTCGCCGAGTGCATGCTGCAAATGGAGAGCAAAGCACATATGCGGAAGCTTGGGCAAGCGGTCAGGAATTGGTCCTTCCACGGGCCCGTATTTTGGCGCTGAGGCGTTGTGAGCATGGGTGAGGAGAAATAGAGGGTTCATGAGCTTGCCAATGAAATAGATGACACCGCCAGGATTGACGGTGTCACTGAGCGAGGACCAGGTCTTGGTGCCGAGTGCTGAGATCCTGTATTCATACCACGGAACAGTCCCAGCGATGAGTTTACGTCTAAAGCCAGCCCTGGGCTTGTTCCCGAGAGCAACAATAGTCCAGGGATAGCTTAAGAGCTGCAGTGCATGCCATGCATTGAGGCTGGCATAGTCCTCAGCTGACGGCCTAGGTGGGGTGGGAGACTGGTCGGGGGTTTCTGTGAAGCAGAGTTTTTTCTCAGCCATGTAGTCGACGAGAGAGGAATTGAGGGAATCATAAAAGACGAGTTCCTTATCCTCGTTTCCGTCGGGCCCGAGGGGAACTTTGAAGGTGAAGATAAGATTGAAGCGATGCATGGCGGTGAGGAAGGCTGCATCCTCATCCCCAAAGAGCCGAGGGTCGGTTGGGTGAAGCTCTGGATACTCATGGTCCACGAAGCGAGAGTTGGGCATCTACGAGAGAACAATGATCAGGAAGACTCGCGACTGTTGTGGATGACGTACGGGGAAGGGCCACAATGCCATCGAAAGCTGGCGCTGCTGCACTGGGCGCTTCTTGGCAGCAGCGACACCGAGTCGTAGACTGCTTGGATATGGGCGATGGGGACCTCGCGGCATCGATGCGCCGGTCTCGGGCCCGAAAGGCAGGTGGTGGCTGGCAACACGTCTGCGATTCTGGTCTGTGGTGAGGCCGGTAGGTCTAGCTTGGCCCCACATGGGTGCTGGAACAGCGCGAGCAGGTACCATCGACATGCTGAAGTAGTGATGTGGGCCGGTACATTTGAAAGAGATAACGGACTTACGCTGACTGGGGGCGTTGGTCACCAGCCTGAGGTTCTTCAAGGGGATCATGCGAGATGTAAGGGCGCCCACATCCTGGACCCAGACACTCAGTGCGTCCCGGAGCATCCCGTATGACACGCGTCTAAGATTTTTTCCAGAGAATATAACGCTGAAAAAGCAGGCTCAACTTACCGCTCGGAAGCGCAAGCAGCCTGTGCTCAAGCAGCCACCACGCGGGGGGAGCGTTATTGAGGTCTGAGCAAGGATGTGATCGGCTTCGGGATGCCCGCAGTAACAGCCAAGGGAACCGAAGGGCTGAGCATAATAATGAGACCATGTTGGAGGTGTAAGTGTTGTACTTACTGCGTAGGCCACACACTCTCCCACCTGACAGCGCCCACAAGCGCCGCGCATGGATGTCATGGAAGAGAGAAAAGACGCAAGTGACCGGGGAATTGATCACAAAGCAATGGATGCGACAGTTTGCGCACCATGATCGTTGCAGATCTGAGGAGCCAGGGGTACAAAATTGAAATTACCGGCAACAAAAACTTTTGCTTTGAGACCCAAGGAAAATGTCAACTGGCGGAACCCAAAGCAAGAGAGTTGAGACCGTGATTGAGAAAACCAAAACCATTTGTAGAAAGCGAAAAAAGAGAGCTCTAAGATGAAACCAAAAATGCGTAGCGAAATCGAAATCAGCTGTCTCGAGATCTCGCTTTGATCTTGGGATTTTCATTTTCGCCAAAGTCAAATCTCGATTTGATGAGCCGGAATCTCATTCTCGCCACAGTTGATTTGGTTTTTGCTGGGGGAAATTTGGATATGAGATGCAGAGGAAAGATATGGTTTACGTAGTGGTTTTTATCAGTGATCACGGTGATTCATCATGATCACAAGCCAAATCGAGATGAATAGCAGCGTCGATTGAGAAATTTTGACCATGCAAATCCATTTTATTTTTGTCCAAAGAGGACACCCATAAATTATTTACAAAATAGTCTTCAGCTCAAGTTGGCTTTTGAGCGCACATGGATGTTGAATTTAACCGCACTGGGAGCTGGTTTCCACATTGAGCCTTTTGGAGCCGGGAAAAATGCATAGAGGGCAAAATCTGTCGTGAAAAATGACAGACATCAGAAGGACGTTCAAAAATAGGAAACTTTGTTCGACGATAATCACGTATGTCCAAAGTTAACCCGTCTATCACCACAAGCTTCTCTAATTTTTGGGATAACTCTATTCCCGCTACCTTTAGGTAAGGGTTTTAGGGAGCCCTAAATTTCACTACTCGCAGTAGATCACATTTTCATTACAAGGTCAAACAGAAATTTGTCATATGCAATGAGTCATTGTTCAAGAACTCAGCAATGGCCAACTGTTCGGACACTGTTTTGAGCCCAGCTACGAGTCCTTGATCCTTTGTTGCCTGGGTAATTTCTTGGTATTTCCTGAGCCAATTTACGAATTGCTGGAGTCCAAATGAGATGTGTTTGATGTGTCATTTGCGCTACGTAGTTCAGCCCTGCCGGACGCGGCCATCTGCACAATCAATTACCATGTGAACACGACAAGCCCCGGACTCGGACTCCTCGGCCGACGAGCAAGTTTCCTCTTTCACCGCAACGTTTGTCGGACTTTGTCCACAGATTCTGTCATTTCCGATGTTTCCTCACTCTCACTTGGAGGTGACTAGCGTGTCAAGATTTTGACTCTTCTTACTTTGAAGTACAGTATTGTTGCTAAGTATTCGGAAACCATTCAGCAAATCATCATGCATGGCCTGAATTAGTAAAATCCTTCTTCTGGTCTGTGGCCTTTGACAGATGAAAATAATCCGGCCCAATGCGAGCTGGTCGACGTGGCAGCGTCGACCGAGCGAGCTTTGGGCCACGCTCAAATTTTGTACCAACATCAAATCTATTGGTAGCGGGCCCTGCCGCTTGTCGGCCTTACCTGCGTTATTTGACACTCCCAGGTGCTGCAAGCACCCGGATATGACTATTTAGCACCCGATTCCCTACTACTTGGAATCCCTTTGCGTCATCGTTAGGGTGTTTGTTTTGTCAATTTATATTTTTATTTCTTTTCCTCTACTCAGCTGACAAAAAATTCACTATTCAGAAAGAAATCGGCCCCCGACTATCGTGTCTGTGATGAACGGACACAAAATTTGGTCAACGCATGGAAGATCCAGATGGATCATTTGGTCAGTGTGTACATGACATGGTGTGCAGAGGCGGATCTGGGGCCTTCCCAAAAGACAAATGGTAAGAGACCCCTCTGCGCCTACAGCTAGGTTTCTAAGATTCTTTTAGTATGGCAGAAGTGGAGCTGAATGCGGGTGGTGCAGGCGTGCCTGCTGCTTTAATTATGCAAGGGCTTGTCCCATGCTCGCCTTGGTCCCCAACTGTTGCAATTGCTACATGGATGCTTGAGCTGTATCGAACAACTCTTGTTCACTGCCCCCAGCTGGCAATCCAAGCCTTCGGCAAGTCTTTATGCGATCTTCATGGGGTGTGATTCCCTTTCTGATATTATCTGTTCTGAACTGATCCTTGGTCGGAAACAGGTTCCATACCGAGCTTACTTACACGAGCAGTTCTCGATTGTGTACAATTTGTATCTAGAAATTCTCCGCCAAACGGATGCACGTGTGAATGCAGCCCTGGGCAGGGATACACCAAACTGGCAGCTTAAACATGCATGTATAAGTTAGAGGGTGAGGATGCCCTCATTTTCTCGATTCTTACCACCATGGACAGCAACAATTCGCTAAAGCGAGTCCTGAGATGTGCCAAGACCAATGGCTCTGAGCAGGAGCTGACACTGGGCCCTTCGAAGGAGCAGGAGGATTCTCGAGATGGTGGAGAGGATTACTTTTTGACGTGCGAGCAGGTGGATAAATGGGCAAAGGGGAGAGTTTGCTGATATTTTGCCTATGGATGTGCGTCTCGTGATTTCCTTTCTGGGAAATGCCACTGATGCCGACTTGGGACTAGGTGGACAGCCCTTGCTCAGATTGTTGGAAGAACATGATCAACGATGTAACTTCCCAAATGTGGGGAATATTTGACGAAACGAGGATTTTCCTTGGCCTTTGTCGTCATAGGTTTGTTCTGGTGGTCGCAGATATGGTCAGAAGCGGCGAATTGTAAGTCAATTGGGCACGGTTTATGAATTTTATTGACCAGATTTCAAGGGCAAAATATCCCCTTGCGATCATTGAGGTGCTGCTGGATGTATTTGGGCTGAAGATCGGCGGTGGCTATGAATTCGGCTGTCACTTTGAGACCACCCTGAGCAACAGTGAATTGGGAGACAAGGCCCGCAGAAACCAGTTCTGCTCATTGGTTGGGTCATTCCATGGCCATGCACACAACCGGCTTTGCCAGTTGTCCTTCCTGGTGACATATGTGAAAGGGATGGGCCTGGAGGACCTTGAAGGGTGCGAGCGCTAGTTCTCGCACTCAAATAGTCTAGCAAAGTCTGTATGCTATGCAAGCAAGAAATCACGACTTTCATGAAGCAGATTGACGACTTGGAGACATATGCCAACTTGAGTACATGCATTTCTTTTATCTTCCTTGTTCTGACTAACTTGTTGCAGGTAAATTCATTTGTGAGAACTATTGGCAGGCATTGACGATTCTTCAAATGGAGCTGGGTCTTAAGTGGTGGATGGTTGAAGAAGGAATCAATGATTGTGATACATTTCATGTGTGACTTGAGGAAGAGAAGGATTACCTGCTTGGACTGGATGCTGGGCTTCCCAAGAAAAGGGAAGAGACGGTCGAGATGGAGTACATGCAAAGGCTGGTGAATCTCAAAGCTAGTGAGTACGTATTTGGTTCCTATGCATCATCCAAAAGTACTAACTTGCTCTGCCTTGTAGAAACCGAGTTCGCACCATACAAAATGCAGAATGTGCTGCACTGGCAGATGGGGCTGGTGTACAGTCTGGAGTGGTATCAAGCCCTAGTCAGTTTGTCGAGGTTCTCATCTCACAAGATGAGATTGAGAGCCTTCAAGTTGTTCCTCACTCCATCAACAACTTGACTGCACCAATTGACAGACACATTCTGTACCCAAAAGGGTCATGAAACATGGCTCTTTCCAAGCAAATCAGACATCCAATGATATTCTGAATTTGTCGATGAATTCTCGTCTTGCTATACAACACTTTTTGGACATAAAGATTCAGACAATGTCATGAGATGGCTCGACCTCGAGTTAAATTGGTGATCCTGTGTGTACATAGTTCCAGCGCAGGTATGGTTGGACACATGAAGCTGATTTGAGAGTGTGACAGATAGATCTTGGTCCAGGTTGTTCAGATTTGATTTGTGTTTCTCACAAATGCATCTCCCTAAGGCAAATGTTTTCTCTGATGCAATGACCTAGTCTCTATTGCTCCACCTCAATTGAGTTCATTGGAATATTGCCCCCTGCAATGAATGTTGACCCTATACCAAATCTGAATACCTGTACATGAACCTTGGGATAGGTCTCCCTGACCTAGGTTAAAAAAATTTCTACCCCAGCCCAGCACCCCGACTTTCAAGCACAATTTCCGGTGGTGCATACAAGTCCCTGACACCATCGCCCCGTCACACGTACCACATCCACCCTACATCCAATCTGTCACCTACCATCCATAACTACCCATCTAAGGTATACACACCCAAAATTCCAGGCCTCCACCCTCAAAACCCACCAAGTTACACCCCACTTTCTCACCAGCTGAAAAAACCCACTTTCCAGCACCATTGTCCCTGTGGCAGCTGCTACATCCCATATTTCCCCCCGTTCCTTCGGAAACCGCTACCATACATCCCTACCTACCTCCAGTTTTATTTTCAGCCCAAACAAGCCAGCAATTACCAAGATCGAGGGCCGGCAAAATGCCCCCCCAAAACTTTGATTGCTCATTGGCTTTGTCCAGATCTGCTCTGATGGTTTGGTCCATTTTGGCTAACTCCAGCCACACTCACCATGCCACCACCCATGGTGCCCAATGGGTACCGATCTCCTCTGGTGCTGTGGTCCACCACTCCCATTCTCCATGGTGCCTGGTGGTGCTGGATGGTGCCCGATGGTACTCCATGGTGCCCAATGGTGCCCAATGATGCCTATTGGTGCCCCTTGGTGCCAGATGGTCCCACCCTCACGCCCCTCCTGCCCAACCTCTCTGCTGCCATTCCTGTCCCACCACTTCTGCCCTCCCACCTGCCGCCGCCCCTGTCCCACCCATCCTGTCCCACCTGCCTATCCCGCCCTCACATCCCTCCCACCCAACCTCTCTACTGCTGCCCCTATCTTGCTGCTCCCACCCAGCCCACCCATTGCCATCCCTCTCATGCTCATTGCCACCCCTATTGTGCCCATCCTTGCCCTCCTATCCATTGCTGCTCCTATTGCACCCTCCTGCCCATTGCCGCACCTATTGCACCCTCCTGCCCATCACCGCCCCTATTGCACCCTCCTGCCTATTGCCACCCTATCACACCCTCCCACTCATTGCTGCCCTATCATGCCCTCCTGCCCATCGCTGGCCCTATCATGCCCATTCCTTTCTGCCTGCCCATCCTGCCTGTCCTGTCGTGCCCTTCTGCCCATCGCCACCCCTATCACACCCTCCTGCCCATCGCCACCCCTATCGTGCCCTCCTGCTTATCACCGCCCTATTGCGCCCTCCTGCCCATTGCTGGCCCTATTGCACCCATCCCTTTCTGCCTGCCCATCCCACCTGTCCTGTCACGTCCTCCCACCCGCTGCCACCCCTATTGTGCCCACCACCACTCTTATCATGCCTGCCCCTGCCCAGCCTGCCTGCCACTATTGTGCCCACCATTGCTCCTATTGCGCTTGTCCCACCCAGCCCCCCATCCTGCCCTCCTGCCCTCCCCCTGCCTATATATTTACCCGGCAGTACCGACCCTCAAAACAGTGGCTATGTTCCTGCCATAGCCACTGTTTTGAGGGTCAGAATGGCTGGGCAAACATATGGGGAATCTCACAGCTAGTGAACCCATAACCGGACCTCACCACAAACTCAGAATACAACTCCTATTCACCTCTTCACCCATATAATCCAGTCGATCAACAATGAAGCTGCACTGTGCTGTGTCGTGGCCTGTCCTTGACTGAGCAGCTGCCCAGTTCACATGAGCTTTGACTTTGAACAAATTTTGATGCACTTCCTTGAAACCAGTATGTGGATCCTGTAGCTTACAGGTAGTGCCGTCCATAATATGATATTGATATGATTTTTGCCATATCATATTATAGTGTCAAAACCCGGATCCGAAAAATGCCCAGATCCAAAAAAATTACATTTTGAGCTGGAACCCCGAGGGCAATTGGGTTGATTCTTTTTTGTGAAATAATTACAAGGCCTATGAGTACAGTTGAATATCTCACAATGCATGATATTGAAATGCATAAACCTGACAATGCATAGGATTTTAGCAGAACCCACTCAGGAGGCAGAGAATTTGGCTGAAGATGCATATTGCATATTGCATACAACTTTCAGCCTGGATATGCATTATCACCTCTCTAATTTGGTGGTCAAGACTCAATTGGTGGACAACTTGGACCATATTCCAGGTTGAAAACTGTTTTGTTAAGGCTTAAAATGGCCTGCAAGGTCTAAGATACTCTTGTCTTTACTGTGAGGTGTTGTGCAGCCATCTTGACCTCATGGACACAACCATTGACCTTCCTTTTCAACCAAAAATTTATATATTGATGGTATGTCATACCGTGGGAAATTTCTCCGGTTGCATATACCTGACAATGTATACTATTTTAGCCCCTGAAGTGTCCATGCACCCTGAAGTGGAATTTTCCCTGATCCCACTGGCATTTTGAATCTGTTCCCTCCACAAAAATCCAAGAATGGGTTTTCAGACCATAGCTATGGCTGGGCCAAATTTCAGCCCCATTGAAGTTGTACAGCACACAAAAGAAATGAAAAGGATGATTTTTGCCACATTTTGCTACACGCCAAAATGCCTGCCAAAAACCGATTCCACTTCTGGTTCCATCAACGGAAGGCTTGTGTCTTTTGCAATTCAAGACCAAAAATTCTGAAAATATTTGAGACTATGGAAAAGACATACATATGCTTAAGTACGGGTGCCGAGAGCAACCAGGGTCAAAGGCACAAAGTTATGGTATGAGATCATCGGTGTGGATACATGGGGGGCTAAAATAGTAGGATTTTAAGTCCAGGCTGTATGCATTCTGAGATAGTCAACTGTAATTTAATGCACAAAAGGTCAGCATTGGGCCTGTTTGGTGCGAGCAAAAAATCAAAGAATTGCCAAAAATGGCCAAATCTCACTGATGGTGGCTGAGTATTGTAAATTCTGAGGACGGTAGTGGCTCATTCACAACTACGATGTTTTATGGAGTGAATATTGTATATTGGGGTATATTCAGACATTTTTTACCCTGCTCAGTAGGGGTAAATGACAGGAATGAGTGCACATCTTCTCTGGCCCAGTGATTGTAGATAGATCTGAGTTGTTTAGTCCATCCATCCCTCTGGGGATCTGTCCCATAAGAACAGCCCAGAGGGTTGTCTGTGGGAGGTGTCTGTGAGTGTATGAGGGTGTATGGGGCCAAGACACTGCAGAGAGAGTGAGTGACAGGACATTTCTGATCAAAATTTTTGGATCCGGGTCAAACCCCAAAACTAGGCAAATATGTAATGGTGCCATGCGACACAACAAGGGTGCCAAAAATCTTGAAAATATTTATGCATGAATTTCAAGGTCTTTAATTTATCCTGATCAAATCTTATAATGAAATTCGCTCTCATGCTGGCACAATACTGGGTCAACTTTTTTTTTCACATCCGGGTTTTGACACTGTATATCCTTATCATATTATGCCTTCAGCCTCTGTATTGTATTTGTATTATATTATCAGGATATTTATTAATACATATTAGAATATATCAATAATATATTAATAATATTCCATGAGGTTCATGTTCCGAGCAGTTCTGGAGTTGAGCCCCTGTAAGAGCTCATATATCAGCTAGCCTTCTGTTATAATACATGTGGATAAGTTCTCTTGGCAGACCAACATCTCTAGTCACTCCAGGATTGCAAGAATTTCCAGTGCATGCATGTTTGATAGGGGTAAATTCCCTTTTGAGGGATCATTCGGAATTTGCCGCTGTTTTCGGTCGTTTTCGGGCCTACTGAGGCCGGAAATGATTTTCTCACGACCTCAATGGATCAACTCACTGGAAATTTTGCATGATCTGGGTGCCAGATGGAAGTTTGTGGCCTACTATAATATGAAAATAATACATTAATATGCTGAGCACCATATCATATCATATTATATTATGCCATATCAATATTATGTAGGTTGTCCTGGAGCCATATCGTATTTGTAGTATCATTAATATATTAATAATATATTATTTCATATTATATTAATGGACAACACTACTTACAGGTGTCCCGTCAGACACAGAACCGCTAAGGAGCTCCGTAGGAACAAATGGAAGTAGTATATTTTTAAGGATCAAACATGTGATGATGCATTCGGCACTTGTTAACTGCCACGACAGCAAATCATCGGAACTTCATGGCCTGTTGGCAGTGCTGCATCCCTGCGTCACGTCCGTCACCTCCTTCTCTAATACCACCATGAACTCTGAATCTGAACCACCACTGGCCACGGGCTCTACCTTATCACTCATGCTATTACTGCTCTTGGTCTACTATATCAGTCCAACCACCCTCGCAGGTTCACATTTCATCGACGTTGACCATGACTCCTTCCCTTCCTCCATCGCAGCATGCGCTTCAAGCTCTTCCTGTCTCAATGCAGAGGATTGCAGGATGACCTATAATATTGTATGGAGCTGTCTTGTCACAATCTTCTTGTGCACTTGGGTTGCAGTGCATCCGAATATCCCAAGGCCGATCAGCACATGGTAAATGTTGCTGATGCAGCGGTTGCGGCATTCCCTCTGGGATTTCCTCTCCAACCGGGTGTTGTTCTTTGTAAGTGCTCTACTTGTGCCAGAGTATATTCTAGCATGGGCCATAAGACAACGTCTTGAGGCTCATCGAATCGCCCGGAAATATAAAGGTGTGTAGATTAGTACTTGAATGCTTTGCATTGATGATGCGACGCACCTGCCTTTGTTCCTAGATTCAAATTGGACGATCGCTCATGGATTTTGTCATCATGGGAGGGTTCCATCTTTTCGAAGATTTTTCCTATATCCCGGAGGAATATCAGCAACTACTACAACGGCTCTCTGTTGCTGATCTACCCAACCCGTCAATATGTGGGGATCCATTCCCCCTAACCTCGCGTAAACCGATCCATGATGCACATGAAAACCATAAGCCCATCTGCATGCTCACGGAACGGGAGTTATTCTCGCCAGATAATGCCTACCAGTTCATCATACCCACCGAGGACGAAATAAAAGACCGAGGCAAAAGCGATTGGCTGGCCAAGTCCTTTGTCCTCACTCAGACAACTTGGTTTTTGATGCAATGCATTGCACGAGGTATCCAGTATCTTGCAATCACCGAATTGGAGATTGTCACAGCTGCCTACGCGATGATGAACTTTGCGATATACTTTTTCTGGTGGAAGAAACCTTTGAACATTGGATGTCCTGTTCGAGTGATTGATGGGCAAGGTAAGCGTCCACAATGGACGCGAGTTACGCGGGAGTCGAGGTCTATGAACTTAAAGGATGTAATGCAGGTCATAATAGGGAATCAAGACAAGTATATTAGCCACGACCGGATGCCATCGGCCCCCATGTTCTGGTCAAACTGCACAGACCCCAAGATCATTTCACGTGCCGATACCATTACTTTACTATTTGGAATCCTCTTCGGCGCTATCCATTGCGTTGCATGGTCCCTCTCATTCCCATCCCATACAGAAATCATCCTCTGGTGGATTTCCTGTGCAGCCATGATTGCTGTTCCTTTTTATGTTTCGGTTGTGGGCTTGATGTTATTGGGAAAGGATATAGAGATTGTGCAGAGATCCCCATGGTACCTCTGTGTCACCAATGCGCTTGAGAAAGTATCTCTGCCGATGTTGTGGGGAATAATCTTTGGTGCGTTTCTCTATATTTCTGCACAGGTCATCACATTGACACTGGCACTCACGACCCTGAGGTCACTTCCACCTGCTGCATATGAGACGGTCCAGTGGGAAACATTCATTCCACATGTATAATGTACCTATCCAGCCATGCATAGATCTACTAGCAAGACATGTGTAGCACATTTCACACATATTCATACACAATGTTTTCTTCTTATTCTTTGTCGTCTTTTGCTTTCAGAGCTACTCAAGAAACCACACGGAGATAAGTAAGCAAATTTATATCCGCAGTGCGATGCCTGGCTAAGGACTTTCGGATTACAGCACAGGAACCGAGGAATGTGAACGTGGGACGTCTGCTTGGCCTAGAAACAACAGGACGTAGTGAATGGTAGCAAAGCCTGTAGAACCACAAGATCGAACACATGTCATGTTGGGTATGGCGAGAGTCTGACAGCCAGGTATAAATCTCGCGATGCTGGGTATATCACAGATACAGTTGTTGTGGAAATTCCAGATCCTAAAATTTGGGGCGAGGGCAGAGAACACCATGAGAAGTTAGGTGTGTGTGGATAAACATCAGGAAAATCCAGATTTCCCAATGGCAATAATTAGTCCCAATTGGTGATAATTGGCAAATTATCGCCAATTATCATGTATTGGGACATTGGCTATGTCCCTTTCTGATTACGCCAATTTGCACCAATTTGGCACCAATTATCGAGCATTATCTGGGTTTGTGGCCCGTTTTGCAGCATTGTATTGCCCTTTTCATCACAGTTATCAGACATTCAAAGGTGAAAACAAGGTAAAACACAATGTATTCATGCAATTATCTACGTGTACAACATGTATGCAAATTGAACTACTCGGGAGATGCTCTATGTTTCTAATCCAGCAGATTAGCGCTAATCCCTGTGGCTGTGCCTCAGGGTTATGGCGCGAAATAGGTAGGGATTGGCACAGACCCATCAGGAATTGACACAGACCCCTCAGTGATTAGCACAGAAGGGTACAGATTGGTGTGAAATGGGTAGGGATTGGTGCAGACCCATTAGGGATTGGTGCAGAACCCTCAGGGATTGGTGCAGGAGGGTAGGGATTGGCATGAAATAGGTAGGGATTAGCATAGACCCCTCATGGATGAGCACAGAAGGGTACGGATTGGTGCAAAATGGGCAGGGATTGGTGCAGACCCCTACCTATTTTCCCACCGGGGTGGGGGGGGTCTCCCTCAAATAAAATTTGAAAATTGGCACACATGTAGATCTTGGCGAGAAAATGATATTCCATCTCACACCGGGGTTAGGGGAATTTTAGCACCATTTAAGGTAATTATAAAATGTCAAGGTTAAGTGTGCATGTTGACCAAGATTAAAACCTAGCATTTCAATCAAGGTAAAATTCATTCTTGAATATAAGATATTGTTGGGCATTTCAACGCAGCTAAGATGCGAGATAAAACTTTGAGTTTTAGTGGAGTTAAAAAAGAACAATAAAAGCCTGCGTGTTAGTGCCGCTAAAACGTCCGTTGATACACAAGGTTCTATCTGCTTTGATAGGTGAGATAAAAACTAAGATATTATCACGCATTTTAACTCCACTAAAACACATTAACTGGATTGATTAATGTGTTTCAGTTGAGTTAAAAGGCATGATAATATCTAAGGTTTTATCTCGCGTATCAACGCAGATAGAACCTCGCATATCAACGGACATTTTAGAGACACTCACACACAGGCTTTTATTGTTCATCTTAACCCCGCTGAAACTTGAAGTTTTCTCTCACACCTAAATTCCATTGAAACGCGTGATAATACTTCCTGTTCCAGCATCAAGTTAAGGTTGATTAAAATGATAGTTTTAATACTGGTTTTAACCCAGTTAACACGCACACTAAAATTTTTACATTATATAATTAACTTAAGCGGTACTAAAATTTCCCTAATCTCGGTGTGTCAATAAACTTTGGGTTGTAAGGGGGAACCCTGGCCCAGACTCTTTCAATCTCGCATGTGACCTTGCTTGTGAGTACTATAGATATCTTTGTACCTATTCTTAGTGAAATATCTGTGCATCTGTCACCTGTCCATCCTTCACCTGTCCATCTTTCATCTGTCATTCTTCCATCATTCCAAGTAGTATAGCCTTAATCTTATATCTGTCAGCTATTGATCATTCCAATTAGTACAGCCTCCTGTCTAGGATAGTGTGGGTGGGTCTTTAGAGCTTTTTCTCTTTGGATCTTTCCTCATCAGGTGCATTGTATTTATCTTGTACACTAGTAACTAATTTATCTTTGGATCCTCCCTTATCAGAACCCTTGAGTTGGTGCTCAGGTCTTGAGGTTGTCCTTACATGGGTGTGCTCCCAACTGTTGATTTGCTATGAACATTTTGATTGCAACAGGGCCACAGGCTGGTGAGGCCCCGTAAAAAAAATCTATTGTGACCAAAACATCCATAGCAAGTCAACAGTTGGGAGCACACCCAAAGTTTATGGATAGAATATTATTTTCTCACCAAGATCTATATGTGTGCCAAGTTTCAATTTTTAGGGAGGCCCCACGGTGGGGCCTCCCTCTGGTCAGGTACCTTCCTGATCTCGATTTTCACTGCAGATATGCCTGGATTCCATCAACGAGAATTGTTCTTTGACTACCCTCATGTTCACTCGGTTGATGTTGTATATATGACATGGATTATGCCTCTTTGAGGCGGGAGCTGAACCTTTAGGGTATACAAAATAGCTTTCTAATATTTTGGACTCTTGGCCGCAATTCTTGGAAATAACTTAGGTGCCTCAGTGCTTGTCTGTCCCATTTGGAAACAACGCCATTGGCAATTGCGTGACTTCACTGAATAAATTGCTTGAGGATCTTTTTGCCAATACTCGCAGACCCTTTTCAACCCACCGGCTTGGTTCCGATGGTATTGGTGGAACCGTGATTGAATGTGGCAGCTGTGACTGAGGAGAATATGCAAAAGTCGGAGCGCAGATACATTCGAGAACCCGGCACATTTAGATCAAGGCCAGCATTGGGCCGGTACATTTGCATCAATGTGCCGTGCATGATATCAAAGGCAGAACTTCCCATTTGGGGCGACCGAGCCTTGGCGGCAAGTCGGCAAGCACTATGATTGCAATCAATCCTTAAATGATGTCGGTCCTTGAAATACTCCGTGATCTTGACAGATTGCGGCCCGAACATAACCAGGATTGACAAATCAACAATGTGAGCAGAAATGATAAATTGAGATTTTAAGGTGCCACTAATGGTTTTGTCCAAGATGTTAAGGCACCACTAATAGTCTTGACGATTCAGGGAGCAATGGGACAATCCATGTATCAATTTCCGGTGAATATCTTGTTTTTGGTCAATATTTTACGAATTTCTTCCATGGCTCATTGTATATGAGTAAAACATATGTTTGGCCTTATTGTGAAAGTGCAATCAATCCATCTGCTCCTGGGTAGCCAAATCTAAAGGTTCAGCAATAATCTTTTGGTTTCATAATGACTTTCTACTTTTCCTCTCCTTGAGCAGATGACCATTAGAATTCAAATCATACCCTAGAACTTGAAAGGAGAGCCGCAAATGATTCTGGAATATCCGGCATCGTGATGCAGAGCATCCTGTCGAACTCTCGATGCCGGTGGTGACACCTGGGCTTGAGTTGGAGTATTGCATTCCTCATGAGAAAGGCAAGGATAAGGGGAAGGGAGTAGCACAGAGATGAAAGAAGGAGAGGCCCTTGTGCAATCATATGATCCTTGGCGATTTTCTGTGCATGATGAGACGTGTCCTTTAGAAAGTGTACATGTAGGCGTCTATTTGGGCGCTTATTCATATATTCAGATGGGCCTGGAGACTTTCCAGAAGGAATTCAAAAGGCTCTGGGTCGCCAGTGCTAAACAGCTATTTCCCATCGGACGTACCTGATTCTCACGGTCTTCCAACTTTCAATTGCCTCTTCCAATTCCAATTCTTGTTGCATAGGGTCAAGGTTAACAGAGTAGAACTTTCTCTTGAACCCTTGACACAGCAAGAGCCAATAATTTTCTCACCTCTCTCATGTTCAGCTTCCAAATAAATTAAATATTTCCGCTGCTATCTACAGGTCTCGAATCAAGCCAGACTTCTTTTTTTTTGCTATCCCCGACAGAGTTCTGTAAACTGGCCTGCCGACTCGGCAGCTCAACTTGGGGGATTTCATCCAATTTCTGCGCCACACTGAGTGTCTGGAGCTTTTTGTCAATTTTTGCGACTTCCTTCCTCTGCTCCGATCGCTCGAACAGTGGTTGTGCTGCCTCCCACATTTCTCTTGCCCTGCCAATATCTCTGCACTGCACGTACACCTCGCCTATTGTGCGCATGCATTCGGCCCTGCTCTGATGCACGTCCATCTGCGTGAAACCCTCCAATGCAACCGTCAAAATGCTCAATGCTGTATTGACTGCACCTTGTCCCATGAGCACATCTCCAAGGCGCCGCAATGCCTGGTGTACTGTTAGCTGACTCCGCAGCTGTGGGCGCAAAGCATATGCAAGAAAAACAACAGCCCATTGCCCGCATTCTGTGTCTGCATGAACAGGGTTTGTTGGGTCTGCCAACCTCATAAGGCAATAGCATACCAGTTCACTGTCGGTGCCACGTGTGGCAGTCAAAAGCCGCATGTACTCAGCTCTGGCTGCCGTTATGTTGCCCTCGCGAAGCAGCAGGTCTGCATAGATGTGCTCACACACAGAGACACCAGAGGGATCATGTGCATTTCTGAAGGCCGTCATCGCAGCATTGAGATTGCGTGACACGGCATCTGCGCTGACACCAGTCACAATATCAAGGAATGCAATGTTGGCGAGGGCAAACCCATGGTCCTCGGGTGAGAGCACAGCAGATGTACGGTACAAGATGGCCTCTAGGATACGCCGTGCATTGGAGTACTCGGTCTTGAGCTGGTGCAAATCTGCTTCAAAGCTCATGAGCAGACATTCCGTCTGTCCACCTTGCAGACCAGCTCGGGCAACTAATTCCTTCCATTGTTCCAAGTACTTCATGCACTGTTTGAAGTCTCCTAGCGATTTGTAACAGGCAGCCTGCACCTGAATTCCATTCAACTCACCCCTGATATTCCCTGCTGCAGAGGTAATTCTGTACATCTCTTTGGCCAGCTGCAGGGCTCTGGAGTAATTCCCATGACCCCATTCCATCTGGGCCAGACCACCCAGTGGTCTGATTTTGGCCACGTCATTATTGCATTGCAATGCCACAGAAAGCGCAAGTTGATAAAACTCCTCAGGCTTTTTGGTATATCCAGTGCACCCCAAATAATATTCTGCTATTGCATAATACAGCCGAGCTGCAGGTATTCAGGATTCAAAGATATGTCAACCTGTAAATTACATGTACTCACTTTCCCCATCACAATCTTGGATCAAGTGAAAATGTTCTATAGCTTTGTGTATGGCCAGTTCTGGATCAGGAAGGGTATAGAAATTCCTAGACTCAAATGCTGCTGTGATGAACCTTCCGTGAAGCTCATGGTCATCCAGCCCAGAGAGTATTTCCGGCAGGTGTAACATGAGCGGGCTGAGCCCCCGATTCATCGACATACTGAGGCTATTGAGTATGGTAATCCCTAGGATGGACTCCCTGAGATCATTATGATCCGAATTCAATCCTTGCAGCAGGATATTATGCAAATTTCCCAGATTTGAGATAAGGTGAGGAACCAGGTCGACCACAGCGGGGGAAGAATGCAGCCAGGAAAAGTAGAGCTTGAGAAGATCAAGAAGATATCTTTGCAGGGGTCGCACCAGCTGCATTGAGGGTGGTCTAGCCATGTGAATGTAGTCCCGGATTGGTGACAACACCTTAAATCGTCCAGCATTGTCAATGTATGCAAGTGAAGTGCGGACCAGTGTTGTTTTACAATCAGGAATATCCTGGATTGGTATATTGCTCTGAACCAGGTCAAAGTCAGAAATGCCATCAGAAAGGAGTGACATCAGGCTGAGTAGTTCCATTGCATGAGGCGAGGAGAGCATGCGTGGACTTGAAAGAGAAAGTGTGATAGAAATGTCCAGGTTCGATCGTTTATCATAGCCAGCAGAGAGAAGGGCAGTCTTCTCAAGGTTCCATCGCTCCATGGTATCTTGGCAGCCAACAGAAGCTGCAACTCCAGCAACTAGCTGAACTGCAAGAGGTATATTGTCTGTGATTTCTAAGAGCTGATCAACTTGTGAACTATCATGAATTTCATCTGCAATTTCGATGAAAGTTTGGCGGGCAGCAGCTTGATCTAAAGGCATTAAGGGACATAGGAATGGATGGGTCCACTGGACCTTCCCAGGTCTCTCAGCTCCACGCATTGTAACCTAGAAGGCATGATGAGGAAGAGTACATTGAAGTATAAAGGGCACATACCAGAAGGGCTAGATGTGGGATATCAGCTAGGAGTGCAAGGAAATCTTCCACCTTTGCTCGACTATCTGTTGCTTCCCATGGTGTCTCAAAATTATCCAAGATCATTAGGCATGACTGTCCAGCAGACAACAGAGCAAGTACAGCTCTCTCAGATGTGCTGGAGTTATCAAGCCCAAGATGCGATCCCATTGTCGCCACAAGAGAATCTCTCGTGTGAGCAGACTCGCAGGAGATAAAGTAACGAGTTTGGTATTTGTTGGTGACTTGCAGATGATGAAGGGCAGTCATTGCTAATGTTGTCTTTCCCATTCCACCAGGACCTAATACTGCGACACGTGCTGGATCCTTGAGAAGGGTATCAATGAGATATTCCAGCTCAGACTCTCGGCCATGAAAGATTTTTGGGCAGGGAGGCAGCAAGGAGAACGAGCCGGAGCTGTCAGACCCAGAAATAAGCAAAGTATTCCCTTTTAGTTACGTATGATTCACCTAGTATTCGAGGCACTTTGTCCAATCTGAGTAGCTTTGTCAGAGAGCATAAATTTAATAGCACCTGTTTACCGAAGACACAGTGTCAAATGAACTATGAGATGAAATCATTTCGAGTAGCTCTTGATGGCGCATCTCTGTGTCGATATCAAACTTGACAAGAGTGGTAGCAAGTCCAGCTCCTTGTTTCACCTTTCGAAGACTTGATTAGATTTTGCTGCTATGGCAGGAATTGAGAACTGACAGTGAACATGGCCAACAATGCCCTCAATTCTGTCTCACAAGTATCCAGTTGAGTAGTAATTTCAGCCTGCTTAAAAAGGCGCTTGATTGTTCCAAGCTCACGTTGAGATCTCAAACACGAATCAAATCTTTGAAGTGTGCTATGCACCAACAAAGATTGAATGACCACTGTCAAAACCAGGGATCAACATGACTTGCCTAGCATACTGCGCAATTTGATCAAGCATTTTTGGGGCCTGAAGGTCGTCCGAGTAAATTGACAGGCTAGTGAGTGCACAAAGTGAGTGGTGAATTTCCTGTACAATACGAAGGCATCTTTCGCGTTGAAACCTGGTGCTCTGCATTTCCAATCAAACGATGGAACGCAAAAATATACAAATTGCATACCTGCACCATTGGGATGATCGTCAAAGTTATTGTACAAACACTGCCCAGGAAGGGTATCCGAGATGCAGTTGCGACATCGTGCAGAGCATTTGCTGCTACTGCAGTGTACTCAAAAATTCTGTCAACTGGCGCAAGGTTGTTGGGGGACATCAACGAGGATGGAAGGTTTCTAGTTAACGGAATCTTTGTCCCGTTATATATGTTGGAGTTCCGAGGCTTTTGCTTGCTATCTCCGACGCCGCAGGTTGGCCTGGCAAGGCAACAAACTATATGCTGTGGTGATTTCCGCCATTTATCATGTCCAACATCGCATTTTGTCCCCTTGTGTCTCACTTAAAGTTATGCTCCAGTTGTTCTAATTTTCTCTCTTTTCAGTTATATTGGTTCCTGAGAGTAGTGTATATTACCTGGTAGTTGCCGAATGAATGCCTGTGTGTTTGACAGGGTCTTCTGCTATTCCCGGGTAAAGACCGTAGCTACCTTTATTACAACAATATCTGCCCACGATATATTAGATGTGATGCAGATCCCCAGTGCGATTCTTCTGACGGCCACCATCCCGTGAGAGATCTAGCCAACGTGTTGGGAGACCCTGTGAGCTAATTATATCTGCGACTCACAACTCATACGTATTGAGGGAAACATATCTTATACGTCGCACGGGGAATAGTTGCCCCCAAAAGCACATTCCTTGCAGATTGGACACGAAACTATTCTGTAAGAATCAGATACTTCCTCAAGATGATAATCTTCTCTTGGTTAGTTGAAACTTATTTAGAATTCTTTCCCAGTTCGTCGTGGTAAAGGCCAAAGTCACAATAGTTCTTTGGAAGAGGAGAGCAGAGCAATACTTACACTGGATAATGATCGGGGCCTAGTGATATATCACAGCCGGCAGACTATTAAACGAGGTACGAGTCGACTCGAACATGAAACAAATGCGTTAACGTGCGCTCAATGTATGATGGAAAGAGGATTCCCCATTCGCGATGAATCAAAGTTTAGAGGGTTTCTGTTGATGGTGGGGTGAAGGTGCAGCTAACGTCGACCCTCGAGACCGCGTGGTGGAACATCTGCATCTGAAGATCTTAATGCTGCAAAGGTTCCAGTGATGGAGGCTCCGCACTGTCGCGCTCGCTGGCGCGCCAAGGCCGAATCACTGTCTAACGGATCAACGGACCGGTGCCAACGAATACCTTGTCAAAGTTCGGCATTTTCCGTTACTTAACAACGCCAACTCTCACCTACTCCGTATCCACCGAAGCCTATTCCACCCGGACATCTGGCATCTAATAATTAGTGCGCAACATGTTCCTTTTGATTACTACTTCATTATATATTTCATCTTCTCTTTGTTCAAACTTGATCTCGCCGTAACCTTCACATATTTGACTAAATTCGATCCTTTTCTATTGTTCCTCTTTTTGTTTCCTTGAAGTCTTGACTACTACACTTCTAGTTACTGATTTATGTCTCGGAGATCTCTACTGTACATTACTCCATTTCCTTTTCGCTCTTTCATGTATAAATACTTATATTTATTTCAATGGAAGTCGGTTATTCCCCACAGTTCAGCCTCGAAATTCAGCATTAGCCTCCGCCTCCGTCCTCGCCCTCGTACTCGCTTCGTTTCGATCTCGCCCTACGCTCACCGCCGACGTCTACGCTCGCCGTCTACGCCTACGTCTACCGCCCCCCGCACGCAGTTTCCTTCCGGTATCACTCGGCCGCACGGTTACCTGTCACGGCACCGTCGCTGTTGAGACTCTCGCATATTTTATATTCCTGGACCTTTCTTGCGTACTTACCTTTTGAAGGTATTGCTCGCGCTTGAACGGTTGGCAGGCGTGTCAGCACACACCGAAGGGTTTCAATCTGGTTCAATGCCTTTCTTTCGAGTCTCTTGTAGATGGGAGAAGGAGATGCAAAACAGAACGCACCCGCAACCCTTCCACTTTGGTCTTGGAAATACAGAATAGGCAAGCAGAGGATCGTTAACCGCGGTGCCATGGGACGTTTCGTGTAAGTCTTGGGAAGGTGATAAGCAGCAACAAAGCAAGACTAGAACGAGTGATCCATACAGTATATTGCAGAAAATTGCTTCCTCATCCACGACATCAGAGAATCAATGACATGCAGCAATGTGAAGGAAAAGAATATCCGATTTTGAGCTTTTCTTTGATGCAGGAGGCGAAGAGGAGTAGTGGTTCGAGGAAGACAGGCTATTGTGGTGCTAATGACCCGGGGATACCGTGTGGCAGCCAAGCGTTCGCGCCGCGAAGAATATATTGTATTGAACGAAAATGAAAGCTGGCTGTGATGGCGAAGAAGATGGCGTCATAGAGTCCGGCAAGGCTGAGGCAAGGCCAGGGATTGGATTGGCGCTTCAGAAGGCATTTTAAAAGTTCAGCTGAATGGCATCCGGCTTGTTCGTGGCTTCGGGGTTAGAGGATGCGTGGGACCGAAGACAAGATGATGAGCAGGATGAAAATCAGACCAAAAGGTCGGTGGGGTGGTCCCAACGGAGATCCAGAATCCCAGTGCGCTGCACCACGCCAAATCCCAAGAACGAAGGGTGATTTGAATCCGAGGTACGGAAAAAATGGAAATGGAAATCTCATCGGAACCGGATAATCAGAATACAAATCCGATTGCACCCGTGCGGTGGGTAAGCGTTGGGCGGAGTAGTGCGAGCGTGGAGCAGACAGAATGGAATGGATATGAATATGTCCGCTGTTTCAGCGCTTGAACCCGGGAGGAGGTAAAAGAAGCAGCAGAAAGGAAAATGAGGCGGACGCGGGTATAAGAAAGAAAGACGAAAGAATTTGAAGGACAAAGAAAGAAGGAGAAAGCCAACGCCAGTCCGGGAGCGAGGAAGGGAGTGAGAAGGGGCGGGCAGAGCAGAGGTGTGGTATTGAAGACGGGAAGGAAAGGGAAGGGCAGGCCGCAGGGAAGAAGGGGAGAGAATGCAGGGGATTCAGGGTGGCTTCTTGCGCGGTGCGCGTAAGGAAGGGCAATACGCCGCAGCTGAATGTGTGGAAGCGAGGCTCACTGATTTTATATGGCCGAAAGAAATTCGGACCAAAGGAATGGATATGGAGTCTATACCACCTTCGTCACTTTGTCATTTCGGCTAATTTTGAGAAAGTTAGTCACCTCATGTAAATTGGGCAAATTTGAGGTATTCTTCGTCACTTGAGACTGCCGGCAGTGAATTTCCGTCAGTTCAGAATCCCGCTGTGAAAGCTCGTCAGTTTGCGTCAGTTCAACATGTTTGTCACGTGGCCGGTATCGTCATCAGCTTTCTTTGTTCTCTGACCACCACCACTTTCGTTCACCACTACGTCGGGGCGGGGGCGCGGGGCCGGGCGGGTGGCGAGGGAGCGTGCAGGGTGCGAGCACGGTGAGGAAGAACGGAGTTCTGAGCTCGTAAAAAGAGATGGTGGGTCTGTCGGCCGGATACGGGGTGTACGGGTGAAGCAAAATGTCGACAAAAGGTCCCGAATATGGCGTGAAGGCGTGGAATGGAAATCGGGTGAGAAATGGGGGAAGTGTCTTGTGGGCGTGAAGTACGGGCGCAGAGCAAAAAGGACTCGGGAGGGAAGAATCTGGAGCTCGGGTGTATCGGGTTCACTGGCGGCGTGCTCACGGTGGGGCACTCAAGTCACTGGCCGCGTCGATGATGGTGGTTCGAGTGTAAGAAGGATGACACATGACACAAGACGCGCCGTCGCTTCGCTCCGGCAACCCGTGCGATCAATGGTAACTAAATTACCGAATTAAAACATCAAAGCATATGATTTACTGCTACAGAGGTTGACATGGAGAGTTAAATTCAACGACTCAGAGTGCGGAGAGCCAGACCATCGGGAGCTGAAGTCGGAGAAAAAGAAACGGCAAACAACGAATAAAGCGAGGTAGATCTCGAACTATAAAACCAGAGACCGCTCCCAGTGCACGAGCGGGCGAATTAGACGTTGGGCGTTGAGTAAGCAAAGACATTTAAAAGATCCGGAGGACGGACGGTGAGTGTATTGCTTTGATGATGAAAACAAACCAGAGCAGTGCCAAGTGTTTGGGGGCCGCATTTGAGGAGTCCTGAGCAGAGCAGTCCAGCGGCACAAAGAAGAAATAGGATCGACGCGATGGAATTTGCCGTGGAAACAGATTTTGATAGGATTTTGACAGTATTTGAGGTGTTGGGGAACTCGAAGCAGGTCTTGGCCATGGAACATCAAAACCACAATGTACAGTCGAGCAAGCCAACACATGAATGGTTGAAGCCAGATAAGAGGTAAGATGATTGATTAACAGGAAAAATTCAACAGTCAAGAAGGCTAGATTCCTGCGAGTGAGGCGAACGTAAGATCGAAGTGGGAGCGGATGAAAGCAGTAGCGGGGAAGGGGCGAGGAGGCTTGGCTTTTATCCACGCCTCGGTGATGCGGCCGCAGTGAGAATTTTGTGGTGCAGTGGGAGAAATAACCGCAGCACAGTGAGAAATCTGCTGTCAGTATGGTCAGCTGAGGATAGGTAATTGAATAGACTTTGTACACAGATGGGGCAAGAGCGCAGGACCTGCAGTACGAGAGCAGAGCAAAAAACAATGGGGATAAAGCTAATGGGGCAATTGCACCGCCGAAATGGCAAACTGTAAAGGACAGTTAATTGATTAATTGCGCAAACGGACGGGACGGCGGGAGAAAGAGCCAGCCAAGCTATATGGAGAAGCAACCAGCAGGTACAAAGTGATGGGCACCGCCGAACGAGCAAAATCTTAAAGAACGGTTAATGTGTACGTACGAAATAAGTGATCGGCCCGAGGACCGATGGGCCGTACACTAAGCAACGAGATAGGGGAAAAGGGGGAGTACAACGAGCGGTTCATCCCCCCCTTCCTCAGCGGCGAGAAGAGGCGGGTGGCGAGGGATAGTTCAAATGGGACGAGTGCAAATGACGGTCAGAGCGGGGCGAGTGCGAGTGGCAGTGAGAGCGGAGCGACGCAGCGGCAGAAAACACAGGGAGTTGTGCCTCGACGGTAAAAGGTGTGTAATTTTCCACTCCCTTCCTTCACTTGGTCCACCCACCAGCTCGTTGTTGTCTTCGTCATTTCAATCTCCATCTCTACTGCGACAATTCACCGGCGAGCTTCACAGCTCTCCACGCGCGAAACGGCGGAACGACATAGTGGATGCCCGCAATGAAGATCATGGGGTTGAGATAGGTGTTTGTCACTTTTGGCTGGGTATCTTTACTGCTGCACTGCAGGTCCACTCGCCACCGCAAGTACCGCCGTGGCTGCGGACACGACGCGCCTCGCGATTCGTACTGAATCAACGCAAATCCTGCCCCACCGCGACTGAAAGCGCGCCGGCCGCACCACCACAACCCCAACTCGCATCTGCATGCGCGCCATGAATGCTGCCCGCATCCGCGGCCGCAACCCCGCGCATCAACACCACTCCGTGCAAAAACTCGTCCAACACTGTCAAGGCCGTGCCTCATTGCATTATACAGCCGACTCGTGCCCCGCTGCACCCGTGCACATCCATGCGGTACGCTCTGTTCATACACATGCTTATTACTCGTTCGCATGGGAAGTCATTCACGCAGGCAATTCATCGTGTTTGTATTGTTAGGAGGGTTGTATGCAGCTGAGTAGGTAGCTTGTATCCGTAGTCGTTGCTGAATATATTGATTTCTGTTTGACTCGTTCCCTCGACTTACCCGCTCCACCGCTACACCGCAATGATACCACTCAACAGAATCATTACAGTGTGGCCGAAGTGTTGAACTGACAAAGCTTCGCAGCCAGGAATTGAACTGACGAACTTTTGCAGCTGGGAATCTGAACTGACGAGAATTCACTGTCGGCAGTCCCAAATGCCAAAGAATGCCTCAAATTTGCCTAATTTACATGAGGTGACTAACTTTCTTAAAATTAGCCGAAGTGACGAAATGACGAAGGTGGCGCGGACTCGCATTCCATTTCCCTCCACGCGCCATGCGCCATCCCTTTCTCTCTCCACATCTGCGCATCCACCCCTCCTTCGTTCTCTCCGCTCTCTCTCCTTCCGAAAACATTCGTATCTATCTGAGCCCTTTCTTACCGTTCTTCTCATTTTACGATCCATTCTCGCTCTCTGCGCCTCGCGTTCTTGATTCTACCTATCAACTGGATAATGTGGTGTGCTTCCGTCTCTCTATCCCACTCACAGTCACTCACTACAATACACCACGCTCGCATATTCGCGTATCGCACCTGCCCATCCGATATACATCATCTGCCATCCCTCCATCACCAAATCAGGAAAAAGCTTGCGAGCGATCATAAGCAGTTGCGATCCAGACAATCCATACAATCTTCACAATTATTGTGACCAAAATCACAAGTCCTTACAATCGAAAGTCTGCGTGTGTGATGATCGTCGAATCAAGTATTATTGTGAAGTTTGGCAAGGCTCATAACACAGAGAAGCCTTTATCTGCCCTTTCGAGCGCAGCTAGCCCTCAGAGAAATCTCACCATACAGTTATGTGGTTGCTGAATTTCACCCAGAACCATTTGTAGCAGATGAAAAACATAATATTTAGCGCATGCAAACATAAATCTAGATACGGCTCTACACATCAGATTCACGAGCAAGGCGAGCAGCCCTCATGAGGGCCACCGAAGATGTCTCGCGTGTCTCTCGGGACAACCGGCTCTCATGCTCTTCATACAGGGACCACCGCGGGGTGGTTCCAAAGACATTACTGTAAAAGGCAAGGTTAGAATGGCATGTAGGATTGCTGAACTGACTTACGTGTTCCACCAATCAAGCAGCCGAGCTACCTCGTTGCGCGCGACAGGGCCAGGCGGGAACTCGAAATACTCGACGATGTTGTTATAGAACTCGCAGTAGTCGAATCCACCGTCTTGGTCATCCCAATGGTTGGCGTCTGAAAGGGCGACACGATACTAAAAGTGACATCAGCGGAGTCGTCCATCAGACACACGGCACTTGCCTGAACCGCTGCGTAAGCGATCGAACGCCCAGTGACTGTCCTCAAGCCGACGATAGCTGCAACATTGCGCTTCGACTTGCTGCCGAGTTTCTTGGACTTGGTCTGAGGTCTCGAGCCGGAGCCACGGTGCGTGGGAGAGAGAGTAGGAATCTCCTTGTCCTTGGGCATGGTCTTCACGGACAAGGGCGAGGTGAAAATAAATTTGTAAGTCTGTTCAAAAGTCACGACGTGCACGAAAAGTAGGAGAAAACTGCTATTACCTTCAAGAGGAGAACGTTTGTGAAGAGGTGTGCCTCCGGGCGAGCTGGATCAAATTTGCCTGGAGGATATAGGCCGGCCCACCAACTACCAGCGGTGATCAGGTAGTTGGGGTCGCCCTCTCGGATAGCCGTCCGGACACTGGATAGAATGATCTTAGTACGTAGTCATGAGGAAATTGTATGATCTCACGATTGGTCGTTCCAATCGAACTCGACCGGACAAAGGAGCCTGCCCAGATCGTCATGATAGATGCCGCGGTTCTCTCTGGAATCCAGGTCCAGTGTGGGGCTAAGCTCGGGCAACGCGGCGACGAGCCACGGTACAATGGCCTCTCGCACGTTTTTGGTGTCGTCGGAGCGAGCATTGCGCGAGCCGCTGCGGAGCTGAAATTTGCATGAGTAAGAGATTTCCAAGGAATTAAAAAAAATGATTGTACAGCGGAAAGCACAGGAGCTAATTCTTCGTGGTCAGCCTCCGCAAGTAGCTTGCGTAGCGGCACAATGAAACGGCAGAGCTCCTTATAGCCGTTATGCAAAATATCTTGCCTGCATATATGTGTGAGAGGATCGGAAACTTTGTGAAGAATACACGAACTCTATTGTGGGGACTTCTTCCTCTTCGTGAACTTCATCACCCCGAGTGCGGGCGTCCTCTAAATCGCAGCGGCGATCGTCCTCTGCGATGAGGCTTTCGACGCTGTCGAAGGTCGAAACAACCTTGCAGATAGCACGCCCGAGGTTTGCGAAGGATTTTCTTGAGAGGCGATAAACAAGCGAAGGAATGGAAAGCATTTGTGTAGAACCACGTACACTTGCGAGGCCACATTGCTCTTGCTCTGAGCTTTTTTCTCCTGAGATTCGAGCTCGGAAATGCGGCGCTTGAGGCAGTTGACCGTTTCCCGATGCTCGTCAACACTGTCGTCGTCTGACTCGTTGAAACGGAGTGCGAAAGGAGGCATGATGGGAGGGATAAGAGAGGAGGTATGACTGGTTGAAGAAGAGTCTCACCTTTAAAAGGCGTTGGACATCCATACACCCTACAACTCTGTAACTCGATCGTGCGCGTTGACGTGAAGAACTGCCAAGAGGACCAGGAGCGCCGGCCAAGGTTTTTGAAGTGTAAAAATAGAGGCAAGAAAATGCGTACGTGAGCACGAAGGCCACAATGGGCCCGACAACACCCCCATTTCTCATGGTCGCAATGAAACTAACGGACAATTCGCCCCGTCGGATGAGACCACGGTCCCAGGTGAAAAGCGCTTGCCAAGGTTTTTTAGGCGAATAATGGAGGTTATGAATTCACGTACCTAGTATTAAACCGCAGCCCTCGCAGTACAACCCGGTCGCAACGGGCAAGCGGGCAATGTTGTCCTTCGGCCGAATGGCAGTCCCCGCGCTCGACAAAATACAATTCATCGGCTAAGCTCCATAAAAGATTGGCGGTGGGTGCAAAAACAATGGCTAGGCTGGCGTACTCCACAAGACAAATACGACCTCCCGGCGACAACGCGAATGACCGCTGCAAAATCACGAATCAGCAAGCAGCCAATGAAAAAACAGCGGCAAAGGCAACATACATGTATAGTGCGGGGATGCTGATGATGAGGATTACACCTTGGTTTGCAGGGTCAGAATAAATCCTGCAGGGCCGAAATACATATCGCAGGGCCAATATACATACATACCGCAGGGTCAATATATGTACCGGTAAAAATCGCAATGGACGACCTCCTTCACATCAGGAAAAGCCTCCCGCGGTTATTTCAGGTAATTTGCTGAAATTTTCCGAAATTATCTCAGTTATCCTCAGTTCGTGAAATTTTGCCAAATTATCTTTGCCACCTCCAAATTTCACAAAATTTTTGGGCAGATTATCTTTCATTATTCTCGCCTATACATCCATTCTTCCTCATACTTTGAGACTCTAAGACAAAAAAAAACAGGGAACAGGACGTAGTATTGAGCAAATGTACACTACGAGACATTGTACATAAGGCAGCATATAAGAGGCCGATGAGCTGGCCAACGGATGTAAGTGGAGTGTGGTGAAGCCGTTCTTGAAGAACAGAGCGGAAAGACAACCAGAGAAAGAATGGGGGCATATTGGTTCGCCAAGAATCTTGGCAACTGACAGAGATTTGACATGAGGCTCGATGAGAACAAAGGCTTGTGGACTTGAAATTGGACACGCCAGGCTTGATGAGAGGGTGACTTTGATGGCGTGGGACAAGCACTTGATCGAATACTTGGATGATTCTTGACATTGACAGGATGAGGACTTGCGAACTTGACATTGGACACGCCAGGCTTGACAAAGGGAGCGCAAGCCAAAGGTGGCAAGGTGTGGGCTTGAAACAGAAGATATACCATGTGTGACTAAGAGATTTCCGGCAAGCGCCATCCTGAGACTTGAAGGGGACCATCGTGACGACGCTGACAATACATGGCGCCGGAGATGTTGGGGAGGGCCAGGTGTACAGATCCAGGCATTGAGGCGAGAGAGGGCGACGAGGAAGGGATTCCACGGCAGAGGGAACCACGGAGGGGGGGAGGACTGCAGGTGCTTGGGCCAAGATAATTTCAGGGAAGTTATGTGAAATAACTCAGGGAGGTTTTCCCTGATGCAGGTCGAATTATGGCCAGAATGCATCAGCATGGGCACGGCCGGTCCATAGAGCATGAAATTGAGACGAAATTGAGCCCATAAAGAGGGACGGGCGTTGGAGACATGGAGGGAAAGGAAGAAAGATCAACTTGTTTGGCTCTTGATGGCCGCTCATTTCACCCGTGACTCACAAACAACGCGTCGCTTGTCCCAGATATACATGCCCGTCTTGAGAATGAAGCTGTTGTTTTCCCCTTCGTCAACTGCGCGTGCGCGCAATGAAACCTCTTGATCTTCTATTACTTTTCTGGCTCCTCATGACGGTCTGCTGCACCACCTGTCCACGTAGTAGTAGTACTTGAAATTGGTTCTCTTCAACGAGCAGGAGGACAAGGAACTCTTGGATGCGATACCGAGTGGACACTAGGCTCGAAAAGGCTTGGTGGTGGAGGGTCCACATCTCCGAACGATACTGTACTATTTCGATCAAATCGACACGGGGGGTGACGCGTGACTCATTTTACCTATTCGACATCATTTCGGCAGCGGCTGAATTTTTGTGTGACACCTCGAAATTTTCAACATTCAAACTGAAAATTTGGTCTTTTTGGCGCTTTTGGGGCATATTTAGGGCCTGCGTGACGGTTTGGGGATTCGATACAGGCCGGAGTGACGCGTGACATCGACCAAAATTCGTGATCGACATCGGGGTACGTGACTAGTGCTGGCCAAAATATGATATGAATACGAAAATCTCGTATCGTATTCATATCTGTATCATATTCACCTCTGAGGGCTCATCATATTTTTAATGTATCGTATTCATATTCAGCAGTTGAATACGAATATATTTTGAATATATTTGAATATATTCTACTTGGAGTAAATCTTGATGAAATCCATGTAGTTTACGCCCTCAGCAAGTCCCGACTTCAACCATTCCTTCGTAACAATACCTACTGAGGCTGTCTCTGCAGTCATAGATGCTCGATCATCGGATAGGGTGTGCTTCAAGCTCGAAAAAAGCCGCTCGACAGAAATGCTTACTCCGGGGATGGCCAGAATGTCCCGAGCGACTCGCACGTAACGTGACGCGTGACTGCCGATTTGATCGAAATAGTACAGTAGTTCATTGAGAAGTTCCGCTCTTTCAGAGGGTGTCCCGTTCTACTCGGGCCTGAGCCATGGGTGACAGCGCGAGTTCCTTTTGTCTTTCCTTTCTTTCCAGTCGTTTTTTGCTACTTGAAACTCCATGGGGAGCATTTCTAGGTTTAGCACCCAAAGAACCGTCGCAAATTGTTTAATTGTGGATCACTCTTTGGATCCGGGTGCAAGGCATGTTCAACTCCGTGTATTTTTTACGAGAGCCTGAATCTTTTAGACGTGCTTCACAGTCACTAGTACATACCAGCGAGAAGTTCTGCACGACATCGCAGCAGGATACCAAGAAGGGAAGTCATATCAGAAACTTTTTGCAGCTGAAATGACGCGTGCATGAAGAGCTCGAGTCGCGGGAAGTCAGTAGCTGACTCACCAGCGGCAACGTTCAACCTCTTGATATCGGCCCCTATCTGACGCCAAAATCTGGAGAGATCGACCATCCATTCGTCTGAACACACCGGACATCCCTTGACGATGTCACGGTCGAGATCCTTCACCGTAAGCCAACTCTCGTGCTCCACGGTATCGGCTGACGGGCACAAGCGTATGTTGGATGCGACGCGGTTGATTTGATTTTGGAACCACTGTACGGGGTTCTCACGCAGACTCTCCCCTCGAGATGTGAACCGTTTGCCGCAGTCACGGCCGCATTGTTCGCTGTGGCCCTCTATCTTCCACCACACGAACGGCTTGTTAGTTTCCTCGTTCCACATGTGGCCTTTGAAGGTTATGCCATCCAGCACAAAGCCATTCGCCGATAAGATGCGTTTGTTGAACGTGAGGAGCTCCTCGGCATGTAAGCCACACTTCTCGTGAAATTTCGAAAGTTTGTGGGCGCTTGCCCAGGTGAGAAGCTCCATTTCGGGGAAAGCTGGAGGCCTGCAGCCGACGGCTGAGGTCAAGACTGAGATAGCAGCTTCACGGACGAGACCGGGAAGATCGCAGAGTGTCGCGATTGCAAACACGCGGTGAGGCTGCCCGTCAACGAGGGCTGCATTACTCAACATTTGGTTGAGTAGATCCTGCACGCGCGTAAACTGGTATTTATGCGCCGCCTTGTAGACGTCGACAATTCCGTCGAGGTCGGCGCTTTGGAGCGTGTAATGGGACACTGCGTGCGCCGGGTAGGCGAGACAAAGAAGTCGATATATCGCTTTCGACTCTGGCATTACAAGCACGGGTTTATCATCCCGCCGTAGGTCTGTGGGATCGCCATCTCCCTGGGGGATCGTAAGCATGCCATCAAAGCAGTCGGACACAAATTTGAGGATGTCCTTGTGGACGTGGAAATCGACGCCATCGCTGGACCTGAGGATGAAATCGGCAGGATGATTGCTATGATCTGAGTCAGCGGCCCCAGAGAAGGGCATTGGAGCGTCCTGGACGGGTGTGGCGGATGTCGACATGAGTGGCGGAAGAACGGAGAAGAAGGTCACATGGAGAAGATCTAAAATCGTCGTGGAGGTTACCGTACATACGGGCGCCTGTTGAGCGTATTTCGATAACTACCCAATCAGCGTCAACCCGCCGGCCTAGAATATAGGGAACGTCCACCGGTGATAACGAGGGTCTGTCAGAAGAGGAACGAAAAATCCGGGAAAATGAATAAGTATATCAGGGCCCAGGTTACTGCACGCCGGGCGCCTTTGGCGTCCTTGTAGTCTGAGAAGAAGCCAGAGCTCACAGCGGCTGAGTTGTTGGATCCGGGAGGATTGGTATACAAGTTGACCCTGATCTGGATGGACATCACTTGACAATGCATGCCACAGCCGTTCGTCGCACCAGGTCTTTAAATGATAATGACCCCCACTCAGCTGGCACTGAAGCTGTACATTTAAAATTAACACCCGTTAGCAGAGGAAATTCCAGTAGGGATAGAACGAGGACTGGGGTAAGGGTAAATACGTACCGGGGGCGGAGGGACGAGTACCCCTCCTGCTTGTGCACGGCACTGCTGGGTGGTCACCGGGTTGTATTGGCCCTGTGTTGTGCACTCGCACAACTACTGTTGCCACTACCCTTTTACGCCGGATAAAACGGCGAGAATGAAGAGGGAAAGGCTTCGCATGCACATGTTCAGCTTTTTGAATGTATTTCGATGAGGGCGGTGACGATGTGAGTTCTGGTTGGATGTTGCCTTTAAAACTCTCCGTAGCCCTGCATGACACGTGCAATACATGCAAAATAGAATGACATCGTACCTCCATCCAACTCGGGGTAGACATAATTTACCGCTATGACCGTTCGAATTACTTCGGAGATATGAAAATCCCCACCTTTCAACTGGACAATATTCAGCGGTTTCGTCTCCGGATATATGAACTCAAGGGATGACTTCTCGTAGAATGAACACTCCGATGAGCTTTTCGCTATTTGCGATCGAGTTCAAAAAGGCCGGTTGAAGTGTGTTGACACAGATGCGGGCCAAATTTGGCCGTGGAATTCATTACAGGCCTTGTACGGCATATTTCACTATCTCAGCCGCACCTACAGAGTATGTGCGCGATCCAAGTACGTAACACAGAAAATGACAGAAAGCGCGACAGATGTATATCGCCGCCGCCTGTCAAGGGGAAATAAACCTCATATAGCAGATAGCGCCGGGAATTATCTCAACGCCGGCATTTGGGCGACACAAGACAACCAGAATCAAAGAAAGTGCGACAATATGAGATGGCCGCGGCGACTAGGAGTGGGTTCAGCCCAGGAAATGCGACCTGCAATCGAAAGCCGGGAGCTTCAAACACCCCGGACGTCGGCGGAGTTCAATTCTGCGGCGATTTGACCAAAAAAATGGTGTATGTCGGAGAAAGTAACGCCGTCAGTGGGGTCATTCAGAGTAGACAGGTTTCAGCAGTTTTCGGCGGTTTTGGGGTCGGTTCTAGTGGAAGACCAACAAATCGGCCCATCTGACCATTGGTTGCCGGAGCGAAGTCCACCCAGGTCTTGTACGTTTGAAAAAAAAAGAAAGAAAGAAAGAAAGGAAGGAAGGAAGGAAGGAAGGAAGGAAGGAGGGTTGACAATTTAAAATGGGAAGGCAAGCATTAGAACTCTAATGACGAAGCCCCATCCGGATTCTATACCAGAACCCCATCCATCGCAGACATCTCACCCGCCACTCTTCAACAACACTTGCCTCCCTGGGCAGCGTGTTTGTGTTCGCACGGACCGATAGGGATGCTCGGGCCTGGCACGTGGTTGTTCGACTCCTCCAGCGACCGGCTTGACACGATGCGGCAGATGTCTATCTCATGTCAACAAGGCGACTCACTGGCAGATGATCCGGATGGAACAGCTCACCGGTCAGGATTGTCTGGAACGCGCCCTCAACATTCGAGGCGTCTAGTGCCGAAGTCTCGATGAACGAGAGCCCATTCTCTGCTGCGCAAGAGTCTGTTGGCTGGGTAGTGAGAAAAAAAAGGAAGATTGGACGGACTGGCGAAGCCCTTGGCCTCATCTGTTGGCACAGCCCGCAGATGCTTCAAATCGCTCTTGTTGCCGACAAGCATGATGACAATGTTGGAGTCGGCATGATCGCGCAGCTCCTTCAACCACCGTGTAACGTTGACATACGTTGAGCGTTTGGCGATGTCATATACTAAAAAGGCACAGGCTGCGCCGCGGTAATACCTAGCAGGAGACCGCATTCAAAACAGTAGACCGCAGCGCAGCCGCATATGCTCACGCAGAGGTGATTGCCCGGTACCGTTCTTGGCCAGCTGGAGGTATTGGAGACAGCTTCAGCGGTCGGCATATTTACTGGGACCCTGGCGAGTAAATGTTGGAAACGATCAGTCGCACCTGTATCCCAGATCTGGGCTATGACGGTCTTGCCGTCGACATCAATGGAACGAGCCGCAAATTCGAGACCTATGGTCGATTTGGATTCGACATGAAATTCGTTGCACGTGAATCGTGAGACCACTGTGGTTTCGGTGTCAGTTGTGACCGGGACCCCGGTATTCAGGTCCGTACGATTTCTGAGTTTGGGACAATTGGTGAGATGGTTGAGCTCTGGGAGGGATAGCGAATCGGAAGACGTACGACTTTCCGACGCCCGAGTCTCCGATGAGAACGACCTGAGACATGAGTATTCAGAGCCGATTGATATCGGGTAGGGGCTTTACCTTGAATACATAGTCGTATTTACTGCCTCTAGTCATGGTGAATTTCTGCGGGGGGAATGCTGTAGTGGAACTAAGTTGTGAAGGGATTTACTCGTTTTATAACATTCTCTCCCCATTCAGTTTAAATGCATCTTCCCTATCACCTTCAAGGCTATCCCACTTGCTCTCTTGCCTCTCCTACTCAAAGATCTACAGCTTTCACTCACATCACCAGTGCCCGTATTTTCCGCAGTTTGACAAGACGTCAAAAGCTGTTGAAAATTGCCCAAAGCATGTTCAGTTTCTCACTGTGCCGCAGCATGACAGGCTGTTTAGTTGCGGCGGCGGGGTGTCATTTTGACACATTCATCTCGATGCATAAACTCGACACGATGGTGGGCAGTCGTACACTGCATGATCCAGTAGTCAAGTCTGACATTCTTCCATGTTTACAATCTAGTCTCTCTCGACGGTAAATTTGTTTGCTTCCGTGCAATTCTGTCCAAAATTCTGTAGCAAAGATGTAAGCCGTTCAAGCTAAATCAGCCAAGAAGCCGAACCAAGCCGAATCGACTCGTAAAGTACCTCTGGACAGTCCCCTTTACCCTGGTCCACCTTCTCAGCGGCATCCCCAACGTTTCCGCCTCCGAGCCATAGCTTATCGTCCCACGATCTACCCCTGTTCTCCACTGTCGCGTGGGCTGTCGTCCTCACTGCCGGTCCTGGGTCGCAATTTATGGTCCCAATGCCGACCACCTCAGTGAAGTCATACACACTTATGTAAAGGGCATTTTAGGGGGGGTTATTTTGTAGGACAAGCACTCCCCTAAGAAGTCCACGTCTTACGCAGGACGTGCGTCATATTCCCTAACCAGAGATCGACCTTGGCCGATCGGAAGCAGAGGTGCAGCTAAGAGGGGGAGGGGGCGAAGGGACCTCGTCTTCACGAAAATGAACCGGTTGTCAGGCGACGTACGGATTGACGCGTAAATGTTGCCCTATGTCAACAAGTGGAGAATTGAATATACAGGCGGACCGAACCTGGAGCGGTGCTTTTATGTTTGGGTGATGCGAACCGAATAACGCTTGGAAGGGAATTACCAGGCTGGCAATTTTTGAACCCGAATAGAACGAGATAGGGTTGAGATTGGTATGCTCTTTTCCACAAGGTGTAGACATTAAAAGGCAAATCATGAACATTCCATAGGCATACGGTCATGATATCGGTAAGCACAGCCTCATCCAGCGGAATCATAATTGCCAGGCAAATATGATGATTTCCAGTGAGATGCACAGAGGGATTGGAGTGTCAGAAATCCGGTTACACAAGAGGAATCCTGAATATCCGGACGGAAATATTGGAACAGTCCAGCGAAGTATGGGTTGAAGGGAATGCATGAAAGTCATCGGCTGAGGACAAGATCACAAATCAGGATCGCGGCTTTTTGTGGAAGAGTGTAAATCACTTAATTGTGCAAGAGCCCGTAAATGGAGGATAAATCGAGGCATTTAGTGAGCACCGAGAACGCAGATTCGGAGTATAAAGAGTTCTCCGTAACCCGGCAAATAGATCAGCACAGATAGTTCTTCAGAACATGAGTGCCCAGTTACTTTTGTGCGCCAATACTCCCACAGTATCAACCGCATTAGAGCGGGTGACAGGAGGAACTGATGCGAAGCGCAGTGCAGATAAGCTCGAGGTCTTTGCGGCACAGCACAAATCCTAAACCTGAGAGACCAAGGCTGAATTGACTGGAGCTGTGATTTCGGACAGAAAAAAGGCGGCGACGATGAACGCAGGAAGCAAGAGCCATCGGCCCGATTGATGATGGGCCGTCGGCAATCAACTTGTCCTTGCTTGCCCCCACCATGCCCAAGCCTCTCAAGCCATATTGAAGAACTCTAACTTGGCTTTTGTACTGGTATGGACAACGATGCCCGCCCTGTTCCGCTGCATTCTGTGTCTTATATGCGGCGCATGTCGTCCCATAACGGCGGCGGGCCGACGGTTTTCCCTTGGAGGTTCCCTCAACGGCGACTAGTTGAAGATTTGCTAAGTGAAAATCAGAATTAATCAACAGCAACTCGGGAATGGTTCACCCTCTGAATTGGTTTTTGCAGCACAGAGATTTAACAAGGCATCGAGTTGAATGTCAATGGTGCCGAGACAGGGGTCCTTGAGCACGGTTGCGTCATGGAAAAGCTTCAGCGATATTGCTGCCGTGGGCTTCCCTGACGATCCTCACCATACCAAGCTCGTAAAACACTTGGGAAAGCAAAGAATAGGCTCACATAGGCACATTTCCATCCCATTTTGGCGTCATGGTCCTCTTCGCTGTTTGAGTTCGGGCTACTTTCTCGCCATCGACGTATATCTTCACGTAGACATTGGGTTGATTTCCGTGCAGGCGGCCGGGATTCCATTGGATTCCATGTGCGCTTTTGACTGGAATGTGTGACTCGGGGGTTAAATAGCCTGAGGTTCATAGGCGTGAATATTAACCTGAAAGCAAATACAGCGACATGGTAGTGAGGATGGCGCGAGGGAAGATAGCGATGGGACACGTGTCGTTCTAAAATAAAAGCTGTCACCCGTAGTTTCTAGACGGTTGTCAATGTCTACCAAATGTATCCATCTTAGTCTCAGTGCCAGCCTGCCACAACATTCCAATGCGGTAGCCATATCGTAACAGCCTAGAACTTATCTGGTCGCTCAGGCGCTTTTTGCGAATAATATTTCTCACTTGCATTTCTCTCGAACTTGTTTTTCATCTAACGCCCGCGCAACTGAGATGTTGCATCCATCCTCATCCTCATCCTCAATTTGACGACGATCACAGACATTTGAAGATCAAGTTCGCCTTATGTCAAATGATCGCTCTACTTAGAGTGAAAGTAAAGACAAAGTTCATCGCCAACACGAGGAGACGATGAGAAAGCCGGTGGAAATGAATAAGCCAGAGATCGACCTTTGCCGATCGGAGCCAGAGGTGCAGCTAAGAAGCGAAGGGGGCGCAGGGAACTCGTCTTCAAGAAAATGGACCGATTCTCAGGTGACGTACGGATTGACGCGTAAATGTTGCCCTATGTCAACAAGTGGAGAATTGAATATACAGGCGGACCGAACCTGGAGCGGTGCTTTTATGTTTGGGTGATGCGAACCGTCGAGCCTCCAAGCCGTCACGCAGGCTTCAAACTGCCTGAAAGCTGCAAAAAGACGAAAATTTTCGTGAGAATGTCGAAATTTTTGGGGGCGTCACGGAAAAATTACCTTGCTTGTCAAGGTCTCGCCACCCTCATAGTTAGCTAAGCATGCACTTCGGGTGTAACCCGATGATCCTAATTTTCCCGAGACTAAGTTACTAGTACTTACAAACCTTAATACGTATTTTTTTGCGTAACCACGACCTTCTTCCCAGTTCGACAACATAAACAGTGCTCAACTTCCAATTAACCACGGAATGTTGGGAGTCAGTCCATGTTTGCAAAAGACTCGAAACTGACATCTTGAAATTGGCTTGAAAGTCTTGAATCCTCATGTCTATAATCAGGCACAAAGATTTCAATTTAATCTTGGAATTAACTGCAGGTTCAAGATCTCTACGGAATTTACAAGGCCAATTTGCGATGCGCTTTGATTCTCTAATCGGAAATGCAAACCGTTCTAGGCAGATCAGTATTCTTCAAGCCCAAAACCGATTGCCATGGAGTAGAGGACATAGTTGCAGAGTGCAAGCGGTCAGAATAATCTCACAATATACAGAGCATCGGAATTTCAGGACTCCTATCAAAGGAATTAGCGGCCAATTTCTAGAATTTTCGGCGGATATGCAGGGTTCTACACCTCTCAATAACGACCGTTACAAATCATGTCTCCCAACAGTCACAATTTTCTGGGAGTTTTTATTGCAAGCAAGGTCTCCACCGAGGCCGTCGGAGCTTCCTAGTTCGGCTGGTGTCGAAATGTCGAACTGGTAAATCAGGTCACACGTCACCCCCCTTGTCGATTTGAATGAAAAACCAATGAAAAACCCCAGTATCAATCATTAGAGTGGGTGGAAGGAGGAACTGATGTGGAGCGCAGTGCAGATAAGCTCGAGGTCTCTGCAGTACAGCACAAATCCTAATCCCGAGCGACCAGGTTGAAGTGACTGGAGCTGTGATTTCAGACAGAAAAGAGGCGGCGACCAAGCGGCGACGATGAAAGCAGAGCCAACAGCCCGATTTGATGACCAGTCGTCGGCAATCAGCTTGTCCTTGCTCAGTGCGACCATCATGGCCTCACCTCTCAAAGAACCTTTTGGACTGGTACGGTCGCCAACGCCCACTGTGCATACACCATTCGGCGCCACGCTCGCCTCTGTGGCGCCTGATCTCGACTCGAACGATGGATATACGAACACCAACACCAACAGTAGCGCCCGACGAGCCCACGCCGCTGACTCGAGGGAATTATCACCGCGTTCATTGCAGAAAGGCGGTACACCGCAGCCAACTGACGCCATCTCCTCCACTTGCACCTCGGCCCCCGCACCACCGACGCGCACAGGTGAGAAACGACGCAGTAGCCCCAGTTCTGTGCTGGCGCAAGCACAGACAACCTCCTCGCACGGCCAGCGCTCGAGCCTGCGCCAATCAACCCAAGGACGTCAGCACCGCGGACGTTTGGCGTCGGGTACGTTCGGGCTCTACCACCGCCAACTTGCCGGCGAAAAGGGAAAAAGCAAGCGAGAAAGGCACGCTTGCTGAGTTGGCTTCCCCGGCTCCGGGTCTGGGGCTAGGGAGCCGACCCAGCACACCTTCCACGCGCCGCCGCCTCTTGGGTATAATGGAATCCCTTCGCTATTGCCCTCGCATGCCCAAGCCCAAGATGCGGACACGCTCGCGGATCTGGCCGCGCAGGACGACGAGGACGCCGCCGATTTACACAGGCTGGCGTATGCGCGGCTGGCGCTAAGGGGATGGGAGGGCGGGAGTCGCAGTCGAGGTGGAGCGGAGATCGGAGCAGGGTATGGGCCGAGAGGTGGTGCGTCTTCTGTTTCCTTGACTTTCGTCCATTCGCTTGCTGTCTGCCACTTCTTCCTTTCATTCATCATTTATTATCGTGCTTGCCCTGCGGTCCTATTCTTCCTTCTCCGCTCTCGGCCTCCCCTCGCCTCTACACCGTCTTTGCACCTTCGATGTCCACTGTCCCTCTTCCCACTTCTCCTTCCTCCCCACTCGTAGCCACCGCCCGTGCGTCTTATACATCTCCATTCATCCCAGCCCCTCTACTCTCCGTGTACGCCTCCTCTTTGTCCCCTCCTACCTCCCTATCTCCATCTCTTCTCCCAAACGCATCCGTATCTCTCTCCTTTGCTCAACCCACAATCCATCACATTCTCACTTTCTTCATTCCGTTGGCGCTTCACAGGCTCGATTGTACTTATCTCCCGTGGATCCGCCTCGATACGCCACATTCGCTACATGCCCGTCCTGTTGCGCATTCACCTCTTCCTTCGCCGCCCACTCCCTCTTTTCGGTGTACACGTACGCATATACTTTCCTTGCCTTCCTCGGGCCTCCTCCCTATGTTTCGTCCTATCTCCTCACGTCCTTCTGACTCATCTTAACATCATTCTCAGGTCATACCCATCCCTTCGCTCATCCAGCAGAAATTGCCTGCATCGGCATTGCACCTCACAAACCAAGAAATCATGCAAGTTGAGCGGCAGCACGAAATCGAAATTGAGGGCGACTTCCTCCACGTTGGCATCCCGGCCGCCTTCTGCCTCGGGTGCGACGTTCCCCGGCCTCGTCGGCGCAGGTGTGCGTGATGCGGGCGTCTTCCCCGATTCTCCTGGCGTGCGGAGGGAGGAGAGGCGTCCGGTGCGTTCACCGCCGCTCCGGATGAGGAATTTGACGGGACGCACGGTGGCTTCAGCTCGTTGGACGAGTTTTCTAGTGCTGCTACTGGGGGAGATAGAGGTCTGCATAGCCTGGGCTCTCGTGCGATGTTGGAGGGTGAATTTCGGGGAGCATATGTGTGGGTTTTAAAGTAAGGAAGGGAGTATCTATTATGCAGGGATGGACGGTTGATATAGGCGAATGGGGTTTTATCCTCGCTTTGTTCGAGTTCGTTTGTGAATCACTCATGCAGGAAAGTAATACAAGGAAGACTTCTGATGATGAATTTTCCGCTAAAGCCGATGTCGCTAAGTCGCTTTTCCTTCCCGGGGCACTCCCAGACTACTATTAACCCTGCTGATTCATCCCGGTCGGCGGTGTGGAAGTGCGACTTGCCCCGCTCGTCGCCTTCCCATCCTGTTCCGTTCCGAGCTGTCAACCGTAAATGGAAACGCCGTCGCGCTTCTTTCACTTTCACCACCACATCAAGTCTCCCGATTCCTTTCCAAGCTCATACTCACTTTATTCATACTTAGATGCGATTTTCTCCTTCATCGATCCAGACTCAACATCTTTGCGCCTCTGAGTCGGAACCGGTCCGACGGCGATCACGACACACGTAACCGCTTCAAGCCTCGAGGACGGACTTGGGTCTCGTTTAGGGCATCGGTGAATATTTAATTACATTCTTCCTTACAGCATTCTGCCTCTTTTGTACATACTCCGTAGACTCCCCGGACGCGACACACATGTCCAACGCCTCTGTGGTACCCAACAACTAACCAAACTTTACTTCCGAGCCAACCGAGGCATTCACTTCTCCGTCGCAGAATGCAAAGGATGTTCCCATTGAGTCTCCCGCTATGCCTTCTTTTCACACGCTTTTTATATCAGATGACATCCTTAGACTCATCCGGTAAAAATACGAAACACGATGAATCAGCGTCTTACGGCCTACGGCACTCCGTGAAGCAGTCTCGTGCAGTATAAATATTCAGCCCACTCCAACGGAGTTGTCATTACAAGCATGCTCCCATTCTTACTCCGAACAAAAGGGTTTGCGCTTTCGTTGTTCTTGTGTCTCTCGAGCACCTCTGTCGCATTCGGTGAATCCTGCGGCTGTTCATCGCTTGTTATACCTGTTCACGTCGACGTGCTCATTCCGGAAGGACCCTGCGGATCCATTCGGTGGGCTCAAAAGCAATGCAAGCAATCTACGCCGTCTGGACGAAACGTACGGCATCTTCGGTGTCTTCTGTCAGCCAGACATTGTGTCTCCCAAGAGTACAGGTCAATAAAAAATATTTTTAGCGTTATGGTCATTCTAATATCGTTTTTTAGATGTCATACAGCTTCTTGTGCATGGATTCTCGTACACCTACCAATATTGGTCGCCTGCGACGGAAGAGTTCCGAAACTATTCCTACACAGGGTTCGCCTGCAACCGAGGGCTGTCTTCTTTGGCGATTGATTTGGTGGGCGTCGGGTTGAGTACGCGACCGGTCAACGCGTCGGACGTGCAGTACGCCACCACCGCCGCCGCCGTTTCGCAACTCGCCCGTCACCTCAAGACTACGTCCATTCTCCCTGGGGTCCATCCTTTTAAAAAAGTTATTGGTATAGGCCACAGTGCGGGGTCAATCATGTTAAATTTTGGCGCCATAGTCGAGGGTGCACAATCCCCGTTCGACGGTCTCATCCTCACAAGTGAACTGATCGTCGAGCCTGGCTCACAGACACCTGTGCCACTGACAGCGGCGCGTGACGATACTCCGCTCCGTTGGGGCAACCTCGACCCCAACTACGTTACAACGAGCAACCGCAGCACGTTCTACCCCCCGGACCCAACCTCCTTCTCGTCCCGCATGCTCATATTCGATAACTTCACGAAGGACGTGGGGTCATTGGCCACGGGCCTGCAGGTGGGCGCGACGTCGTTGACGACGCACTATACCGGACCCGTCGCGAAGGTCGTGGGCTCAGAGGACCAGCTGTCTTGCGTGGGGACTAGCCGGTGTGTGGACGTCGCGGCGCTGACTGCAGCGGAACGTGTCGTGTGGCCGGAAGCACAGAGTTTTGACGTTGTGGTGGCGCAGGGAAGCGGACATGATCTGAATCTAGATTTCTTTGCGGAAGGGCCCTTCAATACGTTTGTTGATTTAGTGGAGCAGTTTGCTGGCGTTTGAATACCTTTATATAAGTGCAGTATCGATCGCTTTGGTTCAGGTTTTGTGATTGAACGCGTCAAGGCAGTATCAATAGAGCCAGGTGCAGTTGACTCTTTGGGTGTAAATGTTCAAATGTATGGCGGTCTAAGTTTGGTCTAAGTGTACATTTATTCGGCCGCAAGAAAGATCGTTGATTTCGGACTTACTGCGCAAAAGATAAGGGTTTTGACGCCTTCCCCGCAAAAGAGATAAGGATAATCAGCTCGTTTAACTTGCGGGGAAAATGGTGATTGCCGCAAGATATATATAGGTGTTGCCCGCAAGATACAGATACGTCGGCCGCAAGATAAAGAGTCGGCCGCAAAAGTTTTGTTTCCAAATTTCTGTAATATGCCCACTGAGTTCATAGGTTGACCATCAACTTGATCGTAAGTAAGCCGAGAAAGGCGCAACAGCGTGCCAATTGAGCTGATCACGAATGTTCCAATCACAAAGCACGGAGACAGCAATAAATGAGTGTTTGTGAAGGTATCTGGTGCAGGTAATGTTCTTTTGGAGCGCTACCAATAAATCGACGATGGGAATGGGCACAATGAATACCTTGAGCTACTCTCAACCCTCCATAGAGACAGGTCGGCTATCTCGGGGATGTTCACTTATTAGTCGAATCAAAGGAACTTTAGGATTGAGTCTCAAACCAATTCTTCCAGTCAAATTCCCAATGTTAAAATGCCAGGACTGATGGTATGAACCACTACCCATTGCCCCCGTGAGGTTGGCAAGGTATGAGGTCTCGACAGTGCTTTCAAAATCATTGATAGCTCAATTACCCTTCACTGTGAGGGATTACATTCAGTATTTGTGATAATGTGCATCGAGAGATCTGGGGCTGATTCAAGAAGTAATGCAGCATCAAGAGAGTGTTCAACTGAAAGGACCAATTGCATGGAGTAGTTTCCAGGCCACATTAGGAATTTAATCTACTGTAGCAGCGTTCTGGTTCGAACCGTAACATTCCCAATGTTAACATTGAATGTGAACGGTTCGAACGGTTTTGGTTCGAACCATGGCCATATATCTCAGTCTGATCAATGGAAATGGTTCGAACCAAAAAACCGTTCGAACCCAAAAAAAATCGTTCGAACCAAAAAACTGTTCGAACCGAAAAAAACCGTTCGAACCAAAAAAAAACCGTTCGAACCAAAAAAACCGTTCAAACCAAAAAAAAACCGTTTGAACCAAAAAAAAACTGTTTGAACCAAAAAAACTGTTTGAACCAAAAAAACCGTTTGAACCAAAAAAAACCGTTTGAACCAAAAAAAACCGTTTGAACCAAAAAAAAAGTTGAAAGTCAAAAATCTGTTTGAACCAAAAAAAAACCGTCTGAAAAAAAAAAGTTGAAGGTCAAAAAACTGTTCAAACCAAAAAAAAAAAAAAATTAAGGTCAGAAAACCTGTTTGAACCAAAAGAAAAAAGTTCAGGAAAACCAAATACAATTGTTTGGGAATTTATTCGTGTGAAACATGCCTGGTTGCTGAAAACAATAAAAATATATTCAGAATGACACAAATGGGGTGATCATGCATTTATTCCACAAACAAATGAAGACTTTATTCATCCCATCACCTGAATATATTTATTCACAAACAGGAAAATAGGCCCTACCGTGAAGTCCCCTAATAGCTGTAACTTTTTTGAATGGTTTTCCTGAACTTCAACTTTTTTCTTTTGGTTCAAACGGGGGTTATTTTTTGTTCAAACAGGTTTTCTGACCTTAATTTTTTTTTTTTTTGGTTCAAACAGTTTTTTGACCTTCAACTTTTTTTTTCTGGTTCAGATGGTTTTATTTTTGGTTCAAACAGATTTTTGACTTTCAACTTTTTTTTTGGTTCGAATGGTTTTTTTTTGGTTTGAACAGTTTTTTTTTGGTTTGAACGGTTTTTTTTGGTTTGAACGGTTTTTTTTTTGGTTCGAACGGTTTTTTTGGTTCCAACAGTTCTTTTTTGGTTCGAACGATTTTTTTTGGTTCGAACGGTTTTTTGGTTCAAACGATTTTTTTGGTTCAAACGGTTTTTTGGTTCGAACCATTTCCATTGATTTGACTGAGATATATGGCCATGGTTCAAACCAAAACCGTTCGAACCGTTCACATTCCAATGTTAACAATGGGAATGTTACGGTTCGAACTAGAACGCTGCGGTTGCTGATTTAATTGTCCCTTCATGACCTTTAAGCAAACCACTCACTAGTGTTTGCCTACCTTAATAGATATCTCCAGTACCTTCAACTGCAACCACATTAGTTTCCATATCTAAATAAACCAGCTGGATCCACAACTTTGCTTCGCCTTAATTGGCCTCTGAGTATACCCAGACTATAGTGCTCATCCTACATTGCCAAGTTTCAGCCGTGAATCCAGAGAGCTTGAATGACTGTCCTGGTAATTTAGTACAGCTAAGTTCAAAGGGCACATAGAGTATTCGAATTTTCCGGCGATAATTTTCTGCCTCCGACTCCAGGAGCCGGCATGGGCATGGTTTCGGAGCTTTTATGATGCAATACCTCAATTTTGTTGCGCTGAGAATCGAAAGGAAAAAAATGCTGACTTGACTTTGTTTTACAGCACATGTCTATATCTTGCGGCCGACGTGTCTGTATCTTGCGGCGACACCTATAAATATCTTGCGGCAATCAGCATTTTCTCCGCAAGTTAAACGAGCTGATTATCCTTATCTCTTTTGCGGGGAAGGCATCAAAACCTTTATCTTTTACGCAGTAAGTCCGAAATCACCAATCTTTCTTGCGGCCGAATAAATGTACATTTAGACCGTCATACAAATGACCCCCTGACCTCGAATTGGTGCGTCATTCTTCTTGTTTCTTTTTTGGCTGTGCCCGCTGCGAACACATCGATATTTCCATTTTTACGGAGACGATGCCCGCGTGTAACCGACGAGATTTCCTGTACGTACCTTCTCTTCGGTATTAGTGATTAAACTTCCTGCCTTCGCTTGTATAACATAAAGCCGTAAGGCCGGCGAGCGGCTTGGCCGCTACCGGTGTTGATCAAGGCTCAATTCAAATTGCATTAAAGGACATTAAGATGCAATAAATTTTATGTCAAATTTGAAGGTTAAGGAGAGTGTAGGAAGTTGATACGATACTAACAATAAGAACGGGAGGTTGGTTTATCACGATAGAAGAGCTACGGCGCTGTGTACTTTGAAGAACAGTGTTGTCGTCTTCTGATTTGAGTTGAATTATTCAACACTTTGATCGACATCGAGCAATCATTGCCTCCTCTATTACTGTCAAGTTCTTCAATTCGGCGGGAACAGGTCCAAGAAATATTTTATTAGCCAGAGACAGTGTGGGCAATTTATTCTTCTTCAAATATGAATTGCAAGTTTTGCACAGGGATAAAATGGGTGAATTGTCATCACTTGAGAACGAGGCACCATCGGAATCCAGGAGAACATCACGCAATGGACCTTCTTCAAAGGGCATAGGTGGCGGAGTGCATTTTGGGTGCAGCCATTTATGGTGGTCAAGAAGATTTCTTTCGTCTGAAATTAAATCCGGATCTTTTAGGACTGTCAAATCAAGGTGCGGATCGCCAACAACTACACAACAATGGGACCAGAGTGGAACAGATTCAGCACATGAAGCACAAGTAAATGTTGACAGGGCTTCAGAACTTGTGAGGTCTTGTAACATGTAGCTTCTTATTCCTCAAAGACTGTGGTACAAGTTGTGGCCAAGCTTGCTATATTGTCTCAAGTTGTTGGTCATATTTTGCACAGGCGGCAAGTTGCTTGGTCTTGAAATCATTCACACTTTTTTCCTCGACAAAGATTGGTGATGTATCTTTTAAGTGCTCTGCATAACTGTCCGATACTCTCTGCACCCTCATGTTCAATTTTCAGGCTTGACAGAACTTGGCGTAACGAGTGAAGAGTTATGTAACTTCCATAAATAGCGGTGAGTATATAAACTTGTAGATCTGCATCAAGAGTATTTCCCTGCCATTCATCACAGATGTCAGCACAGTCCAAGAAAGATAACCCATTAGGAAGCAAAATTTGAGGATGGGACTCAGAAAACGGAGAGCAATGGCCAGACACTATATGCTCAGTGATCATAACACGTAGAGACTCTACTGTGGTCCTCTCAGGAAGACGAATGCAATGTAATGCAGGAATTAATAAAAGGATAGGCTTCAATTGCCGACAAAAGAATAACCAGTCACGACCCAGAATGAGGTCGTAGGGAGATCCATATGCATAGAGCAGACCGAGTCGCCATAGGGAAGAGTCAAAATATCAGAAGCAACAGATTTATGAGTAGAAAGGGGCATTGAATATCAGATTTGTTTGATGAGAATTCGGAGGCCTTCAGGACCTGAGTGACAGGCAAGACCTTGACAAAGCCCGAGCATTCCTCTAGCTAGAAGAGGCATGAATTGAACTCATGTGCCATTAGTTGACCTTGCCTGCATTGAAAGAGGAAGACTGTCACAATTATTGTCCATGCAAGTTGAATACAGGGGAGCAGAGTAGAACGTTGCAATTGGAGATACAGAGAACCAGGGATCTCAGCAGCCACATTGACTGTAGGCAGCAGATTCAACTCGGGGTGATGGGATTTAAATTTGGTCGCTCCAACATGCGAGAAGTTTTGAATTTAAACCGAGTCGGAAAGCAAGAGGATAAATTGATGAGCAGCTTGTAATGAAGGACCACACACAGTGTCTGCTTTATAGCTGGAAGCAATGCCGCGAGCCTACATGATGTGCTGTGCTGGATTGCGAATGTGTTCCAGATTGGGAAATTTTCAACAGGAGTTGAAATTGCGTGATGAGCCCGCTAACCAGAAAGATCCCAATGCAGACTTGATTTGTCTGGCCACAGTTTTAAATTCTCATGATAATAAACTGTCGCATGCCGTCGTCATCTCGAGCCGGTGGGAAACGAACATCGCAGTTCATTCTGCAGCACACAATTCCGTCGACTAAGCCGCGTGTGATATGGCAACACAGCAGTAGTATAGCATTAAGAAGTTGTTGGTAGATCTATGTTAGTGAAGCTGTGGCATCAGGGAAGAGAACTGGAAGAGAAAGCGAAATGGAGCAGGCTCCAAGGGGATAAAACCAAACACTCCCCAATGAATTGGGCAATAAATCTTAATAGAATGGTTAATGCCGGTGGATTACTGGAGTGTGTCAAAATAACACTTGTAGCACACTTTGCGGCAGAGCCCACTAACTGCCTCAGCACATCAGCAACACAATTTGCAAGGAGCTTTCATGTGACAGCAGACTCAAAGCCAACTCTGAACTGAAGCTTGGAAGTGAAGTATGACTGTATCACTCTGATGCACTCAGCTGAGGAGTTAAAACTGCAGATATATACTTATGAAAATCAATGGCACCCAATTCTCGCTCGGTTGACACGTCAACCAGCTCGCATTGGGCTTGGGAACCCCAACTGTGTCGGGGTTGTCGAGGTTCATTGCATGAGCAGAGATAAACAATGTCATGGTAGAATAAGTGGACCATGCCATCACAACCATGTCAAATTCACGGCCGTGCCCCCACGCAAAAGCAAGGACATACAAACAGGGTAACTTACGTGACGAATCAGTCAGCACTCAGAAAAGGCAAAAGAAACAAAAAAAAAAAGAATGCCACTTGTGAGGATCGAAGAAATATCGGAAATATCAGAGATTTCGGATTTAAAACAGAATAACATGTGTAGCGCGCTCTGTGGCAGAGCCCACTAACTCCTGGCTTATCCATGGAAATAAATTCAAATACTTTGAATAGCTGATTTAATCAAGCTTGACAGAACAGACATGAAAATTTTCAACTAACCTTTTTGTCTGAGAAACACTGAGCCAAGCAGAATTGTGCTCAAATCCAACCTCTCGCAGATCCAAGCCCACGCCGATCCATCAGCTGAGCATCAGCAAAGCAAAAAACAAAACTGATCAAAACTGAAACTCTGTGTTGGATATCTTATGCAGGATGTGCCACATGCAAGGTCTGAAAACAAGGTAGATATTGAAGCTGGTCTAGATTGAGGTGCACTTGCATTGTGCCAATGCTGGGTGGTAAGTAGGTACAACCTGTGCTGCACAGACACAACACGGGATTTAGCCGTGTCGACAGGCGGCCTAGGCCATGTCTTTGTGCTGCTTTACAGCCGTAACAGTTATTTGGGGTATTACAGCCACTGTGCCGCCCTCAAGAGTATCTGTTACCATTTGAGCCATAATAAGACGGCCATGTGGAGGCACGGTTGTGGGACCGTGTTGGGTATGGCCATGGCCTTATGCAGCATGATGGCCAGCCCTAGGAGAGGAATAGTGCTTGATAAACAAGACATGCACTCTGGTTCTGAAGCACCTGGAAATTACCTTGCACAAACTGTTTTAAACAGTTTCATAATGGTTTTTAATTGTCTCCATTTGTTATGCCCACATCCATCCATGAAAAACAAAAGGTTGGAGTCTTACAATGTTGTTTGCCTGTGTAGCAGTTCCATGACAGTTCTGCAAGGTTGCTGATCAGCAAATGACTTGGCATTTTCTGCTTTTGCTTTCCAAGCCTCAAGTCAAGTTTTCATCCTCATTGAGTTCAAGGGATTAGTCTTTGTAAGTATTCACAGTCAAAGTCAAAGTCAATAGGGGAGTTCACGCTAGGCATTATTTTATCGTTTGGGAATTAAAATAATGGTTTGATGGGACGAATATTTTCCCAAAATAAAAATATTCCCCAAACGAGATTTAATCTCGTTTGTGGAATATTTATATTTCGTGAATATTTTGGAATGCTTGTGTAAGCCGTTCCTGACCACTTCTCATCGCCACCCATGGGAAGGAAGCCCAAAACTTCCGAGAGCGAGGATATCAACAAACTCGAGGCTCGTTTGGCAGAGCTGAAGAAGGCTGCCACCTCCCAGCCTGAAAAACGACCTCGGGGACAGCCCAGGGGTTCGAAGAACAAACCCAAGACTTCCAAGCCCGATGCAGACGGCAACGAACAGATCAACACCTCCAATGATACGAGCATCAAGCAGCCGAAGCCTTCCAAGCAGCCGAAATCTTCCAAAGAGCCGAAATCTGCCAACATCATGTGTGATAAGTGTTATCGAAATAGTAGTAGCATGTGGAGATAATAAAAATATTCAATGGTTCGCAAAGGGGGTGATCACGGATTTATTCCCAAACCAAAGAATTTATTCGTCCCATCAGACCATTATTTTAATTCCCAAACAATAAAATAATGCCTAGCGTGAACTCCCCTAATGGCACCAGACACTGATGGTATCAAAATCAAAAGCCAACCAAAGTCTAGCCTAGGTATGGCAATAGTACTGTATACAGATATGGTCCATATTTTTATGGTGAATACAGCTATATGGCTGGGTGAATATAGTCTGGGTTGACTGATTTTACAGCTCAAAATGGTACGGTACCTGTCCGTGTACGGTAATAGAGCCATATTTACAGTGTAGGCCAGGTGTCAATATTCTTTGGCTACCATAAGGTATAAAACAAATGAAACAATGCTATATATTCACCTCTAATGAGGTCTAGAACAGCCTTTAAGCAGAGGCAGACCTACACTTTGACTTGCATGGGCTTACAGATTGTCTCAGCCTGTAGAATTCACATGTCAAATGCCAATGACATCTCACCCGGGGTTGCGGCGAACACAGCAGGACATGGATGCAAAAGAGATCTTTTTTAGCAGAGAAACATCAGCTGAATGTCGGCATTGGCATTTGGAATGGTACAACATTTGTGCCAGAAATCAACCCACAGCTGAGACCAAATTCTATTGCGGTATGTACGACCTTACCGGCTAGACGGAGACGGCAGATACGGGTATCAACCATATCTGTTGCCGTGTCCATATGAGTCTCCCTCGGATCTCTGACGGTGACCATGCCGTGCCACATGGGTACGGTTGCCACAACCCTAGTCTAGCCGAAGCTGATCAAATCAGTCAGCACCCTGAAAAGGGAATAAAAATGACAAAAGAGAAATGCCTTTGGGAGAATCGAACGGGTGATCTTGGGATTACCTAAAAGTGAAAATTTGGCGGGGCTCTGTGTTTCACTATTGAGGACCCACTACCTAAAGTTAGTGGGCATTTGGCGGGTGCCCTGTTTCACTATCACACCTGAGGACCCACTAGCTAAAGTTAGTGGGCATAGCAGCAATATCTTAGGTATCTTGTGCAGCCATCTTGTTTTCATGGTTGGCATACAATAACCCGGATCAATTCCTGCATCAGGGCAGTGAAATGAGCCTACGAAGTCGTGAATTGGTGGTGAATTCACGAAGAAAGAGCTATGGCGAGCATTGGCCGAAGAGCTAAGTTAAGAAATGATGGCTCTCACCCTTTGGATTGCGTTCCGACATTGCGTAACTTCTGATCCAGGCATCATTTTGGCCCGAAAATCGGTACAGATAATCTCCCAATGTTGTACTTGAGCCCTCAGGGTCAAAGTACTACACTAATCAACTGTCTCATGAAATATTCACAGGTGGTCGACTACCTAGGGTGGCCGACTACCTGGTGGCTGATAGTATTACAGTAATCAATTACCATACAATTCCATTCAATTCGATTGTCACGTGTCACGCACCCCTCTATCGGTATCGATGTCACGCATCACGGGGGACTTGGTCGAACCTTCAGACCGTCACGCAGGCCTCGAAAATGCCTGAAAACTGAAAAAAGGGCAAAAAAAATCGGTCAGAATATCGAAATTTTTGGTCGTATCACGCCAAAATCCGGCTGCTATCGAATTATTGAATTGGTCGAATCATGTCACTGTCACGAAGGGGGTTTGAATTGTACGGTATCACCCGCAATGATACATCGGCAAAAGATCTGGAAGGTAGCGGGCCGTGCCGCTCGTCGGCCTTACCCGCTTTATCTGGTTAACCGTTCTAAAGCTACGGATCCACGGAAACCGTGTGAGATTTCTCATGAGTTGACAGGTAGGCGAAAATGAGGATTTGAACGAGAGAAAGAGTGAAAAAGCTGTAGATTGGAAGGCTGTGAAAGAGAGCAATAGGATCCCGGATTTCATCACTCCCATTGCCAGAGCTATTGCACGAGTTCGCGTCTTCATCACTGTCCCTTCTCCAAGTCGAGCTGGCGAGAAGGCCTTGCAGCTGTTCCCAGCCGAGAAAGATCTTCCAGCAACGGCGTTCAGTGACCGAATCGCTAAAGATCTTCTCAAAGTATTTAACCCGCAACATCCGGTGGCGTAGTTTCTGTGCGGTCGAGCATTATAGTAGTGTGTCGACATGGCATTTTCCGCACTTCTGCGCTTTCTCTCCCTTGTGGCCGCAGTCTCTGCGCGCGACCTGGTCTTGCACGAGAGGCGAAGTATGCCGCCGGCTGGATTCCTCAGCCAGGGCTTCGCGCCTGCTAGCGAGATGCTCACGTTGCGTGTCGCGTTGGCGCCCAACAATGTTGCGGGTCTGCAGGATAAACTTATGTCAGTTTCATCGCCCGGCAGCTCAGACTTCCGCCAATGGCTGTCGATAGAAGAGGTGAGCTCGCTTCTTTTTGATTTTTTTTTTTTTCTGTCATCTGCCCGAAATTACGACTGCAGGTGAAATCCTACGTTCAGCCATCTTCCGAGACCGTCGGGGCTTTCAACTCCTTCGCATCAGCTAATGGCCTGAAACCCACCATAATTTCCCCGAATGGTGACTGGGTGTCCATCACTCTCCCCGTCTCCCAAGCAAATGACATCTTTGCTGCCAATTTCGAAAAGTTCACCCACAAGTCTCTCACACAACCCATAACACGCACTCTCTCCGTCTCTCTTCCCTCCGAGCTTGTTGGGCACGTTGAGGTGATCCACCCTACGACGGCATTCACGTGGCCCACGCCGCGCCGCGCCGCATCCATCGCGAGCGTTCCACTCCCCCGTGCCGGTCAAGCACGGGATGCCAGCGGCCTCATGTAACACAAGCCAAGTCAACGTTGGCATTAACGATGTACGGATTACACCGTCCTGTCTACAGGACCTGTACAACATCCCCGCGACCCCCGCCACGAGTCCCAACAATTCTATCCTTGTCACGGGATACATTGGGTTTAGCGCGCAGCTCGACCAGCTTGGGGTGCGAGATTTTTTAGATTGCTGCGAGACAGACCTCGAGCTCAAGTTTTTACAGCAATTTCTCCAGCTCACCCGACCAGATATGCCGGCAAATACGTCGTTTTCGTTGGTATCTATCAACGGCGGTGTAATTGATCAAGGCCCGGATGTTCTCCAGACGGAGGCTAACCTTGACGTTCAGTATACTGTTGGTATGTCTGCGACTTTGCTCAGTTTTTTTTACGTGTACACAACTTTGGTTAAAACGTGTACGTTGAACAGGCGTTGCAACGGGGGTTCCCGTTACGTTCCTGTCCGTCGGTGGACTCGATGCCGATTTTGCCTCGGACTTACTGGATACGACCAATTACCTTGACGGTCTGGAGATCTTGCCCACCGTGATGACAACTTCTTACGATGACGACGAGTCAGCGTTCGGGGAATCCATGGCTAAGTTAGTAATTTTTCAAATAATAAACAAGTCCCCCCCCAACTTTACTTATATTTTTAAAGGAAAATCTGCAACGGGTATATGGCCCTCGGCGCGCGCGGTATGTCCGTGATATTCTCGTCGGGAGATGTATGAAAGGTTCATTTTTTCACTTGCTTCTACTCCGCTGACACCAGCATATTTCAAGGGCGGTGCCCGCGGGCAGCACGATGATATCAGCGAATGCACCAACAACACCTTCACGCCCACCTTCCCCTCCACCTGCCCCTACCTCACCGCCATCGGCGGCACAGAGGGATTTGGCCCCGAAGTCGGCGTTGACTTCAGCAGTGGTGGCTTCTCCAACTACTTCCCCGCGCCAGCCTACCAGTCCTCAGCCATCTCTTCTTTCTTCGCCACTCTCCCAACCAACTTCAATGGCACGTTCAACCGCACCGGGAGAGGTTTTCCCGACCTCGCGGCGCAGGCACTGTTGTTTACGATCATCTCGAGCGGGAATAAGACAGAGGCGGACTCGGGGACGAGCGCATCGGCGCCGACCGTTGCGAGTATCATTGCGTTGATCAATGATAAACTGTTGAGCGTGGGGAAGCCGGTACTCGGGTTTTTGAACCCGTGGTTGTATGCAAGTGCGACCAAAGAGGGATTCACGGATATTACGGAGGGGAGTAACCCAGGACTGGTGTGTTTTGCGCCGTCGGCTGCATTTGATGCTGTGGATGGATGGGACCCCGTTAGTGAGTGTGATCAAGTAAAATGACGCTGAGGAGAGATAACTGACGCCATGGATTTCGAAACAGCTGGGCTGGGTACGCCGCTTTTCGACAAGCTCCTTGCCGCTGCAATGGCATGAGGTACTGGAAAGAGGTATTGATTTTTCAGAAAAACGTTCCTGGGCAGAAACGATTACCGAGACAGAGATTTTGTCGAAAGTTTTATGCGATGTAGTCAAATTGCATCTATCAGAGCTGAGAATACAAGCTTGACCGCCGGAAACGCTGAGACTCGAAATAGAGACACTAGAATATAATCTGAGAAAAGGGCGCCCTTTTCCACCCCTCTATTCAAGCCAAAATTAGCAGCATCCTGGATCGTTTGGTAGGTCCGTGGCGCCCAGTGCCATCCGATCTCCGCCAATCTCCGCCGTCTCCCAACGCTGTTTCTCAGCACACCTCGCAACGACGTAGGCTCTCTTAGACAGACACTATAACTGAACGCTCGCTCCTCGCTAGTTATACAACGCAAATTTTTTTAAAAACACGGCATCAGACAGCTATAGTCTGCTTTCTCTCTCTCGTCTTTCATTTCTAAATTTAAGAAGAAAAAGAAATTGCTAGAGCCACCGGCGGCTCCAGCCAGGACATAGCCACCCATTCTGAACCTCGGGTATGGCGTGGCAAAAGACAGCATACCCGCTCATTTGAAGGGAACCACGGCCTGCACCGACCCGATCTCGGGCAAGCAGGTACATACGAATCTCCCCGTTCCACCCTCAATATCTGAACCTATTTCGCCCAAGATTCTCCCGGTGCCATCCCATTTACGGCCAGACCCTCTGGTTTTTTATATAATGCAAGGTAGGAACATATAAATAGGTTCTTGAGCCGGCAGCGACGCAACGCGGTAGGCCTCAGGTTTGTCTGCTCCGGTGAAGAGAGGGGAACGTTCGGTATCCAAGATTTCTGGAAGTTAATCCCTTTGTGCACAATGAAAAACGACTCACTCAGCCGTCGCCCCGTTAAGATCGGCAGGCTTGTATATGGGTCAGGGACAGTAAGATCCCATGGTGATAGGGTGATATTCTTGGTCCAATCAGCAATGCAGAAAGTGAGGGAAATAAGGAGCTAAGCATATCGTAATTTCGACGTTTTCAACCTTTAAAGTTGGTTAGTGTGTGGAGGAAGAATGGACAAACCGTTGATCTACAGTACTAACCAGATATAACTGAATCATCGTGGTGGGGCCAACATCGACTTGTAGGACGCGGCGGCAAAATTAGTTCAGCGGCGGTAGTACAATCTTGGAATGCCGTAGCCGGCACATGGGTCGAAGAGGAGGATTTGAAAGCAGCTGGAGAGTGACGTTTTCGGCTTGCCAAACGGGCTTGCGCCCGCGCCAACGGGCTTGTTTTTGGCTTGGGCTTGGATTTGGCTGTAGATCAAAGCCCAAGCCAGGCAGATCGGCTTGCAAGCCCGTTTGTCGGCTTGGCAAGCCCGTTTGCTCGCTTAGCCGAGAAACGGGCTTGCGAGTATTACTCGCAACCAAGGCACTATCCAATTGATGTAAGTGACCCCGCTGTGTCTATTTAGTGTCTACTTCCTGGGCTTGGAGTTTTTTCCACGGTTTTGATTACTATTGTGATGCGTCGTCGTCGCCGCCTAGGACGACCCCAGCAAACATTGTCAATTCAGAGTAAAATTATGGGCTTGTTGTGCTTAATATATTCCTCCAGTCATGTTACATCATGTGTGGACACTGGCTCTGCCAACACCATTGTTTATGGCCATCTCACGCCGATTTTAGTGTACCTAACAGGCAATAATTTAAGGAACTGAAAAGCACGTTAATTCTACTCACACCGAACCTTATTTCAGTTCAGAGTTTCGTATAAATCAAGGTCAGTGCTTTAAATTGTAACAGGATCTGAATTTGAATGCCAACTTCGTCGACCATGGGACATATTCCAGTACCTGCACGACAATTAGAAAGCACTGTGAAGAAAAATGAAACTCTGACCTTTCCTTTCACACTATAATCCGAATCTTTAATTTATTTCCTACAAATTTTCGTCCGCCGTCTTCAATTCCGTCTTGAAGGCCAAAAAAAGACTGAATGCTGAATATTCAGCACTTTCAGCGTCTGACGGGCATCTTTAAACACTGTGGATACTCCACGGTCATTCTATAGGTGATTTAGACCCTTTTCTATCCCCGAGTAATGATATCTTGGCGTTTTCGACACGCAAGCCCGACAGTACGATGCCAGTTGAACACAAGCCCGTTTTTCTGATGGCATCAGACAAACGGGCTTGGGCTTGATCCTGGCCGCAACCATTTCATACCGCAAACAAGGGTCAGGAAGACAATGCCACCATCCGAAATTGATCCTCTAGACGATTGAAAGATACCTGATAGACAATTTTAGTGCAGAGGTTTGAAACCTCATTGATATTGACCGACCAGTTGAACGCAAGCCCGTTTGTCTGATGGCATCAGACAAACGGGCTTGCGGTGGGCTTGTTGATAATTTAGACGTTTTGAAGAGAGATTCAGGTGTTATCTAATTAGATCAAGGTCTCTGACCTTAGTTTGCCTTTTTGGTATTACTTTCTCAGGAAAGTGACATTTTTCGGCATGCAAAGTAATCGGCTTGTGCATTGTGGCGTGGCGTACATGACCGTCTGCGCTACTGGGCCTGTTCTCTATGTAATAAAACTGTTGAATTGGACTTTTGAACTGTATGAATGACGCCACACAGCTTTTTACATTATGAGTAGTGACAGATAGAATAATAGAGGTACTTACTCCACCTCATGTTGAAAGCAAACAGGCTTGGCCTTGATACCGCTTGCGCAAACGGGATCGCCACCTTTCTCGAAAGCAGTGACAAACGAAATCAAGTTCAATGACAGTTATACCCTGCAGAATTTTTTTCAACACCATAAAAAATAAAGGGTGGACGGGCTTGGGCTTGATATTTGGGACGAGATGATCAGGCTTGGACTTGATTTTGGGAATAAACGGTCGGGCTTGGGCTTGGTCAGCTTGAGAAATAATGGCTCCTAGCAATCACTTGACGCCAAATCCAATTTGGAACCACAGCCAGTTTCAATCCAGATATTAAATACTTGAGATGACGTGCTCAACGCAATGTTGCCTTTTAGCGCGTCCGCTGCGTGTTCGATGCAGAACTGTGACCCCCCGACTTTCTGCGCAACTGGCCTTCCTATTTTTTCCAACTAAGCCAATTCCAGTCCAGATTTAGGCGGCGTTGGGGCCAAACGGGGATTTGGTGGTGGACGAGTGAGAGCGGTATGCAAATTTAAAGCGAGAGAGACAATGAAAGTGATAAAGAAACACCACCGTAACGCGTAAAGGGAATTCGGAAGAAGGAGGGGAAGAGTGCAATTTAACGCAACAGCACGCATGAAACCTCCAGTAAGCGCCGTTACAGGAAGAAATAGAAACGTTGGTTCATGGGAATTATAATCGGAATAGAGATCGCCAGAGGTACCAGGAAATTTTTCTGAGTTGCGGGTAAGATTGGATTTCACACATTGCAAGTCCTCATGTTGACAGTTTTGTTGACCCGTACGTTAAATGAGAGGTTTGATCGACGTTGGTGACGGTGGGAACAAGAAGCGAAGCCGAAAGCGACAGATATAAATGATTTAATTACAGTGGTATAGGTTGGTGTAAGCGAGCCCAAGTCAAGCCAAGCCCCAAGCCAAGCCATCCAAGCCCGCACAGCCAAATTCAAACTCCGCTAAGCGGGGCAAGCCCGTTTTGCAAGCCCGTCGGCTAACTCTGCGTGATGGCATAGCAGACACCCTCAGACCTTCGCTCCCGAGAAGAACAGCGATAATGGGGACCAACGACGATGTACGATCCGCAGCCGAAGCCCGACGTCGATAACCGTGCCATTCCCCCGCGGCCGGATCTTCCCGCCCTTCCTGCCATGAGATGACATGAAAGACATGGTGCCACCATTGCCCGTGCGGGGGTAGGACATCGTCGTGCGCGTGGGTGGTCGGTCGGGCAAAGGTACTAATAGTCACAGGGAGGCGAGGGGAGGAGGATAGGGAGATGAGGGAGAAAGTCAAGAGGAATGGGGGGTAGAAGGGATGAGGAGGTGAGAGTACGGTATGATTGATCAGAACCTAATCAATTAATAATTTTGCTGCAGGTTATCAGGACGTTCGCAGCCACCGCGCCACGACCTAGCATTGTGCTATCTAGCCTTTTGGTTTCAAAGACTTTGCATACACTGCTGGATCCGGGGAACGTCGAGGACTTTGCGAGTCTGTCGACGTGTACGGTGATCCAACGCCAGAAGATCGCCGTCGGTGTGTGCTGGGAACTCGTTAGGTGGAAACTTGAGGGGATGTTTGAACGCGTCAAGGAGGCGGCGGATGTGGAAGGGGTTCCGACTAACCCTAACGAATGGAGAATACAATAGATGAGGTGAGCGTACGCTAAGAAACATGGCAGACAATTACGAGGAAGAGATAGATAGGAGGCGACGCGGAGGGGAGTGGCGGGAGGGGAAGACATCAAGCATGGTAAAAGTACGGCGTGTGAAGGAGGCAGTAGAAAGCATAACCACGAAATAGGTAGGTAGTAGCGTAAGTAGAGTAGCAAATTGAGGCAGGAAAACCAGCTGACGTAGAAGTGCGAGTGAGGGGAAAGGCGTGAAGGGCGGGAATACGGCAAAACGAGCGATTGGGTAGCGGTGGAGGTAGTCGTTCGAGTCGTTCGTAGTTCGCCCTTCACTGCACACATGCATCCGGCCTGAATATGTCCCAGTCTTCGCGCCGAATCGAGCCGCAACGAAGGAGACAATCAATCGTAACGAAGCCGACGTTCCGGGGAGGCGCCATCCAACGTCGATCGAGAAATATCGCGTTGTAGGATGGTCGAGGGCGACGTAATAAGGAGGCCGAAAAAGGAAGTCGGCAAGGGCGATGGGCGAGATCAAAGTCAAGCGGAAAAAGGACAGGAATCCACGACAGGAGGGCATTGTGAAAGGGTCCAGCACAATAGATATAAAAAGGCAGAGAATATCCTCGGTGTCAGCGTATTCATGCCCGTCCTGTACAGATGGCCCTTATCCGAATTCTCTTCCGTGACATGCCCACAAGCAGCGTGACGCATCCAGCAGTTCCGCGCCATGGAGCACAACCCCGCTCGATGGGCTGGGCTGCTCCAATTACGCGCTCGACTGCGGGGTCACTGCGCGTGTCGGACCTGGGTGGCTCGCGGGCTTGAGCTTGATGGTGTGCGCGGTCGTGGATCAGGATGGGCTGGCGTGGATGAGGACAAGGACGGCCACCATACGGGTGGGTAGAGGCCACTTCACTCTCATCCAGCGCATTCAAAATGGTGTCTATTACCATGCAAATGTAAATAATTCCAGTAAAATGCACAGAGGGATTGAAGCATCGGAAAGCCGGTCGTCCGGGGAGAGCCTTAAATATCTGGACGGAAATACTGTAACAGGGACAGATAAGTCTTGTTGAAGGCAATCCGCGAAGGCATCACACCAAAGCAAGCTCAAAAATCAGAATCATGGCTTTTTGGGGAAGAGAGTATGCAAGAGCTTGCAAAGGGAGGATAAATCAAGCCGCCTAGTGAGCCCCGAGAACGAAGATTCGGAGTATAAACGCATTGCCGGTGTGAGTCGGACAATAAACAGGCACGGATTAATGATCGGAATACGAGCTCCCAGTTGGTTTGGCTACCAGAATTCCGGTGGTAGGAAGCATTCGCGGCCAAATAGGTAGAATATACTAGTGGGGGTTATCGCGAGCAAGCAATGTGAAGCGTGGTGCAGATAAGCTCGAGGTCTCTGCGGTCAGCCCGAATCCTAATCCCGAGCGCCCGGGGCTGAGTTGACGATGGGAGCTGCGATTTCGGACAGACAAAGGAAAGGCGGTGACGATGAAAGCAGGAAGGAAGAGCCATCGGCCCGAGTGATGATCGGCTGTCGGCAATCAACTTGTCCTTGTTTTCCACCACAATTTGGCGTCTTGATGATGGCGAGGCACGAGTGATCGAGAAGACAGGGTTTGTGTAGGAGCGGGATGTCGGAGATCAAATCTCTCTTGCTCCCGACCATCGTGTCCTCCAGCAGAACGCTGTCGCGTTCGGTTCTCTGCATGATTCTTCCTTGGATTCTTTTCGGGTCTGCTTGGTTTCTTCCATATCTTTTGGCTCTGTCGTCTGCTACCTTCGCTTTCCAGCGCGACTCCATCCAGCCTGTGTTCCGTGCACTCGAGCTTCCCTCTCCCTCTGACGACATCCCGTTTGCTCGTCCTGCACCCTCATTCACAGATTCTCTGCCCCTGCAATTCATTCACCAGGGCCTTGTCCTCAGCTCTCCTCCTCAGCTCTGTTCCTAGCAACAACGGTCGCCGCCATCTGTGGTAACCCCTATCGAAGAGCTTACCCATTCCTTTCGCTTGTCTCTCAAATCTCTCATCCACCTCCAGCACTTACTTGTAGCGTGATTCCTACTAAGCGCCCCCCGCCGATGTCCTCTGAACTCCGCCTTTGGGCCAGCCGTCACTCTCTGACTTCGAGCACTGTCGCTGTCGAGTCTTTAGGCATTCCAAAAATCCAGCCTTCGGGCACCCTAAAAATCCACCCTTTGGGCATTCCGAAAATCCGAACCTTCGGGCGTTCCAAGTCCACGTGTTGCCCTCCAGACATTCGATTTTCGCACCGACAGCATCCATTTTCAATTTCCATGTTCTAGCCCCTTCGTCGGCTCTTAGGAGGAGGAGGAGGAGGAGGATAAATTATACTGGCGCGGTCCCACAATTGGAACTACCAGTTTACTAAGAACAAACATGTAACTAAAATATGGGTGGCTATCCATATCCAGCTCCAAGATGCCCTTAGAGCACAACGCACTACCGACGGGGGGCGGAGACCCCGCAACAGCGGTAACAACTCCCTGCCCGACACGGACGAACGCCGGGCAGACTTACGCAGGGAAAACCACAAGGGAAAAATACTCCCCACGCTGTCAGGAGTTGCTCCACCGTTGCAACGACTGCAGTCCCGTTGGGCACGCATGCGAGACCTAAAGAGAGAAAAAGATAAAGAAGAGTAAGAAAGTAAGTTTTTGCAGTTGTTAAGCCGGTTGGGGGCCCGGCGCAATCTGCGCATGGGAGAGGTAGAACTCTCGCCGGATTCTAAGCATTGGGGTTAGTTTCAAGTTGCTAAGTGACGAATCACCCCTTCACTATCACCCCTAGTTTCCGATCACCTTGCAATCCGTTGCCTTTTGCTGATCGCCATTCACCCCAGTCTACGAGGTATCCGTCATCAGCCTTTCCTCCATTCCGTTTGCGCTGGCCGCCATGCATTCCGCTTGCTCTAATCATCGGCTGGCTTGATCGTATTTCTTTTGACGCCTTTCATCCACTCAGCCAAACCATCAGCCGCACGCAGTTACCATCTGACTCGCCGGTCATTTCGACCTCCACTCTCCAGCGATACAGTGGTACTCAGTGGCGCAATGTTGGAATTTCTTGGAGGTTGAAGGATGGATATGATGGAGATGATCTGGGTCTTGTTCGCACCCGAACCCAGCCTGATCGCAGGCACTATATTTGCTGTTGCACTTTCCACCATGTATCCGTCTTCCATTGGTATCCCCACGCATCCAGTGCTCACTCAATAAGGCTCCATTCCTTTCTCTTCCAGCCTACCGCATTGTTTCAAACCACATTCCCTAGAACATAAGCTCCGCTTTAACGTCCCCATCATGATGCTTACCGATTCCAATTACTCACTCGGGTTCATCGACTTGTTCCAACCGCTCCGGTTTCTGCCCGGCTGGCACGGTATTTCAATTTCTCCCACAGTCGGTAAACGCCACTGGAACGTTTCGGTTCAGTTGGACCTCATGAATTCGGGTGATTATGGTAGGTGGATGGGTACTATTCGATCTCCGTACACATTCTGTTCACCCGTCACATCCTGTTCACCCGTCACATCCTGGGTCCTATTGCTTTGATATTGCACCCTTTCTCTACTATCCAATTGTGAACTTGATTCGATGCCTAAAATTCCGAATCCATCTTGCGCTGTATCATGGTTACGCGCACCTCTTCCACTCTCGCCGTTACCTTTCTATCGATTAATCCTCCCTACAAGTCTAGAATTTTCTGTTTGCGGTTAAACGGACGATAATAATCTCCCTTTGAGCCGCACATATGCATCACCTCAATCCCATGCTACTTCTGTTCAATGCCTTCCCCTTGGTCCATTGACTACTAACCGGTGAGTCAGGAATTATCAGCAGGTTCTCGCATTCTCCACGTCTCCGCCATTTCGACGACAGATACTAAATCTCTATCATCGGCGTTCCTATCTCCGGTTCCAGAATTCCACCAGTAATTCTAATCTACCGCCCAAATAGTTTGGGACCGTCAGCTAATAGCAGAATGCACATCTATCTCGCATATGTTCTCCGAACTCGGAATCCCTCCGTGTACCTCTTCAACAAATCCAGCGGCTTCGGCTTACAATCACCATAATGCTAATCTACCTATCTCGTGTCTTAACCGCTGATTGACCTACTGCTGCAGCTTTCCGTGTCTAAACACATTCTGACTCATCGCGTTTAACGGATCTGCTCACAATGTCCCGAATTTTCGGTCATCCAGTCCTTGTCGGCAGCTGTTGAGGCCAATCTCTAATCTCTAATGGCTCCGTTTCTGTCCCCAATCTTCTGAAGATTCCCATGGGATTTTGTTTCCTCTCTACCCTGTTGTCTCGGACTCCGCTCACCCAAAATCTTCCGAATTAATGCCACGCAATTCCATTCCTTCTTCCTCTTGTCTCGGACGCCCCCCCAACTAACTGCTTCCCATCAGCTCTAACTCCTCAGTTCCAACCTTTGAAACGCCGGCCAAATATCTATACCATACCAACACCGCGCTGCAACCTTACTACAACTGTCAAGCTGACTCCAACTTCTGTCGAGGTGCTACGGGGCTGTTCCCGAGCTGTCTCATTAGCGTTGTACCACCTACCAAGCTGTTTCTGTCCCCAATCTTCTGGATGAACGCCATGTGATTCCGCTTCCGTCTTGTGTCTTCTTGTCTCGGACTCCACATACCCAATATCTTCCGGATACGCCATGAATTCCACTTATCCTTTGCCTCTTGTCTTAGACCCCGCCCAACCAGCCTTCCAACAGCTCTAACCTCATCGTTCCAACTCAAAGTTCGGAATGCCGATCAAATGGCCGTCACTTATACCACCACGGTGCTGCAACCTTCCCACATCTATTTAACTGACTCCGATTTTTGTTAACTTTTCGACAAAGCTGTTATCAATCTGTCTCGTCAGCGTTTGACCACCTGCTAAACTTCCGTGTCATCGATCCTCCGCACCTCACCCTTCATACCCAGACTCGATTTTGGATCCACAACCTCAGCCCAATTCCCGTTTCATATGCGCTTGGCTACTAATACCAAACACTACATTCTGGTTCAATTCCACCTGTTGCCGCTTCGATAACTTGAAACTAGTGCAAGCAAAGTCGCATTCTGCTCGGCCTTGGGCTCTAGATTCGTGTGTCCCCCCACAATATCCGCCCTGAGGCGGCTACCAAACACTGCGTCTACGCTCAATTCCTCCTGGTCCCGCCTCGACAACACAAAATCTATGTTGCCATGCAAGCAAATTGTTTGAGGTCACGTTCTGGTCGTCCCGCAACTCCATATTCGTGTCGCCGCCACAAACAACACAATTCGTCTCTCGGCGCTGGTTTTCTCCCTATGCTCCTGGAGAACGTTGCGCTTTCACATCATCCACTCCATCCCATTTCTACCTGCTCCATCCCGGCCGGTTCATGGCCCGATCAGCAGTTCTATGACCACGAGGACTGTGCATAACGCCAGGGACATTTGACTTACGTCTAATCAATCCATTCCCCAACATCTGTTGGCTTTCTATCTGACTGTCGACCAAATTTCCAGCAGTCACTGGTTTCTTACTTCAACTCTCGCGGCCTTCGAGTTACCACCAATTCGGATGATCTTACTATCGGAACCCACAGTTTATAACACACGAAACCATTCAAACCGTCAAACGAATTCTGGACCGACTCACTTAATTTTTTTCTACTTCCCGTTCTATCTCTATCCGCGGCCATCCCTTCCCAGCATCCTGTTGCCTGGTAATTTCTTGTTCATTTCCGTTCTGCACATGAACTCTGAGCACGTCCACCCCTGCTACCGAATCATGAACCTCGAAAGGATGGCTATATATTTTTGTAACTCTGGGCAAAGCGAACTAACATAGCCGGCAAGCTTCAAATTTCAGCCGGGTTGATATTCACATACTTCCGATGCTGTTCTTGATCAGCCTGTGTCAATTTAAAAATCGTGTTCTGCATAGGACTAGCGCCGGAACAACCTCAAGCAAGTTCTACGTGTCATATGCGTGGCCGCTCAATGTCTGTCTCAGACAACTATCCCGGGCGCCAGAACAACCATCAAGCAATTCTATGGGCAATTTTGGCCGCTTTCATTGCTCTGCGCTCCTCCTGGGTACGATCTGTTGGCTAATTAAGCGCATATTGGCCGCTCCATTCTTTCTTATTCGCTCTTGGCTTCCGCAAATTTCTCCACACATCTAAAGGCTGAATCTTTCAGCGGCTGCCATTGTTTGTTTGCTTCAATTACTTATCTAACAAGCCAAGGACTCGGGGTCCATTGACCACTGCAACTCGAGAGAAGTCTTTCCTTGATGCCAAGCCGTCCTTCGCCGTATCCAATCCGACAGATGATATTCGCTATTTTCAAGAACAATCATTTTCGCCTTGCTGCATCTGCCGTGGAGTTTTTCCTCCTAGTTTTCTCGGGGTTCCTGCCTTCGCGGATGCGTCGTCAACTCCTACAGGCTCGGGTATCCGCGATGGAACCCCACATTGCGTCGGAGAGCGCGGCGCGAGCGCCTCTCACCCATTGTCCAATACCATTTGGGATTCTGGGCCTCACGGCCACCATCTGGTCGGAGCAAGAAGCGTACTACACAAATTGGCGTCTTGATGATGGCGAGGCACGAGTGATCGAGAAGACAGGGTTTGTGTAGGAGCGGGATGTCGGAGATCAAATCTCTCTTGCTCCCGACCATCGTGTCCTCCAGCAGAACGCTGTCGCGTTCGGTTCTCTGCATGATTCTTCCTTGGCCACCCACCCACCCTTCACAAATACCTTCCAACTCTATTCCATCTACCGTCAATTTCTTCCATCAGTACAATACATAGATTATCATGTACTACTCATTAGGGCCAATGTTGGGTATCCGCGATGGAACCCCACATTGCGTCGGAGAGCGCGGCGCGAGCGCCTCTCACCCATTGTCCAATACCATTTGGGATTCTGGGCCTCACGGCCACCATCTGGTCGGAGCAAGAAGCGTACTACACAAAGGTGTAGCCTCTCGTCTCTCAATAACTTGACTTGTTCGATTGGTACGGATGCCGGGCCCATTGTTCGTACAATCTTTCCTGCCACGTTTACCTCCGCAGCGCCTGATCTCGCTCCTATTTCAATAGAGGCTACCCGCCCTAGCTTTTCTTCCGCGCGACGCCGCCTCTTGGGTACAATCGCATCCCTTCGCTATTCATGCTCTCATTTACCCAAGCGCAAGAAGCGGACGCGCTCGTGTTGCGGTCGTCGGAGCTGGGAAGCGAGGCGGGGTATGGGCTGATAGGTGGTGCGTCTTCTTTTTCCTTTATTTTGGTCCATTTGCTTGTTGTCTGCCACTTCATCTCATTCATCTTCCTATCCCATTCTTCCTTCTCCGCTCTCAGCCCCCCTTGCCTCCATGCAGTTTTTACGCCTTCGATGTTCACCGTCTCTTATCCTACTTCTCCTTCCTCCCAATCGTAGTCACCGCCCGCGCTTATCATACATCTCCATTCATCATCCACCATCCCATTTCTTGTTCTCTCCGTGTCTGCCTTCCATTTGTCCCGCTTCCTCTCTCCTCCCTCCCTCCCTCCCGAATTCATCTCTTTCCCGTTTGCTGAATCCACAAGACACCACATTCTCGCTCTTCACTCCGTTGGCACTTCGCATGCACGATCCTACCTACCTCCCGTGGACCCCGATTCGATACACCACACTCGCTACGCCGCCCCGTTGTGTAATCACCTCTCCATCATCCAGCGCTCACTCCCTTTCTCGGCGCCTTCCCTTCCCTCGCATCTGATTCCTACCCTCTGCCTTAGGACACTACCTCCACTGCGCCTCTAGTGCAGGGGTCGCCTATGTCGGCATTCTCATTCCCATGGCTCTTCCCCCTCGCCTCTCCTCTGCAAAACCCAAAAAATCCAAGAAATCAGCCCAGTCGGGGCGGAGCATGAAGTCGAAATCAAGCGCCGCGCACTTCAGTGTCCCCGCCGAATTCCGCCTCGCGTGCGACGTTCCCCAACCTCGGAAGCGCGGTTGTGCGGGATCTGGCCGTCTACTCCGATTCTCCTGGCGCGAAGGGAGAGGACTTCTGGGACTTCGCCACAGCCGCGGACCACCCGATGGCCTTGACTCGTTCGACAATTTCTCTGGTGCGGCGCGGGGGAGATAGAGAAAAAAAATACACTTTCGTCCGCGACTTTACCGCTCTATCGAGGCTCTTTCACATGACTCTGGTGTTCTGGTGTTGCTGCCGAAGCGGAGAGAAGGCAGATGTAGATAAATGTATTTCCAGCTGATCTGTGTAAACATAATTATTTACAACCAATGGAATACCACGACAGCACAAGTGCAATCAAGTCAACCGTGCGCCCGATGTAGTCCACAGAGCGACCACGCCGCTCGAGACCGAGTCGAGTGGCAAAGTCGAGATGACATAGGCCCCGAGCGCTGCGTAAACATTCTGCTCCAAGTTCGACGACCTCGGATCGGCAATCTGGAGCTGCAGTGCGTCGAGCGCGCTTGTCGGGAAATACGCCAAGTAGAGCGTCTGCAGCTGATCAACGTCCGCCGGGCCAGTGTACGACGCTGGCATGTACACTTCCAGCCCGTACGGCGTGATGGCGTCGGCTGCACGCGTGAGTCAGTTAAATCAAGCGAGATTCCAATAACATGAATGCACCCACCGGCAGTGCTGGTCGCGTTCGTGATACTGGAAGCCATTGTAGCGAAAATCTGGGCCGCGGTGGTCGGACTGTTAACCACGAAGTCCCAGCGGAGCGTAGAGTCCAACAGCAAGCTGATGAGTGAGACGCCGCTGCCGGGGTCTTGTCTCCCTCCGGACGGCGGGACGATAGCGTATGGGAGCCCGGATGGCAACGCAGGGGGTGTCCCTGGCAGAGTTCGCCATCGCACCGCCAAGCTCGCGTGCAGGGCCTCGAAGGAAACACCGCGAATTAATTTGGTGCCACCTATGACCGGGAGAACGAACTCACTCGAGCGGAGGCTGGCGGCACCAATACTGTGCCCCAGTGCGAACAACAGGACAAACGAGATGAGCGAGGAAATCATGATGAAGATGGAGAGTGGTAAATTCCGACTGATACAAGAGCAGTTAACGTACCCTTTATACGACCGATAACGAACTGGCGGCCTTGATCTCTATGAATACCGCGACGTTTGCCATCGGAGATAGGCAATCAAGCATACATTGAATTGGCGCTTGACCGGTGATGGCATGGCGTACAAGGGAGTAGGTTACCCTGGGCTGCCAGAGACGTTATGGACGGCTCCTTTACGCCACAGACACTGGCAGCCCACTTCCTTTTCTGCTGCTTTGACCGGATTGAGAGGGGGTAATATATTGAGCCTTGTAACTACAGATCAACATTAATACAGATGTGGTTTAATATATCACCTTAGAAGTCTTCCTGTATGGGCCAGCAGCTTAGCCAGCCACCGTTTAATACCTGCCGTGACACTGCCGAACGAAATCATATCCGAAATCTTCCTCCATTTTCAGTCTCCGTATTCTAGAAGAATTCCTCGGGGAGAATCCCATTGCAGAATTGACCTCCTTCAAAATCGGGTTATTACGAAATTGTTGCTTCAAGGCTGGTACACTCGCTTTCCGACCCTAATTAACTTTCTGGACTTGGTACCTGCATTGGTTTTTTTTTTTTTGTTGCTTCCTACTCACGCACGTTTCTGTTCACAGATCTGGACAAAAATATTTGAACCACATTGTCTATTGAATTGCATTTGACCGACATTCAAGATCGATTAAAGGGTGGAAAATCAGCAAACAATCTGAGGCCCTGAGGTCCTTAATACTTATACTGAGCAGTTGTACAATTGATGTCACTTCCATTTGTTATGAGCACCGCAGTCGAAAATTGGACTGAATTCACGTTCCACAGCCTGACGAGACCAACCCTGTGCACCAAAATCCCCTAGAAACTTTTACTCGCCGGTTGTTTTTCAAATCTTCCTGATTTGAATAGAAGTATACCGAAACTACTATACGGCGCTGTATCGGAGGGTCTGACCAGTACGAAAGATACTCGCCCCCGACGGGAACCATAAATTCTCAGTAGCACATTTTAGGTGGTTAATGGACAGTTTATAAAGAAGCTTGTGCTATTAATTGACGTGGACTCGAGTCCTAAGGGTGGGGACGACTCTGAACAAGTCACTTGGTCCGAACCAGAGTTCCATCAATTCAAGAGTGTAAAAAGGATGATGAATTCGGGTGTGAATTAGAGCAGAGAAAGGCTCGGTCGTGGGTGATCCATGGCTTCAAACAATACCGGTATAGGTAGCCCGTTCGATTCGGCACTGGACTATCCTAATCCATCTCCCATTTTACTTTTTCTGTATCTTTTCCTTTTGTTTTGCTATCATACTTGCCGTCCAAAGGTATGTGGCCACGGTTTGGTCCAATTCCAAGTTCAGAAGACGCAACGTGGCAAATTCCAAATTAACCTATGCTCACAACTGAAGTCGGAATAAATTCAGGAAGTTCCGTGACGGTAGGAGGTTGGAATCGGCTTGGTTGTGGATGATCCACGCTTAGTGGTTATGCGTTCAACTTGTACCTACCAAGGCAGTCGGTCAATATCACACGCACAGTGCAAGGATACCGAGGCGCTTGTTTGGTGCGCCTGTTGAAATGTTGAACCCTTCATTCTGTAATTAAATTAGAGTCAGAATCGCGTTCAGGGGGATTCTACAACGATTCTCGAGACGATTCTGAATTACGACGATTTTCCCACGATAAATAAATTCTAGAATCGACTCCAGAGTCGTCGCCTATTTGAATTCTACTAACCGTCACTGCTAGATACGAGGACCGAGGGGTGCTCAATTAATCAGTAAAAGTGGATTCTCGAGGAACGATGTACGGATTAATGCATGCATGTTGTCCAATGGCAATAAGTGGTGTATAGACAGACGGAGCGAATGTGGAGGCAATTTTTAACCCCTGGGCGGTGATGCGAACCGAGGGACGCTAGGAAGGGAATTGTTTGAGACCAAACAGAACGAAATACTTGAAATGGGTCGTATGCCCACTTTCACGAGGCCAGGACGTTACAAGCCCTCGATATTATGAATTGGGGGGATTCGATGGGCGGTGAAGAGAAGGACGGCCACGATGGGCTGAGCACAGGCCGCTTTACCTCCGTTTAGCGGAATGACTATTGGCAGGTGATTTTAAACGATTGGCGGTCAGTCTCGCAGAGAAATTAGAGCCTCGGAAAGCCGGTCGTAAGAGGAGAGGCCTTGAGTATCCGGACGGAAATATTCAGTCTGGGCTGAAGTGAATCCGCCAAAGCCATCGACTGCATCGTACCGAGGATAAGATCACGAATCATAATTACGGGATCTGTGCCCAGTGCGGATTACTCAGTATGCGAGAGACTGCAAAATTGAACGCAAGCTGAGCCAGCTAGTGAGCAGCGAAACCCAGAATCGGAATAGAAAGAGCCGTCCAAGGGTTTGGCCTGGACTGCAGAAGACCATGAGCTGGGACGGATGCGAATACACAGTTGGAATTTCGGCAACAGTATCAACACAGCGGGAATGCAGTTAAGGAAGAGGCCAACCAGGTAGGATACGGTGGGTCGCAAGCTTTAGAGGAATTGAAGCGCAGTATAGATGAACTCAAGGTCCTGGAGACACACCACGAATCCAAATCCCGAGCGCGCGAGCCTGAGTTGACGGGAGCAGCAATGTTAGACAGAAAGAATAAAGGCGGCGACGATGAAAGCAAGAAGCAAGGGCATCGGCCCGATTGATGATCAATCAACTCATCCTTGTTTGCGACCACCATGCACTAGTCTCTCAAGTCACACTGGAGAACTCTAACTTGGCTTTTGGACGAGTAGGGACGAGTAGGGACGCCAACGCCCCCTGTACGTACACTATTCCGCGCAACGTTCACCGCGGTGCCGCTTGATGTCGCTCCAGGTCCAACTCCGATGCTGACAAGGGCGACGCGTACGATGGACATACGAACACCAACAGTGCACTCCCTCCCTAGCCCACCGTCCGCGCGCCGCCATTTTGAGGTATAATGACATCCTTTCGCCGTTCAAGCGCTCGCGTACCCCAGCGCAAGATGCGGACGTGCTCGCGCATTTGACCGCGCAGACGTCAAGGACGCCGCCGATTTACACGGGCTAGCGTATGCGCGACTGGCGCCGAGAGAGTGGGAGGATGGCAGTCATAGTCGAGGTCGTGTCAGACGTCTTCGAATTCGGACACAGGGAGTGGGGCAGCGTCTGGGCTGATAGGTGGTGCGTCTTCTTTTTCCTTTATTTTCCTCTATTTGCTTGAGGTCTGTCAGCTTTCCCTCTAGTTCATCGCTTATCATTCTCCTTGCCTTCCTATCCTATTGTTACTTCTCCGCTCCCGCCATCCCCTCGCTCACACGCCATCTGCCTTCGATGTTCATTCCTCATCATCCATTTTCATCCGCCATACACATCCCATTCCCCGCCCCCTCCGTGTCTGTCTTCTATTCGTCCCCTCTTCCTTCCACTCTCCCTCCCTTCTTCCGAACGCATTCTTATCTATCCCCTTTGCTCAATCCACAAGCCATTATATTCTCGCTCTCTTCACTTCGTGTGCTCCATTCTATCTACCTCCCGTGAACCCCGATTCAATACGCCATGCTCGCTACGCGCCCGTTTTGTCGTGGCGTATTCACCTCTATCCCCCTGGCCATTCACTCCCTCTCTCGGCGCGTATACCTTCCTCGCCTCCCCTCCTACCTTCCTTCCGTCTTCTCCCCTCGCGTTCTTCCGACCCATCTCTCACTGATCATTCGCAGGCCATGCACACCCCTCCGCTGATGCAGCGGAAATCGCTTACGTCGGTATCCCTCCTCACAAACCCAAGAAATCACCCAAGTCGGGGCGGAGCACGAACTCGGAATCGAGCGCCGAGCGTTTTAGCGTCCCACCCCCTTCCGCCTGGCGTGTGACGTTCCCCGACCTCGTCGGCGCGGGTGTGCGGGATGCGGGTGTCTACCCCAATTTCCCTGGTGCGAAGGGAGGAGAGGAGCTCGGGGACTTTGCTACAGCCGCGGACCACCCGGTGGCCTCGACTCGTTCGTGGTGCTGGCTTGGGGCAGATAGAGGTCCGCATGACGAGGAAGACATTTCTGAGTCCTGGGCTCCTGCGCAGCGAGGGTTAATTTCGGGAAGGGGATGGGGTTCTAAAGTCAGGGAGGGGGTATCTATTATGGAAGGATGAACAGTTGATATAGGCGAATGGGACTTTATCTGGAACGCGGCAGTTATAGTTTTTTCGATTTATATCTAATTTAATTACACCGATGCTTTTGTGCACTTCCTGGAACGATGTATATAAAACGGAAAGGCTCGTTCGTGTGAGTGGTCTACCCCTTCACACAACAATCCGTCATTTTCTGAATTTCAAAGGGAGCCCCGTTCAATTCGCTGAGCTATGACTTCTTCCACGGGTTTTCATTTCTCGTTTTGCGGCTTTTGTCATTTTCGTTTTCGTTTTCGTCTGCCATATACTAAGTGAGTGCTCGGTCCAAGTTCGGTGGAAGGAGTCAATTTTGAACTTCAAACCACTCGGTACGAATCAGGTTGATCGATTCAAGATGCAAGATACAAGATGCAAGAGTGAGGTCAGAGAATGGGTAATAAATTCGGGCGTACATCGAAGCAGAGAAAGGCTCGGTTGTGGGTGGTCAATGCCTCCGAACTATAGATGCTCCCCACTCGTTTTCCAAAGCGGGCCCCGTTCAATCAACTCTGGGCTGGCAGTCCTTTCGTTTTTGGATCGTTCTTGTTTTACTTTGCCCCCTTCGAATTCTCAACTTGAGGCTGACAGAAAGGTTCGGATCAGAGTTTTATTATAGTACCTGAACGGTCCCTCCAGTGAAGGGAGCTTACATAGTGCGTAAGGCGGCGATTTGAACTATAGTTGGTCGGAATCAGACTGATTGATCCTCGTTGCAAGAGTGAAATCAGAACATCGGTGGTTTGCTCGTTGGCTAAAGTCGAACATCAACCCATTGAAGGGCACGGTCAAGTTCTAGAATCTTACTACTACACATGGCGCGGGTAAGAAAACATCGAACATCTCTACATTTCGTCAATCTCTATTGATCCGACAGGCAAACCACCCGTTTTCGAAGGTATTAGACAGGATGCGCAAAGCCGCATGCGGCTTTTTCGGCGCGCAAGCTGAGCGCAGGCGACTTCTTTTTTTGGCTCCGGTGGTCCGAGGGTGTCATTCGACAATCATAGTGATATCCCATAGTGATATCCTAGAGTGAAAAATGTATATTGACACGTGCAGCTTTGAAAGCCGCATGCGGCTTTTGCGCACCCTCTATATTGCACTGCAATTGGTTGAGCTAACAGGTACACCTCTCAATGTGAAGGCTTTCGATGGAGAAGTAATAGAAATTCTCTCATAACAACACACATTGCTTGCTTACTCAAATTCTGCCGAAAGGATGGGCCATTCATTCAGTTCAGACCTTCCAAAAACTAATCAACAAAATCCGCCAGCCGTAATCCCATCATGCACTCTCCTATGATGCTGGCTCCCTGCATTTTGTCCAATTGATGCCATGGACAAACTGGGTGAGATCCACTTTTGTTGTCCCACGAGAACATATGGCGAAGGAGTTCCAGGGCAGGCTCAGCCCTTCGCGAAGCCACGGGGGAATCCAAAGGATGCGTTCAGAAGCTGAGTTGGTCAGCCAGCCGTCCGTGAAACGCGGATGATTCCCCCAATCGTCCACTGGTTCAATCTAGTTGAAATTAGACCAATAGAAGACGCAGCGTTCCATTTCGTACCTCCCATACACGAATAGCCTCTGATGACGCAGAAGCGATTTTCTTGCCATTGGGAAAGAAGGCAACTGAATGAACTCCGTTGGTGTGTCCTTCGAAGGGGCCTGCAATCACCGCGTCTGTTTTCAAGTCCCAGACTCGCACTGTCATGTCCTGGGAACCAGACACAATAAGTGTACCATCAGGCGAGAAAGCAACAGCCCGAACTCCTTCAGTATGCTCGTGAAATTTCGCAACTGCCAGTCCGGTTTGAGAATCCCATATTCGCACTGTATTGTCCCAGGACCCCGATGCAAGGAATTTGCCATCAGGCGAGAATGCGATACACCACACACTCCCTGTGTGGCCTATGATTGGGCCGACAACCGTTGCACCAGTTTCAACATTCCATATTCTTATTGTTTGGTCTTGAGAGCCTGAGGCAATCCGTGTACCATCGGGTGAGAAAGAAACCACAAGGACATAATCCGTGTGTCCTTCGGACAGACCTGCAATCACAACGCCAGTCTCGAAGTTGAAGACTTTGATTATTCCGCCCGATAAGACCACAGCTATTTTGTGGCTATCTGCCGAGATTGCACTGAACAAGAATTCCAACTCGGAGGAGGAATCAGACGGAGATGAGGATGAGGATGCAGATGAGGACGAGGGTGTGTATTCATTGTCCTCAACGGACAGCGTCGCCAAATCGTCTTCATTCGAGGCTGCAGTGTCTCCAAGCACTGTGAAAATTTTCACAGATGTGAGTCCGGTTTTGTAGTCCCAGACCTGCAGCTTCCCACCATGGTCACTATAGATAATCTGATTGTCATTTGGCGAGAAGGAGACCGACAACACAGCATCACTGTGTTTCAATGGACCAGCAATCAGGGAACCAGTTTTGGAATCCAAGACTTGAACTGTTCCATCATTCAAACCACAAGCAATATGTTGACCGTCAAGTGAAACAGAAATGGATGAGATGGAATTGGAGGAAGTGATAAAATTGACATTGGGAACTTGTTTGGCGTCCAGATTGTCGATTTCGGCATCCCAGACACAAATGGTCTGGTCATCAGAACCTGACACGATGCGCTTTCCATCTGGTGAAAAGGCAATAGTATTAATCCAGCGCGGGTGCTCAAATAATTTAGTAACCACTGAACCAGTTTGTAAATCCCATATTCGCACTGTGCAGTTGCTAGAACCGGCGAAAACTTGCTTGCCATCGGGAGAAAAGGCAACAGATTGAATCCAACTGACTCCTTTCCAAGGACCAGCAACTACACCACCAGTTGCAGAGTCACACACTCGTACCGTCTGGTCCCGGGACCCTGACACGATAAGCTTTCCATCGGGAGAGAATGCAACAGACAGAATCCACCCTGTATGTCCCTTGAATGGCCCAGCAAGTAGAGTTCGGCATTCTGTATCCCAAACCCGCACAGTATGGTCATCTGATCCAGATGCTATGCACTTGCCGTTGGGTGAAAATACGACAGATTGCACCCGACCAGTGTGCCCTTCGAGTTCTCCTGTCACAGTACCCATTGTTAAATCCCAGAGTTGCACCTTTTTTGCGGATGATCCACATGCCAGCTGTTTTCCGTTGGGGGAGAACGCGACAGAAAGAAGTATGTCCTGTCCAATTAGGGTGTTGACTAGAGCATCAGTCTTTGAATCCCAGATTCGAAGACCATCACCTCCACCAGATACAATCTGTTGGCCATTTGGCGAGAATGCAACAGCATTCACTTCGTCATTGTGTTTGCTGCAGATGATCACCTCTCCTGTTTCAGAATCCCAAATCCGCACGGTGTGATCTTCCGATCCCGAGACGATTTGTTTACCATCTGGTGAGATTGCGACTGAAAGGACACGACTGGTGTGTCCACGGAAAACTTTCAGAAGGCTTGACCAGTTGTGCCCAAGTGGCCCAGTAAAGTCCAATATCTGTGGGAAGGATGGGACAAATTGCTTGCGAATCAAAGACTCCCGGGGTGCTAATGGAAGGGCAGAAATATAAATGTGGGGTGCACTTTGCGAGATCACAGGTGAAAATCCTCCGAGGAATTTAATTCCATCCTGAAGCAGATTTTGAAAAGCTGTGTCGGTTTGCTAGATCGGGAATAGTTGAAAACTTATGAAATGCCAAACATCAATGGCACTCACCGACACGCAATTGTGTGCAATTTCGAGACCTTCAGTGGCGATAGGCACTTGGTTCAGCAAACTAAGAACCTCCAGCCAGTAGAGAAATCGATGATTCATGAGGTCCTCCAGCTCCGCCAGTATTTCTTTCTCAAGTCCTGCGTCATCCAGATGATGGGCCCAGCATGAACTGGAATATCTGAGTTCTGCTGGAATATGTGCTTCGGTGCGATCCGAGAGGTCTGGAACCTCGATGTTGAGGAGATGCGAGTCCTCAAGCCCACAAATATTGAAATGCAGCTGTGAGTTCAAGATGTGCAAGCAACCCAATGCCAGAGACCTGGACTGTATCTTTGAGCTGATAAACCAGAAGTGATGACCTGAACGATCAGGATTGATCAAATAATCACTGAATGATGCGTGGAGGATGCGAGTAAACTGTCCGTGAGTCCATTGCACTACGCAGCGGAGATCTTCCAGAACTTCTGCAGATCTTCCATCCTCAAAACCCAAGAGTTTGTCAATTGTCTTGTCACTGATTGGCATCCTACTGAGGACAACAGCCCCCAGTACCCCCCGAGCATCCTTGGCAGAGGATCCATTGCTCCAGTCAACTGAATTCCGGAGTGCTACTGTGTATAGTTCATCAAGGTTGTTGGCTACTCCAGAAGTCAGCACAATTTCGAGCCTTGGTTTGGGATCCCGTTGGATGAATTTGCAGGCGGTCGAAGCCCAAATGAATAGCCCGCCAGAATGGTCTGTCAAAGCTTTAATAACATGCTGCCCAGGCCAGTCCGGTTTGAGGGTCCGTTTCAAGTGCCTAATATTCTGCAACCTTTCATGAAGGTATGCACTGATATCGTGTCTCGTGGCGTCCGTGGTGATGTCGAGCTGCATTTCAGTGATGGATGGATCCCCACCAAAACGAACGGCAATGTCGGACTCCGGCCGGCTGGTAATGAAAAAGCGGAAGACAGGCGGAAGCTTTGGGACCTCATCAGGCAACAGAGATATGAGAATCTCTCGCGACTCTGCGTCTCCACATTCATCCAGGGCATCAAGGATGACAATTATCGGTCCGAGAAGGTGTTCCTGAACAGCGGCAATGGGCTCAAGCAACAGCCTCTGAAACTGCGTCCGGATCGGTGCTGTCCCAAGTGTCATATTATCAGTGAGAACGTTGCAAACAGCTGCCCCAATTTGTGAATTAGACAAGGCCAGATGGTATGCGATGGTACGGATTACCCCCTCCAGGGCTACTGGCTGCAGGATTGTTTCGGTCGAAAAACAAGAATGCCCCCAGATGGTGAAGACTACGAAAGTATTCGCAGATAGTCGTGGATATGGTACTCTTGCCTGCTCCTGCGACGCCATGGAGCCAAAGAATATTGCTCTTTGCCGATGGGGTATCAAGCCATCCGGTGATGTTGTTGAGAATATCTTGACGCGTCCCCAGCAGACACTGTTGACGCAGCGATGCATTAATGTTGAGTGGGTTGAGGCTTCTTAATTTGTCTGATTGAACTATACTTGCCCAATAAGCAGATAAAGACAGCCTGAAATATACCATGGATACCAAGATACTCTGTATCAGCCTTGATTCCAGCAGAGAAAAACACAGATTGGAATGCCAGACCACGGTCAAAGGCATCCTTGAGCTTCTGCAACGCCACCGCAAGGCCATCAACCTGTTCTTTTGTGTCCGACCACTTGTTTCGAATCAGTTGCCTTTAATAATCTCTCAATAACATTTTGAGAAGACTCGCGAACGAAATTGATACCTGAAAACCCGCGTCCGGTATATTCACGGATGAATATAGCACACTCCACCGTCTGCTTGGTAATTTCCATGACAACAGCCTTCAGACGTTTGACTTTTTCCAGGGATTCAACATCGTCCACGAAAGAATACACCTCGGCCATTGTCTCCACGAGTTCAAGGACATTGTCATCCATATCCTGCTGTTCTTCCACAGCCTGAGCATTAATCAGTGGGTCTGCAGGAGGAGAAAGGTGTCCACCAGTAGACCTCACGAACAAAGGTCAGTATCTTCCATGCAGCTTTTGCGTAGGGATTGATCTTCGTGCCGATCAATCGCAACCCACGATTCAAGAAAGATAGCCATGCGCACCTCGGTTAGTTCATCTCCAGTGTCCAGAATGACACCCAGTCCTCTCAGGACTGTCTTTAACCCCGACTCAAAAGCACCTGCCCTTCCTCGGGATGCCAGCCTACTTGATACCACGGCTGTCTGAGCATCTTCAATCGCACTTTGGACCTGGGTCGGAGCGAGATTTGCCATGTGCACCATTAAGGTGCCCGAAGGCCTGTCTTTCAATGGCCCCTCGACGCCAGCGAGTTGGAGACTTGCGTCTGCGCCAGGAAATCAAGACGCCAGCCAGTGGATGGAGAGACAATTATCACCTTGGGAATTGGCGTCCGCAATACACAGGTTTACAAGATCGCCGAGCTGAATGGTCACGGATCCGAGGCAGGTGTCGCTCAGTACAGACGAATCGTGGAAAAGCTTCAGCGATATTGCCGCTGTGGGCTCCACTGACGATCTGCACCGTCCTGCAGTTCACAACGGACCGAGAAATGCAAGGCCGGACTCACATAAGAACATTTCCATCCCATTTGGGCGTCATTGCCCTCTTCACTGTCCGAGTGCGTCCTATCTGTTTTCCATCGATGTATATCTTCACGTAGAGATTAGGCTGATTTCCGTGAAGACGGCCGGGATTCCATTGGATTCCATGTGCGCTTTTGACTAGAGTGCATGGGTTAAGAGTTGCATAGGTCCAGAGTGGCAACGGCGAACCTGAAAACGAGTATACTGACATGCTAGTGGAGACGGCGTGAGGGGAGATAGCTATGCAACACGTGTCGTTCTAAAATAAAAGCTGTTGCCCGTAGTTCCCGGACCGATGCTAGTATAATTTACGTGGTAGATTGGGTGATATTATCAATGTCTATGAATCACTTACCTGTCGTTGGCTCGAGATGGCGTCGCACTGACACCAATTCACTGCATCCTTGGGGTACCCAGTTAAACGATTCCAATATGCCATACAAAAAAGAAGCAACCCAGCGACTCCCACGGCGCCTCACGGGGCGCCTGAACACTATGATTTGATTTGATTTGATTTTATTTATTCAAAGCTGTTACTACAAACGGCCGAGAGGCTATGGTAGCAGTCCATGGTCTGGGTTCTAAATGTATCTAGTGTGGTGGTGGTGGCTACAATTTTATGAGAGTGAAAGAGAAAAGGGATGATGATTTTCTACAGTATGGTAAAGTGGTGGTATAAAGTAATGCGAGTATGATATGATGTGGTTCGGGTGGGGGGTGGTCAGGAGGCGCGAGCGGGGTTTCTCCGTGGTGAGGATAAACACTATCAGAAGAAGATTATGACAAGAAGGTCACACATAGCAGATTGAACGGTCCTCACCACATGAAATGTTCGCAAAATGTAAGGGAGCGAAGACGAATCTGACGTAATCACGTAGGTGGATTCTCGACTCCCATGCCAGATTCGCTTTGCTCATGATTAGATTGGAGACGCCACAGAGATCTTCAGCAAGATGAGTATGCGAATTGTCGCAAGTTGTTTCTTTAGCATTACGACTCGCCTGCTCAACTTGGCACTGAGGGATGGGCGGGTTCGAAGATCAAATGCGTCTGCCCAACATTTAAGACAGTTCTCGCAAGTGGATTTGGACTCGGCCGAGCCGACAAAGGGCATGGGAATTGAACTACGATAGAACACTGTCGTATACGAGCCAATGCCAGGCGAGCCAAGCTGACAATAAGAGAATCAAGATTAACAGGGTGTGAATGGCATGGTAGAGTGGGTCAAACAACTCTGGAGATATCAAGTCCTGGAGATAGATCCAGCGTGGCGAGTTCGTGAGAGAATGTAAATTTCGACAGCAAACCGAGGAGAACGTCCTAGTTCGCGGGCGAGATAAAGTCCAATGGTTGCAATGAGTGTCGTAACTTGTACTGTAAGTTTCGGGTGACTTTGGATGGCCGTGTCTAGTCATCCGCGTTCCAGAGGCACTACTAGATTGGAGGGGAAGGCGGCGCAGGTCACGCAGAGAGGTCATCTAAATCTTCTTTCGTCGGTGTTTCTGGTAGAGGAAGCTGAGAGGAAGTCTGCGGCACTGCCGGGAGGAGCGATTCCGATTTGATCCTAGGGTAACACCTGTGACAGTGTGACAATGCAAACCACCGCCATCGTCAGCTATTCTCGCTCACCGTCTTCGCCCACAGGAAAGCGCCTTTCGCGACGGTGGATGAGGGCCGTATGCTCGTCCTCTCTATGCCTATGCCGGATGCCTCTTTGCCACACCTGTCATGTCCTCGTTTCGCCCCCTGTCGGCCGCATCCCGCAATTGTTACCGCAAGGCGCGATCTTCATGGTCTCAATCATCCCGCGCGACTCAGAGGCGCACTGACTCAACCGCGTTCTCTATCTCAGTCCTTCTAGGACCCGGTCTTTAGGAGACACCTTTGCCCCATGTTCGCATCCCGCTTCCCGTGTCTCGCAATGCGGCGCATCATCTTGCTCCAATCTCAGTACCAATAACGGCGGCGCTGCGGCCTCAGACGATGAATATATCAACGGCGTGTGCAATGTCCCACGAGCCCATGCCGACGAGTGACTGCTCAGACACGCAGTCCTCACATTGTTCGGAGGACCTCGACGTGGCGCTCGAGCCCGCACAACGAAGGCTTCAGCGCTGCGGGCGTCGAGCGGCGTACGCGTACTGGCTCATCCGCATCTCAACTCGCGTCCCTATCCGCAGATTCAGAGACCGGCCAGGAGAGGTGCGCGCGCAGGAAGGCGCAGAAGGAAGTGCGTCCCTGGCTGCTGCACTCACCGAGCTGAATACGCCTGAGCTCGAGGTATGGAGCCACCCTTCTTCCCCAGCTTACCTTCCGCGCACTCAGACTTGCAGGTTCAAAATGTGTAGGCAGGTCAACTCGTACATCTCGCCGCATAGAAAGAACGATGAAGATGCGGCTGATCTGGACGTATTGGCCTATGCGCGCCTTGCACTGGGATAGATGGAGCGATCGCAGCCGCAGTCGAGATCGAGCGAACAGTGGTCGAATTTGGGGACCGAGAGTGGGTGGGGTATTAGTGCGTTTTTTTCTTTTATTCAGTTTTTCTTCTTTGTCCGGTGACGTATTACCTACCACCTCCTTCTTTTTTTTTTTTTTTTTTTGTGGAGCTTATTGTAGTGCGGACGGGTAGCATTTTTGCTAAACGATCTGCTGTCTAGCGCTTCCGCGCTTCCATACAGACCGAACCGACATTTTCGTCCCCCCCTACCTGCTAGTTTGAGGCCTTGGACTGGAAACCCGGCCAGACGATACAACCACCCGAGGAAATGTCTCCTAGACACTGGCGCCCTTTCGACGCCGCGTGAGGGACTTCGGTTTCAAACGTTTGGTGCGACCGGCAAGCCAGTCCCACCTCGCATTATCATTAACCGATACCCACTAAAACCCCGGTCTCCCTAGTCCAATCTTTGGGGAGTTTGTCTTCGTCCTTAAGGACTTTTCTCCAAGTACTTCGGACCAGTGCTCTGTTCAGCGCTTTTTTGCCGTACCGCGTCTTGTTCGTTAATGCGCGGTCTAGGTGTAGTCTGCTGTTTATGGCCTTCAGCCATCGGTTCCGTATTTCGGGTTCCAAGGCCTCGTCTTTGCCTTGTATGACGCGTTCGTTCCTGATTCTCCAAATCAGGTGCGCCGATTCCGAGACTAGTATGCGGAAGAGGCGGGTCAGTCCTCGGTTTCTTTTAGAGATCAGGCCGCAGGCCATTATTTCACCCAGAGTGGGTCTCAGGTCATCCCCCTCCTTCTCTCAATCACCGTTGATCGTTATCGTTGCCTTCCTATCCTTTTATCTTTTCTCGTCCTCCCGCCGCTTCCACGCCGTCTCCGCGCCTTCGATGATCACCGTCCTTCTTCCCACCTCTCCTCCCTCTTCGGCGCCTCGCATTCAATTTCTCTTCCCACGCCATTTCAATCTGTCTCCCGTCCATGCATCTATTGACTTTCCCTTCGTTCCCCTCTCTTCGTGCCCTCTTCCCTCCTCCCGTCTTCCGTACTCGCTCTTCTTTAATCCCCATCCTCTGCCTCCCAAGACATCACTGGCACCCACGCCCGCTCCCCCCCTCCGCCCACCTGTAATGCTCGCGCAGTGACACTCGTCTACATCAGTATACTCTTCCTCCCCACCTCCTTAAAATCCAAAAATCATCGAAATCGAAATGGCGGCGGAGCATAAAATCGAAATCGAGCGCACCCTCGAGCTCTTTGGCGTCTGCGCTGCGTTCCGCGTCGCGTGCGGTGTTCGCGTTCCCTCGCGGTGTACGTGACGCCGCCTCACTTGCCAAAGACAATTTTGGGACTTCGCTACCCGGAGAGTTTGATGGGACGCCCGGTGGGCTCCTTCGAGCCCTATAACAACAACGACGGCGGAGATGGTGAGGTGAGGAGGGGGCACTCGCATTTTTTGTTTCTTTTCCCTTTGTTTTGCTCTCGTACGTGCCCGCCAAAGGTACGTGGCCATGGTTCGGTCGAAGTCTGAGTTCAGAAGACGCAACATGGACAATTCCCCATTAATCTATGCTCACAAGTCGGAATAAATTCGGCAATCCGCGACGGTAGGAGGTTGGAATTGGCTCGATTGTGGATGATCCACGCCTTTAAATCATAGTGGTTATGCGTACAACTTGTATTTCCCAAATCCAGTCGACTCGGGTCAATATCACACTCGCACTGCGACGATTCCGTGGCGCTTGTTTGGCGCCTGTTGAATGGTTGAATCCTTAATTCTTTGAACTCATGACCTCACAACACCTCTAACCGAAGATTCCTTCGACCACTGTTTGTTCATTCCCAGCGTGCTCGCCTCCCTATCTCTCCCATGAACAGCATTCAAATTCAACCTCTTCTGGTTCTCCTCTGAATGCTCTGATCAGTGAGCATCCGTGTCTGAGACATTCGGGGTTGTTACAGTAAGTCGAATCTTAACCATTGGTCACTTTGTTAACAACGATTTTCCAAACAACGCTTCACAGGGGCAGTACAACGACACGATCTCTTAAAGCCTCTCCATAAAACCCTAAGTACGAATATTGCCTGTTACAGCATTGCTCTGCGGACGTGTCGACCAAGATCATCTCCGAGTCGTGAAATTGAGCGGGATGCAAGAGAAGCCTCCTCCAGCTCCTCCAGTCTTAACGCAACAGTCAATGAAGTTCTGAGCCGGGCCCGCAAGATGGCACAGATGCGGGCCAAATTTGGCCATGGAACTCATTGCAGGCCTTGTACGGCGTATTTTATTATGAGAGTGATAGGCTGGCGTGGAGCGTGCAGAAACCTCCACGTTTCAAATTTAGGATTGTTCTAAGTGCGAATCTCAGGCAAAATGAAGTCAATGACCCAAGCTACGGTGGGGCGCTCGCGATTAACTCAGTGTTCTGGAAGGGCACAAACCTTGGCCCTCAAGCCGGACCACCACGCGGCTAGGGTTCTTCGTGTTTATTGCATTTTCCCTGAGCCGCACCTACGGAGTATGTGCGCGATCATAGTACGTAGCACAGAAATATCGCCGCCGCCTGTCAAGGGGATATAACTTCATACAGCAGATAGCGCCGGAAATTATCTCAACGCCGGCATTTGGGCGACACAAGACAACCAGAATCAAAGGAAGTGCGACAACATAAGATGGCCGCGGCGACAGGAGTGGATTCAGCCCAGGAAATGCGACCTGTAAACACCCTGGACGTCGGCGAAGTTAAAGTCTGTGGCGATTTGACCAAAAAGTGGTGTATATCGGAGAAAGTAACGCTGCCAATGGGGTCATTCAGAGTAGACGGTTTTCAGCGGTTTTCGGCGGTTCTACTGGAAGTTGTATTGAATGCCAGTAAATCGGCACATCTGGCCATTCATTGCCGGAGCGAAGTCCACTCAGGTCTTGTACAGTTGAGAAAAAAGAAAGAAAGAAAGGAAGGAAGGAAGGAAGGAAGGAGGGTTGACAAGTTAAAATAGGAAGGCACGCATTAAAACTCTAATAACGAAGCCCCATCCGGATCTTATGCCAGAAAACTATCTACTGCAGACATCCCATCCGCCACTCTTCAACAACACCTGCTTCCCTGGGCAGCGTGTTTGTGTTCGCACGGACCGATAGGGATGCGCGGGCCTGGCACGTGGTTGTTCGACTCCTCCAGCGACCGGCTTGACACGATGCGGCAGATGTCTATCTCATGTCAGCAAGGCGACTCACTGGTAGATGATCCGGATGAAACAGCTCACCGGTCAGGATTGTCTGGAACGCGCCCTCAACATTCGAGGCGTCCAGTGCCGAAGTCTCGATGAACGAGAGCCCGTTCTCCGCTGCGCAAGAGTCAGTTGGCTGAGCAGTGAGAAAAAAAGGAAGATTGGACGGACTGGCGAAGCCTTTGGCCTCATCTGTTGGCACAGCTCGCAGATGTTTCAAATCGCTCTTGTTGCCGACAAGCATGATGACAATGTTGGAGTCGGCATGATCGCGCAGCTCCTTCAACCACCGTGTAACGTTGACATACGTTGCGCGTTTGGCGATGTCATATACTAAGAGGGCACAGGCTGCGCCGCGGTAGTACCTGGCAGGAGACAGCATTCAAAACAGTAGACCGCAGCGCGGCCGCATATGCTCACGCAAAGGTGATTGCCCGGTACCGTTCTTGGCCAGCTGGAGGTATTGGAGACAGCTTCAGCGGTCGGCATATCTACTGGGACCCTGGCGAGGAAATGTTGGAGAAGATCAGTCGCACCTGTATCCCAGATCTGGGCTATGACGGTCTTGCCGTCGACATCAATGGAACGAGCCGCGAATTCGAGACCAATGGTCGATTTGGATTCGACATGAAATTCGTTGCACGTGAATCGCGAGACCACTGTAGTTTCGGTGTCAGCTGTGACCAAGACCTCGGTATTCAAGACCGTACGATTTCTGAGTTTAGAACAATTGGTGAGATGGTTGAGCTCTGGGAAGGATAGCGGATCGGAAGACGTACGACTTTCCGACGCCCGAGTCTCCGATGAGAACGACCTGAGACATGAGTATTCAGAGCCGATTGATATTGGGTGGGGGTTTTACTTTGAATGCATAGTCGTATTTGCTGCCTCTTGTCATGGTGAATTTCTGCGGGAGGAATGCTGTAGTGGAACTAAGTTGTTAAGGGATGTACTCGTTTTATAACCTTCTCTCCCCATTCATTATAAATGTATCTTCCCTATCACCTTCAAGGCTATCCCACTTGCTCTCTTGCCTATCCTGTTCAAAGATCCGCAGCTTTCACTCGCATCACCAGTGCCCGTATTTTCCGCAGTTTGACAAGACGTCAAAAGCTGTTGAAAATTGCCCAAAACATGTTCAGTTTCTCACTGTGCCGCATGACAGGCTGTTTAGCTGCGGCGGCGGGTTGTCATTTTGACACATTCAACATTTTGACACATGTGGTTCCCTTCTCGATGCATAACATTAGGAAAATCCAAAATAGCCCCATAGACGAAAGGTCGGTTATGGGGTACTATGGGGTGCTATGAGGGTATATGAGAATGCCGTGAGAACTATCCCGGGCTATGGTGAGCTATGACAAGCTACATGAGTCAGAGGGGCAACTATCACTGTCTATATCTGTCTGTCGATTTTAGACTGCCTTGCCAGCCTGCATGATTCGTACCTGAACTGAACCGTTGATTTGTGCGGATAAAGACTGGAAACACGTAATAAAGACGACCCTTCCATGCAGACGACATACAGACACAATTGCAAGTTGATGGAGACTTGGAATTTCCCACAAGTTCCCTGGTCATCATTGTGGCCGTATCAGTCCGATCAGAGAGGGCCCAGAGGAGGACCAAGCTCCCGTTAAATTATATGACACGGGATTGGGCCTCTCCGAGGCAGGAGCTGAACCTTTATAGGTTAATGTCATTATATTTTACAAAGAAAACATCTAAATTTTCGCAGATCAAGTTTCAACTTATATTATCATCTCACTGGTTGAACATTTCAAGTTTTTCAGTGAAAAAACTAGTGAAAAATGTTTTAAATTCTATAGTAAATTTTCAGTGAAAAAACAAGTGAAAACCTTGAAACTTCTTTCTGACTTTTTTGAATTTCAAAACTTTTTCAGGATATTTTCAGAAAATTTTCACAAGGTTCAAAAAAGTCACAAAAACGTTTCAAAAAAATTTCACCTAGTTTTCTGGTGAAAAATTGTTGTAAAATTTGAAACATTTTTCACCAAAGTTTTTAGTGAAAAAACTAGTGAAAAACGTTTTGAATTTTACAGCAATTTTTCAGTGAAAACCAAGTGAAAAACTTGAAACTTCTTCATGACTTTTTTGAACTTCAAAACATTTTCAGCACTTTTTCAAAAAAAAATTATAAGGTTCAAAAAGGTCACAAAAATGTTTGAAGTTTTTCAATTACTTTTTTGGTGAAAAATTGCTGTAAAATTCAAAACATTTATTTTCAAAATTTCAGTGTAAAACTTGAAATGTTCAACCAGTGTATGATAAGTTGCAACCCGTTGGAGTATCATAGGATCTGGTCGCCTTTTGTGCACACACACTTACACTTGCAGGTTCGAGATGTGCCGCCGGCTCACGGACTCGCACATCTCACCGCACAGAATGACAGATATGCGGCTGATATCGACGAGTTGAGACCGATGAGGGCATAGCAGTTGCAGTCGAGGTCGAGTGCACGGTCGTCGAATTAAGGAACGGAGAGTGGGAATTCGCCGATAGGTGGTGCGTCTTTCTTTTTCCTTTTCTCCTGTTTTCTTTTTCGTCCAGTTGCGTATTACCTGCCACCTCTTTCTCTCATTCACCGTTGATCGTTATCGTCGCCTTCCTATCCTTTTATCTTTTCTCGTCCTCCCACCGCTTCCACGCTGTCTCCGCACCTGGGATTTTCACTGTCCCGCTTTGCACCTCACCTCCTGCACTGCGGACTCAATTTCTTTTCGCATGCCATCTCAATTTCTCTCCCGTCTGCGCATCTATCCACCGTCCTTTCCCTTCGTTCCCCTCTCTTCATGCCCTCTTGCCTCCTTCCGCCTTCCGCCCTCATTCTTCTCTAATTACCGTCCTCTGACTCTCAGGATATCACTCGCACCCACACTCGCACCCCTAATCCGCCGCTGGTAACGCTCATGCAGCGGAAATCGCATACACCGGCATACCCGCCCTGCCCACCTCTGTAGAACCCAAAAAAATCAAGTGATCATCCATCGAAATCGAGCGCAACCTCGACCACTTTGGCGTCCCCGCCGCCTTCTGTGTCGCATGCGGTGTTCATGTTCCCTCACGGTGTATGCGACGCCGTCTCACCAGCTAAAAGAGGGCGAGGCACCTTCAAATCGTAGAAATTCTATTGTGCCATTAAGAAGTAGAGGGTAGTATCCAGTTCGACTCGGGGCGGAGACACTGTGTCATTGTCATCTCATCCTCAAAGCTTTTTTTCCCTTTCAGGGGTTGTCACAATAAGTTGAAATCTCCGCCATTGGTCACTTTTTGTTAGCAAGGATTTTCCAAACATCGATTTACAGTGACAATGCAACGACACGATCTCTCAAAGCCTCTCCATCAAACCCTAAGCACAAATATTCGGGAATTTGTTTGCGCAGCCTGTTGCAGCCTTTCTCTGTGGACTTGTCAACCAAAATCATCTCTGAATCGTAAAAGAACCCATATTTTTCTCCGACAGTTTCCCGTCCCCGTCCCATTGAGCGGGACGCAAGACAAGCCTCCAGTCTCGACGCAAGTTAATTAAGTTCTGCGCCGGGCCCGCGAGAGGACCTCCAAAGAGCTGACACTGAGGCTGTACATTTAGGACCCGTTAGCGCCAATAGGACTACAACGCCTATATAGCGATCACATTCGGTTCACGCAGGCGGAAGTTAATATCATATTTACTTTCTGTCTCCATCTCACCGTGCTCTAACTTTCCTTGATGCGGAGCAAATTGCTCTCAGATATGGGCCTTGAGTTTGCGTATATTTTACTTACTTGGTGATCGACGCGGGCTCGAAATTCCCGCTGACAGTACTCTTCTACCTCGTATATTGAAATCTCCCGCTAGACTGGGACTTCCCTTCGAATATGGCAGGACCGAATCGGTTTGGCGCAGAGAAAAGACGCCTCCGCACCCAAGCCAGAACCCGCCGAGATTCACAATGTCACGCGTTCGAGGTGTGACCGAAAAACCTATGGTGAGCTTAAATCTCTTGGTGTTAGTTTCTTCAATACAAGCATGCATAACATTATGGACAATGCGGAGGCCATTCTATGGCAGGTGGTTGAACGCGAATACGGGCTGCACTGTTGATGAGAATTTACGATGGCGAGGGTGCTGAGTCTTTGGGATAATTAGGGCCTCAACCCGTCCGTATTACGCCCACGGGTGTACTTCTCACGCCCGTAATGGTGAGGAAATCTGGTCGATACGGAAGGGATAATTTTGGACCGTACCTGTACCGTAACCGTTCGTTGCGGGGGTACTCTTGATTTCCCTGGACAGTTTGGATATCCTAAGCATATTCTTTGAGCTTGGAATTGATTCATTTGTCAAGACCGATACCCCAAAGTATACCGTGGAAATTTTGGCAAAAGGTACGGATGCGTAACCGTTTTTACGGTCCGCCGCCCCGTAATTTTACAGGACGGTTTGAAGCCCTAGGGATATTAAACTTTAATTGCATTTAATTATTTTTTGTCTGGTGCCCGCGCAGCTTCCAGATGTTTCGATGTTACATTCATCCTCGTGCCATGCTTGATTTATTCATTAGGGGAATTCACGCTAGGGAATTAATTTCCCGTTGGAGACGAAAATACGCGAGTGATGGGATGAGCACCCTCTCCAACAAAAGAAATTCCACCAACGAGACCTAACTTCGTTGGTGGAATAAACACTTTGTTGGAGAAAAATATCTATTGCTTTGGTAAGGTGGATAAAATATATTCAGCAGATAAGAAATGGGGTGATCACGGATATATTCCTCCAATGAGGGTTTTACTCATCCATCAGTCGAGTATTTCTCGTCTCCAATGAGAAATTAATTCCCTAGTGTGAATTCCCCTATTACATGAACATATTTGCCAAACTATTGCTCCAAAATAAAATAAAATGAAGATGTCTTTTCTCCAGAGGGAGTGTAGATTCCTCGCCGCCAGAAGAAAGCTGATGGAGATCAATGAGCGATAAGCCGGATTTGGGGGATTGGAAGGGATCGGAAGGGATCGGAAGCAGAGGTACGGCAGAGAAGGAAAGAGATCTGGCACAGGAAACCCATCTTCAAGGAAATAGATGTGGGGACCGAAGGGTGCTCAATTAATCGGTAAAAGTAGATCCTTGGGCAACGACGTACGGATTAATGCATGTATGTTGTCCAATATTAATAAGTGGGGTATGGACAGACGGAACGAACGTTGAAGTGGTTTTGAACCCGCAAGGTGGTTTTGTGTACCGAGGAATGTTAGGAAGGGAATTGTTTGAAACCAAATGGAACGGAGTACCCGAAAGGGTTGTATTCCCCCAATTGCACGAGGCCAGGACATTAAAAGCCCTCGATATTATGAATTGGGGGAATTTGATGGGTGACGAAGAGAAGAATGGCCACGATGGGGTGAGCACAGGCCTCTTTACCACCGTTTAGCGGAATGACTATTGGCAGGTGATTTTAAACGATTGGCGGTCAGTTTCGTAGAGAAATTAGAGCCTCGGAAAGCCCGTTGTAAGAGGAGAGCCAGCCTTGAGTATCCGGACGTAAATATTCAGTCTGAGTTGAAGCGAATCCGCCAAAGCCATCGGCTGCGTCGCACCGAGGACAAGATCACGAATCAGAATCATGGAATTTGTGCCCGGAGCGGATTACTCGGTGTACGAGAGCCTGCAAAATTGAACGTAAATTAAGCCAGCTAGTGACAACAAAATCAAGCATAGAAGTAGAAAGGGCCGTCCAAGGGGGGCTTGGCTGGGACTGCCGAGTACCATGAACGAGGACTGACATGAGTACACAGTCGCACAGCGGTTCACCGCCTTACGGGAGTCAGCCCCGTCCCGAGCAGCATTCTGAGGGAAGGTTTTGGATGGCAGCATTGCTGCAAGCTGAAAAGAAAATTCAGAAATGCATCGAGGATGCAGAGGATGAGCCAATAATACCTCGTCATTGTTCAAGGACGGACAGGAGTCAGAATCGTCACCGGAATCCGAGCCAACGAAGTCGTAGTCTTCTCCATCCGAGGAGAGTGCAGCAGGCTGAGGGTTGGATTTGGGAGCGGCTTTGCGAGCAACAGGCGCTCGTGCCTTGGACACAATGTCATTGCCGTCTTCATTTTGCTTCTCAGCAGTGAGGGACTCGGTAAGTTTATTGGTCTGCCTCAAGCGCATACTACGGCGAGGTTCTGAATGATGATAAGCAATATGTCTGGGCGTAAAGGTTGACGAGGAATGCGTACCTTTGGTCGATGGGAGCGGGGTCTTGTCAGAGGCTGAGTCATAAAACAGGATCTCATCCGCAGGACGAGCATTGCCATTGGCGTCGAGAGCACACTGGTTGCTCATTTTGATAGAGAGGGTGGCTTAGATTTTCTTAGAGCTCGCAAGCTACCTTTATAGCTTCACTCTGGCCAAGATGATGAGTGAAGAAGAGTCCTGAATCGCCGTCTTCATGCGGGAAAGACAGGTATGGGTGCGACCAATGAAAATGCTTGCCTCGCATTAAAATGCTCAAGGCGAGTGCTATGAGCTCGAGCAGCGGGGATAAAGGCCCCAAGAGATACATGAGCGCGACCAATGAAAAAATTTCAAATAATAGCTGACGGTAAACTACCCAATCTGCTGCAGGGCCGGCCTGAAGTCGTGGGCAGTTCCGGGAAAATAAGTAATCTGAGCTCGAGACGAGTGCTTGGTAGTCGAGAGATAGGGATAGCCTCACGGGGATAGCCATGGCACCGTCTGAGAGCATGCTGTAGGAAGACCCCGAGCCTTGACTAAACTGGGCTGAGCCAGGGTTGCGCACAGTTTGCTGTAAAAAAAAATAGCAATTTGAGGCGGCGATCAAATAAATCAATGCACTCCGGTTTCACAAAATGGTTGAGGATATAAACAGACAGCGAGAATAAGCAGACAGCCCCAAGAGTTTCTCGAGGAGCCTGAATGTACAAAATCGGAGCACATCTTTCTGGAAATACAGTAGTCCAGAGAAAGAACCCGCAGTCTGGTGGCTCAGCCATAGTCTTGTAGCAATCACGGTCCGATTGTCGGGTGACCGACTGATTACGCAATCAGGTGGCTGTGCCCAAGAGGCGTTCTTTCCTTCATACCACAATGAAGACAACAATGAAGACAACACGAAGAAATCTGAGAATATTAGTGCAGGCTCATGGAATGACATGGGTGATATCTTCCTGCAAGAATTAAGTGTTTCACATAGCCAATGTTTCAATCTATTGATCAACCTAGAAAATGATTAGCTAATCTATGGCTCACAAACTCATCCAATATTGTCTCGATAGTGGCACCAATTGCTTAGTTGTGAGGGAAGGTCTTTCTCATTGGAGGATTTTCTATATGCTCAAATATTTTCAGAATTATTGCTTGAGAAGGTGTCCGAGAGCAAGGCCGCAAAAACATTTGATCGGTCAGCCAACAAGATGGTCATGTTTACTAACAGACTCTATATCGATACTTACTTGTTCATCATCAATATAGAGTATCTGTCACAGAGACTAGCTCAGCCACAGGCACATAAAGGAGGTAAATGAAGAGCAATAGGAAGAAAGGAGCACCGAGTGTCAGGAATTCAGAGGCATGTGCGTCGTGGTCAAATGCGAAGCCGTGAATTGATGAGATCAATGATTTGCGTGAGCTTCAATGGATTACAAAAATCCTCCATGCTTCGCAATTTGCCGCTCATCTCGCTTGAGTTCTGCCCCATTAGCTTGGATTTTGACAGCCGTATAATACGGTTTCCTGCTGTATACGACCGTAATTTTGATGGTGTATGGTACGGCATATGCCATCCCGTCAAATGAGAGCCTCAGAGGCCTGATGGGACAGTACGGGTGCCGAATTACAGAAGGCGTATAACCGAGTCCTAAGCATAAAACAGATAAAGTACACACGATCTGTGCATTGCTCCCCCTGCCATTGATCTCTGAGCTATGATTTGTCCTGGGACAGACTGACCCTGGTTTATGAGGAGGTAAGTCATTTGGAAGTGCAGCTTTTTGCCTTGACATGGATAATACTTACGTTTATACTTACTGGCAGCCCCAAGGGTCCAGGAGAACAGACGCCTCGGGTGGGAATTTGTTACGCCGTCATGTAAACTGTCTGGACGTGTGGAATGGACTCAACTTGCTTTTGGCCTCGAACCACCACCTGTCAGTGTGGCAGGAGGTCTCATGCTTTGTATTCTGGTGCTACCCTCATCTCCCTTCACTCTCACAGATAAAATCTAGCAGTCAAGATGACGAGCAACTAGACACCATGCTTGATCAGCAGCATCTAAGAGCAGATATCAAAAAGTGGCATCAGCAACAACAACAGATATGTCCTCAGGTTGTCCCATGCATTATTGCAGAGCCTTACTGCCCACCTCAGGAGAAATTATTCTTGCTTTCGGACTTCAATAGTCATGATTGCACCAAGCTTAGGTTAGACATCCTAGGAGTAGAAGAGCTCAAACTGCGAAAGGGTGAAGCAAATGATGCTCTTCATAGCTTGCATCAGCACATCTGACATAGCCAGGCACTTAGACAGCACAAAAACTCAAAAAAATGCTGTCCATGGCCAAGAGAAGAACACACGTGCAATGCACAAGATCAAAGATGTTCAGACCAAAATTCAAGATTATGTCAACAAGGATCACCAGGCTTGTGTTGCCATAATTGCATTAGGCAGCAACCCAGAAGACCCTAGGTTCGACTATCCAGAGTTGAAAGGTGCAGATCTATACACTAAAAATGTTGATCAACCCCATAATCTGGGTGATGGAGGGAAGGTTGAGGGTTGGATTTGGCAGAAAGGCAAGCATGGAAAATTGTCTGAAACAGAGGATGCTGAATACACATTGGATTGTAAGTTCAATTGTCCCTTGAATGTCTGATAACTAAATAGTCCACAGCAGCTCATGTGCAGTGGCACTGTGCCCGTGCAGATATGGAGTGCTGGCAAGAAGAGGTTGAAATTCTTGCACAACGAGCAATTCAAGGTTTCACAAAAATGGAGGCTGTTTGGACTGCCCTTGCTCAAGATCACAGCAATGATCCAGGCAAGCAGGCTTATGCCTTGAAGACTGCAAATATGTATGGGCAGATGCACAAAGATGCAAAAAAGAAGTTTGAAGATGTTGGAGGTACTTGGCCCAGTGCAGGGGTTAGCCTTGCTGAGCATATCAGATCTGAGTGCCCAGATGCAAGGATTGACTGGGATGCCATAGTAGCAGAAAATAACTGAGCATCCTTATGTATGTCTTCATGTGTTAACAATAAAAAGAGAAAAAAAATCTACAGTTTGAATATCTTGAGTTCAAACCATGAATTGGTTTAAACCACTGATGGTTCAAACCGGTTTGATTGGAACTGCGGTTTAAACCGGTTTGGTTGGAACTGTGGTTTAAACTGCATAGCTATAGGCAAGTTCTATAGGTGACACAGTCATGGTTTAAACCCAGGGGTATCCTTGGACATGATGCAGTTTAAACCGGAACCCTGCTAGGGTACATACCAGGTCTGTGAGTCAATCCGAGTCATAAGTAAATGTTCCATAATGTTCTGTGATATTCCTGCATCTTCTCCAATATTCCTACTGACTCCCTCTGACTTGTGGTGAGTCACAGTCTCAGTGATGTGCTTGAGTGCTCATATCCCAATACCTTCTGTTTCCAATGTCCTATGGCTGGCAAAATTCTCAATCCTCAATCGATCCTTCCTTATTCCATCTCACATTGTGTGCTGCTCATGTCATTTGACTTCGACTTCAGCCAAATGCCAAAAAATCTGAATGGATGTACCATGACTCAGTTTGTATACCTCTCCATGACATGAGTGGTGCACTGAATGCGGCATCTGGATTTCACCTTCAGCAGAATTGCCACCGGCCACTGAGGCTACAAATATATGTAGCTCCAACTGACCCATTTGTGCTTCGCTCTCCGCAGCTTGTTTTGGAACTTCTGTGCTGCTACTATGCTCATTCCATTCCCACACAAAAAAGTTTGGTCAAGGAGGGGACACCCATGTCATGTCTGTGAATCCTTTTTGGCTGAGTTGTGCCTACCATTCCGAGCATCTAAGAAGCTGCTGGTCAGTCGCATACTGGAGCCTGATAGACATCTCCATGGCAGCTAAAATCCGGGAGTAGACCACTTGAAGATGTCACCTAAATAATGGGTGGGCCTTCTTGGATTCCTCCTCAATAGGACATTGTTGAAGGGTTCCCGCAGCTTCTCCCCCCACTTCCTTGCTAGACTCACTTCAACCCAGTGTTACCTATGCAATGGAATTTCAGGTTCCATTTAATGTCTAGGCCCTCGCCAGTGAGCCATGAGGGAGAACTCCGTGTTCTCATTCAATTCCTATTTCCTTTTCATCTTCATTTCAAGCACTGGTCATTTCATGTCTAAGTGCCTTGCCAATGAGCTGTCAGAGAGAGAGCTCCATGTTCTGAGTCAATTCCTGTTTCATTTTCATTTCAAGCAGTGGTATGCGGTAGTAGGACTGTAGCGCTGTATTGAATAGCAGTCGAAATTAATTTTAATTATTGCTATTAGAAACAAAATTTTAATTTTAACCACTGAGAACGTTGCACAGAGACAGAAAAGAACTCAAAGGCGCGATCCTCGGCCGATCATTGTGTAACCGGGCGTAGCAGGGAAAAGGGAAAAGAATCCGCCACGCAGAGACCAGAGACACGTCCGGAGCTGATCATGAGGCTGCAGCTGACACAGTAGAAAGGATACATGGGTTTAAGCAAGGATTGTAGATTGATCATTGCACACGCAGACAGCATCACGGCAGCTGCGAGCCAACACTGACCCCCTTATGGAGAAAGCAAGCTGACCAACATTTACAATGAATGGGCACCGCCGAATGAGCAAATCTCAAAGAACAGTTAATTAATTAATAAAAATGGAATACAAGAGCACTTCGGTTGAGGCGTCCATTTTTGAGCACATGGCCTGCTCATTTAGCGCTCATCCGAAAGCCTGGGCTGATTTGACCTAGAGCTGCGTTTAAAGGGCTTCAGACTGACAGACATCACTCTCATTATAAAATTATCCCTCGAAGCGCCGGCAGCTGTTTTTAATTTCATAAGGAGCTGTCAGCTGACCGCATAATGACCGCATAATGACCGCATAATGATCTTGGTGATCGTAAAGTACATATGGAGATGCGGCTTCAGACGAGAGGGACATAAGATGCCGGGCCATATTTGAACAGTATTGTTATTTTGGACGTCACATGAGAAAAACAGAACAAGTGTAGTAAAGCCAGAGCCAGAGGACTGGACCCGGAAATGTGGTTGAGAATAACATTCTAATTTGAGGTGGTGGCAAATGGACTTGACGCGCCGAAGTCACTCCGATCACTCGAGAAGCGCCCTGACAATTGCTATCAAGGCCCCGGGGCACGTGTTGCGACACATCGTTTTCTATTTCTATTTTAGTAAAGATACCGCCCTTCGACCTGCTCAAGTTACCTGTTGGGGAGACCAACCTGACCGGTATTCGGGAATGAATCTTGCTTCTCCGTCGCGTACGTTCGGCACTCGTGGCACTCGTATGGTTGGGCAATATAAAAGTCGCGCCAGCAGCTCCTCCAGTTTGGCTGCCCCATGCATCTTTTCTGGGTCTCATTCCTCCCCCTTCGTCTTCGCTGCGTCCAACCAATTCATCCACCCCTCTGTTGACCCCGGAAAATGCCTCACTGCAACCTCCAACGCGAACGGTACCCCAGTCACCATCTCTGACTGCATCACCTCCGGCGACTCCACTTCGCAGAACTGGACGGTCTCTTCAACGGGCACGCTTGTCCTGTACGGCAACCAGTGTCTGGATGTCACCAACGGTGTAGCGGCCTCTGGCACGCTGCTGCAGACCTGGACGTGCACAGAGTATGCGCCCCTTCCCCAGGTCCTGGATTGTGTCTAACTATTCTCAGCAATGACGCGAACCAGCGGTGGACGGTTGGCGGCGCGTCCGGCAGCATTACCTGGACCGGGCAAAGCTTTTGCCTGGATCTGACAAAGGGTGTGGACGCAGACGGCACCGTAGTATGTCCCCACTCTCTTCCTTTCCCGCCTCTCCATCTCACCTCGTCCGCAGATGCAAATATGGGGTACTTGTTTCTTTCAGGACTACTACTAGACGATGGCACTTACGAACGAAAACAATCCAGCCTGTACCCCGCAAAACATCGATGAAAACCAGATGTTCACGATCACCACCGGACCCGGCTCCGGCGCCTCGACCCCGCCTGTCACCGCAGAGTCGAAGTTCATTCACCCCTCAGTCGACTCTGGTATGTGCTTGACTGCGACATCAAACGCGGACGGAACACCAGTCACCATCTCTGACTGTATCTCCTCTGGCTCGACTTCGCAGAACTGGACGGTCTCTACGTCTGGCACGCTTGTCCTGTACGGGAACATGTGTCTGGATGTTACCAACGGTGTAGCGGCCTCTGGTGTGCCGCTGCAAATCTGGAGCTGTACTAGTCAAGATTCAAACCAGTTGTGGACGATTAGCAGCACATCTGGAAGCATATCCTGGACCGGGATGGGCTTCTGTTTGGATCTGACAAAAGGTGTGGATGCAGACGGCACCGTAGTATGTCCCACCCTCTCCCTTTCCCGCCTCTCCATCTCACCTCGCTCGCAGATGCAAATCTGGGCCTGCTCTCCGCAAGAACCCGACGCCAATCAACTATTTACCCTGACAACGACACCCGGTTCTGGGAGCACTAGCTCGGGCGGAGACTCCGTCTCCATCCCCATCACGGCTGGGTCCGCAACTGCGGTTACAGGCAATCTCCTCTCGCTTTCAATCGAGCAAGACCGTAAATTTATTTGTTATTCGCTACCGCGCTCGCTTACGCAACGCAGGATGGCTCGACTGGTCTGGCAATGCCACTCAGAATACCTTTTTCTTCAATTGCTTAGACAACATCATCGAGATTACTGGTCTCCCACCCCGGATCAGAATTGGCGCGGACAGTGAAGACCACACGAATTTCAACCCTAATGTTGAGGGCGTCCAAGACCAGTTCCCTCCCCCGACGACCACGGTCCCATATCCGGAAGCCTCGAGCATCGTAGCTGGTCCGGGATTTTATCAGGTAACTTTTTTTTTTTTTTTTTTGATTTGTGGGGTTCGCCGTGATACTTACCCGCCTCGAGGCCGCCAAAAACCTTCCTCCAGGCAAGTCTGTTCAGCCTGCAATCCGCGCTTTGGCTCATCCCCGGTTTTTCAGGGACTGGAGTGACATGGGGCGTAAACTTTGGCGGAGCGAACCTAACGGTCGGCCCACTTTGACTGATGACGCATGCCTCCCACTCAAAATTGAAACTTATTTTTAGGCCGTTTTCTTGGAAACGCAGGCGATCATTACGGCTTTTGCGTCGTCAGCGTTCACTCAGGCGGGCATCACCCTCGACAATTTGGAGCTGGGAAATGAGGCCGACTTGTACAGTGGCAATGGCCTGCGTGCCTCGACCTACACCGTTCAACAATACACCCCACAGTCAGTGCGTCGAGTATTCGTCCGCTCCACTGCTGACTCGTCTGCCAGATGGATCACTTTCGCGACGAATCTCACGAACACCGCCAAGCTGTCGAGTTCCAACACCCGCCTCTGGGGCGGCGCATTCGCTGGATCGTCGCATACCACAACTGGGTTCTCCCCACAAGGCATTTTCGCGAACGGCATCCTCAATTCCGTTCCCGGCGCCTTCATTAAGACCATTTCGCAGCACCATTACTCGTAGATGTTCCCATCTTTGCTATTTTTCTGTGCTGATACCCCTGACATCGTAGAGGCTCGTTCTGCGCCGGAAGCGAGAGCCTTCTTCAAGATCTGATGACTAAGGCGACCATTCGTTCCAACTTGTCGAGCTTCACTCCCGATATCGAGGCAGTCCGCACCCAGGGACTAAACTATGTGTTTGGCGAGACTAACAGCTATTCTTGTCACGTAAATTGGTCTTGTTTTCTGCATGTCAGCATGCTAAAGAATTCAGGGTGCGCCGGGAGTCTCTAACACTGCCGGGGCTGCGCTGTGGACTGTATGTGCCGCTCGATATGATTTCCTGAGTCTGACCTACATGAAAACTAGTTGGACTATGCTCTATACGCGTAGGTGTTTTAGATTGATTTCCCTACTGTTTCTCACGCTCGCAGCTCGCAAATTGGCGCGACGCAGGTATACTTCCATGAAGGCATTGGTTACAAGGTGGGCGATTACTTCACTGTTTGAAACAAGTCCTCACAAAATTTTCAGTACAACCTAGTATGGTGGATACGACCAGCCACATGCATTACCCTGATTGCTTCTTCCTCTAGATCCAACCTCTGACACTTACGCGCTCGACTTTGGACGGCTCAACCCTTGCGAAGCCACAAGCCCCTCACATCCAGCCGCAATATTACGCTGCAATCATCATCGCCGAAGCAATTGGCGACAGCGGAGACACACAGGTCGCTGAACTCAGCATCAGTGACAACAGGCTTTCGGGCTATGCTTTCTACGAGAGTGGCTCCCTCAAGAGGGTTATCTTCATTAACTCCTTGGCGTACCTCACGACCACGACCACCGCCCGGCCGAGCACGCACGTGAATCTATCCTTCAGTGGCTCAGGCAGTGCCCCGACGTCGTTCTCGGTCAAGCGTCTCGTAATAAAGTGGGTAGTGTCTATACCTTCCCGAGCTGCGGAACTGATGCTTCGCACCAGTCATGCTGACGATGTATCAAATTTGACCTGGGGCGGACAGACGTACGAGACGAGCGATGCGCGTGTTAGTGGGACGTTGACGACTGAGTCGGGGACTGTGGCGGGTGGGATTGATATCCCGGCGACTCAGGCTGTAATGCTTTCGTTTAATTAGTCTATATACATTTGTAGCTGCACCGACTGCTCTACCTTGCCCACTTCCCTTTCTCCCTGCCCTCGCAGCTCCGATGCCTTCCGTCGGACCATCTGCGGGACTCTGCGGGTATACACAAGTCGAGATGAGAATTACCCTGGGCGAGACGCTGTATACGTGAAAACAGATGACAAAGATGAGATGGTCGGCTCGGATAATTCAGACTTTTAAAAACAGATTTGGCTCTCTCAGATGCGGATTCGCCCACTGGAAGATTTTAGTGGCGGTCCCATAGATTCCACGTACTTTGAAAATGTGTTCAGGCTTGTGCATCACGAGAATCCAAGCTTGGACGACCCTCGGAGCCCTCCATAAATCATGATTAAAATTTAATCGTAGGCTGCGCACCACAATTTGCTCTTTGACCACAGTGTTGTTGCGCTGCGCATGCGTGCAGATTTGCTCTTGATATCCGGCGATCCCATTGCGAATATTTTGGCGACGCGTGAGATAAAAAGGGTTTGGACTGGCATAGAATACGAGGGAGTTGCGACGAGCTGATGGCCTGGCTTTTGATATGAGTATTGTCTTCTAGTTCAATCACCGCGCGGACGGAGGGTGAGTCTAGCAACAGTCAAAAGAGCACCGTTGCGCACTCTGAGAGTTCTGAGAGGCTCAGGCTCGGACAGCAGCAATCCAGCTTTGGTAGGTGAAAAAAAGTGACCTGTTTCCGAAACAGATCACTTTTTATAAAGGAAACTCTCCCATCAATGGTCAATCTCTTCTTTTATTTCGCGCTATGTAAGCATACGCGGTCCAAAAAATGTATGTATGAACACCGACAGCCCTTGTATAGCCCAGCCAAAAATGAAATGGCACCAAGGAAAACTGTTGGAGTTACAAGTGGGATACCCAATCCACCATGGCCGGAGGATCATCTTGGACATACTCAAAGTCATGAAATATTGACATAAACCGTCGGTTTTCCAGACGCAATGGATATAAAACCCAGACAAAATTGGCAAAGATAGACTTATGTACCTATTATTGAAGGCAAAAATGTCTTCAAAATCCTGACCGGACTGTGAAAACACCATGATGGTATTGGCATAGTTCTGTGCTGAAATCCTTGATAACCATGGACCTATTTGCGTACCATGGATGGCCAAAATACAAACTCAGTTATACCAATCTCCAGTTCATGTGCTACTGGATAGTAAAATTTACAGGGTCATTATGTTTCAATGTGGAGGAGAACTGCTATCATTCCTTACCGAATTAGCATCCATTCACGACGGGAATGTCATGCTAGGGACCAGATCCTAATTAGTTTTGACTAAAAATCGTCATGCGTTCGGTTTGCTCATGATTAGATTGGAGACGCCCACGGAGATCTTCAGCAAGGTGAGTATGCATCGTCGCAATAAGTTGTTTTGCTTGCATTGGTGCTTTGATGCTCGACTCAGCACTGAGGGATGGGCGGGGTTAAAGACTCAGTGAGGCTGAACGATAACTCAAGATGGTGAGCATAACAACACAGAAGAACTTGAGTCGTACTCACGATAGTTCTCGAATCAGTAGATTTTTGATACTTAGACTTGGATTTGGTTAGGGTTCCGCACGGGTCCACCCGCGGGTACCAAAAGGCAACCCGTACCCGGACCCGTCAATACCGTACCCGACCGACCCACGGGTCTCAAACCCGTACGGGTCACCCGCGGGTGCCGTGGCATTACCCGCGGTACATCAAACCCGTCGGGTCAACCCGCGGTATCCAACCGTAAAAAAGCGCGAAATGTAGGTCTTATGGCTGTTTGAGGTACAAAACATGTACCACATTAGCCCGAGATCTCAATAATTTGCATGTTTATGCTTCCTATTCAAGAGAATGAGAGCAAGAAGGATAGAAAGGACAATAATTGGAATTTTCATGTTCTGATATAAATTGAAGTGTTCGGTGTGGCTAAATAATAATATAAACAGGAATGAGAGCATAAATAATAGAAAAGAGTATAGTTGAAAATTTTCATCCTCTAATGAAGGCTCGGCATTGGTACGAGGTCGAAGAATGTGTTAAAAGATCTCCGTCTCATATATGTGCCACAGTTTAGAAGATATAATCGCCATATAATCGCCTGAAAGCCTGATTCGGAAACTTCCGAAAACCCGCGGGTCCAAACCCGCGCGTGGACCCGGTACCCGTGCGGGACCCTAGATTTGGTTGACCCAACGAAAACTTTAGGAGATAAACCCTACTGCATAGCACCGCCCATTTCCCAAAGCCAGGCGGTTCAAGAGGATATATTGATGAGACCGCGCCGCCACTTGGCATCGTTTTATGGTAGCGGTAGAGGAAGTCTGGCACAGGAACGATTCCGATTTGATCCTAGGGTAACACAAGTGACCGCGTGACAACGCGCGTTGATCCCCAATCACCGTCAGTTCTTTCATCTATAGGTATGTCTTCGTTCAGAGGAAAGCGCCTTTCGCGACGGCTGCCTCGATGACGATTTGCGCCGGCTGCCGGATGAGGGCCATATGACCATTCTCTCCATGCCCATGCCGGATGCCACTCTCCTTGCCGTAACCTTCAAGTCCTCCTTTCGGCCCTGTCGGTCACACCCCACATTTACTACCGCACTGCGCGATCCTCATGACACAAGATCCCAATCATCCCGCGCGACTCAGAGGCGCACAGACTCAGCCGCGTTCCGCGTCTCCATCCTTCTTGGAACTGGTCCTCAGGAGACGCGCCCTGCTCCACGTTCGCATCCTGCGTCCCGTGTCTGGTATGTGGCGCATCTTATTCCAATCTCAGTACCAACAACAGCGCTGCCGACTCAGACGATGATATATCGTCGACGTGCACGATGTCTCACAAGCCCGGGTCTAGGTGCGACTGCTCAGACGCACAGTCCTCGCATTGTTCGGAAGACCTCGGAGTGGCGCTCGAGCCCACACAGCTCAAAGGCGTCAGCGCTGCGGAGGTCGAGCGGCGTACGCATGCCGGATCATCCGTATCTCAACTTTCGTCTCTATCCGCAAAATGCAGAGACCGAGAGAGAGAGGTGCACGGGCAGGAAGGCGCGGAAGAAGATGCGCCGCTTAGCTGCTTCACTCGCTGAGCTGAATACGCCTGAGCTCGAGGGAAGGAGCCACCCTCCTGCCCCGGCTTACCTTCCGCGCGCCAGCCCCATCGGATTATAATAGGATCCGATCGCCTTTCCCACACTTTCAGGTTCAAAATGTGTAGGCGGCTCATGCACTCGCACATCTCGCCGCACAGAACAACGAGGATGCGGCTGATCTGGACGAGTTGGTGTATGCGCGCTGGGACTGATGGGGGGATCGCAGTCGCAGTTGAGGTCGAGCGGATTGGGGACGGGGAGTGGGGTGGATATTCGTCGATAGGTGGTGCGCCTTTCTTTTCGTTGTCTTCTCTTTCGTCCATTCGCGTGTTGCTTGCCACCTCTTTCTCTCATTCACCGTTCATCATCATCGTTCCTTCCTATCCTATCCTCCCTTCTCGCCCTCCTGCTGCTTCCACGCTGTCTCCGGGCCTTCGGTGGTCACCGTCCCTCTTCCCACCTCTCCTCCCACTTCTGCATCGCGCATTCAATTTCTCTATGCGCGTCATTTCAATCCTCTCCTTGCGCGCATCTATCTAGGGTCCTTTCCCTTCACCACCCTCTCTATGTGCTTTTTTCCCTCCTCCCCCCGGCACCCATTTTTCTCTAATCCTCACCTCTGCCTCCCAGGACATCACCTGCACCCGCACCCCCACTCTGCCGCCGGCAACTCTCACGCAGCGTTGTGGTAGGGTCGGATGGCCGGCATGTGGAAATCCAACCACACGCTGCTTTCGGCTTTACCCGGTCTCCATATTTCTCTTCGGTCCGATCATTGTTTGTACGGTAAATAGTGATCCTCGTGCAATCTTACCGTTACACCACGACATCCGCGGCCAGTGCAGGGCTCTCGCCCAGAGGTACCACCGAGGGACCTCGCCCCCTACTCTTGTATCGCCGCCAGTGGGCAGTCCAGCCACCAATAACCTCAGAACACACCTCACGACACTCATACTCATCACACGCCACTTTCGTCACATTGCTACTCTCTTTTTCACCCATTTCTGCACTCTACGGCTCGGGGCCATATTCTATATTCATTCACTATTGTTCGTTCGACCTCTACCCGGATCACCGACCCGTTCCAAGAGCCTACGCACCGGGACTTTGACCCTTCCACAGCATAAATTGCGTACATCGGCATACCCTCCCTCCCCACCTCCGTAAAACCCAAAAAAACTCAAGAAATCATCCAAATCGAAATGGGGGCGGAGCATAAAATCGAAATCGAGTGCAATCTCGAGCTCTTTGGCGTCCGCGCTGCGTTCCGCGTCGCGTGCGGCATTCGCGTGCTCTCACGGTGTACGTGACGTCGCCTCACTTTTTGAGGACTTCGCTACCAAGAGAGTTTGATGGGATGCCTGGTGGGATTGAATCGTTTATCTCCTTCGAGCCTTGTAACAGCGGCGGCGGCGGAGATGGCGAGGTGAGGAGGGAGGCATTCCCCCGCCCGGGTCGTTCGCAGGGCCGTGGGCCGCAGGGGTTTCAATTTCGGCAGAACGGGGATGCGTGCGTTTTAATGTGATGTGAGGGGTATTATAACGGATGGACCCGGTGGATTTAGGTGTGGAAAGAATCCTCCCCTTGAAGCAATGGTCCGCCATTAATATTGCCTGTAATTTGCCCCGTTCCACTCGGCGCTTGGCCGTACATGTTTGAGCAATTATCATTATTTTCCCGCTTTTCGTCGTCATCGTTGTTTTCTTTGCGTCCCCCGAATCTTCATGTCGAGGTTTATATATGTGTGTGCAATCATGTTTTTTTCTTTGTTATTTTTCCTTGTCTCGATCCTGTAATTCACAAGCCGAGGATGTCGAGTATGCAAGGGGGGTACACAGAAGAGAAAGGCTCTATAGTGGGTCGTACACGCTTTCTCATCGTAGAAACTCTACCGTCACGGCGTGCCGTTAAGAGGGAGACCCGTTTGACCCGGGGCTGAGCCACCGTTTCGTCTCATCGATCTCATCCTCAAAACTTTTTTTTCTCTTTCTCTTTCTCTGTTCATATCTGCACCTTGACTTCTCTCGAATGCGGCAGAGTAACAAGTGCGTGGTTTTGGATTAAAAGTACATTTGTGTATACTCGGTTCATGCGAACCTAGGTGCAGGGGACGATTCTGAACAAGTCACTTGAGCCGAACCAGAGTTCCATCAATTCAAGAGTGAGGGTAAAAAAGGATGATAAATTCGGGTGTGAATTGGAGCAGAGAAAGACTCGGTGGTGGATGGTTCACGGCTTCGAACAATACCACAAGTGGGTATAGGTAGCCCGTTCGATTCGGGGCTGGGCCATTCCAATTCAGCTTACATTTTGCTCTTTCTGTTTCTTTTCCTTTTGTTTTTCTCTCGTATTTGCCCGCCAAAGGTACGTGACCATGGTTCGGTCGAAGTCTGAGTTCAGAAGACGCAAGGTAGAAAATTCCCCATTAACTTATGCTCACAAGTAAAGTCCGAATAAATTCGGCAATCCGCGACGGTAGGAGGTTGGAATTGGCTCGATTGTGGATGATCCAGGCCTTTAAATCATATCGGTTATGCGTACAATTTGTATTTCCCAAATCCAGTCGACTCGGGTCAATAGCTTGTTTGGCGCCTGTTGAATGGTTGAACTCTTAATTCTTTGAACTCATGACCTCACAACACCGTGACCGTTGAACCTGGATCTAACCGAAGATTCCTTCGACCACTGCTCATACCCCAGCGTGCTCGCTGCTCGCCTCCCTATCTCTCCCATGAACGGCATTCAAATTCAACCTCTTCTGGTCCTTCTCTGAATGCTCTGATCAGTGAGCATCCGTGCCTGAGACATCCGGGGTTGTTACAGTAAGTTGAAATCTTAACCATTGGTCACTTTTCGTTAACAACGATTTTTCAAACATCGCTTCACAGTGGCAGTACAACGACACGATCTCTTAAAGCCTCTCCATAAAACCCTAAATACAGATATTCGATTTATTTGCGCGGCCTGTTACAGCATTGCTCTGCGGAAGTGTCAACCAAGATCATCTCTGAATCGTGAAAAAAAAAGCACCTCTCTTTCCGTCAGTTTCCGGTGCCATTGAGCGGGGTGCAAGAGAAGCCTCCAGCTCCTTTAGGATCAGCGCAACAGTTAATGAAGTTCTGCGCCGGGCCCGCAAGAGGATTTCCAATGAGCTGGCACTGAGGCTGTACATTTAGGACCCGTTAGTAAAGGAATTTTCAGTAGGGATAAGACGAGCACCGAGATAAGAGTAAGTACGTACCGGAGGGGGGAGGAACGAGTACTCCTCCTGCTTGGGCACAGCACTGCTGGGTGAACGCCTGGTTGTACTGGCCCTGTGTGGTGCACTCGCACAACCACTGTTGCTGCTGCCCTTTCACGCCGGATTAAACGGCGAGGAGAGTGAAGATGAAGAGGTTTCGCATGTACATGTTCAGGTTTTCGAATTTGCTTCGATGAGGGCTGTGACGATGTGAGCTCCGGTTTATGCTGCCTTTATAACTTTCCGTAGCCCTGCGCACGTGCAAGACATAAAAAAATAGAATGACATCGCACCTCCATCAAACTCGGGGTAGACACAATTCACCACTATGAACGTTCAAATTACTTCGGAGATATGAAAATCCCCGTTTCCAACTGGACAACATTCAGCGGTCTCGTCTCTGGATATATTAACTCGAGGGACGACTTCTCGCAGAATGAACAACACTCCGATGACCTTTTCGCTATTTGCGATCGAGTTTGAAAGGCCGGTTGAAGTGCGTTGGCACCTATGCAGGCTAAATTTGGCCATGGAACTCATTGCAGGCGTTGTGCGGCATATTTCATTATGATTTAGTGAAGAATAGACTGGCGTGGAGTGCGCAGAAACCTCAACGTTTCCAATTTGGGATTGTTCTAGGTGCGAATTTCAGGCGAAATGAAGTCAATGACCCAAGCTAGGGTTCGTTATGTTTATTACATTTTCCCGCAGCCGCGCCTACGGAGTATGTGCGCGACCATAATACGTAGCACAGAAAATGACAGAAAGCGCGACAGATGTATATCGCCACCGCCTGTCAAGGGGAAGTAAACCTCATGTAGCAGATAGCGCCGGGAATTTCTCAACACCGGCTTTTGGGCGACACAAGACAACCGGAATCAAATGAAGTAAGACAACTTGAGATGGCCACGGCGACTAGGGCCAAGTTCAGCCCAGGGAATGCGACCTGGAATCGAAAGCCGGGAACTTCAAACACCCCGGACGTCGGCGGAATTAAAGTCTACGGCGATTTGACCAAAGAATGGTGTATGTCGGAGAAAGCAACACCGTCAATAGGGTCAGTAAGAGTAGACGGGTTTCAGCGGTTTCCGGCGGTTTTATGGTCGGTCTAGCGTCAGTTTTAAATCGGCTCTGGAAAATGTTTTGGCAGAACCGTGAGAAAACCGACCTTGAGGTTTAACACATCCTTTTCATATCCGGTTCTTGACACGGTTTTGCACGTTTGACCATCACAGAACCGTAACCAGGCCAAAACTGCCTTGTAGAACCTCCTCCAGAAGAATTTTTGCGACGGTTCTGATTTACGGTTCTTAGTTTTCATTAGCTCCTCGTGATATGCTTACAGAAACTAGAATTTTCACAGAACTGCGTCCAGAACTGCCCTCAGAGAAGTTTTCTATTTAACCATTCTCCGACGATCGAACAATTCAGAATCGTTTCCATAACCGACTGCCAAAACCGCTCGAATTCAATCTACTCTGACTGGCCCTAATGAAGTCTTCTTCAATGTGGTCAGTTCTTTGGAGGGAAATTAACAGAAGTTCGTCCACCGCCTGAGATGGATTTAACCCTGCTTTCATGGATTGGTGTGACACAACAAGCCGGCAATTATCGGTTGAAATCGAAGAAGTAAAAAAAAAGAAAAAACAGTCCCTCAGATAGAAGGTCTCGAACACATAGATATCAGCTCATCCACGTCTTCAACCATCAATGATGTAGCTTTAGTCCAGGCCAGCCACTTTTATGCGCCCGGCTCAGTTGTTGCACTGAGAATCGGATGATTTCCTGATCCCCGGTTGAACATTCCAGCCGAAGCTCGGGGATGTCGGTCACGAAATGCTCCTCTCAGATAAACCAGGAGCTACAGTGTTATTGAACAATTCCGCGGATCTCAGACATCGATAAAGCAAACCAGAGACCCCATAATGACCACTCTCCCCAATAGCAGCGATTGGGACCCTCATGCCAAGGAAAGTTTCAATGTAAATGCGCGACTGCAATCAACTATGACTGGAGTTTTCAACACCCCAAACATTCATTGACAAAGATAACTAGCAGCTGCTCGGGCGCTTCACGGCCTCCTACCCTCCTCTGTGGAGTTGATAGTCAGCTTTCGAGTTCAAGGATTTATTGAAGGGAAAACAGGGGTCCGACGCCGAAGTGTACTTGAAAGAGAAGTGATGGGGACGACTGCGGTGCTACATTAGTTGCGCATCAAACTTAACATGGACGGCTGGATCAGCCACATCTTGCTGTAAACCGTGAGTCTTCTGTTGACATGGAAATATATATATATATACTATCGTCCCCCACCGTCCCGGAAACACTTACAATTCGGACAAACAAATTGTTCTCACTCATTTCTGCACCATTTCCAGAGATTTTATAATTCAATATAAGGGACAGGAAGTTTACTAAAGATATGTGGCCCAAGATCCTTGCAACTGGATATTTAGTGGCCATAGAACATCAGAAGAAATTGGCATTTAGTGGGAATCAATTCAAGGTATTTTATCGAGGTTATATCACCTCAATAACACATGCCGAAGATACCTACTGTACTCTAGTGACCATGGAAAATTAGAGACCTTGTGGGAGCCACCCGGAGCCACCCAGTGGCCGATTGGGCATGCAGTAGCCAGTGGCTGTGGCTGGCTGGTGGCTGGCACATTGATTTCATGTGTGATGTTGGAAAAGACCTCCACTCTCTGGTTCCTGTTTATAGCAGGTAAAGTCATCCTGGTGTCCAGACTGCACTTTATTGCCAAAATCAAGCCATTTGTTTGATGAATGGAAGGAAAACTTAGCTGTGCTGCCTTCTTCATGCAGGCATGATACAAATTGATATCAAATACAGTGGTAAAGGACCATAAATGGACTTAGGTGCCATCCCACAATGTGCGAGATTCAGTCACTGGAGGAGCCACAGCCACTGGCTACTGCATGCCTGATCAGCCACCCAGTGGCTCCAGGTGGCTCCTGCAAGGTCTCTATTATAGAGGCACAGGTGGCTTGTAGCTAACACACTAGACCGAAAGTTCCCGCAATGCCTGTAAATCTATCTCTCAAACACCCAGAACGATGGCAAAATATTCTTGTCGCCTTCCAGTCCTCCTGGGATTGCCTGGGCGTGTGGGTGTCCTGTATGTAAGTGATAGCTCCTGGATAGAAGTTGTGCCATGCAAGCTTTCATGCCGGTATAACGAGACCCTGAGGGGGCTGTGAAACAAGGCCGGCAATCAGGATCTGACTCATTACCTAGAACTCGGACACCACGCATCGCCGGAAAAATTGTCATACCTCAACAAATACTGGACCACTTTCATAAACTAAAGACTCAGTCCGCCCGACTTCTAGAGGAGGGATAGGATTTCAGTTGCCTTGCATTGCATCTAGTGGTCATGAACTTATCTGAGTCTCCTGAACTTTGGTAAAACGTTGTCCGGCGCTTATCGCAGGTTAATCTGAGCGCGAAATTGGCGTAGTGACTTCAGACGGACACACTTGGTTTTATAAAGAGAATAGCGACTGTACTACATAGTTTTGGCAAAAGGGCAACAGTAGAGAGGGACAAAGGTTACTTCGAATGTTCTAAAGAGCCAGAAAAATCTAAAAAAATTTCACCAAAGGCTCTCGGATAGATCTCCCCAACTGAACTTGAGAAGCGGAGGTTGTGGAGTTTAAGAAGCCTTCAGACGAACGGACAACTAAAGAGGGGGATACATAGGTACGATCTCTTGAAGATTCTGATCACCAACCACAACATATTCGGGATCTTCTTTGCGCAGCCTACTGCACCATTCAGCGGACTTGCGGATGATGAAAACCTCAGAAATAATAAAGCATACCTCGCTCTTTCAGGTTGAGGTCACGGGTGCCGGGACACACGAGAAGCCAGCGCTGTGGTCGGAGCAGCACTCATCGAACTGCTCGGCCTCGCCTTCGACCGGAGTGCCAACGCGGGGGGCAACTCTGTATATGTACCAACCGTTAGTAAAGGCAAATCCGGGGTGTAGGGCAGGTCCATACAGAAGCGGGCTGCGCTATCACGCTGGGACAGCATTGCTGGGTGATCTCCAGGTTGCCAAGGCCATCTGTCGTGCACTCGCACAACCACTCCTTCGTCACTGTCTGTGTGGTGGTACCAGAGATAATGGACAGGAGAGCAATGAGGGGGAAGTTTCGGATGTACATATTCAGTTTGCTTCGATCTGTTGCAATGAGGACCATAATGGTTGAAACGTTGCTTTTATACCTTTACATGAGCTCCTCGCACGTGAGAGGCATAAAAATTAGAGCGTCATTCATGGCCTTGTACCTGCATTAAATTCGGATCCATCACATTTAACGGTATGGAGCATTGGATAATTTAGGAGACACGAAATATCTTCGCCTCAATTCGAATCCCCGCGATTCAACTGGATACCATTCGATGCTATAGTCTTAGAATAGACTGATTTACGAGACTAAGTCCACTTTAGAACGCTCTAAGAATATCCTATCCTAATTTTTGCGTTCGAGGCAGCAAGAGCCACTCACCGATGAGCCATTGGCTCTTCCAGACCTTGCCGAGACCGCAAGGGCCGGTGAGATTTCATCGGCATCAGTCTCAAGTAATTGATCATACAACTCCAGTACCCATTTTATGTGTAGATTCAGCAGAAATCATGTTTCCTATTTGCCATTTTCTTATATGCGAGTCCGGGAGTAAATTAACCGCGCCGTGATGCGGCACAGCTGCCAGACTGCGATAAACTAGGATTCATTGTGTTTTGCGGCAGCCGCACCTGCGGAATATGTACGTCATCATGGTCCATAGCAAGGAGGATGACAGAAAGTGTGACAGATCTCACTTCCGTCGATGAAGGAAAAGCATGCCTTAAGTAGCAGATAGCATCCTGACTAATTGGAACCAACGGCATCGGGGCATCCGGAGTTTATTCCTTCTCCGGAATCAAAACCTCGAGTAACGCGTCCTTCGACCTGCTTGATTATGTCCAGGGCCCTGAGATTTTTTTTTCTCCTACGAAGCGTCGTCTGGCTCCAACTCAAATATCACCAATAATTATGAAATTCAGACACGAGTTGTAGTCTCACTTGCCTGAGTTTGGCATTGCCAACAAAAAATCCCTTCCTCTTGTTAGCGGTTACGAGGTTCGGTGAACTATGGCTAGAGCTGTCCGCTCCTATGTCCGCAGCAGCTCTCACGAACCTCTCCTCAAAACACCACGTCTTGTACGATATTGCAGGCTTTCACGGAATTCAGGCTCTATCCATATCCGCATGACTATGAACCTCCATAGGCGCAGCCTGAGCCTGCTCTCGAGCGCCTCGTCTTCGGGTCCTCTTCCGAGGCGGCACCGTGTATTACTCCCCTGCACCGCTCGGTGAAACCTACAGAAGTGGCAAGGGTCTGTGCAGGCGGAAGATAGGTGCATTCATAGGATATGTATGCATTCTTCGAATGCCTTCCAAAATTTATAGCATTACAACGCCTATATACCGATCACATTCGATTACGCAGGCAGAAGTGATCACCATATTCACTTTCTGTGCCCATCTCACCGAGCTCCAGCTTTCCTTACTTCCTGATACGGAAGAATTACCTCTCGGATATGGGCCTCGAGTTTGCGTATTTCGTTGAACTTGGTGATCGACGCAGGCTCCAAACTCTCGTCAACACCGCTCTTCTACCTGGTACATTTGAATCTCTCTCGCTAGACTGGGACTTCCCCTTCCAATATGGCAGCACTGACTCGGCTTGGCGCAGGGAAGTGACCCCGCTACGCCCGCGGAAATTCCAGACTTCATCAAGAAGTTCTTTGTCAAATATCCTGCCCAATCTATTCCTCGCTTCTTATTCCTGTGTTGAAAACGTCGTGCGCCTGGGAAGCAACCGCAAAACCCGATGGTGAGAGCGTTAGTTTGTTTGACTCGAGCATGCATGGATGCGGAGGTGGTAGTTGAACGTGAACACGGGCCATCTGTCCTGTACACCTGATGAGAATTTACGATGGCGAGGATGCTCAGCGCTCAGGTCTCATTGCAGTTAACATTTTTTTGTAAACCTCGCACATACTCATGTTGAAAAATGACATGGGATTGGGCCTCTTCGAGGCGGGAGCTGAACCTTTAGGTTGATGTGGATATGTGATGAATTCTGAGTTTAGGTATAATTCTCAGCAACTTAAACTTACTAATACTTACTAATCATGCCCACAGGGAAGCTGTTTGCTGCAGGGGTTTATCACTGGGAGAGCATTCTTCTACTGTATCTTGTTATAGACCTACATAGTTCCGTGTCATGAATCCAAATACCTCCTCAGATTCTGAAATCATTGTAAATTCAGAATACATGAAAATAAGCGTGTGTTATGCCTCACATTAAAAAAAAAAAAAACAGTTATCTTTTGTCATAACAAGTATGCAGTAACTAATTTCTGGCTGAGAGCATATGGCAGGACATAGGCTGCGCAAGAGTGAACGGCCATCACGAGAAACAGGACGGGATCTGCGAACCAACTTTCTAAACAGAGGTAACGAGATAGAAAACCTCTTTTTCACCTAAAGTTGAAGTTGAGTTCATGCTTTTTAGTAAGCCGAAAATTTACCGTCAAATGGAGCTGAAACTATGTTTCTCGGCTTCGGAAAGCAGGAAAGTAGGAGAAACAGGCCCATGTTTGATTCTCTGCATGCCTGTAATTTATTATAATCCTTCAACGAAGAACGAAACCACTCTGAACACTAGATGTCAAAGACGGCCCACAAAGGTAAGTGATGATCGAACGCGCATCTGACGAACGGTGAGGCCATTATGAAAGGAGAAAAAGCCCAGCAGCCACAGCAAAATGTTCTAGACAGGTACTAGGCCAGAATTCGTCTAAATATGCGGAGTTTCAGGTGTTAATTATCTTCAGAACCGTCGACCGTCAAGCGCGGTCAACGGCCGTCCCGTCAGTAAATATTTCTCAGCTCCGACGGAACGGGTCCGGCGCACAGCCCTAGGAAATGCTTCTACTTGAAGGAGCATAAGATGGCTCAGATGGATATGCATTCTTCTGATGAAGGAACTCACTCGGGCAAGCTTTCCGGGGTCATCTCAGAAAGTGTTGCCTTCTGAAAATATCAAAGCGCAAATGCACAAAGCAGAAATGACAGATCAAGGTAGTTTAGTAAGAAGAAATGACTCATGAAAATTGTGAATTCTCGCAAAAAATATTCACTATTGGCAGATCCAACTAAGCGATGGAATGATAATGCACATCTCGGTACCACATCAAACCTAACAGTTGATATTTGGGTGGTTTCAACAACAAAATTTTTGGGTCAATTTTTCTTTGCGGTTTGGATGACCAATTGAATCTGACAGATTTTTGTTTGCTCGTATTGTGAAATTGCCATCAAACGAAGTGCTCCCCAGCGGTTATGTTGTTTGTTCTTATTGTGAAATTGACATCAAACCGAATTCTCGTAAGTAGCCAAACCTAAAGGTTCAGCAATTAGATCAAGCCACTCTCTAATTTGTTTTGGTCTGGCACCTGCGCAGCTTTCAGCGTTTTGGACTCCTGAATCTATCTTCATCCTCGATCTGACAATGCTCACAGGTATTTAAGGATCAAGTTCGCCTTGAGTGAAATTGTGTCAAATAATTCCTCCAAAGTGGGATGTCGTGGCAAGATGGTACTGAGACCATGGAGAAGAGACGTGTTTCCTATCTGTGATCGCCAAGTATCCAACGTATTTCCTCGGGTTGGGCCGACATAACCTGCTCTGCGCCCTCACGCTCAATTCCTCGGTCTGGTCCACAGTCGGATTCTGTTGGCCTGCTTCTAACTCAATACTATCCCTTTTACCATCTCTGTCGCACAATCTCGTTCCCGCCATTCACGTTTGGGCCACGATATCTCACTCCAAACACTGCCTCGCTTTCCGCTAGCGGTTGCTCTTCCGAAACATATATGGTAGATACATCCGGGACTTATGAAAATATCAACCTTTCTTCCTGCAAACTGGAACAGCGACAGCTTATGTTCATTCCTTCTTGTCCGCAATGTCTTTGATGGAAACTGTGGCTTCTTCAGTTCCTATTGCATTGTCCAGGAAGGTAGTGCCAACAGGGGGGGGTGTGAGTTGGGGGAGCAAGGGCGTGAGGTGTAAGTTCATTGACAACATCAGGAAAAACCTCCCTTTGGTAATTTAGGGGAAATTTGGTTCCCCCTCGCCGAATTGGGGAAATTTGGCCAAATTATCCCAATCTGCGGTAAGTTAGGGATATTAGGTGCATTGGAGAGATTTGCTTTGTGGTTCTGAGGCAAAGGTGTTCAAAAAAGATCCGCCGTGATGGTTCGTCAATTTCAGTTGCATTTGTTCGTGGTTCAGTAGTCATCTAACACGAAATCCATACTATTGTAGCGGAAGCTGACCGACAAACAAGTATTAAAATAGAGTAGCATATATGTGCCTATCCATCATAGAATTGACGAAGAAATGGGGGCAGTCATCGAGGACTGTACTTGACTTCCATTGTGGTGGAGCCGCCGGTCCGAACCTCGGTAAAAGATGAACGCTCCGTCGAATGTTAGCTAAGGGGATAACACTAGCGATACGGTCACCATCTTTCAAAGAACGATTAACCTTGTACATTAGATGGTTTGGATCAGGCTGTGTGAATGGAGAGAACCATTCAACATATGCAAGATGTTTTGGAGGCGAGAGCCCGGGAGAAAAGAGGTTGGAAAGGTGACGAGATGGAATTGAAAAAACAATGCGAACTTGAGCAACCCGATAGCCTGGGCGGGTATGAGCACAGAGAAATGTGCAGGAATTTATCGCTCACCGTCAACACCAATCAGCCCACCAGTAGAATCATTAACCAAGGCTGTATCGAACCGAGCCGGTACGGCTTCCCCATTTTTGAGTAACTTTCGTGGTTGAATGTGAATGGCGTCGACGACAGAGTCAGACGGACCATGAGGAGTATAGGGATCCTGGGTAGTGAATTTGACACGATGAAAGACAGGCACAGAACTGAATGCAAATGTGATGCACGCAGATTCGGCTTCAATTTGACGTGGTGTGAAGAGGGGATTGTTGAACTTTGCTACAAAACGGGCCAATGCGTCGCAGAAGATCTGAGCGCCATAATCTTCAACAAGCCGGCCGAACCGCACGGCTTTGTGAGTGGGATGTATTGTCATCTTTAGCTGACGCTCGTAAACAATCCCTGGAGGCAGGTGGTCCATAACTGGTGGGGATGGGCATCCATCAAGGCACCACTGAATGTACTTTTCATGGCGAAATATCTTCTCCTTGCGCTCAAGCCATAGGGTCATCTGTGGGAATTCATCCTTGAAGTTGGTAGAACGGTACGCATCTTTGGCCAAGTCGATGTGCAGGTGCTCCGTATACTCCGTGTTGTAATTGTCTGTTGTACCGAATGCCTTGATGTACATGATGTAATGGCTGCAGGAATGGAGTTTGGGAAGATTGAAGTTGTCACGGACACCAAGCGCAACAAAGATGCTCTTGTTGTCGTGAAACCGTTGAAGTGCACTTGCCAAGTGGGAGAGTGTCTCGGTGGTGTGCATGGGGTACTGAGCCAGATAAACGAAATCTAGCACCCCGCGGACGGCAGCTAATAGTCTGCCTGGCGCAAGATTGTCCAGGAGCCTCACGTCAATTATGATTCCGAGCAGGAAGCGTGATATTTGGTCGTGCTCCTTTCCGGTAACCCGCGAGAGATTGGAGATACCGCTCATGAAGAGGCGCACGTTGTGATTGGGAGGTAAACGGCGGCATCGTGCATCTATCTCATCCTCGCCGCAGCATTCCTTTAGCCATGCGATGAGGTGTTTGACAATTCCTTGATATAGTTGATGGAGTATATCAGGGCTGACCGCCTGGAATATGTTTGTGTAGGGAAGACCTTCCCAGAACGGGGGGTAGATTGGCTTGATTCCCGCATCGGCACATGCCTTGGAATAAACTCCAGGCCCATCGTCCAGCGTGTCGAGAGCTGCAAGAATACTCTCCAAGTCACGCAGAGGGTATTTGGTGTCCTCTCCGAGTTCGTCGCGCGGTACTTCGCATGTAGGGCAGTCTCCCGTCTTGACAGCAGTAACAAGACATTGTTCGGGATAATCCCCGACAAAAGTGGCATAAATTGGGTGACCACGACGTGTTACACCATCTCCGCTCGTCACCGGAAGTCCAGCCGCACCAGCATCCTTCAGCGGTGCAAGAATATGGCGCATGCATGCATGAAACACGTTTCCCAGAATACGTCTCTGCGGGCGGCTTTATTCTTCACGTTCTTCATGCGCGAGGTCGGTAGATAGCCAAGCAGGACATACCCCCGACGAGATGGTTTACGGCGGATTTCTTTGGGGATATTGCCGATGGTCATATACACCGGATACGCCGTCTTGTTCCCAAAGACAGTGAGCTGCGTTTTGTCGGATGATATGATGATGGGAATTATTGTAGCGCCGGGATGATTCTTTTCGACCTCCTCCTGAAAATTAATGAGCCTCAGTGCATGAATTAGACAAAAATACTGACCTGTGTACTCCACCACCATTTACCAGTATGCATGTTGTGATACATCCTGATCGTTTTATCCTTATCAATATAGTGTCGTTCCGGAGCAACAAACAAGTACGGGGCAAAATCGCTGTCTCCCCAGAGTGCACGAACACACTCAATGATGTCGCGAGAATATAGATGAAAGACCTCTCCATTTACGACAACTTCAGATCGTGTAAATTTCGGGCGGCCTGGGAGTTTCTCGTCGATGATTTGATTCAGTTGCCCCGATGTTCCGTACGAGAGATTGAGGGACTCGCGTACCTTCAATTGATTATCAGCAACAAAATAGTATCAAAGGTGTTATAACGCACGCCGTCAATATGAAGAAGATCTGTAAATGCTGTTGACCCCGAGCCACGAAGCTTGGCCCATCGTGCGACCTCCCAATCCATCTTTGAATTAAATGGGGCATAAGGGTTACTCGTCGAGCAACCACTGAGTGCTGAGCCATATGTTTGCTCGGAATTCTTTGTATTCGGTGAAGGAATTGGTTGGCCAGCACGGCCTCCAGGAAATTTGACAACAATGGGCTTGTGGTGGAACTTGTCCTCGGCAATCTTACGCGCAGTGTGGGTGGGTGCGCAAACGGCAGCATCATGAGGACTAGGCATTGGGTCGTCTTGATCCCCGTCTCCCATAGACGCCGGCAATGTGCGAGGTGCTTCATAGCCACCCTCAAGATCGGCGTGGTTTGCGCCTTCGTGATCCTCCCCAACGGTATCATTGTCGCTTTCCTCGTCCAACTCGTCATCCGAGTCGTCAGGAAAGTCTCCGGCAGTGTAATTATCCCCAAAAAAATCCCCGGCGAACTCTGTATGGCCGCTGGGCAGGCCATGGTCCTGCGGGAGCTCGGGTGGGGCGTTCAGGGCCGCTAGTGTGGGTGGAGCGTTCCCTACATGACCCTCAGCGGCCCTAAAGATGGCGGAACACCTCTCGTTTGTCGTAAGCTTTAGATGAAGGGATAATCCCTTCCCTCCTGCGCACTCTGTACCACATCCAGGACAGCGCGGCATGGGTGAAAGTGAGGATTTAAAAACAGGTTTATTGTAAGGCTTGGAAACAAAAGAGAGAGAAAGGCGATAAAAAACTGATCGTATCATCAGCTGGTCGCTCGCCTAATATTCCTATACAATTACATGCCAGGCGTGGAATCAGCACTAAGTCTCAAACGCGATCAAAGCCAAACACGCACCTTACTTATTTTCGTTGTTTCTCTCTCTTCCTCCTACCACCACGCACATTCCTTTCCTTCCCCTCTACTCCTTACACAGTCCCGCTCGTTACCACCACCGGCCCTCACCCATAACATACCATGTCAACCAATAATCTCACTGCTGCTGAGAAGCGTAAAATCACCCTTGCTGCCAAGGCTGAGCGGGCGCGGCAAGAGCAGGCCGCGTTCATCGCAGAATCAAGTGAGGTTTTCGCTTCTCATATCTCGGACTCACCGTCGAGACTTTTTTGTGACTTTAGAAGTGGCCGGAGGTCGCAAAGCCAAGGCGGATGCAAACAAGAACGCCAGTACGTCTTGAGCTATTATGTTAATTCAAATGCAGAGCAATAACACCAGACCATTTACAACCCATAGTCTGGAAGGTAGACCAGTCTGCATCCCGCAAAAGGGCACTGTCAACAGCGCAAGCATCGGAGACCGTCAAAAAGGCCCGAGGCACCAAGACCGCTAGCGGTAAGTTCACCTAGTTACACAGTTTGCATTCATAAATGTAACCTATAGGCCCAGTTAATGAAGAAGCAGCCCCAGAGGTCCCAGCGGCCAAAGCCAAGGCGTCGGGAAGAAGTAAGTTGGTAATCCGAGATGACATAACCATGCCTGACATGTGATCTATCCTTTTCCAGAGTACGTTCCCGCCACGATCGAGGACTCCGATGAGTCTGCACCTGAGACCAAGAAACCAGGTGAGTTTGTTTTTCTCTTTTCTATTCTCCATTCAGTCCATATTGATTTCACAAAACTTGTGCCGCATGAAGCGAAGTCCGCACGCACTAAAGTCAAGGCCGTAGTCACAAAAGGCCTCAAGGTTCTTAGTCGTGGTAAGTCTCTTGTTCCTTCATGAGCTGCTGATCGATTTCCTTTTCAGCCAAGGCTACCAAAACCTCCAAGGAGACCACCGTCACGAAGACTGTCGGCTTCAGAAGAGGAGGCTGTCTCATCCGAGGAAAATTCGGACAAGGTCAATACCGACCAGTCCGACGATGAGGAGTCTGTCTCGGCCAACGAGGATGAGTTCCGCGCTGAGGTAAGTTATACTTCTCGTGTGTCTTGCTCTGCTCAGACTGCCGCAGGTGCCTCATGTTGTGTTGAAGAAGGCCCAAGTCGCCCAAGCCGAGTCGGCGGACGATTCGGACAGAGACATCGACGTAATTTCTTCATACATCTCATGTCTTCCATGTCATTCATTACTCTGACAGATGAACGCCAAGGGCAAGGTACCAGTTCACGGATCTGCTAAAGACCTCTTCGAGTCTGACAAGGAATCTATCGAGGTGCGCTTGCTTTCTCAACCTAAACTAAACTCAGCAGCTATGCCAGATCGACAAGCCTCGTAACAAGGGTGAATCCCGGCAAGAGAATTTCGAGCCCGAGTCCGACGACACATTCTCCGATGCACCCAAGCGCGTTGCGATCAATATCAGCGACATCGATATGTCAGACCCCGAGCCTGTTGGAAAACGTCGCGCCAGTGTCCACAGTCGCCGCTCCTCTGTTGCGTCCTGGTCTTCGGGCCAAGATCTTCGTGTGCCTGACAGCGATGCGGACGATGATGTCGAAAGCTACAGTAAACCGCCAATGAAAAAAGTACGTTTGTTATTTTCTTGGTCATGATTATCAATGACCTTATCCATGGAAGGGGAAGTCTGCATGTCGTCCTCTGCGAACCTACGGTGGCGACGATATGCGACTGCATGAGGCCATTGCCAAGGGCCTCACCACTGTCCCGCTGGACGGCGTCTCGTTGGATGGTGCCCCGCTGGATGATCACAGCCGCCGTTCGTCGACGGCTTCTCTGTATGTCATGTATGATCCAGCCGCTGAGGACGTCAACCCCGTGCCAAAGAAGGTATGTTCCTGTGATATCTTCCCCTGAAATCTCGTTAACAAATTCCTTGCCAGGCCCGGAAGGTTTCGACTGTTCGCCAGAAGCAGGCTGAACTTGAGGTAAGACCCCTTCGTCTTTACTATAATTTCCCTCTGAACATATCAAAATTTATAGCGGCCTGAGGTGCGGCCGGTGCAGCCCGCCCCCAGACAGCTGTCTAAAGGTCTGATGACCCAGCTTGATCGCATCGCGGCTGGGACCATCGATGCTGCATCTCATGACGAGAGTAGCTGGCACATTTCTGCTCGTATCATGTTCCCTGCAGCAGGGAAGGATATCGGGCTTAACGGCCAGACAGAGGAACTCAAGGTGGTGCTCCGTGGATGTATCGAGTTCATCAAACTCTCCCTGCTCTTCGAAGACGCATATCCCGCAATCGTGTCCCGGGCTGGGTTTGCGCGTTCTTATCTTCTCTCCGCTGCCCAGGCTCCAGAGGCAATCTATATCAAGAAACGACTGGAATCCGACCTTACCTTTGCTTCTCGGCTGGCTGATATTGTATGCCATCATTTACTATTTGGATTTGTGTTAATACTATGTAGCCCCTGGATCGTATCAACATCTGCCGGGGTGATTTCAAGCGTTTCGGAGGACAAGAGGCCCCTGGCCTCTACAATTTCGCGTCCTTGCCTGTTTCTCAGGTCAAGACCGTCGTCAACGACCTTCTCCAAGATCACCGTTATATCTTCCCTGTTGATCCGATGACTGTGAGTTCCTTGTTCCTCAGTGTATACAATATAGTCTCATCCCATTCTCCAATCGCTTTCAGAGCCGCCTCAAGGTGGAATTACCCTTTCAGCACGAAGCCATTGTCCGTGTCCTAAAAAAAGCGGTGTTCACCGGACCGTTCAAGACCAAGAATCTCCACCTCTTCGCGTCGACCAGCGAGAAGCACCCCAAGAGGTTGGAGCTCCCCGATGCAATGGTCTGCCTCGCGGCCACTGCGGTTTGTCATTAACATTTTCATGTGACATATCTCATCTCTATTAGGTTTACGGAGCGCTGGTAGAGTACCGTGCGACGGGAACACAGCAAAAACATTCCCTTCACCGAAGGTGCTTACGAGGACATCTACCGTAATCACATGCGGACCCTGGCCGATACACGGGCAGCGGCGCCGAATGCTCTTCATCGCGTCCTCCACACTCTTTATAACCTCGTGACGTGATTCCTTTTCCTTTCTTTCTGAGGGCTGTATTAATGGCAAATCTCTTCAGTGACACCACCTCTTCTACCTCCAATGCAGCCGGCAGCTCTTCCATCCTTATCAACCTTGTCGAGGTGCCTGACTCTGACTAAACTTCGGCCATCTCTCATTCCCGTGCTTCATTTACATATCATTCGGCGGGCGCAGTGCTCGCCGCTAATCTTTTCGATGCACATATTACTTAATGAGCGGTAATCCTATTTCGCTGGTTGCTCGTAGTTTATATCACCTTCCCTAGTTTACCGTAGCGGATTTCTCTCATTCCCATGCTTGATTTACGTATCATTCGGCGGGCGCAGCCTTGCTCGCCGCTAATCTTTTTGATGCACATATTACTTAATGAGCGGTAATCCTATTTCGCTGGTTGCCCGTAGTTTATATCACCTTCCCTAGTTTATCGTAGCCTATTGCTGAATTCAAAGTCGCCGTGTGCTGCATTTTTTTACCATGAAACTATTTGTGCAATTGAGGAAATCATTCAGAAAACTGCTCCGTACTACCCATAATATGGTACAAATGTCAGGCTATGTGCCGACAATCCATGGAAAATTAGGGTAAATTATCCCTAATTTATTTCCAACGTCACTAGAAAGCTAATGAAACTAAGAAGGATAATTTGGCCGGATTACCCCAAGCTTTGGGGCAATTCGGCCTAATTAGGAAAGGAGGTGTTTCCTGATGAAGACCGTCAAGTAACGGTCCCAAGTCAGAGGAGAGCACCAGTTTCTCGTCAGATGATGCCTGCAGACAGTTGGTGAACGCTTTGTGCATTGTCCCCCGTGCATGCAGATCATCAAAAACCAATATTGCTGGTGACCCCCCGTTCCAAGCCATCCACCCCACCATGGCACCAATCAATTCCGCGTGTGATTGCGCGAAATTCCCAGAAACGATCTTCAGGAAAGAGTTGGCGAAGCGGTGTTGCAGGGGACGGGAAACGCAATCGCAATCAACGGTCTGGGAGTGTATCAAAATGTGGAATGTATCGATCTCTGCACGGGTGTGCCAGGCGCCGAGCACACGGAACACATCCCGGCACTCCAAGAATTCGACCAAGATTGTGAACCAACTGGTCTTCCACAGTTCTGAGCCTTCTCCCGGCTCCGACACCACGGAGGAAGCTGGCAGGACACTTCCCACACTGGCAGACTGGACAACTGGGCGAGCTAATACGTGGTCCCGGAGAGTCGCGGTGGTGCATGAAGAAAGGAAGAACTGCGGAGCTGTGGAAATCGCTCCAAGTGTCGCCTCATCGAAAGTAGCGAATGAGTTGCACGACGTCCAGATCGCGTATAACGCGCTGTCCGTGAGGCTTCCACGGGGATCAACAAGAGCCTTGGTCAGAAGAGCCCCCATAAATCTTGGGTCGCATTGTGCGAACATGCGCGGAGATTTCTGGGGTTCTGTGACGATGGGCCGTATATATGATTAGGGAGCGCAAGAATGGGGCGTCCAGACATGCTGGTTCCATCTGAAGCAAATGCAGTATAGTGTCAACACCGATGTCGATAGGGTGGACTCTCGAATATTGCATTAGCATTGCTTGATGGCTATCGATGAGGGTGATGAAGGCGCCTTTCAGTTTGATTTGAGCTGCGGTGTTTAACCGGCCTGAAACAGGCTGGATCATCGCATATGTGGCCTCAAATTCGTAGGGCATGTCATCAAGGTCGGCCGAGTTGCAGAGATACTCCGTGAGGATATCGTACGCAGAATCATTGAATGATTGGAGCGCGGCGGGTATCATTGTCGGAGTATCAAGCGGGGGGAGAAGTGAGAGAGCGTCGCTGAACTGTGTGTAACCAAGTTGTTCGGCTCGATGCTGAACCATTTGAAGGAGGACGCGGGAATCCTCGTGAGTGGTTGCTGTTGTGATGCTCTCCAATGAATGGGAAGCATCACGGATGAGGGAGGAGAGCGAAATAAAGCCGCTCCATCGAACAAGGGCGTAGGCAGATATTAAGTGTTGCTTAACTGCCGTAGTCTGGTTAATCAACCTCAGGTGAGAGGCCAACAGTGCATGATCAAATAACAGGAAAGTCTTGCAGGCCGAAACATTCGACACCGAGAAATACGCGATAGCCCAGAGTGCCTCGAGACAGGAAATTTGACGCCGCATTTGATGTTCGGGAGAAAGAGTGCTGCTATCACAGCCATGCAAGAGGCCTTCAATGCGGGAGACCAGTTGCAAGTCGCGGGTTTCCAACAGCATATTGATCATGTTGTCGTATACTCTGCGTCTTCCATTATAACCCCATACGAGACCTGGAAGCGCTTTCACAAATGGTTCCAGCTCGGCATCATCCGTCAATGACCTTACAGTCCACACCATGGCGCGCCCGTCTCGCCCATCCTGCTTGCTTGATTTTGCCATGGCATCATGGATCATTATCTCGACCATCGTCGGGAGGCCTTTGCTCGCCGTCATGAAATTGCCCGATGCAACCATATATTCCTCGTCCTGTGATGGTATCGTGCCGGATGGCAATGAAGCGTAAAGACGGCGAAGGAATGCCCAGGCCATATTCGATAGGGGGGGTCCGATATGGGGAGTCCGACGAAAACATGGGCAGCACAGTCAAGTACCCGTAGGCGGCTGAAATCAAAGCAAGCAGTGCAACCGCTAGGGCCATCAGTGCGGTATTAATGGGGTACAGGAATGCGATGAGGCCGGCGAAGAAGAGCAGCAGGGAGATGTGCAGAAGGAGGGGGATAAACTGAACCAATGTGTGCATGCCGAATCTCTGGATACCAAAATAAAGATAAGCGAAGATGCGAGCGCGTGTTATGGGCGAGGGCCGCATTGATGTGCTCTGAATAAAATCCCTTGACCACTGGTCCACGAGTGTCACAATGAGAGCGCATGAAAGGCTGAACCCGAGACTCAAGAACCACAGGGCGTTGCAGGCAAGGGAAGCGGAGGTAGGACCAGCCGCTATTAATGGTGATACATCCACAGAGGGTACACTGGGGCCACCTTCTAGTTGGCGGGAGAGATTTGCGCTAGAATCGCGATTGTAATTGTTCCTTGATCTGGTGTCAAAGTCTTGTAACTCTCGACCAGGAAAGCTGTGAGGCTCGCCGAGAACAGACCCGCCTGCAATGTATGGTCAGAGCTGGACAGTAGTTTTATTTTATTTCATTCAGGTTATCACGCACAAAAATGAGTAATCCTTCCATGTCAGACTTCCAGCCCTCTACCAGCGCCTTGTCATACCTCTCGGCTTCAGAGATGTAGACTGCCCAGAGTTGAGCGCTGGCAGATTCATCACGATCTGCAGAGAGAAGAGCCGCCAATCAGAGTAGGAACTACTGAAGGTAGATTGCACGAACCGGGGGAGTCGAAGGCGGGAGGGCTGAGACCCCCCGAACGAGTTATATGCTCGGACTTACAAAGGACACCGATGTACGCGGTACATCGGTGTTCATTCAGTGATGATCAATGTGATCAGCTGAACATTCAGATTAGATAGTGGAGATCAGTGATCGTCCTAAAATGTTTGCCCCTATTCAGTGAATTTCACTGAACACATCCCTACATGTTCAGTGGGGTTCAGTGTACCTCCAAGTACAAAATCAAATAGCTGGAATTATACAGCCCGCACATGACCAGTGACTTCTGACAAGCTCCGGTGTACTCCGATCTTTTTCACTTTCACTATGCCTCCTCGCATCGATCCCAACGCTCTCCCCGCTGTTGAACAGATTAAGGGGGGATCAGTTAGTACCCTCAAAAAAGCCGAGCTTTTTTCCATTGCCAAAGAGCTCAAGCTCCCGCTTCCTGATGACCCGAAGGACATTGTCGGGAAGGTCCTCAAAGCCAAAGTTTCTACAGCTCTCAAGAGTCCTCAATTTGCGAACGACCCACGCTTCCAAAAATTCAAGTCTTATCGTCCTCAACCCACAGGCGGAGCCGCTATCAAGAACAGTGCAGACAAGGACAAGCTGGACCTTGCTGCGAGTCAGAAACAGGATGTTGCGCCGTCAGGGTGTGTCTTGTAACCTCTGTCGCACCCTTGGTTTAACATTGTACCAAGGCGCCCACGGGAAACTGTTGCAGAAAGCTGTGAAGTCGGACCCAGCCCCTCAGTTCAGACTCCTTGGTGTCACCAAGCCAGACACAGGCACCGACCATGTGGACACTGCCAGCGGTGAGGAGCTAATATTTTATTAAACTGGGCCAAGCTTACACTATTATCTCTAGAATCTTCGCTCTCACCCGTTCCGAGTCTCTCCTCGGATGAGAAAGACCAGCCCAACAAGCCTTTGAGCCAGGCTGCTGTCAACCCCCCTTGCATCCTATGCCTTGATGCAGAAAGATGAGGTTGAATACGGTCTTCCAAGTGCGTGATTTATTATTCATGCGTTGCTTTGTGAATTAAATGTTTTTAGTTTCGGTCAAGTTTCAGGGAGTGGATTCCCAAACTGTGTGGATCAGTCCTTTCAGTATCCCAGTGTTTAAGGCAGAGGATGGAACATTTTCGACGTCTTTGAAAAAGCTTCTCCCACTTGCTCTGACGCAGATAAGCCCTGTCAAAGGTAAATTTCGTAGATTTCTTGGTTATACTTCTCACTCTGACGGGAATGTGGCAAGGCGATCGTTACACCAAGATAAGTGTTGCTTTGGACAGAGGCGGCACCCTCATTCTTGGAACCACTCACGACTTCCGGAACGGGAATTTTCCCGACTTCTTGGCGCTTGCAGAGGCTGACTACTGCCAACTTCATCGTGAGCCAAAGAAACTGCATTGTCATTTTCTCTTGAGGCCGGGGAAGCCTCCGAGTGTCGATCTGGTACTTACCATTCATTCATCTCTGTTCCAAATGATTAACGCCCATATTCCTAGGGGCTCTCGAGCAAGATCAAGCCCCTCGAGCTCGCTAGGAGTCGGCCCAAGGCCACAGCACCAACTAAGAGAAAGCGCCATGTGCCAGGCGTTGACTCCGACCAGGAGCACGATTGGGCAGACAATGAGAACGACAAATCATTCTTGGACTTTATGAATGAGTTTCTTGGCGGTCGTCAAGGCGGTTATCCTCAGGGTGACGAGGTTGGGACAAGGTTGGAGCGCTGGAATTTTTGAATATCTACGGTGAAATTCAGTGAACATCTTCAGCAAGTACACCGAATCTCGATGAAATTCAGTGAACATTCTCAGAAAGTGCACCGAACTTTGGTGAAATTCGTCGAACGTCCTTGATGAGTACGCCGAGCTTCAGTGACCTTCTCAGCCAAAGCCACTGAAATTTGGTGACCTTTCAGGTGGTTTCCACTAGTGTTCAGTGTACTTCTCGGATATTTCATTATTTTTCAAGCAACGTACACCGCCAAAGTGTTCAGATGTCGCCACCACCTGATTGGGTCAGATAGAGGCCGGCTGTCAGCAAAGCTGGTTCCAGCTGCCGATGTTCTGGCCACTACCTGTGGAGCTCACCTCATAACCAGCTCAGCTGCAGCTGGCTGCTACCTGGACAGACAGATGTTTCATACGTTTACAAATCAGCTGGTGGGACTTAGAATTGTATACACATATATTGGACCACTTTCAAAATCAAGTTTACATTGGACGGTTTGCGGCACATCTCAGAACGAGTATACAAGTGGTGAAGTAGTCACTTCAGCTATGAAAAGATCTTTCGAGTCCGTGTGGTTTATGATCTGGTGTACACGTGTGCAGGTAAATTTTGACAGCAAAGCTAGAGTGTTGTGGATGCTCTAGCTATTTTCAAGAACGCTCGAGATTACTGAAGTTTAGCGAAATATCGAAGGCGGCGGTGAAGAGAAAGTGCCAGGTCCTTTCCAACTCCGCTCCATCAATCGCGTGATCGACGGATGTTGGTTGATTGATGCCACGTCGCATGTCTCTTCCCGCCTTCATCTCGTCCCAACTCACCCTTCCCTCGGGCGATCTAAAGTCTTTCACATTTCGCAAGATATCTTCGAGTCTTCAAATTCTCAAGGCCCTCAGTCCTCAAGCCGTCCAAGGCCTCAAGCCGCCAGACACTCAAGAGCTCGCAAGATTCCCAAGTGCTGGGCTGTCCATAGCAAGTGTCCCCGTCTATCAAGCACCCCAAGTATCTGCATAGTAGTGTCGCCGTGCCACCGCCAGAAGATCTCATCATCCCCTCAATGCTTGTCTCTCGTCAAGTTTGCAGTCGTCAATCCCATGTTTGCGTCAGCCTCTATCGGGTCAAATTCTCCCTTCTGCACGACCCTGCCTCCCCTGCACGGCACCCGTGCCGTCCCTACCTTCGGACCCACCAACACAGAATACAATTTTCACAAGCAGTGGGAGGGAGCACGTTTGATGCGCGGGTGGGATGTGTGACAGGCCTGGAGGTATGTTCCTCCGTTATTTTATTTTATTTTTTCACTTGCCAACATTTGCTCCGCAGCGTGAACCTCGCCGTCTATACCAATGCCTGTCCATGGTGCAATCGCTAAGTGCTGCGCCACATGAGCGAGAAGTGTTTTGCGGATGCCGTGCCGGCGGTGTACGTCTTTTTGTTAATTATTTCAATACATGCTTTCGTTGTCTTCGTGCAGTGTGCATATGTGGGAGAACAAATTTAAATGAACAATGTGTATTGATAATGGCTGGCTGAAATGTTGTATGTTCGCTAGCCATACTGACAGCTGGATCCCAGGCCAACTGGGTCCAGTGTGGACCCATTCAAGATGTCAGCTGGTGGCCAGTGTTAGGCTGGCTGGCGGCCAGCTGTTTCGGTCATGCGTTCGGCATGTCGCGCACACCTGATGGCCACATGTCGACCCAATGGCGGTGTAGAACAATTTTAAACATTGAAAATATTAGATGAGGTTTCAGTGAACACCACTGAACACCACACCCATGTTCAGTGACCTTCATCGGACGTCTGGCCTCCTGATATATATCACTGAACATGGGTGTGGGGTTCAGTGAACGTCGGTGAAAATGGCGCTCTTGGCCGATGAAGTCCAGTGACACGGACCGGCTTTGCCGGTCCGCGCATAATACACCTGTTCGGTGGGACGCATCGTGGTCGAAAACAGCGCCTGACAAGTTGCTTACGGAAGCTTAGGTAATTCCGGTAAGCAGAGTAGTAGCCGAGGCCGAGTCTCCGAGCGGACAGGTAACTTTGAACAAGTAGAGTTTTCATAAATTAACCGTTCTATTAAAGATTTACTGCCCGTTGGGGGGTGTTTGGTTCTATCCCCTTGGAGCCTGCTCCATTTCGCTCTCTCTGCCCTGCTGCTCGAAACTTTACAGGTCAGCGTCGTTAACTGTCTTCCCCATCAACTTCCTAATGCTGTACTACTGCTGTGTTGCCGTTCACACGCGGCCTGGCTGACGGGATCTTTGGCGATAAAAATGAACTGCGCCGTTCATTTCCCACCGGCTCGGGATGACGACGGCCTGCGGCAGATTGTTGCCACAAAAATCTTAAACTGCGGCCAAGGTAGGGTCATCCAGATCGTGATCTGCAGCAAATGTCCAGAGGACAAGTTACACGGTGGAGAAGACATACCGGCGTTCCAGACCCATACATTCTGGCGCGCCGGTGAGCCGCTAGATTTTCCAAATTCTATTAAGCATAAGACGCGTACCTCGAAATAGCCGGACCCAGTCTTCGTGATGTGGAAACCGAGGAACGCAGATGCACACTTGGACAGATCTTGGGAGCTCGTGGGGCAGTTCGCCGTGTTGATGTTGGTCCCCTTTCCGAACATAAGCCAAGGAGCCTCTGATCGAAGAGCGGCACTTACAATCGCGCCTCCAAGCCTGATGTGAACCTCCCATAGTCCAGCTGCACCATTCGAACTCTGGTCAATGTTCCACTCGATACCGATCGCTCCCGCAGATCCACCGACGGTGGAAATCACGATATCGCTGATTTCCACGGCACCCTTGTCGCCAGGTTTGCCGACCTGAAGGTGTAGGTCAGTCCGATGGAACTAGTAAAGCATATTCGACATTCGTGTGGACCTTTAGAACTGGTCTCGGACCCCCCCTGGTTCGCGAAATTGGGGCCTGCTCCAAGGATCGTGGAAAACATCTCTCCGAGGATGATGGTTCCAGGCGGAACCACGATCGTATCTTTGACGAGGTAGGTTCCCGCATCGAAGTCTGAAGGCCAAATGTCAATGGCGCCCGTCTAGAGGACGGCAAAGCCGTACATAGAATTCCACAGCCAGCGTACTAAGAGATGAGTGTTTCAATTCAGGAAAAAGATATCACGGGTGAGTACGGAAGAATCATGGCTACAGAGATTACCCTCGAAAAATGTGACGTGCATCTTTCAGAGTCGGAATTCAAAGAGATGGATAAGGAACTAACAGTCGAAGATCTGGGGGGATGCGCTCAAACTTTCAAACAATGGTAAAGCCCCAGGTATCGATGGACTACCGTATGAATTCTACAAAATTTTGGACCTATTATTTTGCCAGTCAAAAGATAACGGCCAACAGACATTTGATATAATGGGCTTCTTAAAGGAACTTTACGAAGATATTGAAATATTCGGCATAGCTGAAAGCTTAAAATTCAACACCGGATGGATGTGCCCTATCTTTAAAAAGGGAGATAAAACATTGATAAGCAATTACCGACCGGTGACACTTCTAAACTGCGATTATAAACTAATGACAAGGACATACTCGTTACGATTGATGAAAGTGGCTCCATCACTGGTACACCCAAACCAGGCAGGATTCATGAAAGGACGGAGGATAGAGGACCAAGTAAAGCTCGCAAAATTCCTGTTGAACTATGCAGAAGTAGCAGAAGAGGACAGAGTTATTATAGCCCTAGACCAGGAGAAGGCCTATGATAGAATCAATCACACATACCTACTGCACGTTCTTGAACACATGCGCTTCCCGCCGAAATTTTGCAACACAATCAAGACCTTCTACACTAATGCAGAGACCAGGGTAATGATCAATGGGGAGCTAAGCGAACCCTTTATAGTGACTCGAGGGGTCAGGCAAGGTGATCCTCTCTCGTGCCTATTGTTCAACCTAGCTATTGAACCCCTCGCCTGTTTGATACGCAAATCCGAGCTCAAACGAATCAAAATTCCTGAAACAGACCAAGATCTAGTTATCTCATTATTTGCAGATGACACGACGATATATCTATCGTCTAAAAACTCGCTGGAGGCGCTCTGGAAAAATTTGCGCCTATGGTGTACAGCATCAACAGCGAAATTCAATGAACATAAAACAGTGATACTCCCTTTTGGCAGAACCACCTACAGGGCCATGGTAGCTAACGAGAGACGAATAAATAAAGAGACCGGCATTGACCCAATTGCTGATAATATCCAAATAATCGCAGATGGCCAAACCTGCCGGCTGCTTGGGGCCTGGAAAGGAAATAAAGCACCATACATTACACCATGGCCTTCAGTGCTTGAGAAAATTGAAAATGACCTTGACTGATGGAAACTAACAGTACCTAGTCTCGAGGGAAAGTGCCACATTATAAACATGGCCATCGGCGGCAGAACCCAATACTTGACACGAGTCCAGGGCATGCCGAAAGACATTGAAGACACGTTGATCAAGACAGAACAAGCCTTTGGGATGGCAAGAAGGCCCGAATAGCACATGAATTTATGACTCTCAATATTGCCGAGGGGGGGTAAACAAATCTTAGATATAAGTAGCCGAAATGAAGCCATTGACCTGTGGAATCTACAGTCATACTTAGTGCAAGGTACAAGCGTGCATCATGGTGCTATTTTGTGGACTACATCCTGAAAAATTACTTGGAGAACAGTTATTTAAATTTCCGACCAGGTTAAATCCTGAATATCTTCGCACAAGGCATTGACGTCCCTATCTCAAAGAAAACTCCTCTCCCGGAAGACATCAAACGGATGATCCTGGCAGCACGTAAGTACAATCTGAAGTTCATGAGGTTATCAATTAGCAAGGACATAAAATTGGGGATGTCAATTTGGAAACACCCTGCCGTCAACAAGGGGGAACACCGACGAGCGTGCCGACGGGACTCTGCAACATGTCTCCGGTTGAATCATGAAGTACGCAAAGTTGAAGAGGCCCTGGTTATGGCAACTCGAACAACTCTCACCCCGAGAAAACCTCATCAAGTGAATCCATCAGGAATAGGTCGCAAGAACTGTGGCTGCTTACTATGCTATCGTGACCGTACACAGCTTGGTTGTGAGAATCCTGGAGCGTGCATTGAGACGGCCAAGATGTTGATAAACAGCATTAGGGTCGTTCACAGTAGCCTTTTTGGTGCCCTTTTTGCTCCCTTTTTGCGCCCTTTTTTGCTCCCTTTTTGCTCCCTTTTGCACGTTTGGTAGATAGTGAGCCATAGAATCCAGAAAAATTTACCCCAGTCCTTTTTGAACATTCGAGTTGGTATTTGACCTTTGAGGAACAATAGGAGCACTCCGGCTGCATGAAATGGAAAAAAGGAGGAAAAAGGGTGCGAAAAAGGGTGGAAAAAGGGAGCTCCAGACCGGGGCGTTCACAGTTGCCCTTTTTTGCGCCCTTTTTTACGCCCTTTTTTTTTCATTTCCCTCAGAATTGCATGTAAGACCCCGTTTTTTGTGGTGTTCTACCCTTTTTGTACTTCTAATTGAAAAAGGGAAAAAAAACCGGGCAAAAAACGAAGAGAATGACAAAAAGGGCGAAAAAGGGCGGGAAAAAGGGCGAGAAAAAGGGCAACTGTGAACGACCCTATTCTCCCCAAATGGAATCCAACGGCCATCAACCCTGATCTATCTGAAGAACTCGCGTTGACAGACGATGAACACGAAGGAAACAACCTTCCCATTGAAGAAGACAGAACTTTTGTTTTTGATCCAAATTTGACTTTGAGTGAGATGGCAAAGGGATATAGAATTTTTGCGAGTGAGGAATCACTTAACGAGGTCCCCGTTAGAAGATATAAAATTCTGGGCCATGAACAAGAATTCAAAACAATATTTGTACATGCACGCGTACTCAACCCAGGGCACTTTGATCCACGGATTGAAGTCTGGATCAAGACCATCTTTAACTCCAAGCAGGAGAATGAGAAACTCTCCATTACCTTCGACAGGCCAGAGATACCACTGTCAATTTCATCGGCGCTGCTGGGAGGCCTTCTGTTTGTCCTCCAAAATACATCAAGAAACATACCTCTCCTCATATGCTCCTCCAAACTACTGACACGAACATTGGTTAAAGAAAGGGAACTTTCAGAAAATGACATTTTAGACCCAAAATTCCCCCTCATCAAAGCGGTAGTAGCAATGTTGAAAGAGAGAGTCGCTAGGGTTCAATTCAAGAAGGTTTCCGACAACCCTGCAAAATTCCTAACCAATATTCCGAACATTCCGATCAAAATTGACACGGAAATAGACATAATGTTTGAATCCCCGGAGATGCTCTTGTCGCCGGGCTCTCAAAGAAAGTTTAGCAAAATTATACGGAAGCTGCAACCGAGATCTCAGTGAAAATCCACATTTATCAATGTTGATTGCACCCGATGTGCAGTTCAAGAAGCATCCAAGTACACACCAGACAAAATGATCTGGAGGTCGATTCGGTCAGTAACATTGCAACGGCTGACACGGGAATTTTTCTGGAAATGCATACACAACACTTTTAGAGTAGGTGATTTCTAGTTGAATATCAACTCATTAGAAATACATGGACAGTGTCATGTCTGTAAGGTACCTGAAACATTGGAACACATGGCGCTGGACTGCAAAGCACCTGGCGAAAAGATTATCTGGGACCTTACACAACGACTCTGGTCGAAGAAATACACTCAGTGGCCCGATCTGAGCTGGGGCCTGATTCTGGGCTGTAACCTCGTGAAGTTTAAATCTGACAAAGGCAGGGTTGTCCCAGAAAAGGGACGACTCTTTGCTATTCTCATGTCAGCGGCATGGCATCTGATATGGAACTTACGGCGAACCCGAGTACTTGAGAACCCAGACATTATATATACTGATACTGAAATCCACAGTTGATGGCTGAAAACTATTAATGGTGCCTTAAGACGAGATTGATTGCTGACAGATAAAATAGAATTTGGCCCTCTCGCTCTGAATAAACAACTAGTGTTGAATACATGGAGTGGCCTACTGATGGATGAGGACTCACTGTCGGATGATTGGACAAATGAGGGGGTTTTAGTGGGTATGTGGTCAATGACTGATAGACATGGGATAGGATAAGAAACTAGCCAGAGTCCCACACTGGTTAAAATATGTGTGTAACGGTATTTCCTCCTGAGCAAAACTTCCCCGGCAATGACTGGTCCAATACCAGCAATACAAGTGGATGAGCTTGGAATGCTTCTGCAGACTAAGTTTCATTATCCCAAACGTTCCAAAAAAAAAAAAAAAAAAGATGAGTGTTGATCAGGCATCGGTGAGACAGTCGGTCGCAAACCCACTTGCTGCAGAAATGAACGCATTAGTCGCGGCCGAGTCGTCTGTGACTCCGTCGCCTTTCGCGCCGCCCACACCTATGACCGAGATGAACTCTATATTGCAGTTGACCTGATTATTTTCCGACCAAATGAGGGATGAGAAGAAAAAACTGGTGGTCAGAGGTCCAGTTATTGTACTGACTCGAGAAATAGTTGCCGGTTGTCAAGTCGACCAGGGCGGATGGACGTGCGATAGTATCAGTCAAAAAGCCGCATGTGTATGTGCCACCAAAGGAACCTGCAGTTTATTACTAATCAGGACACGAGTACACAGGGCGCAAGTAACGCTCACCCTGATAAGTATTCACAATGGCCCTCCGGGCACCCCTGGTACCAATGACACTGAGGTGTACCTGACATCTAGTGATGTTTTGGCTTGGCTTGGCTTGGAAGCCCCGGCTTTGGCTTGGCTTGGGCGGGCTTTGGCTTACTGGTCCTCAAGCCAAAGCCAAAGCCGTCGGGGAGGGCTTGGCTTGGCTTGGCTTTGGCTCAAGCCGGGGCTTGAACCGTATATTCTTACCATGGACAGTATACTACAAAAAGCGGGAAACTGGCATGCCCGTGCATTTGTATGTCATTTGAGGCTACCTGAGGTATGCTAGATATTTTTTATTCACTCTGAATGAACAGCCACCAAGCATGTCATGAGGCATGACAATAAGCCACAGGACATTAAAGCCACCTCCCACTACCATTGATCACAAATCTAGGTGAGAATCAACTCAAGTTCAAAACTGGATCTCAAATTCAACCACAATTACCCTCAACAACTGCCTGAAAGGCTATTCTGACAGGGGCCCTCAAAGCCACGGCTTAAGCCCTTGGCTTTGGCTTTGGACACCCTAAGCCAAAGCCAAAGCTGTCCCAAAGCCAAGGATTTGGCTTGGCTTGGCTTCGTGGCTTGAAGCCAAGCCATGAACATCACTAAGTGAGATAAAACAATGAAGTCTTCCCTCTCTCAAGATCACTCGCTGGCAGGAGGAGAGTCAGGAGACGAAGAGAAAGCCGAAGGAAATGAATGAGTGAGAGTCTGACCCTGGCCGATTGGAAACAGATTCAGAGGTCCGGCAGATCTGGGGAGGGGGGGAGATCTGGTGCAGGGACGTCGTTTTCTTCAAGAAAATGATATGAGGATCGAGGGGTGAGCAATTACGTAATCAGTGAGGATGGATTCTTCAGCAATGACGTACGGATTAATGCGTGCATGTTCAAGTTGTCCATGGGATCGAAAATGATAGACGTTTTCGATGTAAAGCAAAGTACAGATGGTTTTTACTGGTGGTAAAGCACGAACCTTAATCCCTAGTGCACGAGGCTGAGTTGACGATGGGAGTAGCGATTTTTGACCGAAGAAGGCGGCGATGATGAAAGCAAGTAAGAGCCGACGGCCCGATTGATGATCGCCTTCAGCAATCAATTTTCTTTTGCTTGGCCCCAAGCCATACCAAAGAACTTGGACTGGTACGGTCGCTGACATTTATCTCGGTGGCGCCTGATCTCGCTCTTGAACACCGTCACTAACGGCAGTGTCCGACAAGCCCATGCTGACGAGCCCGAGGGGCTTTTCATCGCATTCATTGCAGGAAGGATGGCAAACCTTGAGGCTGACGCCACCTCCTCCCACTGGCACCTCGGTCTCCACCCCACCAACGCGCACGGGCAAGAAATGACGCTACAGTACTGCACCCGGTGCCGGTGCAAGTACAGACTACTCACTCGTCGAGTGGCGCGCCCATGTCCGTTTCTCGTCTACCACATCGCAATTGCAACTCCTTTCCCCAGCGCTTGCTGAATCGAATCCGCATACACTGGAACTTGAGGGTTCCCCGGGTCTGAGCCTGGGGCTGGTGCAGGTGAGCTAACCTTCTGCGCTCCTGAGTACAATGGTATCCTGTCAGCTTTCATGCCCGCGCATTCTCAAGCCCTAGTGCAAGACGTTGTAGGAGTGCTGGCAGCACTTCCCATTCGAGCTGTCTGTCAGTAGTCAGTAGTACATCATCATATCCTGTCTTCTACTATCATGCTATATTAGCTCTGGTTCGCTCTGCAGACCCCCTGGCCCCTTCTATTTGGTGATTGGAGTGGATTCGCTCTTCTCCTCTGCGACTGTCAAGACTCTTCTTGGTGAGACACCGTCTTCACCGACAAGACACTGTTATGGCATGAGAAAATTTGCACCGGGACTTCCGTCTGCAAGACCTGTGGCCATGGCGATGTATTATGGCTATGACGACTACAACCCCGACTACTACAAGCCCCCAGAGCAGCTTTATGACCCAGAACCCGTCTATTATGAGCCCGAGCCCATTTATGACAATTCTCAGGCTATCTACAAGGACGAGGCGTTTCCCGGTGACCAGGGCTACGACAGCGCACAGGGAGTGGACATCTACGAGGGCTCCGACAATGGGGCCACTGCCAACATCCCCTTGTACAACGAGGAGATCATGGAGGAGGAATTTTGCGAGGCAGGAGAAGTAGGGACGGATTTAGAGCAGGAACAATGGGACGGTGGACGGTATGTGCTCCATAGTCATTTGGAGTATGTTGATGAGTGGGAGCCTGCATATACTGTGGAGAGCATTGAGGCGCCGCTTGGGTGCGACCTGGCTCACGCGACCGAAGCTGAGGTGGATAGGGCGGCTTGGGAGTGCGTTTTTGCATGGGGGCCCTCTAGCAGATGAGTCCCCCGACATATGGTATGATGCTATGGATGCGTGGCACTGGCGCATTGCTGCCAGGCGTGACACAGAGGTATCTGCGTGTTCAGAGGATGATGTCGATGTGCAAGCACCCCCCGTGCATGCCTCCTGGGTCACTGCGAAACTTGCCGAGCTACAGGATGCTCTCCAGCATGGAGAGATCGGGTCCGAACAGTACGTACAAGAACATGCCGACTGGTTGGCAGACGAGCTCGAGGACCAGCGCCTGCAGGCAGCTGGCTATGTCTGGGATGAAGAATGTGCCGATTATTGGCAACCGGTACATGGGTGGGGCGCCGACAATGACAATGAGGAGCTGACAGACAAGCTCCCGCTGCCGTCCGGCTCTCCTGTAATGTCTGACCCTGCCACAGACATTGAGCAGCTTTCCCCACTACCCTACACCCCCCTTGAACTCTACGAGCCTGCTAGCCTCGAGTCGGATGTTTACGAGCCCTCCTGCATCGCGTGCACACCACTATCTCGCGTCGAGGCACACCCTTTCACATTCACTACCTTGCCGCGCTCTGTGCATCGCAAACCCGCCCCAATTCGTTATGCTTTGCCCTACACAACATATGCGCCTCGCGTTCGGTTGCAGCCTGCAAAACACCCTACCCAACAGTGGTGCGATTACAAGAGCTTGTCGGCGAAACCGGCATCGAAAAATCGACGCTATCCTAGACGCCCCACATGCTCCTGCCCCGATTTAAAAACGGGAGCCGCCCCCGCGCCTCGAGACGGCCTCAAAACCGGCCCTGCAGGACCAGGGCAAGCCTCCCGATCCCCCCACGACGAAGATGACGAAGGCAGCGGTAGCATGTGGTGCAACCGCCGATTCACTGCCTCCTGCTGAGCCTGTTCCACCTGACATCCCCTCGTCGAGTTCTCTCACTACTCCATCATCACTCAGATCCAGCACTGAGCCTGCACATTCCTCAAAAACACTATCCATTGTGACCGTGCACGCAGAGACACTCCCTGTCCCTCCTGATACATTCCATACTCACCCCTCCACTGCCCTCTCCGCCGAACGTCGACGCAATGCCCTTCGCTGACTTGCCAAAAGAGGCAAGAGCTGAGATGCGCGCGGGGTCGCATGACGTTGTTTAGAGGGGGGCAGGGTGGCCCTCTTGGGCTTCATCAAAGGATTCTATGAAGTCCCATTCTTTCTCTCATTTCCTACCAGATCATCCCTCGACTCATACCCTATATTTTGATTTTACTCTACATCTTCTCTCTCTCATGCTTCATAAGTATGCATCATGCGCTTATTAGATTTAGATCTTCGTTTGCTACATTTCTCTACCTATGCTCTCATGGTCTCTTTTTTGATAGATCTACCTTATTTTCTTTTAGTATTCTTCGACTTTACTGCTTTTTTTTTACCTACCTTTTAGTTAGTTTTCGAGTCTTAGGACGTCCGAGGCCAGCCGTCACTTGGAGGGGGGTGCCTGTGGGAGTGCTGGCAGCACTTCCCATTCGAGCTGTCTGTCAGTAGGCAGTAGTACATCATCATATCCTGTCTTCTACTATCATGCTATATTAGCTCTGGTTTGCTCTGCAGACCCCCTGGCCCCTTCCAACGTGGACGCTGTCGCACGCCTCGTCGCCTGAGAGGGACGAGGATGAGGACAGCGCTGCAACGGATCTGGACGGGCTGCCCTGCGCGCGGCTGACGGCGACGGGGATGGGGATGGGGATGGGCGGGACCCGGAGTCAGAGCTGGTAGTTGGCGGTTGTCGAATTCATGGACGAGTGGGAAGGGGTATTCACCGACCGTGGTGCGTCTTTTCTTTCGTTTTCTCTTTTTCTTTTTCGTCCATTCGCATTCCATTTCCCCTCGCGCGCCATGCACCATGCGCCATGGCCCTCCCTCTCTCTCTCCACGTTGGGGAATCCACCTCCTTCGTTTCCTCCTCTCTCCTTCCGAAAACATTCGTATCTATCTGCTCCCTTTCTCTCCGTTCTTCTCAATCTACAATCCATCCTCGCTCTTGTCGCTCCTTCGCGAGTTCGCGCCTACAATACTATCCCACATACGGTGTACTTCTTCGCCCTCTCCCTCGCCACTCGCTACGCCCCGCATCGCGCATCATGAACCTCCCTTTGTTGCCTCGTTCCCACCTCCCTTCGTTCCCTCCACATCCCCGTCGCATCCGCACATCATATCTGACGTCTCTCTCGGCGCTTTTACATCTCGCATGTGACCAATTCTTCACGGAAATTGCTTCCGCCAGCATCCCATTCCCAAACCCAAAAACGCATCCCTTCTGCCCGCGTCCCGTTCTGCCGAAGTCCAAATCGAGCGCGACCTACTCCATACTCGCGTCTCCACGGCCTTCCGCCTCGCCTGCTACGTTCGCGGGTGTGCACGCGCCACCTCACCCTCGCCTGGAAGGGGGAGGAGTTTGGCGAGTTCACGACTCAACTGGTCTTGCATCGCTTTTTATCCTGCTCCCGGGGCAGGAAGTGCACAGATGCAGGTAACCTAGCGTGGAGCAGTGCCGTCTCGCTATGTCCATATTTCCCCATAATCTGCCTCCCCTGCAACATGTGCCCTCATTCAAAAAAGCCTCGCACGGAATGGTTCAATTCATTCTTGCTAAATTCCTCTTCATGATTACGCACCAGTGGGGAGTCGAACCTCCGTTCTGCTTGAATGCGTCGTTGACAAAACAGAACTGCCGTGTGTCTCGGACACGACCGGTGCATCTTCTCTCCGTCTTCACGCTTCAATTTATTGGAGTTTATTTAAGAAACTTGGCGACAGAATCAAATGAACAAAAAAGGAACACAAGCCCCGACAGCGAGCCGAACCCCAGCTGTCCCTGATACCACCGATTAGTCAATCAACATAATGGCAGCTGACCTGCGTGTTTCCTTTTTTCTTTGCGTCTCGTTTTGTTGTTTCCGTTTATCTCTGACAAACAGAGTTTCGCGCAACAATAAATAAATAAAACCCCCAAAGCGGAGGATCATTCGGTGTGCGTGCACTAGCGTGGCGTCGATGACATGTCGGACATATTCCGTACACGACAGGTGAACTCTCATTCTCTGCACCTTATTTTATATTCTTGCGCCCTCGGGACCTGCCGACTTCACTGTCTCGAGATGTCTCTATGCGCCATCCGTCCTTCGACTCAGCGTTTCCGAGCGCAACCGTCTGCAAATTCACTTATTGACGGAAGTTGGGACCTGGACGACATGTTGAATAATGGAAAGGCAGGTTTGCATCCTGAATTCAAAGAGTGAAAAGCTTAGTCCCGTAAGAACAGGATAGTGGTGCGTACCGGATACCACCGGTGCGTTTCCAGTAAAGTCAAAGTCCTAATAACCCCTCCGTGGACGGCTCAAGGTATGGGTTATGAGGGGATATGAGTTACCACAAAGGTCAATTTTTTATCGCCAATTCAAGCTCTATAGCTATGTACAACTACTCGCTGGTTCTCTGCGGCTATTCTGTTGAAGTAATCGGTCATTTGAGTGACCCTCATGGCTTTCATGTCATCCAGGCGCGTCTGGCGCCCAAATCTGGCCAGGATGGCCTCGAGCTGGCGCGCAAACATGTCATTGCGAGGCGAGATATACTCCCGAAGGGTGGACACCGCCTCCAGAGCTTGTCAATGCGACGACCTGGGCACCTGGGCCACCGAGCCGTCATTGTCGCCGCTATTGATTTCCAGCATTTGCTTGTCCGCACCTCTCTTTCACGGCATCACAAATCTCCTGCTCGGCCAGCATCACGAGCTTAAGCTTTATTGTGGATAGTATCCTTGAGGACCAGGGTGGCCTCGGGTTCGTGATTCAGGACAGATTCATGCTTTCCCAGGCATCTTGCCAAGGGAGTGCACCGTATAATTACGAGTACCTGCCATGCCCTGCAGTGGCCACACCCCCCAAGTATGTATATGCAAAAATATATGTATGAGCTCATTTTTATATGTGTATGTTTAAATGTACAGAGTGAACACCATAGAGTTCTTCTCCCGCATTCCCACCTGGTTGATCAGTATCAATGTTGGGGGAAGGAAGCTTTTTTGCCTCTTTTTTCAGACAGATTCATATCACATTTCGGAACTTAGGAGGCAATATTGGATTGGGTGTCACTGAAAAGTTCACAGTCATTGAGGTGATCGGCACAGATCGTCCCGCCCCAATGCGGATGCAATTCCTCTCACCAACCTCTCACCTGGGGGCCAGCCAGACAAATGCGAGGCTCGTGGTTTTGGTTTTCAGTGTTCAAATGAATTCTGGGTTTCTGAATATCATCGTCGAAGAGCCCTTGGGAAAGGTTGACTGTTGCCACTGACAGTCAGACGACGTCGTAGTTAGCGGCAGTCGTGGATAGTCGATGCCTGACCACGACGTTCCTCAGACAGGTTGGCCACTCTGCAACTCAGGGCCATCTTTTACGATCCATAACAAACTCTCTGCACATTCATCACCGCGCGCATTGCTCAAATGCCAATGTGGATGGATATCTCCTGTGGTTCTCGATTTCTCGATGTATACCACGTCCAAGAAGCAGGACACGGTACCTGCTGACTTGCGCGCTCCGATTCTAGAGTAACATTCATCTTCAAAATCGGCTTTGGTTATTGTACAATGCTGGTTCTTGCGTGCGCGATGTCTCTCGGGCGGCGGGTCCCCTTCCCGGTTCCCGAAGTCCTCAAGCTTTAAAATAGATAGGATGTGCAAAAGCCGCACGGGTCGCATGCGGCTTCACGTGGTGTTTGGGCATTGCGCAAAGCCGCACAGAAAAAAAAAGGAATCTGAGGCCGGCACATTATGCATTTCAATAAATACATGTAATTCAAGTATATTGCAACCTCTAGTTTATATTGGGGATTTGGGAGAGTTTCCAGTTACCAAAACAGAGCATTAATGCACCGCCTCCTATCTGACGTCATTGCACTTGGTCGTAAATGTAGCTTTTCCACACTTCCCCCGCAGACGAATCCAACAATATCGATGATGCATAATTTTTTGGGCATTGAATACAAGTTTTTGATAGTAAAATTTAACACAAAATTCCATGCAGTTTTGCGCAAGTGTCAAAAGCCGCATGCAGCTTGTGCGCATCCTATCTGATGTCTAGAGAGATATAACTCTCCCTGATCCCCTTTGAAATATCCATGCCATTACTAGATTCCATCCCTGTGTCCCATTTCTCAAGTTGACTGTGTTCAAAGAGGTCCTAGACTGAGACCTACACGGACCTACACTCAATTTGCTAAGGTGTATGTAGGTCTGGTGAGCTGAGTGTAGGCGGCTACACAAGCTCCTAAACACACCTAGACATGCCTAGACTCAGCTACACAGAGCCTGTGTAGCCGCCGACGCTTACCTTGCCAGACCTACACGCACCTTGACAAACGGAGTCTAGGATTCTGTTGAACGCTGTGACTCTATAGTGACTTTTCCCGTAAGTTTTGGTACCTTGATATCTGCGAGGCAATGCTCACCCAGACTTCATCTTGAACAAATGCGACTGACTCGGCCATCTTGGCCGCATCAGGAGGAAAACTTCCTCGCCGAGCAGCGTTTGACAATTTACCGCAGCGGTGACGATTATTACCGGCTTGATGGGAGTGAGACGCAGAAAGACGACGACGGTGGACATAAATCAATAGGAGCGCGCGCCAAGGATAGGAGGGTAAGGCTAAAGATAATAAGAATGATGATGTTCGCACCGATGATTCGAAAGGATCTGCGGACCAGCAACAATCATAGTCATAATGTATTTTTTACGTGCAATCCCGATAGAAAGAGGATATAAAATGGACGGTGGGTCTACTCTTAGGCATGAGGGGAGATAGTCGGAACGCTGGACACCGGGTATCCAGGCCTAGCGGAGAGTCCCACTTTCTTGTCGCCTAAAATATGCCGGTTCGTCTGTGGCCGCTAGTCCATTCCGCCCTTTCTCTCGGGGATCTATTCCGCTTGTCCAGGCAGGGAGGTGACATGCCTCTAATGGACGTGCGAATTTGACGCGCCGCGGCTGTGTTTGCTGTAGCATCCCCACCACCATTATACGGATTACACTGCGTGTACAAACGGAATTTTCGGCGCCTTTGCGTAGATTGAGTTGGCGATACAGGCATTCACAACTCAAAGCACACATGTGATCGACACAAGCGAGGATACATTGGGATCACCGCGTCGTTTAACCTGTGCTGCAGCGCAGCGGGACGGACAGTACCAGGAAGCGGGAAGGCAGCGCAAGAGGAACGGGACAGTCTTACGCGGGGGTTCGTCGCGGCTAGCGCTAGGTGATACCCATCTGATGCACACCGGTGAGCTAAAACGGCCAAATTCTAGGCCAGCTAAGCCGATGGCCAGGCGCGCCTATCTCAGTGACGGCGTCTAACTAAATTTAGGAGCGCTGGTGCCCAGGAAGTGATCGGAGTTGAGGTGCGCTTATCTCCGTAACGACTCCCTAGGCTTAGGCGGATCAGCTTGTTTCGACCTAGCAACCAGTGGGTCTACACATCACTCCGTACGAGAGTATGAAGAAAGGGGGAAAGGGATATTGAAGACAGAGAGGGAAGAGAGCGGGAAGGCTAACGCAAGCCTGTTGATTCAACGACCACCTCCCTTTTGAGTGGGGCTTTGGGCGCGGAAATGGAGCCCCACAGCAGTAAGGAAATAAAGGAGATAGCGGTTTTAGAGACCCAATTGAATGGGAAGAAAATGATAAATCAGGAGAGTACAACACATGACATGTATAATTGAAACCAGGGCGTCTACTTAAGATACAATGCAATACAAATGTCGCTACGTGTGTCCTTCCACGATTTTAGAGAACCAAGTGAATGGGAAGAAAATGATAATCAGGAGAGTACAACTTATGACATGTACAATCGAGACCAGGGCGTCTACTTAAGATACTATACAATACAAATGTCACTCCTTATTAAGCTACGTGTCCTTCCACGGGTTTAGAGAACCAAGTGAATGGGAAGAAAATGATAAATCAGGAGAGTACAACTTATGACATGTACAATTGCAACCAGGGCGTCTACTCGCAATGCAATACAAATGACACTCCTTATTAAGCTACATGTGTCATTCCGAAGCTTTTTTAACGCCCTTTTGAATATATCATTCCCGCGGCGCTCCTTAACGAACCTTCTATGAAGTTCTCAAACACGTTTATCCACGTTCCTCGCTGCCAGTGCTTAATCGGTCTCATGGAAAAAATTCGCTCGCCCAGGATTCAATGAAGGGGATGCGAGGCCGCGAAGCGGCTGAGCAGCCCCTTGGAATGCTCAAATTAGGGACAATGACACGCGTTCTGTCTACATCTGGGTCAATAATACACAATGGCGCTATCATTTTTGTTTGCCGCTCTTTGACAGCTCTGGATAGCCGTGGCATCGCAGCTTTGCTTTACCTTATATATGACCGATACTTCGGGATGCAATGTCGATCCTTGTTCCCCTGTGTTGGCTGCAAGGTCACGACTTCCTACAAGTCAGTCCGGGCTTTTTTGGAAACTTCAGCGATACTCCTCACACCTTGACCTAAACCACCATGTCCATCCCCACCGTCAAACTCAACAGTGGCCACGAGATCCCCATTCTTGGCCTCGGTGCGTGGAAATGGTCCACCTAGATCCGCTGTTAACGCAGAGATGGACACCCAGGAACTTGGCAGTCCCCGCCAGAGCAGGTCACCAAGGCCGTGGAATATGCGTTGAAAGAGACGAGCTTACGCCACATCGACTGCGCGTTTGGGTAGGTTGGGGTTGGGGGCTGTTCATCGCGCCGCTGTTGGCTGACTTGGAGGGCCAGATACGGGAACGAGAAGGACGTTGGCGCGGGCATCGCGGCGTCGGGTGTGCCACGCTCCGAGATCTTTGTGCGTCGCGCGTATCCCGCAAGGCCACAATTCATTGCGGGAGGCTGACTTTCGTGAAGATCACTAGCAAATTATGGGGTACTTGGCACTCGCGCGTCGAGGAGTGTCTTGACCAGACCCTGGCAAACCTGGGGACCAATTACCTCGATCGTGCGTTCAGCGTCTGCGTCTGATCGGCTGGCGGTCTAATCCTCGAATTTCTGCCAGTCTACCTGATCCACTGGCCTGTGCCCTTGAACCCCAAGGGGAACCACCCCCTCATCCCGACCCTCCCCGACGGCACACGCGATGTCGACCATTCATGGGACCTGAAGGACACCTGGAAGCAGATGGAGGCCCTCGTCAAGAAAGGTGCGCTACAAGCCCTTTTCTTCGATAGTGCATGTCCGCTCATCCCAGCCAATAGGCAAAGTCCGGTCCATCGGCGTGTCCAACTGCTCCGAGCTCAACCTCGAGAAGATCCTTCCCACCGCTGAGATCATCCCCGCCGTCGACCAGGTACCGCGCACCTTCTTCATCATCTTCGTCTGGTTCAGCGCTGATAGCACCTAGCTCGAACTCCACATTTACAACCCGCAACACAAGCTGCTCGCCTACCTCAAATCCAAAGGCATCCACCCGCAGGCGTATTCCCCCCCTCGGTTCCACCGGCTCGCCCCTCTTCAAGGACGAAGCTGTCACTGAGATCGCCGCCAAATACGCGCTCCAGCCCACGGACGTACTCATCGGCTACCTCAGTGCGTCGACTCCATTCGGTGCTGCCCACCCCACACTCATTTCAGCTCAGTCTCCAAGGGTATTGTTGCGCTCCCCAAATCAGTGACGCCTTCGCGCATCACGGCCAACATCGCCGGCCCGCTCGCGGCGCTTGCGAAGCTCCAGCCGGCGGACATCGAAACGCTCGACGGGCTTGCGGCCGCGGGGAAGCAGAAGCGCTTTATCATGCCACCGTGGCGTACGTGTATTTCAATTTGTGTTGTGGGTGTGCTGATACTGGTGGGTGCATGTAGCGGTGGAACTTGGATTCGAGAATTGGCCTTGAGCCATTGGGCCTTAGTTGCAAAGCAAGTTAGGATGGGAGCGATGAAAGTCCAAGGAAGTGAAAGTATAAATGCTTGTATTCAGATAACATAAACAAAGCTGGTGTGTTCTGCGCCTCCCTTGGTCTGTGGTTCTACGTTTGGGCAGGTCGATTGAGGCTGACATTGTGGGCCTCCATGAGTAATTGGGTTAGGAACGAGATAGTCACTGCGTTGAAGCCCTCTTAGACTGCGGCGCCTAATCAGCGTCTAGCGTCGACCGTGTAGCCGAGTGGTTAGTCATACTGTGCCGAGAGTCCGAGACGCCTTCGAATTAGACCCCTCCACGGAGATAGGCGCGTCTAGAAATTGGCCGTTTTAGAAGCCGGTTCAAACGCAGTGAGTGGCCTCATTCAATCCCAACAGGAGGGAGGTATCAAGATACAGCAACATGGTAACCAAAAGTTCACAGCCTAGGGTGTCACCTGTCACCTCAATTCTCTGAACTACGTGTTCAACCGGTGGCAATCGCAAGAAAGTTCCCACATATCGTGGGGCCGAAAGTTTTGACGTTTTTTCGTGTATTTAGGCCCAAAGATTCTTAAGTCACCATCACCTGGCACACGGAAATTAGCAAAAATTCGACCTACTCGAGGTTAGTTACAGAATGCAAAATTTCGGATTAGGAATCGGTTCAGGTGAAAGCAGCGTCGAAACTTCACAAATCGACTGGGCTGAAATCTAACCCGAAATGAGGGGTTTTGTGATGTGCTTCGAGCCCAAAGACTTGGAACATTTTGGCTCGCGTCCTAGCAGCCATAAAATGTGCCTCTGAACGCTAAGGAAATAAAGGGGATAGCGGTTTTAGAGACCCCAGTGAATGGGAAGAAAATGATAAATCAGGAGAGTACAACTTATGACACGTACAATTGAAACCAGGGCGCCTACTTAAAATACAATGCAATACAAATGTCGCTCCTTAGTAAGCTACATGTGTCCTTCCACGGTTTTAGAGACACGAGTGAATGGGAAAAAAATGATAAATCAGGAGAGTACAACTTATGACATGTACAATTGAAACCAGGGCGTCTACTCAAGATACAATGCAATACAAATGTCACTCCATATTAGGCTACTGTGTCATTCCGGAGCTTTTGTTAACGCACTTTTGAATATATCATTCCCGCGGCGCTTCTTAGCGAACCTTCTATGAAGTTCTCAAACACGTTTATCCACGTTCCTCGCTGCCAGTGCTTCATCGGTCTCATGAAAAAAATTCGCTCGCTCAGGATTCAATGAAGGGGATGCGAGGCCGCGAAGCGGCTGAGCAGCCCCTTGGAATGCTCAAACTAGGGACAATGTCACGCGTCCTGTCTATATCTGGGTTGATAATACACAATGGCGCTATCATTTTGTTTGCCGCTCTTTGACAGCTCTGGATAGCCGTGGCATCGCAGCTTTGCTTTACCTTATATATGACCGATACTTCGGGATGCAATGTCGATCCTTGTTCCCCTGTGTTGGCTGCAAGGTCACGACTTCCTACAAGTCAGTCCGGGCTTTTTTGGAAACTTCAGCAGTGATTGATACAACTCTGTCAAGATTCATGCTTGTAATCTCCAACAATCCATACGACCATGCTTGGCCAAGGTACTGACCCACAAACACTTAACAACCATGTCTCTGGTACGAGGGAAGCCTGACAGGATTTCAAGATGATTACTCACTTTTTCCAGGAGGTGTAGGAGGTTCTGGGGGCGAGGGCTGTGAACAAGGGACTGGTGGCCATGGTGGGGTTGGACAGGGTCCTACTGTCCATCAGCATTATAATATCAAGACCAAACACTTCACCGTGAATAATCTCCATGCCAGGTCGGCTATGGTACAAGTATCTCAAATTGCCAACCATTGTCCTCCTCCTTCAAGAATCTTTTGTGGCAGACGGGATATCCTTGATAAAATGCATCATTTTTTCGCATCTAAAACAGGGATCCAACTCATTTATGTGCTACATGGACTTGGAGGTGCCGGAAAGACACAGATTGCTCTGAAATTCATAAATGAGTCATTATCTCGGTGAGCTTGATCATCCAACCTGGAAACATTTGTTGATCTAGTTTTATGATCCAGCTTCTCAGACGTCTTTTTCATTGACACCAGCACCATTGCGACAATTGATACAGGTCTCAAGAATATAGCTGTTGTGAAAGATTCTGGGGATTCCCAACAAGATGGCTTGCTATGGCTGACCAGCAGTGTTGAAGAATGGCTTGTTGTCTTTGACAATGCAGATGATCCAAGCATCAACCTGAATGAATTCATTCCTCAGTGCGACCATGGTAATATCATTATCACCTCCCGAAACCCTGGGCTGTGTGTTTATGCTGGGTTGCATTCTCTTGTGTCGGATATGGAAGTGGAGGCTGCAGTGGCATTATTATTCAAGAGTGCTGCACAAGAGGCCACAGTTGGTACTGAACAAATCGCCATAGAAATAGTAAAGGTAAGTGCACACTTGGGCATGAGAATTCATTCAAATTTTCAATGCTTCCTTAGGCATTGCGCTATCTACCTCTTGCAATTGTTCAGGCTGGTGCATTCATATCAAAAACTCAAGATTTTGACAGCTATCTGGCTCTTTATACAAAGAATCAGGCACAGCTACTTAGTGAAAAGCCTGCTCAGTCTCATGACCATTATGCCTGGACAGTGTACACAACATGGCAAATGAGCTTTAACCGGCTAAGGGCAGCAGCTGCCATGTTCCTGCAGCATTGTTCATTCCTTCATCATCAAGGGATTTCAGAGGAAATCTTCAGCCATGCATCCAAGTACACATTTCCAACCAATGGTCCATCCAAAGAAGAACTACAGGAGCCTCTGGAGTTCCTCTCCTATTTTCTGGGGCCAACTGGTGAATGGGACTCTTTGCTGTTTTTGCATGTTACCAACGAGATCCAAGCCTATTCATTGATTAGCTTTGATGCAAAGAAGAAACTCTTTTCTATTCATCCATTAGTACATGCTTGGAGTCGAGCAACAGTTAGCAATCCAGAAAGATATATGTCTACCATGGGATCTATACTTGGAATGGCTATTTCAGGACGCCCAATGCAGGATATTCAATTGGCGAGTCAGATATTATCTCCACATGTGGAATTGGCTGTACAGATGGATGCAGAAGTAGCTCTGGTTTTCTGGCATCAATATGTTATGATATTTTTGGAAGCTAGAAAATACAAACAAACTGAGAAGCTGCTGGAAGAAGTGCTGAAGAAACAGAATCAGCTTCTGGGTGACAATCATCCAGACACACTGATTACCATGGGTAATTTGGCCAGGACATACTCAGGCCTAGGGGACTATCGAACAGCCAAGGAACTCGATATCATTGTGCTGGAGAAATGGAAACAGCTTCTGGGCAACCATCATCCACACACCCTGATCACCATGGGCAATCTGGCTTGCACATACTCATGCCTGGGAGAGCATCATAAGGCTGAAGAACTCAATACTATTGTGCTACAGAACCAGAAACAGCTTCTGGGTGATAATCATCCATATACTTTGCGTACAATGTGTACTCTGGCCAGTGTATACTCGGACTTGGGAGAACATCAGAAGGCCAATGAACTCAAGGTTACTGTGCTGGAGACACAGAGACAACTTCTGGGTGACAATCACCCAGACACCCTGCGTACCATGGGTAGTCTGGCCAGCACATACTCAGACCTGGGAGAGCATCAGAAGGCCAAAGACCTTAATTTATATGTGTTGGAGGAACAGAAAAATATGTTGGGTGACAATCATCTACACACCCTGCGTACCATGGCTAATCTGGCCAGTGTATACTCAGATCTGGGAGAGCATCGAAAGGCCAATGAACTGAATGTCATTGTGTTGGAGAAACAGAAACAGCTTCTGAGTGACAACCATGCAGACACCCTACGTACCATGGGCAATCTAGCCATCACATACTCAGGCTTGGGAGAGCATCAAACAGCCAAAGAACTTAACATTATTGTGCTAGAGAAACGAACACAGCTTTTGGGTGACAATCATCCACACACTCTGATTGTCATGGGTAATTTGGCTAGCACATACTCAGACCTGGGAGAGCATCAGAAGGCAAAAGAACTCAATGTTATTGTGCTAGAGAAACAGAAACAGCTTCTGGGTGACACTCATCCACACACCCTGCGTACCATGCATACCCTGGCCATCATTCAGAGGAGATTGAGAAAATGATAAGCTGTAGCATAATGTAGTCAACTCACAAGTGTAACTGTTATGACAATTATCTACCCCTTGAGATTCAAGTATGTGAAAATCAATTGCCTGATAGTTAGTTGATGTACAGAATGGAAATGTGTAGTTATTGGATGGAAGAGGTGAGCTTGTGCACTGAGCCACAAACACAAAAGAGCCTTCTGTTTCAGGTTTCTCAAGTCAGTGTTCCTGATATAACTGCAGTATTCATTAGAGAGGTTGTGCCAAGTGGCATACCGCTTTTGGCACTTGTGCAAAGTGGCACAGCAGAAATCTTTTCTCAGTTAAATACAGTCTAAAACTAGGAAACGCAACAATTAGTGTGTTTGGGCTGATTATGGATCAGAAACACACCTTTTTTCTGGGTGTTTTGTGAGAGGATGATAGATCTGTACCCATCCTACTGGATGAGCAAAAAACCTTTGAAGAAATTGGTTATTCTGAGCAAATTTGAGGGACAAAGATCAGCCCAGCCTGTTTTGCCATAATAACGGTGAAATGCAACACTTTGACATGATTGATTTTGGCTCTGAGGGTAGATATTTTTGGGCTTTAACTACATATCTGTAATCAGGGACTCTGAAAATACCCCAATGCAACAAAAGTTGTATACCTCATGACCATAAACACAAAAAATGGGAAGGTTCGAATGCCGGAATCAATGGCTGTGGCAAGTGGCCACAAACATCCTCAGTTCCAAGGCTTCACAGGATCTTTTTGGCCAAATCCTTTTGTGGGCAGTATAATACAATCCTCTACTATATTCCTGCAAATTTTCGACCCCATTAGTAATCCCAAAGGTACGGTATTTCTAGTGTTGCGTTTTACCGTTGTGTTGCGTTTCCTAGTTTGGGACTGTATCATTGCCTGAGTTGTAAATCTTGTCATTACTGATGTTTTATACCCTAGTTTGTGTATTTTGTGAATTGTTGGAAGACTAAGCGTGAGAAACCTGAGTTTGACGGCATCATTCCTGCTTCTCTTGTCCTCATGCCACTTTTCACTGTCTCCCATGGCTTGCAAGAAAGGATGCAGTAAATCTCTTCCCTCTCATCAGGCACCCGTCACCTGACCCACCTTCAATGCCAACTGAGTCAGACTTGAGAGACTGATGATGATGTTGAGTGACAACCGTTTGCTCCCTAGCACAGCCACATCAACATCATTTCTCCTGGAATACATGAATTATGTATTAGTTTTTAGTTTGGGGTGCCCTGGGATGTCTTTCCCCCATGCCACTTTGCACAATGTCTAAAAAATGGCACAAGTAGCATGCCACTCATGCTGCTTGGGCACAACCTCTATTTTGTATGAAAAGGCAGAGCACCACACTCTGAAACAAATGATTCCATCAGCTGCCTAAAACAGAAGATTAGTGGAGTGTTGTATAATGTCACTGTATCTACTTGGATTGAGCTTAAATTGTGATCTATAAGGCCAATACATCCCAGTTTCCATCCAACTACCTCAGGGATCCAAAGAAAAGGTCTTGGGACAGCTTTCTCCCAGATTTTGGAAAGTATTGAGCAGAGATATTGACCTACAACATACCTAGAACATTTATATCAGAATGTTATATTCAATGAAAACAGATGAAAAGGCATTCTGACATATGAAGTGTTGCAAGTACCCATCCCAACCAACTGGGTTCAGATGTCCAAGATGCCAAAAAACAGCAGCCCTGGCTTATCAACCACACTAAATCCAGGTGCTCATTGGAGAAGGGATGCCAAATGATCAGAAATGCATGTACCATGCCAAGATGAACAGAAAACAGAGGGAAATCTGACTGTTTCATTGAGAACTCATGGTCAAGAAGTAGGTTAAATAATGTAGTTTGGAGGCCCAGTTCAACAGTTGTGCCACAGGCTGCTTTATGAGATCAGGTTCTGAGACATCCCATCTCCATTTATGGCTGATTGTAGCAAAATTGAACTGCCCTACCACAGAACAATCACCATAATTCAGTCAGTAGAAGGCAAAAATCCTTCTGCTTTGAATTCTTTTGCAGTCAAACTTGTATGTGTGTGATGACATTCATGCCCAAAGAGAGACTTCATTAAAGACCTCCTGAGGCATTGGAACCACAACAAGGTACTTTGAGGGAGTTAAACCAGGCCTTACATGTTATCAACTCAGTATCAGAGTCATTTTGGTCCTTGTGACTTTGGGGAGAGATTTCTCGGGATCTACAGTCATGGCAAGATCAAATGAATTGCCTTTTTAGGGAAATACAATCAATTTCCACCATGAACAGATGCTTGCAAGCCCCACAGCTGAGGGAAGCATACTTGACATCTGGTTGGTACTCTAGAATTTCCTCAGACATTGTACAGTCAGATTTACCCCAGAAGAACATCATTAATTTCTGACATGCATTCCCTTGTCATCTTTGCTTGGTGATGGGAAAAAACTTGTTTTGGCCTAGAGAAATTGTCCCAGATTCTGGATTCCTCTTCATTCAGCCTGCCCATATCATTTCCACTGGCTGGACAGATTGTAAGGAATGCTGCATCATCCAATTGATCGTATATTCATAAAAAGGCAATTCATTTGATCCCACTGTGACTGTAGCAGTGAGCAGTGAGAGGTCACAATGGGCTAAATCGCAATAGCAAGAGAGGGTTTTGGCCCAACCACGTCTGCAACATAACAGCGGCCATCAGCCTGAACTTGATCACATCATTTGTTTCAGAGCATGGTGCTCTGGCTTTCCATAATTTTGAATGTCAAATGACATACCATTACACACAATGCAACCAGTTAAGGTGCCCACCTTAAATAATTAATCTATCCCATTTCTGTTGCTCATGAGCAGCATACTTCCTATCTAGGAGTGAGGCCCTGTCCAAAAGCAGATCATACCATGTTTTTAAGACCTAGTGTTTGTTCCATGCAGCTGGTCTAAATTTAATCTAATTTTTTGTAAAGTGGTTGTGTTGCAATTCTCAATTGATGGCTGGTTTGTGAATATTTATGGCAGTGCATGGTCTATTTGCAGCAGCAATCAGTCAATTTGTGTGTGCATATAAAATGCCAAGCAACTGCAATACGTATAGCAAAAAGTCTCTGTTTTTTGGAAAGAGTAATTGCCATGCTATCAACAATGAGTAGAAGCATTCCCAGAAATGAGGTTAAGTTTGTATCCACAATGAGAGTGTTTGGAAAAATTAAAGTCACGTGATGTCATCAACTTGAGCCAAATAGTACAGTAACGGTTTTCTGTCAAACCATGCCTCATTGAACACTTGAGTCATCATTGCCAGCATAGCATGTGTCAGTAGTGCTGTGGGCCTCATCCTGACCACAGTAAGTTCACTTGGTCCCATTCTGATAGCTGTGGTGAGAATAATTCCTTGGATGCTGGTCACCATTTGACATATCCACCCTAGGTATGGTGTTACAGGAGTCCAGGATCCTGAGATACTCTATAGGTACAAATCATGCTCCACAGTACCATGGGTGCTCAGAGGGCATTGCAAATGAAGGTCTTCGCATGTGACCTACCCAGCCCATGATTCAAATCTGCATTGCCACACACTGGAGTATTATGACCAAAGGTTTGGGCAATGGGTGACAAGTGGTTGTAAACTGAACAATTTTGACCCACACATGCCACACATGGAGATTAGTGAAATTTTGACCTACTCAAGGTTAATATGGAACAAGATGTACCTCTGCTTTGCTCCAGCATATAAGGGTAGAAAAAGAACTCACCTTTGACTTAGCAAGATACTACAGTAAAAAGCACATCTCAAGTGTAGCACCAAAGGCGAATTTTGCGCTGTATATAAAGATGGAGGTTTCAACAAGAAAGCACAGCTGCATGATGGGGAAAAATACCGTTGAAAAAGAGAGAGGGTCAGTCCAAGGCAAGAACATGATACGAGAACCAGCAGAGAGTTAATGGAGCCAGTTTTTTCAATACAAATAATCCCGCATGTCATTGTGTCCAATGACCAAACCCCAAGTAACGAAGAAGATATGGAAGACATTGGTGAGAGGAGACAGTCACAGCACAGGACAGAAAATTTCAGCGCCTTGTTGGAAGAGAAAGCAATTTATATCTACAGAATATCCTAACTACACTGTAACTGAAATAATCTGAGGGCAGGAGAAAAGTGAAATCCATGAAATCGTGGGGTGAGGAAATTATCATGGAATTAGTGGCGCCAATTCCCAAGGAGGGCAGAAAAGTGTCCAGAGCAAGATCACAGCTAGAATGATGCAGAGAATTGACCATGAGGAAGGCAGGCAAAAAAATTTGCCACATGAACCAAAGGCAATAAGCCACTATATCTCGAGATTCTGGAGGATTGTGTGGCCTGCCAGCTTGATGGCGATATAATTGAAGTACTGCTGCTTTGCTCCAGCAATCAATAGGAACAGAAATTACTGAATTACAATATCACGCATACGACTTGCCGCAACAAAGGTTGTTATAGAGAGCGTTAAATTGTCTGAGAAGGGGCCTTTTGAGTAAACAAAAACATCTGAAGGATTCAGAAGCCAGACAGTGAGTGTATTGCATTGATGATAAAAACAAACCAGAGCAGAGAAAACTATTTGTGGGCTGCATTTGAAGAGTCCCGAGCAAGCAGGGCACAAAGAAGAAATAGGATCGAAGCCTGACAGGATTTTAAGAGTACTAGAGGGGGAACTTGAAGCAGGTCTTAGCCATGAAACATCGAACCACAATATACAGTCGAGCAAGCCAACACACAAATGGTTGAAGCCAGATAGAAAGTGGCGCTGCTGGCAAGATGATTGAATAACAGGAAGGATTCAACAGTCAAGAAGGCTAGATTCTTGCGATTGAGGCAAGCGTAAGATCGAAGTGGGAGCAGATAAAAGCAGCCACAGGGAAGCAGTGAGGAGGCTCAGCTTTTATCCATGTCACGGTGATGTGGCCGCAGTGAGAAAGATTGAACAATTTTGTTGCACAGTGGGAAATAGCCACAGTGCAGTGAGAAATCTGCCATGAGTGTGGTCAGCTGAGGAATGGTGATGGAATGTCATGGGAACAGACTTTGCATGCAGAAGGGGCAAGAGCGCAGGACCTGCGGTATAAGAACAGAGCAAAACTGAATGGGAATGAAGCTGATGGGTCAATTGCACCACCAAACGAACAATTGTAAAGAACGGTGATAAGCAGTGAATGAACCACCACTTGAAATTGCACTATTTTTTGCTTTTCATGTGTAGTTCATTCATAGTATACCATCTATTAAGAGGCAGTACTAAGTACCTGAAGTAGCTGGCCTGTGGCCAGCATCACAAGAGTAACAAGATGATGTTCCTGGTGACTCCAGGGGTGTCTCTGGCAGGTACTTGCTCTGAAACATGTAGGAGACTGTAGCCCACCTAAACATAGGGAATATCACACTGGTTCTAAATGTTCTGGAACACTGGAACGGTTCCTACCATTCCATAGCATCGGAACCACGGATACCAAAGTGCTGAGTGATTTGGTTGTTGGTTATTTGGCTCATCGACACATTTGCGTCATCTCAGGTGACTTTAGAGCACTGGTAATGGTGTTCTGAATGTACCTGAAATCTGGCTACTCATCATCGGAGTTTGATGTGGGTTCATCACAAGTTGATTGTTGATCCAGGAGACATGGACTTCCTTCTTTGGAGCTGGGAAGTTGTTCTCAAGAACCCATTCTTGGACATACCTCAAAGTTGGGTGTCTTTCAAAAGCTATATGGCCAGACTATTGGTTCCAATGTAGCTGGTCGAGGGATACCAACAGAACATGAAATAAAATGAGCTGAACTTAAGTTTGGCCGGTCCAGACCACTTTTGCGACTTAAGTTCATGCCAACTTAAGTTTGGTCTCGCACGTGTGTGCTAGTACACTATACCCCTCCATCCCACGTTGTGGAACTCAAGTTCCTGCATATTACATGAGAGTTTTGGTCAGAACTTAAAGTCCTTATGTAGCTTAAGTTTTCACCCCACCAGCCCTTGATTCAAATCTTGTTGTATCAAACTAATACTGGGACAAGCTTGTACTTCTTCGACAGGAGTGCACCACCACCATCGTACTCAACTCAACTCGACTCCACAGCCCCACAGAATACTCCATTTTGGTCCAACTTGCTGCACTTGACTTGACTTGACTCAGTACATCATGCGCTGTGCACATACCCTGCCTGGGCACATGCACAGAGGGCTTCCAAGTCAAGCCAGGTGGCAGGGTTCCCTACATGGCAGACGACTTCGACTGACCGGTGAGTGCCGATGTGTATTTGTGAGCACGGTGAAGTAGGGTTAAGTACCCGGTAGCAGGTTCGTAATAAAAGGAATAAGGGAGAAGAGAGTGCCGACTGGTAGGTAGGAAAAATGTAATAAAAACGGAGTAAGGGTGTAAGTAATAATCCTGACGCAAAGTCAAGAATAAGATGGAACGACACGAAGTCTAATTCCTATTTGTGGATCGACGCGAAGTCCAAATCCGTGAGAACGAGCTGAGGAGAGCAGAATCACGGTCAGGTGACCGTAGAGACAACAAGACACGAGATTCTGGTAGAGGGAGAGGGTTGAGTGCACCGCACACTCAGTGAGAGCGAAATAAGACGAGAGAAGCACCTGAATTCGATGAGCTACGCCTCCCACGAAGATGGGAGGTGGTGGTGTGAAGCCAAAGAGAAGGTGTCCATTCCACGTGTCCGGAGAGTTTACATGACCGAGTAACGAAATCTCACCCGAGGCGTCCGTTCTCTTGGACCCTCGGGGCTGCCAGTATGTAAAAAGTGTATGTAATGCCCATGTCAAGGCAAAAGCCGCGCTTCCAAGCAACTTACCACCTCGCAAACTCACGGTATGCTATAGAAGCAATGGCTCGGTCTGTATGCTGCTCAGGTGAAGGAACTGCCCGCCAACAGCCCGGTGTCCCCCACAAGACACCCCCGAGAGCAAGACCTACAAGCCGTGAGTCACAAGGCGGCTTGCCGCCCGAAAGAACGTCAACGAAGGGTACGTAAAATTGACAGACAGCAGGAATTAAGTTACCGTAACCTTTCCAGCATGTAGTTCGTTGGTTACAGCCTTTTGTGAGCTCGAAGTAAGACCTGGATGAAAGACAAGCGAATCTAAAAGTATGGTTAGGACGAAATATTAGCTGTGAATAAGGTAAGTGTAAAAATAGGTGAAAGAAGAGAAAGAAGGATCGGCGCTGTCATTCCACCCGTCAAGACAGATGCCGTGAAACCAAGCATGCAGAGATATTCCACACGCCGGCTCTCGGCCCCTGCCACAACGGTGCGCATATGTACAGTTGCGGTGAGATCAAATAGATTGCCTTTTTAGGAAAATACAATCAATTTTCATTTTTTTCTGCCATGAATAGATGCTTGCAAGCCCTACAGCCAAGGGAAGCATATTTGATATCTGATTGGTAGTCTAGAATTTCCTCAGACATTGTACAGTCAGTATTACCCCAGGAGAACATCATTAATTTCTGACATGCATTCCCTTGTCATCTTTGCTCGATGATAGGAAATAACTTGTTTTGGCCCAGAGAAATTGTCCCAGATTCTGGATTCATCTTTATTCAGTGTACCCACTAGCAGTTACCCGTGCTTTGCAACGGAGCGTTCTCGACTCATTTTGAGCAAAGTAATTTATTTGATTGTTTTGAACACAAATTTAAGATTTTGTGGCGATGCAAACGTCCGTTCGAAGACCCCTCCTGTTTATTGTCCACTTGGACCTCCTCCGCTGCTCTATCGTCGGAAGTCTTGCGTTTCTTTGGATCTAGATTCTCGGATTTTGAATCGACCCCGAAAAAGCCTGTGAATTTGAGGCGCGCCGGGGTACCGTTTGCTGAAGTCGTGAGTCAGGAGGGATCAAATCAGAGTAGGAAAAGCAACACACATATCTTGATCGGGCTCTCCTCGGCGGTTGGCACGTTGGATTTAGCTGGCTGACCCAGGAATGTGACAGTGTCAATATCGATAATAAACTGCTTGACTGTCTTGTCCCCATTACGCTCCATGCCGGTCAGAAAGCCGATCACAGATGCAAACTTTCCTTTGGTTGGAATGGTTTAGTAGTTTTGAATTTTGAAACGTTGGGAATGAGGCACCGAGCGGGGAATACCTCCAATGACCTCGTTGCATAGAGATATTGCTCTACACTGAGGTCGAAGATTGCATTGTCGCGGTCGATGTTGGTAGGAACGCCACAGATTGCAATCGAACTCTGATGGCAGAGGTCAAAATTGCCGGGTGAACAAAGGGGTATGAGCTGAAAATGGAGTGAATGACCACTTCCGAAACCTAGAGAATAAACACGTACCGAAAAAATGTCACCGATGACGTGATATTCAACCGAAGCGAGGGTTTGTGAATACACCTTGACGGTGGGAGTCGTACGGGCAATCTGAAGGCAAAGTAAATCAAAGGTGACGATTAGTAAAGAGTAAGAAAAGAGTATGACTTACTCGAATGCCAACACTGTAGCAAACCCCATGCGTTCGGTCTGTGCTTATTGATACCTTTATCGTCCGTTACCCCGAGAGAGGTGAAGGCGAGAGCTGGATTGTATTGCGTGATATGGCTTTGGAATCCCAACGCCTGTGCATCACCACCCGCGAATAATCGCCGAGGCGGCTCCGGCGGTTCCTGCAGGCGCTGCAGTTGAACCTTGCCATGATCGCAGCAGATGCCAAACGAAGGTCTCTCTCTGCCGTTGAGGACCGGAAAATATGCTCATCCGTCCAGTGAAGAGCGCCAAAATCTTGACACTCTTCTGTAATAGGCCCGCAGTCTTGCTGTAACTGTGGATCATGGTATTCTCGCCTTCCAAGCTCAGATGAACGGGCACGGTTACGGGGTGCTGCCGTAAATCGGTGTTAACAATCTAGCATGATTTTTAAAAAGAACAATTACCATTAACGCAAATGGTATTTTGGTTAGCGGGTCTCTGCTGACGTCTCGGGAAGCGGTCATTATTTCCTTCACACAATCGTTGAGCAACTTCCCCAATAAACAAAGACAAAAGAACGGATTCACCGCTCCTTTGCTCTGGAGCATTCTGGGTGGCCGGAGGGGTAATAAAACCGTTCGGTAAGGCCTAAAAACGAATGGGCATGGTCCTGAATTTTTGATTACCCACTTAGAAGCACCAACCCGTAGAATACAGGACTGCTGGGATGCACGGAACATGTCAACCTCGAAGCGGTTGTTGACGGTGCTTTGGTACAGGTGTCTGGGCAAGGCCTCGATGTGCAATAGGTTTTGGTGCTGCTGACGTTGTTTTTGAGCTGCAGATATTGCGGTGCTGGGTGCTCGAGTTACCAAACGCAACGTGTTAGCATTCACGGTCCATTGGTTCTCAGTGCCTGACGCGTCTGAGTTCGGGACACGACGCCGAAATCTGCAGCTGTTCGAAGATCTCGTGGCACTCATCGCTCGTCGTTGTGATGTCGCCGAGGAGTGCTTGAAGGTGTTAGAAGATTCCTGAGATTTGGTATTAGTACGCAAGTTATCGTCGCACGGAAAGAACGCACATTATTGCCTTGAAGATACTTAGACCTGTCAGACGCAGATTCTTAGAACTGGTTGTTTAGTGAAGAGGAGAGTGTGCATTCATGTCTCTAGTGATAAGGTACACGAACGCGGAGTAACGGAGAGGGGGTGTGGAGCTGTGGAGCGGGACGATGGAGGTGCGGAGCTAGGAGTATTGTGGCGGTGTCGCGGATTCTCCGACTTGTCACTTCGCGGTCCGATGAGCTGAAGAACTCGGCAACACGGTGGGGCTGCATTCAAGAACTCAACAACATAACAAACTGTTTCCCACAGGCGCCACTTTTAGCTAGCCAAACCACGTCTTTTCTTATATAGATATCATTTCCGCTGGCTGGACAGGTTGCAAGGAATGCTACATTGTCAAATTGAGTGTATCTTCCTAAAAAGGCAATTCATTTGATCCTGCCACGACTGTACATGCACGACGTCACCGGGTTCTTCCCTTGTCCTCATGTGTGTACTTGCGCTGACTCAGCTTGGGATGGGCCAAGGTGAGGGCAATGAGGAGAAACAGGAGGCAGGGAGAGGGAGGGCACAGGGCAGGGGGGAACAAAAGAAAAGGAAGAGGAAGGAGAGGAGGCCTAACACACCTATTGCAGCCAAGTCTACAACGAAAAAATTGAGGATAATCGATGAAGCCAGAGTGAGATGGCGAAACCAATTCAAAGCCGGGCATCGACACAGCAAGAAAATGCATCTAACCGGGGATGCTTTGCGTCAAGCCACAAATGCCACTGAGCTGTTCAGACACGAGTGGGAGTGGGTGAGTAGATGGAGACATGGCGATGGTAAACTGGACTCTTTAAGGGTTGATGAGAGGGTGGGGTAAATGGGGATAGCAGGTGGCATAGAGATGGTGGCAGGAGGAAGAGAAGAGAAGACGTGACACTGAGAGTAACGAGACGGTGATTTGATTAGATTTCTACTTTTCACCCTTGCATTCCATTTTAAGGTAATGCCTGATTTGGTGCATGGCAGCATGGCAGAGCCAGGGGGCCGCGGCAGCTTCAAACTCAGCAATATTCATTTTACTCTCAAAGTCAAAGGCAAAAATGGGTAAAATGGGTGTATGTGTTCAAGGGAAGATGGTCCTCCGTGGTGGCATGAACGGAATGGTATTATATGTAAATACAGTAGATGAATTTCTATTTATATGAGCAGGGATAGTGGCAAGGACAGCGAGTAATGAAACAAATGAAATAAAATAACAAGCGGGGAAAGGTACAGTGAATAGGGAAGAAGGCATGATGACCATCAGGTGCACGTATGATATGTATCACGAGTGCCAACGTGACATTGATGCCATGACGTGCATGTCACGATGAAAAGCGTTAGGATGGCCCGTGCAGTGGAGGGTAGGATAAAAGATCATGGTACATGTTTGATATCACATAAATGATGAACAGCGAGCCTGGGTGGGACGCATTTGCGACTTGGACACATCAAACAGTGTTGGCAGCGATGTCGAAGTCGGTTGGTGCACAAGCCTGACAGCCAATTAGTGCAACTGAACGCAAGTATAGAGCGAGGGCAGGTGCTGGGGAATGCCGGGAATCAGGGAAACAGAGACGGGCGTGGTGGCATGGTGGTGGTGGACAAGAAGAAGTGTTAAACACATTGGAAGGTGGAGAATGAAAATGGCTCACAGGCCGAAAGCCTGCCGAAAGCTCACGTGGAAGTGCCTTCTAAATAAGGAGATCCTTAGTCATGAACCAAGGGCGAAAAGTCAAAGACTGATTTGATTGCGTGTGTAGCTGTAGATCAATTCCATTGTCCCTTTATCAAAGCGATGATCACTTCCAACTTCTTGCTTCTGACTTCCACCTTCATTCCCTTTCCTCCCTCCCCACCCATTGCCCAGGACTGTGTGTCCAAAGCTGACTTTGACTTTGCATCAGCACCAGTGGGTTTTTCAGAATCACGTCGGCCCATGATTTGGTGGCTCAGCCTATAGTGAAGGGTGGCACACAATGCTTTTTTTTTTTCATACCCTATTCAGTTGTTGGTGGGCACCTGCAAAATCACTTCTATGGGAGCACCGTGCACTCGTATTCATTTCCATCTTCGGGTGAGTTTCATTTTCATTCTGCCCAACTCCACTGATAATTTCTGGTGGCAGCTGACAATTTACTCAGCGGGTACTTGCATTCATTCTCATTCTTTGACAAGTTTCATTTTCGATTTCATTCTGCCTTTCACTCAAACTGACTACGAAATTACTGGCTTTGGATGTTTTATTTGATACGGGACTGAAGCCAACTTAGAACTTGAGTTGTGCCAGAACTCAAGCCCATCTGCAGCACCAAAAAAGTTGGAACTGCAGTTGTGTGAAAATTCAGTTCTGCTGGAACTTAAGTTCATACATAGAGCTGGTGTGAAACTTCAGTTCTGTCGAGACTTAAGTGTTATGTACTTGGTTATTTAAAAATGGAATCTTGGTGTATGAACTGAAGTGCTTGAACTTAAGATGCTCGAACGTCTTAAGTTCGAGTGCAGTCTGGACTTGAGAGGTTTGAACTGAAGTCCCAAGGATATGGTATTGAGGTGCATATAGTATGGCTTTACAGTATGGTAGAGAACTTAAGATGTACTGAAACTTAAGTCTGAAAGTGGTCTGGACCACCTAGAACTTAAGATGAGCTAATAAAATATCTGACAGAACACAAGTTATCTTGCAAAAGGTGTACATGGTGGATGATGACTGAGACTCTATCAAGCCACCATGTGCATGAATCTTACAAAGGATGGTCAGAATATACCTGGAATGACGTGCTCAATGTCTCTGACCAATAAGACTCTCTGCAATTTGGTTTCCAAAATGGATACACGGACTTTGGCATGGCTAAACAGACATTTTACTCATTTTCACTATTGTCATAGTTATATCTTAGTTTGTACTAGCAGTTAGCCCGTACTATGCTATGGCCACGACAAAAATTCCAGAATAATCTCTTGAGGTACCAATTCAAATTCTACTGATGGCTAAAGATGCTGCTTGTTGTGAACCCTTGGTTCACTCCTCGTGGCCTCATGGTCAGTAACAGCATCATCCTTCCCAGGTTCCCTGTTTCCATCATGTTTCTGTGTAAAATTTTTGAATAGATTTCTCCTCTTCACTTCCCATCGGGCATCTCCAACTTGAACATGTTTTTGGCTTCATTCAAAGGGCCAGATCCATGGCATACCACTTGGGTTGTGCCCTGATTTTAATTTGGTGTCTTCCTAAACTCCCAGGCAACATCTCAACATCTTGGAAATCAGCAATACAACAGGTCAGTGGAGAAGTTCAAGATCTCAACAGTTTCCTGTTTTCCAGTGGAGTAGTTCACGGCAGTGTGGAGTTTGGATGGTCGGTCCGGTCTGTCTGTTGAGACCAACTCGTTGGAATGGTGGGCTGTTTTTTTCTCAGATCTCGCTTAGTTTTTTCACACATTTTAATTTTCGGTGGTTGCAGAACAGCTCTATTCTTATTTAGATGGTAGGTATTCAACATCTCGGCAGTTTAAAAATAACAATCCCCCAGTGGAGTGGAGAGTTGACAGAGAACTCAGCATCTTGACAGTTTTCACAGCAACTGTGGAGTGGATGACAGCAAGCAGTGAGCTCGGGATTTTTCAGATCAAATTTGTCTCAAGTCAAATCGCTTAAGGTGTACAATTGTAATATAGATAAGTAGTTAGAAGGGTTTCTGGGAGTGGCATGGAATCTTCCCCTGACTAGTAAGCCCAAAGCTTGTGCCTAAGGGAAGGTTCTTGTTGATCTTCAGAGCTCTTGCAAACCTAGTTTGTAAGGGTTGTGAATATCATTTGGGTTGTTGGCATATAAAGTCGTATCCATACACTGGAACGCATAAAACCATCTGAGCATGGCTCTTGAATTGTATTGAATTGTATTGAATTGTCTGGCCTTGGGTCTTGAATCATATTGAATCGTCTTGCTTTGTGGGCTCTGACCTTGCTCTGTATCAAATTGCTGGCCTTGGGTCTTGAATCGTCTGTATTGTTGTCTGGAATCTCTTGGAATCTTAGGAACTATTGCGGATCTTCAGGATACGCACAACTTGTTCTTCAGAACAACTGGAATCTGGGTAAACCTTTGGTTTCTTGTCTTCCAAACATCTTTCTGGCCTTGTTATATCATGCCTTTGGGTATTCAAACTAGATATCCTTTGGATTTCTTTGTTTCACACATAACAAACACAATATATCGCCCTGAAACTTCTTGCATATAAACTTTCTCCCTTTCAACCTTTACAAGGCTCTGAACTGTGGACTGACACTCATTGGGTACCATTGGAACATACAAAACATCACACTCACTGCTTCTATTTGTTGGTTTGGGATAGATTTATTCTGTTTCCAAGCTATACATTGGTTGTAGTGTTTGGTTTTTGTTGTATCCCATGTTTCCATCCCAGGTTCCGAGCTCACTTATCAATGGTTAAATTAATGAATTGCACCAGTGGACAGGACAGCAGGAGACAGAACCAAGAGCGGCCATGCTATATGGAGAAAGGAACCAGCAGGTAGAAAGTGATGAGCACTTCCAAATGAGAAAATCTTAAAGAACGGTTAATGTAGAATTTTGGATTAGGAATTAGTTCAGGTGAGACCAACACTGAAACTTCACAAATGAACTGAGCCAAAATCTAACCTGAAATGGGGGTTTTGTGATGCATTTTGAGCCTGACAACTCGGAACCTTTTGGCTGGCATTCCAACAGTCACAAAATATGCCTTGGAACATGCAATATCAGCAGTGCTGCCAAAATGTCCCTCACTTCTGTACCTTGTATGCAGGAGACCGCACCCCACTGAATAGATTTCATTCTTTCCTTGGATTATAGTCGCCCTCATCAGTCTCTCTCGTTTAGGTAGAATTAAGCAGTAATAGTTAGTGCCATGCATTGGCCCATGTCCTTGTCCTCGTCCAGTCTAGTCCACTCTGCCTCCGCCTTCACCATTGCCTCGGTCCCAGTCTAGTCACGCTGTCGTCGCCCTTGTTCAAACATTTCACCTTCATCATCGTCATCACCCCCGACCTATTGCCTCTGCCATTAGTCCACTCTGACGTACCTTATTGGATTTGAAGCATATTGGACCGACTCACTCACCACTCTCATTCCGTGTTTAGACATGGAGTGAGCATATCATCACTGGATTCAAACTCCATTTGGTATGACTACGAAGCACCACAGATGCAGCTTGACGATGCTCTGGAGCGCCTGAGCTTCTGGCATTTGCCCAAGGTGGCACCATACGTGTATTCATATAGATGGATGCCCACATATCCTGATGAATGCACCCTACTTATGTCTCTGAAAATTTACAGGATCTATCTACCCGTCGCATTCAGTTCAAATAGGCAGTAATTGATATCATTTTCATGTTCTTTCTCCATCTCAATGAGCTTTAGCTTTCCTTATTTACCTCTCAGATATGGACCTTGACTTCACGTATATTTGGCTGAACTTGGTGATCAACACAGACTCGAAATTCTCGCTGACACCGGTCTTCTACCTGGTACATTTGAAATTCTACTCGCTAGACTGGGACTTTCCCTTCACTACATTCTGAGCCCGTGTAGACCCACTGGGTTACTGTGCCAAGTTGTAGAGGAGCAACACCCCAATGACCGTGACAAGCCCGTTGCCTTTGTTTCAGGCAACGGACTCGACCGTGAGCGTGACTGTTGCCTTGGTGGGCAACCAGAACTTTTTTTCCTCACCTTGTGAAGGTGCAAATGGACTCCCAAGACGTTGAAATGTAAATCCATAGGCCGATATTCATGGTTCCCTGCAATTTTCGCTAAAAACCTGGCCCTGGGCATTTTTTTTAGCATTTTCTTTTCACTGTGTCACAATTTTTTGAGGCAACCGACCGCTCCGTGACCGTGACCCCCAGGAAAAGAGGCAACGCAACCAGCAAACCGTGACCGTGACCATTGCTCCCCTACAACTTGGCACAGTACGTGAGTATACCCCAGGCCTACGTTGGCCGACCCCTGTAGACCAAGTTGGCTAGGCCAATGTGGGCCAAATTTGGCCTACATTGGCATCCCCTCGGTCTACGTAGGCCCCCTATCTTGGCCATTGTGCGTGTTGTTGCTGTCGCCATATTCCCACGTGGCTAATAGTGTTTTCCACGGGTTTCCATTTTCTCACGTAGCCAAATATTAATATTCATTATTGGATCACGCCTGGGAAATGGCGCGTTGATTGCCAAAGGTTGGCTGCTTCCCACCTCCAGGGGTTATACCGCGAAGCAAGAGTGTATTTAATAGGATTCGCAGTTCGCCCATGCTACGCTACTGCCAGGACGGAAAAATTCCAGATTCTGAATTCATGAGCCTCGGACTCGGTCAAGACCGAAGATACCGCTCGTCGCGAACCTTCAGTTCACTCCTTGTGGCCTCATTGTCACAAATCTGTCTTCAAGAACGAGCTTATCATTATAGTTTGGGTGTACTTTACAGACTGTAATTTTTTGCATCTCCCAGATTTGCTGTCAATCGGCCGTAATTGCGGCTTCGATTGAGACCCTGGCCTTCATCTTACATTCTATGTGCAGTTTGGCCTGATCTGCATTCATCATGTTTCTGATTAGGCCTTTGTCTGTCATTTCATTCTGGCTAGCTGCCACTGGTGCACCACAGGATTGAAAGACAAATCAGGCTTTCTGTTCCTACAGTTCCCTGGTTACCGCTCATTTAGCGCGTAACATTCTAAGAAAAGTTCACTTTCATTCCGGCTTCATCCTGCTTCTTAACTGCTGCATTTGAATCTTGCACGATTTAGTTTGCACCGAAGTTACCTTCCATAGGGCATTCAGGCTCAGGGACTGCACCATCACAAAACAATGAATATGATTACCATTCTCTGTTCAGAATTTTATTTGTAGTCGTTGTTCAAAAATTCCACCGCATTGATCAAGCATTAAGTTTTAAGTTTTAAGGGATTAGCTTCATCAGACTTCTGCCAACACCAAAAATTATCCCATGGCTGTCGTGCCAGTACTCGAATGTACTCAAAAGTCTCAAACCCTATCTTTGTTTCGTTGAATTGAGTCCAGGCGGGAACTATTCAACATCTCAGCAAGCTATCAATAGAAACTCGACAATTCAGTCGAGAATCGGCTGTAATCAGCCAACAACTCAACACCTCGACAGTCCTTTGGAGCGGTGGAGCAGTTCGGTGGAGAAATTTGATTCACCGGCAACGACATACGGATCAATGGGTGCATGTTCAAGTTGTCCATAGAATGGGAAATTGACAAAACACGATAGACGTTTTCGATGTGAAAGCAAAGTGCAGGTGGTTTTTACTGGTGGTAAATTATGAGCCCTAATCCCTAGCGCACGAGGCTGAGTTAACGATGGGAGCAGCGATTTTTGATCGAAGAAAAAAGGCGGCGATGCAAGCAAGAGCCGACGGCCCGACCGATGATCGCTCCACATGGGCGCATCCACCCCTGCTTTGTTTCCTGCTCCTTCCAAAAACATTCGTATCTATCTACTCCCTCTGTTCAATCCTCGCTCTCGTCACTCCTTCGTGACGCCCACGATACTGTACTGCATAGGGTGTACTTCTTCGCACTCTCCCTCCCCACTCGCTATGCCCCGAATCGCGCGTCATACATCTCTGTTCGTCCCCTCCCCCATCCCCGTCGCATCCATACCTCATATCTGACCTCTCCCTCGGTGCTTTCAAATCTTGCATCGGACCAATTCTTCACAGGACCCGCGTGCTCCGACGCAGGGCGGAAATTGCTTCCGTCGGCATCCCTTCCCAAACCCAAACCCAAAGACGCATCCCTCCTCCCCGCGTCCCATTCTGCGAAGTTCAAATCAAGCGCGACCTCCTCCAAACTCGCGTCTCCACGGCCTTCCGCCTCGCCTGCTACGTTCGCGGGTGTGCGCGGCGCCACCTCGCCCTCGCCTGGAAGGGGGAGGCACACTGGGGATTGCCAAATTTTAGGACATTGTAGGTGTAATTTCAAACTTGGAGTATCAAATTAGGAATAGGTTGAGATGAAATGAAAGCTCATCCTTATAATTTCGGCTTTGATTCCAAACTGGATTCAGTCCAAGTTATTCTTAATTTGATACTTCAGGTTCCAGATTACACCTACAGCTGCCTGAAATTGGCAATCTTGAACATGTGCACTGGCTGGCCAGCAGTTGCCCCTTCAGACTTGGGCTTGGGCAAAATTGCCAAATTTTGGGCTGTTGTAGGTGCAATTTGAAACCTGAAATTTCAAATTAAGAATACCTTGGACTGAATCCAGTTCTAAAATCAAAGCTGAAATTATAAGAATGACTTTTCATTTCATCTCAACCTATTCCTAATTTGATACTTCAGGTTTAGAATTCTGCCTACAATGGCCCGAAATTTGACATTCCCCGGTGTGAGGAGTTTGGTGAGTTCACGACTGAACTGGTCTTGCATCGCTTTTTATTCTGCTCCCGAGGCAGGAAGTGCACAGATACAAACAACCTGGCGCGGAGCAGCGCCATCTAGGTATGTCTATATTTCCCTGTTAATCTACCTCCCCTGCATCATGTGCTTTTATTCAAAAAAGCCTCGCACAGAATGGTTCAATTCATTCTTGCTGAATTCCGCTTCATGATTACGCACCAGTGGGGAGTCGAACCCCCCGCTCAGCTTGAATGCGTCATTGACGAAACGGAACGGCCGCATGTCTCAGACACGACCGGTGCGTCTTCTCTCCGTCTTCACGCTTCAATTTATTGAAGCTTACAAGATTTGCCTTCGCTCCGCTTCGGCAGCAGCACCAGAGTCACGCAGAATAAATAGTCGCGGATGAGACTGTATTTTTCTTCACTGTGGACAAAATAAGGTTAACGGAATTCAATCCATAGCACACTGGAATCCAAATGGGAGCCTAAATACTTGGGTGGGTAGATGCGGTGTCACAGACTCAATCGATGCGACTGACAGCGGAAACCATTCATGTTGAGGAGAAAGGACATGGAGCAGGAAATGATGCGACAGAAATTTGGGGGATTGCCAATGAGTAGAACTTGATTTTGACGTTGAAGGTTTTGAGTCAAGATTATGATGCGCAGGAAACAGCAGCTTGACAGAGGAATCGTAGGGTTTCTGTATCAGTTAACTTTGCCAAAGATCTGTAATAACATTGAATAGTCACAGTCTTGAGTATAGCCCTGGGGCTCATAGTATAGGAAATTAATGGGTATAGGTACCGTATTTTTTCATTCAATTAGAACCCCCTCGTGATGCATGACATGGTTTGACCCATTCGATAATTCGAGAGCGGCCAAATTTTGGCATGACATGACCAAAATTTTCGACATTCCAACTGATTTTTCGCCTTTTTGCACATTTCAGGGAGTTTCGAGGCCTGCATGACAGTTTGAGTGCTCGACACCAGTCGCCGTGATGCGTGACCCCGACCATTTTTCGATACTGATAGAGGCGTACATGACGTGTGACTTCCAAATTGAACGAAAAAATACAGTACACGGCTATCCCGGGAGTCACCGGAATCTGATAGGTTCCGTCGCCTTTCGAAATCCAATGATTTTCCGTTCGGGTTTCTAAGATTTAATAATTCTCTACCCTTGAATATACGGATTAGCGGAATACATCGCACTGAAGATCAGATTTCTATGATCAGCCAGCCCACAAGGGCAAAAAACATTGCTCGAAATCCAATGGTAGCCACACGTGACATTATTACGATGGTCCTATTCTTCCCTGCCTCTGCTCCTCTGCCGTGATAGCACAACTTGTCGATCCCCAACATGTGTTGCCTCACGCTGTTGAACACGGGCCAGCGCTGTCAACGGAATTACCAGTCTCAGTATCCGAGTTTGTGGCGATGCTCTCAGAACTTTCCGCACGGCAACTTCCCCTCTGCTCCTGTACACTTGTATTCGCCGCCAAACCTGAAGGCATGAGGCAACTCTCCGTCACTCTGACTTCAACATGACATTGTGCCTGCATTCTCCCCTGTTTCCCCCCCTGTATACTTTCTTTCTGAGTGTTTTATTTTGTATTCTTTCTTGTCTCTACTTGTTCCATCCAACCTCTCCGTCTCAGTACCGCTTTTCTGTTTCACTTATACTTCTTTTGGTTTAATTCCTGGTTTTCTCGATGATTACATACTAACTACCACCTTTACTATAAATTCTGTGTAGTTCAACTCAAAAGAACAACGAAGTTCTCCCCTCGCAGTTCAGCTTAAATTGTCCGCCTATTGTCTTCGCCTTCACTCTCGTGTCCCTCATCGTCCTCATAGTCCTTCATCGCCCTAGTACTTGCTTTGAGCAGCCTTCACCATCGCTGCACTCGACCTCCCGCACACTTCAGTAATTTTCTTGTTATTTGTTACTTTGCAAGTCAGTGCTGAACAATGCTGAAACTCCTTGCACCTCAGGTTCTACGGCCCTCAGAGTGGCTGCCCATCCCCATCTCCCCTCCATTTTATATTTTGTTTTTAGCTCCACTCTCAGCCATGCCATAGGTGTATCAACCTTAAGCTTAAGGGCGAGCAACAGTAATTTGATTGAAATGAAGAATCTATATGAAGTTTGATTAATCAATCCATGTCTCAATGGATAATCTGGTTTGATGTATGATTTGTTTAAACAACACTGTGTGCCAGGGCAGGTTGAGGCCCTTTAGGGTGATAAATGTGTACATGTAGGTGCAGCTGCATGGTTGGTTTGGGAACTTGCAATCAATCAGTGATGGGATGTGTTTGGACCCTGTTTGAACTGTGTTTAAACAGAACAGATTGAACCGTGTTCATTGCCGGGACAAAAAGATCCCAGAGGCAGAATCAAACTGAAGACCTCCATGCACTTTGAAATTCTATCTCAGCAGCCTCACACCCACTACACCAAACCACCCTTTAAACTCATACAACTCAATCAATGACTTATTGACAATATTGTCATTTGCATGGAACTCGCAGGGACTAAATTTGGGCTCAAATTCCATCTGTGGGGACGGGAGAGGTTTCTAGTAATTTGTTCTACCATACAGTTCTGGTGAAACTCTTTGATTTTTCCTAGATCTGCACAAAGGTTGAATATAAGATATTGCCAGCCTAATGGAAAAATCCCGCATCTGTTTCAAAGGAGTTTTTCATTCTGTTTAAGCTTTGTTCAGATAATCCTACAAGGAGTGCTGACCTGATCCATTGAATCCCGGATTTTCAATGGCTGTCCCTCAGGCAATTAGTATACCTACACTTCTTAAGGAGTGATTCAAGAACTTGAATCTGATACTGCCAATCAACCACCAAATATAATTCTGCCAACCACCCGAACCTTATTTAGAGCCAATGGGGTACTCAGAGTGCACCCTTCCCTCAGCATCAAGTGGACTTAGGGATTTTCGGACTTTGCAGTTTTGGACCAAAAAAAAGAATCGGCATGGTTGTATTGCGATCTTTTTGATGTCCACCATGTGCAACTTAGCTCAGTCGGTTATCACGCGTCTTGCTTGTTCCTTTGTGTGAGTTTGAACCACGCAGGAAATTCTTTTTTGGTGCTCTGTTGTTTAAACTGCTGTTTGAACAAATCTACTGTCAAACCGGATCATCCATTGAGACACTGGTTGAATAATCAAACTTCATATGGTTACTGTGAAATGGAACATCATAGTGGTGGCCTAGCCTGTTTTATCAGCAATACTTGTGCCCCACCACAAACAGACAACAGAATTCAAGGTAGCTGAACTGCAAAATCACCATAAGACATTCAAACTCTGATGGTCCGTGCACTTCATGTGATGGTTGATGTCGCTTCATTGTGCCTTGGTGTTTTCCATCATCTTTCACCCTCTTCTTCCACCTTGACCCCTTTGTTGCTCCCTTTCTTGTCCTGTGTTCTTCCAGATCCAGTCATTATGTCAAGTTCCAACCCATTGCAAGCCTGGGAACTGTTGAGTCAGTTCTGGGGGTCAGTTTCATACTAGTGTGTACAGTTACTTCAAATAAGTGACCGGTCATCTATCTAGCCCCACCTGCTGTCACTGGACAACGTGGTCACATTCCTTTCTTTCAGCAACCACCCTCCCAGGTCAATGAGCAGATGAGAAAACCAAAAAACTATCTGTCGCTAATTCAATTCACCTCAAACAAATCAATTAATTGGCTCATGATGGTTGTTGAGAAGATCTCTACCTTTCCCCATCTCCCTGTCCCCGTCCTCTTCAGATGTCAGCCCCATCGAGCCGGTCTGGTTACTGCTCAAGAGGCACATCTGTGCCCGTCCCATCCAGCCTACACATTATGTAGAGGTTCAAGAGGCAATATTTGAGGCATGGAATGCAAATCTATCTCCAAACACTGATCTTTTGATTGATAGAATGCCAAGAATTTTTGCCGTTGTCATCACGTCCAGCAGTGGGCATACAAAGTACTAGCAATGTAATATACCTCTATCTATCCTTCTGTGCAATTTTCATGTATTTCTTGATCTCCTATAAATATTTAAAGCCGCCAGAATTACATGACCGGTCACTTATTTGGAGTAACTGTATACCTCTTTATTGACCCACTCCTGTGCTGACCTGTTATGATTCCTTCTTCCATGTATATTACTATTGACACTGTCACATTCACTCTTGGCCCCAGTATCAATTCACTGCTGGTGAGGTGCTGTCCACTATGTTTTCTGTACATATGTTGTGTGCAGATGATTCCTTGCTGCCCCACAAACATTATGTAGATTCAATGTATTTTTCTTTACATATTCCTGTCCTATTACGACGGTTTTCCGACGTCGAGCAATAATAATAACAATTTTCCATCCATTTTCGATCTCCTCTGGTTCCATCTACTCATCATCACCAAAAGGAAATACTATTACACCTTTTATTGGCTCAAAAACTGCATAAATAGATCTGTGGATCTGTGAATAGCTTCTCTAGAGTATTGTGAGTGACCAAACAAGAACTGGGTCTGCCACCTTTTAAATTGGTAGCTTAATTGTGTGGTCTTTTGCAAAAAAATCATGTAAAATCACCAATTTTGAGTGAAAATAGGTGTACAGGATTTCTCCAATCATGTAGGTTGAAGTCGAACCCAGACTCCAGATATGTTCCAGATGACTTCCAACAAGCTTTATAGTCTTCGGATGTCATACAATGACATCTAACCTCAAGAAATTGAAAGCTTTCCATACAGGTCACTGAAATGAATCTCATCATCTGGATTCAGCTGAGGTTTCCTAGTGATCTACTTGCTCCAGTGTTATGAAATTATACAGAATTATAGGGCATGTAGCTCTACAGCACCTTTTTGAATCTCAGCCAAGGGCATACAGATTTGAGCACTGAGGGCCACATTTGTTTAGGGACATGCCAAAAATAGATTGCCAGCCAAGAATCATCTGTTTCTGACTACCCATGACCCATATGGATTTGATATCGCAGGAAGCCATTGGGGAGGCTCTATAATACACATCATCTAGAAGGTCTCAATGATGCACTCAGGGAGCACAGACTAATATTTACTTTTGGTGACAATGAGTATGGTCAATAGCACCACTCAAGCAAACCAAAGAGGGCCACATTGAAATCCCAAGGCAGGATGTTTGGAATTCAAAGGGGCATATATTCTTCAGAATCCATTGGCCGACCAGTGGATTCTGAAGATCTCCAGAACCATAGAATTCCGGTGACATCCAGGATAGCCGTGTAGCAAGAGTAGGCTGTTTTATACGTGAATGTAGGCCTACATGGCTGCTGTGTCGCGCTGAGGCAAAGTGTAAAGAAAGTGCCCCAATGAGAGGGATTTAACAGCATTACATAGCTGTTGAGCCACGAGACGCGGGCTGCTACAGACTCATTCCAATCTGGATTCATTTCCGAGACATGCAATTGATCAGTTTCAACGTGGGCCAAACGGCAAGGATTCATCACCTTGAGCCGTCTTGAAATTGACAGATCCCAGTCACACCGGCGAAACTCCGGTCAAAGGACAACACAGCTGTTCCCTTAAAAGGGAAGTTGATGTTGAAGGGTGAGCAAAGCTGTGAAGGTCCAAGGTGAATGACAGAGTGGGCAGTAAATCTTAATAGAATGAGTGGTTCAAGAACCTTGGTGACAGAATCAAATGGACAAAATGGAACACAAGCCCCGACAGCGAGCCAAACCCCAGCTATCCCTGATACCACCGATTAGTCGATCAACATAATGGCAGCATGACCTGCATGTTTCCTTTTTCTTTGCGTCTCATTTTCTTGTTTCCATTTATCTCTGACAAACAGAGTTTCATGCAATAATAAATAAATAAAAACCCCCAAAGCAGAGGATCATTCGGTGTCCCTGCACTAGCGTGGGGTCGATGACATGTCGGACATATTCCATACATGATAGGTGAGTTCTCATTCTCTGCGCCTTATTTTATATTCTTGCACCCTTGGGACCTGCCGATTTCCCTGTAGTTAAGGTCCCCCCTTATGTAGCGCTATGTAGTCCCTGTAGTGGCCTGTAGTTTCTGTAGGGAAGGACACAGGTACAGGTCAACCCACCAGGTTTTCGGGTTGGGTCGGCCCGGATATGGGTACGGGTTCCAATTTTAGTGGACCGGAAACCCATGGGTATGCAAACATTTACTTTTTTATTGAATTTAACTCATTTCGAGGCCATTGAACATGGCTACCAGCCATCAATGGTGCTCACAAGCTTTGTTAAGCACCTGTTGCATTTAAAAATGTCAATCAGTGAACAAATTTCATGTTTTGAAGGTGTTGAACCTTCCCGGCAGTCTTTGGCAAGCATGATTCAATCAATTCGGACAACCCGTGAACAACCCGTGGACCCGCGGGTTCGGGTTCAGGTCCAGGTTGACTGATTTATACCTGAACCCGTACCCATGTCCATCCCTAAGTTTCTGTAGTTTCTGTAGTTATGTTTAGTATTTTTTAAGATTAGTAGTGTTACATAGCACTACGTAGAGGGGAACCTTCGACCCAGATTTTGCTGATGTTCATATCACGTTCTGGAAGCTAGGAGGCAATATTGGATTGGGTGTCACATGTCATTGCAAAGTTCACGGTCATTGAGGTGATTGGCACAGATCGTCTCACCCCAATGCAGATGCGGTTCCTCTCACCAACCTCTTACCTGGGGGCCAGCCAGACAGATACGAGGCTCGTGGTTTTGGTTTTCAAACAAATTCTGGGTTTCCAAATATCATCATCGAAGAGCCCTTGGGAAAAGTTGACTGTTGCCACTGACAGTCTGACGACATCATAGTTGGCGGCAGTCATGGATAGTTGATGCCTGTGCATGACGCTCCTCAGACAGGTTGCCCACTCTGCAACCCAGGGCCATCTTTCACGATCCTTAACGAACTCTCTGCACATCCATAACCGCAGGCATTGCTCAAATGTCAATGTGGATGGATATCTCCTGTGATTTGTGATGAATACCACGTCCAAGAAGCAGGGCGCAGTACCTGCTGACTTGTGTGCTCTGATTCTAGAGTAACACAGACAGCAAGACATTTGGAGGCGATCCTGCGCAGGCTGTTGCTTCGAGCAAGTTTCCCACCATATTCAAAACCAAAACTGTGGGGGGAAGGACCAGGGGTCAAGTACATAACACCATTCAGTTCTAGACCGTGACACAGTATTCATGAGCATCCGCAGCTTGGTATAGGCCACCACTGGTACCATTCTGACTTCTTGGGTAAACCCAGACCCCGGGGTTTGGGGCGATGGAGCTACCACAGTTTGTTGACTTCTCGCATTCCAAAGGTTTTCACTCATATCTTTGTCCAGCTTGCCATGGAGGGCCTCAATCAGCCCACTTCGAAAGTGCAGAGCTTTACTGTTACGCTGGTTCAGTTTATTTTCCCAATTGTTCTTCATTTCTCCAAGAGTCTGATATCTTGAAATTGGTAGCTTGAATGGAACATAACCAAGCCATCAAGGAACCTCTGTGGGAGTCACACTTTGTTTTTGTTCTGAGGGGCTTCTGCAGTCACTCACACTGTTTCCTTAATTAAACATTGTAATGGCACCCGTGTCTTTGCCATGGGTGGTCAGACACGGTGGATTCCCAGTTCCGTGCAGACACGGCAGATTCCGAGCCCTCTGGCGCTGCACTGCCACTTGCTAACGCTCGCAGCGTGCAGCGTCTCGGAATTTGCCCGCACACGGTGAATTCCGAGACCGTGGGATTCGGCGATGACATCTCAACAGCCGGCAGCAACATCTCGACAACATCATGTGAATTTTCACATGACTTTTCACATGACTTCTGACAAAGGCTGTGCTCACTGTCTCTTAATATATAGGACAAGATGTAAGGCACCCATGTCTTTGCCACAGGCGGTCAGACATGGCGGATTCCCAGTTCTGTGCAGACATGGCAGATTCCGAGCCCTCCGGCACCGCACTGCCGCTTGCTAACACTCGCAGCGCGCGGCGCCTCGGGATTTGCCCACACACAGTGAATTCTGAGACCGTGGGATTCGGTGACAACATCTCAACAGCCGGCAGCAACATCTCAACAACATCATGTGAATTTTCATGTGACTTTTCACATGACTTCTGACAAATGCTGTGCTAACTGTCTCTTAATATACAAGACAAGATGTAAGGCACCCCGTGTCTTCGCCATGGGCGGTCAGACACGGCGGATTCCAAACTTCCGTGCAGACACGGCAGATTCCGAGCCATCCGGCGGCCGTGAGAAATGCCTCGTGACTTTGTGTCAAAATCCCGTGACTTATCAAAAAGGCTGTGCTCACTGTGTCTTAATATATAGGATGTAAGGCACCCCGTGTCTTCACCACGGGCAGTCAGACACGGCGGATTCCGAGCTTCCATGCAGACACGGCAGATTCCGAGACCCATGGGACCAACCCATGTGACTTTCTGTCAAATTCCCGTGACTTTCCACATGACTTTTGTGGCAGTGCCTGTCACATTGTGTTTTCATGTATAAGATAGGATATAGGATTTTCTGCGGGAATGAAGATTATACTTCAGTGCAATTGGATGTCGGATGGCCCAAAGGTGTTCTGAGGATATAAACCACAAGTATAGTCGCAGGCCGTTCGTGCGGGAGGGAGAGCAGCGTTAATTGTAAGCAGTGGGGTTGGCGAGTCTGTATCCGGGATCCAACACATCTGTACAGAAGGGGGGGTGGTATATTATACTCACATGGTCCACAACATGAACAACAAGTTTACAGAAGACAAACAGGTAGGTATGTACGGGTGGTTATCCATGCATTAAATCTACCAGATGTCATCAGAGCACGCAAGGAGAATCATCCAAGCTGTCTTTCTTCCAACCGTTCCGATCAAGCAAGGCTGCATTGGAAACCCTCGTCCTTCAATCTGCCCACTTGAGCCAACAACTCGTCCGACGCCGCCTGCTCCAGATGTCCAGCCTTGAAAATACGAAGCCGTTCCAAATACGAGGCCCTGACACGCGAGTTGGTACGTTGCCGCCGGGAGTCGACCATGGCGAAGAAAAGATCCCACGGAAACATCGCTTCTCCAGCGTACCCAAATACAAATGATGTGAGTTTCGGGCAGATGTCGGATCCGGATGGGGCTGAGACGCCCGAATCCGATACGGCAAGCGCGCTGATCCAGTCGACCAGATGATCCCGCCGGAATGAGCCCAGTAAGAGGTCCGCGACGCTGGAGAGCTCGCGCAGAATGGCGACGACTTCTACGTCCACCGTAGGGCACATCAGGGATAATTTGGTGAGTGTGCACGAGGACCGATGCACGAATGGGAGTATTAGTACGATTTCTTCCTGGGTTGATATTAAGACAAGTCCTCGAGCACGGGCACCGTGAGAGCTGAAAGAAATTCCCCTTTACGCAAAGCGAGGCAGCGGAGATGGGAGAGTACAACCGGGGGGCCCTGTATGAAGGGAAAGTCGTTGAACTCGCCTGGAAATGGGAAGCTCAGGGCACATTCCTGGAGGTTCGAAGCCGCTCTGAGGATTTCGAGTTGGCGCCACGGGCTGCATGTTCCCCGGTATCTGGTGATCCGCTGCCAAGGTATCCCGGTCGAGTCGAAGTTCCAATTCGTCAGAATAACCTCCCTCAGCTTGGGGGCGGTTGCGAAGATGTCTGGGAGAATCGACAAAGAGCCGCCGACTTCCAATCTTTCGAGTCGATCTAAGTGTTCGTAGGCGCGATATAATTGGTTGAATACCCGAGGGTAGGTATGCGGGGCGACGGGATATGATGTTCCCTGCGCAGCGAAGGTCATTCTGTACCAGCGAGTGCAGTGCACAATGACCAAGTCCACTGCGTGAGACGATCGACATTTATGTAGTCATTCGGCTAGTGAATCTCCAGAGGTGCACTGGCTGAGCGGCGAAGTTGCTCTTCGATGCGGGGCAGCACACGACTATCTCGCCGAACGTTCAGCGAGGGGAGTACGATGGAAACCCAGAGAAGGGGAAACGAAAGTGCTGCGTTTCTCCAGGATCGCGAAACCTGGGCGAGGCGCCAGGGAGGGTGGGTCGTGCCGTGCTTGCCGTCACTCCAGACCATCAAGGAAATGATTTCGCAGATCAAGTCCGCGGGTAGGCACCGAATGGGTGAAATCAAGGCCCGGTATAGGCGGATACATTGAGCTACTTCTTTCCGCCGCACGGCAAGACTGCCTTGCACCAGGTGAATTTCCGCTTCCAGGGCATCCACGAGACGCTCGCATTCCGAGATCAGATCCCACATAAGACGGATGTCGCGCGCAGTATATGTGCTCCTCTGGTATCCAAGCTGTCCGAGGCCCGCTCGCAGGCGAGGGATCACTGCATCCAAAGCATTGATTTGACCATCGAGAGCAGCCATCCAAGTTTCGCACTTGGCGACAATAACACGGATAGATGGTATTTCCCAGTCAGCGGGAGGATCGTTGCTTGTGAGCAGATGAGTTAAATCGAGCGCAGAGTTAACGCGGGGTGGGTCAAGAAGTGAAGCAAGCATCGTCGAGGATCTTGGGAGAAGTGACAAAGTCAAAGCAACGTTGAGATCGCAAAGGTGGTGCGGCAATGAATGCCAGTTAACTGGACTTCAATGGATGAGTTTCATAGTGAATGAGCGCAAGTTCTGCAGCATACCTTGTGGTGGCTGATGACAAGGCGGTTTGCGACTGTTTGCGAGCAGCTTTTCGACGTCGTCTATCATGGACACGCTTGATGTGAGGCTACGGAGTTTCTTGATGGAAAGTCGTAGATACAAGAGTTCTTGATTGGCGGAGTTGTTAGACGTCAGACAAAAGCGAGTCGAGGAAATCCGCGTGTTGTACGGAACTGACTACTCGGAATACAAACTGGACTATTTATACCTAACTATAAGTACATACGGTATGAGTACAAGTGAGTAAAAGACTGTGGGTGCGGGGTTGCGCAACTACGGCACAGTAGTTGCGGACTCCGGCACAGTAAGCCGCAGTGAAGCCGCAGTGATCGCCGGTTTGATGTCGTGAGCGGGTGAGTGATCTTTACACTTGATGATTGATAACTTAGTTCCGTTTGTTCCGTTTCGTGACATGGCATCGGCTCAAGCATCGCCACAATTACCTCGGTCCAACACCAATAGCCGGCGCTGGTGCAAGCACGGACTACCTGCTCACCCGCACGGCCGCTGAGTCATGTGCCCGTGCCCGCTTCTCGTCTACCACCTCGCAATTGCAGCTCCCTTCCCCAGCACTTGCTGAGCCGAACACCCATACACCCGAACTCAAGGGTTCCTCTGGGACTGGAACCGGGGCAGGTGAGCTAACCTTCCGCGCTCCTGGGTACAATAGTATCCTCTCGGCCGTGGACGCCGTCGAACATCGCCGCGCTGCGCGCAAGAGGACGAGCACGCCGCCGCAGCGGATCTCGACAGCCTGCCGCATGCGCGGTAGGCGCAGAGGGGGATGGGGATGAGCGGTACGCAGAGTCAGAGCTGGAGAAGTGGGCGGTTGCCGAATTCAGGGACGAGGAGTGGGACGGGATATTCGCCGATACGTGGTGTCTTTTCTTTCGTTTTCTTTTTTTCTTTCACCTCCCACCATCGCCTTCCCTCTCTCTCCACATGGGTGGGTGTATCCACCCTTCCCTCGTTTCATCCTATCCTTCCTTCCGAAAACCTTCATATCTATCTGGTCCCTTTCATTTCGTTCTTCTCAATCCACAACCCATCCTCGCTCTCGTCACTCGTTCGTGCTTCGCGCCCACGACACTGTATTGCATACGGTGTACTTCTCCGCACCCTTCCTCGCCACTTGCTACGCCCCGCATCGCGCACCATACATCCCCCCTCGTTCCCACCGCCCTTCGTTCCCTCCCCATCCTCCGCATCCGCCCTCATACCTGACCTCTCCCTTGCGCTTTCACATCTCCGCTTCAACGCAGGGCGGAAATTGCTTCCGTCGGCATCCCCCCTTCCAAACCCAAACCCAAAAACGCATCCTCCCCGCGTCCCGTCCCGTCCCGTCCCGCGAAGTCAAAATCGAGCGCGACCTCCTCCATATCGGTATCCCCCCCAGCCTTCCGCCTCGTGTGCTACGGTCGCGGGTGTGCACGACGCCGCCCCTTAGGAATTCGCGACTGAACTAGTCTTGCCTCGCTTTTTATTCTGCTCCCGGGGCAGTAAGAGCACAGATGCAATACCCTAGCACAGAGCAGCGCCGTCTCGCTATATCTGTATTTCCCTGTTAATCTGCCTATCCTGCGCAATACAGTACTGCTTGGAACATAACATGCGCCCTTGTTCAAAAATGCCTCCGACAGAACGAATGATTCAATTCATTCGTGCTAGATTCTACGTACTTCATGATTACGACCCAGTGGGGAGTCAAACCCCCGCTCTGCGTGAACGTGTCGTTGACGAACTTCGGGGCGGCCGCGTCTTCTCTCCGTCTTTACGATTAATTTTATCAGGCCTTATTCAAGAAACTTGGGGACCATCAAATGAAACAAAAAAATGCTTCGCGGACGAACACACGCCCAAGCTCCAACCGCGAGCCGAATCTCAGCTGTCCCTGATACCACAGATCAGCCGATCTACATACCGGCAGCACGCCCCGAACACGACCTGCATGTTTCCTTCTCTGCGTGTTTGTTTATCTCTGCCAAACAGAGTTTCGCACAACAATTGGTAAATACAAACCAAAAAGTGGAGGATCATTCGGCATGCACTAGCGAGGGGTCGATGGCATGTCGGACATATTCTGTACACGACAAGTGCGTTTTCTCACTTCCTCTGCGCACTCGGGACCTGCCGATTTCGAAGCTGTCCCGAATCTCGAGATGTCTCCACGCGCCATTAATGCGTCCTTCAACTCGGCGTTATCGAGCGCAACCGCCGACAAACTCGCTTATTTACAGAAGTTGGGACCCGGACTTTAAAGCTCGATTCCATAAGAACAGGATAGTGGTACTTCCCGGAGACCACCAGCACGTTTCCAGTATTTGAAGCTGGATTGAATATATTTTCCATCCTTCTGCCCGAAAAATCATATCAGACTTGAATAGGCCGTGGCACGTTTTCAACGGACTCTCATTCATTCATCTCACTGTGATTCTGCATCATAGAGATGAGAACCGCCGTTCCATCACGACCAAAGAGGCCCGCAACATCCAAAAGAAATCTCTCAGCACAGCGATCCAATTGCAATCCGACCAAAGCTCTTGCTCACGGTCGCGGAACTTGCCATACTTGCCTCCACTAGCAATTTCGGTTTTCGTTGAGTCGGCTTGCATTCTACTTCGACACCAATAGGTATGTTTAAACTATCCACGTTTCCGCTCTGTCTGACTGCACTCTGTTTAAGTACCAATATGTTCACAGCTTCTCAAACCAAATTCTAGGGCGATAATAAATTTCTCGGAATGGTACTACCTATTAATCAAGCAAAAAAAAAAAAAAATCCGGAAATTGTGTGCTATCAATTCAATCCAAACTGTACAGAAGCTAATCGGCGAATTCCGCCATCTGTATTATCTGAGACTGGGTACTGGACCTCAATCCCACGCATAGAGTGACTTGGATACAAGTATATGGGCTTTGGAACTAATTTATGCATGCTGTGAGTAAGCCGAGATATTTTTCACGAATTTACGCGATGGTTTCATGGCTCACCGAAAATTTCTTTTGACGATTTCCCGAAATGGCAAAAACGGCCCTGTGTCACCCTAGTGCATCCAAAATCGTTCAATGGATCAAATCACACTATTGTGTGCGCTCAAACCGTAAATCTGAGGTATATGGGTACCATAACTAATCGCCACTCAGGTTTGAACTGAATGGCTTGTGCCATAAAGCACAGAGCTTAAGGAGGTCCTAAATAAAGCCTGAAAGGCTCAATAGGAAGTATCATAACACACAAAATCCCAACAGATGTCCCCAGCATACCCATCATGTTGGATTTAGAGCCTAGGGACGAAACGAAGCTCAGTGACCCTCTGCAAACGTGCAGGGGTCTCGGTAGAATTGATCCTGTACTTATACAAAAAGTAAATAGAACAGCTATTCAACACGAAAGGGGATAGGTAAGCAGTGCAAGGGAAACAGCAGGTGCGAGATGAATGAGTCGGGGGGAGTAAAAGGCTGTAGTTAAAGCTGTATGCTTACAGCTGTTCGGCAGTGCGTGGGTGTTTCGATTGCCATTCCAACACATCACATCTTGAAAAAATCCATCTATATGTGAAGAATGATTGCCAACCCCAAACTCGTAATCTTGCTGATGAACTGATCTGTGTTTGAAGTCCCTTGAACACTCTCACCTGAGGCCTTAGTCATCAACACTTCTGATCCTTGTATATATGACTTGGGATTGGGCCTCTTTGAGGCAGGTGCTGAACCTTTAGGTTCAATTTGAAGAGTAAATTTTACGATCCAAAACAATTGGTGGATAGGCAATAAAGGTGCTTAGATAAAGTCACTTTAGATAACTGCAGCCAAAAAAGAAAAGTGTGATTCTACACATTCTGAAAGCAAAATATCCATAAAACATGCGGGTTAGAAAATTTCCTCACAAAAAAACTATGAATTAACCAATTCATCTCTACTTTTGATCTGTGCATTGCTTTCATCCAGACCAACCTTACCAGGTCCTTGATGTGCAGGTGCACGATTGCCCTGACATTGTCGGGACAGAGTATGCTGGCACTCTTGGCCTCTGGAAGGTAGCTAGGGAGGACATGGACGAGGAAGCAAAGTCAAAGCAAAGACTCTTCATGTGCACTGTAGGGCATCAAACTGTCCATAATATGCCCATGGGCATATCAATTAGGCCTTATTTTTTGTTATGCCAAGGCCAAAGCCATACATCAGTGCTGGCAAAGAAAGTTCAAACGGGATGGGACCTGTATGTACTGTCTGTTACAGCGTATTTTACAGTGATGGCAAGTCATGACCAAACTGAGCTGAAACACACCTCTTTCCTGAATGGAGGTTGGAGAGGCTGCCGGTGACATCATTGTTGAAAACGTGTTGGCAAGGGGGCTTTGCAGTTGTGGGGAACTGCTGTCTCCAGATATAAAGGTGATCTGGCATTGTCCCGGCACCTTCAGCAGGTTAATTTCACTGCAGACTTGGCATACCCGTATTTTACACATAACCAGCCGGTTATGGGGATCTGTTTAGGGCTGGACCTGTACTGTCTACCATCACTGTAATTTTTGGGCAAGAACTAAACTCACCAATGGTACAAGGATGTAACTGTTTTTATGGGCTGTATTACCGTAAAAAATATGGGACCCTACACAGCTATTCTGGCTTCCACTGGAATTCTGTGATCTGCAAAACCATTGAAATTTGATAGGAATTGATTGCCAAAAAAAAAAAAACTTTTTTTTCTTTTCAAGCTTGCTGCTGGAGTTTGAAAATTATGAAAGGTAGATGGAACTGAGCCCCTTACCCGTTGGTGTATAGCCTGTGAACTCATCATACAAAAAAAAAAAAATGGCATCAAAAATGGATCCATTGGATTTCAATGATCCTGCAGACTGTTGAATTCCAATGAATTCCAGGATAGCCATGTAGTGCAGTGGCAAGATTGGGATGTGGTGATTGATCCTGGGGATTAATATTCTCCATGCCTGGATACTGGCCCAAACACAAAGCAGAAATGACTAACACCCAAAATTGAACTCAGAGCATATCTTTGGTTCCAGGCAATGAAATGGGTCATGCAAGAGGATTCAGGCACAGAAGAAGTTGAAAAACATACCCTTGCATTTTGATTTATTTCTAGGTCTTGTCCCATTTTCTTTTGATTTTATTTTGCCATAACCAATGTTGAGTAACTAATTTTGTGTGTACATGTAGCAAAAGAGAGTAAAACCCAAGTTCTCCAGGATAGCCAAATGTAAAGGTTCAGCAATAACCTGTTATCTCCTCCACTTTAAGCATACCTTTTCTCCAGCCATTCTATACAACTACTGTTTCTTCTGCCAAGATTGCAATTTCTTTCCTTCCTGTTGAATGTCCTAGGTTAAACTTTGATTGAACTACTATGCAATTAATTTCAACTTATCAGCTCAGTTTTGGTGTCCACACCAGCAAAACTCGGACCAAGAGCTATTTGCTCTGAGCTTTTAATAATTAGTGACCATTGCTAAATACTTTACACTGCATTGGGAATATTCCTGTGCCTTCCATAATCTTGATTGAGTATTTTCTGGGTGACCAATGTTAGACTTGCTTTGCTGGCATCTTCTGAGTGGTTCTGTTTAATCAAAGAATGTTCAAACAATTGATCCAGCAGGACAATTTGAATTCAACTCCCTTGGGAAACATGCAGGTTATATAGATAATATCCCAAAATGTTCCATGAAGTTTGTAGGTCATTTGGGCCACATCTGAGGCCAGCAGAAATTCAAGAGTTGGATGTTGCTGGATTCTGATAGACTCATGACTAGTCTGCCTACAATGAGCAACAAAAGTGGTGAGCACATTGCTGCAGGTAGACTGATACTTCTTGGACTGTGGCAAAGGTCTGAGCATGGAGTTTGAAATTTTGGTGGGTGCTGATTCCCAGCATCAATCTGGCTATCTATACCATCAATTTTCAGTTGATTTTGACTGCTCAATGTGCACCCATCTTGCACTTTCAAGAAATTCTGAGGATACAGAATCCAAGACAATCATAATCTGAATATTAAATCTCTTTGGAATTTTTTGAACTGACAAGAATTGAGCTCAGGAGATCAGAGAAAGAAAATTTTCAAACTCTGCACTTAGCTCATGCACAGCATCTGAGCCTTGGGGTAGAGGGCCATGGTGTTGCCTGACAAAAACTCATGCTTATGTGGTTGCTTAGATTCTATGAATATTTAGTGCATCAATGTTCACCTAAAATAGCCTTTAAATTTCCCAGGTAGTCAAGATCTGAAGAACTGCATAAATGGATAAACACTTTGAGGTGAGAAATACCCACCAAGTACAGACGTGGCCCAGCTCATATCAATCATTGTCAAGAAGAAGTCATGATTCCCCAATGTCACATTACATCCTTTTGCTCCAATGCTCCAAGCCACTCCCACCCACTCTTGTTTTGAAATGTTGGATGTTCCCCACTGATGAGTGCCATAGACTTTAGAGAAGGTGGAGTTGTCAGCTGATGTCCTGATCACAGCTGGACAGGTAATACCACCTTTACAAACATTAGTGGTGTTGGACTAAAATGTGACCACCATTATTTTGATCTCTCCTACTTACTTACACAGTGCATAGCCCCAGACCATGTTGTTACCACTTATCAGATTCAAAAATTCATGATTGACTATTGCACATTGTTGGAAGGTAAGATCAATTGTATCCTACAATGGAGTATCAACAACTGCACAGAGGATGTTTGGGATGTCAATGAGTCTCAGTAAGTCAGAGGGAGAGTGGCTAGGATGTTCTGTGGGCAGGTCGTATTGGCCATGGGCACCTTGGCTAGATGGACGTCAGGCCACAAGAGTAAGGTAGTACCTGTGGGCTGTGCTGATGCAGTTGAGAACAGTTACAGAGGAGAGATATGTAGAGAGAGTGCACATGGGGAGACGTGTCCCATCCCTAGTGACAAGCAGAGACACAGAGTGGTACAATAGGATTTATTCCATTGGACTGGAGTTCAGAGTAGGATCATGGGTACAATCCAACAAGGAACGGACCCATGGGCTCCCTTTTACAAGAGCAGTATTATTCTAGAGGGTGGATTCAACTCCGCACCCAGAGATTCTAGGCCTGCAGTTGCAGATGGCAGCCCATGGCACCTACTATATACCCAAATCAGGACATGAGAACCATGTGAAAGGTTTCTCTTGGCCTGTGATGCATCAGATACACATGGACATGTTTTGTTTTGTTTTGTTTTGACTTTCTGTTTTCACATGTAAATCTATATTCTAGTAGTATAAATAGGGCTTGAGGACCCTGTGGAAAGCCAGTACACCACATCAGACATTGTTGCAGTTGTTCTCAGGCCAGCTCATGGAGAGTAGTATCTACCTCTGTTTGTAGTGTGTCTATAAACTGAAGTTTGGTTGTTGGCTCTAGTTCAGTTTGAGTTAAGAAGTTAAGCTTCATGTTGTTGGCCCTGCAGGTGGTCTTCATGTATAAAAGAGAGGTTTACCTACCTGAGTGGGCTTGTTGCTTTGCATCTGCTTTGCTAGTTGCATCTGCAGTTGATATTGCCTGCTGTAACCAACAGGAAGATCAGTTTGGTCACCAGCAAGGTGCTTAAGCCTTGAAGTAGAGCAAAAGGTACCTGTGGCAGGTTAAGCCAAGGTCTACAACGAGGATTGCTTGTTGTGAGAGTGAAACCTTTACAAACTCTGCCCTGATGTTGACAAAACTATCTAATAGTCTTCCTCTCTATCCAAACCAAACCACATATATTACTTGTTCATTGAGGCTGCAGGGCATTGTTCTGTACAAATCCTGCATAAGTTGAGGTGCCATGGGCATTGTTGTCAGTCAGGTTAGTGAAGATTTGTTATCACATTGGGTTCCAAAACCAGTAGTTGCATACTACGATTTGGACCCAAACTCACCAAGGGAGTGTGCTTGTTCTTTGGGAGTGATAGTAGTTGGTTGTGTGGTTGTTAGTTGTGATGTTTATTAGCATCCAACAATAGTTGCATTTCTAGCTTGTAGTTAAGCGCATTGTTTCAGCGAAGTATTTGCGTACCCCTTGCTCGGCACGTGAAGTCAAGAAAATGTCCAAGGTGGTGCACTCCTTGGCCTGCCTACAGCTGGGAAAGAGGAGACAGTGAGTCCAAAAGCCCGAGATCTGGGTCTCTGTTTGAGTCAGCATGAACCTGATGCTCATCCAGCTGAGATAATGCTGAGCAAAGGCCTGGCATGTGAGTCGAACTATCAGTTGTGAGATTACCTGGTGAAAGTCCTTGCATGTGAAGGACAATGCAGTGAGATCCCTAAGATCCATGCATCCCAGTAGTAATATGGATCAACCATCTCAGTTGATATCTTGATAGGGAAGTGAGGTTGTAACAATAAACAATAATCAAAAGCTGCTAAAGGCTGACCCAAAGAGCATATGAGCAAGACCCAAATGGTGCAGAGCACTCTCTGTATTCCCTCTCATAATCAATTGGGCTGCACACAGCCAGATTTCAGTTCAGCCCAAGGGCTATCACAGGACAGCATCCTGAAAGGGAGGTCCCCTTAGTGAATCCCACTTGGAGTGAGTGGTCTGTGATGTGAATAGAAGGGCTGTGGCTGAACCACAGCATCCAGAACAATAGCAAGCTAGAGAGCCACAGTTTCAAAGGGTTCATGGGGGTAAAAGCAGAGTTGTGAATTTGAAATAAGTGGTTGACATAACAACAGTCAAATTGACTGAGTTTCAAGTGCATCAATTGCAGCTATGCTGTCCTAAAAAAAAATGTGGACCTATCAAAATGTCACTACAAATCAGTGGTGCAATCACTCACAAGACTCTACTATCAGTGGGCTGAGTTGACCCAGAGAGGTTGACATTAGCTGAATATTCCAACACAGACTTCTCAAAAAAAGAAACTGGTATTCCCCTCTGGTGGAATCAAGGAGACCGCTCTACCCAATAGCAAATAGTAGCCTGGAAGCGGATTTCTATGGGCTATGCAAGATGGATAGGTGTCAGAAAAAATCAAGGTTAGGTGTACAGCCACTCTGTTAAGCCTCATGGTCATGTGCCAAATCACACCTAGTTGATTTTTTCTGTTCTGACCACCATCACTGTGCCCCTGAACTATGCCCAAAGCTCAGGTCTTGCTATTGTTTGCACATCTGTTGATTTAACCATACCCACCTTTTTATCCTGATACTCTCACTGTAATGGATGGGCTGGACTGACAGCACCCATGCCTGAGATACCTGGAAACAAGTGTTCATTTGCAGACAAGGTTGCTACCACGCCTGTGTCTGGTTTCCATTAGATCTATATCATATAAAGGGACTGACATTTGTAGATACAAGGTAGTAAAATACAAGAACATTAGAATAGTATTTAATTACACAGTGAGTAGGTAGTTCTTTAGTTTTCTGGAATCCAACACCTCACCCACTCATTTGCATGACTACTTGGCTTCTGGACAATTCTTGTGGGGTCCTTACTTCCTCTTATTGGCAGACCTTACACCCACCCTTGCAATTGTGAAGACAACAAAAACTCAACACCATCTGCAACTTTCTCCCTCACCATGGTATTGGATGAATCCAAGTGTTGCGGTGCTTCTGTAAACTTCACTAAGCTACTGAATTTCAACATCTCTAAATGGCTTGAATTCACATTTATTGTAGCCAGCCAAGAACCAGCTCAAATGATGCTGTTGAACAGGTTGGCTAGTATGTTGATGAACAGAGACAGGGCAGTGTGGACAGGGAATGTGGTAATGTTACAATGCATGAAGGCAAGGGGAGGCTTCATGCCTATGAGCAATGATCCTGCAGTGCTGGAGGCTCTTATGGATGCATTCAAGTGGTATGGGAGTATATAATTCAATGTTGAAGAAAATAACTGTCAATACACATCTAGAGTGCTCAGGGAGAAGTTCAAACTGCCTGGGAACAACATAGGATTTAATGCAGTGCTTAGACAGTAAGTGAACCTAGCTTCATATGATGGGATAACCTGCTGAAGATACACAGTTTCTCTCTGGAAACAGGATTTTCGCTATACAAGCCACTTGACTATAACCTGGGTTTGAATAAGCAGCAGTGGCATGACATAGAACAATAGATCTGCTCAAGGAACCAGGTCTTTAATTATATTTTTTTTCATATCCAGGGCAAAAGTTGACCAAAGAACAGGTTTTCAAAATTATCTGGATGGATTCCTGATCCCAACCAGGGCAACAAAGCCTGTCTGCATTTCAGGCCCAACATTAACCCAAGAGGACCACACATATTTAGCCAACTGAATCACAGTTGCATTGAGGTTGACATTGTGTCAAATAGTGGGGGCTCCTCAAGATTTTGTGTCTTTACATTGGTTCATGGCATATGCAATGACTTGGTGGAAAAAGGTGACAGGTACAACATGGGTGGGAAATGTGTTGATTTGAAGATGCATGCTTCTTGATTTGCCAGTGTGAATTATGGAGAAAGGGAATGTATGGAATGAGCATTGAGATGGTACATGTTTTTCATATAGCCAAGTCATGTAGAACGCCATGCAACACAATCACAGGTTATTTCCCATTTAATGTGGGAAGACTCAGCAAATGGTGTTAAGAGTATTTGAAGAGATCTAAAGTAGTATAACGAGGGCAAGGAAGTAAATTGAACATTTGCCGAACTGTTTTTGGGACAGAGTAATCAGTTAGAATTTTTAATGCACTGATGCATCACATCTTCTATGGTTCTGGGGTAAAGTGCCTTTGCCTCATGTATTTATTGAGAGGCTCTGTAGTACAAGGAAGGTTTGTGCATGTTTTGGATGGCTCTAAAGGTGTAGAATGCTACCTGTAATCATCATAGCAGCCAGATCAATATGTTCCCAAAAGGATATATAAGTTCGGGGTGTAACTACTCTTGGTTCATTTGATGTTGAGGATCAATTTGGGTTGGTGAAGTATTTATTTACCCTCTCCTGAATGCAAGACAGTGAAGGGTGATTGCATCAGGGGAGTGTCACAATCAAGACCTCTTGTCCAACTATCAAACAAGGATAGCAGATTGGGGAGTGAGGTATTAGTCTTGAAAAATGAGTGAATAAAAGCATAAAGACTACAAGTGAATAACTATTCGTATTTATACTGTTTATGAGTGGCTATGTAGTCTGTAACTAAATATACAAGAACAAAAGGTAACAATGTGTATAGTGATCGAAGCTGTCAAATGTCAGAAGAACTGTCACTTATATTAAAAGAGCATGTAATGTATGCATTTATTGTTCCATGTACACGTGTTCAATCGTCCTTGAGGTAAATGTTCTGTTGATCGTTAGAAAATGTTCTAGGATTTCTTGAAATATCTTTACAATTGAATTCCTTCTCAGTATTCTCCATTGTCTTATCTTGTCACGTGCTTAGATAAGATGGAGCGAATAGGCTCAAATCATGACATTATTGTCCTCTTAAGGGTTGACATCCTCAGTGACCATAGATCACACTGTATTGTCTTTGATTTCCTCAAAATCATTAAATATCAGATTACATAATTTCTTCATTGAGTATTCTAAGGTCTCCACCTTTGGTTTATACCGATGAATTAAATAATCCCAATAGAGAGGTTGTGCCCAGCAGCATACTGCTTTTGTGCATTGTGCAAAAACGGCATGCCACTTTTTATAAATTCTTCCTGGTAGTCAAATTCCATTGCTCCAATGTCATTGCACATTCACAATGGCATTTAGAGTGAAAAAGAAAAAAGCAGCATGCTGCTTTTTGCACAATCCAAAAGCGGCATGTCGCATGGGCACAACCTCTCTAATATCCCATTGGGAAAATAGGTACCACACAAATACTTATTCTGTGTTTTTTGTTGTATTCATTGAGCATCTTTTTTGCATTTGCAAGATGCCGTGCCAGTTCCCACTGTCTCTCTGAGACAGAGTATCCTTTCCATTTGATTAAATATTGATATCCACGGCCTTTACATTGGTGTTTGAGGATTTCTTCAACTTCGTATTCCTCATGACCGACAATTAATATAGGAGCTGGGTGTTCTTCTCAGCAATGAGCTGGGGGTTTTATGTATTTGTGGAGCTTTGCCACATTGAATACATCATGCATTCCTTCTGTTTCCAGAAGTTTTTGTTGCCGAACTTTGTTTATTGTTGTGAATAAACTCGGCAAGGGCGAGCCATTCTGCCCAGTCTGTCTGGTGATAATTTACATAAACCCAGAGATATTTCTTGATCTCCTGGTTCATGTGTTCTGTCTGTCCATTGGTTATCGGACAATGTGTGATGCTCAGGTTCATTTCAATGCCAAGCAGCTGATTAAGCTCTTGCATGAACCTGGATACATATCTTGGATCCTGATCTGATATAATTTTCTGAGGTATCCCATGGTACTGGATAACTCTATCATGCGTCAAGCATGTGACTCCTTCCACCATTGAAATGGTGCACTTAACTATAAGCTAGAAATGCAACTATTGTTGGATGCTAACAAACACCACAACTAACAACCACACAACCAACTACTATCACTCCCAAAGAACAACCACGCTCCCTTGGTGAGTTCGGGTCCGAGTCGTAGTATGCAACTACTGGTTTTGAAACCCAATGTGATAATGAATCTTCACTAATCTGACTGACAACAATGCCTGCAGCACTTCACCTATGCAGGATTTGTACGGAACAATGCCCCGTGGCCTCAATGAACGAGTAATATACAGAGTTGAAACCCGGATGCGAAAAAGACCTGGAAGCGAAAAATATGGAATTATAGGCTCAATTTTAAGGTGGGCAACCTGGGTTTCTTTTTTTGAGAGCCTTATAGGGATCATGAACAATCCTACATAATCAAAAATTCCTATACAATTGTCGGTTAGCATGGAAAATGGAAAATATGTCAAAAACAGAAGTTTGTGGCAGTGCCAGAAGTCCTGAGGAAAGAATTATTTATTGTGAGTGCTTCCTACATTGTCCAGACCTGAAATTGTATGTGGCGGGACTTCAGCAGCACCCTTCCCTCCTCCCAGCCACAGATTGTCCTGAGGGTGCAATCAACACCTGTATGTGACCTCATTTTTCGGATCGGGGCCCTCCACTAAAATGGGTCACAAAAATAATGGGTTCATGTTCTGCAACCACTCACCATAAAAATCTGAAAGTATTTGTGCATACACTATAAGGTGATTGTATGGTGTCCACAAGTTTCGATTTACATACACTCACATTGCCATTGAGAAATACGACAGAACATTCTTTTTTTCGCATCTGGGTTTCAACTCTGTATGTGGTTTTGGGTTGGATACAAGATGAGAGGAAGACTAATAGATAGTTTTGTCCACGTCAGGGCAAAGTTTGTAAGGTTTCAACAGTGAATCCTCTAATTGAGGCCACAGATCCTGCTTTCAATCACTCTCACAACAAGCAATTCTCATTATAGACCTTGGCTTAACCTGCCACAGGTACCTTTTGCTCTACTTCAAGGCTTAAGCACCTTGCTGGCGACCAAACTGTTCTTCCTGTTGGTTACCAAGGGCAATCTCAACCACAGATGCAACTAGCGAAGCAGATGCAAAGGCAACAAGCCCACTCAGGTAGGTAAACCTCTCTTTTATACATGAAGACTGCCTGCAGGGTCGACAACGTGAAGCTTAACTTCTTAACTCAAACTGAACTAGAGCCAACAACCAAACTTCAATTTATAGACACACTACAAACAGAGATAGATACTACTCTCTGTGAGTTGGCCTGAGAACAACCACAACAGTGTCCGCTGTGGTGTACTGGCCTTCCACGGGGTCCTCAAGCCCTATTTATACTACTAGAATATAGATTTACATGTGAAAAACAGAGAGTGAAAACAAAACAAAACAAAAGATGTCCATGCATATCTGATGCGTCATCACAGGCCAAGAGAAACCCTTCACATGGTTCTCATGTCCTGATTTGGGTATACGGTAGGTGCCGCAGGCTGCTGTCTGCAACCGCAGGCCTAGAACCTCTTGGGTGCGGAGTTGAATCCGCCCTCTAGGATAATACTGCTATTGTCAAAGGGAGCCTGCGGGTCCGTTCCTTGTCGGTCTGTACCCACGATCCCACTCTGAACTCTGGTCCAATGGAATAAATCCCATTGCTCCACTCTATATGTCTCTGTTTGTCACTAGGGACATGACACGTCTCCCCACGTGTACTCTTTCTACGTAGTTCTCCTCTGTAACTGCTTTCTGCTTGCTTCAGCATAGTCTGTGGGCCTTGCATTGACCCTGCAACCTAATGCCCATCTGGAAGGACGGCCTGCGGCCTATGTAAACCACCCGCAGCCAACTTCCTTAGCCTTCAACCCACTTACTAGTACTCTGTAAGTCTCCAAAGACTTTCTCTGTGCAGTTGTTGGTCCTCTATTGTAGGATACAACTTCTGAATGATGACTTCTGGGGCTTTTGGGTATTTATCTCCTCTTTGGGTATGACCAGCGGCCTGCGGAATATGCTAGACTTGATCTATACACTACAATCAGCAGCTCAGAGCTCACTCTGATCCTCCTTTGTATCACTGAACAGAAGTCCAGAGTACTAGTGATAGTACTACTAGAAACTACCTTGCAACTCTTATAATATGTGTTTGTGAGCGCAAAAATAGCTAGATGACGCATACTTGGCAGTGTGCCATCTCACCGTAATTTCCATCAAGGTTGCTTTGGTGTGGATTTGTTTGGGGGAGGTGTCAACCCACACCTGAATAGCATTATGCCCATTACTAACAGGCAAGGGACTGATAAGATCCATAGATATGATTTGCCAAGGTCCTTCCACAATCTTGTGTGGGTTAAGTTTTCCTTGGGTTTTCCAATGAACACAAGTTCTTCCACATGCTTTGCATGCTTTTATATATCCCACGACTTGGTTCCCGAGTTGCAGCCACCAATAATTATGTTCAATAATTTTCTGCATGTGATTCTCTCTGGGATGTCTGAGCAGGGGATTATGGTGTAAACCAATAATCTTATCTCGGAGTTCTTTATTCCGAGGGATGTAAATAAGATTGTTATAATAAATAACACCATCTTTCTTTTCCCATCCAGGGAGTTTTTTCTCAAGAGCGAGTTTAATGCTCTTATTGATTTTTTTCTCTGCAAGAATTCACTCCATGATCTCTTTCTTGGGTCCTTCAAGCATGATATCCTGCGCTCAGAAATATTTGGGCTTTAGAAGTGTGATGTTCTCATTGTCACCCTCCCCTGGTCGTGATCCACCCTGTGGGATAATGAATCTGTGATTTTATTAAGGATCCCCACCCTGTGTGATAGTGTAAAATTGTATTCTGCAAGCTCAATAATCCAGCAAGCTTGGTGGCAATTAAGTTTTTGGGGTTTTCTAAAGTAGGGGTGCTCAATTCTTGACTCGTCCGTTGAAACGCTTGCTCGGTGTCTACAACAGCAGTACTAGTATAATCAAATCCCAACAAACAGAATGCCGCCAGTGTATAAACACTAACCACAACTGCTAACCAGAATCCAACTACTTTCCCCTTTTTATGGTTTAGACGTGCCGACGAGTGTCGGGTTTTATGAACTCTTTAAAAAGGTTCAAAGGACACAGATAGTTCCGTGTACGTGTGTGATAGCTTAGTAGAATAAACCCTTGTTTAACCAAAGCCAAGCAAGTGTTATGTTCCAAATATGTGGTTTGAGCTTCTTAGCTATTGTCCTTCCTAACCAATCCTTATCCCAATTCCTATGTCTCTTTGTGGTCCAATAGCCTTCCTTATCCCTGGTCCCTTGTCTGTCCCTCAAACTAGTCCTTATGGTCCAATTCCCTCACTTCACACTAATCCAGCCAAATGTTGTTGTTGTTGAGGCCACGGTTCAATAACTTGTGCAGACAAAACACGCTTTATATTTGAGTATACGCTGGGTGACAAGTCCCAAATCTCCGCCTTTGAATCAAACGCTAACCACAAAGGCCTCGCTCTAGCTAGGGCAAAAATTCAGTGCTGTACATGCCAAAAACTCTACCCTTAAATACTGTACAATAACTGCTTACACTACTCGTATTACACTATTACATTGGCACGCATGAGAGAAAGAAACTAAATATGGGTATTCACATGTCTGTTAACTGAATAGGATCTTCGTGTTTCAACCCCGTCTTTTCAGCTTGTCAGGTTAAAGGTTAACCAGCTACCCAGCTGGGTGCAGTTACCCCTCGTTCCTAAACTGTTACCGTCCCCTGTTCAGGACCTTCAGAGTTAGAGAGCAGCGGGTACCCTGATCCCATAGGTACCCTGAACTCCCTAATCTGCCAAGTATTGGTTAAGTTAGGCTTGTTGAGTTCCGACGTGCTACTTAGAAACCAAATTGGGATGGCAACTTTGATCGGATTGGTGATCGCCGGGTATTCCCATCGTGAAGCAACTCGATTGCCAGCTATTATTATCACCTGATCCATCACGTCCATGTGTCCTGTACAAAGCCCCTACAACAATGTCCACAATAGCCGCTACTGGCCCTTCCGACCACTCGGGTGTAAAGGTTAGGATCAGGTAATTATCCCTGATTATAACGAGACCTCATGGATGCTTAACCAGCCATGGTAAACCTTCATAACCCGTTCAATTTGGGAGCCAAGTGTTAACCAGTAGGTGTGTGTTCCGGTTAACTATCTCTTTTGAACAGTCGGTTAGGGTGTCCCAACGAGTATTATCTCTCGGTCACTATCTGGGACTTAATGTTAACCTTAGATACCCATGTAACTGAGTAATAGTATAAAATCGCAAATTTCCAGCGATTCCAACTATGGCCCAATTCACGGTGTATCACCGTCCTGTCCTGTAAATAAATAAATAATATTTGATGGGAACAAATAACATTTCAAACTCCGCTTAGTGGGCCACTCTTTCTTGTCCCACCAAGACCCAAATTCAATCAGACCTTCTATATGTTGCTGAATCTGTCACGGCTGCTTCTCTGCTGTTGGAAGAGGACACGGATGATGCCAATCTCTTAGGAATAGATGAAGAGGAAGCAGAGTTTCTGAGCAATGATATCTCAGAAGTGCTTGGGCTTACGGCCTTCAATTGGGCAGAGATAGCACAATACATGTCTGGTGATGGCTCGTGCAAAACCTACCACCAGATTCCCAAGTCCAAGGACTTTTTCAGTATTTGTCTCCGAGCCCCTGACCGTAAATTCCACCACATGTTTCGGTAAGTGGTTTTTATTTTTCATGTCCTTCAAGTTCAGAATTTCCCCGAATTGGAAGGGCCTAGTACTGGAGATTCTGGTGATCCGTCAGAATCTCAAAGGTTTGCCATGCACTCATGACCATGGCTCTCCACTCTTCTAGCATGAGCATTACTGCAAGCATCTCTTTGTCATAGATCTCGTAATTCTGCTCCGTCTCATTTAATGCGTGAGACTGAAATGCTATGGGCTGCCATTCACCATTCTGTTCTTGGCTAAGGACTGCACCTGTGGCCCCATCAGAGACATTGGCTTCTAAATGGAACTTGCTGTTGTCTGTTGGTAACACTAGTGTTACCTCTTTGGCTATTTGGTGTTTCAGCTCTTCAAACGCCTTCTTTTGTTCATCTCCCAGAAGAACCTGGCCTTGCCAGTGAGTTTAGTGAGCAACTTGGCAATGTCACTATATCCTTTGACAAATTACCAACAAAAGTTAACAAATCCTAAGAACGATTGAACTTGCTTGATGTTCTCAGGTTCAGGCCATTCCGATATTTCTGCAATTTTCACTGGGTCCATCTTCATCAAATTGTGTGATTGACGATGACACCTATGTACTCTATCTCAGTCTTTTCAAAATCGCATTTCTCGGGTTTTAGATATAATTTATTCTTTTCGAGTGTGTCTAACACTCATTTCACCACAATCTGGTGTTCCTCCAGGGTTTCCGTAAATATGAGAATATTGTCTAAATAAACAATGACCCATCCTTCATTGATGAGATCCCTAAGGATATCATTCATCATTGTTTGCAACATAGCCGGGGAGTTGGTAAGGCCAAAGAACATTACCAAAGGCTCATACAAGCCCCAGTTCATTTGAAATGCAGCCTTCCATTCATCGCCTTCTTTGATCCGAATATTATTATAGCCCCCCATGAATATCCAGCTTGATGAAGTACATCACTCTGCAGAGTTTATTAACTAGCTCTGATATTAAAGGAAGCAGATATTTATTTTTGATCGTTATCTCATTCAGTTTACAGTAATCCTGTACCGGCCAAAGAGATCTGTCTTTCTTCTTGACGAGAAAAAATGCTGAGGCCATTAGGGACTTGGAGGGCCTAATCTGTCTGCTTTTAAGATTTTCTGGAAGAAAATCATTGAGTTTCTCTTGTTCGACCAGCAATAATGGATATATTTTACAGTCAACAGCTTTTGCATCCGGTTCCAACTTGATCATGTGGTCCCACAATCATTTTTCCGGAAGGGAGTCAAAAGATTCCTTTGCAAACACTTTGACATAATCCCTATATTGTTCTGGGATTTTGCCTGCTGTCATGTACTCCCACTCTGTGTTCACTTTTTCCGCAAATTTCTGTGCAGATGTTTCCTTCGCCATTGCATAAGAGAAGTTGACTAATAAATACTTTCGCCCTCCTCAATGCGATCTTCTTGGCTTTCTCCCTTGCCAAACTCCATGCCGGTCATGCCGCATTCAGGCAGACATCGGCTAAATAATATTTTTTTGGGTAAACCAATCAATCTCTGGGTTGTGTTTGAAAACCCAATCATATTCAATAAATACTTGAGCCTTCCTGAGTCCCGTTATAAGGAAATGCTGGTGTTCCTTATGTGGACCAACACCCATGATCAACTCTACATATTTAGTGATCTTTCCTTTGGTATTCTTGGTCCCATCAGTGTTCTGGGCCAGGATTGGAATGTCTAGGTTTTTCAAATCAAAGCTCTAGGCTTTGGTGTAGTCTCAGTCCATGCATGTAGTCATGCATTGCATATTCATGAGACCTTGGATTTTCAGGGTCTTGCCCGCATCTAACACCTCAAGCGTTATCAGTACCCACATCTCATGATGTACCCGTTGAGATTGGAAGGCTCATAATTCTTGAGCCAGCTTATTCTCTGAAACTCCCATGGCACACTGTGCCAGCCAATTGGCAGCTTCTTTTTTCTTGAGTCCAAATGGAACTCTGGTTCAGAACCATTGATCCCTGTCTTGGATCATGGCATCCTCGCCTTCTTTAGGTACTTCCTCCTTGTATGGCAAGGATTGAGCCTTTGGGAAATTATCCCCCGTTTTCTCTGCACTATTGTTTTGACTGGTTTGGGTTCCGGTGGCCTTTGATAAAATGCAAATGGGAATTATATTCATAGGTTTTTCTTCATATTTGTCTTCATATATTACTGTATCCTTTGCCACTTCCAGCAGGGCAAAGAGACTTCCTTTTGGTGCTACCTCTACTCCAGCAGAGCTGTATGCTCAGGCCGGTTGCTGTGTGGATTGAGCCACCATGATGTTGTCGCCCTTTTTATTGGTATTTTTATCCCGGTCCAATCTTCAGGCTCCTTAGACACAATTTGTATACTGGTGGCTTTCCACCAGTTATTTTCTTGATTTTTTTTGTTCTTTTTTAATTTCTGGGACTGCTGATTCGGCCTTGATCAGAGTCCTCCTTAAAAATCCTTCCCATACTTCACACAGGCCTTCTCCATGAGGAATTTAAAGTCGTCCTCCAACATTTTGTCAGTCCTGAGGGACCTGACATTGACCTTTCCATGCTCCTGGCATGGCTTTGGGCTCCTGCCCAAAAGAGGGAGCCTTTTTCCATTTGAGATTTTAAGAACTTCTCATGTTCAATAACGCCGTTGTCAAGCTCCACCTGCAGCTGCACCTGGATCTAGTTCAATTGCCAGAATGCTTGACTTAATGTGCCTCAACCTGTCCAATTTCTAATGTACCTTATACCTGTGCACTGCTATTTTAATTACTCACTATTTATTCTGTACCTTTCTTACTGTTATACACGATTTTTTCCCCCGATTTTGCCTCAGTTTCATATGCTGCCACTCTGTTAGCCCCTTGTCATCACTATGCTCACCTTCTCAGTCTCGTCCCCGCTGTCTCATACACCAATGCCTTGCTTCCCCATATCCCTTCATTCCATACTGTTCCCCTGCAGCAGCCGAGCTTCTGGCAGGAGCTGGCCACCTCGCATATTTATATTCCTTTGATCCTCCTTGCCTCCATGCTTGGATGGTTCATTGGTTTGTCACCGTTGATCATCAACAGGTTTTTCTTGAGATCTGTATAATTATAGGGGGATCTTGGTCCCGGAAGCAAAAAGTTTGCTTCAGATTTTGTTGGCCACCAGGACAATGAGGGTTTGACACAAGAATGTGTCAGTGTAGGCTTGGCCAACTGGGTAACTGGCTTCTTCGGCATTCAGCTTGAAAGTCTGAATGAAGTCTGCCAAGGGAGTTTTCCCCTGGCAGGTGTTTGCGAGGCGCATGAATGCCGTCTCTTTGATGTTTCTGTCCTTGAACATTGTTTTGAGCTGATTTAACACCCCCTCGAAGGTGGTACTGTTATACTGGTATCCACCGGTCAGGTTGGTGCACTTCCAGTTGTGCACCCAGTTCGAAGTCAGGCAAGCCGAACCATCTTCCTTGCCCAGCAAGGAAAGGGTGAAGAAAATCTTCTTCTTGGAGTTGAACTCCACATCGTAGGCCCTGATGTAGGTCAGGAGCCTCTCTTGCCAAGTTTCCCACTTGGACTTGTCATTGCCATTGAAGAACAGCGGGGTTCTTGCCAGACTGATTTTAGAGCCCCCTGGCCAGGCTACCTGATGTGGTACTGCACTCAGGATTCTCATGAGCTCATCTACAGACACCACAAGCCCCAGTGTTGGGGGAAGGAGTCATCCCTCGGTGAAACCAGGAGGGTAATATTTTGCCTGGGAGTTGGGCCATATCCAGGTGGGTATGTTGCTTGAGGTACTGCATGGGGTTGCCTGATGGTAAACCCAAGGGGTGGATGGGGTTGATCCCCTGCATATTCCAGGTCTGACCTGGGCCAGCTTCCTGGGGGTGTGTCCCACTTGGTAGAACACTGGATGGTTTGGAGAGCCTTGTCGGGACATGGCAGATGAGGTGAAAAAGGCGGTGTGGTGTGTAGTGGAAGAGGCAGCAAGTAGCTGATTTGCTACTTCCTTGATCAGGCATAGCACAAGTTAACTTGTGGGTGACCCACACCCGTGGCTGCAGGTACCCGTGACCATTTCCTTCATACTCAGATCCATACAGGTTTCTTCCCACAGGTGATCCGAATCTGCGGGTCAAGATACCTGTGGGTATTCCACAAATCAACCCATATGGACCCAGAGGTAATTTGCCCTTTTAAAATATAAAATGAAACACATGAGCCAAGTTGTAATACCCATACATGTATGTCAAGACGAAAAATTGAAACCCAGGTCCATGTCTACTTGTGGCTGCAGGTACCTGAACCTGTGAGTCAGGTTTCCCACAAGTATCTCTATGGGTCAACCTGCAGTGACTCACAGGTGACCTGCACTTGTGATGAGCCTTACTCCTTGATCAAAGCAGAATGGGATGAAGAAGTCAATGATGAAGGGGTAGAGGACGGAGTGCAAAATGTAGCTGTGGTAGGAATGGCCGCACGAGGTGATGGGTGTTACTAACCTGAACTCTTGCTGCCAGAACTAACCTGGGTCTTCTATGACACACCCAGGGATAGCGCCCTAGCCCTCTCTGAAGATTAAGCTAGTGGCCTTGTTGCTGCCTTGTGTGGGGACAGACTCAATGTTTCCTGTGGCCTGTGGCGCTGTCTGGTCAATCTGGTTTGACAATAGTTGTCACTGTCAAATGTTTTACTTTGCTGATGGGGGCAAAGGAGAGAGTCGGCAGATGGGAATAGGGAAATGGAGTAGTAGAATGAAGACACACAAATAGTGCACAAAGTGGAAGAATGAGGGGAGGGAGTATGGAGAGGATTGTCAGGATAAGGGTGGTACGAGCAGTATGATGGGTACACTTTTATTATGTCACAATCAAGACCTCTTGTCCAATTATCAAACAAGGATAGCAGATTGGGAAGTGAGGTATTAGTCTCAAAAAATGAGTGAATAAAAGTGTAAAGACTACAAGGGAATAACTACTCATATTTATACTGTTTATGAGTGGCTATGTAGTCTGTAACTAAATATACAAAAACAAAGGTAACAACCTGTATAGTGATTGAAGCTGTCAAATGTCAGAAGAACTGTCACTTATATTAAAAGAGCATGTAACACATGCATTTATTGTTCTGTGTACATGTGTTTGATCGTCCTCAAGATAAATGTTCTGTTGATCATTAGAAAACATTCTAGGGTTTCTTGAAATATCTTTACAATCAAATTCCTTCTCGGTATTCTCTGTTGTCTTATCTCATCACATGCTTAGATAAGATGGAGTGATTAGGCTCAAATCATGACAGGAGTGGATCACTAACAATGTGGTCTGTAATCCATATACTTTGGCACATCACTAAGGCACATAGATAAAATCCAGAGCACTGAAGATAACCCAAAGCTGTTTTACCTGCAGAAAACCATCTCAAGATGGACATGCATTGAAATAAAATAGTGTAGCACAGGCAGGGAAACTAATTTGGGATTTACTAAGTGCAATACCATGGGAACTTGTGAAGGTTACCTGGACAGCCACATGTCATCACATAAACAAACAGAACAAGAACAAGTTGAAGTTAAAATCCTACAAAATACACTACAACAAGGTATAATAATATACAGCAGGTTTTACTTGTATTTTTTTTTTCAATTTTTTGCACATGAGATTTGAATGAAGAAATGGCTAAAAGTTATTATAGCAAGGATTGAACCCACACCAGGGGAAAACAATGACCAAAGCAAATGCTTAGTTGTAATTTTCATTAGCTTTTAAATCTAATGAAAAGTTAAAAAGGCTTCAAAACTTCCGACAATTCTGATCAAAAGGTTGTTAGAGCAATAGATGGTGACTGACTTTTTGAGAGGTTGCAAAATCCTCATCCTGATTTGTTAAATGGACAACTACTTATTATATAAGCATTCATAAAGTACCAGCCTGCCTGTAGCAACATGCTGACCACATTTGTTACTGCTTGCAGGCAGGCTGGTAACAAGTTTAGGATTCTGATGGAACTGATTTGTGGGCAATCATCCCCCAAATTCTTTGACAAAGGTAGATAATATGGCAGATTTTCAAGTACTGCTTCAGCATCTTCAAGGCTCCCTCCTCAGGCACCAGTGAAATCATATCTATTGCTAGTCTCAATCCAATTTTAGAGCAATCCAAGCCCAAAGGCTTGAACAGTACTCCTATGAAAAAAACTTTGCAAAAGAGAGGTATTGATAGTATATTCAAATTTTCTGAATGTACATTATTTCAACCCTTTCAAAACTTCTGATCCTCCTGGAACCCTTCTGCTTGCTGTCCCTCAGTTTTTGATGTGTTTGATTTTCAAAAACTGGGAACAGGTCACAAAGTTCAATTGGAATCATAAAGTGTGGTTTAGTTCAATGGGTCTTGTACTGGGTCATGCCACTCATCAGCCTTGCCTGCTTTATTTATCTTTGTAGTCCACATGGTTCAAGAACACTATAAGTATTAGTAGTTTTATGCTTGTATTTCCTTAGTCTTTTATTCAATTCTCATCTCAAAGCTAAAATTGCACTACCCAATCCACTACCTTCATGTAGTTGGACACAAGGCTTTGATTGTGACAAAATCACACAATTTCTGTGTCTGATTTAAACTCCCACCACAGAGATTATGGGCTTTCAAACTGTGGCTGGGTAAGAACATGTCTTTCTGGATCAGTTTAGTCCAGACTAGGTGCCAAAATATTCTGGAGCAGATGAACTTCTACCATTAGGGGAATTCACAGTAAGGCCTATTTTCCTATTTAAATTTGTGATTAAATATATTCATGTGATTGGACAAATAAAATCTTTGTTTGTGAAATAGATGTTATTATTTTTAGTAAACAGGCATGATTCACATGAATATATCTACAAATGAGCAGTTTATTTTACATACAAGATTAGTCTTGTTTGTAGAATGTCTTTTGCTTGTGAAAATAATTGTGCCATTGAATGGATATATTTATTCACAGACAGGAAGACAGACCCTACCATGACTTTCCCTATTATATTTACCAATAGACGTTGCGCAAAAGCCGCATGAGCCACATGCAGCTTTTGGCCATTGTGCAAAAGCCATCAGGTTTCTTGAGTTTTTTAAACATTTTTATCCTTTCTTTTTTCCTCAGTATTATCCCTTATCCCTTTAAACTCATACCTGATGCCTGAAAATAATATACGTTGGATCTGCAAGCGTGGGAGGCCGCATTTCCGGCATATCATCAAGCTCTGCCTGCTTTGGTCCCACAGTCCCACACCTGTCATGCAGCAGGGACAGTGCCGGAGAGGCTCCCCCCACCACCCACTAAGTCTCCTTCATCCTGGATATCTTCAGACTGAGAACAGTAAACTCACACCAGCAGCAAGTCAATTTTTCCACATGGCTTTGCACAATGGCCAAAAACTGCATACAGCTCATGCGGCTTTTGCACAACGTCTCTAATATTCTGATAATTACAGATGAAACTAAATTTCCTTGTATTTCTGACAGTTCACACACCAACCCAATTCAGGTGCTGTGCTCAATGAGCAGCTGTGCAAAGTTGAGATGACCTTTCTCCGATGCAATCTGAAGTGCAGTCCAGCCATATTTGGTGGCTTGGTCAATGGATGCATTGTGCTCAATGAGCAGCCGTGCAATATCCAGGTGATTGTTTAGTGATGCAAGATGCAATGCAGTCCAACCATCATTGGAGGCTTGGTTGATGGATGCATTGTGCTTGATGAGCAGCTGCACAACATTGAGGTGATCTTTCCGTGATGCAAGATGCAGTGCAGTCCAACCATCTTTAGAGGCTTGGTTGATGGATGTGTTGTGCTCAATGAGCAGCTGCACAATGTTGAGATGACCCTTCACCGATGCGAAATGGAGTGCAGTCCAGCCATCTTTGCAGACTTGATCAACCAATGCATTGTGCACAATGAGCAGCTGCACAATGTTGAGATGACCCATCTCTGATGCAATGTGGAGTGCAGTCCGGCCATATTTGGAGGCTTGGTTAATGGATGCATTGTGCTGGATGAGCAGCTGCACAATGTTGAGGTGACCCATCTCTGACGCACTGTGGAGTGCAGTCCAGCCATATGTGGAGGCTTGGTCAACAGCTGCATTGTGCTCAATGAGCAGCTGTGCAATGTCCAGGTGACCCTTTGCAGATGCAAAATGGAGTGCAGTCCGGCCATATTTGGAGGCTTCATTGACAGCTGCATTGTTCTCAATGAGCAGCTGCACAATGTTGAGATGACCCTCTTCCAATGCTAAATGTAGTGCAGTCCAGCCATCTTTGGAGGATTGGTCAATGGATGTGTTGTGTTCAATGAGCAGCTGTGCAATGTTGAGGTGACCCTTCTTCAATGCAAGAAGGAGTGCAGTCCTGCCATCTTCCATGGTCTGGGTAATAGATGCATGATGCTTGATGAGCAGCTGCACAATGACAAAGTGACCCTTCTCTGATGCAAAATGGAGCGCAGTCTGGCCATATTTGTTGACTTGGTCAATGGATGCATTGTGCTCAATGAGCAGCTGCACAATATTGAGGTGGCCCATCTCTGATGCAATGTGGAGTGCAGTCTGGCCATATTTGGAGGCTTGGTCAATGGATATATTGCGCTCAATGAGCAGCCATGCAATGTCAAGGTGACCCTTTTCCAATGCAAGAAGGAGTGCAGTCTTGCCATCTTCTGTGGTTTGGGTGACAGATGCATGGTGCTCAAGGAGCAGATGCACAATGGCAAGGTGACCCTTTTCTGATGCAAGAAGAAGTGCAGTCTTGCCATCTTTTGTGGTTTGAGTGACAGATGCATGGTGCTCAAGGAGCAGCTGCACAATGGCAAAGTGACCCCTCTCTGATGCAAAATGGAGTGCAGTCTGGCCATATTTAGAAGCTTGGTCAACAGCTGCATTGTGCTCAATGAGCAGCTGCACAATGTTGAGGTGACCTTCCTCCAATGCTAAATGCAGTGCAGTCCAACCATCTTCAGAGGCTTGGTCAATGGATGTGTTGTGCTCAATGAGCAGCTGCACAATGTCGAGGTGACCCTTCTTCAATGCAAGAAGGAGTGCAGTCCTGCCATCTTCTGTGGGTTGGGTGACAGATGCGTGATGCTCAATGAGCAGCTGCACAATGGCAAAGTGACCCCTCTCTGATGCAAAATGGAGCGCAGTCTGGCCATATTTGTTGGCTTGGTCAATGGATGCATTGTGCTCAATGAGCAGCTGCACAATGTTGAGGTGGCCCATCTCTGATGCAATGTGGAGTGCAGTCTGGCCATATTTAGAGGCTTGGTCAATGGATACATTGTGCTCAATAAGCAGCCATGCAATGTCAAGGTGACCCCTTTTCCAATGCAAGAAGGAGTGCAGTCTTGCCATCTTCTGTGGTTTGGGTGACAGATGCATGGTGCTCAAGGAGCAGGTGCACAATGGCAAGGTGACCTTCCTCCAATGCTAGATGCAGTGCAGTCCAGCCATTTTTGTTGGCTTGGTCAATGGATGCACTGTTCTCAATGAGCAGCTGTACAACATCAAAGTGTCCCTTCTTTGATGCAAGATGCAGTGCAGTCCAGCCATCTTCAATGGCTTGGTCAACAGATGCACGGCACTCAATCAGAATAAAGCACACCCCCTCAGTATAGCCCATGGCAGAACAAATACACAAGGGTGATATAGTTCCACCCCACAGCTGGCACAAAGCAGCATATTGGCTGCTTCCATTCTCCAGGAGATACATTGTAGAGGGAAGCAATGCCTTTTGGTCCTGGATATTGCAACACTGCAAGTGATGAAGCCAATATTCTGCTGCATACAATGAGATTGGGTAGTCTGAGAGTGTGTCCTCAGTCATGGAATGGTTGGCATCAGCAAAAAGGAGGAGATAGCGAACACAAGTTTGTGCAATAAATTTGTGGGAGACGTCCTTTGTAAGGTCAATGATTGTGCCAGATTCCTGCTGGAATTGGGGGGAAAGGATATAATCCTTGACAGATGAATGTGCAAGGGTGATTGAAGGTTTAGCTGATCCATCCTTCTTGATCACAATCAGGCCCTCTAAAAACTTGAAGCTGTCCAAGTTACCCCGATGTCTATTTGGGTAGTAAATGGATTTAGCTGGGTCAGAAAAGTCAAAGTTAGGGTCAGATAGGTGGAATGCAATGGCATCTGCCAGCTCGTCTGGTGTAACTTGTTTGGCAGAGAATACAAGCCACCGGAAAATTGCTTGGATAAAGACTGTTTTGAGAGAACCTGTTGCTCGGGTCAAGAAACGGCTGTAGATTCCAAACAGATGGGCAGGGAGGGCAGTGAGGGTTTCCTCCCAGTCTTCTGGCCAAAGACAATTGCCCAGTTCAATGAGGAGACACCAGGCCATACGAAACCTGGACAGTCAAGTTAGCTCAAGAATAAATTATAGCATGGTGAGAGCACTGACATCCCATTGCTCTTTTGCACAATCTGCTCTGTGACATGGTCTGCATACTTGTCATCACTAGCCCAATTTTTGACACTGCGAATACTGCTGCCAACAAAGGAGTTAATGTCATCATTTGAGACCTCAGAACCAAGCTCAATGAAGGTTAAATCCTTGAATGCTGTTTGAAATTCCTCAAGAGGTTGACTGGTAAAGAGGAGATGTGGTGCATTTTTAGTGGGATGGTATAGGCTGCAAATGAACTCGATAAGAGGCTTCCAGTCTGTTTTGTCACATTCATCAAGCCCATCAATGATGATATATGTCTGGTCCAACTCTGAAAGTAAATCCTGGAGGACTCCTTGAAGATGTACATGTTGTGGCTGTACAGTTCCGTTTCCCAGCGCTTTATACAACCGATGAAGAGCACTATAAGGTGAAGGCCCCTTTTCAGAGAGCTGCCAGATAATGGACCGTAGCATGATGTGCATGCGCTGCCACTTGTTCCCAAAATCAAAATAGAAATATGCAACAGCACACTGCTCAGGAGAAGCCATGGTGATTTCTTCAATCACTGTTGAACTACCCATGTGGATATTGTCAGCAGCAGACCATGTGTACAGTAGTGGTACAAATCACCTTAAGACACTCTTTCCGGTACCAGCTGCAACCAATTGTTACAAATGAGATTGGAACAGAATGAAATTGACTTACAGATTCCTTTAATCCATAAAGGGCCGGGTGTAGCCTTCCATCTGGCGAATCGGCCATCATCTAAGAACCAGCGCCCAGTATCTTTGTGATGGAGGCTCCGCAGGTGATACTGTCTATCCTTTTGTATTGGGAGGGAACTCCAACCATTTGCACAGGACTTCTTCAAGTCTAGATGTAATTCAGCTTGAAAAATATTAAACCTAGCCATTTCATTTACCCATGACCCTGGTTCACACTGCCATTGTTGAGAATGGAGTTGAGAAAAGGAACAGGAGACTTCACCAACGCACATGTTATTTGTCAAGTTTTGAACTCCATTGAAATTTATAGTGGGACCCTCCCCTGCACCCGCGGCGCCACCCATTATGCCGCCCACTCCACCCACTCCTCCTGTGCCTCCTGGGGACACGAAATCACAATTTTGACATCCCAGCAATTTTTCTACGCACCATAGATGTTGGCAATGACAGTGGTGGATTCATTCCCCTGGTAAGACATGGTCGGTATGGATCGTTGCGATCTGATGATGGGACATTATGTGAGCACAAGCGCCGATTGCACCACTGAAAGAGTCGCCCACAGAAAGGATGAGGATGTATTCCGGCGCAGTGGACGTGGAGGTAGAAGACAAAACCAGTCATCCTGAGCGCCTCGTGGAGAGCACGCACTTTCGCACGATGAATGTCTGAGAAGGAAACATTCGGAGTCCGGGCCGGCGAGGGATCAATCGCCATTCAGACAAGTCCGAAGCATTTGAGGAAACAAAATTATATATTGGAGCAAGGAGTACAGGGGTATCTGGGGTGCACTTCCACCCCTGCGACATGCAACACACGATGGGGTGTACCGCGCCATGCACGGGTCATATTCAATCACGCACGCCGCACGCCGCGAAAGTCCAATTTGATCACCAAAAGCGTCGGATCTTGGTGAGTCCAGGTGACACCGATAGTCACGCGCCAAGCTGATGGCGCTCTACCTACTAGCCACCAACCCTTATCAAGTGAACATCATGCCGGTAGAACTTTGGCCAAGGAACACCGGCGCAGTTGGGAATTGAGCATTTACTATAATAATGTTGTTCTTGGGTCTGTACAGTACTGTATCTAAATATCCTTTCAGCAGTCAACCTGTTTAATTAATCATTGTGCTTGTATACTTTCAGTACCTATGGCCTGGCAATAAGCACCCAAATCCGAGTTGCTGTGCCTCAAATACTTATCCGAAAAGCCGTAGAGAGCTTCGTATTCGAGACTTACATTACGAGGGCTTACATTTGTGAAGACATTGTTTCTGTGCTTACTCAAACGAACAAGAGCTGTTAACGAGTTCGAATGTCTTGGACGACGAGTCAGAGCTCGAAGAGGTGCACCATGTGGGCGGCATCCGGCCCTGAATCACCGATGGTCCGTGCGCAGCAAGCAGCACATGTGATAAATGTTGATGGACGTTGATCGTGCGTCTTGTCTCAAACCACCACCACCACCACCACCACCACCACCACCATTCTCCCGTTCTCCCTTGTGCGCTCCCTTTCACTCCCTCCTTGACGCCATCTTTAGGCCTGTTGGCCAATGCTATGGAACGCTTGGGAACTGCTTTCACGAGTCGCATATTAGAGTCATCACGGCATCATATCCTTTCAGCGTCATTTCCCAGCGCACGAATCCTCGTCTTGTTTCCCTCAGCATCTGAATCCTGAAGCCCCTGATCAAGTTTTGTCAATTCGTCAAGCCCGTCATCGTGAGCCAAAAAGCATACATCTATCATATTTTGCGTTTTATGAACATTTTCAACTCGTAACGAGCGCGTCAGTGGGAATAGTATCCAGCGTCGGCAATAAGGGTTGTGATAAATTCGAAATGACGCGATCGATATCAGCTAGGCAAGAATCCCTCGTTCAATCTCTTCGTCAACCATTCTTCCAAAGATGTTCCCAGCGGCGACTGCGTGATAGACGGCGACGTCTTCGGGAATGCGACGGGGGCAATATTTGACACCTTGGAGCCAACGTCCATAAGGAGGACGAAAATTGCTCCGGCCATCCCCAAACGCCTATTATTCTCGCTCGCCTGCTTCAACTGGCCACGCATCTCCTGTCTCCTGCGCATCGGGGAATGCGTCGATGGGGACAATGGTTACCTCGGTTACAAGAAAGGCAGTCTCGACGCGCTTGAAGCCCGCCCGCATCTTGAGATGAATCATGAGGATGTCCTGCTCTGCGCAAGAAGGATCTTCCGATACATTGAGCGCGCGGATCCCTGCCTCAGAGAGAATCAGCCGATGCTTGCTCGTGAACCCGCACAGCGTCTTTCACACATCTACAGACTTAGCCGGCATCTCCTTGGCGCGCTGATTGAGGGTACATTTCGCCTTGTGCTTCTTTTACGCAGACCTCTGGCAGTCCTTGCTCTAGAAAAGATGTTTGAATGGACAACCGAGATAAAGGGACATGGTTACACTACAGAAATCCACACTACATTCCCGCACTTTTGGAGGTGACACCCTGGCCTTTCGACTTGTAGCAGTACTGGCGTTGCGTCAGCTCCTTCCGGAGAGTTTGTTTCGAGTCTGTAGTCTCAGCGTACAGAGCGTGAAATTGCTCATCAGCGTTCACATTTGTCTTGCCCTAGGAGAGAACTTACACCTGCTGCGGTTAGAGGTGTCCATGAGGTTTGAGACAAGGACCTGCTGACGTTATTTTTAGATGTTTTTCGATGGATCGGCGCTTTTCGGCTCACTCCGGAAAAAACTGTAAAGTATTCGTGGACTGATTCAAGTTCATTGCTGAACCTGCAAGTCTGATATCATTTACTTGGTAGTTCCCGTTTCCTTGTCGGCAAAATCTCGGTGAAGAAGTATCATACTTATTTATCACCATGTATCACGATTCACTGCTGATTCATAGAGAAAGCACGAACCAAACACAGGCTCACGTCAGCCCGGGCTTGGATAAAATCTTCGATGGTCTGATTGTGCTTCGCGGTAGGTAACATTCCCGATAATCGATCAGAAAAAGGCCCGGCACCATAGTCCGAAAAAAAGATCGTAAGTGACAACGGCGTGCTAAATGTCCCCCTTGCTCTCACGTAGTGATTGGGATGCAATTGATAGCGATGAGGCCACCTACGAAAAAAATACTCAGCCTGTGGTCGAAAAAAAATGTCGACATCAGAGACGACGCACCCCACTCAACCTTCGGTGCATCACAAGTAACGGCAGTATGCCCACTGGGTTTTTGTCTTTTCTTTTTCTTTTTTCCGTCAGCTACTTTTTGATGGTCTCGAAAAGAATCATGGATTATTACCAGTTGTCACCCGCCACGGTGATCGGCATACAGCTCAACCCGATGGGGACGTCGATGCCTCGAGCCCGAGAAGCTCAGCGACCGCAGACGCAACGGTGCTACTGGACGGCACGATGCTGCGGCAGCATTGGCTCGAGGTTGACGGGGTTACTGGGGGAGCTTGGACGAGGTGGGGGTGGCCGCCGCAAGGCATGATGGTTCGAGTATGCAGGTCAACCAAGGGGCAATGTAAGGGGAAGGCACGTACAAGAAACGTAGACGTGACAACAATACAGGCTTTGGGCGGCATCTTCAATGTCTCGTCAGAGAGCTTGGACTACAGAGGTCTGTGTTCGAGTGGGGATGAAACGTGGCGACCGAGGACACACCTTTTATAAGGCCAGCTACCAGAAAGGGAAGGCATTGCTCGATGGTTTCAGGGTAGCGGCTGCACCGAAGCGAGTTACATCAAGTGGAGAGCCTGTTGGCCATGGCCACGGCGGCGACGAGAAAATGGCGGACCAAGATGTAGAGAGTAGAGTTAATTACGACCACTGATCGGCTCTCACGTTAAGCGGAATGGTAGTAGGAAGGCCATCAGAGCGAGTGGAGCTGCGGGGCATTGGAAACGATACTGAGAGTAAGTGAGTGATTTGTAGGGACACACTGTAGAATATAACCACTAACGCCGGCCGCCTGTCACGTCAATCTCAAGCGAGAAACGACAGTATACGGCGCTCGAAAGACGGCGTTCGTAACGTCACTGAGGGATATTGAGGTCATCCACTGCCGAGTTCAGTCAGTTCGCGGGAAAGGCGTCGGGGTCTCCCGGACGCCAATTTTATCCAGCGCTATCGGTTCCAGGTCAGAATTGAATACCCGAAAACATGGGCACTGATGACTACCCGTCAGAGTCAATATATCGATCAGAAAGATGCCCCTTGGTTCGGTCCACCAAGAGCAGGAGGGAAGGAACAATCGACCCAAAACAAAATTAAGTTGTGTCAATCCCAGTCGAAAAGGTCGACATACCGCACGAACACACCCTAAAACTCCGAAGCCCCGCACCCGTAGGGTTGGTTCCTTTATCATGTCGATGCTAATTTGGAGGTTGGTAAGGTTCTGAACCTGTAGTTGGGTTGGATACAGTTGTATGAATGGAACTTTGGCTCTGGCCGCTACCGACTCGATGTTGGATATTTCTGCGAGGGGACAGAAATTACGGTTCTGGGGCAGATCTTCTTTCTGGCCGTGACATAGACGGAGAGAGAGCGGGATTACGGGTATTGAAACCGACATTTGACGTTCAGCCACAAAAAGAACCGCGGAGATTCCAACCACCGTGATTGGGTCAAGTGACGTTGTGAATCGTTCTTTGTGTTCTTGACACAAGTTGTGGTTTTGGGTACCGAAAGGCTGGTCAATATTTCTTTTGAGCAATGCCCGAACCTGAAACAAAAGAAGGAAACAGAGATCACGAATCACGGTGAATACTCATGTAAAGACGGATGGTCCGTGCTGGGATCGGGGGGTCGACGTCGGAAGATATAGCAACGCCGGACAGTTTACTCTAGAAGTCTAGGCGTGGCACCGTCAGGCTTGAGCGGAACCTGTTCAAGGATACGATCGTGTCGTCGCGAAGAGAGTGGTGCTAGTGACGTAACACGTTGCGAAATTCGGCATTTCGGCTACGGCGGCCAAATAACGGCCAAACATCAAACCCCCCTTTCTTTTCCGTACCCATTTTTTTCAAGTGCATCGTCCATCCCCGCTGCCGTGATAACCTTTCATCCCTTTCACTCGTGGACTTAACATCTCTACTTTAACATCTCTACGAGGCTCACTTAGGAACCGCTCAGCGTCAGGTGCCACCTGGGTGCCCATATCCACACAATATCCGCAACTGAAGGATTCTTCCAACAGTATCGCCGCTAGCATTCTAAGAGAGCGTTGGCTACAATGGCGCGACTCAGTCCTTCCCAAAAAACTGAGGCTCAAGCCCTCGCAAAGAAACTGTTCGACCTGGAGGTTTTCGCTGAACGCCAATCCGCAATTCTCCGAGCCGATCCGGCTCAGTTGGCGCAAGCATATAGCCAATACACGGATGCCGCACCGCCCGTCGGATATTTGCCTCCACCAGATCAGTTGGCGGCTGTGATGGAGCAAATGGAACGACAATCGTTATCGGAACCTTCTTCATTCGTCGAGTATGAAGATGATTCGAGAGTCAACATCTTGTACTGATCAGTTCCATTTATCCAGACGCATCCGTGCGGTTTCAAACGCATTTTTCCTAGTGCGCACCCACAACATGCTGGCGGCGCAGAAGGACTACGACATGTTTTTGGAAATGTTGAGGATTGGTTCCGCCATGCGGTAAGCTGTCTGATCTTCATTTCCTCCTCCCATCCTGATCCTCTTTGCAGCGACGCTCACCCATACCAAACTACAGACGCAGCCGCCCCACCACCACAGCTCCCGCCGCCCGTTGCACACCAGCTTGGCATCATCTCGAGCGGAAGTTCCGAACTATTGCCAACACCGTCAGCCAACGACGACCTTCTGGAGCCCCCCATCACCCTCTCGGCACATGAACTCACGCACGCGGAGATCGCTACCGCCACAAGAACCAAAGTACAGCACGCGGACCTAGACGCGTACCGGAACGACCCCGATCAGCTGCGCAACCTGGTGTTCGTCACGTCGACGGGGGCAGAGACTTTAACTTTCCGCATCGCGTCAGTCCTGAGGACTGATGACGATGATAGGTGTTTCCTCTACCTGGCTCATGTGGGAGAGGGTGCCGAGGCCATCTGCTACACTCATGCAGACGTTCTTGCGATGCTTTCAGAAGATTCTTATATGCTCACCCCGAACTAAAACCTGTATGATATTAACACAATTCTTGTCGTCCAGAAACACAGTACAAAGCTTTTAGCTCTTCTTTCTGCCACCATGTTTTCCCTTCAGGTTCGCAAATGTAGGCGTGTACAAGTCACTAGATCAGGGTAGATCGTAGATCGCTCGAGTTGGACACAGGGCAGACCAAGCAAGCGTATTTTCCATCAACCCTCCTTGTTAAACCGAGTCGAAGTACGTCGTTGATTTCTCGACTCTACATCCCCATGCTTTCTTCACTGTTCCTCAATGCCCAATATACTCAGTATAACGAATCAAAAGAGTGGGTAGAAGTTCCTGTGGATCAACGCAGACCGCTTCACCACATCACCGCAACAATACAGCGCCGTGATTGTCGTGGGGAGACGGGCGTTAAATTCATCCTGGGGACATGGCGGTAATGACTCGTGAGAGCATTTTTTGTGGGCGCAGCATTGCGAAAATATTCCGAGCGGGAGGGTATTTCCCAATCCATCCGCCCACGTACCCAAATTTAATCCAGGATTGGGCTCGGATGTTTGGTCCAACATTGATTTTGACTTCGGTATGACCCCGTCCAATTCTGCGTTCCCTTCTGACACTGCAGGAGCGCCTTCATTTGACTTCGACACTGTTTTCACGCCCTCGGAACTGGCCAACCTTTTTGAATTAGATTCAAGCGCCTCGGCGGCCTCAGAGCCTATTCGAGATTTCATAGACTCAATTGCGACACCATTTCTAACGTCCTTTGATGAGTCGTGGCTCGCATTGACTCCAGGAGCGGAATTCTCCTCTTTGGCTCAAAATTTGACACCGCCTGCAGGAGTTGATAATGACGAGTGGCCTGTCCTCTTCACTGTTTCGCCGGAATCCGCGGAGCCCTCGACCTCTTTTTCCTTCCAAACCTCGACATCCTCGGCGGGGCTTTACACCGACCATTGGCCTGTCCTCCTCTCGGTCCCGCTCGAGGCGCCGAAGCCATCGGCTCTGAGATTTCTTCCGTGGTTACGGCGCCGAAGGTACGCGCTCGTCGACGGCCCGAGGTCGATGTCAATCTTGTCCTGCCGGAGACGTTAGGGGCGTTCCAGAACCCCTTCTTCACGTAAACGGGATGCGGAGAAGCTCGGTTCGGACCAGGGTCCAAAGTCGAAGAAAATGCACAAGGTATGTTGGGTTTACTGCTGACCGTGCACGACGACCGATTATCCAATTCCAGGAGTCGTAACGCGCGAATTGATCTAGATCTCCTTCCCCTCATATAGTAGATATTAGATGGAAGATTGTGCAATAGAAAACACTTGAGGACGTGGTCCATGCAGTACTTAGAAAGGGAAGTTTATTTGGAATACATACGGCAAATCCCGGAAAATGTGTCGTATTCCACGAGAAGCCTCGATACATGCAGAGACTTGATGTGTCGGCCTTGAGGGAATGTGTCGTGCACTGCAGGGAATGTGTCGGTGATCAAATGAATGTATCTTCCGGGCTTGGTTGATCCCGCTCTATCACACTCTATCCATGTCCATGTGACTGCGAATCTCGAGCTCCACAGTCTCAGCTTAACGATGCTCTGGAGTGCCTCAGATTCTGGTCCTCACACTAGGCGGCACGATAGGTGTAACCTGCAGAAATGCCCCGGTTTTCGGCTCGCGGAAGTTCGATGCCCACAAATCCTGATGAATTTATTCTGCGACTGCCTCCCCAAATTCACAGGATTACAGCGCTTATGTACCGATCACATACAGGACGGGGATTGTCAACATGTGCCCGCACCCCACCCACGTCGAATTCACTTCCTCTCTAGTCGCAGCCGGAGACCCGTCTTTGGCTCGGCGCATCACAACCCTCATTGCTCGCTTTTGATGCTTTCTGGATTTCACTTGTATCTCGCGCGCGATTCACGTCGGAACTCAATATCTCCAACATCTCCGCCTGGCCAACTCGGGAGTCCTGCCTCTCCCGAACGTACATACTTTGACGAGGGCGAACATCCATGAGCGGCCGAGACACACTTACCATCCTCACCAAATTCCAGAGCGTCCGCATCTTCTTGACCAATTACACGGGGAGTTCGACGGGACGTGACACCCATGCAGGAATCGTCGATCTAACATTGGCACCCAAGAGGATCTACACATTGTCACTCATGTTACCTGCGACTTAGGCTTGCTGTTCCAGAACCTTCGCTACTCGTCCCCCGATGTGAAAGAGTCCGGCGGACTCCCCGCTCAGGGATGGGCCTCGAGCTCACGTAACATATTGGTTATCCGCCGACCACCTCGTTCCTCAAAACTGTTCTCCTACCTAGCACTTGAAAAGCCCCCGCGCTAGACTGGGACTTCCCCTTGAATACGTATCGCTCACTTCTACTGTACTCATTCCACTCCAGCCCATAGATACATTGTACTCAGTAGTGCCACATAGACTCCAAAGGGCCTGCACACACTACAATCATCCCTTGACTCACTGTAATTAGTTTACTTAACCGCGCGTCAATTGCCGCCCTGTAACTACTCTATTGTTCGCATTTTTACTTTACATCTCCTAATCTATCTAAGATGAGATTAATCCATCAAGAAAAACAACGCAGCCTTTGAGAACGAGCCTAGAATCATCGGCAAGAACTGGGTTTGGCAAGTTACATTTGAAATGAGTGCAATAACAGCCTCAGCCGCATTTAAAAACACATTCCAGCATGCAACTGCACCATCATAGTGTATGTACATGTCGATTGCGTTTCCCACTTCCAAGCATGTCTCGAGCGAGCATGGAGAGAAGTGCCCCTGAACATGTTCCAAGTGTGCATTAAGAGCATGCTAGAGTTCAGAGCAGGCACCGAGCGTGTGCAAGCGCGAGCTCAAATACCCCCCTGAGCGTGCACTCATTTTACCTGTGATAAAATGTAGGAAAATTGGAAGATTTTGCTCGTGGTTTCCCCACAGAAAACAATACTTTTTAATGCAGGAAAGATGCGAGGGAAAACAATTGTTTTTTCACGCCTTTTATTGGGAGAAAAAGCTGAGGTTTTATCACCGAAAAAAACGTGGCCAAATTTTACTGGATGCAAAATCATTGCACTTACTGGGATGAAAAGAGCGTGAAAAATGGTAAATTTTTCATCCATTAAAATCAATCCTTTGTCCAGATAAAAAAAGGGGGGGAAATGTTTCTTTTTACTCTTTTTTTACATGATGGTAAATACCTCATAAAACAGCTTGGACCTCAAATACTTTTTCTAGGCTGTTTACCCACGGTAAAACAAACGCGTCTCCGTAGTGAATTAAATGCGCAAGAGTGAGGAGTTGATAGCTAAATCGAAAATTTGACAAAAGTTTTCGATGCGAGAGCACAGTGCAGGTGGTTTCTACTGGTAAAGCACGAATCCCAATCCCTAACGCACGAGGCTGAGTTGACGATGGGAGCGGCGATTTTTGGCGGAAGGCCCGATTGATGATCGCCGTCGGCAATCAATTTTTCTTGTTTGCGACCACCATGGCCCAGCCTCTCAAGCCATACCGAAGAACTCTAACTTGGCTTTTGGACTGATACACTCGCTGACGCCCACTCTACGTACGCTGTTCCGCGCCATGTTCACCGCGGTGGCGTCTGATCTCACTCTTGAACACCAACTGGCACCAACAGCAGTGTCCGACGAGCCCATGCCCATGAGCTCGAGGGGCTTTTCGTCGCATTCATTACAGGAAGGATGGCACACCTTGACGCTGACGCCATCTCCCTCCACTCGCACCTCGGACTCCGCACCACCGATGCACACGGACAAGAAACGACGAAGTAGCCGCAGTACTGCACCCGGCGCCGGTGCAAGCGTGGACTCCCTGCTCACCCCCACGGCCTCTGACGTCTATTGGTGTGCCCGTGCCCGCTTATTGTCTACCACCTCGCAATTGCAACTCCCTTCCCCAGCGCTTGCTGAGCCGAATACGCATACACCGGAACTCGAGGGTTCCCCCGGTCTGGCTGGGGCTGGGACGGGGCAGGTAAGCTGACCTTCCAGGCTCCTCAGTACAATGGTATCCTCTCGGCTTTCGTGCGCGCGCATTCTCAAGCCCTAGCGCAAGACGTGGACGCCGTCGCACACCTTCCGTGCGAGAGGACGAGGACGGCGCCGCAGCGAATCTGGACCGGCTGCTGTACGCGTGGCTGGCGCCGAGGGGGATGGGGATGGGGGGGACCATAGTGAGAGCTGGAGTAGCGGGCGGTCGTCGAATTCAGAGACGGGGAGTGGGGCGGGGTATTTGCCGATACCGTGCGTCTTTTCTTTCTTTTTCTTGTATTCTTTTTCGTCCATCCGCATTCCATTTCCCTTCGGTCGCCATGCACCTTTCACCATCGCCTTCCCTCTCTCCCTCCACGTTGGCGCATCCACCCCCTCTTTCGTTTCCTCCTGAAAACATTCGTATCTATCTAGTCCCTTTCTTTCCGTTCTTCTCAACCCACAATTCATCCTCGCTCTCATCACTCCTTCGTGCTTCGCGCCAACGATACTATACTGCATATGGTGTGCTTCGCACTCTCCCTCGCCACTCTCTACGCCCGCATCATACATCTCCCTTCGTTCCCCTCGTTTCACCTCCCTTCGTTCCCTCCCCGATCCCCATCCCATCCGCACCTTATCTCTGACCTCTCCCTCAGCGCATTCACATCTCGCATCTGACCAATTCTTCATGAGACCTGCGCGCTTCAACGTAGGGCGGCGGCATCCCACTTCCCGAACCCAACAACGTATTCCTCCTCCCCGCGTCTCGTCCCGCGAAGTTCAAATCGGGCACGACTCCCTCCATACTCGCGTCTCCACCGCCTTCCGCCTCGCGTGCTACGTTCACAGGTGTGTACGACGCCGCCTCACCCCTCCTCGCCTGGAAGGGGAGGAAGAATTTGGGGAGTTCACGACTGAACTAGTTTTGCCTCGCTTTTTATTCTGCTCCCGGGGCAGTAAGAGCATCGGTAAGATAACCTAGTGCGGGTCTCGCTGCATCTGTATTTTCCTGTCAATCTGCACATGTGCTCTCATTCAAAAAAAAAGCCTCGGAAAGAACGATTCAATTCATTCTTGCTAAATTCCACGTCATGATTACGCACCAGTGGGGAGGCTCTGCCTGAACGTGTCGTTGACGAACTACGGAGCGGCCGCCTGTCCCGGACACGACCTGTGCATTGCGTCTTCTCTCCGTCCTCACGACCATTTTATCAGATTATTCGAGAAACTTGGGGGGCAGAATTGAGTGAACAAAAAATGCTTCGCGGGGTGAACACAAGCTGTTCCCGATACCACCGACTAATCGATCCACACAATGGCAGCGCGCCCCGAACACGACATGCGTATTTCCTTCTTTCTCTCCGCCTCGTTTTGTTTTATTTCCGTTTATCTCTGGCAAATAGTTTCGCGCAACAATAGAGTGCAAACCAAAAAGTGGAGGATCATTCGGTATACACAAGCGAAGGGTCGATGGCGTGTGGGACATATTCCGTACACGACAAATGAGTTTTCTCTCTTCCTCTGCGCCTTATTTTATATTCTCGCGCACTCGGGATCTGCCGATTTCGAAGCTGTCTCGAGATGTCATCCAACTCGAAATGGGTAGAGTACGAAATCGAAATCAATCGAAATCGAGCGCAACCTCACAGCTCAACATATGTAGAAGTGGAAAAATTGCTGATACACTAGGGGTGAGGGGAAAAGGCAAAGAACGGTTCTGTCGTGGAGGGTCCACGCCCTTAGACTCCAACTATTGCCGTCGCGTTTCGCTCTTTCAGAGGGTGCCCCGTTCGACTCAGGGCTGAGCCATTCGGTTCCATCTCATGTGTTTTTCTTTCCTTTTCCTTTTCTCTCGCTATACTTAGCTCCTTGTTCGCTGTCTAATTTCGAATACCTACCTAGCGAGGAGACGTGGCCATGGCTCGATCGGTCCGTAGTCGAACATATGATTGATTCTGAACTCAAGTTCAGGAGACGAATCATGGCCTTGTTCTTACCTATGAATTAAGTCCACATGCTCAAATTTTTACTGTATGCGCGCCGTTCCAAAGAAACCGGGAATTGTGTGCTAGCAATTCAATCCAAAATGTACAAAAGTTAATCGGCGAATTCCGCCATCTGTAATGCATCATCATGAACTTGCTGTGGTATTGGCTCCCTGCATTCCATCCAACCGGTGCCATGGACAAATTGGCTAAGATCCAATTTTGTCGTTCCACGAGAATCTATGACGAGCGAATTCCATGGCATATATAGACCCTCGCGAAGCCACGGGGGAACCCAGAGGATGTGTTCAGAAGCTGAGTTGATCAGCCATCCATCTGTGAAACGCGGATGACTCCCCCAATCGTCCAGCGGTTCAATCTGGTCGAAATTAGATGAGTAGAAGACATAGGTGATTATTTCATACCTCCCATACACGAATAGTATTGTCTGCTGCAGAAACAACTTGCTTGCCATTGAAAGAGAAGGCAACTGGATGAACTCCCCTGGTGTGTCCCTCAAAGGGGCCTACAATCACCGCGCCTGTTTTCAAGTCCCAGACTCGCACTGTCATGTCTAGGGAACCGGACACAACCCGCGTATCATCAGGCAAGAAAGCAACGGACACGATCCATTTAGCGTGCTCATCAATTAGCTCCGAAACTGCAAGCCCGGTTTCAGAATCCCATATTCGAACTGTATGATCCATGGAACCCGATGCAAGGTGTTTGCCATCAGGCGAGAATGCGATACCCGAAACACTCCCTGTGTGCCCCGAGATTGGGCCGACAACCGTTGCACCAGTTTCAACATCCCATATTCTTATTGTGTGGTCCGTGGAGCAAGAGGCGATCCGTTTGCCATCCGGCGAGAAGACAGTGTTCAAGACATTTTTAGTGGGCCCTTTGGACAGATCTACAACCACATCGCCGGTCTGGCAGTTGAAGACTTTGATTGCTCCGTCTTCGAAGGTCACAACTACATTGTGGCCATCCGGTGAGACTGCAATGGAACTGATCCAAGGATTGTCTTCAAGTGATACATCGCGACCATCCGGTGAAACTGCAATGGGACTGATCCAAGGATTGTCTTCAAGAAGTGCCAATGCGGCTCCGGTTTCATAGTCCAACACCTGCAGCTCCCCCCAATTGGCACCATAAACAATTTGATTGCCACTTGGCAAGAAGAAGACCCAATTTACGCACTTGATATAGTTAAATGGGCCAGCAACCAGGGCACCTGTTTTGAAATTGAAGACTTGGACTCTTCCGTCAGCTGTCCCAGAAGCGAGATGTTGACCATCAGGTGAGACACAAATGGTCGAGATAGAAGTAGTGAAAGCACTAGAGGTGTAGTTAGGAACTTGGTTGGCATCCAGATTGTTGATTTCAGCATCCCAGACGCGTATGGTCCGGTCGTCACAACCCGACACGATGTGCCTTCCGTCTGGTGAAAAAGCAAGGGTCCAGACCCAGCCCAAATGTTCAAATGGTCCAGCAACCACTGAGCCAGTTCGTAAATCCCATATCCGCACTGTGTTATCTATGGAACCAGTGGCGATTTGTTTGCCGTTGGGAGAAAAGGCAACGGAGGTGACCCAGCCGCCTCCGTCCCAGGGCCCAGCAAATACGCCGCCAGTTGCAGAGTCCCACACTCGCAGTGTCCAGTCCATAGATCCCGACACGATCAACTTGCTATCGAGAGAGAATGCAACAGACATGATCTCATTTGTATGCCCCTCAAGTGGCCCAGCCAGCAGAGTTCGCCTTTCGATATCCCAAATCCGCAAGGTATGATCTGCTGATCCAGAAGCTATCCACTTCCCGTCGGGTGAGAATGCGACAGAGGAAACGGAATTGGTGTGCCCTTGAAATTCCCCAACGACGGCACCCATTCTTAAATCCCAGAGCTGCACCTTGTTTGCCGACGACCCGCATGCCAGTTCTCTGCCGTTGGGTGAGAACGCGATAGAACTAATCCCGCCCTCTCCGACTACAGTACTGATTAAAGCACCAGTCTTTGAGTCCCAGAATCGAAAACCATCGCGTCCACCCGACACAATCTGTTGTTCACCGGGCGAAAAAGCAACAGCTTCTACTTCATCGTTGTGTCCGCTGCAAAGGATCATATCTCCTGTTTCAGAATCCCAAATCCGCACAGTTTGATCTGCGGAGCCCGAGACAATTTGCGTACCATCTCGGGAGATTGCGACTGATCGAACCCATTGGGAGTGTCCATGGAAAACTTTTAAAAGGCTGGACCACTTGTCCCCAAGTGGTCCAGTAAAGTCTAATGTGCGCGGGAAAGATGAGGCAAATCGCTTGCGAATCAAGGACTCTCGGGGTGCAAATGGAAGGGCAGAAATATAGATATGGGATGCACTTTGCGCGATCACGGGTGAAAATCCTCTCAGGAATCTGATCCCGTCTTGAAGCAGATTTTCCAAGGCTGTGTCTGTTTGCTAGAATGGCAATAGTTAGAACTAATGAAATGGCAAACATCAGCGGCACTCACCGATACGCAATGGCGTGTAATTTCTAAACTTTGAATGGCAGTAGGCACCCGGTTAAGCAAACTAAGAACCTCCAGCCAGTAGAGAAATTGAATATTCATGAGGTCATCTATCTCTGCCAGGATCTCGTTGTCAAGTCCTGTGTCACGTAGATGTTGAGCCCAGAATGAACTCGCATATCTGAGCTCTGTCGGAATATGCGCCTCGATGCGATCGGAGAGGTCTGGAACATCGACGTTGAGGATATGCGAGTCCTCAAGCTTGCAAATATTGAATTTTAGCTGTGAGTTGAGGATGCGCAAGCAACCCAACACCAGAGAGCTGGACTGGACTTTTGAATTAACAGACCAAGCATTGCAACCAGAACGGGAAGGATCTGTGAGATAATCACTGAAGGATGCATGGAGGATGTGAACAGCTTGTCCACGACTCCACTGCAAGACACAACCAAGATATTCCAGGACTTGAGCCGATCTCCCCTCCTTGAATTGCAGGAGTTTATCAATTGTGTGGTCAGTTAGTGGCATCTGGCTGAGTATGACGGCGCCCAAAACAGAGTGGGCATCTCGTGCAAAGCCTGTGTCGGTCCAGTCTGCGGAATTTCGAAGTGCTATCGTGTACAAGTTGTCAAGATTATTGGCAACACCTGCGGAGAGTATGAGTTCCAGTCTCTCTTTGGGATCGAAACTTCGGATAAATTTGCATGCTGTGGATGCCCAAATGAACAGCCCCCCAGAATACTCAGTCAAGGTCTCGACAACATGCTGCCCAGGCCACTCTGGCTCGAGGCTCCGTTTGAATCGCCTAATGTTCTCCATCCTGTCGTGGAGATAGGTGACAATATCATGTCTTGTGGCTTCCGTCGTGATGTTGAGCTGCATTTCTGTAATATGTGAATGCCCGCGGAATCGACCAGCTATGTCAGACTCTGGGCGGCTGGTAATGAAGAAGCGATAGTTGGGTGCTAGCTTTGGAAACTCGTCAACAATCAACGATACCAAAGTCTCACGCGATTCTGCATCTCCACATTCATCCAACGCGTCAAGAATCACTGTTATGGGTCCAAGGATGTGATCACTAGCGGCATTCAGAGGCTCGAGCAACAGCCTCCGGAACTGAGTTGGAAGTGGTGCAGTTCCAAGTGCTGCGTCGCGTGTGAGGGCGTCAGAAATGGCTGCCCTAATATGTGCGTTGGACATGGCCATCCAGTACGCGACCGTACGTATCACCCCTCCAGGACTACTTCCAGCAGGATTATTGCGGTCGAAAAATAAGAATGTGCCAAGACGGCAGAGGTCGCGGCAGTATTGGGAGATGGTTGTCGATATTGTGCTCTTTCCAGCACCGGCTACACCGTGAAGCCAGAGGATATTACTGCCCTTCGAAGGCGTAGTGATCCATTCGGTGATAGCTCCTAGGACATCCTGTCGAGTTCCAGATAGACACATGGTATGCTGTGATGCATCCATTTCGAGGGGGTTAAGGCATTTCAATTTGTCTGATTGAACTGAAGAGATATAATGACTATATTGAAAACACCAATAGAATTGTGTGTATACCAAGATAGTCTGTATTGTCTTTGATTACGACAGAGAAAAATACGGTTTCAAAGGCCAAGCCACGGTCGAATACATCCTTGAGTTTGAGCAGCGCCGCAGAAAGGTCATCGACCTTTTGACTGGAGTTGGACCAAGTGTTTCGGATGAGCCGGCCTTAATCGTCTGTCAGACTTAAAAAACAACAAACAGAGTGTGCACCTCCAAACCCATGGCCTATATATTCACGGAGGAATATGGCACATTCCAAGGTTTGCCTGGTAATTTCCACAACAACATTCTCGAGACGTTTGATTTGTTGTGGTAGAGATTCAACATCTTCGACAAACGAATACACCTGGACCATGTTTTGCGCAAGTTTGAGGGTCTTGTCGTCCATGGCCTGCTGGTCTTTGACAGTCTACACGCCTTGTAATGAGCACACCGTTGAAAAGTCGGCTGCAAGCCATTAAGTACCTCATATACAAAGGTCAATAGTTTCCAGGCGGCCTTAGCGTACGGATTGATCTTAGTGCACATTAATGGGGATCTGTACGTTGGTATGGTTATGCGTACCTCACTGACTCCGTCGCCCACCTTAATAATAAGATCCAGCTTTGCCATAACCTCGTTCAACCCGGCAGCGAACTTGCCTGCTCGGACCTGAGCATTCCCCAGCTCACCCGCTGCAACATCATTCTTGGCCGCTTCGATAGCGCTCTTAACGTGCACAGGCGTGGCATTATGCACTTGCACCGATAGCGTCGCCGACGGCTTTCCCTTGGAGGTTCCCTCAACGGTGACTAGTTGAAGATTTGCTAAGCAAAAATCAGAATGGATCAACAGCAACTCGGAAGGAGTTCACCCTCTGAATTGGTTTTTGCAGCACAGAGGTTTAACAAGGCGTCAAGTTGAATGTTGATGGCGCCGAGACAGGGGTCCTTGAGCACAGACGCGTCATGGAAAAGCTTCAGCGATATCGCGACCGTAGGCTTCCCCGACGATCTGCACCATCCCAAGCTCGTAAAACACCGGGGAATGCAAAGAATAGACTCACATAGGCACATTTACATCCCATTTTGGTGTCATTGTCCTCTTCATTGTTCGAGTTCGCGCTATCTGCTCGCCGTCGACGTATATCTTCACGTAGAGATTAGGCTGATTTCCGTGAAGACGGCCGGGATTCCATTCGATTCCATGTACGCTTTTGACTAGAATGTGTGTTTGAGGAGTTGAATGTGTCCAGAGTGGTAACGACTAACCCGAAAGGGAGTACAGCGTCATGATAATATGGTAGCAGGAATGGCACAAGAGAAGATGGAGGCACGACACGTGTCGTTCTTAAGCTGTCGCGGCATCGTTTTCGGACCGGTGCTACTCTGAGTTGGCTGACATTTGTGGATCAGGTGATATTGTCAATGTCTATCAAGTAAGTAACACCTGTCGTTTGCTCAAGTTAATTTTCTGCGCCACTTCTGCCTCCAATTCTCTGCAGGCGTGGGGTCGCTAGTTAAACGATTCCAATGTGCCATACATAGAGGAAGCTCAGCAACTCCCATAGCGTCTCACGAGACACTATCACACTCTTGATAAAATTAGAACTGTCTCTCCGTCTGAAGCCTTTCAAACTCCGATGCTTCATTTGATAGGGGCTCGATGATCCCCCATGCCGACACGATCCGCGCAGCCGTGTTCTAGCGCCGACAACTTCGGATGTGTGCCGCCACTCCCCACAATCGCCCTCCATAACTTCTCTGTCAGACGTACTCACAAGTCTCCGCGGATTCTCGGGTGAATAGTTGGGCATGGTTACCCTTGAATATCACTCAACCCAACTCAGCTCAACCAAGGGCACGATAATTTAGGCAGCTCAGTCACCCTTGAATATCAATTCAACTCCGCTCGACTAAAGTCCCCGGTAAGACTGAACATCAAGTTATACTTACCCTTCTCCCACAAATAAAGGTCTGAGGCGACAAATCGAGGGACGCGAATGAGTCTGCTGATCGATGCTGAAGCATGCAAACCAGCGAGACAGGATCATCGAAAAACTTGTAGGCCGTTAGAATACATTCTAATGGGCCGTGCGACGCTTACAGGCATTTAGTGGTGCCGCAGATGCGCTATGGCCTTCGCTAGACTCCGCTCAAGGATGACGGGGTCGGCCATAGGGATCGCATACCAGTCTTCCAGGTTCACCGCCAGCAGGGCGAGGAAGCGGCTCAGCAAATTGCGAGCGGATCCACATCCGCCGCCGTGAAAAGAACAGTAAACTCGAGGATGCTTCCTTTATGCAGACGGTTTTCTCTACCGGTGTTTGCATCGACGCACCAGGGTTGCGCGTGGGGTCATGGGAAGGAAATTCGAGGGTCAGAGTATGCACCGGCCAGGGATGGATGAAATCGAGGGTGCGAGGGTATGTGTCGTGCTGCGTGTGGGAAGAAAAGTGGATGGTGAGTTCCTCCACCTCGGATATGGATGACTGAATATAGGGGATGTACAATGCTGGTGCGGAAATAGTGGTGAGCATCACAGGAGCGGTGCCAGGGATAGGGACTGTTGCGAGCGATGCAGGGGGCGAGATAGAGGGGATGGATAGATAGATGTCGGCAGATGAAGTCGAGCAGTGGCACGCGGGAGTTGAAGCAGTCGTTCTCGATCCTGACGTCTGTCAACCCGTCTCCAAGAGATAAAGCAGCGAAAAACCTCATCTGCTACGTGGGAGAGATTGGGAACGCACAGAAACGGCGGCCGATCGTTAAGGACTTGGCGGGAATATCATTGAGCCTCGCGAGCAGAAGCCGACCACCTTCAGGGATGGATACGACCTGTACGTGCAGCGAGGCCGAAGTCCACGCCGGATACAAATCCCCTGTGATTCTGGCGGTCAGGTCCCATTGCCACCAAGTCTAGATAGAAATATAGATGGGCGACACACCAGATGAATGCCACGGGAACAACGAGGACGGCTCGCGTCATGAGTGGGGTCCGCGATCTCCTCCAAAATCCTCATCCAAAAAGACTCGCATCACGTGAAAAGATGGCAGGGAAGAGGCACGGTTATGGTTATGTTAGCTGCTCTGATCGCATGAAGATAACGGGATCCGTGGCGCGGCATAGAGGTACTTTCGGACTCGCTACTTCACGGGCTCTGAGAGTACAATTAGAAGGGTGGATCACGACAGATGGAATGGGTGGTATTGCGGCGAAAATGGAGGCAAGGAGAAGGATTGGGAAGGTTCCGCAAAGGATGGCGGGTTTCTGGATGGGATGGGATAGGTTGGATATGATAAATCCTTGGGATCAGAAACGACGCTTTGCCTGGCAGGCTGACAGTGCCAGAATCAATGTGAGAGACAAAAGATCTTGTAGCTGGGAAGCAACAGAGAAAGAGCCAAGCATTGAACAGCCCCTCGAAACTTGAGCCAGCACCCTGGCACTGGCTAAGATCGTCACTGTCGAGAAACAAGACGAGGTCGAACAGTTCAGGCGGCAGATTCCGCACTTATGTTATGGTGTTCGGAGGAGCGGTTAGTGAGGCCAGCGGCCTCTAAACAAGAAGAAGCTGGTGAACTCGGACGTGATGGTGGTCGAAGGGAAGAAGAAATTGTGTACAAATATTTGGTGAACAAAGTGATGGGCACTGCACGTTGCCTCTTGCCCTGCTGTGATCCTGAGCTAGACGGCAGAATCGTCTGCTTTAAATTTATAGCTGCATCCACCCAATGCCATGGATGTCGCCATTGTTGTGCACAGCTGCTAGAGGCCGTCGTTCCTCTCGAACTAGAAAGACATACTGAAGTATTTCATTCAAATCGACAGGGGGTGCGATGCATGACCCGATTTACCTATTTGATATTTCAACAGCGACCGGAATTTTGCATGACACCTGCCAAAATTTCGACAGTTGTATGGAAATTTTAACTTTTTTCACCACTGGGGGGGAGGCATTTGTGACAGCTTGGAGGTTCGACAAACTGCTTCATGACAGAGTCCATTTGGGAATTGGAAAGACCGGGAGATTTCGTAGTCTGTTGGTTACCACGCCCGGTTAGTAGGCAGCCTGCGTTATTATGTAAGTTTCCCTTTTCGGAATTCATATCGAACGAGGAACGAGTTGATCACGATACTGAAGCGTCTGTCAAGAGAGACTAGAGATTTCGAGGGTCAGCGGTCCGATCGGCGGTCCAGTGACGTAGGTGAATTGCTCGATCAATGATCGGAGTCTCAAATGTACGCGGCTGGCCACTGATAAATCCTCGCAAACAATACGGGCGCGACACCGCACAAGGGGCTACAGCCCAAGCCCAAGCTCAAGAACATGTGCATAAACACAAAAAATCACATCTACACGCTTTTCCCCGTCAAAATTTTCATTTTATGCCAGCTAGAGTACTTGATGTTTTAACAAAGGCCATCGGCGGATGCGATCCAGCGCGTTTGAACAGCAGCAGGGTTCAGAATGTTATTTCACTGACCTAGAACAAGTTTCATGCTAGGCGGGTTGAGAAAAACAATGGGACAGCGTTCTTGAACATAAGTATTGATTGCTTTGATCTGCATCTCACCGCCTTTTGCCAGTTTTGTTGCTAGTAGCTTTGCATATTGCGAAACAGCTGAAATTGAATGCCATTGGTCTCATTGAATCCACTACAGGTGGAGGAAACCAGTGGAGGAGGACAGAGGGGACACGACGCAGACTTGTCCGGATGCTATCACTACAATTAAAGTCCGATCTGGGATGCCGGTTTGCCGCCGGTCTTGATGGCGGTCCTGATGCCGGACTTTCCAACTGCCAAATTTCCTGTCGTGACACATGACCTCGACCAAATTTCGACATCGACAGAGGGGTCCGTGACCCGTGACTGTTGATTTGAATGAAATACCTCAATATCTTTGATATCTGTGCTCACCTCCTGTGGTGATACCCCATTCATGCTTGTGGCATGGCACATGAATAACTGGTGTGTTGAAGCCCCTTGTTTTGCCTGAAAAAACGGACTTTGAATGTTGCTCTGTGTTCCAGGGTTGAATCCCTCCTTTGTCGCACGAACACAGTGTAGTACATGGTTATATGTCCCGTCTTGTCTTGCTGTCCATAACTCAATAACTGGTGTGTTGAAGCTCCTTGTTTTGCCTGAAAAAACGGACTTTGAATGTTGCTCTGTGTTCCAGGGTTGAATCCCTCCTTTGTCGCACGAACAGGTAGTTATAGTACATGGTTGAATGTCTCGTCTTGTCTTGTCATCCATCACTCTGTACGCCATCTGTGAATACTGCAAAACGACATAAAAAACCGATGCGGAACTTTGTCTATGTGCACTGGGCTAAATAATTGAGCAACAGGAACGGGTTTCAATGTTGAACTCTGCGCGCACGTGGAGACATAAAACTTGAGAGGGAGAAAACCAATCAACAAGTGCTTGATCTCGATGACGCTGCGCATCTCTGGACTTCTAGGTACCACAAGGGTGATGATCCTCCTGTCCTCTTTCTGTTCTTTTCGATACTCGAATCCGACCTGGCGCCCGGCTGTATAAGTAATCTCGATGGCATCATTGAGAGTGCGCACGACCAACACACAACCACACAACGCGTCCACGGGTCACGGGAGCGTGTTGCACTAGAGAGGTTTTACTTATGACACGTCGTGGAGCTCGGTGATTAACCTGTTTTGTTTTACGCCTAAACATTTGATTGTACCCTGCAGCTGATGTTTCTCTGACGCCGGGATGGGCCCGAATATTCATCGACAAAGGCGCCCATCTCCGTTTTCAAGCATCATTTGGGCCCGGCGTTTTACGTCTTGGACATAATATTCCAGCCTTGAGTTAGTTTGAAAGATTCCAGGAACGCCACCCGCGCTCAAAAGTCCGATTTTTTTCGGGAGCGTCATCATTTGCGATAGTTTCATTTTTCAACTTCCCGCGATTGATGAGACTTGTGTGTTGCGGGGTGATAAGATAAAGATATTCCCACTCCCACGCTAACACTAGCGCGCGGATTCGGACATTAGCTCACAAGAGGAAACCCCGTGCCGGTGTGAAACTTGAGTTCAGTCCCCTTGCGAATAACGATATTGAATTTGCACGCTTATCTATGCAGACTAGTTTGGTATACACCGCTTCAAACTATTGAATTTCAATTAAATATGGCCGGAACTTGAGAAACAGAATGTTCCTGCTGTGTCAAGCCATCTCCAGAGCTATTCACGATACGAAAATGGAAGGACCACCTATGCCGTGACGTTGGGGAAAAAAGGAATCAAATTAAATCAAATAACGGGTCTGGATTTTCATAGCTCCCCAGGGGCATTATCATGTGTTCGCCTCCGCTCTATTCTGAGTAGCTTGAAAGGCTCCAGTCCAATCCAACATTCACAAGTCATCCATGATCAGACAGAAGTTTACATACTATAATGATTTCCTTAAGACCGCCGCCACCGCTAGTCCTAGTTCGGCGGTGATTATCGCCAGTTTTCCATGGGCAATTGCAAGGTCATATATCCCAGCCTTCGCTAAGGCAATCATGAATGAGAACAGGCCACTTGCTCACCGCCAGGACCAAGAACGACAAAGTGGGGATCGCACCAGAATGCTGAGCGCACAGCCACTGAGAGAACAAATTAACCGTGAAATGACTAGCGCTAACACCAGCACCGGAGCTAACCATCTCGGCGAAGAGAACTGATGACGCGTTGGCTGGCAACGACATCCGCGCCACTTAGGCGCAGCTTGATAAAGGTTGTGGTTTCCCACCGTTCCGGCCAACAGTTGTCCACTGGGAAAATATCTGCGTTCGGGTTCTTTTTTCTCATGGCCGGTGAAACGTCGTGCGCGTTGTAAGCCGTTCGCTTTAATCTTTGGTTCCATCATGCATTCAGCACGCCGCCACTAAACAAATCAACTAAGATACTCCTTTCATGGGACCAGCACTGTGAAAGAATAAATATTCATAATAAGATTTATAGAGGGGAGAAGTGGTACAATGATAACTACATTTGTTTACTGTCGAACGAGGAGCAATAGTACAGCGTGTACGATGACAATGAGCTAACTAAAATAATCCGAAATCAAAATCGGAGGAGAGCATACGTAGGTCAGGTTCTGAGACAAATTATTGCGTTCCTATGTCAAAAGTAGCTTAGTAGAAACAAAAAAAGGGGGGAAGACGATGGCCGAGGCGAAGACCCATCCATGGCCGGTTCAAGTATAGACCTTCTCGGGAAACCCCCGGCAACACCTCCTTAGAGGCGCGCTGGGGCCCGAGATAGCCTGTGCGTTGCCATTTTTGTTTTGCGAATGTCCATTCTAAGGAACGGTCGGTGATCAGCGAGAAGGGAGACAGCGATGGATGAACGAACCTTCCATGGTGGGTACGGGATTCCCACTTGCCTCGAAAGGGTTCTTGACATACCCCTCGCGCTGCAGGACAGGCGAATCTTGTATTGTCGCGAGCTTGACATCGTTGTGCGGGCTAGAAGCAAGAGCACGACGCTCAGTCAGTCAGGGCACGACAGGGCAAATCTGATTTGTGATGTGAACGATGGAACACGTACCGCGAGAAATAAAGTAACCCCAGCCTATCAACGTGCTGCTGGTCCTTCGGCGGCGGCATAACGCGGTGGATCGTGCTTTGGACGTACCCCCCCGTGAGCAGCTGCAGTGCGTCGCACGTGTTGACCGTCAGCGTCGCGTTCTGCGGCTTCACCCACTTCCATTCCTCCGTCACAGGGTCTTGGATCTGCAGGCCCGCGACGGGCTGACGGAACAGAAGCGTGAAGCTGCCTAGATCTGATATGGATGCTATTTGAGCAAAGGCAAAGGAAGAGGTACGCGGATTGCCCGGTGGCGGGAGCAGAACATACCTGTGTGCCCGGGTACCCAGCTCGAGAGCCGCTCGTTGTCGCTCATAGGGTGCTTCGAGCACTTCATGTACCTGGGGTAGAGGTATCTGTGAGCACGGTCACTCGAAGAACGGTGGTGATTACATGCCTGATGTGGTCCTAGAATAGAATAGACCATAAGAATTCAACTCCGATTGGCAAACAAATTCGGCGAACGAACTTCACTCTTGACTTCGTATTGGTGGATTTTCCGGAGATAGTCCTCGGGGAGCTCAAGCGCGATAGCGACGAGGGTGAGGAGCGGTTCGACTACCTTCGTTTGCAGGTCCTGTAAAGAGTGATTGATAGATTGAGAAGTCAACTCGACGTTGGCTTGGCACCATGGTGGATGAACGAAAGACATACGCGGACGAACTGCTCTATTTCGGGGAGGTTGCGTGATACCGGCGCCGGATGGTCGTGTGTGAAGTCACCATTGAATTCTGAAAGATCAGATTCGGTCATTGGGTGCGGGTAAACGTTGGGGAAACGTACTGGGAATATTGTAGACCTCGACTTTATCCTTGAGGCCGGTGTTGGGATCGATACTACGGGCGAAGTGAGCAACACAGCGAGCACAGCGGGAGAGAGGAATCCACATTATGCGACCCGCGGGCATATACCCATTAAACCCGCCCTTGTCGAAATTGTCAGGCACATATCTCAGCTTCTCCTCGAGCGGCAGGTCGTAGAACGCTTTGCCAATGGCGAATTGTCGGTTGACAGCCTCCTGCGAGACGCCGAAATTCCTGACATAAAAGAATCCTTTCTCGCGCACGGCCGTGATTAACGTCTTCGCTAGCTCCTTTCGGCCCTTCGGTGTCGCGTACAGACTGAGATCAAGGGTAACGAGGTCCGCCCAAGGAAGATGTTCCTAAGAGTCACCCCACGGTTAGGTCTGTCGAAAAATAATTGAAGGAGAGGAGGGGACCTTGGTTTCGGCTACGTATTCAAAGCTTCCGAGCGTAGGGACAGGCACAGGCATCGTAGGAGTCAACAGAAGGGACCGGAGCTGTTCCTTGGGAGTGTCTTATATATTTTGTCTGGACTCGAGCAGATCCACGCATTCCCGATCTTGTATAGTCTCACATCCCAGATTTGGAGTCACTAAACTGCAAAGGGTTACGCGGCGCTTTACATTCGCGGTCCGTAACCCCATTGGCGACTGTCGTTATTCCGTATTTGAATTCCGGAAGAATGTAGTTCTCACCGCCAGCTCTCCATTCTCCACGTTCCGAGGTTATTAGAGAGCGTCCGTAGCTATGGAGGCGAAGTAATGCTGTGCAGATTGAGATGCGAGCTGCCATAGAGTCAGATATCTGTCCTGCCTTGGAATGAATGCGCGGGCGCCGAGTCGCCGCGCCGACCGTATCCCAGAAATCGAATGGCATTCGAGCACAATACCTGTGCACATCGATTCCACTCTGCTTCTGTGGGACAATAACAGCAGCCTAAATCAAATATGCGATGACGGAAGATGTATTCCGGAGGTCGGGATTCAAAGTTCTTGAAGGCGGAGCTAGCGACATCTCCCGCCGGTGGCAGCGGTGATACATATGATGTCTGCAAAGAGTTAACACCCGAGCGTTGCCGGTATGGTTTCAAGAGTACATCAGAAGATAGCTGCGGCGTAGATTTCACAGGATTTGAGGAGCTGTATAAGGTTCAACTTAAGGAGAAGCCAGAGCCAAGCATGAGTGACTCCGAGTCCATGGTGAGTCCGCGGAGCCGTGAGGGCGGGAGCCAGTGCTATCTGACGTGGCAGTTGGACTTGGGAGTTAGTGCATGTAGCTTGATTGGGGGATGATATATCAGGCGGCGGTGGATGCAGCGCGCGGGAAAACGAGAAAGCAGAGTGAGGAAGCAGAGGACAAACCGGAAAGCTGTGTTTGTTTGCTTGGCTTTCGTACACTTAGGATGCCGGCTTGCTCCGACGTTGGCTTGTCCTCTTCCTTCATCTTGCTTTGGTCTGGAACTGCAAAACATCCTGCTCAATTGTCTGGTACCGCTCCTGAGCGCATATTTTGGACGTCCTCATGGTGCCTCTCCTCGGGAACTAAAATGATTGCTATCGGGCCGAGTCCCAAATTGCAAAGTGAGACATCTTGTTTTGACAAGAACAAGAGGACGATTGGAGCAGTCCCACGGAGCAAATGGTTCAAAAATCGAGCATATGGCCATATCGTTCGTCTTGGATTCAAATTAGCGTGGCCGGTTCTTTATGGCTCCGCTGTCCTCCGGGAGTGCATCAACACCGATTTGACTGTAACGACATCTGCGGCAGTGGAATGCTGATAAGAGTCTCGCGGATAACGGAGAGCTGTGTTCGGAATATCATACTTCCCCTCGATTAGATCTTTGGCTGACTGTTTTTGACGACTCAACATTCACAAATTGCGTTCGACGCTGACGCGCATCAAGACGAATCGTCAAATTCCACGTCCAATTGCCGCTAGGACTTGACCACAGAACACCCCAAGGCTGTTGACTGTTTGACACTAAATAATTGCCAACTGTCTTGCGCTCTGTACATTTCAACACAACCTCCAGATTGGGGACATTTGATTCAGGTACAAAATAGATGCGGGTAGGAAGGTTGTCACCGCTCGATTTTATCCCTAACTCAAGGTTTCCGGTTAGACACTTCACGCACGTCAAGATTCCCTACTTCTGCGGCTTGTGACTTGAGAGGGATGATGGATCTACCCGGGACCGATACTTGCCGCCGATCCTACCGGTGTCTTGTCAACTATCAAGCCTCGCGCGCAGAGTTCAAAGATAAAAAAACAAGTGAATTATCCCACCCCATGGGCTGACTGTTGCGTTTCCAGGCTCCCCCCGTATGCTTATTGACGTGTTGCGCCTGGGTTGAAGCTCTACGGGAAGCTCTACAACCCCCGGATCGCGTGGTGCGGGGTTTCTCGGCCACCGAATTGAGAATCGTCTCCGGGTTATCCATGAATGACACTCCACGGTCGCTGGAGGGAGGGTCTCACCATGGGGAATGTTAATTCCCCCGTATTTCCCCAAGACATCACCACTACAAATACCCACCTATAGCTAGGCGCGTTGAAATCAGAGGATAGGCCGGGCAACGGTCATTACTGATACTGAACAGCGGGAGAGGAACGAACGGTAGCACGATGTTCCCTCTGACAGATGACCTTGATCGTTGTCGTCGTCGGCAGCCGCAGAACCACGTAGTCACTGCGGCACCTTCAGTTGCACACAACGTGACATAGGAATCGTTCTCGCACGCTTAGTTACGCCAACTTTGCCCCGCACGCGACATGCCGCGAGGTCAGTCTCATCCGATCTTGCCGAGTCGTGTACGCGACTCAAAAAAATATTCTCGTATGGCCTACTAACATTGCTGCGGAGTCACCTGAAAAGACGGCCCCAGCCATCAAGAGACTGGGAGCTCAGACAAGTACCTCCGCTGTCTCTTAGTCTGGAATCTCGGGGATATGTTCTACGTGCGCTTATAAGTCACAGGAAGGGTATGAAACTATGTCTTGAGCCGGGCGTGGTCTACCGGGATGTCAGGTATGAACAACCCCAGCGCCTAAGTATTGATAATGGCGGTATGAGCTAAAACCAAGCGACAGTTGAACTAATAGGATGTGTCAAGACATACCTGGCACACGCTTTCAATCTCTAGATGCCGATAACTCCTGTACAAATCTCGAACCTGAAAATCGGCGGTTTGGGGTGATGGTAAGCACCGAGAGGCAGGGTAAATGGATAAAAAGCAGACGAGCATTGGAGGATGAGGAATACTTGATAAAGCAGGCCTATGCTAGGTACCAGGCTCATAGAGTAAATGGTTCTTAAGATATGCGAGTGCTTTACTGGACTGGGTCAAAATAGCAGCAAAATAGCAGTGCTATTTTGACCCACCAGTCAGCAATGTCTTCTTCGTATCTTGTGCAGCCACGTCATTTTCATGCCTTGCATACAATATTCCAGAAGGATTTCCCACATCAGGGCAACAAAATGAGCCTACGAAGTCGTGAATCGGTGGAGAATTCGTGAAGAAAGAGCTGTGGCGAGTATCGGCCGAAGCGCTAAGTTAAGAAATGATATCGATGACTCCCACCCTTCGGATTCTGTTCAGAGATTGCGTAACTTTTGATCCAGACATCACTTTGGCCTGAAAATTGGTATAGATGATCTCCTAAGGTTGTACTTGATTCCTCAAAGTCAAAGTGCTATAACAATCAGCTCCCTCATGAAATATTCATAGGTGGCCGACTACCTAGGGGTGGGCGAGTACCCAGTCACTGATAGTAATTCACGTGCAATTAGTGATAGAAAGGGATTTGTGAAAATATTATGTATCAGGTATTTCCTGGTTCCAGGCTGTTTTCACACTAAAGGCCATCTAGCATGCTGAGAACATGTCCCAGTGGTGTAATATTTTAGCACAGACAACATTTATAGCTATGGAAACATGTGATAGAGCCAGAAACATGGATAAATCACTTAAAGTCCCTCTAGCTCCCTCGGATACATTTGCCAGTTTTGGCATTGAGATATTGTAAAGATTATATTTATCTAGGCTCAGCATGCTAGATGGCTTTTGGCGCAAAAACATCCTGAAACCAGAAAATACCTATATAATGCTTTCACAGATTCCTTTCCATCACTAATTGCATTTGAATTAGCTGAGTAGGTCTATCTTGTTTTTATGTGAATTAGTGAAGAACTGACTGAGATATCGGGAATTCTTTGGAAATTGTTGGAGATTGGATCCCGAGAGTGAAGCAACAGTGTGCGACAAGTACAAAGACAAGAAAGTGATTCATCATGTGATACATTGGACCAGTAATCCAATTGGGTCTCAACTCTAATCCTCAACTTCCAACAGAAATATCCCAAAACTGAGGATTTTGGTTTGCACCTTCAGTACTGCAATTAGCTGTAACTGTTCCTCAGCAGTCTTGGCCTTGACTAGACTGCTCTCAGCCATTTCCGACCCTTAGCTGTCAGCAAAATTTGGGATAGCCTTGAGCTTGGCTTCAATTTGGGTCACCCAGGTTCTGGAATCTAATCACCTCTTTTGCAATGAACAGTCCCGAGATAGAATGGAGCTTGTTGTGAATTTGAGCAACCTCAACAGAGTCTGTTTGGGGGGCTACAGTGGGGGTGCCGTAGATTAATCTACCTACCTACCAGAGAGCTCGGTAACCTGGAAGACATGGCCACCAGCATTTTGAGTGGCTGTTTCCAGGTCAAAGGAACCAATCCATTCGAAATTATAGAACTCTTCAAAGTAAAATTGGAGGTTTTGAACCCTGACAATAACCAATGAGTCAAAGTCATCAACTTTGATGAAGGTTATGGCAAACCCCAGAAATGATCACAATGCAAAGTAGACCTAATGGAGGCCCTTGTGAATTTTTTTTAGCTGGATCCCACAAGCCGTTCCTGAGATAAACGGGGTATTTATAGTGGTTAACCTCAATTCAAAAATAGCCTGTGAATTCTGTGTCACATGTGTCACTGTCACGTTGTCACTTACTGCAGTATTTCGTTCATTTAGTATGTCTCACGTGACACTACTGATCATGTATGAAGATTTTTCATAAGTCACAGAGTCACAAGGGACTCGTATGAAAGGTTTGGGCAAAATGTCACAAATTTTGGGCCCAAAATGGCTGATTTCATATGAAAAATTGTTTGAGTCATGGTGTCCTGGCAGTACTGTATGAAAAGAGCCATTCATACAGGTTTGCTATTTGGGACCAGGTACCTGGCCACCCTACCTAGTTGGCCACTTAGAAGCTAGGAGGGCAGGTCCTGAGAACTATGACCAGGCATAGTGTAGGAACAAAGTACGACCTCTAACAAAGGTTCAGACCAAATTTCAGCCGAAAGTGATGGGTTGACTGAATGTTATGGCATCGGGGATCAGAACCCGATGCGTGGAAACATCAATTTCTTGCCATCACACCACTCGCCCCGCTTTGCCATCCCGTTTCTCCACCAATTCTTCCTCAATCCACAACCTTTGGGGTTTGTTCTGATCCCAACATGCTTTGCCTCTGTCCCTAATACTACTGGACCGTGTTGCTTTGAACTATTCTCCTCTATAAACTCGGGAAAGGACAGATGCTTTTATGAGTTAGCCATACTGGCCACCGTCGTGGTACACGACACCGTCATGCTAGTGGTCTGAAATCTTACACAAGATTTCTTAATATACAATCCATCATTCTGAGAGGTACTTCGAAAATTTATCCATTCAACTGTGTTGGCTCTGCCGGCCATTATCCTAAACCAAGTAATTTCAGTCTCACTAATGGTCAGATTTTTTTAGAGGAGCTGCCAGCATTTTGGAGTAGAGTTGGGTGCTCAGGCACATACTAGTACTTCCCATTAAGCAACTTGGATCCTAACTTGGCTCATCTAGGCGTTTTTCTACCTGTGGGACACTTGTTCATTTCACGACCCCAATTTTGGGGTTCTGCATCAGTCGGAACCAGATTTTTCTGACTGTTTACATGCCTCACATATACACCAAAACTATGTGAAATAGTGAATATGATGTACCTTTATGGTTTAGAGTGGGTGACTTCCCGTAAGGTAAATTTATGCTGGGGGAATATCGACGGGGTGCCAAATGATGAGATCTGACACTTAAGTCAGAAACTCTAACCTGTACCATTTCCTGCAACACAAAGAAATTACTATCTTGTGTACATCATATTATCTTGTAACAAACAATGCGCAAACAAAGGTCCTCAAAGCAGAGTTCATGCGAAGGATGGGAAGAAAGACAGACGCGTGAAGTGGGTCATTCCATTTCATGTGATGGAGATTTGAATGCACTTGGATTTTGCATTGTACAGCTCATTCTTCTCTATGTTACATTTTGTTTCTTTTTTTCCGCGAGTAGGTCGAGGGAAGCGGTCGCTCAGGCCTGAGAGGAATCTGTCGTCTTGGATGCAGGCGTCGCATCGCGATGCTTATGCCCATGGCCGTCGTGTTCATTGTTGTCACAAGGGGTCTCAGTGTGCACTGCAGATGTGGTGGCGTGCGTCCAACGATGTGGTAGTCAGTAGTGTGTTGAAGATGTCGTTGGAGAGCTGGAGTGCAGGGTCGAAGACGATGGTGAGGCATTGATGCTCGAGGAAGGGCTGCTGGGACAAGTACTCAACAAAGAGCTACTGGGGCGAGCAGCCGATGATGAACTGCTGGGATGCGGGCTTGAAGAGGTGTTACAAGTAGATGACGAGGATGCCGCGCTGCTAGAGTGGCAGCTGACAAGAAGCTCTGGCGTAAGGCAGATGAAGATGTCAAACTGCTCGTGTGGGCGCTCGACGAACTTGTGTGTTCCATTGAGAAAGAGCTTGAATGGACTGAGCACTCAACAAACTCGGGAATCGAGTGAGCAATGGATGATGAGCCAGTGCTAAATTGTGGACTCGACGATTTGTCATCATCGGCAATGGCCATCTTCAACTCGGAAGTGGTTCGACGCCATCGAGTGTAGTTGTGGGAGACAGCAAGAGGGTGACCAGGGTTTGCGATACGGCGCACTACTCAAGATAGTTACAGCATGACGGTGGGTCAGAGTTTGTGCCTGTGTTGGCAAAGACCAAATAGGGCGGAGTCAACGCCCAAAACATTTTTTGTGTTTTACAAAAATCTGGATGGGGGATAGCAACCCCCCCATCCAGATTCCTCTAAATTATATTCTATTTGGGGGGTCAGTCCAGATCTGAGCCCGATGGGGTCCTGATGGGTGCCCCGACATCTCGGCAAAAATTGCGTAGATATTCCCCCAACATAAATTTACCTTACGGGAAGTCACCCAGTATATGTGACCACAATTTGAGAGCTCAGCCCATTATTTATCAGGGTGGCCAACTACCCTGTTATTTGGCCATGCTGTACTGCCGCGCAAAATATATTCACTGCGAACTCAAATGTTGGGATATTTGGAAGCTTGGGGTCTTCAACTCTTCCTAGGATGCATGCCTTCGTTCTGATACAGTTGGGCTAGAATTGACTCACTGTAACCATGGCAGATGAGGCACTAATGCTTAGGTGGCCAAGTACGTGGTCTCAAATACTCGTCATTCACATAAGTAACCGGAAATTGATCAATTGTGACAGATCACATGAACTGGGTTCAACCATGCCTTACCACCAGATACCTACTGATATTAGCTTCAGACAACATAACTTGTTTGGGGAGAATTGCCCCAGTATTGCTCCATGGGGACCAGAAAAGATTCCCAACTGCTGTGTAAATTATGCCATTTTATCCAGCAGTTGAAAGAAACCTCACAAAGAAAATACTACGAGCTTGAACACAAAATGGGGTCTCTTGTAATAGATGAATCGACATCTCTGGTAGATTCTGGGACAGTCAGATTTGTGATTATGCCCCAGATTCATGCCGCAAATTGTGCTGTAGCATTATCTGTCATATTTTGGAATTACTTGGTGTACGAGTAATTCAGATGGTAAGAGGCCATATAGAACATCGTGGATGTATGCAAAAATTACTAAGGAATGCTTCAGGTAGGTCTTGCACAAAGTTGAGTTGTTCACAGTTCGATTTTTGGGGGGTTAACTGGATAGCAGCTTGCGCAAGATCCACACAGACATGACCTGCCACAGAAAGTGCATTGATAGTGAGCAACCATTCACTTTATTTGAGTTTCAAGTCATGAAGCCCATGAAGCATATCCTAAGGCATGGTCCTGACCACTGAAAACTATTTACCTACTTACAGACCAAGTGATACATCACAATTTTTCACACACATAGCAAAAATGAACAGGGCCCTAAACAATTGATCTACACAAAGTGTGCACATGATTTTTGATACCGAATTTACTCAGGAGGGCAAGAATATATCCAGATCAACATCTCTAGGCAATCAGACCAAAAATATTCCACAAAATTTGGCTATAATAAGCGAATTTCCGGTTATTTTTTGGGAATGATGAGTAGTACACACCCAAAAACCCAGTACAAATTGAACAAAATACTACAGTATTCAACTTTGAAGAAGCAACAAAGTCCAACTTGCTCTCTTGCATTCCTAGGCCACATATAGCTGCCTGTTGATCTGTAGTGCATCCTGACTCCCTCCATCATGCCTCCCAGGAAGAAACAGACTTATAACATCTCTGGCTTGAAAAGCCAGGATATAAGATCAACTCAATCTGCAAATTTATCAACTGTTCCTGGTGATTTACAAGTGCTTACCAGTTGGGATTGACTGGGTGGGCTGCAGATTGGGATGTGACCTATATTTCTTTAGGTCACATTGCATCATTTCTGAGCAGGTGTTGAGGACTTTGGAGGCAGCAGGAAGGCTCAAGGGGCCAAGATACACACATTTTTTGTTCAAAGGCGCCAAAACTTGGCTGTACATAATTCTCATGGAAAATTCACAAAAAAAATTGTTTTAGGCTTTGAGGTGCTGAATCCAATTCCAAAGTCAGCTGAGCTCTCTATTAAGTATATCAAGTGCTAGGTGAGTTGATGAGTTTGACTGTCCCTACTGTATGCAGACCTACACTTGCCTGGACAGACATATGCAGACCTACATGGACCTACATAGACCTACACAGACCTACAGAGTCTGTAGGTACCTAAGTAGATACAGTCTGCATAGCTCTGTGCAGGGACCTGAGCTGAGGCTCTGTTTAGGAGGTCCTTGAACGCAGTGAGATGCCGTCCACAATGATTTCTACGCATTGCCCAAATTCTCCCCCCCTCTCCTTGCCCGCTGAACTCCGCACTCTTTTCCTTTTGTGTACCGGGTCAAACTCAATGTTTCGACCTGAATCCGGACACCTTCAAGGTTGGCACCCGTGCGGGTCTTTTTTGTTGACACTGATGTAGATTTAAAGATCGCACGTAACGCGGGCATATCTTACAGATCCTCATACAGGTCAATTTTGGCCACCAGTTTAACGCATTCTGATGCGCTTATCTTATCGATAGGAAGTAGACACACAATTAAAATTTCCGCAGAAAGCCAGAAGGCAATCATTTACAATCTATCCTTTTTTCTCTATTTCTCCATGGTGCCGCGCAAGAAACCCGTACATTGCAAATCTTCTCCCCCCTGCGTGAAGATCTCACATAAGTAAGAACTTTCGTCAACCCAGGCATCTTTCCAGATCAGAATGTGGGTAGAAGTCGATGTAACGTGGTGTCTTTTGGGAATTTCTGCGAGATATCAGTGCGGTGGATATCGCATTCTGAATATAGCAAGTCTTATCTCCTCCTCCTTGGCCGATTTCTCACAAGGTCAATGTTCATCTACCCCAGTTGATTTGAGTCCGTGACTCGTGGAAACGAAGGGGCTCAGGTACAATCGGACTCGACCCCAAAATACAACTGGGTAACGTACTGTGGGAAGTATCAACACAAATCCAGGAACATTTATGATCCTGGATGGCCGGCAGAAGTCCTATTACTCTGGGAAGTTCTATTTTCTATGCCACGCCAGGCAGACTGGGATTGTTCTCGGCCGGGTCCTCCCTATACTGCAGATCAGTGACTCTCAGCAATCGTGATAATTTCCTTCGCAGACACTGTCTTGAAGATCTTGATATTTATAACATCCCTGACACAAACATCAACCCCTCGCCCTATAGCAAGGCCGTGGAACACCATCTTCATTCATTCATTCCAAAAGATGCATCTCTGAGGTCAACAGATTTCAGCAACGGTGCGACAATGATGAGGGTGGGGAGGCAGGCTGCCCCGCGGCGAGTATAACTTGACGCTGACATTTTTTGCCAACCCCAACGACGCTCATGTCTTTTGCCGCGTCCATCCTTGCCAATCGATATATTTCCGGTACGTCCCAGTCATATTTTGCGTACTCTGGTTTATATTCCTGGCAGTTGCGGGGGTTGCGGCTCTCTTGTACGACCACACCCTGACATTCGAGAACGAAGTCCGTCTTGTCTGGTTCAATTCTGCCAGTACAATCGTATATCGATTAGGGTTCATCCTCAATCGGTATGTTACAGAAGCCTTGGCCATATATGTGGTATACGGTGAGTTTGAATTCCAAATTATGGCTGTGTTTGTGCTCATCTCGTCCCATAGTTCTCAACGGGGGATCATATAGCGAGAAAGAATCTGTGAGTGATGTTTATATTCCGACCAAACGATTTTCGAATGCAACATTATCTAGCAGTGAGGTCCACGTATCATATTGCGTTGAGACAAACCAGACTAACATTTACTCGTGTTAGCTGTCGAACATTCATTTGGATTTTGTCTATGTCTGCGACGGTATGCACTTCAAGCTCGCATTGTACGTGCAATTGTCTCTTGTGCGGGTGACGACTTGATCACAATCGAATCAAGTCGTTGTCATGGCGCGCCTCCACAGTTTATGGGATCGTAGGCAAACGATAAAGTGGATACTGGGAGGAGCCACTGCTATTGCGCTCTCCATCTCCTTGGCCTTCATTGTTCTGGTTGCCAGTGAGGCCGAATGTGCGTATATCTTGTTCCAGCACACGACCGGTGTGATGAACCATTGATGTCTCCTCAGTAACACCGGGTCCAGTGTGCGCGGTGGTGAAAAAGCCATGGGCATTGCCGTTTGCCTTAGGCGCATTGGTAAATTGTAAATTTGTTTGACGGTCGGTCACTAAATCCTTTCATGCTTCAGACATGCTTGGACTTGTTCGTGATTATAATGTCGGTCTTGAATGCACTGGACCGGCCGTATAAACGGCAGGCCGATGTAATGAAGGACCTTCAACGTGACGGGGCCTTGATGTTCTTGGTAAGGCGGCCAAATATCTCATCGTACCTATAATTTGCAGCTCATGACTTTCGTAGTCCCTCTTTCGTGAGTCGGGTCCAGAATGGGTTATCACCGCAGTATCAAATCCCTTATCCAGTGTTGAGGGTCATCAATCTGGTGTTGTCCATCGTTGGAAACGTGAGAACAAAAGGGCCTGTGAGTGGCAGAATGCTGAACTTTCCCCAGGCAACATATTGCTTTGTCACTGTAACGTTAGTCAGATTTGATACTCTTCACATCTTTGACGATCGAGTTTATAGGCTTGTGTGGTCCATGTGCTGTGTCATTACCTCCCGCATACAGCTTCGTGTCGAAGAGCTGCGGTTCATTAGATTCACAGGCCTTCTCAACGAAGCCTTGGAGCTGTGAGGTATTGTCGGATCAGTTTTGCCTTCATGGGTGAATTTGTTTTTTGTTTTTCGTGTACGCTTCGGATATAAATAAAACATGGGAAGGAATGTTCATTGTGGGAAGTCTAAGATTATCAATTCCTTTGCCGGCACCGTAACATCGTCTCTTCTCACATTGGCCAGAGATAACTGCTATATCTGAAATGACACCATTCAGATCCATCGAGTTGGCATCAAGGTCTCATCAGACTCACGACCAACTTCGAGCCCATCGTCCATTGATTCCGCCACTGCCGTAGAACATTCATTTACATTCTCGGGACGGGGAACCGTGCCACATAGCGGGTGATTTGCGCAGTGGAGAAGCACTGCGGGAGAAGCACTCATATCACAGATGTGATGTTCGATCTTGCTCATCTCCCGCATCATTCTCAAGAGGGCTCGAGCGTGGTTTCTGAGAGACAATTTGGTTATAAAAGATGGCCTCAGAAATATTGTGACTTTAGTGGCCATCCAACATGAACTCCACCAAAATGAGCCTTCCAATGGACGCAAAAGAAACACATCCGAAAGAGTCACTCGAGTCCGGACTCAAAATCCCTACGTCCTTGACCGAGGAACAGACCAACTTGCTCAATGGCCCACCAGACGGTGGCCTCGGAGCTTGGATGACTGTTGCCGGAGCGTAAGGTCTCTCTATCGGATGTGCCTTCGAGTGGTTGACTGTTAGTCAAGGTGGCTCATAATGTTCAGTACCTTCGGATATCTGTACTCCTTTGGGGTTTATGAAGGCCAGTAGAAATCTCTACAAGTTGGTGATGACTCACGTACTTTCTCATTTACGTGTAGATTTTTATGTGTTGGAATTTTTGACCAACCACACCCCGAGTAGCATTGCGTACGGTCGTCTCTCCACCGCATCAACCAAATTTAATTCCTCTGAAGATGGATTGGGAGTTTCCAACTCATGATGCCGTTCGCGCTTGGCATTGTTTCTGGCAAACTTTTCGACGCAGGGCATTTTCGCGCAGTAGAACTAACCGGCGGAGCTCTATTTGTTTTCTCGTAAGCATTCCGATTCAGAACCCTGACGAAGTTCTAATCAGAGCTATGCAGGATATTTATGCTTTCTCTCTCTAAGCCGTCCCATTATTATCAGGTATGGAGTTTGTTCAACTTGAACCTTTACTCCCCTAATCGGCGTGCCGCATAAGATATTTCTCAGGTATAGTCTATTCAATCCGGAATGTCGGTGTCTGAGTTCAATTCTTTTCAGCCAAGGAGTCGGCATGGGTCTTGGGGGCGGGCCTGACATTCGTACCGTCAGTGACAATCACCTCCCACCATTTCTCAAAGAAGCGGAGCCTCGCCACTGGCATAATCATGAGCGGCAGTTCCGCAGGAGCCACAATCTTTCCTATCAGCAAGTCTCAGTAACACATTGTCCATACCACACTTGACTGATTTTTGTGTAGTGTTGAAGTACTATTCTCTTTGTGTTGTAGCCCCGCAGCTTTTATCTGACTTCAGTGCAGTCATTTGATCCCCAAAATAGGATTTCCAAGTGCTGTGCGTGCATCGGGATATGTCGTGCTTGGATGCGTCGTAATCGGCAACCTGATGATGAAAACACGGCCCCGCCCTGCCCGAGCCATCCCAGATATTAAAAGCTTCTTTACCGATGGTGCCTATCTCTGGGCCATTTTAGGGTATATGACACTCCTGCTTCTTCAGATACTTTATTAGCTCATCTTAAGTTCTAGGTGGTCCAGACCACCAGAGGACTTAAGTGATAGAGAACTCAAGTGATTGCAACAAGGATTATATCAAACACAAAAACAAAAACCACTCAAGAGATTTGAACCACCGACCTCCCAACTTGCCGCAGGAGAAAAGATATGAATAGTTTACCACTACACCACAAGGGCCATATATAAAGCAGTCAATCAGACTGTGATTAGATGTCTTCCATGCCCTCTTTCTACCATGGTAAGTACTGCATATGTATTGACTCACTTGTCATTTCCAGTCATCTTTCATCATGTTTTTTATATAGATTAACTTATTGAAACAGAACAATCTTTGAATCATCTATAGATAGTGGTTTGGCCACAGGACCTGAAAAAGAAAGTGGAGAAGGTTTAGGCCATTATAAGGCTAATATTGTATCTGTGTGATCGAGAGACTATCTCCTGCCTGGTGTAGTGGTTAACACCTTCACTTTCTGAAAAAAAATAACTGAGTGAAAAGTTAGGAGATCTGGTGTTCAAATCCCATGGGTGGATTTCTTTTTCCTGTTTGGATAGGACTTAAGTGTTTGGACAGAACTTAAGTGTTTGGACAGGACTTAAGTGCTTGGGGACTTAAGTGTTGCCGGACTTAAGTGGTACAGGACTTAAGTTCCAGGGGGTGTGGGCCTCACATTTACAGGCTGACTGCATGCAGGGCAGAACTTAAGTTCAGCAGGACTTGAGTTCCGCTGTGGTTCAGACCGGCATTAACTTAAGTTGAGCTCCTTCAATTTCATGCTTCTTCCAGCACGTATCTAACTTTGGGAAGGACCCTTCTATCAACTTCAGGAATATTCCTACCTGGTAAGTTCCGATAAAGCGCGGGCTATATGACTACGATACGACTTTTTCCAGTCATCTACATTCAATTATTTGCCGTTCAACACTCAGTTGGAAGCAATATCGCCTTTTATTCGGTGCGGAGTTTGTCAGTTGAATTTAATCAGAAACCTCACTTCTTGAAGATTGCGATCATGAACGGGGCGAGCGGATTCGGACGCATCGCCGCCAATTATCTGGCTGACATATACGGTCCTTTCAATCTCCAAGTGATATCCACGCTGGTTACAGCATGCACCATCTGGGCAGTGCTGGGGGTGTACGTGCGCTCATTCGCCGCTATGTGAGGCTGATTTTTTTGTTCAGGCACAGCACTGGAACGCTAGTCGTTGTAAGCACATTGTATGGACTATTCTCCGGTGCATGTAGGTAATGTTCTGGTTCTTTACCCCTACTGAAATCTGGAATCTGATAGGGCTTGCTCTGTCAATTGCTGCCCCTTGCCTCGCTGGCTCGCAATAATGATGAGGTTGGGTACGTACGACACTTGAGTCTATCGACAATACAACCACTGAGATTTACCTTGCAAAGCGCGCGAACCGGTATTGCTTTGGCTCTAGGCAGTTTCGGTTGCCTTGGTTCGGCGCCGATTCAGGGTGCACTGCTTACCAGAAATTTCTTCTGGATTCGACCTGTGGCATTCTCTGCAGTGAGTCTGTTGCCTTCGCTGAGACACTGCGCTGAGGCTAACAATGACACCCAGTCGATTGTGATTGCTTCCGCCTGTTGTTTTGGGTGCATGACTCTATTGACGCGCAAGCGTGGGCCCGCAATAAGTTGAACCCTGAAATCAATTGGTGGTGTCGTAGGGTTCGCGTGGGGATGAAATTGGACTGCGATTGAACTTCATACTCGCCTTTGTACTGAGTCCTTGGAAGAATCTTTTTTAGCGGAGGATGAGCCTCGCGATTCCAGGACGAAATACGGACGAAGTTAAATTCCTGGACTGTATCGCCCGGCCCGCGCCGCGATATGAGCATAAGTTCTGCAACCAGGTCCAATTTGCACTGTAGCACCGAATAACGGACTGGAAAGGGATGATAATGGCACGTAAGAGTTCTCTGGTCGGAGAGTCTGAGTCGGAATATGACCTCGCAAGCTCTGCGCTGCGCTTGGTCTTCCAATATTTCGTGAGTCTCGTACCAACCGGGAACGAGGTGGATACAGCTCTGCAGTCAGCCATTCCAAAGCGTTCCAGGACGCTTTGGAAATATTTGCGTTGAGAAATACGGACAAAATTTTGATGTGATCGGGGCTGCCATCGTGCTTCGGGTCCGTACTTCCGGTAGCATCACGTCACCAACACCACCTTGCCTTGTGCCCGCCGCTCAATACTTTGTTTGACGCTCACCACAGCCGACACCCACGCCGGATCCCGCCTCGAACTGTCTGTAAATACCTCCCGCCCTCGTGGCTGATTGCTGGTGCCAATTCCCACCTGAACTACCTCCTTCGACCTTGCTTCTCGGGCCGTCAGTGATCGAGGACACCATCTGTCATGCGACCAAGTACTATGCGCGGCTCAAGTTGCGGATGAGCTCTCCACCTGCCCAGCCCCCGAAGCTATCCTCTACACCGCTGGTCTCGATTGTCTTGCTCTTTCCCAGGTTCTCGATCGGTCTTTCACTGCGTCCCCGCACGCCCTCCGATATTCGAATACGACGTGGACAATAGGAATCTTCCACAGGGTGGCCAGACGATGCCATCGACGAGGAAGCAGAGGAGGCAGAGGAGTCACCCACCAGCGACTGGAAAAAGCATTGTGGTACTTGACGCACCTCTGGACCTCGGTCCTCGATGCATGAAGACGTGAAATACCTGTTCTGACGGTTTCCAGGTTGATCTGCAGGATAGAGGTCTGCCTCCCGTTCTGTCATCTGACAAATGATGTGTATAGACAGACCCCTTGGGCTTACCATCGGTCGATGGCAATTGAATGCGATTCGTACATCCGTTATATCACGACTTCTCCCGGCCAGTCCCGCACCTCACGTCACATGACCGGATATCCGGAATCGCCAACCTCATGACATCGACACTTTGACCAATTTCAAGCAGCTATAAGAACTTAAATCTGCAATGCAACACATCACCATCCATGGCATTCCCTCCTGGGATTTTATACTCGTTAAAGCTTCTGCCTGGCATCCTCGCCCCGCCGCTGGGTACCTGCTTCCTCAAATGGCTTTGCGAAACATACCTGAGCATGGAAGTTCCACGCTGGGTGTTTACCCCGCTCTGTCTCTTCAGTTTTCCCCTCGTTTTCACGTTTCGCGTGCAGTATAAACTCCGCGCAGATCGACGCGCAGCGGCCGCGAGAGGTGCGGTATTACCGCCTACCGTCCCATCATCGATTGGCGGAATTGACGTGGTGCGCGGCGCGTTGCGGAACAGAGGGAATGAGTATCCCGGTCAGGGATTTCTGTTTTATTTAGGAGTAAACTTACATCGGACCAGGAGAACCACTGGCGCTGTTAACAGAGACCCTCGGGAACATCTACTGTCTCCGGATTCTATTTGAGGATCGGGTTCGCACGCCATTGCTATGCTGATCAATTCATTTCGTCTTATCAAATGTCCTCAGTTCTTCACCTGCGAGCCGGAACATCTCAAGGTGATAGATAGGAACAACACACCAGACTCCCGACAAGGAGCTTATATTCGTGATGATAATAGATCATTCTCGCGACCGAGTTCAACAGCTTCGAGAAGGGCGAAGACACGCGAGTGATATTTGAGCCCCTTCTGGGCTCTGGTATATTTTCTGCGGACGGTAAGTACCTCTCGCCCAAAACGTATTCCGTGATTCAAATCATTCGTTGGTCCAGGTGAATTGTGGAACTTTCATCGTAAGATGACCCGTCCTTTCTTCAAACGCGATAGGTTCCTTGTTTCTCATTGCCCAGGCTGAATTGTATTCAAACTCAACTCAGGATCAGCGACTTTGAAATTTTCGACCATCACTCACGCGACGCCATTGTCGCCATCAAACAACGCCTCCGCGAGGACCATCCAATTGACTTTCAGGTGGGTCTTATTCTTCCATTCTCCTCTCCATACTTTACACACAGACGCATTAAATTATGTTAACATACAGGACCTCGTCTCGCGCTTCGCAATGGACTCCTCCAGCGAATTCCTCTTCGGGCACAATGCGCGCACACTGGCCGCTGGCCTCCCTTATCCATCATCCCACGTCATGTCTCCGTCCACCACCAATACAGCCAATTCCAACTCCGGCGCTGAGGCGTCAAGACGTGCAAATGCGTTCGCCGCAGCGCTGAACCTCACACAGACCATCACGATGAACCGCGGCGCGCTCGGCGCAGCGTGGCCGCTCACGGAGTTTTGGCATAATCGGATCGCACGGCCCATGGGCGTCGTGCGCGCGTTTCTGGATCCTATTCTTGAGGATGCGGTGGCGCGGCGAGGACAGTGCGCGAAAGGCTCGGAGGAGAAGGTGGCGGGGGAAGGGGAAGTGGGGGGATCGTGAGGTCGAGGAGGGCGAGACGCTCGTGGAGCATTTGCTCAATTATACACAAGGTACGTTCCGTCGCTTGTGGTTGGGCGGATTTATTTTCATTCCGACTCACTGTGTTCCTTTTTGTCTTCGTCTATTCAGATCGCACGATGCTGCGCGACGAGATCCTTAACATCAGCACAGCGGGCAGAGACACCGTACGTCTGACCCTGCTCCTTCGTTTTCCCTGCAAATACAATGATTTACCAAGAAAATTTAATTCGCTGCACTTTACATAGACCGCCTGCCTCCTGACGTTCGTCGTTTACATGCTCACCGCCCACCCGGCCGTCCTCGCGAAGCTACGCGCCGAGATCCTCAGCACGGTGGGGCCGTCCCGCGCCCCGACCCCGGATGACTTCCGCGAGATGAAGTATCTGCGTGCGGTGCTCAACGGTGTGTGCCTATTTTCTTTCTCCCCTTTTGTCCCGGGGCTGACGGCACCCAGAGACGCTCCGTCTCTATGCTCCTGTGTGAGTTCCTTCCTTATTCCCCGCGAATCTGATATCATCTAGATTCGAGACTGATCCATACTTGCCTTCTATCGATAGACCCGTAAACATGCGGAGCACCACAGTACCGGTAGTTCTCCCTTCGATGACCGGCGGAAAGCCGTTTTACCTGCCCGCAAAATCGAAGTCCGCACCAATTTTCTCGAGATCTCCTATTTTTCTCATTATTCTGCAGGGTCCCATTCAGTGTACTAGTAATGCACAGACGGACGGATTTATGGGGGCCTGATGGTACGTGGCCCTCTGTTCCGCCAAGGAGTTCAGATTTACACAGACGCTACAGCTCTCCAGTGGGACCCAGAACGGTTCATTGACGAGCGGCTACAAAAATACTGTACGTCCGCTATTGCATGCAGGCTCCCAAAAGTCTCTCAATTCTGAGTCTTTCAACAGTGACGCCCAACCCGTTCATTTTCCTCCCATTCAACGCAGGTACGTGACGCACGTCCTCTCCGGCCCATACGCTGCTGAAGATGGGCAGGCCCGCGTATCTGCCTAGGGCAACAGTTTGCATATCACGAGGCGTCATTCTTCCTCGTGCGCCTTTTGCAGAATTTCTCGGACATGGCGCTCGCCCCGGCCGCTCAGCCCGTCCCGTATATCCCGGGCGATCAGAGCACTGACCCGCTCGGGTGGAAGAGAAGCGAGCGGCTCGCGATCAAGTCCCATCTGACGATGTTCATTGAGGTAAGTCGCTGGGATTAGTTTGGCCGGTATATGTACGCCGGATCGGGCGAAACTAATGCATTGGCCAGGGCGGGTTGTGGGTTTCGATGACGGAGGCCGACGAGGGGGGTATGAGGTTTTCAATCTCCGCTTTATTTAATAGCTAGCTAGCAGTTCTCCCCAGTTTCCACTTCCCTTATCTAATGATCCACAGTCACACAACTCTAAATATACTCAGGCTCAGAGAAAGCTGTAACGTCCTTGAGGAAGTATTTGAGAACTGAACAGTGCTGGCGTTTCTTGTTCAAACGAATTTTAAACTAAAATTGCGTGGCCTTCTGGCTCAAAGACCAAAGACAACGTCTATATCATCTCATGCCCAAACAAATAAGTACTGGATTTCCGATCCTGAACTCTTCCATTCCGTAAGCGTCGGTATTTCTGACTTTCCGCCGCAACGTGGCAACCTAAATAAGGGAACTTGATTGCGGCACAAGCGGCTCACATTCAAACTCCGCGATGTTTTGCTCCCGTTAGCCACACAAGTTCCTTTCCGCTAATCACCATTATCGTTCGCTCGGACCCAACACCGACCCTCAAACCATTTGGTCGTTCTGAAAACTTTGCTGAAACGCTTTTCTCCTCTGCATGCCGCCGCCGGCCTGAATCGGTGAATCGCGCCGCGTGAAAGGTAGCCCAGATGGAAAATCGGCAAGGAGACCTCGGCCTTCCCCAGTAATACACGCGGCACTGGAAACGGCAGTGATCGGCACTGTTCGGCATTGTCGACCAATGGCCACCAATAAACTTCCAATGGGATCCGTTGAATTCCAGTGGATTCCAGTGGGAATTTGGCCGAGAACAACCACCACTGAACTCCACCGGAAGCCAGTGGAATCCGGTGGCCATTCTGCTGGGATAGCAAAGATGTCTCATTTTCATCAGTTACTGCTCAACTGACGATGTTTCCTTCGGGTAAAAGTCAATACTCGTCACCGATTTGAAACAATATTTCTACAACTTTTGCTTTTTCAATTGCCTCGATACCAATCAAATTGTACCCTTTGCTGTCTGAGTCTTTAAGAATTTAGGGCTCATTTCCCCGAGGTCTCAAGTCATTCCTAGGCGACCATGATCTCGACTTTTTGCAAAATACAATACTACATTTATGTACCCGAGCACTCCTCTAAACCTGCCGAATATTCACATCTTCTTTAGTAGAAACTGTTGTTGCTGGATCACATTCAACCCAGGGGAAATGTGGTTCCAAATTTTCAACCCATCTATATTTGCCGAAAAGGATACTCCAAATTATACAGCACCTGCTGGTCTGAGAATTGATAAAATGAATGGAATGTCTTATAGTACATTGACGGAATCTCGTGGGTTACGATGGACGCTTATCAAGACCGGCGCAACCCAATGGAGATTGGCGCAAACCGGTATCTCATCTTGGGCATCAGTGTCTCTTGATGTCCACCAGTGTCCACCAGAGTACACCGGCGGCCACTGGTGGCCGCCAGCGAACTTTCCAGTTCCGGGTATATTACTCGCCTTCCCACTCGAGAATCACAAGCTCAGCGGTGATTCAACGCCTCGGCATTTAATTTGGAGCTCCGAGCCTCTTCACAATTGCTTCCAAAACGCTTTGGCGCTGGTAGAAATTTTCTATTTCTCCATGGCCAAGCCCCTCAAATTCGAAATTCAGGAAACTGTCTGGCGTGGTTTGTTACCCAACGATCTGGCATGCGCGCTCTGCGATTGGGCAGGACACTTGGTAGAAGTTCTGCGGTAGACCGGCCGAACGGGTAAATGTTCCGAAGCCAAACAGACTCCGAGCACTTGACAAGTCCCTCAAACGCTGTCCACTGCTTGTAGAAAAATGAAGAACGAAAATCAACCGCGTTAAACGTCTCTCACGTATCACACGAGGGCGCGATCCTAGCTGATAGCATGAATTCTGGCTTACGAGGCGGAAACCAGGCCTTTCCCCGGGTGACCCTTCTGCCGACAGAAACATGAGTGTGGGAACTCCACTTAGGGTACATAAAAAGGCACATGGTGTTCTCCGCTCTCACCCTATCTTGCCCACCGCCAGCACTCGTCAATCCCCCCATGTCTGATGTCCAGGATCCAAATCTCCCTAGCCCCAAAATATTCAAGGGTAAAATACCTCGCCCGCCAGTTTTCTCGTCCAAACTCGAGGAGCGCGAGTTTCTCAAGTTCCGTCTTGCGCAGGCCCTGCGGATATTCGGTTAGTGTAGTTTCACGTCTCGGATTCAAACGATGCTCATGGAACGCGACCAGGGAATCGCGGATACGATGAAGGCGTGGCCGGTCATATCACAGTTAGGGTGTGTTCTTCGCCGCTTCTCCGACGTTCCAATCACTAATCATCCTTTGCATTTAAAGGACCCGATCCGCCCCGACTGCTTCTGGGTCAATCCATTTGTACGATCCTTGACTCTTCTGTTTCATTGCATCTGAAACTTCTGATCATCTTCTGCGTAGGGCCTACATTTCAAGCTGATTCAGCCGCACGACTTGCTCCTCGTTGACCACCATGGAAAGATCCTCGAGGAATCAGGGCAGAAAGACGGTCCGTTCCGCATACTGAATACCGCTGCGTTCATGATTCACTCCGCGATCCACGCCGCACGCCCGGATGTCCTTTGTGCGGCTCACTCACACTCCGTATATGGCAAGGCATTCTCCACACTCGGCAAGATGCTCGACCCGATCTCGCAGGATGCCTGTGCATTCTACCAGGTGTGTTTTGAAAATCCGGTCATCCGGCCGTCTGAAGCGGAAACGTGCGGCAGGACCATGCTCTGTACACCCAGTACAACGGCATTGTCCTTGATGAAGTAGAGGGCCTCGCGATCGCCGAGGCTCTGGGGTCGAAGAAAGCCGCGATTTTGCAGAATCACGGGCTCCTTGTCGCGACGTCGTCCATTGAGGCCACTATACACTTCTATATTTCAATGGAGCGCGCATGCCAGGCGCAGCTTCTGGCTGAAGCGGCCGGGAAAACGGTACCGATCAATCCTGCGCAGGCTGCTGAGACGGGCAAGATTACCGGCTCGCAAGGCGGTGGGTGGTTCGCTGGGGGTACGGAGTTTATGGTCCTCGAGCGTGATGAGGGTGTAAAGTTCCAGAGCGCCGCTTAGGCCGACGTCCGAAAAGTTTGAAACGAGTGTAACTTTGTGTACTTGTATCCCTCGAACTTCGTTGAGACCGTTTTACTCCGGGATTTGTGGGAAATACGAAAGCGATGATCCAAGCCGTCAGGTTCGGCACTTGCGATGATTTTAGAGGTATTTGAGGGTAGGACGAATAATGACAAACTGTATTTAGAGTAACCACCTGGACCTTGTGAGAAGCTACAACAAACCGAGGTACGAGGTTAAAATGCTATAGTGTCAGTTTATAAGAGACTAAGTTGGAGTGCCTCCGATGATGAGTTTCAGTATCGTCATTCTTGATCTGTTTTGACAAGGGATGAGAGATCAGAGTCTTGTTTATCCTGGATCATCTTCGCCATGGCTCTTCCGTCCACCAAATGAAGTGCATCATGTCCTTGGTGGACGTCGTCGTCGATGGTGGAATGTAAAGGAGTTATCGTGGGAAAAGGAGAGGCAAGCGAACTCGGCTTAACGAGGATCACAGATCGAATGATCCGTTCCACTGCCAGTGTTTGACCTCACTCCAAGAACTCGTACCCAATAGCTTTCTTCCGTCGTATTTTTTCCTTTAAAGAGTGACTGACGAAGACAATTATATCTCACAATACCCGAGATTTACGGGGACAATGAGAAAGCGGGGAAAGACCACAGTACGAAATTCGACTTTGTAAGGTTCTCGTTGGGATAAGTGGTGAAGAGTTTTATCTGAGGGGCGGAGTGTTGGGATGAATAGGATTTTTCTTCACAGTGAGCTGGAGAAACTCTGAGTTTGAAGCCCATCTATGATCTAGATAACTCAAGAATTCGCGTCGCTTGAAGTTTGAGTTCGCATCCTCTTGACCGCTTCCTGCTACTTTCGGAAACCGTGGGAATGCCTCGAGGCTGTGCGCTGCTTCCGAATCGCCGACGACCTGACTTGCTTTCTCGTCCATCTACTAAGCATGTCTCTCGCTCTCCAACCTCCGGAGCTTTTAGACACAATCGCCTCTTTCGTTGCTCCTCCCTCTGATCTCCTGGCTCTCGCTCTCACGAATAAGGCTCTGCACGACATCGTCATCCCACACCATCTCGAATTCCGCGAGGTGTGCTGCGATGCTCGCAGGGAGACGCTATGGAAGGCTCTCGCAGACCTTCCGGTACTTTCCGGTCGTATCAACTCTCTGGAACTGCTCCCCGAACCTTATGCGCTGCGTTCGAGCGCCCAACTATTGATCCCCTACTCCCTATCTCCTGGCACCACCGTGCAATTCGATGCCGCAGCCTGCAATGGGTCCGCCTGCATCGACCTGCTCTCAATTGCTATTTCTAGCATGTCGGCTCTGAAGCGGTTCTCCTTCGGCCAAACGAGCCTGACGAGGCTGGGAAATACAGAGTGTCTCTTTAGGGCGTTGCGCCTGCACTGCCCGAATCTTCGCGAACTAGAAATTACCTTCTATGACGGCAATCCTAGCTTTGACTCATTCAGTGGCCCTGTGAGTGGTTTTTTCTACTTCCCTTAGTGAAAATCAGCCTCCTGATTCCAAAGAAATTCATCAGATCTGGGAGTTGCGGAACCTGACGCTGGTATCTATCACAGTAACTCGACATGCCGGGGTCCGGGAAATCCCACGACTCTACCTAGCTAAAGTTTTCGACATGCTCTCAGCGTGCCCAGATCTCCGCGATCTGCGCATCGCGAGCGAGATGCGGGGCCCTGCCGCAGACATATCAGGCTTCCTCGCCGATCAAGTCTGGCCGGATCTTCGTCGCTTAGTTATGGAGGGAGATGTTACATTCAACTCCCGAAGCGCCGTCGAGAAGTTTCTCGCCCGCCATCCGAAACTCGAAGCGCTGTCCCTCCCGGAATACGTCGCTCTCCCGGACCTACCCAATCTGCAATGGCTGTACACACCGGAGTTCAGTAGGACAGTCCCAGCGCATACCCCGCGGCTCGAATATGCCGTTATGTCAAATGTATACTGGAGCGCGCAACCAAATGTGAAGGAGGTCATGCGCACTCTACGTACCATACCCACCCTTCGTGGGGCGACACTCGACTTCCAGACGACGTCCGCGATGCGCCAACTCGCGCGAGAGCTCCCGCGGCTGGAGCGGCTCGTCTTAACACACTCGCCTTGGAATGCTGACCGCACGTCAAGGGAGCAAGGGACGCGTCTCGTGCGTACTTCCTTCTCTCAATTTCATCTGTTGCCGTTCCCTAAAAAGCTAGAACTTACTTGTATTCAGCCTTCCGCCGACTGCATCGCGGCCCTCACCTCCTTATCTAACCTCACCCATCTCGACACGTCTGCAACAATAACGATCGACGAGGAGACGGATATTGTGCTAGACGGGCTTCTCCGATCTCTTTCTAATGCTCCCAAGCTTGAATTCGTTGGCGTCGACTTTATCGAACCCGACTCCTTTCCCGCGGTCAGATGGTATTCCATTATGCGGGGTGTACATAGCGGATACGCGGGCAGGAAAGAGATACGCAATGTACGCAAGATACGGTACCACGGCTGGGATGATGCGTGGCGGGATATGGGGATCTCTGTCTAAATTTCTGCTCCGGGGAGATATCAAGGATGTATTCGGTTATAGAAGCTGTGCTCTATTGCGAAGAAGGAAATTCTCAGTTCGTGTTCTCACATATCTCGCGCTCCCAGAAGTAATTCTGTCAATACTTCATATTCACGGGCAGATGGGAGGTGGTCAGAAGGAAATTTCTGTCTTTGCAAAGAAAAGCTCCTCGTACGCAGCTAAATTTCAATGAAGGAGCGAAGATCGTGAGCCGTATTGCTACTTACACTGACCCGAATTAAATTCTTCACCATCGGCCGGGTAAAAGTGTCTTATGATCAGGAGTGACGGCAAGGCTTCAATATTGCTCCTAGAATCATTCCTGCGATAACGAAACCGGAGTTCCTATTCCAACCAGGCATGAAATATTTATCTTGGCTTCCTTTTCATCCAAGTGTCTTGCACTCGATTCCGGCAAAATGCCGCTTTGGTTCCAACCTTCTGGTAAATCAGTATTCAACCGCACTCAGATTTCATACCGGTCATCAAATTGTCTCAGAGTTAAAGCTTTACCAGCAACCACTATGAGCTCAAATAGCCAAGCTGGAGGTCGCAATCCCGTACGATAGCGGCCCCTATCTTCGTTTTTTGCTTTCCGCATCATGGGCGTGGGCGCGTTATTCCTAGCTCGGGAACAACACCCCTCCTCCTGGCCCAAATCTGGAGCTACTGGAAAGCTGCGGCGCTTTTTATCCCTCAACTCTGGAACTCCATATTTTTGGACTTTGCCGCGTTCAATACGACCCTTCCTCGTGATCGACACTCTTGATGTACCCTCTGATTGCTTTGCTTGACCTCTCCCCACCTTGTACCCATGTCTCTTCCTCGCGTACTGATCTGCCGTTGGAATCTCGTAGGTCGAAAAATAAAGCACACAGGTCGGAACTGAATAGGAGCAACACCATAGAAACAGAACCGCAGGCAGAAAATACACGGAATTGAAAAACACACTACAAGATAAGATCCAATACGTCCGTTTGGGTACACAAGAGCCGTCGCCCATCACATCCAACCGAATTTTCACGGCATCACGCCTCCACAACCTCCCATGTCCTGAAAAACTCCACACCCTGGTTAGTGAACGGCTCTGGACCGCACCCAGTAGTAGGATCGACGGGCGAATCCGGCTGTGTGCTTGTACCGAACTCGACGGTCCATCTGCCCGTGTATCTGATCGACGATTCTCAGTCAGCATACGACATGAATCACCCGAAGCGATGAGCGTACGTTCCAAGATCTGACGAATCAATGACACCGGAGACAAAGAATCCAGGGACGACGCCACAGAACGCGCCAAGACCAGTATCTGGGCCAACGATGATGCTGTATACCATCGTCAGCACCATAAATTAAACGCATAGAACACAAGATGACTTGCCCGAAGACGAATCGCTCGACACCGCCCGGGGGAGTGACGAAGACGGTGATATTCTTGGCGAACCCATCGAACACGACGGGGTCACCGAAGGTTCCCGCGAAGATCCACCCGAGCGCCGCGGACGTGCCCTGGGGCACTGTGGTGTTTACGATGAGATTGTCCGCAGACGGGAAGAACGGTGGGCCGGCGTTTGCCAACAAATGGCTTGGTCCGCGTGCGGCAGTCGTGCCTTGGATGAGCTCAAAGTCGCCCGCAGTGACCTTTGGGACCGGAGGTCCTGCGCGGGCTTGAAGGGCAAGCGAGGCGCTGAGAAAGAGAGTTTTGACTAGATTGTTGAAGAGCATGTTGGTTTCTCATTTGACGCGGAGCATGGAGAGCTCTTATACTCCCTCGACGAGTAAACCCCATTCAGCGACCCAGGAAAAAATTCAACGGGCGCTCAAAGCCGTCGAGAAGTCTTGCTTCTTTCTCCGCAGCACGACTGAATATCATGAACTTCTTCCGCAGCACCAACATACAGCCGTGAGAGCAGAGGTGTCCTACATGTCGAATTTCGTCTCATCCTCGTGGTTCAATTTTATAGGAGCGAGGTCCTTAGGACACAATCACCATTCAAAGTAGCCGACGTCGGAAATGCAAATGTTATGATTCCACCCTCCCCCTAGTCGAACATTCATGGACTGCGCTTCTCGCTTCAACCAGATGAACGTCGAGGGCGCCTCAAAAACAGCTGGTACAGCAACAGTCGATTTTGTGGGAAATTTTTGAATTTTGGTGTATAGCTACTAATGCAAAGCAGCAAAACACGATCACGCACCGAGACCTGGCCAGATATTCTGCATGCGTAGATATTTTGATAGCTTACGGCTGGCTGAATGTGTTAGAGCGTCCGGACTGTCCGACTGAATCGCGACGCAGACGGATAGAATAAACCCAACATGGAGCCCAATCCCTCTGGTGCCGTGACCGAAACTCGGGACGACAAGATAGATGCGGAAGAAGTTGAGTACGGAATCTAAGCGCCCATATAGGCGCATGAGCCATCGGCTATCAGTGAAGAATGGTATTTCTACCCTTCTCGGTGTCGATGTGTATCCCTCACGGATACGATTGCGTTGGTCGACTCCTGGTTTACCCGTTCAGCGGGATTGCCTGTCTATTACAATTCGCTGCGTTAATTCCACCCTCATATTGCCGCCTCATGGGGTTAATCAAGTCCAAATGTACTCAATGGGGCCGCCTTGAGTTACGGCTCTCAAAGCGCGACTTTGAGGAGTTCGATGCAGTATCCAGTCCATTCCCCGTCCTCCAATGTCTTGCCACTGTCGTTCTCGGTTCTCGATTGTAATTTAAGATGGAACAGTGGGCTGCTCCTTAAAAGCTCATCCGGATCCAAATCTGCGCCCACCACGTCTTTGACAAGGTCTCGATAGGAGCTGTTTTTTGGCCCTGGGTGAAGTACGTTCTTCTCTCTTGAATCTCTGCCCTACTCCTATGTCCCCCGCATTAGACGTCGAAAGTAACACCTCCGCCTCTTAAAACCATAATTCTCAGAAAACAATTTGGATTTCCTAGGATTTGTTAAAATCCCCACGCTGCAACCATTCCCTCCGACTTCTTCCCCAGATGCACCCCCGTCTTTCCCATCTGGTCAGCTTGTGTTCTGATGCGCCTACCCTTTTATATTCAATATTGCTTCAATGCCTCACTTCTGCCCCGACGGCCGTCCATTTTGAACTGTCATGCATGATATATCACTTCCCCCCCTTCCTTGATACTAGTGCTTCCTCGGCTCCAAACCCTGCACTTCACCCACAGTGCCAACCATTACCTATATCCCGCGCTGTTGGTGCTCCTACGCGCGCGTCCCGGTTTGCTGGGCGCGGAACTTGATGTCTTGGCGTACATCGGCAGACAGCGCGAACTTCCAGACGATGACGTTCTTGCCGAGCCCGGGGCGTTGGGTGTGGATGGAATGGAGACCCAGCTGTGCTCACTCACTTCTAATTGGCCTCTTTTACTCTTGCCTTGTGCTTCCTGTCCGACCTTCGTGTCCAGGTTTCGACACTTTGGGCGTTCTATCTATATCCGGACGGTCGCGACCAAATTAGTGCAGTGCTTGATGTTCATAGAGACCGTATCACGAGAAACGTAAATGATAACTGTCGGTAGACCTAGAATTTAACACGGTGTAAATACGATACATAAGTTTGTATTCTCATAACGCGAATCATCCGAATTTTCAGAATTATAAACGGACTACCGGAGGAATGTCCCCCAGGCCCGCAAGCTCCTCAGAATGCAATCCTACGAAACTCATCCCGATAAACAAGGGATCCTCGACCGTGAGCGGTGAGATCCAGCGTCGTTTGGCGGAGGTTTGGGACACCGGGGATCGTGGCAGTGAAAAGTGTATACAACCCGCGCACACCGTTCCTTTCGAAATTGACCACGGACTTCGCGATGACCGGGCTGATTGTGCCTGTGAAAGAATAGTCAATTCCACCGCGGGTGAACTGTCGTACTTCGAGCGTACCAAGTTGAGGCGATGGTGCTGAGATCACCGCAGTTACATTTTGAACATCGGCGGCAGTGAGCACCTTCGCAGCAGATCAGTCGTGAAACGGACCCGAATTAAAATCCCTTTGCTCACAGCAGCTTGCAAAGAGAGACTGCCGTCCGAGGCGATGGTGGTTTCATGGGGTAGGAAAACGGCAACGTCCTCAATCGGGTATCCCTCCCTACCATTTTCAAGTGTTTGAACCGACTGATCCTGGCTTCGCATAACCATGATTTTGAAGGCCGAGATACCTTGCGCGGGATCAAGGGTCGTGTTGAAAAAGTGGTAAAATGTCGTGCCGAACATGCTGCTGTTTCCTGTCTGTGCCGCAATGGCGTGGGTGCTGAACGCCGGCGAAGAGGCCCCGGAGCGGGAGGTCCAGGTTATTCTGTGGGAAACGCAAGCGATGAGAATGAATCCAAGGGACAAGGCCCATGAGCGTATTATCACCGCACCGGACTTGATCTGTGGAATCGAAAGCAGTTGATAAAAGCTGGGTGTGCGTGGTGTTGGTATGTGTCGAGATAAAAACGGAGTGATTACGCACCCTGATGTATCCGCTGAACCGAACTTGCCCGGCGCTATCGACTGCGAGGGAGATATTCACCGGCTTCACCTCGTTCGGGGTAATAATTTCTGTGAGCCGAACAGATTCTGGCGTGGTGTTGATCATCCTCGTCAACAGGGAGACACATGTTGAAATAAATTTGGAAGAGGATTCTGCGAGCCTGAAGAGTCGTCATTTTTCTCTACTGTGTGCAAAGTAAAGCCGGAATTACCCTTGGAGTGTTGCATTGTTATCCGAAAGATAGAGCCTCAAATCCGAGCGGACAGTGATATTTTCGGTGGTGACGAGTGGCCCTGACGCACCAAATGAATAGCTATAATCGGTAAGGTGCGCAGCACTCTACCTCCTCGTTGGCCCTTCCATTCAAGGTACTCATTCAGAACGTCTACGTCAAACACGTCCGGCGTGGCGTCGAAATGGATACCCCCGCCAGTGTTATTTGGCGTTACAGCGCTTTCAGGGACTGGGATTTAGACAGGTGAATGACAGCGAACGCGATTCCAAATTAGTACGCTGATGACGCAACTCACCGACTTGCGGAAATCCAGCGTGATGCACCGAACCCAGAGTATGGCCGCAAATCGTCAGTCCCTAGTTTGGGATCATGAGATGTATAATCCGCAGAACAAAAACACTGGTATCAAGAGAACACGCACGATAGCATCACTTTGACTAAATCCCGCCTGAGAAAACTGGTTCAAGGTGGTGTGAATGTCGGTCTCCGGCTCTGGTACGCCGAATAATCCCCCTTCTGTTGCATCTACTCTTCCCCCGCGCAACGGAATATGGATGCTCGGGGCTGAACACGACCCCACGGACATTACAACGCTCAAGGCAATCATGTCCGCCACTGTGAGCATAAGGAGTGGAACTTGATAGATAAGGACGCCGCGTACTTGAAACATGCGCATTCACGAATGGCGCGAAAAAGCCCAGGGAATCATTCATGGCCGCGCCGCTGTTTTCTGGACGTAGCGTCTCGAATCCGATGCTTGCGTCTATTCCGCCGGTCCCAGCCTCCACGTCGGCGGTCGCAAAATCATCTGGCAAAAGGTTAGTGTGAAGTTTACTGCAGGTTGAATTCGTATTATAGTCTAAGGGACTCACGAAATGCAACTCGCACCCACTGTGCTGCCGTCTCTCGCCCGAGGAGCTGGCTTCCGCTAACGTAGTTCGAGCAAGGAGTGATAGCCTTCTGAAGACCCGCGTCGTTGAAGCCGTCGGTGTCCACAAGTAAGTGCTCGAGCTCGTCCATAATGTGGTTGGGCCATGTTGTTGCGACAGAGGAGCCGAGGACAGCAAAACTGCCTAGAATATGCAGAAGGCGGAGCATAACAAGAGGTCGACAGTCCGTGAAGGTCCTGAGGATAGCGATAGACAGCCGAAGAACGCCGTGTTACGTAGGAGTGATCACCCCATATATCCGTTCATAATCCCCGTGTTCATCGATGGCCGTATGTCAGAGTCCGAAGAGCAAGGACTTGGTATCAAGAGTTAGGCATTGACGTATGTCACTGAAAATTAATCTTGAAATTAATGATAACTTGAAGGGCACATGCCTACATCCCGGAGAATGTGCCTTGGAGAGTCAAGAAAGGTGGCAATGTTTGCGACACGGCAGAGGCGTGCGTTAAAAAACCCTAAAATTCGGCACAGAAATTGGCATCTGTTTGCATACTCAAGTGTGGGTGGGAACTTTACGGGCGAATCCGCGCTGTTCCCGTCCAAAACAGGATTCAACAGCAGCCATAAAAAGCAAGGGTTATAATTCACCTGACATCCAGCATCCAGTTTCCAAAATCACGTCGAATTTGTGATTGACGTCAATCTTCAACAAACGATAAATGATCACATGACTAGAAAGCCGCGACGCGACGAGACAAGCAGGCACAAAGTCAAGTAAAAGTCGGCGTTACGAACGTTTCAACAGACAGTAACCCGAGAAGAGATACAGTTCGAGATCGATAAGAAACGATCAGGGCAGGTTCATCGTGGCAGCATCACCTGCAATTTTTAACTTGACCCGCACGGAGAACGCGACTCCCCTAATAACCTCACTTTGAAGTCGAGGCGCTTCGCGGACCGGTCCTCATGTCGAGAGCGAGTCTGCAACCATGGCGACATGTCTGTCATACAGCAGGCCATTTCCGAGTCTATTTCTTCGACTGAACCCAATTTCTTCCGTTGTCAGGCTCGCTATGTTATTCCACGTTTCCTCCACGCGAGGTATGCATGTCTGCGCGCAAGTCGTAGGCGCGGTCTAAGTCAAGTAGGCGGTCGATAAACGGATATGGGTGTCAAACACGGTCAGACTGACATGTCGGATAATTTCTGCTAAACCCGCACACCCGACGCGTCGAGACTCTCGATGCCGAGAACTGCGTCCGGTGCTTCGCCCACAGACGGATGCAACGCGATGTCCGTTTCTCCAGTCCTGAGGATGAATGCCTGCTCGCGCGACAGCCAGACGCGTTGAGCGTGGTACGGAAAAATAATGTCACGAGGAACAAACAATGCACAGGTTGCGGTTATTTGGTCGCCACGCGTTTGTTTGGTTTATTACGCAAGACATGAGGCCTATTGAGGCCGTGTGTGGTGCCGCTGCGGAGATCAACCTTGGTTTGTCCCCAACAGGGAAATTGCTCCGCCTTTTTCTCCCACCTGTCCCTTTTCCTTCCTCCGTTTCCTCCCTCCCACTTCCCTCCCTGCACTCAACGTCGTTGGGTTCTTAACAACGCTCATTCCCCCCCTCCCTCCTTTGTCGCAATGTTCGCCACATACACCATCCCCATGCTTCTCTCTGCCGCCGCCGTCATGGCGAGCACCCACCAGGCTCGCAGCCACAACAACGCAGCGAAGCGCATCAACGACCAAGTCTTTACCTTTGGCAAGCGGGACCAGTTCGTCAACAAGGAGATGACCTGGTACCCCACCGACACTGGCCCGTACGTCTAAAAAAACTTGCTAGTTATGTCGCTCCTTCCCTAACCCTCGTTTCAGAGACGCCTGCACTGGCAAGAACCATCTCGACAGTGACTACGTGGGTCCTTTCTTCTCTGTATGTTCAGCTGGATTCTAACCGTTCGATAGTATGTCGCCATGGGCTACGATGTAACTGCGACCTTTTCTGGTCAGGATTGGAGCTAACCGTTTCTCGACAGCAATTCGGCGACGGGTCTGGGTGCTGTGGCAGGAAGTTGCAGATCACTGCCAACGGCAAGACTGCCACTGCTACCTGCGTCGACGAGGTATGTCTTTCTTTCTCGTCCTAGATTTTTTTGGCTAAATTAAGCCCGTCTAGTGCGCCACCTGCCCGCAATGTATGTAATGTTTTCTCTGCGTTGAACGTCCTGCTGAACGCTCTGTAGACGGCCAAATCGACCTGACCAAGGGTCTCTTCCAGTTCTTCACCAACGGTGACCTTGACGTCGGTGTCATCTACGGGTCCTGGTCATACGTCGACGGCAACGACTCCCCCCCGCCCACCACCTCTACGACCCACACGACAACTTCTACGACCCACACCACCACCTCGTCCACCAAGGCAGCTCCCACCACCACGTCCACCAAGGAGGCTCCCACCACTACCTCGTCCACCAAGGAGGCTCCCACCACCTCGTCCACCAAGGAGGCTCCCACCACCTCGTCCACCAAAGAGGCCGCCACCACCCCGAAGCCTCCTGCAGAGGTCACGACGAGCACCACCCACACCACCACTCCCCAAACCACCCACACCCCGGCAACCAGCTCCGCCGCCGCCGAGCCCACTGACGACGGCGAAGACGACTGCGACGACGAGGACGATGAGGATAACGGCAATGGCGATGACGGGAACGCTGACGACGAAGAGGACTGCGATGACGAGGGCGACGATGAGCCGAGCACCCCTCCCGTCGCCCCGACCACCACGCACGCTACCCCGACCTCTACGCACGTTACCCCGACCGTCACCCCGACCTCCACCAAGGTAGCGCCAACGACCACTGCGCTCGTGGTGAAGCCGCCCCCCTGCCCCGTCCTCGGCCAAGGTTCTTCCCTCCGACTCCCCCAAACCCCGTCTCTTCAGCGGCCAAGCCTTCGACCCCCGTCGTGCGCCCTTCCTCGGTCGTCGTCAAGTCTAGCGCCGCGATCTCGACTCCGGCCGTTATCTCCACCCCGGCCGTCGTCTCCACCCCGGCCATCGAGACGCCCGTCGGCAACGTCGCCACCGACCCCGTGGCTGACACCGAGAGCACCTCGGTCCCCCAGGCAATCAACGGTGGTCTGGGCGAGGGCACCGGCGGTGCTGCGTCGCTCGGCGCCAGCAAGCTCCTTGGAGCTGTTGTCGTCGTAGCTGTCGCCGCCGCCCAGGCCCTTCTCTAATCCGATCGCCTGTCGTCCTTCACGTCCTTGCCGCTTCCCCGCAAGGCAGTTTGACCGCCCTGGCGTCTCGCTCTTTTCCTTCCATTCCTTCCTTCCTTCTGGCTGTCACGGCCAGAACAGCCCGTGATCCGTTGGTTTCTTGCTGGGACACTCACTACGCACATGCATAACATAACACATACATTACTTACGAGTTCCAACGGCTGGCAGGCGCGCGCTCCATCCTGGCCTGGCTAGGAATTCTTGATGAGTTCCTTCGTCTGGCGTCTCATCTCACTATCTCAATCATCCATCATCTCCAATCCAATCCACTATCCATTACTCTTCTGGTTGTCGCGGTCATGGGCAGCCCGTGATTCGTTGTCTTTGCTGGGACGTTATCTGTGTACATAGCATACATACATTGCAACGGCGCGGCTCAATCCCCTGACTTCACCTTCCGTCGTACTGCGTACATACTTAACAGTTTATTACTTACTTATCTTACCCAAGATATAGAGCAGACTAGAATCAAACGAGTTTTGTGCCTTTTTGCTCTGCTTTTGGTGGTGGGGGAGCGGTGTTGGCGTCTGCGAGTTGTTGATTCGGCGGCGCCTACGTTGGCAGGGTTATTGCAGTTGTCGGCAGGTTTTATCTTGCGGCGTTTAGAAGCCGCTGTCCTGAATTTTCATCTTACAGGTCGACGTTGACGTCGGCAGGCTGGTACTTAGGCACGGTCCCGCCTACTAGCTGGAAATAGCTTCGCGTTTTTAACGTTGAACACCGATGATTGCTCTAAATTTGCTCTTGCTCCATGCAGGTATTAAGTACGGTACCGGTTTGGTTAATCTGTCAGATTAACTTCAGTTTTGTGGCGTTAAGCGCTGGGCTACGACTATGGGTTGGTTACTTTTTAAGGCTTAGAGTTGCTCGACTCAGAACAAGGCCTTCTGGCGCAGGAGGCGGAAAATTGAATAATCTAGCCGACAAATAGAGGGAAAGGGACGTTTCATCCGTCTGTTTAGCCAAGTGCTCAATTGATCAATATTTTTAGCTTAGCTTTACTCGCGAGAACTCTCAACATAGCACTGGAGTTTGGCCCAAATAAATCGCGACTACTATTTGGCCAATACATGCTGTATTGGGCGAGTATTGGCCAAATAGTGGTCAAAAAGTGGTCGACCAATATTCGGCCATTATACATTGTATCGGCCAAATATTGGCCGGATATTGGAACGAATATTGGCCACATATTGGCTGACCCTTTTTTGCCTAGGGCTGCCGCCATTTAATATATATTATTTTTCCTCGCCCACATCATACGAATTCAATTGGTACACAAGAAGATGCATTGATTATCTACCACATGCGGGCTATCGACAGTGCGCTTACCCGCGCCCCGAGACGCTCATCGCGCTGTCTCCTAGCCCACGCCGTGTTCTTGTGCGTAGGGCGCTACAGAGCCAAATTGAGTCTCGTACGTTGTGTTGTTGCTGGAGAGGGCGAGCGGCAGCTCAACTGCAAAGATGTCGTAAGGAACGGAGCACCATCAGCAATGTCTGGGTCCGCTACGGACCGCTACGTACCGTTACGTACCGCCTGTAGCGGCTGTAGCGGCTGTACTGAGGGTCCCCTGTCTGTAGCGCTACGTAGCTGGGGCCGTAACTACGTAGTTACGCCCCTGTTACGTAGCGCCGCGTACGAGTCTGTAGCCGGTCTGTAGCCGGTCTGTAGCTGACCTGTAGCAGATCCGTATTTTCTTGCCTTCGAATGTTCCCCTTAAAATACTAACACAATGGAACAAAAATACAAGAAAAGATATTTCATTGACTATATACTACAGAGGATGGTGGCTACGATGAGAGTAGTAGCAAAGAAAACTGCGCTGGTGACAGTGGCGGCGTGTGCGTTGGGGTCATACGATATATACCGCCTCCCGCACACGTGGTATCCAATATCAGAGTCCGTGCCACCAGCGACTAAGGGAGGTGGGAGTAGAATCACCTGGGCGTCTGGTGGATGCATCAGAACCTGGACATTCCGGAAGTCAGTGCTCGCAGTCACGAATTGATGAAGAAACTTACAGTTCCCCCGCCCTCAATCACCGCACCTGGTGGTAGCGAGATGAGCAGCATATTGTGTTTCCGCAAGGATAAAAAACTGACCATGAGTGACGTCCTTAGTGTGCGCATTAGACTGCGCATGAACAGGTTGAAAACAAGCAGCTCACACGAGAGCGAAATGCCCAGGGGGCAGGCCGTGGGCGAAGTAAAGAAAATAAGCAATCAATATTTATTTAGCACAGAGCAAGAAACGGACCTTGAGATTCAGCGACACGATGCTGAACATGCACCTTACAAGCAGTGCACGCCTTTTCTTTGTCTGAAACAGGCATCAGTCAGTCTAGGGCCGTCACAATAAGAAGTAAAATGGCGAACCTAAATACATCCCAACAACTCCAGAGTACTGACAGAAAAAAAGGACGGGCCATGGCACTCACCTGTCCCAAAACTCGGTCCCCTGCTGAATGCACACCCGCTCCATCCTAACAACCGCCAAATCGCCTACGCCACTAATTCACAAGGACGCTGCACCCGCCGTGCCCTTGGTCTGTGCCACGAGCCGCTCTGACGACGTTGTGCCAAGGCATAGAGCAAAGTCAATCATGGAGGACTGTGACTGTTGTCAGTTCCCGGGGCTCATATATAATTGCCACTGACCATATGCACCTGCCAGTGATAGAACGGCGTGTTGTAGATAGACCTGCAGCACCAGATGTTGTTTCTAGTGGAATGAAGGAGGGGGGACATTAGCTAGTCGGGAAAGAGGCACAGACAATGGGAGAGGGGGCATACGAGAGAGGGGACGACTAGGGCCTGGTGAGATGGTGATGGTAAAGAAGAAACAAGCGAAGTAGAAACAAACCATGCACAAATATTTGGATACGTGCGCTGGGCCTCAACGAATCCAGACTCTTGAGTTCCCACACCGCTTTGTCTCCACCACATTGTCGCCGGCATGCTCAATACTCATTTCTCTGTCAATTATAACTTGTCGGCTCCTCTACACAATTCAGCAAAGATCCAAGCAAGCACTCACCTGAGAGATTGAAGGCAAGAAGATGACGACCAAGAATCTTTGGCAACAACATCTTCGAGTGCATGTGCAAGACTTCCAGTGTGTCTCTTGTCTTCTCCCTCTTAGCTCCTTGCTCACTGATCCCTTTTTCCAGAGCTCGCCCGGTCTCGAACAAGTCAAGGATCTCCCGCATCTCCCTTCTACGCACTATATTATCGTCTTCTACTTAGTGTACGCTTACTCTCCTTGTTCTATGTCTTCTATTCCCTTTCTTTCCTTGTTCTGTTCCCTAATCACCTGTTATTTATTTTCCTCTTTGCCTTTATTTTGTCTATTGCCGCCCTTACCAAGATTTTTCAGGCATCTTCTCCACGAACGGCCACAGTAGGATGGACCAGGCTGCCTCTGTCATGTCTGTTCCCTCCATCCTGTATGTCACCTTCTACCCCTCCTTAACTGCGTCCCCCATGCCCCTGCCAGGCAAGCCCTCCTTCCTGCCCCTCACCCTCACGCTGACAATCAACTCCCAGGTGGCGCTGTCCTTGTCTGCGCGCACTCGCTCAAAGTCTCGGACAAGGCGCTCATCGCCAAGTGCGGATACAACCTCCGCATCATCGAGACCTTGTCAGCGCGCGGACTCTCGCCCACACTCTCAGCTTCTCTGTCGGCCTGCGTGAGAAGATCACGTACCGCGAGGTCGTCAGGCAGCTTGTTGTGGAGACAGACATCAGCAAGGGCAGCAAGGGCAGCAAGGGCATGAGCGTCGACGCCCTGGTGGAGGTGCTGGCCTGCATGGAGGTGGCGGTGGAGCAGCTCAAGCCGCTGGGGGAGCACGCACGCCGAATTTGGCACAACGATGGAGGAGATGATCGCGATGTCAGGGCTGTCGGCGGAGGAGTTTCATGAGGTGTACATGTCGTGGGTTGAAGGTTCGTGGCAGTCCTCCTTCCCTCTCTGCCTTTCTGGCCCTTCACTGATGACGAGGTCCCGCTGCAGTCGACGTGACACACTTCAAGCTCTACAAGCATGCGAAGCACGTCTACTCTGGGGCACTTCGCATGTTACAGTTCCGCAAGCTGTGCCTCGACACTGCGGCCGCTGGCACGAGCGTGGGAAGGGAACCTCGCGGTGCTGAAGCAGCTCGGGCAGATGATGAACGAGTCGCAGACAAGCTGCGCAGGCGACTTTGAGTGCTCGTGCAAGGAACTCGACCAACTCACGCAGCTCGTGCACAATGCGGGCGCGTATGGGAGCTGGCTGATGGGTGCAGGGTGGGGCGGCTGCACCGTGTCACTGGTGCCGGAGAGCGAGGTTGACTCGTTCATCAAGAAGGTCAGCGAGACGTACCTGCCGTCAGGAGGAGGTGATGGAGGTCGATGTGGATTGCGCAGTCGACGTCGTCGCTATCAATGCCAGTGAGTGTTTTCATAAAGTCTTCTGCATTTTTGAAACTCACTTCGCTGTAGACGAGCCCCTACCTTCACCACCACGCCTCTCTCGCTCTGCCCCCACTGCCTCCACGCTTTTGTTCCCACTCGCGCCACCGCCACCGCCAGCTGGAGCCCCTGCAGGTCCCTCACCTAGCCTGAGCTTCGTGCGCCTCAGCCTCATGTCACCGCATCCTGGTGCTGTAGGACCGCGTCAACCTTGGTTTTCCATTGATGGGCAGGTGCGCACAGTCGAGCAGGAGGGGGTTAGTAGTAAGTAGTGTGGGGGTTGCACTGCGCTTCATTTTGCAATAATGTGTAATCCTTGTTTGTGTGGCAGGATAGCCTACGCTCTCTGACCTCTTGTTACATTTTATTTACCAAGTGGCACCTCTAATATACTTGTGGTTCTAAGTCAATGTAGCATACAGAATACCAGAATAGATATTGTTTTGAAAAATAGGCTTCGAATTAAGGGGAAAGAAAATGTGCAAAAGGCGCTCTGAGAGGCTCAAATATGCACGTATGCACTTATTTTTGTGCCATTATTCTGACTCTAGGATCGGGCAGTACCTGTGGGCCTAAGTCACATTTTGGATGCTACATAGAATTGGCAATGCCACATAGTACTACGTGCTGGGTGCCTTCAGTACGTAGTGCTACAGAATGCACCGCTTGCTACAGAACACTATGTGATGGTATGTAATCGGGCCAGTGCTACAGCTTGCTACTGGCACTACAACTTGACTACAGCCAAAATCATGGATTGCTGATGACCAAGGAAAGGCTAGGAACAGACATACACTTGAAGAACTCTTGCACTGGCACCAGTCCACCCACGTGTCGAAGCAAAACATCGAGCGCTGGTTGAGTTTCATCAAGGCTGGAGCAGGGTAGTCAGCTATCAATTCCTCAGGAGAAGAGAACACATAGCGTACCTGCAACAGTGTCAAGTGAGATCTACAGTGCATGCTATCCACCAGAAGTACAGAGACATGGAAGACCGCAAACCCATGTACCGTAACACTGATCCTGCTCTGCCCATTCACCCTCACCAACGTACACAGTGGGCCCTATGTGACAACCAACACCTTCGCAAATTCAAGCTGTGTCACCAGGTGACGCGCATGCCCCGCTGAGGCTGACATTGAGCGCAAGTATCTCCTGGTCCGCCTCCCCACCTAAGCGTACAGCTTCTTGGCATCGTGTCATAGACCATGCCACTATGAAGGCCCTTAGCATGCTCATCCACATGAAGAAGGACACTTACATCGCAGAGCTGGGAAGAACATCATGGACTACATCGCTGACAAATCAGTAGGAAGGACAGGAGGAGGAAGCATCACGTACACTGATTCAAGATCCGGATATAGCTCCCCCCTTCAAATTAGCTAGCACCTGCCTGCCCTGCGAGCTCTCCACGAAGCAGTCGAAGAACTTGTTGAGCAAATGGTCCATGTGCATCGGCGGCAGCTCGTGGTGCGTGGCATCGAGTTTTTCATTAGCGTCGATGTGGCAGTAGGAGTAGGAGAGGAGATCTTACATCGTCCAGTAACTTTGGCAGCGGTCCCCTGCACCATTGCCATTCCCAAAGACAAGTGACTCAAGGTTCTTTGTGCAGGGTCTCATCTGCACTTGAAGGAGGGTGCAAGCACAGAAAGGGTCATGCACCTTGTGCCCTGCCACCGCCTGCACTATGTCCCCAACCCTTGATTGCACCAGGTATGTGTCCATCGGCGTCAGGTCGTACCACAGCCGTGTCCCATCAGGCCTGACCCAGTTGAAGTGAGGGTGCAGGAAGTTGTTCCTGGATGCAAGGAGGTGTCAGCTTATGGGGTGTCTCAGATGCATATTGGTGCCATCAAAGTGTGTTTGAGCAGTGTTCTGCATCTGGATTGAAATTGGTGCTACTGGGCTGATTTTGGGCCAAAATGTGGGGGTGCAGAGACAGGAATAGAACATGAATAAGTGTGTAAAATTCCTAAGTGATTGTGTGAAAGGTGGATTCAGAAGAGCAACCATGTTGTGGCAGGATGAGGAAGGAGAAGAGCCACTGAAATGACGTAACACCCGCGCCGCCCTCGAAAATCTTAAAGTCCATGACAAAGTAAAAGCTATGCAATATTCCACCAATACTGGATGTACTGGCCAAATATTGGTGGACCAATACTAGGGCCCAATATTCGACCAATATTTGACCAATACATCAAGTATTGGCCAAATAGTGGTCGTGATTTATTCGGGTCCAACTCCGGTGTGTGGGAACTTTACGGGCGAATCCGCGCTGTTCCCGTCCAAAACAGGATTCAACAGCAGCCATAAAAAGCAAGAGTTATAATTCACCTGACATCCAGCATCCAGTTTCCAAAATCACGTCGAATTTGTGATCGACGTCAATCTTCAACAAATGATAAATGATCACATAATCACATGACTGGAAAGCCGCGACACGACGAGCCAAATAGGAACAAATTCAAGTATAAGTCGGCGTTATGAACGTTTCAACAGACAGTAACCCGAGAAGAAACACAGTTCGAGATCGATAAGAAATGATCAGGGTAGGTTCGTCGTGGCAGCATCACCTGCAATTTTTAACTTGACCCGCATGGAGAACGCGACTCACCTAATAACCTCACTTTGAAGTCGAGGCGCTTCGCGGACCGGTCCTCATGTCGAGAACGAGCCTGCAACCATGGCGACATGTCTGTCTGACATACAGCAGGCCATTCCGAGTCTATTTCTTCGACTGAACCCGAGTTCTTCCGTTGTCAGACTCGCTATGTTATTGCACGTTTCCTCCACGCGAGGTATGCATGTCTGCGCACAAATCGTAAGCGCGGTATAAGTCAAGTAGGTGTTTATCGACCACCGGTCGATAAACGGATATGGGTGTCAAAATGTCAAATAATTTCTGCTACACCCGCACACCCAACGCGTCGGGACTCTCGATGCCGAGAACTGCGTCCGGTGCTTCGCCCACAGACGGATGCAATGCGATGTCCGTTTGTCCAGTCCTGAGGATGAATGCCTGCTCGCGCGACAGCCAGACGTGTTGAGCATCTGGAAATGTGTTTTTGTAAGATAGAGACACCATTGGCGTGATAGAGTCGCAGAGTCTCGGTAGAGGCCGATAGAGCCGAAGTTCCCACGTAGAGCTCTGTAGACTTCCATCATCTCCATGGACCTCGGCTTTCTACTGGAGGCCGCCAGGAGCTACAGTAGTTTCTTGAACCCTACTTCACGCACACTAGAGCTTGGCCTTCATCTGTAAATAACCGTCACCGCAGTAACCGTCGTCCCTGGACAAGTCATAAAGGACCGCCCCATCACATTTTCAAAGTCTCCTCCTTTCTCCCCACTTCCGTCTTCCTCTCTTCTGCAAAGCTATTCACTCCTTCTCGCTGTCTGTGTTCCCATTGTTTCTGCTGCTCAAGACTATCACTTCTTCAAGCCATCCTTTTCAAGAGTGTCTGCCAACCCGTTGGCTTCAATCCTCAGTGCCGCCGCGAAATAGACGACCTCAGGATTACTTATCTCATGCTCTTGTCTGCTCTTGTCCCTCAACATCTTTCAGCCTTGACTCATCTTCAAGCCTTCTGGATTTTCCACCCAATGCCTCTACCAGTCTTCTCTGTTGTCCTCAATGCTCACGGGGTCTGGCGGATACCGGCGTCCTTCTTACCTTGACGACGTTGACGACAAGGTTTTACCCTGGTCAGACCCCCGTACTTAACAACGGACTAGAAATTGCTCCGCCTTTTCTCCCACCTGTCCCTTTTCCTTCCTCCGTTTCCTCCCTCCCACTTCCCTCCCTGCACTCAACGTCGTTGGGTTCTTAACAACGCTCATTCCCCCCCTCTCTCCTTTGTCGCAATGTTCGCCACATACACCATCCCCATGCTACTTTCCGCCGCCGCCGTCATGGCGAGCACCCACCAGGCTCGCAGCCACAACAACGCAGCGAAGCTCATCAACGACCAGGTCTTCACCTTTGGCAAGCGGGACCAGTTTGTCAACAAGGAGCTGACCACCTGGTACCCCACCGACATCGGCCCGTACGTCTAAAAAAAATTTGGTAGTTAGGTCGCTCGTTCCCTAACCCTCGTTTCAGAGACGCCTGCACTGGCAAGAACCATCTCGACAGTGACTACGTGTGTCCGCCCCCTGCCCCGTCCTCGGCCAAGGTTCTTCCCTCCGACTCCCCCAAACCCGCCTCTTCAGCGGCCAAGCCTTCGACCCCCGTCGTGCGCCCTTCCTCGGTCGTCGTCAAGTCTAGCGCCGCGATCTCGACCCCGGCCGTCGTTTCCACCCCGGCAATCGAAACGCCCGTCGGCAACGTCGCCACCGACCCCGTGGCTGACACCGAGAGCACCTCGGTCCCCCAGGCAATCAACGGTGGTCTGGGCGAGGGCACCGGCGGTGCTGCGTCGCTCGGCGTCAGCAAGCTCCTTGGAGCTGTTGTCGTCGTAGCTGTCGCCGCCGTCCAGGCCCTTCTCTAATCCGATCGCCTGTCGTCCTTCACGTCCTTGCCGCTTCCCCGCAAGGCAGTTTGACCGCCCTGGCGTTTCGCTCTTTTCCTTCCCTAACATAACATATACACTACTTACGAGTTCCAACGGCTGGCAGGCGCGCGCTCAATCCTGGCCTGGCTAGGAATTCTTGATGAGTTCCTTCGTCTGGCGTCTCATCTCATCCTCTCAATCATCCATCATCTCCAATCCAATCCAATATCCATTACTCTTCTGGTTGTCGCGGTCATGGGCAGCCCGTGATTCGTTGTCTTTGCTGGGACGTTATCTGTGTACATAGCATACATACATTGCAACGGCGCGGCTCAATCCCCTGACTTCACCTTCCGTCGTACTGCGTACATACTTAACAGTTTATTACTTACTTATCTTACCCAAGATATAGAGCAAACTAGAATCAAACGAGTTTTGTGCTTTTTTGCTCTGCTTTTGGTGCTCGCGTCTGCGAGCCATTTCGAGCGATTCGGGGGCGCGCCCGTTGGCAGGGTTATTACAGCTGTCGGCAGGTTTTATCTTGCGGCGTTCAGAAGCCGCTGTCCTGAATTTTCATCTTACTTACAGGTCGACGTTGACGTCGGCAGGCTGGTAGGCACGGTCCCGCTTACTAGCTGGAAATAGCTTCGTGTTTTTAACGTTGAACGTTGAACACCGATGATTGCTCTAAATTTGCTCTTGCTCCATGCAGGTAGTAAGTACGGTACCGGTTTGGTTAACCTGTCAGATTAACTTCAATTTTGTGGCGTTTAAGCGCTGGGCTACGACTATGGGTTTAATTTGGTTACTTTTGAAGGCTTAGAGTTGCTCGACTCAGAGCAAGGCCTTCTGGCGCAGGAGGCGGAAAGACTGGATAATCTGGCTGACAATTAGAGGGAAGAGGACGTTTCATCCTTCTGTTTAGCCAAGTGTTCAATTGATCAATATTTTTAGCTTTACTCGCGAGAACTCTCGCTGAGGCATCTTATTCCGAAAGGTGAACGCGTCCAGGCGAGCAAGCCGAGAATCACTTGAAGTCATTCTGATACCTGGACAACCGAGAATGGACAACCGAGAAAAAGGGACATGATTACACAATAGAAATCCACACCACATCCTCGCACTTCTGGAGAGTGACACCCAAACCTTCCGACTTGTAGCGGTACTGGCATTGCGTCGGCTCTTCTGGAGAGTTTCTTTCGAGTCTGCTTGGAGTCTGCAGTCGCAGCGCGTGCAGAGCTCGAGCGTGAAATTGCTCATCAGCGTTCACAGTTGTCTTGCTCCACGAGAGAGCTCACTGCTGGGGTTAGAGGTACCGGTCTCTATAAGGTTTGAGACAAGGACCTGCTGATGTTATTTTTAGATGTTTTTCGATGGATCGGCGCTTTTCGGCTCACTCCGAGAAGAATGGTCAAGTATCCGTGGGCTAATTCAAGTTCATTGTTGAACTCGTAAATCTGATAAATTAGTTGGCAGTTCCCGTTCCTCGTCGGCAAAATCTCGGTGAGGAAGTATCATGTTTACTTATGTTATCACCATGTATTACGATTCACTGCTGATTCATAGAGAAAGCACGGACCAGACACAAGCTCGCGTCAGCCCGGCTTGAATAAAATCGTCGATGGTCTGATTGTGCATCGCGGTCCGACTACAGTAGGTAACATTCCCAATAATCGATCAGAATAAAAAGGCCCGGCACCGTAGTCCGGGAATAAACGTCCCAAGATCGTAAGTAACAACGGCGTGCTAAATGTCCTTCTTGCTCTCACGCCGTGATTGGGATGCAATTGATAGCGATGAGGCCACCTACGAAAAAAAGCACTCAGCCTGTGGTCGAAAAAAATGTCGACGTCAGAGACGACGTACCCCACTCAACCTCCGGCGCATCACAAGTAACGGCAGTATTCCCACTGGGTTTTTGTTTTTTCCGTCAGCTACTCATTGGTGGTCTCGAGAAGATTTATGGATTATTACCAGTTGTCACCCGCCACGGTGATCGGCGTACAGCTTAAGCCGATGGGGACATTGATGCCCGTGAGGTCGAGCCCAAGAAGCCCAGCGACCGCAGACGCGGCAGTGCTACTGGATGGCACGATGCTGCGGCAGCATTGGTTCGAGGTTGGTAAGGTTACTGGGGGAGCTTTGGACGAGGTGGGGGTGGCGGCCGCAAGGCACTATGGTTTGAGGGAGTATGCAGATCAGCTAAGGGGCAGCGTAAGGGAAAGGCACGTACAAGAAACATAGACGTGACAACAATGTAAGCTTTGGGCGGCATCTTCAATGTCTCGTCAGAGAGCTTGGACTACAGAGGTCTGTGTTCGAGTGGGGGGAGGACAGTGACGACCGAGGAGACCTTTTATAAGGCCAGCTACCAAAAAGGGAAGGCATTGCTCGATGGTTTCAGGATAGCGGCAGAACCGAAGGGAGGTACATCAAGTGTGGAGCCTGTTGGCCATGGCCACGACGGCAACGAGAAAATGGCGGGCCAAGATCTAGAGGGTAAAGTTAATTACGACCGCTGATCGACTCTCACGTTAAGCACAAAGACGGTACGCAAGAAAAACATCAGAAAGAGTGGAGCTGCGGGGCACCGGAAACGACACTGAGAAGTGGATAGCCCATGAGAGACGCACACCAGAATATAACCAACGGCGGCCTCCTGTCATGTCAACCCCAGGTGCGGAATGACAGTATACGGTGCTCGAAAGGCGGCCTTTGCGACGTCACTAAGAGGTATATAGGTCATCCGCTGCCAGCTCAATTAGTCGACAGAAAAGGCGTCGGGGTGATTCTCCCGGGCGCTAATTTTATCGAGCGCTATTGATTCCAGGTCAGAATTGAATAGAGAACATGGGCATTGATGAGTACCCGTCAGAGTCAACATATAGATCAGAAAGATGCCCCTTGATTCGGTCAACCAAGAGCAGAAGGGAGGAAGGAACAATCGACCCAAAAGAAAATTAAGTTGTGTCAATCCCAGTCAAAGAAGTCAACATACCGCACGATCATACCCTAAAACTCAAAGCCCCGCACCCGGAAGATTGGTTCCTTTGCCATGTCGATGCTAAAATTGGAAGCTGGTAAGCTGAACCTGTAGTTGGGTTGGGTACAGTTACATGAATGGAACTTTGGGACTGGTTGCCACCGACTCGATGTTGTATACCTCTGCGAAGGCCAGAGATGACGGTTCCGGGTCAAATATTCTTGCTGACCGCAACATAGGTGGAGAGAGAGCGGGATTACGACGGACATTAAAACCGACATTTGACGTCCAGCCACAGAAAAAGAACTCGGGAGATTCCAACCACCGTGATTGGGTCAAGTGATGTTGTGAATCGCTCTACGTGCTCTCAAGTGGTGGTTTTGTGTGCCGAAAGGCTGGTCAATATTTCTTTTGCGTAATGCCCGAACCTGAAACAAAAGAAGGAAACAGGGATCACGAATCATGGTGAATATATTTATGTAAAGACAAATGGTCCGTGCTGGGATCGGGGGTCGACGTCGGAAGATATAGCAACGCCAGACAGTCTACTAGAAGTCTAGGCGTGGCATCGTCAGGCTTGAGCGGAACCTGTTCAAGGATACGGTCGTGGTCGTCGCGAAGAGAGAGTGGAGTGTGACGTAACACGTTGCGAAATTCGGCACTTCGGCTACGGCGGCCAAATAACGGCCAAGCATCAAAATTTCCTTTCTTTTCCACACCCATTTTTGTCAAGTGCATCGTCTATCCCCGCTGCCTTGATAGCCTTTCACCATCTCACTCGTAGACTTCAAAATCTTCAGGAGGCTCGCTCAGGAACCGCTCAGCGTCAGGTACCACTTGGTCCACAATTGAAGCATTCTTCCGACAGTATCGCCGCTGGCACTCTAAGAGAGTGTTCTTGATAATGGCGCGACCCATTCCTATCCAAAAAATTACGCCCACGCCCTCGCAAAGAAACTGTTCGACCTGGAGGTTTTCATTGAAAGCCAATCCGTAATTCTCCGAACCGATCCGGCCCAGCTAGCGCAAGCATGGAGTCAATAGGCGGATGCCGCTCCGCAATCTTTCCCACCTCCAGAGAAGTTGCAGAGTAAGATGGAGCAAGTGGAACGAGAATTACTATCAGACTCTTCGTCATTTGTCGAGTAATACATAGCGGCATTATGTTCTTATACTGATCATATACTGATCAGTCGCATCCAGACGCGTCCGTGCGGTTTCGAGCGCGCTGTTTTTAGTGCAAATCCTTATCAGGCTGGCGGCACAAAAGAACTATGATTCGTTTCTGGCATCAGGTAGGATTCGCTCTGCGATGCAGTAAGTATGCCGTTTAATCTACATTCAATCCTTTTTCATTGAAATCTCATCCTTTTCCGCAGCAACGCCTACCCATACGAAAATACAGACGCTACGATCTCACCACCGCAGCTCTCACCGCTCGTTGCACAATCGCTTGGCATCTCGATAACCATTGCCTAGTTATTAACGCCGTCGGCGAATGATGACCCTTCGGGGCCCCCACTCTCTCGGCACGGGAACTCACACACGCGGAGATCGCTACTGTCGCAAGGACGAAAGTCTGGCGCGCGCATCTGGACGTGTACCGGAACAATCCCGACCAGCTGCCAAACTGGTGTTCGTCACGTCGACGAGGGCAGAGACGTTGACTTTCCACGTCGCGTCGATCCTGAGGACCGATGATGATGTTAGCTGTTTCTTCTACCTGGCTCGTGTGGGAGAGGGTGCCGAGGCCGTTTGCTACACCCATACAGACGTTCTTGCGATGCTTTCTGAAGAGAAGTCTTATTTGTTTACCCTGAACTGAAACATGTATGATGTTAACCCAATCTTTTCCGTCCAGAAACTGACGTACAAAAAACGCTATACGCTCTTCTTTCTGCCACCATCTTTTCCCCTTCAGGTTCGCAAATGTGGGAGAGCACAAGCCACTGACTGGATCAGGGTACACCGTAAATCGTTCCAGTTGGATACAAGGCCGGCCAAATAAGCGTATTTTTCACCAACCGTCCGTGTGGGACCGAATTGAAGTACGTCACTGATTTCTTGACTCCACGCCCCTTGCTTTCTTCAGTGTTCTCCAATGCCCAATACTGAACGACTCAAGAGAGTGGGTTGAAGTTCCTGTGGATCAAGGCAGATCGCTTTACCTCAACATTAGAGCGCTGTGACTGCCGTGGGGATACGGGCGTACGATTCGTCCTGGGGACATGGCGGTAATGACTTGTGAGAGCATTTTTTGTTGGCGCAACATTTTTGGTTCATGATCACCTGCGAAAATATTCCGAGCTGGGAGGATATTTCCCAATCCATCCGCCCATCCTACTCCTAGAACCAAGATGGGCGTTTCATTTCGCTCGATGCATGAAATGTGTTATTTTTTTTGTTCTCCGTTGGTTGAATTCATGGCATCACGATCTGGGTTCTGACTTGAGACAGATCGAAACAAACACTTCGGCTGTCGGCCGCACATTTTTTCTATCTCTGCCCACCACTTCGTAGGATTCAAGCAAACTCGGGTGCGGACCGTGTCATGGTGTGTCTGGTCCGTAATTTTGGTTCCTTAGTGCACACATCGGCATGTTCTTCCCATGCATCCGCCGTTCTATGTCGTGCCCATTGAGCTCACCTCACGTTGTACGCGACTGCACACAGGATCACACATCATTTCGGCAAGCACGTTCCCATCTTTCCCATGGCTCGTCCTCAAACTCTCTTGCGTTTGGCTAGCTCCCCGAAAGTTCTCTGGACACCTCCGTTCTCTAATTAGGTTTCATCTGGCGCTATTCCCATCCCATTTATTTCCGATGTCTACCCTTCGTACTTCAGGTAATGCGGTTATCTTGACGTTCCCGACATGCGAAAACCGGAAGAAAACTACCACCGTTGGACGGATCATGGCAATTTCCTGACGGCACGACGACAGTGCGATGCTTCACTTGTGCGCCACTTTCATCTACGCTGTTTCTCGTGTACCTTCATGTGAATGGGGCGATACATCGCAGCTTCTCGGTCCCAAGTATACACCGCCCCGGACGCTACTTTTACTTCTGCCTTCGCTCGATGTATACTCATCAGCCCTCAGGAACTCACAGTTTCTAGAAGCAACTGTTCGAAAGCCGGGAGACGTGGACAATCAGCTTATTGCATCCCGAACGACGTTCGCCGTTTTGCAATTTTCCGTTACCTTCGGTGTTTCCGCCTTTTCTCGGGATGTGTTTATCGACCTTCAGAAAATTCGGATGATCTAGCTACGACTCGGAAAGACGAACTATTTTCAACCGTTGGAAGCATGCGGACCCAGGTCGCTTGCTTGATTCAAAGCTGTCAGTTCTTTACTATCTACCTCCCATGCCGATTGGTGGGTCAGCTCCGAGGTTTGCCTCGAGGCGTTTATATTTGGAGTGAGTCAGTCTCGAAATACATGACATCATAGGGTCTAATGGTCCCCGTCGTAGATATTCGCCATTTCTTTGAATTTTCCAGGAACTCCTGCGGTGGTCTGCTCAAAAATAATTTCATGGTAATTTATGTTACTTCCCTCACCATCGCCGGTTGTTCCCGAGGGTTGTTCCGGAAAGCTCCAATCGGCTAACTCGGCGCGTGCACGTGCATCAAAGGTGGTGGTTGTTTTCTTTCCGTTTTCGGTCTCGCGTCTCCGTCATCCCCCACCCTCTCCGCTTGCTGCGCGCCTCCTCCATCCTCCTTCTCCCCTGCTTCATCTCACCCTATAGTGTATCTGGTACGCCTCCTTACCGCCCCCTGTCCATCGGCGGTAACTTACCAGCGCTTATCCGCAGGGGACACACTAACGACCTCGGTACGACTCTAAACAAACGCATCGTACGACGACGAAGACGAAAAGATTATGATTATGACCCGAGCCACCATACTGCTCGCCTTCTGTGCACTCCGCGCTGCCGCGACATATTACCCGTTCATCGAGTACACCGGCACCACGTTTTTCGACGGCTTTGACTTTTATGGGGCGATAGACAATACGACGTGGGGTGCGTGGCCGAATCCAGTCTCTGACGAGTCCTCTGACATGGCGTTCTGCTTTCTGTAGGAAATGTAACGTATGTGGACGCCGCGGACGCGAATGCAGAGTCGCTCGCATACGTCAACGGGGCAGGGAATGCCATCATCAAGGTGGACAACTCGAGCACCGTCCTCGAAGTTGGGATCCAGTATCGCAAATCCGTGCGACCACCCGCATTTAATGCCAACTCGTACTTACGTGCAAGAACTCCAGGTTCGTCTGACATCGAAAGCCCAGTTCTCGATAGGGACGCTGTTCGTTATCGACGCGCTACACATGCCATACGGGTGCTCGGTGCGTGTTGCATGTCTACGCGGAATTCATCTGTGGATTCTGATTTGGAACTCGTTCCGCAGGTTTGGCCGAGCATATGGCTCAACGGCGTCCTCGCACCCGGCGAAGTGTGGCCCGCCGCTGGCGAAATCGACCTCATCGAGGCCATAAACCTCGTGCGTTCCAATCTCCTGCGTTCCCCCTTCCGTTCCATCTGTAGATCGCAATTAACTTTCTTTTCCGTAGATGGACCACAACCAAATGGCGCTCCACTCCTACGCAGGGTGCGTCCAACCCGCGAACGTCTCCCAACTCGGGAACACCGTCATCCACAATTGTAACGACACCACCGCCTCAGGGTGCACCGTCGCGGAGACCAAGCCCAACTCGTTCGGCGCGGGCTTCAACCAGAATAATGGTGGGGCGTTTGGGCTGCAGTTTGATGTCTCTGGTGCGTTCCTCTTTGAAAAATATATTATCCCTGCTCCTTTTGGCTGATTATGTGTAGGTGTCTACATGTGGTTTTGGCCCGTACGTCCATATCCCTTCGTTATCTCTGCCATTGGTGTTTCGCCCTCTCTTATGTCCTTTTTTCCCTTCTGCCTTCCCGTTTCCGGAACACATTTACTCACACTCTGCCTCTCCAGCGCCCTAATATCCCTGCGTCCATCACGCAAGCGACGCCGACTAGCAACATGGATCTCACCGATTGGGGCACCCCCAGTGCGGCGTACCCTGCGTCCGGATGTAATATCACCGAGTTTTTCCCGGATCAGCAGTTGGTTATCGGTGGGTGGCTCTGCTGTTTCTAAGGGATGTAGTGCTCACCGTGTGCCCGTTTTTTTACTTCCTGCTTCGAGCAGACATCACCCTCTGCGGACTCTGGTGCGTTTGTTTTTTAAATACCTCGATAAATTCGATACACGGCTGATGCATCAATAGGGCGGGCATCCCAGATGTTTATGCGCAGCAATGTCCAGGAACTTGTGTACGTGTTCGCTTTTTCTTACTTCATCGCATCACTTCTGCCGCGCGCTCTCTTACTTGTTTACTTTACTATTTTTCCGTCCCATACACTCAACCCACTCCCGATGACTCTGACTTTCCGCACGCAGTTCGCAACCAACATCGCCGGCAACGGCTCCAACTACGGCGACGCATACTTTGAGATCCCGGCGATCCGAACGTATAGCGTCAACGCCGATGCTGCTGCTAGTGCGAGTGCGTCCAGCGCACCGCAGACGACGGGGCCCGCATCGGGCAGCCTTAGTGGTACCGGTGGTAAGTAATTTAAGATGCGGAATTTAAAGGATGAGGGCTTAAGAGAAACTCACAGAGACAGGGGCGACCCAGACGAACGTGCCTTCTGGGGGCGTGGCGACGCGATTACTAGGGCCAGGGATGATGGGAATCGGGACGATAATATGCACGTTGCTGCTGCCGCTGCTATGATTTTCTTCTGTCTCTATGAGGATTGAGTGGTAGAGGAGGACGGAAGAAGCGTCTCGTATGTAGCATACTCCTTACAATACTTATGGCTTATGGATGCGGTCTATACTGTTGTATTCGATTAGAGAGTCTGGAATCTCTGATTTATATATTATACTGACAGATTTGCTCGTGAGGTTGTCAAGAATGGTTTGTTCCACAAAATTTCGAGGTTTCGTTTGCACGTCTTTGGTTTCATCTCCATTGGGCACCTCCTCACCTCTCTCGTCCTCATCCATCGCGGCGTCGAGGCTAATTGATCTGGCCCCGACTGCTAGCTGTAAACACACAGCCCGTTCATCACCACGAGGCCGGACTATTCACGCTGTGGCCTTGACCTCTGGAGCTGTGAAACTGCGCGACTGCGAGCTTTCATCTCCTTTAGTGAATCGGTGGGATGGTCAAGGCGGAAGAGCGGGCTCCTTTCGTATAAGAGCTTGAGTACTTTTTCTTATCGCTCGCTTCCTATCTCTATCCTAGACTCATCACCAGTCTGCATGCGATGAGCAACAAAGGTGGCACGTTGCCGCAACGTTTTCTTTTTTCTTTTTCTTTCTTTCTTTCTTTTTTCACCTTGCCTGAAATCCGCTGTCATGTCCGGGTGCGCCAGTGAACTCACTCTTTATTATCTTACTTTCGTTCTGACAGGACTTTATACAGCAGTTCGTCACCAGTTTTCCAGTGGCCCCCAAGGAACTTCGGCTTGTCGGCGCAAACTCGGCGCCAATGACCTCGCAGCTTCCTGCAAAACAAACGGCTGCTGTGCGACAGTCCGATGTACGTGCCGGCAGGCACCAGGCTGCATGTCGACACTTCGACATTTTCCTAATTGGCTAACAGAAGTGCGTGGACATTATACTAATTTTGGTTGAAGAGTTCACAAGCTTATCTGGTGTGTGCCTTGAAGTTACGCGAAAGCCCCGGCCCTTTTGTTTCCGCCTCATTGTTACGTGTCTGCCTCCAACCGCATGTTTAGCCAGACCCGTACCTTCCTTCGGTGTTCCGATCCTCTACAGCAGCGGTACAGATAATAGCACAGAATACATCATGAAGACCACGCCGAAGGACGTTCCAGGCCTTAGCCCATACATACAGCCCATTTTCGAGTCGCTCCAAAATTCATTCCAATCGCCCTTTTGTCACATGGGCTGTGCCATAGCCTTTGCCGAAATTTATGCGTACATTCTGCAGGCAAAGAATACGACCAACTCGATTATCCACTGGCAAGGGGTCGCAAAATCCCTTATCATGTTCTATGCGACGCCAATGGAAGATACCGGCGGGCGGAATTGGAGGCGAAGCTTTTCGGTCTCCCTGTCGATGTCTATCCATTTTCCTCCAACTCCGTCATCCATGGCGCTGGATGCATGGCCGAGGTTGCTTTGCTCCAATTCAACTGTCACACGATCTTGGGACACCCTCGCACGTCAGACGAGGCCCGACTGCGGGCTTGTTTGTCGCAAACTCAGTTCATTTACGACGACATGCGCCGCGCCTGTTGTCTATGACATCAACAATGACGCCATACAAAATGGGAAGCTGCAGGATGTAACACGATTGGCATTTTTCGGTAACAATCTCCATAGGCTGCTCGATCCCAAGCAAGTTGGGGTTGTATCACCTTTGATAACGCAAGCGTTGCAGCGATTCTCAGAACTACTTCCAGAGCTGCCCAATGGCTGGAGTGCGTTCGATCCCTATTTCCACATTACGGATTGTTGCGGCAATCATCTTCGCCACAGTACGACGGACCTAAACGCCCCGAAAGACGCCTTTGAGGTCGTTTACAGGAAGAGAATCCGCCGAAGTGAACGGATGCTTGCGTGCACAGGCTGCCAAGCCAGCCACTATTGCTCCAAGGAATGTCAGAAGGAGAGTTGGAAGACCGAAATAATGCCGCATCGGAGGGTTTGCCCAATATTGAAGAAGAGTTTCCAAGTGCATGAAATCGCAGATAAAAGGAACGCGCGCGAAGCTTGCTCAAAAAATATGCATCTTGCGCCAGGCCTCTCTGACGCTGAAGTCACGAATTCTTTGGACTATGTCATGAAGCTGATGCAACATTTCTCAGAGTACAAGGATTGAACAGCCTGCTTTCTTTTTCTTTCGGTGTACATTTATCGCAGATGTACAATGTGACTTTAATCGATTTTGCGCATGAAGGAAATCAAAGCATGGGGTCCTCGTTTCAACGCTCGTCCTCGAGTTGAACGGGCGGCCTGCGGCAACTCGCAGATGCTCAGAGGTTAAATAATGCAGACGCGGTCCAACCGCCATCGAGCAGGTAAGGGCTCATATCCTAGATGCCATACATGTGTCTACACTGCGTATTAGTCCTGTAGAGCACATATTTCCTGTGAGAGCCGGGCCTTGAGGCCTTGAGGACTAGTGTTAAGAATAAAGCGGATGAATAATAATATCTGGCTGGCACTCGTTACCACGAATATTAATCACGACGAACCTGCAGCCCAGCGGATGATTAGGCATTCCATATCCAACGTCAGTCGTTGAAGCCCGAGGAACAAATAAGCGAGTCCGATTCAATACAGGCAAGTACAGCACCCAAGAAAGATAGGAAGGAACATATACTTAGGGATCAGTGCTAGTCCGACCCCTCATCATCCAACTCTGTCAAATCCGACATGCTTGAGTCGTCTCCAAGGGCCGAGAGAGGCGCGCGTAGAATCAGACTCGGGTTGATTCTGTTCGGAGCCCGCCTCAAAATCAGGGTCAGGATCGACGTCGCCGGAAGCGCATCCAGCGTCTGCGTCCGACTGGCCATGGGGGACGATGCTGCGTTTTCCTCTTCTTCTGGCGCCACACCTTAGCGAACGAATGCTCGGTCCCGGACTCCGACGCAGAGTTCTCTGATTCTGGTGCATACGCCGAGCCAGACTCTGCATCAGATCCGTAACCGCGTCGGGCGGCGCGCCGGGCGGGCGCCTTGGGGCCTTTTGATTTTGAGTCCTTGCCCTTGCCCTAGCCCGTGCGCTGGGCCGAGCGCTGCTCAGTCGTCGCCTTCTTCGCGGGAGGTGGAGGGACCCAACGATCGAGCTGGGACTAAGTCGAGACGCGCTCCAGCTTGATGATGCCGATGGTCTGCGCGCGGACAATCGTCAATCGTCAATCGTGCGTTAATCGAGCGAAGAAAGGTCGGCAAAGCAACTGCTCCGCCGTCGATAATGGGGGGGCTTGGAACAACCGATAAACGTTTGGTTGAGGACGCCGTACGCGTCTGGCAGGAACCGGCGGGGGACATAGAAGTTGGGCCTTGGCGGTGGAGCGATTTCTAGGTTCGAAAAGTTCCTGAGGTGGATGTCGGCTACGTCTTTAAGCTGCTCATCCTTAACCTGATAGGCTCGAACAGTGGTAAACACCGAAAATATGAGTAGACATACATCTTTGGCGCGCGGAGCTCGGGTAGGCGTGACGGGTCTGGGAGGAGTGGGAGGGGGCGATAGATCTAAATCCAGCCTAGAATGATCCGGCGAGACTCGTAGGGAATCTCTGTCATCCACCTTCATAACGAGTCAGCCCCGAATACTGGAAGAATAGTTATGCCTCTGAACCAAGGTAGCCGACGAGGGTCCCTCGAGATGGGGCGACACAGACCGAAGCCGCTTGATCGTCCAGCAGTTGTCGACGAGATTAAATGCGTAATATCAGGTAGTGGTCGGGCTTGTGGCGGCCGTTCCGCAATCGATACCGGAAATCGTGGCCGCGACGGACTATGTGTCATGTTCGCGCAGTCCATAAATTGACGTTGAGGTGTCTATGAAGAGAAGGACAACGAGGGATGTAACAACATGTTCTAAGGACGGCGCTACCTTATATTCTTTGCCATTTTCCTGCTCGATGACGGGAGTCACTTGTTCTGTGTGCGAGCTGTCTGTCCGGGGAGTATTCGCGTTCTGGCTTTCCTCGTAATTCATGAGAACCGCCTCCCTCGTCATGTGAGATTTCGATGACGCCGATGAGGGTCCAGAAGCTGGAGCTACCGGAAGCTGCACAAAACAAGTGACTGCCATGAAGTAGCCTACATACCGGCAGTGGACGCTCAATAGAGACTGCTCGCAACGTCAGAATCTTCGCCTGAAGATCGTTGATCTCCCATAATTGTGTTCTGATGCCCTAGTTCCGCGACTTTAGTCTGGGAGCTGGTGAATCTGGTCTGCGCATCATTCCGCTCCCCCCGCACTCTGCCCATCTCGTCTCGCAACGACCTGATCTCGTTCCGCATACGCCCAGTTCGTCCTCGATACCGCTGAATTGAACTGTTGCCTTGTTGTCCATAAGGAGTAGAAGGAAGAGGAAGAGATCAGTGTGCCGCAGTGGCCATCAACATCACGTCAGATAATCAAATTCGCGTAAGGCTTGCTCTCAACCAACTCGCCAACTTTTGGCACTTATCTTTGGGCCTATTTCACGGACTCAGAATTGTTTGTGTGACCATGGTTGTGACTGACTGGACGCGTCTTAACTAGCTTTCCGCCATGGCGAACTCGCGTCAATCTCCAAGTTCGCTGGTTCTGCAAAGGAGTCACTATTTGGCCCGGGGGAGGTCGAATCTTCAACGTCTTGAGACGGCTTTGTCTGAAACATGCGTTTGAAGAAAACGCTTGGCAAAAAGAGTAGAAGCGGGTCTAGTAACATACAAGAAAAATCCTGGCGGCTGCTTCTCAACAAGTCAGTCGTCAGTCTTCAAGCTTTGACATCAATATATCTCTCACCTTCGATTCAGTATGCAAGCGTGGAATGTGGAGCCATAGCCAGACTCAATACGAATGCCGTCCTCTCCGGCAAGAAGCGCATGTCGGACCCAATTTCTCGATATCGAATCCCCAACTCCGACAGCGTATCCCGGAAAATAGCAAAGATCTCTGCCTCGTCTCCAACATGTCGGAAACCATCATCAATTATCCATTCTTTCACCGGGGCCAGTAGCACGAATAGTGCGCCGCGGAAACGCGGAAGGGCCCGTTGAAATTCTGGGAGATTGACCAAAGCCTCTTTTCGAGATTCCGCGTCCGTAGGATTTGTTGCTGTGAAGATCGCATATACGATGGGGTCGACAGCAGACCTATCACACAGGTAGTCCCTTCTGTCTCCGTTGATTCGCTCCTGCTTCAGATGGGCCAGCATGATGGCCTTCTGCATATCTAGCAGGCCGATGTCACTTCGACCGAGACCAAGTGCGGTGATGACCCGCCGTGCGACTTCTGTGACGAACTGGGGTTCCTTCAGGCCAAGTCGCTTTGCGAGAGCATTGCACAAGGTCGTTTTCCCTGTCGACTGTATACGTGTATACGTGGCTGGAATCAAACAGTCCTGCGATAGACGGTGGGCTCACAGATGGTCCAACCACGTAGATTGGGGTGCGTTGCTCCATGGTGAATGGGTATCCTCGACCGTATGAGCGGGCTTTAGACGGTGGTCTTAAATAGGTGCTGTAATTGGCGCCCGTAATTATGGCACTGTCTCACGTCCCCATCTCGGCTGATCAGTCTCACGACGACATGAGTCTTCCTTAGCCACCATGCCCCCTACCACTCTACGAGCAAACCCATCGCAAGACGACGAATCATGGAAATTCATTGTACCCCAAGAAGCCCTTCTCCCTCCTCGCACCGCCAAAGACCCACTGCTTTATGGAAAACTGATCAAGTTCACGGCCGCCGCCATTACCCTTGACATCCAACGGCTCCCCAACAATCGCATCCTGCAGACGGATGTCCGATCCAAGTTCATCCTCTTATCCTTTGGCGATCTCCGCTTCCCGGAGACGCCAATCAAGGTCACGGGCGACTACATCTCTCGTTTATTAAAAGCTGGCCTCTTTTTTGAACGGCGTTCAGTATCGGTTTTATCACCATTCCAACAGCCAGCTCGTGTGTCCCATTATTCGACATCCTTACGCTTCGAGTATTCATTCTAATTAGCGCTCGCGGAGCTGCTTCCTTCGTGAAGCCAATTCGGACGCCGAGCTCGACGACAGGATTTATCGTCTAGGTGATTTTCAAAGGCTCATGAGCGCTGCTAAACGTAAAATCTCATTCTCCGAGTTCTTACATTGGCTAACATTTTTTAGGCGCCAAACGGATCGGGCTCTTATTCTCAGAAGCGCAGCTCGACTACAATCTCAATCCGAGGTTAGTAAAGGACATCGAGGATATCAGATCAGGCGACGAGCTCTTCTCCGACGGATGCGGCCTCATCTCGAAATGGCTCGCCATCGAACTCGCGAAGAAGAAAAAGATCATCTTTAGAGGTGTCCGCTACACGCCCTGCGTGTTCCAGATTCGGTTAGTTGAACTGTGCCTAAATTATTCAGTACGGCTAATAGACCGTAGATATCTCGGATACAAGGGTGAATACTTCCATCCATGCTCTGTACTTGGCGCTTGATTCGCGTTATACAGGCGTCCTCATGCTTCACCCAAAGTTGGATGAGCTTCGACGAGCCAACCCGGAGCAAAACCCTCACTTAGTCCACTTCCGGCACAGTATGAAAAAATTCAGCACCACGCAAAACACCACGTTCTCGGTCGTAGACCACTCCGCACCGTACGCCTTCGGTCGACTGAACAACGACATCATTGTCCTCCTCTCGAGTCTCGGTATTACAGACAACGCGCTTCTGGCGAAGCAAGACGCGTACTTTGCATGGATCCGGGACGCGGCGACGGACCCTGTGGCCGCTCTCGATTTTTTATCATCTCTGAACGAGTACAGCCTCGCCGAGCGAGTTCTGCTAGACGGGCTCGACGATCCGAAGGTAACCAACGCTGTCCGCAGTCTGCAGCTCAGGGAAATCGGGAGCTTCAAGAACGACCGGAACAAGGATCGGTCGCGGATGATCGTGAAGAAATCAAGGCTCATTTTCGGTGTTTGTGATCCTTTTGGTGTATTGAGAGAAGGTGAGGTGCATATTAGGGTTACCGCTGCGCGCAAGGGTCCCAGCACTCCCATCCACGCGGACGTTCTCGTCGTCCGAAACCCTTGCCTTCACCCTGGTATGTGTCAAGTGCATGTTGTTTATCAAAGTCATGTACCCTCCGCTACAGGGGATTGCTTGAAGTTGAAAGCTGTGCACAGGCCCGAACTTTCCCATCTGGTTGATTGTATTGTATTCGCCGGCGTCGCCCGACCGGGGCACCATGCTGCTCCTTCTATGTCCAGCGGAGGTGAGATATCCTCGGGAGCTGTGAGAATCTGTCTCACAGATAGAGACATATAGGTGACCTTGATGGCGACAAATATTTCGTTTGTTGGGATCCCGACCTCGTGCCGAGCACCGTATCAGAGGTGCGATATTATTTTATCTACCCTGCGATACCCTGCGAAACCATTTTTTCATAATGCGTCCAATAGTCGTACGACTACCCCCCGAACCGGGAGCCACCGCCCAGATCCGTAACGCGAATGGACTTGGCCAACCATTTCGCTTCATATAATACGTGAGATTGATTCTGACTCGTTCGTTTTCTTTTGCCTGATTTTAACGGCTTGTAACTTAGTGCGGGTCTGGCTCGAGTTGCGGCTTTGCATGCTAAATGGGTTCGCGCAAGCCCCGCCGGTGCGCTTAGCCCCGAATGCCAGGAATTGAATGCTCTTCACTCGCAATCAGTAGATGGTGCAGCCGTGAAAATTCCTGACAGGCTGACCACCCCGCCGGCGCCCCCCGGATGGCGAGGACTCGTTCATTCTCAACAGACTTGCTGCTGCGGCAAGAAAGTTCGCTGATGAATTCACCCAATCCACTCGTATCACCGTCGCCCTTCCGCAAGATCCCAATGCGGGTAAACAGCTTCTGGCTCGGTTGCTCCAGAGTGCCCAAAATTCTCTGTCTGAGTATGAGCTCTTCACTCTCGCCTTCAGTCTGTCCCGGAAACTCGGCATGTCGAGGGATGAATTCATTCCATACTTGGGGCATATCCATTTCGGCGCACTCACAACTGTGCAGAAATATGCAGTGGTGCACTCCCTCGACCTTGACGACAGGGAAAGATATCCATTTGTTTGGAATTCTCTCATTCGTTCCGATATTCTGACCCCAGGAGATCTTTACGCGCGGTCCCTCAACCAGCCCTTCTCTCTTCAGCGTCTTTATTCGTCGAAAGTCAACGGTCTCGGATCTTTCTTCTTCTACCTCCGCATGGCCGTCAACGAATTTACCAGAAAGTTACTCGTCTTGAAGGTCATTGGAGAATCTCTGTCTCGCATAATAAGTTTATTTAAAGAGATCTTTCTTTAGACCGATGACCGTTTTGCCGTTGGGATCTTCATGCGAGGGGAGCTTCCTTGGGATGAAGATCCTGAGGTAAACGACAACGTCGTCGTATGTTCCTTCATGAACAAAACGTCTTCAAACTTTTCTGGTTATAGACCATGTACTTCGGGCTACCGTCTCCACTGCAGCGATACAAATCTCCAGCTCTATGACAAAAACCGTGCCAACACCTTTATTTTCATGACACGTCCGCCTATAGCATCGGGCGCCGAACTGGCCGTTAGCATCGCCGTACAAAAGATTTCTGCGCGGGTTCAAAGGGCATGTCCATGCCCTCAATAAATTTCACGTTCTTACCGCCCTTTACAGCAAGTCGGAAGAGTCAATAGGGTCGTTCACAGTAGCCTTTTGGCGCCCTTTTTGCGCCCTTTTTTGCTCCCTTTTTGCTCCCTTTTTGCTCCCTTTTGCACGTTTGGTAGATAGTGAGCCATAAAATCCAGAAAATTTTACCCCAGTCCTTTTTGAACATTCGAGTTGGTATTTGACCTTTGAGGAACAATGGGAGCACCCCGGCTGCATGAAATGGAAAAAAGGAGGAAAAAGGGTGCGAAAAAGGGTGGAAAAAGGGAGCTCCAGACCGGGGCGTTCACAGTTGCCCTTTTTTGCGCCCTTTTTTTTTTCATTTCCCTCAGAATTGCATGTAGGACCCCGTTTTTTGTGGTGTTCTACCCTTTTTGTACTTCTAATTGAAAAAGGGAAAAAAAACCGGGCAAAAAACGAAGAGAATGACAAAAAGGGCGAAAAAGGGCGGGAAAAAGGGCGAGAAAAAGGGCAACTGTGAACGACCCTAATAGGACACCAGTGACAGCCATCGAGCTTCATGTGGTCTCAAATCGTGATCGAATCGCACATCAATTGTTTGACCTCTGGTTTGAACAGTACGCGTCCCGTATGACTTCCTGTGCTTCACCACTGACACTGATGGTGGCTCAGTGTCCCGACCGAGAATCGAGTGAGACGATTCGAGCGTCAGGCTGCACCATATCATTTGAATGATATCCAAGACATCAGCGAAGAAGACTGGCGAGATGCTGAAAAATATCCGCCATGGTTGAAAGCCGCCTTCCATCCAAAGCTTCGACCCGACGATTTTCAGCGTTACCTGAATGAGCTCAGTGCTCTTCAATTGGACAAGGCGATTCAGTTTTCCTTGCGGTATCACCTTGAGGACGAAGCGTTCTGGATATTCGACCATATTATCGCCGCGCCTCCTTTGCGTCGCGTGGATGTCATAAAATGGGTGGACATACATCCTCCGCTCGTGTTCTCGCTACTCAAGGCTTACCCTCCACTTGACGACTGCCATTTACCTGAAGAGACGTTGCCCCTTGCATCGACGATACTCTCTAATCTCATTCGGTCGGCTAATACTCTTCGCATCGCGGTGCTGGTTGCGTTGGAAAAGATATCTGCGACCATCGCAGCACTCCCTCTAGCCGTATACTTCGATCTGTTGTGGCTGACAGCTGGATCGATTCGCTCACAGGAACTGGTCCAGGAGGTTCTCCTTGTTCTCAATGACTGTCGGCTTGTCTCGGGCGATAACTCCGACCGAGCGCGCAGATACGGTGAAAAACATGCGTTGGCAATTGCCTTTGATCGCGCAGAAGAGGCGTTTGAGGAGTGCCCCTGCGACGAAGATGGAAAACCGAAAAGACAGCGAACGGCTCCCGTCCACACAAGATTGTCGTACGTCGACGGGGAGGCTCTCTGTGTACGGGCCCCAATTAGAATTGACGCAAAATCAGCTGTGCGATTGCACTCGCATGTTCGATTGCAAGCATCCTCGAAGCCTGATAATCGATGGGTAGAGTCGATTGTCCTGGACGCAGTGGTGGTTCAATCCTCGAAGGGGGAGTTGAAGCTTGAGCTAATGCATCCCCCCCCGCCCGAGATGGAGGCTATGGACTGGAACTTATACAATGCTGGAAGCACAGGCAAGTCCGGCTGACACTCAGAGTTTGTGTGTGAGCTAACTAGGTTGATTCAGCCACATCCAAGGCAATGATGGAGGCACTGCTCAGGCTGTTGGAACACCGGGAGATGTCCTGTCGCTATTACAGCATTATTACCGGAACGACTCCGGAATCTTCGACAGTCCTGGCGTCTACTGCTCAGACCAGTTTACCCACTGAGGTTCATGCAAACTTGAATCAGAGTCAGATCACCGCTGTCGAGTCTATTCATAACCCATTGTGCCTCGTATGGGGCCCTCCAGGTAAGCATTGCCCTGAATCCAACACTGGTGTGTTAAAGTTTCTTCAGGCACTGGAAAGACTACTGTTGTTGTTCACATCCTGAAACAATTGCTGCGAGCGTCGGGCACCGGAGGAAAAATCCTAATGACCGCGTCAACTCATAACGGTGATATCCGTAGTTCAAGGTTTTACTCATATTAACCTCCTACAGCGGTCGATAATGTCCTGGAGCGCTTCGCTGAGATGAATAAAAGGGAAAAGATTCTGGAAGAGCAGCAAATACTACGCGTGGCCACGGACATATCTAAGGTAAACAAGTCTTTGCAAAGCTTTACCATCGATGCCCGAGTTGGCGGAGATATGAATGAAAACAACAAGCTGTTCAAAAGAGCCCAAGAACGGCTCAAGGCAGCGGTCATTGTTTTCACAACTTGCGCGGTTCGTTTATTACTGAAATTTGTGAAGGGCCTCATATTAATGTCATCCAGGGTGCTGGCCTTGGCATATTGCGCAAGGTCGACTTCGACATTACGCTAATCGACGAGGCGTCGCAAATTACCGAACCCTGCGCGCTCATTCCTCTGGTGAAGGGAACGCGGCAGGCTATTCTCGTTGGCGACCAGTAAGAGAACCCAACGGTTGATCAAGAATTATATATAATCATTGGAATAGTGTTCAACTCCGTCCCACTGTGAAGAAAATGGGGAAGGCCCTTGAATTTGATGTTTCGCTTCTCGAGAGGCTTTATACCGGCCAGAATGTCTTTGGAATGGAGAAGACGATGTTAGATGTAGGCTGCACCTTCTATCGAGACCTCCACTCATCACGCTCCTAGATTCAATATCGTTTTCCAGAGGAGCTAGCCGAGTTTCCGTCCAGAGAGTTTTATGATAACAGGCTCCGCACAGGGATTTCCAACAGCGCCGATGTCTTGGAGATCCTCAGTCGTTGTACATTCCCGTGGCCTCGCCACGGTGGATCCAACGTCATCATCCCAACGGTATTTTTGCAGTGCGCCGCCGAGGAAGATATGGGTGGAATGTCCAAGAGCAATGAGGGACAAGTGGAAGTGGTCAAACATATTCTCCCGATGCTTGAGGTCGACAAATCAATCGATGAGGCTGAACAACGACTACTTTCCATCACAGTGCTTTCGCCTTACACCAAACAGGTTCAAGCCTTGAAGAAGATCACCCCTCAATCGTTTACAATAGATTCCTTCCAGGGTCGGGAAAGCGACATCATCATCTTTTCCAGTGTTAGAAGCAATGCTGACCGGGACATTGGGTTCGTTGATGACGCTAGGAGGTTGAACGTGATGTGGACTCGTGCGCGCCTGGCGCTGATTATCATTGGGGACCGAGCTACAATGGCGGAAAACGCCTTGTGGAAAAGAGCACTGGATGCGTGCACGGAGGTAGTTTTGCCTGCTCAAGTTGTGGAAAACTGAGGCGGACCAATTCGTGGCCTTGTAGTTACATCATTATGCTATCAATCTATCTTGTCGGCAGGGTCGAAATGCAGTTGTGATGTATGATGGTCTCAGGACAAGTCGCGGAATTTTTGCTCTGAAATGTTGAACTTCGGAATCACGGTCCGTGGATCCGAGCGGAACATCTCGGAGCAACCAAACAGCCTCCTTCGCCATTTCATGTCTGATTGTTTGATGATTGTTCCTCCTCCGGGTCTCTTAATGCTGGAGGCTATATTGCATACATCCCGCCTCTCTCACCCCCCGGCGAGCCTCACCGCCTTCACAATCCCCATCCTACCCGTTTTTGAATTGGTCGCGGATCTATACTCCGCTGATGCTCTCCCGCACTTCACAGCCAAAACCAATGCCAAAACAGCATCCAACAGATTCCAACTTCCACGGTCGTGGATTAATACCCCACTCATTCTATCCACTTTTTTCCCGAAAGAACTCCCGATTTTGCTCAGATCGAGCCCCTCGGTTGCGATGGTTTCAAGATCCATTTCCAAATCAGTTACGACGCCTCAGGAGCGCTTATAATAATTGTCACCGGACTTTCTTAATCAGCAATGGCTACCAATGGCAGCAATCTTGGCAAGCGCAACCTATTAATGTGACATCTCTCCCGCGGTACCTTCCCTCTTCTTTCCACCACCATGTCGTACTCGTACTCCTCTTCATCGTCCTCGACGGACACTCAAGACGCAAGCCATCTTATCTCGCTAATCATAGGAAATCTTATACCACTTCATGTTGTGCGTGAGTTGTTTTCTCTTCCTGATCCCACTGCGATTAGCTGAAGTGACGTAGTTGCTGGCTTAACTTGGATTCTCCATGATTACTGTTTGTGAGGCCCCAGTTCGTCGTTCCGAGCCCGCTCATTCTCGTGTCACAGTCATCACTTTGGAGGATGAGGTAAGAGAGTGTTAAAGTCTGCTTTTCAGGAGTTAAAAGTACCTTCACTTAGATTCGATATATTTGGGTTGGTTTACAGCTCTGTGCTTGGGTCGCTCGCATTCTGACTTGGCCCTTAGCCACAACGCCTAAGTTTTAGCAAATTTATGTTTTTCTGGGTGCGAGATTATCTTCTTCCGATGTCCTCCTGGTAACTGATCCCGTTGTGTAGATACGATACTATAGGTGAGAGCCTCTTCGGGACCAAATAAGTTCTGACGTCGTCGCAGCATCGCCCTCCTATTATTCGATGTGATCCAAATACACGTCTTTGCCCGCCCAGGAATAACATCCAATAATCTGTACGATTCATACACGTTTCTGACCCACATTGTCGGACTCATTTCATTACGCAGCTGCGTGGCAATGGACACCATCATCCGAGTGGTCGGAGCTGTCTCGCTTTGGAGTGTAGAGATTATAATGCAGTTACGCGTCTACGCGCTCTATGGCTGTTCCAAACGGGTGCGCCATTGCCACAGTCTCAATCTCATGATTATAAAATTTCCCGGTTCGTCAGATAGCAGCCATCAACCTCGTTCTGTTCGTGGGATCCATCATCGGCTTCATGTGGATTCTCATCTACAACCACTCCCGTCGTGCATCCGTCATCGCGGGTGTCATCCACCTCGGGCTACCGGGATGTCCCTCAGTACATTCTGGTATCGAATGGGCGCAATGGGTTCCTGGTGCGCAATCAATTTTCATTTTCCCATGAAATGCTTCAAGGTGATTCATTTCAGCGACAATCTACGAGGGAATTCTATTTGGATTTGCTCTGTTCAAGACTTGTGAATCGACTATCTCGTCCCTCCGGAAAGACGGTACACTCTCTCTATACACGATCCTTCTCCGCGACAATATTCTCTATTTCTTCGGGTACGAGTCCCTACTGCGCTTCTAGATCATGGGTTACTAATTGCTGCAATGCAGAATTGCAGCACTGCTGGTATTCAACAACGTTAGTTCGTGTCTTTGCTCCAGAATCATATCGCTGACATCGTTCTCCCCAGCTCATGGTCGTGGTGCGTACCTTTCACAGGACTCAAAGCCTTTCTTAACCAATTTCTAGAGCCTTACACACATCCCGTGGTTCAGTTACGGGTACGTCCCATACAAATTGTCGAACCTACACCGCTAATTGCGCCACAATTATCCAGTCCCTTCCATGCCGCCGTCGGCATCATGACCGCCCGAATGCTCATCAATCTCCGGAAGGCGACGGCCAAAGAAGTGGTAAACCTGGGCTCCAGCAGCCGGGGGCACGATAGACTGGGGGTGTCGTTCGGAACGGCGACAACTACTCTGCTGGACAGCAACCGCCTTGATACCCTGCAGTTTAACCACCCACAGGACTCGATTTTATCAATGGCTTAGTCTAAGCCGGAGGTAAAGAAGGACGCACCCGAAATAGATTGTAACTGTCATGAACTTGTATTTATAATGTAGTTTTTTACTTTTGAGCGGGACGAGGAGTTCAGCGACGAAACCACAAAGAGTATCTGCATTCTCATTAACACGAACATTCATATTACGAGATGCCAAATGGCCCTCGGGAACACCCCGTTGAACCCAGCAGGTGTTTAAGTACGATAATTCTATAAATTTCTATGCTTTTCTCCCTCTATGTAAATGGAGTCCTCAGTCATTTAACTCCCTATCTGGGCGGAATTGTAAGCCTGACGAATGTTTTCCAGCTGCGTCGCTGAAGGAGAACTCAATGAACAGAGGTACAGGGAAATATGGCTGGGACGCACTTATGAGTCGGCTGTCGGGCGCAAAAATCTGCATTGCGGCAATGACAATGTTCAAGGCATCGGTAACGCTCTTTGTGTGACCGCCCTGTGCCCGCCTGCGCATGATTTCCGCAATTAGCACGCGGCAACAGGCTGTCCAGAGGGGCTGTTTGACCGAAGAGATTCTATGAGTGAATGTATTGAGAGTGGAGAAAAAAGATTAAACTGACCGCCAGCACTGGGTCAATGACGCCGACCTTGGGGACGTCTGTTTTGACCAAGATGTCGACAATCGCGCGCGCAGCCGTGAGCGCTTTGTTACGTGCAAACGCGTGGTCATTCGCGAGGGGCTCATGAAGCTTAATCGTTGCGCCATGGGCAAGGGTGTGGATAACGAGCATAGCTTTGGATTGAACTGGCGGCAGCGCTGCAGCGAATGCGTCGATTCTGCGGTCGAGAGCCCCAAGCTCAGTGTCACTCCGCGAGAGACTATCTGGAAAGAAAGAAGATGTGTTGTAAGCGGGTTTTTAAATGGGAAAAGGCTCATGATGCTTACTTCCGCGGTATCGCGCTCCGAGTCGGGTAGCAGCCTCAAACAGGATGCCTGCCTTTGCATACAGCGCCGTACCAGAGTTTGTCTCATCCGAACCGTTTGCGAGAAACCGTTCGACAGTTCCGCTGCTGTGTCGTGGGAGCATATGCGGCCGCTAATCCGGCGAACCGCGGAGAAGATTTATAAGTCAACTAGTCAGCCAAGCGACGGCGATGCAAAATGCTCAGCTGGCGCACCTCGACGTAGTCCCGCGCCTCCAATGGCCATGGTGTGTCGATTGTCAGCCCCTCTGGGCCGTACGTGACGTTCGATGGAGCCCCGTCCGACGACGCGAACACATTGTTCAGCGTGAGTACGCTCCAGAATGCTCCGATACGTTCACCTTCCTCGACTGCGTCGCCGGGTGGGGGCAGTACCTCCGCCGTGGGCGGCCGGCTGCGACCGCGGATAAGGTGAAGACCTGCACTGAGGACGGTGGCTACCGCGGCGCTGATGTGATACCGCCCCTCCAGGGCTCTAGCGTTGCGGAGGAAATAGTACGCAAGGAGAACGGATGCCTGTGCGCTGTGAAGGACTGTGCGGGGGTGGGTTCCCGCAAGGCTGCCAGCAGTGCTTCGGAGCGCATGTGCGAGGAACGCGGGTTCATAAACGGTTATCCGCGCGTCGTTCGAGAGATGCACGCCCCAAAGATACAAAACATTCAGCAGTACTGGGGGTAGGGTGCGCCCGTTGGAGCTCGTCACAGCATCGTGAAACGCCTGTGTGTCAAGGAAGAACCCAAAGCATGCGGCATTGTGTAGAAAATTGTGGACCCTTGTGCCAGATGAGCGTGTTGATGATCATCAGAAACGAGAAACTCACAACGCCTGTAGTACGATGAACGGCAATTCCTTTGGGCTCGGTGAATCTGTATGACTCGGAACCGGAATCGAGGTGATCACTCACAGTTGGCATTGAATTGGCGGCATTCGGATTCACAGGGCCACCCGACGTCTGCTGTTGATCTGGCCAGCCGATCAGAGGGCGACACAGTTGAAGCTGAAAGGACGTACAGAAGTATGTCAGAAGAGGTCCCAGGGCCATGGTGTTCGAGGGCGAGATCTGTGAAGGTGACATGGGGTATCCCCGGCTCCCGGATGCCTGTGGAATGGACAAGGAGAGGCGCTTGTTCTTTGGCTTTTCCAACTCTTCAATTCGGGCTTGGAGAATCGATATTTGTTCTGTGGAATGGAATTATGACATGTTGAACAGGATGTGCCGATTCCTACCTTCCAGCATCTGGCCGCTTGACGGTCCGTTCTCAGTGTATTCGCAGTCGCCAAAGGCAACTGAATACCGAGAGCATGGACCACACATCGGTTTTGCGCCATCGCATTTCTGAGAACAATCAAATTACCGTTAACTATGATACAAGCAGGCAGTCACTTACAATCTTTCTGCGTCTAGAGGAAAGGCATAGTCAGATTTTACGAGCTGCAAACAATATCTCGATACTCACCGGCAGTTTATGCACGCTTTCCCTTTCTGCAGGGGTGAAAAATTCTGGCTCATCAGTGTTGGTTCGTTGGAGGAAGTGAGGGTTGGTAGACCCACCATCTAAATCTGCGCTGCTTAAATGCGTTCAACCAAGAAATCTGCTGGAATGAACTGCCAAGCGTGCGAACGTGCAGCCGAGGTTACAAAGTAAGTTAGTCATGGCCCTCGGTAACGGCGAATGACTTCTCCGACGCCACTTAGAAAACAGAGAGTTGCGGAAATAGTACGTATGTATGTGGATGACAACTCCGCAGCGGTTAGTCCCCAAGTGCATATGTAGAGACTGAATTTGAACGGCAAGACGCGAGTTCGAACGGCAAGACACGAGCCCGAAAACCCAGTACCCCCTTGTTTTCGGAGCGCGGCCATAGCAGAAAATGTTCGAGTGGAAGACCCAGACTGATCGGTGGTGCTGGAGAGTTGTACGATCAAATACGCAGGGTAGCAGGGCAATTGGGTGAGAAATGAAGACTGGACAGCCAAGTTCAGGAGACAATCATACGTAGAAGAACCAAATAGAAATCACAAAGTATTGTGCGTGAAGTTGGAATTGCTCTAGAAAAACTTCGTGGGCGAGCACAGGATTGCCAGCGGCGATCATGGTGGTTCAGTCGAAGCTGACGAGTAAGATCAACTCTCGGAACACCGGCTCTATCAATAGCCGGTCTAAGTTACCTCCTTACAGCTCATTCCGGTAACTCTGCCGCAGCCACACGCAGTCGTTTTGCCGAGTCCGAATTCTTCAAGCATGTTTAGCTCTGAATGATGTGTAGATATTATTCAAATTTCGGTGCTAACCACGCTAAAGTCCAACTTCATGGCTTTTTGATTGTGTTTCAATGAATTTTACTCGAAACGGATGCTAAATAAAATGAGGATTCAGAGACAGGTGTAATTGAGTAGAAATCCTGTATCGCCAGCACCCGCCCGTTGCCCGGTTGAGAAATCATGCTTTCCACAGGTAGAGTTGAACACTTATCCAGTCAGCAGGCCCCGAACTCGCCGATTTGAATCCTGGCTGCCACAAATGGCCTTCTCATTTTCTGTTCCGTTGGCATACACTGTCAAGTGCTTTACTCTGGCATAGCATTGGGTTTGCATATGGGTTCAGGGACCGACATCTATCTTCATACGTGGCACCATCTCACCTCAGTTGAAGTCCGGCTAATGGCATTCATTATCCGCGGGCTACTAATTAATTACGCTCGCGACCCGTGGCAGTCTGCATTGACCTTTTCAGAAGCCATGGCGATTACCCTGCAGCATGTCGAAAATCGACGACGATCTCGTAAATAAAAAAACAAATTGCTCTGGGTCTCGCCGGCCCAGGGGTACTGAATTGTGCCGCCGATCGAGACTCAAATGTCACAAAGTATTTAAGACACTTTTCAGCAGGATTCTGATGCTGTCTTATCTCGTACTGTCTGTTTCATTGAGTTGTGATTTGGCCCACGCCACCTACCGAAACACAGATAGCGAGTGAGAAAATCAAGTTCGAGTCATAGGACTTCGACAACCAGCATCAGCCCATTACCCGTATACATCAGCAATAGTGATCTCACCGCCTTTGGTGGGGATCCGACGTATTATATGTGCAAAAATAGTTCTAGGATTGGATCACGACGCACTGATGGGATTTCTTTGTCTCCCAACAATCCTCGTACAGTCGAGACGGCGGAGATAGGCCCGCCGGACCCACCAAACGAGCTGCAAGTCCACTCCCCTAGAATCACAGCCTCTGGGATCTCCGAACACAGATGACATTTTAGAAGATTAAACCCATTCTTTTGCAGACCGACAAGATATCTTCGAGAGGCATTGACGCAAGTGTGCACTGTATGCGACGGCGGAAAGCCATACAGTGGATACGTCCCAGTCAGATACAACCAGGTTCATGCAGACATCGTCGTTTCGAAGGCCGTCGAATAGATGATACCAAACAGTGACTCGTAGCTATATATAGCGAGCAAGTTGAGAACGACGAAAGAAGCAAAAAAAGTTGAGAGCAGATGTTTGTCACATGAGGTGATGGCATCAGTGTGGCACGCTGATCTCTTCCTTCCACTGCCAGTGTGCATTCACGATTCACACGATGATGGACGACAAGACAACAGTTCAATTCGGCGGCATCGAGGGCGAACTGAGGCGTATGCAGAATGAGATTAGGTCGTTGCGAGACGAGATGTACAGAGTGCGGGAGCAGCGGAATGATGCGCAGACCAGATTCACCAACTCTCAGACTAAAGTCGCAGAACTGGAGCATCGGGTCAGGACACAGTTATGGGAGATCAGCGATCTTAGAGCAGAGATTCGGACGTTGCGAGCCGTCTCTATCGAGCCCTCGCCGTTGGTATGTGGCATGGCCTTTTTTCGGAGTCCTGGAAGCTGAATCCTAACGGGGTTTTTTTTTTTGGGTTGGGGGGATTATGTAGCTTCCGGTAGCTCCAGAAGTCGCTATCACGTCGACAGATGTCATCGAAATCTCAGACGACGAGGGAGGCGGTTCTCGCGAACGACGAGGAAAACCAGAACGCGAATCCTCCCGGATTGACCTCTCGCATCCACAACAAGCGACTCCCGTCTCCGAGCAGGAAAATGGCAGAGAATATAAGGTAGCATCGTCATTAGAACATTACGTTGCATCCCTTATTGTGTTTCTCTTCAGCCAACTCGGCGTCAATTTATGGACTGCGTGAGCATAACACGTAGTCCATCGCGGTCACGATTTCCGGTATCGACGGCGAAACGGCCGCAAGCCGACCTACCTGAAATTTCGTATTCAATCTCGCCGGCGCCTGGGCGATTCAAGCGGCTTCGGTCTGAATCGCCCCAGCTCGAGGGATCCTCGTCGTCTACCTCGGTTTGGAGGCATAATGATTCTTTCAGTATTCCAGGCTGACTCGTTATGAAGGTGGATGATAGAGATTCTCTGCGAGTGTCGCAGGATCATTCTAGTCTGGGTTCGGATCCATTGCCTCCTCCCCAACCCGTCACGCCTACCCAAGCCCCGCGCGCCAAGCGCCTGAAAAGGTCTAAAACCGAAGATGTATGCCTACCTCATGTTTTCAGTATTTACACCGTTTACGCCTATCAGGTTAAGGAAGAGCAACTCAGAGATGTAGCCGACATCCACCTCAAGAACGCTCTCAACCTCGACATCGTTCCACCGCCTAGGCCCAACTTCTACGTTCCACGCAGGTTCTTGCTGGACAAGTACGGTGTTCTCAACCAAACATTCATCGGACATTTTCAAGCCATCAACGACGACCAACCTCGCGGCGCCGTCTTTCCCCAGCCTTATCTCAACCCTTTTTTACCACAAGTGCCTGGCGCCGCAGGCCTTATTTTCGCTTCGCGGTTCGAAATCACGGTGGACCGTGAGTTGCATTGGGCATTATTCTGCAAACATAATGCCACTGGCAACAAGACTGTCTGGCGGTACATGGGCGACTACAGGAATCGGCACTGTGGGGATCTGACGGCGGAACAGTTCAAGAGTCAGGCAGAGAAGGTTCAATTCTCCCCCGTTCAACATTTTCCATCATCTGACTGCGGCACCCAGGTCCAGCAGCAGTGGGGGAAGCTGCTCGTCACGTCGAAGAAGGTAAAAGCATATGTTGCCATGCGCGCGCGAATCGCACTCCGGAAGGCAGGGCAAGTGTTTGTTTCTGGTGATGCGCGCGAGATGCGCGAGGTGGAGGAAGTGACTAGGGAGGGGGAGGGAAACCGCTCCCCGTGGAATCCAAAGACATCGTCGATGCTCTGAGGAGAGGCGAAGAGGTACGCCGTCTTAATCCTTTGTTCACCTCTTTATTCGGCTAATAGTCCACGACTCGCGCGCAGACCATCGGCATTATCAAGCTAGAATGTGTCTCCTACACCCATGATTTGGTCGCGGACATGGCGCACCAGCTCGATCGTTGGGTCCCTCCTTCCGCGAAGAGGAAGACGTCTGAGCATCGCACAGCTCCTAGTCGGCGCAAGGGCAAGGGCTCCAATGTAAATGTCCCAAAGGCACCCACTCGGCGGCGCCCCCGGCGTAGTCCGGGATTCGACACCGACACAGAGTCTGGCTCGGCCTACGCACCAGAATCGGAGGACCCCGCGTCCGAGTCCAGGACGGAGCAGCGGTCGTCCCGAGCCCAGAGCCGGAAGGAAAAGCAGCAGCATCGTCCCCATGGCCAATCTCTGCAGTCGGGCGCGGACGCTGGATCCGATTCCGATCTGGACCCTGATCTTGAGGCGGGCTCACGCTCACAGAGCCGGAATCAACCAGAGTTTACGCCTGTGTCGCTTGGCCTTGTAGAGGACTCTAGCATGTCGGATTTGACAGAGTTGGATGACGAGGATTCGGATTGATATTTTCAAGTATACGTACGCTCCTTTGCAAATGTCTTGCGTACTTTTGCCCTGCATTGAATTATACTTTCTGATTTTGATCCCTCAGCTTCAAAGCAAGACGTTCAATACAATATATTCGAACCCCTGAATCAATCGTCATTGGTGGTGATTGATATTCTGATTTCCGTACCTTAAATACGAAGTAGGTCACTGAATTTAACACAGAATGCATGGCACTACGAAAAAGAAAGAAGACCCTCCGCCCCAGAACGGCCGGTGAATGTTGTTCTAGAAAAATATCAACCATGTTCATGTCGCGGACGGGAAGCATCGACGAAGGGCAACTTAACTAAAACATGACTTGGACGAACATAGCGTCGGCAAAACGGCGGCCATGGCCATCGCGCCGGCGTTGATCGCAACACTCCGCTTTCCGCGCCACTTCAAGATCTGACCTGCTATTCGCCATCGTGCCGAGTACTTTACTCATTTTCTGAATCTAGATATTACTCCCTCACCACAGAGACAGCCTTCTCCCTCGGAATCCCCTCCCGTCCTTTGTGCTTGCGGCTTCAGCTATATCATGAGACTGGGTTTTGCTGGACCCGTCGTTGTTTCTTGCAGGCCCGCGGCGGGAGGTGGTTTAAGAAGCCTTCCTAGCTGGACCACTGTTGAGAGCCAATCCACATGTCCGGATTTGCGGTCATGTCAACAGTTGACTCTAACTTCGATGCGAACTTTATCCGCGTCTAGCCAGACGACGATGTCGCGGTCCGCCATTAGCCGTTTCACTCAATGTTGCCTTGTCGACCTTTTTTACCGCTTTGAACGCTCGGGTTCTCCTCGCGGGCCGTCTGCGAATCATGCGTATATGCATGCGAGGTCACCCACACCATCACACGGCTCCCTCAAACATACCATGGCTCCTGGCTCTCATTAGGGCGAGTAGATATAAGAGCAGCGCATACGTGTCGTGGGGACCTTGAGTACGATGATTTTCCTTCTCCTCTTTCTCGCTGGCATCGTTGCCGCAGCTGTCGTGGATCTCGAATCCAGGCAGTCTGCGTCCCAAATCACGACCGTCGATCTCTCCGTCAACTGGGGCACGCCCGTCCACCGCGCCTCTGGTACGCGTATCCCTTCGCAGTCCTCCGAATATTTTTTTTTGATACCGTCTGCAGGAGTTCTGTATGGCGTCCCGAACACCAAGAACCAAATTCCGTCTACATTTTACACCGGTATGTTTGATATTCAATTCATCAACCGCGTACTTATTGAGATGTGGCTCATCAGGCATGGGATTCAACTACCTCAGCGCCGGCGGGGGCGCAATTCACTGGGGCGACGGGTTGGATTTTTGGGGGATATACCGTGTGTATTTGCCCTCCCACTCCTTTGGTTGAACATGTAATGGTTGAGGGGATCTACTCTAGAGCCGGTTTCAAGACGTCCTATCCAACTTTCAGACGGCGCGTCAATTCAACGCGCAGTTTATCCTCAAAATGAGCGATCTTTGGGGAACGGACGGCACGCAGGGCTCGGGCGGTGTCTATCCCGGCGCGAACAACGACTTCGTTGGTAAGATATCGGCATTACTGGGATCTTTCCAACCGGGCTGACTCGTCCCCACCAGAGTATGATGCCTACCTGACTCAGCTAGTCAGCGATCTCAAAGCGAATGGGTCGGTCACTGTTTCTTTCTTAGTCATTTTGATGGTTCAATTGATTTCGCGTAGGATGACCACCAACATCAAGCTGCTCATCTGGAACGAGCCCGATTTGACCGTGTTCTGGAACGCCCGTGCGTTCTCGAAGTTGCTGTTTCCACCTATCATTTAAAATGACTTTTCTTTTTGCTCAGCTCAAGCACAATATTTCGCCACATGGAGCCACGCCGTCAAATTCTTGCGGTATGTCTGTTTCTATTTAATAGTCAATCCTCCATCCAGTTGTTAATTGTCATTATATTCTCAAAATCTATTCTATTCTAACACACGGACCTTGACCCCAGAGCCAACCTCCCCGGCGTCCCCATCGCGGGCCCCGCCCTCGCCGGCATGCCCTCGAGCTCGAACAGCTGGTGGACAGGTTTCCTGACACGCGTCAAGGCGGACGGCACGGCGCCGGATGTGTATACATGGCATCATGAGGGCAGCGTGCGTCTACATTCTATATTCATATCAAGATTTAGCATCCTTGGGGTCGGCCTTGACTAACTAGATTTCTTGTCTCGGCAGAGCACGGACATCAACAACGACCTCCAAACAAGTCAGCCCGCCATGGTCAACCTCCTCAACTCTTTCGGCCTCGCTATCGGTGAATTCATCATCGACGAATACGCCAACGTCGGCGAGCAAAACCCGTCCTCCGCCGCATGGTGGATCGCGCGCTTCGAGCGTTTCAATATGTCTGGCTTGCGCGGGAACTGGCTCAGTGGTGCAAATCTGCAGGACTTCCTCTCCGGCCTCCTGTGGAAGAGCGGCAGCACATACTTTGCCAACGGTGGTGCGTCACATCTTCTGCTCTCAGCCGCAATTAACTAATGACAATAAATAAATGCAGAATGGCAGGTATACAATTACTACGCGACGTCGATGACGGGACACCGCGTTGCGACGACGGGATCGACCGACCGTCTCATGGACAACTTCGCCGTCGTCGGGACGAATATCGTGCGCATCCTTGTTGGCGGGCGGCTCGTCACCGGTGCGCCATTCCTCTCTACCCTTCTGTCCCCCTCTCTCCTATCTCGAACATAAACAATCACTCACCACCAATAACATAACCCAGGTACATACTCCCTCCAAATCAAGAACCTCTCCGCGCTCGGCCTGGCGACGGCTGGCACCATCAGTGTGCGCACGCGGCAGTTTTCGTTCGCGGGGACAGAGGGACAAGAGGGCAGCCCGACAGATTTGGGGCTCGTGGCGCATACGTATACTGGTTCGTCTTTCTCTCCTCCGTTTTAATGTAGTGATATTGATCAGCCCATTTTTCAGGGAACGTACTGTCCTTCCCGATATTCCAGACGGATACGGTAACTACGTGGGCGTTCGAGTTCAATTTCTAGTTTCAAGGATCGAGAGTACCCATGTGTCCCCGTAGCTGTTTGGGAAAAGATTTTGACCTGACGAGAAGAAAATTGAGTCCAAAATGAAGTCAAACGGGATGAGAATAAGACCTAATAGTAAGTATTGCCTCCACCCAGCCGACATGCCAGTGTGCCCGTGGGCAGCCCATTCGATTCGAGTCAGGTTATGATTGATTACGATTGGGAGGCGATCACCTTTTTGGTCAGAGAGCAGGAGGCTACCTTGGGCTTGAGATGGCGACTTCTCCTAAATCGAGTTGTACTCAGTTTCCTGTGGGTACGCGTATGACACCTTGAGCTGTCGAACACAGCTGCGACCTAAGTGCCGGCGCGCCGGAAGACAAACTTGTCGCCCTGGTGGACAAGGTCGGCTGATACCGGCGTGGACGAATTTTGTACCTGTCTCCTTTATGCCAAAAGAAGACTTCGAAAATTCCGTGGGCCGGCACCTTCATAAGAGTCTGTCATGGCTCTGAATATTCGATATTCAGAGCCATGACAGACTCCAGCTCACGCCGTCTGACTCAGACGGCGTGAGCTGGATTGAAGCGGCAAGAGAGAGATAAAGCGCCGGTCGTTAGCCTCACAAGTCAACGCTTGACCGGCGCCATATACACGTAGCAATGGACACAACAGATAAAGTGCGCGCCCCCTCTCTCAGGATCTATCGACTGGGTCAGAATCCGTCAAACGTTCAACTCGACTCGGCTCAAGTTGAGCTTTTAATCTGATTGATTCAGACGCCTGGTAGATCTAGCTGAACAGATATTGAAAACGGTGGGTGCACCTGGTCCAGCAACAAAATACCGTCGAGCGAGACTGTTAATGGAGGAACCACAGCAGCGTATTCCTCTGACCTGAGCAGTCGAGGCGGGTCCGACGGACTTCCTTGTTTCTCCACGCCCAGTGATCGTCGAAAGCCACGATGCAGACCTTGGCTCTCTGGTTTCTGACCATTCTACTTATCTCATAGCCAAGTCCTATATTTGATTCTCTGTTTTGTAGTACAAAATGGTGGCTGAGGCCGTAACCCAGCCACCCATACCACAGCTCCAGCCACTGTTTTCTATTACAAAACGGAAGAGGCAGATATATTGGGAGTGACGACCCACCTACCGAGCGCCTCGATCAACCAGCACTTTATGGAGCAGGAGATGCACTGCTCGTGGCTTGTTGTTCTATCTAACCTTGTATAGGTGCTGCGCAGAAGGTCAACATTCGAACTCTATTCACTGTGGACAGAATGAAGGTCAGACGGATAAACACTCAAACAGACCGATGAAAACAGACGCCGCAAGAGTTGGACATCTAACCTTGGTACGAACCGAACAGGGTACCCCTCAGAATTGAATCTAGAGCCCTGGAGGATACAGAGTGACGCGCTCAGTACCAGTCACTCCCGAATAAAGGTATGGAGTATCTCACTCTACGCAGTGGAAGCGTGCACATAGGCTCATTACCAGCCTGCCTAGGAGTTGCAACAATGCCCACTAACTTTAGGTACTGGGTCCTGAGATGCAATCGCTTAATTTTTTGGCTGTGGGATGCACTGTTTGAACTTTGGTCTTGTTAGGGCATAAGTATTGGAGGTCACAGGTTCGATTCTCGTAGGTCACCCTTTTTCAAAAAGAGCTCTGGGGTGCCAGTTTCATTGTGGTCCACCTCCTCAATGATGTGAAAAGTCTTTGACCAGAGAGCAGTCGGTTTCATGCAACTTCAATGCAAGAAACCAAAATCTTGTCTCGACACTGGTTCAAATCTTTTTTAAAGTCAATGTTCGACCTGTCTTGTGTCTCCAGTAAATTTTCTCGAGTCTATTCCACCATGGCATCATGTGTCTCTACTCATGCAATGAACATTATGAACCCTGACATAGTCAGGGTTCCCAAGCCCAATGTGAGCTGGTCGATGCGTCGATCAAGTGAGAATTGGGTGCAATTAAAATTTTACATTACAAGCTGGTGAAAGTACATTTTAGGATAATGTGCTGGTAGTTAGTGGGCTCTGCCACAAAGTGCACTACAAGTGTTATGTGGCAAGCACATTGCCGTAGGCAGGCTGGTACAACTCAGGACAAACAAAAGGGCTGGGCACGGAGTTCGATCATTTTCCTTTTCCCTGATTCTGAGCTCATTTTATATCTGTCAGAGAAACTTCTAAGTGAAGGAAAATTCCAATTCCACTCTTCTCAAATTCTGTCTCTTCAGAATTTTGATTAAGCTTGTTGCGGGTGAGTTCTGAAGCCTCAAATTGAGTAGGGAATTGATCACAGCGTGATGCCGATGATCGGCACCACTCAAAATTTCGAACTCTGGGCCCAGCCCTTTGGCGGGTCCCGAGTTGAGCCTGCCTATGGCAAAGTGCTCGCCACATATTTTTGCTATTCATAGGCAGGCTGGTCACGAGCCTAGCGTGCGCAGCTCATGCCACGGATTGTCTCAGACAATATTTTGCTTTTTTATACTCTTCCCCCCTCAGCCTGGTGGGAAAATAGTTAGCCTGCACCTTCTCTTGACACTAGTACTTGCAGTGAAATACATAGGCTGACCTGGTTCCGGGATATTTTCTGCACCGTGATGTCCGAAAAATCTCAGCATCTGCTGATACCACGTTGGATTCAATCATACAGGAACTGCTACCGCCTACATACGCAGGACTTCCGCCCTGATCGTTGTACAGGCTTAAAGAGTGAGAGGATCAATAGCACAGCACAAGTTGGAGCGCGGCGCCACGCAGCTTTGTCGCAGTTTCAGTTCCATGTTCTTGTTTTGCCGTGCGGAGTTGAGACTCACCAAGATCCGCAGCAATGATCTTCACCCGGACCTGTGAGTGGTGGAGGATCAGTACAATATAATTGGCGAAGAACTGTGAGCTATGATACTCACAGGCTGGTAGCTGCGATCGAAACAAGAATAATTAGCCTATCATTTGGTGCGACGAGGGAGCAAGAAGACGTACACCAGGGCCACCTATGCGGAATACTATGATCAGCTTTCTCTTGCTCCTCGATATAAGGTAATGAACATACACTTGACCAAGCGTGCATTGAGTGACGGAGAGGAAGCGACGCCGTGTGCTAGAGCGAAGAGGAGGATAGCACTGGAGATGAGCTTGGATAGCATTCTGCAACTGGAATATTGGTGGTCGTGTGCTGCGTCGCTGCCCTTTTATAGAGAGGAATGCAAGCGTCTAACCACGTAATGTCATATAACCACAATTGGGACGCCGCTTCATGCCTACGACTGGTAAGTATCACACATATTTTTCTGGAAAGAGAGAGCAGACGTCACCGTTCTGTGTTGTCAAGTGATTGACAGTGGCGTTTTGGTCCCTGGACAGGATGCGCAGTTCACCCCATTTAAAGATATTAATCGCGTATGTCGTGCCCCTACGTAAGTCCAGATTACTGCCAGGGCCCGTTATCAGTATGGAATTGTGAAGAGCGGATGGTCTCAGGCCCGATTAGTCGGGCTGCATGAAGATGCGTGCCGCGTACCTGGCCTTAAGGTGGGTAAGTATGCTATTCACTTTGTAAAAAAAATAAAACCACGAAAGATTTTGTGTTTGAACCAACAACTTCGGGAACTGAGAGCACATCCCAGCACATCGCGCGACTTTCTTTGTGACATCGCAACTTTCTTCCCGCATATCACAATTTTTATGAACCATCCTAAATTTTATCTTCCCCATCGCAATTTTGAAGCCTCGAAACATCCCAATTTTTTTTGACCACATTGCAACTTTTATGCAGATGGCATTGCAAATTTAAGATGACACCCATCGCGAGTTTGTTCGACTCCTCGCACGTCGTCAGGGGCAATGACAAGACCTGTCCGCCGGTTGTTTGATGCCGTATAGCGGACGTGGCGGTGGGGGGTATATTATACTCGCATGGTCCACAACATGAACAACGAGTTTACCGAATGGCGGCATCGCGATCATCGTCGTTTGGGAAAGGCGGACCGCGGAACATCGCGCCGGTATGCCAAGTGGATCTGTTTGGTTTGATCGGCCACCCCGTAGAAAGGTTCGGTTCGGTTCAGGTTCAGGGCACTTCGCTCTGAACGTCGAACTCGAACCCCAGGTTCGGTTCAGATGAGTGCTGAACCTTGAACCTGAACCTGCGTTCACGTTAGGTTTCGCGTTCAAACGCGTTCGAACCTGGCCAATTTCGGCCTTCTCGGCGACGTAAAATCGGATCCAAGATGACCTGGGGTGCCATTTTTCTTTGAATGCAACGCACTACCAAGGTAGTAGCACGCATTAATGTTTTCCACGGGTGTATGGTGACCACAATATGCTTACCAAGGTTCTTTGACAGGTTGACACACGTTCAACGTTGCTTGAAGAGATCAAGATTTATCCTAAATTTTCTCAATGAGATGGCAGAGATGCTCGTGGGGGTTAGTAGCACTTTCTGCCAACACGCCTGGTCCAACATCCGGGCAGAAATCGCTGAAATTTGTCGAAAAATGGCCCAATTGGTCAATTTTCAGGTTCGGCGTTCGAACGCGACCCTCAGCGCCCGAACGCCGAACCTGAACGCCGCGTTCGGTTCAAGCAAGCATTGAACCTTGAACCTGAACTCGGCGCTCAGTTCAGTCCAGTTCAGGTTCAAACCGATTCCTGATCTGGACCTTCCCGGCACTACCTCCTCGGTGTTTACTTCCACGACCGTTTTTCGGAAAGTCGGAAACCGCTCCTCTCTCCCTTCCCTGCCCTTTTTAATTGACAGTTCATCTTTTTTCTTGTGTTTCAGTGATAGCCTGTTGGTGGTATGTGCGCAATTCAGCGCTTCTTTGCATTTCAAGTTCTAAGTCTAAAGTGGACTCGGCCGAATACTAAATAGAAGGCAAGTACTAGGACACATAATTCTCAGATTTTTCTTTGAATGGTTCAACAAATTCTGCTCGTGCTTACAATCACTTACAGATTCCAACTTTGATCAATTTGACCGGCAAACATGCGTACCATGTGGGTAAGACTCTGGATAAATTATGCCCTGAGCGTAGTCCCATTTTGAAATGTGACCCTGCTTCTCAACTCTTGGCGGGCCGAATCTCCTGTCGCACTGGTGGCTAGGGCCCCCGACGGGTGTTTTGCGCACCGCCGCCTCGGCTGTGCTCGGCCGTGTGCTTACAAATTCCGATAGATTCCGCGAAGATCGAGTCCGAAAAGACTCTAGCCCTGGAGATGTTTGGACAAGTACTGTTAGTATTACAGTAAAAGTTATCAATGTGACTAGTGGCAGTCCTCGGTACTCCTTGCATTTCTAGAATAATTCTCCAAATCGTACACTCGCGGCATCCGCTCCATCCTTACGGTACGTTCAATTCTCACATGGACCTCTGTGTCCTCTTCGGGCACAGGTGCCCCATAATGCGCCGACTCGAAGTCAAAGTCGGGCACCGTCAAGTCGAAGCCGCCCCTCCCGCTCTTGGACTCGAATTGCGAGCGAATGGCGGGGCTGACGTCTCTCGCAGTAGTGATTCGCTGTGTTATTGTGACAGCAGCGCCGATGGATTTGTTCCGCCGTTCAACCGACATCTCTGCCCATGATAAGTTTAGGTCGTGACTGAAGACAGGCGAATTTCACCGTAAAGATGTATCAGTAGACGCTGGCTCATGATCCATGTTACACAGTAACCTAAAGAAGCTCTGGAATTCTGTAGATCAGCCTTAGGTTCCCGTCTCGGTAAAGAGCATCGTACGCGGCAGTCTAGCGGGGGATTTCAGTAGGCGCAGGATAAGCAAAGAACATTCCTCACCTGCTGTACTAATTCACTTAACGAAGCCAAGCGATTGAATAGCAAGTTGACAAAGTTGACCGCGGTGAGGACCACGAAGTACCAAAGGCCATCAACTAACATCCTGAAAACTTCGTCAAAGCAAAACGATATCACCATCGTTTGGGTAGCTCACATTCTCGTCACTCTTGACATCCTGATGAATAATCAGCACCAGACGATTGAGAATGAGATTATAAGCAGAAGCTCACATTGATCCATTCGAAGTCTTCATTTTCAGCAGAAAGAGGACACAAACCACGGTTGTGACGAAGTTGTATATTATTGCAACCACATAGCTGACCCATCCTCCCCACGCCGACGTTGGGCTGTGGCTGCCACAACTAGAATCACATTCAGATGCAGAGCGAGAATCCGTTTGATCTGAACACTGACTTTCCCTAGATATGATTCAGTAACATGACTCGAGAGGAACACGAAGGGCTCACAATTGGTCCTGTGAACACCACTGGAGAGGCAAGCCTATAATGAGGGGATTGAACTCAGGCTTAGAGTAGGAAACAGACTGGTTCGATTTTGAGCAGTGGAGAGCCATTCCAACTGGATTAAGACGGATCAGTGGGGAAACATGAGGGCAACACCGTTGCTAACGTACGCTGGAGGCTACGAAATAAAACAAAAGTAACGAATAACCTATCGTTCCGGATTTACGGGATAGGTTGTATGCCCTGATGTCGAAGCTTCAGTCTTGAAGCAAAAGACAAAGACAAAGGAATCTATGGTACCTAAGGCCCTGAATGCGAAGAGAGATGTTCAATTGGAGAAATTGACAGATTTGCATTATTTACCAGTATCGCCTGAGAGACCATTGACTGCACAACTAACGAAGAATCAACCGAATGTCCCTCGCGAGGGAGTGCAAGAGAGACCTTTGAATAGCGAAGGAATCACGTAGAATCTGCGGCAGCGTTCCCGATCGACTTGACCACGTGCAGTTAATATCGGTCCAGAGACATGTTCAGAGACTCACAGCCGGAATAAAAAAAGCTGAAGTTGCTGAGAGTCAAAACGAGAATGCTGGTGTATCTGTTGAACACAGTTATTGATAACAACCGAGGGTCCGTAGATGAAGCAGGGAACGTACCGGATGAACAGGAAGAGCGTCGACGACAGGCTATGGGAGCATGGTCACAACTTGAAGGGTAACAGCATTGAGAGCCAACACACGTCAAATGTCTCCCCTTCCACGCCTCCCTCCACATCCTCAGCTCAAAAGGTAGGGTCTGAAGATAGCTAGGTGTTCAATTAGCTACTCGACGGGGCATGCACCGAGCCCAAGTATACCCACTCGTAGCCTGCAATTGCTAGAGACGCAACGCGCAGATATGCCGCAACCTCATAGCTGGTGTTGCTGACCGCAGTCATGAGCAGACGGGGGGAAGAAAGAAAGAGGTGGGTGTCCACTAATGCGAGTGGCGGTCATGGGATCTCATCACGGCGACAGCTCCGAATTTTGTCGGGATGGTTCCTCGTTGAGATTCAGATTCTGATGAGTTATACCCATAAAATACAGCAGTGAATATATATACTTACCGTAGTTGGCTCCGATGTTTGAATAACCCAGTCGGGAAGTTAGCACCCACACGTCACGAAACTCCGACCATACAACCTCACAACTCTCGCAGAGTCGGAATACGCACCTTACACGCACCGGTCATGTGCGCCTGGGTCTTTGACAGGTCTGGCAATTGTCGGACAGATTGTGCGATAAATTCCGCAAAGCTCCGTGATTGCCGTAGATTGACACCAGTACTCCTAAGTACCTACATGACTATCATAGGATAAGGCAGGATAAATATATTATACTCAGCTAGGTCCCCTTTCGGAACGTGCTGAGCTGTAGGGTATAGTATAATAGGCCAACACAAATAGTAGGTATCACAGATGCCTAGCAGGTAACGCCTAAGTAGCAGGGTCCAGGGTGGCGTGAGAGTTCGGCAGCAGAAATAGCGACAGTATATATGCCATATATGGGAATTATTTCGTGACTGCCGAGGAGTGAACACCAAGTTCATTTCAGGTGATGACACCCCGTGAACCTTTGATCATAATAGTACAGTATACATACCGTCGGGGACCCATGCATCCGCGAAACGCGAAACATATAATCAGCGTTGTGGCTGAGGGGCTGTACGTGATGGGCAGGGAGCTCATCGCCGTTGAGAGTGTGTGCAGGGAAATCATTAGTATCTTGGGTTCCAACATTTGCATGCCTGCTGTGAAGTGAGCCCGGCATTCCACGAGCTCTCGAGAACTCATTCCTGTCATGGAGCAGGTATAACCGTGTGGAATTAATTATCTCTGAATCAAGATGTTTCATCACAGCCACATATACGGCCTTGCTCAGTGTCTCGCATCCTTCAGATGTTGGCTGCAGCATAGATGGGAGGTCGACACGAAGCTGCAGTGTCTATAAGACATACTTTAAATCCATCCAGTACCCTTGCCATTTAGCCTGAAAGAGATTATAGGGATCTTCTAACGCACCAATCTACCCGATATAGTATATGGATGAGTATCAGTGAGCCCGAAATGTGAATTTTAGGCTTTTGTTTCAGCTTAGCTGATTTGTAAAGTTTAGGATCCCTAATCAAAACTAAGTTCGGGTCACTCAGAATTTCGCTAATTTCGGTGTGAGTGTTCAGTTCTCGGTAATCATGGGAAATCTGCCATATATAGCGATTCGGCGAATGTTCAAGCTGAAATTAGTTGAATAAACTTCTACATTCACTTATAAGGACAGTAATGTGAAATGCTGAGGTAAATAAAACCTGCTTGTATTGTATGTTTCAGCCCTCTGGAAACTATATGTTTCGGCATAAATTCCATCTAGATGTGAACTGTAAGATTCAATTTCACTTGGGCTGGAATCAAATTTTTGGCCACATTTCAGCTTGGACTGAAATTCAATCTGATATCTGACATTTTGGAAGAATTGAGATAAATCAAGATACCAGTAGTTTAGATTAGAGAGGTTGCGGTGAGCCACCAGAGCCACCGGGAGTCACCCGGTGGCTCTCACGGCATGCGGTGTGGAGTGGCTACCACATTTGGTGGCTCCTCTGGTGGCTGAACATAAACACGCACTTTTTTGTTTCTACCTACCTCATGGCCATACCTGTACAGATGTGCTCTAGGAGAGCAAAAGAGCCTGGTGAAAATGCTCAAGTCACTGATATCTTCATCCCACACCCCATAAATGACCTTCAGGAGAGTATTGAAGTGTATTCAAGCCTCTAAGATATGATAGGCAGTGTGGAAGTAGTCTACTGAGGACACTGACTCGCATTTATGAAGCCACCAGATCAGCCACCAGGCGCAGTAGCCACTCCACACTGCATGCCATCAGAGCCACCGGGTGGCTCCCGGTGGCTCACCGCAACCTCTCTATTATCATTTCACTTGCAGGGTTTTGCAATCTGATAGTTAGCAATTTCAGTGAAGCTGAATAGTGATTTTATTCATCTAATATCAGTTGAACCAATAGTTTGTGGATCAGCTTCAGTTTCACCTTATCTGAAGTACAATTTGAAACTTTCGAGGACTGACCATCGCACCGAAGGCATACCAGAGCGTTTCATCCGACTCCAAAGCCTGCGCGAGACAATTGGCACATACCTAAATCCTCGAGCACTTCGTCAAGAGTATTCGTGTTGAACATGGTAACGGACGAAAGCGACCGAAGTTCTGTCTCTTGGATCCCAACACACCTAGTTGTCAGTAGCAAACTTAAATATCTTCCCAATTTACCTTAACTATTACCATTGTACAATAAAAAGCTTATGGGGCGGGACTATAAATGGGGGGCGGAACCTAAATTTATCTTGGGGAAGTCACTGATTTCCCTGCAAAACTATCTCACTGATTAATATCGTTATATTTTTAACGCGCAAGGCGCCAAAAGACCTAAATCTAGGGCAGGAACTCCGATTTCACCGATGTTTAGGGCGAATAAAAGTGCATCTGGACCGGCATAAGTCTCAAATTTAGCAGGAAGTTGGTAATGACTCGGAGCCTAGACTCAGTCATCATTGGCGGAAATCACGAGAATGGGACGTGCCTGGGCCTACCTACGTATGGGCGCACTAGTATCGCACTATTAGGGAAATAAAAAAGACACGCACGTCGTAACAATGGAAGACCGGCTTCTTAGAGACCGGTCATATCCTCCGTTCCAACGTCATCCCGCCCCTGCCCATACAATGTAAATCTTCCGGGGCTGGATTAACATCAGCTCTGCCTCCAAACTGTATCACGTGCGGACCGATCCGTTGTTTCAGGTACATAAATTTATGTTTAATTTAATCGACCCTGCCGCGTAGAGATATTTCCCCAAGGATATCGTTCTGCATAGTATATAAGTGGAGTCCATGATCTAGAGTTCGCCACCAGCGACGACATGTTCAACAAATTACTCTCCACCGCCATCCTCGCGCTCCTTTTCCTGGGCGTCTCCGTACAGGCTCAGAACCTAAACTCTCCCTGTGCGTTCTTCCGAAAGTTTGAGCCACCGCCCTAGGGCTGACTGAGCGGGTATCTACACAGGTGGAGGAACTGATGTACGCCTTATTCTCAGTCGCAGTTTCCATTTCCCATTTATCCTGACAATCTTGTCGCTTCTCAGGACCCAGCTTGTACGCAACACTCTGTCTCGCGCCACGTCTGACTCGCCCTGACCAAATACACTGTAGGCAATCCGCCTCTGCACTGCTGTGATGAATCAAGCCTCAATCCGACTCTGGGTTCGAAAGTGTGAGTCTTAGTATTGTTTTCGTGTCAAGTCAACGGTGATTAATGCCAACCAAGCTGCCTGAGCGTCTGCCCTGCCTGAAATATTTGCGCAAACCCGGTGAAACCTCTGCGTTTCCATCCTTGAATAAACATGTATCAGTACAATAAATACTCCACAAGGACGTGTTGATATGAGATGATCGCGGTACTAGCGCCAGGTTTAACTTGCCGGAGGGGCTAGGCATTATAAGTGGTACTATGAAAATCTTTCATCGGATCCTCCCGTCCATCCACCTCCCCGTCCTTCCGTTTGATATCTGCATGCTGGGGTTACCGTAGCTCTGCATCATGGCATCCTTCAATCTAACTCGTCCTGTAGGAATCACGGTTGTTCTCTGATATTGACATCTCGGCTCTGTTCCCCCCTGGCTACCGGAGATAAGAACCGCTACATATCTTAGCAAACTGTACATAAATTGTTCGGGCCTCGTGCAGACACTTGAATTGGACCATATTGGCGGCCCGGATCGCAAGGCGCCATGGATTAGCCATCAGGGCAGGTCTGTATAATTCCCTCTAAGTCATGGTAAGCATTTTGAACGAACCCGTTGTATAGATTGATTCATGCTCGTCTTTGGATGTGGGCGGGCCTATGATATATTCTGTTCGGCCACCAGAGGTAGTTGAACCTTCCAGTTCGTGATGCGATGGACCATCTAACGCCAATGTGCGCAGACATGATCTGACCTCCATAAATTAGGCGAGTTGAATACACGAGGACCAAGGACCGACAGGTAGTGCTGTTGCGCCCCTCGACATATAGAAATGATGCTTGTCTTTGTGAATGAGGGTACTCTATTTGATCCAGGGTCAGGTCATAGCGCTAGTTCTGTCCTTTTTCTCACTGAAAAGAAAAATAAGTTGAGAGAAGGTTGAGTAGCAAAAGCTTCAAGTCTATTAGCGGAATTTGTGCCAGAGTTATTCATTAGCAGCTAGGTATTGTGGGATTGAAGAACACGTTACGGATCCTGGGAGTCGGCGGGAGATCGAGAGACAAAGATGCTCGTCCAGCTAGGGTGATTTCATGAATCTAGACCTGGCGGAAAACGGTCGGTTGTAGGGATGATCGAGTCTCCACGAGCCGTAGCCCGCGGTGCAATTGTGCATGCATGATGTTGGCGGAACCAAAGCGGGCGCCGCTGATCTCCGTCGGCGGAGCGGCGGCTCGCTCATCCGATCTCCTTTCAACTGAATGGTTGCCGAACGGTCAAACATTTGTGTTTGCGAGATTGAGAGGGTTGCTGCATGACATAGATATTCTCTCCTTATTTTCCCGCACAGTTCATAAACAGGAGCCAGTGATCTAATAGTAGCGAGAAGGAACAAGACAGGACGTGTTGAGATTTGTAGCGGATTCAAGCTATCTTCGGGGTCAATACGAAATCGGCCTCCGCCAGAGAAGTCAGTGCGGAAACGGCCATCCAAAATGCACATTGATTCGCAGGTATGGTGCCGAAGAATTCAATTTATATCGGCCTGATGGCGGTTAAACCACACCTGTACCTGTTACAACCCTTCGACCGGTTGAGGGTTCCCCGTTCGACTCGGGTCAAGCCTTGACCTTGTAATCAGTTCACTTTTTTAGCATCTTTTGTGCTCGCACGATTTCATACAGACGTGTCACCTCGATTTGAACGTCTCCTTCTGGGCAGGCATGGCCCGTGGAGGTGTTGAAACTAATTCAACCAACTTGTGAAGAGTTCGCTGATATAGATGTTGTGTCCCAGGCTTGCCCATTCGACTAGATCCTGAGCTCTCCATCGTGGTGTTTCTGCCTCGCTCCTCTCTTTACTTTCGTTCCCAAAGCGCCAACGTTGCTGAGATCCCTACAGACTGCCCTGGCCGCTTACTGCACCTCAATGCCAAAATTCAAATATAAAGTTGAACCTGGCTTGATCGCACGAGCGGAGCCAGCGTTACACACAGATTGGAGTCAAAATTACATGGTAGTTACAGCATATGGAGTCTGGAAAATGAATTGGTATCGGCTCGATAGTGGTTGGACCGCACCTGCGCCCGTTACATTTCTGATTTCGATGGAATTTCTGCAGGGTCAGCCGTTCGAATCGGGGTCGAGCCTTTGCCATGCCGGAGGTCCCGACCATGCTGAAGTCTCCCCTCTGGGGAGGCCATCGACAAGTAAGATAGTTCATGGAGGTTGAAAGTGAACTTGGAGTTCCAACCTAAGCGGATCGCGCGATGGCACACAGGGTGTACTCAAATTTATTGGTTCTACAGGTCGGCTGGAGGATGTCATGTATCGGCTTGATAGCGGCCGGATCGAACAGCAACGAGAGGCTGTGCAGACCTAGGGACGCTCGTTCGACTCGGCGTCAGGCCTTAATAGGGTGAGATGTGGTTTCTTTTTTGCACTCATTCCTTGTAAGGTGACCATAGTTTTTGAACGCCCAACCTGAGTGGATCGTACTATGGACGCAATCTGACATTGAGTTCATACGTTAGGTATTCAACTCAGGAAGATGTGACAGAATGTTCATGATTTTTCTCAGCTTTTATGCTATCCATGTATATACCCCCTCGACTCGAATCTATCTCCTCGGAAGGCATATCCCGCGAGTTTTGGCTGAAATTATTTCAACCCAATTTGAGATCAATTGGGCTCATCCGTGTAGACGTCACTGGGGAGTGGATTTGATGCGCAAGTATGTATTGAGGAAATGAGTCTGTATCGACTCGATGGCGGTTGGACCGCACCTATGCCTATTACGACCCTTTTACCGATCGTATTTTACGGGTTTTCCCTTTCGAATCGGGGTCGAGCCTTCAGTGCATTGGTATGAATTCTTTTTCCTTTCGTTTTCTTTTTCTGAGCGCTCAAGGTTTCACGTCCGGGGAGTTTGTTTCTAGTCTACCGCGCCATTGACAAGAGCCGAGTAGTTAATAATGCTTGAAATCGAACGTTCAACGCCTACCCCATCGATTCCGTGGAAATCCTTAGATAGGTTGGAGAGGCAAAGCTCGACTCAGAGACGGAGGCACAGGTAAGGCCTGATAGCACTCTGGCGGCGCGCCTCCACAAATACCAGTCTCCGCTTGCGCTTGCGACTTGCATGAGGGTACTCCGTTCGCTCCGGGGTCAGGTCATAAATAAGGGGAGTCCATATTCTTTTTTGATATATTATGAATTGAAGAAGGATCTAAAACGAGTTGAACAATAAAAGGTTGGGGTAAAGGACAATAACAGGGCCTGTTGCGCTGGGCGTACCCTCCACGACTATGTTGACTTCGCCGTGTATGAGGGAAGCTCCTTCGATTCGAGCTCAGGTCATTCACCGTCCGTGAAATCATTTTTTTGTCTTTGCGTCTAAATGGGTGCCCAAAGGTTGACACGCAAACGTAGACCATAAGACATGACCGCCCACCAGCAGTCATATTCCTGTGTCGAAGTGTCTGTGGCTCCCTACTTATTCGATTGGGGGTCAGGTTATAACACATTTTTATTATGCCCAATACCTTTTTGTATCAGCGGAAATGCTTGTATGGGTTGGACAAGCAAAAACCGAGACCGGAAGGAATCAGGTCTGAGTGGTAGCGCTGTTGCGCCGCCCCAAGTTTTTGTCTTTTCGCCCCACGACTTTCACGCACACGTGAACGGCACATCGGCGCAGTTCAAACCCCGACGCTCTCTTCTCTCTCTCCTCTTACCACGACCTCACGCCTTGCCTCACGCCATGCCACCCGTTCCTCAATGTTCCCTTGTGTCTCCATCACCCTTTCCCCTCCCCTCGTCATCTACCCAGATCCCTGTGCCTTCGAGCCTAGCGAGTCGCAACGTCTGAATGTCAGTTCCATGTCGCTGCCACCAGCGCACTGGTGACCGATTCCCCGGGTACCGGTGAGTTCCACTACGTCCGCCATATTCATAGCATAATAGTTATTAATTCCGCGCGCACGCGCTTTTTTCGGCGCATTATGTACGCTCTTGGCGCGTCGATCGGAAGCGCCTTCGACACGTTAAGTCGCGTCGGACATCTCCCACCGGCATGGAACTCCGTGCAGACCTCATCTCGTGTACATTTTATTTCCACTTCTTATTAGCCTTATAGTCAATCTGTCATAATTCAATTTATTCAATCTTGTCACCATTGAATCCCTGAAATTCGATTATTTGCCCAACGCACAGTAGATTCACGATGCCACTCTGCTCACAGAAGCAGGCCGACTGTTGGCCGAGCGGAGTGTAACGAGTGCCGGGCGGCTATACCACGTGAAGTCAAAGTCGTGGGGCGAAAAGTACGCAACTGACATTGGCCGGTGCGTCAGACGCGGCTGGGCGCGTTCTACCATCAAGCAAGCGCAAGGCGTCACAGTTGTAACACAGGAGGGAGGATGGGGTTGGACGAAGCGGAATCAGGAGAAGCGACTGCGTACGGAACAGCGACTGACGAAAGATGCGAAAGGCAAGAGAGGGATCGGATCAAAAAACACAGCCACCCTGATCTCTTCCTTTCCGCTTCCACTCGTCAAATCTTGACTTAGTTACGCCTCACTGCCACTGCGATTAGCGCTGCCCGCTCCGCGAGGCGCCGATCGTTCCAGAAAATTCCGGGTGGCAAACTCCAAGTCTCACTATACTGCTACACTACGACGTGGTCTGAAAGGGAGCTGGAATTCTAGTACGTCGCTTCCCTGATACCAATTCGCCATGTCCTCATTTTTATGCGTCCGACATGCTTCTCTTGGCGCATGTCTACGTGGTCTTTGGGCTCTGAGGCGATGACGTTGAACGGCCCATCCGCCACGCTCATGCGTTATCGATATCCTACTCCACATCTCCGCTCTGTACACTTATGCAATGCAAATCCGCCTTCAGCGCCCCAGAAGCGCGCATTTTTCACGCCGGAATATCGACTATATCCTGCCTCGGTCATTGCCTTTCGCGTCCATCGCCGACTGGCGGTATGTCCTTCCCACTCCTCCGCCAGCGTCGATGCTGATATTCTTAAGCGCGTGCACAGAACCTCATTCACCCTTCCCCGTGCCGCTCAACACGCCTCTAAAGATCCGCCTAACTAACTGAGTTCACATCCCTCTCCTAATCCTGAGCCTCTCAGCATCCTTCCCAACATCATTGGGCCCACGACGCGATTTGTCGACGTCTTCCATGTCAATAGCTGGCACAATGGCCTTTCGCTGGACCACGATGTCTGAAAGCATCGCACATTGTGCTTATTGAGTGACTCACAGAAGAGCTTCCAGCCTTCTACAATTGTGTTCGGCCTCGAATTTCCTTCGCAGCCTTCCTGAGACTTGTCTTGACATCTCTTGTGTGTTATTTTATTTTCTCTGTCGGATGCATTTCACCGTCGCCGAACGTTCAGAGGCCCACATGGCCGACCTCCTTCAAGTTCTCAGTACCGGTCCATTCGGTGCATTGCGCTGCTGGGAAGCCCGTTCGTTTGACGTCCTCGAGGACGGCCTCTTCGAGTATGCTCTCGACGTTCATTCTGCTCCGCTATTCTTTGTCGGCTGCCCGTCCCTCCTGCTTGAACATATATGCGCAACGCAACAGCCGACGAAATGAGGGTTCCCCTGCATCACAATGGACAATGGATTCTGGGTCAAGTCAACGGCGCAAAGGACACGTGTGTGTATACATACCTGTTTAGAACCCGAGGCACCCTCACTTGACGGTGTGCAGGCTCGCTCACAATGTGCCACTCCTGACGGCGTCAAACTCTTTACTAAAGCCAGCGCGCATGCGTCCCTTTTTCCCCATTGCCCCAGTGCACTCTGACCGACCCGAAAATTATCGGCGCCGTCATTTGTAACCTACCCACAATCGAAAACTAGGGTGCAGGGTTTGTTCCGCGGAAGAATATTGCGGTACGTGTTTGATGAAATTTAAAGGCTCTGTGGATTTGGGTCCTCGAGGAAAGGATCAAGGGTTCGTTCTTCTCTACAGTCCCTGCGTCCTACTGATACATGCGCAAGTTATGAGGATGGACACCAACCTGGTAAGTGTGAGGTTCATCCATAATTTCTTCATCAACCTGACAATTGCGACTGGGGCTGTGTCCGCAGTCAAGGTCGCAACTTACACCGCGCGGAAACGAAAAACGTGCGTCCTGCGAATCTCTCTCCCTTTTTTTTTGGCCGAAACCGAGTCTTCCGGTGATAGTATTTATACATCCCAGAAAATACGACGGGGCGTAGCTTAGAAGGTCCGTAAGTAAGACATTGCCTTGTATTTTGCCATCAGTTCATCAAACGACGTTTCATGATTTAAACCTCAAGAAGGAAGAAACACGTACAAAGAAGTGGAAAACCGACCGTCTTGTGTCTTCCAAAGGTAAACATGTTTATTGTGACGACTGACCTGGATTTTCGCATGATTTTCATTTGTACTCCTCGCTAACTATTCCTACATCGCCCTCCTGCTTGATACCGATTCCCAGACCCTACGCATTATGTGCTGCCCCCTCAGACCAGCAAGTTTCACGGTCACCTCAGGCATACTATCCAACATCTCTCTGGTCGACTTGTTGGGCCGCCATCCCAACGCACGTGCTCTGCTGGCAGTGCACTTGGTATTGGATCCAATGAGTATTCCCTGATCAATTTCGCATGAGTTGGATTCACGGATGTGCACTTTGACTCGACAGACCACTGGGCCGATTTCTTCTGCAGTTAACAACGTGGGGTCGGACTCGCTCCTTTCTCATGCTTGAAGAAAACACGAGCAATGACGGCGCTGAGTTCGCGCAGCTCGTAAGCGCCGTTCTCTGTGAAGCAAAGGCCTACATGACCACTGTCTTGGTATTAGCCACAATTGCGTCGTACAACAGCATGTACAGGTCTGCGACTACGTGATTGTTGGAGTTGATGCCATCAGACATCTCAGGCAATCCGCCAGTACTAACCTGTGCAGTGTAGAACACTGTAGAACACTGTAGAATTACTGAGTACTTTGTAGAACAAAGTAGAATATGTCTATGACTCGGAGTCTGACTCAGAGAGGCTGTACACATGGTAGTATTTAAACCTCTGTATTATGCACTATGAATTAATTACAACTTGAACCACAACTACTATCTGTGTGAATTAGGACGTCTCACAACGTCCAGTTACTTCCTCAATAAATCTGCACCAATAGTGATAACCTGAGATAGCCTGCTTTGTGTGGAGCCCACTATCTCCTCTGTTCAATGCGTCGCTTGTTCCGCGTCAAACCCGATAGCCACAATTCCGTCATACAACAGCATGTACAGGTCTGCGACTACGTGATAACCTGAGGTGGCCTGCTTTGCGTGGAGCCCACTATCTCTTCCTCTGTTCAATGCATCCCAAATTTGCAAAGAAAGTCGCCCTTTCTGGGTCAAACCTGAGGTAAAGTGCAGTGTTTTGATCTGGATTGGGAAGGACCTTTATGAGTGGTAGGACAGACAGCGAGATGCAAGTAAGATCGTGGGCAGAACTGGCAATTTTGATGTCGCTTCCACTGGGAAACCCCATCATGATGCCCACTAACTTTAGGTAGTGGGTCCTCAGGCGTGATAGTGGAACAGAGCATCTGCCAATTCTGTTTTTTGAGTTCACTCATTTGATTCTCGCACTTGCCGGTTTCCTTTCTTTTTCCCATTCCCTTTTTGAACTCGCTAATTCAGTTTATGTATCACGTGCCGACTTTCCCATGTGAAGATGAAGGATGCAATCTTCACTTTTCCATTCCTTCTGCATCATCAGCTATACTACCCACAATAAATGTGACAAGATGGGCTTGGTAGAAGTTTGTGTCACTTGTAGAAAACAGTCTCAGCACCCCAACAAAGTTGGGGTTGGCATGCCCAATGTGAGCTGGTCGATGTGTTGACTGAGCAAGAATTGAGTGCAATGGATAATCTCTGTGCCAATTCAATCAATGAAAATCTGAAACAGCGCTGCCTGCAAACAACTTGTAAGATTCACCTGGTTCGACATCATATCTAGCCTCTCAAATGCATTTAGGTTCAATTCAACAGATCTTCAGGAGGTTCAACTCAGCTTGAAAATAACCTATGGAGAATGTACCAACAGGGTCTATTACTGGTACCTCTCACCTTTTCATCAAATATTGAGTGTGAACACCTTTCCTTTGAAACCTGACAGTTGGGGGCCTGAATTGAACTAAGGTGAATTTGAATTGATTCAATTTGATTGTGAAGTGATATGAAGAGCCAGTCTGGACTCTTTACTGTAGTCGCCGTGCATTTCAAGTTCAAGTGGAACTAGTTCAACCTGGTGAAACAGTGTGCTTAACTATAAGTTAGAAATGCAATTATTGTTGGATGCTAACAAACACCACAACTAACAACCACACAACCAACTATTATCACTCTCAAAGAACAAGCATGCTCCCTGGGTGAGTTCAGGTCCAAGTTGTAGTGTGTGACTACTGGTTTTGAAACTCAATGTGTGATAATGAATCTTCACTATCTGACTGACAAGAACACCTGCGGCACCTCAACTATGCAGGATTTGTATGGAACATTACCTGCCTCGATGAATGAGTAATATATGTGGTTTTGGTTTAGATACAAGATGAGAGGAAGACTATTAGATAGTTTCATCAATGTCAGGGCAGAATTTGTAAAGGTTTCAATAGCAAATCCTCTAATTGAGGTCACAGATATGGCTTTCAATCACTCTCACAACAAACAATCCTCATTGTAGACCTTGGCTTAACCTGCCACAGGAACCTTTCACTCTACTTCAAGGCTCAAGCACTAACTGATCTTTCTGTTGGTTATGGCAGGCAATATCAACCACAGGTGCAACTAGCGAAGCAGATGTAAAGCAACAAGTGAAGCAGATGCAAAGTAACAAGCCCACTCAGGTAGGTAAACCTCTCTTTTATATGTGAAGACTGTCTGTGGGGCCCATAACATGAAGCTTAACTTATTAACTCAAACTGAACTAGAGCCAACAACCAAACTTCAATTTATAGACACACTACAAATAGAGGTAGATACTACTCTCTGCAAGCTGGCCTGAGAACAACTGCAACAATGTTTTCTGTGGTGTACTGGCTTTCTGCGTGGTCCTCAAGCCCTATTTATACTACTAGAATATAGATTTACATGTGAAAAACAGAAAGTCAAAACAAAAGAAAACAAAACATGTCCATGCATATCTGATGCATCATCATAGGCCAAGAGAAACCTTTCACATGGTTCTCACATCCTGATTTGGGCATATAGTAGGTGCTGTGGGCTGCCATCTGCAACTGCAGGCCTAGAATCTCTGGGTGCCCACCCTCTAGAATAATACTGCTCTTGTCAAAGGGAGCCCATGGGTCTGTTCCTTGTCAGACTGTGCCCACAATTTCACTCTGAACTCCAATCCAATGGAATAAATCCCATTGTACCACTCTGTGTCTCTGCTTGTCACTAAGGATGGGCCACGTCTCCCCACATGCACTCTCTTTACATATCTCTCCTCTGTAACTGTTCTCAACTGCATCAGCACAGCCCACAGGCACTACCTTACCCTTGTGGCCTGATGCTTGTCTGGAAGGACGGCCCACAGCTGACTCCCTTAGCCTTCAACCAACTTGCTAGTACTCTTGTAAGTCTCCAAAGACTTCCTCTGTGCAGTTGTTGGTCCTCCATTGTAGGATGCAACTTTCAAATGATGACTTCTGGGGCTTTTGGCTGTTTATCTCCTCTTTGTGTAAGGCCAATGACCTGCAGGTTACACAAGACGTGTTCTATACATTACAATCAGCAGCTCAGAGCTTACTCTGATTCTTTGTATCACCGAACAGAAGTCCAGAGTACTAGTGATAGTACTAGAAACTACCTTGCAACTCTTATTATGTGTTTGTGAGTGCAAAAATAGCTAGATGATGCACAATTGGTGGTGTGTCGTCTCACTGGTTCAGTCAATGCTGAAGGGCAAGAGTGCCCATGTTGGGATTTATGGAGAGTTGGGGTAATTTGTGTGTATTGGAGATCTATTCTGTAGATATATATATGAGGTGTAGTTCAACTCAAGCTTCACAGTCAATGACCCAATGCTCAATTTTAGAAGTAAACCATGAGAAGGAATTAGTTAGTGGGCTCTGCCACAGAGTGCACTACAATTGTTATGCCAGAAATATTGGGCCAGAGCCTTGAATAGGAAAAGATACCCACCATGCCCACCAACTTTAGGTAGTGGGTCCTATGGTGCAATCAGCTATTTTTTTGGCTGTAAATGCAAAATTTGGTTTTGTTTGGGCATATATGGAGGTCATAGGATTGATTCTTTCAGGTTGTCTTTTATCCTTTACTGCACCTCTTCACTCAATGGCCATGTCTATCTTGATCAACTCTGTACATACATCACATGTGGAGATCTCTGTGACAAACTCACAAACTGTGCTGTCTAGTGGCTTTGTATCATTCCTCACAGCCGCTTGCTCTACTGGCTCCTCCTTTGCTCTAACCATCAATGGCAGTCTTCCACTGCTGTTTTATCTCACATTATTAGCAATTCTATGGCTCTCAATGTCTGTCTTGGCTCTGATTGGACCTCCTATATCTGGGAGTGGTGGACTCAATTGGGTGTGATGGGCGACTTTAATGCAGAGGGTTATCTTCATGCTGTAGATGACATGTGAAGTGGGTATTTTTTGGCACATCATTCTTTCTCTTGACCATATCCTTTGCTGCAGTAAATGCTTCCCAAGCACCCATTTTACTGATGCCTGGTCCTATAGTAAACCCTGACCTTGCCTGTAAGTCTGTCAACCTTCATCTATTTCTCTTGCAGTCTCATAACTCCTGAGCAGCTATGCGAATGCTGGCCCTGGGGCTATCAGGTCAAATGGCATACCTGACTCATCCCAAATAAATGGTGGTGGTGCTCACATGCACCCCTCAAATCATGTATACGTGTATGATGTCTGTACATCTGTGTATAGACCTTTGTACACTAGCTGAGCAAAATGTTTGTCTCAAGGTATTTTCAGCATTGCAGGCCAATTCCAGAAGATAAAGAGGCTTTGAAACTTGACTTGACTAGAATGAAATGTTGGAAATGGGTCCAGGACACCACACAAATATTCTCGGAATTTGATCACATCATATTGCTTTGATATGCCTTCATCTGTGTTTTAGCTGCAGAAACCCAGTTTTCACAACTTGATCTGTGGTTTCTTTCAGAACAATCTGAATTGGTCAAGTTGTAGTCCAGGATGTGAGGACCTATTATGCATAACAAACTATGGAAAAATATACAGGCAATCAGACACTATAGAGCTCACAAAGTGGCCTAAAATGGCCAAAATGGCAGTAAGACCTCAAAAATGACTGTTTTTGGCCATTTTGCAGGTTCTGTAGCATCTGATTGCCTGTATATTTTTGCATGGTTCAACTTGCAAAAAATTTCCTCACATCTCAGACTATGACTTGGGTGATTTAGATTGTCTTGAAAAAAAATCACAGATCAAGTTGCAAAAAATGGGTTTTTGCGGTTCAAACACAATTGATGGTGTATCAAATCACTATGATGGAATCAAATTCTGAAGATATTTGTGGAGACTCCTGAACCTATTTCCAACATTCTATGCTGCAGAAGTCATGTCTCAAAATCTCTGTATCCTCCAGAATTGGCCTGCATTACCGAAAATACTCTGAGACAAACATTTTGCTCAGTTAGTGTATCATGTGTATGCGTGTGATGTCCCTGCATATGCCCATGGATCTGCAAGCTCCTCTGGGTCAAATATAGCTCATAATAGTTATTCAATTCCATCACTGTCTCGACCCAATGCAGTTATAAGTTCTTCTATCCCTTCCATCACTCCTATTGCTGGTCCTTCCATGTTGCATGTTCCAACTGCAGGCCCTGTGTCTCCTCTTCTGGTATCAACAGATCTCAACCAATATTTTCTCTCAGCTGACCCCCTTTGCAATATTTTATCTTTGCAGTGGCTGCAAAGGGGCAAAAAATTACAAGATGAAGTGTCTTCAAAGGTCTTGGACCAGCAATAGAAAAGGGATGAATTTGAAACAGAGCTTGCCTCCTTACATGCTGACTGGCCAACTATGGTGCCTTTTGCAAGGAAGCACATTCCCATAGACAGTTTCAATGTTGCCATTTCTAAGGATGTGCTCTCAATGTTTGTATGTGCAAGTTGTTTGGGCAGACATTTTGTGCAAAATAAGCATACTATTGGGAACAGGCATCGGATGATCGGAAGGTGGCAGCTTTGGTTGTGTTTGGCTTGCAGGAGTAGTCGGTTCCACTTTTGCAAACCTTAAGGCTTTCTCCTAGTCAAGCTAGAAAAAATTCTGAACAGACAGTTTTTGAGTAAATTAGCGTAAAAATACATTTGTGTAGCCATATCTTATATTTGTCCCCAATATGTTAAATGGTTCATGATTTTGTGGAGTCCTTGCAGATATCTCAAATACCACTTCGATTATTCAGAATAAAGCTATGTGGTATCATAAAGGATCTAATTACCTGTCACTTTCTCTGTGAGACCATATATTTTTGTTCATGTTAGAAAAAGCCTTAGGCTTTTTATGTTGGCCAGTCAAATGCATACAGTCACAACGTGACATCACTTTAATTGGGAGACATGTCGTCCTTTTCCAGTCCTTTTTGGTCTGATATTGTGCCCCTGCTTCACTCGAAGGATCTAATTTCGACCTGGTATCCACTCTATCACATATGCAATCCCTGCTGGTGACTATTCCACATGCCCTGTGTGGCCAATCGCGTTAAATTGGCGCGGCATCTTGATTTCAGCAGCAATGATGAAAACAACGAGAACACACCTCCAGACAGTCCTCCCACTACCATTAGTAAACCGAAGTCCCTACATGTGCAGATCTCCAAGAAAGATGGCCAAATAGTGGACTTAGAAGCCATTATCTCCAGTCTCGAGACAGAATTATTTCGGCTTCAGAGCGACCTCGATAACCTTCGCAGCGACCATAACACCCTCCAAGAGCAATATAACCGTGTATCCCTGGACCAAAAAAGCCTGAATCCTTGAAATGAAAAGGGGAGTCGAGCTATGAAGATGAACTTAGTCAATGCCACAAACACATCAAGCGTCTCGAGCATGACCGCGAGGTGAAGGCAGAGGAGAATGCTGGGAAGATCTTAGAATCGGAGAATGCTCTGGATGACAGGTCAAAGGATATGCTGGCTCTGGAGAAGGCTCATGCCTCTGCTACTGCTCTGATACACATTTGCAATGCCACTATCACTTTGCTCAGATCCACCATCACTGACAGACAATCTACATTGACCACAACTCAGAACCAACTCTACGCTGCTCGTACACAGGCAGAACAGGCAGAATGTGCTCAGACGTCTTTGAATAAGGCATGCAAAGCATACCCTGCCTTGAAAAAATGGAGCCCCATGGAGGACGGGATGTATAGTGCAGCATCACGGAAGTTGGCTTGGGATCTCACTCAGGCTGGATGTTCTGCTGGGAAGATCAAATTTGCTGTGAAATGCTGTGCTGAAATGTTTGAAATTCGTATCCCACACTGTTTCATGTCTTGTTGAACTGTTGGGCAAGCCGTTGATGAGGGAGGAAAGTATGGGGAAATCCAGTTGGCAAGAGAAATCATGAATGCACCTGGTGAGATTTCTTTATTGTTTTTCTTTTCATCTGCTAAGTCTTTATGCAGGGTTTGTTGAAAGTTCAGATGGCATGACACACTAAGGGATAACAATAAAATCGCGCCACATAACACTTGCTGTTCCATCTTACACTCCAGATGTTGATGACTCCGACACATCAACCTGGACCCACCAAACATGATTTTGGGAAGTCGCTTCAGCTTTGGATCATACTGGGAAACGACAATTTGATGGCACACTCGAGGCCACCAATTGTATGGCTGACATCTATTCCTGCAGTACACTGGCAACCCATGAGAAGTGAATCATGGACAAAAATGACTATTGGTGGAAGAAACTCGCTGAAATGAGAGACTATGCAGCTGATGGGAAAAAGGCATTCAATTTCTCGGTGGCACTGAAGAAGGACATTGTAATTTGAGACTTGGGGCATACTACCATGGAGGAGGAGGATCTTTCGACAAGTTCTATTCTGACAGTGATGTTGGACATCTCGGACAATGACTTGATGGCTGAGGGCAAAATCTCAGCATCTCAATTGCAATCCTTGTGCATTCTCTACTGTCGCTTCTGCTATTTCTTTTGATTTTTGCCTTCAGATCAAGTCCAGAACAGTCACAGCTTGCTGAACAGGTGCTTGAGTGGAAATTTGGAGAAGAAAAATTTGATTCACTTGTGTCTGCAGAACAAGATATGTCTTGCACCCACCTTTTCGATGGTTGCTGCAGCCACAAGGACTTGAATGTCCTTCAATATGGATACACAGAAGTCCAAGGCATATATAAGGCTCATAATCTTCCTCCTCCAGCTCTTTTGGCAAACAAGGTGAACAGTGTGACAATTAGTCTTGGTGCCGTTGACAGTGCTGCAGTGCAGCAGGCGGTAGAATCGAGCTCAGCAGGCGCCATCAAACTACTACAGCTCATTGGCGCCTTACTGCGTCATCAAGATGGGGAGTGCAGCTACCAAGATAAGTGTGCGCTTTTATGTGGGAAAGAAAACTCAAACTTTATAATTTGGATGAGCCAAACAAGTTCCCCAACGTTTCAAACAGTCGATATGGCTGTTACACCTATGATGCCACAGAAGTCGTCTACTTCCATGGGATCATCCAGGCACTAATCATTGAGACCATCGATGGCAAGACTAAATCCATTCCTAACCACATTGAAAAGAACATTCTAATCAGCCTGAACTGTCCAGCCACAATGACTGAGCTTGTTGCCTTGGCATTGTATGGGGTTTCAGTTTCCTGGCCGTATATGGTACAGGTCCGCAGAACAAAGGATAAAATCGTTAACTTGCTGTCATTGACCAACCTTCACCAGAAGCTGCCTCTGTTCTGCACACACATCGCAGCAAATCCGCTCATACTTCTGGACCAAATGATGCCACAGGATCAGAGTACAATCGATGGCAAACCTTTCCTTAATGACTTTCTCTTCGATGTGACTGATCTCATCCGGAACTTCCGAATCTCGGCATCACCATCTCTGTGATGTTCTCTGGCTGTGAGGCCAGCTGGATTCACTTCACTCCAGAATTTCATGTTGGCGGAACCTTTGATCGCTTATCCCCAGAACTCCGTGCCATCCTTGTCATCCCTTCGACCAATGATGCAAATGAGGGAACCCTTGGCTCACACACCACCCATATGCAGTATCACCCCAACAGTAACACAAGCTCATTCTCCAATCAGACACGAACCGAGTGCAATAACACTGAGGCTTTCATCAAAAAATGCTGTGGCACATTGGTGCAGAAATTTGTAATGTGCGAGGTGAGTAAGGACGGCACAAGTGGAGTGCAAGCGAAGTTCCAGCGAGCATTGGTTGTACTGCAGCATGAAAAAAGCAGAGAATGGAAGCGATGTGAAAAGGTGGCAGCAAAGAAGAAGACAAAGGCGGTGCATTTGGTGGCCACCACACTTGAGTTTGACCTTGACAAGATTGGCACAATGTCATCGCGCATCCTCAAGGATCAGCTGGCCGTTTATCGGGATGTGTTGAAGGACCCTGTCCTATCAAAAAGGTGATGGAAGGACATGACCACAGTTGCAGTCCACCAGAACCTGGTTTTGGACACCCGAATACAGGCAATTGCACGGGAGTACCACTTTTGATCAGTTGCATGGCTGCGCTTCTCATTCATTACAGGGACTTTGCAAAGGACTCTTCACCCTCTAATGACTCCCTATCAACAGCCGAGATGGTCATGGATGAGTATGGTTATTCTGGCGACGAAGATGCTGATTGGGAGGACGTGGACAACTAACTTACATTCTTCAAGCTAATTTGTAATTTTACGGTTGGGGTAACTAGATATTGATGTGAAAAATATTTCTTCCTACCAAAACTAATGCATATGGTGTCTGTGGAAGTTGGTATACCCAAGAACATGGAAAATTGAGAATTGATAGAGAACAAACAATGACAAAGCTGTCGCTCCGATCAACGGCGGTGCCCGTCCTCAATACTATAGGCTTGGATGACTTTGACCTGAAGCTTTTACAATGTCCTGACCATCCCTCCTTTGAAGTTGCTTCTGAGGATATTGCTCCCCATTCATATGATGAGCCGCACAAAGATGCTATGGATATTGATGCCAGTCCTCTTCCAGAAAGAATAGCACTCGTTCAGACTGGCAAATTGTGATGAGTGCTGATTGTTATCACCACTTCTCTTTGACACTGCCATCTGCCTCTGAATCCCACTCTTTGCATGCCTTCAAATGTGAGTGGTCATTGACTGAGTATCTGGTTCGCTAGGCTACATATGCTTAGCACAGGACAGGGTCTTTCAAGGTTAATGCCTTGAAAACGAACCCAAAGACAAAAATTAAGAAAATTGAGACAAAGTGAGATCCATATGAAGGCATCATTTCACCTATTGGTTACAGAGTGAATTTCACTGACAGAGACCCTGTTATGGGAGGACCTACTCTTGTCAAGGTGGAGCTCACTGGCCCTAACCTGAGGTACAACGACCCAGTGGAGATTTCAGACACTGAGGAGATGCAAAGTGTGTGTCTGTGCCAAGATAATTGAGCTGTCTGCTACATAATGCCTAGTTTCTTTATCTCAAACTCAGCGCCTGCACGTGCCCTTCTATTTTCTATGGCAAACCCAACAAGTACAAATGACTGACTTGATCCCCAGGAGGGTGGTGTTAAGGGTTGAACTTGGGAAAAGAGATGAGAATTATGACAATTTCAAATGTCAGTAGTATTTGGTAGATTGGGAAAAGCGATTTGAACCAGCCAAGATAGGTGAGTTTCATTATACTGTTATATACCAAGCCAGGGGGATAAGGATGTTACTAGATAGTAAGACAAAAGGAAAGCATATGGTTAGGAACTGCAAAGGTGGTTAAATAGAAAACACTCAGTAATCCTTCATTGTGTAAAAACCTGTTGAGTATGGAGAGGCCAGTAAGGGCTAGTAACTGCTGGTAAGCCGGCGGCCAGTAATGACCAGTCAGAATGCTGGTCAAGGTCAAAGTGACCAGGATGTAACATGCACAATGTAAGAAAACCAGACATAATGGGTGGTAATACAAACATAGTTGAAGATGCAATTGACTGCCTCCCCACTGTTGGAGACTGACACCAGAAGTTGGATGGCACAGAGGTGCGTTAAGTCCAAAGACAAGAAAGATTGATTTGGTGATGTGACATAACATGTAACAAACTAATCTAAGTGGGTCTTGGCTCAAGCTCCAACACCTGCACATTTAGTCCCTGAAGGCCCAGTGTCTGCCTTCAGCGGCCTAAAATCCTACTTAGGACTTGTAGATGGAGGGAGAGAGACATTTCCAACAACCAGGACATACACTTACCATGATACGCATCATAGATTTGAACCTCATATTCTTGCCATGCCTTGTTTACCACTATTTATACTAACTAGGATTAACTAGGATTAACTACAGAATGCTACAGAATACTATGGAATGGCTGAAACAGCGCTGTGCCACTGCTGCAGCCTGTGCCACAACCATACCACAAGCCTGCGGCTGCATGGTGCTCTGCAAATTCAGGACTTTGGCGCCAGGAGCTGACACAAACCCTTACACCATCAGCTCAGCGGGCCTAGAAATTGGCTGTTTTAGAAGCCAGTTCAAACATGGTGAGTGGCCTCATTCAATCCCAACAGGAGGGAGGTATCAGAATACAGCAATATGGTAACCAAAGGTTCACAGGGCATCACCTGTTGCCTGTCATCTCAATTCACTGAACTAGGTGTTCAACTGGCAGCAATTGCAAGAAAATTCCCACATATTGTGGGCTGAAAGTTTTGACGTTTTTTTTTTTGCATATTTAGGCCCAAAGATTCTTTAAGTCACCACCACTTAGCACACGGAAATTAGCAAAATTTCAACCTACTTGAGGTTAGTTACAGAATGTAAAATTTCAGATTGGAAATCAGTTCAGGTGAAAGCAGCATCAAAACTTCACAAATCAACTGGGCTGAAATCTAACCTGAAATAAGGGGTTTTGTGATATGCTTTGAGCCCAAAGACTTGGAACATTTTGGCTCGTGTTCCAGCAGCCACAAAATATGCCTCTCAATGCACAATATCAGTGGCATCAGAGCTGCCACCAATATGTCCAATTTTGGGGGAAATTTGGACTTCCATATTGTTTAAGCCAAAACTTCAAGTTTCAGGTGTGCCAAAATGCTTCAGCATTGCTATATGTTCAGGCAAACTAAAACACGAACTTTTGGGTTGCATTGCAGCAATTCTGGTGCCACTGATATTGCATGTTCTGAGGCATATTTTGTAACTGCTTGAATGCCAGCCAAAAGGTTCTGAGTTGTCAGGCTCAAAATGTATCACAAAACCCCCATTTCAGGTTAGATTTTGGCTCAGTTTATTTGTGAAGTTTCAGTGTTGATTTCACGTGAAAGAATGGGATATGGGAAGTCCGGGGATCAGTACAGCGGATGGTATGGCGGCAAGTACGGCGGCAGATCAGCATTTGATCTCAGCCAAGCACGTTATTAGTAATCACATCACTGTATTTGAATATTCGCCTGGTGCCTTCTGCAACTTAACTTACCATGAAAACAGATGCCTGCGCAATGCCAACACCAATAGCCAAGCCTAGGGATGCATCATTGTTATTGGAAGAAAAAATATGCATAATTAACTTACAACATGTCACTGGCGGCCCCCTCACACTGCAATGTTACCTAGCACCTGTTGATCATTGTAACGTGGGTATATATTCTTGTGTATTCCAGCTTGTTTCCCCGTCACGCCGCCTGCTCAGCTGGTGGCCGTCGTTGATGCTGATTGACAGTAAGAAATTCAAGAGAATAAAATAAAATTGAATAAGGGCAATGTGTTGCAGAGTTGGAAGCTGGACACTCACCAGCTAAAGTGCGGCCACCAGCAAGGAACACCACGGTGGGAGAGGACAAGAGCAGTGTCTGATGCAAATTTGCTGACATGCTGGATTGGATTACAAAATCTCATGGCGATCGCCGTACCAATCGCCGTACTGATCGCCGTACTGATTGCCATGCTCTCAAAAAAAAAATCTCATTTCCCGTTTGTTCTCGATTTCACCTGAACCAATTCCTAATCCAAAATTCTACATTCCATATTAACCCTGAGTAGGTCAAAATTTCACTAATCTCCATGTGTGGGTCAAAATTGTTCAGTTTACACCCACTTGTCACCCATTGCCTGAATCTTTGGTCGTAATACTCCAGTGTGTGTGACAATGCAGATTTCACATCGGCTGGATAGGTCACACCTGAAGACCTTCATTCACAATGCCCTCTGGGCACCCATGGTACTGTGGAGTATGATTCATACCTGTAGAGTATCTCAAGATCCTGGACTCCTGTAACACCATACTGAGGGTGGATATGTTACATAGTGACCAGCATCCGAGGAATTATTCTCACCACAGCTATCAGAATGGGACCAAGTGAACTTACTGTGGTTAGGATGAGGCCCACAGCACTACTGACACGTGCTATGCTGGCAATGATGACTCAAGTGTTTAATGAGGCATGGTTTGACAGAAAATCAATACTGTACTATTTGGCTCAATTTCATAACAGCACGTGACTTTAATATTTACAAACACTCTCATTGTGTATACAAAGTTTCCCTCATTTCTGGGAATGCTTCTACTCACTGTTGACAGTGTGGCAATTGCTCTTTCCAAAAAACAGAGACTTTTTGCTATACTGCTTGGCATCTTATATGCATGCACAAACACACCGGATAAAGAAAAATATTGACCTAGGTAAATATGTAAGCCTACAGTAGAGAAATTAGAGGACAAATCAAAATTAGTAGATGGTTGATCTTTCCTTTGGTCCGAAATTTGAAACACAAAGAGCCACAATCAGCAGTACTCTCAAAATCCGGATATTTATTTATTATCTGTAAGTTATGAAGGACTCACAGTAAGGACTTGTTTCAGCTGCGCATCCAGTCCATAAGGAAACAAAGACTTTTGAGCAGACAAACCAAAAGTCTTTATTTCAACATACCCAAAGGTGTTGAATAAAGAAGCTCTGTCAGCAGAACTTTGACAGTGAATAAATATCTGGCTTTTGAAAGAGCACTGAATGCAGCTCTTTCCATTTCAAATTTCGGACCAAATGAAAGATCATCTATCTCCAAAATTTTATTCATCCTTTGATTTTTCTACTGTAGGCATACATATTTACCCAGGTTGATATTTTCCCTTATTCAGAGTGAAATTGACTGATTGCTGTTGCAAATTGAACACACACTGCCAGAAATATTCACAAACCAGCCGTCAAGAGCCATCCATTGAGCATTGCAACACAACTGCTTTACAAAAAAATAAATTACATTAAGCTGCATGGAACAAACAATAGGTCTTAAAAACATGGTGTGGTCTGCTTTTAGACAGGGCCTCACTCCCAGATAGGAAGTATGCTGCTGATGAGCAACAGAAATGGGATAGATTAATTATTTTAACTGGTTGCATTGTGTGTAATGATATCTCATTTGACATTCAAAATTATAGAAAGCCAGAGCACCATGCTCTGAAACAAATGATGTGATCAAGTTCAAACTGATGGCCGCTGTTATGCCGCTGACATGGTTGGGCCAAAACCCTCTCTTGCTATTGCAATTTAGCCCATTGTGGCCTCTCCTCACTTCTAGATCCCAAGAATCCCTCCAAAGTCATAAGGGCCTAAATGACTCTGATGCTGAGTTCATAACATGTAAGGCCTAGTTTAGAGTTACTACGGAGTCGAGTTCCAGCTCTGGAGCTGGAGCTAGAACTTGTTAGATATGATAGCCGATACAATCTTGCTGATCAGAACTGATCTCTGTGTGACATTGACAACGTGTTAACGCCTCGTGTCATGTTGCGTTGCATCCTCGCCCTCTCTCTGTCCTGCAATGCCTCTGCTTGCCCATTGATGAGCAGCGAATGAACCCACACCTGGAAACACAATATTTTTTGCTTTTCATGTGTGCTACATTCCCAAATTATCATCTATAAAGGGCAGTACTGAGTTCCCGAAGTAGCTGGCCTGTGGCCAGCATCACTAGAGTAACGGGATGGTGTTCCAAGGGTAACCTTGGGCATCTCTGGCATGTGCTCGCTCTGGAAACTGTAGGAGACAGTGTAGCCCAACTAAACATAGGGGTTCCACACCAATTGCAACTGTTCCCAGCTCAGGGACAAGTGACTTGAGGTGTTGGGTGAATCTATTATATGTTGTTTTGACTCAGTTCGCATTTGCGTCAACTCAGGTGACATTGGGACTACCAGAATATGGTGTTCTGACTGTTCCCGAGGTTCGGAACTACTGGAACAGAGTTTGATGTGGGTTACCTTGTGATGTCCAGGTGATCAGTGACTCGAGAACCACGGGTTTCACCCTTCTGGGGTTAGTAAACCTTGTTTCTCAAGAACCCATTCTAGGACATCCTTCGAAGATGGGTATCTTTTGAAAGCTACAGCTCCAGGCTTTACAGTTCTGATGTGGTTGTTCGAAGGATACCTCTGAGATGCAAGGAACACCTCAAAGAGTACATGATTGATGCTGACTGAGACACTCATCATGCCATCATGTGCAAATCATTACAAAGGACGGTCGGAATATACCTGGAATGACTCAGTCAACCTCACCAACCAATTGGATTCATTATATTTTAGTTGCCAAGATGAATACACGGACTCTGGAGCAGCTAAAAGGATATTTTACTCATTTCTGTTATTGTCATAGTCATATCTCTGTTTGTATAAGTAGTTTCAGGTGTTCCTGTGAGCAACATGGAACCTTCCCCCGACTAGTAAGCCACGAGCTTGTGCCCAAGGGAATTCCTGTTGATCTTCAGGTCATCTACAAGCCTAGTTTGTAGTGAATCATGAATATCATTGGTTGTGAAGGAATCTTAAGTCGTCTCCTTAACCGGAACGCACAGAATGTCTGAGCATGGCTCTTGAATTGTATTGAATTGTATTGCTTCATATTGAATCATCTGGCCTTGGGTCTTGCTTTGTATCGCTTCATGGTCTCTGACCTTGCTTCATATTGAATCGCTGGCCTTGGGTCTTGAATTGTCTTGTATCATCATCTGGAATCTTTGGAACTGTTGGAATTGTCGCGGATCTTTGGGATACACATTAAAAGTTCTTCAGAACATCTGGAACTTGGGGAACCTTCATGTTTCTTGTGTTCTGACCACATCTTGGCTTAGCCACTTCGTGCTTTTGGGTGTTCGAAGCAGGTTATTCCTTAGGGATTACTTGTTTCGTGCATATCAAACACAACTGCTCACCCACAACTTCTTGAATATAAAACTTTCCCTTTCAACCTTTACAAGGCTCTGAACTAGGGACTGACACTTGTCAGGTGCCTTCAGGACGTACGGGACACCACTCTCACTGCTTCGCTTTGTTGTTTTGGGATAGATTTATCTGTTCTCAGGCTATACATTGGTTGTAGTGTTTAGTTTCGGTTGTTTTGAGTGTTTCCACCCCAGGTTCCAAGCTCACAAATCACCGTACTCGGGAGGAAACTATCCAATGGATTAGCGCGCTGACTGCCGCCATCGCCCAGTACATAATTCTGGGTGTAGTATTGTATATGGCGCCCCAGATCTACAAAACACCGATGCATACATCTGCTCTCTCGGGCCGCGCTTGGCTGAATGAGTTATTATGGGGGCATCCAGACTGTATTTATATTGCTCTTGGAATGCACCATCATGTTTTTCTGGCCCTGGTTTGCCGGGTTCGGCTCATGGGATATATAGAGGCTCATAATGCTCAGATTGAGCTTGATGAGTCCCTGGCCATTTTTCTCTATATTTGCGTCACCAGGCTTGCTATCGATCATGTTGTGGAACGTTTTCAGCATTCACATTCCACAATTTCTAAGTCAGTATCAGCCAATTCACAAGGACACATGCTCACTAACTGGACAGGCATTTTCGAAAGATGCTGGAGATTCTAGCTAGCCACGAGTTCTATACAAAATATGTTCAGCTTCCATCTGTTGAGGACCCACCTCCAGAGGCCATTCGTCTCAATCCCAAGTGGTGGCCTTACTTCCAGAATGTACTCGGCGCACTTGACGGAACACACATCAATTGTTCTCCTAGTGCAGCCGAGCTTCATACAGCATGGAATCAAAAGGGTGGTGTGACACAAAATTGCCTTGCTGCAGTTGACTTCAATATGTGGTTCTTATTTTTTGTCAGTGGATGGGATGGGTGCGCAGCCGATGCCTCTATGTATGCTCATGCTCGGCTTGCTGGCTTTGCCATCCCACCTGGCAAATGCTATCTCACAGATGCGGGATTTGGTATTTGTGATGCCCTGCTTATTCCATTCCACAACACTCGCTATCACCTGGCTGAATGGGCACGAGCAGCTCAACGGTACTTGATCATTTCAGCTCTTATTATAACATAGACTGATATTTCATAGGCCCCAAAATTATAAGGAGTTGTACAACCTCCGCCATGCCTCTGCATGAAATGTGGTAGAGCGTATTTTCGGTGTAGTGAAGCACCGGTGGACCATCTTGACCTGCACACCACATTATCCCATGCGAGTGCAGTCAAAAATCCCATCAGCACTTGTTGTGCTACACAAGTTCATCCTCACGCATGATGAGGCTGACTTGGACCATTGGCTAGTTGATGATGATGTGCATGACAACTTACCAGGCATGTATCAAGACCAGGACATTGATTTTGGGCTGCTTGCAACAACACACATTGTTTCTAATGCAGAAAAGAAACAAGCAGAGGATGCACGAGATCGGTTAGCTCATGTGATGTGGAATGACTATCAGGAGTATCTGGAAGAGCAGATGGATTGTGACAACTATTACCATGACATTGAAGCTTTCAAACTAGACTAGTGGAATTTTTCTAGTAGAATTTTACCAAGGATTTCATGACCTTGTGCATTTGTCTCCACACTGAAGGCATCTGTAGCTTGGGGATCGCGTCCAAAGAGGTAACTCAGCATGGCCCGCTGATGCTCCGTAATGACAAACTTATCTGCATCCTCCTGTGCCAGCTGCTGTGCCTTCGCGATGACTTTCGTAGGCGAGGGGGCAGACAATTCCTTTGGTGCAATTCCGCACAGCGGCCCCGCAATGTCAGAGACTGATCCCACGAGCCCATGAAGTGCATTGGCTGCGGTTCTAGTCTTACTCCGCTTCCAAGGAATGTCAGCGTTATCAGAGCTGGAGCACTTCAATTTTTGTGCAGGGGCCGCAGTAGCTGCACCTGCAGCAGCTGGTGGAGCACGCCACGATGCTGGAGTTGATGGGGGCTGCAAGGACTGTGGAGTGGGAGCGGGCTGCGAGGACTGCGAGGACTGCTGTGATGATGGGAGCTGCGAGGATTGCAGAGTCAGCAGGGGTAACAGAGACTGTGCCAGTGGCTGCAAAGCCAACTGGGATGCAACAGCGTCATTGGGCTGTGTCCTGTAGACAGATTGGGACCAGTCACTGAAGGGCTGGGATTGTGACTCATCTCCCATGAAGCTGAAGTCGAATTCCTGTGCGGGATAGAGTGCAGAAGTGCTGTCAGAGTTTTGGGACTGTGTATCGGAATCTTGCAGCTGCGAGTCAGTCATCGGGAGCAAGACCGGGTTGAAGACGTTAAGGCCCTTCATGCGACTCAGGAGAATGTTGTGCATGGTGTAGTACAGCACCCAGTCCTGTGTCGCGAAAGGCTTGAAGATCTTGTCCACCTTCACGAGTTCTTTCCACTCGGCACGATTGGTCTCCGTGACACTGAAGCCTGTCGTGTCATCGTACATCCATCCTGACATGCCCGGGTATTGCTTCTGTTTGACAAGCATGAGAGCTTCAGTGATTAATTTTAGCTGAATGCACATAAGTGTCAGTGTGCGCTCTCAACAAGAATACATAACGTACCGTGCCCCACTGAGACTTTATGGACTGAGCAGTTTTGGGTCCACCCTTCTTTGGTGCACTGCGCAACGCCATATAAGTGGCAGCATCATTGAGTGCAGTCTTGTCCCAATTCCCGCCTTCTCCAATACAGCTTTTGATGCTGCGGAAGAAGTCCACAAGTGCCGGCTTGTCCTCCGGGTCTGTAAACCAGTCGGCATTCTCTGTTGCCAGCGTCATGGCTTAGAAAACGAGCAAGAGGCTGAGGACACGACATGGTGAGGCCAAAAGTGATGTTTTTTTGTCAGTGTCACATGGAGATCAGTTCCCGTCGGCGATATGTAACGGCTATCATATCTAACAAGTTCTAGCTCCAGCTCTGGAGCTGGAACTCGACTCTGTAGTAACTCTTAACACCCTCAAAGTACCTTGTTGTGCTTCCAATGTCTCAGGAGGTCTTTAATGAAGTCTCTCTTCAGGCACAAATGTCATCACACACCTACAAGTTTGACTGGGAAAGAATTCAAAGCAGAAGGATTTTTGTCTTCTACTGACTGAATTATGGTGAGTGTTCTGTGGTAGGGCAATTCATTTTTGCTACAATTGGCCATAAATGGAGATGGGGTGTCCCTGAACCTGATCTCATAATGCAGCCCAAGGCACAACTGTTGAACTGGGCCTCCAAACTACACTATTTAACCTACTTCTTGACCATGAGTTGTCAATGAAACAGTCAGATTTCCCTCTGTTTTCTGTTCATCTTGGCATGGTGCATGCATTTCTTTCTGATCATTTGGAATCCCTTCTCTGACAAGCACCTGGATTAGTGTGGTTAATAAGCTGGGGCTGCCGATTTTGGGCATCTTGGACATCTGAACCCAGTCAGTTGGGATGGGCATTTTCAACACTTCATATGTCTGAATGCCTTTCATCTGTTTTCATCGAATATAGCATTCTGATATAAATGTTCTAGGTACATTGTTGGTCAATATTTCTGCTCAATACTTTCCAAAATCTGGGAGAAAGCTGTCCCAAGACCTTTCCATTCTGTACATCAACTAACTATCAGGCAATTGATTTTCACATACTCAAATTTCAAGGGTAGATAATTGTCATAACAGTTACACTTGTGAGTTGACTACATTATGCTACTGCTTATCATTTTCTCAATCTCCTCTGAATGATGGCCAGGGTATGCATGGTACGCAGGGTGTGTGGATGATTGTCACCCAGAAGCTGTTTCTGTTTCTCTAGCACAATAACATTGAGTTCTTTTGCCTTCTGATGCTCTCCCAGGTCTGAGTATGTGCTAGCCAAATTACCCATGACAATCAGAGTGTGTGGATGATTGTCACCCAAAAGCTGTGTCCGTTTCTCTAGCACAATAATGTTAAGTTCTTTGGCTGTTTGATGCTCTCCCAAGCCTGAGTATGTGATGGCTAGATTGCCCATGGTACGTAGGGTGTCTGCATGGTTGTCACTCAGAAGCTGTTTCTGTTTCTCCAACACAATGACATTCAGTTCATTGGCCTTTTGATGCTCTCCCAGATCTGAGTATACACTGGCCAGATTAGCCATGGTACGCAGGGTGTGTAGATGATTGTCACCCAACATATTTTTCTGTTCCTCCAACACATGTAAATTAAGGTCTTTGGCCTTCTGATGCTCTCCTAGGTCTGAGTATGTGCTGGCCAGACTACCCATGGTACGCAGGGTGTCTGGGTGATTGTCACCCAGAAGTTGTCTCTGTGTCTCCAGCACAATAACCTTGAGTTCATTGGCCTTCTGATGTTCTCCCAAGTCCGAGTATACACTGGCCAGAGTACACATTGTACGCAGAGTATGTGGATGATTATCACCCAGAAGCTGTTTCTGGTTCTGTAGCACAATAATATTGAGTTCTTCAGCCTTACGATGATCTCCCAGGCATGAGTATGTGCAAGCCAGATTGCCCATGGTGATCAGGGTGTGTGGATGATGGTTTCCCAGAAGCTGTTTCCATTTCTCCAGCACAATGATATCGAGTTCCTTGGCTGTTCGATAGTCCCCTAGGCCTGAGTATGTCCTGGCCAAATTACCCATGGTAATCAGTGTGTCTGGATGATTGTCACCCAGAAGCTGATTCTGTTTCTTCAGCACTTCTTCCAGCAGCTTCTCAGTTTGTTTGTATTTTCTAGCTTCCAAAAATATCATTACATATTGATGCCAGAAAACCAGAGCTACTTCTGCATCCATCTGTACAGCCAATTCCACATGTGGAGATAATATCTGACTCGCCAATTGAATATCCTGCATTGGGCGTCCTGAAATAGCCATTCCAAGTATAGATCCCATGGTAGACATATATCTTTCTGGATTGCTAACTGTTGCTCGACTCCAAGCATGTACTAATGGATGAATAGAAAAGAGTTTCTTCTTTGCATCAAAGCTAATCAATGAATAGGCTTGGATCTCGTTGGTAACATGCAAAAACAGCAAAGAGTCCCATTCACCAGTTGGCCCCAGAAAATAGGAAAGGAACTCCAGAGGCTCCTGTAGTTCTTCTTTAGATGGACCATTGGTTGGAAATGTGTACTTGGATGCATGGCTGAAGATTTCCTCTGAAATCCCTTGATGATGAAGGAATGAGCAATGCTGCAGGAACATGGCAGCTGCTGCCCTTAGCCGGTTAAAGCTCATTTGCCATGTTGTGTACACTGTCCAGGCATAATGGTCATGAGACTGAGCAGGCTTTTCACTAAGTAGCTGTGCTTGATTCTTTGTATAAAGAGCCAGATAGCCGTCAAAATCTTGAGTTTTTGATATGAATGCACCAGCCTGAACAATTGCAAGAGGTAGATAGCGCAATACCTAAGGAAGCATTGAAAATTTGAATGAATTCTCACGCCCAAGTGTGCACTTACCTTTACAATTTTTATGGCAATTTGTTCAGTACCAACTGTGGCCTCTTGTGCAGCACTCTTGAATAACAATGCCACTGCAGCCTCCACTTCCATATCTGACACAAGAGAATGCAACCCAGCATAAACACACAGCCCAGGGTTTCGGGAGGTGATAATAATATTACCATGGTCGCACTGAGGAATGAATTCATTCAGGTTGATGCTTGGATCATCTGCATTGTCAAAGACAACAAGCCATTCTTCAACACTGCTGGTCAGCCATAGCAAGCCATCTTGTTGGGAATCCCCAGAATCTTTCACAACAGCTATATTCTTGAGACCTGTATCAATTGTCGCAATGGTGCTGGTGTCAATGAAAAAGACGTCTGAGAAGCTGGATCATTAAACTAGATCAACAAATGTTTCCAGGTTGGATGATCAAGCTCACCGAGATAATGACTCATTTATGAATTTCAGAGCAATCTGTGTCTTTCCGGCACCTCCAAGTCCATGTAGCACATAAATGAGTTGGATCCCTGTTTTAGATGCGAAAAAATGATGCATTTTATCAAGGATATCCCGTCTGCCACAAAAGATTCTTGAAGGAGGAGGACAATGGTTGGCAACTTGAGATACTTGTACCATCGCCGACCTGGCATGGAGATTATTCACGGTGAAGTGTTTGGTCCTGACGTTATAATGCTGATGGACAGTAGGACCCTGTCCAACCCCACCATGGCCACCAATCCCCTGTTCATAGCCCTCACCCCCCAGAACCTCCTACACCTCCTGGAAAAAGTGAGTAATCATCTTGAAATCCTGTCAGGCTTCCCTCATACCAGAGACATGGTTGTTAAGTGTTTGCGGGTCAGTACCTTGGCCAAGCATGGTCGTGTGGATTGTTGGAGATTACAAGCATGGATCTTGACAGAGTTGTATCAATCACTGCTGAAGTTTCCAAAAAAGCCCGGACTGACTTGTAGGAAGTTGTGACCTTGCAGCCAACACAGGGGAACAAGGATCGACATTGCGTCCCGAAGTATCGGTCATATATAAGGTAAAGCAAAGCTGCGATGCCACGGCTATCCAGAGCTGTCAAAGAGCGGCAAACAAAATGATAGCGCCGTTGTGTATTATCAACTCAGATATAGACAGGACGCGTGACATTGTCCCTAGTTTGAGCATTCCAAGGGGCTGCTCAGCCGCTTGGCGGCCTCGCATCCCCTTCATTGAATCCTGAGCAAGCGAATTTTCATGAGACCGATGAAGCACTGGCAGCGAGGAACGTGGATAAACGTGTTTGAGAACTTCATAGAAGGTTCGCTAAGGAGCGCCGCGGGAATGATATATTCAAAAGGGCGTTAAAAAATGCTTCGGAATGACACAGTAGCTTAATAAGGAGTGATATTTGTATTGCAATGTATCTTAAGTAGACGCCCTGGTTTCAATTGTACATGTCATAAGTTGTAATCTCCTGATTTATCATTATCTTCCCACTCACTTGGGTCTCTAAAACCGTGGAAGGACACACGTAGCTTAATAAGGAGCGACATTTGTATTACATTGCATCTTAAGTAGACGCCCTGGTTTCAATTGTACATGTCATGAGTTGTACTCTCCTGATTTATCATTTTCTTCCCATTCACTTAGGTCTCTAAAACCGCTATCTCCTTTACTTCCTTACTGCTGTGGGCTCCATTTCCGCGCCCAAAACCCCACTCAAAAGGGAAGTGGTCGTTGAATCACCAGGCTTGCGTTAGCGTTTCTTCCCGCTCTCTTCCCTCTCTGTCTTCAATAACCCTTTCCCCCTCTCTTCATACTCTCGTACGGAGTGATGTGTAGACCCACTGATTGCTAGGTCGAAGCAAGCTGATCCGCCTAAGCCTAGGGAGTCGTCACGGAGATCAACGCGCCTCAACTCCGGTTACTTCCTCGGCCCCAGCGCTCCTAAATTTCGTTAGACGCCGTTACTGAGATAGGTGCGTCTGGTCATATCAGATGGGTATCATCTAGCGCTAGCCGCGACAAACCCCCCGCGTAAGACTGCCCCGTTCCTCTTGCGCCGCCTTCCCGCTTCCTGGGCACTGTCCGTCCCGCTGCGTTGCAGCGCGGGTTAGACGTCGCGGCGATCCCAATGTATCCTCGCTTGTGTCGATCACATGTGTACTTTGAGTTGTGCATGCCTATATCACCAACTCAATCTAGGCAAAGGCGCCAAAAATTCCGTTAATACACGCAGTGTAATCCGTATAATAGTGGTGGGGGTGTTATAACAAACACAGCCGCGGCGCTTCGAGTTCGCACGTCCATTAGAGGCATGTCACGTCCCTGCCTGGACAAGCGGGCAACTAGAATTACCCGAGTCTAGGCAAAATTAGACGCCTCCACGGAGATAGGCGCGCCTAGCCCTCTGTGAGGCTGCGGAGTTCTTGGGTAAGAAGTCGCAACACATGTTGATCCAAGTCGGTGGGAGTTTTACTTAGATTGAGAACTTGAGTCGGTAAAGCTCCGTCGTTGACGAGAATACCTAACACAGGTGAGCTACTGGTATGTACGATATTTTACTCCCTCAAGGCACTGCAACGATCCGGTCCCTCTCCATTGTTCAATTCCACTGTCCTGACTCCACTCCAGCCGATAGATACAATGTACTCAGTAGAAGTGCCACATAGGCCCCAAGGGGCCTGCACGCACTATAATTGAATCAATAATAATAATGATAATAAATACCACCAAATATATACTGGGTCCCAATCACGCATAGACCGGATACTGGTAAAGAGAGACTTGTTCGAGCATACATTCGAATGGGATGTAAATCCAGTCGGAATAAAAACTGACCACCGACTTGTGTCCATGAAGATAACATCGGAGAAAGCGCCGACGATCGGGTGCGGCTGGTGGACGTGGCCGGCCCATATCACCAAAGATAATGCCAAGACAGGTCATCTCTTCCAAGAAAAATGAGCTTGCCTAGGAAAGATGCGATGTCTTCAAGTCGAGGGAAATTCTCGTCTGCGACGTCTTTTGCGTCTCGGCCAAGACGCCAAAGACGCCAAGACGAACTTTCAATTTTCCTGATGTTCGTGTACCTTGAGCTCCACAGACAATGCCTGGAGAGATATAACTCTCCCTGGTCCCCTTTGAAATATCCACAGGGCATCTACAATGTGTTATAGGACTTAGATGCTTCATCTGAAGGTCATGCAGTTTTTCGGTGCTTTAAAAACTACTTACTCTGGAGGGTTGGTACTTTTTTAGGGTCGAACGCATTCAAACCTGAACTGAACTTGAACGCGCGTTCAGGTTCGAGGTTCAGAGAGTTGCTGAATCGAACGCGAGGTTCAGGTTCGGCGTTTGGCCAGAAAGGCCCCAAACCTGAACCGAACCGAACTTTGCCACCACTAAGACTGTTTGCCTAGCAACCCCTGAGTCTCCACACTCTGTTGAGACGTGCCGAGGCGTCTTGGCACAGTATGGCTAACTACTCGGCTACACGGTCGACGCTAGACGCTGGTTAGCCGCCGCAGTCTAGGAGGGCTTCAACGCATTGACTATCTCCTTCCTAACCCAATTACTCATGGAGGCCCACGATGTCAGCCTCAATCGACCTGCTCAAACGTAGAGCCACAGACCAGGGGAGGTACAGAACACACCAGTTTTGTTTATGTTATCTGAATACAAGCATTTATACTTTCACTTCCTTGGACTTTCATCGCTCCCATCCTAACTTGCTTTGCAACCAAGACCCAATGGCTCAAGGCCAATTCTCGAATCCAAGTTCCACCGCTACATGCACCCACCAGTATCAGCACGCCAATAACAACACAAATTGAAATGCACGTACGCCACGGCGGCATGATAAAGCGCTTCTGCTTCCCCGCGGCCGCAAGCCCGTCGAGCGTTTCGATGTCCGCCGGCTGGAGCTTCGCAAGCGCCGCGAGCGGGCCGGCGATGTTGGCCGTGATGCGCGAAGGCGTCACTGATTTAGGGAGCGCAACAATACCCTTGGCGACTGAGCTGAAATGAGTGTGGGTGGGCAGCGCCGAATGGAGTCGACGTACTGAGGTAGCCGATGAGTACATCCGTGGGCTGGAGCGCGTATTTGGCGGCGATCTCAGTGACAGCTTCGTCCTTGAAGAGGGGCGAGCCGGTGGAACCGAGGGGGGGGAATATGCCTGCGGGTGGATGCCCTTGGATTTGAGGTAGGCGAGCAGCTTGTGCTGCGGGTTGTAAATGTGGAGTTCGAGCTAGGTGCTATCAGCGCTGGACCAGACGAAGATGATGGGGAAGGTGCGCGGTACCTGGTCGACGGCGGGGATGATCTCAGCGGTGGGAAGGATCTTCTCGAGGTTGAGCTCGGAGCAGTTGGACACGCCGATGGACCGGACTTTGCCTATTGGCCGGGATGAGCGGACATGCATTATCGAAGAAAAGGGCTTGTAGCGCACCTTTCTTGACGAGGGCCTCCATCTGCTTCCAGGTGTCTTTCAGGTCCCATGAATGGTCGACGTCGCGCGTGCCGTCGGGGAGGGTCGGGATGAGGGGGTGGTTTCCCTTGGGGTTCAAGGGCACGGGCCAGTGGATCAGGTAGACTGGCGGAAATTTGAGGGTTAGACCGCCAGCCGATCAGACGCAGACGCTGAACGCACGATCGAGGTAATTGGTCCCCAGGTTTGCCAGGGTCTGGTCAAGACACTCCTCGACGCGCGAGTGCCAGGTCCCCCATAATTTGCTAGTGATCTTCACGAAAGTCAGCCTCCCGCAATGAATTGTGGCCTCGCGGGATGCGCGTGACGCACAAAGATCTCGGAGCGTGGCACACCCGACGCTGCGATGCCCGCGCCAACGTCCTTCTCGTTCCCGTATCTGGCCCTCCAAGTCAGTCAACAGCCGCGCGATGAACAGCCCCCAACCTACCCAAAAGCGCAGTCGATGTGCCGTAAGCTCGTCTCTTTCAACGCATATTCCACGGCCTTGGTGACCTGCTCGGGCGGGGACTGCCAGGTTCCTGGGTGACCATCTCTGCGTTAACAGCGCATCTGGGTGGACCATTTCCACGCACCGAGGCCGAGAATGGGGATCTCGTGGCCACTGTTGAGTTTGACGGTGGGGATGGACATGGTGGTTTAGGCCAAGGTGTGAGGAGTATCGATGGGCGGAGTTTAAATAGTGCGCTAGGCGCGCACTCGGACCGGTTGTAACTATCTCATCCCTATCTCTCGTAAAACAAGGTGTTCTCTCACTTGGCTCTGGGAGAGAATACGGCTCAAAATCAAGTGGGAAAGATAATTTGGAATGTGATGAGATTAAGAGTACGCATAAGTTACACAAGCGTGATGAATCGAATGCAATGACGCCAGAAACTGAGGCTGAGGGAGCAGCACCGAGCTGCTTCGCAAGACCGCATTGAAATAGCTGCCTCACGGAAAAGGCAAGGCTGTGCTGATATTCATCGCCTGGTGATGAGCATGGGACCACTCAAGCGCCAGGACCCAGATTAGCGACGGGCGCCAATCTTTCGATGGGCGCCTTTAAAAGCGCCTGCGCTGCCGCTGCTGCATGTCGCGCCTTTTCCGATACATAAACGCCGTGAGAATCGGAGAAACGAAAATAAATAAGCGCCACGCTGAATGGCATTCCCTCCGTTATCATTCGTCCATCGGCGATAGGAAAAGGCGCGGCGACCCTTGTTTCAAAAGTGCCCGTTACAGCCTGTCACCCTTATTCGGGTGTGTGAACACCGCGAACATCGGAGAAACGAAAATAAACAAGCGCCACGCTGAATGGCATTCATTCCTCTTCCTCTGAGCACTCGCACTCCATCTCCTCGGCAAAATGCAGTGGCAAAAAATCAAAGCGCGCCGAATCCTTCAGCCGTACCCGAGCTGTTCCATTATGGTACATATACTGTAAAAAAATAAAAGAAACACGTCTTGCTAAGATAGGCCGCATCCATGCGCATTAAGCTCACACAGCCACCGATGGTTAAGTGGTTGCCACACAAAAAAATCTGTTCTGTAAATCTCTTCGAATGTAGTCTGGGATGGCCCTCCCAAATTTCTAGACCAATCAGCATAATTTTGAAGGAGGAGAGGGATGTTTGGTGCCGAACTGCACTATCAAATCAGTTCGGTGAATGACTTTTGAGTCAAATCTTAGTGTTTGAGGACATTTTGAAGTCTTGAGAGCATAATAATGAGTTTTAAAACATATCACAATGATATACATGCTACAGCTGATATACAACGCACTACGGGTAACCATGTTGTGGACCACGCGAGTATAATAAACCCCCCCCCCGGGTAACATGACGGAACTTGAAAGCTAAAGAATACACAGATGAGGGGAACCAATTGCCTTAGAACATCTCAATAAAATACAGAAAGTGTTGAGAATGAGCTACAGTTCCTCATTATTGCTTAACTACCGCTTTCTGGTCTGATTTGACGCAAAAGTTCTTCACCGAACTGGATTTATAGTGTAGTTCAGCACCAAAAAGCCCTCTAGTCCTTCAATATTACGCTGATTGAGCTGAACATTTGAGAGGGCCATGCTACACTACATTAGAAGAGATTTACAGAGCAAAATCTTTTATTTTGCATTCATTGAGTAGATATTAATTTTTTTGTACGGGGACCACTTAGCCATCAGTGGCTGTGTGAGCTTGATGCCCATGGATGCGGCCTATCTTACAATTCTGTGAAATAAGGCACAACTTAATGGTTTTGTCATGGAAACAGCACAACTTCACCACCTGTCTTGGAAAAAGCACACATCACAACATTCAAAAAAAAACAGACACAAGGTATGAACCTTCGTGACATATATCAACATACAGCAAATGGCATTATGATTGATCAGACGGCATCTGTGTGCCCCCAACAGCGCTCCTTGATTTGGATAGTGGGAAGTCCTCTTTCAAACTCAGCTATTATCTGAGACTGGTTACCGGGCCACCTTACCATTTTTGTGCTCAAGCCCATGCAGAGAGTCAGATGGATGTGGCTGAATTGGCTCAGAAGACATCGGCCAGAAGTATAGGGAAAGAACAAGAAAAAAAATCCAACACACAAAATATAATTTAGACTGCAACAAGACAAACATTGGTGTTTTCCTTATCCTCAGTTTGATCACTGGCTTCAATGGAAACTCCTCCAATGATGTGGCAGGCACATCCACGCTGTGGAGTTCTAATCATGCTTTCTGGTGTATACCAGACTGATCTTGTTCAACAGCAGCCAGTTGAGAATCAATCTGAGCAAGATCATTTGTTTGCAAGGACCGTTTAAATAGGGGGCAGGCCTGTTTCCAAAGTGCAACTGCCTCCAGCAAATCTCCTCTTCCTTTTGAGATGTCTCCCAGGGAAAGCATGCACTGAGCTTGACTGCGATGGCCATCCATAAATATAAATCCTTCCAAGGCAACAGTGAAAAGGCTGTGTGCTGTGGTCTGATCTCCTTGGGTAAGAAACACATCTCCCAGGAATTGGAGTGCCTTGTGGACTGCAAGATTGTTCTGTACTTTTTTTGCATATCCTAGATATACCACTGTCCATCTAGCTGCCCAATGAAAATCACTGATGGGCCACTTTCCAACATTAGCAACTCTCTCCAGGCTATAAAGTACAGCTTGACTGTGATTTTTCCAGGCCAACTTCAAATGCTGCTGGAATAGGGCCTTTGCAGGGATGGTATCACTTTCTCCGAGATTCAGGTCTGCTAGAATCATCTCACACATATTTAATGGTCTTGATAGTTGCATAGTATTGAATATCTTCATAGCTTTGTCCAGGTTCTTATGTACATCCTGCTTACTTGCACCAGTAACAATATTGATCTCAGCAAGATTGAGAAGGCCAAAACCATAGAGACGAATATCTTGATCAGCAGAATTGCTCAGAAGGATTTAAGTGTGAATGCTGCGAGCCTCATCATATTCAGATTTCAGCAGATAGACTTCTGCCTCTTCAGCCATGATGTTGTGATCCAAAATACCACCAGTCATGCCACAAATATTCAACAGTTTCCTTGCTCTGTAACATAGAGAGATGCTAGTTTTATAGTGGCTGAGCATGGTGCAGCAGGAAGCCTCCATCTTTAATGCCAATGCTTCAGTGAATAAATCTCCAGCCAACTGGGAAAGTCTTTGTGCCTCAAGAGCTGACATCCTCGCTGCCAGATAATGCCCAATATTATACTTTACATTAGCAATACGGTGCAATGTAACAGCTTGTTCCATATTATTTTCACAGGATCTTGACAGCATCAGTGCCCTCTCAAGGAACTGCATGGCTGCAGATATGTTCCCCTCATAAAGTATGGAGTAATGTCCAGCTATACGATAGAATTTGGCCATAATCAATTGTATCAGAACACCATCATCAAGAACTATACAACTCACCCTCAAGAAGAGGATCCTTCAAGTGACAAAAGTGGTCTCTAGCTTTTGCAATCAATTGTGATTGTTCAGGGTTCACAACAGGATGGTGCCAGTTTGAGTGGATCACCCCTAGGATGAACCGTACTTCTAGTCTGGCATCACAAATTGAAGAAAGAAAAACAGGAATATTGTTCATCAATAAATGACATGCATAACCAGTGAGTTGGCAAAAAGAATCAAGAGAAATTATGCAGTCTATTGTATCAGCAAGATTTGGGTTATCCAGATGCAAGCCTCGTAGCAGTACTTGGTGCAGGTTTCCCAGATTTGAAGTTATCTGATTCACCCTTCCAACTGCATGGTGAGTTCCGAGATGTTTTCTAAATAGATCTAAAAGTTGATAGAAGTGCTTTTGTAGTTGATAGATCAGAGGTTGTGAGGCTGGATAGAAACACTGCATATACTCCCGAATGGGCACCAATGACTTCAGCCTTTTCTTGTCATCAATATATGCCAAGGAGGTACCAACCAAAGTGGCTCTGCATCCAAGAACATTTTGAATTGGAAGCCTATTCTGTGAACCATTAGCTGACAGGAAAATCTAATCGATTGGTCAGAAATTGTCAAGCATAGATGAGGATACAATTGTACAGAGGATGAGTGGTCTGAAATTGTTCCATCAGAAAGTGTTGAAATCAATTCAAGCAATTCCTTGTGCATCCTCTCTGAATTTCTTTCTCGGAGATGTTGCCAAACAGGGTGGTCCCATTGTCAATCTGGATCAGATTTAGGTCCTCCAGGCGCATGGTAGATATAACACAATTACAGCTGTTTGCGAAATTGATGACAATCAGCTAAAAAAAAAAAAAAAAAAAAAAAAACATTTGATACCGCCGTGTTCCAGTGCCATTTTTGTTCCTCTGAACCTTTTCTCGAGCTTTTTGAGGGTACAGGAGTCGTTCTTAGCCATCAATCTATCATTCAGTGAGCTTGAATGGCGGTAAATCACTCACTTCAACTTTCGCAGTTGTGTGATGAAAGCCTGAAAGCTAGCTAACACCAACAGACAATTCAACATTCGATATTCAACTGCAATCGGCAGCGCTTACTGGGCGCTTTCTTGGGCGCTTCTCAGGTGCTTCTTGGGCGTCTAATGCCCACTAACTTTAGGTAGTGGGTCCTATGGTGCGATCGGCTATTTTTTTGGCTGTAAATTACATTGTTTGGTCTTATTAGGGCATATCGGAGGTCACAAGTTCGATTCTCGCAGGTCGCCCATTTCAAAAATGAGCTCTGGGATCCTAATTTCGCTGCGGTCTACCTCCTCAATGATGTGAAAAGAGGTCTTTCACTGGAGAGAAGTTAGTTTCATGCAACTTCAATGCAAAAAACCATAACCTTTTCTCGACACTGATTCAATTTTTTTCATAAGTCAATGTTCAACCTATCTTGAATCTGCAATGCCTTTGCATATCTGTCTTGTGTCTCTGGTAGATTTTCTTGAGTCTATTCCACCATGGCATCATGTTTCTCTACTCATGCAATGAACCCCGACACAGTCGTGGTTCCCAAGCCCAATGCAAGCTGGTCGACGTGTCGACCGAGCGAGAATTGGGCGCAATTGAAAATTTCCATTACAAGGTGGTAGAAAATGCATGTTAGGATAATATGCTATTAGTTAGTGGGCTCTGCCGCAAAGCGCGCTACAAGTGTTATGTAGACAGCTGTCTAGGCGTGGGTCTAGGCCACAAAACAGACACAAACGCACTCGTGTTCTTGCTCGCTTCCACGTCCATCGCATTTTTTGCTCTTTGCTTTTATTCTCTGTGATGGCAGAACGTCGCACATCCACGAGGACTCCTAAACCTAGTGCACGCGCTCTGAATGCCGCAGATTCCATATCTCCAAGCCCGTCCCCAAAGAAAAAGATCGGCACACAGACGTCCGAGTCGTCCGATACAATCATTATCAATGCTACCCCACCTCCATCTAAGCCTCGACGTCGTGCCCCCCCGCCAATCCTCCTCTGCAAAGTCCACAACTTCTGAGCCTGAATTTGGCAACGAGAACGACGGCAACAGATCGAATGACGGCAACAGATCGAATGACGGCGATGGATTGAATGACGGCAATGGATCGAATGACGGCGAGAAAACCGATGATGACTTCGATGAAAAGAAGGCATTGGAAGGCGCAAATGAGGAGGGGAGCGAGGATTCTGTGAGCGAGGAGGAAAGACCCGCTAAACGTCAGAAGAAAGCTAAAACTGGTTCGGTTTCTTCATTCTGCTCTTCATCCGAGCATGGAACTAACAGAGGACGACAAAGCCGTGTCTGAGCCCGTCAAGATCACGGTCAACATCTCCCTGTTCTCGTCTAAAGAATTTGCGAAACCCGTGAAAAAGCGCACTGCGATCGGTTCGGCAATAATGACAATCCAAAGCAATGATTCCTATCGAAAGTTCGAACGTGTATTGCTCGCTAAGGTTTCTCGTTTGGCAAAGCTCGCCGTTCCCCCTGATGACGATGAAGTCCAAATCGAATTTCAAGTGCCCCGCCATGTCCCTAATTTTGTTGAGCTGTACGGCACCAATGACTTCGACACGATGATTTGCAATGCCATGAAGTGCAAGGACCCCAAGGTCAATATTGTTGTTGCTTTTATTGAAGTAAGTACATATCTTCGTCTCCCTCTGAGTCAATATACAACTCGCGCGTAAACAGGACAATTCCACTAAGAAGATTGAATCTGAGGAGGAAGCCCCGGCCAAAAAGAAGGTCAAGAAGTCGAAAGTGAGTTGTCAATTGGTCGAGAGCCTCAAGTCATTTACAATGACACAGGTTCCATCCGAAAATGACATTTCGCCAGCCAATGCCGACATCAATAACAAAATCGGTCAGCTTCGAGCAAGATATACTTGTAACGCAAACGATGGGAGCGACTATTGTTGGGTTTCAGGAGAGGATAAGGAGCATCTTCCTTTGACGAATACCCATTTTAAGATGTGGGCCGCTGGATGGGTAAGGAAGATTGTTCTTCAACATTTTCCATTACCGACGTCAAATTTTGCAGGCCAAAGGCTCGTGCGACAAAGATACGCCACCAAATCACCACATATTCCGCGGTAAAGGAAACGCAAACAACCTCGCTCCACCCACCTTGCTGCAACGGCGTATAGCCGCGAGCCAGCCGCCATTGAACGCACCGGTTATCAATAATCACTTTTCATTGCCTGATGGCTTCCTCGACATTATTCGAGGACAGCACACTGCACCTGCGGCTCCTGCAGCCCTGCCTCCCCCAGTTCTCTCCACTCATGACCATTCCATGCTGCTACCTCCTAACACTAAAGTTGGTGTGCCGACTTCCATTGCGAATTTTTGTCATGACTACGATCTCGACATTGGGATTTCCACTAAATTCTCTACCAATGGCTACAGGAACACCTCGGTTTTCTATCTTATAAAGATCACTGATCTCCAATCGATGCAGTTTCTTCCCGGTGAGATCGCCAAGTTGCGTGAGGCTGTTCGTCAATGGGCTTTGCTGATGTGATGAGTTGTAGAGATTTTTCTGTCTGCTCATGTAATTTCTTGATGTCTGAAATGAAAGTTGTTTTCTTGGGCATTGTTTTCGAGATATATCCATTCAAATCAAGTTTACAAGTACCCTGCATGCATAAAATATCCCTCTGCATTGGCCGGTGTGATAATCTCCATTGCGAGTTTCATGTTAAAGATGGCTGCCACACCGATTGATGCTGCAAAGATGTCGGAGTTTCACCGAATGAAAGCCTTGATTTTGGAGAACACTTCCTCTATTGGGTTGAAATCAGGGGAGTATAGGGGAAGAAATTCGATCCTAACACCTGAGTTCACAAGTCAGGAAGGGGAATTTCGCACTGAATCAAACAGGGACTTACCAAAACGTTCGGCTAACTCAAGGATTTCCTCGCCGTGATGAATGCGGGCATTATCCATCACAAGAACGGACAATGGGCCAGGGAATGGAGTGGTGAGGGGCATCTGAAGATCATCAGTTTCAAGATCAAAGTATACGGCGGCAAAATAACATGACTTGTGGTCCAAGTAAGGCACGCACCACTTCATATTCAATGAATTCCAAATAGTCCGCTCGCTTCATTGACCCTTCCACCACTGTATTGGCCATCATTCCATCTACCGTCAGCAGCCCTGTCGCCGTGAGCCGTGTTCCCCTGACAAACTTCTCCTTCTTCCGAGCACGATGACCCTTCTTCGCCCTTCCATATCCACGGCTGAGAGTCCGGTCATTCTTGGATGTTTCGTCCAAAAACCCAAGATATTCAGCAGGATACTCGGAGATTCGCCGGAGGTAGTCGTTCCGGACATTCTCGTTGCGCTCCGCCGCAATTTTCTTGAGTTTCTTACGTGACATGCCCATACGCTCTAACTCACGGAAGATGGTGGTGAAGTGCACGGAGATGAAACGGTTATGTTTCAAGAGCGTCAGAAGCTCATCAAGGAACCAGTCGGGTCGTAATTTGACAAGGTTCATGATGTAGTCAAGGTCGTCTCGATGGAGAATTCGACGGCGGCCGCGAATGTGACTTTTAGGCTTTTCCACCCAACCTGTCTCTCGCCAAAGTTTCCGTGTACGCCAGAATGTCGACTCAGAGAATCCGCAAATCTCGAGGATATCTTTCAGAGGCAGAATGTCGCGCTCAAATAGGTTCATCACGGCCAGCTTGACCTGGTACTGAACAACACGTCCAGGCATGATTGCAATGGGAAGAATGAGAATGCAAGTGGATGTTGAGAGAGAGGTGGATGACAGAGGAAAGAGCAAAAAATGCGATGGATGTGGAAGCGAGCAAGAACGCGAGCACGTTTGTGTCTGTTTTGTGGCCTAGACCCACGCCTAGACAGCTGTCTACATTAGACGCCCGAGAAGCACCTGAGAAGCGCCCAAGAAAGCGCCCAGTAAGCGCTGCCGATTGCAGTTGAATATCGAATGTTGAATTGTCTGTTGGTGTTAGCTAGCTTTCAGGCTTTCATCACACAACTGCGAAAGTTGAAGTGAGTGATTTACCGCCATTCAAGCTCACTGAATGATAGATTGGTGGCTAAGAACGACTCCTGTACCCTCAAAAAGCTCGAGAAAAGGTTCAGAGGAACAAAAATGGCACTGGAACATGGTGGTATCAAATGTTTTTTTTTTTTTTTTTTTTTTTTTAGCTGACTGTCATCAATTTCGCAAACAGCTGTAACCTTCAGCTCTTCAGCATCTTGTTTCAATCCTACATGACATTCCTTGAGAAGCCTGGTTATCTCACTTTGGCGAAAGAAGTGCTTGATTTTGTTTCCATCATGCTGGACCTCAACAAAGGTATGGATCTTGTGAAGTGTTCTAAATAAATCATTATTTTTACTTTTAATCTAAATAAATGGATTAGAGTTACTCTGTGAACTTTCCAACATGATCCAACATTGCAGAAGCAAGGCTCCCTGGTGTTTCTGATTTCATGTGGAGATCAATAACAGCATAGAGCAGTTCATGGACATTTTCCATGAGCTTGATGCATTCATCTTTATTCTTCTTCACATCCTGCCATCATAGGTCAAATTAGTAAGAGCACAAAGATAAATTTATCCACCTGCACTACAATTCTAACACCAAATACTCTCATGAGTGTGGGTATTCTGCTACTCTTTCTCACAGGTATACCTATATGCATCTTTGTAGGCCAAATATGGAATACTTGAGCTCTGTCCATCTGCTTGTTTGGTGGTTCCAAGTAATTCTGTTTACATAATTCTCGTTCTTGATCATTCAGAGCAAAGATCTGGAAGTCTTGCATTTTACTTGTCTTTTCTAAATTGCGTGATGTTTTTATGCCATAAGAGCCATTAGAAACTTGAAGAACCATTAGATTTTTTGTAATCCCTTTACAAAGCACCAGAGGTGTGGCAGCACTGATGTGGCAGTTATTTCCCCCTTGCAATGGTTCCATCCCTTCAAGTTGCCATTTTTTATTTTTTATTTTTATTTTTGTTTCTTTCTCCAGGTGCCCTACAGTTCTGGCAAGTGCAATGATGGAGGGGTCTCCTATCTCTGTTACCATAGGATCTAATAACCTGTCAGAGAGGTGTGGAGAGCTCAGTACATGCTTTGAAGATGGCTACCAACCAAGTCAGCAGGTCAGTATGATGTCCTTTGGGGCTTTTAAATCTGACCCAGGCTTAAAACTGTGAGCAAATTAAACTTGTCCACCATATTATAGGATGCCAGATATGTGCTAAACCAAGCCTAAATTACCAAGGTTTGTTTAGACATGTTTTGAAACCAGTGCACCAGGCTTGTGCATTGCCACACAGTCACAGTCATCCAAGGCTTCCATTCTACCACCAACTGGGACCTCTCTGTACCCAGGGAATACTCATTGGATCCAATAGCATGTGCACCGCCAGCAGATCACGTGCATTGGGATGATGGCCCACCAAGTTGACCAGAGCAATGCTGGATAATATGCCCAAAGTGATTATGATACTTGCTGGTCTGGGGAAACAGTGCATGATGCTTGCTTTTGGTCTGGGAATTGGTATTGAGCAGGATGATGATGCAGATCCAAGGAATAGTTAGCAAAGAGTACAAATGTAAATCATGTGAAAATCCAGGTTAAAACCATCACAATAAACATATTCTCATTGGAAGGCACAATATGATTGGATTTCCACTTCTCTGTATGTTCTTCTTTCTCAAAGTTGAAATTGTGAAACATTGTTTCATGAACTGATAAGGACATGAGAGGCAATCTCTTGCTAATGGAACTTCAAAGCTATGCCCCATAGCACTTTATTGGGATGCATAAATGCTATCACAGGAGCAGTGGTTGTGGCAGCAAAAAAGAGAGAAATCCACAGGACATGCATTTTTCATCTCTGCATGGTGTAGGTTGTGCCCTTGACTGTGGGGCATAGCTGGAGTCACAGTTGTCAGGTTTGATGAAGAAATTATGGATGAACCTCCCTTACTAGCAATTTCCCGGTGGTGTCCATTCACCAAAGTTGCACATATATTAGTCAGACCTGAGGGACTGCAGAGAAGGATGAACCCTTGATCCATTTCTTGAGGAACCAAATCCACAGATGCTCTGCTATGAACTTCATCAAACATGTACTGCAATACTCTTCCACGTACACCAGGAAAAAATGACAAAAATAGTAGCCTGAATACCTATGGTAACTGTGTAAACAAGTGCTCAGCCAGTGCACAGGGCAATGGAGGGAAAGGGACACATGGGAGCGGCACATTGTGAGTGAGCCTGCATCCTGTCAAAGTGAGGGTACCTCAGATTCTAAACAGGTATGTATATGCACACGTGTCCTTCATGCCATTGACTTCATCCAGATTTAATCCATTGTGAAGCAGGAAACCCCTCATTCATCAGCAATTTACACCCAGTCCATAATTAGTGTTTGGCACGGGTATGGGTAAACCCACAGTGTGACAGTCATGGGTGTCACGGATCTGGGTACAGTAGTTCATTTTTTAAATACCATGGATACCGCGACCCATGAAAAATTGTACCCATAATACCGTGAAAGTCCAAAAAGTGACCAAGGCATGGATTGAACCCAATATCTTTACAAGATGTGAGAAACAACAGACAAGAGAATGTTACAAATACACTATGGATGCATTTTAAAGAACTGGAAAGTTTTGACCACTATACACTGGCTGAACATTTCAAGTTTTTCATTGAAAATTTTGGTGAAAAATGTTTTGAATTTTACAGCAATTTTTCAGTGAAAAATCAGGTGAAAAACTTGAAACATTTTTGTGAATTTTTTGAACCTTGTGAAAATTTTCTGAAAAAGTGGTGAAAATGTTTTGAAGTTCAAAAAATGTCATGAAAAAGTTTCAAGTTTTTCACCTGGTTTTTCACTGAAAAATTGCTGTAAAATTCAAAACATTTTTCACTAGAATTTTCACTGAAAAACTTAAGATGTTCAACCAGTGATAATATCAGGTCCACATGACCTCAGATCAAACCAGAGGCAAGGTTCTGATCCAGTGATTAAAACAACAGATTGGTTTAAACTCACTCCAGCATTGAATTTCACAAGGAAACTCATTTTTTCCAGCTCTTTTGTGTTAATCCTGCCTATCAGTATCTTGTTATTGGGTAAATTTAATGTGCTAACACAAATACCGTGGTTAAATACCATGGTAATTGATACCACGGGTTTTACATAAATACCGTGGTAAATTACCGTGAAACCTGTACCCATATGGAAATGGGTACGGTGTGACATGTGACAGGTACTGTGTGACAGCGTGACACCCACAGTAACACCTGTGCCTAACACTATCCATAATACATATATGTTCAAGCCGGTGAGATGGCACACCGCCAAGTATGCATCATCTAGCTATTTTTGCACTCACAAACACATATTATAAGAGTTGCAAGGTAGTTTCTAGTAGTACTATCAATAGTACTCTGGACTTCTGTTCAGTGATACAAAAGAGAATCAGAGTGAGTTCTGAGCTGCTGATTGCAGTGTATAGAACATGTCTAGTGTACCCCACAGGTGGTTGGTCTTACATGAAGAGGAGATAAAATACCATAAAAGCCCCAAGTCAGCATTCAGAGATTGTATCCCACAAAGGAGTACCAACGACTGCACAGAGGATGTTTGGGATATCAAACAAGTCTCAGTGGGTCGGAGGGGGAGCGGCTGGTGGGTTCCGCAGGCAGGTCATATTGGCCACAGGCACTTTAGCTAGATGGGACGTCAGGTCGTGAGGGCTAGGTAAACGCCCACAGGCCATGCCGAAGCAGCAGAAAGCAGTTACAGGGGAGAACTACATAGAGAAAGTACATGTGGGGAGACACGTTGTGTCCCTAGTGAGCAGAGACACATAGAGTGAAACAAGGGGATTTATTCTATTGGACTGGAGTTCAGAGTGGGATCATGGGCACAAGCCGACAAGGAACAGACCCGTGGGCTCCCTTTGACAAGAGCAGTATTATCCTAGAGGGCAGATTCAACTCCATGCCCAGAGATTCTAGGCCTGTGGTTGCAGACAGCAGCCTGCAGCACCTACCATATACCCAAACCAGGACATGAGAACCATGTGAAGTGATTCTCTTGGCCTGGGATGACACATCAGATACACATGGACGTGTTTTGTTTTCCTTTGTTTTCACTCTCTGTTTTTCACATGTAAATCTATATTCTAGTAGTATAAATAGGGCTCGAGGACCCTGCAGAAGGCCAGTACACCACAGCAGACATTGTTGCAGTTGTTCTCAGGCCAGCTCGCAAAGAGTAGTATCTACCTCTGTTTGTAGTGTGTCTATAAATTGAAGCTTGGTTGTTGGCTCTAGTTCAGTTCGAGTTAAGAAGTTAAGCTTCACGTTGTTGGCCCCACAGGTGGTCTTCACGTATAAAAGAGAGGTTTACCTACCTGAGTGGGCTTTTTGCTTTGCATCTGCTTCACTAGCTGCATCTGCAGTTGATATTGCCTGTGGTAACCAATAGGAAGAACAGTTTGGTCACCAGCAGGGTGCTTAAGCCTTGAAGTAGAGTGAAAGGTTCCTGTGGCAGGTTAAGCCAAGGTCTACAATGAGGATTGCTTGTTATGAGAGTAGTTGAAAGCCAGATCTGTGACCTCAATTAGAGGATTCACTGTTTAAACCCTGATGTCGACAAAACTATCTATTAGTCTTCCTCTTGTCTTGTATCCAACTCAAAAAACCACATATATTACTAGTTCATCGAGGCCGTGAGGCATTGTTCCGTACAAATCCTGCATAGTTGAGGTGCCACAGGCATTGTTGTCAGTCAGATTAGTGAAGATTTGTTATCACATTGAGTTTCAAAACCAGTAGTCACATACTATGACTCAGACCCGAACTCACCAAGGGAGTGCACTTGTTCTTTGGGAGTGATAGTAGTTGGTTGGGTGGTTGTTAGTTGTAGTGTTTGTTAGCATCTAACAATAGTTGCATTTCTAACTTATAGTTAAGTGCACCGTTTCATCTGGAGCCACTGCAAGGGTCCAGTTTTGAAATTGTGAAACAAACCTTTGTCAAAAGGCAAACAACAGGTCCAAAAGGACATTAGCAGTGTGAGTGCAGTTAGAAGCAGTAAACTGTAGCCTGATCAATTAGATATCATGTTTGAAAGATCGAATTCACCAAGCACAAGGGGAAGATCAGGTAGACACACACTTCTAGGAGAAATCCATTTGTTGGAGCATGCTTCAGAGGACACAACAGATAGATCCAGACGTTTGCTTATACCTGAACCAGTATACTTCTCACCTTTCACAAAGACCCAAAATACTAGTAACTCCAGCAGAGGACATTCTGCAGGAGGTACTACATTGCATCTAGACACTATAGATGTCAAGTCAGAAATAGAGGACAGACTACCATTTAACCGCAGCTTCCCATCACCTGTTTCAGACATCCCAGAAGATAATCTGGACGTGACTAAGGAGGGTGCTTCGAATTCGCCAGCCAGTCAGAACATAAATCCTGTTCCAGTAAACTCAAGACAGCAACCACCAGTGCAAAACATACCTGAACAAAACCCGGTCATACCACCAGTACAACCACTAGTAGTTCCAGTCGTTGCACAGCTGAACAAAATGCCAGCCTCTTTTGATGTGTCCAAGCTGCCGTCCAGCTTTGGCAAAAATGCCTTACAGTTTGACGGGAAACCAGACAACTTGGCTTGGTACATGAATGCTATAGAGGAGGTCATTTTGAACACAAATGCAACGACAGATGAGAAGAAGAAGTGGATTGTGATGAATGTCTGCAAACCATCTGTGAAGCATCAGTGGGAAGCTATGGAGACCACAGGCGCACTACACACATGGGAAGAATTCAAGGAAGAGATCAAGGATATGTATCCTGAATACCGCAAAGTGGAAAAGGGATCAGTCTCAAGACTAGAGAAGTCGAAAAAGCCAGTCAAAGTAAACAACTATAAGAGCCTTCAAGCCTGGATTAGACTTTACAAAGGCATGATTAAGCAGTTGATGGAACCAAAGCCTAGAATATCCAATCGTGAAGTGGCAAATGGGTTTCTGCACAGGCTGATGGAGAAACTTGCTGATAGGATTAAACAACACATGTTGCTTAGGCCGCCACTGTCCACTTGTGCCCATCACCTGCAACTTTCTCCTCGTCCTCAAACTTCCTGCTAATAATATCTGCAGCAACATTGTTGGTGCCTTTGACATGTTTTGCACCCATGATATTGTATCTGAGGACACCACTCCTCCGTCGCTCGTGCGTGACCTTGAACTTCGTGTTCATGAGCACATCCCGCAGTGCACTGCAGTCTGTCTCCAGAAGCACAGGCTGGCCCCATATGATATTGGAGAGCTTGCCCAGTCCAAATTTCACCACCGCAAACTCGAGCAGGTGGGGTGGATAGCGCTCCTCTGTAGTAGACGTTCACTTTGATGCATACATGATCAGGCATTGTCACATCACAACCTTCCCCCCCTGGTAACACCGTCTTCACTTCCTGCAGCAGTACTGCTGCAAACCTGCTCTTGCACCCGTCCAACACGACAATGAACAGGAATTCATGTACTGTCTCGTAGCGCAGAACTGGCTCTGACATGAGGACTTTCTTCAGTCACAAAAACACTCAGTCTGCTCCTTTGTCCACACTGGTGCCAACTCATAGCCATGCATGATCTGGCGGTAGACCCGCTTTGAAGCACCTGCAAGAACACCCATGGCCCCAAGTAAATTGCACAGGGGGCTTCTTGACACCCACATAATTCTTCACAAGGTCATAGAAGTACAAGGTCAATCCCAAGAATGAGTAGAGTTTTGCTGTGCTTGTAGGCTGTAGCCATTGCACAACAGTTGTCAGTTTCCACAAGTCCAGTGATACACCCTTGGGACAACCATCAAGCCTGTGAACACTGCCTTGGACTTGAACAGCTTCATCTTCCTCACAGACAGGGACAAATCCTCCTGCTGGATACACAGCTGATGGATAGTGGTAAAATGCACAGAGATGAATTGATTGTGGGAGAGGTTGAGAAGCTCATCAAGGAAGTAGTCAGGGTGGTGGCAAACCAGCTGCAAAAGATAGTTGAGGTCATCATAGTGTGGAAGCTGGTGCTGTCCCGGTGCACTTCCATGGCCGTATGACATCCCCCTGTTGTGCGCCAAAGACTGAGAATTCAATAGAATGTGCAACACAAAAACCTGACACAGTCCAAGATTTGCTTCAAGGTTAGAATGCTCTGTTCTTACAGAGTTATAGCAGCAATCTTGACAGAGTGGTGGATAGATCGGTTTCCCATTTTCAGTTCAGCTGTCTGGAGGGAAGGCAAGTGGGTATGAGATATCTGGAAATGACAGAGTAGCCCTACAGTGCACCTGAGACCAAGAGATTCCGTGAAAATCTGAGGGAGAATTGGATATGACAATTTGACGTGTCTTGTGCATGTGAAGAAATGGGTATGAAAGAGCGAGAAACTAGGGCACATAATTAGCACAGTTGGAATGGCGCTCAAAACTCTGTTTGAATGCACCCAGTTCCAGGTGGATTGGACAAGAAATGGGCGAGAAATGCAGCAGACAAGTTTACAGCCAACGTGTGCTAGAGCCGAGTTAGGTCGAAAAATAAACCATGCAGATAGGAAGTAAGACCATGCTAGGATGAAAGCCGCTCTAAAAGGCTGTCAAACACGCCTTCTCCCGAAGAATTCCGTCAAGAAATGAGCTTACAATGAGGGTAGGAAGAGAGCAAGTATTGTATTTATTCTTTATTTACAAAATGATCATGAGTGCCATTACAGGAGATCCTGAAAATAATGACAGTGATCATTTTTTTTTCTTCTTCTTCTCAAAAAGGAAATGCTCCCTGTTCTAAACTGTGGACCAGATCAGGCAAAAGACTGTGGGAAAGGTATTTTTCCTTTTTGGGAAGCACAAAAAAAAACTTTGATTAGTGCCATTATTTTCAGGAATCCCTGTAACTTTGCAAACAGCTGTAAATGATTCAAAGCAAACTTAAAACAACTTTTTAATATCATTCAATTTTTCTCCCACTTTACACATTGGAGATGGATTGTAAAGGATATTTGAAACACACCACCACATATTTTGAATCACCTGTGTGTTTTCTGTGGTCATATACACTGAAAATATTTTGAACGTCTTCTGGATGTCCTTTTACATTTGTGTCTCACATTCCCTTGTCATTAACCCTGAAGATACAGTAATTGCATTATGAAGAATAGTTGAAACACATCTTCTGCAGATTTTGAATAACTTTCAAATATAATCTGAATTTTCTGGCCAAGTCCATCAAACAAATATTTTGAATGTCTCCTTCATATTCTTTGCCCAGAAATCTGTAACATGTGGCTAAAGATATTTTGGAGACATTCATGAATTTTATAGAAGAAACTTTAAAGAGTTTCAGCATATTCAAGGTTATTGATAAAATATTTTGAATATGTCTTGAATGTTCAAACTTGAGAAAGGCAAAAGTTATTGTAAATATTTTCTGCGTATTTTTCCAATGTTCAGGCATGGGTTATTTGGTTATCCTCCTTGGGGTTCGAGCTCAGGTCATTCATTGTCCCCGAATTTTGTTCTTTTGATCCTTGCGTCTTAAATGGTGCCAAAAGAGTACTCCGTTCGATTCGGAGTCAGGTCATATCATCAGCATGCGTTCATTTTATTGCTGACAAGGGAAATGAGATGAACAAAAAAAGGTTTGAGTAAAGGATGCGGATGATAACAGGGCCTGTCGCACTGCTGATGCACCACAAATGAAAGTGTTGACTATTATCCTCTAGGAGGGAGTTCGTTCAGCTCGGGCTCAGGCCCTCCTCCACCGCAGTGACTTATTTTTTGGTCCATCCTCGGACCGCAAGACCCGATAGCGTTGGTGCGCGTCCTCCACAAATATGCCTGGGAATCCGTGGGAACCTCGTTCGATTCGGGCTCGGACCTGCCCTACATTTTTTTTTTTTTTGGTCTTCGCTTTCGATAGACGTCAACTAAAGGGTCATAACGAACTTATGGTGAAAAGTAAGCAATAAGACCTGATAGCCCACCACCAATTACGTCGTCGTTCTCGTGACGATGGGCGCAGTTTGTTTTTGGTTGCTGAAGCAATAAAATGAGTGCAAGTGGTATGGGAGGGAGAGCCTGGTTCCAAGATATCGTTCACCGATACAGCAGGATTCGAAAGGAAACCCAACGCCCAACTTCTAAACCAGATTTAGACGCAATACTATGGTAATACAGAGACATCCAAAGAACGAACGAGCAAAGGTTCTTAAAACCCAGCGAACAAACAACAAGAAAGCAAAGCGAAGTGTGGTGTGGTGTGGTGCGGGGCATATGCTCCCTCGATGCATCGAACCCATACCTCACACCGTCTCCAACTCTGCCTCTGCCTCCACCCCGACCCCCGAATCAATCACCCTCGGCGCCTCGCCCTCGCCCCCCCTCTCCGCCTTTCCACCCGTTACTGACCGCTCGATCTCCTCCCACTCGTCGATCGCCTCCGTTCCCTCGCCACCACCCATCACCTCGCCGTCGTCCTTCGCGAGACGCCCGAAGCGGATCGCGAGCCGCTGCCGCAGGACGACGACCCCGCGCGCGAGCACAAAGACGACGACGTCACCGACGCCGATGCCGATGATGTAGGCTGCGAGGAAGGCGTGCTGTTTGGTTGGGTCGAGGAAGGAGTACGCTAAGGAGGGTTAGCACAAATGAAAACAGCGGACGCGAGCGGAAGGGGGACGGGACGGGACGCACTGTAGAGGCCCTGCGTCGCCTGCGTTATGTACGCGACACCGATGTAGCCAGCGAGGATGAGGATGTGGAAGGGTAGCGTCAGCCAGGGCACGCGCGGCGCGTTAGTGAGGAACTCGAAGAGCGTGAACGCGCTGTTCATTGCATGGATGGAGATGTTCTCCCAACCTGGTGCACACGAAAAAGTCAGCGCCGTCTTCATCATGTGGGTCATAAAACAGGACTAAGTAGTTCAAAAGTTGGCCGCAGAAGCTCCGCCGCCGCTAATTGATCGACGCGTCAACTGCGCCGCTAATTGCTCAGGGTCCGCCCACGTCCAAGTGGGTTTACGCGATGGGAATTTTTTTGAAATGGACGCACTAGATTCGGTCGTGTCGAATGTCTCAGCTGAGGCCAGGAGGGCCAGGAGGGCCCAGTATACGACGGTTACGACGAAGTCTAAGAAGAAAAGTTGAGAAACGAGAGACAATAATATTGAGGGGAGGGTATTGGATCAGCAGACGAAAGACGGAGAAAAGAACGACACACGAAAGGTAGTGATAGTGGACTGAAGTAATACATGCAGCGCCTGCAGAGGTCTCGGCCACCGCCGGAGGGGATAGCGCCAATAACGCGTGTAAAAGAATGTCTGCACGGCGGCGGCCCAATTATACTTAGGTGATGAGCTCGATGTAGGAGAGCTCGGTGGAGTGGCTCAGAATCAATTGAAAAGATGAAAGCAATTTAGGAGTGATCCCGGCGGGAAGCCTTGATTTTCGCAGCTAGAAATCGATGCGTAGTGCAGACAGCGCCTGGTAAGAGTCGGGCGGACATTAGCCGAGCCCAGCGCGTCAGACACGGCTGAGTGTGTTCTACTATAAAGCACGCGCAAGGCGTTACAGCTGCAACAAGGAGGGAGGTTGAGGTTAGACGAAGCGGAATCAGAGCCTTAGAGCGGAGCAGCGATCGACGAAGAGAGAGAGAGGGACCAACCGGATCAAAAAAAAACACAGCCACCCTGATCTCTTCCTTTCCGCTTTCCACTCGCCAACTCTCGACCTAGTTTCACGCGTAGTTTTCCCTGCAGTGAGAGTTTTACCGGCAAATCGGAGATGCCATCGAGTCAAACTTGGCCACGACACCCAATTTTGCTGTCCTGATCTTCACGGAGGATTATATACGTCCTTCTTGCCTGGCGCATGGCGCGCTGCGTCAGCGCTGCTATCAAAACTGTCGTGTCTCCTCACCGCTCAGTCTGTTTTAGGAATGCCGTGCCTTGAAGTGTTCACTAAATGTGTTCTCACAACCTTGGAGGCTTCTCACGTCCCCGTGCACTTACGTAGGCACGCCCACACTCACCATCGCACCACCATGTCGAGCCCTGTCCCAGAATACATCGCCTCCAATCCATCGTCTTTCGTACCAACACATCCATTTGACAAGACCGCCGGGGCCGACGCTATCCTCCGATCTTCCGATGGTGCAGATTTCTACGTCCACCGCACGATCCTATCCCTCGTTTCGCCCGTCTTCGAGACCATGTTCAGCCTTCCCCAAGCGGAATCGAGCCCAGCTGTGCCCATAATTGACCTCCAGGAGGGGTCAGCTGCTCTTGACCGAGCCCTGCGGTTCTTCTATCCGGGCACATACCAAATGTCGAGACGCTGGATGAATTACGGGAGGTCATCGAGGTCCTGATGAAATACGATATGCAGTGCCAGATTCCGGTAGCGATACAACACCTCGAGAAACACTACTCGTCTCGGCCTCTTGCTGTATATGCTATTGCATCCAGGCATCAATGGAAGGACGTTGCGGTCGCAGCCGCGAGAGGATCTTTGAAACACCCACTTCGCGTGCTTCTCGAGGATTCCCCCCCTGAACTTGAGGGAGTCACAGCTGTGGCATATCACAATTTGCTTCAGTACCACTCTCGTTGCGGGGAAGCTGCACGTTTGACAACGACATCACTCAAGTGGTTCCTCTGGCCCGCTACCCTCGATAATTGCGGCTGCAGCAGGGTCTCGCCTGGGGTCATTTTCTTCGATAACGTGTACCACAACGTGCCTGTGTGGTTTTCTAGGTATCTCACGGACACGCGCGACGTCTTGACAATAAGTCCTGGGTCGAATATCTACGAAATTCGGCCATTCTACACAGCATTGGGGGAGGGGAAGTGCAACAGTTGTCGCCAATTCAACTTGATCAGTTTTGCTACTTCCCAGTTGCCGGCACAACTGAAGGCCGAGATCGACAAGGTTTGTGGAATACTTCGATTTCTTCCAGCGAAGAATCTGAGTCTGTTGCCAACTAGATCGAATTGAAGTTCTGATACTTCTGGTTGGGCGTGATGTAACTTTGCACATTTTCGAATTTTGTACTATATCGCTTTCCGATAGTCCATCTTGGATCATTGTCGGCCGAATTCGAGTGAATGGTGAGCGTGTTTGTCCTTCCTCACAATGGATCAGTTCCTATGGGTGTCTAGGAAATGGAACCAGTCTAGGAACCGCAAATCTTTATTGGATCTATTGCGGTGCTCGACAGCAGATGGATAGATGAGCGAATCGGACCCAGTGCCATGAAATACTGCTGCGCTAGCTCTTCGGCAGGACGCCATGAATCACCCTATCAACAGTGGAACGATAGAATATTTGCGGTCATCTCCCGCCGGCATCTCGCTGCATTAAATCCCAGACAGTGTTATTGAACTTCCTGCCAGATGCTGATCTTCACAGCCATTGACGGTCGGCAATGGTACACTTGGGGATTGTCTTCACCGCTCAACCAAACCCCTGTTTGCATCCAAGTCCCACCGCTGAATCACCGACCCGGAAATTATTGGCGCTGTCACTTGTAACCTATTCACAATCGAGACTAGGGCGCAGGGATTTGATACGTGGAAGAGTATTGCGGTACGTGTTTGATGAAGTCTATAGCGGAGCATCTGTGAATTTGGTTCCTCGAGGAAAGGAAAGGATCAAGGGTTTGTTCTTTACAACCCCTCGCATCCGACTGATATATAAGGGGTTGGACGCTACCGGGAAATCGCTGGTAAGTTTGAGGTTCATCCATAGTTTCTTCATCAAACCTGACAACTGCAACTATCGTAGTCTCTCACTTTTTTGCTGCCAAAGCCGACTCCTGTGATACCATTTCTGCGTCCCAATAAAGTGCGACGGGAAGTTCCGTTAGCAAGAGATCACCTTGCATGTCTGTATCAGTTCGTGAAACGACGTTTCACGATTTCAACTTCGAGAAGGAAGAAACACGTACAAAGAAGTGGAAATCCGACCGTACTGTGTCCTCTGATGGTAAATATGTTTATTACGACGGCTGTGGCCTGGACTTTCGCATGATTTCCGTTCGTACTCTTTGCTAACTATTCCTCGGATCTACATTACTACCATCCTGCTCAATACCGATTTCCAGACCCAACACAGTCCTCATGTGCTGTCCCCCAAACCAGCAAGTTTCATAACCACCTGAGGCATACTATCAAACATCGCTCTGGTCGACTTGGTGGGCCGCCATCCCAATGCATGCGCTCTGCTGGCAGTGCACTTGGTATTGGATCCAATGAGTATTCCCTGATCAACATCACATGAGTTAGATTCACAGATGTGCACTTCGACTCGACCGACCATTGGACCGATTTCCTCTGCAGTGAATGACGTGGGGGTCGGACTCGCTCCTTTCCCATGCTCGAACAGGACATGAGCAATGACGGCGCTGAGTTCGCGCAGCTCATAAACGCCATTCTCTGCGAAGTAAAGGCCCACACGACCATGGGCTGTCTCGGGATTGGCCATAATTGCGTTATACAGCAGCATGTACAGGTCCGCGACTATGTGACTGTCAAAAGATTGCTCGGCCAAAGAACGTGGAGCGCACGTTCATTTACTTCCACAGTGTTCCACACATTCCGGCCCTCGCCGACCATGCCGCCCTGACCGCGAGCGATTGAAGGAGGCACAAGAAGATTCAACATCCCATTCTGCCAATTCTGTATCCCGCGATCAACGAGCGGCCCCGCAGGAATGCCCCAGACGGGGGTGGTGAGAATGATATAGCTCTGGATATACCCTAGATTGGTTGTTATTCATATGTAAGGTACAACGGATCTGGGGAATGGATGTAGCTCGCCTTCGTCGTCTGCATGCAACAATTCGAGGTCGACTGGGCGGTTCAGTTGCGTGGGGGCGATTGTCGCCATCTGTGCCTCGTTGAGATCGTCCCAAGTGGGGGAATCTGGATGCGCGCCGTTCACAGGGTCAGCAACTGCGCCTACGGCAGGCGTATCAGATTCAATAGACGGTGTACTCAGAGAAATCTTCACCGGCACCGGACTTCCCGAATGTATGAATCTGACCCGGAGAAATAGAGTCGACAGTCAGCACATACCATATGAATGTAGCTGATGGGCCGTCCCGTGGATTCAAAACGGCTTTTGGCGCCCGCCAACATGGCCTTCATTGCAGGGACATCGTTGCTGTCTGCCTAAACAAGAGTGAGACGCTCGACACATCAGTCCACTAGAAACAATGGAAGAACACTTGCTATGGAGAATACAACGTCCGCATCCCTCGCAAGTGCTTGGAGCAGGTCCAGATTCGAATTATCACCAACTACGGGCAAGACGCCAAAGGCTTTGAGTTTTTTGGCCTTGTTAGCGTCTCTCACGAATGCAGTGATCTCGAGGTCGGTAGCGCGGGGGTGCTGGAGGAGCCACCAGAGGACCGTGCCGCCAATGTATCCTGGGCAAGTTTGAGTGAGGGTGCATATCACCACGCATGCTGACGCACCGGTCGCTCCCAGAAAGAGCAGCTTTTGGGTGGATGACATGTTGGGCTCGGACTAATGGAATTGCGCCCAGCGAGATTGAATCCAAGGAGACGTCGTGGTGAGTAGGGTAGGTGAGAAGGTCTCGTGAGAATCAGCCATTGATAAATGGCAGGAGAGATAGAAGTTTTCTATGGAACAATTTATTTATGGACCTACAGACTTCCGAATACGGTGGATCATGTGGATGATGAAGTAGCCGTGGGCTGCTTGTTCAGTTCGAGGTCAGCTCGCTTTTTGTTCTTTTTGATTTTCTCTCTCTTCTTTCTTATGTGGTGCTGAGACAACAGGGTGAGTTGTAAAATGCTCAGAAATTGTGGGAGGGGATCAGAGACCTAATTGGCGAGACACCGTTCATTCAGTCCTAGCCCAATAAAAACATCAAAGACGTAGTTCTAACCGAGCCAGAGAAAATGTACAGATGAGTTAGATAAGCAAGAACTAAGGTAGGAAGAAGGATTACACCTGACCGGTAGCACTGCTGCACCCGCTCGACAGTTGAAAATTTCTCGGGATGCTGAGGGTCTTCCGTTTGATTCGGGGCCAGGCCATGCAGAGCGAAGAGAGCAGTTTTTTCATTGCCGAAGAAATAAGCAAGTTGAATAAGTAAAGCTCTCAGTGGAGAGTAATACTAAGACCCGATAGCCCTGGTGCGCATCCTCCACAATGTCCACAATCCGTCCTGTGCCGTTGTACGAGGAAGCTCGTTCGATTCGGGCTCGGGTCATCATCGCATCCTCTTCCACCAATCTTTTTTGGCCCTGGTCTCCGAAGAGAACCTCACGAGGAACGTGAGGTTATGGGAAGCAAACAATAAGGCCTGACAGCCAGCCCGCCACCAATCGAGCTATTCTTTCACTCCGGCTGTGGGCTGCCCGTTCGGTTCGGTGTCAGGCCATCCTTCAGATATCGAGAATATATATTTCTTTCTTTTCTTTTATTTTTATCAGAAGAAATCCTCAGACAAGTTGGAGGCAAAGCTCGAGACGGAAGGCGCAAATAAGACCTGATAGCGCTCTGGCAGCGCCCCCTCCATTAATACTGTTTCCGCTCATGATATGCGTGAGGGTACTCTGTTCGCTCCGGGGTCAGGACATGAACAGAAGTTCAAGTTCTTTTCATATACTATCATTGAAAAAGAGTCTAAAACGAGTCAAACAAGTAAAGGTTGAGGTAAAGGACAATAACCAGGCTTGTTGCGCTGGTGCGTACCCTCCACGACTAAGATCGTTTTGCGGCGTATGAGGGAAGCTCGTTCGATTCGAGCGCAGGTCATTCGTTCTCCCCCACTGTTCTTTTTTAGTCCTTGCGTCTTAAATGGGTGCCAAAAGAGTACTACGTTCGATCCGGAGTCAGGTCATATGCATACCATCAACATGCGTTCATTTAATTGCCGAATAAGGGAAATGAGTTGAAGAGGAAAAGGCTTGAGTAAAGGATGTGGATGGTAACAGGGCCCGTTGCTCTGATGTGCGTCCTCCTGAGTCCCAGATGAAAGCGTTGATTATCATCGTCTGCGAGGGAACTCGTTCGACTCACATCCTTCGGATTTATGATCCTTCCTTTTGCCAGGATTTCTGGGTGGATGCTGAAGAAGCCTCGCGAAAGGAGGAAAGGTTGTGAAACGCGAAAATCTGGAATCAACTCACAGCATTGCATTTTTGGCCGATGAAGTAAATATGACTTGAACGAGGAAAGCTAAAGTAAGACCCGATAGCACTGGCGCGCTTCCTCCACAAATATGCCTGGGAATCCGTCGTTAATGTACGAGGGAGGCTTGTTCGATTCGGACACGGGTCTGCTCTACGGTTTTTTATTTATTTAGGTCTTCGATTTCGATGGATGCTAGCTAAATGTCCTTACAACGAACTTGAGGTAAAGGTAAACCCACGCAATAAGACCTGATAGCACACCACCAATCATGTTATCATTTACAATTGTCTGTGGGCTCCCCCGTTCGATTCGGGGGTCAGGTCGTTATGATTGATGTGGTGTGTGTTTGGTTGCTGAAGCCATTAGAATGAGTTCAAGTGGACTAGGGAGAGCTTGGTTCCCAAGATCGTTCACTTCCTCCGACTAATACAGCAGGATTCGAAAGGGAACCCAACCTCCAACCTCTAAACCAGATTTAGACGCAATACTATGGTAATACAAAGACACCCGAAGAATGAAAGAGCGGAGGTTCTTAAAACCCAGCTAACAAACAACAAGAAAGCAAAGCAAGGTGGGCTGTGGTGCGGGGGATACGCTCAAACGTGGACATACCTCACACCGTCTCCGCCTCCGCCTCCGCCCCCACCCTCGAATCAATTACCCTCGACGACTCGCCCTCGCCCTCGCCCCCCCTCTCCACCTTCCCACCCCCCACGAGCCGCTCGATCTCCTGCCACTCGTCGACTGCCTCCGCGTCCCCGCCTCTGCCTATCACCTCACCGTCATCCTTCGCGAGACGCCCAGAGCGGATCGTGAGCCGCTGCCGAAGGACGACGATCCCGCGGGCGAGCGCGAAGACGATGACGTCGCCGACGCCGATGCCGATGATGTAGGCGGCAAGGAGACCGTGCTTTTTGGTTGGATCGAGGAAGGAGTACGTTAAGGAGGGTTGGCACAAATGAAAACAGCGGACGAGAGCGGAAGGGGGACGGGACGGGACGCACTGTAGAAGCCCTGCGTCGCGTGCGTTATGTACGCGACGCCGAGATAGCCGCCGAGAATGAGGATGTGGAGGGGCAGCGTCAGCCACGGTGCGGGCGGCACGTTGGTGAGGAGGACTTCGAAGAGCGCGAACGCGCTGTTCATCGCGTGGATGGAGATGTTCTCTTAACCTGGTGCAGACGAAAAAGTTACCGCTTACCATCATGTGAGTCACGAAACAAGGCTAGTTAAAAAATCAGCCGCTAATTAATCGACGCGTCAAGTGCGTCGCTAATTGCTCAGGGTCAGACCGCGCCCAAGTGAGTTTACGGGATGGGGAAATTTTAAAATGGACGCACAAGATTGAGTCGTGTCAAATGTATCGGCTGAGGCCAGGAGGGCCCAATGTACAACGGTTACGACGAAGGCTGGAAAGACAAGTTGAAGAAAAGATTGAGAGGAGGTATTGGGTCAGCAGACGAAAGACAGAGAAAAGAACGACGCACGAAAGGTAGTGATAGCGGACTGAAGCAAGACATACGGCCTCTGCAGCGGTCTCAGCCACCGCCGGAGGGGATACCGCCCGTATCGCGCGTAAAATAATGTCTGCACGGCGGTGAGCCCGATGTAGGAGAGCTCGGTGAAGTAGCTCCAGAAACTGTGGACATGCGAGACGCCGATCAGGCCATAAAATGGGCGCAGGAGAACATACGGCGTCCTGTCCACACCTCGGATAGCCTAGAAGGCTTGATTTTTGCAGCTAGAGGTCGATGCACAATGCAGATGATTTCAAATTCCGTGGACATTGGCCGGTGCATCAGACGCGGCTGCACGCGTTCTACCTTCAAGCACGCACAATACATTGCAGCTGCAGAGCAGACGGGAGGATGAGGTTGGACTCAGAGGAACTGACGGCCTAGGGCGGAGCAGCGATCGAACGCAAGAGAGGGACCGGATCAAAAAACACAGCCACACTGATCTCTTCCTTTCCGCTTCCACAACTATCAGGAAATTCGGGAATTGGCGACACCGGCAAACCAACCGGCGGCATGCGCGGCAACAAGTGATTGGACTTTGATTTGACTTCACTTGTGTCAGCTGCCTGTCATTTCGAATTGGTGTCTCTTGCTTCCTGCCTCCATCCTCTCGTCCTTCTCAGTGCTTCGCAAATGGTCCCACCACTGCCACCACTGCCACCATCAACAAAATACAACAATTGTTGCCCAGCCTGTGGGTCGTATCTTACCCCACAGTTGACGAAAGACAGCAACCACTGGTTTCTCAGGGTAACTAGGGTCTTTTTTAATCTCGCCGTGGCCTAATGTTGCTCTATCCTGTCTCGCCGTGGCTAACTATTATTTTATCAGTGCTACAAGCCTGCAGCTCACGCCGACCCTTACAACCATCGCTGGCCGCCCCTGGCAAGACCTGTAATTGCTCCCGCCACGTCCATAGTTGACACGCCCACAACCAAGTCTGCTCCCTCAAAGATACCATGCCGCTACCCTGCCAGTTGCACGTCTGGCCAGACGAACAAGCACTGCACGAATGTTATGTGTCAAAAACACTGCCTCAAGACCGGCAACTGCACGTACTCACGCCACCACGCTGGCGATTTGAGTACAAACATCAGCATTCAAGCAACATCAGCCTCGACCCCTCTCCCTGGACTCCCTCCGCGTGCGTCATCTTCGCGCATTGCTATCCTTCCTCGCTCGGCGTCATCCTCCAGCATCGCGCCCGCTCCATCGAATGCCCCCTTCCCCTCCCATATTCCAGTGTTTCCGGGTGCTCGCCCCTTCCGTTCGTTCGACGACCTTGCTTCAGACTTCAATGAGCCACTGCGCGCTCTCAATGCATATCAAGAGGCACAAGACTCTGCGGCCCGCCAATTCGACCTCAGCATCGGCCTCAAGTCGCCCTCGCCTGACCTCCCTCTTGAAGAGGAACTACGCCGCCAGGAAGAGAAGGACATCGAGGAGGCCATGCGTCGATCTACGCGTGACGCTGAACAGGCTCGCCGCCGCGCCACCTTTCAAGACATCAGCACCACCGTCACACGACCCTCTCCTCCGCCAGTTTCTGCTACCAGCCTACGCCCGCGTTCTTTATCACTCAGCCCCGACCCTCCCGCCACTGTCTTATCCATCTCGCATGCGAAGAAGCATTCCAAGGCCCCGATTCAAATCACGAAGCAGCTCAGTAACGACTGGGTCAAGCCGTCGTCTACATTTCATGTTGCGGCTCCCGCGCGGCGACCTCCAACGAACCCAGAGCTTGCACGAAGGTTCCTCCTTGTGTATCTACGTAACGTAAGCCCTTTCGTATTCTATCGTGCTGCCTGTCGACTGACGAATTATGTAGAGTTCCGAAGACCCGGTCGTACTCTGTATCAGTGCTGCAGACCTACCATCCTGGCCCCAGTTCCGCCTCACCGACTCCCCCCGGACCTTAAGCGACATGGGGATTGAGGACGTCGACAACACCAGCCTTGAACAATACTCTGAAAGCTACCACATCTTCATGAAGGTTTCAGTGCGCCACCTGTTCACCTTGACGACCGATTGCGTCGTCCTTCTACGAAAGCAAGGTGTTCGTGTTCCGGACGAGGCGAGCATCATCACTCGCTTCCTAGGTCGCTCTATCCCTCCCGCCTCATCCCATCAACGGTACGGTCTGTCGAGAGAACGCGCGGGCGTGCGTCGCGAATACCGCAAGCTCAAGACCACTTTGTCTGACGATGAGTCTGATGTCGAAGTCGTCGGTACGATACGCAAGCGGGATTCCACCCCCAAGACTCTTCAGCACAAGCGTCCCCGTCTCTCCGTCAACACCACCATCGCACCAATCAACATTGATGACGACGGCGACACCTCGACGCGGTCCACCCCTCCTTCGACACCCGGCCCATTGACACCTGGCTCATCGCGTTCAAGCACTGCCGGCCCGAAGAATGACAAGGGCAACTGGATGAAGGGCCTTCATGTTGTCGACATGGTGGACGGGTTTATCAAGATGGACAGCCCCGAGTTCGCGCATCTCCCAACAAAAGAGGCTCGCTTCCACGCTGTTTTTGGTCAAGGACACTCTTACGCTCCGTCGACGTATGACGACCAACTGCGGCGCTGGAGGTCGGTCACCGAGGCTGAGCGGCAGCAAGCGTTGGGAGCAGGGCGAACTTCGAAGGGACTGTGGACCGTTTTCACGAAGAATCATTCTCTTCGCCGCTAGCCATCCTTTCATTTATTGGATCTTTATTCGTCTTGTTTTTATTGGATTTGTATTCGTCTTTTTTTTTTGATTCATATCAAGTACATGTTGTATTAAGTACTACGAACACGACGAACACGTTCTCGAGGATTATGTCCATCTGCAGCAAGTTTCGCGACAGTAATCTGGTTCCGTAAGCGAATCATCTCGTTCAAGAAAAAATTGAATTTAGTGGGGAGCATCTCCCGACACATCGACTGGTACCCGCCGAGCCATACATTCGTCTGCTCTGCAACAGATGTGTTGAAGAACCACTTGCCGTCAGGTCCCAACAACTCATAGATAAAATGCTCGGGTTTGTGTGCACGGGGGACGGAGAATACTTTCTGAACAAAATACTGGGAAAGAATCAATGGTTACCAAGGCTTTAAAAGACGCTCTTCTTACCAAAACATTCGAGACTGCTTCCGCGTTGTAAAATGGCGCTTGAGCGACAATGACACCGCATGGACGAACAATCGTTTGCAGATTGTGAGTTCTGCTTCTGCCGAAAAGCGCCTTATACTTGCGGTTGCCAGTTGGTGATTTTGATGCCTCGCAAGCCTCATCTATGATACCAACAGAGCCTGGATTGTTCTCGCTGTGGATGCACAAGTGGCCGGCGTTATCAAGGTGGAAGGTCTCGATATCATCGGCGGTATCGACAGCGTCTGGTGATTGATCGTCCAGACCGTTCTGAGGGTGTGCTATGCGGTGTCTTTGAAGGCGGGTTCTGAGGGTGAAAGCGGCTTGGCCCCGCTCGTAATGCAATCGCTCCATCTCGGCGTGCTCACGGCTATCGCAGGTCTTCTTATCTGCTCGAACAGGTGCGTTACAGCCGATGACAGCACAAATCTCGTGTAAATGGTGGTGCAATGGGCAGAAGCGATGGCGATTATTTGCAAGCTCCTCTGTGCAATGCGTCGCCTGGCAGCGAGCAAAACCTATGGCAAGCCCATCTGAAATTGCAGCTTGTACGTCCCCTGCAAACTCGGTGTCAGATCAATCTGGGGCAAAGAATTGCATGTAGCAACATACGTTCCTCCCCCGTCTCTGGGTCAATCCACTCCCGCATGCATTTGTCACAACAATGGCCAATCTCGTCTTGGCCCTCCTCCACAACCTCGAGATTCCTTGCACGCATCACCGCCGTGAATCGATCCTTCTGATCTCCGGTATGGGGTACGGCAAGACAGGTATTTTTGCGGTCATGGTAGTCGAGAAGCGTGAGAATGATGAAGGCGTCCCATACGTGGTCCGTGGAAAGTCGAGTGCCAAACTGCCAGCCGGCAGCCGTCAAGTCGCGAATCTGTCCTTCTGAGAGTGACATGTCGTATGAGCGTACACAATTTGTCGCTGATACCCTGTACACCATGGGGAAATATCCAACAGGCAGAAGAAAAAAGAAAAGGCGCACCATGCAACAAGCATAAGACTTATCCACATACCGACCAGCTTCCGCTCCACAAATTGATGTTCACCAACTTGTATGTACTTTGGTATGCCGCCATAGTATGTTCTCACACCCTGGCACACGGAGAACTCATACTGATAGTTCGTGTGACAGTCTTCGCAGTATAAATGGATGGACCATGCAGGTCGGACACCTTTGTCGAGGGTGTAAACGACGGCTTGCCGACATTCGGCTTTCTTCAACGGGTTGACACGGTTACACATGGAATTCGTACATTCATGGGAGGGAGGATATAAAGACAATGATGCTGTAGTACAATACAGTGAGGATGAAATGGTTAAAAAGGTAGACGTGCCATACTGATCCCTCGACTCCAGCCATGGTGCTCAAATAATAACTCGTCGTCTTGATTCATTTGCTCAGGGGTTGGAGAAGCCCAAATGTCATCCTTCAAAATGTCCCAGCAGCCTGCAATAGCATCGATATGGATCCCCGTAGATTCGGCTACAAAGGCGGTGATACTTGCAGGGAGGACGAGCGGTGCTTCTGTAGTTGGGATGTAGTAGGGCTGCGCAAGGATTATGTCGTCCTTGAGGAGAGACAGAAGCCGTATGAAAGTAATAGTTTGAGTAAGAGTGAGCGCTTGAAGGACTGGGTCCTTCAGGCGGGCGAGCACCGACATTGTGAGTGTAGGTCGACACTTGTTTGGTTCCAAGGGCTATGCCTTGATCGTTCGAACTCCGACCTGAGTAAGCATAGCCGGCGGTTGACCGGCGGCCTCTTTTGATGCCGGTTTCTCGAATTCCCGAATGGACTCACAACTATAGACCGAGTTTTATGCGCGATCCAGTCAAGCACGCTCATTCCCAATCTAACCTTCCTCACTGTCACTGCTATTAGCTCTGCTCGCTCTCCGAGGCACCGACCGTTCCAGAAAGTCTCAGCAAACTACCGTGCTGCTACCGCGACAAGGTCTGAAAGGGAGCTGGAACTCTAGTGCGTCACGGTCGCGTCCCCGATACCAACTTGCCATCTCTTCTTTTTTATGCGTCCGACGTGCTCCTCTCGGCACATCTTTGGGCGATGAAGTGATGGCCTTGAACGGCCCATCTTCTGCCACGCTCCTCTCATGCATTATCGATATCCCCCTCCGTCATCTCTGCTCTGTGCATCTATACAATGAAAACCCGACCTCGGTGCGCCTGCTCCGCACATTTCCCACGCCGGAATATCGACTACGTCCTGCCTCGGCTATTGCCTTTTGCGTCCGTCGCCGACCTCATGATGGTGGCGGTATATCTTTGTCTCTCCTTCGACAGCGTCGACGCTGATTTTCCTAAGTGCATGCGCCGGATCTCGTTCACTTTTTCCCCGTGTTTCTCAACGTGCTTCCAAAAGTCCGGCTAATTAACTGAGGTTATATCCTCCTCCCAATACTGGGCCTCTCAGCGTCCTTAACGACATCATTTGGCACACGACGCGATCTGAAGACGTCCTCCATGTCAATAAGCTGGAACAATGACCTTCCGCTTGACGACGACGTTCTAGGGGGTACATGCACTCAAAAGTAAGCCGAATATTCGGCGCCTCTCACCTTGAAATCAGTCAATTAGCACGTCGTCATCCAGGTGGCAAAGCACCCCTACGATGAGTACAGTACAATACTCCCGAATGTAATCCCAGCCGCGATGACCGTAGCATGCTCCCGAAAACCAGAGTCTGCGTGGACGCACTGCTGAAGAGAAGACGAATCTGCAAAACATTCGAGTGTTTTTTGTGCTCGAGGATCATTACTCGAATACAGCCTAACGTGCAGCGCCAGCTGGTCTCGGAAATTCCTCATCACGCGGGCACAGGACTCACTTCAGAGGAATCTTATAGCCTCAGGCGTGCGATTTACTATCGCACCATGCTGTTCTGCAACCAGTTCCTAGCAGCCGCCATGCAGCGGGGGGAAGGCGCTCCACAAGAAGAAACCACTAGCCAAGATCTGAAACCAACTCACCGCGTGCTCCATGAGTATTTCACAAACACAGAAGAGCTGCTACAATTGTGTTCGGCCTCGAATTTCCTTCGCAGCCTTCGCGAGACTTGTCTCCAGATCTCTTGTGTTATTTTCTCAGTCTGATGCTTCTCACTGATGCCGAACGTTCAGAGGCCCACATGGCCGACACCCTCCATCCGGTGCATCGCGCTCGCTGCTGGCAAGCCCGCTCATTCTACGTCCTCGAGCACGACCTCTTCGAGGATGACGCCGACGTTGTGCATCCGCCGCTCTTTGTCGGCTGCCTGTCTATCCTGCTTGAACATATACGTATTACAAAATGAACCAAAAATTGCCAACACAATGATACTTTCCCTACATCATAATGGATTCTGGATGTTCCCGCCCCCGATTCCCGAACTCGTCAAGAGGGATTAAGCGCTAACCAAACCACAAAAAACACTCTTTCTTGCATCCTCGACCCGGAAATTCTCGGCGCTATCACTTGTAAGCTATTCATACGAAGAAAGGTTACGAGGAAAGGATTAAGGGCTCGTTCTTCTCTACAGTCCCTCGCGTCCAACTGACATATGCGCAAGTTAGGTGAATGGACACCACCGGGAAATTGCTGGTAAGTGCGAGATTCATCCATAATTTTCTCATCAAACCTGACAACTGCGACTACGGCTATGCCCTGCAGTCAAGGTCGCAACCTACACTATGCGGAGACGAAAAACGTACGTCTTGCGAATTTCTCCTCCCGGAACCGACTCCTCCTGTGATAGCATTTATGCGACCCAATAAAAGTACGACAGGGCGTAGCTTAGAAGGTCCGTAAGCAAGGCATTGCCTTTTATCTCGTCATCAGTTGATGAAACGACGTTTCACGATTTCAATCTCGAGACGGAAGAAACACGTACAAAGAAGTGGGATGGACAAGGATTGATGGAAGTGGTATTAGGAAGGGTCTGCCGATACATAAATTATCTGCATATCAGGAACTAATAATTGACATGTTATATTTGTAAAATGTGTGTAGAGCTCGGGGTCCAGGCGTGTTAGAGTTTTTGGAGGATGCATTTGGGTGAGAAGTGCCGTTAACTCTCAGATGAAGGACCACCTTAGTATGGTGTTTTGATATATCACGGCCTCTAAGCATCGGAGAGCCGCGATATATAGAAACCGCTAAGTCAGCATTGGGCCTGTTGCCAGGCAGGTGCTATGCAAAAAAGGAAAATGTCAAGAAAATGATTTGTACCAAGCCCCCCGCCGAGCTTGCGAGGCTGGTTAGTTTCGGGTAGGTTAGCGGTTAGGTGTTAGGGTTCGGGTTAGCTGGTTAGCGGTTAGGGTTCGCGTTGTTAAGGAATAGGGGTTCCCTGCTTGTCTCTTACCACTACGGGCGCGCTGAGGGCTTCCGAACTCAACACGCGTTAGTGTTAGGGATCTTTAGAGAAGAAGAAAATCAGAGGCTGTGTTGATATATCCGGAGTACGGTAAGTTAGCGGTCTGGATACTGTACTGACCTGTGGGGAGGTCACGGTCACGGTCACAATGGGCTCGTCGCGTCGCCGCCATTGAGGGCGGGTCACGGTCACAATGGCCTCCATCACCAGTGAGCTGTCGTGACGAAAAAATTAGATTAAATTAGTAGCCCTCCACTCATGTTGGAAGTTAAGAAATAGCGCATTTTGCTGGTTTTCCTGGCTCTCAGGGCCTACCTGGCCGGCCGGTTTTGGGGCTGAGGTGAGCCATCGGCTAGCTGTTGGCAGCTGAGGCTATGTCTCGGCTAGCCCACCGCTCTACGTGTAGACGCCGGCCAACTGCGGCGATGCCATCCCGGGGCTAGTTGCCCCTGAATGCAATGATTCCATACTTGACCTGCAAAGATATATCTGCACATGTGAGAAAGAGTTCTAGCATATCATTTTTCAGATGCCCCGTCGACCCACTGTTGCTAAAGTCCGCATGAACACTATTGTGGCCTATTTGGCTTCAGCTGTAACACTTCTCAATGAGCTCAATAATGCCTTTGGGACCCCTTTTCTCCCGGCTATTACAAACACCACGCAATCTTTGATTGCTGTAGTGCAGGTGGATAAATTTATCTTTGTGCTCTTACTATTCTGACCTATGATGGCAGGAGGTGAAGAAGAATAAAGATGAATGCATCAAGCTCATGGAAAATGTCCATGAACTGCTCCATGCTGTTATCGATCTCCACATGAAATCAGAGACACCAGGGAGCCTTGCTCCTGCAATGTTGGATCATGTTGAGAAATTCACAGAGTAACCCTGATCCATTCACATTGTTGAAAAGTAAAACTGATGATTTGTTTAGAACACTTCACAAGATCCATACTTTTGTTGAGGTCCAGCAGGATGGAAACAGAATCAAGCACTTCTTTTGCCAAAGTGAGATGACCATGCTTCTCAAGGAATGTCATGTAGGATTGAAACAAACTGCTGAGGTGCTGAAGGTTAATTGTGTTATATCTGCCATGTGCCTGGAGGATCTAAATCTGATCCAGATTAACACTGGGACTACCCTGTTTGGCAACATCTCTGAGATGCAAAAAAAATCAGAGAGAATGCACAAAGAATTGCTTGAATTGATTTCAACACTTTCCGATGGAACAATTTCAGACCACTCATCCTCTGTACAATTGTATCCTCATCTATGCTTGATAATTTCTGACTAATTAATTAGATTTGCCTTTGGGCTAATGGTTCACAGAATAGGTGACACTCTTTGTCTTTAAAAATCAATCTATGCTCATAAGTATTTTCCCAAGCTCAAATTCATTCTCCATGCTTCCAGCAAAACCCAGGATATTCCATGGTCGTGAATCAGAGATCAATAACATTGTGGAAACTCTCCATCAGGAATCAGCAAGGATAGCAATCCTAGGTGCTGGTGGAATGGGAAAAACAAGCCTTGCCAAGGCTGTCCTTCACCACCCTGACATTATTGCTAAATATCAGAGATGTTTCTTTGTGGCCTGTGATTCTGCAACCACCAGCATTGAACTTGCAGCAGTGATTGGGTCACATATTGGATTGAAGCTAGGAAAGGACCTTACAAAACCAGTTGTCTGCTACTTTTCCAACAGCCCACCATGTCTGTTGATTTTAGACAATCTTGAAACTGTATGGGAGCCAATCAAGTCCCGCAGCCAGATTGAGGAGTTTCTGTCAGTTCTCACTGATATCTCACATCTAGCACTAGTTGTAAGTATACTAATTGAATAATTCCACCTGTATTAACACCCCAACAGATTACAATGCGAGGGACAGAAAGGCCAGCAAAAGTGTGCTGGTCTCACCCATTTCTTCCACCTCTGAAGCCCCTGTCAGATGATGCTGCTCAGCAGACATTCATTGATATTGCAGATGATTTTCATGACAATGAGGACATAAAGCAACTGCTCTCCTTGACAGATAACTTGCCCCTAGCAGTAGATCTAATAGCTCATCTGGTGGACTCTGAAGGCTGTGCCAATGTTTTGGTCCGTTGGGAGTCTGAAAAGACTTCCATGTTTTCTACTGGTTATGACAGAAAGTCCAATCTGGATGCATCAATCAAAATCTCCCTTTCTAGTCCTCGGTTATGTTCTTCACCTGGTGCTGAAGAATTATTGAGTCTTCTGTCAATCCTTCCAGATGGACTTTCAGATGTGGAACTTATCCAAAGCAACCTTCCAATTCAAAGTGTTCTTAGATGCAGAGCTGCTTTGGTTGGTACCTCCTTGGCATACATTGATGACAAGAAAAGACTGAAGTCATTGGTGCCCATTCGGGAGTATATGCAGTGTTTCTATCCACCTTCACAACCTCTGATCTACCAACTACAAAAGTACTTCTATCAACTTTTAGATCGATTTAGAAAACATTTTGGAACTCACCATGCAGTTGGAAGGGTGAATCAGATAACTTCAAATCTGGGAAACCTGCATCAAGTACTGCTACGAGGATTGCATCTGGATAACCCAAACCTTGCAGATACAATAGACTGCATAATTTCTCTTGATTCATTTTGCCAAGTCACCGGTTATGGTCATCATATATTGATGAATAGTATTCCGGTTCTTCTTTCTTCAACCTGTGATGCTAGACTAGAAGTACGGTTCATCCTAGGGTTGATCAATTCAAACCAGCACCTTCCTGTTGTGAATCCTGAACAATTGATTGCCAAAGCTAAAGACCACTTTTGTCACTTGAAGGATCCTCTCCTTGAGGGTGAGTTGTATATAGTTCTCAATGATGTTATTCTGATACAATTGATTATAGTCAAATTCTATCATATAGCTGGATATTACTCATTCTTTCGTGAGGGGAACATATCTGCAGCCATGCAGTACTTTGAGAGGGCACTAATCCTGTCAAAATCCTGTAAAAATAATAAGGAACAAGCTGTGACATTGCGCCATATTGCTTGTGTAAAGTGTAATATTGGGCATTATCTGGCAGCCAGGATGTCAGCTTGTGAGGCACAAAGACTTTCCCAGTTGGCTGGAGATTTATTCAATGAAGCATGGGCATTAGACATTGAGGCCTCCTGCTGCAGAATTTTTGGTAACTACAAGACCAGCATCTCCCTATGTCACAGAGCAAGGAAACTGCTGAATATTTGTGGCTTGACTGGTGGTAATCTGGATTGCACCATCATAACTGATGAAGCAGAAGTCTATCTGCTGAAATCTGAATATGCTGAGGCTCGCAGCCTTCACACTCAAATTCTTCAGCACAATTCTGCTGATCAAGATATTCGTCTCTATGGTTTAGGCCTTCTCAATCTTGCTGAGATTGATATTCTTACTGGTGCAAGTAAACAAGATGTACATAAGAACTTGGACAAAGCTATGGAGATATTCAATACTTTGGGACTATCAAGTCGGATAAACTTCTGCAAGATGATTCTAGCAGACCTGAATCTCAGAGAAAGTGAATTCATCTCTGCAAAGGCCCTATTCCAGCAGCATCTGAATTTGGCCTGGCAAAATGACAGTCAAGTTGTACTTTATGGCCTGGAGAGATTGGCTAATGTCGGAAAGTGGCCCATCAGTGAATTTGATTGGGCAGCTGGATGGACAATGGTATATCTAGGATATGCAAAAAAAGTACAGAACAATCTTGCAGTCCACAAAGCACTCCAATTCCTGGGAGATGTGTTTCTTACCCAAGGAGATCAGACCACAGCACACAGCCTTTTCACTGTTGCCTTGGAAGGATTTATATTTATGGATGTCCATCGCAGTCAAGCACAGTGCATGCTTAGCCTTGGTGATATCTCAAAGGGAAGAGGAGATTTGCTGAAGGCAGTTGCACTTTGGAAAAAGGCCCGCCCCTTATTTAAACGGTCCTTGCAAGCAAAGGATCTTGCTCTGATTGATTCTCGACTGGCTGCTGTTGAACAAGATCAGTCTGGTATACACCAGAAAGTGCTAGTAGAACTCCACAGCCTGGATGTGCCTGACACATCATTGCAGGAGTTTTCCATTGAAGCCAGTGATCAAGCTGAGGATAAGGAAAACACAAATGTTTCTCTTGTTGCAGTCTAAATTATATTTTGTGTTGGACTTTTTTTTTTTTTTTTTCCCTATATTTCTAGCTGGTGTTTCCCATTATATTTTATATCTCAGTGTTTATTGTGGGCCATTTATTACCCACTTTTGCAGTGTGCGTATGTGTTTCATTTTGTTGAATATAGTTCCTTAATTTACAACTCACCCTGTTGTCTCAGCATCGCATAAGGCCCGATAGCCAGCCGGCCATCAATGGAGCTTTCTTTCACCCCAGCTGTGGGTTGCCCGTTCGGTTCGGGGTCAGGCCATCCACCAGAAAGTCGAGAACATTTTTCTTTTCTGTTATTAGAGGAAATCTTCAGACAAGTTGGAGAGGCAAAACTCGATACGGAAGGCGCAAGTAAGACCTGATAGGGCTCTGGCGGCACCCTTCCACAAATACCAGTCTCCGCTTGCGATTCGCATGAGAGTCCTCCGTTCGCTCCGGGGTCATGAAGAAGCGAAGTTTAGGCTCTTTTTATATACCATTATCAAAGAAAGATCTAAAACGAGTTGAAGAAGAAAAGGTTGATGTCAAGGACAATAACAGGGCCTGTTGCGCTGGGTGTACCTTCCACGACTAGAACGGCCAAGATGGCTTCGCCGTGTTTGAGGGAAGCTCGTTCGATTCGAGCTCAAGTCATTCCTCGTCTGTTACAACGTTTTTTGTCTAAATGGGTGTCGAATGGTTGAGACGCAGATTATAAAACCTGCCAATCCCCCACCAATTATATTCCTGTGTCGAAGTGTCTGCGGCTCCCTATTTGAATGGGGGTCAGGTCATAATACATAGAACAACACATTTATATGCCCGGTACCTTTTTGTATCAGAGGAAATGCTCGTATAAATTGGATAAGCAAGAACCGAGACAGGAAGGAGGCAGACCTGACTGGCAGCGCTGTTGCGCCGCCTCAACATATAAAAACTTGTTTTGGGTTGAACAAGAAAAGGCTTGAGTAAAGGATGTGGATGATAACAGGGTCTGTTGCGCTGATGCACCACAGATGAAAGTGTTGACTATCATCCTCAGGGAGGAGCTCGTTCGACTCACATCCTCCACTACAGCGACCTGTTTTATATTATTCCGTTGTCATTGCATCACCGCTAAAGTACAGACGACGCCAACGAGGAAAAGCTCCCAGCAAGGGACTGCGCGTCCTCCCTAAATATACCTGGGAATCCGTCGTTAATGTACAAGGGAGGCTCGAGTCATCATAGTGCTCTGCTCTGAATTTTTTTGGTCCTCGTTTTCAATAGATGCCAGCTCAAGGTCCTCACAACGAAACGCAGTAAGACCTGACAGCCCACCACCAATTAAGTTATTATTTACAACTGTCTGTGGGCTCCCCCGTTCGATTCGGGGTCAGGTCATGGGGATTGTTGTCACTTGTTTTTGGTCGCAGAAGCGATAAAATGAGCTCAAGTAGAAATGAATGAGAGGGAGAGCTTGGTTTTCAAGAGACCGTTCTCTGATACAGCAGGATTCGAAGGGGAACCCAACGTCCAACTTCTAAGCCAGATTTAGACGCAATACTATGGTAATACAGAGACATCCAATGAACGAACGAGCGGAGGTTCTAACTTAAAAACCCAGCGAACAAACAACAAGAAAGCAAAGCGAGGTGTGGTGTGGTGCGGGGGGATACGCTGAGACGTCGACATACCTCACACCGTCTCCGCCTCCGCCTCCGCCCCGACCCCCGAATCAATTACCCTTGACGGCTCGCCCTCGCCCTCGCCCTCGCCCCCGCCCCCTCTCTCCATCTTCCCACCGGCCACGGGCCGCTCGATCTCCTGCCACTCGTCGATCGCCTCCGCGTCCCCGCCACTACCTATCACCTCGCCGTCATCCTTCGCGAGACGCCCAGATCGGATCGCGAGCCGCTGCCGGAGGACAACGACCCCACGCGCGAGCGCGAAGACGACGACGTCGCCGACGCCGATGCCGATGATGTAGGCTGCGACGAGGCCGTGCTGTTTGGTTGGGTCGAGGAATGAGTACGCTGAGGATGTAGGGAAAGTGAGGCAGGGTGGGTTAGCATGAGTGAAAACAGCGGAAGGGCGGGACGGGACGCACTGTAGAAGCCCTGCGTCGCGTGCGTGATGTACGCGACGCCGATGTAGCCGCCGAGGATGAGGATGTGGAAGGGCAGCGTCAGCCAGGGCGCGGGCGGCGCGTTGGTGAGGAGGATCTCGAAGAGCGCAAACGGGCTGTTCAGTGCATGGATAGAGATGTTCTCCCAACCTGGTGCAGACGAAAAAGTCAGCACCTATCATCATGTGAGTCATTAAACAAGGCTAGTTCAAAAGTCGGCCGCAGAATCTCCGCCGCCGCTAATTGATCGGCGCGTCAAGTGCGCCGCTAATTGCTCAGGGCCCGACCGCGCCCAAGTGGGTTTATGGGATGGAGGGGGAAATGGACGCACTAGAGAGAACCGTGTCGAATGTCTCATCGGCTGAGGCCAGGAGGGCCCAGTATACGACGGTTACGATGAAGGCTGGGAAGACGAGTTGGGGAATGAGGAGGTATTGGGTCAGCAGACGAAAGACGGAGAAAAGAACGACGCACGAAAGGTCGTGATAGTGGACTGAAGTAAGACATGCAGCCCCTGCAGCGGTCTCGGCCACCGCCGGAGAGGATACCGCCCATATCGCGCGAAAAAGAATGTTTGCACGGCGGCGGCCCAATAATAGGCGACGAGCCCGATATAGGAGAGCTGGGTGAAGTAGCTCAGGAAACTGTGGACGGGACGCCGATCAGCCCATCAGATGCGCGCACATAGGACATAGTGACGGCGCACCTCTTCCCGTCTCCAGAAGCCACGTCGAAGCCCAGAACGGTGCAGATTGTGACCAACGCATACAGGGCAAGCAAGCATCGGATTCCAGCGAGAATGGAGGGAGAAACGACCGGCGATGAGACGAATTTGTGCTGGGGATCGAAAGTACGCTCGACGCCGAAGCGATACCAGGAGAAGACGGCCATCGCAGGAGAGCGGAGTTTGGCGTCCCTGCACCTATGTGGATCCTGCACCGGAGGAGATGACAGCAGGAAGGAAGGGAGAGAAAAGATGCGGGACAACGGGAAAGAGGGGACCAAATATGGCAGCGTGATCAGCGATGTCTTCGATCATTGATGCGAATCAGGGTCGGGTCAGTTAGGAGCTTCTTTCAGGGGATTCGTGCCTCGCGCAACAACAAAATCGAGGGTACTCAGGGCGGGAGGTAGATGTAGTCATTTGTCCCCGGTAAATACGAAAAAGAAAAACTATGAAATGTTAACAATCTTTTGCATTGACTTCTCGCTCCGGTCGCCATATGCAAAAGTCGCGTGTCAGAAGTTTGGCAGATTACCCGGTTCCATTTGGAGTTGAGAAGCCGAAGTTGAGAATATTGCTTTGAGAGGAATTCGAGTTTGTTATGTTCGAGGACAGACATATGACCCTCAACTGGACGTGGTGTGCAGTACACCCTCGCGTTCCATAAATAGTCCTAGGTTCTGCGAGTGCTCGGGGTTCGACTCCCCACGTCCGATACGTCTGTAACCAGGGAGCGTTTTTTTTCCCCCTAGTCCCACGCTTTAAAGCAACGCAACACCCGTACTTATCCTGCGTAGATACGATGCCCTCAATTAGACGCTAGTGTACGGCACACCCTCGCTTTCCATATATCATCCAACCAATACAGCGAGAGCCCGGGGTTCAACTCTCCGCGTTTGAATAACTCTTCGGCCACTGTTTTTTTTTGGGCTTCATGTTACTCATCGGACGCAGAAAGCCCTGATGATGTCTGCATATAGCATCCAAATCAGACGTCGTGCACGGCACACCCTCGCCGCCCATTCTGTCGTACCATCAAAATACAGCGAGCGTCTGGGGTTCGACTCCCCGTGTCTGAATTATCCTCTTTATCCACTTTTTTTATTTCTCCGGCCGGGACGTCTAATAAGGTAGCTATCAAGTATCGCTTAAATCAGGAATTGAAAAAATTAGGAACTACAAAACTCTAGAGAACGCCTGCGTCTGAATGATTCTTACGGGCACAAGTCCTTTATCTCATCATAAAACAAGTGACACTGATACCCTGGGGCCTAGGCAAATATCTCGCCATTCACAGAACGTGGTCTCCGGTTTATCCTGGCTTTTGCGAATTGACTGACTTACCACGAGGCCGGGGTTCGATTCCTTACGTCTGAATCCTGGCATTGTGTCACAATTTTTTTTACTCAACACCTCACAGCGTTTCCCTCCTGAACAGACTCATCGCCTCCGTGGGCTGAAATTCGCAAGTAATCGATTCTATATATATAAAAAGACACTGACTTTCCTCAAGGCCTGACCCCGAGTCGAACGGGTATCCCTGCCCACAGCTCTTAGATGGCTCCACACTTTGTGCAGCTGCGGTCCCACCGCTATCAAGCCGATAACCATTCCATTTTCAGCCCACTTTTGGTCTGCCTCCAGGTGTGCGCTTCCATGCGATCAACTCGAGTTTCAATTTCAAACCACGAGGGTTCCAGCTTTCTTTCAAGTCCGATAGCATTGATGTGAACAAGATATCAACGTCCAGTGGGATCTCAGCGCAATCGGTACTTTAGGAATGAAAACGCCGGCAAAAGGAGAAGGAGAACAGATGAAAAAGAGTACGATCTCAATGACGGAGGGCTCGACCCCGATTCGAACGGGCAACCTTGCGGAGATGACGACACAGATGGATCAACAGGCGCTGGTGCGGGCCAACCGCTATCGAGCCGACATAGACTCACTTTCTCAACGGCATACCTGTGTGTCGCTTTCGAACTCATTATCTGGATTTACAGTGATCGATAAATCCCTTCCTGGGGTTGGGGTAATCTCGACACCATGCCTTCCCGTGGAAAAGGTCAAGTTGAGGGGATACGCACGTGGATAAAGTAACGCAAAATCAAGTCCGCGCCAATAGTCCTAAGGCTTGACCGCGAGTCGAAATGGGTGTCCTTGGGTAAACATGATCTACTGTGCCGCGCACGACGCGGAGCTGTCCCTCCGCTATCAAGCCGATAGTATCCCGTATTTTCACTATATCCGGCCAACGACTACAATTCCATTCTGCATGCACCTGGGGCGCCGAAGCGAACTCGATTTGGTTTTCTCAGGTTAATGTTCGAATTAAAGCACAACGGTTCCACTCCGTGAATGGCAAAGTAAGCTAGAAACCAACTCCTCTGCAGACGTGAGACCTCGACACAGCGCGTTTGGATCACTCTTCCGCCTCTTTTCGGGCTTCATGTTACTCATCGGACCCAGAAAACCCTGATAATGTGTGCATATAGATGGCATCTAAATCAGACGTCGTGTACGGAACACCCTCGCTGCCCATTCCGTCGTGCCATGAGAATAGAGCGAGCGTCCGGGGGTTCGACTCCCCGCGTCTGTCTGTGTACTGTTCCTCAACACAGCTTTTTTTTACTAGTACCTTATCCGGTAGGCGCCATGTGTAAGGTTGCTCTTATGTATCGCTTAAATCCGAAATGGTCTGTAGTTTTGAAAAGATTATAAACTGCGATAAATTGCGAGATGAAGGGATCTGTTTTAATGCCTTCAGTATCAAACGGGTGATACTGGTTCCTTCCGCAGATATCCCCCTATAATAACGTGTTTTAGGTTCATCCTAGCTTTTCACATTTTCGTGACGGTTGAATTGATCCGGTTCAACTCCCTGCGGTTGAATACTGTTTCCGGGGTTCAACTTCTTTCCTCCTTCTGTAAAAACGCCTCATCCCCCATAGCTGTGAATAGTTTTGCCGCGACTCCCGACTCTGACCCCCAAGTCGACTTCGCGGAGTCGAGTCGAGTCACAGATACGACTCCGCCTGGCTCCGTAGTCGACTCGCCTCGATTTGGAGTGACTTGAGTCAGCTTTGATAACATGAATAGTTTCCTTCTCTGGTACCCCTTCATGAGGGTGGAACACATATCTCAAGGTAGGCAGGTTCCATGAATGCTTATCATGACGGTTTTAGGTCAATTTATCCGCCTGATTTCATGCGGCTAGCCGGTAAATTTATATATTTTTTGCTGGTTGATGCGACACCTTGTATCAGAATTTACTGAGCATGCAGAAAGGGGTTGAAGGAAGAGGAGCTTTATGTTGAAGCTGGACATGAGGTGACGGGTTTGATCAAAGGCGTTCTTTTTAGGGCGATAATCAGACTCAATTGGACTGGTCACTGTCCCTCGTGTAGGTTACATGTTCCCTCTGTACTCTAGAATTCTTTCAAGATTTCTGGAAAATACTCTATCTTATTACCGACTTGAACGACTCGAGGCGACTTGAGTCGACTTCGGGTGACTTACGTGATCGTGAGTCGAATCGAGTCGAATGAAGTTTGAGGTCGACTTTTTGGAGTCGTGACTCGACTTTTTGAGTCACGGCAACACTAGCTGTGGATTCAAATGTTCGGAAACGTAGGAGAAATATGTCTACACAAAAGAAGAACTTTTATATTGGCACAAGGCCAAACCCCGAGTCGAACGTGTCCCTGCGCAACCTGGCGATATCATTCCCCATTCACACATTATGCAGGTGCGCTCCCACCGCTATCAAGCCGGTAACCTTCCGTTCTTCAGCTTTTATACCTAAGCGATAAGCTCGATCTCAGTCTGTGTGAATGAATCATAAGCTTCCGATCCAACGCAAGTTCAACTTCGATGGGGTTCAATGCTATCGAAGTAAAAGACAAATCAGCCATCAATGCTAGCTGTTCAAAACTGAGCGTAATTGCCCTCCGGGGCAAGGGGGGAAAACAAAAACATGGAATGAGCGACGGCCCGAGCCCGAGTCGAACGGGGAACGTTGCCGAAATGCGGATCACAAGAAATCGCCATCAAGCTGTTACAACCTTGTATCTTAAACGGTGCACCTGCCTCGCGTCTCAATCTGTTGGTTTCTCATCAAGACTATGGCTCTCCATTAAATTCTATCCCAAGTTTGTTGACCAGATGTTTCAATCCCTTAGTGGTTCAATCCCTCCCAAAGGGCAGAGGCGAAACCAAGTCTCGACTTATTTTGACTCCCGACTTACATAAAGAAGTACGAGAAAACCTCTGTTGCTCTCGAAATCAAAGCCCAATTCGTCTAATAGCCCGATGGTGGCGTCAAGCTTCCACGAGACTCGGGAATCAGCTGATTCTATATCGAGGGTATTCCTATCCTATGGATCCCATGAGCAAGAAATGCGCTAACAATAAATTACGCGGAATGCCCGCCTTTCAATCCGGAAAAAGCGATGTTTCAGGGCTTCTGAAAACTTTTCTGATACCTCAAGAATCAGGAACAGAATTGGGGCTCCGAAACCTTTGCTTTCTGGAAAGTTTTGTTGGACTAAAAGCCGAACCAGAAATAAAAGGTTGCTGGAGCTGCAGAAACTTCCTGAAAAAACTGGTTTCAGTGGGCGGACCGATCGTCTGGACCGGCCCAGTTTCGGGCACTTCGGAAACCTTTCCCGAAACCTTACGACTTTGGAAACGGTTTCTGTGCTCCAGAACCCTTTCCTTAAGGTATCAGGAATGTTATCGGGAGCCCGAACATCGCTTTTCCCGGAGTGTTTAGCGTGATACTTGTTTCATGCAATTATAAACTTCACAATGTGACAAAGCGTTCGATTGCCATATAAATTACGGCCAGTGGTGTACCCAGAAAACTTAACGAACGTCATCCCGAGAGATCGAAGGCGGTCTTCTGTGATGGGCGTCTGCTACCTGTCTGCAGGTCAAGAAGTCGTGATAAAACCTTAAATTGGCGTATCGACTGCCGCCTGTAGCACTCCCAAGAGATTAAACCGCTGAGGTAGAAGGCGGCCTTCCGTCCCAAATGTTCCCCGATTTTCGTGGTGGGTAATTTATGTCGCCGGATTGAAGGTGTTAGAGAGTCACAGGATCATTGTTTCGAACTGCATGATGGGCAGCAGCGTCGGGACACAGCAAACGTGTGTGCTTCCGCCTACAAAGCTCTAGGCAGGGCTTCGTCCTAGCCTGCGGGGTTATGGATGTCCGCAAAAAATCCCAAAACCGTCTCCCTACCCCCATCTCGCAACAACAGCCCCAGCAACCTTGAATACATTGGCAGTGAAATCCGTGACACTGGGAATCTCATGCTGTTATCTACATACCCGAACCTCTCTACAGCCTGAATAACATTGAATGCACAGGCTGACCTCACAGAAGTGAATGTAACTTCGTTAATCGGGCGAAAATTTTGAAGCGGCTTGATTCGTCATTTTTGGTACTCATCCGCAGTGGGTATCGTTTCCAGGCTGATTGACAGTCACAGAGAAAAATCACGGAAAATTCTGTTTTCCCGTCCCGACTTCATGTGGTGCCATGGTCGCTGTGTCTTAAAGCATTACCGAGGCAGGAGCGCTGGCAGCTATGTACCTAGCAGGGAAAATACTCTCACATTGAGTCAGACGACGCGACAATCCGGGCGCCAGGAAGCCTAACCGCCGTATCGCCTCAACACGGCGATTTGATACGTGACACAAGACAAAATGGACATGGAGTGTTGCTACACGGTGGCCACGGCCTATGATAAATATTAATAACATCTTCCCATGCAAAAGGGAAGCCGTAAGACTCCGAGCAACCTTCACGCCCACAGCCAATTGCCTGAGAGAATAGATAATTCGCATATCCAATCTGACAGCGGCAAAGCAGCGAGGCGCAGGTGAGGCATGTAAGGTCGACAGTTCACGAGAGCCATAAATCATTGGAGATAACCTGTCCGAGTCGGTGTCTCTCTGTCTCCTTTTTTCTCTCAAAGAGCACAGCACAAATAAAATACGCCACACCAACAATCGCTCTCCCCGCACTCGCCGACTCGGAACTTGCGATGGCCATGGATGTTGTTAGCGACATCCCACTGCCGGCGCACCTGTTCAGAGAACGACTGCCGATCAATCTCTCAACTTCAGCGCATCTGATTGATCCTTCGGTTATGTTCGCCGAAGCAGCGGCGATTGTCGACCTTATACTTTCGCTCGACGACCATCAAATTCCAGTCGTCGCGTAGATCTTAGACGCACTGAGTCTTTCTTTCTGTGAACCAGCTCAGTTCAGGCGACATCTCCGACGCTTGAGCTGACCCTGAATAAGTCAACACGAAATTAAGATTCATTTCGGGCTCCAGTCACGACTGACGGTTTTGGTTGGAGCCGCTGATCGATGCCAAATCTGATCCGTATCATTCCGAGAGAGGCGGAGCGTGAAATAATGAGGATCTGCAGTTTTACTTAATTAATTCTCACCAAACATAGTAAGTCAGGAAGGACGATTTGCGACTCGAGTGCCCTGAGTTTCACTGTGTAGATCTTAGCCGGGTCCGTAACAGGTATGATTTTCAAGGCACCTTTTATTAAGGTATCCTATTCTACGGGTACATACATAATTTAGATAGATGCTTTTCAAGCTGACTGACTATGGTACATAAATAAGCGACTCGCCTTCGGCACAGATCAATTCACCCGCGGCGGTTGCAATAACATGGTCCATTCGGATGGTAGACACACGGGCTGTACATGGAGTCAGTCCTCTTTTGCTTGATTTGAAGTGTAACTAGATAGCTTACCTCGATGCGCTCGGATCGTAGGGATACCCGTTCATTCCCGGGTATCCTGGATTTACCCCTGTGGTGGGATACATTGCAGGCTGCATGGGCATGGCGCCCGGAACATTCGAATAAGGCGGCGTTCCCGGAATATATACCTGTGCCGCGCCGGCACCCCCATAGGTCGGAGCAGGCGGATATGCGCTATGTCGCTGGTTGGGGAGCCGGTACGGAAAGCCGCCGCCGCCACTGCTAGGATTATAATTGCTGTAAGGACTCCCGCCGAATGTTGGCTGCACAGAGGGAGCATATTGGGTCATCGGCGCTGATGCTGAACTATTGTTATCATGGCCTCTGTAGAACGAGCTCTGGCCATCGCTGCCTGGGCTGGGCGTCTGCGGCGACCGTGGGTAAGGGTTCTTCGAGTACATTCCAGGGCTCCTTTTTCCTCCGGTTTTGCCTTCAGGAGCGCGTGCCTTTTGCTTCTCTGTTGACACGAATTCGCACGTCAAGCCCTCTTTCCGGCAGCGCATGCACGGCTCGTTCTGAGAAGTCGCCATACACTGACGAGGTGAGGTCAGAAAATGGAGTGGGCAATAAAAATGGTAGTCGGCGTGCACATACCTTGATTTTGCGCTCGCGGCAGTGGATGCATGCTACGGCGACGCGCTTGGATTGCTCGAAGAGAGACTCGGACATTGTGGGTTGGCGGAGTGAGGATCGTCATCGGAAGCCTCTTTTATGTTGTGGGTAACATTGGAATATTTGGCTCTTTGCATCCTAGCCGCCAAATCAAGCATCTACTGCATCGCACTCGCTAAATTTTGAACAAGGCCGCCCATAAAAGGCAAGACGATCTCCTGATCCGCCACCGCCTCCGGCTTTCACACGTGGCTAAACGACAGCGCCGAACTCGGTAGTAACTGAATCACAACTGAGGTTGTGTACATCTCGGAATGCGAGCCGACTCCAGAGCGACAGAAAATCATCCTGACTCTTACCCACTCATCAACACATTTTTCCACATGTGATTCTCCTTCCGTGTAATCTACGATCTTCTTCTGTCTACACATTTCTACGTAGCTCGGATCCGGAAGAGTATTCTAAGTAAATCAGACGACAGAGACCAAGAGTTCATTGACTCACACCGTAAAGTGGGGGACATGGCAACACGCCTGAGAGATTAACGAAAAATTAACGTCCGAAAGCACCATATGTGCATATGATAGATCGAAAACCGGGGTACCTTCCAAAGAAAAATTTTCGGGAAACTACCATTAACGAAGTTCAATGCGATGGCAGATGAGGGTGGGCACAATCCGACCCAAACTGATCATTGCCCGACGAAAGGACAATTCGTATTTCAGCCGTTCTTCGAAGCTCACTCACTGCCAGACAGCTCACAGCGGGATTACGCCCAAAGATCTTAAACCTGTTGCTGCAAGAGCGGCAAACCCCAACGGTGCGGTTTTGATAAGGACAAGTTGTGCTCGGAAATGTCCGATGGGATCACGTGCAGCTTTCGGAGCCGAAACGCGGCTTGTCTTGAACCATTGAAGTCCCAGATACTTTACCCCCCTCTCGCGGTCCAGGTTTCCCAAAGACCCCATTCTACTCAATTTCATGTGATAGGTATCCTTGCTGTGCCTCCAAGCAGATGACCGAGGAACCATTGATACGCACTGCTTGGAAGCACCGCATCGACTAACATACCGTCCTTTCGCCATTTGGCGCGGCATTGGAGCTGGATCCACGATGGATACCCGAGGGGCGATCGAGTTCATCTTGGCTCGGACCTTGGACCTTGGTTTGCGGTTGCCACCACGACTTTTGAATCGGCTCAAAACCTTTTTTTTTTTGTTCGTCGCCGCGGACCTAAACACATTGAACACATGCAAACACAATGCAATGAGGCCATTATAGGAACAGCTCGCCATTTTTTCCCATCACGCGCTGTCATATTGGAGGAAGGAAGTGCGTCACTCTGATATACTCTCGAACTCACTCACAAGAGCGGTTAAAGGTGAGCCTGTGATGTGGCACTCCCCATTGATTGATCTACAGAAAATTCGGTGGCACTCCGCGGGTACCTTTCCTGGCTCCGGGAATTCCAGAGCACCGCAGCAGTGTCGCACATTCTCAGGCGTCGCGCTGTACGAGGGTGGTCCGAAACTTGCGGGTGCGTCCCATACTGCCCTTATGATATTTCATTTCGCATTCAATTACAACTGCACACAGATCGTAATTTACCTTATATGTTCATAGCAAATTGCGTGTCTCGTAAGCTGTATCCTAAGCTTCTGCGTTGACATGCCATGGTCGATGCATCACCCTAGACGCGATTGTATAGGTGGCGCTGGACCATTCCATTGCCGTCCGCCACCAGATGTGGTTCTACGGCTCCCTTCTCGATATCCACTGCGTCGCTGGTGAATGCCGCTTAAACTCAAGAGAGTTGTGCTCTATCTTCACAGGCGCCTTATCTAACGCGGAAACCGAGGAGTACTAGTAGAAGTAGGACACGGCGGCCGTTACGGTCGTTGTGAGTGCAGGAGTGTTTCAGTCCCCTCGGTTGGTGGGGAGTCTTTCTCGGGGATTACATTGTGTCTAACCTGTGTTTCTTTCAGCGCATGGTAAACTTGTCCAACCTCATTTTCAAGTAATCCAGATTAACGCATACATGATCCTCAGCACTCGGGAATAAGTAGGTGATAAAAGTGTGCCCCAGGTACATGACATTGAGCCCGAGGAAGAACTTCACAAGCCATAAATAGTCTGCTGATGCAGCGATTCACACGGAAATTAGCGGAAATTTCGGCCTACCCGAAGTTGGTTACGGAACGTGACTCGGAAACCTAAGGACCCCGGAACATGCCTTTGGAGGCTAGGTCTACAAAATCCCGAAAACCTCGATTTTTGTCCGGACACTTTTTACTTTCCCACGCTTTCTGAGACCGCGAAAATCGCATTTTTCGGCGGGCGGTCACTTTTTTATTTTTTTGGGTCCGAAAATTTGCTTGATTTTTGTCCGGACAGGGGGATCTAGCCTCCAAAGGCATATTCCGGGGTCCTGAAACCTAATATCAGCGGCACCGGAATTGCCACCGATATGTCCAATTTCGGCCGAAATATCGACTTCCGTATCGTTCAAGCCGAAATTTGGGGTTTCAGCTGCGCCGAAATGTTTCGCAGTTGCCTTATATAGCAACCCCGAAGCATTTCGGGCCAACTGGAACACGAAGTTTCGAGTTGCATTTCAGCAAACACCGATATTTCCCCCGAAATTGGACATTTCGGCGGCAGTTCCGGTGCCGCTGACCTCCCCCGTTCCGAGCCACATTCCGTAACTAACTTCGAGTACTACTATAGGTCGAAATCTTGCTAATCACCGTGTGATTGCGCATATGGTAAGTTGTGTTTGAAACTCTGAGTTTTATATTGTCGGTGGTGGCTGATTGATGACTCCAGAAGTGATGTGGGTGGCGCGGCACAACCGATTCCGTTCCCGTGCGGCTATATTATCAGACGTGGTTCGATGGTCCCGCTGTGAAAACCTATTGCTCTCCTGGCTACTTAAACTCGAGGGGGTTGTAACTTTCCAGCGCGCCCTATATGAAGCAGTGATATCCGTGACATCGGCCGCTAGGGGCGTTGCTTACCCACACTAGTATTGTCTTCACTGCACGCTTCTATTCCGAGGTACCACTCTATCTCCCCGTCGGCGCATCTGATGTGTTCCCGTTTTTTAGGCTCGAAACGTATGATATAAACGGAATCCCAACATTAACGCCTCCCCCCAATCCAATGGCCTTCCCCAGACTTCTTTGCTTCCTTGCGGTCAACGCCTTCCTCATTTGCAGCGTCAGCGCTGGTTCCCCCTCCGGCGTGCTCTGAGATTGGTGGCCGGCAGCCAATCTACGACTTCATCGTTGTCGGTAGTGGAGTCGGAGGTGGACCTCTCGCCGCGCGCCTGGCTGAGAACGGATTTTCTGGTGTGCATCTAACACAAGAACTTTAACTAAAGTCAAACTCAATGATATTAGTCGTCGTGGTCGATTCCGGGCACAACGTCGTCAACGTCAACACGACCGTACCGTTGTACTTCGGGCGGGCTGTGGATGGTTTGTCTGCGCTCCCTCATAAAGGGTCACTCCTCGTTCATTCCTCGACGGTCCTGTTCTAGATCCTCAAATCGAGCTCAACTACACTTACCACGAATACTCCCCCGGCGCCAAATTCCCTCGAGACGATGCTTGGTTCGTCACCTATTCCTCTTTCCCTTTTGATCGCCTAACATCAACACAAATGCAGGTATCCTCGTGCCCGCGCCCTCGGTGGATCTACTGTGATGAATTCAGTCGCTCATCTGTTACTGGAATTTAACCGCGAATCACTTTGATTTGCATCAGGTTCACAATGCCATGTTGAACGACATTGCCGACACGAAGCAGGATTTCGACCACCTTGCGGCAATATTCAACGACTCGACATGGGCATACGAGAACATGCGCAAGTACTTCACACGCATCGAGCATAATTTGTATCTGAGCGAGCCCAACCCCGACCACGGGTTCGACGGGTGGTTGAAGACTAGCCTTGAACCGACTTTTATCATCAACGAGCCGCAATTCGCAGGTGCGTTCAGTTCGTCTATAGGCTTGGGGTTACGCTCATGTAATTTCTTAGATCAACAACTTACGGACATAGTCAACACCATTGCGACGTCTGGTCCCGCACTCAATGACACCAATAGCGCAGCCAACGTCGAGGCTATCGGTATTGGCAGTCCGAGCTACACGATCGACGAAAATCACAACCGATCGTGTGTACGCGATCGGCTCCTCGACGTGCAGCACTCTAGTAAACAAGGCAAAGGAAAACTTACGTTCCTCCCAGATACGCTTGCTACCAAGGTGGCACTTTGCGATCCCGGAGATGGGGGATCTCCGAAGGCATATGGGGTTGAGATTGCTGTGGGAGCAGCGTTGGCCGTGGGGAGCAATTTCAAGGGAAAGCAGAAGTTGGACACGACACTGTTGACCGCCCGACATGAGGTCATTGTGAGTGCCGGAGTGTTCCAGTCTCCACAGTTGGTGAGCGGTCTTTTCCTGGCATTACATGCTGTCTAATCTGTTTTCTTTCAGCTCATGGTAAACATGTTCGACATCTTTTTACAAGTAGAGACTGACGCACATCTGATCCCAGCTCTCGGGAATAGGTGATAAAAACGCGCTTCAGCAGCATGGAATCAATCCAGTCGTTCATCTCCCCGGAGTAGGAACCAACCTCCAAGACCACGACGAGGTGGCCAGTATCTGGTCCCTGAAGGAGAATTATACCTTGTTTGATGGTTGCACCTTCCTCTACACTTCAGAAGACGATCCATGCTTGGAATACTGGGCCACCTCCGGCCACGCAAATCTCTACTCTTTTGGCCCGGCACTCTTCACCACGATGTCGCGAACCAGTGGCACACCTGATTCGGCACAACCTGACATGCTGACGTATTGGGTGCCAGCATATTTCCCTGGTTTTTTCCGTGGTTTCGCGCAGCGAATAGCCGACACGCATAACGCGTTGACAGGGGTAGTCCTCAAGGCTCATCCGTCCTCGCGTGGCGTTGTTCAGTTGACAGGGGGACATCCACAAGATCCGCTGCGCATCGAGAAACGGCACTTTGAGGCGCCGGGCGGTCAGGATGATATTGCAACCATGCGCGAGGCGATCCGAGCGGCATGGGCTCTGGTTGCGAGCCCAAATATTACCATGCATGTGGAAGCACGGGTATTCCCCGACCCCCAGGTGGAGAGCGATGAACAGATCGAGGATCACATTTTGCAGAACGTGTTCGGTGACTCAAGTTCATCTTTCGTGCTTCTCGGTAGCTTGATCTGATTCAGGTCATCACGCTTGCTGCACGAATCCTATGGGGACTGATGATGGTGCGTCTTGGCTGTTTACGCTGACCACTTGAATTCAGTTTGTAGATCCAAACGCGGTGCTCGATGGGAATTTTAAAGTTCGCGGCGTGGATAGTCTGAGAGTCGTCGATATAAGTTCTTGGCCAACCATTCCAGGATTCTTTGTAACGACACCGACATATATGGTCAGTCGTTAATCAAACTGTTGGAGTAATTTTCATTAGCCGTACAGATATCTGAGAAAGCGGCGGACATCATAGCGGCTGCCGCGGAATACAAGTGAATCGGACAAACCTTTGGTGTTTATTTTGTAAATGGTAAAGAACAATCAATGTATACTTTGAATCTGCTTCACGCCCTGTTTTTGACCAGTCGATGCATGTCGTCCCTGTTGATTTTTGCTGAAGAAGTTCTTGCGTGACGGATTTCAACCGAGTCAACAGTTGAGTGGTACACAGCTCTAGCAAAAGCGCGATACCGCTGTACCGGGTGTATATTCACATCGGGTGGAACCTTGCTTTTCTTAGCAGTACAGACACATTGAAATCATTCGCTCACCCCATGTCAACTTCACAGCTCGGGAATCACAAAGTAGAGACCAATGTTGAATTAATCCGCTGGAGCGCCGTTTAGAAATTGAGCGTGATGGCGGTTGTAACCCTGCGGCGAGTAACCGGGTGATATTTGCAATGCTTCCGCAGGATCTCCCGCTCGACTCGGGATCGAACCTTGAAGAGAGGACCTCGCTTCGCAATTGGCTTTTTGGCCAGGCAGGGACGCGTTGGAATTATTCTTCAAGTGTCGAGTGGATTTAAGCCACTTAGGATCGAATGACGGCGGTGGTTCAAGCTTTCAAGCAACGGTTGACATGTTTTCAAAGTTCTTGTACCGAGAGAAATGAGACTCGAGACTGGTTTCTGCTCTGCGTAAGGCCTGAGATCTTACTAGAAGTTGCAGACATCAAAGGACGCCGTAATCAACTTGAAGTTCGTGAGAAGGACGTCAACGCGGACCGACAACCAATTAATGACCGATCAGACCACGTGGGAAAAAATCGCTTGTGCACTTACTCGATGGCAGCGCCGCGGGGTTCCCCGCCTTTTGCGCTACAATGGACACAGATGTCCGCCCCACAAGAATACACCACACGAGTTAACACCTATCGTAGCGCGGGCAGGCGCTCCAAGCTCGGTCACCGTGGCTAGTTTTCGGCACGATAAACATAGATTTTCGCTGCAATCTGATATTCGACCAGATTTCGGAGTCTGCCTCGAAACAATCCGAGACGTGACAGACCCGGCGCTTGTTTTGCACTTCTTTTTGCTCCGACTCTCCACCGTATTTCCGCCGACCCAATTTGGCAGGCAGCATGGATCACTCTTCCGCTTGCGCCTGCTCCCCCTGCTCACTGCCCCCCGACTGCCCACGAGCGTAGTCTATTGTTTTCTGGCGCTAATTCTCGCCGCTAATCATGATTACCTCTTATCATTTCTCACACTGAGTGCCGTCGAGCCTGCCAAGCCCCACGATGCACTTATCTCAACGTCAGCAAGCGCTCCAAGCTCTGGATCACCATCATACTAGTGAGTTCTTCGCTACAATAAACAAGAAATTCGCTGCAATAAATATTTGTACACAGTCTGCTCGATCAATGTCCGGCGTTGATTCGGTGCCAATTGAATGCTCGCTAGTCGCATGCGCTGTACAGGAAGGAATGGATCCCAGCTCCCGTCAGCGTTCCAGAATCCTGGGAATCGGAATTCACACGACGTTGCCGCACGCCAAGAGCGTATAACACTAGATAACACTTCTTTCATGCTGGCGCACCCCACGACCTATTCGTATGAGCTACTAGACATGGCACAGGAGGACGGTCTGTTCCATGTGTTGTGGCTCAGAGGACGTTCCTGAAATTTGAATTCTATAGTCTTTGACGCAGCACAGTTATATCGGGAGACTCGAGAGAACAGGACGTCATCCTACGGTGTCGAGAGTATGGCTCTATGAATTCGCTCAAATCCCTGATCTCTGAGCATTTCCCCAGAGGATGTAAACTCTGCGACCCCCGCAACTCCTGGCCGAGACAAATGGCCAGAGGATCGCTCTCCGCTGGAGCTGCCGCACGAATGTGGATCCCAGAACGCTCCGAGATGGTCGCCGCCTCTCCTTGGACTATTACCCATGTCAATATTCGGCGTTTTCCTCATTCTTCTCATCGTCGGATTGGAAATGTTCAATAGACACGTTCGTTTCTCTTCCTGATTTTTGTCCCTAATCGCCAGCTCATTTCTTTCAGTCTCCCTACACCGCCCCATCGTCCGGCCTTCAATTCTTTTGGACATATTTCCCCGTCGCGCTCTTGATGATTGTCGAGTGGATTTGGGTTGCGTACGACCTCCAGGTCAAGGTGCTCGTCCCCTGGGCGTCCATGTCCCGTGGATTCTCTCCAGCCAACGAGGGATGGTTACTTGACTACATTAGTTCCAATTACTTTGTTTCCCTCTGGACAGCTATCAAATACCGACACATCGTCGTCCTACTCACGATACTGGGACTGTGGGGCACCGCGATTGCGGGCATCGTTACCACTTCGCTGTTTGAACTTCAGACTGTCTCGCATACAGTGGAGAGGACCTTGACACGCACTACGGAGCTAGACTATTCCTCATTCGGTCCCAGCACGCTCACCGACACAACATATCTCAACTCGTTTCTTGGTCGCCAGACTTTGGCGACGGTTTTGCGGCCGCGATGGACGACGAACGAAAACGTGGTTATGGAATCGTTTGCGGACACGTCGGGCGGCGCCTTGGGAGCCTTGTCTGCGAAAACGCGGGGATATTCGGCAGATCTGAACTGTACGCAGGTCATCGTCTCATATGCTGGGAACATGTCAATTCCGAGTGTGGATCCTGAAGTCTCCGCGTACACTTTTCTCGTCGATATCGCTGGATCCGAATGCCAGGCAACGTATAACGTTACCGATACGAACACTGTCGGCAACATTAGGTTCCATAGTACGTTTTTTTTCGGTGCCCTGTGGGCTAGACTCTCGGCCTCGGGGACTGACTCGGATACTCTCTAGATACGTTTTATTACGGACGGGTTTACAATCACACCTGCCCCGGTACATCGCGGTACAGCACTATGTTGGTTATGGTCAACATGACGACGTACCCAAACTACGTGTACAATTCTGGCACAGCTATCGAGTGCTCTCCAAGCTTCACTCAGAATATGGTCACCGTCTCCGTCCCCGCATCCTCTGCGGTACCAGTCTCCGCATCCATCGTCCCCGGCTCTTCGGTGCCATTGTCTCCACCGGGATGGAATAGCATGCTCCAATGGATCAACGTCACGAACGCCGGGCTTCGCGGCGGTGGGCAGAGTATCGCCTTCCAGACGGACCCGTGGTCGTCCTGGAGCAACGGTGCAATCGACGACGGGGTGTGCGACTGCGACGCGTGGTTCTACCTCGTCGGGCACGGGCAGAACGTGTCGGAAACACAGCTCGTGGACCCTGCGACGCTCACGAATGCGAGCCGCGTGACATTTGCCGGGGTGTGGTCGGACCTCGCACAGACGCTGCTCATGATGGGCAGTGCCACTAATTCCGAAGCGGCCACGATACCAGGTGAGGTCGTGATAAATGCACCTCAGCTATTCGCCCGGACCACGAGTGTGAGGATCGCACAGGCTGCGCTCGCCGTCCTTGCTGCTGCGGTTTTTGCGGTGTATCTCCTCCGACCGCGCACAAATCTCCCGATTGATCCCGCCTCAATTGCGGCGCACGCATTTTTGCTGCACGGGAGCCGTGGCGAGATTGCGGACTTTGTCGGAGACAGTGCAACTATGAGCATGGAAGAAACGCAGGCTGCGCTTCGATATTGCGAGTTTGCTGTACAACAGGAGTCCCGGTTTAAGATTCTTGCTCGACGAACGTGTGATGGCCGTCCACAGGTATGATTATGGTAATTGCCCGTTTCCGAAATTTCAAATATAAAAACCACAGGCCATACACACCTACGGCGGCGTTGCAGCTCCGTGGCACCCACCGGCCCTTCACCCGATTTTCAAGCTCACCTTGGGTGTGCTGATCATAGCAACTACAATTGCGTTGGAACTTGCCCTGCGCCGGAGCGTCGCCAGCAACGGTTTCGCCGATCTCCGCTCGAACGAGCAAAGCACTTGGACGTACTTCCCCCCTGCGTTCCTCTTCCTTCTAGGCGTCCTTTTATCATCATACACCTTCAGCCTCAGCTCGCTCGAGCCGTTCTTCGCAATGAGCCGCGCGCCGCAGGTCGCTCGCAAATCAGTTCGATACGCGCCTGCGCAACGCACGCGCGTCGGGCTAGTCTTCCATGCGCTTCGATACCGCAGCTATGTAGGATTCTCCTGCGCGGCCATAATGCTGACTGTCCCCTTCCTTAAAATCACGGTTTCTGGTCTCATCACGACGGTTTCTGTACCTACACAGAACACTACCACCATCACCCAGAAGACTGCGTTCAACACGACCTCGATACTCAATAGCGATGGCTATTCACCACTGCACTCTCCGGACCATGTGCTCACACTATCGCAGATTCCGAAATACGACTTGCCGCTGCCGGCCTGGACTACTTCCGCTGGCGCGGTGGGCCAACTAGATCTTGAGGAGCTCGGCCAGCTCGTGTCAATAACAACAAATGCCACTGTCACGGTGCCCCTCCCCGTCATGCGCAGTGATCTGGAGGATTGCACTCCGCTCACCGGCACCAACCTCACTTTGATCCCGCCAAATAAACTGCAGCTCCCAATTCCGGCGACGACGGTGCCTGATTCCAAGGGATTTTTCAACTGCTTGTTCAACGGAGAACTGGGGTATATGGGAGCGGTTCCGGAGAACGTTTCTATTACGCTACCGGCTTCGCCTGGGTGGTTTGGCCAGGTGTATCAGCCCATATGCGGAGGTAATGTTTTCATTTACGGCAAGACCCAGGACGGCAATGCGAGCGCCATCGAAGACTTAACTGTCGTGCAATGCAGGTCATACAGTCTTAAACAGTGAGTTTCTACATAGTTCTTCCTTTTGCCTCCTGACTAGTGACGCGCTCGAGTACAGATCGACGCAGAACGTCGCACTGAGCTATACAGACCACACCGTCGCTATTCTATCCATCAAGCCCGAGACGTGGGACACCGTGGTCGTCACCAGCTTTCCGTTCAATGTAACCCTTGTAACAGGCCTCGTCGACCTCAACTATACTGGCGACATGTACGAGAAGAATGCTAGTCATGCGTTCGACGTGTTCACAGAGATGATGACCATGAAGAACGCCTCTGCGCCCCTCGCCACCTTTCTCGACGCTCGCGTACTGACAAAAGCCGCGCAGGAGTTACACACCCTATACTGGTCCATTTATGCATCGCTCAATCTTGTCGTGCCCGTCAACGCTGACGGCGCGCAGCGTGTCACTGCCACGGTCAATTACATGCACGCGCGTATGATCCAAGCAACAGCACCGACGAGGATCATGCAGGCACTGCTGGCCTGCATATTACTCTTCGGACTGCTCACCGCGATCGCAGGGCGCAGTATGAAGACTGCGCTTGCGAAGCCCCCTTACTCTATCGGCGCAACCATGGAGCTTCTTGTGGATAGTGCTTTCGTGGAACTTCAGGGACTACGACGAGTGCGGCGCGAAGAGGATCTTGACGTTCTCCTCGAGCCATACACGTTCAGCCTTGGCTGGGGAAGGAACGCCAATCGGAGGACTCGGTTTGGGGTAGACATTGCTTCCAGTTCAGTAGTAGGGGGGGGCTTTACACCATCGTGACTTTATTCGACTGATTTAATCCCTTGTAAACGACTGACCAAGGGCACTGTTCCTTGCCCATACCGTGTGTGGGTAGGACTCAAAACGTCGCCGACGGCACAGGCCCCCGGGACACGGCCTTTTGTACATCTCCCTGTTCCGAAGTTGAGACTCGAGTATATCGCTGTTGACTGGAAATTTTTTTCCCGGGTGACCAATACGCAGCCATGGATACTCTGAATAGGGGACTTGTACCTTCACAGATTACTTCTTAGCATTGGGAGCTCTACTAACCTGGCCATTTATTCAGAAGTCCCTCGCACACATTATCGAAAGACTATTTTGTGGAGGCCTCGCACAGCGTGACTTACCGAGTCATCTGCCTCAGTGTTTTCTTATCCAACACCTTTTTTTCTTTCTCGGCCGAACCTCGTATGGCCCGCGCGGCATCGACAAAAGGTAAGAGTGGAATTAATGTGCAGTCTGATTGCAGGGGCCTACTATTACTAGACATTATCGTTCTATTTCTCTTCAATTTCGCTCAAGCACATCTGTCACGAATCCGGATGTGTGGGCCCTGAAATCTCTTTTTTCTTTTTCCGTTTCTTTTTTGGCCTTGTCTTCCTGATACTGTATCAACTCGATTTGTTTGTCGGCCAGGCACTGTGGAAGGTCTTGCTGATTCACGAGTGTAAGCGCCCGCATCGCTGTCGTGCCATCAGGACCCTCACACAAGTCCTAAGTGAACGTACATACCTTGATCAGTTCGCAAAATGGTCCGATGAAAAGGCAACTGCAGTTGTGGCATGCCAACCTCAGGAGCTTGGGAGTCGAGGATGAGGAACTGCTGTGACGGCGCAAAGGATCCAGCCCCGAGAACTACGTCAACTGTTTTGAGGTCCTCAAAGGCCTGCCAACACTCAGCATTGACCTTATCTTTAGGGTCGAAGAAGCGTTTCGCGTTCTTTTGCTCCTCAATCTGGTCCATCTGTTCTTGGGTTGGTAGCGCGTCCGGTATGGGCTTATGAGTGATTGGGTCAAATTGTTGAGGCCTCTTCAGGAATTTCCTGATACCGTGCCCAATCTTTTGCTGTTTTACCCGGAACTACAAGGACTCATTATTCCAACTTCGTGCAAGGGTGTGAGATACCCACGGTTTGCCGCCATTCCTGAAAGCGCGTCCAGGGGGGCCTGAGAACAGCGTGTCAGAAATGTACTTTGTAATACTCCTGTCGCACGTACTGGAGGCCAGATGTGTCAAGGGTGAATTCTGGAAAAAGCCCCGCTCAATATGCTCAAAAAACATAATATGAATTGACACGAACGTAGAATTACAATTCCGCCCTTATCCTGGCACCTCAGAAATATTGCACCAAAGAGTTGGGCGCTAATTTCTTCCGGTGTGAGGTAGAACCCTCCTGCGTGTGAAATGAGAAACTGGTGAATGAAAAGTTGCTCTAAAAAAACCCACCTGACCAAGTAAATTCGTTCGGCCAGATCCTCTCAGTCTGCATATTGAATGATTGAGCCGTGATTGCAGTCGTGATCTCCGCGGCGGTAGTTCTGCACGTTGCATGATATTGTGTCGAAACCGCACCATTACGTCCGAAAAGAGCCCAAAACTTGGATGAGGTAAGTCTCTTGGGGCTCGAGATGAACGCACAAGTTGCCTTGTATAAATTCAATGTGGTGAGAGATATGATGATGGGTGTTGGACTTACAGATGGGGCAGCACCAGAACTTGAGACGGCTGTGTTCGGCGACAAACTACTTTGGAAGGTAGATGCCGATGAGGGTAAAGTTGATGGCGGAGGCGGAGAAGGGGGTGATTGAGCAGGCGACGACGGCGTAACCACCGAGGACGAGCTCGACTGAGTGTCTCTAGAGTTGGGAGTGGAAATCGGAGCCGACTGTACGGACGGGGGGAGTTACTGGCTTCGACGAGCTCAGGATCGTGGGTTGGATGCTGGTTGGTATTGCCGAGGAATGGGACAGTATCGGTTTCGATGAGGAACTCGACCTTGTGGGTGGGATGCCGCTTGGTGTCGCCGATGAGTGAGAAAGCATCGATTTCGACGAGGGGCTCGGAGTCGTGTGGCGGATACTGGCTGTTACTGATGAATGTATTGGTTTTGACGAGGAACTTGGAGTCGGGGGGCGGATACTGGGTGTTACTGATGAGTAGGAAGGTACTAGTTTCGACGAGGAGCTCGGCCGTCGGTTGCTACTCGATATTGCTGTCGAGTGGGAAGGTATCGGTTTTGACAAGGAGCTCAGACTCGTGGGTCGGATGCTGCTATGTGTCGCCGACGAGTGGGAAAGTACCAAACTCGATTTAATTCCTTGGGTGCTGCTTGGCTGCGCTGGGGTAGTCTTTGGGGTTGAATTTTTGATAGAGATTGTTCGAACATTGGTCGTTGTTCCTTTGGCAGGACCGGATCCAAATTTGGGCGGCAGAGCGTACGATTCCCCGAAGGCTAAGAGACCAGTCAAGATAATCAAGAATCTCGAAAGTTTCTTGATGAACATATGTTGGAGTAAAAAGATGAAGAGTAGACGGCTGGTAGAAGAATATGAGAGCACTGTAGTGAGGAATAGTTCGTTCTGGGAGGGGGCATTATATAACTTCCTTTAAGAATTATTTTTCACACGACAACCTTGCGACAACCCGAAGGTAGAAACCCGTGTCATGCAGTCCCCGTCCAGTGACGATCAGCAGGGGCCATTGGGACAGTCCCAGGTACCCCGCTTGTCGTGCAAAGTGCATATAAATAGCGCATCGAACCGGCAATCAATTATTTATTTATTTATTTCGAAAAATGGCGCAGCCAAGGTTTTCCGCAAGCGCTGTAAGGCCTCTTTCGCCTCGCGACCACTCGAAACTCACTTACATGATGGCGTCCAATACCAGCTCTACCGTCCCAGAGCCCACATTTCCAGAGGACATAGAACGAGTCATACATGGCATGCTCCTCGATGATTACACAAATATGCGTGCTACGATGTCTCTTGTGGCCTCCAGATTCTATGCCTGGTATGTTCAGTGAAAAACTCCCATCCTTGCTCTAAAGTGCAAGCCCGCAGGACCAAACCATTTATCTTCCGTACAGCCATCGTACGACGAAAAAACAACTGGCGAGAGCGAATTCGCGATCTCTTGCTGCCGAACGCACACTTCATTCGAACATTGGCCATCAATCTATCGTTTTATCAAGGCAATGCTCGATGTCCACCTTCGGATGAGGATGCATCTCACATTCGACAACTTTTGGAGGCCTCGGACGGAGTCAGACACCTGGCCGTTGGCTGGAATATCTGGGCCCAATTTCCACGCGAATGTGGCTCCTTGCAAATTGAAAGCCTCTATCTCCTATGGGACGGGATTTTCTACGTTCCTCCCCCATCGTTGAATCAATTGCAGAATCCCGCCAAACTGACGGACCTCACCGTGTACGCCCCAGCCGATCGTTTCAACCCAGTACTTTGGTATGCATGGGCGGAGAACGTCCTTCCTTCCCCCGCGCATCTTGCGGCACATTTTGTCAACCTCGCCTACGTGACGTATGCCACCGACCGTTATGCCATTCCGTCAGTCGCGGATATATGCGAGAACCCGGGCATCAAGGCTGTCATGTTCGTCACTGTGAACATTCCAGAAAATATCATGAGCGAAGCGGAGGAAGACGAAATGCTGAAGTCCGACATGGAACGCCATGCAAATTTCTCCACGGCTTATTTGCCTGGTGGCGGTCAGGTACTATGGGAGTGGTTGGCGAGGATGGAAGGACGGCAAAGTGTCTTAGAGCATCCGCCTCCTCATCCCGTGTGGGAAGAGAAAGACGAGGAAGAGCAATGAAATTGACGTGCAGATTGGAGGCCGTGTATACAGCACTTAAAGCACACGAATTGAAGTGCCAGCCGTTGAGTTCCAGTCAGGGGACAGCCCGTTCGATTCGGAGTCGGGTCGTGGATTCTTGGGTTATTTGTTTATTCGTGGAGAAAGAGGCGAAGTTGCTCGGTGGTGATATCTGCCGAAACCATAGTGGATGTTGTAGGTACACATGGTCAGAAAAGGCTTGTATCGGCGCGAGAGCGGTCTGACCGCACCACTTGTGCGCACTGCGTAACCATCGTGTGTTGTTTACGAAGGGATATCCGTTCGACTCGAGGTCCAGCATTGTGATGTGAGCTTGAAAGTAAACGGCCAGCGCAATTTCGAAAGGATGCACATGAATCACCGCCTGACATAAGGTAAAATAAATACACAAAACAAAATTAATCAAAGAAAAATTCCAATCGTAACTCAAAATCACCGCTCAAACGACCCGAGATCGCTCCACTCTTCGTGTCTGCTAGACGACGCGAGTTCCCTCGCCCTCGTACTCCTCCCGCCAGCGTGCAAAGCCCTCCAGCGGCACCTCGCCACATAGCTCTTTCGTGATGGCGTGCAGCTCGTCCAGGGACTATAGCAGGGTGAGGACGGCGTATATGGATCAAAAATCAAAACGCACCACAAGAAGCTGATACACTGCAATCATGCCCGATGCGTAGTACATATACCCCGGCGACTTGATAGCTTCTATGTCTTCCTGTTTGCTGGTTTCGGTGGGAACTACGAGCGTGGCGCGGGAGTGCCCGTGGTGGTGATGATAGAACAGCCTATTGAGCAGACTTTGCGGGGAGGACGTAGTGCAGCGGCTCGCCCGTGCGGAGGGATTGGGAGACGAGGGAGAAGGCGGCCATGACGTCGGAGATCTGAGCGACACCGGCATGAGCGAATTGAATTGAATGAATTAAGAGACGGAAAGGTTGTAACAGGGAGCCACATACGAAATTCGGGTTCAAGACCTTAGAGCTGTGTACGAAGGTGTTACGCCAGTCGTTCTCGAGGTGGGAGAGGGCGCCTGCGAGCTGTACGAAAGTCAGATCCAAAAAAATGGACATTCAGTGGTATTAACGACCTGTGCGAGACTGCCGATCATATCGACCTGCACATCAAGCAAGCGCGCATATTCCTTCGCGGGCCACTTACCCCGGATGCTGCCCTCCCATTTAGCGAGGTCGGTCAGCATCCGAATCGCGCTCATCTCTTCTGCAAGCTCCATTAGTCTGCTGCGGAAATCCGCAGTCCACGGCGCGGGTGTGGCGTTTTCCGTAAGTTCTTGTGTGGAGTCGGGTTTGGATTTGGAACTTATCCAAGTAGAGATAAGGAACGCGTAGTTCTCGCCCAGGACCGCGATGGACGCGGCGTTGCGCTGGCGCACGGCCTTACGCCCAGACTTGGGTGGAAACATCATGAGGATAAAGGACGCGAGAGAGCCGGCCATCACGAGCGCCCACCGCTTCCATGCGACGGACCAACCAATACCTGGGGACGCGAATTGCACAGCGTGCCCGTCGATCCACGAATAGCCGACTACGAGAGCGAACGTAGTCTGAATGTATGCATGAGTTCAACACTGACTTTGTAGCAGACAATGAAAACGCACGCAGCACAGAACATTCCCCGCTAGGAAGCGCTCGGGGGCAAAGATGCGCACGAAGAGGAGCGGGATGATGAATACGCCGACTGCAACTGCGGATCCATAGGTATTTCCGTCTCCCTTGCCGTTACCTATAAACGGTGTGATGAAAATCCAAGACCTGTGTTGGTTAGACTCACCCGCATACCACGCTAACAGACCAATTCCAAGGCCAACCAAAGTTCCCAGCAAACGAGTGACGTAGCTGAGATGGGGCGTTTGAGAAATAAAATAAAAATCGGCAATGAGTGTTGGTACGCACTTGAAAATCTGATCGGCAGCGTAGATGTTTAGAGTCGTCTGCGCCATAATGAGCGCCCTGTGGGATTCCGCGTTCAATTCAGATGACAGTATAGAAATAGAAGTATCGCACCAGATCCCCTTCTCGACGTAGTAAAAGTCTAGAAAATCGCAGCAACGGAATGAACATATAGAAAAATCAGTAGCGGACACCGGACGTACGGGCAGAATGCTTGAACACAGCAGGTAGCCACAGCGCGAGGGAAATGAACACATATTTGAAGATAAACTGCGCAGCTGTGAGTCAAGATTCTCAGGAGCGGAATTGCGAAACATACCACTGCCTCGGCGGTGCCAGCCCACCGATAAACCTTGTGGACGCCGTTCATAATCCTCTGGAGCGCGTTAGTCGGGGGCCTGCTGTCTGGATCCCTCCCTACAAACAAAATAAGATCCACGAGTGAGTCTTCAGAACAGGCATCTCAACCCCCCCCCCCCCGCATTGAGACGCACGGTGATTCCGAGTTTCCGGTGTAGGCTTGACCGGCGCAGATGTATCCTCCCCAAAGGTGCCGTCCGTCTTGTCACCGCGCCTCACAAGCACACTCCACAACGACCGCAGGCCCGTAGGGGCCCAAAGCCGGGATTTCATGCGCTTGTCGCACAGGGCGCGGGCGGTGTCCACGAGCACCAGCGTAGCGCGCGCGATCCCCAAAGCGTCCGCCGCAAACATGTACGCCACGAACAGCGCGCGCAGCGGGGGGTCGGCGTGCGTTTCGTCTGGGGTCGCATCTCGAAGCACCGGAAGAAACGGGGCAAGGAGGGCACCTTGTCCCACCGCGTCGAAGCCAGCCAGGGCGGCGCGCAGCTGTGCCGCCGAGGCGTCCAAAGTCTCGGCACACGCCGTTTCCCTGGCGGGCGTGCCTCGTCTCCAGCGCGTTGTGTTTACCAGGTCGACGATCGCCCGGACGGCGGTGAGCGCAGCAGTGCTAGCTGAGCGTAGGTCGGCCGTAGCGGCGTTGAGGATGGGCAGCATGTCTTCGGGGCGCACCCCATGCGCGGCCTCGCGGGCGGCATTGCGGGTGTGGATCTGACGGAGAAGGTACGTATCACGCGTCACGACCGAACCAGGCGCGGTAGTGCTGCCGGCTGTTAGGGCAGGAGATGCTGGGGCCACACAAGCTGTGCCCAGTAGACGATCAAAATTCAGGAGGCCCCCTGCGTGAACGACGCTATTAGCAGAAAGAAACGCCTATTGGGACCCGCCCAGTAAATGCTCACCAACACGAGTAATAAGCGTAACGAAGGGTGCCTCCGAGACTGCGCACGTCGTCGCCGCTCCATCTTCCGTAGGTGAACTCCAAGGATAAGAACCCCGAGGTTGCGGCGACTGTGTGCCATCTGAGGAACAACAAAGCGTAAGGGAAGAAAAGACGCACGCTGCTGCTGCGTCCCGATGAGTTGCGCACGCAGGGCCCGGAACTTCCGGATGAGCGGCGAGTCGCGGGTTAATTCCTCTGAACGTGCCTCGAGTACGGTATCCTGGATCTGGATGAGCTGGACAAGCCGCCCGAGCTGCCCGCTGACGGTGTCCATCGCCGCGTGGCTCATCGTCTCAGGGAAGATGAGGAGCGTAGTAACGATAACGATGGCCATGTAGCAGCCAACGGAAATGCCCATCGAGTTGAGGAGGGTGTAGCGTTTGGAAGGGAAGAGTGGGCCGACGGCCTAGGTGTATAGATACCATATCAGCACATAAAAGAGAAAATACGGAAGTGGGGTCGGGAGACCCACGCAGAATACATCCACTGCGAGGAAGTTAGTGTCTAAGTATGCAATATAGGAAAGGGATAGCTCACATGCGATGGTGCCGAATATGCTCATAAATATGAGCTTCGGCGCGTAGGCTCGCATGGTGCCGAATATGAATGCTCCGACTCCAAGAAATGCGCCATACATAGCGGTGGATCTACGTTCCGAAGAGAGTACCCTGAGGTGAAGAAAGAATTCACATCAGCGAACAGGACGTACCGCACGTCAAGGAATAAACCAGAGAAGACTGCGGTGGTCTGGGCGATGGCAGGATTGGCCTGGAAGACGGGATTTGTTTTTATGCTGGTCAGGAGAATTAGATTCAATCGCACCGGCACGAATCCAGCACATTAATGTCTCACCTCGCCTGAATTTGCTGCCCCGCAGCCTGGATCAGCGCCTGGTTGCGAACCGCGTTGGCAGCGCGCATTGCGCCTATACCGATCCCCCATCCGGACAAGAGACCGGCGCAAAGGGTAGAGAGCATCTTGAAATATTCTTTAGCCGGCATATGGCTGTAAAAAGTTGAGACCCGCACAAATATCGTGAGCTGTACCGGGAGGTACGGCGGTAGCAACAGGCTTGTCAGGAGCGCAAAGAATCCGCTGCGCAGAATAAGTCCTGAGCGAAGTTCGAGGACCAGGAGAGAATCACGCACGTAACGCCGATGGTGCGAAGCGACGCATTGGGTAGCAAGATGATGTACGACGCCAAGCAAGCTACCCAACACCGTAGAAGCACTTTCCATGCTCGAGGGGAGTGCAGTGGACCGGAAACCCATGGTGGCAGGGACGATAAAAGAGTGTGTGATGTAGCTGCGGGGGTGGGAACCCTTGACCTTGAAGGCTTCTCTTCAGTGACGGTTTCTGGACGGAGCGTCGAACTCGAATCCTCCGTAGACGACGTTTTGGGCTCGCGTGCGGCCATCGCGGTGTGGAAAATTTAAATAGATATCAAGAATGTAAAAAGGGAAGAAAGGGAAGAACACGAAGTAAGAACGCACCTGTGACATTAAATGGCAGGTATTCATCTAGGGTTTTTCATGTTGATTAATATTGTACCCGCGACTATCAATTTGAGCTTCAATTTGACGTGTTTCGAATTACACAGTGCGCGCCGCTGGGGTCACGGCGCTGCCCGCCCTGCCCGACCCATCGTGGGCGCCAGCAGCTACAAATCCTGAAATAGGATGAGATGCCAACGACGGGACAGTCGACGAGACCGACCTGAACTCGTAGGGAACCCGAAGGAATTTGCAAGTGGGAGTTGACAAGCCACGTGGCGGTCCGTTGGGATCAATAATTTCATGACGGCCGAGATTTGCCGAGTCCGATCGAGCTCAAACTCTTGGACTAAATGAGCTCGAGAGGGAAATGCGAGAAGCAAGCGGAGCCGCACGAGGATATAGGCTATTATTCCCTTCGGACCCTCAATGAAGTTACCCGGTACTAAAATGCGAGAACCATGGATCTCGATTTTTTTTGGCTCAAAGTACGCACCTTTCCGAAGGGCTCGCCTTATTTCCATTACAACTTGCAGCAGTAGGAGTAGGCAATGACTTCCTCAGCGTTTCAAAATATTGTAAAATTCCGGATGCGTTCTCCACTGCCAAATGATGGCTCATGGGCTTGTTGCGCAGGTCTTTCACGCGTTATTTGCTGCACCGTAAGAATGGCATGGATGAGACCGACCATGCAGTCGTTGGATTCAAGGGGACGGAACAAACCTGCGGGCGCTAACTTCTCAGTTAAAACGCGATCACGTGTTATCTAAATGAAGCGGCGCGTCTCCATTCCCCACGTAGGGATGGCGAGTTGAAGACAGAAACAGATGAATCATTACATATATCGACGAGGTGGGAGTGGCCGTTAAACTCATTTTTTTACGGATAACCAAGCGGGCGTTGGGAGATCTCAGCGCAGCCGCTCTTTTATCAGCTGCGCATTGACACCCCTCTCCGCGTCAGATCAGAAAATTCCAGCAATACGAGCCCCTGAAACTATCTCTTTCACACTACCCTGACTTTTCATGGCCGATGATGAAGGACTTCGACCCAAGTCGGTGATTCCGGGGAGAACATCCATTCCTGGAAGCGCGTTCAGCACAGAAATACCCTACCTACAGGCTACAGCTCTCCATCACCAATGATTATCATCCGGCTATGCACACAGCTCTACCACTCGTTTTTACAGCACCCCTATATTCAGTTCATTGTTTCACAGCAGGTTTCCCATTCAATTCTGTACTTCTCCATTGACTACTTCCAGCATGTTATTCGCCAAATCACGCATTTTCTCAGTCTCCTCTCCCCTGAGCCCTAGGTTTCCTTTGTGCATACTTGTGGGTCCTGTGGCGTGGAGGCTGACCACCGTTGCCACGAAGAAAAAAAAGAAAGTTGTCGCGGCAATGCTCTCAATCCTTATCATTGGCTATGCACTGATGCCCGTTTTACATCCTCGTTTTCTGATCCCATTGAGGTGCAGTTCACTAATGTCAGGGTTCCCTTTCAATGTGGTCACGGCGCCTTTGCGGATGACTTGCTGTGCAAGCGCTCCGCGGACTGATGTCCAGAATATTAATATCATCTCCTTTGTTGAATTATGAACCAAGTACTTGCAGATTTTCTTTATGAGCTACGCTTACCCCTTGTGGGTCCCACTGACGTAGGGGCAGATCCCGATCGGACACCTACTTCTTTTTGTTCTTCCATTTCGAGATCAGCCCGTCGTGTACATGTCCTTGTGACCCGTCGTGTGCGCGATGGATAATAGATACGGATAAAGGTTACAAAAGGTTACAAAGGAGTAGAGCAATTGGACAGAGCCAGGGTTGTCTCCCATGTTGAATCTCATGCGATAAACCTATCGCGCGCGCGCCGAGAACGGATCCAATAATACCTCCGAACAGCGGATGATATCTTTCCGTTGCCCAGATATGGAAGGCTTTACGCAGGGTTTTTTTCTCGTATCTCCGGACCATGGCTACCGCCCCACTATTACGGCAGTCCCAAATAAGTAATCCTCGACGAATAAAAGGAAAGGTAAATGTAATTGGCGTGTTCACAGCCCGCCTTTCCCCCCCACTCAACTCCCCACCAGCAACATAATGCACGCAACCACTACTTCCCCCTCTGTCCAGCGCGTCGATGCGCCCCCGGCCACGACGTGCTCCAGCACCAGCACGGAGACACCCCCTGTAAACCACAATGGCCCTCAATGCGCCTCCTGCGGATGGCGAGGCGGAGGACATGCGTGCGTATTTCTGGCGCGCTTCTTTTTGTTCGCAACTGACACTGATTCTTTCTTTGTATTCCTTTCCTTCAGAAAGGACTGCCCTTGGAGTACGCGCGCTTCACAAGCATCTCTCTGTTTTCCCCGTCCTGACCTTCTTCCCACCAGGGTAAACACCATACGCTTAGCCCCAGATTTTGGCATACATATCGCCTCTTTGTGCGTCCCTTGACCTTTCACTTTCTCCCAGTTCGATGTTAACGCGCGTATCAGATCGCGCTGCTTTCAACCTGCTGTATAACACTTTCGCGATGCTTTCGTCGTTTTAATCGTGCCCACTGGCACTTATCTTTTCTCGCTGGAGGATAAAGAGATTTTTGATGGATGGATGTATCACTAGTCGTGGAGGAGGCGAACGGAAATTCAGAGGTAATTTGAAATGTAATCGAAGTAAATCTTTCAAATGGAGATACATGAAAGGACTTCTGAACCATAGCAACGGCTTTAACGGACCTCCTTGATCAGCATCAAATCTGACTGTGTTTTTCCGCCCGGATCTTGTGTTGATCCTTTGTCTGCAATCTTTCTCAGCCTGGTTGGAATTACAGAGCGATAAGCACCGTCGGAGAGTCACTTATTCTTCCGCGGCGGCGTGAACATGCCGTTGTTGGTTCAATTGTTGAATTCCACGGATGGGGCCTTCCATTTCAGGTACGAGGATCTTCGCTGGTCACCAGATGCCCAGAAATCCAATACCCACTTGGTTGCTTGGATACACACCACGTTTGTGGAGTCCCCGCAGTCGTCCATTCAATTTTAAATCTTTTTAAATTCGAGCGGCAACTTGAAGCCGGCGATTCTCGGTAGCCCACTCGGCCGACAAAGTCCGACGTCGAATACAACTGAAGTAAGTGAGAACACCACTTGTTGAACGTGTACGTCCAGCGTTCTGGAGACAACGGGGAAGGATTACAGTCGACGGATTATTTGTTGGATATTCACATTAATTTGCCTTGAACATAAGCATGCCATGAAGAAATGCTGTACCCGCACGGTCAAGCCGATCAACTCAATTTTCCCTTCGGGGTGAACCCCATTGAAAATAATACAGGTCCTATCGAGTTGTCCTCGACATCCTTGGGCCGTAAAATTTCAAACATCTAGAGGCTTGTATCCTTCGATCTTGTATTCTCCCCGAGATTCAATGCCTTTTGTTTCAATATTTTTGGCCCAAATTAACTCCGCAGACTTATTCAAAACCCTGCATGGATTTACTGCAATTGGTGCCCGGAAGTATGTGGTTTCAAAAATCCAACGAACATTCTGTCACCCTTGTTTCTGCCAATTCGTAGTTCAGACTGCCCTCGCATCTACTGAGCCGTGCAACTGTCGAAAGGTCCTGCGTCACATCCAAGCTTCAAACATTTCACAACGATCCACTGCTGACTGAACATGAATAAACGAATGCTTCCTGGTATCAATCTGTTACGGTAGTCTGATACATGAAGTATCTAGAGCTCTCAGTCTTCGAGAAGGGCCTCCAGCTCCTCCGCATCCTGTAGCCTATCCAAGCTGCGGTACATGGTTGCTAGGTTGCCCATAGTGTGTCTTGTGTCCGGGTGATCATTCCCCAAAAACTTCCTCCACTTTTCAAGGACGACAACTTGAAGCTCTTGCGCGAGTTCATACTGGCCCTGGTTGTGGCATCTCCCCGCAAGATTGCCCATAATACGAAGCGGGGCTGGGTGGTCTTCGCCATGATTTTCCTCTGCTTCTCTAGAGGGGCAATTTCGAGCTCCTCTCCTTTCTGAAACTGGCCTAGTTCATGGTATGTGGTGGCCTAATCACCTATGGTAGTGTCAGGATGTTTTTCACCCAGACTCTTCATCTGCTTCTCCAACACTTGAGCTTTGAAGCTCTCTGCCTCTGGGAGCCTGCCTAATTTGTTGTATGTGCTGGTCAAATTCCCCTTGATATGAAGAGTATCTGAATGTTCTTCTCCTAGTATTTCCCTATGCTTCTCCAGCACTTGAACCGCAAGGTTCTCCGCCTCGACTAGCCGGCCTCATTGGTGGTATGTCTTGGCCAAATTCCCCATGGCATGAAGAGCATCTGGGTGGCCTTCACCCAGTATCTCCTCTGCTTCTCCAGGACTTGAAGCGGCTCAGCAATCCGTCCCGTTGCCGTCATGTTGATAATTTTCAACCCTTGACGGAACGGGTCGGGTATCCGTAGAACCCGGGCAACGGGCAGGGCGTACAGCCTTACATAGCCTGCGAACAGCCTTCCCAATCAGAAGGACTTGAACAAATTCGTCCGATAGATGACACAAAACTTCAAATCCGAGTTGCGCTTGGTATTAATCAACAGAGCAAACACTAGGCCGACAAAACATTTAGCGTTCGATTGGCAGCCGCCGAACTCCAAAGCTTGACAAACGTGCTCAAGGCAAGGAACAGAATGCAAACGGGATCTACTGTATTCATGATTGATGAGGATGAAATACAAAGCATAAAAATATTTGGGAGAAAAATGCGAGGAGCTATACATTCAATCAGCAGCGCGCTAATCCTGACAGCCCACCATCGCACCCCGAGAGCCAGGACAAAATAGAGGGAAAAGACACAAGGAAATTTCAATAGATTACAACTTGCTGAACGATTTCCGCAGCATTGGCGGGCTCTAGAGTCGAAAGAAAAAGCAAAAAAATGAAATCCCCCCATTTTCAAAAAGGTGTGCGCGCGCAGACTGGCTCGGACAAGGGGGAACCGATCCACGAAATCTACACCACACGTCGAAACTTTTTCCAGAGAAATCAGGGACCCTTCTCCCATAAACCTCAGGCAATACATTGATTTTTGGCAAAACTTAAACCAATAGTAATTAAAATAATGTCACCCGATTCACTCGAAGCGCTTGGCAGGATAAATACTGTCTCATGCGATCAGCCGCCTATACGCCATTCTAATGAACCCAGCCGCGACGTGCACAGAAAGGAAGTATGTAAAACTGAAAATGACGCCCCTCCAAACGGTTTGGTACGAGGGATGGACTGCGTGCAGGTTCAGTTTGACTTGCAAATTTACTAGAAGGGCACAATTTACTCATCATTTGGCTCAATGACACCAGGAAGGCTATAGACCACGCAAAGCCTTCCACCGGAATACATACAATGGCGACAAACCAGAAATAGTCATCGCGATAACAAGGACCAGCGACACTCCTGTGTAATACCTTCGAAAGGAACCCACCGGATCCTGGCATTACCGTACAAAAAATAAATAGAAAAAATGCCCGGAGCACGTAGGCCACGAAATTTGAGGAGTCATGGGCAAAGAACCACCGGGTAGCTGCGGTATCATCCTGTTCGGCGAGGCCGATCCAGTACGAGCTATTATATGGGTGATACGTCAATGAGACATCTTATCCCCCAGTCACACGCACATTAGTGTCCAACCGATACCGATGATCCAGTCCATTGTCGTCGGCGCAGTCGTCTGTCCGAGGTAGGTCACCGTGGCTTTGTAGATACCTAGTCCGAGCACTACAGCGGTGTTCATCGATCTCCAGGGGGTGATTTTCACGTGGGGAAACCACGAAGGAAAGGAAAGAGTGAGGGTTTCCTGGGCCCTGAAATTGTAGGCTATTTCAGCGATTGATGCTTTGATCGCTGGTTCGACGATTCAAAAAACGTCTTACGGAGTTCGAAATCCGCTGCTATTTCAAATTGAAACGGCGATCCTGTGGCGAATCCCATATCGTGCCGAAGCCATCCTGTGGAAAATATCATTCCCCACAGATTCGAGATTGGGATCGCCGCTCCATCCCAGTGCCCTCTGTGCAGCCACGCGTGAAAACGTATCCTGGGTCGGCGCTCGACCTGTTGGCTCTGGTGCTTCGAGCATAGGGAGCCTAGGTTGCGGGTCCTTCGGACAGGAGGACTCGATCGGCCCCGGTAGCCAGTCTTGAGAGCCAGAGTCGTTCGGGGCCGGACCCAACTCCCCCCGTTCAGCTGCGATGAAAACGGCATCCTGACTCAGCGTTCGGGGAGATATGCTGGTTGCTGGTCCTGTTAGTTCAGACATGGCGCGGTTAGGTGGTGGTCGACAGAAGAGAATGGAAGTGCTGGCATTGGTCAGATAAAAATGACACCGGCGCCAAAATGCTATATCTGCGGAAACTGATCCGATGAGCTATAGTGAGGTGCAGCACCTCACTAAGACTCATCGGAAGACAATATTAGCAGCACAATTTGCGAGTTCTTGACGCAAAGATTCCACACTCAAGTTACGATGGTTAGTTGGGGCAACGATCCATCGCAAGGCTCTAAGCTGCTCTAAGCAGAGAAGAAAGGCGATCACATCGTGAGTTCTAATCAGAGGGATTTGTGATCCATCACCTGGAAGCCTTGAGCGTGTCATGTGGGCACATGCGATCGGGCGGCGGCGTTGCCCCGTTGTTTAGTGGGCGGGCGCTGGCGGGGCACCGTCGGGTGGCGATGCACCTACCATTTTGGCTGGCCAAAAATACGATATAAAAATTTTTAAATTTTGAAACGGCTTGGGAGACTTCCCCAGAAATGCCTGAATATGATTGTATTATGATATGGGCCCGAGCGTATTCAAATATATCTACGATTCCCTTGTGTTGAACATTGGCAGTGTGCGAAAGCGACTGTCACGGCAGTCCCCCCGGATTGGTCCGATTACGTCTGCATCACTCTTGCATCATCCAATCTTGCTCTCCACGTCGATGTTACTGCACCTTCCACAGGAGCTCGTCGACTCCGTCGTCGAGGAACTGGATGACTCTTCCTTACCCATTTGCGCATTGGCATCAAAATCATTTCTGCACCCTAGCCAGCGGCGAATTTTCCGTTGTATCAATTTTCATGGCGCATACCCGCCGGGCGACAGGCGATTCGAATCACTATGCAGTGTCCTCTCTGAATCACCACACCTCGTCTCATATGTCCGCGCCGTTGTGGTACGTTTGGATATTGCGCGCTTTTATCGTGTCGCGCGCTTGCTTCGTGCTTGCACGAGATTGGGGTCTCTGGCCATCTGCTTTACGGCACAGGTCGTAAGTCTGGACATGCCCAACCTTCCCATGGAACTTATCGACGCCCTGCTCTGTCGAATCGCCTCCGCATCTCTACATCACCTCGAAATCTGGGGACAGGCAGGGCTGCTAATGCCCGACAGTCTCCTCCATTTCGCAGTCACCTCGGTCCGTAGCCTGGCGCTGCGACGGATAACAATCAATCAGGACCCACACAGCCAGGCACGCTACATTATGGCCCGCTATCGCGCTCCACCCGTGGTGCATCTTCAGCACTTGACTTTCGACCTCATGGGGCGACAGTGCATCTCCGCTGCGCGTCTCATCGACTACAAGAAGTTTGGATTTCTGCAGGGGCTTCAGAAACTTACGCTCATTCAATGGTCCGATCGATTCGTGCCTCTTCTCGAGGCGACTGCGCAGACTCTTCAAGAATTTCGGGTTGACCTCGCGGCCGCGTTGTGGCAAGGCGGTATGAATCAGCTCTTTCACCTAAATGAACTCGAATTCTAACTGGTTTTCAGATACCGTTTTTCCGCATTTTCCGGCTCTGAGCGTGGTGGAGCTAAGACTCCCTGTGGACGATCCCGAATGGGATAACACGCAAGCTCCACCCACCGTCCAGAGACTCCTGCGCGCTGCCCCGCTCCTGAAACAGTTGACAATTTTCTACAAGGCTCGCTCCGAGCCACCGCTCCGACCCCGCGTGCCTCCCTCGCCATGGGCGGTGTTCGACCCTCTCCGGCCAAAGGAGCGGCCGCGCCATTTGCGGGTCGTGAAGTGCTTTCTCTGTTTTCCTCTGAACTTCCAGGGCGATAAGGTTATCGCGTCCGACAACTTTGCTTCTTGGGTAGAGGCGCAGATGCCGACGCTGAGCGGTACTCCGCTGTTAACGTGCTCCCAGGGAGCTCCCGCGAAATATGCTTCGTGGGATGAGTGGCCGGCGTGATTTCAAACTCCAGAGCGTGGTCCAGGCCCATTTCATTTCGACATGCTGCGGACCGCGTGAACCTAAATTTTCGGTGTGATCCATTCAGCCACTGCGAAGTACTAATTCACATCAGCTATGCTATTCGTTGCGCAAAACATAAGCACGTCATCTTTGGATGTTTTACCATACACATAGTATCTATCAACTAGTCTCGACAGCCCCGCGAGTCGCTCATTTTCTTTCAACTAACTATTTCCTCCTACGTCACGAAGGCGCCCGATGTATCATGCTAGTGCTGTTATTAGCTTCTATATGAACTTCTGACGCGGGAAAGAATTAGCGTACGATCGGTGAGTTTGAAGACCTGGTGGGGATTATTCTTATCGTACACCTCCAGAGTAAGCTGAAAGGAAGGAAGGCCCTCCATCAGGTGAGTAACCGAACTTCGAACGCACGCTAGACGAGACGAAGATACTAACAGGCGAGCTTCGGTCGCTCCTTTTGCCAGCAGCAGGCCAGGCCGTCATCGCGAGGCGACTCTCTTTCTCGATGAAGCTGTCGAACAAAGTGGATTAGATAACGACAAGCTACGTTGATTGGAGAGAGTAGGATACCCACTTGACCACCGACTCGTTTTTCTGCTTCGAAAAAACGACATCCCAGAATGTGGAGACATTTTGAGGTTGGTTCCCCACGATCTGCGCGTGTATTGCGGTGCCTGGGGTTCCCAAGTGGGCGGTGGTGTAGGATAGGATGGAGGGCACGGCGACGTTGAGGACGCGATACTCGTTCGTATCGCCCCGGGCAGCGTAAATGAACTCCCACTGGTGATATGATCAGCAACGGAGATGATTGGACGGACACGCAGTGATTGACTTGCATTCTGACTTTTCTCCTGTGTGCCTTTGGCGCTCTGGACTGGGGTAAGAGAGTTCGGACTGCCGTATGTGAGATCGAGTATGCTGCCTTGGAAGTCCATTATCTTGAACGTGAAAATATCCGCTGCGTGGGAGATGTGGAGGAAACCAAGAACTAGGAGGAACATTGGGAACATGGTCTCAGCTAGGCGATAGACGCAGGAATACGATCGTGCTGGTCACCCAGGCTGCTAGTGGGGTTATAAACACCCCCGCTGAGCTTCTCCCGATGAATGTGTAATGGGTTACGGTTCGCGTACAAACTAGGGAGTTCTGGCTTAAAATCGATTGCGTGTCTATCCCATGGTACCACCGGCGTTACTGAGCAGATTATTTTAATTTTTGATATTTGGAAAGAGGTTAACGTTGGCGCAGCTGCAGACAGCATAGACAGCATTTCCAAGATCCGAATTTACAGGTTCCATGCCTTGCTTTTATTTATCTCCCTTTCCCTCCGCTTCCAGAACTAGGGTACTTAAAGGTCCATCCACGGAGTTGGGCTATTAATGCACGAATCACTTGGCATTACTAATGCCGACTTACCACCCACGAAGCAGTGTCGAACAGTTGACGCTTGCTTGGAATTTGATCGCAACGACTTACTGGCTCTTGTCGTTTCCCACAACGTGCTCGCCAGGATGTGCGGACATGGCTCAGGTGCCACCTCATGGTGGCCACCCGGATGTAGGGAGCCCAATGGGTTGCCAGACCAACCCTCACTACGGCACCGGGAATGCATCTGTCATCATCTCTGATCCGCCTCCGCCACTGCTTTCCGATGCAATTACGGCGCTAAGCTCCGGGCCCCTCGGCGACCATGACGGAGATTTTCAAGACCTCAAGTGGAACTTATCGGTGACATGCGGGCAATGAGGCGGCTCCGCGGCCTGTCTCGGTGAAACCTCTTTTGTTCAAAAGTGGTAGTCAAACTGTCAGATTTTCCCGTGCGAGACAAATCGGTGATTGGACGGTTACTTTAGGATCTTTAGGCGTCTATTCCGACATGCAGTGCCTGCACTTTTACTTCGCCTTTGACACGCACTGTGGGCGACGCTCCTGATCACCCCCACCTCCCTCCTCGCTTCAGCAACCTCCCATTATGTCCCCTTTACTCGAACTGCTGGCTAGGGCTTCATCCGGTCGCTTCAATCCGTACCATTATGTGCCCACGGAATGGATATGTCTCGCCTTTGTTACGCTCTTCACGATATCGACCGGTATGCCCCTTCTCCTCGACCTGTCCGTCTACCTAACTCCTTTTTCCTTCTTTCAAGTCCTCCATCTCGCGCAGTCCATCCGCTATCGTATCTGGTGGCTACTCCCGACTGCATTTTTCTCCGGCCTTCTTGAAATTCTTGGATGGAGCGCCAGACTGTGGTCGAGTTTCAATCCTACATTACTTCTGCCCTTTGAGATTCAGTGCGTCGAGCTTCCGTTTGCATGATGAATTTATTTTTTTAATTCTTTTCGACCATGTGCCACAGAGTGATTGGGACCATCATGTGCGTCTCCCTCTTTTTCCCTGGTGAATTCATCCAGCTTTTTTGACCGTGTGTGCGCCGCAGAGGCCCTACGCCGCTCATCGCTGCCGACTTCATGATTCTCGGGCGCATCATTAACCGGCTGGGGACGCGCTACAGCCGCCTATCCCCGAAGTGGTGTGCGTCGCAATCACAATTATCCATTTTCATTGCATCCTGAACTCTTTTACTCCCAGATTCCATCATATTTTGTAGTTGTGTGAGGCGGGCCAAAGACCTCGCATACTGATGCTCACGCGTTTGTGAAAACCTCTAGGACATTATATCGCTCTCTGTGCAAGGTTTTGGAGGGACGGTGGCGAGTCTTGCTGTCGGAAGGGGTGAGAGCCCAGAACACGTACATGCTTTATCTCCCATAATCCTCCATGACGCTGAGAGTCCCCGTCGCCGTAGGGTGCACACATCATGCTGGGGGGGATCATATTCCAGATGGGTGCGTGATCTTCACGCCGGCGTTTCCCAATCCTAATTGAATGAATCACGCGTTGCCAGCGACCATCTCCATCTACATCCTACTGGCCGCCGAGTTCTTCCTCCGCTTCTTCACTGACAAGCCTCTCGGGGGCAGGGAGGCCGTCTACCACTCCCTCAACGCGGGTCGCGGCCGAGGCGAAGTGGACAAGAAAATGCGCATCATGATCGGAGCGCTCTCCTTCAATACTACATGCCTTTTGATCCGGTGGGTCCATTCATCGTGCAAGGACGCTTCCACACGCCTTTCTGACCATGCCGTCACACACATGTAGTGCTATATATCGAACGATCGAGCTCCTCGACGGGTTCTCGGGACCCATCATCTCAACTGAACGCTATTTCAACGTTTTGGATGGAGGTAAGCATGTGTTTTGTAAATGTATGTAACGTCCGACGATACTCATGCTACCGTAGGCATGATCACGCTGGCCATCTTCACACTCAACTTCGCGCACCCCGGCATTTTCTTGGTGCCACAAGACAAGGTGGACAGCGACATCGAGCTAAAGCTCAAGGAGGCCGGATTGCTGTACTATAGGCTCTGAACGTCATTTTTGTTGTTTTGTTTATTTCCTTTTGGCTCGTTGGACTGAATGGACTAGGCGGTTGACTAGATAGTGTAACTAGCAGACATCTCCTTTTACGACGCAATCACTGCTACTTCCTAATATCCTTCTTGTACTTATTCGTAACTTACTCCCGGTTACCGGTTGAACATTGAACAAGCAACCTCGTTTCCTTTACGCGCCGCAGCGTTCTACCTCCATCTGTCTACATTTCCTCCTTATTGAATGTAATGCTCTTGATCTTAGAAGACTTCTGTCTGAACTTCTGTGCTGCATTTCTATGAATTACAACTAGGTGACTTGCCGAAGCTCGCTTTTGCTAAGCGGCACCGCCGAACAACTGTCCCTCGTTCTTCACCAATAGAAAAAAACACGCTGGACGCACATGACCCTGACCTGAATCAAACGGGCTGTCCACTGACAAGAATTGCGGTGGCGGGCACTGCATTACCACGTCTTTTTGCCCTTTCGTAGCCTATCCTTATCCTACTCATTTTATCTCAAGTGCTGCGTACATGGCCTCCGATCTGCATGTGGATTTCATTCCTCCTCCTCATTTTCCTCTTCCCACACAGCATGAGGAGGCGGGTGCTCCAGGACGCTTTGCCTACCTTCCATCCTGGCTAACCACTCCCCTAGAACCTGACCGCCACGAGGCAAATAAGCCGTGGAAAAATTCGCATAGTGTTCCATGTCGGACTTCAACATCTCGTCTTCCTCCGCTTCGTTCATGATGTCTTCTGGAATGTTCACAGTGACGAACATTACAGCCTTGATGCCCGGGTTCTCGCACAAGTCCGCGACTGAGGGAATGGTCCAACGGTCGGTGGCATATGTCACGTAGGCGAGGTTGGCAAAATGTGCCGCAAGATGTGCCACAGACGGAAGAACGTTCTCCCCCCATGCATTCCAATATACTGGGTTAAACCGATCGGGCGGGGCGTATACGGTGAGGTCCGTCAGTTTGGCTGGATGCTGCAACTGATCCAAGGACGGAGGAGGAACGTCGAAAATTCCTTCCCATAGGAGATAGAGGCTTTCGATCTGCAAGGAGCCACATTCGTGTGGAAATTGGGCCCAAATATTCCAGCTAACGGCCAGGTGCCTGACTCCGTCCGACGCCTCCAGAAGTTGTCGAATGTAAGCCGCCTCCTCATCCGAAGGCGGACATCGAGCATAGCCTTGATGGAAAGACAGATTGATGGCTAATATTCGAATGAACCGCGCGTTCGGCAGCAAGAGATCCCGGATTCGCGCTATCCAGTCGTTGCTTCGCCGTACGACGGCTGTACGGAACGTAAACGATTTTGTCCTGCAAACTTGCAACTTTAGGGCGAACGATAGGTAATCTAATCATTGAACATACCAGGTGTAGAATCGTGAGGCCACGAGAGACATCGTACCGCACATATTCAGGTTTGTGGGATCATCGAGGAGTACACTGTGTATGACTCGTTCTATGTCCTCGGGAAATCTGGGTTCTGGGATGATGGAGCCGATACTGGACGCCATCATGGAGAGGTGCGGAATGGACGCGAAGCGAAAGACAAAGGCTTGAAAGCGTTTTGAGAGAGCGGTGATCCGAAGAGTTTTCGTCGTGATGACAACGGGCAGTGTTCCACTTGGCCGAAAAAAAAAACTTGCCGAATGACGCCGAGACAATGCGTGCTTGATCGTCTTTGTGCAGTTGGATAAACAAGCTCTCAAAGAGAGGAAACCGCCCTGATAGCGCTGGTGTGCACCCTCCATAGATGAACCGGCTCTTGCATCCCACATAACTTGTACGAGGGTCCCCGTTCGATCCGGGGTTGGGTCCAAGTTGTACATTTCTCTGCCACTCTCACTTTTTATTACAGAAGAAAAGAAATGAGGGGAATACGAAAACCAGGAAATGGATGAAGCAGGCTGGTGTGCACCGTCCACTGACAACATGTTCGATTCCGTGCAATGGATAACCGCTCAGTTAAGCTTCGGGTCATGAAGAGCGCTGTGGCTGAAAGGAAAGATAAGAAAAGGTTAGAAAGGGAGTGAAGCAGACCCTATAGCGCCGGTGTGTGCCCACCACAAATGTGCAGGTTTGTCCACTGAAGCGCACGAGGGTCCCCGTTTGGCTCGGGGTCACGTCATAAGAAATGTATCTGAGTAACATTTTTGTTTGGCGCAGAACAAACCATCAGTTGAAAAGAAAAGGTGGAGAAATTGCCATTGGGTGACTTTCCATAAGCTTAGAATTGTTTTTGAGCTTGTTTGAGGGTGCCAGTGATGCTATCAACCCGCAAGATATTTGGATCTTTCGTCAACAGCCTAAATTCCAACCAGAAAAAAATGTTGGAATCGACTCCGTTCTTCTCCCTTCGAAAGGGCCGGAATGAACTCCGGTAGGCTACAGGAGGCCAGCAGATTTTTCCCAACCATAATCGGACACTTGGCTGCTTGAGAAGAGGACAGAGTGTTGCCGCCACCACCAAACCATTTTATTCTGTTGAAATAAAATCTGGAGGGGGATAAGGATCTCCCCTCCAGAATATTCTAAAATTCAAGAAAAACTTGTCTCCTTTCGTGCCTCCGAACTGATGGGGTCCCGACAGCTGTCTCGGCAAAGGTCGTAGATATTCCCCAGCATTTATCTAGTCTTATGGAAAGTCAAACATTTTCATCGCAAAACAAAACTTGAGGAAAATGAGTTCAATACATTCAGGTCGTGGAAAGAAAGAGAACTGGTACGGACACTCCATATTACTGCCAACACGAAACCGTGCAAGAGGGAAGCCCGTTCGATCCGGGGTCAGGTCGTTCGTAGTTCCCGGTGCTGTCACCTTGTTAGTAGTGGAGAAATAAAAAGGCCCGAGAATGGGGTGAAGAAAACCTGATGGCGCTGGAGCGCAGGAGTCCTCCTATGTCGACAGTGCAGAACCGTATAAGAGGAAAGCCCGTTCGATTCGGGATCATGCCGTCTTCCTCTCCGCTGCTGGCACTTTTTTATTACAAAAGAACAAGGTGCGCTGAATAAGAAAAGTCCAGGCAAGGAGTGAAACAGACCTGATAGCGCTGGTACGCCCCGTCTACAAATGGTTTTTCATATGATACGTCGGTTTTCATCGCAAAAGAAAGAGTATGAGTGAAATTAGAAATTGATGAATTGGGGTTGTGAAAAGAGAGAGAACAGGACGCATCGAAACCCGAACATCCATCTACGATCTGTTTACTTGCAATTTCGCTCCCCTCTCTTCTTGGCGGCTTGTGAACTTGAAGGATCGTTCATTTAGTCTGTGGCGCGTAATAAACCTTGGTTGTCATCGATCCTGTATTGCATCCAGCCGTCTGCACCCCTTGCGTGTTATGGAAAAAGATATTCCAGTTTTGTTAGACTCTGATGGTTCTTGTATTAATGTTCCTACGCTGAGTTACCCCCTCTTTCGTTCGAGTATGCGGATATATTATTATCTTTGTACCCTGCTTATGCTAATGGTGGCTCTCAACGCGATGGATGAAGGACGAGGATTTAACAGAGTCAAGAGAAGGTAACCACATATACTAGCAAGTAAGAACTAACGGGGCGTAACGAAGTTGTATCCCGAGAACCCGTCTAACCGATGCGTAAAAGACGGAATCTCCAACTGCCCCCTAGCATCAAACTCCGCGAACGCAGTTCGCAACTGGCTCCGCAGCTGAAAGTCGCCCGCAGTGGACACAAGAAAGTGGATCTGGATACGGATTCGGCGGAGCGAGGGGGAGCGATGCAGCTGCCACTGCGCGCCCAAGACGCAGCCAGGTGGCAGCGGTTATCTGCCCGCCTTTGTTAATCTCGAGCTCCAGGAACTCAACACGGTTGGAGGTCGGGAGAAGTGCGAGGAACATCTCGACGTCCTCGAGTAGGTGGCCATGACAAAAGACTGATAGGTGTTGCAAAGCTGGTAAGGTTGCAAGCATGGTCAGGTTAGACTGGTCATATTTTGCGAAAAAGTCTGGAAAGGAAAGCAAATATCGGTGGGGAATGCGACTCAAGTTAAAGAAAGCTAATATACCTGCATTGAGTTTGAGTCGGGTGATTGTCGATCGCGCGCCGTCGATGAGGGCGATGGTGATTGGAACCATAGCTCTCATGCTAAAAAGGTCCACATTAGTGAGCTGCGAAAAGTCGAACGGGGACAGGGGATTGAGCAGCCATTGGGGAGGTCTGCCATCGATCAGCTGCAACTGCTGAATAGATGCACGTCGAGCGGGAGGCGACGTCTGGTCAGAGGAATGGGTCCGGACGTTGACGCAGTAGAGAAACAGTGACTCGAGCTGGGGTGTAGAGTCAAGGCAGAGCTGGGCGAAACTCTGCGGGTTGTCGAATATGGCATTAATGAGCCCGAGGCGCCGGATCGATGGTAAAGCAATCATCTTCGCCACAGCTAGACAAACTGCGTCATTCGCTGGCTGTGGGGTCCCCGCATTGTTCCGGTGGAAAACAATGTCCCGCAAGTGCGAAAACTTGATTTGGGAGAGCTGCACGACGCGCTCGTCCAGCGCCACACGGAGGCGGCGCACCAACGGAATCAGATGCGGAGATGCGTGAAGAACAGAAATGAATCTACCGCATATGGCGGCGTCATCTCTATAGTGCTGGGCATATATGTCGTTGATACCCGAGATGCCTGGACTGAGGATGATATCGTGGAATAGCAGACGCTGTGCCGAGGATGCGAACGTATGCGAAACTAAAGCGCAGGACCTGAGCTCTGCGGATGACTGAATAAACGCGGTGATGTGGTCGCAGAGCTCTTGGACTTGAAATGTCGCGTAGCCCGCCGTCATGGTTGGGAGCAAGAGGCAGTGTCCCGTGATATGCCACACCATCACGGTTCTGCGAAGCCGTGGCTTGTTGGACTATAAAGAGCATGTTCTTCCCAGCTCGCAGTTTATCCCAAGTATAGCCGCTAAGGGCTTTAACTTACTGATTTCAGACCTTCTACTCATTGATCCTCGCCGGAAAAGTGAATCTCATCCGGTGAAATTTACAATTTCCGCCTTGCCATAGCGGAACATTCCGTGCCGACGCCTATGAGTTTCAATCATCTCAAAAACCTTCCGTTGAGGATCAAATAGAACTCAATTGCATCGATTCGCATCGAATATCATTGAATTTGCTGGAAGGCGGCACGGGAACGATGCAACACGAGTCTCTGCCAGTGCCACAGCAAAGGCGCTGAAGCCGGCGGGCCGGCGCTGCGGCACCTGGTACAGCGGCTCCTGAGGCAGCGTTCCCAACAGGTCGGAGACAAGCGGAGGTGATGCAGAGTGATATCTCGGGAAGGCGGGCTTCTCGGCAGGTGCTAAGGGCGATAACAGCGTCGATAATGAAGTGCGCAGTCAGACCAGGAATTGGACGGCACTTGGGCGACGGGAGTGCCGGCCGAGGCTTCGAGTTCGGACGTCCAGAGTGGCGACAAGGGTTTGGGCGGAAATGTCAGTCGGCAGACATTCTGGCGCAATGGAGCAAGGTGTGGGCGGCGGCTTCTGGCCGATGGTGAGTAGTGAGGAGTGGTGAGGGGATGCTCGTGTTCTGTGCGATGTGTCGCGCGAATGTGAGAGGGTGCCTGACCAAGCAGGGAATGACACTGGGGGCAACAGCCGAGGCACTTGGATCTCAAGTGCCTTAAACGCACTTGTTCTGCACCTCATTGTAAACCTGGATTTGTGATTGACAAAGGTGTCAATCATTTCTTTGGCACCTTTGTCTTTGGGGCAAGTCAAAGCCGAAAACAAAGGTGCCACAAAGCTGATTGACACCTTTGTCAATCACAGATCCAAGTGCATAGCCAGCTGCAGAACAGGTGCAGAACAGGTGCGTTTAAGGCACTTGAGATCCAAGTGCCTCGGCTCTTACCCCTGGTGTGAGTGTTGAAGTTTTTTCGGTAGTCTCAACAATGAAGGGATCGCACAGTGGTGATAAAGAGGGAGCGGCGTAAAACAGAAGTCGAGGACTTAAGGAGGCGGACGCCGGGAGTCGAACCTGGGTTTCTCCTGTTGGGAAACTTTAATCGTAAGAAGCATCGGAAGCGAGTGTGCGCTATGCACTACGTCCGAATTATTCTTGTAGACAAACCGCCAGATAGGAGGACCAGTTTTTTAAGTGTGATCCATGGGATGCGGTGAGGAAATGTTCAGTGCGATCCGTGTTCGACCTGGCTTAGGTCTTTTTTGCACAATCAGTCATGTGTAAACAGGTCTGGCAGAGAAAGGGTGTTTAATTTCGAGGGATCATATGTAACTTAGGTGCCTTCTTGGTGAAGAGTGCTGTCAAAATGACCGGCTGGGCCGTCACTCGGACGTAGGGAGTGGAACCCGAGCCTCTTGCAGTATTGAAGCATTGAAAACAAAATCTTATTCCAAGCGAGCACGTCGCCGCACACGACACACGAATTATCCTTTGTGTTGGATCCTACGATAGGAATGCAACTTTATAGGGGGGGAAGGAGGTGGCGGGTCAATCCTTGACCATTGAAGATGCGTTCGAATTTGTCATTACACGACTTGAGAGGGTACCTAGCAAAGAATCCGTGTTGAATTTCTCGAGAGGCCCGAATGAATGGAGCGATCTTACCTTCGTGATAAAGAAAGGCCGGCACAAAAAAACAACAGGCCAGGCGAGGAATTCGGACGCCGGGAGTGGAACTCGGCGGAGTGGAAGGTGAAGATCAGAATTGGATCAGAAATATTTATTGCATAGGAAGGCGAGTTTGTAAGTGGGAGGGAGGCGGCGAGGAAATGTTCAGTGACGTGTTCTAACTGATTACACCAATTGCGAGGGTGCCTGGCAGAGAATGAGTGTTGGTTCTCTGGAGGACTGAATTGATGAGGAGGTCTTACCTTGTGATAAAGGGCCGGGAGTTCGCTGTAAAAAAGAAAGGACAGTCCCTCGGCTTATTCGGACGCCGGGAGTCGAGCTTTACCTATTGACTTTAATCCCAGAACCCATTGAAAGCGAACGTGCACCGCGCACCACGTCCGAATTATCTCTCCAGTTTGATCCTGTGGTAGGAAGGCAAGTTCTGGGCGGAAATACACCCCCTGCTGGATGCAATGCCTACAGGAACGTCGTCGAAGAGTGGGAATGCCTGTAAAGGGTAAGTGTTCAATTTATTCCATACTTGGATGAATACAGATATCTTGCAGTCCTAGAGAGACTGCTATCAAAAAAGGAGCTTTGGGAATGGAACAGTCGGGCGCCGGGAGTCAAACCCGAGCCTCTCGCACACCAATGGGGACAGTGGGGTCGACAAAATGCAAGTGAGTGCGTGGCGCACCATGTCAGAACTACCCCTCGGGTTGGATGCTGAAACATGAAGATGAGTCTTTTTGGCGAGAGCGTATGCGGTGGACCTCAGATGACGTGGGATGAACCGGGAGCCTCGGTCGTACTGATGAACCTGTAAAGAATGAGTAGCTAATCTCATTGTGTCTGGGTGAGTGGAAAGATCGCTTAATACCGAAGAGACCGCTACGAAAAAAAGAAACCCGGGAGAATGGCGGCGTATTTGGACGGCGGGAGTCGAACCCGGTTGCTCGCTGTTCAATTGACTGGTGTCCTATTGGAAGCCAGCGCACCACGTCCGAATGACACAGAACCTGTATGGTCGGACAAGAAGGGAGGTTCAGAGAACAATAATAAAAAATCAGATGTATGCCTGAATTGCGAGACTATATAGTGCTGAGAGAGAACCCGCCGCAGGAAAAAAGTACCAGATCTAGGTGGAAGCCGGACGCCGGGAGTTGAACCCGGTTTTCTGCCATTGATTTGTTTTATTTATCCTGCCTCCATCACAAGCAAGCGTGCGCCGTACACCAAGTCCGAGTTACACTGCGAGGTTGGTGACTGAACAGGAAGGTGAGGAGATCGGAGTTTGTGGTTCAATCATGATGTCTCAAAGAATAAGGGAGATATCGACTGGGCGCCCTGGATAGGGAGGGTGAGTGATGAATATTTATGTCTGGAATAGTCGGCGGTCTTTGACCGCCTCGGAGAGGACGTGAGGGAATATGATGACGGGTGGGGAAGTAAATATGGATACGGAGCTGGGGTGTGCGGGGGGGATTGGCCGCTCCACAGCCGATTCGCTGAGCCAGTGACGCGCCGAGGGGGCGGGCTCGCGAATCGGGAAAGATGAACGCGGAGGCCAAACCCCGTACGCAGTGGATGTCCGGGTCATGAGGAGGAACTGACCGGAACAGCCCACACGGAGCAGAGCTCCAAGAGCAAAGCTCGCGTGAGGGGCAGTGACTCAAGAGGCCCGGAACACCCCAGCAGAGCAATGCGAAGTGTTAATATAGAGGAACTAAGGAAAATAATGATACATGCAATGCCTAACCGTCGTGATCAAAATTAAGTGACGAGGAGTCCTGCGGATGTCCATGTGTCGAAGCAAACTGCCTAATCTTAGAGTCCCATGCAGCTGTGATGCGTGCCGGCAGGATCTGCTCCAACCTGCGCCAGTAAATAAGGAAGCATAAAGACGTCCATCCACCCAGCTTCATGATGACTTCGGGTTCGACACCAGCAAGAAGCAGCTCAACAGATCCACTGATATGATAGCTGTGTCCGAACACGGTCTCCAGGCCCGCGGTGTTGAAGATCGCCGCCGTAGTGCGCAAGAAGTGGTCCTTTGTCAAGGGACGCCATGTCCCGTGCTCTCGGAACGCGAAAAGGGGCGTGATCGGTGGAGGGGAGTTGTTGACATTGAGGTGATTCTTGAAAGCCCATACCGGGCACAGGTCTGCGTCCTCGCCGACGATCTGGGTCAGGATGCATTCAGCGCCGAGGATCGTTGTCGTCTTCGTCCATATGATATGGAAGTCAATGACCTCACGCCCGTTAACAACTCCGAAGGAGGTGCGTGTGTCGTGGCAGGTGTCGTGTTCACAGGAAAACTTGTTGGCACTCTTGAGGAGTGTCTCGCCCTTGTGACGGCAACCCCAGAAACTGGCCAATGCATCTGCCCATACAGCCGTGCCAAATCTGGAGGTGAGATCTAGGGCGGCACGTAGAGCCCGTAGGTGCGTCTTGGTGATGGGCCCGTGTGGGGGGCGCTTGAACGGGACGCCAGTGCGGTCTCCGGCCTTCTTGAGTGAGGGCAGCCATCCTTCGTCACCGTGCCAATCGGCGTCGTTGAAAAGATGCCAGAGCCAGAGGCCGTTCAGCCAGTTACGAATGCATTTTCCCGAGCATGTGCTGAGGGCCTCCACGAAAAAAGCGGCGAGGAGGAGTCGGTCCGCTGGCATGCGAGTGCTCTCTCCAATGCCGTTGCGATTGCAGAATTGTTGATATCGCAAAAGGCCTGCGCCATATGACTCGCACGTCGCCTCGGTGGTGGCTCGGAGTAGTCCTTCATAGATGCATGCTTGGAGGTCAACACCGATGTTCACGTGGAGGAGGTGGTCGTGGACGGCGGAGGAGTGTGGCGAAGTCCACAGGAGAACGTGCCAATCTGCAGGTACATGTGGGTGGTAAATGCTTGGGGGCAGCTCGTTTCCTGCTCACAGCTTGCGCGCTCGCTTGGGTGGGAGTGAGTGCTCAGCTGTGAGGCGGGGATTGGGGCAGATGTCGGCAGGGTTGAGGGACGAGGGGCTGCAGGATGTCAGAGGATGTCTGTGTGTGTTATTTGGGCACGCACAGGAGTGTGGATGTCTGATGCAAGCTTGCAGTAACACAGTTGGAATGTCCAATGGTGAGGTGAGTCTGTGGGATGATGTAAGGGAAAAATACTGATGTTGAGGATGCAGTGTATATGTATGATGTAGGATGCAATGGCGTGCGCGCATGGTGCGCGGGTACAAGAGACTGAGAGGGTAAAGAGAAAATGCTTCTTGGATTGAGCACGATGCTTAATGGACGGAGTGCGTGGACTCACTGTTTGTGATTCTGAGTGGATGGTTGCAGGGTATCAATTCTGGAGTTATGTGGGTTCAGGTCCAATGCTGGCGCGTTGCGCCCAGGCTCAAATAATAAAAGTGATAAGTGGAGAGATTGATCCACCAGCTGATGAGAGGACGAAGGCGAGAGCTCGTTGCAGTCAATGAAATCTAATTTAGCGAGAGAAAAGAGTCTGCATGCATCAGGCGTGTTGCAACGCACTCGGGATGAGACTCACCTAGGCGATATGGATGCGGATTTTGATGTCATGCTGTGAGAGGTTCGAGATTACCCATCTCCCGCGACGAAAAGCTCAGCGAGGTCGTTGGGGAGGTCAAATTTTCGACGGAGGCGGTTCCAGATAGGGAGGGAGGGGAGACCACAAGAGGGACGATCGGCCTTGTTGAGGTGCGTGTCGACGTATGTCAACTTCAGCACGATCATGTGATTGGCGGCCAATGCGAGAGCCCAGCGTGTGCAGAGATTGAGATGGATGTTTGGGCTGCGTCCCTTGGACAAGGCGCTGATTGTGGCCTTGTTGTCCAAGTGAACGAGGAGGTGGATGTCCCGATGTCCCAATTGGACCAGGAAGTGATATAGTAGCTCAATGGCGATTGCCTCGAGCCAACAGATGTCGCGTCCAGGTTGCTTCCAGCTGCTGACGAGTTTGAACGAGTACCAGGCTTGACCAATGATTATGCCGATGCCCCAGGAAGTCGAGGTGTCAATGTAGATGCCATGATTGTGCAGTGGGCCAATGCGGTGGAGCTGTTGATATGCTGATGCATCCTCCAACCAATAGCGCCACCAACCCAGCGTGTCAACGGTGGCTTGCGAGAGGGAGTGATGGGCGTGAACATTGCCATGGTAGGGTGCCATGGCATTCAAGAAGATCGCCAGGCGCGAAGTTTCATCCCGGTGCACGAAGGCCACATGGCAAAGTGTGCCGTGTATCTCCTGCAAGTCGTCTAGTGAGAATCACTGCGATTGCTTTGTGTTCTTGATCATGTCTGTGACCCGTGCGAGATATTTGAGGTGTTTTGGTTCGGTCAGCGAGACGCGCTGGTGCTCCAAATCCCAGTGTAGGCCTAGGAAGGCCATGAAGTCTTCGTACTTCTTGCCGGACTTCATAGGGTGCCAGGGGGTGTTGAGTGGCATGATGAGCGCAAAAGCAGCGTCGCGATCCAGCTGGTATTGGAAAGGGCCGTCAGCAAATGGGCCGTTCTTGTTGGGGAATCGCAAATTGGCCAGATTGTCTTCATATCCCAGCGTGTCAGCATCGTCGCCCGTTTCGGCTCTCCAGATGTCAATTAGGGCTCGACATATTTGACCTGCATTGCTGCTGGCCGAGGCAGCGCTGAAAGGGTGGCAGTGGTCAAGGTAGAAACCATCGTTGAAAGATACGATGAGGAAAGGCTTGTGGTCAGGAAGGACGGGACAGGTCTGGTGAAAGGAATTTATGTCAAACGCGCAGGCTTGTGTGCCTCGCAGGGATGTGGCAATCTGTATGCAGGGTTAATTTTACTCCGATGTGATGCCCCGGTAACGATATGGATGAAATGCGATATGGATGCCCGGATTGGATGCCAGGATGCCAGATGCCATAGGATGCCATGGATGCCAGGATGCCCGGATGCTGTATATATGTAGTATCTGAGGATGAGGATGGATAGTGTATGAAAAGAAGAAAGGAAATTGGGAAGGACGGGAAAGGGAAAATGGGAGGGAACGTCTGGGGAGTGAAAAAAGAAACATGGGACTCACAAGAGATGCCACATCTAGAGCGAAGTCAAATTTTGTGGGAAAATCTGCCTTGTCGATGAAGGAGTTTACAGCCGGAAAGCCAGACACCTTATCTCCTTTCGACAGGTGCCTACACACATGCTTCTTGTGTTCCTCGCCCGACCCCTGCTCCTGCAAAGCCACAATCATGGGTGAGCAGTAAAACGGCCCTCGGCATATCTCTTCCATCTCCGATTGAGAGAAAGGGCCTGACATGCGCCCTCTCTTCAATTCCTCCACCAGATACTCCTTAACAACTACCTCGTGCTCTCCAACCAATGCGTGATTGGGTAAGATGACGGTCCGTTCCAGTTTAGGCATGCAACCGAGCGGAAAACCTTCGCTCAGATTCTTTACGAGGTGTGGATAATGTTGAGTCAAATTGTGTCTGTGTAATAATCGTTCGAAAGCCGAGGTGTCGTAAGGGTGAATGAGGCGATTGTATAACTCATCATAAATAGGGTTAAAAATGTCGGGCAGAGGGCGATGATGCACAGAGGGTCGGATGTCTGGATAGGTGAGTCTGCTGCCGCCTAGTGTTTGTGTTCCAAGAAATGGGTCTGCCGAGAGATGATCAAGGACGGAGGGCACCATCATGGAATCGTCCACATCTAGAGTTAGCTGACACGGCCGGGTGATCACCGCCACAGAGGCTGCAGATGTGGAGCCATTCGGCGGGGTGACACGATCCATCGCAGCTGCGGCCATTGCTATTGCAGTTGTAGCTGATACATATGTATCTGCACTCAGGACCTTTGAATGGTTTCCCTGTTTGCAGCGCGGTTCCTTTGTATACAGAGAAACAGGGTTGTCGGTCCTGAAAGTTGACCTGGGTGGGCGAGTGCTCCTTGATGGGGTGTGCCCCTGCGCAGACGAGGCATATGATCGGTCGTTGCTCCTGTGGAAGATCGCGTCTCTCTTGGTCTCGAAAGGAGTCGCGTCCTTGCTCCCGATGCTCGTTGCGTCCCTGCTCACGAAAGGAAGGTCCCTGGTCACGGTGTGAGTCGCATCCCGACCTGCCATTCCAACTGCGCAAAGGCTTGCAGTAGTGGCAGTAGTCGTCCTCACGTGGTGGGAGACATTGCTGCTTTAGGGGTGGTGGCGGCTGAGTTGACGAGGCTGAAGGCAAGTGTCCTAGGTCAGCAATATGTGTCGCAGGAGGCGGGTGAAAGACGCCTTGCTGTATGCATAGGACGGCCTTGTGTGCATTCAAAACACCTCCGATTTCTGAGCTCCAGTGGGGTTTGGAGTACGCCAGGTTGTTGTTCAAGATCTTGTTACGCAAGGCCTTTTCAACAGGATACCAGACGGCGAATGATGGCTCGAAGTCGTCCAGGGCTTTAATGAAAGTGAAGTGTTTTGACATTTCCTCTGCATAGCTATTGGGGTTCGTGACGTCTGGCACCGCTCACAAAGTCTTGAGTGCCACAATGAAATTCTTGGAGGCATTGAACCAGGTGAGAATGGTGAAGCCGTCTGTCGTGTCGTTGGAACCCCAGAGGCCCTTTAGTTTCACGCAGTCGAGTAGTGCTTTATCGGGCACGTCGATGATTCCGTTGTTCTTTTTGGTTGGGATGTCGCCGGGATTCTCCAGGGTGAAGTGTAGGCGTTGGTCGGTAAACCAGAAGAGCGATGGGTGCACCTTAAATTTTATGGCTGTTAGAAAGGAATCGGGAACGGTGACAAGGGGGCGAGTGAGGGGGTTGATTTGCGTAACGTTGCGCATGACCATGCTGCCTTGCAGCATTGCCCCCTTCTCCTTCGCTGCCTTCTCCTCATCCTTCCTCTTCTGCGCCAATTCTTTACACTTGTCCAATATCCCTTCCATCAGCGATGGCGGTATCGGTTGTACGACGTATTGACAATATTCAGGTTCTTCCACCATCTTGTTAAACTCCTCCTTGGTGTACGCGTAGTAGGCCTTCAGCTTTGCTCCAACGTCCTGTGTATCTGGCGGCACGGTGCCGGCTTGTAGCTCCCTCTTGTATGCCCTCGTCTTTTGTATGCTGGTTCAGTTATGTTTTTCCGTGACGTCGTTGTACTGGTTCCGTTCCTGCACGGACATGTCGTCGGGGGGGGCGATGTCGACTGGCTGCTTGCGCCATAGTGCGAAATTGAAAGACGTGTCAAGCGGCAGGTTGGGGCCTGCGACTGATTTCGGGGGAGCCATAATGCCTGGGAAGCTCGAAAGAAATGGTGGTGAGGGTCTGGAGGACCAGGGAAGACTATCCACGAAGACGCAATGGACGCGTCGAGGAAGAGAGAGATGAACAATAAACATAAACAGATTGGATATCTATCCGTGATTGCCCTTATCTCATCTCGCCTTATCTCCCACTAAGTCGACTCGTGCCTCCTCAGCCTTAGCTCCCATCAAGCCGAGAGGTGCCTGGCAGAGAAGTCAGAATGCGATTTTAGCTCATTTTTTGATTCTTACCTGGTAAGTCATGGACAACGGAGACCTCGTTGCCAAAAGATCTGAAGCGCCACAAGTTATTCGGACGCTGGGAGTCGAACCCAGTTGCCAGCTGTTAAGATTCCGCATTTTAGTTCCGGCCGCACTCGCAGCTAGTGTGTCCCGTGCACTAGGTCCAAGTTTCTCTTTTGTTTGGATACCGCGACGAATGAACGAAGTTCCAGCTTGCAATAGATGTGGTCGAGCAAAATAAGCCTGAGTTGATGCCACCAGTCATTCGGCAAATGCCGGTTGGGTCTTCCTCTGTACTCACCACGCCGTCGACGCCGACAGCATCTTGGGCGACTCGTTCGTCGACGACGCGAGCCTCTTCTTCCCCTTGTATTCCAAGACTCTTACTCAGCTCTTGCGGCTAGCCCTGCCGTGGCTCTCCGTCTAAATCGATGGTCGTCTGAAGACTTTACACGACGCTTAGACAACGGCAGCGCACCTCCACCACGACCCGCTCACGGCGCTGCGGGGAGAGTGTGCCTCGTATGTCATAATGTCGGATGCTGGATGTTGTCGGTAGGTGCGCCCCCGGGGCTTCCGATCCTCCTGGCAACGATTCCATTCGCCGCTCGAGATGGAGCTCATTCCGCCCGTAGATTTCATCCGGTCTCTGCCGGTGCACCTGTGTGGACCCATCCCTCGTTGCGGCTCACTCTTCGCGCAGATCCCATTCTCCCTCGCCGATGGCCCCACCACCGTCGCCTTGGCGCAGATGGAGAAAGCATCGTCTTGGTGGAGAGAGATTGTCTTTGTAGATGGAGATGGAGTACACATGTAGGAGGTCTGCGTCCGCCGCTCTTCCTCCCCCGTCCTGCTCCTATTCACCATCTTCTCGTCTTCCTGATGGCTGCCTTTCTTCTCACTCATATGCACTGATTTGCGTGTCGCGCAGACCCACCGACTCGCGTCGCTCGCAGACTCACGCATCTGCTCCCGCCGGAGACCCGCCCTGTTGTTATTATCCATGTTCGGAGCGTGCATGTCGTAGGTACGTACGACCATGCATCCTGTCCTCCTGCTCGGATTACTCACTCCTCACCGTCTTCCTCCCCTCGCCATTCTCCTATCCTCCCGTTCCGCCTTCCACCCTCTCGCTCACCAATTTCTGACTTCTTCTCAGGTCCCATCGGCGTTAGGATTTCGATTCAGACAACGATCGTCGCTAGGTTTTTGACAACGACCACATGGACTAGTGCGCCTCGGACTTTGCGGAGGTGGGGACTTTATGAATGTGCAGATGGGGACTTTGGATGGAGTGCGTGTAGTCCTCTTCCTCCGGTCTTGCCCCCTGCTCCATCCCGCCTTTCTCTAAAATGCTTGGGCCGTTGCAAGGAGGGGCCGGTTACGAGGAGAGTGGACCGTGCGCATGGGCGTGCGCACGCGAGCGACTTGGATACTCGAGGTGGACGGGGATGCGGGCAGCGAGCAAGCAGGGTCCCACGGCGAGGATGGACCGAGGCGGCGAGATGGGGATGCGGCGAGTATGAGGAGAGTGACGCGCTCGCGAGGCTGGTGTGATTGACGGTGTCCACTGCGGGCCTGGGGGAGGCGTCGCCGTCGAGCCATAGTGGAGGGGGGAGCACGTTTCCTTGCTGCCGCGCGGGGACAGCAGCTCGAGCGTGGCCATGGTCGTGCTCGGTGGTGGGCGCGCGCGCTCCTCGTCGTGCACGCGGCTACGGGCGACCGGAGCAGGAGCGGTGCACATTGGCGTTGGCACCGGGTGTGCATGGATTGCGCCTGGGAAGTGGTGTCGCGAACTGGGGAAGGGCTGGGGATCTTTAATGCGTCCGGTAGGATGACTGCGCGACGTCAAGCGCTTTGCGGAGTCTGGGCAGAGCATTGATGAGGAGATTCAGCTTCACGAGTGGCGTGATCTCTCGCTGCTCGCGGTCGAGATGCAGTCGCCCGACGAAATGGAGGAGAGCTTCGCTGTCCGATGCGCGGATGGTTTGCGCGCTGGCGGGCTGCAGATTCGCCCCGCGCTTACGCTGCTTCTGGGATGGCTCGTGAATCGCAAGCAGCTGTGCGCTCCTCAGTAGTACGAGTATCCAACGCCCTCCTTTGCTCCTTTTGAGCGTACGATAGGAGACACTGCGGTTATCTGACACATTCCGCGCGGTTTCGTCCAGAATCTCGTTGGTCTCTTACCTTGGTTTCACCAAATGAATATATTGATTCATATTCGAGTTCCTCCCAAGCACATTGTGCCGTGTCGATCAGCCAGCCCGAGCCGCGTCGGGTCACGCCACGTGTGTCATGTCACGTAGGATCTACGCTCCCCGCGCTGATGTACGCGTCTGAGTCCACTGCTCAGATCTGCATCTCGTCTAACCTTCGCGCGCGCTTCATTCATGTTAGGCTGGATCCATACGCTGACGACGCTGGGGCTTCTCTTTTTTCACTCGTGTCTACTAGTAAATGAATTTTCAGCGAATTCGATTGCATACTTGCGATAGATAACTGTGAATAAATCAATTATTTATTGTGAGGGTGTTGTTGCGGGCCAACACCGGGACTGTTGGTGGGTAGTCCCCTTTGCTCCTATTACTTTCCATTAACCGAGCTGTTGCATTTTCTTGCATGCCCTGGGTAGAGGGATTATTCTGTGGTCGGTTCCTCTGGCTATTGCCTTGATGTGGGCCTAGAATACTTATTTTTCAATTAGTAGTGCAGCCCCAGCAGCCTTCGAGAAGGGGCGTGCTGGGTGATCGATTGTTTTGCTGTAATGCTTGCTCTCTACCGCCACCTGGGCACACGTCTGAGTCATCCTGTGTCAAAACTCGTACCATTTTGTTTCAGAATGCTTCTCTCGACCTCTCGGGCCAATCTCGACCGATCAACCGTTCAGCTTGGCTGACTCGCTCTAGCCGTACCTTGGCATCATGATATACGTCGTGCTTTGCGCAGACGTAACGCTTGTACTTTGCGCAGGGTGTTTCATTTCTTCTAGGCTCCTTCTGGAAATTTTCAAACGAACTCTAACCAGGCTCCAACTCTCACGCCCGGGTTATTTTGATGTTTACTGTCGTCGATCCTCGTTCCTAGACGGTACGTGCTGGGGTAAATATCTTTTGCCGATTCAATTACTCAGCGCAGCTCATCCATAGATATTTCATGTTTTTACTTTCTTGAGGACGGCTTGCGCAAGGGCAAATCTGACCTTGTCGCCGAAGCAATGCCAAGATAACTCTCTGTGGCATATATGGACCCTGATGGGAAGAAATACAACATATGAGTTGCTGCGTAAATTCCTGTTGTAACAGCCTTCCTCATTCAACATATATGACTTCGGACGTATGTCCGATGCCGGGTTTCAACGAAACACCACCTACACTTTGACTATCCCCCCTTGACCTGAACAGTCATTGGTAACGCGCAAAGCTTTGAAATCAATGCCAACCGTGAGTAGTCCACACTTGTCTGTGGCCAAAGACATCTGAGATGATTTGATTTATTCAGGTGACCTCGCAAAGCGGCCGAAACGGGACCGCGAGATGAAAAACAGAATCGTCGAGATCCTGCTTTCCGGTGGGAAAGAGGGGACTCGAACGACATTCCTGAATCAGATGAAGCGTTTGCACCTAAAGGCTAATGCCAGTGGGCGGTCCGATGCTGAGCAGCAGTTCACCGACGGATCTGAGGAGCAGAATGTTTTGCATACCACCGAACAACCGACGGGTAAGAACGATACGATTTTCAAAGTGCCGCTTCTTTCTACATGTCGACGCCAAACTGCAGCCCCAACGTCGATTATATCGTTCTCTTTAACTCAATGAGCTCACGTACAAGTTGATCGACGTTTGTGGCCAGTCGTTCAACTCTGTTCAATGGATACCCTGTTTTGAAGGCGTGCATGCCATGCTGTTCCTCGCGAATTGGAACGAGTATGACCAAAGAAACGGCGACGTCGTACGCAGGAGCTGTTTTGTGCTTGCTTTGGCGATCTGCGGGCGCATTCAGACCAGCGAAGCGACGTCTTCGTCCACCACCGTCTCTCGCCACCCTGATCCTGGACATTCGGCCGCAACGCGCTTTCACTGGGCTTGTAGCCACCTGCCGGGAGGTTATTTTACCCCCCAAGACGCCGTGTCTTCGGGGCCTCAGGAATTCGGGTATGCGCGTCTCCGCGTCTTTCGGCGTGTTCAGCGCGGTGCGTTCCTAATTGGCGTTGTTCTGCGCTGCTGTAGGTTCCGGTCGGAAGATCTATAGGATCTACTTTCCCACAGACCCACCCACTCTTTTCCTTCCCAAACTCAGCTGACTTCTCAATCTACCGGGCTAAAGTTCTATCTGAGGCGGGATAACCTTCCCATTCAACTCATTTGTATTTCAATCCCTCAGTAGTAAAAAAAAAATCATCGCGTTCGCCAGTTGATAAGAATAAATCAGATACATCCATTTAGGTTGCGAAATGGGAGGCAGACAAGACCAAGTAGCACTGGCACGCACCCTTCACAAATTTCAGTTATTTTCAGATGTGCAGAAAGGTCCCCATTCGAGTTGGGGTCGGGCCATACAGCCGTCAAGATGAGTTTTTTTATTATAACTGCAGGAAAAGAAAACGAAATGAATCAGTCACATAATTTAGGTTACGAAATGGGAGACAGACAGACCTGATAGCGCTGTCGCGCTCCTTCCATAAATTATAGTCCTTCGTCGTGCAGGAGGGTTCCCGTTCGATTCGGGGCGAGGTCGTGCGCTTCCAGTCTTGGTCTCTTTTTTTCAAGGATGCGAGGCAGCGTTGAATCTAGGGAGCGGACGACGAAAAGAGACAGGAAGAGCGGAACTGATCGTACGCAAGAAAGAAAAGAGTTGTGCAAGCAAAAAGAAACAGACGTGGACTGATACAGTGTCGACGCCGGGCATATTGCGGTCGTGTCGACTCAGTCGAGGCAGAAAGACGATAGGCTGGTAGATGGTAGCATTTACATTCCAATGTACAGCGACGAGGTAACTGGATATCAGTTGGCATAGATAATGATGAAATAGCGCAGTAGCAAACGAGTCCTCCAAGAGCACGCAAGATACCCCCTAGATCGTTAGATTATACTCATACTCCCCGCTCTAATTCTGTGCGATCCAAAGGATGACCGGGGGAGAGCTTGAGGGCGAGGTTCTGGGCGATGCTCGCGTAACCGTAGTACTTGAACTGATGGGCCCGCGCGGATGATGCATTTGACGAGTCAACACAGAATGGGGAGGCAAAGAACACGCACGACACTCTCCGCCATGCCATCAGCGCAAACCCAATGAACAGAAACATTAGAGTACGCCACACGGCACGGGCGTCACCGAATGCCGCCTCGTCCCTGCGGACGTGGTCTTTGTCGGTGAGGTTGATGATGAGGAAGCCGAGGAGGGAGCAGAGGCCGGGGGAACAAGTCGACGAAGGTGACGTGGACGGGAGCGGGGTATTGGGACGCCCCAGGGCGTTTTGGCGTGGGCGGAAAGGATCCAGGCATCGAGGAAGAGTCAGTTGGCGAGGGCGAACTGCATAGGCTAGTGAGTGAGGAAATGAAGAGAGAAAAGACAGGGACATATAAAACCGCCTGCGATGTTGACTGGCAAAGATGAATAGGTCAAGGCGCAAGACCACAACCTCAGTCACTGCAATGGTTCATAGTAACACTTTGGAGCGAGTTCCTGGACCCGTTTCCACGCGGTCGGTGTGGAAGCGCGACTCGCCACGCTTGACGCCTTCCGGTGTTGGTCCGATCACCTGTCACCCAAATTCGGTAACTCCGCGGGGATCGTTTTTGTTCTTCTACGACGCGTCCATCGCACCTTCTACTCAACATTTCTTCCCTTTCCCTTTCTTGCAACATCGTGGCTACACAGCCTCCTTTATTCGCACCACATCGTGAAGATATCGACTTCTCATACCAACGGACATTGCGCGGATTTGTTGCCCTGGAGTTATATCAGGGACAAAGATTCATTACTTACAGCATTTTCATATTAGACCGACAACGTCTCTCATGGAAGACGTGGACGACGAGCTCAGAGAGCTTCATCGACTTGCAGATCACATTACTCCGCGCGGACATTACGACGTGGAATAATACTCGAAGCATCAGAGATGATCTTTCTCCACTGGCAATGGGGAGAACTCAGATAGATGAGGTTAAAGGCCTTTCGCTAACAGTGGCTGTGACGGGATAGAAAGCTCGCTGGGTACCGACATGCCCTGTGACGAGGCGGACGATGCATATTGGACTCGGCCAAGGTTTGCATGCGGAAAAGCAAGCGGTGCGCAGACAGGAGCGCCAATGGCACCAATGTCGGCGAGGCTGGGAAGAGTCACTAAAAGTAACACTAGAAGTTCGGTAATTATGATCCATTCTCTCTTTCAACCGTGCATCGTTATTCCCTTCTTTCCCAAATAAACATTCTTGTATAACATTCGAACTCACAATCTACCTCTTTTCACATAAGGATTCACCAGTCCGTGTAGACTCATCTTATCTTCTTTACAGCCGTTTTATTCCAATAGCGATACATACCCGACAGCGGATGGTTCTCCCGCATCTGAAAATAATACACTGGCGCTCTCTTCCGAGTAGAAGTATGCAGCCGGCTTGATTCTGGCTCGGGTCGTAGGTGGGCTAGTAGTTTCGGCTTTTTTCTGGCAATTTCCCTAGCTTGTAGCTCTTCGTTCAATATCATGGGAACTAGCATAGACAAAGAGAGGAACAAAGCAAGAAGCAGGGTCTTGCAGGTTGGAACTGCGTTCAAATGAAAAAGTCGCTTAATTCACTTTTTGGAATCTTTTTCGGAATACTCTGAAAAGTCTTTCATAAGAGTGTTTGAAAAAATCGAGGATGCATATGCTTTCGAAAGGCGACGAAAAAGGACCGAAACACAAATTTGATCGCTCATATGGCGAGGCAATTACCCAAGATTTGGGTGTGTTTGGGTTGGCTAATAGGGAAAGGTCTGCAGGGTCTCATTACACTTTTACCACCTTTAAGGGTAGCTGTCCACGTTTTTCAGGGCCGGAGTCCCATACTGGTTAAATTGGTGCATAACGGCATTTGCTCCTGAATATTTTCCCTGGCACTAACTAGTAAATAACCAGCATAGCTCACCAGAAAAAAGAGTAAAAAAAGGGGGGGTGGTTACCCACTGCATACGTGGCCTTTCTGTGCTTTTCTGTGCCCTTAATTTTGACAACATGCTAGGCTTAATATTTACCAAAAATTGCTTAAAATATCTGTGGCCGATCATAAAGGAACTATTACCGCCAGCTACCTTCGGCGTCGATCCTAAGCTGCGGAATCGGAATCAACGATCGGTCGGAATTCCTTCAGACAGGCGTAATTTTATAAAGAGTGGAATGGAATGTGCCGCTATTCGGAGAGCCAAAGCCGCTGGAGCCAGCCGTAGCCGACGGCGACACTGTCGGGCTCGTCGGTTATAATGGGTACCACTTGCGACATTGTCGCAGAAATCCGGCCGGTGTGGAATTGTAGGATGTGTTTTAACATTGTCCACTTCCAGGCCCACCCAGTCGGACATTCTCGTAATACGGAAATGCCCCTCAGTCGGAACGTTCCGTATCACCATCGTCCCTCCTGATTCACCGCCGGCCCGCCGCTGTTAGATCTAGGATAGCTGAAGGTGAATCGCAGCTGCGCTTCCCAGATCACATTACTGATGCAGTAGCACTCGTGAGGGATCCATCTAGAATCTCTGGAATATAGTCAACCCATCGAGTATTTCAAGCGAGACACCAAGTTTCTTCCGTTGCGGCCCTCTTTCACCGACCCCACGCCATACGCGTTGTGCCTACTACCCTGTGCGCATTCGACGCTTGCGCCCGTGCATGCAGCCACTGAAAAATCCAACACCCGATCTATGTCGTTTTGAATGGGAGTGGTTTGGCCATGGTGTGAATTTTCATTGTCCTTCACAGCGAAGTGCATGTTTGTCTAGTAATTATTTCGTGGAGGCTTCAATCCCTAACATCCTCTGCGTCTGCTTGACCCATATCCTAGGCAATTACACGTACCTCCCACCTTTAAATAATGATGTGTCCCACTTAGTATAGTAAATTTCTGCCGATATCTCAAATAAGGGAATAGGAAAAATACGTGGCCATTACATCTGCTTTCCTAGAGGGCTATGAAAACGGTGCTCAACGTCGACGCCCGCATCATTGCCGCACGCAGTCTGAGTTTGAGAGCTTTGCGTTTGGTTGGTCTCCACTTGTTCGGTTCGCCACCATACTTGTCGAGTACTTGTTCGAGGCTGATTATCCTTAATTCCTTTGAGTACATGCATCTTGTACTTAAATAGCATGCTGGGATGAGAGGCATTCTAAGTTTGGAAGAATTTCTTTTTTTAAAACCGAGAAAAAGTTTTGTGATTTGAATTATGCAACAATGGGATCATGATATGATCCCATTTGAAAGTTGAAGGTTGGTATGTGATCCCCGCCACCGACGTGACATGTAGGCGGAAATGGGAAACGGCTTCCCCGTTGAGATATATAACCTGCATTTGAGTTCATTCCACCCACTGCCCTTGCAACTTAGATTCTTCGTGCCATGGACGCCATTACAGGGTATGTTCTCTTCAGCTGAAGCGTTAGCTTATTCGGGCTTTCAGGCCATTCCTCATCGGAACTTGGGCGAGCTCTGTGAGCTACATTCGTGTTAGTGTGCGTCTCCGCGGAAGGCTAAACCTGGACACTAGCTTCTATACACGGCCGAGCTGTACCAGGCCGTGTATTATTACCAACACTTCAAGAACGATAATTGGAAGTTGAAGGTATGGATTTCGTTCTCTCCAGTCTGACTTACTCAAATATAATTGCAATATTGATGGATTGTTAAGACGCTGGTGTCGGTCGCCGTTTTTATTGACACCGTCGCTCTCCTGACCAACTACGCGTGTGTATATCTGGTGAGCATCTTACGTTTGCTCTTCGTCTCATACGGTGAACTATATTCATTCTCCTGCAGTACACGATAACGCACGTTGGTATGCTAGAATTCAACATCGTACCTCGCCCAGCTGTCCTCATCCTAGTTATTCGTCTACAGGTGACGCAGCGTACTTCACTCAGCAAAATTGGGTCGGTCTCTTGCCAAACGGTCCTACAACTGACGTGTTCAGACATATTTGGTGCTCGACTGGCAGACCATCCCGGTAAACGTTACCACCACCGCCACTGTCGCCGTCGCCGCTCAAACATTTCTGGTCGCCCGCTACTGGAGATTGTGCGTCCTTTATTTTATGTGTTGTTTCGTCTACCAAACACTACTGATAATTGTCAGCACTCACAAACATGCTGTCACTCTGCTCTTAAGCCTCTTAATCCTCGCTGGGGTGCGCGGACGATTCTTTCAACTCTTGCAAGTTCCAACAATCGATGCTCATATATCGTTCAGTTTGGGGGCTCCTTCACATGTGGCCTGATGGTGGCCCTTTTCCCCGCATTAAAGGACCGCTTCAAGTTGAAGATCCCCGCGATGTGCGTCTTGTTCTATTCATCTGCAATACTTTTTGTCTTATGAATCCCAATTATCTTTTCTTGGGTTCTCTGTTGCTTGTAGCCTTTGGCTCGTGACAGAGGCCGCAGCGGATCTTGGCATCGCAGCGGCGCTGCTCTGGGAGATCTTGAGGACGAGACCGACTTCGACCGAAACGCGGAAGTGCGTAGCGTATCATTATTCATGTGCACAGCTTGAGTAACGATGGTGCAACAGTGTGGTCAACCGACTAGCCACAGTGACGCTTCAAACCGGGACGGTCACGGCGACAATTGCGGTTGGGGCTCTCGTTGGGTGAGTCTTTGCCGCGGCCTCCGCCATACTTATCAAATCGCAATTCAGATATCTCCTGAACGAGGAAAGCAACAGTACGTTCTCGCTCTCGTCAATCCACTCCTCCTTATGCTTAGCATCATCATCATTTTTAATTTGTTGTCCGCACTTCCACCTTTTCTCGCACTTCGCTGGCTCGCCTATGTAGTCTGTATCGGGATTGCATGGTGCCTCGGCAGGACGTACGTGCTCACTATGGTCCGTCTCTTTCCATTCCTTCTTCTCTTCTGTCTTGGTTTTAGTTTTTCTCGTATGACGCATATCTTTGTACGCATGCTGACTCGTAACCCACTCGTACAGCTGTCAAACCTCAACGTACGTAAATCGGGGCGTGTACGGACCTCCTGGACATCGAAAGCGGCTACCTCGACGACACGCACAAGCGTCGTCTTCGCACAGCCTGGTACTGAGATGGATACGAATCTTAGCGGGCGTCGTGCGTTCATTTCGGTGTTTTCTGATTCTGCAGCATTTCTTATCCTTGTTAGATGCACACCGCACAGACATGGTATGCCTTCCTCTCAAATCTACGCAGAAAGCGTCGGCTTTAATTTATATTTTGTGTTCTTCAGGTACCTATTGAGAGTCAGCAGGACCTGCATCCTGGGTTGATAACGATCAAGAGCAACGTGAGTAGCACACATACTTTTGAATGTCTGTAATTTTTTTTACTTCGTTTCGCTGACCCGATGACCCAGATGCACAGTCCAGAACAAACAACGTACATCGAGATGGGCCCCCTCTCCTGGAGGAAGGAATAAGAGGAATTAAATTCCAATGCAGAATACGAACGTGCGGCAGATGAACAGAAGACAGATTGGTCATCCGCGTGGTCATTGACGCGAGAGATTCTAGTGCTAAGAGAAAGAACTCACTGGCACGCATAAAATCTCTCTCGGGGTAATCCTCCGAGTTGTAGGAGAGAGCCGAAATACGATCATTGGAGATAAATTACGGCTTGCAAATAATTAGATGCCTGATCCGATTAAAGGAGTTATCACCTTTGTAGTAGCCAGAATCAAAATTATCCGAACAACTTAAACCTCTAACGACAAAGAGAAAGAGCTTGAGAAGGGGGAACTGCAGGACCGAATTCACGCCATGCTTGGTCGTTTTCCTGTCCCTAAGACAATCTGGAAGCAGAACGGAGATAATCCTTGAACTAATTTTGATCCCTCTTGATTGTCAGGAATACGATTTAGCCAAAGCAAAGCAGCAAGGAGCGTTGCATCCAAAGAATTACGATACTGTCTAGGGCCCGCAGTTCAAAGATATCAGAACATTTTTGAGTAGTAAATCGTAGTTCAAATTGATGAACACGCGCAGCCAAACCACTTGGAGCTGCACAGAGAGAACCGCAGAAATGGCTGCCCACGGTTGGTTAACTGGAGAGGAGAAAATTTTCGTCTCAAACACAAGTTTTCCTATTTATGCTTGAATTTTTGCTAGGGCAGAGGATAGGTTTTGAGGAACTGTGGGTACTCGGGGAGGATTGCCGGACGTTGGTCAACAATTAGGCATGTTAATTATTCTGCACTGTACTTAAACCGCAGTCTAGGATGGCCCAACTCACCACCGTGGACTTTCTCAAAGCCACCATATACGAGCACTCGACCATTGTTCTGGTTGAAAAATATGTGCATGAAGTCCTTCAAGAGTTTTATGCTGTTGTACTGCGCCACCCATAGAATGCGTGTTGTCTGATTTGAAGCTGATTAATTTTAGGTCACCAAGTTTGCTGCTCTCTATTGTCTAGGGTCTATTGTGGGGCATAGGGAAACCTGTGGGATCTGCGTTCTGGGGCTTGGATTTCAGGGAGTGGTCCAGGGGCGATGGTGTAATTTTACTTGCTTTGTACACCGGGATAATCCCTGGAAACCAGTGTTTGTTATTTGGACTGTGTCGTGTAATCCTACCTACCTACTTACCCAATAGCTGTACTATTAAGATTTACTGCCCAATTCATTGGGGACTGTTTGGCCCTATCCCCTTCTGCTGCCTCCATGGTGTTGCTTCTGCTCTTCTCTGCTCTTCAGCTCGATTTGTATAGTGTTTTTCCCATCAAATTCTCACTCCTTCCATTCCAGTTTAAACTGCTGTAGAGCCATCAATTTCAATTAGGCCCAGATGACGAATGCGTGCTGTGGTTCTTAGAGGGGAGACTGGATGCTTCCTACTCAGGTATTACCAAAATTTGAGTCATGTCCCTATTTGGATTCTGAGTAATGTCTGCTGGTGACGGAGGGTCTCTGTAGGTGAGAATTGAGTTCCCTAGGCACCCTGTATGTCTCTGATTGTCCTCTGATGTTGTCTAGCCTTTGTTGACATGTTTTGTTATTTTTTCTTGTTGCTAAATTAGTTCATTCACGGACCTGGAAAGAATTAGCTCAACACTGGTTGAACATTTCAAGTTTTTCACTGAAAATTTTGGTGAAAAACATTTTGAATTTTACAGCAATTTTTCAGCAAAAAACCAGGTGAAAAACTTGAAACATTTTTGTGAATTTTTTGAACCTTGTGAAAAATTTCTGAAAAAGTGGTGAAAATGTTTTGAACTTCAAAAATGTCATTAAAATGTTTCAAGTTTTTCACCTGGTTTTTCACTGAAAATTTGCTGTAAAATTCAAAACATTTTTCACCAAAATTTTCAGTGAAAAACTTGAAATGTTCAACCAGTGCGAGTATGATGGCTTCGGTGCAGAAAGTGACTCGAAAAATGGTTTATAACTCATGCTAAATAATCCTCAGATTAGCAGAATTGAGCCATGGTCAGAATTGAGATAACTGATTAATTGGTCTGTCGAGTTGTGGTATTTTTCCATTGCTTATTCAATTTCATATGGTTCTTAAATGTAAAATAAGCCCCTCTGGGGTGGAAGTGTCTGAGAAACACTGTTTTCTAGCCCTTAAGCTCAAAATACCAAGTACTTTATCTCATCAAACAGTTCAATCTAAACTGTGATTAAATCCTCACAGGCGAGCCTAAAAGGTCATAAAAGCGAGTTTAATTTCAAGAAATACAAAGTAAATGTTATTCTGACTGTTGCCACTGGTCCCTGATGACTTGATAGTATTGAGAACGCCGCCGACGACGACTGCCGGACTCATTTGATGGCGCATGGTGACTAATTACCACGGCTCGAGCATTGGTCGAGTGCCGAGTAAGAAGCATCGAGTCTACTCTCTGTTTCTTATGTTCACTGTGACCTGCGGAACTAGTCTAAATTGGGCTGATTGTGCATAGCAGCCACAACACGAGGTTCAAGTGCTGTTGAAAACATCCAAATCTAGTACATCTTTCACAGTGCAGCCACGTATCCCTTTGGCATTGCTTTCTGGTATAAAGCGGACACCGTTAGAAATTCTTCTCCCAATTTCTGCCCCATCGTCCTTTCCCACCAGCGTCAAACTGGAAATTTCTCTCCAAGCATGTATGATCAAGCAGAATTTAACAACGCTTCAATTGTGCAGCTGGATGTTCTAGTTTATCGCAACTGCCTTCTCAACCCATTTCTGCAACACACCAATTTTCTCACACTGGTTGCTCGGCTGCCGACATGGGGAAGATTCTATGGTTCAACTAAGCCCGGTCGGCTGCTGTCAACTATCATTGTTTCATTGCAGGCTACCATCTAGGTCAGCAAAGCTGAATTTTGCAAGCCTGCAGCAGTTTTATGGGTTACTCCCAAGCTTTGTCAAGGCATTATCATTGCCCTGGAAGTTTTTCAATCAATTATCTCGCATGGCGAAGTACCCTCAAGTTGGGCAAGATTCCTACAAGCCCTGGCAATATTGTATGTGATTATATCTCATTCAGATCAGTGAACCCCACCTGCATCTTTGTGCTGCAACATTCAGGTTGATTCTTGCTTCCACTCAACGCGTTTCATGGCACGAGGTCAGGGATGTCTTTCGCCGTTAAGACACTGACTTTTTCAGAATATCCATGCCAAACTTTGTGCGCACCCGGAGCAGTGCTACTTCCAATACATTCCAGTCTCCCGCCTCCATCTCATTTTCTGCACCAGAACACAGCGCAGGCACAGCTTGTTTGGGAGTTATCATTTCTCGTGGTGCGTCCGCCACGCCTGCTTTTTTTCGATAGTTATACCGTCCTGTATCAAGGTCTTGCGGTACCTTCTCTTTGCTTTTCAGCTTTTCATGTTTTAGCTTGCTTGTGCAGAGGAAAATTTAACGGTTTGAAGCTATATTACAGTGCATGGCTGCAATCTAAGTAGAAAAAAGACAATTCTCCCAAGTTCACGTCCCCCGAAAAAACGATGTCCACGGTGAGCATCGCAAACAAATACGAGCCGAAAAAACATTCCCTTCCCTTCAATTTATATGAATGCTTGGAATCTCCAGCAGGACCTGTGTAGAGAAGGTTTGACGCATTGGAAAGGGGTTTGGAATAGGGTTGGTTCGATTTTGATCATACATGCAGGGTTCAAGTCGATGCAGAACAGCTTTATATTCTGCATATGGATGCAGGATGTATTTATGACACCGAGTCAAATACATTGAACCAATATTCAATATAGACCTTATCTCCTATGCACTCGCATATGTTCTGTAATTGTCTTAATGACTGTTACGTCGCATCGCCGAGATCCCCATACAACACATATTTGACTCATCATACTTACAATACATTTCCACCTGTAGCACTGCCTTGACCCTTGTACTTACACTCTTGGTTTGTTGTAGCAGGCTTCGTCGAATCAACGCCCGACGATTTTGATATGACCTAAACTCACAAAGACCTTTTCGCGTACTTCTCCCCAATCCCCTGCTTCACCGGCTCCCTCGCTGCAATTCTTTCCACCCACTTGAGCAGATACGGGAACTCCTTCATCTCGTCCTGCGTAAATAGGGCCGGCCAATACTTGATCCACGTCCAGGTCTTGATGTCCGCGATGCTATATTTGCCCTTGCCCGCGCCGACTAGGTAGTGGCGCGGCTGCTTGTCTGCGGCGTAGATGCCACTGAGGCGGATCTCGAGCACACCAAAAACGCGGAGGGTTTCGTTCTTGAAACGGGTGATGCCGACTAGGAATCTATATCAGCATGCGTGTTCGAGAGACGAGGTTGGGAAATGAAATAAAATTAAATGAGATGAAATTGAAAAGAAGCGAAGAAAATGAAAGGGGAGGAGAACAAAGACACGTACAATCATTATCTGGCGAGTTCCGCGAAAAGTAATTCAAATTACCCTGGTACGGCGCGCCCCCGCCGTGCCAGAAAAATATCCACTGCTCCGCCTCGCTCTTCTCCAGCGGGTCTGTGAAGCCGAACTTGTGGTCCTTGTCGAAATGGTCCGCGAGGTACAGCAGCTGTGCGGAGGTCTCGAACACGGGGAAGGGCGGGCTGCGCGTGTTGTCGACGACAACGGGGATGCGCCCGTTGGGGTTGAGCCGAAGGAACCACTCCTTCTTCTGCTCGTTCGTGTTGATGTCGATGACGGTGGTGGTGAATGGCGTGCCGTACGCGGATTCTAGCTCCTCGAGGAGGACCTGCGTCGCTTGGCCGTTGGGGGTGCTTTGCGTGATCAGGTGCAGCCCAGGGGCTGAGGAGACCTCTTTAGGAGTGGAGTCGATGTAGAGGTGGCTCTTCATCTGAGTGCGAAGTGAACGAGTAACAACGAGGGGAGTCTGCCGTTTCTGAAGCCCACTAATAGTGAGACGTTGCTTGAAATAGGGGAATGCTTGAGGTGAGAAGTGCGATCGCAGTAAGCCATGGGTTGGTAAGGGTCGCATTGGTAATGCTCATGTGAACCTTACAAACATAGCCCGAACTTGCCGAGCCCTTGGTCCCCCGCAGAGCCGTGTATGCCGAACGGGACCTCCAGTGCGCGAGAGATTCCGAGGCGGTCGACTTTTCTGCGGATGGCGATTTAATCATCGAGGAGGACGAGCAAGAGGCTCGAGATCTAGCTCCTACTATTGTAGCGAGCTCGTTTTGAAACCTGCTTGTCTCGAGTCGATCTACAGAGTGAGCTGCGGTCCTTTGAGTTGGTAGCGAATATTCTGAGTCTGGTTTTGTACTCACTAGACAGGCGGGTAGCGGATCCCAACCATAGACCCAACATAGACCAGTGATAGAAGCTGGCGGAAGCCAAGCGGAAGCAGAAAGGTCTCCGTCCATCTCCGTGCCGGCATATCCTAACCCCATTGGGAGATATACGTGCTCGAATGGATGAAAAATAAAAATAAAAATGGTTAAACGGCAAAAAGGGTCCAAAATGACTCAGGCTAGCTCATAGTTACCGCACTTGGAGCTTTTATCGAGATCCATCTTTCAATTCTTGAGACTTGAAAGCAATCTCTCGATTGAGTTAGAACTCCGACTCTCGAGCCTTGCCTGACGGCAGTCAGAGAGTCATTGCATTCAAATACCTCCTAAGTTCAGTCATCAAGGGTGGTTATTGTCTGCAGCAGGTCTGCAAAGTAGTGTGCAAGTTTGGGAAATGAGAATGATACGGCTGCCGGATCCCAAGATGCTCAGATACTGTAGACGGGAGATATATTGAACATGTCCTTCCGAGTCAAGTCGTGAACGATATCGCTTCGGCGTCGGCGAAGTCTATTTCGCTCGACGCGCAGGCGTGCCTGTAGTAGTAGGGCTGCTGCCTGTGCCCGTGACGGCAGCGGCTCGTGTCTGACGGGATGGGACGGTCGATGGTACGGCCGTGACAGGTCCACGGCCATGTCTGAGAATTTCTACAGTGTTTCTTCATTAAATTGCGTTCCTTTGGACATATTAGGATGTGGGGTAGCTATATCGAGTTCCCGGTTCGCCGGCATCGCCATCGCATCGTTGGCAATCGTACTCAGGACGTCCTCCGCAGTGGTTCCCATTCTCATTACACCTTGCTGTGCGGTCTTGGATTGATTCACAAGTTGATATCCCCGTTGTTGTTATTCCGAAGCTCGAGGGATGAAAGTTCAGCTCTGTCCACAGCCCAGCTCTGTCCACAACCCAGACTGCAGTATTCGTACTCGGATACTGTGCATTCTGCCCAGGTGATTGAGGCCAGTTTCCCAGCATATATTGGCAACCGCCCTGACGATAGTTAACTTTTTGGCTTGAAGAAGTGGCTTGTGCCCGCGCAGAATGGCTTGTTTCGGGCGTGGGCGTGGATTTTGGCATCCTAAGCCCACGCCCATTTCGGCTTGCACGTCATTTTGTTGGCTTGGCAAGCCATTCACCCGGCTTGGCACCAGCCAAAAAGTGAAAGTGGCTTACACATATTCCACACGTCTCGCATCTTTGGTAGGTGTTGATACAAACTGACATACTTCAAGTTACACTTCAGATCGCCTGCAGGTGTTGGTACCAGTTTGACCAAAGTTTGTCTGACTTTAAGTTTTAACGGCCAAGACGCCAAGAGATGCCAAGGACCAGCTCTCATTCCAGCGGAATGCGCGCCCATTGCCGATCCTACACTATGCCATGGTCACCTTTGGCAGGTGTTCACCGTTGATATAAACTGAGACTTAAGATTTTAGGCTAGCGAGCGCGCGCTGTGTGTCAATGAAACATTGACACCCGATCAACAGGAGGGCATTTGTGGGTGCAATGGTTCGACATGTACTGAAGCAACCGCGCAATACTCACGTGTTCCGCGTAAAACTCAATGTGCGCCCATGATGATTGCCATCGGTGGTCGATTTCACTCTGTTATTGGACAGGGGTCTAGATGGGGATGCAAAGAATGCATAAGAACTCCCGCAGAGCAGCGTTATCTGTATAATATCCCTTGTTCAAAGACAACTCGGAGGTCCTTTCAACATCTCACGGTGAAGTAATTACCGGCTCTTTTCTGGTCCTAAACACGACTGACTTGTCGAGTAACTCACAGTCAACCTCATGCATTTTTTCCAACCTCGTCCTCGCCTTTGGTCTCGTCAGCCTTGTCCATGCGGCTCCGACCGAGGATGACCTATTCATCTCGCACGTCGAAAAAGTTGGGGAATATGACCTAACCTACTATTCTTCCTCCACAACACCCGTCGCTGCCCCGACAGCTGTCCCGCGTGCCTGCGGCACCAATGACGTCCTCTGTGCCACCGACAACGGCGCCACCCCTGCAGTTTGCAAGGATCTCATCAACATCCTCTCCACCGACCCCACCTTAGTCCTCAACGCGACGCCTGCCGCGATCTGCCTCGGCCAGACCAATGGCCAGACTAACAACCAGTGCTGTATCAGCTGGAATGCTAATGTTGGGGCGATGCAGCAGGGCGCGCTGTTCGCCGCAGCTAACAAGGTCTACAATCTTTGCCTTGCACCTTCCACACTGCGCCAGTCCGGTGTCGCACTCAATGTTATCCTAAATGGCGTGTGTGTTACTCAGTGCCTTTCCAACCGTCCCACTGGCTGCCTGTGAGGGTGGACAGGAGTAACAGAGGTTGAGATTCATTCGTTTGTATTGTCACGAGATACATACAGAATAAAGCAACGATCCCACAAAAGCATTTGTAGTACCGATGAGGTTGTCGCGTCAGAGCATTTTGAAAAAAGGTGAACCTTAGTGTAAGCAAGCACAAGCCGCAAGCCACGCCCGCACGCCCGCCTAGCCAAATTCAAAAGTCTGCTAAACGGCGCAAGTCATTTAGGAGTCCCGAACAAGTCAAAAATTGTCATTTCGTGTAAACGCTCTGGCGCCATTCACCTCAAGTGCCTCACGAGCGAAATTTTGGACTTTTGACGCGTTTTAGGGTATTTCGTGACTTGTTTTGGACATTCGGAAATCTCCTCGGTGACCCGTGACAGGTAAGAAAATTTTAGTAAATTTTGAGTCCTGCGACACGTGACCGACGAATTGAATGAAATACTACAGTACACCTTCCTGATCATGAGCGATTTGAACGCAAGAACGGCAGCTTTGATTGTCAGCATACTTGACCCACCTCTCAGCTCACTCAATTCGTGTGTCAGCCCCCGTGGCACCTAGCTTTGTCGAATCTTCAAAAACCATGACACAGTTTGCATCAGCGGCGCTCTATGCTTTGGTCCAGACAGCGGCAAGTTTACATCCCAGGGAACTCGCAAAATTGTGATTGACTACGCAGCCTGTTCTTGAACCCTCCAGAATGTCTATGGCGGTCCAAGTGTACATTTAATCGGTCGCATGATTTGTCGGTGATTTCGGACTTTCCGCCCCAAAGATATGTGGTTTGATACCTTCCCCGCCAAAGAGGTAACTATAATCAAGTTGTTTAACTTGCAGGGAAATCAGTGATTCCCGCAAGATAGAGACAAGTTGCGTCCGCAACTTTTGTGCTCTGACTTTTCTTTCAAAATTTGCTGCTATAAACATGGGTAAGTCTAATACAGCAGAGAAAAAAATCAATTGGAAGTCTCTGTAGGGCATAAAACAAGTAACAGTGTGCATGCGAGGGTTTTATTGAAAGCCCTACAACAAATGTCAAAGAGGTTCATGTGTCTGACTTATGGGTTGGCTTCAAGCTAACTTGACCATCAATTGGGTGGAATGAGGTGGTAAAAATAAGCTGAGAGCATGGGTTGAAGTACCAGGACAACGACAAGAGAGTATAAGAGATGTGGGTTGTCGGAGGATTTGCCAGCGTAAGGACAGATCACAATAAACGCGAGGATAAATTCCGGTTTGTGGAAAGAATATTACATCTCGCAGCAGGGTTATCGATGGTGAATACAACAATAAAATTGCAATCATAATTCTTCAAAGAAATTCTTTGAAGTGTTCTAAAGACCACAGCGAACTGTCTATTCCTTACTAGGATCGAGGGTTTATGCTGGACTGATTGCAACATCGCCGAGATCCCCGAATGGTGAAATTGCTACAATGTTCAACCTCGAGCACATACCGTGCTTCAAATCTGGCTATACCATGCCTCAATCCATTGTGCTCATATCGAGTTGCTTCTTTGGGCTTAACAGCGCTGCACTCACTGAGTTTCAAAGTCGGGGTGCTGTTCCTGGCCGCAGATGAACTGTTCCAGGGTTACCAGGGATTTCTCGGCGACCAGAAGTTCGGTAACGCGTCCAATAACTGTATTTCCCCCGGAATCAAAGGCAATCACCCAAGAGTTTAGGGCGACTTCGTCCCCACTTTGTGCAGTGAGAACGCGACCGGGGCGCCACCAGCTCTCAGGCAAAGGTGCAGTGCCAGACGTCCAATGCGTAGACGTCTTTGTCTGACTCCATTTCAAGGCCGGTCTTCTTTGCAGTGAGAAGGGTTTTATTGATCCAGGATCCGTTATACTGGGAGAAACTCAGCCCAGGTGGCGTTGGAACACAGGATCGGCGAGTAGAATCTGCTGCACTGCGTTGCCTGCCTGAATCCACTGCTTTGTAGATGAATCCCACCAATACCCACCCGAAAGAAAATGCTTAACGCGGGCCATCGCGGCAAATTTTCGGGATATGTCGCGACTCGGGGCAAGACGATTGCTGAAGACAGAACAAAGCCGAAAAACAGCATTGTAAGCCTCGTATATTTCTGTGGCAAAGCGTATCGAGGGGCCAAATCGTCGTACGTCATCCGGGATATGTGCCAGGAGATGAAGTTTGATCTTGACGAGAATTCTGCAGGGATCAACAGCATCAAATGCGTCGAGCACATTCGCAATCGCAATCTTCAACTGCGCCAAATAATCCTCCATGTTATTGATCTCCGGAACCTAAAGCCGTGCTCCAAGTTCGCCCGCTGCTTTGACGAGGACGAACTGCTCGGGTGTCGATATATGATGGATATGGAAGGCGAGTGCTTGCATTAAAGTCTTGAAATGCTTTCCAATCAAGTTGTTTTTATACTGAATCATATAGCCTGCACGAATCGGCGGAACAGTCAGCCCACTGATGTCCGTGGACTGTAGACGAATGGCGAGTAAGCACCAGTCAGCGTCGGACCATTGACTGGTGTTCAGAATATGCCAAATATACTTCACGACACCCAGGAGGATGGTGTGAAGCAGCTCGACCGGTGTATCTTGCGATGGATCAAGACCAACCAAGTCAAGCAAGGGATTCATCTTGTCCCCAGGCTGCGCATTGAACCAGGTCTTCAGCTCTGCGGCAATTTCGTCCGCTTTTCGTCGCGGATGGTCAGATTTCATTGCTTTTGCTTTGCTGATGAGTTGTTCAATCCAATACTGCGCGACTTTGTCCTTGGTCCCGGAGTTCCGCTGATTATCCTCCACAGCCTTTGCATCCCCAAGCATCGATAATCGAAGCTGTTCTTCGAGAGTTTCGCGGATCTCGCGGGCATTCCGCGCAACGCTGGTGAGATGACATTCGTGGAAAACGGTATCCAATTCTTTCTCCCGCTTCGTTCCACCCCATTTACACTTGCGGCAGGGGAAATTCGCGTTGCTTCCCATGTGGCAGCACTCTTCCGACTGCTGGGGATTATCGGCTGGTAAACCTGGTGTTCGGAGGATGCACCGGCAGCGTCGTTTCGTCACTGCATTGTAGCACTTGATTGGTTCTTTTTCGGTGCTTTGGACATGGTCTCGAAAAGTGGAGAATTGCTCGGCAGAGGAAGCATGCGGTGAGGTTGAGATGTAATGAATATTGAACTCCTGCTGAAGAAGTCGTCCCGGCAGGCAGCCATTTCCTGTGTACATGTTCATATGCTTGTTGTACTGCTTGGATTTGTTCCCAGAGACGTCATCGGCCCACGGCGACACCATGACGACGTAAAGATCCTCATCGTCGTCGACAACTTTCCGCATCTCATTTGGCATGGTGGGCACAGTGGAGTCATCCACCCAGGTGAGATTCGCTTCAAACTCGGCAATTAAGTCTGAATAATCCAACTCCAGGTCATCGGCGGCGACCGTTCTTTCGACCTCGCTGTGATGTTGCCATCATTCATCGGGAGTTCGTGTCACAACGGACACATCGGAGGTAAGAACACCGTTCCGGACGATCCATGTATGGGGGATAACAAATGTCCCGTCTCGCAGGCAGGCCAGCTCCTCAATCCAGAAGCGCTTGAAGCCTCGCGAGAACATTGGTGTGAGCTGAGATGGTGTATATTCCATCCATCGCTCCACCTGGTACGTCTCAGAGATTGGACCATCGTTCTCCTCAGGATAGAAGTGCATATGCGGAGCGACGAGGGGATTTGCCATATCGCGTGCAATGGAATCCCGAATATCGTTCATGTAGAAGATGTTGCCGAGGTGCGACTGTGTCTTTACGGGTTTACTGCCACAGCTGGACTGAAGTTTCTGCTGAATTTTGCGTAGGCCCGGCAGCGAGGGAACATCGGGCACGCCAAGCTGCTTTGCAAAGTGGATCACGAGCGACATTTGGGCACTCGTGAAGCGACATCGCGGAAGGTTATCCATAATGTCAAGCAGCATCGCCTGGAAATTCGAGATTCGTGAGTTAAATACCACGCAAAATTTTGTGCCCTGACCGTTTTGCTTGGATATGGATGATATTCAGAGCTTCTCCGCAGAGAAAAATCAAAGCAATCTTCTTCGTCATCTTCCCCCAGATCTTCCTTGGGCATCTCGTCGCCAATAAATCCCTCTGCATCCTCGTCCATCTGACTCTCATGGTACGCATCCTCCAGCATACGTTCGTATTCCTGACAAAACAATATCTGCATTTCTTCTTGTGTGACAGGCTCCGGTCGCATGTTCTGGCCCAACTCCTCAATTAGCTGGGGGACATTGCTCAGTGGTGAGTCCATGAATGTGTCGCTGTCAAATCCGGGCTCTGAGAACATTGCTGCAACATGACCTGGTCTGACGGCTGGGAATTGCGGATATTCGGAGATCCTTTCCGCGCCGTATGTTGCAGTAAGCTACTCGAGCTGTTCATCCCGTGCCTTCGTCCTTGCGAGGTAGTTTGAATAACAGGCAAGATGTGTGGGACATTGAAGGTGGTCCTTCAGCCCTTTTCGTGAAATCCATGGTCTGACATTTGCCTGTGCCTCGCCATGACACAGTGTGCATCGAACACGGTCACCGTCCGCCGAGTACTGCAGAAATGCTTCTTCTTCTACTGTTCAAGTTCAAGTTAGCAAGTAGCAAGCACACAGAAAGGCTGAACGAATCCACCTGGAGAGGGTTTCCACCGGACCGCAGGCATTTCTGCTCAGAATGGACTCAGACCAGAGTGGATGCAGAATATCAGGCGTGCCCGTGTCGCGACGAGTCGAGTCCACTGGCCATTGCCATTTTTGGAAGACAAAGGTGCCGCTTTAAACTTTAAAGGTTTTCGCATTCCGGCTCTTTCTTCTGTCCTCCTCTCTCACCACCACCACCATGTCCACCAGTTCTCTCCTGGCGCGTTCCCAGCTGCGCAAACAGCGTCGTCTTCAAGAGAATTCGGCTCCATCCAGCGATCGTGGTTCCAGCCCTGCCCTGGCATCAATGTCATTGCCACCTGCTGGTGGCATGACTCCAGGCGGCAGCCTCGGGGTCGACTCGAGCCCCAATCCATTCAGCAATGGCTCATCCTTCAATATGTTTCCCGCACCGACTCGCATGGGCTTGCCTCTCATTTCTTAGCTCAAGAACTTTGGTGACCGCACCCTCAAACGGATCAAGCTTTCAGACGAGAGCGAATCCGAATTCAAGCGATATCTCGAGGTGCGTGCCACCCGTTTCATTCTTGATTCAGATAGTTACATGTTTTCAGACAAACAGTAAAGACGAGCGAGATGCTTTGCAGTTCATCCACACACTTGAACTCAAAGACATGCTTGTCAAGTCATCCGAAGAACGTTCCGAGAATTGGACGCCCTCATCTAAACTGGCTGTACGTGCTTTCCTTGCTCGTAATACTCTGATCCCACTCACCTCTTTTACAGAAGCAGATTCGGAAATTCATTCATGCTTTGCTTCCGCTTCCCAACATCCAATACTACTCCGGAACTGTCGAGAGTGCTGTCATCGTAAGGCTGTCATAAAACCGTCTATCATAGCCTCACCGTAAACAGACAGCGATGCGATCCAGCAACATCAAGGATCTTCCCGCTGCTGACAGCTTCGACTGTGACCAACTCACCTCTTTTGTCGCGCGTGAACTCAGTCTGGCTCGTTACGCCATGAAGAGAACGGTACATGCCACTCTATATTTACCCGCATTTGGCTGATATTACATGTAGATTCAAACATCGATGGACAAGACAAAGGGCGCTGAGATCCATCACATCACCGCGATGGCCGCCGAGCTTCTCAAACACGCCCCCAACGTAAATGCGACTTATGGTTTATATTTCCGGCTTGCATTGATCGTAAGTTTCCTTCATGTATTTCGATCTTCTCTGATGCATCCGACGTAGCGCTCCCATATCACGCAAAACCATACCGCCGCCGAGTTCTGGACCCAAGTCGATGAGCAGCTCCAGGAGCTTCATCTCGAGTCGCCGGAGGACTTTGTAGGGTGGGTTTGTGTTCCTATATCCGTATACACGGTGCCCCTTCTAATCATCGATGAACAGGGCACTGGAGACCCTTTACGAAGAAGACCTCGAACTGTATCCAATCGAAGGCGACGTTAAATTCAAGGTTGGCAGCAACGTCGGCGAGGGAAGCCCCAAATGGCTTCAGAATCTGTCGGCGGTCGCTCCCAAAATTCAGTTCGTATCCAAGAAGCAGGGAACCAAGCGCAAGCGTCGGCAAGCGGAGCCCGAGGAGGAGGATGAACCGGATCAAGGAGCCGGGGGCCAGCCTCCTCAACCCAACGTCGACGAGCAGCAGGACGGCGAGGGTGGTGAGGAGGAAACCTGATAGATACGGACCACTAAATAATATATATCTTATGCGAATTCTTCGGATTTAAAAGCCCTTTGCGAAACCAAATTGAAACCTTTTCTGTGAATTGTTGCCTGGTATACAACCTCGAAACCATCCATAAACAGACCGAAAACTACCATGCATTGAATGTATGATGACATGAGAGTAACTCAATTTAGACTTGGATACGACCTGAGGGTAACATTGTCTCGATGTTTCTAACAACAGGTCAATTTGAGGTCAATGGGTCGCAATGATGTCTAATTGATTGGCGGATCGACTTCATTTCTGACATCAAAAGTATAGTCAATTGAAGTCATCGAGAGACGGCTATTGACTCTCACTTCCGACGTCAAACCGATGTCCCTTTCGTATGGTGGTGTAGTGCCCGATACGCTGCCGCCGGCACCAAGCGCGACCCCATCACCATGCTCGCCCCTACACTGTCATCCGCGTTGTACAACGCGTCATTAATAACAGTGTTCGCAAAGTCCTTCGAGATCAGCGAGACGCCCGGCACCGCGAGCGCGTCGTCCAGGAAGGGTGCAAGCATTTCCGTGCCCTGCTCGAGCGTCGTGTTGGGAAGGACCGACGAGATGATGAGCACCGACGTGGAACTGTTGTTCGCAGCACCGGTGTTCTGGAGGAAGAAGTACTGTCCGCCAGCGACAGGGTCAAAATCGAAGATATGTTGGGCGTGGACGGCGGCGAGGGTGGCGGCTGCGGTGTGATTCGCCGCACCGAGCTCGATGATGCTACCGGTCACGTTGAAGGTTGGGTGGGTGCGGACGGTAGCGGAGATGATGACGCCCCAACTACCGGCGCCTCCGCCGCGCATTGCGAAGAAAACTGGGGAGGAATGTGTGCATGTAGAGCGATCAGGTGGATGGAGAGGGGGATCACTCACGGTCAGGGTGTGATTTGCTGTTGACTTTGAGCACTTTGCCACTGGCTAGGACAACCTCGAATTCTGTGGAAAAATATATAAGGGTAACAGAAACGACCCGCTCAGCCGCCCAACTCACCGAGAACGTTATCCGCGGCCATACCAAAGAGCGGCCCGAGCGATGAGTGGCCTGCTCCCTGTAGATACCCGCCCGCTGCACACACCGTCGCCGCTGATCCTCCGACAATAATTTTGCCATGGGCTTTGGTCTGCTGGTAAATATCCTGCATATACACCCCGGGGCCCACGGTCACGGCAGAGCCCATATCCTGCCCGCCGACCGTGAAGGCGTCAGTGAAAGCGATGCCTGTGAATTTCACCATACGGAGGAGGGAGTTGGGAGCGGTGGAGCGGCCGAGATAGTCGTGCCCGGAAGATTTGACAACGAGACGGAGGTCATGAGCCGTCGCAAATCGCACTGTGGCCTGGGATACAGAAGTTAGCGGGATACTCGGGCGGGTTGGACGGCGGGAACTTTGTACCTGGACGTCCTCCACAGTCTCAGCCTCCACGGAGTATATCGGAACATCTCCTTGCCCGCATGTCGTTGAATTGCGGAGACACAAGGAGGGTGGCGTCAGGTCATAGCCCTGACGACTTGAGTCTTTCTAGCTCAACGCCTTCCATGGATCTAAACACACCTGCTCATAATTGACCTGAGTGCGCTCAGCCGCAAAGAACAGAAGTAGAAGGGAATGATGCCATCTACCTGGTTCATGGCGCCAGGAATGGTGTTTCTAAAGAGAGCACTCTTCCATTGCGCGTCCGTGCACGCTCCGGTGGGGAGGCTCGCACAATACTTCGCGGACGGCACTGCAGCAACCAGCCGCCCAGATACCGACTCGTTCAAGGCCTGCCACCCCGAAGCATGAGGGAACCCGGCGCTGCCAGGCACGTTACGGCACCTGCTCCGCGCCCGACATAGTGTTGGGCATAGAGCGAAAAACAAAGCAAAGGTGAATACGGAGGGTCGCATCTTTGGGGCGGAAGGGGGACCGCGTCGCCATTGAGCGCATATATATGCAGCGCGTGTTGGATGTTGAAATTTGATCGCAGTGGGGTGCCTCCGTCGGATCATTATTATACCGTTGGTCTTTCGCGCGGTGACCGTATTACGTTTTAGTCGAGGTGAAATTGGTAGCTTTAGACTCGGTAGGTAGGTAGGTAGGTAGGTAGTATTACACGGCACGGTCCCGCTCAGGAACGCCGGTTTCCAGGGAGTATCCCGATGTACACGCACTATGTAGCTACATCATCGTCCCTGGGCCCCTCTGAATTTTCGTAGCCGAGCTCACGGTCGAGCGGAATCTTGGAATCCTTCCCGCCGCGGTAGAACTAAAAAAACCCAAAGAAGCAAGAACAAGTTAGCACATCGACACGGGACAGCCTCAGTCAGCATCTAAACGAAACACGGGCACGGGATAGAATAACTCCAGGACTTCAAACGCATATTTGGCAACCAGTGCAATAGTCGATCTGGGAAATATGATGGCTTTCAAGAACTCCGTATTGGAAAGTTCAGCCATCCGGTCGCGCAGGTCAGGAAGTTCGGTAAAGAGCTTCGCTAGGAAAGACGCTCGTAAATTAACCAGTGCGTCCGAGGACTCACACGTAATCAGAGCGTGTTCCGGCGTCTCTACCTCCTTCTTACAGAACCTACACAACCTATCCGATCGAGGCACAGGTTGATGCGCATGATCGACGTACCGCAAGACTTCGACGGCTAACAGGTGTGTCGAGAGCAACAGAGAGGTAATAGCCTCCCTGTGCTTCTGAGTCTTCACCAGTGTTAAATAGTGCCGCATGCAAGAAGTAACTTGGGTAGGTCGTTTATCCTTCTGGGGTTCTAGACGGCCATGTAACAGATAGAGCTTTTCGGACGAGTCAATTTCACTTTGCAGCCATTCCAGCATGAGCTTGTGCACCAGTTTTGCGTAATCTTTGACGTCTTGATCAGTAGTTTGACGTGTCAGAGCAAGCACTGGGCATTGGAATGGAAGTCTCGAAGCAGCCGTGGTTAGATCGCTGGCCCAACACTTTTTACCTCTGCCCGAAAGTTCAAGGGAACTATTAAGAGCGGCGCGGGCGTAGTGGACTTCGGGTAGGCCAAGAAAGTAACGCAAGTGGCTGAGAACGAGAAGCAAGCGGCGGACTCGTACAGGCATGATCCCAGTCTCTGTGAATAGAGGCGCGATGAGGGAACGGCTGTGCAAATTGAGCATTTGACGAAGGAAACTAATTTGAACTTTAGCTAAGTGTTTGACATGCACGTCTTCACTATCCGGCGAAATTTCGCAAGCGTGGATCAAGTGGCAATCGACACGGGCCATGTATAGCAGCTTAAGTTCCTTTGGTGTAAGTCTCCCTGTCATGTCTTCAATTGCCAGGATGCGGTGCCCACAGTAGCGCGCAGTGCGTGCTTTGGCTTTGTAGTGATCCGCGAACATATTACGAGTATCTGTTCTCAGGTTGACTCCGACGTACTTCTCTTCTGTCTCTATGGTAAGTTGAGTGGAACCCAATTGGAAGGTTGGTGCCGGTAAGAGTTGTGAACCAAAGATCAAGATGGAAGTGTCGGATCCGAGGGAGTATGATGGCGTTGTGATGCGCTCAGGTGATGATCCGGGCGGAGATTTGCACGATCATGATTTTTCCTGTTGTCTGAGAAATATCATCTTCCCGTGATTCGAACATAGGGTCCAAAAACGTCAACCAAAGCTCCAATGACTGTTGACTGGGTCCACGAGGTGAGAGGACTTATTGCTGGGAAAGACCTGCGCTGTGATATTCCAAGTCTGAACGAATCAAGAGAATCCTCTGGATCTGGATGGTCACTACTCATCTGGGACCTCGCGCTTCCTTGCAGACCAAGTCGGATGAGAGAGAATCACGATTTCAAGTCGGAGGGTGGTACGAAGAGGACGGATGGCAAGGATTGGAAGCGGACGGGTGAGTAGGACTGGAGGCGCAATAATAGAGAGCGATGGGAGGAGTGGCTCTACACTTGGTTGCTTGATGCTTAACCGTCGCTGGATGAGCTGCGCAGATTGATTCGCGTAAAGTATTTCGAGGTGGCCTCCATGTCTGTTTGGTAGGAGCGTTGTATCACAGCCAAGTTCATCAGATACTCCACGTTCAATAAGACTTGAGTCCTCACAATAAAGTTTTGTTAGCCATGAGTCAAACTTTCAGGAGGTTCCTTGTCCTCTCCCCTGCACGGGAATTGCGGCATCGGAACCCGAGGTCCTCAGGGCCGCCGAGGGCACCTGGCTCAGGGCCGAGTACAAGGCGTTGGCGAACCTATGAAAAAAGTTCCAGAGCAAGTCAAGTTGACGGAATCCAAAACGGATTAGTATCAGATTATTGCACACTCGGAGAAAACAGAGAGCATATTAGTGACAGTGATTGAGGTAACGGAGCGGCAGTGAGGCCAGATCATCGTGAGTGCTGCCATGAATACACTCGTCGCGATTATGACGTTCATGGCGCCTGCACACAATCAACCTCAATCTAATGCTCGCTATGCTCCAAGTTGCTCAATGCAGAGAGGAGACTCACCGAAACGATCACCCAGTGATCCACAAAGCACGCGCCCCGCGCTCAAGCTCCCGTTAATGATAGCCACTAGTTAGAACGCAAAGTTGTGCGAGATTCTGACTGAGATGGTGCTGCTGCTGATGTAGATGAGCACTGTTGAAATTTTGAAAGTCAGTCCTGGTTTGAATTATAGAGAAGAGAGAACGTTGGGTAGGAAACAAACCAATAAATAATCCGAACGACACCACGAAATGGGCGGCCCAGTATATTGAAAAGGCAGAGTTGCAGAATACGCTCCAGTTGAAGATGCGTCCGGCCGGCTTGATGGACTGTAAACGGGGTGCGACACACTGCATCCAAAGATCAAGATGAACCCAATGATGCGCAATGTCCATGCGATTCTTTAATAATTAATGTACAACGTGCAAAGACAGATATGACTGGGAGGCGACTTACCCGACGTCCTCAAGCAGCCGCCGCACAATTTGTCCCGCTCAGTGCAGCGCCGCACGTCATCACGCCCAGCGCAAACCCGCGCCGGCGTTTCCGACTGTGGCAGACCACCGTCGTGGTCGGAAGATCAGCCCACAACCGAGCTGAGAATCAAAAGGAATCCAGGTAAGTGAATTGCATCTCAATATAGGATGAGCACATACCCCGATAGCGAGGTCTTGACAGAGGAAGTGCGTTAATGTCCGAGAGGAACAAGGAACGTCGCCAGCACGATAAGCACGCTTCCGCCAGGGCAAGGAATGCGGAACAGGCCGATGTCGAAGAGCCGTCCAACGATTAGGCCGGGAAAAAGACGATGCTGTGTTACTAGCATTCAGTGTGGGTGCCTGTGTGCTGAAAAAGGCTCACATACCTGGAGGGATCCAATCCAGGCGCTGGTTCTGGTCAATAAAAACAGATCGAAAAGCGACCAAGCCAGATATACATGCATTTCGGACGATGACGAGCCCCGTAATATCGTTTGCTGGTAGTGCGCCTGGAAGACCTGCAAGGGTCGACATCAACATCGTACTTACCATCCCGTAAACTAGATGACTTACGTCCCAAGAATCGATATACCCCCATCTTTACGGAGATTTCAGCCTTCGGTTATTTGCTGAATTAATAGGTCGGGGGTACGGACGATGAGAAGGAGATGCAGAAAGCCTGGAAAAGTTTAATGACTGGGTTTCAGGGGAAGTAGAGCAGAGATACTCCTAATAGAACTAGTCAAACGCGGAATTCGCCGTCTGAATAATGGTCGAGCCCCTCCGTTGGTAAGCACAGTAGGACTTGGAGAACCCCCTCTGTTTCTTTGAACTCTTTGTCGATGAGGGAAACCACCATCTCCGATCTCTCAGAGCTCTTCCCGCTGTGTACAAGGGATTCCGACATGACAAGTCAGGGCGGAGCGGCAGACGTGGACCAGCTACATATTCTAGTGACGGCGGTCTAAGAAAACGTTTCTGCGTCAGATGCTGCCGGATGCTGAGAATACTCTCATATCCGAAGACCAAAACGCCACACCACCAGGAGCATTTATAGCGCCTTATCCACCATATCAAAGGGGCCAAGAGCGACATAGAACCAGCAGATGCAAGCCGTAATGCATTCCGGAATACTGAGCGATCTGCTAGTGGATGCCAAGGTCTTACGCGAGCCGATGTTCAAGGACTTCCAAGGAGTGCCACTAAGTCACTGATTAAGTCTGACTTTGCCATTCCTTGGCGAATCTTCGGTCCCCGAGAGGTGGCTGGCCAAGGGGTACCAAGGTGCACCACCTTTCAGTTTCGTGATTCACTTGGGAGAGCCCCCGCCAGGGAGTCACGACGGGACTGGCGAATGGCAGGCGTGGTGGGTCTTCATTTGTAGTCTCTTTTTCCTGAATAAATGTACGATAAACATTTGAATCTGGGGAGTGGACGACGAAAAGAGAAGGGAAGAACTGAATTGATCGCACACAAGAAAGAAAAAAGTAGCGCAAGCAACAAATGAAGCTGGCAAGGTGTCGACGCCGGGGAAATGGAAGCGAGATTAATACGTCGGGATTAACCGGCAGGCATGGTGCGGTCGTGTCGATTCAGTCGAGGCAGAAGACGATAGGCTGGTAGATGGTAGCATTTACATTCCAATGTAGGGCGACGAAGTGCCTGGATATCAGTTGGCATAGATTACATACGATGAAATAGCGCAGTAGCAAACGAGTCCTCCAAGAGCGCGGAAGACACACCCTAGATCGTTAGATTATACTCATACACCCTACTCTGATTCTGCGCGATCCAAAGGATGATAATGGAGAGCATGAGGGCGAGGTTCTGGGCAACGCTCGCGTAGCCGTAGGCTTTGAACTGATGGGTGCGCGGGGATGATGTATTTGACGAGGAGCACCATCTGTAGAGGTCCTGGGCGACGCTCGCGTAGCCGTAGTACTTGAACCGATGTGCGCGCGCGGGGATTATGGATTTGATGAGTCAACGCAGAATGGGGGAGGTAAAGAACACGCATGACACTCCCCGCCATGCATCAGCGCAAACCCAATGAACAGAAACATTCGAGTACGCCACACGGCACGGGCGTCACCGAATGCCACTTCGTCCCCGCGGACGCGGTATTTGTCGATGAGGTTGATGATGAGGAAGCCGAAGAGGGAGCAGAGGCCGGGGAACAAGTCGACGAAAGTAACTTGGACGGGAGCGGGCTGTCGGGATACCCCCAGCGCGCCTGCGCGGACAGGATCCAGGCATTGGGGAAGAGTCAGTTGGCGAGGGCGAACTGCGCATAGGCTGGTGAGTGTGAGGAAAGAAGAGAGAAAAGACAGGGCTATACAAGACCGCCTGCGATGTAGACACGCTTGACGAGGCTTGACGGCCTGATCACACCTGTCACCCAAATTCGGTAATTCCGCGGCGAACTTTTTCGTTCTTCTACGCGCGCACACCGAGATTAGTGAAATTCCGGATGGCTCGAAGTTAGTTACGGAATGGAGCCTGAAATCTTACATTTCGTTTTGAGCCGAAACTTCAAGTTTCGGTTGCACTGAAATGCTTCGGGGTTTCCATATATGGGAAGGCCGAGGCATTTCGGTCTGCCCGAGATGCCTAATTTAGGCGCAAAACGAAACGTAAGATTTCGAGTTACATTTCGTAACTAACTTCGAGCAGGTCGAAATTTGGCTAATCTCTGTGTGACGACGCTATTTCACTTTCTACTCAACATTTCTTCCCTTTCCCTTTATTAGAACATGCTCATGGCTACATTTATTCACGCCACATCGTGAAGATATCGACTTCTCATACCAACGGACATTGCGCGGATTTTGTTGCCCTGGAGTTGAAACACGGCAGGGACAAAGATTTATTACTGACAGCATTTTCATCTTTCTTCTCCGCTTTTCATATACTTCCAACATTTCGCTTGCGGGCTCCGGTGTGTACGAAAATGCGAGCAGCCGTCATATCCTGTACTTCACTTCTTTCCCTCTCACGACCATCTCAATCTTGAATCTACGCTTTACTCGGATCTCCTTCACTCCTTGCTGAATTTTTATTCCACAACGAGCCAAGTGCTTCCTGAGTAGTGATACTCCTGGCTTCGCTTCAAGCCACGTGACTTGACAAGCCAAGCCAAGCCAAGCCATAGCTTCGGGCGGGCTTCGGGCGGGCTTGGGGTTGGGGCGATCGAAGCCCAAGCCAAAGGCTCAAGCCGTGGCTTGGAGTGGGCAAAATGACGGCACAGCTCCGGTATTAAAATGTGACAAACTTGTTGGCGAACGGCATTCTAGATTAACGGGGACCTTGAGTCGCCGACGGCCGTATGACAGTGCAACAGTACCTGTAGGGAAGGTGGAGAACAATTCGCGGTAAACTGGAAAATATTTTCTCTTTTTCTATTCGGTACAAATTTGGTTTGCAGAGATTAATGTGTCCCAGTTCAAATAACTGGTCCTCACTCCTCGAAGTAAGTAGCGCGACCTTCATGGATGATGGGCGCTAAACTAGCCCATTAGACGGACAACGTTTCTCACATGGAAGATGTGGACGACGAGCTCAGACAGCTTTCAGAAAGGTTGGTTCTCATCGACTTGCAGATCAAACTACCCCGCGCGGACATTACGACGCGGAATAATGCTCGAAGCCTCAGAGAGGATCTTTCTCCACTGTCAGTGTGGAGGACTCGGATAAATGAGGCTCAAAGGCCTTTCCCCTGACAGTGGCTGTGACGGGAAAGCTCGCTGGGTACCGCTGTGGAGCTTGACCGACATGCCCGCGGACAATGCATATTGAACTCGGCCAAGGTTTGTATGCGAAGGAGCAAACGGTGCGCAGACGGGAGGGAGGAGTCACTAAAAGTAACACTGAAAGTTCGGTAATCCTTTATATTTATGATCCATTCTCTCTTTCAACCGCACACCGTTATTCCCTTCTTTCCCAAATAAATATTCTTGTATAACATTCAGAACACACAATCTACCTCTTTTCACATGAGTAACCAATCCGTGTAGACTCATCTTATCTTTCTTACAGCTGGTTCGTTCCAATAGCGATACAGACCCGACAGCGGATAGTCCTCCCGCATCTAAACTTCGTACACTGGGGTTCGATTCTGGCTCGGGTCGTATGTGGCCTAGTTTCGGCTTTTTTCTTGCAATTTCCCTAGCTTGTAACTCTTCATTCAAGATCATGGGGACTAGCATAGACAAAGCGAGGAACAAAGCAAGAAGCAGGGCCTTGCGTGTTGGAGCCGCGTTCGAATGAAAAAGAGCCGTCAGGCGGTCGGTTAATTCACTTTTTGGAATTTTTCGGATTATTCTGAAAATGCTTTCATAAGGTGTTTGAAAAAATCGAGGGTGCATATGCTTCGAAAAGGCGGTGAAAAGGGATGTTACATGTAGCGGCGATCACACCGAGACACAAATTTGAGTACTCATATGGCTAGACAATTACCCAAGATTTGGGTGTGGTTGTGCTCAGCTAACAGGGAAGGGTCTGCAGGGTCTCATTACACGTTTACCACCCTGTGTGGCACATTTTAAGGTTGTCTGCCCACATTTTTCACGGCCGGAGTCCCACACTGGTTATATTGCTGCATAATGGCATTTGCTCCTGAATATTTCCCAGGCAATCACTAGTGAATAACCAGCAACGCTCCAACAAAGAAAAAGAGGGGGTGGCTGCCCACTGTGCCTATGTGGCCTTCCTGTGCCTTTAATCGGCAACATGCTAGGCTTATATTTATCCAAAATTGCTTAAACATCTATGGCCGATCATAAAGGAACTATTACCGCCAGCTATCCTCGGCGCCGATCCAAAGCTCGTTGGAGGCGATGATCGGTCGGAATTCAAAGGCTTCAGACAGGCGTAATTTTATAAAGAGTAGAATAGCATGTGCCGCTATTCGGAACCGAGCCAATGCCGCGGGAGCCAGCCGTAGCCGAGGTAGCATCAACGGCGACACTGTCGGGTTCAAGACTCGTCGGTCATAATGGATGCCACTTGCGACATTGTCGCAGAAATCCCGCCGGTATGGAATTTTAGGAAATGTGTTTTGACATTGTCCGCTTTCAGGCCCACCCTGTCGGACTTACTCGTAATACGGAAATGCATCTCTGTTGGAACGTTCCGTACCACCATCGTCCCTCCTGATTCACCGCCGGCCCGCTTCACCATTAGATCTAGGATAGCTGAAGGTGCATCGCAGCTGCGCTTCCCAGATTACATTACTGACGCAGTAGCGCTCGTGAGGTATCCAACTAGAATCCCTGGAATATAGCCAACCCATCGACTATTTTCAAACGAGACACCAAGTTACCTCCGTTGCGACCCTCTTTCACCGACCTCACGCCATACGCGTTGTGCCTGCTACCCTGTGCGCACTCAACGCTCGCGTCCATGCATGCAGCCACTGAAAAATCCAACACCCGATCTATAGTTTTGAATAAGAGTAGTTTGGCCATAATTGATTTCATTGTGCTTAACAGCGAAGTGCGTGTCTGTCCAGTGATGATTTCACGGAGGCTTCAATAGCTAGGATCCTCTGCGTCTGCTTGGCCCATATCCTAGGCAATTGGACGTACCTCCCACCTCTAAATAATAATGTATCCCACTTGTTATAGTAAATTTCTGCCCATATATCAAATAAGGGAATAGGACAAGGACGTCGCCATTGCATCTGCTTTCCTAGAGGGCTATGGAAACGGTGCTCAACGTCAACGCCAGCATCATTGCCGCACGCAGTCTGAGTTTGAAAGCGTTGCGTTTGGTTGGTCCCAAACTCGTTCCGTCCGCCACCGTACTTGTCAAGGCTTGTCTCGCTACTGTACTATTACGACCAAAGACTCGCTATTTTTAGAATTTTCACTCACCGAGATGACCGGAAAATTTTATGGAACGCGATTTTTAAACGCATCAAAAAATCTGGGGTGTCACCGTTGAGGCGGGAGGGGATCGAGCGGTTCGGCTCGGCAACTCAGAGACTCTCCGACGTTGCGGGCAAAGGGCTTGTGCTGCCGAACGTACAAACAACGGCTCACTACTGCAGACTACTACCAAACTCTACCACACTGCCACCTCTGAGATTCTGGTGGCGGAAACTTTCCGCCGCCAGACAACGCCGTCACCTGAACCTTTGGTCGTAATAGTACAGTAGTCAGCGTTAAATTTAAAGGCTTTGAACGAACACAGAGACGTACTCTTGTGAAGAGGTTGATTCAATTAAAGAATAAGAACCCTGAGCCTCCCGAGGCTATGTCTCGGCATCATGTTCCGGTGAGCATCTCCTGATCCCATTCGAAAGTTGACGGTTGACAATATGCAACTTGTGATCCCCGCGCACTGACGTGACATGTAGGCGGAAATAGGAAAACGGCTCCCCCGTTGAGATATATAACCTGCATTTGAGTTCATTCCACCCACTCCCTTGCAACTTAGATTCTTCGTGCCATGGACGCCATTACAGGGTATGTTCTCTTCAGCTGAAGCGTTAGCTCACTCCGATTCTCAGGACACTTCTCATCGGAACTTGGGCGAGCTCTGTGAGCTACATTCGTGTTTGTGTGCGTCTCCGCGGAAGGCTAAACCTGGACACTAGCTTCTATACACGGCCGAGCTGTACCAGGCCGTGTATTATTACCAACACTTCAAGAACGATAATTGGAGGTTGAAGGTATGGATTTCTTTCTCTCCAGTCTGACTTACTCAAATATAATTGCAATGTTGGATTGTTAAGACGCTGGTGTCGGTCGCCTTCTTTATTGACACCGTCGCTCTCCTGAACGACTACACATGTGTATATCTGGTGAGTTTCCTACATCTACTCTTCGCCTCATACGGTGAACTATATTCGTTCTCTTGCAGTACACGATAACGCACGTTGGTATGCTAGAATTCAACATCGTACCTCGCTCAGCTGTCCTCATCCTAGTTATTCGTCTACAGGTGATACAGTGTACTTCACTGAGCAAAATTGGGTAGGTCTCTTGCCAAATGGTCCTACAACTGACGTGTTCAGACTCATTGGTGCTTGACTGGCAGACCATTCCGGTATACGTTATCACCACCGCCGCTGTCGCCGCCGCCGTTCAAACATTTTTGGTCACCCGCTACTGGAGATTGTGCGTCCTTCATTTCATGTGTTGTTTCGTCTACCAAACACTACTGATACTTGCCAGCACTCACAAACATGCCATCACTCTGTTCTTAAGCCTTCTGATCCTCGTTGGGGTGCGCGGACGATTCCTTCAACTCTTGAAAGTTCCATCAATCGATGCTCATATAATATTCAGTTTGGGGGCTCCTTCACATGTGGCCTGATGGTGGCCCTCTTCCCCGCATTCAAGGACCGCTTCAAGTTGAAGATCCCCGCGATGTGCGTCCTGTTCCATTCATCTGTAATACTTTTTTGCCTTATGAATCCGAATTATCTTTATTTGGTTCTCTGTTGCTTGTAGCCTTTGGCTCGTGACAGAGGCTGCAGCGGATCTCGGCATCGCAGCGGCGCTGCTCTGGGAGTTCCTGAAGAAGAGACCGATTTCGACCGAAACGCAGAAGTGTGTAGCGCATCATTATTCGTGTGTACAGCTTGAGTAACAATGGTTCAACAGTGTGGTCAACCGACTAGCCACAGTGACGCTTCAAACCGGGACGGCCACGGCGACAATTGCAGTTGCGGCTCTCGTTGGGTGAGTCTTTGCCGCGGCCTCCGCCATACTTATCAAATCGCAATTCAGATATCTCCTGAACGAGGAAGGCAACAGTACGTTCTCGCTCTCATCAACCCATCCCTCCTTATGCTTAGGCTCATCATCATTTTTAATTTGTTGCCCGCATTTCCACCTTTTCTCGCACTTCGCTGGCTCGCCTATGTAGTCTGTATCGGGTTTGCATGGTGCCTCGGCAGGACGTACGTGCTTAGTATGGTTCGTCTCCTTCCATTCCCTTCTTCTTTTCTGTTCTGTTTTTAGTTTTTCTCGTATGATATCTTGTACGCAAGCTGACCCGTAACCCACTCGTACAGCTGTCAAACCTCAACGTACGTAAATCGGGGCGTGTACGGACCTCCTTAACGTCGAAAGCGGCTACCTCGACGACACGCAGTGCAAGCGTCGTCTTCGCACAACCTGGTGCGGAGATGGATACGAATCTTAGCAGGCTTCGTGCGTTCATTTCGGTGTTTCCCAATTTTGTAGCATTTCTCATCCTTGTTAGATGCGCACCGTACAGACACGGTATGCCTTCCTTTCAAATATACACATGAAGCATCGGCTTCACTTTATTTTTTCTATTCTTCAGGTACCTATTCAAGGTCAGCAGGACCTGCATCCTGGGTTGATAACGATCAAGAGCATCGTAAGTAGCACACATACTTTTGAATGTCTGTAATTTTTTTAATTCATTTCGCTGACCCGACGACCCAGGTGCACGGTCAAGAACACACAACGGACATCGAGATAGGCCCCCTGTCCTGGAGGAAGGAAGAAGAGGAATTAAATTCCAATACAGAATACAGAACGTGCGGCAGATGAACAGAAGACGGACCGGATGACCAATTTTAATCATGGTCATTGACGCGAGAGATTCTAGTGCTAAGAGAAAGAACTCACTGGCACCTGTAAAACCCAATCCTCCGAGTTGCAGGAGAGAACCGAAATACGATCATTGGGGACAACTTGCGGCTTGGAAATAATCAGACGTCTGACTCGATGAAGGGAGTTACTACCTTTGTAGTAGCAGAATCAAAATTATCGGAACAACTTGAACCTGTAACAACAAAGAGAAAGAGCCTGAAAAGGGGGAATTGCAGGACCAAATTCACGCTATGCTTGGCTGTTTTCTGGTCCCCAAGACAATCTAGAAGCAGAACGGAGATAGTCCTTGAACTAATTTTGGTTCCTCTCGATGGTCAGGAATCCTTTTTCAAAACATTTAGCCAAAGCGAAGCAGCAAGGAGAGTTGCATCCAAAGAATTACGATGCTGTCTAGGGGCCCGCAGTTCAAAGATATCAGAACATTTTTGAGCAGTGAATCATAGTTCAATTTGATGAACATGCGCAGCCAGATCGTTTGGAGCTGTACGTAGAGAGAACCGCAGAAAGTGGCTGCCCACGGTTGGTTAACTGGAGAGGAGAAATTGCTGGCTGTCTCAATCACAAGATTTCCCATTTATGCTTGAATTTTTGCTAGGGCAGAGGATAGGTGTCAAGAAGCTGTTAGTCTCTTATAAACAGAAACTATAACAATACCGTATTTTTTCGTTCAATTTGGAAGTCACGCATCACGCACCCCTCTATCGGTATCAAAAAATGGTTGAGGTCACACATCACGGCGACCGGTGTCGAGCACTCAAACTGTCACACAGGCCTCAAAACTGCCTGAAATGTGCAAAAAAAAGGTGAAAAATCAGTTAGAATTTAAAAATTTTTGGTCATGTCACACCAAAATTTGGCTGCCCTCGAATTATCAAATTGGTCAAACCATGTCACACATCACGAGGGGGTTTGAATTGAATGAAAAAATACCTGAAATTGCCATTGAGATTTTAACTGCTTCGGTTGTGAATCAGAGGTCGAGAGATACTATCTCTCGTAAAATTATGCCTTGCTCGCAAGACTAACCACTGTATCGTCAATTCTCTCACCCCTGGTCCGCCATCACTGTCTCTGTCCTTTCTTTGCTTTGTGCAACAACGTCCATATGCTGCACTCTGCCCCACATCGCCGTACTATGTAGCTCCGTCGCGCTGGAATCAAACCAAGCTCCAATGTTCAGTGTGAGCTATTGAACTTGCTGCTGAAATTCATCCCTGGAATCCGACACTTTACACACAGCAGATGAGGGCTTTGGAGGCTGTCCATGTTGGTTCCAACCGTGATTATTTTGGCCATATAACTGGCCTCTAGATGTACGGTTTTAAACCACATGGGTTCAAACCATGATTTGAACTACATTGGTTTAAACCAATGTTATTCTACCTATGGGCTAAACTTGTAGTTTAGGGTTTTGACCGACTTGTACTGAATATTGAGATTGTGATGGACTGTGTGACTTGTCATAGTCACTGTAAGTAAGGACTTATAAACAAGAAATGCCTGCACTTTGCTTCAGCAGCAGGGCATGAATAAAGAATGCATTCAAATGCAGAATTGAAATACTGAAAGCAAGAAATGACTGAACCTGGCTGAAAGGTAAGTCACCCTTCTTCACAGTGGGCATGGTCCCTGCCCAAGCATTAGAATGAAATGGAGAAAAGTGTCACTTTGAGGCCATAATCTCATGAGTCGGCCTTGCTTGCATTGGAAGAGCAATATTATTGTGATTCCTAGAGTATTGACAGTATTCTGAGAAAGAGGTTCTGAGTGAAATACAGGGTAGCAGTACAGCCTAGAGCAATTGTTCATTGAGAAGATCCAGGTTCCCAGAACCAGAATTGAGGGTTTGATCCAACATTGAACCAGCTATGAAAGTAGCGGGAGGCAAGGGAGTTTGAAGTGTATGATTGGTAAGCAGTTGAGAGAGAGGACAGGAACAGTGTCTGTTTTATAGTAGGAAGGAATGCTGAACACTTATGTGGCCGCAGGTTCAAGAAGTCCCCACATTGCAAAACATGTGCCAAATTAGGTTGGTTTAAAAGCACGAGATGAGCCAGCTCCCTAGAGTCTGCCCAATGTAGATTAATTTCTGAAACTATGGGTCCAAGATTCTCAAGATGACAAGCCATGGACGCATCATCCCAAACTGGCAGGAAGTTTGACATTGTGCACTTGCATCTGTGAAATTGATTGAATGGACACCACAGCTGTTAATGGGAATTCAGCAAGAAAAATGATAGACAACCACTATAAGATCTCGAGCAGTAGAAAAGAGATAGCGAACTGCGGTATGCTGTAAGGAGATAGAATCAAATGCTCCCAAATGAATTGGGCAGTAATTCTTAATGGAACATATCACGGCATGCAATTCTTGGAAGGGAAAACACTTGTTTTGAGGTGTGGAAACTGTTTCATACTTTAACAGCCCTTGTGCATTCTAATTGCATAGGATTCTGAAACTTAAAGACAAATAACACATTTGACACATAATAACTAACACAATTCATTGTCACATTAAATGAACACCTGGATACAAGTTTTCGCAAAGTCCCACTTTACATAGGGGTGTATGAGAGCTATTTACCATCTTGAATCAGAATTTTGACATATTTATTATACATTTACTTTGGCTCAATCAAAAGATGGAGACATCTGGCAGAATATGGACCACCCATCTGTCAATGCAAACTGTGGTACTCTGATGCATGCAAGCTTTTGCCACAAACTCTCCAACACCCATCTAAGCGTTCCTTTTGCAACTTATGGGTAATTGCCCTCAGAGTAGTAACAACACTGTGAGGTGCCAGTACCACTTCAATTTGACAGTGAATTGTTTTGGTTATTAGGTGTCAATTTTGGTATTCAGCCATCCCTGAACAGGTTCCAGATCACTTACTGACACCTAAGAAGGCCAAAAAAAATGTAGTCAAGAGAGTATATAGCTCTCATACACTCCCATGTACATAGGGAACATGTATGTTGATGTATTTGCTTTTAACTCCTTCCAGTCTGCCTTCATTTTACTCTCTTGACTCTGCTCTTCCCACTCAACTTAATATCACAATTTTGTGAAGAAATATTCTTCAAGTTTCAGAATATTATGCAGTTGCGTTGCACAAGGGCTGTTAAAGTATGAAACATTTTCCACACAAGTATTTTCCTTTCCATGAATTGTGTGCCATGACACTGATTTTATAGGTTCTTACTTCCAGTGACTGTGAAGTCACACAGTCCATCACAATCTCAGTTAAAACCTAAACTATGAGTTTAGCCCATAGGTTGAACCACGTTCATTCAAACCATGGTTTGAACCAGATTGGTTTAAACCATGGTTCGAACCATTATGGTTTAAACCACGGTTCGAACCACATTGGTTTAAACCACGGTTCAAACCCATGTGGTTAAACCATACATCCAGAGGCCAGTCATATAGGCAAAATAGTCATGGTTGGAACCAACATAGACCTGGTCTAAACCAGTTTAAACCAAGGGCCATCGTAGGACACGATGCAGTTTAAACCCGAACCCTGCTAGGGTACGACCGTGGTGGTCAGCCTCCCACCATGCGCTTACCTGGACGTTCTTATGATCAGATGCAGCGGGGTTTGAATCCCCGGGACGGTATAATCACGAAAATTTCCTTTCCCTTTTTCCTTCCGTTGGACGAGGCTTTTTTTTTTTGAAAATTATCAAGTTCCTAGGTTCGATCCATTACATAAATAATTGACGGGTGCATACGGGTAATCTCGCCTGAAGTAAATGTTGTACTGCAACTTGCCTCGTGCTGGAATTACCCGACCAAAGCATTCAGTGGGCTTCTTATTTCCGAGATGCTACATGTTCAATCAATACCATCATGAGTTCGGGCCAGCATACGTTATGGAATAGGTCAATTTAGAGGACCCTATGTTCCACACGAGTCCCTCATTTCAATTCTTCCCCCAACTTCCGGAATCTCGGCGTTTTTCTGCATGTGGCAAACTGAATTGAGATGGTTGCAGCATACAATATGGGGAATAAAATTGTACCTGGATACTTTCGCATGTGTGACAGTGTCTCCCAACGCTCAACCAATATACCTCATCCTCAGCCCCTTCTCCTCCGCCCTCCTCTTCATCAGGATATCACCGCCCGCAATCGATCCTCCTACTTCTGGCACTGGCAGTATCCCCGCCGCCGCCAAATCTTTTGCCAGCCTCGCCAACAGGCCATCGCACCCCTTGGCCGCCAAAATGTCCACCGCGACAGGGAACCACTCCTCATGGCCTGTGATGCTGCTGTTTGAACTAACCTGTCCCAGAGGATACACACTATCAGGGCATTCAGCCATGCCACTAATGCGACCGGTGCTGAAACCTAACGGCGGTGAAGGGGCAGAGAAGTATTGGTTGCGCGGGTTCTGGTCGCCAGAGGACCCTATGTAGAGGAGCAGACCAGAAGAGCACTGGGCGGTATCGTTGACGGGAGGGAGGATCTGGGTGTTGAACCAATCCATGAATAGTGTTTTGTTGGTGATGGCGGTTTCGAGCGCGCTATCGGACAGGCTATCTCCAAAAAGCCCAGCGGGAGAGCGGTGTGGGATCCACGAAGGGGCGACGGCCATCGTGTACAGCTGAGAACGGCTAATTAAACCTTCTTTGTCACGAGCTAAAACAGAAAAGACAAAACCTACCAGCATAATCCGCATAAAACGGGTCCCGCACCAAAGCAGTCTGCTCCTTGCTGATGAATGTGGCGTAGGTTATGTTCAGCAGCTGCGACAACGTGGTGTTTCCGGCCGCGGGTGGCTTGCTCGCTGTCCACACGTCCTCGAGAGTCAGCGCGGTCACGGAGCCTCCGACGAAACTGGCCAAAGCATCGACGAAGTTATTTAAGATCGGCGCGGCCAAAGACGACGAGGAGTTCGTCGGAAAGCCGACGGTGTAGATGGTCGTGGGATATTTCGGCTTCACATCTGCGAGGGAAGTGTAGTTGTCTCCGTACAAAACTGAGTTGGCTATATCCCACAGAGCCGGATCCCGAATCAAGAACCCAGGAGTGTCAAGTGCCGTCGACAGCGGCATAACATGATCCAACGAGACAAGGCCATGTGACGGCCTATTTCCAAACAAGCCCTGAACACCAGCTGGACCACGAATACTACCACCAGTATCGCTTCCCAGAGCAGCGTCCAGCCATTCATAGGATGCGATAGACGCACCCGCACCAGACGATGACGAGCTCGGGTCCTGGTAGCCGTCGCCGCGGGGATTAAAGGGCGAGTGATAGTCGACCCAGTCTGCAGTAGCCTCCTCGCCGTTGGCAAACTGCGAAGGCTTCTGTGACCCAACAATCTGCGCTCCGGCATCAATGAGGCGCTGAACGGCTGTGCCTGTGACCTCATTGGCAGGATACAGGTTGTACCACGCCCTATTACCGTTAGAATTCTTTACGCCAGCCAGCTGATAGATGTCCTTGATGCCGATGCGGACACCGGCCAACGGCTTATCGGCTGTCTTGGTAAAGTAGTGGCGAGATGGAACGCCGATGGTGAGGGATGCGGAGCCGGGGATTTTGGCCGACAGCGGCTGGAACGTCCCGTTAGGTGTTTGCAGGAGAGCCTCAGTAAATGCGCCAGCAAAGTCATCGTAGAGGCGATAGACGGGGTAAAGATGACCGGTAGCCATCTCCAAGAAGTACGGTCCGGATGGAATGGAGGGATTGCTGAGGGGTAAGACTAGGGATGAGGATCCGTCTACCATATCCTGTTTGGTGATGGAAACACCAACGGCACCGGCTAGGAAGATGGCTTCCGCGAACGCGGGCTGGAACACATCGTCGATGGCTGTCCAATTCGAGAGGAGAGATGGGATTCCCGCAAGCGTCACAGTTTCCTGGACGACGGTCACGGGCTTAAAGCCGTACACGCTTGGCACACTCGAGAGCGATGTGGGGCTGATGACAAGCTTGCCAGACGAGTAGGGTGAGATGTAGTAGTATACGTCGTTAAACACGACTGACAGGCCAGTCGACACAAGCTGCGCCGATGTCCCGGAGATGGTGCACAGGACCAACAATGTAGCCGCCAAAGAAAAGAGGAATCGGCTTGCAAATGCCATCTTTTTTGGAGGTCGGTCAAACTATGTTCTAAACCTATTAGGCTGCGTGAATTACGGACCACTTTAGTACAATTTATCACCTTCCTTCGGGGGACAAGCGACCAGAGGAGAGATAAGAACGTGGGGACGTGACGGCCTGGATTACCATCGAGTTTTAAAGCTGTGAGAGATCGCCGTCCCGTCTACCGCCTCGATAGCCAGCCGAATGTTGTGCGGGAACTATATATAGCTATGCAATCACGCTATTTTTTGTGGTCTTATCTCTTATCGCGCGGCGTGCCGTTGCTGCCGTTCGTACCTGAACCTGCAGTAGATCAAAAGGAAGGATTCGCAAGGAAGAAATCAAGGTCTTGGGAATATCTTCCAGCCTAAATGCTATTTTGAGTTGAAATTGTTGAATCCCTCCTAAATAATGAAGAACTAGGACGCTGGTATCCGCCCGTGACTGCAGGTGTGAGACGCTCTTCCATCTCCTCTCTGATCGGCGGAGAGACGTAATGCAGCGGAAGCTAAGGCTTGTGAGAGCGCATGATGCATCAGCTCAGCTTGGTCCTGCCGGCAGCTCGTCGTTATCCCGCGTCGGTCCCAAACCCTAACTACCAACCCCCGCGCCAACCCCCGCGGCCGCTAATAGCTAACTTAAACTACGAGCTTGAACCTTACAAATTGAGCTTGACAGCTGCGGAGCGGTATCATTTACTGATGGCAGTCCGAAAGGCATCTAGTTTTCAGCGTTCAAGTCGATCCTTGGTGGAGTTGTAGCGGAAAGTCAAAGGCCATGACAAACGGATGAAACACTGCATTCAGCTTGCATTCAGCGCTCAGTTAGCCGAAACGTCACATCGCCGGAGCTAGCGTCCGGTTTGACTAGCCGAAGTGCCACCACTGATAACTGGCACCTAGCCGCAGGCTAGCCGAAGCTCGCCGAAGGCCCAAGTAGCCGTGAGTTGGCCACAGCTCCGACACCGCGGGGCTAGATCACAGCAGGTCACAGCAGCTACACGCTACGTAAATCCGCATTTTTGTGTAGACGAATATCACATTGTTAAATTGTTAAATCCCCGAGCTAGCCGAGACAAGGGCCCCGGTTTATATCTTTGGAGGCTAGGTCACAAAAATCCCGAAATCCTTCATTTTGTCGCGCACTTTTTTCTTTCCCACGCTTTCTGAGACTGCTAAAATCGCGTTTTCTAGCGGGCGGTCACTTTGGATTCTTTTTAGGTCCGAAAATTCATCCACTTTTGTCCGCGTCGCCGGATCTAGCCTCCGAAGGTATAAACTGGGGTCCTCCAAGACATAGCCTCAGCCGCCAACCACCAGCCGACGGCTCGCCACAGCTCCAAAGCCCGTTGGCTAGCTGGGTCCTGAATGCAGTGAAACCATAGCCGGCGAGCCCACCTTGTTTGGGACTTATGAGTCGACCTGATCGGTCAGCGCGAAACTCAGTCAACTGTCCATGTCGCTACACACCTCTCATCTTGATAGCTTCCCCGTCCATCGCCGTGTTTTGCCCTGTGTTCATGTCTGCTCTCGACCTTCAAGTACCCCCCGAGCTTCAAGATGGGCTAGAACCATGGGAAGCCATACTCACCAACTTTGTAGCGAACCTCGTCATCTGTCAGCTCTCGCTGAAGACAACCGCCCAGCAGCTACTTGCGCTCTTCGACACACCCGAGAACCTCCGAATCCCGAGTCCAGAGGTTTTTTACTACTGCGCTTGCGCTGAGATGCTGAGCGCGACGCGTGAATACAGCGAAGCGGGGGAATATATTGCGCTCATCGCCGGACTGTTTGGACTCTTAAAGGCGGAGGGGCTCCAGCGGGACGACCCGAACGGCGAGCATGCTTTTATGAATACCTTCGTTTCTCCGACGTTACGGCAACTGGCACAGTGAGTTTTAGTTGAAGTTTTATTTTATTTTATATTACTTTCATACTGAGACGGACCTATTTGACGCAGCTACATTCCCGTGCCCCCGGGGTACAAGCATGATGAAGTTGCATTTGTGCTGGAGTGGGACCCTGAATATGTCAAAGGCGATTCCTTCCAGACTGACCTCGCAGAATACGCACGGAAGCATGAAGGGTAGTTACGCTTCTGATCGCCTGTCGGGCGCCTGGACACGGATGACATTGCACAGGTGATGGAGGGGCTCGAGGAGGAAAGATAATGTCGATGTTGATAAGTCTTGTCGTAGAAGGAGGAGTCAAACATATCAATCGGATCGAATGTAATTTCGAAGCGAGACTAATGTATAATTGGATCAATCATCAGGACAAGGCGGGCCTCGTACAGGTTCGTCTTTCATTTCTGCGTCTCGATGTCTTGCTCCATGCTCGTACAGTTATCAGCGACGTATTTCGTCAGCAAGAATGTGGTTTTCTTACCCAGATATACTGCTGTTGACTTGCATCTGCCCGACCTCGGTTCACTGTCACCCCCTGAATAGACCGCATGCGAGGATCCGTTGAGGACTCGACAGCAACACAACTTGATGCCACCTTAAATAAACAGAAACCGAGTGTATCCCTTGTTCAATTCAGGGTCAGGTCGTAGCCTAGAAGTGTGGTAACTTTTTGTTCGGTGCATAAGAAACAGAATAAGTTGAGAAACTTCTGAGCGTGAAAAGAGAGAAGAATCAGACCTGGTAGCGCTGGTATGCATCTTCTCCAGATGAGGTGCAATCTTGCATATGCAATGTCCATGAGGGTTCCCGTTCGATTCGGGATCGGGTCCTGCCTGTTCGATTCGGAGCCAGGTCATAAACCAGGAGGGGCGATTTTTTACAGTATTGCGGAATGAATGCGATTCAAACGAGATGAAGAGGTGAAGAAGGGGTAAGCGGACCTGTGGCACTGGTATGAACCCTTTGAATATGTGAGCATCGCGAATATGGCGCGTATGAGGGTTCCCGTTCGAATCGGGGGCGGATCGTGGGTGTACCGTATAATGATTTTTTGCTGGGTGAATTGACCTGAGTAGAATAAAAGGTCGTGGAAACGGAGAGAATCAGACTTGTTAGCGCTGGTGCGCACCCTGCACAAATGTGTGATGGAATGCACAAGGGTCCCCGTTCGATTCGGGGTCAGGGCATGTGCGTGATCTCCACTCTTTTTCATTTGTGTTGCGCCAAGAAGAATTCGGAAAGGAAATGGGACCGGGCACACGAGGAAAGGAAAGAAAATGAAGGTCGGTCAGTCCCAGATTCGGTGTCCATTCATTTAGTTCGACAGGACCAGATGTGAGAACTATCGCTCAGGCAGAGTCGAGTTGGGCAGGGTGTGGAGCTGGCAGGAGGAGAGGGACATCGGAAAAGAACTCATCCTCTAGATATGGCACAGATACGTGTCGGCGTCAGGGAGAAGAGCAGAGAGAGAGAGGGCGCGCGCGTATTCGATCTTCTGAATATGCAAGCACAGGAAGCGAGGAAGAATGTCGATGGGATGGGTCGGGGTAACGTCGCATGGAACCGCATTAAACTGCAAAGTGGCATCGGGCGAACACATTACATTGTGTTGCGGAGGGTCGAGGCAGAGACGATTGCTGAATTACGTCCCCATCGGCGGCGATAAGATCTCCCGCACCGGCAGTAGTCTGAGACGGTACACATTTACCGTTCCAATGTACACCCTAATCAGTTGACAAGACATAGATAACAATGAAGTAACAGAGCATAGTGCTCCTAGATCGTGAGGTTATACTCATACTATACTCCCCACTCTGATTCTGCGCGATCTACAAGGTAATGAAGGAGAGCTCGCATAGCCATAGTACTTGAACTGATCAGCGCGCGCGGTGATGATGTGCTTAATGAGAAGGATGGTCTCATCGCGTTAGCATTCATTCCACAGGAAAGATGGAACACGCACGGCGCTCCCCGCCATCCCCCCCCGCCATCAACGCGAACCCTATGAACAGAAACAATCGGGCACGCCACGCGGCGCAGGCGTCACCGAATACCACTTCGTCCCCGCGGCGGTCCTTGTGGATGAGGTTGATGAGGAAACCGAGGAGGGAACAGAGGCCGGAGAGTCAGTCGACGAAGGTGACGTGCACGAGTGCAGGAGTGTCGAGCTGAACCCAGGGCGCCTTGGCATGCGCGGACAGGATACAGGCATCGAGGAAGAGCCAGCTGGCGACGGCGAACTGCGGGAATGAGACGTACGAAGCCGCCTGCGACTAGACCCCGGCTATGCGACGGTGCTTGCCGATGTCGATGTCAGGAATAGGTTGAGGCACACGCCTCGGAATGCCCACTATCTTGATAGTGGGTCCTAAAGCGCCCTAATGTCATAGAGTCTCTGCCAAATTTTGAATCTTTGCTTTCTAACACGACCAAACTTCAAGTGCGAAGGTCAAAGGTTCGAACCCTCCCAAGAACTTAATTATTTTTTCCTCTTCAGGCCTAAGGCCGAGATCATGATGAAACTTCAAGCGACGCCAAAAATTGGTCAGCTCGTCGCTTTCTTTCGCTCCCCTATCTCGTTGTCTTCCCTCCCAATACCGTATCATTACATTCAATTCGATAGTCACGCGTCACGCACCCCTCTATCAGTATCGAATTATGGTCGATGTCACGCGTCACGGGCGACTTTATTGAGCATCTAAACCATGACAGACCCCCCAGTGGCCATAAAAAAGTCAAAATTTCGATAAAATTGTCGAAATTTTAGAGAGTGTCACGCGGAAATCCGGCTCCTATCGAATTATCGAACTGCTGGAACTATGTCACGCGTCACACCCCCTCTCGAATTGAATGTAATGATACGGTATCCCTCTTATGTCTTGGTCTATCTGGGTTGCAGGTGTTCACACCTCACTTGTCACCTTGTCTGGTTTTCCTGTGGCGGTTGTCTCGGCTCCTTTTCTCAGGATGATTACTCCCAATCACCGCAAGATCTACTTGCGCTGACTGTGAACAGCGGTCCATACAGCTCTTTCACCACTGTGCTGGAATGTTCCATTCAAAAAAACTTGGCTATGGATGTCTCTCAAGGACTAGACAGGACTAGTGTTCAGGAATGGCTCATCTGTTGCCGGCAAAGAAAAAATCAGTAGACACTGTCATAAGACTCTGGGGTTCCAAAATGTATCTTCACTTCCAGTTGATTTGTCCTTGAACCTTCTGTATTTCCTTTGCAATCTCTGCTTCGGCAACTTTGGCATAATATGTACTTGAAACACCATAACTTATGGCGGGCAGTAATTAAAAATGTGCATGATAGATTTTAAATACATCCGTAGATGATCAAACATAGTCAATACCATTTTCATAACTCTTCGGACAAAAATAGGGTATCAGTGTGTCAGTTAAAAACTTCGATTCAGCAGTCTCTGCAGCTGAAACTGATACTCTGAATTTATGTTAGACTCCGAGATAGTGGGCTTTGCCACGAAGCGCGCTACCTCGGGTTATCGTAGTCGGCGGCAGGCGTGGAGTAAGGACGACAATAGTGCGGCTGTTTGTGCTTGCTTTGACGGTAGTGATCTGCTAGAGGATCCGAGCCGGAAGCTGGTGCTTTCTCTTCGAAACATGATCCTCATAACATTCCTTGCTTGCAAGACCAGCCGCTATGTCATCAATTTCACGAGTCTCATCCCAGGATCTGCCATCACCGTCCCTGTCCTTGATCTGCTTTTAGTTCGCCCCTTTCCTCGAGCAAGGTGCGCAGATGTCCTCGACGGGTTCATACAAGGTTCCCGCTACCTTCAGGTAGTGGGTCTTCAAGGGGGGTTCAGAATTCGTAAAACGGATATAGGGTCAAAAAGTTTTTTTCGACCTTCAGTGAACCCCCCCTCCCCCCTTCTCCTTCCATATAGGGAAGGAGTTTCCCACCCCTAGCTCCGGGCCGTCTGCTCCGACCTGAGCTTTCGCCCCCTATTTGACTTTTTCAACTTTCTGTCCACCCCTCTGCATGTAAAGTACTTCTAATGAACTTGTTCATATATATTAGTAATTAGATATATTTATGATATCTTAAACCTTTTGATTTTCCACCACCTAAATTCCCCGGCAAACCTATAGTACTCGAGTTCGGGACCAATTGTTGGGTTGAGAGGCAGTTCAGAGGCAGAACAGGTTCCTAGACACTGTTTTCAGTCATTTTCAACCTTCTGGCACACTCTTTGTAGCCTCAATTGTGCTTTTAGGCTCTTGAGTAACTTAGCCTAGAAAATTGGACCCCCCCCACCCGACGTACAAAAATTTAATCCCGAACCCCCCTTGTGGGTCTTAGTGACAAAACTTTTTTGGAAAGAGATTTGCAAGATTTGGGAGGGCTGTGCTCTCCTTTGTGTCAATGCTGTGGCCAGGCTTCACTTTGAAGTTTGTGCTTTGACTCAATTTAACCCACTCCCCGGCCCGGTTGCGGCCCGGTTTGACATGTGTCAATCACTTCAAGTTGGCCCAAAGTTGGCCTTCTCTCTTGCTCATACGCTCGTTGTGGAGGGGTTGGATGCCGAGGTGTGGAAATGCCACGTCTGAACGGCCAGACAAATATTTCACGGACGTCAATATTTTTGACTTTTTTATTTTATTTAGGCCTCGTGTTGGCCATATGACTCATTTCCCTTTGTACAATACATTCACCTGTATTTTGAACTACTGACTACCTCTTTATTTTTCACCGCAAGATTTGCCTTATTCATACAGGGTGCTTAGCAGGCGCCTATTGGACCTTGAGCCAGATCCAGGGTGTTTCATGCTCGATGAGTGCAGTGCAAGCACGGCTGGTCACTTGAAGATAGAAGGCAAGCCCTGGAGAATTTTACAGGCCACCATTTCCAATTATCCACTCGACATCTCTGAGCTGTATGCTTGGACATCTTGACCTTTAGATGGATTCGGGGCGATAAATGCATTTTGATCATGTATAAAATTACTTACCATTTCTTTGACAGGAGTTCAGGTGGGTGAGCATTACCAAGGCTCAGGGTTCATAGGTCTAACATGTGAGGATGTTGTTGCGGGGTGACATCAGAACTGTGGCGGCAGTTCCCGTGCTCTAATTGCTTCACAAGACCAAGCCATTGCATAGTCATGCATGCCCTGGCTGGAGGGATGGTTCATTTGTCAGTTCTCTTGGCCATTGCCTTGACATGGGCATAGTGTACAAATTTTTATGCCCACTAACTTTAGGTAGTGGGTCCTATGGTGCGATCGGCTATTTTTTTTGGCTGTAAATTACATTGTTAGGTCTTATTAGGGCATATCAGAGGTCACAAGTTTGATTCTCGCAGGTCGTCCATTTCTGAAATGAGCTCTTGGATGCCAATTTCATTGCAGTCTACCTCCTCAATGATGTTAAAAGAGGTCTTTGACCAGAGAGAAGTCATTTCCATGCAACTTCAATGCAAGAAACCATAATCTTTTCTTGACACTGATTCAATTTTTTTTATAAGTCAATGTTCAACCTGTCTTGAATCTGCAATGCCCTTGCATATCTGTCTTGTGTGTCTGGTAAATTTTCTTGAGTCTATTCCACTATGGCATCATGTGTCTCTACTCATTCAATGAACCCCAACATGTTCCCAAGCCCAATGCAAGCTGGTCAACATGTCGACCAAGCAAGAATTGGGCACAATTGAAAATTTCCATTACAAGCTGGTGGAAAATAAATTCTAGGATAATGTGCTGGTAGTTAGTGGGCTCTGCCGCAAAGCGTGCTACAAGTGTTATTATGTAGTGCAACCCTAGCGGACTTACATCAGCAAACCCTGGGTGCCCTGTAGTTCAGGTTTTGCTGATGTAGAGAACAGTCGCGCTAGGTGATTATGTACATTGTTTGTACCATAAACATGTCACCTTCTTGCTTGCTCTCTACCGCCATGCTGGCATTCATTTGAGCTTCAATTCGCATCAATCCACATCAAATCTCGCATCCAATCTCTCCCCTTGGGCTCTTGTACTCACCTGGGCTTTTCTCTGACTCACTTAGACTGATTTTCTTGGCCTCAATCACTGTCCTCCTTCTACTTGCTGCACGTGGAATTCTCGACGTTTTCCTAACCATTCTTGAATTTCTGTTTCATGCAGTGTTCAATTCTATAATCCACTTGTTGACATCTTTGTGCCATCAACTGACAATTGCATAATCTTCCCGTCTTCGTGCTGCAGAGGTTACTGCATTTATTTCCTCCCAAATCATTTCATCCATGAAACCAGCTCCTCCATTGTTCTCAATTCATACCCATATTTCCTTCCATTAGCCCATCTTAGCTATCCAGATATCTAGCCACCTCACTGTCCCATTTCCAAGCCGCTCTCCAGGAACATTGCCCTTCTTCATCGTCTCCTGCCCTCATCATAATAACTTATCCCACTGGAATTCCATTCACCACCCACATCAACAATCATCTTCACTCCTCTCCTCAGCCACTGTGCTTTGATTACTATCCTGTCCTCAGTCTTCAGGATGTCAAGTTACGCTCCACTCTGCAGTGCCACTCAACAATGGGCACTTCTCGTGTGATTTGTCTCTCACTGTTGTCCAACACCTCCCATGTGATGTCATGCTTAGCAAAGATTGGAGATTAGTTGGTGGGTTGGGTTGGATGACACCCCTCACAGCACCACAGTGTTGGGGAAGTTTTCTTCTTGCTTTCTCTTCTTTCTAGCCTCTATAAGCTTACTATACTCTTGCAACTCATTTATTACTTATTTCCTTGTTATAGACACTGGTCGGTATGTGTTCTGATGGATACCCACTACTTAGTTCTCAAATAAATTGTTTGGTTTTTTGATTGTGTTGAAACTCAACTGTTCCATTAAAATATCTGAAGTTAAATGGTGAATATGGGCAGTGCGGAATACCACATGGTCTTCAAAGGCGAGGGAGTCGGCGGCACCCTTGCTCTCGCACTGCTCACCAAGCAAGAAGATGTACACGGGATGGTGACGGTAGTAGTGGACAGCCAGCCTGCTGTCAAAGCGACATGCATGGCGGCTTCGACACCATCCCACTGGATTTGGGATGTGTGGCATGAGCAGGCGGAGATTTTTGCGGCATGTCACCCCGACACCAAGCTCACAGTCCAATGGGCTCCCGAGCACATTGGCATTATGGGCAACGAACGAGCTGATGAGGAAGCAAAGAAAGCGGCACAATTGAAGGACTCATCACCCACCACTGATATCCCGAGGTCTTTCCGAGGTGAGCTTCCACGCAGTAAATCAGCCGTCATGCAGCAGCTCAACGCAGACCTCAAAGAGGATGTCAAACAGTGGAGGAAGTCCAAACGCTACGCTCATACCATGCAATATGACCCTGAGCTACCAAAGGCTCCTACCTCCTCCTCACCGATCGCCTACCTCATAGCCTGGCAGTTTTCCTCCTCCAACTGCGTACTGGCCACGTCCCCCTAGCAAAACACCTGCACAGGATAAATCACGCAGGCTCACCCATCTGTCCCTGTTGCAGGCAAGCTGTCGAGACAGTCAAACATTACCTCTGGCATTGCCCTGCGCACCGCGAAGCTCATCATGAGCTATTCCACGTGGGTGGCCACCAGGTGCACGTGATGAGGAAGCTCCTCAGCTCGCCGAAGCTTCTCCCCCACCTCTTCAGGTATCTTGGCTGGACTGAGCGCTTCCAACTGTACATGGCAAGTTACCAGCCCCACCTGCGCATGACCAGCCATCACACAATGCCATATATAACCTCCTCATCAGTCTCTGAGATGCCCGATGGCACAAACATCTATGCCCCACACTGAACCCCAGCCATACCCAGCTTAGCCCGTCAGCTCAGTCTGTCAGCCATGCCGCACCAATGTCCACTTTCATGATCCTTATAGTTACCTTACTTTTCTTTTTTTTTTCTTTTCCTCTCCCTATCTCGATATCCTACTCACCAGTGCCCACCTTAACCAGGAGCCTGCACCTCCCGTATCATATGCTACTGACTGCATACATTACTTACTTACTTGGTCCTCTAGCACATCAGTTAATGCCCTCTACACGCCTCCGTCCTTCACAGCCATTGGCAGAGGGACATGTTTTCACAGAATTACTTACATACAATAAGAACGACCTTCCTTAATACCTTAGACAGTATGTACCGTGTGTAGAAGTATGCCCACCATGCCCTACGCAGCGAGGGGCAAATAACAAGGATTAAAAAATAAAATAAAATAAAAAATGGGTGCCCGACTGACATTTACATCCAGAATATATTTCTTTTGGGTTCTCGAAATTCCCTCTTCTCTGAGTACCATTAGATGTTCAAGTTGATGACAATTGGTATCTATTATTCATGAACCTCCAGGGCAGGTGGCAGGCTCTTTGCACCTTATCCATATACCGATGTGAAAACTAGGGCTAGAGCTGAAGGTGCACGGAAAATTCAACGCACTGCGGCTATTCTACTCTATCAACACGCTCCATTCGCTGCTGCCGAACTTTTCTATCTCAAAGGCACTCTTGGACGTACTGCCTGCTCCAACTGTTTGCTTTTCGAGCACGATCAATTCTGAGGCAGCAGGGTGTTGAAAACAGAGACTAAACGAAGTCAGACTCAGCGTTGACACAACGTCTAATATATTCACCTAAACGAAGTCAGACTAAAAGTACAGCGTAAGTAAAAAGGAAATGAAAAGAATACATCGGGAAGCTCACCTCAGCGTTGAAACAATGTCTGAGGTGAATACAGAATTCGAGCAGTTTAAATACAAAGTCCATGAAAACATAGCTGTGCGTATATCTACAGCAGTAAGTAACCAAAAAAGTCGAACAATGAAAGATAAAGATCACAGATAATAATCTTGCTCAAAATGGAATGCTGTTGAACACGAATGCGGGAGAAGATGGCAAGAACAATGCGGACTTAGCTCAGGTCTGATTGAAGCTGTAAACCATCTAATTCAACACAGGGTACCGCACATCCTTCACGTCCAGAACACCGATCTCGAGCTCAATGTCTGAATCAGTCCCGAGATAGCAGTGCTCGGATTGAATTGCATGGATTAGTTCAGCGCGTGACCTGACAAAATCTCACGCACACATTTCCAAAATCCTCCCCGTTCCGGATTCCGAGCCTATCTTTCGCCCATCACAAGTCCTTGCACACGCTTTCTCTGCTTCCCTGGATCTCAATGTCATCAAACTTCCGCCTTCCCGGTTCCGAATGTCTCAGTGGACTTCATTGGGCTTTCAAGTTGTTCTTTTCTGAGCTCTGTGTTTACTCCAGGCCCTGGGAAGCTCCACAAAAGCTCTTAAAACTGTCCTTCAAGAGCGATGCATGGTAACAAATCTCAGACCGATTCTCTGTAGGTCGATCCCTTCCGTTCAAGCTGTCTAAGCAAAACATCAGGATGGTTTTCCGATCTCAATCTCTCACATCTCGATTTACAGCATCTGTCCGACATATACTGTATTATTTCATTCAATTCGGCAGGGGGCGTGACCCGTGACCAAAAAAAACCGTTTCGGCACTTCGGCAACCAGCGAAATTTGGCGTGACACCTCCAAAATTTCGGCATTCAAAACGAAAATTTTCGAAAATTCTGCCTTTTTTGCACCTCCAAGAGAAATTTGGTCCAGATGTCACGGATTTTACACTCGGCACTGGGCGCCGTGACCCGTGACCGAGACCAAAATACAGGGGGTGCGTGACGCGTGACCGCCGAATTGAATGAAATTATACAGTAGTTCTATAAAAACTCGTTTGATATCATACGCATTTGGCATCGTATTCTCATAATTAGGGACGCACCCGACTTTCTACCACAAATATCAGCTGAAGCACGTTGGGGGACTGCACCAAGCACAAAGGGCTCAACCCTTGGTCGCATGAGGCCGCCTGCATCCAAGGTGGCCATCTACGCGCATGACGGTTGCACATGGGAATGGGGCCGAGAATAGAAGAACTGTATCCGCATTTAGCTTCCGGGAGCCAATGCAAAAAGCGCCTACACAGGATTCCAGCACGGGGTTTGAAGGGTCTTCTATCATCCCTTCTCAAGCCCGCATCTGTCTCCCACCTACACTCCTCCACACAAGCCAGTGATGCTCCTCCTCCTCCTCCTGACACATCTACTCGCTAAGAACAGCAGTACCGCCTCAGTTCCGTATCCTCTGACCCCTCGGTCCTCCACTGATTCCTGCAATGATATCAACAACTGCCGAAAGCTGTTTGACATCGTGTGGGGCTGTCTCGCCACAATTTTTGCTTGCACATGGGTGTCAGTGCATCCGAATGTGCCAGCACCCAACCAAAGCTGGCTAGCTCTTTTTGGGCGCAGGCTGAAGATGATGTTGATTGGGATCATCGCCCCTGAAATTATGGTGGGCTTTGCTGCTAGGCAGTTTTTGGGGGCCAGAATGATGTCGAAGGGTGGGTCACCAAACTCAGTTTTTACCCAACTCATAGCAATGACACAAAGATTGTGCAGAATACGGTTTCTCAAGGACCCACGGATTCTTCTTCTGCATGGGTGGTCTTGTCTCGTCGGCGGGGTATCCTGTTGCAACCAAGAAACAACTCCAGGATCTGAATCTTGGGCCCGAATTCCTCAAAGCCATCCGCAATGTTGATGCGGAGGATATCAGGGACAAGAGTAAGGGTGATGCGCTCTCGAAAGGTGTAGCACTGGCACAGGGGATCTGGTTCAGCACACAATGCCTCGCACGTGTGCACCAACATTTCGTGGTGACCGAGCTGGAGGTCGCAACAATGGCGTTTGCCGTGGTTAATGTCTTGATCTGGCTCCTTTGGTGGGGCAAGCCACTTGACGTTCAGCGGCAAATTGTTATCGGACCGCCCAGATCACCAGACACGCAGCCCATAATCCCCCATCGACGGGCGCGGTCGAATCGTTTTTTCGATGCCATCCTCGGTTACGATGAAGGTGGATACCATCCACTCTCATCAACCTCTGTGCCCTCATTCTGGTCCTCACCCATGGGTGACAGTGTTCCGCCTGATGCCACTGGAAGTAATATTACCGCCCTTGCAGGGACTGTGTTTGGCGCCATCCACTGTACTGCATGGAACACCAATTTCCCCACCGAAGGAGAGATGTGGATATGGCGGTCCTGTTCCCTCGTGATCACTGCAATTCCTGTTGTCATCTTTCTCGTTTGCCTCCTCAGTACCGTCATCGATGAAACCACCTTTGAAAAAACAACACTCGTAAACGCAGTTTACATATTTTACATAATCTCCTTCATCGTCTTCATTGGGTCTTTTCCTATCTACATTTTAGCCCGCCTCATTCTAATCGCTCTCCCACTCGCGGCATTACGATCGCTCCCACCATCAGCATTCGTGAACGTCAACTGGAGCGCATATTATCCGCACATCTAGAACCTTCCCTTTGGATAATTACTTTCCTTATTTTCCTGTTACTCGATGTACTGGACATCGCTATCTTCTGTATTACGGTCTGTCAGACGATTACCTCCCCTTCAGTAAAGGCTTTTCTTTTTCCGCGTACTACTTGTGATCATATACGGCACAAGGGCGGGCTGTCATGAACAATTTAATTACCCTCGAGATCACGCCAGGAGTGCATTAAATTCAGAACATTGTCCATGGAACTCCAAAGACTAATTTGGAACTTGACACAACAACTTTGGTCGAAAAAATACCAACAGTGGCCGACGCTAAACTGGGGATTGGTACTAGGTTGTAATCTTGTCACATTCAGATCTGACAGAGGTGTCCTTCTTTCTATTATTTGCGATCCTTGTCTCTGTCACATGGCATTTGATATGGAACCTTCGCCACGCACGGACGAGTAATTGAAAATCTAGAAAGAACACAGAGCACAACAGAAATTCACAACAGATGGTTGAAAGCGGTCAATTCGATCTTAATACGCGACCGACTCCTTACTGATAAGAATAAATTTGGGTCGTTTGCATTTAAAAAAAAAAGGTCCAAGTATGTGAAGCAGCATTCTCTTAGACGAAGGCGGTTTTAGTGGGTATTGACGGATAGACATGGGATAGGTTAATTTCGTTTGGGTCAGAGTCCCACACTGGCATTAAATAGTGTGTAACGGCATTTCCTCCTGAGCAAACTTCCCTGGCAAGACCTGGCTCACAACCAGCAGAAATAGCAGATGACCTTCGAATACTTCTGCAGACTGAGACTCATTATGCCAAACGCCCCAAAGGAAAAAAAAAAAAAAGATTGTAACAATAACAAGTTCAAGCGCACCAGACATAAATGCAGCGTCATCTTTAGACAATCGGAAACAAGGTCGAAAAGAGTAACAGACATTGGAGTATATAACACTTGAAGATGGAGTGCGCGTAGTTGGAAGGGGAGTATATTTTGCGTCCGTCATGCGATAGGGTCGTAACTCCCTGGGCCGTGGTGCTGCTGAGTCAACCGGCCAGAAAGGAGTACAGGTTGAATGGTGGGGTGTTACTTGAGTTAGAATTTGGATGAGCAGACGGGAACCTAGACTACCTGTGTTTCCGTGACCACTCAGCGTGCACTGTACGATCCCAGCACGATCCCAGAATCGAATGTCTCTGTCCTTGGAGCCTGAGACGACCAACCCGGAGTCTTGCGATAGGCCGCGCACATTACGTAGTCCTATGATTCCGCCTATTTATACCAACTCGACACAAGAAATCGTTCAATGTGCGCGCACCTTGTGTCCGATAAAGTTGGTCAAGCACCGGCTTGGTCTGGCGGCCTCCTCGCACATCTTGACGCCGCGGAGGTCCCAGTACTTGAGGCTGTGGTCGAGGCTCCCACTCACGATCCCGTGGCCATCACGGGTGAACACGACACTATAGACCACGTCCCGGTGCCCTCTTAACCGCTCCACAAGCGCTCCGGTCGCAACCGACCAGATGCGGATGACCGCGTCAACGTAACCGGCTGCGACTAGCGCGCCGTCGGGTGAAATAGTGACGCTCGCGACTTCCAAGTCGGTTCCTTCTGTCCACGGGCCGCCAACAGGTACGCGTTCAGGATCGGGAGGACACGCACGGAGCCGTCGTCCATGTCCCAGATGCGCACGGAGCGGTCGCTTGAACCAGATACGATGACATTGCTCTCTATCGAAAAGTCCAGGCAGTAAATACGTCCCTGGTGGCCGTCAAAGACTTTGCAGATGGAGCGCATGGCGATGTCCCAAATCTGGAAGTAGATGAGTTCCCGGCAATGTGATGTAATGGGGTTCACACTGGCCACGATTCGAGCGTCTTCAGCGGCTGTAGCGAGAAACGTGCCATCTGGTCTGAAGCGAACGCTGCGGACGTAGTCATCCCCTCGAGAATATTCGAGGACGCTGGCAATATGGATTGTTTTCCCCCTCTTTTTTATGAGCCGGGATAAGAACATACCATACCCTCGCCCCACTCTGGACGTTGAATATCTGAGCTATTCCATGCGCGCCTGTCGCAAGCCAATTGCCGTCAGCCGAGAACTCCACGCATGTGACAACACTCGCGTGCGAGAACGTATGCACGAGATGGACGTCCACGGTGCGGGAGAGGTCAGGGTTATGGACGACAAGCCAATCTGAGCTCGCTTTCTTGAAGTGCAACTGAACGCCCTGCACATATTCAACATCACGAGCGGAATCTTCCTACGCGGGGTCAGGTCAATGGATTGACACATGAAATTAGCCCAGGCAAAGGGTCATAATTCTCCTCTGATGTAGAGGAAAATTCACCTCATTGCACCTCGATACTTTTAGATCCATTCTCGAGCTGTTGGCCGGTGTATCGCTGTGATTGTCCTAGTAAAATCGTCCAAAGTCCTGTTGTCAACACTAGTGGTTTCTGAAGTAGATGACCGACAGCCCACCGAATTCCAACTCGGCACTGCTAGAGAGTCCATCCCCGATATGTGGCTCAGTGTATCACTGTAATCGTTCTGGGAAGAAGGGATGCTCATCGCAATGGCCTCATCCGAAACCTCGCTATGAACACTCGTGGTTGATCGCTTTTGTACTTCAACTCCGCCAGAGAATCATCGTGAATAGCGTTTCGATTGTCTGTGATACTATTCTCGCTGGAACAATTCAGTTCAACACAATGGGTACGTTTCAGTGTCAACTCGCTTACCCATCCACGACGACATTCAACTCAGTATCCAAATTGAAGGTTGGCAATATATGTTCGAAAGTGGTCGTTGCATATGCAGAGGAATTTGGCACGAGCTCGGCAGCTCGCGGCCTGGGAAAATTCGGGTTGGTCGGACGGGCGCTAATGGGAAGGTTGTACTCACCTTCGTACCAGGTGGAGGAGTTCAATAAAGATTGGGTACCAAGATTGTATTGTCCAATCTTCTTGGTCCAATTTTGTGAACCAACGAGAGAGACCCTTCAGAATGAGGGTAACCAGGGAATCTACACCATCATAATCGAATGGAATTTCTGAATCCTCGGTCGGCCCCAATGTAAGAAGGTCAACTCCGATATCTTTGAGTATTTGGCTCATCGCCTGGCACAACTTTCGGGCGACGAGAGAGTGAACACTTCCTATATCCAGCCAAAACATCGGCAAGTCGAGAATTCCTCCGAGATAGCGTATGCAGAGTGCACTGGAGAATTGTGAAGCTCCTCTTGATTCGACGTGAGAATGAATCACTTTTGGCAACCTTAGCAACCATCTGGTACTCACGAGCAATGCCCAATTAGCAGGCGTTCAATCACACTGAGTCCCACTTCGTCACATTTTGCGAGCCGCGGAATCGTGCACCCTTCTAACACAGTCGAAATATCGGAATGCGACAAACAGGTTGCTGCGAGAGCTCGCCAAAATTCCCATTGTGCATCAGTAGCGGCAGTATGACGGTCCCACAGTGTTAAATCTTGTCCGCAGACGTTGCACCATCTAGAAATTCGGCACGGATGAGAATTTCCCGCACTCCAGGAAACAGCGTGACAAGGTCAACGACAGCTTTCATAGCCTGCTTCTGAGTATTCGCGGATTCCGTCCTGGGACCACGTATTAGATGCAGCGCCGCCATCACTTGGAACACGCACGGAGGTGTGTATTTTAAGAGTTTGAAGCACCACTTCTCCAGCTTTGGAGGGATTGAGGTACGCAGGGATTCCAAATGTCGAAGTCGCTCTTCGCCGTTTCCAAGATAGGCTTCAACTTTCTGAGCCACGACATGAGGCCCGAGGCCAAAAGAGTAAGCAGCACGGTTAGCCTGTGTTTCAAGACTTTTCCCAAACTTGTGTACACCTGATTCAAGGTGCGGCCTGGGGAAGGGGACAACAATGCGCTGACTATTAGTGGCCATCGTGGTCCGTCTCGGTGGCCCGAGGGATCCTCTGATTTCACAACTGCTTGATTGACTTGAGGACTCCAAACGATGGGCAAATTGCTAGAGTCCATTGCCGGGAGATCTGGAGGGAAAAACAAGAGAGGAAAGGTTTGGTGTGGATCAAAGCCGCTCCTTACAGACCGTGAGTGCACCGTTGCCACGCCGGACACAGCTTTATAAAGCGGCCATCCTCTTTGGCTACGTGTAGAGAATCCTGCTTCTCCCGATCTCGCGTTGATCTCCTACTCCCATAACAGTCTCCGGAACTTACATCGACAGTAACCAGATGAGTCGATACGTACTCCAATTTTCAACCGAGTTCAAGTCCAGTGAGTCGCCATCGCGGTTCCCAGTGAGTTTTGGAGTTCTTGTGGATTCCAACATGATTGTTGACACCGCAACACTGATGAAGTTCCTATGAAACAATTTTGGAACCGTTCTTTGCTTCTTTGATCTCAAAATGAGCGCCGCAGGTTACACAAGATTTGGTTCAAACAAATATCGATAATTTCCGTGTGGCAGTAATTTAGCGGTCCTTTATGCACCTGAATTATTTTTCACATAAAACTTCCTGTGGATCAGTTCTTGAGAAACAAAGTTGGCGGGGCTGATATGTAAGTTATTGAAAGTGTCCTGATTACAGTCCGATTGTTCATAATGCATAACCTCATAATGCATACCAGCCAAAAATTCTCATAATGCATCAGATTTCAGATCCACCAAAATGCATCTTACCACTGTAGAGGCAAGCTCAGAATGCATAAATGGTCATAATGCATAGACTTGGGGAAAATGCTGCTCATTTTGGCAGGGAACCAACCTTATGCATTATGAGCTATCCTACTGTACTACGATTTGCGGTACTTGGGCCGCGGCCTGTTATTTAATTTTTTTTGCTCGTTTGCACGAGATCAGCTCTCTTGAGCTTAATTCTCATCTGATTTTCTCAGGTGTATGCTCATTTTGTTCACATTAACAATTCGGAGCGCATGACATCTCATGCGGTGTGAATACGATTTGAATTAGATGAAGATGCATGGCTGTAATAGTGGGCCATAATTTGGTACACACGTCGACACTTTTTTACACCGCTTTACACAACAAAAAGAGGTGAAGGAAGGGTAACTGGATCTGTGGCGCTGGTACGCACCCTTTGAATATACGAGCGTCGCGAATATGGCGTTTATGAGAGTTCCCGTCCGAATCGGGGGCGGAGCATGGGTGTACCATATAATGATTTTTTGCTGGGTGATTTGACCTGAGTAGAATAAAAGGTCGTGGAAACGGAGAGAAACAGACTTGGTAGCGCTGGCGCGCACCCTGCACAAATGCATGATGGAATGCACAAGGGTCCCCGTTCGATTCGCAGGTCAGGTCATGGGCGTGATCTCCACTCTTTCTCATTTGTGTTGCGCCAAGAAGAATTCGGAGAGGAACTGGGACCGGTCCCGGGACCGGGCACTCGAGGTAGGTAGGTAGGTAGGTAGGTAGGTAGGTAGCATTACACGGCACGGTCCCGCTCAGGAACGCCGGTTTCAGGAAAGTATCTCGGCAAAAGAAAGAAAACGAAGGTCGGTCAGTTCCCAAGTCCGGTGTCCATTCATCTAGTCCGATCGACAGGACCAGATGTGAGAAGGATTGCCCAAGCAGAGTCAAATCGGGTAAGGTGTCGAGCTGGCAAGAGGACGGGGACGTCGGAAAAGAACTCATCCTCTAGATATGGCACGGATGCGTGTCGGGGTCAGGGAGAAGAGCCGACAGAGAGATGGCGCGCACGTACTCGATATTCTGAATCTGTAAGCACAGGAAACAAACGAGAGTGTCGATGGGATAGGTCGGGGTACCGTCACGTGGAACCGCATTCAACTGCAGAGTGGTATCGGGAGAACACATTGCGTTATGTTGCGGAGGATAGAGGTAGAGACGATTGCTGAAGTACGTCCCTATCGGCGGCAAGCTCTCGCGCCGGCAGTGTAGTCTGGAGTCAGATAAAAGTTACATTTCCGATGTACACCCTACATATCAGTTGACAAGACGTAGATAACAATGAAATAACAGAGCATAATTCTCCTAGATCGTGAGGTTACACTCATACTCGCCGCTCTGATTCTGCGCAATCGACAAGATGACGACGGAGAGCATGAGGGGGAGGTTCTCACACCGAATAAAGCAAAATATTGACCTAGGTTGGAATGTTAACTGAATGTAGCAAAATCAGTAGCCAAATCACACTTAATAGAAAGTTGTTCTATTCTTTTAATATGAAATTGACACGGAATCAGCCTCAATCAGTGGCTCCTTCACAGCTATTGCTTTGTTCTCTTCCTGCAAACTAGGAGAGCCAAGCCCAAAGAAATTCATTCAGCAGTGCTTTTAGGAATATTGAAAGAAGGACTTTCATTGTAACAATCAAAAATTCCTTTGTTATAACAAAGGAAATTCTGATTGTTACTCCAAAAGGCCTTCTTTCTTCTCCCCCCAAAAGAGCTACTGAATGCTAATCTTTCAGCAATCCTTTCTCAACTCATGGAAAGTGAACAAAGATATAGTTTGCAAAAGAGTTGCTGATTTAGGCTAATTCTGTGTCAATGTTGTACTGCAAGGATAGACCAACTTTCTGTAAAGTTTGATTTGGCTACTGAATTTGCTACATTTGGTTAACATTCCAACCTAGGTCGATATTTTGCTTTATTCGGTGTGTCTGGGAGACGCTCGCGTAGCCGTAGTACTTGAATTGATCCGCGTGCGCGGGGACGATGTATTTGATGAGGATGGTCTGTAATCGCGTAGACATTCATCCCAGAAGACGGAACATGCACGACACTCCGAGCCATCCCACCCGCCATGAGCGCAAACCCGATGAACAGGAATAATCGGGCACGCCACAGGCGCGTGTCATCGAATCCCACTTCCGAGTCGTCCCCGCCGATGCGGTCCTTGTCGATGAGGTTGACGATGAGGAAGCCGAGGGAGCAGAGGCCGGAGAGCCAGTCGACGAAGGCGACGTGCACGAGCGCAGGAGTGTCGAGCTGAACCCAGGGCGCTTTGGCATGCGCGGACAGGATGCAGGCATCCAGGAAGAGCCAGCTGGCGACGGCGAACTGCGGCAATGAGACGTACTAGGCCGCCTGCGAGGTAGACGCTGACCGTCGACGGTGCTCGCCGATGTCGATGTCAGGAAACGGGTTGAGGCATACGCGTCGGGGATCGTAGTTGGTGCGAGTCAAAGTCGGACGACATCAGTGCGGCTGTTTGTGCTTGCTTTGGTGATCAACAAATTTGCAGACGAATCCGGGCCGGAAGCCGATGGTTTATTCTCTTCCACAATGATCAACATGTCTTGCTCTTGCTTTAAGCCGGCCGCTGCAACTTCAATATCATGTGTCTCACTGCGATTCTGTCCTCACTGGATCTTGCCTTCAACTGCTGTTACTGTCAATGTGGCTCTCCCTTTCTCTCAAGGCTTCTGTTGAGCTGCGTGCGGACCTCTTCAACGAGTTCATATACGACCGCCGCAAACTGGGACTAGAACTGATGGTGCCATGAAGCAGTGGCTCTTCTATCAATGCGTTCTATTCGCCGCTGCCCAGATTTTCCTTCTCAAAGACGCTCTTGGATGCATTGCCGGCTTCTCCGACTGTTTGCTTTTCGAGCACGATCATTTCTGAGGCGGAAGCGTATCGCCCATCCTTTCGCATCGACTCGGATAAGACATCCATGTGAGGAGAAAGGCTCAAGTGGCCCATCCGAGCATGTCTAATGTTCTGGAAACATCTGCATATCGCTTGAAAAACGTACGTAACGGAAACATCCGCTCTGAATTCAATTTTCTTTATCCAAACTCATTCTCTTTTCCGAATCCAAATCTTTCCCTGAGGATTTGGCATTGTAGCCTCTGAGATGCAAATATCCGGCGGCCTGAGGTCCGTCTCAGCTTTGATATCGTAGTTGATCAGCATATGAGCCAGCATCGCCTTGAGCTCTGTGGCCGCAAAGAACCTGTGATCCAAAATTATCTTTCAGACCGACATGTAATGGCTTGGAAATCTACCTTCCAGGACATGCATGCTGTCCATGGCCGAAAGCTATGTATTCGGGAGCGGTAGAGATCATGTGGCTGTTGAAAAAGTCGCTGCGTTCACCTGCATCGAGGCCATGACGCTCTTCACGCAAGCGAGAAAGACGAAAGCCGTCGAACACTTCGGGTTCATCGTAGTTCGCTGAAACGACATTAGAACCAAGGCGATATATATATCTACATTGAGGGCAATTGAATGCGTGCCTGGATCGTGGTGCGTCGCCTTCCCAGGAACGCTGATGAACGATCCATATGGGATCGTTGTGCCGTCGGAAAACCTGAAGCCATCCTTCGCGACAACCTTACGCCTCAGATGGACTAAAGCAGACATACGCATTACCATTACCATTCATTTAAGCGATTTGGTTTACGCACGGGTGCTTGTGCTGAAGCGCATAGACTCGCGGAGAAAGCTGTCGATTTTATGCATGTTGTTCAGCGCCGCCTTCGTCCAACCTTGTGCAGCAATCACACGCTCCACCTCCTCGCGCATTGGCAAGATATGTTCGGGGTAAGTGGTGAGATCATAGAGCGCACTCGTCAGAGCCTGAAATGTATGAGACGCTCCATCTCAAATAAAACAAATGTTGGTACTGCACCATAGCCGAGCTATGAATCGCAACCGCGTTAATAATAAGGGCACGCTGAGCCAGGACCGGCTTTGTCCGTCCTTCACCCACCGAGACGTCAAGGAGCCAGGAAATAAGGTCATTCTAACCATTTATCTGTTCGCATCGTTGCGGAGTATGGCCATTGGCGGATCACATACCGGTCTGCCTGGCCAATCGCGTCCACACTGCTTCTCTTGCTCCAGCCGTTCATCGATCAGGGGCCCAAGGAATTTCAGCGCCTGATGTAGGGTCTGCTTGCGTGGGGAGAGGAAGGGACCCAAAATTCTAAGGACATAATATTTGCCTTTTGGCGGCAGGAGTGAAATTACGAAAGGTCGACTCACGGTCTGAGGACTTTGGGCAAGCGGCGCAGCATTGGACCGTACGTAAAAACCACAACGGCATTGTCGATGCATAACTGCAAGTATTCCGACTCTCTGCCTGATGGCAGATAAGAAAAGGAGCATTTTCGGCTAAAGAATCTTACAGATCGGAAGGTCGAAGAACAGACGATTGCTGGTACGGGCGACGATTTGTACGCTTGCCGGGAAGATTTGGACAAGGTTCCAAACTGATAGCAAATTATTGGTATGGATAACAGGCTGCTCAGCACAAACCGTTTTCGTGCAACCCAAGAACATGGTCAAACGCATGAACTATCTCGTCTCGTACTCGCGGGAAGCAGCGATTCAGGTTCCGCGTCAGGGGCCCTTGTACCATCCCTATATGGTATGGGTTTATGCGAAATTCCAGACCCAGGGTATAGTCGGTTTGGAAAGTCTAGAAGAATCACTTCGCAACGTTTCACTACCCTGAGAAAGCCGACGTACATCTGCCAGGGCCTCAACAGAGGAGAGAACGTTAGACGGTGCAGCCGTTAGTTCCGCCACGCGCTTCCGCCCGACGGCAACATACTCCCAGTTGAAGAGCCTCGCAAAACGAAAAACACCGTTGCGGTCCTGGTTACACCCAAGGACGATTACCTCGTTCGGATGGCGGAGAAAACGCAGCGCCACCAGATAAGACGAAATGAGACCGTCGGAGCCCGGAATGCCGGGGAAAGCACTCTGGGTGTCGGTCAGCATTTCAAAGTCACGGAGTAGTCCATGGTGCACCTTCTGCCGATACAGAAGCCAGGAGATCGAGGCAGCCCAGCAGATCGAGAGAACTGCGTAGAGCAGAAGAATATTGCTATCCGGGAAGCTCATAGTGTAAGAGGTGCGGGAGGAACGGACACCCCAACGGTGATCTATATATACTGGATTATGGCAAACGGGAATTAGAACGGCATACCTCCCTTGTTGGTGGGAACGACCGTTACGTACGTGTTTCCGCATAATAGGGGTTTCACACGTTCCAATTTAAGGCCCGATTTGACCTCAACCTAGCCCAAACTTGTCTCCAACCTGAAATTTTTTGGTCCTGTCAGCGATGGATCCATCAGTTTTGTTATGTGAGCTTCCTGCCTACCGACCTACCACAGAGAGGGAGTTCTGAGCTGCAGCTGCGACCCAGTACTATACGTATCCGTTGCTTATCCGCCGAACACTATCATTTGATGCCAATTGAATTCTGACTTATGGGAGACTACCGAGGTGACATAAGCGGTCATCTGAACTCCACCACAACTCCACCACTGTCAAAATATTGTCTTCCAGCCGTTATACCCAAATCAAGCGCGTTCCTGTCACCTACTTGCGTACTTTCCGCCTCAAACGTAAGCCCCAATCAGGGAATTTAATGGAGGCAGTGTTGAGCTGCCGAACCTGCCGACCACGGCACAGAAATTCAAAAGAAATGGCCAAGTCAGTCTCAACTCGCGAGGCTTACAGTATTCAGATGACAATGGAAGAAAAACTGTAAATATATTTGATATAGAAAATTTACATCCTCCTTGCTTTGTGTGTGTGAAGAGGACTGACCATTCTAAAGCCTTCAAGTTCGCATTTCCCTCTGTCTTTATTGCCCGATTTGATGCTTACATTTGAGGCGGAAAGTCAGGAGTGCTGTCACCTGCAAAAAAAGGGTAGTGGCATATGAATCATCAGGGCTTTTCGCCGTAATCGCAAGCCCACGTTCCTTAATGTGGACGACTCAGCTGCTCCTGTATTTGTCCGTACAATGCCGTTTACGGCCGTACACGGAATGCCAACGGACAACTTCCGACAGCTACGTTTGGGCTGATCAATGATGTCAGAAGATGCCTGACGGCTTTGGTGCTGTCATATCCAAGACTGTGGCTTGAGATGCCGATTAGATGCCGACCACAGAAGCACAGCCACTTGCCGTGTTTGGACTTGTATTTTTGCATCCACAAGCTGTGGCTCCTCTTTGTGCGTTGAGTTCGGACTTTTATTAGCCAAATATCCATGGACCTGTAAATTTTCGATAGTTTTCAGTGTTGAAATTCATATTTCTTACCAACACATTCCTTTGATCCCTTGATCCCGTGCCGTATCCGTATACAGCCGTAATTGATCCGCACCGTACAAGATATGAATCACATGTATTACGGGCAAAATTGCCGTACCGCAACGGTGCGGGTGAAGAGCTAGATGCCATTGATCTGTGCTTCCGCGTCTCGCGTCCACCCGCGCTGCCTCTCCTTCGCCTTTGGGCCCCCTGCTGGATGCGTGGCTTTGCTCAGGCTCCCTTCTGCATCAGTGCATCGCGTCTGTCTCCTACGATTCTCTTCTGACCAACGCTCTCTCTCGATACGTCACCATTGCTGCTGTGTTGGCATACAGAAGAGATAGGGCTTTGAGACTTGAGTCGAAAGTGGTCCGGGAGCAGAGGTCGAGGACGGTCGAAGACGTGCTCACACTCGTCACTCATGTGTCATCCACCAATGCCTTCGACACCCATGGATGGCGCGTCGTTCTCAGTTCTGAATGCTCAGGCGATCTCGAGCATTGCGCCCGAATCCGTTGTCCTCACAACCGCCTCCTCGCGTCCCATAGATCGCTCCTCCAGCTGTGTCGGCCAGGCCGCACGTGCCAAAGCGGCTACAACTCTCAGTGCACCTCCCTAACTTTCGACTCGTCAAGATCCCTCCTCATGCACGTTCAAGATCTCCATGGTTCTGTGCTTGCGGCAGTGGCTGTGCTTGCAGCGGCGTCTTGTCCTCTTTGACTCCGCGTGCACCTCCCTTCGCCTGCCCCTGAGCGTCCCACACTGACAGCGACCACTTCTGCGGCGCTCTCGCCTCTGGTCGCCTCCCCAATATGGAAATTTCTTTTGGGAAGGTCATTTTTTCCCTCGATTTCACCGCACCCACTGGACGGACAACTTATCGGCTTGTGGAGACAGAGTCGGGTGTATTACCTCCCCTCCTATGCTTCTGGCGGAGTCCATGCTTTCATTTGTGGGATCGAGCGTATTTATTTTGGTTGTTACGGGACAAATTCGACATCCCTGCAGGAACTGATGTCTGCTCGCGAGTGTCTTTGGGCAAAGGTACCTCTCGTAAAATTCCATCACGGAACCCGCGCACGTAATCTGAGCGGATCGGTGGGGCTTACTGTTTTCGAGGTTACATATACTGACCTCAAACATACGCACAGCCGCAAAATGCGATGACGCTGGCGTGGTGCGCGATGGACGGGATGGCCAGAGTGATAGCGATGGTGGTGCCAAGTGGGGTGGTGGAGGAGCTAGGTGAGTTATTCGCTCGGTTTCTCTTTCCATGTTATTGTGTCTTTCGTTGTTGGAGGCGGTCTGCGAGTTCTCCGCAGATGAGGATGCCTTTTCTTGGGAACGGAGGCGGCGTCTGCGATTACGCATAGTTGGTAGTTGGTGCAGAGGAACGGAGGTGGTGTCACCCTTCCTCTGTTTCTCCAGTTTTCGCCGTTGCTTTTTGTGACGCGATAATGTCGCAGAGAAAACAATTTTCCTTGTGGCAATGCGAAGGCGCGCCTTGCGGCTCATCTTTATTGCTGCGGGGCATGTGCACGCCGTGTGATATCAATCTGTACAGCTCCACTCGTTTGCGATTCATCCTTTTTCTTCAAGCTCATTTTCTGTTCTTGTGTTCCTCCGTTTCCATTTCATGCCGCTTTCGGACGGTGCCTGGCACCATTGTCCCGAGGTGCCGTAGACTGCCAATGTTGGCGTGCTTTCTGTTTGCCGCATTCCTCACAATTTGTGTGTGTTGTTCGGATCAAGGGGGGTTGAATATTCACAACGCCCTCCGGGCACCCCTGGTACCGCTGACCCCGAGTGGTACCGGTACCCCAGGAATCATGCCCGTGGCAGCACTGAATGCATGTCATTTGAATCTTGCTGATAGTACAGGTGTACCAATTCCAGTTTTCTTTGGAGGCAGTTTGCCGCCGAGCTTTCAAGGACTATGTTGTTGAATCAACTCTGGGGCGGGTATCATGTTTGGTCTGTGCGTTATACCAACTCATGGCCGCAGTTTGAGTTGGACCTCTCACAGTTATTTTTCTTTGGGTGGTTCTGTCCTATTCCGAAAATAAAATTGCTTCAATGTCTCGCGGCCTCCGGCCGCTTTCCCTCTTTCTTTTATCATATTTCTCATTGAGGAACGGAAATCAAGGGACTGATGTCCCGCGGCCTCTGGCTGCATTCTTTTTATTGAGCACTTGGATCCCGAGGGCTCATACTGTACTCTCTTTTCTTTCCATATTCTGGCAGCCCTTCCTTGGATGGAGAAAAGTTCGGGGGGTTCCCGGTCACTTCACCATGCGTAGCTTAGGAGTTTACAGGCACCAATAAGTAGAGAAGACAAATCTCAAAGTAAACATTCCCCGAGAAAACACGCCATCCTGACACTGTACATTGCAAACCAATATGAGCAGGCAAGACATTCCTTTGCCTTCTGTCTATGTGACACTTCGCCGGGATGCCCGGGCAATTCACTGGATTGGGAAATGTGTGGCCGGCACATTGAACAGTTTTTCAGCGGGCCCAGGCCCACGGGTTGAGTCGGGTGGAATGGATCGGGAAATCACGGATGATTGATAATCCATGCTTTTGGCGGTGATCTGGGGAGCGCATTTAACGGTTTTTCAGCCACCGGGACCGGTAGTTACCGAAAGGCAGTGCTGATGATGTTAAGTAATCCACGATCGAGGCTGCGATCGAAGGTATTTACGGAAGTGAGACCTGGAACCTAAAACGGTACCAGGAATTAAAATTTTGTACCGCGGGATGGGGGGGGGGGGCCCAGGGACGGTCAAAAAAAAACTTTTAGTGCAAGTTATAAAACAGCTTCAGGGGCCTTTGAAACTATGCTTTGTCGATGTTAAATGAGTTTAAGAGTGTTTTGGGACAATTTGCTACTGATTTGAGGCACATCAGACTGGGCTGGGTGAAAGTGCCGCGACTGCCGCGGCACTGACGCGCACTGACGCGCATGGACGCGGCACTGACGCGGCGGTGGCTGTGCTACTGCCGCGGTGTGCGGGGTAAGTGCCGCGCAGCCTGTATTCCCTTCCACACACGTCCCCGTGGGCCGATTTGACTTGTCTGTGGGTTTTACCATCTAAATGCATCGTCTGGAACCCAAAGGTCTGTCTAAACACACTGTAACAGCTGGTTTGAAAACCTATCCCGGTGTTTGACTAAGGTCCTATATCTGGTCAGTTTCAGCTTCAGAATTGGCCACTATCACGTTTGGGAACTGATATTCAACTAGAACGATCTGAATAGGCCACGTAGGATAGAAACCGAGAGTTTTAGATGGCCAAATGACCAAATTGCTGGTCAACGAGTCTGTTGTTGTGTTTTGGATGCACTCGTGCGTTCAATTCAGCTCCTCACTTTATTTTCACTGGACCGTGATGGATGAGGCATGAATTTGTCCATTATGGTGCTATATAAGCTCTCTTTTGGCCGAGGACTAGAATTTCCGCGTCATAATTTTGGGAGGTCTCGAGGTGTGTCTTCAATCTCCTTCCCCAGTTGCGGCACATGGTATTCATGAGATATATAACGAACAGGCTCAGGCTCTATGAAATTCCGCATTCCATTCGATTTTCAGAACCCCCGTTCAGTGCCATACTATGCAACATTCAAGTGCAAGTCACAACTACAATTTTACCTCCAAAAGGTTACTCTGCAATGTACTCATCTGCAGATCTCCAGACCAATCAATGGACGTTCGACGTAACTGCAGGCTGTTGTGCACAAGTCTACATAAGCACTGAGCAACCGAGAAGCACCCTAAACATGGCCGAGCTCTAGTCCAACCCCAATGAATTTGATCCCGACTTGAATCTGTTGAGGAGCGCGCATATAGTGATGAAGGAACGAGTCTCAACGAGCCCACACCATCGCATTCCTAGGCTGACACTGTATGGTTCAAAACGAAGTGACGTGGGACTGTCGCGTCTTTGAAGTGGTAATTGGTCTCCAGAACCCCGTTCCCATTAGAATGAGGAGTTCGGTTCGTGCAGAGTTCCCGTGGTCAATTCTAATTGTGCAATGGAATGTAGCCCTGTCAAACCGCCACGGTAGGGATAAGGAGGTGATTATTACACTAATGCAATGAGGCCCGCAGCACAGTGAACACGCAGAAATCCCTCTGTATAAACTCCCCTTGTTGATAGTGCCGCGCTAATGCGCGTCAATCTCCCACTCCGATTTGCACACCTTTGCGTCCTCTCCTACTACACAAAATTTCCCATCATAATCAAAATCCGAACAGCGAGAACCTACCGATTTTGTATGACAGCTTCTGTCGTCTTTAGAATTGATTTCTGCTCTAAAGTCCCAGCGGCTGATTGGTGCTGTTGCGGTGCAGCAGGCACTTAAACTCTCTCACTACACCATGACAATACTAGGATGGTAAAACTGAGTGTTCGCAGAGATTTACGCGTCAGTGACGTGGCTGTCCTTGTGCAATGTCACTAACGGTAATCCTGATATTGCATTTGCAGACAACATCAACACGCTGTATGGGTGGACCCATGTTGCGGGTTGTTGCATTATTTGGGACAGAGATGATGCACTAAATTAATCCATAGTGGAAACTTCTACAGGTATCTCCAAGACACGGCATCGATTTGCAGCTGCTGCGGCACGGACAGCCGTTGTATTCAATGCCGCGCTACCATGCACTCTTGTGCAAGTTCCATTGCTGAAGGATCTCAAAATCAAGGAGCACTCAATTTTCACTCCCGCAGCACCCGCTCTCTAGGTAAATCTCTGGGCCCACATTCATTTTTCCCTGGTGCCGCTGAATGAATGCTGCATTATTCTGACTCAGCCCCATGGGATTGTCAGTGAGACTCACTATTGTGGACGGCAGCTTTGCAGTTCCACCGACGTAGAAATTCAAATATGAGATCTTCGGGATTGCTACTGACAACCTATAAACGGACCTACCTTCAAGTATGAATGATTCAGGCATTTGATGTACAGCCAAATGTCGGTACAACTTTATTTTACCGACATTTCAGTACATCCCTTCCCAAATTTATTCCTCGGGGAATGAGTGTGCTCATACTTAATCACAGGGCCTTCATTCCAAGGATTTTTTGAGACTCTCCTCGGCATGCCACGCCTCCACCGACGTGCCAGCCGTCCAATCAGTGCTGCAAAATTGTCTTTATACCGTGAAACGCTTTGGGTGATGTTCAACCACATGTTGGTACATCCTGAGTAATTCAGTTCAACTACTAGAAGGGATTCAACATGGCGGCTTCAAATTGGTTGCTACTGGCTACCCAAAATGTATGTATTCTGGCACTGCCGTGTCGCCCGAGATCCCCGATACCGTTCAATCAGTGAATGTTGGGTCCCATTCTCTGTCCAGGACTTACCAAACCTCTGTTTTCCAATTCTCTTCATAGTCTCAATGTGCACTGATACTGTGGCAACATGTTTTCTTCCTCATTGACTGCGGGACCAATGTTCAACAGGCACAACATTTGGTTCTGAATTTTGACACCGGAATATTTCTTGATACATTTCCCACTTCAATATGCACGATGTGCCTTACTGGACACTGAAGCAGATCAAGATGAGTCACATATAAACTATGCAGAACTGCCAACCAAGACAACCATTATTGGATATGTTGTTTGGCACTGGACTGATGCATCGTGCGCTGCGTTTTTGACTTTTATTCAACAGAAACCCATGCGAAATGTGGGGAAATGTGGTCGTAACGGTGGAAGAGCGCTGAGGACAATTCAAGCTGGCTAGTTAGGTTCGGAACAAGCCCGCGAAGTTCCGGCCCGGCGTGCTGGGGGACCTTCTTGAAGGGGCTTGCTTCAAAGTCCGCCAAACAAACGGCTTGTGAATCACTTTCTAGCCACTTCAATATCAGCTCAAATCCTTCAGTGTAAGCTGGTAATATGAGAACATATGTATAGGTATCCCATAGTAATTTTGGCTTTGTTCCAGAATCACAGACCAACTCTCGGGTGTGCAGTTGATCTGATGTTTGTGCATTTTGGAAGAATGTCTTCTGCAGGTCTAGTGGTTTGTCTAATTGATTACCTTCCGGTGTGAAAAATGTTTTCGAACATCCTAGGAGTATTGCAGAATTATTTGGGATTTTTTTGTATTCTTTCCGCAACGTTGTGGGACTTGCGAACACGCCAGTGCATCGTGTCACATGGAGTCACACTATGCATCACGAAGTCAACGCGTCCTGTGCCCAAGCAGAACACTGATGTAGGAAAAATTAAATACATATTTGACTTCCAGAAGGTCATAGATCCATTCTGGGATGCGAAAAGAAGGGTCCTTGGTGTCTGGATGACTAAAATTTATACCAGCTGTCTGCACAGATCAAGTGGTACGACAAGTCAGAATTTGGGGGCATCCCTGCCCAGGAAATGAGCCTAAAAGTGTCCCTAAGTATACTCATGGATATCTGAAGATCTCAGGGAGATTTTGCTATCCACTACAAGTCCAGGTTTGGCATTATATAGTTGGCCTGACTGATCAGGGCCATGTGGTCTTCATGGTGCAGATAAGGTCTGTCAGTGTACTTATGGTACACCAAAGGTCTATCAATGCATATTTAGCCATTAACCTGCATTTATAGACTTGAATACGGTGAAGAGAGAATATTTTCGCCATACATTTGACCCGTGAGAACATTGAACAATACAGTGATTTCCCATCAATTCAGCCATTTAGCACATTGAGTGTAGAATACTTCCATGCACAGACAACAGATTGCCTCGTGAGTCATTCCACCTAAAGATATAGTACATAGATAGCTTCAAATGAAATATTCCAGCTTTTCTGTACGAAATAAATATTTTTGAGGCCCTTCAAAAAAAGCGTGTTTTTACCCCTCTTGCACCCCCCGGAACTCGGCCATTTCTAGATGTACCACCATGTATTATAGGGCAATACTATAGCCATGTTAATAAACTAAAGCTTTTACCAATTGACCCCAGGCATCTGAGCCCGTGTTGCGCCGCTGGAACCCGATTCTCAACCCCCAGAATTTCCGGACTTTGAAGCAAGCCCCTTCTGACGAAGGCCCGCGTGGCTTATTTGTTTTTGATCCTTTGATGCAGCATCTCGCGGCTTCGTCGGAACGGGGGCTTGTACCGAACCTACTGGCTAGTATGAGCACATAGAATGTTTGACTGTTACATACCGGCTCACGTCAGTAGTACTGCTACAATCAGGTCCTAAACAATGGTATCAGCACCACAGAAATCAACACTCAAAGTATGACTAGTTGTTCCAATCATCAGAAATAAAGGAGGTATTGAGGTGCAATACTGCAACTGTGAGGCGGCGGTGGCGCGGACTGACGCGGTATTGGCGCGCACTGCCGCGGTATTGACGCGCTACTGCCGCGCATCTGCGTGGCATTGCCGCATCAGACCTCAGACTGAGAGAATTGTTTTCATACCTCCAAAATTCTTATTTTATCGAGACATGGTGTTTAAACTCACTAGGAAAATGGTAGATGCAATCAGGACCTCCACTAAGGGCACTCTGTGCAGAATCCACTTGTGAAATATTGTGTTATCGGCAGTACATGCTCCATTCAGGACTCAGAAGGCTCTACTAGTGAAAGTTTTCACACTACAATGGTGTTATTTACCTCAAAGGAATACCGATTTGAACGTTTAGTCAAACTTTAGGATTGGCGCGGCAGTCGCGGCATTTTCTCCTGGCCCCATCAGACTCATGTGAGGGTACACCCTTCAAACATTTCTCCTCAGCATTACATCCCTCTCACTCACAATGGCAAAAAGTAGTAAGAACGGTAGGAGACAGGTGTTGTGTGCACTGACTGCTTATGGTGCCATTCAAATAATATTTATTTGACTTAGCCTGGAGGCGTCCAGTACGACCCAAGTACGACCTGTCAAACATGCTACAATGACCAGATTGCCTTGAAATCATGCATGTCAGGACTGCCGGTCCAGCCAATCCAGAAAATCATAAAACAAAGGGGATTACTCAGAAAATTGCGGACCTATTTTATGCGAAATCCACACACGCATCTTGCTCTAAGCGATTGATGTCACGTGAGAGGTCAACGCGGAGGCACGGCCCGGCGTCAAGGTGAGAAACACCTTCCCTATATGGAAGGAGAGGGGGGAGGGGGGGTCGACTGAGGGTCGAAAAAAACTTTTCGACCCTATATCCGTTTTTCGAATATTCAATCCCCCTTGGTTCGGATGCTTCATTCTCGGTCCTTCATTCAAAGTCTATTCAAAGGGCACATACCAGCTTTGGCGATAGTGATCTGCGAAAGGATCCGGGCCGGAAGCCGGTGCTTTCTCTTCGACCACCATGTACTTACTTGCTTGTAAGACCAGCTGTGGTCTCGTCAATTTCCTGAGTCTCATTCCGGATCTGCCGTCACCGTCTCTGTCCTTCATTTGCTCCTAGTTCGCCCCTTCCCTCGAGCAAGGTGCGCAGATGTCCTCGACGGGTTCATAAAAGGTCCATATACTGACGTGCAAACTGGGGTTGGATCCGAAGGTGCAAGGAAACTTCGACACGCTGCGGCTCCTCTACTCTACCAACACGCTCCACTCGCCGCCCAACTTCTCCATCTCAAAGGCACTCTTGGATGCACTGGCACTGCCTGCTTCGACTATTTGCTTTTCGAGTCCGATCAATTCTGAGGCGGCAGCGTAGTGCACATCCTTCACATCCCAAACCCAGACCTCGAGCTCAACGTCTGAATCAGTTCATATCCGAGACTCCCGGTCATGTCAGACCAGAGGTCACATCTGCACCTGCAGTGCTCGGATTGAATTGCATGGATTTTGTTGAGCGCCTGACCTGACAAAAATCTCGTGCGCGAATTTCCGAAATTCTCCCCGTTCCGGGAGGATTCCGTGCCTATCTTTCGCTCATCACAATCCTTGTACACACGTTCTCTGCTTCCCTAGATCTCAATGCCGTCAAACGTCGCCGAAACTAAACTAAATAGTGTCCACGGCTCAGACAAATCCTTGACAGCTTTATAAAAATCTAGGAACAATGCATTCATGACAAGCCTCAAACAGATGCTCTGTGGGTCGATCTCTGCCGTTTAAGCTGTCCAAGCAAAATATCAGCATGGTTTTGCAATCTCAATCCCCTACATCACGATGTACAGTATCCGTCCGACATCTAGTTCTATAAAAACTCGTTCCGTATCATACACATTTGACATCGTATTCTCAAAGACTGGGACGCACCCGACTTTTCACCACAAATGTTGGCTGGGGTATACTGGAGGACCGCACCAAGCTGAAAGGGCTCAACCCTTGTTCGCATCAGGCCACCTGCATCCAAGGTGGCTACGTACCTGATAGTTGCGTGCTGTGGGAATGGAGCTGAGAATAGAGGAACTGTATCTGCTTTTAGCTTCTGGGATCCAATGCAAAAGCTGCCTACACAGGATTCCAGCACAGGTTTTCAAAGGTCTTCTATCATCACTCCTCAAGCCCCTGCCTGTCTCCCACCCCACTCCCTCCACCCAAGCCAGCGATCCTCCTCCTCCTTCTGGCTCCTCTACTCACCAAGAATGGCAGCACCACCCATCCTTCAACATTATTTTGGTCCCCAAAAGCTGCCTAGCTGCAAAGCCCACCATAATTTTGGGGGCAATGATCCTGATCAACATCATCTTCAGCCTGTGCCAAAAAAATCGAGGTGACCAGAGTTTCATGTCCTCTGAACCCTCATGGAACTCGGGCTCGGGCTGCCTCAGTTCCATGTCCTCTAAACCCTCGATCCTCCATTGATTCCTGCAACAATATCAACAACTGCCAAAAGCTGTTTGACATTGTATGGGGCTGTCTCGCAACAATTTTTGCTTGTATCTGGGTGTCAGTGCATCCAAATGTGCCAGCACTCAACCAAGGCTGGCCAGCACTTTTTTGGCACAGGCTGAAGATGATGTTGATTAGGATCACTGCCCCCCCAAAATTATAATGGGCTTTGCTGCTGGACAGTTTTTTGGGGGCCAATGTTGAGTACAGGTGCCCAGGCCATCTCATGTCAAACCCAGGCGCGATCCGAGTGAGCAGTCGCTTCGGAGTTGATCTTCACGTAAGGATTGCTACAGAATGGGAAAGGGAACCCGAGACAGAAATGAAACGAAAGTGACAGCTGAAAAATATCAATATAATGGATTGAGTACGCCCACAGTCCGGATCCTTCCAGTTGCTTGTTTGAGGCCCTAGGGTGCAGATGACACCACCGATGGCCGACGAAGAGTCTTGCATGCCGCAGAGTGTAAATGTTGAGTTTGTAGTGGTAAACAAGCCAAATCTAGATGAGATGAGGAAAGGGAGCACCAGGGGTGAGAATAAACGAAAGAGGAAAATAGAGGGCAGGAGCAGAAAGGATCACCACAGAGTTACCAAATATGGTTGACAGCTCGGAACGATTAGGAATGGGAAGGCGACTGCTAGGCAAGTCGCACTTCCACAGCAGCGGCTAGCCGCCGGGAGCCGAGCCGTGGCAACACTAATGGGAACTCCACTGTCTCAATTACTTGCCCGAGAGAAGCAACTGCTCTCCTGCGCTCACTTTTGCCATTTGTTCTGAATGCAGAACTCCTAATACAACGAGCTCATGCTTCATCTTTGTCACAGATATCTTTCCCCTCATAGATAGACTCTAGTCTTTTTCCCAGTGAAAAAATCGTCTGCGTGGATTGCTTCAAAATTTTGGGTCTTATTCTATCCGCCTCGGGCATCTCGGCCATGTTCAAGTTCTGACCCAACTGGAAATTTCCATGCCAGGTTTAAGCCTGAGGATGAACACCATCAACCAGATTACAATCAGTGGTGAGCTCTGAGCGTTCAATATGCCTCAGGGTGTAATAATGTTAGCTTTATTACAATGCGGCTGTAGAATAATATAGCATCATGCCTTGTGCCCGAGGGTCCCTCGTTCAATTCGGATTGAGTCATGTTCCAAGACAGGATTTTTGATCCAGAACAGCCAAATCGAGGGGAACAATTTTATTATGCGTACGGAAACATCCAGACCTTGATTGCCCTTACAACTGATATGCCGGGTTCTAATGTGTGGAAGTGCCTCGACGAGACTTCGTTCCTCCCGAGAGGTCAACGTATGGCTTTAAGTCATTATATTCTCTAGTATGGGACTCTGTCTCTTCCAGTATCATGAATAGCTTGATTGGGTAGCAAGACAATGGACGTAATGGTTAAATTTAGGCAACGGAAAAAGTGGGAAGCTGAGAACGTATTAAACCTTGCAAATCCCCCATTCATCCCACCGCTCACTCCCAATGCCAGCACCGACAATGAACAGATCGTGAGGGTCATATGTGCGTTTAATTGTGTTCAATTTCGCATAGTTCGGTCCGAAGAACGTGTGTTGAAAGTCAGGCTCGAGAACGTCGGCTTCGTTTGAGTAGGCGCCAGAATTCGGTCCCGCGATCGTTTTGAGAATTGGGAGTTGAGTGATCTGGAACTCATTGCGGAAGGCACGAATCTCCTCAAGAGATGCAGAATCTTCCCACGCATTTATGACGAAGATCTGAAAACAAATAAATCACTTTGATCGGGCAGCTTGAGAATATAATTTACTAACGTGAGACTTTGCAGTCCGCCATGCGGGATGAACCGCGGAAGAGATGTTGAAATTTTCAGCGACTTTCCCTGTTAATCGAATTAGCTAAACTAGCAACTGTGATTCAATATGGCGCTCTGACCGCCTGCAACGTAAATAGCAACAGCACTCAGAGGCGGCGTAAGTTAAAGAGGCGAACAAAGAATGCCAATCAACTCACGTGGTTCCACTAAAGAGAAGCTTTGTGTAGACTTCCCCCCACCTTCTCAGGGGACTCGTGATAAGTGGCCGCGGGGATGAGTCTCGAACCCAATACAGCGTTGGATCCCACATTGTCGTCTGTTTGAAACAGTATGCTGTTAATGTCAGCGTATTGGGACTGCTGGTCAATCAGGGAAACACCCGGAAGCATCAATGAGGCATTCAAGAAGGGCGCCGTTAGCGCCTCACTTTGCGACGTCGTCCTATTTGGCATGTATATAGTTATTTCGAAGAAGACAGGCGAGCCAGCTGCTGTTGAGGTCCTCACGAGTGAGACATATTGGCTAGCATGGACCGAGTCCCAATCGAAGATGTGTTTGGCGTGAACGATAGACAACTCGCTGGCAACCGATTCATTTGCTGCCAATAACGATGTTGTTGTCTGCGTGGCATTGAAGGTTGGGAATGACTTGATGGTCACTGAGATGATGACGCCCCAACTACCGGCCCCTCCGCCACGAAGAGCATAGAAAACTAACGCCCATGCATTTAATAATGAATCGAAGGGGAAACACAAAATAACCCACGTTCTGGATGGGAAATACTATTGACTTGTAGGAGGCCTCCATTGGCGTCAACAATTTGAAACTCTAATCAAGAAATTAATCAGCGAGCCAGAAAAAGCGCAATTGGGACCTCACCTAAGGCATTGTCCGCAGCGAGTCCGTACAGCGGTGACAATGCTGAATGGCCACCCCCCTGAATATAGCCACCAGCAGGGACAATAGTGGCAGCTGCGCCAACAACTACAGTCTTTCCATTGGCTCTGGCATGCTCGTAAAGTGTGTTTGTGTAAACTCCACTCCCAATCGTAACCGCAGATCCCATGTTATTATTGCCAACAAAAAACGCATCAGTGAACGAGAGATTCCTGAATTTTGAAGTCCGGATGAGGAGAGAACTGGGGGCAGTCGACCGTCCCAGAAAGTCGTGACCCGAAGCCTTAATGGCCAGGCGTAGATTGTACGCTCGAGCGAATTTTACTGCGGACTGAATGAAATGAGCATCTACTTTGAAACTTTGAGATCTATGGGATGACCTGGATGTCTTCAATTGTCTCTGCTTCCACTGAGTAGAACGGAACGTCTCCTTGGCCACACGTAGTTCCATTTTGCAAGCACAGGGAGGGAGGCTCCAGATCATAGCCCTGCCAATAAATTTGGTTCAGAAATGATGCAGGGACCTGCAGATGCAGACGCACTTGTTCCCAGTTCACCTGGAAAGCTCATAATGAAGAAGCAATTAACAGGACAACTTAAACACGCACTTGGTCCATTGCCCCTGGAATCATACTCCGGAACAACGCGCTTGTCCATTGTTCCTCAGTGCATGCACCGACTGGAAGGCTCCTGCAGTATTTTGCAGATGGTACGACAGTAACTAGTCGTCCTGATATTGTAGAGTTGAAAGCGTTCCATTGCGCGGGGCTCGGATATCCAGAGCTGCCGGGAATGTTACGACAGGTTGACGATGTCGAGGCGGTGTGCCCGAGTTGCGCAAAGAGCAGCACAAGAGAAATAGCGCAAGGCCACATTTAAAGTCTGCATGGTTGTTGGAGTGACAGGAGGCATTATATGGTTCTCATTGAATGTGATAACGGTCATTCTCCATAATTCCTACCTGTGGTCAAAAATGAATCAAAATCTTTGTCAATCCGCAGCCAGGTCGACTCACCGCTGAGAATCCGCACTTATCCTATCATAGAAGTACAATGGTGAAAATCTGATTACTATCAGCGGCACAAGTACAAGCCGACCTTCTGTCGAAGCTATTGAGCCGAGTAATCTGAGTCGGAGTGGAGAAATGACCGGAGGAAAGCGCTGCGAAAATTCCACCGACACCCTTCTGTTCGCTACATCAAGTTCTGGACCACGGACCAGCCGCGCAACTCGGGCATTGGAAAAGTTCCAAACGAAATTCTGACCTAAAAACCGTTGTCCATGAGGAAACCACCGAGACCGAATGAGAAACTGAAACACGAACAGTCTGTTTCGTCCGAAACTCTGCTCGACGTGAACGCTTCTTGAAGCTCAATAATTATTATCTCATCACTCTAACCCCTCGAAAAGCTCTGTAGAGGCGCCGACCCTGCCTCATGTGAGATTCTGAGGCTTTTTCAGCTAACACTCGTGTGCAGTTTGCGAGTTTTGAGGAAAGTCGAGGGAAATTTGAGTAGAAAGAGGGAGAGACAAGGCGAACAAACGTCCATCGAAGGCGAACAATTATGGTCGACACGACAGCGAATCGCAAACGCCCTGTGTCGAGTCCATCATACACCCGCAAGTACAACGTCAGCAATGAAGTCCTCACAGCCAGCGCCACTAATGCTGCGCCGTTCCTCAAGGCCGCAGCGCGTGACATCAAGGCATATTTGGCATCCATCTCCTCCGCTCTCCAGGGATACGCCGACATTAATGGCGCTCCCTCCTTCTGCGACTCTGTCGCACAGTACCTCTCGTGCGACCCCTCTGGCACTAGCAGTGGGAGCAAGAGGATCGATCTTAGTGCGTGCGCCTTCTCCGACACCAAGGGGACACAACTCACATTTTTTTGCCCCACAGCGAGTGGTGCAGCAACGCTCATACGACAACGTACGATGCGCTCAACACTGAGTTCTAAAACTATAACGTCATCGCGTACTTGTGAGTTCCTTCCTTCCTTCTGACCCCTCACCACCCTTTCCCCAGCTCCAAATTCGGCTCAGAAAACCGCAACCCCGGCACCCGCCCCTGAACCGAAGTCGGCACCCTCTTCGCTTCCCCCATGACGAACGTCTGCTCCGGCGGCTGCACCTTCTCCTACCTCTCCGCCCAGAGCCAGGGGCATGCATTTGGCATGGCCGCCCTCTCGTCCAACAACACCTCCGTCACCATCAACGCTGACTTTGACAATCTCGTCTCGCAGTACTGCAAGGTCAACTTTGCGAGTATCAACAGCCAGAGCCAGAGCAGTGTCGCGGCGAGCACCTTTAGCGCGTGTCTCATAGAGAAGACGAGTCTGGAGGCGAGCGCTGCCTTGGCATCGACGCCGAATGCTTCCACTTCCACTTCCACTACTTCTGTATATACTCCACCAAATGCCCAGAGGTGTGGGTGCATGGTGAGTATGCTCAGGTGTAGCTTCAAGATACCCGCTAATGGCAACTCCACCGCAGTCATGGGATGCTAATGGGCATCGTGTGTGGCCTGCTGGGAAGTGTGAACGGCACCTACGCTGATATTACTGTGAATGGCACTACGGCGATGTGCGATCTGGGTGCATCCCTCCTTTGTTCCTTTTCCTCTCGTCTTCTTACTCTTGCCCATGCTCAGCAGTCACCAGCCTCTCCTACGCTTGCTCGCAATACTATGACCTCAGCCCACGCAACCCCGCATCATGCGACTTTTCCGGGGATGCCACTATCAGCAACAGCGCGACCGACTCACCGGCCTCTGCGGTCACCTAGTGTCTTACCAGGTACATCTTTACTTTCTCCTCCCTCCCCCCATCCTTCAATCCTCTCAACTACACTCTCATTCCTGTGGACATTTTTTTTCCACATAACCCTAATGTGGTATTCACGCCTACTGCCCCCCTCTGGCACAAGCACGCCTGCGTCAAGTGGTAGCTCCGGTTCCGGGAGTGGGTCAGGTAGTGGAAGTGGGGGAAAAGGGAAGTGGCACCCCAGGCCTGCATGTTGGGGTGGGTCAGGCACTGCTTGTGGCAACACAGTTACATCTGAGAGGGTTGTATGGCTGTAGCTCATGTACTATTTTAGCCCCTAAAGTGTCTGCACACCCTGACATGGAATTTTCCCTGAGCCCGCTGGCATTTCAAATCCATTCCCTCCACAAAATCCAAGAATGGGTTCACAAACCATAGCTATGGCTGGGCCAAATTTCAGCCCAATTGAAGTTGTACAGCGCACAAAAGAAATGAAAAGGAAGATTTTTGCCACATTTTCCCACACGCCAAAACGCCTGCCAAAACCGATTCCACTTCTGGTTCCATCAACGGAAGGCTTGTGTCTTTTGCAATTCAAGACCAAAAATTCTGAAAATATTCGAGGTGATAGAAAAGACATGCATATGCTCAAGTACAGGTGCCGAGAGCAATCGGGGTCGAAGGCACAAAGTTATGGCGCGAGATCATCATCGTGGACACATGGGGGCTAAAATCGTATCCCTTCAATTTCATAGCACATTTCCCCCATTTTCAGTTTGTGTGCTCATTGTGCTGAGAGGAATATATATATATATATATATATAGATATACAAGCAAACTACAATGAAATACAGGGAAATACAGCCAAGTACATAGTGCTACATAGAATTATGTAGCGGGGCCGGATTACGTAGTTCTACAAAGGGGGTACCCTTGCTACGGCAACAGCAGCTGCTACAGCCACTATGTAGTGCTACATAGAAATATATAGCAGGCCCAGGTTTTGTTGATGATTGCACAAACAATGAATTCCTTTCCTCAAAGCAGCCAAATTGTTCTATGTTCACTACTCCCTTTTTCCGTGCAATTACCTCCCTCACATCAACGGTACATATAGATATACCCGGGCCTAGACGACATAGTTACACAGGTGCGTTCTCAATGTGAAGGACTTTGCATGGATTCTCATTGATCTTCTCTTGATTCTCTTTGAGATGTGCTTGACATCGGTAAGGAGCCGGAAATTGCGGCATGGGGAGGGCCCACGAACGACGGGTCCACACGCCAAGTAAGCAGATTTTTATATCCCGAACTGGCCAGTCTGTACCGGCATGCTGGCGAATCGATTCGAAGCGATGCATGACAAGACCTGTTTTATGGGCCCGTGATCAAAGTCGTGGCCCCTGCTCTCACACATCGACGAAGACACTAGCCACATCTTGTCTTGCCTGCGGGATGATCATTTTGGCCCAGCATCAACTTGCAGAACACTAGAATTCACCATAGAGTTTGAACAGACGTCCGCATCCCTTTGAGCATCTTGGAATGAAGCTTATACCTTTATTGCAGTATCCTGTGCTTTGCCCCGGATGTTCTATTCTTTCTGGTTGAAGGATATCGCCTCGCCTATCTTAGCCAACGGGATTCGTGCCTGAAACATTCTGCAATGGGAACGGCGTTCCTTGCAACTAAAACTGTAGTTACGCTGTACATCTTGGCGAGCAATATTGCTAGTCCAATCCAATCGCACCCCTATATTCTATCGCTGTCTCTGGAGCCCGGCGCACCTATTCTACAAACAGTGTGCTCCGTGAGCATGATGTCGCCCATTCACTTTCCGCATAGCTGATGTATGACGCACAGACTCTCTTGGTGGGCCTGGTTGTGGTCGAGTATGTCAAGTCGCTTGAGGAACTCCATTCTGGCTTCGGTTCAGCTCTTTTGGTGTCAGCATATCTCCTTCTGCTGTATGTTGAGCTTGCAGGGAAAACACTGTTTACTCTGAAACAAAATCTATTAGTTTCCTCTGATGCGTCAAATACAGGCTCAGGTCTTTCAGGTTTAAAATTAGTAGCTCTTGAGGCGATTCTCAAAGGTCTAGAGATCCCGCAATCCACCTCCAATATTGTGAGCTATTCATTCACGGTGTAGTAATTTTTAACCTCTCACTCTCACATTCCTTCCTAATTTTGGCACTGCTCACCTGTCATTGTCGTTTCCTCACTTCCCTCATTACCTTACAGCTCATCTTATCGTCACTCATTTGGATACTTACCTAATATACCTCCACAGACACTATTAGCACTTTCCCAGTAATTCATTTACGGACTTTTTAATCGTTGTGCACACTGCATGCACAGTCGTTTCGTACTTATATCTAACTGAATTTACTGGTTACTCCCAGTTGAATTTCTCGACAAAAACTTGGGGGCGGGAGTCATAAGTTGGCATCTCTACGAAATGGGATCGGCATCGAAAAATGGGGCGGGTGACCAAAAGTAGGGCGGGCGACCAAAAGTAGGGCGGGCGTCAAAAAGTAGGGCAGACATAAAAATTCTATTTAGGGCAGAAGCGCTGTCTATCTAGGGCGGGAATCACTGATTTCCCCGCAAAATGCAGATGCAGATATCGTTATCAGTTTAGCGTGGAAGGCGTCAAATCGCCTATCTGTGGGGCGGGAATTCGGAAATTACCTTCTATAGGGCACGGGAATAAATGTACATTTGGACCGCCATTCAAAGTTACCATTTTCCACTCATTTTTGTCTCACTTTTGTTCTCATTTTCATCTCATTTTCCAAAGAGCAAGACAAGAATGAAGGACAAATGCGGCCACAAGCTCATTTTACCCAAATTTCTCCTTTTTGAATTTCCCTTTCAGTGACTATTGCTCTTTACCCCGATATTTTTTCATAAATTTGTAGCATTTCTCTACCTGAAATGACCTATATAACTAACTCCTTGGCATTTTAAACCCCAGAAAACATTTGCAAAATTCTCCTAAAAAGGGGGGGGGGGATTCAAAGTTGTCCATTTTTAAGCTTCTACTACTGATCATTGCATTTAAATCCCTTTTTCTTGCCAGACAGTAATGGCTTGAAAGATATGGCTCAAAATTGACCAGGGGGTGCAGAATAGTATTTCAGATGGACCAGATTACCCAAATGAAAATGAGACAAAAATGAGAAGAAAATGGCAACTTTGAATGACACTAATGTTGTGCAGTCGTGGGATTCTCTCCTGGCCTTCGCAGGGACCGCCGATTTATGCTCATTTTTATCCTATATAGCACGTACTTCACGAATCTAGAACAAATTTGATTAATTGAGCCAATGATCTTGCAGCTGCCGTAGCGAAGCGAGGCTCTGTCTTGTCCTAATTTGTGAGTCCTCTCGAGGACGTAAGCCACTGCCAGGCTGGCCGCAATATGCGATGGCGTGGAAGGGGATGAATAACTGTCGCGTTGGTGCGATACATTTTCCGGGCTACTTGTTGTATTACCGACACTAATTAAACCGATTTCGGCCACCAAATATCGCTTTCTCGGGGCTTGAGACGGAGGATATATTATTGGTCCATTGAGGTCGATCCGTCAGATCGCACGGCAGTCTTCGGAAATAGCAGCCTGGCGATCTTATATGTGCGCGGTGGCAAACCCTCTGCTGTGATTATTGTTGGCATCTGTGCCGCATTGGGAATTCCGCTGTCGGATATATACCTGGTCAGTGGCAGTCCCGTCAAGTACCTTCCCACTATCAGCGATGCAAGTCCCCAGGTCCTTCGACGCCACCTACAAGATTCTTCAGTATACCATCGTAGCGGCAAATGCCCTCAAAGATGTTGCGGTTGCAGCCCAGATTCCCTTTCTCGACACTGTCTGTACGGTGTCTCTGAGTATCATTCCCATGGTTGAGGTCCGACACCCGATCTTGAAATCCCTCTCTTCTCTCAATTGCATTATAGACTACGAAGGTGCAAAAAGACCGATGCCTTCGGATGATGGACGATATTCACCGGCTACTCTACGCTCTGATGAGCCTGTCCATCCACTTGGAGGACATTCGATCTCCAAAGACACTCGAGCAGATTGCACAATGTGTACTGTAAGACTACAGCGTCACTTATGTATCACAGATTCATTGCCTCTTGTTCGCAGCACGCTTCAGAAATTCAAGTTGTGTTTGACAGCGCAGCGGCAGCTGGGTACAATCAAACGCCTTTTCAAACAAAATGAAATCATAGCGCAATTGAATATCTGTGAGGCAGAGTTAAAGGCAACTTGGAAGATTTTCGATGTAAGTTGGTATTTCCGGACCACATCGTGACTGATCTTTGCTTTGGAAGATGGAATATGGAGTGGGACTGGCAAGCAATCTGGTCGAGTTCAGGATGAATACCGAGACGCGGCATCAAGAGCTTCTTGAACTCATTTCATCCGAGAGTGGATCAATTGACAATGCATCTTCGGTGGGTGCGATTTATGACTTTCTCTTGCTGTCCGATATGATTCTATAAGTAGATTGAAAGGGAGTTCCTCGAACGCCAGGTGAGTAAAATTGGCCCTTATTTCATTGCAGCCAATCATTGCGTGGACCCACAGTTCTGGCACCCTTTCTCTCCTCCCAGCGTCCCCGAAAATATTCCATGGGCGGGAGTCTGAGCTCCAGGATCTCATTGATGTACTTCTCTGCGAGCCTACTCGGGCGACCATACTGGGACCCGGTGGGATGGGGAAGACAACTTTAGCCTTGGCTGCACTGCACCATCCTGCCATCATGGAGAAATACCCGATTATGCATTTCATCTCGTGTGAATCGGCTAGCAATTGTACAGACCTGGTGACCACCATTGGTTTATGTCTGGGCCTGCCACTCTCGAGTCAGCTCTCAAAAGCAATTGTGGGGCACTTGGGAGAGTGCGGGCCCTGTCTTGTCATCCTGGATAATTTTGAAACACCGTGGGAGCCGAATGAATCTCGAGGAACAGTGGAAGAATTTTTGTCCTTATTGGCTGATATTCCAACCGTTGCACTGCTAGTGAGTCGTGGAGTTGGATCCAAACTTATTACTCATAAATTCATAGCTCACAATGCGAGGAGCGCAAAGGCCCGGGAAAGTGAAATGGAATCGACCATTCCTCCAACCCCTAGAGCCCCTCTCCCCTTCTGCCTCACGCCAAATATTCGTTGAAGTTGCTGAAGAGCCTGGGAGCGAGGAGGAATCAGCTCTCAATGACCTGCTGGATCTGTCGGGTAGTCTTCCCCTTGCTGTGAGCCTGATAGCGAACATAGCGTCATTCGAAGGATATTCCAGCACCTTGGCTCGGTGGAAGACGGAAAATACCGCACTACTTTCAGCGGGCCACGACAAACGTTCCAACCTCGAGAAATCCATCACCATTTCGCTCAGCAGCCCGCGGATCTCCTCGTCCCCAGATTCGAGAAATCTCATCTCCCTTCTATCTTTACTGCCGGACGGAATCAGGCCTGAGGACATCATCGCAGCAAAGGTCCCAATTCCTCATGTTCATCACTGCCAATCAGTATTGATTGGCACATCCCTGGCGTACATAGATGTCAAGGGCCGCCTCAAAGCACTACCCCCCCGTTCGCGAATACATCAGGCGCATCCATCCACCTCCCCACTCGGTTTCCCGGCCCATGCGGACCTATTTTCGAGATCTGCTTGAGCTCTGGATGGCCAAGCTTGACATCTCCTCTGGTGCCCTTGCCCCGGAGCTCGTTAGCCATCTGGGAAACATTAATCAGCTCATCCTCGAGGCTTTAGTGACGGAAGTTAAATCTAAATGGGTCTCCCTCGGAGAGACCATCATCATAATGGATCATTTCTCTTCGACAATGCTGAAGGGGAACAGTCCACTATATCAAAGGCTTCCCGGTCTGATTCTGGAAACAGCTGATGCTGCGCTGCGTTGGACATATATCGGGAAAAATCTTGGCAATGGATATTATCACCTGATTCAGGACCCTGACGGTGTGATAGAAGAGGGGATCCAGTATTTCAATGTTCAAAGTCACCTCGTCGATGAAGGTGAGGTTTTTTCTCCGTTGGACTAGTCTTGCACTGATCTGTGATTCCCGCAAATCAGCCGTGAATTTCTACAACGCGGTCGCGCGCCATCTCACAACTCGCAGATTCATGAACATCTCCAGGGCTATAGAACTCAACAAACGTGCCTTCGCTTTGGCGGAGCAAGCGGATGATATTAACCTTCAGTTAAAGGTTCTTGAAACTGAACTCGACATGGCATCCCGTTACGAGGATGCAGACTGGCTTATCGAAGTGGTATGCAAAGCTCAAAGCATTGCGCCGGGGTTCATATTGATGGGATCTCGGAAATATGTCTGGCTTGTACAGGAGGCACAGGCACTCCTGTGGATGGGCAATCTATCCCGCGCCCTCGACCTGTCTGCGGAAGCAGAAGAGCTACTCGCATCGGTCGGAATGGAGGGTTCCGAGTGGTATCTAGCAATTCTCGACCTGCGGGCAGAGGTTCACTGGCTCAAAAGTGAATATGTGGAAGCCCGGAAACTTTTGGCCGAGATTTGTAAGGAGACGTCTCCATCATGTTCGCCTAGTTACCACGCTCATGCCCTCTGCTGTGTGGCGGAGCTGGACATTCTCATGGAGGGCGAAATAACCGACATCGTATCCAATTTAAATGGTGCACAAGCTGTTTACATGAGCCGCGGCACTGCAAGAGCCCTATCGTGTTCGTGGGTGGCCGCCCAACTTGAGCTCTATCGTGGAGACACCGAGAGTGCTCGTGTGGCATTTTTGGAGTGTCTCTCGGAGAGTCGAGGGATCAATACGGGCATGACAGGAGATTGCTTGGCAGCCCTGGCCGACCCACTGAACAAGATGTACGGACGGATCGACACGTTCCACTGGGCCGTGGTGTACTTCGCGTACATGCAAAAAGCCAAGAATCCCGTAGGCATGTTAGGGGCTCTTCGGCGCCTTGCAGACGTACACCTACTGATGGATGACGACGAGACCGCTCTTCATCTCTTCCAAACAGCACTAAAAGGAGGCACAACCATGGGCATACATCGGCTCAGAGCGGAGTGTATGGTCGGAATTGGGGATATCATGAGCCGGCGCGGAGACTCCATGCAAGCGAGAGTGATGTGGGAAGCTGCACACCCTCTTTTTCTGAGTTCCTCGCGCCGAAAGGATGCGGCACTGGTCGAGCAGCAACTTCAAAAACTCTCGCACCCACTCCCGGAAATCCAGGACGAAACGACAGAGGTTGTTCTTGCATCCAGCCTGCAAAAGCTAGAAACTCTGTCCGCACCAAACACCACTCCATCGTTGCAAGTCGAAACCGATACGGATTCTGGAACCTCCACCGACGAAAATACGAAACTAGTTGCCTTGTAATCGGGCAGCTGTTGAATTAAGCTGTTGAGAACAGCAATCGGACCTTGATCCTCGAGCGTTCTTCTCCCGCATGTGTTCTACAGCCTTCCCTTTTGAGCCAGATGGTCATCCCTGATTTATATCGCTCATTGTTCGACTTAAATGGTAGATACATGCTACAGCCATTTAGCTCCATTTAGTTTCTTACTTAGTATTTAAGCTGCGTCGAATTCTGTATTCACCTCAGACGTTGTTTCAACGCTGAGGTGAGCTCCCCGTTGTATTTCTTTCTTATTTCTTTTTACTTACGCTGTACTTTTAGTCTGACTTCATTTAGGTGAATATATTTAGACGTTGTTTCAATGCTGAGTCTGACTTCATTTAGTCTCTGTTTTCAACAGCAACTTAGCCGGACGTCAATTTGCATACGTGGTGATACTTAGTATGATCCATACTTAGTCTGTAGTTAACCGCGCGATCATGTAACGGTGGCCGCGTTATTATATAATCGTCGGAGTTTGAATTTGTTGAGAACCACTTAACCCTTCCACAACCTCTATGCATAAACATCTATGCATAAACTTTCAGTGAGAAAGTGTCTTGAAATCTCATTCTAGATGGGCCTGTTCTCTTGAAATAATGATCTTTTTGTTCCACCAAAATTGATATCTCGGCTGTTACTGCGTGCCGGGTCGCCAAATTTCGGCATTGCGCTTCTTTGACCTTCCACTCAACTGTTCGCTGGACAACTTGTTCATATTGTGTCACTTGACATGTGTTTTGAGGTAGAACTCCGGAATACTGGGGTATTTCATTCAAATTGACGGTCATGCGTCATACATCCACCTGTTGAGCACGAATTTTGGTGGCCACCATGCATCATTCGGGCCTCTGTCGAACCTTTAAGCCATCACGCAGGCCTCACAACTGCCTAAAAACTGCGAAAAGACAAAAATTTTCGTGAGAATTTCGAAATTTTGGGGGTGTCACGCGAAAATTCAGCTGCTGTTGAAATGTTGAATTGGATTTTGGGTAACACATCACACCCTCTGTCAATTTGAATGAAATACCTCAGTACATGTTGCTGGGCCCCCGGTAGTACCAGAAAGAATTTGTGATTTGTAATAATGGGGCCACCGATTGTCGGATCAACCTTTGCAACAGGCTATAACAAACCAAGGTACGAGGTTCAATTGTTATAGCATCTGTTTATACAGTTATGGCAAAAAAACTTGTCAACAAACTTGTCCCAGGGTTTTGGGGCTCATTTCATGACCAAATCACTTCATATAAAATCCTGCCATGAGGTTCTAGTGTTTTCACGACCTTTCACATAGTTTCCCCAATACCTCACCTGTCATTGGCCCTGAATAAAATAAATAAGGCCTTTCTGAAAATTGACTTTACAGAACCATCATGTATGCAAAAAGGGTGTATACAGCACAAAAGTAATTGGAAAGGTGAGCATATTGGTACTTTAGTTCATGTAACGTCGGCGGGAAGTCCAAGGTTGATTTTGGACTTGTGATTTCGACATTGTCATGCTCAGGTGGCATTGTTCCCAATCGGGTAAGACCACTGCCATCCCCCCGGCATTCTCAATACCTCTAGCCCCCGCCGCCGCCACCACCGACATCGCCCACAACCGCCCATCACCCGACACCCGCCCAGCGCAGGCCACAACTCATAAATTGAGGAAAGGCAAATATAATGGAATAAAAAAAGAGTAAAAATAAAATGAATAGAACCAATGTATCCTCGACGTTGCAATTGCAAGGTACATTTAGGAGTCCATTGAAGGCGTAAAGATGAAGAAAATATTATTACTGTAATATTCAACATTGGTCCAAAGTCTTTATCTTATCCAAACTGTGTGAACAGTGAGTTCAGCATCCCAAATCCATCAGATATATTATCTGAAACGAATAACAAGTAACGCACTTGTTGTATGTTATCCACAAGCTGTATTGTACATTATCTACAAGTCATCATTATTCTGGCTCACATCTGAATAAGAAAATTCCGAGAGCATGTTTCTCTCAGTGCCGGCCAGGGAATGACGGAGTGAATGCAGAGGAAAGAGTCCGATTCCCCTGGCGGGCAGAGCAAAAAGTACCTCTACAGTATTAGCATTCTGCGAGTTCAGGGGCCGTGTATGTGCACAGCTGCCGATGCGCATAGTATTCCCAGCAACGTCGGGGCCGATTATTATGGCGTGCACTGCACGTTCCGCGATACTTTCATGGCCAGTGTTGCGTCATAGCAGTTAGTGATCAGGGACCATGCCCTCAATCCTCCCTTGCTCATATTCTTCCTTTCATCATATTTCTCGGGCCAGGGATGTTTGAATAAATTGTCATTGAAGGCGGAAAGATAAAAGACACGTTTTCAGGATGAAAGACACGTCAGATTCATGTTTTGGACACGTCACTGTTAACTGTTGACATGGAACATGTAATCAGACATGAAACCGAACAACACCACTATCCTTTAGTCGCAATGTGCCTCAGCATACAAACCTGCTATCCCCACCTAAACCAGGCAATTCACCTGCTGCCAATGCCTGCTTCTTTCTCTGTTTCTGCTACCAAATACACTATCACCACCCCTACGTCCTTCGATGCACCGGCTAGTACTATCTGAACCGAAATAATCCCTGCAGACTCTATAATCGCCTTCAGAACCTCTTAACACCCAACTCAATCCCTTTGCCCCGATATGCACTCATCTATTCACTCTCTTGCTTATAGGCCTCCTCTGGCTACCCGCTCTAGGGACCTAGGGTCTGTTGGCAGCCCTGCAATGCTCTCGCCTCAGCCTCGACTTCTCTCTCATCTTGTTTGCCTTCCATTTCTTTCTCAGTACTCCAGCCACTTCTGTGTCCTCGGTCATTGACACCCCTGCTCAGTCTCTTGACCTCGCGAGCACCCTTCGTCGATGCACCGGTGGGTCTCGTGGGTGATAGTCCTCAAGATGGTGAGGTTGTTGTACCACATCTGGACGACAAACACAATGCCTTTATGGGGAAGATACACCTGATATGGACAGGCTTGGACTTTACGTCGGGCCTGATACAGATAGGCTTGGACTTTGCATCGGGCCCAAACCGCTTGACTTTGTGTCGGCAGCCGCGTTAAGTTGATATGCAAAATATGGCACCCACGGGACATCCCAATTACATTTTTGACCTCCTCCTGGGTCACAGCCGGCTGAGAGCAACCACCTTCGAAATCCCTCCTCCAGAAGGCAATCCGTACCTGACACAAAACATCTATATCTTCATCGGTTCTTGACTGAATCACTTCAAAATACCTAAATCACCTCTAGGATGTCTGCGAGAGGATGGTCAGGTGTTTGGGGTCATCCATTGCTGAACGTGTGCATGCTGACTATGTTGACCCCGATGTCCACATTTCTCCTCCCCACCCCGCCATGCACTGCAGCAGCATAGTGTTGAAACGGTGCGCTTTACTATAAGCTGGAAATGCAACTATTGTTGGATGCTAACAAACACCACAACTAACAACCACACAACCAACTACTATCACTCCCAAAGAACAAGCACGCTCCCTTGGTGAGTTTGGGTCCGAGTCGTAGTATGCGACCACTGGTTTTGAAACCCAAAGTGATAACAAATCTTCACTAATCTGACTGACAACAATGCCCACAGCACTTCAACTATGCAGGATTTGTACGGAACAATGCCCCGCGGCCTCGATGAACGAGTAATATATGTGGTTTTGGGTGGATACAAGACGAGAGGAAGACTAATAGATAGTTTCGTCTACGTCAGGGCAGAGTTTGTAAGGTTTCAACAGCAAATCCTCTAATTGAGGTCACAGATCCTGCTTCCAATCACTCTCACAACAAGCAATTCTTGTTGTAGACCTTGGCTTAACCTGCCACAGGTACCTTTTGCTCTACTTCAAGGCTTAAGCACCTTGCTGGCAACCAAACTGATCTTCCTGTTGGTTACCGAGGGCAATCTCAACTGCGGATGCAACTAGCGAAGCAGATGCGAAGCAACAAGCCCACTCAGGTAGGTAAACCTCTCTTTTGTACGTGAAGACTGCCTGCAGGGTCGACAACGTGAAGCTTAACTTCTTAACTTGAACTGAACTAGAGCCAACAATGTAACAGATGGGATTAGTTCGCTATCAAACTCTGGTTGATGGCGCATCAACTTTGGTTGGAAAACCTTGTCGCGCCGACACAAGGTCGTCACGACACACATGGACTTCCCTTTGTTACTTATGCTATGTATGAGTTTCCCTTTATGTTCTATATGCAGATAAGTAGTATTAGTTAGGTATTTAAGCAGTATGGTTTAGTTAGTTAGTTAGCTTCTCTTGAATTGAGACCCTTACTACGCATTTGGATCAGCAAGACTCTTTTCAACAGCTCAAGTGTTCTGCTTTGAGTTCCCGTTGCCGCAGAAGTGCTCGGGAACCTCAGCGGCGTCACAAACAACCAAACTTCGATTTATAGACACACTACAAACAGAGGTAGATACTACTCTCTGCGAGTTGGCCTGAGAACAACCGCAACAATGTCTGCTGTGGTGTACTGGCGTTCCATGGGGTCCTTGATGCCCTATTTATACTACTGGAATATAGATTTACATGTGAAAAACAGAGAGTGAAAACAAAAGAAAACAAAAGATGTCCATGTGTATCTGATGCATCATCACAGGCCAAGAGAAACCCTTCACATGGTTCTCACATCCTGATTTGGGTATATGATAGGTGCCGTAGGCTGCCATCTGTAACCACAGGCCTGGAACCTCCAGTGTTGCAGCTTAAGGGGTTATTAAGGGTGGGGATTTTTTCTTAAGGCTTAGACCCCTTAATAAGGGGTTAATAAGACCAGGGGCTTAAATATGTCTTAATAAAAAATTCCCTAAAAAGGAAAGTGTACTACAGACGGTCGCCCCAGTGAATTACTCCTCATACTCATCTCCAGACCCAGACAGAGCGCCGTCATCTGGTGCCTCATCACTTTCCTCTGCAGCAAGAAGCTCCATCAGGAGTGTTTCCCGAGTAAATTGCTCGCGGCGTGGCTTTTCGACGGGCTTGTTGATGTTCCCGCCAAATAGTAGTGCCAGAGAGCACAGGAAAAAGCCGGCCGCCTTCTGTGAACGACCCGAGGCAGGCACCAGATTCTCGTCATCCGAGTCTTCCTCAATCCCTACATCTTCCCTTTCCCGAGCAGCCGTGATCCACTTGTGAACTTCGACACGCCATGCTGCGGCCGACTTGACTAATCTTGAAAGGTCGGAACCGTTTCCGTCGTCGTCCTCTTCCTCGGCCTCGAGGGTATCAGCATACCGAGGAACACTGAGGAGCCCCGAAACCTTGGTTAGGTCGTGGACTTCTTGGTTGGCTCACGCATGAGCCAGTCCTATTTCAATATTTTCTGTGCGGATATTTGCTCCAACCTGTCGCAATCATAAGCCATATTCATGCCAAGTCTCTGACAAAATACCTTTGACATCTTCTCCAATTTATCAGTCTTGAGGCGATTGCGGAGGCGAGTCTTTTTGATCTTCAAGTCAGAGAAACTATGTTCATTGGAAGCCTGGTTGGCAATGAGGTCAAGTAAAAGCGTTGCGAAATTGGCGAGATGGGACACTGATCCAAATGTCCTCATTTGGGCCCACATCAATTTTGGGTCGTCCGGCTGCCAGTCAATTTATTATGAGTCTTGAACTATAATAAAAAATGTACATGTTGTGCTTTGAACTTCTCCTTATTCTGGCGCCATGACACAAAATCTCCAGTTCCCTGGAGATAGTGCATGAAGGCCAGAGAGACTGCATGCTCGGTTTCAGCGTCTTCTTCTGCAGTACAGGAGGGCTCGAACGGCCAGGAACGAATACGTCCGAAAGAGCTGTCCAATGATCTTGTCAGATCTGCATCTCGCAAAATAATCAATGGTCGTACTGCCATAAATTCTGTATTTAGTGTGAACACATTCACTCCTGCCTTGTCACCGAAGCGATCCAGGCACTCGTACGGGTTGAGAACAAGACACATAATGAACAAAGGCTGATCCAATGCCGCCCAACGCTTCTCGATCTGCACTGTCATGTCTCAAGCAACGGCACGATTCGGGTGGCTGGAAAAAATGGCGGTATACGCCGGCAAAGGTGAGAAGAACTTGATCTAGACGTGTCGTATTGGCTTGATTGATGTTGGTCGCATAACATATAGGCTTGATATCATCGACGACGGCCTGGAGGGAAGTCCAAAATTCGTTACTCTCCAAGATGTCGCAATGTTTATTGGCCGTCGCCGTGATCTTTGCGATAGCCTTTCTGTTCTTTTCGGCTCCAATTTGCGCTTGTATGATTTCGTTGCGCTGGAGATAAACTGTGTGTCAGATTGGGACCTTCAGGGAGATGAGGCGCTGAAAGGCGATGTAATGGGTAGTCCAGCGGGTCATATTTGCAACGAGATAGATGAGGACGGTGAAATTCTTAGCAAACTGCGCATCATCAAATATTTTGCGGACTCGATCATGTCCGACAATCCATTGAATTGCCTCAGTTGCCTGCTCGGAGACGTCTGAGGCTGATTCATTGACAGCGAAATAATCGCCAAGCATGAGCTGACCCTTGAAGCATAAGGGCATGGGCTCAGCTCTCTTCCAAGTCATATGGGTTTGATGGGCATACCTGATGTGCGCAGCATGGGACTATAAGCAACCACGGTTGCTTTATACCGAGATTTTTGCGTCCGCGCTGACTCCCACCATCATTATCACAGCAAAATAGGACAATGATACAGCTGTATTTGTGCTCGGTTTTGTCGATCATTTCTTCAAAAGCAGCGCACATAGCCTCACTGTCTTTTTTGTGTCCATTCGACTGAATCAGGTCAACGAGATACGACTTTGCAGTAGTTATTTGGAGAAGTAATACTATATAAAGTGGAAATGACTTACCTTTCCACCAGTTGAGACATTGACCCCAGTGATTGGATTACGAGAATCATCCTTCCAGCCGTCGGTACTATGATTAAACATTAGTCTTGAGACGGGAATATCGTGGATAGGACTCATGATAGTGCAGTATATTTTTTATGCAAGGCTGTACACAGCTTTGCTTCCACCTGGGCGTGGGCAGAATCCAGCAATGTCCCCGAAATGACGTCTCTCACGGGAATAACCTCACAGGCTGTAGAACAAAACATGATGAAGAGTTTGATAACCTCGACATCCTCTGTCCACAAAAAAGGGAGATTAGCTGAGACCGTGGCCCGCAGAAATTGCGCCTGAATGCGGTCCATCTCCAAAGGACCAAAGGGAATATTTGCGCCCCGGTAAACCCTCAGTACCGGCTGTTTCATGGCCTTGTCAACGTCACAAAAGATTTTCTTTCGCTTTTTGAGGCGCGGCTCATCCTCCTCCGAGTCACTCTCAGCCGAAACACTCTTCCCCTTTCTTATCCCCCTTGCAGCTTGCTTTGATTGGTCCAAAGCATACAGACAAGGCTCTTTCCCACTGATCAGATGAGCCACCATCGCAGACTTCTCTCCAAGGACATGCCCAGCAGCCGCATGAACTGACAGAGTAGGATCAATGGAGTCATCTGTGAGCTGAGTAAGAAGATGCACCTTGAACAAATGCTGGCACCCCAAAATCCAGCTTGAGTAGCCTCCCTTTCAAGGCAGCATCTGTATCATTTGGTGGGTCCTGTATTCTGACTGCTCAACAAGAGTTCCGGAGACAGCCTAGACAGTGAGCCTGGGAATGGGCGGTGTTTTGCTTCTTCCCTTCGAAAAAGAAATCCCAGATGGGGCCTTTGGCTGCGGGCATCGGCGGCAATGGGACAGCAATGAGAAATAAAAAAAGAAGGTGCGGGCCACAGAAGAGTTAGACTGATAAAGTGCAAGAGTCTAGAACACAGGTACTCAGTCTTTGCGCACCGGGGTGGAATAAAGTCTGAAGAGAGACGACTCGAAAGTACAGTATATAAGGAAAAACAAGTGCCTCAATGTAACTAAAAGGATAATACGAGTACCTGAGTATTACCAGAAGGGAAAAAGATAAATTTTATGAATTCACCGTTGGTTCACTTCTGCTTTCCCTGCAGGAACCACAACACTGCAGAGTGGCGGGAAAGGTACCCGTTTGAGTAATGATGCTGTAGGTTGCCGGCTGCCAACAGCCACATCATTCATCACGTGGTTATCTTGTCTTAAGGCTTAGTTACCCCTTAGAATCCTGGGCGGTTTGGCTAGGGCTTAATATTAAGGGGTTATTAAGGCATACCCTTAATTAAGCCTTAGCCCTTAACTGCAACACTGGTTTTGGCTTCCCCCTGATCTGCAAAGCATCATTCCGCTGTCTCTGCAAGTGAATTGAGTGGTGAGTACAATTAATGTGTCCTTGAGATGCAAGATGAGTGCTCACTGGCCTTGAAACCAGTCACATAGCATCCAATTTCTATTCAGGAAGAGTTGAATATGAAATCCTGCTTTTCCATGCGATCTCCCACCCTGAATACTGCCAAAATTAAGCCCAAAATGGTGCTAAAAAGGCGGATTATCCGTACTCGCAATGACCCGTGAAACCGCGGGTCAGGTAGCGGGTTCCTCTGGGTCTGCGAGCCCAACGACCCGTGACCCGTACCCTGGCGGCCCGACCCGGAAACCCGCCGGGTTGACCCGAACCCGTGGCCAACCCTAGCTACAGCAGAGGTTATTATAGAAAATAACACTTGTAGTGCACTTTGTGGCAGATCCCACTAACTGCCTCAGAGCACATCAGCAACACAATTTGCAAGGAGCTTTCATTTGGCAGCAGACTTAAAGCCAACTCTGAACTGAAACTTGGACGTGAAGTGACTGACTGTATGACTGTATCACTCTGATGCACTCAGCTGAGGAGTTAAGACTGCAGATATATACTCACAATAAAAATCAATGGTGCCCAATTCTCACTTGGTCAACATGTCAACCAGCTCGCATTGGGCTTGGGAACCCCGGCTGTGTCGGGGTTGTTGAGGTTCATTGCATGAGCAGAAATAAACAATGTCATGGTAGAATAAGTAGACCATGCTGTCACAACCATGTCAATTCACGGCCGTGCCCCCTGCGCAAAAGCAAGGACATACAAACAGGGTAACTTACGTGATAAATCAGTCAGCACTCAGAAAAGGCAAAAGAAACCAAAAAAAAAAAAAGAATGCCACTTGTGAGGATCAAAGAAATATTGGAAATATAGGAGATTTTGGATTTAAAACAGAATTTGGCAGGCACCCTGTTTCACTATAACATGTGTAGCGTGCTCTGTAGCAGAGCCCACTAACTCCTGGCTTATCCATGGAAATAAATTCAAATACTTTGAATAGCCTGCAAAATTGATTTAATCAAGCTTGACAGAACAGACATGAAAATTTTCATCCCACCTTTTTGGCTGAGAAACACTGAGCCAAGCAGAATTGTGGTCAAATCCAACCTCTTGCAGATCCAAGCCCACGCCAATCCATCAGCAGAGCATCAGCAAAGCAAAAAACAAAACTGATCAAAACTAAAACTCTGTGTTGGATATCTTACACAGGATGTGCCACATGCAAGGTCTGAAACCCAGGTAGATATTGAAGCCAGTCTAGACTGAGGCATACTTGCATTGTGCCAATGCTGGGTGGTAAGTAGGTACAACCTGTGCCACACGGACATGACACGGGATTCAGTCGCATCAACAGGCCATGTCTTTGTGCTGCTCTATGGCCATAACGGCTACATAGGGCGTTACAGCCACTGTGCCATCCTCAGGAGTCCCTGTTACCATTCGAGGCATAATAGGACAGCCATGTGGAAACATGGTTGTGGGACTGTGTTGGGTATGGCCGTGGCCTTATGCAGCATGATAGCCAGCCCTAGGAGAGGAATAGTGCTCAATAAACAAGACACACTCTGGTTCTGAAGCAACTGGAAATTACCTTGTCTAAACCATTTTAAATGGTTTCACAACATTTTTTAATTGTTTCTATTTGTTGTGCCTACATCCATACACGAAAAACAAAAGGTTGGAGTCTTACAGTGTTGTTTGCTTGTGTAGCAGTTCCATGAGGTTGCTGATCAGCAAATGACTTGGCATGTTCTGCTGTTGCTTTCCAAGCCTCAAGTCAAGTTTTCATCCTCATTGAATTCAAGGGATTAGTCTTTGTAAGTATTCACAGTCAAAGTCAAAGTCAATGGCACCAGACACTAATGGTATCAAAATCAAAAGCCAACCAAAGTCTAGCCTAGGGACACCATATATGGATATGGTCCATATTTTTACAGCTAATATGGCTACATGGCCGGGTGAATATGGTCTGGGTTGACAGAGTTTACAGCTCAAAATGGTACAGTACCCATCTGCGTACAGTAATACCGCCATATTTATGGTGTAGGCCAGGTGTCAATATTCTTTGGCTACCATAAGGTATAAAATAAATGAAACAATGCTATATATTCACCTCTAATGAGGTCTAGAACAGCATTTAAGCAGAGGCAGATCTGCACTTTGACTCGCCTGGGCTTACAGACTGTCTCAGCCTACAGATTCACATGTCAAATGCCAATGACATCACGTGTGGGGTTGCGGCAAACACAGCAGGACATGGATACAAAAGAGATCTTTGTTAACAGAGAAATATCAGCCAAATGTCGGCATTGGCATTTGGAATGGTACAACATTTGTGCCAGAAATCAACACACAGCCGAGACCAAATTCTATTGCAGTATGTACGGCCATACTTGCTAGATAGAGATGGCAGATACAGGTATCAACTGTATCTGTTGCGTGTCTGTATGAGTCTCCCTTGGACCTTTGGCGGTGACCATTTGCCATGCCACACGGACAAAAGCAGTCACGGGGATGGGGCAAGGAGGCTCGGCTTTTATCCACACCACAGTGATGCAGCTGCAATGAGAAAGATGGAACAATTTTGTGGTGCAGTGAGAGAAATGGCCGTAGCGCAGTGAGAAATCTGCTGTGAGTATGGTCAGCAGAGGAATCACAATTGAATGCCAGGGGAATAGACTTTGTACACAGATGGGGCAATAGCACAGGACCTGCAGTATGCGAGCACATCAGACATTTGACAGATATCTTATGAGCTTGTACAAGCCGAAAAAAGCCTGAAAAAGGTCTAAAAAGGTCCAGAAAGCCGGGAAGGCCACAAGCTTGCAACCTATGTCTGAAATTTCACCAGCTCGGGATTTTGTTGCAAATAATTGGCCTTCAAGGTACTGAATGTGCCTCAATGGGCTGTAGGAGATGTTGGCTGGTGAGAGGATGGTGTCTTAGATTTCTTGAGGGTTATTCCACAATTTTTGAGGTGGGTAAAATCCCGATTTTTGGCCTAGTTTGAGTTTGTGAGCTTGTTGCCAAGCTGACATGCTCAAAAAGCCGCCAAGGAAACTGTCAAAACACTGATGCAGAGTAAAAAACAATGGGGTAATTGCACTTTCGAACAAATAAATTATGAAGAGCCACAATGAATTAATTGCGCAAGCAGGGTGGCAGGAGACAGAGCCAAGAGCAGTTGTGCTATATGGAACTTCGCAACTTTTTGCCATTGGGTTTCTTTTTTAGGATGCACCATATTGGGAAGCCATCGCCGGCAGGCCATTCAACGCTGGAGGAATATAGGCATTTAATAAGTTCTGTCACACTAGCAAGTGTTTCTTGAGTCACTGGGCACAGAGCAGGTGGCAAACTTAATAGGTGGCAAGCAAAAATGGTTGTAAATTTCAAATGAGTCCTGAATACATTTAAATCCACTATCTAGTGCGGTAATACGAACCTCTGGAGACAGGTAAATGGCCATTATTGCGGTAGTAAGACGTCGTTTGGGGGATATAGGGAGGGTACATTGTGTTATGAATTGCAATACTTTTTAGGAGGACCTCCATTGGGGACTCGATTGCCTCTTGCAGGCTGACCACAGAAGGGGGCGGGCTCGGAGGTGTGGTATCATGATCTACAGGTAGTAAGCCATCAGCTAGGCCCTTGAAACTGCCGTCGAAATCGTTGGCCTGGAAGGATGGTGCGATGTTGTCAAGGGTGTCGTCAAGGGAAGCGCTTATTTCTGACGATGCAGTGGCAGAGGGTGCCGCTGTTCTCGGTTTTTTCACAGTATGTGCATTGGGGCGCGCTAATTTCCCGCTCGACTGTCTGCCAGCATACCCATCTGTGATCTTCCGCTTTTTGCCACCTTTTCTCCTAGGACCCATGACTTGCTCAGTCTCGTTCTGTGTGCCTTGATTCAATGTGACATTTTTGACGGTTGGGGGAAGCATTTCAGCTCCATTTGTAACGTCTGTCAAGGCGCCATTGAGAGCACGTAACAACATCGTCAGTGGCTGGGAAAGGGTGGCTTTGGTGTGCTGTATGAACTGTAGCTTGTTGACAATGTAATGAAGTAACATGACATCCTCTTGATTTACTGCCAGAACAGGCTGAGAACTACTGCGTGTGGGGGCTGTCGGAGCAAGTGACTGCCCCACTGAGGCGATGATATCCTCCTCCCAGGGGTTGTGAAGTAACTGGGAGTGAATGCGGCACCATGAGATCAGGGAAATGATCTTTGACAGCGCATATGTGCTTGCAAGAAGATATTTTGGGGAAGGAGGGGCACCCGCATGTGTAAGTCTCGAGATCGATGGTGTAGCACTGTCCAGGGGTTGACTGAGATTTTACGGTGAAGCAGCGGTGGAGTGGGCTGGGGGCACTCTGATGTCGCTGGGAGGCCACGTGAGGCGATCCGGCCAATGCAAATGGATATGGCCTAAGCTAAGGACACACACTGACTAATCTACACCCCAAACACACCCAAACTACGTGCTGTGCCACTGTGGTGTAGGCTGTGCCCACCACCACAGTGGCCAGGCTCAATTTCTTCTATCATGTCACGAGTGATGCTTTCGGCTTTCTTGTGAACGGTGTTTCATTGCTGGAGCGCAAGATCAGGCCCTTGAAATCCAAATTGCTGGGTGTGATGATTAGCGATGTAGTTTGGAAGGGCGACGTTGATGAGCGTATGGATAAGTTGATCAATGTGTCGGTTGTGCTTTCTGTCCAGATGAATGCTCTTGAGAATGTGATGCCACCTGAAGGAAAGACTCAGCAAGGGCAAGATAAATGTGAAAGAAACACATACGCTTCAACAAGCATATTAGTATCACACAGTTCAAAGATGGATTGATCCTTGCGGTAAATGGCAGACCACAACTGCCTGGTCTCTGCACCCAGATAATTCTTCTCATGCTATCTGGGGCCAGAGCTTTGATTTGCTCCCAGGAACTCCAGAACTCGTCTTCATCGGTAATGCAAATCCAGCCTTTGAGTTTTTCCCACAGTTCCAGATAATGGGTGACAACAAAGTGTTGCTGCCACGCATGGAGGACATGCCACCAGCAAAGAAGAATGTGGGACTCCCAATAGCAGTATCGCAGTCTTCCTAACTGCCCCGAGTCGTTGTCAGACATGAATTTGTGAGGTAAAACATCCGGATTTAATGTGTGGACATTCATCAAGAAGTAGTCAATTGTATCAGCTTGTCCGTTTGACGCAATAAGCCATGCTCTCAGAATACCATGGCCGTAGTGATCGCAGACAATGATGGTGAATAGCAGGACACCACAATAGTAGGTGGTGCTATGGGTGGTGTCCACACCCACAAAATCCCGGCCCCATGTAGAGAATACCATGAGTAGCAGATGTCGCGAATATTCGTGAGTATCCACTTGCAAATAGTGAATATTTATATTCGCGAGTGGCTGTGGCTGTGCTATTTGCACGAATGTGAATATCAGTTTTCAGGAAAGTTGATATTCACAAATATTCGCAGCTGTAATACACAGCCAAAGTTTCAATCAAGCATGGTAAATTTGGGTCTGGTTAACACATCTCCTCTCTGGAACCAGAACATACTTCATTTACACCAACTAGATCTGTAATTCATATGCAAATCAACCACTTTAGAGACATCTTCACTTTGACAACTGCTTGACAGGTTGAACACAGCAAGTGTGATGGTTAATCAAATGGTTGAACATGCAAGACAAGGGCTTGTATGAGTCCTTGACAATGTTTAAACTCACCAGATAGCATAAAAGTGCTCTCAGCAACTCATTGGTGGCTGCTAAACCCCTAAATTCTCAATGTATTTGCTGAGTATTGCTGACTAAGCAACGAATATTTGCCATCAATATTTATACAAATGTGAATATCAGTTTTGAGATTTTGGTGAATATTCATATTCGTGAATATATATTTGTGGTATTCTCTAGCCCCATGCACGAAAACATTGCCGTTGGTATGTGTAACGGATAAGGTTCGCCTTGTTCCAACTTATTTAAACTCCGCTAAAAGCGCATCAAATCGACTCAGTTGTGCCTCACAACTGAGCGCCCATGTTCACTCGCCTTTGCAACCTTATTATGTAGATAGGATTCCCTTTATGTACCTTATTCTCTTTTAGTTACAAGGACTCGTAGAATTAGTATATATACAGTTTCATTTGTATCTAGTAGACAGCTTTTTCTGAACTCGAGACTCTTACCACGCATTTCCAGCTACTTAAGACTCTCACACGAAAACTCTAGTGTGTCGCTATCTTTTCTCTTGCTGCTAATTGCACTCTAGAACCCGCGACTTCACATTTTTTTGCGTTTAAATTTCTCTCGACTTCAACGCACTCGGCTTGATCACCCGAGTACGTCGTAACCTATCCATTTTTTGCTAATAAATTTTTTTTTAGATGCCGACAAAGGAAGTACGTACGAAACGGACTGGCTCCTCCCGCAATACACGCTCGCTTGCGGGGGAGGCGGCGGCCGTTGGGGAGTCCTTCGACACGGTTGTCGAGGACACCAACACCGGCAATGGCACCTCGGATCTTGACCTCGCTGTCAAGTGGGGGTTGCCGTTGGACTTGGTTGGGGCTTCGGAGGGCAGACGGGTGACGCGGAGTACGCAGGTCACCGTGCCACAGCGCCAGGAGGCGGCAGGTCAGTCAGATTTTGCTTCCTCGGTCGCCTATCCCCACCTTGATGTCGCGGGATCTTCGGAGACTGCAGACTCGGCGGAGGCCCAGCGCCTCGATGTCGCGAGCCCACATAGGCTCGTGGACTCGGCCAGGGAAGGCCTTGATGTCGCGAAACCATTGGCATTCGCAGACTCGGCTATGGGAAAGAGCCTGGATGTCGCGACTACCGCAGACTCGGCTACGCAACCTACTACAGTCGGCATAATGGCTACGGTAGGTGAGTTGCTGCCTGGCACGTTGCCAGCAGTTGACAAAAATGCGCTCACGGTGGTGTCCCCGCTCCGTGTCCGACGCTCGGACCTCGAGGAACACTTAGAATTTTTTCATGCTCCTCGTGTTCACGACGTTGAGGTAGATGAGCACCGAGTTGAGGACACTACGGGTACTATATCTTCTCCCAGCGACTGGACTGTTGTTGGGGGGATTGTACAATGCAAAGCGGAGGCCGGGAAAATTCCGGATGTTCTGTTGTATAAATTACCCGTGGAACAAAAAATATTTTCCTACCTGGTTTGATTTGAGCGAGGACGAGGATACGCTCGGGCCGCTACCCGAGTGGGCAAGGATCCGATCGTCTGTCGCACCAGTACTGCCAGAATTCCCTCTCACAGGGTCAAACATGCTCGATGAAATAATGAGTGAGTTAAGTGAGAGCGAAGGGAACAGTGAGTCGTCAGATGTACCGGACAACTCGGACGACGAGTCCAATTTACAGGCGACAATATTGGCGTCCTTGAAGAGCTCAATAGCTTCACGCGCAGACGTGGGAAAGAGGGCGGGTTCGCCTAAGATTAACGTGGGGGCGCTCATTGTTGAAGTTCACAGTGATCAGGAGGGGATACCAACCTCGCAGCCAGGAAACCACGGGCAGAATGCCGAGGCTTCAACATCCAAAGGCAAAGGTGTTGACGGCAGTGAGAAGGGTCCTAAATATCAGGCTTTTCATCACAGTAATCGGCAGCCGGAGGGTAAAAATACTTCTGGGAAGACAGAGCCGTTCAGGACCGGGTCCAATGGCAATGGAGATGGGGCTGGCACGCATCACAAGTCTAAGAGGTCGCAAAAGCTGAAGGAACATCACCTGAAGCCGGCGCACTTCAAGCGTGATCAGTCGGAGATACCTAGCGGTGGGTGGTTTCGTGCCGCCACGGTGGAGCCACAAGGCCCGCCGAGCCCGCCGTCATCTTCGTCTTCATCTAGTAGTGATAGTGAGAGCGACTCGGAATCATCATCGGATGAGTCTTCTTCCAATGAATCTTCCTCTTCCTCATCGAGCTCTGGTTCGAGTTTGACACGTTCTGCCAAACGTCGCAAACGGACGCCTGCGGATAAAGTTAAAGCGAGTCAAAAGGACCATAGGAAAATGAAAAAGGTTCTAGGCTCTATCAAAATTAACACTCCCAAGGTGTATGATGGGAAGGCGGACCTGGATGAGTTCGATCACTGGACGTACGAGGTCGACAATTGGGCAGACCTACATGGAATCAGTGATAGAATGCTCGTAAAGTTAATGGTCAACTTCCTGAGCGGCAAAGCAAGCCGTTTCTTCATGAAACATGTCGCCTTACGACGAAAAGAATGGACAACTAAGTCAGTATATGAGGGGCTATTCAACTATTGTTTCCCACCTGATTTTAAGTTACAACTACGCGAGCGTCTGATGAATGCAACGCAGCGCAACAATAAAGTCCGTGATTTCCTGCGTGACCTTGAATCCTTGTCGTTTAGGTTCCCTGACATTACAGAGCGTCAGTTGAAGCAGATTTTCTGGGGAGGAATCCATCAGTATCTGCGCTTGTATTTAATTGGAAAGGGACTTGATCCGGAACGAACTTCACTGAAGAAACTCGCTCGGTATGCAACTCGTGAAGAGAACGTCCAGGATGCCTATAAAAGAGAGCAGAAACAGGCCCAGCATAATGGCCAGTGGCGGGGAGGATCCCAGACTACATACCAAGGTCCAAGGAATGACAATACAGCCACTGATTCTGGTCAGTCCAAGGAGCAGGCGAAGGGCGGGAATAAAAACGGCAGCGGCAAGTCTAAAAATTTCGCCAAGGGAGGCGCCAGCTCTGGTCCTAAGAGGGATAAGTATAAGGACAGCATTAGCAAAGAGGAACGCGATCGGCTCAGAGCTGAGGGCAGATGCTTTACCTGTAAAGAGACGGGCCACGAGAGTCGGAACTGTCCCGAGCGCCACAAAGCGAAAGGGCCAACACTGAAAGCCGGTTCAGTTAAATTTTCAGAAGTTGAGAATCGGGGAACGGCTGCACGGGAAGCAAACCTACGTGTAGGCGCTGTATCTCTTGCTATGGATGAGCCTGCAACGGAGGGCGTGACTTTTCGCGACAATTCTGAAGCCGAAACGTACCTCATTGCGCTTTTCCAGAGCTATTACCAGTCAAACGAGCCAGGAAGGTTCACTACACTTGACTATGGTGACAGTATTGAACTTACAGACTGGCATAGAGTAGGAACTCCATACCTCGTGCGACTCGCAGACCTTGCGAATGAGGAATATGGCGTACCTGAAATAATAGGCGCGGGTGACTTGCATTGTTCCGAGTCCCGTAAAAGCAGCGGTGCGTTCCCTAGCATGGGTGAACCGGATGAGGAGTACCCTGCCGTTGATTGGTTGCGAATTCGATTCGCTTTTGCTATGGACCACCTTCCATGGGCCAATATCACACCAGATGCCCGGGTCGAAGTTAAACCACATGAGATAGGCTATAAAATCGGCATATTGGACACGGATGTTGAATTTATCGTGACTCACGGGGATATTAAGAAGACAACCTTTGATCCTAATATGATATTAGAAGACGAATGGGATTGCTTCATAATGGAACATAAATACCATAGGGAATGGCAGCCCAACGACCTCATTATTGGTGTGTGCGCGGCAACCCCAGTAAAACAGCGCGGGCCACCAAATCGGCGTCGGGTGGGCAAGCAACAGCCTAGCTACGAAAATCAAGTTGAGGCCATTGAAAGAAATGCTCTGGTACCTCGGGATTTTAAAAGGCGCCTTCCAAAACCAATTATCATCCAAGTGATGATAAATGGTCAGCCTGCGAAGGCACTGCTTGACACAGGCTCCATGGCAGATTTCATATCTACAAAGCTTGTCGATCAACTGGCATTGCGAAAGGACATACTCGCAAAGCCAGTCACAGTTCAACTTGCTGTTCACGGCTCACGATCCAAGATAAACGCCTCGACAACGGTTAATCTGAAGTATCAAGATATAAACTGGGATAGGCGTATGGATATTGCGAACCTGGATGCTTATGATGTCATCCTAGGCACTCCATTTATTTTCCAACATAAAATCGTGCTTGGAATGAATCCTGTCCGGATCACGGTCGGCTCGACTGAACCTGTAGAGATGCGCGGACCTGAGGTATCGACAATTCAATCAGCAGCGGCAGACTTGTTTGAAACGGATCTGGATGACATACGGCAGATGCTAAAGACTGAAGCACTGGATTTGTGCCCGGATACCGAGCAAACTGAACTCCCACCTTTTCGGGCTGTAAATCATACAATTCCCTTGAAGGACGAGTCGCGCGTGTATCGATGGAGGCCGTCTAAATGCCCTGAAGCTCTCAAGTCCATTTGGCGTGAGAAAAAAACAGACTTACCAAAAGTCGGGGCGGTGGCGGCCTGCCACGGGTAGTAATGCATCACCGATGTTGATTCTTCCGAAGCCTATGAAAGCGGATGGGATCGTAAGAATTCAGACAGTCGTGGACAAGCGGGAACAAAATGATAATACCATCAAAATTGCAGCCCCACTTCCCGATATCCATGCAATCCTTCGGAATGTTGCACGACACCCGTATCGTACCTTGGTGGATGGAAAGGATTTCTATGAACAGATTAGAGTCGTTCCAGAGCACGTATCACGTACTTTGTTTAACACACCAGATGGTACAATGGAAAGCTTGGTATTACAGCAAGGAGACTGTAACGGACCTGCCACTTGTCAGGCATTAATGAACAACATCTTCGCACCATACATCGGGGTATTCCTGGATGTTTACCTGGATGATATAATTATCTATTCAGATTCGGTGGAAGATCACATTAAGCATATCAGAACCGTGTTCGATGTGTTGCGGCGTGAAAGACTTTACCTAAGCGCAGATAAGATGCAGTTCTTCGCGAGGGAATTGAAAATTTTGGGCCACGTAATCGATGAGCACGGAATTTTGATGGATCCGCATAAAGTCGACACTGTAGTCAACTGGAAGACGCCTACAAATAAAGACTTACTGAGCAGTTTTGTTGGTGCAGTCGGGTATTTGGCCGATGATTGTCCCAGCATTCGCATACCTATGGGGATATTAACTCCGCTTAACGGAGAGAAAAAGGTATGGAAATGGGGTCATACCGAGCAGCGCGCTTTCGAACAGACCAAGCAGATAGTGCAGGACTGGCGAGATCATCATCGCGTCTCAATTGATTATTCAAAAGGCGCACCGGCGATAAATCTTGTGACAGATGCATGCTGTACCGGCAGTAGTGGCTATGTAAGTCAGGGTGACGATCTAAACACTGCAAAAATTGTTGCCTTCTGGTCGGGGAAGTTCAATTCAGCGCAACAAAACTATCCTGTACACGAGCAGGAACTACTTGCCATAGTGGAGTCCCTGAAACGGTTTAGAGGTCTTCTGCATGGAACAAAGTTCCGTATATGCACGGATCACAAAGCACTGGAGCACTTTATGAGTCAGAAGCACTTGTCTCCACGGCAGCACCGTTGGCTTGACATTTTGAACGAGTTTGACTTCAAGATTCACTATATTCCTGGGGAAACCAATATTTTGGCGGATGCATTGTCCAGAATATACAGTGATGAGCCTGTTGGGATAGTCCGAGCACCCAGCGAATATGTACAGGATGACGTAGAACCAGACTCTCGATCAGGAAGTGTCAAATCAGCAGATGAGGTCGAACTGACCGCGCCGGTGTATACCGGGGCAGCATGTTCTGGAGGGCGTGCCACGTCGCTCAGGTCGGTTAGCCAAGCTTTCGGCTGAGAAGCGCACATATGGTAGGCCAAAACGCCGAGAAACGCGCAAGGAACCGGATGAGACCGTTGAGGAACAAGACCAGCATAGCGTAGCGGAACATGATCCGGCTGATCACGTCAATCCTCTATTGGTTCCGGACTCAGAGACAGCTCCCGGAACACAAGAGAAGCCAAAAGCAGTGCAGACAGATCTGAGGATCGTGTCAACGGCTAGCGAGCTTGGTCTTCCCCTCCCGGATGGTTTAAAATATCACTATCATGAAGATCCCTTCTTCAAGGAGATTCTGAAGGCGCCAAATGAATACAAGGATTTCCAGGAACGTGATGGCCTTGTTTTCAAATGCCGTGAAGGAATTGAGGCCCTGTGCATACCAGATATCAAAATTGGTGAGCGAAGCGTACGCGAAATAATTATCAAACACGCACATTCCCTATTGGCTCACCTTGGGTCAAAGAAGACTTTGAATTTCCTGCGGGAAGAAGTATGGTGGAAAAGTATGGTCGACGATGTCGATGTGTATTGCAAGTCTTGTTCCACCTGTGCAACAAGCAAGCCTAATAATCAGATGCCTATGGGACAGTTGAAAACCCTACCGGTTCCACGGCGCCCATGGCAATACATAGGAATTGATTTTGTTGGACCGCTTCCGGAGTCAATTACGAGACATGGGTCTTTTGACATGATCTGTGTGATTATCGATCACCTTACGTCCATGGTACATTTGGTGCCGACTCGTCAAAATTATGGAGCGAAACAAATAGCGGAGGTGGTTTTTGACTCTGTTTACAAACTACATGGGCTACCGGAAAGAATTATAAGTGACAGAGACTCTCTTTTCACAAGTACTTTCTGGAAAAGACTCAATGAGTTGTTGGGTGTCGAATTGAGATTGTCAACCGCTTACCATCCCCAAACGGATGGCATGACCGAACGTGCAAATCGAACCATGACTCAGATGTTACGCCAGTGTGTACAACCGGATCAGAAGGATTGGGCTGAGAAATTACCGGCAATTGAATTCGCTATGAATCTTGCACGATCTGAAACTACGGGATTCTCACCTTTCTTCTTGAATTATGCACGCACACCGCGCCCAATGATTTGGGATAATGAATGCGAATATCCGGGTGTCCGAAAATTTGCGGCACGGATGAAGGAGGCATTAATGAAGGCTCACGATGCAATAATTGAGGCGCGCGTGCACCAGACGGAACAAGCAAATAAGCACCGTCGTGCCGCCGGTTTTGCAGTCGGAGAATTGGTCTACCTATCGACGAAGAATCTGAAATTGCCAAAGAAGCGGGCACGGAAACTGGTACCAAAATATCTCGGGCCATTCCGTATCATCCAAGTCGTGTCGCCAGGGGGCTTCATACAAGCTAGAGTTGTCCCAGGAACTCAAAGTGCGTGGCATTCATGATGTTTTCCATGCATCCTTGCTGCGGAAGCATTTCCCAAACGACGATAGACGGTTCCCTGGACGACAAATGCATCAGTTGCCCGGATTTGGTCAAACTCCAAAGGAATGGGCTGTCAATCGCATTCTTTCACACATCGGCAAAGGTGTTGATGCGTCCTTTGAGATACAGTGGGCCACGGGCGATGTAACTTGGTCTCCATATGCGGAAGTTAAACATTTAACAGCCATGGATGGCTACTGTGAAGCGATGGGAATAAAGCACCCGAAGAACTTACCTTCACGCGAGACAAGCAAAAGACCCAATGAGGAAACTGTTCAGGCAAAAGCGTGTAGACTCATTGAGAATGAGGACTTGCGAGGTCGAGGAATAAAAGGTGCAAGTGGAGGACGGTTGAAGAAACAGAACTTCACACACAACTTCAACAAACTCAACTGCTTACACACTATGTCTTCGAACCCTGCGCAGTACACCACTGAGCAGCGGGCTAATTTTGAACGCTACGCCAAGGCTCTGCGCGACGCTGGCGCCGGACACGGGCCGTTCCCAGGCACACCTCCGAAGGGATATCGCGAATGCTTCATTCATTTCAACGCGTTTGCGCCGGTCCCCGAGGACTATCCTCACCTTCTCACGGCTCCTCAGCCCCCTAAGGACACTCAGCCCACGACTTCGGCCGATGTAACAATGTCGGCGGTTGCTCTCGGCACAATCCTGCAGTCGCATACTCAGCTGGCGAAAGAAATGTTGGCCTACGGTGGACGTGATCGTCATGCCGTGACTTTTCGCCGTGGCAATTACCGCGGACGTGGATTTGGTAAAGGCCGGGGTGGCCCACGTAACCTAGTCGGTGAGCTTGATGCGGTTTCAACTGTTGCAAAAGTTGTTGAACCACTGATTGACTTCTTGACAGATCGTGTCAATCCGCGTGCTGGACGCAAGTCGCACCGCAGTTCCAAGAAGAAGTCCACCGTCGCTGAAGCTGGAGATGTTACGGATGCGGGCGAAGGTGAAGAATGGGACGAATTGATGGATGACTCCACTGGTGAGACCATTGAAGAGGGCGAACTTGATCCTGAGGTTGATGCAATGCTTGATGCCGAGTAGAGTTTCAATAAATAGGCGAAGATTAGAGGCTTATTCGTACTAGTAATTTACTCATAAGCCTCGGAGGGCGAATGTAACGGATAAGGTTCGCCTTGTTCCAACTTATTTAAACTCCGCTAAAAGCGCATAAAATCGACTCAGTTGTGCCTCACAACTGAGCGCCCATGTTCACTCGCCTTTGCAACCTTATTATGTAGATAGGATTCCCTTTATGTACCTTATTCTCTTTTAGTTACAAGGACTCGTAGAATTAGTATATATACAGTTTCATTTGTATCTAGTAGACAGCTTTTTCTGAACTCGAGACTCTTACCACACATTTCCAGCTACTTAAGACTCTCACACGAAAACTCTAGTGTGTCGCTATCTTTTCTCTTGCTGCTAATTGCACTCTAGAACCCGCGACTTCACAGTATGGTGTTTGAATTCCAAGGAAGAAGCCATCGGGATTGAGGTCAGAGTCAGCAGGCAGATGGTCGCTGCTGGATTTGAAGTACATCAAGCCTCCAATCACTCGCAGATGTTCGACCCATTGGAGTGTTGATCAGCCATCTTGTGGGTCCAAGCAGACAGTTTTGGCCTCGATCTTCTTTTGGACATGCCAGATATCCCACCTTTTAAGAAATTCTTCGCGTCGAGGAGCCTGCAAGACAAGATTGGGCAAATTCTGTTCTGTATGAACATTGCCCTGGGTGTGCGACAACTATTAGGACGGGAATTTATGATGTTGGAGGTAACTAAAATGAAAGGAATATGTACCACAATTTCAGGCTGAATTCCGCTTTGTAAATCTTCTTCAATTCTTTGGAGAGTAGCGAGAGAAATGCAGGTGTAGATCAAATTCTTGGCACTGGTTGGATGAGAATGGAATTTCTCATATCTACCGAGGATTGTAGTTGTTCCCGGGTATGTCTTGGTGACCAAATGACACGGACAAGGTAGGTGCTTCGTCTGGATCTTCCTCACCCTGTTGTGCTTGGGAACATACTTGCTCTTTCCCCCAGTACCCATCTGAGCACAAATGTATATATACTTCTTCGTCCACTGGTGCTCTGTCGTCCCTCTGTTCAGCTCGGCCTCCTTTAGGCAAAGCTCGATGGAATTCTGCTCTTCTTCGGCGTGCAGCCATGTTGTCAAATTGTCAAGCAACAGCCAGGACAGTGTGTACTGGCCTGAATTGACGTTCGCCAGATATGATCCATGCTTCACATAAGGCGAGTGGATAGGAGGTGCTGATGAGAAAGTTTTAAATGTAAATGTAGCGGGGGCAGATAGAGGCGTGAGAGTGTGGGCAGGAGAGGAGTGCTCTTCTGGGGCCACTGACAAGGTAGTAGGGATATACTGCTCAAATTCTGTACCCAGTGGCAGATCCTGCTGAGGTGCAGAATGCCTCGGGTGAGGCTTGGCATTAGGAACATAGGCACGGAATGTGAACTCTGACATTCCAGGGGCTTTGAATGACAGCTTGACGTGTAAATGCAGGTGAACAACGCGTCGGGTGGAACGGAGGCACAGTAGGGAGCTCTAGTGGCAGCCGAGGCAAGCTAGTGTGAGGTGATGGTCAAAACAGAGCAGGACTATTTCCCTCAATTCCTACCACCCAGAAACTCATTGTTCATCCCAATTAAGAAGGACTGTGACAGAGTACAGTGTAGAAATGCGAAATACAATATTTTGAGGCCACAACAGAGGCTTGCCAGGAGCACGTGTCAAAGCCTTCCCAATAAGGGAATGCTTAGTCATGACCCCAAGGGCGAAATGTCAAAGACTCTATATGGAGAAAGGAACTAACAGATACAAAGTGATGAGCACTGCCTGTTAAGGAACAGAGGCGCTGTCAGATCATCTGAATATTTAAATACTGTTTATGTATTGAAACAGGGGTTCCTGGCTTGTCTCTGACCACCATGGTGTGCTAAGGGTTCACCACAACTCAATACTGCTGAATGAGGAAAATTTTAAAGAATGGTTAATAATCCATCTACAGTCCTTCGCGTTGAGAACACACCTGTGCAACCATGTCATTTCAGCTCAGGTATATCTATATGCAATTTGGAACGATGTTGTGACAACACATCTCTGATGTGTAATTACGACATTACTGCTGAGTTAAGGGGAACAAGAGGGAATCAGCTAATGCAAAAGAGAACCCAGTAATTGAGACAAGCAAACTTGATGCTTGTGTGCTTGGAAGTGCATAGAGGATGCAAAGTGAAACAGAAAGACGTGATGCCCAAAACGCTGATAGCGCCGGATTCAAGGCCTGCTCAGTACTAGTATTGGCCAGTATCAGGACAATACCTCAATTGTGTTCCCCACAGAGCACGTAAATTCCTTGAAATATTTATCTGGTACTATATGCCTCAGTTAAATGATAAATCTTCATCTCAGAGTTTTTCACCTCACCGTTGATATTTTGGGCGTTTTATTCCGCACGCAAGCGGTACTCAATTGGGACACCGATCAGACCACAGGATCACCGGCATCTTGGGCCCCACCAATTGACTAATTTTTTGGAAATAAGTACTGGTCGTCGCCATTGGCCGCCATAGCACATTATTTGAGGCATGAATAACTTTTGGCACGAAAATCTGACTGTAGACACATCTGTTTAAATGTTTCATAACTTTTGAGATGGTTCTACATTCAGCGAGCATTTGGAGGTGTTCCGGATACTTGGCACAACTGTTAGTAGCCTCCCTGATCAATGACACGTCGGCATCTTCTGGCATCACTACAAGTTAACTGGCGGATTATGTGGGCCATTCACTCAACTTGAAATTAGTTATTGGGAAGTGGGAGCTCTGAGGTTGAACTGTGTAGCCGGGACGTGACTGTTTTTCACATGGAAACTAAGCTGCAGTTCAACGTTCAACACCTGCAGTGAAATGGGCGCTGCATGAGTGGTCTTGGGAGGTACATTAACCGTGTAGATGACTCCCAAACAAAAACTGTGTTGAATAATGTGGGGCTAAGAAGTGAGGGAGTGAGACCTGAAGGGACATACTTCAACAATCCTCTCTACATTGACCCTCTGCAAGCACAGTGGAACCACCTTGAACCGCAGAGTGGCATTGAGAAGCATCTGGCAAGCACATTGTGCTGTTTTGCAGATTCAGAGTATCAAATTTGTGCTCGCCCTCTCACTGTCTGCTTTTCTCCCTGACACTGACATGCATCTGCGCCATATCTCGGGGATGAGTTCTCTCCCTACGTCCCTAGCCTCCTGGTGGACCTTCATTCTTGTTCCCATGCTTCCTTCTAATGACTCGCAAAGGAGCCTGTGAGTTGTGTAACACGGGAATGCCCCTTTATGATAAGTTATCACTTAAGAGTCTGGTTGTCGGTCAATCAATCAATTAGTATCATTTTAATTGCTTCCTTCCTTTCCCCTCTACAATCATAGTGTTGTTCAAAGCAGAACAAAAATAAAGCTGAGAATGAGCTGAAAATGAGCAATTTCGAAACCCCCAACCAAAATTGCAAGTAGGAAATGAAAATGACCATTTTCCTAATCAAAACCCCTGCCAAAATGCAAAAATGAGAACAAATTTTCATTTTTGGCTCTTACAGTTACAGCAAAAAAACTTGTTAACAAACTTGGCCCAGGCTGTTTGGGCTCATTTCTTGACCAAATCACTTCAAATATAATCCTGCTATGAAGTTCTAGTATTTTCACAAGCGTTCACATAGTTTCCCCAATATCTCACTTGTGTCATTGACCCTGAATAAAATAAATAAGGGCTTTCTGAAAAATCGACTTTACAGACTCATCATGTATGCAGAAAAGGTGTATACAGCATGAAAGCACTTGGAAAAGAGAGCATATTGATATTTTAGTTCATGTGTATTGATGGGGATTTGAGCTCACACCAGAGCCTGGGCCAAAATTGCTCAAAATGGCTAGCTTGCAGGCTCCAGTGTGAGCTCAAAATCCCATCAATACACATGAATACCGTCGGCGGGAAGTCCAAGGTTGATTTCGGACTTATGATTTCGACATTGTCATGCTCAGGTGGCATTGTTCCTAATCGGGTAAGGCCACTCCTACCCTCCTGGCATTATCCACAGCCCGCCCTGCCGCTGCCACGAGCATCGCCCACACCCGCCAACTGCCTGACGCGTCACTCACACCCACCAATTTCCTGACACTGCGGTCCCAACACCCCACCTGACCACGCCATCGCAGTGATGCGCCACTAATGACCATCATCTGCCGCCGCCATTGTCCGCCTGGCCATCACCGCCGACATCCTGCTCATCACCATAGCCCTACACCCAGCCAAGCATCAGCCACAACTGGCAAGAATGAGAAATCACGAGGATAAAATAAATCAGGAGGATGCAACGGAAAGAAAAATAATTAATAGAACCAATACATGTAGTGTAGGAGCCCAGCAAACTTTCGATTAAATTTTAATCGATTAATCACACTTAGCATAATTGGGCAGCCGGAAACGCCCGAACGCCTTCTGGAAAGATGCTGTGGGCATTTTATTTGGGGTAAATCAGACAAAAACTGATCAAAATCCAAGTGGTTTTGGGTCGGGGGCCAATCTGGCAAGACATCGGGGTCCTTGCTCGGCGTGCACGCGTTCAGCAGTGAGCATCCAAAAATGCATAAGAATCCTCTGGATAGGATGCTAGGGATGCTGTGAGTATTTTATTTAGGGTGAATCGGACAAAAACTGACCGAGATACCAGGGTTTTGGGTGGAGGATTGATCCGGCGGGACATCGGGGTCAACGTGATCTGTGTGCACGCATTCGGCGGCAGGCGGCCAGAAACACCTGAGTGCCTTCTGGATAGGATCTTAGGGATGCTGTGAGTATTTTATTTGAGGCAAATCGGACAAAAACTGACCATAATCCGAGTGGTTTTGTGTCGGGTATGGGTTGCCTCCAGGTAGCAGAGAGCTGTCTGCATTATGTTGTTGCAGTGCACAACGAGTTTGTGGAGGAGGGACATGAGGCCACGCTGAGACGGCACATCGCCAAGTATGCGTCATCTAGCTATTTTTGCGCTCACAAACACATATTATAAGAGTTGCAAGGTAGTTTCCAGTAGTACTATCACTAGTACTCTGGACTTCTGTTTGGTGATACAAAGGAGGATCAGAGTGAGCTCTGAACTGCTGATTGTAGTGTATAGATCAAGTCTAGCATGCTCCACAGGCCGCTGGTCATACACAAAGAGGAGATAAATACCCAAAAGCCCCAGAAGTCATCATTCAGAAGTTGTATCCTACAATAGAGGACCAACGACTGCACAGAGGAAGTCTTTGAAGACTTACAGAGTACTAGGGAGTGGGTTGAAGGCTGAGGGAGTCGGCCACGGGCGGTTTACATAGGCCACGGGCCATCCTTCCAGACTGGCATTAGGGTGCAGGATTGATGCAAGCCCACGGGCCATGCTGAAGCAAGCGGAGAACAGTTACAGAGGAGAACTACGTAGAGAGAGTACACGTGGGGAGACGCATCGCGTCCCTAGTGACAAACAGAGACACATAGAGTGAAGCAATGGGATTTATTCCATTGGACCAGAGTTCAGAGTGGGATCGTGGGTACAGTCCGACAAGGAACGGACCTGCGGGCTCCCTTTGACAATAGCAGTATTATCCTAGTGGGCGGATTCAACTCTGTGCCCAGAGGTTCCCAGTGTTGCAGTTAAGGGCTAAGGCTTAATTAAGGGTATGCCTTAATAACCCCTTAATATTAAGCCCTAGCCAAACCGCCCAGGATTCTAAGGGGTAACTAAGCCTTAAGACAAGATAACCACGTGATGAATGATGCGGCTGTTGGCAGCCGGCAACCTACAGCATCATTACTCAAACGGGTACCTTTCCCGCCACTCTGCAGTGTTGTGGTTCCTGCAGGGAAAGCAGAAGTGAACCAACAGTGAATTCATAAAATTTATCTTTTTCCCTTCTGGTAATACTCAGGTACTCGTATTATCCTTTTAGTTACATTGAGGCACTTGTTTTTCCTTATATACTGTACTTTCGAGTCGTCTCTCTTCAGACTTTATTCCACCCCGGTGCGCGAAGACTGAATACCTGTGTTCTAGACTCTTGCACTTTATCAGTCTAACTCTTCCGTGGCCCACACCTTCTTTTTTTATTTCTCATTGCCGTCCCATTGCCGCCGATGCCCGCAGCCAAAGGCCCCATCTGGGATTTCTTTTTCGAAGGGAAGAAGCAAAACACCGCCCATTCCCAGGCTCACTGTCTAGGCTGTCTCCAGAACTCTTGTCGAGCAGTCAGAATACAGGACCCACCAAATGATACAGATGCTGCCTTGAAAGGGAGGCTACTCAAGCTGGATTTCGGGGTGCCAGTGTTTGTTCAAGGTGCATCTTCTTACTCAGCTCACAGATGACTCCATTGATCCTACTCTGTCAGTTCGTGCGGCTGCTGGGCATGTCCTTGGAGAGAAGTCTGCGATGGTGGCTCATCTGATCGGTGGGAAAGAGCCTTGTCTGTATGCTTCGGACCAATCAAAGCAAGCTGCGAGGGGGATAAGAAAGGGGAAGAGTGTTTCGGCTGAGAGTGACTCGGAGGAGGACGAGCCGCGCCTCAAAAAGCGAAAGAAAATCTTTTGTGATGTTGACAAGGCCATGAAACAGCCGGTACTGAGGGTTTACCGGGGCGCAAATATTCCCTTTGGTCCTTCGGAGATGGACCACATTCAGGCGCAATTTCTGCGGGCCACGGTCTCAGCTAATCTCCCTTTTTTGTGGACAGAGGATGTCGAGGTCATCAAACTCTTCATCATGTTTCGTTCTACAGCCTGTGAGGTTATTCCCGTGAGAGACGTCATTTCAGGGACATTGCTGGATTCTGCCCACGCCCAGGTGGAAGCAAAGCTGTGTACAGCCTTGCATAAAAAATATACTGCACTATCGTGAGTCCTATCCACGATATTCCCGTCTCAAGACTAATGTTTAATCATAGTACCGACGGCTGGAAGGATGATTCTCGTAATCCAATCACTGGGGTCAATGTCTCAACTGGTGGAAAGGTAAGTCATTTCCACTTTATATAGTATCACTTCTCTAAATAACTACTGCGAAGTCGTATCTTGTTGACCTGATTCAGTCGAATGGACACAAAAAAGACAGTGAGGCTATGTGCGCTGCTTTTGAAGAAATGATCAACAAAACCGAGCGCAAATATGGCTGTATTATTGTCCTATTTTGCTGTGATAATGATGGCGGGAGTCAGCGCGGACGCAAAAATCTCGGTATAAAGCGACCGTGGTTGCTTATAGTCCCATGCTGCGCACATCAGGTATGCCCATCAAACCCATATGACTTGGAAGAGAGCTGAGCCCATGCCCTTATGCTTCAAGGGTCAGCTCATGCTTGGCAATTATTTCGCTGTCAATGAATCAGCCTCAGACGTCTCTGAGCAGGCAACTGAGGCAATTCAATGGATTGTCGGACATGATCGAGTCCGCAAAATATTTGATGATGCGCAGTTCGCTAAGAATTTCACCGTCCTCATCTATCTCGTTGCAAATATGACCCGCTGGACTACCCATTACATTGCCTTTCAGCGCCTCATCTCCCTGAAGGTCCCAATCCGACACACAGTTTATCTCCAGCGCGACGAAATCATACAAGCGCAAATTGGAGCCGAAAAGAACAGAAAGGCTATCGCAAAGATCACGGCGACGGCCAATAAACATTGCGACATCTTGGAGAGTAACGAATTTTGGACTTCCCTCCAGGCCGTCGTCGATGATATCAAGCCTATATGTTATGCGACCAACATCAATCAAGCCAATACGACACGTCTAGATCAAGTTCTTCTCACCTTTGCCGGCGTATACCGCCATTTTTCCAGCCACCCGAATCGTGCCGTTGCTTGAGACATGACAGTGCAGATCGAGAAGCGTTGGGCGGCATTGGATCAGCCTTTGTTCATTATGTGTCTTGTTCTCAACCCGTACGAGTGCCTGGATCGCTTCGGTGACAAGGCAGGAGTGAATGTGTTCACACTAAATACAGAATTTATGGCAGTACGACCATTGATTATTTTGCGAGATGCAGATCTGACAAGATCATTGGACAGCTCTTTCGATGTATTCGTTCCTGGCCGTTCGAGCCCTCCTGTACTGCAGAAGAAGACGCTGAAACCGAGCATGCAGTCTCTCTGGCCTTCATGCACTATCTCCAGGGAACTGGAGATTTTGTGTCATGGCGCCAGAATAAGGAGAAGTTCAAAGCACAACATGTACATTTTTTATTATAGTTCAAGACTCATAATAAATTGACTGGCAGCCGGACGACCCAAAATTGATGTGGGCCCAAATGAGGACATTTGGATCAGTGTCCCATCTCGCCAATTTCGCAACGCTTTTACTTGACCTCATTGCCAACCAGGCTTCCAATGAACATAGTTTCTCTGACTTGAAGATCAAAAAGACTCGCCTCCGCAATCGCCTCAAGACTGATAAATTGGAGAAGATGTCAAAGGTATTTTGTCAGAGACTTGGCATGAATATGGCTTATGATTGCGACAGGTTGGAGCAAATATCCGCACAGAAAATATTGAAATAGGACTGGCTCATGCGTGAGCCAACCGAGAAGTCCACGACCTAACCAAGGTTTCGGGGCTCCTCAGTGTTCCTCGGTATGCTGATACCCTCGAGGCCGAGGAAGAGGACGACGACGGAAACGGTTCCGACCCTTCAAGATTAGTCAAGTCGGCCACAGCATGGCGTGTCGAAGTTCACAAGTGGATCACGGCTGCTCGGGAAAGGGAAGATGTAGGGATTGAGGAAGACTCGGATGACGAGAATCTGGTGCCTGCCTCGGGTCGTTCACGGAAGGCGGCCGGCTTTTTCCTGTGCTCTCTGGCACTACTATTTGGCGGGAACATCAACAAGCCCGTCGAAAAGCCACGCCGCGAGCAATTTACTCGGGAAACACTCCTGATGGAGCTTCTTGCTGCAGAGGAAAGTGATGAGGCACCAGATGACGGCGCTCTGTCTGGGTCTGGAGACGAGTATGAGGAGTAATTCACTGGGGCGACCGTCTGTAGTACACTTTCCTTTTTAGGGAATTTTTTATTAAGACGTATTTAAGCCCCTGGTCTTATTAACCCCTTATTAAGGGTCTAAGCCTTAAGAAAAAATCCCCACCCTTAATAACCCCTTAAGCTGCAACACTGGCCAAAACACACTCTCAGGTATGCCCGAGATGCCCAGTAGGAAGACCCGTGGTGGACCCGTGCATTTACGGGTCGGGTTTGGACCCGTACCCGTGCCCATTGCTAGTTGCAGCGGCAAGTTGGATGCTTTGATATTGTAATTCGGTAATTTCCGTTTCTATTGATTGCACGGGTTGCCGGAGCAAAGTGGCGGCATGTCTTGTTCTCATTGATCTTGATTCTCTTTGAGACGTGCTTGACGTCAGTATCGAGCCGGAAATCACGGCATGGGGAAGGCCCGCGGACAGCGGGTCCACGCGCCGAGTAAGCAGATTTGTATATCCCGAACTGGCCAGTCTGTACCGGCATGCTGGCGAATCGATTCGAAGCGATGCATGACAAGACCTGTTTTATAGGCCCGTGATCGAAGTCGCGGCCCCTGCTCTCACACATCGACGACGACACTAGCCACGCCATTGCTCCCATGTCGTCTTGCCCGCAAGATGGTCACTTTGGCCCAGCGTCAACTTGCAGAACACTGGACTTCACCATAGAATTTGAACAGACGTCCGCATCCCTTTGAGCGTCTTGGAAAGAATCTTATACCTTTATTGCAGTATCCTGTGCTTTGCCCCGGATGTTCTATTCTTTCTGGTTGCGGGATCTCGCCTCGCCTATCTAAGCCAACGGGATTCGTGCCTTGCACATTCCGCGATGGGAATGGTGTTGCTTGCAACTAAAATTGTAGTTGCGCTGTACGTCTTGGCGAGCAATATCGCCAATCTAATCCAGTGGCACCACTATACTCTATCACTGTCTCTGGGGCTCGGCGCACCTATTCTACAAACTGTATGCTCCGTGAGCATGATGTCGCCCATTCACTTTCCGTGCAGCTGATGTATGACGCACAGACTCTCTTGATGGGCCTGGTTGTGGTGGAGCATATCAAGTCGCTTGCTCCCAGCACGCTGGTTATATCGTATGCTTTTCTGAAAAGTGTTTTCACGGCCGCAATAATGCGAACATCCATTCAAAATGGGGACGCCATTTTGGCGTTCAGTGCACCTCTTTTGGTGTCAGCATATCTCCTTCTGTTGTGCGTCGAGCTTGTAGGGAAACACCGTTTACTCCGAAACAAAGTCTGTTAGTTTCCTCTGATGCGTCAATACAGGCTCAATTTTTTTTTTCAGGATGTTCCAACAGTGTCCGCGTCCAGCTTCATTTCGAAGTCCTTGTATTTGTGGCTCCTGCCCTTGCTCTGGACCGGTCGCAATAAAACACTCACTATCGATGACTGTGGTAATATACCACTCGAGCTGCGAGCAGCGGCTAGTACAAAGCCTCTTCAACGGATGCTTGTCGCCATGCCGTTTGTCTATTCCTGTCCGGAAGATACATTCCCGAGAATTGCTCACCTTACTTTAGGCATCAAAACCACCACCTCGTACGAGCGTCACTGAGAGCATTCCCTCTGCTCTTCTTCTCTCCGATACCTCCCCGTGTACTGCTACTTCTTGCATCCTTTGCACAACCTCTGTTAGTTTCCCGGATGATCTCATACGTCTCCAATCCCGACAGCCCGACAGCGCAAGGGTGGGCCCTTGTCGGCGGCTTTGTGTGCACATATGCAGTGATTTCTCTCATGACCTCAATCTATTGGGAAAAGGTAACGGAGTCCTCGATTTTCTTCGCCGTAGTTAAGTTGGGCAGGTTTTTAATTGTACCGTCCGCTATCGCGGTGCGCTTGTGGGGAATATCTACGGAAAGACACTCCGTTTATCCTCTGCTGCAGGGAGAGAAATGGGAGGCGGAGTGGCGAGCACGTATATGTGCGTTTTTCGCTTTTCTCTTCCCAGTCTAAACTAGGCTCACTTACCATCAGGTCCGTCGATGTCGAGCGTGTTTGCCAAGGCCTTGAGACTGTCCATGAACTTTGGGCGGCGGTCGTATCCATTATTCTTGCAGTAGCTCTGCTTTATTCTCAGGTATTTGGCGACCTCTTCTACGTTCAATTCCATCTCAGGATGATGTACTAGGCCACTTGGCCGGCTTTTCTCCCACTTATGATTACATTCATTGTCGTGATGACTTCGGGATATGTCAGCAAGGGGATGGGCGGGGCCCATCGGAAGTGGCTCGGGTCTACCGACAAGCGGGTCAAGTTTTTGGTTTCCATTATCGACAACTATCTACCCATGAAATTGGGTCGATATGAGGATGCTTTTGCCCAGCGCGCCGCTAATTTGCGAGCAGAGGAAATGAAAGGAGCTCGCTCTTTTTAGTGCGTTTCTATCGGGTCTTGGAACTAAATTTCACCTCTGGTTGCAGCTACAACCTCACCGCCATCGGTGCCTTGACAGAAACCGCCTGGGCGGCATCCACGCTTTCTGTTCTGGGCCCATACAGTGCTCTTGCAGCCATTGGACATGACGCGCTCGATCCCCGGCGTCTCTTCACGATTGTTGCGACCATCAATCTATTAGCACCACCTCTAAGCATGCTTGGTTTGTCACCTTTTCTTGCATCTGTTCATGATTTAACCATGCCGTAGGCGATATCTTACCTCAACTTAGAGCAGCGTACTCATCGCTCAAAAGAATAGAGTACTACCTCCAACTGGAAGAGCTAGTACCGCGGCTTCCGCCACTTCCAGCCGCCGACGGAGGATCTCAGGAAAAACAGCCGGATGAGGTCTCCGCACATATAAGCCTCCAGGAAGCCTCGTTTTCCTGGGGAGCAGACAAACCACCATTTCTAGGGTCCATTTCCCTGGAGCTTTCGGTCCCTCATCTTCACGTCTGCGTTGGCCCCGTAGCTTCGGTAAGTGTTTTGTTGCCTCGGCTTTTGCTACGCCGTTCCTTCATTGTGTTTAGGGAAAGACATTTTTTCTTCTGTCTCTCCTTGGGGAAACCGTCTGCACAGAGGGGAGTTTCTGGCCTGCTAGAACACCAATTGCCTATACTGCTCAGGACCCACTCATAATCTCTGGAACCATCCGCGATAATATCGTATTTGGCCAGGAATTCTCCGAGCAGTGGTATAACACTGTCCTGAACGCATGTGCTCTGACAGTCGACATAAGCCGAATGAGTTCTAAGGACGGGACGTTTGTGGGCGAGAGGGGAGCAACTCTCAGTGGTGGACAGCGCCAACGAATTGTCAGTGAATCGTTGAAATCTGGTCCGTTGCTCTTGTCGCTGATGTACAAACACCAGTCGCTGGCCCGCGCGGTCTATGCGAGGGCACCTTGGACTTTTCTCGACGACCCATTTAGTGCTCTCGATGCAGAGAGCGAGGATCACAGTGCGTATTTAACACTACCTCTTGAATATTGTAGAGCAATTCTTGCATTGCAGTCTTTTTGGCACTTTTTGGACCGAACGGATTGTTGCGCAACCGAGGAGTCGTTTTGGTCACTCACAATGGTAAATGCTACCGTTGCGCTGTGGTCCTGCTCATACAGTTTTGGTCAGCCAAACACCTCAACAGTGCGGACAGCGTGGTGGTTCTAAGCGGCGGTACTGTGAAATACCACGGAACATTGGAAGAAATTATCGCACTCGGATACAACTTTGACCGCGATATGAATCCAGATCGGGACCTTCCCACAACGAAGATGCGGTCGCCTGAAGAAGTGGTCAGGACCGAGGACCGCGTCGATGAAGAGGAGAGCGGTGAAAAAGGCATCCCAAAAGCCTCGCAGGGCTTCACCCCCCTATCTGTTCTACATGCGAATGGCTGGCTTGTCCGGCTCCCTGGTGGTCATCGTGAGAGGAAAATTTTCTCTGTCGTTTAGTAACACCGCTAAACCCGCCTTAGATCCTGTTGTCTCTGACAGGGTTGGTAAGACTTGCACTACAGGTAATACGTCCGGTTCTGTTCCGCAGTGAAAAAACTCATTTCAATAGATTTATCTACAGCAGTGGTCTGAAAGCGGAGGGAAACACATCGGGGCTTGGGCAGGAGGGTGTGCTGGTCTCGCACTAGGCAATTTTCTATTTGTGTACATATCTTATTTCTTCGGAATGTTCTCGCTGATCTACCCTTGTCTAGCGCCTTTGGCATGTGGGGATTCTCTATCGTCATTACTGGGTAGGAGCCACACAGGCTTGCGAGTAAAATCACTGACAATTACAATTCAGTCCTGTCGGACGGAGTGTGTTCACTTCCGTGCAAATTTCGCGTGACAAACCCCTATTTTCAGATGTCCACTCAGCGGAGCTACGAGGTCTATTGCAGGCAGCTCCTTCGTATTTCGCCTCAACCCCTTCTGGACGAATCATCAACCGATTTTCCCATGTTAGTTGGATTCTCAAGCCTCGGCTACTGCCGATTCCTTAAAATATCGCAGGATATGTTCATGTGCGACTTGGACTTCCCCCAGAAAACTTTAGAAGTCATTCTTCCTGGGACCATCCTTGGAAAGTGCCTCTATGTTTCCATATAGTTTCGGCTGACAGCCATTGTTACAGTCGGGACTTTGGTTTTCATTCTCGTCGGGGTCAATGGCTTCGTCAGTGAAATTTGATACCCCTGAGCTGACCTCCTGTGTTCAAGACACCTTGGCTGACTGTGGCGGTACCGTTTCTCTTGGCCTTTTCTTGGGCGATCCTGTCATTTTACTTGGTAAGTGAAATACAGTGACTTGGAAATTGACTGACGAAACACCATAGCGAACGTCCCAACAGTTGCAGCAGCTCGGAGCGGCTAGTAAATCACCATTATACACACTCTTCTCAACCACTGTGTCTGGCCTGGTCACCATCCGGTGCGTCACCATACCCTATCCATTTATACTCGTCACCAACGAGCAGGCTCGCAGAGCACTCGCTGTCGAGAAACACTTTCAAAAGCAGAACGACCGCCACCTGGATCGAAGTCAGGTAACTGATATCCTACCGGTGTTGCCGAGTATTGAAATAATGTGGCAGATACCATTTTACTTTAGATTTGCCAGCATCTGTTTTCTGTAGGTTTAACTTGGTCTGCCGCAACCGGGAATAACTGGAATGCAGACGTACATTCCTGTCCCTCATTTCTTTCATAATGGCCACTGGATTTTCCGCCCTTGCCGTCGGGTTTCGACACTCAACCAGTCCATCGTCGTCAGTCCAATTACATAGTCCCATCCTGTTCACATGAATTACCTTCCCTTTTTTAAGCCTGGGACTGGCCCTCGCCAGCTTAACAAGCTTGACCACTCAAGTGTCTAGTCTACTGATGGTGTGTAGTGAAATTTCATCGGAACGACGACTCGGACTGAGATATGTATCTTTAGAACTTGTCAGATCTGGAGAATAGTGCGGTCGCTGTATCGAGAATACACGAAATCACAACATTACCGAAGGAGGATGATGATTCGAGACGAGATGGTGACGCCGGAAGCTCGCCGTCGGAAAAAGAGGCTGTCCGTGGTGCTATTGTGTTCGACAATGTTCGGTTGCAATACAGGTGCTATTCAGCTCAATCATTCGCAACCTTTTACTTATTTTGCACAGACACGATCTTACCCCCGCCCTGAGCATGGTGTCCTTTCGAGTGTCTGCAGGACAGAAGGTTGGTATTTGTGGAAGAACAGGGTGAGTTCTGTGCAATTCTGCAGGCAGAATGCCAACTCTAATTGCGTAGGTCTGGTAAAAGCAGCTTGATAATGGCATTATTTAGGGCCGTGGAACCGTCCCTGATGTCTGGCCAAGTCTTTCTCGACGGCCTGGACACAAAGATGTTATCCCTTGAAAAACTCCGCGACTCATTAAGGTGTGTCGCCCTTTGCAAATTCGGAGTTGCGCATCTCAACGATACTGCCCAGTCTGGTTGCGCAAAACCCTTTTATATGGCATGCTTCCATACGCCACAACCTAGACCCACATGAAATTTGTACTGATCAGGACATCTGGTTGACCCTGGAACGGGTTGAACTCAGCCTCGCGGTGGCTGAGCTTCCAGATAAGCTTGAAACTCTCCTGGAGGAGAGTGGTCTCTTCTCAGGCGGCCAGGTATGTCCTTGATCCCGCGTGTGAACTGCGGAACTCAACATCATATTTCGAATAGCGGCAGTTATTCTGCATGGCTCGAGTTCTTCTGAGGAAGCGCAAGATAGTTGTCCTGGATGAAGCTAGTAGCAGGTATGCACTTTCCCGTAGGGTCGATGATTTCTCAACCAGATACAGCCTGGATGCCGAGACAGACAAGAAGATTCGCGAAGTCATTCGCGTAGATCTCTCCGAGTGCACTGTCATTTCGGTGGCCCATCGAATACGTCAGTCGAAGTCATGTGTCTTCAATTTGCCAACGACCTGAATTAAATTGCAGAAACCATTATCGACTTTGATCTAATTCTTGTCATGGAGGACGGCAAATTGATAGAGAGTGGGGCTCCTCAGGACCTGTTGCGGCTCCCGGAAAGCCAGTTTGCGCGACTCGCTCTTAGCCAAGGCCTACGGCTCACGATGTAAGCAAGGTGACCGCGCAGTTGTACAGCACAGATATATTGAACACGTAGGGGCGATATACTGTCCAGAAAATAGATTTCTCATTGTTCATTTTGCGACCACGTTACATCTTAACAACGAGCAAACTCAGAGACTTTCACGCAAGCGCTGAGCCTGCGATACCAGTGTCAAAAATTATTCTTGTTGCAGCATATGTACACAAAAGTTGGCGCGCGCAGCTCTGAAACCGAGCCGTCGGAGTTGTACTTGGGAACTTAAGCACGTACCGCGCATTTTCGGTCGCAACAACAGAGGGAGTCGCCGATCTGGTCTTGGGTAGAAGTACTGGATTATTTCGTTCAATTCAGATCCTCGTACATAACTGCGCCAGGGTGTTTGGCGCGGTGCATTCATAATTGGCGTTGGGTTTCGCTCCTGTGGATTCCAGCCGGAAGATCTACTGAATCTATTTTCTCGGTGAGTGTCGGCGCCTACCGTCGATCAACCACGACTCTCTTGCGGCTTGTCATGAAAGAACTTGGAAATGAAAGGAGAGAAAAAATATGATGCCTTCACCCCCTTTTCCTTCCCAATCTCAGGGGACTTCTCATTCTATTAGGCTAGACAATTTTCTCATCCAACCCATTACTATGTCATTCCCTCAGTCATAAAAACATCATTTTGTTCGCCAGTTGAAGATTCAAGAAAAAGGCAAGCGACCCGGCCCGAATCGAACGGGCATCCTCGCGCACATTATATCCTTTACGCACCACCGGACCTACCAGGTCTTATTATTCTTTCCTCGTAACATTTTCCTATTGAATTCATTTATTGTGTCAGCACCAAAAAAGCGAATACAGTTGACTATCTCACAATGCATGATATTGAAATGCATAAACATGACAATGCATAGGATTTTAGTGGAACCCACTCAGGAGGCAGAGAATTTGGCTGAAGATGCATATTGCATATTGCATACAACCTTCAGCCTGGATATGCATTGTCACCTCTCTAATTTGGTGGTCGAGACTCAATTGGTGGACAATTTGGACCATATTCGAGGTTGAAAACTGTTTTGTTAAGGCTTAAAAATGGCCTGCAAGGTCTAAGATACTCTTGTCTTCATTATGAGGTATTGTGCAGCCATCTTGACCTCATAGACACGACCATTGAACTTCCATTTCAACCAAAAATTTATATATTGACAATACAGTCTTAAACTAAGAAATGCAATGATTAGTGTGTTTGGGCCGATTATGGATCAGAAACACACCTTTTTCTTAGGTGTTTTGCGAGAGGATGATAGATCCGTACCCATCCTACTAGATGAGAAAAAAAAACTGTGAAGAAATCGGTTATTCTGAGCGAATTTGAGGGACAAAGATCACCTCAGGCTACCCCAACCTGACCCCCATAGGGCCAAATTTTTGAGGGTAGTTAATTGGCCCTATAGGGGGTGTTTCTAAGTGGGTATCCCATACTGCATGGGACATCCCATGCTTTCTATTTTTTTGCCTTGGGACATCCCAAAGTGGTTGCATGGGACATCCCACTGGCCCATTTGGCAGGTAGGACCCCTGGCACCAGCCAGGGAGAAAAAATGTTTTTTTGGGCCCATTTCTGCACCATTTTGCATGATTTATAGTGATTCATGAAGCTGTTAACCTGGGCTCTCATGCCATAGTGCAATGGGTACATTTGGAGGGGTTTTTTTTTTTTTTTTTTTTCCCGAGCAAACCGCAATACGAGTACACTGGCCCGCACTCAAATAGGAAAATACAGATATGCCAGCCCATGCTTGAATACTGCAATACAGGTACACTGGCCCGCGCTCAAATAGTGAAATACAGATATGCTAGCCTGTGCTCAAATACTGAAATATGGGTTTGCAGGCCCACGCTCGCTGCTCAAATGGTGAAATACAGGTACACTGGCCCACACTCGAATAGTGTGCTGGCCCACGCTTGAATAGCAAAATACAAGTATGCTGGCCCATACTCGAATAGAAAAATACAGATATGCCAGCCTGCACTTGAATACTGAAATAAGGGTTTGCAGGCTCACACTCAGATACCGAATATGGGTTTGCTGGCCCACACTAGGCAACTCCAATTGCAACATGTGCTCTTCCATACACCAATGCTATCCCCACAGCTCCCTTTTTCTCCAGACAGCCCACATTTCATTTTTCTGGTTCTTCTCAGTAATTACATGAAATACATAGTTTACCTGCTCACACTTCAGTATTGTTTTGATATGATTTCTGATATGGACTAGACAGGATGTCCCAGGTATTTTCTATCCTGAGTGGGATGTCCCTCCCATTTTCTGTTAAGAATGGGGCATCCCATGTATTTTATATCAACAATGGGATGTCCCATTGATTTTCTATCAACAATGGGATGTCCCACATATTTTCTGTCAAGAGTGGGACATCCCACCTATTTTTCTATCCACAATGGGACATCCCATTGATTTTCTATCAAGCATGGGACATCCCCCATATTTTTCTATCCACAATGGGACCTCCCATTGATTTTCTATCAAGAATGGGATGTCCCACATATTTTCTGTCAAGAGTGGGACATCCCACATATTTTCCTATCAAGAGTGGGATGTCCCATGTATCTTCTATCAACAATGGGATGTCCCTACTTCAGTCATCCCTTTTCCCAGACCCATAGGGCCTCACTATTTCTAGTCCATTATGTCTTTTTTTTTTGGCTAGACCTGCCAGGCACAATTTGATTTGGCCAGAACAGTTAGGTGTGCCTGAAGAGCCCGCCAATACTCAAAAGCTCAAAAACCCCCCAAAAAAAAGAAAACAGCTGCCACAGGGTTTGAACTCAAAACCAGGGAAGTATAGATTTGTCATCAACCCAAGACATTGACAGAGATACCACTACACCAATGCACCAGATATCCCAGTTCATATTTTTTGACGCCTACATGCTGGCAGTGCATCACCCCTCACTTTTATCTATTTTGCACGCCTGTTGCTGTCAAATTCACCATCATTTATCGCCGGCTGTGGGAATTTATTTTGCGTTTTGCGCAACAACCAGGGGCTCTTTCACAGAACTGTCAACACAGTCAGATAGCCCTCACCAAGCTCTATAACTTTGATTTTGATCATATTTTTAGACATGAACCACCAACTTCCTTTTTGGGCCACAACACCTTTTTCCCAAAAAGGAAATTCCAGTGTTTTCACCTTCCCTTGATCAGAATTCAAACATTTTGGATGGTCTAACTCATTGGACAGGATGGAATTTGCCATAGAATATGATGTGAGCTGTAGCCAGAAGCACTACACTTCTGTGAGAGCCCTAAAATGGGCAGAGGAGTAGGTTCACCTCTGCAATGTTATATCTTTGTGATATAGTAGTACAGGTGTCGGAAAGACATCCCTGCTTCTACATGAATAGTATAAATGCATGGTCATCACACTAGGATAGACTCCCAAGAAAAACCAGGAGCATGTTTTGAGCCTAGTTTATAATGCCATCATTACTCCATTGCCAAGTCATGCATCAATCTAGGATGTCAAAAACCCTATCATAGAACAACCACCATGTCCAAATGGATGCCAATGGGTTTTGGCCCACAGAGCCACACCATACACAAAGATTAGATGTGTTAATGTGTTGCTATGCATTTTCAGCCCCTCTGCTCTGCCTACAAGGTCCAGAATGGAGGGAAATAGTTTGACAAACATTCTACAGGCCTTCCCAACAACTGGATCCCACAATGTTGCCAATATATGGGCTTGAAGCTTCAGAATGTCACATGACATTTTTCACTTATTTGGTAAATAGGACATCATTCAGAGCAGCTACTGCAAAATAAACACTCAAAGTGAGAAGAGACATAATGAAAGATCAATATTCAACTGTATCCTAAGACATTTAGCCAAGTTTCAGGTAAATGGTATTTCCGAGTGCATGAGTTAAACAGCAATATAAAGTGCACTTATTGAATATGGATGAAAACACCATCTGGCCAAATCTTCACCAAAATCCTTCAAATAAAGTGTAATATCCATCTTTCATCCTGTCTGTTCACTCTTCTGCAGTTTATATTGCCCTATTAGCTCTTCATGGACCCTAATTCACAAAATAAGTGAAGAATGTCAACTGAGATTATGGGTCTTCAAGGCCATATATTGGGATGATTCTTGGTTGTGTATGTTTGGATATCTTCTAAGATTTGTTTTGAGTCCATATCCCACATCATTCAATCGTGGCACATGTACAATTGAGTGAATAGTCATTTTGACCATGTTCACCTTCAATGAGGACCTAGCAATGGGCAATCGAGCCAATGACCCCACTCACATGTTTTTAGAAGTCATATGAGCACTAATATCAGACATGCAAGAACTGAGCTAACCAGAAGCCATCACAATGAAGCCATCATAGTGTTTCTGAATATGGTTAGAACATGCACTCTTGTTTACTCAAGACTTGTTTTACTATATCAGGGGCATGTAAATAACATGGGGATATGGTGGAGAGTGGTGGGATTCCATTCATCAGCTACCTTCCCAAAATATTCATGTTGAGAGGTAAATCAGTCACTCTGCCCATTTTGGGGCTCTCACAGAAGTGTAGTGCTTCTGGCTACAGCTCACATCATATTCTATGGCAAATTCCATCCTGTCCAATGAGTTAGACCATCCAAAGTGTTTGAATTCTGATCAAGGGAAGGTGAAAACACTGGAATTTCCTTTTTGGGAAAAAGGTGTTGTGGCCCAAAAAGGAAGTTGGTGGTTCATGTCTAAAAATATGATCAAAATCAAAGTTATAGAGCTTGGTGAGGGCTATCTGACTGTGTTGACAGTTCTGTGAAAGAGCCCCTGGTTGTTGCGCAAAACGCAAAATAAATTCCCACAGCCGGCGATAAATGATGGTGAATTTGACAGCAACAGGCGTGCAAAATAGATAAAAGTGAGGGTGATGCACTGCCAGCATGTAGGCGTCAAAAAATATGAACTGGGATATCTGGTGCATTGGTGTAGTGGTATCTCTGTCAATGTCTTGGGTTGATGACAAATCTATACTTCCCTGGTTTTGAGTTCAAACCCTGTGGCAGCTGTTTTCTTTTTTTTGGGGGGTTTTTGAGCTTTTGAGTATTGGCGGGCTCTTCAGGCACACCTAACTGTTCTGGCCAAATCAAATTGTGCCTGGCAGGTCTAGCCAAAAAAAAAGACATAATGGACTAGAAACAGTGAGGCCCTATGGGTCTGGGAAAAGGGATGACTGAAGTAGGGACATCCCATTGTTGATAGAAGATACATGGGACATCCCACTCTTGATAGGAAAATATGTGGGATGTCCCACTCTTGACAGAAAATATGTGGGACATCCCATTCTTGATAGAAAATCAATGGGAGGTCCCATTGTTGATATAAAAATGGGTGGGATGTCCCATTGTTGATATAAAATACATGGGATGCCCCATTCTTCACAGAAAATGGGAGGGATGTCCCACTCGGGATAGAAAATACCTGGGACATCCTGTCTAGTCCATATCAAAAATTGTGGATATATCAATACAATACTGAAGTGTGAGCAGGTGAATTAATTATGTGGGCTGGCAAACCCATACTCAGTATTTGAGCATGGGCCTGTGAACCCATATTTCAGTATTCAAGTGCAGGCTGGCATATCTGTATTTTGCTATTTGAGTGCAGGCCGGCATACCTGTATTTTGCTGTTTGAGTGCAGGCCAGCATATCTGTATTTCACTATTCAAGTATGGGTCAGTGTACCTGTATTTCACTCTTTGAGCCCAGGGCCTGTGAACCTGTATTTCAGTATTTGAGCACAGGCTGGCATATATGTATTTCACTATTCAAGTGTGGGCCAGCATACCTGTATTCCAGTATTCAAGCGTGGGCTGGTGTATCTGTATTTCACTATAGCCTATGTGAGCACAGGCTGGTGTACTCATATTGTGGTCTGCTTGGGGAAAAAAAAAGAGAAAACCCAAATGTACCTGTTGTGCCATGGCATGAGAGCCCTGGTTAACAGCTTCATGAATCATTATAAATCATGCAAAATGGTGCAGAAATGGGCCCAAAAAACATTTTTTCTCCCTGGCTGGTGCCAGGGGTCCTACCTGCCAAATGGGCCAGTGGGATGTCCCATGCAATAATTTTGGGATGTCCCAAGGCAAAACAGTAGAAAGCATGGGATGTCCCATGCAGTATGGGATACCCACTTAGAAACACCCCCTATAGGGCCAATTAACTACCCTAAAAAAATTTGGCCCTATGGGGGTCAGGTTGGGGTAGCCTGAGGTGCAAAGATCGGCCCGGCCCATTTTGCTGTAATAACAACGAAACGCAACACTTTGACATGATTGATTTTGGCTCTGAGGGTAGGTATTTTTGGGCTTTAACTACATATCCATAATCAGGGACTCTGAAAACACCCCAATGCAACAAAAATTGTATACCTTATGACCATAAACACGAAAAACGGGAAGGTTCGAATGCCGAAATCATTGGCTGTGGCAAGCGGCCACAAACATCTTCCGTTTCAAGGCGTCACAGGATCTTTTGGGCCAAATCCTTTTTTGGGCGGTATAATATGATCCCCTACTATATTCCTACAAATTTTCGACCCCATCAGTAATCCCAAAGGTACGGTATTTCTAGTGTTGCGTTTCACCATTGCGTTGCGTTTCCTTATAGTTTGGGACTGTATGTCACACTGTGGGAAATTTCCCCAGTTGCATATACCTGACAATGCATAGGATTTTAAGTCTCTGGGCTGTATGCATTGTGAGATAGTCGACTGTATACTCTCGGACATGACCCGATTCCGGATCGAACGGGAGTCCCTCAGACAGTCCGTCTATACGGTCGAGAGCGCGCCCCAGTGTCATTAGGCCTTCCATCTCTTTCCTTGTGGTGATTCACTCCATCCGTTCCCTACATGTTAGCCCCTCACTCCGAGTGGGATCCCTCACGTACCTTTGCAACGTCCCAGACTTCACTTGTGGAGGCGAGCATCAGTTCTTGTTGTCTCTGAGCTGACTTTTTTTGTTCAATCCGTTTATTATTTCAAGAGTGAGAACAAGGCCTCCTCATGTGATGGAGGAACTAACCCCCGTCAATCCCTCTAAAGTAAGTATAAGCAGCAATTTTATTTTTATGCAGAATGTCAACGACGCCGTTATTTTCTCACCGACCGAAAAAGCTTCATCGAGAAACGGGGATGGCCTGACCCCGAATTGAACGGGCTGCCCACTAACAGTTCGAATCCACAATATTTATTGCAGGTAGGTACGCACAAGCGCTATCAGGCCTTGTTCCCATTCTTCACTGACTTGGCTTTTTTCTATCGATTTAGCTTAATGTTTCAGTAGAGGGAAACAGATCATGACCTGACCCTGAGTCGAATTCCTTATACAGTACATGGTCCCAGATTATTTTTGAAGACCACAACCCAACGCACCCAGATCTCGTTACCCTCACAAGGTTTCCGTATTCGCCTTTTAAAAAATGAGTGAAAACAACTTTTCAAAGACAGTAGCGAATGACCTGACTCCGAATCGAACAGGACCCTCATGCGCACCTGGACCCGGTCATTTCTGGAAGGGTGCGCCAATGCTCAAGCCTGTTGCACCACTCACAACCTCTTGCTGTCGAACTCATTTTATTTTCTCAGCAACAAAACGGGATCGAGAAGTAGAATGTCCTGACTCCGAATCCAGTGGGAAGCCTCGTACACGGCATCTAGATAGTGTATTTATGGTTGGCGCGTCATATGGCGCTATCTGGTCTTAATTCCCCTCTTCACTGAACTTTCTTAGTCAAATTATTCCATTGTCTGAGCAAGACACAAAAAGAAGCACTTCATGGATTTACCTCCACGACCTGACCCCGAATCGAACGGTGGACCCTCATACACCCTACGCACGGCAACGTATTTGCGGAGGGTGCGTCCCAGCGCTATCAGGTCTTAGTATGCTTCATAACACTCTTTCATCCAACAACGGATCCCGCCAGCAGTAGAAAACGCGAAAATGGAAAAAATGGTAATGATACAATCACCGAATAAACTGACCCCGAATCGAACGGGGGACCCTCGCTATCATGCATACCGCCACAGGGATTAATTTTGAGGGGCGCGCCCCAGCGCCATCAGTTCATCTTTCTATACTTCTCGGCCTCGCATTATTCAACTCAATTTTTCTTTGGAAGTCACCTACAGTATGCACTGTTAATGTACCTCCCAGGACCGCTCATGCTGCGCCGGCTCAGTTTCAGTGTTAAAAAGCGGCCACATCCTTGGCGGCGGGCCAATGCTTTTCAACCTCGAAGGTCCCACGTTTGCGACGATATAAGTGTGGATCCGAAAAATTTGCAAGATCACTCCGGTGGTGCCGGAGTCCGGGCTGGACGATGCCGAATCCGCGTAAATCTGCACCATCCGCCTAAAAAATTATGAATATATTTGAGCACGTAGAATACCTTCTACGCTCCGTCTCTGTGCCGAAAGTGCTTCCCCACAACGGCCGGCAGCGACGATCACGCCTTACGTTGTTGTTGTTCCGCATTGGGAAAGAACAATGCATGCGATGTGGCTGTACGCTGGTCCTTGCGCTCGATCACTCACCTTGTTCTTTTCCGTCTATTGTTCGGCGGCACGACATATAAGCAGACCCTCCCAGACGCCTTCGAAACGAAAAATGTCGATGCACGCCATCTCATCTTCTCAGAAACGGCGACGACCCTCGGGCTCTGCCACTGAGTCTCAATCTCTGGACCGTCTTGAAGGCCCGCCTCGAAAAAGACGCGCTCCAAATCATATCGTTGGCCGGTCTATCCCTGGCTCAACATCCCGCAAGCGGAGAAAATCGACGGCCCGCAAGGTTGGTAACCATTCCGTTTCTTTATAAACAAGCTGACTTGGAATCTTACCTGCCGGTGCTTAGACGATCAACTCTCTCCCCACTGAGATTTTGATGGAAATCTTCGAGATGGCCGTCCCCCCGGATTATTTTCTGCGCGGCAAACCCCGTTATTTCGGCGGACCCGTGCGCCCCAAACCCGGTATCGCCTGGCGCGAGTCAATGACCACCAAACGAACGATCGTGTCCGTCTGTAAAACCTGGTGTTCCGTCAGTAGTCCCCCACCCCTTTCCTCTGTCAGTAGCTCTCAGACTCACCTCAATTCGACTGTAGATCGGCCGCCGTCTGCTGTATCGAGACGTCACCATCCTCGATCTGCCTAGTCTGTCCGCACTCTCGTGGACCCTCCGCACCGGGAATCCAGACCTCGGCGGGCTCGTCAGGGGCCTGAGCTTCTTCTTCCGGACGGTCCGCGATCGCGATGATTGGGCGGCGATGTACATCAACGCCTTCCTGCCGCTCTGCACGCGGGTGCGGCGCGTGGACTTTTATGCGTATGGTGGCAGCTGGTACCCGCCCGCAAACATATTCACGTTCCCCATCCTTCCATCGAGCGTCACCTCGCTCGGCATCGGGTTTCACGCCCGTCTCGCGGATTTCGGCACCGACATGCTGCAGCAGACCGCGCACCGCCTGCAGGAGCTACGTGTTCCCTTCGAGGCGCTCGCTGGCGAGAAGTTCGCGTCCCTAAAGCTCTCCCTGCCGCGTCTGCGCACCCTGCAGCTCGCGTGCAGCGGGCACCACAGCGAGCGGGCGTCGTTGGCGGACTGGACGATGCCGCAGCTGAGGCGGGTGACTTTCCGGACGTGGCCCGAGTGGACGGGCATGCCCCCGCTCAGGCGCCACGACGAGTACCGCCATTTTCTCCGCGTTCATGGAGCCAACCTGGAGTACGTCCACTTCCCCCCACAGCGGACAGCCGTCACTGGAGGAAGAGTTGGATTACGGGAAGCTCCTCGCGCTGTGCCCCGCGCTGCAGCACGTCGTTCTCCCGTCCTGGGCGGCTATGGACGCCGGGCAGGCGTTCCCGACGGTCAGGTGGCTCGATCTGTGGTGTGCCACCGACGCGCCCGCCGCCGACGGCACCCCTGAAAACGAAATCGCGCTTCCAAGCCCAGACCTAACCCACTGGCCGAACGTGGAACGCATCCGTCGCTTCGACGTAGCGCTGCGGGACACGATCCTCGACCTCCCGGCCGCATTGGACCCGCGGGTGCGGTGGGGGGGTGATGACGCTGCCAGGTGGGCTTTCGCTACGGCGGGCGGAGCGGGATGGCCCTGGCCCTGGGATGGTATCCGACATCTTCCATGCCTCGCAGTCTCACAGGTATGGACTCGAGCCTTTGCCTTCTGAGAACGCGCCGGGCGATCCGTCCTCGGCTAACGCCGACTCGGACGAGGCGGGTGAAGAGGGTAGACCCCGACCCGTGTTGAGGCCCGGTCTTCGACGATTCCTGCGCGCGACGATGCCGAAGCGTCTGTTTGCTCGATTCGAGCGGGCGGTAATCAACTTGGTGCTCCCCCTCGACGTGAAGCCGAAGAAAAAGCGTACTTTGCAGTAGGAGCCCCATTGCGTCTGACTTGTTTTTTATTCACCTGTTCCTGTATAACTTGCTATAAATACTGTGTATTGTGTCATTACACGTTTTGTTGCGGTCTTTCGCTTCACCATTGAGTTCAAAATCGCATTCGCCTTCGCATATCCGACTACAAGCCCCGAGGGAAGGGAAGATTAGTATTGAGAAGATTCGGAAGCGCGCGTCACCGTGCCGAGGAACTACCGACAAATTCTTTGAGTTCGAGACCTCTGCCGTGTCAAAACATATAATTACATGGCGGAAACGAACCGCTCACCATGAGCTTTGAAACTTCGCCGCTGGAGAAAGGCCAAGGAAAGGCAGATTTATGCGCCAGTAATGGCTGTGATCCTTGTGGCTTGTCTTTCTCGCTCACGTCCAAAGCAGTCTGCGCTTACAATACATGGCTATCCACCGGCTCCGAAAACAGTCTTCGTGCTCTAATGCAGCGTACGGCCACTTGATCCAGGCCATTCTGGTTTACACCCCGCTTCCGAATCGTCATGAGACCATAAACCAGCGAGGTATGAGCTATATTCGGTTATAGCGTCTACTTAAGAGAGACTATCATGAGACCGTTCCTGCGAGTCTGATTTCCCGAGGTTGGGACCGAAGTGGAAAGTAAAAAGGCTGGTCAAGGTTTCTTGTGCTGTAAGACTGTCGCCCCCGTAATGGCTCCCCTTCGCACGGACCCTCTTTTCATCTATTCTGCTTCTCCTCTGGTCGGGGCTCGTCGCTGCGCTGACCTCGACGCTGCAGCAAGTGACCAACTACGGGACCAACCCGACCAATGTCGGCATGTTTGTGTACAAGCCCACGACCGTCACGGCCAATCCTGCAGTCATTGTGGCCATCCACTATTGCGGAGGCACCGCACAGGCATACTTTACCGGCTCGCCATACGCACAGTCCGTATACTACTGGAGTAAGTACTTACGGCTTCTCTCGCTCACTGTCCCGCGCCTAGGTACGCGGACACCTACGGATTTATCGTCATCTACCCGAACTCGCCCAACTCTGGTACCTGCTGGGACGTCAGCTCGGTGGCCACGCTCACGCACAACGGCGGCGGCGACAGTCTCGGGATCCGCAACCAGGTGGCATATGCGATCTCCACTTACGGCGCCGACCCGTCGCGTATCTTCGTCACCGGGACATCTTCGGGCGGTGCGTCCATACATCCCTCTTCATTTATGTTAATCACAACTCAAGAGTAAAATAATAGCAATGATGACGAACGTTCTCGCCGCCGTCTATCCCGACGTCTTCGCAGCGGCCATAGTCTACTCCGGCGTTGCCGCCGGCTGCTTCATGTCCTCCTTCGGCGGCGTCGACGCATGGAACTCCTCCTGCTCCGAAGGCCTGGTCTCGCAGACCTCCGCTCAATGGGCCGCGCAGGTGCACGCGATGTACCCCGGATACACCGGCCCGTACCCGCCGATCCAGGAATATCACGGTACCGCCGACACGACGCTCTACCCGGAGAATCTTGGGGAGGAGATCAAGGAGTGGGCGGGCATCTTTGGGTATAACGCTGCTGCGCCGACGCAGGTGCTGCAGAATACGCCGCTTTCGGGGTATACCAAGTCTATCTACGGACCGGCCCTCCAGGGTATGTGCTCTCCGTCTCCGTCTCTCCTCTTTTCCAGACTGCTCATTCGATATGTAGGTATCTCCGCCGCGGGCGTGGGACACACCGTCCCGATCCAGGGCAACGAGGACATGAAGTGGTTCGGGTTCGTCGCCGGCGGGGCTGCCCCCGCCCAAGTCGACCGGCACCAGCACCGGGACGACGAGCACGGTGGGACCGACCTCCCCGCCAACGACGACCGTGAGCACACCGACGAGCACGCCGACGGGGGGCACGGCGCAACACTGGGGTGAGCCCTTCCTTCCTCGCTTCGAAATTCGTACTCGTGTGCTTATCGGATTTTTTCTTTTTCTCTGACCAATGCGGGGGTATCGGCTGGACCGGGGCTACGAGCTGTGTCTCGCCGTACACCTGCACGGTGCTCAATGCATATGTGAGTTGCCTGTCTGCCTTCTTTTTTTGTTTGTTTCCAGCACGAGATGTACTATACTAACTCATTCTTTTTCTTTCCTCTCAGTACTCCCAATGCTTGTAGTCTTAATCAACGTCCGATTATCTGGGTCTCGGGCTATCCTACAACGACAACGATGTTGTTCGAACACAATTATGAAAATGCGTGCTGAATGTGCATATGACCTGCGGGATTTGGAAAGTTTTTTTAGGGGAAGCGGGTTGATCGAAGTGCGTTTATATTTTCGTCTCCGACACTCGACAGATTATGATAGGTACCTGTGCAAAATAAGTCCTTACCTCCTTTTTCCGTGGCGCTCATATCCTGTCGAAATTGATGATCCTGATGCCTAGCGCGTCCCTCAATTGTGGAAACTTACACTATCTCGCGAGGAGATGAGGGAGGTTTCAATTATTTGCCGTTGGCCTGCTGCTGCCTTTCAACAGATTTATGAGTCCCAAAACTACCGTACAAACTTTGACGAGAATAAACCCAAGTTCTCAGCGCGATATTAGAGTTCATACATTTTTTAATACTTAGTACTTGCTTAATACAGCACAGACATTGAGATGATCGGTGTTAATCTGTGAATCGTCCGTTCACTTGGCTTTACTCACAAAGTGGAGAGAGATAAAACTAGTGGTGGGTCAACTTGTGCTAAATTCGGTGGATGTAACACGCTCCTAACGGGCTTGACGACCTGATGCATTGTATCGTGTATCGTGCCCCAATCGCCGAGATGCCCGAGACACAGTTCACCGAGGCCCTCGGAGGGCTAGGTTGACCACTATTCATATTGATTTCAAGCCCCAGAGTGCAACAATAAGCTTTCTTCATTGTTTGCACTCATTCCTCGTTGCCGCCACTAGCCCAAGTCCAAGTTATCGCGCTTGTTCTCACGGTTCAACTCTTGAAGCGCCGCTGTGCTTGTTTACCCGCAAGATTCGCATCCGTGGGTGTTCTCTCCATCGCTGGAACATAAGCCGGGTTAAAAGGAAGGCTAGTTCTAGATAGCGTTGTTCAACATATCAGTTCGAAGGTTTGAACGAACGGTGTTCCTATCTGAATAGTTTAAACACTTCCACGACAAGCGGGGGTAGCATAACTTACTTCTTTGAGCGGGCTCTTTATTCTATGACTCATGCGCGCGATTGACCGTGCACTATCACACGTCTGGTCACGGTCATGTGGTGAATCTCACTGAGTCCAAGTGACGAGCTTTCACAGTGTGCAGTGGAAGTGACAAAGTTCGCTCAAATCCAGCTGAACTCGCTAACTTTCGCAGAATGCGAAAAAACTCACGAAGTTACACAGCTCTGAGCGAGGTATCCGACAGGCGGATCGAGGATAATGCTCAAGCTGCAGTGTTGGAGAGGACAGAAAAGATCCTGGACAAGATGGGAGTCAAGAGAAGAAAGAAAAATCTTTACGTCTGCTGCGGCCCGAAGCGACCTTCGCCGGCTTGTTCCAGCCCATGAGTCTCAGAAGGCAGCACGCACGGCGGCGGCGCAAGAAGGATTCGGGCTACCTCAGAGATGAATTACTTTAGAGGGGAACTGAAGGCACGACGAACACGACTCTCGAACTTGAAATCTGTAACGGCGTTCGGGAATTTCACCCTTGCGGAGCTCATGAACGAGGCGGCACCGGCACCGGGGAGCGCTTCACTGCGTCTGGGTGTGGTCTAGGTCCGGCATCGACTCGGGGACCTTCAGATAAGTAGTGGTAAGTATGATTTTTTCTTGGTGCATTCGGCGGGATGTTTGAGACGCGTCACTGCAACGCGCAAATTTTCAACTGAAAATTCAGTACCTTTGAAGGGAACGAAAGTTGAGGAGAGGTGATAAAAATCGTGAGAACAGGATCAACCAATTAACCAAGAGTACAATATTAGCGATACCAAGTAAACAACACATTCGTTCGGTACAAAGTAACTAGGCCGCCGCGTAGCGCGCATGGGCAGACCACTGAGTGTCTTCGTAAAACATCAGCCAGGTGAGCTCCAATCCATCAATACTGAGGCAGAACGTCTTCTGGGCGAGTGTTTTGAAGGAGAACGCCAGCACCCACGCAAGGTTGAAACGCGTGATGCCACGATGCTTGCAATTCGCGTAGAGGATATCCTCAACCTCTCCAACCCCTTCAATCTGAGCAAAACGTATAAGCGACTGGCCCATTGGGGCTGGAGTGGAGACGTAAACCACATACCTTGAGCTTGAGCTTCATTGGGCCGGAGGGCTGTCGCACCAGCATGTAGTGAGGCTGCTCCATATTTGCCCTGAACGAAAGGATGTCGGACACCAGGACCCCGTGAGGGCTAGTCGGATCGGATCCTTCGTAGCGAAAATCGATGGAGACTATTACAGGACTGAGTTTGACGTTGGGATGCACGGCGTCGGGAACGTGGGGTGCCTGTGGGAATTGCCATGTCAAAAGTTCGGCCTATTCAATCACTCTTCAGGATGCACTGCATGTCCCTGATGCACCCTACAATTTAATTTCTATTGGGCATATGGCTACAGCTAGTTTATCCATCCAATTTCACGGTGATTTAATGCAGGTTTATTCTCCGGGACCTCAGTGCCGGGAAATTATGCATGGTAAAAGGGTTGGCACCCTTTATCACATCAAAATCACACACATGGTATCCCGCACCTCATCTGCACCATCATCAGCCCCTGCTCCAACCACTTCACTCGCATTTGCCGCCACACCAACCCATTCTTGAGATAAATGGCACCATATTTTTTGGGCACATCAGTCCAGCCTCTATCAAAATGATGAAGGACAACAAAATGGTCAATGGCATGAACATTGACCCATCTACCACTCCCTCTGCCCAATGTATGGCCTGTGTCCAAGCCAAATCCCATGTTGTTCTATTTCCAGCAGAGGCTGAACGGAAATACACCGAAATTGGTGAAATGACATTTACTGATGTCTGGGGACCTTCCTGTGTCACTGGCATCAACGGGGAATGCTATATATCAGTTTTACTGATGGAGCCAAATGCCGCACAATGACCTTCTTCATGAAGAAGTGTTCCGAGGTCTTGGACAAGATCAAGGAATATGAAGCATACATTCTTACTCAGACCGGTAAACCCGTCAAGGCATTCCACTGTGACAATGCCAAGGAATATATTTTCAAAGAAGTTTGAGACTATCTTGGCAGCAAGGGCATCTGCCCTGAGTCAATGGCAACCTATTCCCCTCAGCAGAATGGTGTTGCTGAATGCCTGAATCGCACCCTTATTGAGCATGCATGTGCCATGCTTGCTGCACACAATCTCCCCTTATTCTTGTGGCTAGAAGCTGTTGCTTATGCCACCTATCTCAAAAACTGTTCACCTACCTGTGCCATTGACACAGAAGTCACACCAGATGAAGCTTTTTGGGGGAAGAAGCCAAATGTGGTCATGCTCCAGGAGTTTGTTATGCCATGTGAAGTTCTCCAACAGCATGGGAACAATGCAAAAATCAGCGTAAAAACCAAACCATTTATTTTTACTGGTCTCTCTGACAAGTCCCATGCCTGGAGATACTATAATCCTGCCACACACAAGATCCAAACCTCATGCAATGTCACTTTTGTTGATCCCAACATCCATTCTTCAGAAGTCCCTCTGTCTCCGTCTCAGCTCAAGGGGGAGGTCAATAGTGCACCAGCAGAACAAGCTCCAAATGAGCCCGAGGCTACGCCAGACCCTCCTTCTACCCCTTCTATGTATTTCAGACTGGGATTCAGAGCTCTGAATCTCGGATGTGGCTGTGCTCTAGCGTCTTCCGAACTTCCGAACCAGTGGCTATGCTTTTTGGCCTTCTGAGCTGAACAGGTGGGAAAAAAGTGTCAGAAAATTTTCGAAAAAATTCAGGGAGGTAGATATGATGTTTGCAATGGCCGATGTTTCTCATCCAGGAAACTGGCGCCGGTTTTCACTTTAGGCCAAAATTTAGTTTAAAGAAACTTGGAAACCGGGGCTGGTTTCTCGGATGAGAAACATGGGATCACTAATGCAGCAAAGGAGCTGTAATCCTGGGAGGATGGGCGTTTGGGTAGGTAGAAACAAGTAGTGTAGTCTTTTGGAAGAAAGAATGCAGGACGAGCAATTTTTGGGGGAAGCTCCAGCTGATTTTCATTCTGGAGCCACCAAAAAGGAAGAATTTTGTTGGGATTTGTTTAAGGGAACCATTATAGGTATCAACAAGATTTTTGCGTGGGAGGGTGCAGGTCAAGGGGTAGTATCGGCCCTCCAAACCTCAGAAAAATCGGATAACATCTTGCTACCTTGAGCCCTTGGATGCAATGAAGCTAGTTTTGGGAAAAGAATAAGCTAGGTTCAGCCCCCCGCCTCGAAGAGGCCTAATCTCACGTCATGAACGGCTTGGAGCACACAGACGGAATATGGTCCTCGCACCCGGAGGTGTACTATTTCCTCACCCTCTAGGTGGACGCGACTGTGATGCTGCAGCTGTGGTGTAATACTGAATCATATATCTGACATCGCCATTCGCAGACGGCGACAGCTGTACTGAAATTTTCCTAGTGATAATTTGGTAGCGAAACTCGCTCAAATGTGTATCCCGTGCCTAATCCTACAATTTTTTCGGCTCTATGTATCACCAAAAACAGCTGTAGTGGGTGAGTTTGGATCTGCCCGTTCACGAGAGGACGGAGCTGCGCACTGGTAAGATGAAACGACGTTGGCCAAGCCATAGGGACTTCTAAGGTCCGCAATGCCAGGCCACAAAATATTACTGAGCCCATTTCCTGTGCATCCGTGGTCCCTACATGCACAAGTGAGCTGGTTTTACGAGGATATGATCGCATTCGCGCGTACAGCCGAATCTCGCAAGCCTGTCCTTCGTCGGGCCCGAAGCTCGCGACCTTGTTGTCAAGGTCGAATGCGAGGTCCACGCACCCGCCGTTGAAGGCGCCGGTGATGTAGACACAGTAGCCTGTGAAATTGGGCTCCGTACACAGGTAGACGTTCCCCGGAGTGCGTTTGACAATATTGTGCTCCTGGGTACCGCGGCGCTGGAGTTCAGTGAGAAGGATAGTCTAAGGCGGTGGTATGACGCACGATAGCAGCTGTGTTCGCAAGCCCGCCGTGGGCCATGTACGTCGCCACGTCAATAACGAGGTCAACGTGTGCGGGAGGGAAGGCGGACGCAGGCGCGACGCCAGGAAGCGCGCCAGCGATGGCAGTAGCGGCGCCGATGGGAACAAAGAGAGTGTTGAACTTCATCTTGAAGCTGGAGGTTCTGATTGGAACAGACAAGCGAGTGGATGTCTTCGAGTTTTTATACCGTTTGAGCGAGGGACTGGCAATATATAAATCGGGAGACACCAGAGGCAGACTCGGAGCACACTGAACCGCCTTAGCCAGCGCCCGTGCTCGGTGTCACCTGTGCCCGTCAAACGCCTTCCTAAGCCAGCAAGACGGTAAATTTTGCATCCGACGCCTGATAGCGATTGGACTGGACACAGCCAGAGGAGATAGCCGTTATTCGGATTTGTTTCGGCTGTTGCGCAGCACTTGACTCCATTAGATACGATGTAGTTGAATAGTATTTCTTGTACTGCGACGTCTTGCATTCAGAAGCTTTTTTATCCCAGATTCACCTGCTCACCTCGGCGTTGAATCCTCCGGCTTCGTAGGGCCCTTACGACATCAGTGATGTTGAAAGCTTACAGGGGCCTCATAGTCGTCGAAGACTTCTTGGTGGCGTGAGGCTCCAAACTAGTCGCTGAGAATGTGGAAATCGGATCTAAGCGCCTCCCGTCTACATCTGATGGTCTTGGATAAAGAGCGCCGCCGACCTTCCACAACTAGTAAGGCAGGTAATAGTCTTGGCAGACAGCTAGTAAGGCGGGTAATAGTCTTGGCAGGTTAAGATTGGCCCACACGAAATTCGGTAATACCCTTCTCACCCTTCTCATTGCTGTATAGGTTTCTGTACTCAAAGATAGAACTCTGTGTCTCCTGGGATTCAGCGCCCACGAGCACGGAAGGTGTTCCGAGTTTCCAAGATAATATCCGACTGTATATATGGGCCTATCTATGTTCCTTTATCCCTGGGCCTTTGGCCTCGGTTAGACGGCAGTCGTGGTTTCGATGGGTTCGAGTCCAAAAGTCCTCATTTGACAGCAGTCCAGCGTGACCTGTTGCGTTCATTTGCGTGGGCGGAGATAGTTTTTTTGGCCGGTTTTGGGCTCTACCAAATTTTACCCCGAGTTTTCGGCTGGATTCTTCTTATTTCCCGTGCCCCCCCGACGTCGCGACAGTCCCGCGCGATGGGCGAGACACAGCGAGCGTTCCTATGACGTGTTGTCCATTTTTTGGGAAATGGCAACAGGTCATAGGGCGGATGCCATTTAGTGCCCAATTGGGCTTGTCAGAGAACGTCATGCGGCCGTGTTGTCATGATCACCCAGATTTGGGCTAATTTGTTTGGTTCCAGAGACCTGGGGAATGCTCAGAACATTTGCTCAAATATGCCGGAGCCTGTTCAGACGCTGCATTATACCCAATATATATCGGCTCATGGAGCATGATTTCGCAGCTTCCAGGACATTCAAGACTCTGTTGACCGAGCCAATGGTTGTGGCCATTTCTTAAAGGAGGCTCGGAAAACTGCTGCTACTCTGTTAGAGACAGTTAGGCTTGGCTATGTCTCTGACCCCTCTGGTGGAATACCTCTTCACTGCATTAGAGGGATAGATCGTGATGAATTAACACTGTACTGTAAAGTTTCAGGCACCAACTCAGTGGAAGGTTCAGTCCATATGTTGATTCAACAGATTTTTGGTTCGCTTCGTGCCTCCCTAGAACTTATAGAAGCTATCACTGTATTCCGAGTAGTGAATTGTAGGGCCCGGCTTCAAGCCCTAAGCCCGCCAGGCCGGGCCCGTGCTTGACCAAGCCAGGCCGGGCCCTCCAGCGGGCTTGAGCAGGCCCAGGGCTCGGGCTTGACGATTTGAAGCCCAAGCCGGCCCGCCAAGCCGGGCTTCGCCTAAATTTGTTCGTTCACCGTGTTTCATACTGTTCACTTGCTCCATGGGCGTCGTCCATCCAACTACTCACAAATGAAAAATAATCGGTGATCTTGGGTATGAATTCGATCTGGACGAACAAACTAACTGTCAACATCCAAAAGGGGAAAATTCAGGATGGAATAGTTGGAAAGTTGAGAAGCGAGCTCAAGGTAGGTGGGCCTGAGGTAAGCTTCTTGTAACGGAATCATGCCTTCGTAGGGCCGTGGGGGTGCCTGATTATTCTTTCATGCTTATCTTTTGCTAATTATGCTGATTCTATGCCCTATGCCGTGCCGCCGCACCTTTCCATATGCTCCCATCAAAACCATCGCACTGCCTCTGATTCGTAGTATATAAATCTGGCCTGTTCGTAGTTCGTTTCTCGGTCAATCTACCACTTACGCCAGTTCTCCCTGAGTTCTCCCCTGTCCGAACGTGTGCCGGATCTCGACATCTCTCGCATCCGTCACATATTTTGAACTGCTCGCTCATCTGTCGTCGCTCTGCTTGGCTCCCGTCTGTCTGATCAACCGCCGCCTCTCTGCTTCGACACCCACCCTCGAGAACGCTGACTACGATGACTGCTGACCCGAACCGCCACCATACCCGTGCCGCAACTCGTGCGGGCATCTTCCCGGCTCCGAGGCTCCCTCGCAATACCCCTCCTTCAACCTCACTGCCGAACTCCCCGGCTGGAGCTCATGGGGCCACGGGATCCCCTAAAACCCGCCCCGTTACACCCGAGCTATTGCATAGCGACGTGGTGGCGGCGTCCCTCTCACGAGGTGTTTCCCCTGCTGCCCCCGAGGGGCAGGATGATGTTCCTGGCAGTGCCAGCATTAGCGCTCTCTCTGAGCTCCCGTCTCTGACTCGAGACGTCAATCTTGGACCCGTTGATTCCCCCGTGAGCATTGCCACGCGTATACGAATGAACCACTTGTTGTTCCGTATGATAGTAAAATCATTGATGGTGATGTTGATGCGTCGCGCTCGGCTCCTAATTCCCGCTCACCGTCAACTGTAACTCGGGCCACCCTTGAGATGAGTAGAGAGGGGCTAGTCACCCTCGCTCGCCATTATGAGGCCATGACTCGTGAAGCTATGGCCGAAGTGAACCGTAGGGTTCATGTCCAAGCACAAGCACATGGTGGACCAGGATTTGAACATCTTGACACTTTCGAAGATGAGATGCGTACAAGACGTACCGATACATCTCTACTTGAGCGTGAGGACGTTTCTGAACTCCTGCCACTGAGTCCTGCCATTTCAGCAGGTGAAGGAACTTCCCGCAACAAGGTCCCGATCCTCGTAACTGGGGTGCTGCAGGCTCTTTGGTCGATTTTTCCGAACAAGCCCTTGAAGCACAGCGTGAAGCGCTTGAGAATTTTTCTGAAATTGACCGTGTGGTTAAGCAGGAGGAACGAGCTGAATCCACGCTGCGTCTTCATGTTCAGAACGTGGGACTGAAACCAACGATAAAGATATCAAAAGTCAATCCGACTGTCTCCAACCCCTTGCCTGAAAACAAGGGTACGATGAAGCCTGGCCAGGCCAATGCAGAACGAATTGCTGAGCTTGAGAGAGAGCTCAGCCGATTGAGACAATCAGATTTGCTGAGGTGAGATGGACCATTGAACAGAACATTGCTGATTCAATTTGCCGCAACAAGGCTGCGAGGAACTCAAGCTCAAGGCCTCGAGAGGGAACTCCCAGCTGCATTGCTGCGGGAAGCTTCTTGGACAAAGCCATTCGTGGTGCTGCCAGGTTGAACCAGGATCCACCCTCGTCTGAACCATCAGACAGTTCCTCGAGCTCTGGCTCTGATGAAGAGTTCAGTTCACCGAATGCTGATGCATCAACTGATGTTGGGCGCCATCGCTCCACCTCTGCGCGCCAGATGACTTTGTCTCCCCGAAGCAGCAAGAAAAAGCGAATGCTTTTGAAGCTGATACCACCGACTACATACAATGGTGATCCCGATGCCAATGCGTTTCATCAATTTGTGCGTGAAGGGTCGGCGTACGTCACCATGGGACGCGTACCATCCAAAAATCAGGTCTTTTACCTGTCATACTTCTTAGAAAATAAAGCATGCGACTTCTACAATCAAGTTGTCATTCGCGATGAAGACACTTACACTCTGGAGAAGTTCTTCTTGGAGTTGTTCGAGTTCTGCTTCCCTGTTGATTTTCGCAGCAAGCAGAGGAAACGTTTGAGCCGTTGTATCCAGAACAAGAAAACGGTCGCAGCTCACATTGCTGAATTTTCCCAGATTTACAACACCATTGGCTTGATTGAAGGCCAAGAGAAGGTTGTGAAGCTCTGGAACAGCCTGCGTGCTGACATCCGGCAGGAGATGTATTGTAAGGATCTTGATCCTGAGATCTCTACCTGGGATGAAGTTGTCAGGGCTGCGGAATGTGCAGAAATTGTGCGAAACCTTGAGTCCGAGTCCTCAACATCTAGTGCAGACAAGGATACTCCTCCGAAGTCAGAAACTCGAAACCACAGCTCGAGACACACTGGTGATCGTGCTGGAGGGCGCGTTGATTCCAAGCACCGTACAGGCATCACAATGCATGCTGCTTCTGCTGAAATGACCACCCAAGTACCGGGAGAAAAGAAGAGATCCGCTAAGCATCACAATGAAATGATTGCTCAGGGTCTTTGCTTTACCTGTGAAGAGCCAGGTCATTTGGCTCGCAATTGCCCAACGACAACAATTGTGAAGTCTATGCAGAGGGGAAAACCACCTGGATTTGGAGCTCACAGCGTCCACTTGGATGCTGCCGACTTGGCGTTGTATGAAACCACGGAGGTGATGGATACACTGCCAATCGGGGCATTGCATTTTGGGTATGAAGTGCTGACAGACGTTGACGTTCCTGTGTCCGATCAACTTGGAAATGAACGAACCATGGACGATGTCCTGAACACCGAAAACTCCCACAGTTCGTTTCATAATCGCAGATGCCGTACCCGAAGCACTTGAAGATTGTCTCGAGCGACAATCTGGAGGGCGTATGTAATGGAATCATGCCTTCATAGGGCTGTGGGGGTGCCTGATTATTCTTTCATGCTTATCTTTTGCTAATTATGCTGATTCTATGCCCTATGCCGTGCCGCTGCACCTTTCCATATGCTCCCATCAAAACCATTGCACTGCCTCTGATTTGTAGTATATAAACCTGGCCTGTTCATAGTTCGTTTCTCGGTCAATCTACCACTTACACCAGTTCTCCCTGAGTTCTCCCCCATCCGAATGTGTGCTGGATCTCGACATCTCTCGCATCCGTCACACTTCTCGTACTTATATTGAGGCATTTCCATACCATTATTCACACTCTGGTAGCTTTCTGGCCCTAAAACACTTGTTTGTCAGCTGGTACCCAAGCCCAGGCTTGAGCCCGGGCCTGGAGCTTGAAGCCGTGCTCGAGGGCTTGGGCTTGGGCTTGAGAAATCCCAAGCCCAAGCCGCCTCAGGCTGGGCCCAAGCCCGGGCTTCCAAGCCAGGCCAGGCCCTGAGATTCACTAATTCCGAGCCTGTGTGGACCGACTAGGGCCTACATGTTCATACCTCAGTTTACGTTGGCCGACTCTAGTAGGCTGAGTCAGGTAGGCCAATGTGGGCCAAATTTGGCCTACATTGGACGACTGTCGGTCTACAGAGGCCCCCCTATGCTAGTAACCAGGCGGCGTATTGCTTTTGCCACATTCCCAGACCGCTAATATTAGCTAATATTGCTCTCATTGGTTGCCATGTTCCCATGGAGTCAATATTTTATTAATTGGTCAATGCCTAGGACAATTGCTGTAAGTTGGCTGTGAGTGAGCCAAAGATTGACAGTGTGAGCTGTGTCACTAAAAATAGTCACATTCCCGCATTCAGCAGTCACACTGTGAATCAAGAGCATGTTCTAGCGCATATAACACCAGAAATAGAGCTCAGGCTGTAATATAATGGTTGATTTACCTGTGGGTCGGTCTACCTCTGCCTACGAGGGTAGGCAGACTGTGTGCCTACAACCCCATGGAATGCAGTGTATTGTTGGGAATTGGATGCTTAGACGCAACCATCAGGTAAAAATCTCATGCCTGTTTATGAATTTTACTAACTGATCTCATTTTAAAGATTGGACATTATAATCGCACTGGGAAAAAGTGGTTAAGCCATTATGACATGGTTGTTGGATGAACTCGTTGAAAAGGCTCTTCTACTTGGCATAGAGCCACTTGTATAGCAACATCAGAGTCCTTTGGCATTATACCTAGAGAATACCACCAATATATATTCGTGAATATGAATATTCAACAAAACCTCAAAACTGATATTCGCATTCATATGGATATTGATGGCAAATATTTGTTGCTTAGTCAGCAATATTCGCAAATATTCATGAATATGAATATTCAGCAAATACATTGAGAATTCAGGGGTTTAGCAGCCACCAATGGGTTGCTGAGAGCACTTTTATGCTATCTTGTGAGTTTAAACATTGTCAAAGACTCATACAAGCCCTTGTCTTACATGTTCAACCATTTGATTGACCATCACACTTGCTGTGTTCAACCTGTCAAGCAGTTGTCAAAGTAAAGATGTCTCTAAAGTGATTAGAGAGGTTGTGCCCATGCGGCATGCCGCTTTTTTCCCAGTTAAAATACCTTGACCTGGGTTGAGATCTTGTCAGTACTGGTGTTTTATACCTGAGTTTGTGTATTTTGTGAATTGTGGGTAGAGCAAGCATGAGAGACCCAAATTTGACAGCATCATTTCTTCTGACATGTGGACCAGAGTGGAGCAGCAACGATGATAATGTTTAATGATAGCCGTTTAGTGATCCCTAGCACAGCCACATTGGCATCGTGTCTCCTGCGCAACCTTGGAATACATGAATTGTCTGCTGATTCTTCGTTTTGGGTGCCCTGGGCCATCTTTTTCCTGTGCCACTTTGCACAATGCCCAAAAAGCAGCATGAGCAGCATGCTGCCCATGCCGCTTGGGCACAACCTCTCTATTGGTTTGCATATAAATTACAAATCTAGTTGGTGCAAATGAAGTATGTTCTGGTTCCAGAGAGGAGATGTGTTAAACAGACCCAAATTTACCATACTTGATTGAAACTTTAGCTGTGTATTACAGCTGTGGATATTTGCAAATACCAACTTTCCTGAAAACTGATATTCGCATTTGTGTGAATAGCACAGCCACAGCCATTCATGAATATAAGTATTTGTTATTCACTAATGTATACTCGTGAATATTTGTGATATCTGCTATTCATGGCATTCTCTAATTATACCTATTGGATCCAGCATTGCAAAGGAAGTTGAAATACCTCTGCTTCCACCCCTCAATCTCCATACTGTCCCATCACAATGATCTACCATCACAGACTCTGACTCAGCTTTCAACAAAGCCATGTAATATCTACCATTATATTCAGCTCCGTCAACGAACTCCAGTCCCTGTCATTCCTGTGCACAATCTTGCAGAGTACAAGTTTTTCAAGAGCAATGTTGATACCTTCCGCATTAATATGCCAGCAGGTCGAGGAGAGCGGTCTCCTGAGCAGATTTGGAAAGCAACAGACTATATCAAATTTGCAATCTTCTGGAATCAGGCTGTAATGTCGCAATCACCACAAATTCTTAAAGCTCATCTCCGACTTTATTTCAAACTTCCTGAGCAGTTACTTTGTCACCCCAAAAAGACACTGCAATGAAAATCAACCTGTGCAACCCTTTATATGGGCCCCAATGCTGAATTGCTAGAGCCAATACAGGAAATCCTTAGTGATGCTAATCGGCTTGCCATTGTGTTGCCAGCAATACCTCTGGAACCTGAACAGGTTAATTTTCAGAATGACAGTATGTTCATTTCCTCTTTTATTGGTTTTATTCTAATTCTGTTTCGATACTGTTGGTGTCAACTTGGAGTCTTTTAATCCTATGGCCATTTGTCAGTGTGTTGCTGAAGAACTTAGATCAGATGCATCTGTCAATCCCAGACCAGATTTTGATACCCACTCTCAGAATTCTATGGCAACAACACTATCACCCACACCTAATGTTTCTCCTCCTATTGAGTCAATGTCTCGTGCTCCTGAGCAAACTATGTTCCGATTCCAGGGGGGATTAACCATTGAATGCCCATCCAAGAAACCAAGGCTTGATAACTCAGAAGGTTTGGGCACAAAGAGAAGGGGGCATTGATGTGCTAGATGTGCAACTGCTAGTTGTCCAAAGGCAACAGAATGCAAGGGGAAAGGTGGATGTGATCGTTGCAGTTGTACATCAAATGACCATGAAATTGGTAATAAACAGTTCTATGGGTGATTTTATACTTCATGAACTGTACTTTGGTTCTCTAGTTTTCTCAACACATGTAATAGATAATTGATCAATATATCTTCACACCCTGAAAAGATGTTAGAGTTGAGAGCGGCAAAGATATGGCATGAAACTTGGTAAGCAAAAAGACACACATTCCTTGTGTTGATGCATCTCTGGCCCAATATGAGCTCTTATGCTCGAGAAGAGGTTCTCTATACCATATTTTAATTTTCAGGTTTGCAAAAAAAAAAAAATGGCGAGAAAAGTATGAAAAGTGTGATTCCAGAGCTGCAGCAAATTTTGAGATTGCATTCCAAGACTCCTCACAGCATGCCTATACAGCTATGCACTGCATCTTTGTGAGCCTTGAAGCTGTCTCGGACAAGATACTGGTGCTTCCTGTCTGTGTATCTCTTTTCATAGGGTCTTTAGTTTTATACACTTCTTATGGCTGATCTACAGTTTTTTCTCTCATTTCAAGGTTTCCTGGCAATTTCCCACAGATCAAATTACTCAGTTCAGTATTATCCATCTATAAGACTACTGTATCAAACTTACAGACGTCTCCAAGCACCGGAAATCCTTTCAGTAAGAGGATAGGGGAACTTTACATAATGTGGAATAATAATCGGTACGCGCTCAATGAAATTATAATTACCAATCAGAACACTACAGTGAAACACTGCGCATCTATTGCATTTTGCTTCGAGGAAAACAAACAAGAATTGAGTGAGATAGAGGGAAAAGAAAAAAGCTCTCAAAATGCGACCCAAAATGGAAACACACGGCACAAATGCCGCCGAGATCGGACTTTTCCGATGATCGGTTTTGGTCGGATCTCTATATCTTGAATTTGATTCGCTGGCCGTTTAACTCAATGGGGCTTTATTCCCGGGAGGAATAAACTTGAATCACCGTGCCGGCGCTTCATAGTGCTGTTGGCAGAATGCTGCCAATCTGCCTGGCAGATTGGCAAAATGGCAGGCAGATTGGCACATTCAGGCTGGGGTTGGCAGAATGTGGCAATATTCTGGCGGCTTCATGGTCATATGGGGGCTGAGAACACGAAAATGTTTGATTTGCCATTGTTCATAAGTGACTGAACTTGTATAGCCTAATTGGGCAAAGCGTACCACTGTTCTTCCCTTTGACCCACCATGGGCTCCATGGACAGGGAACTTGTTAATTTTGATGAATACGTGCATGTTGAAAGCAGAGAATTTGTTGCAGTCGATGAGGACAATATAGATGTCATCAGAAACCAGAGTGAGGGAGGCTGGTGTGCTGCACAGCTCATGCAGAGGTAGGAATAAGGCAAAAAACATGCAATTTAGCCTTATTTATTAACATATGGCACGAAAATGATCCGCCAATTCTGCCAAATTCTGCCAAATTCTGCCATGCCAATCTGCCAATCTGCCTGGCAAATTCACCTCAAAACAATTCTGCCCACAGCACTAGCGCTTCATCAAACAACTTGATTTTCGATATTCCTTTCTTTCTCTGCGCATTGGAGCCGCCGGGCCGCCGAAAAAACCTCGGATTCGGGCGCAGGTAAGTCTCACAAATCTCCCCTCTTTTTTCCCCTTTTTTTCTCTTTTCTCAACTTGAAAAACCTGAATTCATTGCCGTAACCCCAGACATAAACCATAAGCCAATATATCCCACCTTATATGCGCCGCATCCCAGAAAGAGATGCGTGAGTGCACCTGGAAATATATGGAACCAGATGCTGGGCCAACAATGCATTGCCTCCTCTGATTAGAAACTTTGGGGGATGCATCGTTTACTCCCATTAGAAGGAGAGCAATGCATCGTATTAGAACCTCGCCCGTTTGAATTATGGCCCGGTTTTGCTGTGCCAGAGCATGTGTCCTCGTTGTCGATGGCGCTCGGCAGCACTATCCATATTGGGACTGCAGCGATCACTTGCTTCATACCGCGATCAAAGATCGTCGAAGTCGTCGGGGGCGTTGACTGCAAAACACTGGTCAAAATCCTCCAAAAAAATAAGGTCAACAGACATCATACAGACAATACGTATGGTGAAGTAGCGGTTGTAATGTCCATGAATCAACCTCAAAAAACGCATTTTGATTAAAAAATGAGCTGTACCCAGTTTTCGACCCCAAATAGGGTTCGCTAAAGTATCGAGCCAGTAGTAGGGTGATGCACGGCGCGGTGCCCCCGCGTCGTGCGCACACTATACTAGTTTATTCCCCCCAAAAAATTCACCTTCATTGCACCCAAGGCTCCGACTATCAAGACATTATCCGATTGCTCTCGGGTTTGGAGGGCCAATACTACCCCCTAGTCCCTACCCTCCACTGCAACAACCTTGTTTATATCTGCTGTGCTTTCTATAAACTAATGCCTACAACATGGGTTCTTTTTAGCGGCTCCGGGACAAACAATGGCCGGAGCCTCCCCCCAAAAATCCTTCCCCGCCACCTTCCCCCCCCTGACAATTATCCTATTCAATTTGTAACAGTCCTCACATAAATACAGCCCAAACGGTTAAGTATTGCCCCCAGAATCGCATCCTCAACCAGAATGTTGTAAAAAGCCGTGATTTTCTATTGCCGCACTACTAACCCTCTCAGAAAATGTTGAAGTGCCCTGAATTTTGGGAATCTCATCCCTTTTATGGATACCCTGACATTATATAAGTCAATCATCACTTTTATTCATTTTCAATTGTTTTAGTTGATTCAAAATGCCTGAAACTCGGTGGGCTTCCGGGCCTGAGCTGAAATAATGCACTTTTGGGCTTTCAAGAAATGTTGTGTTGTACCTTCTCGGGAACATCTCATGGCAGTATCTTATGACCAGTAAGACATAACCACACATCTCATATCAGGATTTCCGAAGGCCCAAATTGCAGCGCAATGTCCAGGACAGGAACCAGGATCCCCTCATGCACGGTCATTCTACTGCAAGGCATAGAAAAATAGCAAATTTGGAGCAACAACTGTACTTATGGAGCTCAACTACATGATAACTTTTCATAACACCGAGAGAGCCCATTTTTGATGCGCTGTAAAAGCAGATAAACACATCAGAGTGAGGCACATTGTGGAAAGCCGTGATGCTATGCTCATTCAATGTCACACCGCAAAAAAGGAATATTCTATCAGGCAGAAAATGTTCCAGAATGTAATGGTTTTAGCTGCAAATGAAACTAGTAGCTAAATATGATGTCGAATGCATTGCCTTTGGCTTTCCAGAAAATGTTACAGAAAGCAAAGAATTGAATTGTGGTTTCAACCTAGTTGAAAATAAAAGATTTGACTGCAGTCCAAACTTGACTGAAAACATTACTAAAATCAATAAAAACAGCTGTGCTTTCTACCTTGCAGAAAGCATTACATTCAGCTTACCAAAAATACAGCCAAAAATAATAGATTCGGTGACAGTTCCGATCATTCCGAAGACGTTGCCAGATCTTATTGTTTCGGCATGTGCCGAAAGTGCAGCAGAAAGCATTACTTTCAACTCGGCAGAAGGTGAGATAATTCACATTCTACTGAATTGAAAGTAATAATTTCTGCTACACTTTTGGCATGTGCCAAAAGCATAACATCTGGCAACGACTTCAGGAACACAGAAACTGTAGCTGAATCTGTACTTATCAACTGCACTTACAACGAACTGAATGTAAGATTTTCTGCAAGGTGGAAATCACAGCTGTTTTTATTTATTTCAGTAACATTTTCAGTTCAGTTAGGACTACAGTTGAATCTTTTATTTTCAACTAGGTTAAAACCACAGTTCAGTTCTTTGCTTTCTGTATCATTTTCTGGCAAGCCTAAGACAGTACATTCAACAACATATCCAGCTATGTTTCATTGGTTGACTTTCCATAAGATTAAATTAATTTCTGGAGAATATCTGGGGGTGCCAGCGATGCTGTCACGACAATCTATACCTATAATCTATTCGCTTGGGCTTCCCATAACAAACAGCTAAGAATAGATCATCTTAGATATATGTTTCATTGTTGACTGTCACGGTGCTGTCTAAACATCAACAATCAACACGTCAAAAGAATTGAGACGTGTCCGCCTTCATCCATAATGGATCTTGATGTACCATTCCTGCACCATCAACTTGGAGACATCGAGGAGGACAGAATAGAAGCACGGCCAGACCACCCAATGAAGGCGAAACAGGGAGGAATCAAAGGAAACAATGGAGTATATGATAGCAATCGTCACCGTCATTGCCGTCGTCGCCATCGTCACCCATGAGCCAATGGGTGTGGGTCGTTTGTGCAGACAGGGTAAGGTGGAAGGCAGACCAGTGACACGCAGCCCAAAGCGGCAACGCGAATGGACGAGAGCCTGATGAGAACAACAAAGACCATTTATTCAAGAGTAAGAAAGTCTGAAAAGGGGATAGGGACCCCCCCTCCAGATTATAATTTAATTAAGTTTTAGAAGAGGGTCAAAAAAATTCTAAGTGAGATCCGAGCCCGATGGGGTCCTGACAGCTGTCCCGGCATCTCGGCAAAATGACCAAAATTATTCCCCAGCATAAATCTAATCTTTTGGAAAGTCACCCATTTGCAGCTAAAACCGTTACATTCTGAAACATTTTCCGTCTGACAGAATATTCTGTTGGAGCATGAGTTTGCACCTGCATGCACAGCACCGCAAATTGATGTTACTGTTCCTTACCCTGGTGCCAACCACTGGTTGAACATTTCAAGTTTCTCACTGAAAATTTTGGTAAAAAATGTTTTGAATTTTACAGCAATTTTTCAGTGAAAAACCAAGTGAAAAACTTGAAACATTTTTGTGAATTTTTGAACCTTGTAAAAAATTTCTGAAAAAGTTTTGAAGTTCAAAAATGTCATTACATAAAAAGTTTCAAGTTTTTCACCTGGTTTTTCACTGAAAAATTGCTGTAAAATTCAAAACATTTTTCACTACAATTTTCACCAAAAAACTTGAAATGTTCAACCAGTGAACAAGTTAAATTTGTTCCTATTACATACAGTAATTACAGCTTGGTGTTTAAATACTTGTAGATACTGAATGAATTCCCTGCATGTTTGCCGAGGGTCTATTGCAAAATACTCAGTGTGCAGCTTTAATTCCAACATATTCCTTTTTTACGGTGTGTGTGATTCCGAGGTGGAGGTAACAAGGAGATAAAGAAGGGGGAACGGAGGCGGTGCTAGGATTTGTCTCTGCTTGTGTGTGACCTTTTTCGTTCACTATGTCGCTCCGCGTGCTTTCGAATGTGCTTTGCCTCCTCGAATCTCGCTCGCTGCTCTGTTCATACCGATGATGAGCCTGTTGTACCACGGTGCGTGTGAGTCGCATGCACCCGCAGGTCTACCTCACGCCGTTTCAGAGACCTGACGAGCAGGGATATATACCTATCCCGCCCTTCGGCCACAGACCATTTCCTTGATACCCCCTGAACCTCCTCTAGCCTCTTCTTCAGAGATTATCCACTCGAGAATCATCCGCTGTCCAACATCGCGGCCCATGACCTGGGTGTCGCTCCAATATAACACAAGTCCCGACCAGGGCGTGAAATCATCGATCTGCTTCCCGACAAGTCCACTGAGTACCTATGCCACCATCGGCATCTCCCTGCAAGCGATGTGCGTCTCTGCATTGTTGTTTCCCCGAAGGCGGCCCCCCTTGCCTTATCCCTCTGCAGCGGCCACGCCATCCTCACGTCAACAGGATGTTCCTGGCGGATGTTCCCCTCCCCAATCGCATGCCGTGCGCCGCGATACGCCGCTCTCCGTGCTCAACTCGTAACAAGATATCTCACAACAAAGCAACAGCTCGCCCCATCTTCGGCAGCTGCCACTGACGCGTCGGTCCGAAACCATTGTCTTCCGTCTTGGACTGTCATCCTCCGTTAATCTGGCTGAAGGCATCAAGGTCATGGTTGTCGGCTGCGATGCGCTGGATCGCCCTTGAAGGTACGATGTTTTCTGCGCCTTGAGGAAGGAGCCGGATGAGTTATGGTGCAACCGGATTCAGTCTCATGCCCCATGAGCCAGTAGGTTCTCTCTCTCCCTCTCTAATTCCAGTTGCGGTCTCATAGCAACTCAATCATTCTCTTCAGGCACTACCTTTGCATTATTCAACCCCTCATGCACTCCTCCATCCACCGAATCCACTTCCACCTGTCCTCAACCTTGTCGCTGAACCCGATCCGATCCACCTTGAAGACCGACTCCCAATCCAGACGCATCCTAAAGCGAACAGGACAGGTTCCTGAGATGGGGAGGGGAAGGAATTGTGTGCGCTGTAGCAGAATTCAAGGGTTGTGTGGTGTTGCAATTTCCTCGCCGAGTCCAGGACTCGTCGACGTATGTGGTGTACTAAAAAGCGGGACATTGGCTAATCTGTTAGCCGAGCGGGACAAAAAACGAATCTAATTTGAGAGAGAAGGCTCGCCCAAAGCGAACGTGTCGTACATAATCTTAGCGCCTTCGACGCGTCGTCATTCGCGCTCATGTTTGCTGCGTAACAGTAATGGATATCTAGGTAATCTAACAGTCGCTTACAGTATGTCTTCTCTGCCGTAGCCATCTTGTGACGGAGAGAGTCGGCTAGATAGTCGAAGGGATGGCTAGGTAGTCGGCTAGTGGTTCCGGCACACGAGAGTCAAGGTTAGCGGTTGTCGAACCGCAGGTAAGTGGCGTAGGTTATGGTATTGACCAAGTTGTAACTACGGACACAAACGGTTTATATACGGTAGGTATAGGGGTCAAAGTGAAACAGATCAGAGTGATGGTAGAAAGGATAAGAGAGTGTTTGAGAGACGCGGCGCGGCGAGTAGGAATTAATGAAAGTGGAAGAGAGAGAGATAATGGGTGTGTGTGTGGTGCGTGATAAGATAAGAAAAGAAAGGCGCGGGAGCGCACCGTTACACCCCGCCCTCCAGACCAACGCAACATCGGTGGTCTCTAGCTGCTCGCGGGGGCCTCTCTGTGTCCCGAGCCCCCAGCGGCTTGGTCGTTGACGGGCATCTCGTCGACTTCTCCATCCTCCGGGCCAGGCGTGTCGTCCACGCAGGCCAGGCGTGTCGTCCACGTGGGCCTTCTTCTTTCCCTCGTCATCGACCAGGCGCTGCAGGCGTTTGCGTTTCTTCGCGAAGCCATCGAGCGAGACGCTGACGAGGCCAGAGGCCTCCAGCTCTTTCTGGGCCTTCTCTTCCCCGCGCCGTTTCCTCCACTTGACGCTATTCTTCGTTTCGGCGTCCTTGAGACGGTGGTAATCTAACAGTTCGACCTCCGAGGTCGCGACCTCGCCAGCGCACAGATAGACGCGCGTGTCGATGTCGCCATCGAGGATACAGAACGTCTTCGGGTCCGCGGGTTCGAGGGTGTCGTCCCAAAGAATGGTGCCGTCCTCGCTGATACGCGCCCACCCGGAATCCCGAGCCGTCGTGCTCGTTCATGGTAGCGGCGAAATAATCGTAGTAGGCAGGAGCGAGCCCGGGGTTATCCTCCTCGGTGCAGAGTGCGAGGTGATAACCCATGTAATGGCGGACGGTGGTCACGGACATGAGCTCGACTGCGCCATCTCCGGCGTCAAAGCGGAACGTCTCGCGGTTGATACGGCGGAGAGCGTGGTGTTCAACGTTAAACTCCCGCATGTGCTCGGGGAGTTTGTCGAGGTCCTCGGTAAGCGCTCCGAGATGGAAGGGGTGGCGAGGAGCGGATTTCTTCGTCATGATGAAGGTGGGAAGGTAATTTAGAAGTTCCCCTAAATTCTCTCCAGCCTTATAAGCCCAAAAATGAGTCATGGCGGAGCTTACCAACAGATCTTCGTTGTCTACAGGGGGGTCTCCCCTGTCCGTAAGGCAACTCCTTAATATCGGAGATCCCGATGGCCTCAAAGTACTCGTTCAAGGCCTCCAGGCGCTTGGCTTGAGGATAAGGCATCCAGTTTTTGTCCCCGGATTTCCAGAGGATTTCGAACAGGGCCTTCGAACGGCGACCGTGGTGGGAGAGAACTCGGTCTACAGCCCACTCATTAGTCTCGTCGTTGAGGGATATACCAAGCTGGCACTCCAGACGTCCAGGGAACCTACGGTCATCGTTAGGAACATGTATCCTCAGTAAAGATGAATGGAAGACGTCGTGTACTCCCCTCTGCTTCATGTTAGCAGGTAGGTCCAGCTGGAACGAGTTGTTCCCAAAGTCCCGAATTATGGCGTAAGGTCCAATGTATTTGGGAATGAGTTTTCGAGCGAGTCCCTTCTCAAAGGTGACGTTCTTCGAGGAGAGATAGACGAGGTCCCCGTTTTCGAAGGGTGCGGCCTGGCGCTTTCGATTGGCGTTTCGTGTCTGCTTGACGCGAGCGGCTATCATCGAGTCGTGCGCGCTCATGATTGCCAAGCGGCGCTGCAGCGCGAAGTTAGCAACGCCAGCGTACTCACGTGTGCGGTCCGAGTTCCACAATAAGGAACGGGGCATACGTCCTGTGTTAAGGAAGAACGGTGAGTAACCCGTTGTCTCCGAACGCGCTGAGTTCATAGCGAACTCGATGGCAGGTAACTTGCTTACCCAGTCCTTCTGCCCAGGACCAATGCATTGACGTAGCATCTGCGTAACCGTGCGGTTAGCTTGTTCAGTGCTGCCATCAGTCTCGGGATGGTACGCACTCGACATCCTGAGCTTGACTCCAATCAGCTCGTGGAGTCGTTTCCAGAATATACTGGTGAAGAGCGAGTCCCGGTCGCTCACGATGGACTTGGGGAGCCCATGTAACTTGTAGACGTGCTCAAACATTAGTTCGGCCATCTGTCTGGCAGTGTAGTTAATACACGTGGGGATAAGGTGTACCATTCCAGTTAGTAAGTCAATTACGACAGCGAGGGAGTTAAACACCCCGTTGCGGTTCTTGGACTCGGGCAAGGGTCCAACAAAGTCCACTCCCATGGAATCCCAAGGTTCCGAGGGAGGATTCAACGAGTGCAGAAAGCCATACGGCTTCTGGTTACTCGGCTTACTGCGTTTGCACGTAGAACATGACTCACAATAACTGCGCGTATCATCCACGATCTCTTTCCACCAGAAATGGTCCCACAAATAGTCCAGCATCTTCTTTAGTCCTAAATGGGCCAAAAGCGAGTGTGCCTCAGCGATTATTATCTCGCGGAGGTTTTGTCCTTCGTACTCCAGCTTCGGGATGCACAGAACTCGATTATCGGTTTCCTTCAGGTAGATGAGTCCCTCTTCGACTTCGAAGTTTCGAAAGGCCTTCAGTGTTGCCAAGATCTTCTCGAAAAACGGGTCTTCAGCGTACTTTCCAGAGATGAAATCCTTCAGGTCGAGTCCCTGCCATCCGGAGTTCACAACGTTCAAGAGGGAGTCGTCGAGGAATTCGAAATCGTCGCCGAGGGCAGTTGTGGGTCCACTACGCGGAGGATCTTCACGTAGTTCGTACGCGTCAGCTGGGACATTTGCTTCCGTGGAATGATCTCGTGACGACGGATCCGCGTGATCTGCGGTGTCACCAGACTTCTCCTCTTGTCTTCCACCACGTCGCCTGGTGTTTATTGCTGGCGACACGGTCGGTACTGGAACCGCCGTGGTCTTTCCAATGTTTAACGTCGGAGAGCCTTTCTTGGACTCAGACGACGCGGGTCTTTTATTCGGCGGGGTTTCTGCTTCGGTTTTCTTGGTAAGAATAACAGGGGTATCGTCCCTAATTTTTAATTTCTTAACACGTGTAGATTTTCGGGTACCCTCGCCCTCCTTTGGGTCCATACAGGCTTTGGAGCCAAACGGACTTGATGCCCGGTCATCTGGCGTTGACTTCGCGTCAGCCGCCTCTTTCCCACTTGACTTCGCATCGGCGGTCTCTTTCCCGCCTGACTTCGCGTCGGCGGTTTTCAACACCCTGCGCGTTCCTGAGCGCATTACCCTGTCGCTGGACAAGGCCATGGCTTCAAGACCAGCGAACACCGGCATGGTAATGGAGTCTATGTCTAGATCATTATTGTCAATAACATCATGATAGGTGTATTCCGACCTCGCGCGTACGGTTCCAGGCGCGTCGTTGGAGTAAATACGAGAAAGAGCGTCCGCTAGGACATTCTCCGTTCCCGGTACGTATTCTATCTGATAGTCGAAGCTGGACGTCTTCTCAATCCAGCGCGCTTGCCTTCCCGACAGATTTTTCTGGTTCACGAGGTGAATCAAGCCTTTATGGTCTGTTACCCATGTGAACCGACACCCTTGCAGGATGTCACGATGCCTTAGCATCGCCTCAACGCCGGCCAGCATCTCGATCTCGTGGACGGCGTAGTTCTGCTGCGCTGAATTTAGTTTCGCGGAGAAGAAAGCGGCGATCTTCGCCGTCTTCCAGCTCTTGCCTTGACAAACGACACCAGCGACAGCAGAGCTGCTGCCATCCGTAACCAACCAGATTGGCGGGGCACCAGGCGTGTAGTCCAAGGGGACACAATGGTGGTTTCGGCTCTTGTCCACGAGGAACTTCACGTCCTCGAAGGCTCGTTGGTGAGTATAGCTCCATCTAAAAGGCACCGAATCACTGGTTAACTCGTGTAGGATTCCCATGGGCTTGGCGATATCTGGCACGTCTCCGCCCAGGTAAGTCACAGACCCGAGAAATCCCCGCAGTAACCCACGATTTGTAGGGACTTTCCAGTTAATCATGACGTCCACCTTGTGGGGGTCCATCCGAATCCCCCCGTTGCCAACGACCCTCCCGAGGACACTTAACTCGTCCTTGAGCAGCTGCATCTTGCCAGCGCTCAAGTAGAGCTTCTCCCTTTCAAGTATGTCAATAATTACTTTGATGTGCTTGATATGATCCTCAAGAATGTTTGAATAGACGATAATATCGTCCAGATACACGTCCATGAAGACGCCGATGTACTGTCCAAAGAGGTGATTCATCAGCGATTGGTAAGTCGCCGGCGCATTGCAATCTCCCTGCTGCAACACCAGACTAATCATATTCCCGTCAGGCGTGCTCACGGCCGTTCGAGGTACATGTTCCAGTATGATGCGTATCTGCTCATACGCATCCTGCCCGTCAATCAAAGACCGGAATTTACACCGTGCGACCCGACGCAAGATCCCGTCCATATCCGGCAGCGGTGAAGTCATCTTCACCGTGTTCGCATTGCGCGCTCGCAAGTCCACAACCACGCGCAAGCCCGGAGGATTTGTCTTCACCTTCGGGATGAAAAGCATCGGCGCAGTGTTCCCGGCATTGGTAATCTGCCAGCGCCCAGCTTTAAGGTACGTGCTCCTCTTTTTATCCCACTGCGGTCTTAATGCCTCGGGACAGCGCGAAGGTCTCCACGGCAGAATTTTATTTTCGTCAATCAAAGGAATAGTGTGGTTAATTGCGCGCAACGGAGGTAAGCCCATCTCATCTGCCGTCTTGCAGATGGGCTTAGCGTACTCCAGCAGCTCGTCTCGCGCCGCCTGGATCGCATCGTGGTCTCCTAATCCGACTGCTCCGGTAAAAACCCGAGCGGTTGCGACTCCTTCTAGGGGAACGGTGTCAGCGCTTCCTACGCATACTCGGGCAGGGTTAAGGCCTATGCTCACCTTATGCTGGAATAGCCACGCGGTCCCCAGAATCATGTCATACCCACTCAGGTTAGCCACCAGGAAACTCCGCTCCTCTGTGATGTCTTGATAACTCATCTTAACATTCACAGAGTGATTTATCTTGGACCGGGAACCTTGGACCGCCAATTGCAGGGTAATTGGGTCCTTTAATTCCTTGCGTTTGAGCCGGAGTTGATCCGCGAGGGAAGTAGATACCAAGTCCCCAAGAGACCCGGAATCTACCAGCGCCTGAACAGGCTCACCATTCACGCGAACGACAATGACTAGCGGCTGAGCAACCACCCGGTCGGATAGTCGGGGTGTGGAAGCCGTATGGGCGATCCCCTTGACACTGTCGGCGGGGATCTGGACTCCTCCGCAATGCAGGATGAACTCACCCTCCACTTCGGGCTCTGCCGTGGCGAACAACTCGTCGAAGAACCCGTCGCGGTGAGTATTCTCCCAGCCATAGCGTGCGTCATTCTCACGAAGCACGCATTTCAGCTGCTTCTTTAGCACCCATCCGACCAAATCCAGCCGGGGGTTAAGAAGTAACTCTTCTGCGATCACTTCATGTAAGTCGAGTTCCCCCACGGGTATGCAGACAAGGTACTCATCGGGTCCCTCCAGGTTGTTCGGTTCCCGCAGTATCCTTGCGACCCCAACCTCATGAAACATGGGCACTCGGGCCGCAATATCCACGAAGTACTGCTGTACGGCGTCAGCAAATATCTCCTCAATGGGGAACTTATGGATAAGTGACCTTTTATATTCCATATTCAGCGCAATAGCTTTCTGACGTGCGTACCAGTCTAGCAGATGGAAGACTGGCACACGCACATACTCCAGCGGCAAGGTCACCACCTCATCGGTATAGGCGTCCTCGATTGTGAAGAGCTTCGCGCTCGTGCGCATAACTCGGAACCTCTTCCTCTCGCGTCATTCATCTGACCATGGAACAGCCTCATCCCCAGGGTAGGGCTGGAAGAATTCCAGCAACGCAGCTAAGGTGTTTCCCAACACGTCGCCCAACCGGCGCGGCCTAGCTGGTTGCTCGTCGTCGTTGGTACCACGGCACTCCTGAGACACCTGAGCCCAGAGTCTCAGTCGGTCCTCGAAGGACTCGCCCTCCTCTCCGGGCATTACCAGACTGGTGAGTTCACTGCAGTCAGAATCAGCGTCCGAAGATTCACTGACTGTCTTCAGGCTCGGGAGGTCCGACTCAACCTCATCATCTTCTTCCGAAGGTACTGAGTCGCGATTTGAGTTCACCGTTGATTCAGAGTCGCTAACAGTTTGCAGAGAGGGAAGCCCACTTGTCTCGGAGCTCGTTATCCGGAGCTCGGACTCCGAGTCGGTTACCTCCAGTAAGTCATACTCACTGGTATCCGTTACGCAAGATTCGCTAACCGCGTGGTTATACCATCTTGCCAGGTTGAACTGGAGGTTATCCAGCAACCTCCTAGGCAACACCACGCACGTTGCGTTCTGCCTGTCGGAGATCACCAGGTCCTCCCCCCTCGAGGCTGTACCTCGAACTGGTCTTTCACAGGGATTCCCTCGGAAATGTTGTACTTCTTGAGCAGGATTTGGACGGCTCCTGCCTGAGCGTCCCCGATCTCTTCCAGGTACCATTGTTCGGTCAAGACTCCTTCCGCATCGAGTCCCAGGTACGCCGCTCGTGTCTGGGAGTACCAGAGGGCTGGCATGAAGCCCGCGTTGCGCAATAGCTTCTCGTTCAAGACCAGGCCCTTGTTATGCGAGTGGTCCTCGACTATATATTCCGTGTCTGAGATCCGGTACATGAAGAAGCGCCTTTCGGACCAGCATTCTTCCGGACTGACGAACTCCTCGTCACCGGGATAAGGCTGCACGCTCTGCAGCATTAGCTCAGTATACATCGCGTAGATGTCGCCAATGGGCCTCTCCGGTATGTCTTCTGCGGAGTCGGTGTCATTTATAGAGGAGGTATCGGAAATTAATTCGAATTCACTTTCAGAATCGACAGAAGAATCCGCAAAAGTTTGCAGGGGTTCCCCGCCCTCCTTGACTCCGCTTAGGTTCCCGAAGCACACAGCTCCAACCTGGAAAGTTCCGAGCACCTCCGTGCTCTCATACAGTGCGTCGCGGGAGCTAGATCCCTGCGCACCCATTTCTGCAAAATGGACATGCAGGCCCGGGGGCCTGTTCTTCTTTTTGGAAGGCGCAGCGCGAGTTTTCGAGCAGTTCCGCGCCAGATGTCCTGGCTCTCCGCAGGTAAAGCAGAGTCCCTTCGCTAGCATCTCGTTCCTCTTCTGATCGGACATCCCGCCAGGTCTCTCCGCCATCCCGGCCGAGGAGGTTCTCAGTACCTCTTCCCGAGGAAGGGAAAACCGAACTCGTCCTCCGCGACTGCGACCACGGCCTCGGAAACCACCGCGCAACGGCCGGTGACCGCCCTGGGAACTTGAGTCCCTTGAAGACCCACTCTGCTTTTGCGGCGTCTGCGCAGCCCATTTAGATCCCCTGTTGGGATCCTGGTTCTGATTGGCAAGTTTTAATAAAACTTCTGCTTGCTCAGCTGCCTTAACGATTTCATCCCAGGTACTTTCCTCAGGGTCGATGTTCTTCCGGTAAACCTCTGTCTGAACGGGGTATGTAAAACTATTAAATAGCTTCACAATCTTCTCTTGGGTGTCTTCTAACCCAATGGTATTCTAGATGTGCTCCCACTCAGCAATATGTGCGGCAACGATCTTCATCCCTTGGAAACAGCGATTTAATTGCTTTCGCTGCGCGTTTCGGAAGTTGACAGGGAAGCAAAACTCAAAAAGTTCAATAAAGAACCGCTTTAAGTCCCAATTTTTCTCATCCTTGCTAACTACTTGATTGTAGAAATTCAAGGCTTTCCCATCGAGGTAGTACGACACGTAGTAGACCTGCTGGTCCTTCAGTACGTGTCCCATTTGGACATACATCGTCGCTTCTCGAGCGAACCGCTGAATCGCATTCGCGTCAGGTTCGCCATCATACCGTGTCGGTGGAATTGGCTTCAAAGTCATTTTCTTCTGGCGTTCGTATCCTCGCTTTCGCTTGGACGATAAACGAGGGCTCGAGGCGCCTCGTTGCGAAGACCCGCGTCCAGTTCGATCCGAGTGGTGTGAACTATCGTCCAATTCCGAACTTGAATCATCTGACGGGTCATCAGGCGAAGGGGAAGCGCCTTGAAGAGCTTTTTCAAAGAAATTGGTTGCAGCCAATCTTCCTGGGGTAACACCCCGCGGTGTATGGGGGTCACGAGCCTCTGCTGTGGATGGCTCCTTGCGGACTGAAGGTTCGTCGTCATTATGCCTTGACGATACCTCCTCCATCTTCTGCTGCCTCTGAAGCTCTACCACTTTACTAGTGATCAGAGCGATCAATTCCTCAGTCGTTAGACTTGGCGGAGGAGCCGGCGCAGGTTCTTCGAATCGCGCGGGGGCAGGTACGAGAACTCCAGTTCTCTGGAGCTCGGGGCTCTGAAACTCTACCTTTGCGGCGGGTTTCGCAGGCGTCGGCGCCATAACAGGTTCGTCAACCCTCACAGCGGGCCTCAGCGCCTCTTCAAGAATCTTATTCTTCTTCGCTTTAGGACTCTTGGATCGTCCTCGGAAACGGACCTTCGGTGAAGACGCACGGGCAGGTACGAACTGCTCGAGGATCTCCACGGGCCTTGAGCCTTCTTCCCGCTGAATACGATTAATCTCCTCATAGTTCGCAAAGGCCTCCTGCTGGGCACGAAGGTCGGTGTCAGAAAAGTTATCGAACTCCGACATATCTCCCCAATTCCTGGGATCCACTCCTTTACCCTTACGGGAAGGTCCAGCCTCGGGCTGGGGGACACGACAGGCGTAGTGACCGACGCCTGGGAACTCAAGTCGATGAGATCCTCATTCACGTCCTCGAGGATCACACGCACGGACTTCGGCACCTGGTTGAGGTAGGGGAAGTCATCCTCGTCCTCCGCCTCTTCCATCGTTATGCGACGGGTCTCGCGCTTAGGGGTGGGGATGTTCGTGCTCCCAAACACCGAGCTAACAAGCTCGGGAGTCAAACTCCCGAAGTTCGGTGTGTTCCCATCACTCTTGGTATACAGACCCTTACTAGTTGCTTTAGAAACCGGCGTACGTGCCTGCAAGGCAGCGCGGTACTGCGCAGTCATTGCCTCATGACAACGGACAAGAGCATCAAGTTGCTCAGTGCTCATCTCTGTCATTGCATGAGCAATGGTAGACTCAGACTCATCATCAGACGAGCTCAAAATGGAAGCATCACTATTGGTATCCTTGCTTTTATTCGAACTAGTGCGATGCTCACGATGTGTACGCGAAGTTTTACGAGATACAGGGGTCCAGCCCCCATCCGAGTCCACCTGCGGCGTGGTGGTTGAACCAACGACGTCGCCATTCTCCTCGCTCATGGTGAGCAAGAGCAACTCCGAAGAGTCGTCGCCTGCCGAAGCAGGGACATTTCTCGTCGCCGCCGAAGCAGCAACGGATGAGTCCGCCGAAGCGACCCGAGGACCAACGGGTCCGGTAGCGAGGGCGGGACTGTAGATGGGAGGGGGAGCTGGGTGGATGCCGGCACGGGTGGCGGCTCGGGTCCTGGGTATATCGGGGTTGTTGTTGTTGTTGTCCATAGCTAGTATCTTGGTGCTGTTGATGTCTTCTGCCGCGGTATTCTTCAGTTGATCAGACCATAGGGTAACCAGAAAAGCAGAGACAGGGGCGAGCACTTAAAAAGATGTGACGGAGAGAGTCGGCTAGATAGTCGAAGGGACGGCTAGGTAGTCGGCTAGTGGTTCCGGCACACGAGAGTCAAGGTTAGCGGTTGTCGAACCGCAGGTAAGTGGCGTAGGTTATGATATTGACCAAGTTGTAACTACGGACACAAACGGTTTATATACGGTAGGTATAGGGGTCAAAGTGAAACAGATCAGAGTGATGGTAGAAAGGATAAGAGAGTGTTTGAGAGACGCGGCGCGGCGAGTAGGAATTAATGAAAGTGGAAGAGAGAGAGATAATGGGTGTGTGTGTGGTGCGTGATAAGATAAGAAAAGAAAGGCGCGGGAGCGCACCGTTACACATCTGCATCAGAAATCGTGGCAGAGATTTGACGTCATCGTGCGACGCGTTGTCCGTGTACCCGAATTGGTTTGTCCAGCCTATGCAGGGGTATAATGTTTGCCACGGGCCGAGGGCGAAGAATAGGGAAGGCTATATGCCCAGGGGTGCGGTTATGACCACGTCTGGGAGGACCATGGATCCATATGGGGATGTTCGCAAACCCACCATCGCCGGGTTGACAGACTCGGAATGCACGATTGATACTCTGGGACAAGGCTTGGCGAACCAACCTGACTTCATTCTTGAGCCCGGGTAGAGAAATGCGGGAGAAGTTCCCGTGGCTCAATGTTTATTCTCAGTAACTGATAAGTTGCACCGCGAATACGTGGGAAACTGTGGGGTTACTTGACCCAGGGTAGCTAAGAGCAGGCGAGGCTCGCGGAGACCACAAGTTCTTGGCGTTTAATCTTCTGAATTCCCTAGGACGATGGACGAGGCCTTCAAGTACTAACGTCTGAAGTGAACAGGATTGCTTCCGGTTTCTTCGTCCAAGCATCCCAGTACTGGTCGCTCAGTCCGGTTAGTGGAGATCGAGGGAAAGAGTTGCTACGTTCTTAACCCACCTTAGTCAGACATGGGCGTGGTTTGCCGGAGGACATTATCTTTCCCACTCCACCAGGCTGATTATCATCAGGAACACATTGATTGAAATGGGTTGAATTGTCAGACTACCCAAGGTAATTCAATCCAAAATAGGACCTTGCGCGGCGTTGCCTACGCATTCATTTAATGGGAATCTCTGGCCATCAGAGGGTTTATGCGAAACCACGCGGATGCTCAAGCTAACCAGATTTTGAGGGCCGCGCCGAAGGAATGAAATCTTACTGAGGTTTCGAGGGGTGTTCGCCAACACACATCCCGATTCGGCCACAATATGTCGATGGCATTTACCTTACGGCCGCTATTTACTCGTGGATTCCTCTTGTATCTGTACCTGCCTCAGTATCTGGCTAGGTAATGTTCAATCTGGCCTGGTGCGCGTAAGAGTCAGATCATACAGGATGCTGTCGCGGAATCTGTGCTGGTGGCCGGGATCCAGTTTCTCTTGGCCGTGCTGACTTGAAGCCATACATCGTCAGAGCAGTGAGGATTTCAACCGGTATGCGCGTCTAATTACAAGAAGCTCATGGGGCTTGTATTACTACAATTGACTATCAATTATCCATAATCCCGTTACGGCCGTATTTTTGCCCCATACTGTACCGCCAAGACTTCACACCTTCACTATACAGTACAGATGACGGTACTGGTCGAAAAAATTGCGGCCGTTAACATGACGGCCGTCCCCGTATACGTTATGAAGGGGAGCCTTATTGAACGCTCGTCAACTATATTGGGACGTCACATGGCCAATTTATTCAATGCGCTGCGGCAGGGATATAAAATGGGCTCGTCAACTCAAGAGAATCCTCATCCTTCAGCAGGTTCTCTCGTGTTCTCCTAGGTCAGTATCTGTGCTTTCAATCTGCATACAGCTGACAAAAAGGAGATAGCTCGAAATGCGCTCTACATTCTCTGCCGGTTTCATGATCCTTGTTACGCTCTCTGTCAGCGCTGCTTCGCATTTTACCAAGCGCGCAGTGACTCTTCCCCCCGTCAATGGGAAATTCGATTACCAAATTGGTGGTGCCTACCCCCCAGCGGCAGACGTCAGGGTGGTCGATCGAGACAGGTCCGACTCTCCGGTGCCCGGAAAATATAACATTTGTTACATAAATGCTTTCCAAACTCAACCCGACGAGGCTGACTTTTGGTTCAATAGTATATCCTCTACCTTTTTATGTGTTTCGTTCACACGCTTACCTTTCATCTTCAGACCCTGCCAACGCTGCTTTGGTCCTGCACAAATCTAACGGGGATCCGTTCGAAGATCCGGACTTCGAGGGCGAATTCCTCCTCGACACACGCACTGAATCGAATCGCCAGGCGATAGCCACTATCCTTAATGGCTGGATTGACGATTGTCACTCGAAAGGCTTCGATGCCATCGAGCCTGACAATCTCGACACCTTTACGCGTTCAAACCACCTCCTCACCGCTGCCGAGAACCTCGCTCTTGCGAAGCTCTTCACCGACCATGCTCATTCGCTCGGGCTCGCCGTCGCACAAAAGGAACGCTGGCGGCGAACTTGGAACGAGCGGAAAGTCAACCGCTGGGTTTGACTTTGCAGTGGCGGAGGAGTGTCAAGAGTTCGACGAATGCGATGCCTACACCAACGTTTATGGGAACAATGTGATCGAGATCGAGTATACCGACAACGGGATCTCAGCTTGGAATGATGCGTGTGCGGCGAGGGGAGCAGCCATTTCGGTCATCTTCCGCGACCGTGATGTCGTGCCTGCTGGCTCGAGCGATTATCACTATCAAGAATGCTAAACGTCCGTAGTTGTAACGGCCCGAACTCGTACAACCGATTACATTTTAACCGCTGCTCAACCAGCTGGTGTATCTTTCAAATTTATTCTTGTTACTTACGAATGCTTAACATACTCTCGATTGATATGACCCTCATGTCTCTTGAACGCCTTTTCGTGAGTAGTTCTTTCCTTTGCGAGATCCTTGGGGATGCCGCGTTCACCGGCAGCGAAGCATCCTAGAGCTCTCATATTGAAGAAGCTAGTAGCGCCGAAGCTTTGTCATTTATTTCCATGTGTCGATGAAACTTCGTTGAATCAGAATGGACAAAGATGAGAACCCTCAACTAGAACGGTAAGGGGATGCGAGGCAGTGGGGTACGGATTTCAATGCGGAAAAACAATAAGTTACTGAAGACTTTCATGTAGCTTCTGAATCAGTGAGTTCTAACGCAAACCCAACGGATCCATTATCCCATAACTGCCGGGCCCGCTGTAGAAAATTCAGGCTTGACAGAGTAAATGTTTTGAGTTTTTCTTGAGTCTGCTGGGGCTGAGAGCCTGTTCAAGTCCATGTCCTCGGCATAAGCGGTAGTCACACAGTGATGGCCGAAAAATGCATTAAAGGACTGAATCAGACGGTATCGGCCAATGTGTGTATGAGACGCATCGACAGCTGTGACCCGATGGGCGTGCGAGGTGTGGAGTATGGGTACAGCAGAAGCCGGAGATCGCGGTCCGGGGGAAGTGCAAATGGACGGATGCGCAAAGATGGCTACAAGTTTGGGGGCACAAATATATGCGCGTCCGGTTCGGTGCTCGAGCTTTGAACGGGTATGTGTATAAGCGTGTATATTACAAATAGGATTACATACAGGTAAGAGGATGGTGGTACGAGTAGGAAGACTGCCGGGATCTAAGCCTCGTTAGGCAGGCGGAACCAGATACGGCAAACAAAGTAAGGGCCTGATCGGGTGCAGCAGGATCCGCTCAGAATCCGGCCCAGGATCCGCGCAGAATCTTTGTCACACATAGTCACATTTTCTCACAATCTGTAACTTGCTTCCGCTCTACGACGTACTCTTCTACATGCTTTTCTCTGCGCCCGATGCCTCTGAACAACGACGAACACCGACGTGACACGACATTTGCCATACAACGGCGCCGCTCCGCTCTTTACGTGGCTGCCAATGCAGTCCTGCACTACGCTGCGGAAGTCCTTGGGCTCGAGAAACCACAGCCGCGTCCAATGCATACCTCGATATTGTCTGGTCAAATCTGGCTCGACGAAGTCCTATCAGGACACCCTGACCGATGCCGGCGTGAGCTGGGAATGTCAGCCTTGGAATTTGCACTGCTGTGGGCGGAGTTGGTAGCTCTTGGTGGTCTGGCGGAGAGTCGGTATGTCACAGCACAGGAGCAGCTAGCAATTTTTGTGTACTGGATGGTCCACGGGAGTAGCCAACGAGAGCTTCAGGAACGTTTCCAACACTCTGGCGACACGATCAGCCGCTACCTTAACAAGGGCCTCGAGCTTTTTACCGGCGCTTTTCTTGACAAATACGTCCACGAGCCCGTCAATCAAACCCCTGCAAGGATCCGCGAGAACCCCCGCTGGTATCCCTTTTTCAAATACTGTCGCGGCGCTGTCGATGGAGTCCACTTCCTCGCATATGTTCTTGAGCAACACATAGCCCGTTATCGCGACCGCCACGGCACCATCACGCAGAATTGCATTGCCGCCTGTGATTTTGAGATGCTTTTTGTTTTTCTCATGGCTGGCTACGAGGGAACAGCCGCAGATGGACTCCTTTTTGCCCAAGCAAGACGAAACGGTTTTTCGCTCCCTGAAGGTTGTTATTACCTTGCCGACGCGGGATTTCCAAACTGCGATATGCTCCTTGCGCCCTACCGTGGAGTCCGTTATCACCTGAAGGAGTGGAAACGGGGGAATCAAAGGTGCGCCTGATTCGGGTTTACCTCCGTGTATATATATCGTGCTGATCTTGGAGCCAAGACCTCAGACACCCCAGGAGCTTTTCAACCTCCGGCACGCCCAACTTCGAAACGTTATCGAGCGGATTTTTGGTGTTTCAAAGCGACAATTTCGCGTGCTAATCTCTCGACCCGAAATGGGCTATCGACAACAAGCTCTGATGGTCGGCGCGGCGGCGGCGCTTCATAATTTTCTACGCATTCATGAGCCAATCAACAACCTTGACGAGGACGACGAGTACGACATTGAAGGGCACCCTTTCTTAGCTGGAGCGGGAACCAATACTGATGACGAGGTAGAGGTTTTTGCTGTAGATGCTGCAGAGAAGACGCGAGCCGATGCGCGACGGGATCGCATCGCACAGGCAATGTGGAATGAATATATCTTAGATCACCCGGATTTGCAATAATAACATCTATTTCATGGCTCGAGTACAGTGATCAAGCTGGGAATACAATGCAAATGAACAGTACAGTCTAATCTGATGTGAGAACGCAATGCTACTGAAGAGATACAAATGGAATGCGATGCGATGCAACAAACAATACAGTGGTGATGCGGATGCGACGGGAAAGTTGAGCGAGATGATGGCGAGACAGTCTATAGGAATGTGAGCTAAGAAATGAGGTGTATTAGAGGGTACGCACCTAGAAATCATCAGGAACAGTGATCCCCGCATCTTCCAAGATGCCAGCAATTACCCCCTTACGACGTACATGGCGGTCTTCAGCGATAAAACCCAGAGCGAGCGCGCGGTTGCCAGTCAATGCCTTCAGTACATGGCGGAAGAGCCTTCCATTTGGGTCAGGCGGAAGTAAAGTATCGTCCTTGAGGATTTCGACGACGTCATTAACGTGCGACATGTCTTCGGTCGTCACAATCGGTTTACCCATTGATGCGGCGAGGTTGTCTACCGAACGAGCGATCTGTGATCCTGCGGCGGCGTTGCGTCGCGCAGTAGCAGTGGAGCTGGTGCTGGAGTCGGATTTGAGGCGCTTGCGGCCTTTCGTCACGTCGTCCTCGTCTTCAGCATCGCTGTCAGCGCGTGTGCGCCTCCTGGTAGGCGGGGATGGCTTTGGAGGAGACTAGCAGAGGTAAGAAAATGATAATGGGGTCAAATGGGTGACGCACACGTGAAAGCTCATCGTCATAAGGTTCTGCAGAACCTTCCCCATCGTTCTGGAGGCTCATATTGAGCGGAGTCATGGGCGCGCGGTCTCCAGATTCTGTTCCGGGGGTTGTCTGGCTTGCAGTCGGCGGATCCGGATTCTCCTTCTCGGTGCTATTCTGCGAGCTCTTTGTGCGTTTCTTCTTCGACGCAGATCTCTTCCCAAAAGTTACGACATGATCTCCCGTGGCTTTGTTCTTCAGCCCTTCATACAAATTGTCGAGTTCGTCGTAGAAAGGGCATGATTTTTCGAAGCATTTTGCATATTTCTGGCCGTGGGCCTGAAATGCGTGTCATGACTGTCGCAGCGGAATCAAAAGGAGTGAACGACAACGCACGGCAACAAACTCCTCGATATAGTCCTCCGTGTTCGTTGCACACTTATTTTCATCATCCCAGCCCGTACCGCTGAACTTCTTGACGAACAGATAATCCTCGAATACGCCTTTGAGCTGTAAACAGAACCAGTTTCAACTCTTGTCTTCAGCATTGGGACGACAGAAAGACTCACGTAGTCCAGTTTGGATTTTACCTTTGTCTTGTCTTTCTTTGGCTTCGCGGTCGGATTAGCAGCCTCTACAGCGGCGATAACAGGAGTCCAGACACTAGGCTTCCACCCGTTCCCACTCATTTCAGTGAGTTTCAGCTCATTGAGCTTGTTGAGCATTGCCAGGACTTCGGAGTCGATCCAGACAGCCTTGGAATTACTGCTCATAGTGCAGGGAAGAGCGAGGGAAGAGAAACAAGGAGGGAAGCGAGAAAGAAGCGAGCGTGATGCAGTGTGACACGATTCTGTTCTGTGATCCGATTCTGGTCGATTCTGAGCGGATCCTGCTGCACCCGATCAGGCCCTAAGAGTACGAGGGACGGGTAAGGGATAGAAAGTGCGAGTAAGAGCATGGATACGAATGTTGGAATACGAACGCGTAGGGGGCACGAGCTTCGAGAGGCAGACGAGGTATGAGCAAGAGTACCAGGGCATAGACCAACGGGTACGAGCAGAAGTACGTGCCTCGGACACGAGTATGGACTGGCGGACGGTTACGGGGTTGAGCGTCATCAGACAAACGAGTACGAGTGCGTGCCTCGTCAGGCAAACGTCGCGGATGGGGGTCTTCGCTACGGCGGGCGGAGTGGGATGGCCCTGGCCCTGGGATGGTATCCGACATCTTCCATGCCTCGCAGTCTCACCGGTATGGGCTCGAGCCTTTGCCCTCTGAGAACGCGCCGGGCGATCCGTCCTCGGCTAACCCCGACTCGGACGAGGCGGATGAGGAGGGTAGATCCCGACCCGTGTTGAGGCCTGGTCTTCGACGATTCTTGCGCGCGACGATGCCGAAGCGTCTGTTTGCTCGATTCGAGCGAGCGGTAATCAACTTGGTGCTCCCTTCGACGTGAAGCCGAAGAAAAAGCGTACTTTGCAGTAGGAGCCCCGATGCGTCTGACTTACTTTTATTCACCTATTCCTGTATGACTTGCTAGAAATACTGTGTACTGTACAATTACGTTCAAATCGATAGGGGGTGTGACGCGTGACATGGTCCGAGTAGTTCGATAATTCGATAGCAGCCGGATTTCCGCGTGACACCCCCTGAAATTTAAATAAATCTCACCAAAAATTGACTTTTTCCGCCACTGGGGGGGTGACAGTTTGAGTCCATTTGGGAATTGGAAAGACCGGGAGATTTCGAGGGTCGGCGGTCCGATCGGCGGTCCAGTGACGTAGGTGAATTGCTCGATCAACGATCGGAGTCTCAAATGTACGCGGCTGGCCACTGATAAATCCTCGCAAACAACACGGGCGCGACACCGCACAAGGGGCTACAGCGCAAGCCCAAGCTCAAGAACATGTGCATAAACACAAAAAATCACATCTATACGCTTTTCCCCGTCAAAATTTTCATTTTATGCCAGCTAGAGTACTCGATGTTTCAACAAAGGCCATCGGCGGATACGATCCGGCGCATTTGAACAGCAGCGGGGTTCAGAATGTTATTTCACTGACCTAGAACAAGTTTCATGCTAGGCAGATTGAGAAAAACAATGGGACAGCGTTCTTGAACATAAGTATTGATTGCTTTGATCCGCATCTCACCGCCCTTTGCCAGTTTTGTTGCTAGTAGCTTTGCATATTGCGAAACAGCTGAAATTGAATGCCATTGGTCTCGTTGAATCCACTACAGGTGGAGGAAACTAGTGGAGGAGGACAGAGGGGACACGACGCGGACTTGTCCGGATACCATCACTACAATTAAAGTCCGATCTGGGATGCCGGTTTGCCGCCGGTCTTGATGGCGGTCCTGATGCCGGACTTTCCAACTGCCAAATTTCCTGGACAGTTTGGGTTTGGAGGTTCGATAAGGACCCCCGTGACGCGTGACATGGACTAAAATTCGATACCGATAGAGGGGTGCGTGACGCGTGACTTCCGAATTGAACGTAATTGTACAGTATTGTGTCATGACAGGTTTTGTTGCGGTTTTTCCCCTTCACCATTCAGTTCAAAATCGCATTCCCCTTCGCATATCTGACTACAAGCGCCGAGGGAAGGGAAGATTAGTATTGAGAAGATTCGGAAGCGCGCGTCACCGTGCCGAGGAACTACCGACAAATTTTTTGAGTTCGAGACCTCTGCCGTGTCAAAACATATAATTACATGGCGGAAACGAACCGCTCACCATGAGCTTTGAAACTTCGCCGCTGGAGAAAAGCCAAAGAAAGGCAGATTTATGCGCCATTAAGGCTGTGATTCTTGTGGCTTGTCTTTCTCGCTCACGTCCAAAGCAGTCTGCGCTCACAATACATGGCTATCCACCGGCTCCCAAAACAGTCTTCGCGCTCTAATGCAGCGTACGGCCACTTAATCCAGGGCCATTCTGGTTTACACCCCGCTTCCGAGTCGTCATGAGACCATAAACCAGCGAGGTATGAGCTATATTCGGTTGTAGCGTCTACTTAAGAGAGACTATCATGAGACCGTTCCTGCGAGTCTGATTTCCCGAGGTTGGGACCGAAGTGGAAAGTAAAAAGGCTGGTCAAGGTTTCTTGCGCTGTAAGACAGTCGCCCCCCCGCAATGGCTTCCTTCGCACGGACCCTCCTTTCATCTATTCTGCTTCTCCTCTGGTCGGGGCTCGTCGCTGCGCTGACCTCGACGCTGCAGCAAGTTACCAACTACGGGACCAACCCGACAAATGTCGGCATGTTTGTGTACAAGCCCACGACCGTCACGGCCAATCCTGCAGTCATTGTGGCCATCCACTATTGCGGGGGCACCGCACAGGCATACTTTACCGGCTCGCCATACGCACAGTCCGTATACTACTGGAGTAAGTACTTACGGCTTCTCTCGCTCACTGTCCCGCGCCTAGGTACGCGGACACCTACGGATTCATCGTCATCTACCCGAACTCGCCCAACTCTGGAACCTGCTGGGACGTCAGCTCGGTGGCCACGCTGACGCACAACGGCGGCGGCGACAGTCTCGGGATCCGCAACCAGGTAGCATATGCGATCTCCACCTATGGCGCCGACCCGTCGCGCATCTTCGTCACCGGGACATCCTCGGGCGGTGCGTCCAAACATCCCTCTTCATTTGTGTTAATCACAACTCAAGAGTAAAATAATAGCAATGATGACGAACGTTCTCGCCGCCGTCTACCCCGACGTCTTCGCAGCGGCCATAGTCTACTCTGGCGTTGCCGCAGGCTGCTTTATGTCCTCCTTCGGCGGCGTCGACGCATGGAACTCCTCCTGCGCCGAAGGCCTGGTCTCGCAGACCTCCGCTCAATGGGCCGCGCAGGTGCACGCGATGTACCCCGGCTACACTGGCGCGTACCCGCCGATCCAGGAATATCACGGTACCGCCGACACGACGCTCTACCCGGAGAATCTTGGGGAGGAGATCAAGGAGTGGGCGGGCATCTTTGGGTACAACGCCGCTGCGCCGACGCAGGTGCTGCAGAATACGCCGCTTTCGGGGTATACCAAGTCCATCTACGGACCGGCCCTCCAGGGTATGTGTCCTCCATCTCCGTCTCTCCTCTTTTCCAGACCGCTCATTCGATATGCAGGTATCTCCGCCGCGGGCGTGGGACACACTGTTCCGATCCAGGGCAACGAGGACATGAAGTGGTTCGGTTTCGTCGCCGGCGGGGCTGCCCCGCCCAAGTCGACCGGCACCAGCACCGGGACGACGAGCACGGTGGGACCGACCTCCCCGCCAACGACGACCGTGAGCACACCGACGAGCACGCCGACGGGGGGGCACGGCGCAACACTGGGGTGAGCCCTTCCTTCCTCGCTTCGAAATTCATACTCGTGTGCTTATCGGATTTTTTCTTTTTCTCTGACCAATGCGGGGGTATCGGCTGGACCGGGGCTACGAGCTGCGTCTCGCCGTACACCTGCACGGTGCTCAACGCATATGTGAGTTGCCTGTTTGCCTTCTTCTTTTTGTGTTTGTTTCCAGGACGAGATGTACTATACTAACTTATTCCTTTTCTTTCCACTCAGTACTCCCAATGCTTGTAGTCGTAATCAACGTCCGATTATCTGGGTCTCGGGCTATCCTACAACGACAACGATGTTGTTCGAACACAATTATGAAAATGCGTTCTGAATGTGCATTTGACCTGCGGGATTTGGAAAGTTTATTATTTTATTTTATGGGGAAGCGGGTTCATCAAAGTGCGTTTATTTTTTCGTCTCCGACACTCGACAGATAATGACAGGTACCTGTGCAAAATAAGTACTTACCTCCTTTTTCCGTATCCTGTCGAAATTGATGATCTTAATGCCTAGCGCGTCCCTCAATTGTGGAAACTTACACGATCTCGCGAGGAGGTGAGGGAGGTTTCAATTATTTGCTGTTGGCCTGCTGCCGCCTTTCAACAGATTTATGAGTCCCAAAACTACCGTACAAACTCTGACGAGAATAAACCCAAGTTCTCAGCGCAATATTAGAGTTCATAAAGTTTTAATACTTAGTACTTGCTTAATACAGTACATCAGCACATACATTGAGATAATCGGTGTTAAATTGTAAATCGTCCGTTCAGTTGGCTTTACTCACAAAGTGGAGAGAGATAAAACCAGTGGTGGGTCAACTTGTGCTAAATTCGGTGGATGTAACACGCTCCTAACGGGCTTGACGACCTGATGCATTGTATCGTGCTCCAATCGCCGAGATGCCCGAGGCACAGTTCACCGAGGCCCTCGGAGGGCTAGGTTGACCACTATTCATATTGATTTCAAACCCCAGAGTGCACCACTAAGCTTTCTTCATAATTTGCATTCATTCCTCGTTGCCGCCACTAGCCCGAGTCCAAGTTATCGCGCTTGTTCTCACGGTTCAACTCTTGAAGCGTCGCTGTGCTTGCTTACCCACAAGATTCGCATCTGTGGGTGTTCTCTCCGTGGCCGGAACATAAGCCGGGTTAAAAGGAAGGCTAGTTCTAGATAGCGTTGTTCAACATATCAGTTCGAAGGTTTGAACGAACGGTGTTCCTATTGAGTAATTTGAACACTTCTCCGACAAGCGGGGATAGTCTTCGACACTGTTCAAACAGCTAGCCCTCGAGTTTCTTCCGAAATGATTTAGAACACAATCATTGGCCCAGAGCATTCTCGGCTGTTGGTTTTGAGCTCAAAATCTACATATTTACTCTTGACCAAATTTACAAGGCATTTCACTCCAGGTTGAATCGCTATTGGCCTCTACTCACGTCTAAACCTATCCGCAAGGCAGCACACACGGCGGCGGCGCAAGAAGGATTCGGGCTGCCTCAGAGATGAATTACTTTAGAGGGGAACTGAAGGCGCGACGAACACGACTCTCGAACTTGAAGTCTGTAACGGCGTTCGGAAATTTCGCCCTTGCGGAGCTCATGAACGAGGCGGCACCGGCACCGGGGAGCGCTTCACTGCGTCTGGGTGTGGTCTAGGTCCGGCATCGACTCGGGGACCTTGAGATAAGTAGCGGTAAGTATGATTTTTTCTTGGTGCATTCGGCGGGATGTTTGAGACGCGTCACTGCAACGCGCAGATTTTCAATTGAAAATTCAGTAGCTTTCAAGGGAACGAAAGTTGAAGAGAGGTGATAAAAAAATCGCGAGAACAGGATTAATCAATTCACCAAGAGTACAGTAGTAGCGATACCAAGTAAACAACGCATTCGTTCGGTACAAAGTAACTAGGCCGCCGCGTAGCGCGCATGGGCACTCCACTGGGTGTCTTCGTAAAACATCAGCCACGTGAGCTCCAAACGATCAATACCGAGGCCGAACGTCTTCTGGGCGAGTGTTTTGAAGGAGAACGCCAGCACCCACGCAAGGTTGAAACGCGTGATGCCACGGTGCTTGCAATTCGCGTAGAGGATATCCTCGACCTCTCCCACCCCCTCAATCTGAGCAAAACGTATAAGCGACCGGCCCGTTGGGACTGGGGCTGGACTGGAGGGGAGGAGACGTGAACCACATACCTTGAGCTTGAGCTTGATTGGGCCGGAGAGCTGCCGCACCAGCATGTAGTGCGGCTGCTCCATATTCGCCCTGAACGAAAGGATGTCGGACACCAGGACCCCGTGCGGGCTAGTCGGATCGGATCCTTCGTAGCGAAAATCGATGCAGACTATCACCGGACTGAGTTTGGCGTTGGGATGCACGGCGTCGGGAACGTGGGGCGCCTGCGGGAATTGGCGGCGCAGAGACTGGATGTATTCGTCCATCTTGCATTCCGCGCACTCGCTGCGAGGTGGAGCAGGCCGGTAGTTGCCGGAGCCGATATCTTCGAGGCGCAGGGTGGCATACGGGTGGTCGCGGGACTTGGATGGCGCGTTGGAAGGGAGAGTCTAGATGAAGGCGTTAGCGATCAAAAACCATCGCGATGGCACTGTCGGACGTACAGGCAAGCAAGGCAGTTGGCGCTGCATGGCAAGAGTCATGAAAATCGGTGGCATGTTCATCTGGGCGAGGTAAGGTCGAGGGAAGGAACAAAACAAGGAAATAAAGCGTACGGTTGGAGCATATGTGAGATGCAGGTGAGAGTTGACTGGATTGTGGTGCGCTGCATGGTGTTGCTGAGAAGCACCGTGGGTTGGAGCGTATGTGAGAGGCAGGTGAGAGTTGACTGGATTGTGGTGCGCTGCATGGTGTTGCTGAGAAGCACCGTGGGTTGGAGCATATGTGAGAGGCAGGTGAGAGTTGACTGGATTGTGGTGCGCTGCATGGTGTTGCTGAGAGGCACCGTGGATTACATCCCGCCTGTGGTGACTGGCAGCACTCGGAGGCTGACCGTAGTCGACCGCATTCCGCCTCGCGAGGGTGCGACGAGCGCTCTGGGGTGATAAAAGCTGAGGAATAATTCAGAAACGCACGGGCACTTTTACGCACGGCTTGCTCTCTACGGTACTCTTGGGACATTGCGAGAAATCAGAGAAAGTAAAGTTCTAGGGAGTATGGAGAGAATTTAGAGAGAATGAGTGTTGCGTCGATGGGCCGGCCAAGGAAGGAGTGGAGATGGAGATTGCAGCGTCTTTGGCCTGGTTATATACCTCGGAAACAATGGAATGGCTCACCCGTCAAAGCGCGCACCAAAGCGCCAACAATCTGGATCAGAGCCACAATGAAGAAATAACGCAAGACATACCGCTTATAGTAAGAAACAAAGTCGCCCGGGGCATTTCGCAGTACAATGTTCTCCAGCAATTGCCACCAATCCGTAATTGAATGGCGCTCAAAATGATTTGACTTTCGTAGTGGCTCAATTCCAACACGACCCCCAGGCCGCTGATGAGCAGGGCCCACCGCAATAAAGTTCGGGCACGAAATGCTACCGTGGGAGTCAGTAGCGCTGGTATTACCATGCACCATCGCCCGTCGGGAGGTACTGGCTCAAGAACGAGCATTGATGTCTATTATTTTCTCTGTCAAGTTGCTTTCAGATATTCGAACTAATCCGATGAACATTCAGAAGTAATGGAACATGAGTGACAAGAGATCAAAAACCTTCACGGGGTCCGTGAAAACACGAACGCTTGCATACGCATGATAACGTGACTACTTACCGCCAGTAAGTAATCATGGGGTTGCGACGGGTTCCAAGCACTCTCTGAAGAGAGCGCCGATGAAGTTCTGAAGGGACGAAATGTTTGGTGGGCGCCTAGGCTAAATTTAATCCATGTGGTCCCCATTGGGATTCTTGGTAACGTCTGCCGGCGACAAAAGCTGTCTGTGAGCCTCAGTTCAGTTCCCTGGGTACTATATATGCCTGTAACTGGCTTCCAAAGTTGTCTATTTTTTAACGTGATTTTTCTTCTTTTTTCTTGTCGCCAAATGGGTTGATTATCGGAAGATTCACCGGACTGATGATCGGACGAGCGTATTGTTAGTGTTCTTACGAAAGACAGCTTGCTGGCAGCCCCTTAAAGAACTCGTGTGTCATGAATCAATGCGCACAGTTTCTTGGTTGCTCAGCTTCGATCCAGTGATGCCGCTGCCAGTGTCGAAGGCAGAATTAACGAGGCCGCAGTCGAGCTATGTACGGTGCATCAGCGCATAAAGGCGGATGCGTAAAGTCCGTCAATTTGGAGAAATAAATGTATTGGAAAACAATGGCTTCAGTTTTCTCCTCATATTTTGATTTTCAACGCCGGTGGAGAAAAGCCAAGGAAAAGCAGAGATTTAAGCGCCATCAGTGGCTGTGATGCTTCTATTTCGCCGGGTCGCAGTCTGCGCTCTTGGCATCAAATCGTGGCTATTCTACCGACCCCTGAAGCATTCTTCGTGCTCTAATACGGTGTACGGTCACTGGACACGGGGCCACTGCGTTACACTCTGCTTCCGAATCGTCATGAGACCATCGCCGCGAGTCTGATTTCCCGAGGTTCTGACCGAAGTGGAGTAAAAAGGCTGCCCGAAACATCAGGAAAATGTTTTTGAGCTGGCACGTCTGGCGCCAGCTCTGCCAACAGCGCCAGCTCGCCAGAATCGCATCTGGCGACATAAAAAGATAGCCGACGCCAGCATCGATTCTGTCGCCAGAAGTGCGCCAGAATATACAACTCTGGCAACAGCGCAGCCTCAGGGTTCCTCTATTGCGGGCTTCAGACCATTGATAAAAGGAAAGGAAATGTATTAACAGTAGTAGTACAGTGGTACACAACTAGATACACATGCCCCATTGACCTGTTCCATTGCTTGCGTCGAATTCGCGGGGAACAGGAACTAAATGGCAATGCCTGACCAATGATGTCCCGGTAACGTGCTCACGAGCGTGAAGCGTGCTCGGACCTACGGGAGGCGCGCGCGGTTAAGAGCGTCGAAACCTTTAGATTAAATTGATTGTCAGTCAACAGGGAGTGTGGTGAGCGAGACTGACACACCAAGTCTGAGGACAGAAGAACCAGAGGACATATCGTGCGGAACGCGCGCTGCTCATGATCTGCCAGACAATTATCAATGTTGTGCGTTACCCACGAGTGAAGTTGACACGTACCTAGCACCTTCCAATGCTCATCTCCGTGAATGCTTGCCCTGACAGACAGGTAAAGAGAGTTTCCTCTCTTGGGAGTGTAGTTTGGTGGGGCCTGTAACGAGGAAAATAAGTACGCCGTCACAATGTGCCATTGGGTGTATGTGGTGGTATTGTCAGGTAAAACTAGGGAGCGAAGGGCAGGACATGATCAAAGAAGGCTTAAGGCAGACTTGACAAAGCCAACAAGGGGCCCAGACGAGCGGAGTCAGATCTTGCAGATTGAAGCCGTAGATCTTGCGGAATGAAGCCTTAAACTTTGCAATATGAAGACGTAGACCAAGCACGGATCACCCAGAAAAGGCCAAGAGATTGAATGAACTAGGGACCTTGCGTAAGGAGAATATGCTTGACGGGGGTGTTTTGCAAGGACGGGGGTGAGACGAGATGAGGGGAGAAAGCAAGAGACGTGGCGGCGGTTGGCCATCAAAGCACGCCAGAGCACGCCATATCAACAACACGTGCATGTCGGAGTTTGAATGACTTTAGAATTCGCGCCACCGACTACAACATCCTTCACATTCAAAATGCACACCTTGGGATTCTGCTGAAATCCAGGCCTTTTGGGGTCATACTGTGAGGATCAAATGATGTTCCAAGGTGGTAGGAAGACTTCCGCGACTCATCAATTCTGGCGTTGATTCTGGTCGGGCTGGCGAGCTGGCGCCAGTCATGCCAGATGCGCCAGCTGTACCAGCTGTGGCCAGACCCCGCCAGGAGAAAAACATTTTCCTGATGAAGCTTCTTGTGCTGCAACCCCCGCAATGGCTCCCCTCGCAAGGTCCCTCCTTACATCTGTTCTGCTTCTTCTCTGGTCGGGGCTCGTCGCTGCGCTGACCTCGACGCTGCAGCAAGTGACCAACTACGGGACCAACCCGACAAATGTCGGCATGTTTGTGTACAAGCCCACGACCGTCAAGGCTAATCCCGCAGTCACTGTGGCCATCCACTACTGCACGGGCACCGCACAGGCGTACTTTACCGGCTCGCCATACGCACAGTCCGTATACTACTGCACTTACAGCTTCTCTCGCTCATCGCGCCTAGGCTCGCGGACACCTACGGATTCATCGTCATCTACCCGAGCTCACCCAACTCTGGCACCTGCTGGGACGTCAGCTCCAAGGCCACGCTTACGCACAACGGCGGCGGCGACAGTCTCGGGATCCGCAACCAGGTGGCATACGCGATCTCCACCTACGGCGCCGACCCGTCGCGCATCTTCGTCACCGGGTCATCCTCGGGCGGTACGTCCACACACCCCTCTTTATTTATCTCAATCACAGCTCAAGCGTAAAATCAAACAACAGCAATGATGACAAACGTCCTCGCCGCCGTCTACCCCGACGTCTTCGCCGCAGCGACAGTCTACTCCGGCGTCGCCGCCGGCTGCTTCATGTCCTCCTTCGGCGGCGTCGACGCGTGGAACTCCTCCTGCGCCGAGGGCCAGGTCTCCGCGACCTCCGCGCAATGGGCCGCGGTCGTGCGCGCGATGTACCCCGGCTACACGGGCGCGTACCCGCCCATCCAGGAGTACCACGGCACCATCGACACGACGCTCCTCCCGGAGAACCTCGGCGAGGAGGTCAAGGAGTGGGCGGGCATCTTTGGGTACAACGCCGCGGCGCCGACGCAGGTGCTGCAGAATACGCCGCTGTCGGGGTATACGAAATCTATCTACGGACCGGCCCTCCAGGGTGGGTGCTCCCCGGCTCTCCTTTTTCGGACCGCTCATTCGATATGTAGGTATCCTCGCGACGGGCGTGGGACACACCGTCCCGATCCAGGGCAACGAGGACATGAAGTGGTTCGGGTTCGTCGCCGGCGGGGCGGCCCCGCCCAAGTCGACCGGCTCCGGCACCGGCACTGGGACGACGAGCACGAGCACGGTGGGGCCGACCTCCCCGCCGACGACGACCGTGAGCACGCCGACGAGCACGCCGACGGGGGGCACGGCGCAGCACTGGGGTGAGCCCTTCCTTCCTCGCTTTGAAATTCGTACGTGTGTGCTTATCAGATTTTTTTTTCTTTTTTCGTTCTCTGGCCAATGCGGGGGTATCGGCTGGACGGGAGCTACGAGCTGCGTCTCGCCGTTCACCTGCACGCAGATCAACGCATATGTGAGTTGCCTGTCTTTGGCTTCTTTTTTTTTTCTTTTTTCTTTTCCGGGACGACCAACTCATTCCATCCAGTACTTCCAATGCTTGTAATCCTACTCGTATCAACCAAGGCCCAACGTCCGATTATTTGGTTCTCGGGCTATCCTACAACGATGTTGTTCGAACACAATTATGAAATGCGTTCTGGATGTGCATCCCACCTGCGGGTTTTTATCCAATTAACAAACCGCAGCGGCGCAGCCCTCCCCGAGCAATCTCCGTGACTCCGTGAGGTGCATCGAAGGTGAGAGGATTCTTTTTTGCATGTATGTTTTTTATTGGCCTGTCCTATTTGCCTCCCTCGCAAGCTCTCCATTTTCGTCGACAGACTGGCAGTAATCTACTCAAGGGGACCGATTCTCCTCCGTCGTCAAATCCTCTGTCCGATCGTCCGTCCTTCTGTTCACAACGGCATCCCGTTCTCACCATGAACTCGTTACCCGTCTTCTCCCCACTCCATCGCCGTGGGCTTTTATTCTCTTCTCAGGATGAGTGCAAGTCGGCCAGTTTGACTTTGCTGCGTGTGTTGTACAGATTCCGACTCGACTGGTTCTACTCTAGTCTCTAGCAGGACGCCGGCGAGAGTTCAAGAGCTTTGTAAACGAGGTGTATACGTTCGGTGTTCCCTTCACTACAGTCATCCCCCCGGTGCGTAGGTTTCTCGCTAATGCGCAAAGCGTCGTTGACAACGTTTTTTGTTTTTGTTTTTTTGTATAGCACCCCGCAACACTGTTAGCCACGTTCGACGGGACCGTCGATATCACCGTCATTGGCACGGTGAGGCGACGATCTAGTCCGACCTTGGCGTGTTTGGTGTAAATATCGAACACCAGTCTTTGTAGGAACCGTTGACGTCGGTCCGATATAACTGCCACCAAAGTCCTGCCCTTCAGCGTGGTGCGTTTACGAATGAGCCTAAAGAGCCAGCAATATCCTAGATCTCATATTCCGCAGGACGTTGCGCCTGGCGCAGGCACCACCTTGCTTTTGACACTCTCGGTGGGACGCTCACGACGGTCGTGGTTCCCCCGGTGCGTTATCGTAGGACGTGGACGTGACGTTTCCTGGGCGGTTCTAACCGTTCTATAGACTCCCTTCGTCAGTATTAAGATCGTTGATGATGTTACCAGCATCTTTACAATCGGCACGGTGCGATTGTTTATCATTCAGGGAACGAACCCGCTGAACGGTTCGGTTCGCTCCTAGGCTCCTACCACCTACACGGTTCTCCCTCCGGGCACGATCTCCACCAATGTGCTTGCGGTCACCATAGTGAGCTATTCGCTGGAATACACGGTGGGAAACTCGCGCCGACTCGGATGTGTAAATAGAACCCGCCCACGCATCCCCAACCAGCCGCCTCCGTGAGCTACTTGCTGAATCCATGTGGGAGGCTCGCGCTGATTCCGATGGCTGAAACAGAGCCCGCCTACGCATAGCGCAGAGGCGACCCAGCCGGCCACTGGTGCGTCCTCACGCGTCCCCCTCGGTGCGGTCGTTGGCGCCGTATCGGGCTGCATCATACTCCTCTCTCTCGGCGCCGCTGCACTGTTCATACTCGGACGCCGCCGGCGACGTGAAGCCAAGAACGAGCGGCCGCGCAAAACCGAATCCGCCTTCATCGACTGTCTGAGGAGCAGTTCAAGGCGCACTGCGCACGCGCTTATTGTCAATGGTCACCAGGACACGCCAGGGCCGCCTACTGAGATCACATCACCGCGGTCTGCGGCTTCACCGCCGACATCACCCTCAAGTGCGCCGCTGAGCCCCCGCGGGCGCGCGCAGTAGACATGCAGTCTCTTCTAGGATGCCCAAGGCTGCAGAGCTTGCGCTGGCAAATATGGCGGATGAAATGAGCGCGTTGCGCAGCCAGGTGCAGCGATTGGAGCAGGCGGCCCCACTGCAGGTGGACGACTTGCCGCCGCAGTATGTACCACGCTGATCGGTTGCGGGTGTCACGAAGGAGTATGTTTCTTTTTGACGCTTCTCATGCTGTAGCTTGTCCTTGATTTAATTTCTTTGATGATAATAATGTACTAGAGGAATTCCTGGTCGTCGTAACATTGCACATATAATTCTCCGGAGGTAACCTTTGTCGAAGTCTGTGCCTCCATCCCTTTTATTGCCTGAGCATTGAACGATCAAATCAAAGTTGTCGGCCCGGCATCTCGGCTGAGGGAGATCGGCCCTACCGGCCCGGAACCTCTTGTCCGACTCAGCTCTGTACCATGAGCATTCTAGTCACAGGCTCTACGGGCAAGACCGGCCGCTGTATCCTTAATCTGCTGCAAACGCTCTCCGTTAATGTTACCACCGTCTCTCGCCAGCCCGGACACTCAGCTCGCTTTGACTGGGAAGATCGCGCCACGTATATTCTACCATTCGAGGCGGCGCACGACATCGTGTCCGCGCATTTGATAATTCCAGCACATATTCCGCCACAGCATGTATGCGAATTCGTTGATCTGGCACTATTGAAGGGTGTGAAGCGCTTCGTCTTGATGAGCGGGTCGCTGGATATTCCTGGTGATCCAATCCAAGGACCCATCCGTGGGCATCTCCGAAAATCGGGAGTTGCGTTCTGTGTCCTTCGGCCTTCGAGATTCTTGGCATCAAATCGTGGCTATTCTACCGACCCCTGAAGCATTCTTCGTGCTCTGCTGCAGTGTACGGTCACTGGACACGGGGCCACTGCGTTACACTCTGCTTCCGAATCGTCATGAGACCATCGCCGCGAGTCTGATTTCCCGAGGTTCTGACCGAAGTGGAGTAAAAAGGCTGCCCGAAAGCTTCTTGTGCTGCAACCCCCCGCAATGGCTCCCCTCGCAAGGTCCCTCCTTACATCTGTTCTGCTTCTCCTCTGGTCGGGGCTCGTCGCTGCGCTGACCTCGACGCTGCAGCAAGTGACCAACTACGGGACCAACCCGACAAATGTCGGCATGTTTGTGTACAAGCCCACGACCGTCAAGGCTAATCCCGCAGTCATTGTGGCCATCCACTACTGCACGGGCACCGCACAGGCGTACTTTACCGGCTCGCCATACGCACAGTCCGTATACTAGCACTTACGGCTTCTCTCGCTCATCGCGCCTAGGCTCGCGGACACCTACGGATTCATCGTCATCTACCCGAGCTCGCCCAACTCTGGCACCTGCTGGGACGTCAGCTCCAAGGCCACGCTCACGCACAACGGCGGCGGCGACAGTCTCGGGATCCGCAACCAGGTGGCATATGCGATCTCCACCTACGGCGCCGACCCGTCGCGCATCTTCGTCACCGGGTCATCCTCGGGCGGTACGTCCACACATCCCTCTTTATTCGATCACAACTCAAGAGCAAAACAACAGCAATGATGACAAACGTCCTCGCCGCCGTCTACCCCGACGTCTTCGCCGCAGCGACAGTCTACTCCGGCGTCGCCGCCGGCTGCTTCATGTCCTCCTTCGGCGGCGTCGACGCGTGGAACTCCTCCTGCGCCGAGGGCCAGGTCTCCGCGACCTCCGCGCAATGGGCCGCGGTCGTGCGCGCGATGTACCCCGGCTACACGGGCGCGTACCCGCCCATCCAGGAGTACCACGGCACCATCGACACGACGCTCCTCCCGGAGAACCTCGGCGAGGAGGTCAAGGAGTGGGCGGGCATCTTTGGGTACAACGCCGCGGCGCCGACGCAGGTGCTGCAGAATACGCCGCTGTCGGGGTATACGAAATCTATCTACGGACCGGCCCTCCAGGGTGGGTGCTCCCCGGCTCTCCTTTTTCGGACCGCTCATTCGATATGTAGGTATCCTCGCGACGGGCGTGGGACACACCGTCCCGATCCAGGGCAACGAGGACATGAAGTGGTTCGGGTTCGTCGCCGGCGGGGCGGCCCCGCCCAAGTCGACCGGCTCCGGCACCGGCACTGGGACGACGAGCACGAGCACGGTGGGGCCGACCTCCCCGCCGACGACGACCGTGAGCACGCCGACGAGCACGCCGACGGGGGGCACGGCGCAGCACTGGGGTGAGCCCTTCCTTCCTCGCTTTGAAATTCGTACGTGTGTGCTTATCAGATTTTTTTTTCTTTTTCGTTCTCTGGCCAATGCGGGGGTATCGGCTGGACGGGAGCTACGAGCTGCGTCTCGCCGTTCACCTGCACGCAGATCAACGCATATGTGAGTTGCCTGTCTGCCTTCTTTTTTTGTTTGTTTCCAGCACGAGATATACTTACCAACTCATTCCGTTTCTTCCCATCCAGTACTTCCAATGCTTGTAATCCTAATCGTATCAACCAAGGCCCAACGTCCGATTATTTGGGTCTCGGGCTACCCTACAACGATGTTGTTCGAACACAATTATGAAATGCGTTCTGGTCCCTGGATGTGCACGTCACCTGCGGGATCTGAAAAGTTTTTATTTTATTTTATTGGCTTACTCGCACCCCGGGCGGACGACTTGGGCTGCGCATGCGGAGTCCTCCCCTTGCTCGACATGAATTGAGACACGAAAGACCGAGCACGCGGGGCTTGGCTTCGTATCGTATAACTCGCCTAGTCTGTTCCAACATCGGACGATCAAGGTACTTTCTGCTGCCAGTGAAAAAAGCCAGTCAGCCACAGCAAACGACTTTCTCCTCATGTGTGGGTTTCGAAAATGGTGCGCCTTTAGGAACGTGGTTCTTCATGCCCAGGGGCCTGGTAAACACGCAGGCTCCTGTGGACGTGGACGAGATGGAAAGTATGGGATGCGTGTAGTCTCTAACCATATGCATTAGATCAGGTCGGACGAAGCAAAGGCCGATATATCATATCCAATTAACAAACCGCAGCGGCGCAGCCCTCCCCCGAGCAATCTCCGTGACTCCGTGAGGTGCATCGAAGGTAAGAGGATTCTTTTTTGCAAGTATGATTTTTATTGGCTTACCTCCCTCGCAAGTCCTCCACTTTCTTCGACAGACTGGCAGTAATCTACTCAAGGGGACCGATTCTCCTCCGTCCTCAAATCCTCTATCCGATCGTCCGTAACGGCATTCCGTCCTTCTGTTCACAACGGCATCCCGTTCTCGAAGTGCGCACCACGAACTCGTTACCTGTCTTCTCCCCACTCCATCGCCGTGGGCTTTTATTCTCTTCTCAGGATGAGTGCAAGTCGGCCAGTTTGACCTCGCTGCGTGTGTTGTACGAATTCCGACTCGACTGGTTCTACTCTAGTCTCTAGCAGGACGCCGGCGAGAGTTCAAGAGCTTTGTAGACGAGGTGTATACGTTCGGTGTTCCCTTCACCACAGTCATCCCTCCGGTGCGTAGGTTTCTCGCTAATGCGCAAAGCCTCATTACCGTCATTGGCACGGTGAGGCGACGATCTAGTCCGCCCTCGGCGTGTTGGGTGTCAATATCGAACACCAGTCTTTGTAGGAACCGCTGACGTCGGTCATCACCGTGACGTTGGGCGATATAACTACCACCAAAGTCCTGCCCTTCAGCGTGGTGCGTTTCACGAATGAACCTACAGAGCCAGCAATATCCTAGATCTTATATTCCGCAGGACGTTGCTGCTGGTGTAGTAGGCACCACCTTGCTTTTGACAGATGAGATCACTCTCGGTGGGACACTCACGACGATCGTGGTCCACCCTGTGCGTTATCATAGAACGTGGACGTGACGTTCCCTGGGCGGTTCAAACCGTTCTGTAGACTCCCGTCGTCAGTACTCATGTCGTCGACGATGTTACCAGCATCTTTACAATCGGCACGGTGACTCGGAGATAGTTTATCATTTAGGGAATGAACCCGCTGAACGGTTCGGTTCGCTCCTAGGCTCCTACCACGTACACGGTCTCCCCCCGGGCACGATCTCCACCAATGTGCTTGCGGTCACCATAGTGAGCTATTCGCTGGAATACACGGCGGGAGACTCGCGCTGACTCTGATGTGTAAATAGAACCCGCCCACGCATACCCAACCAGCCACCTCCGTCACCATCGTGAGCTGCTTGCTGAATCCATGTGGGAAGCTCGCGGTGATTCCGATGGCTGAAACAGAGCCCGCCTACGCATAGCGCAGAGGCGACCCAGCCGGCCACTGGTGCGTCCTCACACGTCCCCCTCGGTGCGGTCGTCGGCGCCGTATCGGGCTGCATCATACTCCTCTCTCTCGGCGCCGCTGCACTGTTCATACTCGGACGCCGCCGGCGACGTGAAGCCAAGAACGAGCGGCCGCGCAAAACCGAATCCGCCTTCATCGACTGTCTGAGGAGCAGTTCAAGGCGCACTGCGCACGCGCTTATTGTCAATGGTCACCAGGACACGCCAGGGCCGCCTACTGAGATCACATCACCGCGGTCTGCGGCTTCACCGCCGACATCACCCTCAAGTGCGCCGCCGAGCGCCCCCGCGAGCGCGAGCAGTAGACATGCAGTCTCTTCTAGGATGCCCAAGGCTGCAGAGCTTGCGCTGGCAAATATGGCGGATGAAATGAGCGCGTTGCGCAGCCAGGTGCAGCGATTGGAGCAGGAGCGGGCGGCGGCCCCATTGCAGGTGGACGACTTGCCGCCGCAGTATGTACCACGCTGATCGGTTGCGGGTGTCACGAAGGAGTATGTTTCTTTTTGACGCTTCTCATGCTGTAGCTTGTCCTTGATTTAATTTCTTTGATGATAATAGTGTACTAGAGGATGTTCCTTGTCGTCGTAACATTGCACATATAATTCTCCGGAGGTAACCTTTGTCGAAGTCTGTGCCTCCATCCCTTTTATTGCCTGAGCATTGAACGACCAAATCAAAGTTGTCGGCCCGGCATCTCGGCTGAGGGAGATCGGCCCTACCGGCCCGGAACCTCTTGTCCGTCTCAGCTCTGTACCATGAGCATTCTAGTCACAGGCTCTACGGGCAAGACCGGCCGCTGTATCCTTAATCTGCTGCAAACGCTCTCCGTTAATGTTATCACCGTCTCTCGCCAGCCCGGATACTCAGCTCGCTTTGACTGGGAAGATCGCGCCACGTATATTCTACCATTCGAGGCGGCGCACGATATCGTGTCCGCTCATTTGATAATTCCAGCACATATTCCGCCACAGCATGTATGCGAATTCATTGATCTGGCACTATTGAAGGGTGTGAAGCGCTTCGTCTTGATGAGCGGGTCGCTGGATATTCCTGGTGATCCAATCCAAGGACCCATCCGTGGGCATCTCCGAAAATCGGGAGTTGCGTTCTGTGTCCTTCGGCCTTCGAGATTCCTGGGTGCGTTGCTTTGGCTGCGACGCGACTGATCTATTGAGTTCAATTTCAGAGAATTTTTCGGAGATGCCGGAGAGCATTCGGGACGATGACAAGATCGTCAGTGCGACTGGGACTGCATCCATCGGATTTGTCTCTTGCGAAGATGTTGCACAGGTTGCGGTCGATTGCTTGCTTGCGGATGTTCCACATTGCAGGGAGCATATTATTGTCGGCCCCGAGCTTCTATCATTCAACGAGGTTGGACCCACTTCCTGTCCTCCCGATGTGTTGACGAACATTTGATTCAGGTCGCGAAGTGCTTCTCCAACATTCTTCAGCGTCGAATCACCCATGAATCGATCTCCGTCGCAGAGCAGCAGGCGCTCTGGTCAACATTTGGGCTTCCCGATGAATTTATCAGGCTAATGGGGTCTGTCGAAGAAATGACTGCAGCTGGTGGGGAAGAGGCTGTTTATGCAGCAGAGACAAAGATCATCGGGAAGAAAACGTTGACGGATTTCGTGCGGGAGAATTTGCGTCTGTGGATGCGAGCCTAGGAGGTTGATCTATGCGCTCTCTTGGGCTGGGAGACCCAGTTCACCTTTGTATAGGTACGGTAGGCTTGGGTGGTGCGGACTTGATGCCTTATCTATGTCTGATTGCTATCCAGATAAATCGTTGGTGGGAGGTTGCTTTTGATTACTCAGAAAAATTCTAGTTATTGAATTAGCTGGTTGGTTCAACGTTCAACTGAACGGCCGTACCATCGACAAGACGCCTGTCGCGCGCCAACAATCCTCTCTTTATCGATCTATATTTTCCTGTCGCGCCATGGCCGCAACCCCAGCCACTGCGGTTGCTTCCGGGACGAACCGGAAAGAGAGAGGGAGAGAGAAAAAAAACGATGGTGTACGACTTCGACCTAGTCACTGGTCCGGCCGCCGGGAACCCCATGGAGATACCCGCTCACGTTCCTAACTCACCTCGTCTCTCCCTCTCGTCACTCAAGACCACTGCCAGGCTCCAGCCAGGCAAACCTCAGGATTTTTCAGCCATAGAACTCTGGACCAGTTGGTTTACGTCGAGAATTCAGTAATACGTGACATCTGAATTATATTGTCAGCGTGTGAGATCATGAGCAGTTGGAAGCAGGCTGCGTGGTTGAGGCTCCATTCGGCAAGCATCACTTAAGTGTTACTTCATAGGCGTTACTTCGGCATTTTACCCCGGGACATGAGAAGAAATCAAGGATCTTCCCGCCCATCAGACCTTGAAAATACCATAGCAATAGACATCCCATTGGCTGTTCAGCGGTCTGGACTGCTCTGGAAGCATCACGCACTGACTGTGGAGGTCCTCTTGGATTGCCGGTCCGAAAGCTACGTAACGATTGTCTCAGAAGTGACGCTAAGTAACGGCAACCAGATGGAGTCTGACGTTTCTTGGCTTTCACACACCAGCATGGCAGACGCAGAGCCTGAGGCAGCATCGGGCAAAATAGTGCTCGTAATGCTTTCAACGGGGAAGCAAGGCGGAGCAGTCGTGCGTGGTGTGTTCTCGTTTTCGCTTCTCTGGCGCCCAAATGAAATGCAAGCGCTTATTCGTTCCTTCCAGCTCTCGCCAAAGCAAACGAGTCCGCGCCCTCTGATGCGCCCCCTCCATGGCTCATCCTCGCGCAAACTCGGGACCCCACGTCCGCGAAAAGCAAAGCCCTCTCATCTCTCCCCGGCGTCCGGCTGCACAAAGGCACTCCGACCGACCCCTTGCCGCTTTTTACCACTGCGCCAGGCCCTGTCTACGCGGTCTTCTCTGTGCAGCAGAGTGTCGACAACCCGAAGGGCGTCGCTGGCGAAACGGTCGAGGCCAATGCGCTCGCGGATGCAGCCGCCAAGCATGACGTGAAACATTTCGTTTACACGAGCGTGAATTTTGGAGGGGCGGAGGGGAAGAAGACTTATGTCCCGCAGTACGTTGTCCGTCTACTAAAGCGTCTGCATGCGTTGCTTTTGTCTATTCCTATACACAGTTTTGAATCAAAGCGCCTAGCTGAAGAGCACCTTCAAGCCAAGCACCCCAAACTCCCGGTGACGATCCTGCGCCCGGTGACATTCATGGACCAACTGGTCGTGGGCGACCCTGCCTCCGCCATCGTCCGCGTCACGAAGATCATGTTCCTCACCCAGCTCAAGGCCACAACCCGCCTGAAGCTCATCGCGTGCAGCGACATCGGCGGCGTCGCTGCTCTTGTGCTCCAAAATCCCGACCGCTATATTGGGAAGGATGTGGATTTGGCGGGCGACGAGCTGAGTCCGGCGGAGCTCGAGGAGGGATGGCGTGAGGTATTTGGGGAGGAGATGCGGCCTAAGATGATGGGCGGCGGGGTCCTGGCATGGGCGATTAGGACGGGTATGAAGGAGTTGAGGCTGATGTTTAAGGTGCGTTTTCGTAACTTTCAATTTTGCTGTCTGACACGTGGACGGAGTTTAGTTCTTCAACGAAATCGGGTTCAATGCTGATATACCTGCGCTGAGGGAGCAGTATCCCGAGTTGAAGGATTGGAAGACGTTTTTGAGCACAGAGGTAAAATTGAAGTCTGCTACAGCATAACACCTCTCTTGCCGATACTTGACTGCGACTCTGAATCTAGACAAGAAAGACTTTTTCGCTTACCCCAGAAATACCGCCCCCATCAGACAGTCGAGCTGGTATAAACAAGGGTTTTTGTTCGGATCCATATCTGCTGCCGTTGACAACTTCCCTCTTAGACCCTCCAAAGCCTCCTGCGGCTTTGAGAGCATCAAGGCATCACGCACAACACTTGCTGCTCATCCCTAGTTTAGTGTTGACGGGATCTCACAAGACAACCGTGATATTCCTCAGGGAGCCGTAGTTGTGAAACTTTTCTCTTGCGGATTCATTGAGTTAAATGAGAAACGCTGAGTAGGCCAGGTTTGCGCCATCCTTTCCGTACCAACGTGCATGAGGGTGGCCCGTTCGATTCGGGTTCAGCTCATTTCGCCTTCGTGGGTCGTCTTTTTTCCTTTTTGCACCGGCGCCGCTGAAAAAGAGACGAATAAAACGGTGCTGTGAGGAGGCCCGTAAAGACCTGGTTGCAATGGATGAGTCCTTCACAATTACAGTCTGCCAACCGTTCCTGAGGGTAACCCGTTCGATTCGGGGTCAGGTCAATTTTCTTCTCGAGTGCCTTTTCTGTCGCTGAGAAAATAGAATGAGTTTAACAACAAGGGGATGTGAGACGAATAACAAGACCCGATGGCGTTGGAGCGCATCTTCCGCGAATGAGGAGATGGGCAAAATCAAAATGTATGTGTAAGTCCCTGCAGACGTCCCTGTTCTACACGTACAGCATTGGGACCGTAGTGTGATTCCGGTCCCTTTTTAATACAGAAGGAAATTGGAATAAACTAAACTGGATTAAAATAGGGGGAAAGAAGTGACACCTAAAATGCATGTTTTGAATCGTCTAAAATATGTACGAAGGTCCTACAGCATGCATATTTGTTGTACATGTAGCATCTTTCTATGAGAGACTACGAGGGTCCTTCGTTCGGTTGGGGACCGAGTCATGTATCTTCGTATCCGGCGACTATTTTTTGTTGCCAAAAAAACCAACTGAGTTGTACATTGCACATCAAACATAAATAGAAGAACGCCGCCGGGGATGGGTGCCGGCTGCAAGGCGGCCTTGAACAATAAGGGACAGCGCGCCGCTATGGCTGACTTCACTCTGTGCGCGAGAGGCAGCCAGAGGCATACATGTGGCAGGTGCCGTGAAATTCGAGTTGAGGACAAGGAGAAGAGAGTTATGACTATTCACAGCACTGGCTGTGAGCTACCCCTACGATGTGCGGTCACCCAGCTGGTGTTGACGTCTTTTCGTATTTATAGCGCGTACAAGACGGTGAACGAGCGAAAGCAGCAACTAGTGTCATGGATATCATCACTCTTGCAACTCAACGATCGTGTGTCTCTTTGCACTATAAGACCGGGACCGGGTTTTATTCCTCCGGTCTCTGGGTTACCTTCCCCATTCAACCGTTAAGTGGGTCAACACCGGGTGAAACCGGAATGGGTATTTTTCCACCGCTTAAACGGGTTATTTCTCCTCCCCCGCCATTCTAGTACCTTTCACCTGGTGCATGCTTAACCCGGGAGTAACCCGATAGTAAACCGGTGACTTAACCCGTTTAGCTTGTCAAGTTCACCCGGAGATATTGGCTAACGGGTGATGTTCAAACCGGGTTACAGTAACCCTGTCGACAGGTTCAATTCACCCATTGATACTGCTTGCCAAAGCAGGACCTACAAGTCAATGGCACACAATCTGAACACGTAGTTCTATGGCAAATTGGGTCTGATAATATTTCTTGGGTGTCAGTTTGATTCATTTAACAGCCGCATTCCGTAATTGTGCAATCTTTCAACGCCTGCATCCAAATAAGGGAATTAACTTGCGGCATCTCAATGACGGCGTTGCATGGGTCTGCGAGTCATACCATTGTACTGGTAGGTCATCTTTGAGTGCTCTCTACCTTCCATAATTTTGTGCTAATTTCTTCAAATCCCCTCCAGACAGAGTCGCATTAGTCATCCAACATATGGCTCCCACTGTGACGGTGACATAACAGCGCCGCCTGCCCTCTACCATCATCCGCTGAACAACTACAATGGATCCAATGAAGACAGAGCCCATGACTGAGGAGGAAAAGGCCAAAGCTTTTATGAAGGACATGGTGGACATGGATAGCGGCGAAATAGACCAAGATGAGTGAGTGTTGTCTCCAAAATGACCAGACTTGGGAGGCTGATTTATACAGATATATCTGGCCCCATGCAGGATCCATCGACTATAACCAGGTATCAACACCGGTCTCCAATAGAATTATTCGCCTCCTCGGTGACAACCCCGAGTTCTCGCCCAACACTCCCAGGAAAGAGCAGATTGAGCGCCGAGTTAATCTGATTGTGGCAGAGAACAACGTCTACGTCGCCAGGCGGGTACTATCGGCGAAACGACTTGATAGGACGCTTGAGACTTCTCTCAGGCCCATTCACAAATTTCTGGAGGCTGCCAGGCACCAGCGCCTCCGAGTCGAATTTCCCCGCCCAGAAAGGGAGCTCCTCAGAGATCTCGCAGCCGCCCAGAAAGCGCTCAAGGAAGTGGAGGATATGGTCAAGGGAAGTGTCGATTCAGCTGAGACTGACAACGACGTCGAGGATGACCCCGATCGCACGAGAGTAGCGGAGGCCTGATATTCATCAGTAAATTTTTGTTTTCTTCATTTCCGCAGAGAATACGCTCTAAACTCTGGCATGGCAGGGAACCTACAAATCATCTGCTTCATTTATTTTTACTCCCCATGTACACTGAATATTTGTTATGAATAACCCCCCAAAACCAAATTTAATACAAGTATGCACAAGCGGTGATAAGAAGGGGAAAAAATTAATCGTCCGGGTCATAATATGCACGAGCCATGCTTCCACTGCGATCTATGATGACCCAATGCCTCTTGTCCGTGGTCTTGACTCGCCCGACCACACACTGCAAAGTCGTGATGTCCACAACCTGGAGAGGGCCTTCTTTGTGGTAATAGTGCATGTCGAGATCATTTTTCGCAGTAATTTCGCATTGAGTAACAGCGGCAAGAATGTGGGTGGTCTCTTCAGTCAGATTAAGCTCATCCGCCGGCGGAAGCTTTACAACAAAAATGTTCTGAAGCTGACCGTAAAAGTCTACAGGAATGAAGCGTGGTGCGAGGCGGGCGTGTCGTGCGTTTTGGTCAACCAGAAGAGTGTACTGAAAGCAATGACATTGATTTAGACCGAAATAAAGCCAAATTTGATCAATATAACTCACTCGAACATATGTGGCGTCCCGGCGATCCTCCAGGGAAGCAAGCATGGAAGACACGAGCATTCGGTCACCGCCATTAAGACGTTCAACCTTGGCCCATTGCTCTATCTCCAAAGGTTCGAGATATCGTTTTATTACTGAGACATGTGTGTCATATCTAGTTGCCAGCGAGACGGCTATCCGTGTGGCCAGTGTTTTTGAAAGGGATTGGGAAATGTGTCGGGGAGGGAGAAGGATACAGGATGGATCTTCGATTCAACGGTGAGTGATCATGATGTCAACAACGAAATATAATTTGGGACACACAGGAAGGATGCGCAAATGCCCCAGCAACAAGCCCGCGTTCGGGAGGTCCGAGACGAATCTGGTCTTCGCAGGAGTGCTTCACCTTGATTATTGAAAGCTGAGCAGTCGAAACTACATGCCCGTCGATGCTTGCGAATGGGTATCGGCGACTCTTGATACACGGCTGCAATCGACCACAAAACCGTTCCATCGGGAATGCCCAATAGGCCCAAACAGGTCCGGCAGCCTCAATTCCATCTGCAATGTGAAGGAGTACATGGATCGTGAGTGGGCATGCAGAGAGACGATCTGGAGAGTTCTGATAATAAAGTCTACAGGAAGGGTTAGACATATACCAGCCACAATATATGGAAACGTACTTCTCGTATTGCAGCACCCATTTTGCAAAACCAGCTCGGATGGACGCGATATCGGCGGGGGTGTACTTGAACTGGAGACATGTGTTTACCAGCTTCACGAACTCGATGAAATGATCATAGTAAATACGCTTCTCGAATTTCCTGTGGAGGAGAACGGGTCCCAGGTAGAGGAGCCAAAACGACCACGTGTCGGCTGTACAAGCCGTCCGATCCTTGGAAACATCGGGCGGTCGCGCACCGAACGCTGTAGGTATGGTAGATCCGGCAGCAGCTGTGGCGGCACCAATTGCCTCCCAGACTTTGGGCTGCAACTCGTACGACCCGGTTCCGGTATCAAGTCCTTTGTAATTTCCGGTCCACAAGAGAACAAGATTCTTCACGACATTCTCGTAAATTAAGTGCATGAAGTCGTATGGGAAGGAAAGGGGGAAGAAAATGGATGAAAGAGAGGAGAGAATCGGAACGCCTTTGATCCCGTATTGCTTGGAGAGACGCTCCTTTTCAGTTGGCCCCCCAGCGAATTGCACTTCTCGCGCTTGGTCGAGAATCTCGTCATGCGTCCGCATGGGGAGATTCAGCGGATCGTATGTGCGGATGCCGTCGGTGTTCACCACAGCCGGATGGGAAGAGCGATCGAGAGGGAGATAATGGGTCGTCCCACTCGTGCCTGGCAGCCCGACAATGTTGCACATACGACAGGGGACCCGACCATTGTGGCCTTTCATCCGCATAATCATGGAGATTGCGGGAATATCACCAAAAACGGTGGTGAGGTAGGCACGGAGGGCAAACTTTTCCGACGCCGAAATGTCGAAGGCACTGACTCCGAGCTCGAGTTTGAGAAGCTCTTCGATGAGCGGCCACAGGAACGAATCCGCGTCCTGAGGTTTTTTCGGACCTGGGATGACCCCGACACACAGAATGTGCTTGAGGTGGAACCGAATTTCAGGTGGGAGGTTATAGTTGAACAGGATGAGGGGCCAGCAGGTCTTTTTTGCGGCGCTTGAACGGAGCAAAACCGTCTGTCGAAAACCCGAGCGCAATGTCGCGAAGGTCACTGAAAAATTTATACGGCATTTTCTGGCCATTGACCGTAACAAACCGATCGCGCAGGATGCGATAATTTGCACTGTCAAATACGTCCTTCATATCGGCATCCGGCTTGTAATCCCCGCGGTATGACATGCGGTCGACCATCTCCGCATTTTTGAAGTACGCGACAAGGCGGGGAATCAGTGGGACATAGGTAAAGGTTTTGCGTGGCCTGCCATCTGATTTAAAAGCGTGGCTCTTTGCAATATGGACACTGCGTTTCATTGGCGTGGGGACCAACGTAGCAGCAGCAGGAAGCTGGGCAGCAATCGTACGCGACAGGCTTGAATTCGGCCAGGAATCTGATACGCGCTTTAGTAACTTTGAGCGTCTGAATGTTGGCGTCGGGAAACGTATAGGGAAGTTTTTTGAAGGCTGTATTCGTGAGGTGCTCTTCAGTTTTGAAGGCAAATGCGCGGAGGATTGCGAGGTCGTCCTCGGACAGCTCCTCGGCTGGTACATAATCGTTAATAAAGATCGGACTTGAGGCGAAGATAGACTTGCCAAATTGGGCGAGTTCGCGCTCCATCTCTTCCTCGACGATATCCCCCACAGGCAGCCCATAGAGCCACTCGTACTCATCATAGTCCTGGTCCTCATCGCCCCAGAAGTCATCCTCGCCCTCCGGACCTGCCCCGTCTGCTTCTGAATCTAAGTCCGCATCCATATACATTGTCTCGTCCAGATCGTCCTCCTCGTCAATTGTGACTCGATGCCCATTTGACCAGACGCCTTCACGAGCTGCAGCTGTGGCCTGGCGTAGATCTGCCGCAGCCGCTGGGTCGTAAAGCTCAGGGTCCACTGCCGGGCCCTGATTCAAATCACCGTCGACGTCGATGTCGATGCCTGGGTCAATATCTAAACCAGGCATGTCGAGCGGTGCTGCTCCATCCCTGTCCGGTGCCGCTCCGCTCCCCTCCGCATAGAACTGTGGTAGGATATCAGGATCCCCACCATCTGCATCCGCATCGACATCCATTGCGTCTGACGTCTCTGCGGCGCTTCCTTTGGGCGGCCTAGCTTTCCTTGGGGACAAGAGAGCAGATTTCTTCGCCTGAGCACGTCGACGGCCAGGGCTCAGTCCAAGAACGGCAAGTCGACGGGCAGCATTGTGCGTCTTCACAATAAGGGGTGTAGTGCGCCCTTTAAGGTGGTTGCGCTCGGTCTGGGCGGTAACAGACTTCTCGCACCCACAGGTACACTTCCTCTTCTTGCCGGAAACCATCTCTGTCTTAAGCAAGCGCTAAACGGCTGCCGAGCACTCAGATGCCTGGATCGTGGCCAGAGAGAATGAATGCGCACGGGACAGGTACGAGTCCAAGATACTGCCGAGTTCGCAGTGGATCTGAATTAACAGAATCAATATTCGGGCAAAAGGCCTGAGGACAGAGAGGTAGTCGATGAGCGGGGCAGCGGCGGGCTTGGGGCGCGAATTCAGCGGTGCAATCAGCAGCTGTTTTATCGCGGGTGAGTCAGGCGTCCAATTTGAAAATCCGAGACATATAAACAGGTGATCAATCCGAACTTGCATCTTTCGCCCCCACCGACCATCTCCCCCCTCCTCTCTCAGACAACTTTCGTTCTAATGGCAGGAGAAAACCACCGCCAGCAGTCCACGACTACCTCGCGCGGTTCCAATGGCCAGCGCCCTGCCGCTGCGCCGCGTGGTGGGCGCAAGTCAAAGAATGCGACTATGTCGTCGACCCAAGTGGACCTCCAGGAACAATTGACGCGTGCTCGCGGTAAGTTATTAGTTCTTAAGCACTGTTAGATTCCAGGTGACGTGATGGACGTGTAGCTGAACCCGAGGCTGCCAACAAGAAGCTCAACGAAGCGGCGGCTCGCGGCGGCGGCGGCGCAGACCCAGCTGGAGACAATAGGGAGCAAGTCGAGCGTCTTCACCGGCCCAAGGGTGAAGCTGGGGACAGCAAGAACGGCTTCATCCTTCTGGACGCGATGGGCCTCGCCAACGATCGCGATCTGTATGAGGACATCTTGGTAAATCTTGCCTGCTTGATCTTTCCGTGGTTAACGCCGCCGTTCATTAGCGCCACATCCATACCAATGTCGCCCGAGCCAACCTTGACTACACCGTCGATTTCAGGCGCCAGGATCCCGGAAAATTGGCCGCGGTTTATAAGCTGGTACGTGCTACTTCCATCGCACCACTACTAGTACTTATCTTACCCCCAGACTCGAAAGGAATTCCCATACCTCACGCGCGCACGCTTCCCACTCGACTGGGCTCTCGCCGAGATGGTGAAACAATACCTTCGCAACAAGCGCCGCTATGCTGTCAAGCGCGGCTTCATTGCGAACCGGGAGACTCGCAAACGCCAGCGCGAGGAGGATTCTGTGAGCAACAGCCAGACCAAGCGCCGTCGGGTTGCAGGTAATGTCGGCCACATAGATGACGAGGACGAGCAGGACGAGCAGGACGAGCAGGACGAGGAGGAGCAGGCAGAAGGGTAGATCCTTGAAGTCGACGTGGCGGGTGAAGAGATTCAAAGTACGTTTTCCACGGGGATCAGACGTCAATTCTGACAGCTCTTCGCTCCTCTAGGTAAAGTTTACGGCAAAGCATTCCCTTTGAATTCATTCTTCGAGCTTCATTCTTCCTCATTTTTGCTACATGCCTGTCCTGCGCTGCTCAATACATGTAATACACGAATACATGCTGATTTGTGTCTGTTTAATGGGTGATTCGATGTTAGGGAAGTGGGTGAAAACATCGCACCAACCGGAGTATTTTTACCCGGTTGTCAGCATGCTCTGTGCATTAGCAAGGGTGTACATTAACCAACTTTGCGGGTTATTCAAGCTTGCCTTGAGCATGCGAAAATAACAAAGTAAATGGGTCATAAAGACCCGGCCGAACAACCCGATGGTCGGGTTCTTGAAACCCGTTTGGGAGAAACCCACAAAACGGGTTGCATGACCCCGCCACACACAGCGGTTTTCAACGGGTGAAAAGCAAAATATTTTTGATTACTTGCACCCGTTGTTGACCCGCTTGTAACCCGCCATTTTCGTCCAATATACGGGTTACTTTAAATTCCGCGGGGGTCGGGTTAAGATCCTCCGTCAAATGGGGTAATGTCACTCATTTTACGGGTTACTTGACCAGTAAAAGGAACCCGGTTTGGGTCTTATAGTGTTGTTTCCTCTATTTGATATTCTATTTCAAACTCATTTATTTGATATCTCTACTATTTCAATAAATCTCATTCCATTAGTTACATATTTCATACATTTACCAATTCCACATTCCCTTAGTTACATTCTGTGTATATAAACTGCGGGTACTGGCTAAAATACACACTTTTACTCATTACCACTTCTCTGCAATTCACTCTCTGCGCCAGCCTTATAAAGCTTCGCACCGTCTGTCAAGGATACAGGTAAAAGTCTTGCACTTACCTTTTATCTAGGACCACTGCCTTCGGGGTATTGACTGGCATACTACCTGTTCAGCTCGAAGGTTCAGCGTTATTTGGGAACTTGTATATTGGGTTCAGTGAACACAAAACCTATGCTATTCCTAACAACTAGGTTGTACACGGTACGATGCACGGTGCTCTTACTCGTTTTCCGGGCGAGGACTTAAGCAAAGGCGGAGCCGACGACCCAGCTGATGTCGTCGTTGAACGACGCGGGGGCGTCAAATGTGTTCACGCCGCCGTTACTCCCGATGAAGGTGACGTTGTTGAAGTGTCGGAAGTAGCACGTCGGGTAGCCCCACGCGCGGATCGAGTTGCCCTGCCCGTTGAGGCCCGTTTGCGGGCAGAACGTCGCATCCTCTTTGAACTCCTTCGTGCCGTCATTTGCGTTCACGAGCAGCGCGAAGTTGGAGTGTCGGATGAAGCTGCCCGGCGTGTCGCGCGACTCAAACGATACGCACGCGCTGTTCGCGAGACCCGCGACGACCGTCCAGCTCGCGGACAGCTTTAACGCGTTCGTGCTGCTCGAGGTCACCACCTGTGTGTTGACCGTCGAGCCCATGTGCACGATGAAACGGGTCGTGCAACACGCCGTCGTCGCACGGAACGACACCGCGGAGCCCACGCTGATAGCGGGCCCGCTGGTCAGCGAGGCGGTGGCGTACCTGGCCGCGACGATGTTGGACTGGACCGAGTTCTCGGTCGCGTCGGACGGGTAGCCGGACGTCATCACGCCCTCATAGAACGTGCCCTGTGCGCCCACGCTGTTGTCGCCGATGCCGAGGATGATCGCGCCTTCCTTGTGCATCGGGTTGTAGCCCGACGCGTTGGGGCGTGAGCCGCTGCAGAACGCCGACAGCGAGCGAGACGCGGTGTTCCCGCCGCGGATAGCCCACGTACCCGGCTCGCCTTTCACGACGGCCGTGACGAAGCGCGAGGTGACCGTCGGGTCGGCGGAGTTGTTGCGCGTGTTGAAACCGGAGAACAGGCCGTTCTCGAGGTCAGCCATGATCCAGAGGCCGTTACCGGAGCCCGTGCCCCAGGTCCTACTGTTGCCGAAGTAGATGGCTTCCATGTGCCCGTTGCCCGTGTCGCGCGCTGACGTCTCCGCATTACCATAGTCGAAACAACAGCCCCCGTTAAAATGCGTGCCGTCGAGGACCGCGTACATGCCCTCTGCAGCGTCGCCCTTGAAGATAATTGTCGCTGTCAGCACACGGAGGTAGAGCATGACAGGTAAGAAGACTGACCGTGGCGATGCCATTGGTGGCGTCGTTGCGGTAACCCGTGCCAGACGAGATGAAGACGCCGTATGCCTTCTGTCCGTTCAACGTGACCGGCGCGCCATCCGCGGGAGCCAGATTGTCGAAGCCATTGGCACTGGGGCCGCTGAAGCCGCCGGGCGGAGCCTGCGTGAGGTGATTTCCGCGGCCGGACTGGTCAAAGATGGTGGCGATCAGGCAGGTGGTTCTGGCGCAGAAGGAGTCTTGCGCGGCGGCGTTTGCGACACCGCCCGCGGACAGTGGCGCGATGTTGGTCGTGGCGCCATCGTAGGCGCGTTTCACCTGGTAGAGGGAGCCAGTGTAGGCGCTGAACAGCGCGCGGGTGGTACTGTGCGCGGCGACGCAGGGCGTGCCGCCGGAGGCGTACAGGTCGCAGGGCCCGGCCGCAATGAGCGTGGCAACAAGACACAACGTGAGGAGTGAGGAGAACAGGAACATCTCTGATCACTTTCCGTGGGTGGGGGGAGGATGAGCATTTTGGACATGTCGATGAAGAAGCGGAACCAAAGGCTACGATGAGAAGCTGCCTCACGCGAACTGTCACGCGGCCCTGGAGGTTGTGTTTTTCCGGCTTTGGTTTGGCTTTGGCTTTTTCTGGCTTTGGCTGGGTGAGCCTTGTCTGGCCTGGGATTTATCCAAACCAAAGCCAAAATCTCACTGAGATCCCTGCCAAAAAGCCATGGCTTAGGCCGGGCCAAGCCAAAGCCAACAGTGTGGCCTTGGCCTGGCCTGAGATTTTCCGAGGCCAAAGCCAAGCCAAGAACCCAAAGCCAAAGCCAGAATTGCACTAGACTTGGAGGATGACTCTGCTCATCGACGGGGTTGTCTCGGACGTTGAGAAGGACAAGCTGGCAACACCTGGACAGTCACCCCGCACATCAGCGAAGATGCCATTGCCTGGTGACGCAGCAGTGGGGAGGAATCCGCATGCGTAGGGCATTAAACCGTCCGTGTCACTTACTTCCACGGGCGTAACAAGTATGCCCGTAACCATAAAGAAAATTGGTAAATGGGACGGGTAATTTTGACCCGTACCCGTACCGTAACCATCTGCTGGGTTCCCTGGACAGTTTGGCCATTGGAAACATATTCGTTCAAGCTTGAAACTGATTATCTTACCAAGACTGACTCCCAAGGGTATGCCAGACCAGTCCAGCGAGGCACTGAACTGAATCCGTAAAAACCCATTTCAAAACAGGCGTAATTTCTGCTGAAAAATCGGCCAACGGTACGGGTGCGTCACCGCTTTACGGCCCGCCGTCCCGTAATTTTACGGGACGGTTTCAAGCCCCAGCGCACGCGCCTGAGCGCGCGTGGTGGAGTACATTGGGGAAAACCCGGGAACTTTGTCAAACAATTCTATTTGGCACCCGGGTGCCTGCCGCCCCGTTTTCTCCGACGATTTATACGAGAACGACTCAGAGTTGAGCCACAACGTCGACGAGGTCGTTTTGACAGAACAAGGTTCAAGCTTGAAGAGCCGAGAAATACGGTCGACGATGCCCCCTCCGCCATGAACCTGAGCAGCTGGATGCCAACTGCTCCGTTTTGGAAGCGTTTTCCGACCTGTTTGCTCGCTTTCAGCTCTCTCTCGAGGAATCTTCCGTGCGTATAACCATTTTGTAGAGATTCCGCAATGTCCCTGGAGTGCGGTTCAGAAATGGGTATGTGATTTGGCTAGATCCTTTGACGGCCCGAGTAGGAAAAGGGATGGAAAGAAGGGTAGAATGAGAGGTAGACGAATGTATATGACTTGGAGGTAGGATGATTGGAGTGATTGGTGCGACGAATTAGTCCAATCCGGCTACAGAGGCACGAGAATTGGCCCAAGGGAGCAAGAGAATCCGGGGGAAGAGTTAGGAAGTGAGTCAAACGTGGATTGACGTGTTTTGGAGCTGATACGAATGCCCATGTGGCGGTCAGAGGCAAGCAAGGTGGGTCCGTGTTTGGTGTACAAGCAAGTTTACATAATTGATCGCCGAGCATTGACCGAGCACCCCGTTCTCGAAGGCCGCTGGGGCTGCACTACCTAATAAAATAAAATATCTATATAGCCCATGTCGAACCAATAGCTAGGAGCCCCGAGGACTAATTAATTCCCTTACCTAAGTTTCGCACTCCGATCCATCTGCCCATACTGCGGCGCGTTAGTGAGTCAGACGAGCCGGTGAGCGCTGATTTTCGACAGCCAATCGCCACTGTGTTCACCGTCCTTACCGACCAACCATTCTCATCACTCGAACAAGGTCAGAAAATGGCATTGACGTGACAGAGTGGCTTGTGATCACGCCTCATTTAAATATAATTTTTTCGCCAAGCCAGAGGGTAAAAATAGAATTTCGAGTTTGAAGATTCCTATCTGCACGTTTGTACCTAGTTCACCTCCCATTGCTGACAAAAAATCCATAGTAGGCGCCCCCAAAACAATAGATCTCACCGAGAAAAACTAAATCCACTCTTTGCTCCACGCTACTACCCTTCAAGCAAGTTGCACTCACTGACAGACATCGGAACCAAGGCAAGGGTACTCGTCTCGCCTGGCGCCTCAATTCATCAAAGTTCTTCAATATTCCAAGTTCGTAACCTCCGTCATAATCCTTCAATCGCAAGTCAAAGCCGGCCTGCCAAACATTCGATGCTTCGAATGCATCGGACCCATAGTTGCACCGAAGCGCAAAACACACACCAGTGTAGTCTGAGCGGATGGCCACAGCACAAATCGCAATCCAAGATGATTGTCAAGCCATAATGTCGTTCATCTCAATTTCCTGCCCGCCGCGGTGAATCCGGCAGTCGTGAACTGCTTGATACCATTTCTTCTGACATGTGGACGTCAAAAGACAGATCGAGGCTGTGGACTTCCTGTTCGACGCGCGAAGTGCGCGCCCAGACGTCAGTCAAAGGTGAGTTGGCCGACCTGCGGCCGAGGACCAGGGAGGTGGTAGCAAATGAAACGGCCTCCTGGTGAGTAAGGGCGAAAGAGGTATAAAGAGAGGCATGAAGTCCCTGAGAATCCATTCGTTTCTTGTACTTCGTTCTCGCTCCTCACCTTTGTTTGGCCAGGTTGCCTAGTTCACAATCTTTCGACTCTTCGTTCGAACTCTTCCGGTCGGCCTTACTTTCTTGGCGCAGGTAGGAGCAATCCACTCTTTCAACCTGTTTCCACTGACACCCAACTTCGCAGTCTAAATACATCCTCTCCAGCACAAAATCATTATGTTCGCTAAATTCTCCGCTCTCTTTGTTGCCGTCGCTCTCGCCACTGGCGTGACGTCCGCCCCGGCCTACAAGTCCAACGGCATCGGTACGTTCCTGTCCCTTCTACTTATTCGATCGACTTGCTAAATAATATATTTCAGCTGCTCGCGGCCAGTCCTTCAACAACTGGGGTGGCATCTCGTCCCTTGACAACTTCGACAACTTCTATGGCTCTGACGATTTCGCCCACACCCGCAACTTCAACCAGGTTGTGGTCAAGCAAGACAGCGAGCTTGTTTGCCACTCTGAGCAGGTGGTGATCATCCAGCAACGCCTTGCCGTCCTCCAAGAGATGGCAAAGAAGTTTGTCGGCCCCCTCCCAGCCTGAAGTTCTATTCATTATTTTTTAGGATCATCACAGAGCAGATCTGTGAGGTTGAGACTCAAACCATCGTCTTCCAGCAGTACTACGCGTCGCTCGGCGGCTTCAGCCACGACCTGACTCGCAGCTCCAACCGCCACGTATGTTGCTGCCCTCTATGTAAAAGCACAAAACTAAAGATACGTGTATGCAGGTTGGTTACGACAACAGCATCGTCCAGCACTACGGAGACTTCTATAACTCCGACGGGTCGTTGAGCAACTACGACTTCGGTTTCAGCGGCCACGACATAGGCTCCAACTACTACGTCCCCACGAACAACTGGAACCAGGACTCTTCCCCCAGCTCTGTTGGCAGCGCCTACCAGGCCGCACAGGCCGCTTCTTGGTACTGATTTACTCGATCAATCCAAAGCCGGTGGTCGTTAAAAGGGCACCCGCACAAACGATCGTTGAATGATCATGAGATTGCTTTTGGATGATATAAGGACTTTAACATACGTTTCCTGTAATGGCCAACTTGTTAGAATCTAATTCCCCAGTAGCGGGACCTTTTTTCTTGTTCTCAAATAATCTTCTGTGCTTCCGTACGCACTTGGATCTGTCCAAAAGCTCTTTCTTGCATCCCTCCAGCCATCTCGAGGAACGGATACGACCGAACATTCACCAGTCTTACCGGGAACAACCCAGACGGGAGAAGATCGGTGGGATGCCCCTTTGACGACTGTAAAGCGCATAACCACCGCTTCATTGTCGCCGTTGAAAATGGACACTCGCCTGGTAGTCACTATGATTCCGTCGGCAGAACATAGGAATTTATCCAAGTAGAGGTTAGAGGGTTAGCGGTTAGCAGTTAGCAGTTAGGGTTAGCGGTTAGCGTTGGGGTAAGGATCTATATGAAAAAACAAGGAGGGACTTGAGATAGCGGCAAATGATGGCCGCATCGATTTGAAGACTCACGAACTTTCCCAGAAACTCACCGAAGTCACAATCTTTCACAATTTTCCATCAAAGTCACGAACATCTTTGAGCTTAAGCGAACTTAAGCGAAGTAACTCAGTGACGAAGGTGGCTACTACTCGCAGGTGAGTAGATAGATGGATGGATGGATGGTCCACTTTAGAAAAACCAGACGTTAGAATGAAATGGAAATAAGATATTCACTATGCACTAAAAGCGTACACATAGTTGTACCCTGTGATAACGGATAAATGGGGGAGTGAGATATATGAGGACCTCGGAACATGCCTTTGGAGGCTAGGTCTACAAAATCCCGAAAACCTCGATTTTTGTCCGGACACTTTTTACTTTCCCACGCTTTCTGAGACCGCGAAAATCGCGTTTTTCGGCGGGCGGTCACTTTTCCTTTTTTTGGGTCCGAAAATTTGCTTGATTTTTGTCCGGACAGGTGGATCTAGCCTCCAAAGGCATATTCCGGGGTTCTGATAGATGCGGGATGCGGGATGCGGGATGCGGGATGCGGGATGCGGGATGCGGGAAATAGATATAAGCATGCGGGTGCGGATGGGATAATTTGTAACGTGTGTTTATTCCTGACCGAAAACCTCGGTTTTCCTGCGGGCATGCGTAAGAAAACAAAGGGAAAGAGAATAAAATAGACGCACTCTATAGCGTCGTCTCCAGTCCTGGTATGGCAAGTCAAGTCGATTGAAGCACGTATGACTCCGTGGGAGACCGTGCGGATCACCACTGCGCTCAATTATAAACCACCGGGGCCTGAAAAACAAAAAATGAGGAATTACCTTCGCTTGCGAGACACATCGACAACTCACCCATTGGACCCCTGCAGGCCCTTGAACCCACTGACGGGCCCCCGCGACGTGCCTGTCGTAAACTGCAACAACCGTGACTTGCGCTCCGCCGGCACGAGCGGATGCATTGCTAGAACCATTCAATCACCTGGGCCGTCTTTTCGTACCTGCGGTAGTCCGTGAAATTCGTCCAGTCGTCCATGTCGATCTCTGACATGCCGCCGATGAGTGGCTTGAGCTCGCGTTCATGAAAGACGTGATGAGTTCCGACGGAACGAGCTCAAGAAGTCCCTCCATGAAAGTGTCGAACTGGCTCGTGACGCGCCGCGAGCCTGCCCGCCAACAGTCCCAGTATTGGTCTGCAACAGCACCCTCTATGCACAACCTACAAACACTGAGTTCCAGAACAAACTCGTCGCCTGAATCCCTGTCAAAGAAGTAGGTAATTTTATATAAGTAGAAATGTAGTCAAACCCAAGAATCCATCTATAAATCAAGATGTCCCTAACTTGTAGGTCGGAGATATTGAAGGAAAATAGGAAATAGACCGGATAGTTCCCGAAGAAGTTCAACCTCACGACGTGTATGAGACTACCCGGGGATCTGCTCACGATTGGGCGCAGCCGTCTTTTTCTGGGTCTTCGAAAAAAGCAAGAGGGCAAGGGCTTCAGATTTTTGGTGGTGGAGTAAGGCTGATGCGCGCTCGACGGACCCGCAGTACCGCGGGAGACGTTTCGGGACATGCACTGACTAGAACAAAATTATTTGTATTTGACTTCGGAAAACTCGGTTATGACTTCATGCTGAGTACGTGAAATGAAGAATAAGAAAAGGTTAAGAAGGAATGGCCGGAAGACCTGATAGCGCTGGTGAGCCCCCTCCATAGATAAACGGACCTGAAGGAGTAAGAGGGTCCCCCTTGGCCCTTGAGGCTGGTGGAGCTCAGTAAATCGTGCTATCAACCTGTGAAGGGAAGATGTCTGGCTTTATGGCACTGAGTCGACCTCCGCCAATAGGTTATGGACCCATAACATGTGTGAGGGTCCTCCGGTCCGGTCGTGCTATGAGGAAGGAGAGTGATGTACCCTCCACAAATACATTGATGATCCAATTGAATGTGAGGGTCGCGGTTCGATTCTGGGTCAGGTCATTACAAGTGTCAGAGTGAATTCCTGAACTTTTGCACTTAGGAGGGTTGAGTGAATTTGCAGAAGGAAAGACAATGCTTAACACTGTGAGCTGATGTCTCCCATGCCGACATCAGATTGTAGGAAAAAGTTAAGAATCTATTCGTACAAAATTGTCGATCTTAGGAATTCGTGACAACTTCGTTTGGCCGGGTAGCTCTGAAGGTCTCTCAAAAAAGTCAAAAAAAAAAACTCGTTACATATATTCCCGGGTTTTCATCCCAGTTGCGAAATTGCGCTCCGTGAAACTGCTAGACATCATGGCTAAGTATTGGCCTTGCTTCCCGTGAACGGCCAATTACTCGTTTTCCCACCGCTTCCACCGCCCAGCACCTGATCCGAGTCAGTGAATAATCAGATAGCCAAAACTGAGATAAAAACTTTGGGGCACACTGGGGGCCTGACAGAAGTTAATAATTTGTGATGGGTTGTCACACTGGTTGAGCATTTCAAGTTTTTCAGTGAAAAAACTAGTAAAAAATGTTTTGAATTTTATAGTACTTTTTCAGTGAAAAACCAAGTGAAAAATTTGAAACTTCTTCATGACTTTTTTGAACTTCAAAACTTTTTCAGCACTTTTCCAGAAATTTTTCACAAGATTCAAAAAGGTCACAAAAATGTTTCAAGTTTTTCACCAACTTTTTTAGTGAAAAATTGCTATAAAATTCAAAACATTTTTCACCAGAATTTTCAGTGTAAAATTTGAAATGTTCAATCAGTGTCAGTCGAGGCGGGTGCCGAAGCACGGCGAAGCACTGATAGCCGAATAACGGACAGGCAATACGGGGTTACGGGGATTATCAAAAAGTAGATTTCTATATGCCAGCAGATACAACATAAGTATGGATGGCCTGCGAAATGATCGTGGGTCGTAGTAGGTTTAATTGCGACAAATTTGATTCGACATCGTGCCGCAATCAAGTCCCATGACAATATTGTTTCCGAGTTGGGACTTGCTATTTTTATCCCCATACCTTTTCGATCGGAAGGATAGGAGCAAGTTCTCCGAGCATTCCGTAGTTGACAAATCCGGCATCTATGAAGGTCCGAGCCACACAGTATAAAATCCCACTGTCTGTGACCGATCGCAAACATGGCCCCCCAACCAGCCCGACTGAACGGCATTACAACATGTTTGGCCATGGCCGCAGGTACAATGCAAATACTTGCCGATAACCTCAAGGATCAATCCTTATGCGCCATTTCGAGCACAACCAAATCTTTCGTACAATTTCTTCCAGTAATTCTTCCTCAGACTTTTATATTGACATAAATCTCAGTTAGCTATTTCAGACCGTCAAACAAAAACAAGACAACTTGTACCGAGCTGATGGACCAAACCTATGCACTGCTCAATGCAATTATTGTGACTTACAACAATTCGGAAACCGGTGGAGACTTACCTCCCAATGTGTTGAACCAGATTGGGAGATTCATCGAGTACGATGTCACAGTAAAAGAGCCCCTGTTGATGTTGACGTTGAAATACAGAACTCTCCATAAAATTCATACTTTTGTTGAAGCTCAGCAGAGTGGCAGCACAATCAAGAAGTTTTTCCGTCAAGGGGAGTTGAAGATACTCCTAAAGAATTGCAGGACTGGACTGGCGCAAGGACTTGATTTTTTCCAGGTAGGATACATAGATGACCTTGTAATTACTCATTGAGGAAGATGACATGTAGATCCAGCCCATCAATATTGTAGCAGACCTTAAAATAATACAGGAAGATGCTCTGGAGAGACACCAACAAATTCTCAACATGATTGAAGCACTCTCCGATGAAACTAATTCAGAAAGAGCACCCACTGCATGGACAGTTTGTCTGCCATTCCGGAGTTATACAAACATTTTACAGATAATCACATTTTATCCAGGGTCCTACAGTAGGTATGTGCATAGGAATATTGGAAGTTCCACAATTGAAAAAATCACAGTTCCCCAAGCTTAAACTCAATCTTAATGTTACCCTCGGAACCCAAGATATTCCATGGCCGAGACACAGAGCTTTCAAGTATCCTTGAGAGCTTTGCTCAAGGATCACCTCGGATCGCAATTTTGGGTGCAGGGGGCATGGGTAAAACGAGCCTTGCCCGAACTGTTGCCCATCATCCCCAAATTTCTGCCAGATATGAGCAACATCGGTTCTTTGTTGCCTGCGACTCCACAGCAAATAAGGTAGAACTTGCGGCTCTCATCAGTGCCCGACTGGGACTCAAGCCTAGTATTGGCCAAGATCCGACCTATTCAGTTGTCCGGCATTTTTTCAGAGGTCCACCATGTTTATTGATTCTGGATAATTTTGAGACATTATGGGAGCCTGCTGAATCCCGCACTGATGTTGAGGAATTTTTATCCTTACTCACAGATGTGTGGCATCTGGCACTGATAGTAGGTGCAGGTGTTTGTCTTGTGTATGGTGCTGATAGACAAATAGATTACACTACGAGGGGCAGAGAGACCTGCCAAAATACGGTGGACCCGCCCATTTCTCCAGCCTCTGCAGCCTCTGGAACAAGATGCTGCTCAACAAACATTCATTGAAATTGCAGATAGTACACATGATCCAGAAGAGGTTGACAAGGTTCTTCTCCTGACAGACAACATGCCACTTGCAGTGAACCTCCTTGCTCATTTGGTCGACCTGGAGGGTTGTTCCAATGTATTATCTCGTTGGGAGGAAGAGAAAACATCACTGATTTCTCATGGTCGTGACACAAGAATGAACTTGGATTTCTCAATTTCAGTATCTTTGTTGAGTCCCAGAATCAAGGCTGTTCCTCACTCGATAGAGCTGTTGAGTCTTCTGGCAATGCTTCCAGATGGACTTTCAGATGTGGAGCTCATGCAGAGCCAACTACCAATCAAAAATATACTGGGGTGCAGAACAGCACTGATTCGGACTTCTCTGGCCTACAGTGACAAACACAAACGACTAAAAATTTTGATGCCCGTCAAGGAATATATACTTCAGTATCATCCACCTCAGAATCACCTTCTTCAGCCCCTTCTTTATCATTTCTGGAAACAGCTTGAGATCTTTGGCCAGGACAGAGGAACTCGATCAAGTTCTGTTCTAGTCAACCAAATAGCATCAAATTTACGGAATATCCAGAATGTAATCCAAAATGGGCTTGAGCAGGGCTATTTGGAACAAGTGACTAGTGTTTATTGTGCATGTTATCTGAACCAATTCTGCCGCTTCATTGGCCAGGGGACCATTCCTTTGATTGGCCAACTTCACAACATCCTCCAGCAGCTCTCTGATCACCGCCTCGAGACTACCTTCATTACTGAGCTGCTCTGTTCACGGGATTATTTTGCTATCTCAAACCGAGATACATTGGTTTTGCAAGCTTTAGAACACATTGAGCAGGTTGATGATGTAGACATTAAATGTGGGTCTCTGTTTGTGTCTCATTGTTGTGACTAACATGACTTTCAAGGTGATTTCTATCTCAGTCTTGCAGATTATTATAGGGAATATCATTATGATTTTGCCTTGGCCATAGATGCTTGTCACAAGGCCAGATCTTTGGCATTGTCAACTGGAAACTCCAAAAGATACTCAGATGCATTGTATGCCCTTGCATGGATTAATGGGCAGTTTGGTCAGTATTTGGCAATGCCAGAGTATACTCGGCCATATCAAAAGTTTCCGCCGATCAGAAAAACATCCATCACAGCGTGACAAATCCTCATGGAATGAAAGTGTCAGTATAATGTTGATATACTACACATATGAGCTTTCTATGTATGCACTTAGAATCTGGTATGTTCACTCTCTGCATTGATCATAGCCTGCACAACTCTCGGCATCTGATTAACATGTTTGTTGACTTCTTCCAGTAAAATTGACTCACAAACCTCAGTTGTGGCATTGATGAGCCCAATGCATGTCATAAGGTGATGCAGTAGTTGTGTGAAATGCCTTTGAAGATGTGTCAAAGTGGTTCTTTGGGAGAAATACCAGGAGAGTTTGGCAAGTGTTTGAATGTTGATCTTGATGCCAACCATGACTGCAGCTTGGGCACTGTATTCTCTGGCCTGTACAGCATCAATGACATGGGCTTTTTTGTATGAGAGGGTCAATTGGATCACTTACGATGCTGGCATGCCATTTGGAAGGTAGTAGTTGAAAAAAATGATGTAGGGCTGCGAGAATCTTGATCGGCGGAAACTTTTGGTGAGACCGAGTACATATGAGGCACAAAGGCTGGCCAGGCTTTCTGGAGATTTATTCAGGGAAGCACAGGCACTTCGCATTGAAGCACTGGCATGGACAAAACTTGGTAACTACAAGCTGAGTGTCTCTCTCTGCATCAGGGCCAGGGAACTCCTTGTTCTTTGTGGGATGGCTCATGGTTTCTATGACCATTCCGTCATAAACCTGCAGGCAGAGATTCACAAGTACAAATCAGAATACATGGAGGCCTACAAGATACATAATCAGATCCTTCAAGACGCCCCCCTAAATTGTGATCCCCGTGTACATGCTGTCACTTTATTGAATCTTGCTGAAGTTGCCCTATGTATTGGTATTTAAAAAATGATGTGCAGAGGAATATTGACAAAGCAAGAAAAATATTCATCACCATCGGAAGTGTCGAGGCACTGAAAAAGTGTGATGTGAATCTTGCTGATCTGTATCTCCGAGAAGGAGAAATAATAGCAGCAAAAACACTATTTGAACATTGCATCACATCATACCAGAATAACCTCGAGATTACATTGTACTGTCTAGAGAGACTTGGTCATGCCAGTCGGTGGGGGGTTGGGTGGGTAGTAAACTGGACCACGGTATTCCTGGTATATTCCCACAGGTTGAAAAACAAATTAAGGTTCTACAAGGCTCTGCAATTCCTAGGAGAGATTTTCTTTGCACAAAGTGATGCGACTACAGCTATCAGCCTGTTTACTATTGCCCTGGATGGACTTACACAGATGGATGTCCATCTTAACAGAGCTGAATGCATGCTGAAACTCGGAGACATTTCCATGGACCCTGGCAACTTACTGCATGCAGTAGAACTTTGGGAAACAGCAAGACCACTATTTGAGAGATCATCACAGGCCAAACAGGTCGAACAGATTGATAACCGACTGACTAGTGCTGAGGAAGAGGTCTAGGGACAAAACAAAAAGAACTTAGCTCAACTAGCAGAAATGAAATTACATACTGGAATTGTGACAATGGTCGAGAATAATTCATCCAATATTCAAGACCAGTAGAAGTAGTGCTGTCCATAGATACAATATGAAATATTATGATCATGATAATATGGAACAATACGGCAGGAACACCAGACGATATGGAAAATATATAATAGCAGTCCACAGAACTTTTCAGCTCTCAAACAATGCACATTTTGTCCTCGATCCACAGGCTCCCTTATCTGCTATGGCTCCTTCCCGAGCACTGCAGCTTCTCCATGGCCTCAAGGTTACCATTGATATCATCCCCGATGGAGTTGTGGCTGGATGACCCGGAGGCCCTTTGGCCAGCCACCAGGTTCACACGATGAGGCTTGACAATAATATGTAAGGTGTTCATTGGACATGCAATGCTATCGTCTCAGACTCCAGACTATACTGCTGGCACGAGAGACCTTATTGCCGCTGGTAGGGACGTACTTCAGCAATGGTTTCTGTCTCAACCCTCCACAACACAATGCAATGTGCTTGCCTGATGCCACTCTGCAGTTCAATGTGGTTCCACGCGACGGTACCTCAGTTCTTCCTTGCTTGTGCTTGCAGATTCAGAATATCAAATATGCACCTTCCCTCTCTCTGTGTGCTCTTCTCCCTGATGCTGACAGGCCCCTACGCCATATCTAGAGGATGAGCTCTCTCCCTACGGTCCCAATCCTCCTGCCAGCTTGACACCTTACCCGCCTCGGCTCTTAGGCTGGTACAACTCAGGTCTGTGTTGAAAAAATTCCAAAGGGAAGGACACTTCCAATTCCTCTCTTCTCAAATTCTGTCTCTTCAGAATTTTGATTAAGCTTGTTACCAGTGAGTTCTGGAGTCTCAAATTTAGTAGGGAATTGATCGCAGCGTGATACTGATCATCGGCACCACTTAAAATTCAAACTCCGGGCCCAGAACTTTGGCGGATCCCTAGTTGTAACAAAGGAATTTCGGATTGTCCCCCTCAAAGTCTTTGTTTCAACATACCTGAAGGTGCTTCCAAAAGAAGTTCTGTTAGCAGAGCTTTCATAACTTACTGACAATGAATAAATATCTGGCTTTTGAAGAGCCGCTGCTTACAGCTCTTTCCATTTCAAATTTCGGACCAAATGGAAGATCATCTATCTACAAATTTTTATTCATCCTTTAATTTCTCTACTGTAGGCTTACATATTTACCTAGGTGGATATTTTCCTTTATGTAGTGTGTCATTTCATTCATATGGGCTATATAGTGTAAGATAATTAAGGTCAGATTCCAGAAAAAAAAAAAACCACATGTTAGTTTGCCATTCAAAAAAAAGCGAGTTGGATGATTGTTCAAAATGACACAGCTTGCCCCTTCTCTCCTGGAAAAAAGCACAACTTGGACTTTGGCATTTCCTCGGGAGGTGACAAATTGCAGATTCATGTGAGTACTTGCAGACATCACAAACTTGCCATCTATCAACATCCGTGGCCCACTGAGCTACCCGGCGGTCACATCATAGAGACAGTTTCTTGAAGACTTCTTTCAATAGTTAGTACAAGAGCACTGCGCGGCGCACCCCACCACTATGGATTCCGACATCATGCTTCATTCTTTGTGGGAGGTTTCCCATGTTGCAAGGCTATCTCAAGCATAAGTGTTTATAAACTGATTGTGTGAAACGAGCCATGTGAGCAGTGATCCCTCAAGAGATGGTCATTTGCAAAGCCCCAGAAGCGAGAGCCACCCTGCGGATTGAGAGTGATTGACGCAATCAAGGGAGCGGAGATAGCTGAATTTGAAAGAGGACTTCCCACTGTATCCAAGTCGAGGAACGCTGTTGGGAGCACACAGATGCCACCTGATTGATGACAATGCCATTTGCTGTACCGTATTTTTTCACTCAATTTGAACCCCCTTGTGATGCGTGACATGGTTTGACCACTTTGATAACTCGATAGCAGCCAGATTTTCGTATGACACACCCCAAAATTTCGATAATCTCACGGAAAAGTCGACTTTTTTCCGCTACTGGGGGGGGGAGGTCCGTGACGGTTTAGGTGTTTGATAAAGTCTCCTGTGATGCGTAACATCGACCATATTTCAATACTGATAGAGGGTGCATTGCGGAATCGTTGCAAGGTGTATTTATTTTATAGTATATATGTCATAGATTTGTCACGGACCTCAACCCCCCCAGTGGCGGAAAAAAGTTGAATTTTCCTCTAAAATCAAACGTTTTAGGTTCAATTCGGGATCAGGTCATTTTCTTCTCGAGTTCCTTTTCTGTTGCTGAGGAAATAGTAATGAGTTGAACGGCAAGACGATGTGAGACGGGTAACAAGACCGGATGGCGTTGATGCGCACTTTCCGCGAAGGAGGAAATCGAAATGTGATAGAGTATGAGACGAGAAGGAGTAACAGATCCTTCAAAGGTGTACTGGGTCCTTCGTTCGATTCGGGACCAAGTCATATTCGTTCCTGCAACGCATTTTTGTTGGTGAAAAAACCAACTGAGTTGTACAAGAAAAGCCCATCAAGAAGGCAGAAAGTAAGACCTGATAGCACTGGAGCGACCTTCCACAGAGTAGGTAGCGTATCCCTTCGGTTGTGTACGAGGCTCCCCGTTCGATTCGAGGACGGGTCTTGTTGACACAGCGATGTGTTTTTGTCTGTTTCAGACAGCTGGCGAGTTTCTTGCGCAGCCCAAAAGAGTCAAAAAAAAGTCACAGTGAGAAAAATATAACAAGACCGGATAGTTCCCGAAATAAGGCTGAAGAAGTTCAACCTCACGATGTGTATGAGCTTGCCTAGGAATCTGGTCACAATCGGGCGCAGCCGTCTTTTTCTGTGCTTTCGGCGTATAAAGTGTCGAAAAAAGCAAGAGGGGAAGGGCTTCATACCTGTGGTGGTGAGGGTAGGGCTGGTGCGCGCTCGGCGGACTCGCAATACCACGGGAGACGTTTCGGGACCGCGCAGTGACTGGGCCAAATTATTTGAACTCGGAAAGCTCGGCCACTGCTTTTTCGTGCTGAGGACGTAAAATGAGGAATAAGAAAAGGCTAAGAAGGAATGACTAGAAAACCTGATAGCGCTGGTGAGCCCCTTCCATAGATAAGCGGATCTGAAGGAGTACGAGGGTCCCCGTTCGATTCGGGCTCAGGTCATTTGTTAGACTCGAGAAAGTTCCCCCCCCCGCCCTGGGACTGGTGGAGCTCAATAAGTCGTGCTATCAACCTGTGAAGGGAAGATGTTAGGCGCCGACGCACAGCTCCGCATATAGGTTTCGCCCCGATAACATGTACGAGGGTCTTCCGTTCAAATCGGGGTCCGGTCGAGATTCCTCATGCAATTCCCTTTCTTTTTTCCTTTGGGAGACAATTTAATAAAAAAGTCGAATGAAGAGGGAGGACAAGACCTGATAGCGTGTGGGCGTACCCTCCACAAATAAAGTTTTCGGAATGAGATTGAATGATGAGGGTTTCCAGTTCAATTCTGGGTCAGGTCATAGGAGGTTTGGGTCAATTCCTTTTTCCTTCGCTATGTCTTCCTGAGTGTCTGCACGTAATAGGGGTCGATAAAATTAGTGAGAAGGAAGGGAAGTAATACCCCTGGGTCAGGTTGTTTTTGATCTCGGAAATCCCTTTTATTCTCGCGGACATAACATGCAATCAGTAAGAACAAGGTACGATGAAAGCACAGGAATACCTGGCAGCGCTCCCCGCCCCCTCCACATATAAGCAGAGCAACGGGTGCATGAGGGGTCCTCCGTTCGATCCGGGGTTGGGTCATCACTCTTCCTACATCTTTTACGAGCGGAGAAGGAATAGGAATCCAAACCTGATAGCGCCAACGTCTGCCGTGAAATCCCATTCGATTTAACGTCAGGTCATACACCTTGTCACTTTTTGCGAAAATGAAATGACAGAAGAGGTGTTATATAAAAAGCCAAAAAGAAAAGATTTCAAGACCTGGTGTTGATGCGCTCCCTCCACAAATATTCCAGTCGCCGACAACATGCATGAGGATTCCCCGTTCGATCCGGGATCAGGTCGTTCAGATTTGGAATTCGGTTACTTTTCGTTACGTGATAGAGAAAGCCATCTGCATTGCTTGAGGGCGCGGAACCTGCCTGGATCAAAGCCACTTTTTGTGATTTGTACGTGGAGACAGCAGGGATGCTCAATTCGATTGCGATATGCAGACAGCTGTTACAGCTGACGAAAAATCCATTCATTTTCATCAGAGCACTGCAGATGCAGACGTGACTTCAGGTCTGACATGACCGCGAGTCTGGGATGTGAACGGATACAAACGTTGAACTCGAGGTCGGGTTCGGGACATGGAGCAATACGCTGCCGCCCCAGAAATGATCGTGCCTGAACAGCAAGCAGTCGAGGAATTTGGCACTGCATCCAAGAGTGCCTTTGAGAAGGAAAATTTGGGCGGCGGCGAGTGGAGCACGTTGGTAAAAAAGCCGCTGCTTCATGGCACCGTCGACTTTAGTCCCAGTTTGCGGCGGTTGTATATGCACTCGTTGAAAAGCTCCGCGCGCAGCTGAGCTCAACAGAGGCTCTGAGGGAGAAAGGGAGAATCACGGTAACGGCAATTGAAGGCAAGATCCAGTGAGGACAGAATCGCAGTGAGACACATGATATTGAAGTTGCAGCGGCCGGCTTAAAGCAAGAGCAAGGCATGTCGATCGTTGTGGAAGAGAATAAACCATCGGCTTCCGGCCCGGATTCGTCTGCAGATTTGTTGATCACCAAAGCAAGCACAAACAGCCGCACTGATGTCGAGCTTTTGACATTTCGCCCCACGCACGTGATTCCCAAAGGGGAAGGAGGCGTGTCATGTTTGTTCTCCTTCCCAAAATAGCGCGTCTCCTGGCTCGGTTCATCTCGTCGTCTCGCATTGTCCATCTATTTGCCTTACTTGGACCACAAATATGGCCGCCTGCACTCTCCTCTCTCTGCCCATCCCCCTGCCTAATGCCCGCCAATTTTTGCTCACACCCCTTGGCTGACAACTCGATGGCTTTGCATATGAATTGCGACGCGTTGAATGCGTCTCCGCCCAGAAGCGACGCATTTTGGGAGCCGAACAGCGCGCCGGCATCTTCCAGCATGCCACCCGGCCCTCCAAATTTTAATTCTGGACCCTCGTTCATTATTCCCGACTTCATTCCGGGCCCCGAGTTTGAGCCCGCCCTATGTCCTGACCCGCCGATGCCACCCTCTGGCGTTGAGCCGACTCGGGGGAATGATGCGATGGAACCCCGCCTCTGCGCATATCGCCTCAAGCTCCAAAACCCACCCCAGCCACGTCCCACTGCAGTACCGAATCTCTACCCTTACACATATTCACCGTCACAGTACTGTAGTCATTATTTCTACCCCTGTATACTCACCACATGGTCCAACACGATAGAATTTTTGCACGGAATGCAATATATTTTCACTCTTCATAATAAATACACGCTAATTGAGCGAAAATTCACTACTGCCACCCACTGACAAATCAAAAGGTGGCACAAAAGAGACAATGGCTCATCTCCAGCTGAGCCAGCCACCGAGAAACGAGCGGCCCGTTTACAAGTTGCTGTATCGGGACGGAGAACAAATATGACACGCCTCTTTCCCCTTTGGGAATCACGTGCGTGGGGCGAAAAGTAGCGATCTCTGATGTCGTCCTTGCCTCGCACCAACTACGATCCCCGACGTGTATGCCTCAACCCGTTCCCTGACATCGACATCAGCAAGCACCGTCGGACGGTTGGCGTCTATCTCGCAGGCGGCCTTGTACGTCTCATTGTGTTCTATACTATTTCTTTTGGGCGATGACACTCACACCTCTGCAGTTCGCCCTCGCTAACTGGCTCTTCCTTGATGCCTGTATCCTGTCCGCACATGCCAAGGCACCCTGGGGGCAGCCTGATACACCTGCGCCCGTGCACGTAACCTTCGTCGACTGGCTCCCCGGCCTCTGCTCCCTCCTCGGCTTTCTCATCATCAACCTCATCGACAAGGATCGCGTTCGCGGGGATGAAGCGGCATTCGGTGACGCGCGCGCCGTGTGGCGTGCTCGATTATTCCTGTTCATTGGGTTCGCGTTGATGGCGGGTGGGATGGCGGGGAGTGTCGTGCGTATGCAGTCTTTCCTGTGGGACGAATGCTAACGCGATTCTAGACTGTCCTTCTCATTAAATACATCATCCCCGGGCATGCCGATCAGTTCAAGTACTACGGCTACGCGAGCGTCTCTCAGAACCTCGCCCTCATGCTCTCTGTCGTCATTCTCTGGATCGCGCAGAACCAGAGCGGCGAGTATGAGTATAACCTCACAATCTAGGGAGGCGGGTGCTAAATAGCGAGCAAGCGTCAGTAAAAGAGGAGAATTTCTTCGCGGCTGCGGTGCTGTATTATTTCATTGTTATCTATGCTCGACTGATATGTAGGTGCATGTATCGGCGTACATTGGAATGTAGATGTTATCATCCTTCTGTTTTTTTTCTGTTTCAACTACCATTTGTCCACCGGCCATGGTGTAGTCGCATCGATATGCCGGTCAACCTTTGATCAGTGCTGGTCCTGTGCCGCCTCGCTGCGCGGGGCGCTGTCTTGATGTTCCTCGTACATTTATACAGCCGACAAACAGATGTCAGCTCGATTTACATGATGGACCTGGCCCCGAATCGAACGGGGACCCTCATGCCTTATTGGAGCGAAGTCTTATACATTCGAAAGGTGCGCCCCAGCCTCGCAGGCCCTATTGTTCCTTCGTTATTTCTTCAGTTCATTCGACTTAAATTTCCGGTTTTTGCAAAAAAAAAAATACTTCAAGGTCATCTAACGCGACCCGACCCCAAATCGAACGGGGGCCCTCGTGCGCATGAAATGCAACATCATATTTGTGGAAGGTGCGCACTAACACTACCAGGTCTTCTTTACTCCTTTCTTGGGCCTTATCCAGTCCATCTTGTTTCTTCTGTAATAAAAAAGCGATAGCATTGGGAGTGACGACCTGACCCCGGATCAAACGGGAACTCTCGTGCACAATGCACATCAGATGATCGGCGCATCTGTGGAATGTGGAAGGTGCGCATCAGCGTTCTCAAGTCTTATTCTCTCCTTCACAAGATTTTTTATAAAATCTGTACAGTTGTATCACCAAAATAACAAATCGTTTCGCTCACGTCCTCGTCCTCGCGTTCCCTCGTTGTCCTTGAATTCGGCCCTCTTTCGCCGCCGTGCTGCTTTTCCTTCCTTTACCTTTACGTCGCCCAACGCCGAAACAAGAGAAACCGCCATATTAACTCGCAATATATGGTTCCTTGCCCGTTTCACATACGACAAACGGTGGCTAGGTCGCAGCCCCAGCCACTGGTGGCTGAGTTCATTGCCAAAGCTATAGGGCTTGTTATAAGCTTACTAGGATAGGGTTTGCTGATGTAGAAATACTTACTCATGAGGTGTCAATCAGAAGGTAACGCGCAGGGCATGTGTGCGCGCGACTAAACCGTTAGCTAGGGTACTCTCAGGCTGCAACGGGCCGCTCGAAGTCGTAAGTTGTTCGGTCGAAATTGAAGTCGCGGGTGTCCTGGGACCGGACGTGCAGACCAACGGCGCTGTTTTGGGGCCGAGTCGACGGAACCCATTCATTCCTCCGGGAAACCACGGCATCTATTTCAATCGCGCATTTTCTTCGACTTCGGAGGCTTTGACTCGGGTTGACAAAAAAACCGACAGGTGTCCGTACTGACTCGCCTCGTTTCATCTTTTCACGGCATCATCGTTGCAATTTGTGGGTGCGGTTCGATTCGAGAAATCAAGGCACCCAGTCCTGTTTCTGTGGTGTATATTCTTTCCCTCATGCAATTGCTTAGGAACTTATTCTCCAGAGCATGCAGTGAGCGTTTGCCACAGACACCGTCGAATACGCTCAACAATGTTAGCAAGAAGTTTGCACTCAGGCTAATGACTTGAAATCCCATCCTTTGGGAATGGCAAGAATACACAACTTCAATCGGGAAAGATGCGATGCCTTTGTCTCTAACTACCTTGACTGATTTTTTGTCTTTAATCCAGGGGTGCACCCGGTGAACTTTTTGTGAAAAGCGAAAAGGGATTAAGTATTGATTCTGGCATAGTATTATCGGTATTATCCACATGCAAGTCATTCCCCCTCATGCAGTCGTCACCACATACGTCGTACCCATGGTCGTGGACAGAGGCCCAGTGTAAGCCACCCCATCCACGAACATCTCCCCCGTACCGTCTCCCTACCCTCAGAGCCAAACTTTCACCACTCACGCTCTTAATGTTTGCACTCAATAATGCACCATCGTCCCACACAATATCCACTTCAAAGTTCCCCCTCGCCAACAACCCCGTGACGGACCCCGTCGGTACATCATCGGCGGGTAGGGCTGGCAAGAGATGCACCACACCCGCATGACTTTGCAAAAGCATCTCCGTTACGCCGCTAACAAATCCAAAGTTCCCATCGATCTGGAAGACGTCCGTACTGCCTGTGTTTGTATTGTACAGACTGAATGGCGGCGGGAACACAGCGAACCATTGGCCGAGCTGTGTCCAGGCATCCGCACCGCGGAAGGCCCTCGCGTACTGGGCGATCAGCCAGGTGCGGCTCCAGCCGGTGCTCCCCGAACCATGCGACACGCGCCGATCGAGCAGCACCTGTGCCGCATCGAAGAGCGTGCTGTTGATGAGGGGAGAAAAGGCTCGGCCCGGCATGAGTGCCCAAAGCGGCGAGAGATGTTTCTGACCAGTGACCAGTTCGGTGTACTCCACCCGCCATTCGAGGATCTGTCCCAGTGAGCCGATCTGCTGCGGCTTTATGGTGGGAAGGAATGTCCGCGCAGCCACGACGGCGGGGTCTGAATCGGGGATCCCGAGCACGGAGGCGGCTTCCAGAAAGCCCTGGAAGATTTCCGTCATGAGCTGGCCATCCATGGCCGGCGCAATGTCGACGGATTCGCTCGCGCCTGGCACGCTCTCGTTCAGTGGCACCATGAACCTGTTCTCCGGGCTGAGGGACGGCCCCGTGACGTTGTATCCGTCGTTTTCAAAAGCGTAACACTCGTAGAAGGACGTGACCTCGCTGAGGAACGGATAGGCGACTTCCTGTAAGAAGGTTTTGTCCAGTGTGAAGCGGTAGTAGTCGATGGCGTGCCAGGCGAGCCAAGCAGCCCCGAAGGGCCACATCGTGCTCTGTGTGAAGTTGTCCGTCGGCGCAGGGTCGCCCCATAAGTCCAGATTGTGATGGAATACCGTTCCCGGGCAGCCGTACATTCTCTCCGCCGCGGACTGTCCCCGGGGGGTCGCCACACTGATCAAATCGAACAGCGGCAACTCTGTCTCGATCATATTTGTAGGACCTGCTGGCCAATAGTTCATCTCGATGTTGATATTGATGGTATACTTGCCCCCCAAACGGCGCGGAGGTCGAGTTGTTCCAGATGCCCTGGAGGTTGGCGGGCAACGCGACCGTGCCGTCGTTGCTGGGCCGAGAGGAAGCAGCAAGCAGGTGTCGCCCAAAGTTAAAGACGAGCGTGCTCAGCTGCACATCCTCTGAGGTGTTTCGCGCGATTGCAAGACGCTGGTCCGTCGGAAGGGCTGCCCAGCCGTTGGGTGAGGTGCCCAAGTCGAGCGTCACGCGGCCCAAGAGAGTGGTGATGTCCGCAATTGCGGCTGATTTGACTGCGTCGTAGCCTAGCGCAAAGGCCGCGTCAATCTTGCGCTGCATCTCTGCTTCCCATGCCGCCTCGCTGGTATAGCGGTAGCTCGTTTCGGCGTCAAAGAACATGTCGACCGTAGACGCGTTGGTGATGAGGAGGTTTTTCCCTGAAACCGAGACTACGGCCCCCTCATCTGGGACAAAGCGCGCCTGTCCAGTCCACAAGATGGGGTCCACCGATTGTGGGCTCGATCCCTTAAGGGTCAGAGTGTTGTCTTGCGCCGCAGATGCTGTTACAGACAGAATCTTAATCTCCCCCGTCATGGAGATGTTCATATTCAACTCCCCCGGCTGCACTGGCATTGAAACGCGCCGCCAAAACCCCGGATGGATAATTCGCGATATACTCCCTCCTGTTAATTCGTTAGTGGCGCGCTGCAACCTCGTGCTAATTGAATAGTCTATTCCACTCACGTATAAGTCACCCCTTTGACAATGTACTGCACCTCCACTGTCCCCTCCCGCGTGTCCAGCCACCGCACATAATCCGCCATCTCCTCTTCCGCATGCCCGAAATCGATTCCAATGTTCCCGAAATAGCTGAAGGAGCGGGGCGAGGTGACGTTCGAAATCATGTGCTCGTACGCATATTCTCTTGCCTCCGATAGGTTACCTGCCAGCAGCATCTCGCGAACCACAGGCTCTGCCGCAAGGGCCGTCGCCGCGATGCGGTCCTGGAACGGCCCGCTCCAGATTGAGTTCTCATTGATCCCGAGCACTTCGGATGCGCCGCCATAGATCGAGCCTGCGACTCGCCCGTTGCCGACAGGGAACGAAGACTCGAAAGTAGGAAAGCACCCGGGGAAGGTAAACCAGACGTGCCGGCTGCCATCGAAGGTGGGCAAGGCCTGAGTGAGGCGGGCGGCAAGCGCAAGGAAGACGAATTGGAATTGCATTGGATTGGGTTGAGTGGTCAAGGCGAGACAGGGATGGGGTTTATATCCAAAGGTGTTGTCCGACCTAAACGCGAGAAGAACGAATGCATATTCTGTTCATCACTGCCTGACTCCCAGTGAGTTCGTCAGAAGCCAGCGATGCCATCCCCCAAGCGGAAGCAGACCCATAGATAAGTACAGGTATTTAACTTGTTCACATTGCAGATGGCGCAGCCGTAATCGTCATGACAAGAAAAAAAAATTCGCCGGCCAGCGGTATGAGTACACGAAACAGTGCCAATTGGAAAATAAATCTACCCGTTGACCTAGTCCAAGCAGGGATATGGGAAATGAGATGTTATAGCAGAGGTAGACCCAGTGGCAGAGATGCGAAGCAGAAAACTCCAACGGCACGGCCATTTCTTTTAAGCACCCCGGCCCGCAGGCGGGATTGTGGGTCCGGAAACTTTTGTGCGGTCTGATCCTGATTCTAGATCGATTCTGTTCAGAGAATCGAGCAAGAATCAGGGGGGAAATAGACGCCCAAAAACCATAGTTGACTTCCTCTAATCATGGTAAGAAAATTAGGCGAGTCAACAAACGCCTTTTGAGACATAGACCCCCGGGCCGCGACAAACTGTATTATTCCGACCGTAAGTCCATGGCCTGTAACCTGTGACCTCTCAAGTTCACCAGTGATGGGTTCATCGGCCGCCGTGAACTGTGACCGCTGTTTCGACATGTTCATTGGTCGAAATGTTGCCCTCAGATTCATATCAACCACCAGCAAATTTTCAAGTGTTTTTCGAGTCTCCTTTGGCCTAGTTTCGTGTAAAATCACAGTATATCTGACTATTTTGATTAGCCGAGTATTTTACCACATGAATCAAATTCTCCAAACCTCAATGGAGGTTGGGTTCACTTTTAGTTTGGGTTCGGAATCGGTTCGGAAACGAACACCGGCAACACTATTATGTTTCGGCTCTTTTTTGCAGACACTCTCCAGCACTATACTATGGCGATATTTGACAGAACTGGCACTCTTCAACGGCAAAACACCTCGTGTAATCTTGGACAAGTTTGATTAGAGAGGGTCTGAAGATCGGAATCTTTCTTCCTTCCATCCAAGGTTCAAAGTGACTTTCACTGGTTGAACATTTCAAGTTTTTCACTGAAAATTTTGGTAAAAAATGTTTTGAATTTTACAGCAATTTTTTAGTGAAAAACTTGAAAGATTTTTGTGAATTTCTTGAACCTTGTGAAAAATTTCTGAAAAACTTGAAATGTTCAACCAGTGTTTGAAGCATTGACAAGGAGAACCAGGCAAAAAATTGGACAGAAATAGGGTAGGAAGATGCGGAAATTCCGTGGTTCGGAGTGCAAGGTACAACTTTCCAAGATGGCTGGACCTTGAAAAAAAGCAAATCATGGCCTCACTGTGAAGAGTTTGAGCAAAGACCGAACATGAACTGGTATAAGCACTTGAAATTCCCAGCCACGAGCAATGGTGAAATTTAGTTGGAGATGGGACCCACCTGCTGGCGGCATTTTCCTGGAAAAAAGGCGAGATTCGGTGTCAAAGTTGAAACCACTCGAATGATAGAGGAGACAAGAACTGCGGCTGTTGAAAATCTTGCTTGCGGGGGTTTTCCGCGCTGCGGATGGTTTCCCACGGCACAATCTGTCAGCCAATTGTCCGCGCTTACTGACGGCCGTGTTCAGGTAAAAATACATAATTGAACTCGGCCCATCATGTGACCTTCTCACGCTTTTTCTTTGCTTCCTCTACTCATCGAGCCTTTGCCATTTCGCTTTTTCAGAATGATATCTGTAGCAATGACGCAGCCAGTGAGTTCCACTTTTGATAGCGTTCTTCTCTCTGCTGGGGCACTAGCTAAGAAGGAGCTTCGAACGATACAGTGCGAGCTCAGCATCCACACCATTTGTAACTTTCCTCCAGAGCTGCTAGCTAGAATAGTGAGATTGCTCCCTTACTTCAACATCCTGTGCGTAGGTCTAGTCTGCAAACTTGGGAACACCATTGTCCAAGAGGACCTGAGATCGCAGAGTTACTGCACAAGAGGACTTGTCACTCGATAGCAGGTATGTAACCGTATGTTTATCTGTAGGCATTGTGCATTCACTTTCCCACAGCTCAAGTCTTCGTAGATTATTTCGAGCTCTGGAGACAGAGAGAATTGGGTGAACCCGTGGTTGTGAGTATTATTCACCAGAACACAAATTAGGATTCATTAGTTGCACTGATCCATCCTGCACTGCAGATCATGTCGTACTGCGTGGGTGGAGAAATCGAGACCGCAGCCATCCTCTGTCTGGGGATCGAGATTGTTTCCAATCCAGATGGGTTGCAAATTTCTGATAATCGATCTAGGAATAGCGCACGACTTCGCTATACACCCTACTGTGACACAGATGTTCATCAAACCACAAAAAAGAGTTCAACAGTACAGGTCTGGGAGGCCCATTTTGTGTGCGTCTTACACCCGTTCATGCGGCATTTCCACCCACAACTACTATTGTGAAAGTTACCAACATGTGGGGCGTCACCGTTCTCAATGTTCTGCAGGCTATTGTCAGAGAGTGCGTAGTTAACGCCAGTTCTGGCATGAAGCTCAGAATCCGTCCTCCAGATGTTTCATGATTGACTCGCCAGTTTAACGCTTCCATGTACTTCTAATGGGCTTGTCACCGATGAAATGGTGGATCAAGCTTTACACTGAGAGTGAAAAAAAAAGTAACTTGCGAGAGCTAACTTCAACTTTGATCGACCCTTTGGCTTGGCAGGGCTAACTTTATGGTACTTTTTTCACACTTGGTGAAACTAACTTGTTGACAGCTAACTTATATGGTTTTGATAAGATGATGCAAGGACCCCAGTAGATGCTTCCCAACACCACAAGGGTACTCTAAACATTAGTAATTATAATTTCCACTCTGCCAGAGTGTCTGTGAGTGTGTTGGTGGCAGAGGTATCAATTGTGTGGATCTGGAACAGAGAAAACAAATAATTATGGTCGACAAACATTAGAAACTGTGCACAAGGACATCCAGAAGCACCTTCCACTGGTTGAACATTTCAAGTTTTTCAGTGAAAAAATTAGTGAAAAATGTTTTGAATTTTACAACAAATTTTCAGTGAAAAACCAAGTGAAAAACTTGAAATTTCTTCATGACTTTTTTGAACTTCAGAACAATTTCAGCACTTTTTCAGAAAATTTTCACAAAATTCAAAAAGGTCACAAAAATGTTTCAAGTTTTTCACCTACTTTTTTGGTGAAAAATTGCTGTAAAATTCAAAACATTGTTCACCAAAACTTTCAGTGCAAAACTTGAAATGTTCAGCCAGTGTTCACTGGTTACAACACTCAACAATTGTCCCTGTCTCAAAGTTGAAATGGCTGGATGTAAGCTGTACAATGGATACATTCCCCAACTCGCGGAAATGGGTATAGGTTTCTGAGCCCAGAAGGCATGAATTTCCCAGTTCATTGATACCAAATGGAATGATGACTTGTGCATGGCCTGAGATGTGGAATACACAGATGATCAATCATGAATTATTTCAAGTTGGAAAGCCGATAAGGATATTAAAAAACCAGTGTGTCTTTTGTTTCATTCAGCTACCCACATCATTCATCTGAAGCACATCAGGGCATGGCATGGAATTTGCAATATCTACCTATTGGGTGCTACAAGGTGCAGAAAGCCGGATGATTCAGATACAGGTGAAGAAACAATCCCTAGATTTGTTTCAGTTTACTTAGTTACATCTACTTACACATTTACTTACTGTTACTTGAAGTTACTTACCACTAACTTGGCCACCCAAGTTAGGTCAGCCAAAGTAACTTTTGCCATCAGATGGCATCAATTACTGCCAAGTTCACCTGTTTGCTTCCAAGTTACCATTGAACCACTGAGTAATGGACATAATGCAGAAAAATGTGACTAGAATGTTCGTTTGGAGGACTATCTGAGGCATTTTACACTGTGGGGAGCTGAGGAGTCTCCTCAATACCGTACTGTGCATGACCATACAGTACAGCTTGCACAGCCATACAGATGCTGCAAGTCTGTGGTGTAGGGGTATTTCCGAGGATGCTGAGGGGGCATGGGGTCTGGGATATGTTCTGGAATGAAGAAAAAGTTCCACAGTGGTGGCTTCCAGACTCAGGGAGTACATGCAGTCACAAACTACTTGGTTAAGGAAGGTGCATCATGTGAGAATCATGGTTTGATGACAGGTGACCAATGCAAAGTCAGCCTTGATGCAGGTACCTCCAGTGTGTGGAAAGCTTGAACAAATGCTGCCCCATCTAGCAAAATGCATAGCAGTCACCCCCGAAGTTTGGGCACTTGCGCAAGCATCACAGAAAAAGGAAAACAACAACGGCCATGTGCCACAACTTTCATGGAACCAACAAGTTGCTCAAGCAGCTGTCCTCCACCTTCCCTTGCCCCCAGCCATCCCTCAGACCAGGTCTAGATCCAATTTGGCTGCACCTCAGCCTCCCACAACAATCCTTGATACACAGATGGCATTTGCAGCTTTGAATATATCTGGCACACTGCAACCCATGGAATCATGGATTGAAGGACCTACTTGGTTCAACAGAACAATGTGGGACCCATCCCAGCAACAAGCATTTGCCAAGGACTTGCACAAGTTGTTTATTGCTTGTAATATATCATGGAATTCTGCTGGAAATCCTGAATTGCTTAATTGTTTCTGTTCTTCTCAAAAAATATGTACCTGAAGCAAAAATTCCTGATCAAAGGGTGCTTTTGGGGAGGGTTTTGGATGCCCTGGCTGCCCAAGCCAAGATGAGCATGAAATCCAAAGTGTTGGGCAAGCTGGCAACAGGACAGTGCAATGAGTACAAGAGCAGTGCTAGGGCTGCAATCATCACGATGTCAATAATGGTCAAGGCAATGGGTGACTTTCCATAAGATTAGATTTATGCTGGGGAATAATTTCGGTCATTTTGCCGAGATGCCGGGACAGCTGTCAGGACCCCATTGGACTCAGATCTCACTTGGAATTTTTTTGACCCTCTTTCAAAGCTTAATTAAATTATAATCTGGAGGGGTCCCTACCCCCTCTTCAGACTTTCTTACTCTTGAATAAATGGTCTTTGTTGTTCTCATCAGGCTCTCATTCATTTGTGTTGCTGCTTTGGGCTGCGTGTCACTGATGTTATGGATGTCACTGCTCTACCTTCCACCTCGTTGCACCACACCTCGTCTGCACAAACAACTGCCACCCATTGGCTCACAGCGATGACGGCAATGATGGTGATTGATGGCTATCAAAACCCCTTGTTTCCCTTCATTCCTCCCTGTTTCGCCATGGTTATCCGCCGCAAAAACGCCAGTCTGGCTGATACTGCCACACTTTGGAAACAGATCCAATTACCACTCACCAAGAAAGTTAAAAGGATGGACTAAGCAGGGCTGCAGGGTACGTCAGGTTCTGCCCTCCTTGTTGCTGCTTTAACCTGGCATCCATAGCAATGTGCTAATAAACAAAACTCTAATTCTGTCACGATTTGAGCCTAATCGCTCCATCTTATCTAAAGCACGTGACGAGATAAGACAACGGAGAATACCGAGAAGGAATTCGATTGTCGGACATATATTTATTTCCTTGAAACACGGTTCGCATGATCGAGAGGCAAGGATACCTCGAGGATAATAGGACGCGCGTACACTTAACAATAACCACGTACGTTACACGTCGTTTTAATATTAGGTGACAGTTCTTCTTTGCTTCGATCGCTATACATGTTGTTTCCTTTTGTTACTACGTACATATCTATAGACTACACAGCCACTCATAAACAGTATAAATACGAGTAGTTATTCGCTTGTAGTCTTTACGCTTTTATTCACTCATTTTTCGAGAACTAATACCTCACTCCCCAATCCGCGATCTTTGTTATCGTTGGACGAGAGGTTCTTGATTGTGACAAATTCTCTGCACCCGACATCCTGCTACAGCTGAACCTGGGCGTTCCTTGTCTGCTGAGGATTATAAAGGCTTAACAGGCTTTGATGTTTTCTCATTCGAGGTCTGCTCCTCATTCTTCACATTCCTTTCATCTTCATTTCCTCATCCATCTCTATGTCAGATCCCAGCCTTCCTCCATTCACACAGAGTGGTCTTCCAGCATCTGCACAAACTGGCCCTCCACCTCCTCAGCCATCTGCAGCTCCTGTCAATTTCCATGGTTCTGTCTCACTTGTGAAGGATCCTCACACTTTCCCCACCCTTGCACACCTTATATATCCAGCATTATTATAAACTGATTCAATGTGCTGGCACAAAGTGAGATGCAAAAGAGAAGGCTAAAGCGATACTAGCCCCAATTGAGGATCCTCAATTTTGGAAGAATCTCGTAGAGTAAGATGCCTTAGGGTTACTCTGCCAGCAGATTTGGATTTGGATTTGATGCAGTGATGATATCTGTGACAGTACTGTAACTTGAGCATTACTAGACTTTTTTTTCCCTCTTTCTGTGCATCTGTGGGCTCAGAATGGTGCTGGGCAAGGGCTCCGCTGACTGGACAACAAACCCCAAGGACCTCACCCACCTCCTTGACTTCCTGTATGAGCAATGGAGCTGTATTGGCCAAGGTGGGAATTGGGACAAGACGGTCATGAATGAAGCTGCAGCTCATATGGCCAGCAACTGGCCTCCCAAAAAGGGTGGGCCCAAGACGGCCGACTTAATTGTGACCAAATGGAAGGCAGTACATCTCTGTATGTGTTGGCAGTCTCACGAATGACAACTTTCATCACAGACGCGTAAACTTTACAACCTGTCATGATTCGAGCCTAATCGCTCCATCTTATCTAAGCACGTGACGAGATAAGACAACAGAGAATATCAAGAAGGAATTTGATTGTTGGACATATTTCTATTTCCTTGAAATGTATTCTATATGATCGGAGGCATGGCTACCTCAAGGACAGTCGGACAGACGTCCACGGAACAATAAACGCATATGTTACACGTCTTTTTAATAATAGGTGACAGTTCTTCTTTGCTTTGATCGCTATACACGTTGTTTCCTTTTGTTACTATGCATTTACTTATAGACTACACAGCCACTCATAAACAGTATAAATACAAGTAGTTATTCGCTTGTAGTCTTTACGCTTATTCGTATCGTTGGACAAGAGATTCTTGATTGTGACACAACCACATCTTGCAAGCCAAGCAGAAGGTGTACCCAGGTGTGTTGGGTTGGACTTACAGCAACGATTTGGGGTTCAACATCACAGATGACAGACAGGACACATGGTCCAACTTTGTGAAGGCCCACCTGCACTTCAAGCCTTTTGTGACATGTGGCTGGCCTCACTTTGCAACGGTTGACACGATTATGCCCTCGCATGCTCTTGGACGCCACATATTCAGCCCAGGAACTGCCAACCCTGCCGTCGCATCCTCTCGCCCATCCCCAGAACCCCCGCAGCCGCTCCAAGGCAATGACAATGATGAGGACGGCTCACAGCCGTTCTCAGACTGGTCGCAGTCCGATTTTGGTGATTCCCAGTCCCCTGACTCCACCAACTCAGTCCCAGCCTCCCAGTCAACTGCGTCTCGGGTCCCTGCCTCTCTCCACTCCCGCACTCCGTCCACGGGCTTGAAGCGCTCTGCCTCTGATGACATCGGACCTCCCTGGAGCAGCAAACATACTAAAACCACGGGTCTGGAGTCGATCCTTGCACTTGGTCGCTCTGTTGATGGCATTGGCAAGGTGATCAGCACTGTCTTCATGCCGCCGAAGTCTTCTGCCATGTCACCCACGAAGAAGGTTGAGATGGCTCGCAAGTTGGCCCTGGAGGATATGCATGGTGGATACATCATGTCAGATGAGCGCACCTGGCTCAACATTTTGTTCAGATGGGATACCTCAGCTGCAGACACATATATCTCAGATGATGATGCTTTCCTCCATGCAGAGACTGGCCGGGAGCTTCTGAACCAGCTGAACCCTCTGCAGAATTTCAACTTCCACTAGCTTTTATTTACTACCACTAAATTTTCTTTGCTACAACCCAATTCTTTTTGACTACTACTAGATTTATACAATTACCGCTCTGTTTTAATCCCCTAATCCAATGTTTCTGGTTCAAAGTCATGCAGAGCCCTTATGCGGCGCCATTCCGAGGCCACGGATGCCCAGAAAGAGGGAAAAAAATCTAGTAACACTCTCAAGTTACGGTACTGTCATGAATATCGTCACTGCATCAAATCCAAATCCGCTGTCGGAGTAACCCTTACATCCCATTGATAACATTACTGACAGATTATGTAGAGTAAAATCATTCTTGAGCCACTGGCAATCATAGCACAATGCATGCAGGCTCCTGAGCTGGGCTAGATCAAGTCCTGCTAATGCTGGGAAACCTGTATTGCATCTACGGTTCTCACGAGTTCACCACACACATGTGTAATTTTATCCAAAAGAGCCTTGAGAAGCATTGGCTTGCTATGGAATGTGACATGTTCATGCTCACCCTCTACTTCCATCTGTACATCTGTGGTACCACTTTCTCCAAGAAGAATCCTGCTCTGAAACCAATCACTCTTTTCACAACTGCAAAGAAATTATACAAGCAGGTTTTTGATAAGGAACCTGATCTGGATTTTCATGTGGCCTTCTTTGATTACAGCTGAAACATCAAAGAATTTTCTGCTACATACATGCAGCTTGAAGTGAATAAGCAGATGTATGAATGTGAAGTACATCTTCTTTTTTTCCCCTGATCACAGCACTGGAGTACCAATCTTCTAGAACAAATGTGTTAGCATGGTGGCAGTGTGGGAACATCTTCTTGCTGAAGGCTTGGACAGCTGCAACAGCCTAGTAAAACTCACCATTCTATTGTTGAGTATTGTCACCAATTCTGCAGGATTTGAATGCAGGTTCAGTAAGTTTAGGATATTCCTGACCAAACTTTAGAGCCAGCTATCCATTCAAAAGGTTCACAAGATGAACATTGTTAGCATGGAGCTGAAGTGCAATCATGAGGAATTGGGGCTGACAACAGATCATATTAAGTGGAAATTCATGAAGTTTGTAGAGGAGTGTGGGGGAGAGAATGGTGGTATGCTGGGTTATGACAAAACCGATTCATTCATGGGCCTTTGGACACAGTTCATCTAGGATCTGCAGGCCGGCAACACATCAAATAGCAACAGCAATGATGTGACCAGTGATGGGGACAAGAATGAAGAGGGTTCTGGAGATGATGAAGTTGTTCATTCACCCTCCCACTACACACTCAAACAACTCTTTAAATACCCTACAGACAGCTCAACACTCAGAAATGCATTGGGTTTTCATTGGCAGTATGGTATTGAGGATCTACAGGAAGAACTTGAAGTATACAATCTTTTGATAGAGGATGATTAGCCGTAGATAGATTTGTTCTGAACTGGCCTTCTTATGCGACCTCTCTCGCAGTACTACTACGTTTCACAAGCCCATTCCAAAAAAGGAAATTCAGTTGACTGACCAGCCAAACTGATGGTCAAAGGTCAAAAATTCTGGTCAGCTAGGGTCAAAGACAACACTGCCTGCACCAAGGGCTCACCACCAACAGATCTTTGAAGGTGCTAACCCCTGTCTCCAATGAGATATCCCCTATAAAGGTGGGAACAGCTAGGGACTTAGGTTAGCTAGTACCTAGGTGATCGATGTATCCCTCACTGTCAAAAAGTAATCTGAAATTGATCTGCCATATGCGATCACATGAGGTGAAGGCTTCCATACCTGACAAGATGTAGGCACCCATGGCTTTGCCACAGCGCCTGCACACACCGGATTCCAAGTTCACCTACACATGGTGGATTCTGAGCCATCTGGCACTGCACTGCCACTCACTAACCCTCACAGCGTGCGGTGCCTCCAGTGAGAAACACACAGCGAATTCCGAGCCATGGGACTCAGTGCCAACATCTCAACAGCCGGCAGCAAGATCTTGACAACATCACGTGAATTTTCAGGTGACTTTCTGTTAAAGGCTGTGCACATTGTCTCTTAATATATAGGATCACCATATACCTATGGATATTAGTAACAGATCTAGCACTTTGTTTGAGCTGAATTGACAGAGTATTTCTCTCTCCAGACCAAAAAAGACCAGGGACACATATGAACTCACTCATTTTAGACACTGCTCATATGAAACCTTACAATAAAAGTTGCTAAAGCCTAAATTCACAATGAATTAGGGCATCCCACGAGTGCACCTGTGGGTGATCCAGATTCATGACCACAGGTACTCACAGTTGAAAATGTTGAAGTCAGATCCGTGCGAGTTTTGTTCCCACGGATGACTCAGATCTGTGGGTGTATTACCCGTGGGTCAAAACCTGCAGGTACCTGTGAGTATAGTGCATAAAAAGATGAGTCCTTTAAGGGTTGAACACAAGACCTGCCGGAAACAGGCTAACACATGAATCAACAGTCACAACCACCTGGGCCAAACCACTGATAATGGTTTGGGGCACACCCACAGGTATGTGAAGAACAAAAATCCATACCTGGATCTGTGGGATACCCGTGGGAATGGGTATTCAGTATGCATACCCACGAGTTTTCTCACGGATCTACCTGCATAGACCTGCAGGTAACTTGCACTCATGGGATGCCCTACAATGAATTATCCAGGAATAAGTGAACAAAGCTCCTCAGTATATCCTAGCTTCATCAACTCTCTACTTAGGCCTCAAATTGCCCAGACAAATTGGGCTGGAACATTGAGTGCAGAATTTCAAATTTCCTTGTTGAACAAGTAGTTAGTGTTGTGTTTCAGTGGATATGGCACCATGGATGCATGCAATCATGATCATGCAATGCTTAACTTACCTTTTATTGAAGTCAGAGCTGTTCAGGCTGCATTGAAAAGCAGATTGAGCACAGCTTTAGCCAGTGTGACCTGCCATGGAGTCCCTTCTCTATGAGAAGCGATCAGGTTTCTTCTGGATTCAAATCATGGGATATGTGAAATATATCCTCAAGAGCAGTTATGGCAACAGAAAACATCATAAATCCCTGCAGACCAAGTTGTACACCTCAACTTGAGCCACATATAGCAAAAATGATGTTTACCAAAAACAGTTGAGTTCTATAAGATCCACACATGAATCTTGGAAGTAAATTGAATATGAGGGAGCAAAATATATCCTGATGAACATGAATAGGTAGCCAAACCCAAAATATTCCACAAGATTCTGCTTAAATAAGCAAATTTCCGGTCACTTTTTGACATAGTGAGTAGATCCTGTTAAGCATTGATCCCAGGTAGTTGAGAGTACTGTAGGACTGATATGCACGTTTGAGTTGGTAGTAAGAAGCTAGTATTTCGGGCCCTCAGGCTGCACACTAGATACTACATGAGAAGTTACATAATGTACAAGCATGCACTAAACAGCAAAAGTCATAAGTATTCATAAGTAGCCAAATCAAAGCCACCAGTCAAATGGCAGTGAGAGTACAGGTTGGTTGCATGATGGCAGGGCCATTACACTTGCAGCTTTTTCTGATGCTTTTTAAATCTTTTCCAAAGTCACAGGTCAAATGTCAAAGGACTGTTGGGGAAATGCCATGCAACCCTGCAAGTCTGCAATCAATCTGGGCAACATCCTTTACTTGTAGAGATCTTTCAAATAATGGCCTTGCAACTGTCCAGAATTTGAGAGCTTCTGAGGAATCACCTCTCCCAATGGCCATATCCCCAAGCTGGAGCAGACATTGAGCTCTGCTGGAATGGACATCCATACTTGTAAATCCTTCAACTGCAACCAGGAATAGAGTATGTGCTGTGTGTTCATCTCCATTGGATAGAAACACCTTTCCAAGAAGTAGAAGTGCCTTGTGAAGGGATAATGTGTTTGTTCTTCGATGTGCATACACTAGATACACAGTTGTCCATGTGGATGTCCAGCTGAGGTCAGTATCCCAATAGCTCTTATCTGCAAGTCTTTCCAGGCAGTAACTTGTTCTATCTGCATCACTTCCCCAAACTGCATCTAGACATTCTTGAAAAAGCTTCTTTGCAATAAAAATCCTCCCTTCTCTAAGACTAAGGTCTGCCAACACTTGTTTCCATGTAGGAACCTCATGCATCAGTCCTAGGCTGCTAAACCCTGTTTTTGCCTTTTCCAAACTTTCAAGGATAGTGGTTTCAGCTTCGCCCATTTTCACATCCACTTCAGCAATATTAGCCATGGTGAGGGCATAGATGTATGGTGATTGGTCAGAATTTATGGTCTCAAGAATCTTTGAGTATATAGCTCGGGCTTCAGGATATTCAGTTTTCAACAGATGAAGCTCTGCAGCACCAATCAGGAGTCGATTGTTGACATGGCTATTGCCCATTCCACACATTTGTAAAAGTTCTCTAGCCTTCTGGACCAAGAGTGTTGCAGAATTATATTGGCCCAATCTCCGGTGACACCTCATTCTAACATGTAAGACTGCTGCCTGAACTTGCAGATTTCCAGACATGATTGCAAGTTTGAGTGCTTCTTCAGCATGTTGCTGAGAGGCCATGCAATCACCTTGGTCTAATTTCACCTCTGCAATTAGGTAGAGAGTTTGGGCTTGTTCAATGATGACATTGCCAGATCTGGACAGTGTAAGTGCTTTCTCAAAGAAATTTAATGCTGTTGATATTTCCATTCTGAAAATCCAATGATGGCGCCCAAGGTTGCGATATACTCTGGCTGTTGATACAATGAGTATAATACATAAGATGAATCTGAAGCTCACCTCCAAGGCAAGGATCATTGAAGCATTGCATGTATAATTCAACTTGAGCAGTAAGCAGTTCTGGAGGAGTGGTTTGATGATTTATGAATGGATTCATATTCTCCTCAAGAAATTCAAGTGCTACTTTAGGGTTATCAAGTTGAGGCAGAAGGTGTGGAATCTGATCCATCAGGGTTGTTCCTCCCCGCCCAGTGACTCTGTAAAAAAGAATTCAATGAAATAACACATCCAACAGTTTTGTCAAGGTTAGGGGAGTTTGGTTGCAGTGCAAATTCCAGTAATTTATGCAGATTGGCAAGATTTGAGGTTATCTGATGAAGAATAGCTCCTAGCTGGACCCCTTTATGCTTTCCATACAGCTCGAGGATTTGGTAGAAATATTTTAAAAGGCTTTGCACTAGTTCTTGTGCAGGAGGGTAAAAGTGCTGGACATGTTCTCTTATGGGCACCAAAGATTTAAGAAAATCCTTGTCATCAAGATATACAAGAGATGTTGCCAGAAGAATTGATTTGCATTTCAAAATATTCTGTATTGGGAGGTGGCTCTGTACAAGCTCAACATCTGAGAGTCCATCAGGCAAGATAGATAGGAGACTCAGTAATTGTTGTGCTGGAGGGAAGGATAGCATCCGAGGACTGGAGAGTGAAACTCTGATGGATGCATCTAAGTTAGATTGCTTGTCATAGCCATCAGAAAGCAGTGATGTTTTTTCTGACTTCCACCGAGTTAGGAGAGCCCCACATCCTTCATGATCTGCTAGACCAGCAATGAGGTACAGGGCAAGAGGCATATTGCCAGTTAGAGCAAGCAGTGGGTGGACATCATTGAGATCATATAAATCATCAGTGATATCAGTAAAAATTTGCAAAGCAGCAGCATCAGACAAAGGCTTGATTGGAGGGAGGAAAGGATGAGTCCAGCGAACATTGGCTGGTCGCTCCATGCCTCGCATTGTGATCTGGTATTGATTTAGCTTGATGAAAATGATCATTTTGCACTTACAATTAATGCTAAGTTCTCTGTTTCTGTCAGACAGGAAAGAAAGTCTTCAACAGCATGTCGAGACCCTAGTGGTTCCCATAATGTCTCAAGATTATCCAGAACCAAGAGAGACATTGGCTTGGTTGAGAAATATTGAATGATATGTTTTTGAAGACCTTGCCCTGGCTTCAACCCCAGATGCAGTCCTATTGAGGAAGCTAGTTCAGCCACAGTAGATGAAGATTCAGCTGTAACAAAGAATCGTTGCTGGAATTTGCTAATGACATCTGGGTGATGTAGTATTGCCTTTGCAAGGCTTGTCTTTCCCATTCCACCACCTCCAAGAATTGCTATTCGAGGTGGGTCAATATTGAGAAGATGCAGGAGGTCTTTAAGTTCAGATTCACGGCCATAAAAGATCTTCGGGCTTGCTGGCAATATTGACAAGGAATTGGAGCTAGAAATGTTGATACCAGAAAACTTAGTTGCAACAATGTTGAGCTCACCTGCTTTGTACTACACCACTCAGGGATGGGAGGTATACCTTTATTTAGTTAGATTTTCTTCAACTGACGGAGGAATGCATACAGAGGATGATTTGCCTGAATCAATTCCATCTGAATGAATAGTAATCATTTCCAACAAATCCTGATGGAGTTGTTCAGCTGTTTTCTTGCTTTCAACAACAGTCTTCATGACACCAAGTTCAGTCTCAAGCTAGGTGACAGAGATCAGTATTCAGTAATAATTGGAGTAAATCAAAGTTGCCTTGAAGCTATCCAGGGCCTGCTTTAGCCCAGCACGACAATTTTTCAGCAAGTTATTTATTTCATTCTGGTGGAATAGTTTTTTGAATATCCCTTCTTGTTGGGCTTCAATGAATGCACGTATTTGATTAACAATCCTTGAGAAGGTTAATCAATGGAGACTGAAATAGGTTTGGTGTAGGAGAAATACTCTGTGAAAGCCCCCATGGAGTGCAGCATTTCCGGAGCAAGGAATCCTGGAGTCTCTGACTTGATATGTAGATTGATAATTGCATAGATTACTTCATGGATTCCCTCCAATAATTCAATGCAAATGTGTTTATTCTTTTTCACATCCTATGGTTTGGGATAAGAATTTGCAAGAAAGTAAACAAGGATCCTTTACCTGCACATTTGATGTGAGTGACTCGAGTGCAGTGGAAAGAAGCAGAGTAAATGGGGTCCCGAATACATCGTTGAGCTGATCCAGAAGTTCCTGTGCCAGTTTTAGACTGCCAATAACATTTTTCAGGCGTCTCTCTGAGATGGTGGGCTGGGGAGGCATGGTGCAATGAGATGGAACAGTGAGGAGACTTGGGCATATATACATCTTGATGTAAACCTCAATGCCACAGAGGGCACCACATGGGTAACGTCGGACATTTCCCACCAACAAGGGACATAGAAGGTGTGTTATCCCTGATTTTGATACTTCTGCCAACATTGGACAGTTCAACGTGCCTGTACTGATGCATGTCAGACTCAGAAATTCACAGCATCGGGTTGTGATCGGGAGTGGCAACTGCAAAAAGGGCGGGAAGCTTGAGTGAAAGCAATGCATGGATGCGGGAAACAGTCATAGAATCTTAACTCACGGCAATCTGTTGGGGAAAATTCTCGTCATCCCGTCCGGCTTGAAATTTAATTTCATGGCTGACACAGGGGCAGATGTCCGTGGAACAACTCACAAGCTGTCCGACGAGTAATTTTATTGCTGTGGTCCGACCCCAGTACTTTAGCAAATGGCCGCGCGGCCGGTGGGACATCGTGGATAGTGGGGGAGAATCTCTCTTTATAGAATAACAGGTATCTGTCCCAAGCCTTTTAGGCTCCACTTATGGACTTTTCTCCCCGAAACGGTGGATTCTCGCACGGCAGCGCTAATAGGCGCTAATTGCTCACACGGCCGGCACTAATTATCCCTTGCCGCCTTCGGCCTCACACGTACCATCGGGCTTTCTGCGGCGATCTCTACCTCTTCATAAAATTACGCCCTCTGTCTGAAGCTTTATCCCTGTCTTCAAACTGCGCTGCAGTGCAGGACAGGATCAGCTGACGTCCTGCCGGAGCTGTCGAACTGCACACGACTAATGATAGCAAGAGGCCGGCGAGCGGCAGGTCACAAACAGAAACTGAAAAAATAAGATGGAGATTTGTTGAACTTGCAGACATAAGGCCCAATGTTCGCTCGGTCGGCTTGCACGCCGACCAGCTCACATTGAGGGTTGTGTAACTTAGCGCCAGAAGACTAAATAGACGCCATCAGATATGTCCCAAAATGGTAATAAATGCAATTCACAAGACCCAAAACGCGACATTTTTGGTCTTCCCCCCTCAGACTCTCCCTAAATAGGCACATACAGGATAAATCCTGTTTATGAATGTCGGCAATCACATTTTAAAGGCCGTGGATATGCCGTCTACCTCTTCATAAATTACGCCCTCCGGGAGGGATGCGAAGCCGCGAAGCGGCCGAGCAGCCGCTTGTGTATCAAATAATGGCGGCTAGATAAGATTCAAACAGTGTGGGATAATTGGAAGGGACTGTCAACAACTTCTTTTTCTGTTCCTTTCTGCACATGAAACAATGCTGCCAGTGAACGGGAGGCCCCCTCCGGGCGTGAGCGCGCTAAATCACACGCGCTCGCCGAGGTAACACATATTTTAAGGGACTAAAAAGTTCTGAAGAATTAGAGAACTCAGAAGATAGAGATCTTGAGAGGGAGTAACTGGTCGTTAAAAGGTGCACTGGGTCCTCCATTCGATTCGGGACCAGGTCATGTATCTTGGTTTCCTGCGATTCTTTCTATTGCTGAAACAAACAAACTGAGTTGTACAAGAAAAGGCCATCAAGAAGGCAGAAAATAAGACCTGATAGCACTAGAACGCCCGTCCATAAAGTAGATTATCTCTGAAAATGTGCACGAGGCTCCCCGTTCGCATCAGAAACAGGTCGCTTTGATACAGCGCATGATTTTTGTCTTTTGAGACAGCTGTGTAGTTTCTTGTGTAGCCCAAAAGTTTCAAAAACAGTCACAGTGAGAAAAAGGTACAATAAGACCTGATAGTTCCCGAAATGAGGCTGAAGAGGTTCAACCTCATGATGTGTGAGCTTACCTAGGCAACTGGTCACGATAGGGCGCAGCTGTCTTTTTCTCTGCTTTCGGCGTACAAAGTGTCGAAAAAAGCAAGAGTGGAAGGGCTTCAGACTTGTGTGGTGAGGGTAGAGCTGTTGCGCCCTCGACGGACCCGCAATACCACAGGAGACGTTTCGGAACCAGGCAGTGACTAGGTCAAATTACTGTGTCAAGTTGTAGGGGAGCAACGGCCCGAGGACCGTGACATGTTGGTTGCCAAATTTTCAAGCAACGGGCATCCTCGTGAGCGTGACTGTTGCCCAAAGAGGTAACCAGTGGTTTCCGTATTTATTGTGGCCATTGTGCCACTCCCAAGTCACTCGGGGTGGTAATTTTAAAAACAATGAGAATAACGCTTTGAACTCATATTACAAGCGGCAAAGTGGCAGAAAATTCTCATTTTTTATATAATGTTTACAATGTTTTTCTAAGCAACCGACTTTATGATGACCGTGACCCACTTAGAAAAAGGCAACACAACGGAGGGACCGTGACCCGTGACCGTTGCTCCCCTACAACTTGACACAGTAATTGTTTTTGTTTTTCCCTTCGGGAGACAATGAAATGAGGGAGGAGAGTCAGGAGGAAGAAATATGACTTGATAGCGCGTGGGCGCACCCTAGATAAATAGAACTTCGCCATTCGATTTAACATCACGGTTTCCAGTTCAATTCTGGGTCAGGTCATAATGAGTTAGGGTCAATTCCTTTTTTCTTCGCTATGTCTTTCTGAGCGCTTGCGCTTAGGAGCAGTCAAACAAAGTAGTCAGAAGGAAAGGGATATGATACCGACTAGTGCTAACCGTCAATGATCATGAACCGCACCAAGGATAACGAATCGGGTCAGGTCCGGAAGTCCCTAAGAAAGACGGTGAGGAAGGATCACAAGACCTGATAGCGCTGGTGTGCAACCTCTACATATAACCTGTCATTCTCCACGGTGTATGAATGAGGAGTCGCTCCATTCGATCCTGGATCAAGCCATAATTCCGCCCCCCTACATCTTTTTCCTTTTTTTCTCGCGCAAAATGGGACGCATATGCGTACATGGGAAAGAAAAATATTCAAACCTGATAGCGCCAATGCCTCCCTCAAAATCCCATCCAATTTAACGTCAGGGCATATACCTTGTCACCTTTTGTGAAAATGAAATGAAAGAAGAGCGGTTGTATTAAAACCAAAAAGAAAAAAAGTTCTAGACCTGGTGGCACTGGTGCGCTCCCTCCACAAATACTCCCAATCATGACACTATGTGTGATACGGGTTCAGTGGGCTTCGTGCGCTGAAGGGGTTTACCCGCGTACAAGCACCCACGGGCGCTCAGTACGCGGGGTGAAGGGGAATATAAGGATGGTATTGAAGTAGCCGTTGTAACCCATCGGCGAGGGATCGTATAACCCTCGGTTGGGCCCCAGTAACCCAGGGGAGCTGGGGAGCAGTTGTACGAATGCTCAGCCATACAGCAGGTCCTGGGTGGTTAGCCTTCGGCAGTAGCACTGCTGCTCATTGAGATCCCTCTTAGCTGTACATGGGAGTAGAGGTTAAGCAAGATTGATTTACGTAATATACAATGAATAACTATGAACTATGAATAAGTGGGGTTAAGTAAACTAAGGCGACAATATACTAAGTAAGTGGCCACGGGCCGCGGTACAATGCTCAAAATGTATATACCCCCGTCACACTATGCATGAGGATTTCTTGTTCGATCCGACAGGTCATTCAAATTTTGGAATCATTTACTTTTTCGTTGCATGAATGAAAGAGACATCTGCATTGCATAAGTGCACGGAATCTGCCTGGATCAAAGTCACTTTTTGTAATTTGGACATGGAGGCTGCAGGACTGTTCAATTCGATCGCGACATACGGACAGCAGTAACAAAAAATCCATTCAATTCATCCGAGCACTGCAGAAGCAGATGTGACTTCAGGTCTGACATGACCGCGAGTCTGGGATGTGGATGGATACAAATGTTGATCTCAAGGTCGGGGTTCGGGACGTGGGGAATGTGCGATACACTGCCACCTCAGAAATGATCATGCCTGAAAAGCAAGCAGTCAAGGAATTCGGCACTACATCCAAGAGTGCCTTTGAGAAGGAAAATTTGGGTGGTGGCGAGTGGAGCACATTGGTAGAAAAGCCGCTGCTTCATGGCACTGTCGGCTCTAGTCTACAGTGGTTGTCTCATTGAAGAGGTCCACATCCAGCTCAACAGAGGCTCTGGGGGAGAAAGGGAGATGAAGGAACACTCGACGTCTACATCGCAGGTGGCCTCATACGTCTCATTGTGTCCTATACTATGTCTTTGGACAACAACACTCACACTTCTGCAGTTCGTCCTCGCCAACTGGCTCTTCCTTGATGCCTGTCTGCACATGCTAAGGTACCCTGGGGGCAGCCCGATACCCCGTGCAACGTCACCTTTGTCGACTGGCTCCCTGGCCTCTGCTCCCTATTCAGCATCTGGTGCACACCCTCCCCACTCTGACTTGCCTTAAAAGGAAGGAACACCGAGGTGCAGATCTTGTTCTGCCTGAGTGGTTAGGTTGTCTTTCCTCTTGTTTCTGACACTCTCGGTGCTCTAGGGTTCAAATCCTGACTTTGACCTTAATATCTGATATCTTTTGATTTGCATTATTATTATTATTTTTAACAAAAGAAGAAAGAAAATTCAGCATATACCATGCTGGCGCTGAATAAATCAGATTCAGTGGTCTGAGAATCTCTACAGAAGGCTGGGCATTCTTTCCTGGTGCTAAATCACAATCAATCTGAAAATGGAACTCCAGGCAAGGCTAAAAATATATATATTGGGCTCCAAAGTGGCTCTAAGAGCTCACCAAGAGCAAATATGTCATCCACTGAGACATTGAATTGGTGCTGACACTGGTTGAATATTTCAAGTTTTGCACTAGAGCATATCTGCAATATCTTTTTTGGCTTTTCACATTTCTGCTCACTCCTCAAATTTAGCTGAGGAACAATGATTGATGTGACCCACACCAGGTTGAGTTCAAGCATTTGAGCTCTTTGTCCCCCGAAATTGCTGCTGTAAGTGGGGGGAAGCACTCAGTCTCCACTCGCTTGAAGGCCACTCGTTTTCTAGAATGGTCAGGGGAAGGCTTGAAAGAAATGAGTACTCAGCTTTTAATCCAATTAATAGATTTGATGACGCGGGGACTGAAGCTCGGTCTCCGGATTGAACGAGTCTGAAACAGAGGACTCGAGGTGAGATGCTGTGATTCGGCTCCTGAACAACTGTTGGTGTCTTGGCTTGAAGAGAATTCCGCGACATCGCAAGACTTTGTCACGAGTTTGTTGGGTTCAGTGCAGTGCAGAAGAGCGCACTCGGGGTATATAAACCTTTATTGGAAGTAGAGGCCGACTCACCCGAGCAGCCAAAGCGCGATAAGATCTGAGTTTAGTATCTCATAGAATATTTAGATTGTATCCCTGAGTCCATATGATTCAGTTTGTAGTGAATACCCTATAGTAGACACTCACCCGACTATCTTAAATTTGTTTCCCCCATTTCGTTCCTCAAGTTCTAAAAAGCGAGATGCAGATCTGCAGTGAACCAAGTCAGGAGAAGGATGAAAGGCCAAGGGACTGAATATCTGCTTTATCAGTCTATTATCTCGATGTCGCGAATTCGACAACCGTAATTCGTGTACCTGGTTGATCAGTCGAAAAACAAGAGAGATGATTTCGTTGAGGAGTTCTATCGAGAAAGACTCGTGAATGCAAAGGAATTCATTGTTTGATCTGTATAGTTATACAAAAAAAAAAATGTGAAAGAGAATAGGGGGTGATGTAACACCAGACAGACCCATGAGGGAGATGGATTTAAAAAAAGGGAAAAAGATCGACCAGCGTGCAAGGAAGGCGGCACTCAAGGCGAGGCACACGATGCACGAGAACACAAAAGGCGGGACGCACTTTATTTCCACTCGATCATCACCGCTTATTGGCATTTACTCCAAGGTAAACCAACTGCCCAGGCAGACGGTGAATCTGCGCGGAGGCTACGTAAGGGAAATTCAGCGCTGCGGCTTTGAGGTCAAAGGAAGGAAACAAGGACGTACTGCAGCACAATATACAGTCCACAATTGCCTAAGTGCCAGGCCCCCTACATATGATTAATCCCTAAAGTCTAGGGGCACCCGAAATCCGCCGGAATCTTGGCCAAAGCCTAGACTCTAGGGCAGAAATAATATTTTTATAATATTATTTGGCCTAGTGTTCAGGATCAAGCCCTTCATGCAGTGTGAGCACAAAACATGATTGGTGGCTCAGCAGCCATAATATTACTCTGCCTAGCCACCTGGGCTGGGCTGATTGAGGGAAATAATATTCTACAGCCTGGAAAGCTGGTTTCAGCCACACAGTGGAGAAATATTATTGGTCCTAGATATATGGGTTCAGCTGAACAACCTTGCAGGAAGAAAAATATTATTTTGCCTGGCCACTTGGGTGCAGCCCATCAGCAACAACAATATTGTACAGCCTGGAAAGCTGGTTTCAGCTGCACAGTGGAAGAATATTATTGGCCCTAGATTCATGAGTTTGGCCAAACAACCTTGCAGAAAGAAAAATATTGTTTTGCCTAGCCACTTGGGTGCAGCTACTCAGCAACAACAATATTGTACAGCCTGGGAAGCTGGTTTCAGCTGCACAGTGGAAGAATATCATTTGCCCTAGATGCATGGGTTTGGCTGAACAACCTTGCAGGAAGAAAAATATTATTGTGCCTGGCCACTTGGGTGCAGCCCATCAGCAACAAAATATTGTACAGCCCGGAAAGCTGGTTTCAGCTGCACAGTGGAAGAATATTATTGGCCCTAGATTCATGAGTTTGGCCAAACAACCTTGCAGAAAGAAAAATATTGTTTTGCCTAGCCACTTGGGTGCGGCTACTCAGCAACAACAATATTGTACAGCCTGGGAAGCTGGTTTCAGCTGCACAGTGGAAGAATATCATTTGCCCTAGATGCATGGGTTTGGCCGAACAACCTTGCAGGAAGAAAAATATTATTTTGCCTGGCCACTTGGGTGATGATGAAGATATGATCCTGCAGAGCTAAATCAATCATTCTGCCCATTATATTATCTGCCTCTCACAGAGGTGTAGTGCTTCTGGGTATGCTTCACATCATGTTCTATGGTAAATTTCATCCCACCCAATGTGTTAGACCATCCAAAATGTTTGAATTCTGACCAAAGGAAGGGAAAAACACTGTAATTTCCTTTTTGGGCAAAAAACGTAGTGGCCAAAAAAGGAAGTTGGTGGTTCATATCTAAAAATATGGTCAAAATCAAAGTCATAGAGCTTGCCAAATTGATGGGAGATGTTGGTCCGATATGTGGCACCATAAATGGGAATATATATCATGGTGATGTGGTGTAGTGGTAAATATCTCTCTGATGCTGATGTCATGTTCATCTGGTGTTCTTGAGTTCAATCCTGGATGAGGTGTTGCTTTTTTTTTTTCAGGCTGTTGATCGGCAAAACCCGGCAATTTTGGCAAAATAATATTTTGGCTGACAGGCCAGGCCCTAGACTTTGGGGCAAATAATATTTTTTTCAGCATACAGCCAAACCCAAGCATCTAGGCTGTAGAATATTATTCCAGTGGATCAGCTGAAGCCAGGTGGCTAGGCCAAATAATATTATGGCTGCTGAAAGCTGGTTCAGCTGAGCCCATGTATGTAAGGCAAATAATATTTTTCCACTGTGCAGCTGAAACCAGCTTTCCAGGCTGTACAATATTGTTGTTACTGATGGGCCACACCCAAGTGGCTAGGCAAAATAATATTTTACTTCCTGCAAGGTTGTTCGGCTGAACCGATGCATCTAGGGCAAATAATATTCTTCCACTGTGCAGCTGAAACCAGCTTTCCAGGCTGTACAATATTGTTGTTGCTGATGGGCTGCACCTCAGTGGCTAGGCAAAATAATTTTTCTTCCTGCCAGGTTGTTTAGCCGAACCCATGCATCTAGGGCAAATAATATTCTTCCACTGTGCAGCTGAAATCAGCTTTCCAGGCTGTACAATATTGTTGTTGCTGATGGGCCGCACCTAAGTGGCCAGGCAAAATAATATTTTTCTTCCTGCAAGGTTGTTCGGCCAAACCCATGCATCTAGGGCAAATGATATTCTTCCACTGTGCAGCTGAAACCAGCTTCCCAGGCTGTACAATATTGTTGTTGCTGAGTAGCCGCACCCAAGTGGCTAGGCAAAACAATATTTTTCTTTCTGCAAGGTTGTTTGGCCAAACTCATGAATCTAGGGCCAATAATATTCTTCCACTGTGCAGCTGAAACCAGCTTTCCAGGCTGTACAATATTGTTGTTGCTGATGGGCTGCACCCAAGTGGCCAGGCAAAATAATATTTTTCTTCCTGCAAGGTTGTTCAGCTGAACCCATATATCTAGGACCAATAATATTTCTCCACTGTGTGGCTGAAACCAGCTTTCCAGGCTGTAGAATATTATTTCCCTCAATCAGCCCAGCCCAGGTGGCTAGGCAGAGTAATATTATGGCTGCTGAGCCACCAATCATGTTTTGTGCTCACACTGCATGAAGGGCTTGATCCTGAACACTAGGCCAAATAATATTATAAAAATATTATTTCTGCCCTAGAGTCTAGGCTTTGGCCAAGATTCCGGCGGATTTCGGGGGCCCCTAGACTTTAGGGATTAATCATATGTAGGGGGCCTAGTACTTAGGCAATTGTGGACTGCACACACTGACTGCAGGCTGCCGTGCTGTACCTATGGGTCGGAGCGATGGCATTGGTGTGCGGGAGAGGGATGCCAACAATGCTGAGTTGCTGATTGTTGCGGGAGAGGCCTGTTAGCATCATGCTGGGAGCCGACCAGCGGCGAGCTGAAGTGCGCGGAAGCTGTGCATGGCGATGCGGGTGGCCTTCCAGAAGTGTGTGAGCGTTGTACATGTCGCGCTGCTGCAGAGTGATGTCGTGGAGAATGAAGGAATTCATGTCACGATGAGCGCCGCTGATGGGCGCATATGCTGAACAGAGGAAGCATGAACACACGGACCAGATAAGGGAGGGAAGGGAGGATCAAGAGCAGACGGGGGATGGGATTAGATGAGAGGGCTAGGAAGGAATGGTGCGATGCACAAGAAAAGGACGTGAGTTTACTTCGGTTCCTTTCACCTTATAATCGTTGTTCAATGGTTTGTGCTCCGAGATGAATCAACATGGGTCCCTGGCTGCAACTGGGCAGCAAATCCATGTGGGAGAACCTACAAATAGGTTATTCAGCGCTACGGCATTAGAACGAAACTCAAGAGGGAATTAGGCAAGGGGAGCGCATGCAGTACAGTGGGGATAGGGCGGCATCATAGCATAGAGCGGGCAGAGGCGGAGCGCAGGGCAGGGTTTGGAGAAGCGCGCGCACCTCGGGCAGGTTGAAGTGAGTGGTCAGGTAGTGGTGATGGGCATGGTGGGTAGTGACAATTGGGACGGCAGTGGGGCGATGCGCAGGGCAGCTGCGTGGCTGAGGATGGGTGCAGCGTGGATTGCACGGCGGCCATGGCACGACGGCGCAGAAAGTGAAGCAGATCTCGATCAGTGGCGATGCAGCCCCTATCATAGGTGTTTCACAACGCAAGACACAATTGGAGACGATTCTGGGAAAGAAGTGACTGAATTTCAGGCAATATTGGGTACAAAAATACATGTGTGGTCTTAAATGAAGGATAATCGGTAGAGGAAGTGAGCTACCAAAAAGATTCGGGGGTGGGGTTTGCGATGGTTTGGGAGTTATTGAAAGAACAAGGCAGAATTGACGGCTTTCCATTGTGCAGAGTTGAACGCAGTTTGGGGGTAATAATGAGGCGCTTGGGCTGTAACTTTAGGAGGAAGGGTGTTTCAATGTGGGGAATCACCCTATGGAGTTGGGTCTTGAAAAAGTGATGGGTAAGCGGTTGTTTTTGCACGACTACGGCAGCAGGTCCAGGCATGTTTTATCGGAGCAGCAAAATAGTGCTCCTTTGAGAAATTCAGAAAAGGCATTTGAGTAGGATATAGGGGCTGGAACCTAGGAAAATGCGACTTAAGGGGTAGGAGAGCACCTACCAAGAACTGTAATATTTGAATAATCTTCTTATATATGCTGCATAGGGTATCATGGTGGTTGGTTTCGAGGATGGAACTATAAATTCATTGTGCTGCCGATCTTTGTGAGATCTTGAAGGGTCTTGAGAGGATTGAAGCCAGGGCCAGGGAACAGTATGGAATTAACCAGAAGACAGTTATGACTTAGAAGAGAGATATTGCAGAAAGCATGAGTGGTTGGGTGAAAGCCATGACTAGGTGCGCCATTGGCGTTGATTTGGCTGCAAGCTGATGAAAATATGAGGGCATGCAAGTGAAAATTGGGCGCTATAAGACCCTAACCTAAAAGTCACAGGAATTATTTTCACAATGTCTTTCCTCTCATTAATTTCGTATGAATTACTCCAGTCGATCCAGTTCCACAGCTTCTGTATATACTCCTGTCTGCTGTAACATCACATGGCCTGCAGTGCATTGCCGTCTTCTCCACCCTGCACTTTGGCAATGGCACCCTTCTCAAAGAGCACCTGCATAATTTCGCCGTGCCCTCCAAAGAAAGCGGCCAGCAGTGCATTGCCATAGTGTCCACCCTGTGCATTGATGTCAGCGCCCCTCTTGAGCAGCACCTGCACAATCTCAGCATGCCCTCCATAGGAAGCGGCCTGCAATGCATTGCCATACTCTCCACCTTGCATGTTGATGTTAGCACCCCTCTCAAGCAGCACCTGCACAATCTCAGCATGTCCTCTGTAGGAAGCGGCCTGCAGTGCATTGCCATAGTGTCCACCCTGCACATTGATGTCAGCACCCCTTTCAAGCAGTGCCTGCACAATCTTGGTGTGCCCTCCATAGGAAGCAGCCTACAGTGCATTGCCATCCTCTCCACCCTGCACTTCAGCATCAGCACCTTGCTCAAGCAGCATCTGCACAATCTCAGTGTACCCTCCATAGGAAGCGGCCTGCAGTGCATTGCCAAATTTTCCGCCCTGCACATTGACATTAGCACCCCTTTCAAGCAGCACCTGCACAATCTCAGTGTGCCCACTATAGGAAGTGGCCTGCAGTGCATTGCCATAGTATCCACCCTGCATATTGATGTTGGCACCCCTCTCAAGCAGTACCTGCACAATCTCAGTGTCCCCATTACATGATGCAGCCTGCAGCACATTGCCAAAGCATCCACCCTGTGCATTGACATCAGCACCCCTCTCAAGCAATGCCCGCACAATCTTGGCATGCCCACCACTGGAAGAGGCTTGCAGGGCATTGCCATAGTGTCCACCCTGTGCATTGATATTGACACCCCTCTCAAGCAGCACCTGCACAATCTCAACTTACCCTCTGTCAGAAGCAGCCTGCAGTGTGTTGCCAAACAATCCACCCTGCACATTGATGTCAGCACCCTTCTCGAGCAGTGCCTGCACAATTTTAGTGTACCCTCCATAGGAAGCAGCCTGCAGTGCATTGCCAAAGGTTCCGCCCTGCACATTGACATTGGCACCTCTTTCAAGCAATGCATGCACAGCTGGCAAGACACCAAGTTCAGCACAGATCCACCTCAGGACCCACCGTGGAAATCACATGAGGGACCTCTTAGGTTCCTTTTTTGTGTACTATGAAAAGGTACCTAAGAGGTACCCCCACTGCAGTGGGTTACAGTCCCGTGCCATGCATGTGCCACTGCCTGTGCACTACCACCTCCCCACTGTGCTGGGGTTTCCATTGTGGTAGCCTCCATTTTACCATCAGGAAGCTGCAGTGCAGTGGCCTCCACATTACTGTAAAATAGGTCAGTAATATTTGTTGCAGATACATTACATGCATGTAGCCTCTGTTACTTATATGCTAAACACTAGTGGCCCTTTCATCCTATCCTGAAAGATGATCTACGGCTTTAAGCAGCAATAATGGGTCAGACAAAATCAAATCGGAACCTACCAGCACACTGCTATTTAGCTCCCATGGATACTTTGGCCCACATCCACCACTGAGAGGGCACTGGCTACCTAAAAGTCACTATTCTTCACTTGGTACTACAAACTGCATGCCTGCATTCAGTATTTCTATATGATGGATGGATCCATGTTCGGTAGCGAGCAGGCTTTTAGTCCTGTAGAAATATGTACCTTTAGCCAGATACCAACCTAGATGACCTGGAAAGAGTTTATACCATCAAATAAAAGAAGGAAGCACTTTTATTAACATTTAAAAAATGAAAGAGGAACCTACGACCACCCTCCTCCATTCAGCTCATCTTAGCAATTGGTCCAGAAATGGCAGGAGTCTCACTGGGTAAGCAAGATGAACATTGATATATATTTCTTACAATATCCAGGATCCCTGCACTTCACCAACACAGCTGGAAACAGCCATGTGGAGGCCACCATGCATGAATGAGGTGAAAGTTACCAATTGATTCAATATTCCACACAGCCAGGGAATATAATTAGCATTGAGTAATTGGCCACCCAATTTTATTAGAGTGGATTGGCCCTCACTTGGCCTGTCATTGCATCTGCCACAGCTCAGCGGAGGCCACCAGAAATGGGTTGTAAATCCAGTATATACATGCAGCTGACCATTCGGCCTTTCCAGTCTTGCATGCCCAGTTTCACTTCAACTCAGTCTAAGTCCTTTACCCAGCACATGCTCTCCCAGGCTCACAGAGAGAAGATATTTAATGCAATTAGATTACTGCTTGCATCTCTCTTCAGATCACATCTTGTCCAGGAGATTGTGTCTGGGTGTTGAGCCAAGGAGATGTAGCTACAAATGTAACAGGCTAAACAAAATCTCATTAGATAGGGTTGAAAGTCCACTTGGCCTGCCATTGTATCTGCCGCGGCTGAGTGGAGGCCACCAGTCAACTACAAGTGTTTTGCATGTACACTTAAAATTTGGCTCATTCAAGAAATTTGACTGGCCTGCATAATCAGATATCTCGGCCTGTAGTGCACGTGAACTCCTCTTTGCATCAGTCAAGTACTCCTTGACTGATGCATGTGCAAGTTGGATGATGGTAGTCCCATCCTTCATGTTTTGTGATTGTGAGACAAGACCTGCACATGCATCCAGCAACTGGAGTGGTGCCATCAACCTTTTTTTTGGATTGAATCACACAGGTGACTCATCGAAATCAACAGCCAGTGCATCATTAACCTCTTCCAAGGTCATTGGATGGATAGAGAAAAGTAGCCAGTTCAATGTTCAGTTGACCATGGCTAGCATCAGCTGGTCAGACTGGACTTTCTCCAAGATTCAGTTGTACATTACGTTCATTGTGTCAGGCATCCTTGACAATGAGAGTGCAGAGCTGACATCTGATTCTCGGCGGCAGTCACGTAACTGATGGAGCTGCAGCGCCACTAGATGAAACCTTGTGAAGGTGATGAGTGTAAAACATTACATTGGGTAATCTGGACTGACATGAGATCTGGACGGTTCACCAGACTCTCGTGAATCTCATTCTTCACATTAGAGCTCCAGGGACAAAAGACCTTGTCCGTATTAATGATGTGGTCAACGTAGGATCCAATGTCCTTGGCAACACCTGAATCATTGAGATGGATAGCAGTCTGAGGACTGAAGAGGTCACACCCATGAGTAACCTCCATGCAGCTAGTAAGAAACAAATGGACATTGTCGATATTTGCATCCCTAATCTTGGTGATTGCGTCCAGGATAACATCAATCTCAGATGACTCATCAAGTGCATTCAAAACAATGTATACTGGCATTGTGAATCCCTCAAGAATTTTTTGGAGAATTTCAAGAAGTTTCTGATTATTTGGGGAGTCAGCTCCGCTAGAATGAGACTTCCAAAAGCTTTGGAGGATTGTAGTAGCATGAGGGGCACATCCCAAAAGCCATGAGATTAAGGTGCAAAGGAGGTCCTCCAGCTTTTGCTTTCAATAGTCTGTTATGTCAAAGTTAGAAGTAGGCCAAGGTTTCTTCATTGTCATGGAGCATCTTGATGTTGGAGCTGTACGTAAAAAGAATGTTATTCATCTGAACAAGTTTTTGCTTGGATGGCCTGGTCTTTCCGCATCCCACTTATCAAAATCATCAATAAGTGATTATATTGGTATCGCAGGAAAGACATACATTGTAACATATACCATGAAGCCACAAAAATGAGTGTGTGCTGTATTTCCATTGCTGAAACTCTGGGGTTTCTTCGAGGAACCATTTACCGGTACCGACATGGTGTTGATCTTCAGCAGCTTTCTGGTTGTGTCCTATGTTGGCAGCATTTAGCCAATCCCTGAGTTTGACACGGGTACTATTGTTGACGAGGCTTTGCCTGAAAAATCTCTCAGTTGCGCATAATAAGAAAATTTGTGATACGTACATCTTATCAGCAAGTTCCTGACCTATCGCCTTTAGTGTGCTTTGTCCAACTTCGAGCGAAATGAGGTGCTTCAGCTATATGGTTCTTGTTATTAAATGTGAAGACAATACAAAGGCATACAAGCTATTCCTCAAAGGCTTCCCGGAATTTGCAGAGCTTGTATTCAATCCCATCAGCTGTGAAGCCTCCGTGCTTCGTTTGAGTCTTCTCGCGAGTCGAAGGCCAAACGGAGGACGCGCCAGCGTCCTCTACGTTAGTTGAGCCGTATTGCGACGGTAAGGCGAGTTCTCGTCGTAAGACGGAACTCGAGCCTGTAACCCTGTGCTGAGGGGTCTTGTAACCCGAGACCGGGCTGTTGTTACCTACAGAGGTGAGCAGCTCTGGATGCTCAGCCGGCGAGGTCGTTCTGAGGGTGTCGCACCGACACTCTAGCCTGTTGAGGCTAGCTTGTCATGGTTGTGCGTAAGAAGTAGAATAGATTAGTCAGCGCTCCGCGCTGCTAACTACGGTAAACAAAGCGACCGTACTCTACAATTATGTACTTATTATCATCCTATCACAGTGCCCCCCAGTGCGACCGCGGGGTTTACTCATCACCGTACAAATCCTCGTCTTGAATATGGTCCTCCGGGTCGTAGTTCTCGTTACTCGCGCTGGCTGATCTAGAGGGTCCGGGCTGGGATTGCGCATCCATGGTTAGCGCCACCTGTAACAGCCGTTCCTCCTCGAGCCCTTGCTCCGCGAGCGCTCGTGCTTCAGCCTCTAAAGCTTCCTTCCTCAGCCGTTTGCCCGTGCGGTCGTGCCGTCGGAAACGGTGTCGTTTGACCTCCCCCACGCGTTCCTGAAGAGGCACCTGAAAGCGCTGAAAGACGGAGACGTCAGGCATCTCCACGTCTTCTGCAGGAGGGGAGGAGAAACGCTCCAGGAGGCCGCGCGAAACAGGCACGGGCAACTGAGACGTAGCGTTCGGCGGAGCACGTCGACTCCCGAGTCGACGTAGAAGAGGAGGGGTCGTGGACCGCAGACTTGTGCGAGCGCGCGGCTGGAGAGGTCGAGCTGGCGACGGGGTACTAGAGCGAGAGGAGGGTGCACTGTCCGACTGTCGACCCCACTTATTCCTTTTCGCCTCTCGCACGGACCTCTCACTCGAGGAGCGTTTGCGACGCCGCGTTGGGCGTTCGTCCCACCGCCTAGGGGAGTCTCCAGGATGCTTAGACCGATCCGACTCCTCTCCGCGTGGCTTCTGCCGCGGGGACCACGAGCGCGAGCGCGAGCGAGACCGGGAGCTCGAGAACCGCCGCCCTCGAGTCGGAGAGCGCGACTTCCGATAACGGTTTGGTGACGGCTTTCTTCGCGATCCTAGCAGGGGCGACCTAACTTGTGACTTCGATACGTATGACGAAGTGGGAGAACGACGCGAACTGGACCGGACAGGAGAGCGGCGTGGCGAAGAAGGGGACCGTGATCGATGTGGGCGGCGAAGCGGGGAAGGAGAGCGTCGCCGCCGACGGCGCGGTGATCGTGGACGCTGGCGCGACGCAGGAGAAAGAACTTGCGTTTTAAGAAGAGGGCCCGAGGGTGGCCCTCGAGAGCGACTCCACGCTGTCCCGGACCTGAGAGCGGTAGGCGGTAAACGCGAAAGCGAAGGGATGCGACCCAGAGCCGAAGCTCCTGGAGGGGGAATGGGCGCGGGTGGACGGACGCTCGGTCTGGGGGTGGTGTACAACGAGCCAGACCACGTAAGAGCCCCTTTCATGACAGCACTCCGTCTGGTAGAGGATGGGGGCGGCGGAGGGCGAGGCCGGCGGGAGCGCGCTGGGGCGCTCTACCGCTGACGGAGCCGAGGTTAGCGCTGGGCGTGGTAGAGGGACCGAAGGTTCTTCCAGCCTCGAAGACTCTCCGCCAGGCGATTCACGAGCGAAGGGGCCCATAGGCCGATCGTCCTCGTCCTCTTCGCCCTTCCAGGCCCAGCCGCCGTCACTTGGATCGAAGGGTCCGTCATCCCATCGAGGTAGTTGTCGCGGGTCCGGAGGTTTGGCTATCCGCCCTTGGTAGTACTTCCCCGGGAATTGCTTCGGATACATCCACACGGAGCGAGCGCGCTTCAGGTATTTATCTCCGCTCTTGAAGTAGAAAGGGAGTTCAGGCACCGGCCTCCCGTATTCTTCATTTGTGGTGAGGCCAACTCCTCGGGAAAGAGTGGGGAGGCCTTCGAAGATGAGGCGACGTTTGTGGCGGCGATCGTACCACATAGTCTCGCCGTTGCCGAGGTTTCGCTCCCGGCTATGCTGGCCGAGCTCTCCCATGTATTCCTCCGCGCAGTCGTCATCCTTAGTGGCTTCTCGAAACGTCTTCCACCCGTCCTTCGAGGTGCCCATCACGGCGGGGGGTCGCAACCACGGTTTCCGGTCAGGGGCGATTACTAGGAGCTTGCTGGCAGCAAACTCACTGCCCTCGGGAATCGTTTTCTCGACGCGCTGTCCGGTGGCGATGGCGGTCTCGAGCGCGTCCGCCCCCTCGTGAAACTCCCCTCATCCTGGAGGACCCGGCACGGCGTTAATTATCGTCCTCCTCCTCGCTAGCTCCCGGTCGTCCCTCGACCCTCGGTCCCGCTCGATGTCGTGTGGCAGGATCTCACCCGGTGGGAGATTCAACTGCCAACGCAAGCTCGACCTCCTCCTTTCTTCCTCACTTCGCGTCACCGGAACATGGAGCACGGGATTCGCTTCAACGTTGGTGTAACGATACTCTCGACTAAGCGGTATGCGGTCGTAGCCGTAGGAGAGTGGGTCGAGCATGGGAGCAACGTCCGTCCGTTTGTAAAGCGAAGAGCAAACATCGACTGGGAGCGGATCATTGACGGGCAGAGCATGGATAACGAAGCACGGGACGGCGGCTCAAGTGAGGAACCAGAGACAGTCCCGTTCGTCAGAACCGTTGATCCAGACTCCAATGAACTGGTCATTGGCTTCCAAGACGGGGTCCGCCTTCGTGGGGGGCTTTGTCCTCCTTCAGTAACAGGGCGGCCATGATGACCCATGCTTGTTTCTTGCGCAGTCCCGCGTGGGTTTCCACGAGACGGTCTACGGCATCCTCGTACGCGGTGATCTCGCGGAGGAGCACGAAGGGCTCAGGCATGTCCGCAGGGAATCTGGGGCGGTGGCGGACTAGAGCCGGGCGGACTCTTTCAACGCGGGGAATCAAATCCCTGATCTCTCTCTCGAGTTCGCGATTCTGTAGCTGGAGGGAGTCGACGTGGGAGGGGCGAATACGTCCGTGAGGCAGCGAGCCGATGGGGTCCTCCCACAAGGAGTATACGGGAAGGTACTCGACGCTGGAGGAGGCTTGGCTCTCGCGCGTAATGAAGCCTAGCCAGGGACGTTGGGGACGGTAGGGCTGTGGCGTCCGTGTGTAGTCAGATGGCCCTCCATGTCCATTGTATCGTCTCTGCGCGCGCTCCGTCGCGTACACAACCCCCGTGGACGGGTAGACTCCTGGGTAGAACGGGTCCTGAAGAGAGTTCGGGCTCCAGATGAGATAAAGCCGTCCCCCTATGGAGACCGTCCTCGAATGATACGCATGGAACGCCGGGAGACGAAAGCCCAAAGCGTCGTCAATAACCGGGCGGTACGTCTCGGTATCCGTGTCCGCTGCGCAGTCTCCAGGTAGAGTAAACTCTCAAATCACGCTGAGGCGCGTTGACGTCGACCGAGTCGGTTGAATTGGCGGGATTGGTTAAGTCGGCGTCCATAGAAAGTGGATTAGGCTGAGTCTCACGGGGCAGACTCGACGCCGGCGAAATTATAAGTATTACGACGGAGTCTCGCGTTCGGACTCAACATCGGGTGTCTAGTCAATCGTCTACGCGGCGCTTCCCCGCTGGGTATGGAGTCTCGCGTTCGGACTCGACACAACCCGGCGGCGAAGGTGATGGAAGAACGCAAGAGATAAAAGATGGAAAATCAATAAGCGCAAACTTTCCCACGCGGTCCGGGTCCGGATCGCTCGAAGGAAAGTAATAGGCGCTATAGGCGCTTGAGGGCTAAGTATTCGCGACGCAATTCAGGTGCGTTGCGGAGGTCGTACTCCGAGACCCAAGAGTCTTCGGAAGGATCAAAGCCCCTCCAGCGCACGAGGTACATGCGACGATTTCCCTCTTTACGCCGGGTAAGCCTATGACCGAGGATGGCCTCTACTTCGTATTCCTCGGTAGCGTTGAGAATGTCCCTGGTCGGGGGCAAGGAAACCCTTTCCCCAAACTCCGGATCCGATTGTTTGTACTTGCGAAGATGAGCAATATTAAAAACCGGGTGCATAGGGTAATTATCTGGTAGACGGAGGCGGTAGACGAGAGGGTTAACTTTCTCAAGAACCTCGAACGGCCCAACGGTGCGCTGCACCAGCTTTCGTCCTGTTCCCTCTACGTCCACTAATTTTAGGGTATGAGGGTTAACCAGAGCGTAGTCGCCCGGCCTTAACTCCTCTACCGCTCGGCGGCCTTTATTATAAGCGCGCTTGGCGCTCTTGGGCAAGAACGAGGGAGTCCCGCGCCCTCTGGCGATACGATTCAATCGTGGTGAGATAGTCTTCCGCTTTCTGACTGGCAATGAACGGGCGATTAACCGGGTCGTGTCCTGGAACTAACACGCCAGTAGTTGTTCGAGGCTGATAACCCATAAGAAGGAAGTCCGGAGTGTAACCGGTAGAAGAATGCACAGATGAATTATACGCGTGCGCAGCCTCACCGAGCCATCGGGCCCAGGAGGTCCTGTCGCCTGCGACATACGCGCGGAGCATCTGCTCGATAGTTGCGTTGAGTACCTCGGTCTGGCCGTCGGTCTGAGGATGATGTGAAGAAGAGAGGGCCATAACTCCTCCGTAGTATTCAAACACGGAGCGCCAGAACACGGTCGCCCAACGCTTGTCGCGATCGGCTATAATGCGCTCTGGTAACCCATACACGTTAACGACGCGCTCTACGAATAAACGCGCGAAGCCTTCCTGAGTCAGCTCGTTATGCGTCGGTATTACTATCGCGTATTTCGTGAGGCTTGTCGACGATAACCAGTATCGCCGTGTACTTCGCTTTCCCGGACGGCGGCAGCCCAGTGATAAGATCTAAGGAAACTGTTGCGAACGGGCGGCTGGGAATGTGGGCCGGTCGCAGCCCGCCCATGGGCACCCGACGATCTTCCTTGATTTTCTGGCAAACATCGCAGGAGGGACCGAAATTGTCAACATCCCTGTCCATCCTGGGCCAGTAGAAGATTTCCCGCAGCCTGGCAAGGAAACGTTGGGGCCCAGCGTGGGCGCTCTCGAACGCTGAGTCATGCACCCATTTTAGGATAGTGGGCACCTGAGAACGGGGAACGCAAAGTCTAGGGTTCCAGTCTGCGTCGATGAAATACAACAAACCGTTCTTCCCTTTTTGGAAGCGAGAAGGGGTAAGAAGGGTCTCAGGATTAGGCACCGCGTCCACGAAATGCTTGCGGAAGTAAGCATCGGAGCGATACCCATCCGAGAGCTCCTTTAAGAACTTGGGGTTGGCCGCAAATAGGATGTGAGATCTGTGTTCCCAATTGTCCTCTAGCATATCCGGCGGCGGAGATACGCCCGATGGATACGTCCAGTGATCTCCGCTTGGAAAAGGGAGGTTATCCTCGGCAGGAGGTGCGTTAGGTGCCGACTCTACCGCCAGCTCCTCAACCTGGTCCAGTTTCCTTGCCTGACTGCGAGTAAGGATCGGGAAGGCGTCGTAGTTCTCGACGACATCCTCCCACCAGATAGCAGTGAACGCTGCCTTTCGAGCCGGAGCGGCCTCTTCACGATCCTCCACTTCCTGGGCTAAGTCCCGTTTGTCGTCGTCCTGGACGATTGAAGGGGTATCATCACGAAGCGGCGAACTATGCGGTGGAACTCGCGGCAGCCGGGACAAAGGGTCCACATTAGAATGTATCCGCCCCGGGCGGTGTACAACCTTGAGTCCCGGGTACGCAGCAAGCACTGCCCCCCACGCCGCAAGTCGACAATTCGCGTTTTCATAGACCCTCGCCCACTGGAGGGCGGCGTGATCGGTGACCAGAATAATTTGCTCGCCCTCGACGAAGGGCTGGAATTTCACGAGGCCTTCCTTCGCACCTAGCGCTTCCCTCTCCGTAGCGCTATAGTTTCGCTCCGCTGGTTTAAGAGTCCTGCTCCAGTACGCTATCACACGTTCCACGTGGACAACAGTGTCCTCGAAATTCGGAGCCCACTCGTCCTTGCCGGCGAGCTCAACGATTTCGTCAGACAGAGGTGTAAAAAGACGGGGTACAGGCAGCTGGGCTTTCCAAGCCCCCCAAAGCCTATCGTATACCGAAGTGCCTTTTAAGTCCTTAATCGCGATCGGTTGAACCTGCTGGAGGCTAGTTCCAATCGCGAAGTCGGATGCATCCGAGTAAAGACGATACGGACGGCCTTGGATCGGGTGCCCGAGGATGGGTGCGCTTGCTAAGGCCTCCTTGGCCTGCCTGAAAGCTATTTCGTGCTCAGCCCTCCACACGAACTTCACCCCTTTTTTGAGTAAAGAAAACAGGGGCGCCGCTATGTAGGCATAAAAGGGTATATATTGCGAAAAGTAGACGCACATCCCCAGGAATTTTTGAAGGTCAGAGACGTGCGTGGGTCGCTCCAGGTCAAGGATCGCCGCGACCTTTTCCTGATGGGTGGACAGGCCCAGCCTGGATACCTTCTGCCCCAGCAGAAGAATGGAGGAATATCCAACGAAGCATTTGGGAGGCGACAGCGTTATACCAGCCTTCGCTATCGCTCCCAGGACTTTGTCCAAATGCTCTAGGTGTTCACTCCAGCTTTTCGAAAACACCACAATATCGTCAATGTAAACGAGGGTAAACAGCCAGAGATAGGGGGCGAGCACACCCTGCATGACTCGCTGAAAAATGGAAGGGCCGTTACGCAAACCAAAAGGCATTCGTTTGAACTGCCAAAGCCCGCGGTGAGATCGGAATGCCGTTTTCTCCTTGTCCTTCTCGTCCATTTCCAATTGCGTGAACCCAGCTAACGCATCGAAAGACGATAAGACTTGCGCACCGCTCAGGGCTTGGAGGATTTCACCCTGGCGAGGTATGGGAAATTCGTCAGGGATAGTTCGCTCATTGAGCTTGCGATAGTCGATGCATAGACGAGGTTTACCATTTCGGTAGACTACTACGCACGGGAAACCCCACGGGCTGACCGATGGTTCAATGACCTCCGCTTCAAACCAAGCGTCCATCTGCTTGTCGATGACTTCACGCTTAGCCGGTGACGAACCGTACATAGGCATTGAAATAGGATGAGTATCTGGCTTCAAAGGAATAGGGACCTTGGTGTCGACGTGGCCAAGACGTCCTCCTACGCCGAACGCAGCTGCGTTTCGACGGAGAACCTCCTCCAGTGGGCCTCTGTGCTCGACTGGTATATCCGGCCCCCAGTTGACAAGCGAGGAGACATCAACATCGGGGAGAGGATCGTCTGGGACCGCGGTGGTCTTCGGGCCCCAGGCCTCATCTCCAGCGAGTTTGTCATCATCTCGCCCGTCGCTCCCAACCGTTGCATTGGCTAGATCTTGTTCGCGGAGCGTGCCAACGGTCGTTCGGATTGCCTCTGCGGCAGCAGCCATTTTGGATCGCGTTTCTTCATCTTTAGGTTTGTCGGCGAAGGAATCGAGGTCAAGGAGATGGCCCACCACCTCGCCCTTCCGGATGTACCAAGGGCGAGTGCTCGGGTTGGCGATCGGGATCATTGGCACTTCCGTGTTGATCCACGTAGTTGGGGCCGCCAAAACGCTCTGATCGTCGGTGGAAATAATCACCTTTTCCACTAACCAGTCCTTACGCCCTGCAAAAGGCCCAGTGACCCGCACATTATGAACCGACCCCGCGTTCACTAGGACATCCTCCGCCGCTAAGACTTCTGGGAGACGCTTCCCGCCTAACCTCGCAGCTCTCGTACGCTCCCGGCGGGCAGCGGAGCGGCGCAGAAAAGGTCGGGTCTTGACTGCCATGACTTTTCGAAGATCGAAGCCCAGATTGACCGACTGAGCGGACGAGCCTGGGATAATTCTCCCCGAACGCCCAACCCGCACCTCGCAATTCCCACTCGAGTACCGTGTGACTCCCAGTTCGTAGGATACTTGGAAATCCTCCCCAAGTAGCAAAGGTACACGCATATTCCTGACGACATACGCTTCCACTTCGAAGCTGATCAACACCCCGTCGGTCGACATCGCATAAATAGTAAAACGCATGTAGCCCAGCACCTTGGCCTCGCCCGTGAGGGCGTAGAGCGTCATACGCAAGCCTTCGCGGGGGCTTAGGCAAGCCGGGAATAGAATTGAAATATTCCTCGGACATTAAGGTGACATCAGCTCCCGAGTCCAAGCGACCTTTGATAGGGAGCGCGTCGGGAGAACCTACGGAAATTTTGATGTGGAGCGCGCGTACGCCAAGGGAGCTATACCCAGCGGGAAGCGACCTAACTTTAAGGGCCTTTTCCACTAAGCGATCTTCGGGGATGATGGGAGCATCGGCAGGGAGCCTCTTGTCAGGAGACACGTCTCCTTCCGGCAGCTCAACCTTCAGGTCAGTAGGAGGAATCAAGGAGTGCTTATTCTTGAATCTCGCAACTTTGCGAGGCAGCACAACTTCTCGTTCCTCGACTGCTTTCCCTTTATCCAGAGACTTAAGTTGTTTTCTGCCTTCTGATAACAGTCGTCTCCTGGTGTTGCGATTTTCGGTCACATTGCGAGGTGGCAGGTGCGCCGCCAGTGCTCCGGTCGTGCGAGCGTCTACTACGAAAATCCCTTTGTAGTGGGACGAGTCTGACATCTCAGAAGGCTCACTCAAATAAACAGAAACAGTCTCGTTGGATTGGGGGGGAAGGAGCTCCGCGATCATAGCTACATAGTCATTGTAATCCGCCTCTTCCATTTCAAAGGGCACCTCCGCTTGCAACATGTTCGCATCCCTCATGCTCAGCCACCGCCCATAATGCGGGCAGTCCCAAGCGAAGTGTTTGGGGCTGGAGCAAATGTAACAAACACCGTTGGTCGGGGGGCGATCGCTGTGCACGTCGTCGCGCCTCACGAAGTCATACCCTCGCACCGTCTTGCCCTCGGGCCAGGGAAGTCGGGAGGTAGACGCCTTCGGATTCGTGGTAGAAGTTTTACCCTTCGTGGATGGGCCTGAGCCAGGGCGGAAGCGAGAGCGAGAGTTGGAGGCTGCGTAGACAGATCGGTCATCCTCCTCCCCCGTTGCGGTTTCTAGAGTCCCCGGCATCCGATAACACTTCGTCCTCCTCCGCGTCGACGACGTTGGCGTTACGATTAGAACGGCGCGGATAATAATTATTAAGGCTGCCAAGCTTCTGGGCGGTCGTCCAATTACCCATGAGGGTGTTATTGTAACGGCGGACCGCGGCCATAAGAGAAAAGACGTTGGGATAGTGTTCAGAATTGATAATTCCAGCCCAGACGTCAGGCGCAGTCTGAAGGATGCGGTCGACTACGTTCGGGCCGTCTTCTTCCTCGGGATAGAGGAAAGCGCTATAAAGGGCGCGTCTCTGAAGGAAGTCCAGAGGGAATTCTCCTTCGTGGCCTCGTTGGCGGAATCTCATTTCCTCCCATTCACACCGATGCTCCTGCATCCAATTCGCATTGAGGAAATGAGCTTGTATGCCCTGGAGCAGCAGCGTCCAACTCTGGCTGAGATAGTTGCGAACAGTGGTAGTAAGATTACGCCACCAAGCTTCAGCCCGTCCCGTGAAGCGAAGGGGCGCGACCGCTCCAAGGTCCACCACCATCTGCGGGGAGAGGCGAATGAGTTCGGCGACCTTGCAAATATACGCGATGGCCGTTTTGCCGCGCCCATCCCATTCCGGCACCATGGACAGGTTCAATTTACGGTTAATCTGCCAGTCATAGTTGCCATTAGGGTACTGACCACCGAAGGGAGGTCCTCCGCCACCGCCAGGCGGGCCTCCACCTCCGAATCCTCCAGGACCACCATTGCCCCCAGGGTAGCCGAAGGGAGGTCCGTTACCGCCTCCACCCGGCGATCCACCACCTCCGTTTCCCCCGGGGAGGCGGGGGGTTCCCATGCCCTCCGTTATTTCCTCCGGGCAAGCCAGGAGGAGGCGCACTACCGTCAGCGGCGCCTCCACTCCCGTCCGGGTGACCGGCGCCCGTTGGATTTGGCGGACCGTTAGGCGGTCCAGTAGTAGCGGGTGCAGTTAGCGAAGTTGGAACAGTTTGCACCGCGTTCGCCGTAGGGAGGAAGATGTCGAAAGTTATAAGAGGTCCAATGGTTGGTGACCGTGGGTATGGCGCGCGCTGCCACGCTAGCGTTTGTGTTACTGACAACGGCAGCGGGGATAGCCGACTTCACCGTCGCGGCAGCAGTGTCATTCGCGGCAGTGGCGGCGGCTAGCGAGGCGGCTGCATCCCGCGCTGCTTGAACCTCGGTCAAGGTCGCTCCTTCTGGGATCGGAGCGGGGCGCGCCGAGAGCGGCAAAGTCTGAATACTGCCAGCAGCAGCGGCGGCGGCGGCGGTCCAATTCGCGGGAATACGGCCCATGCCCGGCAAGGCGCTGACTGCGCCCTGTCCTACCGAAGAGAGGGAGGCAGGGACTTCCGCGAAGCGGAGAATTTGACGTGGAGGTTCCACGGAGGGGATGATTCCGGAGTCCTCGCCTGCAGCGGTCTCCAATGGAATCGTCGCCCCGAGAGTGGGCGAGGCCGGCAGCTCCGGAGAGGGTGGAAGGACCTTGGTCGTAGCGGCGAGAAGCTGTCTATCAACCTTGTAGAATTGCGTGCGAGGCTCGGCCATGGCTTGAGTGACCAGCGTATGCCGGGCGTGGACGTCTTGAAAACAAGACCCATAGTCCGGGCGCGCTAACAATTTACCCAGCTGCATTAGGCCATCATCTTTGACAAACTCGAAACGAACCGAGCTGCGGGATGAGTCGATAGAGCTAAAGTTGTCTTCGCCCTCAACCCCGTAGACGCGACGAATGGCATTGAATTGCCGTTTGATGTGCTTGACAGATTGAACGAGCCGGTGCTGCAAGCTGGAAAAGGCTGCGTAGATGGTGGAGCGGCTCAGGCTTTCCTCCATCACGCGTAGCAGCTTCCACCCTGGAGCCACTTGAAATTCGTGGGCGCGACGGGGGTCCGTGAATTGATAGAGGCTGATCAGGATCTGATGGGCAGCTAAGGCGAGTTGCGCGAGCCGCTCGAGTAGGTGAACGTTGAGAGAGTAGACTCGCCCTCCCTAGAGAGTGTTGTAGCCGTGGACAGACTGGGATGAGAGTTGCACAGCAGCTAGCTGGTTCACGCCGTGCTTGAGAGTGTCCCACTCGAAGTTGCGATGGAGGCTACTCCAACGCAGAACGGCATCACGCAGGGCCATCGTCTCCTCCGCCGTTTTACCCGGCATTACCCCGTCTTCCGCCCCAAATGGCAACAAAGGATCGTCGTCGGTGTGAGGATCATAGGTAGGGTGATAGCGGAGGAGGGACGACGCGATGTCCTCGTCGTAAACTTCAACGTCCCGCGCAAGCGAAACGAAAATGCGCTTATGCCCTCTCATAGCGAGTAGGCCAGCCAAAATGCTCTCGTAATCCTCAACCTCGCCGATACTCGACTCGTTCCTAACGGACGGAGGAGCTCGCGCGAGGGAGGTAAGAGACGGTACGGTGGAGGCAGTGGTCGCGACTGAACGGTGGTGGCCACGTTCGCTGACCCCAGAGACGGAAGGGTCGCCTTCGTTCCCAGGAGGGGAACCTCGAGCCCGCGCGTTCGCTGCGCGGACCAGGGTATCAACATACATGGTACGGTGAGCCGCCTCAGCGTTGAGAGAGCTGCGTCCGTCCTCCTCGACGTCTTGAGATTGAGTAGCTTCAGAGACGGAGGAGTTGGAGACAGTTCGGAGGGGCGGCAAGCTCGAGGTTACACTGCTCGGGCCTTGAGGAATGGGCTGCTCCGTTTGAGTCTCCCCTGCAACACGCGAGGTGCTCGGGGACTCATCATGGGGCGTGGTCGGCACAGCTAAAGACGAAGGAGGAGGAAACGCCCCCGTCACGTTGAGCGTCTTGCTCGCGCGACGCGTAACGAGGGGAGGTTCAAGGGGAACCTTTGGTTGTCGGGGAGCTGCGGCTCCACCGACGCCGGACCTTTTCTTGTTGGGGTTTTGGGCAATGGTTGGATTAGTGAGCACCATGAGGAAGCGATTGAGGCAGGAAACGAGCCTCTCGTCCTCTTTTATACCGTAAAGAAAAAAGAAGGTTAGTAACGCGGCTGAGGGTGCGCGCCACCTTCATCACTGGTCAGCGTGGACGGCTGATGAGCATGGCGCTATCGATGAGATTCCGACGTATTCGGAGGCGGTCGGTCGTCGAGGAAAAGATCGGGACTTCGACGGCGCGGGGAATATGCAGTATGTAAATGACCGCAAGAACGCCCGCTACCCGAATACACTCACAGCTTACAGAACTGAGGAAGCATTTACTGCTCGACCATTTCGCGAATTGTTGGGTCGTGATGAGCCCACATTGCGATGAATGAAATAGGGAATTTGCGACGCATGACGAGCGGAAGCAAATTGGTAAAATGTTTCAGCCAAGCCTCCAGCCTCTACCTGAGTAAGCCTGAGCTCGAGATGCTCGGGGGCGAATTAGGGAGGTCCTGAGGCACGAGGAAACTGGTCGAGTAGTACGGGGTTGGTCTTCGCACTTGCTTGGTGAAGACCCCCTGTGCGTCCACCACTGTGAAGCCTCCGTGCTTCGTTTGAGTCTTCTCGCGAGTCGAAGGCCAAACGGAGGACGCGCCAGCGTCCTCTACGTTAGTTGAGCCGTATTGCGACGGTAAGGCGAGTTCTCGTCGTAAGACGGAACTCGAGCCTGTAACCCTGTGCTGAGGGGTCTTGTAACCCGAGGCCGGGCTGTTGTTACCTACAGAGGTGAGCAGCTCTGGATGCTCAGCCGGCGAGGTCGTTCTGAGGGTGTCGCACCGACACTCTAGCCTGTTGAGGCTAGCTTGTCATGGTTGTGCGTAAGAAGTAGAATAGATTAGTCAGCGCTCCGCGCTGCTAACTACGGTAAACAAAGCGATCGTACTCTACAATTATGTACTTATTATCATCCTATCACATCAGCCATTGACTTGAAATCACCCCAGTTCCAAACATGCTTCAAGCACGAGCTGGACAACCACTTCTGGAGTATCACATTTGCGTCCTTTGGCGGACTGACAATTGTGAGCCCTAAGCTCATGCATCGGCAGAGATGGAGGCTCACATTTCATATGCCTTCAAGTCATCCACCAATGCTTTCAGTGCATGGAAGCCCTTGTTCTCTAGTAGGTCAAGCAAAGCCTGCATGACATCCCTGGACAGATCCAAGATCGTGTGGACAAGCGCATTGGCACGCTTTTGTTGTTGTCAACCTCCTTACCAAGCCGCCATTGTCAGAACAATCCTGTGAGCAAGAGTAGATGTGATACAGACCTTCTTTACTTCAATTAGTTTCTTGATGACGCCTGTGACCACGTTGACAAAGGGAACGTTCTCTGTGAAGTCACTGAGAAGCATCAGGATCTCTGTGGAGACACTTAGTGCGGTCTCTGCTGCGTGTAAAACACGTTTGGCTTTGTGGCCCAGTAGTAGGGGAGGAGTCGTCAGGGGAACCAAGATTGAGCGCCGCCATCATAGTCAAAGGCAGAGCAGGAAACGTGGGGTCTGTGTTTCGCTGACGTGGCTGACAGGCTGACAGTGACCCATGGCATAGTGACATGTTGCAAAATACACACACCCAAACCCATCACGACATCTCCCCTCATCTCATCAGTGAGCATATATCATCCCCATTCATTGCCGTAACACCCAACACAGGACACAACCCAGAATCAAACGAGGTACCCTCACACCAACCCCATTTCTATGGGTAGTCCGCACCAGCGCTAGCAGGTCTTGTTTCCCTTTCCATGCAGCTTGAATTCAGTCCCTTGAGCTTCCAGTTTATTTGCGCAACAAGAATCATGCAATGACCAATACCTGACCGGTCCTACCGCTTGAACAGGGTTGCCTGTTACACCTTTTGCAATAATAGAGCCGTTGCGGTAGCCACCAGGAGCTACCTGGTGGCTGATCAGGCATGCGGTAGTTGGTGGCTGTGGCTGATCCAGTGGCTATCATGCTCTTACCATATGTAACTTCTTACATCCATCCACCTGTAAGTCTGGCACTTACTTACATTGATTGATGAAACCCAGTCCAATTATTACTAACCATCTTTGATGGATGATCCCAGTATTTAAACCTTTCCCATCAGTTGTACTTGTTTATCTTGTCTTTCACTTACACTATGACAATCTAGATCCCTGTTCCTGTCTTTCTGTCTGAATCAGTGAGAACGCATTGCCGGCATCCTTTCACCACCACGGAAAGAGCTATTCTAGAGTGCTGAATGTACTTTACAGCACTCCTCAAACTCATTGTGGAGGAATGCAGTATTGACTGGCTCTATCAAAGCAGTGCTATCTTGTTTCACTGTTCTTGCATGCATTGAAACTGGCATAGTGCAGAAACATGGTAAGAAAACAAAGGGGTGGAATTATCTGATGTCATACATTAGCCACCACATTAGCCACAGCCACCGGCTACCGCATGCCCGATCAGCCACCAGGTGGCTCCTGGTGGCTACCGCAACAGCTCTAATATATTTGGAAAGTGCGTCCTAACGCTACTGGGTCTCGTCACTTTTTTTTGCGCAGCTCTATTTCATTCTACTCAGTTGATTTTGGATAAAAAAGGAAGTGGAAGCGTCCAGAATAATCAGGACCTGACCCCGGATTGAACGGGGATCCTCATGCGGAAAAGGTCAGAGGCACATTTGTGGAGGATGTTATCAGATCTTCTCTTCATTGCTCAACTTTTCTCATTCAGTTTATGCGATTTCTTCTGCAATACAATAAAAAGGCTACAGTCAACTATCTCACAATGCATATGGTTCATTCCCCTGCCAAAATCATCAAAATGCTATGCCTTTCCAGGTATATGCATTATGAGGTGGGGTCTACAGTGAGAATTGGGGGTTTGTTCCCACCAGAATCTTATGCATTGTGAGACTTTTTTGGGCCATATGCATTGTCATAACATGCATTTTGAGATAGTCAACTGCACAAGGTTTGCTCGGAAAATATAACCCCGAATCGAGAGGGGATTCTTTGGCGTATACTTCGTGACGAATAAGAATGATTCTTGAGGATGCACACCGGCGATAGGACCGATTATCTTTCTCTTCGCTCTACCCGTTGATTCTGTAGATTAATCCAGAGTCAAATTGAATCTCATCGTTTGGTACGACATCGCTGGTCACCATGAACCAGCAATTGCAAGTTGCACAACGGGAAATTTCGCTCCCTAGTGAGCGGGCTCATCTACGGTTATTTCACTGGGTGAGTTCAGGAAATCCGGTGCGGTGTACGGTGCACAGCGAACTTTCGATTCCCTTGTTTTTCCCTCTCTTTCGTCCGAATTGAACGTCAACTACGCAGGCTTTAAATCCGCGCCGAGCTTAAGACAGGCGCCACACTATTAGTGTTGCTCGAACGTAGTCAGTTCACAGCCCAGAGCCCACGATTTCATCCCTTCGGTGTCATGGAAACGCTGCTGATTCAGAAAAACGGAAAAGTTCACGGCGCAATCTTTTCTCATTCCAGCTCTGAGGGAGCAAACTGCCCCATCCCGAGAAAATATTTCTTCCGCGGGGTTCAACAAACTTATTAATCTTTTTCTCCCAAACTGTGTACGAAACACGCCTATTTTGAGGAGTCTATACCACCCTCGTCACTTCGTCACTTCGGCTACTTTTGCGAAAGTTAGTCACCCCATGTAAATTAAGCATATTTCACGTATTCTTCGTCACTTGAGACCGCCAGCAGTGAATTTTCATCAGTTCAAATTCCCCGCTGCAAAAGTTCGTCAGTTCAACATTTTTGTCCACACGGAGTACGTGGCCGCTGCCGTCACCAGCCATCTTTGTCCTCCGACCACCATGTTCCCTCCATCAACCACAACATTCCCTCGACTTACCGCTACACTGCGTCCCCAACATTAATCTATTCCAACAACATCTGGATTGAAAATCAGGTTCCAACTCGGAACAACCTGAAGGTTTGTTCCACAAATAATCTGCTCAGTTGCTGCTGAATATGCGTTCCTCAGAGCCCACGGACCCATCTGTGACTGCTGGCTTTGTGGAGCACGACAAATCAGGTATAAAGATTGCTTTCCAGTCTGGCTCCGTGCTCACAAGTCCAGCATCCGTCGCTGCCGCCGGGCCTTTAATGGTCTCCGAGTCCCAGACAGAAAAGCCAGCTCATCCGCCCCGGAAACGACTCAAGCTTGGCCTCCTCAAAGGCAGGGCGTCCAATGTGATGGAGCGGCAATGAGTGCGGCCGACTATGCTCAAAATTACTGGGATGAATTCGCTGACTTGGACGAATAGATTACAGTTGAAATTCTTGATGTTTTTAGACTTACTGCATGCCTAGCTATTTTATTCATTCACATATACTCTTGTAGATTCTCTGTAACTAGCCTATCTGTTACCACCTACTCGCAATGATACCACCTTGACAGAATACTGCACCAAATACAAAAATGAGCATGGAGCGGTGTTATTCCGTTGCCACTTTAGTTTTTGCGTCCGTTCGGGTACGGTCACGGTGTGACAGAAATGTTGAACTGACGGAGATTTGCAGCGAGGAATTGAACAACGAAGACTCACAGTCGGGATGTCCAAGTGACGAAAATTCGCGGCTAGGGATCTCAAGTAACGAAGAATACCTCAGATGCGCCAAATTTACATGGGGTGACTAACTTTCTCAAAATTAGCCGAAGTGACGAAGTGACGAAGGTGGCGCGGACTCTATTTTGAGTCCTCATCACAGTCAAGTTGTAATTGCACTCGAGGGTTTGACTTCCCACTTCCGAATGGCCGTCTGAAAAAGAGAAATCAGTTTCCTTCGCACCCAGATGCAAATGTGCTCAGTTGGGCTGTTTATTCTCTTTATTTTATCCCCGTTTGCGTCTGCCTGCTACCATACCCAGCCGACAGGAAATGAATGAACAGATCAGCTCTCCACAACAATCAAGTCCATCCACCTTCTGGTTGAGTTCTACCTAGTGCTGTTGGCAGAATTATTTTTGATCAATTGAGCCAGGCAGAATGGCAGAATGGCAGGGCAGAATGTCGGCAAAATTTGGCAGAATTGCAACATCAATTTTTGCACTTTCACCTATTTTCACCTATTTTCTATGTTTCTGAGGGTCTCTCACCTTGAATTAGTACAGATCAATCATCTACAACAATGATTTAACAGGAAGAAGTTATCCAGACCACGACAGTTAAATCATTTCAAGATTCAACTTACTGGAATCATTGACTCGCCACTTCTGCACCCCCTGAAAGCACTATTTTGTAGGACTACAGGCTGGAAAGGGCTTCAAATGTCACAATTACGGTTAAAAACCTATAAAGCAAGCAAAAAGAGTTGAAAAAAAATGGCATTTTACCTATACTTCCCATGATTTCTGCCAAATTCTGCCGGAGCAAGCTCAATTGAGCCATTCTGCCTGCCATTTTGCCAGGCTAAATGGCAAAATGGCAGGATTCTGCCAACAACACTAGTTCTACCTGTCAACCCAATCTGCTCGCTCAGTTCACACTTAGATCTACACCCATTTTAACTAGACGCCATGTACAGAACACAGTCAGTCGTTGTGCCTTTGAGCGTCCTCAACAATGATCTCTGCCCGTCTGGGGTTTGACTCCCCGCGTCTGAATACCGAAACCTTTTCTTTCACGGTGGTCTGTTCCCCTCTCGGTCTTTGGTGCCGTCGTCTCATGCAACACACACTTGGAGGATCGTCCGTCAGGCCACGGAGTTTTCAAGCCGCCAAATGACTTAAGACGGATGGACAAGTTAGCTGCAGGCGGATGATCACTGCAGGGCTGTATAGGGAAACCAAGCAACGCAGCCAAGTACATGTCAAAAGTCAGCGCTTTACTCGCGCGCGCAATCACCAGTCCTCGTGAACCAAGACGATAGTGCAAGGGGGAACCGGCATTCGAAAAACGGATATAGGGTCGATAAATTTTTTTCGCGGTTGAGCAGACCCCCCCTCCCCCCCTCTCCTTCTATATAGGGAAGGTGATTCCCACCCCTAGCACCGGGCCGTCCCTTCCGAGTTGAGCCGCCGCCCCCATTTGGTTTCTTGACTTGCAATTTTGGCTTTTCTCAACACATACCAGTGTAGAACAGGTTCATTTCCACTATTCTATGTGTTTTGATAATTACCAGATCAATCTAAATGGCTCCTACCTGAATTGGCCTGTACTTCACCTCGACTGCCCCATTCCAGGATCTGGAAACTAGTAGCCAAATATGTTACACACCTATTTATTGTTCTTCCCTCAATTCGGCATTGCTGGTGAGCCCGACACAAAGCTGAGGAGAAATTCTGGAAAGCTGTGCTCTGTGCGCGTGAGCTGATGCCCAAAACGGGGTGCACGTGAATGCCCTATTGGGGTTGACAGATGGCCAGAGGACACTGTGATCTGCTCTCCAACCCATTTTACATTGACGAAACACAATCTTGAAGCTTCTCAAAGCTCTTTTATAACTGACCCTACAAATTTTTTTCAGCCGACCTCGGACCCCCCCTCCCCCCCACCCCATGTACAAAATTTTAACGCGGGTTCCCCCTTGCGATAGTGCGTGTGTCGGGCGTAGGCTCGTGACCAGCCTGCCTACAAGTGGCAAAAATTGTGGCGAGGACTTTGCCGTAGCAACGTGCTCCCACATTTGTTGCTCATCGTAGGCAGACTGGTCACGAGTCTATGTCGGACGCAGGAAACTCTTCGAGCACCATCCGGGTGAACTCTCGGCGGTGATATCCCACGACTTCAGTGAACGGTGTGTTCCCCACCTCCACCCCATTCTTCATTATCGTCTTCTCGAATCCCCACGACTGATCCCACGCAGACGTGAATTATATTTCTCCGAGCGCGGTGTACGCAGGGTGGTCCAAGGCCTGAATGAGATCCTCCAATGTCGCCGGATCGCAGTTGTCGAATGAAAGTACTGAGGTTGCCCAATTGATTCCGACGCCGATGATGAGCTGTTGGAGACGAGGGACTAAATTCGGGGCCCAGTTCTCCCTCATCAACTACGTAGAACCCGACCGGACCATCTATTTGAAGACTCTGCAGAGCTGTATTTATGACATCCACGTTTACTGTGAAATTCATAAGTGTGGCATTGCGGACAAGAAAAATGTGGGACAAACGCGATACATCGTAGGACTTGATGTGTAGTGCAAGAGAGGTTAAATTCGCACCAAGGCTACGGAGAAGCTTTGAGAATCCCGTCGCAGTCACCACGTCCATCCCCTTGCACTCGAGGATGAATATCAAGCGGCGAGTCGTTGGCGATTCCGAGCGTGAGCTAAGCCATTCTCGAAAGCACTCCTGCTCGAGACATGTACTGTCGATTTTTAATTCGTGCAAGTCGGGGAATAGAGCAGGAAGGAGGGAAGCGGAAGCCTAATCCAACCTCAACTGCGTCTTACCGGTGCGCAACGTTTATTTCTCCAAATTGACGGACTTTACGTGCTCGAGATCTTGAACAGCCGCCTTTATGCGCTGATGCACCGTACATAGCTCGACTGCGGCCTCGTTAATTCTGCTTTCGACACTGGCAGCGGCATCACTGGATGGAAGCTTATCAACCAAGAAACTGCCAGTGTGCGCATTGATTCATGACACACGAGAGTGTTTGTCCCTGGGTTGTGAGTTGAGCAGCGAAACGGCCGACGTCAGCTTCAATGCGCTCATTCCCTATACGTGATTCTTCACTGGATCGATCTTCATTTACTTAGTACTAGGGCGACACTAGAGTAAAGCGCAAGAACACATCGGGTGAGCAAACCATTGAGAGCGTCTCGGCGAATACAGAGCTGTTTCACTTTCCGAATAGCTTCCAGTTCTTTAAATCGTTTACAGGGGCTGCCAGAAAGCTGTCTTTCGTAAGAACACTGACAATACGCTAGGCCCACCATGTCCGATCATCATGATGCGCCATCGGAGGCGTTGGGCGGTCGTCGGCGGCGACGTTCTCCATGCAAGAACGACCTGAGCCTCATCTGGAGTATTTACACAAAGTTTAGCCGTTTAATGAGCTCAAGTTCTTGGTTTCGCTAAGTATGAGTGCTATACAAAATTCTGTAAAATGCTTCTTTCCAGCAGCATACACTTGACACCCCAGGACAAGATAAGCACGGACCACATTGGACACCACATCCCAACCCAAACATGATTTGAGCAATTTGTTTGGTTGCTTTTGGTTCCGACCGCCCCGCAATTCTGTGACATGTTTTAATGAGAATCTCGTAGTCTCAAAAAGAACGTGAGCCCGGAAGTATACCAAATCTACATAATTTCAGACATTCCATATACTTCGTATACTTTCGGGTACTGCCGGGATACCATGAATATACGTTGATTTCGCTTACCTGATACGCAATTTTATGGTGCGCTATACTCTGTGCGCTTTGCATGAAAGCCCAGTACATTGCGGCATCCATGGTATTTGATCCGGGATTAATACGGCATCTCGCCACACAAGCAGTCACTACCGTCACCTCTCACTTGTACTTTTGATCCCGTGTTTCTATGTCTGAAGCATCTAGGAGGGAGAGATTGTCAGGCTATGATCTCGATCCAGTTGTTCAGGAGGGCCGGAAAGACCATAATGTGCGTGAACACTAATGTGATCCCAAAAATTTATTTCATGACTTTTTAACGGCCAATTCAGTGCTTGACTGTGTGGTTCAGTCTTCTCTGCGTACTGCTGAATTCATTGCCATTGAGTTGCCGTTGATGCGGATCAAGGCTCAATTAGATCATTCAAGTCGGGTCTACGAAGTATACACCGTCTATCAAAGTCTACAAAGTATATGAAGGCTACGGTTCTTCCTCTGAGTATACATAATATACCCAAGTATACCAAAGTCTACCAAATCTATTCCGGATTCACGTATGTTCTCAACCCATTTGGCGACAAGAAAAAAGAAGAGAAATCACGTTAAAAACTAGACAACTTTGGAAGCTATATAGTACCCAGGGAACTGAACTGAGACTCACAGACAGCTTTTGTCGCCGGCAGACGTTATCAAGAATCCCGTACCTCCCGACGGGCGATGATGCATGGTAATACTAGCACTACTGACTCCCCCGCATCTTCTACGGTAACATTTCGTGCCCGAACTTTATTGCGGTGGGCCCTGCTCATCAGCGGCCTGGGGGTCGTGTTGGAATTGAGCCACTACGAAAGTCAAATCATTTTGAGCGCCATTCAATTACGGATTGGTGGCAATTGCTGGAGAACATTGTACTGCGAAATGCCCCGGGCGACTTTGTTTCTTACCATAAGCGGTATGTCTTGCGTTATTTCTTCACTGTGGCTCTGATCCAGATTGTTGGCGCTTTGGTGCGCGCTTTGACGGGTGAGCCATTCCATTGTTTCCGAGGTATATAACCAGGCCAAAGACGCTGCAATCTCCATCTCCACTCCTTCCTTGGCCGGCCCATCGACGCAACACTCATTCTCTCTAAATTCTCTCCATACTCCCTAGAACTTTACTTTCTCTAATGTCCCAAGAGTACCGTAGAGAGCAAGCCGTGCGTGAAAGTGCCCGCGCGTTTCTGAATTATTCCTCAGCTTTTATCACCTCAGAGCGCTCGTCGCACCCTCGCGAGGCGGAATGCGGTCGACTACGGTCAGCCTCCGAGTGCTGCCAATCACCACAGGCGGGATGTAATCCACGGTGCCTCTCAGCAACACCATGCAGCGCACCACAATCCAGTCAACTCTCACCTGCCTCTCACATATGCTCCAACCCACGGTGCTTCTCAGCAACACCATGCAGCGCACCACAATCCAGTCAACTTTCACCTGCATCTCACATATGCTCCAACCGTACGCTCTATTGCCTTGTTTTTCCTTCTCTCGATCTTACCTCGCCCAGATGAACATGCCACCAATTTTCATGACTCCTGCCATGCAGCGCCAACTGCCTTGCTTGCCTGTACGTCAGAGAGTGCCATCGTGATAATTTTTCATCGCTAACGCTTTCGTCTAGACTCTCCCTTCCAACGCGCCATCCAAGTCCCGCGACCACCCGTATGCCACCATGCGCCTCGAAGATATCGGCTCCGGCAATTACCGGCCTGCTCCACCTCGCAGCGAGTGCGCGGAATGCAAGATGGACGAATTCATCCAGTCTCTGCGCCGCCAATTCCCACAGGCGCCCCCACGTTCCCGACGCCGTGCATCCCAACGTCAAACTCAGTCCTGTGATAGTCTGCATCGATTTTCGCTACGAAGGATCGGATCCGACTAGCCCGCACGGGGTCCTGGTGTCCGACATCCTTTCGTTCAGGGGCGAATATGGAGCAGCCTCACTACATGCTGGTGCGACAGCTCTCCGGCCCAATCAAGCTCAAGCTCAAGGTATGTGGATCACGTCTCCACTCCACTCCAGCCCCAATGGGCCGGTCGCTTATACGTTTTGCTCAGATTGAGGGGGTTGGAGAGGTCGAGGATATCCTCTACGCGAATTGCAAGCATCGTGGCATCACACGTTTCAACCTTGCGTGGGTGCTGGCGTTCTCCTTCAAAACACTGGCCCAGAAGACATTCGGCCTCAGTATTGATCGTTTGGAGCTCACCTGGCTGATGTTTTACGAAGACACCCAGTGGAGTGCCCATGCGCGCTACGCGGCGGCCTAGTTACTTTGTACCGAACGAATGTGTTGTTTACTTGGTATCGCTACTATTGTACTCTTGGTGAATTGATTAATCCTGTTCTCACGATTTTTATCACCTCTCCTCAACTTTCGTTCCCTTCAAAGCTGCTGAATTTTCAATTGGAAATTTGCGCGTTGCAGTGACACGTCTCAAACATCCCGCCGAATGCACCAAGAAAAAATCATACTTACTGCTACTTATCTGAAGGTCCCCGAGTCGATGCCGGACCTAGACCACACCCAGACGCAGTGAAGCGCTCCCCGGTGCCGGCGCCGCCTCGTTCATGAGCTCCGCAAGGGCGAAATTTCCGAAAGCCGTTACAGACTTCAAGTTCGAGAGTCGTGTTCGTCGCGCCTTCAGTTCCCCTCTAAAGTAATTCATCTCTGAGGCAGCCCGAATCCTTCTTGCGCCGCCGCCGTGTATGCTGCCTTCTGAGACTCATGGGCTGGAACAAGCCGGCGAAGGTCGCTCCGGGCCGCAGCAGACGTAACTCTTGCGTAAACATTTTCTTTTCTTCGCTTGACTCCCATCTTGTCCAGGATCTTTTCTGTCCTCTCCAACACTGCGGCTTGAGCATTATCCTCGATCCGCCTGTCCGATACCTCGCTTAGAGCTGTGAAACTTTGTGAGTTTGATCGCATTCCGTGAAAGTTAGTGAGTTCGGCTGGATTTGGGCGAACTTTGTCAGTTCCACTGCACACTGTGAAAGCTCGTCACTTGGACTCAGTGAGATTAACCACATGACCGTGATCAGACGTGTGATAGTGCACGGTCAGTCGCGCGCATAAGTCATAGAACCAGGAGCCTGCTCAAAGAACGAAGGAATGTAAGCTATGCTACCAAAAGAAGTGGAATTGGAAATAGTGTGCACCAGAAAGTCGAGGATGCAGGTAGGTTTAGACGTGAGTAGAGGCCAATAGCGATTCAACCTGGAGTGAAATGCCTTGTAAATTTAGTCAAGAGTAAATATGTAGATTTTGAGCTCAAAACCAACGGCTGAGAATGCTCTGGGCCAATGATTGTGCTCTAAATCATTTCGGAAGAAACTCGAGGGTTAGCTGTTTGAACAGTTGTCGTGGAAGTGTTCAAACTACTCAAATAGGAACATCGTTCGTTCAAACCTTCGAACTGATATGTTGAACAACGCTATCTAGAAATAGCCTTCGTTTTAACCCGGCTTATGTTCTGGCCATGGAAAGAACACCCACAGATGCGGGTAAACAGGCACAGCGGCGCTTCAAGAGTTGAACCGTGAGAACAAGCGCGATAACTTGGACTTGGGCTAGTGGCGGCAACGAGGAATGAATGCAAATTATGAAGAAAGCTTAGTGTTGCACTCTGGGGCTTGAAATCAATATGAATAGTGGTCAACCTAGCCCTCCGAGGGCCTCGGTGAACTGTGTCTCGGGCATCTCGGCGATTGGAGCACGATACACAATACACAGGTCGTCAAGCCCGTTAGGAGCGTGTTACATCCATCGAATTTAGCACAAGTTGACCTACCACTAGTTTTATCTCTCTCCACTTTGTGAGTAAAAGCCAACTGAACCGACGATTCGCAGATTAACACCGATTATCTCAATGTATGTACTGTATTTGGCAAGTACTAAGTATTAAAAAATGTATGAACTCGAATATCGCGCTGAGAACTTGGGTTTATTCTCGTCAGTGTTTGTATGGTAGTTTTGGGACTCATATCAATCTGTTGAAAGGCGGCAGCAGGCCAACAACGAGTAATTGAAATCTCCCTCACCTCCTCGCGAGATCGTGGAAGTTTCCACAATTGAGGGATGCGCTAGGCATCAGGATCATCAATTTCGACAGGATATGAGCGCCACGGAAAAAAGGAGGTAAATACTTATTTTGCACAGGTACCTGTCATTATCTGTCGAGTGTCGGAGACGAAATATAAACGCACTTTGATGAACCCGCTTCCTCATAAAATAAAATTTAAAAAAACTTTCCAAATCCCGCAGGTCACATTCAGAACGCATTTTCATAATTGTGTTCGAACAATATCGTTGTCGTTGTAGGATAGCCCGAGACCCAGATAATCGGACGTTGATTACGATTACAAGCATTAGGAGTACTGAGTGGAAAGAAAAGGAATGAGTTAGTATTGTACATCTCGTCCTGGAAACAAACAAAAAAAGAAGGCAGACAGGCAACTCACATGTGCGTTGAGCTTACTGCAGGTGAACGGCGAGACGCAGCTCGTAGCCCCGGTCCAACCGATACCCCCGCATTGGTCAGAAAAAGAAAAAATCCGATAAGCACACGAGTACGAATTTCGAAGCGAGGAATGAAGGGCTCACCCCAATGCTGCGCCGTGCCCCCCGTCGTCGGTGTGCTCACGGTCGTCGTCGGCGGGGAGGTCGGCCCCACCGTGCTCGTGCTCGTGCTCGTCGTCCCGGTGCTGGTGCCGGTCGACTTGGGCGGGGAAGCCCCGCCGGCGACGAACCCGAACCACTTCATGTCCTCGTTGCCCTGGATCGGGACGGTGTGTCCCACGCCCGCGGCAGAGATACCTACATATCGAATGAGCGGTCTAGAAAAGAGGAGAGACGGAGACGGAGAGCACATACCCTGGAGGGCCGGTCCGTAGATAGACTTGGTATACCCCGAAAGCGGCGTATTCTGCAGCACCTGCGTCGGCGCAGCGGCGTTGTACCCAAAGATGCCCGCTCACCCAAAGATTCTCCGGGTAGAGCGTCGTGTCGGCGGTACCGTGATATTCCTGGATCGGCGGGTACGCACCCGTGTAGCCGGGGTACATCGCGTGCACCTGCGCGGCCCATTGAGCGGAGGTCTGTGAGACCAGGCCTTCGGCGCAGGAGGAGTTCCATGCGTCGACGCCGCCGAAGGAGGAAATAAAGCAGCCTGCGGCAACGCCAGAGTAGACTATGGCCGCTGCGAAGACGTCGGGGTAGACGGCGGCGAGAACGTTTGCCATCATTGCTATTATTTTACTCTTGAGTTGTGATTAACATAAATGAAGAGGGATGCGTGAACGCACCGCCCGAGGATGTCCCGGTGACGAAGATGCGCGACGGGTCGGCGCCGTAGGCGGAGATCGCATATGGCACCTGGTTGCGGATCCCGAGACTGTCGCCGCCGCCGTTGTGCGTGAGCGTGGCCACCGAGCTGACGTCCTAGCAGGTACCAGAGTTGAGCGAGTTTGGGTAGGTGTCCGCGCACCTAGGCGCGGGATGAGCGAGAGAAGCCGTAAGTACTACAGTAGCATACGGACTGTGCGTATGGAATTATCGCCTGTGTCAAGGATAACAAACTTCATTCCCAGTATCGTAGACTTTATGGACATAGTCTCCCGTCGACAGATGCTACAACGATAGTGCTCGTACCTCGCATGTTGTAGGCATCATCCAGCGATCACTGCGACTTGTCTTGACCCACCACGCTAGCGCAGACTGCCGCAGCCTCAATGTATGACAGTATTTGTCATTGAAAAATATGTGCTTGTCGAATCATACTTTGTGATTGTGGAACATGATCAAAACCGTGCAATCTAGACTACTGCTGTACTCAAAACCGTATTTCGAGTTCGATGAGGCGTACTTCTTACAACATGCTTGTATTGCCTAACTCTGGTAGGTGGTTTGGGATCGTGTGAATTTATCTCAGACGCCGTTCATAGTTCGTTGTCGTACGGCGTCGACGTGCATTTTGGACACATACAGGGGTTAATTTCTCCACCAGCAAAACTCAACCGGCAGTTTCCGAGCGTCTGCCTCGAGAGGCGGATCATTCGTCCGAACTCGGTGCACCGGATGTATTCTCTCCCTGTGGCTTCAGCTCTGCAGAAAATCGATGAATAAGGATATTGAACGACTTCAAGCTGTCTGCCCCGTGCTGACCTCCCCCTTGGCTTGAAACCAACCTTGCTGATGATTTGTAAGAGGAGTTATAAACCGTCACTAGTTCCTACATGTACGAAACATCAGAGAGAATGTCAATTCAAAGGTCTTCGAAAGTATTCAAGCGTGGCGCAGATTTAGCAATCAAGTTACAATTTTCTGCGTTGCTTTCCATCTATCAGCAACCGTGGGATTGTTGGCCTATCTTCGCCCGATCTTGGCTCACCTCGGCAAACCATGATCACGGTGTACGAACCACAAATGTACAGTGTTCACACAGGAACAACAGACAACGCAAAATTCACTGAAAAAAGCTTTAATATCAATGTCGTCGTTGCCCGCGCCAACTACGATCCCCTACGCATACTGACATCGACTTCGGCAAGCGCCGTCGTACAATCGGCGTCTATCTCGCAGGCGGCCTATACGTCTCATTGTGTCCTACAGTGTGTCATTCGGCTGCGAAACTCACACTCCTGCAGTTCGCTGTGGAAGAACAGGCTGGTCGGCTCGTAGACAGAATAATGGGTCGGTTGTCCAGATATGGGGTCGAAGGGTGCAGCAGAAAAATAAAGAAAAGGTCCCAGAATGTCGTGGAGGTGTAGAATGGAAATCAGGAGGAAAATGGGAAATATGCCGTGCAGGCGTGGGGTACCGCTCGGGCTCGAAAGGACTCGGTGGAGGGAGAAATCCGGGCTAGAGGTAGAAAGGCTTCACTGGCGGCGTGCACACGGTAGCGCACTCTGGTCACTGGCCGCAGGGATCGTGGTGGTTCGGGATCAAAAGGGTGGTCCATTAACATGTGTACGTACGGAATAAATGATTGGTCCGAGGACCGACGTGCCGTACGCTACAGGGGAAATATGAACGGGAAGGAAAGGCGACGAGCGGGTCAATCCGCCCTTCCACATCGCCCTCGCCAACTGGCTCTTTCCTCAACGCTTGCATCCTCTCGGCGCACGTAAAGGCGCCCTAGGGACAGCCCGACATTCCTGTGTCCATGCACGTCACCTTCGTCGACTGCTCCCCGGCCTCTGTCCCCTCTTCGGTTTTCTCATCAACAACCATTCGCAGAAATATCCATGCGACTTACATACACAAATATTCGCCCACTCACAAATCAGGCGGGACATTCATAAATGTATCAACCCCATCCAAATAGCTGAATCTGCTCACGATAATAAGATCCTTGCTTTCCAAAACACTCATAAGAACCCTGCTGCACTCAAATATGAATTGATTTTTATTTATTTATTACAAACGGAACAGCACATGATACACCGAAATAGTCATTTTTGAAAAAAAAAAAAATCGCCCACGCCCTAAGTTCCGCAAATAGCACTAATTACATGGCAGCTGGAAAAACTAAACTTGAAGGTTCTACATAGTTTTCTGTCAGCATCAACTTTGAAAACCATATCAAATATCAATCACATTACTGCAGGCGCTCACGACTCCACTAAGAATATTTTTCTTCAGTGACTTCGTAGATTGAATAGAGGCAGACCAACCTTTACAAGCAATGCGTACAACAGGTATTCAGCACGCCATTGCAGCAAGCAGAACACTGAGGAAGTCTCTTTTCCAAAAGCTCTGGGTTGGTAGAGGGTGTAGCGGTGACTACGGCGGCCATGAAGGCAACAGCGATGAAGGTTGTGAACAGAGAGAATCGCATCTTAGGTGTGAATCGACTTGCAAAACGACAAAACGATTGGGATATTTTATACCTTTCGCTCCGCGTAGGAGCTGGCCTTCATCTCCACATTCAGGGTTGAATGACACTGGGCGTTGTACAAGCGGTCGTTGGGTGCCATAAACCTTTGTATCAATGTAAATCGACGCGACATGATCATGATCGCCGCTCATCAAAAGTTTTTGGGGGTGGCACATGAGCCCAATACGGAGCTTCGAGGCGGGAGAATCCGCGGGGAGATTATAGCTACTCCCTGTTAACGATGTGCCCCTCCGCTGTGCTTTACATGTAACCTGGTTACTGCAAGTATCATGTCGAATTTCTACCACAATTCCATGAAAAGAATGGGATGTTACCAAAATGAAGCCCGTTGATATACATACAAAGTTTGTGACCGTAAGTAATTAGATGGCCGCCCTGATTTGCCAAGAGCACTTTGGGGGTTGACTGCCAACGCCCACTGCAACCTGATCGGGGCTAGTTGGTTACAGATACCGGATTGGGCTGTAAGGACGCATAGGCGTAAAATAAACTGCCAGATCCTTGTCGGTGCGTTCCTTCTTTTTCTTGTGCCTGGTTCGTCTGCCCCGGTACAAGCGACTTCAACATGTGAAGTTTGGGACTTGCTCAACAGCGCACAAGACTCTCATCACAGCACTTTGCCTCTTTCACCATGTCTGTCGAAGCGCTGCGTTTAAAGAAAAGCTCTTCAAGACCGGCGGCTGGTATGGTGAATTGTACAGTGACATGGCATTGACACGACACCAGCGCCCCTAACATGGCGTGGCATCGCCTGGGTGTTAGCGTGACAAGTTAAATTTCAACACGCTTCAGATGCCTCAGGGCGAGTATAAACAGAATTCATGTCCTTAGGATAATTCTATTGAGAAAACCGAGCTGCTGACAGAAACCCCGGTTTAAAAGTGAATTCTATGCAGAAACCACCTACCTACACACTAACGGATACCTATTAGAGCTACGATCGCAAAACAGGATGTGCCTCGCCCACAAGGTTGAATTCATTGGATCGCAGGATGAGTTGCCACGACCGTTGATGGCAGCCCAAACCCCGAAGGTCGCAAGCAGAACCCACTGGAGAATTCGATGTTCCTGCTGCTGCGGCGGTACCGGCGGGCTTGGATCCCAATAAGCCAGAATCCGAAAATGAGGAGGCGTCTGAGAAGCACGCGCCTCAACCCATAACAACACCTCACCTGGCGTGCAAGGCGAAGACGCAAAGGGCCACCATCGGAGACGTCAAGGAGGATCAGGCCGAGGAGTTCGCAGCGATGGCTTATGACGACTAATATGAGTCCTGGGTCTTGAGCGTAACTGCTGGATCTAATGACGACATGAAGACCTGGAAGCCTGCACAAAACTCAACTTTTTCTGAAGCTGCTAGCGGTCTCTCCTCATCTCCAACACCCTCTGCGTATAGCACTTTCCCGGTGTGAACGGAAAGAAGAATGAGAACGAGAGACGGCCAAGGAGTCAAAGTGAGATGCAGGATATTGACGATACAAGGGCCAGTCTCATGAGACCGACATATTACGGAGGTCATGGTGGTCGAAAAGAAAAGACATTCACTCAACATTCACTCACCGGCCCGACCCGTCCGCAGATCACTGATGTCCACAGGCACAAGCAGTCGCACTGATGTCGTCCTTGCCCCGCGCCAACTACGATCCCCGACGCGTATGCCTCAACCCGCTCCATAACATCGGCAAGCACCGTCGCACAGCCGGCGTCTACCTCGCAGGCGGTCTCGTACGTTCGCTAACCCTCTCTCTCTTTTTTTCCGCACTCCAGCACGCGCAGTTCGCCCTTGCCAACTGGCTCTTCCTCGACGCCTGCATTCTCTCCGCAAGCGCCAAGACGCCCTGGGGTCAACCTGATACCCCCGTGTCTGTGCACGTCACATTTGTCGACTGGCTCCCTGGCCTCTGCTCCCTCCTCGGCTTCCTCATCATCAACCTCATCGACAAGGACCGCGTCCGCGAGGACGAAGCGACCTTCGACGGAGGGGACGCTCGCGCGAGGTGGCATGCCCGATTGGACGCCCCCGCAGTGTGGCGTGCCCGATTATTTCTGTTCATTGGGTTCGCGCTAATGGCGGGTGGGATGGCGGGGAGTGTCGTGCGTCCCTCTCTTCACTTCATTTCTTTCGTTGATATTCCTATTGCATCCTTCTCCTTTAAAGGCTGTCCTCATCATCAAATACATCATCCCTGCGCACGCCGACCAGTTCAAGTACTACGGCTACGCCAGCATCGCCCAGAACTTCGCCCTCGTGCTCTCTGTCGTCATTCTGTGGATCACGCAGAATGAGAGCGGCATAAGAGTATAATCTCACCATCCAGGTGGCTTTCCTCACGATCGAGAGGCTATGGGACAAAGGAGTCTTTGCAATCTTTTTCGGAGGATTCATTCGCTGTTATTTCATTATTATCTATGCCAACTGATACTAGGGTGTACATTGGTGTAAATGCTATTGTCGTTTTGACTCTGCCCCCAGACCACTATCCACTCGCAAAGCTAACGGTCTTTCTCTACCTCAACTACAATGTGTCCTCTTTCTGTCGTGCAGCCGCACCGTGATACGCAAAACGCATTATGCCTGTCAGGGCCAACCCGATTGTTCTGCTCTGCTTTTTCCAGCGACGGCACCGCGATAAGTTTTCATTTTTGCATCTCCGTCTCTGCTTGCTTCCGACTCCTTCCGAGATGCTTGCCCACGACCGGTTTTGTTCACTCGAAAATTGAGTGCTTATTATGTTTGGAAGCTGAACCAACTCTGCCTGAGGCTGCCTGGCTGCGCTGCCCTGCTATTCCTCGGCAATATATTCAGCGGACAAAAGGACGAACCACGAAGATGAATGGTGCATGACCCGACCCCGAATCGAATGGGGGCCCTCGTGCTCATACATGCCATTTTCGTGCGGCTCCATTTATATTCGGAGGGTGCGCCCCAGCGCCATCAGGTCTTGCTCACTCACTTGTTAACCGTTTCTCATCCAGCTCATTGAGAAGTTAGAACTCCCCCTGCTACAAAAAGAAAGGTTTAGAACGGCAGCTGTCCCGGTCCCGGATCGAACGGGGACCCTTATGCACTTTAAGATTCGTTTATTATTTGTCAATGGTGCACCAGCGCTTTTACCTTACGGTTTGATGTCCACTCATTTTACTATGTTTGTTACTTCACGAGAAAACGATTGGGACGAATAAAATTGCCAGAAGACCTAGCCCCAGTGTACTCATGCTATCTTGTCTGATTCTCTGCCTTGTACATCCTGAATTCAATAAACAGGTCCCTGCGACGTGCATTACCTGACCCTGAATCGAACGCAATACACCAATTTTCCGACGAATATTTCTGAAGGGTGCGCACCAGGCTTGATTTATTACCCATCTTGATAGTATTCATAAAAGATGAAGGATGGCTTGAGACTGGGGCATGAAATCAGACGTTTACAACACCAGTTTTTCCAAGTAGGGCTATCAGGTTTGCTTTGCTTCCCTGATTGTCTCCACTTCTAACTTTTTCAAGCGAGGTTAAACAATTCGCCAGACAACAAAGGCAGTTTTTGCTGTCTCTCGTGCGAAGAACCCACCGCCTAAACATCGGCATGTTCTTCTTGGATGTGGGATGGAGTCTTATCCCCCCGCACACCATATCTAATAAATGTTACAACTTAGCCAGCACGTTTCGAAAGGGAATTGAACCAAGCATAGTCCTAACTTCGCATTGACACCTACTCATTCATCCGGGCGCATACTGTGGGGGCGACTCGTCCACGGATGACGGCCTCGCACCAATCCCCACTCTCTCCTGTTCCAATCGCCACACCTGGCTGCGCAGTGCCTGCACCTCCTCAGCCATATTCGCAAGCGCAACTTCCGCCGCCTTCGGCATCGCAGCCGTGCGTCCCTGAACATCGCTTGTGCTCGCGGATGCACCCGGCGCGCTCATAGGTAACGCCGAAGAATTCCCTGAGGCAGGTAAGGGCGATTTCTCCGTCCCGAGCGCACTCTCGGTATCGTACAGAATTAATGGACGGGGCTTCAGCTCTTCCTCCGAGACGGAGAGATCGATGAACGCGGACTCGGTGCGGGAGCCAAGCGAACGGGGCTTGTTGTCTCGCCGGTGCACGCGGCGTCGGTGAAGGAAGAGGGCGGCGACACCGAGAGAGAGAAGGAGCATAAAGCCCAGAATGGCGCCGATGATTGAGCCGACGGGGACCTGTGCGTTCGCTGTCGCCGCTGGCTGGGTGGTTCCGGCGCTATGGGTGGGCACATTGAACGCCGTTTCCTGGACACTGCTATTGGACGAGGCGCCGTTATTGGACGAGGCGTCGCTTACGCCGCTACTGGACGGTGCGCCTGTAGGTTTCTAGACCATCATGTTAATACGAGACTCTTCCTTCTTGTACTATTGTAAGTCACTCACTACGGTGACGGCGAACTCATTGATGGCAATCGTCTTGCTGGGGAGAAAAACCAAGGTTGTAGTAGCCTGCGGGTTGGTAGTTCAGCGAATATCTGACGACCAAATGGCCGACCGCCTCACTGCGTCTAAAACCGTGGTGATTGTGGTGGGCGCACCACCATGTAACGGTGCGCTCCCGCGCTTGTCTCTATCTTATCACACACACATTCCTTCCTTACTATTTCTCTATTTTCACTTTACCACTACACTCGTTACTACCGACGCCTCGCGTCATATACCTTTACCCCATCACTCTCCGTGTTTCATCCTATACTCCTATTATTCTATCGTATATAAACTGTCAATGTCCGTAGTTAGGTCCTTAGTCAATCTAAACCTTACACCACTTACCTTCCGCTGGGACGACTACCCAGCTCTCGTGAACTCGTGTGCCGGAACTGTTAGCCGACTCTCTAGCCGACTCTCCTCCGTCACATCTTTTTAAGTGCTCGCTTTCGTCGCTGCTTTGCTGGTTACCCCTGGTCTGATCAACCGAGTCTACCGCCTGCTGCCGACACCAACAAGTACTAAGAACCTCGCTATGGACAACAAGAAGAACACCGACATACCCCATACCCGTGCCGCCACTCGCGCCGGCATCCACCCCGCTCCCCCTCCCCTATTCAGTCCCGCCGTCTCCTATTCGTTCGGGTCCGTTGGGACCGGGGGTGCTGCGAACCCCTCTGTCGACGCTTCGGTGTCGGCGAGACCTGTGTCCGCCTCGGCGGGCACATCCGTCGCCGTGTCCACGGCGGCGAGACCGTTCCTTGCTTCGGCGGGAACCCCCAGTGCCTCGAGTGCTGGAGATTACTCTTCGGAGTTGCCCTTGCTCACGCCGAGCAAGGAGAATGAGGGCGGCCCCGGCGTTGCGCCGGCGTCCTCGGTGGTTATTGACGGGGGCTGGACTCCCGTCACGCGCAAGACTTCACGTACTCATCGTGAGCATCGCACTGGTTCAGGTAGAAGTGAATATACCTTTAATTCTGCTTCTGATTCGAGCGCTTCTGATGCGGAGTCTGAGTCTACCGTTGCCCGTGCGACTAATGAAATGAGCAAGGATGAACTCGATGCTCTAGTTCGTCGTCACGAGGCAATAACCGCCCAGTATCGTGCCGCTTTGCGTGCGCGTGAAATATCTCCTGAAGCAACTCAGAACAGTCGGTCTACCGACAATGAGGGGAACATACCGAGCGTCGGGATTTTAATCCCCGAACTCACTGGCTCTCAGGTTGAGCCTAAGACTGTATCTACTGTCGCGCCTAAGTCGTACCGTGCGACCGTAGAGGAAGTCGATGATGAGGACGACCTCATCAATTGGAGTACTACGTCTTCCGCCAGCCCCGTGGCGGGTTCCTCCCGCAGCCGAGGGAAGGGTCCTGACCCCGGGAACTGGGGAGACGTATCAGGCCTGGAGAATTTTTCAGAGGCCGATCTCCGTGCGCAGCGGGAAATGCTGGCAAATTATGAGGAGATTAACCGTGTAATTAAACAAGAGGAGCAGTCAATGCCTACCAATTTTCTTGTGGATTTTTCGCCGGTTAAAACCTCCTCGCCAAAGGTGAAAGCTCCCCATAAGCGCTCGAAGAGCCCTAAAGCCAAGAAGGCTAAAGCTCAGAAAGAGGCATTCCAGCCCGCAACGAAGGTTGACGAACCTGTCGTGGTTGAGCCGCCTGCTAAACCAGCTGCGAAAGTTGAGTTTATGATCCCCGAGCTTCAGACTACTGAAGTACCCTTACCTGCCATTGATCGCGACGCGAATAACGCGCATGACACCAAGTCCGGACTTTCCACTGAGGAAATTGTGGCTCTTGTTACTGCAAAGGTAATTGAGTTACAAAAGAGGCAGGGGGCAGAGGCAAAGTTGCCCAAGGCCAAGGTCAACTTACCTCCCAACGTAGATGCTTCCGTGCCTCGGGCGCGTGAAGCTACCGTCCCACGGGGTGTAACCCCGGGAAGAGTTGCAGCAGAGAATTTCTTTGAGAAGGCCCTTCGAGGCGCTTCTCCCTCCTCGCCTGATGATCCGTCAGACGACTCGAGTTCGGATTCGGACGAAAGTTCTCACCACTCGGGTTGCAGCGATTCTGGATCTGAGCGACGAGGTGCGTCAAGCCCTCGCTTGTCGTCTAAGCGCAAGCGCGGTCACGACCGCAAGAGGAAAATGCTGTTGAAGCCGATTCCTCCTACACGGTATGACGGCGAGCCTGATGCAAATGCGATTCAACGCTTTGCTCGGGAAGCGACGACCTACGTCAAAATGGGACGCGTACCTAGAGAACAGCAGGTGTATTACGTCTCCTACTATCTTGACGGAAAGGCCCTTGATTTTTACAATCAAGTGGTTTGCAAAGATGAGAGGAACTGGGACTTGAAGCGGTTCTTTATTGAGCTATTCGAGTTCTGTTTTCCCGTTGACTTCCGGAATGCGCAGCGTAAACAGCTTAATCGCTGCTTCCAAGGAACCAAAACCGTCGCTGCGCACGTTGCTGAATGGTCGCATATCTGGAATACGATTGGGTTAGAAGACACCCAAGAGAAGATCGTGAAGTTATTCAATAGCTTTACCTTTGCTGTTCAGACCGAAATATACCGCAAAAACATCGATCCCGAGGTGAATACCTGGGATGAAGTTGTTAAGGCCGCGGAGCAAGCTGAGGTGCTATTAAAACTTGCCAATCGGGAGCCCGGTGGCGGGTCTTCCAAACGTGCAGCCCAACCGCAGCCGAAGTCAGGCGAGACTCGCTCGCAGACTTCGGGCAAGACCTCGCGTGGAGGTTACCGTGGCCGTGGCCGTGGTCGTGGAGGGCCCCGCCAACTCGGGCCGACCTCGTGAGGAAGTCTTACGGACTTCAGCGGTCAGCGTACCTGGAAAAGGTGATAAGGCGGGTGAGCAAATGTCAGCACAGAAGCATAACGAGATGCTTGCCAAAGGCTTGTGCTTTAACTGCGGCGAGCCTGGACATTTGTCTCGCAATTGTCCGAAGAACCAGACAATGCCTTCTAAAAAGAAGGGTAAACCACCGGGCCTTAATACGCATGCAGTGCACATACCGTCTGGATCATCTTCACGCGATGCGTTGTACGAGAGTACAGAGGTGCTTGAGACGTTGGACGTCGGTGCCATTCGTTTTGGTGATCTTAGCGGAGTCGAGGAGGGCGGGGAACCCCTTCAAACATTTTCTGATTCTGGAAACGAATTCGAATTAGTTTCTGACCAGAGCTCGGATTTCGGAATCGACTCCGTGGATGAAGACTCACCTTCGCGGCCCATTGGGGACTTGTACGCATTTTATGCGACAATGATGCTTCAGGCTGCGCAGCCCTACCCTGGAGATTCACGAACCCCAGACGAATGCTTTGATGAAAAGCGATTCTTCATGTACCTAATCTCAGATACTGAATATATTGTTATGGACCATGAGAATGATTCAAAGGAACTCACCCTCGAGGCTGAACTACTGCATAACCCCGAATTTATGCCAGCGCTTTGGTACGCGCAGATGCGTTCAGTGGAACTGGGTCTTGATCCAGAAGATGCCCTGCAGGAGGAACGCTATCTCGAGGAGATAGGTGACGTTCAAGCCGGGGCTGTCCAACTCTTACTTGAGCAAAGCAAATGGGATGGTAGTCATGTTGACGCACCTGCAGACCGGTTTGAGATCCACCCCGAGGATGATATCCTCGTTATTTCTGACCGGGTGGATGCAAACTGCGTGCGCCTGTCCCGAGAAAGTCTTCTCGACACGAAGTTCGACCTACTAGAATGGTATGAACGAGCTTTGTTGGAACTGGACACGGGAGTTAATACCTACGATCTCCTGGAAACATCGGATTCGGAACCCGAGCTTGTTTTCTTTGAGAACTCTTCCCATGAAGACTTCGCGTCCATGCCCCCACTGCGCGCAGTAAGCGACACGGTTTCCGAATGTGTATCCTCGATGCCGACCTTAATCACTGTGAGTGACTCTGAGCCTGAGCATAGCTCGGACCAGGATTCTGATTCTGGAATGCCGAACCTATTATCTGCGACTGCCTATCCGGCCAAACTAGCTATCCGGCCACTTGCCGAATATAAGAGGTTACAGTCATAATTCCGGTGTCTGGCCACTTATACAGTGGAGTACGACCCAAGGGGATGTTACAGGTCCAGTTCGGACTCAAATTGACCCGGCGATCAAGAGTTGTGGGATGTTTTTCATCATGTCACCGGCGTGTGAATGTCAATTCTTATCCCCGAGCAGCTTTCACCCTCGTTTCTCGCTTCTTCCTTCACCAATTTTGCACCAATCCAGATCGTTGGGGGCTCATTTTTGCGGCCGGATGTAACGGAATGATTCCATATCGCTCATTCCCTCAGATTTGACATATCTAGTTCCCCAGGGCGTTCAAGAAGACCGCGAGCTGATGCCCAGTCGCCTAATCCGGCCACCTCAATAACAAACCACCTGTGTCTAATATCAGCCTAGAATTTGGCTAATAGATTTAAGATAGGTCACTCTATGTCCTACCGATTTTATGGAATTTTTACTGTAAGACTACCCGGCTACGGCGGGCTACTACCCTCCTCCATCAAAATTCAGTGGTGCATAAAGACGGATTTTGTTAGAGGATTAAAGGTGTGTCGGACACGTCCTTTGGGACTAGAGATCTTCAAACACATCTTATCAACATATTCACAACTTAATTCGGGGTGTTCATGTCCTCAGCAATTCATAGGGCTGATTATTCTGTCCAACGGCATTCCCACCGGTCTTATTTCGCTGGAAAAGGAGATTGTCTTACTACCCAAACACCTTATATGTACTGTCTGGGTGCATAAAATCATTTATTTTGATCCTTTGAACGATTTGGAATGCCGTACAGGGATCTATTCAAGTCCGAATAAAGGATTCAGCGGGGTGGCCGGATACCCCGTTTTTGCCCATTTGGGGATGTCACCGAAAAGAAAATTAAGCAAGCCACCATATCGTCAGGTAAAATCGGGGAAATTTCTGAACTCACTCTTAGGATGTATACCTTCATTGCACAGCCCATATACAGGTACTGTCTCGACTCTGTGCGTGGACTCGAGGCCAAAAACACTAAGGTGGCCACGTACCCAGTCTCAGATAATACAGTCTGTGAGTGACTCGTCAGATAATGGCTCAGAGGGCAGTGACTCTACTCACCTGGTAATGCCGGGAGAGGAGGGCGAGACCTTCGAAGATCGCCTGAAGTTGTGGGCGCACGTCTCGGAAAAGATTTGCCGTGATGAGAACCCAATGGGGCCTTTGCCAAGGTCGCGCCGCTTGGGGGATGTTCTCAGAAACACTGTGGCGGCGCTGCTGGAATTTTTCCAGCCGTACCCCGGAGACGAGCAAATCCGATGGTCTGACGAGCGCCGAGATGCTACTCGGTTCCGTGTCCTACGGGCGAGTGAGGAAATCTATACCATAGAAGACTCGTATTTTGACGAGGTAATGACCTTACCTCTTGAATATCTTCGAGTACCTTGCTTCTATCTGGTGGAATGGTACGCCCAATTGCGAGCTACGGCCCTGGAGATTGAATACCTCAAGGCCTCTCCCATTCATCACTTCCCCATCGAGGAGATTCTGGCCGACGCTGTTCAGCAATATTTCCGTGACTAACCAAATCTGGGGCGCACTTGGCTTATAATCCAGCGGCATCCGACGATGATCCCTGGCTTGCTCTACCAAGCGTTTGACATCCTCGAACGCACGTTGATGAGTAAACCCCCATCGATATGGGACCGAGTCACTTGTTAACTCATGAAGTATCCCCATAGGAATGTGAACGTCTGGAACATCCCCACCAAGGTAGGTGACTGAACCGAGGAAGCCGCGAAGTAATTCACGGTTCGTCGGTGTTTTCCAGTTTAACACCATATCAACCTTGTGAGGGTCCATCCGAATACCTCTGTCATCAACAACGCGACCCAGGACGCTCAGTTCCGACTTGAGAAGCTGCATTTTGCTAGCGCTTAAATAAAGCTTCTCGCGCTCCAGTATGTCAATGATTTTCTTCACATGTCCGATGTGTTCCTCAAGAGTGTTTGAGTAGATGATGATGTCATCAAGATACACGTCCATGAATCGGCCAATATATTCGCCGAAGAGATAATTCATTAACGACTGGTAAGTCGCTGGTGCATTACAATCTCCTTGCTGCAGCACTAAGCTAACCATGTTACCGTCAGGTGTACTAACGGCCGTCCGTGGGACATGTTCGGGTATAACGCGGATCTGCTCGTACGCGTCCTGCCCGTCTATCAGCGAGCGGAATTTACAACGCGAGACGCGCCGTAATATTCCCTCCATGTCCGGCAACGGAGAAGTCATCTTCTTCGTGTTGGCATTACGTGCGCGCAGGTCTACAACCACGCGCAGGCCAGGCGGATTTGTTTTTACCTTCGGGATCAACAGCATCGGAGCAGTGTTACCCGAGTTGGTGACTTGCCAGCGGCCAGCCTTAAGGTATGTTTTTCTTTTTAGATCCCATTGCTCTCTCAAGGCCTCAGGGCAGCGCGAAGGTCTCCACAGAAGAATTTTATTCTCATCAATAAGCGGGATAGTATGGTTAATAGCTCGCAAAGGCGGTAAGCCAGTCTCATCAATAAGCGGGATGAGATCCCGGAATACGCTAAACCCTGCGTTCGAGGATGTCAAACGCTTGGTAGAGCAAGCCAGGGATCATCGTCGGATGCCGCTGGATTATAAGCCAAGTGCGCCCCAGATTTGGTTAGTCACGGACGGCTCCAGTTCCGGAGTCTCTGGTGTTGTCTGCCAGGGAGAGGACTGGAAGAACGCCAAGGTCGCTGCCTTTTTCTCGGCAAAGCTAAACTCGGCTCAGCAAAATTATCCCGTCCATGAAATCGAGATGTTGGCTGGGGTGGAGGCTATGCTACGCCATCGCGACATCCTTCAAGGATGTAAGTTCATTTGGGTTACAGACCACAAGGGGTTAATTCACCTCGTCAACCAAAAGAACCTGTCGGGACGCCAAGCACGCTGGATTGAGAAAATATCTGGTTTTGACTTCGAGATAAAATACATACCGGGGACAGAGAACGTCCTGGCAGATGCTTTGTCTCGTATCTATTCGAACGAGGCCCCTGGGACTGTTCGCGCGCGATCAGAATACACCTACCATGATATTATTAACAATAATGAATTGGATATTGATTCAATTACAATGCCGGTTTTTGCTGGTCTAGAGGCAATGGCTCTATCAAGCGATAGAGTGACACGCTCGATGACTCGAGCTACTCAGAACGTTGCCAAGACTCAGAGCGTTGCCAAGCGTGTCAGGTTTGAGTCCGAACCCCGTACGTCCCCAAAGGAGGGCGAGGGTATCAAAAAGCCCGACTTTTCGACGTCGCGTGCCAAAAAGTCGAGTACACCGCCAACAAACCCCGTCGCCAGCGGGAATCCCAGTCCGCCGCCGACGAACTCCGTCGTCAGCGGAAATCCTAAGCCAAAGAACTCCCCGACGCAACGCATCGAGGAGTCTGCATCGCCAGCCGACCACGTCGTTAGCGATCCCCGCGCATCATCGGCGTATAACGCCAATGAGACTCGGACTCGAGGTAGCAGAGGAAGAAAGGGACAGGTGTCCCTGTCACCTGTCAACGACTCTGATCCGTCACCTCGTGACGATCCTTCTTCCTCCGCGGAACCAAATCACTCAAGTGACTCGCTTACCGTGGATCCTGATACTTCTGGACCTACAACTGAATTCGGCAACGACTTCGAACACCTGGATGACTCGCTCCTCAACGTCGTGAATTCGGGCTGGCAAGGACTGGATGTCGTTCGCCTTATCGCCGGCAACTATGGTGAAGATTCTTTCTTCAGTAAAATCCTGGAGAATCCAAAAGCATTCCGCAATTTCGAGGTTGAAGAAGGTCTTATCTATCTCAAAGATTCCGACCATCAAGTCCTTTGTGTTCCAATGTTGACATACCGGAATCGTAACCTCCGTGAGATTATTATCTCAGAGGCACATTCAATCTTGGCTCATCTCGCAGCCAGGAAAACTCTTGACTATCTTCATGACCATGTGTGGTGGAAAGAAATGGTGGACGACACTCGCACCTTCTGTGAGACGTGCGTGACGTGCAGATGCAGTAAGTCTAGCACGCAGAAGCCCTATGGGCTTCTTCACTCTTTAAACCCACCTTCACATCCCTGGGAAGTGATTGGGATGGACTTTATAGGTCCACTCCCTGAATCAAAGAATCGAGATGGCGCATTCAATTCAATAACCGTTGTTATTGACCTGTGTACAGGAATGGTGCATTTAATTCCGGCTCGTATCAACTACACGGCGCGACAGCTGGCCGAACTTATGTTCGAACACATTTACAAGCTTCATGGCCTGCCAAGGTCTATTGTCAGCGACCGAGACTCGCTGTTCACCAGCATATTCTGGAAGCGACTGCACGAGTTGATTGGGGTCAAACTCCGTATGTCCAGCGCTTACCATCCTGAGACTGACGGGAGTACAGAACGCGCTAACCGCACGGTCACCCAGATGCTCCGTCAGTGCATTGGTCCCAAGCAAAAGGATTGGGTCTCGAAACTCCCTGCAATCGAGTTCGCCATGAACTCCGCCCGCTCTGAAACTACCGGATACTCGCCTTTTTTCCTGAACACAGGGCGCATGCCCCGCTCTCTATTGTGGAACTCGGACCGCACGCGTGAGTATCCCGGCGTTGCCAACTTCGCTTTACAACGCCGTATCGCTATCATGGCTGCTCATGATAGTATGATAGCTGCTCGAGTTAAACAGACTCGGAATGCGAATCGCAAGCGCCAGCCGGCGCCATTTGAGGAAGGAGATCTCGTGTATCTCTCTTCCAAGAACCTTACCTTCGAGAAGGGATTAGCGCGCAAGCTTATTCCCAAGTTCATCGGGCCTTACTCGATTGTACGGGACTTCGGTAACGGCTCGTTCCAGCTTGATTTACCCGCTAACATGAAACAAAGGGGTGTACACGACGTATTTCATTCCTCCCTGTTGCGGATCCACGTCCCCAACGACGACCGCCGATTCCCCGGACGTCTCGAATGTCAGCTTGGCATATCGTTGGACGATGAGACCAACGAATGGGCGGTTGACCACATCGTCAACCACTACGGCCGTCGGTCAAAGGCACTTTTTGAAGTCCTTTGGAAATCCGGCGACAAAAGCTGGATGCCCTATGACCAGGCGAAGCGCTTACAGGCGCTTGTGGAGTACCTTGAGGCTGTGGGCGTCTCCGACATTAAGGAGCTGCCCTACGGCTCGGGGAAACCCCCTGTCGAGGGAGAGGAGCTGATGGTTAATTCAATTATGTCTCATTTTTGGGCATATAAATCTGGTGAGCCGCTCGAGGAGTTCCTAACCCCCGTTCCCGCTTTCACCATGCCCAAACAACCCTCTCCGCGCTATCCCTTCCGTCTTGGCGCACTCACTGAATCCCTCGACACCCTCTCCGACCGCATGCACGACTACAACGAACTCCACCATGCCCTGAAGCGGATTAATATTGACACATTCCGCTTCGACATCCCCGGGCTTCCCACTGAACTCATCCGCGCTACCTCCGTCCGCCAATTCCTGGAGTATCATGTTGCTCTATGTGCCGACGACGACCTTCCTGGGCTTGCCCCTGCGTACTACTCGAATTTTGCGCAGCTCATGAGTGAGCACGACAATTCCGGGTTCGGCTGGGCTCACCTCGACGACGAGTCTGGTACCATCGTTTGGGACAACGGTCTCGTCCCTGCCGACGCCGACGCCTTCTGTCTTCTCGACCACGAGTTGGATTCTCGCCGTTTCCTACGCAACGACGAGGTCGCCGTGTCCCGAATCGAATTCGAGGACTACGAGCGCCTCAAGCGGCAGGAGACGAAGCGTAACGTCAAGTGGACGAGGGCGCGGGTGGACGAGAAGGAGAAGAAAGAAGCAGAGGCCGGGAAGCTCGTCGTGTCGATGGAGAGCTTCACGAAGAAGCGGCGGATGTTGGCGAAGAACGCCGAGGACGTCGCCGCTGCTAAGAAGCAGAAGAAGTCGGGCCCCGAGGAGGGGGAAATTATGCAGGTCGACAACGCACAGGCTTCGGGATCGTGAACGAGTCCGCCGTATGCGTCGGCCTGGAGGGCGGATGTAACGGTGCGCTCCCGCGCTTGTCTCTATCTTATCACACACACATTCCTTCCTTACTATTTCTCTATTTTCACTTTACCACTACACTCGTTACTACCGACGCCTCGCGTCATATACCTTTACCCCATCACTCTCCGTGTTTCATCCTATACTCCTATTATTCTATCGTATATAAACTGTCAATGTCCGTAGTTAGGTCCTTAGTCAATCTAAACCTTACGCCACTTACCTTCCGCTGGGACGACTACCCAGCTCTCGTGAACTCGTGTGCCGGAACTGTTAGCCGACTCTCTAGCCGACTCTCCTCCGTCACACACCAATAGTGAACAAATCTGTCACTGAAATGGTTGTGCCCGTGTCGGCACCGGCAGCATCCTGCTGGAGGTGAGATCCGCAGGTGTATTATAGTTTGCTTTATGCAACTCACAACGGCGATGGGTATAATTTGTGAACAGTCGTCTGATCAATGGTGAGAACCGAAGTTGAGGTAGCCTGCGCAGATATGAAGTGTCAAACGATTTCAGACGACGGAGAAGAGCTCAAATCGCCTCACCGTGCCAATGACCTTGGTGCTGGGTAATCCATCGACGGTGACGACTTCGGTTGCGGGGTTCTATGAGAAGAAATGGCAATGAGAGTGTGGCGCTACGCCCGGACCGATTAAACCCACCGGAGGAACCAGCCTGGTCTCTACAGGTATACCGAGCGTAAAGAATTCTGTGACAAGCATGGTGAGGGTGAGGCCATTGCCCCCCCACACGAGCGTCCTGCTAGACGCGGCCTTCGTCAGAAACAAGGGGTGAGGTTAAGCTGGCGGACCTACGCTCATCCTGCGTCCAAGACGAAAGAAAGAAAGGGCAAGAGGCGTAGGGAGAATATAAAAACGGAAGATATAAAGGGTGTATACACAAAGTAACACATCTGACAATGAGAACGAGAACGCCGACGAAATGCCTTGACGACAATAGATTGCTGATAGGCGCGCTACACCTGAGAAATGCGGCATTTCGCGTCAGAATGGACTTTCCCTCAAGAAAATTTAAAATGTTCAGGAGGCCTGTACATGTAGAAGGGTCCTTGCCAGAGGGTGAATGGTGTAATCCATAATCGTATTGACGTGCAGAAAAGTAGGCGCCAGAGCGTTGTTTTCGGTATGACACCTTACTCAATATAGTCGAAATCAAGGGGTGTGCGATATCTGAATTGTTCAAAATGATGTGGCAATAAGCGAGATCTCTGATTAACATCGGAACGCCTCGGAGTCACAGCCTCTTCCCTTTTCGAGAACGATGAGCGGTGGCTGTTGTTATTCACATCTGGGTTATTATCAAGTGAAAACATCAGAAGAAACGGCCCGAAGCAGTTCTGCACTCGAATTGTGACTTATATAAGACTTCTCTAAACTGATGAGGTGCTTCTCTATTCTCCTGCTGAGGGACGACTTCCATTCTGACAAGAGAAAATTGTTGAACAGGATACAGGGAAAGATATGTACTCAAGACTTGGAGTTCACTTGAGGGAGTAAGAATGCCGTCGCGAGTCATGTATATCCAGTACAAATCACTGCAGAAGGTCAATGCATGTGTATCACCCATGAGAAATGCTCGAAATATACGAGATTCGTCGGTTTGCTGTGAAAAAACCATCACCCGTCGACCTCCGTCGACGGCCATGATTTTGACGGCCGTCATCTTGAAAAAGCCGTCCCGTTGCCGTCCCGTCGAAAAAATTCCAGAACCCCTGACGGAACGGGTCGGCTACCCGTCGTACGGACCCCGTAGAACCGGCACGACGGGCACGGCGTGCAGCCCTACCGGGAATAATCAACTATCCAACAGCGAAGCCGCTGCATTTATGTACCTGGCAATCGCCGCAAAGTACACAAGTGGATGGAGCAACGGGTTTTGACTCGATTTGACGGCTCATGGAGGGCGCGAAAATCTTGTAGCGTACTATAGTAATGGTCAAGAGCAAGACCACTGGCGGGCGTCACATTTGTGACATGTCACGAAAACTATTTTCATTACCGACCACCACCACAATGACTCTGCGCTGCGGCAGCTGCGCTTATCTGGCGCTCGTAAAACTTGGGGAAACTTGGGACTATTAGGTAAACATCAACGTCACCTTTCCGAATCTGTCCGATGTTCCCGTTTCTCGTTAGGACGATGGGGACGATCAGGGACGATCGGTCCTCAGTGCTTCGGGTTTCCGCCTCAGTCTTTCGACTGACCGCTTCAAATTGGCTCGAATTGTCATTTTCGGCCTCATTTGTAACCTCAGACCTTGTCGGATATCGAATCTCGTTCTTCGCCTTCAAATAGCTCTCGCAACACCGCTCTGGTGCCGCAGTCAAAGACGGCCATCCGTGTTCTGTCCTAGACTCTGCGAAATATGCGCTGCGACCCCAACGCTGGTATATTAGGCTTTTTCGGCTCGGCATAATTTGTTCTCACGAAAGGCTTCTCGGTGTGCCGGCGGATACGCGGCCTGTTAACAATCTTCTGCTGATTGGACAGTACAGTAATCCTACTCACGTCCAACCCCACCGTTTAGCCGCCAACAACTCTCGCGGCGGAGTCTTCCCCGGCGCGTCCTGTGGCCCATGGCTAAGAGTACCATCTATGATCACGCGCCACTGGCTTCGAGGGTATAAAAGTCGAGTTAACTTAGCAGCCCCTCTCCATTAAACCCACTTCCTAGCCGTGTCAACCGATTAACTGTCATGGACTCCCTTCAGAAGCAAACTCTCAAGCCTGGTCTTGTGAACCTCCCCGGTGCAACGCCCGCATCGACAGCGCTCGTCAAAACGCTGCTGCTCAAGGACATCAGGGAGCACCACTGCTACTTCAATGACGAGCACTTCCACAATCATCTTTCTCACCAGTATGTCTCCTGCTCTCTCCGCTACCTAGAGCTGAATTGCTGATGTTCCCATAGCATCCTGGCTCTTCACGATTTGGGTGCCTCGGCGGAATGCATCCAGGAGATGTACGACAAAAACAAGCCGCTATGCAGCGGACTCTGTACCACCACGGAAAACCTGCCGAGGCCAACAGGATCAACGAGAAAAATTGGAGCAGCCACCTAGGCGAAGTCAAGTGCGCATTTACATCTAGCATCTTATTCCACAAATCTAATATCGACATCACTCGAAGTGCCCATTTGTACCCAGATTTTATGGCATTTTTTTATGTCTGAGATTGCCAAGCTTGGCGTTCCTGGTGTTTTAGAGCGCTACCTGTTTTCGCCCGAGGCAAATGGGAATGGCACGCTAATGCTTGCGCGTTTCGTCGGCGGTGCGGTACACGGTCTGATCGAGACTGGGGTAGGTAGCTTCATTCGTTTTGGGGCACTCATCTGAACCGGCCTCGCATAGTTTGGAATCGAGTTCGGGCAAGATTTCCTCGTGGCCAATGGTACGCAGCTCTGTGGTCGCTATTATCGAGACTCAAAATCAATTTCCTGGCAGGTCTCTCAAAGCAGCGCTTACCACCCCAGAAGGCGCCGTGGTTATGGACATGCCTTCCGGCGTCCCGGAAATTAAATCAGGCCCTCCAACCACTCTTCTTTCTCTCTTGCGCGAGGTATACGACTCTCCGAAACTGGCGCCGATCCCGTTCCCGAAGGGAAGACTCGGCGGGCAAAATTTCCTTACTTTCATGTCATCCCATCCCGACGGGGGCGCCACGCTACGCGAGATCTACGCGAAATGGACGTTCGACCTCACCGACACGGACTTTGCTAAAAAGGTGGACGAATGCATGTGGCAGGCCACCCTCCTCCTCGGCGCGACTAGTAAGGCAGGCAGGAAGCCGAGGATGGACTTCTTCCTCATGCACTTCGTGACCGGTGCACTCGCCATCCGCGTCGTCCTAGATGCGGTGAAGCAGCCGTTGCATAAAGCGCAGCTGCTACAGGTGTACGCGCGCTCCGCCGCGCTATTTGTCATCCAACGCGGTCGCCCGCGCATTGACCCCGCGCTCGTGATGTCGTACCCCGCGTATCCGGCGCCGCCCCAAACCAAGGCCTCGACCACGGTACTTGGATCGCCAAGCTACGGCAGTCCATGGCTCGCCCTCCTCAACAACGCCGCGGTCCATCCCGAGCCGCACGTCATCAAGTCTATTCGCATGCTGTTCTACTGTGCGCAGAAGTACGGTGGTACCCCGGCCGGAGCTGTTGTTGGTGCGGTTGACGAGAAGGGAAAGGAGACGCACTCGGGCGCCGCGATGTTGGATGGTACTCTGTTTATTCGCGTTGCAGGCGTGCTGGACGGACGCGGTGGGCTGGGTTGCTCACGGGGAGCAGATGCAGTTCTGGGACTTCCGTGGAGTTGGTTGGGAGGAGGCTTGGAATAACGAGGGACTAGTTAGGTATTTTCCTGACACAATAAGCCCTAATATGTCTTCCCACTCACAATGATAGCTAAAAAGCTTTATTTGTCAATCGTAGCCTTTAACCTCAATTCATTGTTCGAAACCCAAAAACTACACATGAAACCCGATATCCCGCCAGTGCTCCGCCGAGTTCGGGAAGCTCTTGACATAGGCCTTCATCCGCGTTACTGCCGCCCTCAAGAACGACTCGGGCAGCGATTTTCCATCCCGCTTCACATTAACATCGTATTTTTCCACCGCTAAGTCGAGTAATTCGCCAATGTCCCGGACGTCAACGTGCTGCTTTTCCCCTAAGATAAAACTTGTCGGCCCCGCGATGGTCCATCCACGCTTGCAACTTGAGTAGAAGAAGCGGCAGGAACGGCATGAGGGGCAGATCGCTCCGACTTTTTCTGTAGAGGACGCGGGGGACTGGGGGAATGTTCATGACTCCTGGGAGCAGTACGTCCACCTTGCAGGAGCGGCGGAAGCCCAGGCGATACCACAGGACGCGATAGGTCGCGAGCGGATCTTTCGATGCGATGGTGTAGAAGTTAATATCGTTGGCCACCAGGATGCCCTTGAGCTCCTCTTGAGTGTGTTTGTCCGTCAGACAAACGATATCGACGTCCTGATGGTTACCAGTCTCAGTGTTGAATCCAATGAGAATTCAATGATAAGGACGGGACGTTTGGGACTCTGGAGTTTCCATAAATCGAACAAGCCATGCCGCCGACGAGACAGCTCCGGATTCCGGCGCTCAGCAAAGTTGTGACTGTTGCCCGCGCAACTCTCTCAACCTCGTCGAGCCGTGGATGCGACATGGAGAAAGGTAGGCGTGGTGAGCACGTTGCAGAACCTTACCTTCGAAAGTCTCACATACAAAAATAAATACTTTGGCGGAGATTCAATGGCATCTCACGAACAAACACGGTAACTGGGTCTCTCAAAGCCCATTGGCTAATTTCGAGGTTCAGAAGTAAACATATCCCCTGCCGAGATCCTTAGGCTAATGCCGTGTGGGAATTGAATAATCGATTTCGGATATTCTTGGGACTGACTGGACGGGGAGAAAATCAACCAAAATGGCGTAGAACGTACGACGAGCGAATGGCATGGCGTTCCCACTCTAGAATTTGTCGAAAACGTTTCAATGTGAGTTGTACTTTTACTTTAACTCCGCAAAAATACCTCGGATGACTGCGGCTTTCATTTTAATGTTCAACAGAGGCAGGAGTCCACGACTACTCACACCATCCCTCCGTATTTTCCCGAGCCTGACCCTACTCTGATCCGCCGACAGCCATGCAATTGGCACGAGCAAAATCGGCGACTCCTGTGGATTTTGTGAACACGTTGTACAGCTCCAATGCCGAAGATCCGCCGTGCGTGTCGATCACTGGTGAGTACACGGCCAGACTCCAGGATCACTCGGCATCACGCTCGCCGCAGCCACTCGCTTTCAGAAACATATTCAATTCAAAGTCTGCGACAAACAACATGAAGCGTGAAGAACTATGTAATGAATGCGTCAGAACACTTGATAGGGCGTGTGGGTCATCGCGGTCGTGTAAACTCGTTAAAGCTCGGCTTGTTCTTCTGCAATAAGTTCAGGAGCCACCAAACACAGGCAGGGCGCAAATATATAGTCGGTTGCGCCCCTATAAATTATTTGGATCTAGATAAATATTACAGCTATATGCGCTAAAGACGAATAAGTTTAATAACTTAAGAGCCTCGTCAAGATAAATGAAAAGATACTTTATTTATGATTAGTTGCCGTGTTCGACTTGAATCACTGGTCCTCGGGGTTGTGTCTGTTTTAATGCAGAGCGGAGGGGCGCCTTGGGAATGAGACGATGACCCATATCAATCCGTACGCCCTCTTCGTTCATCCAGCCGCTGCCATACGCTGGGTAGTCGCGCAAATCTGGCGGAAATTCTTGGCCAGGTAGTGCCGGCTTGTACGCACCGTCATTCGTCCATAGCTGGTCTCTGTAAAAAGAAAAAGGGCATGTTAGTTCGGGCACAAGAATAAGAGAAAAGGTTTACCCTCGGCGATTAAACCATCCTTTCCTCCGCTGGCTTGCAAAAATCGGCGACGGACACACCAGGTTTTCGTTCCACCGGACGTTGCGTGGAGCCGCAACAACGGTGATGCCTTGAACAGGCACTTGTGGACGCGGCGGAACGACCGACTGGAACCCATCCGAACGCCTGCGCTGGGGATCTAGCGGCAAGGCACCAGCTCGAGACGGACGTGAGGCAGGCGGTTCGCGCGGGGCGGAGTTATCCGGACTGGACGATCTATGAAATATCGCAGAGGTTCGCTTCAGAAGACTGGTAGAGGGGCGCTCTAATGGCTGGTCGCCATCTGAGCGCCGGCGCTGCGGTTCTGCAGGAAGGACACGAGGGCCAGCGACGGGGGTGCGGGAGCGAGACGTGTTCACGGGCGTCGCTATGGGTGTTTGCGGCTGCGTTACCAGGACATCGCGCCGTGGCGGGGACTGCTGCTGTTGGCCTCCATTTATTGACACTAGCCGTTCCGGAGGCGCAAGCGGCGCAGACACTCTGATAGAGGTATCGATACGCGGTAACGGTGGAGTACTCGCTGGGCGAGAGGGGACTTGTACGGGCGATCGTCGGTCAGGTAACTGCGGCAGCGAACTCCACAGATTCCCAGAAAGTCTCCGAGTGCGCTCAGGCACAGGAGAGGTTCTGCTGTCGTTACTGTCCGATCGAACAACCGCTGGAATTTCGGGCATTTGAATTCCTCTGGGCTGTGTCCCCGGTGCGAACGCGCTCGTGTACGCCTCGCGCTGGCGTTCAGCGAGGATGTTCAGCCCCCGTAGCTCGTCATATCTGCCCGGATCGCTGAGAACACGGGCCCGTTCCGCTCTTTCCCGATCCCCCAGGATTGGGGCTACCCAGTTCAACCCAACTGCGATACTGGAACACTTCGGGCATTCAGTGCACGAGAATCGCGCCAACGGGGCTCCGGTTCCACTGCTGTGATAGAAGAGGATTCCGACGAGGACGTACGCGACCCGTTGTGGCTGAGACGCCGTGGGGGACAGGCGTACCTGGACCGGCTCAGTAGTCACCGTAGCCATGTCGAGAAACGTCGGGGGGTTGCCGGCAAGGCTCGAGGACTCGTACACACCACGACCCTGTGAGTCATTGCTCTCAGTTGGAAACGACGAGGAAGCCATGCTCCTAGAGCTCGATCCCATTGGTACCGCGTTTGCCCTGTCTGGAGACTGTTCCCTCCTCCCCCGAGCTTCAATGCCAGCGTCTCCCGCGCGCAGGCCCGCCTGATAATATGCAGATGCTGCGGAGTTGTACTGCTGTGCATTAAGCATCGCTAAGCGCTGGGCGTCGCCCACCTCAGATTCCGATGCCGGTGGCGGAAAATACTCGGAGGGAATGGATGACGCAGGCTGAGGAGATTCGGATAATAGGTCGCGGTTGTTTGGACTGGCTGGCCGTGCAGCTTCCTGAGGTATGAAGCGAGGGGGACTGCTTGGGGGCAGATCTGCAGTGCGGCTGACGGGAGCGGCAGGAACTTGAGCTGGGGAGGTATTAGGCTGCCGTGGTATGTCCCCATTGGGGTGGACGAACAGACCACGAATAGCGGATTGAGCCTGGGTCAGGGCCGGGATGTGCAGGGGAAATGGATGGCGCGGGGAGGAAGGGGTGATCGTTGACGCCGTCGTTGTAGGAGACTGATACGGAACCTCGGACGGTGTCGAAGTCAATGAGCTGTCTCCTGAAAGGGCGGGAGAAAACGTCGACGAGGGCGTAAACGTCGCGGTGGAGGACGTATCGTTTTCTGAATACACATCGGATTTAGAGGAGAGCGAGCGCTCATAGATGAAATCTGCATAATTAGGCGCAGCGGCGGGACGCGGGGTGTCTCTGCTGTTGCGATTTTCGGTCCAAGACCCAAACCTAGAAGGTTTTGGAGGTTCCTGGATGTTTGCCAACGGCTGTCGAGCCGATTCCGTTCTCGTAGGGTACCAGTTCTGCGTTTGACGGGGGTCGTTGTTCGCTGAGGGTCTGTATCCGACGTCAAACTTGGCCGCAGCATTGTACGGGAAGCTCGACAAGGTAGGGCCCTTGAAAACTCGTACAGCGAATCCCCTCGGCGTCTGCATACCATGGTTGGCCTAAGAGGAAGAGTCAGAATGAACTCGAATGAAATTCGACTACGGGTCTCACCTTCGGCGCCACTGGGCGATTTTTGGGTTGCGTAATGGAAAACATGGGAGGGCGCTCAGCATCAACTCGGGCCAGGGCGCGAGAGAAGAATGAATTCACTCGACTTAAATAGGCGTAACACCCATGCTGTCGGCACGAGTTGAGGATGCTGGCAGGCCAGCACGCTGCTGCTTCGATCGTCGAGGATTGATGCGAATGTTGCGGAGAGAGCTCAGGGAGCTGAGACGTCGACGATTGAAGGAGGAGTGTGTAACCAGTAGACGTGATTGGGGTTGGCTGAGAGTCCATGAGACTGGGGACGATACCGGCTACAATTTAATAGATTGCGCGTTGTTCCCTGGCCACGATACACCCTTTCATGCAATGCGGAGGTGAAACTCTGCACGGGAGCTGGAGCAGGCAAGCTGGTAATTTTGTGGAAGTCAAGTGGGAATCGTACATCCTTTTATTCCCACAAAACGGAACAAAGCCTTGCGACTCCGAGTCAAGATGGATGCTGCTCTGTGAAAGGCGAAGAAACCTAAAATGAGACCACGCACAAACATCGTGCCCTTGAGTCCCATATTCAAAGCAAAATTGGAGCAAGAAACTGAGCCGATGTTGGGATCGCAGCCCAGAGTCTACCATAGAAACGACAGGCGCATCTATCGTCGTGGATATTGGCGCAACGAACAATAATTATCAACGTCCATGCTCACCACAGTCGTCTCTGAGTGGTGTGTGAGTCTTCGCCGCTTGGCGTTTCATTTTGCGGGGTTGTCAATGAGGCAAGGAAACAACATGTAACAACGTTTCAGCTTGACAGGATCATCCCAGGGTCATCCGCATCATTTGCTTATGGGCGTCTAATCGAGGCGTCTGTTGCTCAGGGTCTTAATTTCTCCACCAGCGCTCCTCCCCCCAGCCCCCCCGCGAAACAAGAGCATGGTGTCCTCGACGGCATCGTGCAGTATGGGGCCGCCGCAGGCCGAGCCCTAAAAGAGGTCTCCGATCTCTTAAACGTTCATTACCTTGAGACAGCGGCCGGGATTAGCCTGCTGATAATGGAGAGCATGGAGCGGGTTCGAGCGAACAAAACCCAGTGCTTGGAGCTAATCGAGCTAATCCACGAAATCCTCTGTGTGCTCGTCAGTCTCTTGCGGAGAATTCGAGCCATCTGCTTCTCTTTCCATACTCCACAGTATTTCCCGGTTTACAGAGTGCGTAGTTTTTGCTATTCCCGTGTATTTTTGATATATTATCTGCAGAACGTTACAGAAGGTCTATGCCTATGTCCGTGCGCAAGCCGACTTGGGCATGTTCAAGCGAATCATAAAAGCAAACTGAAAAGTTTGCCGATTGCACGGCGGAATTGAACGAGGCCCTCAGCTCGTTTCGGGTACGTGAACGTACCTTACGGCGTGTCATTCTGTCGACCTTGTCGTGTGCCACAGTTGCAGACGAGTCTCATCGCCTCCGGAACAATTGCTTAAATCCATACGGATGCTGCACAAAGGCACAAGGAGCTGATGGCTCTTGTGGCGAGAATGGACGACGCAGCCTCATCCCGACTGGTAAGAAATTCATCCCGTATGCTGCAATCTTGTCCTAAGGAGAAACCAGTCTATTTCCCTGTCTAGTGGGAATTTGCGTCGAAGGTGAGGCGTCAAATTTTCGCATCCCTTGGTCTGACATTTTCTTCGTCAGTTCAAGCTCTCTATCCTTGATTCCCGGCTTGCCCAAGATCTTTTATGGCCGAGAGCAAGAACTCGTCGATACTGTGACAGCGCTTACAGGGTCGATTCTCGCAAGGGTCGCGATTCTGGGGCCAGGAGGGATAGGAAAGACTTCCTTGTCGCTTGCTATATGATGCTTGAACTACTTTCGGTTTTACCTGCTTCTAAATTCTTCTCCAGAATTTACGAGCCCCAAAGTCGTAGCCGTGTTTGGTGCAAACCGCTTCTTCATTCCATTGAACACGGCGTACTCGGCTCGGGATATGATAGGAAAAATTGCAGCATACTTTGGTTTGGATCCCGAAAGCGGCGCTCATAAAAGCCGTTTTGCGGCATCTGTCCGCTATACATGCTCCGACTCTCCTCGTTCTTGACAACTTAGTTCGTTTTTCGTTCTGCGCCATTCCTTTCTTTCTGACCTATATTCCAGGAGGATTGCTGGGAGCATGCTGCCGCCAGATCGCAGGTCGAAGACTTTTCTGTCATATTTATCCGAGGTCTCCGAATTGCATCTCATTGTAAGATCCAGTCTCGCTTCGTGTTCAAGTCCTAATCAATTTGACTAAGGTAACGATGCGCGGCATAGAGAGACCTGGCAAAGTGAAATGAACCAGGCCTTTCTTGCCGCCGCTGGCGCCCCTCTCGGTGGCTGCGGCGAGAAGCACATTCCTAGATATCACAGACGAAGTCCTGGACCCAAAGATGATGGACAAGGTCCTTGCACTCACAGATCATCTGCCATTGGCAATTTCTCTCATCGCGAACCTCTCTGCGTTTGAAGGATGCGAAAACGTCTTCGAGAAGTGGCATTCCGAAGCGACTTCTCTGCTTTCAGATGGTCCAGACAAGCTCTCGAATCTAGACAAGTCCATCATGATTTCCATCTCGAACGCCAGGATGACGGCCAACCCAAACGCGCTCAAACTTCTATCTCTCCTCTCTCTACAGTCACTCCAAATAAGTGACCGGTCATCCACATTTGGCCCCATCTGATGTATCGTGAGCAGGTTCTGGAACCTGCACTTCTACCATTCTTCTCAGAGATGCAGGGGAGGGTGCCCAATCTTTTTTTCCAGCAAGACAGTGCATCTGCTCACTGCACCAAGGCCACGATCAAATGGTTGATGGTTGACAACGTTATAACTTTCCCCCATCCCCCGTCCTCTCCAGATGTCAGCCCCATGAAGCCGGTTTGGTTAATGCTCAAGATGCACATCTATGCCCACCTCATCCAGCCTACAAATTATATAGAGCTGCAACAGGCAATATTCAAGGTGTGGGATGCAATTCCATCAGCTGACACCGACATTTTGATTGAGAGAATGTCGCAAGTTATTGACACTGTTATTGCATCCAACGGTGAACAGAAAAAGTACTAACAATGCAATACACCTCCATCTACCTGTCTGCACAATTTCCAGGTGTTTCTTGATCTCCTATAAACAGTTGAAGCCGCCGGAATTACATGACCGGTCACTTATTTGGAGTAACTGTACTCCCGGATGGCGTTACTCGAACAGATTTGAAACAAATGAATTTCCCGCTCCCAGATTTGGCACGATGCCAGTCCACGCTCATACGTTATGCCCTTTCATATCTCGATTCCGACCATCGTTTCAAGGTCCTCGCTCCAATTAGAGTGTTAGTTCGACAACAATTTCCCCTCGACGTCGTGTTTCAGCGTCTCCTTCGGGACTACTTCTATCGCGTCGGAGATTTGTTCAAGGGGGCCCGAATTCTTATCCCGTTCACTTCTCCATAAATTTGCGTCGGAATTGGGCAATGTGCGCGCGGTTGTGCTATTTTCGCTCGATAGCGACAACCACGAACAGCTCGTTCGGACATTCCGGTGTATCCTGCAGCTAGCGAATTTCACTTATTTGACGGCACTCGGATCTCGAGGGATTGGATTCTCTGAATGACGTGCTCGGGACAATGGACGAACCGTGATTGCAGGGATTGTATCTTTACACGATGGCCCATTTCAACTATGCCAAGCTCGAAACATACTGTAGGCTGGCTGTACAGTGTTTCGAGGATGCAGACGACTTGGCTAGTCAAGGTACGTAACTTTCCAGTCCGTTCGGCTTCTGGGTGCGATTCTCAGAACCTTACAGCGAAGGCATACAGGTCTCTCGGATCGTATTATGCTCAGAAGCGGGACACTACGAAGTCAGCCGAAGCTCTTTCTACTTCTCTCGTTTTGGTAACGAAGGCAGAAGACTCGGCAGAACAGGCCCTGACCATGGTCCAGCTCGTCCAACACTATAATCTGATTGGAGACACGAGGGCTGCTCTTCGATACGCACGCGACGCGCACATGCATGCCCGCGCTTCTGGCAATCTTTGGGTTGAAACAGGCGCCCTGCGATTGCGCGCGAGCACCTGTGAGCGCATGGGCGACTACTCCCGCGGCGCGCCCTCTGCGCTGACGCCAGGGCGACTTTATCCGCCCTGGCGCTCGACTTCGGGTGCGCCTCAGTATTCCGCCACATCGTCAACACCGAGGCGGAGATCAGTCTCCAACGAACAAACTACGCACTTGCGCGGCCGCTTAACATGTCGTTGACCACCCCGGCAGACGCGCAGACGGGCTTCTCCCACCAGGAAACCTCAGAAGGCTACGCATTAATCAATATCGCGTACATTGATATCGCCACTGGAAAACACTCCACGACCGGTAATACCCTGAACTTGGCGCGCTCCCTTTTCAGCGCGCACAACAGCCGTTTTGGGCTGGTTGCGTGCGATATTACGTTGGGGGACCTTCGTTGCAAAATGGGGCAATACGCAGAGGCACGCCAGCTGTATCTGCAATCGTTTAGTTCATTGGCTGTCGCCGAGCTACAGACGATGTGTCTCGAGAAGCTCAGCGACGTGGCGATAGTGCTGCAGGAAGTGACGTCGGCGCAGCGATATGCAACGTTGCTGCTCGTGTTGAGCGCAAAGTGCGGATACCAAGCGAAAACCCACCACGCCTTGCGCCGCTTGGGGACGTCTTTCTCGCCCAAGGGGACGAAACAAACGCGCTGCTCCTGCACAACCTTGCGCTGACTGGTTTTACTCTCATGGATATTTGGCGCGCAAGAGGAGAATGCCTCCTCCGGATAGGGGATATCCAGGCATCTGGCGGGCATAGCGAGGCGGCTCGCATTTCCTGGGAAGCAGCTCGTCATGAGTTCGAGAAGTCATTGCAGCACGCGGATGTTGCCCGATGTGATGAACGCCTAGGTGTCATACCATATCCAACCTAGGGAATTCTCGTTATCAACAAGACACATGTATTTAAATTTATGTGAATGAATCTGCTTTCTCGTCTCTTTCAATTTAAATCCACTTCTGATGGCGCCACTATCGATTTTCCCCAAGACCCATTTACATCTCGAAGTGCCATCTCATTCCGTTCAATGACGTTGAAGAAGACCTCATGTAGGAGATATTGATCACAGTTCAGCAATCAACTTGCTCGTTGACTTGAACGCTTTTGCATTGGTCGGTTCATTCGTGCCGGTGTTCGCCAACCGCGCGAAATATAAAGCGACTGCCAGTGCGCTGGAGTTCCACACCTCAACACACACACTGCCCACAATGCACTTCAGCGCTCTCGCAACCTTCATTCTCGCATGCACCGCCATGATCTCTGCTACTGCGATTCCAAACCACCCCGAGGCTGCGCGCTGCTCCGGCGTTGGAGAACCATGCGAGCACATAAACCATTGCTGCGGTGATGTAGGCATTAAGTGGTGCCTCGCCGGGGGTGAGCGACTATTTCACAGATTTTGACGCCCGACACTAACTGTACAATACTATTTAGTTTTGTGCGCTCTGATCCTCGTTCCTTTCTGGCGGAACGATTTTCTGCAGCTGAATGTGCAGCTGAATGGTGAGCGCTTGAGCCTCAGCCCGTATATAACGTAACATGCTAACTATCTCTCCCGAAAACTGACGATTATTATAGTTTTGTAGCCATCTTAGACAGTCTGCAATATACTGTTGGCGTTTGATGAACTGTGGCTTGTTCCTGTTTGGTCGTTTCTGAGACGCGTCACGACCACGTGAACAATGATGGGTTTAAACGTGTGATAATTTGCTCAATTATAAGTACAAATGAATTACAGTGCATTAAAGCCGTGATATGGGCGTTGAGGGCATTAAACCACCGGCCCCTTCTCGTTGTTAATGTGGGCCTTGCGCTCCATCCTCTCCTTCCGCTCAGCCATCGCGCGCATGACCACCGGCACGGAGCTCACGATGCTCATACCTGCCAGCACCCAACTGAGAATCTCGATAATTTTCAACTCATGGCATTCATTAAGGCCGCCCGCGATGCGGCCGACACCCCCGCACTCGATGAGGCCGAACAGCGTGTGGATCAGCACGCCTGACACGATCCAGAAAATGGTCGACAGGACCACGAATATCTGTTTCGTTTCATAAGTTCACTGGGCAAATGGGCGGTAAAGGTAAAAGACATGCCGTGTGGAACATAGAACCGAACACTTTCCGCGCACAGTGAAATCCGATGTAGACTGCATATTACATCCATGCTCAACGCAAGGTTGAATGGATGAGAGTTTCTAAGGCACGCACCGGAAGACAGCGCCATTGTGCGCACAGAGGAGAATATCAGGAATGCTATCCTGTTTCTCTCCGTGGTCGAATCCCATGTATGTGTCTTGTGTTTATATTGAAACGTATCCACAGTAAACCCCAGTTCCGCAGTCGCCAGGATAAACATGATACCAAAGAGAACTCTGCAGAAAAATCATGTCAGCGTATAAATAGTACCGACTATTTTAAACACCTACGGCACGTCCCAAGTTATTCCCATCCTCCGCTCGGCCTGTGTTGGGGGCGCTTTCGTTGAATTTGCTAACGGCATATTTGATGATCGTCACTAGGTCGTTCTTGAGGGCACTGGGCGGGGGGAGGGATTTTTGTCGGTGATTATTCGTCCAGTTCTTATATACCCAGGTGTCATGATGCACGAACACCCCCAACTCCAAAAACCGAACAGCTGGGAATCGTGAGATCACCAATGACGATGCAAAAGCCTTGGCGTGAGAACAAAACCGGAAGGATCCTAGTAGAGCGGTTACTTGGCGGTTACGATTGTCGCAAATTGTTCGGGCCGATCTCCCGAAAGCGGCCAGAATTACGGAAGTGGACACCAACTGTAAGTAAGATAGGTAGAACTCTGAAAACGCATTGACACTTCATCGCACTCTCTTGATCTCGCCGAGAAGAATAGGATTTCTGTCAAAATCGGTTCAACCTGGTAATGGTTCGAACGAGCTCGAAGTCTGGTACCGGCCCGGGTGCTTATCTGATGCCTGCTGAGAGATGTATTTTCCTTTGGTCTGAAAATATAACTTGATTTCTGCGATGGCTAGACCTAGAACTACGACACATCAACAATCGGTCCGAGGTCACTCGGGCATGGTCTTACCACCCGGTGGGCGGCCTATGCTTCACCCTGACAGATATAACTTATCCAAGGGTCCACGATGAGAGCAAGGTTCTGCAGCCGCTCAAATGAATCACTCACTGTCACTGCTATCCACCCGTCGTTCCCGGACCAACTTCTCCGCTCGGAACCATTAATCATCGCCTCCCACCGCACCTCTCTCCCAGTCACCCGAAAAGTCAGAAACCGACAGCAGAACATGGTCATGAAAAACCGTAGGCTTCAAGTCCATCAACGTGTGAATCACGTTCATTGAATGACGGATACAATGCGGGCCTTGACATAAATTTAGCCCGGTGTTGTCGATAGAGAGCACTCGGTAGCGCAGGGGTTCAATATCAATCCTGGACCCATTAATGCCACCGTCAGACTCCGATGGATATTTAGAACAAAGAAAGAAGTGCGGCAAACCATATTCTTACGCGTCGCGCTACAAGAAGGAACACGCCTACGAATTCTGGGTAAGCGATCTCATGTATCTCCCGCTCGAGCTCCGAGGGAAAAGTGGAGTTGAGATTGAGTGGCGGGGACATGGAGGTAAGAGGACAAGGTGTGAAGAGGCGATGTCGCTTTTCGACAAAAGGTTACCGTACCAAACTCGCTTCCGCATCCTTTGCGAAAGCATATTTGGGTTCTCAATTTTGTATTAAGACAAAGTATTAAATAACATATTCATGCACTAGGGATAAGAATGAGCTACAGCGGTGTCTACAGTGGTCTCGGGAGAGCTATTTACAAGATACAGTAGCTTATACTACATCGGAAGGGTTGTCCATAACATAACACGTTTGAATCTGAGACCATACGCCCTATGTATAATTCGGAAGGAACCTCACAAGCAGTATGTATATCTGCATATCTGCAGGTCACATAATAAACTTCAACGACGTATCCTGAATGTCAACCACTCAGCATCCATACATAACAGAAAGGGGGAAAGACTGAAAGACTCACGATCGGGTGCGAACTCCCGAGCTGGGGTTTCTGGCTGTACTTCGGATGTAACAACACGCTGCCGTCCATCCGGTATGAGTGAAGGGAAAAAGAAAGAGAGAATGAAGACAGCTCACCGAACGTTGTGCAAAAACTCTCGGTACGACTGGTGTGGATGCGCCTCCAGCGCCTTGATGAATGCCTGAAACGACGGCGTTTGAGCGGATGTAGGTAAAGAAAACATAGCCGGAAGCAAGGAAGGGAGGAAGGACAGAAGGAAACCCACATGACTCGCCGCCCCTACCGCCACCCCGTCCGCAAACGTATCCGCACTGGTCTGCCCATCCTTACAGCCAGACAGTGAGATCACGTCCGCAGACGACGCCTTGCGCGCGCGTACGCGGTTGCTGATGTACCGATCCTTCAGTCGGCCGCGATGGTCGTACTAGGAGGAGTACAATTAGGTCTTTCGATGCGTAAGATAGGGATGGGTGTGGGAAGGCTCACGATATACGGTAGGTCTGCGAGGGTCCGCGTGTGCATTAGCAGCAATCATGAGCGGGAGATATCTCTAACTCACCGAGGACGGTTCCGGAATGGCACGACTGAACGGAACGCGGATGTTAGCCTTAGCTTTTCATTGAGAAAGATCAAAGGAGGCACATCAAAGACCGCCTGTAGACGGACAGGCAATGTTTAGCACGCACGAATCTACCCGATATGAGAGGGGAAGAAAGCCATGCATACGCACTGTGAGTCTGCAGCCAGCGGGTAAGGGTTTCACCTAAGAACGCAGCAAATGCGAATATTATTATGTGCGCGATTTATTTTAGCACCGTAGACCTGGAGAAAACTTACCATGATATCGTGCATTTCCTGCACGCGGTCAGACATAAGTTTTACTCTATCTTGGGGTGGGCAGCAAAACGTACATCGTCGACGATACGCCCCGAGCGTTCGTAGTCCAAAGGATAGATCACTGCGCATAGATCTTTTCAACTGAAACAAACGGGAAGCTGGTCCGCTCACCCTCGTCATACCCGTCTACTTCGCCCCCATCCAGATCGCGTGTCTGTCCGCCGTGTCCAGAGTCTACGCCGTGTCATCCGGGGGTAAACACAAATAGAAGATGGACGGAAGGAAGAAAGGAATAATGGACAAAAAGACTTATTTACAATGGAAGAACAGCGCATCGTGCGGACGCGCGTCGCGCACGAGCCACGCCATTGCGTCAAGGATGTTCTGCCGCGTCGGCTGCGCGCGTGCGTGCGGGCTGTCGTCCGTCAGCACGACGATGTCTTTGGGTTTATAACCCGCTCTTCCTGCCGTTCGTTGAAAGTTCTCGTAAATATAAACACACATATGGACAGGGATGAACGCGCGACTCACGGACGAGAAAGCTAAAGACATGTTTCGCGTCGTTGATGCACCCGCGCAGCTCGTGAGCCTGCCCGCGGTAGTTGATACCGATCTGAATGAGGTGTCATTGCCGTCCGTTCGGAATGGACTCGGAGCTTACTTACGCAGACCGCGCGCCGGCGACCGGTGCACTTGGAATACATGAAGTGCGGGGTGATGGCAGCCATCAAGGGCGGGTCGTGGTGTACAACGGGCAGAGACGCAGGGCGAGGCTGAGCATGGTGGTGCTGAGGCGGTTGAGAGTGCCGCGGTGGACTCTGGGAGTGAGAGTGAGAGTCATATTGGAGCGGCTGGGCGGAGGGATGCAGAAATCCGCGAAGAGTGGGTTCGTGGATGTAGGAGCTGGATGAATTCGTCGACATAGCCCGGTGCCAGAAATATAGTAATAATCACCCTGCATCCGAGTGTCTTATATCCACTAGTCAACCGCAATAGAAAGTCCGGGTGAGCTCGCGGACTCACACAAATGACGTCAGAATGGGCACCGGAGCTGGGGTGCTGACTCTCGAGGCAGTCCTACCTGGCGTCGGTGAGCCAGGGATGCTCGAGGAGCGATGATGATGGTGGTGTCGCTCTTGACTAGTCCAAGATTCAACAGCTAGGTTCTAGACCCCATTCTCAATTGAACGTACGGCACATCGGACAAGCTGATAACACGTCGCGTCAATTTTATTTTCGTGAGGACAAATTGAAGAGACCTACGACGGAACGGGCATGGCTACGCTTGGTGCAGATGTGTGGCCTTTGCGACCGAAACCCCACACCATCCTGAACAGAATACGGACGTGGGGGTATCTGTTCCTGGAAAAGCTGACTCGGAAACTGTACGGTGACCCGAATCCAACGCTTGAGGAGCAACTTGTGGTGCGAGCTAAGTCAATTTCAAGGGAGGATTCGTGACAAACGCCCCCGCTCAATGGGAGCTTGTTATGGTTCCGAACAAGAGCGGTCGTCCGTCAGACGCAGATGCTCTCAAAGCCCGCCACGCCCAATGGAGATACAAATGCCGGACCGAAGATTTCCGCGTTTTGACTTACTGTAGGTCAAAAATTCATAAAGTGATGGATCATGTTTCGGCTTAGCTGAAAGCCTAAGCTAGAACATTTATTTTCGGTACAGTCAGTATTAAAACTTTATGTCGGGTTCAACCGAATTTTCAACAGGCACTTTAGCGTTCGGTTAAATTTTTGTTGGATCAAATGTCGGCAATTTCCGGTGTGAAGCTCTCTTGATTCGCTGAGTTTTCCCCATGTGCATTAAATTTGGCTGTCGAGCGGCCCAATCGCCAGTAAAATCCACCATATCTTCGTTACGACTGATCACACGGCCCCGACGAAGCACCGATCAAACGCTCAACGCCCGTACAAAAGCCCGCCCATACCGTGCTTGGTCTCTTTCTCCATCATCATCCCCCCTATCAAAAACCTTCCCACCGCCTACCGGGACGGTGCTCAAGTTGAGCTTGCGGAAAGCGAGTTCCCAGCAAGATCTCGCGCCGGCTTGAATACTTTCTTTCTGCAAGACCCAGGCAGCATCAACACCAAACTGAACGGCAATACAACGCTCAATCGTAATTCCGATCAAGGTTTCTGCCCCTCTTCCGATCCCATCATCCTGGAATCCAGCAGCATTCCTCCACCTCAGTTTCAATACGGTGGCGCTCCCAATGCCTCAAGCCCTCAGGCCTCAGGCCCTACTCTAATTCCTCGGAAACACCAACTGGATAGGATCGCTCCGCATATGTCCGGGACCGTACATCACTGTGTTTTCGCTGTAGAGTACTGTTCGACTCTGCGATCTGTGTCACTCCTTCCGCAGTGCGGAGCTGATATGATAGCTCCGATTGAGCATAGGGCTCGAGAGTTTTCTTTCAGCTTGCTCTCCCCGCACAGCAGGGGGCCGATAGATTTTTCGTGCTAAAACATCGGTTGCAAACACGTCTTCCTTTTTGACCATATTTTTGCAGTCCTTCTGAACATGGAATAAACAGGATAGCTTTTCCAGCCATTTTTAGTAACAAAACATCCAAATATCTCCCTCTCGAGCTCGATGGGGAAAGTGGGATTAAGATTGAGTGGCGGGGGAGATGAGGTAAAATGACAAAGTATGAGAATGGCGCAAGTTGTGCAAAACATTGAAATGCTTTTTTTATCAAACTCGCATCCACATAAAATGTCCGCGTGCCGGGATGTCCGCCCTATTCCGCGGCTGGGATACATATCTGTGAAGTTGACGCTTTCAAACTCAGTGACAGTGACACTCCAGACTCCAAATACATAGGTAAACGCGTACAAAGTGAGAATGCATTGGAAATCATGATACACTAACAGCTAATTCAAAAAGTATACAGCTTCAGAAACAGAGATACAGCCAACTATTGGATACACGGGTATACATATGGGGAATACAATAGTATCCCATCTAAGACCGGGTCCATTTATAACCATGGAAACGCTCAGGGCACCACTATACTACAGCAATGGTCCACCGCCGCAACAGGAACCTTCCACCCCTCGCAAGCGCGCAAGTACCATAAGCCACGCTACGACCGCGTCCATACGGGCTAGAATTAAGATACGGCTGTCAGAAGGGAGGGATTGCGAGAGAGAGACAAAGGACGCACGTCTCTCGCGGTAGTCCTGCGCCCAGCAGAATTGAATGAGCTCCCAGAGCGTGTCGGTGAGCTGCGGGCTGAGTTCGGCTGAGGGGCGGGGTGGGCGCTTGCCCTCAACGACGCGCACGATAACGGCTGCGGCCCAAAGGGTGGATGCGAAGGGACGCGCGCGCGTGTACATCTACACCACATGTTAGTTACATGGAAGGAGTCGAGATGGAAGCGCACCTCGTAGCAAAGCATCCCGAATGAATATACATCGCTTTCGGTGGATAGCGGGAGGGTGGCATCGGGGGTGCGCTGCAGCATGCCCGCGTCCCCGTTGGTGCCGAGGAGAAGTTCGGGGCGCAATGCGGTGTCCATGAGCTCGGGCGCTAACCATCGGGCATCGTCGACGCCGTGGAAGCCCCAGTCGGGGTGGTTGTGGGATGGCTGCGATGCCGATGTCGGAGAGGAGGGCGGAGCCGGACGGGCTGACGAATACGCTTGACTGGAGAGCAACAGTTATTTTTAATATCTTTGAAAGCAAGAGCTGACGCACGCCTTTGAGATCGCCATGAATGATTGGAGGATTTTGCTTGTGGAGGAAGCTTAACCCCGCCGCCACGCCTTGCATCTGTGCAGCATTCATTAATCCAAATCATGATTGATTTAATGTAATGTGCGTTCGAAACCAACTTACAAGATGAAACACATCGGTGTCTGGATGTTCCGCAAGCACTTGATTGACTGTGCGATTTGACTGTACTACCAGCGCAGGGAGGTTCGAGATGTGCAATGCGACACCGATGACAGGCGCAATGTTGGGATGGTCGAGGGCTCGCCAGCGGTCCAGGTCACGAATTAGGCGCTGACGCATATAGTTGGAAAAGGAAGAAATCGCAGATAGGATTTATCAAATACCTTCGTAAACTGCACGCGGGATTGATGTGGGACGACTGCGCCGTGCCACCGTTTGAGGACTACGCGTTGACCGCGATAATCGGCGCCGGATATGACGAACGCGTTGCCAGAGTTCTCTATCTCCAGCCCTAGGATTTCTTCTTTGGGGATCACGTATTTCGAACAGTGGTCTGCGAGATTTCGTGCCTTTGCAAAGTCAGAACTTTCTGGAATGATTGAAGTGATGGTGTGACTCACATCGGTGGGCTTTTCCCAATTCATAGCGTAAATCTTCCGGAGAGTGAGGTACCAGGAGGTGAGGGTAATGAGTGTTAAGAAGTAGTCGTAAATGGAGGGCGACATCCTTTAAGTACTTTAACCTGAGTTGCCTTTTTGGGGACGCCACGCGATTGACACGAGCAGTAACAGCAGTACTTAACACGAGTCAAATCGGGTGTATTGTATGCGTGGCAGTGTACCGCAGGGCGCTGCGTCGGGGTGCCAGAGCTGTGAAAGCGAAGCTAATGTGTGGGTGATTCGTGGGTCGCGCAGGTCGTAAGCAGTGGAGAGCCTTTTATTGTCCCCCGCGCCGGCTTAACCGCCGCTCGGAGCCTGACTAGCGCCACGGCACTAGCCCTAGGGAGACGAGCAAGGCCTATAGCGGGTTTCAACTAATTTAGCGCGCACCGGTTTTGCATAAGATTCGAACAACGCGGGACGGCGCCGAGCAAGAATGATGAGAAAAATTCAGATAATGATAAGGAAATAGGAGATCCGGCGTCAAACCGTGTACATCTTTCAGAGGGAAGAATAACCTTATGTTTGTGCTGTTGGCTGTCTTGGAGAACATCTCTGGTTTATGGCAGACATAGCCTTGGGAATACCGCCTTGAAGAGACACGTGTCGAATGCCGCACTGCCCCGCAGACTGTGCTATCTCTTTTCAGCCCAGAATAAGTTAACTGGACAATGCAGAATATGAGCCAATAAAAGGTCGGGTTGTACCGCTTCAAGACGGGGACTGAGTCAACAAAGGGCAGAAGGTGGTTGGGCACAAGCGCTGAACGTCATGTGATAGGCGGATTTAGCGTTCTATCTCCATTTGGTGTGGCGGGCTTTGTGGGCACCCGCGTCTCACTGGAGACCGCTCTTGTCCGGAACCACAACAAGCTCCCATTGAGCGGGCGCGTTTGTCGCGAATCCTTCCTTGAACTTGCCTTAGCTCGCGCCACAAGTTGGTTGCTCCTCAAGTGTTGGATTCGGGTCACCGTACACCTTCCGAGTCACAGAAACCCCCCCGCGTCTGCATTCTTCTCAAGATGATGTGGGATCTTGGTGGCGGAAGCTACACGTCTACACCAAGTGTAGCCATGCCCGTTCCGTCGTAGGTCTCTTCAATTTGTCCTCACGAAAATAAATTTGACGCGACGCGTTATCAGTTTGTCTGTTCCGTACGTTCAATTGAAAATGGGGTCTAGAATCGAATTGTTGAATCCTGGACTAGTCAAGAGCGACACCACCATCATCATCGCTCCTCGAGTGTCCCTGGGCCTCCAACGCCAGGTTGGACCGCCTCGAGAGCGGGGACCCCGGCTCCGATGCCCATTCCGACGTCATTTTTGTGAGTCTGTGAGCTTATATCGATTTTCCATCACGATTGACTCATATATACAAGAAACTCGGACGTAGGGTGAGTGATACTCTTACTTTCTGAGATCGTGCTTTATGATCGAAATTGCCTTGCCCAGGTCCTACAGTTACGAACCCACTCCTCGCGGATTTCTGCATCCCTCCGCACAGCCGCGCCACCACCACTCTCACTCCCACTCCCAGAGTCCGCCACGGCATTCTCAACCGCCTCAGCATCAACATGCTCAGCCTCGTCCTGCGCCTAAGCCCGTTGTACACCACCACCGCGCGCCCTTGATGGCTGCCATCGCCCCGCACTTCATGTATTCCAAGTGCACCGGCCGCCGGCGCGCCCTCTGTGTAAGCAAGCTCCGAGTCCATTCCGAAGTTTGGACGTCCATGACATCCCGTTCAGATCGGTATCAACTACCATGGTCAGGCGCACGAGCTGCGCGGGTGCATCAACGATGCGAAACACGTCTTTAGCTTCCTCGTCCGTGCGTCGCGCGCTTCTCCTCTTCCATCTGTATGTCTATATTTACTTACAACGAACGAATGGCAGGAAGGGCGGGGTACAAAGCCGAAGACATTGTCGTGCTGACAGAGGACAGCCCGCATGCACGCGCGCAGCCGACGCGGCAGAACATCCTTGACGCGATGGCATGGCTCGTGCGCGACGCGCATCCGCACGACGCGTTGTTCTTCCATTGTAAGCTCTTCATCCGTTATTCCTTTCTTCCTTCCGTTCATCTTCTATCTGCGTTTGATCCCGGTTAACATGGAGCGCGTGTAGACTCCGGACACGGCGGGCAGACACCCGATCTCGACGGTGACGAAGTGGACGGGTATGACGAGGGTGAGCGGGCCGGCTTTCCGTTTGTTTCAGTTCACGAAAAGGTCTCTGTGCAGTGATCTATCCTTTGGATTACAAACGCGCGGGGCATATCGTCGACGATGTACGTTTTGCTTCCCACCCCAAGATAATTATAAAATTGTTTCTGACCGCGCACAGGAAATGCACGATATCATGGTACGCTTTCTCCAAGGCTAAAATAAATCGCTCGCATAAGTAATAATTGCACTTGATGTTGCCTTCTTAGGTGAAGCCCCTGCCCCCGGGCTGCCGACTCACAGTACGTGTCAATTGCTCTCCTCCAATTTCCTCATAATATCCACGTTCGTGCTAACGCTAACATTGTCTGCAGGCGATCTTTGATGTGCCTCCTTTTATCTTTCTTCATAAGCGCTCATGCTAACAGCCGCGTTCTGTTCAGTCGTGCCACTCTGGAACCGTCCTCGGTGAGTTGAATATCCCCTGCTTAGTCCATGTTTAATTGCTGCTCATACACACGCGGATCCTCGCAGACCTGCCATATATCGTGAGCCCTGCCTCACCCACCCTATCTTGCACCATGAGTAACCTAATTGTACTCCTCCTAGTATGACCACCACGGCCGACTGAAGGGTCGGCACGTTAGCGACCGCGCGCGCGCGCGCAAGGCGTCGCCCGCGGACGTGATCTCCCTGTCGGGCTGTAAAGATGGGCAGACGAGCGCGGATACGTTTGCGGGCGGGGTGGCGGTAGGGGCGGCCAGCCATGTGGGTTTCCTTCTGTCCTTCCTCCATTCCTTGCTTCCGGCTATGTTTTCTTTATTCACATCCGCTCTAACTCCGATCCCTGCCAGGCGTTCATCAAGGCAATCGAGGCGCACCCGAATCAGTCGTACCGGGAGTTTTTGAAAAACGTTCGGTGAGCTTTCCTCAATCTCTCTCTTCACTTTCCCTTCACTCATACCGGATGGACGGCAGCATGTTATTGAATCCGAAGTACAGCCAGAAACCCCAGCTCGGGAGTTCGCACCCAATCGTGAGTCTTTCAGTCTTTCCCCCTTCTTGTTATGTATGGACGCTGAGTGGTCGACTTTCAGGATACATCGTTGAAGTTTATTATATGATCTGCCGAGGTGCCCACTCATATGCTGCTTGTGGGGGTTCCTTCCGACTTATGCATGGGGCTTATGGTCTCGGGGCCAAACGGGTCATGTTATGGACGACCCTTCCAGTGTTTTTATTTTATCTTACGCATCCTCTAAATCACTAGTATCAGCTACTGTATCTTGTAAGTAGCTCTCCCGAACAGCTGTAGCTCATCGTTATTCTTAGTGTACGAACCTTGTTTTAAATGTTTTGTTTTCTATATGCCTACGATTTTCTGTGCGATGATAGAGACCGCCGGCCTACAGATGTGAAAATCCTAAAGATGCTTTTGCGATATGCTGACCCACCCAGGTCACGACCAAGTGTTCGGGGTGTTCGGGCCACCATATTCGTTTTGTACGCGAAAATTGACATACATGAAGCGAAGATTTTCGCATTCTTTGGCCTATTTGAGCCAAGGAAAATTGCAAAGCCACTGTCACCGGCACGAAAAAAGCATCCCAGGTTCACAGGCGGCCCGTACCCGACTTGCTCGCATTACTACAGCGAAGTTTGATAAGCGTTGTTTTGTGTGAAAGGCGAACACAGCCACTTTCACACCTTGTCCTCTTACCTCCATGTCTCCGCCACTCAAACTCAATCCCACTTTTCCCTCCGAGCTCGAGAGGGAGATATTTGAGATTGCTGCACTCCTGTACCCAGAATTTGTAGAAGTGCTGCTTCTTGTGGCGCGGCGTTAAGAACATGGTTTGCCGCACTTTTTTTTCTCTCTTTCATATTCCATCGAAATCTGATTATGGCTACCATATCTGTGGATATAGGATTGAACCTCTGCGGTATAGGGTGCTCTCTGTATGCAGGGAAGAGCGAAACCTTCGAAAGAACCCTCATTTCTGTCGTTCATTGAAGGCGATCCATGCGTTGAATCGCCTGAAGCCTGGGGTTTTCCACGACCATGTTCGCCATCTGGCCTTTAGGGACAAGCAAAAGCCACAGGATATCGCCCCGATCCTGTATACATGTGACGCTACCACGAACCTGATGCTTTTCTTTGTCGGGGATAGAGACCATCTGCCTCTTCTCGCGCGGATGCCATTGCAGCGCCTGTCCGTCCTGTTGCAGCTGCTGTTCCCGCCTCCGGCCATGAAGGACTTCACCCATCGGCTCTTCGAAAATATAACGCACCTCGACATCTGGTACTACCACGACGATACCTGGAAACAATGGTCCAAGCTGGCCATGATTCCGCGGCTCTCGCATCTGTCTTTCCACGACGACCACATTTCGAATGAAATCTGTCGGGGGAGCCTTAAAGCACTGTAAATCACTGGAAGTGTTAGTGATTATCTGCTTGTCTCAGGAAACTCTCCGCGCCCAATCAGCCGACCGCGAGGAGCTGGCTGTGGACCCGCGATTTGTGATGCTGTTGGTTTCTGACTTTATGGGTGACTGGGAGAGAGGTGCGGTCGGAGGCGATGATTATTGGGTCCGAGCGGAGAAGTTGATCCGGGAACGACGCTTGGACGAAAGTAGCAGTGAGTGGTTCGCATCAGACTTACCGCAGACTACAGACCACTTTACCAGGTTATGTTTGTGATCGTGGGGATTAGAATCCTGTGTTGAACGTCGTCGGTAAGTCAACCTACTTCGAGATTCAACCTCGGAGCTGATGGTCGAAGTTTTGCAGGAGCTCCTTCTGGTCTATGCATCATTGGAATTAAACATATGTTTATGATCGGAAAACCTTCACCTCAAAGCTTTCGCTACACCATGACGGCGTCGTCGAATTCAGCGAATGGTGCACATAAGTTTGAACCGCCTTAAGCTTGCAAGGCCAATACCAACTGACAGTAACTCGCAATTGGAAGCTACCAAGTCAATGGTTTTGTTCGAACCGCTCGGCCCTGAAAGAAGTACTTAATCAAGTTTGAGGTTCAACCTTGCCGTCAAGTTGCGCACTCAGATGGTCGAAGCCAAACAAGGATATTATTAATTTGCTACCCAACGCACAACCGGGAGTGAGTGCTGAATATATTGTACAATTCATTGGTTTCATCAAGTGCATTCAATGCAGTGGCCCGGGAAAGTCCTCAAAATCGTACGTTTTATGAAGGCGGCATGCGCTGGGGTATATAATCCAGGATTGAAAGAATAAGGCCCGGTGGTCATCTTGGTGCATATTGTGGAGGCAACTCGTCCGTTGGTGGCCGACCTTCGTTGCGTTCGAGTTCAAGCTGATACACCTGGTCGCGTAGCGCCTGCATCTCATCTGCCATGCTCGCGAACGTGAGCTTCGCTGCCGTCGGAAGCGCAGCCATGGGGTCCTTTTCGCCATCCGTGCCCGCCGAAGAGGATGAAGCACCCTCACCAAACGGCCGCGCCTTCTCGTTCTCGTACAGAACTAGAGGGTGCGGGCGCGTCTTTTCGTCATCCCGCTCAACGACGTCGTCCACAATGGCGGCCTCCATCCGCGACGGTCCGAGGGCGTGCGGGTGATTGTTCCGGCGCTGTGCTCGCCGGCGGCGGATGAGGAGGCCGGCGACAACGAGGGAGAGGAGAAAGACGGTGCCGAGTATGGCGATGACGATCTCGCCGACAGGCGCATGTTGTTTCGTGGTCCCAACTTGGGAGCTCTGGGTGGCCACAGGGCTTTCAGTCTGTGGTATTACCAACACCGGTTGCGTGGAGGAAACGGTGGTCGACGGACGCCCCTGTATTGTGTTCCGAGTGAGTCTGTTTGTGCGTTATATACCTGGGGCGAAGAGACTTACCAGCGTTATGGTAAATACCTGTGTCGAAATCGTCTCGTCTGTGGTGAACACTGATGTTCTGGCATCCTGTATAGCAGAAGACCGATGAGTTGGGTTTTGGCTTTCGGAGAACAGATCGCCAACCCGCACAGAGGTCACCCTGAAGACCTCACCATTGACGGCGGTAAACTGGGTTACGACAGACGACTATTTCTACAATTGAGGACAAGGTTCTCCGTATACGAAGACCAACGTACAGGCGGCACTACGGTGGTTGTAGGCGTGCCACCAACAGTGAAAAGTTCTGTAATCAGCTTGACCGTGAGCCCTGGGCTGCCCGCGCCCCCATTAGTGTCCTGCTGGACATGAGACTTGTCAACTACGAGTTAAAATGGATGACTTACACTCATCCTGCGCCCTCCACGAAAAGAAAGAGAGAAAAAAAGGAGAGACAGAGAGGGAATGAAAGAGTGGCAAGAAAAGAAGTGAAAGAATAACAACACTCGGACGATTTCAGGCCCCGACGAGACAGCGAACGATGGGTTCCGGCATTCCGTTATAGTCGACTTGATCATCATGGACTGCCTCGACAACCACACGGAAGACACATCAAAATAGCGAACGCCGTGACAGGCCTCAAAAATAAAGCCACAGAGTAGGGGATTTCGGGTGCCAAGTGAAACGTATTGATATCGATTCTTTGACTCACACTTAGGGAGCAATGCACGTTTGAGCTGCAATCCATGAAAACAAGCGAAGTAACGAAACGCGAGCAGAGGGCGAGGAATGGCTTCAATTGCAAGGATCCGGATGTCGCCAGGCGGCCCCGCGTAATTATAAATGCTATTAATATCAAGCGCCCCCCTGACGATATATGTATTAAGTATTCAAAGATCACGGTCAATGTCGTATCTGATCTCCGTGGCTTTAGTGATCTGCACGCCGTCTCGGGGCAATGTAACCTGTTGCCAGCTTCATCAAGAAGTGTTCGAAACCAAAATTTCCACCAAAATCGTACCGCGGGCGTCAGAAACTGCAGGGAGACTTCAAGGTCGTTCATCGCTCTTAAGGTCACCCTAGCATTGAGACTGCATACAAGGTCGCGCATTAGTTTGTGGTTTGCATGATAAAAAATGCATATGGCTAGCCTCGCAAGAAGGGAATTCGAGTACACTTGGATGGGCGAGATTAAATCTGAGTCATTATAGGTGGAGTAAGACACTCACATCGTGATACGACAACAAATACCGCGAGCCAGGTTACTGCAAACGGTCTTCAGCGAGACATATCTTTGAATATCTGAGATTCAGAACAGACAGTTATGTGGCATTACAGCAAACTGAAAAAGAGAGACTAAGGTCAGAGCTGACTACTAGACGCAAAGAGGGCCCTTACACAAATAGCCATGACGATTCCAGATGCACTGCAAAACTTTCATGAGTGCCGTCATTAATGTTTGGTCACGGGCCATTAACGAATGTAAACCTCGTCAGTATCCCTCTCTCTGCACACATAGTTGTTTGTTGAAAAGATTTACCAGAGAGGAAGTTACAGACCTATAGTCCACAAAATAATTTTATCTACCACGGAGATCATTCTGCATAGTGTTACGCCGACGCTCCGTTCAAGGAAACGAAAAGCTTACCGCCTTTGAGCATTAGTGCGTTGGCCGTAGAGGTAAGTGACAAGAGTCGCGGCCGTTAGGAAGTCGGCGGCAGCGCCGATGCACCACAAGGCAGTGGAGAGCCAGCCCCAATGCACCTCGTAACTTGCTATCGAGGCCATCCGCAACGTCGCAACAAAGACGACGGTGGACCCGAGCAGATGCAGAAACGCCAAGCACCAAAGGATGATAGGAATGTATCGTTTCTTACAAAGCGCGTAGATTCGGAACGAGAAGAAACCCTGCACTGCGTTTGCGTCAGCAAAAAATACCAGGAATACTGGTCGTTGATGCATGGACGCACCGCATGCGGCGATGATGCCTGAGAAGAATACTACTGCGTCCAGGGATTGTGGTAGCGGGCCAGCATCGAGTTGGGGGTGCAGGTGGTCCATTACTGTGAACTGATATAGCGCATGTCCCATGCATAGCGCGTGTGCGACTTCACATGTCCTGCATTTGCATATGTCTTTTAGTGAGAAATCGCATGGCACAGTAAGACGCACCAAACGAACGCAACCTACTCACGGTAGTTAATATAGGTACTCGTGTGTGATTTGTCGCGCACCAGAGCTTTGAGTTTGAGCGAGTCCTCTGGGAAGCAGCTGTAGTACATATATACTTGAGTAGTGACAACTCCCAGGAGCACGTAGGAGATTAAAACCCCGATTAGGTAGGCACCTAAAGACAGTGTATCGTGAATGTGGATATGAGATTTTGAGCTTTCGCGCGCACCGAGAGTGGGGTTAGCGTCGTAGGAGAGGGCAGAGTCCATACAGTGGGTGGTTGTATCCTGCAGGTGGATGAGGCGTTCGTAGATTATCTGGGACCAGTACTGGGGATAAGATCTGCCTGCGGTGATGCGAAAATATGACTGATGCAGCCTAACAGCTAACAGCGCATCCAGAAATATCAACTGCACAGTTTACTCTGAACTTACGGGTACCAATTTGTATGGTGGGGATATTATAAACACCAGGGTGAAATATGAGGTCATCATCGAAGGAAGAAGAAAACACAGGAAGCATTTTGCATCTGAACCACGATTATGCCTAATTAAAGCTAGATACGCCGCTACTTGGCAGCTTACCCTGGTCCGAGCGCCGGAAGTTCGCCTAGGAAACAGATGAGAGCCCTGTCAGTTTGGGAGGCCGAAGAAGGCCGAGCGCGAAGTCACACAATCGGAGTTCAAGTGGATGAGGGCACGGTAGCGTGTGTGCATAATCCCCAGGCGACAGCGGAATAGCGGTTCGGAGCTGCATAGTGGTTAAGAGAAGAAAGGAGTCGGGGTTTGCCGAGGCTCGTGGGAAAAGGCAACCAAATGATTGATTTCGCCGTCGCGGCATTCGCCCGGCTGTCGTTGCCCTCGGACACATCTTTCTCTACACATCAGTCCGTAGAATGGATAACGAGGTAGTCGCTCGCTTCCCGCCAGAATTAGAGAGAGAAATCTTCGAGACCACAGCGTGTCTCCATCCAAATACAATCCCCAAACTTCTGCGCGTCGCTCGTCGCGTTCTCTCATGGTAACTTTTCAAGGTTCTTAAAGCTACTGCGCTAACTGATATCCCAGGATTGAACCCTTGTTATACAAGTTCATTGCCATCCGTGGGCTGGAACAAAAGACGGAAAGAGATATCGCACTCTTGCGGATCTTGGAGACAAAGCCGTCCGACTTCTTGGCTCAGGCGGTGCGGTTCATGTCCCTTGATGCTGTAGACTGGTCCTTTTCCTTTGGCGCTGGTTCAAATCCGGCGCGGAACCCGTGGTCTGATGTAGAGCTGGAGAAAGTACTCCGAGCCTGTAAAGGCGTAGTCAACCTTCTCTTGGTGGGAGATCTAGCGGACCGTGCGTTCCTCCCCATGCTTTCCGACATGCGGCCACAACGTTTGGCCATGATGGCAGACATGTCGAATCCTCGATTGGATTTCACCCTCCCCTTCTTCCAAAACATCACCCATCTATGGCTCGGTTTGTTTGACGAACTGCGAGTCACCTTGTATGGAGGGTCGTTACAAGAGATATGGGCTCCCTCCCACAATTTCGCTCGACTTCCGGCCCTCACACATCTAGCTTTGTCTAGCTGCACCTCTCGAGCTCTCGTCGCCGACCTCCTCGCCACCTGCTCCTACCTTCGAGCCCTAATCGTTGACACGCAAGAAGCCATGCTGGGCTCAGGTGAACTTCACGATCCACGCCTTGTCTTCATTTTGGAGAGCAGAAATTTCATTTCGGATTGGGATGTGGGGGTTCATGGAGATATATGGGAGCGCGCAGATGTCATAATTCGCGAGCGACGGGAAGAGCCTGAAGGTACCTTTTTTCATTATTCAATAGCCATACGCTGACCCATAGTATTGTGTCTCTTAGAAGCTGTACGCACTTGAGCCAATCTGCCATTAACACCTTTATCGGATAAATGCAGATCTGACCCCGCAAGGACATTTTGACTGTTTGGTTTATAGAGTTCATTTCGGGCTACCGCAGGCCCCGCAACGACCAATTTGATACCGAGTTCTCCAATGGACTGAAACTCTGTACAGGACTTCATTGATGCCAGCAACTTTTTGTGCTCGTCGACTTTTCGTGCCCAGTACTTGAGAAACTCACCTTCCTCGCCACCAATGCCAGGGGTCCAGAGGAATCTCGTTTCAAATACTTCACCGAATACCTTCCGGTTTTCTGAATCACAACCGCCCCGTCCACGACGTTCAAGCCCAATTCACGCAGCATCGACGCTCCTTCCTTTTGGGAAGGCTCAGCCTTCAGTGGAGAAGGCGCTAAATGTATTCATCTTGAATTCATACAGACGTCGACGTCGTCGCTGAGGCTGCGCGCAACACCTTCCAATTCACCCCTTATTTGCAATGAGCTTCTGCTGAATTAAATATATGGTATGCTCAAGATCGATATAGTTCTTAATAACGCCCGATACACTCCCGAATGAATTCTGCACCCTGCTCGTCCTCTACCAAACGCGCCTACTCCACGCGCCGCAACATCTTGCCCACCGGTGACCTCGAGGATGTGGTTAAAACGAGCTACGCTGCTGGGTCCTCGTCCATCGCGGAAGGCTCCTGGAAAATGTTGCGAAAACAACGTCAAACTCGTTTTTTAAGTTTTTCTTTTTTTTCTTTTGGTGCGGTTCCCAAAAAGGAAAAATGTTTTTGGCATTTCTTTGGGACCATTATGGCATCGCCATATCAGCTCGGATCCCAAGGAGCGCGCCTTGGTCCTGTGGAAGGCCGGATGGTGCCCTCAGGAATTTGTTATGCTTTCAATGTGTCACCGCGCAGCCTATACCGCTGGCGTGTGATCTTCGAGGGAATTTGGCACCGTCACGACTCAAGCCTCTGTCTCCTTTCCATGACCATGATTGTATGTATCATCAGCTTGGGAGTACTGGACACAGCCAAGGAGATATTCTTTCACAACTCTTCCGTTATACGATGACATCCATCACAGTGTGGCTATCTCCATCTCTGCATTACAGGCGGCGTTGGTCCATGTCGGGCTTACATGCAAAATGATGCAAAAGATTGCGAAAGAGAATAATTGAGCTGGAAGAGATGACTACAAGGCCGGTATTCGCGATGGCCGTGCCTTCTGGTTCTCGTAAAGAATCAGAAGGTGCGCGCGCGTCTTTTCGATCCCGCTCCACGACGTCGTTCGCAATGGCGGCCTCCATCCGCGACGGTCCGAGGGCATGCGGGTGTATTTGTTCGAAAATAGCAAGCGCCGTGACAGTTCTCAAAAATAAAGACTCGAAGTAGGGGGGTTTCGGGTGCCAAGTGAAAGGTACGTACTGAGAATGGTTATCGATTCTTACTCCTACTTAGGGATGCAGATAAAGGTTGAAGCATGAGTTACAGTCGAAATTCATGGAACTAAGTAAGGTAAGAAACACAAGAGCAGAGAACGAGGAACGGCTTCAAGGATCCAGATGTTGCTGGCAGGCCGCACTCACTTCGCCCGGCCCGCGTAGATCTTATCAAGCCTTCCCAGACGGTATACCGAAGTTTACGGTCCAGTATCGTATCCGATCTGCGTGGTTTTAGTGGTCTGCACGCCGTCTCGGGGCAATGTAACCTGTTGCCAGCTTCATCAAGAAATGTTCGAAACCCAACTTTTCATCAAAATCGTACCGCCCGAGACTTCAAGGCCGTTCATCGCTCTTAAGGTCACCCTAGCATTGAGACTGTATACAAGTTTGCGCATTAGCTTGTGGTGTGGATGATTAAAAATGGCTAGCCTCGCAAGAAGGGAATTCGAGTACACTTGGATGGGCGAGATTAAATCCGAGTCATTATAGGTGGCGGAAGTTACACTCACATCGTGATACGACGACAAATACCGCGAGCCAGATTGCTGCAAACGGTCTTCAGTGAGATATATCTTCAAATATCTGAGACTCAGAGAACAGACAGTTATTTGGCATTGTAACAAACTGAAAAAGAAAGACTAAGGTCAGAGCTGACTACTAGACACAAAGAGGGTCCTCACACAAATAGCCATGACGACTCCAGATGCACTGCAAAACTTTCATGAGTGCTGCATTGATATTTGGTTACGGCCGTTAACGAATGTAAACCTCGTCAATATCCCTCTCTCTGCACGCACAGTTTTTTACTGAAAAGATTTACTAGAAAGGAAGTTACAGACCTATAGTCCACACAATAATTTTAGTCATCATGGAGATTGTTCTGTATGGAGTGTTACGCCGCCGCTCCGTTCAAGGGAACGGAAAGCTTACCGTCTTTGAGCATGGGTGCGTTGGCCGTAGAGATAAGTGACAAGAGTCACGGCCGTTAAGAAGTCGGCGGCAGCGCCGACACACGCCAAGGTGGTGGAGAGCCAGCCCCAATGCGCTTCGTAACTTGCTATCGAGGCCATCCGCAACGTCGCAACAAAGAGAATGGTGGACCCGAGCAGATGCAGGAATGCCAAGGACCAAAGGATGATAGGAATGTATCGTTTATTACAGAGCGCGTAGATTCGGAACGAGAAGAACCCCTGCACTGCGTTTGCGTCAGCAAAAATACCAGGAATACCGGTGGTCGATGCATGAACACACCGCACGCTGGGATGATGCCCGAGAAGAATACTATTGCGTCCAGAGAGTGTGGTGGCGGGCCAGCAAGGCGTTCAAGGTGCAGGAGGTCCGTTACTGTGAACTGATATAGGGCATGTCCCATGCATAGCGCGTGTGCGACTTCACATGTCCTGCATTTGCACATGTGTCTTAGTGAGAAATCGCATGGCACAGTGAGACGCACCAAACGAACGCAACCTACTCATGGTAGTTAGTATAGGTACTCGTGTGTAATTTGTCGCGCACCAGAGCCTTGAGTTTGAGCGAGTCCTCTGGGAAGCAGCTGTAGTACATATATACTTGAGTAGTGACAACTCCCAGGAGCACGTAGGAGATTAAAACCCCGATTAGGTAGGCACCTAAAGGCGGCGTTTCGTGAATGCGGGTATGAAATTTTGAGCATTCGCGCGCACCGAGAGTGGGGTTGGCGTCGTAGGAAACTGCATAGTCCATATAGTGGGTGATCGTATCCTGCAGGTGGATGAGACGTTCATAGTTTATATTCTCAGAGTAGTACTGTGGTTATTCTTGAACAACGGGTTGAGATAATCTGCTTGCGCTGATGGAGATGCAGCCTAACAGCTAACAGCGCATCCACAAGCATCAGCTACACATTTTACCTTTGACCCCATGAGGACCAGTTTTCATGGCGGGTATTTTGCAAACATCCCGATGAAATATGAATTCATCGTCTAAAATGAGAAAAAAAACGGAAAGGATGTCACCTGCATCTGAATCACGATTGCGCCCACGACTCAAGCGAGGTACGGCGACGCTAATTGGCAACTTACCATGGTCTGAGCGTCGGAAGTTGTGGCGGCCTAGGAGCCAGATGAGAACCCGGGTAGGTGGAGATAAAATCGCCGCAGCAACAGCCAGGAGACTCAGTCATGCAGATAAATCCCATAAGAATGAATTTCGGGTGGCCGAGGGCACGGTGGCGGGTCGCATATTCCAACGGCAACAGCGAATAGCGGTTTGCAACTCGAAGCTGCCAGTTGATAAATGTAATAGCACGCGATTGGTATGGTAAGAGTAAACGAATGCTCGGGGTTTGCCGGATGATGAGGCTTGTGGGAAGTGCCAAGCAACCGAAATGACTCACTCGGTTGTCAAAGTTATCAATGTCATTGCCCTCCATTGAGCGCGGACACATCCGATTTCCCTTCTCCACGTCAGCCCACAGAATGGATAGCGAGGTAGTCGCTCGCCTCCCGCCAGAATTGGAGAGAGAAATCTTCGAGACTGGCACAGCGTGTTTCCATCCAAATACAATCCCCAAGCTTCTGCGCGTCGCTCGTCGCGTTCTCTCATGGCAACTTTTCAAGGTTCCCAAAGCTATTGCGCTGACTGATCATATTCCAGGATTGAACCCATTTTATACAAGTTCGTTGACATTCGTGGGCTAGAACGTCCAGCCGAGATATCGCACTCCTGCGGATCTTGGAGACTAAACCGTCCGACTTCTTGGCTCAGGCGGTGCGATTCATGTCTCTTGCTGCAATAGACTGGGCCTTGTTCTTTGGCGCTGTTTTATCTCCGGACGCGTGGTCTGAGGCAGAGCTGGAGAAAGTACTCCGAGCCTGTAAAGGCGTAGTCAACCTTCTCTTGTTGGGAGACCTAACGGACCGCGCGCTCCTTCCCATGCTTGCCGGCATGCTGCCACAGCGTTTGGCCATGGTCTCGAATCCTCGATTGAATTTCACCCTCCCCTTCTTCCAAAACATCACCCATCTATGGCTTGGTTTGTTTGACGATCTGCGAGTCACGTTGTATGGAGGGCCGTTGGAAGAGAAATGGCCTCCCTCGCACAATTTTGCTCGACTTCCGGCCCTCACACATCTAGCTTTGTCTAGCTGCACCTCTCGAGCGCTCGTCGCCGACCTCCTCGCCACCTGCTCCTACCTTCGAGCCCTAATCGTTGACACGCAAGAAGCCATGCTGGGCTCAGATGAACTTCGCTATCCACGCCTTGTCTTCATTTCGGAGAGCAGAAATTTCATTTCGGATTGGGATGTGGGGGTTCATGGAGGTATATGGGAACGCGCAGATGTCATAATTCGCGAGCGACGGGAAGAGCCTGAAGGTACCTTTTTTCATTATTCAATGGCCCACACGCTGACGCAGAGTCTTGTGTCTCTTAGAAGCTGTACGCACTTGAGCCAATCCGCCATTAACACCTTCATCGGATAAACGCAGATTTGACCCCGCAACAACGTTTTGACTGCTCGATTTATAGATTTATAGCGTTCATTTCGGGCTACCGCAGGACTCGCAACGACCAATTCGATATCGAGTTCTCCAATGGACTGAAACTCTGTACAGGACTCCATTGATATCAGTAGCTTTTCGTGCCTGTCGACTTCTCGTGCCCAGTACTCGAGAAACTCGCCTTCCTGGCCGCCAATGCCAGGGGAGCCAGGGGAATCTCGTTTCAAATACCTCACTGAATACTTTCCCGTTTTTTTGCATCACGACCGCCCCGTCCGCGACTTTCAAGCCCAGCATCGACGCTCTTTCCTTTTTAGGAAAGACTTCAGCGTAGAAGGTATCTGAGTGCAATCATTTGAATCCGTACAGACGTCAACGTCGTCGCGGAGGCTGCATGTAACACCTTCCAATTTGCTCCTCGTTTCAATGAGCTTTCGCTGAATTAATAAATGTGGTATGTTCAAGATCGACAGCCCCGAATGACGCCCGATACACTCCCGAATGAGTCCTGCACCCTGCTCGTCCTCTACCAAACGTGTCTACTCCACGCGCCGCAATATCTTGCCCACCACCTCCTCGAGGAACAGGATATCGTCGTGGCCTGCCTGTGGCACCTCTGTCCACGCATCTTCGTCATGCATCAGCCCAGCGGATTCCAGCATGTCTTTCAGCCATGCGCGACCTTTCGCAGGCACCAACCCGTCGTCCGCACCGTAGACAACGTGTATCCGTAGGGCGTCGTCCGGGTAGAGCTCCGCGATGCGCGTGAAAGCACCACGCAGCACGTCCGCATCCGTCGCGCCGGCACCCAGGCCCCAGACGCTGTCGCTTTCGCCCCCTGCACCAGGGACAGTATCACCCCCGTGTAGACAGAAGAGCGCCTCCTGCCCCATCGACAAGCGCGACTCCCCCATCCCGCGGCGCATGATCGCCGTCCGACACGCGCTGCCGACGTAGCGGTGCATGTACCCGCGCTGGTGCGGTGGCTTGCGGCGCTCGCTCTCCTCAGGGGTCTCGTCGGCAGTTTTTGGCGTAGAGAGCATGCCTGCGCTCATGGAGAGAAGACCACTGCTCCAGCCGACCACCCGCGCGACGGGCGGGACGACCTGCAAGAGCGACCCAAGCGCGTTGGGCAGTGGCGTTGGCAAAGCGGCGGCCAGACGCAGTGAGAGGGATCCGCTGATGGTCTGGGGCATGAACGGGCCGCTGAGCGTCCAGTTCGTCGCGGTGAGGGTGGGCGGGAGGTGCAAGAGGGTGTAGAGCGCGTAGAAGATGCCATTCGAGTGCGAGAGGACGGCGAAGCGTGTGATGTGCTCGTGTGCGAGGACTGCCATGAGGGCGGCGTGCATCCAGCGGGTGCGTGCGGCAAGGGGAATGGAGACACCGCGAGAGGAGCTGCCGGCGCCGGGCTTATCGAGGGTGAGGATTTGGACGCTGTGCTCGCGCGCGATGCCCTCCGTCATTGCGGCGATGAGGCGGTGGCCCCCGAGCCCGTTGAAGAAGACGAGGACGGGCCAGGAGGCGTCGGGCGGCACGTCAGTAGCCGCATAGCTGACGGTCGCCGTGTGGCTATCTGCACCAGAGAGCTCGAAGTCAAAGTCGAGGGTGTGGTTAAAACGTGGGAGGGCGAGGTACGCTGCAGGGTCCTCATCCAGCCCGGAAGGTTCCTGGATTACAGCGGCCATTAGGTGTGGGTTGTTGACGCTGAGGACGCTAGCATTGCTGCGGTCCTGGAACAAGCGCGATCAGATGTCTCAACTCGGATAAGGCAAGTGCTTCACACGTTCGCTTAATTCTGTTTCAGGCGTCAAATAATACGGTGCTTCAAGAAAAAATCTCCTCAAATAATTCTATACTTCGAAATTTCGATCGGTCCTCGGCCAGGGCAACTCTAAAATTCTCATTCGGCATCGCTATTTACAAGATGGTATCCTCCTATCTTCAAGACTGTGGATTGTCAAGTTCAAGAGCTCACTTTGGACTGACTCGACTATCTTGTTTTTATTGGCCGATCGTTCCGTCATTTCTGGAAACTCTGACTAAACCAGGCGAGGCTGCTGTCGTGTCCTTTTTGTTCGTTTATAATTACTAGAGCATCTCATCGGCACACCTTGTTCCATCTCCAGCCGAGTACAGATCCACCAATTTTTGCTCGGGGAGGTTGAGTTCAGGTTTTATAATGAGGGCGGAGGCTACGAGCCATCCCATTGAGCGGAGCTTCACCATTGATGACAACCGTGAACGTGAGTGGGGCTTTCTCTAATCCAATATCTCTGATGCAGTTTCCGTTATTAGCCCGCCCTTTCTTTTGCGAACAATGCCTTCCCATTTCCCATTGTAATGTGGGTGAGTGTTATGCCTTGGTTGGGCTTTGCTGTTGACAGTACTGTCAAGGATGGTTTTCTCGGTCAACGCAAACCCAGCGACCTATACTACGTTTCGACTCGCCGCGAACATTGCTCCACAAACCAATTCCGCCTCTTCCTCCGTGTCCACGGGCTCCGCGCCTTTCGGAGGTATGACTATGAGTTCATGTTCTGTTCTTCAAATTCTCTTAGTCCCTAATAACAACCCACATTTATAAAGGCCTCTCCTTCGACGATGACACGACCAGAGAAACGTGTTCCAGTAGCAGCGATAGTCGGCTCAATCCTTGGTTTCATGGCCATCTTGCTCCTCTGTGCCGGGGCCTTCCTCATCCATCGTCGACGACGTACCTCCCGGCATACATCGCCGCGTACCCTCCCCTTGGCTCCTGGACGTTACACGGAAGATCTTCTCGACGCCGAGGCTCAAATAGAGGCGCTCAGGATGTCGGAGAAGGAGCAGATGGCACTCAGTCTCAGCCAGGGAGCTGCGCCGCTCTCTGTTCCCACTGCTCCGGAGTCTCCCTCTTTGCTTCCGAAAGCTGCAGAAACGACGATAGCGAACGTTGTAGAGGAGATGCGGATGATGCGCATCCAGATACAACGGCTTGAACTCGAGCGTCCGCAGATGGGATACTCGGAGGAGGATCGGCCTCCAGAGTATGCAACGAAATGAAATTCCAGATCTATTTTCGGAGCATGGTGAAACACTCGGTCATTGCGATACAAGATTTTCGCGTCCTATCGTCATTGTCAAGCCGATGGTTTTAATCTCGGGAGCAAGGAAATACACAGAAGCTTAATCATAGTTCCACATCTAGCGGAACGTTCACCAGGAAACACGCCGGACGTTCTTCCCCAACCAATGGGCATTGTCCTCTAAACCGTCCCAGCGAATCTCATCGCTTTCGAAGCTGTCGTTCTCGGGACCCCTGCCCATGCTCATCGCGATCCCCACGCTTGCGAGCATAAGACGCATCATCGCATCGGGAGGGATCATGCAACGTCTGATGGATTCGTTGGCGAACAACACCATGAAAAGCGCTTGCGTTTGCGATTTGGTGATGTTGAATTCGTGTTTTTGCGGTAAAAGATCGATATGGAGAAGCGGCTGGAAGCCATGCATCTTTCCGGGCCCTTCAGGTTCGCGCACGATGAACTCCATTCCAGTAAAAGTGTCGTGCATGAGGTAGTAGATATCGCAGTGGAATTCCACGGAGGAGTCGCGTGTGCGGTCGTAGTATGAAAGATACACGTCGACCGCCGAGGGGTTGTTAGGAGAGTAGATGCGAGAGAGAACCTCTGCACTGCGAACCTAGATATAAAGTGTCAAATGGAGAATTGATTTATGTTTATCATGCGCACCGTCATGTCTCCGCCAACGATGACGTCCTGGGAGAGTATATAGATCCCGTCCTGAAGAACCTTCTCCTTCTGGTCCTCAAGTTTGAGAGAGTCTAGCAGATTATCCACAGCGAAATCCACCATCTCGGAATGACATCCGTCGTCCGAGCCGGCCAGCAATTGTTCGGAGGCTGAGCGATTTGCGGCAGCCTCCCGCTGAGCAAGATATGCCGTCCATGTTTCGGACGGTTTTGCGTTCATCAGTCCATACTTTGCCACACATGTCACGAAGTCCGAGTCGTCAGTGAAGTTACTGGCGCTCATGGTGGTTTTTCTTCTTTGTGAAGCAAGTGGCAACTGTGACCCCCATCCCATTTAACTTAGTCAACCAAAGAGCAGCAGCTACTCACCTTATGATTTTGGCTAAATCGAATGGAAGGTCGGCCGCTTCGCGAGTGCTTTTAGAATAGAAAATTGGGTGGCTTGGTATTGCCTGTCTGTGAATAGATGCGCTTTTTATACCTGACCTTCTTTCAAAGATTTGTTGAACAACAAAGGCGAAGCGTGAGAATATGCCACCAGCGGTTTGATGCGGACTTTTCGTTGACAACGATGATGACATGAGGCACCTGAGCGTCTACTTATCGATCTCATGCCTCCTGCCAGCTCATCCATCCCCCACCTATTGAGGAGTCTATTACGCCTTCTTTGCAGCTCCTCGAAACATGCATCCCGCTTCGTCAAGTACATCCTGAGGCACCCTCAAGCAGGAGAGCTCATACGGTTCTTATTTCTTGGTACTGTTATGGAAACGTGCGTTTGCATGGCGGCGTCCGCGGTTCTGATCATTAATGAGAGTTCAGGGCACGGTCATTGACACAGAAGATACCCCAATATGTTAACAGCTGCGAGTCCTGCATTTTCCACCTGGGGTCTTTTCATTGATGTCGCAAGACAGTTTTCATGGTTAAGGTGAATTGAAATATATGTACGAGCTATTCTCTGGTTCTAATGGCTCTTAGGCCCATTTTCAGCGTGGCAATGCAACTTTCGACTGGGTAAAACAGGTTCTTTGGCTATACAGTCGCTCTAATATGCGTTCCAAAGGTATCATCCTACCTCGATCACCATCAAGTCTGGAACCAATCCAGGACATTCAATGTTACCGCAAAAGACACGGATAAGATCAAGGATCGCGACCTGCGCTTTAAAAGCGGGGATGGGTACTTGGATGCTGTTTACGAACCAGCTTCTTGGGCCCTTAGTACCGATTTATTTCACTGGAAGAAGAAACATTGGATCACCGTCTCCGTTGATAAGTCGGGACTGACGCTTTCAGTGTGGAGTCTGAACCAAAGTGTTTTGGACGATTTCATCCAAGAAGCCCGAGAATTTTATCTCCAGCGTCCAGTTCCACCACCGGTAATTTCAGCACCACCGGTAATTTCACCGCCCACGGGATCGCCTCCGGGATTTGTAGGGGAATGGGCAAGCCTTTGACTTGGTTCTCTGATCAAAAACTAACGGCTCAGTTTTCTCGGTAGCTCGGATCACTACTAGTCACCGGCATTTTCGATAGTGGCAAGTAGTTTCAGCCACCGCAGCAATCAATCCACTCATTTGGCGCACCAGGCGATTTCAGCTTTATATGGATATTGGAGTACCTGCAGTCTCAAGACATCATGGCCGATATTATGCAATTTCACATATCAACGCGGCAGGCCGACGCTGGATGGAGTCCGCAGGGCAAGAAAGAAACAGTTCATGCGCTGCCACTTCGTCCGAACAGTATTCACAGGTGACGTCTCATAATTATCGTATCGTATCGCACCAGTAACCTTTCTGAGATGGATTCTAGATTCCGATGGAGATCGCATTGGGTGCAAGCCAACCTGTACAGTGGAGTAAATACCCTCCTTCACCTCTCGTCGATACTGCATTTATTTTCTATATGCAGGGCCCATCGGGCCCCCAGATCGCCATTCTGATTCATTCATGCGACAAAACTGTGTTGTTGGACTTTATCGAAGCTGCCCGTCTTCAGTACAAAGAAGCCTCGATATCCCGTGTCAACGTTCATCTCACGACTGGCCATGCGAACTGGGGGAGAATGGTCTCAAAGAACCGCCGATCATTCTCAACCTTGATTCTTCCTGACGGGATCAAAGAAACTCTGCTTGCGGATATGAAAGAGTTCTTGGAAAACGAAGAATGGTGAGCGCTATTATTGTGTTGGAAGTTTGCCGACTCAGTCGGGATATAGGTACACGTTCGCGGGGGTCCCTCATCGCAGGGGTGCGTGGAATCTTCCACTCGAGTCCGGGAGTTCTGATCATGAACTTCGACTGCAGGCTATCTGCTGTACGGAGATCCAGGGACTGGGAAAAGCACTACAGTGCACGCTTTGGTTCGGCACCGATATGGGAATCACATATAACTAACTGACTTTGTTCCATGCCCTAGGCAGGAGAGCTTGGCATGGAGATTTATTTCGTCTCACTCGCATCACCTGGGTGAGGCGCCGATCAAAGTTTCCATGTTTCTGCACTGAATCTTCGCCGCTTAGAGTCAACAATTTCAGCCTAGGCGAGCTCTTCCACAGCACGCCGCCCCACAGCATCCTGCTGATTGAGGATATTGATTGTGCCTTCCCAACGCGTGTCAATCCCTCGGACGAAGTCCAAACCCAGACTGATGAGGAAGGTCGACCAATCGAGATCTTGCAGCCACGATCTAAGGTAACTTTGGCGGGTTTGCTCAACATTCTAGACTCCGTCGCAAGCCAAGAAGGACGTATACTGATTGCAACGGTAAATCCATTAACAAGTTTTGGCGAATGCCTTCCTAACATAAGTCCCAGACGAACCACATAGAGCAACTTGATCCCGGTACCGTGACATCCCTGAGGTCCGACTTTGCCCCGACTCACATCATAACTACAGCCTTAATCCGACCTGGGAGAATTGACATGAAGGTAATTCCGCACTCACTTTCATTTGAATGCTGTTGAATAAGCTCAATCAAATCTTTGGCAGATCAAGTACAGCTTAGCGATGGGCGAACAGTTGGAGAACGTTTTCAACCGCTTCTACCCCGTCAATAACGACGCGGCTAATCCGCCCGGAATTAAAAGCGGCTTGACGGTTTCAGAGATCGAAGGCCTTGCACGCCAGTTTGCTGCGGCCGTCCCCCATTCGAAATACTCCATCGCTCAATTGCAAGGATATCTTCTCGGATGGAAAAATGATCCAAAAGGTGCCGTTCAGGGCATACCTTCTTGGATCGCACAGCAGGAAATAGAGGCAATGCAATCCGCGAAGCATGGGCGACAGTGGTTTCTGTCCAACATGCAGGGCGGCATTTCAGATGGAAGCGACTATTGACGGGGCGACAATATCATTCCGACAGAAGTAATGTACCATTCACTCCAACTTCATTACTGCAATGGACATTCTTTAGACGAGTTGTTACAGTCTTGCTCAATGGGAGTCTAGAAATGCGGCCGTCGGCCAGCAATCATTAATTCTGAGTCAGCCAATTTCGCGGGAATCTCCGTCTGCATAAATGGATCTCGGTCTACTCAGGCATGAACTCCCGATTACAAAAAAAGGTCATACATGAGCTGATGTTCCAAGACGGGCTGTACATTGAATCCACGCTGAAGCGACATGAATCTATTGGAGTTCTTTGAACCTGGATGTCTGGCCAATGGGTGAAATGGGCCAGCTGTATGCTGATAGACAGGATATGACTCTGTCAAGATGACGAAAATCCGATAACACCGAGAACTTTGGTACTACCGCAAACTGCTTCTTCGAGAGCCAAACGCAGTCTGACAAAGTCCAAGTGAGCAGTTGATAGTTGGGATAGCATGTTGTCTTCCTTTATCTGCCTTTTTCGTATCTTGTTTTGGTAAGGTTGTTTTTTCTTATGCAAACGTAAAGCACACGCATGGAGGTTGAGCCTGAAGTACGAAATACAAGTTTTCTGGAACTACACCTTATCGGCCCGTGCGCCCGAAGAGTCTCCAAAGCTGTTAAATCGTCTGATCGAAGGAGCTCCGCACGCAGGGCGGAGGACCTTGCTCAGTTCGCATGCGCAACAGCAATGCAATCCCGCAAAGGAAGGCCAAAACATTGACTGCTGTTCTGTATGGTATGTTCTATTTTTTGATGGGAGAGATTGTCTTTCAGAGTGCCGCCTTATGATGGGCGTCGCGATACTTATCAGAATCTGAGTCCCCCGAACCACTGTGCAATACAGCAGTTGTAAAATTTGGCTGCTTCTACCGATTTTCGCGGGGACGTGGAGAATCTGGAGATTGCATAGCTTCCAGATTTTCCCGAAATGAAAGACTACTTATACTGATTCTTCCGGCGTGAATAACCTTTGCCAGGGCTCGCGACAAGTGGCAGCAAATGGTTGGGATATTCTCTCTCGTCCGTGGACGAGACCGTACTCGAAACTTCGTGAAGGGGAGCTTTGGGCGCCTCAAGCCCGGCGCTAACGGCAACGCCACTTGCCAGGATCTCCTGTGGACTTCCTTGACAGCGCTTAAAACACCTTCAGACGCCTTTCCTCCTCTAATAGGTGTCGTTGGCGCCGTTGTGGCGATCCTGGAGATTTCTAAGGTATGTGGCGCAGAATGCAGGGTTATTAGAGGCTCAGATCTGCGTCCGAATTCAGCGTATTACCCATTCGAAAAAAGACGCTCGTGAACTCGCGCAGCGCTCGGTGGATCTACTCAAAGTGCTAGACGACATCATATCCAACTTGGAACCTGGTACGATACCAGAACCCATGGTGGCAAGTATTGTTCGGTTCGAAAGGTGCGGAAAGAGTGGTATGTTACTGTCTATCTGATAACGGTTGTTCTAGCACTTTGAAAGAAATTCAAACTGAAATGGACAAATTGATGGCCCGCGGCTGCATCTGGAGATTAAAACATTTGAACCGCAACGAAGGCATGCTTGAAAAGTTCCATAAACGTCTTGACGATGCTTCTCATGAATTTAAGGTCTGTTTCTCCCACCTCTCCTCCGAGACAGGAACTTAACCTACTTTAGATTGCCTCGGCTGCTCGGGCTGAAATATGTGTTCACCAAGTCCACGCCCAGGTTCTAGACAACAAGAAGGAGGTCTGTAGCACAATTGTTGCATGGCATTTACCTTTCGATGATCATTTATGAATCGTCCTAGATATTCCTCCTGCGAAGAATTATTCTGGTGCAATCGGTATTTTTTTTGGCCATCCCCCGTTGGCGGTTTAGGGGGGCACAGTTGGATATAGAATATTCTCTGCGTCCCGCTTCACCTTCATCAAAGTTCTAAAAACACCTGCGAAGGACACGCGGGTTCGGGGGATGTCCAAGAATGTCCGAAAAAAGTTCCAATCCGCTGGACAACGGCTTCGGTTCCACGGATTTTTCACAGCAAACAACATCTATTATGTGGACAGGATGTCAGCGACAACCCGCAACTAACGAAACAATTTCAATATTGTAACTCGGAGTCCACATATTATTGCTTGATTGTGCGACATTAAATTATATCAGTGTAACATGCATTCTGTTTGTAATTGTCTTAGGTATCCCTGGGCGCATACACATTAGGATCCAGGATTTTTTATGGATGAGGCAAATTTAAAACACGGTCACCTACAGTCGCTAACCGTCAAGCGAAACATGACGTAGAAGCGAAACACTAGCAAACAACCTTTCCAGCCACTGCTTTCCACACCTCCAATTCCATACCCCCGTTTTCGAGGTCCTTGAGTACAATGGTGGTCATCATGAACGCCCAGTCCTTCTTTGTTGGTCAATTTGTTGACTGTTTGGTTATTTTGGTAGTGTTTCGCTTCGCGGAATTACTGACTCACCCAATCTTTTGCCCTCAAACTCACCCCAAACTGTCAGTATTCCCCTGGATTTTTCGTTCAATTCATAAGCTGGACCTGTGTGTGTAAGATGATCACAAAAAACCTGGATGAATACAGCCTTTCTATTTTATATTTGGCCGAATGCCGTCATCGTTTCGCTTGACGGTTAGCGACTGTAGACCATACACGAAAATCAACGAAAGAAGAGCTCTTACCTTTCCCCCTCCCTAAAAATTGTAAGGAAAGCGCAAGGAAAGCGGTCCCGATGTGGGGTGCAATTTGGATGACATCCCGGAATATTCCGAATCCACCAGAAGAACCCGGATGGTTCCGAGGTTTGGTCCTGCTTTGAGCACAGCCGCACTTACTGCCCAATCCTAACACAACAACCGTCCTGGATTGGTCTTTTCCTTTCACTGCCCTCGCCCACGAATTTCGATGCATGACAAGAACAAATCCATCCTCTCACCATTGGAAGGAGAACCAAAGGTCGACCCCAGAAAAGTAGCCGCACACTCGGCGCACACCAAACGACAACGAAAGGTACAACTCCGGCCGTTTCGTGCAATCGCCATGATTCCTACGATGAAATAATCAATTTTTGCTTTACGCTGATGCGACATTAACTCACCTGCAAAAAATCCTAAGGCGATGAGATCCTCGAGCACAAATGAACACGATTGCTGACAAGTCGCGATCGAAGAACCAATTTGAATGGCCTCGCATTGAATCGTTCAAGAAAGAGACCCAATACGCACTTCATTGTACTGCGGGTCAACATAGCCTAACGAGGTCAATGCACGGACGCACATCAGCTCATCTCTTTTTTTCGCCTCGCTCATATCCTGTCGTGATAAAATCTTGATGCGCGGCGCATCGCTCAGCTGGAATATGATTCAGAGTAGAAATTCGGGCAATCTTCGTGAGAAGGTGAGGGTTCAATCATTATTTTTCAGTTTTGTTCCCTTGCTGCTGACTTGAACAAATCGGAGATAAGTCGCATGGAACATGGTCGCACCTGGTGCACTAAATCGGAAGAGAATAGTCCGAACCTTTCAGCGATAAGATTACAGTTGATACTTCCAATAATTATACATACATTGCATGCAGTAAAATCACCACAGTGAATCCGCCGCAAATAGTCTGCTCAGCCGGCTTTGTTGGTGAAATCAAGTGAAATAAACCAGCGATATGTCTGTTTGTGCCAAGTTCGGTAGATCTCTAGACGAACACATCAACATCTTCGACCACGTACCTCGATATATGGAATTGACGACCCATTTTGTATTGCGCCCCGATCGCCGAGATGCCCGAGGCAGGGTTCAACATGGTGTTTGGATGGCTGCAAGTTGAGATTTTGTTGTGATTTATCTTAGTCCATTTACACTCATTTCATTAAATCAGTATTGTTACTACATGTGGCCCGAGGGCTACGGTAGTTGTACTATAGCGTTGTTACGGTGGTTTCGCGTCTGGTGTACGGTAGCTACGAGATTTTCTAATCTAAATATGTATGAGAGGGTGAAAAAGAGAGATAAAGTAAAAGCCGTGCATTGGTAAAATCGTGGAGTGCGAGTATCGTAAGAGTTTTCATTGGATTGCGAAGGGGATGGTATCAAGGTATCAAGCGTGGTCTTTATGATGGTGTTGAATGTATATTAATGGAATATAAAGTATAAGAGAGGAAAAATCGAAAGTGACTGAGAGGGAGAACGGACAAAGGTACGAGGATGTGGGAGGGGAAATGGTAGGCTCACATGAAACGACCCGTGGCCTCGACGAAGCTCGCTAGCGATCTCAGGAGCTTTGGTTCGGAGAGGAGTGGTGTGACGTGGAGTGGCCCGAAAATGCCTGCTTTCTTCGCTGCGGTGTGTAGTCGTTGACGGTGGGGTTCCCATTCCGGACATTCCAGTAGGAAGTGCGCCCGCGTCTCGTACGATGCTCCACACGCTTCACAGGCCGGGGAGGAGACAAACCCGGATTTGAAACGGTACGCGTTGAGGTGGCACGGGCCAGTCCGGAGTTGCGAGATATGGGATGAGGTCTTGCGGGCGATAGTAACGGAGGAGTAGAGAGGAATCGGGGTTAGGGACGGTGGCGACCTGTCAATGCATTTGAGATCCCCGCCGGTCTTCGAGCGTTTCCATAGGGTCTCCCACTCCTTGAGGACTTGGAGTTGGATGAGGCGCCGGACGGTGGTGAGAGACACGAAGGTGGAAGGGTCGGGAGGTCGGGTCGTGGCTTCTTTGGCCGCGGCATCAGCTAGCTCGTTTCCGAGCGTTCCGATGTGGGCAGGCGTCCAGAGATTGAGGATGGTGAGGTGGGGTCGCAGTGGGAGCGCGCTGCGGACCAGGATGTCGTACCGGATGGCCCTGAATTGGCCTGAACGCGGTGACGTGGATAAAATGCCCCGCAGCGCGGCTTGCGAGTCCGCAACGACCAGAACGTCATCGTGGCCATCCCAAATCGCCTTACCCGTTGCCTGGCAGAGTCCCCCCATCTCCCCCTCACACACCTGGCCGTTCCCCAGCGGCACTACAATCCTCTCCCTCTCCTTCCCCAACTCTACCCGCACTGCCGCTCCTCCGGCCCGCCCATCCAGCAGCGACCCATTTACACGCTCTCGAGAGTAACACCAATCGTTCTCCATTATCATAGACATACATCCCGTGGTCGACCGTTGCTGCTTCAAGTCCACGTTCTCATGGTTCAACTCTTGAAGCACTTGTCCGCCCGCGCAGTTCGCATCTGCCTGTTTTCGTCCGTGCTTGAAAGCAGTGTGGGTTTATGACCTGATTATTGTCCTGGAAAGCTGGAGTAACTTCATATGCCAATGCTAGTGTCTCATCATGGGTGCAGACACTTGACATTTAGTGCTTGGTCTGAACACGTTAGTTGAACAGACTCGACCATGGTCCCATATTAGCTCTGATTCGTTTCCAAAACGCCCATATTTTCGCTTGCATCGTTTTAGCCGATTAGCAGTTACCTACCATCTCAACTCCAGCTCGAAAAAGAGAAAGACGTGGTCTATGGAATTATTGCAGTTACACTTACTCAGCTTGCGCATCCTCAGACACGAGGAGTTGAAATTATCGCAAATTTATATCGGAAACTTTCTGAACCGTATACAAAAGCCCTTTCCTGGCATGGGACACGATGCTGGAGCAATTGAACGGAACGGATGAACTAGGTATTGCATCAACTTGTGCGCATACTTCACCCCTCAGAAGATCTTCTGGACATAGAAAAAAGTGCCCAATAAATCGGGAAGAAGTACTGTGCTATTTCAACCATAGTTTCAGCTGGTGTGACCTGTGACCACTTATTTGTTGGTGGCTTTGGCAGGAAAATGGCCCAAAACTGCGTCCCTGAAGGTCGATGACCTGTGGCCAGAAATAAATAGATTCAATTCGGCCCCTGCTGTGACCTGTGACTGAATCTACAGTTGAAATAGTACAGTATGAACTTGCATAAATACTTCAAACTCGGCTTGGATAAGTGAGGACCAAGCTAGACAATGCGGAAGGCAAAGCTTAGTCGTGTACCTTCACAATCGTGGAACGTATTGTGTTGCCGTTAGCATCGGCTGTCCAAACAGGACCTCCGACAACCGGTCCTTCCTCTTCCCCACGTAGGATATACCTCATAGTGCGGTTCGACGAAGTGGTCGCCATTACGATCCTCAAAGGCTTATCACTGACGTTCCTCTCAAACTGCATCCCTCGGAAGAGACCCCGTTTGCTACCTCTCGCGGGGCAGGTTGGAGTAGCAGGCGTGGTGCGGAATCGATAATCGCCTGAAGACTCGTCCGGACACTTGGTGAGATCGGGAAACCCTCCATTGTCGATAGCTTTGCACAGGGGAGAGTCGTTCACCGTTGCGTCAATGCTAACCACTGTACGTGACAATGAAGTTAATCTCGTGTAAGTAGAGGGAAGTGCAGAAACTCACAGCTATTAAATTAGGGAGGGAACGAGGTCGGGTTGTAGGCATGAGTAAGGCAGATACCGCGCTGAGATTGTAGAAACTCACAAAGGATCGCCGTTGTTCAACCCGGCGCTCGTGTAGAATTGGCCGAGAGCGTTACCATGACCTTTAGGGAGCAATGAATGTCATGTTTTAGTCGTGCTATGGACTATAAATTATGGAAAAAGACCTCACGTGAGTTCTGAGTAGGGTCGGCGCATCGAGTCGTTCCGGATTGGACCAATTGATCGCCTCCATCGTATCCATCAGGGAAGCACTGCCCAGCCATCTGTCAGCATCTACATGAGTTATAACCAGAGTGGCCTTACCCCAAGACCACCATCGTATGTTGAAGCATAAGGGAATTCGTCGCAGTCCGTCCCACTAGGACAATAATTCCCAGAACCGCAGCCAATTGCAGTGCGTCTCTGGTCGGCAGTTCCAACGTCACTTGTCGCATCGTAATGGAGTCTGCTTGTGATATCATGACAGTAAAACGCATTGCAATGATTATCGCAGCTGTCCGACGATTGTCAATTGGAATGTTGCAGTTGAGAGGAAGGATCACTGGAGGTGATCACAGATAGACAAGAAAAGAACGCACATGTCCGGATAGTCCCCACAAACTAAATCGAAGGAAGGTGTAACCGTGACCTGAGCCAAAATGGTCTCCGTCATCGATAACGCGACAACAGCGACGGAAAGAATTCGGAGTTTGGAAAGCATTATGGAGGAGATGCTAGCTTCAAAGAGGGAAATATGCTGAGGACGTTGTCGAGAGCTTGTCAAGTATTTATACTGCTTCGTAGGCTGCTTTTGGATTCCTTATGCTCCCAGTCGTTTCAAGTGATCACAGCCTTCAGACCAAGTGCATCACTGAGACTCGAGTCCCACGGTTACAGCCGTTTTCAGAAAATTATACGGGTTTTACGGAATGCTGCTCGATGTTAGCTTACCGTTACTGCCTTGGCGTTCTCGGCCAGCATCGGCTACGGCGAGGCTCCACGCCGCTCCATACTTCCGAGTCGGTTTCTGAACTCGATTCGCCCGTTGGAACTGCCGGAGGGCACGAATAATAGTCCGCGAGAAATCCTTATGTTCATTTTGCAAGTACGACTCAAAGGCAATCCAAAAAACATACCTTACAACGTTTCCAGAGGTGACGTTGCAGCAAATAACGGTAAATGGAGCACCACCGTTTCGTAAAACCCGTAACTTTTCAGTGACTCCACAAGCGATGACTGTGCGCACGGGGATGGCTGCGGTATGCTGTTCTTGACGCTATCGCCGTCGCGGGGTGGAGCCCCCAATGCGAACGTAATTGGGCTTTAAGTAAAAACATTGATCGATTGGTGCTCCTCGATCCTTACCTCTGGTTGCCACATCAGTAAAACTGCACATGTGTCTTTGGAGTCTTTTGACTTTGGGGCGCGTCTTTCGAGATCTTGAGCTTGGTAGAGAGGTCTTTGGTCTTTGAAGTGACAACTTTGGCGGTCTTGGTCTTGCCAGTCGGGTCTTACGTCTTTGGGCAAGTGTCCTGCGGTTCGGTGGGAAATGATGGACAATCCAAGACGTCAAAGACTTAAAAGATGAATGCGAACGGCAAGTAAAATTAAAACTAATACAAGGGAGAAAGGTAGTGTTACTAGCAAGTTACTAGAATGCTATTTCATGTGCATGGTGGTCTGCGTACTTGTTAATATAAAAGGCTTTGAAGCGATCTAACGAGTCAGAATATTTGAAGTGCCGAGGAAGATAGTGATGTCCATAAATCCCAATCAGATGTGCAGCGCGCAGAATGCTATCAATATGAATAATGTCCATAATACGCTCGCCGCGATTGTCTACATCGGGTTCCACCATCCACATGCCGACGTTGGAACACGGCTCATCCCCGATTGGGGAAAACCAGGTCACAAGCGCGCAAGGATACGTGATGTTCCGATGCTTGAAGGACATGAAGAGCAAGACGCGGGCAGCAATGAGACCCCGAAAACCAGCGAGCTCAGGATCACCCTCAACAAAAACACAATCATATCGAGGGGCACCGCCACGCCAGGAGCGCACTGCCCGAATGCGTTCACGAAGCATGCCGCTGATGCCTGACTGGTCGCTCGGGGCGAAGAATTTGGCTACTGCGGAAGGGAAGACTTTGACGCTGCTGGGAGCATCAGGGCAGTCGTCAAGTGGAATATTTGCAAGTGGGATATCGGGATCACGATCAGGATTGATTTGAGAGTAGAGGAATCGCTGGATAAGGGGGACGAGTTTGGGGAGATCAAGGTATTGAGCGAGAGCCCTAGGATTTCGAGGATAGCCGCGCACTATTAAGCCGGTCAATAGGTGCGAGCGAGCGAACATATATCTGAAAAAGACATACCGGGTGTTTTTGCCAGCGTTACTTCTCCGAGAATATCCCTGTCGTCTGTCGCGCCACCATCGTCATCGTCATCTTTGTCGGCGGGAGGTGGAGGGGGATGTGGGGGGCGCAAGAGGACGGGCAGATGGACCGGCCATCATTCCGCGCTCGACGAAGTCTACACGAGCGGCCGCCAGTTTGTCGAGACGGTCGTTGATGGTGAGCATTTGAATCAGAGCCTGGTACCGACTCGAACGCCGCCAGGGCTCCTTCACAGCTTTGATGTGCTTCGATTCCGTGATTGAGGAGCACAGTCCGTTTGGAGCACCAAATTCTTGAATAAGGTAGCGATAGTGGGTAAGGGAATGCTGGCGTGGGAGGCAGAATCCATTGGGGCAAACACCAGACTCGACAAAAATCTGCCGCTCCTGGTGGTACCGAACAAGGGCAGCGTCGATGGCAAGGAGGGTAGCCTCGTTGACGACATTCCGACGGACAAGGTAGCAAAAATCTAGGAATGCGCTGAAGGCTCGCAGCATTTGGGGCGGGACATGCCCTTCAATGGCCGGGAGGTACACCTGTGACTCGAGTAAATTTTAAGATGGGCATAAATGAAAATTTTACTGGCCTTCATTAGCGCCTTCGAGTCATCCCCTGTCCACTGCTTAAAGCCTCGACCTTCAGGGAATCTACGAAGCCCCGTAAATGGCGGAACGGCGGTGATTCTACACATGACATAAGAGTGGATAGCAAGATAATCTGAACAAGAACAAACTTACCGCCGATCTATGTCAGCCATAATTTTCTTCGCTTCTGCCTTGCCATGCTCAGCCTCCAGGTACTCGCCTACCCAAGTTACAAGATGGTCTTTGAAGGTACCCTTAATGACTTGGTGGAGCAGGTCGGGCGACAGCAGTTCATAGATATCTGCGCGCGGAAAATCCCATGTGAACGGCTGTGATTAAAGGTGTTAACAACGAAGCGAAAATATACGGAGGTGCATACAAGGACATCCGGGACGACACCGTATTCATCCCACATGGTGTCGTGGTCCAAGGCGTCAAACAGACTCTCAGTATGAGCCTGAGTTCTCCGACCGCTTCGACCGTCGAGATCAATTCTTGAAGCCGTACACCTGTGCATAATTATAAAGATATTCGTGGACAAAGATGAAGCCTACCTTGGACACCAGCCCTGAACAACGCAAGCGAGAAGGACTTGTTCAGGGTAGTCCGCAATATACGGGCCGAGACCGTAGATTAGGATGATATTGGATCCGAGACCGGTCAGGACGAATTGGAGATGGTGGAGGAGTGACTGTCGGACCAGCATCCCCGCCGCCTATTACTGAAGAGGGTCGGGTGCCAGGCGGAGAGATCATTGGGATGTCGGGGTCGGAATTTTGAGATGGCTCGGGAGTGCGCCGATGGAATGGGGCATGTTCAGAGTTGTAGTGCTGAGACCGACCCGAGCGATTCACAAAATATCGCGGGCATCCCGGGAATGTGCAGGGTATATTGCGAGCCTTGAATTTCTTGACTTTGTGCATGCTCGAAGTGAATGAAGTGCAAAGAAATTTGTGCGCACGATAGATTATCAGTGCCTGCTAATGTCCATCGGCCAAACCGGACAATATTCCGAGCAACGGAAGATACTCCGGTTCACATGAAAGATGGTTGCTATTTTTTCCATATGATGCGCAGTAGCGACGAACCACTTTTCGGAACCGACCGTATATTGCATCATTTTGCACGCACATTTTTATCTTGCAGACTCAACTTGGACTTACGCTTTTCCTTCAACGGCCACCACTCCATTCACCTCCACCATGGAGATGCCGGGTCTGAAGACGCGCACTAAAAACAAGAAGATCCACCCCGCTGTCAATGCTGGAGTCGAGAAGAAATCCCGCCGCACTAAAGCCGAGATGGTCCAGGTCCGCGAGGACGAAGCAACGGCCAAGGCCCACGCCGCACTCGAGCAGAGGAAGGCCGAAAAGCGACTCGCCATGCTCGAGGATCAGCAACGCCGTACCGACATTACCTACGCCGCCACTGCCAACCACCCTGTCGATAAGCCGCTCAAGGCCCGCGTCCCAGACGTCAATCCTTCAGGTATGCCTCAGTTTCAGCGCGACCCGTGACAGGACTCGTGCTACTTGATTTCGTTGCAGATTCCAAAGCGCATTCCAGCGGAGCCGACTCTGGGTCCGGCGAGGATTCTGACGAGTATGCGCAGGCCGAGGACGAAGAAAGCGAAGAGTCTGAAGAAGACGACGCCGACGACGCCAGCGACGAAGATGAACCCAAGAAAAAGAAGAAAAAGGGCACCACCCGTGCCAAAATTGTCGCTGCTCATACCACTCAAGATTCGACAGGAACGCCTGCTGTCGAGGACGCCGCCAAAGCCCCCAAGCGCAAAGCCCCAGATAAGTTCGTGTATTCTGTTCTACTAGTATTTTATTCGACTCTTGATAATTGTTTGTAGCACCAAGGCCGCCGCTAGCAAGAAATCCAAGAAGAACGACCTGAAGAAGAAAAGTGGGCTCGACGATCGCAGGTCCAAGTCCCAAGCCAAGGGAGCCTCTTCTGCTCCTGAGGACGATTCGATGGTCACTCCGGGTGGGCCAGCGCTGGATGACGACGAGAAAGAGCACGTCGAGAAGCCCACAAAGGGTAAGAAGAAGGGAAAGCCGTCAGCGGTAAGCGATTGTTCCGATTGACGCGGATCGCTAACAACAATTCTCTCTTTACATAGGCTCCCATCCTCATCAGGCCCGTCCCCTCGAAAGCGCTCACTCGAAAGGCCGTGCGCGGCGGCAACGCCAAGTGGACCCTCAGGGATCTTCCCGCCGGCACCGCGGCGGAGTTCAGCAACGAGGTTGTCCCTTTGGCGTGCGAGCAGGCTGGTGTAATCGCCCCGTGGGATGGCTTGACACAGAAGCAGATTCAGCGGATTGTCGACCGGGTCTATGGCGAGGGCGTCCACAAGGTAACGGAGGATGGCGTGTGGGCAGGTTTGGTGAGTACACTACCTGTTTATCGATGTATGGATGACTTGACGTGCATAGATCGAGTATCGCTTGTACGACTGGCGCGGCGGCTTTGGTACGCAAGCTGTCAATGGCGTCGAAATGTATTTCAATGCCGACAATGAAGACGAGCCCGAGGGTGGGGGCGAGGACGAAGAGATGCCAGACGGTAGCTACTCCGCGTTTTGTTATTGTTAACTCGGCTCAGTGTACCATGCAGCCATTGCCGATCCTCTTCCCTCTGCCCCACCTGCCGCCGAGACCGTACCCGTGGCTGCTGTTGCCGCCAGTCCTTCTGCAAGCGTCGGCCCCAGTGTGCGGAAATTCAGCTTCAAAACACCTACGGGAATCGCCGAGTTCGTCGAGTGGGCGCTCGCGCCTCACGAGGAGAGTGGGACCATGGCATTTCATTGGAAGCAGTGGGGCGACGGTAAAGATAAAAAGGTGTGTCGTTTGCATCGTCTTCCCCTTCCACCTGTTCTGATGCTAGTTCGCATACAGGGTTTCTTGCAGACCGACCTCATCGTGTATACCTTTGCGTATCATCTGTCGCGCTTGGACGCAATCCCCGGTGGCTATGAACGGCTTACTGAGCCCCCTGTTGGTGCATTGCTCATCGCCGTCCAAGCTGTAAGATTCTATCTATTGCTTGAATGTTTATCCTCACCGATATGTAGGTCCAGCGCGCGCTACAATTTTGGCGTACTGGCGTGTATGTGAATCCCCACCCGATGCCTCGCTCCAACTACTTCTCGGGCGACGTGTGGGGCGACTACTCCATCTCGGGCAAGGGCGGTAAGGACAAGTTGGTTCGACGTGCTACGAAGTTCATGCCGGCGGTGCAAAAGTGGGACGAGGACCGCTGGAACAAGTTGAAAGAGGTTGCGCAGGAGTGGGTGCAGGTCCGCACGCGCAGGCGTGCGACTTCTAGTCGCAGTGCATCTGAGGTCGGCGATGACTCCGTGGTCTCTGAGGATGAGGAAGTGATCGTAGTGTCTGATTAGTGTTGTGTATTGTATTTCAATCTATTGAATGCCGCTTTTATGTTCGAATGGGCTGGGTTTTAAACCAAATAAAAGTCTTTCGCGTTGTCTTGAACGTGCATCTTTGTGTTAGGCGAATAGCTTCTTATTAAAAGATCTGGGTCTTATCCGTCTTGCCCAAGACAAAAAATCTTATCTAAGACTTTTGAATCTACCTAGCCCAAGACGCGTGTCTTTTGAAAAATTATGTCTTAGGTGTCTTTGGCGTCTTGGCCAAGACGCCAAAGACGCCTAAGACGAACGTGTAATTTTACTGATGCAGGGGGAGGAGGATATATTATACTGCGCGAATACTCCAAAGGCCCAACTTGCCAAGCAAGTTACTGGATTTGGACTCGGAGCTCCACAAATTCAAGCTTCATGGTGACGAAAACGCTCCAAAACCACGCCACATCTGCAAACAAGGTACGCAAGGATCAAGGAGCCCCACTCGATCAAAAGGCATACGATGTTTATATAACAACTGTAGGAGAGCGCTCACGAAGTTCACTCGATCGTCCACCATGAGTCGCCCCGTTCCCCTCTACACTACCAGCTCGGAAGTCAGTGATGGCTTGATTGAAGAGCTTCAAACGACTTTTCACAGCGCTCCTTCCTCTCCTCCACCAGGCTTGATCCGGCGCGTTCCAAATTCCGGCTGGGCGATCGGCTGCAGTCCAACAGACGTACTGAAACGCCATCGAGAAGATCACATCCGAGAATTCACTGCAAAACCGCTCGTAATACTGGATGATCAGACCGTGAGGGACAAGACTGTGCTTCTAGTTGAGCCGCGGCTTGGCGAGGATGGAGCTCCACTACAGCCTATCGAAGCTAGATCGCTGAGATTCGAGCCGTCAACAGTCTCTGTGACGGCTATGAATCTTAAGATCAGCAACCAGAGCATTGAAGAGGTAGGCTTCCTTCAGAGGGATTTGGCAGCGCTGATCATTCGAAAACAGTTGGAATACCATCTCGACCAGGATGGGATATGGAGGGAGTTCAAATAAAGATGGGTCCGTAGGCATTCGGCTCTGTCGTGTAACTTGAAGGTTGCGGGATGTTAGGAAAGTTGAATATTTTGTAACATGGACATTCAAATCTTTCAAACATTTTTGAAAAATTTACGAAGCCCGCTGCATGGCAGAGCCCGCCATGTAGTATCTTGGTAATGGCTATTTCACACTCTATATACCTCTATCATTGGGTGTCTTCCCGTAAGGCAAATCTATTCGAAAAATAATCTGCCGAGATGCCGAAGCCCATATCTGACCTCCATGGACTACGGAAGGATGCTGCAAAAGCCTGGGAGAAGAAACGAGGCTCAGAATGCCGATTCTCTAATTTTTACCCTCCGGTATTTTTCAGAATAGATTTACCTTACAGTAAGTCACCGATTATCAACTTACCGTCGATTATCATCGAGTTGACGTCGAGTTGACGTTGAGTAAAATTAATCAGGGGTTCGATTTCCCGCATCTGAACCGGTACAAATTTTTTCCCTTCTTTTTCTTCCTTTCAGTTTCAAATTTACTGGTTCAAGTCAAGGTCCAAAGCCGAGACAAGGTTGCGCTCGATTCTATCGGTGAGTTAAGTTGTTCGCTTCATTTCAGGTCTGACCCCACTTGACTCGGAAATAAAGGAGACGATAGGTCGTGGCCCATGCAATAGGACCCTGAAAGAACCTAGATGGATTCAAGTTTTTCTTCTGCGTATAATTTCTGTCCAGCTTCGGTGTTCCAATCATCTCAGAAACATACGTTAAGTTAAGGTACTTTCCAGCCGGACCTCAGCCGAGGTTGGCATTAACCACATCAGCCCGGATTCTTGATTTTTAGAATCTAGACATAACCATGCGGAAGAAATTTGGAGACCGTTGACCAGTGTTGTTTTTGCCTGCGGGCAGCGTTATTTTTCTTAGCATGTTGCTGTGTCGTTTTCCACGAACAGTGGCGCATTTTCGGTCTAATTTTGATACACTATAGCAGCCATGCGATCGGTGGCATTCCAGCCAACTCATATACTGTGCGTTGTCATGCCCGCTGCAGTTTTTATAGTCTTTCCTCTCATCATCACCACCACCATCTAATCGGTCTTCCATTCGCCGCAGAGTACAGGTAGGCTATCACCAGCTGCAAATATAAAAAATAATGAAGAAATCACCAGATAATTGAATTTGCTCGAGCGAGAAGAGCAGTTGACAACGCCGCTGAACGGCATCGATGCTGGTGTTGACGGCTCCACTTTGTTCAACACTTTGCTCCACCAGCGTCTCGTACGCGTAGTGCAAAGAAATGACCGTTTGTCTCGTTCGATAGCTTGAAACACACGGAACGGTGGGATAGCTCATAAGTCATAACAGAGGGGCTGTTTGAATTACATTTGTTGCCCATCTCTACCCGGGCGCTTAAGCTTGTTCACTTGCATTGCTGTTGGTGGAGCTGGATGCTCATCTCTACCCCGGATTTTGTTCGCCTGCAATGCTATTAGTGGAGAGCGAGGTGAATAACTGGAACATCCGCACGGGGCAACATTCGTCATACCCGCCATATAATTATGATTCGTTGTTACGAGCAGTGCAGTTGGCGACATCCGCGGCGAACGGCATCGGCGCTGGTGTTTGACTGCTCCACTTTGTTTAGCCCTGCTCCGCCAGCGTCTTGTACGAGCACTGTGTGTCATTTCGACAAAGTGTTCGGGCATGTTGCGCCCTACCAACGGAGTTCATTTTTGTAGGTGTCCATTTCTCGGCAAAATTACCATAAATGGCTGTTCGGCAGATGCCGAACCAGAAAAATTGCCGTTCTTTTAGCCTATTTGAGCTCTAAAATCTGGATTTTACCATTATGGATGCCCGAAGTGTTCAGTTCAGAGCCCTGAGTTGAGCGTTCTTTGAACACTCGGTCGAAATGATACAGTAGCGCGAAGAAACGAGCACTTCTGTACGTACGAACGATGGGATAGCTTGGCTTGAAACACGCGGAACGGTGGGATAGCTGGAAAACACTCGCGCCGACAAAAAATAGCTCGCACAATGCGCGGGAGGCGCAATTGGATTTCATTTGTTGCCCATTTCTACCAGCGGCGCTTGTTCACTTGCATTGCTATTATTTAGTGGAGCGAGCACTGGATGCTCATCTCTACCCTCAATTTTTGATCACTTGCAGACTTGCAGTGTTATTGAAGCGAGGTGGATAACTCGAAAACCCGTACGGGGCAGAATAGCCGCCGCGGCCAAATTTCCAGGCAGGAGAGGGTATAAAAGATGCTGAGAGCAGAACGGAATTCTTCAGAGCCCAACCTAGCCCACTCAACTCACACCAACAACACCGTTTTCGACTTGAGTTTTCAACCAACACGATGATGTTCACTACCACCACCCGTCTCGTCCTCACCCTCGTCGCCGCTGCCAGCGTCGCCAAGGCCGACTTCTTGTGAGTTCCGCCCCCATGCGCCTCGCAGCCCGCTCACGCACATGCCCCGCCCCTCGCAGCGCAAACTTCTTCGACGACGCCGGGTGCACGCAGAACGGCGGCATCGGCGTCGACATCCGCAACACGGGCTGCCTCTCCGAGGCCGGACGCGGCTCCGTCTTCATCCCGAACACCGGGCTCGGCACGACCCCCGACAACCAGTTCTGCTTCGTGATCACGCACGGCGACGGCTCGTGCAGCTGCCAGAGCTCGAGCAACACGTTCACCGCGACAGGCTTCTGCAAGGTGCTCGACCCGAGCGATCAGAGCTACCGCTTCGTCGGCGTGAGTACCCGTGGCCAGCGGCGTTTGCGTACAGGCGCTGATTTGTTTATAGGGTGCTTGCGGGCCCAACAACTGCTGAGCGCGACGAGCGCCAGCCGCTACCGCGTAACGATGAAACCTAGTAGCGTGAATTTGTACGAATACGAGAGAGAATTATACGAGCCTATTAGTTTATGAATGACCTGAAACGAATTCCAGTGCCAAGTACATCTGCATGCATCACAACCAGACCAGTCACGGGTGTTCTTCTCTGCTTTCTTTTGCTCAGGCACATTGTGGTCTAATGCATCACATCAGCCAACTCTCTCGGATGAGATTACACAACAACCCCACGGGATGCATACTGTCACGAATCGGCGGCGCAGAGCTCAACGGCCCTAGGGAATGATGTGCGACGATCATACTTCGATGTGCGAGACGTTAGCAATGCTTTCCACACAGCCAGGACCCAATTTAACCTAGAAGCGGCGGAAGCTATCAAATAATACCGAGGGAGTCGGAGGCGAAGGAGGGAGGTCTATATCGGTTCGTCGCGAGTTCCCAGTCATCCCATCTGCGCATTCCCTCGCGTTGCCGAGGGCTTGAACACAGCGTTGCGAGCAAACATTGCTGCACACTGACCCTCGTCTCCAGAGTCGCGGGTGACCCTGATTCAGTGTGCAGTGCAGCGGTGTGCAGTGCAGCGGTGAGCTCTCTCTGGTTCCGGGGTACTAACCAGAGCCCGCAGTTCTCCTGCAGTTCTCCTGCACATGCCACGCGTTCGCCATAAGCAGCCAGTCTGAGTGCTGCGCCACGAGAATCAGAGGGCCGCGAATGCACCGCCGGTGAGAAAGTGGAAGTACGCATGGGGAGCGCTCAAATTTTGTACCATGGACGGTATCGGCAGTCTATTCACATAGAGTTCCTCACGGGGCATGAAGAGACGTGTACGCAGGCTTTAGGAGCGGAGCTGTTGAGCGGCGATATGACAATGAACGCACCTTCCACGCCAGCGATAAAAGCAAAAATGGATTTATGTCGTTAAGTGCAAACGAATGGGGGCGCAACTGAGGACACGCCTGCTGGGCCAGTAGCAGGGTGGTCGGATGTGGTGCAGCTTGTGCACACTCTGTAGACCGTTACCGGAGACCCAATGGGACTGAAGCTAGTTCAAAGGAGAGTTTGAACGCAACGCTGGGCGGCGGTGGATGCGAAGTGAATCTCGAGAAAACAAGCGGCTGGATGCGCGCCGCGACATTCGACGAGGTGTTGCACATGCACAGAACAATGTGAGGAGCGAGAATGGAGATCAGCGCTGCGAGCTTCAGCATCATAAAGAGTTCTTTGGGGATTTAAGGGCGCAAAAAAGCGTGTACGAAGTCCAGAGCTGCAGACTCAAGTGTCTAGGTCGAGGAGAGAGCAGAGGACAGTTGATCCGGCGGGGGTACAGCATTCTTGATATCCGATCAAGCCAAGGAACGCGGGGGTGCGCTTTGGGTGCGCTTGCCAGTGTTCATCGACCACCACGATCTTCGCTTCCTCTCTGGAAAGAGAGGGGTCAGGAACCGTGGATTCCAGAGCCCCTCGGCAACTCCACCCTTCATTCAAACAACTACCAGCCCTGCCTTTCTCGCTCAGAACTCTTTCAGAATATGCAATGTTATCTCGACCATCACAGTAAGCCTACTATTAAATCGAATCGAAATGAACCTGCTGGTTATAGTTGTACTCCTCAGCCGCAGCACGCTTCCCTCCCCGCAGCTTCAGTGTTGTACTTAAGGGTCTTAATAAGGGTGCCTGCTGAAATTAAGGCCTTCATAACCATTAAGGGGCTAATTGAGGGTGCGTTTTTAAGGGTGAAGATAAGGGTTAAAATCCCAAAAAGGTAACAGATGCCTGAGGCGAGATTGACTCAAGTACAAATATAATCTACGCTTAAAAATTATCTCCTGAACCCTCCTGCACCCTCGCCTCGGGTTCCTCATCACAGTACTCGGCTGCAAGAAGCTCCATATACAGGCTTTCCTCGGTCACAACCCGAGGGTGGCGTGCTGGCTTCCCAATTGGGCGCTCAATTACCACCAAAAAGTTTTGCGAGGGTGATAGGTAGCCAGCAGCGCAGACAACGAGGACACAACACTCTAGATACGGGGATTGTAGCGGGTAAATCTTCCTCGTCTTCCTCATCGCTTCCCTCAGAGCCCACTTCAGTGACTTCACCTTCAGCCTTTGCATCTCACAATTCTTGCTCCCACTTTACCAGCTGTCTCCGCCATGCCGAAAGGTACCCATCTGTCTGCCAACAGCCATTGCACTCGATGGAGAGGGAATCTGCAAAATGTTGCCAACTGATCGCTGATTGGCATGGATGTCCGAGCGTGTGTGTTTTTAGGGTCAGGGATATTAAGGCTTCATTAAGGCCTTAACACTTGCTTTACCCATTGTTAAGGCTTACCCTTAGCCTTAATTTAAGGCCTTAAGTTATTAAGGCCTTAACCCTTAAGTGCAACACTGCGCAGCTTAACCCCGAGACGCCGACGGTGGCCGACGTTCTTTGACGTGTCTCTGTGTCTGTGTGCGGTCCGCTGTCAACGCCTGGAGCCTTGATGCTTGGAAGCTACCACCTCAAAGTTGCGTCGGAGATTTCATATTGATTACCGCCCAGCTTGTAAGTTCACCATACGGACCTCAAGATTTGACTCCATCCAATTGCAAATGCGAGTTCGGAATGAATTATTCGGAGGTGATTTGTCCGCTTCCATACTCTCAATTCACTCAGGCCTCCGTAATCCCTCCAATGAAGCGGCCAATGGAGGGGAGCTCACGGGTTACACAGAGAAATTTCAGGGAGAACGAGCGCAAAAACAGGTACATGGGATTAACCTGACCCACCACCGGCGCACAAACGCAATCGCTTTCCATCCCAGGGGTCGCACTCTAAAGCAGCAGTATCTCACCGCCCTATTGGCTACGATCCATCGTCCGACTCCATCGTCAACGCAGATCATACCACCACGCACGCGCCAAATTCGGCAGGAGCAGGGTGGGCCGCGCGATAACAGGCCTATGACCCAGTTCAAAAGACAATCGATGGATTCGAAGCTGTACCTACCACATCGCTGTCATCAGCGACGATAATCCGGCAATCCTCCCCTTTGCTCTGCTCAATTGACCCTGGCTCTCGGCTGTTGCGTCAAGTCTTCGCGAAGAATGTTGACGACCACGATGGGAGACTACGGAGCGAGGTCAGCTTCCAAATCACCGACATAACGCACTCCTAGCATCAGATCACCCTGCGTCTCCCGACGTTCCTGAGTGCTTTCTTCTACCAACGCTGTTGGCCTTGTTAGCAGCAGAAATAATTCCTACCGTACAGCGGTGGGCCCGGGGCGGAGGAAGCAGAGTAGCAGTTAGTGAGTTCATTTACACCTCATTTCTCTCTCTCTCGTTTCTTTCTTCCCCTCGTAGATTCAATCTCTCCTGCCCATACTTTCCCTCATCCTCATTCTTTTCCTCGCTCCTTCCAAGTCATCATTCATTTACATCTTTCCTTCCATTCATTACCACATTCCATATCTTCATCTTTCCTGTTCCCTGCATTACCTTCTAGCACCGTTCTTTTTCTCTCACGCGCTGTGCCCAATAGTGGTCTCTCAGCGATATCAGCGTTACTTTCACTTCCCTCGCTCCGTTTGGTTTTCATACGACCTTACTTGCGTATCTTACCCTTCACTTTCATCTCCGGCGCCATGCTCCGCTCCCATCCCTTCGCTTCACGCTCTACGTTGTCGTTGTCATCGCCCCTCGCTCTCTTTCTCGCTACAGAACTTCGCCATGCTTTCCTTAAAAGCTTTCTCCCACATCGCTACTCCTCTCGCCAGCCTGCTTCGCACTCGGTTGTCTTCATTCCGTTCGCTACTACACCACATCCCTCACCTCCTTCACGTCCTTCTGTTCGTTCTCTCGTCCTACCCCCTTCCCATTTCGCTTAGGCTCCTCCCTTCATTCTGCTGGTTATCCTCGTCCACCGGTACTAACCCTCTCCTTCAGATCACGCGCTCGACACCCCCTTCCAAAGTTTCAGATATCACTACGCATACCAGCCCACGCGGGAGGAGTAGATCCGCTTGGGCGGATGACGCGGTGCGTTCACGAATTCCCAATACTTCCGCTCGCTGGTCCACTCCGCTGTCCTTACATCATACCGCGTCGAAGTGACACATCGCAGAGCTTCTTGAACCTCCCTAACCTCGAGGAGGGGCGCGCCCCTTGTGCGCAACCATCTGATTCCTGTCGCCTCCCTCAGCATTTGATGCACTGGATTTTGGTATAACGCCGCCGTCGATCGAAATCGAGAAACTTCGATTCTTCACCCCAAGCGTTGAGGCCTGAGGTGAAACAGGTCCACCATTCGGACGTGGTGTGAGGTGCACAACCAGCTGCCCTGGCTCGTTGAAAACAGCGAACTTGCTGGCAGTTTGGGGTTCAACTCCCCGCATCCGAATATTATGGTGTACTTTTCCCTTTTTCTGTTCGCTCTCTGCGTCCGATTGATTTCACTTTCCTCAGATGTCGTCAGTCTTCTCCGGATGACATTTAATTCCTTGCCCGAATGTCCATCGCTCTCTAGGTGAGTCATATCGTCCTCACCTTTCGGTCTTCCGTAATCCAAAACTGAAGATACAACGAAATATAATAATCCGAGGTACGAGGTTAAATGTTATCACCTCTGTTTATAAGAGACTAAATCGGACGTGATATGCGGAACACCGCCAGCTTCTTGTATGGTAGAAACAAATAGATTTAACTACTTACTAGCATGACGGGTTGACGTTCGACTCCCAGCATCCGAATGACCGTTTGTGTTACGAATTTTTTCCTTCTTTCGTTCTCTCTTTACACGTTACGTCCACAGTATCTCACTCCTATGTCCCAAGTTTCCGGATACAAGAATGGATTCTGGTTCTGGCCTATCTCGGGAACTCCAAACCAATTCGCGTCCATTTTTCTTTAAGATTTCGCCCAATCCCGTTCTGCATTGGCTTCTCTCACTTGCTTCATTTTGCCCAAAAACAGAGAAGGGAAACGAATAGGAGGTGGTCTGAGTTCCACTGCCAGGCTTACTTCCTTCTGTGCCTTGACATTACGAGCTGGCCGTCCCGGATTTGATTCCCTGAGTACGAATATTTGCGCCTTGCACACATCATTTTCGTCCATCCAGACATCCACTCACTTCAACACACCGTTCCGGTGTTGCTTCTCTGTTGGTCAATTTGTGTTACCTGGCCGCGCATAAGGCTCGTGTACCCAGGTCTTTCATTTTTGCCGCCTAATCTATTGTCTTGAATTCTATTATGGGAACACATGTCTCGCACTATAATTCCATTGGCCCAAATCACTGTCCAGCTAGAATTTTTGGCATAATTAATATCGATTCTAACTGGCTTGCGTTGAGGGCACATGATGGGGATAGCAAAAAACTTTTGCACAGTCACTGTGTTCTATTATGATGTTCCTGGTGTCACTTTAATCAAATGACTTTTTTTTTTTTTTCAATTTGCAAACTTTTTTTTTTTTTGATACCCCAGAATACCTCTGTACTATATCCCTGCATACTATGAGGATATATCATGCATATTGTCAGAGGAATAGGGCTATATTTGCATCGAACTAACACAGAACACAACTTGGGGGACCAGCTGGCTCATCATGCACAGCCACTATGGGCAGTCTTGGGGTCGGATCTCTCTCTCAACTATCCATCTACATGCTTCCCACTTCTTTTTTTTTTTTTTTTTTTTTTTTTTTTGGTGGAGCGCTAGATGTGAATTGAGAGTGACAGTCGACATTGGTCGTCTTCACCGCACGCGCTTATACTGAAGCCAGAGGGAAAGCATGAAACCTCCGACAGTGTAAAAGAAAGAGAACCCCGAGGAAATGCCGTTGCGCACAGAGTGTGGGACTCGTGACATGGTCGGTCTACAGCCCCCAGCGGCCGTCCCCATACTTACCTACCGCACCTACCTCCCAGCTGCCTCTTCGACCTTATACCCACTAAAACCCCGGAAACTGCCGTCCAATCTTTGGGAAGCCTTTCCTCGTCATCGAGGACACCCTTCCATGTTCTCAGGACGGTCTTCACCGGCAGCGCTTTCTTCCCGTATCTGCGGTGTGTCAAGCTGCAATCCATTTGTAACCTTGCATTAATTGTGTTAACCCATCGGTTCTGTATCTCATCTTCCGTTGGGTGAGTCCCGCCATTCTGTATGACCCTCTCGCATCTCAATTTCCAAATCAAATAGGCAGACTCTGTTACCAGGATACGGAAGAGGCGTGTGTCTCCGGTTTTTCTCTTCCCATCTTCTCCTTTAAAGGCTGCCAGGCTAGCACCTAATATAATCCCGAGCCCCGGCCATGGCCAGTTGGGGTTCCTCTTTGACCATAACTCTTTTGCCAGCGCCCATACTTCTCGCTGTCCCGGAACTTCACACTGGGATAATATATGCTCCATGGTCTCAATTTTCCCGCAGTGTTTACATTCACTGCGTTCCTTCTTTTCCGGGCTGTTGCTGTCTCTAAGCCAGTGTGTTCCCACAACATATGCATCATGGGCTGTCCTCCACTGGAAGCTCCGGATCTGTCTAGTGACGTCCTTACTCCTCATAGATTTCCATATTTTCTCTTCAGTGGGGATGAATCCAAAGGCGTCCTCAACTTCTGCCTTTATTTTGTCGATATTGGCCACTGTTCGGTCCCTTTTTTTGAGCTTTTTCTTCATCTTGCGCTCACGGATCGCTTTGTAAGCCAGGGATTGGGTCATCATGGCTAGCTTTGCACCTGTTATCTTCAGCACTGGTGGGATGTCGAGCGGGATATTGTCTGGGGTTGGTTTGTTGGCCCCTTCTGCAGCTTTGATGTCTGCGCCCTCATTACGTGCGTGGCCATTGTGGCCTTTTACCCACTTGATCTTGACCTTCCTTTTTCTTCCCCGTAGCGTGGCCACTGTTGCTCTGTGTAGTTCCTTATTCGCTACACCTATATAGCCTCTGTCTTCCCACTTCTGCCTGTTTTTTGTTACAGCTTCAATGGCATACCTCGAGTCACTTTCTATTTTGACATCTACCTCCTCGTTCAGAGTGCGCACCACTTCCTTTATAGCAGCCACCTCTGCAGTCTGATTTGACTGTTCCATTGTGCTTGGGAGTCTCAACGCCATGTTCCTTGGGTCATCTTCCTCAAAGTATACGCCAGCACCAGCTATTGCGTTATCATCCCCATTGTTAAAGCAGGATCCATCCGTGGCCACCATTTCTTCAAGTGCATATGTCTCATCAGGTCTCATGTCAGGTATATCATTCGTTACCTGGCCCTCTGTGAAAATCCTAAAAATCTCTGCCAGCTCTCCTGTGATTGTTACTGACTTATCAAAGGTTAGCCAACCATTTTCATCCTCTTCTTCACATTCAGCTACCTCATAATCCTCTGGCAGTGTCTGTCGAGGGTCCCACTTAAGGGGGAGTTTATCAAGTAGCTCCTGAGCTCTCATGCAGCACTTGTGTGGGTTTTCACATTCTTCGTGCTCTCTAAGGTATTTACATTCACTGCATGCACAATTTGCTCTGGGACGGTGCTCTCTGATTGTTAGGACTTTCCCCATTCTCTCGGCTTGACCTACAAGGAGTACCTTATGTTTCATTTGTAAGCATCGGCTTGCAGCTGAGTTATTCAACCTCTTAATCTTGGGATCAGCTTCGCTGTGATTCCAGATTGGCATCTGCCTCAATATTTTCCTGGAGAAGGCAATACCTTCAGGGCGTACTTGGAAGCTTTGTGCTGTATTTAGTAGGCTCTTTAGCTCAAGGCTCAGCTCTCGTTTTTTGTATATCTTGTTTGTTTGGATGAAGGGGTTGATCCCGGTTTTGGGTTCCTCCTTTGGCTCATCCCTGTCTTCCTCTTCAGTTTCTTCTTTTTTCTTGTGGCTCTGGGCATGTACCCCGAAGATTGCATCTGCAACATATCCCCATGTCGCTCGGTCCGGCCCCAGGTTGAGGTAGGCTTTCAACCACATAACATCAATTGCCTGGTTCCGTGTTTCCAAATCCAAAACACCTCTGCCTCCCACTTCAACTGGGGCCTGCAGTGTCTCCTCATTGACTGGACTGTTCTTATCCTCGTCCCCCCACATGAACTTCCGTATTCTCTTTGTGAGTCTCTTCTCAATGCTCTTTGGCATCCTCTGGACCTGTGTCAGGTACTGCGTCATCCCGCCGATAACCATCTGGACTATATGTTTCCGGCCCTCCATTCCTGGGTGGCTCATATTCCATGTCTCAAGTGCTGAGTCAATTTTCTCTAGCATTGTTGCCCACGATTGGGCTCCATCTGACTCGTTTCCATACCAAGCACCTAGTATGCGCACTGACTCCCCATCGGCTGCTATATGAATGTTCCCTGGGATTTCCTCTCCGTCGTTTTTTGTCTTACGTGTATTTGTTATCTTCACTCTATATTCTTTCGAACCTATTGGTATAATCTCTGTTTTGGATATGTTGAACTTCGCTCCTGCTGCCACACACCAGTCATTAAGGATTGTTTGTAGTGCTGGCAGGTCATCTTTTTGTGAGAGGAACACTGTGGTATCATCTGCAAACAAGTTCACTATTAGCTTGTCATTGCATCCTGGGATCTGGTATCCCTGCAAGTCTGAGTTTCTAATTGCCGCTGCAAGGGGTTCTATTGCCAGATCAAAGAGGATACATGACATCGGGTCACCTTGGCGAACCCCTCGTGTTACTCGGAAGCGGGAGCTTAAGTGCCCATTAATCATTACCCTTGTTTCTGCTGTTCTGTACAGGCTCTTGACCGTGTTTATGAACTCCATGGGGACGTTGAAGGCTTCCAGGGTCTTCCACAGGTAATCATGTTTAACTTTGTCATAAGCTTTCTCCTGGTCAAGGGCCACGATCAGACCATTTTCCTCAGTTGCCTCAGCATAGTCCATCATCATCCGCACCAACATGGTCTGGTCTGTAATCTTTCTCCCTGGTATGAACCCAGCCTGATTTTTGTGTATTAGGGTGGGGGCTACCATGGCTAGTTTCATTGCCAGGGCCTTGGTCATTATCTTATAGTCCGTGTTCAGCAGGGTAATTGGTCTATAGTTTTCTATTTCATTCCGGTCATTTTTCTTGTAGAGAGGGCACATCCATCCTTCCGCAAAATTTGTGCTTGGGATGATGCCAAAGCTTTCAATATCATTGAAGGCCTTGGTCATCAAGCCAATTACATTGAATGCTGGCCTGTTACACCTTACATCCTCACCGTAGCGTGCATGAAGGGTTTTCCATAGTTCATATGTTGCCCCATCTAGGCCCGCCGCTTTGTTATTCTGTGAGTGTTTTAACGCATCTGCCACATCTTCTTCTGTCAGTTGGTGTTTCATCTGCTCGTATTGCACAGTTGTTGGCTCGGTCTGAATGTTCTTTAGGACCTCTTGTGTTTTCTTCTCCCTCAGCTCCTCTGCGGGAGGGTCCACATCTGTCTGTAGTTTCTCATGGTAGTCTCGGGCTAATTCTGCCATCTTCTGTGAGTTCTTCTCGTACTGCGCTGGGGTATCCGGGTTACCTTCTTCCACGGGCTTCCTTAAGGCATAGATCATGTCCCTTGGTTTGGCTTTCTTGTTTGACTGTGTCCAATACGTGCATATTGTCTCTCCCTCCAGTCTATTCCTCGTGGCAGTTGCTTTCCTGGCACTAAGGTGACGGTCTCGTTCTAGTTTTGCTAGTTTTCCAGTTATCTCCCCAGATGCTTTTAGTTTTTCACTTTCAGATAATCCACTGTCGTTGTTTATTCTGTCCAAGGTTTGTTCTAGGCTCCTCTGTTTCAGCGTCGCTTTGGGGACTGCGATCTTTTCCCTGTTCCGCGCCATCTCCAGGGCGTCTCTTTTAAACTTCGAATATATAGTTTGTGCATTATGCTCATCAGTGCGTGGGCCCATCGTGTCCAATTGACTCTTTGCATCCAGCCCCCTTCCTTTTATCATTTTCGCTAGGGTTGCATCCTTGATAATGTGCTTGGATATTGACCATCTCCCTTTGCCTATGTCAGGTGCATTCTCACTTGCTACCTGGACCGATATCATTCTGTGATCGGTGGGTACTCCGATTGTCTCAATCTTCCACTCACGCGCTGTTGCTAATACTTTCGTTGTGACGTAGAACCTGTCTATGCGTGACTGTGCGCCTGTCGCGGCTTGGTAGAATGTGAAAGCTTTTGTAGATGGGTATGTGTCCCGCCAGCCATCTTTCATTTGGAGGGTGTTTTTGAGATTATCTAGTGCTTCAACTTGTGCCTGGCCATCTTCATGCATTGGAATATGGTCAATAGTGTCCTCTACCATATTAAAATCTCCTCCCATAATATCGGGGTGTTTTGTTGGGTGTGCCACAAAGTACGCCTCAATATCTTTCCAAAACTTCTCGTTTTCGGCTGTGTCATTTGGGGCATACACCCCTAGGATCTTTACTTTCTCGGCCCTATGCCAGTTTGTCTCAATCAATAGCGCCCTCCCCAGTACTATCTCTGTTGCCGTCACCCCGTTTACATTCGTCAAGTGTCTATTCAGGACGATGGCAATACCCCCTTCCCTGTTGGTTTCTCGGGGTTCGCAGAGTGGTGTACCTTTAGCGTCTTCTTGAAGAGGTGCTCTATGTTATCTTTCCTTTTGTCATTCAAGTGCGCCTCCTGTGTGATGAGAATGCCTATCCTCTTTTCACGCATCATCTGGTTAATTTCATACCATTTTGGTTGCGGCGCATCTTTTGCCTTCCACCCATTCACATTTAGCGACGCCACCCGGATTGCCGCCTTGGTATTTTTCTTGGATTGTCTTTCTGCCGCTCTGCGGTTCTGTCTGTTGGGTCGCTGTGTTGCCTCCTCACTGTTTCCGTTCAAGGATGCTGCAGGGTCGGCATCGTTCTCCCCTCCTGTGCCGTTGTTTGCTGCCCTGTCATGCGGTGCTTGTTCGCTTCCGCGGTCTGCCCTCAGGGGTGCAGCTTGTGCTGCTCCTTGGGTACCGTGTACCGACGGGTGCCTTCTGGCACTCCGGTTTTGCGGCGTTGCATGTTGCTGTCTCGGCTGCTGCGAGCTTCCCGCCGTCTGCGGGGGACGCGCTGACTGCGCAGGAGGCGTGCTATGGCCTCCACTGCTCTGTTGTGAGCCTCTCGCTGACTGCGAGTCATTCTGGGGGTGAGTTGTTCTCACTTTGTGCCCCGTGGTCCTGCCTGACTGGTCCAGGTTGCGTCGTGGGTTGCTGTTCATCGCCCAGGGTACCCCTTGTCGCCGAGTAGTTCCCCCTAAGCTCCCGTTCACCTCTTGACACGTGCCCGTCTCCGAGAACAGAAGCTCCTTCATTGGGGGTATGGCTGACGGTCGAGCCAGTGCCTCCTCTGGAGTTGCCTGCCCGAACTTGCCCGTTTGCCGTTTTCCATGTACCCAGGTAATCTAATATATTTAATTCAATAGTATTAGTGTCCGTTGCAATTAAGTGACTCCCCCCGCGACTTGCTAGGCCGCGAGGATCGATGTCAGGCCCCAGACTACTCTGCGCATCCGTTTGGGCGAAGGCGCTTTTCATCCAGGGCGTTTACCTGAGTTTTGAGACTTACCGCCGTCTGCTTTCCTGTCCAACCTTCTCCTCAGCTATAAAAATTGTCAGTAAGTGTGGGCTTCCGGCGTGTGCGTTGACGTGTGGGTCCCCTTCCCGCAGACACGTCCCCGTCTTTCTCTGATCCCAAACTCAGGCCTCTGTCGGAGGTTGTAGACTCGGTTTCTTTTTAGTTTTGCTCTTTTATTAATTCCTCACTCGTTCCAAAATAATAAGGGAAGAAGACATCTATTATGACTCGCACGTGTACAGAGTCGAGGGATCGAGGAACATACAGAATACAGGAGGTACAGAAGAAAATTATTTAGTACGGGCGGTTGCCCCCACGGCGGTGCTTCACAACGGTCCAACCGTCATCGTACCCGTCGCGGTTCTTGCGGCTTCGGTACCCACCACCACGGCTATCACGGTCGTCATGGTCGTCGCGGCGATCACGGTGGCGGCGGCCCCCGTTGTGACTACCACCCTCCCCCGCGGTCCTGTTCACGGCGAAGGCGTTCAGCGTGGCGCGCAGCGTTGTCGGGGACCTCACCAAGCCATCCCGCCACCTTGTCGAAGGGGCAGCCGTGGGCGGGGTGTATCTTGTTCTTGCACCACACGCAGTCGACCCAGCGTTTGTCGATGATGAGCGCGTGCATGTCGACGACGTAGCCCTTTGGGATCCCGCGGATCATCGCAAGCCACTGGCGGTGGAGCGCGGCGTCCTTGGTGATGGGTTTCCCAGTGAGCAGGAAGAGGGGGGTGTCAACGCCAGCCGAGTCCTGGGTCTGCACGAAGGTGAGGTCGAAGGTGTTGGTGGCGTGCACGACTCGTTGGGCGAGGGAGCCGGGGACCTGGGCGGCGGAGAGGACACTGTTGCAGAAGTTATGGAAGTGAGTGTCCTTCCAGAGCTTCCGCTTGATCTCCCCGAGGACCTTGCGCTTGGCCTCGGGTGTGTCGCGGACGGCGTCGCCGGAGATGGTCATAATGACCCATGACTCGAGCTCGAGGTCGAAAGGAACGACATGGAAGGTCAGCCTGCGGTTGACGGAGAAGGTTTGGTGCCATTTGAGGAACGCCGCGAGTTCTGGGCTGGCGCCCGAGAGTATCATAGGCCAGGGCCCGTCAAAGTCCCGTTTGGCCTTGTGGTGCGAGATTGGGAGGGCGATGTCGATTCCAGTGATGGATATCTCGGTAGAGCCGAAGGACTCAATGAACGCCTTCGCCTCTCGGTTGGCGTGAGGGTTCCTCTCGTAGAACTGCTTCCCAGCACCGTGTGGGATGACCGCCAGAAATTTCCCCGGATCCGCTTTGATAGCCTCGACCTGCGCCTCCGCCATGTTCTGGGTGAGTGCACCAAAGGGGATGACAATGCGAGGGAATATGGCGAACGTGAAGGGGACGCTGAGGTTGTCACCGTCGGGCATTACGGTGGGGTTGGGGTCGGGCTGGGAGGTATGGTTGTGGGGGTTCTCGTTTGCCTTGGTCGGGAGCCCGACCATGCTCTCGGGATCAGGCATCACGAATGGGGTATTGTTCATGGCTTGGGCAGGGGTGCGGTTGGGGAGGGGGCGCTTGGGACGGGAATCGAGTTCGTTGACAGTGTCGGGCTCAGGCTCCTGGGAAGACTCACGATCGACAGAGTCGTGTGCGGTGGTGTGAACGGCTGTGTTTCCTCTGCGCTTCTTGGAGGCGGGACCGGGGGCGGGGGAGGGAGAACGCGAGGATTTAATGTCCGACAGGGTGGGCAGCTGCGTATGTGTTAGTGTCGCGCCGTCAGCGTTCTTTTGGACACGTACCTTTGTCTAGACACAGGGTACTGGCTGTAAGAGCGGTGTGGCGGGGAGGGCGATTAGATGAGAGAGAGGTGAGGGATGGAGGGGGAGGTCCACACACCCTATATACCCTATGGCGCCTTTGTCTGACCCTCCTACTGACAGAGCCGGTAGGCTGTTTGTACATTCAGCTCCTTTGTTGCTTTGCGCTCGTGTGCTTTCAGCCGTTTGGTATCAGGGCGTCCCCTTTGTGGCGTGATTTATCGATCATTTGTCTTTATCAAGATCCCTTTATGTGTATTAGCACTCCCTTTTTCTTTACCAAGGCGGTATATCTTTTTTCTTTCTTCTTTTTTTTGGGGGGACACGTTTTGTCTCACCTTCCGTCGTTCCCTTTTACCGCTTTGTCTCACACGGGAGTCCGTTGTGCCTCGCGTTTCCATGGGTCGAGTTGTGCGCCTGGGCGGGAGGCCGGGTTGTCTTCGTAGCGGACGGGGGGAGGACGCACTCGCCACGGCGTTTCACGCCAGTGGTGGCGAGCGGAGAGATGCGGGAGGTGGCTATGCCTGTTTACTTCCGTTACTTGTTGGGTCCAAGTTCGGTACGTTCGGTCTGTGCCTAATTCTATTTCTTTTATTTCGCTCTTCTCGTGGCCCACTTTGTGTCCCGTTGGTCAGCAAGTGGCGGGGTTCTGGGTGGCTGGATCGTGTGGCACGTCCAGCGCGATGGTGGCGCGCATTGTCGCTGCTACCAACAGGTTGGTAGCTGGGCCGCCTCGTGGTTGCTCGCTTCCGCGCATCACGGCCAGGGACTTGCCGAGTGATTTTGCGCTTACATCGATCCGTCTCGACAATTCGTTTGGCGTTCCTCGGGGGTGCTACCCTCCCTGGGCTTACGTTGAAGGCCTTCGTCTCTCCGATAGTGTCTTCATTAATGTAAAATTTTAATACATTTTCGTTCGGCGTTTCTCGCCATGCCACTGCTTGCTCCGGCTCCGGTGGCTTTGCCGCCGCTCTCAGTGACTCCGAGGCTAATTTGCTCCCTGGTTCCCAGGTAGAGCGCGTCTGTTAGCTTCCCCGGAGGGTACTAGTCTCTTGGGCCGCGGAGAGGCCAGACGCCGAACCATCATGATGGTGGTTCTAGTCCAAGACCATGCTTCCCACTTCCTCAAACCTGGTTAGGCGCATAGCCAGTCGCACGAGTTCCTTAATTTTTTTTTCCCCTTTTTTGTGCACCTCTCACAAATAAATAAAATTTAAGTCTGTAACCTGTTGAAACTTGCTTGTTTTGTGGCCAGGAGCATATAAATAGATGGCTGCATGAGGAGATTCAACCTCCAGTCCAAAGCTTCCTATAGCTGCCTCGAGGCTGCCCAGGCTGATTGGTTTGCAGGTGTTTTTTTTTTTTGCTGATTCTACACAAATATACCCCTACTATTCTACTGGCATACATACAACACCCTCAGAGTATGTAGGGTTGTAGTACAGAGGTAATATGAGGTATCAAGAAAAAATCTGCTTTTGATTAAAGTGACATTGGGAACATCATATTCTATGGCAGTCAAAATGCACATTTATTCTGCCACAACTTTTTTTTCAAAAGTTGACCTTTTCGCATCTTTTTTTGATCCTTTTGTGTCCCTGCCGCAACTTTTTTTTGAATGCCACAACTTTTTTTTTTTCATCAAAAATTTTTATTGCTTTAATGGAAAGATACAGAGTCCATATACCTCCTGTTTGGTCAGCACATTGCAACTGTAGGAAATGGAAGCAGGGTTGAATCTCCGAGATGCCCGAATTGAAGTAGATAAGATGGTGTCACTGGCGATCATAATGGGGAATTACCTAAAGTAATAACCGCCGCTCATCTTCGCATCACCACAATCCCGCGGTGCTGTGATATATCTCGAGACCGCGTACCATAGGTTTGTTCGGGGTATCTGAGCCAGATACATTCATAGGCAGTCAGGACCAGTCACAGATAAGCTCATGTTAGATGGTCTTCCCCAGTACTCACAGACCTGAAAATCAACATTGGTTTGCTTGACGGCTTTTTTGCAGGTTCCAGGTGGCCTTAGAGAGTACAACGCCATTGGAGGGCAGAGGCATTGTGGTGATGCGAAGATGAGTGGCGGCTATTACTTTAGGTAGTTCCCCGTTATGATCGCTGGTCCATCTTATCTACTTCAATTCAGACATCTTGGAGATTCAACCCTGCCTCCATTTCCTGCAGATGCAATGTGCTGACCCAAACAGGAGGTATATGGACTCCACATCTTTCCATTAAAGCAATAAAAGTTTTTGATGAAAAAAAAAAGTTGCGGCACCTTGAAAAGAAAAAAAAGTTGTGGCATTCAAAAAAAAGTTATGGCAGGTTGATTTCTGCTGCAACTTCTTTTCGTTGTCTGAGAAGACCTCAAAAGTTGCGGCAGAGACACAAAAGGATCAAAAAAAGATGCGGAAAGGTCAACTTTTGAAAAAAAAGTTGCAGCAGAATAAATGTGCATTTTGACCACCATAGTGTTCTGCATCACAGAGAGGGTATCTCGACATAAAACGTGCCCAAATATACCTTCAACTGCGAAGCAACAAGCTCTACAAGACAGTATTAGTGAGCCTCAGCTGCGTAGCGTACACAAGGTTTTGAAGCCAGAAAATGAGATATCAGTTGGGCACCTGGATTATACTGGGGTGGAGGAAGTTGTTGACGGTTGGCAAGAGGAGGTTGGTCCTGTTACCGTTAGTGTGCCGGTTATCTGCGATCTCCAGATGCTCCAAGGATTGGAGAGAATATAGAACCACAACTAGGTTTCCCTCCTCTATTATAACATTGGCAATTTGTATGGAATCCAGAGTGCTTGGACAGTTCAAGGAACTGGGTGTGTGGCCATTCCAAAATGAGCATCAGGTATTTAGCACACGCAGCCACAGTTCCCCCAAGTTCAGTGATGTGAGACTCATGAAAATCCGATTCAGAATTTGGGGAGAGCGTTCCGCATAAAAGTATCCTGTCAATCTGCAGGACAGCCGATATTGCCAAGACTGTCAGGGAAAAGTCTACCCTGAAGCGCTAGTTCAGGTCCACTGCTCTGCAGTCAGTACCAGCCAATAGACAAAGGTGAGCGCTGTGCAGCAGCTGGGACAAAGGACACAATGTGCACGACATCCATGGGTCCCACCTGCTTGCGCATTGAAGTCCAGTCAGCTGTTTTCAAGGAATGTTGATGATATTCTCCAAGAGCACCTCAGCAATGATAAGATTTTAAGGCAGGGAACAACCTCAAGGAAATCGACTGCATGAGTCAGTCTAAGGAGATTGATTTCGAGCTTCTGGAGAGCCGGCAGTCATCCCTCAAGATGAAAAGATCAAGGTTCTTCATGGGACAAAAAACCTCTGCCGCCCACCACTGATGTGAATGCTGAGAAAAGAGGTAAAATACACGACAAGGAACCGGGAGCTTATGCTCATCACAGCTCAGTTCAATCAGCACATTACTGGCACGACCCAAAGCTGCAGCCAACACGGCCATTGTGTCCTCTAAATAAGAGCTATTCCAGGGAACCCGTTGAGCTCAAAATTTGTCCATAGAGAAGGGCTGTCCTTGACTGTACACATATGCCGGACGCGATCAGAAGCTGGACGTTCGCCAGACAGTCCAGTTCAGTTTTAAAAGGTTTCCGGAACGCTTGGGGAATTGCATCGGAGTAAATTCCGAATATCTTCGTGAGTAGTTCAATGGGAAGGCAGAGGATAGGTGTGAGCCGCCAGCATTGGCTGTGGAACTGGGGTGAGTAGCTTGGGTCATATGTGATCATTTTGAGCTGATCAGCCTGGGATGCAAAGGATTACAGGTCACGGTGTCATTGTTAGCTCCACAGCGAATTTGACATTAGAGCCGTTGCAGCAGCCACCAGAAGCCACCTGATGGCTGATCAGACATGCAGTGATTGGTGGCTGTGGCTCCTCCAGTGGCTGAATCTACCACATTGCAGGATGGCACACAAGACCATTTATGTTCCTTTACCACCACATTTGATACCAATTTGTATTATGCCTGTATGAAGAAGGCAACACAGTTAAGTTTTAATTTAAGCAGTAAAACACCAGACTGCGCTTTACTGCCCATAAACAGGAACTAGAGAGTGGTGGTCTGTTCCAATATCACATATGAAATCATTGCGCCAGCCACCAGCCAGCCACAGCCACTTGCTACTGCATGCCCAATCAGCCACTGGGTGGCTTCTGGTGGCTGCCGCAATGGCTCTATTCTTCAGGAGGAGGGCCAGACAGGAAACGCCAAAAGCTGTGCCAGGAAAGGAATCAGGTGATCGATCGATGACTCATGGTCCACGATCACCAACCGATCACCGTATCACAAACGAGATTGCAATATTAAAATCGATATTAGAGAGCTTGCGCAAAAAGCCGCACAAGCCGCACACGGCTTTTGTGCATTGCGCAAAACTCCCTGGATTTGGAAGCATTTTCCTTGGGTCCTGGTGACTTACATAGTCTCCCCTGTCCTTGAAAAAGTAGTTTGTATGCACAGAAGTGATTATCAGTGGAAAGCGTGGCTAGGGGATGCAGTTTTTCCAGTCATCATAGAAGCTCCACGGAAACTTCCCACACTTTTCGTGTCCGGTACGCAAAAATTAAGGTGCAGATATTTTTTTCTGTGTCTGCATTGCATGTACTTGGGCCCAGAAACCCTTCTACCAACTCAGTTTTTGGTGAACCTCAACTTTGGTTTCCGCACGCGGCTTTGCGCAACGTCAAAAAGCCGCATGCGGCTCATGCGGCTTTTGCGCAAGCTCTCTATTAACACACGTCCAACATATTTTCCAAACAGGTAGACTAAGATTCTCCAGATTCCACTTGATCTGCATTGGAGTTTGTTTTCAACATGCAGTTTGTTTGAATACGCGGATATCATTGTATCAAGGGGCATATGCAATTGAAACTATGATTAAGATTCTATAATAAATCCAAGTAAAACAAACGGAGGTGTGAGATGATGGGTACTGCACTGGCATAATCCTCAATCTCTCAAGAAAATGAAATGATAGTATAGGCTGGGGACATCTCCCAGGATTGACTTGATCAAGAAATCACTGGAACTCTGGGCACCAGTTGATGAGCAATTCAACATGGAGAGCAGCGATAGACTTACCCATGGGAAGCGCGTCGTAGGCTGGGCAAAGGTTGAGCCATTCAAGGAGAGAGATGATTTGAGCATGAGAACCTGGTGTTGCGCAGCGGGAGCAAAGATAACAGCGAGTCCAGCTTAGACGGGGAAAAATTGTCAATCTGGCATATTCCAGCCGCGGGATGAGGAAGAGTTTACTCAAGATGCCGGCCAATGTGACTGTATAATCTGTGAGCAGGCACCGAAGAATTTCAAAACATTTCAGACTCATCAGTGGAGGAACCAAGAGGTCGTAGCCATCTTCGTCACTTCGTTACATTTCTATGAAACCTCGTCACTTTTTGCATTTAGTGAAAGTTCGTTACTTCTGATGATTTTCTGTGAAAGTTCGTCACGTTAACTCGGCACGTTCAACAACCCGGAAGCATCGGCCATCAATGTTCCTTCAGCACAAGGCCGGGCGGCTTTTTATATATATAGATACCTTACCCCAGTTCTAACTGCTAACCACTGACCACTAACCCCTAACTGCTAACCTCTAACCACTATAACCACCTAACCCAAACCCCTAACCGCCTAACTCGAACCTAATCGGCCATGCACGGCACACCGCTGATACCCATCACTTCGTGATGCGCTGAGCAGTTGCCGTGTAACAGACAACTCACGAACTTTCCCAAAAACATGCCAATGTGACGAACATTCACAGGTCCCCATCAAAGTCACGAAGATTCACGAACTTAAGCAAAGTAACGAAGTGACGAAAATGGCGTGGACTAGGAACGAAGGTCCGGGGTTGTCGGCTGTAAATCCAAAGTAAGACAACATGGGAGGCACGAGCATATTTTTGTAGCGTCTGTCTATGAGAGACTAGCTAGCTATAGTCCACACCCAGGTTCTAGACATAAAGAAGGAGATCCATTGCACAACTATTGCATGGCATTTGCCTTTCGGTGATCATTGATGGATCATCCTAAATGTTTTTCCTGCTAAGAATTACTCTGGTGCAACCAGTAAATTTTTTTGCCCATCCCCCGTTTGGCAGTTTAGGGGGGCACGGTTGGATATAGAATATTCTCTGCGTCCCCTTTCATCCTCATCGAAATTCTAGAAACATCTGAGACGGACACGCGGGTTCGGGGGATGTCCAAGAATGTCCACAAAGTTCCAATCCGCTGGACAACGGCTTCGATTTCACGGATTCTTCATAACAAACAATAACGGGTATGTTTACAGGAACAACCCGCAACTATCAGAACACTTTCAATATTGTATCTCGGGGTCCACATATTATTGCTTGATTGTGAGAGATTAAATTATATCGGTGTAACACGTATTCTGTTTGAGGTAGTCTTATTACAGCCGTTTTGTAAATAATATACGGGTTTCGTAAATCGTTGATACTCGATTTGTGCTTACCTCTGTTTGCGAAAGTGTCATCGGCTAGAGCGGCTCCACACTGCCGTACAACTGTCCCTGCTCGCATTACGCTGCAACTCGGGCCATTCAGCAGGGATGGCCGACTCGTCATCTTCAATCTTGTCAGAATGGCACAGTTGTGGCTCTGTGAAGTCTAGCGGGGTTTCACAAAAGACAAACACCATTCGGCAGTGGATCGGAGGTGTGGAGCCCGGGATGCAACAGCAAACAGAGGTAAACCAAAATCGAGTATCAACGATTTACGAAACCCGTATATTATTTACAAAACGGCTGTATTTATCCCTGGGCACATACACCTTAGGATCCAGGATTTCTTATGAATTAGGCAAATTTAAAACACGTTCACCTGGACCGTACACGAAAATCAACGAAAGAAGAGCTCTTAACTGCCTCCCCTCCGAAAAATATAAGGAAAGCGCAAGGAAAGCAGGCCCGATTTCGGGGACAATTTGGATAACATCCCGGAATATTCCGAATCCACCAGAAGAACCCGGATGGTTCCGAAGTTTGGTCCTGCTTTGAGCACAGCCGCACTTATTGCCCAATTCTAACACAACAACCGTCTTGGATTAGTCTTTTCTTTCGCTGCTCTCGCCTGCAAATTTTGATGGATTACAAGAACTCCGACACGGGATCTTGAGGCCGAAGGGCCAAGACAAGGGGCAACCTCCGTTGAACGCATTCACGCCGTCAAACTGCACCGGTAAGCTACCAGCCTGCGGCCGTATCAAGTTGCGCTCAGTTCGCATCCATCTCAATTTGAGGCCGACCGGAATAAGACCTAGGTAGATACATTGATCACTTCCTTTTATATAAATATGATGTTAATAATTTCCGGTTTGGCCGGCGGACAGTTCTTTCAACTTTTCTTGGTATGTAATATACGCTTCAATTGCTCTAAGATCCACCTCTCTCTTACGGAATCAGGGTCTTTAAGCGGGAACAGCAGCCGCTGAAGAAAAGGAATTACTTATTCAAAGGTTGTCTCCGTTCAACGCCGCCAACCCCGCTTGTACGCCTCGAGCGGTCTGTTACATCATGGCGATAGGTACCCGCCGTGTTAGTCTGCGGGAGAATTATATGTTACTCATCTCCGGTCGGACGCTAGCTATTTAATAAGAGCCTGGTTGACGCACTTGCCCACTGCACTTCAGCATGATTCCTCGCTTACTTCTCAATATTGCAGCGACCTTGCTTTGCGCTACCGCTCAAAACATCGCTGTGTTGAAGCAAACGTTGTCTGCGAACGGAGTGCCAGCCGTTTATCCCACAGATAAAAACTTCAAGAACGTCAGTAAAGCCTGTGCGTCTTGCGTGCTATTAAAGGATCGAAAAAAATCTGATTCCTTTCCGCAGTTAACGAACGATTTACCTTTGTCCCAATCGCCGTCGTGTTCCCTACTTCGGTAGCCCAGGTTTCGACCGCCGTCGCTGCTGGAGCAGCTCAAAACCTGGAAGTAGTTGCGCGTAGCGGGGGTGTGCGTATAAGCACCACCTTGGAAATTTCGCCCCGCTTACTTTCACAAAACAGCACTCATACATTGCTAACGGCCTCGGCGGACGCAACGGTGCTCTTGTCGTGGACATGAGCAAGCTGAAAGCCATCACCGTGCGGCCTTCCAACAACACCGCCCTAATCGAAACAGGCAACCGCCTCGGCGACGTTGCCCTCGCCCTCAATGCTAAGGGCCGAGCAATTCCCCATGGGACCTGTAGCTACGTTAGTTTGAAACCCAATGCCTTGATATCAATCTTGTGAACTCACCTTCTAACCAGGTGGGCATAGGCGGCCACAGTGGTACGCATCATTGGAAAAGATTGTTGACTAGTATCTCAATACCGCTTCAGGTTATGGCGGGTTCGGCTTCACCTCCCGTGCATGGGGCCTCACCCTCGACACCGTGAAATCAGCAACGGTGGTCTTAGGTAACGGCACCATCGTCAGCGCCTCTCCGAACGTCAACCCTGACCTCTTCTTTGTGCGTTTGATACCTCCGCCTTTCTTCTCGGACTGAGTGCATTCCGTAGGCTATCCGGGGTGCTTCACCCTCTTTCGGCATTGTCACTTCTATCGAGGTGCAAACTTTCCCGGCCCCGCCCTCCGCAATCGTCTTCGAGTACACTTGGAATAACGTCGACATTACCACAGCCTCCAACGGTATTGCGTCCTTCCAAACCTTCGCGGCCACAGATATTCCTCCGGAATTCGGCGCAGAACTCGTGTTCACGAAGGGAGACAAGAAGGGAAAGGTCAACTTTGGATTGACCGGCGCATATTACGGCGATGCGAAGTTATTCAACAGCACTCTCGCGCCTTACCTCAAGACCTTGCCGAAGAATCCTTCAAATACGACTATAACTCCTGGTTCATACATCAACAGCGTAGGGGTCCTTGCGGCCCCGAAGTCGTTGAACACGAGCTCTGCACCGGACTCCCCGGACACCTTCTACACTAAGTCAGTCATGACGCCAAGCGGAGCGCCGATGTCCAAGGCCGCCATAACAGCGTTTGTCACGTATATGGCAAATCAGAGCTTCTCGTCAGACACGGTGATCGGCCCGTCGATTCTGCCTTCAGGTTAACTCATTCCTCGATTTAAAGGCCTGGTTCGTCGAAGTTGAGTTGTATGGCGGAACGAATTCTGCCATCAATGCCGTCCCGCTAGATTCTGCGGCCTTTGCGAAGCGAGATACCCTCTTTACTATCCAATTCTACGCTTCGTCTTCGGATCATGTCCCACCTTATCCAAAGGACGGCTTCAGCTTCCTTGATGGTATGGTCGCGAGCATCTTAGACAACTCTCCATCGAACTGGAACTATGGGTGCGAAAATATACGTTTACTGGGGTTTTGTTCGCTCATTAATTGCCCTCATTTCCCAGGGCCTATCTCAACTATATTGACGACCGGCTTGTCAACGGTATGTTATATTTTACACTCGTTGACCACAGCACCAGCTAAATATCATGTCACATCCTAAGCCGCGAACCTGTATTATGGTTCGCATTTCAAGCGCTTGGAATCTCTCAAGGTCGCACTGGACCCCAAGAATACCTTCCGGTTCCCTATCGGTGTCGCGTGAAGGAGAGCCTCACGGTTCACCTTTCATCGGGCTTGTAGACGGTAGAAGAGAATCATGTCAACTTCTGAGCGCAGTTTTAATCGAGTCAAATACCAAATAATGTCAGAGTTATCGTCATGCCCTGATTCCCTCTGGTTGCTTCAAAAACAGTTTCAGATTTCAGTTCGGAGCGTAGATAATTGCCGCTGGACACCACAGCGCTGTTAATGGTAAGGCTCCGAACAGATTAACGTCGTAATGGTTTTTACCTCCTTCAGACCCCCTTTCCGTTTGGCGTCGGAATATAGAAGGACCACAATAAGGAATTGCCGCTCATCCTCGTCAGTTATACTGGGCGACATGCGCAACGCTGGCGTCAAGTTGTTGTCGAAGACATTATGGATATTCGTGAATGTCGCCAATACTGACCCATCGTATGAGTAAACCTAAAATGAAGGAGAAGGACCTAAGCTATGATACGGGAAATTTTATGTCGTGTAAACGACGTACCGTCCAAGAACGCTCCATCTCGGCCGCAAACCTCACCTTGTACTCCTCCTGGTCGAACCAGCTCCAATACCGAGACCTGTCCATCATTAACAGTCTTTCTCCGTTCGGCACGGCATCTCGTACGACGAGAAGGTCCTCCGTTTTGTGCGTAGTTGCTCGACTCTTCGTGTAGCGCCTGATATGACGAAAGCGGTCTTTTTCCAGTCGATTTATGGCGATCCCCGAGAGTGCCGCTAATGATGTGGTCTGCGGAGCGGACAGCTTGTTGATTGTACTTCACATTAGGGTCACTCTCGCAGTGGTTGTTGCTATCTAGGATTCTTGCCGAGTCGAATATGAGTGTAATGGGAGACATGAACCGGAACCTTGGGTCGAGTGGAGGTTGAGCGCTTGCCAATGAGACGTTTCTGTGATGCAGGTCCAACGGAGCGGATTGAAGATCTGCTTCCATCAATGTTGATCAATGGCCGCAGAAGCACGTCGAGCTTACTTATAGGGGATGGAAATGATTCCCATCCTTTCTACTTGCCCACTGTATCCACCTAGCCAAGTTCCAACCGTCGGTGCTCCAGCAAGCAGGTAGGATCAAACGTCCGAATTTATTCGACTAGCCACGGAACAAATTTAGTGGACAGTCCCTTCCATTTCCAAAAATCCTGGTCGAAGGAGATGTCAGAGATTTTCAAGTAATCTGACGAAAGGTTAAGTTTCACCCAGAGATGATCCTCACCCAGGATCTCAACGCATTGGACCTGATAAGAGCGGCAGAAATGATAATGAGCACGAATCTGCGGTACGAGATTGACACCTTCCCATCTGCTCCAAGCTGTCGACAAAGAGTGTCAGAGTAACGGACTCGCAAATCATCGTTTTCCGCACGTTTACCGGCTCACAGACAGGGTTCCATGTCTTCACTTTATGGAGCGAGGGAAATTGCCGCACGCCACAGCCCAAAATAACGCGTAGAATCCCCGCCCACGCCTTAATCAGGTCGTGAGCTTGAGCTGTCCTGGAGTCCATATGCATAATTATTCCAACAGCCCCCGTCATACATGTTGGCTGGCTGGATTATAAGTACAGAAACACAAAATCTCCGGCTGAGACGGTCTCACAAACATGATCGGGGCGAACCGTTTCCTGGGGGCAGATGGTCAAAAATACCCAATCTTAGCGCCCGCGCCCGGTGAAATCGGCGACCATGGAGAAAGGTCGCTGATGATGGCAAGGCCACGTTAGAGATGCATTAAGCTCGAAGAAGAAATGGTCGTTACTAACCTCCTTCAGACTCTCCATCCGTTTTGTTTCAGAATACAAGAGGATCAGAATGAGGAACTGCCGCTCAAACTCGTTGTTAATACTCGGCGACATGTGCAGGACCGGCATCGAGTTATTGTTGAAGAAGCGTTGGATGTTGGTGAACGTCGCCAAGACTGTGCCATCATAGCCGTAAATCTAGAATGGACAGTAGATATGAGCCGGCGATGCTGAACGTAACTGCATCTCCTGTAGATGACGCACCGACCACGTATACTCCATCTCGGCAGCATATTTGACCCTGTACTCTTCCTGGTCGTACCAGCTCCAATAACGGGATCTGTTGGCACTACATCAACGCTTGTAGTTTTGAGGGAGAGACGGCGTCTCGTACGACGAGAAAGTCCCCCGCTTGGTGCGTAGCTGCTCTACTTTCCGTGTGGAGCCAGATATCGCGAAGGTGTCGCTCTTCCAGTCGATTATGGCAGTAGGCGTCCCTGACGCTCCGGCTAGTGATGTGGTCTGCCGAGAGGACCGCCTTTTCACAGTGCTGATGGTGTAATCCATATCAGGGTCATCCTCAGAGTGGATGCTGCTATCCAAGATCTTTGAGGAGTCGAATATGAGTGTAGTGGAAGAAGACATGAGCCAAGTGGGCGGTGTTGATGGCGAACACCTGCTGACCGACGCGACATTTATATGATGGACGGTTAGGCACGGCTCCTAAAGAAGGTCGTATATCTGCTTCCGTCATCAAGTGTCAATATTTGGCCCGATGAATGAAGAGGTGGCAGCAGAATGCCATCATCATGGACAGTCGTTGCGATGGGCATTTATCACGTTGCGTTCGATAGGTCCCCAGGTTGAGCAAAACAGCAGGGTTAGGGTCTCCTAGTCGGATGCGATACTTGAGACCCCCTAAAATCCGCATCAGATATCATGATTCAGGGTGTACTATCAATACCCCCCTATGCAAAACTCCCTACCTTTGCAAAAGTTTGATCGGTCGGACTCAATTCAAACCCAACCACGCTGGCCAAATTCTTTGACAAAGGTAGGTGATTTGGCTGATTTTGAGGTGACGCCTCGGCATCTTCAAGGCTGCCTCTCCAGGCTACAAAGAAATCTGAAAATATTCAGACGGTGAGATCATACCTACCGCTTGATTCACTCCAAATTCCAAAGCGATCCAAGGCCAAAGGCTCGAACAGCGCTTCCATCAAAAAACTTTTGCAAAGGAGGGGTCGTATTGATAGTATAATTAGCAGGTCGTCGTCAAGACTCAAGAGGCAGAAAAATTAGACAACGCTCCTGGATGGTACAATCAGCCTTTGACGGAGAGCGGGCAACGAAAGCAAAGACCCTTCCGAATGAATACGTCCCTTGAATGGCCAAACCAACACCGCCCAAGCGGTTCGCGCTTTCGGTGGTTCGTCTAGGAAAAGGCCCTTGAAGTGTTCTGGAATTACAGCGGTATGAGTACACTGGCATTCCGATTTAAAATATATATCTTCTGCTATACAATGTCAGTCAGACTATCGAGAAAATCACCGACTGCGCCTAATGGAAGCTGGTAGATGATAGCAATCCCGTGAGACACGAATCAAGAGATTCAAAGAGGTGACTGACCTCTTTCAAGCTCTCCAACCGCTTGGTCTCTGAATACAGCAGCACTAAAATAATAAATCGCCGTTCGTCCTCGTCGCGGATACCCTGGAAACAAGCACATGACCGGTAGCGCATTGTTGTGGAAGAGGTGATGGATCTTGGAGGTGAACGTCGCTAGGACTGTCCCCGAGTATGAGAAAACCTGTTATTAATTCGAGTCGGGAACAGTATGACTCCTTCAGAAGGAACTGTGGCTCACTGTCCATGTATTTTCTTCTTCGGCCGTATATTTCACCTGTATTCTTCGCAGTCGAACCAGCTCCAATGTCGTGATCTATCACAGTCTTAGCATCTAGGTATAGCTTTTTGCGAAGTAGGGCATTTCGTACAAGGAGAATGTTGCCCGCTTGGTCCGGAGTTCTTCCACGTCCCGTTTCATGCGAACGTTCTCTCTTCCCAATCAATGACGGCGTCTGGTGTTCCGGCCGCCCCTTCGAGCGACGTCCTCTGGCGAGATGAGCGTTGCTGCACAGTCGTTGTGATATATTTCACGTCCTGGTCATCCTCTGAGCGCAAGGTACTCTTGAGGATCTTTGGGGAGTCGAATAATAGAGTGGTGAGGTCGGACATGAGAACGGTGGAGGTGCAAAGGAAGTCTACGTGTATATATATGGTCATGGCTGTGGGCGCCAAGTCATGATCAAGTGATGGCCTAGACCAGAAGGATCCGCGACAAGCCGTGACAACGTTGAACACTAACCAATCAACGGCGGATATCCATAGCTATGGCTATGGCTTGAGGACCAGGTCGAGGGGACCAAGTACTCTCAATGAACCTTTTTTTTTTGAGTTGAGCAAGCCTTAAGGGTCCCCAACTGAAAAATGAAAAGAAATCAACGAAACTTGACTGCCAAGTCATTGTGTCCGCTCCAGCCGCATTTTGAGAGCACAGTGAGTGATTAGGAGGGAAAGCGGTGTTTTTCTGCCAGATTTCCTACATAACATTACCGTCCAATGCACAATGAATTCCTTCCATTCATTTTACCCAGACCCCGCCTCTTCACCCAATCCTCATCCATATTTCAGCAGACTCTAAAAACAAGTGGTCCATATTTGCGCTCAGACATTTGACCTCTCAAGATCTCCGCGTCATCTGCGCATGTCTTGAGTCAAAAGGGAAACAAGAATGAGACTCTGAAACTCGAGCTCACCGTAGCTCTTTGCTGTGGCCTCCCACACCCACGACGTTTCCCACCTCAAGAAGAGGAAGTGGTATCCATCGAGGAATAAATAGGTCAGAGAAGGACATTTGGCCATGAGCTTATTGCGCAGGCGCGTGAAGTCGGGAATTAACGCGGGATCGGGCGCGGCGGGGTCGTTTCCTTTCGCAGAGTCGGTGCTGCCATATTGATACGGGAAGTCCCAGTCGAGCGAGAGGGATTTCAATGTGCTAGGTAGAGAGGTCATGGTGGCGAGCATTTGCAGGAACGAGGTTGCCTGGTTATGGGATTCAGCGAAAGTACTGAAAGCGTGAACTGAGAACTGTCTGTACCTGCGGTGTGAATCCGCCGTCGTCCTCCGCATCAGGGAGCAGGGACAACTGGAGCTCGCTGAGGCAGGGAAAGAAAGTAAAGATGGTGTTGATTTCAGCTTCGTCGAACATATCCTCGACAGAGGTGGAAAACCGCGCCGTCAGCGAGGTGATATTGCGTAATGCGGTTACACCGTGCAACTCGGGCAGAAGATTCCGGAACGGATAGCCTGATTCGAGTGTGATATGCGTGAGGCTGGTCCTCTGAACAAATATATGTAGATTTTGGTAGGCGCCAGTGTATTCTTGGAGGACAGGGAAAATCGACGATTCCTGCATGGGGGTCATGTCCCGTAGCACTCCTGTATAATCGGTCGAGAAAATGCGGACCGCCGGGAATTTGGTGAGGATGGAGGATATTTCCCTCCCCCTCATGGAGATGTCGCTGACCGTCAAAGTATGCACGTTCGGAAAAGGTGGGACCTTTGAATCGGCCAAGGCGTGGTTGTCCGAAAGCTTGAGTTCCCGGAGAATATCATGGGACAGGAGAGCAATCCAGAAATCGTTCATATAGTCGAAGCGTGTGATGAAGGTCGCGACACGCAGAGTTGACGAACTGGGATCTAGATGTTCCCCAGCCGCGACCCTGGACGAAGTGAACTCCGCGTGAGTAAGTGCGGGCAATGCACACAAGTTGACGATCCCCGTCTGAGTGAACTGGACACGATCGGTGTATAGCCGTTGCAGCCCCGTGAATAAGGGGAGGCGTTCGAAGAATGTGTTCACCAGGACGTGCGCCGATCCTGTATCCTCCACCTGAGCAGACCCGTGCCATCTATACATGTTCCACGTCGCCGTGCATGAACGCACAAGGGGTGCGATCCTGGGCGAAGACCAGAAGCTTAAGCGTTCCAGAGCATCGTCAAGCTTCTCCTTGGGAGGCTGTAAGTCATACTGATAAAAGTAGAGTCGGAAATCGGTGAAATCAAGCGGGCGCGCGATGTCGTATAAAGCGCGCCGTGTCGAGGAGAGATTTCTGAGAGCGTCCAGCGGCAGATGAGCGAATACCTCGAGCCATAGCTCATTTGGAAATCTGTATGACAGATCCATGAATGAGAAATCCAAGGCAATGTGAGAGCGAAAAACAAGGAGAGTTCGGGCGGTGTAACGTGGACGTTGTGACGGCGGAGATCAAAAAGTGCAATACCGATCCGAAACGTTATTCACAAAACTCTGTCAATCACGGCGAATAACGCAATCGATCGTGGAGAATTCGTCGTTTTTCCTTTCCTTTTCTTTTTTGACCTTTTTTGTTCGTTTAATCCTTGTGTAGTGATTTTTTTTACCCAGAGTTGTATCCTCGATGCATTCCGAATCCGCGTCGTCAAGTCACACTCGAGTGAACGTGTCTGTGGGCGAGAAGTGTTTCGCAGGCACACGACATGAAAATGCCCGGGAGGAGAGGCGAGGAGCACTATCCTTACTTCAACAGGGGCGCGAGGCGGAAGCGCTCTCCGCAATGATTGAGGCTCGAGGAAGGAGCGGATCGGCGCTATCAACGGGGGAGACAGGCGCGTGAAAGCGAGAAGAAAAATATATGGACCTCGCGGACGATGCTACTGTCCAGAAGTAGACTTAGAGCAGTGCCCAATCAGCGAAAATGCTTCGCCGGGTTACGGACAAGAAGCCGGGAACCAGAGGACCACGGAACACTGGGAAAAGAACGGAGGGGAACGAAAACTCGTCTAACATCAGACGTGGGAGACGTGTCATCCCATGAAAGGAGCTGCTCTCACATCGGACGACAAAGACACCGTCGTAAGAGGGGGGAGAATGACCAGGCCGTCGGGCGGGAAAACAGCCGCGCGTCAGGTTGAGGGGACGGTACCTAACACAGCGCTGCTATGACAGCACATATAAAATCACCGTCCCGACAGCCTAAGGAGAGGACCTCGGCAGAAGCAGGTCGAAGAACAAGAACACAAAGATATTCCGAAATCAGGAGTGTGCGACTCGTCATCGCGTGAGCGAGATGCGCTGTTGCGAAAGAAGAACAACTCCCCCGAAAGCAGACCTCGTCTAGTACCCGAGTGACGAGAATCCATCGCCGAGTCGAGGCCCAGAAGACAGGTCGTTGGAATGCAGAGAACAGAATGGAAGAAAGAATGCAACAAGAAAGAACAAGCTCGAATGCAAAGACATCTCGAATGAAGGAGTGGGCGACAAATCATCGCGTAAAAGGGACGTCGCGAGGAAGGAAGAGCGCGCGGTCGGACAAGGGGGAGGAAACACGGTCACGACCGCGTGAGCTGAAGGCGTCGGGCTGACGGCGCGAGGAGCACGACGCCGTAATGACAGCATACGCCGGCTGTTGTTACGTGGCGCATACAAAAACGCCATCGCGCAAGGGGTAGGTAAGTAGGTAGGTAGGTAGCATGACAATGGTGCCGTGGCACTAGCACAGGAAAGGTCTCGGTTAAAGCGCGAAATGAAGCAGACACACAGGAGGCGCAGAAGGAGGGAAGAGAAAGAATATAAAGTGAAGACTTACAAAGGCGCGCGCGAGTCATCCTTTGCGATGATATCCTACGTGACTCTCGACGTCCAAGCCATGCACGATTGCGTCAAGAGGAGGGCCCATCGCATTCTACATTTCCCGAGACGAGAACACAGAGAGCTGCAGAAAGACATGACGACGCGAAGACGCGAGCAGGGTCTTGTCGGCGCAAAACGACTCGAATTTTAATGGAAGAGGCGAAAAGACGCGTGTAAAGCTAGAGGGGGGCCTTTACTGGCGTAGAGCGAGAGGAGAAAAACACGAGAGGAGGACGAGAGCCTTTCTTCGAGGACGCCAGTATCGCGCTCGCAAAGAAGTTCAGCGATCAGATTTGTGGGAGTTTGATCTTTAGCTGGCCCGACGCGGCACGGACGCAATGAAACACTTGGTCAAAATAGTACAGTACTCCTAACCACAACAACGCAAGTCTTTTATGGTCTTCTTTCTGCCCTCGCGCGCACCCCCATCGGCCTTTCTCTGAACGCTGCCCCCCTTGCGATGCGCTGCGCCACCTAACGCTCCTCTTCGTCTGCATTCTCGACGACGCGCACGGTGCGTTCTGCTTTCTTGCCCGCAGTATTAGTGACTGAAACGCGCCTCATCGGTACTTATCTCGCTGACGGCACGCATCCTGATATCATTATCCCGCAGTACGGACTCATCCACTTCCCCCTCTACATCTACTCTACTCTTTCAAATTGTACTTCTCTCGATTCTTTGGCAAATGCTTAATATGTATTAAACTGATATGGGGTGGTTCGACATTATAGGCTAGTAGGTCTGCTGTTAGACGGACCCGTCACTGTTTGCACTGCGTACTAGTAGTCAGTCTTCCAAATTGGGTAGGGCACTTCCTCTCAAGATCTCTGCCTTCTTCAATTCTTCAGAAATTTTTAGTCACTTAAAATATGCAGCGAGCGCGTGTGATATTTATCAGGTATAGCACGCTCACGCCCGAAGAGGGCCTCCCATTCAGCATTGTTTTATGTGCAGAAAAGGAACAGAAAAAGAAGTCGTTGACGGTCCTTTCTAATTATCCTACACTGTTCAAATCTTATCTAGCAGCCATTATTCGATACACAAGAGGACGGAATTTTATGAAGAGGTAGTGTGATTGCCGACAGTAGCCGTGCGCGGTGCGACAGCTCCGGCAGGACGTCAGCTGGTCCTGTCCCGCAGTTCGAAGATAGGGATAAGGCTTCAGATAGGGGGCCAAATTATATGAAGAGATGGAGATCGCCGCAGAAAGCCCGATGGTGGCATGTGAGGCCGAAGGCGGCAAGGGATAATTAGTGCCGGCCGTGTGGCTAAGTAACGCCTATTAGCGCTGCCGTGCGAGAATCCACCGTTTCGGGTGAAAAGTGCGTAAGTGGAGCCCAAAAGACTTCGGACAGATACCCCTTATTCTATAAAGAGAGAGATTCTCTCCCACTGTCCACGATCTTCCACCAATGGCCGCGGTACTGGGGTCGGACCACAGCAATAAAAATTGCTCGTCAGGAAGCTTGTAAGTTGTACATCTGCCCCTGTGTCAGCCATGAAATTAAACTTCAAGCCGGACGGGATGACGTTTTCCCCAACAAATTGCTGTGAGTTAAGGTTCTATGACTGTTTCCCGCATCCAGGCATTGCCTTCACTCAAGCTTCCTGGCCTTTTTGCAGTTGCCACCCCTGATCCCAACCCGATGTTACGAATTTCCGAGTTTAGTGCATCAGTACAGGCATGTTGAACTGTCCAATTTCAGCAGAAGTTTCACAATCAGGGGCAACACACCTTCTATGTCCCTTGTTGGTGGGAAATATCCGAGGTTATCCATGTGGTGCCCTCTGCGGTATTGAGGTTTACATCAAGATGTATATATGCCCAAATCTCCTCGCTCTTCCATCTCATTGCAACATGCCTCCCCAGCCCACCATCTCAGAGAGACGCCTGAAAAATGTTATTGACAGTCTAAAGCTGGCACAGGAACTTCTGGATCAGCTCAATGATGTATTCGGGACCCCATTTACTCTGCTTCTTTCCACCGCACTCGAGTCACTCACATCAAATGTGCAGGTAAAGGACCCTTGTTTACTTTCTTGCAAATTCTTATCCCAAAAACCATAGGATGTGAAAAAGAATAAACACATTTGCATTGAATTATTGGAGGGAATCCATGAAGTAATCTATGCAATTATCAATCTACATATCAAGTCAGAGACTCCAGGATTCCTTGCTCCGGAAATGCTGCACTCCATGGGTGCTTTCACAGAGTATTTCTCTTACACCAAACCTATTTCAGTCTCCATTGATTAACCTTCTCAAGGATTGTTAATGAAATACGTGCATTCATTGAAGCCCAACAAGGAGGGATATTCAAAAAACTATTCCACCAGAATGAAATAAATAACTTGTTGAAAAATTGTCGTTCTGGGCTAAAGCAGGCCCTGGATAGCTTCAAGGCAACTTTGATTTACTCCGATTATTATTGAATACTGATCTCTGTCACCCAGCTTGAGACTGAACTTGGTGTCATGAAGACTGTTGTTGAAAGCAAGAAAACGGCTGAACAACTCCATCGGGATTTGTTGGAAGTGATTACTATTCATTCAGATGGAATTGATTCAGGCAAATCATCCTCTGTATGCATTCCTCCTTTAGTCGAGGAAATTCTAACTAAAGAAAGGTATACCTCCCATCCCTGAGTGGTGTGGTACAAAGCAGGTGAGCTCAACATTGTTACAACTAAGTTTTCTGGTATCAACATTTTCAGCTCCAATTCCTTATCAATATTGCCAGCAAGCCCAAAGATCTTTTATGGCCGTGAATCTGAACTCAAAGACCTCCTGCATCTTCTCAACATTGACCCACCTCGAATAGCAATTCTTGGAGGTGGTGGAATGGGAAAGACGAGCCTTGCAAAGGCAATACTACATCACCCAGATGTCACTGGCAAATTCCAGCAACGATTCTTTGTTACAGCTGAATCTTCATCTACTGTGGCTGAACTAGCTTCCTCAATAGGACTACATCTGGGGTTGAAGCCAGGGCAGGGTCTTCAAAAACATATCATTCAATATTTCTCAACCAAGCCAATGTCTCTCTTGGTTCTGGATAATCTTGAGACATTATGGGAACCACTAGGGTCTCGACATGCTGTTGAAGACTTTCTTTCCTGTTTGACAGAAACAGAGAACTTAGCATTGATTGTAAGTGCGAAATGATCATTTTCATCAAGCTAAGTCAATACCAGGTCACAATGCGAGGCATGGAGCGACCAGCCAATGTTCGCTGGACTCATCCTTTCCTCCCCCAATCAAGCCTTTGTCTGATGCTGCTGCTTTGCAAATTTTTACCGATATCACTGATGATTTATATGATATCAATGATGTCCACCCACTGCTTGCTCTAACTGGTAATATGCCTCTTGCCCTGTACCTCATTGCTGGTCTAGCAGATCATGAAGGATGTGGGGCTCTCCTAACTCGGTGGAAGTCAGAGAAGACATCACTGCTTTCTGAGGGCTATGACAAGCAATCTAACTTAGATGCATCCATCAGAGTTTCACTCTCCAGTCCTCGGATGTTATCCTTCCCTCCAGCACAACAATTGCTGAGTCTCCTATCTATTTTGCCTGATGGACTCTCAGATGTTGAGCTTGTACAGAGCCACCTTCCAATACAGAATATTTTGAAATGCAAATCAATTCTTCTGGCAACATCTCTTGCATATCTTGATGACAAGAATTTTCTGAAATCTCTGGTGCCCATAAGAGAACATGTCCAACACTTTCACCCTGCTGCACAAGAACTAGTGCAAAGCCTTCTAAAATATTTCTACCAAATCCTTGAGCTGTATGGAAAGCATAAAGGGGTCCAACTAGGAGGTATTCTTCATCGGATAACCTCAAATCTTGCCAATCTGCACCAATTACTGGAATTTGCACTGCAGCCAAACTCCCCTAATCTTGACAAAACTGTTGCATGTGTTATTTCATTGAATTCTTTTTACAGAGTCACTGGGCGGGGAGGAACAACCCTGATGGATCAGATTCTACACCTTCTGCCTCAACTTGATAACCCTAAAGTAGCACTTGAATTTCTTGAGGAGAATATGAACCCATTCATAAATCACCAAACCACTCCTCCAGAACTGCTTACCGCTCAAGTGGAATTATACATGCAACACTTCAATGATCCCTGCCTTGGAGGTGAGCTACATATTCCCCTCATGCATCATACTCATTGTACCAACAGCCAAGGTATACTGCAGCCTTGGACACTATCACTGGATGTTCAGAGATGAAAAATCAACTGCATTAGATTTCTTTGAGAAAGCACTTAGACTGTCCAGATCTGGCAACGTCATCATTCAACAAGCCAAAGCTCTCTTCCTAATTGCAGAGCTGAAATTACAACAAGGGGATTGCATGGCCTCTCAGCAACATGCTAAAGAAGCACTTAAACTTGCAATCATGTCTGGAAATCTGCAAGTTCAGGCAGCAGTCTTACATGTTGGAATGAGGTGTCACCAGACATTGGGCCAATATCATTCTGCAATGCTCTTGGTCCAGAAGGCTAGTGAACTTTTACAGATGTGTGGAATGGGTGATAGCCATGTCAACAATCGACTCCTGATTGGTGCTGCAGAGCTTCATCTGTTGAAAACTGAGTATCCTGAAGCCCGAGCTATATACTCAAAGATTCTTGAGACCATAAATTCTGACCAATCACCATACATCTATGCCCTCACCATGGCTAATATTGCTGAAGTGGACACGAAAATGGGCCAGGCTGAAACCAATATCCTTGAAAGTTTGGAAAAGGCAAAAACAGGGTTTAGCAGCCTAGGAATGATGCATGGGGTTTTTCCATGGAAAAAAGTGTTGGCAGACCTTAGTCTTAGAGAAGGAAGAATTTTTACTGCAAGGAAGCTTTTTCAGGAATGTCTAGATGTAGTTTGGGGAAGTAATGCAGATGGTACAGGTTACTGCCTGGAAAGACTTGCAGATAGGAGCTGTTGGGATACTGACCCCAGCTGGACATCCACATGGACAACCATGTATCTAGTGCATGCACATCGAACAACAAACATATTATCCCTTCACAAGGCACTTCTACTTCTTGGAAAGGTGTTTCTAGCCAGTGGAGATGAACACACAGCACATACTCTATTCCTGGTTGCACTTGAAGGATTTACAAGTATGGATGTCCATTGCAGCAGAGCTCAATGTCTGCTCCAGCTTGGGGATATGGCCATTGGGAGAGGTGATTCCTCAGAAGCTCTCAAACTCTGGACAGTTGCAAGGCCATTATTTGAAAGGTCACAACAAGTAAAGGATGTTGCCCAGATTGATTGCAGACTTGTAGGGTTGCATAGCATCTCCCATCAGTCCTTTGATGTTCAACCTGTGACCTTGGACAATGTTGAAAAAGCTTTTAAGAAAAAGCTACAAGTGTAACAGCCCTACTCCCATGAAACCAACCTGTACTCTCACCACCGTTCAACTGGTGGTTGTATTTTATTTAATTCTGTTATTTACAAATACTTATGACTTTTGCTGCTTAGTGCCTGCTTGTACATTATTCAACTTCTCATGTATATGAGGTCTGTTTTCATTGGATATTCTCACTTTTTGTCTCTACTCCTAAGAATCAGGGTAGTCACAAGTCAGTAGGCTGCAGTTTTGGCCTAGTTACTAGTTTCCAAACTGAAGTTTTGTTGTAAGTCACGCAGTGCACACTGAAGTCCATGGTCTCAAATCTCAAGTTGAAATTGCTCACTGCATGCCAGCATATCACACATGCCGAAAGTCCTGCACCTTCCTCAACACTTGAAATATTCCTTGCATCCTACACATGCTGTTGTTGCTTTCATAGACTCCTTTTAAAAAGGAATTTGACACTGAAGAGGCACCCAGCATGCAAGAATTCATTTTTCTGTCCCCACAATAATCAATGACAGTGAATTCTCTGAGAGAAATTTTGTTTACCTCTTGTGTTAGCTGAGGAAACTCCAGGGATGCCTCAAAACTGGTAGGTTGGCAGATAATTTATTTATACCCATGAATAATCACATCTAAAACTTCTGATTTTGGCTGGCAGGGAATTCAGGACATGGTTTAGGCTCCTGGATAGAACAGCATCTGAACATTTGAATGGCTACATATAAATATACATAGGAAGGATATGAAATTAATTTGCTTGTCATCTATCATTTTTTGAACACCCCCACAGCTGAGAAATCCATACAAATCTCAAAATAAACTATGGAGAAAGCAGCCTAGTTAAAATTGACTGTGAGGTTAAATTGTCAAAATTGATATATGGGATTAATTGGGGTGGACCATTGATCAGCCTCTCTGTGTCTGTCATTTTATAAACCACCTTGAAGATTTCATTGTTGATATACTGTTGGAGATAGAGGCCAGCTTCCTGTTTAGGTCATCAGCATGTCTCGGCCTGAGATCAAAACATGATCAGGACTTGAGACTTGGGACTGAAAGCTAACACAAAGCATGTGAAGAAAAATGGATAAATAATGCCATACATGTAGTATTTAGTGTGCAGCATGAAGACCCAAAATACTAGCTCCTTACTACCAACTCAGACATACCTATCAATCCCAAGGTACTCTTAACTACCTGGAATCAATGTCTAACAAGATCTGATGCATTGATTGTAGGAGATATCTCATTGGGGATGGGGGTTAGCAGCTTCAGAAATCTGTTGCTCATAAGCCATTGGTAGAGGTAAACACCATTAGGCAGGTTGTGCAAAAGCCACATAAGCCGCATGTAGCTTTTTCCATTGTGCAAAGCTGCAGGGTCTTTCTTTTATTTTCTCAGTTCTTATCATGCTGCTGTACTATTCAATGGCCCTTAAGCCCAGTATTTCCCTCCTAAGAGTGGTATACATTGGTATGTGAAACTGTGGGAGGCCAGATTTTTCACACATCATGATCAACAAGGCATCACTCAAGCTGTGTGAAGTAGTTCCACTTTCCTTTCCCTCACTCTCACGTCCAGCACAGATGAAGCCAAGCCAGTGATGCTCTCTCTCTCCACAGCACATCTCCTTTGCCTAGGGTAGCCTTCTACTGGAATACAGGAACCTCCTATAATGATGTCCTGTCTGCTTTCCTTGGTGCACTCTTCTCCTTAGAACCAGTGCTAGACATGCGATATGTGTCATGCCAACAAGGACACTGACATTGTTCGAATGAGGGGTGAGATGATCTGTCTCCTCAACTGCAAATCAGCAGTTTGGAACTTGTGGCTTCTCCCTGGGCCTATCTTCAACAGAGCTGAGCGTGTGAAAATGGTGATCCTAATTGAGCAAGCCTGGAATGGTGACACCGGGTCTGATGTGGAGGGATCCTGTAAAGGAGGTGTGGGAGGTAAGACATCTAAGGTGCAGGCAAATATAGGAGAGATGGCCTGTCTCCAGCTTCCAGAGCAAGGGAGAAGGGTGCACAAGATAAGGTACAAGTTCAGGGGAAGGATGGGGAGTACCCCTTGGATTGAGTGAGACTTGGTACAGTGAATGGGGAAAACACCCTGGAAGCTACTGACTATTCTACCTAAGTGCGCTCCCTTTTATACTCTTTCAATGACTTCACATGTTTCCAGGTGCACCATGCAGCCACAGAGCATTTCCAGGCGGGGCAGAAGTTGTCATGGCAAGTTCTAGGGTGCATACTTAGCAAGAGACGAGACATCTCTGAAAGGAGACCAATTGTCTCTGGTCAAATGTGAAGTGTGGTGAGGCCAAATGATCTCAGAACTGGTTTGGGGCTTCAGGCATAGCCATTTGGTCATATTCTGGAGTGTCCAGTAGGTGTTGGTCCAGAGATGAGTGGTCTCCCTCAGTTAGTGGGCACACTGTGTGAAGTACAAGCATGGTCATAGCTTGGATAGCCTGCCTCTTGTCTGTCTGCTCAGCTCTGTGTGCAGGTAAGGTCCAGGGGCAAGAGGGCTCATCTTCTCATCATGTGGAGGGGGAGCAGAGGGTGCAGGCCTAGAGGGTGAGGAGACCCTGGAGTGAGACAAGAGATATCTGTGCATGCACATTGTCTGGTGTAGGACAGCTAGGAAATGAATTGTCTGGTGCTGCTGAAGGAGGTGTGGGAGGTCCAGATGGTGGGGAGACCGTTTCTCTCATCACGAGACTAGTTCCAGTAACATGGTTTCCTGATTTGGAAGGTGCTTGTCTTGGACTCCAGTCGTGATTGCTATATTCGAGAGCCACTTGGAAGGGCCACGAGGCAATGAGCAGTGTGTAGCACACTTGGAGACCTCACAGTGTGCAACCAGAAGGTTATGGCAGAGGAGGATTAGGAAAGCATTGCATGATCTGATGAGGCATATGTGGTGCTTAGTGAAAACAAGGGCTGTGTCTGGGTTACAAGATGCCTTGGGGAGGAGCTACTCAATGACTGTTATGTTCCAAAACTCACCCAGTCCTCCATTTGGTGCATGGTGTGGGGATGCATCATGAAGGGCATCAAAGGCCCGTTGATCATACTCAAGTATCCTGGGGGTAAAGGGGGTGGAATGACAGCAGAACAGTATTGGGAGCAGGTTCTGGAGGGTGGTCTTATTGATTTTTATCAGAAAATCAAGGAGGAGCAGCCAAATTTTGTCTTCCAGCAAGACAGTGCACTGTCACATCCTGCCAAGTCCATCCAAGCTTGGTTTGCAGATCATGACATCCCTCTTTTCCCACACCCACCTTCATCCCCCAATGTCAATCCTATCAAACCTGTCTGGAGTCTTCTTAAGAAGCACCTGCAAGACTTTCTGAGGCCCCCATCAATGTATAACAGGCTCTGTGCTGCACTTTTGGAAATTTGGGAGAATTTGGATATTATAGATATTGACAAGTATATCAACCAAATGCCTCAGGTTGTGAATGCAGTGATCAAAGCCAAGGGTGGCCACATGCATTACTAGTACTCATTGTATTCTATCTTGCACTGAACACAAAATATTTTGCTTGTTTCATTGCCAGATCAAAATTCCAGTTACTTTACAACATAGTGAGTATATCCTTACCTTCATCTTCAGATTTATTTGTTATGGCTGAAGTAAAACATTGACATCAAATCACGAGCATGATATTGGTTCTGTGCATACAATAAGAGTGTGTTCAGCTGGTCCTGACAACCAGGTTCAGGATCAGGATCCAGGATCAGCAGTATGGTCTGGTAGCTAGGTGACTCAGCAATGCCTCACCCGATGTCAATTGATGGCAATGGATGATACCAGACAATGCCTTCCTGCCTGTATTTTCCTACTTCTCTGTGTTCTCCATTGCTCCTAACATCTGTGCAGTTATAAATGAACATTGAAGATGTGTTGAGGCATGAGAGACAAAAAAAATTCAATGTGTGACAGCTGTGACGAGCTACCAAACCATGTTGCCAATCCTGGATTCTGATCCTGAACCTGGTTGTCAGGACCAGCTGAACACACTCTAAATAGCTGATAAGTAGCTCAAATATTAACTTCTCAGTGGTGGTGCTGATGAGCATCACGGAGCTCTGACCATGGAATCTAACTTCTGGTTGTCAATCAATAAAGCTGTACATATTCATCTCTGTTGACGGTCTGACTGACTGACTGCCCGAATGACTGAGAGACACTTACTTTTCACTCAAGATCTGGTACATTCATTTACTGGATGTGTTTATATTACTTATATCATTTTATTATATATACTGCCTGTATTTATTTTACACAGAACAATACACTGTACTGTTCCCCCCTCAGTTTGCATGTCATAGCTCCCTATCATCACAGGCCCTTGTTGTTGCCTGTTTATCTCGTCTCCTGTGTCCCTCGTTGTTCACAGTGCCCCTCACAACCTCTCATATATTTTATATTCCACCTCACCCTCCTGCAAGTCCTGGACCAGGTCGACCCACTTGCACACCTACGTTCTCTTGGAGTGTATCAGTACTACTCAAGTTGGCAGCTCAACATATCTGGACATTTGACTCCTGTAACCATCTGCCCCCATTTCTAAGATATTCTCCCCTCCCTCATCTTCTTATACTCTTCCTCAAGTATGGCTTTCTTTGAGTCAAACAATGAATTTTCCACCTGCTGCCACCCATGTGCAGGCTCTCCTCTGTCCTCCCATGCTATGTGATCCACACATACCCTTCCTAACACATAGGCACTCTTATTCATGCAACCAATGCATTTTTACATGTGCTGATGCATCCTGTGATGTTTTCACTGTACCTAGATATCTTTCAGAATTCCTACCACAGTCCAGGCAACTAGCAATGTTATATTTTTAATGATCTTCTTACTATGCCCTAAAAGACCTTGTTTTTCCACATTTTTCCATACCTGATTGCCACTCAGGCCTCATGCTATGAGCACAGTATCCTATATCTATTATACAATTGACAAGGATAATGTAACCCTCTTGCCAGCCAATCAGAACGCTCACTTAGCTCTGGGACAAACATCAGACAAACATCACGCGTCTGAGGACTCCGAGAGTCTGATTAGCTCTGACTTCTGCTTTCCTCTCTTTTTCTTATTGTGTGCTCTTGAACCTCGCACTTTGACCATAGAACTGGTCCCTGCCAGTGGGCCTCTTTCTTGACAGATTTCTACTTTTCGCCCTTGCATTCCCTTTTAAGGCAACACCTGATTTGGTGCACGGCAACGCAGCAGAGCGGCAGGCCTGCGGCACCTTCAAACTCAGCAATATCCAATTGAATCTCCAAGTTAAAGCCAAGATGAGTGTACGTGTTCAAAGGGATTTCACGATAGTCCAGAGTGGCACAAACGGATGAGTATTATATGCATTTAAATGCATTATGTACTATTTACACAAGTACAAAACGGTGGTAAGGATAATCAGTAAGTTATAAAAGTCCAAGCCCACGGGCAACCTTGAGTGCGGAAGTCGCGACGGAAGGGGAATAGGGAAAGGTAATTACGGCCGTCGGATGCGCAATATCACATAGATGACGGGCGGCCAGGCACCACGATGCGTCAAAGTCGGCGGTCATGGTGTAACACGTCGGGACAGCCTGTACATAGGAGGAGGACAAGATATTATGACACACATTGGATATCATATAACTGACGAGCGCCGAGCTTGGGGCAGACGCGTTTGCGACGCGTCAAGCAGCGGCGATGGCGGTGGCAGCAGCAGTGGCGTCGAAGTCTGTTGGCGCACAAGGACGGTCAATGCCAAGTGCAAGTGAATGCAAGTAGAGAGTGGAGGCGAGCGAGCGCTGGGGGACACTGGGAATCGAGGGAGAAGGGACGGGCGTGGTAGCATGGTGGTGGTGGAGGAGAAAGAAGCGTGAGGAATCCATTGAACGGTGGAGAATGAAAATGCATCACAGGCCGAAAGCCTGCCGAAAGCTCACATGGAAGTGCCTTCCAGATAAGGAGATTCTTAGTCATGAACCAAGGGCGAAAAATCAAAGACTTTTCTTGACACTCTGGGTATGCAGGCTTCACTGTTTTTGGATGCTGTGTTACCCTCAAACTTTGCATGATTTTGCAGACGCAATATCGAAAGCGTTCAAAGTCCATGGTTCCCGGTGACCTCGAGGATTTGGCTTTGTTCCTTTCAACCTGAGCACACGGGTGTCGCTTCGATATCAGCAGTTGGTTGCACCAGTAACGGGTTAAATCTGAACTCGGCGCCTGGTTTTTTTCCTTACTGTTCTGTTCAGACAACTGTTATGAGACCACGAAACGACTTACAGGTACAGGTTGAACCAGAAGTTAGACATTTTATGGGACTTAGGGGTGCGGTCTGAGGCAGGAATTTGAGTTCTCCTTCCTTTTCCAAGACTACAAACCATGGGTTCTGGTCTTTTTCCTGTGCAACATTTAACACAACATCAGGGGTTTTTTTTAAATTCTGGCTATTCTGTCCTGCTACTTACGGAAGAAGACTGGATCCAAATTCCAACAATTTATTTCCTTCTGGTACAGGCTCAGGGACCGGAACACTGATAGTCTGGTACTTTTCCGAGAGCACAATTCATGGATGCAGGATGGGTGAGAACTCCCAGATTTTGTTCCTTTGTGTACTTTCCTGAGCATCACACATGATTGCCATGAAACAACTCTGACAGTTTATCTCTTTTCTCTATTCTGGATGGATGTACTAGGTCACATCAAAAGTTTCCGCCGATCATAATTCTCACATCCCTACATCATTTTCTTTGAAAATCACCTTCCAAAAAGTACACCAGCATCTTTATGATCCAATTGGTACTCTGCTACAAAAAAACTGGGTTATTGGTACTGCATAGGCTGGGAATATGCTGCCTAAACCACTGCCATGGTTGGCATGCTACTTCAATATCCAAACACTACACAAAATCCTGATATTTCTCCTATGAAACAGCTTTGGCACGTACTCAAAAGTTGTCTCTCACAAGCACTACACCGCCCTAAAACATGTGAGGGGCTCATTGACCCCATAGCTGAGGTTTGGGAGTCAATTTTAGTGGAGGAAGTTGACAAATATATTGATTGGATGCTAAGAATTGTGCATGCTGTGATTGATGCAGAGGGTGGACATCCTGGATTTTAATTGCACACATGGAAGGCCCATATGTATAGTACTTTAACAATCATGTGTTGTTTTATTCCATGAAGATTTGTCCTTTCATGGTAAATGTTTTTTCAGAGTGGTGGAAACTTTTGATGGAACCGAGTACATAGTTGACGGGTGCAAGCTGGACCTCTTAAAAGTTTGTTTCTTTTCTCAAGATGTTTGGTACAACCTACTGGAACCCCACAGGTATAGTACAGGTCAAGCTGAGTTCCGTATGGGTGTGGATGAGCTCACGACCTCTGACATGGACTATCCAAAAATCCCAGAATAAATTACCAGTGTGTTCTGTATCTTATAACACATGATGAGAACAAATCTGGCTTGCCTGCTATGATGCAGCACAGATGCCTGCTCATGCTTAATACAACTTTCAACCTGGAATAGGGTAGCATAAAGCCAAAAGCTGGACATGGTGGACGCAAGGAACCAACCACAGGTTGGTGACAAGTGTCCACTCAAAGGAATTCTTCGACATCTATAGGCCTTGAATTCTGACCACTTGAAATTTATAGTAATATTTCCAGTGCATAGCACGGGTTCCTGCTAGTATCCTATATATTAAGAGACAATGTGCACAGCCTTTGACAGAAGTCATGTGAAAAGTCACCTGAGAAGTCACCTGAAAATTCATGTGATGTTGTTGAGAAGTTGCCACCAGGTCCCCAGCTCAGAATTCACTATGTGCAGGCAAATCCCAAGGTACTGTGTGCTGCTCACTAATGCTTGCAGCAGTGCAGTGCTGAAGGGCTCAGAATTCACTGACAAAACGCTAATGACCCAGCACTTTCTGGAACCACGTGCCACTTAGCCTCATTTGGGAAGAGCTTGGAAACAGCGAGCCGCATTGTTGTAAAGTCCAAGGTAGGTAGGTAGGCAGTATTACACGGCACGGTCCCGCTTAGGAATGCCGGTTCCAGGAATTTATGTTAAACTCAACCCATAGCATGCGAAAAACTGCTCAGAGTGAAGAGACAAATATTTAAATGATATATTGGACCTTTGAAATGCTGCTCAAAGCTGATTGACTCTATGTCGCCATCAATGGCGTGGATGCGCTCTATAGGTGGTGAACTGCTGGAGATCACAGAATATGATGCAGTGTCCAAGCTGGGGGCAGGCAAAAAATGTGTAAATTTAAAAGACAGAAGGACAAAATATCTCCGCTACAATGACTCGGACACCAATTGCAACACATTGGGCGACACTGCGAATGGTGACCCAAGAAACATTATAAGATGCCGGGTGCGCCCTGAGACTGCTTTTAACACGTTAAAACCAAAAATTTAAAAATTCAAAACTTCTGACCTTCAAACTGGGGCCGACACGTGCCAATAGACTCAATGTTGCCATTGCGGTCGCGTGCGGAAAGCAGGGGCCCCGAAGCGTTATGGAACACGAGACAAATTCCAAATACTGCTCCCATTCTATTGATGCAGACAGAAACCACGACAAAACTGAAAAAGCTAAGTCGCGTCCCAGCAGCGTCCGGCGTACCATTTGTAAGGATCCAACGGGTTTATAGCACTTGCAGGAGGTGCATTTTTGTTTCAGCGGGTTGGACATGATACAGGAAAGAGAGGGTGGTGGCAGGGTCAAAGAAAGCAACAATGGGTGCGCTTTGGCCTCGCTTTGTCTGGTGGCAACACAACAATCCATCTGTTTGGGAACTCACGTGGGTGCATAAGCTTCACGTGTTTCTGGAATCTGCTGGGTCAATGACGTTCTTTGGGCTCAGAATTCACTGTGTCTCTGTGGCACTGGGATTTAGCCATGTCTACCTGTCAAAGGCAGGTCAAATATTCTTGTCCTATACATGAAAGCACAATGGACTTTTAATTAACAGAAAGTCACCTGAGAATTCACATGATGTTGTCAAGATATTGCTGCCGGCTGTTGAAATGTTACCACCAAGCCCCACAGCTCATGCACTTCTTACTAGAGGCACAAGATGGCTCAAAACACATGGTGTGCAGGCAAACTCGGAATCCACTGTGTGCAGGCGCCATGGCAAAGCCACAGGTGCCTACATCTTGTAAGACACAATGAGCACAGCCTTCAGAAAGTCACCTGAAAAGTCACCTGAGAACCCACATGATTTTGTTGAGATGTTGCTGCCAAGTCCCATGGTCTCAGAATTCACCATGTGCAGGTAAATCCCGAGGTGCTGCATGCTGTAAGCATTAGCAAGCAGCAGTGTGACACTGAAGAGCTCAGACTCCACCATGTCTGACTTCCCATGGTGAAGACACAGGTACCTTACATCTTGTTCAGTTAAAGTCAAACAATAGGACCCTTGATAATCAGTTGATAGGTCAGATACCAAGTTCAGACAAATTTTCACTTTTTACCCAATGATGTCAAGGTCAAAGTTTGGACAAACCTCAAGTGGACAAAAGGATTTCAGATGCAAAGTTTGGACATCAGATGAATGGAATGGAGGTCAGATATGAGCTCAGACAATGCTGCACCACTCCCTTCACCAATTGCCTTACTTGGCCTCCTCTGTAACTCAACCACAAAATACTGAATTAAGCAAGCAGAGTGGGGTTTGATCTGCATTTCGAGACCACGTATAAATTGATGTAATGGCTCAGCGGGTTTTTGATAAGCTTCATGCTGAGAAGGAAATGGAGAAGGCCATTGCAAGCCTGAACACTGTGCAGCTAAAAGGGAAGGCAAATGTAAATATCTTAGAGATGGAGGAGGAAGAATTGGAGTAGTCCAATTAGACTTTTTTTTGTGATTTTTTCTGCAGTTTTTGAGACAATTTTCAAAATTTGAAGGTCAGATACAAAGTTCGGACAAAATCTGCATGGACCTCCCACTAGATGCAGAATTTGGACCAAGTTCTCAGGGTGGTACATTTGCAAAGTTCAGACAATTTTTTTCAGACCAGCAAATTTAGTATCTGACCTACCAACTGATTGTCAAGGGTCCTCAAACAATGCGCCGGAGGCTCTGGAGGTCACATGATACAATCATCATAAAAGAATTTTGATGTGTGGGGATAAAAGTGCGCTTCTGCCTGTTGCACGGTATTCTTTGACCTTACAACATACGTGAAATTGTGCACTCTGAATGATGCACATACTCAACTCCATGCTTTGTACAAGCTGCTCGTACCACAAGATTGTGGTATATGGTTCCAAAACATGATCATTTTCCACCAAAATTGGTTCGTTGTGCATGTTTGGACTCCATTCGAGTGCTATTTAAATACTTATTACGGTTTATTTCTTTGTCCTTCAAACTCAAAAGACTGTCGCCAAAGCCAGATCGATCTTCCTGGAGTTGGGACCTCCTATCGATCTTACACCACCTGATTTGGTGCTTACAGTCTTGGCATACTTGATTCCTGCAGGCTTATCTGTAGACCACTGGGAGGGCCAGCTGTGAAGGACATGGGCAAGATTTCCCCATTGCATAAACATTAGAGAGCTTGCACAGAGCCCCCAGTAGCCACTGGGTGGCTACTGGTGGCTAAATTGGCATGTGCAATTCAGTGGCTCCATTGGCGGTGTGTGAGCAATGATATATGTTTACCAGTAATACCAGATCAAATCTCATGACTATCTATGAACACTCACAGACAGCCAAACAGCAGCAGAAGGCTAAGAAATGGACTCAAACCACACTCAAGGGCTCCCAAGGTCCAGACCAAACTTGTCTTGCATCTGAATTTGGACTGTAAGATGGGCTTTCTCCCAAGCAGTAGATAAAAAAGTGTGAAATATATTTCTGTTATCTATATGCAATGGTTGCATGTCGCGGATTCTGTCACCTACCATGTTTTCATAGCCACCACTTTGCGCATGCCTGTAGAACCACCTGGTGGCTACTGGTGGCTACTGGTGGCTGATGCGCAAGCTCTCTATTTTCTGCTTTCATGTACTGATCCATTTGCAACCGTGGAATTGTTGGTCGACGTCGGCTAACCTCAGCAAACAAAATCTACGGAGTACGAAACCCGAAAGTACGGTGGGCGAACACAATTCCCGAACCACATAGTATTCCGTGAAAAAAGCTTTTATACTCATGGAACAACTATCGAACACGGAGTTCCTCAAGGCCATCGTTTATTCCAGACCAACAGTCGCACTTGTGGCAAAAATTGCTTATGATGTTCTTGAGATTTTCTACACTGTTCCGATGTTGCATCCATGAGTTTGTTTCGGGGTCCTCATTTCTGCTAATTGCTTTTTGTTTATCCCTTAGCCCTACCACGACAAGTCGGGAGATTGCGACCATGAGCTCAGCTATGGGGTGATGAAGAAGTCCAGGAACCATAACATATATCAGTGCCTGAATGCTTAGTTACTTCCTGGGGCCCAGCGTTCCTGAGCGGGACCGTGCCGTGTAATTCTACCTACCTATCATTTGATCTCACCCCCCGCCTTGTCTGCCAGTGCGCACATTCTGAGCCAAAAAAGGAACGAAGCTCTGATCTCGAGCTGATCGTAGCCTTTGATGTACGCGGGGTTGTTCACAGCGGCTCAGAGCAGATCGCATACTGCGTCGACTAAGAACACATGCAGTTGAAACGCAGAAACGCAAGAAACGCAAAAGCTGTATACGATTACAAATATCAAAGTTGGCATGCCACCCTGACCCTCCGCACCTCCACTCGTGGATTTATTCACTATGCTGCGGCGGCGACGGCAGGAGCCGGCACCTGCGCCGCAAATCGCGCAGTGTACTTCTCCTTGATGTGGTCCTACGTTGAAATTAAAGTTGTGAAGAACATGCGGAGAGGCACGGTCCACTTACCGCATCAAACGTCGCCTTGAAGCTCTCTCTCGCCTTCACATCCTCAAAATACTTCACAAACCTCTTGAACCTTCCACTCTCAAAATAGTACTCCGCTGCCTTCTTCCCCTCGCCCTCCTTAAACGCGCCGATATCGTTCTTCATCCCTAACTCCATCAAGACCTCCATACGCGCGAGGAACGGCGTAATCGCGATGTCCGCGGCCGTATACTCATCCCCCACAGCGTACTTCTTGTCCTCAGGCAAAAGGCGCTGCAGGTCTTCGAGCGCGTCCCAGAAGGGCTCGAACGGCTGCCCATGCGCGATGGGGCCCATATATGCGGGGAGGAACTTGGTACTGACGGCGTCGATGAAGAAGCGGGCTTTTGCGCGTTGGACGGGGTCTTTGGGGAGGATAGCGGATTCGGGGTATAGGTCCGCTACGAATTCGACGAGGATGAGGGATTCAGCAATCTTGGTGGATTCGGGGGAGGGCAGGTCCGGGGAGACTTGCGGACCGCCGTAGGCTGCAAAAGCTGGTGAGCAGCAGCGTTATGGCGCTCGGGTATTCGGGCTTTTACCTATAGCTGGGACCTACAAACCATTGGTGAGCGTCTGAAATGCATAGCCGAGCGAGCGAGCACACCTTGCTCGCGGGGTTCACTTTGGGTGCATACCACTCCGGCTTATTCGCCAAATCAATTTCGTATCGATTATATCCCACTTTGGCCTCTGCAAGCGCAAGCTCGACCTGTATCGTCACTGATCAGTGTGAATGACCTGCCCGATGTCGGAAGAGGCGTACCCTGTGGGCAAACGGGCAGATCTGCGATCGGGGGGGTTAGCCACTAGTAGAAGATGTAGGAGGGACTGGGACGACGGTAACCTTAGCTGAGTAGAGGGTAATCTGCTCGGGCATTGTGATGAGAGACGAATATTGAATCTACTGCTACTGTTGAAGATAGGTCGCGGGGGCGCAGAGATGAAAGAAATCTTTAGAGAGTGAGGGAGAGAACAACTCAAGTGGGGCAATCGAACTGCCAATTTATTCGGTCAAAGCTCAAGTCCTTAAATACAGTAAGACTAATTGCATGAGTAACTCGGAGAAGAGTCCGTGTGTGGGAGTCCCGCTCCTTCACCGTGAGAGAGTCCCGCCGCGGCTTCCTGATTTGGGTTGCGCTTAGCGTGTCCTTCCCATTCTGAGTCATTCGCAACCTCCTATCCCACTAAGGAATTTCCGCTCCAGTCCCCTTTAGTTACCGGAGTTTCTGCTCTTCTCTTCGGAAGCCTTCCGCTCGTCACTACTTTACACAGTGACTACACTGCAACGGTCATTTCATCATGATTACGCTCCGCTCCGCTCTCCCCCACTTGGCGGTCGAAATAGATGTGTCATCTTCGCGACTTTAGTCATCGCTTCGCCACTGTGTCGCAATACGCTGTAGCCATTCTAATACCCAACATCCAACACTGCAGAATCAGGAGAGGTTGTCAGATGGCTGTCAGAAAGTCCGGAGATAGGAATTGAAAGTAGCAGCCAGATGCCATTGCGCATTACTTATGCAAACCTCACTATTGGCGTGGTGAAATTCAGCATTTATGGAAGCTCAGAAGAATGGGGAGGTCGCGGACAAGAGAACAGTCCAGATAGCGTCTGACTCTGAGAGATATTATGCCGGCCTTAGGCAATGGGGAGTACACTGCAAAACAACAATTTTCGGCGGGTGAGTTGAAATCACCAAGCCACCGATTCTCCGAGCGAATTTGTTTAAGCTGGCCTTCGGGTGCAGCTGAAATTCATGCCCAGTGCTCATCGAAGTCAAAAGTGGCCGACGAGTTGAATGCAGGACCACATGACCTCAGCTTGCTTTTCGAAGGAGGAGGAGGAGAATATATTAGTGTCAGCTGGATTTTGATTTGTTATTTCGGGTACTCGTGAACTTGACGCAGAGAGTTGCACTGGAAATGAGGTGATCGATCCCGACGCCAGGATTATCCGCAGAGATTCAAGTTAATAAATTATAACACGGCACCATCGCCGATGGATATCCAACATCATGATGATCCTCTTGATTTCGTGCTGAACGTATACAGGCCCCACAGCATCAAGCCCAGAGATGGCCGTTGAGAGAAACTCTGGTCAGATGGTCCTTAGCAGGACTCGTTTCTGCCCGCGCGAGTTGTAATCGAGTTCAAAGTAGCTGTATCAAGTTTCAACCTTCAGCGACGACAGTCGAGACAGTTGCATGTGCTCTGCTGACTTAGCGGACCTCGAAACCGAGCGGTGGTTGAGCACGGGAGGTGCGGGAGCAACACAGAGGACGAACAAGGTTGTCCAAAACATGATGAACTCCCTCACAGACGTTGCCAGAGTGATTCGAGTGGTGCAGAAAAGGTGAAGTGCTAAAGGGATAGATTCGCTCAGAACGATTTGGATGACGATGACCCCAAGCGAATGGATCTGTTGCCAGCGCTGGAGCACGCGTAGAGACACTGAGCATGGCGCGAATAGAGCAATTGAGCAAAGTGCAGATTGGCGACTTTAGCACGAGTATTCGCGGCCAGCTCCCAATAGATGCTATAGGGCAGTTATACGGCGCGCGAGGCGTTGTAAGGTCACTATGCTTTCTATTTGGAGGGTTCTAGGCGGCGAATCAGTGTGAATAAAGGTTTGTGAGTTTTAATTGTGGTGGGATCTGGAACGTTGTCCCCAAAACTTCAACTTGTAGTCGATTGCAGGGCCAAGGTGATAATCCTCTTTTGCGCACTATATATCCTACATCACCTGCGAAAAGTACTTAATTGTTGAATTTGCCGCGCACAGGATAAGACCAAGGACAAGACTCATCAGGATACGCGCATACTATGGATCATCTGAGTCGATCACGGCAAAAAAATGGTCTTTTTTGTTGGTTTTGTATCTTTATGTTAGTGAATTAATACCGGAGTTGTATCCTTGATGCATTCCGAGTTCGCGCCATCAAGTCCCACTCAAGTGAACATGACTGTGGGTGAGCAGGAGAGGAGTGTTCCGCAGGCCATAGACCTAGAAGGGTACGGCATGCAATACTGTACAGTTGAACATCATCACAGGGATCAGTCCGAATATGTAGCCGAAATGGTCGTAAAAGTCTTCGAGTGAGATACCGTTCGTGTCTCGGATGCCGCCCTCGCACATGAGACGTCTTCCAACCACACGACCCTTCGCCGCAGCTCGTCTACTAGGAGCATATCCTCAAACGTGCGCCGCGAGGTAGGCTGAAACTCCACGAACTACAACCCTGGCTCGAATGGCGACAGAAATTCGGCCAGGGCATCCACGTCCCGGGGACTGACGTCTCCGAAGACGACTTGCAAAGACCGGACACATTGGATCGCGAGGCCGTCCGTGGGCGGGGCAATCCAGGTGTCTGGGAAACGCAGCCGCAAGCCTGGGGCCTGGACTTCACTCGTATTGGCCAATAAACCGAGAACCGTTATGAACTCCGCCGCGACCTGCGCAACCGGGATCGACGCGGGACCGAAGAGGATGAGGTCGATAAGTGTAGGGAAGCTGTTCGGGACATGATGTAAATGGATGAAGTGGGCGGGCGTTGTTGTGAGGCGTGTTATATATCGGAGGGACGCGAGGGAAAATTCCGAAACGGGACGAGGCCGGGGAGGGAGACCTGAGGAAGATACTCCAACCGGACGATATTTTTATGGCGAATGAGGAAGGCATCTAGTTCTGCAATGCCAATGTCGTGCAATTCAGGGCTGGGGCTGTACAACGTCCCTCGCCGCATGGTTAATTCCTGCAGTTGGGGAAGATTAAGTTGCGGAAGAACGTGTGACCAGTCAGCCGCACTGAGGGCAGGCATCAGATGCAAAGATTCGACAGAGAAGGCGTTGAGCACTACCACCGCCCACTGGTTTGGTGAGGTGGAGCATTTAACATGCAAGGAACGCAACACATCCAGCACAAGGGAATCGCGATAGGTAGTTCCGCAGAGTTCGTCCACAGTGTTCAGAACGACTTGGAGATCAGTCGTGGCCCACCTCCGCTCCTTCGCTGCCAACGCAACTTTGATTATTTTTGCACGAATCCGGCGACGAGGAGGTGCAACAATTGGACGAACGAGGCTCCCACAGGTCGCCCCGCGCCGAACCGGATATGAGGATCCTGTCGGGCGTAATGAATAGCGTCTTCCCTGCGGGAGTGATGCAGTTGAGCAACCGACAGACCTCCCTCTGTACGGTTCGGCTTGGAATTTCCTTCTGTTTCGGCCCAAATCCTGTAACCGTATCCGGTGGATAAAACGTGAGATGCACATCTTCCAGCGTGGTTTGCTGAGCCAGGAACGAAGCCAGATAAGAGATGATCTGGAATCGCTTGCTTCCATACACTGTGCAGCTGAGCTTGCGGACCGGTGGCAAGAAGACTGCCGTCTGCAGAGCCTGGAATATGTCAGCCTGCTGCACCGGGACAATGAAAGTTCCCGAATGGAGGTCGGCGGACGACATTCCCTGACGAGCGAGATAGATTGGGACGGCGTGGGCATTGAATGCACGACTGACACGCGAGACGGCGACCAACTCGGGATTGTCGAGCATGCGAAAGATCTCATACCACAATTCGTATGGTAGAGCCAGGGGCTCAGGTTTGGGTGGAACATTCCTGGAGGAACGAGATACCCAGCGTATGGAGGGGTAAAGCGCTTTGAGGCATGAGGTGGTCATGGTGTAATTGAAAGAGGTTGATACAGCTTTACGTCGACGCGGCTGCCAACCCTTCTTCCCGACGGCGACTCGGCCCGAGAAGCATCAAAGTTGAGACTGGAATCCAGCGCTGAATACCCAGTCGTCGGCGGCGTTGAATATTCACCCGTTGCAAAGATGGAAAAAGAATGAAAAACGATAGCCGTCTACAGTTTCTGAGTTTCTCATCTTTCCCCATACATAGACGGTATCTGCCGCACTGCGTTCTGACATTTCAGAACGAGGTTACGTTACGCGTATTCCATTTGACCTCGCCTGACCTCCGTGTCATCTGCCAGTGTCAAAATGGAACCAGGCTCCGAATCTCGAGCTGATCGTAGTCTTTAATGTACGCGCGGTCGATCGCGGCGACTCAGAGAAACGGTGTACATCTCGACCGACAATAAATGCAGTTGAAACGCAGAAACGCAAGAAACACAAAACATGCATAGAATTACAATTATTAAAGTCGACATACCATCCCGATCCTCCACGCCTCTACTCGCCTCGCACACAGCCATCGCCCCCCCAGCTCGTGGGTTTGCTCACTATGCCGCGGCGGCAACGGCAGCGGCCTGCGCCTGCGCCCGGAGCGGCGCGAACCGCGCAGCGTACTTCTCCCCTGATGTGGTCCTACATTGAAATTAAAGTGGTGAAGAAAATGCGGGGAGGCATGGCCACTTACCGCATCAAACGTCGCCTTGAAGCTCTCCCTCGCCTTTATATCCTCAAAATACTTTACAAACCTCTTGAACCGCCCACTCCCAAAAAAGTACTCCGATGCCTTCTTCCCCTCACCCTCCTTGTACGCGCCGATATCGTTCTTCATCCACACCTCCATGCGCGCGAGGAACGGTGTGATTGCAATATCCGCGGCCGTATACTCATCGCCCACAGCGTACTTCTTGTCCTCGGGCAAAAGGCGCTGCAGATCCTCGAGCGCGTCCCAGAAGGGCTCAAACGGCTGCCCGCGCGCGACGGGGCCCATATACGCGGGGAGGAACTTGGTGCTGACGGCGTCGATGAAGAAGCGGGCTTTTGCGCGCTGGACGGGGTCTTTGGGGAGGATAGCGGATTCGGGATATAGGTCCGCTACGAATTCGACAAGGATGAGGGATTCGGCGATCTTGGTGGATTCAGGGGAGGGCAGGTCCGGGGAGACTTGCGGGCCGCCGTAGGCTGGCAAACGAAGATCAGCTGTACGTTTGTGATATTTCGGGCTTTCGGGCTTTTACCTATAGCCGGGACCTGCAACCCATTGGTAAGCGTCTGAAATGCATAGCTGAGCGAGCAACGCACCTTGCTCGCGGGGTTCACTTTGGGGGGCATACCACTCCGGCTTATTCGCCAAATCAATTTCGTAGCGGTTGTATCCCACTTTGGCCTCTGCGAGCGCAAGCTCGACCTGTCTCGTCACTGATCAGTGCTGAATGACCCACGAAGTCGGATGTCGTACCCTGTGGGCAAACGGGCAGATCTGCGGGCGGATAGGTCAGCTAGAGGATGTAGAGAGGGGACTGGGGCGACCTTGGCTGAGTAGAGGGTAATCTGCTCGGGCATTGTGGTGGGAGACGACAGACTGAATCTGCTGCTACATTTGGCAGCAGATGGCGTTGAAATAGATCAAATGGCGATGTGTCATCTTCGCAGCTTTAGTCATCGCACGGGTGGTCAGCTGATCGATTGCCTATTTGGGCGCTTCAAGTTCATCAAGTTCAGGAACTGGCAAACTTCGCCACTATCATGGACTGTGTCGCAATACAATGTCAAAATAGTGTAGCAAAAACCTCGTGGGGCGTTGGCCGCGAGTCGCTTCGTGGATACCATTCATTAATGAAGCTTAGTAAATCATCTTTATGATCCGGATCGAGCCGATTCAACTGAGTAAGGATAATTCATTTTCCGCTCGTTTTCGGGATTTCCGCACCATTGAATATCTATTCTGCTGAGTGAGGTTTTTTTTAGCATGGCTTCCCTAACTTAGTAACCCATGCTCTCACAGCGTCTCGCTTTCTCATTGTCCGACCGCACCGACAGATTCCTTGTCCGTTCCATTGTGATCCCCGCGACAGCAGAATTTGCGACACGGCGATATCAATATCGCACACGGACATGGCAGATTGTTGAGCATACAGTAGATCCCTGTCACCACCCGGCATGATATCCTTCCATGAAATCTGTTTTTCAGTCCTTCCAAGGCCCAACTAAACTCAAACCAAAACTTGTAAACCTTCAGTACGTTAGTGGATGCCTGACCTTTACTTATATTGACCAGCAGGGTGCCGCATGTCGAACGGCAGGGATCCACACACTCCCTTTCGATTTATTCACGAGCGTGTGTCCGGTTCCCGCGGCTTATGGGGAAATACCCGCGCCGGTTGTGAGAGCACGATAAGGCATGCGCAAGTCGAGTAGGTAATAATAAATAACAAGGCCCGGCGGCCCTTGATACGCGTCCACAATCCATACGTCAACAGTGCGGGATCCCGTTACACTCAGGGCTGGGCGATTCATAGATATGATGAACGCGCATATTTTGCCGACCTTTACGGGCCCAGCATGGAGCAGAGGTCGGAGAACTCAGCCATCACTTCTTAACCTACCGTTTCCGCCGACGTTCGCCACATGTCTTTCACCACCAATTCTGCACCGTTTCACGACTTCCTGGGCTCAGTGTGCTGCCTGGATGCCGGGAATCAACCTGTCTTTACATCACCTTGCTTGCAAGGCCTCTCCACCCTCATAATGGCACCACTTTTTCGTGCAACTCGGTGTTTCCCGTCATCCGCTTTCGCCCGAGAGATTCGTTTTTGTAAATTTACGTCGGCCGTTCAACTCGACTTAACCCTGTTATATTTCAAAGCACTTGATCAAATTTATGTTCATCTCCAAAATTCTGAAAATATTATACCTCTTCCAGATTTCATTTCTTGACCAATGATTGTTGAAGAAGGTCGTTGCAGACGCAGTCGGCACTTCGTAGTCCCAAATCAAGAGGGAATGGTTGCGCAGGACATCAAAGAACATATACCTTTGGTGCGCATCAACGACATCATCGATATCAGACCATCGAAGCGGTAGTATGCAGATCCTTCGGACTCGCTGGCCGCAGTGTTTGCGCCAATGAGGCTCTTATGATGGTACAGTTGCGGCAAAAAAAAAACTTGTCCCAAGCCATTTCTTGACCAAATCACTTCAAATAAAATCCTGACATGAAGTTTCAGTGTTTTCATGAGCTTTCACATAGTTTACCCAATATCTCACCTCTGTCATTGACCCTGAATAAAATAAACAAGGGCTTTCTGAAAAATCAAGTTTGCAGAACCATCATGTATGCAAAAAAGGGTGTATACAGCACAAAAGTAATTAGAAAGGCGAGCATATTGGTGTCTTATTCATGTGGATTGATAGGGATTTGAGCTCACAGTCTGCAGTGCAAATTGGCAACTTTGGCAGGAAATGGGCCAAAATTGCTCAAAATGGCGAACTTGCAGGCTCCAGCGTGAGCTCATATCCCTATCAATACACATGAACTAAAATACCAATATGCTCGCCTTTCAAAGTGCTTTCATGCTGTATATACCTTTGCTGCACACATGATGACCTTGTAAAGTCAATTTTTCAGAAAACCCTTATTTATTTTATTCAGGGTCATTGACAGAGGTAGGCTATTGTGAAACCTATGTGAAAGCTCATGAGAACACCGGAACTTCATGGTAGGATTTTATTTGAAGTGATTTGGTCAAGAATTGAGCCCAAACGGCTTGGGACAAGTTTTTTTGCTGCAACTGTAAAGAACAGTTAGTGCAATGGGGCTATGCGAGATCCTGTCAATAACCATGATTCTCCCTGTGAACACTTTGGATCTGTGCTGTTTTACAACTATTGTGGGATGGACAAAGATTGATGGAAGTGGTATTGGGGATAGTTTGCCGATACATAAATCATGTGCATATGAGAAACTGATAATATGTGTAGAGCTCGGAGTCCTGGGGTATTAGAGCTTTTGAAGGATGCATTTGGGTGAGGAGTACCATTAACTCTCAGATGAAGGACCACCCAACAAGCAGATGGACAGAGCTAAAATATTCCATACTTGGCCTACAAAGATGTGTACAGGTATACCTGTGAGAGAGAGTAGCAGAATACCCACACTCATGAGAGTATTGGAGACTAAATATCATGAACATGAGATGTAATCAAGAACACTGCCTTGTGGGTTTACATATAATACAGTTGAGTTCCAGTTCTAGCACATCACTTCCACGATGCCCCATCAACCCACTGTTGCAGAAATCCGCATGAACACCATTGTGGCCTATTTGGTCCCAGCTGTAACACTTCTCAATGAGCTCAATGATGCTTTTGGGAGCCCTTTTCTCCCGGCTATTGCAAACACCACTCAGTCTTTGATTGCTGTAGTGCAGGTGGGTAAATTTACCTTTGTGCACTTACTGTTCTGACCTATAATGGCAGGATGTGAAGAAGAATAAAGATGAATGCATCAAGCTCATGGAAAATGTCCATGAACTGCTCTATGCTGTCATTGATCTCCACATGAAATCAGAGACACCAGGAAGCCTTGCTCCTGCAATGTTTGGTCATGTTGGGAAATTCACAGAGTAACTCTAATCCATTTACATTGATGAAAAGTAAAACTGATGATTTGTTTAGAACACTTCACAAAATCCACACCTTTGTTGAGGTCCAGCAGGATGGAAATAAAATGAAGCACTTCTTTCGTCAAAGTGAGATGACGAGGCTTCTCAAGGAATGTCATATAGGATTGAAACAAGCTGCTGAGGAGCTGAAGGTTAATTGTGTTATATCCACCATGTGCCTGGAGGACCTAAATCTGATCCAGATTGATAATGGGACCACCCTGTTTGGCAACATCTCTGAGATGCAAAAAAAATCAGAGCAGATGCACAAGGAATTGCTTGAATTGATTTCAACACTTTCTGATGGAGCATTTTCAGACCACTCATCCTCTGTACAATCATATCTTCATCTATACTTGATAATTTCTGACTGGTTCATTAGATTTTCCTGTTAACTAATGGTTCACAGAATAGGTGACACTCTTCTTTTGTTTACAAATCAATATGTGCTCATAAGTATGTTCCCAAGCTCAAAATCATTCTCTGTGCTTCCAGCAAAGCCCAAGATATTCCATGGTCGTGAATCAGAGATCAATGACATTGTGGAAACTCTCCATCAGGAATCAGCAAGGATGGCAATCCTTGGTGCTGGTGGAATGGGGAAAACAAGCCTTGCCAAGGCTGTCCTTCACCACCCTGACATCATTGCTAAATATCAGAGCCGTTTCTTTGTGGCCTGTGATTCTGCAACCACCATCATTGAGCTTGTGGCAGTGATTGGGTCACATATCGGATTGAAGCCAGGAAAGGACCTTACAAAACCAGTTGTACGCTACTTTTCCAACAGCCCACCATGTCTGTTGATTTTAGACAATCTTGAAACTGTATGGGAGCCTATCAAGTCTCGCAGCCAGGTCGAGGATTTTCTTTCAGTTCTCACTGACATCTCACATCTAGCACTAATTGTAAGTATACTAAACAAATAATTCCACCTGTATTAACACCCCAACAGATCACAATGCGAGGTGCAGAAAGGCCAGCAAAAGTGTACTGGACTCACCCATTTCTTCCACCTCTGAAGCCCCTGTCAGATGATGCTGCTCAGCAGACATTCATTGATATTGCTGAGGATTTTCATGACAATGAGGACATAAAGCAACTGCTCTCCTTGACAGATAACTTGCCCCTAGCAGTAGATCTTATAGCTCATCTAGTGGACTCTGAAGGCTGTGCAAATGTTTTGGTTCGTTGGGAGTCTGAAAAGACTTCTATGCTTTCTACTGGTTATGACAGAAAGTCCAATTTGGATGCATCAATCAAAATCTCTCTTTCCAGTCCCCGGTTATATTCTTCACCTGGTGCTGAAGAGTTATTGAGTCTTCTGTCAATCCTTCCAGATGGACTTTCAGATGTGGAGCTTCTCCAGAGCAACCTTCCAATTCATAATGTTCTTGGATGCAGAGCTGCTTTGGTTGGTACCTCCTTGGCATATATTGATGACAAGAAAAGACTGAAGTCATTGGCGCCCATTCGGGAGTATATGCAGTGTTTCCATTCAGCTTCACAACCTCTGATTTACCAACTACAAAAGTACTTCTATCAACTTTTGGAGCTATATAAAAAACATTTTGGAACTCACCATGCAGTTTCAAGGGTAAATCAGATAGCTTCAAATCTGGGGAACCTGCATCAAGTACTGCTGCAAGGCTTGCATCTGGATAACCCAAATCTTGCAGATACAATAGACTGCATAAGGTAGGCGCCAAACGCATCCATCGAGTCACGTGTATGCTTATGTAACCCGTGGGAAAGCGCGAAATTTTGGAGAGAGAAAAACCGAACACTGTTTTTTTAAAAACTCCTGATGCAATACATAAATTTTCAAACTACAAACGTGCCCTACGCTGCCTCAAATCATCAACATACTGAGGAGGAAGAGTCCTGTGGCCCCGATATTTTTTATTGGCCCATGCAGCGTCTGCCCCATCAAGTCCACGGAAATATGCGTCGGCAAATCTTGACGACCGGACAGCAAACCGGTGCATTGATGCAAGCGGGACTGATTCCAGTGCCTCAAGCATATTTCGCTCCAAGTCTTCCTCCTTTGAAGACGCTGGAAACATCCGGTATATCCTCTTTGCATATCCCCAGCATTGCTCGATAAAATTGAGCTCTGGGTGATATTTAGGGAAGAAGATAACCTCGTATCCACGCTTGTCGCAATGCTCCTCAAGCATAGATTTTTGGGCCTGGAAATCTTGTTCCATGTAGAGGATTTTTTTTAGGCAGCAATTGGTAGAGGTGGTGTGGCGGCATTTGAAGCTGCTCCCACACTGTGCTTTGATTTTTTTGTTGGAGCCTGAGTTCGGTGCGGGAGCGTCGGGGTCTGGAAGATTGTGACCCTTGGCACGGCGCTCTGAAATGAGAATCTTCATTCCTTTGAAGCGGCCGTCAGGGAAGTAAAGGGGCTGAGGGGTGCCATCACGAAAAGTGCCGTCTCGCATCCGGACACAGCGTGCAACGTCGTCCAGGCCTTTGACTTTATTAAAATTCTCTGATGGTCTCGAGGTCATTGCGACGGCACTGAGAGCATCCGGGGCTCGGGCTGTGTGGATCGTCACATTGTCGTAAGCCAAAACATGTTTTTCATCCGGATAATCCGCGTCGAGGATATCCATGGCTCGAGTTGACTGATTGATGATGTCCTGGGTTGTTTGATACCCCTCGCGCTTTTTTCCTGCCTTGAATAGACTGCGCGCTCATTTATATTCACTGAAATGTCACATTAGATCAAGCTCATCATTGCCAAGCAATATTCTTACCCATCCCCATTGGGTTTCTTGGCTCGCATCCACCCATACACATCCGAAACAAAATCCCCGACCATCAGGCTAGCACCTTCCCCCTTCGCCTTTATAGCAGCCTTCTCAGAGCAATGAACCCAGCGCAAATCTCGCCGGTCATTGCAATAAAATGTTGACTCATCGTGTCGCCATATTACGACAACTCGTACATCTGCTGCCGAGCTGAAAAAAGCCCTCATCTGGGCCTCGAAGTTTACCTGCTCATCTGTGAGACCATCCTCAAACTCCCGCCATCAAGGAAGGAAGATGTTTTGGCGGTAATGCACGACATCTGCTCTTTCGTGCCCATCTGAGTACATTCCCTTTGGCTCCCTTTTCCAGCGATAACCCATCTTCTTCATCCAGCGCTGCGCAGTCCGAATTGTAATTTTGCGCTTAACACTCAGCCGGGCCTGGAATTCGAGGGTGGCAACATAACGAACGATCTCCTTGGCAGAAACCCATTTTCCAAGAGATTGCAAGTGCAGATGGATATCACCGGCAATGTCTTCGTCGGACATGATTGAAGAACTGAACCGGCCATACATGTACTTGGGTATATTCGTGTTGTCCGCGCAGAAGTCGATGGCCCACTGGCGAATTTTTCTACCAAGCCAAGTTTTTGTACCAGACTTGCCGCTGGCTGTGGCAACAGTTTCTGAGTGCAATGTCCAACCCTCGTATCCAGAGGCCTTGTACAGTCGAAGGAAGCGAATCATGCACTCCAGGCGAGCGGTGGTAACAAGATCAAGCTTCGACTGTTTATGACCCCGTCCATTTGCTCGTCGTGGGTGAAGAATATTCTGAAGACTTTGAATGGCATCATCTACAGATTTGTTTGACGGCACTTGGCCGGGTAGTTTCCAGCGCCTCGGGCGATTGGGCATAGTAAATCCGTGCTCGTGTGGGAAATATGTGGCTGCTCCAGGTGGCAGGGTGGATTTCGGGGGCAGTGGTTGCTCAGCTGGTGTGGGGGAGTTGACGGGGTGAGGAGAACTATCCTCGGAAGGATCCCAAGGTAAATCATCCAGTCCCTCCTCCGCCCGTGCTTCGGGACTAAGGTGGCAGGGTTCAACAGTCAGGTAATCGTCCTCCCCCTCCTCTACCTCCTCAACTGTGACCCGGGAGGACGAAGCATGACTCAGAGACGGTGCGGGATTATTGGGGGTGTTGACAGCATGAGCAGGCTTCTCCCCAACATTTGCAGGATCAATTTCCATCTGTTCGGGGGTAGTTGACGGTTCCTGGCTTGGGGAAACAGTCTCGAGAGGGGGGAGAAACAACTTCGGGAAGGGAAGGATCCATTTGGAGTTGGAATTCTCGCGGACTCACAGCAGGTTTTGAACGGGAAAAGAAATCAAGAATCCCGGTCTTCTTCAATCCATGCTGCAAGTCCTCCCTGTTTTCCCTTTTCTCCCGCTCCTTCTCGGCTTTTCGAAGCTCCTGAGCTCTTCGAGTCGAGACTTCCTTGCCAACCTTGTTGCTGTGGTACGGGCCACGGCGTGCAGGAGCTGCACTGGTGTGCAAAGAACCAATATGTGCATCACTGAGCTGAAGCCAGTGGACCAGATCTGCGTGGTCTTTAGGATGTGGTATGTCGTCCTCTCCGTGTATTTCAAGTTCCAAATCGTCTTCGCTCCCAGAGTCAAGGTCACTGCCCATTTCATTGTGTGCAATTGCCTCGGAATTGGGCTCAATGTCAATAGTCTCGGAAGTCTCGTCCACACTTCTGGGAGGAGGGGAAATGCATCTAGGACGCTTTTGAGGTTGTTCATCATCGGTATCTTGAGTTTCACGGCTCTTTCGCTGTACAGAGACACCAAAATTAATAAATTTTGCGCTTTCAGTGCTTAAAGACTGACCTTGACAGCAAAATTGCCTAGATTTTTAGCCTTGGCCTTCCCTTTCTTAGTAGGCATGTATGGGATGTGTTTTAGCACGGTTTAAGCTCCAAAAGTGTGTGAATATGCCAGTGGCAAGAGCAATGTAAAGAGGAAAAGCGCCGTTGCACGTGGACACGTGATCGTGATATTTCCTTTTTGGGAAACGCGAAATTTTTGACTCAAAAATACATTCATAGTCGAGGCTGCCTCTCTTCAAATTCTGAGCGCTTTGAAAAAAATTACTGAAAAACTTTTTTTTGAGACCATATATTCAGATTCCGCAACCACAGATCCGTTCCTATGTTCAAACTGCATATTTCTGTGGTTTTACTTTGCACCCCCAACTCGCCGCCCCCGACTAGTAGGGCGGGAAGGCGCCAACCACGTGATTCGATGGATGCGTTTGGCGCCTACCTTAATTTCTCTTCATACTTTTTGTGACATGACTGGTTATGGTCATCATATATTGATGACCAATATTCCAGCTCTTCTTTCTTCAACTTGTGATGCTAGACTGGAAGTACGGTTCATCTTAGAGGCGATGAAGTCAAACTGGCACCATCTTGTTGTGAATCCTGAGCAATCAATTGCCAAAGCTAGATATCACTTTTGTCACTTGAAGGATCCTATTCTTGAGTGTGAGTTGTATATATTTCTTGATGATATTATTCTGATACAATTGATCATAGCCAAATTCTATTGTGCAGCGGGAAATTACTCATTCCTTCATGAGGGGAACATATCTGCAGCCATGCAGTTCTTTGAGAGGGCACTAATCCTATCAAGATCCTGTAAAAATGATCAGGAACAAGCTCTGACACTGCACCATATTGCTACTGTGAAGTGTAATATTGGGCATTATCTGGCAGCCAGGATATTGTCTTGTGAGGCACAAAGACTTTCCCAGTTGGCTGCAGATTTATTCACTGAAGCACTTGCATTAGAGATTGAGGTCAGCTGCTGCATAATGCTCAGTCACTACAAAAGTGCCATCTCTCTATGTCACAGAGCAAGGAAACTGTTGAATATTTGTGGCATGACTGGTAGTAATTTGGATCACATCATCATGGCTGCTGAAGCAGAAGTTCATCTGCTAAAATCTGAATATGCTGAGGCTCGCAGCATTCACACTCAAATTCTTCAGAAGAATTCTGCTCATCCATATATTGCTCCCTATGGTTTAGGCCTTCTCAATGTTGCCGAGATCGATATTATTACTGGTGCAAATAAACAGGATGTACATAAGAACCTGGACAAAGCTATGGAGATATTCAATACCCTGGGACTATCAGTATGGGTCAACATCTGTGAGATGGTTCTAGCAGACCTGAATCTCAGAGAAAGTGATATTATCCCTGCAAAGGCCCTATTCCAGCAGCATTTGAATTCAGCCTGGCAAAATAACAGTCATGGTGTATTTTATTGCCTGGAGAGAGTTGCTAATGTTAGAAAGTGGCCCATCAGTGATTTTGATTGGGCAGCTGGATGGACAGTGTTATATCTGGGATATGCAAAAAAAGTACAGAACAATCTTGCAGTCCACAAGGCACTCCAATTCTTGGGAGATGTGTTTCTTACCCAAGGAGACCAGACCACAGCACACAGCCTTTTCACTGTTGCCTTAGAAGGATTTATATTCATGGATGACCATTGCAGTCAAGCTCAGTGTATGCTTAGCCTTGGAGATATCTCAAAAGGAAGAGGAGATTTGCTGAAGGCAGTTGCACTTTGGAAAGAGGCCCACCCCCTATTTAAATGGTCCTTGCAAGCAAAGGATCTTGCTCAGATTGATTCTCGACTGGCTGCTGTTGAACAAGATCAGTGTGGTATACACCATGAGTAGAACTACACAGCCTGGATGTGCCTACCACATGTCGGAGAAATGGTCTGAACTGGATCAGGCCAAATAATGCCAGATAATGTGATACAGCATGGGCCGTGTTATCATGAAAAGACAATAACAAGAACCATTATAAGGCATGCAGGATAATGATTTAAAAGGCACTTGGCTTTAAGATAGGTCAATTTTTGGAGATAACAGGAGCAAAATATTACATTTGTATACTATTTAAGGTATTGTGATAATATACCCAGGTCATCTTAGGGAATCAAACCAGTGACCGCGTGGAAAGCTCAAACTGACCAGTAGTTTATCATAACCAACTGCACCAGGCAGCTCTTTCTATACCATGTAAATCAATTGATTATATGGTGCCCAAAGGCCATAACATTCACACACAAGAAAAGGAAACAATTCAAGCAACTGCTGTAGCTTTACAAAACATGACCGATGAACCAATTCTGCCTTAGAATGGAAATTTCCTTGAAATAAATTATTTGACTGTTCGAGCTACTAGCTTCCAGTTAGAATGTGTCAAGACAAACCCGCGCTTGAATCCGACTCCGAGAACGGCGCAGGAGCGTGCAAAATTCACACAGGCGTAAATGGGTAAATAGGTTTACTTGAAGTTGAAATTGTATCAAATGAATTATTATGTCTGAGTCTGTCAAATTATAGCTTGTCAAACCACGCATCGGCGGTATCGCGAACGCTGCCGCCCTTTTTGACCCTCCAAGACACGTTCTCCGCGACATAAAACCCAAGTCCCACGACCTTCCCCTTCTCCTCCATGAACGAAATCTTGAAGTTGGCCACAGGTTCCTCAAATGGAGTATGGTCTGCGCCGTAGCCGTCGACATAAAGAGTGGTCAGTGTGCTGTTGTAGTCGTTTCCAGAGATCGGGGTCAGCCGGAGATGCGTCCCCCAGAACCGTGACCAAGCGCTGTAGAGTTCGGCAGGATTGCTGGGTTGCCCGGCGGCCGCGTCGAGTTTTTTGAAGTCCTGGATGACGCCAGCGCACTGAGAAGTCGGAGAAGTGGCTTTGGCGGGGCTGCAGAGTGTGAAGTTGCCGTAGGCGACGTTCGAGTAGCTGCCCTCGAGCCCGGACAGGGTCTGAGACGGGGCCGCGGAGGGGGCGATGCTCGGCTCTGGACTCGTGGAATTTGCAGGTGGAGGCGCCGCTGATGCGCTGGGGCTAGGAAGACCGAAAATGTGGTCGGCGACGGCATAGGCGATAGCCTCAGTGCCGGTGGGGCCCTCAGTATTGGAGAGAACGACGACAGCGTAACCGTCATATGGGTATACGGTGCATATCGACGATATTCCCGGGGCGCCACCATTGTGCCAGATGAGCTTGAACAAAGGGTGTGAGGAATGTGTTGATCTAGAAGAACGCCGATAGCTACCTCGTGGCCACGGTACGCCTGACGCACCCATCCAAGTCCGTACAGCGTTGGTGAGAAGAAACCATCGCCTTGGGCGGTGACGATGGAATGGCCGGTGGTCACGAGATCGAACGTGTACTTGGGAATAATTGTGGCATTCGTCTCAAGATTTACGCCGCCATTCAGGATCAGCTTGGCCCACAACAACTGCAGAACCACGGTAAATGGAAATACGACGAAAATGGGGATTGGATCGCACCATATCTTCTGCAGTGGAAATAACACCTCCTGCGCCGGCGATGAGATCCGCTGAGTGTTCTTTCAGGAAAAACGGAATGCGGCGTCCATATGGTGTCCAGGTCTGAGTGAATCTGTCGCTTCCAGATACTCGATCCGGGTGCATGGTCGAGGAAGACATGTTGAGGGGAAGCATTATGCGCTTCTCGACAAAGTCGCGGTATGCCATCCCGGAGAATTTGGACACAACATAGGAACCGGCGACGAACATCTATTTGTGTGTTAGATGAAAGTCGACATATTTGGGCGAAGAAAAAACTTTTCACCTGGTTGTTGTATTCCCAGAGCTGGCGCAGCTCATATGCTGCACGAAGATTTCTCATCCGCAGAACCAGGTCGTGCGGGGAATCGTCAGGGGAGTAGGACACGTCATGCCTGAGTGCAGGAGTCAGGAGTCAGAGATGCTCAGGGGAGAAAATTATAGCTGGACCCACGTTGGGAGACCTGTTACATGCGAGAGCAGGTCTATGAGATTGGCTTCCCTCGTGGAAACCTCGTCCTCGGTCTTCCACTCTCCAGGGAGAAGGTCGTGCATTTTTGTTTCCCAGTTAAATTCCGTAACGCCCTGCGGAAGAGCCGTCGTATTCTTGCCGTCCGCAAAGTCCTGCATGAGGATACCAAGCGAGGCGGACAAAAATCCCTTGGATAGCGAGCCTATGCCGAAGATGGTCTGTGTTGATATGTGTATCCGTAAAGTAGTACTCGATGAAAGGAGGGAAAACATACATCAGACGCTATCTTCTCTCCGGTCTCTGTCTTGTTGCCCCACGCCCCAAATTCCACCTCGCCGTTGGGCGAGAAGATGCCCACAGACACACCGGTGAAGTTGTTTGCCAGGATCAGGTCCTGGATCAGGGAGGACAGTTGGTCGTCGAGGACTTTGCCGTTCTTCGTCAAATTGGCTCTAGGAATTCGAGACGACCGTCCAAGAGCGGCAGTGAGGAGGAGAGGCGCGACCACTGAGTGCAAGATCATCGCGGGGAGTTTCCAAGACTGGAAGTATGAGAGTTGATATGATCATTGTCGGCGGAAGGTCCAGGTATTTATGTATTGCAAGATGTACTGGGATCGCTCTTGAACCAGTGCCGTGGAAAATTAGGAATATTGTCCGCTGTTGTCCGCGAACCTACGGCGTCGGCAATTCTTGTTCTCTGCACTGCAGTAGGTAGGTAGTATCCACAGAGAGTCAGCAATGTTTGTCCGTGAACCTACGGCATCAGCAATTCTTGCTCGCTGCATTGCAGAAATCCAGTGAAACATGGCAAAAGACAAGCTGCGGAGGATGTTGGCATCAATCTCGGCAGTGACTCACAAGGTAGCCGACCTTGAATTCAACGTTCTCCGTTGAAATTACTTTATTTTATTTTCTACACAAAATTGGGCACGCCTTTTCCCAAATTATTGTGGTCATAAAACGCGTTGCATCGCGTATATGCCGTCGAAGTTTGCGATCCTTAAGGGGCGACCATTGAATTCGCAAATTGAGCTCGGTGGATAATTTCCGGAGTTCGATTACCCAATGTTCCGTTTTCTTTTTATGTTTGGCGTCGCCCATATTGGTATACGAAATGTCAGTGAATCTTAGACGAAGTACGGAATAATACAGGGATTTGGCCAGCGGTGCAGAAGAACCGGTCAAGTCCGAGGAAACATCTCATTTACGCTGCGTAACCACTGCACTTTAGCTGCGGCGTAGCTCCTACCTTCGTACCTGTGCAGATACAAGTCCGCTCAATCAATTATGGGGGCTGTTGTTGACGGCAGACCTCTTTCCGCAGTGGCTTCCGCCACCAGGCGATGCAGCAATGACGCCAAGCTGCTTACTTCCATAAAGACTTCACAGAGAGGAACTCGTTCCCGGTTTCATTCAGCATACTGAATGGTACGTCGGACCGCATCCTCATGAATGCAATATTATAACTCCGCCCATGTCCGAACATTCGAATCTTGAAAATCAAGGAAAAGCTCAACTATTCAGCATCGGTGTGGAAGCGATCAAGCTTCAACTGATAAACCTTATCTTTACCGCAAGACATAGAGGCAGTGAGACACCGGCGAAGAAAGGGGCATTCTAGCACCACTAGGCCCTTCTCCACGCATTCGAAACTCTGGTCTTTTGTTGGGCCCATGCTTCCGCCTGTCCCAAACGCCGCCGAACCCAAAAACAGGATCTCTAGGTTGTATTGGGTTGGTTTCCGCGGAATCGGATTCAGAGGCAGCCTGGCGGCAAGATTGTCCTCATCAAATAGATACATGCATGAATAATCGGAAATCAAGAACAGGATCTCCTAACTTCAAACCACAGCTACCTATACATCAGCAGCGGCATCAGCCTCAACACTAGCTTGCGAGGCTTCCTCCCGAACCGGCGGTGGATCGGGCAAGAGCAGCATCAGGCTCACGACGAGGAAGAACGCCGACTCGAAGAATATTCCCTGGCCGGCCCCGTATGTCAGGTACTACACATCCGCGTCAGTCAGCTCCACCCAAAAAAAAAAAAAAAACAAAGAAGAGAGAATCGACTCACAGAATACATGAGCGCCAGCTCGCCCCATACAGCCATCGCACCAAATAGCACGCCAACCTCGCTTTTGCGGCCGAGGGCAACGAGGTACGCGGCGCCGAGTGCGTAGAGCGCGGGGCCCGCGCCGACGGTGAGCGGGTAGAGCGGGGCGAAGAGCGCGAAGAGGAGCTTCGCGTGGTCGGGGAGGCAGAAGACAAGGACGCCGGTGGAGGAGACTGCGGCAATGAGGATGGAGTTTTGCGAGAGGGAGGCAGAGAGCTGGAGTCCCGCGCGCTCGGGGGAGATGGTGCCGTATTGCGCCCAGAACCAGGCGATTCCTGGGTGTAGTGTAATGGGGACGCGTCAGGAGGGCGGTAATTAGCGAGGAATAGAAAGAGGCATTACCTGGGATGATGCACAAGAGCGTCGCAAGCTCGAGCACACGGGAAACGACCAGCAGAACGGCGCGCTGAATGGCGGCTGTTACATAGTCGTCTGGAAACATCGCGACAAACTCACAGGCAACCCAGGGAAAAAAGGAGACATATCGGTCCACCGGAGAAGAGAAGTCTCCATCGCCTGAAAATAAGAAGCGATCGTCACTTTTGGACCCAGAATTATTAAACGGACGCACCGATGTCAAGGAGTACGTGTAGAACGCGAGACCAAAAAGTGGCAAGTACTTGGAGGAACCAGGACCGCGGAAGAAGACGGAGATTGGAGAGAAGATAGACTTGAAGACGGAGCGTTGCGGGACGACTGGACCTGCACTATACTGTTGCTCGAGGGACTCCGGAAGAAGAGCGTAAATAAACGCTAGATTGCCGATGGCAATGACGACGCTGAAGACGTAGGATAGGTTGTAGCGGGTCACTTTTCCAACCTGAGAAACATTGAAGAAGGAGAGGTTTGTGAGATTGGTTGGAGCGCACTATAGCACCAATGATGAACCCAATAAGGGATAGTGCGTCGATGAGACCGAAGAACACTAGCCTGGATATTGCGGCATTAGTCAAATACATTGATAGCGAATTTGAGGATGGGTACCGGGATAGAGGCGTAGGCGAGACGTCGAAAGCATATCTGAGGAAGGATTAGCGATGTAAAAGTCTTGTAGCTTGACATACGCGTGCACGGCTCCGTTGTAAGTGGCGTACCCGCCGAGGAGTCCTCCGACGATTAATCCAAGAGATAAAACATCGTGAGCGTCCTCTTGTGAGGGTGATGTGTTGGCGACGATGAGGTACATCAGGTCTCTGCGGCATATGTCTTTATTTTCGCCAGGGATTCGAGGAAGATAGCGCACGTAAACATGGCACCCAGGACTGAGAAGAACAAGGGAATCTTGCGGCCTCTTCGATCGCCAAGGGTACTCCACCATCCGACAGATACGAAGCTAACGATGAATGAGGCCCACACGCCCCCCTAGTGTGCACAAAAAATCAATGAGAGGGAATGAAAACCAGACGTAACGACGTACATGTTTGGATCAGCACTGTGATGGACGGAAGCTCCAGCCAGATCTCGAACCAGCCGCATGAGTACTGGAATCCTTTGCGAAGGTAAGATATTGTATTTGGCATACGGTACCGAGTCGATTCACCAGGGCAGAATGTTTTCTGATAATGTTCGAAGCGCGCGAACATGGATATTCCACGCTGTAAACAGTCAGAGAAATGTATCGAAGGACCCTTGAAGAATGGACGCACACATATCGATGCGAAAGCCACCACTGGGACTAACCTGCGATTGCTAAGCTTCTGTGGAATCCGCGAACAAAAAAAGACATCGCACCACATGAAACTGGGCTTGCGTTGCGCTAGGGTGGCCCGAGGAAGGAGTGGGTCTGTTTCGCTAGCGGAAGACATGTTGTCGAGTTACACGCCGTACGACGTGGAACTCAGGTTATGTCGGCAACAGCCGATGGATACTGCGGCACAGCCTCAACTTGTAGAGCGGCTGCGCACGGCTGTGTGGTCACCACCAAAGTTTCCCGTAGTACGCCCAATCCCCGTGTTGCGATTGAGGGACAAGAGAAAGCAGAGAGAGGGGAAGATCGACGCGTGATTGACGCGCCGTCATTGTTGCCATCAACGGGCGCTTCAAGTTCGCGCTTCTTCTGCTGCCACCTTTTCCGTAATGCTATTCGATGAGAATCCAGGCGGGCAACCTCCTGCCGATACCGACAGGTGCGTGCACTTTCATTTCCCGCTACAGATATGCCAATCCTAGTACCAGACTCATCAACACGCTCGAAAAGTGCTTCTCCGACCTTATGAGGAAGCAAGAGGAACAATCGGATAAGTAAGTTCATCCATGTTCTGTAGCTCAAAGCTAATAGATCTCAACTATGAAGGTTTCATGAAGCTCTCGAAGCGCTCAAACCGAAGCCGCCGGCCACCAACACGAAGACCGCTTTTTGGAACGCATACAAGGCCCTAGCAGACGAACACGACAAAGAATTTCAACAAAAATATAGTACAGACCTGGACACGGCCCTAATTTTCGTGCGTATCATTTGCATGGTTTTTCTCGTCCGCCCTGATTTTATTTTTCTGTAGGCTGGTCTTTTCTCAGCCGTAGATTCTGCATTCATCATTCAAATCCAGCCAGAAATTCAATCTCATACAGAACCCCCTACTTGTTCTAGTTGCCCAGAACATACTTTACGTCAGCCTGTTCTCGACCTTACTCGCAGCACTCTTAGCTGTGCTCGGGAAGCAGTGGTTGATGTACTATCTGGGCGCAGGAGAGCGCGGGACCATCGAGCGACGGCCTGGAACGCCAGCGGAAATTCGACGGCCTATGCAGATGGAAATTCGACGCAGTCATGCAGACTTTTCCCCTCCTGCTGCAGATCGGGCTGTTTCTCTTTTCGGCCGCCCTCTCGATATATCTATGGACTGTCCACCTATCCCTCGCAATCATCAGTCTTGCCTTCACGTCTTTTGGATTCATTTCCTACACGGGCCTTCTCATATCTGCCATCGCTGCGCTGGATTCCCCATTCCAAACCCCACTTGCACCACTTGTGATGCGACTCGTTCCAACAATGCTGCTGCTGGAGGCCAGGCGACTTGCCAGCCGAGTCATGATTCCTGTCTGTGGCATGGTCCAACGGTGTTACTCCGTCCTTCAATCCATCTGTGGTGCCCAAAATCTGTTACCATTCCACGAACGCCGTACGTCGGGGGCCTCCATAAATTTAAAATCATCTGAGCCAGCAGTACTCTTTGATATGCCGATCCCACAACCCTCGCCCGCAGTCCCGGCCGTCTGTTGGTTGCTAGAAACATCCACGGATCCCCGCATGATAGCTATTGCGGCAGAAATGATCATTGACCTACAGTGGCCGTGCGATGATATGGACGTCAGACCGCTGCTTAACAAGTTGCGCGACGGGATCTTGACTTGCTTTCGATTCTCACCCGATCCGTCGGGAGGAAGCTTCATGCTGACTCATATTCGGGACGGAATGTCGACCCATGCCATTTATTTGGGGAGGGCTTACTGTACCTTGCGGTGTCTCCTCCTCTTGGGCAGTCAAAGAGCAAAGGCCCGGGAATATTGGTGCTTTGATACCATCTTGCTTTTTATCAAGGACCCCGAGCTAGAAAACGTCCTCAGAATTTTAGACGGTTCTCTGGATTTGCATTTCGAATCTCATAGAGCCACGAAATGGGGCTTGAATGTTCTCCCATCGCACCGGTATTTTGACCGAGCAAACCCAGCATTGAATCGGCTTGCCCTGGATAGATTTCTCGAACAGTTTTCCTCTGCCATACCCGCCTTGGATAAAATCAGTTTCGCGGACTACTTATTTTGCCTCCTTGTGTTTCTCTCCTGTGCGAGCAGTCGTGGAGCCGCTTGCGTGGATAAGAGGTGCGGAACGATGCATTATCAAACGAAAGCTAATCGCTTTTCCAGCCTGTTCCAAGGAAAACTTTTCGAACACCTATTTCAGGCGCTGGAATCAAACATTGCGGCGCGCCAGATTTCGATGGCTACTGCCGCAAAGATTTTAGAGATCACCGGACAACTAGCAGTCAATGCAGAACGCAGTGTGTGGGACTACAAGTTTCACCACCTTCGCCAGTCTCTGCCCTATCGGTTCTGCAGCTCCCTTCCTCGATGGGATGGATGGATTGGCGTTGTGCTGGCAACAGGTCGGCTTACAGCGAGACATAATTATGGTCACCGATCCCCCAATCGTGAACACGTTTCCAATCTTCAAGATGGCGTTTGGGTTTACATAGCCCTCACCGGCATTAGCGAAACTGCTCTTGGAGAAGAACCTTGGGATAGCCTTACAGCGAACGGGGTCGCGGGTCTTTTGGCGGCCCTGATGTTCTACCGGCTTCCCGCAGAGAAAGAGCATATACACATCCTCCTTCGAGCCCTCACCATTCCCGGCGACGTCTCCGAAAACGCTGCGGCTCTCCTCGTAGAGGACCACGTCATAACCTGGTTCCAAGACGAGGAATTAGATCCAATTCTAGAGGCAGCCTCGGTGTGGTCGTCCCTCATGCATGTTGCCCTGGAGGTCGACAAACCTGGCTTGACACGAAGCTGTATTCACATGGCTCGAACTCTCGCAGAGATCCCTCACTGGAAGTCGGAAATCCAAGAGGAACTCTGCGCTTTGATTACAATTTTCTTCCGCATGGGTTATGGCGGCAGGAAAGTCGCTGGATCGTACAACCTCATCGTCAGCGAATTTTGCCAAACACGACCATCGTACGACTTCGTCGATAGTGATGAGAGGACACTGGGTTTGTCATACCAAGTGCTATGCGACGTCTGGAGGGACTTTGACTTCACCGCGTCAGGGAGCATGCTAAAATCCGTCGTTCTTTGGTTGCGCTGTACCAACGTTGTGTTGATGTGCACGTATTTTTTCGTCTGCGACGACGGGGAATTCTTGAGCGAGGATTATATGGAAATCACCTCAGAGTTTAAAACAGCCTTTTCGGTCCCTCTGCGAGACGCGCTTCTCGAGGCTGCGACCGCAGCGGAGAATATGCCGGCAGGGAGTGGTCTATTGGATTCTCGCAACGGAAAAGAAGTCGTGGGGAAGATTACGGAGATACTGCAGGACATGGCAAGCAAGACGCCGAAGCACACTGATCCACGAAAGGCGGACAAACTTCATTGGGAGAGCGTGCGGAAACAGTTGGATGAAGATATTTATATACTTGAAACTATGGTTGACAGGCTTGCTACTGATAATACGTAGAAATTGGTGGCGTTGTGGAATCCTGGGGATTTGGTTGCAAAGCGGCGAAACCCAAAATTTGGGAGAATTGCTTGTCCGTGTCAGCCTATGTGTCTGCGAAGTTCAGGAGATGAACGCAAGATGGAATGATGACGCTAGGTCGCAATAAGGCAGTCGAGCACAGGCTAAGAAGGACACAACGAGGATTACTGGTCAATTTCTGAGGCGACCTTGAAGACGGGTCATCGGGGAGGTCAAACGCAGTTCAAGTCAGGCGATGAGTCCCACGGCATCGAAGCAGAAAGTAGGGAGAAAACTTTGGGACCAACCAGGAGTAGGAGGAACGTATACATTTTGGTTTGATGCATAATCAGCCCGGGTATAGGGGTAAACTGAGTGTACAGATGGCGGGCAGCTATGGAGGCTGTATAAATGCGAATTGAGTCTGCCCAGGAATTTCCACGGATTCAGACGAGAGTTCATGGGGCGCACGTAGGCCGAGAAGCACGAGATCAGCTGGAGGTGTTCAATTCATTTGCAGAAATCGACGAATGTCTTTGCGAGGACGGAAAAATATGCCCAAGAGGCATCGCAGGTGTCCAGATTAATGCCCTCCAGAATACTAGACTTGAGCCAGGCCGTTCAGAAAGAATCTTTAGAGAAACAGGTAAAGTCAAATGTCCCACCGCGGCCTGTTGCTGTCCCGACCTGCAGTGAAAGACAAAAATCATTCGGTGTCAAGACGCGAAGGCAACCGGGAAATCCTTCGGTTCGTATGCATGGAAGTATGCCGTGGAACAATAGTCGGTCAGACGGACAATAGGGAGAGAGATCAAGCCGTCATGTGGTCACGTGCATTTTCCATTGTTCTTCGCTTGACCCCGACAATGGTTTCCCAAGCCCGAGAACGTATAAACGGCATGTCTGTCGACGTTATTTACCTCTCAACCTCATTGCCTCGCCCTTGTTTGCGAGCGCCCTCACTCACGGACTCGAAACTTCCGGAATAACTTTGACGACCTTGGACTCTTTCGCGAGACTCTTTCACTAGACTCTCAACGACTTTACACCATGAGCTGTGAGTTCCTATGCTCGTTCAAGCGAAGACGTTCTGACAAAAATTCCGGCCTAGTTTCTTCTTACATCAAGCGCCAGTCGCGCGTCCTCCGCAAGAACACCGTCGCCTCCAGCGCAGGGCTTAGTAGCATCCTCGAGGAGCCCACGGACACCATTACGACCGAAAAGAAACCGAAAAAGAACAGCATGAAAGCCAGGAGACGGCTCGGTGTCTCAAACCTGTCTATTCCGCATACCTCACCGCTGTTCACCGCTGTGCAAGCTCTGGACGACTCCGAACGCATTGCGCGTCCGCCCATACCGGTCTTCGAGTCGTCGGACGAGCTTGAGTCTAGCGGATCGGATTCTAGCGGCGAGGGAAGTAGTCGTTCTGGGTCAGAGAGCCCTATGCCTACCACCCCATCTCCCACAAAAGAGACCTATGCTGTTGCGGCGGGCCAGTGTATCATACGATGCAAGAGCATCAAGCCGCTCACGCTCACGAAACGCTCTGTGTCGCCCATCCCGCCTATGCCTATACATTCTCTCTCGGAGCCCTCTTCACCCGAGCCTGCGACGGACGACGAGGATGCCACGGCGTGGCAAGATGACGACGAGTACTACGCCACCCACGCGAGTGGCTTCATCACCCTCGCCCCACCGCTCCCGCCCTCCTTCCCCACCTCTACCTCTGCTGCTTTGCCCCGGCGCGAGTCCGCCACTATCCTCACTTCCTCCACGCGCCCATCCGCACCTCACCGCGCGTCCGTACGCCTGAGCCGCGCGATCACCATCCCCACGCGCGCGCCACCGCCTCCGCCGATCCTCACTTCTTCTCCGTTGAATTCGCGCTCTGTATCGCCGGCCAGCAGGACGATTGTCATCTCTACGTCTCCCTCGACTTCACCTCGCCCGCCGCCTCGGACGCCCGTGCCGACCGATGCGGTTGCGGTTGCACGGACTGATGACTATTCGTGTATGTGCCGCACTCTCTATAGTCTTTCCTTCCGTGTGCTTATTGCTTTCTTCTTCCACATACAGCATCCCTCGCGGCCCTCCTCTCCCCTCCGCCGCTGCCGCACATGCAGGTGGAGCGTTTCCCCGCCGACGTCGACGTCGATGAGGCGGGCGAGTGGGAAGATCTAGATCTGGAGTGCTCGTTTGACGCCGACGATTTGGATTTTGAGGACGTGCCGCTATCGCCCTCGCCCTTAGGCACGTCGGCCTCCGGAAAGCGCGTGGATGACCTCGAGAAGAACGAGATACTGGTAGAAGATGAAGATTGGGGCTCCCTGCCTTCCCCCCTCTCTGCACCCGCGCCGCAAACCCCTGCCTCCGCCCTGCGCTCGCGCTGGTCGGCCTCCACTGCGCCCATGACCCCTGCCCCCACCACTGCGCCCGAGACGCCAGCGCTGCGCTCTCGCTGGTCGGCTTCGACCTCCGCTGCGCTCTCGCCCCGCCCCGAGGACAGCTACAGCACCCCCGAGCCCGCGCCCGAGACGCCCGCACTCCGCTCCCGCTGGTCAGCCTCCACCGCCCCAGGCACCCCCGCCCTTCGCTCGCGCTGGTCATCCTCCACCCTCTCTTCCATCCACTCGTCACACTCGCGTGCCCGGTCCCCCGCGTCGAAGACGTTCCGGCGGTATTTCCCCATCTCCATCCCCATGCCTAAAACGCCGACGAAGTCCCCGAAAGCCCCCAGGCCCGCGGCAGCCGCGCCGGCACACCCCAAACGCCCGCGACCCCGCCCCACGCCTATGGGCAGCGCGACCGTCCTCCGGCCGCGGAAGCAGCGCAAGCTCACCGTCGACGACGTGAACGTGCTGATCGTGGGCAGGCCCCCCTCGACATCGGTCCTCGCGAGCGCGTGTGCGTCCCCGGATGTGTTCGGTCCGTCTTCGAATTCGTCGTTTTCGCTCCCGCCGCCGCCCGCGACGCCCCAGTGGGCTGCGTACCCGTCTTCGCCCGCGATAGGTGCGCCGAGCCCCGCGCTCTATGCGGCGTACACGACGCAGCGCAGCCCGCGCCGGCGCGTGTCCAACGCTTCCAACGTGAGTGGGTGGTCGGGGTCGGCGTACGCCTCCTCCGCCGTGAGTGGGAGCGGGAGCTCCGAGTCGGGGCATAGCGATGCGAGCACGGGGAGCGGGCTGAGGAGGAAGCCGATTCCGGTGGAGATGTTTTTGCGGTAGCGCTGCGCTACGCTTGTTTTCGTTTTCGTTTTGTTTCACATCCACTGCCATGGCCATTTTCATTTCTCTTACATCACGCACTCACCTACGCACATTCACTATCGTATATACAGCAAATAAGTAAGTATCGTCTACGACCCAAGTTCGACTCATCACGTAGATATCTAATGTATCGCACGACGCACACGTCCCGCACACGCACGTATTTTTTGTGTAGCTATAATTTATTTTGATTCGGGTTTCTGACAATGAGAATGTGAATCGCGTCTTCTGTGGTTTTCAAGGACTGTTCCTTTGAGAGACTGTACGCATCGGCCCACCGTTCACTGTCACCCAAATGTGCATTCTAGGCTCATTCCTTGCTCACCTACTCTAGAATCTTTGCAATACAATTCTGGCAGCTGGAACCTCCAACTGCTTGTCGTACTGGCGTTGAGATTGGTAGATCCAAGGATTCATTCTCCTTCAATCCTGGTTCCTGCCAGGATGACTGATTGAGTGAGATCATTCATAAGAAGGATTGTATAAGTTTGCAACTTGGTTTCGCAAGCTGTCATGAAACATGTTTTGTTTCGAGGAATGACCACTTTGGTGGGAGTGAGACTCGGCGAAACCTCGGCCAATACGAGTGGGACTCGGCTAACCTCGGCTAATGGCCAAAAGTGCGACTCGGAGCCTCGGCTAAGGGCTGTCAGTGGGACTCGGCAGCTCGGCACATCAAAGATATTAGACCTCCGCTGAAAGCACAGAATAAGCTTTGAGTCAAGTAACATGCTATAAAATATTTTTCCAAGCTCCATGTAATGGGCCCCTGCAGTGAGCGGTTGCGCCACGCAGTGGGCCTAGCGGCGAGCATCAAGGGGGGGCCCCAGGACTAAAAATATCCAAAATACACGTTGAAATGCGTCTGTAAAGAGATCCGGAAGCATCCACCGGACTTTGAGGCAAATTCGCGCCGACCAATATCCGGCCAATACGAGGTGTATTGGACGAATATTGGCCGGATTTTGCCCAAAAAAGGGCCGATCAATATTCGGCCAAAATGTGTTGTATTGGCCAAATATTGGCCACATATTGTGTCAGATATTGGCCGAATATTGGCCTCGCTTTGTTTTCGCCTCTTATTTCTGGGCTCAAATGCGGACAATTTCATGCAATTTAAATGATATCCATTCAAGACATACTACGACAGAGTGGTACAAATATACTACCTCAAAGCGCGCCGCATTCCAGCTCACAACTTGCTGCGCATTGACGCTCTGTCGCTGTGTGGTCCCGATCTCATGCGCTACTCATCCCGTCCCGCAGCCGTTGTGTCCCACTATACCTCTCCTCTCTACTCCCCGCCTCCCCCGGATCCACCTGCCCCACGAGGCGCTGCAAAAACGCGCCGTCGACGCCTCACTCTGCCATCCAGTGGAAGTGCCGCCGCACGGTGCGCGCGTCGCGGCTGCTGAACACCTTCGCGGGCGATCCGTCCTTGTGCGCCCGCCCTTCGACCACGTACAGCTCCGACGGGTCATACGCTGAAGTGTCCGGCCAGAGATCCGTATTCAGGCGCCCGTTGACGGAGTGGCTGGTCGATCCAGTGCAGCCAGCCGTAGTGGCTGAGTCAGTACAACAGTTAACGAGGCAGATGCCACGCACCTTGGCCGATGGGTAGGCCGTCGTTAGCGCACGTAAACCTGTAGAAATAATATAAAACTGCCGGATGCCATAGAATACTTGGGACGCACCATCCCTGGTATGCGACTAGAAACTGGTCTTGTATCGTCCCTAGATTCACTCTACGTCGATTCAGCACTCATGTCTGGGCACGCCCAGCCGCCACGCACCTCTTCAGAACCTTGTCCGCGCTCGCACTTCGTCGCCACAGTCGGCATCGATGCTGGTGGGAAACAAAGCAGTAATACAAGTGCGCAACGGGTCTTCAGTCGAGTCAGTACTAGTTGAGATTGTCAGCGAGGTCAGGGCCTGAATTGATTAAGACATGAATTTATAGCTTATCGATGGGGGCGTAAAAGCAAAAAGCAGGATGACAGGGTGTCTCATGGCCGAGCGCGGCCGCGGTGCCAATGCGCTGTTGCTGGAGCCAGCGCGAAGGCACAGACACGGTGCGAACCTGACGTTGTGCCGCTACAGTGGATTCAGAAGGTCCCAGGTCGCACGACCGGTCGCTGAGCACGGCATCGGATGACGTCAATGCGTTCTTGCTGGTGAATGCGAATGGGGGTACGGGATGAGAGCCCGCAGCAGGAGCGGGGCGCGATGCTCAATGTCCCCGGTGAGCATACCCATACGTCGTCGAGGGCGCGATATGAGGGGCGCCCACAAGCCGGATCCATCTAAATGAGCAATATAACATGATATCAGCATCCAATCTTTGAAATGGAACCTGCCGCACCTCCCGCACCCAGCGTCGATCCATTCGCCTTGTAGAACCTCGTCGACTTCGAGATCTGGGGGAGAGAGAGGTCGACCTTGATATAAGTGAGAGTGATGAATGGGAAGCTCACCAGGCAACCATTAGTCGAACTTTTAACAGCGCGGATGAGCAGGTGATCTTTGAGTTCAGCCCACGCGTAACAGACTCATACGACGTGCTAAAGCGTGGAGATGGTTCAGTATCCTCATGGCAATGAAGAAGATGGCTTACAGGGTGTCTTAGACGGATATTCGTGCCGCCGAACCGCGTTTGGGTGGTGTTCTGCGTCCGTATTGAAAATGCTCATCGGAAGTGTAATTGGGCAGTTTTCAGGCTGAAAGTCGGGGAGCAGAGGATAGAGGAGTATTGAAATAAGTGTACAAAGTTTGGAAGGAGTTGAGTGAGAGGTGCAGCAGAAAGAGCAGCCACGTAGTAGAGGGATGAGGGTAAGTGGAAGAGAGACGACAATGACGTAACACCTGACGGGCTCAAAATTCCTCAAAAAATATCTAAGTCCATCGGACAGCTTTTTTGTCCATAAAATTCGTGTATTATGCTACCAATATGTGGCCAATATGCGGCCAATACATGAAGTATTGGCCGAATAGTGGTCAGCCAATATTTGGTCCAATATTCGGCCAATATTTGGCCAATACATCATATATTGGCCGGATATTTGCCGGCACGAATTCGCCTCAAAGTCCGGTGATCATGCCAAAACTGATGTATTGATCACTAATGATCCAAGCACCAGCTTGCTTAAAATTGAGTCCCACTGCCATCAGTCCCATCATTCTGGTATAGACTCTTTTGTTTCTCACATTGCATGTCAGAGAAATGGTCCAAACTGGATCAGGCCAAATAATGCCAGATAATGGCCGCTTTATCATGTCAAGACAACAACAAAGAACTATTATAAGGGAACCCTAAAAACCCGGTAAAATATGTTTTTGGCCATTCAAACACATTCTGATGTTCAAATAACTACCCTACTCCTCATCATCAAAAGTAAATACTGCTGGCCTTTATTCTTCATGAGATGTGGTCATCACCCCAACCACTGACCAAAACCAGAGGCCCTAGCATATTGAGAGTTGCCAATTGGACTCTCCCAGGAATATTTGTGGTATTTGGACAAAACAGAGCCATGCAATCAGTCACCTAGATATGGTTTCATTGATGCCATCAAAAAACCCTTTGAAAAATAAACCCAGGACACTACCAGACCTGATGATTTGACTTGTGATAGATGCTCATTCATCATCTACACCATCATGCAGGCTGATGTTGGAATGACAATGACAGGCCTGTCCAAACCTATTACACCATGTTCCAGGCATTTCTAGATGTCTCTTTGATCCAATCTACTGTGAACATGCTCCAGCACAACCCAGAGATCATTAACTCCAACCACTAGATTCCTTATTTGGTAGATACCATCAAAAATGACTCCAGAGAGCTGTAGATGATTTGTCCCTTGGCGCTGTAGCTGCCTATAATATCCTTCTAATGTCCCAATGATTGGTAGTGGCCTAGCATCCATAAAATACTCAGACTCACTACACAAACTGTACAGATTGCCAGAGCAGTGTTATGAGCAGTGTAATGAAGATGATAATGAAACTGGTGTTTAAATGCATCCAGCAGCCTAGCACTCAGTCCTGGGAGTAGACTAGTACCCTCTTATAACCTTATTGGCTAGTTTTATCAGTTGCTTCCAACTGAAAGGTTGCAAAATTGAATAATTCAGGTGTGATCAATTTCACACCTGATCATTGAATTGAGTTTCATGGACTTTGAAGATTCAAGAAAGAAACAGTGAGAAAAAGGTACTTGAGGAAAGATTCAAACACACTCTAGGAAATCTTCAGAACCTGTGTCATGAAGGTCCTCAAGCTCTTCATCCACCTTCAGCCAGAAGCTGTGGATAGAATAGCAACAAGCAGAGGTGTCACCATTGCAGGTGGCATCAGCATGCTGAAAGGCAGAGAAGATAAAAATGATACAAATGATGAATGTGAGCCAATAATAAAGCCCAAGGGTGTGATTCAGGCTAGGAGCATGCTGCAACAGTTCCTTGGCCAGGTCAGTGATGTTCTGCAGCTCAGATCCATCCTCCATGGATCTCTTCACCTGCCTGATAACAGTCAGCAACTGCATCACAAGCATGTATTAAAACTCTTACCACCCCCCTTTAGGTCACTTCAAAAGATACTGAACTCATGGCCTAGTCATTTGACCAACTCTGGAGACTTGTTACTGTTGGCTGCCAGAAGTCCTTTCACTTTGTTAGACTGTGCAGGGACTGAAACCACAATTAAAATTGAGAAGAATGTGGATGAGTAACTTACAGTGACAGTGTTCTCAACAGTGCCAGCATAGTACTAAACATTTGGAAGGAGCAGCAACATCCAGATATATTCTTGTAACATTTTCTAAGTCAAAGTCAGTTCGAGCATAAGATAGAGGGTGAGTTAACAAACAGTGAGAGGTTTACTTGGCTTCCATGAGGAATTGTGTTCCTCCACCTCCTTGTTGACAAGGTCTTCAACCTGGAGCATGTGGAGGAACTGCAATGTATAGTGTTCCTCAAGGCTTGTTGTCTGACATTGAGTGAGACATGAAATTTATGTGGGAGAGACAATGGCATCAGACTTCAATATATTGTTTGAACTCGGCTTGAGACTCATCAGAGAGCTTGATGCACTTGAGGGCTCACTCTCCAAAACTCTTGAGCTGGTCTGTCTGTGGGATCATGAGAGATGAAGCGCCAGCAAATGGATTTGGGGTGTCATCCAACTCTGAAGGAGGGTTGGTGAGCAACAGAGGTGAAGGACTGGAGGGTGGGTCTGTGTTGGCAGGTGTAGATGGGATAGGTTGATTTGCATTGTGGTGGTGAGCCAGTTTGAGAAGGGACATGATGGAAGAGAGCAAAGATGTGAGTTTGTGCCACTTTGCGTCAACAAATTGTTTTTTGCCAATCATATGTTCGCAAAGAAAAAAAGACAGACTTCAGACACAAAGCTTCAGGTCTTCCTGACTCCTGCTGCATGGCAATCACCTCAAGGTCTGGAAAACTGTTTGATATAACCTTTAGTGGCTCTCCTGGAGGACAACAGATATTCTGCCAACAGGAAACAAGTGCGATGCATTGTTCATAATGGCAAAAGGAAAGCCACCATCAAGGACTATATCCAATCAAAAAGTCTTAAAGCTCACCTTGCTTCCCCTATACATGTGGCATGCAACAACATCTGGCATGAGAGAGAATGGCTTGTGCAAATCAATAGAATTTTGTGAGCATATAATGCTGTTGGGATTTCAGCATGCCAATAGCACTGTGACAGCTTGGTGACCCGGCAGTTCATTTCCAGAACTTTTCTTATTAATTCTTACTCAGTCTCATAGCCCCTGGAGTATTATAGATACTGTGCATGTAGTATAAAAGCTCAATAGAATATCAGTGTAGGGCATTTGTTTGCCCTAACACGAGGCCTCTCATCAGTAGCATGATTGCAAACAGTTCTCCACTTTGCTCTGACTTGCCCCATTTGTTGTTCTAATCACAACAAATGCTGGAGGAGTTGAAGATTACCAAGATGTGTCAGTGCCAATACCATCATATCCTCCACCAATGTTTCCAGCAGAAACTGTTGAGCATGATTTTGATATGGACCCTGCAATAGATGATGCTCAACTCATAGAGCAGCTGGGACAGACAATCCAGGAGGAAAGTGTAGTGCCAGAAGAGACTTGTCTGCTTCTGCAGCAAGAATTTCAGCACATGTTGGAAGAAGCTCACTGTGAAAGTCACTTCAAAGATGAAATTGGTGAGGGGTTTGTCAGTGATGACATGCCAAAGGAATTTGATGAAGTGGATGATGATGAGTGTTGGGACCACTCACTTTTAGAGCAATTGGAATACTGACCCTATCCAAATAAAACTGTAAGTTGGTCAGATTAAACCTCCCACATGAACTCACAGATTTCAGGCAATGTTGCTTGATGTTATGGATAATCTCCTGAGATGTTGCTTTTCCAGTGCACAGATGTCCACAATTCTTCACTTCACCAAACAAATTGGTGCACCAGATGTGCCTTTCCTGAAGGCTTTTGTAAAATGCAGCAGATGCTCCAATTGGCCCGTGGTAATCAACCAATCAAGATCACCTCACAATTTGGGAATGTCTTCTACATAAATGACATCTGAGAGACATTGGCCTGTGACATGGCAAATCCACTTATTACTTTCTACATGCATTTCTATCCTGAGGAAACACCAGGCTGAACACTGGATAGAGTACACCATTGCAGCTCATGCCAATGTTTTTGAAAGGCCATAAACAATTTTGGATTGAGGAACTTGACAGCTGTCAAGAGGCTCGGGTATATTGGAAAGCAGCGTGAGACACCGAGATGGCTGTACACTACTGTACATAACTAGAGCAGAGGGAGATATGTAAATATGGGTGGGAGTCCGAAAATACAGATACTGGCGAGACAGAGTGAGAATAAGAAAAAGAGTAAATAGAGTGGTCCATACCTGGCAAGATGGAGTGAGAAGCTGGGGACACTAGCTCTGTCTCGCCAGGCTAAATAGGGTGTCGGCAGGCGCGCTTGGGCCATAGTGCTTTGACCTTGCTTCCGGCCACTGGGGCGAAGGTCAAAGAGTGTCTAGGCGAGACAATAATGAAGCTGACTCACCCTGTGAGACAACATCACTTGCGACCCAAGGGGTAAACGTTGTCCTGCACTTCACTTGCGACCTATGAGGTGGAAGCGTGGTGAAACGGTGCACTTGGGTGCAGCCGTGAAATCAAAAGATATCAAACTTGAGAGCACAGCGAACAAGTCACTAACTCAACCCAAATCCAAAATCTAATATCACAACTCCAAACCAATATGCGGTGTGCATGTGAGTTCGGGGAAGTAGGGTACGTATCACCCTTCAAGATTGTTATGCGCAATGTCTAAGTATCACGGATTGCAAGATGTCTGGTTCAGAGCACAATTGCTTGGGTAGTACAACTTCTAACCACACAGGACAGGGAGTAGCGGGAAGAGATAGCAACGTCGGAATTGAAGTAGAAGAGCACCAGCAGCTAGTCTAAATCCGTGCTAAAGGATAGCAGCAGCCGGACAAACAGGCTTTCAAGGTGTACGACTTATCCAACTTAAGCCAGACTCCGCGGTCTCTGCTCTCAAGGTCGGACTCCAAGGTCTCTGGTTCAAAAGCTGACAAGGAAATGTAGTGTTCAGATGGCTCAGGCTTAGCGGGCACTCAGCTCTTACTCTGACGACTAGATTTCAACGTCGACAACTTAAGACTTCTGTTATTTCTGTTCAAGATTTCTAATCCCTCAGTTCTAATCTCAAGAATCCACTATATTCCCTGTCTAGTGGGCAGATAGTTGACTGCCTATACACATGAATCTACATAGCTTTTATACAACTGAAGAAAACACTTAAGGAGATAAAAGGAACTATAGGAACAAACCGCAAGTCCTCCTCCGACAGGTCAATGGCCAATAGCGTTCAAGGAATTGTGAACGTGGGTATAGTAGCCTCCCGTTGGAGATGAACTGCATGCTGCCAAGGTATTGCGCCAGAATGACATGCTAGTTGCCAGGTTACTTCAGGGAGTACTGGCTGCTACTGCTTTCTAATGATCTACTTGGTGATCCGACTAACAGCAACTCAGAAGTTGGACCATCCAGCTGCTTCATTAAGATATTTCTATTGCCCCAGGAACTCTAATGTTCTTAGTGCTTCTATAAGACCGACTTGAGCCCATATCCCAGTCTTAGAGGACTAGCAACAAGTCTTCAATAAATCTTGAATAGGTTTCGGAGTAACGGGAAGTCGGTCCTTAAGCCGCACCTATCCCCGTCAGTCCACATGGCTGACTGATGCTTGGCAACACCTAAGCCAATATCACAAGGATGTCTATGAGATCGACAACTGACTTGTACCGGCCCATAATCAAGTCTAGGGGACTCGCTGCCAGTCAGGTTGAAGCCTCTCTAGCCTTTGGCATAGTGGAAAGTTATCTTTCTATCCAGGTCTGTTGGGTTGCGGTAGTAGCCGCAAGTCCAAGATATAGCAACGATCCGGAACACTGAACAGTCACAGTCTGATTGACTACCAGGGAGTCAACCTCCGGTTCAGCAATGAGTTATTTGTAACTCAGGACTCCAACCGTGTACTCATCAGACAAGGTATGTCAAGCATTCAACTTAACCGAGAAGTCCAAAGACTCCCTGCTAGTTGAACATCTGATCTATGTCAAGTATTTCTGAGTCTCTGCATGAGCTGCAGTCAACCAAAGATATAGTTGTTCCTCATGGTCACCTCCAGCACTCAAGGAAGTAGTTTACCACTAGTTCCTGGAGCCCAATAGTGTAGATCTAATATAACAGAACTCGGTGCTGTTCAGGCAACCTTGTTAAGTTAACCAGTCTTTATGGTAGCCTATTGGCTTTCGGCCATCAACAGTGTAACTTACCACTCTGAGGAGAGTGTAAGTTCTATTTCCTAACCTCACTTGTTCCCGTTAATGATAGTTCAGATTTGAATAAAAACTAGGTGTTTTTATGCGTGCTTTGGTGCACACCCTATCAGCGGGGTAAGTGTCAGGCGCGGATGATGTGCACCGTAGAGACTTGCCTCTGAAATTAGACTTGTGTAAACAAATATTTTAAACCCGACTAATTTCGTCGAGCTGAATTGAGAGTAGGTGTTTAGCCAGAAAACAGCCGTCGAGAGGCTCGGGTATATTGGAAAGCAGCGCGAGACACCGAGATGGCTAAGAGGGTAAAAAGGTTGATGAAGAATGATATTTAGATGGAGGTGTGTTAGGATGGTTTATGGCCAAGGATGAAACATCGCCTGTAGCAATGCTGGGTGTTTCCGAATGTAAATTTGGAACGTGTCGGATGCCCAGCAGCCAGAGGCTTGAATGATGTGTAGAGGAGCTCCATCCTCAGCCAGGGCAGTCATGCCGCCAGCTTGCATGGACTGGCTGGCGATGTTATTATCGGGGAAGAGCTTCCAGAGCCTTTTCATAAACTAAGCCCGCGTGGGTGTGGATCTGTTGCAGTGCACCCAAAGGTATGGATTGAGGGGGTGAAGCTGGTCGCAAGAAGTGAGGTAGCGCTTGAAGGCTGCCAGGGCATTGGTGTCCAAAATGAGGATGCGATTCCCTTCAAAGGTCGGATCTGCTTTGTGCACCAGGAGCCAGTACTCGTAAGACGCATCATTGATGGACACGGAGACGCGCTTCGAGTATTTTCATAGGTTATGAAGTTTGGGATTGTCTGGGGCCGTAAGCTCGCCGAGACAAAGGAGGGCGCAGAACCCGGTGAGGAGGTGAGAGAGGAATAGGAGGTCGTCATGGGAGGGAATGGGAGGTAAGGCGGTAATCGCCTGTTGGAGGTGAGTGTGGGACAGTGGCTGTTTCTGTCGCACAGCTGTTCCGCAGAGACGCCTGCAGCCCTGCAGTGTCTGCAATACGAGCATGCTCTTGCGCACCTCGCAGATATTGGGAAAGTGGGGTTCAAGCTGATTGCAAATGCCGGAAAGGTAGGAGCTGACAGACTGAGGGCGAATGTGGTGACACATGAAGATGACATAGAAGCTGAGTGTTTCTGCGGTGGGTTCTATGGGGAAGCTGTGGAGGCGGCAGAACTCGATGTATGAGTTGAGGGCAGAGCCATATGTGTGTGCGAAGGAGGTGTCGATAGCGGTGCCCATCACAATGTTGTGCTAGTGTTGAAGATGCTCGAGCGTCCAGGCTTCCCGAACAGGCTGCCTGAACTTGACGTGGAGGTGATTTTCATAGTCCTGCTGCCCCCAACAGCTCTTGTGGGGGTGTGAAGTTCTGGATTGTTAGTCCAGGCATGCTGTTGGTGGCGTCGGAGAAGTGTTGCCTAGAAATGGCATCAGCGACATAATTGTCCTCGCCTTTAACATGCAGAACATGAAGGTCGACATTGTGCTCGATGAGGTTGTCGACGGCGGTCCGGAGGAGGGTGTTGTAGTTGGGAGTTGCACAGAGTGAATTGAATATGTTCATAGTATTCTGATTGTCTGTAAAGATGGTGACATGAAAGCACCGTGAGTGTGATGATCTAGCGCGTGCGTGCGTGCAGGACCATCGGAGAGCTGAGACCACACAGAGAGCCTTGAAGAAGAATATGGTGTCTGCAGGAGGGTTGCCAGGGACGGAAGAATAGAACCCTAGCAGCAGCTCAGGGATCCAAAAGCCCATCCCAAGGCGGAGTGACGCATCACAGTACACCGTCAAGTCAGCGTCAGCATGAGGGTTCCAGTCGAGGGACTTGAAGAACAAAACACCGTCGGATCTCTGCAAGTGCGTGAGAAACCAGCTGAGGTTGGACTTGATAGCTGTGTTGAGATAAATGGGTGCGTGAGGGTGGGACTTCCCAGACATCTTGTTGTAGATGTTGGAGAGGGCAGGGCGAAGGAGGAAATACATATTGAAGGACCAGTTCATCCATCCTGCAAGACACTGGAACTCGTGAAGTGTCCGGCGGCGCAAAGGTGTGTCAATAAATTCCTGGACTGACTTTTCCAGGTTCGCCTTCGACTCGGGGGGAAGCTTCACTGTCATCGCATTTGGATCGATTTTAAACCTGATGATGGGGAGGGATGCACCATGAGCTTGTTTCTTCTTATGTCGAATGCCTAGGAAATCCCAAAGGAAAAGGAGCTGGGCTTGCTTTGTCGGGAGGTACTTCTTATATGGGGGGTAGTAGGTCAAATCGGATTTAAATTCCCAGCCATACGTGTCATCTACATAGCAGAAGATGTCGACGATGAGTTTGACAAACAAGGCAATCCACATGACTATTATGGACGCCCAAATCCGTGGTGAGCCACAGTTCCCGAATGTGCTGCACCAGTCGACATTGCGCTGGACAGGGCCGTTCAACTTGCCAGAGGCGACCTCGACTTTCGTCGGTAAGTTGGAAGTCGTGACTTGCTTGATCTGGGCTAACTTGTGAACTGAGGTGAGGCGGAATGCCTTGGCCACATCCGACTTCCAAACAATGAGCTCGGCGTCCGGGTGCACGCGACAGAAATGCAGTAGAGCTGGGATGAACTGCTGCATGGTGTCCATCCGAGGACCTTTTGTCGTGGCTTTGTCCACCATTGTATTGGGTGTGAAAGGGCCGCAACTCTGATGTGAGACAAGACGAAGGTCTTCAGAGTGGGGTTTGGGGACGGCAAGGATGGGTGTGCTGTACATCCCTGGGAGTAGATCTGGACCAAAGGTGCACGGGAATCTGCCTTTCTCGATTTTGATGTCGCGCTGACTGTTGATGAAGTCGCGCTCGCGGTCCGATGGCGGTGGCACCCACGAGTTATCCCAAGTCTCGGGGTAGCCGTAGGCGTGATGTGTATCCATCCAGGGCCAGAATCCTTTGTGTAGACCAATGACCACCAACCAAACAAATTGGGGATTTGGGTGGCAACTCAGAAGACTCTCGAGATGGTCCGCCCAGATGACTTGAGGGTTGTGGAAGAGGTCAGGGTGGTTGCAGATGGTGTTCATGGCAGCGAGGTTGTTGAATTCGGAGGGAGGAGGGTGGGGTAGGGTTCATCAATCTCGGTATAGTGTGCGGTGCAGCTGTAGGATGCGAGTTGACCATCTTTCCAGCCCATCCCATGCATGTATTTCGGGAGGAAGGATACTGCATCCGGCACATTGTCCTCCTCCTCCTCCGCATTGTGGAACCAACTGAGGTGTGCGCTCGCCGCCGACTCGAAGCGTGTCGCTGACCTAGCAGGAAGCTCAGGTTCAGCGGCGCGACTTGTTGGGGCAGTTAGAGGCGGGGTGTCCACCTCCATTGCACTCCAAGCATGCATGGCGGTAGTTGCAGTCGGAACCAAGTCTGCAGCAGCCGTGGTTGAAGTTACAACAGATCTCCTGGGTGCACTTGCACTTCGCACCACCAGGGGGTTTGGTCCTAGAGCCACTGCTACTGGTGGAGGCTGAGGTGACAGCAATACCCCCGTTGAGCAGGTGTGTGTCCTGGATGTGCTGAAACTTGTGGACCTCGCTAAGGAGGATGTTGCAGCGCTGTCCCACAAAGATGCGCGCAGCGCAGTCGTAGTTAATGATGCAACTGTAGAGGGAGGGGTGATGACTGCTGAAGAGGTCATTGATATGGTTCCGATAGGTGTGCAACTCCGCGTTGTGATGATGACCACGGTGTCGCTATTGGAGGATATGTGGTCCGAAGAGCAACAACGTTCTGCCTCTAGGGGGTAATAGAGCTGGAAGGTAACGAGGATATGCGGGGGATAGATGTGCGCCGTAGAGTGTGATGTGGAGAGCAGGTAGAGTGAGGCAATGATGATCTCTGCCCAGTGGGTGTACCTGTCGTGAGCCGAGAGACGGACAGAGGAGAAATACCTTGTGGATGCCTTGCTCTATTCACGAGGACGCTTCTTCAGACGTTGTTCACAATAGGTGGTGCACGGCGAAGGGAATCCTCGACACTCCTGAGAGCATGATAAAGACGGTTTAGACTGTGCCTGCCCGACCCTTAGCGAGAGCAAGAGAGGAAGAGAGAACAAGAGAGAGAGTGTGTGTGTGTCTCGAGTTTATACAAGTAAAGCAACAACAGAGGTGGTAAGGCCGCGAGAACCGCTCTTTTTGAGAGCTGAACCCCGAGAGATGTCTGTCCGAGAGACTGACTGATGAGAGATCGATTCCTCCCTACTTCCTACAGATCCTTCTCCCTTTTATACCCTTTCCAGACCCGTCACAGGTCGTTTCCCTTCTCCTTGAAACCACTGACCATTGTGGGTGTTGTTTCGAGGGAGCCACGCAGTGCGAAACCCGGGAAGCCATTTCGGGATGGCAAAGTTGTTCTTCGTTCGCAGGAGAATGCGTTGAAGAGATGCAGAACGGACCCTGCGAGTGGAAGAAGGAGTCCAGGAAGCATTTCGAGGTGTGTCAAGGGGCCACCGGTTCACCAGAAGTCGCTCCTTTGTCACAAGCGTCGACTTGGCGGTCCTCTTCATCGCATACGTGGTGACCAATTCGGGGTGCACCTGGAGTCCTGTCCACGATACCGTTCCTGTGGTCCTAGGAATCAGTCCTCATAGGCTGCTAGGTGTCCGAGGGTCGTCACTACGTGTGCAGGAAACGCCCAAAATGTCCACAATGACTGCGACTGAGCAGATTCCAGATTCGGTAAGGTCATTTCCTAATTGGGAAGATGTTGATGAGGATTGTCAAGAGCCCTCTTGGAAATGTTCTAGGGCATAGGGAGGCTCGGAGACGGCGTTGAGAAGATCCTATGGGGCCACAGCGGCAGTGGAAATCGTTTGTGCAATGCTGGTCGAAGGGGCGATACGGGCGAAGAAGGTTGTCGTCTGCAATCAGGCGATGGGAAGTGCATTGTCGGTGGTCATCCTCGGGCGAAGATGAGCATCATTGATTCCCAGCCTTCGTTTGGAGGGGCCATGTGGCGGTGTGGAGTGCGTAGCACGAACACCAGCCTCACACCTCCTTCATAGCTTTAACTTCAACCTGCAGGGGCAATGTTACCTATAAAAGGCAAAGCCTTTTATGACCACCACTCCTTGCAAACATTGAATGAAACCAAGATGGACTATACTGTCCAGTGCATCTTCCTAGACATGAACGTCCACTGGCCGAGCGATAAATATTTCATCCCAGAGGGTGGTATGGCGAAATTCCTTGCAACGAATCTCCAGCAGAAGGTTTTCCTGATCATCCCCGCCGTCTTCACAGATGGGTACTGCTCGGAGACCGTGAAGTCGTTCACGATGCGGCAGCGACGCGACTTCCAGGTGCAGGTGAAAGAGATTGTTCGTCATATGGTGAGTCGTCCCAGAGGCAATCCTTGTGGAAGTGGGGGGGGGGCTGCGTCGTGTCATTCAGCTGACTGTGGAGGCGCGAAGTTCTTCGCTGTGCAGATACGTCAGAACAGGTTCCGCATCGTGTACCACTTGCCCGACATCCCGGCTGAAGCAGCGTGGATGTTCCATGTAATCCAGATCCTTCTCATCGTCGTGGGTTTCGAGGGCGAGCATAACATAATTCCCGGGACAGATGGTATGATGCTGGCATGTGCGACAGAGGGAGGCGTTGCTCAGGCAGAGGCGGTGTTCCTCCTCGGTAGTGTGCTGGAGACGTACTGTAAGGCCATGAAGGAGTCCAAGGTCCCAGGGCCTCGCCTCGACTTCGTGGAATACGATCTGACGCAGTGGGTGTCCAACCACTTCCCTTTCCGAGACCGCCCAACGTCGTATGTGCCAGTCCCTGTGGACAATTTGAAAATGGACGCGTTTGAGTACAACGAGGCTATCGCACGGTGGAATGAAGTGAGGCAGGTCCAGTATGTCGCATCACACGCCCCGACCGAGAAATCCGTCAGCCAACAGTCTCCCATTATTCCCAAGGTTGATAACGCTGAGCCAACCGAGGTGGAAGCCGCCCAGCATGCTGCAGACGCTGCAAGCGTCGCTGCAACAGCAGACGTTGTCGGAGACATTGTCAAAGGAGGACCGTCAGGGCGCCATATATGTATCTTGATTGGTCCGCTAGGGCAGGGGGCGATGGGGCCGGTGATGAATTACTTCGTGGAGCAGGTTGAGGAGGAGAATAGCAAGGTGTCGTATGGGTCTGCCCCTGAGCTCGTGTCCATGCCCGCATTGTCAGAGTCGGAGTAGCCGTATGATAATACCGTCCCGAAATTGCATGTTGTTGGGTATCGATTTGGAGGGTTCGACGAGGGCTTTCCAGTGGTGACTGAATCTTCTCGATGGGAGGAACGTAGGAGAGAATATGGAAAGAGGCAGAGGAGTGCATTTCCAATTTGATGGGATGATCGAGGGTTCCAGTTCCTACGCCATATAAGATCGGGAGCAAATTTGCGTCTGTTTCTGAATCTCTTCTTTGTCGCATGGAACAACGTCTCCAAGTGGCCAATTGTCAGAACGTCTTCCAGAGGCTTTTGCTGTCGGACAAGGAGCTTGAAGATCGATGCTGGGAGCCTCCGGGAACTCTAGTGGATTTCGTACAGACCTGTCTGCAAATGGCGGCCTATTTCCTCCAACGGTGCACGCTAGGGGGCAGAAACCTGGGTGGTCCCGATCCCGATATACCGGCGGCTGAGAGGGAGGAACTCCGGCTCATATTGTTGCATCTGGTGGGCAGCGCGGTAGGCGAAGTTAATCGTCGCTGGACAGCCTTCACTAATCCGCAACTTTTTCGGCCCGTGCCAGCGGCTGCTAAGTTGCGCCGCGCATGCACAAGTGCAAAATCTACAAGGAGGCGGCGTTCCTTCATTTCATTTCCGGTCAGGAGATGGACGCCGCCCAGCAGAAATCCACTGTCCCTCCGGAGGCTGGCGACACGTTCCTGTACATCCTGATGCTCTTTGCCAAGTTGGGGGACACGCAGGGGGGCGGATAGACTGGCGTTCTCCGTAGGGTCATCGACACTGCTCGACCTGTACACGGTGGCGAAGGCGGAGGCCGCCATTACCAGAAGTGCCTTGGACTACCCGCTGTTTAATCGTGACGGAACGCTCCGTGAGGGCTACAGCAAGGGGGATCTTCTGCCGATGGATTTCTTCGAGTAGCGGATCATTGGTACGAGTCCCTCCATCAAATCTCAGAAGAGAACTGAATCCGCACATCCGGTAGTAAGCGATCACGTGGAAACCAAATTGGGACGAGATAGTTGATGTGATGGGCATGGTGGTTCCATATTAGGATAGCGAAGTAGTCAGTCGCATAGTTGATGATCGTCGAGGGAGCATAAAAAACACGAGGAGAGAAACTGCAGGGTCAACCCACACAGTTTCAATTCCCGAGTCCCCATGAGCACCGACAGAAGACGCCCGTTCGTCCATGACGGATTTCTCAACTGCGACTTTCCCACCATGGGCCAGTTATACGACTTTGTGAACCATCTGTTTATGTGGCAGATCAGCCGCGATCTCCTGGGGCCAATGTACACCCTGTATCTCTGCATCCGTGAGGACTACACCTGGGCTCCCGAGACGAAAATGCTGACCGAGCGGCACGGGATGCGGCAACGAGTGCGGGAGTATATGGATATGGCGGTACGTCAGGGTCATGGGACAAATAGGCCTCCGAAGGTGATCCTCGTCGACAGGCTCGCTTGTCGGACATCGTGGTCAGGTACCAAGACCTCGCATTGGATCGTCGCATTCTGGCGCCGCGTGTCGCATGGCTACACATAATTATGCGGGCTGACACGATGTACGGATTCGAAGGATCCAATCAGCCTATGTTGCAAGCAATCCTCTGGGGAAAGATGGCGTCCCTGTTTCAATATTCGGAAGGCCTTCGTTGGCATGCGGAGCGTTGAATTATTGTGGAAGATGATGAAGCGAGGGGCCAGAAGGATCGGAGTCCAGAACGGGGCCCCCCATTGTATGGTGGGTTGACAGGGAAAATCATCGAGGATGAGAACGCAGAAGTATAAATAGTGATGCCTCCATGGGGGCAAATTTCCATCGAGCTCCTGTGTTGGTTATCCCTCCTGTCTCGGTAGGCCCCTCCGCTATTGGCCATGACGCCTGTTGACTATCTTCGCCTTCATACCGTTAATGCCATTGTTGGCGTCAACCCCCAAGTTGTCGCGGGCGTTGGATCAATTGAGGAGTGTGTGCCCGGAGCGCTGCAATTACATGCAGAGCCCATTGGCACATGTGTCCTTTGTAGAACAAATCCTCCGTCCTCTCGGGCAAGCGATTCAATGCTGCATTCCGTCCATGGTGTGTCGAGCGAGCAACCTCCCGGATGGGCATCACGATTTCCTCATCCCCTATGTCATCTCGTATATCGAGAAAGCGGTACGCCAATGGTAATCGTCTTGTGTGTGTCGTTGCTAAAGACTTGGCAGGCCTTGCTTTGCAGCATTGCGCTAGAAGTCTCACTCCTCATGCAACAAGCTCCGTTCCTCGACTCGCGAGTAACGTGGTCCCTCATGCTTGCAGATACGTTCAATTATCTGCTGGGCTGCCTGACGTACGGATATAGTTCCGAAGCACGCGAGGTCCATATTGCCCGTGTACACTGCATGTGTGCCTTTGCAAACAAGCACCACCGTCCGCACGATCCCATCGACGTGGCTCTTTCGCCAGCAGTCGTGTGTTTGCCGCATGTCCCATCATGGAACCGATCGCGGATCGAGGAATTACGTGGACAGGAAGCGAAGGATTTCTGGGCATGTGAAAACGCGCTCCTGGAAGACAAGATCGCCACAAGCCAGAACGTAGGGACGCGCGATGGAAAAGGCCGCCAAGCACACAGAGCTGGGGTATGTGCCAAGTCCTAGTGGAAGGTTGTTCGTTTAGTTGTATTTCTGTAAGAAAAAGGCACATTCAGTGGGTGCCGCATAATTTCTTCACATGTTTCGTAGTTGATGTTTTTCTTCGTGTCATAATTGATTCATTCCTGTAAGAAAAGGCTTCTTCAGGGGCGCTGCATAATTCGTTCGCATGTTCCGTAGTCGATGTTTTTCTTCGTGTCATAAATTGAATTGTTTGTGTGTTGTCGCATAATTGATCTCCTCATGAGATCACGTGGGCGTGGCAAGTCCTGTCCTCGATCGCTTTGATGGTGGGTATAAGAGCCTGCATAGTTCGTAGTTTCAGGCATAATTTTTGCAATGACCCATCTTCCTCTTGTCACATGCCCCCGCACCTTTGTCGCCAGCATCCTGTTAAGCGGCTTTCCGAGGCCGAGCTGACCATCCTGTGGATCCATTGAGCCCGCCATTTGGCCCAACAACTTCACCACACGACGCAAGCAGCCATTGCTCAAGAAGCTCCCACTGAGACGATTGCCCTTATTCGCAATGGAACCAGCATCTTGCTGAATAACATGGTGGCCTTGGGAAAGGCGAGCCTGAAGTACAGGTGTTTTGAAGGTGATGGAGAGGGGAAATATTTTGTCCCCCCAGAGGGCACAGTCCTGTTCGGCATGGCGGAGCGCTTTGTGGACAGCTTCAAATATCACCAAGACAGGTCCCCATTCAGGTGGACTCTTCTCTTCGACAACATCCACGTCCTTCAGTCGGCGATGATCCTCTCCGGGGAGTATCTGGGTACCAGCATGGACTTCCCGAACTTTGTCTTGGAGAAGGCGGACTTGAAGTGGTATGGGATATACGACTTCATCAAGGTCCGGCAAATCGCGCTCCCTGGTGGCCAATGATCGACGCGCGAAACACCACTTTGGCGACCGCCTTTGTCGCTACAATTCCTGCCTCACGGAGTGCAACATGTACAAGTTCGAGTATCCCAGGCTAAATGTCCCTGCGACATGTCCTAATACGCCCGTCCCAATGGAAGAGGTTGGAAGGGGCGTGCTTGCTGATGCAATGGTAATGGTGTCGGATGGGGAGGGCGATGTTGAAAACGAGCACAGGCCCGTCGCTGGATAAATTCCGGATCCGATTGTAGCACCGGCAATAAACCTGGCCAGTTGTCGAGCCCTTGTTGTGCGCGACAAAAATCATCATGGCCAACATGGGGTCATGACAGGCGTGATTGTGTACCGTCGTTCCATATAAGAGTTGAGTGAACGGTGAGGACCGTATGAACTAGTTCCCAACTCGTGAGCCCTCCGGCCATCTCGCAATACGTTCCATTACTCCGCTCGTTGTCATTGGACAACGAAGCACTCCAATCTGCGACTTGGACCCTGCTGGAATCATGGTCAAACTTTTTTGAATTCCGTCTTCATCCTATGGTATACTGTATCCATGCCGGAGTGATGCAAGATTTCACCTTCCCAAGGGGAAAGGTTGGGTATTCCGCTGTCGAGCTATTGCTCCTGTGGTATTGGATCGGCCGTGTGTTACAGCATTGCGTAGGTCCGGGGCGAAGATGGTCTTCACCGCTGACTACTTCGCAGAAACTGGTCCTCATCATGCGTTTCCGGCCGGGGGGAAGTATTCCTGGACAGCGTGGGCATTCCGTACCCCATGTCTTCGGGAGTTCCTGGGCAATCACTGGCCATGTTCGACATCCTTCACCGACTTTGCCAATTGGTCAGTTACCTGTTTAATAATGAGTCCTCCCCCTCCAGCCAGCAGGTTGTTCTTTCATTAATCGCAGGGGCGCAGGAAACACGAGCCCTGTTCTGGACCCACTTCAACTACTACCCATTCGACCAGTTTGGGCAGCCGATGGACTCGGAACGTTACGTGTTTGATGAGTCCCAGGAAGACGAATGTTCACCTGTGAAGACGGGGATCACAACCTTGAGCGGAGTGGGGGCGGAATTTTCCAGGTTGAAGGCACTTTCTCATTGGTAGGTTGAAATAGGGGTTTCTGATGGGTTTTGGCTGGTTTGGCAGCCATTCATACCGCATACTCGGCACGTGCCATTGGGAATGGCATCTCGGTCCCACTCGTATTTCTTGATTTTCGTTTTCTGATTCCATAATTGGCTCCAAGGGTGATCAATCCTTCAGAGCCCTGTGGCAAAGTCCGGCTTCATGGCCGCATTGGCGCTTTCTGTACTTGTCCGTTTTCCGTATGTTCCGTATTTCCGTATCCTTGGCTGGGCCCGGTCTTCCGTCCGTTTCGAATCCGTATCTTCTGTGTGGTTGGAAACTATCTCAGTTCCCTTCAGTGTATCCGTATGTGTTTTCAGTTTTCTCTGTGTTGCAACCTTCATGAATGTCTGTTTTTCCCATTTTTGGTACCTGTCAAACCTGTCTTCGAAGGTCCTCGCTGCCAAGCCATGATCCACGCGAAATTGGGGCCTGATCTGCATCCGTTGTACGCAGACAACGATGATCGTCGTTGGAAGGGTCACGTGAGTCACGTGAGATCTTCATCAAAACTCCGGACAGGAGTTCGATGTTCTTCCCTTTTTAACGAGTTGGCGTGATTTCCCTTCCCCCTCATTGTCTACCTTTGTCCCAGATGCGTTGGCGACTCCCTTGGACCCTGACTCGGCTGCGGAGCCGCATTTTAGGTTAAGGTTTGATTTTAGGAAGCCATCAATGAACCACCAAAATAGGTATGTTGCATTGAATTGCTGTGCTTCCTTCCCCTTTCTCCCTCCTTCCTTCGCATTCCACCACGTAGACGCGTAGCGCGACCTCACCATCCTCCTCCTTGCTCTCCTCTGTCGACATTCTCCACCATCTCTCCTCACCATGGCCGGCCAGTTGCGTACCAGTAAGAAAACGGCGCCCCTCACCCAAGAATCGACAGTGGCTTCTTCGTCTGCGTGCAGCCTGCGCTCCACCAACCAGACAAAGTCGTGGTATGTTGAAATTTTGCCGATTTTTGATTTTCGTTCTTCGCCAGGATACTAATTCTCGGGTTATCACAGGAATTTCGAGCAGAAGATTGAGGGCGTCGAGGACGTCAAGAGTGCAGGCGAGCGGTCTGGGTCTCCGTATGAGGAGGAGTTGTTCTCATGGCACAGGGCGCCAAGCAACAATGATGAGGAGGCCCTCCCTGCTGTCATGGCAATCCCGACGTCGAAGGTGCCGAAGGGGCGGTCACCCGCACGCAAAAAGCGCGTTGTCGAGCCGCAGGACACCAGCCAATCCGTCGGCCAGCGCCGTGGGCGTTCTGGCGGTCAGACGTCTGTCTCGGTGTCTGCCTTGTGAGCGTGCGACCCGTCCCCCTCGCCTCCGCCGGCGAAGACAAAGAATCCCGCAGTCCTCGAGCCAAAGAAAACCGCCATCCCGAAGAAAAACGCCGCCCCCGATCCCAAGGCAAAGAAACCAAAGGCTGCAACTCTGGTGCCCAAGCCTGAGGAGGAGTCGAATCTCCTCGACCTGCACCTCGTCCCGCTTGACGACTGGATGATGGACATGCCAGTGCTCAGTTTCGATCTCAAGCGCGACTCAAAGATATTCGCACTGCCTCGTTTCTTCGAGCAGGATTACGTCGACACTGAAGGCCTAGTGGAGCTGTTCTCTGAGCCCTCCCCGGACCATTCTCGCCTTGCGTCGTGCGACCCCGCCAATTTCGGGAACCCGCTTCTGGGTAGAAGTCCCAACGGCAGGTGGCTCAAGGAGCGGTGCCGGTCCATCGAGGACTGCGCGGCCATCTTCAACGACGTGCAGGCGCAACTATTCGCCCGTTCTGTATCGCTTCCCCACATACCTTGTTCCTCCGCCGCTGCCACTGTTCGAAGACGACCCTCAGAACCCGATTTACAGCTTCCTGGAGTCCCTGCCCGTCCTCGTGGAGCCACGTGTCGAGTTCGCAACACGACCCGTTCCGTCCGGAAGTGGCCACCTTCGAAGAAGTCGAAAAGATCGTCCAGGAAAACCAGCGAATCAGCTCCCAGGGACTCGACACCCTGCGGAGGCTCAAGGACAAGGCATACGAGAAGTACCACGAGGAGCAGGTGGAGTACAGCAAGCGGGCAGCGGCGTTTCACAGGTCTGTCCCTGCGTTTTTACGAAGAGCGCGTCTGCTGGCTCCAGGAGTACCACGATTCCTGGGGAAACATTACGAGGGAACTTGACGCCGCGTTTTTCTTGGCTTGCAGGGCGTTTGTTAGTGATCCCGGCGGCGTCGTGCCTGCCCCTTGTCGACCGGTTGTTTGTGCGTTGCCAGGTCCGCCGCCGCCGCTGACTATCTCAATCAAGCGCAAGCATCTGGAGGTTGCTGATAGCCCGCCGCCCATTGCGTCGTTGGATGCGCGTTTTTCATCTGAGGAGGGCGACGCGAAGCCCACCATCGCCATCCCGCATCAAGGTACTGAGCGAGGCTCCTGTGGTCTTCGTTCCACGGCTGACTTGTTTGAAGGGTCCAATCCTCGATTCTGGAGAGGCAGACGCGCAGGATGACAGGGAAAGCGAGGTCGACGAGCTCGCCATGGATGAGACGCCCGCGTTGGCGCTGAAGAGCAAGGGGAAGGAGAAGGAGGGGGGGGCTACAATCTGCAGGCGTGGCATGAGGCTCACGATCCGCCTCAACTCGAGCTGATGTTCATGAAGGTGAAGCCAGGGATGGAGCGCACCAACAGGATTCTCGACCACGGGTACCCACTGTCGTCGCAGAACGTTTGCGTCTGTGCAGCACTCGAGGAATATTGGGTCCTGGCCGCCACCTTGTTGAAGGTGGTCGTCTTCACGTGCAGGGTGGTAAGCTCGGTCTCCCTTCTCCCACATTTTCCTTGCTGACTCTTCATCTTTGAACCCACAGGGATGTACGACCTGCAAATCGAAGGGTATCCTGTGTACTCGGCCATGGGAGGTGGGGCACGTTGAGACGGCACACCGCCAAGTATGCGTCATCTAGCTATTTTTGCGCTCACAAACACATATTATAAGAGTTGCAAGGTAGTTTCTAGTAGTACTATCACTAGTATGCTGGACTTCTGTTCGGTGATACAAAGGAGGATCAGAGTGAGCTCCAAGCTGCTGACTGTAGTGTATAGATCAAGCCTAGCATACTCTGCGGGCCGCTGGTCATACACAAAGAGATAAATACCCAAAAGCCCCAGAAGTCATCATTCAGAAGTTGTATCCTACAATAGAGGACCAACAACTGCACAGAGGAAGTCTTTGGAGACTTACAGAGTACTAGCGAGTGGGTTGAAGGCTAAGGGAGTCGGCCACGGGCAGTTTACATAGGCCGCGGGCTGTCCTTCCAGATTGGCAATAGGCCGCGGGGTCGAGGCAAGGCCCACGGCCCCTGCTGAAGCAAGCGGAAAGCAGTTAAAGAGGAGAACTACGTAGAGAGAGTACACGTGGGGAGACACGTCGCGTCCCTAGTGACAAACAGAGACACACAGAGTGGAGCAATGGGATTTATTCCATTGGACTGGAGTTCAGAGTGGGATCGTGGGTACAGACCGACAAGTAACGGACCCGCGGGCTCCCTTTGACGATAGCAGCAATATCCTAGTGGGCAGATTCAACTCCGCGCCCAGAGGTTCCAGAACCACGGTTGCAGACGGCAGCCCGTGGCACCTACCATATACCCAAATCAGGACGTGAGAACCATGCAAAAGGTTTCTCTTGGCCTGTGATGACGCATCAGATACGCATGGACATCTTTTGTTTTCTTTTGTTTTCACTCTCTGTTTTTCACATGTAAATCTATATTCCAGTAGTATAAATAGGGCTTGAGGACCCCGCGGAAAGCCAGTACACCACAGCGGACATTGTTGCGGTTGTTCTCAGGCCAACTCGCGGAGAGTAGTATCTACCTCTGTTTGTAGTGTGTCTATAGATCGAAGTTTGGTTGTTGGCTCTAGTTCAGTTCGAGTTAAGAAGTTAAGCTTCATGTTGTCGACCCCGCGGGCGGTCTTCACGTACAAAGGAGGGGTTTACCTACCTGAGTGGGCTTGTTGCTTCGCATCTGCTTCGCTAGTTGCATCCGCGGTTGAGATTGCCCTCAGTAACCAACAGGAAGATCAGTTTGGTCACCAGCAAGGTGCTTAAGCCTTGAAGTAGAGCTAAAGGTACCTGTGGCAGGTTAAGCCAAGGTCTACAACGAGGATTGCTTGTTGTGAGAGTGATTGGAAGCAGGATCTGTGACCTCAATTAGAGGATTCACTGTTGAAACCTTACAAACTCTGCCCTGACGGGGACAAAACTATCTATTAGTCTTCCTCTCGTCTTGTATCCACCCAAAACCACATATATTACTCGTTCATCGAGGCCGTGGGGCATTGTTCCGTACAAATCCTGCATAGTTGAAGTGCCGCGGGCATTGTTGTCAGTCAGATTAGTGAAGATTCGTTATCACATTGGGTTTCAAAACCAGTAGTCGCATACTACGACTTGGACCCGAACTCACCAAGGGAGTGCGCTTGTTCTTTGGGAGTGATAGTAGTTGGTTGTGTGGTTGTTAGTTGTGGTGTTTGTTAGCATCCAACAATAGTCGCATTTCTAGCTTATAGCTAAGCGCACCGTTTCAACGTCCTCGTCGACAAGTGCCTCAAGTGCATGGTCCTCAAGTTGAGATGTGAGCACGCACGCAGCTTCGATTTCACGGAAACCGGTACGTCCTTCTTCGTCCTGCATAGCTTTGACCTGAACCGCGCTCAGTAGACTGTGTCCTCCCCGAGCTCAATCTTCACTGGCTCAACGTGCTCATTCGCAAGATCATCGAGGTCTTCGAGCACCAGACACAGGCGGATGTGATGGAGCGCCTCCTGGCGCAGATAATCTTCGCACACCAGGACCACCTTGCCGGCAACGGGTACAAGTTGCGCCCCCAGGATGCCGTCGTAAAGAGTGCTGCGGACTCCATTGCCAAGGGGCTTTTCCCTCGTTCCCCCATCAACACCATTGAATCCGCCACCGCTGGCCCCTCACGCATGCCCTTCCGTGGTGTGCAATTCGGCGACACCAAGTACTGCGTTCTGCTCGCCACCAACCAGCACCCGGAAGACATTGTCACCCGCCTTGTTCATATTGTCGAGAACATCGTGTCAGAGGCATTCACGGGGTCGCGTGCGCTTAGTGGCAGGGTATTCCATCAGGTGTTGCAAGCAGCCGATCTTTCCCTGCGTGTAGATGGCGAATCCATTCCTCGCCACAAGCACGATGTAGAGGCGGAGTTCACGGGGTGTCCGCCACCGGGTTCAATTCGTACAGCGCGTCGAAGGGGTGCTGTCAAGGTTGATGCCAAGGGTCGGGAAGTCAGCGCGAGCGAGGAGAACGAGATGTTGGAGGGTACTTCCGCCCCTGGTGAGTTTTGCAGCCCCGTCCTCCATAGCTTTGCTATTAACCCGGTTGTCTCCACCCCGCGTTTCCGTAGAAAAACCCGTGACGAGGACCATCGCCGCCCTTCAAAATGAGTCGTCCATTGTCAAGGACGCGCGCACAGCGCCCCCGCATCCGATCCCGAACCCGGGAGGTGCTCGCCACGCCTCGTGCTGGACCCTCGCACATGTTCGAATATTTTGGAGGTCTTGGCCCTGGTCATCGGCCACCTGTTCCTGGTGCAGCCACCTGCTTCAGAGTTGCAGCGCCCTCCGTCTTCCGTGCTGATGCGACTTCGAAGTCGCCCGTTCCTTCACCTCGTCGTCGTACCGCGAGCTCACCATGCGGTCTGCCTTCGACTGTGATGACTATCAAGATGTCACACACGGAGTCAGTGGTGGCTTCGCAGACCACGGGCTTAATGATGAGCCCTACGATATCGAAGAATCCAGATTTCGGTGATGGGGCAGAGGACATTTCGATGGGCTTGGACGATAGGATCGGGGAGCCTGACGCAGACACCGGTGGAGAGCTGCTGAGCGTGTCGTTGGGTCTGGAGGAGGGAGAGGTGATGGATACTGCGCAAGTGTAGCGCGCACCCGCTGCATCTCCCTTTTCCCGCTCGTTCGCTTTGCCGTTGTTTTTCGTGCCGCAGGTCGTTTTCGCTGTCACCGTTGTCCCTCGAACTCCCCAGTAGCGGCTGGGTCTGAGCAGAGGTAACACAAATCTGCTCCGATTGTTTTCTTGAATGCTGTTGCCCCCTCCACGGGCCGTTATTTCTTTTTCCTTTTCTCTTACCTTACGCACTTGTAATTCCATCTTTTCCTATCCGTTGCTGCTGCTGTGTCCAGGCCCGCCGGCCCTTTGCTATTCTTGAATTTCGTGGTTTTCTTGGTTGCCGAAAAAATCATTTCGTATAACTTGTCGTCTCATAGTCGTCCCCCATGCTTAGGGGTGAAAAAATAAAAGCGTATTTTGCCGTTGTTGTTCCTGGTGAGGTCAAAGTTTTGAGTTGTAATGAGCAAAACTCGAGCTAAGTCGAATTCGGCGCCTGAATAAGTGCCAGTCCAGAAATCTCCTTTTCTGGATCCGAGGAGGTGGTGCCGGATTTGGAAGCGGAAATGATCGGCCATCAGAGGTTTCAGAATGTCCTCCAGTCGTGCTGTAAGCTCTCCTTTCCTTGAGCAACAGTTTTCATCTTGTTCCCAATGTCACAGATGCCCTTCGCTATCTTTGCAGCCCTTTTTCGGGAGCTCAAAGTCGTGGCGACGATAACCCTCGTCGGTTCCTCACGACATTTCTTCGAGTTCCTTCTGTGCGCCTGGTTCAAGAAGTTTTTGAAGTCTGAAGTGCAAGTGGTTTCCTCGTCACCGAGAAGTCATAGGGGGGGGGGACATCGAAGGCGGAAGTCATCGGACGCATCGGATCGGAATAAATAGGTGTATTTGGACTTTTCGAAAGGATGGGAACATGGGTCACATAATTGTTGGAAGTCCGTTTCTTCTTTTTAAACACCTCCCCTTCTTTGGCTAAGATAGAGGTTCCGCTGATTGTCCTTCGAAGTTCCGTCTCCCGGTGTCGCCCCATCGTGGTTCCGGTTCCTTTCTTCGTCGCTTCAGTTTGGGTTCCACAAATCTTGTGACAGGTACTCGGATTTTGGAGCATGCATGGTAAGGGATGAGACGAAAGGCGGCGATGGGCATCTTTGATAGTGCACTGTCTAACTCAGCAATGATGTAGGAGCTGTCCGATTTCCGCTTGATGACCACCATCGGACCGGAGTACCTGGGTTTCGCCTTCCTTGACCATTCATTCTCAATGGCCGAATTTCGAAGGAGGACCAGCGAGCCGGGCTGAAAGTCGAAGTCCTTGATCTTCTTCCGGTTATCCTTTTCCCACTGCTTGATGCCTTTAACCCGGGCCTCATAGAGCTTTCCTTTTAGCTCTGCCAATTCCTCCGGTCGTTTCATCAACTGTTTTGCCCGCATTGCGATGAGTTCCTCCGTTGTGAGCTGTTCTCCAGCGATTTTCATCATGTAGGTTGCCTCGATTATGTCGAATGGGAAAAGCGGCTTGACTCCGTGGGTGAGGTAATAGGGAGAGTATCCCGTGGACTTCTGGATCGAGACGCGCTCCGCCCAGAACACGTAGAAGATACACTCCATCCACAGTTCCAGGTCCCCTTCGCACGCCTTCGATATGGCCTCGCAGACGTCATAATGGCGTCTCTCGACCACGTCGTTTGCTCGGGAATTATAGCCAGAAATCTTGATATGGTTTATCCCGTATCATTTTGCAAGCCAATCAACGGCTTTAACCCAGGCAGATCCGTTGTCAGTGACAATCTCCGCCACTGTGCCCCATCAACATAGGACTTCTTTGAATATGAAGCACCCAATGGCCGCAGCAGATTCGTGTTCCAGCATGCGCCATTCTGGCCAGGAACTCAGGGAACATCGCCCTTGAACCACATATCAGTAGCCATTGGACAGGGGAAGTAGCATGGTATCGCCGTGGAATTTGTGAAGAGCGGAAGGGGCATCGCTACCGTGGGGGGTATGTTGAATTTGTGCAACAGGCGAAGCTGACATTCGTGGCAGGTTTCAAGGTACCATTTAAGGTCTCGGTCCATCAATGGCCACCAGAAATGGTCCTGGAGCCTCTTCCAACAAATATAGAATCCACAGTGGCCAAGTTCATCGTGAACTTGTTTGAGGATGGTGGCGCGCTTCTCCCTCGGAAGCACCAGCTGGTGCTCATTGTGAGCGTCCCGTTTCCAAAGTGACTTGTCCATGAGGAAGCATTGGCTGGCCTTCCGCACAAACTGCTCGAATTCCGGCTGCTTCATATCTGTCGGCCTTTCCCGTTTCGCGAGAAACGCTCGGATCCGTTCTAGTTCTTGATCCTGGGCATCCTGTTTCTCGTGCCTTGGGATCTCGTATATCTGATCGTCGATCATTTTTACGAGAACGTGCACGGGCGGCTGGGTTTTGGGCAATTCAACTGGTCGAAGGAAATGTTCGCTGTTCACGTGACCGAGTTCGACCCCTCCGATCGTCAACTTCGATGCTGGTATGGTTTCCAACAAGGATGCCCGTCTGGTCCTCTGCCAATTCAACACATGAATGGCGAAGCTGCAGGCCCTGTCGATCCATTCCTCGACATCATCCTCTTCCTCGGGATCCTCCAGTGCCGGTTTTTGTTGTGACAGCCCGTCCAGGACTGCATGGCATTTTCCTGGGGTATGTTCCAACTCGAAGTTGAAAAGCAAGATTGCCGTGATCCACCGATTTATCGTAGCATTCGGTTGAATATCAGGGTTGTTGAGCATCCCCTTGATATGTTTGGCGTCGACCCGGACAAGTAAGTTCTTCATGCCGACCAGATACATCCGGTATGACTTCAGCGCCCAGAACAACCCGTATAACTCGAGCTTTGCCTGGGAATAGCGGGATTCTCGCTCGTTCCAGGTAATCGATCCGAAGCGGGAGGGATACTCGACACCGTCCTCTCCTAGCTGGAGAAGGACGTATCCCGTTCCTCAAAAGGAAGAGTCTACATCCAAGATACACTGTCGTCTGGATGCATAGTCGAGCTGTCTGAGCGCCAGGGAATTCATGAGGAGCTTCTTGAGTGCGTCTTGCGACACTAGCTCTTCATCGCCAAATTGGAAGGGTACGTCTTTCTGTGTCAGCTTGACCAATGGAGCTGTGACATCTGCAAAGTTCATGAAGATCCTCATCAGTCCCAGCGTACCCAGGAAAGCCCTGATGTCGGTCAGATCTTCACAAGGGGGCCAGTCCCAAATCTTCTGGACCTTCAACTTGTCCGGGGTGCGTCCCGCGTAGCTGCAAATATGGCCAACAACTTTTATCTTCGGCACCACAAAGAATGACTTTTTGGCGTTAAACGTTCCTCTGGCGTGCCTAATCCATCGAAGGATTTGGTTGATCGTCTGCATGTGCTCCTATACAAAGCGACGAATTCCGTCGTTCTCGGGTATCGTCTCGTACGAGCCATCTTCAAGGCGATAATAGGTGCTAGGTCCTTTCACCAGCGTGTCGTCCACGAAAGGCTGGGCGTACTTCGAGATTTTGTCCTGGAGTATGAAATTGATGTTGCCCTGCTGGATTTGAACCAAGTTCATGTAACCCTGTGGCAACTGGGTCAAGCGAAGTGTTCCAAATGGTCCTTGGAAGGTGGTATAGTCACGGGAGGAGATGTCGAGGAGTCGGTGATCAAAACCGACGAACAGATCGAACATCCTGTAAATCGCGCAACTGCCAAATGATTCGGCATATACTTCAACGATCAGAGGGCAACCCGCATCCTTTATCACCACTGCATTCAAGGGTTGGAGATTGTGGACTAGACACAGGGATCCGTTGGATTTTGGAATGACGAACCAATTCGTCCGATAGGACGAACTCGACAGCTTGTACACCCCCGTCCTGATTTTTCCTCAGATGATTTCTACCACCTCGTTCCGGATTCCTGGAGGTATGGGTATGTTCCGTTCTTGCCAAGGCATGTGCTCCAGTACTGGAATCTTGACCGGTTCGAAGTAATCTTCGCGGAAATGCCCTCGTTCGGACTCGTCCCAGGTGAAGGCCATCTCTTGATTCCATATAACCTCATGGATGAGTTTTTCCTCCTCTGGCCACAGAAAGCCGTCTTTATTGACTTCCATCTCATCTGCCCTTTGCTTCGTGTAGTGCTCTCCCTCCCTGAACTCGCCCGGTTTCAAGTTTAATGGTGGCATTCCCTCCAGCAGGTCCGAAGGAAAATGTCAGATGATCCGAAACTCCTCCGGTAGGGTCGCAGGGACGGAATGGACTCGTTTCGCCACGGGCTTATACTTCTTCTTCGGCAGCTTTTTCTTCTTCTTTTCTTCCGTAGTCGTGTTGACCCAAACATGGATCGTTTCATCATATTCGTACATCTGGGAGAGGCAGTACTCCAGGTACCGCAGCAATATCTCCCATTGGATGGTCTGGTCGTGAATAAAGAGGGGTCGACAGTCGATCGCGTTCGTTCCTTCAGGGGCATATAGCACCATTGGCGAGGTAAGCCGATGAAACGAAAACCCAGGAATTCCGTCGTTCTTTGCTGTTCCTTTTGGTATCTCTTCGTGTCCTGAGTCCTGTTCTGCGATTCGCCAGTAATTCATTGACACCGTTTGGTTTGCTGGAGGGTGCAGCAAGGTTTCGCCCTCCCCCTAGGCAAAACCCACCTCGGCGACGTCCATTGTCATGAAAGGATTCATCTTGACAAACGCAGCCGGGGCTCACAGCGGCTTTACCCGTGTGGCCACAGAGAGTACTTTCCCGGTATTTGGGCAGGTGAGTGTCAGCTCCTGTGTCCCATCTGATCAATCCTTCGTATGGCACTCAGTGAAGCAGAAGAATGGTCGCCCCATCAGGATATCGAAGGGAGCTCCGTCGACCACGTGCACTTGGAGGAGGAGGTTGATGTCACCTACGGTGAACTTTAGGTTCTCCACGACACCCACCATCGTCAACTGGTTCGAATCCGCAGATTCCATTAGGAGGGTCTTCTCTGGCGAGAGTGCGACCCCGAGCTGCTGCCATATGTTGCGATTCATGGTGACTATCTCCGAGCCTTGGTCCAGGGTGCATGGAACAGAAAGCATGTCGTTAACGAGGACGTCCAGGACCCTCAATGAGTTGATTGGGGACGCAGTAAGGAGAGTACTCCTGGCCTCGCCAATGCCGTTGTAGATCATCACGAGGGCCTCCTGCTCAGCGTAAACTCCGGTTTCAACCGTGGGAATCCATTTGGTCACAGTGTTCTCTCTGTACCATTTCCGGAAGTCCGGGGTGAGTGCGCACAACTCTTCGTTTGTAACGGTGATTTCCGCCGCAAGTGCCCTGTCGATGACCCTTTTTATTATGGCAGGGTTTTCCACGGGCACTTGATACTTGAATGCAGGTTGGGGGGTGTTGCCCTTCGGGTCAGCAGGCTGCGTGGTTGACAGTTTCCTTGGGTCGACGTTCTGGTCCGCCGATATTTTCGGGGCCCCCTTCAGCGGTCCTTTCTTCTGGATGACCACCTCCAGCTTCCCAACCTTCCTTGGCTGCTTCTCCTGTACCCAGACCCTCCTGGTTTCGTCCTCGTAGGTCTTGATGTTTGGGTTCGGCATTTGGCCAAAGCCCATCGTCTGCACCGGCTTGCAAGTGGTGAACGACATGGCTGATACAGAGTGGGGAGGTTGGTCTCATTTGAAGATTTGAGCCTGTGCAGGCCTTTGTTGAGCTGTGGGAGCTCTGGCGAGTGGGTTCTGGCGAGCCCATTCTTTGAATTTCTCCATGAGGTTTTGCCCCGGCATTCCCCTGGGAAGGTGTCGACTGTCTGGGCACACGAGCCTGTTGTCCGCATTGCGCATGCACTTCCTGAGTCACATGAATTCCATCACCGTTTGACACTCGCGGAGGAAATGACCAGTCTGGGAGCAGAATCCGCACTCGCCAGGGCGAAAGAGAGCATCACACGGAGGAGGTCAGTTGTTTCAGACCTGCCAGTTCTGGCGCAGAGGATATCCGTCGTTCCCACGATTACAAGGTGGATAACCGTTATCTCGTTGACCATATGGCCCCTGGTAGTGGTCGACGCCTCTCTCTGCCGGCTGGTATACGGGCTGAGCTGGAACCGTTTCCAAGGCAGTGGCCTGGTACATTGGGTAGGTTTGTCGTGCAGGAACCAACTGCATGTTCCAATTCAGGGCGTGGGTGAGGGATTGCATGTCGACATGGTAACGCTAGTTCATCTTGGTTATGGTGTCACTGAGTTCCACCATTTCCTTTTTTATGAACGAGGTATCCACCCCATCGCTTGATTCCTTTGGTGCGTCCAGGATATATCGTCCCACTTCCACCATATCGTCCACGTCGTACGGTACTCCACTTGGGTGGTTGGGTTTCAGGATCTGGAGGCGACGGTAGACTCTCCCTCAGAACTCCTCATGGAGCCCCTTGGGGAACTCCTTTTTCCCTTCCATTTCCGACATCTTCCCTTCCTTCACCAGGTGGTTCACCATTGTGCGGAATTTCCGGTGGTACTCGGCAAAGTTGTCCTTCGTGGCGATTCTTTTCGTCGTGTTCAAGGTGATGAATGTGTCCAGGTCGTGGATGGAGAAGATCTGCTTCCCGTCCAACCCAGGGTACAATTCTTCGACCTTCCTTTTGAACTCGTCCCACGCGATCGCAGCCCCGTTCGTTGGCATAATGCCTCTCCAAAGGAGTTCCTCGTCTTGGTCGATGTATCAGAAGGAGATTTTTATCTGATCTGTGTCCATGGTTTGGTCGTGGGTATCAGAGACTTCTTCGATGTCCTCCCAGTATCATTTCAGTCCCAGTGCTTTCCCGTCGAACTCAGGTGCCCTGCAGGCTGTGCGGCCAGGTAGCATTTTCGACATCTTCCTTCAGGTAGGGGTCTGTGATTCGAACGCTGGTTCTTCAGGCTGGGTGCCTGACAACGATGACTCGGTAGTGAGGGTGTTCGACTGGTCTGTCAAGGAGGGGATGGATCCTAGCAAGGATTCCGGTGTTAACATAACGGGTGGCGTTTCTGGTGATGATTCGAGGGACGTGAGTGGAGATTCCTGTACTGGCGGCGGTTGAACAAAAGGTGATCGTGCACGCACTGCGGTAGAGGCTGAAGCGACTGGGTTTCCTTCGACGAGCTCTACTTTGTGTAGAAGGGTCCTTCGTGCAACGGTGGAGGCTCGTGTAGTCCTTGGGGACACCGCTCTTTCTGGCAGTATCTAATACCTGTTTCCTTTTAAAATCCACAATAAAACCCCCTCGCGGTGGGCTCCAGTTGTGATGATGACCGCGGTGTCGCTATTGGAGGATATGTGGTCCGAAGAGCAACAACGTTCTGCCTCTAGGGGGTAATAGAGCTGGAAGGTAACGAGGATATGCAGGGGATAGATGTGTGCCGTAGACTGCAATGTGGAGAGCAGGTAGAGTGAGGCGACGATGATCTCCGCCCAGTGGGTGTACCTGTCGTGAGCCGAGAGACGGACAGAGGAGAAATACCTTGTGGATGCCTTGCTCTATTCGCGAGGATGCTTCTTCAGACATTGTTCACGATAGGTGGTGCACGGCAAAGGGAATCCTCAACACTCCTGAGAGCACGATAAAGATGGTTTAGACTGTGCCTGCCCGACCCTTGGCGAGAGCGAGAGAGGAAGAGAGAATGAGAGAGAGAGAGTGTGTGTGTCTCGAGTTTATACAAGTAAAGCAACAACAGAGGTGGTAAGGCCGCAAGAACCGCTCTTTTTGAGAGCTGAACCCCGAGAGATGTCTGTCCGAGAGACTGACTGATGAGAGATCGATTTCTCCCCTACTTCCTACAAATCCTTCTCCCTTTTATACCCTTTCCAGACCCGTCACAAGTCGTTTCCCTTCTCCTTGAAACCGCCAACCATCGTGGGTGTTGTTTCGAGGGAGCCACGCGGTGCGAAACCTGGGAAGCCATTTCGGGATGGCAAAGTTGTTCTTCGTTCGCAGGAGAATGCGTTGAAGAGATGCAGAACGGACCCTGCGAGTGGAAGAGGGGGTCCAGGAAGCATTTCGAGGTGCGTCAAGGGGCCACCGGTTCACCAGAAGTCGCTCCTTCATCGCAAGCGTCGACTTGGCGGTTCTCTTCATCGCGTACGTGGTGACCAACTCAGGGTGCACCCAGAGTCCTGTCCACGATACCATTCCTGTGGTCCTAGGAATCGGTCCTCATAGGCTGCTAGGTGTCCGAGGGTCATCACTACATGTGCAGGAAACGCCCAAAATGTCCACAATGACTGCGACTGAGCGGATTCTGGATTCGGTAAGGTTGTTTCCTAATTGGGAAGATGTCGATGAGGATTGTCGAGAGCCCTCTTGGAAATGTTCTAGGGCATAGGGAGGCTTGGAGACAGCGTTGAGAAGATCATACAGGGCCGCAGCAGCAGTGGAAATCATTTGTGCAATACTGGTCGAAGGGGCGATACGGGCGAAGAAGGTCGTCGTCTGTGATCAGGCGATGGGAAGCGCATTGTCAGTGGTTGTCCTTGGGCGAAGATGAGCATCGTTGATTCCTGGCCTTCGTTTGGAGGGGCCATGTGGCGGTGTGGAGTGCATAGCATGAACACCAGCCTCACAGCATATCTGCCGTCAAAGGCGAAGTTGACTGAGTCTTCGTAGACACAGTAGGTGTTGATCCACTGCCCATGAGTGGAGATTTTCGACACCACTTTAGGTTTCTTGACTTCCAGGTGGGTGTCACCGAGGAGAAGCTGCTGCGGTTCTTCCGGTTCAACTGCGTAGGCACTGGTGAGGATGGAGTCGAAGTCGACATAACGATCGAGGAGGACATTCTTCCACTGGGATTCTGGGAGTGCAGGTGTGTTGAATGCATTGAGGAGGTTGCAGAGAACCTCCCTGGGGTCACTCGAGTAGATTTCGACCTGATGTTAGATTGCCAGGTGTTCGGGTGTGAGGACCATTGAGTCAAGGAACTCTCTGGCCCGCGAGTGCCAGGCAAAGCTGCTTGGATCAAGCCTGGCTTGCTTGGTGCGCGAGGGTTCCTCGTCATCGTTGTCTGGGTCAGATAGCCAATCATGGAGCGACTGTTTGCAGCGGCAGCCCTCACTGTCACTGCTGTTGTTGGCATCTCCGTCGTTTGAGCCTGCATCACCGTCATCTGAACCGTCTTGGCTACTGTCCCCAGAGCCGCCATCACCATCGCCTCCCTCTCACATAGGGTTCGGCACAGGTGGTACCGCGGGTGGATCAGCCTGGAACCGCACCCATGATCCGGGTTACCGTACCCGTGGCCAAACGGGTACGGTTTGACGGGTATACAACCGTGGTAGAAGCTTCACCACCGCGGTTGCCACTACCGTAGTATACCGTCAATTAACCGCAGTATAGACCGCGGGTTGTAACTCAGATTGGGGCCATGGTAGCATTATACCCAATTATTTAAATTTATTTTTGCCGAACACTACTCTCATGACTTGTCGTGTGTGTCGAGCTGCTCGAGGTAGGGAGTGATGTGTGAGGGGTCAGGCGTGATTTTCCGAGTGACACAAATCGCAGCAAGGCTGGTGGATAACGTGGCAACAGTTGTGTTACGGTCGCACTTCCCATCCGTGTACTGCTTGACGACTTCCATGAGGGCATTGACAACATCTGTCGAGAAAGCGGAAGGCAGTGGGAGACCATTGGTCATGTCGGACTGTATGAGATGTAGATGGAATAAGATTTATTCAGGTAGTCCAAAAAATACAGGTACTGGCGAGACAGAGTGATGGGGACACCAGCTCTGTCTCACCAGGCTAAATAGGGTGTCCGCAGGCGTGCTTGGGCCATAGTGCTTTGACCTTGCTTCTGGTCACTGGGGCGAAGGTCAAAGAGTGTCTAGGCAAGACAATAATGAAGCTGACTCACCCCGTGAGACAACATCACTTGCAACCCAAGGGGTAGATGTTGTCCTGCACTTCACTTGCGACCTACGAGGTGGAAGCATGGGGTAAGTGTCAGGTGCAGATGATGTGCACCGTAGAGACTCGCCTCTGAAATTAGACTTGTGTAAACAAATGTTTTAAACCTGATTAAAAACAGAACCTTTGTTATCCCTCACATGTTGATTGTCTACAACATTGTTCTCGCATCTGACATGTCAATTGCAGAGCAAGCCTCAGACAGCTGCTGGAGGCTTCTGGATGAAGAACAGACAGTTAAAGCTGCCAAATTTGAGCTTGATTATGATGACATAATCAATCACTTTGGGACGTTGACCTGGATCAAGGGTGCAAAAATTCCTCTCATACCAAACAAGATGAGGAAGCTTGTTGCTGAGGATGAAGATCTCTTTGTTGTTATGGCTTCATCCTGGGTTGATGATGTGTTGGGAAACAGGTCCAAGCAATATAACAAGCACATGAACATGTACACAGGAAATGGTTGCCTGCCAGGTTGCTTGCTTCAGCAAGAGTATCATGTCCATTATATTTTGACCTCACCTAATGCCTCCTCAGCTGAACAATTTTCTGCCTTCTGCAATCACATCAGGAGCATGGAAAAGGAGCCTGTTTTATAATGCTGTGACAAATTGAATGTGCTGATTCATCATTAGGATGCTGGGACTTCTAGCTGACAACCCTCAGCAATCAGAAGAAGCCTCCCATATGGGGGATAAAATCACCCAGTGCTGGATTGAGTTGCTGCTAGCCAAATTGAAAACAATGAAAACAGAAAATAGATGATGAATTGCTGAAGATATCTCTTCTGAGCTTCAAACATGGGTAGATGTTCAGCCTGGAAACAAGATGAACCCCCTCTTTGATATTTCAGGCCTGAATCCATCTCAGGACACCCCAGTGGAGCTTCTTCACACAGTTTTATTGGGTGTTATAAATAAAATACATCTGGTACCATATGAACATAATTCAATGGTCAGATGAAGATTGGCACTTACTCGCTATTCAACTGCAGTCCACTGACTTGACAGGACTTACAGTCCCTCCAGTGTGTGCACCTTCCCTTGAAGTTGACTGTATCATAACCCTTCCACAGGTGCATGCTGGGTACATGATTCAGTACAAAAACAATTTGATTGGCCAGCATTTCAAAACATTGATGCAAATACTTGCCTTTCACATTCATGGCATTTCAATGCCAGAGCAATTTTCCCTGATCAAGGCTGCAGACAAGCTCAGAGTCCATCTCTGGATACCTGAAATTGGCAATGTGATGGAGTACCTTGATAATCTCAAGATCACAATTGCGAACTTGCTTGACACATTCAACAAGGTCCATCCACTTTGGATTCTGGTTAAAATTAAGCTCCATCTCCTGGTGCATATACTAGATGACATACAATGCTTTGGACCATTAATCTGATGGGCTACAGAAAGATACAAGTCATTTAATGGGGTATTTCAACTTTACTCCAAGCAGAGATATAGCCTTGAAATTTGCTTTAATGGATTGGGTTAAACATGTCCTTGCAGGTGGCTAATGTTGGGATGCTGTTACAGGACGCTGGGCTCAAGCAGGTGGAGGCATACAGCAAATTTTGGCTGCCAATCCAATCTTCTAACACCACTTGGGCTGGACCAAAAATTGTCGCTGGATTTGTCAAGGTGATGCCAGTGAAGAAGTTGGCCCCCTGTGAAATGATGTCAGACAAAAGCATCAGCACATTGGACAACAAATACAGCACCTCAATCACCCAAGAGTCACTAGTGCATGAGCCATGCTGTTACTGCCCAGAGTGGGGACAAGGCCATCATTGGTTCTTGGATCTTTGGACAGGATTCCAAGGGTTCTACAGTGATTGGTCAGACCACAGAACTTTTAGTAGGTGAAAAGTCATTTGCAACACTTGAGCAATTCATTTGCACTGACAATCTTTGCCTGGAGTTTGGCTGGCCTGTTCTACAACATCTGAATGAGGCTGAAATTACTTGTGGTCAAGGGCAATCCCACCTCGTACTGGATATAGAGTCAATCCAGTTTGTCTGTTCAATGTAGTACAATTGCCAGATGGGCAACTACAAGCTGAGGATCAGCTGCAAGGAGTGCCAGGAGCATGAAGAAACTAACTATGAGACCATGCTAATGAAGCACGGTGACAATGATCAGTTTTGTCCTAAACATGGCAGCCTTACACAACTTCGTCAAGCTTTTCTGGTTACTTTCACAGTCATTGACACAGCTGATACCTCTGTATGAAGATTGTTTACAACTTCATAAGGAAATGACCGTCCTGGCCAGCAGCATCTAGACCAAAAAAAGAAAGAAGACCTTGGAAAAGGGATGGGAGACAGCAGCAGCAAAGAGGAAAGAGGTAGAACTGGCAGCAGCAGTAGCAGCTGAAGCAGAAGCAGCTCTGAGATGTGCAGAGGAAGGAGAGGAGGATGAGGAAAATGAAAGTAAGCCTGAGGAAAACCATGAAGAGCAGCAGGAAGCTCTGGATTATCACATTGAAGCTGAAGGTGATGTAGACAAGGAGGAAAGCACTGTGGGCTGGTCTTCAATGCAGAAACATGGGAGAAGACAGCATATAGAATCTTAAATAGCTGTATTGAAAGCATAAAGCTTGGGCAGAGAGATATTGTCAATAGCACATGAGGGTTACTGCACATTAATAGATCTCCACAGCAATGGGAGATGAATTGCAAGCATAACACAATCTGTAAGGCTGTGGAAGAGCAGCAAAGTGGTGGCTATGCAGACAGTGATGGGTGACTCAAGGGTGACTGGATGGAATTGAAGTCTTCAAAGTGAGGGAAGCTAAGTCTGCCAATCCTCTTGATAAGCTGAGTGTATTTCAATTCAGGCAATTCACTTGCACCATTTTTCCAGTTATTTTACAAAACCCTTCTGACCTGTGTGGCATTAGGACTGACCACCTAGACATGGCGATTTGATCCAAAAATGGCAAGCCTGAAGTAGCATGTGATTTCAGGCATGGCAATACAGTCTGATGTGCAACAGAACAGCAGTCGGGCATCAGGGAAAGACTTTGAAACAAGACTAGGAAGTACTTAAAAAATATATCTCTGAGATGTTGCTTAGATATCAGGCAAGACTTATCTGACCAACTAACATTTTTATATCATTGTGAAGTATCTAGAACAGATCAGACTGATCTCAAGTCCACACATCAGACTGATTTCACCCTGATGTAGTGATGTAGAGCCTTCCATGTGCCTTGATGGCATTGTGTCATTGTGGGTGACATCACTAACAGCTGTTCCATGACTTTGGCAGAAACCACACTTCATGTGAGTATCAACATAGTATGGCAGGTTCCACTTACCAAGAGGGTATCACAAATGCTTTTCAAGAATTCCCCACTTCCCCAAGGTAAAAGAGCTGAGACTGACTTGATGAGCCTGGAAACATGGGCAACTGATTTTTTCAGGATCCCCTCCTCTTGGCTTGCTAAACATTTGATCCCTTTCTCCACATCTGAGGCCTAGTCATTAAGATTTTTTTCATTGAGCATGCCTGGAATATCCTCAAGGTTCACTTCTCTGATCACTTTCCTCCTCTGCATCCCTGTTTGATGGTGTGGACTGTGATTTTTTCATTGTCTGGCCAAAATCAGGTTTCAAGAAGTGGATCCATTTATTGCCCACATACCAGAGATCATTGCAGCTTCCATTAATGCAAAGAGTTCACATATTCTCTAATCAACATGCTTATCTACTTTTTGTTGAAAAATACAATGTATTTCTGTCTATCTCAGGCAATTAGTATTTACTTTTGATGACAATGAGTACATTGTTTTCACAATGTTATGACTTCAACTGGGGGTGGGAAAGGCTTCAGAGTCTGTTGGTAGGCCTGGATCAGCTGCTGTAAAGGACATAATAATGTTGCTAGACAGTTTCAGCAGCCTTTTAAAGGCTGGATCAGGCTACAACCTTTTAAGGCTAATTTGCTTTTTCTGACATAATATCTCTCCTCCTCTATTATCTTACCTGCAATTTTCACAATTACAATTCTCTGTCCTGGCATTGCTGCTTTTGACACACTTAGGTTTGCTTTGTACTTGTTATGGCACAAAGTGATGGATGGTCACATATGACCAAACCAACCTTGCACGTGTCATAGCTCAATTACACCCAACCACCACACCATTTCTGCTTGTTTTCTCATGCCACCTGATCGAGAATATCACTATCATGATTCAATGACAAAAAACTGATTTATTGGGGTGATGATTGTAGAAGAAAACATCAAAAAACACATGGCCACCTTTGGCAGACCATACGAGACAGCACAAAAAATATGGAAAAAATATCGAGACACAGGGTCAGTTGAAAATCAACCTCATAGTGGCAGACCCAAGACTATCACCCCCTGGATGGAGCATGTGGTCCATAGAAAGGTGTTGGCAGACTGGTGGAAGCTGCTTGCCGACATTGGTAATGACATCGAGCTGCCAATCAGCAGGAAGTCAGTCGCAAAGGTGCTAGTTGGGTACAGGTACCACAGGCGGGTTGCAAGGAAGGTCCCCTTCCTCAAGAAAGCCCAAAAGAGAGCAAGGCTTGCATGGGCACGCGAAATGAAGAACATGGATGGGGAGGGTTGGATGGGTGTGATCTGGTCTGATGCGTCCTACGTGCATTTGGACAACAAAACCGGCCAGATTTACATGACATGCACCACTGTGATAAGGACCACGGTGTTGCTATCGAAAGGTAATGTGTTTCGAAGGCAACTACATTCGTCCTCTAGGGGGAAATAGAGTTGAATGATAGAGAGGAAGGTTGGTGCTTGGATCTGCTTTGGAATAAGTGGGGAAAAGTGAAGGATAAATTAGGGAGATGAATCGTCTCCTTGGTGGTTTGTGTGTGTGGCAGCCTATTATCAGTCAAAGGGGGATAGAGAATGAAAGAATACTTGTTCAGGCTCCCTTTACTGTGTACAGGAACCTCCTATAATGATGCCGTGTCTGCTTTCCTTGGTGTGCTCTTCCCCTTAGAACCAGCACAGGACATGCAATGTGTGTCGTGCCTACAAGGACACCAACATTGTTCAAACAAGGAGCAATACGATCTGTCTCCTTGACTACAAATCAGTGGTTTGGAACTGGTGGCTTCTCCCTGGGCCTGTCTTCAACAGAGCTGAGCTCACAAAAATGGTGATCCTAATCAAGGAAGCCTGGAATGGTGACACCGGGTCTGGTGTGGAAGGACCCTGTAAAGGAGGTGTGGGAAGTAAGATGCCTAAGGTGCTGATGAATATGGGAGAGGTGGCCTGTCTCTGGCTTTGAGAGCTAGGGAGAAGGGTACACGAGACAAGGTATGAGTTCGGGGGGGAAGAACGGGGAGTACCCCTTGGATTAAGTGAGACTTGGTACAGTGAGTGGGGAAAACATCCTGAAAGCTACTGGCTATTCTACCTAAGTGCGCTCCCTTTTATACTCTTTCAACAACTTCACATGTTTCCAGGTGCACCATGTGGCTGCAAAGCATTTCCAGGGTGCAGAAGTCGTCACAGCAAGTTCTGGGGTGCATACTTGGCAGGAGACGAGACGTCTCCAATGGGAGACTGATTGTCTCTAGTGAAATGTGACGTGTGGCAAGGCCAAATGACCTCGGAACTGGTTCGGGGCTTCAGGCACAGCCATTTGGTCGTATTCTGGAGCATCCAGTAGGTGCTGGTTCAGCAGAGACCAGTGGTCTCCCTCGGTTAGCAGGCCTGCCATGTGAAGTGCAAGCAGGGTCATGGCTAGGATAGCCCACCTCCTGTCTGTCTGCTCAGCCTCGTGTGCACGGGTAGCGTCTGGGGGCTAGAGGACTTGTCTTCTCATTGTGTGGAGGGGGAGCAGAAGGCACGGGGCTAGAGGGCAAGGAGATCCCAGAGCAAGATGAGAGATATCCATGTGTGTGCATCATCTTGGTGCAAGACAGCTAGGGACAAATTGTCTGGTGCTGCTGAGGAAGGTGTAGGAGGTCCATTCAGTGGGGAGACCATTGTTCTCGTCGTGAGACTAGTTCTGGTAACGTGGTTTCCTGATTTGGAAGGTGCTCGTCTCGGACTCCGGTCGTGATTGCCATATTTGAGAGCCGCTTGGAGGGGCTATGAGACAATGAGCAGTGCGTAGCATGCTCAGAGACCTCACACCGCAGATGAGGAATACAACGATGACTGTGTCATTCTGACATTTAAACAATCCAATGTCCAGGTCATGGTGTGGGGATGTATTGCCCATGGGTGGAAGGGGCCATTTGTGATTTTGGAGTACCCTGGCAGCAAGGGAGGTGGAATGATGGCAGAACAGTACAGGGAGCAGGTCCTTGAAGGGGTGCTGGAGGACGCTATATGTGATTTTTGGGTGAAATGACTGGAATTTGCTTTCAGCAAGATGGTGCATCATGTCATAAGGCCAAGAGCATGCACCAATGGTTTTCCACCTGGAAAATTCCCCTATTCCCTCATCCAGCCAGCTCCCCTGATCTCAGTCCAATAGTGCCTGTCTGGCATGAGCTCAAGAAGCACATCCACGGGCACTGGCCTATCCCAACGACATTAGAGCTTCAAGAAGGTGGTGATGGAGGAATGGGAGAAGCTTGACATTGCTGATATAAACAAGCACATCAAAGATGGCCAAGTGGGTGGAGGCAGTACAGAAGGCAAGGGTGACCACACAAATTTTTGAGGGGAGTCATGCAGTAGTTACCGAGATATCATTGAAGAAAGAAGAGAATCACTTAGTTGTCACATGTGACTGTGCATCACTTTGTGCCATAATGAGTAGTGTCCTTCCTGTTTAAATCACACAGCTTCTCACAAGAGCCTTAACTTTGAATGCAAACAAGTGTTCAGACTGTAGTTCTGTACTTGTTAAGAGACTAAGGTCACAGTCTCATCTTGATGGCCTGGCAGCTGGGACACCAGATGTGCATTAGTTTTTGCTAGCACTGTGCTCAATAATTAGCCATTGGGAGACACAGCAGCATCCAGCCATCTTAGGCAACTTGATTGACAGAGCTATTGTGCTCAATGAGCAGCCACGCTAAGTTGAGGTGACCTTCAATGCAAGATGCAGTGCAGTCTTACCAGTTTCAGTGGCTTGGTTGACAGATGTGTTGTGCTCAATAAGCAGCCAGGCAATGGCAAGGTTGCCTTAATGTTGCAAAGCTGCTCAATAAGCATGGTGCATCTGTTGACTAGACTCATCACTAGTCTGCCTGCAAATGGCAAAAAAATGTGGTGAGCACTTTGCTGCAGGTAGACTGGTACTTCTTGGGCTAAGCAAATGGCCTGAGCAGAGTTTGAAAAAATTCCTTTTCCTTTGTTCAGGGCTCAATTCAAGTCAATTATAGAAATTCCAAAGAGAATATCCAATCTAATTTGACTCATCTCAAAATCTGTCTCTTCAAAATTCTACTAAGTGTGTTACAGGTGCATACTAGAGGGTCAAATTTGAGTGAAGATTGATGGCATAGCATAGCCACCTGATGCCAGCAATTGATGCCTGCCAAAATTTTAAACTCTGTACTCAAGCCATTCACTTAGCCTGAGAAGTACTAGTCTGCCTGTGGCAAAGTGCTCACCATATTTTTTGCCATTCACAGGCAGACTGGTGATCAGTCTAGTCAGCAGATGTGCCATGCCCAATGAGCAGCTTTGTAACATTGAGATGTGTTGTGAGATGGAGTGCAGTATTGTTGAATTTGGTGGCTAGGTCAATAGATGCATTATGCTCAATGAGCAGCTTTGCAACATCAAGGTGACCATTCTGCAATGCAAGATGGAGTGCAGTCTCACTGTCTTTGGTGGCTAGGTCAATAGATGCACCATGCTCAATGAGTAGCTTTGCAACATTGAGGTGACCTTTCTGTGATGTGAGATGGAGTGCAGTCTCACTGAAACTGGTGGCTAGATCAATAGATGCACCATGGTTAATGAGCAGCTTTGCAACATCAAGGTGACCTTTCTGTGATGCAAGATGGAGGGCAGTCTCACTGAATTTGTTGGCTGGGTCAACAGATGTGCCATGCTCAATGAGCAGCTTTGTAACATCAAGGTGACCTTTTTGTGATGCAAGATGGAGTGCAGTCTCACTGAAATTGGTAGCCAGGTCAACAGATGCACCATGCTCAATGAGCAGCTTTGCAACACTGAGGTGACCATTCTGGGATGCAAGATGGAGCGCAGTCCAACCATATTTGGTGGCTAGGTCCACAGATGTGCCATGCTCAATGAGCAGCTTTACAACATCAAGGTGACCATTCTGTGATGTGAGATGGAGTGCAGTCTCACTGTCTTTGGTGGCTAGGTCAATAGATGCACCATGCTCAATGAGCAGCTTTGCAACATTGAAATGACCTTTCTGTGATGCAAGATGGAGGGCAGTCCAACCATATCTGGTGGCTAGATCAACAGATGCACCATGCTCAATAAGCAACTTTGCAACATCAAGGTGACCTTTCTGCAATGTAAGATGGAGTGCAGTCCAACAATATTTGGTGGCTAGGTCAACAGATGCACCATGCTTAATGAGCAGCTTTGCAACATCAAGGTGACCATTCTGCAATGCAAGATGGAGTGCAGTCTCACTGTCTTTGGTGGCTAGGTCAACAGATGCACCATGCTCAATAAGCAGCTTTGCAACATCGAGGTGACCATTCTGCAATGCAAGATGGAGTGCAGTCTCACTGTCTTTGGTGGCTAGGTCAACAGATGCACCATGCTCAATAAGCAGCTTTGCAACATCAAGGTGACCATTCTGCAATGCAAGATGGAGTGCAGTCTCACTGTCTTTGGTGGCTAGATCAACAGATGCACCATGCTCAATAAGCAGCTTTGCAACATCAAGCTGACTGTTCTGTGATGTGAGATGGAGTGCAGTCTCGCTGTCTTTGGTAGCTAGGTCAATAGATGCACCATTCTCAATGAGCAGCTTTGCAACATCAAGGTGACCATTCTGCAATGCAAGATAGAGTGCAGTCACACCATCTTCAGTGGCTAGGTCAACAGATGCGCCATGCTCAATGAGCAGCTTTGCAACATTGAAATGACCTTTCTGTGATGCAAGATAGAGGGCAGTCCAACCATATCTGGTGGCTAGGTCAACAGATGCACCATGCTCAATGAGTAGCTTTGCAACATCAAGGTGACCATTCTGCAATGCAAGATGGAGTGCAGTCTCACTGTCTTCAGTGGCTAGGTCAACAGATGCACCATGCTCAATGAGCAGCTTTGCAACACTGAGATGATCATTCCAGGATGCGAGATGGAGTGCAGTCACACCATCTTCAGTGGCTAGGTCAATAGATGCACCATGCTCAATAAGCAGCTTTGCAAAATCAAGCTGACTGTTCTGTGATGCAAGATGGAGTGCAGTCTTACTGTCTTTGGTAGCTAGGTCAATAAATGCACCATGCTCAATGAGCAGCTTTGCAACATCAAGGTGACCTTTTTGTAATGCAAGATGGAGTGCAGTCTTACTGAAATTGGTGGCTATATCAACAGATGCACCATGCTCAATGAGCAGCTTTGCAACACTGAGATGACCATTCCAGGATGTGAGATGGAGTGCAGTCGCACCATCTTCAGTGGCTAGGTCAATAGATGCACCATGCTCAATAAGCAGCTTTGCAACATCAAGCTGACTGTTCTGTGATGCAAGATGGAGTGCAGTCTCACTGTCTTTGGTAGCTAGGTCAATAGATGCACCATGCTCAATGAGCAGCTTTGCAACATCAAGGTGACCTTTTTGTAATGCAAGATGGAGTGCAGTCTTACTGAAATTGGTGACTATATCAACAGATGCACCATGCTCAATGAGCAGCTTTGCAACACTGAGGTGACCATTCCAGGATGTGAGATGGAGTGCAGTCCAACCATATTTGGTGGCTAGGTCCACAGATGTGCCATGCTCAATGAGCAGCTTTGCAACATTGAAATGACCTTCCTGTGATGCAAGATGGAGGGCAGTCCAACCATATCTGGTGGCTAGGTCAACAGATGCACCATGCTCAATGAGTAGCTTTGCAACATCAAGGTGACCATTCTGCAATGCAAGATGGAGTGCAGTCTCACTGTCTTCAGTGGCTAGGTCAACAGATGCACCATGCTCAATGAGCAGCTTTGCAACATCAAGGTGACCATTCTGCAATGCAAGATGGAGCGCAATCTCACTATCTTCAGTGGCTAGGTCCACAGATGCACCATGCTCAATGAGCAGCCTTGCAACATCAATATGACCTTTCTGCAATGCAAGATGAAGCTCAGTCCAGCCATATCTAGTAGTTAGGTCAACAGATACACCATGCTCAGTGAGCAGCTTTGCAATATCAAGGTGACCATTCTGCAATGCAAGATAGAGTGCAGTCGCACCATCTTCAGTGGCTAGGTCAACAGATGCACCATGCTCAATGAGCAGCTTTGCAACACTGAGGTGACCTTTCTTTGATGCAAAATGGAGGGCAGTCCAACCATATATGGTGGCTAGATCAACAGATGCACCATGCTCAATGAGCAGCTTTGCAACACTGAGATGACCATTCCAGGATGTGAGATGGAGTGCAGTCGCACCATCTTCAGTGGCTAGGTCAATAGATGCACCATGCTCAATAAGCAGCTTTGCAACATCAAGCTGACTGTTCTGTGATGCAAGATGGAGTGCAGTCTCACTGTCTTTGGTAGCTAGGTCAATAGATGCACCATGCTCAATGAGCAGCTTTGCAACATCAAGGTGACCTTTTTGTAATGCAAGATGGAGTGCAGTCTTACTGTCTTTGGTAGCTATATCAACAGATGCACCATGCTCAATGAGCAGCTTTGCAACATCAAGGTGACCTTTTTGTAATGCAAGATGGAGTGCAGTCTTACTGAAATTGGTGGCTATATCAACAGATGCACCATGCTCAATGAGCAGCTTTGCAACACTGAGGTGACCATTCCAGGATGTGAGATGGAGTACAGTCCAACCATATTTGGTGGCTAGATCAACAGATGCACCATGCTCAATGAGCAGCTTTGCAACATCAAGGTGACCATTCTGTGATGCAAGATGGAGTGCAGTCTCGCTGTCTTTGGTGGCTAGGTCAATAGATGCACCATGCTCAATGAGCAGCTTTGCAACATCAAGGTGACCTTTTTGTAATGCAAGATGGAGTGCAGTCTTACTGAAATTGGTGACTATATCAACAGATGCACCATGCTCAATGAGCAGCTTTGCAACACTGAGGTGACCATTCCAGGATGTGAGATGGAGTGCAGTCCAACCATATTTGGTGGCTAGGTCCACAGATGTGCCATGCTCAATGAGCAGCTTTACAACATCAAGGTGACTATTCTGTGATGTGAGATGGAGTGCAGTCTCACTGTCTTTGGTGGCTAGATCAACAGATGCACCATGCTCAATGAGCAGCTTTGCAACATCAAGGTGACCATTCTGTGATGCAAGATGGAGTGCAGTCTCACTGTCTTTGGTGGCTAGGTCAACAGATGCACCATGCTCAATGAGCAGCTTTGCAACATCAAGGTGACCATTCTGTGATGCAAGATGGAGTGCAGTCTCACTGTCTTTGGTGGCTAGGTCAATAGATGTACCATGCTCAATGAGCAGCTTTGCAACATCAAGGTGACTATTCTTCAATGCAAGATGGAGTGCAGTCTCACCATATTTGGTGACTTTGTCAATGGATGTGTTATGCTTGGTGAGCAGGGACTCCACCCCCTCAGTGTATCCTATTGTGGAACACATACACAAGGGTGATATAGGTCTGTCCCTATCACTATGCCCATAATACCCATAGAAAAACAATTGATACAAAGCAGCATATTGGCTGCTTCTATTCTTCAAGAGATGCATTGTCAAAGGATGTAGTGCCTCCTGGTCCTGGTTATCACAAAGCTGCAGGTGATGGAACCAATATTTTGCTGCATACAAGGAAATTGGGTAGTCTTGGAGCATGTCCTCAGTTGTCAAATGTTGCATGTCTGCAAAAAGGAGAAGATAGCGGACACAACTCTGGGTGATAAATCTGTGGGAAACACCTTTCCTAAGGTCAATGATTGAACCAAATTCCTGGTGGAATTGCGAGCAAAGAATATAATCCTTCACAGATGAATGTGCAAGAGCAATTGAGGGTTTATCCCAGTGCCTTTCTTTGATCACAATCAAGCCCTCCAACAACTTAAAGATGTCAGAGTTTCCCTGATGTCTATTTGGGTAGTAAATGGATTTAGCTGGGTCAGAAAAGTCAAATGCAGGGTCATCTAGGTGGAAAGCAATAGCATCTGCTAACTCATTTGGTGTGATTTCTTCAGCAGAAAACACAAGCCACCGGAAAATTGCCTGGATAAAAACTGTTCTTTTGAGAGTATCCATTGCCCGGGTCAAGAAACGGTTGTAAATCCCAAACAGATCAGGTGGGAGGGCTGTGAGGATGCCCTCCCAGTCATCCTCCCAATGACAATGACCCAATTCAATGAGAAGACAGGCAGCCAAGCGAAACCTGGATATACAAGTCAGCTTGAGGACAAATCACAGCACAAAGAGAGGACTAACATTCCATTGCTCTTCTGCACAATCTGTTGTGTGACATGCTCTGCATGCTCATTATTACTAGCCCAATTTCCGATGCTATGAACTGTGCTGCCAACAAAGGAGCTAATGTCTTTGTTTGAGACTGCAGAACCAAGCTCAATGAAGGTCACATCCTTGAATGCTGTTTGGAATTCCTTGAGAGGTTGACTGGTAAACAGGAGATGCAGTGCCTTTTGGTCAGGATGGCATAGGCTGTCAATGAACTGGATGAGAGGCCCCCAGTCAGTCTTGTCACATTCATCAAGCCCATCAATGACAATATATGTCCGGTCCAACTCTAGAAGTAAATCCTTGAGGACTCCCCAGAGATCTCTGGGCTGTGGGTGTATAGTTCCATTTCCCAGTGATTTATACAACCGATGAAGAGCACTATAAGGGGAAGGTGACCGTTCTGATAGCTGCCAGATGATTGACCGTTGCATGATGTCCAGATGCTGCCGCTCATTCCTAAAATCAAAATAGAAATATGCAACAGCAGACCGCTCAGGACAGGCCTTGGTGATTTCTTCAATCACTGTTGAACTGCCCATGTTGGATTGTCAGCAGCTGATTATATGTGTAGTAGTGATACAGATTACCTTAGTACACTCTTTCCAGTACCAGCTGCAACTAATTGTTAGGCATCAAATTGGAACAGAATGAAATTGACTTACAGATTCCTTTGATCCATAAAGAGCCGGGTGTAGCCTTCCACCTGACAAATCGGCCATCACGTGGGAGCCAGTGCCCAGTAGCTCTGTGATGAAGCTTCCGCAGGTCATGCTGCCTGTCCTTTGTATCTGGAGGAGACTCCAACCACTTGAATAGAACTTCTCTGATTTCTTTGAGTCTAGACATAATTCAGCTTGAAAATACTTGACCCAGAAATTTTGCTGACCCATCACCCTGGTTCACACTGCTGTTGTTGAGAAAGGACTTGGGGAAAAGACAACAAACAGTTCACCAACATACATGTTATTTGTCAAGTTTTGAACTCTGCCAAAGTTCATAGTGGGCCCCTCCCCCACGCCCGCAGTGCCACCCATTACGCCGCCCGCTCCACCCACTCCGCCTGTGCCGCCTGAGGATACCAAATCATGATGTTGACATCCCAGTAGATCTCCTTACGCACCATAAATGTTGGCAATGATGGTTGGGAATTCATTCCCCTGGTGAGACATGGTCAAAATGGATTGTTACAGCGCCGATCTTCTGTAGGCACAACAGTATGTGAGCCACAAGTGAAGATTGAACAGCAGAAGGAGCTGCCCACAGAAAGGATGAGGAGGATTGTATTCCCTGTGCAGTGGCCTTGGAGGTGGAAGACAAGAGTGGTCACTTTGAGCGCCTCGTGTTCGTGTATGACAGCACGCACTTTCGCACGATGAATGTCCGAGAAGTAGAGAAGGCGGAGCCTTCCGGGCCGGCGACAATGAATGAGCCGGTAAATTTTCTGAAATTTACCCCCGGACTTGAGGCAGTGACATGGTTATTTCTACCTACTCACCAAGGGGTTCAGATTTCCCGAAATCATACCCATTGTTAGGGTTTCCGAGCCAAAGTGGTCGGATCTAGTCGGTCGTACTCAACGCTCAACCCTTGGAATGGCGGGGTTACTATTTTAACCCCTTGTGCCTTCGACCCCGATTGCTCTCGGCACCTGTACTCAAGCATATGTATGTCTTTTCTATAGCCTCAAATATTTTCAGATTTTTTGGTCTTGAATTGCAGAAGATACTTACGAACCTTCCGTTGATGGAAAACCAAGTGGAATCGGTAAAAATCTTCCTTTTCATTTCTTTTGTGCGCTGTACAACTCCAATTGGGCTAAAATTTGGCCCACCTATAGCTATAGTATGTGAACACATTCTTGGATTTTTCTGGAGGAAACGGGTACGAAGTGCCAGCGGGATCAGTAAAAATTCCACTTCAGGGTGCGTGGACACTTCCGGGGATAAAATTGATCGAGATCGGCCATCCGCCCAAACTCTCCGTCCTTTGCTTTGTACGCCACGCTCCCCATAACATCCACCACGACAGTTATGCTACCCCAACTATCATGGTGCGGCAGGACGACGACGAGTACTACACCGCCCACACCAGCGGCTTCATCACCCTCGCGCCACCGCTCCCGCCCTGCTTTCCCACCTCTACCTCAGCTGCTTTGCCCCGGCGCGAGTCTGCCACTATCCTCGCTTCCACCATGCGCCCATCCGCACCTCATCGCGCGTCCATATGCCTGAGCCGCGCGCCGTCCCCGCCGATCATCACTTCTGCGTTGAATTCGCGCTCTGCATCGCCGGCCAGCACGACGATCGTCATCTCTACCTCTCCCTCGACTTTACCTAGCCCACCGCCTCGGACGCCCGTGCCGACCGATGCTGTGGCAGTTGCACTGGCTGATGTACGTACCACACCCTCTATCGTCCTTCCTTCCGTGTGCTTACTGCTTTCTTCTTCTACATACAGCATCCCTGACGGCCCTCCTCTCCCCCCTCCTCTTCCGCATATGCAGACGCAGCGTTTCCCCGCCGACGTCAACGTCGATGAGGCGGGCGAGTGGGAGATCTAGCTCTGGGGTGCGCATTTGACGCCGACGATTTGGATTTGGAGTTTGAGGACGTGCCGCTGTCGCCCTCGCCCTTAGGCACGTCGGCCTCCCACGGAAAGCGCGCGGATGACCTTGAGAAGAACGAGATGCGGGTGAAAGACGAGGATTGGGGCTCCCTGCCTTCCCCCCTCCCTGTGCCCGCGCCGCAAACCCCCGCCCTGCGCTCGCGCTGGTCGGCCTCCACTGCGCCCATGACCCTCGCCCCCGTTACTGCGCCTGAGGCCCCCGCGCCGCGCTCACGGTGGTCGGCTTCGACCTCCGCTGCGCTCTCACCCCGCCCTGGGGACAGCTATAGCACCCTAGAGTCCGCGCCCGAGACGCCCGCACTCCGCTCCCGGTGGTCAGGCATCCCCGCCCTTCACTCACGCTGGTCGTCCTCCACCCTGTCTTCCATCCACTCGTCACGCTCGCGCGCCCGGTCCCCCGCGTCGAAGTCTTTCCGGCGGTACTTCCCCATCTCCATCCCCATGCCCAAAACGCCGACAAAAGCGCCGAAAGCCCCCAAGCCCGCCCGCGGCAGCCGCGCCGGCACACCCAAACGCGCGCGGCCCCGCCCTACGCCCATGGGCAGCGCGACCGTCCTCCGCCCCCGGAAGCAGCGCAAGCTCACCGTCGACGACGTGAACGTGCTGATCGTGGGGCGGCCGCTCTCGACGTCGGTCCTCGCGAGCGCGTGCGCGTCGCCGGATGTCTTTGCGTCGTCTTCGTCTCCGAATTTGTCGTTTTAGCTCCCGCCGCTGCCCGCGACGCCGCAGTGGGCTGCGTACCCCTCTTCGCCCGTGATGGGTGCGCCGAGCCCGCGCCGCCGCGTGTCCAACGCCTCCAACGTGGGTGGGTGGTCGGGCTCCGCGTACGCTTCCTCCGCCGTGAGTGGGAGCGGGAGCTCCGAGTCGGGGCATAGCGATGCGAGCACGGCCAGCGAGCTGAGGAGGAAGCCGATTCCGGTGGAGATGTTTTTGCGGTAGCGCTGCGCTACGCTTCTTGTTTTCGTTTTCGTTTCGTTTCACATCCACTGCCATGGCCATTTTCATTTCTCTTACATCACGCACTCCCCTACTCACTATCGTATATACAGCCAGTAAGTATCGTCTACGATCCAGATCCAAGTCGGCCTCATCACCTAGATATCTTATGTACACGCACGTCCCGCCCACGCACGCATCTTTGTGCAGTTGTGATTTATTTCGTTTTCGAGAATCTGCTATCGCCAATCATTCGTGGTCACGGTCAGCGCCCGCGGCGCCCCCTTGCTCTTCCACCCATTCTCTCCACAAAGTGGTATAGATGCAATGAAGGTCGAACCACATTCATCAGAGAACGACAGGTACTTCCTCGTATTCCTGCAACGTAATGACGGTCTGAAGCTTGTATAGACTCATCAACGCGATCAATCGTGTTTCGCCGATCTTGTGAAGAGTCAGCAGGAACAGGCAAGGAGACAGGACGAACAGGCCGAAATGTATGCATAATGCAACCCCTTGCAACCCTTGCCGACTCAGGACTGTCGTTCCAAAAACCTCTCTGACGAGCAAACTGAAGACTTCAGCAGGCGGTCGAAGCGCTCAAACCGAAGGTTCTTGTCGCTGACAGGAAGACCGCATTTTGGAATGCATACAAGACCCTGGCAGACGGCACGACGAAGAATTTCAAAGGAAATATAGTGCGGATCTTGACACGACTTTGATGGACTGCTAATCAATCCTCTCCGCAGGCAAAGTATTCAACAAGCGTACTTCAATCATCCCTACAACACGTAAACTGTGGTCAGTATGGTCCTTTTATATTCCTTGCGCGATACGCTCGGTCGCCACTGTGTTCTCGGAAATTTCTTTCCTGCCCATGTTGCACTAGTGTGAATAGCAGTCACTAGCGAATAAACCCCTTGGGCTAATGAATAGCTTTAGCCTCTGTATCCGGCATAATCACAGCTATCCGTAGCAACAATCATCCGCAATATAATGACAGTAATCCGCAGCGCACAACAGATATAAAAGCGGGACGAAATGAAGCTGGGTAGTTTGTCTTCGTGTCGCCTTACTTCACACCGTCACAAAAAATGCAGTTCTTCCGTATCGTTGTCGCTCTCGCTGTCACCATTGTCTCTGTACAAGGTGCTTTCCTCGAGCGCACCCCAGCGTGTCAATGCTGCCCGTGCGAGTATGTGCCTTTGACACCGTGCAGGGTATTGGTTCTAACGTCGTCACTGTAGATGCAACCCTGGTTGTCCTGAATAAACCATTCACTCCTGGGAGAACATGGTTGGATGTCGTCTTGCTATGTAGCCTCTCTGTTGCGGCCCAGTACAAGTCTCGCGAGGAGTTGCTCAATCGAAAAGACTCCGTGCTTAGTAGCCATAGCCATACTCTTGGGTCGTGTGAGTTTGAGGACACGTCAGTAACCGTCGACCATATGCTTGAACACAGATTCAAGCAGCGTGTGAATGCAACGTTGTTCCGAACTAGTTATTGTCCAACCAGGCATGCTAGGGGGGTCACTGTAACAAGAAAAAGAAAAAAAGCAGGGATGTTGATGAAAGTGGATGTGCTGCGCATGTCTCAATAGATACAGTTGAGGATGAAGCCGATGAAGGCGGCGATACAACATCGCTCCGATGAGCAACTTTAGGGATATCTCTTTTGTTTGCGAGAAGGGGTATCGGTGGGTAGTTCAAGAACCGTTTTTTTACCAGAAAATGAGTAATGAGAAGTAAACGAGGGCCAAACCGGGCCACAACAAGCATGGAGAGGATGGCGAGAACGAGAACAGTAAGATGGAGTTCTTCATCGCCGCTTTGAGGGAAGCAGTTTCAGAGGCGTCTCTATGCTTATGGAGGCAGGGTAGATACCTGCGGGTCTGACTCTCGAACGACTGAATTGCTGTCTCGCGTAGATAAACCTTAAAATCAATACCAGCTCGCTACTTGCTTGATTCATGAAAGTTTGAAACACGATCACATGTTCTTCCGCGCGACGCGGTAACGCGCCAACTGATTCGTGCGTTCTTTGCGTGATACGCTCGGTCGCCATTGTGTTCTCGGAAATTTCTTTCCTGCCCACGTTGCACTAGTACTAGTGTGAATAGCAGTCACTAGCGAATAAACCCCTTAGGCTAATGAATAGCTTTAGCCTCTGTATCCGGCATAATCACAGCTATCCGTAGCAACAATCATCCGCAATATAATGACAGTAATCCGCAGCGCACAACAGACATAAAAGCGGAACGAAATGAAGCTGGGTAGTTTGTCTTCGTGTCGCCTTACTCCACACCGTCACAAAAATGCAGTTCTTCCGTATCGTTGTCGCTCTCGCTGTCGCCATTGTCTCCGTTCAAGGTGCTTCCCTCGAGCGCACCGCAGTCTGCGATTGCTGCCCGTGCGAGTATGTGCCTTTGACATTGTGGGGGGTATTGGTTCTAACGTCGTCACTGAAGGTGCAACCCTGGTTGTCCTGAATAAACTATTCATTCCTGGGAGAACACGGTTGAACGTCGTCTTCCTGTGTAGCCTCCCCGTGGCGGTTCAGTACAAGTCTCGCGAGGCGTTGCATAATCGAAAAGAGTCTGCGCATAGCAGCCGTAGCCATGCTCTGGGGTCGTGTGAGCTTGAGGACATCGCAGTAACCGTCGACCCGATGCTTGAACACGAATCCAAGCAGCATCTAAATGCAAAGCTGTTCCGAACTAATTATTGTTCAACCAGGCTTGAGGAAAGCGGATGCGCTCCGCGTGTCCCAATAGATATAGTTGAGATGAAGGCGGAGACACAACTTAGCTCCGATTAGCAACTTTAAATATATCTCTTTCGTCTGTGAGAAGAGGTCTCAGTGGGTAGTCCAGAAACCGTGGTTTTATCAGAAAACGAGTGATAGAAAGTAAACGAGGGCCGTATCGGGCCACAACGAGCAGGGAGAGGATGACGAGAATGAGAGAGCATTGAGATGAAATTGTTCGTCGTCGCTTTGAGGGAAGCAGTTTCAGAGGCGTCTCTGTGCTTATGGAGGCAGGATAGATACCTGCGGGCCCGACTCTCGAACGACTGAATTGCTGTCTCGCGTAGACAAACCTTGAAATCAATACCAGCTCGCTACTTGCTTGATTCATGGAAACGATCAACCACTAAAACGTCCTTTGACTCGTATCGTGCTGTATCGTGCCGAGCCGCTTCGCCAACGCTTGGCTGACAATAACCGCCTAGTCGAGTCTAGACATCTCTTCAAGACTCACGTACTATTAGTAGTTGAGACCCACTAGCCACATGACGCCTCAGTAGTTCTCGACAAAACTGGTTCGTAGTAACGGAAGCTAATAAGAGGAATGAGTTGACTCAGTTGAGGCTTCCTGCTTACCCGCAAAAACCGTACCCGTGTGCGGGTCGGGTCTAAAGCCCGTACGGGTTCCTAGATATCTACTCCGTTACTGCTGTTCATCCTAATATTCTGTATCAATCTTTCCCCCAGAGGTGTGACCGAATGGAATATTATTCGCTCCGCCCTGACCCCATCACAAATAGTGCTTGTTTTCGTGTGAAACGAAGCCGTCGATTGAATCCTACGATATCTTGATGAACGCGCTCCCGGATCCAGCAGAACTGGCGAAACACAAGGAGGAATAGTGCGTTATTTTTTTGAGTCAACCATTTCCGTGTAAACCCTGTCGTACAGCCAAAGACACAAGACTGGTATATTCTTCACAGTGCCGCTCTCATTTTCCTATGTTCCATTTAAGACGTTCGCTTCGACCGGTACGACCAACTTGCATTTTGTACGTGCTCCTCCGACTCATTTCTTGGAGGCCGCAACTAACGACTGCGACGGGCGGATCCGCGGACGCGTCGATAATTCCTGTGCATATAAATGCCCATCTAATGGCGGCGAGCTTTGATTCTTTCCTCTTAAATCAAACCACGCGCAAAGTTTCAGACCGTCCACGCAGTTGCGGAGAAGGTATGTTGCGTCTATATATCTTCGACATCAGGCTTCAACCTCTCATATTATTCCAGGCTGCGGACATTATCAAGGCGAAGTGGGATCTGTATATACGAAAGCAAATCTGAGCTAGCATTCACACCGCGGCTGGCTCGTTGCAATGGGATTATCAGTTTCTCCGATGCATTGCCACTTGCGAAATTCAGCCGAACAAAGCTTGTCTCGTTCACCGCCGCAGTCGAATTACTTGGATGTATCCGGTCCAGTCTCTTCGGCACTCCATCGTAGTATTTCTTCTACTAGGTCCAGAGAATTTGGCAAACACCCAAGCCTCAAGGAATGTCTCTGCGATCTATGGCCTTTGAACCTCGCAGTTTCTGGTCTTGCTGGCTTTCCTGTTCACCTTGCCCTGACGCCACTTGAATTGTCTTGATGCTCTCATGACAGAAATATTCGTCTTAAATTCTTGCTGGCTTGACCCGAATTGTATGGTGTGGAAGAGTATACTCAGTTGCGGCCGCACTTACCTCCGCCATAATTCCGGTTACAGTGTGAATTCTAATTTCCCAGCCACTGTGGGCTATGAGGCAACATTTATAAGGAGATGCTGCCTCTCGTGGTTCCATTGAGGGCATCTACAGATTTACATCAACTTCAATGTGTGTAGGTGAAAGCGAAGTTGGAATGTTATCCATGACAATCCAGAAGCATGCCCGGAATCACGCGAAACAAGAAAGAAGTAGAGATGTGTATCTGCCAGAAATGACCACTAATTACAAGTCTTTGTAGCAGAGTATTTCGTAGTCCTGCCAAGATCACGGAATCAGTGCTGTTTCACGGTATTTTCAATGTCATACATACCTTTGCCTTCCAACCGGCACATGAGACACCTTAAAAATCCTTCCAAACATCGTGGGTTCGGAGCACGATGCAGTGTGATGCAGTGCACTGCCAGACGCGAACACTCCAGTCTAAGCAATGAAGGGATGTTTCTAGCAATATCTCCCGGATTCTGTTGTTGAAAGAAGTGTCGAACGTTGAAGAACATTTGTGGAAACCTGTGGTTTTAATTTACCGGACAGCTCTAACCTCCACTTTGACGGCTCTGGTATTCGGAATGCCGCCTTCCATCGGAACATTAGGTGGGCTTCCCATCCAGTTAGATTTTTACTTGATGTGGAAACATTCAGCGCCTACAGTTATCATCACCCGTGGATAGTCACGGTCCGGACGCTGACAATGAAAACGACATATGAAAACCTGTGGTTTGATGCTCTATTCTCCGCTTTGACCGGCGGTCATGGCCTTCCATCATAACATTAGGTGGGTTTCTATTTCAGTTAGATTTAGGCTCATTGAGGAAGCATCAGCGCCTACAGTCATCACTCGTGCGCAGTCTGGACGCTGACATGGTAGGTAGGTAGTAGGTAGAATTACACGGCACGGTCCCGATGGAAAACGACATGTGAAAACCTGTGGTTTGATGCTCTATTCTCCACTTTGGCCGGCGGTCATGCCGCCTTCCATCATAACATTAGGTGGGTTCCCCATTCAGTTAGATTTAGACTCATTGCGGAAGCATTCAGCACCCACAGTCACCACCCGTGCGCAGTCTGGACGCTGACATGGAAAACGACATGGGAAGACATGACTTCTCGCGAGCACCGGATTTAACAGCTTTGCTCGATTTTTGTCAGAGACCGTCAAATATAACCTCCCTGGTCTTGGATTCCGCCTCCGTCTCTCTGCATGGATCTTCCTACCCACAACGACCTGTCTCAATATGATAACGACAGGTAGCTATGTAACCATTGTCCGTAACGAGTTTTCCGCTTACAGAGAACACTGTAGGCTCATCAAGACATTACAATTATGTTTCTCGGATCTTGTGAGAACTCAACAAGAGCAGGCGAAAAAAACAAGAAGACCAGGCAAGGAAGCACGAAGAGCAAGTAGACAAGTATGATCGAAAGTAACTCAGTGAACCGTCGCTAACCATGGTCTCTAGGCTTCTGGAGGCGGTCGAAGCCCTGAAGCGAAAGGCTCCTGTGGCTGACAAGAAGACTGCATTTTGGAGCGCGTACAAGACCCTCGCAGATGAACACGACAAGGAATTTCAACAAAGATATAGTACAGACCTCGATACAGCTTTGATTTTTGTGCGTGCTCAACACAACCATCATTGTCGATTCTCTTTGATTTATTCCTTTGTAACTCAAGGCCGGTCTTTTCTCGGCCGTAGATTCTGCATTCATCATTCAGATCCAACCAGAAATTCGACCTCATGGGACCCGGCTTGTCGTCTTGGTTGCCCAGAACTTGCTCTATCTTAGCTTGTTCTCGACGCTGCTGGCCGCCCTTCTGGCCGTCCTGGGAAAACAGTGGCTGATGCACTACTTGTCTGCAGGAGAGCGAGGGACAATCGAGGCCCGCGGCCTTGAGCGCCAGCGGAAATTCGACGGCCTTCGCAAATGGAAATTTGACGTAGTCATGCAGACATTTCCCCTCCTTCTACAGATTGGATTGTTCCTCTTCTCGGCCGCGCTCTCGATATATCTCTGGAGAGTGCACATGTCTCTTGCTATCATTGTGCTTTCTTTTACATCCTTAGGATTCATGTCATACACCGCGCTCCTCGTATCTGCCATCGTTGACCCAGATTCACCCTTCCAAACTCCTCTCGCACCTCTGGTTGTGTCGCTTATACCAACATCCCTTTGGTCAATGTCTAGGTTGTTTTTCAACCGACTTACCAGAGCCTTTTTCTGGCTATTCCAATGTTTCTTCCCGGTCTTCTCTTCACCTAGGGTCGGGACTCGAAATTTGTTGCCCATATTTCTGAATGGCCAGCTCAAATACGGTAGATCCGAACCGGATGGAGCGACCGCCATCTTCGATGCTCCCTTCCCGGCATCGTCTCCCGAAGTTCCCGCAGTGTCGTGGGTACTGGAAACATCCACCGATCCCTGGATGATCGAATTGGCTGCGGAAATGGTTGTAGATTTGCAATGGTCAAGCACCATGGACGTCAGACCACAGCTCAACCGGCTGCAGGATAGCCTACTGAGATGTTTTGACTTCCTCCGTACCAGTGACGGCACCTCCGTTTTGATTGGCACCCTGGATGGAATGACTCTTCCGGCCATTCATCTCGGCCAGGCTTACTGTGCTTTGCGTTGGGTCCTCCGATCCGGCAACTTCCAACAACCAAGCCAGCAAATCTTCCACTATGCTCACACTGACATCCAGATGCTCAGACCCGAGCTAGCCAATGTGGTTCGAAATCTTGCGGGGGAACCTGCAGTGATCACTGATCCTGAGCAGGAGCTAACCACCAAATGGGCCCTTCGAGTTATTCCTTCGATTGTTTACACGGATTCTACGTCCAGAATTAAAAATCTGGAATATTTCCTCGACCAATTCAACGAGGAAATACCAACTCTAGATTCTCAAAGTTTCACAGATTATCTGCTCTGCATCAGTAGTTTTCTCTCTGCTCCCAGCACCAGTGACATGAGTTGGATGGATAAGAGGTAAGGAGAGTTGAAGTAATCCAGGTTCTCACAACTCATAATCCTCAAGGGAATTTCAGTCCACCCTTTTAGGACATATATTCAATGGCATCCTCACTCACCTTGAGATCAAGAAGATTTCGATGCATACCACAGCTAGGATCATAGATACCACTGGCCGCCTCGCAAGAAAAGAGGGAAACTATGTCTGGCACTATAGCAATTCCTATTCAGATCGGCAATCCATGATACACCAATTTTGCAGCTCCCTTCCCCAAACTGACGGATGGGTCGACGTAGTGTTGGCGACTGGCCTTCTGACAGAAACATACTACCCGGATATTGCATCCTGCAGTGGCAATACTCTATGGATCTATAAAGCACTGGAGAGTGTCAACAAGTCGACAGAAGACTACCAGTGGGACAGTCGAACCCCTAAGTGGGGTAAATGGGCTTTTCAACACCCTTCTCTGCCATGGTGCTCCCCCGGCGAAAAAACATATCCACCTTATCCTGCGAGCACTAGCAGTTCCCGGCCCAATTTCAACCAGCGCAGCGTGCCTGCTACTTCAGGACAACGTTGCAGACTGGTATCGAGACGATCAGATGAGCCTCATCCTGCAGGAGGCCTCGGTGTGGTCTGCCCTCATCAGTGCTGCTCTCAAAAACTCTCATCTTCACAAGCAGTGTATCCAGCTTGGAAATATCCTCGTCAGCATATCGGACTGGAAACCATTTCTTCTGGAAGAGCTCAGCTCTTGGATAACCATATTCTTTTGCCAAGAGGCCAAGAGCAGCCCAAGTTGAAATTACTCAGTCATTTTTCTCCCCAGTCTGGGTGCCCAAAGGAAGACTCAGAGGTAGGTCAACAGTCCTGCCGCATTCCTGATAGCAGTTCAAACCAAAAAAATTGGCAGGTTGGAGAAATCAGGCAGAAAGCAGTTGGGCTCAAATATTCGAATATTTCTGGATCGGAATGCATCCCCTCCCTGGGTGAATTTTCCTGATCTGCCATTTTTTACAAACACCGTTCTTCACAACAAGATATTCACATCGCGTCTGTCCTGTGGGATTTTGTCGATCCCACCAAACTGGAAGCGTTAATTAAAAGTTGGTAAATAACGGCGAAAACAGAAAAACAAAATACGACATACGGCCTCAGCGAAAAGCGCAGTTTGAATGTCCGTCGTTGAGCAAGCGAGGACGGAGTCTGTGGTGCTGTTGTTGATCGGAAGCTCGAGGCACCTAGAGATGTGCGATAAGAAATAAACCGAGCAAGAGTAAGGGATAAGGCTGTTAAAAGTCGTACGTCTGCGGGTCCGCACAAGCTTGCGAAATGATAAATTCGCCGTTGATACACGAAGCGATATCTCCGTCAACGCATCCTTGTGGGATTGTGCATGAAATGCCGGTACTGAAGGAATCGTGAGGACTGAAAATTGAATGCAAACATCAATAGGAGAACGTACTCGACTCCATTAATGGCATGGCCAAGGAACTGCCTGTTCTTAAATGTAGGACGAGCCGACACCGCCAGACAGAGTGCCACGAGGGAGAAGATGGAGTACATTGTCGGAATTAAGGATGGCAAACGGGAGATGAAATGAAAAAGGGGAAAGATTCCAAACGATCACAGATCGTGTAAGGCGAGAGTGGGCGAAAAAAGAAGTGAACCGAGGGAACGTGTAGATTGAGTCTGGTCTTTTAAACGAATCCGAGCGACTCATTAGGAAGTAACCTAACCGCTAGGTAATAGATTGTGGACATGTCTGACTGCAGATCTCTGAATTGACTCCCATCGAATTAACTCAGTCCACATCAGTAAATCCCGACATCATTATCAAGAGACTTCATTCGAAATGCATCAGAGCCTCGGGATCAATGGCCAGGGAAGATGCAATGCACCCGTGAGCGCTGTATCGCATGTGTTGAGAGCCTGATCTGCCCAGATTTTGCACCGACCGTGCGAACAGAGCGGGAAAGGGATCAATGGAGCTGTGTCAACGTCGACGTCGCAGGCGGTAGGTGGGTAGGTTTCATTACACGGGCCGGTCCAAATAAGGAACGCAAGTACTGATGCACAGCAGTTAGTCGCAACTGTTGGCGCGCCGACAAGTTGGTTCCAAGTTGACAGTGAATTCGTTCTCCTCCACCAGATTCGGAAAGTCCGCGAGTGACTTTAATTCAGTTTGAGAGCTAGAGTCTTGTTTAGGCGACTGCTTTTTCCGAGTGAAAGGGATTTCATTCGGACGCATTGAATGAACCGTTGGAATCCTTAGACGAACTGTTGAGTAAGCTGGCTGACATCATTGATCCGTAGGTGATCGAAACCACCTCTTTCCCTCGGAGGCTCCCAACTCGTTTGCGGTACCATCTTTCCGCTCAGCCGCCTGGCGGCGGAGTAGGATCTCACCGATGCCAGCAACCGGGCGCTATCCAAGGTCATGTCTCATCGCAAACCGCCTCCAAATCACGGGGCCTTTTCTGTCGGATACTAACTCTTGAGAGGCAAATTTCTGTCTCAACTTCAAGCACAACCCCGATCGATCTCGCCACATCCGCTTCTATATCCGGCATCAGATAGGAGCGAAACAGTGTGGTTTCTCGCGATGAGTCACGAGATCTCTGTCCTCTTCGACCCAGCTCCCTACCTGTCGCCCATCTCTCAACCTCTCAAATGCACTCCTACTACGCTGAAATAGGTTCCTCTTGGCTCCAGCATTTTGGCCTAGCTCTCGTTTCATCTAACGTTTCAGACGCCGTGGCCTGTTTGCATCTGGACGGCTTCCTTCGAAACCTGGTCTAATCGCACGATCAGTGGACGCGAGAAGATTGCTACATATCTGAATGCTGGTCTGAGACTACATCCATCAAGAATGTGAAACAGGAGTGAGCGGCCGTACCTCACACGCCGGAATTCACTGACGCGACGCGGACTATCGCATCTGGATTCGCGTCTGAAACTGCCATTGAGCCCGGGCAGGAATATTTCGGTTTGAATCTCATGGAAAGTGCAGAGTGGCTGGTGAATGCCGTCTTCATGACCTCAGCGACATCACGGGACATGAAGAAGCGAGCCTAAGGGGGTTTACGACCGTCACACCCTTGCCTGGCCAGACATCATTCAGGAAAGGTGTTTGGAAATCGAGCAGCATCTGTATGTCCTTCTTAGTATGTCCTGTCTCCATTGCTGCCTTTCTGTCCGCTGCTAACGTTCTACAGTTGGAGCCGGCCAAACGGGTCTGAATGTGGCGGCGTGCTTCAAGCAAATAAATATCCCCACTCTGATCGTCGAAAAGAACCACAGAGTTGGAGACAACTGGCGGGAGCGTTACCCAACCCTCACGCTCTATCCCATCGAGGCCCACTATACGAGTAGGTTCCACGTCCTCCACATGCATCTGCCTAAATTCACTCCACCATATCACCACAACTGGCCCATCTTCAAGCCGCATGATAAGCTGGCCCATTCGCTGGAACACTACGCAGAATCAAACAACCTCGTCGTACGGACCAACTCGATCCCGACCCCGACCCCGACCCTGACCCCGACCCCGACTCCGACGTACGATCCTGTCTCTCAGCGCTGGACGGTTGTAATCGACCGCGAGGGGAAGCACCTTACCTTCCACCCCGCACATATCGTGTTCGCCGCGGGAACCCTCGGCGCCCTGCACCAACCCAGCATCCACAACACCGAGCGCTGCAGAGGCATAACGCCCCACACGGCGCACCACCACGGCGGCGCGCCGTTCGCAGCGAAGCGAGTTGTCGTCATCGGCACGGAGAACAGCGCCGCGGACATCTGCCAGGACTTCTCGTTCCACAGTGCGCGACTCCGCGACCATGGTGCAGCGCTCGTCGACGTGCGTCGTCTCTGCGGCCAATTCGTGCACGCAGTGGAGAAGATATGGCCCGCGGATGTTCCGATGGAGGTCACACAATTTAAACAGAACGCCATGCCTTTTGGTTGCTAAAGCGCATCTTGGGCGCGCACAAGGCGGAGCTGTGCGAGGCGGAGAAGGAGACGCATCGAGGATTGAGAAAAGCCGGTCTGAAGCTTCATGGGCGCCGATGGCACGGGGCTCCTTTCCACTTATGTTCGAGAGATTCGGGGCTGCGTCTAGTCTCTCGTTTTTGTTCACTTAATTGATGCGTTGCGCTACAGGATATTGCAAGGCGCTCAGCTTACAGTCACCCTGACGTTACATATAACTCGAATGCACAGGGCTCGACGTCGGCAAGTCGTAGGGTGTCGAAGCTGCGCGGTTCACAGAGGACTCGCTCGTGTTCACGGACGGTTCGTCGCTTCCGGCAGACGTCGTCATATACGCGTTTGTACCAATCAAATTGTATTTTGCTTCGTGCCCACTCACCATTCTGATATATCCAGGACGTCATACGAAAGCATCCGCGACAACATGCGCGCTCTGTTCTCGGACCGCGTTATCGACCAGAATGATAAGACGTCGTTGAAGGGACGCGACCCGCCCTTATATTCGGTGAAGATAGGCTGGCTCACGTCTTCGATACCGGGGGGACTGAATGGGCCCGATCTCTGCACCTGCGAGGATGTTGTAATCATCCCCGCTACATTACATAAAAAGTCAACCGAGAATAAGTATGAGGTAGCAGAAAAATTGGATACGCACTCGCACATGTGGCTGTCCTGGCTGGGGTTTGGGCCAAAGCTGGAGGCGAGGTTGTCGAGGTCTGAGGCGAGATTGACGCAACCGCCGTTGCAGGCGCCGGTGATAAGTACATAATAACCCGACCAGAAGGCTGCAGTGCAAAGGTAGCTAGGTTTAAAGTGTGAATTGTTGGCCCGGAGAATAATAGAGGCTTGCGTACACATTCCCTTGAGTACGCTTAATCGTCGTGTCACCGCTCTGGAACAACGAAAGTGAGGGAGAAATTGAATTTCGCGGGTGAGGACTATTACATACCACGACAGTTGCGTTTGCACCAGTGATGTAGGACGCGGCGTCGATGACTAAATCAACGTGCGGTGGAAACGTAGCCCGCGGTACAGCGGCCACAGCAGCAGGAAGACTGAAGCACTGAGCTTCATCTTGCTTAAGTATTGGACAGTTGAACTAGAGATTGCATTTCCGTGGAGCTATTTATACCTGTCCTTGCACCTGCCAAGTCGGCCTGCCAAGCCAGCTGAAGCAGATACGATTACTTCCCGGAAATCAGCTCGAGCGCTCCGCGGAGAAGTAAGTTGACCGCTAAAGAGCGCCGTGCAACGGCGGGTGTTATTATTTGGGGAAGGCGGCATTGAAAAAATCGAAAAGGTGCTAGACAGGATGGAAATCGACTACGTTGACCTCTGAACTCAACTATTTGCCTACCTGCTTCACTGGCGCTTGCATTTTAATTGGCTCATCTGAAGACCAGGCGCCAATCAGTGGATCAGGGGTGAGCGCTAACTGACGCACTCGTGACTCACCCTCTCTTGTCTCTTCTCACCATGGACTCGAACCCCAGTGGCGCCGAAATGTTGAATGGATTGGGTTTTCCATCGGAAAATGACAGGTAATAACCTTGTGCGCTTTGCTGACGTCGTCCATCTAACTTGAGATGGCGGCTGTACCAGGCTTATCACGGCGCTTCAAACATGTTTCTCCGATCTTGTGAAGAATCAGAAAGAACAGGCAAGGAGACAGGACGAGCAAGCCGAAAAGTATGCAACTTGTGGCAGTCATTGGTTTCAAACTTTGACAAATGAACCCAGGCTTCAGCAGGCGGTCGAAGCGCTAAAACCGAAGGTTCCTATCACCGACAGGAAGACCGCATTTTGGAATGCATACAAGACACTGGCAGACGAACACGACGGGGAGTTTCAACGGAAATACAGCACCGATCTCGATACAGCCTTGATTTTCGTGAGTACTCTCCGACTTCTCTGTTATGGCTCTGAATTGACTTTCCTCGAGGCTGGTCTTTTTTCAGCTGTAGATTCCGCATTTATTATTCAGATCCAGCCCGACATTCATCCTCAAGGCACACCTATCCTCGTGTTGATTGCCCAGAATCTATTATACATCAGCCTTTTCTCGACATTATTGGCTGCGCTTCTGGCTGTCCTGGGAAAACAGTGGTTGATGTATTACCTCGCCGCAGGTGAGAGAGGATCATTGGAGGCACGCGGCCTTGAACGCCAGCGTAAATTTGACGGCCTTCGCCAATGGAAATTCGACACCGTGATGCAGGTGTTTCCCTTGCTGCTGCAGGCTGGCCTATTACTGTTTTCGACTGCGCTGTCCATTTATTTGCGGACGATCCATAAATCCCTGGCGACCATTGTCCTCTTCTTCACAGCTTTCGGGTTTCTTTTGTATGCTGCCCTCCTCGTATCTGCTGTGGCCGCCCCTGATTCTCCATTCCAAACTCCTCTTGCGGCTCTCGTCATGCAACTGATTCCAACCGCACTTTGGACAAAATTGAAGACTTTGCGCTGTCCTGTACTTTCTCTACCTTGCCGAATAATACGCCATCTCTCTGCAATATTTGCCCAGTCCGTGTCCAGATCCCAAATACTTCTGCCCCTCTTTCTGAAGCCGGCAGCCAAGAAAAGCAGCCCCACCCCAGATGGACCCACCCCAATCTTTGATGCCCCCTTCCCAGAACCTTCTCCCGAAGTGCCTGCGGTCTCGTGGGTATTGGAGGCTTCTACCGATCCTCGTGTGATTGATTTGGCTGTCACAATGGTTTCTCACTTGCAGTGGCCAGGAACCATGGACACCAGGCCGCACCTCAACAGGTTGTGTGATGGCTTGTTGGCATGCTTTGATTTCCTCAGTGATGGCTCAACACATGTTCTGTTCAAACTCCACGATGGAATGGCTCTTCAGGCCCTTCATCTTGGAAAGGCCTATTGCACTTTACGCTGGATCCCTCGACTTGGCGAGCCAAATCACCCAAAGTTTAGTTATGCATATCCATATATTGATGAGCTCAGTCCTGAGCTGGCGAATGTGGTTAGAAATCTGGCAGGTGAACCTACAGTGATTTCCAGAGTTGGTCAGGAATTGGAAACAAGATGGAGTCTTCGCGTCATCCCATCTAACTTTTATGTAGATTCAACCTCAAGATACAAGCATTTGAAACATTTCCTGGCCCAGTTCAATGATGAAACACCGTGCCTGGATGACCAAAGTTTTACAGACTACCTGTTCTGTGTTCTCAGTTTTCTCTCCTCTATAAGTCCCCACGATGTAGTTTGGATGGAAAAAAGGTGGGTTAATCCTTAAATACAATTTATTGACTAATCTTTGTGCAGCCAATTTAAAGGAAAACTATTTGAACAAATGATTTCAGCTCTTCTGGCTTCTCTCCAGACCAACCAAATTTCAATGGATACTGCAGCCAAACTCCTTGATCTCACCACTCAATTGGCCAACACTCACTTTTTTGTGGAACCATGACCCATCTCCTCCAATATTCCACTTCTGCAGCTCTCTTCCACACACTAAGGGCTGTGTCAGTGTTGTGTTGGCTGCTTGTCTTCTTTTAAGCCCATTTACAAAGTGGGATCAGCACTCTAATGGAGATCCTAGCTGGATATACAAAACATTGGAATGCATCCAACCCCTTATGAACAATGATGAGTGGGTCAACATGAATGCAGACAGAGTTGCTGGGCTTTTCAATGCTCTTCTCCACCATGATGCCCCTCCTGCCAAAGAACACATCCATCTTCTTCTGCAGGCCCTCTCACTTCCTGGCCCTATTTCCAGACATGCTGCCCAGCTTTTCTGCCAGGACAATATCAAATACTGGTTTCTGGATGAAGAATTGCAGCACATAATGCAGGAAGGCTCCCTTTGGACGTCACTCATGCGTGTTTTCCCAGGATTTCCCTTCCTTGGAGATGGTCTTATCCAACTAGGTCACACCCTTGTGTCCATTCCTGCATGGGAGCCATTTATCCATGAAAAACGTTCCACCTGGATCAACCTATTTTTTTACCAAAATGACCATGAAAGGACAGAGGTTGAAAAATACAACTCTGTCCTTTATCAACTTTGGGACCCAGATGTGGGTGAACATGAGTTCAATGAAGAAAATGAAAGGGCCCTTGGCCTATCCATTGTGGTCTTGTCTAAATTTTGGCAAGAGATTGACCTTGGTAACCCCAGTGCATGGAGCGAACTTTTGCAGATTTTGCGGTGTACCAGCCGGGCAGTATTGCGAGAGAACTATCCTATGTATCCAATATCCTGGGAAGAGGTGGATGGGGGTGGGCAACGGCTCATGTACACAGAAATTACTTCCCGATTCATCACATCCTTCTCCGAACATCTTCATAGTTCTTTGATTCTTGCTGCAACAACCATCAATGAGTTTGCTTTTACAGGTGACAATCCAAGTGGCTCAGACAAACAGGAAGTTCTGGCAAACATTGCCCAGATTGTACAAGCACTGGGGAATGAAATGCCCTGCTCAGTAGCAGATCTGGAACAGCAACCGGCATACTGGTACAAGTTGAGAGAGCAATTTGAGGAGGAGATCAACAAGCTAGAAAAATCATTCCAATAAAATTGCAGATATATTTCTTTGTTATTGACAATAAATACCGTATCTGTGGCTGGAAAGTAAGGCAGTCAATGTCCACCTTTATCACAACTGTTTGCGGAATTTACTAGTAATGTGTGGCCTGATTTTTTTCTGTTTTTAATCAGTTTCTGCCCAAACAGTGATTGTAGACCCATCTCTAATTGGTTTAATTTATGAAAAGGCTGATTCAACGGGAATTTTTAATCCAGAGGACATGGTGTCTTCTGTCTTCCTATTTTTCCAACTGGCTTGGAATCTGCTGTTTTTTTTGTCTCTGATTGCAGAACAGTTCACATAGTAGCTATGATGGTCTGGGTGACCTAGAAAGTTCAGACGCTGTTCTCAGCACTGTTATAGAGGGCTGGAAATGCATGTCTTTTTGATATGATCTGTATTTCTTATGTACAAGTGCATCTGCAAGGTACATCACCGTCAGGTGAAGTTCTTTTGAAGATAAAAGATACAAACAGTTCTTTTTTTTTTTTTTTTTTTTTTGGTGGTACAAAATATTGACGGACAGCTAATAATGTATTAGCCTCTCCTGAATGTAAATTCAGAGGGCCATGCCCTCCAGAGAGTGTGGACCACCCCCAAGGAAATGCATTATGCACGAAAGCAGTCTTGCAACAGTGTGGGACTTGCACCGTTATCTATTCCGGCCTCGTCTCCCTATGGGTGGGGACGGTGATCTAAGTGATTGTGTCGGTGCTATACCCACTAAAACCTTGGGCTCACTCAACCAGTTCTCTGGCAGACGGTCTTCATCTTGGAGTACATCATGCCAGGTCTCCAGGACCAAGGACGGGGAGAGGGAGTATTGTTTCCCAAAACGCATGCAGTTTGTCAGACTTCTATCTATTTCTAGTCTCTTGTTTATGGTGGCTACCCATCTGTTGTGGATCTCTGGGGGAGTCTTTGGGATGCCGTCCTCACTTATGACCACCTCACAACGGATTTTCCATATGACATATGCTGACTCAGTGATAAGAATGCAGTAGAGCCTAGCTGCGTCAGGGAGGGGTTTCCCCTCATTGTCATTGAAAATGGCAAGTCCTGCATCTATGATACTTCCAAAAGAGATTGCTGGCCAGGTCGGGTGTTTCATTTGCCATAGGGACTTTGCAAGGTCCCAAATCTCTGCCCTGCCTGGGCGTGTACATTGAACTAGGATATGTTCCATGGTCTCGAGGGTTTCACAGTGCTGGCAGTAGGCTCGATCTTCTACTTCTGGTATGTTTAACCAGAATTTTCCTACTCGGTGTGCCCCATGGACCGTTTTCCACAGGAAGTTGCGCACCTGGCGCTGTATGTCTCAACTTTGTATTGACTTCCAGAGCATCATGGGGGTAGGTGATTTCTTGAAGAGGACTTTAACTGCTTCCTGTACATGTTTTATGTTTTCATCAGTGGCCTTCCTCTGGGCTTTCTTCCGGAGGTCTTTGATGGCCTGGTAGGCAATGGCCTGTGTGAGCATAGAGAGCTTAGCTCCCCTCAGTTGCAGGTGTTCAGGTACCCTTAGGTCAACTGCAGTGTCTGGCTGCTGTAGGCCTGCTCTTGCAAGCTCAGCTGCATCACCAGATCCTAGGGATTCTTTAACAACCACAAACACAGTCAGAGCTGTGCATCCCCATAGGGCTGCTGTCAATGCTTGAAGGGGTTCCTTGCTCAGGACTCCTGTCCAGCCCCGGTCCTCCCACTTGGGGAGGTTCTTGGTGAATGATTTCAAAATGGAGCTCCGGGTAGATTCAATACGTAGGCGTGCATCATTCCCTGTCTGTCTAACGCATTGCTGCGGCAGTGCAGCCATTATTTCGGCAGTGAAAGACGACTTCCCAACCTCTGGTGGGATGCATATAGATATATTGCATGTTGGGTCTACCCGGCATGCGATTCCTCTGGAGGAGTAAGCCTCGGATGTGTTCCCGTGCTGGGTTGCACTGGTGATGGAGAAGCACATTTCACCCTCAGCAATATGCCCTGGGGGATTCCCTAGTGCTCCAGGGGGGTCCGGATTTACATTTTCCCGTGTGAAGATATGGAACCCTTCCGTCAGGGTTGTCTTGCAGCCTAGGATTGCATGATCCCACTCACAGTCGAGGCATGGGCAGGTCTTATCAGCCATATGCCTTGCGCGACCAAGCCTGTGCGATACTTCCACTGCATCACCCATAGCGCTGGCGTGGTGATTGGACCGGAGACATTTGCAGGGTGCAGTGTTATTAATTCGTCTCTTGGTTTTATCTTCAGCAAAGTGGTGAAAAGGGGGGAGTTGTTCCTTTATTTCTTTTGAAGGGTTGAAAGTGTCAAATTTTAACTCATATTTGCGTGCAACATTTATCATGTCTTTGTGTCGTGTTGGTAGGGTACTGCATTTGGGGGAGAAATCTTGCAGGAACATGTTTACATGGGACCCGGGTGCAACTTTGGACGTAAGTTTATCATGGGCTGCAAAGGTTGCATCTGCAACATATGCCCATGTCGCCCGTTTGAGCGGGTCCATTTCTAGGTAGCTCTGATACAAACAGTTCTAGCCCTCAGAAATACTCATAACAATAGTGTATCAAGTTTCTAGCTCGATCTGACCCCTACACAGAATGTGCAATAATTTCTGCCAGCCAACAGTGAAAAACAGTCAATTCCATCACAGCAGATCACTTCATGGGACATTTGAAAATCAAGCAGCATCCGTACATTCTCATTAGTACGTACTTCATTGGTCTGAATGTGGCGGCGCGCTTCAAGAAAATGAATATACCCACTCTGATAGTTGAGAAAGACCACCGAATTGGAGACAACTGGCTGGAGCATTATCTGACCCTGACACTCCATTCCATCACGGCCACCTGGCCCAGCATACGAGCGGATTACAAGTTCTCTGTTTGCATCTGGTCGGACAATATGCTTTATCAACCATATCATCACAACTGGCCCGTCTTCACGCCGCGTGATAAGCTCGCGCACTTGCTGGAGCAATACGCGGAATCAGCCGGCTTGGTGGTATAGACGAACTCGCAGCCGCTCCCGTCACCGACCTACAATCCTGTCTCAGCGCTGGACGGCTGTAGTCGACCGCGGGGGGAGGCACCTTACCGCTGGTCTGCCCTGCACACATCGTAATCGCCGTAGAAACGCCCGGCACCTCGCGCTATCCCACAGTCCGCGACATCGAGCGCTTCAAAAGGATGACCCTGGGCACTACCACGGCGTATTGCGATGGGGGCGGGAAAAACCGCCGCGGACCGTCGGATCCCCACGGGAGACCCAAGAGACAGGAACACCCTCGCCTGACGAGGCGTCGAACGAAGAGCTTCAGACAATAAACCTCGAGGAGACCATGACCAGCAATGTGGAAGGCTTCGCTCTAGAACCAAGCACACAGCCCACCCGCCCGACGAACAAAGCGGCGCCTTTCGGGCGGCTTGGTGTTCGGCAGTGCGCATCCCCTCCAGTCGCGCGCGCAACATCCGGAATTCCTAGAACCACGACCGAGAGATTAGGGTATCGCCGAATGGAACTGGACTTTACCTAGGCGGACTCTGGGACAGTGCTCCCGTTACAGAGGAAGCCGCGATTTCGTAGAGAGAGACCTCGGTGTGCGCGAAGTCCTACTAGTTTAAAAAACCATTGGCAATCTGGCAATTTGGTTAGCCCGGACTCGAAGCTGTCGGGCATGCGGCAGCTGTGTGATCTGGAACCCCAAATAATTCATTCTATTCGATTAGCAATGTGTAGATAGCGAGTGTGTGCTGCATAGCATAAATACGATCACAGATCAGAGAAATCCGCCGCTCGTCGCAGCTTCGCTGGGTATGAGACCCGGGCAACGTCAGGGACCCTGCGGTCCTGGGTTTCCGGTAAGATGGTTTCGATTTTGAAACTCCCTGGAACGACCTTGTGAGCGCGCGGGGGATGGGCGGTGTAGGACGAATGCGTCGCTTACACTTGTAGTGGCCCTGTACCCTGGCGTGGTACTCAAACCACACCCACCCTTTTGCGATACCCCCACACAGTGAGGCGGGCTTGTCCGGGAACTGAGACACGGAAGACTGTCAGCAGCGCACGAGTTGAGACAAAAGTACCACGCACCTGTCGGTCGTTCGTCACAATCTTATAAGGTTCCGTGCTATAGCTCGTCTCCACCGCCGTTTGAAGCGTTACCCAGCCGGGGACTAGGGGAAAACGACACCGATGTGAATTTGACACCTGCCATATCCAATCGAGCTCCTTACGCACCACTTTGCAGCTGGTCCGGACTCAGGTACGTGCAGGAGCCGGGGGCGGCCAGAACCAGAACATGGGGAAGGATGAGTAAGAGAACCCAGTACAGTGCCCAGAAGGTCATGAGCAAAGCTAGTTAAGAGGCGAAGGGCGCATCTTTGATGGGTTTACTGTTGTTTCGAGATCAAATGATATGTCCGGCATTTTCGCCGGCCAAAATATCAACCTGAAGCTTAGCTCAAAGACAAACCGGTATGACGGAGGCTCACTTGAAATGGTGCCATTCCTGCCAAAATTTCCAGAGAAATACACGACGGGCCAAACGGTTCAAATGCAAAAATTGTGGCTGTGTAATACAGTTCCGGCATCTCGGCAATGTTCCTGTCGGTCTTTTATCTTTCCCAGACGGCCACGACCTTCCGGATCGGCTTTTTAGGGCTTACAATATCCTGTATTACTTCGAGTTAATCAGAGTTAACCTTGCCAGTCTAAGCAGACGCACCGCTGACTCAGAATCTCCCAACATAAGTGCAAAGGGCCATGTTCAACTTCAGTGGGTCTCCTTCATTTATCCTACTCCCACCGTCAGCTCCGCCTCGTGCGCACTCAAAAACCAAAACAGTATTGTGTTCTGAATCGGCTCAAAGTTCGCCAAGCGACCTCAGACTCCGTGGGCACATCCGTCAGCCATGTATCTTCGCGTGGAGCATCATCCCTCGGTGTTGCGGAAGCTGGAAATCGGAATCGGATATCAAGAAGCACCGACTCGGGGTGTACCAGCCTGACCGCGAGGTGTACAGGGCGGACTCGCTCGGATGCAGCGGTAATTAAGATTATAACTTGGCCTCCCTTCGCGGTGGATTACTTACGAGTCACGATCGTCCAGCGCTGAGAGACTGTATGTCGCCGTCGATACGCGTACGGTCGATGCGTACCTAGTCCAGACCCAGACCCAACCGATTCGCAGCCCCCCAAGTATTTGCAAACCACTTCGCGTATACCGTGGTGTTCTTCTACGAAATCGCCCCTTCCTCTGTACCGCGGGCAATCGCGCTCTCCCCCCACATTCCCACCAGTTCCTCCCCGGCGCCAGTTTCCAACTCAGTTCCATCCCGCGATACCCTGACCTCCTGGTCGTGGTTCCAAGGATTACGGATGTTGCGCGCGCGACTGAAGGGGATGCGCGTCGTGGAGTGCCAAGCGATGCGGAAAGGTTCGCCCCAGTGGTAGTGATAGTCATAGTCGCTGGCTCCGTCCGTGGGGAGGGTGGTCGATTCGAGGCTCGTTATCTGAACCTCCACGTCCGGCTCCTCGTCAGGCGAGGGTGCTGTTACTTCAAGTTCAGGTTTCACCACAGGGATCAGACTGTCCATCCTAAGATACATTCAACACCCATCAATATTAATATCCATGAACCTCGACAAAAGATATGCACCTCGCATAACCATAAAACACCTTACTCTTGCTGACGGAGAATATCAGGAATACGTCTTGCGCGGTTCGATATGCGCGGTTGAGGATGGCTTCATTGTGTTTCTGCGCAGCCCACATGCTCGATTGGACGCTTATCTCGGCCGCTTGCTGCATGTCGAATCTTTGAGACGGTTCGTAGTTGACCAAAAAGACTACAGTAATCGCACCTCGGTAGGGCACTTCAGCACGAAGAACCGTCGCGGGAAGTGCCGGGTGAATGGCGATTCAGAATTCGAGGAGGCTATCATTTCTGCTGGTTGTTGTCTATCGAGCCCGTCGTATCTGCGCACCAGTCCGTCTATCAGGCACGGGAGACTGCGAACTTCGGTGGGGATTGCGGCCGGGTGGGAGGAAGGGAAAGGCATGAGTCGTGTCTGAAGTACTTGCGTGGACAGGAAATTGTGAGTCGTGCTGATAATTTTATACCTGATAAACACAACACCTGGTCGGATTTTAGTACAACTTGTTCTTCAAATAAATTTAAAATCTTGGACGCTTTCAGGAATTGAATCGAGATATGGAAGCTCCAGCGCCACAGTACAAGCCGATCCCAGGGCGAGTCTCTCCGATCTCGCGAGATGAAACAGCACAGAGAATAGTCCTACCAGCCGATGTGGTTCTGGTCAAGAGCGAACAGTCCCGCGCCGGTATTGTCCGATACGTCACGCGTGACATCGTGACTGATCCGCCCTTGCCTCCACCTCGACACCGCAAACCAACGGGAGCTTTGCAAAAGCGACAGGTGCGAAGGCCATATATCGTCTGCGTTCAAAAAACAACTAAACATTCAATGTAGCTGTCCCTTCTCTGCGACACCTCGCAGCCATGCCCGCACCCAAATCCAAGCCCACTGGTCCCGCAAAGTCCACACACGAATCGAAACCCAAGACTAGGGTTCCGCTCCCCGTCCCCGAGCAGCTGAAACGTCTCTTCAAGACCCTCTGCGCGCAAATCGACGGGGGACACCATGCGAATGCGATAAAGACCTGCGACAAGAGTATGTGTCCTCCAGCTATCATTCTCGGTGATTTTAGGCTGGGCTGAAGCTGGATACAAACAGTCCTCCGACTCGCCCCCTCGGACCCCGACGCGCTCCAAACGAAGCTCTTCCTCCTCCTGACAACCGATCAGCCCGCGGCCGCGATCACGCTCATCGAGTCTCTGAACGGAGAGGGATCGAACGAGCTGCGGTATACCTTCGAGCGTGCATATGCGCTGTATTGCCTGCACAAGAAGGACGAGGCGCGCGCGGCCTTGGCGGAGGACGCGGGAGGGGTGGATGAGCGCGGTGTACGGCATCTGGAGGCCCAGCTGGTGCGTCGCCCCTGTCCTATCCGATCCATCCTATGCATAGACTCAAGCACGAGGTTTCTTTCTATAGAACTACCGCGAAGGCTCCTACCAAGCCGCGTTCGACATCTACAACGAGCTCCTCGATTCTGCGCCCGTGAGCCCTTCTCCTTCGCGCTACATCCCCAATTTCTTATACCACGTGTCGTGTTATCTATCCAGACGGCCGAGGAACAAGCCGATATCCTCACCAACATCCAAGCCGCCTCGGCGCACCTCGACTTCATCAACACCACCTTCCTCCACGCGCTCGACGCCCTCCCGGCCGCTAAGCAGACGCAGCTCGAGGACGCGCCACCACCCCCACCACCATCCGCCGCGCACGCCCCCATCACAGCAGCGGTACCCGACGCCGCCCGGGCCCAGGCCGCGCCCAAGACGAAGAAGCCGCGCCTCCCGAAGGGCGTCGTCCTCGGCGTCACGCCCCCCGCCGGACCCCGAGCGCTGGCTCAAGAAGAGTGAGCGTACGAACTTTGGCCTTGGGCAGAGGCGCAGGAAGGGAGTGGGCGGAGGAGGGGGCGGCGCGACGCAGGGCAGCGCGGCGGATGTGCCGGTCGCGGTGGAGAGCGGTAAAGGCGGAAGTGGGGGTGGAGGTGCGAAGGGAAAGGGGAAGAAGCGGAAGTAGAAGTAGGATGCGCAGTGTGTGTCGAGTTCTATCTGTTTGTTTTCTTTGCAGACTTTGTCGTGTGATACTACTACTTAAGGTGAGGTGCAGAAGCCGTCCACTGAAACGCGGAGCTCAACGACAGCAAGTGTCATCCTGACACGACCGTAGCTGTGGCGCTGCCGCCACCGTCGTTGCGGGGGCGTTTCTTCGCAGATAGGTGTTTTCGACGCAAGACGCAAAATCCATGTTACATAAAACAACATTCCGGTCGAACTAATAAATTTGCAGGTCTATTGGGTTCTCGCTGCTTTACCTCCCTTCGCCCTCACGCCAGAAACTTTTCTCTTCTGGCAACTAGTACATTCTCCAGACGGCAATTGTGGACGCCCATGGGTTTATATTTTGTGCGTGCTCCACCAGCCCATGCGTTCTTGGACTACTTCCAGTGCTTCCTTCGTAGACGCGTCGGCTCGCTGGCAACCAATACATTTGCGGGCTTTTGGTCTGGTTTATTTCTATCACAGGGCAATAGCAAGCGTTGGATTGGTGGATCCTCCGCCTTAGCCCCGAACCGTGTTTTCCGCGGGCTCAAACTCTCTCCTTGGCACTAACAATTTCCACCAAACGGATCTTTTACACCCCAACATCTGTGTAGGCAATATCGCAAGTATATTGCAGAAGATTCCACCCTGAATCCAATTTCGGTCGCTTTGGGTAAACTGTCCTAGGGCCAAAATTAGTCCAGCCTCGGTCTTCCGTCAACTTGATTGCCGAATTCTCTTCTCACCACAACTCTCATGTGCCTCCACGGGGACGCTACACCTTAAATTTACAGGATTCTACCTGTCTGCCAGCTCAGCCTGGATACAGCCCTTCCCCACACTTCTCCCTCGAGCTCGTCGGTGGGTTAATTGCACGGAAGCGGACGAAGCCCCAGAGGATATGAATACGACTTGAGTCTCACGCTGTGAGTGTCGTGCTCCAGCTTTAGAATGCGATTCACAGGGGTCATTAATCAAGCAATCGTCTTTCGCTCTTAGGACCTACCTACATTCACGACCACACCCCTCTACGTCCCGCGATGTCGTCCAGCTCTTCGCGGTCCGCCCGAAGCTCGTCCCTCGGGTCGTCTGCTACCTCTTCCGTGTCCTCGTCGGTCGGATCTAGTGTGCAAGGCACAAGCCCGTCGTTCACCAGCTTCCAGCCTCCGCCTCCCTCGGGCGGGCCAGACCAAAACTCCCCATCTTGCAGCAGCCCCCAAGGCTGCGCTGCTCCTCCGCCAGCGACATTGTACCGTGCGCCATGCATCCTCCGCTGTAGTGCCCCTTCACCCATCATCATTTTGCAGTCTACACCTTCCTGTCAACGCTCATCATCCTGCTCCTGGTGAGCGGCGGCATCATCGCGCGCTCCGTGGTCCTGCGCCGCCGCCAGCAGATCGCCATTGCGAACGGCACATGGGCCGGTGCACGGCGGCGTGAGAACTACAGCAACCGTCCAAGGCCCGTGATGTTCGAGGCGTATATCGCCACGGAGGGCCAGAAAGAGGACGAGGAACGGTGGAGTTCCTTGAAGGTACGATCTCCTCCCACGCGACCGTGCCTCGGGATCTTTGGGAGGGCTAATTTTGCTTTCTTTCAGCCCTTCTCTGCGTCTGATGTCGCACCACCTACGAAGGCGCCACTCCCTCCGCCGGCGGCGAGCCCTCACCACGTCCCCATTCGACGCGCTGCTCGCGACCAGATGCGGAGTATCGTACGCCTGCATAACCCCTTCCGATCACCCCCAGCGCCGCCCCCCGCCGCCCACGATCGAAGTCGCGCCTCAGCCGTCCGTCGTCCCTTCAAGTTCGCCCTCTTCCGACAAAGTGCGCGTCGCCCTGCTGGTCGCGATGCCGTGGAGGCAAGAAACGTCTACGTCTACGTCCACGTCCACATCGGAGGAGGATGAGGAAGAGCTGCCATATCTGGAGTTCGGCGTGCTTGATGTTGATGTCGTCGATCTGGGGAAGACGTCTGACGTGGAGGGTGGGAGCGAACGAGCGGATTCGGGCTCGAAATCATGATGCTCAGGCCGAGATTGACTGTTACGAGTGTTGCTGTACTTTTATTAGTTAGGATTACACGACAACATCTTGGCATTGGCAGCGGTTGCATTCCCCATGTCACCACGTCCGACAAACTCTACAGGCGTGATTTCGATTCTGATGGCTAAACATACTACTTTTTCCATACTTATCTGGATTGCGGAGTTGAATTTATATTGCCCGCTACTCCAAGGCTGACTGTAGAAATCTATTCGCAATACCGACACCGAGTTCTCATGTAGCTTAACGATTAGGTGCGTCACCGTTCCGCTGGAAATGAGAATTTTCTGGCTCAAGGTTCGTTTAATAACATTTGTTTAGCTGACAATACAAATTCAATACTACTAGTAGAACCAAGGTTTGACTACAGTAATGATTTCTCCAATGTGTTGATCTCCTCGTCAAATTGCTTCCTCAAAACGTCCATAGGCGAAGTAAGTCTCTTTTTCTTTCCCACTGAGTCAGGCATCAGCATCTCATTTATCATGTTTTCCAGGATCCTGGCGGCCCTTTCCAATGTAGCTTCTCTGCTGCGGGATAAGTCTTCCGAGGCCTCTGGAGTGCTGTTGCCCGTAATGCCGGTGAGGTCTCTTATGGCTACTGTGGCACCGGCAAGGAAGTCATAGAGACACTGAGAGAAAGCCGCAATGAATTGGGAAGTGATTTGAACAGGAGTATATGTGTCGGTTTTTCCAGGGAGTGGGTAGTAGCAGTCTGGGAACACTGCCCAATTAGTACAGCGCAACAATTCTACCAAGATGTGCCATAGACTTGAGCTGGCAAGGTCAATTTTTTTGCCAAAGTTTGGATAAGGCCACAAGAGTTAAACCAAGAGCCTTTTCATTTTCTTCAGCAAACTCATATTCACCCACATCTGGGTTCCAAAGCTGAGAAAGGACGGAGTTAAATTTTTCAATCTCCGTGTCTCGACACTGGCATCTTGGTTGTTCAGAAATGGGCAACAACCATTGGTCAATCATTTTGTCCACTTAGTGTACAAAAAAGATGGAAGATGGAAGATGGAAGATACTATCCCCCCCCTAGATCTCGGACACTTAAGGAAAATTGATGCATATCACGTTATGTAGCAGCTTTGGGCGCAAGCTGAGTAGCTAGATCGTTTGCAATTTAGCTTTTTCTCTGGGCCCAAATTTTACTTCATGAGAAACGAATAAGAATTGGGCAAATGGCGTCGTTTTTTCGGGAGTGATCAAGTGTCCAAGTTCTAGGTGACAGCTCAAATTCTGATTGCCAGCTGCGTAGGTGTCGACATTGTGGTCGTGGTGCCTCAAAACTTCATCAGGGGGTGCATTTCAATAACTAATATAGTATGCATGAGGAGGAGGTCAAAGCAATCCCAGAGTGGTCGACAGGCAGCACAAAATTTCTTGATATCACTTGTTACAGTTTGGAGATCAATTTGGCAGAGATAGCATGATCTTTCGGTTCGTTCTGAAAGCTACAGGAAAGGTATGGCTCCGAATTTTTATATATGCACTCTCGTGATATTAAGGTACTATCCGGATGTGTTAATGAAGCAATATGACTCTAGGGGAAATTGTGCCAAGGCTTAAAATAGGGAAAATCAGCGAAAATCACAGAAGTCACCAGTTTTTTATATTAATATATATCCCAGAGATATGCCATTGCCGGGATATTTTACCCTATATCTTGAGGGGACTTCCTAAGCTTTATTTCAAGCCAAAGAGCGTAAGGAACGACCCAGTATTGGGCGAGAAATGCATGTGTGTCCGAGTTCTAGGTCTGTCCGAGATGGTGGGGGGGGGATAGTAGGAGACAAAAGATGTGCAAGACCAGAGTTGTGCGCATATGGGTGGCGTTGGAGGCAGGTGCTAAGATTCAGACGGAATACAATCCCAGAAGATATGTCGGAAAAAAGCCATCCAGCTTGCGACGGCATGGTTCAGCATGTGACCTTGGGACGGCTTCGGAGTGCTTCCAAGGTGTGGCGGTGGGACTTGGAACCAGTCTCAAGCCATTTGGAGGCTTGGTGTGAGTTCCAAGTCGTCCCAAGCTGTCCTGAGGTATGTGTATATTTTTGGGGGTCAGAAAATACTTTAGGCCAATTCTCCGTGTCTCAGAGGAGTGATTTGACTTGATACATGCATTGTGCTTGGTTATATTTTTTCAACCACTCTTGTTCTCGAGAGCTAACAGCTGTGGGGCCTGTGTGAAAAGCCTTTAGCAGGGCTCCACCAGGGACCTGGACCAAGGCACACAACTCTGTTAATGACCCCCGGATATTTTCCTACTTGTGTATACATGTTTTACACATTACTTAAAATCAATTGTGGAGTGACCCCCCTCATCCTTGCCTACTTCCTACTTACTCCTAAGTCACTAATTACCTGCTTGCTCACACCAACAATGACTACAAAGAACCCCTTGCTCATGGAGAAGAGTATGAGCATATACATTTTGTTACTTTTCCAAGAATCATCTCAGAAGGTGTTAGAACCATCAATGTGGCTTGGAAATGATTAGAGGATTCCAAACTGTGTGTTGGAAACCAGCTAAAGCCATTTGGCCATACAATGGCTTGGAATGCATTCAATGCCAATCAAAGCCAAATAGGAATTTTCTGACATATGCGGTGTTGCTGCCACATGAGATGTCCTGTAGAAATAACACTTGTAGCGCGCTTTGCAGCAGAGCCCACTAACTGCCTCAGAGCACATCAGGAACATAATTTACAAGGAGCTTTCATTTGAAAGTCAACTCTGGCTGAACTGATTTTGTGATGAGTGAGGAACGAGCTGGTAAGATCACAGTAACTGTCTAGAGAGACTAGAACTGATTCACTCAGCTGAGGAGTTAAAACTGCAGATACATATTCACAATAAAAATCAATGGCGCCCAATTCTCGCTCGGTCAACATGTCGACCAGCTCACATTGGGCTTGGGAACCCCGACTGTGTTGGGGTTTGTTACATACTACAGAAACAAAGCAAAGTAGTGGAATTGGGAATAGAGAAAATTGACCAGAAAATTCTGATATGCAAGGATAGGAAAGCTCACCATTTCAGGACCAGATGCTGCCTTACTTGATTCAAATTGAAAAAAAAAAAAAAAAAATCAAAACATTGTTAGACAGACAGCTGCAGATTGAGGTCTCACCAGGAGTGCAACTCATAATGCAGAGAAAGACAATCAGCAGGCCGTACAAAAGAATTAAAGAGCTTTTAAGGACATTTTCAAAAAGGGCGACATGCGAGGATTGAACCTATGACCTCCGATATGCCCTAATACGACCAAACAATGTAATTTACAGCCAAAAACATAGCTGATCGCACCATAGGACCCACTACCTAAAGTTAGTGGGCATCTATTTGCACGGACACCAAGCTCTCTTGCAGCTTAAGGACTAGGTACAGCACTATCCTGCTTTAACATGAGAAATCAGGCTTAAGGGATTTGTCAAGGATTTGTACATAGTGAAAATTGAAACAAATTCAATACTGCAGTTTGACTACAGTTCTCCAATGCGTTGATCTCTTCATCAAATTTCCATCTCAAATTGTCCATGGACAAAGCAGGTTCCCTTTTCTTTCCCACTGACCATGGCATTGGCATCTCCTTTGCCATCTTTTCCAGGATCTTGGCGGCTCTTCCAATGTGTTTTGTTTTCTGGGGAATGCCTCCTTTGAGCCCTCTGCCATGTTGTTTTCTTTAACAATGGCAAGCTTTTTCATGGCTACTGTGGCACCAGCAAGAGAGTCATAGAGATACTGAGAGAAAGCTGCAATGAATTGGGCAGTGATTTGAACTGTATGTATGCTGGTTTCTCAGGGGTCCTGGTGGCAGTAGTCTCGGAACACTGCCCAAACAGTACAGCACAACAAATCTACCACTTTATGCTGTAAACTTGGGCCAGTAAGGTCAATTTCTTCCCAAAGTTTGGTCAAAGTGACAATGGTTAAACCAAGAGCCCTCTCACCTTCTTCAGTGAAATCATATTTGCCCACATCTGGGTTCCAAAGTCAAGAAAGGATGGAGTTATATTTTTTGAGTTCTGTCCATCTGGGTCCATGCAAGTCATTTTGGTAGAAATATAGCATGATCCAGGCAGAAGGTTTTTTGTGGATAAATGGCTCCCACACAGGGATGGATGCCAGGGTGTGGCCCAGTGCAATAAGACCGTCTCCAAGGAAGGGAAATCCTAGGAAAACATGCATGAGGGACATCCAAAGTGAGCCTTCCTGCAATGTGTACTGTAACTCTTCATCCAGAAACCAGTTTTTAATATTGTCCTGGAAGAAAAGCTGGGCAGAATGTCTAGAAATAAGGCCTGGGAGTGAGAGGGCCTGCAGAAGAAGATGGGCATGCTCTTTGGCAGGAGGGCATCATGGTAGAGAAGAGCATTGAAAAGGCTAGCAATCCTGTCTGCATTCATGCTGACCCACTCCTGGTTGTCTATAAAAATTTGGAAGCATTGCAATGTTTCCTATATCCAGCCAGGATCTCTGTTATAGTGCTGATCCTATGCTGCAAACAATTTTAAAAGAAGACAAGCAGCCAACACCACACCAACCCATCCCTCAGTGCACAGAAGGGAGCTGTAGAAGCGGAATACTGCATCTGGAAAACACCCCATGGCTATGTCAAGCTATGGAGGAGCCAGGAGAGCGGGAGGCTCATAGACATGTCCCCCCTATGAGAGAGTGTGCGTGTTTATCAGAGACCCTCATAGACATGTAGATTCATAGGGTCATAGAGCCATAGGGTGCCATTGAGCAACATAGACCATGTGTCTCTATGATAGGCAGCATAGCCAATGCATCATGTTGATACTCTGGTTCAGATCACACCACTATCACCATATTGATGATAATATTGTACGATATCGGGCGGGATAATAGAAAAGAAGAACATGCATATGTATTGCTGTCAAAAAATACAGCGGTATGTAGGGATCTAACAGAAATACAGCCAGGTTGGCAAAGACACAGTAGTACAGCTAGTAGCACACGACAAAAGCAGGGGGATAGTTGGGGGAAAGGATTGCGGTGTTCAAAGAGAGCTTGACAGATACAAGCATGAGTTATGCCAGTGGTCTGCTTGACTCTTGCATGCAAGCCTCAAAGCCAGAGCGATGCTTGGAGTGTTGAAGAACTTGAAGAGGGCGACTTAAAATTAACCACTTTCAAGGAACAGACCAGCCTTGAGGAGTGAAGTCACATGAGGGGACAGCGCTGGGAATGATAGCTATGAGTTGGAGAAGATGAAAGTGGGGGGAAGAACTTGAAGACATGAGTTTGCCAAGTCAGCATTTTTTAAACAAGTCACAAAATCAGCTGACTGCCAGCACATTGGAAGGCACATGTGGTGTGGTGACCCTATGTGTAACGCCAGAGAGGACAGATCTGTAATAGAGCGAGGGGATCAATGTAGAATCTGGTAGTGAGGTGTCTATGGAGTCCTACAGAGAAGCGGTGTTCCTACTGATATCTATGTCATCACCGGCAATCTATGGTGCAGCCCAGGCCTCTACATGCTCAAAAGGTGTTTCCAGATGTGTGGGCTGTCAGTTAAGAGCCTGGTGAGCCCACACACTGTGGGTGCTGTCATTGCAGGCCAACTGGTTTGTTGTATTGATGACCTTGCTTGCAATATCCATGGAAATTTGGTTGGTGTGCAGAGAAGCTAGAAGAGCAGCCACAAGCTGTTCAACCAATTTGCTTTGAAATTGCCTAAGTATTAATCTAGGAATTGTATGGACTTGAACTCTTCCCACCTTTTGTCCATCTGGGCTACGTCATGGGGACTTATAGAGGAGAGAAAGCTGAGAACACAGAACAGGTAGTATGTAAAACTTTGGACATCCAGGTTTGGTATTTCATTGTCAAATTGGGCCAGGAAATGTTCCAAATTCTTGTATCTCAAGGTTGAATCCACATAGAAATTAGATGGAATGACACAAAGCCTCCATCTTGTATCTGATTCGTGACCAACTCTGAAAGCACTGCAGGTTCACCCGCCAGATTTTGAACCACATTCACTAGCTCAGGACTGAGCTCATCAATATATGGATGTGCATAACTAAAGTTTAGGTGACCTGTGTTGCCAAGTCAAAAGGTCCGGCATAAAGCACAATAGGCATGGCCAAGATGAAAGGCCTGTTCCATCATGAAGTTGGCACAAAATAGGTGTCGAGCCATAAGTAACGAAATTAAAACATGTCAACAGGCCATTGCACAACTGGCTGAGGTACAGCCTTCCATCCATGGTGCTTGGCCATTGCAAGTTGGCAACCATTGCAAGAGGATTGTTGGATGCTTCCAGTACCCACAAGACCACAGATGCTTCAGGAGATGGTTCTGGAAAGGGGGCACCAAAGATTGGGTCAGCTTTATCCAGGGTGGAGTTACTTTCTCACTTGTTAACTTCAAAAGAGGGGCAGAAGGCCAGACATGGACTGGGCTAATACTACAGAGGGATGGGGTGTTATCCTGTGAGGTAGGGCAAATAGAGGACTGAACATTCTCTTCAACTTCTTCCAAAGTATGGTTGGAATAAGTTGCGTGATGAGAGCTGCCAGGGGAGTTTGGAATGGAGAATCAGGGGCAGCCACAGCAGATACAAGGAGGGTGGTGTATGAAACAAACCCAAAAGCTGTGAAGAAGAGAACGACGATTGCCAGGGATTTATGGACAGCACAGTCAAAAACAGTAGTAGTCCAGCCTGCAGCAGCAAGGGAAATGCCTGCATCATGGTGTCGAATTTCCATCAACAAAGACCGTTAAATTTCCACTGGCATTCAAGGCTGTGTGCCTCTAATGATGCTTTCTCTCCTGCAGTGAGGTAATACATTAACCACTGTTTTCCCAGGACGGCTAGAAGCACAGCCAATAACGTCAAGAAAAGGCTGACATAGAGCAGGTTTTGGGCAATTAACATGAGGACAGGTGTGCCTTGAGGATGAATGTCAGGCTTCTGAATAATGAACGCAGAATCTACTGCCAAAAAAAGAACAGCCTCAAGGAAAATCAATGAAGACTGATAACAGAGAATTGGAAACTGTTCACAAAAATCAAAGCCATATCCAGATCTGTGCTGTATTTTTGCTGAAACTCCTCATCATGCTCATCAACCAGGGTCTTGTATGCCGTCCAAAATGCGGTCTTCCTGTCAGTGAAAGGACCCTTTGGTTTGAGCACTTCTACCACCTGCTGAAGTCTGGTTATCATTGGTCAGAGTTTAGGAGCGAGAAATGGCACAAGTTCAATACTTTTCAGCCTGCTCATCCTGTCTCCTTGCCTGTTCTTGCTGAATTTTCACAAGATCTGAGAAACATGTTTGAAGCACCATGATAAGCCTGGTACAGCTGCCATCCCAAGTTAGATGAACATCATCAGCAAGGTGCACTATGTACTTACCTGTCATTTTCTGATGGTACACCTGACCTATTCAATGTATCGGTGCCACTGGGGTTCATGTCCATAGTGGGAAGAGACAAGAGAGGGAGAGTCACAAGTACATCAGTTAGCGCTCACTCCTGATCCACTCAAGATCCATTGGTTAGTGCCTGGAAATCTGGATCTTCAGATGAAGTCAATTAAAATACAGGCACTGAGAAGCAGGAACATAGTATGGCATTGAGCTCAGAGACCAAGGTGCCCGATTTCCTTCCTGTCTAGTATCTGTTTGATTTCTTCGCAATACTGCCTCTGTCAATAATACCAAGTAATTTAACATCCCCTCATAATATTACAGTGCTGCCTCATCCACATTCAATATTAACATTGTGAAGGACATAATCATCTCCACGAACACATCCGCCCTAATATCTGCCAGCTCAACCCAAAGTTTTAGCTTGACCCCAGGATTGAGATGAGGAAAAAAGGACATACACTCATCAATGATATGTATCCCCCCAATCCTGCCAATATAGTTCCCATGGTTATACTGGAAGATGTGAAGTGTCAGTTTCCAGTAGTAGTGCATGCCTGCATCCCATCTAATTAGCTTTCCCTTGCTCTGTTTGTTGAGCAGCATTGGCCCACTCCACACATCATCCCCAGCACAAACAAGATCTCCCTAGACTTTGCATCCTTCCACGCAACATTGACCACAGCCCGAATCATACCCTTGAGGAGCGCATATGGTGCCATGCCTGTGCCACTAGATGTGATTGGCATGGGCTTGATTGCCAGCGGTGTGCTGAGCTCAAGCATCCTGTATGCTGCCTCTGCAACTGCAGGGATAAAGAGCTCCCCATACACAGTGATGGAGAGGTTAAATTGTGCGGCCAGGTTGTGCACCAGCTCTGCGTTGTGTGTGATGGTCACCTTTACTGAGCTTTGGGTGAGTATATACAGAAGTAGTGGAAGTGGAAGTGAGTAAGCGGAAGTGCAGGCTGGTGGAAGTGACAGTGTCACTGATGCAACACATTCCGCATATGGCAAGTAAACAACTCCATTGTTTGCTTGCCACTGAGCTGTGCCATCTCTTTCTTCTGTTCCACAACAACCGTTGATAGGGCATGCAGCAGAGCATGCATAAAAACACCAAGTTTTTATTCGTTTTTGGACTGTCTACAGGAGAATGAGTGAGGTATTAGATTGAGGGCATACACTCCTCAGAGTGGTAGGCTACACTGTTGATGGCTGAAAGCCAATGGGCCACTATTAGAGCTACAACTCAACTATGCTTCCTATGGGAGCAGACTTCAGTTGGGAGTCCTTACTGTTGGGCTCTGGGAGGTTGCAGTAAGCAACATCTCAGTGTGCTGGAGGTGATCAAGAGGGACTACTATATCGAAAGGCTAGCCATGGTACAAGTGGCGCTCCAGAAACCTATAGACAAGATGAGAAGGTCCTACCATGCAGAGGTTTTCTCCTGTGGGAAGACCGGACTTGATAGACAGGAAGTGTCAAAGCACTCATGGGAGCATCAGGAGTACATATGGTACTAACTCTGGATGTGCTGTACCACAGAAATGCTCTGAGCTTGTGCTGCATGAGCGTCACTGAGCTGCTCCTGCCACACAAGAAAGTCAAGTCATTAGTTGGACTAGCTTGTGCTGCATGATGAAGACTTAGAAGAGACAAACAGTTAGCCAGCCTGTGGGAGCAGCCCGGAAGTGGGCCGCTGGGTGTCCTGCCATGGAACACATGGGGCTAGCGGAGAAGTTTGTGGGGCCTCCTGTAAGGAGTTTCAATGCTGATCAAGCAGAGCAGCTGTGCAGCAGGAGCAGTAGCACCTGCTGCAGGAACATCTCAAGGCCCTTAATAGAGCTCAGGGGGCATACCACACAAGCCCACAACATAGAAGCAAATACTAGATGGTTGGTGTTGTACTGCAGGGACACCTGGGCTCGTACCATACAAGTCAAGGTCCAGTGTGTCTGCAGTGTGATCATGGAAAAGTGTCGAAGATCAGATTGTAGTTAAGCTGTTTGTACTGCAGGCTTGACAACCAGCACGCCATCCTGGTGCCATACTGAAAGGATGCATGGGCTTGCCCTGCAGGAGTGCCATTATACCCACAGGTGCTAATACATCGCTTATCATTGGCCATCTGTCCTGCCATGGGCTTGTTCCTTAAAGATCTGATAGTTTCCTTAACTCCTTATGTGTTTCCAGTTTGTATAAAAAGGACCATATTAGTTTGTGTAAAGCAGTAGACTACCTACCCACGAATACAGGGCATTGTAGTGGACTCTAGAATTGAATTGACGAGACTTTGAATCTGAATGGAAGTACGCAAGCCCTTGAGAAAGAATAAGAACATTGAACCACCTCACCGCTTAGTGTAAGCCCCCCTGCCCCATAAGGAGAGCCTGGGCCAGCTATTCCGCCATTGAAGTTCCTTGTTCTGATTCTAAGTGGAGACCAAAGCGTCCATCAGAGCAGAGACCCGAGAGTCCAACGTATACTGTGACCAAGGTGTCTGGACTGCAATTTTTACCTTCTTGGAAGCTCCCACGGGATGTACAGATATTTGACAATGCCACCAACCGTGTTGCCACCTATATGCAAGCTTTTTTTGAATATATGGGCCGGCATGATTTTTAAATACCATTGGCACCTAATAGTTATCTGTGAATACTGAAAAGTCATCTACTCGAGTACAAGATTGAATAAATAGAGCTCAGTTGAATTGTGCAACTGTGGCACTCCAATCTATACCAAAGGCAACATGCACATGACATGTATACTGTGCGGAGCAGACAGGCAGGTAGCAGAGGGTGGGAGAGGGTGTGAACTGAGCTGGTGGAAGTGATGCAGTGGAAGCTACTTCTACTTCCACTGAACGGCTTGAGTGGAAGTAGAAGTAACTTTCACTTCCACTACTTTGGTCATGCCTCACTTTGGGTTGCAATTCAATGATTCACCATGGCCTGCCCCACATGCATCAACTGTCAGCTCCACCTTGCTTAAAGACAGTAGGTTTCCTTATGCTTCGTGTCCTTCTGATGAGTTGCATAGACCATCACCTGAATTGTACCTTTGAGGAGTGCATATGGTGCATTGTGCATGCCACTAGATGTAATCAGTGCAGGCTCAATCACCAGTGGCACACCAAGTTCAAGCATTCCATATGCTCCAGTCGCATCTGACACAGGGGTGAATAGCTCTCTGTATGCAATGATGGAGAGATTAAATCACACTGTGAGCTTGCACATCAGCACCGCATCACGTGATTGGCACTTAGAGGAGTGATGGGGATGACATCTGTGCACAACAGCAAATAAGTAAGAGCTGGCCAGCGTTTACATGACATGTACCATAGTGGCTGATAAGCATCAGCAGCTTCAGGCTTGCATTGCTGCCCTGCCAGGCCCCTACGTGTTCACTTTCTGGAGCTTCAGGTTCACATGCCTGTGACACCTCATCAATCTATGTGATTTCAGCTGGAATCAAAATGCAAATGCTCACAGAAGTGGGAATACCTCCTTCAAGTGCTGGATAAATAGGCCCTGGCTCAACCACCTCTCATCCTCACATATGGGGCCCATATCGTTGAATGTCTCAGTCAGAATTTGTATGGCCACACTCAGCTGGGCCACCGCAGTTGCAGAATGCGGTGGTTGCATGCAGCACAGTATGGTTGGCCCAGAGTGCGCCGTTATTTGATGGTGCAAGCAGCAATCCTCAGGGGCACACTGAGGCCGTAGAGGGAGGGGCTTGCATGCATGTGGGGTTAATCAGCCAGTGACAGATAAGTGGTGCAGAAATGAAAATGAAGTGAAGAAGAGCGGCGAAGGCAATGACAGTAAGAATGAACAGCCAGCGCTTGTGATGAGGGCATGACAGGGCACCGCCAGGAAGCATTTCAGCTTCAGACTTAGATTTTAAGCTTGGCTCCATAAAGAGACAGGAAGAGATATCTTGTGCATCACAATGTCCTGTATTTCAATTCTCGCTTGAAGTGGATTTCAGGGTCAGTACCAGCACCACTGCGCCATACAGGCGCTGTGGGCTTGCTATGGGCCCAGACAAGACTCTGGGTTTTGTTGGGGTTTTGGTCAAGTTTTGGCAAAGTGTGGCACAGCTGCTGGGACATCATTGATGGCGGCAAACTCCGACATTCAACTTGAGTTGAACCAAATTCTCCACCCAAAGTTGGGCCTTAGTAACAATGTTCAGAAGCTAATAGTGTGCAACCTCAATTTTTCTTTTGCTGCCAGGATTTGGCACTGGCTACTGCATGCATTTAAATTCCATGTATCTTGGTGAGGTGTCAGCTTGCATGCATGATACTTCATGAGATATAGAGGAGTCTGCACCATCTTTGTCACTTCGTTACTTTGCTTAAATTCATCAGTTTGATGGCATTCTATGAAAGTTCGTAAGTTTAAAGAATTTCAACTAAAGTTCATCACTTTCTCTGGATCAATGTACAGTGTGTCTGTCAGCACATCACAGAATCAGCTGTGTGCCAAGCTCAGCTGGTTAGGTTTGGGTTGGTTAGGTTAAAGGTTGGTGGTTAGAGGTTAGAGGTTAGTGTTAGGGCTTTGGGTTAGTAGTTTTGGTTTGGGTTAGCAGTTAGGGTTAGTGGTTAGTGTTGGGGTAAGGTATCTATATGAAAAAAGACTGCCTGGCCTTGTGTTGAAGGAACAATGATGGCCAATATTCCAGGTTCTTGAATGTGCCAAGTTGAAATGACAAACTTACACAGAAAATCATCGAAAGTAACAAACTTCCCCTAAATGCAATCAAAGTGATGAGGTTTTGTGAAAATAAGCGAAATAAGCAAACAAGGGGGTGTCAACTTTCAAAAAAATGTGCACTGGGTTGGTTATGGGGGCCTGGCAATCAATTTTTGATTTTTTCCGATTTTTTCTTGACAAGTTTCCCATGATGGGGGGGGGGAGTCTGGCCAAAATTTTTCAAAAAGTATGCTAATGGATGCGTTCATTTCAGAAAAAATGTCAAAAAAATCCGCAAAAATATTCAACTTCACCATCAAATTTGCTGTATCTCCCGAACCTCAGCTTGTATCAACCTGAAACCTTCAAATATCGATTCCTCAGCCTCATTTACCCCCAAATATGACCCGATTCCAAAATTTTGAAGTTGGCACCCCCTTGTAAGTGAAGTAACAAAGTGATGAAAATGGCTACTACCTGATATAGAGCCCCAAATCAAAGGAAAAGAAAAAAAGCGCTGGAGCGTAGCATGTCAGATGCAAGGAATCAAACCCCGGATACTCACTGTAGCTAGAATTCCTACCTAAAATGAGGGTGTACCATACATCATATCCGAGTTGAGGATCAGATTCCTCAAAAGATAACAGCTTTACCCAAGGCAAAAGAATAGAGGAGGTGTTAGAAAGAGCAAGGTGTGCCATATGGTGCCACATCTGTTCAGAAAACAATTTATCTGTAGAAATACAGTGCCAAACCCCAGATCCGAAAAAAAAAAGTGTACCCCATATTATATAAAGACCAGTCCAAGTCTCATTCCAAGAAATCGTTAGGGTAAAGTACAGACCGTAAAACCCCTGCACAAATATTTTCAAGATTTTTGGTGCAGTTGTTGTGTTGCACAGCACCATCACTTTTTTGCCCAGTTTGGGGGTTTGACCCGGATCCGAAAATCTCGGTGTGGTGACATCATATTGCCACGGTTCAGAGCATAGTCGTGGTCGTAATTGCGTGTCGTGGTCATAGAGCCATTGGTGGGGCTCCTAGTGTGTCCGGAAGGGTCAGGGAAGTGGCATGCGAGGCGGCTATTAATCGAACTCAGATGTGCCAGAGAATGAAGACAACATGATAATCAGCTCATCCCCATCACCTGCACGGACCGAGCATAGTCAAAAACGTGAGAGTGATACCTCTCCTTACTATACTCACTCTTTAAAACATTGTAGACCCCAATATGCCATTGCCGTGTGCAGAATATCCGAGTCTTGTGCAGCCATCAGTGGGATTTGCCATTTTAGGCACTTCATTGATTTTTCACTCATGCCCGAGGCACTCAATCCCAAATTTTTGTACACTAAATTACTCATAGGCCTTACAGATGTTCCATGAAAAAAATCCCAAACCAAAGGGGCTGGGGTTCCCCTTGAAAATTCATTTTTTTCGGATCCGGGCATTTTTCGGATCCGGGGTTTGGCACTGTATTGCTCAGGTCAAACAGGGGAAGGGAAGAATAAATATATATTGTATGCAAGATACAATGCCCTTTTATACCCTCAGAACAATGGGAATAGGACAATGCACATAGAACAATGCACCCAAGAAACAATAGGATATCATAGCATTTCAGACCAGCTGAACATTTCAACTTCAACCTGAGGCTGTGTATGGCTGTGCACTTGTCACTGAACATATCTGCACCAGCGCAGTGTAAACGTGGCAGCTTGCCATTCCAACATTATCTACCCCAGGGCATGAGCCAGCATGAGCATTTCCAGCACTTTGAAACAATATTCGAACCCCGAACGCTCACTGATGAATATACTTGGTTGGTACATGGAAATTGAGGGTATACCGCACACCACATCAAATTGAGAGTCAGGCATCTACTATAGGGTATTACGTAGTATCCCATCTGTTCAAAAAAATAAGCAGGAAAGAATTTGTAAGTTGGTCAACCCGCCTTTATTTAGTTTCAAACTAAAGGCAAGGGTGATCTCTGGCACCCCACTTAAATATCTTCTCAGGGTTTCAGCATCACTATCTGAAGCACAATAGAATGAATTTTAAAAAATGGGACACTTCAACAATGAATTCAGACGTGGGGGTAGAACCCAGTGACTTGCTTTATCAATCTATGGACTTTATAAAGTAGTGAGGGTGTGCCATGCACCACATCCTGTTTAGATATTGTATATGTGCTCATAGATATCAGCACCACTCGTGTTTGTAAGAAAGAAAAGATTAAAGAACCAAACTCGCTTCTGCTCCTCTGTAAAAGACTTCCCTGCTGTGTTCATCATTGAGGAACTAAAAAATACACCTGCAATGCTAGTCTAACAATTTCTCAATCACATCCATCTCCTCATCAAACTGCTCTCTCAACTGGTACCAGTATCCCGGTTGCTGTTCCAGATCTGCAACTGAGCGCAGCATTTTGTTCCCCAGTGTTTGCATGATCCGGGCAATGTTTTCCAGAACTCCCTTTTTGCCTGGAAGTACCTCCTGCGAGCCACTCGGATTGTCACTTGTAAAAGTGAATTCATTGATGGCTCTGGTGGCAAGGATCAAAGAGCTATGAAGACGTTCCGAGAAGGATGTGATGAAGCAAGGAGTTATTTCCGCACATACGAGCCGTTGTCCCCCATCATCCATCTCTTCCCAGGACAGTGGGTGGATAGGATATCTGTCTAGCAAGACCACCGCACTAGTACACCATAAAATCTGCAAAATTTCACTCCACACACTGGGGTTGTCAAGGTCAATGTCTTCCCAAAGTTTGGACAAGGCCACAATGGTTAAGCCGAGGGCCTTTTCATTTTCGTCAGTAAAGTCATATTTGCCCACATCTGGGTTCCAAAGTTGAGAAAGGACAGAATTGTATTTTTCAACTGCTGGCCATCCGGTTACACGCATGCCATTTCGGTTTTGGTAGAAATATAGCATGATCCAGGCAGAAGGTTTTTCACGAATAAATGGCTCCCACGTAGGGATGGATGCAAGGGTGTGGCCCAGTTTGATAAAACCCTCTGCGAGGAAGGAAAAACCACGGAAAACACGAATGAGGGATGTCCAAAGAGAGCCATCCTGCAATATGTGCTGCAACTCATCATCTAGAAACCAGTTTTTGATATTATCCTGGAAGAAAAGCTGGGCAGCATGTCTGGAAATATCACCGGGAAGTGAGAGTGCCTGCAGAAGAAGATGGATGTGTTCTTTGACAGGAGGAGCATTATGGTGGAGAAGAGCATTGAAGAGCTTGGCAACTCTGTCTGCATTCATGTTGACCCACTCAGTATTGTTCATAAAGGTTTGGACACATTCCAATGTTTTGTATATCCAGCCAGGATCTCCGTCATAGTGCTGATCCCAAGCCATGAATGGTTTTGCAAGAAGACCAGCTGCCAACACAACACCAACCCATCCCTCTGTGCACGGAAGGGAGCAGCAGAAGTGGAATATTGGGGATCGTAGGTTGGGATATAGATCCTGGTCCCACACGAAGTGAGTGTAGTTGGCCAACCGGCGTGTTGTATCAATGATCTTGACTGTGATATCCATAGAAACTTGGTTGGTCTGGAGAGAGGCCAAAAGGGCAGCAAAGATTTGTTCAACTAACTTTCCTTGAAATTGGCTTAAAAAGAGTTAATTGAAGAAGTGTATGTTTGCATTCAACCCACCTTTTGTCCATCCAAACTATGTCACGAGGATTTGTAGAGGAAAGAAAAGTGTGAATACAGAATAGGTAGTCTGTAAAACTTTGGACATCCAGGCTTGGTATTTCATTTTCAAATTGGGCAAGGAACAAGTCCAAATTCTTGTACCTTGAGGTTGAATCCGCATAAAGAATAGATGGAATGACGCGAAGACTCCATCTTGTATCTGATTCTTGATCAACTCCGAAAATCACAACAGGATCACCTGCCAGATTTCGAACCACATTCGCTAGCTGGGGACTTGGCCCATCAATATCTGGATGGAAATGGCTAAATTTTGGGTGATTTGGCCCACCCAATCCAAGGATCCAGCGAAAAGCACAATAGGCTTGTCCAAGATGTAGGCCCTGGAGAGTCATTCCATCCCGAGGTTGGTACAAAATGTGTGTTGAGTCATGATTGAAGAAATCAAAGCATGCCAATAGGCCATCACGCAACCGATTGAGGTGCGGCCTTGCATCCATCGTGCTTGGCCATTGCAAGTGGGGAACCATTGCGGCAGCCAAACTGATCACACGAGGATCCGTGGAAGCCTCCAATACCCACGAGACCGCAGGTACTTCGGGAGATGGTTCTGGAAAGGGGTCATCGAAGATTGGGGCGGGTGCATCTCCTGGAGAGCCATTCTTTTCCGTTGTCAACTTCAGAAAGAGGGGCAGGAGGATTGGGGATCCAGACATTGACGGGGTGAATACTGCAGAGAGATGGCACATTATTCTGCGACATAGGGCAAGTAGCGGACTGGACAATTTCTTCAGTTTTATCCAAAGCGTTCTTGGGAGAAGCCGTGTGACGAGAGCTGCAAGAGGCGATTGGAATGGAGAATCCGGCGCGGCCACAGCAGATATGAGGAGGGCAGTGTATAAAACGAACCCCAAAGCTGTGAAGAAGAGAACGACGATCGCCAGGGATTTATGGATGGTCCGCAAATAAATGGACAGTGCAGTCGAAAACAGTAATAGTCCAGCCTGCAGGAGCAAGGGGAATGCCCGCATCACAGCATCGAATTTCCACCTGCGGAGGCCGTCGAATTTACGTTGGCGCTCAAGACCTCGCGCTTCTAGCGAACCTCTCTCTCCTGCTGCCAGGTAATACATCAACCATTGTTTTCCTAAGACCGCTAGAAGGGCGGCCAATAACGTCGAGAAAAGGCTGACGTAGAGCAGGTTTTGGGCAATCAACACGAGGATAGGCGTGCCTTGAGGATGAACGTCGGGCTGGATCTGAATAATAAATGCAGAATCTACTGCCGAAAAAAGCCCAGCCTCGAGGAAAGTCAACCGAGACTGATAGCGGAGAATTGGAAATTGCTCACGAAAATCAACGCCGTGTCGAGATCTGTGCTATATTTTCGCTGAAACTCTTCGTCATGCTCATCTGCTAAGGTTTTGTACGCATTCCAAAATGCGGTCTTCCTGTCGGTGACAGGAACCTTCGGTTTTAGCGCTTCTACCGCCTGCTGAAGCCTTGTGTTCATTCGTCAGGGTTTAATAGCAAGGACCGTGCCACGAGTTGCATACTTTTCGGCTTGCTCGTCCTGTCTCCTTGCCTGTTCTTGCTGATTCTTCACAAGATCAGAGAAACATGTTCGAAGCACCGCGATAAGCCTGGTACAACCGCCACCTCAAGTTAGATGGACGTGGTCAGTGCGCATGAGTTACTTACCTATCATTTTCCGGTGGTAAGCCTGACCCATTCAACACATCGGCACCACTTGGGTTCGCGTCCATGGTGGGAAGAGATAAGAGAGGGAGAGTCACGAGTGCACCAGTTAGTGCTCAAGCGCTCACCGGCGCTTGGCACCCTTGATCCACTCGAAGATCCATTGATTGGCATCTGGAATTCTGGATCTTCAGACAAAAGTCAATCAAAATACAAGCGCCAGTGAGGCGTGCGGGCAAATAGTACGGCGTTAAGCTCAGAGGTCATGGTACTCAATTTCCTTCCTGCCTAGTATCTTTTCGATTTTATCCACCATACCGCCTCCACAAACAATCATATAGTATCATTCGAGTCTCAAACACAACCTACATCTCCGCCTCATCCGCATTCAATATCAACGTCGTAAAGAACGTGACCATCTCTACGAACGCGTCCGCCCCGATATCTATGTTTCGGCCCAAAATCCTCAGCTTGGCTTCCACCTAGATCGAAAAAGAGGAAACTCACGCTCATCAACGGTATGTATCCCCCCAATCCCCCTAATAAAGTTTCCATGATTATACCGGAAGATGTGCGGCGTAAGTTTCCAGTAGTAGCGCGTGTCTGCATCCCACTTGAATCAGCCTTCCTCCTGGTTCTGAAAGTTGTTAAGCGGCAGCGGCACACGCACCTGTATTCCCGCTCATTATCCCCGGCGCAACAAAGATCTCCTTAGACTTCGCATCCTTCCGCGCAGCATTGAACGTCGCCTTAATAGTACCCGCGAGGAGCGCGTACGGCGCTGCGCCCCTGCCACTAGGTGTGATTGGCGCAGGCTCGATCGCCAGCGGAGCACTAAGCTCAAGCGTGCCGTACGTCGCAGCCGCCTCTGCGTCCAACGCGGGGGTAAGGAGCTCCCCGTACGCGGTGACCGACAAGTTAAAGCGCGCTGCGAGCTCGCGCACCAGCTCCGCGTCGCGTGTGATGGTCGCGTTAACGGAGCTTTGGGTCGCTATCCGGTGGTTCACCACCGCCTACCCAAATCGTACCCCTCATCAGCTCCGTCGTTCCTTCCCTCAGGTAAGCGGGAAAGACTTACCGCCACCTGCTCCGGCAACGCATTACTCTTCACACCCCCACGAATGATATCCACCGCCTGCGTCGTCCCCACCATCGCCCTGAACATCTTGTCCTGCACCAGCAGCTCCTCCGCCGCCCTGAGCGCCTTCTTGCTCTTCGGCGCGCGCAGGATAGCGCGCTTGAGCTTCAGCGGAATGTCTGGCGCATGCGCCGCAAAACACGCTGCCATCTCGAAGGTCGGGGTACCGAGCTCGAGGGTTGAGACTGGTGCGTTGGATTCGAGGTGTACTATGAGGGCGGCGAGGATGCCGATGGAGGTGTGTGCGGGGGGAACGCTGAGTGGAGAGAGGTCAGTTGTCGTAAAAAAGGAGACAAAAGCGAAGAGGGAAGGATGGAAGAAAGGTACCTAGAATGGCCGCCGGGAGTCTTCACCTCCATATGTACGTCCACGAAGCCCTTCTCCGCGACGCCCGGCGTGGCAAATATTGCGCCGAACGTTTCCGAGAATCCGGCTGGGGGCGACGGAGACCGGACGTCAGAGCACGAAATACGGAGAAAGAAGTGAAGGAAGGGACGCACTAGTACCGCCCTCATCGACGACCATGGCGAACGAGTCTGGGCCGAAGCGCTCGAGGAGCGCAGGGCCAAGGTGGCCGGCGCCCTGCACATCAATATTTCAGTCCGCAATCGGCGGTGAAGCAATGGAGCAGGGACGGGAAGGCATACTTGGGGCCCGCCCACCTCCTCGTCGAACCCAAAGGAGAGCACGACTGTGCGCGCGGGCGTGAACCCCTTCTCGAGAAGGACCTCGATGGTCATCCTGCATCCCAGTCAGTCTGATTAGGCTGCGTGAAAAGCATGGTATCCGGGAGTGCGTACATGATGCCAATAACACCGCTCTTGTCGTCGGAGCTGCCGCGGCCCCAAACGCTTTCGCCTGCAAAATTCATGAATGAATAAACGGAGAGAAAAGGGATAGTAAGTCAGACCATCGAAATGGCCCGAATATGGGGGGAAAGTCCATTGGTCGGCGCTTAAAGGAGCGACGGGGACGACGTCTGCATACAACAATGGATAAGGAAGAGCCCGTCGACGGAGAAAATAAATATACTCCCCGTAATGTCCCATAAGCAGCAGAGGTTTGAGGCTCGTGTCGCTGCCCTGCCAGGTATAGAAAAGCCCGCATGTATTCACTTTCTGCAGCTCCAGGGTCGCGTGCCTACGACACTCGTCAGTCTAGTGATTTCAGTCTGAATCCAAATGTAAATGCTCACAGAAGCGGGAACGCCCCCCTTCAGATGCTCGATAAACGGCTCCCGGCTCATCCACCTCTCATCCTCGTCTATGGGACCCATATTGTCGAACGTCTCGGTCGGAATTTGTACGGCCGCGCTCAGCTGGGCCACCGCACGGTCGCGGAACACGGTGGTTGCGTGTAGCGCAGTAAGGTCAGTCCAGAGCGCGCCGTTCTTCGATGGCACGAGCAGCGATCCTTGGGGGCACACCGCCGCCGTAGAGGGAGGGGCTTGCATGCATGAGTGACGGACAAGTGGGGCAGAAATGAAAATGAAGCGGAGGAGAGCGGCGAGCGCGACGACAGTGAGAACGAATCCCCAGCGCCCGCGAGGGCGCAACGTGGTGCCACCAGGAAGTGTATCAGCTTTGGATTTGGATTTTGAGCTTAAATCCATGGAGTTTCCTGTATTTCGGCTCTCACTCGAGTGGATTTCGATTTCGGGGTCAGTGTCAGCGACACTGGAACATGTGCGGGCTCTGTGGGCATTGACAAGTATCGGGATTCTGCAAAGTGTGATCGGTCTTGGATCGGTCTGCCGCCAATCTCTGCCGCGGTGAAACTTTTGATGGCGGCAAACTCCGTGCTTCAATATTTCAACTTGAACGACAAGCATTAAAAGACTTCACATGAGCAGCCTCGAGTAGCGGAAATGTACGAAAGTCATCCGCTATGGCGTAATATAACCTCAATTTCTCTCTCGGTGCAGGAATATCATTTGTTGATTAATTGGCAGCTGGTGGGGCGTTTGAACCATATTCAATTTTAAATTCAATTCCAAGCATGTATCTGTCGGCCGCAGAGGCTTTATGAAGTCCAAGGCAGAAACAGAGCAGGGGGAAAACACTAGTGTCAATGAGATCATGGGCAATTCGGACGCGGGGAATCGAACCCCGGACTCTCGCTATATTCTCCTATCTATTCACTTACGGGGAGCGAGGGTGTACCATACACCACGTCTGAGTTGAGGGTAAATATCTCCCATAAGTTGTCAGCTTTACCAGAGGCCGAGGAATAAAAGCGTGTTAGAAAGACAAATGGAGGCACGGCCGAAGTCTCCCGTCATTACTGATAAGGCCTGAGGAGCAAGGTGTGCTATGCGCCGTGCCCGATTGAAATAATACATACTTAGCAGCGTACTGCGTGAGCATTACTTGTGTTCAATAGAGAGGAGGAAGGAGAAAAAGTGGTTTTGGGACACTCGACGTGGATTGAGATAGAATCGAACCCCGAACGCTCGCTGATTGACATCCTCGTATGGCGCATGGAGATTCGAGCGAGTGTGGCCCACATACCATGGGAGGGCAATGTGGTGGGAGTGTTGGCATTGCCCGTCGTTAGCAAACAAGCCGCACTGCCTCTTGATCCGCTGTCTCTTTCTCTCCGCCACGACTTCAAGTCGTGTAGCGGTCTCTTTATCTCGGCTCCCTTTATCTATCTCATGCTCCCTTTACTACGTATGTTCTCTTTATTCCTCTCTAAACCTATATAGAGCCTGCGAGCCGTAGAGTAGAGGCATCCGCCTCTCACACTGCGCGCGCTCGCAGGTAAGTCTCGATCCTACTTATTCACTCCGCCTCTCACACTGCGCGCGCTCGCAGTTTCTTTTAGATTACGTTTGTCGTCGCACACGATAAATTAACCCCACCCGCCATCCCTACTCCATCCTATTCCATTCTACATATTTTTTTCTTTTCTTTTTTACCCTCTACATTTACATGTCCCTCGTAGCTAGGCTTGAGTCTGATCCATGATCAGCTCGAGAGCTTTTAGGACCCAAATATTATCATTTGTCCCAAACCTCGTTTGCCTCTCTTCCCCTCTCTCTCACCCAGTACCGCGACGGAGGCTAACATCCGATTGAGAGTCATTTATCTGTCTTCGGGCATCAGCGTCCCACTTGTTCGAGGTATAAACAAGAAATTGTAACTTAGTTCACCCGCCGTTATCTATTTAATCTGAAGGTGACGGCGATCTGTGCGTCCTTCAGACATCTTCCCGGGTTCTCGGTGTCACCATTTGAAGCCCAATAGAATGAATTTAAAAAAATTCTGCTGCCCGAACGACGAATTCAGACGTGGGGAATCGAACCCCAGAGTCTCGCTGTATGAAACGATATCATTCATTAACGAGTAGCGAGGGTGTGCCATACCCCACGTCCGACTTGGATAGCATATATCTGCTCTGAGTGTCAGTCTCGATCTATATATATATCACTTGTGCTTGCCAAGTTAAAAAAAAAAGGACCAAAGCAGCGTCCCGGATATGAATTCAGAGGCCGGGAGGCGAACCCCGGATGCTCGCGGTGTTTGATTCATCAAGAACCAATTCATCAACACTGAGGGGTGATATACCACATCTGAGCAAAGGTTAGCTAGTGAGTTGGATATTAGAGCAATTCATTTAGATACATGAAGAAAAAAATCATAAGCAAGCTCGCACGTCCTTGAAGAAGTTGAGCCCCGAACACTCGCTGTTCCGCAAGAGAAACATTTTACGAAAAGGGAGGAAGTGTCATACACCACGTTCGACAGCAAAGCTTCATAACATACCTGCCACTTGTTATCAGCTTCAAGTTGGACACATTCTGAACCGTGAGAAAAGAGACAAAACGTGGAAGAACATATTCAGACGCGGGGAATCGAACCCCGGACGCTCGCCGTATTCTCGTCGGGAACACCAATGCAGAGCGACGATGTGCCGCACACCACATCCGCCTGAATACCAATATCTGCCCCAGTGATCAGCGTCCCACGCGTTTGAAAGTGTAACTGAAAAGAAAAGCGACACACAACTACAACAATATGAACTGGAGTCGAACCTCTGACTCCCCGCTTTGCATGGTAGCGAGGGTGTTCTGCACGCCAGGTTCGATTAGATACCACGTGTATCTAGGTGTTGTCAGCATCCCTTGCGTTTGAAGACCAGATGCAGAAAAAAATGAAAGGACCCCGAAGGAAGGAGTTTGAGGGATATATATACAGTACCATATACCAAGTCCAGTTAAATACCATATTCGCGACTGGGTATCAGTGTCAGTGGTTGCGTTTCAAGTAGGGAAAGGGAAAGTGTTAGAGACTCAGGAGCGTAGGGAGTCGAACACCCGGCGCTCTCTGCCTGTGGCGTCGAAGGCTTCATGAATGAGAAGCGAGGATGTGCCATTCACCTCCGATTAAAGAGGTCGATGCACACGCCCCCTCATTAGCACCTCGAAGGGTGGGTACAGAAAATACGACGCACACGGAATAATTCATACGAGGGGAGTTGAACGTTAAACCCCGCATTCACGGCATTTACGTAGACCCGACGAGTATTCTGGTTGCTACCACAGAAAGCGAGGGTGTACCACGCACCACATCCGATTTGTTGAATGGCGTGAAGGCCGCGGAATGATTACATGGATATGGCATTCGTGCAGGACCAGAGTGGCAGGCCAGTATTTTGCGCACATCTGAGAGGCGCGTTGGAGCAGGTGCCAAGATTCAGAAGGAATGCAGCAAGCCCGTGCTGCCACACGAGACGTCGAAAGATGTTGCTTGAATGATATGCTAGATGAGAGGAACAAAACGTAGCTAGAAGGAGACGCCAATAGACAAGTAGGAATAAAATTTTCCTGGAGAAGGAAAGGACGAAGCTTAGCCGGAGGTGTGGATCCACCCAGATCCACCAGGCTTTGAAGTTGCCTGTGAAATATGGTCGTCGTCAAGTGGATCGAGGCCAACCTACAAGAAGCACACCAGCTTGAAGTATTCAAGGGAAAGCACAGAGAAAGATTGAACGGCCAGAACGTCGCGTGGATCACAAAAACTTCAAGAAGGAAAGGGGAAGAAAGAGATTCAAACTCCGCTGATGACAAGTCGACGTCCCGATTTGGAAGCCTGCATTTTGTTTGGCTCCTCTCGTGTCCTCTGGGTTTGCGTCACCCTCTGCGCCATTGTACTCGTATTTCCTCCGCCTCTGTTGCCACGGTCCTCATCCTCGTCGCCATCGATGTCTTATGGAAGTGGAAGACAGCCAATGACGGGCACGAGCACTGCGCCGCGCTCGTGGGCGTTCGTCATGCTTGCACCACGCCCGCCTCCGTCTCTCCGGTGCCGGTGCCCTTTCCTTTACTCTGTGTCAGCTGGTTCTGGGCTTCTTATACTTCTGTGTCGGCAACACCTCTCCCCTGCCGCGGCTCCTTTGGCCGCGGTGATAGCACAGGTGATGGTGGGGAGCGGGAATACTAATGACGAAGGCGCGCGCGTGTGCACCGTTGCTCTCACCTTGTCATTTACGTTGCTATAAGGACGGTCCCCGCGTGCTGCCGCCTTTGCTTGCATCTTCGCCCGCTTTTTCATAATCCGCCCCCTTCTGCGTCTGAGTCTACCCTTTTCCTCCCATAACATATGGGCAAATCACAAGGGCTTTCCACCTAGACCATTTACTCTATATACACGGACTCTTATGCCTTCCCCGAAGCCCTGTACTCTTCATCGTCCCCGGATGCTAGCTCGTCGTTCTCCTCTCACATCAGCTTTGATGTCTTTACCTCCCCCCGCCCACCGCAACCCCGGCTTACTCAATTGTTCCGCGGTGTCCACGAAAATTCTGAGCCATCCATCTTTCATTGATCCAGTCAATATGCCTTCAGGAAATCGTCGAACCTGCCAGGAGTGTCCTTGTATCCACGCGGGTCTTTCTGTGGTTTTACTATCGGATGGCACGCTACTCGAGCGTTTAAATTTAGCACTCCAAAAAAAGTCGGATTCAAACCTATAAATTTAAACCGGGCGCCATAGGAAGCCCAGAGGATATTTCTCGGGGTGCGTTTCCCCGCACGACAGAATTTACACTCGCAGTTTACTTCAACATAGTTGCTCCATAAGCCGATCCATCGCAATTTCGACACCTGACAATTTCGCCGGATTTTCTTCGGATGTGCCGCTGTTGCCTCAAGCAACATCTCGGCCGACTTGATCACGAACATTCATGGATTATTGTTACCTACCCACCCTTACCCGCAACCACGATACTGCCCAATCTAAGGTTCACTCTCAAGCCTTCAAGTTGACGCCTTTCTTTATGCCGCTCAAAAGAAAGTCAAGTCGTCTCCATCGGCCGGTCCCCCATCGGACTGGATGTTGAAAGTTTAACAGAGATACACTGAATCGAGCGTCTTCTTGAAAAGCTGCCGACGTCCGGTTGGTGCTAAAGGTATTCCGACGTGAACCTGATTCCAAATTAGGTGCTCTTGAAAACAGAAAATCCAGCGAACTTTAACCACAAGGGCCCAACCACGTGAGCGGATGCTCTTTTTCGGGTACGCTCCAGGCTAATGTCAATTCCCGATTGGGTCCCTTTGCCAACACGCAGCTCTACGCGTGATGGGTGCAACAAAAAGCCACCGTGGATGGTTTCGTTTATAAGGGTTACCTTGGATGGAGCCTGCTCGCTAGATCCGCGCCCGACTACCATGGTTTTCCTAACATCTCTACTTTCCATTATCGCAATCGCCGTCGCAGGAGTTTCTGCCCTCCCCGGTCTCCCCCGCAATGGCAACCTGACTGTTCGCGCCACGTCACCTGGCGAAGGAACTTTCGACGGAATGTTCTACTCCTACTTTACCACCAACTCAGACTCGATTTTCACCAATATTGCCGCTGGGCAGTACGAGATTCAGTGGGATGGAAGCGGCGATTTGGTCGCTGGTCAGGGTTGGAATCCTGGAAGCACAAGCAGGTGAGCTACGCCCCCGCATGCATATTTACACGTTTACAATTCCCCAGGTCGATTACCTTCGGCGGTTCCTTCGGCCCCAACCCTGCGGCTGCCGCTTTGCTGTCTGTTTACGGTTAGACTCAATTCCGACTATCCGAACGATTGAAGCTGAAGTTTTGTGAACCGCCTACAGGCTGGTCTACCAACCCGCTCGTCGAATACTACATCAACGAAGACAGTGTCAATTTCAACCTTGGCACTATCAACTCGGGCACCACGCACAAGGGCACCGTAACCTCGGATGGATCCGTCTATGATATCTACGAACATCAACAAGTGAACCAGCCCTCTATTCAGGGAACTGCGACCTTCCAGCAGTACCTTTCTGTCCGCCAGAGCAAGCGTAGCAGTGGAACCGTCACGGTTCAAAACCATGTCAATGCATGGGCGTCACTCGGGATGCCTCTGGGTACGATGAACTACCAGGTAAATCCTTTGGCACCGGATCTGAGAAGGTACAATTTCTCATCGAATCCTATCCAGATTGTCGCGGTGGAGGCGCTCGACAGCTCCGGCCAGGCGACCATCACCGTTCACTAAAACAATGCCATCGTTCGTCGCGTTAGTTTCCCTTCCGTCCGTCTATTTGTATAATGTATGCTAATACTTGCGCGAAGCCAGGCTCTTTGTTGCGAATGCATTCAATAGTGTACTGTTCTCTAAGCTTTCGAGTTCTTTCGTTAGCTTTTTGTGAAGATAAAACGATTATGAAAATTTGAGCTGATACACGCCTGGCCTGATTAGAGGTAGAACTCACCCGTGAAAAATTGAACAAAACTAATTTGTGAGAAAGGAAGGGCATGACTGGGTGCTTGGATTGTATCGAGATTTGTCTTTATAGAATCGACTAGATTAAGGTGGTTGGCGGTGACATGCCCCCATCTCGGGCTGAGTTATGCACTCGCAATTCCTCCATTACAGTAAATATTATTTGTTTAATAAGGGCACGGAAACGTGCTTTACGACACCTGTTAGTACGAGTTAGTTCCGAGGGCCAAATGAACGAAAAGGGCGGCATTTGGTGAGCAGCGTTATGGTTAATCTACCGTCTACCCTGGGCCGGCCCACGATGGTCTGAAATTCACCGCGCCCACGTCAAGGTTAGGCGCCCTTCAATCATGGCTCAACCTTCGAAAGTCTCCGAGGTGAAGGCTATGTCCCTCCTCTTCCATAATTATTCGCAATCGATTCGATATGAGTACTTCTCTCATAAATGCAGGCCGTAAGCCTAAAGCTTGGGCGTCAATTCGAACTACTACATTTATTTTCCGTCGACGCCGGTTTTACATAAGCCTCAATGTGAATCCGACTACCTCGCTGTTGGAATTCGAGTCTGTCACCGGCGCTGTTGAATCGAGGGGACTCTTTTATTCAGGCAACAAGTCTATTCTGTGCGCCTTGTCCCTCTTGTATCTACCTTCACTCTGCATTATATTTCTCCCCATGTTCCCTTACATGTTCCCATTTGTTCTTCACTGGCAGTTGGTTTCCTTTCCTAGTTATATTGGTTCCTAGCGAGATATAGTACAAGTACGTTGTAATCGTTGAATCGATCCCCTGCGCGTTTGCCAAGGTTTCTGCTATCCCCGAGTAAAAGCCGCGGCCACCTTTATTTACCCTATTTGATCTCAGGAGCTGACATCTGTCCTGACGTTGTCGAATCACGAATTGTCGAGAAAGAAGCTATCCAGCACCACTACCTGAGAAGAATGCTTGGGCTCACCGCAAGGTCTATGACTGCAATTCTTTTCTCGGAAACTGGGCTGGAGCCAATCCGGTATCGAAGAGTTCGACAGCTCTTGAATTACCTGTTGCACCTCGTGGTGCTGGAATCAGACTCAAGGCTCATTGCGGACGGTCTACTAGACTCCGTGGATCTCGCGAATCAGCACAAAATCTCGTGGATCAATGACATCTGCCTGGTCCTGTCGAGACTGCCGGTTCCAATCTACTGGGATCTCACACGGCCGAGTGCGCTATCCAAGGCGACGGTTCAAGGTCTACTGAAAAGCCTCACAAACTCCATGGAAGAATTCATTCAAGCCTCTATTCTATCCTACAGCAAAACCCGTGATCTTTTTGCTGAGCGGCTTGAAATGGTCGACAAGAAGATGATTAGAAAAGTCTTGTTCTTCCGACACTACTTGCGGGTCAGCAATGAGAAACATCGTCGAGCCTTGACACACCTCCTGCTATCAGGACATTCACTGGCTAGCGAAAGGATGACATGGGCTAACCGCGACCGACCTGAGGCTGTACCTGACCAATGGAGACTTTGCCGCTTCTGCAAGATTTGCATTGAAGACCCAGTGCACGCTCTGTTCGGATGCAAGCACCCGCCGGTGATAGCTCTACGGCGAGATTTCTACTCTCGTCTGTTTGACACGCTGCCGGGAATGAGGGGCAAATACACCGATGCTGGTCTTTTCTTCAGAGACTTGATCTCTCGGCGTGAAACCACGGCGTTACTTGCCAAATATGCCTACGACATTCTAGAAATATTCTATGCTACCCCGATGCTTAGAATAAGACGTGAATTCTACCTCACTCATGCGCAGATTGCACCGGTCCCCCAGCCGCCTTAGCAACTGCTAAAAACCCTGTTTTATTCTCTTCTTCTCTCTTTTCTCTAGGTCTCGCATGCGTGCCCAACGGGACTGCAGTCGTTACAATTGTGGAACAGCTCTTGACAGCGCGGGGAGTATTTTTCCCATGTGGTTTTCCCTGCGTTAGTCTGCCCGACGTTTGTCCGTGTCGGGCGGGGAGTTGTTACCGTGATTGTGGGGTCTCTGCCCCCCGTCGGTAGTACGTTGTGCTCTAAGGGCATCTTGGAGCTTGATGTGGATAGCCACCCATATCTTAGTTACATGTTTGTTCTTAGTAAACTGGTAGTTCCAATTGTGGGACCGCGCCAGTATAATTTATCCTCCTCCTCCTCCTAGCCGTATCCAACTGCTCCAACCAAGGCTCCAACAATCGGAGTCCATCTTCCGTATTCAGATCTGATCGGGCGAACGTGGCGGTGTCGGCGCTTTCTTCCTCTCCCTTCATTTCATTCACCCTTGAAGGCGCTTCCGCTCTTGAACTGACCCGCATCTCAAGCATTCAAGTCGGGTAGCAGCGAAGTTGATGCATATCCTTAGCTTATTCAGCTCGGTCTCCTGAGGCTGCGAACCAAATGCAAACAAAAACTTTAGTCGTCTTCGTTGTTCCCCGACCAGCACGGGTAGCGTTGAAGGCGCCCGCCCAAAAGAAGCCTCGAGACGCGCCGTGGCCCCATCGCCATACATGCACTTGTCGGGGATTCTCCACTGAGCGCTTGATCGAGGCATTCTGTGACTCCACAGGCGTCCTACGCCACCTCAACAGTTCCGCATCCTCCATAATTTCGCTCATCCAGCATCCAACTCTCAACTCTGGGCCAAGCAAAGGGTGCAAGATATTCCCCAGATTGATCGTCTCGCTCTGGGGTTGCCCGCCTGTTGCAGCCACAAAAGCCAACGCGAAAAAAGCTTTCAGAAACCCGCATCTGCACTGCTCTGTGGCTCAGATTGGCGCCAAGCCAAAAATTGCTCATCCTCCCACCGGTCACATATATAAACCCTAGGTTTGCTTCCGTTGGCGTACCTACCAACTCCATGCCGTCCGACACTTCTGAACAGTCTACCACCATGTTGGACCGTCCTTCAGAAACCTTCGAGTCTGAGAAGAAGAGAATAAATGCCTATGACCCGCCCTTCCTTCTTCGCACCGTGGGGCGGAATCGTATTCCGCACCAACGCAAAAGGTATGCACTTCCGTCTCAGCCATACTTGCGACGCTGAAAAATTAAAGAACATTCCTGTCGCGAGAATTGCTTTCGAGGCTTAAAGGATGGCCCGCCATGATAATTTGCGGCCAGCTTCTGCTGCAGGCTTTGGCCTGGGGCCTCTTTGCTTGGCTACAGACACAACGGGGTGTTGCTCTGCCCTACCGATTGGCTGGGCAAGCGAAGGCACACCCGCACATAGTCGACTGGATCGCGACCATTATAGCCACGATCCTGGCCTTTGTTTCGACACTGTGCGTTTCATACTCAATCACTTAAGTGATTAGACCAACATAATTTTAGGCTGTTCTCTCATGGCATCTGTAAATCCACTACGCTCCACATGCGCGGCGACGGCATGTCCATGACCGCATTTGTTTCATCCGTCAAATTATCGACCCGTTCGCTGATCTGGGACCGCAAAAGAGAGAGGTTGAGTGTGTTATCTTTGGCTGTATTCCTACTGACCGGCGGGGTGCAAACTGCTGGGTTTGTAATACTTCCCGACTTCCTGACCGCTTCTAATGTATCATTCACTCAAGATGGAAGGCCCTCATTACACCTTATGCAATTGACTTTTACGGCCCAATTGTCGGACACGAGATCGATCTCTCTAAACCTCTCCAGCAGAACGATGAAGTCGTGGATTTTTGCGTGGTCAACGGCAGTAAGCAAGAATGTACTGTACACTTGACCGATGCTTTCTCACGCAATATGATACAGCCAGCCAACCTGCATTTATTGTCGGCGAGACGGACAGTGGATATGCAGCCGCCAAGGGCGAGCTGTCTGAATCATTCCCATCACTATTCACCGTGATGGACCAGACGTTCAACATTTCAACTGGTACCACACCGTTCATGGAGCGCCATTCTCGGCTTTCTCATGTAAATTTGCAGGAGGGATTTTCCCGCTGACTCTATTTGCTCGCAGCTCACGTGCATGGTTCCGAAACACGACTACCGTCCCTGCAACCGTCAAATCGGTGGCAGACCTTCCGAGAGGCCTCGGCTCATGGTATTTATTAAACCAGCAGGGTACGCCGGTTATTGGGGAGAAGAAATACAAAACTAACGCAAAACCAAGGATTCACCGCTGAAGTGTCCTGCGAGCTGTGGGACCCTGATATTTTTCCTCCATTGTTCACCCAGAACACCACCGTGAAGGATTGGGCGACGAACGCGCCCTTGCTGCCGAACAACCTCACTTATTCAACCCTGTGGTCAGAGTGTGGACCTGTCACCAAGTGTAAGCTTGCCACTTGTGTATGTAGTATCCAAACCGCGTGTTTGAATCATGACATTCGCAGTCCCTCTGAACCAGACCTATGCATATACACTTACGGACCAGCCGAACTTCCTGTCGATGATTGCCTGTCCTTCTCAAGACAGCTACAGTATGTGGTCGCCTTGTTGGAGATGACACTTCGATCTGATGTACAACTTAGAACTCATCTTCAATGCCGGTCCGACGGGGATTTACCGATTCATCGCGACCACCATCTGCACCCTTACTCCGAAAATAACAAACGTTGAAGTCTCCTACTACTCAGGTGTGATCAACACCGTGTCAAATACAAGCGCGAAAGCCGTGGATATCGGCGGACCTGCGACTCTTGCTGCAATAAACACACTGCACAATATGGTTTTCTTCGCACAGGCTGCCGTGTCTAACAGTGTGGCGGATAAGTTGAAATCGCTGGTTGCAGAAATCGATGGAGAGGTGTTGACGTATAATACCACTCTGCGCCTCATGGTAAGCTATTCATCTCAATGCGCAATCATTTCATGCTCATCATTATACTATCAGGAACAATATATACGTGGCGTCACAGAATTTAGCACGTCTGTGAGGAATCACATCCCAAAGTCATGAGCACTGTGACTAAATCACTACAGGTTTTCAAAGCGTGTCTCTCTGCCTATGAGGTTGACACCACGTCCGTCATGACCGAAGGGCGGTTGTTCATCGACACCTTCGGCTGGATCCACGCCTCATTCCTTACATTTTTCGAGTTGATCCCCAGTCTTGTCATGGCCATCTTCACGATCTATGCCGTGGTCACGACTGTTTCGCGCCATGACGTGGATTCGAGGAACGCTGAGTCCTTCGATCCCTCTGATCCAATGCATCTCGTGGCGGCATCGGCGGCGGGAGGATTGGACAATGTTTTCATTGGGACCAAGAAGGAGGATCTCCAAGCGGCGGAACATGTAGATGTTTTCCTAGGTGCCAGTGGAGGTCGGGCACCGGCGTTAGTTCGTAGCTCAGTTTGAATGGTCGGCTTTGGTGTAAAGCTGGATTCGGACGTAGCGAGTTGAGCCCTGAACTCTCGTTGCATCTCATCTCTAGCCGCCAGCTGCGAGGGGTTAAGTATATTTGATTGAAATACCGTATATTATTATAATTTCGTTCAATTCCTTCGATTTGAAACAAAATTACAGTCCCAGATACTGTTGTATTTCGATCAAATGTTCACTGGGTGTATCACCTTTAGTGTTCAGTTTTCAAGGTGTTCATTTCTCGGCAATCATGAGAAAAATACCATATTTGGAATTCTGGCAGTAGTGTTGCCGCGGCTCGGCTCAAAGCCGCTAAGCCGACAACGCCGAGCTGAATTAGTTGAGCTGAGCCGAACCGCAATTTTTCAAAAGAACGTGATAAAAACTTTGGAAAGTAGTCTGGTAGACCGATTTCAACATTTCAAGGTGTTCCGAGCGTGAACGGCTTTGGGTTCAAGCCGCTTGAGCCACCGTTGTCCAAGTTAGGATAAACATGCTCTGAACAATGAATGACTGTACGGCTAACTGTCTACACGGTTGAAATATGTAATTTGAATATTTCCTTTCATTTCTCCTTCATGGACAGTGCACCAGAAATGAATTAACAGCATTGTTCGAAACCTCATGTCAAATGTCATGTCACACATCCAAACGCAAGACAATGTTCGAGAAGGAGCTTTGCTTCGAATACTCGCCACAAGTACCCTGCCGTGAATCTCAAGCCCCTATTATGGATACAACCTATATGCTGAATTGGGCACGAGCCACAAGCCGTCAGCTCGGCTTGCTCAATTTGGAAACGGCGCAAAGCCATCAATATTAATAAGCCGAGCGGAGCCAGCCATAGCCGAGCCTCGGCAACGCTAGTCCGGCAACTGCCGGGCGAGAAATTTTGGCGTTTTTGAGTTTTGAGCCCAGAAATCATGCTGTCATGTAATCTAAACCAAAGTGTTCGATCAATGACCCCCAGCCACGCATCACCTGAACGTTTGGTTGAAATCGCCGCGCCGCCACTATCGATAACCTTCGATAACTCACATCACACAGTCACGTCACGCGGGTTAGCCTCTTCCTTGTCACTTAGCTTCCTGTGAAGTATCTACAAAGTCTTTACAGTCCCAACCAACTTCTAATGATGTTTTGTTCCCAACCATAGCAGTCTACATATCACGATGGGTTCAATTGGTGGGCCCTCCCCAGCTATCGTCGAACCGGCGTCTTGGATCAGTATGCTTTCGGCGACCAAGGACACGCCTGCCAGACATACATGTACAGGAACTTGTGAACTCTGCGGCAATCAGACCGACAAAATCACGATGCACCACCTCTACCCACGAGCAGTAGTAAGAAAAGCAGCTAAACGCGGGTTTCCCTTTACCCCCGACCAGAAAGATTCAATTGCCTCCATGTGCTGGCCGTGTCATTGCATCGTTCATAGATTGATACCGGCCGACATTCTCGCCTCCGCCTTTCACTCCATCGACCTACTGAAGACACATGACGGAAGTAAGTAAAACCACGGCCTCTTGTACGCACGCACGGGTGCTAACCCTCACGGAACGAAGTCCGGGCGTGGCTTGTCTGGGCGCAGCCAAAGGGGCCGCAGTATTTGCATTCGTTGATGGTCCCCAACCCTCCAAAGCCCCCGATGGCCCCAAAGCCCCCAAAGCCTCAGATGTCCCCGAAGGCCTCAAGCGCCCCAAACGCACCCATAGCTCCGAAAGCCCCGAAATGTCCGACGTCCACGAAGGCCACAAAGGCTAAAGGCGGAGGACTCATCTTGCCCACATCTTCGATGGTCCTAAGTGCTTTGGATACCATTTGGGTCCAGAACGGGAGCGACTTTCCCAGATTGGAAGGGAAGGGGGAGAAGACGCGCGGACACGCACTTCGACAGAAAATTCGAGGTTTCGAAGGATTGAGTGCAGTGAAGAAGCCTGAAATTGAGACTGCTATGATGGTAAAGCCGGAGTATCACGAGTGGCAGCAGTGGGTTTTTGGTGAAGGACAGAGGAGGTGCAAGCGCGAGCCATGAATGGCCACCAAAAGATGTATACTTCAATGTTTTTCTACTCCATGTACATGACCAATTCACTGTGTTCGGCGAATGGTTTTGATGTTATCTCTGCCTCCATCTCTGCCATTCTCTGCGTGTAAGCACCGCCATTTTCAATACTTGCGTTATGGCTCCTGAAATAATCGCCACCTCGGTGGTAATAGTGTACTACGTTTCGGAATATCTGACTTGTAGATTTGCAGCTTTCACGATAAATATCCGTCTTGGTGGCAGAGCCCAAAGATTGCGATTCCAATGCGCACATCAGCAATAGCCCAAGAAAGGAAGGGTGAAATCTCACGGATGGGACCCCGTTTGCGATTCAAACAACTTGAGATGGTTCGAGAGATGTGCTATGCATCACGTCCGATTGAAGGCCATATTTATACAGCAGCGTATCAGCAAGAAATAAGGACGAGAGCAAAAGTCGTTCGCAGAGCCAAATTCAGGCGAAGGGAGTCGATCCCCGCCCGCGGCTTTTGCTGTGCGGAATATATCAATATTAATGCAAAGCAAGTGTGTACTTGTCCTGCACACCGCGCCTAATTGAACATCGTCTGTGGGCAGGGTATCTGATTCACTCGTATTTCCACGTAAGAAAGAAGAATAAAAAGCTCACCTGTTCACTGCATTTAAACGCAGGGAGTCGAACCCTGGACGCTTGCGTAAGTCATGGCAGAAACAGCGGACATGAGCATGTGAAGGGTGTACCACACACCACGTCTGATTTGGATATTATACATCTGCTCCAAGACATTTCCATGTCTCGTTTTCTAGGTAAGAAAAAGCTGTGAGTCGAATTCGTGAATGCTCGCTATAATTGATGTCCACGATTTTGAAAACCGGATATCTGCGGAGACCGAACTCTCGCTAAACTGCCTTTTAACTTTCCCATCCACAGCGAGTGTGTACCACACACCACGTCCAATGAACGTCCATATAATCTGCCCTGGGGTATCAGCTTCGCCAACAACTTTTGATTGGTTAATTGCCTTTTGGGGCGATTTTTTCCGACTTGACCGTCGTTTCTCGGTCTAAAACCGCGCCGCTGGAGGCCGGTGATCTGTGACCAAATTAAATAGGTTCAACGCAGCCCTCTTGGTGACCTGTTACCGAATCTACGGTTGAAATACTGTGCAGTAGGCGTGCTGAGAGTTTTGAACACAACGGCATGTTGACCAAAAGTTGACGGCATCGAAAAGGGGCCGGCGGCAAAACTAAAGGCACAGTTCAATATCTGCACCCTTTTGCACCCTGTCAAAAGAAAAACAGACGGAGTTGGATGCAGGTGGTAGAACATGTACAGGCAAGAGCCAGTTGTTGAAACCGGGTTTCATGTGATGATTGCCGAACCTTTGGGTTTGGCTACCCAGGAGCGGATGAATTGATCTCACTTTCACAACATGACAAAATAAAATTCGGCGATCCCCGTGCTATCGAGACGCGTCCGTCAGCCAGCTACTGATGCATATACTCTCTGCTCCCGATTTCAGTCAGATCAATGCTAAGGTGATCGGCATCTTCTTCGCTTATTGGATTGGTTGACACTTGACAGTTGATTGACATTTGGCGTTCAAGAGTTTTTTTTTTTTTTTTTTTTTGTATCATTGTTATTTGCCCTCTACCTAGTAAGGTATGGTAGGCATACTTCTACACCACTGTATCTATTGCAGAAAGAAGTACTGAGCAGGAGAATAGCGAGTCCGCGGCAGACTGTCAGTTTAGCCAACATTAGGCTAAAAGACGGACACACAATTGTGCGCATTAGAAGTGATACTGCTGACCTGTTAGTAAAGTAAGCGGTAAGCAGAGTAAGGTATCCGATATAGGCTCCCGGCAAAGGTGGGCACTGGTGAATAAAATAGAATAGAGGGTGGGGATAGAGAGGGGGAAGCATGGCATAGGGGGGTTAAGACTGCGGAGCAGGCGTAGGGCTGCGTGATTTGGGAACGTAGCGTGAGACCCTGCACGGGACGCCTAGCATGTAACCGCCATTTTTGATGAGATGTTCCGCATCCTCCTTCGACGAGAAGGACGCCCGGAGGGCGAGGGACGTCTTTTTCTCCAAATCCTCTGGCCAACAAAGGACAGTACAATCCAGCAGTTTCCCCTTGGAGGAGGGAGACGTCACCCATCCTTCAGCCAACTCTGTAGCTAAAGTCCAGAGCACCTTCGCTTCTTCCCGGTCATCTGGTATAGGGATTCCATGGAAGACTACTGAGTGCCAGCGTTCATTGGTATCAAATGCGGGGCAGTCCTTGGCCCAACGCTCCGTAATGCCGAGGAGCGGGCGAATGGCAGACCATATGGTGTCCTTTTGGCTGCCCAAAAAATCGGCTGTGCATGCATCTGCAGTAAGACAAAGGGCAATGTTACCACCCTTTGTCCATTGAACACCTGCTAGGATCGGCTTCGCATGGGGTGCTTCGGAAAGTGCAGTCACAATCGCGTTGTACAGTGATGCAACAGTAGGGTGCTTCTTTGGTTGGAAGTAATTGCGCTCCTTGTCGAGGCGAATGATAATGCATGTGGGTCTCTCGACGGCGGAATACGCAGCGGGAGGCGACGGTGACTTCGTAATCAGGGGCTTGGTCGTGTGTGATTCGGGTGCCGACGTCAATGGAGAGGCGGGCCGATCGCTAACCGCTGTCGCATACGTGGCAGGGGTAGCAGCCGGGACGGGCTTTGTGGTGGTGGCAGGTGTAGGCAATGAGGTCGTAGTGGCGGTTGTGGGGGGCAGTAGGAGCAGTGGGGGCAGTGGCCTGGGGGATGATCCTACGACTGATGAGGTGAAAGACTCCAAGCAGGCGCGGCGAGTAAGGAATGCTGTCTGTCGCAGAGTCAAATTCGCGTATCAGGGTCAAAGTGGCCAGCACGGAATCGAGCTGGGCTTCCAGATGTTGGTGATGGGTTATAAGATCGTTCTGCGCTCCAAAAGAGCTGAATACTGTGTCAAGCTGTGGCGGGGCGGTCAGGCATCCTGCCGCTCCGCTTTGATGGTGGTGGTTTGGTCGTGAGAACATCCCCCGCGTTCAAGAGTTGAGCAGCGCAGCGTATTCTGCTTGTTGTGTCGGAGCCAGTATCGTCAGGCATATGGAGTATCGAGATTTGCTATTTTAAAAGCTTAGGTTTCCTTCTGAGCAATGAAAAAAATTGACCCCAAAAGTTGTGGGAAATTTTTCAAACTGAAAAAAGTTGGTAAATTTGTAAGTCTGGTAATAAAAGTAGGGGAAAAATATGTCGTTCCAAATCCACTTTTATTATTCTCCACCTTTTTTTTGCATTTTCACCGACTTTTATTGTAAATTTTGCAACTTTCTCCACAACTTTGCTCACTTTTGAAGCTCCTGTTTTTCCCCTATTTTTATTACTGGACTTACAATTTTACCAACTTTTGTTCCAAACTTCACCAACTTTTTCAGTTCAAAAATTTCCCCACAACTTTTGGAATGGAAATAGGGAAAAAACATGACTTTCAAAAGTGAGCAAAGTTATGGGGAAAGTTGCAAAATTTACAATAAAAGTTGGTGAAAATGCGAAAAAAGGCGGGGAATAATAAAAGTGCATTTGGAACAGCATACTTTATTTTGCGGGTGACACGTCTGTATCTTGCGGGCAACATCTATATATATCTTGCAGGAATCACTGATTTCCCTGCAAGTTACACATCCCGATTATCCTTATGTGTTTAGCATGGAAGGCATCAAAACCCTTATCTTTTGCCCAGGAAGTCCAAAATCGCTGATATATCTTGCAGCCGAATAAAAGTGCACTTAGACTGCCATATGTATAAGCTTTCCTTTGGGTCTGGTCAGTTTGCTGCTCGTGGAAATGTTTGTATCTTGCCTCAGGAGACAACCTTATTCCTCAATGCAATGTCACCCCCTTATCTTGAATATGTGATGAAATTTGTGTTATTGTGGGCTCACCCTGCACAGAAGTAACCATGATATGCTGAGGAAGTCGCCCTTATTGGTATGGCGTGAGAAGGTTAGAAAAGCCCTATTTTCAACCTATTTTGGTTGATTGAGCATAACCTATGCAGACCTTGACACAAGTATAGTGGATAAAAATCTCGAAGATTATCCGGTGTATGATTGCCCGATTGCAACGCAGGATTTCCTTCGGACAAATTCAGCCAATAACCGGGGGTCATCCTATACTTCATGTTCAGAACAGGCCAACGTGGAATTATTTGAAGGGACTGATACATTTGAGCTCACCGTAACAACACTCGTGGATGTGGACTCTAATGAGACAACGTACAAACAGAGAAAACTTGCAGCACTTCGAGCATCAAAGAAGCAGGAGGCAGGGTTTGTTAAATTCCCGTCTGGAAATATGCCATTGTTGACGTCGAAAAATCCTAGAGTCTTCGGATGGCTCTGGCCGACACTTTTCCCTTACTGTGTTGGAATGGTGGATAATAATATTGTTAGACTCTCATCTGACCTTTGTTTCAGCAAAGTGGATACCGCAACACATGTCCAACATTTTCTGAACATTGCAGATCGCCGATTTCAGGTTCACAAGTCTTTTATGTTTGTTATGCATAATATCCTCCAGTGCCGCCAGTTCTCCTTTAAATCACGTCTCGCCTCAAAGCAATCATGGTTCCCAGTTATACAAGAGCTGATCCAGAAGGTTGACACTTCTTGTATAGACAGCTACCAAGCCAAACTCGAGAAAAATCCGTTCGCAAAGCCGGAAACAGAAGGAGAGAAAGCTGCGGCCAAGTTGATGAAGTATCTGAATTATGGATATAATTTGTCAAAGCTTTCCAAAAGAGACGGTATCGTACGTTGTTGCTGGAGGTGCGCCCAAACAAACCCCTGTTTCGAGTCGTCCGCTAGATCCCGATTCCGGCCAGAGAAGGGTTCAACACCACCGAGATTTGTGTGAAAACACTGGTCTGGTCTATGGGCATAACGCAACCTGTCTCAAACATAGATACAATCCCTCATTGACCCTGATAACGATTGCCGTTTTGAGCTCCCTCTCCCGCTTGTTTCCAAGACGCATTTCGACGAAGACGGTGATCTGGTAATTAGATGTGAAAACGGCCACCTCAACGGTCACAATCCAACGGCCACCCTTTACCTCGGATATAACACTGATCTGAAACAAAGTGCCTCCGGCCCTGTTACGATGGCTATGGTTGAGTACATGTTGAATTATACAGCCAAACCTCGGCCGCTTGTGCCCTTCGCCGCCCGAGATATCAAGCTCCCAATAGCTTCCCTTTCCCGGCTTCGTCACTGGCCGCTGCATGTTTTTAAAGACTTTTGTAGGAGTGGCTATCTGGGGTGTGTAACTGAGTAAGTTGGTTAGCGTTAATCAATTTCAGCGAAACGAGTGCCAGTAACGACTTGGGGAATTTAAATGCTTTGAACGCTGGTTTCCCACAGGGGTTGAAAATTGCATCCCATTCGTAGGAGTCGTAAATAATGAGTAGTACCCAAGTTCGTCACTTCATCACTTCGCTTAAGAATGCGAAAGTTCGTGAGTTTGATGCAAAACTGTGAAAGTTCGTCATTTCGACAGATATCTGAGAAACCTCGTCACCTCGGCTAAAATTTTGGGAAAGCTCGTCACTTCCGGGTGCGCGTGCGTGGTAAGTGCATTGTTTGGTCACCTGAATGGAATTACACAGACAGAATTCTGTTCTTTGCTACCACCACCAACACCCCGCTGCTGCCACTTCGCAGTCGCATGCCCGCCCGTTATGGACCACAATGTGTTTTTGGATAATGCATGGTGTTCTGGAACTGATGAATGGATCCAGACGCAATAGTTCGGTGTGCTCTCTCACTTTATTTTTAACTCTTATTATATGCAGTTCAATTCATCCAGGTGTATTCGCACCCCCCGAGCCCGGAAGAGTCAGCTTACCAAAACCAGTGCGATAGATCTTTAGGTTTATTCAGGAATATTTCGCTTATACTTGTACAGATGATCACACCGCTACCAAGAGTTCCTGTCGCAACGGCTCTGCCGCTCAAGGTTTCTTTTGTTAGTGCGCAAAATTTTAATTTGAACTATTGACCCAAGCCGCATCATGAGCTCAATTTCACAGTGTCAACGGTCGCCACTTCCGAACACGCAACAAGCGAAAACATTCTGGTTCTATGTCATTACAGTTGGATGCACCTCCTAAGCACCTGAGGCTTGGGCCTTTGAAGGGGTGGGGAGTCGAGAGGGACGGCGTCAGGATGAGTGCGATAGAGTATGCTCAGAAGCACTGGAATGAATTTCAAGAGGAATACCCTGAAATGCTGAGTGCCATTCCACCAGACGACACCTAAGTTAAATAGATACTTACTTTATTATCTTGCTATTATTTTCCGATACATATCTTTAAATACCGTGGATTCCGAGTAAATAACAAAGTCTCAGCTTGAGTTGAGAGCACCGTATGATTGGATGTGATCTCTTTGTCCAGCTGCAGACTTTATTTTAAAAGCTGAAAATGCGAAAATATTTGCGTGTGCTGTTTCCTATACCACGACATACCCTACAACCGTCTCACTCCAGGGCCTGCTATGTAACAGGCAAGAGTTTCCGAAAAGCACACTCCTAACGCCAGGAGCTTGATTGAACCCTATGGGTGTTGTAGTATCCTTTTGGCTGTGCTATCTATCAGCAACTTCGACTTTGCGTCCAACTTGAATAACCCTTCTCCTTCTCGATAGTTGATCAACCTCGGCCGTATCTTCTATATCAAACCCCAGAGTCCGAATCCGATTGTTTGGGAAGCCTCTCAAACTTGCATTGCTCTCTTGACCAAACCTAGCTGTCGCTCAGCATACGCATACATTCTGTTAGAATAACATCACAACTGCATCATTGGCCGAAAATATACAGAACTGCTCAGAGCGTTGCCTCTCGCAATCCAGATTGGAATGATTGAAGCTACCAGAGACTGCATTACCTTCGACTTACCACATATAACAGCGCCGTCGCAGAAAAAAGGGGACAATACTGCTTCATTTTCACCCCCACCAGCCAATACTATCAAGGTTATCAAGGTAGAGCGTCCTAAACCAAAAACCTTGTACCGTGGGACCAGCATCACGAACATGACCGTCGATACGCGCAAGTCCATGCTGCCCCTCTATGCTGACGTCGTGAAGCCAGCACCACCGCCCCTCAACATTGGGCCGAAGGTAGTGAAGCCTCAGCCTGCGGCTCCAGCTCCGAAAACCTCACCTAGCCGCAAAAAAGTTCGGCATCGCAACTTCAAACCCGAAGCAACATGGCGTGCCAGCATCAACTAATAATAAAGGTATGGTATCCGTTGATGACCCACTCTCGCTCCACAAACTCCTCACCAACTTCCTCCCATTGATGGAGCATTGCACAGAGGCATTCGAGTTTGCCAGCGTTCGAAACGAAGAGCGTCTCAAAGGGATGGCAAAATTGGAGGAGAGATTTCTACATCAGTTTCTCTGAACTTACGGAATTGCAAAGATGAAGCTAGAGTTTGTGGCCATTGGCATGGGTCTCTCCATATGTGTCGTTTTTTGTTTTTTTTTTCTGTTGGAGAAGTGGCTTATGTATGGGTAGAGTCTCCTTTCGTGATTCAACTGCATACCTACCTTCTGTCCTGAGCTGAATTTATGTATCGCTCACTGTCCTTACCTGTGCCACACTCGCTGATTTCTTTCTGGATATGCCTGCTGCTAATATCAATTCCACTTGTCCTTCAATGAAATTGATAGTAATTGTGCATTTACACAGAAACATGCTATATCAATCTCTTATATTATCGTTGTCCTGAACGATAGATCCGGAGATTATTGGTTAACTAAACTAGTCGTTAGAACCTCAGTACTCGTTTTTTCAAATCATGCTGATGTTGTTACCGACAGGTAAAAATGTCATCTAAATTACCATTCAAGTGTATCGCGTCAACCACCCCTAATTATATCAATAACCATAACAATTGGATTGAGACACAGTACAGCTTTATAAATTTCTCAAGTCCTGGAAAGATTCCCATGTCAGACTAAATTCTCCACCCTAAACCTTCTCCAACAAGTGTCAAGCTCGCATTTGGGCCCCAATCCTTGTTCCTAGACTCAGAACTCAAGGTGAGAGTAAGCATGAGGTGTGTGACATTCTTTCTAACTCAGCCAACTCGGACATTCTCTGTGAGGAGAAAGGGCCCGTATTGTGTGCAATTTCCAAAGTAGGTCAACACGGGGGTTATGCTGTGCCGAGTAGTGATGATTAAAAGTGCCAGTCAGACGATGTTAAACTTGTCAATTTGATTCACACTACTCCCCCGTCGTGAAACTATGGTGAGCGAACTACATCTAGAAAAACTATTTATCCTTTTTCAGTTCACATCTCCGATTATCATTCATTATATATCCATACCGAATTTTGATTGTCTGTCTGCGCGCCGCCGATCCTAAATTGAATACAGTGTGCACTGGCACGCCCGCGACTCTCCACGTGGATGGAAGCGGTCATGTGCTGATCATCGGTAGCTGAAGTAACGGGCTTTCATGGCGTACAGAGGAAGTGACGAAGTTTCACTACATCCAGCTGAAGTCACGAACTTTCACGGGAAGCAATCAAACTCATGCACTTTCGCGACGCTAAGCGAAGTTAAGCGAAGTTAAGCGAAGTAACGAAGTGACGAAGATGGCGCGGACTCGTAAATAATCAGCTGGGTTGGGCCTTCGAACATTCAGGCCTGTGTTACAGTGTTGGTGAAAGAAAAGAAAAGAAAAAAAAAAGTGTTTGCACTTATTACTCATTGGGACATGAGGAGTCGAACCCCATCTTGTCTCTAAACCTTCAAATGAATACACACTAAGGCCCGAGGCGGTGCACCATCAGGAAAAACCCAATTCGATAATTGGCGGTAATTACCCGTATTTGGGACAATTATCCCAAATACCGTCAATTACTCGATTGTCCAGGTCTAAATAATTTCTTCCCAATTGTTGACATATATCGATAATTATCTTGCATTACCCGTCATTATGAGGTGAGTATGAGGGAGTATTTGAGGCTTATACAGGATGCAAATGATCAGGAAGACAAGTTAAAACATGTATATTGAACTACAAAACATAGTACACTACGGGATGGGGCAAGAAAGTATTGAACGTATCATAGTGACACCAAGAAGGCGAATGTTTTCAGGCAACAGGAGAAATATCTTGCGCTTGACTACTTGATGGACTGGGACGACTTTCTACGGCTTGAACTTCCAGCAAACATTAACTTGTGTGTCACGGCGCTTGATGTATTCCAGCTTGAGCTCTTGTACTTTGCTTGGGAATGGCGCTCACAGATGGATAGAGTACAGGAGCGGCTTCAACTCTTGAACCTTGGGACTTGCATTGAGGTAAGGTTACAGTTTGCTTGCGTTTCTTGTGGGTGACGAACTCTTGAAATGACCGGAGATTAACGAGGTAGTGGCTAGCATACAAGCGAAATAGCGGGGAACTGAGGGATGACAGATGGAATGACAGATGAAATGGCCGAGGGCAAGGGACACCATCGGAGTTATGGTGACAGGATGAAGGCATCGACGTGGCAAGTGTGGTGACATGGCAAAGGTATTGTCGTGTCCCGGGGGAGATGGGGCCTGTGCAGGAAGGAGGAAGAGGAGCTAGAGAAGCACACTGGAACATAGGGTTGGTGGTCAGTCGCTGTCGATGTTGACTACAAGCTGATGCAGCGCGATGTCGACACGACCTTGGTGCGTTGGGGTCCCAGAAGCAGTCAAGAATGAGGAAGGCATGGCTAGAGAACGGCGGGACTGCTTGCAAAGATGCATGGAACGACTGGAAGTCGGCAGCCTGTTGCGGATGGCAGAAGGGGAGTAGGTAGTTTTGGTAGCGTATGAGGCTCGGCGGGTGTCCAGGCAGAGAGAGGGATGGAAATGGGGCGGGGAAAGCGAGGGATGATGGTAAGGAAGAAAGAGGTGTTGTACGAGACCAACGTACGAATGTCGTACGACCAACGTACGACATTGAATGTGTCATCAAGTCAAGGGTGTTTGATTGATCCGGACGGAGTTTGAATGACTTACGCACTTCAGCGCGATTTACCGCTACGAGATCTAGCTTGCAGAATCCATCTTCAACTTCGGAAGCAGTCGTAATCGATGCCAACGAGGGAGAGTAGGTGTCCTATACCTCTCTGAGCAACATCTGGCGAAAATGTTGAAAATTATGTTGGATTACTTGAATTGCCTCACCTATCAGTAATTGGCAGTAATTACCGGATAATTACCAAATTGCGTTTTTCCTGATGACCATACACCATATCCGAGTTCTCTGTCAGCACTTGCCATTGAACAAGTTGGTTAACTTTTTTAAATTTCAGCAAACATGAGATGATGTCTTGAATTGACGAGCAGGACGGTTTCCTCAGCGTTCAAAAGATTGGAGCCCCGCCTCCACATTCGTAAATACATATTAAGACCGGAACCTTCGAGCATTCAAACCTATGTAATCACAATGCTAGTGTGCAGCTGAACAAGGTCTTAGGTAGTTCGATTTTCAAGCTGAATTCGTGGAATTTTCACTGATGAAGTTGACTTGGAAAGTGATTCAGAACTTCTGGGACAGAAGGGACAAAACCTGGGTGGTCTTTAAAACGTATAGACCCTGGACCTGGAATGATAATAAATAAAAAACGCTTGAGGTAATTGTGCATTCGGACACAGGGGACCGGTAGTCTCTCGAAGCCAGACTTCAATACGGTACCATCTCGTACCTCGATCGTATTGAAGTCTGTTATTAAGTGATGTGGTCCGATCAGGGTAGAGTCTTATTACATAATCTTCGCTTGGCGTGTTTGGGTCTTTTTCGCTCTGCGGCGCCATTTTCTATGGTTTCTTGGTGTGGAACTGAAGCTTAGAGCCTATTGGCGACGATATGCCTCTTTGGAATTTTTTCAATCGAGCTGAAATGCGAGCAGTAGCTCGTCCTTCAATTTGATGTGCCAAAAACCCATCAACTTGACTCGTCAACAGCTGCTCCCCATGGTATTCAAAAATTCTGGAAATATTTGGGCACAGAGAGAACATCTCTACTTCTCTGCTGAAGATATATCCAAGATCCAAGAACTGGGGCAAGGGCCTCAAAACGTGATTATGTAATAAGGTTTTACCCTGAATGGACCCCTGGCCTTAAAAACAGACTAGGGGACCGGTTAGATTCCAAACTGTCACGACAGGGCTCCCGGACTGGGATATCGTGGCAGGCTGGTACTAGTACTGAGACTAGAAGCTGTGGTGGGTGTCAACCCTACGGATCCCCACCGTAACCGTACAATACGGTGTACGGTTACGGTCCGTAGGGGTATCCGTAACTTCCGTACCGTAAGGCCCCCCCGATGGGCCTTATACGGTTACGGGTATGATACGGGTATTTTGAAAGTCGACAGGGGGCGATGAGGGCGGCTGTGGGCCGGACATGAGGGTTCCGCGCAACCTTTAAAATCCGACTACCGCCTACCATCTAACCGTACCATATACCGTCCCGTACACCCGAATCTGAATGGTCCGACGGTACGGTATAGATGGAAATCTAGTCAGCCATACGGGAGGTGCCCATATTTCGATTTGATCTGAACTTTTCTCATCGCAATTTTTGCACCCGGACGGCGCCACAAGAATGTTAATTCCGCAACCTGGAACTTGCTACGTCACCGACCTCCTTCCCACTCGACGTCCTACCAGTTCTGCCCCCGTACTGGCGGGATTCAATGCGCTTTGTTATAAACGGCGATGAAACGGATGGCACCGTAGCCTGGGCCAAAATTGACGCAGCGCTCGCGGACGCTCGATTCAGCACCCTACGACGGTGAGAAAACCTTACCTCTGATATGCACAGCATTATCCACCCACGCTGGACGCCGTCCAATGACCATAACCGTCCCTTATGGCCCTAAAGCACCGCTCATAAGGACCCTTAATCTATACGGCCGTAACCGTATACGGTTTCGGTGGGGATCCCCTAGTCAACCCCCGGCTAACGTGTTGGGGAAGATTCATGCCGTACCTTAGTTCCGGTTGTCCTCGGGACTGACTTTAAATAGTGGCCCTGTTGCTGCTCCTCCACCTGTTGAAAACTTTGCATGGTCGAGGCTGGGATGAGAAAGGCGATGATGGACTGCAAAGTGTATTGCTCCGGCGGATTCCGCTCTCCATCGGTTCTGATAGATTGGCGCTGGGCCTTATGTGGAAACAAACTGATTCAGAACCGTCCAATCGGCGCTCAGAAGACACTGGGCAGCTGTTCATTAACTCCACAACTCTGGAAACATTCACCCAGCATCCCACTCCCGTCTGCCCTGCCTTTGACCTCAGATTGACCTTGGATTGCCCGTTATCTATGGATTATAAATTCAAGTCACCCACCTACTCAGGATACGCAGGGATCGACTCCCAGATTTCAAGTTGCGTTCAGACAAATTCTGACCCGAGTCCGAACGAGAACGTATGCAACGTGATATTATCGTGTGTCATGAGTACCATGGACAACGGGATGTCGGCACAGTACGCTGCCGCCTGGCACCATTCTTGGATTTGTATGTTTTATCTTTTTCAACTGCAGTCCAACTCTTCGATGACTGAGGTGCTGCAGATACCAACCGTTTTATCCATGGTTGGCACTAGCAGGGACGATCATCTCAAGATTCACAAGCGATTCCCGATTCTGGCTCTCCTCCTGTCGTGCTGCAACCCATCCACAATGATCGCTGGCCTAGTGTGGCGCACCGCCACCCCGCCGGAGAATGTGCTGTTGAAAAATCACGTTCAAGTGAGAGGTGGAAACTATGTGGCAGTCGTGATCCACGGCATAGCCGCAGCCGCCGCTGGAGTGGTGATTTGCCAAGCACTACTTCTAGGCATGCGGGGTGTCGTGTCGTTCGCGTGTCCAACGTGGTTCAATCCTCTGATATGGGTACTTGTTGGCCCATTAGCGCACATCGTTGATGTTATCACAAGTCGGTGCTGCATTGAGGGACAGAATCGCTGGAGCTGGAATCTGAGCATGGTGAAAGATATCAAAATTCGATGGACAAGGGTCATGCAGCTGAAGGATGCACTCTTGACGGTGAGCAAGCTCTTTCCTACAACCCGGGTGATGCTGACTCTTTAGATCCTCGTGCTGGCCGATTATGTCTACGGAACCGTCATCCTCTCCGCTATGCAACTTGTTGGCCCGCAGCCCGCGCTGAGAGTTGTGGTCTGGTTCAGTATCCCCGCGATTATCACCAGGGCTATTTCAATATACCTATTGGAACTGAGTCCAGCACGCAAGCTGACTGACCCACTCAGAATACCTTTAGTCCAAAGGGGTCTGAATGATGGGGACTCAGTCGAAACTGTTGCCGAGGGGCAAATCTTGGTTACTTAGAATATCAGAAGATTGATGATCCAATAGTTTCAAAGAAGAGACTCCAGACTGAATGCATGAGAGAGGTTATTTCCGCGTTATCAAAGCATATATGACAAAGCTATTGCCCTCCGGGCAGACCTGGTCACTCTGTACCAATGTTTCGGCCCAGTCATTTTATTGCCTTTAGGGCTGACTTGGATGCTTGAGGGGTTTTGGGCTGCTTCCCAGAGAAATCTGTTCAATTGTCACTTGGACAGTGCTCTGCACCTCCAGCACCACACCTTGTTCAAAGTTTATGGGCAACCAAGGAGCACCTGCTGGAAGATGCCGAGACACAGCCCTGGGAGGGAGGGGTGTTTGACCAACCTTATTTCACTTTTCGGACTTGGCTCGGACTACATTAAAAAGGTGTTCAGAAGAGTCGGAAAAAAATCGATTTTTTTTGGGGGGGTACTTACAGCCGTTTGCAAAATTGATGACAGTAGCTAAAAATAGAATAAAAACAAACAACTTGAACACACCGGCTTTTTGGGCTTGTTTCTCGCTGAATTCTGAACTGATTTACATGGTTCTGCTTGCGTTCGAGAGGTGCGAAGCGACGCTTTCAAATCGTACCTAACACTGAGTGTGAATAGCGAAATTTGAGTACATCAAAATTCAGACACCATGTTTCGAACTACGTCTTCTGAAGGGCCGTTCTCTGTCAGTTCTGACCCAATTTCCTTGAAACCGGGCGATTCCAAAAGGTAGAATGATGGCAATCAACCCCATTACATCAAAGGGTGCCGCACCGGCCCAGCATAAGTGGAAGGTGGGATTTTCTCTGGAATTCAAAGAACTCAGTAGAGCAAGAGAATTCGGATGTTGAACCAAAATACAAAATCTGGGAGGCCTATGCCTTGCGATTGGCTTTCAAACGAGCCTATGATCATCCAAATTGATTAGGAATTGACCAAGTAATGCCTTATTCAAGCAGAGGCAGCAAAGACCCGAGCCGAATTTTGAAAGACGTGATTATTTTGAATTACCCATCGTGAATAGTATGGTTCAGAAGCGCAGCTTAATCGCTTTCGAATGCGCTCAAAATCATACAAATTGATTCACAAATGACTGAGATATGAGCTCGGCAAGTCCACAGATCATTGCCGAACCTTTAGGTTTGGCTCCTTCAAGAATTTGTGTGTTACGCCTCAATTAGGATGTTGTGCTTGGGTGTTTGTAACTGTTTGATGCTTCTCAAAATCAGTCTCGACGCAAGTTGGATGTTACGCCCATATTGGGAATGGCTGTGTATTGATGTTTGCTCTTGTGATCATGCTTCTCAAATCCGGTCTCGACCCAAGTTAGATGTTACGCCCCGATTTGGGAGTGGCGGTGCTATCTGTCTGCTGCCAATATAATCGTATTTTCCGGCCGTGTCGCCGTAGGCTGCATGTCGCGTTCTGCTCAGGTAAATTCAGTGCTTTTCGTGCCCGAGTCCGTATTAGGGTATCGTGCATGACCTGGCTTTGGGACCGGGTCTTTTTATGTGTGCTTATGCAAGTGTTTCAGAGGGTTCGAAAATTTTCGATCTCTTCATCTTTCATCACCTATCTGAGCATGGCTGGTCGAAGTACATGTTCTACTGAGGTCTCCTTTAGTCTGTTCTATTCTACCAGGCTTTGAGTCCAGTCATTCGTTCGTTCCCCTCCCTTTGTTCCAGATGACACATGCATAAATATTCAAGACATGTTCTGGGTGCTGCCTGCAAGAGCACGACTAAAAATGATAAAAAGAGTATACGAATGCACTATATGCAGACATGCAGCTATATATCTGGCAGAAAAACCCAATCAAAAAAGTTCAGGATGAATTTGGCTTGTATACAAATTGACGCAGGCTCCTTAACCGCTAGGCGACACAACCGCTGATATATATATATATATATTCTCGGGGAATACAGTCGGTGTGAGCACGTGCATACATTCACGCATGCGACTGTCACCAATACGCGTTGGCTGCGATGAATGCGAGCCCATTTTCTTTCGACTCCCTTTTGATTTCTATGGCCGCCATGCTCATGAAATGCAGGTCAAGATAGGCGCAATATTCGGCATCTTCCTCGTGGCTCTCTTTGCCGTCTTGTTCCCCACCGTGTCTAAGCGTCTTCTCTCCTACACAACCTCCATGTGGTGTTTTTCATCAGAAAGCACTGTGGATCTGGTGCAAATCTATGCTTGTCGCGGTATGACTTTGCTAACGTCTGACAGGTGTTATTCTTTCAACGGCATTCTGTCATTTGTTACAAGACTCTTTCGAACATCTCCAGAATTTGACTTTGGAGAAGGACTGGGGCTCTGATCTGTCTGTTTTCTGGCAACGAGCGAGCCTACCCGTCCGTATACGGTATCTTCAGCGGCGCCCTACGGACGGGGATACGACTGTTTTGACGGGTGAGGGATGACCATTATGGTAGTTTGGCATCCAGTCGCCAGATTTGAGCACTGATAGTGCAATTTCAGTGCTGAAAGGTTTTTGTTAGCATTTTCTGCCACTACATTTACTTACCTACCCCAGTATTTGAATACTTTGGAGCGAGTCCAAGTAATCCCAATTTGGTAATTTTGTGGTGAACATTTCTGTGAGGCAGTTCGCCGGTTCCGAGCACTGAGTGTGCTTTTGGAGCGAAGGGTTTGGCTTATGCTATTCATAGGACCTGAATCTGGCCCATCCATGTTTGGATTTTGGAGTTCAATTTTGATTCGGCCACACAGGATGTTATGACTCGGGCTTCTCACCTCAGCCTACAGACGGGACAGTATCCGTATCAACGGACCGTTGACCCGTCGGAAACGGAAACGGAAACGGATCGGAGCTCTAAGAAGGACTATCCCGGGGTGGGCAGAAATACGGGCTTGATTATGTTCGTGCAAATTCTTCCGACCTGCTCAAGGTTTCGCTGACCATTCTCCCCAGTCTGAGCTTGCTGCTGTTGATTTTTCTAGTAGAATGTGCGCCTCTCGATATCGTCTCGGCTGCAGCATCTGACACAGAACTACAGATATCTTGACATCATAAGTTGATTTCCTTCATGCAGACCTGCGCCATCATCCCCGTCAAATCCAGCACACCATCTCGGTCTGAGTCCCAGGTTAGACTAGATGCAACAGAAACCATACTGCTCCTCATCCCCATTCGCCCTAAACTCTCGCCACTCACTCTGCCATACCTTGCCGCCGTCCTTGCTCTGCCACGACATTGTCCGCTCAGCCGCCACAATGGCCGGCTTTCCAGCATTTGCGTAACCACCGCAAACCTGGAATCAGAAGTTGCCTTCCCGCCAGAGGACACCGACATCGAGGCGGAGTCCGAGCGGGGCCACGATCATGATGCGCTGAAGGTCGGACGCAGGCGCCAGGTCGTTGGAATAATCATACGCGCGCGTCTTTCCCTCCTTCAGTGCCGGCGGCATTTTCCGATATGTTGACAATAGTTTTCAGACCATAGAGAAATTGCAGAAGGATACTGATGAGTATGAGCATCTCACAGCGCTCATGGCTTCCCACTGGAAAAATGGCCTCAATCTCTTTAGCACATTGGACAAATTGCTAGATACCCAACAGACTTGCAGTGGATTTTGAATCAATGTAATTGTAACCAAAAACATCAGACTCCGAACTCTGCGAACTGAGTGATAATAGAGGTTCGGCTCACGCCGCGTGCGGCCTTATCCCGGTTCATAAGTTTTCTTTTGTTTACATTTTGATCGGACTGTCATCAATTTTGCAAACGGCTGTAAGTAGTGTCCGTGAACTCCAAAAAATCCATAAGTTGTTGAAATTGATCTCAGATGTGTCAGATTGAGCAGAAAAACCGTGAGACTCCTGCCAGAACTCTCCCACACCAGGGATTACCAAATTTTAGGCTGTCGTAAATGTAATTCTAAACCTGAAGTATCAAATTAGGAATGAGTTGAGATGAAATAAAAGGTCATTCTTATAATTCCACCTTTGATTTCAGAAGGGGTTTCAATCCAAGCTCTTCCTAATCTGATACTTCAAGGTTCAAATTGCACCTACAATGGCCCAAAATTTGGGAATCTTGCCCAAGCCCAATTGTGTAGATGCATCTGTCAGCCAGCTAGTGCACACATCCAAGATCACCAAATTTGGGGTGGTTTTAAGTGCAATTGGAAACCTGAAGTATCAGATCAAGGATAGCTTGGACTGAAACCAATGCTGAAATTATAAGAATAATCTTTTGTTTCATCTCAACCTACTCGTTATGGAACAAAGTGATGGCCGCTGGGTTTTTGATCACTGCTAGACAATGAGCATATTTTTAGATAAAATAAAATACCAGATGGCCCAGAAAAATGATGTGCACATTTTGGAGATATTTATAGCATCAAAATATTTTGATATGGGATCAAACGAGCCAGATATATGAAAATGCGATTTTTCAACTCTGTCAGATATTTTTTTAGAAGAAATGTAAATCACCCATATTGTAGCCCTAGATGTGGTGTTTCATCTGATTCTTTGAATTTTGTAAAAATATACAGGCAACATCAAGATATCTGGGTTGCAAAATCGGAATTTTGGCTGATTTTGGCTGATTTGAGCAAATTTTAGTGATTTTGGTCATTTTGCAGCCCAAATATCTTGATGTTGCCTCAAAATGTCAGATGAAACACCACATCTAGGGCTACAATATGGGTGATTTACATTTCTTCTAAAAAATATCTGACAGAGATGAAAAATCGCATGTTCATATATCTGGCTTGTTTGATCCCATATCAAAATATTTTGATGCTATCAATATCTCCAAAATGTACACATCATCCTTCTGGGCTATCTGGCATTTTATTTTGTCCAAAAATGTGCTCTCATTGTCTAGCAGTGGTCAAAAAACCCAGCTGCCATCACTTTTTGCCATAGCTAGTATTCCTAATTTGATACTTTAGGTTTAGAATTACACCTACAACCACCCAAAAATGTTGAATTATACAGCCAAACTGCAGTTGGATACCTCCATTGTGTTTCCTCTCTCTGTGCATCCATCAAAGTCTTACAAGACGACCCTCCCAAGTAGTGCTGGGAAGGTCCGGTTCAGGAATCGGTTCAAACCTGAACCAGACTGAATTGAATGCCAAGTTCAGGTTCAAGGTCCAACGCTTGCTTGAGCCAAATGCAGTGTTCAGGTTTGGTGTTCAGGCGCTGAGGGTTGTGTTCAAACACCAAACCTGAAAATTGACCAATTGGGTCATTTTTCAACAAATTTCAATGATTTCTGCCCAGACGTTGGCCCAGGCATGTCAGTAGGAAGTGTTGGTAGCCTAGAGAGTAACATGAATAGCAGATATCGCAAATATTTGTGCCAAGCCATTTGCAAATAGCAAATATTTATATTCGCGAATGGCTGTGGCTGTGCTATTCACGCAAATGTGAATATCAGTTTTCAGGAAAGTTGATATTCACAAATATTCGCAGCTGTAATACACAACTAAAGTTTCAATCAAGCATGGTAAATTTGGATCTGTTTAACACATCTCCTCTCTGGAACCAGAACATACTTCATTTACACCAACTAGATCTGTAATTCATATGCAAACCAACCACTTTACAGTTGGAGGTAAACTAAACGAAAACACTAAGTAAATGGTTTAAAAATGTTTTAAACTGTTTACAAACAGTTATTTTCTAAGTAGAACAAGACGTGCCACCGCCTTGCTCTGACAACCTGCAAATCAATGAAAATAAGATTACTACCAGCCCCTTCATATCCATAAAGTAAGAGAAGTTGAGTTGAGTGAATACTGCATGAAAAGTATCCAAAATATATGCCGTGGAAGGCATGACCCAAGACATGCAGATTCAGCCTTCTCCTGGAACCCGAGAGATACCTCAATGGTTTGACATTTTACCTCAGAAGAGAGTCAAGTTTAATGACTGCAGGGAGAGAAAGAGGCCAGAATGAATGACAATGCGAGGATTCCATACAGGAAAGTCTCCAGGTGAAGTGGGACAGATTACTGGAGCACAGGGAGAAGTGCTGCAAGCTGAGAAAGTGAACACTGGGGGCAAAGATTGAGGCACCTATAGTCAAGTGCCTTAAACGCACTTGGCTTGCAGGTGTTGAAGAGGTTTAAGGTCAATGGACAATGTCTCTTTGAACGACAAACGGTACACAAAGGATATACAAAGGGCAGGTAAACTTTCCCGGCACCACAAGGATCTTTGCCTGCCGTTTGTCTTTGCTTTATCTGTCAAAGAGACTTTGTCTGTTCTTTGTTGGCTACATTACCACCTATGAGCCAAGTGCATTTAAGGCACTTGATTTTCAAGTGCCTCAGTCTTTGCCTCCAGTGGAATGAGCACCTGACAGGATAAATGAGCAAGACCAAGGCAAGACTGAAGGATCTCAACCACAATCAACAGTCTGAACAGCATCAGACCCATTGATACAAAAAAAAAGTGGCAGCTTACCACATGCATGAGTCTTGCACAGGCGATCTGGCTGGGCAGCTGGAACCAGAGCCAAGTGGAAGATGGTGACAGATGACAAGGAGTAAAGCCCATGATTGATGGCACAGCTGGCAGAACCGGTAGTCGGACCACATCTGGATTTTGTCCCCAAAATGGAAAGTGTTTATGGTTTAGTTTTCATCTCTTTACTGTTTATGACCCCCAATAAACTAAACAGAAATATAAACAGTTTTAATGGTTTAAAATGGAAACTAAATGGAAACAGTTGGAGCCTTACTTTAGAGACATCTTTACTTTGACAACTGCTTGACAGGTTGAACACGGCAAGTGTGATGGTCAATCAAATGGTTGAACATGCAAGACAAGGGCTTGTATGAGTCTTTGACAATGTTTAAACCCACAAGATAGCATAAAAGTGCTCTCAGCAACTCATTGGTGGCTGCTAAACCCCCAAATTCTCAATGTATCTGCTGAGTATTCATATTCATGAATATTTGCGAATATTGCTGACTAAGCAACAAATATTTGCCATTAATATTCGTATGAATGTGAATATCAGTTTTGAGGTTTTGGTGAATATATATTTGTGGTATTCTCTAATCCTCGAGCATCTCTGCCATCTCATTGAAAAACTTTGGGATAAATCTTGATATCTTCAAGTGACATTGAGTGCATTTGGAGCACGTGTCAACCTGTCAAAGAACCTTGGTTGGCTTATTATGGTCCCTATACACCTGTGGAGGACATTGATGTGTGCTACTAACTTGGTAGTGCATTTCATTCAAAGAAAAATGGCACCGCAGGTCATTTTGGATCCAATTTTACATTGCCAAGAAGGCTGAAATTGACCAGGTTCAAATGTGAAACTGAGCCTGAACACAGGTTCAGGTTCAAGGTTCACACTGGTTGAACATTTCAAGTTTTTCACTGAAAATTTTGGTGAAAAATGTCTTGAATTTTACAGCAATTTTTCAGTGAAAAACCAGGTGAAAAACTTGAAACATTTTTGTGAATTTTTTGAACCCTGTGAAAATTTTCTGAAAAAGTGGTGAAAATGTTTTGAAGTTCAAAAATGTCATTAAAAAGTTTCAAGTTTTTCACCTGGTTTTTCACTGAAAAATTGCTGTAAAATTCAAAACATTTTTCACTAGAATCTTCACTGAAAAACTTGAAATGTTCCACCAGTGTCAGCACTCACCTGAACCAAACCTAGGGTTTGAGTTTAGCGTTCAGAGCAAAGTGCCCTGAACCTGAATGAAACCAAATCTTCTCAGCACTGCTCCCAAGCACATTGATGGTGAAATAGACAAGTCAGAAATGAGTCATTTAATGATGATCAAGGCAGTGAACAAATTGGTTGGAAAGCAGGAACTCACCAGTCAGCAAACTGCAAGTCATTTGTTAGGTAGAAAGAATAATTATATGTCTGATGAGTGTAGGGAGTATTGGCGGTCATCACTGTTAAGAGATGTGGCTCGAGACATTTTTGCGCTGGAATTGAATCAAATCTCTGAGGCATCAGACTTCAATAACGAGAACATCCAAGGGGGGAATCGGAATTCATAAAACAGATATAGGGCCGAAAAGTTTTTTTGACCTTCAGTGGACCCCCCCTCCCCCTCTCCTTCCATACAGGGAATGAGTTTCCCACCCTGACTGTGGGCCGTCTGCTCTGACCTGAGCTGTTGCCCTCAATTTGGGTTCTTCAACTTTCTGTCAACCTTTCTGCATGTAAAGCATGTTTTTATGAACTCATTTGGATACTGGTTAACTGAAATCCTTCCTGAAGTCTTAAACCGTTGTTTTTTTACCACCTAAATTCCCCAGGCTGGGACCCCAGCCAAGCTCTGATGCTCAAGCTCAGGACCCATTGGGGGTTTGAGAGGCAGAACAGAGGCAGAACAGATTCTTGGAAACAGATTTCAGTCTCTTTCAACATCCTGGTGCACTCTCTGTAGCCTCCATTGTAGTTTTGAGCTCCTGGATAACTGAGCCTAGAATTTTTTTTCAGCTAACCTCAGGACCCCCCCCCTCCCACTCCATGTCCGAAATTTTAATGCCAATTCCCCCTTGAGAACATCAATGAATATTCAGCAACTACTGCTCAACATATGACAATTCCAGATGACAAAGATGATACAATGATTATTCTCTCACTGGAGATGCTTAGCAGTGATAGTGAACCTGAAAGTTGTGACAGTAGAGCCAAAGAGAAGAGATACTCAAAACTGTTTGACAAGATGTTCTACTAGCCGGCCATCAGAGCTTGGAGGTATGTGCTTCTGGGATGTTTAAAGAAGTTACAGTAAGGAGAAGAAACTGAAGTCCAAAATTCACCGGAACACCTATCTAAATTCTAATCCTGGACATTCTCAGTACACCACTTGCTGCCTGAAGAAGTTGAACAGCCCCATTGTACCTGGCCCATTGATTGTATATACAAACATTGCAGGGGATCTTCACAATGGAAACATGGCTGAGACCTTTGCTACCATGACAGGCCAAGAATGCCATGTTTATCATTTGAGGGACATGAGGAAACACAGGGGAAAGCGGCGCCAGCTTACTGGACTGGATGAAATTGAAGGAGCTCAACTTAAGTTAATGCCGGTCTGAACCACAGCGGAACTCAAGTCCTGCTGAACTTAAGTTCTGCCCTGCATGCAGTCGGCCTGTAAATGTGAGGCCCACACCCCCTGGAACTTAAGTCCTGTACCACTTAAGTCTGGCAACACTTAAGTCCCAAGCACTCAAGTCCTGTCCAAACACTTAAGTTCTGTCCAAACACTTAAGTCCTGTCCAAACAGGAAAAAGAAATCCACCCATGGGATTTGAACACCAGACCTCCTAACTTTTCACCAAGTTAGGAACTGAAGGTGTTAACCACTACACCAAGAAGGAGATAGTACCTTGATCACACAGATACAATATTAGCCTTATAATGGCCTAAACCTTCTCCACTTTCTTTATTTTGCCTCTTCAGGTCCTGTAGCCAAACCACTATCTATAGATGATTCAAAGATTGTTCTGTTTCAATCAGTTAATCTATATACAAAACATGATGAAAGATGACTGGAAATGACAAGTGAGTCAATACATATGCAGTACTTACCACGGGAGAAAGAGGGCATGGAAGACATCTAATCACAGTCTGATTGAGAGCTTTATGTATGACCCTTGTGGTGTAGTGGTAAACTCTTCATATCTTTTCTCCTCCCGGAAATTGGAAGGTCGGCGGTTTGAATCTCTTTGGTGGTTTTTGTTTTTTGTCCTTGCTGCAATCACTTGAGTTCTCTATTACTTAAGTCCTCTGGTGGTCTGGACCGCCTAGAACTTAAGATGAGCTAATAAAGTATCTGGGACTGGCTGCCAAGGTGGCATGGCCCATACCAGTCAAAGAGGCCAAAGATCTGGGTGGATTCAGTGGAAAGGTATTTATTTCAGTCTCTAAGGTGCTGTAAGTTAACTTTTCAGCCACTCACCCAATAATTAGGTGCCTTACATTCCGGGGATGCCAGTCTTCTGCACCGAAAACATTGCAACCAAGCTGGGAATTTCCAACAGCAGTCATGGTCCTGGAACACTCATCTGTCATATACGACATTCAGTGCAATTGAAACCTGTCTTAAATGTCAACTTACTCTCCGTTTCATTCCCCTTGCACAAAATTTAGCCCAAACATCTTCCACCCTCAGAGTGACCCTCCACCTTCAACCCACCTTCGACATCCGTTATCTTGCTCTGGAGTCTGCATTGCAATCTGGCCGCCAACACCAAGTGACCCTGACCAGAAACCCTGCTCCTAGCTACAACATAATGAGGTACTGTATCATTCTGACCAAATGTTTGGGTGACAGGTGACAGGGGGTCATGAACTGAACAAATTTGACCCTGGTGACGGTGACTTTGTGATTCTGGGGCTCAAAATGGATAAAAAATGCAAAATTTTCAAGTCTGGAAATTGCTGGATTTCCATTTATGGTAATTTTCTCATGATTGCCGAGAAATGAACACTGACCAGTGAACATTTGTGGTGACAGATGACACCCCATGAACATTTGGTCGAAATGATACAGTATGAGTTAAAATTATTGTAGCATCTGTTTATAAGAGACTACCCGTCAATCACATCGGCGCCCAGGCGCCTAGAGTCATAGAATTAGAAAAGAATTAAAGTATGAGTTAAAATTGTTGTAGCATCTGTTTATAAGAGACTACCCGTCAATCACATCAGCGCCCAGACGCCTAGAGTCATAGAATTAGAAAAGAATTAAACCTTGTAAGATAGACCGCACGCACTTCAAGCTCACACAGCCACTGATGGTTAAGTGGTCACTGCACAAAAAATGTAATAACAACTCAATGAACACGAAATTAAAAAATCTGTTCCACAAATCTCTTCAAACATAGTCTGGGATGGCCTTCCCAAATTTCCAGACCAATTGGCATAATATTGAAAGAGGAGAGGGATTTTTGGTGCCAAACTGCACCATCAATTGGTTCAGTGAACAACTTTTGCGTCAAATCTTGGTGTTTGAGGACATTTTGAAGTCTTGAGGGCATGATAATGAGTTTTAAAACATACCACAATAATATACATGCTACAGCTGATATACAAGGCACTGCGGGTAACATGACAGAACTTGAAAGCTAAAGAATACACAGACAAGGGGAACCAATTGCCTTAGAACATCTCAATAAAATACAGAAAGTGTTGGGAATAAGCTACAGTTCCTCATTATTGCTTAATTGCCACTTTCTGGCCTGATTTGACGCAAAAGTCCTTCACCAAACCGAATTTATAGTGCAATTCAGCACCAAAAAAGCCCTCTAGTCCTTCAATATTATGCTGATTAAGCTGAAATTTTGGGAGAGTTGTGCCAGACTATATTAGAAGAGATTGACAGAACAGATTTTTTAATTTCGCATTTGTTGAGTTGTTATTACATTTTTTGTGCAGCAACCACTTAGCCATCAGTGGCTGTGAGCTTGATGTGCATGGATGTGGCCTATCTTTAGTCCGTTGTTAAGCGCGGGGGTCCGATCAGGGTAAAACCTTATTATGTAATCACGTTTTGAGGCCCTTGCCCCAGTCCTTGAACCATGGACACATCTTCAGCAGAGAAATAGAGATGCCTTTTGTGTGCCCAAATATTTCCAAATTTTTTCAATATCATGGGACAAAGCTATTGACGAGGCAAATTGATGGGTTTTTGGCACTTTGATTGTTCATCACATTGAAAGATAAGCTCCTGCACTGATTCAAGCATCAATCAAAAAAATCTGAAGAGGCAGATCAACTCCAACATGCTTTAAAATCAAGTTCCAGTCCAAGAAACCATAGAAAGAGGTGCCATACAGTGAAAACGACACCAGAGCAGTGTGCGAGCACCGCCACCAAGATTACATAACAAGCTTTTACCCTGATTGGACCCCCGTGCTTAACAACAGACTTCAACAAACCGAGGTACGAGGTTGATTTTGTTGAAGTATCTGGCTAGGAGAGACTAGCCTATCTTACAGTTATTTCTTTTATACTATACGTCTTTTGTTTTCAGATTGTGATTTTGCAATCCCTAAAGCTAAAGGTTCGGCTTCCACCTCAAAAGGGCCTAATCCAAGTCATACAATAAAGATCACCAAACATGCGCACATTATCTTGCCACTGGTCAGCCCCTTTCACTCATCCTGCAAGTATAACCCGAGGTAGCCCGCTTTGCGGGGAGCCCACTATCTCTTCTTCTATTCAATGTATCCTAAATTTGCAAAGAAAGTCGCCCTTGCCAGCTCAAACCCAAGGTAAAGCACGGTGTTTTGGTCTGGATTGGAAAGGACATTTACGAGCAGTAGGATCAACATCTGCAACGTTGATTATTTACCAACTTTTAGATTCCCATTTGCAACCCACCAGTTGTAATAGGTGTCGCCATTACAATGTGGGTGTGTCCGTGTGCCAAGCCCACCGGCTCGGATAGATTGCTACCGAAAAATTCATAGCTCCTAAGTGTCGTTCTGTGAGCTCTGAAAAAAATCCCTACAACCTTGAGTTGGTTCCGCTAATAATTTATATACGATGGCCAGATGCTGAATTACAACCCCCCATAAGTTGAGAATCTCAAACTGCTGTTGCGCAGAAACTGTCGAGGCAGAGACTAATATAATAGGCTTCAATACAAGTGAGTTTCCTCGAAAAATGGGAGTGGTATCTTGCTGAAATTCAGGTCAAATGCCACTTTTAGTGGATGTGCAACTCACAGATGAAGTGCATGTGGTATGCCTCTGAATGCCGCTTGAATGCTGGTTTGTTCAAATTTGCTCGGGTTGAAGGTCTACCTTGAAATTGACATTGTTGGACAGTCTATCGATAATACTCAGTGAGTCGACTTGGACCAAATGACTCGTGTACCCGACTACCCGAGCTCCGAGTGGTTCAATAGCATATGAACAGTATAAGGATCACAGTTCAGAAGTTTTATTGGAGGATCTAGAGATGTAAAAACGCCATGTAAACTGCTGGAAGAATGTGAAGAGGTGAACAAGCCGCGAGGTCCACCGTTGACAGATAGCATGAGCAAATTGTTGGCACAAGTAGGAGCAACTCAAATCCTGTTGAGAAAAGAGGCCGAGACAGCCGCCCGAGGAGAATCAGATAGAGTAACAAGCAAGGTATGAACACCGGACACCAAAATAGATGGAGGCATGACTTATGAGCAATAAAAGTTGGGGGACAGACAGCGAGATGCAAGTGAGATGGTGGCAGAACTGGTGATTTTGACGTCGCTTACGCTTGGAAACCAGTTTCAAACCACATCATGATGCCAGAAATATCGAGCCGGAGCCTTGGATAGGAAAAGATAAAAGTAGATTGGATTAGGGTTTGAACTCAGGACCTTCGCACTTGAAGTTTGGCATTGTCAGAAAGGGAAGATTCGAAATTTGGCGGGGTGTCTGCCAAAATAGGGTGCTTTAGGACCCACTATAAGATAGTGGGCATTTTCAAAGTTTTGTGGTCTCAAGTAATTGCCACTGATATCCTCAATCCTAGTAGTGTACATATCACAATGGGTTCAATTGGTGGGCCGTACGGAGCTGTTGTCGAACCACCCTGGATCGGAATGCTCTCGGTGACCAAGGACATGCCCGCCACACAGGAACTTATGAACTCTGTAGCCACCAAACAGACCAAATCACGATACACCACCTCTATCCACAAGCAGCAGTAAGAAGACCTGCGACCAGCGGGTTTCCCTTAGTCTGTTTTTAAGGTCAGGGGTCCGTTCAGGGTAAAACCTTATTACATAATCACGTTTTGAGGCCCTTGCCCCAGTTCTTGGATCTTGGATATATCTTCAGCAGAGAAGTAGAGATGTTCTCTCTGTGCCCAAATATTTCCAGAATTTTTGAATACCATGGGCAGCAGCTGTTGACAAGTCAAGTTGATGGGTTTTTGGCACATCAAATTGAAGGACGAGCTACTGCTCGCATTTCAGCTCGATTGAAAAAATTCCAAAGAGGCATATCGTCGCCAATAGGCTCTAAGCTTCAGTTCCACACCAAGAAACCATAGAAAATGGCGCCGCAGAGCGAAAAAGACCCAAACACGCCAAGCGAAGATTATGTAATAAGACTCTACCCTGATCGGACCACATCACTTAATAACAGACTTCAATACGATCGAGGTACGAGATGGTACCGTATTGAAGTCTGGCTTCGAGAGACTAGGTTTCCCTTCACTCCCGAGCAGCAAGATTCAGTCGCCTCCATGTGTAGTCTCTCGAAGCCAGACTTCAATACGGTACCATCTCGTACCTCGATCGTATTGAAGTCTGTTATTAAGTGATGTGGTCAAAGGCCGGGACGTCGCGTGCTGTACGCAAGACAAAGCGAGGACAAGGGAGGAGTGAAGCTAGGAGTTCAAACTCCGCTGATGGAAAGTCCCCATCTGGAACAGTGGAAGCCTACTCACTTTGTCTCGTGCCGTCCACCAACATGATGAAGGCGTTTATAAGTCCGCGTGTGCAGCCAGCCTGGCCACCTCTGGCCTTTGTGTCCTTCATCTGTTTCTTCTTCTTTCTTGCCTCTGTTCTAGCCGGACTGGCTTTGGAATAAAGACATCTCAGGCACTCGTCTATCTCTGGTCTCAATCCTGCAAAGTGGCTTGAATTTCCCTTGGGATAAAGACATTTTGGAGCCCGGATGAGTGGTAAGTACTCTTTGAATCATCTGCACGCAGTAAACTCTCATAGAGAACGACAGCATCACCCTGTATACAACACCAGTCGTCCGTAGCGCGCCGGATTGCACTTTCTGAGCAGCCTGAAGAAGTGGAGGAACAAGCGGATATGACCTTAACGCGAACGGATCTGTCCTCGCAAAGCTCTGCGAGCATCAAGGCGAAACGCCGCCAAGGCGTGCCGGACCTGTGCATTCCGCCACTCGCGCTCTTTTCTCTCGGCACCGCCGACTCAGACTGGCGCTTCACACACTGTGCAAGCGACTCAGACCCCTCTGGCGAGGCTGACGAGGGAGTCTTCGAGTTCCACCGCCCGCCACGATCCGCGCTGGCGGCCTAAGCTTTCTTTTCGCGCTACTCGCACTCGGCACACTCGAGCGTGGGTTCAAGCGCGGATACCTCACATTCGGGTTGTTCGAGTCCCACGTCGAGCGGCTCGCCTGCGACGCCCACGTCTCCACGCACTCCGTGAAGGTATAGATGTAGATGTTACCTGTGCGCCCACTGAGCACCGGGAAGCGCGGCACAGCGGCGAGTATGCTGCCCTTTCCCTGCGCGACTCCCTGCGGGTCCCCTTCTGCGCCTTCATCCTTACCTCCCCCGTCTATGCCTTCATCTCTGCGTTCTCCGCCCTCGCCTCCCCTTGTTCATCCCGTCGTAGAAGGGGGAGAACCAGACGCACCCGACAACGAGTGCTACGCCGCGCACGCGCGCGCCTTCATCACCCTCACCCGACCGCCGCCGTGCCCATTGCCCTTTCCTTTACTTCGCACGCCGTCTGCGGCTTCGGCTGTGAGTCCTGTTTCTGCGCGCGCTGGGGCGGAGCTGGACTCCCCTGCTGCACCTTCGACAGCAAAAGGAAGCCCTTCCAACTGTGCTGCACTTGCCGCGCGCACGCTGTGCGAGCCGGGCGTCATCCCGAAGCCTTTCGTGTCAGCGACGGCCACACATACGGGTGGGAACTCACCCGCGCGCCCCACCGCCACCCGCAGTCTTATCTTCGTCCTCCGCTAAACTTGCACTTTCTACTTCATCCTCACATCTGCGCAACCCGCATGTCCACCCGAGCGCAGACGCGGTTTCAGCGTCGGCTTCGGCTTCGTCACCATCGATGCCAATGCACGACTCTGCGTCTCCAAGTTCCCCGAGTCCCATCACCACAACTACGACTCATGCTCTCACTTCCGCTCGCCTTGGCCTTCATCTGGCGACGCTCAGCCCACCGCCACCAACACTGCATTTTCCTCTTCCTATCCTCGCATCTCGTCTTCCCTCCACTTTCCCAAATGACAAGGCCCATACCGACGGAATATATCTCTTTTCCTCCCCATCTTCATCCCCAGCATCCTGCGGATCCTCTGCTTCTGCTACTATTGCTCCTGCGAGTCCCCTCACCGCCCCCGCGATGCCGGTGCCAAACTTCTCTCGCCCCACGTCACTCGCCCTGGCGCTTCTCACCACCACCGAGGCTTCAGTACCGTCCACCTCTGCGACGCCCGATGCGTGCAACGTTCCGGCCAATGCCAATGATCGGTGGTGGAGAGGAAGAAGAGCTGGCGGATTTCGCGGCCGACTACGCGGCATACGCGCCGCTCCTACGGACGCCGATTCCGAGTCCGCGTGTGGCATGCAAGTCGCGATTGAGTATGTCTGTCTTCCCGCTGCACAGAGCAAGATGCTGATATGAATATGATGTACTTAGGTGCGAGTACGGATTCGATGCCGGTTGGTGCGATGGACAGCATCACCGTCCTCCAGCCGCTGCCAAGGAGACACCCGAATGTGAGCAGGCACCGTGTGTCTGCGTCTTCCTCGTCGTACTCGTATTTGTATGCCCCATCGAATTTGCCTGTGCTTATGCGGTTGTTCGCCTTTACGTCCTCGGCATCCTCTGCTGTCGGGCATGGGTACCACTCGTCCTCGGTGCAGACCTCCGTATCAGGCCACTCCACGCCCTCATCCTCGTTCTCGCCCGGGGTGGTGTCGGTGGCAGCGTCCGCGCAGGTGTGGTAAGGATCCCGTAGGCTGTGTCAGAAGATTTGCAATGGATGGCGACGGCGCTTTTCCCTCGCTCCCCTTCCTCCCTTTGTTTGCTATAATTATTTGCTTTTGCTTTGCTTCTGATTTGCTATATTACTATTGGCTAACTGTCTTGGCGTTTGTATCCACCGCGAGTCTTCTCACCTACATTTATTCGCACTCTTACTAGACATCTATCCCGCATTCGTTGTAGCCACAAGTATTCAAATAAATGTGACTTTAGCTTTCTCGATATACTCCTCGATGCAGCCGGTTCTCAGAAGATCTGAAAATTATTGACGGTGTCGCTGACAGCATCACTCAAGCTTGTCTAAAACTCAGATTCCCTTTCTTTCTTCCACGCACGGTCGGGCTAAATCGGAACTCAAAGCAGCGGAGCGTAAACTACCTTGGACCACCTCGTTCGGCTTGAGACTCAGCGACTCACGGACTCCTGTGGACAGCCCAGCCTCAAAGTCCGAAACATCGAAACGCTCGGAACAAAGTTAGGTGCACACAAAGTGCACACAGTACATAGAAAAATAAATTGACCAATAACCTTCAAGCTGCCATTGCTGCTGAGTACTCCTTCAAGTTTTAATAGTACTCTTTTTCGGCATCCTTGTGGCATAAAGTCGACTCGGAGGGGCGCATCTCCTGCCCTTGTTCGTGAGGAATCCGACGTGGGAAGGAAGCCTATTTTGCTCGGGACCGTGACAGATGCACTTTACTGCTGTCTGCCCCCCTCGTAACTCGGAAGGGTCCTTCATTCTCACCTACCGCTGCTCTCTCAGCCATGGACTCCTCTCAGAATAATGCTGATGGGCCGCCTCCCGCCGACAGGTAGCCATCGTGTATCACCCTGTCTCCCGGCTAACACGAAGTACACTAGACTGATCAAAGCTCTGCAAACGTGCTTCGCTGATCTCGCCAAAAAACAAGAGGAGCAGGCTAAGAAGCAAGAAGAACAGGCGGACAAGTGCGCAATTCATACAGACTCTTGAACCTCCTAACTAAAGACCATAAGGCTCCATCAAGCAGTCGAAGCATTGAAGCCAAAAGTACCCGTTATGGACAGGAAGACAGCATTTTGGAACGCATACAAGACTTTGGCAGATGAACACGACAGGGAGTTCCAGCAGAAATATAGCACAGACCTTGACACTGCTCTAATTTTTGTGAGTACTGCCGCATATTCGTCGGGAAGTCAAGATGAAAATTACGGTCGATTACGAACTGATTTTGGAAATTTCTGTCTGATTCGCGACGTATAGTCGGTCGAGTTTGACGATTCCGATGCTGTTACGGTTCCAGAGCTGCAGCAGCGATTCTGAGGATCGATCGATTCTCAGAGTCGAAAAAATCACCCGAGCTTTTTATCTTCGACTTCCCCAAAGTTTCGCATTTCTCCCTATATTGACCATTCTACAGGCCGGTCTGTTTTCAGCCGTGGATTCCGCATTCATCATTCAAATACAACAAGAAGTTCAACCTCGAGGCACCCCCCTCGTTGTCTTGATTGCCCAGAATCTCCTCTATGTCAGCCTGTTCTCGGCTTTGCTGGCGGCACTTCTGGCGGTCCTCGGGAAGCAGTGGTTGATGTACTACCTAGCAGCCGGAGAGCGCGGGACCATCGAAGCCCGCGGTCTCGAACGCCAGCGGAAATTCGACAGTCTTCATCGATGGAAATTTGACACAGTCATGCAGATGTTCCCTCTGCTGCTGCAGATTGGGTTGTTCCTCTTCTCGGCAGCCCTCTCGACATACCTATGGAGGACCCATGTATCACTCGCCATCACCGTGCTTTCCTTGACATCCGTTGGATTCATTTCTTACACTGCCCTCCTCATATCTGCTGTCATCGCTCCTGACTCCCCATTCCAGACCCCACTTGCACCTCTCGTAGCACGGCTTATTCCAACAACACTTTGGACAAAGCTGAAGACTTTTTGGAGTCAGGCACCTTTACCACCTCTTCATTTCCTCCACCATCTCTCTGCAGCCTTCTCTCCATATGTGGCCAGATCCAAAAATGTGTTGTCTCTTTTTCTGAAGGCCAGATCCACAACCGAGAAAAACAGCTCCACTCCAGATGCACCCATCCCAATCTTCGACACCCCTTTTCCAGAACCTTCTCCCGAGGTACCTGTGGTCTTATGGGTGTTGGAAACCTCCACCGATCCTCGTACAATTGATGTGGCTGCAGAAATGGTTGGTCACATGCATTGGCCAAGGAGCATGGACGCCAATACACACCTCAACAGGTTGCGTGATGGCCTGTTGGCGTGCTTTGATGTTTGGTATTTGAACGGGACACCTTTTCTGACTGAGCTTCTGGATGGAATGACTCTCCAGGCTATTCACCTTGGCCAGGCCTACTGTGCCTTGCGCTGGGCCCTTAGATCCCCCCAATCAAGGCACGGGACATTTCGCTATGTTGATCCCCTGATTGATCAAGTCAGTCCTGAGCTTGCAAATGTGGTTAGAAATTTGAGTGGTCAACCTGCACTGCTTTTGGGCACCATCTACAAACCGGCAGCAAGATGGGGGCTTCGAGTTATTCCCTCAATTTTCTATCCAGATTCAACCTCCAGGATCAGGAATTTGGAATATTTTCTTAACCAGTTTAACAATGAAATGTCAACACTGGATATGCAGGGTTTTACAGACTACCTGTTCTGCATTCATAGTTTTCTTTCCTCCACGAGTCCTGACGATGCAATTTGGATGGACAAAACGTGGGTTGAATGCAAACTTGCAATTCCCTGTCTAATTATCTCTCAGGCAATTTCAAGGAAAATTGATTGAACAGATCTTTGCCGCCCTTTTAGCTTCTCTCCAAACCAATCAAATTTCTATGGATACCACAGCCAAGGTCATTGATACAACAATACAGTTGTACCGCAACAACAGCACTCACCGCATGTACATGTTGGGTACTGGACATTCTCCAATATTCCATTTCTGCAGCTCCCTTCCACACACTGAGGGATGGGTCAATGTTGTATTGGCAGCCAGTGCACTTTTGTTACCACCTTTTCCTTGGGATCCAATCCAACGATATAGTGGGGATCAACGATACAGTGGAGATCCTGGCTGGATATATGAAACATTGGAATGCATCCAACCCCTCATGAACAATGACATGTGGGTCAACATGAATGCAGCCAAAGTTGCCTGGCTTTTCAATGCACTTCTCTACCATGATGCTCCTCTTGCCAAAGAACACATCCATCTTCTCCTACTGGCACTCTCACTTCCTGGCCTTATTTCTAGATATGCTGCCCAGCTTCTGTTGCAGGGCAACATTAAAAATGGCTTCTGAATGAAGAGTTGCAGCACATATTGCAGAAAGGCTCCCTTTGGACATTGCTTGTTCATGTTTTCCCCAGGTTTCTGTCTCTCAGAGCAGATCTCATTGCACTGGGATACACCCTTGCTTCTATCCCTGCATGGCAGCCATTTATCCGTGAGCAACTCTCCTCCTGGATCATCCTTTTCTACCAAAGTCCGTTTAGCAGGAGGGAAGTTGAAAAATACAACTCCGTTCTTTCCCAGGTTTGGAACACAGATGTAGGCAAATATGAATTTATCGATGACGGTGAAAAGGCTCTTGGCTTAACCTTTGTGGCCTTGTCCAACCTTTGGGCAGAATCTGATTTTTGCAACCCCAGTGTGTGGGACCAATTTTTGGAAAATTTGCGCTGTACCGGCTGGACGGTGTTAAGAGAGAGCTATATCTCGTACGAAGCCGTGGCTAGAGCACACGAGTGGATTTCTGTAGAAATTACTCCTCAATTTATTACAGCCTTCTCCCAGCCTCTTCATAGCTCTCTTATATGTGCTGCCACAGCCATAAAAGCACTTGCTGTTGGAGCGAACAATCTCAGTGCTTTGCAGCAGATATTTACATGCAAACAAGAAGTTTTGGAAAGCATCACCAAGATCCTGGAAGATGTGGCGAACAATATGCCGCATTCCACAGTGGATCTGGAACAGCAACCGAAGAATTGGTACAAATTGAGAGTGCAATTTGATAAGCAGATGGATGAGTTGGAAAAATCTTTACTTTGCTAGTTACTCAATGAAAATAGTAGTGTTTCTGATCAAATACAGGTTTTTATGGGAGATGACCTCGCGCAACGTCAAGCTATGCTAGAGCCAGGAGGGAGTGCGAAAAAGGTATGACAGTATTTATCACCGGAAATATGTTCATGTTGCTCCTTACTCTGTAATCATAAAACATACCCAAAAACATGTAATTTAGACTACTTCCGTGCTCAAATCCATAATCCGAGTGCAGTTCGGCGTACTGCGTACTCTGTGCTCATGCTGACCTATTGCGGTGTGTAGTTCGGGAACGTGCTGATTTAACAGGCGTCATTTATAGTCCGCCGTCATACGGCTTTGGGGTGCCCGTCGGATGCCTACAGCTGTGATTGTTTCGATGCTGTCATTGCATCCATCTCTGCCGTTCTCTGCGTGTCAGCACCGCCATTTTAAATCTCCCTTCAATACTTGCATTATGGCTCCTGAAATAATCGCCACCTCGGTGGTAATATTCCGGAATATCTCACTTCTAGATCTGCAGCTTTCACGATGAGTATCCGTCTCGGCGGCAGAACCCGAAAATTGCGATTCCAATGCATCAGTAATAGCCCAAGAAAGGAATGGTGGAACCTCCCGGATGCGACCAGGTTTGCGATTCAAACAACTTGAAATGGTTCAAGAAGTGTGCTACGTACCACGCCCGATCGAAGGCCATATTTTTTTCTGTAGCAACATATCAGCAAGAAATAAGGTCGAGGGCAAAAAAATTGTTCGCAGAACCAAATTCAGACGAAGGGAGTCGAACCCCGCCCGCGGGCTTTCGCTGTGCAGAATATATCAATATTAATGTGAAGTGAGCGAATACCTGTACTGCACACCACGTCTGATTGAACACCGTATGTGGGTAGGGTATTAGATTTACTCCTTTTGCAAATAAAAAAAGAAAGTGAAAGAAGAAGTGTGCAACATTCAAACACGGGGAGTCGAACCCTGGACGCTCGTGTAAGTCATGGCCGAACCAGCGGACATGAGATGCGAGGGGCACGCCCGATTTGAATATGATACATCTGCTCCGGGACATTAACATCTCTCGCTTTCTAGGTAAGAAAAAGCTGTGAGTCGAATTTGTGAGTGCTCGCTAGAATTGATGTCCCCACGAGAATAAGACGTGAGGATGTGCCGCACACGATTTGAAAGATTGAATATCTGCGGAGAGTACCCGCGCTGGCTGCATAAGCTAAGGAAAGAAAAGAAGAAAACAATAAAGAAAATTTTGACAAGTGACGCACAGAATTCAGATGAAGGGAATCGAACCGCCAACCCACGTTATAGCCCATATAATCTGTTCCAGGTATCAGCATTGTATAATCTATCAGGAAAAAGAAGAAGGGAAAAAATACATCCGAGACGAATGCGGACGCAGGGAGTCGGACCCCGAACTCTCGCTTTACTTCCTCAGTTCAATGTCTCTAAAGGAAGCAAGGGTGTACCACATAGTGTTCTCCTTAAGGGTTAAGCCTTAAGTTGAGTTAAGGCTTAATAAGGCCTTAATGTTAAGGCTTAACATGGGCGTTGAATCGAGTTAAGCCTTAATTAAGGCTTTGTGATGGCATCAAAGTCCGACTTGAGCAGCCTTCCCAGCAAAGGTAAGAGGAAATTTATCTGAATGTTCTAATTCTACATGGTTTTGCCATTAAAGTCCCCCCTTTCAACAAGCCAGAACAGCTGGGAGTTGTAACTCATTATGTAAGGACCCTCAATCTACTACAAAAAGGTAGCAGGAGGTTGAAAAAAAAATCTATGGGAGGGGAAGACACAAGAAAGAACTTTGGGCATGGTGGATGGCACAGAAACAAGTAGTACAATACCCCTCTTCACCTAAACGTGGTAGGATAAATAGTTCTCAAGGGCTTAATTTCAGACCCTTAATTAAGGGTTATTAAGGGTTTTAAGCCTTAACCAAAATCCTGACCCTTAATAAGCCCTTAAGGGAGAACACTGGTACCACCACACACCGCGTCCGATGAACGTCCGTATAATCTACCTGGAGTTATCAGCTTCGTCTATGGAAAGAATAAATTATTCAATAAAAAGTTGCACCTCGATCTCCCATCAGTTCGGACGCAGGGAGTCGAACCCCAAACTCTCGCTATACATTTTTTTCATCACACGCATTCAAAGCGAGCGTGTACCGCACACCACGTCCGATGATCATCCATATAACCTGCCAGAGGGTATCAGCTTCGTCCACGGAAAGAATAAATTATTCAATAAAAAGTTTCACGTCTATCTCTCATGAGTTCGGACGCAGGGAGTCGAACCCCGAACTCTCGCTATACATTCTTAATATCGCCGCCATTTATAGCAAGCGTTTGCCGCACACCACGTCCGATGAACATCCATATATAATCTGCCCGAGGGTATCGGCCTCGTCAACAGAAAGCGCAATTTAAAAAGTACATGTTAAACACTCCATTCGGACGCAGGGAGTCGAACCCTGGACTCTTGCTTACTTCTTAAATTTTTCAATCAACGAAAGCGAGGGTGTATCGCACACCACGTCCGATTCAGGTCCCTATTTCTGTCGGTGGATATCAGCTTCGTCAACAGAAAGAGCCAAAAAAAAAAAAAAACATGCACATTACCCTTTCCATTCGGACACGGGGGAGTCGAACCCCGAGCTCTCGCTGTAGTTGATCTCGAGTGGTCTCATTTACGCGATGCGGGGGTGTGCCACACACCACGTCTGATTAAACACCGTCCATCTGCGCAGGGCGTCAGCAAGTCGGGCATGACGTCGGGAAAAGAACAAAAAAACCCGGAAGATAGGGATTTATTCAGACGCAGGGAGTCGAACCCTGAACGTTCACAAGAATCCATGCCGAGAATGCATAAGAAGCGAGTGTGCTCCGTGCACCACGTCCGATTGAAGGTCATATTTCTGCCGGGCTGTATTAGCAGCACTTAAGGTCGAAATGAATGACAAGAAGAAGAAAGAACGTTTCCGCATTCGGATGAGGGGAGTCGAACCCGGAACGGTCGCCGTAGGCCGTCTGAGAAACCGTATAGCAAAGATGAAGTGTACACCACAACAGATTCGGTGCCTAACCGCGGTATCCAAACACATACGAGGCTTTGAGAACAAAACTGGAGGACATAGGGGAAAAGGACGTCCCGAAAGACGAAGGCGGTTGAAGTCCGGAAAGCGAAAGATGGAGGACGGGAAGGCATGCGGAACCGGACATAGCACATCCGAGTGGCGTCTGGATCTATGCTGTTGCTCAGAGAAGAAAGACACCCGAAACGGAGACCAGAAGTTGCCACGCGAGAGAGAAGAACGCTTAGACTATGCGTCATGGTCATAAGTAGAAACGGGAATTTCAACACGAGAAAGTGAACAACGTTGACGCAAGTACATCGATAGAAGGATGGTCTGGCGGCGCTTCGACGCGTGGAATTCTTACCACCTCGCGGCTCGGTGCCGCATGCGTGCCTGAGGCAAGGCAATGAACAGGTACGTCAGACGAGCGCGGGGTACCTAGAAGGACGGAGAAAAGAAGAGCGGGGTTATCCTGCGGCCCGTGTGCCTTGCCGAGGGATGCAATTTGCAAATCCGCCAACCCGCTTTCGAGGTTACTTGTTTGACAATCGGCCGCCGTTCACCAAGTTCACACTGCAGAGAGGTTCGCCGAGTCGATCGAGTCTAAGGGCCCTAGCATACACGATAGCGACTGGCACAAACAAAAAAGACTAAAGGCCAGGACGTCGCGAGCAAGACAGAAAAAGGCCTAGCGAGGACAAGGGGAGAAATCAAGCTCACAAACTCCGCTGATGCCAAGTCCCAATCTGGAAGCCCGCGTTTTGTCTCGTTCGTCCACCAGCGTAATGAAAGCGTGTATAAGTCCGCGTGCGCAGCCAGCCTGGCCGCCTTCTGGCCTTCGCGCTCCGCATCTGGTTCTCCTTCGGTCTTACGTCTGTCGTGGTCGGACTTGCTCTTGAGGCTTGGGATATAAGATATCTTGGGCTACTCGACTATCTCTGGTCTCAATCCTGCTAAGAGGCTTGAATCTCTCTTTGGATGAAGACATTTTGGAGTTAAGATGAATTGTAAGCACTCCTTTGAATCTTTTGTTTGAAATGAACTCTAACGGGGGAACGATAGTGTCACCTTGTATACGACGCCAGTCGCGCGTCACGCGTCGGATTGCACATTCTGAGCAGCCTGGAGAGGTGGAAGTACAAGCGGACATGAAGTCAACGCGAACGGAATCGACGCAAAAAGCTGCCAGCTTCAAGGCGAAACGCCGCCAAGGCGTCTCGGACCTGCGCATCCCACCGCTCGCCCTCTTCTCACTCGGCACCACCGACTCGGGCTTGCGCTTCACGCACTGTGCAAGCGACTCAGACTCTTCTGCGGAGGGTGTGGAAGAGGTCTTTGAGTTCCCCCACCCGCCGAGATCCGCGCTGGAGGCCGGCGCCTTCTTCTCGCTGGATTCGCACTCAGCGCACTCAAGCGTCGATTCGCGATTGAGTACTCCGGACAGCTCCTCGCATTTGCACTCGCGGTGCTCGAGTCCGACGTCCAGCGGGCCACCCGCGACGCCCACGTCTCCCGCGCACTCCGTGAAGGCGCAGATGCATATGCGACCCGTCAGGCCGCTGAGCACCAGGAAGTGCGGCGCGGCGGCTTTGGCGTCCTCTGCCCCCACTTTATCGCCGCCATGTTCGTCTGCTTCCACACCTGTATCTCTTCGCTCTTCGTCCTCCGAGTCGGCCACTTCCCTTCCCTTTCATGCCATAACAGTACAGCTGGAAGAGCAAGACGCACCCGATGACGAATACTACGCTGCGCACGCGCGCGCCTTCGTCACTCTGAGCCGACCACGGCTACCCCCATCGCCTTTTACTTTACTTCGCACGCCGTCGGGGGCTTGGGCTGCGAGCCCTGTGTCTGCGGGCTGCGGGGCGGAGGCGGACACCCCTGCTGCTCCTTCGGCGCCGAAACGGAGCCCCTCCACTTGTGCTCAACCTTCGGCCACCATGCTGTGCGAATCAGGCGGCATCCCGAAGGTTATCGTATCACCACCGAAGCCTATCGTATCGCCGACGACGGATACGCGAGGGGATTCTCTCCACTCCCGTGTGCGCCCGAGGCTACCGCCGCCGACCGTGTTTCCTTCTCCGTCGTCTCTCCAGCCCTCTGCAGAGTCAGCGGTCGCTTCATCCTCCCACCTGCGCAACTCGCATCTCCATCCGACCTCGACCGCGACTTTGACTTCGGTGTCGCACCCCCGGACCACTGGGGATGCCAATGTGAAAGCACGGCTCTGCGCTTTCAAATTCCCGGAGTCCCATTCTCACTCCCTCTCGCCTTCCCCTACTTCATCATCCGGCGCGACTGCTCCGCCCACCGCCAGTGCCACAAACACAGTCTTTTCCTCTTCCTTCTCCTTGCCCCGCATCACCATCGCGCCTTCGTCTTCCCCCACCCCTTCGTTCTCCCCCTCTCACTTAGGCTCTCCGAACGCTGACGGAGTATCTTTTTCCCCATCCCCCTCCCCGGCTGCGGTGTTTGCCTCTTCTGCGTGTGCTACTGCTACTGCGAGTGCGAGTACGAGGCCCCGCGCCGCCGCGGTGCAGGTACCGGTACTGAATTTCTCCCGTCCCACGTCACTCCTTCCGACGACACCTTCGGCTTCAGTCTCGCGTACTACCTCCCCTCTCAGCGGCTTCCTATTCGTACCACGGGGACGGGGGGCACAAGCAAAGAAGGTGGAGAGAAAGGAGGAGAGCTGGCGGACGTCGCGGCCGACTACGCCGCGTACGCGCCGCTCCTGCGGCCGCCGACACCGACACCGAGTCCGCATGCGGATTGGGCGAAGAGTCCGAGTCCGCAGTGTGGCGGGGAGATGGGCGGTGACGCTAACAATGAGGGGGAGTGGGACCCATGCAGCTGGTACGCCGATGGGGACAATGAAGACGAAGAGGAGCACGAGCTCTCCCCTCTTATCGCGTCTGCGCCGTCGCCCTTCCCGTTCGTGGAGTGCTCCTCCGAGGACGAAGATGACTGCGGGGCTACTTGGCGCGCGCTTGCGTCTACGTCGGGATCCGGGTCTTCTGAGGCTTGTCTCTTGTCTTGCGCGCCGTTACCTGTCCCTCCCGCGCCTTATCGCCAGACCCAGCACACATCCTCTTCCCCATCTCGTCGGTACTCACGTCACGATGCCACTCCAGAACTCCACTCGCGCTGGTCCTCGTCTACGCTCTCGTCCCTCCACTCTGCACAGACACCCCCGTTGAAGACGTTCTCCTTAGCGCGGCGCTACCTCGGGACGAGGACTCATCCTCGAAAGGGCAAAGCCTCTCACTCTAAACCCATGCGGCCCCGCCACGGCCGATGGGGAGTGTGACCGTCCTCCCACCGCCGCCGCCGAGGAGACCATACCTGAGCGAATGCGAGCAAGCACCGTGCATCTGCGTCCACGTCCTCCTCGGGCTCGGGCTCGTTACTCCTACTGGTACGACGCGTCGGCTTCTACACCTACGCATACGTGGTCGTTCGCTTTTGCGTCCCCGGCATCTTCCACTGTCGGCCATGGGCACGCCGTACCACTCGCACTCGCGCCCCGTGTCGATGCCACTGTCTGACCTGGGCCACTTGTCCTCGTTTCCGTATAGGGCGGTGTCGGCTACAGCGCAGGTGCGGTGAAGATCCCGCGAAGATCCCGCGAGCTGAGAAGGTACACCATAGCCATGGATGGCATTGTCGCTTTTGCTGGCCTTCCCTCCCCCTCTCCTCCCCTAGTTCCTTGATATAAAATAATCTTCCCTCTGTGCTTTACTTTCAATTTGCTGGACTTGCTTTCATTGTCTTGCCTGTTGTATTCACTCAATCTTGCTCACACATTGCACCTACTAGACGCCCTGTTTTAGAAATACCTTATTCGTTGTAGCCATAAGTATTGTGATTTTAGCTTTCCCGCGTGCTCCTCTTGCCACTTCGTTTCTCAGAAAAAGATTTGAAAAAAATGAAGATCCGTGACTGTGCTGGTGGTATCGCCAGCGCTTAAATTTCTTTTCTTCCAACAGACACACGGAAATTAGTGAAATTTCGGCCTACTCGAAGTTAGTTACGCAACGTGACTCGGAACGCGGGATACCAGTGGCACTGGAATTGCCGCCGATATGTCCAATTTCGGGCGAAATTTCGACTTCCGTATCGTTCAAGCCGAAATTTGGAGTTTCAGTTGCGCCGAAATGCTTCGGGGTTGCCTTATATAGTAACCCCGAAGCATTTCGGGCCAACTGGAACGCGAGGTTTCGAGTTGCATTCCGGTAAAGACCGATATTTCGCCCGAAACTGGACATGTCAGCAGGAGTTCTGGTGTTGCTGACCTCGCCCGTTCTGAGCCACATTTCGCAACTAATTTCGGGTCGGTTGAAATTTCGCTAATCTCCGTGTGAGAACACGGGCTTTAGTCAAAAGTTCAGCTGCCGACGGGCCTCGGAACGCAGTAATAGTATCGATGACTAATATCACCCTTCCAAGATCCGTGGGAAGCCTACTTATTTCTATCAGAGGCTGGACTTCACAGCTTTTCGAAGGGTCTTTCGCTCTTACCTTCCGTGCCCTCTCAACCATGGACTCCTCTCTGGACAATGTGGATAGCTCCCCTCCCTCAGACAACGAAAAGTAAGTCTTAAAGTAGTACCCGTCGAATCCTTTCTCCCGGCTCACACGGAGTACAACAGACTGATCAAAGTTCTGCAATCGTGCTTCGCTGACCTCGCCAAAAAACAAGAGGCGCAGGCTAAGAAACAGGAAGAGCAGGCAGACAAGTACATTGTCCCATGCAGATTCGTTACCCTTTTGATTAATGGCTATAAGGCTCCATCAAGCAGTCGAAGCACTGAAGCCAAAGGTCCCCGTTACAGATAGGAAGATAGCATTTTGGAATGCATACAAGACTCTAGCAGATGAACACGACAGGGACTTTCAACAGAAATATAGCACCGACCTGGACACTGCTCTAATTTTTGTAAGTACCACCACATATTTGTCGGGAAGTCAAGATGAAAATTACCGGCGATTCTGAGCCAATGATTTGGGGCATTTCTACCTGATTTACAGCATATAGTTGGTCAAGTTTTGACCGGCGCATTCTTGCTTGATTCTGGCATTGGGTCTCATGAGTGTATCATGAGAACCGGTTGAAGAATCGTGTCCAGAGTTACAACAGTTATTCTGGTCAATTTCTGAAGGATGAATTGATTCTGAGTCAATGTATGAATCAGCTGGACTTTTCATCTTGGACTTCCCCAAATTCTTGTATTTTTCCCGATATTGACTATTTCACAGGCTGGTCTTTTTTCAGCCGTAGATTCCACATTTATCATTCAAATCCAACAAGAAATTCAACCCCATGGCACTCCTCTTGTTGTCTTAATTGCCCAGAATCTCCTCTATGTCAGCCTGTTCTCAGCTTTACTGGCAGCACTTCTGGCTGTCCTTGGCAAACAGTGGTTAATGTACTATCTGGCAGCAGGAGAGCACGGGACCATTGAAGCCCGCGGTCTTGAGCGCCAGCGGAAATTCGATGGCCTTCGCAGATGGAAATTTGATGCAGTCATGCAGATATTCCCTCTGCTGCTGCAGATTGGGTTGTTCCTCTTCTCAGCAGCCCTCTCAACATACCTATGGCGAACCCATGTATCACTTGCCATCACTGTGCTTTCCTTAACATCTGTTGGATTCATTTCTTACATGGCCCTCCTCATATCTGCCATTACTGCTCCCGACTCCCCATTCCAGACCCCACTTGCACCTCTTGTAGCACACTTTATTCCAACAGCACTTTGGAGAAAACTGAAGGCATCCTGTGGTTGGGCACTTTCACTACCTCTTCACTTCATCCACCATCTCACTGCAGCTTGCTCTCTGTATATGCCCAAATCCAAAGATGTGTTGCCTCTTTTTCTAAAAGCCAAGTCCACAACCAAGAAAAACAGCTCTACTCTAGATGTGCCTGCCCCAATCTTCAATGCCCCTTTTCCAGAACCATCTCCTGAGGTACCTGCAGTCTCATGGGTATTGGAGACTTCCACTGATCCTCGTACAATTGATGTGGCTGCTGCAATGGTTCCTCACTTGCAGTGGCCAAGCAGCATGGATGCCAGCCCCCACCTTAGCCGGTTGCGTGATGGCCTGTTGTCTTGCTTTTCCTGGCATGATAATGATGGCACAACTATTTTGTATGAGGCCCTGGATGGAATGACTCTCCAGGCCATTCACCTTGGCCAGGCTTACTGTACTTTGCGCTGCAGCCTCTGGCCACCTGATGCAAAGTACAATTTTGGCTATATGATCAGTCTTGATGATGCTGCTCCCGAGCTCACAAATGTAGTTCAGAATTTGAATGGTCAACCTGCACTTCTTTTGGGCACTGTTAATGAACCAGTGACAAGATGGGGGCTTCGAATTATTCCATCATTGAGGCGGGACAGTTTGGAAGGTTTTCTTGCCCAGTTTGACAATGAAATACCGAACCTGGACATCCAAAGTTTTACGGACTACCTATTTTGCATTCTCAGTTTTCTCTCCTCAGTAAGTCCCTGCGATATGGCATGGATTGACAAAAGGTGGGTAGAGACCAAAAATGTACAATATTTTGACTAATTCCTGCTCAGGCAATTTCAAGGAAAATTGGTGGAACAGATCTTTGTTGCTCTTCTAGGTTCCCTCTCCACCAACCAAATTTCCATGGATACTGCAGCCAAACTCCTCTATCTCACCAGTCGGCTGGCCCAACACAACAGCCACTATGTGTGGGACCTCCAGGCTCTCAACCGACAAACCCCAATATTCCACTTCTGCAGCTCCCTTCCACACACAGATGGATGGCTTGGTGTTGTCTTAGCTGCTGGTCTGCTTTCAGAACCATTCTCGGCTTGGGCTCCGCACTACCATGAAGATCCCAGCTGGATATATGAAACATTAGAATGTGTGCAAACCCTTATGAACAATGACGAGTGGGTCAACATCAATGCAGACAGAGTTGGTGGGCTTTTCAATGCTCTTCTCTACTACAATGCTCCTCCTGCCAAAAAACACGTCCATATTCTCCTGCAGGCACTCTCACTTCCCGGCTCTATTTCCAGACATGCTGCCCAGCTTTTCTGCCAGAACAATATCAAAAACTGGTTTCTGGATGAAGAGTTGCAACACATCCTGCAGAACAGCTCTCTTTGGGCATCCCTCATGCTTGTCTTCCCAGGCTTTGGGTCCCTAGGAGACGATCTCATTGCCCTGGGCCACACACTTGTGTCCATCCCCATGTGGCAGCCATTTATCCGCGAGAAACTCTCCTCCTGGATCATGCTGTTCTTCTACAAGCACTGGGTTGTAGAAAACTGGACCGTGGTTGAGAAATATAACTCCGTCCTTTCCCAGCTTTGGACAGATACAGGTGAATATGCATTTGTCAACAATGGCGAGAAGGCTCTTGGCTTAACCTTTGTGGCCTTGTCCAAACTTTGGGCGGAAACTGATTTTGACAACCCTGGCAGGTGGACTGAATTTTTCCAAATTTTGCGCTGTACCATCTGGGTAGCGGTCAGAACAGGCTACCCCATTCCCCACTACTCCAATGAGGATGCAGGGATTACTCCTCGGTTCATCGTAGCCTTCTCCCGTCCCCTTTACGACACTCTTATCCGTGCTGCAGCAGCCATAAAAGCACTCACAGTTCCAAAAAACAATATGACTGCTTTGCAGGAGATATTTCCAAGCAAACAAGATATTTTGGGAAACATCACCAAGATCATTGAAACCGTGGCAAACAAAATGCCGCACTTAGTAGGAGATCTAGAACACCAACTGGACAGGTACAAGTTGAGAGAGCAATTAAACGAGGAGGTCGACAAGATAGAAAAATCATTACAGTAGCACTCGGGTAGTTATTCGAAGAAAAATTGTACTGTTTCATGATAAATTGCAAGTTTGCACATAAGTACAAGACATAAAGGATGCCGTGAAGCGCCAGGACATTGAAGTGTAGGGTGAGTTTCCCAGCCTGCATGCAGCCCCATGCAACGTTGAGCTACGCCAGAGCCAGGAGTAATTGTGACTGAAGCGTGATAACGGTTGAGTCGGGTGAGGTCGCGTGCAAGGGACATAATTGCGGCCTTCGTGTTTGCATTCAGTAAGTCACGGTTCCACCCCGCATGAAACAGGACCTGCAGTGCATCTGCTGCGGAACAGCTGGGCACACGAAGACAGGCACTGTACCTGGGCCGCCATCAGTACTATTGCAGTGAGAATTAAGAAATGGCTCTAAAAATGATTTTCCAAATGAACCATCACAATCGTGTGCAGACAGGGTTGTTCAACTGAAAATTTATCAGGAGCTGAGGAATTACAATGAGGATGCTTTTGTGATTCTCACAAAACCTTCCAAACGAAGTTCTGAACGAGGTTTTGCAATTATCATGACTTGACACGGTTCGAAAAGTGTGTTACACACCAAGTCCATGTTATCACATTCGTTCGCGTGTAGCAAAAAATAAGTAGAAAGTCTGCTCCCATTCTGAATTCATGCGCAGGTAATCGAACCCCCAACTCTCGCTGTATTGCGGTACTATCAAATAATGAAAAGCGAACATGCACCCGACACCTCGTCCGATTGAAATCTTTTAACTGCCGATCTGTATCAACATCTCTCGGTTGTTTGAGTAAGAGAAATCTACATGTGCAAAGTATAACCTTAGACGCAGGGAGTACACGCGCATTCTATCAGAGCCAGTAATGGAAAGCGAGGGAGTGCTGCGTACCACGTCCGATTTCAAGTCCCATACCCGCTGTGCAGGATATCAGCGCTTGCAGTTGAGAAGTAAGCAAAACCAAAATTCTCACCAAGCAGTATTCGGCCGCAGGGAGTCGAACTCCGTGCACTCGCAGTCAAAGAGTTTCTCAGTCGGTACTGATGGAAAGCGAGGTGTACCACACATCACGTCTGATTGAACACCGTCTATCTGTGACACAGGGCATCAAATTCTTCGTTTTTGCAAGTAAGAAAAAAGAAGGAAAGCGCAGAACGGTCGCCAATGATTCAGACGCAGGGAGGCGAACACTGAACGCTCGTCGTAATTTCAGTGACTGCAAGCACGCCTAAGAAGCGAATGTTCCGTGAACCACGTCTGATTGAAGGCCATATGTCTGCCGGTCTGCATTAGCAGCACTCAAGGCTGGAGTGAACAACAAGAAAAAAAAATTGAAGAACACTTCCGCAATCGGACGCGCGGGTCGAATCCGGACGGTCGTTATAATTTGTCAAGAAAGCGTCCTCCATGCATAGCATGAACTGTACACCGTATCCGAGTTGGTTATCACAACGGATACGAGGCATCGAGAAAAAGTTTGAGGAAGTAAGAAAGAAAGGGGGGAAACAAAAAAAGTCCCGGGAGGAGGCAAACTAAAACGTTGAAGTCCTGATGGAACACGTGAAGGCATGCGGAGCCGGAGCGAGTACGTAGCGCATCCGAGTTGCGTTTGAGCCAGGCCACTGCTCCGAAAAAAGAAGATGTGCAGGCCAACCCGAGACCGTTGCCACGCGAAAGACAAGGATGCTTAGACTTTCTTCATCGTCATAGGACAGGAAGTTCAACCCAGAAAGTGAACCACATTGACGTAAATACATCGATGGAAGATGTGTTGAAGGCGATTCGACAGGTAGAATTTAGATGTGCGCCTCGCGGCTCGGTGCCGCATGCTTGCCTGACGGTAAGGCAATGAACAGGTACGTCAGACAAACGTGGTGTGCCGAGTACTCATAGAAAAACCAGTGAGCCTATGGTGCGGCCCGTATCCCTCTCGAGGCTTGCAAATCCGCGAATCGCTTTACAGGTTGTTTGCCGCAGCGAGTTCACCGAGGTTCGTCGAGTCGATCGAGGGCCTACTGCACAGAATACTACATACAGCGACTAGCGAGAAAAAAAAGGTCAGGACGTCGAGCGAGACAAAGAAAAGGGCTCAGCGAGGACAAGGAAAATGAAGCTCACAAGGAATCTAAACTCCGCTGATGGCAAATCCCGATCTGGAAGCCCGCGTTTTTCAAGTGTCTCATTCCGTCCGCCAACATGATAAAGGCGTGTATAAGACCGCGTGCCCAGCCGGCCCTGCCGCCTTCTGGCCTTTGTGTCCTGCGCCTGGTTCTATTTCGTTCTGGCCGGGCTTGCTCGCGAGAGTTGGGATAAAAGCGTCTTGGGTTACTCGTCTATCTCAATCCTGGAAAGAGGCTTGAATCTCTTTTTGGATAAAGACATCTTGGAGCCAGGATGAGTTGTAAGTACTCCTTGAATCATCTGCAGTAAATTCTCATGAAAAACAACAGCATCGCCTTGTGTAAAACACCAGTCGCGCGTCGCACGCCAGATACCACTTTCGGAGCCCCACTCCAAGGCGCAAGAAATAGCGCAAGCGGAAACGAACCCAACGCAAAGCTCTGTGAGCATAAAGACGAAACGCCGACAAGGCATGTCAGACTTACGCATCCCACCATAGCCTTTCTTCTCTGTCGACACCATCGACTCAGACTGGCGCTTCACCCACTGCGCAAGCGACTCAGACTCCTCTAGCGAGAGTGAGGAACAGGTCTTTGAGTTCCCCCGCCCGCCGCGATCCGCGCTGGAGGCTACGGCTTTCTTCTCGCGATACTCGCATTCGCCGCAGTCGAGCGTCGATTCGATCGCGAATAGCTCACATTCAGGCTGTTCGAGCCTGACTTCGAGTGGGCCGCCCACGACGCCAACGTCCCCCACGCACTCGATGAAGACTCAAATGCAGATGCGCTCCGTTAGGCCGCTGAACATCAAGAAGCGCGCCACAGCGGCCCGTGAGCTGCCTTTGGCCTGCGCGTCCTCTGGCCCCACTGTATCACTGCCATGTTCTTCGTCTTCCACATCTTTATCTCCGCGCTCTTCATCACTTGATTCGGCCCCTTCCCCTCCCTTTCACACCATAGCAGTACAGCGCGAAGAGCAAGATGCACCCGATCAGGAGTACTACGCCGCCCATGCGCGCGCCTTTGTCGCCCTCGCACGGCCGCCTCGGGTGCCGGTGCTACTCCCAGAGGCGTATGAAGCTTCGGCTGCGAGTTCTGTGTCTGCGGGCGGCGGGGCGGAGACCTGTGTCACCGCCACGGCTGCTCCTTTGACACAGAAAGGAAGCCATTCCACTTCTGCACCTTCGGCGTGCACGCTGTGCGAATCCGGCGTGATTCCGGCCTTACCAGCGATGTCTACGGATACGCGAGGGAACTCTAATCCCGTGGCCGTACGCCCGACGCGCGCCCCACCGCCCTCGCCGTCCGCAGTCTCATCTTCGTCCTCCGCTAAACTTGTCCCTTCTCCTTCATCCTCACACTTGCAAAACTCGCATCTCCACCCGACCACGCGTGCGGCTTCGAATTCGCACCCCTGTGCCCGCGCGACCTTCGACGCCAATGCTAACGCACGGCTCTTTGCCTTTAAATTCCCAGAGGACTCGGCCCACGATCACTGCCGCTCGCATTCGCCTTCGTATTCGACTTCGTCTGAACGCGGCGGGGCTGCTCCGCCCACCTCTACCAATGCCGTATTTTTCCCTTCCTACTCCTCCCCCCGCGTCGTCATCGCGTCTTCGAATTTGGCCTCGCCTTCCCCCACCCCAACTCCCGAGTTCCACACCGAGTCCCGCTTCTCCCTCGATGCCAACGCCAATGCCAGCGCAGTCTCGTCCTTGGACTTCCCCTCTCAATCCCCGTTCCCATTCTCGGCGTCCGCCTCTTCTGCTACTGCGAAACCCCGCGCCGCCGTGCCGAACTTCTCCCGCCCTACTTCGCTCGCCTTGGCGCTCCTCATGACAGCGCCTTCGGCTTCAGTCTTGCCGCGAGGTCCTGCCTCCCCTGTGCTGTGCACTGCTGATTCAGGATCGTCCTACTCGGGGCACCTTGCGGACGAGGACGAAGACGCGAACGAAGGTAGAGACGAAGCCGAACCGCTGGCCGACTTTGCGGCGGACTATGCGGCGTACGCGCCCCTCCTGCGGACGCCGATGCCGAGTCCACGCGCGGCGTGTGAGTCGTCGCGAGGGGGTACGTCTGTTCTTCCGTTGCACAGCGCAAGATGCTTATTATGATGTTCTTTAGATACGAGTATGAATTCGATACCGGTTAATGCGGTACGAGCCGGGGACGGTGCGCTGAGGGGTGAGGAGGCTGATATCTACGGTGACGGGGAGTGGGATGCGAGCATCCTGTACGCCGATGAGGACGAAGAGGAGCACGAGCTCTCCCCACGAATCGCGCCCGCGCCGTCGCCGTTCCTTTTCGCAGAGTGCTCCGCTGGGGATGGAGATGAAGAGGAAGACGAGGATGATGCGCAAGCGCACAGTGGGGCCGCTTGGCACGCGCCTGCATCTGGCTCCATGTCTTGTCCTAGCTCTTCGTCTTGCGCACCGTTACCAGTCTCTCTCGCGCCTTATCGCCAGACCCAGCACACACCCTCTTACCCGCCTCGTCGGTACTCGCGCCACGACGCCGCTCCAGAGCTCCGCTCGCGCTGGTCCTCGTCTACGCTGTCCTCCCAGCAGTCCGCGCACGCCGAAAATGTTCTCTTTTGCGCGACACTACCTCGGGACCGGCAAAGCCTCTAACTATGAGCCCACACGGCCCCGCCGCAGCCGATGGGCAGCGTCGAAGAGATATCCCGCGTCCGCATCGTCATCTTCGGGTTCGTCGTCGTGCGACGCATCGACTTCACTACCTGTGCTCATGCGACGGTCGCCTCCGACATCCTTCGCAGTGAGGTACTACCACTTGCACTCGGACTGGGCGGAGAGCTCCGTGTCGGTGCCACTTTCTGACCTGGGCCACCCGTCCTCTTTCCCCGTACAGGGCGGTGTCAGCGTCGGCGCAGGTGCGGTAGTGATCCCACGAGCTGAGGTGCATCTTAACCATGGATGGCATTGTCGCTTTTACTCGCTCTCCCTCTGTCCTCCCTTCGTTCTTTATAAAATAAAACTTTCCGCTACGCTTTACTCTCGATTTGCTAGGCTTCCTTCTCCCCCAGCAATCGACCTTTGTATCCACTCGGAGCCTTCTCACCTATAATTATCTTGCTGTCTGTTACACTTGCTAGACATCTATTGTAACAAGCCGCAATTCGTTGTAGCCATAAGCATCTATGTGATTATTTTTCGGTCGCAGATTCCTAGCAAGGGTCTCGGGGTTTCGGACCGAAGCTGCTAAGCGCCTATGGCTGTACGTGGAGCGTCTGATCAATCTGGCTCTCTCCCACCAAGCAGCGGAACGAGACGATGGAGGATGATGGGCCGAGTTTACTGCCTGAACACGACAGGTAATCATTGCCTCATCTCCTACACTGTGCCAAGCTCTGAACGGTAAATGTAGACTTATCAAGGTGCTTCAAACATGTTTCTCCGATCTCGTGAAAAATCAGCAAGACCAGGCGAGGAGGCAGGATGAGCAAGCTGAAAAGTATGCAACTCATGGCAGTCCTTGCTTCTCAATCGTGACGAGCGAACACAAGGCTTCAGCAGGCGGTCGAAGCGCTAAAACCGAAGATTCCTGTCACCGACAGGAAGACCGCATTTTGGAATGCATACAAGACCCTGGCAGATGAGCATGACGAGGAATTTCAACGGAAATACAGCACCGATCTCGATACAGCCTTGATTTTCGTGAGTACTCTCCGACTTCTCGGTTATGACTCTAAATTGACTTTCCTCTAGGCTGGTCTTTTTTCAGCCGTAGATTCCGCATTTATCATTCAAATCCAACAAGAAATTCACCCTCGTGGCACGCCTCTTGTTGTCCTGATTGCCCAGAACTTGCTCTACATCAGCTTGTTCTCAACCTTGCTGGCCGCGCTTCTGGCTGTCCTCGGGAAACAGTGGTTGATGTACTACCAGGCAGCAGGAGAACATGGGACTATCGAGGCACGCGGTTTGGAGCGCCAGCGGAAATTTGACGGCCTTCGCAGATGGAAATTCGATGCTGTCATGCAGGTGTTTCCTCTGCTGTTGCAGATTGGGTTGTTCCTCTTCTCGGCAGCCCTTTCAACGTACCTATGGAGAACACATGTATCACTCGCTATCACTGTGCTTTCCTTAACATCCGTTGGATTCATTTCTTACATGGCCCTCCTCATATCTGCCATTGCTGCTCCTGACTCCCCATTCCAAACCCCACTTGCACCTCTCATAGCACAACTTATTCCAGTGACACCTTGGAGAAAATTAAAGGAATTTTATAATCGAGCACTTTCACCGTCTCTTCACTTCATCCATCATCTGTCTTCAGCCTGCTCTCTGTATATCGCCAGATCCAAAAATGTATTACCTCTTTTCCTGACAGCAGAGTCACCAAAGGAGAAATATAGCCCTACCCTAGATGAGCCCGCTCCAATCTTTGATGCCCCCTTTCCAGAACCATCTCCTGAGGTACCTGCAGTCTCGTGGGTACTGGAAGCTTCCACTGATCCTCATACAATTGATGTTGCTGCAAAAATGGTCATTCACTTGCAGTGGCCAGGCACCATGGATGCTACGCTGCAACTCAACCGGTTGCGCGACAGCTTGTTGGCGTGTTTTGATGTCTGGTATTTTGACAAGACACCTTTCCTGCATAAGCTTCTGGATGGAATGACTCTCCAGGCCATCCACCTGGGCCAGGCTTACTGTGCTTTGCGCTGGGCCCTCCAGTCACCTGATGCAAAGCAGGAAGGTTTCAACTATGCATTTGATCTGTTGAATAACGCCAGTCCTGAGCTGGTAAATGTGATCCAGAATTTGATTGAGGAGCCTGTGCTGCTTTCAGGCACTGTTAATGAACCAGTGACAAGATGGGGGCTTCGAGTTATTCCTTCAATTTTCTATCCAGATTCAACCTCCAGGATCAGGAATTTGGAACATTTCCTTGCCCAATTTGACAATGAAATACCAAGCCTGGATGTCCAAAGTTTTACAGATTACCTTTTCTGCATTCACAGTTTTCTTTCCGCTATAAGTCCCCTTGACATAGCTTGGATGGACAAAAGGTGGGAAGAGCCCAGATCTGTACAGTTCCTTGACTAATTCTTTCTCAGCCAATTTCAAGGGAAATTGTTTGACCACATCCTTCTCACTCTTCTGGCATCCCTTCAGACCAGCAAAATTTCCATGGATATCATAGCCAAGGTCATTGATACCACCAACAGATTGGCAAATAAGGATGACTGTCAGTGTTGGAATGATTATTTTTATGATCTGCAACCACTGTTCAACTTGTGCAGTTCCCTTCCCCGGGTGGAGGGATAGGTCAATGTTGTGTTGGCTGCTTGTCTTCTTTCAATATCATTCAAGGTTTGGGAGCAGCACTACAGCGGAGATCCCAGCTGGATATATGAAACATTGGAATGTGTCCAAACCCTTATGGACAAGCATGAGTGGGTCAACATGAATGCAGACAGAGTTGGCGGGCTTTTCAATGCTCTTCTCCACCATGGAGCTCCTCCTGCCAGAAAACATGTCCACCTTCTTCTGCATGCGCTTTCACTTCCCGGCCTTATTTCTAGATATGCTGCCCAGCTTTTTGTCCAAAACAATGTCAGGGACTGGTTTCTGGATGAAGAGCTGCAGCCTATCCTGCAGAAAGGCTCCCTATGGGCTTCTATTATGCGCATTTCCTCAAGAAATTTCTTCCTCAGAGACCATTTCATTGCCCTGGGCCACACACTTGCATCCGTCCCTACATGGAAGCCATTTATCCATGAGAAACTCTCCTCCTGGATCATGCTGTCCTTCTACCATCCCTTGAGCAGAGAAAGCCTGATCGGGGTTGAGAAATACAACTCTGTCCTTTCCCAGCTTTGGAACCCAGATACGGGCAAATATGAATTTATCAATGACAGCGAGAAGGCTCTTGGCTTGAGCTTCGTGGCCTTGTCCAAACTTTGGACGGAAATCAATTTTGACAGCTCTGGCAGCCCGTGGGGTGATGTTTTTGAAAATTTGCGCTGTACTGGTTGCACAGTGTTACGAGTCCACTATGCCATCCCCATCACCATGACTAAGATGGATGGAGAACCACAGCACATTTCTGCGGAGATTACTCCTCAGTTTATCAAAGCCTTCTCCCATCCCCTTCACGGCTCTCTTATCCGTGCCGCAGCAGCTATCAAAGCACTTGCTGTTCGAGCAAACAATCCCAGTGATTTGCAGGAGATATTTCCATACAAACCCGAAGTTTTAGAAAGCATCACCAAGATCATTGAAGAACTGGGGAACAAAATGCCGCACTCAGTAACAGATTTGGAACAACAACCGGAGAGCTGGGATAAATTGAGAGAGCAATTCAACGAGGAGATAGACATGCTGGAAAAATCTTTACTTTGCTAGTTACTTAATGAAAAATTATAGTGTATCGAAATGATCAAATACATATTTTTACGGAGGATGTAACAGGGCGTGAAGTGCAATGGCATGGGAGTGCTATAACGGTATGATAGTATTTATCACCAAAAAATATGTTCATGTTGCTCCTTACTCCGCAATCGTAAAACATACCCAAAAAAGTGCAATTTAGACTGCTTCCGTACTCAAATTCGTACTTCGAGTTCAGCTCGGCGTACTACGCACTCCGTGCTCATGCTGTCTTATCGTGGTATGTAGTTCGGGAATGTGCTGATTTAAGGCGTTATTTATAGTCCGCCTTCGTACGGTATTGGGGTGTCTGTCGGATGCCTACAGTGATTTGTTTCTTCGCCAAAGGAACTCAACCAGCGGTTGCCGAGCATCTGCCGAGTCCCGGTTCATTTATTTTAAGCTCGGCTGAGCAGATTTAACTCGAGTTTTTATGAGTCTGAACACCCTGCATTCTCAGCTCCACAGAAGACTTCACGGAACACATATAAACTGTTTTCTGGCACTTAATTCCCCTGTGTCTGGAAGCCAACCTCATTGTTACTTTGTGATGTGAATGAATGCAAAGTAGAGCATAACCATTTAAGTAATACAGTAGGCCCCATGCGTGAATCCGCAAAGAGGATATCAACCCAAGATACTTTGTGCCCCGCGTCGTCCAAGACCAAAGTTGCCAACTAAATCACAAATTTACGGGCATTCCTTTTCCGTCCATCAGCAACCGTGGGATTGCTGAGCAATCTCGGTTCACCTCGGCAAACCACAGTGCCCACACATCACCGGAGCACAAACCACAAGCTTAAGAGTACGTCGCTCGCATACGGACTTCTAACCCACATAAATTCGGTGAAAAATGTTTTTATGGTCGAGTCCGTTGAGGTCGTGCACAAGGGACAGAATTGTGGCGTACGTATAGGGTGTGTTCGCTTTTGGTGGAGTCACGGTTCTAACCCGCGTCACGAAGGACGAAGGTGTGAAGCAGACATCCATTATATCTGTGGGCTGGTCTGTATTAGCAGCACTTGAGTTTAATAAAAGAACCTGAGGACATGGAACATTCAAACCCCGGGGTCGAACCCCGGACGGTCGCTGTGATCCGTCGAGAAAAAGTTCTCCTGGACCATGCATGGCGTGAACTGCACACCACATCCGAGTCAGTACGTGGCCGCGCAGTGGTGTTACGACACCTACGAGCCATTGAGAAAAGCTCCATGAAGTAAGAAAAAAAGGGGCAGATAAAAGAAGCAAACCAAACCTTGAAGTCCCGAAAGCGAAAGATGAAGAACGGGAAGACACTTGGACCCGGCGCAAGCATGGAGCATCACACCGGAGATTGCTAAGTTATGGTGTACTGATGCAAATGAGGTTGAACCGTCAAATCTGAATGGATTGGAATTAGAAAATGTACAAATGTAAATATGAATGTTGAATGTGGCGCAAATTTTCGATTCATAACCCGCGCTCAGTCCTCCACACGGGTATCAATCCATTCATAATCAACCATCGGCTGCTCGACAACTAGCTTCTGCTCCCTCGTTAGCGGGATCCCCGTGCGGCTCGATGCAATATGTAGCGCGGCCTGACGTTCGCGTTGCTGCTGCCATTTCTTGGCGCCTTCGATGAACTTGGTGCCTTTCGTCCCAAGCACAGTATCCCAGAATCCAGCGGTACCAAAATTCACGGCATGTTGGCCAAATGCGTACTCATGGTGCTCGTCTACAGCCCTAAATATGAGGGAACTGTCCTAAGAAAGGAAGGTGGGGCACATACCATGCTTGCCCGGATCGTTCCAGCTCGTTCTGAAGCCAGTATGAGCAAGGACGGATGTCGCGGTCCCTGCCAAAAGCCAGACGTAGAGAGTAATGAGATGTGTTCCCCAGATTTTGGTGGTTCCAGTCTTGTCGGCAATGACTTGAGTAAGTACCGGGCCAAGCATTACCTATGTACGCAACGTTTAATTTCCAGCCGGCATGAAGACGAGCGAATCGACTTACAGGGAACAGATTAAAGAGGACCTGCTCTGTCACGCTACAATACCACGCAGCGATAGCAAGATTTGCTTTGGACCTGTGGTGCGTTTTATGGGCGTTGCGAAGGAAATTCCCCAACCGGTCCGCGAGGAAGTTTGGGAGCACTTTATGGTGGATCCCTTTGCTTCCTCTGGGCGTATGCGCGATGCAGTGAGGAAAGTAGTAGAAAGTGTCACCAATGAGGTGCCATGTCAGGATCTAGACATGTTGAGCTGCATGCCACCGTAGGTTAAGACATGAAGAAATACCTGTACAGGTGGAACAAAACTTCGAGGTGGCTTGACGATGTCGTGTGACTCGAAGCCTGTCTGCAATAATGCCATCCACATGACAAAGACGACAAAGGTGGAGGCAAACTGGAAGAACATCAACAATACATCGCAACTTGCGAAGATATTGTTACCAGATTTCGCGCCACGCATCGGACGACCTGGGCAAGCTCGTGCTGATCATCCGTGGCGCGGTGATCCCGATCTTGTATGCTAGGTTTGGGTTAGGTTGGTTAGGGTTCAAGACACACCAAACATGGGGCAGACCGATCTCGTGTCCGTTTCGCATGCTTAGACTCATAGATATTGAAAAGATGATTAAGCCAGGAGTCGGGCACCAATCGACCCAGGAACGAGGTTTTTGCGTCCACAAGATATTTCTCGAGCAGTTCAGGTTTCCAGTGGAATAACTCATGCCTCAATGCTAGGAGCGCTATACTATGAAATTTGAAGCAAAGAAGCTCGAAGAAGACCGGAATCGACTCACCATATGTAGGTACAACTCGTCGAAACTGAAATCACGACAACACCGCGCCATAGGCTGTACGGATTCAGCGCAGGCGAATCCAGGTAAAGTTTACGGGCAAAATTGGTCTCTGTGAACCGCCTCCTGTAGTCGGTCGATCGAGATATGAAAGCTGCCCAATACCCAAGCGGTCCTGGCATCATATTTCATTAGCGCATCCTTATTGAGAGTGGCCAATGGGAGAATATACCGTAGTGATTCGTATATATGAGCACAGCCCACAAAGACAGCACTGGGTTAATCGGTAAGTGAATTGGCACGGTGACTGGTGACCGAAGGACAATCTCACAGCATAATGCGACCGGGCCAGTTGTGCGCGTTATCTTGCTGGGAAGTTGCCGCAGACGAAACCAGAACTCCCTCTGAATCTCTTTGGCTAGGCGCTCGTTAACTTGAGGGTCAATAGAGGCTGCTCCTCCATCGCTGTCACTTGTATGCGCAGAAGCAGCTGAGCTGTGATTTGTAGAAGGTGGCTTTCGATTCCTTGTCGTTGCGGACATGGAGAGTTCCGTTCTGGATTGGAGTCAAGAGAGTCGCGTCTTGAACAACAGCGAGGCATTTATAAAGGTCTTTGAGAGCTGTATAGCCACACCAATTGAAATATTGATCGGGTGTCGTTGTCACGACCTAAGCGAAAGGATTAGCGAGGACAAGCAGGGACAAGCGCCTTGCGCTGTCCACAGCCCTCCGGGAAAGCTGCCTCCGGTCGAATTTATTTTTGAACATGCACATATTCTTTCTTTCTTTTTCTCTTTTTGTGGGCGCGAGTCGACAACCACATAAGCGATTCAGAAGGATTCAGATCGACACGAAGGGATCTGCGGGAGGGCACAAGCTGAGTCAAAACACAATCAAGATTTGGTTGCGCAGAATGCGGTCAAGGTAAGCTTGGTTGTTTGAAGGGTAAAAACAAAGGACGAAAAAAGCGATGAAGAGAAACCGGGAGCCCGAGAAGGAAGTGAAACATGAAGTAGTCTGACGGTCCGTTGATTATCGGGTCGATGTCGACCCAGCATTCCGCAATTTTGATTCTGCGCATTGAAATCTCGGGCTCGCTGAGAATCTCGGAGTCATTACACGTCCATTGAACAGATTGAAGAATGATTCTAGAACAGCATCAGAGCTGTATTCTAGTCCAGACTGGGTCAAGTTGACGCGGAGAAATGTTAAGAATCAAGACAGAGATACAGCAGATGTTGCATTTGCGCAGTGATACGGAAACAATCTGAGGTATTGGAAGTGCAAATTTGTGATTGAAAGTTGGAACAACGTAGAGACTCGGAAAATCCTAAGATGAGCGTTTGAGTGGCACTGGGAGAAGAAGAATTTCTAGCGCCCACCGACGTTCAAGCTCCGGTCGAGAACGGTGTCTTCTCAGTCATTGGAGCACAAACCCGTTGTGACGAGGTCGGAGACTGTGGTGACTCGGAGGAGCTCGGAGGATCTGAGGACGGTGGAGTCCCTGTGAGTTGAGAACAGTTTTCAAGCCCCCCTCAAGCCGTGCGGGAACAGTGTCCGTAATTAGAAGCACAGTAGTCCATGACAGCCATACACACAGCTACGAGGGCATGGCTGGTCGAAGAAATCGGGTTGCTCGAGATGCAAAAAAGCGATAAAGTTCGACTGCGATCCGGGCTCAGAAGAAGCCTTCGAAGCATCAAGCCCGCCCAAAAATTCGGATCTCGTGAGCGCAGTCACGGTGTAGGAGTTCGATTAGAGCTCGCCGTAGCAAGTTGAGAAAGGAATCATAATTAAGCGCCCATCAAGCGCCATCTGAACTCTCTGCCCGAATACTGCGCAAACACTGCGTTGAGGGCAGCGAATCGGAGGAATTGGGTTCTTTAGAGGAGTGTTTGGAGCTTTACTAGACCTCCTGGCGTGTTTGCGATTGTGGAAGAACGGAAGAAGAAATTTGAGCGTTGGTGATGCCATCAGCATAGGTATCTCCGCCCATCTGAGGAAGGAAAGGAAGAGCGGCGGCCTATCCCAAGGAGGTTGAGAGAGCTAAAATTACATTTACTTATGGCTACAACGAATGGGAGTTTTACAACAGTGAGTAAGACTGGGGTGGATGCAAGACGGATGATCAATAGTAGCAAATCGAAAGCAAAGCGTAAGAGAAAAAATGGATACATGTCAAGGAATGAAGAGACGAGGAAGGGTGGAACGCGGAGAAGCAAGGACGGGATTTATTGCGCCGAACCCAGCCCGGACACCGTCCCGTGCGAGAACGAAGATGAGGAACGTGACGATTGCGAGTGCGAGTGCCAGTGTGAGTGTCCATCCCCCAAAGCAGAGGATGCCAGGGACGACCGCGCAGGTGTAGGCGAAATTGACGCGTCGTATGTGTGCAAGAACGATGAGCCCGAAGACGAAGAAGCGGATGCAGACGCGCGATAATGTCTGCTCTCAATATTCGCGTGTCTCCTCGGCGGTGGTGGTAGGACGGTGACGCTCCCCATCGGCCGCGGCAGGGGCCTCGCGGGTTTAGAGTTGGAGGCCTTGCTTCTCCGACTACTGGTCCCCGTCCCGAGGTAGCGTCGCGCGAAAGAGAACGCTTTCGGTGTGCGCGCACGCGTGGAGTGCTGGGAGGACAGTGTAGACGAGGACCAGCGCGAGCGGAGCTCTGGTGCGGGCGCAGGGGCAAATGATGGGGCGTAAGACGAGGAGGAGACACAAAAAGACCCAGAGCCAGACACAAGAACGCGCCAAGCGGCATCACCCCCACGTTGTCCCGCATCCTCGTAGTCGTCCTCATCTTCGTCCCCGGAGGAGCACTCCGCAAACGGGAAGGGCGCGGGCGCGGGCGCGATGAGAGGGGAGAGCTCGCGCTCCTCTTCGTCCTCATCGGCGTACAGGATGCTTGCGTCCCACTCCCCGTCACCGAACGCATCAACCTCCCCACCCCTCAGCGCACCATGCCCGTCCCACAACGCACCAACCGGTATTAAATTTGTACTCGCACCTACAAGTACATCATAATATCAGCATCTTACTCTGTGCAACAATAGAACAGACATACCCTCTTGCGAGGCCACACACGGACTCGGCGTCGGCGTCCGCAGGAGCGGCGCATACGCGGCATAGTCGGCCGCGAAGCCCGCCAGCTCACCTTCCTTCTCTCCATCTTCTTCGCATCTGGCCCCGTCCCCGCCCGCAAGGCGCCCCGAGTATGAAGATTCTGAGCCGGCGGTGTACAACACAGGGGAGGCAGTACCTCGCGGTAAGACTGAAGCCGAAGGCGCTGTCGTGAGGAGCGCCAAGGCAAGCGACGTGGGGCGGGAGAAGTTTGGCACAGCGGCGTGGGATCTCGCAGTAGCAGAAGAGACGGACGCCGGAGATGGGAACGGGGACTGGGAGGGGAAGTCTAAGGACGAGACTGCGCTGGAGTTGGTGTTGGCGTCGAGGGAGAAGCGGAACTCGGTGGAGAACGAAGGAGTTGGGGTGGATGAAGGCGAAGCCGAATTCGAAGACGGGATGGCGACGCGGGTGAAGGGACAGGAAGAGGAAAATACGGCGTTAGTGGCGGTGGGCGGGACAGTCTTGCTGCATTGGGATGGAGTCGAATTCGAGGGTGAATGCGAGAATGAGTAATCGTGCGCCGAGCCGTCTGGGAATTTAAAGGCGCAGAGCCGTGGGTTGGCATTGGCGTCGAAGGTCGCGCGGGCGTGAGGGTGCGAATTCGAAGCCGCACCAGTGGTCGGGTGGAGATGCGAGTTTTGCAGATGTGAGGATGAGAGAGAAGGGGCAAGTTTAGCAGAGGACGAAGATGAGACTGCGGACGGTGGCGGCGGTGGCGCGCGCGTCGGGCGCACGGGTACGGCATTAGAGTTCCCTCGCGTATCCGTAGACATCGCTGGTAAGGCCGGAATTGCGCCGGATTCGCACAGTGTGCGTGCCGAAGGTGCAGAAGTGGGATGGCTCCCTTTCTGTGTCGAAGGAGCAGTCGCGGCGATAACAGAGGTCTCCGCCCCGCCGCCCGCAGACACAGGACTCGCAGCCGAAGCCGCGCGGAGTAAAGGAAACGGCACCGGCACCAGAGGCGGTCGCGCGAGGGTGACAAAGGCGTGCGCGTGCGCGGCGTAGTACTCGTCGTCGGCTTCCTCTTGTTCCTCCAGGCCGACCGTGGCGGAAGGCGAGGGCGAAGAACGCGGAGATGGAGGCACAGAAGACGGGGGAGGTAAAGATATAGGCGCAGAAGGGGACGCGCGGGGAGTCGTGCACGGAAAAGGCAGCATACTCGTTGCTGTACTGCGCTTCCTGATGCTCAGCGGGCGCACAGGTAACATTTGCATTTGCGCCTCCACGGAGTGCGTGGGGGACGTGGGCGTCGCAGGCGGACCGCTCGACGTGGGACTCGAGCAGCCCGAATGTGAGGTATCCGCGCTCGAACCCACGCTCGAGTGCGCCGAGTGCGAGTAGCGCGAAAAGAAAGCCTGGTCCTCCAGCAGAGATCGAGGCGGGCGGGGGGAACTCGAAGACTTCTTCGTCATTTTCGCCAGAGGAGTCGGAGTCGCTTCCGTAGTGTGTGAAGCGCCAGCCTGAGTCGATGGTGCCGACAGAGAAGAGATCCAACGGTGGGATGCGCAAGTCTGACACGCCTTGGCGGCGTTTTGCCTTGATACTGGCAGCGCTTTGGGGCGAGTTCGGGTCTGCTTGCGATACCTCTTGCGCCTCTAATTGGGGCTCAGGAAGTGGAATCCGGCGTGCGACGCGCGACTGGTGTTGTATACAAGGTGATGCTGTTGTTTTCCATGAGAATTTACTATAGATAATTCAAGGAATACTCACAACTCATCCTAGCTCCAAAATGTCTTTATACAAAGAGAGATTCAAGGCTCTTTCCAGAGACGAGTTACTAGTAGCCCAAGATGCCTTTATCCCAACTCTCGAGAGCAAACCCGGCCAGAACGAAACAGAACCAGGCGCAGGACACAAAGGCCAGAAAGCGACAGGGCCGCTGGGCACGCGGTCTTATACACGCGTTCATTATTATGCTGGTGGACGGAACGAGACAAAACGCGGCGTCCAGATCGGGACTTGGCATCAGCGGAGTTTAAATTCCTTGTGAGCTTCATTTTCCTTGTCCTCGCTAAGCCCTTTTCTTTGTCTTGCTGCAGCACGCAACATCCTGGCTGTGTAGTCTTTTTGTTCTCGCTGGTTCCTGCATTGTGTATGCTGGGCCCTCGATCGACTGGGTGAACCTCTGAACGGCGACGAATGAGTGATTCAACAAGCACTGGCAGCCTCGAGAGCGGGTTGGCGGATTTTCAAGTCGCGGGAAGGCATACGGGCCGCACTATAGGCTCACTTTTTTTCTATTAGAGCGAGGCACGCCACGCTTGTCTGACGTACCTTATTGCCTTACCTCTCTCAGTGCGTCAGGCACGCATGTAATGCGGCACCGAGCCGCGAGGTGCACATCTGAATTCTACCCGTCGAATCGCCTTCAACACACCTTCCATCGACGTACTTGCGTCTCCTCTGCCTGCATGACCTTTCCTCCTCCAATGACTGCTTCCTCTCGCGTGGCAGTAGCATGCTTCTGAATTTCTGCACATCTTAAGCAGCCACGACCCAAACGCCACTCGGATGCCCTATGCTTGCTCCTGTTCTGCATATCTTCCCGTCTTCAGGCTTTCGGCACTTGAAAAATTATTCCGTCTTCATCTCTCGGGACTTGTGTTTCTTTTTTTTTCTTCTTCCCATCTTCTCTTCTAACTGCTTGTTCAATTGCGCTGTAGGTGCATCCCGATCCCGCGTCCGGCGTAAGCCATTGTACAGTTCACCTTCACTTGCCATCATGCGGCAAAAGAGTAATATAGCGAGTGCCTGGGGTTCGACCCTGCGTCCGAATGCATTCTCTAGCCATCTTTTTCCATCAATTCCTTAAACTCAATGCTGAGATGGACCGGCAGATATCTGACCTTCACAGACGTGGTCTACGGAACACACTCGCTTCTTATACGTGATCTGCAATGATTCCTGTGAGCGTCCAGGGTTTGACTCCCTGCGTCTGAATGATTGTACCGTTCTGCATTTTTCTTTTTTTTTATTCTTACTTGCAAAATGAGGCATTTGATACCTTATGTCACAGATAGACGGTGTTTACTCAGACGTGGTGTGTGGCACACTCTCGCTTTCCATCAGTACTGACTGAAACACTCTTTGATTGCAAGTACGGTGTTCGACTCCCCGCGTCCGACTACTACTTGTAGCGAGTCTCATTTTTGGCTTGGCCTACTTCTCAACTCCAAGTGCTGATATCCTGCGCAGCGGATATGGGACTCGAATCAGACGTGATGTGCGACGCACTCTCGCTTTCCAATTCCATTGCCAACTAATGCGAGTGCACTCCCTGCATCTGAGGTAATGCTTTGAACATGTACATCTTTCTTACTCAAAAAAATCGAGCAGATGTATGCCCTAAATCCGACGTGGTACGTGGCGCACCTTCGCTTTTCATTATTTGATGTTGCCAAAATACAGTGAGAGTTGGTGGTTCGATTCTCCGCGTGCGAATTCAGAGTTGGAGTAGATTTTTCAATTCTTTCTTGCTTATCAGACGAGAACGAAAGTGATCACATGGACTTGCTGTGTAACACTTTTCGAATTGTCTTAAGCTATGCTAATTGCAACATCTCGGGAAGAACTTCATGTGAGAGGTGTTGTGAAAATCAAATCCTGCCGATTTCACGTTCTGAACTCGCACCAGAGGAATCCTCATTGCAATCCTCGGCACTTAACAATTTCAGTCGATCGTAACCTGTCTTCACACGGTTGTAATGACGGTTCATCTGTAAATTATTCCCAAATTTGTTTCTTTGCAGTTCGCACTGGTGGCGACCCCAAGGTATAATGCCTCCGTAGATCATGCGGGGTGGAATCGTGGCTTCACCAAATGCAAACACACCCTACACATAGGCCGCGATTATTTTTGCGCACGACCTCGCCCGACTCAACCGTTATCGTGCTCAGGTTGCAATTGCTCCTGGCTCTAGCGTAGTTCGACACTGTGCGGGGCCGCACGCAGGCTGGGAAACTGATCTCACACTTTGACGTCCTGGCGCTTCACGGCGTCCCCACGTCTTCTGTGCAAACTTGCACTTTATTATGAAACAATACAATTTTTTATTGAATAACTACCCCAGTGCTACTGTAAAGACATTTCTAACAAGTTTATCTGCTCGTCGAATTGCTCTTGCAACCCGTACCAGTTCTCTGGTTGCTCCAGATCTGCTATGGAGTGCGGCATTTTGTTTGCCAGGTCTTCGATGATCTTGATGATGTTTTCCAAAACTTCCTGTTTGTATGGACATATCTCCTGCAAATCACTGGGATTGTTCACTCGGATAGTGAATGCTTTTATGGCTGCTGCAGCACGGATAAGAGAACCGTGAAGGGGATGGGAGAAGGCTACAATGAACTGAGGAGTAATTCCCACAAAAGTAACGGGCTGTAGTTCTCCATCCACCTTCTTCATGGTGAAGGGGATGGCGTAGCAGTTTGATAACACTGCCCAGCTGGTACAGCGCAAATTTTCGAAAAATTCACCCCATGCGCTAGGGTCGTCAAAATCAGTTTCTGCCCAAAGTTTGGACAAGACCGCAAAGGTTAAGCCAAGAGCCTTCTCGCCGTCATCAATAAACTCATATTCACCTGTGTCTAGGTTCCAAAGTTGGGAAAGGACAGAGTTGTATTTCTCACCCATGATCCAGCTTTTTAGGTCCCAGTGCTTGTAGAAGAACAGCATGATCCAGGAGGAGAGTTGCTTGTGGATAAATGGCTGCCACACAGGGATGAATGCAAGTGTGTGGCCCAGTGCAATGAGATCCGCCCTGAGAGATGTTTCCCTGAGGAAAACACGCATGAGGGACGTCCAAAGAGAGCCTTCCTGCAAGATGTGCTGTAGTTCTTCATCCTGAAACCACTTTCTGACATTGTTTTGGACAAAAAGCTGGGTAGCATGTCTGGATATAAGGCCAGGAAGCGAGAGCGCCCGTAGGAGAAGATGGATGTATTCCTTGGCAGGAGGAGCATCATGGTAGAGAAGAGCATTAAAAAAGACCGGCAACCCCATTTGCATTGATGCTGATCCACTCATCATTGTCTGCCAATTCATTGACCTGCCCAAGTGTTTCATTTATCCAGCTGGGATTTCCGCTGTAGTGCCGACACCCAGTCGAAAATGGTTTCGGAAGCAGACCGGCAGCCAAGACAACACCAACCCATCCATCCGTCGGCAGAAGGGAACTGCAGAAACGGAATATTGGGAGTTGTCGGTGGGTCCAGGGGCCCCACACGTGATGAGTGCTGTTATTTAGGGCCAATCGACTGGTGAGAAGGAGGAGTTTAGTTGCAGTATTCATGGAAATTTGGTTTGTGGAGAGAGACTTTAGAAGAGCAACAAAGATCTGTTCAATCAATATTCCTTGAAATACCCTGAGAAAGAATTGGTCGAGGAATTGTAGACTTGGATGCTGCCCACCTTGTGTCCATTCGAGCTGTGTCACGGGGACTTGTAGAGGAGAGAAAACTAAGAATGCAGAACAGGTAGTCTGTAAAACCCTGTATATCTAGCATCGGCATTTCATTGTTGAACTGGTTAAGAAAATATTCTAAATTCCTGATCCTACAGGTTGAATTTGGATAGAAAATTGAGGGAATAATATGAAGCCCCCATCTTGTCACTAGTTCCTGACCTGTACCAAAGATCACTGCTGGTTCACCTGCTAGATTTCTAACCACATTTGCAAGCTGCGGACTGAGCTCATCAATACATTCATAGTTGAGGTTTGGGTAAGTTGGCTTGCCAGGTTGAAGGGTCCAACGCAAAGCACAATAAGCCTGGCCAAGATGAATAGCCTGGGTAGTCATTCCATCCAGAACCTGATTCAAATATGGTTCCTGGCCATAATAATAAACTTTAAAGCACGCTAATAGGCCATCATGCAACCGGGTAAGGTGCAGGCTGGCATCCATGCTGCTTGGCCATTGCAAGTGAGGGACCATTTCTGCAGCCACATCGATCATACGAGGATCGGTGGAAGTTTCCAATACCCATGAGACCGCGGGTACCTCAGGAGAGGGTTCTGGAAAAGGCCCGACATCAAAGAGTGGGGCAGGTTCATCTGGGGTGGAGCTATCCCTTGGCAACTCTGCTGTCAGGAAAAAAGGTAACACATTTTTGGATCCGGCCATATACAGAGAGCAGACTCCAGAAAGATAGAGGACAAAGTGAAGAGGCGGTGAAAACACCCGACTGAAAAATGTCTTCAGCTTTATCCAGAGTGTTGTCGAAATAAGCCGTGCTCCAAAAAGTGCAAGTGGGGTCTGGAATGGAGAGTCTGGAGCGGCAGCAGCAGATATGAGGAGGGCCGAGTAAGAAATAAATCCGACAGATGTTAATGAAAGCACGGTGATGGCGAGTGATACATGGGTCCTCCATAGGTATGTCGATAGGGCTGCCGAAAAGAGGAACAACCCAATCTGCAACAGAAGAGGAAACATCTGCATGACTGCATCAAATTTCCATCGACGAAGACCGTCGAATTTCCGCTGGCGCTCGAGACCGCGGGCTTCGATGGTCCCGCGCTCCCCGGCTGCTAGGTAGTACATTAACCACTGTTTGCCGAGGACAGCCAGAAGTGCCGCCAGTAAAGCCGAGAAGAGGCTGACATAGAGCAGATTCTGGGCAATCAGGACAACGAGAGGGGTTCCTCGAGGTTGAATTTCTTGTTGGATTTGAATGATGAATGCAGAATCTACAGCTGAAAAAAGACCGGCCTGCAGGAAAATCAATATAGAGAGAAAGACGAGACTTTTGGGAAGTCCAAGATAAACAGCTCGGGTGATTTCGCCGACTCTGAGAATCGATCGATCCTCAGAATCGCTGCTGCTGCTCCAGAGCTGCAACAGCATCGGAATCGTCAAACTCGACCGACTATACGTCGCGAATCAGACAGAAATGCCCAAAATCGGTTCGGAATCGACCGTAATTTTCATCTTGACTTCCCGACGAATATGCGGCAGTACTCACGAAAATTAGAGCAGTGTCGAGGTCGGTGCTATATTTCTGTTGGAACTCCCTGTCGTGTTCGTCTGCCAAAGTCTTGTATGCGTTCCAAAATGCTGTCTTCCTGTCCATAACGGGTACCTTTGGCTTCAATGCTTCAACTGCTTGATGGAGCCTTATGGCCCTTAATCAGGAGGTTGAAGGGTCTGCGCAGATAACGTACTTGTTAGCCTGTTCTTCTTGCTTCTTTGCCTGTTCCTCTTGTTTTTTCGCGAGGTTAGCGAAGCACGTTTCTAGAACTTTGATCAATCTATTGTACTCCGCGTTAGCCGGGAGAGAAGATCGCACGCGATGGCTACTACCTGTCACTGTCAGAGAGAGGGGGGGCATCCACATTGTCGTGAGAGGGGTCCATGCTTGAGAGGGGAGCGGTAGGTAAGACGGAAGACCCTTCCATGTTATAAAGATGGCGGAAAGCTGTAAAATGCAAAAATAGTCTTCAAGTTCCCACGCCGAATTCCCCACAGCAATAGACAGCCTCAATCCTCGAGATTTTACGACCCAGCTTAAAATTAAACAGCGCGTCGATTCCAGACCCTCGCGCGATCGAACGCCCAAGTCGAACAATTGCAGTCGAGGTCCAAGCGGAGGATAGGAAGACGCGGATCATCATCAAATATCCGTGAAAAATTCCGAGCAGGCGAGTCACATTTACTTGAATATTTATGGCTAAAACGGATGCGGTGTTTTACAAGCGTCCAGGAAGTGAAATGTGCGAGAAGATTGGATGAATACAACAGTCAAGACAGTCAATAGCAATGAAAGCAAGCTTAGTGAGTATTGCCCATGGCCTGCAGTGCAGGATATCGGGATGCAAAGACGAACGACCGTGTATTAGTAGGTGCAAGGGAAGCTGACGTGTCGTAAGAGTGCGAGTACAAGCTCGAGCCCGAAAATATGCGGAACCGGACGCGTGATGATGCCTGCTCCCAATTCGCATCCGGGTGAGGTCTCCTCGGCAGTGGCGGGAGGACGGTGACACTCCCCATCAGCCGCGGCGGGAGGCCCCCGGAGTTGGAGGCCTTGCTCCTCTGACTACTTGTCCCCGTCCGAGGTAGCGTTGCGCGAGGGAGAGCGTCTTCGGCATGTGCGTGTGCATGGTATTAGGGAGGAGAGCGTGGACCAGGACCAGTGCGAGCAGAGTTCGGGCGCGGCTTGTCGCAGTACCCACGAGGCGAGGAGGGAAAGTGCTTCTCGTGGGAGGAGCAAGTAATGCGCTGCAAGACGAGGCGGAAGGACAAAAAGACCCAGAGCCAGACGTAAGTGTGCGCCACGCGGCCCCGCTGCGCACCTCACCCTCATGGTTGCCTTCGCCTTTGTCCTCGGAGGAACTGAACGTGGGGAGCCACCGCTGCGGTGCACAAGCCACGGGAAGCAGTACGCGAGACCAAAGCTGAACGTGCCGTCGTGAGGAGTGCCAGGGCAAGCGACATGGGGCGAGAGAAGTTCGGCATCGCGGCGCGATGTCTCGCTCCTGCAGGAGCAGTAGCAGCCGAGGAACCGTGGAATGGGGATGGAGAAGCAGATACTCTGTCGACGTTGGCATCGAGGGCGAAGTGTGAGGAAGCAACGGAGGTGGGGGAAGGTGAAGCCGAATTCGAAGATGCAATGGCGATATGAGGGAAGGGAAAAGGGAAAATACCGCGTTGGTGGCGGCGGGAGAAACCTCGCCGTCGGATGAAGTTGGAGGCGAAGGCGAAATCGAGCGGTGGTGAAAGTGGGAATGGGGCGAGACTCCGGGAATTTGAAGGCGTCGAGCCGTGCGTTCAGGTCATCCGGCCGCGCGCGCACGGTTGCGAACGCAAGGTCGAGGATGGGCCAGGGTGGACGTGCGAGTTGCGTAGGTGGGAGGATAAAGTAGAAGGGACGAGTTGAGAAGATGGGATTGCGGCTAGCGGCAGCGGCGGAGCGCGTGGGGACGCGATGCGAGCTCCCCTTGCGTATCTGCAGACGTTGCTGACACAAAAGGCTTCAGGTTGACGCCTGGATCGCGCAGCGTATGCACTCAAAGTGCCGCACACGTGGAAGGGCTGCCTTTCGCTATCGAAGGTCCGATCGTCGTGGTGGAAGGAGTGCCAGCCTCGCAGACACGGGCTCACAGCCGAAGCGCCAGACAATGCGTGGATTAACGGCAACGGCACCAGACCGTGTGAGGGTGACGAAGGCGCGCGCATGCGTAGCATGCTAGTACTTGTCATCGGGAGCATCTTGTTCTTCAAGCTGTACTGTAGCGGCGAGAGAGGGAGGCGAAGCGGAAGCGGACCAGGGCACGCGTAGGAAGTCATGCAAGGTAGATGCAGTGCACCCGCCATTGCACCACGCTTCTTGATGCTGAGCAGCCTCACGGGTCGCATTTGGTGTGTGGGAGACGTGGGCGTCACAGGCGGCCCACTCGACGTCGGGCTTGGGTAGCCCGAATGTAAGCCATCCGCGCTCGAATCGGCACTCGCCGAGCGACACGAAAGAAAACTCTCGCTTCCGGCGCAGATCACGGCGGGCGGGCAATCTCGAATACTTCCTCCTCGTCAGAGGAATTCGAGTCACTTGCACAGTGCCTAAACCCCGAGATGTCTTTATCCCAACTCACGAACAAGACCGGCCACGGTGGTAAGAATGGAGTACCAGACGCAGAGCGCGAGGGCCAGAAGGCGGCCAGACTGGTTGCATACACAGACTTCCTCATTATGCTGGTAGACGGCAGGTGGACGGACCGAGACAAAACGCGGCTCGGGGCTTCCAGATTGGGACTTGGCATCAGCGGAGTTCGTGAGCTTGATTTTGTCTTCTGCCTAGGAACAACACTCCGCCCTCTTCCCCTGCCCCTCTGCGCTTGCTCGATCCAAGTGTCAAAAACCTTGATCTCCTGAAGGTTACTGCCGACATTCCCAACGATAATATTCAACCAAAACCGGAATCTCGTCCACTGCGCGCGCATTTCCCCGAGAGTCACCGGGGCCGAGATAAGCTGGTTGCGTTGAAGGACATAAATCGCAAAAAGGTCATGGAGGCCCCCTCAAGTGGTATCTTCTGGAAAGAGATCAAAAGACTCGCAGATCCCAAACCCGCGCCGATATCGGTGACTGCTGCAAGTCTCAAAGATGTGTTCGAGAAACGCCTCAACCCACCGGAAGTGCTTCCAGACGCGTTCGACGCAGCTCAACACGGCATAAACAAAATTCTGTCAAGCCTACTTCCCGATGCAACTGACGACGAAACTCCCGAGGGCTTTTTCTCAGAAAAGTGGAATGAAGAGGATATTGGACGTCTCAAAGACCACCTTCGCAAACACTCGATGAATAGTTCTGCTGGCGAGGATCAGACTTCTTACGCAGATTTACTCGAAATTCCAAACGATGATCTTGCCCGACTTTGCAATGAATGCATCGAGCGCAGAGGCGGTCCCACCATCTGGTTCATGACCGCCATCGTCGGGATTTTGAAGCGCTTGAAACCCCACGAGGACCCAGATAGCTACAGACTTGTCGCTCTTGAAAGCTGCTTCCTCAAGGGTGTTACTATCCTCATTCACTGGCGTGTATCTGACTTTGCAGCAGCGAGAGGTCTAATCCCTCCCTGGCAAAATGGGTTTCGTCCTGGGTATCGTACCAATAACAACCCGTTTATCTTGAGATGCTTGAAAGAATGGGCAAGGGCTCACGGACGCTCCTTATTTGTTGCCTGTGTCGATTTCACCAATGCTTTTCCGTCCACGGATCAACCATCACTTTGGTTGAAACTGTTTCGGATGGGAATGGGCGGCGCAATTTTCGACTGGCTTCGCATGCTATATGACCGAATGGTATACTATGTGAGGCACGGAGATATGGAGTCCGCTAAATTTAAAGCACTGATCGGCCTTTTAACTGGGGACCCCGCCTCGCCAATTCTTTGGAACTTATTCCTAGCGGATCTCTCAATGATGCCAGACTTTGACGATGTATTCCTCGCTGGGATTCGTATCTCGCTCCTTGTTCAGGCTGATGATCTCCTCATTGTATCTATGTCTGCCCGAGGCCTGCGCTTAAAGCTTTCCACATTGGAACATTGGTGCGCGAGTAACTTCATCCTCGTCAACTTGATCAAAACCATCATCTTGATTTATGGTGCAGTCCTCGACCCTCTTCCCACTTTCCAACTGGGTGCTGTGCAGCTCTCTGTCAAAGCCGAGGAGAAGTATGTTGGTGTCAACTTGAGAACAGATATGCAGAACATGTTCGCCGAACATTACAAAGCCAAAGCCTGCCCCACCCGCTATTGTGGACACCGGATACTGGCGATTGAAGACATGACGGGAAGGCTAATGGTTCATTTGGAAATCATTTCCAAATTCGTTTCTTTGGAGTTGGCACTGGTGTCGACCCACAGGTATGATGACTGTCTTTGACGCAGGTGGAATCGTGACTTCTGTTGGAGGAATATCCCCGAAGTGATGAGTCTGTGCTTGAATATTCTATAGTTCCACGGTAACTGTACTTCGGACTTGTAGAATATTCCAGTAGGTGTTGCTAGTAGATATATAAGGAATAAACTGCTTGCAGGGGATTCGTTTACCCTAGCGAGAGCCTTATAACGAAATAAACCTTCCTCTAATTATCCTCATCTCTCTCCCTCTCCCTCCGAATTCCAACAACTTCACCGAATGTGAACGCATTACGTCGCAACTCTCTTGCTTACGTGGTATGGTGGTGGGCGAGCGGCCCACACCACATCAGTTTGGCCACGCTTGGCAGCAGCATCCTGTAGATTAGTCATCATCTGTGCTTAGCACGAGCCATATCAATAGCTTTGGCGCTCCTAGCGATTCGGAGTTCCCCCGCCCAGTCCATTGTGGTGATTGGAGTGGCCTTTGCACCCACGCCAGCCTTCGGACCAGATCATCTGCGATCACCTCTCGAGAGCCTTTTTTCTTGCCTCGCAGTCTTTTCTGACCCCGTGACACTTCACGTTGGCAACGAGCCCCAGACCAACAGACCGACAGACCGACCGACAGACTGATCGACAGACTGATAAACCGACTCCTGGAGGGCACCAGCATCTGCCGCGTTGGAGCCATCGGCCAGTTTTTGACTGCTGCTGTACTCACGCCTTTGCTACTTGTTCTCTGGGAGCCCCACTGTGGCCATACGAGCCATATCGACCCATTGCGACGCGCCGATTTCGCACAATCTGTTTTTTTCATCCTTATCTGATCAACATCCCACACCATCTGATGTCAGCTACGCGTCTTTCCCAATATCCATCCCCCTTCTACACAATGTCTGCGCCGATTTTCCAGCCAAGAAGATGGATCAGTTACTTGGTTTACTGATACCAGACAATGTACGAAAAGAGGGTGGGATACGGCTTCAAGAGTGTCTCCGCAAGGTCTTTGACCTGGCTGCTCAAATAGGACACCAACAGTGGGCGTCAGAAAAAGCTCGTGCACGGGAGGAAGGCTTTGAGGCTGGGTGGAAGGAGGGCTTGAGAGAGCAGCAGGCACGTCCCTATTCCGAGGTGAGTGCATCTTCGCCCTGTACCGATTCCGTCTCAGTCGCAATTCAAACCGAGACCCAATTGAGCATGCCCATTCCTTGCCCTTCTTGCTCATGCTCCCTTTCAACGGCGACAACACAGACTGAGCCGGTCCCTCCCTGTCCCCCCAAATCTAATGCCATGCCGACCCATTCGAGCCCTCCACTTTCTCATCCTGTTCCCAAGCTCCCCCTTGGGTCGCCACCTGCCTTACCTCCTGCAGACAATGAAGATCTCGACGCCGAGGTCTGGCACGAAGCGCCCGAATCACCCCCACACCCTTCATCTCCATCCCCGTCGCCCTCGACAGTCACCCGCGATTTCTCCGACTTGCGCACAGGAACTTCACGGCCTTTTGCGAGTTTGCAGCGGCGTCACAGGCGTGCACCTTGCACCCCCAGCCCTTGCCTGTCATCTCCATGCAGCTCACGTGCTCCTCATACCATTGTATTGAATATCTACGATTCGAGACCCAAAAAACCACGTGCACAATACGCAGTCCCTCCACTCTCCACCCCCCGCACCGCATTCCGACCCGCCGGCACCTATGTGCAACAGAATTTCGCATCTGGATTGGGGACACGATCCATGACTTCGCGACCTTGGTCGGGCACTCACAGCATTGGGATGGGTTCGGCTGGGGTGAGGGTTTACTTTTGGCTGTTTTTTTTTTTTTGGACATTGTTGTATTTCTTGGGTTTCTGGCGGCGGGATGCTGCCTTTGCAGGTTGGGGCACATGTGGTGGTGAGCGAGCGGCCCACACCACATCAGTTTGGCTGCGCTTGGCGGCAGCATCCTGTAGATTAGTCATCATCTGTGCTTAGCACGAGCCATATCAATAGCTTTGGCGCTCCTAGCGATTCGGAGTTCCCCCGCCCAGTCCAGTGGCACGACCTCCCCGACTCGGCTGTTATGATATCTGGTACCCACCTCACTGCTCCGCCACTCCCGTCGCAACTGTTTCTGGCTCTAGCATCTTGATGTTACGTGGGGCCTTACACAAACCGGGAAACTTATCCCACACTTCAACTTGGTAGTGCCTCACAGTGTCCCTACGTCTTCTGTGGAACTCATATTTTTATCATGAAACTCTACGATTTCCTTCAAGTAACTACCTGAGCGCTACTGTAATGCTTTTTTCTATCTTGTCTATCTCCTCAATGAATTCCTCTCTCAACTTGACCCAGTGTTCCGGTTGCTGTTCCAGATCTTCTACAGAGAGCAGCATTTTGTTTGCCAAATCTTCAATGATCTTGGCAATGTTTTCCAGAGCTTCTGGTTTGCCTGAGAATACCTCCTGCAAAGCACTGGGTTTGTTCATGTGAACAGTGAGTGCTTTTATGGCTGCTGAGGCACCGATAAGAGAGTTGTGAAGGGGATGGGAGAAGGCTATGATGAACTGAGGAGTAATCTCTCCATCTTCACCGGCCTTGTAGGGCATGAGGTAGCTCACTCTTAACACTACCCAGCTGGTACAGCACAAAATGTGGAAAAAATCAGCCCATGCACTGGGGTCATCAAAATCAGTTTCTGCCCAAAGTTTGGACAAGGCCACAAAGGTCAAGCCAAGAGCCTTCTCACTGTCATTCATAAATTCATATTCGCCTGCATCTGGGTTCCAAAGCTGGCTAAGGACGGAGTTGTATTTCTCAACCACAATCCAACTTTCTAGGACCCAGCGCTGGTAAAAGAACAGCATGATCCAGGAGGAGAGTTTCTCGCTGATAAATGGCTGCCATGTAGAGACAGATGCAAGTGTGTAGCCCAGGACAATGAGATTGTCTCCCAGGGACTCAAGCCCTAGGAAGACAAGCATGAGGGATGTCCACAGAGAGCTGTTCTGCAGGATGTGCTGCATCTCTTCATCCAGAAACCAGTTTCTAACATTGTTCTGGACAAAAAGCTGGGCAGCACATCTAGAAATAAGACCAGGAAGTGAAAGTGCACGCAGAAGAAGGTGGACATGTTCTTTGGCTGGGGGAGCATCAGAGTGGAGAAGAGCATTGAAAAGACCAGCAATTCCATTTGCATTGATGCTGTAACGGAGAGCTCTCGGCTAGAAGTCGAGCGCTAGTTCCGGTACATGGGTAAGAGAGAAAGCTGAGGTGGTCGCAACAAGTAAGTGGCGTAACGATAGTATTGACCAAGGGTCTAGCTACGTACAGTCCGGTATTTAAGTAAGTACGGTAACATGTGAATAAAGAGTGTGAATCAATGATATACGATGCCGAGGCATCAAGGATGAAAGAATGTGTGGTAAAGTTAACGCATAAGGAAGGTGTGTGGTTGGAAGGAAAGAAGAAAGAAATAGAAAGAAGAAGGCGCAGGAGCGCACCGTTACACCCGCCCTCCAGATCAACGTACGAAGGCGATCTAACCCATGTTGGCATCAGCATCGCCCGACCCCCCTTCCATGCCCTTCTGTCTCTTCGAGGCGGAGGTGGCGTCTTGAAGCGCCTTGCGCTTCTTCGTGAAATTGTCCTTAGCCTCCCTTCATGTGGACATCCGCCAAGGTAAGGGTGTTCCGTTCGTTCTTCTTGTTCTGACGGAGCTGGTAATACTTCATCTCACGGCGCTGATCCAACAGAACAAGACGCTCCGCGTTTTCGAAGTAGGTGGTCGTCACGGCGACCTCGTCGGCCCCCAACAGGCGTCCCTCGATGATTTCGTGGTCGAGGACGCAGAAGGATTCGGGATCCGCAGGGCTCAGGTTCGAATTGTCGTCCCAGACGATCACGCCGTCCTCGATGTAGGCCCAGCCATAACCCGAGTCGTCCCACTCGTTCATGGCCTTCGCAAACGTGTTGTAGTATGCGGGGGCAACCTGGGGCAGGTTCTCGCCGGTGCAGATGGCGAGATTGTGTTGAGCGAATAGGCGGACAGTGTGAGCATCGAAGAGCACGGCCTCATACTCAGGGCTGCGCTGGAACCGGAAAAGCGTGGTGGAAAGGTGCTTTAGGGCGGAATGGACATTGTTATACGCCTGGAAGCGCTCTGAGATGGGCGGTTTGTACGCAGAATTAAAGATATCGAGTTCAGTGGACATAGGAGCGAATTCAGTGGGGGCGAACTCTCCTATCTGCTCGTCAGCCTTATAAGACCAAAAGTGGGCCATTGCTGAGGCGACGGACAACCCCTGTTCTTGCAGAGGTGGCTGTCCCGATCCATGTGGCAACTCCTTGATATCTGAAATTCCAATTGCTTCAAAATACTCACCCAGAGCTTGTAGTTTCTTCACCTGATCATAAGGCATCCAGCTCTTATCACCAGACTTCCATAGGACTTCAAACAACGCCTTGGAACGGCGCCCGTGGTGACTGACAATCCTGTTGACCACCCACTCGTTAGTTTCGCTGTCCAAGGAAATACCCAGCTGACATTCGAGTCGCCCAGGGAAACGCCGATCATCATTAGGAATGTGGATCCTCAGTAGAGAGGCGTGAAACACGTCGTGAATCCCACGCTGTTTCATGTTAGCAGGCAAATCCAATTGGAACGAGTTGTTCCCGAAGTCCTGAATAATTGCATAGGGCCCAATAAATTTGGGAATCAACTTCCGAGCGAGTCCTTTCTCAAAAGTGATATTCTTCGAGGACAGATACACCAGATCACCTTCAACAAAGGGTGCCACCTGTCGTTTGCGATTAGCAGACCGAGTCTGTTTGACTCGCGCGGCGATCATGCTGTCATGGGCAGCCATGATCGCCAGCCTTCGTTGCAATGCGAAATTTGCAACGCCGGGATAATCTCCCGTGCGATCCGAGTTCCACAACAGGGAACGAGGCATTTGTCCCGTGTCCAAGAAAAAACGGAGCATACCCGGTGGTTTCAGATCGTGCTGAGTTCAGAGCAAACTCGATGGCTGGGAGCTTGTTAACCCAGTCCTTTTGCTTCGGGCCAATACATTGGCGAAGCATTTGAGTGACCGTGCGATTGGCCCGCTCAGTACTTCCATCCGTCTCCGGATGGTATGCACTGGATATCTTCAGTTTCACGCCAATCAGCTCGTGAAGCCGCTTCCAGAATATACTGGTAAAAAGAGAGTCACGGTCGCTCACAATATATTTGGGCAAGCCATGCAGTTTGTATACATGCTCGAACACGAGTTCTGCCATTTGCCTGGCAGTGTAATTAATTCAAGCGGGAACTATATGCACCCGTCCTGTCAAGTGATCAATAACGACAGCAATGGAATTAAATACTCCATCTCGGTTCCTGGACTCGGGCAACGGACCGACAAAGTCGATCCCTATCGCCTCCCAGGGCTCAGTAGGTGGATTCAGAGAATGGAGGAAGCTGTAGGGCCGCTGGTTGCTCGGCTTGCTTCGTTTGCAAGTTGAACACGACTCACAGAAACTCCGAGAGTCGTCCACCATTTCCCTTCCACCAGAAGTGATCCCGTAAGTAGTCCAGAGTTTTCCTCACGCCGAGGTGAGCTAAGATCGAGTGGGCCTCTGAGATCACAATCTCACGAACATTTCGTCCCTTGTACGTGATATTCGGGACACACAGAACACGGTGGTCAGCATCCTTAAGATAAATTAGGCCTTCATTTACCTCAAAGTTGCGGAACTCCTTGGGAGTTTCGAGGATCTTCTTGAAGAAGGTATCTTCACCGTAGTTATTTGCAATCAGTTTTGCGAGGTCAAGGCCGTGCCAGCCGGTGTTAACGACGTTCAGAAGTGAGTCGTCCATCTGTTCGAGGTCTTCTTCAAGGTCATGGCTTGATTCTTGACTTGGCACGAAGCCTGAGTCTCGTTGAGTTGTACGCAAAGTACCACTCGGATTGCCGTCGCTTGAGGGATCTGCGTTGCTGGCTGTGGAAGCAGACTGATCGTCACGCGATGATGGATCAAAGTCTTTGACAGGTGACACCTGTCTTTCTCGCCTGTCTCTCACCTCATTGGTGTCTATCGCCGGCGACTTGTCTGGCTTTCCCAAGCCGTGCGTCGTGGCTGCCGTGTCGCTTTTGCCTTGTTGTTTTTGTTTTTGGATACCCCCGCCCCTCCTTTGGGGACATACGGGGCGGCTTGGACTTCGCGTCGGGCCCCAAACCCTTGCTAGACTTTGTGTCGGCAATTGCCTCTGACTTTGCGTCAGCGGCCTTCGCAGCTCTCGACATCGAGCGCGTGACTCTGTCACTTGACAGAGCCCTAGCTTCCATGCCGGCAAATACAGGTATGGATATAGATTCAATGTCGAGCTCATCATTGCTCATGACATCGTGATAAGTATATTCAGAACGCGCCCGAACCGTACCTGGCGCTTCATTGGAGTAGATGCGAGAAAGCGCATCAGCTAGGACGTTTTCGGTTCCAGGTACGTACTTGACTTGAAAGTCAAAGCTGGATATCTTCTCTATCCATCGCGCCTGTCTTCCCAACAGGTTCTTCTGATTAATCAAATGAATTAATCCTTTGTGGTCTGTTACCCAGGTAAATTTGCACCCCTGCAGGATGTCGCGATGGCGGAGCATCGCCTCAATCCCTGTGAGCATTTCAATCTCATGCACGGGATAATTCTGCTGTGCAGAATTCAGCTTCGCAGAGAAGAACGCGGCGACCTTTGCCCCACGCCAGTCGTCCCCTTGACACACGACACCCGCTATGCCCGAGCTACACCCGTCAGTGACGAGCCAAATCGGTGGTGCGCCTGGTTCATAATTCAATGCTTTCCGGTGATGACCACGGATGTCAGACACTAATCTCTTGACGTCCTCGAATGCCCTCTGGGCGGTAAAGTCCCATCTAAATGGTACAGAGTCGCTGGTCAAATTATGCAAGATCCCCATGGGAATTCGCGCATTTGGCACATCATCCGCAAGGTAACCACTCAATCCAAGGAACCCGCGCAATAGCTCACGGTTCGTTGGAGTCTTCCAGTTTAACACAGTGTCAACTTTGTGGGGATCCATTCGGATACCCTCGTCATCAACAATGTGACCCAATATACTCAATTCGGACTTCAATAGCTGCAGCTTGTGGGCGCTTAGATATAGCTTCTCTCGCTTCAGTACGTCTATGACTTTCTTAACATGTTCTATATGTTCTTCCAGTGTATTTGAATATATAATAATATCATCCAAGTAGACGTCCATAAAGCGACCAATGTAGTCCCCAAACAAGTAATTCATAAGAGTTTGATAAGTAGCAGGTGCGTTGCAGTCACCCTGCTGCAGGACTAAACTAACCATGTTGCCATCCGGTGTGGCTAACAGCAGAACACGGCACATGTTCAGGAATAATCCGGATTTGCTCATAGGCGTCCTGGCCGTCAATGAGCGAACGAAATTTGCAGCGTGAGGCGCGCCGCAAAATTCCTTCCATATCCGGCAGTGGAGAACTCATTTTCTTTGTGTTGGCGTTGCGAGCTCGTAAGTCGACGACGACCCGCAGTTTCAATGAGTCCGTCTTGACCTTTGGAATTAACAGCATGGGAGCCGTGTTGCTCGCATTAGTAACTTGCCAACGGCCGTTCTTCAGGTATGTTTGCCTCTTCTCGTCCCACAAACTCCTCAGAGCTTCTGGGCATCTCGAAGGTCTCCATGGAAGAATTTTATTCTCGTCAATCAAAGGGATGGTATGATTTATTGCTCGTAATGGAGGTAAGCCAGTCTCTTCCGCCGATTTACATATAGGTTTGGCGTAATCCATTAGCTCATCCCGAGCCGCCTGCAGGGTCGTCTCACTTAATCCAGCAGCTCCAGCATACACTCGTGCGGTAGCAACCCCTTTGAGAGGTAAGGAGTCAGCACTTCCTATGCATACGCGAGCAGGATTCAAACCGATGCTTACCTTGTGTTGAAAAAGCCAAGCTGTTCCCAAAATCATGTCGTATCCGCTGAGATTAGCTACGAAGAAGGTACATTCTTCGGAAATGTCCTGATACTTGAATCTGACATTGACAGAATGATTAATTTTGGAACACGACCCTTGAACGGCCAACTGTAAGGTAATGGGGTCACGTAACTCGCTCCTTTTAACCTTGAGCTGATCCACGAGGTTTGTTGACACCAGGTCCCCGAGTGAGCCCGAGTCAACCAAGGCGCGAACAGGTTCGCCATTGACATGAACAACAATGACCAGAGGACGCGCAACGATGCGGTCCGGCACCCGAGGTGTCGAGGCGGTACGAGATAATCCCTTCAGGCTGTCTGCAGGGATCTGAACTCCTCCACAGAGGAGGACAAACTCGCTCTCCAAGCCATCCATTGCTTGGCAGAAAGGATCCATCTTTGTCCAGATTCCCTCGTAGAACTTGAGGTCATTCTCAGGTTCGTCGAACATATTGCCCAAGTAATTGGTCTGATGAGTTCCCTGCCAGCCATTCCGAATGTTGTTCTCTCGCAGGATACACTTCAGTTGGCGCCTCAAAACCCAATGGACGAGATTCATGTCAGGGTTAAGCAGGGCTGCCTTGGATATTTCTTCATGTAAGCTGTGCGGTTCCAACGGGATTGAGATAATGTAATTATCCGGTCCATCTAGATCATGAGGCTCCCGAAGAATTTGCCCTATCCCAACCGACTCGAACATCGGTAGGTGCCGACTTATGTCCCGGAAATACTGATTAATGGTGTCAGCCAGTAACTCCTCAATCGGAAAGTTATGGATTGGCAGGGTTTCCTTGTATTTAATACCCAGGACCCTGGCGCGTTCTTGCGCATACCATTCTACCAAGCGGAACGTCGGGAATCTGAGACATTCTAAAGGTAAGACCAAAACCTCATCCATATACAAGTCCTCAATGGTGTAACATTCTTCTGTAGGACGTAATACTCGGAATCGCACCGTATCCCAGCGATCGTCTGACCAGGGAATCAACTCGTCGCCAGGGTAAGGTTGGAAAAATTCCAACAGCGCTGCGACGGTGTTTCCTAGTAAGTCACCCAGGCGGTGAGATCTCCGAGGTGGTTTTCCTTCTCGTGGCTCACTGAACTCCTTCGCAGCATGTACCCAGCTCTCTAGGCGGTCTTCAAATGACTCTTGAGGGTCCCCTGGTAGGTGGTACTTGTCCACGTCACCGTCAGATGAGTCGCTCACAGTGCGCAAGCTAGGCGGGCTCGTTTCCGAGCTTTCTGAGCCACAGTCAGTAGAATCGCTGACGGTTTTCAGTGAGGGCATATCATCATCCTCGTCTGAGGAAGCCAGGTCAGCCGCTGTGATTATATCCTCTGAGCTGGTCACTGAGGTGTCTAGGGCATCATAGGTCTCCGAGTTGGACTTGAGGCCTTGCAAATGGCGCTCATACCATGCAATTAAATCAAACTGCTGGTCCGACAGGAGTCGCCTCGGCAATTCGAAGCAATTAGCAACCAGGCGATCCGAAATCACCAAGTTCTCGCCCTCCGCATGGACCACAAATCAATCTGACGACTCTTCTTCGTTCCAAGAATGCTTTTCAAGCATAATCTCGACTGCGCCGGCTTCAGCGTCGCCGATTATTTCAAGGTAACGTTCTTGGTTGAAATCTTCGCTCGAAGCAAGTCCTAACACGTCGGCATGCATCTGCGCATACCACAATGCAGGCATAAAGTCTGGCATTCGCAGCAACTTATCCTCGAGGACGACATCGAAATTGGACTCATTGTCCATTACAATATATTCAATGTCAGAAATGCGGTAAACCAAAAATCTCCTTTCCTCGAAGCATTCATCTGCAGTCCAGAGGTTGGTATCTCCAGGGTAAGGCTGCGCCGACTGGAAGCATTAGCTCCAGGTAGAGCGCGTGTAGGTCCCCAATAGGGTGTTGGATTGAACTTTGGACGGGGAAGTCGGCTTCAGATGGTGAGTTTAACTCAGAAATTAATTCAAACTCGTCGTTTTTCTGAAAGATTTTGAAGGGGTTCCCCGCCCTCCTCGACTTTGTCCAGGTCAAAGTGAATCGCCAACGTCTCAAGTACCTCAGTACTTTCATAGAGCACATTGCGTGAACTCGAAACGGTTGGTATGTGTGCTGAATGAGCGGAAATGCCCAGCGGCTTACCCTTCTTTTTAGAAGGGACCGATTGGGCCTTAGGGCAATTGCGAGCCAAGTGGCCTGGCTCCTCACAATTGAAGCACAGACCCTTTGCGAGCATCTCGTTGCGTTTCTGAGGTGAGATCTGCTTCCCAGAATTTTCCTCTTTCGTTGGAACGCCCGCAGCAGAAGTACGCATTACCTCCTCGCGCGGAAGCGAGAAACGCACGCGCCCTCCATGCGCATGACCACGTCCACGGAAACTACCGCGAGGCGGTCTATTCTGAGAAGGTGCACGGCTAGACTCCGTTTTCTGCTGCTGGGCAGGACGTTTGAATGAACCGTTCGCAGATTCACGGTTTTTCGCGTCCAATTTCAACAATATTTCCGCTTGTTCAGCCGCCTTGACTATTTCATCCCAAGTTGCGATCTCGGGATTGAGTTCTTTCCGATAAATCTCAGTTTGGATCGGATAGGTAAAGCTGTTAAATAATTTAACAATCTTCTCTTGAGTGTCTTCTAATCCAATGGTATTATAAATTTCAGACCACTCAGCGACATGGGCAGCAACTTCCTTTGTGCCCTGGAAGCAACGATTTAATCACTTCCGTTGACCATTACGGAAATTCACGGGGAAGCAAAATTCAAACAGCTCAATAAAGAACCGTTTCAGATCCCAACTCTCCTCGTCTGGCGCCACCACTTGATTATAGAAATCAAGCACCTTACCATCCAGGTAATACGAAATGAAGTAGACTTGCTCATGCTTAGCCACTCAGCCCATCTTAACGTAAGTCTTAGCTTCTCTCACAAAACGCTGAATAGCATTAGCATTAGGTTCGCCATTATAACGAGCAGGGGGGATCGGCTTGAGAATCATCCTTTGCTTGCGCGTGTGACCGCGCTTGCGTTTGGAAGATAACCTCGGGCTCGAGGAGCGATGCCGCGGCGGTCCAGAACCATCCGAACTTGAGGAGCTGGAACTTTCGTCTGAGCTCGAGCTGGAGTCGTCAGATGGGTCAGACGGCGGCGGGTTCGTCTTAACACGAGCCTTAGGTGCGTCTTTCAACACTTTAGCAAAGAAATTCTCTGCTGCTAATCTTCCCGGGGTAACTCCCCTCGACATAGGTCGGTTGCGCCCCTTTGGCGCTTCCACAGGAGTTTTGTCTCTTGGGCCGGCCTCAGTTTTAGGCGGCTCAACCTTACGCTGCTTCGGCTCGAGCTCGCTGATCCTTTTGGACAGCAGAGCGTACAATTCATCTAAGGTTAGTCCGGACTTCGGGCCGTGATCGTTATTCGCATCATGGCTGGAAGCAGCTGTAAGTTCTTCGTTCTTGATCAGTTCAATATTCACAGTTTGAACCGGTTCAACAGGTGTAATGGGCTGTTGAGCGGCCGTCTCTTGTTCAGGCTGAGGTTGAACCACGGTAAGTTTTTCAACCTTATCCTTTCTAGCCTTCTTGGCCTTAGGGCTCTTAGAGCGCTTACGCTGCTTTGGAGCCTTTGCCTTAGGAGAAGACGGCCTAGCTGAAATCTCGTCTGAAAATTCCAGGTGAGGTGTAATTTCCTCTCCCTTAATAACTCGGTTGATCTCAGCGTAGTTATCCAGCGCGTCGCACTGTGCTTGCAGATCATTCAATGAAAAACCAAAGAGCGATGGAATATCGCCCCAGTTTCCCGGGTCGGGCCCTTGCCCTTGTCTTCCGATGGACCGGCTAACGGGGGCGAACGAGATGAGGTCGCCCTCACTCTCGAATTCCCCTTTGGTAGTCCGGTGGCTTGGAGACGTGGGAACTGCAGATCCCACTGCCTCACTGTCAGAGGTGAGGGTTTCCCAACTGATCGGACTGTTGCCTGGCACGGTAACTCTGTGATTTCCAGGCATGGCCTTTCGCCCAATCTTCACACGCAACTGTGTGGCGTACGCTTCGTGGGCGGCACACGAGCATCGTGAGCTCATCAACACTCATTTCTTGCGTCGCTTGAGCAACGGTGGACTCGGTCTCGGACTCAGAGGTACTCTCATCAGAATAGAAGTTAAAGGTATTTTTATTCTTATTTGAATAACTCTGCTCGCGGTGCGATCGAGATGTCTTACGTGTGACAGGAGTCCAGCCCCCATCATCAATGTTCTCGACCTGCGCGCGTGGATCTCCATGCGCGCCGGTATCCACCTTGCTCGTGGTGAGCGAAGGAAGTTCCGAAGAATTTTCTCCAGCGCGAGGGCTGGGATTTCTCGCCACCGAGGTGACAGATTCCCCGGACGCCAAGGCGCCGGTCAGTCTCGCTGCAGGAGCAGTGGCAGGTCCCGTCGAAACGTTGACAAGAGGTTCTCCCATATCCCCAGCCTCAATCGATCCGAACAAGAGTTGGATAGGACTGAAGATAGGAGGGGGGAGGGGAGAAGGTGCTGGCACGAGTGGCGGTGCGGGTATGGTGGGTATGGTGTCCAGAAAGGTACGTAGCCATAGTTCTTGGTGTAGGTGTTGTTGGCGACAGAGCGGTAGGTTCGGTTGATCAGACCAGACGTTAACCCGTTAACCAGCCAAGTAGCCAAAGAGTTGAGCACTTAAAAAGATGTAACAGAGAGCTCTCGGCTAGAAGTCGAGCGCTAGTTCCAGTACACGGGTAAGAGAGAAAGCTGAGGTGGTCGCAACAAGTAAGTGGCGTAACGATAGTATTGACCAAGGGTCTAGCTACGTACAGTCCGGTATTTAAGTAAGTACGGTAACATGTGAATAAAGAGTGTGAATCAATGATATACGATGCCAAGGCATCAAGGATGAAAGAATGTGTGGTAAAGTTAACACATAAGGAAGGTGTGTGGTTGGAAGGAAAGAAGAAAGAAATAGAAAGAAGAAGGCGCGGGAGCGCACCGTTACAGATGCCCACCCACTCATCATTGTCTGCCAATTCATTGACCTGCTCAAGTGTCTCATATATCCAGATGGAATCTTTGCCATACTGCCAACACCAAAACAAGAATGATTCTGAAAGCAGACAAGAGGCCAAGACAAGATCAACCCACCCCTCTATGTGTGGAAGGGAACAACAGAAGCGGGATATTGAAGGTCGGCAGTTGAAACCCCAGAAACTGTTCTTGCAGACCACCCAGTCTGTTGTATTAATGACCTTGGCTGCAATATCCATGGAAATCTGTTTGGTCTGGAGAGAAGCTAGAAGATCCAAAAACATTTGTTCCAACAGTTTTTCTTGAAATTGGCTGAGCAAAAGTTAGTTGATAGATTGTATGTATGCACTCAACCCACCTTTTGTCCATCCAAATTACATCACGGGGACTTGTAGAGGAAAGAAAACTGTGAATACAGAAAAGGTAGTCTGTAAAGCTTTGCACATCCAGTGTTGGCACTTCATTGTTGAACTGATTAAGAAAATATGCTAAATTCCTGGTCCTAGAGGCTGGATCTGGATAGGAAATCAAGGGAATAACTCGAAGCCCCCATCTTGTCACTAGTTCATGACCAGTGCCCAGAATCAATGCAGGTTGACCGCACAAATTTTTGACCACATTTGCAAACTCGGGAGCAGCATCATCAAGATCAATCATGTAGTTGAAATGTTCATACTTCGTGTCGGGCAGCCGCAGGGTCCAGCGTAAAGCACAATAGGCCTGGCCAAGGTGAATGGCCTGGAGAGTCATTCCATCCAGGACCTTAAACAAAATAGCTATGTTGTCATGTCTATGCCAGGAAAAGCAAGACAACAGGCCATCACGCAACCGGTTAAGGTGTGGCGTGGCATCCATGGGGCTTGGCCACTGCAAGTGGGAAATCATTTCTGCTGCCAGAACTATCACACGAGGATCAGTGGAAGTCTCCAATACCCACGAAACCGCGGGGACTTCAGGAGATGGTTCTGGAAAGGGTGCATTGAAGAGTGGAGCAGGTTCATCTGGGGTGGAGCTATTTTTCTCGGTTGTTGGCTTGGCCTTCAGAAATAAAGGCAACACATTTTTAGATCTGGACATATATGGAGAGCAGGTTGCAGAAAGATGGTGGATGAAGTGAAGAGGTGGCCAAAGTGCCTGATTGCAAAATGCCTTCAGTTTACTCCAAAGTGTTGTCGGAACAAGCTGTGCTACGAGAGGTGCAAGGGGGGTCTGGAATGGGGAGTCGGGAGCGGCAACAGCAGATACAAGGAGGGCCATGTAAGAAATGAATCCAACGGATGTTAAGGAAAGTACAGTGATGGCAAGTGATATATGCGTCCTCCATAGGTATGTCGAGAGGGCTGCCGAAAAGAGGAACAACCCAATCTGCAGCAGAAGAGGAAACATCTGCATGACTGCATCAAATTTCCATCGACGAAGACCGTCGAATTTCCGCTGTCGCTCAAGACCGCGGGCTTCGATGGTCCCGCGCTCCCCGGCTGCTAGGTAGTACATCAACCACTGTTTGCCGAGGACAGCTAGAAGTGCCGCCAGCAAAGCCGAGAACAGGCTGACATAGAGCAGATTTTGGGCAATCAGGACAACGAGAGGGGTGCCTCGAGGTTGAACTTCTTGTTGTATTTGAATGATGAATGCGGAATCCACGGCTGAAAAAAGACCGGCCTGTAGAATGATCAATATAGGGAGAAAGGCGAAACTTTGGGGAAGTGCAAGATAAAAAGCTCGAGTGATTTCGCCGACTCTGAGAATCGATCGATCCTCAGAATCGCTGTGGCAGCTCCAGAGCCGCAACAACATCGGAATCGTCAAAACTCGACCGACTATATACGCCATGAATCAGACAGAAATGTCCCAAATCGGTTCAGAATTGACCGTAATTTTTCGTGACTTCCCGACAAATATGCGGCAGTACTCACAAAAATTAGAGCAGTGTCGAGGTCTGTGCTATATTTCTGTTGGAATTCCCTGTCGTGTTCGTCTGCCAAAGTCTTGTATGCGTTCCAAAATGCTGTCTTCCTGTCCGTAACGGGTACCTTTGGCTTCAATGCTTCGACTGCTTGATGGAGCCTTATGGCCGTTAATCAGGAGGTTGAAGGGTCTGCACAGATAACGTACTTGTTAGCCTGCTCTTCTTGCTTTTTCGCGAGGTCAGCGAAGCACGTTTGCAGAACTTCGATCAGTCTATTGTACTCCGCGTTAGCCGGAAGGGAAGGATCATACGCGATGGTTACTACCTGTTGTTGTCGGAGGGAGGGTGGACATTCTCATTGTCGTGCGAGGGGTCCATGCTTGAGCGGGAAGCGGTAAGACGAAAGACCCTTCCGTGTTATAGATAACGGAAAGCTGTGAAATTGTAAAAATAGCCTTCTTTCCCACGTCGACCATCCACAGCAATATACTAATAATATAATATAGCCTAAATCCTTAAGATTTTGCGACCCAGCTCAAACTTAAATAGCGCGTCGATTCCAGACGCTCGAACGCCCAAGTCGAACAATTGCAATCGAGGTCCAAGCGGACAATAGGAAGGCCGGATCATTGTGTGATGTGGCGGTGCTGTGGCGGTACACTGCCATTGTTTTGCGTCTTTGTCCTCTTTTTGTCAACAATGGCTCTCTGGGAACGTATAAACGCGATGTTGCATCGAGGCTTCTTGTCCCTCAACTTAATTGTCTCGCCCTTCTCTGCGAGCGCCCTCACTCGCGGACTCGAAATCCCCATAACTTGACGACTTGCGCCTCTTTCACGAGCCTCTTTAACGACTTTATACGATGAGCTGTGAGTTCCTCGATTCTGTCCCTTTAATTTCTCATTTTTCCTGACGAGATTGGATTGTGTAGTGTCCTCGTACATCAAGCGCCAGTCGCGCGTAATCCGCAGAAGCACCGTTGTTTCCAGCGCGGGACTTTGCAGCATTCTCGAGGAGCCCACGGAAAGCATTACGACGGAGAAGAAACCCAAAAAGAACAGCATGAAGGCAAAACGACGGCTCGGTGTCTCAGACTTGTCTATCCCACACACCTCGCCTCTCTTCACCGCAGTGCAAGGTCTGGACGACAACTCCGAATGGCGCCTCAGATTGCCCGAGGTTCTGCTTGAGGACGGTGCGGACGACACGACCTTTGACTTTCCCCGTCCGCCCATACCGATCTTCGGGTCGCCCCACTCGGACGAGCTTGAGAGCGAGTCCAGTGGATCGGAGGGCAGCGAGGGAAGTCGCTCTGGGTCCGAGAGCCCCATGTCGAGTGGTATGCCCACGACACCGACGCCCTCACCTACGGCCGAGAGCTATGTTGCTGCGGAGGCTGAGCTGCGGGGACAGTGTGTCATACGGTGCAAGAGCATCAAGCCACTCATCATCACCAAACGCTCCGTGTCGCCCATCCCACCACCTGTCCCTTCCTCGTCTACTCTCCCAGCAGCATCGTCCTCAGCATCTCGAGTGGCCGATGAATACAGGGAGGACAACGACAACGACGCATGGCAAGACGACGATGAATACTACGCCGCCCATGCGAGCGGCTTCATCACCCTCGCCCCGCCGCTCCCACCCTCCTTCCCCTCCTCCTCTGCAGCAGCTTTGCCTGCTACCCCCGCTGCCTCGACAGCGCGCGCGGTGCGCCGCGAGTCCGCAATCATCCCTGCCTCTACCACTGTGTCTACTCGCCCTTCAGTGCAACTCGACCCCTCGTACGCGCCCCAGCGCGCCTCGGTGCGCCTCAGCCGCACAATCACCATCCCCACGCGCGCGCCGCCGCCTCCGCCGATTATCACCACTGGGTGCCACTCCCGCTCGGGTTCGTCCTCTCAGCTCCCAAAATCGCCCAACCCCTCTCCGACGACACGCGAAACCCGCGGCCGTACGCGCCCCCCTCCGAAGACCCCTGTCCCCATGGACGCGTTGAGCACGCCGTGGAGCGGGGACTACACCGCCTATGCGCCACTTTTCACTCCTTCGCGTACGTTCTACGACTTTTTTTATTTTCTTTGGTTGTCTGACGTGTCTGTATATCTAGCTTCTGCCGATTCCAGTTCATCGAGCACATCGTCGCGCCTCGATGCCCTTCTCTCCCCACCCGCGCCCCGGCGGTTCCCCGCCGAGGCGCAGGGCGTGCCGTCTGATGTCGATGCGGACGATGACGGGGAGTGGGAAGAGTGCACATACGACGAGTTCGGTTCAGGTTTCGACGACGTGCCGCTCTCGCCGCTTGTTGCGTCCGCACCGTCGCCTGATACTGAGGAGGTATCTCCCGTTCTTGCGGTGGAGCGGAACGAGGCGGAAGCAGGGGACAAGTGGACGTTCCCGCCCTCCCCCCTCCCCCGCCCCTTCCCCATACACGGGCTGGCACCCCCCCCCCGCGCGCCTCGCAACTCCGGCTCACTGTCGAGCCGCTCCTCACCGCCACGCGCTCACCTCCGCCCTGTTCTAATAATCCTCCATCGTGCCTACAGGAACGCGCCCCCGCCCCGCAGACCCCCCGTCCTCCGCTCGCGGTGGTCCTCCTCCACGCTCTCTTCCATCCACTCCGCCCACGCTCGTTCCCCCGCGTCGCCGAAGACATTCTCCTTCGCGCGGCGCTACTTCAACCCCCATTCCAAAGTAGCCAAATCACCCCGCACGAAAGCGTACCCCAAGCCCATGGGGAGCGCCACGGTCCTCTCTCCGCCGAAGAAGCGCAAGGGGGGCAAGCGCCTAACGGTCGAGGACGTACTTATCGTCGGGCGCCCGCCTGCGCCTGCGCCGACGGATGTGCTTGCCGCACCCCCGCCCCCGACGACAACGACGAAGCCGTTCTCGTTCTCCGCGCTCTCCCCCGCCTCAGCGACGCCCGCTACGCCGTACTCTACCACCGCGCAGTGGGCCGCGTACCCCGCCTCGCCCGTCCCTGCCCCTCCGTTGCAGAGCCCGAGTCCTGCGCTCTACGCCGCTTACACGACACAGCGCAGCCCGCGCCGCCGTGCGTCGAACGCCAGTACCAGCGCGTGGTCGTACTCCTCCCGGTCCTCTGAGGCATCTCCCCCGGGGTCTACGTGTGGGGGCTCGGACTCGGGGCACAGCGACACGAGCACGGGAAGTGGGCTGCGGAGAAAGCCAATCCCGCTCGAGATTTTTTTTGAGATGATATGATCCTCCATTCCTTTGTATTTTCTTGTTCCTTTCGTCTCTTCGCTCCTCACGAACACAAACCAAACTGTATCCTATACTACACTCATTGCTAGATATCTACTGTATAATTAACGCACTCATTTGTAGCCACTAGTATAACATTGAATTTGAAACCCTCTTGTCTGTATCATTGACGACCCGGAGACTCGGAAAGAGAAGGATCACCATGTAATTAGTTGATGCGAGCTTCGCCGTAGCTCAGGCTCAAACTTTTGCTTGAACTACGCCTCCGAACGTTGAACTCTTCAAAATCTGCGGTGACTGCTGAGGCAATTCTACGATTCTTCTCCTTTATTGTCCGCAATATCTTGTCAAAGGCACTAAAACCCATTCTGCTTGCCCTCCTTCAAATTCTCGAGTCTTTCCCGTTCCCTCTCCTTCATCTCCTCCTGGATCTTGATCCTCCTGGGCACGATCATCTCCCGCCCGCCCTCAATCTTCCAGTCATTCAAGCCCTCAGGAAAACCCAACTCCTTTAACGTCTTTTGCTCCACTAGACTGAACTTGCCATCTCCACCTGCGTTGAAGCGAAATGGCTCCCTCAGCGCCACGGGCGGGTTTGTGATCACTCTCGGCACTCTCGTCGCATTCTTCGTTGCGGAATGCACCATGAGCGGGTGCAACAGGTACACGTCGCCCACTTCGCCCGTCATTTCGTGGAAGCTCGCGTCGGACGCACGCTCTCGGCTCTGCACGATAGAAGTGAAGAACGCGAGGCGTTCGGGGCCGCGGCCGGGCTCTGGAGTGCCGCGAACGTGCATCCACGGCGTCACGCCGTTCGGATTTTCGTACTACGCTCCGAATATCATCAGCAGCAGCCACTGCAATGCCTCCCTACTTACCAGATGTTTCGCCGTGACACGGATACCATCAGTGCAAATCGCCGTCCCACCTCCACCTGGGCCGATATCACTAAAGATTGGGATGACGAGGAGGGCCTGCTCGGGCGAATCCAAAAAATGGAGGAAGAAATCGCCGTCTACGTGCCACCCGTCCAGCTCCCTAAATGGAACCGCCCCCTGCCCCTCTATCTCGAGATTGACGATAAAGCTGTCCTTCCACACCTTCGTGTCGTCGGAGATGCGCTCTTCCCCGCCAAGGAGCTCGCAGATCGCGCTCCACGCTTTCGGCGCGAATTCCGATATCAGAACAGAATTAAAGGAAGGCATGTTGGTGCGTTCGGTGTGCCAGGTTGATTTATCGGTAGGAGACATCCCGAGGCGGGTCCAGAGGTTGGCGGTGAAGGCCGCAGACGCCTCGCGGGAGAAGCATTGGGGGAGATGGATGAAGCCATGAGTTAGGAAGTGGGATTTCTGCTCTGCGCTGAGGCCGCCGGCTGTGTTGTTGCTGCTATCTGCGGGGGACATGGCGGGTGGTGGAAGGGGACGACTCCAGCCAGGCCACGAGTTCCGCTTCCCTCATCCCGAATTGCCGAGATTTTCCCTTCCTCTATTCTTGTGGATCTAAATACGGCGTTAACGGTTGAGCAGTTTATGCTTCCCATTTGTGAACGCAAACAGATGGATACCGTCGGCCTACGCGTTCAAACATTTCTGATGATACTAGTAGATAATTCAATATCTCAATGGCAACAATTCTACTGAGACAACACGACAGGTCCGCGTTGGCAAATTTCCTTTGTTTTTATTTTGAGTTGAGTAACCTTACCGAAAAACATTGGTCCAGATTTCGGTGTGTCCTGCAATTTTTCACCATTACAGGGATGAATATCTGTCGGTTTCCAGACAACACGTGAAAGGCTCACTGCAGGGGACCCATTTTGAACCTTCTATCCCAAATGGCGCAATCACTGACTGTTCTTGGCTTACGCGATATGAATTTGGATGAGTTGAACATACCGGCACCTCGAGATGCCAGTTTCGTAGGGCTTTCAAGTTGAGGGATCAACAGAGTATATACTATTAATTATTCACCAGAAAAGTTTGAACCGGCAGATTTTGCACGTATATCGAACCGGCCCGCTAAATAGTTTGACATTGGGCCAATTCACGGCTAATTTCTCTTTTGGTAATACATGAAGATCACGGTTGAGGCTGCCAACTGCAATTCTGCATTCTGTGCAGGTTAGGCCTTGTCTTCTGGGAAACCGAGGAAATGGTGATCGTCACGGAGAAATTGGTGATGACATTTTGTGCTTACGACGCGGTTAAACGGATGAATTTTGGACATTTTCGGGCGGCCTTGTGGTCGCCTACTTCACCCTCCACAGGATAAACGGATACATTTCTTCCTTCTGGAAACTGGAAATTTTCGATATAGACGGTCGGCGATCCACGTCGACACCACTAATCATGACTGTCCTTTTCACTCCTCTGGATGTTGGGGATGTAACCATTGCAAACCGAATCGGTCAGTGTATAATCGTTGAAATCTATGCGTATTAACATGTAATTGTACAGGGATGAGTGCGGTGTCAAGGAATCGAGCTGATCCCTCGAGAGTGCCTAATGATATCATGAAGAAATACTATCTTCAACGAGCTCTCGGCGGTGCTGGTCTCATTGTTACTGAAGCGACCCTTATTTCGCCGCAAGGGTTCATCCCGTACGTATTCATGATTATATATGAGGTCCATGGTCACTTAATATCGTCCTCAGTGCACAGCACGACAGAAGCCCTGGCATCTGGAATATGGAACAGGTCGCGGGCTGGAGAAGGATAACCAATGTGGTCCATTTAGCGGGGAGCAAAATTTACTGTCAGGTTCGCGGCACGGCCACGGAATATTTCGTTTATTGACGCGTTTATGACCAGCTATGGCATGGTATGCCTATGCTGCATTCACGAAATTGATTCCGAGTTAACTTCGGTCTAGTGGGTCGTCTCAGCAACTCGGACGCTAAAGCCGGTGTAGGGCTGAATAATGTCGCTTCTTTATCTTGTTAATCTCTCCATCAGCCTGTCTATGGCCCCTCTGCTGTCCCAGCTCGAGGAGGACGCGGAAGCGATCGTTTTAATTTCCTTCCAGAATCTCCGGGGTTCAGAATGGTCTGTGCATTCATTATAACTTCTCTTGACAATGGGACTCATCCTCGGAGTCCGTCAGCCCACTGAAATACCCGATCCACTTCTCTTTGTTCAATTATTCAAGAACGCTGCTAACAACGCAAAACTGGCCGGATTCGACGGGGTAGAGCGCAAGTCGCGATTTTTCATCCAGCTTGACTGGCGCTGACAGCTTGGCAGTACATGCAGCGGATGGTTTCCTTGTTCACCAGTTCCTGGATTCTACATCGAACGTTCGGACAGACAAGTGGGGTGGAAGTCCCCAAAACCGTGCACGGTTCGGCCTCGAGGTCCTGAAATCATTGGTCGATGTTTTCGGTTCCAATGTTTCATTGAAGGTTAGCCCAGGTGAGTTAACGCGTTCTTTTCCGTGACGCCGAAAGCGAACTTTCCCGTTCAACTAGCAGGGGGACAGAACGACATTGGGATGCCTCTCGAAGACACAATCGAGACCTTTAGCTATTTCCTCTCGGAAGCTGACAAACTAAAGTTGTCATACATCACGCTGGCTCGATATCTCCCCCACATGGACCCAATAATCGACGGTAGAATTACTTCTCGTGTCGAAGCGTCGTAAACACTGAAAATCGAAAACCAGGGAACAAAAGGGGAACTCCCCACGATCCTGTCTCGACATACGGCAAATTAATCAACAACAGTCGGACCTTCCTCGTTGGCGGCCTTAGCCCCGAGGAGGCGGAGGAACTCGTCAAAACTGGCCAAGTCGATGGAGTGTTTTTCGGAATACCCTGGGTAACACATCCGGATCTCGCAAAACGCATTCGACATGGCAAGAGGCTCGATAATGTGGTGGCGATGCCGCACTTGTACGGGGACGTGAATGTCGACCCTTGCCGTGGATACACGGATTATCCCGCAGTTACATATTGAGGTACAAACTGTGGCCTTTCGCCGTCATTTCGTCCTTTATACCTTTTTTGTTGCATCCATCGTAATGGTTTTCAATATTCATTCAAGTGGGGAATAGGTTGTAAACTTCCAGGCACTTTTACCACGAAATCCTAATGAACCGTCAGCACAAGGAGTCCACATCATCGCCTACGTACCATTTTCCTCTTCGAAATTTCCCTACTTCCATTGTTTTGTTGGCGAAAAATTCGGAAAATGGGACGTCCAAAATTTCCGGTTTGCCATCCTCCCACTGAACTTTAACCACATCAGCTCGCGACAGGCAGAAATCGTAGTGCCGCCGAACAGCGTCGATATAGACAGCAGGTCCGTGCGCTACGACGGTGGTAATGATACTGTCAAGGCGGTGTTCGGGGAGCAGTTTTTCTAAGAAAATCTCGAGGGCACTGAGGTCGTGCGGGACTGCTGAGGGGTATATGTTGAGGGAAAGTTCAAGGTCCCGGACGGCCTGGAAGGCCGGCACTTGTGCGATAGAAGCAGCTGAAAGCGGGCTCGATCTATGCGCTGGTTAAAATTGAGCGATTTGATACGTTGTATAGGCAGTAATGAAAACTTACTGGGGTTGAGGTTGGTAAGTTCCAGGCCCAAGTGGGTAATGCTCGACAGCCAGGTAGAAGGAAGTGCCTCGAATACAGCTGTGTTGACGACACCACCGAGACGGAGGTTCGTGATGTGAAGAACATTAATGACTTCGAGAGCCTTGACCAGGCCAGTCACAAGAAGGCCGTTTTCGGGATCGGAGAAGTTGAAATAGAGAGTTATTGTCTGGAGGCTTCCAAGCCGGGGCGAGTCGTCAGAGATAGGCGTAAAAGAGGTTTCGTTTTCGTCGTATTCGACACCCATGCGCTCTAGCCCGATGTATTCGAGGCGTCGCATTCCACGAAACATGTCGAGGTCGGATACAGCGAACGAGAACCCATCCACGAATATATGGGTGAGAGACCGGGGTGATCTATGGAGGGTCGCAGAGAGCGAAGCCCTGAATTTAGGAGAGATTTTCCTCCATGCACGCATGGTTGAATATCCCCCACCAAATGTTGAGATCGAAACCCGGTGAAGAGACTCTATGCGGTCCAAGATAACGCAGAGCGCATGCGACTCTGAAACCCCGTCTTCAAGGAGAATACCCGGTTCATCTTGGATGTCTATCTCGCGGATGTATTCCGCAAGATGAAGGACCTGTTGCACGTACTTCCTACAGCGATAGAAAGCGGGATCGTCCTCGGGTTCTGTGTCCGCATCATACAGTGCTCTGAATCTGCGGAAAAGATGGGTCCGGGTAGTCGGTCTCCATGCTCGGCAGACGAAGGAGCATGTTTTGAGCGTCGAAATATCGCCAAGCAGACAATCAAGGATCCGTTCTTGGAGTTCAATTGGAACTCCGACGGTCGACATCGACGCGGGTGTTGCGGGTGCTTTTTCCAGTCGACTCACTTAAGCTTTCGGGTGCTGTGGCCGGCAATCACTGCGGCTGGCAACCAAACTTTTTTTCTTCTTCTTGCATTTGTTCTTCCGCCAGCGAGTCCCAAGCCCAGGCGGCTCATTCATCTGGAATATGGATTTAGTCCAGCAGTCGTTGCACGTCAACATTACAAGCACTCAGGACCAAAATAATCCGAAATTCCGTCAAAAACTGGAGGGCCGTCTTTCACCTTTGTCGTCTCCGACTTCTCGGTCCTACTAGGCGAAATCGACTACACGTTGGATGAAGACTCTCAAATACAGTGTTAGCAAGGAAGTCTGGCGCTTATCTGCTTGATCTGGAAATTTCCTTGGATGAAACGAACATTCCGAAGCAATGGCAGTAACTTGATATCGGAGCTCTAGGCATTTCAATATTAACAGCCTACGCTCTTGAAGAGCAGATGGAAGTCTTCCAAAAAACTTGCTGTCAATTTGCCCTTCCTTCCCGGAATGATATTTTCATAATGTCTCGCTTTGTCTCGAGGAAGAATTTTTTCGCGCCCTCCGTTCGACTGTACGTTGGAGTTATTTCCTTGTCTGAATCTCATCCAATTATTTTTCAGACGGGTGTAATAGACCCTGCAAGGGCCGGAATTTATTATTGTTATTTCTCAAGTGAGGACGTCACGGCGGTTACTGATGGGCGAACGGAAACACTTGTAATTTTCTCCGGGAGGAATTTGGACTTTCAGTTCATTTTCTTACGTGGGATTGTTCTTCCCTACAGTGCCTGCCGGCGCGGAGCCCCATACAAATTAAAACACTCGTAGGTTCGTTTTCTGCGATTCAAGTCAGCGAAGAGGACAGCGAAATCCCCATCCAAAAAACACAACCTTCCATGAAAGGAAACACGCATTCCGGTAAGCGAAGTCCCCTGCGTCTCATTGTTGTTCCATTGTCCTCCTGGAACTCCGCCGCCATCAAGATTTCCAGCAGCAAGTTAAAAGCGCGCTCACGTGCGTAGGCTCTGTCTCATCCCAACTACTACCACCATCCTTCCCGGGTGTGGAAACGCGGGTGTGCCTCTGTTCTCCTCTCCCAGTGAAGCTTCTGGCTTCCTGAAGTTAGCCTCTTTGATTTTACGATAACGTCTGCACGACTTTTTCTGGTGGCGTTACTGTGCCACCGACCCACAAGTCGCCGCAGAAGTTCATACCTCTCTGTTCCTCCATACCACCTCACGAATCGTCCTACCGACAAATCAACGACCCCCCTCCCCTCTCACTCACCACTATATTTTTCGTTCCATTTCCGTGAGCTTTTCTTCGCTTTGACATTTCGGTGGCACTCACCTTTGTGCCGCCTCATTCAAAGCGTGAATACCAATGTCGTGTTACTCACTCCCCCGCCACATCGACGTAAGGGCAGCGCGCAACCGCGTGCTACCCGCCCTCGAACCGCGGCGCGCCGTCAACCCCACCATCCGCCGTCCCGAGGCGCTGGAGGAGGCATCGACCGCCTCATCCTGCAGCGATGCGCACCTTACAGCGCCGCTGCGCACCACGCTCGACACCGCGAAGTGGGTCGAGAACGAGCAGTTGATCTGCTGGGTGACCCAGCAGCTGGGCGGAACCTGGCCTGCCCGCGCCGCAGACGTGGGACTGGATAACGCAAACGAGAGCGCGACGCCGCGACGCGTCTTGGGCGCTGCGAACGGGCAAACCTTCCCCGACGAATCCACTGCGACCTTGGAGAATATCTGCGGCGGGTCGAGCTTGCCACTGGAGTTGCTCAACCCCCAGGCGCGCGACGCGCTCACTGCGCTTTCTGAGAACGAGCACGATTCCCCAACCTTGAACTCCGACATCATCCTCGGCGTGTTGAATGCCGGCCCCGCGCCGGTCGACGTCGACACTCTCTTCGGAGCCGAGACCCATGCGCGCGATACTGCCACCGGAGGCGAAGATTCCTGGATGGCGGGTCTTCTGAGCCCCCAGGCGCGCCAGGGGCTCGTTGCGCTCGAGCGGTACGGCAGAAGGGTGGGCGACTCGGAAGTGCTCTTGAATATTCTCAACGCTGGGCGGGTCCAAGGCGTTTCGAACCAGGAAGCGTGTGTGACCCTCGGTACGGACGGCGTTGACGACGCTGAGGACGCGATCGCGGAGCTCATCGACGTCGGCTTTGCTGCGCTGAAGGCACGTTCGGCGTACGGCGGGAACCTAGGAGCTTCATCTTATGGGACTGGCGACCGATTTGGTGCCAACGTGGAAGCCACAGTCCAGAGAGACCCGTTTGATTTCACCAACAGGCTGAACCGAATTGGATTTAACGCGATAGCCTCGTCTCACGGGTACCCGCCACCCTTCTATGTGGAGAACTACAGCACCGACGGCGCTACCGGCTTGCCATTGTCGCCGTTCGGGCACACACACGCGTCCTCCCAAACGTCCTTCAATGCGCCGAGGCTCGACGATCTCCGGTACTCGCTCTGGGACTTCCAGTACAGTCCCCCGCCGCCGATGACGGCTCCGCCTTTTGGTTATGGGCGGCTTGCGCCAGGTCGAGATGGGGACTGGGAAGAAAGCGACGGGGAGTGGGCCAGGTATTCCGATGAAGAGGATGAACTTGAGGATGATGATTCGAGATGGTCCCTCTACGTGTCTTCTCTTTCTTCCGATTGAAATGAAGAGGATGATAACTTGTATTATTAGTATCTTTTGTACCACGTTTACCGCAATCCGGATCCATTAAACCTTTTTAAAATTGCGATTCGAGGCGCAAGAAATTCGATTACCTACTTTGGGCTGGTACACAGCACCGCATCCATCAGTGAAGAGAAACGACTATATCGCCGCTGCCAACTTGAAGTGGGCAAGCTCTTATACCAGCAAAGATTTCCACGGAGGGGGCGTTTGGAGATTCAATCCTGCTTCGAGTCCGGATGATTTCCTGACCCGATTTCGCCAGAGGAACATCTAGACGGTCCCAGGACCTCAAAAGTCAGCACCAGCAATTTGTGGATGGACACTTATCCGATCCGCACACGCCGCAACTTGTGGAAGGCGGAGGTAAGTTGTGCCGCCATCAACCTGCGTCGGCCGCGGCGGACCGCGGTTGACTCGACATTGTTAAATCAAAAGACGCAATATCTCTCTCTTCCTGTCTCTCATGGACTCAAAATCCAAATCCCGAGCTGATACACTCCCTGGCGGCGCCCCGCCACCACCACGGCGCGCGCGCTGGTCGTTCGTGCTAACTGTCGTTGCCCTCACCGCTCTCCCTGCGCTTTGCCTTCATTCCCGCGACAACCCGGATTATCTGTGAGAAACCGGCCACACTGATCCAGTCGTACCGGAACCCCTCCGCGGCGGGGGTATGCACCCAAGAATCCCCGCTCGTGCCTTCCAAGAACGGCGACCTCTGGAACGATCTCACTGCGCTGCACGCGACCACCGAGTTCCGCGACCGCGCTGTTGGCCAGCTGAGCGCCGCCGTCCAGATTCCGACCGAGACGTTCGACGAGATGGGACCCGTCGGTGAGGACGCACGATGGGAGACGCGCGGCCCGTTCGTGGAGCATCTCAAGGGGGGCGTTCCCACTTGTGTGAGGATTGGATTTCGCGTTCTGATTCAAGATGAAATCGCGTGGACTCATGGATGAATGGCGTAGGAATGAGAAGCTGGAACTACAGAAAGTGAACACGTACGGACTTATTTACACCTGGCAAGGTAGCGACGCGAGTCTGAAGCCGCTGCTGCTCATGGGACACTATGGTACGCGTCGCATAAACTTTTCTCAATGCACGCTCCTGCTGATTGTACGCAGACGTCGTCCCTGTAGCTCCTCTGAGCGTAGACCAGTGGACTTTCCCCCCGTATTCGGGGCATTTCGATGGTCTGGCTCTCCGCTCTCTGCTGTTCTCTCTATTTTTATATCCATGCGCCTTACAGGTGAAAGCGTCTGGGGTCGCGGCAGCTCAGACGACAAGAGCGGCGTCATTGGCATCTTGTACGTGCTCACGGTGTGAAGACCGTGCTCTTAAATTGACTGCGATGCAGGACGACCATCGAGGTACTCCTCGAGAAGGGCTTCGCGCCGACGCGCACGATCGTACTCTCCTTTGGGTTCGATGAGGAGGGTGGTGGATACCAAGTACGGCGTCCCCTTCCCTCCCCCTTTGCCTGACTGCGTAGGGCCTCACTGACGAAAATATTGATATGCAGGGTGCAGGCTACCTCGGCCCCGCGCTCCTCGAGCGCTTCGGGCCCGACTCGTTTGCCATGATCGTCGACGAGGGCGGTACGTCCTTTCCTTCCCCTTCTCATCGTATCGGGTGTTCTGACCTCGCCCTTCCCTCGCACACAGTTGGATTCACCGAGACGTTCGGCGGCATCTTCGCAGCGCCCGGTGTCGCAGAGAAGGGCTCCGTGAACGTCAATGTCGAGGTGCAGACCCCGGGTGGGCATTCTAGGTACCGTCTTTCGACTTTGATTCTTTTCATGACGACTGACCATTTCCCCAGCGTCCCTCCCCCCGCACACCTCCATTGGCATCCTCGCCGCGCTCATCGTGCACCTCGAGTCCAACGCCCCCGTCCCCACCCTCGAGCTCGGCACCCCGGTCTTCGCGATGGCGCAGTGCATCGCCGCGCACGCGCCGGAGATCCCGCATAAGCTGAAGCGCGCTATTCTCCGTGCGCCGAAGAGCAAGAGGGCGCTGAAGGCCGCGGAGGAGATGCTGTTGACGGATAAGATGTTCAAAGCCCTGGTGGGGACGACACAGGCGGTGGATCTTATTAGTGGCGGCGTGAAGAGCAATGCGTTGCCTGAGCAGGCGTTGGTGCGTCTTCCTTACCCCTTGGTGTTTTGAAGCAAGGCGGGGCTGACGCGCGATACGCTTTGTGCAGGCGCTAGTGAACCACCGCATCGCGACGCAGAGCTCTGTAAACGCGACCATCACGCGCGACGCGGAGCTGGTGCGGGACCTCGCGGCGAAATTCAATCTGTCCATGACTGCGTACGGGGAGCTGCTCACCCCCCGCGGCGGACTCAGCGGCGGCCTATGGCACCCTGGAGCTCACTGCGCCGCAGACGCTTGAGCCTGCGCCGATCACGCCTAACGACGCGGCGCCGTATGCGCTTCTCGCGGGCACGATTCGCGCGACCTTCCATGCTGCAAGGAAGGACGTGAAGGATACGGAGATCTTCGTTGCGCCGGGGATAATGACCGGGAACACTGGTGCGTACTTGGCGTGTCGCTCGATGAAGGAAGGAGGCTGATTTGACGCGGGTATGCAGACACGCGCTTCAACTGGGAGCTGTCGGAGCACATTTTCCGCTACGGCCACAACGACATGACTGATCTCGACGGGGGACTCGGGGGGATCCACACCGTCAACGAGCGTAAGTGCCTTCCTCATTCAATCCTTTGAAGGTCAAGCTGAGACTTTGTGGCTGGTAGATATGGTGGCGAACGCGTTCGTGGAGATGATCACGTTCTTCACGACGCTCATCCTGAATGCGGACGAGGCGGCGCTGTAGCTTTAGGTCGCGTCGGGTGCTCGTGCTAAATTACTGAGTATCATTATCATCAGAGTTGGTGCGGGTGTCGTCGAGAAAACAATCAAAATGCATGCTGCGGTCATTGAAGTCCCGTCTCCTGTCAATCGGCCGTCACATTCATCTGCGTATGTGGCAGACAAGTAAGATGCTGTGGCCGCAGTGGGTGGTGACTCGAGGACGGTCATTGAGGTCGTGGCGACACGTATACAAGATTTTTGTCCGTCTTTTGAGAATCGACACGTTGAGAATCGAGGACGGTCCTGCGGCGTAGTTCCTTATAAGAATACCTCGGACGACGCGTTAATTTTCGACTAACTGGTCGCTCGTGGACGCGACGCGCACCGCCACATGACCGCGATCAGTGAGGACTGGGTGATTGTGTTTGTTTCAAACCACTTCCTGCTTTCTCCCAAGTTCGTCTCTGTGCGCAAGAGCAAGAGCACTGCACTCGTAATGGCTGGCAAGCGCGTCGCTGCGTCGATTCTGCCGCCCGAGCTTTGGATATACATTCACCACTTGGCACTAGCGGATATCTCCCCGCTCAACACACAGGAGGAGGTTATCAAGTACAGCGGGACGCCAGACCACCCGCTGAATGACAGAGAATTGCAGCGTTTCTTGAAGGTATGTATAATATTGCCTTGCCTTGGCGTGGCCAAATAATTTCTTCTAACTCGTCATCCAGGCCGCGCGTTCTCTCCAGCGCGTTTCCCTGTTATGGAGCCAGCTCGCGAAAGAGCTTTTGTACAAAAACATCTGGGTAAACGACACGAAGCGGTGGCCGTCTCTCTCCAGCGCTCTCTTGAAACCAGACACCGCGAGCCTGGTTCGCGCCGTACGACTCTCCCCCACACGCTTCGACCATAACGCGTTCGTGCTGCAGCACTGCGGGCCACACATCGAGGTCCTCGTCCAGCCTGAGTTCCCGCGGTCTGAGCGCCTCTACGCCGCTGACTTGGGCGCCCCACTACCGCCCATGCTATCACTCAAGCGTGTGTACTGGATCGAGTCCACCTGGTCCGCGCCGCTGCTGCTCGCCGTGCTCGCCGCCGCCCCAAATTTAGAGCACCTCACGCTCTCCAGCTCGTCCAGCATCGGCTCTGGCCTCTACACCCGCTGAGCCGCCCACGCCCGTGTTCCCTCCCCTCCCTCATCTGCAGTCCCTCGTCCTCCTCCCGCTGACACCGTTCTGCATCCGCGCGCTCCTGCGGGACGCCGAGCCCCTGAGCCGCCTCACCCGCCTCACCATCGCACCCGTGCACTTCGAGTGGGACGCGTTCCCCGTCCTCCCCCGGCTGCACACGCTCACCCTCATCAACCACCCGTCCAGCATGCGCGCGCGCGTACCGTTCCCCGCGCTCCTTGCGCGTTTTCCCGGCCTGGAGGAGCTGAGGTACTCGGCGCACATCCCCGCTGAGCCCACGGGGGGAGAAGGAGAGGGCGGGCGCGCTGACGTGCGTGAGGCTCTACGCGAACGCGTTTATGGCAGTCTCTGTGATGGAGTCGGTGGTGCGCCAGCATGCGATGGTTCTCGCTGGGCCGACGTTTGGTGCGCTGGAGCGAGTGGTGCTTGATGGGCCTGGGGGGGCGTCGTGCGCGCAGTCGGAGTGGGAGGAGTGGACGCAGTTGAGAGCGCGCGGGTGTGTGGTGGTGGCGGGGGCGACATAGAAATGGGGTTGCGCTGAGCGGCAGCCGCCTTACTCGTGGTCGGTTAGCGTCCGCCACCGATAGGTGGGCTTGGACGCACAGAGTCTCCGAGATTCTGGACACCGACCATACCTACTCAACTTGAAAGAGAAAGATCCTCTGGGCCTTCGATTCATCTTTTTTACCGGATTAGAGCGGGTTTTAAGCTATATTAAACGGCACATACCGCAGACAGCGTTCCTCCGCATCCTTTTCAAAAAGTTTCAATAGAACATCCACTGCGTTGGGACGCGAACTCATCAAATGGACCGCATGACCGCGACTCCTCTCTTGTCCCTTATTCAATCCTTGAGTAATCCTTTCATCTTCACTGTAGTGATCCCCCAAGCTTGGAGCCTCGAAATGCAAAGCAACCACTTCTGCACATCGTCTCTATCAGAACTACCGCCAGAGTTCTGGCTATACATCCGCCATCTGGCGGTGTCGGATCTCTCGCCTCTCGCTAAAGCGTACGCAAATGAAGATGTCGTGAACGGCCTGAAGTCCACCACGATGTCGGAATACCCGTCAAACAACCGCAAGCTGAAGGGTTTCAATGAGGTACATGCAGTGATTTCAATTTTTGTTTCCTCTTTTAACTTGTTATGTAGGCCGTATGGTCCCTTCGACTCATCTGCCGGCTATGGAGCGAACTTGCTAAGGAGCTCTTGTACCCAAACATCTGGGATGGCGATTTCTTTATTCTGCACGACAGCGATCCGATATCACCCGTTCTGTGCGCTGCGTACGCCTGTCCTCAAACCAGTCCTAGCACAACGAGGAGGTGCTGCAGTGCTGTGGGCTGCATACCGAAGTCATCGTTCAGTCAGACTTGGGCTGGAGCGATAAGGACATCTGCGCCACCCCAGAGGACCAGCGTCCGCTTCCCCCGTTGCCCGCACTCGAGCGCATCTACTAGGTCGAAAGCATGTGGTCCGTGCCCCACTTGCTCGCAGTCCTTGCTGCCGCACCTAACGTGCGGCGCCTCGCGCTCACCAGCTCGACAAGGATAACATCTGGATTCGGTCCGGGCTTTTCTCCACCAACTATCCCACCCCTTCGATATCTGCAATCCTTCAACCTCACACACACACCTAAGCTTCGAATGCGCGCAAGCTTTTCTACACGGACTCGACTTCGGTCAGCTCATCCACCTCACTATCGCGCCGATATACCTGGAGCTATCGTTCCCCTTACTCCCCGTGCTGCGCGTTCTTACGCTTATGTCTGACTACTTCACGCCAATACCCTTCTGCATAATCCTTGACCACTGGCCGGAGCTGGAGGAACTAAATGCACATTCCACGCCTGTAATGCCATACACGCACCAGGTCACGGTAAAGCTGCTCTGCGTACGGCTTTACTTCAACGGCGAGGCAGATGCGCAGGTGCCTGACAATGTTTGCGCTACGCCGAGACTATTGCTCAGCCTAACATTTGGCGCGCTCGAGTGCGCTGTGCTGGGTGGGCGTAGGTGACGCGTGAACGGGCGGACAGAGTGGCCCGATTTAGTATAGTTGCGCGCGCGAGGGTGTGTGGTAGAGAAGGGGACAACATAGACTGGAGCATCTAGGCTCCGAGATTTCGAGTCAAAGCTAGATTTGCTCGAAAAGACTATTGTCTCATCCAAGTGAATGAGTAAATATCGTTATAACAGCCATTAATTCCTCGTGAAACGGCCTTGAATTATACACAGTTTGCATTTAAGCTCTGGACACTCTCGACAGTATGCGAACATTCTCTCCGGGAAGGGGGAAAGCGGTCGAGCTTTAGAAGATTATGCGGTCGCCTTTTTGCTTTCCTCGGCTCGGCATTATGTCGAGGGTGAATACAAGATTGACTAGGGACTGTATCTATATACGAAATAGTGGCGTTCGGTACCTAATAACATATCTGACTACAAAGTCTGTCGCAGGAAAGCAACAAAAAGTTAGGGATTACCTATCTATCTGAGTCTGAGTACGGTTTGTCGTCCTCGAACGACGGTGCAAGAAAGACGTCCGTGTCCTTGACTTGAACTGGAGCGTAACTGCTCGTCGGTCCCGTCTTCCTACCGCCTCGCACGAAGTTCATCACGCCCAGGCCGAGGAGGACAAGAAGAATGAGCAGGTTTGCGACGAGAAGGCCGATAATGACTGGGGCGTAATTGAAGGCAGCGGAACCGGAGTTGGTGGAGGACTCCACAGCGCTCTCGAAGAGTTTGCCTGCTGCGGCCTGCGGGCATGGGCCAGAGCCAGATGAGGGTGCGGAACTCGACGTGGGGCCGCTGCTTGCCGAGACGCCAGTACCAGGCGAGGATCCGGACGACTTAGGGCTAGCAGGAACAGATACCGCGGGAATGGCGTGCCAGAAATCGAATGTCTGCGCGACTCCGCCCGAGCACGGCACAACTCCAATGGATGCAGTCACTCCGCTCTCAATCTCGGCGCAAAGGTTATTACTTCCAACCAGCTTGATTGTGCACCCGCTCCCCATCTTTCCGCCGCCCTCAATCAGGACTTTGTTGGATTCACATTGTTCGCAGTCGACCTCCCAAATCTGGGTCCTAAGCAAGGGTCAGAAAATTGATTCGTGGTGAGTGAGTATGAAAAATCTGACGCACTCAGAAGAGGTATCGAAGTGACTCAGGGTCAACACTGGCGATCCTCCTCCCGCTGGAATAAGTGCATCCACGACCAAATCAGTGTGGCCGATTTCCCTTTGATGTATGATTAAAATTCCAGGGTGAAAAACGCCCAGACGAGGACATACTTGAAGATGTAAGTCGGCCGAGAGGGCCCCTGGGCCGATCCCAGTTGCTGGACACGCCAGTCTGCAGTCGCATTGAGCGGTGTTCTACCGAGATCGCTCCGGAGTGTCGTGCCAGAAGCCGCTGAGGCTACACCCCACTCTCTCGAACCCGCGATGACGGACACGCCGAGACCGCCTACGTCAGGAGCGCAGGTGCTGCCGCTGGATGAGGAGCTGCTTGCAGAGGGCGGGCGACTAGCTAGGGCAACGTTACTAGGCGAAGGCTTGCTGCCCGAGGAGGAGGAGCTGGGTGAGGAGCCAGAGGACGGTCTCCCTAATCCGGTGGAGAATGTAGGGAGCCAGATATCGAATGTCTGCAGAGTGGAACCAGAACATGGTGTAGCCCCAATGGGCGCAGACGCTCCGCTCATCATCTCAGCGCAGAGGCTACTAGAAACCGACTTGATTGTGCACCCGGCGGCCAGCTGTCCGCCCATTGGATTAGACGAGGCATCGGAGAAACATTGCTGGCAGTTTATTTCCCACATCTGGCTCCTACACGAACAAGTCAGCAAATTCCCCTTGCACAAGGAATTCAGGACGCACTGGGAAGAAGAATCCTTGGGACTCAAGGTTAAAGTTGGGGCATTGCCTTCAGGTCCACTCGGCGCATCCACAACCAGGCCAGCTCGCTTGATGTCCCTGGAAAAATGTAATGAAGCCCTGAACGAAGTATGTGAATAGAAAGCCATACCCGAAAATATAAATTGATCGAGACGATTCTTGGGACGATTCTAGCTGCATGACACGCCATTCTGCACTCGAATTGAGCGGGAATTTTCCCAAAGAGTGACTGAGTGCTGTTCCAGCGACATTTTGGGATACACCCCACTCAGTGCTACCCGAGACGACGGACACGCCGAAGCCGGTCAAAGTAGGATTGCATGATTGGGGATCCCGTCTAGTGGTAGAGCTAGCGACGAGCCATGGTTTGGAGAGAAGAATAATGGTTGGCAGAGCAGCTGCCAAAAAAAGCATATCAACAAAAGGTGAAAAAGGAGAGAGAGCAAAATCTTGAATTTGAAATCCACAAGTTATAAATATCTTTGAACCCTACGCTGAGAGAACCTTGACTTTCGCGGTTTCAGCTTGAAGGTGTGGCTGATACGCGTCGGGGACTCGGGTTCTATTCACAGGTTCAGACGAATTGATTCGTGCGCGGTCGGCGCGCGGCGTCGTGAAACCAAACAGCTGCTCTTGGCATTGCTGAGAGCATGGGGAGCTCGGAATAGCTCGAAATATCGGGCGGTGGAAAGCTGATAGTCTATGGGCCGGCATATCCGAAAACCGAACCCGGATAGACGATGACGGTTCAAAGGCGCCGCGCAGGACGTTTCAAAAAATCCTGCATAGGCTTCTCTAATATTAATATTAATGAAGGCGACACATTTACTTGAACATTGAGGAAGGAGATACTAGAGTTTCTTCAAGGACCACGGAGCAGCACTGTCGCATACCGGCACGTCACGTCCATCATGATGTCGTCAAGTAGGCTTTGGGCTTCAGCAGGGCGAAGTGCGAACATGGAAGTGTAATAAATAGTCAACGACTCTGGAGTTGCATCCGATGCGTTTTCTTTTGACAAAAAAAAAAAAAAAAACGGAAAATCGCGGAGATCCGACCACTTCGATTAAAGCGCTCCAGCTACTGAAAGTTTGCAAAGAAGTGCCTCAAGAGTATGAGAGAGACCGCGTTTTGGCATGGTAGCAGAGAGAGAATCGTACTTTTCGCCCCAGTCACGTGCACCAAATAAGGCAATTCGCGTGCCTTGTTTGCACTTTTCACTCAATTCAGCAACTTACCGGCCGGAGGTTACGGCGGGGGTTGTGACCATTGTCTGTTTTCTATGCCACCCTGTGTGCTCAGCACAAAGGCAAAGGGACTCACAGCGAAATACTATAAGAATGCTACAAGTTGAGATTGTGAACATTTAGAGGCAATTTGATAGATTTTATTGGCTTCTGTACTACAATATGTGGGTGGCTGTTTATCTACAGCACGGTGCGACGACAGTGCATACACGAGGTGATGTACACCATACCTGGCAAGGCCTACCCGCAGGAGACGCGCACATATGTGCATGTAGCGCTCGAGATGCGCCATCGCGTCATGATAACGGCACCATGGGTGGCATCTCATGTAAGACATGTCGGCTCACATCCGAAACATAACGTTGAAGGGGAAGTGTCGGTCTGAATCAAGCGGTGCAGGGAAGGGGAACGATGGCGGCAGCATGGCGGGAATGGTTGTGGGGAAACACCGCAGTTGCGAAGGGTCGCCGCTGGGTCGCGATGTGGCGATGCCACCGTTTGTATGTCAGCACGGTGCGACAGGTTGTTGATGGGAGACGTGTGTCGGAGAACCGGGGGCTTGTTTCGACAGCACGGGCAGACACGGCAGGGACGAGAGAAGGGTTGGTTGCGAGAAGAGCATGGTGGAGGAAAGAAGGATGGGTGACCTGTCACACTCGGAGGCCGGTTCCGTTTGCGGTCGAGGAGCAAACATGACACGCAAATTGCCTTATTGGGCGCACGTGACTGGGGCGAAAAGTCAAAAGCTAGCAGAGAGAGGAAACTGTGAGTGCATGTTTGGTGCACCTATGCCGAATTGCCGCCAGTCTCTTTCCTTTTTTGGTACCACAAGGCTCCTCAACTTGAATTCGGCGGCTGTATAGCGGTTGTAATGCGCGACTCCGAAGTGTCTCTACCTAGAGCTCTAGCTATGCATTTACCGTCTGACTGCATCGAATTTCTCAGCCCTAGGCCGACTTGCTAAAGTGTTAGCGGATGTCAGATGAGGATGTCACTAATATCGTGAAGCACAAGAAATACTTGCTAAATGACCGCGACCTGCAAGACTCGGATTTCTTGAAGGTACAATATACGCAGCCATCTGATTATTGTTCCTCTGACCCGTACAGGTCGTGTGTTCCCTTCCACGCGTCTGCCGGCAATGGAGTGAGCTCGCCAAGGAACTCCTATACGAAAAAATACGGGTTTCAGGTGCTAACAAAACCCTACGCTAGTTATCCCTGCACTCTGCACTCCAGCGGCCCGATATCACACGCCTTGTGCGCGGTGTGCGCCTCTCCACAAATCATTTCGAGAAAAACGGCGAGGTGCACGTGGACCGCACACCAAAGTCATCGTCCAACCCGACTTCTCGAATGCCGAGCAACTCTTTACCGCCATCGATAACCAGCTTCCAATGCCGCAGCTGCCCTCCCTCACACACGTCTACTGGGTCGAATGCTGCTGGTCGGCATCCCAGCTACTCGACGTCCTGTACGCCGCTCCGAATCTGCGGCACCTTGTGCTTACCAGTTCGCACGCCTTCAGCCCAGGTGGATCGACCTTCCCTTCGAAAGCTTTTCCTCCCCTTCGGCATCTGCAAGTCCTCAGCGTCGTACGACTGAGCCCTCAATGCGTGCAAGCACTTTTACATCGGAGCACGGATTTCGGCCAGCTCACGCACCTCAGGATCACGCAGTGCTACATTGAATGGGCAGATTTCCTGGTGCTGCCTGCATTGCGCGTCCTCGCCCTTGTCGCTGACTCCTTCTGGAGGTCTAATACGGAGGTAGAGGAACATCTTTCCCCACAATCTTCAACTGCTGCCCGAGCCTGCAGGAGCTACGGTGCAACGTACGCGATGTGCCCATGCCACTAGACGAGGTCCAGGTCGCGACAAAGTTGTCTTGCGTAAGGCTTGACTTCGACACGCAACCACCGCTTCACCGCTCAACTGCGCTGTTGCTTAGGGATCTTGTGGACCTCCACGCTGCGCTGCTGGCTGGCCCAATATTTTGTGCGCTGAAGCACGTTGTGCTGGATGGGACTGGCTGGCTTGTGGATGGGCGGCTGGAGTGTTTTGAAACTCCGCGCACAGCCCTTGCACAGCATACCTGAAATACCAGTCTGCCTAAGGCAACGTGCTCGCCACATTGTTGCCTTCTCGCAGGCAGACTGGTGACGAGTCTACTTTACAGCTTGTTTTACACCCTTCCACAGCTTTGAATTCTCTCGTAAACTCTTCGTGCTCGCTATAAGTATTCTATAGCTTGAAATCCTCTTGCTCGCCCCGAGTCTCGCCTGATTGTCGACTACTCACAGGCAATGGTCCAATTCGTACAAATCATTTCACATTATATCAACACTTTCATTCAAACCGCTTCGATCAAGAGCGGCTCATATGGCGGTGTCTCTGGTCAAGATTCCGTCTGGCGAGCTACGGCGGCGTCCATGGACCATACCCTAGGCATGGGATTTCTAGTCGGTATCTGCGATATGATCCTTAACCCATACAACTTTCTACGTCTACCCGTATGGGACTTTTTCCATACTCGCGTTGGGGCGACAGCTGATGAAATCACGCTGAGCTTTCGAAACTCGGTAGCTGGGATCACATCGGCTGCGACTCAGAGGAAGGGTAGGATAACCAGAGCTGGAGGGGCGCTTGTTCAACCCGGATCGTCGTCCGTGAGTATACCATGCCCGAATGACAGTCACGCTCGTGTCATGACCATGTCTCGCTTTGCAGACTTCCAGTAACGCAGAGAGAATCGAGGTGGAATTCGCCCCCAACCTATCCCAATCATTCATCCCGTATATCATGACACCGAACCCTGCCAATAAACAAGTGTATGTGACGAAGAGATCTCTACACAAGACCATCGCACGCTCTGTTGCACGCTTCGCCATCTGTTTAGCCAGCCTCATGTTGGTTTTTACAGCTCGAGTGGTCTTCTTGTCATTTTTTATGCACAAGGGACTTGCTAGAAGCATCCTATATGCAGCTGAGGTGGGACGCATGGTCATGATATTGATGCAGGAGTCAAGTATCCTGACGTACTCATGCGCTTACAAGTGCGTCGAAACGTGGGCATGCCAGGGTGTCTACGACTTTGGACCTCGGTGGAATGATGCAGAGCAGGATGAATTTCACAGAGATGTGGTCGAATTCATTGGACACGCTTTTCACGCCCAAGCCGTTTTTTGGGCTGTGAAGAAGTTATGGAAATCGATGGGAAAACATTCGGCGATGTGGCGGGACAGCCTTGGAGGCTCTATATCAGCACACTTCACAAGTCCAAGTGCCGATGCATTTGGTGAAACTAGAAGCTTTCAGCTTCAGGTCTTGGAACTGAAACCATTGACCACACGTTGGGAGGAAAAATACCACGTCGATTTTCAAGTGCCTGGCCTTGCGATTGCTATAATGCCAACCAGACTCAACGCAACCAAGCTCTACCGGCTAAGTGCTATCGCGATTCTGCCATTGGCCGTCTGTGGGTACATCGGTCCAGCTGGTTTCTTAACCGAAGAAATGAGCATGGCTGGGAATATCTGCTTTGGAATCATGCAGGTGTTGGCGGTTTGCATTACGTATGTTGATTTCCCAGGTCGCGCGATTAATTGTGAGTATGTCGAAGATTCAGCACCTGCTCCGGTTATACAACTTGTATAGTATGATAGACTTCCTCCATGTTGTCTGAACAATACACTGGCGGCTTAGGATTTTCTTTTTACTTCTCAACGGTTTGACCTTCGCGGTCGATGAAAGCAGTCGTGAACTAAAGAACTTTATGGTCCCTCGTGTTATCTTCGGGATGACCACCACCTGGCAGTTGTACATCTACTATAGTCGCTTCCCAGACGGCTCTCCGAAGCTCAAAGTCTTGGTGAGTGGAACGAGAAAAGAAGAGGGTGGACATGATAATGGATACCTTACTAGGTTGCGTTCATTCGGTACTTTACTTTACTTCCAGGATTATGCTCAGGTTCAATTGACTCCCGATAAGGCGCAAGTTTGGACAGAAAGACGAATCGCAAACGAAGTTGCGCCACAATGGATTTCTCATCAAGGCAGTGTCTGTGGTTGTTTAAGAGATATGAGTTTGAGCACCTGGACAGCATTTAAATTCAACATCAGTCATCGGCGAGGACCCTGTTATAGGTTGGCGATGAACGGCAAAACCTGAGCGTCTATAGGGCTAGCATTCACAAAACACTCATCAGGGGCACCGCTGTTGGCATGAATTACCCCCCAAATTTGTAACGCCATGAAGGAAAAACGGAGGTGGAGATCCTCGGATCACGCATGTAGCACCGCCCAGCAACGGTTCCTTCTCAACCACCACCTTCTTTTTTCATTGGAGTTACATACTCCCAGCGGAGAAGGTATATCCTATTCAACTCGAAACAGTAGAATCACCCCGTCATGATATCCTTACTTCTCGCTTAGACTCCTCCCAGATTTGATTGTTCTTGGGCTGTTGGCGAAGTCACAGTATGCCACATCAAGTCGGTACTCGATTTCCAGCACCAGCTTCTGTTTCTGCGGTTCCTTTGGAATCTTAATGTAAAGGATCTTGTCAAGTTGCAACTGAACGGAAGGTACAGACAAAATTCGTCCTAAAATTCTTCCTACAGAGTCTTCGGGTGTCGGTGGGTCAACGACGATCAGATTTTCGTTTCTTGCTCCGACTGCTGAGCTCAGATTGAGGTTTGTACCATTCCCCACTTCAAGTCATACAGCTGATATAGACGATTCAAGAACAATTCAAAACGTTCGTGATGAATCTTTGGAATTCCAGATTTGTGGCCACCTCCGCTCTCAGGCGTTTGTATATGATCCCCCTGACATCAATCAGGTTGTTGGCAAATAAGTTTTATATAGACTCAGAGCGGGGGGCCTTCCTCCCGAGAAGCATCTACTCCATGGACTCCGTCGCCCCCTTGAATCTGGATACCACTCTCGGTGCGCACAGGACCCTCTGGCTCGTCCTACAATTAACACATTGCTTTCAGGTGCCTACCAGATTGGTGTCCTCATCTCTTATATTCTCTTTGGGGTCACCACTACTCAAATGTACATCTACTATAGTCGCTTCCCTGACGACTCCCTCAGACTCAAAGCTTTGGTGTGTGAAGCGACTAATTCCGCTGGACGCAGCTCATCGTCGTGTGTAGGTTATGTTTATCTGGTACGCCAGTTTATTTTAAGGGTTATTTTACGCTAGAAAATGCACAGGATCTGTGCGTTTGTGCACGAATTGTGCATTGGGCATACACTATACTCATATACTATCTCGAACTACGGGAACCCCGACGGACTCATTCCCCCGAAAACCTTCGACGTGGCTATCTTTTTGTTCGCCATTGTCACCATATGTGGTACGTGAAAATAACGCTGTTATATTCTCCATGCCGTCACATACTCTTTTACCAGTTCAATTGTTCTACTCACATCGAGTTTACGCGCTTTCTAAAAAAACTATACATCCCCATCCTGATTTGGACGTTATCGTTCTTAATCTTGCTGGGTTGCACCACCATTATGGTCACGGCGACTCGGATCCATGAAAACTCAATGGCCGGTTTCGAAGCGCAGTGGGGGTGGCTCTCGACGTCCATTTGGGGCGTCAGTGCTGCGAACAACTCGGTTATAGCCGTGACGCTAGTCAGCATCCTCATTGCACGACGGGACTGGGCACAAAAGAGGTATGAATTCCATTTCAGCTCCTCCAATCCTCAGAATCCTACTCATCTTACGCGCAGAACCATGGTGATAGTCGATAAAGTCATTTTGTGGACCATAGGTTCGTCGCAGAAATTTGTATCCGTATCTCTCCTCACAAACCGTTTACAGAGACGGGACTGCTAATGAGGTTGGTTATCTGCTGCTTGTGATCCATCGCGTTTTTAATTGAATTCAGTATATCTGGAATCATGACACTGGTCTTTGTATGTTGCCCGATTCACCCCTGTCTATTCGACTCAAATTGCTCTTTCCAGTTCTTTGCGATGAGGAAGAGCTGTACGGATACAATAAAAAGACTACAAGGGTATCAATACTAATGATCGATCGTCTGCAGACCTTTTTTATGGCCTTTTTCAACATCGACGCACCCATGATGTTGGTCTCATTCTTAGCGACGTAAGTTGCATGCGAAGTCGACTGAAGAAACCATGAATTGACAGAGCGTTATCGTAAAAATATTTTCAGTTTGAACTCCAGGCAGACGCTCCGAGCAATGAACGATGTTTCTTTACCGCTTTCCATCCCACAGTTCAGGACCACGGTGAGCTCAACAACAATACTGGTTCTGGACCCTTGTTCATGAAAGTCCAGGTTCAATTGACCTCAGATAACCCGCAAATCCGGACAGAAAGACAAGTCACGGGAAGCTGTGCCATGCCATGAAATTGCAACAAAGCGGTGTCAGTGGATGTTTCATACTTATAGATTTCTCTCGGAATATTTGTAGCACTTTTGAACATGGTCACGTGCAAATGTGTTGAATTTCACCCTTGAGGACGGTCAGACCAGCTAGTCCCAAGTATTTCCATAGATAATGATATTTATCGTTGAACATCGTGCATACCGCTAGTCGACGTCTTGGTTCAGAAAAAAATGCGAGGCTTTTCCTAACCTCTGACATCCAAGAATTGATTCCACAGCGCATCACAGGGTCCATCCTGTTATCAGACTGAATCAGTCATAGCTCAAAGACGAGTTTACAGTCGCTTATGCACGCACAATGGAGTCACTTTCCGCAACCTGCACAACATTCCCCAGCGCGACGTTCCCGTCGTACGCGAGCCTGGCCAAAGTGGTCGTAGTGTTCCCAGGGACGTATCTCGGCCAATGTGGCGCGGGGGGCACAGAGGGATTCTTTACAAAATTGGCGATGAGCGTCTGCATTGTGTGCGAGAGCTTCACTTCGGACGGTGTGGCTGTCGAGCGGTTGAAGGTTCCGAAAATTTCGGGGACTGTCATTCAGAAATCCGAACCGGGAATAAGAAAGAGGGCAAGGGATTAAAACGGAAGGACTAACGCTCTGAAGTGTGCCAGGCGCCGGCGTTAGGGAAAAGTTGGAGATCAGCGAAGACTGGGCCTGCGAGCGCCAGGGGCAATTAGGAATCGTTAAGGATGTAAGGCCGGATATGGCCGTACCATATGTATACCGATATATATCCTTCACTCCCGCACCCACGGCGGCACCAGCCCAGAGCTCAGCAGGACTGTTTTAATTGTTAGGTGGGTTTATCATGGTATTGGAAATCCCTAATAACTGACCAGAGGAAGATGACGTCCTTAAATACCTCCGAGATAATAGCGTTGTCGGTCAAGCCGCTGGGATAAAGAGGCCGCACTTCATCGGCAGTGACGAGGGGGAAGGTAGTGGCCAGAAACGCGACGAGATCCGTCATGTTGAGCGCGGGTAGTGATCCGTCGTCTTGCGTGTTGCCTATGATGAAAGGAACGCGTGCAGTCAGTCCTGTGCGGATGCGCTGCAAGGGATCCGAAAAGACGGTAAGACTGAAATAAGTATTGACGGCGTTTTAGTTAGATCAAATTACTAGGCGCGAAAAGAGACGCACTTATCAACCACAGGCCCGAATAGTCCGCTAGAAGGCCCGTTCGCGAAGGTTCGAATGACGGGTGCAGGAACATCCCGGAGGCACGCCAGCCGCGCCGCACCCGGCGCTTGCGTGCACCCCACCGCGGAGGCAAAGCTATCGAACAACACGAAAGATGGAGTGGGCGGCGTCGATACTTGCGCTAGAGACAGCATTATAGCTGCCCGGAAAGGCGCAGAGCTCGGAGAATGCCTTGAAATAGCGGCAGACACCGACTCAGAGCCCGCAGATTGGCCCTGATAGTCCCATATAGATAAGTTATACCAAAAAATTGAATGAATGGTAGCACGACAGACCATGATTGTGACGCGTTGAGGGTCTCCGCCGAAGTGCACAACGTTTTGTTGCACCCACTCGAAGGCCAGTTCTGCGGGAAGAAAAAATTGAACTCAAAAGTTCGGAGTATGCATGATTGAGGCATGCACCGACCTTGATCCAGAAAACCTAGATTGTTTCCGTCCAACGGAAGGTCTGGACTGCCCGGAAAGCCGAAAACATTCAGTCGGTAGTTGAATGAGACGACGACAATATGCTGATTCGATGAGATGGAGGCTCCGTCGTATTCCGGATTCCTGGCTGCTCCAAAGTCCAAGGCCCTGCGACGAGGAAAACATATTGAAATAATATATTTTCGAGAGCCAAGTTACTCACCCGCCGTGGATCCAGATGAGGACAGGGAGTTTCTCCTTGGTTGGCACTGGAGCCCAGACATTTCTAATGAGTCGCGGTAATAAATGATCCGGTCCAAAGGCAGAAGGTAGCTAAATACAAGAAAAGGCAATCTTCGTTTTCCGGCACTGCATGATATTTTTTCATTAGTAGCAGTATTTGGGCAGGGAAATTAGCGAACGTGGCGGGGTGTTGAACAGCTGTTCATTGATAGTCGCAAAGGGAAATTGCTGCACGCATGAGGGGCCAAAACTTGTTGCGTTTTGAAGCGCGGCGGAAGTGAAGGGAGCAGGTGGTTCCCAGCGTAATGGGCCAGTAGGAGGTTCTGCAAATCGCTAAAACAGTGTTAGAGGTTTGTTGATATAAGAAGTTGGATGAGATTTACAATGCCTTTGAACGTCAGTACTGCGGGGGGTTAAAATGAGCCAGGAGTTAACATGTCATCACAATAAAACTGACATCCGTTACTCTCCAAGCCTCGTAATAGACCGGAGGTTGTGTTAATGGACACGAAAGCCGAGGAGACGGAGGCTTGGACAATTGCAACGGCGGCCAAGGGGAAGGGAAATCGCATCCTGTTCGAGGCCAGACAGATACGAATGTCGCAGAGAGAAAGACGGCTATTTAAGTTATGCAGCGACTTCTTTTCTCAGGTCACATACGGCAGATGAGACGGGAATTACGGGATAAGAATCAATACGCCCATAGCCAAGAGGCTCAGCCAAGAGTTCGGCCCTTACGCGTAATTTTGGTTTGTAATTAAATAGTTTACATAGCCGTATCTCAATCGTCAACCCGTCCCGGATTCCGTGAGTACTCTATTCAGCTCAAGACCTTTCAAGTGAGGTCAATAGAAGGTTGTGATGTATTTTCGATTCTTGCCCACTAGCCGTGGCGGATGGCACGAAGATCTGCCCGTGTTTAGGGTGAACCGACGCCAAGTCGGGCAGACGTCAGACCTTCACGGTCGATGAAAGCAGCCGTGAACTACAACCAGCGAGGTACTACCGGTTATAGCGTCTGTCCGAGAGAGGCCTGTGAATTAAAGAACCTAAAACGTGCGGGTGTTTAGGTGAAAAAAAGCTAACTATGAGGCCCTAGGCTCAACAGGCGCGTATATGCCAAGTTCGACGCGCGCCACTACTCAAAGCACGTCGCGGTCGAGAACAAGAAGACGCGTCAAGTTTGTCACTGTTGTGCTGTCGCAGAATTTCGGGCCGGACCTCCACGTCTCCTCCGAGATCAATTTTGTCTTTCAAAACATCGCTGGCCATGGGTCTTCAGCTTCCCCAGGAACTCATCGACATGATCCTTGACAATATTCATGACGATATCCCCAGTCTGATGGCCTGTTCTTTGGCCGCGCGCACGTTTGTTCATTCAGCGAGGACGCACATATTCAAGAGAATTGAAATCACTCCTCCTCCGGACCCTCTTACTTCCTCCAATCCATGCCAAAGATTCCACAAGCTGCTGTCTATGTCGCCTTATATTGCGCCCCTCGTGGAAGATCTTTCCATCGTGCTGGTGGGACCGGAGACGTCGTTTGATTACGATGAGGATGGATACTATTTGGAGGAGCGCCATGTCACCTGGGTTATGTTTGGCAGAACGCTCTCTCTTGTTCTCCCGCTTCTCAACTTGAAGCGAATATCTCTCGTTGAGAATGCGCCTATAGACTGGAATGGCGGCGGGGACTATAGCATGGATTGGAATAAAATGGGACGGCAGCTCAAATCTGCGCTGGCAAAAGTCTTTTCGTCTCCGCGACTTGAGGCCGTCCACCTGCGCGGGATGGTGATCGAATCTCCGTGCCAGCTGTTATCAATTTTCAGCGAAGCGACGGCTCTGAAGGAGATGTCGCTATCGCGCTTGTACTTCACGCAGCGGTGGGATCAGCGTAAGCTGTGGCCGGAATCGCAGCCGTGGCGCCCGCAGCTTCGGTCCCTCCTCGTCGCCGACGTCCAAAGCGACTCCTTCTGTCAATATTTCGTCAGCCCGGGGATCGACTTGACGCACGTCAACGCGCTCACAATAGCAACGGATTCGGTCGAGTGGAGGAACAAGATAATGGGGGGCCACGAAACTTGGACTCTCCGGTGGCGTCGAGCATCTGCGCTTCTGGTACTTTCAAGATCGTAACTGTCAGTTCTTTCAAATCCACGTCTAAGTATCTGCAAGCTAATAGTGCTTGCTTTAGGGAGCCAAGATTTTTTCACCGCCAATCTGCGTACCATTCACGTCTTCTCCCGTTGGATATTCCAGCTGTTGGACGCCATCCTCAAGACGTGCCCGCACGATACTCACCTGGAGCACATCATCCTCGAAGGACATGCGTACATCCTGCACATGCCCAGCGATCCGGATTTCGACGCTTCCATCGACGCGAGTGTAGACCGTCTAAAATGCACCTTGAAGACGGTTGAGATTAGGACGATCAACTCGGGGTCTGCGTTCGAGTCGTTTGGTGGGTGGGAGGAGGCGGTTCACGCTGCGTTGCCGTCGCTGCTGCGGCGTGGCATGTTGAGTGTAACGGAAACAAAGTGTATGTGCGAATATCAGGTTGATGGAGCTTTCTTTTTCTCATACTTCTTTGTCGCAGGGCCGATGGATGACGCGCATCATGGCTGGGAATAACGGGTCTCGATTTTGGGTGCATATCATCCGACCACCGCAGAGGTCTGGCCGCTGTCGGTAACAATCTCGGCAGCTCCGTTCTGGGGGCGGTGGGTCCGAGCGCATCGTAGACTGCAGGCCGACGCTTCCTTGCCCATCACCAACGACAATGGGAAGTACGATGTGCGCGTTTTGCGCATCCTCATGCGGGTGCTTGCGCTCACTGGTGCAACTACACTGCAGTCCGGCCCCACGTCCACTCGCGCGGTGTCTAAATTACCTCCAAGCGCCGTTTGGATTGAGTCCAGATGTCGACGGCTACGCATGGAGGTGGGGGCGGATGGCTGCCGGAACTGGAGCCCTTCATGCTTAGCTGCTGAATTATCTTTGGAACGTCGTTCTAGACGTCCTCTCCACCCCCACCGATCGACCTTGCAGTCCTGCGGATAACGGGGTACCTGCTTTCGCCGATGGACTGGAGATGTGGTGCGCGAGGGTCAGGGGAGTACCCTAAGCATCTTACGCGTGAGCGCCGGGGCCCGTAAGTGCCGACCATGGCCTTCAATGCAGCGCGCTGTGCAATGCATCATCGATAGACTCTCGTCTCCGATTTTCACTACCCAGTACGGCAACGTGCTTCCTCCTTGGATCCACCCGACCACTTTCTCCGTGCCGCTCCCTTTGGAAATCCGGCCGTACATATGTCGATCTGCTCGTGATTCTCCTTTCCGCCAATTGTCCTTCGCGCGCGCGAAATCTGGAGCACATTCCCCACTTCCGGGAATCTTCGGACAGGCCTCGCTAGGCCAACCCTGCTCGCTTGCGACTTGGCTCCCTGTTTGCACTCTCTCGGGCACGCGCGCAAGCGCAAGCCGACCCTATGGGCAGCCTCGTCTACAGAACGACCTCGCCGGGGTGGGCCGCCTCAATTCCGACACGGCGTATACGAAGTGGGAGCCCTGTACTCTCGCGCTGTCACACTCGGGCTTTTCGCGTCACCCCCCACGCCTCCTCGCCCTGCCTGAACTTATGGGAGCATCCAGATTATCCCGAGCCAGGCGATGATCGGTTGGAATTTTGGAACCCAGTACTTCGAAGCGCCTATGCATGACGCTGAGCGATACCTTGAGGAAGCCAAGCCGCGAGCCCATTCTTACTGCTCGAGGTTTTTTCAAGACCCCTTGACATTTTTTTCTCATGCATTGTCGCTAGTGTCTTTTCGAGTTTATCTGTATAGATACCTACCTCTGTATAGAACATCCCGCAAGCTTTAGTTAGTTCTTGCTTCACCGAGACCTATCTGGCGAGCGTGCTCTCAGTTTCAAAAAATCCGGCGGCAAAACGATGCGTGACCAAGAAAGGAAATCTGCGATTATATAACCGATCTTGCTTTGAAGTTAACCACGACATTCACCGGGACTAGCCATGGCTCTTCCACAGGAGCTCGTCGATATATCCATTGACCATCTGCACAATGATATACCCACTCTCAAGGCTTGTTCCTTGGCCGCGCGCGCATTTGTTCATTCAGCGAGGCCGCACGTACTCAGGAGAATTGAAATCACTCCTTCTCTGAACCCTCTTTCCTCTTCCGTCAACGGTTTCACAAGCTGTTGTTCACATCACTTCATATTGAGCCCCTCGTGGAGGATCTGTGTATCGTCCTTGTGGGACCCGAGACGTCTTTCGATCACGATGCCTACGATGACCATGGAGAGTATATGAAGGAGCGCCATGTCACCTGGGTCATGGCTGGTAGAACGCTGTCCCTTGTTCTCCTGCTCCTCAACTTGAAGCGAATATCCCTCGTGGAGAATGTATATATTGACTGGAATGACGGTGGGGAGTATAGCATGGACTGGACTCGAATGAGGCGTCAGCTGAAGTCTGTGCTGGCAAACGTTTTTTCGTCTCTGAGACTCGAAGCTGTCCACCTTCGCGGTATGGTTATTGAATCCCCGTCCCAGCCACTATCCCTTTTCGGCAAAGCGATGGCTTTGAAGGAGATGTCGCTCTCGCGTTTGTACTTCACGCGGGGGTGGGTTCAGCTCGAGCAAGGACCTATGAATATCCCTTTATAGGTTAGATCCAGCAAATGTCCGAACTTTAAGGCGCTTATTTTATTCACACGGTTTTTGAGCATGCCAAAACGCCTCTTTGGGCTTTCTGGTTGCAAACCTTTTTTTGGAGGTTCAAAATTTTCTTGAAATTTGTCCGAATTCGGCATCTAACCTATTAAGGGATATTCATAGGTCCTCTCGAGCAGTGGCCAGAATGCCGGCCGTGGTGCCCGCAGCTCCGATCCCTCCTCATCTCCGATGTCTACCACAACAAATTGTCTCGGTTTCTAGTGAATCCACGGATCGATCTGACTCACATCAACACCCAGTATCAACGGGTTCCACCGACTCGAGGAACAAGATAATTCAGGCAACCAAACTCGGATCCTCCGGGGGTATGGAGCATTTAAGCCTTTGGTGCTACTCATGATCAGAGCGACAATGTCAGTTCTCCCTCAAATTGAAACATGATCGTGACCAACTTGCACTGCTCCAGGAGCCGGGATTGCCTCACAGCTAACCTGTGCACTGTCTGGTTATTTTCTGGTATGATGTTTCTGTTACTGGACACCGTACTCAAGACCTTCCACATGACACTTGCCTTGAGCACATCACCATAGAGGGCCAGGTGTATTTGGAGCAGATTCCAAGCTGTGCAGAGTTCAATGCTGCCATTGGGGGAAAGTGTTGACTGTGTTGTATCACACAGCTGGGGGGAGTGCAGGAGGTCTGCATAGTGGAGAGGGTGTGGTTCTCATTGTGAGACCAGTTCCAGTAATGTGGATTCCCAATTTGGAAGGTGCATTGTGTACACTCATCTTGGACTCCAGTTGTCATTGATTGAGAGCCGGTTTGGAGGGGGCATGAGGTGGCAAGCAGTGTGTAGCATGCTTGGAGACCTCACACTGGGAGCCATTTCTGTATAAATTATTGATAAGCTGAATTTCTTTTGATATAGTCTGGATTACCAAGCGACTCAGGCTTTCAAAATGGCCCAAGGACTGTGATGAGGTATTTCTTTGTCCCTGATTTGACTTAGACTGCTACCAGGGATAAAATGGAAGACTTCATTTGTTCATTATGAGCAGCTATACATCATGTTATTTAGGGCTCTGCCAATCACAGATAAAATATACCGCAAAGGCCAATATACAAGATGATGAAATTCAGTACAAAAGGGGCAGCCATAAGAAGTGATGCCAAAGACATGTTGGCCATAAAGTGGCTCCAAACCCCGGAAGTCAAAGAATAGTAAGATGTCCACAGATGACACCCAGATATTATAGTGTAAGGAGACCCATATAACTGCATATTTCCTACCCAAGAACATGTGATGCTGCCATTGATGTTTGTGGACAGAAGCCTGCTGGTGGACGTGCTTCCTGAGGTTTGAATTCAGAAGATTGAAGGCTTTTTAAGCTTCAGATCGCGCATTAGTGTATAGTGTGTAGAGCAGCAGTGCAAGACTGTTAATCATATCTGGAAACACATTTTTGTACAATAGAGATGCTGTTGGCATGATACAGTTACAGGGTCTCAGTAGAGGCTGATAGAGCTTGGATTGATATTTGCATTGCAACATGCACATGTATAGTAACCTACCTTTTGAAAATGTGCATACCTTTTCCAGCCATATTTAGAGGCACTGAGCTTGTGTTCTAACCTCTTTGACAGCTCTATAGGTGTTCACAACCACTGCAAGCATACACATCCCCCTGTGCTACACTCAAGCCAGGCACAGCAACATGACATTGACCCACACACACATCAAGAAAGACAAGATATCTTTCTGAAAGTTTACTCATCTTGTTGCAAGTCCTGAGACTAAGGAGGCTGGTACTGCTATTAATGTTGTGAGATCAATGTTCTATATAAGTATTTTGACCAATACATTGCATGTTTTAGAACAGTTAGTTGTACATATATGTACTCAGAGATCTAGAGAATTGGCAATGTGCTTTCTGAAGTGAAATCTAAGATGACATGAAAAAAACAAAGTGTGAGTTGAGAGGTTCAAACATGTCACCTCTTCAAAAAGACATTCTGAGAAGAAAGCACAGCAAGCAGCTAGACAAAAGAAGACTTCAACTAGCTGGAACTACCAAGCCCTTTTCCTCTTCTCCCATTTCTATTTGAAAAAAAGTTTTTTTTTTTTTTCAAATAGCTGCTAGGACATAATACTGGCACCTGACATGGCAGCTTGACTGATGTTGTTCTGTGGATTAGAAGGTGTTGTCTGGGTCCTGGTGCATGTATCTGTCACATTTTATATGACACAGTTCCCTGATACAATTGTCTTGTTTGGATCATCCTCTTGTTGCTCCACTATTTTTTTTTGCCATTGTAAACACATCTCCAGGAACCGGCAGCTGACAATCAGCCAAATGGCAGACTCAACTGCCCTTCTTGACATGCAGATGACATGCAGATGACTTGTAGACATCGGCACCATGCCATAGCATCAGTTCAAAGCCACTTGGCTCAGCACTTCAGGCCCACACATAACACATTGTTTGCTCACAACCCCATTGCTCTGGGCTGCCCTGCAACACCTTGCTTCCACTATTAATTCATTGCTCAAAACTTTACATAGTGGGAGCTGTGTTCCATGGCATTATATATTCTATATGGTTGCTGCCAAGGTGCTGTGAACTCAAGCAGCCATGTTCATGTACCCCTGCTCCATTCAACTTTTACAGTGTCCCCTTGCACAATCTTGGCTGCTTTTGTACTGTCATCTACTGCAATCAAATGAACATGGTCCAGATCAATATTCCTGCAGTCAGTTCAAGTGAGACTCCAAGTCCTACTAACTTTTTCACAATCTCTCTTTCTCCTTCCTTTTTTGATTTCTTTTTGCATTTTCAGGTCATGACACCCAGTACAATAAAAAAAAACCCTGGTCTGTGTCATCATTCTTACCCTCAGCATTGCATGTACTCACGACTTCAAAAATAGATATTTTATTTGCATGATGAAACCACTCCTACATTCACTGTTTTGACTTAAGTGTCCAGTGAGCACTCCCCCAATATGGAATGTCTACATTCCCCCTCCATACTGTGTTGAACCCAAGAATAGATAATTTATTATCATCTGAGTTGTTGAAGTGAAACAGCATGTTTTGTTTAGTATAGTTTTGCACCCAGCATGGGAGCACATGTATCAATGTGTAAACAGCTGGCACTGCGGTAGCTGTCATCCCTGGACAAGTCATAAAGGACTGCCTCCATCAAATTTTCCAAGTCTCCTCCTTTCACTGTGTTCTGCTGCTGGCTAACCTCAGATCTGGCTAGCTCACATAGTTGTTATCAGATGTGGACAGCTCATTGTAGGCCCCCTACACAGCCTCTTGTCTAGCCGAATACATGTAAGATCTGGTGAGCCAGTGATGTAGGGTGCCATCCTGCTAAACTCACACTAGTATAGGTGAGTGTATGTGAGCAACACTGAGGCTAGGTCCCTACACAGAACTAAATAAAACTATCTAGAGGTCAGTCTAGGCTTCAAGCCTGCCATGACTGATGTAACAAAGCATGGAGGTGAAGAAAGCCTACAACAACCTACACAGATCAGTGTAGGTGACTACACACACCTGCGATGACCTAAACAGATCTATCCCGACTTGCGGTCACCTGCACATACCTATGCAGAGATGAGCAGACCTACACAGACCATGTTCTAGATGCCTAGACTCAGTCATCTATGTAGCTCCTTGTATGTACCCAGACTCACCCTGAGTCTAGGGGAGTGCAGAACACAGTGTTTCCTCCCACTTCTGCCTTACTCTCTTCTACAAAGCTATTCACTCCCTCTGCACTATTGATGTTCCCATTACTTCTGCTATCACACTTCTTCAGGCCATTCTTTTCAAGTGTCCACTAAGTCATTGGCTTCAATCCTCAGTGCATCTATTTCAGCCCCGGAATCTTGATCTCACCGTCACCGATGGCCCAAGTGTTCGGTTCGGTGGGTCGCGTCACGCATCGCCTAAACATTCGGTAGAAATAGCACACTATCCCGACCCATGTAGCCAGTAGGTGTTTTCCAAATGTCGATTGCAGCGGCAGCTTGTGTTACGGCACCTCCCCTTTAGGCGACCGGTCAACGTCGTTGCCGTTGCCGGTGTCATAATAATTCGTAAGTTTTGACGTGTCTTCTAAATTGTCGGATCAAGAATCTTTCAAGAGTCGGAACATCAAGACATTCGCACTGTTAAAAATTGAAAAGTAGTACGACTCCGTTTCGTGCACGCTCGTTCATGGAACCCATGAGACGGGACCCCTTTGCGCTACTTGCATGTGAAGAGGCTGGTATGGAGTACCTTCGTGTTGGTAGTTTGACTGAAGCCAGGGCAAATTTGTAGCAAGAGAGTACCGATTGCAGCGGTAAAGTGGACGTGTGTTCGGCACGCTAGTACATATCGGATGCTGTGTACGCAGTCACGAGCCTCACTATGTCCCCTAATGCGAACACTGCGGTTAAAATATTGACATGGTGGCTGTGCACAGCCGGCCCGCTGATCTGCCGTTGCGTTTTTGCATCACTTCCGCCTCGAGATAATACTATTCCTCCGAGAATACATATCCTAGACCTACCTAGTCTGTACTAATGTAATATGAAGCTATTCTAATTTTTGAAGAAAAAACTTTCTCCAACCTAAAGTTTTTTTCTCCAAATGATTAAAGTGACACCCGGAACGTCATAGTAATCCATCTATTCTGCGCGCCAAGATAGAAACTTCAAGTTCAATGAAGTCAAATGAAGTTAAATTAATTGAAATCTTCTCTTACTTTTTGTACCTCCTTGGGCGCTTTTCGGCTCCAAATGACAGTCGAATGTTTCAATATACGATTCCAAAGCTTGAAGCCGTGACGCGTGAAGCAAAGCGGGGATCGTTGGACGAACTCGACTCAAAAAAAACTTACACCGGTGACTCACTTCTTTGCCGGCGAGGTTTAAAAACTTCATCCTGTCGGCTGCTTTTCTTCCTTCCATCTCACTTCCCACCCTAAACGAGCAAAGGATGGCAGAACCCAGGACACCCCTTCCTAAGCTCCAGCTAACCATCACAATGCTGATACAGGCCGCAGAGCCGCTCTCGGCGTGGGTTATCTGACGCAAATCGATTCGTGCTGGTTTCGAATTGAATCCGATTTCGTAGGACTGTGATCTTCCCCTTCGTGCCGCGATTTGTGCGCGACACCGGGATTACCGGTGGTGACGAGCGCAAGACTGGGTACTGGGCTGGCGTGCTGGTCGGTTAACTCTATGCAACAAGATTCGGCCCCCTGTTCATCGAACTCTCTCGCGTTTGTAGGAATCCGTGTTCTTCGTGGCCGAGTTCCTCTCTGTCTTCTCTTGGGGACGCGCCTCTGATCGCTTTGGGCGTCGGCCCATCCTACTCCTGGGACCGCTCGGGTTGGCATTGTCACTGATTGGCTTTGGGTCATCCAGCACGTTCCTCTCGCTAGTTTTCTGGAGATGCTTACAAGGAGTTTTCAATGGGAATATCGGTGGCCTTCAATTTGTATGGAATGCCTGGTATTTGTTAATGCTCTCAAACTGCTTAGGCGTCGTCAAGACCGTAATGGCCGAGGTAAGAGCTTTATCTCGCGCACTAGAAAATTAATCGACGCGTCCGAGCCAAGGTAGCAGATTCTACCAATCTTGCTCAAGTCATGGCTCTCCATCCACTAGCGTGGAGCTCAGGATTAACTCTTGGGTGAGATTTCTTTCCAACTCTGCGAAGTCAAAACCCAGTGTTTTGTAGGCCGATTATTGGCGGACTGCTGTCTGATCCCGAGGAACGGTGGCCGAACACTTTTGGGAAGGTTCAGATCCTGCGAGATCACCCGTATCTCTTGCCGTGTGCTGCAGTCGCCTTTCTATCCTTGTCGTTTTTCTTCTTCGGACTTGTGGGTCTCAAAGAGGTGCGTTTCTCATTGATTCTGCTTTTGAGATCACATTTAATCGACACTACTAATGATTATTCACAATTCAGTCATCGCCTGTAATTCTTGCCCGACGAAAGAGGGAGGAATTTCGAGTGGCCGTGGCCACGGATCTGTCTTTGACGACTAGGTTATTGACCGAAGACAGAACGACTTATGGCGCTATTGCCGGGGCTGATTCCCGGGCCGCTGAGCCATGCTCAGATTCTAACAGCACAGATGCACATGACGATGAGGAGCCCCCAACCGTGCGAGAGCTGCTCGTCCCCCGCCTGGTGATCCCACTCGTAAATTACGGCTTCTTTTGTTTCGTACAGACCGCCCATCAAGGTAACTTGTTAGCATTGCCCGACTACTCCTGCAACCACTAACGAATATGCAGTGCTATTCCCGCTGATGTACTCCACAAGCATCGCAAACGGTGGCCTTGGATTCAGCCCATATCTAATTGGGGTGACACGCGGGATATGGGGAATCGTGAACTCCTTCGTAATCCTTTTCCTCGCGGCCCCGCTAGTTAGACGATTCGGCGTGCGGACTATGTACATATTTTCTTTTGGAAACATCGGAATTTGCATCGCGTCAGTATTTTCTTCCATTTCCATTTAATGCCACGACTAAAATACGCATCCGCATCAGCGCTTATCCACTGCTGAGTTTCTTCGCGCAGCGTGCGGGGCGAGTCGACGCCACTGTGTGGGCCATCGTCGTGGTGCAGCTGATCTCCAATCTTACAACGTCGATGGCGTACGGCGCGTGTCTTTTCTGCGTTTTGAACCGTGAATATAGGCTAACTGTGTCGCAAAATTATAGCTTCGGCTCAGATGTTCATCGTCAACAGCTCTCCCAGACCGTCGGCTCTCTCTTCCACGAATTCCATCGCACAGATGGTGTCGACCATCACGCGTTCTTTGGCACCCTTCATAGCATCTGCGTTGTTCGCCGTCTCATTGGAACTGAACCTTGCGGGAGGATACCTGGTATACATTCTTCTGCTAGGAGTCGTCGCTGTGGGCATCTTCTCCTCGTTCCTCCTCGCCAGTGATCCCAAAAATCCATAGACGTGGAAGGGATATAAAACTTTGTCCCATGTATATTTGACAAGAGTGTTGAGAGTCAGCTCTACGTCCTTCGTTCATTCCTATTTCGGACTGTTTACTTTACATGCCTACGGTAACACAAATATTAACAACCTCAGCCGTTCCTTAATCTTCACGACTGAGTTCTCTCTTTAAAGAGACCCAAACTGAGGCGGGTATGGCAATTAAAAGCTGCGAAGTTCGATATGTTACATGCGTTGAATACCCCAATGCCGAAGACATGCGAAGTTCGTGTATGTAGCATTCGCGTTTGAACCTCGTGGAACACACGTGACCGCGTTGGCAGAACATATCACAACCTCAAAGCGACCACCGTTATCGAAGACACCTCATTGTGCCGGTTTTACCCGTCTTGGAATCATTTCAGCAACGGAGAGAATATAAAAGCCCCGTCTTGCAATGATCCCACACCACGACGCACCTTTGAACCAACTACATCCTCCACTTGCCACCATATCGTCCATGCTGCAGAGTATTCTCAAGCCCACGGAGAATACCTCCCCCACTGTCTCGGAGACGTTTATCACAAGGCATCGCGTCCGGCGCGTCGCATTCCACACCGACCGCGCCGCCAAACCAATCTCTAAAATTGAACTAAAGGTGTTCAGGGGGGAATGGAGCATGTTCAAGGTGGGAGTTCAAAATGTTTCGTGCGTCTCGCTTTGCCACCTAACTCTTTTTTTGCCCTCCAGCGCCCCGGCGAGCTCGGAACTCCTCTAAGTCGATATTCAGCTACCACGCGCACAGCGCGGCTTGGGGCACGGGTCGTTGATAATCGCTCGTTTGAAAGGCTGTCAGCTAAGGCCAAATCAAAACTTGGAAATGGATGGGAATATATCACTCGCAGGTATGCCACAATTCTGCCTCTCTTGGAGTCAATTCTTTTGACAAGTTTGCGGCGTTGACAGCATCGTCCACGCGAAACCGCACACCCAATTTAAAATTCCCTCCAGCCCGCGAAAGACGTCCAAGGCGAAAGCTGCGCCACCTCAAGAGCTTTGGTTAAACCGAAAACCGAACTTGTCTCGCGGCCGTCCAGCGTCAACTGCTTCTGCTTCGTATTTCTCCGCGCATCCGCATTCCCAACGCCGCACAGGAACATACAGAAGCGGAGATCTTTTAAAGGCTCGTGGTGCAAAGAGGCGACACATGTTACAGAGAACAAATCTAGAGAACTAGACCGATACAGTGCGAATGACATACAGTACATGCAATGTGATATGATGCTTTGAAAGTCCGCGGATGACTTGAAAACAGAACGAAAGCTTCTTGTAATTATTTCATCAGCCGATGAAAGATCCGAGTAAGAGAAGTAGCCCTTACCTGACTCACTCCCATACATTGAAACCCGGCTTTAGCAACAGCTCGTCCTCCTCCATCACAACGTCCTTCGCTATAGCTTTATCCTTCTTTTTGAAGTACAAAACAGGAGATGGCAGCAGTCCAGAGCCTCTCAACAACGTATCGAGCTCGTCACCAGGGGAGTTCATCTCAGCATCCGGATCCTTCTTCTTCGCCGGATGCTTACGCGTCACGACGGGCGACGGAGGCACAGCGACGACCTGGCAGCCATCAGAACGCCAGCCATTGAGCTCCACATCGCAAACGGTGGCCTCGAGTTCAGCCCGTATTTAAGTTTCGCGCGGAATATGGGGATCATGAACTGCTGTTCCTCGCTGCACCGCTAGTTAGACAACTCGGTGCTCGGATTACGTACATATTTTCTTTTGCAAACCTTGGAATCTGCATCGCGTCAGTATTTTCTTTCGCTCTCGTCAAGTCCACAGCTAAAATACGTTGCATTCAGCGCGCATCCATTGCTGAGCTTCTTTGGACAGGTGTGGGGCGAGTGTGTGGGCTATCGTCATGGTGTAGCGACCTCTAATTTCGTACGGTGCGCGTATTTTCTGCGTTGCCAAGGGCGGTGAATATAAGCTGGTACCGAATTTTTTTTCCTGCGGCTGCTCTTCAATCAGTACCTCCCCCAGGCCGTCGGCGCTCTCTTCCACAAACGCCATTGCACAGATAGTGGCGGCCGCGATGCGTTCTTTTTGCCCAACTCATACCATCGGCGCTGTTCGCCGTCTCATTGGAACTGAACCTCGCGGGTGGTCCTCCTCGGGAATCGTCGCCGTGGACATTTTCTCGTCGTTTCTCTCCGAGAGCGATCCCAAAAGTGCATAGCCGTATTGCAAGTCGCCGGAGTGGTTCTAGTGTGGGTTCATGAATAGCTTCAGCGTGTAATTTATTGGCCGGTGAGAAAGTCAGCACTTCCAATTCCACACAGAAATGGAAAAATACAAAATGCGGAAGGGATTTTCAGGGCAGAACTTTTGGCGATTCTTCGGGTTCCTTCCAAGTTGTGCTAGAAGAATCAGCTCATCGATTGTGATAAAGCTAAAAGGAAGCAAAACCAACGCTAGTACTTTACGAGAGCCAAGAGCCATGGCGACATCTTAGCGATGGTTCGAAAAGAGAAGTCTCCGGATCAATTTGTAAAGCAAATTGCCGGTTTCTTCCGACTCCTCTCCTTCACGACAACCTCGTCCGACTTGCCTCAATTTGGGTTCACCAGCCGGCTAGGATGCACAGCTCGTCAAATGCGGACTTCATTATGCGGCCACCCATCCAATCACTGCTACAAAACACACTCTGTGCCGACTTGAAAGAGAGTCGGAAATGGCAGCTTGTTGTCGTTCTCGAGTCCCCCTACTTGTCGAGATGACGCGTTCAGGATGGTTGATCAACGCGAGTAATTCAGGGCCTTTGACACAGCTCACTGCGCAAAAAGCCGTCCATTAAACGAGCACGAATGTTTTCACGCTCGACCTCCATCCCGATGCATTGATGATTGGAGCTTTCAAATCCAAATCCAGCCATCATGATCACCACCGTGACCAAAGTTCAATTCATCTGGAGACCTTATCAGGGTCAACGGTGTTCCGCCTACTCAGCTGGGAGGAACACTTGACCTTGGCATTCATTTAATTTTATCTGGCCTGGATAGCTTTTTGCGTCTCAATTTTCGACCTTTTCACCTCGACAAGCCAGTTGAAACACGTAAAGCTGTGTCGGCTATCCACTATTAACCCCTCCTAGCACGCTTCAACGTGCAATCACCCCACTAACCCCTCCGCTAGAGTGGAATAAAAATGCAACATCAAGTCAGGCGGGCCAATGCCATGGATATCATCGCGATGATTCCGCGCAACGCATATAACGCAGCATCACCACGGAGATTATGTCGGGTGAGCAGCCCACAGGACCGTTGAACCTCCACAGCTGATCTACCAGTGTGATCCAGGCACTTGTCACCTGTGATAAGGCGCGCCCGATGTATAAAGAGAGGACCACCGGGCGAGCGGGTTTCTTTTTCCTCCTCCCATCTCTCTCCCTCGCATGTAACCTGCTTCTTCCCGCTGCCGTGTGCGCTCCCTACGTCCGCGGGCGGGATTCGACCTAATGCCAGGGCCGCCGCTCTGTCGCCGCACGGCCACCAATCACGCCGCTCGCATATTCGCATAATCTAACTAACGCGGCCAAAGAAATCGCATCTCGCTTCCCTACATTCCTACGCCCGCCCGCATCTCCTCAGCCTGCTTCATGCCACGCCACTGTAGCTAGCGGCTATATGGTTCTTGCGGGCGGTGACCGGGGTCTGCTCATCGGCCGACGCGAGAAATTTAGTGCCGAAGTCGGGGAAACCGGCGTCGTTACGCCGCCGCCGTGGGGTACGGAGGTGGGGGTGGGGCTCGGAACTGGGACGGAGTGAAATGAAGAGGTGGAGGGAGAATTGGAATATGATTTGCGGTGAGTGCCTGAATTTCGCGGGTCCAGTCGCTCGCCTCCCTCCCTTATTTCCGGGATCCTATTTCTGCGTGTTTTTGGCGGCAATATTTTGTCGGTGCTATGTACGAAAACATTCTCGCTGCTCAGAGCTCTGCGTCGACGTCAAGATATTTGTTCCCACATCTTGAAAGGGTAACCTCAATCATCTAGATCTGCGTCTATCAGAGACATCGGAGATATGATACGATATGTCCTGCCCAAAAGGGCATTTCGCGGCATCGATTATGCCTGTCCGCCAATTGCGGTGTGTTGTTGAAAACATGTCAAGCAGTTTCTTCATCGGTGCGTCTTCCCGTGCCCTTAATAGTGTATTAAGAGTTGCATGCTGATAACCTTTGCATTCAGCTGTGCTATTATCCCGAACAGGGGCACTTACATCCATTCATCGTCCGGCTGCACAACGGATAGGCATCAAAATCGGTCGCGCTTTTCTGTATAACTCCCACTCCACCCCATGTTACGCCACCATCGCAGGATTGCGATGATGGAATTCGCATTTTCTGCACCTCGAGTCCTCGACACAAATGCGATCCATGCGCCTTCCCTTCCGTGCATCCCTGTTCCTCGGCGTGAACTCCACACTCGCATGGCTATCCATATTTCACCTCACCTCCTCCTTTCTCTTCATTTAATTCGAATTTCAACTGATGCATAATACTTCTAGTGTAAGCGGCCCACGGATGATCTCACTACCCCGCATTCCCCACACTTCCCCGCCGGCAGCAGATGCCATTCATTGCAACGCCCGATCTTGTTTGAACTCTCCGGATCTTGTCTGCTCTGTCAGGTCTCACTCTCATGTTGGAAATACCTCAGCCCATGCGCGTTTGTCGCCTTGGGCCGGTGTCCCGATGTCGCTCTGTTCAAGACTCTCCGTGGTTCGTGCCGCTCCGATCGGATTCGGCTACCAAACAAATACATAGGGCCGAGCCTTCTCTTGTCATTGATTCTTGATTTACAGATGCGTTAATCCCCCCGCCCCATTGGCCCCCGGCTGGATTGGATTGTGTGCCGCATGGTACGCCCATCGCGCATGTGTTTGTCGTCGGTCTTGTCGGACAGGAATATTGCGCACGGATTATTTCTGATATCTCCAGAATCCCCGCTCGCTCGCTATATGCGACCATCGGTGCGCCCGCAACGCTTTAGAGCGTCGTGCCTGGACCGCTTCTTCCCTGTCGGATACATTGGCGGTAATTTGGCGAGGTCGAATTCGAGCGTCTTGGTCAGATCGACGGTTTGGCCGTTGTGGGTTTCTTCATCCCACAATTTGGTCTTCGTGGCGCACTCGCGTTGAATCTTCTGCGTCAACCGGGTGCCTGTCGAAGTGGAATCGGCTTAGGAATTGAACACACGGACGGCTTCTGGTGAAAACAATGATACTTCGCTGGCGACAAAATTGACACTGATACCGATAGCTGGTACACCAACGACCTGACTTCGGCTTTCTCTGCTCGCGATGTGTTACCCGGACTTTGCTTTCTGTTGCTCCGGGCTTCATTTTGGGTTTATTCTCTTGCTCCGGACTTTACTTCGGCGCCAGATTTTGTGTTCCTTGTCCGGTCTTTACTCTGGCTTCCCCGCCTTCCCGTGCTCCGCAGTTGACTTTATCTTTACTTGTCCACACTTCTTTCTGTCTGTCTATTCGGCCCAGCGACTCCGAATGAGACAACTTTCAAGTGAAGTTTGATTCGAAGCGATTTTGCTCCACCCTCCACGCTCTCAGTCTCCGCATCCCGAACAGTCCCGCGACGTCTCTCTACTTGCACTGGATAATATACTGCAATTCGGCCACGCCCTCCCTCCCGCAAACACCGCCGCTTGGACGAGTCGAGTGGATTCTGCGGCGCTCCTCACTTGGCACACCGCGTAGCCGAACGCACATTCACCCCGCTCTATCCCCGCGTCGCGTCAAGCATATCCCGGCTTAGCCCAATTTTATTTTAGTGCTCGCAAAAGATTCAGAAGACAGCGCATACGCCGACGTACCCCCGCCGGACCCGCGTTTATCCCAAATTTATCCCGAACCTCCCTCTGCTACTCTCTCGTTACTCCCGTCGCTTCTTCCCCAACGCGTGCCTAGCTCAGGCACTAATTAACTATGTAGCTTGTCGTCCTCGCTCGACAACTTTGGTATTCTTCCTTCTATGGTGCTCTCTCTGCGTTCTCTTCACGTACATACCGGTGTCAGTGGTCCTGTGTCAATATCTAACTTAAGCCTTGAGCTGCGTCCATAAAGACTCGCCGGCCCGCTAGAAGTAACTTGCATTTGCTTGTGATTTTTGTGTGCCGGGTGTCAAGTTTATTTTTCTTCGCCGTGCGTAGATCGGGAGGCTGTAGTCGATTGGTTCGGCATTCATTCGTTCTTTTTTGGAATTCAATTCATTTTGTTTTCTATTTTATCGGGAAGTGCCTTGCGTTTTTTGTTTTGGTCTTGGCTTGCGTCTTCGGAAATCTGTCGGTATCTGTTTTGCTTCTTCGCACGACGGCCGCTTTCCAGCTGCTGACTTCCAATCTTCAAGCTCTTCCTTCCTCCTCCCAAACGAACAGAGTTCTTGCAACTGTTCCTCGGGGTTCAACTTAACTTGCATCCAACTCTTGGCTTCATTCGATTGGCGATTGGCGATTGGGTGCCAGTGTGCTCATTGGTCCTCGGCATTCTCATTGGCCCATCCTTGGCGACGCAGGCACGACGTCATATCGCGCGCTCGGCGCGCGTGGGTGTCGTTGCTAGTGTTCTTGTTCTCCGTCGTCGTCGACTCACAACTAATACTTCCTGCAACCCTCCATCCAATCTTCCTCCCGCTGTGATTTTCCCGAGCAAGTTTCATTGCACGAGGCAACATTTGTTCGCTGATTACTCCTCAAGCTCCGGATCCGCGAAGGAGAATCCCCAGCTCTTGAGAGCAAACTTACAAAAAGCCTCCAGCCTCCCGCGCGCGCCCGCATCACGACGTCATCCCACCCGCTCTCTGCACCCACTGTCAGCACCGGTGCCGGAATCATCAAAGCGGCGGTTCTCACTGTTGTCTGTCCTTGTCTAATCTTTCGTAAAAAGTGCCTGTCCTCTTGGCACCGCTCGTGTTATTAGGATGATGAATGAATGGGCCAATTGACAGTCGTGGGTGAGAGATGAAAATAGAGTGGGCGGCTATCACAACTCTCCCGTGTGTTGAACTGGAAGTGATTCTCAGCTCAGGTCAACTGTGTAGCCGTGTATGTAAGCATAGTGGCTTTCTTTTGGCTGTATTTAAGCTCAACGCAGAGGACTGGTTGGAATGAGATGTTCAGTACCAAGGGAAAGAAAGAGGTGGTGGCCGGCTTGTGTTAGAACTGGGCGACATTAGTTTGAACCAGTTGGTTAGTTGAGCTTTTCGATGATGAAACTAAATTAGACCCGTGGCGTCGCAGAGATGCAAGGTTAGGTTCTTTAACCAGCGATCCCTTCCGAGCATCCTATGGATCGCAATCATTGCATCCGAAATCTTATTCTGTACGGATAAACGGAGTCGACAAATCCAGCCAGTCTTTTTTTTTTTGTTTTTGTTTCTTTATTGCACGGGTTTTGAGAGCAGCTCACTATATATGCGTATATTCAACTCGCATGCATGTCCATGTGCGTACCGTGGGGTCGTGTGTCACTCTTTGGCATTTATCCATTTATCATTCAGCCATCAAGTCATTTTTTCCCCGGCCGTTGCGCGCCACCGCCGCTGGAGAACACGTTCTAGATTTTGAAGGTCAATGCCGCGCCACCACCGCTATACGGCAGGCACGGAGAACAGACTCCGAATTCTCTGGAATTGTTTGTTACGCCACCTATAGCTAAATGCCGTGAACCATAGGTATCACCGAGTCCATCAATGGCGAACATGGTGGACAGCATTGAACGTTAACGCCCCCCACACCAGAATTCTCTTGAATTTTTCCACCTACGTAGATGCCGTGAAAGGCATGTGCTTCGATGCGATGCCGAGTGCGGTGATTCAGAATCTCTTGATGTGTGGGTGCAGAGTGGAAGATGCGTGCGTGGGTGCAGAGCGCTGGGTTTGAAATTTATTTTTGAAACGCCGGGGATTTCGGATTCCCATATGGGTGTGGTGAGATGTAAATAGTTATGGAAGGAAGGAAGAAGGAAGGACGGAAGGCAGGGGAGGCGATGTTTGGTCGGGCGATACCGGCGGGAGGTCAATTTGCCGGATTCAAGTGGAGAGAGTTCAAGTAATACTTATCTGAGAGGATAGGATGAACGTCTGTGCACCATGCCCCGGGAGTACGTACTGGAACGGGATGCGGTGACTGTGTAGTTACCCTCAGGCAGACTCGTCCCCCAAATGATGTCGTTCGGTTTTGTACCCCTTCATTCAGGCGAATGCTCCAACTTCCATGTCCATGCAAAGGGGAAGCGTATTTCGTAGAGTTTTTTGCTGCATGAAGGCGAACAGAAGTACCCGTCGTCGACGTTGACTTCATTCCATATGTTGTATTATGTACCCGTTTCCGTGCCTAGGTCTGCCGTGGCGTAGGGACTCGTTCACTCCGAGCATTCCCCTCTTGGATACGCCGCAACCATGCGATTTCGACGCCACATGCCTGTCTGCCGACCGTCGAAGAAATGGCGGGGATCTCGAACGAGATAAGCCGGCGAGCCGGCCAGATTCCCACGGTTCGAGCTGCGTTGATACTGTGACACTTGACACTGCGGGCAATTGAGTGTAAAATCGCGGCGTTCAAAGTAAAGGTGACTGGGCCTCAAGATAAGCGGGATGTCGGCATTCGTGCGGGAGAATGGAGGATGCGGGATTCGGGACGCGGGATTCGGGACGCGATGAGCGGCCGACTCCGGACGGACGGGCGAAAGGATATTCACGTGTGTGCGCGTACGCGGCGCTGGAGATGGTTGACAGTGACGATACAGATGTATTGGTGGGGTAGGCAGGTAGTGTACTGTACGGTATGCTGGGTAACTGAAGGTGAACAAAAGAAGAAGCAACACCCTGACTGGGAATATCACAGTATCGATTTACGTTCCTCCGCACACGTCGGGAATACTTACGTTTCCGCGTCGGGAGTCGGAACGGACGGACGTACACTCTGTACATTCTATTTTTCCTTTCCATTCAGGGTGTCAAAAATGGGGGCGATTATACATGACTCGGAGAAACATATTTGACTGTTGTGGTGCTAGGTTCCCACGGTTCGACGGTGGTTCAATTTTGGGAGTTTTACTTTTTGGTTCGTACCTCGGATGGGAACTCATTATTTAGTGAGGGACCAGTGGACGTACTTTGTCACATCCAGTGTGATTATGAGTCTCCTATCATGCTCTTTTAGTGAAACTGTGAGACGGTCTTGCTGTTGCATTACAGCGGGTTATGACTTGATGGTGCCGCCACCAGGTGTGCCTAGAAGGGCCACAGGCATGCCAGAGATATGTAGTAGATAGTAAATAGTATTGGCCTGCTCGCAACGGGGAAATATTAGGACATCCGTAGCATGCGTGTAGGCGTCACATGTGGGCAGTACAGCTGCCTGATTATGATGTTTCAATTTGGGACAGCGCAGGGTTGAACTGGGACTGGACTCTGTGCTAGGGGGCGGAGATACCGGTGTCGGTTCGCCCAGACTCGGATTCAGGCGCTGGTTCAGTGTCAGCGACTACAGGCTCCTGAGTGAGTGAGAAACGGAATGTGGAGTTCCTCGCTTGCTTGATACTAGGAGTAACACCAGAGATATTGATAAAAGGTAAAGAGGCTTTATAAAAATGACATCATTGGGATCTAGGCCCAGCAGCACCTGCATGAGGACGTAGATTATCTGGGTATCGGCCTAGTGTACGAATGTAACATAGTTTCGACGAACTGAGTTGTTTGGCCCGATTTTTTTTTTTTTCGTTTCATGGGACGAGGAAGGGTTGGGTCGGTAAAATTGCAAGCGTCCGAGAGTTTTTAGACAACTGCCTGGGAATGTAGTCGTAATCGTTGTGCGATACGAAGGGCCGACGCGAGAGGCCGTACTTGGAGATGACGCACTGGTATGCCAGTGGCTCAACCTCGGACTCGGGTGGTTTTAATTTATTCGTCCTGTCTATAGCAAGATTTATCTGGTCCCTAAATAGGAGATACACACTGAGGTCCGAGGCCCATTAAGAGTAGACTGTACTGGGAGGCGGAGATACCGGTGTCTGTGTCTGTGTCCAGCAGATTCAGACTCAGACTCAGGCGCTGGTTCAGCGTCGGTGATCATGACTCCTGAGTGAGTGAGTGAGTGAGAAACGAACTGTGGAGCTCCTTGCTTGGTTGACAGACACTAGAGTACCACCAGAGATACCTGTATTAATGGAAGGTAAAGAGGCTATAGTACGTGTCCCCGAAAATGAAAATGAAAATGACATCGTGGGACCTGCAATGAGGCGTGTTTTCGCTTCCTGGTTTGGGACTGGAGCGTAGGTTTGACGGACTGAGTTGTTTTTTCGCGGTACAGTCGTTGAGTCCTTGGACTTGCCAGCGTCCGGGTAAACATAAGTATGCTCTCTGCCGCGGGGATGTTACGATGATCTCTTAAGCTTGTGAATCGTGCAATGACTCGGAGATGCATGGGCTGTACTTGGAGATGATGCATGTGGTTTCAATTCATTTGTGTATCCTATGTATAGCCTGAGTAAAATTTATCAGCGTCATGTCGGAACGTGATCCTGAGTCCGAATCTTAATAGGAGTAGGAGTAGGAGTAGGAGGACGGACATACACAGGTTCAGGCGCTGGTTCGGTGTCGGTGTCGGCGACTACAGTACTCCTGAGTGAGAAGGAGGAACGAGCTGTGGAGTTGCTCGCTTGCGTGCTTGGCGCGACAAGAACGCCAGAGGTACATACGTGTATTGATGGAAGGAAGGAAGGAAGGAAGGGAAAGAGGCTATAGTGCTAGTTACGTGCCCCGAAGATGGAAGATGGAAGGTGAAAAATGAAAATGACATCATTGGGATCTAGGCCCAGCGGTGTCTGTATGAGGACGCGCGCGGGATTTGGGCTTCCTGGGTTGAGTGTGTAACTGGACATGGAGCGTAGGTCGACGAATCGAGGTGTTTTCTGTGTGTTTTTTTCGTGAGACGAGACGAGGAACAGAAGGCGGAAGGAAAGGGTGAGTTCGGTAAAGTTACAATACAAAGTGTCCGAGGATTTTCGGACGACTGGGGCGGGAATATAATTAATCCTTGTGAATAATGCGATGCGAAAGGGCGACGCGGGAGGCTGTACTTGGAGAGATGACGCATTGGCATGTGGGTTAACCTCGGACTCGGGCGGTTTCAATTCGTTCATCCTATCTATCTATAGCAGTGTCGGAATCGGAATTGGAATAGGAGGATGTACACACACACCGAAGGCGCATTTAGGGCTGGATTGGGCTGTACTGGGGCGGAGATACCGGTGTCGGTGTTGGTTTCTATACTCTGATTTCAGAATCAGGCACTGGTTCGGTGAGGTGGACTCCTGAGTGAGGAAGGCATACATGTCCGTACGAATCGTGAGGAACGAAATGTGGAGCGATTGACACTACAGGAATCAAGTATGCATCCCAAGTCGTGTATCGTCGGTTGGACTCTGGCGCGTACTACAAGTCTGGCTCAGACTCCTAAGTGAGAAGTAAGTACGCAACCGTGAGAACCGAAATGTCGAGGTGGAGCAAAAACCATTCTCGAACGTCCCTCTCCTGCCAGAGCGATATGAATCTCGCGTCGTCTGTTCGATGGTGGCGCGCAACGCGCAGGTCTAGACCTGGCTCAGTGGTCGAGGCCTCCGAGTCATCCCGAGTGTGTTGCCTATCTTTGGTGGGGGTGTGTGATTTTTGTGCCGTGAAGAGACGGCTCTGCGGCTGGGATCGAGGTGGTTCAGCGTGGTTTTCATTTTCGGGGCTCCACTTGGGCTGGGTGTTGTTTTTTTTTTTTTCTGGATGTTGGATGTTGGTGGATGACGGGTGCGTTGGTGTTGAGAGGGCCTGGGCCGGGGAGGAATGGCGGTGGCGGCGGGGATTGTGGAATACGAATGGTTATATTGTGGTACGCTATGCATGTGGTGCTACGAAGCAGTGTTTCTGGAAAAAAAGGGGGGTACTGAGGCGACGTCATTTCTACCAGGTACTGCTGCAAAGCAGCTAAGCTGAGATACACGAAAGATGAGGAGGTGGGTGTGCTGCCGCTGGCGAACGTATCTGGGCATTTTCGACCGGTTGTCCTTACAGCGCCGATGGTAATTTCTTCAGCGACCTGCAACGGGATACCGCCTATGATTCAGCAGAGAGAGACCGCGTAATTGGATATGACCGGGTCTGCATCCGAGCTTCCACCGAGTCGCGCGTTGAAACAAGGTTGTTTGGTAACAACATAAGACAGGCATGAGAATATGAAAAAGTAATTCTCTGAAACACTCTGTTCGTTGCCCCACCTCCGAGGAAAGTCAAGGAAGACGCTGACGTCGTATAGGAATTAATTTCCCGACTGGTGGGTGACCGGGTTGGTGGTGGGTCGCGGTTACCTGGATCAAAGATTGCATTCGAGGCGGGCTTGGAAGTGAAGCATTTGATTTGCCGCGAGAGAGCCATTGCTAGGAGAGAACAAAAAACGTGGTGGCGATCACCGGTTTCTGATTAGGGTTCCTCTCGGTCGGACCCCAAATGCACGTCCAAATCGGGAATCGTGAGTTAACCCCATACAGCGCCAAAATCGTCGCACGTCAAGATCTGTTCGGATGCGGACCGGATTGCCGGGGATATAGAATGGGTGTTTGTGGATTGATTTGAGATTGATAGCTTGTGCTTTGCTTTGAGTATTTCCGCGTTCATATGGCCTCCTCCGCATTCGCACTCAATCCGCAATACAAGCCCCACCATCGCCAGGAGGGCTTCCATCTTCCCAGCCCGCCCCCTACCACAGACACTCCCCCGCCCGCCCACAGCCCGCAGAACATCTTCGCGATGGGCCACGGCTTCCATGGTGGCGACTTCAACGACGAGCTCGCCAGCCTCATCAATCCCCACTCCCAGAGCAACGAGCGGAGCACGCAGAGTCCGGACAACACCGGAAATGGCGGCGCAGACTACAGGCCCCCGCCGCACACGCACAATATCTTTGACATCAGCGCGCCGCATTCGGCGCAGCACCACGCCCAGCAGCACCACGGCTCGCACTCCTCCACCGGCTCCTCCTTCCCCTCGCATTTCAGCCTCCCCTCGCAGGCCAACAACAACTCTTCCTCGTCGAATAATAACAATGGCGGCAGCAACGGCACGGGCTCGCCGGGCCCCGACACGCAGCCCAACGCGGGCGTGCCATATCACTTCAACTCGACGCTCCCCGCGCTGAACAGCAGCATGCGGTACGATCCCCATCCCCCCGCCCGGCGCGGGCGTCAGCGGGAGCTACGGCGGCGCGCATGGCATGCCCAGCCCGAGCAGCTTCCGCAGCCCGAGTCCGCACCACACCAGTCGCAGCCGGAGTCGGAGTCGCCCGCCGAGTTCGCATCTGGGTTGGCGCGCATCTACCTGATTCGTGATCGTACTGATGTACTAAGCAGCAAACGCCCCTTCTGCTGGCCCCGGCCCCACGCGCACCACGCGCACGCGGCGCAATGGGAGCTTGAGCAGCACCTCTCCGCCACCGCGCCCCTGTGCCACAGGCGATCGTGATTCCGAGTGGACATGGTGAGTGCGCGTTGTGTCTGTGGGCGTCTGTAACAACATTTGCGGATGGCGCCTCTTCATTCGGGCGGCCTTTCAGGCGCCTGTTGCTGGGCCCCCGTTTTTTGGGGTGGCATAACATGAAAATACGAAGACGCTAACATTCGTGCTCACAGGCACCAACAACGGCAATCGCGGGAGCCCCTACGCCGCACAAGGGTGGTTTGGGGTTAATGGGTATGTGTTCATTCATTTACTCTATTTCATTTCACTTTTCGTTTCTACGTTCTCTGTTCTCTTTTCAAAATTCGTTTTCTCCTTCGCCTTGGTTTTTTTTTGTCTCTTTCGTTATTTCATTTTTTTCGCTTTCGCGCGCGCTTCTGCCTAGCCGATCCGTGTCTTCTCTTCTTCATATTACCCTGCCCCCGCGACGGGGAGGGCAGAGTGCCGGATCATGCATGCCCCGCATGCCCTGTACCCCGGCCGGCGGAGGAGGGGAGAGGGGTGAAATGAAATGAAATGAGGTGAAGTGATGAGACCCGGGGTCCGGGGTTTTGTTCACCCGGGTGTCGTCGTGTTGTCGGGGTGGTTCTTGGTGCGGGGTGAGGATGCGGCTGGGGATGCGGGGGGTGCGGGGGTGCGGGGGAGGGGATGCGGGATGCGGGGAGTCGGGGGAGTCGCGAGTCGCGGCGTTCCGATTTTCCGAGTTCCATCATGTTCCGAATTCCGGGTGCGCTCGCGATTGCCGTGTATCCGCGTTGGCGGCGGGGTGGTCGATCCATACCCCGTACCCCTCGCCCCACCCCGCCGCTTGCGCTTGTATCTTCGCAATGCGGAGCCGAGCGGTGGCATCTCTGTTCTCTGTCTCACGACGGACGGATACGATGCGCGTTCTTCGCCTCGCCTCGTGTTTTGGCGAAGGAGACAAGCGACAAGCGACAAATATCTATCTTTCCATCACCCTGTCGAGTTCCTGTGTTCTATTCTATCCTTCTTCTTCTTTCTGTCGTATGTCTCCCGCTTGCTATTAGGCGGCCGGTGTGCGCACCCACGCACGTTCGCGCGGTTCCTGCTTCCCGTGGATTGCGTTTTGTGGGCGCAGCGTATATGCATACGCATCTATTGGCTTTTGGCTGCGCGCTTCTAATGGCGGGCGGGACCAGCGCTCTCTCTTTCCCTTCTCACTTATCAACGCTCCCCATACCCTACGCTAACACCTCCCCAGCGACTACAACCCCACGCCACGCCCGACTCCCTCCCCTCCCTCACCTCGCTCCCCTCGCTCCCCTCGCTCGGCTCCCTCAACAGCATCGCGTCGCTCAACAGCCCGCACGCGCTGCATTCCCCCGCACACGCTCAACAGCCCGCACGCGGGGTTCCACGCGCACCACGGGCACATGGGGAGCCCGCACCTCGGGGGGATGTACGCGCCGAACGGGATGGGCGGCGGAGGGGGCGGCGGGGGGCGGGATGCCGGGGAGCTATGGGAGCCCGGTGGAGGCGAAGTTTGGGGGGTTGGGGTTGGGCGGGGGGGGGGCGGGATTGGTACGTCTTTCCGTCTTCCCTCTTCCACTATGCGCTAAACTTTTTTCGTGTTGCAGACATGAACATGCCGATGCGGGGACACAGTCATAACCACAGCGCGCACGGGGGGTTTGCGGGGTCGCCGATTGGGATGCCGGGGTCGTTGGGGAATGGGAGTCTTAATGGGCACGGGCACGGGCATGGAGCGGGGCTGAACGGGCATGGGCATGTTAATGGGGGGAGTGTGGGGGAGCGGGACGACGCCGACGGCGAGTGCGGAGAGTAAGGCTGGTGAGTGTCGTTGCTCTATCCATCTATCCTCCACCCTCCACCCTCCCTCCATCCTCGCCTACTCGAAATTCTTAACATTGGTGAGCTCACTTTGTTCGTCACAGAATCGAAAGCCTCGCTCCTCGCGCACGAGAAGCGGCGCCGGCGGCGCGAGAGCCACAATGCGGTCGAGCGGCGGCGGCGGGATAATATCAATGAGAAGATTAGCGAGCTGGCGACGCTGATCCCGGAGTGTCTTTTGGAGGGCGGGGCGAGTGAGTGTTTTCTTTCGTTTCCTGTGCCGTGCCCGGGCCCGGACCCTGCTCCTCGTCTGTTGGGTTCGAGCCTCGACACGCCCTCCGTCGCGTATGAGAACCAGAACTAACGAACGCACTTATGGCAGCCCAAACGCAAGGCCAATCCCCCGGCTCGCCGGACGACGCGCTCCTCTCGCCCACCACCGCTGGAGCGGGCGCGGGCGACTGGCCGCTTGTGTTGCCGGGTGAGTGTCGCGTCTACTTGCTTTATTTTCGATTTTTTTTTTTTCGCTGGTATCGTACGCCCATCCCCATCGGCGCAGATCCGAGCGTTTTCCCCTCACGACGAAACGGGAGACGCGATACTGCAAACCCCCGACCGCGCCAACCCCAACCCCAGTGTTCTCCTCTGGATGGAGACGGGGAAGAGGGCGGCGGGCGTAGAGCGCCCCTTCGCGTAGGGAGATGATCTTCGTTCTTCTCAAGTCGTTCTTCGTCCTTCGGAAGATGAAAGAACATCCCTTATGTCGGGTTGCGCTTCTCTCGTGGCGTTGGCGAGAGAAGGCAATTGTTTCTTTGCTCGGCAGTCGAGAGCGCCAAGCCAAGGAGGACGAGGTTATCTCGAGAGTCTAGACCGGGACGATGGCGATGGCGACTCTTCTCATGAGTCGAGGCTTGTGTTAAAAGCTCGCGAGCTCTTCCTGTCCTATCTCTTCGTCTTCCCCCCGTCTCTTCCCTTTCCAATGTCGAGATAAGAACAACGCTGACCCCCCCCTCCCCCTCTTGTAGGCGCCAAAAAGGAGACGGACGAGGAGGGCAAGGAGGGCGGCAAGGAGGGCGGCGTCGTCAAGGCGAACAAGGGGATGATTCTGAGGAAGAGTGTCGAGTATATCAGGTACGTTTCGTGTCCCTTGGTTCTTGCTTTCTTATATGCGCCGCGATGGCCTGTGGGCGGTGGCTATATGAGATTTTGCGGTGGCGTTTCGTTATCTCGGGGTCGGCGAGCACTGCGGTGTTTCAGCTGCTTCACGAGTGAGGGCGGTACATCGTCGGGGTTTTTATCTTTTACGTTTTGACGATGTGCCGTACTCGTCCCCGCCCCTCCGCATGCCGGGGATGTTCCGTGCTTTGCCCCCTCTCCTCCACCGGTATACAAGAACACTGTGCTTACCTACGCACCCAGATACCTCCAACAACTCGTCGCCGCGCAGGGCGCGCGCAACCGCGAGCTCGAGGAGCAGCTCAAGGGCTTCCGCGGCTCGTCCGGCTCCGCATCACCGCCCTCCCTCGGCGGGCTCGGCCTCGCAGGCGCGTCAGGCTCGCAGGACGGCTCGAACGGCGACGGCTTTGGCTCGCTTGGTGGGGGGTGGGTGGGGCGGGATGCTCGCGCCGATGCCGGAGGGCGAGGACGAGGAGCTGCATGAGCTCAACGGCAACGGCAATGCTGGGGACGGGATGGAGGTGGACGGGGAGGAGAAGAGGGGGAGGAGGGGCGAAGCGCGCTGGCGCGACGAATGGGAATGGGGTAGCGGCTGCTGAAAAGGGCATGACGAAGACAAAGTCACCCGCAAAAGGACGCAAGGCGAAGAAGGTGCTGCAGGAGGTGGACGAGGAGGAGGACGAGAGCGAGCTCAGCGAGGATGGGATGGAGGTCTGAGTGCCGTCCACCTCGGTGACGCGCACGCACGACGATGATACGACGACGACGACGACGATACCCGACCGCCCGTTACCCGCACGCCTATACACGCGTGTGCACCTCATTTGTTCTTCCATCCGGTTCCACTCTTCGCCTCGCCTCTCTCCGACTCTTTTATTCCTGCCTTTGCCGTTGCACGTCCGCTCGGGGACGTGCAGATTATGACGCCACCACGATCACTGACGCCGCGCCTTGCACGCTCATTCTTCATTCGTCTCTCATCCTCATCCCCACCGTAATGCGAGGTGCTTGCCCTCGCCCGACATCCTTTCTTGCTCGAAACGAAAATGTATATGCCAGCCTCTATGAAGCTTTCTCCTGCTTGTATCCATTCATACCTCTCCCACATACCACCACCTATGCTCAGCCGTACCGCCACCCACCCTCATCGTCGTCCCCGCGTTGCGCGTCCGTCGCACGCTCCTCGCCCCCTCCTTCCGCTTTACGCTCACGTATGCCCTCTTGACGTCTCTCCCTCTCTCTCATTGTTGATCATTGGTCCTCTCTGGTCGTTGCTTAAGTACTTACCATCCCTCGATCCAACTAGCAAAGCTATAGCTTGTGTATAAGTATCTCTACTCTGTCGCCGGATTAACCGGCCAGCCTGCTCTGTGTACGATACGATTTTATTGTTGTTGTTTCATTCGTCGTGCATTGTTGGGCATGTTTCGAAGGGAAAAAAAAGAACAATGTACATATAGTGAATTGAAGTAGTAGTAATGATAAATAATTATTGCGTGAAGCCTTGGTTGGTGTGCATTGTGTATTGATTGGAAGGGCAGTATGAAGGGTCGTCATTTTGTGGACTGGCATCGATCAGAAAGGCGCTAGATAACGTTGCATATTTAATGTTTGCCTGCGGGTTTCGGGCGTCGTGCGAGCGTGCAAGGACCAACCGCGCGCACAGGCGTCTGCATCGGGAGAAGGCACCAAAGACAATTGACTTCTACCGCCAATTTTAGCGCCTAGGTGAGAAATCTAAGAGGATGATCCACAATGAGTAAGACTCCCCTCCCCTCGATAATGTCAATGCCACTGAAGGAGAGGCTAGAAGAACAACATTGTCCCCGGGGGAAAGCTGTATCTGTGCATTGTCTAGATGCGCAATTGTCCGTTGCTCGTGAAAAGTGCAAGCGTGCGACGCAAATCCTTTAGTTAAAGTTTTCCACCATCGTAAAATGGAAGAACACAGCGCCATGTGCTGCCGATGCCCCGCGCGCGCCCAGACCGGGCCCGTAAGTCTGAATAATATATTGATTTCGGGATTTAGCGCGAGCGAAGCGCGCCGCGAGGCGGGAGAACGATCAGAAAGAATATTGAGCGAGATGATTCAGGGTGTTTATTGGCTGCGAGGAGCGCAAGTTGGAGCGTGAAGACTGAGATTGCGTCGGGCTCGGGTCCGCTCGAGATAAAAATCATATTCTCTGCATGCGCCTCGTATTTCCTTTGCTGGTATGTCCTCTGCTAGATGGGGACCCCAATTTGTACCCGCATGAAAATTATATTTAGCCGTTTCGCCCGCTGAATTTTAAGGGACTCTCGGGCAATTTTTTGCAGTTCAGCATTACCTGGCGTCCGGATGAGAGCCGCCCGGTTACGTGGACGCGTCCTGCACTCGGACCGGGGGCCCTTGCCAGGTTGCGACCGCTACAGGAGGGGAACGTTGCAGCAGATTGGCCAGCGGGTGGCCGGGGTCCCACCTGGCAAAGATGGAAAAGTCGAGAACGCGTATACCGCATGGGGATTCGGATCCTGACAGTTGCGGGGAAACAGAGTTTTGTGGGTGAGAAGATGCAGTCTTCATTGAGGATCTCCGAAAATCCGATGCAGACGCCCAGCTGACATCGATTAAGGCGTTCTGCTCAATTGGGCGTGCGAGGCGTTTGTTTGGATCCAAGCGTGCCGGTGATAAGCCTTGTTCCTGGCGAGCCATCTAATCTCAGAAGCGTAGGGTTGGAGTGGGAGATTCAAGAATGAGAGAAAGTGAACTTCGCGTGGTGTATCCGAGGATAAGCCATCGAGGTGCGTCAGAACTGGTGTCTCGACAGTTGAATTGAACTGCGACGTAGAACAGCACTGAACCAGAGGGTGTCTGAATAGGAATTGAATGACGTCGAACTAAGCCTGCAACGAAACCCGGACCATCGTGAAGATTCGTGGCAGACGCAGGGCTCTTCCGAAGTTAAACCACCCAGGAACGAAACTGTGGGTCGGGTCGTCGAAATTAGAGTTGCCGAGTGCCTTATACAGCACTAGCCAATAACAGACCGAGAACGAAAGCAGCATGGACCGAGACGGATCTGCGCAGGACTGTGCGAAATAGGCGCCCACCATCAGTTCGCCATCTTGTTGAGTCCAACTGGCTCGTTCGGGAAATATCACCGTCTGCACCGGAATCTCGTTCTCGGGAAATAGAGATTCAACCCGTGACCTCGAGTAGAACAACTCTGGTAGCCGGTTAAGAGTACGGGGAATCAGGAAGTGCAATTTCCCATCCAAAGCTCACAATTGCATACGAGCGGAAGAAAATAAAGAAAATAAGCTCGGGCAACTTGCACTCGCTTGTGCTATCTCTTCCGCGGAATCAAAGCGAGCAGTGAAAAGAAGTTGGTGAGTTACATCCTGTTACATCCATTCCCAGATACCAGATATTCATGGCACACAAGCGGATCTGCGGGGCCCCACCAATCGCACATTATTACCGTAGAAAGGAAGGAAGCTGTAGGACCGGGACAAATTTGAACTTTGCTCCCGGAGGAAGTGCGGAAAATTCACATTCGGGACCGACATACTCGCGTGCAACATATTCTTAACATCGAACCTTGGAAAAAAGGAAGTTGTTACGAGTCTGAGTAAGGGGTGTTGGCTGAAGTGTTTTGGCTGAACCAAGAAGACTTACCAAGAAGGAATGACATACGGAGCTGATTTCATTTATCCATCTACCTATCCTTCTTCTCCTCGAGGTCTGTTTCCGTTTCCGTTTGAGGTTCCTCATCCGTATCTGTAGGTTCGATAGAAACGATGAGGGCGCGAGGCGCGCCAGGGAGGAGCGCCGAGCCTGCGTGATCCGCCGTGTCGACGGTCCATCCTGCACCGCGCAGCTTATCGAGAAACCCATTGGCGAAGATGGGATCCACACGCCGGTGGGCCGCGAGTATCAGCTCTGCCGGCGCAGGCCGCGGGATAGAAGCGCTGCGCTGCTGGAGAAGGACCATCCGCCCCACCTCGACAGCGTGCGCCCACGCCTTGAGCTGATCCGCGGTCGAGTTGCCTTCTTTAAGGCAGATGTGCATATGTACTTGGCCCGGCTTCAATGCCCCTGAACGTGTGAGGCAGCGGCGGTCGAACCAGAGCACATAGCGCTCGTCCTTCATCTGGTCGACCAGCACCGCATGGATGATGGTGTTATTGTGTAAGACAGCGTTGAGCGAGGAGCCGATGGTGCATGTCCCCGCGACGCTGTTGGTGCGGAGTTCGCGTAAAAGACTGGGGCGCTGGAAGATACGCTCGAGCGAGGCTACCTCGGTGGGCGAAGCAAGTTTCGTGTCGAAGGTCTCGCGGTACATGTCCCACACGATGCTCATGCGCTGCCGGTTGAGCGAGCGCAGGACGACGCCGCGGATACCCACATAGTTTAGGAAAAGGTGAAGGCCGACGAGGCTGAAGAGGACGGTGTAGGTGTCCGAAGGCGTAGTCAGATACGGGACTATCAGGCTGCCGACCTTTGTTACGCGACGTATTTGAACATTGGTCCGGCGGAAATTAATTAAGAAAACGTGTACTTACCAACATGCCAAGAAGGGCGAGCACGGTCTCCTTGCTGCTGTCCTTAGCGTTGAGGTCGCCGATGTCGCCCGCGCCGCTGATGGGTGTTGCGAAATGCATGGCGATCGCGGCTTTGGACCCACCGGCGGCGATGCCGCACATAGCACGTAGTACGCCGCTGATGCACAGAGCGGCGATGCGGATGCCGGGGAGCCTTATAGGCAGCGCCGCTGAGTTAATTAACAAGGGAGAGAGGGTGTCGAGGACGATTGCGGCGTCGTTGCATACGTCGGCGAGCAGACGGAAAGTCTTGGCTTCAGGCGAGAGCGACGGACCCACGACGTAGGCCGCGCAGATAGCTATAGTTAGCACATAAATGTCACGATGAATCGTCTACGTTGAAGTGGAAGGCATACTTGTGATGCGACTGAAGAAGTCTTGCAGGACAGTCAAGAGAAGAGCATGAGTTGCAGTGGCCTCTGCGTTGCCAACGCCAAAACCTTACATCTCGGTTCAGAAAAACATGATACAGTTCGGAAGAAAGAAAAAAGGACCTTCGAGCAGAGCTCTAGAAGATAACAGCCCTGCGAGCGAGCTACAAAACGCTTGCAAAGCGTTGAATACCTGATACCTACCGTTTTGTTTGTCTAGATTTTGAAATCTTATGTTATGGGTCAGACAACGTACCTGAGGTAATCTGACGCAGAGAACATGAGCATGTTTTTCTATGTCTTTTCCAGCTGAACGAACGGCAGCGCACCTGGAGAAACGCTCGAAGGATAACCTGCCGGAAGAAACACTTTTGCCACAAACTCGATGAGCCGGATGTGGGCCGGACGTTTGTACTGGGCTAGAGAAGTGGTGCCTACGCGCGTCTGTATGACATGAGGTAAACATCCAGCTTTCCACGCAGCGGCTGACAGAACCTCGGCCCCATGCTCACTGCTGTGCGTGCGACCACCCTGTTGTTCCCGTTCGACGATTCGGAGTGGTAGCGCCATTAGAAGGTGTTAAAGAGGACGGGCTAGTTGAACTTGAAGATAAACGTCAGATCAACGGGCAGCACGGGCTCAACTTGTTCGGATTTTCAACTGTGCGTGGAGGGTGAAGGGAAACCGCGAGTTGATAAGATCAATGGCTGTGCTGGCTCGTGGCTCGAGTCCAAATAAAGGCTGTTGACTTTGACAGCTCGAACTTGTATTTTTTTCGGTCCAGATTTTCTGCAACAGTGACAGTCACTGTACATGTGGCCGCTTTTTTGACTTTTCTCTCCCTCTCTCTCTCTCTCTCTCTTTTTTCAGAGACCAGCCCAGATGGTGTACAAACAGATGCCGATCATTGTTTTGTTCTGGACGCCAGCGTCAATCATCCCAACGATCATCATCAACTGATGTCGCAACCTTCTACACATGGGTGGTGCCCGCACAGACGCTGGGCAAGGACCCTGATTCTCTGGCGAAACGACTTATCTGAAGGGACTCAACCCTCTTGTCCCATTTCTCGGACAACCTCAAAGAAAAGGAATCGAAAAGCGTCCGCCTCCATTGAGAATCGCCGAGTCGGGCTCGAGTTGTTACAGATTGACGTTGCCTGGCAATCATGTCTGGGCACATATCAGTAAAGTGCCTCGTTTCGGGTATCGCTGGAGTCTTTTTCCTCTTCTCTTCCCACCTCTTTGTCGTCGTTCCCAGCGACTTTCAGCACTGACGCGAGCGTACCTGGCGTACGGCGGCTCCAGCTCTCGAGTCCGCCCGCGCGTGCTTTCATAATGTCGTTCTTCGAAGCAGGCATGCCTGCCCTTTTTTCGCGGGAAGCTGGCCCTCCGACTACCCACCATACGGTCCTGATCAACATCTTCTTGACCCTCCAAATCCTGGGGCTCGTGGGGAGCTGCGCCCTCGTTCTGACCACGACACTATCCCACCGCGCCCCACGTAACGCGACATGGCAGAACTTTTTCACGTCCTGGATTATCTCGACGGTCTCGTACTCGCTGTTGTTGTTCTCCGGCCAAGTGAACAAGCCCGAGCCGACATTCGGTGTCTGCCTGGCACAGGCGGGGCTCATCTACGTGCGTTACATGCTGTCTGTCGTTTCTGCGCGCGCGTGTTGATTGATATTTCCTTAGGGCATCCCATCCTTGACCGCGGCGACTACTTTTGGGTTAATTGCGCAAGTGAGCATTAAGGCATTCTGCGTCCCCAGTTGACCAACCAGCTGTATTGTAGATTTGGTTCAGCGTGCAGGAGCTCTTGGCTAAGAAAATCAAGAACGAGCGGATGTGGACCATTGGGGTAAGTCCAATATATTTATATTTACAATCCCGGGCATTCGCTGATTATTCCGAAGCTGTTAATCCTGCCCTATATGGTCTTGTTCGGAATGGTTATCGCTTCCTGGGCGATAGGAATCCGCAATACGAGCCTCGTTCAGGTCATTGGGAGCGGGATGTATTGTCACATAGTACGCAAATCCCTTTCTATTATGTGGAAATCTATTGCTGATCAACGATCCTCCATCAGGGTCCCAGCGGCACACTGTAAGCTGGCCGCGACCCCCCGGTATGCCGTCAGTCTGATTTAAAATGCACACAGCGGTAAGGTCTCCGCGGCAATGGTCGCACTGACCCTCCTCCCGACCCTGGCCCTCGAAAGTATGTGCGAGTTTCGTTTTCCCTCTTTCTCCTTTCTTTACCACTATAAAAAAAAAAAAAAAAAAACATGCATACTTACGTTGGCGTCCATAGTCTCAATTTGCATCGCCCTCCGCCGGAACTGGGGGCACATTCAGGCGCATGAAACACTCGCTGTCCATCATCCTCCGCGTCATCATATTCACCATGTTTGGGATCCTAGCCATTACGTGCGTGAAACCACCTCGGTATATATCTTTCCAAGACTCACTGACTACCGTCATACAAAGCCTGAGCGGGATATTCGTCTTCTCCGAAAACCACGGTGCAGCGTTGAACATTGTGTTTGCTACAAGTGCGTTGCGTCGCCCCTTCCTTGCCTGTCTCCCTAGGGTAGGGCCCAAAGGCGATAACTAACGCTCGTCTTGTATTTTTGCAGTGCCCGTCACAGCCGTCATAGTCTTCTCCACGCAGAAAGATATTATCGGTGTTTGGATGTTCTGGACGCCCAGAGCTCAGGCGCCAGCAGGGGACGAGAAGATGCTTACCAGCACTTCCACGCGCACGTCGAACTCCAGTGTCCCAGTTTGAACGAGCCATGTGTATTTGGGGACAGCGATGTTATTAATGATCGTGTATATTTCTTTGTAGCACTATTATTTAAGGACCCTACTTGGGTGGATTGATTCAGCGACGTTGAACACGTCTTCGTTGTTGTCCCGCACAACTTGAACATCGCATTTTAAAGATTGGATGTTGAATCAAAAGTAGCGTGTTTATTGAGTAAAAGGGTACACAAATTGATCAAGGATATACATATATATGCGGTCATTTCTGCTGTGGCTCCAACGTTCATCTGCAAGAAATACTAACAAAGATCGAGCCAGTATCTGATTCATAGTAATCCATGCCTTCCTCGTCTTCCTCTTCCTCTTCGTCTTCCCCCTCGTATGTGTCGTCGTCGGAGTCCGAGTCCTCGATCCAGTGGGGTTGTGTCCCCGGACGAACCAAGGGTCGGGCGAATCTAGTCCGAGACAAGGAGTTTGGAGGCTCCAACTCAGACTCGGAGTCGTCATCGGTTTCGCCTTGAACAAGGGACGGGACGTCGGATGCCATTGTCAATTCCGGATCCAAATCTACCATCATCGCGTCCTCAGGCTCGGATTCCTCGACGGGCTCATGATCATCGGGGCTAAGCACTGTGCGCGGCGCCGCCGTTGGGAGAGTCGACAATTCGGCAAGCTCTGCCCGCACCTGGACGGCGCTCCCGGCGTTGTGAATATTCAGCACCGCGTCCGAATCGTTTATCATGCCACCGTGGCGGTCGGGCACCTGGCGTGCTTGTTGGCTCAGGAGGCCGTCCATCCAAGAATTCACTGCGCTGAAGGACGTTGTGGTGGGTGTGTCCTCCAGCGCCTCTAAGCGGTGAATGGCATCCCTAGTAAGGGGCGTCGTTTCGGCCGTGGTCATGGTCGTGATAGACTGGGCCCGCGGTGCCTCTGCGGCAACGCCAAAGTGGGCAGGAAAGCCTGAGGATGGAGACGACATTTCGAGGTGTGCTCTGTAGACTGTTCTGGGTGAGTGCCACCGAAACATCGAAGTGATGAAAAGCTCACAAAGGTTTGTAGTGGTAGATGGGGGTAACGTCGGTCTATGGTCGTCGTTGGTGCAATTCGCAAGAATACGGGGGGGGTATGAACTCCTGCGGTGACTTGTGTGTCGGTGGCACAATGAAACCACCAGAAAATGTCGTACAGTCGTTTGGCAGAATCCAAGGGAGGATCTTCAGGAAGGTCGAGGCTTCGATGGGAGAGGAGAATTAAGTCAAACCAGCGTTTCGACGACTCTTGTGAAGGATGATGGTAGTTGGTACGACGAGGCAGAATTGACTGCACGTGAGCGCGCTTTAAGCTTGGAGGACTTTCCGTTCTGGGCAGACAATGGGCGTCGTTTGATCTGCAGACGTAGAATTTTCCTTGAGGTCCTTCTTTGAGTTCTCGTCGTCTTCCCGACAGAGATCGCAGAATCGAGAAAGCTTGCGTGTTTGGATGATCTTCGGCGTCCGCAAGGAGCAAAGGGTGAAGCGCGGCCGCGACGCCAGATGACGAAACGGCCGTTGTAGAGGACCAAGCAGAAAATTAAGGTCATTCCATTGATGGCCCAGGAAATGTGTTTAAATTTAAAGACGCCCCGCACAGTGTTGTCCACTTCCTGGGCACTGTACGTACATGGAATCTAGAAAATTTTTGAAGGGTTTTTAGAGAACAGGCGACATGCAGAGTTGGTGTTGAAAGAACTGATTTCCCCACTGTGAGATCTTTGAGATGCCAGCGAATCGTCCGATATCCAGGCTTTTAGGGAGAGATTGAATAGATGTCGAGTTCTCGCTGCTCAGTACATTTCTCCGGAGTTTCAAGCAAGATTTTATTTTGAATGATCTTGTGAGATCCCCGTCCACGGACGCGCGCGGAAATCAAAGGGAAGGAGGGGTCGCATCTACACCTTGCAGACAAAGCGTAAAATTACGCTTTGCCTTGTTATTAGGTTAGTCCAGAATTCGGGGAGGACTGGTAGCATTTTTTTGAAGCGACGTTGAAAGTGCAAAGAGTAGCAGGAGTGGAAATCTTGGCAATGCAGAACGCGAAGAGCGGGAGAGGTCAAAAGAAGCGAATGATGCGATCACTTCACGCTGATCCATCGTGGCCATTTTGCTCGGCCTCACAGGCCCTGCATCCTGCCTAGGGGAAAATGCAGAGAATCCGTCATTCGAGGGGAAGGAAGGAAGGAAGGAAGTGTATAACCTGCGGCGGTCCCATTGAGGAACATACGGGGACTGTACCGACATACAAGTGGCCAACTATATATCCTATTGTATTTCTAACCAATTTCACGTTGGTACTTCGACTTTTTCCGCTCCCCACCCTTATCCTTGTTGTACAAAACGAAAAGTAAGTATGTACACAAAAGACGTTTTCGCACTCAAGTGCTTATGATACATTTATTACAGTAGATTGTACCTACTGGCTACTTCCCCGGCTCTGCCCTATCATTTGCCCAGGCACTCGTTGGGTAGATAGCTTCAAATTGCATGGCTAGTCTGACTCGCGACGCCGTATATATCGGCGGTTCAAGATTTCTCCCAAGATCTCCCGCTGTCTGTCCGCTTTTGCGGGCACTTGGACGCAGCCTGAGGCCTCCAACGATTTCATGTTGTTCTTGTCACGACCCATCACTGATGCAGATTTCATTCGGCTGGGTCTCAAATATGAAGAGCGCCCCTTGAGGCGCGCGCGGCTTCTTCAATGACACATTCATGCCCGAGAGACGCAGTCCAAGCGGACAACGAGTGCCCGCTGCCTGCGACGGACTCACAAGCCCCAGCGGATCCGAGTTTTTAAGCGGCAAAAAGGCCTTCACATCCTCGGCATTGCGTGCGCTTTTCTGCTCGTGCTTGTCGCGGACAAGCCAGTGATGACGTGCGGATGTCTTCCGGATATTTGCGTACACACGCTCCCAGCACAGCTGGGTAGCATGATCGTCCGCCGCTTGGGCTTTTAGGATAGCTTGGGACACTGCGTCCGCGAGAGAGGGGGCAGGTGGACCGTCTGCAGCGCATAGTCCCTCTGGAAAGAGCTGCGCAAACTGACTGGGAGGGTTGATATGTGGCGTGGTGTCGACCTTCGCGTTAGCCGTCGCTTCGTGCACCCCTGGCATGGACGGTTTCAATATCCCGAGTAGCGCCTGACGCGCCAGTATAAAGACTTGTGGCTGCGTTGTGCGAGGCGTGATTCCCCACAACATCGTCGTTTCGTCCAAGCCCCAAAACAGCGCTCTTTCATCTTCCTCGGCGGCGGCTTCAGATAGAGTGGACGAGGTATGTAAGTCCTCTAAGTCGTCGCTTATGGACATGTCTTCACTGCCATCAGGATCCCACGGCTCGCTCGCATCGAGCTCCTGGGGCAGCATCGTGCTGGCTGGCATGGCGAATTTATAGTTGGGATGAGCCCTTGGACGTTTATGTCCAGGTGTTACCTGAATCAACAGGTACTGCAGCTACAATCGAGCGGCACTGGATAATTTGGTGCCTTGCTTTTAAGTTTGGAGAAACGCTTCGTGGCAGATAATATCCAGGTCCGATGAGAATCAGATTGTTCCTGACCGCCCTCGAAGCAGGTCAATGTGTCGAGTGGCAAAGTAGTGTGGTGGCACACGGCGTCGCGCCCTTCGATAGAGCTGAGAACAAACGGGAAGCAGACCGTGAAGCGCGCCTCACCTCAAAGGGTACTAGGAAGTATCTTTTGGTTCTCCCTGGACTTGATACGAGGGACCAGTGAGAAAAGGATGAAGGTCCAGGTGGCGGGCGCTTGTAATTATTGCACGTGATCGTGCTTTGTCCAAATTGGGAACAAGAGCCCGTGATAGCAATCGCATATTCTCACACCGTGCCCTACCTATCCTACCTACCTCACCGTAGCGATATCCCCATCATGTGACACTACACTGGGATTGCCAACTCGTTGCAACTCGCTATGCACTCTTTTTTTCCTGAGGTGAGCATTGATAATCTTTCCGTCTCTGATTTGGAATCCGCCTCCGGACAGACCGAGTCACCATTCGCAGTGCGGTACATTATTATTAGTCACGTAATTAGAGACAGTGAGTTCGAAGATCATTCAGAGTGAATTTGCCATTGCTTAGTGTAAGCTTGGATAGACTGGCCGCAAAAGAAAAAAAGCTGAACCATGTGCACCGCCACTGCTCGGCGTGTTGAACAGATGATATTGGCAGTTTGGACTGGACAAACGGGTGCGGTTCGACTTTACAGTGTTCACGTCCCTATTTTACATTGCTTTGCTTCGAACTTCAGCTATACTTTGTAAATATTGTCGATGATGAATTGCATTCCCGCCTGGCGGAAGTTCTTTGTTCAAGATCATACGTTAGCGGCAGCGTCCCTCATCATTATTTGCGACTCACATCTTTCTCTGTGATAGAGCCTTGCGTTTGCCAGACCATATTTTGCTGCCCTTCAGAGTACTTCGGCCAGTTGATCTTGGACGGGACTGTGTATAATATGACCAGAGCGAACTAAGCCCGGAGAGAGTGCACGCTCACCATTCGCGTTATTTGGATCTCCGGTTGCGATGAAACTGGCCCACGAGCGAGACATGTATACACCGAGGAACCGGTCCTCGATTGGTGCGGTGGACCCGAGGTACGTCGTCGTGAAGTGGTTTGTTAACCAGAAATCCGTGCTGAGAAAGTAATAGTGAGCTTCGTGGTTGCATTGCAATTGTTTTGACTCACTCGTTGTTTTGCAGGTTGAAGACGTACGCAACCTAACCATCTTGGCATGGAATATATTGGGAAATGTAGAAGTAATTCACCTCAATGAAATGTCCGATAAAGTCTTCGACTGAGAAAACAACGGAGTACGGTTTGTGGTTGAACCTGTAGGGCCGGTCAGAAGTCGCTGCGACGGTGAGGTAAGGCCAAGCATACCTGTATTTATAGAACGGAACCATTGAGGACACTTCTTGAGCAAGCCAACGAGGTCCACTGTACTCTCAAATCAGAGTCTGAGACAATGTGGAGCCTCAGATGATTACTCACGCGGCCATAGAAATATCTCCAAGGATGGCAGCGACTCGTTTATCCTTCGACCCAGGAATCGAGAAGAAACCGTTCTGCACCGGGTCGAGTAGAAAATCGCCGGTATTGAAAGGACAGCCCAGAGAGGGGACGTCGGGGTAGAGTTCCAGAATGGGGTCGATGAACTGAGCAGGAACACTACTAGCTATGTTCGCCTTGACGTCTGCGGTTGTATTCGCCCCGGTAGGTGAAAAGCTACGACCCTCGTCTGTGTTACTTCCAACCTGCAGTCGACATATATTGAGTTCGCCATTGTGACACAACATTCTCTGCTTACAATGAACGCGACTTTGACCCATTTCCCCGTCTTATACGCTTCGAAAGTGCCCGGGACGTTGATGAAGTCGCCGTCAAACACGATGTCTGTCGAGCCGACCGAGTTCTGACGGAATTCGTTGATCGGGAGAGATCGAAGGCAACTCAATTGAGCTGCCTCTGATGAACTTGCGGTCGAGGAGCATGAGGTGTTGGCAATGAGACCGTTGTAGGTCGCTTGGAGGTCCGTAGCGGTAGGGAGACTGAAGTTACCGCCGTTGGTGCCGCTCTCAGCGATAGCTTGGTTGAATAATTTGTCGTCCCTTCCTGCATATGCGATGATCTGCGTGTGGACGCTCGTGGCGCCGGCCTACGGACGTCAAAAAAGGTGCTTTTAAAAAAAATATACCATACGCTGCAATTAAGTTGAATCAATTCGAGAATCATAAAAGCAGACAGAGTTGGCACCTTTCTCCTTGAATCGTTACTTTCCTTCAATAAACACAGATTATTATCTTTCCTCGATAATAGATAGCAAACAACGCACTTCGGATCACCCCCAAATTTCCCGATATTCTCTTGCACCCAATGGAACGCAAGCCGCTGATCGCGAACCCCGAGATTGAGAGACCCCTCGTCTGCAAGTGCCTTACCGGCGAGGAATCCAAGAGAGGCAAGACGGTAGCTGAACAGAAGGTAACATTGGTTGAGCGCACAGGAATGCAGTTAACACCTACTTGACAGAAACAAAAACGATAGGTTTGCCGTTTGCAATGGAAGCTTCTACAAGCCACGATCCATTGTACCGAAAATCGCCCTGGATTTCAAAAATCAACACCTGACCGCGAAAAGTACAGAACGCTGAGCGTGACTCACACTTCCGCCAGTAGTCTAAGGATATGAAAAATTGAGAATCCAAACCCAATGAGATAGAGAAACTCACGAGGCCGCCACCGTGGACTGAGACAAATGAATTTCAGTAAAATTCGGGTTTAAGTGGATGCCCAACTCACTCCAAACGACAACCGGGACTGGGGATTTTTCCGTAACGCCAGCAGGGCGAATTACGTTGAGAGTCAGGCAGTCCTCCGAGTTGTTAAATCCGGAGTTGTCGTCCTAGAAATTATCACTTTTCAACCCAAGTCTTCCACATAAATCGGAAGCGTATTACAAAACCCGTTGTGAATTGCGACCAGCAATGGGGTCCATAGGCGGTGGCGTCAAGGGTGCCAAAGGAAGCATTGCTAGAGACCTTGAAAAATCGAAAGCTAATTTGGTCAAGGAAGAAACTTACATGGATTGCGGCGGCCGCAAGCGAAGGTTCCCGATCGGCGGTTGAGCATAAGGTATGCCCAGAAAGAGGGTCTGGTTGAACTGGGGTAGGTCGACACCGCTGCAAAGAAGGGAATTCAGTCTAACGAGAGTAATGGGAAGTCGCAGCAGAAATCATACTGAACGGTGCCATTCTTAATGGTGACGGACGGCTGCGCCGCTATCGCCTTGAAAGCAAGGGCTGCTAGGAGGAGGAGTTTGTGCATGGTTGTGGTGGCTGCTCAAGTTCGTTGCAGGAGATCCGACGCGTTTATAAGTCGAGGCCGGACGGCTTTGGGATCGCGGCCGCCATGAGTCACCTGCGAAAAAGAATATGTCGGATCATCACGTGGGGGCGTCAGCAGGGGCAAAACTATTGCCAAAAGGTGCATCGATGTGCTTCTGGACCTCTGAAATACCACAATATTCACAGCATCCTGTTAAATTTTTTACACAGATGCGGATTGGGATGACGTTGGACTTGCATCGTGTCGGAATTATTTTCAAATGAGTTTAACCTGCTTCTAAGAGGAATTTTAAATACTTGAGCATTGAGAAAAATCCCTGGACGAATCAAGGGAGAAATCAGAGCTAATTGAGAGGAGGTAGTTTACTTTCTCTGCGAATGTTGATGATCTACAAGAAAAGAAAACTTTGATTCTCGGAGATTGACGCGTTGGTTCAAATATTTGGTTGAAATGCCGACGTCATCAAGCCTGTACCTGTTCTGAGCGACCATGGACATCTAATGTCTGCGTAGAAGAACCAAAAAATGCATACTCTCAGAAGAGATAAATCTGCATTCATGGCCAGGTATAATTCATCGACTCGGAAGGTCAAATGAGGAACGACGTTCGAATCGAATCTCGTCAGAATCTGGAGATTTGGTCGATCATGAGGTATAAGGACGCATCTCGAGCCTAATTTTTGACCAGGAGTCGGTGTTGAATGCAGGAGGCAGACGAATCCAAACTTCAAAGTGCAGTTGGAGGAGAGGTCTTCAAAAAGCATTAACTATTCCAGAACTCGAGCACGGAAAAAACTCGTGTATTTTAGCACAAATACGCAGTAGTCGACGCCGCGTCTTCCTGAGGTACAGTCGAAGGAGAAGTGCAGAGATGGCGGTTTAAGACAAGGGATGTCAATCATCAATGCTCGCCGGCGTTGCCCGGAGCTTGCGCCTGTTTGTCGCTCCTCTTATCTTACTTTCACCTCGCTCTCGTTTCTTCTTCTTGAATTTTGGAAAAGGTGCGCTTTCCTTACCGTTTTTCCGCTCCCAGATTCGATTCCTTTCATTAGTTCCTTGTATTCTCTCCCGCTTGTATCCCTATCCTCAACCTACCCGTCCGCCATGGCCTCACAGGCGGGCTCACGCAAACAAATCACCTATGCCCATAAACGCAACAGATCCAAGCCCGCCAGGGTCGTATCTGCCTCCTCTCCGATTCCCGAAATCAATGATCCCGACCATTACCTGTCCCATGCCGAATTATCTCGAAGACTGCTCAAGCGCGCCCGGCGCTCTTCTAATCCCGAACCGTTTTCTTCGAAGAAACTGAAAACTTCTGGAGTTACACCATCAGATACTCCAATAGATACTCCAGCAGGATCGCCATCGCAGTCTCAGTACGAAACCCCTCATCCCTCCGCACTCACCGAAGAGCAAAAGTTCAAGCTAAATTCCTCTCGTCCCGTCCATCCAGACCAATTTTCTCCACTCCCGGTCTCACGTCGTACCAGTTCTCGCACCGCCTCTCGTAACCTGAAAGAAAACGCGTCACTCCGTGCCCTTAAAAAAGGCAAATTGCTAGACAGTCCGTTCAACAGCCGTCCCGGTTCTGCAGCTTCTTCCCCTCAGAAATCTCAACCAGTTCGCGCATTGCCCGCCTTTAAAGAACAGTCTGCGCAGAAACCATTCAAACGTACACTCTCTGACACCCATTATAATCCCAACATTCCCCAAAGCGCTAGCACTACCAATTCTCCTACTCATGCTCACTCTCCAGTTCGCACTCGCCGTCCTTCGGCTCCTAGTCCGTTGCGTCCCGGTAATTGGATTCCCAAAGAAACTAGCTTTGATTTCGACCTCCACGCTGCACTCGCCAATCCCTTCTTCCTTCCATCCACCACAAACGACATAGACTTCAACCGTCCTCCGTCCTCCCTCTCTTTCTTATGGCGACGGCGATGTCGACGCCGAATCTCATTTCTTCGACGAAGTGCGGGGTATCTCGACCCCAGCGACCAAGAAACGCGCATATACTCTGAGTTCTAATGTCGCGAACGATGACGGCGAGCTTCAGGAGCCGGATCTCACCATCACGCAGGACGTTATGGACGTCGATATCGCACACTCCGCTGGAATGAAAGCTGTTCCTACGCGCGAACGCAGTCCCTGGCTCAGCGACAGCCTCATCTCGCCCCCGAATTCGCAGGAATGGAACTGTCCTCCGCAGGAAGGCGCATATACGCACTCTCCCTCGCAGGACGTCGATATGTATGATGAAATTTCTTTGGGTCTTGGGCTAGTGCCGGATTTCGGGGCGCCTGGAGCGGATGGCGAAGATGCTAAGGAAGCTGCGTCCCATGACGATGAACCCAGCGGCGGAGATCATGACTTGAAGCAGATGTTTGACGGACTAGCCCTCGGTAATCTCTTTCCTAACCAATCCTATCTTTTCACGCCGCATATATCGCTTCATCTCATTCTCTTCTTCACAGCTACTAAGAATCGCTTCCTCAATAGTCGTACTCGCTCACTTGATTCCCCTGCCACCAATGACGAAGAACACCCCAAGGCAAAGGGTAGAGACCGCCGAGGCACAATTCGCGCGTCCGACTTTAAGAACTCCATCGCCCCCGCAAGACGTACCCGCAGTGGAACCGTCATAGGCCCGCCAGCTCCGATCCAGCGCGCGAACAGCCTAAACGGCCCCGATGGCGACGACGGTATCGGCGAAGTAACCGAGGACGAGGAGCTCAATGGCTGGTGTGCTGATGGCTGGGTCGTCGCTGCGCCACCGTCACCCGTCGTGACGCGTAAACGTCCTGCGAGGAAGAAAGATGTCCATGCTGAGACGAACTCCCCTGGTGACGAGCTCGATACGTTGTCGAGAGGCTCTGGGTTGCTGCCGTCACCTGTTTTGCATTTCAAGAAGGGCAAGGCTGTGGCGAAGGACATTGTGATGGAGGAGGACGAGGAGGAGGACGAGCTGTTGCTGAAGCCGGGTTTCAATGTATGGGAGTGAGTCAGGTAAGGGCTACTTCTCTTACTCGGATCTTTCATCGGCTGACGAAATAATTACAAGCTTTCGTTCTGTTTTCAAGTCATCCGCGGACTTTCAAAGCATCGTATCACATTGCATGTACTGTATGCCATTCCTACTGTATCGCTCTAGTTCTCTAGATCTGTTCTCTGTAACATGTGCCGTCTCTTTGCACCACGAGCCTTCAAAAGATCTCCGCTTCTATATGTTCCTATGCGGCGTTGGAAATGCGGATGCGCGGAGAAATGCGAAGCAGAAGCAGTTGATGCTGGACGGCCGCGAGACAAGTTCGGTTTTCGGTTTAACCAAAGCTCTGGAGGTGGCGCAGCTTTCGCCTTGGACATCTTTCGCGGGCTGGAGGGAATTTTAAACTGGGTGTGCGGTTTCGCGTGGACGATGCTGTCAACGCCGCAAACTTGTCAAAAGAATTGACTCCAAGAGGGGCAGAATGGTGGCATACCTGCGAGTGATATATTCCCATCCATTTCCAAGTTTTGATTTGGCCTTAGCTGACAGCCTTTCAAACGAGCGATTATCAACGACCCGTGCCCCAAGCCGCGCTGTGCGCGTGGTAGTTGAATATCGACTTAGAGGAGTTCCGAGCTGGCCGGGCCGCTGGAGGGCAAACAAAGAGTTAGGTGGAAAAGTGAGACGCACGAAACATTTTGAACTCCCACCTTGAACATGCTCCATTCCCCCCTGGACACCTTTAGTTCAATTTTAGAGATTGGTTTGGCGGCGCGGTCGGTGTGGAATGCGACGCGCCGGACGCGATGCCTTGTGATGAACGTCTCCGAGACAGTGGGGGAGGTATTCTCCGTGGGCTTGAGAATACTCTGCAGCATGGACGATATGGTGGCAAGTGGAGGATGTGGTTGGTTCAAGGGTGCGCCGTGGTGTGGGACCATTGCAAGACGGGGCTTTTATATTCTCTCAGTTGCCGCAATGATTCCAAAACGGGTAAAACCGGCACAATGAAGTGTCTTCGATAATGGTGGTCGCTTTGAGGTTGTGATATGTTCTGCCCAACGCGGTCACGTGTGTTCCGCGAGCTTCAACGGCGCGAATGCTACGTACGCGAATTTCGCATGTCTTTGGTATTGGGGGCATATCGAACTTCGCAACTTTTGAATTGTCATACCCGCCTCAGTTTGGGGTCTCTTGTCAAATATATATGGGACAAAGTTTTACATCTCTTCTACGTCTATGGACTTTTGGGATCACTGGCAAGGAGGAACGAGGAGAAGATGCCCACAGCGACGACTCCTAGCAGAAGAATGTATACCAGGTATCCTCCCGCAAGGTTCAGTTCCAACGAGACGGCGAACAACGCGGATGCTATGAAGGGTGCCAAAGAACGCGTGATGGTCGACACCATCTGTGCGATGGAATTCGTGGAAGAGAGAGCCGACGGTCTGGGAGAGCTGTTGACGATGAACATCTGAACCGAAGCTATAATTTTGCGACACAGTTAGCCTATATTTCACGGTTTAAACGCAGAAAAGGACACGCACCATACGCCATCGACATTGCGAGATTGGAGGTCAGCTGCACCACGACGATGGCCCACACAGTGGCGTCGACTCGCCCCGCACGCTGCGCGAAGAAACTCAGCAGTGGATAAGCGCTGATGTGGACGCTTATTTTAGTTGTGGCTTTAATGGGAATGGAAGAAGATACTGACGCGATGCAGATTCCGATGTTTCCAAAAGAAAATATGTACATAGTCCGCGCGCCGAATCGTCTAACTAGCGGGGCCGCGAGGAAAAGGAGGACGAAGGAGTTCATGATTCCCCATATCCCGCGTGTCACCCCAATTAGATACGGGCTGAATCCGAGGCCACCGTTTGGGATGCTCGTGGAGTACATCAATGGGAATAACACTGCACATTAGTTAGTGGTTGCAGGAGTGGTCGGGCAATAAGTTACCTTGATAGGCGGTCTGCGCGAAGCAAAAGAAGCCGTAATTTACGAGTGGGATCACCAGGCGGGGGACGAGTAGCTCTCGCACAGTTGGCGGCTCCTCATCGTCATGCGCATCTGTGCTATTAGAACCTGAGGATGGCTCAGCGGCATCAGCCCCGGCAATAGCGCCATAAGTCGTTCTGTCTTCAGTCAATAACCCAGTCGTCAAAGACGGATCCGTGGCTGCGGCCACTCGAAATTCCTCCCTCTTTCGTCGGGCAAGAATAACAGGCGATGACTGGATTGTGAATAATTATTAGTAGTGTCGATTAAATGAGATCTCAAAAGTCGAATTAATTCAAAAACACACCTCTTTGAGACCCATAAGTCCGAGGAAGAAAAATGACAAGGATAAAAAGGCGACCGCAGCACACGGCAAGAGATACGGGTGATCTCGCAGGATTTGAACCTTCCCAAAAGTGTTCGGCCATCGTTCCTCAGGATCAGACAGCAGTCCGCCAATAATCGGTCTACAAAACACTGGGTTTTGACTTCGCAGAGTTGGAAAGAGATCTCACCCAAGAGTTGATCCTGAGCTCCACGCTAGTGGATTAAGAGCCATGACTTGAGCAAGGTTGGTAGAATCTGCTACCTTGGCTCGGACGCGTCGATTAATTTTCAAGTGCGTGAGATCAAGTTCTTACCTCTGCCATTACGGTCTTGACGACGCCTAAGCAGTTTGAGAGCATTAGAAAATGCCAGGCATTTCATACGAAAATTGAAGGCTACCTATATTTCCCATTGAAAACCCCTTGCAAACATCTCCAGAAGACTAGCGAGAAGAACGTGTTGGATGACCCAAAGCCGATCAGTGACAATGCCAGCCCGAGCGGTCCCAGGAGTAGGATGGGCCGACGCCCGAAGCGATCAGAGGCGCGTCCCCAAGAGAAGACAGAAAGGAACTCGGCCACGAAGAACACGGATTCCTACAAACGCGAGAAAGCTCGATGAACAGGGGGTTGCATCTTGTTGCATAAAGTTGACCGACCAGCACGCCAGCCCAGTACCCAGTCTTGCGCTCATCGCCACCGGTAATCCCGGTGTCGCGCACAAATTGTGGCACGAAGGGGAAGATCACAGTCCTACAGAATTGGATTCAATTCGAAACCAGCACGAATTGATTTGCGCCAGAAAACCCACGCCGAGAGCGCCTCTGCGGCCTGTATCAGCATTGCGATGGTCAGCTGGAGTTTGGGGAGGGGGGTCCTGGGTTCTGCCATCCTTTGCTCGTTTGGGGTGGGAACGGGAGTGAGATGGACGGAAGAAAAGCAGCCGACGGGAAGAAGTTTTTAAACCCCGCCGGCAAAGAAGTGAGTCACGGGTTTAAGTTCTTTCGAGTCAAGTTCGTCCAACGATCCCCGCTTTACCTCACGCTTCACGGCTTCAAGCTTTGGAATCGTATATTGGAACATTCGACTGTCATTTGGAGTTGGAAAGCGCTCAAGGAGGCACAAAAAGAAATACTAAAGTAAAAGAAGTCTTCAATTCAACTTCATTTTGACTTCATTCAAGTTTTCATCTTGGCCCACAAAATAGATGGATTACCGCCGGGGATGAAGTTAAATCCGTCGATGAACGAAGTGCGCTCTCGGGATTAATCTATAGGTTATATCACACATTCGCAGAGGCATAGTATGCATGGAAAAAGGTGAGTTAAATCGGGGAGCCAAGCCGATATGGTAGGAATCAGGATAATTTGAAAACTGGCTGCGGCGAACTGGGTATTGCATTGTGTGGGGGTGGTTGAACGGTTACGATACGGCTACGCTTACTAAAAATCGAAGTCCTGCCAACCTTGGTTGAACTGCTAAACGTCAACGTAGAGTTAAACTCGGCCACCCATGTCATCAAAATTTGACAATGTACAAAGGACCATAATTTTCGGTCTGTCCGGACTCATTTGCGTATACCAGTCCGCCCTCGAACTCTCGCCGACCCAGGAACTACTCATTCTAAGACAACTCCGAAATTAACGTCTATGCTACACAAATGCTGCAACCATCGTAATTATTGGATGTTCAGGCATGTCATTCGTCGGGGGATTTATTCGATTTTTGAAGGGAACTTGGCCTGGAGATGTATTGATGAAGCTTGTGATGAAGTCAGGCTGGTAATGCCACATCCTCACACTCGTGAACGTAGGTTCACGAGTGTGAGGCGAGTGTCGCGCGGACAGGTCTTGAGGACGGTGTCCAGTAGCAGAAACATCGTGCCAGAAAATAAACGGACGGTGCGCAGATTCGCGGGGAAGTAATCTCAGCTCCCTGGAACAGCGCAAGTTAGTCGCGGTCATATTTCGATTTGAAGGAGAACCGACATTGTCGCTCTGAATAGCACCAAAGGCTTAAATGCTCCACGCCCCCGGAGGATCCGAGTTTGGTTGCCTGAATTATTTCTTTCCTTGAGGCGATGTAATCCGTCGATACTGAGAGGGTGTTGACATGAGTCAGATCGATTCGTGGATTCACTAGAAACCGAGACAATTCGTCGCTGCAGACATCGAAGATGAAGAGGGATCGGAGCTGCGGGCACCACGGCTGGCACTCTGGTCACTGCTCGAGCTGATCCCACTCCTGCATGAAGTACAAACGGGAGAGCGACATCTCCTTCAGCCGTCGCTTTACTGAAAAGAGATAATAGCTGGTGCGGGGACTCGATAACCATAACGCGCATGTAAACAGATTCGAGTCTCGGAGACGAAAAAACGTTTGCCAGCGCAGATTTCAGCTGCTGTCTCATTCGAGTCCAGTCCATCCTGTACTTCCCACCGTCATTCCACTCAATATATGCATTCTCCACGAGGGATATTCGCTTCAAGTTGAGGAGCAGGAGAACAAGGGACAGCGTTCTACCAGCCATGACCCAGGTAATATGGCGCTCCTTCGTGTGCTCTCCAGCGCCATTGTAGGCATCGTGATCGAAGGACGTCTCGGATCCCACAAAGACGATACATAGATCCTCCACGAGGGGCGCAATATGAGATGATGTGGACAGCAGCTCGTGAAACCATTGGCATGAGTCGGAAGAGGAAGGAGGGCCCAGAGGAGGAGTGATTTCGATTCTCCTGAACATGTGGCAATGCGTCCTCGCTGAATGAACAAACGTGCGCGCAGCCAAGGAACAAGCCTTGAGAGTGGGGATATCGTCGTACAGATGGTCGACGGTTATGTTGATGAGCTCCTGAGGAAGAGCCATGGCTAGTTTCGGCGAATGTCGTGGTCAACTTCAAAGCAGGATCGATTATATAATCGCAGATTTCCTTTCTTGGCTACGCATCGATTTTGCGGCCGGATTTCTTTGAAACTAAGAGCACGCTCGCCAGACCAGTTATTGGCGCAGCGGATACTAAAGCAGCTCCCAAATATAACATAAATACAGTGGACAATACAAAGCGGTGCCACTATGAAATCAAAAAAAAAATGTACAAGAAATCTCGAGCCGTTGAGATGGGCTCGACGTTTGGCCTTCTCAAAGTGTCGCTCAGTGCCGTGCACAGGCACTTCCAACCGTATTGTCTGCTTGAGGGCGAACGCCCCAGCCACATGCAGCGCAATGCATCCGAGTTTCCTGAGCGCGAGCACGACGGGTGCGCCCAAGCGCGTCTACTGTACGGCGAATCCGCATCGTCGCCTGGCTCGGGGTCTTTTGAAGGATCCCGTGGGCGCGGTCGAGAGGGTGTGGGGGCCTGGCGCGATAAGCTTGAGCGTGGGCTGAGCGGGGTGTGAAGGACTGCCGCTGGGGATACGCTTTGCGGAGAACGAGGGCCCTTTTCCGGCAAAACGGCTGTGCTGACGAGACTGCGCGTAAGCCCGAGGTCTGCACGCGAGCAGGTGAGAGCGCAGACGAGAGAGTGGCCGACATTCGAGCAGGGACGCAAGCCCGGAGTCCCGTCCGAAGGCCCCCAAAACAGAGGCGCTCCAGGTTCAGCAGGATGCTCAGGACGATTCCAGGAAGGAAGGACAAGCGCCAGTGAATGAGGCGGGGCGACAAACAGCAGAGTGCACAAACACCATGAAACTGGACGAGCATCTGGACGCGCGGATATGGTCCAAGGACGGCGACAATCACATCGAAACCCGCGGAGGAAAGGCGTATGCTGCATGCGCGCGAGGTTGTAGGTGCCACGGCACGCAACGCGCTCGTTGGCCCTGATTTTCCTGTTTGGCGCCCCACAACCGCAAGAGGCGTCGCAGTGTCCATACGACTTCGTCAGTGGTCGGGATGCACCTGCAAGTCCCTCATGACACGAATAGCCGTGGTCAGCGCGGGCGTAGGGATTGTCATGCAGCGTCCGATGTCCTCCATACGCCTCGGGGAGTGGTAAAAGCAAGACCACCATATCCGCTGTCGCCAGCTGGATATATAGGGCCAGATCGCCGGAGGGAGCGATACGGACGAAATGGTCGGTGGGTGTGGAGGAAGCCCGAACAGTGCCAAACGGTGAACGTGAGGATCACGGTCTATCGGTCGGCGCCTATATACAAGTCCCGGTGCTGGCGTCTGTGGTCTGCTCGCTATCCACGTGAATGCAGGCCGGTGGGAGAAAATTTTGGGGATGGTGGCTCGAAGATAATACAGGAGCTGAACGCTAAGACCCGGAATTCGGTATCGATCAGCACTCGAGGATTAGAGGGCAGAGAGCCCAGGTTGTCGACTTAGGCGATACCTCCCACCGTCGCCAATGGTGGCAGGAAACGTCGACATGCAGTGCTGTCCATCTGACTGCACACTCGGACCCACCAACCACCCGGAACGTGGCTTCCATGACTCTTCTGCGGAACGAACGATGTACACCGTACAGTCGGCATCATTCCCAGCCATGACGCGCATTGTTATCGGGCCCTACCGAAAGAAAAAAGTGAGACAGAGACTCCGGTGCCGAGACATTCGCACATACATTCAGTTTGCGTTACACCCAACATACCGCGCCGCAACAACGAAGGCAATGCAGCATGCACCGTAGTCTTCCATGCAGCGAATGAGTTGACGATCAAGCCCGTAATTATCAAACTGAGTTCAACTGCCTCCAAGGCGCGAAGATGGTCTACACTTTCCTCGATGGCAGCATCGAACTCCGCACGGCTTGGAATCTGCTCCGAATACCCCCGGCCCTCTATGGTGATATGCTCGAGGCGAGTGTCGCGCGGACAGGTCTTGAGGACGGTGTCCAGTAGTAGAAACATCGTGCCATAAAATAAACGGACGGTACGTTGATTCGCGGTGAAGTAATCCCGACTCCCTGGAGCAGCGCAATTTAGTCGCGGTTATATTTCAATTTGAGGAAAAACTGACATTGCCTTGCTGTGTAGCACCAAAGGCACAAATGCTCTACGCCTCCTCCGGAGGGTCTGAGTCCGGTTGCCTGAATTATTTTGTCCCTCGAGTCGAGGGAAGCCGGTGACACTGAGAGCGTGTTGACATGAGTCAGATCGATTCCGTGGATTCACTAGAGCCCGGGCGAATCCATCGCTGTAGACATCGCAAACGAGCAGCGGGGCGCCACGGCTGACACTCTGGCCACCGCTCGAGCTGAACCGCTGTTGCGTGAAGTACAAACGCGAAAGCGACATCTCATTCAGAGCCGTCGCTTCGCTGGTGCGGGGACTCGATAACCATGCCGCGAAGGTGGACAGCTTCGAGTCTCGGAGACGAAAAAACGTTTGCCAGCGCAGACTTCAGCTGTCGCCCCATTCGAGTCCAGTCCATGCTGTATTCCCCGTCCTCACCCCAAGTGATGGGGGTATTCTCGACGAGAGATATTCGCTTCAAGTCGAGAAGCGGGAGAACGAGAGAGCGTTCTACCAGACATAACCCAGGTGACATGGCGCTCCTCGAAATAGTATCCATCCTCATCGAAATCGAAAGACGTCTCCGGTCCCACCAGCACAATGGAAAGATCTTCCACGAGGCGTGCAATATAAGACGACATGGACAGCAGCTTGTGGAACCGTTGACATTTTTTTTTTTTTTGTGAGGGCTGGAGGACGAGGGAGGATTATTCATTCCTTGAATATGGGCGTCCTCGCTGAATTAAGGACAACCCCGATGTGCCAGCGGCCAGCGAATATGTAAGCCTCGGTGGGAAGATCATCGTATAGATGGTCGACGCTCATGTCGACGAGTTCCTGGGGAAGCTGAAGACCCATGGCCTGAAAGACAAAGAGGAGACGTGGAGGTCCGGCCCGAAACTCCGCGTCAGCACAACAGTGACAAACTTAGCGCGTATTCTTGTTCTCGACCGCACGTCCTCTAAGTAGTCGCGCGCGTCGAACTTTGCATACACGCGCCTCTCGATTCTCGGGCTTTCCAGCTAGCCTTTTTTTTTTTTACCTACCCACCTGCACGTCTTGGAATTCTTTAGTTCACGGCTGCTTTCATCGACCGCGAATTTCAGACGTCTGCCGCCTGACCGGGCGCCGATCCACCCTAAATATGGAGAGATCTTCGTGCCACCCACGGCTACGAACACCATCACCAAGTGGGGAGTTGTGGTCAAGAAACTGCCACATCACAATGTTCTTGACTTGCATGATTATCGACCTCACTTGAAATGTCTTAAGCCTGAATTAAAGCACTCGCGGGACGGATTGAACCTCCAAAATTGACTTTGGTTGTGCAATATAGGCCCGGGGGCGCCCGATCGAGATACGGTAAAACTCTTGGCTGCGCTTGGGCTGCGCATTGATTCTTATCCTGTCTCATCTGCCGTGTACAGTGACCTGAGAAGAGAAGTCGCTGCATCACTTAAATAGACGGCTTTCTCTCTGCGACACGTTTGTATCTATCTTGCCTCCAACAAGATGCAATTTTACTTCCCCTCGGCTGCCGTTGCAATTTTCCAAGCCGCCGTCTCCTCCGCGGCTTTCGTTTCTGTCAACACAACCTCCGGTCTATTACGAGGCTTGGAAACTAACGGACGTGAGTTCCATTGTGATAACATGCCAACTCCTGGCTCATTTTTTTTTTGACCCCCGCAGTACTGACGTTCAAAGGCATTGTAAATCTCGTCCAACTTCCTATATCAACAAACCTCTAAAACTGTTTTAGCGATTCGCAGAACCTCCCACTGGCCCACTACGTTGGGAGCCACCTGCTCCCTTCACTTCTGCCGCGCTTCAGAACGCAACGAAATCTGGGCCCCTCATGCGTGCAGCAATTTCCCTTTGCGACTGCGACTATTAATGAACAGTTGTTCAATACCCCGCCACGTTCGCTTATTTCTCTGCTCAGATGCTACCACTAATGAATGAAATCATGTAGCCCCAGAAAGCGAAGATTGCCTCTTCTTGTGAATAGCTGCTTTCTGCCTTCTGGACCGGAGTATTTATCGCCGTGACTCTTTAGAAATATATGGGCCCCAGTGCCAACTAAGCAGAAACTCCCCGTCCTTATCTGGATCTACGGCGGGTGAGTAACTTGGAACCTCTGTTATTTCAATATGTTTCCCTCTGCCCAGGGGCTTCGCCTTTGGAACAGCCAGGATGCCGGAATACGATGGAGCCTCCGTCGCATCGAATCAGCATATCATCGTCGTCTCATTCAACTACCGACTGAATGTTTTCGGCTTTCCGGGCAGCCCAGACCTTCCGTTGGACGGAAACAATCTTGGTTTTCTGGATCAAGGTCGGTGCATGTCTCAATCATGCATGCTCCGAACTTTTGGGTTCAATTGTTTCTTTCCGTAGAACTGGCCTTCGAGTGGGTCCAACAAAACATAGCGCGCTTCGGCGGAGACCCTCAACGCATCACAATCATGGTCTGTTCTGTCTTTATTCATTCAATCTTTCGGATCCTATAACTCATCTATACTGGACTATTACTTAGGGCCAGTCTGCCGGCTCCGAATCGGTGGCCGCTGCTATTTCAAGGCATTCCCCGAGCTCTGCGCCTTTCCGGGCAGCTATAATGCTGTCGGGAGCGCAAGAATCGACGCCACCCACTCCATCTTTCGCGTTGTTCAATAGCTTTGCCTCCGGGATGGGGTGCACGCAAGCGCCGGGTCCGGCGCGGCTGGCGTGTCTCCGGAAGATTCCTGGATCGGTCATTCGGGCCTTTACGAGCGGGCCTTCTGGCGGACTATACGCGCCTATTGTTGATAAGTACGTCTCTCTTAATGCCTAGTAATTTGACCTGACCTAAAAACGCCCCCAATATTTATTTCAGTCTTACCTTCTTTTCGGATCCCTTGCAGCGCATCCGTACCGGACTGACTGCACGCGCTCCTTTTATCATGGGCAACATGCAAAACGATGGATCACTACTCGCGCTTAACATGACAGATCTCACCGCCTTTCTGGCCACCAATTTCGGCCCCCTCGTCACTGCCGATGAAGTGCGGTCTCTTTATCCGAGTGGTTTGAGCGACAACGCCATTATTTCGGAGGTGACCAAGGACCTCCTCTTCCTCTGGTCAGTTACTAGAGTTTACCGATACTAGTACCATGATAAACCCACCTAACAATTGAAATAGCCCTACTGAGCTCTGGGCTGGTGCCGCCGTGGGTGCGGGCGTGACGGATGTATATCGGTACACATATGGTGCAGCCATGTCCGCCGTTCGTCATATCTTTCTCGAGTTCTAATTGCCCCTGGTGTCTATTCGCAGGTGCAGTTTTTGCGGATGACCAACCCTTCCCTGATGCCGGTGCATGGCACACCTTCCGAGCGTTCGTCTTTAGATTTTATTCCTTTTTCCTTCCATTTCTCCTCACCCCATCTATTCCCAAAAACTCTGACTGAATGAATGACTGACTGAGCACTTCAGTTCCCGAAATTTTCGGAACCTTCAACCGCTCGACCGCTACACCGTCCGAAGTGGAGCTCTCGCACACAATGCAAACGCTCATCGCGAATTTTGTCAAGAATCCCTCTGTGCCTCCCGCACCGCACTGGCCAAAATACGTCCCTGGGAACACGACGACGACTTTAGCGAGGCTCGCATATAATGGGAACGTCGCATTGAGAAATGTTGTGCAGGTTGCGGAAAGTGACTCCCTTGTGCGTGCATGCACGGTTGTACCCGGTCTTTGAGCTATGGCTAAATTAGTCTGATTACAGGATGGACCGTGTGATGTGTTGTGGAATCAATTCTTGGATGTCAGAGTTTAGGAAAAACCTGGCATTTTTTTCTGAATCAAGACGTCGACTAGCGGTATGCGCGATGTTCAATGATAAATATCATTATCTACGGAAATACATGGGATTAACTGGTCTGACCGGAAGGCTCCAGCACAGATGAATGTTGAACATCTGTTTTTCGCTCAAGGGTGAAGATTTAACACATTTGCACGTGACCATGTTCAAAAGTGCTACAAATATTTGGAGAGAAATCTATAAGTATGGAAACATCTACAGACACCGCTTTGTTGCAACTTCATGGCATGGCACCGCTTCCCGTGACTTGTCTTTCTGTCCGGATTTGCGGATTATCTGAGGTCAATTGAACCTGAGTGGCTCCCATGAACAAGGGTTCCAGAACCAGTACTATTGATGTTGAGCTCACCGTGGTCTTGAACTGTGGGATGGAAAGTGGCAAAGAAACATCGTTCATTGCTCGGAGCGTCTGCCTGGAGTTCAAACTGAAAATATCTATGATGACGCTCTGCCAACTCGGTCGAATTCGCATACAACTTACGTCGCTAAGAGTGAGATCAACATCACTTCCGGGGTCAGATTTGAGTGCAGCGACAGAAAAATGGACGGAGACACGCGTACTGGGTGCGTCAATGTTGAAAAAGGCCATGAAAAGAACTGCAGACGATCGATCATTAGTAATGATACCCTTGTAGTCTTTTTATTGTATCCATACAGCTCTTCCTCATCGCAAAGAACTGGAAAGAGCAATTTGAGTCGAATAAACAGGGTGAACCGGGTAACATACAAAGACCAGTGTCATGATTCCAGATATACTGAATTCAATTAAAAACGCAATGGATCACAAGCAGCAGACAGACAACCAACCTCATTAGCAATCCCGTTTCTGTAAACGGTTTGTGAGGAGAGATACACGAATATAATTTCTGCGACGAACCTATGGTCCACAAAATGACTTTATCGACTATCACCATGGTTCTGCGTGTAAGATGAGTAAGATTCTGAGGATTGGAGGAGCTGAAATGGAATTCATACCTCTTTTGTGCCCAGTCCCGTCGTGCAATGAGGATGCCGACTAGCGTCACGGTTATAACCGAGTTGTTCGCAGCACTGACGCTCCAAATGGAAGTCGTGAGCCACCCCCACTGCGCTTCGAAACCGGCCAGTGAGTTTTCATGCATCCGAGTCGCCGTGATCATAATGGTGGTGCAACCCAGCAAGATTAAGAACGATAATGTCCAAATCAGGATGGGGATGTATAGTTTTTTAGAAAGCGCATAAACTCGGTGTGAATAGAACAATTGAACTGGTAGAAGAGTATGTGACGGCACGGAGAATATGACAGCGTTATTTTCACGTACCACATATGGTGACGATGGCGCACAAAAAGGTAGCCACGAAGAAGGTTTTCGGGGGAATGAGTCTGATGGGGTAGTTCGAGATAGTATACGAGTATAGTGTATACCCGATGCACAATTCGTGCATAAACGCACAAATCCTGCGCATATTCTAGTGTAAAGTACCCCTTAAAAAAGTGGCGTACCAGATAAACGTAACCTATGCACGATGATGAGTTGCGTCCGGCGGAATCAGTCACTTCACACACCAAAGCTTTGAGTTTGAGGGAGTCGTCGGGGAAGCGACTATAGTAGATGTACATTTGAGTGGTGGTCACCCCAAAGAGAATATAAGAGATTAGGACGCCAATCTGGTAGGCACCTGAAAGCAATACGTTGATTGTAAGATGATCCAGAGGGTCTTGTGCGCACCGAGAGTGGAATCCAGATTCAGGGGGACGACGGAGTCCATTGAGTAGATAGATGCTTCGAGGACACCCCGCTCTGGGTCTATATAAGACTATTCGCCAACAACCTGATTGATGTCAAGGGGATCATATACAAACGCCTGAGAGCGAAGGTGGATTTGGAGTGGGGAATGGCACAAACCTCATTGGCAGATTAATTCAAGCTCGGCAGTCGGAGCAAGAAACGAAAATCCGATCTTCATTCACCCACCGATGTCCGAAGACTCTATAGGAAGAATTTTACAACGAATTTCGTCTGTACCTTCCGTTCAGTTGCAACTTGACAAGATCCTTTGCATCAAGGTTTCAAAGGTTCAGATAACAGCCACAGAAATAGAAGATAGTGCTGGAAACCGAGTACCGACTTGATGTTGCATACTGTACTATGACTCTACCACCGGCCCAAGAACAATCAAATCTGGGAGGAGTTTAAGCGAGAAGTATGACGGGGTGATTCTACTGTTTCGAGTTGAATAGGATTCTCCGCTGAGGCCGGGAGCATATAATTCCAACGAAAAAAGAAGGTGGTGGTTGAGAAGGAACCGTCGCTGGGCGGTGCTACATGTCGTGATCCGAGGATCTCCGAATCCGTTTTTCCTTCGTGGCTTTGCAAATTTGGGGGTAATTCATGCCAACGGCGGTGCCTTTGATGAGTGTTTTGTGAATGCTAGCCCTATAGACGCTCAGGTTGTTCCCGTTCATCGCCATCCTTTACCAAGGTCCTCGCCGATGACTGATGTTGAATTTTCAATGCGGTCAAACTCTTATCTCCGGGGTAAAAACGCAACCGCAATACATCCGGGATGCTCTCTTATTCATTGAAGTCATCTAGCTCTTCCTGTATGCGCGTGAAATTTCTTTGGGCTCCAACCCGTTCCGAACCTGACATGAACCCGACGTTTCCCCAGGGTTCGCGGTTCGGATTTTGCTGTAACAAAAAAACATACCTAACCGAACCAGACGACACTACTGGGAGCTAGAATCTTTCTTTCTGCCCGTTCGTGTTTCATACACAAGGTTTACCGGTTGTTCAGAAATTTCAATTGTCATTCAAGGTCGTCGAATCGTCGATCCTTCAAGGCTCGGTCACCATTCCAATGGCCTCTTTCAGCAGTTCAGGCAGGAGAATCGCCGCATCTCCTTGGAAAAACCAATCCCCCCTCTTTCAACCTCGAAGTTGGCCCCTCCTCCGTTGGCTTCTCCATATTGAAAATGGCGATCCGCGCCCCACGGGCCCTCGCGGTGTGGATGTACCCAGCGGCCGGGTACACCAGAGCACTCGTACCCACCACTAGCATTAAATCGATCCTATTCTTCTCGGAATTCTCCGTGGAACCATTCATCCAGTCCTCCACGCGGTCGACGGCGCCCTGAGGGGAGGGACTCGCCGAACCAAACCACGTTCGGTCGGAGGAGACCTCCACAGTCGGGGCAGCGTGGGAGATCCTCGATGGGAATACTCTTGAGCGGAAATTTGGCATCGGCGAGATCGACGTCGTCGGGGAGCGCAAAAGCAGGGACGAGCGGGTCCTTGAAGTTGTCGTTCTCCACGTAATGGCACTTGGTGCACCTATTGCTGAAGAGGGACCCGTGGATGGCCTGGATATTCTCCGGTGGGTGGCCGGCACGTTGGCAGAGTCCTGCATATAAGTATATTGAATCCCATTCGAGTTTCACCGAATTTCGGAACAACTTTACCATCGATGTTCTGGCTGATCGCAAAAAATTCCGGCTTCCTCTTCGCCAGTTCTGCAAGTGCAATGTGCGCTTTATTCGGTTTGGCGTTGAGGGAGCAATGCCGCCTGTAGCTGTAGAATTGCCACACAAGGGCTGGATCTTTGGCGAAAGCACTGGGCGTCGCGAGCGTCATGCAGTCATATTCGCGCCAGAAACCCCCTGCACCGCGAAATGTTGGGATACCCGACGCTGCGGAAAGTCCGGCACCGAACAGTGCTAAGATGCGGGTAGCGGACTTCAGATGTGTCGTGAACGCAGCGTAGTCCCCGGCAGAGATCTCTGATGATGATGGTTGGGTACCGGCGGTTTCCGCGAGTTTACGCTTTTGCTCAGAAGCAAACCGTTGCCAGAGTTCATTGGCAAAGTTGGGAGGAAGTTGAGGACGATTGGGAGTGGCCTCCTGGCTGGACGCCATGTTGGATGACTGAAAGAAAGAGAGGATAAAAGCTGTGTACAAAAACAGCGCCGGCGCTTGAGTCGAAGGCAGTGGCTCTGAATCTTGTTGAACACAGTTGATCGCGGCATTTCGGATCCTCCTTGGAATAGAATGGTGCGCATGATATCTCTCCCCTGTAACGCCGCAGTGACAGCGCAAATTATACAACTCAGACGTAGCCAGCAAAACCACATCAAGCGCATCAACCTGAGGACATGGATCGTATTCAACAACAGGTGTTGCATGATATATCAAACACCCAACCCAAGGTTCTAAAACAGCAGATTTACATAGCGGCTTTCACCAGATACAACTAGTGTTCATCAACACGCAGACCAAAAAAAGAAAGATAACCAACCCTCCGACTTTACGACGGAACACACGCAAAGCTCGTGATCTGATAGAAGAGCTAAATCAGTACTGAACTGACGAGAAGAATGCAGGAGGCGCCAGAAGATAGCCGCAGAAGGAGAACGAAACTCACCTTGTCGTTGAAAGCGTCGGTCGTCGCAAGTCCACCGGTAGAATCGCCAGGGAATGTGAAAGACCACTGCGCGTCGGCGGTATCGCAGTTACCCGAGCTGGAAAAGAATGTCCGATAGGTTATTTCTATCATTTCATATGCTATGATTAGATGCAACGTACGCAAAAAGCTTGGGAGAAAATCAGTAAAAGTGTAGATGATTATCGACAGCACACTCACCGAAGCACGTTGCGCCTGGGTCGGGGCCAAAGCTTGATATGGTTTTGAGCCAGGGGTCGGCGAGCAGGATGCACTCGTTCATGGGCTCAACGGCGTATCTGCCAAACGAGGGAGATATTGAGAAAAAGATAATAAAATCAACGTTTCACGTACCCGCAAAGCCCTTTCCAATCTAAATTCTGGCAGATGAACACACCACCGGGTTTCTACTCACATGGCGTAAGGAGGAAGCAGGACGACTAAGCGCTAACACGTACACCGAGTGCGCTAACCGGTGCTGTGGCTACGGCGACGTTCGGGGTAGGCCGCCCTGCGCTGGATCCAGCGGGCGGGGTGAAAGTACCGACAGATTTTCCAAGGGAAGGAAGGACAGTCTGGTTCCAGCCAACTGCGACTTTCCAGTCAGTCGGCGCTGCTGCGGCCGCGACCATAGACAGAGGGGCACAGAGGCCGATGACCACGGAAACAACGGCGATGAAGGATCGTGCGGAGCCCATAATGAGTGAGGAGTGCAAACCTGGGGGGACGAGCAAGATGGGAATCGGATGGGGCGACTCTCACCCTCCATATATACGCACGAGATGCGCGGGCGTGATGAGGTGTATGATGACCGTCGGACGGATATGATACCGGATATGGTAGCAGGATGTGGGAGATTTCCGTATCCAGGACAACTTCGGCAATTCACGGCGAATGAAAGGCCAAGATATTTTAATCAGGTCAGGTGATTGTGTCGGGCATTCGTTGCCGTGCCGGACGGACTCTGGAAGAACAGCTCCAAGACCGCTGCCAGGATTCTGACGTCCGGCATGCAACATATGTAGGGTTCCCGGAAGAATAGGGCGGCGAATACAGGGGGCAAGGGACCAGGACCACATCGTATCTTCTTTGAGTTCCTTGGTCGAGTTGTGTTGGAGGGATTACGGAGCATTTCTCAGGCGCACAGATGGGGTTGAGTAGACCAATGGTGCTGACTTGGCCCTGACGGCCGCTGCCAGGCTGGGGGCTATAAGAGGGTAGTGATCGAGGAAATTTCGGATGTTCAACTTGGCAGATAGATCCAGGGCCAGGACCCAGACGTCTATGAAAAAAAATAGTTACTGTTCGGCAAACCCTTGAATAGCACATAGCAAGTTCCTGTAGAAAGAAAGAGGGAAGCCACTTTGGTGGATGTGAGCCAAGGAGTGGAAACATGAGAACGTGGGTAACGGAAGATTGACACACGGTTGTACCGCCGAAACACGGTTAAATAGGCTTTGAAGTAGGTAGCGCAGCAGGTACAAGAGGCACGAGAGACAGATGCGTTTCCGGTGTATACCCGGGAATGGCGACGGCCTCGGGACATGACGGATACGGACAAGAGTGGAATGATGATGATCTAGTACGGCATGCGGGTGTCTACTGACTAGCCGGCCTGATCCTACCACCACGCCAGTATCATCTAGTTCACTGTTCAGCAGGGGCTGAAGTATTGAAGAGCCAGGTGAGAGTTTTTGGAAAAGAGCGAGCTGATCAGTGACGTAACAGCATCGTGATGGATATCAGCGGAATTTAAATTGCCCGGTGGTTCGAAAATGCTCTCTTGTACGCTGTCACTACTATTTACAGCTCATTCTCAAGTCCCTACGATATCCTCTCTGCTGGCTATTTCTGGTTTGAAATCACTACATTGTTGAGCTTGGGTATTTTGAAATCATGCTACAAATTCATGCTGGACGCAACTTTGGCTCGGAGCCCATGGACTGGGCCGCCTGGATAACAGGTGGATGGCAACAGTGGCCTCGCAGCTGCTTATGAAGCCGCCACCTTTTCTTTTCGCCGGCGACCTAGGTCGGCACGTCGATAAATTGGGGCTGTGGAATGACTTTGGCCTTTGCTTTGAGTTGATACCGAAATCAAAGCGTCGATCAAAGCCTCGTCGAGTGATAAAAACGAAGGCGAGGACTTGCATCTCTTCCAGATCACACTGGGCGTCCTTTCTCTCTCCGTCTTGATGTCACTCGAGAACCTCTCAAAACCAGCCTTGGAGGCTCTGCTCGCCTTTCACGCCGATGCCGCCCGACGCATCGAAGAGCAATTCGGGTCCACAGAAGAGCGGCTTGCTGACTCTGAAGACCAACTCAAGTGGGAAACCCCTGCCATTACACAAGTTCCAGCCTTTAATGGCACTACAGACTCCAATTGCCTCTCGCTGATATTGAGGCATCTCTTGAAGATACAGAAGGTTTGCCTTACGTGTTCTTGCTGGCTCACAATGCTAAAATGAGATCAAAAACGTCCCGCTTTTAGAGCAGTCCGGAGCTCTTCTGTCACCCTTTAATCTGGCTGCCTCGCACCGCCGCTCCTCAGCTCCCAGCTCCAGCCCCAGCCCACCCTCAAGACCTGTCCACAGCGCACTTCGAATGCCGTCTCCCCCATCGGTATCGGTGAGGACCTGGACTCGTTGGAGTGCGGATATCACCTCGCCGACGCCCGCTCCACGTCACGGCTGCAAGCGAAAGCACGAGGAGAAAGAGGAGGAAGATTCAAACGAGCGTGAGCGCGTATGCATATGCATCGACCCAGGATGGCTACGTGGATTCACAGGGACACCCCCTCGAAGACTGCGGTTGTGGGATAAGGAGAACGAGAATATTGCATTGTGAACATTGACCAACGAGCCGGCGGTGAACGACATATTTATCATTGGAGATAAAGCTTGGCAATCTTTTTGTTCTGGCCCGATAATTTCATACAATGCAAGCAACATTCGATAGAACAGCTATTCCACAGACTTACCGCCGTCTGTGCCAAACTCCACCTTGTGCCGACACGAACACTCCACCGCACCTCGTACTCTTCCCATAATTAAGAAAACCGTGTCGCGATCGGCCTGCTCCGTTTTGAAGCCGCGTCGGGCTCGTAGTAAGGGTCGAGTTCTAGTCCAATTCAGGTCCAAATTGTCCACCTCGTCATTCCCAGTTAGGCCAAAAATTCCGCTGAGACTGCAGCAAATTTACAAAGAACAAAATAATAACCGCAACGAAATGTTCCGCGTGAGGCATCGAACTAGGTTAAACTCGAACATCTTAGCCAACTCTTAGAGTTGATTCGACGAAGTTCTTGATTACAATGCCGAAATATAAACTGGTTCAAACGAAACCTCGCATCCGGAAGCTCTGTGCCTCATTCTCCCCGTCACGTGCGATTGTTCAACTTTTCGTTTTTTCAACTAACTGTACAGTGCCCAACAAGTCTGTACAGGAAGATGGCATCAGCCCCTACCTAAAACAAAAGCTATAATCATTTGGGTGCGGCAAACCGGGAGATTGAGGGCGCGGTTGTCGCGACTGGCGGATCATGGCTTCAATTCATTTCATCACTGTAACTTTCCTGAAACGTAAGATCTATCAAGAGTTAATTCATATCTTGCCGATGACGGGACAGGCCGTTCGTTGGGAGCGATCAATTCATACTTCAGGCGACATCCGTCGACTGATAATCTAGAACTCGCCTCGGTCCAATTTTGAATTTGAAGACGTCTGTTGACGGGTCTTTGTTGGTAGCTGGTGGCTCGCTGCTGTGTAGCCAAGTTTAGACGACTCTGTTGTTCCGTTGGTTCATAGATGCCGAGGTGGTCACATAGATATCGATATCCCGTATTTCAAGTCGCCGTGAAAACTAAGTGAAAGCAAGACTAAGATGCGGATTTTGTAGTCCCTGAGGTTTTTTCACGATCAATCCATTTCACCTGTTTTCTGTTTATTTTTCAGGGCGAATGGTGGATATCATGGGGCTAACAGTGAAGATTACGGATTTCACAGTGTCGTCCTTGTGGGTTGTCCACATACCATTGATTCGATTATATTATGTGCCCGTAAATTTCGTACTCGTGTGCAAACATGTATACTGGCAGTTCAAGCGCTCATGACCCGTCTGGGTGTCTTTTCTATCTCTTTTTTTTCAAAACTGTCGAGGTCAATCCAGTGATCGGTGTTTTCACACCATCTCTCTCTTTCTCTCCCACATCATCTACTGCGGCCGGCAAAGATGAGACGCCTTGGCACCCGAATCATCCGTAGTTGGCTCCCTCGAGGCCCGCCTAGAGAGATCGCTGTCATGGTCGTTCAACTGGCAGATTAACAACACAATGATGTAATTCCGAGTTGCCTAGCAATGCGAGGGAGGTATTTCAACGCAAACTTGATATGATAGCTGTCCGTCGGCTTGCCGCGACACTGCTCGGACCATCCATTCTGCCAGTCTCCGCCAACCCTCCTGGTGAGGAGGCCCTTTTCTTTCTCCAACTCTATTTTTATTCGATCCTCCTTTGAAAAATCGGAATGGCGTACGCTGAGCTTGCGGGTGTAATCGTGCGTGATTGGGGTACGTTCGCTTTCTATGGTCCTGACTAGTCCAGTGTCTTGCTTTGGCGGCTCTGTTATCTCTGCTATCTGTTTTTTTATATTTTATGGTAATTTTGGTTCCGTCGCAAACGACCGACCTGGAGGCCCACTGACAATTGTCAGAAATCATCTTTACGACTACACAACTACGGCAATACACATATACACGGGTACTTCAAGGCCCTTCTCTTGGCAAATGCAGTCCAATCGTTCGGTACTGTGCTGAACTTCAAGTGGGCCGCTGACGGAGGAGTGACATCGGGGACATTTTGTAGTGCTCAAGGTTCAGCTCTTTCAAATGGCGAAAGAGGTATCTAAAAACCTTACCGATTTTATAGGTGGTATCAAGCAAGCTGGAAATGTTGCCACTGCGCTATGGTGAACGCATATTTACAGCGCAGTATCACCAGTCACTCAATTTAGCTCAGGTCCTTCGTGCTTGCGCTTCATTTGTTCAACCTCCTATTTCTCCGATTCAAATCCTCCAATGCTGGTTTTTGGTGGACTATCATTGGCGGATGGACACTTGTGGCTTTTATCGTTGTAATTGGCCCAGCCGCAATACAGACAGCTGCGAAAGGCCCGTATTTTGGCATTTCGGGAGCATGGTGTGAAATGTTATCTCCTATCGAAGTGACGTGGCTCATTCTTCCCCAGGTGCTGGATCACGTCCAAATACCCTCAGGAGCAAATCTTCCTCGAATATTTCCTAGTTCGTATCTCGCACTGACATCCACCAGACGCACTTAATTCGAGTCCACAGGAATATCTTTCAGCTGGTTTTTGCCTGGTCCTATATACCTCCATTTTCCTCCGAATTAGAGGAAATCTAGTCCACGAAGAAGGAAAATGGAGTCTCCGCTTTCTTCCGCGGGGCGAGTCTTGGCAGCTTTCATTGCGCCGAGACCTTATTGATACCTCGATGCTCCACGTACGCACGCTTTGTTACTGACATTCGTTTTGTCCTGAGCCTAATTATCTTAGGCCGTCAAACAAATGATGTGGTACGTTGCTTCTGTATTTCCAATTTCGAAATTGAATTAAGATTTGTGTGCAGGTACCCCGTAAGTCCCCGCCCTTGTGTTACTTTCTTAATCGCTGACATTCTGTAGATCGTCTACACATTTCTCATAATCCCAATAACTCTCGCCCGCCTGTCGCAATTTGCTGGGGCCCACGTCCCCTTCTGGGCGACCGTCGTCACCGATATCATTTTCAACCTCACAGGTCGGTTATTTTACTTCCAGAGACCCGCAAAAATATCCTCATCAATCATACTTCCAGGGTTCGCGAATGTTCTTCTGTTTGCCTCAACGCGAAAGCTTCTTCCGGACGCACGCGAGTTGCCCGACTTCTCGACGGCGCGGAAGGACGTGCGCAAATCGCTCTGGAAGGCCGGGGGGGTTACGCCATTCACGATCGCGCGTAGCGACACGGCGGAGCAGTTCAACATCGAGCGTCTCGCGCGTGTGGAGTCTGCGCATAGCTCGCGCCGCTCAAGCCTCGAGTCCGAGAAACCCGCGCAATGAACGCCGGTGTGGTTGCATCTGTCCATGTCAGCGAATGACAGACACTAAATTTATGTGATGGGACATTGTATTGTGGCTGGCATCGTCGAGTGAGATGGATATCTCGGGTCGCCACATACAGATAGTTCATCTCCCGAACGTGGGAGTCAAATAGCCCATTATACTCCTTTCGCACACCAGCCAGAACACAATACAGCAGCCAACGAATTCAACAAGGGCTGGGAACAGACGGTTGAGAGACATGATCACGCGCTATTTAAATCGGCCTGAACATTTGTTGTATCTGAGTTCACAAGCAACGTGCCGGCGCCAACGAAAGATGTTCAACAGCCGAAACATCTCCTAGCCAGGAAACCATTGAGCAAGTGAACTGGACATCAAGTCAGGCTGTGCCATATATATACACGTTAAGAATATGAATCGAGTCATCAATGTTGGGTAGGCTTGAGCCACTTCCATAGATATACTGGATTTTTCCTTTCAATTCGACAGTCACGCGTCACGGAGGCCTCTGTCGAACCCCTGGAGCGTGACACCGGGCCCAATATTGCCTGGGAGTCGCAAAAAAGACAAAATTTTCGCACTGTATGTCGAAATTTTGGAGGGTGTCACGCAAATTTTCGGAGGCTGTCGAAATGTCGAACTGGTAAAAAAGTCACGCGTCACCCCCCCTGTCGATTTGAACGGAAAAATCCAGTACTGACCTTGGATTCCCATTCTACCTACCTACCTACCTACCCATCTGGTGTTTGTTGGCTCGGACTTTGATTCGGACTTTGATATTCAACGATGGCCGCCCTATTTGATCCTTACCTTCCCGTTTGATCCGATTGTACAAAGTTCAACTTTTCGCCAGCTATAGGGCCTCGCCTTTGCATGGCACTAAACCACTAAACTAGAATTTCACTAAAGTTGGTTGGCTATAGCTCATCATGGATGTCCCTCCTGGGCCGCAGCGAGACTTTTCCGTCGAACTGAATGGTGGGAACGAGTATGCAGATAAGGACTCATCTTCAAATGGATTGTGACGATGGTGGTTGCGGTCCCGAATTTTGATCCTTTTCCCATCGGACTGCCCCCTTGACCTCGCGTAATTCTGGATGATTTTCCAGCAAGAATCTGTTGTGAGCGCAATGTCGCGTTGCTGAGGCGGAATAATTTGTGGGGTGCGAAAGCGTTCAGATATTAGTTTGAATCCATACATTCTGTGTAGAATCTTGCGTCGCAACCTCCTTGGTGCCAGCCGGTCCAAGGTTCCCAGCGTCAGTTCTCCTTTAACGTACGGATCAACAGCGCTAGCCGTGATCCGTCAGGTTTGCGTCGAACTCTGAATTGTCTCCGCTGCCCGACTTCGTGCTCGGAAGCTTATTCATAACAGGATGAACACACTACTCCAGGTTTTCAATTGTACCAACAGTCGAAATTGGTGAGATGCGCAAAACCTCGTCGGAACAGCTGTGAAAACTGGTTTCCCAGGAGCGGATACAGGCTGATCATTGATCAACTCCTGTCCTTCTACTCAGGCGCTCTACTTACTAGCGGGTACCGATGGTCCGGAACTATGGTTTTTTTTGAGATCCATGGTTCGCGTGCTGGGTCATCGTCCGCGGCTCATTTCTTCAAGTTCTTGTGGTCCACTACCGCTGCTTCATGGGATGTTCTCTGTAACCTCACATCTGCCTTGTCCGTGCTGAAGAAGGCCCATCCATTCCTAAGTCATCAACGAACGAGATCTGGACTTGCACACCACGATCGGAGATACTTCCTGTTAGGTAGCGGCACGGTTTGAATAACGAACGCCCGTTTCTAGAATATCGCTAATTGATAGCATGCGAATTGCGCGCCCCGCGTGCGCAGACATTAACAAGTCGCACGCATCAGAACGATGCCTTAGAAATGCGGTATAGCTGTTTCGCAATGGTCTTTTAAGCGCCGAAGCGCATTGTTAATCTCCCACAAGGCACCATCCTCGCTAGGTCTCGGCCTGCATATATAATTTTCGAACGCACCTCACACCCTTTCTTTTAATGGCCCCCACGCTCACTCTGTGCGTACTGGTCGCTGTTGGCGTATGTATTGTGTCTTTGATCCTCCACCGCATCTTTGGGCGCTCAATCCTGGACAACATCGATGGACCACCATCCAACTCGATTCTGACTGGTGGGTTTCCGCTCACACCTACCTCTATCTTATGTATCTGGCCTCCGCAGGAAAACCTACCCGCTTTTTTCGACCCTGATGGCTGGGACTTCCAACAAGACCTGGAGGAGAATTATGGTGAGGTGGTGAAGATTCGGGGACTGCTCAGTGTTTGTCGTCAATTTTCTCTTCTGTCTACACAACGAAATTCAAAGAAAAAACCTGAGCAGCAGCTCTACGTGTTCGATCCTGTTGCACTGCAAAGCATGATTGTTCAACAAAGCGATGCGTACGAGGAACACCCGATCTACATGAAGTGCGTCATCAGTTTGCAATTGGATTAACTTGGCTGTTATTCATGATTTGGACGCAGGGCATACGGCCTCCTCTGGGGTCCTGGGATCCAGTCCTCTATTGGAGCGGATCACCACAGGTATCGAAAAATCATTACCCCCGCATTTGCAACTGGAAAGATCCGTGAGATGATCCCGTTGTTCTATGAAGTGGCGGAGAAAGTGCGTGTGCTTCGCCTACCTGGGATTGATCTCAACCAGATGCGCACTAGGCGCGGGATGGGTTAATATCGCCCTTCGTGAGCCATGGACCACGCAAGGTCGATCTGGATCCAGCTCATAGGATTTTCATCACTGATTGTCGCCCAGCTTGACCTGAACAATATTCTTGGTCGCACGTCGTTGGAGGTTATTGGACGCACCAGTATCGGCTACTCGTTCGATTCGATGATTCCAGGCCAAGACACGCGGAATGAATATGCGGAAACATTGAAGGAGCTTTTGTGCGTTGGGCCCAACACATTTCAATGTATTGATTGACGGAACGAACTACAGCCCAACCGTGTTCAAGTTCAAGCTCTTCTTCCCCTTCTTACCGCGCGCTTGTGAGATCGGGTCTGCTGCCTTTCGACGCTTCGTGGTCGACATGATCCCCTCTAAAACGCTGCACCGTGCTCGAGATATGGTGGATCTGATGGAGCGTAAGGCGACCCAACTGGTCATGGAGAAGAAGGAGGCTGTTGCCTGCGGACAGCTGGATATTGAAGATGATTCAAAAGACATTATGACCCTTCTGCGTACGTCTGCGTCCCGCTACGGATCTCTACGCCAGAGATTTACGTCTCCCCTGCAGTGAAAGCTAACTTGACGGCCGAGGAGGGAATGTTCTTGACTGAAGAGGAGCTGGTCGGGCAAACTGGGTAAGTCATTCGCCGTCTTTACGACATTTAAGTAATCTGTGTTCTAAGGATAATGATATCTGCGGCGACGGATACGACGTCGTCTGCGCTCGATCGGATTTTTCACAGCTTGTCTCTCCGTCGTGACGTGCAGGATAAACTCCGCGTCGAGATTGTTGAGGCGCCGGAGCACATGGACTACGAGCAACTAGGATCGTTACCGTACCTTGACGGGTTTATCCACGAGGTCCTGAGGTTGTGCGTGATACGGCGCAACACCGTGACCGAAGACAACCACTCATTCGTCCTTGGGTATCCCCCGGTGACCCCAGTAATGAATCGCGAGTATGTGGCCTTCTGCCCCTCGAAAGCTTCCATGTTCGCTGATGTAGAGTCTGCAGAACTGTGGAGGATACGATCCTTCCCTTGGGGACGCCTTTCATTGGTGTTGATGGACAGCAGATTACATCGATTCCTGTTCCGAAGGGTACAACTATATAGTACGTGTTTTTGATTGGCATCATCTGAACTGTTTTACTCACTCTACTGATGCTTGTCCTTCCTAGCATCGCGATTCAAACCGCGAACCGCAACCGAAGAATTTGGGGCGACGATGCTCTGGAATTCAAGCCCGAACGTTGGCAAAACGGCAAAGCAGGCGCGCAAACAGAAAGGTTGTGCGGCATTTACGGAAACATGATGACCTTCCTCGGGGGTGGAAGAAGTTGCCTGTAGGTTCCCAGTGTGTTTTTATTGCTTTATAATTGAAGCTCTCTCTTCAGTGGATTCCAATTTGCCTTGCTCGAGATCAGTGCGTCCTGTTCTGCCCTTCTTGTCTGGTTTTCATCACTCAACCTGTCTACAGAGGTGATTGTGTCGGTTTTGCTACGAAGTTTCATATTCTCCCCCCGCCGATGACTCGATAAAGTGGAAGATGTCCGGCATGATTGCAGTACCAAGTGTAGAGGGAAAGGTTGAGCTACCGTTAATGGTCGAGAATTTAAAACACTAAGAGTACTAGTACTTGGACGGTGTAAATTGCGCTTTCTTTGTGCCTACATCACTATGTAGACAGCAATGTCAAACTGTTCGAAAACTGTGATGAGTTCCTGCCATGGTTGAATTGCAATGGAAGAACAAACGCGAAAGAGTATTTGAATCAGATGAGGTGATTTACTGTATCTTATTGCACAGATAATCTCGATTTAGTAGAAGGCTCGCACATGTTCCGACTGACACAGAGTCAACGGAGGACAAGGATGGATGTTGATTTCAGATCCACATTGTTTCACATTGATAATTTCATCCGTTCACTTCTGGGTAGGCGGCCGTAGGCCTTAGATCACCATCATGATAGAACAAATACTGTGTACCTTCTTGATTCACGCAGTGACGCCGCAGTTTCCAGCGCGGATTCATTAACTTTGGATTCCCATCTGGTGTCGGTTGGGTGTTTGTCATTTTTTAAGTTTTGGTTCAATTTGGTTGATGACAGCCCGGCTTGATCCTTACCTCTCCTGTCTGATCCGAGTCCACGACGTAACTCAAAGTCGAAGACGTTTTCCAGCTCTAATCGCCTTGCTCGTTTACGTTGAATAAATTTCAGCGTAATTGGAGATCCCAATGTTGTGAAAGGATAAGCAACATCGGTATCCATCCGCCGGAGATCGGAAATTACAGCCTCGCGAAAGCGAGAGATGAAGCTTCGATGAAGGGTCGGCACCCATTGATGTTGGCATTACAGGCAGTACGGCAGTGTCTGGATTGTTCTGATTATTGGCGGTATCCAAAGGGTCTGCGCAACGGATCTATAAGTTAACTGATACTGTATTACCGTTTAGATGCTTCTACATCCGCCACGGGCAACGCACACGCGTACCGCCGCGCCTACGGCCACGAGCGCACGCCCCATCCAAACTTCTCAAACAGCACCGGCATCACCTCGCATGCAATCACGGCAATGCCCGCATACACGATGAGTTTCGTGAGCACGTCCGCATCGTAGTGCTTCACCTCCCCACCTTCGCCGTCCAACGCCGCTTCGCTCTCCTGCACGTGCGCGCCTCCGCCACGTGCCGCCTCGACCGCTTCTGCGCGCCGGCGCAGCCCGCCTTTCCCGTTGCCGGTGCCGTTGGATATCCCGCTCCCGCTCCCGATGCCGCCGACCTCGACGCCCGCCGTGCTGGGGAGGTCGATGACGGAGGGGATGGGGCGCAGCGCGTCGAGTGGCGGGACGGAGGTGTAGTCCGTCGCGGGCGTGTAGAAGCGGCGGTTGGGCAGACGCATGAGCGTCGCGAGGAAACGGAAGGTCGGCGGGAGCGCGCGGTGTAGCGCGGCTTTGGCGACAAGGCGCCAAGCAAAGATAACGAGGATCCCTGCGTCGGGGTAAGTATCGTCAGCAAACGCTTGGGCAAAGAACGAGGGGGCAAAGGAACCGAGACGTACCGAATGTCATCTTGGCGAGGGCGGCGGCCCACCACACGCCGGCGTCGCCCCATCCGCGCTCAACCGTCTCCCAGCCGTCCGAGCTGAGCACCCACCCGCTGCCGGGCATCACCACACCCGGGCCCGGGACATGCGCACCCCAGCGTACGGCTCCCCACCGGCCTACAAACATCCCGAGCACGACGCTCCCCAGCGCGATCGCATCCTCGAAGCACGGGCAGTCGTCGACGGGCTGCGGGTGCTGGTTCACCGCGAGGAGCGCGAGTGGGATAAGCGTGAAGGGGACGCGGAGCGAGGAAGGTGTCCGCAGGACCCAGGCATCAAGGAGCGCGCCCCAGCCCCAGCCGCGGAAGAGGGTCGGGGTGTAGGTGTAGGATGCGGGGAGGTGGAGGGCGGCAGTGAGGGCGGAGGGGAGGGGGAGGGAGAGCGAGATTCCGGGGAAGGAGGTGTGGGCGAGCCAGAGGAAGGCACCGAGGAAGACCCCGACGGCGCAGTCGGAGAAGGAGTGCATCGCGGTGTAGAGGCGTCCGAAGACGATGGAAGTGGCGTATACGGCGAGACTGATAGTGAATGCGACATAGGCGGGGAAGGAGACCGATGGTACGATGGGTGCCGGGGGTAAGGCAAGCTCGTGAATATACGCCCAAAAGAAGAGGGCCAGGGAGACGGCATTGGCGCTGTGCGTCGATGGCATGCCGTATTCGAGGTGGTGAGTACCGATCGCTGGAGTGGATTTTAGAGTTGGGACGTAGTACTAGATGGAAAAACGTACTCAGGCGAGTAACGGGTGGTGCGAACGGTCGGGGGGGAGCAAAAGAGGTCCTTTACGACGGACGTAAAGTAGATCCCAAGGCAGAGTACGACGATCAGACTGAGGAATCGACAATGAGAACAGCTGCAAGAAAACAAGAAAAGACCTACCCGCGACCCAGCTCGGGGTATCCGAAGAAGAAAAGCATCGGGAGAAAAGTCATGAAGAACGTATGAGTTCCCAGGGCAGATGAGTACACAAAGTATGAGTCGAGAAAGGGTGTCCGAATGGCATCCTGGCAGGGTTGATCAGTGGATGCGTTGAAAAAAAATGAGCCATGGCAGAAGTCGCGCCAATATCGGTTATGCACGAAGGACATCGCCGCCTTCAGAGTGTACGCCCGAGTGTATCGACATCTCTGAGTTGACTGCAGCAAGCAGCATATCTGGCAATGCAATGTGCCTCCAAACGCCCGAGATTTCCTCTGAGACGGAGAGTAGCAGACATGAAATGTCGAAGACAAAAGATGAAAATCGTCGGTAGAATCGTGCGTTGATCCCAAATCCGCACTGAAAACTTGGAACGGAACCGATAGCGCACGGACATCGAAACTGACCACTTACTTGCATTTTAGCCACCAGCCTAGACTCCACATGGATTTGGGCAACAAGTACCCTGCGTACAGCGGCACGCCAAGCCGGGAGTGTAGCATCGTATACGTCCATCGGGCGGCATCCAGCATCATTCAAAGGGACCTTTTCCAAGAGATATTCCTCTCTAAACGACGTGGGCGGCGTCGGCGCTGGGGAAGACGTCCTCGAAGACGCGGCGGAGGATGGCCCTGAGAGCGTGAAACTGACTTGATTCCGCTTGACAGAGTCGGCTCCACGCTGCGCTGGGGCCATGGTGGAGTGTACAGGACGACTCCGACGAGAAGCGGGCTGTTGCGGGGAATGGCGCTCCAGTCAAGTCCGCAGGTTTGTAAGTAAACGGTAAATCAGCGATCTCTGATGCGCCAATCACAGGTTGCCTTTGTCCATCATCTCTTGGGCCGCTCGGGCTAGGCTCTCCAAATTTTGCTGAGCCAATTCAGCAGTTCAAGTGCTCAAGTGCTCGCATAAAATTTCAATGAATTCCCTTCTACGAGCAGACAAGTGTATCTTTTCATTTTCCTCCAGTTTCGCTCCTTGCACCGCCCTCTCTCCACAATCTCCTTCTCCAAACAGGACCATTTCATGATGATAAATTCCCTCTCCCTTTCTAATTTGATAGTTCCTTGGTTGATCCATCTTTCCCCGGCTGAGGGCACCACTCAAGATTTTTATCCAGAGGCATAGCAAGCTCCCTTGATATTCAAAGTCGAATTCGCAAGAATTGAATACGACGGTTGCGTGAAAGGGTTCCTTTAAAATCTGCACTGGTTCTCGTCCTGTAGTCTTCGACTAAAATGCGACCTCCCTATGCCTGCCACGGCGATGGTCGCTCAAGCGCTCACAAGTCAAACACATCCTCAAGGGGATCCTGATCCTTCGGACCCAAGTAAAGTACCGAAGCCGACAAGTGTGCGCTGCTATATATTCAGCCATCATTGCCCTTCCCACCATGGATAGGCATCCACAATGTCCTCCGTATCCTTCAATCCCCACACAACGCTGGGTAAGCCCAGAACACTGTTCTGCTGTCGTCGACAAATGTCTTGTTTTCAGGTGCCTACCAAATCGGCGTCGTGGTCTCTTATATGCTCTTCGGAGTGACGACAACCCAGACATACATCTACTACACTCGGTTTCCAAAGGACACCCGTGGGCTCAAGGCATTGGTGCGCGAATAGTGAAATATAGAGGATACCATTGATTATGGTGCATAGGTTGCGGGTGTCTGGTACGCACGCTCCTCGTAGCGTCTGCGCAACTAAAAACATCTGTGAAAAGGGTCTGTGCCGGCGCTCACGCTCTGTGTAACGGCTACGCGCTATATGTGTATACAATATCCGACCATGGGCACCCAGAACGTTATTTCGGGGCGCCTGTCCCGAGATCTCTCGAAATAGGGATTTTCATATACGGCTGGGTATCTTTCATAGGTACGCCCTACTTTTGTCTGGTACTATCTTACACGCCGTAGTGCAAGGGTTCTTTGGGTTCCGAATCTACGCATTCTCAAAGAAACTACCCATCTCTGTCCTTGTTTGGGCCATGGCATTCCTCCGCCTCCTGTCGACCGTCGTTGTATTTATTCCAGAGTCGAAGAAGACATCGCTCCCAAGCTTCTCCGCGCGGTGGGAGTGGGAGGCGACAAGCGGATGGAGTATCGGTACCGCGAACGACTTGCTGATCACGGCCACGCTGGTGGTCCTCCTTCACAGAAAGCGTAAAGATGTGCTCAAGAGGTGGATTTTCAATACTTCCCTGCCGAAACTTGCCCCATTTATGCACACAGAACCGCGGTACTGATGGATAAACTCATTTTGTGGACGCTGGGTTGGTCGTGAGATCTGTGCCTGCATGTCATCTGCACTCATAATTACCTGATAGAGACCGGGCTATTGACGAGGCAAATCATGCCATCCATCTCTCCATCAATACTAATTGGCTCATTGAAATATCAAGCGTAACTGGCGTCATCGCGCTGGCTTGTGTATGTTCCGTTCATTGCTTTCCAATGGTCAAGCCTGAATCTTCTTTCCAGTTTGTCTCAATGAAGCATAATCGTAAGTATGCCGGAGCAAGAATCAGGTTACCTTGCATCCTTATTAACCGTCCATGTTTGCAGTCATCTTTCTGGGCTTTTTCAGCCTCGAAGCTCAAAGTATCCAGTTTCATCACCCACAAAATATCCTAACTGTATCGATCTTCTCTAGTGTATTCAAACTCGCTCTTGGCCAGGTGCGTCCGCTGTGGTGTTGCACAGTGAACCATGAGCTGATATATGCAGTATCAACTCTCGGGAGACGCTGCGAGCAATAAACGATCGGGAGATTTCTCTGGCTCTGCCGACTCAAGTGAGTGTTAGATGCTTTGAGCCCCGAACGTCTGTGGAAAAGACATCCCAGATTTTCTCCACCATCGTCTTTGCTGAACCTGTCAAAATGGAGGCGGCGGTAACAAGATTATGAAAGGAACTATAGTCGTATCTATGTATAATAAACAGAACGGAGGTTGTATTAGACTGTAAATAGGGCCTGATAGATTTGACTCCAGAGGCGCGCGGATCGTGTGACTTGGATAAGTCGGATCAGACTTTTTAAGGCTTGATTAAAGCTCTTCCTTCAAGCCTTGGCTCCACTTGGCTCTCCCTCTTTTTCGTCGGCTTTGAAGGTTTCCTTAGCCTATGCGTCGGCGGCGTCTCTCCTTGCCTGGATCGGCCGGTATACCTCATGGTCTCTACTTTACATCGTGGCGGTTTTCATGACACGGAATCCTTCTCAATCCTTTTTGGGGGACATTCCACCTATGTGATGACATTTACGCAAAGTGCTGTCGCCACCTCACGGCCTGTCCTCAAGGCCGATTGAAACCGAGACAACGGTCCTTGCAACGGTCTGGGATGAACCGTTATAGTTCCGTACCCGCACATGGCTGCCGCCGTCTCCGAGTCTCTCACTCGGGCTGCATTATTTGCCAGAGGTACCTTCAGGATGCCTTCAGGATCGAATATTTACTGGATCCCGGAGTAAATGTATTGGAACACACAATATGGCCAATTCCAACAGATGAATGGAAGGGCCGAAGTATTATTTACCTGGCTGTCAGGATCGGTCAACTATTGGCCGCCGTCTCTGCTTATGGTCATGACTTAATGGGTTGAAATTGTGGATGAGTCATGGATACACAGTATCGTCGGGAACTCTCGCACATGCCGCATCCCTCATCTAGATCGTCCAAATATCTTCAAGAACGGGGACAGACTCACCAGTTGTGATCCCACGCAAACGAGTTTCAGGTACATATTCTAATTTTGCGTTGCGTGGCGCCAGTCTCGTTCTCGGGTTGTCACCAAGCGATCCTTCCCTGAATGCCAAGGCTATCTATTTCTGGTGCCACGCTGTTTATCTGCCGCAACCATCGTCCTCCGCGTCCGGAAGCCGTACTCTTCCATGGACGACCCAGCCGTGCCCCACACAACAATCGGTGCGCACAGGGTCATATTCATTCGTCGGCTGATGTCGTGGTTTCAGGCGTCTGCCTCATCGGCGCCCTCGTCTCTTTCATGCTCTTTGGGGTGATGACAACTCAGACGTATATCTACTACAAGCGATTCCCAGACGATTCCCTAAAGCTTAAGGCTCTGGTATGCGGAAAATCAGACGGAAAAAATAAATGACTGACCATTGTGAATAGGTTGCATTTGTGTGGTACGATCCCGTGCACAATATCGACCCAACTGACGTGTGCGTGTAAACAGGACCTGTGATGGCGTGCACACACTGTGCGTCGGACATCTTCTATATGTCTATACCATATACGACAATGCCCACACGCAAGGCATCCTAGGGCGGCCAGCCCCGAAATCTTATGAGACCACTATATTTTTTTACGGTGTTACAGGAGCCATTGGTTCGTGCTTCCTCTATATTTGGTGCCTTCGCTCACGTCCCTCAGTACAAGGGTTTTTCTCGTTCCGAATCTACGGGTTTTCAAAAAAATTATATCTTTGTATCCTCATTTATGTCTTGGCGTTCTTGCGCCTGCTCGCTACCATTGCAAGCCTTTATGTAGGATTGCGGATGACTTCTCTGGCGAAATATCTGGAGCAGGAGGTGTGGCGCGCCACGGCCGGGTGGGCCATGGGCACCACCAATGATTTAATCATAACTTCCACGCTGGTAGTTATCCTACACCGACGGCGTAAAGATGCGTTCAGGAGGTAGAGTTTCTTTGCTTCCCTGCAGGACCGAGCTCTATTTATGTGACACAGAACCGCAGCACTGGTGGATCAAGTCATCTTGTGGACCCTAGGTCCGTCCTCGAATTTGCGTCTGCGTGTGTTTCCTGCTGATAGTCGGGACAGAGACTGGGATGTTGATGAGGTTTAATTTATCCTCCATTCCATCTTGGCTTACCTCACTGCCTCTTCATTGTTAAATCAAGTGTAACCGGCATCATCTCGTTGGCGTGTGTATGTCTCAATCATTTCTTAATGTTCAATACTAAATCTTCGTTTAGTTTGTCACCATGAGGGAGAACTGTATGGCCAAGAAAAAAACAACATGACTGCCGGTGGAGCTTACCGATATTGTTCGCAGTCATCTGGTTTGCAATTTTTCTCGTCGAGGCCAAAATATTCTCGAACTCGCTGTTGGCCAGGCAGGTTGCGTGTGTTCACAGTGATGCTTGGCTGCTGAGACGATTTCAATAGTCTCAACTCGCGGGAGACGCTGCGTGCAATCAACGATCAAAACATATCCTTGTCCCTGTCTCGTGCAGTGAGTGTTAAACCCCGTCACCGTGAGCGCTTGTGGATATGGCTTGCTAGACTCCTTCGACCATTGTCTACGACGGTGAACCTGCCAAAATGGCTGGCGTGAACGGGAATGTAGTCTAGACATAGTGAATGTATAGATGTTATCTCCAGCTTTTTACGATCGATGCGACTCCGGACGACAACATATATAGTCCCAGGAATCTATTCCATTTGTTCCCCGCCGACAATGGTGGATTTCTCCCCGGCCTTCAGCCCAAGATTCATTACTGCTCTGCTCGTCACCAGATGCTTCAAGTTCAAAGGCATTCGCGCGTTCCAACGCGTTTATTAAGCCATAAAAGCTGAGTATATTTCCTTTTGCATTGCCCTGAGAGGATCAAGCAAATGACGCTTTTTTTTATGGTTTGGGACGCGTCAAGTTCTTGACACGGACACGTGGTCGACCATGACGTTCATCCGTGGACCGTTTGTCCTGATTCAAGTTGTCCTGAGCCTGCGAATCCACCTGCGGTCGTCAACAATCCTTGATTTTGGACTTTTAATTCCTTCTCTCTCCCCTGTCGTATTGTGCTACCCGACCGATGGCGCGTCAATTGCTTCCGAATACACAATATTTATATGGCCAATTCCAACAGATGAAATGGAAGAGCCGAAGTACTATTTACATGGCTGTCAGCATCGGTCAACTATTGGCTGCTGCGTTGGCCTCCGTCTCTGCTTATGACTTAATGGGTTAAAATCGTGGATGGGTCATGGATACACAGTATCGTCGGGAACTCTCGCATATGCCGCATCCTTAATCTTGATAGTCTAGATATCTTCAAGAACGGGGACAGACTCACCGTGCGTGCCGGCGGTTCTCATTTCCGGGTTGTCACCAGGAGATTTGTCCCTGAATGCTGAGACTCTCTATTTCTGGTGCCACGCTGTTTATCTGCCGCAACCATCGTCCTCCGCGTCCGGAAGCCGTACTCCTCTATGGACGACCCAGCCGTACCTCATACAACAATCGGTGCGCACAGGGTGTTATTCGTTCGTCGGCTGATGTTGTGGTTTCAGGTGTTTGTCTCATCGGCGCCCTCGTCTCTTTCATGCTCTTTGGGGTGATGACAACTCAGACGTATATCTACTACAAGCGATTCCCAGACGATTCCCTAAAACTGAAAGCTCTGGTATGCGGAAACCAAACGGAGAAAATATATGACTGACCATTGTGGGTAGGTTGCGTTTGTGTGGTACGATCCTGTGCACAATATCGCCCTAACTGACGTGTGCATGTAAACAGGACCTGTGATGGCGCGCACACACTGTGCGTCGGGCATCTTCTATATGTCTATACCATATACGACAATGCCCACACGCAAGGCATCCTAGGGCGGCCAGCCCCGAAATCTTATGAAACCTCAATCTTTCTTTACGGCGTGATTGGAGCCATTGGTTCGTGTGTCCTCTGTATTTGGCGCCTTCGCTCACGTCCCTCAGTACAAGGGTTTTTCTCGTTCCGAATCTACGCGTTTTCAAAGAAATTGTTTCTTCCGATCATCATTGATGTCTTGGCGTTCTTACGCCTGGTCGATACCACTGCAGGCCTTTATATAGGATTGCAGATGACTTCGCTGGCGAAATACCTGGAGCAGGCGGCGTGGTGCGCCACGGCCGGGTGGGCCATGGGCGTAGCCAATGATTTAATGATAACTTCCTCGCTGGTAGTTCTCCTACACCGGCGGCGCAAAGATGCGCTCAAGAGGTAGAGCTTCTTTGCTTCCCTACAGGACCGAGCTCTACTGATGCAACACAGAACCGCAGCACTGGTGGATCAAGTCATCTTGTGGACCCTAGGTCCGTCCTCGAATCTGCGTCTGCGTGTTTTCCTGCTTACAGCCGGGGCAGAGACTGGAATGTTGATGAGGTTTAATTTATCCTCCATCCCATCTTGGCTCACCTCACTGCTTTTTCATTGTTAAATCAAGCGTAACCGGCGTCATCTCGTTGGCATGTGTATGTCTCAATCATTCCTCAATGTTCAATCCTCAATCTTCGTTTAGTTTGTCACCATGAGGAAGAACTGTATGGTCAATAAAAACAACATGACTGCCGTGGATGCTTACCGATATTGTTCGCAGTCATTTGGTTAGCAGTTTTCCTCGTCGAGGCACACATATTTTCGAACTCGCTCCTGGCCAGGTACGTCGCGTGTGGCACAGTGATGCTTGGCTGCCGAGACCATTTTCATAGTCTCAACTCGCGGGAAACGCTGCGTGGAATCAACGATCAAAATATATCCTTGTCCCTATCTTGTGCAGTGAGTGTTCAATTTTTTCATCGTGAGCGTTTGTGGATAAGACTTGCTAGACTCCTTCCACCATTGTCTTCAACGGTGAGCCTGCCAAAATGGCTGGCGTGAATAGGAATGTAGTTTAGACATAGCGAGTGCATTAGATGTTGTCTCGAGCTTTGTACGATCGCTGCGACCCCAGACGACAACTAGACAAATTGTCCTCATGTTGAATGATAAGTGACGAGCGTCAAGCAAACAAGGAAAACTGGAACCTAGCTCTTTACAGCATCGGTCGCTCCACGTTGACAATCCAATGGGATAGCTCAGGGTCAGTACCTTAAATTGTGGCACTTTTCATGACACTTACAATTCTCTGTCAGTGGGCAGACTTGCGACGTGATGACGTTTATGCGATCGGAGCCCTGTACTTACTCAGGTAGGAAAGGAAGTCGTATAACCGCGGTGGGAAATCGTGGGCATACACATGAGCCTCAAAACCTGAGAACCTGGAAGGGATTTATTACCGTGAAATATATTAGACTTTCAATAAAGGTCCTGCGGAACAAACCGTGTGAACTTGAATCTCATCGAATCCGGATCAATATTCCCCGCCTCTCGACGAACGACGACAGTGAACTCACCTCTGGACCTGAATGCTTCAGAACTGACTTTTCAAACGGCGGTCATACTTCTCCAATTCTTCGCAACAGCAAATGATCGAGACACTCCGGACAATGGGCGTTTGGAATCTACCCTTTTCCACGCATGGCCTACGCATGCATCGCATGGTCAAGAAATTCGATTGGTGAATGGTTCCACCTGACTATTCGCGTGTTTGGATGATGATTGATGTATTGAAATGCAAGTTGTCGTGTTGGCGAAGGATGCGTCCAACGCACTCATGACCTTCATTTTGATCAGGATTCAGGAGCCCCCGCCTCGACTTTTCAAAGTTTACTTTGAATTTCAAGGTTCGTAATTGGAAATAATCCTGCTGCAGGCTGCTGTAGTCCGAATATTGGACCCTCCAACTCGATTCAGAGGCAATACCCACCAATCACTTGGTCGTCCACGATCGTCTGAACATCAACCAGATTCCCTCCCGTCGTTATATATGTATGGTCCTAGAGGCGTATAGTACCCCACCACCCCCTTACCCAACGCTTGCGGTGCCTCGGACCCGGTCCATTGTTTAATGTCATCACCCATAGAACATCATACACTGGTTTGTTCCCTTCCCGTGGTCGAAGAATATATATAAAATGGTCCCGATGCTGCATGTTCTGTAACCACTCCCTAACAGCGCACCTAGGGTATGGACCAAATCTCGTCCTTAAATGTTGACACCACTATCGGTGCGCGCAGTATTGTCTCTGTTCCTCCGCTGATTAACACCATGCTCCCAGGTGCCTACCAAATCGGTGTCTTGATGTCATACGTCCTCTTTGGGGTAACGACAACCCAGGCATATATATACTACGGCCGCTTTCCAAATGACTCTTCAAAGTTCAAGGCTCTGGTCAGTACAGATTAGCCCGAACTGAGCCAGTAATATGTGACTGACGATGTGGCATGTACAGGTTGCTTTTGTCTGGTATGCCAACCTCAATGTTGGCCTCCCGCACATCCTGATCTTCCGCTTGTAACAGGATATGTGAGGTGGGGCACGCGGTGTGCCTTGGACACTCGCTGTACATTTACACGATATACGACTACGCTCATCCGGAACGCTTGCTTGGTGCCGCCCCCAAATCGTTTGAGATTTCGGTCCTGTTCTCCGGCGTCATTGGAGCATGCGGTAGTGCATCCAAACTATCTTTGTCCGGTGCCCTCGCTTACGTTTCTCAGTGCAAGGCTTCTTCGCGTTTCGAATCTGGACGTTGTCCAAGAAATTGTTCATCCCTGCCGTCATCTGGCTGATGGGATTCTTGCGCATGTTGGGGTGTATCGTGATCTTTGTCGCGGGATTGAGGATGGAATCGTTCGCGGGCTACATATCGCAGTGGGAGTGGCTCGCGACATCCATCTGGAGCCTCAGCACGGCGAACGATTTGACGATCACCGCCACGTTGGTCTTCCTTCTCCAGAAGCAGCGTAACAACGTGCAAAAGAGGTGAGATTTCTCAGTGCTGATATGCGTCCAGTTTTACCAATTGTCCCTCATAGAACCGCGGCACTTCTTGACAAACTCATTTTATGGACCCTAGGTTTGTCCGTTTGTTTCCCGAACCCCATTTAATTCACAAACCATTTGAAAGAGACCGGACTGTTGACTAGTGTAACGGGCATGATTTCGCTGGCTTTGGTATGGCCCATTCATCTCCGTCATTCATACTGCGATCCTGAAACATGTTCTTGCAGTTCATCAAGATGAAGCAGAACTGTACGCATGAGACTCAAAGAAAGGCATCATCGCACTGAGCGATACTCGCAGTTATATGGACAGCTTTTTTCGCGGTTGCCGCCCGGTTGTTTTCGAACTCACTATTGGCTAGGTAAATACGATGACAACCTGTGATCGTATGCGAACTCACGAAACGTTGAAATCCATAGTCTGAACTCAAGGACGACGCTCCGCTCAATCAACGAGGTTGCCCTGCCATTCTCAACGCCTACGGTAAGTCTTTACTTATTATCCTTCTCGAGCGCCCGTTTTCAAGGAATACAGAGTGGGTTGCGATCTGAGAGCGTACGGATGACGAAAGTGACGCATGTCACTTACGATTCTGAGCCGTCCCTTACAACATCGGAGATTGTCTGATAATGTATGTACATGTTCTGGGAAATCCACGATCAAAGAATTCGGTATTTTAATTTCCCAAATTGAACGAGACTTGAACGTTGAATACCGGCAGAGCAAGCTAAATGACCGTATTCGTATTCGAACGTCATCAAAATTGATTGATAAACTTTCGCCAGTTCATTCCCCAAGATTGCGAACTCATTGCTCGCCCGGCGGAAGCGCGTCGTAAGCTGGGCAGAGCCGCTCCCATGCCTCGGTGGGGTGCACTATCTTTTTTAACCTCGTCGAGCCCAGCGCCAATGACAGAGCCGAGGCCGACTGCGAAATGGTAGAGAACTGGAAGGTCGGTTAGTTTGCATTTCCAACAACAATCGTGGACTTACTGTGGCAGTGGACTTGGAGTAAAGGAAGGAGTCAGTAAGAGTGTTCAGGTTTCAGCCTGGATAAACCCACAGGACCACGGGCCTGAATTACGATTTCAGCACAAGGCACCCCATTGGAAGGGTTTTTTTTTTTGAGACTCACCCGGTTTGTCAGTTGTGAAACGCAGTATCATAGTGTTGTTGCCGGTGATAACGACCTACCGATTACATACGTTAGTGTACCTTAAGAGCGTTGTCCACCACCAACATACATCGCGACGAATGGGATTGACCGTGTTGATGACGTTAGAGCTGTTGGATTTGACGACCCAGAAGTTCATCTGGTGGATCAATTCAGATACTCTCCTTGTTCAGGTAAAATTTCAAGCCCACGCCGTGCAAATGGAAGGGGTGCCCCTCGTTGACCGGGCTGCGAAGGGATTTAGGTCAAAGAAACCAAGCCAAGTGTAAGCTTACTCGTTGAATGTCACCTGGATGGTCTTGTTTGCCGGGAACAGGAACGTGTTTTCAGTCATGTTAAAGTCCATCTGTTGCGTCTCGCCGTCAAGGACCCTGACGAGAGTCGGCACAGAGGGTGGGATGTAGGAAACGTTGTTGATCTCCCACTTCGTGAGGTTCACCGGCATGAACGTGGTGAACGTGAGGTTGAAGTCGGGCTCGGGCGCCGGGATGGGGTCCAGGGGCTGTGTTTGGTTGCTCAGAGTACACACCTGAGTTGTGAGCGGCCAAGCGTACCACCAGTGTCGACTCATTGAGCGGGACCGCCTCAGCACCAGTCGGGCCTGCTGTCATGGGGGTCTGCGGCTCCTCGTCCGGTGCGCCCTCGTAGCGGAGGATACCACGGCTAAGCGTGGACTGAAACGTACAGCCATCAGCCGATACTCACGGTCGAATTGCTCGCCATACGTTGAGGTTGGGGTTGTGTTCGGAACTTCCAGCATTTACGAAGGCGTTTATCCAGTAATTTCCGACCTAAAATAATAAAAAAGGAATGAGGGGACGCGCCATCGCATTGAAGGACATACCTGCTGGTTGGCAGTGACCTGAAGAAAACAGAGACGATATGAGGGCAAACTAGATCATCGTGTTGAAGTACATACAACGATGGAGTAGCGCTGGCCCGCATGGATGGTGAGGATATTGACTTCGTTGGGCTCGGTAGCAACACCATCGGTTTCGATAACCTGTGCACCAACATGTCAACGACTGAACGGCTGTTTGTGTAATTATCCTTACCGTCATCGTGTCTAAGATTTTTGTTGAGATACGATAAATGTTCGTTCGAGACGGTGTAAACTCACGGTTGTCAATAGAAACGACAAAGTTGGAGCGCACAGAAATGTTGATGAGACGGAAGCGGTAGCGCTTGCCCGGTACGACAGAAACCGCAGCGTACTTGACCTCAGGTCCGCCTTGGTATCGGCCTTGGGGAAAAAGAAACACAGATGAACTCGGGATTCCGTTAACTGGAGACAGGGCGCACCCTTTGCGTTGACCAAGCCGGAGTCGGCCACAGGATTGATCTGCGTCGCGAGGTAGGAGGTCAATAGGGACGTCGAAGTGTTGTGCCACCAGTCAGCTATCCAGAAATATGAGTCTATTGCTCTGCTGCAACCCAAGGCCTGCAACTCACCGACGGTCAAAACCTAGCGGCCGAGCATCAGGGAAGAATGGATCAGAAAAGAGGCACGTACGGTGCTCGCGTCGTCAACATCTACACGTTGAGTTGGCCTCGGTACTTATGAAGAAACAAGCGGCCTACCGTAAAGGTGCGCGAGGGGGTCATCGGGATCTGTGTTTGCAAGCTCAAAACAGTTGTGCACCAGCGGCAGCAAACTGACGAACCGTAGATTATCAATGTCCCACGCAGACCGTCAGTGTACTGCACGCTCAGCTGACTGTGGTTGCGAGTCAGTGGCAAGAGGTGAGGCGGAGGAAACTGGAATCCAACCTGTGATACCTAAAAGATTTATCGACTGTTATAAATCTTGTAGAGTCTAACTGCGGGAGGCTATATGGTACCAGAAGCTACCCGTTTGGTCGCCGCTAGATAACGAACAGTCAGACAAATATCTTGAGGCACGCGAAGTGGAAGCGCGATTACAGAGGGAGAGCTGTTTGGTTTGTCAACTTTGATGGCGTTAACAGGCGAAGATGGTGAACTCACTGTAAGTGTATGACTCCCCAGGGCCGATGGGGCAGGTACTAGGGAATTGGAATAAATGCTGCCTCGTGGGCAGACGAAAGATTATACGGACGTGACGAAGGATGACCCGTCGTTGAAGACGTTGTCGGAGTCGAGGAACACACCATCGAAGTTCTACGTGATATAAACAACTAGTTCAACACAATGGGCATGGGTAAATAAGCCCACTATTGTGGTTGAGCGACGCATCGTGTCATTGGTCTAAACATGCTCTTCGGTCAGAAAAAACTGGAGAGAGCGCTGTACGGCCGTGAGATTCTGACCAGTTTGTTGTTGACCTTGACTACGAGTGTCTGGCCCTTGGTGGCCACGATGGGGGGGCCGGGGAAGCTGGAAGCGTCGGGATGTTCAGAAAAAAACACTAAAATTCAACATACGTCGTCCTTACGTTCCATTAGCCAGAACACCAACTGGGCCGCACTTTAGCACATAGCCCATGACTGAGAACGCAGCCACGTACTCCGAGTGAAGCCATCGGGCGCAACGGGGCCGTTGACGATATCAAGTGTGATGTGCTGCGTCGGGGGCGGCGGCCGGGGCAAAAACAGTCGCGCCGCACACCGAGTTCAGGAGAGCCAGAAGGAGGAGAGGGGGGTTGAGGTGCATTGTGAGCAGTGTACGACTTCAGAGAGCGGAGAAAGATGCCTCATGTTCCGCTGCTTTGCATTTATATGCAAGCATATTCCAAGAAACGAGTAAGAATGGTTGACTTGCGTTAGTTGTTGTGCGTGGGAAGTGCGAGGTGGGAACAAGTTAGGTTGTGTTTCCCGGAAGCAGAGTTGCCCGTGACCTCCAAAGAATCAAACGGCGCGAATTTGACAAGAAAACAATGATTCGAGTGGAGGTGCTTTTGCGAATGACCATCGATAGCCAAGTCGATTACGGAGTCGTCTCCCACTCCCGGTGTAGGGTGGGACTCCGTGCACGAAAATAGGCTATCATTGACAAACCTCCCCTTCTCACAGGACGACTCGGGCGCGTGTGACTCACGACTACAGCCACCACATCGGAGCCGCGGCCAGAACCTAAATCCTCCACGAATTTCGCGCCATCGTCGACTTCGTCTTGCTCACCGAGGCTCTGGTCGTTTTCGTCCCCGAACCCACGTCGCAACTTTGAACGGACGCCGCCCTGTGAATTTCGAGTAAACCAGTCGTCTTCTAGCTTCGCCACTAGACCAGCGGCCCGAATGTAATAAATTTGAAGCGGAGAATCGACTGCAATTTCGCTGGCGTAGCGCTGAAAGAAAACGATGGACATCGGAGGACGCAACAAAAAGCCGTGACAATGATTCGAAATTGATCCGCGGTCCCACGATTTGATCCGTACAATTCATAGCCAAAGGGACTAGAGGGTCGGGGTGTCCTGTGGCTTCAAGTTCTCAAATTCAGATATGCACAGTACTATGTTCGGCAACCAGGTTATGAACTGTTACTATCCGACCTTCCAAATAAGCAGTGCAGGCGATTTGGTATTGGCCCACCGAAATCAATATCGGCCCTTGAACAGTTTGCGTGCTTGTACAAAGCTCGAAAAGCCGACAAGACGACAAGACGACAAGCTATGCCCGAAACTCCCTCCAAAAAAATTTGAGACCCTACCCATTCGCTTCTAGGTATCATTTCCGCGCTTTTATTTTTTCATACAAGTGAAACCCAAGCGTTTTGTCATTTTACTGATGAGGTTTGTCTCAGATGGCAGAGTAGGAGCGTAAGCGTGTAGGAGGCACGTTCATGTAGCTACGACGTCGACTTTGATACTCACATGTTTCAAAATTTGTCCCTTGTGCTAATTTGCTTCATCTTGGTCTTGGCATCTCGTTGTTGACTTGCGGACAGCAAGTAGAAAAAAAAAGCTGGCACGATAATCGCGGAGTTAGGGAAGTGTCATATAGTCTAGGGCTTTTTCCTCTAGCTCGCCCTTGTTTCCGACGGCCAGACCTCGCCTCAGCAAACGGTGTTCAATTTCGGATGTCTGTCTTCCGCAAGGCCGGGAAGCTGCTCGACATGCGTCATTTAATCTTGAACAGTGCTGGATATGCATGCAGCACTACCCGAGGGAGTCTAGACACCTTCCACTCTAATCGAGACAACGAGGCGGCCCACGGGCGGCTAGGCTGATCGCGAACACAAAAGGCCGCGACTCCGGCTATTCAATATAAGCCCAGACACCTGTCTCCGCATAACCATCACTCCGCCAGTCCGTTCCGCTTGGTCAGAGTTAAACCCCGGGTGTAATCGCTTGAACACCGGAGGATCCTGGGTGCTGCGATAGCTTGCGGAGAACACGACTACCGTGACGCGACCGTGATACTCGTCTCTGCCGGCGACGGTGTTCATACACCTCTCTTGTGATGTGGAAATTTTCCGGTGTGCCCGTGGGTTCTTTTGTCCACGCTGAATACTGCGTTTCCTTCACCAAAAGAATGCGCGTCTTACGGTGCTCAGGGATATCACGTGGGCGTGTTTTATTCCAAATTCCGCCGAGTTCCGAGCCGCCCCCCCTTTTTTCCCTCAAGCACCGCTGAAAAATGAGTAAGAACCGGTCTTACTCACCGTCTTTCTCGGCTTGCTGGCGGCCCTAAGCTACACAGAGCACTGACCGAGCCGGGCTGACGGGCATTGGCCGACGCCTACTGAGTCAAGCGGCGTGGGAGCAATGTGCACTGCTTCGGCATTCGTTTACCCGACTCCGCTCATGATTTGCGTCCGCTCCTCTCGCACTGCCCTTCTCACCTGCGTTGTTTCCACACCGGGCCCGTGAAATCGGGCTATCAACTGAGCACTCCAAATGCTTCCGATGTCTTAGGCCACGATCGAGGATCGAGGATCTTCCGCTGTCAGGGTATAAATACCTGGCTTCCTCGTCTGCTCATTTATCGTGCCGTGGGTCGTCTGTCTCCGTCTCAATCATGCCAGCAACTTGCAGTATCTGCCTCGAGCCTTTCAACTTCCCAGTGTCTTTGCCTTGTGGTGAGTTTGTAGTCTCTCTTTTTAGCATCTAGTTACACACTTAACCTCCGCCGCTAGGACATATTTTCTGTCGAGAATGTATCCGCCGCACTGTGGATTCGCTCAAATCCTGCAGCATACAGCACTTTTGCCCAGCATGTCGAGCTCCGTACAGCGTCCGTGCGTGTTGCCATCGCTCATTGAAACGGGCAAAAAGCTGAATGTTTTTTTCTCCACAGTGACGGTTGATCCGGTACTCGTCCCACCGTACCTACGTCCGCACATCCTGCCGCCCATACGCCAGGTGTTCTTAGACGACCCGGCACCGACACCGACACCGACTCCCTCGGCCGCAGCCCCCGTTGCGTCATCCACACCCCGCTCCACCCCCGCTGCCGCCGCCTGTGCATCCGGCTCCACATCCGCTCCCGCGTCATCACCGGCCTCCGGCGAGCTGGGGCGCGCCCTCGCAGAAGTCAACGCCCTCCGGATGCACTGTGCGACGTGGCAGCGGCGCGCGGAGGTGCAAGCCGCCGCGAACACCAACCTTCTGGAGCTCGTGCGCGCCGCGAAGGGCTGTGCACTGCGCATACGCGCCGAGCGGGACGCCGCGCGGTCGCAGGGCGTCCTCCTCAAGCGCAAGCTCGTGGAACTCATGTGCGTTTTCTGACTTACTTCCTTCCATGTTCTATATTCTAACGAATAAATCACTCGAATAGGCCAGAAAACCTCGACATTGTCTCCGAGTCGCCCTTCACGAAGCGGACTCGTGTGGGGAAACACGACGAGGAAACGGCCAAGGCCGTGCCCATGGTCCCCGGTCCCCGCCGCGCAGGCCTGCCCGTCTACTTGCTGCAGTGCAAACCACACGCGCAGTTCTACGACGACCCCGCGGATATGGACAAGAGCCATTTTGGGTCACCGTTGACGCGACGCACGCCGAGGCGCGGCACTTGTGGACCGGTCGACGCCGCTCCTATCGCGCGGACCGCCGTTCCCGTTCCCGATTCTGCAGTCGACCCCAAGCGGAAGGCTGGTCCCTGTGGCGCTTCTGCTGGTCGTGTTTCCGAGTCTGCGCCACTGCCGAAACTCTTGACGGTTGTACGATGACGACCCGGCTTTTTTTTTCGCTACGGCATTTATTTCGGGTGTTGGTTTTTGCATGTATCCTTTCTGGACGCTGGTCATAGTTACTGTGGTCTTCGTTGTACTTTTATTGGGTATTAGGTTCTCGCATGTCATTGGTATCGCTCACACATTGTACACACACGGAGAATGCATTTCACGTTCATGGGTTCGGCAATCTTGCGATTTTTTTTATCGTCGTAGAAGTTATCGGGCTCCCAGTGATTCAACCGGACTGGCTTCATTCTTGGACCTGACGCGGCAACTCTACCGTAATTTGGGCTCATTTGATGTCCCGGCAGTCACCGACATCACCTGATGCTGCCGAACAAATGACTTGTGCTCCGCCTCTGGGCCAACCTCTGCTAGGTCTTTACTCTGCTCTCAACAGCAAATTTCTAGCATATTTTGGAAACGGAAGAAGAATGCCCCGAGCCAGCTGCTAATTTTTCAGTCGTGCGTTGGACGCTGGGGAGGGGGGCGCGAAAGGGAGTTTCCTCTAGCATTCCAGGATACTTAGGCTCATTTCAGCCTCTTTTGTGTACATGAAATCTGAAGACAGTCGTTCAGATCACGGACAATTCCAGGACGGCGTTTTTAGCTGCCAGGACCTTCCCAGTATGTTCGAACTCGCCAAGAACTCACTCTTGGCTAGGTCAGTCGACTATACGTTTTGCAACAGGAACCTATCAATGAATGCGCTGCTACTTATGTATGCAGTCTCAATTTTAGGAGGACCCTGAGCGCAATGAGCGAGGTTTTTAAGCCACATTTGGCCCCAGGGGTGAGCTCTACATCTTCAATTTTGGTGCTTTAATTGATGGCAGCATTCCAGAACTTTAAACTGTCTTCCGATAACACTAACTGACGAACGCATACGTGGCGTGGGCCCTGTGTGATTCGTGATTTGGGCCTGGGCTATTTTCACAAATCTCTAAGCGTTATTTCCGCACTGATGATTATGATTCAAAGAATTTCCCTCGATGCCACCCCAGTGTCGAGCTAACGGTGGAAGGTTTATTTTTCTGCGGTAGACCTCATCACTCTGCCATATGATTCCGAGTCGACCAAGCCGGGCGCTAAACCAAGATTAGCCTACCAATCATCGAATGAATTAAGACGTCAAGGATTACGCAAAACTGGTGTACAAGCTCATGCCGGAATGGCTGCTAAGCGAAATTGACTCGTTCGAAAAGCGCTATCTGTCACATGGCCGTCGCGAACCCCAGAAGGATAAACGACCTACCCAAGTTACTTCTTGCATGCGGCAAACACTGGTGAAGACTCAGAAACAAAGTCTTGCGGTACGTCGAGCATGCGCATCAACCTGTGCCTCGATCGGAAAGGTTGTGTAGGTTCTGTAAGAAGGATGTGAGTCCTCGGACGCACTGGTTAATTTAGGAGCGTCTTTCCTAGCGAAGCTTAGACTCTTCACCAAAATTCCAGACCTACGCGACCGGATGGCGGAACTTTCCAATACGGAGTTCTTGAAGGCCATTATATATCCCAGATCGACTATTGCACTGGTTGCCGAATATGCGTTTGAAGTCCTAGAATTGCTCTATGCGGTGCCAGGCTATCCTGTGTCGATGTGTTCTTGCTTCTTTGCTTTTTTTAGTTCTACTGCGGCGGGAAGGATTCCAAGATTCCACTCGACCGTGAGCTCGGCTACGAAAATTCAGAGGGGCCCAGGGACGATGATGTAGCTACATAGTGCGGATACATCGGGATACTCCCTGGAAACCGGCGTTCCCGAGTAGGACTGTGCCGGGGGCAACGTGATTAAGTCGGGCCAACCTAACAAGGTTCGGCTTTAGCCTTGTTTGACACCCCGCCCGCCGAATCTAACAGTGTTGGCCCGCTGAGCACCCACTGGCCTACTATGTACAGACAACAACATTTGTGCTTTACAGTGGGCTACCACTGTACTCTAGCTTAGTTCTCTGCGGTATTCACTTACTGCCCTCGCAATGTTTACCCTTTGCGGGGATTGATCACCACTTTCAAGCTGCCGCAGCTATTAGCAACCGCCGTCATTGCATGTCATCTTTGTCCACTGCGCCAACCAAATGCAGTAAGTAAGAACTGTCCCAACGCAGATGAACACGCTGCCAATGTGAAGTGATCGCTGACTGCAGCTGTGCTCTACTGTGAATGCTTACTGTATTTCTGCTCACCTCTTTCTGCACGTAGAAACCACTGTACACGGTTCTGTGTTCATAATTACGGATGATATGTCTTACTGTGAACAGACCCTGCCGTTATTGCTAACCGCATGTTGTTTCTGCAGCCTGCACCACCCGACCTTGCGCCCACAATTAACACGGGTATGTCTTATCGTTGTCACACCGTGCTGTTATTGTTCACCGTGCAATCTTCTGCAGTTACACATTACCACGGGCGGTTGCTGCAGTCTGCACCACCTGTAAATGAGTCGGGTATGTCGCGCTGTTGATGGGTATAGTAACGGCTAACCGCACGTTCTTCTCGTGGTCTGCTCCTCCCACATCAACTGTGGCAGGTCTCTCTTACCATCAACATCACCCACAGTAATTGCTAATCGCGTTTCCTTTCTGCAGTCACATATCCCCTGCGCATGGTTACTAAGGAATCGGAAATGCGCAAGTATGTCTTATCGTCAATCCCTTCCATGGTTATTGCTAACCGCGCATTCTTTCTGTAGTTCCAGATCACCGCGGTCTGCATCAAGGAGTCGGAAAGGCTCAGGTATGTCTAGCCGTCAATGCTAGTCACGGTAATTGCTAACCACACATTCTTTCGTCTCATAAAAGCTCAGGTGTGTTGCACTATTGATGCATGCTATGGTAATGGCTAACTCCCTGTTCTTCCTGTGGTCTACTCCACCCACCCTCACACCTTCAACTGTGGCAGGTCTCTCTTACCATCAATGCCACTCACAGTAATTGCTAAACGCGTTCTCTTTCTGCAGTCATCTGTGGTCAGCATTAAGGAGTCGGAAATGCGTAGGTATGTCTTACCGTCAATTTCTTTCACAGTTATTACTTACCGCGCGTTCTTTCCTCTTACCATCAACATCACCCACAGTGATTGCTAACCGCACTCTTTTTCTGCAGTCACACATCACCTACGCATGGTTATTAAGGAGTCGGAAATGCGTAAGCATGTCTTACTGTCAATTCCTTCCACGGGTATTGCTAACCGTGTGTTCTTTCTGTAGTTCCGGATTACTGCAGTCTGCATCAAGGAGTTGGAAAGACCCAGGCATGTCTAGCTGTCAATGCCAGCCACGGTAATTGCTAATAGCGCGTTCTCTCATGGTTTCCGCAGTCTCGCAAAACTCAGGTGTGTCGCACCGTTGATGCATACAATGGTAATGGCTAACTACACGTCCTTCCCGTGGTCTACTCCCCCCACCCCTCGCACCTTCAACTGTTGCAGGTCTCTCTTACCATCAGCACCACCCACAGTAATTGCTAACCGCTTTCTCTTTCTGCAGTCATCTGTGGTCAGCACTAAGGAGTTGGAAATGCGTAGGTATGTCTTACCGTCAATTCCTTTTGCGGTTATTGCTAATCACGCGTTCTTTCTGTAGTTCCAGATCACTGCAGTCTGGGAGTCGGAAATGCTCAGGTATGTCTAGCAGTTAATGCTAGTCATAGTAATTGCTAACTGCACATTCTTTCATGGTTTCCGCAGTCTCGCAAAAAAGCTCAGGTGTGTCGCACCGTTGATACATGCAATGGTAATGGCTAACCGCACGTCCTTCCCGTGGTCTGCTCCACCTACCCTCGCACCTTCAACTGTCGCAGGTCTCTCTTACCATCAATGCCACCCACAGTAATCGCTAACCGTGTTTCCTTTCTGCAGTCACATATCACCTGCACATGGTTATTAAGGCATCGGAAATGCGCAAGCATGTCTCATCGTCAATCCCTTCCATGGTTATTGCTAACCGTGCATTCTTTCTGTAGTTCCGGATCACCGCGGTCTGCATCAAGGAGTCAGAAAGGCTCAGGTATGTCTAGCGGTCAACGCCAGTCATAGTAATTGCTAATAGCATGTTCTCTCATGGTTTCCGCAGTCTCGCAAAACTCAGGTGTGTCGCACCGTTGATGCATACAATGATAATGGCTAACTGCACGTCCTTCCCGTGGTCTGCTCCCCCCACCCCTCGCACCTTCAACTGTCACAGGTCTCTCTTACCATCAACGCCACCCACAGTAATTGCTAACTGCTTTCTCTTTCTGCAGTTATCTGTGGTCAGCACTAAGGAGTTGGAAATGCGTAGGTATGTCTTACTGTCAATTCCTTTCGCAGTTATTGCTAATCACACGTTCTTTCTGTAGTTCCAGATCACCGCAGTCTGCATCAAGGAGTCGGAAAGGCTCAGGTATGTCTAGCTGTCAACGCCAGCCACGGTAATTGCTAACCACGCATCCTTTCATGGTTTCCGCAGTCTCACAAAACTCAGGTGTGTCACACTGTTGATGCATACAATGGTAATGGCTAACCGCATGTCCTTTCTGTGGTCTGCTCCACCTACCCTCACACCTTCAACTGTCGCAGGTCTCTCTTACCATCAACGCCACCCACGGTAACTGCTAACCGCTTTCTCTTTCTGTGGTCAGCACTAAGGAGTCGGGAATGCACAAGTATGTCTTATCGTCAATCCCTTCCATGGTCACTGCTAACTGTGTGTTCTTTCTGTAGTTCCAGATCACTGCGGTCTGCCGAGTCGGAAAGGCTCAAGTCTGTCTAGCTGTCAACGCCAGTCACAGTAATTGCTAACCGCACATTTTCCCATGGTTTCCGCCGTCTCACAAAAGCTCAGGTGTGTCGCACCATTGATGCATGCTAGGGTAATGGCTAACCACCCTTGTGCCCTACAATTGTCGCAGGTGTCTCCTACTATGAACCAATTAGGCAGTTATTGCAAACCGCCAGACTACCACACATCTACAATTTTCACAGGCGTCTTACCATCAATGCCACCCATGGTGATTGCCAATTGTCTTTTTTCAACAGTTACAGATCACCACGCATGGCTTCCACGGTCTACACCACCCACCTTCTCATCTGTTAAGGAGTCAGAAGGGCTCAGGTATGTCTTACTGTCACCACAACCTGTGGTAATTGCTGACCGCAGCTTCTGACTGCAGTCTTGCTGCCATGTTGACAATAAACACGGGTATGTCTTACTGTTGGTGCGGCCCGCCATGATCGCTAATCGTGGATGTTTTCTGCTGTGTACTCCACCTGCTCTCATATCGCCGACCTTTGGTGGTTGCTCAGCACCGTCGTGCGCGCCCCTTTCTGCATGACTAGGTAACTGCACCTGGTCTCGGCGGTCACCACCAACCACCTCAATTACTCGCAGATTTCATAGACTGTATTTACGCTATTGTCCTTCGTGGCGTGTAAAAATTATTTTATAGAAATACATTTTTAGTTGCAGAAATCAGTACAGGTAATCTAAAGATAAGCAAAATCACCAGTAATGGTCTGCTCTAGCAGAGTGGAATCAGTGAAGCAAGTAAACACAAGTCTCTGTCCTGTTCCAGCAATAGCGCAATGAGCCAACAACCGGGTGCGCACTGCTAAGACTGCCCCAGGGCGCAACGGGATTCGGTAGCCAAGCTGTGGTGTGCAAAATTCCCCACCCTCGTAATCCCCGACACAGAAAATGATCGCGAACTTATGTAGATTATCGTTCCAGTCAATATGAAGAATCTCACTGCACCCTTCCTTCACAGCGATTGTGAAGAACAATCCACCAAAATCCAAGTCGGGCCGGAGGCGGAATTCATGTGCGAGGAGACGGCGGGCGCGCTTATGTATCCTGCAGAACTTTCCAGTCAGCACATTCTCTAAGAGGTTAGCCCAGACTCACCGCTCCTGCACACGCTTCCCCTCAGGTGCAAACTCGTTCATAAGCTTCTCCAGTATAGGTACCACTTCCCTGTTTACTACACGTAGTAAACCATCAATCGCTTTCTGAGCCCATGCCTGCTTCAACGCAGCATTTTGTTTCCATTTGAAAGTAGCGTTTTGGTGGGGATGGATCCATTGGATGGAATCAGCAGTGACATGAGGCTGATCTGTATACAGGCTCCATATGCCCAGGTGTAGAGCAGGGCTGCCAGACCGTTGCTCCTCCTTTGGAGGGAACCGTAACGGCACTGCTTGGCAAACCTTCCAATGTGCTAGCAGTTTCTGTTGGGTCCGGATAGAGATGACCTCAGGGAAGCGCATGACCATAAAACGCGGCCAGCCGTCTGCCATGAGAGCAGCGAGTTGGCTCGGATCCGCAAAGGTCTTGTTACCAACCCATAAGCCCGACCCGGATGGTCCAAAGACGTATTGACATTGTTTCTGGGTCGGAGGATCGGTCCGAATAAAAAGCCGTAGACTGTCGTCGTCTGTGATGTTCTCCAGATCGTGTGGATGGGACCAGGACAGTGCTTCCTCCTTCACCTTTTCACGGTTACGGTCCCAGCCAGAAAACTCATCCGGCAAGCGCATACGCAGGTGGAACTCCTCTACAAGATCAAGTTGTTAGCTTAAATCGGTTATGAGAATGGCAAACACACGGCTTTTCACTTCCAGTTTCAACTTCTGCCCCGTCTCAAACACGCCTCCTGGTTTAGCATAGTTGGATTTTCTCTGCTCTGCTTTCGACAGTAGCCTTGAACGACGAGAATTTCGGTTTCGGGTTCTGTTATGAATTAGTATGAAGGAAATTTTGGCTTAGATCGAAGCCTTCTGGAAGAAGACTCGCTTTTTCTTGTGGTCATTATCGCCAGGCATGATGATACTCTATCACATCAACAGTCACAACACAAATAAAACACCTTGAGTTGTCCCTTTACCTGCCTTTTGCCAGACTTTAAAAGTCTAGTGATGATGTAAAGAGTACTGGGAGCAGAGACAATGAGCGTTGAGGAATTCCGAAGACAAAAGATTGACAGGTACAAGTACGGCAGTAATTGTGTCATGGATGATGGTTACCTCACTCTTTGAGAAGCGAAATTTGGCTGCCCGTTTCGGCGATTCTCGCCAATAGCAGGCTGAGATTAATCAATTTAATATATTTAAGCAGAGTTTGGCTCAATTTTTAGTGGCCAGTATTTAGTGAAAACACTGCGGCGAAATATTGACCAGATCAATATTTACCATTTCCAGCCTACGGAATCCTGCATACAGGTATGTGAGAGGAGGAATCTCTGCTACGTGACGATCCTGCCTGTGTGTAGGGTGGACTGGTCAGGTAGTCTAGCGAGTACGAGAATCAAGGCCGGTATAGTAAGAGGTCAGTAGCGACGGGCTTGCCTGAATCCAGCTGTTGCTGATGATGGTAACTCGGCACTTCCCGCTCCGGCCCGAACACCACCGAAGGGAGCGGGAGATGTGATGAGCGCGTCTAGAAGAAGAGAATGGTCAATAAAGACAAACATGGTCAGACTCCCATTAAGTTGACTTGTGCCTCCTCTGCCTTACACTGCCAGCTAGCTCGGCGGTAGATTTCCGCAGGAATCACGTGTTAGTGTAAATCCACGGACACGGTTTGGGAATTCCTGTGACCGTCTACTGGCGTTCTACTGAAGAACGAGGCTGCAACAATTCAGCACACCCGTCCGTTGATTTTGATAGTTCCAGCCCGTGTATGTAGAATAGTGTCGGTTATTCGTCGGCAAGGACCGGCCCGTCTCATCACTTCCTCTTTGGATCTCACACAAAAGTGTGTATTCAGCTATGTCGGTCTGAAGACCTGACAGTACGTTTTGAATTGGGCTCTTCTATATTAAACCTCACCCTCTTAGCTTTTATGTTTAAAAATGACAAATATCTCTGCATGCTCGGGTGCACTGAGAGGAAAACTTGGATGCACGCTGCGGACGCGATACGCCACGAAGAGTCTGTCGAACATACCTACTTGGTGCGGGAGATCAGTAAGGCTGGTGATCCACCGTCTAGCCCTTTCCATATGTCAAGCCCTCCCCAATATTCCTTGGATCCGGTGTCTCCGGGGATTGATTCCGAGTATATTCAGCGCGTAGAGCCCTTCTTTACCGTTCCGAGGCCCCAGCTTTCTGCAGATGGACCAGAACTTATATATGACGACTGGGATCCTGTTTGGGAATCTAGAATGCCAACGAGACCAAATGCTGACTCACTGGAAATCGACGAAGACTATTTTGATACACCCGATGTGTCAGATGCGTTGTATGGAATGCCGGAGCTTCGGGAGACCGACATCTCAGATGGATAAGAGGCCCCCGATGACGATCCATTCGAGGCTGTTGGCCAAAGGTCATTTGAAGCCGAATTCGAAGGTGTTGGGGAGGAATTTGTGCTGAATATCGACGATGTACCGGAAGAAGAAGACTGCTCTGAACCACTTGATAGTTCAGCCGACGCCAAAAATTGGTGGCTGTGGGCCAACCGAGAGGTAAATCGAATCATTTGAGCCCCGAGATCCTGCTAATTAATCCATTAGGAGGCGTTGCTCGATCTTATGACGGCTTTTCCGAGATCTGTATTTTCAGAGCCGGAGCTTGACGCGACACTGTGGTTTGCTTCCAAATGTGGGATTGAAAACCTTCCGTCTGTTGGTTGAGTCAAGGATCATCGGAGCAAAATTCTCAAGCAGTGCGGAATGAACCCCAGCATCACTGAAGGCAAGCTCGGAAACATTTTTTCTGTTCTAAGCCTAAGCAAGGTTCTTGCACAAGTATGTTTTCTAAAATTCAGTCACGAATGCTGCATAACATGATCTCCAGGAGTTTGCCAACCCTTTAGTACGACCCTACATTCAAGTTCTATCCGAAGATTCTGCAGAACGACTCGATGAACCCTGCCAAACCCAAAAATGGAAACTCGAGGTCGCTGCTGATCTCCCAGGGCCAATGGCACGTCATGAAAACAAGGATTATTTTGTCAATGAACCTGCCCTCGCAAACATCGGCACTCTTGGTGAATATGCTGCCGTCCTACCATCCCGTTGGTTTTTGCGCAAAGGGAAAATTTGGGCTAAGGTGCAATGACTGATATCTCATCAGATTGAGGCTCAGGCTGCCGCAGCAAAGGCGTAGCTTACCCGATTCACTTGCATGTCATGCCTCTAATCATTTTTTCGTTGTGTCGTCTCCAATACTTCAATAAATCATTTTTAATGGTGATAACGACTGAAAACTAAGCTAGGATAAATATAGATTCAGCCGTCTGTATTCCATTTGTGTGATACAGGACTCAAGAGACTGGTCCTTGATATTCCAGTGAACGCCGTGCAGGCTTTTCACGGCCTCGTTCTGCTGTGGAAAGACGGAATGTCTCACGTGAGGTCCGCTAAAATCTGATATCGACCAATCTGCGGAATTCCACCGCCAAGCCCGCTGGCAGTGTAGCTCCCACTAATACACCTTGTTTAAATAACCCCATCTAATATTTTGGTCAATATCCCACCAAAACATGTTGACCGCTGAAAATTTGGGCGAACGGCCAGTACTCAGACAATTGAAAAAAAAAATGAGACACAGAAGATTCGAACCAAGACCCTTCTACTGATGGGAGACATAGCATCAAGCACACTAACAACCTAGACTAAACAGCCATGTGTGCTCGGGGTTCAAAAGAGAGTAAATATAAGTTCGTTTATGTATTACATTTATACATCATGTGACTGTTATACAGTTTATAAGAGCTGTGCCAGTCACGTGCACTTCTTCACGGCTTTCTTCCTTCCACCTCCTGGATGTGCCCTCAGGGGCCATCCCGTCTTATGCTGAGCTGCTAGGGTATACATGGCCCGTGTACACCAGCAGGCCCACACAGGCCATTGTGTGGAGCACGTCACCAGCAGACGAGTATGGGAGCAACTGGTCGGCAGCAAGCTGTCCCTGGGGCTTGAGTTGAGCGGCCTGGTGGCCGCCCCTCGCCAATGCAGGTATTGGGTTCGGGGGTTTTTTTTTCTTTTCTTTTTGCAGGATATCTTGCCGTTTTTTTTTTTTTTCAGGTTCTTCTCGGGGCTTCCGTTTTTCAGGTCTTTAACACGTATGGCCTGCTTGCCGTTTCTGTACGCTACTGTTCTTGATTTCACTATTTGGTGAGCCCCTTTGTTGCCTTGGCTGACCGATATCTCATGCCGATCTTTTATAGAGCATGTATGGCCTCCCCCGCCATTTCTGTATGCCACCTATTCTTGGTGTCACTCGTTGGTGAGCCCTTTCTGTTACGTTGGCCGACCGATGTTTTATGTTGGTCCTTTTTAGCAAGCATATCGCCTGCCTGTCATTTCTGTCCGCTGCTGTTCTCAAGGTCACTTTTTGGTGAGCCCCTTTCTTGCCTTGGCCGACCAATGTTTCATGTTGATCTTTTTCTTCCTAGGTTTTCTGTCTTTCTATGTGCCATGAACGCTATAGTTTTGGAGCAGACAATGTGCGCAATTGTCTGCTCCAAAACTATAGCATTCAAGGCCGCTTTCAACTTAATGTTTTTGACTCCGTTGTAAAGAACCTGTATTTTCTATGTACTCTTGTCACTGCCCTCGTATAAAATTTTGTGATTTGTGATTGTGGTTTTTTTACGACGAGAGCTAAGCCTAACCCTAACCCTAAGTGCAAAAGTTCTGTTTGGTTTATCGGATCCTTCTTTAAATTGTTGATTCGCCTGCGTGTCGTGTTCGAGCCTCAATGGCGGTCATCCTTTTTTCCATTTCCAACAAGGAAAGAAGAAATTTTGCGATCCACTTTTGAGTTTGTACAGGCCCGCACACTAGGCCAGAAGGCTCAATAATAATGCTCACTCGTGAAGACAGAAATTGCACCCGTCAGAGAATAATTTTTCTACCTGAAAGAACTTCTACATAAACAACTACTTTCGGTAGCGTTCCTCAGTACAGTGGTTGCAGCTAGAGCTGTGGCACACGGAGCAGTATTCAATAGGCTTCCAAACAAAAGTCACATCGGTTAATTCAAGGCCGGCTGGCCCTCGCATCCAAATCCTATCGTACTTGGGAGATCGTGGATGCTTGGACTGGCTAACCAGTGTCCTGACAGGTCTGGGCGGCCGACTCCCTCTGTCAGAAGGCCCCCCAAAAAAATCAGAACCCGCTTGTCATTTTAACAGAAAGAAACAGCCTTACGAAGCGCAAGCGTTCTGACGCGCTGGGGCCGGGAGAAGATGAGAATCTTCAAGCGCGTGTGGGGTCTGCGGCGGTGAGGATTGCATTTTTCTACACGCCTTGGATTAGTGGAACCACAGAAATTTGTTGGCGCCGCTTACCCAAAATCATCGCTGTCAGAATCTGAAGCTTGGGATCGCCCTGTAGAATGAATGTTCTGTGCCTCCAGTCTAGGTACCGCGCTTGAAGATCGGGATAGTGGTCAGCCAATGAGCACTTACTCGGCATTATCCTCATTGTCTAATGAAACATCTTTAATGAGTATTTCTGAAGACCTACACACGCTGTGTCAGTTTTCATCAACGGCATCTTTTTGGAAGGACCTCCTGTCTTGTTTCCGATGTACTTTCCGCACCTCCTCCTTCTAGGTCCGAATCACTAACCTCTGAATTGCTGCATTCTGACCCTGAACTGCTTTCACTCAGGAGCAGGTCACGCTCGGCTCTTGACTGCTTTAGCGCCCGTTCTGCTTCACCCTTTCTCGTTCGTAGACGAATTTGCCAGTTAGGTAGTCTGCCCTGGATTTTCTGTTTGGTTGCCTCAAGTGAAGGAGTCTCGCGTGGTTCACTTTGAGGCTTCATTGCTTTACGCTTGGCCCTGTACAACGTCAAACCTTCTTGCCATGCGCAAGATCTAGGCATTACCGTATATCCCGCATACGTTGCGCCGCTTTTTTTTTCTGGTCATCATGATTTCTGAGAAGGATTGAACAAGGCAAGACAAAGCATGGCCGAGATACATGGCACATACTTGTAGTAAAATTTGCTGGACGCTTTGGCGTGTGCAACTTTCCGTGCGATGCTAACTTGCCTAGATAGGATTGGCCATGAAGCTACTACGCCAATAGGAATGCTGTGTGCGTACTTTGGTAGATAGTAAAGGTTGTCCTGCACTTGAGCTCGACTCTTCAAGCGATTGCGCTCTGCAAATTGCGCAATGGATTTGTCGGTGTTAAGACTTCGCATCTCTGACGTCTGCGAGGCTTGAGAAAGGCACCGGCTGTTTTGTACGACTTACCTGGTCGTCAAGAGCCTTGGAAAGCGCCTTTGCTTTCGTTTTTGAAGTTTTTGCCATGATGGCGGGAAACAAAGTCCGACCTAAGAAGGCAATATCCATCTTAGCCTTTTGCGGTAATCCTTCGTTTCCGCCGACCACAACGTTCGTGATCACTCAATTTTGAATGTTGGAGCAATTCGTGAAATATGTTCTTCTCTGACCTTCTTAGGCGTGACTGCGTTGCTCTGTCAGGCCAAAGGCCTTCAGCTATGGTCGCAATATGGTGTTTCTCTTGTGTGCCATTTGTTCGTGATCACCAAATGTCTAGAGCATGTCTTGTAGACGCAGTATGTGGCACATATGTCTTTCAATATGTTAAATTTGAGTTTTGTTGCAGTGAAACCATGGCACAACGCACTCAAAGTACGTCTCACTGGTTGGTACCCAAGTTCGTGATCATGGAACATCTGCGGTTTGAGCTGTGCATTGACTATGATGACGGGAGGCATCCCAGATGTATGTCCGTACCATTTTATTTGGTCCCTACTGACCTATTCCTTCTACAGAATTTATTTTCCTTCTTTGATAGATCTGTTCGCGACTGCTTGAACTGCTGTTCCTAGGGTATCTGCTAGGTTTTTATTCAGAAAACCACGAAGCAAGTCTCGAGGATGCTTTCCTTTTGCATGTGTTGACCTTTTGCAAATAAAAAAGGATCATAACTCCCGCTTCGTGTTTTGTTATTCCTGGAGGTTCGCTTTCTCATCCATCATTCTGACCAGCAACCACGAGAAAACTCAAAAGACAGACGAGGAATACCGCTACCTGGGTAGAGATCTTTAACGTCTTCTCAGCCCCTGAAAAGTCTGCTATTTCTAACGTCTTCCCGGCCCTTGAAAAGCATCCGGTCTTGACGATTTTTGTTAATTGCCCCAACGGCCCGGGACGTCTCAATGAACTATCATCCTATGAGTGTCTTGGAATTGTAGAACACAACACCCCAGCCAAATTTTTTACCGATACGCAAATATGGAAAGAAGTTGTGTTTTCTCTACGTGACCTCAATTTCCAATTTGTCTCATTGCAGTGGTGATTTACTGTCAGTAATTTGGCTCCGTCTTTATCAGCAAGCCAGGTCAACCTGTTACCATTTTCGCCCACAATCATGCCCCCTCCCGTATCTCCCGCCCCACCGGTGGCGGACTCCTTGATGGGACATGGCTCAGGGGCCCTCGTGGATTTTGAAAAGCTCAAGGCGGCGGTGCTTCAAGCTCGGGCAGAGCTGGATGCTGAAGCTCGCAAGCACTATCTTCCTCTGACAAAAAGGTCCAAAGCTAGGATTGAGCCTTTCGAGAAGGCTGTTGAAAATGCGGAAGCAGAATGGATTCAAGCTGGACAAAGCCTTGGTCAGTACTCCATCGTTTTGTGTACGTAGCAATGCGTAATATCCCTTCCCCAATGGTCTAGAGGAATTGGCTCCTCCTCCTGCTCAAAAGCCCTCGGGACGCCTCCGCAGTGGCCGAGAACGATCAGGCTCTCAGGAGCCAGGGCGCAATCCCAACGCCCAGCCGCATTCCAAAGTCATCAAAGAAAAACTCGAGGGCATCCCAGAGGCTGCTGGTATGTCGCTAATCTGTATGCACCTACCGTTTTTCATTGTGTTCACAGCGGAAAACTCAACTCCCTTGATGATTGAAGAAGCGGCTGTTGACAATCCCGCCACCCAGCCGCCTCACAAAGTCGTAGAAGAAAAACTCGAGGCCATCCCAGAGGCTGCTGGTACGTCACTAATCTGTATGCACTGACCGGTTTTCATTGAGTTCACAGCAGAAAACTCAGCCCCCTCGACAATTAAAGAAGGAGCTGTTGATAAACCTACCGCCCATTCGCCTTCCAAAGTTGTGGAAAAAAAAACTCGCGGCCCTCCCCAAGGCTGTTGGTATGTCGTTAATTGTATACACCGACCGTCTTTCATTCAGTTCGCAGCCAAAAACTCAAATCCCTCTATCGTCGTGGGCCCAGGTTTGTCCACCTACAGACTTCCTGGCAATAAGATAACACCAAGCAAACCAGCAGTCTTTCCTACGGACCGAGCACAGCAAGAAAAGATTGCCAAGGATCAACAGAAGGAGGCTGAGGCACGTGGTATGCCTCGAACCTCACTGTGCCATGCGGTGTATGCTGATTGTATGTCTTGTTAGAACGTCAGGAGCGTCACCAAAGACAGCAAGAAGATCAGCGTCATCAAGACTTTGAAAAGGCAGACCAAGGCTTTGAAATCAGCGAGAAACAGCCTGACCGTAAGACATAGTGCTTGGAAACTTCGGAGGGTACACTTATTGCTTCATCCGCAGGCCCAAGCACCGATCAGGGAGCAGGCGGAACTGAATTGGCAGGATCCCGTAAGCGCGAGCTGGAAGGTACGCAACATTACAGCATAAATTTAATCAAGCGCTGATGCTGTCAAATCCAGGCATGGGTGACATAGAGGCGGAGCAACAAGTCAAACGGTTGAAAATCATCGATACCAAGATCGAGGAAGGCCAGCTGCACCTAATCCAAGGCGATGACGGAAACAAGGACCAGAGCGACCAACACCAGAGCGACACCGATCAGCCGATTGCCAAAGTTCCGGAGTCCATATTCCCTGACCGCCGTTTCATATCTGCCACCCCTCTCTCTATTTCCGAAAGGGCGAAGGCGCTTCCCATCGACCCTCAGGCGAACTTGAATGAGAAGCCTATGTACCAGATCCGCATTGGTCCGAACGACGCGGCCCTACATACCAAATGGCTCAGTGCTCGTTCAGCAAAATTGTCGGTGAAGCCGGCCCAGACTCCAATGGACGAGTTCACTATCATTTCTGCGCACTTCGGCAGAGGCGATGCACCTGATGATCCAGATGACGGTGATGTCGTACTTCCAGCTCTAGAAGAAGAGGATTCAGACAGCGAAATAGATGCTGCAATCACCGACAATTCTTCCAGTTCCGAATCCTCATCGTCTAGTTCTGAAACCTCATCGTCTGGTTCTGATTCCGACTCTTTGAGCTCCGATTCCGACTCCTCAGACGCTGATGCGGCCTCGGAGTCAGGCCAGCTGGGAGCAAAAACAGGTCTCCAAACTCGTGGTGGTGTTGTAGCTACTAGTACTTCCATTTATGGCAAGTGGCTTTTGCGTCGAAAGCAGAGCCAGGAGAAACTCAGAGGTATGATCCCAATGATGTGGCTGCAGTTTTGTCCCTGATTGAACTTTCCTGTAGAGAAAGGACAGAGAGAGGTTAGCAACCGGTTCCTCGATCAGAAAAATCGCCGCTTTGGCAAACCCCTCAGCCTACATATTCGTGGCCTCATCCGTGAGGTGCCGGATTTTTGTCCAGAAGGCGCATCAACAACCTATACGATCGCCAAAGAGTGTCATCTCTCTCTGAACGACAACTACGTCTGTGGCTACCACGCCCAAAACCGAGGGCCAGGCCAGCACCAAAAAAACGGGGACGAGAAGGCTCGGTGGACAATTATGGGCCAGCCTTTTCCATATAACGTCGGCCCAAAACAACAGCTCAAACCCAATTACCTGGCGGGGTATTTTCATTGCGGTTGCCCTGAGGCAGACGTCTTGCTCGAATTCTACCTCTGGAAGTCATGCTTGCTTGAGCAGTATGTCGGTGTCGTGGAAACGGAAGGTGAATGGACGTTCACAGGAGATGCGCCGGAGAAAGAGTTGATGGGCACAGATCGTTTGACGCCGCGGCAGAGAGCTTGGGTCTGTCAGCTTTACCGGCAGCAGACAGGGGGAGGACTTTCAGGATGTCTATCAATGGGGCAGAACGGAGGTACAGCACAAACGACGCCTACTCAAGCTTCGCATCGAGCGTAATTTGAAGGCGTTGCATGAAAGTCAAGAGCTGGCTGACGCAGACGACAATAATGTTTGGGCGGAGGTTCCAGAATTTGACATGGACGATCCCTTGTTAGCGTACGACCCTGACGATTCTCGTCGTCCTGCACCTGAATTCATGTCTTAAATACAAATCAAGCTTGTTTCGTTGTCGCTCACCGCTAGTATATTCTGCAGTTCACACAAACTGCTGGGCAGGAAATTTGTCGCTTATCCTAAACCACGACTCAGCCAGGCTGATCCATTCAACTTGAATTCATAAACGGAGAAAAAGAAAACCATGACCCGCTACTCGATTTCCCCCGTCCCAGCTCCTTCTTGGGCGCCTATAGAGGACCCGTGGATGAAGGTGTACGCACTCACCGAAGGCGACAAGACAGAGAGGGAAGCAGCAATGCAGTACGTCGAATTGGTTCAGCTAATGAGGGTATCTCACCATATGAGCTGAACAGACAGCTTTTGAAACCCGTGGTCTGTTTGACCTCCACCAATGCTGGAGACCGATCTATGTTCTATGCCATGCAGCTGGAAAAACATGGGCAGATTGAGCCCGAGGTGAAAAATTGGCTAAACGGTGCGACTGCCACGGCTGCATGTCTCAAAGACAGAATCCAAAATCTCAGGCGAGATTTGGCTCTGGCAGAACATGATGCAGAGCTTGCAGAAAAAACCATCATGCAGCACCGATCTGTTGTCTCGAAACGCAAATTGCTCGCAGCAGAGATTTTATCCAAAATCTTCCACGAAGTGGTGAATGGCCATCAGAGAAGGATGCGGCCAATCTGGACCCTAGCCCACACTTGTGTTGCCTGGCGAGACGTAGTTTTCGGCGATGCAAGCTTTTGGTCGGAGTTCAACATGCGACAGCTCAGTTGGGGCGAAGGATCCTCCTGGAGTGCTGATGACGAGAGGCTTCAGCGGCTACCACCTGGCCTGCGAAGCCAGGAAGCCGTTACCGATGCACTACGAAAGGCTGGACCGCCAGTCCCGCTGAACGTTATTGTCGATATGGCTGATGGTTTGAAAGACAAGGTATTCCAGTTGGTGGTGGAACAAGGAGAACGTTGGCGCTGTTTGGAGATTGTGGGCCCAGAATTGTGCGTCCCAAGGCACGCACTCTACGATGGCATAGCCTCGTTGGCAGAGCGTCTGCCACTGTTACAGCACTTGGCGTTACGTTCCTCTGGCCAAGCGGTCTGGAGCCAAGGCTTTTGGACCGGAGAGCCAGTTACGGACACCAATGTCATTCCCTGGTTCAGACAAACACCGCATCTCACCTCACTTCACCTCGAGAAAATATTCGAGCCTGAAAAGACAATTGACATCGCATGGGACAAAATCGAGTCATACACCGAAATATCCACGAGGCGGCATCTTGACCCTTGCATTCCCCCCGCTCACTTGTCAAAAATGTCGAGTCTGAAAGCTCTACAAATCGAGGAGACATGGCTGCCGAACGGCGAAAATCATAACGTAACCCTCCAAGCACTCTCAACTCTCTCACTACGCTATCGACGCGACCCCATTTACATGCACCCTAACATTGAAAACTACGACCGACTTTCGGCCCTGTGTCTGCCCAATCTCCAGAACCTCCATCTTGAGGGCGGAAATTTAGGATCGCAGATGTTTCAGGAAAATCATGCCACATTTTGTATCGCTGTCTGCGTCCAGAATCTGCTCCATCGCAGTGGCCGTTGCATGCTGGTCTGTTTGACTCTGGCGCTGGATACGGGGCTCACGGACCAGTCGGCTGTTACCCTTCTGAAAGGTGTTCCCACCCTGCAGGAATTCAAGGTCCTTCAGGACTGGGGCGATACACCTGGGCGGGGAATCTTAACGCCGGTCTTTTTTGCGGCATTTCGACATGAACCTCTAATACCGCACACCTTGATTATTCAAGGAGCAAACGGTTTTAAAGGGCAGAGGTCATGGATGGTGGATTTCATCGCAACACTTGACTTTCAGTTCCGCCACGGCTTGCAGAAATTTGACATTCGCTCTTCTCGCAGCATTGGCGGATACTGTCCATTCAACGCCGAACTCCACGCGCTGCTGGACGATTTTGCAGCAAAATTGAACGGTGACAAATTATGGATTCACCGTTCATTTACCTCGCACAGCACTCCTGCTATGTGGGTGCCTGAATCGCCTGTGGATGGTGACAAGGAGGCAAGCCAAAGCGAGCATGATTCCATTATGGACTCATCGGAATCTAGTGACGAAGAGACAGACTCTATTTTTGACGAGTCCAATACAAGCAGCGCCTAAATTTTAAATATGGTTTTCTACTACGAGCGAAATAAGAGTTCTTTTCATTCCCCGTTTTCAGCAGACAAATTTTGAGACGCTGCAGAGTCAGAACGTAACTGAGCAATAAGTGCTCTCTGTTCTGCCAGTTCCATTTCCATGCGTTTTGCCTTATCCTCTGCTGCTGCTTTCGCAGCTTCCGCTTCAGTCAACGCAATACCCATGCTCACAGCTGCGGCACGTCTGGCCTTCTTCAAGCCACCAATCAGCAGTCGGAAGTCATTGAGAACCTTGGTAGTAGCTTCAGGGGCATCCGCTCGGAGTGCTGGGGAAGTGTAATGCAATTCTTGAGCACCGGATCCTTTGTGGGCTCCGGCAAGCATCAGCCAACATCCAGTTTCTGCGCCGAGACGTTCACACTAAAACCGGTTAGAGAAAATACCAATCAACGATCACTACAATCTTACGCGTGCAATTATTTCAGGCATCAGCACATTGAAGCGTCTGGTAGGGTCCTTGTGAATTTTTGGGAGTTCGCGCGGTCGTAGAATTTCTAGAAGAGTCAAACAGTTGAGTGATGTAGAGAATGGAGTGTGTTGAATACGCACGCATTTGATTTACCCCTTTCATAGCACCAGCCACGTATCCGTACTTGGGATTTTTAACAGTGACCCGCTGACGCTGTGTAGGTGGGCCAGGATCGCTATCCTCACCACCGCTATCCTCGCCACCGCTATCATCTCCAGCATCGCTATCTTTACCGTCTGATTGGTTTTCCACTTGGCTAGTCTCTTCATGCTCAGACGTGCTCGCTTCCTCATTGGGCTTCGAGATGTCGACATCTGAGGCGGTAGTAAGGAGAGTAGGATCAATGTTACTAGGCGTAGCATTGAGATTCGCATTGACAACGGGCGGGTCAAGTGGTTGGCCGACACTTGTGAACACATCTGAGGAGGAAATGGTCGAAGGCTAATACAAAGTCGTTAAGGGTTACATTAGAAGTGAAGATCCATACATACAGAGGGATTTGTTTGCGAAATCTGGTAAAGTCCTGCGAACGGGGGAATGACGTGGTTGCCCATGCCCAGAGGATAAGAAGGTCTGGAAAGCGATGGATGGTACCAATGAACCGGAAATTGGGGACCCATTGTTGGGTAAGGAGCATGTCCCTGTACACCCAGTGAGCCAGAAGCAATGGACGGTATAAATTTGGTTCTAAGGACCTGAGGGGGAGTGTGCATTCCAACGGACGAGTGCAAAGACAAGGTGGGTGAAGCTTGAGACAAGCCTGCATTTGTGGCTTGGAAATGACTTGATCCACCTTGAGTCGGAGTCGGAGGAGTACTCGGTAAACGTGTGCGGGACATCATTTCCTGACGCTGAAGAAATTCAGATGGAGAAAACCAAAAGAATGAAAATGTACCGCTTGAAGAAACTGCTGACCCTGCAGTGTATGAGCACACTGGTTTCTAGGTGGGTTACCAGGACAGATAGCACAAATGGCAACAGCTGGGCTGGGACGTTTGGCCTGACTTTTATTGGGATCATGGCCACCGCGACGCCTCTTCATGGTTGAGGACATTAGCATTCAGACGTGAGGCAGAGCGGTGAAAAGCTAACAAGGACAAGCACAATGCATGTCGGGTAAACCTGCAGATTCTGAGGGCCGTTAAGCCCAACGAAGAGAAGGTACAGTGTGAGTAAACCGCAGAATGCACCGACGGTGATACACAAGCGGTCTTTCCTCATTTAGCTGTGGCGTTGATGAACATTTGACAGATCAGTGGCTGTGCAGTGTGAATCGTCTTTTGAGTTCTCATCCTATAAGCTCGAATGTGGGAAGACTCTGAACCCCTGGACTTGATCGTTCTACCGCCAGAAGATGAAGACATTCCACTACTTACACCTGGAGATTTTCAACTGCCAGAGGAGGTCCCATCTCCTGTCAAGAAAACAAAAAAAGCGCCGTGCTACGACTGCTAGCGGGACTTCGGGTGCCAACAAGCCACGCAAAAAGAAGGCGGATAAATCATCACATATTTCCTCTGACTTACATGAAATCGAAAATCAAAGCGACATTGATGTCGCCAGCTTGTCTCAAGAAACAGAGCACGAGTTGCTCAATTCATCCTACGCTCAGTTTGCAGACGGAGTGCGTTCAGGGATGATTGGTTTCTTTCAAATCAGTCAAACATTATATGTATGTCAAGGCTGGGATCAACGTCGGAGGTGTGCAACGGTAGGTGACATGAACAGATGTAAAATGAAAAGTTGACTGAATAATGGATGAACAGGGAGGCTGGTATCATGTACAGTTACTGGATGGATGGGAGACAATCATTGTCTGCACATGTCCAGGAGAGAAGCCTTGCATACATGAAAGATATCTGGAATTCGAAGGGGGCTGATGTGTTCCCCGAAACTGAGGCGTTTCAGGATGGTGAGTGAAGATGTTGGAACCGGTTTGTAGAAAGGTTAAAAAAGCGCCAGATTTAGCCTCAGATGCTGTCCTTTTTCTGAGAGACGTCTCCGACACTGAGACAACCAGCATTTTCTCTATCGCAACACCATCTGCACCGACCCTTCTCAAGGCACGGGCTATTGTCCGCAACTGCGGTGATGGTCAAGGCTTAGGTACTTGGCTGTGTAGCAGGGATACAAGTCCAACGGGATGTGTGCATACAACCATTGCTCGAAACTACCTTCAGAAACTGCTCACTTTGGACTCCTCTGCTATTGATACCCGTGACTGGAACGAGTTGGGGGGTGAAACACAAGGTCTCTAAATCTTTTCACTGGAATGAGTAAACTCTGATTTTTCGTCAGTCTGGAGCGCTAAAATCGTCAAATCTGTTTCATATCTACCTGTCTTGGCCCCCGTCTGGGCAGCATTGCCTGAGGATCTGCAACTTTACACAAGAAGTTGTCGAGGAAATAGCCCACCTACAATCATACCAATCGGAAGTGGCCCCCGCTGTAGCTGTGGAGCGGAAGGGGGTGGGAGACGTTACTTCTCATCCGTGCACTATCTTCGCTGTAGCGTCTGCTATTGAGGCCTCAGTAGAAGTGCAGATTTGTCATCAGTGTTCGACAGGCCGCAGACGCTACGCGGGTCCAGATGGGAGGGAGCTTGGACTGTTCAACTTCAGCAACAGTATATTTTTTACCCACGATCTAATGGACGAGTACACGGCAGCTTTTACTTCTTCGGAAACACCGTTTGCAGCCTGGGTCACTGTGATTACTCGGCGCTACATGGCTGCTGCCTCCTTACCATTTGTCAGCGAGCACACCTTTCGGACAGCTTGGTTTCTGTACAGCGACCTCCAGATGTTGTCTGGCAACATGCAATGTCCAGATTGTGGCAAGTATCCCGATGACACTATCTGGGACGGGGGTGACTTTGGCATTCAGTCGCAAACATCTGTTGGCTTCCCTGTGTCCGCCCACAACCGTTCTCCCAGAGGCCCCTGACCATGCATCCCTCTATGTGGGCCAGCAGACTCTGCTGGTTGACGTGGGTTTGCGTAAAATGGTACGAAAGATTGTGTCGGGATCATTTCGTCTTGGGGAATTGAAAGGAAGCAATAATGAAGAGGTTTTGGAAGTAGAAGGAGTAGACGAAGAAGAAGAGATTGAAGAGGCCGAGAGAAAGGCCGAGAGAATTCGGGAGGAGAGAGTGCAGCAAATCAATGCAATTCCCGAGACGATCCGAGCATTGGAGGAACTTGACAGTGGCTTAGGCGGGGTGTTCAAAGAACATTTTGGCTTACTTGGAAACGGCAAGGAGACGGTTCATCGGATCTACGTTGAACTCTTCACACAAGTGCGTTTGTTTTCATGTTAATAGAAGCTACTAATTATTGCGCAGATAGCAGCGGACGAATCTGTGCTACAAATGACTCCTATGCCAGCATTAATCGACCTACTTCGCTTTCATTCAGAGCCTACTCCGGTCAACGAGTCAAGATTGCTGGGTATCCCAGCATTGTATAATGTTCTTCGTGCCAGTAGACAGGAGACTGGACGGTATTCGCAAGATTTGCTGAACCTGTGTGGATGGATCATTAATCGGGCTACTGATGTGGTTTCGAGGCTTATCACTCCCAGCGGTACTATGGAACCGCCGGTATCTGTCTTAGAGGACAAATGGCAAGAGGTAAGCCTGTACACTGCTGTGAGGGCCGTGACTAAAATTATATATGCTCAGAGTGGTGTCTATTACAGTATGCCCCAGATCCGGCTGCGCCCCAGATACCCACGACTCAAGCACGATCAAGGATACGAAGGGAGCAAGAGAGGAGCAACGTGTTCAAAGTTTTATGCACAATATGGCCAGCAACGTCTCACCGGGGGAATAATGTGTGTATGGTGCACCCATAGCATTTGCTATGGATTTCATTGCATTCCACGTGGAGAAGGGCGCAATGATGTGTTCTCTGCCATTGTTACTCGATGGCCCAAGGCTCCGAAACGGGTAATTTATGATTTCGCCTGCGCGTTGGGACCATATTGCATGACCAGGGAGCCAAGGTTTTTTGCAGACACTCAGTTTGTAATCGATGACTTTCACAGCTTTGGCCATTCAAAATGTTCATCGGCCTGCTTTTTAAAGTCTTATGCGCAAATCGACCCACGACTTGGCAGGATTAACAGCAGCGCAGGAGAATGTGGTAATGGAGGGATTGGACAGATTAGAAAGGCGGTCAGTTACATGAGCCAGGCTCGGGCAATCATGTTCACACAGAAGTTTGTTTCAATATGGAATCGGGTACTTATTCGAAAGCTTCGAAGTATCGAATAAAGTAATTTGGGTCGCTGAGGACACGCAATGAACTCGATCTGCAACAAAGGAATAAAGTGAGAGTGGTAAGTAAGCACCGTGAAACACATTCCCTTACCGGGAGATTATTTGTGAGGACGGTTGCCAGAGCAAACCAGGGGTTTGAATGGGCGAAGTTGGAGGGACGCAGTAAGCAGTAGCTGCAGAGCACATCTGCAGTTATACGTGCCCACAGATTGCAAAGGTTGGTTGCTGGGCTGCAAAGCGGGCTGACGCTGCATTGAAAGGGGGCAGTAAGCGATTACCACAGAGCGCAGCTGCAGTGATACAGACATACAAGGGGCGCAGTGAGCAGTAGCTGCAGAGCACAGCTGCAGTTATATGTGCCTGTGGATTGCGAGGTGGGCTGCAAAGCAGGCTGAAACTGCGTTGAAAGGGGGGCAGTAAGCAATTACCATGGAGCAGAGCTGAGGTTGTACAGACATACGAGGACCGCAGTGAGCAGTAGCCGCAGAGCGCATCTGCAGTTATACACGCCGGCAGATCACGAGGGTTAGTTCAAAGCGGGCCGAAACAAGGGGCACTCATCCTTAAAATTTCCGACACAGGGTCGGAAAAGTGAATTAACACCCTCCGACCCCTCCCTCCCTCGTAGCCGAGCACAGCCACACCCAAATCGGGTAGTTCTCCCAGGAAAATGTTCGAAAACGAATGGCTTTTTCGCTCAGTCTGTGGTAAAAATTTACATCTGAGATCAATTCCGACCACATATGAATATTTTGAAGTTTACCAGACACTACTCAGGTACCCCCCAAGAAATTCGATTTTTTCCGACCCTTCTAAACGCGTTTTAATGCAGTTTGAGCAAAGTCCGAAAAGTGAAATAAGGTCGGCCAGACCCACCCCTCCCTCCCAAGGCTGTGTCTCGGCATCTTCCGGTGGGTGCCCCTTGGGCCGAAATCGCATTGAAGGGCCGCTGTAGGCGGTAGCTGCAGAGCACATCTGCAGTTATACGTGCCTGCAAATCGCGAGGTGAGCTGCAAAGCAGGCTGAAACTGCGTTGAAGGAGGGCGGTAAGCGATTACTATGGAGCACAGCTGCAGTTATATAGACATACAAGGACTGCAGTGAGCAGTAGCTGCAGAGCGCATCTACAGTTATACATGCCTGCGGATTGCACGGGATGGTGGCTGGGCTGCAAAGCGAGCCGAAACTGCGTTGAAGGGGACAGTAAGCAACTATCAGGGAGCACAGCTGCGGTTGTACAGACATACAAAGACCGCAGTGAGCAGTAGCCACAGAGTACATCTGCAGTTATACACACCTGCAGATTGCGAGGGTTGATGGCTGGGCTGAGAAGTGGGCCAAAACTGCGTTGAAGGGGGGCAGTAAGCGATTACCATGGAGCACAGCTGCAGTTGTACAGATGTACGAGGACTGCAGTGAGCAGTAGCCGCAGAACACATCTGCAGTTATCGATACCTGCGGAGCACAAGGGTTTATTGCTGGGCTGCGAAGCGAGCCGAAACTGCGTTGAAGGGGGGCGGTAATCAATGACCGTGGAGCACAGCTGCGGTTGTACAGACATACAAGGACTGCAATGAGCAGTAGCTGCAGAGCACATCTGCAGTTATCTACGCCTGCGGATTGCGAGGGTTGTTGCTGGGCTGCGAAGCGAGCCGAAACTGCGTTGAAGGGGGCCAGTAAGCAATTACCGTGGAGCACAGCTGAGGTTATACACACCTGCAGATTATGAGGGTTGGTTGCTGGGCTGCAAAACGGGGGTTGAAGGGGGGCGGTAAGCAATTACCATGGAGCACACCTGAGGTTGTACAGACGTACGAGGACTGCAGTGAGCAGTAACTGTAGAGTGCATCTGCAGTTATACACGCTTAGGAGTTCGTTTGGTCTAGGCACCGTCAGTGTTGACCACCGCGAGGGGGTATGAGTATTTGTAACCGCAAAGACGAGACAAGTAAGCGACAACTGCCCAACACATTGGCAGTTAGGTCTTACATGTAGAGTTATTTGCTTGGGCTGACACTGCGTTGACGGAGGGTCAGTCTGCGATTACTGTGGAGCACAGCTGCGGTTATACAGACGGTGAGCAATGTAGAAAGGTGTTCGCCGGCCGAACTGCTTGGTTCAGCGGGCTAAACCTTAAATAACCGCAAAGCCAACACGACTTAACACAGCCCGGCTTGGCACAGCTATCCGCTGTGCCGTGTACTACCCATCGACCTACCGATCATGAAGGAAGGAATGGAGATATATAACCCCTCAGGAGATGGATAACAATCCCACTGCCACAGTATTGTATATATGCTGGGACCTATCTCTTTGCCTATCCCACGAGGGCCGCGCACTACATATATGGCCTCTGACGCATCCTTCAATCCTGACGCTACCCTCGGTACGCACAGCAGAATGGTGTTTGTTCTTCGGTTAATGCTCTCACTCTAGGTGCCTTCCAGATCGGTGTCCTGGTCTCATATGTTCTATTTGGCGTGACGACGACCCAAGCCTACATCTACTACACCCGCTTCCCGGACGACGCGCTCAGACTCAAGGTTTTGGTGTGTGAAAGCCGAATCTAAAAGTCGCATATTCATAATTGTGCAAAGGTTGCCTTTGCGTGGTGAGATGTCTCCGATCTAACTCCACCTGCGCTCCTGAATGCATCTATGAACAGGGTATCTGAGCTCGTGCATGCGTTGTGCATCGGACACACGCTATACGTGTGGACGATATCCGACTACGCACACCCGGAACGCCTGGTTGCTGCGGTTCCAAAGTCCCTCGATGTGGCCGTCCTCTCCTCCGGCGGCATCGCTGTATGTGGTACGCACGTCCTCCATTTATCTATCCGAGTGATCTCGCTCATGCGTCGCAGTGCAAGGGTTTTTTGCGTTGCGGATCTACAGATTTTCACGAAAAAAAATTATACCAATTATCATCTTAATAATGGCGTTCTTACGCTTGGTGGGGGTCATTTATCTTTCTGCTAGAGGACTGCAGATGAAGTCTTTGGATGGATACGTTGTGCAGTCGAAGTGGGTAGCCATCTGCGTCTGGAGCGTCAGCGCGGCGAACGACTTGACTATTACGGCTACATTGGTGTTCATCCTCCACAGGGAACGCAACAACCTGCACGGGAGGTATAGGTCTCGAACCCATCCGCGTATTGCTGACGACTGGTTCTATTCAGGTCCGCGGCAATAGTAGATAAACTCATTTTGTGGACGCTAGGTCTGTGCCGGGGTTCGGTCTACATTTCGTTTCCACTAACATTAATTGCGGCAGAAACTGGCTTGTTGACTACGTAAGTTTCCCCATTCCTTCCGTCTACATCCCTCACGTTATTTTCAAATTGTGGAGTGTGATGGCAATTGCCGAACTCACTTGTGTATGGGCGTCTCTCATGCTTATTCTCATTCAGAGCTGAATTATTTCTTACTTTCAGTTCATTACAATGACGAGGAACTGTACGTCTGCGTCATGCAAGTACCTCCTTTTTATACTTATAGTATTTAAAGTTGTATGGCTTGCTGCCTTCGCTGTTAGCGAACGACGTACGTGAGCGTCTTTTGAGGCTCCGTTCACCAACTTTTAACTACCGTTTGAAGTGTTCTCAAACTCGCTCCTGGCAAGGTAAGTTGACCGAAATGTCCACAGAATACCTAATTGCTACTACTGGACTTGATACATAGCCTAAACTCCCGAGCGAAACTCCGTTCAATGAACGAGGGATCTCAGAAGCTTTCCTTGCCATTTTTGGCCCCGGCGGTGAGTATTATTTTCGGCTTCGGGGCCTCGACTAAAGTGGGAACCCAGAATGAGTTGCTCACCAACAATGCGGAGATGACGAAATTTACGCCCATCGCACATGACACGGACCTACGAGACAAAGTTGTATCCGATGTGTGATGCATATTTGGGCTACACTAGCTACTCTCGAGTTTCTGAGCCATTCTAGACAAATTCCACGATGCCGACGCTTTTTCATTTACCCTGTGGCGCTTCCCGTCTGAGAGGAACGTTCGACGCTGTTTTTTCATTGTCTTCCCTGACGTTATCGATTGACAATAATTGATTGAATGGGCTTGGATAATTCTATTTGGAAACCCTGATTCCTCAATTTGGGGTCTCTTGTCAAATATATATGGGACAAAGTTTTACATCTCTTCCACGTCTATGGATTTTTGGGATCACTGGGGAGGAGGAACGAGGAGAAGGTGCCCACAGCAACGACTCCTAGCAGAAGAATGTATACCAGGTATCCTCCCGCAAGGTTCAGTTCCAATGAGACGGCGAATAACGCAGATGCTATGAAGGGTGCCAAAGAACGCGTGATGGTCCATACCATCTGTGCGATGGAGTTCGTGGAAGAGAGGGCCGACGGCCGGGGAGAGCTGTTGACGATGAACATCTGAACCGAAGCTATAATTTCGCAACACAGTTAGCCTATATTCACGGTTTAAAACACAGAAAAGACACGCACCATACGCCATCGACATTGCGAGATTGGAGATCAGCTGTGCCACGACGATGGCCCACACAGTGGTGTCGACTCGCCCCGCACGCTGCGCGAAGAAACTCAGTAGTGGATAAGCGCTGATGTGGACGCGTATTTTAGCCGTGGCTTTAATGGGAATGGAAGAAAATACTGACGCGATGCAGATTCCTATGTTTCCAAAAGAAAATATGTACATAGTCCGCGCGCCGAATCGTTTAACTAGCGGGGCCGCGAGGAAAAGGAGGACGAAGGTCTTCATGATTCCCCATATTCCGCGTGTCACCCCAATTAGATACGGGCTAAATCCGAGGCCACCGTTTAGGATGCTCGTGGAGTACATCAACGAGAATAGCACTGCACATTTGTTAGTGGTTGCAGGAATAGTGGGGCAATGCTAACAAGTTACCTTGATAGGCGGTCTGTGCAAAGCAAAAGAAGCCGTAATTTACGAGTGGGATCACCAGGCGGGGGACGAGCAGCTCTCGCACGGTTGGCGGCTCCTCATCGTCATGTGCATTTGTGCTGTTAGAACCTGAGGATGGCTCAGCGGCATCAGCCCCGGCAATAGCACCATAAGTCGTTCTGTCTTCAGTCAACAACCCAGTCGTCAAAAACGGATCCGTGGCTGCGGCCGCTCGAAATTCCTCCCTCTTTCGTTGGGCAAGAATTACAGGCGATGACTGGATTGTGAATAATCATTAGTTGTTTCGATTCCATGAGATCTCAAAAGCCGAATTAATGAGAAACACACCTCTTTGAGACCCACAAGTCCGAGGAAGAAAAATGACAAGGATAGAAAGGCGACCGCAGCACACGGCAAGAGATACGGGTGATCTCGCAGGATTTGAACCTTCCCAAAAGTGTTCGGCCATCGTTCCTCGGGATCAGACAGGAGTCCGCCAATAATCGGCCTACAAAACACTGGGTTTTGGCTTCGCGGAGCTGGAAAGAAATCTCACCCAAGAGTTGATCCTGAGCTCCACGCTAGTGGAGTGAGAGCCATGACTTGAGCAAGATTGGTAGCATCTGCTACCTTGGCTCGGGCGCGTCGATTAATTTTCTAGTGCGCAAGATCAAGCCCTTACCTCTACCATTACGGTCTTGACGACGCCTAAGCAGTTTGAGAGCATTAGCAAATGCCAGGCATTCCATAAAAATTGAAGTCTGCCTATATTCCCATTGAAGACCCCTTGCAAACATCTCCAGAAAACTAGTGAGAGGAACGTCTTGGATGACCCAAAGCCGATCAGTGACAATGCCAGCCCGAGCGGTCCAAGGAGTAGGATGGGCCGACGCCCGAAGCGATCAGAGGCGCGTCCCCAAGAGAAGACAGAAAGGAACTCGGCCACGAAGAACACGGATTCCTACAAACGCGAGAGAGCTCGATGAACAGGGGGTTGCATCTTGTTGCATAGAATTAACCGACCAGCACACCAGCCCAGTACCCAGTCTTGCGCTCGTCGCCACCGGTAATCCCGGTGTCGCGCACAAATTGCGGCACGAAGGGGAAAATCACAGTCCTATAGAATTGCGTTCAATTCGAAACCAGCACGAATTGATTTGGGCCAGAAAACCCACGCCGAGAGCGCTTCTGCGGCCTGTATCAGCATTGCGATAGTCAACTGGAGCTTTGGGAGGGGGGTCCTGGGTTCTGCCATCCTTTGCTCGTTTTGTGTGGGAACGTGAGTGAGATATCGATGGACGGCCGACGGGAAGAAGTTTTTAAACCTCGTCGGCAAAGAAGTGAGTAACCGGTGTAAGTCTTTCGGTTCAACTTCATTTTGACTTCATTCGAGTTTCCATCTTGGTCCACAAAAGAAATAGATTATTGCCGGGGATGGAGTTACTGTTAAATCCGTCGACGAGCGAAGTGTGCTCTCGGCATTGATCTATAGGTTATATCACATTCGCAGAGGCATATGCATGGAAAAAGGTGAGTTAGTATAATGTTCCGTTTTGTTCAATTCGTATGGCCTTTTGGGCTGTGACATCGCAATACGACCTGACCTTTCGTATGCGGTCCCCTTTTGGCAATTTGATCCGTCGGCTGACCTCGGCTAAGTCCGACACGTGATATTTCAGGCCAAAATCGCCTCTGTGAGCTGTGACTCATGAAAATTTTCGTAGATTTTTGGGCCTGTGACATGTGACCATACGAATTGAACGAAATGGAACAGTAATAAATCAGGGAGCCAAGCCGATATGATAGAAGTCAGGACAATTTGAAAACTGGTTGCGGCGAACTGGGTACTGCAATGTGTGGTGGTTGAACAGTTACGCTACGGCCACATTTACTAAAAATCGAAGTCCTGCCAACCTTGGTTGAACTGCTAAACGTCAACGTAAACTCGGCCACCCATGTCATCAAAATTTGACAACGTACAAAGGACCATAATTTTCAGTCTGTCCGACTCATTTGCGTATACCAGTCCGCCCTCGAGCTCTCGCCGACCCAGGAACTACTCATTCTAAGATGCACAAACGTTTAGAAGAATACTACAAAGTCCGTCAGATGTAACATGTTCATTCAACTCCGAAATCAACGTCTATGCTACACAAATGCAACCATCGTAATTATTGGACGTTCAGGCACGTCGTTCGTCGGTAGATTTATTCGATTTTTGAAGGGAACTTGGCCTGAAGATGTATTGATGAAGCTTGCGATGAAGTCAGGCTACTTGTGAACGTAGCTCTACAACCAAATGGAGGACACTACTTATTCTACTGGGGCTGCCGTTTTGTGATTAATTTGGAGATAGATGGCTAATTTCAACTATCGTCTCCATCTCTGGCCATGGCAGCGCGTTTGTCCAAAATTTTGGTCTGAGTCTGTTTGCGAGCAAACACAGGTCGTCCTGAGACAGGTCCAAGTCGCTACTCCCAGCCATGATGCGCGTCATCCATTGGACCTAGAAAATTCAACTACCCTTTAAAGTGTTTTCAAACTCGCTCCTGGCAAGGTAAGTTGACTGAAATGTCCACAGAATACCTAATTGCTACCACTAGACTTGATACACAGCCCAAACTCCCGAGCGACACTCCGTTCAATGAACGAGGGATCTCAGAAGCTTTCCTTGCCAAATTTGGCCCCGGCGGTGAGTGTTATTTTCGGCTTCGGGGCCTCGACTAATGTGGGAACCCAGAATGAGTTGCTCACCAACAATGCGGAGATGGCGAAATCTACGCCTATCGCACATGACACAGACCTGTGAGACGAAGTTGTATCTGATGCGTGATGCATGTTTGGGCTACACCAGCTACTGTGGAGTTTCTGGACCATCTCCAGACAAATCCCATCACATGTCCGATGCCGACGCTTTTTCATTTACCCTTTGGCGCTTCCCGTCTATTTTAGCAGGGCTGGAGAGGTACTTTCGACGCTGTTTTTTCATTGTCTTCCCTGATGTTGTCGACGGATTGACAATAATTGATTGGTCGAATTTAAATCCAGACATTCAACAGCATTCAACTTGCGATCCCGTAAATGTCACCACGTCATAAGTCTGCCCAGGAAATACAAGTGTCATGCAAAGCGCCACAATTTAAAGTACTGACCCTGAGGTACCGATGCTGTAAAGAGCTAGGTTCCAGTTTTCATGTTTGCTTCTAGTTGACAGAGTTTTAAAGTCGCGAGACCTCGCCACTTGTCATTCAATATGAGGAAAATTCGTCTACTAGTTGTCGTCTGAAGTCGCATTGATCGTTCAAAACTTGAGATAATCTGATGTGTTCGCTATTATATCAACTACGTTCATTCACGCCTTGGCTATTCGTGCGGATTCACCGTTGTCGACAATGGTCGAGGGAGTCTAGCGGGTATTATCCACAAGCGCCCACGGTGGCTGAATTGAGCACTCACTGCACGAATCAGAGACAAGGAAATCTCTTGATCGTTGATGGCACGCAGCGTCTCTCGCGAGTTGAGACTATTCAAATCATCTCGGCGGCCAAGCATCCCTGTGAGCACACGCGACGTACCTGGCCAAGAGCGAGTTCGAAAATATGTGGGCCTCGATAATGAAAACTGCAAACCAGATGACTGCGAACAATATCGGTAAGCGTCCACGTCAGTCATGTTGTTTTTCGTGGCCATACAGTTCTCCCTCATGGTGACAAACTAAACGAAGATTTAGGATTGAACATTAAGGAATGATTGAGACATACACACGCCAACGAGATGACGCCGGTTACGCTTGATTTAACAATGAAAGGCAGTGAGGTGAGCGAAGATGGAATGGAGGATAAATTAAACCTCGTCAACATCCCAGTCTCTGTCCCGGTTGTAAGCAGGAAACACACGCAGACACAAATTTGAGGACGGACCTAAGGTCCACAAGATGACTTGATCCACCAGTGCCGCGGTTCTGTGTTGCATAAGTAGAGCTCGGTCCTGTAGGGAAGCAAAGAAGCTCTACCTCTTGAGCGCATCTATGCGCCGACGGTGTAGGAGAACTACCAGAGTGGAAGTTATGATTAAATCATTGGCTGTGCCCACGGCCCAGGTGGCCGTGGCGCGCCATACCGCCTGCTCCAGAAATTTCGCCAGCGAAGTCATCTGCAATCCTATATAAAGGCTTGCAGTGGTATCGACCAGGCGTAAGAACGCCAAGACATCAATTAAGATCGGAAGATACAATTTCTTTGAAAACGCGTAGATTCGGAACGAGAAAAACCCTTGTACTGAGAGACGTGAGCGAAGGCGCCAAATACAGAGACACACGAACCAATGGCTCCAATAACGCCGTAAAGAAAGATAGAGGTCTCATAAGATTTCGGGGCTGGCCGCCCTAGGATGTCTTGCGTGTGGGCATTGTCGTATATGGTATAGACATATAGAAGATGCCCGACGCACAGTGTGTGTGCGCGCCATCACAGGTCCTGTTTACAGGCACGCGCTCAGTTGGGTCGATATTGTGCACGGGATCGTACCACACAAACGCAACCTATGCACTATAGTCAGCCTTATGTTTTCTCTGTCTGATTTCTGCATACCAGAGCTTTAAGCCTTAGGGAATCGTCTGGGAATCGTTTGTAGTAGATATACGTCTGAGTTGTCATCACCCCGAAGAGCATGAAAGAGACGAGACCTCCGATGAGGGAGACGCCTGAAACCGTGACATCAGCCAACGAACGAATAACACCCTGTGCGTACCGATTGTCGTGTGGCGATTGAAGGGCACGGGGTCGTCCATGAAGGAGTACAGCTTCCGGATGTGGAGGACGGTGGTTGCGGTACTAACCAGTGTAGCACCAGAAATAGACAATCTCGGCATTCAGGGAAGGATCTCTTGGTTACAACCCGGAAACGAGAACTGGCGTCACGGAAAACATGCGGAATCGAATTATAATACTGTTGAGTTTCATTCAATTCGGATGTCACGCGTCACCCAAAATTTACGAAAAATTTCGTACCTGTCACGGGTCACCGAGGGGATTTCCGAATGTGTAAAAGAAGTTAAAAAATCGGCGAAAAATAGCCCAAAACCTTCCAAATAATCCAATTTTTGCGTTCACTGCGCGTTCTGCCAGTGCTTCGGGACGCTGAGGTGATCTCACAAAATGCCGAGTTTGACGTGATCAGGGCCAAAATGCGCCTCCCACTGTGCTCTTCCCCATCTATGGCTCAGCTTGTTGACCACCAGAAATAAGCAATTGGTAGAATTAAACACAAGCGCTACTTTAAAACTATGCTTCATATGAATGTCGGAAGCGCCGCGGCATTTTTTCCGGGATTTGTGAATTTTTTTTCGGTGTCACGGGCGGCCGAAAATTGACGAGATAGTGGATTTTGATGTGAGGCACATAGAATGATGTCGGGCTGATAGAATCGATGTGAAGCACATTTTGGCAAACACGACACATATGTTGTGACGGCAGATAACGGCATTTTCGAACTCCGCCCCTAGGATCAAGATTGTAACCAAGGACACCTGTGCCCCACTAGGACAAGCGTAGCGCGCCCTAACTCCTGGTGGTTAGGTTTGGGTTAGCAGGTCAGAGGATAGAGGTTAAGGTGAGAGGTTAGAGTTTGGGTAAGGGATCTCATTAAAAAACATTGCAAAGGAACTACTAGCAGTAAAACTTCACATTTCTCTCTGAGGTCTTTAAGGTCTTTGCAGAGTTGTCAAAGACCTCAAACATCTGCTGAAGTCCAGAGATGTCAGGTCTCTGCAGAGAAGGTTCCACTAACCCTACAGAGACCTCACATCTTTGCAGAGTTCTAAAAGACCTAGAGTTCTCGCCAGAGTTTTCAATGAACTCAGTACAGTTCTTGATGAATTCGGTACAGTTCCTCTTGAAAGACCTTAAACACAGTTCAGAGAGTGTAATAAATAACGAATATATTCTTTAAATGGCAATACAATTTATATCTATGGATGGGTGTGTAGTTAAATTCAATGATCAGCTCAGCCTACTCAATGACACTCTTGATGTCCAACAAGGCTACATACAGATGCCAAGCACGCCTTGTGCTTCTTGCCCATGTACTTGGCTGCAGCGGTGTTGACCTGCTCTCACTGCTCCTAGGGCTCTGTTCATGCATAGCCCCATCCACAAAAGAGGTACAGAAAATAAAATGGAAGCAGTATGGAAAGAGGGGATTGTGTGCACACCACTTCATTAGTGCAGTTGTGGACATAGACAGCAGACATTGGTTAAAACAGATAGTAAGGAAGAATATGGCAGGAAGGGGGAGGAGGACACACCTCTGCTCTAGCTACAGGACAGGGTGCCATGGGTATGGGGCAAAGGATGGAGACAAGACAGCACTTGATGGACAAAGAAGTGATCTGAGGATTAATGCAGAACTAATGATGTAGTGGCGAACTCAACTCTTTTTTGGCACTGCTCAAAGGAGAGACCTGGAGCAGAGGCGTGGTGTGAACAGGGGATGAAGGGAATAAATAGGTACAAAGATGCACCATCTATTCATTTCCCTCCTTCACTAGCCAAGGCCTGAGCTGAAGCCCAGCAGCAGTTGGCAACGGGAATGAAAGGGGAGTGGCAGTGTGCCTTGCACCTCCTTCAGGCTGTCTTTGGATGAAGTGAGCAGGAGGATGTAATGAGGGTGTTTCGACTTCAAACAGAACACCTGAATTGAGCTAACCCAAGTTCTTTATTCAAGAAGCCAGGTACATCATATGTGGGTGAGTGTGAGATTGTCGCACTCTCCCGCATCAACGTCCTCTATTTATAACAAAGCAAACGATCACGTGTAACTAAACTAGTAAGGAAGTAATGGTTGTCACCCATAAGGGCAGCACACCTTTTATTAAGAATCCGTGGAATACAGGTGCGTTACACCCCTCCCCCCAGGACGAACCTCAGGGAGTCCGACTAAAATATGGTGCGCTCCTCTTTAGGTAATTCGGGGTCGCCCATGCTGTCGTCTTCCGATGGGAACAGAGAGGGAGTGGGGGGCCGAGCATGTGGCAATGCGGGGCGGCGTGGATAAGTGGAAGTGAGGCCTGGGCGGAGTGGTCCGTGCTCGAGTGTTTCCCATTTGGTTATACAGTCTGCTTCCACCATCTCGACACAGGAGGCATCGTGAGGCCAGGAGCCAAACATCGCGTTGTCGGGGTTTGTTTCCTTAGCAATGCGGTTACGGTAAGAGCAAGCATATGACTCCAGAGCAAGTGCATCATCAGAGTTGACTGCAATGCCATGAGATGAAAACCAGCTTGCGATGTGTGCGAAGGTGGTATTCCCGGTATCGAAGTTATACCGCTCATGGATAGGACGGGTGGCGAACCACAGGCCGCTGATAGTAACGTATCGGGTGAACATGCCGGCTGTGGAGTACATGAGCATTGCCTGCTCCATCCACCGGGCATGTGCAGCGACGCCTGGGGCACTCCCGTCGTTCTCTAGTGCAAGGTGGAATAATGTGCATGTGACGCGCACGTCAAGGGGGTGCGGTCGGTCATGCTCCGTTGTAGGGTATTTACCGTCCTTGTTACGCATCGCCAGCGGCCAGTCAGCCGTGGGGAGGGCAGTGTAGAATGTAACTGCCTCCCTGAGTGGCATGCGTGAGTTTGGTATATCAAACTCGTGCTCGTCGCCCAGCAGAGACACTCCCAAGTAGGACTGGTCGTCCGTAGCTGGCAGGGGCATGACTATGTTGTTGTCGACAACCTCTGGTGTACCAGCGACCTCTGCGGGGAGTTCCTTGTCAGGAAATGGGGACCCCTCGTGCTTCGCATGCTTGATACGCTTCACGGGAAGTGTCCCCATTGTTGCTAACTGATATGCTGCAAAGCTCGCTGCTTGCCTCGCCATGAGGTGTGCGACGCCTTCGCTGCGGGGGCAGTCCGAGTTGATACCGAACTCATGTTCAGTCTGGAGTACGAGTCTGTGCGCTTGGGGCTTGCCTGCATCATTCCATCACAGGAGGTTCACTGCATCTTCGTACGTTGCGAGGTGAACGTTGACCCAGAGCCCGAGTGCCACAGCGTTGCGAGGTCGTGCGGTGCGTGGGACAACACCCTCGCGAGGGGGGGCCTTCTTCGCGACCTTGCATATGCGGGCCTTCTCCGCCTTCTCGTACTTCACGACGCGCGTTGCCACAGCAGAGATTCAGAGCCACTGTACTCGCTCTTGTCACCGGTGCTCTCTGGGAATTGCGGGTGCCCTCGCAAGTCATGCTGCGCACTGGCTAAGTCGGGTGGTGGACGCGCGACAAAGCCAGGTGTCAGCGTCGTACCATTGCCTATTGGGGTGATCCTGCCAGCGAGCGGGCGTACCTTTTCTTCTTTAAGGGTTGGCGCAGCCAGGCCAGCGTGGGTGCTGGCGTAGTCCTGCGCAGGTGCTTCCTGCTTCATGCTGTTGCAGAGGTTGCGTCGATCGGTATCATTGGCGTGGCGATTGTAGCGGTCGTGGCTAGCAGGCTGCAAGGGTACCGTGTACGATTGGCATGGCAAGGGGTGGCGGGTACGAACATCGTACCCGCAACCACGTACTCCACGGCGATCGTCACGCTCGTCACTCCAACGGGGGGAGGGAGAGTGGTACCTTGCTGCTTGGTAGTGCTGCGGTCCGCTCCAGTGGCTGTATCCATGACGCGGCGGCCCATATTCGTTGTAGCGAGGGGGCGACCTTGAGTATGGGTGGTGGCCGTGGTGATGTTGAGGGCTCGAGTCGTGACGGTGGGCTGTCGGGTTATGGGTGGCGGGCGAGCTTGCCGAGGCCGTGGGCGCCGTCTGTGGTGGGATCCAGGTGACACCGTCAGGGCCAAGGATGCAGTCTGTTGGGTGGCAGTAGTAGTAGGTGTCCGGCTTGGTCGCACTGCGGGCGAACTGCCACAGGTCTGGAGACTTTGGGCGAGGAGGGAACCTGCGGGCCATGGTAGATTTTCTTTTTTGGGGGGGAGGTTGGTGGTGGTAGAGAAAGGAAGGTGGTGAAATTTTGTTGCTTTAATGCGAAAATCGGATCACCACGCGAGCGTGTGAGTAATTTTTCCCATCACTCTCTTGACAGATCCTGCCAACGTTCAACTCCCTGCGCCTCGAAGTAGTTGTTGAGTGCTTGGCACTCGTCAATTGCTTTTGGAGTTTCCCAAGTGAAGTCGCCAGCGGTCCACTTGACGTGGAACATTAGCGACTTCTTCCCCGTCCATTGGTGAGTAACTATTTTGTCGATGAACCATTCTTGTTCCGCGGGCTGTCCGAAGTCATAGAAACATTGAGCTTCCCTACTTGGGAAGATTGTCTCGTCGTTTGGCTTGTGTGCGTGCAACAGGGAAGAATGAAACGTTGGGTGAATTTTTCTTTTGGCCAGGTCCTCCGAGAGTTCCAAGGTATAGTTAGATGTCTTGGGTTGCGCAGCAGAGACTTTGTAAGGGCCTATGAATTTAGGAGCCAGTTTCTGCGCGCGCCCCTTGGGCAGATTCAAATTCTTGGTGGAGAGATAAACAAGATCTCCGACTTCGTAGGGTACTTCAGTCGATCGGCGTTTATTGGACTGGTAAGTGGCGCGCACTCGGGATTCGATGATAGAGTCGTGGGCTAATGCAATGTTTGCCAGGGCTCTGTCAACGAAATGGCGGACACCCGGGTATTCGGAGGGAGTGTCGGCCACATTGGTCATATGGGGTACATACCCATAATTTAATTCGAATGGTGCGAACCTGGTAGAAGCACTAATACTGGAATTAATGGCAAATTCTACCATGGGGACATGGTATACCCAGTCCTTTTGGGTGGGGTCTACCACACTCCGCAGGATCTGGGATATGTTCTGTATCGTGTGCTCGGATGCCCCATCTGTCTGGGGGTGAAACGATGTAGACATGAGGAGTTTGCTCCCAGTCAGTTGGTGAAGTTCACGCCAAAACTTGGCGGTGAACTTCGAGTCGCGATCCGACACGATGGACTTTGGGACGCCATGGAGGCGGACAATGTCCCAGGCGTACAACCATGCTACGTCGGATGAGGTATCGGTCACCTTGAGGGGGGGTGAGTGACACCATACTAGTAAGTCGGCATATGACAATCAGTAAATAATCATAGCCAAGGCAACTTGGGAATGGCCCGACAAAATCCATTCCTACTGATTCTCAGTGGGACTGAGGGCTCGCAGTTCTTCAGCACGAACTCACATCATGTCTTCCAAACTGGGGTCAAGGCGAAGGTCAGCATGGACATAGTCATATGGGCTATAATGGTCATCCACGTTATCGTTCTCGTAGTAACGAGAGAGACAATCAGTGACCTTGTTCTGGATGCCAGGTATGTGTTCTATCTCAAAGTCAAAGCGAGATAGGTATTCATCCCAGCGCACCAAGCGGCCGTTGACACTATTCCGCGCTGCCGTTTTTACGGCTTCAAGGGCTTTGTGGTCCATGGCTATTCGTATAGGCTGGCCAAGGAGCTTATCTTCCCATTTAATCAGGGCTTCAAGGACGGCAAGTGCCTCATGCTCATAGGTCTTGTATGACCGTTGGGCAGCCGTAAACTTCTTGGAGAGGAAGCCGGCGGGATGACAGGTTTTCCATTTGGGCCCCTGCCCATACATTGTGCCGATCCCCACTACAGACATGTCGCAAACAATCCATATAGGATCTGGGCTAGCAGGGTCAATGGGCCTTAGTATTGGTGTTTTGTGGACAATCCCCTTGATCCGGTCCAAGGAGAGCTCATGAAATGGTCGCCACACAAATGTTTGCCCGCCACGGCAGATGCCTTCAAGCGGGGAGGTGTAGTGGGCGATGTCGGGGGAGAAATTGGGCCAAGTATTGTATGAGACCAAGTAATCGTAGCATCTCGTTGTACGAGCAGGGGGTGTGCCAGTCGAGAACCTTAGTCATTTTGTCCTCGTTGGCATGCAGTCCTCGGTCGTCAATTCGATGGCCCAAACAATCCATGTTTTTTGAGTATAGATCACATTTCTTGCGACTAAGATAGAGTTGCTGCTCCCAAAGTCGGTCAAAGACCAACTTCAAATGAGACTCATGCTCTTCTATAGAGTTTGAGAATATAAAGATATCATCAAGATAAACATGGAGGAAGTCCCCAATGACATCTCGGAATGTCCAGGTCATGAGGCGTTGAAATGTAGCCGGCGCATTGCAATCGCCCTGCTGCATTACATGCAACATGGCGGTTCCAAAGGGGGTAGCAAAAGCAGTTTTCTTAACATCGGAGTCGACAATATGAATCTGCTCATATGCATCAGACATGTCAATTTTTGACCTATGCGGGGCGCACGCTACATCCATTTGGATAGTATCTTGATCCAGGAAGGGAGTTACATCTTTAACGGTGTTGTCGTTGCGTTGGCGCGTGTCGACAATGGTCCGTAGGCCATTGTCCTTTTTAGCAAGGGAGCAGCCTGAGGTACAGGCTTCATCTCCCACCAGCCAGCACTTACATACCGATTAATCTTCTCCCGGAGTTTCAGGCGGAGAGCATTAGGGCAGCGGGGCATATGGTAGTTGTAGGTAGCATCTTCATCCACCAAATTAATTTCATGATTAATCTCACGGAGTGGAGGGAGTCGTAGTGGGATAGGGCCCATCAAGTCTTCACATGCTGCAAGCCATTTCTGGCGGAGTGAGTCAACACGGTCAGGGCGTTCAAGCCCAGAGAGTTCCAGTACATGTGCGCTCCGTATACTTAGGAACCTAGCAGCATCGTCAAGTGCAGCATCACAGAGGTTGTGTTCATCATCCTCGCCAGACCAATGCAGGCGTTGCGTGGAGGAGTGCAGAGTAATGAGGTCGGCGCCTTGCAACCCAGGGCAGGAGATAGCGAAGCGATGTCTCTTATCTTCCACAAACAATCCGTGCGTTGAGGGGCGCACTGTGATGTGAATGGGAGGTAGAGGGTCGGTCGTGATCTCCCCCATGGTTGGCGTGGCCTCATTAGAAACGCAAGGGGCAGAGTCAATCGGGGATCCACAGTCCCGCTGTGATCGTGGCGTCTCTGGGTTGGGGACGGTGCAGAGCACGTCGTCTGCGAAGTCAGATTCAGCCAAGAATACAGAGGGGTGGTCAACAGGTAGGGTCGGCAGTAAGTTGTCACCATAGTCTTCATCAACCTCCTCCACGCTAGTGGGAGGAGATGGCGTTGGTTCCGACAGGGCTAGTCCAGCTTGACCACCTGTAGGGTTGCTATGAGGTTGAGTCGTTCGTTGGGTGAGTACTGATGCTTCCTCCAGGGTAGAGAGCGCTGGTATTACCTTCCCGTTACCAAAGCAGATCTCGCAATGGCCAAAATCGAGGATAACCCCATGTTTATTCATAAAGGGCGTTCCGATTATGCCATCGTACCTGTCCAAGTTTACTTGGTCCAGGTAGAGATGTCCTCGGATGCCCCCGAAGTCGATAGGCACGCGAGTTCCATAGCTAATCTTGGATCGACTCCCCATGCAGCCGAGTTGGAGCACTATTTGCTCATCAAGCTGGATGCGGGGCAATCTGATAATGTGCACGTATTCCGGGGTGATGGAGTTGGTGTTGCTGCCGGAGTCAAAGAGCATATAGGCCATGGATGAGCCTATAGATAGAAGGGCAGATAAGCAGGCCATATTTGACCTCACACGCTTGGGCTGGTCGAATAGTCCTACAAGCTTCTCTGGTTGACGGACGGTCACCAGGTGCTCCACGGCCGGGCCTGAGGCAACTTGATGTGCAAGTACTTGTATCCGGAATCCAGGGAGAGCCTGGTCATCGTCAAATTCGGGATCAAGACATGCAACGCGATCGTGGAAGTTGGTGCCTGGGAGAAGCCGAGGTTCAGTGTCTAGGAATCCGTGCCAGTGCCTAGTAACTTCATGCCCGAACGAAGTGTCAGTGCACATGCTTGTCGTAACGACACGGTGCACAAGGTCACGGGGAAGGTTTAGTTCCACGGCGCGTTCCGTGATGGTGAGCTCCATGGCGGCTTCGTGTTGTGCACGAAACTTGTCGCTGAGGTAGTGCAGTTCTGGTAGGGGTGAATAGCTGATGAATACTGAGCCGTTGGCGCGGAGGTAGGTGGTGACCTGCTCGGTGCCTACGTTCCCAAGGCGGTAGACGGCATGGCTGATCATGCACGGGGATTCCAAGCCGACGGGGTCGCGATCGACCGGATTGCTACGCAGAGGGTCCAGTGAGTGATCAGCATTGGCATCATGAGCAACAATTGGGGAAGAGAGGTCATTATTGACCACCTCGAGGCCCTGTGGAAGAGAGGCGCGGTTAGCGTGAAGATGGAGGGACGGCTTGTCTCCACTCTCCGAGTCGCTGATCCGTATGGGCTCGTTACCAGGCAGAAAGACGGCAGTGGCTAGGGCGGCTGTGGGGTCCTCTTGAACATTCCATAGCGCTTCTTCCGAGGCGGTAGTGTCGAGCGATCCCGGGGACCTAGGATAACTTGGTGGTGGGGTGGAACCGAGCGAAGGGGGAGGGGTTGCGGTATTGTGAGTAGTTGCGGCAGGGTGCATTGGAGGGGTGCCTGCGTCCCCGTCATCAATGGATGGCAATTCCAACGCAGTGCGATGAGGAGGGGATGGAGGGACTTGCAACGAGACCTCCAGTGCGTATGCTTCACGAGCGAGCATTCTCCGGGTCAGTTCATTGCTGATAACAAGCTGCGAGCTTAGCATCTGCTGGAGGCGACGGTTGACATGGTCGAGATGTTGCCTAAGGTCATCACATAGCCTCAGATTCCAAGATTCCGCAAGGGCGAGGTTGCCAGTCGTGTTCGAGCTGGTGCCAGAAGGTAATGAGGTTAAGTGTGCAATTTCCTCACGAAAGGAGATGCGACGAGCGAGGAGATCTTTGATATCTTGCTGGTAGGCTTGTCCTGAGGCGATGTCTTGGGCAAAAAAAGCAGAACTGCTCTTCTACGTCCACCACAGTAGTGCGCAAGAACGCGGCGGTAAACCCAAGGCGTAGTGGGGGGTGCAGGGGAATCAAGCAGCGCCAGGCATCGCGTGCGCGCTCCTCTGATCCAATTGCGTTTATAGACTCCAGTTCAGTGGATTGAGCCAGGGTTAGTACGGCATCACTGACCCGGTCCTCGAATTCACCCAGCAACAAGTTGAAGGTGGCCATTGGAGCGTGATCGTGTTTGGCGACGCGAGCCAGCTGAATGGCCTCCGTCACTGCAGACCACGCAGGAAACCTAGGTCCTGAGTCGTGCAGGAGGTCGAGTATGGCGTCGGGGTTGACCGGCCTAGTGGGAACGGTGTCTTCCGCGCTTATGGAATTAGCCAATGCCGTCGGAGCTTCCAGATAAGGCTCCTCTGGCTCTATCATGCGCATTGAGTAGTATTGGGTGCGCAATGCCCCTACTCGTACTTCAGCGCCTTCCTCATCCGTCACGTCGTTCAGCAAATCGGCCAAGTCGGGAGCCGTGTTCAGGTCGGAGTTGGGTTCGTACTGATTCCCTCCCCACAACCCTTCCAATTCCTCATTGGATTTCCTGATATCTAGAGCATTTATCTCATCACCTGCAGACTCATCCACATCAGAGTAGCTCTCGGGAACTTGCTGAGCACCGACACGGGCGCTGATGGTGGTGAGTCTGTCCTTATTGCGAGGACAATCTCTCCCAATATGGCCTATAGCACCACACTTGAAGCAAGCACATGTCTCTGTGGATGGGGCACTAGTGGACGGGATGATGGGGATGGACCTAGGGGGTAATGCGATCCGTTGGAGGAACGAGGTGTCGCGGCGTGCTCTGGGCCGAGGCGAGCGATCGAGCGGGAGGAGTGGTCAAGCGAGGAGGGGCTGGAATAGGTGCGTCCTCGCTGCTGAGCGTTCCCCATAGCTGACGTGCGTCCCATCGCAATGTTGCAAATGGGGTGTATTCAGCAGTCATTTGGCGGTCTACCCGAAGCTTGTAACGAATGGTGCTGGGGAGTCTGGCCAGAAAACGACGGTTCACAGCAAATTCGTCAGGTACGTGATGCATTAGATTTGCATGCTTCAGCAGCTGCTCAGCGAATGCATCAGGGCCCGTGGCGTTATCGTAGCGAACGGCGTCAAATGCCTTCGTGGCTCACTGCACATTTGCAGAGGTGATGAAGTGCCGGTGAAGCGCACACAGGGTATCAATGAATGTGAGTCGCCGCTGCGGGGCATAGTGAGCGCTGTTAATCGTTTGTATGAACCATTCTAATGCGGCCCCTTCCAGATTGCTTTTGAGCATCGTAACCCAGTACAGGTCAATAGGGGGGTCAAACCTACACAGGGCCTGCGAGCGTAACCAGGTACAGTGAAGTTCTATGAACTTCATGAACAAATCTAGGTCATCTTCGCCCCCGTATTTCGGCGGGGCGTCAGTCCTTGGGAGTCGGATGTGAGGGGGAAGATTTAGCGGCTCCCTGATCTTGCGGTGGGCGATCCTCTTAATCGCCAGTTCTTGGTCCTGATGGAAGCTGTTGGCAGGATTCTCAACAGGTACCACTGTGCCTGGCGCCGTAAATGCAGACGTATTGCCGATTCCCAGAGCGGGAGCACTAGTGAAGTCGCGAAACGGGCGGACGTTGGCAGTGGATATGCTGCCCACATCCTTGAATCGCGTCGCCTTGGCAAAGTGGGCTGCGGATACCAAGGGGGTAGGTATAAATTCCACCCCATCAGCTCCAGTCACGAATGCTGATGCAGTTCTTTCTTTCCTAAGGACGGTCGTCACGCCTCGCTGGAAGTACGACGACTCGTCCTCACCTGCACCGCGCGGGGGGCAATACCCTGTCCATCTCAGGTTGAAGCTCATCGACTGGGGTCACTGAGCGGGGGCTCACTTGGCTCAGTGGGGCCAGCTGTGGCCTTGGGGAGTGAATGACACCGTAGTCGCGCAACGTCTTCATGAGCTGCGTGAGCTGGTCCTCCATGGACCCGAACGCACGGAGGACGTGCAGGTTCTCGCAGAGGGTGTACTCCACTTGGTCTTCCTGCGAGGTGACCCGGTGGTGAAGCGCCAGCAAGCGCGCCTCAGTATCATTGCGCAAGTGCTCGATGGCAACGGCGTTATCGTCTAATGAGGCACACTGGCCCACCATGAACGCAGTGGTGGACAATAACGCGGTATGTCCGGTTGATAGCATACTGCGTATCGCAGAATACTTAATCTTTTGTGCAGGGCTCATTTTGACGCCCAGGTCATCGAACAGTGCGTTGAGCGCGTTCTCCCCCGGGAGTGGGGTTCGAGCCTGCAGTGGGACTCGTCGTGGACCCCTGCAAGCCGGAGAATGCGGAGAATGGAATCTCCGACACACTTGACAGCGTCGTGGGTGTGGGTTCCCCAGCCCACGAGAGGGGAGTTGCCAGCGCTGAATTGGGGTGCTGATAGGTCCCTTGGGGGGTTATAATGCGGAGTGTCGAGTGGGATGGATGGGTCATCCACTATATCAAATCTTAGCCCAGTACCGGGGTGCATTACATAGTGGACGCCATCAGTGTCCATCATGACTCGAACCTTCAGACTGGTGGGCGCGTCTGGAGGCGTAGTTCATTCTCCGCTACTGGCGGAACTGTTTTCCAGAGGAGCGAGTGCTCCCATGTTGGTGGAAGAACGAGCGGAAACAAATGGGGCGGTATCTCCTACAGAGATGCCTGGCCCTGAGCTGCCTCCAGACGCGGGTATGACGAGAGTGCTCGTACCCATGTGCGGGGGCAGGTCGTGGCTGAGGTTTTCTCCTTGCTGCGACATAGTATACTTTGATGTTTGTAAAGTTTTTCAAAAGAGTTTTACGGGTTTTGCTTGTAAAAGAGTGTTCTTCGCGTGAAGAACCTATAGAGCTCAAAAAAGTGTAATGAGGGTGTTTCGACTTCAAACAGAACACCCAAATTGAGCTAACCCAAGTTCTTTATTCAAGAAGCCAGGTACGTCAATGTGGGTGAGTGTGAGATTGTCACACTCTCCCGCATCAACGTCCTCTATTTATAACAAAGCAAACGATCACGTGTAACTAAACTAGTAAGTAATGGTTGTCGCCCATAAGGGCGGCACACCTTTTATTAAGAATCCGTGGAATACGGATGTGTTACAGAGGAAGGGAAGGAAGGACAGAAAAGTTGGGTGGACATGGACACACCTTTGTATCAGGGCTGGCACCACACTGTCTTCCAGTGCTGTGTGTCTCCATGTGTGTGACTTGACCAGCCAGCAAGCATGTTGGGGCACTGGCCTGATTGCCATGAGTCAGGTGAAGCAGAATCAGCACCAGAGAAGGAAGCAAGGAGGTAAGTAGGATTACCTCTGTATTCATTGTGATTTATGCTTTGCCAGTGATGTGCATGACTCACTAGAGGTGTACTCGTGTGGACAAGGGGAAAAAGGTGATCACAATGAGTGTCAACAGGGAGGCAAGCTGAGGAGAAAAGGAAATGAATGAGGGGATTTAAACAAAAGAGGTGGGCTGGACATGGATTTAGATCATCCTGCTAGTCGAGCTCACAGCCATCAAGTGGATGTGTATGCTGGGGCACAAGTCAGTGGGATTCCAGAGCAGTACATTGGGAAATCTGGTTTTTCCTCATGTTAAATATTCAGATTCCTCAGTCATCTTTGAAGCCTATTACTTTAACACTCATGCAGACCATCTCTTACAATTTAAAAATAGCATTTTAATTCAGCCACTGAACTCTGTCTTCTGCAGGGTCTTTCAGAGTGGGAGGTGTTTGAGGACTTTAGCACCTCCAGATATAGGACTTGATTTTGCAGAGTTCTCGAGGTAACAGAGTTCACAGAAAGAGTGCAAAGACCTTCCCCCAGAGTGCAACACCTCAGAGAGAAATGTGTAGCTTTACTGATGTAATGCACATAGTATCTGGTGTAGTATTGCTATGGTTCAGCATCGCTGCATATGCCAAGGTGAATTTGATTTTGGCAGGCCTCAGCAAAGAGCTGAGAGAAGCTGAGCTTTATCAAAGGAGGCACATTCCCCAAATGGTTGCCTGAATGTATCTCACATTAATTCTATCTGCCTCACATCAATCCACATCAAAATGCGCCGTTTTGTATACCATATTTTTTTGTTCAATTTGGAAGTCACGCATCATGCACCCCTCTATTGGTATCAAAAAATGGTCCGGGTCACACATCACAGCAACTGGTGTTGAGCGCTAAACTGTCATGCAGTCCTTGAAACTGCCTGAAACGTGCAAAAAAGGCAAAAAATCAGTTGGAATTTCAAAAAATTTTGGTCATGTCATGCCAAAATTTGGCCACTCTCAAATTATTGAATTGGTCAAACCATGTCACGCGTCATGAGGGGGGTTTGAATTGAATGAAAAAATACGGTATCCTCCAGGCAGCCTGTAGTCTGTAGTTAACTGTGCAATCATGAATGTGTGGTGTCATTATTATATAATCGTCGGAGTTTGAATTCTGTCCTCCCACCACTGAGTCTTCCAGCACCTCTAACCACAAAATTCAAGAGGGAAAGTTTCTTTAATGCTCATTTGCAACTGAACTGCCACTTCAGAATCGCAATGACGGTCTGTTTCCTTCCAATTCAGTATCTCGGCCTCTTCCGTATGCCGGACCATCAAAGTTTGGCATTGCGCGTCTTCGATTTTCCGCCCGACAAATGGCAGGACAAATTACTGCTTTTGTATTCCTGAAGGTAAGTGTTGGGTCAGAAGAGTGAAAGACGCGTCACTGAACCATTCGGAACCTCAGGAAAATTCTGTGATTTGTAATAATGACGCCAGCGATCATTTGATCAAGGTCACTGACAGACTATAACAACCGAGGTACGAGGTTAAATTGTTATAGCATCTGTTTATAAGAGACTAGGCAGCTTGGTGGATTTATGAAAATTCAAGTTCAGATGAGTGTATCACAGGTCACAGCCAAGGAGAATTGAATGAAACTTTATAGTATGTACCTGAACAATCTTTGGCATGCAATTACAACTGGTAAGTCTGTCCCCTTCTTGAAGATATCTGGATGATCAAGATTAGGGATGAGGCATGTTCAAGCTCCCAATAAAACTATAGTATTTCAACCAAATGTGCCGGGTGATGGAGGGTTGTGAACTGACCTTTTTGGCCTAGGTGATGGTGACATTCAATTTAGTGGCCAAATAGGTGAACAAATTAGGTCTGGCATTTGCCAGACTGCAAAATTTCCCATGACTGTCAAGAAATAAACACCTTGCAGAATGAAGACCTTAGGTGATGAGTGGCACCCAGTGAACATTTGGTCAAAATAGTATAGTACTGTTAGAGTGTAGCACGAATAGCGAATATCGCGAATATTTGTGCCAAGCCATTTGCAAATAGCAAATACTCATATTCATGAATGGCTGTGGCTGTGCTATTTGTGCAAATGCGAATATCAGTTTTTAAGAAAGTTGATATTCACAAATATTCACAGCTGTGATATACAGCTAAAATTTCAATCAAGCATAGTAAATTTGGGTCTGTTTAACACATCTCCTCTCTGAAACCATAACACACTTCATTTACACTAACTAGATTTGTAATTTATATGCAAACCAACCACTTTAAAGATGTATTTGCTTTGACAACTGCTTGACAGGTTGAACATGGCAAGTATGATGGTCAATCAAATGATTGAATATGCAAGACAAAGGCTTGTATGAGTCTTTGACAATGTTTAAAGTCACAACATAAGTAACATAAAAGAGTCCTCAGCAACTCATTGGTGGCTGCTAAATCCTTGAATTCTCAATATTTTCGCTGAATATTCGTGAATATTGCTGAATAAGCAACAAATATTTGCCATCAATATTCGTATGAATGCAAATATCAATGTCTAGGTTTTGGTGAATATTCATATTCGTGAATATATATTCATGCTACACTCTAAGTACTGTGGATCCATGACCCATTTGCCGTGTTTCAGTTGTCATACTTTCAACCCATCTAGTTGTGACCATAAGCAGAGACAGCAGCCAATGTAGCAGCCATGTAAATAGGACCTTGGCCCTTCCATTTCATCTGTTGGAATTAGCCATATTGTAAAATTGTTGGAAGTTTGCATTTTTAGCCGCTCTTGCGAGATAAGACTCAATTCTCCAGGGCCTGAAATGCAAATTAGGAGCTCCAGAAATCAAGTCTTGGTTCACTCAAGTACCATAGATGCACCAGACATACTAGGAATGGCTAGAATTGTTTTTCAGTTGTAGAAAGAGTCTTCAGATTTGTGTCTCGTAAGCCCTCGTAAGCCCATAGCAACAAACAGCATTGTACAAGGCTGTGTGAGACCATTATAATAAAAATACATTTGACATATTAGGGTTATTCACACCCACCCTTTGCACCCTTTTTCATGTTTTGCAGATAATGATAGGGTTGTTCACAGTTGGCCTTTTTGGCGCCCTTTTTGCACCCTTTTTGCACTTCTAATTGAAAAAAGGGAAAAAAACCAGGCAAAAAATGAAGAGAATGGCAAAAAAGAGCAGAAAAAGGGTAGAAAACCAAAGAAAGCAGGCCCTACATGCAATTCTGGGGGAAATGAGGAAAAAAAGGTGCAAAAAAGGGTGTGAAAAAGGGCAACTGTGAACACCGTGGCTTGGGGCTCCCTTTTTCCACCCTTTTTCACACCCTTTTTGCCTTCCTCTCTCCACTTCATGCAGTCTGGGTGCTCCTATCATTCCTCAAAGGTCACATACCACCTCAAATGTTCAAAAAGGACTGAGGTGATTTTTCCTGGATTTTATAGCCCAATATCTGCCAAACATAAAAAAGGGGTGCAAAAAAGGGCACAAAAAGGCCAACTGTGAACAACCCTAATGTAACTGCATGAAAAGGAGAAAGGGAGAAAAAAAGGGCATGAAAAAGGGTGGAAAAAGGGATCCTCAGAGGGGGAGAGGAGCACTAATGTTGCTGCGACTCGAAAAGTTGTGTTGTAACTTCAAAAGTTGACTTGAATGCAGATTTGACTTTACTTGACTTGACTCGGTAGGTCCAAGTCAACTCAAGTTGACTCAAGTTAACTCCAGAGCATATTTCTACAGCAAGGCTGGGTGTCACGGTGATAGGGCGTGCGGCAGTGCACGCATAAAAACACCAAGTTTTTATTTGTTTTTGAACTATCTAATGGGGAATGAGTGAGGTATTAGATTGAGGGTGTACACTCTCCTTGGAGTGGTAGGCTACACTGCTAATGGCCGAAAGCCAGCAGGCCACTATTAGGGCTACAACTCAACTATGCTTCCTACGGGAGCAGAATTCGGTTGGAACTCCTTACTGTTGGGCTCTGGGATGTTGTGGTAAGCACTGTCTCAGTGTGCTGCAAGTGACCAAGAGGAACTATTATGTCGAAAGGCTAGCTGCGGTACAAGCAGCGCTCCAGAAACCTATAGATGAGATAAGAAAGTCGTACCGTATGGAGGTTTCTTCCTGCAGGAAGACCAGACTTGATTGACAGGAAGTGTCAAATTACTTACGGGAGCACCATGAGTGCATACTGTGCTAGCTCCACCATACTGTATCCTAGGAATACCCAGACTTGTACTGCACGGCATCACTGGGTTGCTCCTGCCGCATGAAGAAGTCAAGTAATTAATTGAACTGGCTTGTGCCGCACACCAGAGACTTAGAAGAGATGAATGGTTGGCCATCCTGCAGGAGCAGCTAGGAAGAGGACCGTTGGCGGTCCTGCCATGGAACGCTTGGGGCTACCGGAGAAGCTTGTGGGGCCTCCCGTAAGGAGTTTCACCACTGATCAAACAGGATGACTGTGCGGCAGGAGCAGTCGCATCTACCGCAGGGACACCCTCGAGGCCTATCATAGAACTTAAGAACCATACCGCACGAGTCCACAACTCAGGAGTGAGGAATAGACGGTCGGGGTCGTACCACAGGAGCACCTGGGCTCGTACCATAGGAGGTCAAGGTCCAGTGTGCCTGCCGTGTGATCATGGAAAAGTGTCGAAGATCAGATTGTAGTTAAGCTGTTGTTGTGATGATGACCATGGTGTCACTATTGGAGGATATGTGGTCCGAAGAGCAACAATGTTCGGCCTCTAGGGGGTAATAGAGCTGGAAGGTAACGAGGATATGCGGGGGATAGATGTGCGCTGTAGAGTGCGATGTGGAGAGCAGGTAGAGTGAGGCGGCGATGATCTCCGCCCAGTGGGTGTACCTGTTGTGAGCTGAGAGACGGAGAGAGGAGAAATACCTTGTGGACACTTCACTCTATTCACGAGGACACTTCTTCAGATGTCCTTCATGATAGGTGGTGCACGGCGAAGAGAATCCTCGACACTCCTGAGAGCACGATAAAGACGGTTTAGACTGTGCCTGCCCGACCCTTGGTGAGAGCAAGAGAGGAAGAGAGAATGAGAGAGAGAGTGTGTGTGTGTCTCAAGTTTATACAAGTAAACAACAACAGAGGTGGTAAGGCTGCAAGAACCGCTCTTTCTGAGAGCTGAACCCCGAGAGATGTCTGATCTCCACTTCCTACAATTCCTTCTCCCTTTTATACCCTTTCCAGACCCGTCACGAGTCGTTTCCCTTCTCCTTGAAACCGCCAACCATCGTGGGTGTTGTTTCGAGGGAGCCACGCGGTGCGAAACCTGGGAAGCCATTTTGGGATGGCAAAGTTGTTCTTCGTTCGCAGGAGAGCACATCAAAGAGATGCGGAACAGACCCTGTGAGCAGAAGAGGGGGTCCAGGAAGCGTTTTTGAGGTGCGTCAAGGGCCACCAGTTCACCAGAAGTCACTCCTTCGTTGCGAGCATCGACTCGGCGGTCCTCTTCATCACGTACGTGGTGACCAATTTGGGGTGCGCCCGGAGTCCTGTCTGCAATACCATCCCTGTGGTCCTAGGAATTGGTCCTCATAGGCTGCTAGGTGTCCGAGGGTCATCACTACGTGTGCATGAAACACCCAAAACGTCCATGGTGACTGCGAATGAGTGGATTCTGGATTCGGTAAGGTCATTTCCTAATTGGGAAGATGTCGATGAGGATCGTTGAGAGCCCTCTTGGGAATGTTCTAGGGCATAGGGAGGCTCAGAGACAGCGTCAAGAAGATCCTACGGGAGCGCAGCAGCAGTGGAAATCGTTTGTGCAATGCTGGTCGAAGGGGCAATACAGGCGAAGATGGTCATCGTCTGTGATCAGGCGATGGGAAGCGCATTGTCGGTGGTCATCCTCGGGTGAAGATGAGCATCGTTGTTTCCCAGCCTTCGTTTGGAGGGGCCATGTGGTGGTGTGGAGTGCGTAGCACGAACACCAGCCTCACATCGTACCCACAGGCTTGACAACCAGCATGCCATACTGGTGCCATACTGGAAGGATGCATGGGCTTGCCCCACAGGAGTGCCATTATACCCATGGGAGCTAATATGTTCCTTATTATTGGCCATTCGTCCTGCTGTGGGCTTGTTCCTTAAAGATCCAATATTTTCCTTAACTCCTTATGTGATTTTCAGTTTGTATAAAAAGGGCAGTATTAGTTTGTGTAAAGTAGTAGACTACCTACCCACGAATACAGGGCATTGTAGTGGACTCTAGAACTGAATTGATGAGACTTTGAATCTGAACGGAAGTGCACAAGCCTTTGAGAGAGAATAAGTACATTGAACCACCTCGCCGCGTAGTGTAAGAGCCTTGCCCCATAAGGAGAGCTTGAGCCAGCTATTCTGCCATTGGAGTTCCTTGTTCTGATTCTAAGTGGAGACCAAAACGTCCGTCAGAATGGAGACCCGAGAGTCCGACGTTTACTGTGACCAAGCGCGTCCGGCAAGAGTGAGAGACCATAGAGTCCGACTGAATAGAATAAGAAGTTTGAAGTCCCTCCTACAGCACGAGCGCCCACTAAGCTGCTGCTACCCATTGTACGGTTAGTGTCCTGCCGCATGGTGTCCCTTCACTTCAGTCTTTGAAGTTGGTCTCTAGTTTTCCATTGCCTCTACCCTTCGTGTGGTACAAGAGTCGAACCCGCGAGAAGTGCTCATACCGCAGGAGTATATCTTGCTTGTCCCGCACAAGTGAAACAGTTTGAATACAACATCTTGAAGGGTGATACATACCCTACCTCCCCAAGCACACAAGAGAGTATTGGATTGGAGTTGTGATTTGATTTAGAGGTTTTAGGATTGGATTGAGTTAGTGATCAGTTTGCTGCACTCTCTGATTTTATTATCCTTTATATTGGATATTTCACGGCTGCACCCCAGTGCACTGTTTCAACGGACTCAGGTCACAGTCCATCAAAATTCAAGAAATTGTTGTTTTTGTGCTGTAAATGACTTAGGACACCTTTGGGGAATTTGGAACATCAAGTCAACTTGGAAGTCAACCCGAGTCACAGCACGGACTCAACTTAAGTCACAGCAACATTAAGGAGCACCCAGCCTTTTTCACACCCTTTTTGTTCCCTATTTCCCCAGAATTGCATGTAAGACCTCATTTTTCAGTGTTCTACCCTTTTTGTACATCTAATTGAAAAAGGAGAAAAAAAATGGGCAAAAACCCAAGAGAATGGCAAAAAGGGCTGGAAGAGGGCCGGAAAAAGGGTGTGAAAAAGGCTGGGTGTGAACAACCCTATTATGTTCACTCTGGGATCCAGTAAAAATTTAATCCTGAAGGTATGGCTCTGGCAAATAATGCACCCAGAGAACCTAAGGGACTGTGGTTTCTATGACTAATGAGCCTCTTGCATCCCTTCTTTTGTGGTAGCACAATGTACCTAAGAGGCCCATTAGCATCAAAGGTGAGAGGCACATTTATGTCCTCCAGCTGAAAAGGGATAAATGCTGCTGGCAGAACACTTTTCCTTCAGTTTATTTCGACTTTACTCCACAGATTGACCAATAGATGGCCACAAGATTTTTGCCCTCAAATCAACTGAACTGGAACTAAAGATACTGTATGGACTATTACCTTGTTGAACATCAGTTCAACTTGTTCAAGTTGAATTGAGTTGAACTAGGTTCAATCCAAGGCAGAATGAACAGTTGAAATGATCCTGATGCCAAACACTCACACCGGAAAAGGAAATATTTCATTACGGTCAAAAAGTGCACCTGAAAACAGCATAATCATATTGTATTTCAGTAGGGACTGAAAGAACTAATATCAGCCTCATCTGAAAGTGGAACTGAAAGTCGAGCTTTCAAACTCCCTTTCAGATATTCTGAAAGCACAACTTTTACTTGATACTGAAAGGCAGACTGAAAGACACACTTTCAGTGTCCCTTTCAGTTTCCCCTAGAATTTTCCTACTGGTTACCCTTGTTTTGGTACCAATAGGAAAATTTTCGGGGAAACTAAAAGAGCATCTTTCAGCTCACCTTTCAGAATTGACTGAAAGTTGTGCTTTCAGAACATCTGAAAGGGGGGTTGAAAGCACAACTTTCGGTTCCACTTTCAGGTTAGGCTGATATTAGTCTTTTCAGTCCCCACTGAAATACAATATGATTGTTCTATCTTCAGATACACTTTTTGACCATAATGAAATATTTCCTTTTTTGGTGTGACTATGATCTGCTTCTAACTACTAATAAGACTGTCCAATTCTTAAATTGGACCACAATCCCAGGCACCTATCTTTTTGACAAGATAGAGCAGAAAATCTGTTCATGTGCTGGATTCATACCTTGACTGAATTACTTACATGGTGGACAAAGCACTATCACTTGCGTTTTGTCAAGCAACTGTCATTTTGCAATGTTACCTGCAAAAACTTGCAACTTGCTTTGTCCTGAACAAAGAAAACCTGCAAGCAACGGTACCAGTGACAGTTGCATGACAAAATGCAAATTAATGCTTTGACTAGATTTGTCACCAGTCTGCCTGCAATGAGCAACAAATGCGGCGAGCACGTTGCCACAGGCAGACTGGTACTTGTCAGATGCTGTCAATGGTCTGCACATGGAGTTTGAAATTTTGGCGGGCGCCGATCACTGGCATCAGGTGGCTGTACTATGCCATCAATCTTCACTCAAATTCAACCCTCTAGTATGCGCCCCCAACACACTTAGTAGAAATTCTAAAGAGACAGATCTGGAGTCAAGACAAAGTAGATTAGATGTTTCCTTTGGAATTTCCATATCCAACTTGAATTGAGACCAGAATGAGGGAAAAAGTATTTTTTCAAACTCTGCATGCAGACCATTGACAGCATCCGAGAAGTACCAGCCTGCCTGTGGCAACATGTTCGCCACATTGTTGCTGCTTGCAGGCAGGCTGGTCATGAGCCTATGCTTTGACTACGCTTTGCCATCACAAAGGTTCAAAGCATGGTGGTAAATTGATACTGAAGGCCCAGGCCTCGAGAACAGCGAAGTGTGCAAGAGTTAAGATGTCACCTGCATCATCAAGGCTTTAAATCCTCCTTACCATTGTTTCACCCAAGAATTCTCAATAGAGAGCTTGCACAGTGCCACCAGTAGCCACCGAGTGGCTAAATTGGCATGCGCAATTCAGTGGCTCCATTGGCAGCATGTGAACGATGACATATCTTTCCCAGTAATATCAGATCAAATCTCATGACTGTCTACAAACACTCATGGACAGCCAAACGGCAGCTGAAGTCTAAGAAATGGACTCAAAGCACACTCAAGGGCTCCCAAGGTCTAGACCAAACCTGTCTTGCATCTGAATCTGGACTGTAAAATGGGCTTTCTCCCAAGCAATAGATAAAAAAAGTGTGAAATATATTTCTGTCAGGTATATGCATTGGTTGCATGTCACAGATTCTGTTACCAACCATGTTTTCATAACCACTGATTTATGCATGCCTGCGGAGGAGTCACCTGGTGGCTACTGGTGGCTGATGCGCAAGCTCTCTAATATCCATGGCCCAACATAGTGAGAATGCCTAGCTTCTCGCAGGGTTGATCAAGTATCTTCTTCACCCTTTAATGCAGGACAATATTGATACCTTACAGAGACATGAACACTCCAACATATTATTTGATTCTGAACAATGCATCTGGACTTGATCAGAGTTTGTGCACACAATCCTCCTAGTTGATCATGCTTCTTACTACCTGCGCCACAATTAGAGTTCAAACAGTGCTCAGTTAAGTCAGCACAAATGCCACCACCCATCTCTCTTCCCAACGCTACATCCCCATTTGTGAGCATGCCGTCACGGGTCCTCCAATGCTGCTACCTCGAGCCAGGCCAGCAGCAAGCCAGTTCAAGCCTATAACACCGTCGCCTTTTCCCAGAGCCAAGTGTGTGAATGCACAGGGCCTTCTGGTATACATAGATCCAGAGGCGCTTGATCATTGGTTTCACATGGGTGTTTATGAGGTGAAGATGGAAGGAGTGGGCCTCAGGGTAGATGAAAAGCACCATTGCACGTGCCAGTGGAAGGGACCTTTATTTAGCAGCATTATATGGAGTAAGAGAACTAGAAACTAGAGAGTAGATAGAGCAGCCCAAATATACATCACACATCAGATACAACTTCGTCTCGGGTGGATTTCATCAGTTGCACATTGTCGGAAGGCAAGTCAATCTAGATTACGTATATCAACCAAAGCACCCAAAGCCAAAAAAAAGAAAACTCACCGTTAGGGTCAAATGTGGCAAGGAAATCGACACAGAAACTTTGTTCATTGCATGGAGTGTCACTCAGGAGTTCGGGCTGCATATAAAGTTCACCTAGCAACCGGCAGGCCTTCTCAGTTAACTTACCTCACAAGTAGCGAGTTTGAAAACACTTCAAGGCATCATTAAAAATAGATTAACAGGGCTTCCAAAGATGCTCACATCTTGTGCTAAGGGTTAAGGCACCCATCCATACAACTTCAAATACTGTATGTTGGAAAATCAAATTAGCCTTAAAAGGTCGTGGCCTGATCCGGCCTTAAAAGGCTGCTGAAACTATCCAGCAACATTATTATGTCTTTTACAGCAGCTGGTCCAGGCCTGCTGACAGACTCCGAAGCCTTTCCCGACCTCAGTTGAAGTCATAACATCGCAAAAAACAATGTAGGGTAGTTGTTTGAATGACCAAAAACATATTTTACCGGGTTTTGGGGATTCCCTTATAATAGTTCTTTGTTGTTGTCTTGACATAATAACACGGCCCACACACTGGAAATTCTCAATATTTGGGGCAACTGAATCTTAAACCGCAAGCTAAATGGTAGGGTTAGGGTTTCCTTATAAGGCTATAGATAAGATAAGATAAACCTTATAAGGAAACCCTAACCTTAACATTTATGTTTTAGTTTAAGATTCAGTTGTGCTGAATGTGGGGAATTTCCGGTGTGCCACGCCGTATCGCATTATCCAGCATTATTTGGCCTGATCTGGTTCAGAGCATTTCTCCGACATAAGTGTAGAGAGAGGGTATTTCCGTAGTGCAGACGTACAATTGTCCCTCATCATAACAAACTGAAGGCAAAGATTGAGGGTTGGATAACTGACCAGGCATAAATGAGACATACACATATCACTTCAGCAATACTCATCACACTAGAACAAGTGAAGTGAGGTGCGCCAGCATGCAGGATGGATGACATGATTTACCTGGTTAATGCTCCAGTTTCTTTAAGATTGATTGTGAGTGAAAAAAATAAAAATACACCTATAGACCACAATATGAGTTTACCCACGAGTGCTGCCATTCTGTTTGTGTAAGGCCAGATCCTGTACGGAATAACGAAAAAGCACACCTCTTGTGTACGTTATTACGTTGTCTGAGTAGGGAAACCAAGGTAGCAGTGATTGTCCAATCATTTGCGCAGCTGACACTCCAGATGCAGGTGAAAAGCCATTTCCATTGTGCAAGAAAGCTTGGAAGTGACTGCATATGAAAAGCCGCGGCAAAGAGCACAGTGCCCCCCAACAGGCACAAAAACACCATAATCCAAATGAGGATAGGGATGCTCAGTCTCTTGGACAGCCCATAGATTTGGTATGAGGAGAACACTGGCACTGGAGAAAATGAGAGAGGGCAATGACATATGGGTGTCGATAGTGCATATCACATGCTGAAATGACGCTGGAGAAGAAGACAGAAACATCCAACATTTTGGGCGTGGGGTCGAGGATGAGGTCCGGACGCACGTAGTCGGAAATTGTCCACACGTATAACCCAATGGGGAATCGGAATTCATAAAACGGATATAGGGTTGAATTTTCTTTTTCGACCCTCAGTGGACCACCCCCTGCCCCCTCTCCTTCCATACAGGGAAGGAGTTTCCCGCTTATAGATCCGGGCCGTCCGCTCCGAGGTGAGCCGTCGCCCCCTATTTGGGTTCTTCAACTTTTCGTCGACCTCTTTGCATGCAAAGTATGTTTTTATGAACTCATTCATAGTTCTGGTTAATTGAAATCCTTTATGAAGTCTTAAATTGTTAATTTTCCACCACCTAAATTCCCCAGCCAAGCTCTGGTGCTCAAGCTCAGGACGCATTGGGGGGTTGAGAGGCAGAACAGACCCTTGGATACAGATTTCAGTCTCTTTCAACATCCTGGGGCATTCTCTGTGGCCTCAATTACAATTTTGAGCTCCTGGATAACTGAGCCTAGAAATTTTTTTCAGCCAACCTCAGGACAAATTTTGATGCCGATTCCCCTTTGGTATAACCCGTTTCCAACGCACAATGCACGCATGAGCTCACATACCCTGTTCATAGATGCATTCAGAAGGGCAGATGGGGTTAAATCGGAGACCTCTTACCACACAAAGGCAACCTTTGCATCACTATCAGTATGTGATCTCAAAGATTCGGCTTTTACGCACAAAAAAACCTTGAGCTTGAGCGAATCATCTGGGAAGCGGGTGTAGAAGATGTAGGTTTGGGTTGTCGTCATCCCCAAGAGCATGTATGAGACTAGGACGCCTATCTGTAAGGCATCCAGTGGAAATGAACATCAGCGGACTAACTAACACTATTTGAACACCATTCTGTGCGTACCGATGGTGCTGTCAAGATTGAAGGGTGCATCGGAGGCCATGTAGTGCGTCTCTTGTGGGATGGGCCAAGAGATAAGTGCCAGAACATATACGGTGAAACATGTTTTTCACATGTACAGCGGAATGAGATCTCGATAATCATGGATGCCCGATTTGGTACACAGCTTGAACTCCCGGAGCGACACTCCGTTCAATGAACGAGGTTTCTCAAATGATTTCCTTACCAAATTTAGGCCCGGCAGTGAGTGTTATGTTTTCGGCTTCGGAGACGACTAATGTGGGAACCCACAATGAGTTGCTCACCAACAATGCAGAGATGACGAAATCTACACCCATCGCACATGACACGGACCTACGAGACAAAGTTGTATCCGATGTGTAATGCATGTTTGGGCTACACTAGCTACTCTCGAGTTTCTGAGCCATCTCTAGACAAATTCCACGATGCCGATGCTTACCCTGTGGCGCTTCCCGTCTATTTCACCAGGGCCGGAGAGGAACATTCGACGCTGTTTTTTCATTGTCTTCCCTGACGTTACCAGTTGACAATGATTGATTGGACGGGCTTAAATCCAGACATTTAACTTGCGATCCCGTAAATGTCACCACGTCATAAGTCTGCCAGGAAATGAAGTGTCATGCAAAGCGCCACAATTTAAAGTACTGACCCTGAGGTATCCCATTGGATTGCCAACGTGGAGCGGCTGATGCTGCAAAGAGCTAGGTTCCAGTTTTTCTTTTTTGCTTGACGGAGTTTCAAAGTCGTGAAGCCTCGCCACTTATCATTCAATATGAGGACAATTTGTCTAGTTGTCGTCTGGGGTCGCATCGATTGTGCAAAGCTCGAGATAATATCTAATACATTCGCTCTCTAAACTACATCCCCATTCACGCCAGCCATTTTGGCAGGTTCACCGTTGTAGACAATGGTCGAGTGAGTCTAGCAAGTCTTATCCGAAAGCGTTCACGGTGGCTGAATTGAGCACTCACTGCACGAATCGGAGACAAGGCAATCTCTTGATCGTTGATTGCACGCAGCGTCTCCCGCGAGTTGAGACTGTTAAAATCGTCTCGGCGGCCGAGCATCCCCTGTGAGCACACGCGACGTACCTGGCCAAGAGCGAGTTCGAAAATATGTGGGCCTCGATAATGAAAACTGCAAACCAGATGACTGCGAACAATATCGGTAAGCATCCGCGGCAGTCATGTTGTTTTTCTTGGCCATACAGTTCTCCCTCATGGTGACAAACTAAACGAAGATTTAGGATTGAACATTAAGGAATGATTAAGACATACACACGCCAACGAGATGACGCCGGTTACGCTTGATTTAACAATGAAAAGGTAGTGAGGTGAGCCAAGATGGGAAGGAGGATAAATTATACCTCATCAACATCCCAGTCTCTGTCCGGCTGTAAGCAGGAAAGACACGCAGACGCAAATTCGAGGACGGACCCAGGGTCCATAAGATGACTTGATCCACCAGTGCCGCAGTTCTGTGTTGCATAAGTAAGGCTCGATCCTGCAGGGAAGCAAAGGAGCTCTACCTCTTGAGCGCATCTTTACGCCGCCGGTGTAGGAGAACTACCAGCGTGGAAGTTATCATTAAATCATTGGTGGTACCTATGGCCCAGCTGGCCGTGGCGCGCCACACCTCCTGCTCCAGGTATTCCGACAGAGAAGTCATCTGCAATCCTACATAAAGGCTTGCAATGGTAGAGAGCAAGCGTAAGAACGCCAAGACATCAATGAGGGTCGGAAGATATAATTTCTTTGAAAATGCGTAGATTCGGAACGAGAAAAACCCTTGTACTGAGGGACGTGAGCGAAGGCACCAAATACAGAGGACATGCGAACCAATGGCTCCAATAACGCCGTAAAAAAAGACAGAGGTCTCATAAGATTTCGGGGCCGGCCGCCCTAGGATGCCTTCCGTGTGGGCATTGTCGTATATGGTATAGACATATAGAAGATGCCCGACGCACAGTGTGTGCGCGCCATCACAGGTCCTGTTTACACGCACACGCTCAGTTGGGTCGATATTGTGAACAGGATCGTACCACACAAACGCAACCTATTCACGATGGTCAGTCATCTATTTTCTCCATTTGGTTTCCGCATACCAGAGCTTTAAGCTTTAGGGAATCGTCTGGGAATCGCTTGTAGTAGATGTACGTCTGAGTTGTCATCACCCCGAAGAGCATGAAAGAGATGAGGACTCTGATGAGACAGACGCCTGAAACCACGACATCAGCCAACAAACGAATAACACCCTGTGCGCACCGATTGTTGTGTGGGGATTGAAGGGCATGGCTGGGTCGTCCATGGAGGAATATGGCTTCCGGATGTAGAGGACGATAGTTGCGGTATATAAACAGCATAGCACCAGAAATAGACAGTCTCGGCATTCAGGGAAGGATCTCTTGGTGACAACCCGGAAACATGAACTGGCGCCACTCAAAACATGCGGGACCGAATTAGATTACCTCCCTGAACGATCTTCGGCGTGGAATTACACACAGCCCCGTAGAAACGCCTTTGTTCGTGTTTGCTGCAAACTCTATTCCTCTGCCCCTCGTCACGTGTTAGGGTAGACTTGCTCGCTTCGCTCGCAACCAAGTCCACCTCCTAGTGGAGATTGTAGGCGAACTTCGGTGAGGGTCAGACTGAATTAAGAGTACTTGTGGAATCTGGCGGAAGGTTGACAGTGCGATAGTTGTATCTGTGCTGTCCGTTTTCCTATCTTCGTTCCATGATTTTGACGGAACTGAAGATCACAGCAGGGAACGCGTGAAGCGAGAGGGGAAGGAAGGAGCTCTGTTTGGTTCCGCGGCGACAAACTTGACAGTGATGTAGGACTGCCGGTGCGTCTCCGCTCAGTCTGTCATTATCCTCTCCGAGTCGGAGACATGAAGCGACGACAAATCCACGCAATTGCGACCGAATTCGAAGTTGAACGCTTTCAAACGGCCACGTACCATACCTCCGATCTCTCCCTGATCGTCTTCCCCATCGGCTCATCCTCCACCGTTCCCGCTCCCCAAATTCCACCCCGGATACCAAACCCAACTGCCTTCCCCTTATGTAAATCGAACTCGGCAGTCAAACCCGCATCCAATCCCTCCAATCCCGCATCGTACGCCCAAAACGGCGTCGACGCGTCGTTCACCGTCGGCTGCATAATGATACCCGATCCATTAGTTACATTCGGAGTTCGCGTTTGAAAATTATCGACGAGGTAGGGAGGCGGGAAGGTGAAAAAAGAAGACGAAGAAGCAGCACACGCACCAACGCAATCCATCCAGTCAAATTGAACACCCCCGCATCGAAGTGCCGCAAGGCGATGTAGCTGGCGCTGAGCTTCCCCCACGCCCAGACGAGGTCCGCTCCCACCAGCTGGTCTGGGAAGGTGCTATTAAGCTGTTGGATGAGGCTTCCGCAGGTACGCGACGCGGAGTGTCCGACGGAGGCAAGGACGGCGCAGAGCTCGATGTCCGCACCATACCCTGGACTACTATATATCTTCGCGAGCGCCGTAATAGGGACAGGCAAGGTCGCGTTGGGCGGCGCAGGGGTGGTCGGGGGAGCGATTGCAGAGGCGGCGATGATGGCTTGAAACCTATCTCGCTTGTTAGCCTTTCTCTTCCACGCACTTGAGGCAAGAGATGACACCTGAAACTCCAATCAACGGGCTCAAGCCCGAAGGCCGCGTCGACAATTCGGAACTTAATTACTTCTTTGAGGCGGTAACCGAAGGTATCGTCGTTGGTGAGCACGGCGATGCCCAAGTTATCGTCGGGGAAGCGCGTTATCTGACTGTGGAAGCCTGCAGGAAGTTGAGTTTATATTACAAGGACGACGGACGATGAGGTTGGGAAAGGTAACTGACCTAGTGTGTCGCCACCATGCTTCATGAGATTTACACATAAGAATACTTATTCAAGATGATAGATTGGCAAAAGGCACGAACTTCAATCATCACTGCAAAGGACTTGATTAGCATTCAATATATATATATATAGGTATGCACGGAAGTTCACCATGCCCGCAATAGGTAGACTGTACCTGAGCTCCGCCATACACAAGTGGAGAGAGCTCCGGCGCATCTCTGAGCAGGTCATGAAATTGACCCGTCAATTCTAGGGCGGAAAGAAAAATGTACACGCACGGATTGCCTTCCCAAACGGAAATCCCTGTAGCCACCTTCTGAATCACCGCAGCCGGAACGATAGTGGCGTTCGTGACAGGGTGCTGGCCGTTCAGAAGGAGCATTTGCAGCCAGCGAGCCTGTAGATGTAAAACAATTCAACGATTTCCCACTGTAAGTTCGCAGTAAATATGGCCTACTGCGTCGACCGCGCTGGTGAGGACACCACCGGGACCAGAAAGCGCTTTTAAAACATGAGACACATGTTGAAACAGCAGTTGAAAGAACATAATCTTACCGTTACCGGCCTCAGTTACATTGGGCGTCAAATATGGTAGTACTCGCGTCGTCCCAGGACCGACTGGATTCTCAGTGACGTTGATCCCCACGCGCGCGAACCCTTCCGCCATGTTCCCCGTCGCGTTCGCCACGGGAAACGAGTACGTCGTCGCGCTCATCCCCAGGGGTTCCAATATGTGCTCCTTCGCGTATTGCGCGAACGGTGGCTTGTGCGGAAGGAGGACTGTGGGGAGATACGAGAGGACCGCGTACATGATGTTGTTGTATTGCGGGTTCTCGCGGAAGCCGGTGGAGGGCTTGAGGTAGCGCAGGCGTTTCACCTTTCAGTCAAAGAGGATGATATGGATAAGGGTACTATAGGGGGAAGAATCAGGGTGATTTCTAACTGACCAGGGAAGGGATATCGTCAGACACGCTGTACGTGAAGTCGTGTCGCGGCAAACCGGTACGGTGGCTCATAAGATCTGTGATCGTGCTTTCCGAGGATGCGAACGGATCCATGAGCTGCCAGTCTGGAATTATCGACGCCATTTTCGTCGTCCATGAAATATGCGGGCTGAGGCTCTCGTTGGAGATCAGGAGTCCAGTCGTTAAGATGTCGAAGAGCTATTCATACAGATAGATGTCAGGTCGGGCTCGTGGAAGGGCAAAAAGGATTCGAAGCTCACCTTGGAGTCGGATCCGAGACTGAAGACAGTGTCTGGGCTGACTTTCGTACCATCCGCCTTCGCGGTACCGTAACCCTTGGTCTCGATTTGCCAGGCTCCGTTGCCGTCCATGCGAACGACAGCGACTGCAGCACCTGCAGGAGTATTCCAGTCGGCGAGAATGCTGTTTATGGCTGCATCTATTTCTGGAGTGAGAATCTGAGTTCCATCGGAAAGCGGACTAGGAGGAGAATTGGCAGCTGAAGCGCAAACCGCTAAGAGTGCGAGCCCCAAGTTTAGCGAGATTGGATGCATGTTGGGTAAGTGGAAAGAAAATGGTTGAACATGGACCCGCTTATATAGTCGCGGGTTCGCCGTCCCTCGGGGTAATCTCAGACGTGAAGACACTAGCGCCTCTCCATGCTGAGTGATTTGCATCACTCCATGGCGCTTCAAGATCTGTTTCTTTTCGCTTGCCTTCTCATCGAGGTTGCCAGAAAGATATGCACGCAACTGTACCCATCGAAACTTTGTGGATGGGTTAGTTTTTGTCCTACCGTTTCGTGAGAATTGCGCATTTCACAACATTGCAGCCAGTCGTTTGCACCATCGGGATCGGGCATCCGAGTAATCCAACAAGACAGAAAGCTGTTTAATTGACGTCCCAATCCGATCTATCGCACATGAGCATGACTATATATAGCTGACTGGGGGGCACTGGCCTTACGCGGTCGCCTAAATTTGAATTGTGAACGAGAGAGAACCGCAACACTTTCGTTCAAGGCTGACGGGCATTCCAATACTAGGATCAGTCGGCACGGGAGAGTTGAGGTTCCGTGAAACCACGTCAACAGCTTTGTGCCACGCCAGACGTCAATGGGCCTGCCAACTCGGCGAGGATGTATCAAGCTGGCCATTTGAAAACTTTTCCTGGGATAAGTAGTCATGAATGGAGAATGGGAGATAATGGGCAGCAGGTATGTCTGCCATATACAGTCCAGGCGTTTGAAATGCGGTGCAAAACTTGAAGTCGCCTGTCAAGACCCGAGAGCCATTGTCTGACGAGAAAACGGATGATATTTCATATAGTCCGAAAAATCTGGGGTAAGGCAGCCTCGGATATTACTGACCAATTCGAGTAACGATGGACACCTCCTAGTATGCATAGTTTTGTATTAGTGCAACTTGGCGAAAAATTGGCGGAACGCACCTCCCAACCACGGCATCTTCTCTATCAAACCTGTAGAATGTCGCGCTTTTCTCCGGTGGCAATTTGTCCACCACCTTCAGAATCGCTTTCGCCGAGGTCGCCGGGTGCATCCCACCACTTCCCGACGCTAGCAAATGCAGGAGATTTCCCAGATCCGTCGCAACTCATCCCGGATGGATCGACACCACAGTAAACCGCGGCTCCCCTTATTGAAACTCGTTATGGAGCTACACCAACAACATATTGAGCGCGGCCTTTGAGGTGCCGTAACATCCAGTCAAGCCTATTGACCCCGGCTGCGCCTGCTGGCCAATGGAGCCGCTGGACGAGGAGATGGTGACGATGCGACGCGTTTTGCGTGCGCGGAGGGCAGGGAGGAGCGCGCAGACGGCGCGATGGGAGCTGAGCACATTGACGTTGAGGTACGCGCCCAGGTCCGTGGTGGATGTGGCTGATATGGGGTCGCGCTTGCCCATGCCGGCATTGAGAATGAGGGCGTCGAGCTCGGGGATCGCACTGGCAGCTTGTGCGATGGAGGCCTCGTCAGCGAGGTCGAGGGTGAGGACCTTGACGTTGGGGACGGCGTCGAGCGCAGCGCTGGGGGCACGGACGGTGCCGATGGCTAGTGTGTTCTGTTTGGGGGCGAGCTCTTCGTCGAGGGCCAGGTCTATTCCGCAAGATGCGCCGACAACAAGCACGATGTGTTCATTTGACATGACGGTTTGGGACGACGTAAACATTTCGGCCTTGGCGGAACTTGGCGCGTGATCATCATTGGCTTTTTACTATCTCCGCGCGAATGAAAATTGTCTCGATTGTGCTGAACTAGACCTTCAAAAATATTAACTGTCCACCAAACGACACTTTGCATTTTTTGGTGAGAAGCCAAAGCCAACCTGAAAATTTTGTCAGTTACGTACCGCCTCGGCGCTAACATCAGCAAAACCTGATTTTTGCCGTAGTTGCCGTAGCACCCGTAGTTACCGGTAGTTCCCCGTAGTTCCCCGTAGTTACCGGTAGTTACCGGTAGTCACCCGTATTTCCCTGTAGTTGCCCGTAGCGGAGGGCGTTCTATGTAGTTCTATGTAGTTTGCTGTAGTCTATGTAGTTGTCTGTAGTTGAGCGCCTACACAATAATAACTGCATGTCCTCAAATTTTAAGGTAGGCGATGGGAGGTATGAATCGGTTGTTTCTCTCAGTCTAGATGAAATACAGGATATCTATTGAGACAATGCGAAAAAAAGCTCTTTGTTATACCATTTGGACAACCAAAAATCGTCCTGATAATCCAAACTTGTTTCCTTCTTCAAGCGCCTGTCAGCTGTCTTTCCAAAACGGGGCGTGAGCTCTACTGCAACCCTTAGGCGATCCAAAGGAATAATATCCCCCATCATTGACTGATCAGCCCTACGGGCCCGTTTGAGCTGAAACATACCGCTCGCTGGCTCCGGAAAGGCACCTCTGTCTCCAGTGACAGGATCTACCTGGTTAACAATGTCGAATCGTTGAACATATGCCAAAAACCCTGTAGTGCCAGCGGGTGGGTGATTATCCTTCCTGGGCACTACTCTGAAGATCAGCCGAAGTTGACAAACTGTATGACCTAGACATCTATCAGTTCCGGTCAAGGATAACGCGGTCATTCATATCACACCTTTCATGCCACTGTGAGGCCACTGATATTGGGAGTCATGATTGACCATCACAGCGTCTGCACGCCCACATTTCCAAACACTGTCAGGAGGAGCTGCATTCACAGTTTCGGCTACCAGTATCTTGGCTGAGTCGTGGAAAGAACGCGACTGTATTCTGACGCTATTCCAGAATTCGATCTTGTCAAAAGGTAGGCGGTCATCTATCCAGACCTGCTGTCTCCCACCAATTACAAGTCGGGCCTGGTTGGGACGATGCAAGAATTCCACTAGCGCTGGGCGAAAATCTGGTAGGCGAAATTTGGTGGCAATGTCATCCACGGTCATTTGGCGGCCAATGTGGTCCCGGTTCAGGTGGAAAGCAGTGTTAGAATCGAATGAAGTAAATGTTCGATGCGGAATGGGAGCTTTGGGGAATCGGCCTTCCGCTAACAATGAACTGTGGAGAAAATAGTTGGCCGTCTGTCTCTGAGTTCCAGATAGACTCGAAACTGGATCAATTTGATCCAGAAGCACCAAAGTGCTGTCCACCTGCATGGACGGATCTTCATCTCCATCCTCCAGCTCATCCAAGGATTCTCTCTCAGTCGGCACCGCCCTAAAATCCACTCCTGCACTCGCCATGGCAGTGGCTAGATCAAACTGGCGACACTTGTCCCTACGGTCCAAAGTGCGAACGATTTGAGGCTCATGATTGTGGTTGTTGGAATTCGATGCAGGGTCCTTGACCAATGTGATGTGCGCGTGCTCTGTGATATCTGCACTCCATTGGAGTGGGGCACCATTGGCACGGATAGAAGCGACAACACTCTGCAGGAACTCCAGCTTCGGTATATGCCTAGAGACAATTATGAATGCGAAAGATAGATTGAAGAACAAAGAAAGGCGTACCAGTTCTCGATGGGACCCTTCTTTCCACGTCGGGCTCCTGCGTCAAGAATACTCTGCTTGTTATCGTGGAATCGTTGTAGGGAATCCACCATCTTCTTCAGTACAACCTCTGTGAACGCCGGTGCTTGCCCAAAGTAGAAGAAATCATTGAGAGAGGCGATAGAGGCAATGAATCGCTTTGAGACACCTTCAGCGCCTGTGATAATCGGGACAATGTAACGCTGAATATCCCTGTGCTCCCTGCCTGTAGACTGTTTGGCTTTGGATATCCCTTCTTTGAAGTGGCGCATTCCCGTGTGAGGCCGCAAGACAGAGAATCGAAAATCGATCTCGGCTGCGCCTACGGCTTCTATGCACCACTTGCAAAGATGATCAAAGAACATCTTTAACCAGTGGTGTAAGATCTCGGGTGTCAGGAAGTCAGACGGCTCCGCAAGAGGCCAATCCCACCAGAATGGCCGGTGAACACCGCTGAGCCCAAGAAGTTTGGCGTGCTTGATGTATGTGGACAGATCCCAGGGATCTAACTCAAACACCTCCTCAAGTTTCTTCAACTGCGCTATGGTGTGTGCAGCTGTCCTTGAAGGATGGCGGAAGCTATCACCAAATTGTTTGTAGGACGCCGTTGTGACCGAAGACCTCTTGCCGGCGACGCCAGCAATTAGAGCGGATTCAGGCGTGTCGACAATGTAGGCAGCCAAGGACGTGAAACAGAATCTCTGCCAGCCCAAAGGATCTGTCATCATTGTCCCAATCTCTGCTGTCGTCTTCAGAGGTTTGAGAATAAAGTCAAGAATGGCATGAAACAGGCGGCTAACAAGTACGCCGGCTATGTCAGGATTTTTCTCTATGAATTTGGCGATAGGAAGAAGCGCCAGGAGTAGGAAGGCACGGTGGCATGCCTTTGTGCGAAAATCCATGTCTATATCAGCCAAGCTGATGAGGAAGGGATGAGCCTGGCGATTGCCAGTCATAGACGTCAGCTGAGTCTTGTCGGAGGAAAGGACAGCTCCTAGTATAGTGGCTCCTTCAGGTAATTGGTCCTGGATGATATAAATAACAACGAAGAAGTGTTTGAGAACAAACGTACCTGAAAGTTCCATGCTTTCTCTCCTGACAACCATTCGGTATAGAATCGCATGAGTTTCTTGGATGAGTCCCACAGGCGAAATGGTGTGAACTGGATGTGATCATGGACCAGAGGATTGGCCATAAGCGATTGTAAACACTCCAAGGGGTCTCAATAGTATAATGTCAAGGGTTTCTTAGTGGGATGACGAGTTTCCCATGGAATCGCTTTCCACTGAGGACCTGGAGGGAGAAGTTCTATCTGGCTCCTGAGGTCTTTGGCTGTCTTGAAAGATAAATGCATTTTAGCAGTCTGAAATTGTATTGTTAGGTAGTGAACACACGTTCAGGCAATCGAAACACAATGACTTACAAGACGTAATTTCAGGAATTCATCGGTGGCAGCGACAGTCATATCCGAACGAATGATGAACGATGCAAGCTCCCATTCATCGGCAGAGGCGAAAGGGTAGTAAACATTTGTCTCCCTTTCTTTCGCATGAGGATTGGCTCGAAAATTATCCATGAACGTTGGCGCTCTTGGGTATTTCTTAGCAGCACCTGGGTAATATTCTTTGTGCTGGCCAGAGGCAGGGCCTGGATTGTTGGTAGAATCCGGCATATTTCCTTCAGAAAGAGAATGAGAAAACGCATCATGCATTTCGTATTCCGTAGGATCTCTTTGGTCCTCAGGCCCTTCGTCCTCAGGCCCTTCGTCCTCGTCCTCTGCAGCCAGCAGGTTAAATTTTTCCGTCAAGGACTGAGCCCCTCTCAAGACTGCAGGGTGTAGAGATGCACGACAACGTCTTTTGGGCTGATTAACGTGCTGTTTCCATTTCGTTGAATTCGAAAACTGTTTGCAACAAATTGGGCAGTGATGGAGTACTGTTCTATGGCGATCAACAGGCATGGAAAGGAGGATTCTAGAGGGCCAGAAAAAGAATAAAATGCTTTGAGGAATATCGCGAAGGTCAACAGTGAAGAAGTTGGACCACGTGAGCGCTACTGCTCTTGTTCTGGAACCGTCATTGTGCCCCAGCGTAATACCTTGTACCCAACCTACTGCTTCATCATTGCTTCCTACCCACTGCTACCAGTTATCATGATAGACTGCGAGCCTCAGAATGCTTCCCAACTGGAGCCTAGGCAAGGATTGACTACAGGCATTCCGAACACTCTTCGTCTGGTGTGTCCAATTGTTTCTTGACTATCTTGGGCTGTCACTGAGAACTGTTGTGAAGGGAAATGTCTCCCTCCTTAACACCACTGAGGAACTCAGTTACAAAATCTACATTGCGCACGATATACTTGTTACTCGACAAGCAGAAGCTAGAGTGGTTGAAAAGCATTTGGTGCTCGCGGATGATGAAGTCGAGATCCATGAGGCGGAGGCCATACTTGCAGCTTCTAGGGCTAGGGAGGCACGTCGCAGAAAGGAATACTTTCGGCGGATGACTGAGGTGGCGCTCGACAATGTGACGGACGCTGAGATGCAGGCTGCTTTGCTGCGTCTTGAGGGCAAGAAAGCAGGCGTAGAGTTGGCGGAAGAGAGCTTGCGTGTACAAGGTACGGTTTCCTTGTTCAGATTTCTGAATCAAATCTCATGCTATAGCTCCTGCTAGATCCAAGCAGGACTGTCAACGGCTCTGCTACTCTGGACTAAACTTCCTCTGCATCTTTCACAAGTCATAAGCGACTAGTATCATATGTATTCCTCATGGTTTTAGTTGTACAATTGTATACACTTCTCACATCTGAAGGAAACAATTTTCGATTTGACTACATATGGAACTCTAAGATCTGGAAGAACGACGAGTATTATGACGAGAAGAAACTGGAGTATTAGTATCAGAAGAAACCGGAGTATTAGTTTGAGGAGGATTACGACCGTGGCGAACCATTGACGTGGCCCAACCATGCGCATCCTCAACCCAGCTGTCCCCTCCAACGCCATCGGTATGCAGGACAATTGAAGCTCGGGTACCCTCAAAATGAGTGTTGAAATGAGTGATATCTGCCGAAGGAAAAGCAAGAACGTCTCCCATTTTTAGGTCCAAGCTCAACCCTGCCTCGTACAGGCAAAGTCTTCCACCTTTGAACCGCCCCAAGGGACACGTAATGCAAAAGTCCTTGTCCTTATCATCACGATGGGCCCAGGTGCATGCGCTAATGTTGACAACGAAGCCACCGAATGGATAGCATGGAGTCGATGCTTGAAGAGGAAGTTCCTCCACAAACATCGAGATCTCGCTCATCTCGTCCGGTAAATAATGGCAGAGCTGAAAGAGAATTTCAGTTTAGAAATTATAATATTGATGAATTCGCACTCACTGCAACGCGAAGATACTGAAAGAAATCAGTAAAGGCTTCTGCCAACACCGAATACTCATCCTGGTTCTTCACCATGTCCTTCGAGCGGTAAGGTACGCGCTCAGTGAGATTTACACGCCCAGTCTGAGTCTTGCGCGCCTTGTAACAGTGAACTCCTTCTGGAGCGCTATGACCCTACAATATCTTTAATAAACTAGAGAGTAGCGACATATAGCAGACATACCTTCTCAGCGTAGCGGGCATACCAGCTGTAGTGCAAAGATAGGTATTGGAAGGCCGCCTTTCTTGAATCATCATCTTTGAATTCCCCTTGTAGGACGGTGTTGATATGGTCGATAGCTGCTTTCAGACCTGGATGATATTCTTCAGGTATTCTGAAAAGTAGGGCGACCAGCTGGTTGTTGGCATCCTTTATGAACAATGCCTCGCTAAATGATTGATATAAGACCAGTTTCCATACTGAAACCGTGGACTTACTCGTGTAAAATGTCTGTACCGAAATTGACGTAGCCGCCTTTCAGCTCGTTAAGCTACACTCTTGTTAGTACCATACCAAATTCTCTGTCGCATGGGCGTACCTTCTTCTGGAGGTCATCTACACTTGTAGCTGTTGGTGCATCCTCCGCAAGATCTCTCTGGACGTCGGTCCATGGATCTCGGTTGTCGCGATTGACTGGAGAGGGTTTCTTTTTCTTCCCGCCTTTCCGTCGAATTTTGCAGGGAGACTTGATATACCGAGGCTTGGGAAGTCGAGAGATGTCGGGATTCTCCAGCGGCTTCCACAGTAGAGGTGGAGTAACAAAATCCCATTCTTTGGATCTGACAGGAAGACGAGGATAGCTATATATAGTCAGAATAAAGAAGAAGGACAGAGCGGTTTCATACTTACTTTGTCTGCACCGAAGTAAAGATGACGTCGCTGGTTGTTATATCCTGAAAACCAAAGACCCGGAAGTCCTGTTTTTCGCCTACAGCCACAGGCATGTCATAGGTAAATTTGAACTTTGAGATATAGGCGGAATTGTTGGTTCTCAGGTAGTGCACAGGAATCATGAGACGCCGAACTTGAGGTAACCATCTGCCGTCTTAAAAGAATAATCAGTAGATATCAGAAAACAGGTAGTGCTTGCATACGCAAAGCTTCACGAATCGCCCATGCTAGAGCATTGATATCCGCTTCAATACACTGCCTGGTGATGAAGGTACGCGCTCCAACAGCAGCGATAATAGGTAAAAGATACAGTGTCCCTGCCTAACGTTAGAACAACAGTAATAACTAGGGACAAATTCCCTACCACCCGCACACAGATGAAGGAGGCGTTGGCCCCAACCGACCCAATCACAGAAAGCGGTTCTCCCTGTCTCGGAATTTCGATATTTTTGAGCGAGTTGCAGCATTGATACATTAGGAAGATGCTGCTTAATGGCCATTCCGTGCTCACTGTAAAGCTATCAATGAACTTGAATTATATCGAATAGAAAAAGCGCAAACCTATCCACATTCAAAGCCAGCTGCATCAGGCTGACCATATACTCCAGTTCAGATATTTGGAGTCTGCCCGTCTGGCTGCTTATCTTGAGGACAAGGGAGGCAGTATCTGTAGTATCCAGCAAAGTTGGAATAGCATCGGGTCCCCTCAGTATGTTGTCAAGATGCTCCCGTTGGGCGCTACCGAAAACACTAAGTAGTTTCGTTAATAGAACACCCGCCCTATGGGTCATGGGTGGTGCACCATCTGCGTCGGTCCCCCACACGGGTGGTTGCTCCTGCTCGTTCCCATCACTAGTCTGCTGGCTTTCGCAGTGATCGCACCCCTCCTGGCAAGGCATGCTACCAACGTCCGAAGACTTGCCGAGACGCTTGCGACCACCCTTTCGGGGACATTTGGTACCGCTATTAGCGACACGAATGCCACCATTAGCCCCTGCTGCACCATCCCCAGCGGTGTGTGCACGGGCTCGAACAGGTAGCTTGAGTATGACGCGTCTGGCAGGAGTCTGTCCCTCGTCCCTATCGTCATCTTCGTCCTCGTCATGATCTGCATCTTCCATACTGCGGGCTTTGCGTTTATTAGCCCGTGGCAAAGGAGGCGGTGGACTGAGAGGCGTGGGCGACGAGAAAGGGGATACCCTCGGGCTGAGATCCACAGGCATTTGCAGCGGAGATAACTGAGGACGAGGAGGAGCTATAAAGGTGCTAAGGTTTTTCAAATTTTGAAGGTTTAAAATAATTCTTACAGCGTCTGCTCATAAATCTTCCCGTATAATAAAAGGTACACGGCGGCTTGCGGGAAGCAGGGTCCGAGCGGGAAGAATCAGGGTCCGAGCGGGAACCGCCAGTCGTGAGGGAACCCTTGTTCAGGAAGCCAGCGTTTGGCGTAGATACAGGTTGTTGAAGCAAGGGAGCTGATAATGTGACAAGGGGTGCAGGAGAGAGACTGCCTGGAAACCGAGTGTCTGTAGAAAGAACTGAAGAAGAGGCGGCGGCCTTTGAGCCAGGGGCATTCCGTGCAGAGGTTCTCTGCACTCGAAGATTGAGAAGTTGAGGAGGAATAGCAGTGCCGTGGGCCTCCAGAGCACGTAGAACATTGTCCAGGTCGGCGTCTGTGAGCGAGACGTTGTAGAGGGAGATATTGGCCATTTTGCTACAGCATAAAAGACCTGCCGCAATGCGTCAGTTTTTCTCGCGTAGAGTCACAGCGTGCGTGCTCTGTGACTGACCCGGGAGAGAACGACGCATTTACGCGTTCGTGGCTGACGCGTTTGTGGTGGCAAGAAGCCGAGTTGATGTCCGAAAAGGGCATCAGCGCTTTGTTCTCTACCACCACCACCACGGCATCATCAAGTCGACCAGTGACTCCTACCGCGGCTTTTCAATCTTTCTCCTTTACATGGCTTTTGTTCTCTTGAGAAATCCGGCAACCTGGAAAGAAAATCAACGGATCCTATTTTTCCCCCCAACTTCGAAACGCTAGCGATAGCAACGGAGGAGGAGCAGGAGCGTGTTAGCCGCGGGATTTGAATGGGCGCTCTGGTCGATCGCACCTCATCAACGGCGATGGAGAAGCGAGAGCCAAAGATGGCCTGGATATTGAGCCATGTGCGGTAATTGCGAGTGTGCTTTCCTCCCTTTCCTTTCCTTCACTTTCCTTGTCTCCCTGCCTTTCTTTCCTTTTTTTTTTTTTTTGAGAGAAAGTGAGATTGTGCTTAGCCCATGCGCCGGCTCACAATCTTCGCGGTGTCTTTTTTAATAATTCTTTTCTCTTTCCATCTTTTTCTTTCATCGTCCACAGCTGTTGGGCCGACGCTGTTCAGCGTTGCGGGCGTGCTTTGTTTTCGCTACGGCGAACCTCCGATTGCGTGTATCGCGTCCGCGCGGGTATTTTTCGCATTATCTATTTTTTTAATACTATTCTCTTTACTTTACACTCGCGTTTCCCTCTCTCTTCCCTCCCCTCCCTCCCCTACACCCTAACTAACCTACTGCTTAATTCCAGCGTCCCTCCAAAATATCTTTTACGGGTTGGTTTTCTCGGACGCCTATTATCGTGACCTCACCCCCAAATCCGCCGTGTTGGCGCGCGCGTTCATCAAGCAGTTTCCTTCACCCACTTACCCTCCGACCTGCCTTGCCTCCGAAGTCACTGAGGAGTCGGCAAAGGCGCAGATCGCCGCACGGAAAGCTGCACGGCTGGAAAAGCAGCGCAAGCTCGCAGAAATGCTGCAGACAAAGGCGGACACAGAGGAACACGGGGGAGCCGGATGCGGTTGAGCACGCGAAGAATTGGGGGTGGACGATTGAGGAGAATGATTATTAAGAGAAGAAGGCGCGGAAGGCAAGGCGGCCGGATTTCGAGTTCCACGACGACGCACATGTGGCGCGGAGACGGTACAAGAAAGACCTGACCTGGCGGCGTACAGCCGGCAGAAGGAGCTTGCGATGGGCCAGTGCGTATTTTGAAAAAAAAAAATTCCATTTAGTTTTCTAATGTCCTTCCACAGCATCGACAAGAAAAGGAAGTTCTCGCGAGGACGAGGACGATATCACATACATCAATGAACACAATTGGATGTTCAACAAAAAGGTGCGTACCGCTGCTGGGCTCGTTTTCCTTACTAATATTGTCTCGCAGATCGCACGGTACTACAACAAATATACTGCTGGTGGCAAGAAGCCGAATTGATTTCCGAAAAATGCATCAGTTCTTTGTCTTCCACCACCATCATCAAGTCGCCGGCACTCACCACTACTGGCTTTCGACATCCTCCCCAGCTTGAGAAACCCAGAAGATCGTGTGGCACCCCGAAACGCAAACGCCGCTGCCAGTGAACTTGGTGTTTTTCTTCGAGAGGATGGAGTAGAATGAAAGTGGTTTGTAGGCGTTGATGTAGTTTGCATCGTGAGTTTTCTTTTACTTCAGTATTTCTTTCGATTCTCCACGAGGCCGGACTCCGCCATCTTCCTGTTGCTGCACTTTGACCAACGGGTGCCTTGCCATCTTGGTGGCCTTTACCGTGCACTGCAGACAACCTCGTTCAAGGGGATTTGGGGCGCGCGCTGTCGATGCGATGGTGTTTGGGACTCTTCTCCCGCTGTCTTGTGGCGCTGGCAGTGAAGAAACCCATGCATTCATCTGCCGCCCTTGTCCGCGGTCGTCGTTCTTTGCTGGGTGAAGGGGTGATTATTTTTTGCCCTTTCATTTGCCTTTTTCATCTCACTCGTCCGCCGACTCGAATTGAAGGATAAACTTGGACAGTGATACTGGTTACTGATTTTTCTTGTTTCAGGTAGTCGACCGCGGATACAGAGACTGGTGCGCAGACGCTGAGACGGAGGACGGGTATCTTTCCGCTTATATGGTGTGTCCTACTGTTCACCTTCCTATTCATGAGGCTCTCTTGTGCCTGGATGTACATCCCTCCTTCCACCCTCACTCATTGCCCTCCAATTGTTCGAGACAAGCGCGCTAACGCCCTTCTTCGCTTTCCCAGGAACCCCTAACCGAACCGACCCCCACTGATGTGCGATAGCAACACGATTCAAACAAGATTTATTGGGCGCTCTGGCCGACCGCTCCGCATCAACAACGATGGAGGAGCAAGAGCTGGGGGTGGCGTGGACATTGAGCCATGCACGATAAAAGCGAGTGTGCCTAAGGTATGTGCTTCCACTCTTTCATTGTCTTGACTTTTACCTTATCTCCATTGCCTTTCTTCGCTATCTAAATAATTCCTTTCTTCCTTGCCCTTCTTTTTTTTTTCTCTTTTCATTTTTCTTTCCTCGTCCACAGCTGTCGGGCCGACACTGTTCGGCTTTGTTGCAGCGTGCTTTGTTCCGCTGCGGCGAGCCTCCAATTGTGGGTGTCGCATCCGCGGGGATATTTTTTTTCGCGCTATTTATTGTTTTTATTCTATTTTACTTTAATTTGTACTCGTGTTTCCCTCTCCCTTCCCTTCCCTCCCCTACACCCTGACTAACCTACTGCATTCTAGTGCCGACCCCGGCCGCCTCTGCGCTAGCAAATGCTTACGGATTTACGTCTCTCCTCGACGCTATACCGCTACCTCGGAGATCGCCAGTACCCGTCCTCCTCCGCGCGCCCCAGTGATGACACCATCCGCCTCCCACAGCTCAAGCTCGCGCTCAAGCCCATCGATCTGGCCAAGCGGCACGTCGCTCAAACGTGCGAGTTCCTCGATCCTCCACCACGGGCAGCTCGAGTTCCAGGTCAACCGCACACGGAATGAGGACTGCGCAGTCGTTTACGGGATGTGAGACTTGTATTGGTTGGTTGCTTTAATAGAATCAAATATTTTCGTCTCTATTCCAAGAAGTGTAATGTTTATATAGGCTAATACCAAGGAAGAAGAATATACAATCAAAAGACGACCGATTCAACTGTAGAGACTTGTCAATAGTGGCGAAACAAAAAGAAGGATTTCACCTACAGTCACGGTAGCTAACTAGCTCTGGAAGTTTCGTGTACTGAGCCAATTCTTCCACAAAACTCTCTTTGGCTTCAGATTCAGGGCACTCCACAACGACACTTTTCAGATGGGCCAGATGGGGTATGTACTCAGGGACAGAAGTGCAGCTGCGAATGTGGATTGTATGCAAAAGGGGGGAGTGCCTCAAAGCAATTGTAAACTTCTCGTGGCGTGAGGGAATTGAGGGAATGGCTGCCCAAAAAACTTCCTGTTGAACGTCAGCAAACAATCAAGAGAAAGACCTGGGAACACACCAGGTTGGACCAACGCTCTCGTATACATTCACTGATTTTTTCAATAAGCTGCCGCTCAGACTTCGTGAATGGATACGGTGGTCTGAATTGGCAGTGACGGTGGAGCAAGGGGTGTCTCTGGTTCTCAGGGTATCGAGGCTTGCCGTGAATGAGGAGCTGCCGCGGATTTATATGAGCCAGCCCTCGGAGCAAGCCCGTAATGCTGTCGCTCTTGCCTAGATTCAACCAGATCGACAAGGTTTCCAGATTTTCTGCTGCAAGCAGAATATCCTTCATGAACCTGCCCAGCCCATGGACAACGATGAGATTTTTGATATATCCGCCTGGTTTGCGCTCCAGTTGGACTGCCATCGATAACGCCTCTGCTTGTTCCTTGGTGTGAAGGAAAATTGTGTGATAAAGAATCTGTATCCCTACATGATACCATTCCTTGCAAACAAGTACACAAAGGCGTGCAGTTGAAACGCGAGGAGTACGGTAGGTGGAGGTCAGATTGTAGACAAAGTTTTCAGGTATGGAACCAGCAAGATCCAAAATGTTGTCAAGGACCTCGATGGGGACACTGTTTACAGCGGGCATTGGGGCCAGAGACGCTGGCAGCGGTATACGAGAGATGCACGCGCTAGTTGGAAAGAGAGAAGTGTTGATATCCCAAAAAGGAAATCATGCCTTTTGCTTTCGCTATCCGCACACAACGCGTCTCAGTAACGGGTGCGTGCCATGTGACCTCACGCGACAAAAACTGACGCATTGCGACAGCTGTCTGAAGGTGGCAAAAGGTCTGGTCTCCATGAGACCTCTCATCTTCTCTCTTGGTCAAATTAGAGTATGTTTATCTCGCTTTTTCCTCTTCTCTTGTTTCTAACCTTTCTTTTTTCAGGTTTCCATCCATGTTTCTACCAGCACAGACGAAGGGATCTTCGCTACACTTGTAGATGCCATAGACACCAATGCCCAGCCTAAAATGATCCCGAGACCACCATTGAGCTTGCAGTTCGTTTTCTGGGAATTCTATTGGAATTCTGGTTGGATCTGTCGACTTCCACGAGGAGGAAACCCGTCGTTGCCTATATCCAGCGGCATGGGACTCCTCAAGGGCTTGCCACCCCGCTTGCAAACAATGGCTACACCCTCACCTCCAAACAATCGTCTTCAATGCTCCCCTTACCCTCCAAGATTTCCTGCGACTTGAACCTGATCCACATCAAACCGTACTACGCCTCGCTTCCCGCCACCGTTACGCATGGATTGTGATCAAGAGCTGCAATGGGTCCATGTGTTGAGAATGTTGTTGTGAGATTGCAAGGGGCCACCCTGATTGCGTTCTTGTGTTTGTCGTTTTCTTTTGATTATCAATTTCTGTTACTCATTTTCAACAATCTTTCTAGTTATAACATCTCTTTTGTCGTTATGGTTCTGCCTGGCGATGAACTCAATGTGAAGATTCGCCACATCAGGATGCACAACGATACCATGGACAAGGACAGCAATGTTAAGACCTTTTCGCCGATATCGACGTTCGCACTCCCAAGTACACATTCAGCCACCCCGCCGGTCTCTTGTTCGCCACGCAGTTTGCTCAGATCGCCCTCGTTGTAACCAAGAAGGCTGCCTTTGAGGATATGCGAACGAAGAGCTTCGGCCTTCAGCGGACACAGTCTGGGAGAATACTCCGCCCTTGTGTCCATCGCTGACGTCCTGGCCATCTCAGCTCTGGTGGACATCGTCTTCTATCACGGTATCACCATGCAGCTCGCTGTGGAGCGCGACTCTGAGAACAGGTCAAACTACGTGATGTTCGCTGGCTGTCAAACCGAGTCGTGTCTTGAAAACTTTCATGGATGTGGCTTTGCTCGAGGTCGTCAACAGCATTGCAACTTCCACAGGCACCCTCCTTGAAATTGTCGACTACAACGTTGAGGTGAATCATTTTCTCGCAGATTTGCTGGTTTTCTTTCAACTTACTCGAATGCAGGGTCAACAATACGTCTGCGCGGGCGAACTTATCCCTCTTCGAACAATGATGAACGTTCTGAACTACCTCAAGGTCCAGAAGATTGACATTGCGAAGGTACGGCGCCTCCCATTTGCATGGCGTCCGTACTGAAGGTCTATTAGTTGACGGAGACGTTCACGGTGGAGAAGGTCAAGGAGATGCTCAGTGACATCGTGACGGAGTGTCACACCCGCGCGACAGAGCAGCAAAAGGTGGAGGGGTACATTAAACTGGAACGCGGCTTTGCGACCATCCCGTTGCCCGGTATCGATGTCCCTTTCCACTCTCGTTATCTGTGGGCTGGAGTTATGCCTTTCCGTGCTTGTACGTTTTTCTTCGACCGCTTAAATACTCAGCATCTGATTCCTTTTCAGACCTCTCGAAAAAGATCAACGTTGCGAATCTGAACCCAGACATGCTCATCGGCAAATATATCCCCAATCTCATCGCTATCCCCTTCGCTGTCACCAAGGAATACGCCCAGATCATCTATGACCAGACCTCATCCCCACGGCTCGACAAAGTGCTTAAGAAATGGGACCAGGAGCGCTGGGCCAGCGACCCGTCTCCCACTCTCACGGGAATCGTGACGCGCATGCTGAAGGCCAAGTAAGAAGCCGAAGACAACTCCATCCTCTGCCACGCCAAGAACGCGAAGGAGATTTACTACCAGTTTGAGGATGAACTAGAGGCACCGTCCACTCCTGATTCCGACGCCGCTGAGGCCTCGACCCCCAGTCTTGCCACTGCCGCTGCTGCACCCGCTCCAGTCGCTGCCACTGCCCCTTCGGGACCTTCAGTCACCAACGAGGACGTCCCCATCAAGGCGATCGATATCCTGAGCATCATTGTTGCTCAGAAATTGAAGAAGCGAGTGGATGAGGTGCTGCTGTCCAAGTCGATCAAGGATCTCGTGGGCGGAAAGTCAACGCTCCAGAACGAAATCCTGGGCAATCTTCAAATCGAATTCTCTGAGAAGGGCGAGGAACTTCCCCTTGGGGAACTTGGTGGCACCCTTGCCTCTGGGTTCGGTGGAACCCTTGGGAAGTACACTACTGGCATGGTGTCTCGCGTTGTCTCGCGTTGTTGGCGGCAAGATGCCGGGTGAGTTCAATTCGTCCGCCATCAAGACATACCTTTCTATGAATTGTGCCACCCCCTAGGTCCTCGCATACAAGCTTGCCAAACAGTATGGTCAGCAGTTAATTCACAATACGAGACAGGTTCTCGGCCCCCGGTCTACGAAGATGGTTAGTTTTCATCCTTTGATTTACGCTCGCTTTCAGTTACTTTCCCTACAGCGCTCCACACTGAAGTTACCGTGAAGGGCGACATCTTTGACTCCGAGATCCTCTGAGGTCCTCTGAGAGAATGTCCACAATTTGGAGGCCTACGTCGAGGAGATGGCTAGCGGCGATACTGTCTCTGACAAGGGTCATGTTTTCCGGGGCAAGGTGTGAGTTCGTTGACAGGCGACATCTTTGTTTGTAATCAATTGAATGTCCTAGTTCTGGTCGGATCTGTAGTCGGGTCACCAGGATTTCCATCACCTATATCCAGCAGCACAAGACTCAACAACGAGAAGCTTTGCGACAAGTGACCCCCAGAGGCAGGCTGGACTATGCAGTGGACATGCTCCTGACGATAATATCGCACATTATTTGTATACCTGTTGCGTAGACAATGCACTTGGTTTGTACCCCTTTCAATTTTCCGCAACCAAACAGGGGGCAGACGCAAGACGAATACAAGTTGAATTTAGAGCATGTTCACGTGACCTCCACATGATCGGCGGTTGAACTTCAACAAACTCGAACACTGCTTGTCTCTTACCACAAACCACCATCCAGGCCAGAAGTGGGTCTTTCTTTATACTGTCTTACTGTATGCCTCTTGACCAGCTTTAGTATGGCCAAAGAGGCAGAACCAAAGAAGAAATCCAAGCAAACCCCGGTGCTGTCAGACATTATTCTCCAAGAACGCGGTGGGTTTAACGCCACTGACCTATCTCAAAAGCCACTCTACTTTTTCTGACAGTTATTACAGAGACTAATGCTTCTGAGCGCCCCAGGCGAGCAAATGCAGGCACCGGCGGTGGTATCGAAGCGTTGAAGAAGTTCAGCGACATCATCACTCATATCCCTCAGAAACGGAAGTCAGCAGGCCGTTTTCCTCCGGAAGAAGAAGAAAATGATGCAGCCCCCCCTTCAAAGAAGCCTAAGAAGCAAGTGGCCAAGACGGTTACAAATGTACGCTTCCCAAAAGTGACTTTTTAGCGATAACCTCAGCTCTTCATAAGCCACAGGATCAAATGGATGCCCCAGCACGAGAGCATTCCCTCCCAAAAAAGGCCACTACCTCCAAGAGCAAGACCATTAATGTCAGTGGCACTTCACCTCGTTCATAGTTTACTTCCCTGGCTCAGACCTCCCAGGACAAAACACCTCTCAGGGAACAGCGCAAACCAGACAGGCAAAGGGCTGCCCCAGTCAGAGATTCCGCTTCACCAGTGGCAATGCAGCGCCGTATTTTCAAGAGAGTGGACTCGGACTTGGACTCCGATTCAGAGATGCAAGCTGTGAGTTAATACTGTCCTGCCTGAACCTCGCCTCTTGTCTTACTACTGTATCAATACCAGCCCATGGTCGTGCGTGCTAACTTTATACTTCGAGCATTGCTCCATTCACTAGCTTGAAATAGATCGACCCTCTATGTCAAGATCAAGGACTAACGCTAGAGGAACAGTGGGAGATGCAAGAAGACCCTGCTGCTGGCGAGTTCGACACTGGCGATTACATCTGCAGCCAGAATCCGGACTTCACCACCATGGATTCCCAGGGTGACGAAATTGAGCAGTATTATGAAGACGCAAGGGAGGCGAAAGGTAAATGATGTTTCATATGAATGTTTTGACTTCCTGACGATCTCTCATAGGCAAAGAACGTCAGAGGGGACGAGAAGGTACGCATCACTGTGGAGAGGAACTTCCACTCACATTTCTACACAGGCCTAAATGTTAACGAACAACAGGATCTCTCTGATAGTGACAACGAGGACACCGAACAGAGTATAAATCGTTACTCTTTGAATTTTTAAGGCTTTTAATCTCATTTAACTAGATCGACCCTCCCTCAACCCAGTCATCAAGAAAACCTATGGTAAATCGAAGTTGTATATCAATGAACTTGAACTCACTACTCAATTTAGGTTCCAACCCCGATGCAAGAGTCCAGAGCCACATAGAGACTGAGGGTATACCTGATCGTTACCTGTATTTTAGGCCTCATTCATCTCATTTAACTAGATCGACCCTTCCTCAACCAGAAAACGACAAGTAAACCAAAGAACTTGACCTATCGAACCGACACCAACGGGGGGCAGCCACGAGAGGGGTATGTTATATCACCTTTTTATGTTCAGCACATTCAAGTCATTCGTATAGATCGTCCAGTTGTCATAAAATTCTACGGTAAATCAAAATTGTATTGACGAACTTGATCTCACCACTCAATCTAGGTTCCAACCCAGACGCAAGAGTCCAGGGCAGAGAAGAGACTGAGGACAATCGTATGTCATATTGGTCCTCTGGTTATGTGTTATCTCAAGCCAATCACGCAGGTTCTTCCAATGTTAACCGTAAAACATCTGGCAAGTCTTTATATCTTTCAGATACAGGCGCATTCACTAACTCTTCCTTCTAGGCCAGGGCTCCGGTAGACACAATAAAGGTGGGCCATTCTATATTCTTGTATCCTCATCAGCGGCCAACAATTTTCAGATCCCCAAGGATCTTATGACGTCCTCCAGAACCACCGCAAAAGCAACAAGGCCCCACGAGCTCCTGATTCTAATAGTCTTGCTAAGTATGGCGAACTGCAGATGGAGACGGAGAGTAGTGGAGGCGCTGATGCCCGTGATACTGACTCCGAGGTCAGTGACGGAGAAGGGGACAACCCTGGCTCAAAGCAGAGGGCCCCACGTACTGCCAAGGAGATAACGCCAGACAAGGAGGCGTATTATTGCAAGGGCTATGGCCAGATACTTCACTACGGAAAGGATCATTTGTTGATAGCGCTGTTGATTGCAGAGCTCTGGCCTGAGGATGACAGTATGCAACCCAGAGTTGCCAGCTTTCTCGCATCGGGGATCGTTCATGTTGAAAAAGACCTCAAGATCATTCTGGACCCTCGTGCGTAAAAAGTTTCAATTTTTATTCCCTCACTAAACAACAATGTTAGAGACCTGGAAGGACCACAAGGACGATATGGTCAACCTAGTACGTCTGACATTTCTATGTTTATTCCTTTGTCGTGACATAGTATAGGTCATGAATTTCATTCCAACATATCGAGGGAGATGCTTGAAACCAGTGCAGCTCATTGTCCAGAAATACTACGCCCATCGCATATTTCCCAAGCAGGAAGATCTTCCAGAAGGCGGTTTCGGTCAAGCTGAGTATGACGCCATGGTCCAGCGTAATGTCGAGGCTCTGCTTGAGGAATCATGCTTCCACAACAACGGAAAAGACGCCCAGGTACTGTTATCTCTTTTGAGAGTAGGAAATGCTAAAAAATTTTAGGGACGCACCAATAATTTCATGTCCCCCGCTATTGAAGAGTTGTCCAGAGCAATCTTGGAACTAACGCCAAACAAGTTGGGGAAGAGATACCCAGACGATTTCAAAACGTTTCGCCCTTACTTCATCGTGGCTATGTGCACTTTTGTGATATTATTTCCGTCTTTTCTTTTCTTACCTTCTTTCTCACATTTTGTCGCACACAGCTTCGCTGGGGAATATCCTGTTACCGCAACGGCAAGGAATGGGATCCTCCACGTTTCACAAAAGACGCTTTCATGCAACATTACGACGACCTGCGCGCAGCCATGGATCAGACTATGGCCAACGAATACCACTCCGAAAAGTGCACCGCTGAATGGCAACGTTGGGCTGATAAGATTTTCGCGGTAAAGAGGAGGGGAGCTCAAGGAGGAATGCAGTGTCGGTTGGATTGAGTGGAGACCTGGCGTCCTGGCAGCATGCGCACGCCCCGGCTGCGGCGTGCCCCGCTGTGAGCACAATCATTTGTACATCGACTAGAATATCACATTTTCTTGATTATCTGGACGGATGCGATTTGAAAGCCTGGTTAGGGTATATAGAAGTACAGGTCATATATAGTGAAATATGGCGAAATTCAGCCAACTACGTAGGACTACGTAGAGCTACGTAGAACTACGTAGAACGGCCCGAACTACAGAGAAATACATAGAATGGCCCGAACTACAGACTTCTACACAGAGGGTACCCTTCCTACAGGCACTACAGCTACTACAGGGCTACGTAGCACTACGTAGCGCTACGTAGCTGACCCAGGTTTTGCTGATGAACGCCTTTAATCGGTGTTCAACGTTTTGGATGGGAGAACAGTCATGAAAATGGCGAACCTGTCCGGATTTCGCTGCACCCTCTTCATAGCCTTGCGAATTGAATAGAAGAACTGTTTCGGCCTCGTGATGCCCCCAAATGGCGACTAAATGCGCCAAATGCGAGGACATTCAGCCCAGTCAGTAGCAAGTAGGTCTGTTACAGAGTCACGATAGGTTGTCCTCAATGATCGACTGGGAGAAGAAGCAATTCTTCATGTAAATTTGGACTGAGAAAGCAGTGACTTGACTCAAAGTATGAGCATGCCTGGGCAACTCAGTTGGAAACGAGGCCACTGGCAGCCCATCCAGTTTGAGAAGTACGGGTACGTCGAGTCATCTTGACGAGCCGAGGGTATTCGACTAGGCGGTAGGAAGTAAGATATGATTGCTTATAATCAGTGTGAGTCCGTGTTCGCCCCTAAGTCGATGGGGTAATGCGGAGACGCGAAAAGATTTCAACCGACCACATTTAAATTAGCATCGAACAATATACATATAAGCGACGTACATTGATGGATCGAAGGAAAATATAGGAAGAAATATGATATTTATTGGGAATTCTGAAAGCCCGAAGAATGATCCATTTCAATATAAGATGAATCACCCAGAATACTCCTAAATCAACGGTGTTTTGCCACGGTTCGAGTTCTGTTTTAATACCCCAATGAGGGTATCGGAGTTCCCATCTAATGTGTCTTGCTCCTGTCCTTTGAACAATCAAGAAAAACTCAAAGCAGCACCGACAGGGTTGCCTTTTTTCGTGTGTGAGATGTTCACAAATGGCTTATGGGATTATTCTATTCCCGTGAAGGAATTCAACTTGTATACTGCAACGATAAGGATCCGATGACATGAGGTCAAGGCCTGTCGCGGAGGCTCCGTGGAACCACTCATCCTATATCAGTACTGGAGCGGGTGCTCGTTCGACTCGAGCGTTGACTATTCAAACTGAGAATGTCAGACGTGCGGCGGTATAAGTCAATCATTTCCACCAACAGTCGGCCGTGTATCGTACCAATCCCACGATGAAGGCGGTGAAACGGAACTCGCGGTTCGCAAGAACAAGGTGTACTGCTCGCAGCTCTAAGGAACAACGCAGGGAGGGGAGCAAGACCCTGTGACGGATGACCCCACCTGCGCTATATAATCAGCCTTCGCCTCAACTCTGTAGAGTCGCTCGTTCGAATTGAGCCAGGGCCATAAATAGTCTTCTCCGAATTTTTCTATGCTATTCTAAACCCGACCTTTCGTCCATCGCCGATCACATGAGAAGTGGGCGTGCCTGGTTATATTTATGTATCTACCCCACACCAAGCTGATTTGTTCAAGAACCGGTAGTTCGACCCAAAAATATGGGGGGAAAACATTTTCAGAGGGATTCCGATTGGAAAACGTGGTGGCGAAAGGCCCGCCCCTGCATTTACTAGTAAGCCCTTGATTCATCTAGTTATGCAGGAGATGCTCATTCGATTCGAGCCCATGCCTTGCCAGCTTTCTTCTGTCTATTTTTCTCCTTTCAACGGACTTCAACTTGAAGACGATAGCGATCTTTTTACCAACCAAAAACTGACTGTTCACTTTGGCAATATATGCACATGGTTGATAAATTTCCGCTTAATTCGATCCATGTGATGGGCCGCACAGAAATTTCTACAGCGAGGTAAGGGTGTTTGTATAGAGTGTCTGTTTCCAAGAGACTAGCAATGAATTACGAGGTGGTTTGAATGCAGTCTAAGAAGGATCATAGGTTAGAAAGAGATAGGCTCGGTGGCGGGTGGTCCGCCCACGCACTCGGTGGCACAGGATGCTGAATATTTACAAGCGGGGTTGTTCGTTCGAATCGAGGCCAGGCCATATCTTGGTGGTCGATCTTTTTAACTGAGGAAGACAGAATTAGACTCGAATGCCAATTAAAACTGGGTGTGAATTCTGAGAGCCGATTTCCGGGCCTGAGGCTGACCTCGGTGCATCTTAACCGAAATTCCCCGTCGGGCTGCAAATAAATCATGTTCTCTCTCTCTTGTCGATACCAAAATTCAGCCTGCAAGCAATCATGATAATAGATGGTTTCAGGGAGGAAAGATCTCGTGGGATGAGCCGCACCTGCATTGGTTGCCGATGTTGCCAAATTCCGCAGGAGATGCTCGTTTGACTCGAACGGTGGCCATGACCGTTCCTTTCAAAAAGCTGCCTACTGCGTGCACTATAATCCTTCACTCAAGTAACAACTATCTCCTTGCCAGCAGTCCTGGTAGTCTGTAGTTTGGCGCGCAATCGTGTATAGGCAGACTGGTGACGAGTCTACACCGGATCGCCGGACCGCCTGTTGGTCGTTCAAGTCTTACACTACTATTATGAGCGATTTAGGTCCGGCGAGTCGGCGGCTATAGACAGCTCATATGCAACCTGATAGTATTTTTATTGCGCACGCAAATCCGAGTTTGAGGGTTTAAAACGCAGTGAGCCACTATGTGAGGACATGAGCCTGGCGACTGTATTTTCCGTGAAAATACTCTAGGGACGCTGGTTAAGTGCAGTTGTACTGGAAGATGGACCAAAATTAGGACGCACCTGATGCCTACCCGGGATCAAATCTCAGTTAAACTTTCTGTGGGTGCCACATTCGATGGAAATGAATGAGCTCATGGGCTGATAGCATAAGTACAGCTGTCTTGGGTGCCGAGATAGCCAGCCACTTCTTCCCCCAATCTTCCCCAAGGCTCAATCATGGCGCCCTCTGCGAGAAAGGATCGCTTCCTTGTCATAGGAATACTCAAGGCACCGGAAGGGCTGTCGAAAAAGGAGTTCGACACCAGAGTTGAGGCACTCGTGGATCGTATCCTCGCCGTCCCTGTTGCACACCAGAATGTGCACAAGGTCGAGCTTGTGGGTGATGTGCCATCGATCAATCACACCTATGGTTGACCGTGCCTCTCGAATAGATGTTCCAGAACCCAAGTATGGACGAACGTCTGAAGAAATTTGATCTTCCAGCGTCGCCGCCCATGGTGACTATTGTTGTGGAAACCGAGGTTGCATTTAGATCTAACTGCAAATACTTATGACTGACTATCCACAGTCAAAGGATCATCTGCTAGCGGTACGTGTAATTATTGACAAATAATCGTCCACTCTTGTAAACTTTTCATACTAGCCTATCAGCGACACAGAGATACGAGAACTCTTTGCACCTGCGGATGGGCTCGGATTCCATCGAACGGCATCATTCTCTGCAGAAGTATCCACGCTAGTTGATTCGGACTCCCCACCCACTCAGCACACCCATCGCGCAGCTGGATTCTTCAAACTCCCTCCCCAGATTTCTATGGCGCAATGGAAACAGCAGACAGCAGCGCTGGTCGATGAGTTATCCGCTCTGCCCGCTTTGCATAAGTCTTTTACCAAATATCAAGTGGTGCATTCAATTCGTTTGCGTCAGGCATGCGTATGTCTAAAAACTCACTCTTTCATGTTCCAGTGGTGGCAGAATACGGAGTTCCATCCGCACTCTGAGTCGCTTGGTCTTCCTCCGCCAGAACCTACTGTTATCCTGTATGGCGAAAGCGAGGTATCTGCTGGTTTTCTGAAATTTCGAACTAGCTGGACTGATCGTGACTCGTCCTCTTCCAGACCATCGAACACATGGTCGATGTGTGTATCCCACTGCTCGCGATCTGACTCCAACTGATTGGCTTCACACAGTTCACTAAGGACCCAGAAGTCTTGAAGGTCGTCCTAAATGCAAATAATGACTTTGGGCTCAATATTGAAGCACACTGCGGCTCGGTGGACGTGGTTACAAAGGTCAATAAGCTTTGAGTTTTGTCAATCACGTACTGGCTCGGCGCTATCCCGACGCATCGGCTTTAATCGATGTCCAATATTTGGATAGGAGAGCAATCGTAAATTTGGCAAAATCTGTCCGGAGTCCGCTGCAGCGTCTTCATAGACTTGCGAGTTGAATAGCATACTATTTCGGCCCCGTTACGCCCCAAAATGGCGACCAAATGAGAGATCATTCGGAATTGAGGATCCTGATAGGTAGGAGACGGTGTTCCCGATGGTCGACTCGGAGAAGAAGCAATTCTCGATGTAAATTTGGGCTGAGAAAGCAGTGACTTGACAAACGATATTCATGTCTGCCACAATTATGTGCACGCTCTGACGATGAATCCGAGGGGACTAGCAGTCAAGGTACTTCTCTTGCTATAGGATACCGTTCGTATGCACAGCCAACTCTTGTGGACGCACAGTGCTCACGTCTCGCATCATTTATTATGTGCGTGTTCTGACGGTGAACCTAACGGGCTACAGCCAGGCTCTTTCTGCATTGTACCGTTCCCATGCACTTCGAGGACAAGGTGCTATGTGCCGATTTCGTGACCCAGGACCTAGGATAGTACTGATCAGAAAATAGGGGGGCTGCGTCGGCGACGACGAGAGAGGCCAGCATGTAAGCGAAGATAACGATGTCGCCGAATAAATAGAGCCAATGGTGCCAGCCCGGGGTAGCCCACAGCGAAGACGAGTCTGCCAAAGAAGCTTATGGCTGGGTTCGAAAGCGAAGGTGGTGATCAGGAGCAAGGCTTAGGCGTAACTCAACTCTGCAGAGTCGCTCGTTCGAATCGAGCCAGGGCCATAATTCATAAGCTTCTCCGAATTTATTATATTCTGCTAGAACCGTCCTTTCCTCCATCGCCGACCAACCCTAAACATGGAAAGTGGGTGTGCCTAGTTATGGTTATGTATCTACACCACACCAAGATGATTTGTTAAGGAACCGGTAGTTCGACCCAAAAATATGGGAGAAAACATTTTCAGAGGGATTCCAATTGGAAGGCGTGGTGGTAGATGGCCCGCCCTTGCATTTTATAGTAAGCCCTTGATTCATCTAATTATGCAGGAGATGCTCGTTCGATTCGAGCCCATGCCTTGCCAGTTTTCTTCTGTCTCTTTTTCTCCTTTCAACGGACTTCAACTTGAAGACGATGGTGATCTTTTTACCAACCAAAAACAAACTGTTCACTTTGGCAATATATGTATATGGTTGATAAATTTCCGCTGAATTCGATCCATGTAATGGGCCGCACAGAATTTTATACAGCAAGGTATGTAAGAGTGTTTGTATAGAGTGTCTGTCTATAAGTAAGAGACTAGCAAAGAATTACGAGCTGGTTTGAGTGCAGTCTGAGAAGGATCATGGGTAAGAAAGAGAAAGGCTCGGTGGCGGGTGTGTCCGCCCACGCACTCGGTGGCACGGGATGCTGAATAATTACAAGCGGGGGTTGCTCGTTCGAATCGAGCCCGGGCCATATTCCATGGGGATCAATCTTTTTAGTAGAGAAGAAAAAATCGAACTCAAATGCCATCCCGCAAGAATTAAAACTGGGTGAATTCTGAGCAAATTCTGAGAACCGATTTCCAGGCCTGATCTCCGTGCATCTTAACCAACATTCCTTGCCCGCCGGGTTGTAAGTAAACCATATAATGTTCTCTCTCTGTCAATACCAAATTTCAGCCTGAAAGCAACCATGATAATAGATATTTGCAGGGAGGAAACACCTCGCGGGATGAACCGCACCTCCATTGTTTGACATGTTTCCAAATTCAGCAGGAGGTACTCGTTTGACTCGAGCGGTGGCCAGGACCGTTGCATCTTGCTTTCTTTTTGCTGGTGTACAAAGAAAACCAAGTGCATTCAATCAGAAGGGGTCACAGATAGAAACTAGCACAGTACCATGGGTGGGGTGCAATGTCGAATTACAGGACGTTGGTTGAGATGAAACTTCCGAGCTGTGGTTTAATTTATTGTTTCGGTCGCAAAAAGGATATTGTGGTGTAAATGACGGTCTAAAAGGCATTGCAAGGCAGACAGTAAGGCCCAATGGCGGATGTTCCGCTCCTTCACTCGGTTATGGTTCCCATGTTGTCCTGTTCACAAGTGACGCTCGTTCGAACCGAGCCTGGGTCATGGTTGGTATCGAGACAGCCTGAGTTTTGATTTCGATTTTGCTGGCGGCGGAAAATGGAAGAATGCCCTCCATGTAAACTTGGAAGGAGAGGAGAAAGCTTCGTGGCAGATTGCCCGCAACTGCACTCGGTCATTAGCAAGAAAGATATGGCAGATTCGTTCGCTGGTCACCGCGGTCAACATGCTCCTCCTTTTCCTCCTGGTGTTCTTGGTTCGAATCAGGCTGGGGCACGAGCACGCATCGACATTTTTTTTCCGTAAATAACAAAGTTGGTTCAATGCATTCTTACCAGCGTTGCAAGGGGCGTAGAAAGATCTAGTTATGTAGGGTTCACACCCGAGCCATACACTTTTTTATAGGGGCTGCTTGTTCCTTGAGCCGGCCATGAGGTTTTGGATTGCGTATCTTTTCCTGGTTTTGTGTTCAGAAGTTCAACTTCAAAAATATATCATCTTTTTTTTGTCAGAAGGTGGGAGGGTGGCTGCTGACAGAGTTTCTTCGGACAGCCGCAGTGTGGAAGCGAGCTTGCAATCACTGGCTCCGCATCGTGGCCATCAAAACTCAAAACTCGGGCTTTGATCGATTTGATCAAGCAAGTTGTAGCCTTAGGGTTTCCTCTTACTCAACACCACGGCCGCAAGGTAGCGATGCTCGTTCCACAGGATCTCAACGTCCGTCTTCGAGCGGTAAGGTCCGAGACATCCAGTCCCCCTGATACATTCTCGCTGGATGTGGCTCTAACCAGGCCAAACAACGTCCAAGAAAACGCCACCTCGCCCGATACCCCGGAGATCTCGTCAGAGGGAGGGATGCGCTGGCGTGGCTTGAAAGCGTCGTGGGATAGGGATATTTTCTACCTGCCATCTTCCTCCGCGCGCTATCGGCGCCAGACTAATCGTCCTCTGCGCGACCGGGCGGGCGTCGTGTGCTCTCGGTGTCATATCGATTAGAGTCGGTGACATCTGGTGTCGGGCTCTGCCCCGCTCCGCGTCTGCGCCATCCACAATTATGCTATGGTCTCCGACACGCAGGCGCGGAACATCGCATTCATGCCGCAGTGTCGTTGTAGCTTCGGCATACAGCAAGGACGACAGCCGCGCCCCGCCTCGCGCATTGACCTCAGGATCTCATCATCTCACGTTTGGAACCCCACACGGGAACTGGCCTTTCGTTAGCAGTCTTCCTCGTCGGGCTCGAATTGCCCTTGGATATCTATGCTGCCGTGCATCGTGGCGCCATTGCTCGATCCGATGACGGGCACGCGTCCGAATCGACCCAGGACTGGGCAATACCAGCCATGGGACGGATCGTCCCTCAAGATATACACACGCTTCCGAAGATCCGTTCGTTTGCTCGACTGGATAATTGGGAGCGTATCTGGTGGATGGCACTGTGGGGCGCCGCGCACGCGGCGGGCGTTGGGATTCAAGATGGCTCAGCACGCACATATTCCTTCAGTCTACTTCGCGGCACTCGACGGCATCCGCGGGGTTGTCGTGCCCCTCGACTCAGACTACTCTGCGGCTGTGGTGGACTCTTTTGGTTAAATTTCTTCCTTCCTAAATCTCTTCACGAGATGTTGCCTTGCCGTCGTGCGTTTTGGCGTCGTCGCTTCGGCGCACTCTTCTTAAATTATAACTGTCCTCTTCGAACATCCACCTTCTCTTCGGAGAGGCAATTACCCTCAGCCTTTGAGGATGTCAACGATATGTATATCCCTCTACATGCGACCTGCTCTCCAAGTTCTGACCCATTTTCTTTCCCGATTGTTTTCTTGCCTGTGCGTGGTTGTAGGTAATGTATCATAAATAGGGCAAGTTCCGGCCCAGCCTCTGGCCTTATGAACGATGTTATTTGCGTCTCGCTCGTGATCCCTTTCTTTTCCCCACAGCATGTCTACTATGCGCGATTTAGGTCCGGTGAGTCGGCGGCGACAGACAGCTCATATGCAACCTGATAGCAGTTTTATTGCTCAGAAAATGCGTACATAAAACTGGTTAAGGGTTTAGAACGCAGCGAGTCACTATGTGAGGACGTGAGCCTGATGACTATATCTTCCGTGAAAATACTCTAGGGACGCTGGTTAAGTGCAGTTGTACTGGAAGATGGACCAAAATTAGGACGCACCTGATGCCTACCCGGGATCAAATCTCAGTTAAATCTGTGGATACCACATTCGATGGAAATGAATGAGCTCATGGGCTGACAGCATACCGCTGTCTTGGATGCCGAGATAGCGAACCGCTTCCTCCCTCCATCTTCCTCCAGGCTCAATCATGGCGCCCTCTGCGAGAAAGGATCGCTTCCTTGTCATAGGAATACTCAAGGCACCGGAAGGGCTGTCGAAAAAGGAGTTCGACACCAGAGTTGAGGCACTCGTGGATCGTATCGTCGCCGTCCCTGTTGCACACCAGAATGTGCACAAGGTCGAGCTTGTGGGTGATGTGCCATCGATCAATCACACCTATGGTTGACCGTACCTCTCGAGCAGATGTTCCAGAACCCAAGTATGGACGAACATCTGAAGAAATTTGATCTTCCAGCTTCGCCGGCTATGGTGACTATTATTGTGGAAACCGAGGTTTGCATTTAGATCTAACTGCAAATACTTATGATTGACTATTCACAGTCAAAGGATCATCTACTAGCGGTATGTGTAATTATTGGCAAATAATCATCCACTCTTGTAAACTTTTCATACTAGTCTATCAACGACACAGAGATACGAGAACTCTTTGCACCTGCGGATGGGCTTGGATTCCATCGAACGGCATCATTCTCTGCAGAAGTATCCACCCTGGTTGATTCGAACTCCCCACCCACTCAGCACACTCATCGCGCAGCTGGATTCTTCAAACTCCCTCCCCAGATTTCTATGGCGCAATGGAAACAGCAGACAGCAGCACTGGTCGATGAGTTATCCGCTCTGCCCGCTTTGCATAAATATTGGACCAAATTTCAAGTGGTACATTCAATTCCTATGCGTCAGCCATACATATGTCTAAAAACTCACTCTTTCATGTTCCAGTGGTGGCAGAATACGGAGTTCCATCCGCACTCGGAGTCTCTTGGTCTTCCCCCGCCAGAACCTATTGTTATCCTGTATGGCGAAAGCGAGGTATCTGCTGGTTTTCTGAAATTTCGAACCAGCTGAGCTGATCATGACCCGTCCTCTTCCAGACCGTCGAACATATGGCTGATGTATGTATCCATCTGCTCGCGATCCGACTTCAACTGATTAGCATAACACAGTTCTCTAAGGACCCAGGAATCTTGAAGGTCGTCTTGAATGCAAATAATGACTTTGGGCTCAATATTGAAGCACACTGCGGCTCGGTGGACGTGGTTACAAAGGTTAATAAACTTTAAGGATCTGCAGTGTGGTAGTATATGGGACCCTTTTTCTCTGTACATCTCCGATTCTTTGTATGCATAATGACAGACACAGTGTGGGAAGAGCTTTCAATCAGCCTAAATCAGCAAACCCTTAGCGCTCTGTAGTACAGCCCAAGTTGCGTAGTTCAGGCCGACTCTACGTAGCGCACTGTAGCAGTCTGTAGCTGGCCTATAGCGCTCTGTAGTTGTCCGGTACACAACCCCAAAAAAGGAAAATCCCCGTCCTCTAAAATGCCATCATCGCAATGGATCACACGAATTGCAAGCAGAAAAACATTGAATTGATTTAAACAGTATACATGATCCACGACAACACCACATCGTCCGCAAATGCGACCTTGAGCATCGACTTACAGTGTCTTTCTTGAAAATTTCGCAGTGACCGGCGTCTTGATCATAAGGCGGTGTTCATTTGATCAGTTAATGTTTGGGCGGCGCTAGCTCGGTGGGAGAGGGCGGCCTATCTTTCCACGCCTGAATCAAGGCGCTCCCACATCCAATACCGGACACTAATTCATATTTTAAAATTAATATTGGAATTTCTTTTTTAGTGTCAGATGCAACGTACCGCAGTCAATCACGGGCATCCCTATTATGATCCCCGCCTGCACAGCAGGATGCTTGTAACGCTGAGAAAAAGCGTGGGCAATTTTTACGACCTACATTTAAATTTGAATGAGGACTTGAGTGCATAATATTCGTGTTCATTGAGTACTACTAGTATGATGCAGGAGTCGCTCGTTTTAATCGAGCTAGGGTAGCATTTTTCCGGCTTTGGCCTCAGGCCAAAGAGCTATGGCTTTTTGGCTCGGCTTTGGATTTTTCTGGCTTTGGCTTGGGCAAGCCTTGGCTTGGCCTGAGATTTATCCAGGCCAAAGCCAAAATCTCACTGAAATCCCTGCCAAAAGCCATGGCTTAGTCTGAGCCAAGCCAAAGCCAACAGTGCAGCCCTAGCCTGAGATTTTCTGAGGCCAAAGCCAAGTCAAAAAGCCCAAGCCAAGGCCGGAAAAACACTAAGCCAGGGGCCCTGACTTCATTTTTTGTTCTGCTCTTTCTCTGACAGAACCTTCCTTCCGTCCCCTCCCGCGGCAAAAGTGGCAGATTTCGGCAGTTTTGGTCCGCACTGGACTGACTGCTTTCACGCCAAGATGATTTTCTGGAGGAATCGCTTGTTCGTCTCGAAAGCGGGCACAAACACGCTTCAGAGGGATTCTACATAATAGGAAGGCGTGGTGGCGGATGGTCCCCCCCTGCAGTCAATGGACTACGCTGTGGCCTAATTATGCAGGAGATGCTCATTCGATTCGAGCCCATGTCTTTTCGTCCCTCTGTATCCATTTTCTCTCTCTTTCTTTCTATCTTTCAGATCGGCGAAATCGAGTTCAACTCCCAAGGGACGGCCCTGCCATCACTGATTTTGAAACTGCGGTTAAGAAATCTATGCTGAATTTGATGGGCTGCCAAGAGTCACTTGCGGGAAGGCTGGTTTAAAAAGTATTTGAAAGAAAGGAGAAAGGCCCGGTGGCTGGTGGTCCGCTCTTACACTTAATATGAGACCCGGCCCGTCAGCCAATTATGCAGGACGTGCTCGTTCGATTCGAGCCTAGGCCTTACATGTCGTCCACGGTCGTATTTTTTCTTTCTTTCTGTCTGCCTTCCTGTCTTATATTTATTTTTGCGGATATAGATCAGTAAAGCTGGCCATGGACTTGGAGGAGATGGTGGATCCATCCATTAAAATTGAACCATTCACTTTGATGCTGTGTGGCTGAGTTCAAATCGTATGATGTGTCGGAAAATTACAGTGCTGTGGTTTAACTGTGGTCTGAGAAGGATTACAAAAGAAGGAGCAAGGCCTGGTGGCGGGTGGTTCACTCCTGCACTTGATATCCCGGGTGGTTTGTTCAGCTATGCAGGAGATGCTCGGTCGATTCGAGCTCTGACCGTAGCCCTCTTTTTCTCTTTCCTTCTTTCTTTCAGATCAGCGACATTGAGAGTTCAACATGCAACTTGGAAGCAGACCATTCCATTCAAACTTTGCATTTCGAGATTGGTGGGCCGCAATTTCTTTTGCAATGTTCCATTCACTCGATGGGTCAGAAAAATTACGGGAAGGGGGGTTTGAATGCGGTATAGGGATTGATCACAGGTAAAAGAGAAAGGCTCGGTGGCCGGTGGTCCATCAACGCACTCGGTGGTGCGAAGTGGTGGATAATTACAAGCGGGGGTTGCTCGTTCCCGCGCCATACGCTTCCCGATGTCCCAATGGGGCGCTACTAGCAAGTGGTCTTGAGGCTCTTCGAAGAAATGCAATAGTGGTGTAAAAGGTTTGATCCAGACAATGGCACGGCAGCAGGCAAAAATTGAATTCGGGCGCACGGTCAAGAATTAAGCTCAGTTTGCAAGAAAGATATATATTTTGCGGGAATTGAAGGCACAAAATTGCAGATTTGTTTGATGAGGATTTAGACCGGAGAACGTGCCGTAATACGCAAGTGCTACGCCGAGCTAAGAAGAAGATCCGAAAGGGAGATATTCAACAGCAGTTGAAGGCTGTTAAACCCCAAGATGCGGGAGTCACTGGTATTTGGATTCATTTCCGAAAGCCCCAGTTCAAGAATTTGGGCGCGCGACCCCACACAAGGCACCACGGCAAGGTTTCGTCAACTCCAACCGTTTTGAAGTTGACAGATTGCAGTTCAACCCGGGAGATTCCGGGAAATTGAAAAATACAGCAGTAATCCCGAGATGGCAAGTCTCTGGGAGGATGACAGACGAAGCTGTTGAAACTTGAGATTCGAGCTGAGCAGCAGAGATTGCACAATGGGGTAGGCTCGAAGGAGATAGAATCAGAAACTCCCAACGAATAGGGCAGTAAATTCTAATAGAACCTAAAATAGAACGGTTACATAATATGAGGACCGAAGTTAAGGTACCGAATGCGAAATTGATGGCCAATTCAAAGTACGTCCGCAGCCGGACTTTCGATATCCCATTCTTTCACGAATACACACTACTCCCGCTTTTCAACTGTACCAACATGATCAACTCCTGCCCTTCTAGAAGTTCTACTCAGGCGCTCTACTTACTAGTATCAGTGGGTATTGGTCCCGCCGGCGCGCCAGTTCATTGCCCGGGGGCCGCGGCTCAGTTCTTCAAGTTCTTTCTGGTCCGCTACCGCCCGCTTCGTAGGATGGACTCTATCTCTATAACCTTGCATTTGTCTTGTCCATATTGTAGACAGCCCATCCATTCCTCAGCCAACGAACGAGATCTGGACTTGCGCGCAACGATCGGATATCGACGGAGATACTTCCTGCTGGTAGCATTACACGGCACGGTCCGAATAACGAACGGGGATCATTAATATCGCTAGTTGAGGGCATGCGAATTGAACGCCCTGCGTGCGCAGGTAGCAGATACTGTATCAACCAGTCTCTCTGATCGGATTCTGATCCTTCTAAATCCGCTGTAGCTGCTTCACAATTGTCTTACAAGCGACGAAACGTATTGTCAATCTCCCACAAGCCGTCATCTTCCCCAGGGATTGGCCCGCATGTTTGATATAATTCTCGAACGCCCCTCACACCCTTTCTCTTAATGGCCCCCACGCTCACTCTGTACGGGCTCATCGCTGTTGGCGTATATCTTGTGTCTTTGATCCTCCACCGCATCTTTGGACGCTCTATCCTGGACAACATCGATGGACCCCCATCCAACTCGATTTTGACTGGTGGGTTTCCGCTCACGTTTAGCTCTATCTTATTCATCTGGCCGCTGCAGGAAACCTGCCCGCTTTATTTGACCCTGATGGCTGGGACTTCCAACAAGATCTGGAGGAGAATTATGGCGAGGTGGTGAAGATTCGGGGATTGTTTAGTGTTTGTTGCAATTTTCTCCCGCCTACACAGCGAAATTGAAAGAGAATACTTGATCAGAAACCGCAGCTCTACGTGTTCGACCCTGTCGCACTGCAAAGCATTGTTCAACAAAGCGATGCGTACGAGGAGGATCCGATCTTCATGAAGTGCGTCCTCAGTTTGCAATTGGGATTAACTTGGTTCTTATTCGTGATTTTGGACGCAGGGTATACGGCCTCCTCTGGGGTCCTGGGATCCAGTCCTGTATCGGGGCGGATCACCACAGGTATCGCAAATTCATTACACCAGCATTTGCGCCTGGAAAGATCCGTGAGATGATCCCATTGTTTTATGAAGTGGCGGAGAAGGTGCGCATACTTCGCCGACCGGGATTGAGCTCAAGCAGATGCATAATAGGTGCGGGATGGGTTAATATCGCCTTTCGTGAGCGGTGGACCAAGCAAGGTCGATATGGATCCTGCTTATGCTTCATCACTGATTGTCGCCCAGCTTGACCTGAACAATATTTTTGGTCGCACGTCGTTGGAGGTTATAGGACGCACCAGTATCGGCTACTCGTTCGATTCGATGATTCCAGGCCAAGACACGCGGAATGAATATGCGGAAACGCTGAAGGAGCTCTTGTGCGTTGGCCCAATACATTTCCAATATATTGATTGACAGAAAGAACTACAGACCAACCGTATTCAAGTTCAAGCTCTTTTTCCCTTTCTTACCACGCGCTTGTGAGATCGGGTCTGCTGCCTTTCGGCGCTTCGTGGTCGACGTGATCCCCTCTAAAACGCTGCACCGTGCTCGAGACATGGTGGATCTGATGGAGCGTGAGACGACCCAACTGGTCAAGGAGAAAAAGGAGGCAGTTGCCCGCGGGCAGCTGGATATCATATTGAAGATGATTCCAAAGACATAATGACACTTCTGCGTACGTCTGCGTCTCGCTACGGACCTCTACGCCAGAAATTTACGTCTCCCCTGCAGTGAAAGCTAACTTGACGGCTGAGGAGGGAATGTTCTTGACCGACGAGGAGCTGGTCGGGCAAACTGGGTAAGTCATTCACCATCTTTGCGATGTGTAACTAATCTGTGTTCTAAGACTACTGATATCTGCGGCGATGGATACGACGTCGTCTGCGCTCGATCGAATTTTTCACATCTTGTCCCTCCATCGTGACGTGCAGGACAAACTCCGCGCCGAGATCGTTGAGGCGCCGGAGCACATGGACTACGAGCAGCTGGGATCGTTACCGTACCTTGATGGCTTTGTTCGTGAGGTCCTGAGGCTGTGAGCGATACGGCGCAACAACGTGACCAAAGACGTCCACTCATTCGTCCTTAGGTATCCCCCGGTGACCCCAGTGATGAACCGCGAGTATGTGGCCTTATGACCTTCAATAGCTCTCGTGTTCGCTGATTCAGAGCATGGAGGACTGTGGAAAATACGACCCTTCCCTTGGGCACGCCTCTCGTTGGCGTTGATGGGCAGCTGATTACATCGATCCCTGTTCCGAAGAATACAACTATATAGTGCGTGTTTTTGGTTGGCTTTCAGCTTGCATTTGGACTGTTTTATTTCACTATACTAATTCTTGTCCTTTACAGCATCGCGATTCAAGCTGCGAACCGCAATCGAAGAATCTGGGGCGATGATGCTCTAGAATTCAAGCCCGATCGTTGGCAAAATGGGAAAGCAGGCGCGCAAACAGAAAGGTTGTGCGGCATTTATGGAAACATGATGACTTTTCTTGGGGGTGGAAGAAGTTGCCTGTACGTTTCTAGTGTTTTTCTTGTTTTATAATTAATTCTCTCTCTTCAGTGGATTCAAATTTGCCTTGCTCGAGATCAGTGCGCAGTGTTCTGATCTTATTATCTGGATTTCGTCACTTAACCTTTCTACAGAGGTAATTATGTCGGTCCTGCTGCGAAGTTTCACATTCTCCCCCGCCGATGACTCGATAAAGTGGAAGATGTCCGGCATGATTGCGGTACCAAGCGTAGAGGGAAAGGTTGAGCTACCGCTAATGGTCGAGAATTTGAAACACTAGGAGTGCTACTTGGACGCTAATTTACGCTTCCTTGTTCCCACACCATTATGTACACAGCAATTGTCACTACCAGCCAGAGCATTGGTGTTCACCCATTGCAGCACTTGCCATGGAACCTTTCCAACCAAAAGTCACCTTGCACCCCATCCGCGAGCACACCGCGGCCCCTCCATCGCTTCCGCCTCGGACGAGGCCGACAGTGGGGGGAACATTTCGAAGCGGTTACGCCGTCGCCTTTGCCCCGATGCAAGCTCGGCAGCAAAGGAGGCGGGTCTATTTGGCTCCCTACACGTCTCGCCGCTGCTCTGCGAACCAAAGCTCCTTAGGGCAGTCGCAACTTTCGTCGAGGCAACGGGCCGCTTCACGTGAGTCTACTACCCCCAATTATACGTCCCGGTTACTTCTATCCTTTTCCTTTTCCATTTCCTCTCTCTTCCTTCTGATTACCTTACGATATCACACCTAATAACCTCATCCACACCACGGAAACTCCCCCACGCGCTCCATAACTGCCCCCCACCCAATTCATCATACACCACGCCACGATACCTTACACCACCACTTTACCATACCGTTTGAAATCATTTCCTCTCTCTCTCTCTCACTAGAAAAAACTTGTAGCTACCACCACACCATTAGATACACATAGAACCTATACAAAGGACTGCTACCGTAGCCACTAGGCCATTTGTAGTAACAATACTGAATATCAAATCAAATCAAATCAAATCAAAAGCGTGGTTTTCCGGTCCTTGAGATGGACTTGAGGGCGCTTGAACGTTGATTTCACACGGGTATTCATGAACACTTGTGAAGATAGACGGGAAAATCCACAGGAGAAATGACAAGGGGCATAGGGAAATTTGTTTAACTAATTATACGGTAGAGAACTTGAGAGTAGCTAGTGCGACACAAACATTCATCAAACATGTGCAACGGATACATCTTTATCGCGGGTGGATTGCATCGCCTGCGTGTTGTTGGAGGACAATGCATTCTGGGGTACCGTCAACAACCAAAGTACCAAAGTGAAAGAATAAAACTCGGTGTCGGAATCAAATGTGGCACGGAAATCGACATAGAAACTTCATTCATTGCACGGAGTTTCGCTCTAGAGTTCAGGCTGTGTATCAAGTTTTTTTAAAGATCAGACCTTCTGCGGACATCTCGGCTAACATACCTCGCCAGGAGCGAGTTCGAAAATACTACATAGAGGAGTCAAAAATTGATGGATGAGGATAAAATTCCGTACGTCCCGGGGCAACCGCGAAAAGAGCGAACAAGATGACTTCAAATACTCTAAGCGTGGAAGGAAGGTACTTCCGTGGCGCAGGCGTACAGTTGTCCTTCATCGTAAAAAACTAAGGGCAAAAATTCAAGGTTGAATAATTGAAAAGGCGTGAATGACACACATACACAGATCGCTTCTGCAATACTCATCACGCTAAACAAAATCGAAAATGAAGTTTGCCAGCACGCGGAATGGAAAAGATGATTCACCTGGTCAACGTTCCAGTCTCTTTTAGATTAATCATGAGCGAAAAGAAAGGTAGTCACAAATCCGCACACCTAGAGACCATAATATGAGTTGTCCACCAGTGCTGCAGTTCTGCCGGTTCGGATGAAGTCAGATCCGGCATGAGATAATCTAGAAATCATACCTCTTGTGTACGTTGCTATGTTGTCTGTGCAGGAGGAAAACTAATGTAGCGGTGATTGTCCAATCGTTCACACAGCTGACGCTCCAGATGCAGGTGAGCAGCCATTTCTACTGCACAAGAAAGCTTGGCATCGACTTCGTATGAAGAGCCGTGGCAAAGAGCACAATGCCTCCCGACAGGCGCACCAACGCCATAATTCAGATGAGGATAGGGAGGTACAGTATCTTGGACAGCCCGTAGATTATGAGAAGAACGCTGGCACTGGAGAAAATAGAGAGGGTGACAATGTATGGGTTTCGACAATGCACATCACATGCTGAAATGACACTGGAGAAGAGGATAGAAACATCCAACAATTTGGGCATGGGACCGAGGATGCGGTCCAGCTGCGCGTAGTCGGAAATAGTCCACACATATAACCCATATCCAACGCACAACGCGCGCACGAGCTCGCATACCTTGTCCATTGCAGATGCACTCAGAAGGCAGATACGGTTAAATCGAAGACCTCGTACCACACAAAGGCAACCTTTGCGTCATTATCAGTATGCGATCGCAAAATTCGGCTTTTATGCACAAAAACCTTGGGTTTGAACGAATCGTCTGGGAAGCGGGTGTAGTAGATGTAGGTTTGGGTTGTCATTACCCCAAAGAGCACGTATGAGACTAGGACGCTTATCTGATAGGCACCTGGAAACGAACATTGGCAGACTAACGAACACCATTCTGTGCGTACCGATGGTGGTGTCAAGATTGAACGATACGTCGGAAGCCATGTAGTGCATGGCTCTTGGGGGATGGGCAAAGAGACAGATGGCAGAACATATGCGGTGAAACATGTTTTCGCATATACAGCGGAAGGAGATCTTGATGATCATGAGTGCCCGAGAATGCGCACCACCAGACTTGCCTTTGAAGGCAGCAATTCCCCGCGCACGATCATCATGATCGGAATTGAAACTTATGAAAGTTCGATTCTCATCCGTAGATTGGTGGGCTAACCTTGGTTTGGCACCCGGATGCAGCGACTGACACGACTTGTCGAACCAATGCACGGAAGAATGATGAGGTTGGCCAAGGGATAACCGTCCGAGAGTTGTACACAATTGCCTCAGAAGCCGTGATATTTGAGAACTTGAAGGGCGAGAACAATACTGAAAGCCCTGCGCCGGTGATTCCCAAGGTTCACTTGACACTGGTGCGGGTAGGCGGGACGAACGGCAGACATAAAACACCGGGATTTTGATTAGTCTCTGCGGTGGATGGCCCACACCTGCACTCGGTAGTACCTGTCCAGATAATGTGGCGGGTCGCGCTCGTTCGAATCAAGCCAGAGTCATGTGCCGGTGATCATTTCCGATTTTTTTTCGATTTTTTCTCTTTTGTATTCCTGAGACCATCCATAGGAGCTGACTATCATTACAATGTGCTAGCGTGTGCTTCCCTGAGCGGGGATGAACGTCGATGTTAATCACCCCAAAATAGTCAACGTCAACAGATTTTGACACGGTTCAAACTTCTGTCAGAGAGTTGGTCGAATCTCCCACCGTCCTGCATTTCTATGCCCGATCAATACAGAAGACCTGTTGTTCGTAAAGCGTCGCGTCCTGTCGCGTCGTGCGCGCGTCGGACATGTGATACGCGTTTGATTGTTTGAGACTAATTAGTCTTGCCGTGGGAACATTGTCATCGCGTCCAGTCACATCTCAGTCACACCACTCTCTTCCACATTGACCACCACCTCTTTGCGCCTTGCCCGTGCTTGACCACTCACAAAACCCGATCCGTTCAGACACATAAGATTCCAAAACGCGTTTCAGCCCGTCTGTACCATTCAATGGCCCTAGCGCGTCTCTCGTCGATCCCACTGGAACTCCAGTATTTAGCGTGTACGTACTCCCACTGAAGCGGTAACACGTCTTGATTCTTCTACGCAGCGAAGGAGCTGGGTCCATCCGACCTTCTCGCACTCAGTCACGTCTCAACCTACTGGCGCGCCTTTGTGCTGAGCGACAAGCGTTGGACGGAGTGGTTTGCAGTGCGTACCAGACGTGCCTCTAATTACCCTCACTCTTATTCTTGTGTGCAGATGATCATCTCTACCTCGGAAGAAACTTTTGAGCAGTGCCTCACTCGCTTCAATATCATTGACATGTTCTCCAAGCGGTGAGCGCGTTTGCGAATCTCCTACATCCAAAGAAGTCCCTGATGCGTCGGTGGCGGTACGCAGGAAGCTGGTGTATCTCTGCTTGCATGACTGGTGCGCGGTGTGCGACGGCTACGCGCAGTATCTTTACCTCCCGCACATGAAGGTGCGTCGCGTCGCATTATTGTCCACTTTCTAATCTAATATTGTCCCAGCGCGTCTGCGCGAAATGCCTTGAAGACGACGAGTTTACAGTCCTCCCGTTCTCCGCCGCCCTTGCGAAATATGATCTCCGCGAGCGCGAAGTCGCTGGCGTCCTCACACTGTGAGTTGTCTTTATTGATGCGTTGCGCGCCTGACGCTTTTTTTGAAAGGGAATCCAGCCGCACTGGCTCCAAGCGCTCTCAAAAACTCGTCAGTGAGTCGCACGTAAGGAAAATGTTCGTCGTCCCTTCTCCATCTTCCCGTCCTTCTTTCTAATCCTAACCCACCCTCTCTCTCCCCATCCCCAGCGCGATCCTCAACTGGGGCTCCGAATCCACCCTCCTCTCGTACCTCGAGCACAAAAAAGCCGCCGCCGCGCGGAGCACGTACACAGAGCGGAGCGAGGACTACCGCACCGCCGTCAGCACGCGCGAGGCGCTGCAGGAGAAGGGCAACCTCGCGGCGGCGGACGCGGTCGTCCTCGCGCGCACGGGGCGGAAGATCCCCAAGGCGTTTCCGGCGTATCCGCCGATTCTCCTCCCTGCGCGGCCGGTTGAGAGGAGGGTGGTGTGTTTTGAGCCAAAGCCCATGTTCGAGGTTGGGGGGGAGGTGATGTACGATGAGAGTGACGATGATGATGAGGGAGAGCACCTCGGCCTCGGAGGCGTGAGGCAGGCACCCGTGCTTGGTGAGTGGTTCCCTTCCGGTGCCTACGTGAAAATTACTGATACATTTCCAGGCTGCACCGGAAATTCAAAAGATCGATACCTACGGACGACCACATGTCTACGCCTTTCCGTTCCTCCTTTTTCTTCTTTCTGTACGCCATATTTTTTATACCTATTTTGCTGTTGTTTTCACCGGTACCACCTTTCATTCGTTTGGAGTTCCCTAACTCTGTGTATACATTGACATCCTCGATCCGTACCAACTCGATTGAAAATTACGACAAGAGTACACTTTTCGATGCGTCGTCAGTCGCCTTTTCTTCTTTACTCTGCAATATATACTCTCACATGTACAATTCGAACCCGAGGCGTGGTTCAGTTATCCTTTCCCGGCTCGCCCTCGACCTTGATCTTTCCACATTCTCAGCTCTTTCACTGCTGACACGCCAACGGATGTGCGCTCCCTTTCCATCGACTCTGTCTCCTCCGTTCCAGCCCTGAAGGTAGCGAAATACCCTCAATTTCCTCTACCATAACGGCCTTGAAGATCGCGATCGGGCATGACTTAGACTGATTCACGTCACGAAGTAGTAACCGCACGCCGAGGACGAGTGCGTGGCAAAAGGAGGTGTGTGCTGCCTCGCGTCGGAGTCGGAAAGTACAAAAACACCGGTTCACCGTTTTCAACAACAGTCTGAGTCAGGATGTGCCGCGAGGCTTGAATCGGCGACGGGGTCATTGAGTGGTTGAAGTATTTTTGACCTCGGAAGGGAAGAGAATGTGTAGCACGAAATCAGTACAACGGGTGCAGTACTGGTTTTTTCTTGTTTCTTCAGCGAGGACTTGCACGGACTTGCAAGGAACGGCATAGACCGAATTTGGATCCTTTTTCGTGGGGGTGAGGCGTCTGGCACGAGTCACATTGTTCTCGGCTGTCCCACTCCGGCCTAAGGAAGGAAAGTCGAGGTGATGACGTTGAACATCCCCGAGATCCCCGAAGAAAATTCAACCACAGGGCGGTGGTGGCACTGACGCACGTAGAGGTACGAGCATTGTCAAATTTGGTCGTAGCGTCTGCCTAATATCTGACCTGCGTCGTTATTGCATTGTACGATTCCAAAAGTCGTCCGAAATGTGTGCATACTTGTCCGTTCCTCTTTTGTTGTGCATACTCGAAACACCCGCTTGAAAACATCAAGTTCCAGCAGACGGGTGATCGAGGTTTTAGGACTTGTTGGTATATCGAAGCAGCAAGAACAAGACAAACAGCATATACAAAAATAAGCGAAGAAAACGGATGGATGAACACCACCGCAGCACTAATTACAATGACCTGAGAATCGGGACGAGCGCAAGAAATACATCAGGACCACGCAACAATCAAGAAAATGAGCAGAGCTCGGCTGAGATATATTTTATGGATAAGTAAGGCAGCTCCTGGGTCCAGAACGGTGGGAAGACGCTCAGAGCCTGCCTATACGAAGCTCAAACTGGTCGCTCCCGTACAATATTCGGGATGCTCACGTGGGCACATTGATATGCACAGTTATTCCCAGCCAGCATTCAATAGTCTTCGAGGTTTTGCTCTTTCCATACCATGCAATTCTCTCCTGAAAGAGGCATCGCCCTTTGAGTAGACACACTGAAACCGAGAGCAGGTCATACCTCCTGTACACCTGTATCTTCCGTTCTTATACTCGAATGGAGCCCCACAGGTGTAACAGAACTGGAACAGGGTGAGCGAGGGAATGATGGACAGAGAAGGTGGAGACACACATGGTGATCGCAGACGCAAGTGATGTGGCTACGTACAAAGTATGGTAAGTCAAGAATAAAATTCCAGAATGTAAGCTTGCTCACTTGCATCCAAACTAAAAGAAGGGATAGAGAATTAGCGGTGGGGACTGACTAAAATCGAAGATATGTACCTTTGGCTCGACCATGATTGAGCACTATGCCATGAAGATTTATGAACTTGAACTCAGAAGTCTCGTGCAAGGCAGGGAACATACGTTTGGACAACGCCTCCAGTGCTCCTGTTTCGCAAGATTCATGAAATCGGCATCATCAGGAGTCCGTTCAGAGATCTGGATTGCCTGGTACCCCTCACAGGTCATGTCTACCACCGATTCAGCCTCTACGACGGATACGAAGCATCGAAGGAAAGCGGCGTACTTTCGTGCCAAACACACTTGCACACTTTACACAGGGAACCGCCACACCGTGGACACTAGACAGAGCGGTTGGACAAAGCGACAGATGGAGGAAGGAACACCAACCTGCATGAGGGGATTAGAGTCTTCATTGGGCAGGAAGGTCTCCTCGCATCCTTTGTGCGGACTATAACCTATTCATACACCATATAATTGCAATGAAGGAGCTTACCACAGTATAAGTTTAAGCGTCGACAGAAGCCGTGTGTGATTCCATTCGTCGATATTTGGTTCACCAAGCACCTGCAGTGCGGTCACGTCACTTAATGGGACACGTTGCATTTCGGGCTTTATACATGTCTGAAGGAAATTCAGGAAGGAAGGAAGGAAGGAAGGAAGTGTATAACCGCAGTGGTCCCTATAAGGAACATACAGGTGCTGTACCAACATACATGGCCTGGAGTCAGTATGCTACAGCCATCTATGTTGCCCCATCGGTTCGAACATCATACAAGCCAGAAACCGCATGAGTCTCATGAAATGAACAAAGTAAATGGGAAAAACAACCTAATGCTGAAGGTCAGTCCCCTTGCATCGTGAGCAGGACACAAATTGAGGACTGGGGCCACGTTCTCCGGCTGGCCGTCATGAGCGACATTATTGGCAATGCAGGGGAAGCCATGGCAGTGACGTCCACAGCCGTCGATGAACTTCAAGGCATGAAGGAGCGAAGAGATGTGGTCAGAAGCAGCATTGGTGGGGATGCAATAGGATGGCTGGCATTTAATGTATCGGAGAATTGACAAGGCGGGTTTGAGTTTCCTCAATGTCAACATTCAATTTCTGCTGCAGGGCGAATATGTTCGCTAGCACTCCTATCACCAGAGGCTTTACAGATATAATCTCGAGAGAAACGGTGCAATGTGTGGAGGTGGGGTCACCAGAAAGCCAACGGTGTCTTGCGACTCGGATATGCCAAGACAACATGTGTGTAGCATCACCTTTGACGGAGAAGACCACAGACGCTGCGGGGAAGGTTCAGCAGTTTGGTGTCCACAACGAGTGTCTCGTGAGAAGTCATGGACTCAGAGAGGTACAAGTTGGCCCAGGAACATGATATGTTCATGCATCCGAAAGTATAGTCTTCAATTACGGCCATTCATCGACTGCTAGAATTGGTGATCTTCACCTCCCTATGTATCTTTGAGTTGGGCAAAGTGGTGCTCTTGACAGTTGAGTGACTTGAGCCACGAGGGAACCTGCCAAAGGCGTGAATAGGGTATCCGGATTGTTGAGGAGGGCGGAAAGAGGATCGGAACGATCGTCCGAACAGTTGATCGTTGATTGTCCCCCTTCTCCTTGCGAGTCAGGAGTTCCAGCAAGGTTTCTGAGACACTCTTGACGCCGTCTGATACGACCCGAAAGCCTTTCGTGACCCTTGAAACCGCGTATTTTGACTCCGGAACAGGACAAAGATGGACATAATGGAAGCCATTTCACCATCCAGTTGCCTAGGGGGTATACAGCATTGTAGTTCACTGTCAAAACATTGCACTTTTGCAATAGGAGATGGAATTCATGTCAGGTAGTGAATTTGCGCCATTGTGACAATGAGTCCCAGTGCCTGTGGATGCTCTCGTTCGAGGTAGATCATCTCGAGCGAGGCCCAATTTCTAGCACGCCGAGGAAAGTCTTCTCGAATGATGATGGTGGTGGGTGGGGTGAAGTAGAATCGTTCCATTACTTATCATGAAGTTTGGATGGAAATGAAGCCGGAGTTAAAGGAATACCTAGCACCAGTGCGTACTCGTCTGAAGGCTGAGCTTGTGAAAAGAAGGCATCTTCAAACGCTGAAGAGGAGTCGTAAAACTGCGTGCGTCTCGTTTTTTTCACGATGTTGTGATCAGGAGAGACGAACGGACATGAAAAGGCACGAACAGGACAATATACAGGCCACTTGGCGTTCAGACCGGGCGTAGCAGCAACAGACGGACCCAACACAGTTCCATACGTGGCGGGGTCGAATTTGATGTTGAGGCAGCGGTAAATCGCCTGTGCCAAACACGCCTGCGCCCTGTGAGTTTCACCGCCAGCAGTGGGTGGGGAATAATTTACCCCGCAAAAGTAGTGTCCACAATTCGCTAGCCGTATGCCTTGCTTCACAGGCTTGTGCAACTTGTCCTCGTCTTCAGAGTCGTCAATCTCCATACAGTCTCTTGGGGAAAATAAGAAAGTAAGCAAAGGAAAGATACACGATTTTGGGACTGACATCATGATCCTCGTGCACTGCCAGGGATTTGCTGAAATCCGACAGCGACTGAAACATATAGAGCAAACTAGGCCCCTTGGCTCCGAGACCGTTTCGAGGGCTATGCAAGTGCGAGCTTAAGGGCAGGATCTAAGTATACGAAGGAGGGCCCATACCTTTCTTTTGCTATTCGACCACGGTCTCGGGTTTGTTGGAGAGCAATTTTAGCGGGGTCGGTATGGATCTCGTATGCTTCGGCATATTCGGTCAGCGCAGCTTGCCGTGGGGGTTCGAATTCGCCCATTTGAAAGCCACCGCGTACGAACGACGCCCTTATCTTTGGCAGGATTCGTTTTATTACGGACCGATCCACCTCAACATCATTGGAGTCTCAGAGGTATGCCCCGCCTGTGTTACAATTAGAAAGGAATGATAAACACAACTCCACAAACCAGAGGTGACTCTCGTGGTGTATTTGTCACATATGCGTTTGAGGAGTTCAGACTCTGCAGGGACCGTTTCATCATCCTTTCAGGCAGAAAATGAATGAAAGAATGACTTGCGACATATAGCACCCACCTCGCGCAATACAGAGATCCATTCATCATCATGTGTTACGGCTGTTACAATACCCCGGGAAGACTGTCCGAGTATGAGCCTGTCGCGGGTCAACTACGAACCTTGAGCACTTACCAAGCTGAGAAGGTGCTTGTTGATTGCATCCGCAGGATGATATGGCTGATTCAAATATGAGCAAGTAGCCTTAATCCCATGACAATTACGCACCCGAGTAGTTTCTGGGGAGTGCTCAACAGTATCCACTTCGTTGTGCGGGGCATCGCCTTGGCCGCTACCTGTATCATGGGAGATTTCCCGTGAACTGAACGATTGGGACTGCATGAATGACGTGAACCATCGCCTTGAAAACATAGTGAGTCGCTTCGAGTCCACAACTGATATCGCTTGCGATATTTTCTTCCACACCACGGAATGTAGGGCGATTCTGAAACCGCGCAGGAAAACGGTCTGGTTTCAACTCGACGCGTCCTCGCCGGGAAGGAGACGTGGTCCAGAATCCGAAAATCCACCACTTGTCTCCCACTGCCAAGCGTATGAGCCGCCTGTAGACCCGATCTGAGCTGCCTTGAGTTTCAGGCAGATACTGCAGTCTTGAGACTGGTTTTCCACGGCGCCAACAATCCAAGAAGACGTCTTGTCGACCCCAGTGACAAGATACAGATCGCCATTCTCGACCATATATCCAAGATTGTTCAAAAACGCATACCAACTCTGTGCGTGCTTCAGCGCTTGGTGCCTGAAGGTTTTAAAAACCGGAGATTGGTTCTGCATGCCCCCGTTTGGCATCAGAAGTACGGCAGCCTGTTTGGAGACGGTGGATATTTCGATTTCGGCCCCTGCCCCTACTGGTGAAAAGCTGTGCACGAAAAACGGAATCAGAGTCCAGAGCAAATACAACAGATGATTGCTTACACATTATCCAAGTCCGTGTTCACATCCAAATGCTGCTTATTGAGTCTCGTATTGAAGACGTGGGATCCCTCACGGTGATATAGTCTTCTAGACAAGATATCTGTAGGGCCTAGATGGAGGGTTTCAAATCCGACGGGTGCTCCGAAACGATTCACAGCGTCGTCTCGTGCCCGACATATGTTGAAGAATGCATCAAACCCCCCATCCGATGTCAGAACTCCGACGTCTCCGATTTCGATACCATTGGCCTTGGATTCCGGAGGAAGGTCATCGGATGGCTGTGGATAAGATAAGGGGATATCCGTGGCCTTTTGCGAGAAGCAAACGGCTGTAAAGATTGCGGTCTGACATGGCCGAGGTGCAGTATGGGGCCGGGTGGCCGGAAGACAAGTAGTGTGTCGGGTCTGAGAGCTGGCGGGTCTCTTCAGTCTTGCACCGTCTTTATATCCGGAAACGTGTTTCAAACAGACGCCCAGTGGGAAAACGCACAGCATTATTTTTAACTTTAACAGCAGTTTAGCCTGCCAGTGGTAATCTCTCCAGACAGACAAGATAAATGAGTGGCTACCGTGTGGGCTTGGAAGCTAGGCTTGGCTGAGTCCAGCGGGGGCGCTATGGGCAAAAAACTGAATAGCATTGAAGTCAAATATCGCTTTGCGCCCTGATTTGGTTGCACCTGCATCAGCAAACCCTGGGCGCCCTGTAGTCAAGGTCCCCCTTTACGTAATGCTACATAGTCCCTGTAGTGGCCTGTAGTTTCTGTAGTAAAGGTAGCAGACACACATCATCAGTTGCCCCACATGAGGTGACGGTCACACTACCTTTTTTGGGTCAGAAATGGAATCAAAAGTCCTTAGCATGCCTCGAGAGATTATCAAAAATCTGGTGCAACAGAATTTTGGAGATATATGTAGAGAATAATCCCAAATTTTCTTAAAAAATCCGTGCAAAACTGAGAGATGAGAGTTGATTATAGTGCTACTTTGCTACAGACCTGCATTCGGGTTGCCTCCTCACATGATTCCAGCTGCCAGCATGTCCCTTTTGAAGCTCAGAGGGAGCATACAATGTCCCTTGTATTTTCTAGCTGCCCAAGCTGCCTGCAGCACATCCAACCTGTGGCAGTACGCATCAGCAAAATGGTGCATGCGGAGAACAAACTGACACATTGAATCCAATGGAACCTGATCAAGTGGGACAAGCGTGTTCTGCTCAAGTACGTCCTCCCATGACGACTCAGGATTCGAAACTTTGCAATGCACATGCTCAAGCCTCACGTTTAGGTAGACTGACTACCTATTTTGGACACTAGTCGCCCAATTCTGAATATTTTACTGAAGTTTGATCTCAGGAGGCAATGGAGGACTGATCCCCAGACAACTGTTGGGCCAAATTTTGGATTTTAATCCTTCAGGTTTAATTATCATGTTTTCTCTCCATTGGCTTTCCAATATGGTATGTCACACTGTGATCACGTGGGGCAACCGATGATGTGTGTCCACTACCTTACATGTAGTATTTTTAAGATCACATTGTGTTATGTAGCACTATGTAGAGGGGGACCTTTGACCCAGGTTTTGCTGATGTGTGAATGCCAAAACCATGCTGTACTTCCTTGTGCTGTTTGTGGAGTTCCAATCCAAGTGACGGAGAAGCAACAGCCTGTAAGGAATATCTGATGCAGTGGCTGTGTTTTTTTGGGCCAAAGTTCAATTTCCCTGTTGTATTTTCAGTCCACGCATTTCAGAGGAGCCGTACAGTCCCGTACAATCGCCCCCAAAGAAACCTCAAAAGGAAATTGGACCCTGCTGATTTGCATCTGTTGCCTTATGCTATTAACAGTGTTATCACTGCTGGTGTGCTGGCCCAGCCTACAAATATAATAATATAATATATAATAACTCCCATATTTTACTTACAAATTCATCACACATGCCTAGCCTATGCAAATTAGAGTTTTCGATAATCAGACCCTGGTGGTAAACTGGTTTTAGGCATTTGACCCAACAATGAACATCGCTGAAATCCCTGAAGATGATGATTCAACCAAATGAGGCAGTAGGGTTCAGGCTGCTACCCGAGATCGCAAAGGGTAACCTGTTTTGAAGAATGAGGGGGTCCTTGTATCTCGAGGTTAGCATGTGAACCCAGCTGTTTGAATTTGGTTGAATTGACTCAAGTGTGATCCACGGCTAGTGGGAAGGTACTTGTTATCCATGGCCTATGGGTCCACCCAGAGTGAGGGGATCCTATAGCTAGAGTTATTATAGATGTTTTTTATTTATTTTAGAATCCTTGTTTTATTTCCTTTGTGCCTAAGGCATATGCTAGAAATAAAGCTAGCTACTTTTGTACTGTATGTGTTGTAATGAATAGTGTCTGTTATTTTGCTACTCAACAGCATGCGACTCGTGACAGGATGAGCGCATTGCAGGGATCTGCAGGGGTATAGGGCTGGAGCCAATACAAAGGGTGTATGTATAGGGTGATGTCCAGGAATTATATGTAAATAAATAAAGAGATCTAAATGAAATCTACTTGTCCTTGGGTGGCTCTAGTGGTTTGAAGTCTCCGAAGATGGCATGAAGTCGTCCCATGTGTTGGATGAAGAGGAAGAGGTCAGGGAGTAGGTTGGGATTGGTGAGGAGGTGCTTAGAGTGTGCTGTGAGTCTGGTGGTGGTACAGAGTTGTTGATGAGTGCCAGCATGCACAGGGCAAAAGTGAAGATAATGGTCCACTGTCTCATTGCATAGCCTGCAGCAGGTGCATATGGGTGTCGGTGCCTTATTCAAGTGGTGTAGGTGTTTGGTGAGGGGAGCATGGTGAGAGCGAAGTTGAAATAGTAGTGCGGTGTGTTTGCATGGGGGAAGCTTTGTGAGTTTGTGAATCTTTGGTGATGGCATGGTGTCATCGATGTCCTTGATCCATGCTTATTGTCGCGATCACTTGAACTCTTTCTGCACCACTGCCTGTAGGACTCTTGCATGTGTGAGAACGAGTGCCAATTTGCTATAGGGGGAGGTGCTTCAAGACCTTGGAGGTCCCTCTGAAACTCCCTGTCTGTGCTGCTTTTTTTGCTGTCTCATCTGCCCCCTCGTTGCCTGGAATATCAACATGACCTGGGGTCCAATTGATGCGGAGGCGCACATTTGGGTGTTTGGCTCTTACCCCCGTCAGTCGATGGTGGAAGAGGTCCCAAATGTAATGTCCCATGCTGGGCTTGGCACCCATCAATGCCCATATAGCTGCCGTGTTGTCCAGACCCAAAGGTACAATCCTGTCAATCTGTTCATCAGCTTCCAACCTCAAGCACTCCAATGCCAGTACCTGTCCAACTCCCTCCGCTTTGAATGCCCCGTACCATTTGGCTGATCCCAATCATACTCCCTTCACCCGCTTTACCACCCTGTCCACGTACAACAGACCTGCTGCTCCTACCATGCCATCAATGAGTGACCCATCCGAAAATAGTGTCACCCTCGCTGCCTCCTCCATTGCCCACTCCTTGGCCTCCTCCTTGGAGGAAGCCATGCGCATCTCCACTGGTGCCTCCCAATCTGCCAGTATTACCTCAACCTGTCCCTGCCTCACGTCTTTGTAGGCTGTCATCAAGAAGTGTAGAGGAGAAGGGTGTTTCTTGACATGTCCATACTGTGTGACGTTTACAACCACAGTGTGTAGTGGGTGAGTTGGGGGCAGGGTTGCATACCAAAGTGCAGCCTTGTGTAGCATTTTGTCGATTGCGAGGTTCATGGGTAGCAAGTCCACATGACCATTCAGCATGTCACCTGGGGATGACGCCATTCCTCCCACTATCAGTCATGCTGTGCGTAGTTGAATTGAGGCTAGCTTCTTAACCATTGTGCAGGTGTCCTTCTTGTGGTTTGCACCAGGTATGCACTGGTATGATGGTGTAAGCCAGACTTCCACCCTGTAGAGCATCCTGGGGACACAGATGGCAAGGTATAATCGTTGAATGTGAGGTGTCCCCACTCCTCCTGTTATGTGCATGAGTTGTTGAAAATTGAGCCACCACCACCACTGCCTGCTCCTTGATTGTTAGCTTCTCATCGAGCCATATCCCCACTAGCTTCATGGCCTTGCTCAGCTTCACAATGTGACCATTGATCTCCAAGTGTGGTCTCTTCTCCGGCTCCCAGATGCTTCTCTGCCTGAACAGCTGTTCCTGAAGTGTCCTCTGTTGGGAGAAATGGCACACCTGGTCCTTTGCTGCCCCAAATACGCTGTTATGTGTCACCCCCCACTTGTTCATTCCCCCTTCCCTCATCATGACATCCACCACTGTCCTAATTGTCTCCTCTAGCATGTCCCCAATTGCAAGAATGTGGTAATCATTGATGTAGATCCTGGAGTTGTTGTGTATTCATGCCAATGGTGAGTTGTAAAACTCGTAGCAAATCACAGACTGTGGGTCCCCTTGGTCCAACCTGTCGTTGATGAGAAATGGCTCCAAGAGGTAGTCATCGAAGACTAGGCGAGTTGAGCATCCTTTGAACCTGCAGATCATCTAGTCAGAGGTACCCCCACCATCCGTATATTGTGTACCACCTGAAAAATCATTGCGCTTGGGAAAGCGCCCTTCACATCTTGCAACAACAGCATTGCCACCTTCCCTCTCCACTACGCATCCTTTATCTTTTTCACCAACCCCTGTACCATATTGACTCCTGTCCTGCCTGGTCTTCTGCTGTAGTGGTTAGCCAGTAGCATATTGTAGCATTCAGCATTGGTTGTGACCTGGAATGTCTTTGCTGTGTTGCAAAGGCATGTGTCACCATGTGAGAGGGTGAGGGGGTCGGTGCACTCCCACCATGGAGTAGTCTAGCTTGCCAGGCTTGCACCTGACAATTGTCTCCATGTGTTCCCAATCCTCTGGCTTGTGTTGGTATATGTCTAACACCTGGTAGATCTTGCATAGCCTGGGAACTAGAAGAGCTGCACAGAATTTGTATAAGCAGTTGGGGAATGTCCCTGAATGAGTAGCCTTCCAAGGTTTCATCTTGGCTATGACCTGATGGAGTCCTTTCTCCAATATAGGCTCCAGGTAAACCACACCTTCGGGTGGGTCCGTGGTGTCTATGCCTCGCTGTGGGTAGAACTCCTCCACCATCCACTTACTCTTCTGACTGTTTGTTGTAGCCACCTCAACCACCCCCCCTGCATTCTTCCTCTTCAAATCAGGTACTCTTGTCCACCCCCCATCTGCTGCCGATCCCTTCATTAGCTGGCCTGCTGTCCATACATCTGCCCTGTCTATTCATTCCAACCACTTTGCCCAGTGCCACCACCATGCTGTTCGAACTTGCACTGAAAAGGCGTTGTATGCAGCTCGGAACTCCTCATGTGTTGGGCTATCAGGCACCTCTTGCTGTCAATAAGATATCCACACCAGCTTCTCCTCTTCCTTGTGGAATGTGGATAGCCCAGCTGTCCACCACCTCTTTGAGCGCGTTTCAATCTTGCACTTCGGCATGGCCTTCTCTACCACATGCCAGATGGCCTCGTCCATCATTTCTAATGCATTCAGGACCTCATTGAGGCCAGCAAAGCTATCCACATCCCCAAGTAAGGCTAACTCTGCTTCCAACAACTTCCCCAACTCCTCCCAGTCCCATCGTACCTCCTTTGTCTTCACCAGTGGGATTAGATCTATCCTGCTGATGATTGGGAAAGTGCTGGATATGCATCATAGGAAATGAAGAAATCAAAGAAATTTTCATTGCAGAAAATGTTGTCAAGTTGTGTTAGGTTACCTGTTCACTTGGCGTGCAGCGTTAGCACTCCTTGCAGTAGGGGCATCCTCATGTCGAATTGGCCTAGTAATTTCAGTAGTGGGGCAACTGCTTGCATGACTTCAGCTGTAAAAAGGTGAGAATTTCTTATCTTGTCCCAGAGTGCACTGTGACAATTAAAATTGCTGAGCCAGGGGTAGTAGACTGGTCCCTATGATGGCGGGTGCCTATGTGTGTCATACATGAAGTCCCATAAGGCCTTCAGCATCTTGTCGTGGTCCCCGTTGTTGTATATGTTTACCATATGTAACGTGCCAAATGCTCCATGAAACTCTATTGCCACCATGTCAGGTGAATCAATGTGGATTTACGACCACGAGTCTGTGGGCAGTGAGACATTCATCAGCATCACTGCTCTTGACCTCTCTCCCCCTCTCCCATGCAGCATTAGGTATATTACCCTCCACTGCGCATCTGCTCTCGTCCATGCTCCAGGCCCAATGTAGGGCTCCTGCAACACTGTGAAGTGGAAAGGGTCCTGCAGCAAGACATTGATCAACTTGTGCTGGTTGTCCAGCCCACAGTCAAGATTCTGCTGCCAGATCTTCATCTGCCTCAGTGGTATATCCCCCTGCCAGTGGCACTCATTGTGGTTCACCTATGGATGTGGCAGGGCCCTGCTGTTCCATCCCTGCAGTCATTGTCTCCTGTTGTGGTGGGAAAAGATTCTCCCCCACATCGTCCCCTACTTTGTACCAATTCATTGGTGGCCTGCTGAGCAGGCTCAGGCTTGGGCTGTGGGCCCCCCATCCCTCTTGCAGTCCCTCTCAGTCCTCCATGTGGCCTGAATGTGTCCATTATCATGGACTGGCATAGGCTGTTCACTGGCACAGCATTTGCTCCTGTCATCATGGGGCATGCATGCCATCCTCAACCTCCACCACTCACCATCTTGTGGCCTCCTCCTTGCTCTGCACTGCCCCCAGCAAGCCTCCCTTGTCCACCTTCTTTATTCCATGCTGGGGCCTGCTCACCCCCGACCTGTCCCTGCTTTGCTGTTTCACCCCACACCCACATCGTTGGGTCTGCTGTTGGGATATATCTATATCCTGTGGTTGGGTCTCTGTCTTTCCTCCTCTGTACCTCCTTCTGGAAGAAGGGGCACATGGGATCCACAGCAGTATGACCACTTACCTGGCAATTGGCACACCGCATCACGCTGGAATCTGTTACTAGGCAGTTAGAGGTTTGGTGTTCTCCTGTGCATCATCTGCACACATCAGTGGTGGCTTTGCATGCGTATATGAGGTGGCCATTGAACTTCTGGCACTTCACACAGTGACGTGGTTTGTTGTCTGACTTTCAGACCTTGTAATTTCTTCCTTGCCAGTATAGCCTGAAATCAATCACATGATTGGCTACCTCAGCACCTGCAAACTCAACCTTCAGGTTAGGTACCTTTTGGCCAGGTGAGTGCCATCCTTCCACTTTCACCCAGCGTGCCCCTACAATGGCTCCATCCTCTAGCCTGCTGTCCCCTTCCACCACATGCCACACCCCTGAATCCTCTACTCAGATCTCAACTGGCATCATCTTAGTGATGAGCTTGACTCAGCATGGTCTGTACACACAGGATACACTGAGTGCAGACAAAAACTCCTTCATAATATCCATCTCTTTAATCCATCTTGCTGTTGCGTCATCTTTGCAATCAAGAATCACCCCGCCATTTGTAAGTTTTCTTGCACCTATGAACGATGCACCCTCTTTCTTCATCAGCATCAAGGTAAGGGTCAGGTTGACCTTCTCCTTGAGCTCCAGGCCGCTAGGTCTGCCAGTGCGTTGACAGTCACTTCTTGTGCCTTATCAAGCAAAATCTGCCTGTGCACACTCTGTGCATTGAACGAGGTTTCTGTGTCGATTTCTATGCCACATTTGACCCCAACATGAGCTTTATTTTTTCAACTTTGGTGTGCTGGTTGATATGGGTGATATAGCTGTCTGAAAACTTTGCACAACTGACACAAACTATATGAGATAAAGTTGTATCTGATGTGTGATGCACATGTGCCACATTGGTTACTCTCTGGGAGTCGGAAGATCTCTTGATCATGGGACAATTTGGTTACGATGTGCTTTGATTTTATATCATATGCTCATTCAATCTATTTTGCACTCGGGGCTAAAATACATCTCACAAGGATGGTTGAATTAACGGTATTGCTGTACATCCTCAATTGTGTTAGACAGTGAGAAACATGACGCAAATAGGGGAAGTCAAAGTTGAAGCAGCGAGAGCGATTTGAGAGTGATTCTGAGGTCGATTCTTGATCAATTCTCAGAGCAGAATCAATCAAAAATTGACCCCAACTTTGACCGCTCCAATTGACCTTGATTTTGAGTACAATTCTGTGTACGATTCACAGTAGTGTTGTTGCGATATATATCACATGTTAAATTACAATTTGGTGGCTTAGATAACAACATACTTGAAGAAGCTGTGAAATGAAAAGTAGAGTTACTCCCTCTGGAGGGGCGTGAACAAGATAGAAAACCATCTCTCACAAAAAACTCTACCTTTATATGTGTGGAGGCAAGCAATGAGGTTTGAGGCTTTGAAGATTATGGGGGAAGGAAGGAACTGCATGTTGTTTGTTGAGGGAGAGCTAGGGTTAGGGTGATTCTGGAGCAATTCTGATGCAGTTGCGACTCCGGAGTTGAAACATAGATTCTGACCAATTCTCGTCTCAGAATCAGCTCGTGAATCGGTGTTGAAAGTCAACTTTGACTTCCCCTAATGTATTCACAGCTGAGCGCTGAGCATTGACCAGAAAAGCTATGAGGTCATTGGCACAGATTCCTGGGCAGTTAATTCCACCCATGCAGACAGTGTATGGCAAAGGTATTGCATGGGCTTTTTGTCAGTTCAAACAGCAGAGGAGATAGTGCTGATGAAATTGATGTTGAGGAGCAGGAATCATGAAGAATCACACTCAAAATCGACTGTAAAATCAGGGGGGAGGGGGAGGGAGTTAAAGTTGATGTCAATTCTTGATGGATTCTGTCGCTTGAATTGAAACAAGAATGACCTCAGAATCAACCTCAGAATCACTTGCGGGCAAGCGCTTGGACTTCCCCTAATCGGTTAGATTGGATCATGGGAGTTCATTCAGGAACTCATCACTGAATGGAAGATACAGGCACTTTGAACATTCATGAAATTCTGTCTTGTGCAGCTGGACCTTTTAAACAAAAGTCCAAGTCAGCACCAGAAGATTTGGTTGAATATCAATAAACTGCTTCCAAGATTCAGGATTTTGCCCATGCTATTCTGTGTCCAATGGTTGTTGTTGTGCATATAAATGGGAAATCTGTCACTGAGCTCTTGGATTCTGGTTTGCTCGGGGGTTTTATGTCAACTACATTAGTGAACCAATTAAAATTCAGATGTATGTACTGGCTAAATAATTGGTGCTGACCAGGGCAGTTTCTGATTCCAGGACTGTGGCAAACCTTACCTGCAAAGTCCAGTTGAAATATCAGGGAATGGACAAGAAGTGTCATTTTCATATCATGAACATCACTAACTATGACCTGATACTCAGGACACTGTTTATCTTTCAACACCAGATTTTTTGGGGCTGGACCCACCTACTCGGTCTCACCAAAAGTTTCCGCCGATCAAGATTCTCGCAGCCCTACATCATTTTTTTCAACTACTACCTTCCAAATGGCATGCCAGCATCGTAAGTGATCCAATTGACCCTCTCATACAAAAAGCCCATGTCATTGATGCTGTACAGGCCAGAGAATACAATGCCCAAGCTGCAGCCATGGTTGGCATGAAGATCAACATTCAAACACTTGCCAAACTCTCCTGGTATTTCTCCCATAGAACCACTTTGACACATCTTCAAAGGCATCTCACACAACTACTGCATCACCTTATGACATGCATTGGGCTCATCAATGCCACAACTGAGGTTTGTGAGTCAATTTTGCTGGAAGAAGTCAACAAACATGTTAATCAGATGCCGAGAGTTGTGCAGGCTATGATCAATGCAGAGAGTGAACATACCAGATTCTAAGTGCATACATAGAAAGCTCATATGTGTAGTATATCAACATTATATCGACACTTTCATTCCGTGAGTATCTGTCACGCTGTGATGAATGTTTTTCTGATCGGCGGAAACTTTTGATATGGCCGAGTAGTATGTCACCACTCAGATGCATAGTACACATTGTTGCTGGGCACATACTAGAATGCCAGTGAACACATGTGCTACAGAATTCTAGAGGTGGGATTTTGTTTTTGAGCATCCTCGCAACTGCAGTCCCGATTCAAAAAAAGGAAATTTATTGGTAGGCCAAAATGTAACAACACATAGCTATTATAGCTATGGGGCATATATAATGGTACAAAAAAGTATGCAAAATGTAAACCAATTTCAAGCAAAATCTTTTCTGATTTCAGACAGTTACCACAAACAGAATACTTTCTCCTCCCATCAAATGATATTATTTTCATTCAGATGTCAAGTATTGGGTTCATATTCCTCCAGCATCTGGCTTGATATTGTCAGCTCTGAGACAGCCAAGATTCTTCTCATGTTCCTTTTCAATTTTATTTTTGTTACTTGCCAGTCTGTCATTGATAATTTCAACCTGCTTTGTCTGAGAGGACTGCTCAAAGAGTCGCTTTGCAGTTGTCCATAGATGTGCAGCCTCAACGATTTCACCATTTCTTTGAGCAATTTCTCCAAATCGGAGCATGCATTCTGCCCTGCTTTGGTGGACATCCATCCAAGTAAATCCATCCAAGGCCACTGTTAACAAACTGACAGCTGTGTGCTCATTGCTCCAGGCCAAAAAGATGTCTCCTAAGAACTGCAATGCTTTATAAATGTGCAGCCTTGCTTTTGACTTCATGACAAAAGCAAGGTATATCACAGTCTGAGGAAATGTTTTATCTAAATCATTCCACCAGTTGGGATTTCCGAGACTTTCCATACGGTTTGTGAAGATTTCACTGTCATACTGCCAAGGAGTTCTGATTTGGCCTTGAAAAAGGTCATATGCCATCATGATATTGCCTTCTCTCAGATGGAGATTTGCCAATGTTGTATCGCAGAGTATGAGACCTCGTTTATATTCACACTTTTGGAAAAGAATCCTGGCCATGTCAATACCCTGTTGTATGATATGCCTAGGTTTATTAATTATCACATTTATTTCTGCGATATTGTATACTGCAAAGCCATGTGTCAAATAGTCTTGCTCAATCTCTTGCATGATCTGCACATGTAGATGGAGAGCATCAGTGTATTCTGATTTCAACCTATGAACCTCTGCCTCAGTGTTCATGATAACATGGTCCTGGCGACCACCAGAAAAACCACATAAGGCAAGGAGTTTTCTTGCTCTTTTACAGCCAGTAAGACTGGCTTTGTAATTCCCAAGCTCAAAGCAGCACATAGCTTCAGTTCGTAGTGCAACTGCCTCAAAGTACAAATTTCCAACCATCTTTGAAAGCCTTTGTGCATCCCATGCAAGCTGTTGACCAGCAGAAAAGTCACCAACATGCCACTTCAGTTGTGCTAAAGCACTAGTGGTCCGGATTTGCTGTTTTAGATTCTCTGTTGCTAGTGCATATGATTGTGCAACATTATAAAAAGTCTCAGCTGCAGATAAATCAGTCCCCAGATAACAATTTCCTGCATTCAGGTGAAAAAGACCTGTATAACTGTCAGTAACATGAGATAAATAGTACTGGATGAGATTACATTTAGATTCAGCATCATTAACATATGGAATATGCTGGGACCCTTGGGCTATCAAGACTGATGGATCAAGACCTGGGTATGACCTCCCTGGACCTAGCAAGTAGGAAATGACAAATAAGCTTAGGCTATGGCTTGTCAGGACAGGCAGGATATCAAGAATCTGGGCCAGGAAGGATACTGGCACAAAACCAGAATGGGCACTAAAGTGAAGAAGATGACAAGCATAGTACATTGTTTTTGCTAAATCTGATTTATCATTACTGAGATCTTGTCTTAGTAGATAAGACATGTTTGCATGGTTGGATGATATCTGGGCAATAGTCTGAGAACCAAACATAGTTCCATAATATTTATCATAAAACTCAAGGAGCTCTTGAAAATGATTGAAGAGAGGTTGCACTAGATAAGCTCTGGGATAATGTACTTTCTGAATATATTCCCTGATTGGTACTAAAACTTTGAGCCTTTTGTTGTTATCAATATATGCCAGTGATGTCTGAAGTAGATTAGTTTTACAAGCATGAATATTTTCAATTGGGAGTTGGCATTGGAAAAGCTCAGCATCTGAGAGCCCATCAGGCAATATAGACAGCAGACTCAGCAGATCTTGTGCCTGAGAAGAAAGTCGGGGGCTTGCAAAGGATATTGCAATGGATAACTCCAAGTTTGATTCTTTGTTATAGCCTTCTGATATGAGCTCTATTTTTTTCTCCTCCCAGCGGGCCAAGACATTAGGACAGCCATCTGCATCAGCAAGATGTGCCATGAGACAGATTGCAAGTGGCATGTTATCTGTGAAGCCAAGAATTTTATCTATGTCCCCAATGTCATGAACATTGTCTGCAATATCAATGAAAATGCTTCGAGCAGAATCAATGGTTACGGGGTTAAGAACTCCAAGGAATGGTCTTGTCCACCGTACTTTTACAGGCCTTTCTGCTCCTCGCATTGTGATCTAAATGTTATTCAGCACTGGTAACAGCAAAAGTCAACTGTTACACTTACAATTAATGCCAGATGCGGAATTTCTGTGAGAAGGGATAGGAACTCTTCAATATCTTTACGAGAGGATTCTGGCTCCCAGAGTGTCTCAAGGTTGTCAAGAACCAAGAGACAGGTTGGATGTGCAGAGAGGTAATTGAGCACTGGTCTTGTAAGATCCCTTCCAGGCTGAAGTCCCAGATGAGCTGCAATAAGTCCAGCTAAGCCAGCTTGAGTTATTACTGTGGCAATATCACAAGCCACAAAAAAACGATTATCCTGGTATTTTTCAATTAATGCTGGATGGTGTAAGACAGCCCGTGCTAGGCTGGTTTTGCCCATGCCACCTGCTCCAAGGATTGCAATTCTTGGTGTTTCATTGCCAAATAAGCAAAGAATATGCAAGGGTTCCTCTTCACGGCCATGAAAAATTTTTGGTTCAGAGGGTAACATAGAAAGCGAATTGGAACTTCCAGAGTCAAAATTTTGTTAGGATCAAGCATTTGTATGCACACCTGTTATAGGAGCCATAACAACCCCTACTTATCTGTAACAGAGTTAATCATCTATTTACCTTTTAAGTGTGTTACACATACAGAGGATTGGTCTGAACTGGAGTCAGACATGGACCCAATCAATTCTAGAACCTCTTGGTGCTTCTTTTCAGCAAAATTATTCATGACTGTAATATCAGTCATAATTTGTGTAGTTTCAACCTGCAGATTTGTACTGTTAATAATGACACAACCCGAGCTTTGAAAGCCAGACCTTGAAGGAAGCAAGAGCTTCTTGCAACCCAGCTTTGCAACTTTTCAAGAGGATGTTCGTTTCATTGTGTCGGAAAAACTTTTTAATTCTGCTTCCATCTTGCTGGGCATCCACAAAGTTATAAACCTTGTGCAATGTTCTAGGCAAATGATCATTCAAGTGAATCTGAGAAGATGGCTTAGAACTTACTCGCCGAAGCGCCCAACATGACTGAGAGTACTTGGAGACAATTGTCCACTGGTAGCTAAATTAATATGGACTTCAATAATCGCATAGAGAAACTGGTGGATTTGTTCCATTAACTCTAGGCAATCACTCTTGTTCTGCCTTATGTTCTGTTGAAAATCGGTGAGATTTCCTAGTAATTATATAATCTTCATGAGATGCACCTGAGCACTGGCCACAAGTAACCTTGTGATGTGGGAAATTGCATTCAGGAAAGGAGTTCCGAACGTGTGCGAGAGTATTTCCAGTGTATCAACAGCTGTGTTCAAGCTTTTGGTAATATTATCCAAGTGGATTTGTGTAACTGGGGTTGTGTGATGGGGCATCCTGGTAGTGCTGGTTAGACGTGAACACCAGAGGAAAAGAAAGGAATATATACCAGCTGCCTCATGGGTCCTAATTTTTTCTCATGCTGTGATACGGGTCCGCTGGGCTTCTCGTGTGTGAAGGATGCCCTGCGTACGAGCAGCCGCTGGCGCTAAGTACGCAGGATGGAAGGAAGTAGGCGGGAGCCGCTAATCGGGCGCCCGCCGCCGTTGTAACCCATCGGCGAGGGACCTGTGACCCTGGGTAGGGACCCCATCGCAGCACCGGGGTCGTGGAGCCTTTGTACGCATGCTCAGGCCGTCGGGTGGAGCGTTAGGGGTGGTCCCTCGTAGATCTCAGGCTTCACACATCGTAGTCAGAGGTAAAGCAAAATCAAATTATGTAATATACAGCCGAATGACTATAGTTAAGTGGCGTTTAAGTAGAACTAATGCGAGAATATACAAACTAAGTGGCCACGGGCCGCGGTACTATATACGAAATACACCCCACCGTCACAGTGCCCCCCACGCGGCCAGTGTACACACTCTCTGCTAAATTAACGGTCCCATGCTCTCGTCGTCGTCGTCTTCTCTCGACCAACGCGCGCCTTGCTCTTCCAATTCGCCCTCCTCAACGTCTCCCAAGTTCGAGCTGCCGTCTTGATCTGGCGCTTCCGAACCGCTGGGCGCCGCAGGGACCGAGCCCGTTCCCGAACTCGATGCTGTAGCCTCCGTCATGGGTACCGACATTTGCGTGGGCGTCGACAAGGCGGCGTCATTGAGGGCGACGGCCGCGGCCTCTGCGGCGGCTAGTTTGGCTGCGCGACGTTCCTCCGCTGCTTTTACCATGCGCCCGGCTCGAGTTCCCCGCCGCACAGGACGTTTTCCGTTTGTTGGCGCGGAGATGGGCTCAGCGTCAGATCGAGAGGTTGAATCTCCAGTTAGCGGGGGCTCCCTCAAGCGGTCTTCCAGGCGTAGGCGCTTAGCCGGCCTCTCTGGCTCCCGCGGGGGCGGCGGGCCCATCATCGTTGGCGCGCGAAGACGGGCGATCACGTTGTTCGACAGGAACGACGGCCCTACTGTGGGCTGAGTAGGCGTCGATAGGCGCTCCCGCTAACGGCACCGATATTCTCTGTGCCAGCGGCGGAAGACGTTCAGCTAGGCTCGGCCCGGACAGACGTGCTTCCAGTGACAGCGCGGTCGAGGTCGACTGCCTGTCGTGCGTTGCACGCGGGTGCCAACGAGAGCCTGTCGGCCAAAGACCTCCGCTCGGGAGCTTCTACTTGCTTGCCCTTCCCTTTGGAGGATAGCCTCGCCTCCAAGCTAAGGCGCGTCTTGGCGATAGCGGCCTCACGCATCGCTCTAGGGGCCGAAGGGACCGACGTGGGAGGGAGGCTGCGCATAGCAAGGGGGCGAACCGGCGGTACTACCCTGGAGTTCGAAAGCGCCGAGGGCGTTAAGTTGTTTGAGTCCGGGAGTGCGGGCGTCGGGACGGTAGGTGAGCGATCCAGCATAGGGAAGTCGGGGATCGGGTCAGCGGGCGTAGGAGCCGCATCTTGGGATGCGCTCGCTATGGCCCCAGCTTCTGACTCGTCGCACAGCATAGGCGCGTCGCAAGCCTCGGTAGCGAAGGTCGAGGGGGCTGCATCTCGGGATGCGCTCGCTTCGATCCCGGCTCTCATGTCCTCGACGTCCTCGGCTACGCTGGCGATGGTCCAAATATCCCGCGTGTACTGCGCGGCCTCCTGGAATTCCCCGTCTGCACGGTAGCTGGCGCGCAATCCGCTAGCTAGCCGCGGCAAGACGCTTGCAGCCCGCCTTCCGTCAGAGGTCGTCGCGAACCTCACCCAGATCAGCCCTTGAGCGTTGAGGATAGCCAATGGCTGGGCGGACCGGTGGAATTCATCGGCCGCAAAGGCTCGGAACATAACGGCACTGAGCCCGCGGTCGACGCCGTCCAGGACGACCACGTTGGTCGGGATTTCCTCCGCTTCTGGCGTACGCATCTCCACGTCCATACCGCCATCGAGTTCGTCGTCGGATGACTCGGACTCCTCCTCCTCTGGCTCATCGACTTCCATACCGCTAAGCACGACCTTCCTTTTCCCCTTCCCCTTTCCTTCCAACAGCGGCAAATCTAGGATATTGGGAGAGGGGATCGCTCGCCCCACCAGTTGACTTTCCGAGGTCTTCCAGGAGTACATCCAGTACGATGGTTCTCTCGGTCGAGCTCTTTCCCCATCGAGAACAAAAAAGGGGTAACGAGGAACAGGAGCCCCATAACGATCCGCCTGTACGGTCCCGGGAGGAGGCGTGTATCGACCAAAGAAAAGCCGACGGCCCAGCGCGCGATCAAACCATTCGTTCCGTGCGCTTATCTTGGCCTTGGCACCTCGGTACACGAAAGCTGGTCGATCATGCACTTCGTCCAGCTCCCATTTCTCCCAAGTCTTGGTCCATGGCGGCAGAACCGGCGGGGGAACGATCCATGGGACTCGAGCGAGATAAGGGATTCGTAGCTCCCATTCACGATGGGCGTACTTGTCGTCCTTCGGGCTCGGGTTACCGTTCCCGGGAGCAGCGGCCATAGGCTGCGCTCTCTTCGGTGACGGCGGCGCGAAGGACACCTGCGTGTCTATCGAGCTGGGATGCACGCCCCACCCGTTGCTCGAGTCGACCGAACCCCCTCCCCATCCTGATCCGGTGCCCCATTCTTCCTGTCGGAGGGTGGTCGCGTTCGTCGCCGGTGCTGCCCCGGGAGGCGCTCTCGGAACGACGAGTTCATGGGCATACGGGTCCCTGGCTTCCGCGACGAAGTCTTCCATGGTCCACATAGCGACGTGCGTAGGGAGATTTTCTAGGTAGAGAGACGAGGATCGCTCTTCGTCACTGGCGAGGGCCGGCAGATGAGGTCCTCGTCCATCGTTGGGAACCCGAGGTAGGGAGTCGAGGCGGGGGGCTTCAGCGCGCGCAATCTGCTGGTAAGGGTTCACGTTCCCAATTATCAACGGAGCATCCGTTCCCTGGAGAAGGTCTGAGAAAACCGGGGTACCCGGATGAACGTCGGAGCAGATGGTGCCGGAGGAGGAGTATTCATGAGCGACAAAGCAAGGCACCTCTGCCGCCATGTGCCACAGCACCCCATTCTCCTCAAGGCCGTTAACCCATAGACCGATGTACCGGTCGTCCGCGAGAGGCATCGCGAGTCCTCGCAGCCTTCCCAAGGTAAGATGGCGCAGACAACAGCGGGCTTCGATCATAGCGATCCATCCCTCCTTCTCTCGTAGCCCTCTCTGAGCCGCCACCCCCAGGTCCACCGCAGTTTCCCAAGTCCTTATCCGCAGAAGGGCCGAGACGTTGACCGCATCCGGGTACCCCGGGCGTTCGGCCCAAGTGCGAGAACCCCATGGCAGGGTGGCTCTTAGTCGCTCCATCCTGGAGTCGAGTTCGCGGCAGAGCGCGCTCAATCGCTCCACGAAGGCCGGCGCGAAGCTCCCGAGAGTTGGGTGGGCAGAAGGGAGCCAGTATTCCGTTAGAGGGGCGAATGCAGCGTAGGCTGGGTCTTCGGTTGGGACTAGCAAGGGGCGGTGCATGAAGGGCCAGTGCGTTGTGTCAGGACGGGAATACTGAGGGAAGTATAGACAGTCGTGCTTCCCTACGTGCCTGTCGTAGCGCCGTTCGGCGAGGGCAGTGGGGATAGCGGGGACGAAATCCGGCTGTCTTTCTCCCGGTAGGAAAGGCGATTGTGCTGAGTTGGGCGACCATAACTCCAGGGTTCGCGGGCCCATCCGGACGACGCGTGATACGATACGAGGCAGTTGGACTAGATCGAAGAGCATTGCCGTATTGGCGTTCGGGACGTCGTAGTAGCCTGCCTCGGTAGACTGTCGAGGATGGCCGAAGCGTACGGCGCTCGGATCGCGGTTGTTGTCGCTGGGATTCATGGCGCTCGATATCCAACTTCGTGGGGACGGCGGAGGGTGCGGCGTTGGTACGCGCTCACTCGGGGAGGTGCTGCGTTGACACGCGCTCACTCGGGGAGGTGCTGCGTTAGTACGCACTCACTCCGCCGTCGACGTGGCAGAAGGGAAGAGGTTACCGTGTGTGTCACTCTGTGACTTTACGGCTTCCGGACCAACGGCTCTTCGGCCCTTCGGTCCGGATGGCCCGGAGAGCGCCTCGGCATAATCAAGCCAAGTTATGCAGTTTGAGGTACTCGCGCTTAAGGACTGGCGCGTTGCGCAAGTCGCGCTCGGATACCCAGGTGTCGTCCGCCGGGCCGTAGCCCTCCCAACGCACGCGAAACATTCTCTGATTACCATTCTTCCGGGGACGGGTCGTATGGCCGAGGATGGCCTCGACTACGTACTCCTCGGTAGCCGCTAGATAATCCCGTGTCTCCGGGAGGGTGGTACGTTCTCCGAATTCAGGCTTGGATACGTGGTACTTGCGGAGATGCTCGAGATTGAACACCGGGTGCATGGGGTAGGTGTCTGGAAGACGCAAACGATACACGACCGGATTAACCTTCTCCAGAACTTCGAAGGGACCGATAGTTCGTTGAATTAGTTTCCTCCCCGTTCCTTCCACGTCTACCAGCTCCAGGGAGTGGGGGTTGACAAGCACAAAATCCCCCTCCTCGATCTTCTCCACAGGACGCCTGCCTTTATTGTAGGCGCGAGCCTGTCGTTCCTGCGCCAGAATCACCGCATCCCGCGCGGCCTGGCGATGGTTTTCCAGCGCCTCTATAAAATCCTCCCCTTTCTGGCTAGGGAGGAAGGGACGCGCTACCGGGTCAACCGAGGGGCTAAGTAGACCGGCAGCGCTCCTAGGGCTATACCCGAGAAGTAAGAAATTCGGCGAGTACCCCGTTGACGAGTGTACATTGGAGTTGTACGCGAAGCATACTTCTCCTAGCCATTGGGCCCACGACGAGCGATCTGCAGCGACGTAAGCGCGCAACATCTGCTCGATCGTGGCATTTAGAATCTCCGTCTGGCCATCCGTTTGAGGGTGGTGGGCTGAAGATAGCGCCATCACACTCCCGTACTGGGCCACGACGGATCGCCAGAAGGCGGTCGACCAGCGTTTGTCTCTGTCTGATATGATACGCTCTGGCATGCCGAAGACGTTGACGATTCGATCCACGAAAAATTTGGCGAACCCCTCTTGCGAGAGGTTCGTATGAGTCGGTATCATGGTCGCGAAGCGAGTAAGCTTGTCGACGATGACTAGAATGGCGGTGAACTTCTCCTTCCCTGAAGGGGGAAGCCCGGTGATAAGATCGAGGGAGACTGTGGCGAAGGGGCGAGGAGGAACATGGGCCGGTCGTAGACCACCCATCTTTCTGCGATGGTCCACTTTGATCTTCTGGCACACGTCGCAGGATTTCGCGAATTCCTCCGCGTCCTTGACGAGGGAAGTCCAGAAAAACAATTCACGCAGCCGATTCACGAACTTGAATGGCCCCGCGTGCGCGCTCTCGTGAGGGGGACTCGTGTATCCATCGTAGGATGAATTTAACCTTGGTGCGCGGGATGCACAGGCGAGTCTTCCAGTCAGCGTCTACGAAGTAGAGTAACCCGTCTTGCCCTTTCTGGAAGCGCGAAGGAGTGAGGACCTTGTCGGGGTTGGGCGCCTCCTCGACATAGCGGTCCTTGAAGTACGGATCCTCCAAGTATCCCTCCTTAAATTGACGCTTTATCTTAGGCGACACCGAAATGAGGAGATGGGATCTTTTATTCCAGTCCTCCTCGTCTCGATCCGGGCGTGCACCCGCGGGGGGTATGTCCAATGATCCCCTTGTACAAACGGGAGGGGGTCCGAGTCTGCAGCGACCTCGTCGCGCTCCTGAACCTCCTCCCTCGCCCGTAATGCTCCACTCGGCCATGAAACTTCTGAGTCTGCAGCGACTTCGTCGCGCTCCTGAGAGTTCCGGCCCGTCGCCGCTTCCTGCGCCCTCTGCCTCCCTTGTCTGAATCGGAAGCGCATATTTATCGACCACGTCGTCCCACCACCAAATCGCGAACGCAGCCTTCTTGGCGGGCGCGAACGCGTGCCGATCCTCCAGCTCCTGTGCTTCCTCCTGCCTCTCCACGTCCGGCACGATGGTACCCAGGTCTTCTACTACCGGCGACTCGTGCGGCGGCGTCCTGGGTAGTCGCGAGAGCGGATCCACATTAGAATGTACACGGCCAGGTCTGTGGACTATTCTGAGACCTGGGTAGGCTGCGAACACCGCCCCCCACGCCGCTAGTCGGCGGTTGGCGTTCTCGTAAACCCGTGCCCACTGTAGTGCCGCGTGGTCGGTGACGAGGATAACTTGCTCCCCCTCAATGAAAGGTTGGAAGCGCACCAGCGCTTCCTTAGCGCCCAGCGCTTCGCGTTCCGTGGCGCTGTAGTTCCGCTCGGCTGACTTCAGACTGCGGCTCCAGTATGCGATGACACGTTCAACGTGTACGGTTGTGTCGTCCAGCGTGGTACCCCACTTGTCTTCCTCTTCCATCTCCGTCACCTCCTTGGTGAGTGTCGTGAACAGTTTGGGAACTGGGTGCCCCGCACTCCAGGCCGCCTTCAATTTATCGTAGGCGGCGGTTCCCTGTAGATCCTTGACCAGTATCGGCTGCACTTGCTGCAAGCTTGAGCCCAAGGCGTAATCGGACGCGTCGGTGTAAAGCCTGTACGGCGCTCCAGGGTTCGGATGGCCCAGAATCGGCGCTGCCGATAGGGCGTCCTTAGCCTGTAAGAAAGCAATCTCGTGCTCCGCACGCCATTCCCACTTCACACCCTTCGATAGCAACGAGAAGAGGGGCTTTGCGATGAACGCGTAGTAAGGTATATAGGATGAGAAGTAATTGACCATCCCGAGGAACTTCTGCAAGTCCTGCACTGAAGAGGGTCGCGCCAACTCCTGGATGGCCGCGACTTTCTCTTTATGCGTCGACAGACCCAGTCGGGAAACTTTCTGCCCAAGGAGAAGGATGGACGAGTATCCGATGAAGCACTTCTTCGGTTCGAGTGTCATCCCAGCAGCCGCTATGGCGCTCAGGACTTTGTCGAGGTGTAGTAGATGCTCCTCCCAGCTCTTAGAGAATACTACTATGTCGTCGATGTATACGAGCATGAATAACCACAAGAAGGGGGCTAGGACCCCCTGCATGATGCACTGGAATATGGACGGCCCGTTGCGCAACCCGAAAGGCATACGCTTAAACTGCCATAGTCCGCGGTGCGAGCGGAACGCTGTCTTCTCCTTGGCATCATCGTCCATCTCGACTTGGTTGAAGCCCGCCAAGGCGTCGAAGGAGGATAGCACCTGTGAGCCCGACAGCGCCTGGATGATCTCCGACTGCCGGGGAATGGGGAACTCGTCCGCTATGGTACTCGCATTAAGCTTGCGGTAGTCGACCGCGAGCCTCGCCTTCCCGTTACGGAAGACCACTACACATGGAGCGCCCCCAGGGGCTCGTAGAAGGCTCTATCACATCGCGCTCAAACCAGAGGTCCATTTGCTTGTCGATGACCTCTCGCTTCGCGGGCGACGCAGAGTACATGGGTATGGATACTGGCTGCGTGCCCGGTTTGAGGGGAATGGGAGCCTTCTCCTTGACGTGCCCTAAACGCCCCCCGACTCCGAATGCAGCCGCGTTGCGGCGCAATACGTCGTTCAGCTTGGGGCATATGTCCTCCGGGATGTCCGGCCCCAAGTTTACCATCTGCGCGACGTCCCCCTGTCCTCCCCCTCTTCGTCGAATTCCCCCGGTAGCGCCGTCGTCTTCGGACCCCAGTTCAGGTCTTCCTCGAGCTGGTCGGGGGAGCTCACTGGTGGTGGCGGGAGTTCTGCCGGATCCTGCGCGCGCAGCGTCTCTTGTATGACGCGCGCCAGCGCTTCCGCGGATGCTACCATCTTCTTATAATCTTCCTCGCTGCCTGGGGTGTCTGCATAGTCGGCTGGGTCATGTAATCTGCCTACAATGTCGCCCGCTCGGATGTACCATGGGCGCGTACTGGGGTTTGCGATAGGAAGGTAAGGGAATTCCGATTTGAGGAGGGTAGTCGGAGCCACCATGACGCTGGCGTCCTCCGTAGCTATAACGACTTTCTCCACCAGCCACTCCTCCTTGCCATCGAACGGGCCCGTAACTCGGATGTTGTGGACGGAGCCGGCAGCCACTAGGACGTCATGAGCTGCCAGCACAGAAGGGGCCTCCGATCTCCCTCCCCCTTCTGATACGCGCCTTGGAACGCTGGTAAGTCTTCCTCCAAACCCCGGGGAGAAGGCGCTTCATGGACTTCGCCATGCTTGCCTGCCGAATCTCAAAGCCCAGGTCGACGGAATGTGCTGAGGAAGCCGGGATGATATGGCGCGAACGTCCCACCCGGACCTCGCCGTGCCCCGTTCCCCAGCGCTGCACTCCCAGTTCATAAGAGGACTGGAAGTCCTCCCCCGAGCAGCAGCGGTACCTTCATATTCCGTACCACGTAGGCTTCCAGCTCGAAGCTAATAACTTCCCCGTCCTTGGAGACCATGAACAGCGGCGCCTTGACGTATCCCAAAACCCTGGCCTGACCCGTGAGGTGATACAGGGTCATGCGAATGCCTTCCTTCGGCTTAGGGAGCCCAGGAATAGATTCCCAGAATTCCTCCGACATTAAGGTAATGTCGGCGCCGGAATCAAGGCGGCCCCGCACCTCCGCATTGTCTAGCGACCCTATTTTCACTTTCACGTGGAGCGCCCGCGACCCTAGGGATCCCAGACCGTCGGGCAGTTGCCGGGCCTTACGAGCGGCATGGATAGAGATGCCGTCCCTTCGTCAATGTTGTCGGAAGCTCAATCGTGAGGGCGGCTTTACGGGTCTCTCGGCGAGGAAGGACGGCGGGATCATCGCTTGCCACCGCTTTCCCTTTGTCCTTCATTCTCCTCGAGACTGATTCCGCTGCTTCCCTGCGACGTCTATTCCGATTGTAAGGTCCTTGCGCTACGACGTGAGCGGCTTTAGCATTAAAGCTCAGCGCTTCAACGACGAGCGCTTCCCTTCTCAGCGACGGGCAGCTTAAGTTCACTCGAGCAACGGGAAGATGCGGGTTTGGATTCAGCGAGCATAGCTAGGTATTCACGGGATTCCCTATCTTCTTCCTCCGGGTTTAAGTCGACGTGTATGAGGTGGGCATTCCGCAGGGTCAACCATCGTCCATAGTGCGAACAGTCTCGGGCGAGATGCTTTGGGCTGGTGCAGATATAGCACTCCCCGTTAGGAGGACGCGGGCTAACTCGCGCGAGTCGTCCCGCGCAAACTCGTATCCGTCGATGGTCTTCCCTCCCGGCCACGGAATTTTCGAAGAGGAGGCGCTGGTTCTTCCCCCTCGTCTATCCGCCGCCATTGCTATCTTCGACTCCGGTTCGGGTTCCTCGACTTCCTCTTCACCCGTCTCTTGGTCGACTACTCGATCCGCGACAATGAGCCTGACGGTAGCGACGACGGGGAGCAGCGTTATGGGTAGACGCGCTCAGGTTCGAGAACAAGGCTTCCACTTTATGAGCCACCAGCCATAGCGACATAAGATTTTTATGCCCGTGCTGCGCGTAGTTCAGGAGGGAGTCGATGGTAGGTAGTTTACGCTCGTTCACGGCGTCGGTCCATTCGGGCGGGCTGCGTTCGTAAGACACGCGCCACAACCGATGGGCCGTCCTCCTGGTCCGCGAAGATGAAGGAATGGTAAAGGAGGCGACGTTGGTAGAAATCCAAAGGGGACTCCTCTTCGCAGCCCTTCTGGCGGAACTTCATCTCCTCAAACTCCCTGGTACGGTCTAACACCCATTCCTTGGTAAGAAATTGACGGCGCAAGGCGCCGAGCAGGTGATTCCAATCCCTGCTGTAGTCGAAGTTTAACGGGGACGGGGAGCGGGCTCCACCAACGCATAGCCCCTGCCCGTGAATTTGGACGGGGCCATTTGGGCAATGCCTTGCGCCATCCGAGGGCCCAGGATAGCCAGTCCTGCCATAGTGACCACGAAGTCAATGATGGTCTCGTCTCGCCCGTTCCACCCGGGAACGACTGAGACGTTCAGCTTAGGATTAAGCTGCCACATGTCTAGGGCGCTTGCAGGAACCCCTGGTGCAGCCGGATCGCTTCCGCCCCCCGCCTCCATCGCCGCCACCTCCATTCCCGCCGGGAAACCCCGCCAAATCCACCACCGCCTTCGCCGTTTCCTCCTCCGCCACCGCTTCCCCCTTCACCTCCGCCTCCGTTCGGATGCTGGGGGCAACCTTCCCCGCCACGCGGGCGGCACCCCTGCCGTCCTCTGGATTCGTAGACGTATCGTCGGGGTCTCGAGCGTCTTTTATCCCCGCGGATTCGCTTACTGCTTGGGACTGGAACGTATAGCTCGTCCAGCTTTGAGCAGGCGGGTTCAGATTTATCCCGGGAGCTGAGTACGCCCCTGGCCGCTGAAGGACTCCGGCGCCGCCCGCGTTTGGCGCCGCCACCCGGATCACCGATGGCCCCCCAGTTATATAATGAGGATGGGTCGTGCTGAACGTATCCGGGATGATGCCTTGCCCAGGTAACGACCTTACTACCGAGACGCGCGAAGGGAGAAGTGGGAGCGAAGCGTACAGCCGGGCGCTGGTGGTTCCTCCGCCGGCATCACACCAAGTCCCAAGGACGGGGCAGCGACTGGGGTCGTGTTCCTCACGGGCCCCCTCGGCAGCCGAGGTTCGCGGAGGGTAGGTCGGGCGTCCAGGGTCCTGGGCTTGTAGTAACGATCCCTTGGTGCTACCCCCAGACGCGTGCAGCATAGCGACCCGCGCCTCATCATCTATAAAAGATGCTCGAATCGCGTAGTCCTTGCGCAACAACATCTTGGACAGTTCTTGGATAGGATCCTGGGTGCCGAAATCTCGACGGACGTCCGACAGGGTGGAGTTTACCGAGCTGAGCCGGTCCCCCAAATCCTCTCCTCCTACTAGGGTTTCCCGGATACCTCTAAGGTATTGTAGAATGTGGCGATTAGCGCGGTCGAGTCGCAGTTGTAGCACCGTCAACGCAAAGCGGACGTGCGGGGGCTATCGCAGAACGCTCGAGGGCGTACAAGAACTGGTAGTGCGGATCCAGTCGGAAGCTGGTTTTAGGGTTCCGACGCAGAAACGACGTCAGGGGCGTCAAGGATTTGCTGCACAGCAACCACGGCGTGAGCCACCTTGGCTAACTGCTGCAGGTTAAGGCAGTAGAAACGTTGGTGAGTTATGGGATCTGCCGAAGGTACCAGACCCGACGCGGCCGCGTCGAATCGAACCACTTCCTCAATTAAAACCGGAAGGCATTCCCATTCGAAGTTCAGGTGCGGCTTATCGTAGCGGATTAGCGCATCTCTGAACTGCGAGGCTAGCGCCCGGGTCCGTGCCAGCCAGCTCACCGCCCTCGGCGCCGAATTCCAGCAACGGGTCGTCGTCTGTGGCCGGGTCAAAGGCCCCATGATACCGCGCCACCGCTTCGATAAGGGACTCCTTGTACAGGTCGATGGTGCGACCCATTCCCGAAAAAGAACCTCTCTGGCTCGGGAACGGGCGGGACTTCGTAGCGATGGGCGAGAGCTATGGTGATGCTTTCCGCCGCCTCGTCAGGTTCTGCTCGTTCTCCCGGCACCCTGTCTCCACTCGACGACGTCTGCTCGATATCCGATTCATCCGACAGCGTGGTTTTGGACGACTGGAGGAGGGGAGTGTTTACCTCGGATTCAGGCGCGTATCCGTCAGGCAGGTCTAACCCTTCCTCGACGGTCGAAGCCGGCGGCCTCGAGGTAGCCGAAGCGAAGGCACCGTCAGAATCTCCATCCTCGCGAACTTCGGGCGCGTTCGAGCCAGCGGGGCGAGCCCCTCTCCGCCCCATCTCCGCGAAGTGAGATGGGAGCCGCGGTTCAGTGGTCCCAAAGGCAGGCGGCTTCGATGCTGCGGCGTGGATGCTGCGCGCCGAAGACGCTGCCGTAGGAGTGGTAATTTTGGACGAAGCAGAAGGAGGACGTGTGGGCGCCGGCGAGACTGTTTTGGCTTTTGTAGAAGCGTTAGGACGGACTGGGCCCGCTTTCGGGGCTGGGCTTGCTCTTGAGCTGCTCGGCCCCTGCCTTTTGAGCTGGGGATCCGTCCCTGGCGCCGTAGGCTGCCGTGGAACGGAGGGGCTAGCCGTGGGGTTGGTCATGCGAGCGGCTCGGCGCGTAGAAGCGGCGCGATCGATGACAGGGTAAGGGTTGTCGAGGTCGGCGACGGGGTCCCTCATGCGGGAGTACGTACGAATTGGAGGAAGAGGGATGAAGCAGCGTCTTTATAACGCGCTACGCCGCTACTCTTCGGTTCTTCACGCTACCCTTCATCGGCAACTACCCAACCCTGAGTTCTGTCAACGTTTCATCGACTGTATTCAGATACGCGGGCGGTGTCCCCGTGCTCCCCGAATCCGCCCATCGGTCGTGTCGGTTCCTCGTGCGCTCCCGCGTTCGAGCGGGTTGCAGCAATCAAGAGTGAGTCGAAAAGCGCGAGATGGGAGAAAGCAAAAAGGATATCAGGTGGAAGTAGGAGTTCGGGACGATCAACCGTGCTTCTATCTTCCCACGATTCGGAACACCGATTGTGGTTCCGGTCGTGTCCCCTCAAACAGCCAGCAGGTCAATGCTGGCAATATGAGGTGGCAGCCTGAGCCCCCTCCCGCTTCGTGGACGATTATGATCAGTCGCACGAGCGGGACCTCGCTCTGGTGCCATGGATCGCCCCCCCAGGCTGCTCGCCTATGCTGAGCGCCGTGGCGATCCTCCTTCAACACTTGTTGAAGCCCCTCGTGGTGGGCTCCATTGTGATACGGGTCCGCTGGGCTTCTCGTGTGTGTGAAGGATGCCCTGCGTACGAGCAGCCGCTGGCGCTAAGTACGCAGGATGGAAGGAAGTAGGCGGGAGCCGCTAATCGGGCGCCCGCCGCCGTTGTAACCCATCGGCGAGGGACCTGTGACCCTGGGTAGGGACCCCATCGCAGCACCGGGGTCGTGGAGCCTTTGTACGCATGCTCAGGCCGTCAGGTGGAGCGTTAGGGGTGGTCCCTCGTAGATCTCAGGCTTCACACATCGTAGTCAGAGGTAAAGCAAAATCAAATTATGTAATATACAGCCGAATGACTATAGTTAAGTGGCGTTTAAGTAGAACTAATGCGAGAATATACAAACTAAGTGGCCACGGGCCGCGGTACTATATACGAAATACACCCCACCGTCACACATGCAGATGAGCACGGTTGCAATATTACATGAATTTCACACGCACTCCGTTCGACTGATAGGTCCCACATAGCCCAGCTTTTACAACACCCTTCAATTTCAAAATTCAATTTGCTGAAAGATCGTGTCCCACACCGCGCAGGATTCAGAGTGTTAAATGAAAATAATCGAGGGGGGGACATTCCACGAAAAGGAATGGTCAAACGTATCCGGTTCACACCATGGTGGGAGTGCATATTGTCACGCGGGAGGAAAACTTCACGTGAGCCTCCACGGCGTCATCGAACCAACTCGATTAAAGTGACTATAATTCGAGTCAGGCAGACAAGGAGTCATGCCGGAACAGATAGAGCAGAAGAAAAGCTCGAAAAAGAGGCCACTACACAGCAATAAAAATACAGCTTAAACTGCACGGAATTGCAGCGAGTGAACGGATTTATACACTTAAATTCGGATCCCGGTGTTCCGTTCTGACAAATGCAGCCGGTGAGAAAAATCGGGGCTCCGATTTTTGTTTCCCAGCGGAAGGAAGGAAGGAAGGAAGGAAGTGGATTTGCACTGCAGCGGTCCCAATAAGGAACATAGCGGGTCCCGTAACTACATACATGACGTCAATTGTATGCTACGGACACCAATTCGTTTTACCGCTGTGATTGTTTCCTCCCCGTCAACCTCTTGCGTGTGGTCGCCAACATCTCAGCGCCTCCAAGTCGGGTGAAGCTTGCCTAGTAGTTGACGCAAGCACGCAAGTAGGGCAAGAAGGTCCCGTCTCACGGATTCCATGAACAGGTCCGCACGGAATGGCTCTCCATTCGACAACGTATAGAGTGTACTACAATGCTGCGGCGGGCAAATACAGTATAGCCGGAATTTGGCCGGAATGTAACGAGGATGAAAATTGCCAAGTGTATACGGCTGGAATATCTGCCACGAATTTCGTGAACCGCAGGGTTATTTTGCGCGAGGACAACAACAACCTGCGGAATTCACACGGTTCGTCCGCCGACCACTTGCAGTCGAATCCTCCAACCTGGTCCATAATATCGCGCAGAAACCTTTCCCGCAATAGCTGGAGGCTGTCGTGCGTCGTACAACGACAAAACCTACACAGGCGCAAGTATCGCGGGGCGGCAGCTCGGCCCGGATAACGCAACCGTTCGCGACTCGGAGTGGCGGCCCGCCGAACCAGAAAGGTCAGCAAGTGGCTGTGCTTTACTTCTTGGCCAACGCATGCTGGAGATGATGCCAATAATTACGAAGCGGCGCATCACATAACTTGAACCAGAGCAGACTCCGCCCGACTGCGTTTGGACGGCAGAAGACTCGGACATTAGAAAAATCCCAAATGCTATGGGTTCCATGGGCAGTTACATATACACCCACAGACACTCATAGACCCCATAGCAATGTTGCTATGGCCTCGATGGTGTCTATGGGTGTCTATGTGGCAGCACATAGTAATTTGGCTTTCTTCTGATGGAGTCTTCTCCCTCAGACTGCCTGGCATCTGAGGGAGGCTAGGTCAAGATATTGCTTGAAACGACACGCTTGCACAGCGACGTTGAATTTCCACAATGCGTGCGAGAAGGGCGAATAGCTGGGGTTGACAGTGAAAAACAGAAATTGAAGGCGAGCCAGCCGCACCTCACACCACGCAACACATCTTTTTGGTATATCCACTAGCACTAGATGCGTTATTCCTGTCGGAAAGTCATGTCGTGGAACGGAAACCCGGGGTCTGTGCTTTCATACTTGAAAGACGTCTGTACTGACTAATAGGAACAGATACTCGATGCTCTCCGCAATACCGTTGCGTCGAGACCCAACGATTACAACGCTTCTTCGGTCAGGCCGTCTTCCGCACCCAAACCAGCGCGGAGATCTCGAATCCCTTTTCCAAGAGGTCGAAGCCAATATCTCCGACGACGAGGATAGAATCTGGGACCTGAAACATCAGGTCTCACTCCTCCGATCCCGCATCTCGGTCCTCCGAGAAAACAAGTGCATCCTCTCGTCTCTATCCGCTCCAATTCGGAAGGCTCCTCCCGAAATCATTCAGCACATCTTCGAACTGGCCGTTGATGCCAACCACTTCAAGGACGTCAAGTATGTTTCAGTCGCAACACGCGTCTCGTCCGTGTGCGCTCAATGGCGCTCCATGGCCCATGCAACACCGCGAATATGGGCTTCGTTTGTTGTAGATATTGTGCACTGCACGAAGGAGTGGAATGGCATCTCCATCGAGAGGCACCCCGATCTCCGTACCACCACTGCCGCCATAGCCGTTGGTCACGACATTATGCAACTATATTTGGCACATGCGTCTCGTTGGCGCTTTGAGAGCTTCAACTTCGGAGCTATCACTAGCCAGGCGCGAGGGATTTTAATGGCCGCGCTCCAGTCCTACGAACAACTTGAAAGCGTCATTGCTTCCACACCTTCGACGCCGCGAGCTGCAAGTCGACGCCCAGTTCGACATGGATGTGTACATGACCATGGTCCGTCCACGCTGGCCCGGGTCCAATGCTCCAGGGGTGTTCGACATCGGCGTGGATCGCCTCGACAGTTTGTCGCTCACAGTCATGTGTCACTTTGATAGTTACGGGTTCTAGGACTCAAAGTCGCTGTTGCTGTTGGAGAAGGAAAGTCTGCTGGTCCGATACGACGACGGATGCGAGAAGTTCTACGGCTACAACGATAAATCCCCCGCACAAAGCTCAGACGAGGAGGATGGGCTGGACTATGCGATTGACGCTGACTGCTACTAGTAGTTGCCGACTTACTCTTCCACGCGTTGGTACTCTTAGAACTCTTCTTTCATACCATTGCGTCGCCGGTTCTGGGCTCTCATCTTTGGGTGTTGGCAACCCTATGTCGGCACGAGGTTGTTTTCTGGATTTCTACTTGAAATTTAAATATTGAATGGATCATTAACTGCGCGCGGCCAACTTGAATCGTGTCTAGGTGAACTTTCGTGGAATTCGAAGAATGTGGCCGTGGCAGGATGCAGGTCAGCGAGACGAAATAGAAAAGGGAGAAGGAAGAAGGAAGAAGGAAAGAAGGAAAGAAGGAAAGAAAGAAAGCAAGAAAAAGAACACCAAGAAGTTTCGAATGACCTGACCCGGAACCGAACCGGGGTCTTCAGCAGAAAATGTTCATTTCGAATGCGTGTACATATCATCAGCCGATGCACTCACAATTGTGCTATCTATCAAGTCGTTAAGGCCCCCATAGAGTTTGACTTAGTTGGACCTCAAAGTGCTTACCCGAGTCGGGCAGTTCGGATTTGAACTAGAAGTTCAACACTGTCAGCTTGTGCAAATTGAACTTATCCAATGGCAACCGCAACTTACCTCGAGCTCCCATTGGAGACGCTTTAATTGTTAATCCTGTAATAGAATCGTGGTAATTGATAATTAGAACGTCAGAACTAGACGCTGTGAAATGAAAGAAATAAAATTGAAAAATTTGTCGGCTTGACCCGTGCGGCTCAGTTGCATTTTGGATGAGCCGAAACTGTTCTGCAAAGGCAACCAAATCACAGGAGACAGAGAAGGCGAGCGAGTTAAAGGATGGAGGAAAAAACTTAACCAAGAACACCTTCAAGATAAGGATCAATCCGAGTCGGGGTTGAATTTGGTTTGAAGCGTTGGCAAATGACCTGACCCGGGATCGAACCGGGGTATTCTGCAGAAAACAATAGGGTTGTTCACAGTTGGCCTTTTGGCGCCCTTTGTGCACCCTTTTTGCGCCCTTTTTTGCGCCGTCTTTGCTTCCTTTTTCATGTTTGGTAGATAGTGAGCTATAGAATCCAGAAAATTTCACCACAGTTCTTTTTGAACATCCAAGTTTGGTATCTGACCTTTGAGGAACAATAGGAACACCCAGGCTGCATGAAATGGAAAAAGGGAGAGCCTCAGACCGGGGGTTTCACAGTAGCTCTTTTTCGCACCCATTTTCGTGCCCCTTTTTTTTTTTTCCATTTCCCGCAGAATTACATGTAGGACCCCGTTTTTTTTTCGGTTTTCTACCCTTTTTGCACTTCTAATTGAAAAAGGGAAAAAAACCGGGTAAAAAACGAAGAGAATCGCAAAAAGGGCGAAAAGGGGCGTGGAAAAGGGTGCAAAAAAGGGGTACTGTGAACAACCTTAGGGCCTAATCCAAGGGGGTGTCAACTTTCAAAAATTGGACATCGGGTCGGTTATAGGGGGCTGGCAATCGATTTTTGATTTTTTCCGATTTTTCCGATTTTTTCTTAAGAAGTTTCCCACGGTGGGGGGGGGGTCTGGCCAAAAAATTTCAAGAAATGCTCTAATGGATGCGTTCATTTCAGAAAAAATGTCAAAAAATTCCGAGAAAATATTCAACTTCACCATCAAATTTGCTATATCTTCCCAACCTCAGCTCGTATCAACCTGAAACCTTCAAATATCGATTCCCCACCCTCATTTACCCCCAAATTCGACCCGGTTCCGAAATTTTAAAGTTGGCACCCCCTTGGCCTAATCTACACATCCTCCGCACTGGAGGCAAAGATGCACTAACCAATTGTGCTATCAGTTCGAGAGGGACTAGGGAATTCATGAGCTCGACTCACGGACCCCTTTATTGATGTAAATTGTTTAGCACATTAAAGCAAATTCAAGCCAAAAAATCCAACCTGAACGAAGAGTTGAATTTGATCGGGAGGGAATGACATAACCCGCTGACTCTTTCTTACCCACCGCGATGGCACCGAAATCATCGAGTGCATCGAGCGGGACGCGCAAGAAACATGCCCGCAAAGCAGCCCAGGGCCAAGAGCCCCCAGAGCCACAACACAAACCCGCAGAAAAGAAAGGCAAGAAACACCGCTCAGACCCGCCGCGCCCCAAAGTCTACATCGCGCCCATCAAACCCACCGCCGCCAACCCCGACCCCCTCGATGCTGTGTACGGGCTCGCCCACCGTCTCCCGCCCCCGCTGCTCATTATTCTGCGGTCACTTGGCAAGAAGGCGATGGTGACGAAGATTCGGGCGTTGGAGGAATTGCAGGGTGGGTGGCGAAGGTGGGGGGAGGAGGATGAGTTGGAAACTGTACACTTAAGTGAGTAACTAGAACCTCACTGCGATGTTGTCAGAGAACGCGAGTCTATTACCTGTACACTTAAGTGAGTAACTAGAACTACTGTACTGGTAAGTATAAAGGATAATGCTATGATATAGGAAAGAAAATGTACCCTCACTGCGACGTTGTCAGAGAACGCGAGTGAGGAACGCCAGCGCGACAGTCACGGCATATAAACGCACGTGACTGTGACGTGTTACGATACGGGATTACCGGATTTAGTCCATGGTGCGAAACTCCATCCTACTGGATGGTGTGGTGCTGTATGCGTTGAAGGACGCGGCGCCGGTATGACTGCATCATTCACCGGCGCATTTGGTGCACCCTGCGTGCCGGGTCCGATTGCTTACCGCCCAGGTGCACGCTGCACTTTTGGCTGCACTTTTGGCTGCCGAGGTCTTGGAGGACGCGCCGCAACTGATAAATAATGTGTGGGCACTGGCGGCACACGATCCCGAGCGTGTTGTCGTGGCGGCTGTGGTACCAAAGTCGACCGCGGACGTGGAGTTCATTGAACAAGTCATATTACACATGGACGCGGTGTATAACGAGCTCAATCCCCCCGCGCCGGTGTTATTATCATACCCACCAGACCCTTATGCGTCGGGCAAGTCCGCACCCGGCGCGAACAAAGGCGCGAAGCACCCGCAGGCTCAGGCCACGAAACGCCCCGCGATGCCCGAATCGACACGAAGCAAAACGGACGAGCAGGATCTGGAGAGCGTGTTTAACCGCTGGGCGCGGTCGAGGATCGCGGTGTTTGGGGCGTTGAGGTATTTATTACTATTAGGTGAGTTTGCTTTATTTTCTTTTTGACATGGTATTAACGTACTTGATGCAGAAACGACCCCAACGCTCCCCCTCCCCCCCTTCCTCACGTCGCCCGCACTCTGGTCCGCACTCCAGCACTCTCAGGACTCCTCCGCCTCGTTCTACGACCGGATAGCGGAGCGCGTCCCCGACGCAGACCCGGAGGAAGATGAGGACGCATACACGACATATTTGAAGTCGCAGATCGCCGCGCCGCCCATCGCTCCCCGCTCTGCGGGCGAAGAAGGAGACGACGCGGACACAGACGCGGACAGTGATACCCTCCCCCCTGAGCCGTACGCAGCTCGCGCTCCGGAGGGCCGCGTGGGGGGTGGCGGTTATAGTGTTGGGGCATGTTGGGGCATCTCGGCGCTGGGGATACAAATACAAAGATAAAATCGTACTCTGTCAATGCACAACCGAAGGTATCCACACAGCACGCGAGAAAGTCCTGTCTGAGGATGTGTGCGTCGTACATGATTTTTCACTGAGGATTTTCCAAGTCTCTAGGTTTGATCGCAAACAATAATCTAATAACATTCCTCCTCAGCGCCCAATTGCTCGTTTCAGCCACCCGTCCCATGTACCTCCCTAGTGTGAAGTGAACCATGGGAGTCATGGACACAGGGCTTTTAGTATTCTTCTCGCTCCCGGTTGTCAAGGTTTCCGAGGAGCACTTGGAAGGCTATTCTTTAGCAGGCCTCATCATTCTTCTATGTATTGGTTCGACCAGGTCGGGTCAGCCGCTACATCTGGATGCTAAACCAAGATCCACGAATGAGAGTCGAACTTCATGAGGATAAATCCTGATCATCATGTTGGTGTGGGAACTCCGAAACAATGACCTAAACGGAATCTATCTTCAGCGACTAATTGCGCGTTTCATTTACCGTGCAGCCCTTCCGTCTGCCTGCGCCAGACTTGAGTGAACCGTGAGAATCACTGGCGCAGGGCTTTTAGTATTGTTCTCGACGAGGAAACCGTGTACAGCTCTCGGACGGTTATTCTTTGGTAAGCCTCATCATTCTTCCATGTATTGGTTCGACAAGTCGTGTCAGCCGCTACGTCCGGGTGCTAAACCAAAGTAAGCCCACCAATCCACGAAAGAGAGCCGAACTTTCATGAGTTCCAATCCCGATCATGATGTTGGTGTGCGGGGAACTTCTGCCTTCAGAGGCAAGTCTGGTCGTATGTATTCTCAGGCATCCATGATTATCGAGATCTCCTTCCGCTGTCGCCGAGAAATATCTGCAGCCATGCCACCATATATGTTCTGGGACCTGTCTCTTTGCCTGACCCACGAAAGCTGCGCACTACATGGCCTCCGTCGCATCCTTCAATCCTGATGTCACCATCGGTACGCATAGCAGAATGGGATTTCTTTGTCGATTAATGTTCTCATTCCAGGTGCCTTCCAGATCGGTGTCCTGGTCTCATATGTGCTATTTGGCGTGATGACGACCCAAATGTACATCTACTACACCCGCTTCCCGGACGATTCGCTCAAACTTAAAGTTTTGGTGCGTGAAAGCCGAATCTAGAGGTCGCATACTGACAATTGTGCAAGGTTGCCTTTGTGTGGCAAGAGATTTCTGATTTAACCACATCTGCGCATCTGAGTGCATCTGTGAACAGGGTATGTGAGCTCGTGCATGCATTGTGCATCGGACACACGCTATACGTGTGGACAATATCAGACTACGGGCATCCGGAACGCCTGATTACTGTGACTCCAAAATCCTTCGATATGTCCCTCCTCTCCGCCGGCAGCATGGTTGCATGTGGTACGCACGTTTTCCATCTATCTGAGCGGTCTCGCTCATGCGTCACAGTGCAAGGGTTTTTTGCGTTCCGGATCTACAGATTCTCACGAAAAATAATAATTCCAATCATCATCTTGATAATGACGTTCTTACGCCTAGTGGGGACCATTGTCCTCTTCGCCACGGCATGGAAAATGAGGTCAATGGATGGATATATTGCGCAGTGGCGGTGGCTAGCTACCTGCATTTGGAGTGTCACCGCAGCAATTGACTTGACCATCACGACTACATTGGTGTTCCTCCTTCACCGGGAACGTGACAACGTGCACAGGAGGTATAGTTCTCGAACACTTTTACACATGGCCTAGCCTGACGACTCATTCCATCCAGAACTGCAGCAACGGTAGATAAACTCATTTTGTGGACACTAGGTCTGTGCATGGGTTTGGCTTACATTTCCGCTCACAATTCATGCGGCAGAGACTGGGTTTTTGACTAGGTAGGTATTTCCCGTCCATCCGATCTAATTGACCTTATTTCGAACTCGTGGAGCATGGGGGAAATCATCGAACTAGCCTGTGTATGTCATCAGACTCTCGCTCAAGGTGTTCAATTATTCAAACATCTATTCTTTCAGTTCATTGCAATGAATAACAACTGTATGTGTGCGCCACTGCAGTACCTATGCACACTTACAATGTCTGGAGTCATCTGGCTTGCTTTATATGCGGTCGCTCCACGGCGTAAGAGCCTCTTGGAATCATGGTCACAAGTTTTTTAACAATCACTTGCAGTGTTCTCAAACTCGCTGCTAGCAAGGTAAGCAACCGAAGTCTCTACAGGAGGCCTACCAGCTCATACCGACCTTGATACATAGCCTGAACTCCCGAGCGACACTCCGTTCAATGAACGAGGGAAATCAGATGATTTCCTTGCCAAATTTGGCCCCGGCAGTGAGTGTCATATTTTCGGCTTCGGGGCCTCGACTAATGTGGGAACCCAGAATGCGTTGCTCACCGGCAATGCGGACATGACGAAATCTACGCCTATCGTACATGACACAGGCCTGCGAGACAAAGTTGTATCCGACATGTGATCCATGTTTGGGCTACACTAGCTACTCTCGAGTTTCTGAGCCATCTCTAGTAGACAAATTCCATCCCGTGTCTAATGCCAACGCTTTTTCATTTACCCTGCCGCGCTTCCTCGGAGAGGTACGTTCGACACTGTTTTTTCATTGTCTTTCCCGACGTTATCGGTTGACAATAATTCATTGGATGGGTTTAAATCTAGACATTCAACTTACGATCTAGTAAATGTCATCACGTCATAAGTCTGCTCAGGAAATGAAGTGCCATGCAAAGTGCCACAATTTAAAGGACTGACCCTGAGGTATCCTACTGGGTTGCCAATGTGGAGCGATCGATGCTGTAAAGAGCTGGGTTCCAGTTTTTCTTGTTTGCTTCTAGTTGTCAGAGTTTTAAAGTCGTAAAACCTTGCCACTTATTGTTCAATATGAGGACAATTCGTCAAGTTGTCATCTGAAGTCGCATCGATCATTCAAAACTTGAGATTGTTGTTCATTATGAACCTGCTCTGCATACATGTGATCCATGTCCTCCACTGCATATGATGCCATGAGTTGTTTGGCATATTCGGAATCTTCATCTATGCATATTTCCTGCAATGTGTGTTCAGCACGCCAGAATGCTGCAAGATGCTGCTGATATTCTGCTGGATTCTCTCTGGACAACCACTATCATGCTAGTGTTTCTGCTGCAATCCTATACAACCCCAGATCTTCAAATGTCGGAGGTCTGTCCCCTTGACATTCTCACTAGTCTCATCACTACACTCCCCATTCACCATGAAGCAATGTGACTTGTGCTGCTTCTCTTTATGACATTCACGCTGGTGCTCCAATTGAGACAACTGATCTTCCTTTTCATCACCAGTCAAGACGACAGGTGATAACTCATCTTGAGGCACAGTCATGCCTGACAATTGTGCAAGCACTGCAGGGCTCACTTCCTTAGCAGTTAGCAATCCCCAGGCATTCATAGTGACCATAGTAGTACCTCCCACCACCACTGGCAATTGAGGTGTGTCTCCTCGACCCACCAAACTGAATGAGTAGTAGCATTACTCACCAAACTTCCCCTGTTTGCTCGTTCTAACATGCACTTTGCTTTTTCTTGAGGAGAGTCATCTTCATCCTCCACTTCCTCAATGGTGGCTGCTGGCAGTCAAGCATTGCTGCATTGCCTAGCGGGTGTAGTCGCCATCACCCTTGAGTCAGAAATCCCAGACATTCCAGCAAGATCAAGATGGCTTAAAAAAACTAGGGAGTGAGTGCTGTGGTTGCAATCAAGCAATTTCTTCCACTGTAGGCAAATACAGGGTCTGTGGTTCTGAATGAGAGTGCATATACTAGGAATCTGCAGAGGCACAGGGTGCTCGCAAAGAAAACAGCATAATCATGCTTATGCATTTCCTTTTTTGGGCACAGTTTTTTTCTTCCCTGCTCCATGAGATTTTGGTATACACAGAACGATGCCATGAAGGCACATTGTTTGGTCCACTTTCCATTGTGATATACCCAGAATTGATTGTTTTTGAAGGCATTCCTTCCCAAAGCACTGTCAGCCACCACAAGGACAGTTTATTCTTGTTTCCTGCAAACTCTATCCCTCTGCCTCTTGTCACATGTTAGGGTAGATTCGGTCACTTTGCTCACAATGACAGGATTGCAGACAAAAATAAAGAGTCATGGGAATCTTGATGTTCTTGACATCAAGGATCACCAATCCACGATGATGGAGACCCTCTGTCATTCCCATGTCTTCATCAGCAATGCGTGATTTTTGCTGTAGTGCCGCTGTAGTTGTTGTAGCAACAGCCGGATCACGTACTGTTACATAGTGCTCTGTAGCAAAGCCATGATTTTGTAGCACTACATAGCAAAGGCACCCAGTACGTATTGCTATGTAGTAAGGCCCATTCTACATGGCTGGAATGCAACTTGGACCCACAACGGTGACACCGGATCCGAGAGTCAAATAGGGATGTACACACATATTCAAGCCTCTCAGACCGCTTTTGTCAATGTACCCATTCCCTCAACTCAATTCTTTTGTTTTTCAAAATAACATCTATTCTCGTGTCCCTGGCACTACATTGGCTTATTTTAAATGCTGCTTAAAAAATAAAGTTTAAAAGGAGGATGCAGACACCGGGCCCCACTTCTCGACACACTTGCCGTCCTTGTAGCGCCCGGGCAGCCCGCACTGGCGGCAGATGCACTGGTTCGCGGCATTGGTCGGTGGGAAGGGCGTGCCCGTGCCGGGGAGCACGACAACGGCGGGGTACAGGAATGCATGCGCAGTCAGTGCCGATGCACAAACAAAAGAAAAGGACAGAACAGAACGCACCTTTCATCCCCTTCTGCGGCACCGGCGGTGCAAACTCGCTCGGCTCGCTTGCCCTGCCGCCCCTGTATCCACCCTGGTACTGCCCCGCACGTCAATGCTCCCCGCATGCGCATTGCGACGGCGTGTGGCTCCCGTGCCCGCCAGGCACATCAAGCATTGTGCCACGCTCCTGTTCCGGCCACCCGTCGCACGAGTGGTGCACGGGGCCGTGCTTACGGTGGGTGAAGCCGGACGGTTAGCACTCAGGTGAGCGGCGCACAGCAGGGTGGTGCGATGGTGTGCGCGAGGAGGACACAGGCGTGTCAGATGCGGGGTGCGAGGCTGACTCCCAACATCGGCTGCAGGCAACCATAGGGCCTGCGGTAAGACCCAGCGCATCGCACTACAACCGATTGGAGAAGAGCCGAAGCGCTGTGGCGCTGTGGAGCTGAAACACGTGTCAATCACGTGTCCAAATATTTGGTGACGGTTCGTTTTGACGGACTTCACTTCTTTCTTCCTTACCACCACCATCTCACCAACTGTCTTTCTCCTCTGCATATAGCTCAGCTTCATCGACCCCACCAACGCCCTGCCCGCCGCTGCTGCCACCTCCCAGGCCGCCTCCACCGCCAACCCCACCTCCGCCACCAACCCCACCTCTGCCGCCAACCCCGCCGCCGCTGCTAACCCCCATGGACAACACAGGTGCAGACAACCTGCCATACACCAACCTCACCTCCCTATGCCCAGTCCTTTCTCCAGACCCGTACTACTTCAGGCTTCCATTTGGGGAACGATGTCTGGCACTGCAAGTCCGCTCACAGCACGCCGTTCTGTCATGAGTAGGTGCGTATACTTAGTGGCAATGACATACGAGCCGAGAGCTGAAAATGATTGTAGTTTTCCACCATCGAATTTGCCCTGTGCCTTAGCATGATGTCGCCATAGCGGCTTGCAATGTGGGCCAAGGACACGGCAGGTGCAGCGCCCTCGAGAAGCACGAGTTGGTGGCATAGGTGTTTTGGCAGTTTTTAGAATGGAGCGGGTCCGAGTTTTGGGACAGGTGAGTGCCATGGCCTATCCTTTTTTTCTATCAGTACTCTGGCGTTGTTGGGATGTTTTGGGGTTCATCATTTTACTTATTGTGATGGCCCGAGACTGACTGACGCCCGCCCCAGATGAAGAAAAATATTGATTGCTTATTTTCTTTACTTCGCCCACAGCCCACCCCGTGGGCTGCCTCGCTCTCGTGCGAGCTACTCGTTTTCAACCTGGCTAACACGTACATTCAGGATGTCACTTGCAGTCAGTTTTCTATCCTTGTGTCCAATATGTTACTCATCTCACCGCCAGCAGGTGCGGTGATCGAGGGCGGGAGAACTGTAAGTTTCTCCATCAGTTCATGACTGCGTGTGCTGACTTCGGAATGCCCAGGTTCCGATACATCTACCAGACCCTGCCGGGTGATTCTGCTGCTGCCTACCTCAATCACTGCGAGCACGAGCCTGTATATTGGATACCACGCATGCAGGAGGCGGTATGTATCGTATGACCCCAATGCGCACGCGCCGCCACTGTCACCAGCGCGGTTTTCTTTACTACTCTCAGCGTACCCACCACCCTTTGTAGTATATAGTCAATGAAATTATCTTTTCTTGTATTTTTGTTCCACTGTGTTAGTATTGTAAGAGGGACATTCGAAGGCAAGAAAATACCCTTTTTTTATGAATCTGCTACAGGTCAGCTACAGGCCGGCTACAAACCGCTATGTGGCACTACGTAACAGGGACGTAACTACGTAGTTACGGCCCCAGCTACGTGTCACTACAGACAGGGGACCCTCAGTACAGGCGCTACAGGCACTACAGCCGGTACATAGCGGTACGTAGCGGTCCGTAGCGGACCCAGACATTGCTGATGTTGGTGGAGGCATGGTTCCAGTGTCAATCATGATCGATGGTGGATTGCCTCTGCAGGCCATAACTGTGATACTGCCAACCATAGCTGGGGCTCTGGCGAGGTCATCAATGACTCCCTTGCCATTTTTGGCCACACGACTCTGTGCTCTACACCCCTCTTGTTGAGCAGCTGCCTGTTGTTTTTTCTGCATCTTTGTAAGTCCTCCCATAGTGAGAAGATCTAGGAACTGCTTGTTTGAGAACCTAACATTGTGTTTTCATGCACACAATTGGCAGCTTGTTGTCATTGACAATAAGCAAATTACTATAGCTGAAAACCACACCACACACAATATGCAGGTGAAAAAAAGTGTTAAGTGCCTTTCAGACTCTTAATACACTTTGTATGGACACACGAATCACCAGACAATCTTGTAGATATTCAGCGATAGTGTTGGTACAAAGTGTAAGAGTAAGAGTAAAGGTAAAGAACTACAAACACATGCATAGCTTTATAGCTGGACCAATATGGCCATACTTACATCATGATAAGATACAATTGACCTAGTCAACAAGTACAAATATGTCGGCATTTGGTTCACTTCCACTAGCCATCTCATCTTCTCACAGCACTACTCTGTTAAGGCATCAAAAGCCCGTAGCGTGTCATACACCACCTTCTCTGTGGACTCATTTGTTGGTGTGTTACCTCTTCACAAAGGCCTCATGTTATACAAGGTGCACATGGACCCGCACATGACCTTGGGCTGCGAAGTGGTGCTCAATGTGGACCATTCTCTCTCACATGCCCTTGAGACTCCCCAGATCCATTTTTTGCATCATTTGCTCAGGCTAAATAGGCAGTCAATGCTAGCTGTGCTTTTCACTGAAACTGGAATCATGCCAATTCAGTATCATCAGGTGCTATTGTCTCTCAGCTACACAAAGGGCTTTACTAAAATCTCACCTGAAGAACAAGACCTCCCTAGGGCAGCCCTCTGTGAGCCACTGTGGATCGCGCAGCTGGGCCATTCTTCCTGGGTGTCCAATCTTCACTGGGTTCTGGCATCGCTTTGTGTGCCAGTTACGTTGGACTCTGCCACTCTTCTCAGAGGACAGCATAGATGGTATCATGGAGAAAGTTGTGGAAGCCTGCAATGGCACTCTGCAGAGTGAAATTGGCTCACTGGTCAAGACTCAATTCCTGAAGAACCATCTGGAGCCTGACGACAACAGCATTCTGACAATGGTAGCTCGATGCTTCTGGGACTACCTCTGCCTGGTGAACACACCATACAGGATTGCATATACACAGTTCCTGTTGTCAGATCATCAATTGGCAGTGGAGGCTTTACAACACGGCAACCGAGTTTGGTGGTTTGTCAAGGGAGAGCTGTGGTTGTGCAACTGTTGAGGATGAGTGTCATGCCCCCTCCTTGTATGCACAGGCCATCTGGCTCTCACTGGTCTTTGGGCCGACTTCCTTCGCAATGTGTATACTGTGGTTCCTGAATGGTGCACGGAAGTGCAGGTGGTGTCAGCATATGACTTCTTGATGAAGATGGTGCGCTGCCAAAACGCTACAAAATGTCTTGCTCACTTCATATATGATGTGTTCACAGTTTTTGAGCAGGAGGAATTGTTGATCCTGCGCACCCATTATATTCAGGTGGTTGGCCAGTAGGCATACTTGTATTTTTCCAGGCAATTTAATGTGCTCCTATTTTAAAACTGCAAGACATCTGTTCTGACTTTCTGTGTACTTCGCATTCCAACGGGTTATGTGGCATGGGGGTGGACCCTTGTGTGACTCCCAGCTGATTACAACTGGGTTTCCATTGAGAGTGCTGCCCATAGGTTTTCCTAGAAGGGCCAGGAGTTCGGAGTGGGTAGTACAAGGCTGTTCACAATGGTGGTGAGATAGGGGCATCCGTAGTGTAAATTTAAATGTCACATTTACATAGCACAGCTACCTGTTGTTTCAATCTGGGACCGCACAGGCAATCCTCCTCCTCCAGTGTCCAGATATGGAAAGTGCATGAGCATCTGTTACAATATTCCAGATGGTGGTGAGTGGAATATTCCCCTATCCTGGCCTTGGAAGTGGTGAAAAGTGATGCCATATGAATGTTATTCTATATGAGATTATTCCACACAAGGGATACAAAATGTAGTTTCAGCTAAACTTCAAAAGAAAATGAAATGGTTGGAGCCCTACACGGATTCCAGGCCTCCTGATGCATAATTTGAAACATTGAGTTTCAAATTGCACTTCAGCGGGGCCTAAACTAAAACTAATTCTCAAAGTTTTGGGTCAGCTGATGTTAAGACTGAAATTAGCCACCCTGAAATTGCCAAGTATTAGTTTATAAATTGACCCAGCTGAAAGCAGAACTAAACTAGTTGTTTCATTACTAGAAGCTTGGCTGATACTCAGCATATCAGGTCCACTGAGATCAGAACTAGAACTTTGAGTATCCATTCTCGTTTTGGTCCATCTAAAATATTTAGTTTCAGCTCTAATTTCAGCTTAGCTGGAATTTAAACCAATACTCCTACTTTCAGGTGCACTGAGATTAGGTTGATTGAATTTCAGTGCAACTGAAAGTGTGGAAAAGTGAGGAAAGATTTTATCCTCCTTCACTTTCACATTTATCTCCTTCTAAAGTGGAAACATTATGCCAAAGTCCACGCATTTTATTTAACAAAGTAACACGTTGACTGCCATAGAATCATGGTAATTGATAAGTAGAATGAACGAAGAAAGTCAGAACCAAGTAGACCCTGTGACATGAAAAAAATAAAACTAAGGGCAAATTGTCGGCTTCAACCGGGCTTATCTACATTATTTTGGATAAGGTAGTACTATCGTGAGGAGCCAAGGCATAACATAAGATCATATAGATAGGTATGTACATGACGCGGAGAAAGTCAGAGCGAGAGTGACGGTGAGGTAAAGATTGTTGAGAACAGGGTTTGTCAAGAAATTGACGACCCGCGAAGCAATGGCTAATTCGTTCTCGCCATCGCTTCGCGTCTCTTGTCCAGAATGGAGGCTCGGCCGACAACATGGAAGGTTGCGACGGAGACGCTCGGAGCGGATTGGAATCTTGAAGTTCTGGAACAAGAAGAGTCAATTTCTGAACACGAGGAGCTCAAAGACTTCGGGAGGAAAAGATGAAGCCCAAGAACCCCAAGCGTTGTCGATGAGCGAAAAAGTGTGAAAGGGATGGTGGGTGGGGCCAAAAAATCTGCGAGGTAAGCTCCAGACGACCAAGACAGTGAGCGTACCGAGCAGAAAAGAATGAAGAGTCACAAAGGTGACGAGATCAGAAGATGTGACTCCTCCGTTATTCGTCTACCTTATCTATCACTTATGCTAGCCGTTCGCAAGCTCACGTAGCGCCAGCTACCAATAAGTGGAGACAGCTTCAGTTGTTCTGCAAATGAAACCAAATCACAAGAGGTAGGGAAGGCCTAGGCTCGTGACCAGCCTGCCTACAAATGGCAAAAAAAATGTGGCGAGCACTTTGCCATAGGCAGGCTGGTACAATTCGGGCTGTGAGAAAGGCCTGAGCACGGAGTTTGAAATATTTTCCTTTTCTTCCGTTCTGGGCTCAAATTAACTTAGTTTCAGAAATTACAAAGATAGGCCACAATCTGAATACAATATTCTTGAGATCTGTCTCTTCGGAACTTTCAAAAAGTCCGTACGTGGTGAGATCTGGAGCCTCAATTTTAACTGAGAAATGATCGCAAGACACCGCCACTGTGATGCCGATGATCGGCGTCACCCAAAATTTCAAACTCCGGGCTCAGGTCTTCTGGCATGTCCCGAATTATACCAGCCTGCCTACGACAAAGTGCTCGCCACAATTTTTTGCCATTTGTAGGCAGACTGGTAACGAGCCTAGGGAAGGCCAGCGAAAGATGGAGGAAAAAACTCAACTGTAAACGTCTTAAAGATAAGAGTCGATATTGAAATCGGGTTGAAAAAGGAAAGTCACAAAAACGCTAACAGATGACCCGACCCGGGATTGGACCGGGGTATTCTGCAGAAAACCCACTAACCAACTGTGCTATCAGGCCGAGGGCGTTTTGAACCAAGAGTTGAATTTGATCGGCCGAGAGGGAATGACGTAACCCGCGATCGGCTCTGCTCGCTGACTCTTTCTTACCCGACCGCGATGGCACCGAAATCGTCGAGTGCATCGAGCGGGACGCGCAAGAAACACGCCCGCAAAGCAGCCCAAGGCCAAGAGCTCCCAGAGCCACAACACAAACCAGCAGAAAAGAAGGGCAAGAAACACCGCTCAGACCCGCCGCGCCCCAAAGTCTACATCGCGCCCATCAAGCCCACCGCCGCCAACCCCGACCCCCTCGATGCCGTGCCCGGGCTCGCACACCGTCTCCCGCCCCCGCTGCTCGTTATACTGCGGTCGCTCGGTAAGAAGGCGATGGTGACAAAGATTCGGGCACTGGAGGAGTTGCAGAGCGGGTGGGTGGCGAAGGTCGGGGAGGAGGACGGTGTGGCGCTGTATGCGCTGAAAGACGCGGCGCCGGTGTGGCTGCATCATTTACCGGCGCATTTGGTGCACCCCGCGCGCCGGGTCCGGTTACTTACCGCCCAGGTGCACGCTGCGCTTTTGGCTGCCGAGGTCTTAGAGGACGCGCCGCAACTGATAAATAATGTGTGGGCACTGGCGGCACACGATCCCGAGCGTGCTGTCGCGGCGGCTGTGGTACCAAAGTCGACCGCGGACGTGGAGTTCCTTGAACGAGTCATATTACACACTGACGCGGTGTACAACGAGCTCAATCCGCCCGCCCCGGTGTTATTATCGCACCCGCCGGACCCTTATGCGTCGGGCAAGTCCGCACCCGGCGCGAACAAGGGCGCGAAGCACCCCCAAGCACAGGCTGCGAAACGCCCCGCGATGCCCGAATCGACACGGAGCAAAACGGACGAGCAGGATCTGGAGAGCGCGTTCGACCGCCGTGCGAGGTTGAGGATTGCGGCGTTTGGGGCGTTGAGGTATTTACTGGGTGGGTTTGCCTTTTTTCTTTGTGAATTTTGTGAAATGGTATTGATGTACTTGGCGCAGAGACAACCCCGGCGCTCCCCCTACCCCCCTTCCTCGCGTCGCCCGCACTCTGGTCGGCGCTCCAAAACACGCAGGACTCCCCCGCTTTGTTCTACGACCGGATAGCGGAGCGCATCCCCGAGGAAGAGGACGCCGACGCCGACGTATACACGGCGTATTTGAGGACGGAGATCACCGCGCCGCCGATCGCCCCCGAGGATGGAAAAGAAGGTGACGACGCAGACGCAGACGCCCTCCCCCTTGGACGTGCGCAGCCCGCGCTCCGGAGGGCCGCGTGGAGCGTGGCGGTTGCTGTCCTCTCTCACCTCAGCGCTGGGGATACGAACGCGGAGCCTCAAGCGCAGAGGAAGAAGCCTACGGATCGCGCGCTGCCCCTCGTCTGGGCGCACACGCTCCTCCCCGCGCTCTGGGCCGAGGCGGACCCGGGCGTGCAGATGGGTATCGGCGCGGGGACGGGGATGTGGAGGGGCGGGTTGGGGGTTGTTAGAGGTGAGTGCACGTTCCTCCTCTCCGTATATCAGTGGCTTGTGTTGATTCTTCCATACGCTCGCTAACTCATCTCTTTTTTCTTTGCGCAGCACACCCCGAAATGTGGGCCCTCGCGCCGGCGGAGGGGGGGTTTGATGCGTTTTGTGAGTCTTTTCTTGTCTCCTTATCCCTTCTCCATTTTATCCTTTCTCCGTCTTCTCCCTTCCTCTCTCGCTCCCGTCTTCCAATCCAATTCAAGTCAATCCACTACTAACGCTCTCGCCTTGCATCCTTATCCCTTCCCCATTTTCTCCCTTCTCCTTTCCCCCTCGCTCCCGTCTTCCTCTTCCAATTCATTTCATCTCAATACTAACGTTAATATTGTCGCAGTAACCCGCTTCCTCTCGACCGCGTGCAACTCGACCGCGGCGAACACGGCGGCGGCGGAGACGGGGTACGGCGCGGTCGTGGTCGTACTCGGGGGTGTGCCGTGGGAGGTGAGTGGGGTGTTTTAGTTTGGGTTTGAGTTTGTGCAAAGCCTACGTGGTTTGGATTTCCCTGCGAATCTTACTCGAGTGAGATTTTACCCTTGAAATCCTTCCGGGGGTTAGGCCCTGGGATCCACTATTTTTTTTTGCGGAAGAGGATGGGTGGGGGTCGACTGTTAAGTCGGTATACTCTGGCGGCCTGCGGGATGTACAGATCCCCCGGCGTTGACTGTGGAGTTGGTCTCTTACTCCTCGACTGGGACTGGCGATGCTCATCCGCGTGTATTCGAGAGCCATCTCATCTTTCCCTTCTATACTTCCTCGCGTATGAATAACAAGCTAATCTAATCTGAACTTCGTCCATCTACACAGATCCTCGCTCCCCAGCTCGGCGCGCTCTTCGACGCGTTCTGGGCCGCGCTGGGCGGGGCGTCAGCGGTGGAGAATTTCCATGCCTCTTCTTCAGCGAAATTGGCCACTGCACCCGACGACGAAGTAGAAGTACAGGAGAAGGAGCAGGGGGCAACCCGCCCTCGCACCGGCTCTGACGACTGCTCTCCCCGGCCCGCGCGCGCGTGCGGGCGCCGCGTTCCTGGGTGCGCTGCTTGAGTGTGCGGTGTTTGTCGGTCGGCGGGGGAGGGCGGCGTCGGAAGAAAGGGGGAGGGGAAGACGATACACGGCTCCTTGCGCGAGAGGTTAAGAGGGTGTGGGCTGCGCTTGGTGGACGCGTGGAGCAGGGGACGAAGGAGGCTGTGGAAGCGGAGACGAAACCGCGACTACACGTCGATTCGCGTCGGGCGGCGCAGTTGGTGCGCGGGGTGTTGGGCGCGGCGGGCGCTGTTGGGGGTGGTGAGAGTGTCTTTAGTTTTTTTACCTTTAGTGCTAACGAATACCTTTATTTTTCAGACCTCCTCACCACCGGCCTGGAAACGCTCGGCGCATGCCTGCGCGCCGGGGGCCCGCCTGCGCTCGTGTGTGCCGTGCTCGAGGCGCTCGTTGGGGACGACTCGGATGACGCCTCCCCGCTCTCGGAAGTCATCCGACAAGAAGACGGAGAGGACGACGATGCCGAGCCCACAAAGCCGACCACGAAAGCTGCCGCCGCTGCGCGCATCCGCGCCTACGGATTGACTCTGCGGTTGGACGTCCTCCGCGCAGCGGTACAGAGTGAAAACGCGGCGCTGCTCGTCAAGGCTCTCCGGGACATTTGGGGGCGGGGAGGGCGTGTGGGGGTGATGTTGGGGAGGTTGGTCTCGCTCTTTGACTATGGTTTCACCGCTCTGATACTAAACTCAACTCTTTTGACACAGGCGCTGGACGCCCTTCTCTCCCGGCGCGCGTATGCTCTCCTGCTCACGGCGCCTTCGCTCCTCTTTGCGTACCTTACGCACCGCATTACCAGGCGGCAACAGCTTTGGCGCGCGCTGCTGCAGGACGTGGCAGCACACCCCGAGGCAGCGGCTGATACGCTCGGGGCGCTGGTTGGTAGCGAGGCGAGCGGGGTGGTTGAGAGGTTGAGCGCGGTGGACGCGTCGGCGCCGTCTAGTAGTACAACCGCAGCCACCGCCGTGGGCCCGCTAGACGCGCTCTTCGACGGTCCACCGCCGGTGCCCATAGCCCTCCTCGCGCGCGTTCTGCAGCGCGGCGAGCTCTTTCTGTCCCCGGCCGCGGGACGCGCGACCCTTGCACGCGTCGTGCATGCCCTTGCGGAACGCGTCGAGAGCGCGTTGACCACCCCCGATTCTGCCGGGAGCTTCGACGCTGATCTGCAGCTGCTCGCGAGCGTGCTCGCCGGACGGCCGGACGCTGCGGACGCGCGTGCCTTGTTGCCCGCCATATATGTATTTGCGTACGTGCTGCCGCGCGCCGTCTCTGTCGGGGGAGGACGCGGTGGGGGTGGCGAGGAACATCTGGCTGCAGTGGAAGGAGGAGGGTGGAGAAGCTGTGCGCGCGGATGTGGTGACCGAGGTGAAGCGCCGCCTTGGGGTGCTGGTGTGTAGTACAGACGTTTGCGTTACGTGCGTCCCTTTCTCCTCTGGCCTTTGCTTAAATTCTGTGCGAACTGACGGGTTGTGCTCAGGCCGGAAGATGTTCTCGAAGCCCTGGCAGAAGGCACACTCGGCGCGCCGATCGACGTCGTGTCCGACGTCTTCCCCGCCAAGGCTGAGCTCGATGCGATGCTCGATGTGCTCCCCGCTGACCCACTCGCACCGAGCCTCGCGGTCTTGCACCCTTACCTCCCGCCCGCGTCCGCGCTCCGGCCCCACACCCGCGCATCGGCGCACGATAAGCGCGGGTACGCCGCGTACGCGCGCATCGCGGCGGGGCTGCTGCAGGCTCTCGCAGCGGACCGCCGTGCGGCGAAGGAGAATATCTGGGCGCTGAGGCATGTGACGGCGCTCGCAATAACGGCGGAGGATGTGCTCGCCGCGCCTAGTGCACCATGCGCCGTGTTCGATCGGTCGGTGGACCGGAGTGCATTGGAGGCGATTAGGGCGCGCGCACTGCAACTCACGGCGTATCTGCTGACGGCGGCGGCCGAGGACGGGTGGCGCGCGCGCTAACAGCAGCGAGCGACGACAAGCCCCTTGTCGGGGGCGGCGCACTGCCAGAGTTGGTGGTCGAGCTTGTTCGCTGCGCAAGGAGAACGGACGGGAGCCGCGAATGTCGCGTGCTGGATCGCGTTCTGCGGCATGTCCTACAGGACGCTGATAAGCCGGAGGCTGACCTTTGGATGGCGTTTGCGAGAAAGATCGAGAAGAGTGGTACGTTTTCTTCGCTTTTTCTGACCAAGTTCGTTCTTATTCGTCCCAGCTCCAGAGACGTGCATCGCCATCGTGTCGGCTGTCAGCGCCTCAACGCTGGAGCCACCACGCCTCGAGCGGTATCGCAACGAGCTCGCCGCGGATCTGCTAGGGATCCCGCCCAGCAAGGCGAACACGCAGGGCCTGCTGACGTTGCGAAAGCTCGCCGCCAGCGCACCAGGCCTCGATTCGGACGTTGCTTTCCTTCCGCAGCAGCGATCGGTGAACATCTTCAAGGCGTGCCAGCAGTGGGTCGGATCCGATGAGGATATCGAGGAGGAGCTGGAAAGCGCGATGACGTTGGTGTTTTTCCACCTTGCGCCACTATTGCAGAATGTTCCGGGGACGCATTGGGATCTCATCTTTGATGTGGTCGAGAGCAATCTTGAGGTGCGTGTTCCCAGTCTTCCAGCGTATGTTTAGGTCATTCATTCCTTGACAGAGCGCCTCGCTCACGGACGATGAGACTTTGGTTACGCTCGCGCGGACGCTGCGGCTTATCATCCTCATACAAGACCTCACACTGACGAACAAGACGCTGCGGGCAAGCTGGGAAGAACGACAGACACAGATCCTCACGATGGTACGCGATTTGGCTGCGGGGCAGTCAGGTAGTTATTCATCCTTTCGAGTCACCCCGATATTGATTTCAGCAGACGACGTGGCGGGGTCTTCTCCCCGATCGGCCTGCCGTGAGCTCGTCTTGTCTATCGTGCAGGATCTGCCAACGTCTTTGATTACCGAAGACACTCTGCCAAAGGTGACTTTATAGAAGCGATTCATGGAAAAGGCATCTTGATGAATATCTCCTTAGATGTGTCATCTGCTGGCAGATCCGTCGGTCGACGTGCAAAAAATGACCTATCAGTTACTCACCGTCGCTGCCCGCAAGCGCACGGAGCACTTTGTCATCGAGGCCGGCGTGGATGTCGATGCTGTCGTCAAAGCAGATCTGCCGCTCGAACTGCTGGATATTTTGCAGACGAGTCTCAATTTTAATCAGGACGATCTTTTGGACCTAGATGAATCGGTGCGTTCATTGCACGGGCCCAGTCGGAGGTGCTGATTTGTGGGTAGATCGTCTTTGGGTATCTGCTAGGCTGGATGGTGGTTTTCGACCTCTTCAGCGATGCGGTGGGTTCTTCCTGGGTTTCTTATTTCTTTGCTCATACGTCCGTAGTCGTTGAAAGTACGGCTGAGTTACATCGACCAGCTGCGGACCCTCGACATCATTGGATCATCGTTCATACCAAACATACTCAGTTTACTAGGAGTCGATCAAGGCATTCCAAAGGCCTTCAAGCTGGACGTATGGAATGTCGACGAATACCTAGTTCAACGTAAGTGAAAATTAACTCGGAGCGAATCAGACTAACATGAATGCATAGTGTACGAATCCGGAAGCACTTGGAGTCTGCAGGTGCTCGCAGCGCACCTGTACTACCGGGCACTCCTTACTGTTCCGTCACTCATATACAACTGGGTGCTCGACTGCAAGGACCGCCAGCTTTCGTCCAGTATCGCCACCTACACGTCACTACACTTCTCTCCTGTTATCATTCGGGCAGAGTTGGCGCATGTGAAGAGCCCGGAGGCCACGGCGGAGCTAGTCGACGACAATCTCACCGTCAAAGTCGCCACCGCCGTCAACGAGGTCGTGGCGTCATATCTCGTCGACGAGCACCAGCTGGAGATAAAGCTCAGGATCCCGTCGGACTGGCCGCTGCATAAAATAGAGGTCAAAGACGTGAAGAGGGTCGGTGTGGAGGAGAACCGGTGGAGGGCATGGATCCTGGCTGTGCAGCAGACGCTGTGGTCTCAGAACGGCAGGATCGTGGATGGGCTTGGTCTTTTCAAGAAGAACGTCACGCTGCATTTCGAGGGTCAGGTCGAGTGTGCTATCTGTTATTCGTAAGTGTTGTCTCCTTCGTCTGGCCTTTACTCATTCGTCTGCTGGCAGAATCATTAGTGTGATGGATGGAACGCTTCCGAAGAAACCTTGCAAAACATGCAAAAATCGATTCCATTCCGGCTGTCTTTACAAGGCAAGTGCTTCCTTTTTCCAGAAAATTCTTAAAGGAGCTGATTTTGGTGTGCAGTGGTTTAGCACAAGTCATTCGTCCAGTTGCCCGTTATGCCGATCGGACATTATATAGAATTTAGAGTCTATTAAGCAATATTGTATTATAGAATCTGTATCTACTTGTAGGTCAAGATAATCATTCCACCGCTGCCAATTTGCGCACTCTTGGTATTCTCCCCAACATGTCTGGCATGGCAGCTCCATAAACCTCGTTCCTGATCTGCCTTCTCAAGTATCTGGGTACTGTAGAGTCCAGACTGCCTGAAAAATAGTTTCGAATGAATTTGGGTGAATGGGACAGAAATGCAAACGCGTACATTCTGCGTCTCCCGTGGGTCAGGATGATTGGCTAGTGGGATGCTCCAGACCAAAGTCTGTTGTGCGCATGAGCCAGTCTTTTTGCCCATTGTTCTTGCGAGATGCCACATTGAAAGGTGAAGTGAGAAACACGTCGAAAAGGATTTAATCCTGGATTATTGTCCAGGAATTGTGCCCTTTGTTCGATGCATTGCAACTGATGATACTGCCACTCAATCCATGTAGAATGGATCCGACCGTTCGACAGATTGTTGTTGGCCTCCTCCTGTGTATTGTATCTCGCGCCCCGGATGTCGTACACTTTCCCTCGCAAAATAGGTCGCTCGTCTAAAATGACCCAGACCCACGATTTATCGTGAAGCTGCCAAGTCAAAAGTCCAGGCACATCTTCTTCCACCAAGTCCTCGATATCCCCTGGCTGGGTGAGCCGAACCGTGTGGACCAAGGGAGGCACGCGACCTAGGAGATTAAACCCCCATCTACGCTCTACGTCGTCCGCCTCGGTCCCACAGTACGCCTCTGGTAGTCCCGGCCATGCGCAGCCGACCACCGCCTTTTCGGGCCACTCGAGGATCCACATACGGAATTCTTGGGGGATATGATTGTGTTGGGCCAGGAGAGCGGTGATGTACGCTTCTCTGTCGAATGGCCGAAGGTTTGCGAGCACCCAGGGACGCGACCGCAGGAAAACCGGCGATGAGATGGTGCGGGCGAAGAGCTCCAAGAGGTGCCGACGCGTGGGGTCCAAGTCTGCGAGAGGGACGAGATGTCTCCATAATTTATCAACACCTTGCGCTGAGATAAGGGTTTTGAGGGAAAGATGGGGGTAAATCTGGAGAAGGAGTTCATTGGGAAAAGAGAGCGTCGTCATTTCGGCGAGGTCTGGGTCGAAATGTTGACGACGTTTACCTCATTTTGCTTTCTCAAAAAAAGTGACAGGCGGCGCCTACAAGCGATTTAAGCGGCTTTACCATATCAAGATTAGTAGTATTCCGATGGGGGGTAAGTAAAACATAGAACCTTTGTAAAGCATTAGTAGTAGTCAGAGTCAATCGCATAGTCTGGCTCCTCCTCATCGTCTGAGCCTTTCGCAGGGAATTTATCGTTGTAGTCGTAGAACTCATCGCATCCGTCGTCGTATCGGACCAGCAGACCTTCCTTCTTCAATAGCAACAGCGGCTTGGAGTCCCAGAACCCATAACTATCGAAGTGACACATAACTGTGAGTGACAAACTGTCGAGACGATCCATGCCCATCTCGAGCACCCGCGGGGAGTCGGGCCCGGGCCAGCGTGAACGGACCATGGTCATGTACGCACTCATGTCGAATTGGGTGTTGACTTTTAGCTCGAGGCGTCGCAGACGCGGAAGCAATGGCACCTTAGGGTTGTTCGAAGGACTCGGAGACGTGGGTGCGTGTGGCGTTGCGCACAGCGCCACGAAGAGACCCGTCGTTATGAAATGGTTGGCGCCGACATCATCGAACACCGCGTTGGCTCGGTGTTCGGAGAGCGACTCTGGGTCCGGGGTCACGCATTCGTGCAGAGATACTTCAACTGCGTGCGGCGCGAGACGCAGCAGTTGGAGCGCCTCTTTTGTATCGAGAGGTACGCCCTCTAAGCGCAGTGTTGTGAGCCTGCACGCCGAGCGCGTGAGCATTGCCTCAACCGCTGCTTGAGGCCATTTTCCCTCCTCGTGACGGGCCTCGTATTCGCCTCGGTAACGGCGGCGGATGTGGGAGACAACGGCGAGCGATTCGAGCTGCGGGAGTGTCAGCCCTGAACATACCATGAGCACACCGGAGAGTGCCTGGTTTCTACCGGAGCCTGGATGGGATTCGATGCGAAGTGTGTGAATCTGTAGGGTTCGAGGGACGATTTCTGGACCGGTAAGCTCGAGGTCGGTGGATGTTGGGACGCTGAGCGACACGGAGAGGAGGTGGGGGCAAAGGCCTAAGACGGTGTTTATGTCTCGTGCATCGGATGCGGCAAAATGGATACTGGTGAGCTGCGTCCAAGGAATAGCCGCCTGTGGGCTATACTGCACCAGAGAGAGTTCTCGTAGTTCCGGACAAGATTTGAAGAATTCGATCTTGATACCGGAGTTGAAGCCACGAGGCTGGTGAATATGGAGAGATTTAAGGGACGGCGTATTATGGAGCGCGGCGATTAAAATCTCTCGCGCCTGGATGGTGATGGCTCCGAAGTTGAAACTGGCAGAGCGCCAACGAGACGCATGTGCCGCGAATAGTTGCAAGATGTCGTGACCGACGGCAATGGGGACATTGGCGGTACGGAGATCGAGATCCAGCTCCGCATCGCGTGCGAACCGAAGGTGCCTCTCGATGGATCTCACGACGCCGTTCCATTCCTTCGTGCCGTGCACAATATCTACAACAAACGAAGCCCATATTCGCGGCGTTGCATGAGCCAAGGAGCGCCATTGCGCACACACGGACGAGACGCGTGTTGCGACTGAAACAGACTTGACGTCCTTGAAGTGGTTGGCATCAACGGCCAGTTCGAAGATGTGCTGGATGATTTCGGGAGGAGCCTTCCGAATTGGAGCGGATAGAGACGAGAGGATGCGCTTGTTCTCTTGGAGGACCGAGATGCGGGATCGGAGGAGTGAGACCTGATGTTTCAAGTCCCAGATTCTGTCCTCGTCGTCGGAGATACTGGCTTCGACCTCTTGGAAAAGAGATTCGAGATCTCCGCGCTGGCTTGGGTGCGGAAGACGGCCTGACCGAAGAAGCGTTATAATCGTTGGGTCTTGACGCAACGGCGTTGCGGAGAGCATCGAATATCTGTTAATTTTGTCAATACAGACGTCTTTAAAGTATGAGAGCACTAACTCCGGGTTTCCGTTCCACGACATGACTTTCCGACACGGATGACGCGTCCAGTGCCAGTGGATACGGTGGAGGGCGCCAAAAAGACGCGTTGCTTGATGTGAGGCGCTGCCGGCCCGGGCCGCCCGGCTTGTTCTGTTCTCTACCACTTGTCAGCAACTCAGGCTGCTATTCGCCCTTTTGCACACGTTGTGAAAGTTAACCGTCGATTGCCGGCGCTTCTTGTTCCAAGTAACATGCTCACTGCTCCCCTATCCGCCCCCAGCTGCCAGGGACATTGAAGGAGAATCAGCCCTCCGAGTTTTCTGTCGTCTGAACGCAGCCTGCGGGCGGGCGCTGAGATACCTCAACAGAAAGCCGTATAACTCGCTAGAATTATCATATGGAAAGGATACAGAAGACTGACAGGTCGCCAGTCGTGCGGTCAGTGTATGCAGAGCACTAGAATTTTTTAGCGCAAGCTACAGCATGCTATATAATGGGGCTCAAGGGATAGCACTGGACGACTATGCTGACTATAATCAACTCAATCGACCGTGGAATTTCTCCAAATGCAACGGCCGGACCGCGCTTTCAACCTGCTCCTTCCACTCCTCGCTGGTTCCGATACGTTTCCATTCATCGCGCCCGAACCGGACCTGACGCAAAAGAGGGTACATCGAACCGAGCGTCGCAACGGCCTGACCTTGTTGTGGAAACAATACTTCGGCTGGCATGGATCCTTCCTCTTGCTCCAGCCGGAGAACCTCAATGCTCGGTGGCAGTAAAAGCAGACCTTCGAAGACCCAGCGTAAAATACTCTAAATTTGCACGGTTAGCCTTTTGGACCAAAAAATGAATGCGGACGCACATGAATACCAGAAACTTCTGATGTCTCCGGTGCTGGAAATTCTATGCTAGGAATAACCATGGGAGGCGACTCTGATTCGGTATCGGAGATATCGTCCGCCGCTAGTTCATCAAACGCGTTGTCATCACAAAGGTCGATCGACTGAGCGTCCACAGAAAGTGGATCATCGGACAGGGGAATGAATGGGAAGGAGCTATTGGAGCCCGGTGGCATCGCCGCATACTGTGGTATTTTGATCGTCCACTGCCTGAGGTCTGGAAATAGATGTGCAATCGAAACCAGCGTGTCGAGTGTCGTCGGAGTCATAGCTGGGAGAGCAAGGGATTGAATAGGACGCGCACTGCGCAAAATATCCATGCACAGAGGTTCCAAACCATCAGAATCGTCCCAATTTAAGACCATCACCCCGGTGACAGGACGATTGAGGGTCAATAATTGGATTAATCTTGGTGGACCTGCGAGAATGCGCAGAAGTGGAATGGTTTCGGAACTGACGTCGGGGATTTGCCAAATGTAATGACCAGGGAAGTCGGTTCTTGGGGCGTTTATCTTCAGAGATTCGAGATTGGGACACTGCTCCAAGAACTGAAACAACGCTACGGCATCGTTATTGTTCTGAAGATCAATGTATAGATCAACCAGACAAGGAAGCCTCCCAGGTCCAAATCCGGTCAACAGCAGAGAAATCTGCCTGTCGCGAAGGTTAATGATTTCAAGGGTGCATAAGCTGTCCGGAGAAGCGATCTGAAACGGCCCTTCATTCTCCGGCCAAAAGTTTCTGAATCCTGATATCATTGTGAAGCTCCGCAGCCTCAGAAATCCTTCCTGGGCGACAATGTCGCAATCGAAAAGGGTAAGGTCGTCGAGCTTCGACAAAGACGTCAATGTGGCTCGGAAGGGGGCGTCGATGAGAAGACCATAGATATGAAGGGAAGAGAGATTGTGGTACAATCCCAGTGTGGCGGAAAAGGTCGTCAAGATCCTTTCATACAGCTTATCGAAGAGGTGAATGTTTTGGATGTCGGGGTGAAAACGACCGATGGGGCGTTTAGGGAATGAGACGTTCCAGGACCGAACCATCGGGGCGTACGGGTTTTGCACCAATCTGTCCAACCGAACGGCAATTCGATGCAGGTGGCGAACACGGTCTATCCAGTTGTCTCGTCCGATTCCTCCCGTCAATGCGAGAGCATCGAAAGTTTGGTGCTCGAACACAAATGGCAGGGAGAGTGACCGGAACAGTTTGCACACCAAAGAAATTCGGCGGAGCTGCTGGAGAGAGCATAGAGTCCAGCATGCCAACCAGATCTCCGGGGGAAAGAGGTGTAGATAATCGATGGGCTGTGGCGTGCTCATAGTGGGTGGGAACTGAGTCATGAATAAGCGCTGTTGACTTTCTCACACTGCCACTACATTGCCGCGAGGATGTTACCCGCCTTTTTCTCCCATCAGAGCAGCGCTCCTGAGTCCCCTGGATCGCATTCTGGTTGATTTGTATCACTACGGTGTCGTATGATGTCTAGAACCACCACCACTCTGTGTGGTTGAAACCAACTTGGGGATCTCGGGGATGTTGAAAAGCGAAAAACGTAGCTAACGATGAAGGATGTACCCTTGGCGTGGTTCAAAAACGATTTATCCATGTTAGAATATCCAGTTTAGCTTGTCACATAACTAGTACCATCCGGCTTGGACAGTAACCACTCGCAAACTTGGCCCCCGTCTGTTGGGATCCGGCCGTTCGGTTATCGAAGTTCTTGCCAAAGGAGGGGGTGCCAAAGGAGGGGATGCCAGTTTCTCCACAATTATTCTGCTTTGCTGGGGAGTGGAGCTTTCAGCATCCCCCTTCCATGATCCACCACTGCCTGCCGTTCCTGTTCCCGTGCGTTTCCAATTATTGCCGGGCCTCCCAAATTGAACCTGGCACAAGTGGGGGTACATGAGGCTGAGCGCTGCAACAGCCTGTTGCTGTTCCGTTAATGAGAGCTGTCGTGACCAGGATCGCTCTTTCTGCTGCTCCAACAGGAGAACCTCGATTCCCGGTGAGAGTGAAAGCAGGCCGCCGAGGATCCAGCGCACAATATACTATACTCGCCGCGTTCATTAGTATTGTTGGATCTAAGTCGTCGAGAAAAAATACTTACATGGATGTCGGAATTTCCAGACACTGGTGGTGCACTCCTTTCCTTCGTATGAGCACGAATGACTGTCGGAGGCTCGTCTGATTCAGTATCGGAGATGTCATCCGCTGCCATGTCATCAAACACTGCGTCGTCGCAGAGGTCGACCGACCGAGTATCCGCGGGACTTGAAGCATGCTCCCACCAAGAGTGTGAGCCTAACACCGTAAACTCGTCACCTCCGATTACGATATGCAGTTCCCTGAGGTCGGGGAATAAGCCTACAATGGCAACGAGGGGGCCGAGCGTCGGATAATCTATGACGGGGAGAACCAGAGATTGGATAGGGCGCGCGCTGCGCGAGATTTCCATGCACAGAGGTAAAACATCGTCTGAGTGGTCTCTATTTGTCGACAGAACCGTAACCCCAGTGACTGGACGATTTGGCGTCAGCGATTGGATCAATTCTGGCGGTCCCGTGAGGGTGCGCAGAAGTGGAACGGTACCGGAATGGACAACGGGGAATTGTAGTGTGGATTGACCAGTGGATGTCAGTATCTCCAAGGATTCAAGGCCAGGGCATCGGTCCAGAAATGGAAATACTTTGTCGCTGTCGCCGACATCACGAAAGGTAATGGAAAGATGAACCAGCTGTGGGAGTATCCCGGGTCCAAACCCGGTGAGCAGCGGGTGAATTTGGCTGTGGCAGAGATCAAGATTGAGAGCGCGTAGGCTCTCTGGGGATGCTATCTGGAGAGATTCTCCCTCTGCTGTATCCAATCCGGATTTTATTGTCAGGCTTCCCAGCGCCAGGAACCCTTTCCGGGCGACAATGTCGCAATCCGACAGAGTGAGGTCGTCGAGTCGCGTTAGAGACATTAATGTACCTCGAAAGGCGGCGTCGATGGCAAGACCATGGATATGGAGGGAAGAAAGATTGTAGTAAAAGACCAAGCGTCGTGCAAAAGGTCTTCATGATTCTTTCACATAGATTATCGAAGAGGTGAATGTTTTGGATGTCGGTACAGCTGGGGCGAAATTTGTGGAAGGAGACTTTCCAGGACCGAACCATTGGGGCGTATGGGCCTTGTATCAACCTATCCAGCCGAACTGCGGTCCGATGCAGGTGGCGAACACGGTCTATCCAGTTCTCCCGGCCAAGTCTCCTTGCTAATGCCTCCATATCAAAGGTCTGACGCTGAAATACGAGTGCCAGGGAGAGCGAGTGAAATAGTTTGCACACCAGCGAGAGTCTGCGCAGTTGCTGGAGAGAACATAGAGTCCAGCATGCAATCCAAACCTCTGGGGGTAGGACGTGCAGATATTCGTTGGGGTGCTGCGTACTCATGGTGGTGGGGAAATGAGTTGTGAACACTGCCTCTGGATCATTTTGTTGCGCACCCGTAATTAAATCAGTTCAATCAGCGACACCCATTGTTTGATTTTAATCATAGTAGCCGGGCAGACATGGGCGGCTTTCTCTTGATTCATGAGTTAGCAGCTAGAACCCCGACCACTTTGTGTGGTTGATCCTCCTCGGGGATCTCGGGGATGTTCACCACTATGAAAACGGCACATCAGTTATATTGGACGCCTTAAAACAATTTTGGAACATATTGCATATCTTAAAAAAATTTCTGACATTCGTAAACCGGCGGCAAGTGGGTGACTTCCCGTAAGGTTCCTGGCGCAATTGCTGAACTTGTTTGAGGGTGCCAGTGATGTGATCAAAGGAGTCCACGGAATTACCTCAGAATAGAGTACTTATGTAGCACGAACCCCGGCTGTTCCTTAACGGGACCGCGCAGGAATTCCTTCCTTCCTTCCATGAAGTTCATTTGAAGGTTCCGGAGCATGCCGTATACCCACCCTCAGGAGTTGATTACTTACTTTTAGATATCAATTTAGCCGACATCAGTTCGAGAATCACGAAATCAAGATGTGAAATTGTCAAAATCAACCTAGACCATCGCCTACCGTACCCCTATTTCGATAAATGTTATTCTTCGTTTCGCGTCAGAATCGAGCGCGACCGAGACTGAGACGCACTTTCAGGCATACGTGATCGTTCACGTGTAGGGACACGTCTGCAATTCTCTTTTCTGGTGATTCATCTTAGCTCCCTTCTCCTCCAGCTTTTCGTTTTTCCGCTTTCTTTCGTTAAAAATGGACGACTTCCTCGCAGAGATCCGCAAGATCCCGCCAGTGACCCGCGTTCTATGCATATCTTGTCTCAGCATCTTTCTCGGCGTCTTCATGGGGCTCGTATCGGAATACAAACTCATGTACACGTTTTCTTTGGTGTTTGAGAAATTTCAGGTCAGTGACAGGTGCTCCAGCATATGTATCGTGTTTCTGAGCTGATGTTGGCGGTAGATATGGCGGTTATATACCAGCTTTTTGCTCGGACGTCAGTACATAATTGAATCTTGACCGTGAGCGAAACTGACCGTCGCATCGCGCCATTGCAGGCAGGGATATCTCATATATTTTTGGTGCGCCTATTTGACCATGCATCCCATGACCCTGCAGTCTAATACGCGTGCAATCCAGATTTGTTTGTGCTTTAGTGCGTCAATGCACAGGGTTTAGATTTTTGCAGCACTGACTTCGACGAACTTAGCCGTACGACGAACCAGCTAGAGTCGGGGCCGTACTCGCAGAGATCGGCCGATCTCGCCTGGCAACTCTTCGTAGCCAGTATAGGCATCATCGTGGGTCCTTTGTTTCTTCACCTTTCTCAAAAAAATTGACGCCAAGTGCACTATAGATCACGAGTATCCCCGTCAACTCCATGATCTTCTCCCGCCCATTCCTCCTCTGCCTCGCCTACGTCGGCTCTGCACTCGCCCCCCGTCGGCACTATGACCTCCATCATGGGCCTCATCCAGCTCCCCATCAAGTACCTCCCGTATATCATGGTCTTCCTAGACCTCATCGTCCTCGGCCCGGGCGCCGCCGCCACGGCCCTCCCGGGCGCGATCGTCGGACATCTGTGGTGGTGGGGCGTGTGGGGGGCCGAGGTCGGTGACGCGGGTGGCATATTGCAGCCATGGAGCGCGGCACCGAGGTGGCTGAAGGAGTGGATGGGCGAGGGGAACGCGCCGCCGGCTGCGAGGGCGCCGGATGGGTCTACAGGCGCGAATGCGGGGAGGGGGGTGCGCGTCATTCCGCTGAGGGGGCCGGCGGAGGCAAGTGCGAGCACGGCGGGGGCGGGGACGACGGGATATAATTGGGGCCGCGGTGGGCATAGGCTTGGCGGTACCTAGAAAATTGGAAGGAAATGTGTTGGGCGAAGGTGTAACATGTATCCTTTTGAAAAATCAGTTTGCCAAGTCACTGTATATCTCTTTGATACATCTCATCCACACGGGTGTTACAGCGATCCTCAACAAAGATCCCTGAATTGGGGCGGACGAACCGGAACTCTGACCCAGAAGTGCACGGAAGCAACGGCGACGTATGTAAACCTCGACTCCAGAGCAGCGCCTATGCCGCAGTCACAAGCATCTCTCATTGAGTCAGTCGGAATATCAACGTCTTCATCGAGTCCCCTGTTTCTGGCCTAGGTATTCATAGTCCCAACTAGTGCAAGCGGATTCGAACTATAAAAATCGAGACATTGCAACAGGAAAGGACCGCACGGATTGAATTCCGCAAAGTTTTCTTTCGAGATCCTGAGTTTGAGCCGGCTGCATTGTTTGGTGGTAATGAGTAGCCGGAGAAGGCCACGCGGTACTGGACTAGTAGAACAGAGAAATTCAAACAACAAATTGTAACCGATAGAGGAAATCCCACGGCACGGGCGAACCAGGAGTCAACAAGTGCCAGGAGCGTCTTCGGAGGGGAGTATGTATCCAGACCGATGGGGGCGGATATTTTCTGGTATTTCATACGACGAGTTCCTGAGCCAAGGTATATAAAGAGCTACGGTTCGCCAAAGGCCACGGATCTGTAGTCTCTTATAAACAGACGCTACAACAATTTAACTCCTACCTCGTTATGTTGTAACGGATCTGTGCCATTTCTCGCTCGGAAGAACCCGTCCTTCGGGGGGAAGGCAGAATAAGCAGATCTGGGACGTGAGCTCGTGCGGGATCCGAAGACTGCGTGTGGGCGTTTGCAGAGGAAAGCAAGGATGCGCCGGAGGTATGATGGTCGCATGTCTATTCGCCGGAGGTTAGAGGAAAAATCGCCGACGGGAGGCCAACAAAAAGATCATTTCCAACATCTTGACACTACGAAAATAATTTCGGGTTTGGAAACTGAGCGTGCCCCGGACAGTGTGGGAGTTATTGGAGTTATTGGCTCAACATGGTTCGAATTGCGTACACCAAGCCGGTAGATATGAGAAGGCGCGTCTGAAATACTATAGATCTCGGTACACGCGTGGTAGGCCATGCACCCTCGCCATGGACAACGTAGGCAGAGTAACATCCCTCAGAGCCATTTCGCAAGGTTGATGTACAGTTGCGTTGGTCCAGACGCTTGAGTGAGTGTTGAGATATTCGCGATTGGCCTGAACAGTGAAGAAGCCCGATACGCCCAATACTGTCTAGATTACTGAGTCAGGTTACATCTTCCAATGAAACGACTTCGCGTCGTTCAACTCGGATTCAAATAATCATTCTGAAAGATATCAGTCAGCGTCGATAACCGATTTCAGCTTGCATAACATTTTCCAAAATGAGATTCAATTGTGAAGGGAAACTACATTCGCACTGTCAGACGCTTCCCTTCCCGGTGCACTATACGGAATGAAAAGTCGTCACAAGACTGTAGCAGTCTCTCGTCAAAGTGCTCTGAATCGGGATCCTGCTCTCTGGCCACGACGACTTCGATTTCAACCTCGAGCAGTTTTGGCGCCATCGGGAGAAGATGGAAGTCAATGTGACTTCGGAAGACTCGAAGTAAACGTTTTGCTTGGTCCCAAGCTTTGTCGTCGTCACTTTCATGATAGTAATCATCCTCGCTTCCATCTTCGCTGTCGTTAGTGTCAAGGAAGTCCTCGTCGCACATACTGGCGGCTGGCCCTCCTCCATTGGGAATGGTTATCCAGAAGTGGGCGCGGATCCATTGCAGTTCATGAAGGTTGGCGAGTGCCTTCACGTCTGCTTTTTTCTAGGAATTTTGTGAAATTGAATACCGATTTTTTTAGTATAGAATTAACACTGAACAACTAACCGCGGATTTCAAGTGAAGTTCCAGGTGCGTGATCCCCGAACACGCTTGCCCAATGGCGCAAATTGTGCTGTGATCCACGCCATGCATGTAGATTCCATTGCTTTGGCTTTCCGACAAAGGCTCGTACACGGCCTCATACCCATTGACAATGGCTAAGCGACGCAGGTTGGGCGTCTTGGTGAGTGCCGCGACAACGGCGCGCCCACGCTCGGCGGCGCGTCCTTCGTTGTAGTCCCGAAGGAAAAGGGTCACGGTGAGGTCTTGAATGGGCCGCACACCATCGCAAACCTTGAGAAAATCGTTGGCACGCCCGGCGAATGTTCGGAGGAGGGGCAAAGCATCGTCGCACAAGGGTTGACTGCCCAAAACAATCGACACGTCGTAGAGGGTGGGGTGTGCCTCGAGGAACCGGTTGAAATCAGGGTCCGGGCTGTCGTCCCATAAGAAGACTCTGATGCTTGCGACTTCAAGGCACGGTAGCCGAAGGGAGTTAACTACCTCTTCCAAAAGGGGGACGTGAGTGCCCTCCCACTGTATATCCAGCTTGAGGACGGTGAGTCCTGGGGATATGGTCGGGAGAAGCTCTAAGGATCTGAAAAATCGGCCCATCGTCGTTCGTTCCTCTGCACTAAACACGTCAGATTCAGGCTCAGGATGCCACATGAGCGACATACGGCCCCCAAACAGAGTTTGCTCCTTGTATGCGAGAGACTTGAGTCCCGGAATCTGGAGAAACTAGACCCAAGAGGTGAGTTAATAACACATCTAAAGGCCTTATCTGGCCTTACTTCAAACTCCGATATATTCGAGGACGACTGAACGACCGACAACTCGGCCAGGTTTTCGAATGCCGGCCGCTCACTGAGCAAGGGGGAAATGGTGATCTCATCTGCTTCCCAGTGGAACGCCCGCAATTGGGACTTGCTGTCCGGGGCATGATCTGCTGTGCAGCGCAAAGCTTTTTGCAGCGCCCCTTCGAGCCAACTCGGCGTTCCCACGGTACACCGTAGGCGCAGCTCCCGAACCAAAGTGGCCGGGTACGGGCCGAGATTGCGGCGGCACTTTGTAGAGCCCAGAGTGAATAATAGGAATGCGAGATGTCGGAGTTCTTCCGTCCCTACAGTGCGCACATTTTGGACGATGCTCCTGTAGAGTATGGGCATCATATGCAAATATTCCTCGCGTGAGGTGGCGCAAAAGTTCACAAGAGTCGCACGAGGCGCCTGCTCCGCAATGAGAGTCTTGAGCTCTAGGGGGAGCAGCGGCGGCGTCTGGGAGGTCGTCGCGCCACGAGAGGGCGTGTGTGCTGCAAAGGAGGTGAATCAATTGGAGATGGTACACGAGTAAATTTGACATACATGTCTGCGGTCGCGCCTCTTGTCCGATTGTCAGTGTCTCAGCCCTTCGCCAATTCACCAGCCCTGCACGCTTTCAAAACGCGTCGACCTCCAGAAGTGTTCCCGACTCGAAGAAATACGAGATGGGCACCCAGCTGGGCGGAAGTTTAGTACGCAATGCGTGTGCTATGCGAGGAGTGACTCACAACTCGTCATCGTCGAAGTTTTCCCACTAATACATATGTAGTTGTACCATTTAACAAGTTGCTACGCATGGAATAAAGGCGTACCTTGACACGATACTCCTGAAGACCACCAATGTAAGGGCAGGTGCTGATCTAGCAAAGTGTTCGTACGCAACATAAAGCCCCCGTTTCAAGGCCACTCGAGCCGAGAGAATATCCTTGTCTATCTTGGAGCGGTACATGAAGAACACAGAAATTTGTTTGTGCTTGATTACCCCATGTAGACGAGGACAACTTGAAGGGAAGTGCTACACAAATACAGGCGGCAGTCATTACATACTTGGGTATAACTTATAAAAGCACAACAAGTTTGTTCGAGCGAGACAGAGGAAGAGGAAGAGATATAAAGTTAAGTATCAGAGACAAAGCGATAAGGAAAAGAAAATCGACAAAAAACCCTAAGAAAATCAGAGAAGACAGGACAAGCACAGTACAAGGGATTATTCACGTGGGCGGTGCTTCTTCCACAGACGTCCTCGCCTATTGGAGCGCTGCTGCGGCTCCGGCACACTCGCGGGTATCGACTGCGGAAACACGGTGCACCCCGCGCGCTGGGCCGCCAGAACCGCCACCGATGGCGTTGGGGTTCTGCGTCTGCCGCAGCGCGCCTTTGGCGCGCTGGGTGGCATGCGCTGGAGCTGGAGTGAGCGCCGGCGGCTGCGTTGGCGGTCCGGAAGATGAAGCAAAGGGCGACGTGGACTACGAGCCGAAGCGGGGAGGAGGGCGCAGAGGAGTGGGAGGCGGGCTCGACCCAGGGACGATCTCCCTTCCTCGTGCGAAGGACCTTGCGCGGAGAATTGAAATGGCGCCGGTGACGGCAATCATAGCGGCGGGGGCGAAGGTGGACGTCCGAATCGTGGTTTGGAGAGGCCCACCGCGCGGCGAGCGGTGGAAGTGGGAAGGGAGGCCTGGTACGACGGGCAGTGATGGAGGCAGCAACTTAGGCGCAAGTACAGCCGGGGAGGGCACATCGTTGACGGCCAGAGGCGACGCCTAGCGCTTGATTGCATTCGCCAGCCTCGGTGAGGGCGTGCGAGACTCCATGACGCTAGACACCGCGAGCGGCGAGAGATTCTCGTTCCCGGTCGCGACGAAGGCGGTCATGCTGAGCGGGTTAAGTAGTTCATAAGAAACTAAACGAACCACCTCGGGATCAGTGTTTTCAAACTCCGAGCGTCAATCTTCTTTGTTTCGTTTCACTGCGTTCTGACAGTCCACCAACGATAGATTGGCTCTAAATCTCTGATAAACCTCTAACCTTTGGTGCTACTCCTTCCGACTCCATCTGGTTAGAAGACTAGTACTCTGGCACTGCGCAATCACCCACAACTAGAGTCCGCTGTCCATCAGAGGGCTTTCGAGGATGTACACTCCTCGTGTGCTCTGGCTTCCAGTGGATCCACCCTTTTGGATGCGGTGTAATCTAAGTGGGCTGTACATGTGGCTGGATATCCAAAGATTGGTTCATGAAGTGAGCTGGCACTGGCGAGGCGGAATTAAGGCAGTCGCTTCCACACCAGTGACTAAACTAGCCTTGACCCTTCCGAATAACGTCGCAGCCCCGCTAAATCAGCGATGACTGCGGGAGTGATCGTCAGTCTGTGCTTCATTACTGCTGTTGAGAATGCTGCCCGGTGTTGGGTAATAGATCGTTGTCCCCCATTAAAAAGGGAGCTATCGACGTCCTCCAAGAGGAATGGTATCCTCTATCTGACACTTCCCGGCCTTCTTGGAGCTCGTCACTCCCCTCCTCAATCAGCACGTCAGACCACGACCTTCACAGCCGTTTGCTACTCGCAAAAGGCCACGGCTATCCCCTGTCACACCCCCAACCGTCCGACGATCTTCCTCCCGAATCCAGAGCCAGGGGTATCGAAATTGGCGACATCGGAGTTCTCACATCCGATGGGGGATTCGATACATTCTTCAACATCTGCCGCGCACGCGATGACGCTGTCAATCGCTTTGGAGTTCCCACTGGATTCGAAGCCGTCCATCTTGATCCTGCAGACGTCTTATCTCGAAGGCTTTATCACCGTCCGGGATCTCATGTCTCCAATACGAGAATCATTAAGAGACGCTTGGATGTTAACACGGATCTAGATAATGTGTAGGTCATTTTATTGTCCTTGGTCTGATTTTCAATACTGATGCAGCATCTTACTCAGGTTCTCGCCAGCAGGGGCAGGGGCAGTTGTCGAAATATCCACCGTTTCAAAACAGGCTGCGGTCCTTCTGATGCCGGAAGGTGCTTCCCGAATGAACCTGCGCTTTCTCGACATATTCAGGCAACAAGCCCTGAAGCACGCCCAACAGTGGTACGCATTTTTGAAAGACCTTGGCTGTATGGTCGAGAACGGCGAATTGTATCTCGTCACTGGGGTCGACAAGGCATCATCTTGGATTGTCGGCGCCGTAGAAAATCAGTCCCAGGATTGCAGTATTTCTCTGAAACTCAAGGCCGCCCAGATTGGATCTGCTGGCGGCTCGTACACTTGGCAGTGGGAGACGGGCGGTGCATTTGCAGATTCCGGGCCGCGTCGACTACCCGGCGAAGATCCGTCGGCTCAAAATCAAACAGTGTTCCTGCGAGGCTTCAGAATTGCCTTGCATTCCTTGGCATGGAGGAAAATATCGCAAGCGATACCAGTCGTCGACTCGAAGCGACTCACCCTTTTCTCAAAACGGTGGTTCACTTCGTTTGTGCAGTCTCAACCGCGCGGTAGTCGGAGTGTCGCAAGTAGCGGCCGAACTGCTGCTTTGCATGACGAATCCGACATGGTTGAATACTCTCCTGCAACCACTCGTGTGTGTAATTTTACAACGGTTTACATCATTTACTTACGCGGAAGTAGCCCTATCATCCTGCGGATGTCATCAATGAACATCTTCTCCGCTCGGTAAGTTCTGAACCTTGCTCCTCCGAGTTAAGATGACTTACGCATACGATAAACATAGTCCCCGGAGAAGATAAACGTCGTAGTAACGCATGATGATGAATGGACCGCTGCATTGAACAACGTGGGTGCCATGTAGCGCAGTTCACGCTTTTATTCATTTTCTTCTTCTCAAAGGACGACGAGACGGTTCCTGCAGACTCTGAGCTCATCCGGCGATTTTGCGATAGATCCACTGTAAAGATTATCTCTGGTATCATACAGTCAATTTCGTTTATCGCACCATTCTAATCCATTTGCAGATGGGCCATACGTCCAAAGTTCCAATGCTATAGTGGATACGTCCCCAAAAATCTCTGTCCTGGCGGCGATGGTAGTGATGTTCATATGTGTACTTTTGGCCATGGGCCCATCGCTTGAGCGCGGTGTTGACAAAGTCCGGTACGGTCTAGGTTCGAGGAACTTTCCTGCGAATCCAGAACTCGAACTCGAGCCTCAAATTCGATTCCCCAAGCTCCTGCACCCAGAATCTCAAGTTTTGTTCGGGGCAGCAAAGCGTTCGGAAGAAGAGTCGAACTAGTAATCGTAAAGTCGGGCAGTCCATTTCCTGTTCGTGATTACAAGTCCCATTGAAAAGAAAAGGTTGGCTAGAATTATTCAGAAGCGGATTAATTAATGTTCTCTGGCTGATCGTTGTCGTCCGCCGCTCGGGGGGTATTTACTCTGGTAATCCTAAAACTCGTCGCATCCACCGTCGTATCGAACCAACAGCCCTTCCTTCTCCAACAATAACAGCGGCTGTGAATCCCAGTCTGCGCAATCATCGTCATCGAGGTGAGTCGCTACTGTGAGGGAAACGGCATCGAGGCGATCCACACCGTCGGCAACCACCCGCGGGCCCGGCCATTGAGAACGGACCATGGTCATCCATGTGGAATCTGGAGTTGACTTTCAGTTCGAGGCGGCGAAGGCGCGGAAGCAATGGCGCATTATTCGCTGGACGCGTGGGTGGTGGATGTTGCGCGCGTACTAGTAGTGCGGCGAGGAGTTCCTTCGTACGAATCGTAATGAAGTGAATAGCGAAGAGGTCATCGTCCACTTCATCCAGTCCGCGTCGGCGTTCCGAGACCGAATCTGGATCGATTGTCGCGCATTCGTGCAGGAATATTTGGGCTGCCGCGTGCGGCGAGAGACGCGGCAGTTGAAGCGCTGCTTGGGGCCATTTTCCCACCTCATGGGGGGGCTCGTATCTAGTCTTTCAAGTTTGAACGCGCTCAACTCAAACACGTCTTGACTACGAAATAGGGCCACAAAACAACGCGAAAAAAATCATAACCACTACATCCCCTAGTCTCTCAGAGCCAGACGCTTCAAACAATAAGACCTCGTACCTCGGTTGGTTGAAAACATCCCCGAATGCTCCTCCCAGGCGCTACGCCTTGGCTCATTCAAGTGGTACGAGAATGAAGGTTGTACGGTGCAACGGGTCACTCCATTTAGGTTGTGTATCGTAGACAGCTGAATATCTGTGCTTTATTTTATTCTTATCTGCTTTCGGGAGCTTTGATATCTGAGATTATCCTTGGAAAGACGTCGGGTGTCTTATTCGTCTTGTCCAAGACAAAATGTCTTGCCCCAGAATTTTGACCCGACCTAGCAAAAGACGCCAAAGACACTGTGTTGTGTTACAGATGTCAAAAACGGACATGGTTGAACTTCCTCGAATTATTGCGGCTTCGAACGCCAACGATGGGCAGAATTGAGTGGAGAAAATTTGTGTTTTCATTATGCAGAAGTGTTGTAGTACATCCCGCACCCAATCGAAGAGCAAGGTCCCTCGTATATGAAGTATTTTTTTCCGGAGGGAGAACAAAAATATTCGTGGGTGCGGGGTGAGGGCTGCGAACGTCGCATGCCATGAATACCTTCAAATTTCATATGATTGGAGCTTCTGCAATTGTCGTGCTCCAAATTCCCCAAAGCAGAATCGTGTCTTAAAAATCTATATTCAATGAATACAGGTACGCAGAAATAAGTGCGAGAATCATCCCAACGGCCCCAGCTACTATCAATCTGAAGTTCTGCACTTCTAAGAGGCACGAGGCGAATTCTTTTATTTCCAAGAAAGCGTGATGAGCCTGATCCGTCTTCTGAGTGTCCAGGTTGGTTTCGGTGCTGGAAACTGCCATGTAAAATTCTGACCAGGATCGAAAGCGAAATACAAATACCTCATACCATCCTCGTTCCTGGGGTTACCTTCATTGGCGGTAGTGGCTGATTTACCCAGATCTTCTGAGATTACTTCCTCAACTGTGCATTACTTTTAGAGAGCTCAAAAGCTGGACGGCGCGGAATCGTACTCACTACGTGGGTCGCAAGAAAGCACGTACAGTGCCTCGCCAAGGTGCCGTGCAATATCTTGAGTATTTGGATCAAATCCTTTGGCGGCGTGGAATTGTCTGAGGCCAGAATATACGTGATTGTCCCATGATCTACACAGGATCTCTCTCTCCCATCCTAGCGTGGGGAACCCAATCGCGGATGCCACTTCGGGACTAAGCCGTTCTGTTCCCGTAGGATCGAAGGACCAATATGCGGGACATTTAGGTCGTTCGATGAATGATCCATCTTCAGAGCAGAGATCTTCCAGCGGACATAGAAACAGGTAAGCTTCAGGAAGGGGAAGGTTGTCCGGAAGGGTGGAGAATATTATCTCATATTTGATTTGCCATACCCAGCCTATTATCTAAGTGATGAGGGTCATGCTTCTTGCTAGTTATTCCCTTACCGTGGTTTGCAGAAACCGGATACTGGATAGATATATGGTTGGCCTGGGAAAGCCAACAAGTCCCTCTGTGTTCTGGCCACAAGAATCTTCCGATCACTGGCCCGTAAGGGCAGTAAAACCTTGTGCAAAGACGGTTGAGATTTATGAAGCAGAGAGATACACTAAACATACCGAGTCCAGCCATTTTTCATATCCATCCGATAGTCATCCCCCCCGGGATCTTGCCAACCAGTATCATCCACCCCAATATTGGGTATGTGTGCAATCTCATTCTTGTTCAGCAATGAGATAATTGCACCGGCCCGAATTGTATCGTAGAACGTGTTGAGCCAGTGAGTTTTTGCCAGATATGAGTAACAAATTTCATGATATTGGCCCAATGTCAGAGCAGAAATCATGGAGTTCTCCCGATCACCTCGAAGAGCAGGAAGCGGGAGATGGGGTAGGTCCCCTGCTGGAGGGTGTACCAAACGGTTAAATCGAATGTTCATCGAAGGCTCGACGCAGAGCCGACCAGTTGAGCGCCGTATCCAAGTTCCGGGGCGACCAAGGATGATCTACAACCACGGTGTCAGACGTACGAAAATCCCGAATTACCGCAATGTGCCTGCCAGGCTACGTCTTCACCAAAGACGGGATTCAAATACTGTATTGCACCCTGTGAAGGAGGGATCAATTGAAATTGTTCGGGATTCTTGAACCTTTATACCCCAAGCTCTTTTTTCTAATAGAAGTTCAACACTAGTCACTGGAGGATCATTGCGAACATACGAAAAGCGCATAGAGGTATACAGTCGATATAACAGAATTTTGGTATTCCTCCACATACTCGCGGAGAGGGACCAACTCTATAAATCGTTCAGCAGGATGGAAGTTCCAATGAGCCCAAATTACAAACCATCATGGAAGATCATAGCATACAGACCGCCTGAGTCGACGGTCCCATAAAGCTGGACGAAATTCGGATGGCTGGCCGACATGAACAGTCTCACTACTGTGGACAAGCCCGACTCACCGAATTCCGGAATACTTTGCGATTTCTCGTTTCCAATTCTGAAAATCGGGAGATAAGGCGTACAGCGATCGGCCGAGTAGTCACCAGGCAGACCTTCTCCGCATTGGCGCCCCGGAACACTGCCACAGTCATATCAGACTGCTTACCCTCGATCCGGGCGGTGTAGACAAGTCTGGCGCAGACCCTTACAGTCTGCAAATGCACCACCCCGGACCCGTCCAATCGTATTTCATTTCGAAGATCCAAGTCTCCCAGCGGTATTCTTCGAAAGTCTTCGCATTCGCGTTAGTATGAACTGTATTACGAACTGAAGACCCTACCAGAAGGCGCAGGCGCAGGTTGTTCTATGGCATTACTAATGAACTGCCCGCCAGTGATAACAAAGCGGTGCGCGCCGGGAAAGAATGCACCGGTGGACCTAGTGGAAATCCTTGAGGCAAGAGGCCGCGAGAGTGAGAGCATCGTTTACCAAGAAGAAGCACCACTAGAGTCAGAACCAACGGGTGTGGACTCTGATGAGAAACGGTTATCGGTGTATAAGTCGTCGGCGGCCATGGAGGTTATGATTAGAGAGCGATACAGACACCCAATATGGAATACCTATGTAAACGTTCAGAAACATCAACAGTTCGACAGTCCGGCAGATGGAACTCTTCTCGGCACCAATGCTTACAACAATTATAGCACGCTTCGCGGTAGAGCCACCAACTGGATAGTGCGATTTTGAATTCACTATCTCTCGGTTTGTAGTTGCGATTTTTGCCAACTCCGGGAGAGTCCGGGTTGTGCGTTGCGCATAAAGACGCGTCGCGTGACGTGACTGTGTGACACTGCTCCCATCAAAAATAATTTTCTTTCTTCCTTTCCGCGTTCGCTTGTACTTTTCCCGCCTGGGCTGTGGATTTTATCCACTGGAAAGGACGGATGACGTCCTCGTTATGGTCGCGTTCATCGTCAGGATGCATCGCTTCGACCTCGAGAGCATTGCGCTCTAGACCGACCTTTGCAGCAGAAGGTGCGCAAAGTGTTACTGCTGCATTTTTCACCAAATGCTAATAACATCCTATAGCTCGCATTTCGGTCTTTCAACTCCTCCGCTCGTCTTCTTGCAGACGCTCATATGCCGCAGAAGCAACCCAAGCAGCGGCCGGCAAGTTCTTCTACCATGCCCTGTTTAAGTGTATTCACGCGCCCCAATTCCAGTCCCTCAGACTGAAACTGGCCGAAGTGGTCCTACATTCCAGAGTCTACAGGGCAAAATCTCCAAGGAGACCCTCGACGCGATCACCATAAAACCTTTCAAGCTGCAAAACATGTCCCCAGTGCAAGCCGAGGTCCTGCCAATGCTCCCCGCCCTCGCAGAACCCTTCACCGCAGAAAGCGGGAACGTACGCGACCTTCTCGTCCGCGCAAAAACCGGCACGGGCAAGACCCTCGCGTTCCTCGTCCCCGCCATCGAAGCGCGCGTCAAAAGCATAAAAGAGTACCTCGCCGGCAACACCGACACTGGAAACTCGGCCCATGCGGCGCAGCGCTTTGCGCGGAGGACGGTGGGAACACTTATTATCAGCCCGACGCGCGAGCTTGCGACGCAGATCGCGAACGAGGCGTTAAGGCTAACGCATAACCACAGGGATTTTGAGGTGCGGTTGTTCACTGGAGGGTCGAGCAAGCGCATGCAGATGCGGGACTGGATGAAGGGCCGCAAGGATATTGTCGTTGCGACGCCTGGACGGCTACGGGATCTACTCGAGTCGGAGCCTGATGTCAGGAGCGCCGTCGCGGAAACCAGCATTGTATGTGTTGTACATCTGGTTATTTTTTTTTGGCTGAATTGGCTGTAGCTCATCTTGGACGAAGCAGACACACTTCTAGACATGGGCTTCCGAGAGGACATCGAGGACATCAAACGGTTTATTCCGCCGACACCACAGCGTCAAACGCTGTTGTTCTCCGCCACCGTCTCAAAGGAAATCCAGCAGATTGCACGATCAACCCTCGCGCCGAATCACAAGTACATCAACTGTGTCTCGGAGGAGACCTCCCCCGTGCACGCCCACGTCGACCAGTACCACACCATCCTCCCAAGCGCGAGCGCCCAGCTCCCACACATCCTCCGCCTCATCGCGCACGACCAGCTCACGAACCCAGGCAAATCCAAGGTCATCCTCTTCCTCCCGACAACCAAGATGACGCAGCTGACCGCGACGCTGGTGCACGCGCTCGCGGGCACGGCGCTCCCCGCTGGGCCCAACACGCGCGTGTACGAGATCCACTCGAAACGGACGCAGGAGCAGCGCACGCGTGTCTCGGACATGTTCCGCAACTCCAAGACGGGCGCGACGGTCCTCGTCACGACGGACGTCTCCGCGCGGGGAGTCGACTACCCGGGCGTCACGCGCGTCATCCAGGTTGGCATCCCCGCTGGCCGGGAGCAGTACATCCACCGCGTCGGGCGCACGGGGCGTGCAGGCGGGGCGGGACGCGGCGACCTCGTGCTCCTCCCGTGGGAGATTGGCTTCGTTACGTGGCAGCTTACGGACGTGCCCCTCAAGCCGCTCGCGGTGAACGAGCTCGCGGAGCAGGTGGGGATGCTCACGACGGAGTGCGACGCGGACAAGGCGGGCTTCTTCCTCGCGGCCAAGTCCCCCGTGCGGGAGAACCTGTTCCCCCGCGCCGGTGACGCCCGTCATGGAGGAGGTGGACCGCAGCGTCGGGACGCTCCTCGGGCGGCTCGACGAGGAGGCGATCAAGGAGACGTTTATGTCCCTGCTTGGGTACTACATCTCAAAGTCGCCCGAGCTGCGCGTGCAGAAGGAGGTCATCGTGCAGGGGTGCCAGGACTGGACGACAGGCGCGTGCGGCCTCACCGCACCGCCGTACGTCTCGGCGTCGTTCCTGCAGAAACTCGGCCTTGGCGACGGGCGGACGAAGCACTTTGGCAAGACGACGCATAGCATGCCGGCGTACTCGCGCACGCGGAACGATGGCGCGATGCCGTGGATGGGCCGCGGGCGCGTCGCGTCGCGCGATCGCGAGGTCAAGCCCGCGTGGGAGCGCTCCATGGCAGCGGCCGACGGCGACGACGGGGTGGACGTCAGTGAATACAAGACGCCGCGCTATCGCGACGTCGGAACAGGGTATTCCGGCGCCCCAGGGAAAGGGAGGGGGTATGCCGCCGAGTTCCGTGGGGGCTTTGGCGGGAGGGCGCCGACGCGGAATGAGTTTGGGATTGGGATTGGGTATCAAGGGGGGCCGATGGGGGTTGACCGGGGCGGGCGGAAGGATAATGGACGGGGCGACAGCGGAGGCTGGCAGCAGCGTAGTGGTGGTCGGGGGCGTAGCGACAATGGTGAGACGGATGGGTATGGCTTTGGGGGACGCGGCGCACGCGAGGGCCGTGGAGACGGAGGGCGGGGAGATAGAAGAGGGCGGGGAGGCGGTTACTCACGATCAGGATAGATCTCCACGTACATGTTATATGAAGTATAGTATTTTCTTATATCCTTGCTCAATAAAAGTAATAGAATTTCGTTTACGAGGTGGTAAAGCCGGATAAGTCTACACCTCAAACGTTCACTGATACAGCGAGATGAATTCGATACGATAGCAACACATTATGCATACATGTACTGAGATACAGATACTACGATACAGTAAGGGAACGACAACAATAATGATATAATGAACGTGGCGTGATGGTCAAGATACAAATGCGAAAGCGAAAGGAAGGGAAAGAAGTCCATAGTCTATGTAGTCCGTGGCAAGTAGAAATACAGTCCGTAAAAATCATCTCCAGAACGGATTCTTGGATCCAGTCCGTGAACTCGTCGGCGGCGGCGGGGGAGGAGGGTTGAGATAATACTCGTCAATCGTGCTCGTCGAGAAGCGCGACGTGATATCTCGCGGCGTCTGCTTGACAGGCTCCTTCGGCTCGGGGACGCGGTGCGGCTTGCCCGTCACCTGTGAGTAGAGCGACGGCGCCGACAGCGTGCTCGTCGAACTCAGAGACGACGGGCGCTCGTGCCCGGCGTTGTCGCGCTGGAAGTGATGGTGAAAGTGTTGCACCCGCACCTCCCCGCGCGGGCGCGGGTACTCGTAGTTCGCCAACAGCTTGTCCATATCCCGCGCGTCCCGTGCCTCTTCCGCCGCACGCATCTTTGCCATCTGCACCGACTCGCTCTCGCCCGTAATCGGATTGGAGATATTCGGCTTGGCGCGCCGACTCGCGCGATGCCCAAAGAGCTTCTCGCCGAACCGTAGCAGACGCCAGCGCCACCCAACGGGGTCGAGCTGCCTCTGGGCCGCAAACCGCGCCGTCCGCTCGGCGCGCTGCTTGCGCGCGCGGCGGCGCCACAGCCAGACGATGACGAGGAAGATGAACGCGCAGCCGAGCGCCATCAGGAGTATCTCCCACCACGCAAGCGCGCGCTTGGGCGTAGCGATAGCGGTAGGCGCGTCGATGCCGGAGACGCTGGGGAGGGGCGCGGCGCCGGGGTCGGTGGAGGAGGGAGAGGGGACAAAGACGAGCTCCGAGAGGCACGCGCCGAGGCCGGGGACGACGCTCGTGGACTGCTCGCACGCCGCGGGGACGCACGTTCCGGCGCGGAGGACCTCAGAGGAGCTCGCGCAAGCGAGGCATTGACTGGGCCCCGACCCAGAACAACTCGAGCAGCTCGCGTCACACGGGAGACACGTCGACGAGGTGGGATCGAAGAACTGCGTCTTGCTGCAGGTAGGGAGGCAGCGACCGTTCGTGAGGACGGGCCGCGAGGGCGGGCAGGAGGTACATTGATTGAAGGAGGCGCCGGAGCAGGTCGAGCAGTCGGGGTGACAGGTGAGGCAGGATCCGCTGGACGAGAATGTATTCGAGGGGCAGGTCGCGACGCATTTGCCCGAAGAGGCGAGTTGGTTGGAGGCGCAGGTGAGGCAGAATGTCGAAGAGCCGGTGCAGGTTGTGCACGAAGAGTCGCATGCTGCAAAACGATTAGAAACGGGAACGGGAGATACGATTGAAAGACGCACCTGTACAAGTCAAGTTGTCCTGCGGCGACACAAAAGTGCCTGAGGGACAGCTCTGGACACACTTCCCGTTCGAAAGGAAGAAGCCCGGAACGCAGCCCGTGCACTGTAGCTGATTGACCGTCGAGATGGAGCTAAAGTTAGGGATCTTGCACGACGTGCACTTGGAACCACAGCCTGAAAAATTGGTCAACACGGGCGAGAGCCATAGGAGAGAAACCAACGCACTATCGCACTCGAGCTTATTGTTATCCGCGATCAACGCCGACCCCTCGCACACGCCGTTGGCGTCCGCAGAGACACAGGCGCCGTTCAGCAAGTACGTTCCCGCGGCACACTCAACACAGTCGTTGGATGTGCCAGCCGTGCACGTCTGGCACGACGACGAGCACGGTGTGCAGTTCGTCCCGTCGGAGAACGCGCCGGGCGGGCAGAGCGTCCCCGACGAGGTGATGCTCGGCGGCGGGTTGCACTTGGTGCGGTCGTTCGCGTCTTGAGTGAATCCCGACTTGCACGCTGTGCAGACGCCTGTGCCGTCCGTGCACGCGGTGCAGCCAATCTGGCAGACTATACAAAAGTCGGTCAGTAAACGAAATGCATAAGTATATAAGAAGACGCACTGGAACAGTCCCCCGTCGACGTCAAGAAGAAGCCGGGCGCACACTGACTGCACGCCGTGCCGTTGGCGGCGGTGGTGAACCCCGCCGTGCAGGTACAGCTGCCGTTGGCATTGCAGACACCGTTGACGCAGTTGCACGACGCCGGGGCGTTCGTGGGCGTTGTGTCTAGACACCGTCCAGTCCCAGTGATGCCGTCGTCGCACGTCTTGCAGCCGCTCGGACAGGCCGCGCAGCCTGGCCCGAAAAACCCGGGGGAGCAGGTTTCGCATGAGGGACCAGTGAACCCGGGCGCGCAGGTACACGTTCCGGCGGCGGAGCAGATGCCGGACGATGCACATGGTGGTGAGCATGCTGCGGATTCGATGTCGAAGAGGGTGAGGGTGCTGGGCGCGGATGTAGGCAGTTGGGCGATGTCGGGGATCGAGTCCCATACGATGACGCGAGAGTTTCCGGGAGCGGGAGAGTTTATGGCGATCCAGACACTCGAGGAGAGGGCGAGGGAACGAAGGGTTAATGGTGTAGAAGAGTTGGCCCCGATGGGTGCAGAGGGGATGGACGTGAACGCGGGCTGGCCCGAGTATAGAGGGCCCGCGTATATTGATAGGCCAGGTTCCTGGGCCACGTTCAGGGGGAGTGCAAGGGAACTGGTGGAATTCTTGAATCCCGGGGAAGGGGAAAGGGTGGCGGAGGACGATGTGAGGAGGTTATGGAGAAGTTGAGGATTTGTTGTGGAGGTGTACTGCCCGGGAAGGAGCAGGGCCGGCGGAGACCCAGGTGCAGATATTGTAACGCCGACTAGCAATGGAAGTCAAAGAAGATTCAGCGCAGAGAGGCGAGCATACGCACTGGATGTGTTGGAATAGCCTTGAAGACATTGGCCCGCAGTGCAGACGATAGCTGAAGTGTTGGCTGTAGCCACTGTAGTACTGTTAGCACACGGCGCGCTACATAAGGAAGAGACACTGACGATTACTGAGGAGTGGTAGAACAAGCATTGCTTGCTCGTCGCGAAATTGCGCTAGGTGGTGGTGGTAGCGGAAAGAGAGAGGGAGAACAACGCTACCGACGCCCGCAGCGAGTCAATGGAGAGCTGGGGCATTGTGGAATGCATCGTCCAAATTTCTTTTGTTCCACGATCCGAATTGCCACACCAAGCTCTATTGTGCGAGAACAATGGGGATTTGGTCCCGGCCGGTTTTGGTCGTGTGCAGCGCAAATCCCTCCATTCTCCGCGCACAATGGTGGTAGCGAGTGGCCAGTGAGCTTTCTATCCTATTATCCTGCCAGGGCTAGGGACGCCGACGTGAATAGCGGCTGAAATGGGCCACCGCGAAGTTCATGGGTGCACAGAATTAAACGGAGTTTTCGCTCGAGCGAGGCCATTCCAAAAAAGTTATACGAGGCAAGCCGCTAGATGTCGCAACCGTCCGCGGCGTTGGCACTGTGAAGAAGGGTGCAAATTTGTCGTTGAGACTCGTCGAGCGCGAACAATGTATTGTTGTGGTTTGTTTGTACGTCATCAAATTCAATGTCGACAAGGAAATTGACGAAATTGCCGGCTTGTGCGGAGAACTCAGGTTGAAAAATATTTGCTCATTCGCTCTGCAGCTGCATGCAGGCCGGGGCATTGTATTTTGGAGGCAATCGGCATGCCCTCCCATTGAAACTAGATGCTTTGATTGGCACGTCTAAGAAATCTGGCGCCGCACCTGGTTGAAGAATCCCGACATGAATACCTGACCCCGGATCCGAAGTTGCTAGATCTTGTTACGCTGTGGGCATAACCTTCTTGTACACATATGCCTTATCAGACTTAATCCTGCATCTCATACAGACAACTTTCCTCTAAGTGGGCTTGCTCGTAACCGCCCGCACCCCTGAATCCACGAGCCAAAGCACCATGAGCTCGTGCAACCAACTGCCAACCCTAGACTCCAAAAGTTCTGGCTTTCCTCCCCTCCGTTTCCGCCACATCACAGTGTCTATATAGTTCTATCGTTAGCATACCCCTCATCCACCAAATAAATCCAACCATACCATTAAAAAAGACGACCTGCTCTCCGCTAACCTCGACCCTGCTCACGAGCCTCCCCTCGCTCCTGGGCCCCGTGTACTCCGGCCCCGGATCCAGCGCCATCTCGACGCGCGCCTCGGACCCGCCGCCCTCGCGGCACACGACGCGGAAGACGCCACAGACGAGGGCGCCCGGCGCAAACGCCAACCCGGCCAGGTATTCGCGCGAGAAGGTGGCCCTGGCCTCGGCGGACCCGACCATGGATCGGAGAAGCGGGGCCTGCGGCGTGCGCGTGAAGGACTGCATGTTGGCGCGCAGGTACGGCACGAGGACGTCACGCAGCAGGTTGGCGCCGGCGTCGCTGAGGCCGGCGAGCTGCGCCCTGGGGACGGCCTTTGCGGCGGCCTCGTGTGAGATGAGCCAGTCGCCCGGTGCGTCCCTGAGCGCCTGCGGGATGGAGCGCACGGTGTCCGGGGCGGGGACGCGGGCGTTGACGGTGGTGGTCACGGAGATGCCGGAGCGGAGGAGCGCGCGGCGCTTGTGATTCAGGTAGATGACTGGCGAGAGGATGGCGATGGCGGACGCGGTGATGGCGAGCACCGAGAGTGTCGATCTTGACGGAGCCATTGCGTTACCGATGGAATGAAATATGGAATGGAAACGGTTAATGTCAGGGGCGTCATTCACTTGCAACGGCCTTAAGTGACACCTTGTTTGCTTCGTCTTGCCCTCATCAGTACCGTTCTGTTCAACGAGCTACTTCCAATTCTTATTCTCAACTTTCTCGTCAAAATAATACAATGTCTCTCTTGCACCCCCGATATCTTCCACCGTACAACACACCGGAACCACCATCATCATAATTCTATTTGCGAATACCTCTTCTCTGCCTAGTTCGACTTCGAATGATGGATACATCCCTGTCCAAGCTGCGCCACTGGGGCATCCCCATTGACGAAGGCTTCGATGAAACCCTGACGCCGGATCTCGAGTTGCTCGTTCTCATGGGATGACTGGGTAAAGATCTCTGCCTATTTCGGCGCTGTGAGCAAAACTTCCTTCGAACGAACGTTACTTCCGCCCCTGAACTGCAAGTCAACATGAACCGACCACGCTCTCCCTCGGCTATCCTTGTAACAATGTTCTATCTCGTTCTGAGTAGCAATTATAGGCACGCTCTAAGGCCATGTTCCGGAGTGTAGACAAGATTCCAGATTCTGTAAGACCACTTTTAGCGTTCATGGATGAGAATCTGAGGACGAAGAAAAGCAACTTGGAAGTAAGATAGGCCGCATCAAGCTCACACAGGGGGAAAAAAAAAGGGGAGATATTTGAGGCAAAAAAGAATTCCGATACGGGGGGTCGAACCCCGAGCTGCCGCGATTACGTAATGTAAATGAAAGGCGGCAATGTTGAGCCGTTACACCATATCGGAGCTTGAAGTACCTGCACAAACGAGAATCCCATCCTGGATAGGGCAGAATGGTAGGGAAAATTTCCAGCCGCTGAGGTGGCGAGTTTCCACCATCGTCTCACCAACCACGGCGGGGTTGCGGAGACCCACCACATTGTTGGCGCGTAGGATCGGTGCAAGGGCGAGGAGGTGCGTGTCCGCTTACTTCTCTCCACCAGCCCATTCCTGACGGCTTCACGATCTCCTTAGCTTGCTTGTACTCACGAAGCGACCAGACACAAAAGACGATATGAAAACGTATTGTATTTACTGAGTGATTCTAATGGTTATGCGTGATGTACAAGAAGGGGAATCTACACGTCCGGTCTACCCTCCCAAGTCTCCCATTTTTTCTCTGGGCCCCAACGGCGGCTCGCTGCCGGCGGGTTGCGCTTGCGGAAGACCTTTGCTCGGCACTTGGACCGCTTGGCAAGATTAGCGAAATGCTCCGCGAGGGAGTCGACGTCGACGTATTGCTGGGCGCAGGAATTGCACATAAATTGCACCTCAGCCTGTCGGGAATATCATGAGATGATAAATAAACGAAAGGAGAGACACGCGTACCGGGACTGCAGGCTGGTTCAGATCGATCTGCACAACAAAAAAGATGAGATGGAAAGGACACAGGGGAAATATCGTCACATACCGCTCGCTGCGAATGTATCGGCTGTTTCGACGAACCCTCTCCTCTGTCCTCGGCCTTGTCCTTGTGAAAAACGATCAGTCAGATTTTTAAGATGAAGCTGCGCTACCTACATCGCCGGCGTCCTCCTCCTCGGAACTTTCGATCTAGGCAACGTTGGCAAGGAAAAATGTATGCGATATGGGACACTTACTACCAAACGGCGTTTGCGCTTTTTTGACAATGCGGAGGACCCTTCGCCACGATCCTGAAAACCGGTCAGCTACGGAACAGGCTAGAGAACGGACGTACGACGGCGTCGGCGACGACAGCTTTCCCCTTCTGCGGCGTGAATAGTCAGCAAAAGGCAATTTGTCCAGAGAGAAGCTGCATGCCTTTGTGTTTCTCCATTCGTTTATATCGAGGTGAGGGCCAGATTCGCGCCTCGTGCCGGATTTGATAATCGAAAACTTGGTCCCAGTGCAAGTAGTGTCAAAGTCGGCGTGCGTAGGATTCTTGTGGTCGAGGATGTTGTGGAATTGACGGCGGCAGCTAACGCACAAGTGCGTTTTGCGTTCGTTCCTACCGAGCTTGGCCGGGAGAGGTTCCTAGGTGTCGCATCAGAGCAGGAAGGAAAGGCATAGGGTGGCACGCACGGTAATGTCCCACTCCAATCTCTCCCCGACCCGTTTCCCATCAACAACCAACTGATACTCATTTCGCTTGCGACACTTCGTGTCGGTTAGATGCTTGCCGATGTCTTGCTTTGTCCTGCTACACCCAAAGCACCAAGCAACGACACCAGATTCCGCGGCGTCGGCCTTGGCAGCTTTCTTCTGCGCCCGGCGCTGCTCGAGACCCGCCTGGTGCTCGGTGAGCTGACGCAGCTTGGAGGCGGGTGCGGGTGCGGGTGCGGTTGGAGCATCGTCGTCGTCCAGATGCGCGAGGTCGACGGGCTTGACGGGCTCGATGATGGGAACGGGCGGCAAAAGAAGGCGGCGGATTTTGGTATGGTTCGTAGAGCCGCACATTGGAAGACGATGATACGCCACTAGATGCGTCTCGAGGTCGAACTGAGAGTACTTGCGAGTGCCACATGAAGGGACAGGACAGGGATTACCCGTCTCTGCAAGCTCGTTGTCGTGCTTCTGCAAGTGCCGGTGGAACGCATAGCTTGAAAGGAACCTGAAGTAAATAAGTTGCCGTGCAATGGAGAACAAACATAAGAAAAAACGTACTGAAACATTCTGTCCTCGGGGGGGCAGTGTCTCATCGAATACACAGAACGGGCAATGCATCGGCACCAACGCGATGCCGTGGCTACACTCGCCATGAAACTCGGGGAGCGCCCCGCCGAAGCCGCTACCGGGGGAAAAGTCTACCGCGTTCTCCAAGGGCGTGGTGAACTCGACGCCGATGGGCTTGAGGTCGAGGTTGTCGTCTTCGATGCGGGTACTGAAGGGGGCGTATAATTCGTCAAAGTGACCACATAGATGACCCTCCCATGCGAGACCGTCGCCTTGGTCGTCAACGAACCTGAAAAGACGTTGGATGAAGAGAAAGAAAGACAGAGAAAATCATACCACATCGTGCACAACACACAATACGTGACCTTGACGTGCTCGTGTACGTTGATCCCATGGCATTGCCCGCAGTGCTTGTTGAAGTCCTCGAGGTCGTCCTCGTCGCAGATGTCTTCTCCAATTAGGAACTCGCAAGTACGGCGCCCGTCGGGATAGTTGGCGGACGGGCCCTTGTGCAGCGAGGCCCCATGGTTGGCTACATGCGCGACAAAGTCTTCCCGCTTCTTGAATATCACGCCGTTTTTGCGCGCCTTGCAGGTCTTCCACGTGCACTGCTGCGGTTGGAATTCGTCCTCAAGGTGCTTCTGAGCACGCTTTTGCTGCGCGTCGAGGAGGCACGCGTGGATATGCGAACCCGGTGTGGTCGAGCCTCTGAAAGCGGCGGCCCTAGAACACATGAAATAACGGCCATGAGAAGAAGAAAAAAACGCACCTGCAGTCGCGCTTGCAGACGGGACACTTTTCGTCCTCCGTCGGTGACTCGCCGGGGTAACAAGCCGGGAAACGTCTTGGAGGACAGCCTAGAAGCGCATTCACGGCCGCGGCAGTCTCCGCGCTGATATCCGGGACAGCAAAAAAGTAGAGAACATCGCACAGGCGAGTCTGAGGATCCACGGCGTCGGCATCGGCGAGGAACTTGGAAACGATGGCCGTGTTTTCCTTGCCGCCAACGACAACGCGGGGTTTGACGGGAACAGATTGCTGGCGGGTTTTGTCGGCGAGCGGAGCCCTGGCGCCTTGTAGTGGGGTCTCGGCGGGAGGAGCCTATGACTTTTGTCAGAAGAGAAATGGATTAGAGAACAAGTTAGACCCACCTCGCCGGCGAGTTGTCTGCGAGAGCCGTCCTCGAAGAATGCTTTCCGGGAGAGCTTTAAACGCGCCTTGTACTCGCGAAAGAAGCAGTACTCGTATTTAGCACGGAATTCGCGGTGTTGTTTGAGTTGCATCCGAAGCTGCCCATGCAGGCCGGCGATGGTCTCATCGGCATCCGCATCGTCGGGATAGACAGACTTGATTTCTCGTCGAGTTGAAGCGACCAGCTCCTTGTACTGAGAGGAAATGAGTCTGATAGCAAAAGGCGATGAAGTTATCATACCGCGACAATCGTCTCTCGCATCTTGATCAATTCAGGCTCCCGCTCGAGGGCAGCGCGCTCTTGAACCGTGAGTTGCTTGGGCGCCTTGTCGTCACGCCCGACTGAAAGGCTGGATGCTGCCTGGAAAAAAACATCAGCACAAGGTTCATTCGAGGCCGCTACCAGACTACCTGTGCGGTTTCGACGGCGGTGGCATCTTGACCCCGTTCGTGGAGAATTCCCCCGAGATCATAAGTTGTGACCCGAGAATGGTACGCCCGCTAGCGCCATTGATCAGTCTGAGTATCATTGAAAAACAAAAACGACGTACCGCATACATGTTGCTTTTGGGATCGTGGGTCAGTAGACCATCGCGCTCGGTGTCGGTGAGACTCTTGTGGAATGCATTTGCTGCGCTACGCCGCCAAATGTAAAACGAGAACAAGACTGTGGCGCCATTAGGTCAGAGATCAGAAAGGTGAAAAAAGAAATCGTACTGATGAAGCCCATGGCAAAAGTCGTTTGGTGCAGCAGACCGTTGTGTCTGTGTGCTTGCAGCGCCTGCGTCGGATCTGTGATCCAGTTGCCCTCTGCATCCAGGATATCGCCGCGAAAGGCGGGAAGCAAGTTGCATTCTTCCTTGATACGTAGGTGATGCGTCTTTGTGGGGGCGTGTTCGGGGTACAAGACCTGCTCGATGGTCTGGCAGTCGGCGAAAACTCCGTCGAGGATGGCGAGGTAAAGGAGTAGCGTGACGAGGCAGTGTGCGCGCAACCCAAAGGGCTCCATGACGATCCAGACCGTGCGGAAATACGCCGGATCGTCGCGGTTCTTCTTCTTGTTCCGAAGACGGATTCCAGCTGCACAAAGAGGAGAGTTCGGCGTTTCCGAGTTTGGTATCATAGCAAATGTTATGTCTCCTACGGCACATGAGATGAATTCCAGAGAAAGGGGAAAAGACGTACTCCACTGCAAACATTGGTTTGTACCTCGATAGCAGTTGCTTTCTACTATGCCCCCCTGGACGCTCTCCGGTCAGAGCACCCATGAGGTTGATCGCGTTGAACTGAACTTTCGAGCGGAGAGTCTTGAAGATTTTCTTGTCGTTCCAAACAAAGCGGATTACGGCGTCGAGGTCGAAGATCGTTGCAGTGGGTTTGCTGCGGACCTCTTTCGAAAGCGGGGCAATGTCGAGAACGTCGCTGGACCTGGCGAAAGCGAAAGCTTGATGACGGACAGCCGTTGTAACGTGCACATTCGCATATCGAGCCCAGCACACAAAGAAAGTGCAGAGATAGTGACGGATCGAGTTGTAGGTGATATTGCCTGAAATCAAACCGCGGCTCCCGGCTGCAAGATAAAGGATGAACGATTTGAGAGTACCTGATAAGGGAAATAAGCACGAGAAACGGCGGCGCGTAACAAAAAAAACGTACCATCCTTGGCATCCGTCAGCGCAGGAAAAAGGGAACCAGGCTCGATCTCGGCGGGGAGTGCGGGGTTTTCGTGGTAATCGACGAAATCGCGCCATTTGTTTCGTAAAACCTGATGTTGATCCAAGGTGGGCTGGGTTAAGATTTTGAAATGATAGGTCCCGTCGAATCCTTTGCTGAACATGTCGCCGAGAGCGGGGTTTGCGGCGATCTTGGCTTCAACGCGTTCTCGATGGGACATGGTGGCGGAGGTAATTAGAGGCATGGTGATGAGACGAGCCTGTCGCCGGCGAAGAACAAGATAAAAGTAGAGACAAGAAACGGCAGGCAGCCCAAGTGGCGCGCGCAACACGAACACCGCCATCGACGCGTCCTTTTATCTTGTCGCGGTTCCCAAAACTGCAAAATTAAAGAAGTGAGAAAATGTCGCGGATATTGTGCCGCGAAGCAAGGGGCGGATAATGTGAAGGCATGGCGACGTCGCGGGTTGTGGTTCAGAAGAGCGAGAAGTGTGGGCGGATGTTTGGCAATTGATGGTATTAATGTTCAACTTTTGGCTCAAGCGTGCGCTACAAGGCTTGCAGCAGCGCGTCCAGTGTGAGTTTTTTTTTTTTTTTTTCGCGTCCACTCTGAGTTTTTTTAACGAACCAAGAGGAAAAAAAAAAAACGGACCTGGTGTTATTCGGTAGCTCGCCTTGTGAAAGAAGCCAAGATCCGTCAAATCAAAGTCTATTTGCTGCAAGGAGCCGAGTTTTTTGTCAGGGACCCCGGGTCCATTGAACGGTTGGGTGAAATTAGGGGTTTGGGAGGTAAGTGGCATATGCCTTGCTACGTCCGATTATGCGGACGGATTTGACCTCAAATGACCAAATGTCTCATCCCTATGCGGACGGACTTGGGGCAAAAAGACGATGAGGTTCGATCCACCATCATGACGGAAATGGCCAGTCGAGCTTCAAGTCCGATCCTTATGCGGACAGTTCACTAGAAATTTTGGTACTTTCCCCAAATCTCAAGTGCTAAGGACGTCCATCAGAAGAAACATTGCCATCCACTCCCAACCGCCGCAAAATCACTCAAAAAATACCCTTCTCGTGTTCAATAGTCCTATGCGGACGAAACTCGCAAAAAAATAGAGCGCCTGATCCTTATGCGGACGGATTCCGCGCAAAACGAATCGGACGGAAGTGCCCGAAATTCGAATATTTGCATCGGACCTCACCCGGCATATGCCACTTACCTGGTTTGGGCCTTGGGTGGAATTGCTGACAAGTCTTGGTCCAAATTTTGGATCGAAAGAGGAGAAAAAAAATTGCACGCCGCCGCAGAGAATCGAACGGCGGACAAGGCGGCGCAGGACGCACCAAATCCAACTGGGCCTTGGATGGTGAGCCTCTGATGCCGTCATCGGTCCAAGCGCGACTTCTCGAGCTTGTTTGGGATATAATCTATCGTGGCGTTTAATTGCGCTTCTGCATTTCATTGCGCTTCTAACGTAGAATCATGCAATGTCCCGCTGCCGAAAAGAACTTTGGGTCTGCTATCGGATTGACCCGCTTGAAAATTGTGCCGGATCAGCTGCCGCTCTGCGGAAAATACTTGGCTCACTCGACTAAGAAAAGTCCTCAAACTCGCGGAGGACTTGAGCTGGTAATTTTGGAGTTGAGGCTGGTCGGAGGTGCATTGCTTAGCGGCGAAGGAATAGATGACCCATTACATGAGGGCTACACCCTGGCGACGGGTTGTACACGATGCGGAAGCGAGGGCACGCGACGTGCGGGGGCGGCGTTTGACGGGGCCCTGATTTGCAGCGACAAACACGCGCAAACGGCGGCGGGCGATCGGCGGCGAGGAGGCTGTCGGCGACGTCGAGAGCAGCGACGGAGAGGGGTTGGTGGACGTGGATGTGGAAGCGATGGCGTGTGATCGGCGTTGTCGGGCCGATCACCGATGGTCAAAGCGAGTTGTATCGTGATGGGTGCGGGGTCATTGATGGGGTCGCGGCCGACCATCAACCCCTGCGGGGTCGATGCTCGCATGCCCGCGGTCACGTCCTGCGGACGCGCCCCGTTAACATTGACCGCATCCGCACCCCTGCGGGGTCGATGCTCACGTCACGTCCTGCGGACGCGCGCGCTTGTCATCGCACCTCCGTCGACCCCTAGCGGGGTCGGTGGTCGGCGTCGGGGGTCGGCGTCGTGGACGCGGCCCTCGCCAGGGCTCGGGTTGACCCCGCTTCCGCCACCATCAACCCCGCAAGCGGGGTTGATGGTCGGCGTCATAGACGCAGCCCTCGCCAGGGCTCGGGCAGACCGCCTGGAAAAAAAAAAAAAAAAATGACGTCGCTGCGCTCCGTCATTTTTTTTTTTTTTTTTCCAGAAAGGCACCGATGTTACCGCTACACCATGCCGGACCTGTGCCGATGTCTGGGATGAAGAAATAGAAGGAGGGACAAGAAGAACGACGCAGGAAGTCCAAGAGTTGGCCGAAATTGAATCACAGACCATTTTGTTCGATTTTGACAATGAAAACAAACAAATAAACACTCCCCGTTGTACCTAAGAATGTTTTCTGGCATGTTCTACACCTTTCGGAATATTTTCAGAATTTTTAGAGTACTGGAAAGTGTAGAGGCTGGCTTCCAAGTCGTTTGATGCAGCGCCATGATTCTTTGATGGCACATCAAAGTTGTATTCAAGCCGTTAAAATAATCGTGGTACACTTGGAGGCTGATATTTGGAAGGTTAGGCGTATAAAGTATTGTTTCCTTGAAGGAATTGAGGGGGGAACGCATCGTGGGTCGGTTTTTTAGATTCTCCCAAGCTAGGGTGATCACCGGTGTCAAGAATAAAGGCCGGTCCATATATGGAAGGTCTTCCGATTCCTTTTTCTCATACGTGCAGGAGAGACGGACACGATGTACGCAGAGGTATCGCGCACCCATTCATAAAACCACCTCACTAACATGCTCCCTTGCTCGCCTCTGCTCCAATCGCCCAGTTCCAGGTGTGTTGAACTTTAAACTCTCAGACTGAATGCCAGTTCTCCAGCCTTGAACTTCTGAAGCTGGAAGGCCCGATGCCTTTGCTTAGGGAACTCAATTTGGAGAGGAAGAATGTATACGAGATGTCTACATGTGCTGCGCACAGTCACTCTCGACTGTCGCGCCACTGTGTTGATTTATCTGACATTGAACTTGATTACGTAAATCCTTGCGCAAGCGATTGTAGGAAGGCTTTCGGAACCGTCTCATTTTCGGCGAATACCCACTCAACTTCCATTTCTTCTGTTTCTTCACCGCGCAACCATAATCACTATTTCAAACTTCACGGGAAATGTAATGAGATGGAATTTTACAACCAAGTACAGAATCGAAAGCATTTAAACACAGCAAAACGACAGCAGTAAAGAGCAACGTGGAAAGCAAGTCTAATCGCAAGGGTGTTCCTTTCCTTTCCTTTAAAAGACATAAGCGAGGTGGGCCCTGTAGTTTGTTCTGTCGGTCGTGTAGAGATTCACCAGACGGAGCTGCGTGACTGAGCGAACAACGGCAGAACCGGGTGTAACTATGGCGGGGTTGAATTGGTTTGACTGTAAAATGCGCGGATTAAATAAAACATTGTGGGAGAATAAAGGAGGTGCGCGTGCCTTGAAATAAGAGAAATAAGCCTCGGCAACGCTAAATGCAAGGTTAAACCGGGAGATCGGGCGATGAGGGCAGTTGCCCGATATTTGTTTCACGACCACAGGAAAACCAGGGTGCTGCGAACACAATTGTCAACTGCGAAGTATTCGAAAACACAACAAAAAAAACCTCTATGGTTAGCAATATCTTATTCATGGAGTTGTCGAGAACGCGTTCACGCGGGTCTTCCAAGACGTCGCGAAAATCGAGAATCTCCGTAAGCGAAACACCATACAACACCGTCTGGTTGTTGATAGGCTTGGGTGTAAATGGGATGGTTATCAATCCGTGCACCTGAGGGAGGGGAGTGGGATGCTGGGGTTTCAACCCATGAGCGAAGTGAGAGAAGGCGGGGCCGTGCGTTCCAGCCACCTGGCGCCGACTCTCGATCTTAAGGTCATGAACACATTGAGGGCACGATGGACTGCCAGCGGCATCCATAAGCCTATAAAATATACGCGCAGACGCCTCATTTGCCGCATCCCTCGGGCTTGTCGTTGGAGGGTGTCTCGCTGACGCGGTCTTAAAGAAAGGCAAAAGGTCAGCGGAAACAAGGTACCGTCAATGATGCACCTACAGTCGAAGCCCGTGCCCGTTGACGGGCGGGAGAAGCTTGATTAGGATAAGTCGGTGGCATCAACTAGAAAAATCAAAAGTTAGGCGCAGAAAGCACAACGGAACAGTAGATTTACACCCGGCGCGTGTGGTTGCCCATTGCTGTGGCACGGTGTTTGAGCATATCGACCGCCCATCCGGTTTGGAATCACCGGTAGGGGTGCTTGAGCGTGAACTTCGGGTGGGGACTCGCTGTGGGCAATATACCTCTGGTCCGTCGCCTGTAAACATGCAGATTAGAGAAAGAAGAATCGAACTTGAGAAAGTGGTTACCGGACGTGGTAAGGGAAGAGGCGTCTGTTATGGACGAAAGTATTTTCAGCCTCGAGAAGACATCAAGAATGTATTTAAAACGAGCCTGCGGCGCTGGGCGAGGCCCAACCTGGAGAGGGGGCAGCGGGGCACGAGACAATCCTGGGTTTGCATGCCTCATAAAACCCCGATCCGGTCCAGGCTGCCGAATCGATGGGAATTTATCAGTCAAATGGAAGCCAAGTCGCGCCACGACCACTTACAAAACCCGACCAGGCCGAAGGGGTCCGAGAACCAGACGATGAGTGAGAGCTAGCACGTTCACGTTGTCGAACCTCGTCGAAAAGAACGTTGACAGAGGGCAGGAGGTTACCAGCATTCACAATCTGCGGAAATAGATGAAATATTAGGTGACAGAAAAATTACGCAGCCATTCTTGAGTATACCGAAGGATTTGGAGGAGGAGGGGAGCGCGACATGGGTCGTTGAGATGAGATAAATCGGATACGAGACAGCAGCAAAGCACAGAATGAGACCGTAGGAGAGCAGCAGAGACGCCGAGCTGTTGCTTGATCTGGAGGCTTTTGTAGGAACAACCAGAAACAATGAGCCTCAGGCTGCAAACCAAAGCGCGTTCAAGAACCAACCGGGGCAGATTGGTCAAGAAAACCACCAACGCGCAAGGCTGATCATAATGGTTAAGGGCAACAAAGCGCTAGCCGAGAATCAGCTTCGAAAATGGTGGTCCACAATTGATGTCTTGAAAAAGAACTTTGTCTCCGCTCGTCCAGAGGATATAATACCGCGGACGGAAGATCATGACTTTGGCTCAGGAGCACCGATGAGAAATCTGCTCCATCTTTGACTGCAGGTGCGACGAAACGCACGATACGGAATCCGGCAAATGCCGTTACAAAGTGCTCCGTCGCTCAAAGGGGAACAAGGTCAACCCACCTGAGACCACCTGCCACGCAAAGAAGATTCTCGACGATACAGCTTTGCCCATGGGGATAGCCTTCTTAAAGCGTTTATTTCACAGGTCAATTTTGGGCCTACAGCCGAAATAAATAAAATTCGGGAGCGCGGAACAGATATCAAAACATCTTTGACAGACGCCGTGGTCGAATCGGTACCGGAATAATCCAAACGAACAAGGAATACTTAGGGCGAGCAATGAAAAGAAAAGGCATTGACAGATCGGGCGATCGCGATTACAAGGAAATAAGGACAGGGAGCGAAGCAAGGGTTGGAACAAGGATCCACAAACGCCTACTTTCGGTGATTTGAAAAGAAAACGGAATGTCACTCACAAGGGAGAATGTCAGAATAAGATAAAACAAGCGAAAGTCGTGGCCTTGTAATTGAATTAATTGAAAGGAGAGACGGACCAAATCTCTGTTTCCGTTCTGCGTCGCGCGTGTCAAGGGAACTCGAAGTAAAGACGATTCGTGATGTTTTCACAGAATGACCGCAGCCAGAACATGCTTGCCTTCATGGCGTGCAGTTTATCCGTGGCCCGTTGGTGGCTTGAGACAGTAATTAACGATATGTTAGGTAAAGGATACTGGCCAGTTTAACGGCAGGGTGAAGAGCGGCGATGAGTCGAATCTCCGCGTGTGAGCGCTGCGAGTAGTATTATGGGTGGTCACTCGTTTGTTCCAACGTCTATTCGGCGGCTTTCGGGCCTCGGGGGCAATTCAGTGCAGAAAGAACCGTCTAAGAGATGAAACGCGCAGATAATACTGAAGGTTTGGCTGCTGGCACGGGTTGTTCGAAGCAAGATCCAAGAGGAGCTACCCCGGCCCAATCCAAATCGAGTTTCGTGGCGAAGAGCCTGAGGAGGTTGCAACTGATGGTAGACCAAACACGACACAGCAAAAGAAATTCACGCGAAAAAAAAAAGTGGGTGACTCTTCCTAGGGCTACATCGGTTTATTGTGTTCATGTAATGATGGTGGTACAAATGGTAGTTCTGAATCTATATAGCAGACCATAGATGAACGCAGGAGATCAGAAGATAACAAAGCCGAGCGTAAGTAAAAGTAAAGTTTACTGTCCATTGACAGTGGCCACCTTGCCGTTCACACCCTCCCCCTTCCCGTTGACCAAGATCTTGTCCTTGCCGCGCGCGACAGGGATGCCCAGCCTGAGCACGGCCTCCGCGACCATCGAGTCCTCGGGGTGCGGGGGCTTGAAAGTGCGCAGCTGGATGTCGGCCTGCTCCTGAAACTCGGCTGAACCGGATGACGCAGCGATGAACCCCAAGAAGGGTGGCGACGGGTTCAGGGGGCGCGTGCAAAACTCGGGGTGTGCCTGCAGGCCAATGAAGAACGGGTGATCTATAGGAAGGGATCAATGGTCCGTACGACAAAAATCAGGGAAAAGAACTGACCACGCAGCTCAAGCACCTGCATGCGTTCCCCCTTCTCGTCCTTGCCAGCGAACACGAGCCCGCTATCCTGCAGGCGCTGCACGTAGTCGGGGTTCACCTCGTACCGGTGACGATGACGCTCCCAGATCTTACCAGCCCCGCCGTACAGCTTCCGCATGCGCGACCACGACTCGGTGTCGGGTTCGAAGACGGTCGGACGGAGCCCCAGCCGCATTGTCCCGCCCATGTGCGTCTTTGAAATCTCAGGCATAAACATGATGAGGGGAGACGGGGTGTCCAAGATGAATTCGGACGATGTAGCGTCTGTGCATACTCGTCAGCGAAGACGATGAGGATAGGGCTGAAAAGCACATACCGGTGATTCCGAGTACGTTGCGCGCCCACTCGATGACCGCAAGCTGGAAGCCGAGGCAGATTCCCAAGAAAGGAATCTTCTGCTCCCTCGCGTATTTGATAGCAAGGAGCATCCCCTCGGTTCCCCGAACGCCGAAACCGCCCGGGACTAGGATTCCGCTGCGGGTAAGATGAGTTTCGAATGTTAGATGCAGCGAATAAAGACATACCCGGCGCCGACCACCGCCCGCCAGGCATCATGATATTTAGCAGGATTGGATTCCTGCGTCTCAGGCTCCAAGTCAGACGACTCCACCCACTAGAATCGTATCAGCAGAGAGCAACGACAGGGGACACGAAACGAACATGTATGATGAGTTTTCTGTGCACGCGGAAGGCCGAGTGCTCTAGCGCCTTTGTAACAGACATATACGAGTCTTTCAGATCGGTGTATTTGCCGACCAGCGCGACGGAGACGCTGTCAAACAGCCGCTCTTGCCTGATGATGTATCAGCAGGTGTGGTGAGGAAGTCGCGACGAGGAGCGTACCCAGTGGTGAGATCTCTCCAGCGCTTCTGGAGGGACTCGCCCTTTAGTATCATTTCCGGCGAGATATTGAGGGCAGGCAAGTTGAGCCGCTTGCGCAGATAGTCGACGATACCTTGCGACTGCAGGAGCAGTGGGACGTGGTAGACGGACGAGACGTCGTGAACGCCAAACACCTGCTCGGGCGCTACATGGCAGAACATCGAAATCTTCTCTTTTGTGGCCGGCTGGAGCGGCTGCGGACCAAGAAGTCTACATGCAATCTAAAAATGGGGATGGGGAGGTTAAGACAATGCTGCTTCGTAAGAATCGTAAAGGGACCGACCAAGTCAGGGAGCAGCCCAAGCCCACGTAGGGAGTGAATCGTCGTTTGGGTAGGTTTGGTCTTTTGCTCGCCATGCATGTCGGGGACAAGGGACACATGAATAAGAGCGAAGTTATCATGGCCGACGCGGAACTGGAACTGTCGCATAGCTTCTACGAAAGGCGCGGATTCAATGTCACCGACGGTTCCGCCGAGCTATCCATCCCCAAGTTAGAAGGAATCACAGGAAAACAGGGATGGGATAGACCTCAACGATGCAAACGTCCGGTTCCTCTCCTGTGTCGTCCACTGGAATCCGAGCCACACGCTCGATCCAATCCTGGATCGCGTTCGTAACATGTGGAACGATCTAAAACGGCTTTCAGATAGGAAGGGACAAGGGAGAGAGAAACGACCGACCTGCACGGTTTTCCCCAAATATTCTCCTTTGCGCTAGAGTTAAAGGAATGATAAGCCAACGGAGTATAAGGGGCAATGTAAATCTAGGTTTTAGTCTACAGCGCGTAAAATCCGCGCGAAAGACGCGTAGATGTGTGCCCGGAGATAACCACTAACCTCCTTCTCGATGACTTCTTTGTAGATTTTTCCAGTGGTGATATTGTTATCGCGGGAAAGGGTGACATTGAGGTACCGCTCGTAGTTCCCAAGGTCGAGATCGACCTCTCCTCCGTCATTTAGCACGTATACCTCGCCTTTGAATAAAGATCAGATATCTTTTGTTGGTGACAAGTAGGCATTATCGGTCACCATGCTCTGTGGGGCGCATTGTCCCTGCATCGATGTTCATGTATGGATCAATCTTGATTGCTGTAACCTTCAACCCAGTCGTTTTTAAGAGAAGGCCGGTGGAGGAGGCTGGGACGCCATTCAACAACGAGCGGCTCGAAGAGGCCTGGCATACCAATGACACCCTTCCCGATACCGCTGATAACTCCTCCGGAGACGAGAATGTATTTCATCGCGAAAGGCAGTGGTGGTGGTGGGCGTAAGAGAAAACGCGACGACGCGACGAGTCACATCAGGGTCACTGAGTCACTCGAAAAATTTCACGACCACAACAAGGTCAACGTGATGGGTGATGTCCCGTTTCAACTTTCTTCCATGTCAACTTGGCTGGAACAGGCTGAACCAACTTTAGGAAAAACGGTCGATTGCATGTGCAAGATTGTCATTGGGCGGCATGCAGGATTACAGGCCAATTAGACTAAAGCACTCTTGTCCACAAGTCACTTTATTCCACAGCTGCCCAGCAAGAGGCGCCGTTTGAAGCTGGGTCTGGAGAAACGGGCACTGCACCAACAGCAATGGCCTGAGACTGTTGGGCCCTAAAGAACTCGGCCGTATCTTGCTCATTTGGCCGTAACACCGATTTATTGTCTGGAAGTTCCACTTGGCGCCCTCGAATCTGCAAACCGATTTTGCAGAAGAGTGACGTTGACACTGGTCTCTTGTCAAAGTGGCTATCGATTGAGGCCCAATCTGTGATGACCCTGACGGCACAATGGAGGCATACGCAGACTAGGCACCTGATCGACGCCTTTCGCCTCCGTCAGGCGGTTCCATACATCGTAACAGAGCTCCTGAAGGCGTGGATACCGCGAGGGGCCGAGAGGGTGGGGAATTCCGTGAGATGGAGGAGTGAGAAGTCACAGAGAATTCGTCAGATTTTGTGGATTGAATTAGAAAATGGATAAAACGAAGGGTTTTCCAATCGTGGGCTCAAGAACAACCCTCTTGACACAAAGAGCGGGGATGGCGAGGTCTGGTAGTTGAACGAGAGTCGGATTTTGTCACAAAAAAGGACTCTGGATTCGGCGCCAACGGAAATAGTCTCTGCAGAAGATCATCGGTCGCATATGAATCTGCCCAGTGAATGTACCTCGAAGTTCGGGGAGTGGAATTGCGGTAATGCCGGGGCACGTGTCCCCAGAATCGACCCGCACCCGGTTGGACGATAAGCTGAAGCCGAGAGCACAATGTGAGGAAGCAGAGTTATAGTCAGAACGCGTTCTTGACAGTCGGATGCTGTGAACGAGAAGTGCGATTTCCGGCCTCCGTTGCAACATAACGGAAAGCCGATAGAACCGTGTATGAAATCGGATGTTCTCATATAAGATTCCTTGCGTTCGCTTATTCCACAACCTGCACACGAGCACAGAAAAATGCGTCCTAAACAGGTTAAGTTAGCCATATGCTAATGGTCTGCGGATTCGAGGGTCACACGTAAGTAATGCTGTATATGCAAAGTAACTGTATCGGGCTGTAGGGTCGATCGCCAATGCAAAGTAATTGTACTGGTCTGTATGCGCGAGTGCCAATGGAGACGTCGGAAGTCGCCAGCTGCTGTATGCGGACTCCGTACTTGATCTGCGAGACTCCGGTCGTTGAAATTCAGTCGACATTTGGTGGGCAAAGCGGCCGCGACATTGTGCACTTCAGAGGCCCGCAGGTCTCTATCCTTTAGTGTTGTGGTGGTTGAAGCGAAAGGCGAAGCTTTGGTGTTATTGTGTCGATTTCCAATTTTGGTCAGGCTCTTCATTCAACTTGCATCATACGCCCTGTCATTGTCAAGCGCCCTGTGAAAAATAAAGGCTGGCCTGTGAAACCGTTCCCGAATCACAACAGGTTTGCAGTAAAACGGGAATTTCCATTGTCACACGCGTCGCAGCCCAAGCTTTCTACCTATGTAGGCAGGTCCGGGACTATGGTCATCACGAAGGCCTTTCGGGGAGTAGATGCTCGGGGCTCACAGGGATTCTCGGTCACCTCAGCTATTGCCAAACGACCAATCTAGCTTTCGACCCCGTTCGCAGCCAAGGTACACCGGTGGATTCTGCCATCCTATCCTCCAGGATGCCCGTGATCGTTACGTCTGTTCGCGACGCCAGTCGGGATGCGACGTCGACCAGGCGAGGAGGCTGACGAACATGGTGCGAGACATTGTAACAAGTCCGGGCCCCAACTCGACAAGGATTGGGGCAAATCTTGCAGCGTGCAGTGGAGAACGACGGTCACATCCACCCGCCTGCTGAAGGTTTCGTCGGGAATTGTCTGGCCGTCCGCTGGCTGTTTCGACATCGAGCTACAAAAAAGACGGGACGTCAGAAACCGTGGCGACCTATCCTTCCAGTAACATGTTTTTGGAATTTGATCCGACTGTACTGAAAAGCTTTTTCAGCTGCTGGCGGCCCCCGACGGGACGGTCTAATCTCTTCGAACCCATTCATGATGCCCTTGAGCTCGGTGTAAACCCCTTCCTGCTGGTGTTCAGCCAAGATGCTGTATGTTCTATCTCGAGCCGGAGACAGCCTCACTTCCTCGCATTGGAGTTCTCTCTGGGTCGAGACTCGACGACATGAGATCTTACCATATTTGGAAATACTCGAGACTCACTTCCTGGGGCGTATATACCAGACGCCTGCGCCGCGGCCGCGCTTCTTCAGTGATATTTCGAGCTCCTCGATTGCCTCTTGCGTGCATCCCTGTTCCACGGCGTCAGCGGTCGCGAAGGGGAGACGGACCACGTTGGAGCCTCCCGTTACGATGTTACGCCGGTTTTGACGAGCGCCTCTTACTTTGCGGAGAATCCACTCCCGACAAAGCGATATGAACCTCTGAAAGAAGCTTCTAGCGGTGTTTTCCTATGTACACGTCAAACGACGTGATTGTGTCGAAATGAAATGCAGACTCGTCTGTCGGTGCAAGTCAAGCTTGATAGAACACTAAACTTGAACAGTCCTCACGAGGGTGGTCAAACCTGCGTCGTCGTGCAGGTCATTCTTTGGTTTTAGAACTGTCCTCGAAGTTTATCGACTTTATTCCTGGACCGCGGCATTTCGTTAAAGAACGGTTGTTTCGAAGCTATGTACGTCCGAGCCTTCATCTTGGAGTAAGTAAGTTCAATTTCACCGATGCTCCGGCTTGGCTGGGTAGGCGCAGATACGTAGCCGTAAAGGTAACGTCTTAGAATAGGATATAAAGTATAAAGCTGCCTCTAATCTGTGTACGTACTACCCCATCCCGCTCCCCCAAAAGAACAAACCAGCCATGCGCTTCACCAACATCCCCGCACTCATCGCCATCGCGCTCGGCGCCACAGCTACTATAACTACCACTGCTACAGCCAAGTGCGCCATTTGCCCGCCGACTCTCCTCCCCGGCGTCGCAGAGATAGCGTGGGGCCTGGTATGGGACCGCGAGGTGGCGGAGGATGCGAAATTCTGTGGGTAAGTCAAGCATCATCAGTGCGTGGTCCTTGCGTCCTCATAGATATGTAGGTACAAGGGCGCCGAGCGGAAAAATCCAAAGCCCGTCTACACGTTTTGCATGTACACCGTATGTCTTGTTTTTGGCCTCATCCGAGTCGTCTTTCAGATTGGACGACTGGTTTTACGATAATTAATGGGTTGTACAGATCAGTAACGGCACGAGGATCGAGAACGATGAGTCTTGGGACGCATGCCCCAAGATGGTCAAGCTGGGGAAGTGCATTTAAGGAGGAGTGGGCCCAGGCTTGGAATGGGTTTTACACTCATCCAAGGGAATTTTTATAGTTCAAATCCGCTTGCACTAGTTGGGAACTATGAATACCTAGGCCAGAAATGAGGGACTCGTTGAAGTTGACGTTCCGACTGACTCACTGAGAGACGCTCGTGACTGCGGCGTAGGCGCTGCTCTGGAGTCGAGGTTTACATACGTCGTCGTTGCTTCCGCCACTTCTGGGCCAGATTTCCGGTTCGCCCGCCCCAGTTCAGGGATCTTTGTCGAGGATCGCTGTGAACACCCGTGTGGATGAGATGCATTAAAGAGATATAGTGACTTGGCAAACTGATTTCTCAAAATGATACATGTTACACCTTCGCCCGACACATTTCCTTCTACTTTTCTAGGTACCGCCAAGCCTATGCCCACCGCGGCCCCAATTATATCCCGTCGTCGACCCCGTCCCCGTCCCCGCCGTGTTCGCACTCGCCTCCGCCATCCTCCTCGGCGGAATGACGCGCACCGGGCTCCCCACATTCGCGCCTGTCGACCCATCCGGCGCCCTCGCAGCCGGCGGCGGCGCGTTCTCCTCGCCCATCCACTCTCTCAGCCACCTCGGCGCCGCGCTCCACGGCTGCAATATGCCACCCGCGCCGCCGACCTCGGGCCCCCATACGCCCCACCACCACAGATGTCCGATGACCGCACCCGGGAGGGCCGCGGCGACGGCGCTGGGGCCGATGACGAGGAGGTCTAGGAAGAGCATGATGTACGGGAGGTACTTGATGGGGAGCTGGATAAGGCCCATGATGGAGGTCATGGTGCCAACGGGGGCGAGCGCAGAGCCGACGTAGGCGAGGCAGAGAAGGAATGGGCGGAAGAAGATCATGGAGTCAACGGGGATACTTAGGATCTATAGTGGACTTGGCGTCAATAGAGTCTTTGAGAAAGGTGAAGAAGCAAAGGACGCACGATGATGCCTACACCGGCTACGAAGAGCTGCCAGGCGAGGTCGGCCGATCTCTGTGAGTACGGCCCCGACTCTAGTTGGCTCGTCGTACGGCTAAGTTCGTCGAAGTCAGTGCTGCAAAAATCTAAACCCTCTGCATTGACGCACTAAAGCATAAACAAATCTGAATTGCACGCGCATTAGACTGCAGGACCATGGAATGCATGCTCAGATAGGCGCACCAAAAATATACGAGATATCCTTGCCTGCAATGGCGCGATGCGACGGTCAGTTCCTCTCACGGTCAAGATTCAATTCTACTGACGTCCGAGGAAAAAGCTGGTATATAACCGCCATATCTAGCGTCAAAATCAGCTCAGAAACATGATACATATGCTGGAGCGCCTGCCACTGACCTGCAATTTCTCAAACGCCAAAGAAAACGTGTACACGACTCTGTATCCCGAGACGAGTGTCGCGAAGACGGGGAGAGAGATGCTGAGAAAGGATATACATAGAATGCGGGTCACTGGGGGGATCTTGCGGATCTCTGCGAGGAAGTCGTCCATTTTTCAACGAAAGAAAGCCGAAAAGCTGGAGGAGAAGGCAGGTAAGATGAATCACCAGAAAAGGAAATTGCAGACGTGTACCTGCACGTGAACGATCACGTGGCTGAAAGTTTCGGTATCGGTCGTGCCCGATTCTGACGGACACGAAACGAAGGATAACATTTGAATCGAAATAGGCATTAGGGGAAAATTCGAGGCGAAAAAACTGTCATTGTAGTTTATTTCACAACTTGTTTTATGATTCGTTGCAAGCGAATGAATGCTCGCAGGCTGAAAACCAAAAGCCATCGTAATGGGCCACTCACTGACACCGTAACGATCCCGGTTGAGATTTAAACGTTCAACCATTGAGATTAACTCTGAAGCTAGACAAGACCGAGGTCTGATACGTCGGTGATTTGGTAGGCCGAGACAAGACGAGTTTGCGCTGTGGTTCGATGCCACGATCGACTAGTTTCGCAACTCGGCGTTGAGTACCGCAATACAAAGACATGACAAGTGCAGGCCTTTATGATCCGGAACCGCCTGAAGTTTTCAGTCTTCTGTCATGGATTTACAATTCAGTTTTTTTAATTATTTTGTTGTCTGGAGGACTTGGAAGCGTTAGACCATGATGGTCGAGTACATATTTCAGCCCACCGTCTATTCCAACACGCTGTGCGACAGAAAAATCAAATAGGCAGAAATTATTGGATAGAAAGAAACTTACCGGCACCCGACATACATGTACACTACATCTAAGTTCGATAAGCACGGTCTATTTGAGACCGTACCTCTCCCAGTACTCCTTCATCGCCGCCAGCTCTTCCGTCATGCCATTTTTTTTCCAGCCACGCAATCAAGTCGCGCATCTTCAGGATCGATTTAACGCGGCCTTCGCCGACGAGGCCCTCGATCTCCTTGACGGTGCTGCTCGCGCCATCCTGCCCAATCTCCTCACGATCGAGACATTGGACGACGCCCACGACCTCACCACCGTTTACCCGGACCGTGTCAATCGCGCCGCGGACGGCTTTCCCGGAGGTCATAACGTCGTCCAGGATGACAACTTTTTTACCAGTCACCGGGACACCGACCATTTGGCCGCCTTCACCGTGGTCCTTAACCTCCTTGCGGTCATACGCGAGGCCAACTGAGACATCATGCTGCGTATGGAGCACGAGCGCCGTCGTCGCGGCAAACGGGATGCCCTTGTACGCGGGTCCAAAAAGCACGTCGAAAGTGGGGAAAGGGGCGCTTGAAGATGCCTGAGCAGAGACGATAGTCGAGGCGTATGCAGTTGATAGGATAGCGAGAATCGGCCCAGAACTCAACAGACCAGCGTTGAAAAAATACGGAGAGATGCTGGATTGTTTTAAGCCGAAGCGTTGCGTTGTTTTGCTGCATGATAAGCCACGCACCGGCCAGATTTGAGCGTAAAAGAACCAAATTTGAGCGCGCCAATCTCCATCGAGTGTTGGATGAGGTCTGATTGATATGATGCTAGCACGGACATGGTGGTTGGAAGGAGAGCCGCGTTTCGGTCAAAATGATTCGCGGAACGTGTTTCCCGAATTCAGACTTTTTCTCACGATTGGATCCTGCAGTCCTCTTCACTCCACCTTCCTTTAAGAAGGCACGACCTTATGCACTCACCGTGATGCGCCCCAGTATGCTCACATTACTATCCATTCTGCTGCCTTTTACGAGTGTTGCCGCCCGGAGGAATCCACCTGACCCGGAGAAGGGCGGGCAGGAGCCAGAAACTCGACCGGAACTCCGACACCCGTCCCCCGAGCGAGTATGGCGCTTTCGGGAACGAATACGACGACGAGGATGACCTGGACCGCGAACACGACGCCAACGACATCATCCACGACATGGAAGTCGAGCGCGACAACGAGCCGACGGAAGACCCGCAGCCGGATGGAGCGAGACGGTGGCGCCGGTATTCCTCCTCTCTTTCGCTCATCAGTCGCGACAAGGCCGAACCCACCTGGTACCGCAAGCTGAAAGACTTTCTCAGTCCGAAGACGACTCAGCAGGACCTGGAGGCCTATGTGCCGAATTATCGGTATACGCCAATATTGTCCGGAATTGTTATCCCATTTTCGATTCTTCTCGAAATTCCCGGTCTTACGGAGGTGCGTGCTTGGTACACTCTCCCGAATTTCTCTCATCTCTGTTTCAGCGTTGGTACATTCGTACTGAGAATAACAAAATCGTCGAGACTCGTCCGAATCCGAGGATTCTGGATATTGGTCTGGGATTCAGCATGGCCTGCGCGTTGGCCGCGAACATTTGCCTCGTGGTTCGGTTTCTCGAAAAGAAGGTTAAGGTAATGACGGTTGGATGCATCATTTTTTTGACGGTGCACGGTGAGTTGTTTGGTGGTGTCACTGTCGCATGCTGCTCAATCCTCCACAGATCTTATAAATATCACTGCTGTCACTATTTTTGGCGTTGAACATCGATTCAACGATGGATTTACATACGGCCAGTCTTTCTGGATAACAGGTAAGCATCAGAGTTCATGAGTTTTACCCCTTCGTTCTCAATCCTTCAGTTTGTTCCACTATCGTGTCGACCTTCACCAATTTTACACTGATCACGGACCTGATGCGAACACGCGACTTCGAAAACAGTGGTGCGTGTTGAAACATTTTTCCGACAACCGTGCGTCCAATACATTCTCAGGAAGCGGACTCACCCGTCGACAACGTTCACTGGCCATCCTCGTCATCATCCTCCTTTGCTATATCGCCTTTGGGGTCCCTCATCCACTCATACCTTCTTCATCTAAACTTTATCGACGCCATGTACTTCAGTCTGGTGTCGATCGAGACGATTGGTCTGTGTGATCTTTTCTTTACATCACACGTTGTCGTTTATTTATACTCTACATTTAGGATTCGGTGATATTCAACCGCGCACGACAAGCGCGCGGCTCTTCACATGTATTTACGCTGTATTGGGCATCGTTTGCATCGCGCTCACGGTTGGTCTCACGCGCGAGACCGTGTTGGAAGGGCTGGAGGTGGGATACCGGAAGCGAGTGCAAGCTGTGCGGCAGCGCCGAAAGGTGGGACGGTGGAAGAGGCGGGTGTCGAACCGCTGGCGCGAGGCCGTGGAATGGCGACTGCGTGAGAGCGGGCGCCCCGTGTGGGTGCGCGATGTGAAAAATAATCAAGCAGGCCGCGGGGTGATAAGCAAAATTTTGGATTTTCTTGACGGCTTGCTGCCTTGGCCGACGGGGGAGAGCACGTCGTTTACATACGGCAGCGGGTTCATGATGGGACATGGGCTCGGGTACGGGAACCATCCGCACGGGATGCACCTCAACCTGGAGGCGCTCTCGTGGAAACAGGTTCGTGCTCAATTTTTTCTTCTTTTTTTTGGCCTCTAGTGTTGACGGATGTTTTAGTTAGAAGCCGCGGCTATGGAAGCCGGTGTTCCCCTCGACACACTTCTGCCTGAGGGGTTCAAGGAACAGCGCGAGGAGAGCGAGGACGGCTCCACTCATGAACAACCTAGGCAGGCGCCTGCACGACCAGACACCGACATTCCTCTAACCCACGCGCGTCTCGGGCGTATGATTGCAATGATCGGATCCTTTGCTTTGGCCGTGGACAAATCCAGCCACCTTTGTGGAGACGTACCCATCTCCGATATCCCTTCCCGTGAACCCGGCCCTACGCCAACTCCACAGTTCAAAAAGTCACTGACATTGCAGTACGATGCATTTCGTTCTGGTATGGAGAAGGAGGAAGCGAAGGCGTTTTATGCGCGGTTAATTGTTGTCTGGGTGCTGTTCATTATGTTTTGGATGGTAAGTCACTTTGTTTTTCCCTTGTTTGAGTATTGATGACGCGGATCGTAGATAGGCTCCGTTATATTCATGCAAACGGAAAAGTGGTCATTTGGGATTTCATTATATTTTTTGTACGTGGTATGATTCTCCTCGTTAGTCAGAGCATGATTCTGTACAGGTTTCGTTGCTTTCACTACTATCGGATATGGTGCGTATGCGTATCAAATAATCAAAGTCAAATAATTTAGCTCTGTATTTCAGGGGACTATTCACCCGAGACACCCGCTGGTCGGTCTGTTTTCGTTGTGTGGGCACTGCTCGGTGTCGCAACCATGACTATCTTGATTTCGGGTAATTTGCTGTTCAATCTGCCACAAGTTTTATTTCTTACATCCAGTACAGTCATTTCCGAAGCCTTCTCATCGAAATACCACTCGGCCCTACACGCCGGAATATTCGAACGCGCGGTTAAACGTTACCGCGAACGCGCACGGGCACTCGCAGAGAGGACGCGGCGGGGCAAAAATCAGGCTCACTCAGCCTCCTCCCCCCAACGGCCACCTCTTTCTGCCCATCAATCGACGGACGATATACTCAAGGAGGTACACACCCGCACACAGACGCAGCTCGAGGCACTGCCGCATAAGATTCTCGCCGACGCAAAGACTTTTCACGAACATTTGTCCTACTTCGTCGCAGCAGGCAATAAAATGAACGTCGACTCTGGCGATGATCTGCCACTGGGACTGCAGCAGCTGATGAGCGAGATCACAGGTGCGGAAAAGATCAGCGAGCGGATAAAGCGGGAGATCCTCCAGGATGAGGATGCGAGACATGTGAGTGCAGTTGCTGTCTTCTCATTCAGACAGCTCAAGATGTTAATGCGATGGCAGACGCTCTTTACCTTGAGCATTGAACGTAGGTATTGAAAATACGAACTTGCTTGTCGCTGACAACTCTTATTGTAGAGGCACTTCGCAAGATGATCAATTCCGCCGAGGCAGCTCTACAGGCTCTAGAACAGCGTGAACAACTGCTGCAACAGCGCCAAATAGAGGCTTCGCAGGACGCCAAGGGGGATGTTACGCCGACGCAAGGTATCGAATACACTATGTTGGATTCAGAGTCGGGCACAGCGCGAGCGACTGGCAGGAATTTCCCGCGTTGGGACACGTCCACGTCGTCGGAGTTCTCGGACTGGAGATAGTCTGGGTATGATAATCCGTCGGGTTTAAATCTATTGGACAATTTGTAATTGTGGGTTTTAGGCTAGTTATAGCATACACGGTAATTATTGTATACATACTGAATTGTTTTACATATAACTGTGTTCAACGGCAGAGGTTGGGGGAGCAAGGCCATTGCTCCCAATTAGGGCCATGGCCAGTATGATATGCGGAGTGACTATTCCCGTTTTCCCGAGAGAACCGAAAGGTTTTGATAACTCAAATCTGCTTGCATTGTGATTGTTGAAGTTCAAGGCGCGATGAGCTCAACTTGAAAGGCGACAGATGATCATTCCGCTATTGAGTGGTAGACATCGTCAGAATGTGAGGGAATTGGGGGAGAAGGGACCCTGAACGAATCAAAACTGGGAGCGGAACATACGCGGGGGGGGGGGCCCCCCAATCTATCTGCCTCCTTGCGAAAAGGAGGTAAAACAAAGAACCAGAGGAAACTTCCCCTAGGGGAGTTGATTCTATTGCGAACGATCACTGATTGGGACTCAGCCCGGGACTTTGACCATCGGATAGATCGGGAAACCAGTTTTCAGGTCTCTTTTGGAGAAATGACGCCCAGCGCGTCAACTTTACCTTGACCCACGGTAACGACCTTTCCTCGGCCGCCCCCCCCCGGGCCTGCCCACCACCTGCCGGAATCTGTCGGCTGGATCCGTGAAAGAGAAACCGAACTTACCTCGAATCCGAAATGCTTGTGCATGTCACGGGAATGTGGTGTGGTTGCCTCGAGCGTGAATACGGCGTTCGGTGCATGGTCAAAGGCCTCTTGAAGAAGCACCTTCATATAGCCTTTCTTGCGCACTAAGAAATTGTCTCGGCATTCGAACTTCACGGCACACCTTTGCCCTGAAATTCAGGATCCACTCCTGCCAGCTGTAAGTACCAGGCATCGGCGGGAGTGCCTGGTAACATCCTTTGGATGTATCCTTCACCTAAGATATGCTCGCTGGACTGAATTAGATCTGAGATGCGCTGAGATAGAGAATTAATATGTTGAAGGGGAATTCGAAGACAGTTTACCGTCATAACTCCCACGCCCCAGTTCATCAAGACAGAGAAAAAACCCATCCGGAGAGCGCTAATGAGCGACAGCGACTTTTTATTCTCCTGGTGGTCGCCATATGGTCGCCGCCACGATACCCTCTGGGACGTTTTCCCCTGGGGATTATCGCTACCGCGATCCGTGCGCCCAAACTCCAGGATCGACGAATAAGGAACTTGATAAATGTTGTTTGATATGCTCTTCTGTTTGCGTCCTTCAGGTCGGTGGTCAAAGGCTAGGACGATGGTTGATTCCATGCCAGCCAAAAATAAACGAATGCTCACCGAGGTCGCACCCGAAAATTGAAGATCTGGGGAGGGCTCGAGATAAACACTCGTTGGGCCATAGCGGCAAGTTCCTCGAGGTCTTGGACGGTTGCGATTCGAACATGAGCTCTTGCAGAACTTTCGGACGACATGGGGTTTTAAGATTGAGTGGAAGTGTCCGCACCGTCTGATGGCCGCCCACATTAACATAGGCCCACTTAACAGGTTACACTTCATATTCATTGCAGTATTCTATGCCCCAGCTATGGATCGATGGGGAAGCTCAACGTCCACAAATGTCGACAAATGTCTGCATGGGGTCGGTACCCCCTGCAGACCCGTGCAGACGGCCTCCCCGGAACACAGTGATTGCCTAATTTGGATCAAAGCGTTGTGGTGCAATGATGCCATCAATTGATCGCGCTGGATCTTGTCTTTCAAAGTTCATGACCTTTACCTCAAGTCGTCGCTGCGTGGTTATTGGAGGCTTCGTAGTCAGTAGACGGCAGTGAATCAGCCGAGCAATTCTCGCTCGCAGAACATTCGTCAATGTGAAGTTCAGGTCAGTGGTGCCGTTCAACTTGAGGGCAGAGGGCATGGAAGACCTGTATCAAGAAAAACGTATAAACGTGTCTCAGGGAAGGTAAATTGTTGTCTCCAAGTCCTCAGCTGAACTTTAATCTGCAGGTGGCCAGCCATGCATCTGCTCGGGTTGTGGTCGCAGAATCTTTGAGAACGCGTCCACGAGCATGGGTCTGGGCGTGGAAATTCGTTTCTTGTCTGGTTCATGGACACGTTCTTGACTCGCAATGCGTTTGTTCGTTGGCTCAACTTTCGATTCTTGGTATTCTCCGCGAGGCACGTCTTGCAAAGGTTTTCGATGAACAAAACGTTCAGCATGAATGTGCTCGCGGCTAGGTCGCAGCCGGAAAATTCAAATTGGTGAGGATAGTTGATCTTTGGTCAACCTCGTCCTTGCCCGCGCAGGTGAAAATTTCCTTGAAATATAATCATACACAAGGCGGGACCCGAAGTGGGATAAACTAGCCTTCATACCCTTCATACAAACACAACCGAGGCCCGGTAAATGGCCAGCGGGGATAATATGTTTGGTCTGCGTTCACCCGTGATGTGCGGGGCTAATCCCGAGTTGCACTCGAGTTACATAACCTGCGGTCCTGTCCGCTTCTCTAGCTCCGCGTCGACCGCAGTGTGGATACGTGCCTCCGTTGTTCCGTGATTCCAAGCCCTTTCTAATTCTGTGGTCCAAGAAGGCTGTATTTCTTCGGTTGAAAAAGCCCAACACTCCTCTACGTGAAAAGTTGAATCGTATAGATTGGATGTGGGTAATCCAGTTTACCGAACATCCGTAATTAAACAACTCCAGTCCAACAGCAGGGTCCAAACATCTTATAATTATTTCGAAACAAAATCACACCGGTCCATCAATCTGCATCCCATCTAACCGCCCCATCCGGCCCGATGTCTAGTTCTCCATCGGAAATGTCGAACTCATACCCTGAGCCTTCGTTGTGTTGCACGATCAGTGATTTCAGTCGCGCCATCATTTCCTCCGCTTCGCCTTCAGCTTTCCTTTTCATCTCAGAGTCATATCCACTCGGTCCTGGAACGATGGGATCATCTGGATTCCACGCGATGCTTTTGCCTCTCCAGCCTCCGCGTAAGTGAATATAATTCAGAAAAGCTCGCCACAGCGGGTCAAGCGCCAGAATATCTGGATTCCCGATGACGATGAGGAGTGCCTGGGCTCGGGTAATAGCCACTGTAGAAGAAAATCATGAGTAAGTTTCAAATCATGGCCTTCGACTCTCACCGTTGAACCGCTGAGGATTTGCTACGAAGCCGAGGGTTCGCCGAATATCGGACTCGACATAATTTGTGTTGCTCCGGACTGTCGACATGATTATAACCTTAAGAAAAGACGAGGTACGAGTTAATTCGTTTCTGCGGTATCTGTCGTGGAGAGACTGATAATCACCCGGCGTTCCTTGGATGTGTTGTTCAGACTGAGCCCATCACATCGATATGAATGTGCATACCTGTCCCTGAAATTCTTCAACGCTTCCCACGGTTGTGCCTCTGAGCTTAGGATCTCGATGAAGTAGATCCATGATCTTGCATCGCTGAGCGTGGTATGGAGTGATAACACCAATTTCCTCGGGGCCTGATGATATCAAAACTTAAACAAGAATATACCGAGTAGAGCAAGTCGCATACGGATACGGAGCTTTCTGTTACTGACGAGGGCAGCTACATATTTCTTTGACCAGAGTAGCTTCCCCGATGTTGAAGAAGGAAGGGGAGGATCCTTCTCGGTCGTCCTTGCCGAGGATTCCATGAAATATGAGGGGGAACTTTTTGGTCGGCAGCTCGTCCGAGTTCTCAAGACTGCGGATAAGGGCCGGATTTCCGCAAGGAATAAGCTCGCCGTCATAGAATTGCTGGTTGGAGAAATCCAATATGGCAGGATGGGATCTGAAATTGTTCACCAATTTGACGATACTGCGCGAAGCATTCAGACGAAGCGTAAAAAATCACAATGGAAACGCACGTAATCCCACTTCCACCCATCGTGGTCTGGGGATCCAGGCTATACAGCTCTCGTTGCATGATGCGTGCCAGGTAGCTAACTTTGAGACCCAGAGATCTTGCTATCCATGAATGAACGATGGGCCCGAGCTGCTTGTTGTCTCCCGCCAACACGATATTCGTGGATTTACTAGCAATACTATGAATGGGCAGCATGAGCTCCGGCTCGCTCGCCTGCCTACGAGGAATTAGAATTGATAAAAGTATATGGAGAGTGTTACTTGCCCGGCCTCATCGCAGAAAATGTGACTGAAGTGGCCCCGCTTGAGGCCGAGGTTCGCTGGAACCCCGCCTGAAAGGCAGGTCGACACCACGACACGATACTTTCGCAAATCCTCCACCACTGGGAATAAGAAAGTCGAATTGTCGTTTGCCGCAGAGAACTTTACGAGATCCGGGTGAAGGTCCTCGTATTTACGCGAAAGAGAATTAAGCCTGAAGACCTGGGTTGTCCCGAGGGACATGAGATTTCGAGCGATGAGGTCCGCTGCCGAGTTGCTCGGTGCACAGGCCAGAAATGCGGGCTGTAGGATCCCGAAGCAGTAGTTGGTGGATTGCTTCCACAATCGTGACCGTTTTCCCTGTCCCCGGACTGAGAAGAATTGTCAGTTCAGCAATATTCCTGAGAGACGAATAAATAACCTACGGTCCGAATACGACGAAAGGAGGACTTCCTAGGGGTTGGTGTACAATAGCCACGACCGTCTCAAACTGTTCGGGGTCCTCTGCAATACGCCGATTCACGGGCGTTATACTATTCCGTTCAGAAGCTGAGACTCTTTGGTTTCGTAAAAGGTGTTCAGCTCTCGGGAATAAGATACGCGACTCTTTAAAAGGATTTGTCAATGCTTGGTGCATTCTTCGATGCGGTAAGCGGTTCAATGTGAATTGAACGTCGAAACTTGGTTCCCTTGTAGGTGCTGAAATTATCGTCGAAACGAAGGCTAACGCGACTTTGATGGACTTTGTGGACACGACCTTCGAACCAAGGGCCGTCGGCCGCACCGGTATGCCTAAAAAAACCGTTTTAGCTTCATTGCGAAACAGGGACACGAAAAAGTTGAACCTGACTAAAATGAAGTCGCCCACAATCACGCAGGGACGACCCTCCTCAAGACCTTTTACTTGAAGACTGTGATAAATGAGATCATTCGAATTACAGGCGATCGGTGAAGGACCGACTCATATCGGGGATAGTTAGGCTTGAGCTCAACATCCGTCATTGCGTACATCTCCAGATCCAGCCTAAAAATATGGAACATGAATATGGGGGGAAAAAATACTCGTGTGATACGAACCTCATCTGTTCATCTTCGATCCACAGCATTACTTGGAAATGAGATGTGTACGTGTTGAGTGTAAAGGCGGCGGGCAGAAATTCTTTCACTGCCTGTAAAACCGTCTTGGAATTCGAGCCCGAGGGAGGACCAAACGCGGCCTGTATTAGATTTTCGGGCGCCTTGAATTCGAGGAGCCGTGAAGTCCATTTGATCGGGGCCCATGTCGGTGGGCGCAGGCTCCGGACAATGGGACCATCGAATTGGAACGGCGCCGGTTTGCGCCCAGTATACGGAGATTTAGGTTTGAGCTGCTCGTGGTCCTCCTTCGATCCGACGACGGCACCAAGTTTCCGCGTAATCAAAAAGCGGTCTCTCGTCGTGGTGTTCAGAAATATGAGCTCCAAAACATCTGTGTATTCGCCATCGATCGATGGGTGAAACTCGACGGAAAGTGTTCGAGCTTGGTTGTGCTTCACCCATCTGGATTTTCCCGCCAAAGTTACGGAGAACCTTAGATATAATGTAAGGAAATTGATGTTCGGCTTGAGAAGGAAATACTCACTTTGAGTCGTCCCTACGAACAGAAATCGTTTCCAACACGATGCCGAATTGGAATCCGGTCCTGAGAACAGTAATGTCGATGTAGACAAAATCATCTGGTCCAACGACACCGAAGTCTAGACCCTCCTTGTGAGAGACGGTGACTGAATTCTTGTCTTCCTCAGCTTCGGCAGCCATAGCCTCGGCATCAGAGAACAGTTTTTTGCGCATCTTGACATGCCACTTGAAATGGGATGCTCGTTCCGCGGTGGGAAGCTCTCTGCCACAGCGGTCGCAGACGGTAAGCTCCCCCGCCTTGGAAGCGGCGATATTTGGTCCTGGTATTGCCTTGGCAGTCGTTTGTGGTCAGGCTTGACGAGCAGATGGAATAACTATATTTTACCCACAGAATTAGGTAGTTGATTGGGTCGAAAGTTAGCCTGAGTCCGCTGAACATGTTCTGCCTGCTTTTGCGCAAACATCTGGTGCCGTTTTCCTGCCAAATGAGAGCCCATTTGACTCGTCATCAGGACAAGCCCGCAAGAGCACTTGTCAATGTCATGTCGCAACCGGCAACGTTCGCCAAACTTGCAGCCTTTGCCTACAAAATGATAGCAGTACGTTGGGTTGAGAGTTGTAGCCATTGTGCGAAGGAAGAAGGAGTGTGAAGCATATGTGAAGGGCCCGAGAAAGGGCCACAACACACGTTCTCGCTGACTGATCGATCACTCCCAAAACGTAAACGTAAGCTTCATGTAGTCTAGACCCAGTCTAAATCGCAGAGCATTCTCTCTTCAACCATTCCAACGCCCGTGGATCGTTCTGCAACAAACCGGAAACTTTGTCGAAGACTTCGGCGTGGTAGTCGTTCAACCAGCGCACTTCCTCCGCGGTAAACACGGTCTTGTCAATGAGCTTGGTTTGTATCGGGCACCTAACGGGATGAATGAGTTTTTGGGAACTTCAGAATCGAATACTGTTCTCACATTGTAACATGTTCGAAGCCCAGGAACCCTTTGTCTCCGAAATTCTTCGGTGTGTCCACTTTCCGAACCAGAACTATGTTCTCGATCCTGATACCAAAGCTACCGTCCTGATAATATCCTGGCTCGTTGGAGACGGTCATCCCCGGCTTCAAGGCAGTCGAGTTATATGCTGCATGTGGAGCATCAGCATCTTTCGCAAGCAAGAAAAATGAAAAGAAAATACCGATTCTCACGCCCATTCCTTGCGGCCCTAATTTCCAACGGTTCAACGTAGGAATTTTAGTTTAGGTCGTCCGTACCTTCGTGCACATTGAGATAATGGCCGACTCCATGGCCCGTGCCGTGGCTTGACAGCTTCATGAGACCACTTAAAGCAAAGTTCGACGAACAACTGACCGATAATCTGGGGACATGTTAGAGACGTGCGGTGCATGGGGGAAATTACTAACCCAGTCCGTCTTGCCATAGAGCTTTCCTGGCGAATGCATCCCTAAATTTGCGATTAGAACCGAATTCCAATCATTTTCAAAAGGCCATACAGAATATATCCTGAAACAAGAATGAATCAGCAACCAAGATCGGCGGGAGATGGCCGACTCACCAGTCGTCCCGTTGGGAAACACCGCAGCGTCGATGGCAATATGGCCTTGTAAGACGCGAGTGAAGGCTCTCTTCTCCTCGGCCGTCGGTGTGCCAAAATGCTGTCGAAAGTTACATATTACATAGAATGAAAACGAAAAGTAGCCATACCCAGGTCCTCGTAACGTCCGTGGTACCATCGAAAAACTGGGCTATTCCGGCGTTAAGCTATACAGCAAACTCTCCGACCTAGCGGATGTAGATTCACCTCCAGAGTCGCAAAGATAAATCTAAAGAATTGAAAACCGTCAACGAGGCACCTAATTGAAATAAGGACACCAACGAACTTGATCCCGTTTGACCACGGCGCAATCGTTTGCATCGGGCGAATAGTGGATGATTGCTATTGATACACTGAGCCTCTTATCAGCAAGCTTTAGTAGAACACGTACCGCCATTAGGGCCAGTGGACGATATTGTGGGGAACGAGAGCCCGCGGAAGAGGTCGAGTTCCCTGAGACATCGTTGAATGATGGAAAAACCATAACATGCAGATACTTACGATCTGAATTCTTCGAGCTTATCAGCCGCCTGACTCTCGTTAAGCTCAGCGCCTGACACAAGCTGCTCTTCCAGCCACGCAAAGTAACGAGCCAAAGCAGCGCCATCGCGGATATGGCTCTGACGGAAGCCTTCCAATTCCGTATCATTTTTTATGGCCTTCATTTCTGCGACCGGAGACGGAATGAGAACATAATTTCCCTGGAATCTGTTCAAGGGCTGTTCTTATGAAAAACGACAACGTGCGGACCTCGCCGACTGCCTCAGCGACAGCAAGACTAGACTTGTCGCCCAGCAAAACTTTCTACACGGCGCGTAAGATAACAAAAATACAAAATATTCGAAATTCACCTGATTCCCTTCTTTGAGTTCGTTCGCAAGCCCTTTCAGCTTATCAAAGAATGTGGCGTAATCTTGAACCACGACATCGTCCCCCAGGCTACGACGAGCCGCATCGTCTAGTTGGTTGGGATTAATGAAAAGAGTAACTTGATCGGGGGTGATTGTAGCATATGCAAAGAACACCGGATTGTAGGCGATGTCGGCACCGCGCAAGTTGAACAGCCAGGCCACTTCATCCAGCATGGTGACGACCATCGCTTTGCCGTCTTTCTTTTGAGATTTCCTCGCGAAGCCTCTTGACTTTATCCGAATGTGATTCGCCTAGAAAAAACTTAGACGCAAGCTTCGTCTCGAAGGGATATCGTACCCGAATACTTGATGTCCAGAGAAAATACCTGACTCGTTGGCCGAGCAGGACGATCCTCAGCCCAAACGGAGTCGACTGGATTCTTGCTCAAAGAAACAAGCTCCGATCCCCGAAGCTTCAACGCCTTGGTCAAGGACTCCGCATCAACCGCCGAAATAAGAGTGGAATCAATTCCTATGCGGGACTTGGGATCGATTTTCTTGGATAGAAACTCCTGCCAAGTTGGTACGTCTATCGTATAAATTTAGTGATTTCTTTCCCGAAACCAAACCAGTTACTTACCTGGAAGCCCCTGCTTCATAAGGGTCCAGTTTCTGTGAGAGAAGTACAAGCTCTTCGCAGGATGGACAAAATGGCTCACTTGTCCAGCTGCTGCTCCGCCTGAAGAAAATAGCGTCCATCCGTAAATAGAAAAGCTTGATCAGCCGTGATAACGGCGCAGCCTGATACGGGAATTGAATGAAGGAGACGAAAAAACGCGTACGGTAAGACAGACCTGCAGAACCATTGAAACCAGAGATGAAAGCCCTGCGTTCGTCACACTCGGCCAGGTATTCACTCGAATCTTTGTGGTTCCATTAGACGTCACAGATCGATACTTGGGGGATAGACGCACGCTGGTCCTCGCTCGGAACTACAAAGGCCTGAACCTGCTCTTGAGCCAGCAACTTGCGGAGAGTCTCCAGCCTTTGCGAGGTGTTGACAGTCTGTGTGCCCGCGCCCATTGTGAATCGTCTGGTGAAAGTAGTGTGCAAGCGGGAATGCGGTGCGAAGGACAAGGAAGACCAAGCCAGATGCCGAAACCCGCGAGCGAGCATGCAGCGAAGAGGTCAGGCGCGTTCCGTTTTAGGAAGGAGCTGTCAGTTGCCAAATCGAGTCGTCATCAGCGACCACCGACCATCCAAATTGCCTGTTCTATCTCGGAATCGACTGAAGGCAAGGCAAAACGCAACAGGTAAGGTCGAATTTTTTTTCTCATTATCTGCAGAGACTTTGCGGTAAAGCGAGAGTTGCCGAGGGTGGGCCAACTGCATGCCTCCGATTTTCCATCAGGACGGCTCACCCAGTGCTCACCCAGTTCTTGAACACGACTCTGGTTCACAGCTAACCATGAGCGACTCCGACCTCCCTTCGTTCAATACCTCTGGCTTTAAATACACCCAATCGCCGCATCCGTCATGGACTTACGGAGAACCCGTTACCGCAACGGCACAGGGTCAAAAGTGGGCAGAAGACGGAGAGGAAGGCTGGAAGAGTTTCAATACATCAGAGGAAGACCCGAAGTAGCCATCTCTCGCATTCTTTTGGCGTTTACTGTAACTCAAGACAATCAGGGTAATTTATGGGTTATGCACCACCGGTATCGTTCCACGGCCTGTGGCTTTCGTCTCGACGGTGGCTGAAGACGGATCGGAGAATCTTGCGCCATTCAGGTAACCCCAACCGCACGCCAGTTAACTTGCGCTGATACGCAGTGCCCTTCAGTTGGTTTAATCAGGTTACCTTTCTTTGCTCTTTTTTACCTTTGGCTTCGACCTGGACTGATTATGATAAGGTCTCAACCAACCCATGCGTTATATCCGTGTCATGCACAACCTCGCCCAGGCACAAGGATACCGCCCAGAATATCAAAGCGACCAAAGAGTTCACCGTCAATATCATCAGCGAGCCTTGGGTTGCACAAGCGAGCAGCACCTCTATCGACGCCCCGCCTAGTATCAGTGAATGGACTTTCAGTGGGTTGACGCAGGAGCCTAGTGTTAGTTTCCGATAGGACTAGTCATGCACTTGACCCGACTCATTTCTGGGCGTAGGTTTCCGTGAAACCTGCTCGCGTCAAGGAATCAGCTTTTGCGCTTGAATGCGAGGCAAGTCCAGGGTGGCGTTCGAAATTGCATATAGTTGACAATCGCCCTAGCTCTTGCAAAACGTAGAAATCAAGAACGCCGCCGGTGCACTAGCAACTAACCTTATCCTCGGGACTGTCAAATACATCCACGTTCGCAAGGCCGTCTTGAACGAGAAGGGCGTTGTCGATCCAGCAAAATTGAAAGCAATTGGACGCATGGGCGATATTACATTCATCAGTGTCAAGGACGGTTTCCGTGTCCCGAGACGATCGTGGGCTCAGGACAAGGAAGAGATCGTAAGGAGATTCAATAGTTCGTTGTGAGTCAGTATCTTGGCGTAGGATAGCGAGGAAATAGGGAAGAGGTGAAATAGTTCGTCCCAAACCAGTAGCTAAACTACGTATGTCCAAATTTAACTATCATGGCCAGGAAAAAAGTGGGCCTCCAATGGCCTGAGGGCCCAGTATAAAATGCAGGCGCTGAAAAATCCAACCAGAACCCCGATATCCCCGGTCCCAGCTTTCGCAATGGGGCCAACATAGAAGCTCTGCTCCATACATGGCACGATGAAGCCGAAAGAAGCAAAAAACGACACGACAGCAGCCAGGCCCGGTAGGAGTTTTTGTGGCTGGTCCCAATGTTCCAACTTGTAACTTACAAAGTCGCAATGTCGGAAGACAACATGTTCTGTGAGTACGATGCCGGCGAATGAGGCACACCAGTAGCCAATGAGGTCGACGCAGATGACCACGACCCCGTAAAATTGTTTCCGACCAAGCAACGCGAGAGGGACGCAGCTTGAAATCAATCGTAAGCGGTTGTCGATTTGATTTGTAAGAACTTACATCCCCGTCGCAATGATAGCGTATACATAGCGGGGTACCTTTGCAAAAACGCTGCTGGCATTCATCAGGCTGATCCCTATTCAAAGAGCGCATGAATTTTCGAGCAGTCAGAGAATAGCATCCACGAAAGCTCACCGAAGGAGTACATGGTTGGTGCGGTTGGCGCCGAGATTGCAAGAGCCATAAGAGCCATGAGGAATTTGCCAAAGCCTCCCATCGGCTCCAACACCGCAGAAACCAGGCCGCCGAGGTCGTTCCCATTATCGTAGCCTGCGGCCCAGGAAGGAACCCCCGGTGCTGCTGCCGCAAATGCAGCGCCAATCAAGGATAGTATGACCTGAAAAACGCGCTAGGAAGCGTCATACTTTGCCGAACAGATAAGGCGCTTACACTTGGAAGTAAAATGCCTAGATAAGTGTACGTAAAGATCCGTGCGCTAAGTACTCGAGGTTAGTTCTCGCAGGAGAAAGAGCCAGGAAATACATACCTGGACGCATTGGCGTCGTGGTAGACCCCATAATCGGCGGTCATGGTACACCAGCTCACTTGCCCCGCGATAACTGTGGAGGCAAAGGACAGGACGGATGCCGCGGTTGGTTCCGGATACGACGGTCCAGAAGCAAAGTGGGGTCCTCCGATACCAAGCATTACACAAATTCCGATTACGGTTGGAACCCATGCGACGGCTTCGAACCTTCGCCGTTCATCGGAATTATGCAGGAAATTGCACAAAGGAAAAAGTCGCTCACCAGTGCAGTATTTTATAGCCACAGAAACTAACCTACACAAATTCATCGAGCGCAGTTCACGAAACGATGGAGAGATAAAGCTTACCACCAGGGAAATGAGCGCAATAATGATGATGCCAGCGTCGGGAGTAAGGTGGCTGGATACCCTGGCCAGCAGTTGCCCTCCGACGATAACACTGAGGAAAAGATACACCATCATGGCCATGACGTTCAAAGAGACTTGGGATAGCAACACCGTAGACCCTGCAAAAATTTGAGTAAACATAGGCACGGATATTGCGACGTTACCCCCATGAAAACCGTCTGAAGTAAGTTAATGTCTGAGAAGGTAATCAGCTACGAGAATTTACGCTTGTACCATGGTCCGTGTGCCTAATTTCGGACCGAATGTGGCGCTATGAAGGGAATTAGAACTATTTCACCAGTGCCAGTCAAGGCACTTGCAAATAACCCGGGATAATGCAAGAGCTTTTACAAGATATTAGCCGTCTGAGCGTTAAATTACGACCAACCCGTACATGACACTGGCGACGAGCAATGTGATCGCCGTGCTCAAAAACGAAAGTTTGAAAACAACAGGACCGCCAGCACCAATAATTAGGCTGAAGATGCATAATCAGGGCCGGATGTCGCCAGGGTCAGTGCTCTTACCCGGGTATATTCATGTTGGATGAAAACCACATCATGAACAACTGATAGTTGCGCGTATCCACTCGCTCCTCCTTGGAGATTGGGGCGATGCTAATTTTTTTGAAGGTCCTGAAAACCGGCGACGAACACAAGATCAAGGAAACTGACCCGTTGGTCTCAACTCCCCAATCCCGAAGCAAGTTTGTCAAACGCTGAAAGGATTTCGCATGCGTAGCCTCTAAGTCGCCCTTCTCTTGCGCTGTGGTCATGGTAGATGATAGACGGACGGGATATCGGCGCAGTTAGACTGGGTAAAGTTCCACTTCCTCTGACGTACGACAGCTTCTCGCGCTGGGGATTCGGGCAAAGATGAGTCGATACATTAAGGATTAAGCTGATGATTAAAAATACAAATGCATGCAAAGACCAGACCAGAAAAATACAATCGTCCCCTTATCTCCGTCTCGTTCGTGAAAATTGTTGTGCGGGTACCATGGGTGCGCGACTCGTCAGTTTGCTTATCCGCTCCATGACATCCTTCGCGAGAAACACCGTATCGCCTCTCCTCCTCGTATGTCTTGTGCTGGTCGTCGATGAGCTCAATGATATGGACGTCTGCGGGATGGAAAGTCTTGCACTCTAGATATCGGAAGATATGTATGAATTCATGTCTGTTAGTGTCATTAGTTTCGTCAAGAAGGACCAAGTGAGGCGGTAAGGCTCTTATACCTGAATATTTTGACATCAACAGTTGTAAGAGCAGAGGCCGGCGTGGCTAGTGAAACTGAGAAAGAGTGATCAATATTCACGGCGTCGTGAGCAGATAAAACACACACCCTGCACGAGCCTGATGGCTCCATTCAGTCTAGCAATCGCGAATTGTCCGTCATCTACCGACGGTTGCGCGTAACCAGCTGTAAGGCCTCCGAGAGGAGAGCGGTGGGTGGTATATGGTGGAGGATAAGCGAGCGTCATTCTGGCGGGAAGGATGAAGGGAGACGATTCCGTGGAGGTTATATACAGTTCCGCTGCGGTTGTGTTTAACTCCACTTGGTCCGAGACAGCAGGAGCCACGAGGCAATTTGAATAAGTCCGGAAGTATTGCTGTCGATCCCAAGTCGCCGTTCCCCTCCTCATTGGCCGCACATTTGCTCATTTGGGTGATGAATCACCCACCACGAACCCCGAACCCCGATGACCGGCCTCGACTCTGAGGGGAGGATTCCTCCCTCCTTCCGTATGTTTGTCAGGGGTCGGTTTGGGACGGAAAGAGAAGAAAAAACACCGACAAATTCTCCTAAAAGGGCCTCTTTGCTGTTTCCGCCACAGCTTCCTCGCCTTAAACGCGTCCTTCGTCGAATTCTAGACCTTGTGCTATCTCCGGCTTTCCAAAAACGCTCCCTGAAGGCCGTTGTCCCCGTTCTGCATGGCAGCTCTAACGCGACGACCAGGTCTCCCTGCCTTTCCCTTGTTTTTGTTTTACGATTTCGCCGTCATCAAGTGCGTCAGGGTTTCGGGATCTTGCAGTTTAAAAAAACTCCCTTGTCCTCTGGACAACGGCAATCAACCGGCAACACTGGCGGTCGTCACCAATGACGGCCGAGACCGACGGAACCTAAAGGCGATTCGTATTCTCGGTATCTTTCTCCACGATGTCCTCCCCGCACCGAAAACCGCGGTGACAGCAAGGCGACACTGGGTCGAAGTCCCGAAGCCTTTGAGCTGACTATCAGTGCAATCGTTGATTAACTTTCTAGAACCTCTGATTGCGGATCTTTGAACCGCCCAGCTCACCGTCAACACCTTGGTCGGTTTACTTACACAGGACAAGGCTAAGTCCTTCAAGTTTCAAAACGGCGCTGCTCTGTTCTCTGGAAAATCAAGCGCTCATACTTTCTTGCCCGCCGGATAGGTAATCTCGTCGACACTGGTTCGGTCCGGAGTCCTCCGCCAACTTGGAACTTCTCTTCCATAAACCATCGATCAAGGCGGGTTGGAAGGCCTCAGCCGCCGCTGGCGAGATCCTTGCGCCTCGGATTTTGCGGAACTCACTTACTCAGCCTCTGCTTCTCAATGACCGATATGAAGACATCCCGATAATAATCCTCGACGGCCAGTTAGATGAACGCCTGCCTACTTCCGTTGCCCACAGCCACGGTCATGACCATGATTTCTCCACAGCGCTAGTGCATTTTCCCCATAGACCGGGATATGGTCCAGCCTGAAAGTTTAACCCAAGGAAGTTCAATTCGGTCCGAATACCCAAACCCGAGCAAGGCCGAAGAAACCGAGGTCGTGTGCCAAGCTCACGAAACTTACTTACAACGTGGGGTGCTTCTTCTGGCGGATCAAGATGATCGTCGCGTCTAATATGTTGTGCTTTGGCCGCCGGTAAATGTAGGTCCCGTACCGAGACAGTTTCTCTTTACATTTTTGCAGGCCACCATACAGCAACGTCAAAAAGAAGCGGATAAAATCGAGATGTGTCGTACACACAAATTTAAGCCATGATGTAGGGTTCGTTCAATACATGAATATATTTACATTTCCTCATTAAACTCTGACATCCAAGAAACGGTTCCACAAAGTATCGCATGGCGAGTCCTGTGGGACGGGATCCATCAGACAAAGGGGATTTGAATGAACGCCTGTAACTGACCAGTGAATTACTCCTAACAGTTTGTACAACATTCGACAGCGCGACGTTCGAATTATACGCAAGCTTTGCTAGGGTCTTTGTCGTGTTTCCCGGGATGTATTTGGGCCAGTTCGGAGCAGGCGCCGCGGCGGGGTTCCTTGCAAAATTGGCGACGATATTCTGCATCGTCAGTGAGAGCGTCTTCTCCGTTGCTGTTGCGTCCGAGGGATAGGTGCCGAAGATCTCAAAAACTGTAATGTAACCCTCAGTCAACATTATTGGAAGAGGTGAATACGAACGCTCGGAGGAGTGCCATGCACCGGCGTTGGCAAAGAGCTGGAGATCCGAAAAGACGGCACCTGCGGGAAGCCGTCAGTGGAGAAACAAATAGCGCTGAGGGATGTCGACATACCGTAGGCATACCGATACACATTCGTCGTTCCCGCACTCACGGCAGCGGCGCCCCAGAGCTCCGCAGGACTGATGGGGCGTTATATTTGGGTGCGACGATGTGAATCCACAAAGTTAAAAATAACTAACCAGAGGAACGTGAAATCCTTGACAACCTCCGAAATAATAGCATTGTCACTCAAGCCTCTTGCATACAGCGCGCGGACCTGGTTGGGGGTGACGAGCGTGCCAAAAGTGTTGCTCAGATATGTGGTGAGGTTGTTTTGGTTGAGTGCGAAGAGACTTCCGTCGTTCTGTGTATTGCCGATCATAAAGGGTACTTTCGAGGTCTGGCCGTTCCGTATGCGCAGCAACGGGTCCGAAAACAAAGTGACGCTATTATTGGTTTAACTGTTTGAAATCACTGTTCAAAAAGTAGGGCGCGTACTTGTCAATGAGACTTATCCATGTACCGCTTGAATTTGAGTTTGTGAATGTTCGAATCGTGGACGCAGGAACAGCTCTGAGACACGCTAGCCGTGCGGCGCCGGGGGACTGGTTGCATCCAACTGCAGAGGCCATGGTATTGAAACTCGTGAAAGATGGGGTTGGAGACTTCGACTCTACTGCTCCCGACAGCATTATCGCGCCTTGGAAAGGAGCAGTACCTGCGGCATGCCTTACATATGCTGCAGCCACAGATTTAGCTCCGGCAGATTGACCCTTGTGGTGTAATGTAAATTGGTTTGACGAAAATTCCGTCAGAGGTAAACTCACCATAATCGTCACTTTGTTCGGATCTCCACCGAAATTTGCAATGTTTGTTTGGACCCATTGGAACGCCAGTTCTGTCGGAAGATGTGGCTAAATGAATGTAGAGGGCACGTTTCAAAATGTACCGACCTTGGTCGAGGAAACCTAGGTTATTCCCTGCAAGGGGAAGGTCGGGGCTCTCAGGGAAACCAAAGACATTGGTGCGGTAGTTGAAAGAGACTACGACCACGTTTTGATTTGATGCGAGCGAGGCTCCATCGTATTCTGCAATCGAGGCTGTTCCAAAAGTCAGAGCTCTGTTGGTAAAATCGTCAGATTTATGTATCGACATCAAGCCCTAGCTCACCCGCCGTAGATCCAGATAACTACAGGCAGGGCTTGACCGGTCGAGGCCGGAGCCCACACGTTTCTGATGGGACGTTGAAAAAAGTGAACCAGGTCAACATCCAGGGAAAATGATAATCACAGGAAGAGACAGTCTTCGCTCTCGGGAGGCGGGGGAGTATTGCTACAAGTCGTTCAAATGAGCAAACGGCGTCGATCGTGGAACAGACTATCAATTACAATAGCTTTTCATTAATAGCAGCAACGGCAAAAGGAAATTGTTGGACGCATGCCGGGCCCAGAGTCGTTGCATTTTGAGATGCGGTAGAAGTGAATGCAACCGGTGGTGCCCAACGTAGCGACCCGGTCGGGGCTTGGCCAAATCGCTAGCATCTCATTGAGATTTTGTTGCAATCGAGCAGTATTACACGTACAATGCCTTTGAAGGTCAATACTGCCGATGGAAATGAGCCCGTGAAGTGACCAAAATTGAGTGGGGACGACTAACGTCCATTCGTTTCCGTGCCTTGTAATACACCAGAGCTTGTTGAGACGGAAACAGAAGTTGTTTGGCGGGAAAAGGAGGCCGCATAGGAGGCCTGAGCAGCTACAGCAAGAGCTAGGTACAAGCGCATTCCGAGGCAGAAGGGGTACTGGATGTCACTGAGAAAGACATCTGCTATTTAAGTGACCGAGAATTTAAAGAGTCATGGGCTGTTAAAACAAGGGCTGCGGGGTCTTCGCAGGTCATGAGGGAATGAGCTTGCACAGGGATACTGGCATTTTGGACCACATGGGAGGACCGCTGACCTGATTCGATGATGGAGGACGGGGGTGAGTATATGAATCCCATTCTTGGTCACGAATCCCATGGTGAAGCGAGCTAGGCGGCCGGTAATGGTGCTCATTCTTGGTCAATCCGCCGTTTCCATGACTTGCTATTACGAACGCGGAGACATAGCCGTAGATTCTGAGGATTCAACCGATGCGGTTCAAAACAAGCATGTGTGTACAAACAACCTTGGTTGAGGCTAGCCTTATATGGTAATGGATAAGATTAGAATAGCAGGAAAAAACGAAAAAGCGTTGAATAAGTGCAAGGTTGAACTCGTTTGAACTTGAGAGTCCCTGCCATGTTTGCCCGACACATTTGCTAATTCTTTTCGTCTTGATTGGTTCTAGTAATGGTTTCTTGCGTTCCTATGCCTCGTTTACACTGGATTTCACTAGACTCCATTCTCATTCACATGCTCCGGTTACAGTTCTGAAAGAAAAAAAAATAGACTAACCCCGTTGATACACCTTCTCTACGTCTTGGCAGACTACTAAACGCCACCAGTTGTAAGCCGACACAGTCCGAGCGTAACTAGGTCCTTATTGCTATCGTTACTTCCCTGACGACGTCCGACATGGATTTGGGCGATCTATCCGTGTCTCAACAACCTTTAGAGCGGATCCAGCATTATTCCTGGAACTTTGCGCGAGGCAGATTCCATTTGGCTGGATGTTGAGAACTCCATGACTTTCGCAGCGCAGCGGAGCGTATCAATGTTGAATGCATATGTATCTGGAATAACCCACCGAGCTACGAGATAGTGCTGCGCCACAGTAGCACTTACTAATAACAGCAATTCAGCCGCAGCGCTGGCTAGGTATTTTTTCCATGTCTACCGAGTTCCGGTTATAAACTTCCTTCCCAGTTAAACCAGATTCGAACATCACCATGACTGATAGTATGAACGTTGTAGAAACATCCATGTTCTTGCCTTTTATTATCGCCATATCAATTCAACCACTCGGGCGACTGTTGACTTCATACTTGGATTAAACTTAAACTCAGTGATCATCCAACCGAGTAAAGCCGATGATCCGAACGGTTCAGACTAGCAAGCGAGAGCGAAGGAACTAGCTAGAATGTCTTCGAGTCTATGCATCGCCCTTAACTTTCGCAGAGCTCCTATACCGTCTCGCGCTATCTATGACGGCACCATTTTTTAAAGTTTAGCTCTCCTTATCTTATCCCATCCCCACGAACTGAAGAACTTCAAGTTCTAACAGTTTAAATTACTAGTCGCGCGGCTTCGAGTTTGCTCCGACTCACCCTTGAGTCCAGGAAAACATTTTCTACTTAGGTTTTGCAATGGGGATGTGCAGGACCTTGGCGCCGATTATTTCGGAGCCTTCCGCCACTCCGCTCCTCTTCCGATTTCTTCCGCATTTCAACAAATCTGCTTCCGCTCGATCTCGAAGATAAGAATTCGGCTTTTTACAAGTCATAGATAAGGCAGGCACAACATGATGTCCGGCGCACAGGCTTTCACTCACCCTTATTCATCTCACGAACCATGGTCTTACCAGTTGAACCCGAATTCGAGCAGGTTTGCAGTCATGGCGCTCTTTGAATTTGATTCTAACTTTAAAATCGATCCAGGCTTTGAGCGAGCTTACACACAACTTGGGCCCGTTACTCGCGGGGAATCCTGCGTACAAGAAGGCCTTCGAGATTATTCAGATTCCCGAGCGTGTGTTTCGGTTCCGTATAGTGTGGGAATATGACCAGGGTCAGCTCCAGATCAGCCGAGGATATTGTATGCAGGTAGTCACAGCGTCGTCGAGCGTCTTCGAGCCCTTCTCAAGCTTCGATTCTGTTGTAGTATAACTCCGCACTGGGTCCCTACAAGGGCGGTCTGTGCCTCACCCGAGCGTCAAGCTGTCCATCTTGAAATTCCTCGGGTTCGAGCAGACTTTCAAGGATGCACTGACTGGATTGGCTATGGGTGGTGGAAAAGGGAGGCTCCGATTTCGACCCGAAGGGCAAGTCCGATAGCGAGATTAGGCGCTTCTGTACTGCTTTCATGACCGAGCTTTTCCGCCACATCGGTCAGGATACGGATGTCCCAGGTAGGTCTGATTTCGTTTGGAGGTACTTAGTGAACTTCTGGTTTGGTTTGGTTTTCAAATCACAGTTTTGGTTTGGTTCCAGCTGGTTTTGGTTCCAGAATCCTCAAACCAAAACCAAAACCACGGAAGCGGGTTTGGTTTGGTTTGGTTTGGTTTTGGTTTAAACCATGGTTTCGCACACCATCCATGGCCATCTCTTCAGAGCATCAAAGACCTCAGTAACAGACCTGGAAACTATACTGAGCCCTTTTCTCCCGAGTTTTTAAAGCTCATTACTGAGGAGCACCATCAAAACAGTCTGCAACAACAGGATCAAACTCCGCCATCACAATGCGGGAATTGCCGGAAGTTGTCGAGACCCTCACCTGAAGCACAACAAGTAACAGACAAAAATTGTGAGCCTTTAGTATGAATGGAATAGTCTCCAAGGTAATCTATAACCCTAATTGTGCTTGCTGGCCGCAGAAAACTACAAAAAGAAAAACGGCATCAAAACCATGGTTCAAAACCGTGGTTTTGGTTTCACCAGCTTTAAACCAGAACCAAAACCAGCCCGAAACCATGAACATGGTTTGGTTTGGTTTCAGTAAACCTTGGTTTTGGTTTGAAACCAAACCAAGCAGATCACTATTTGGAGGCAACGGATTCCTGAGAAGAACGAGTATGTCGGCGTTTTGACTGATAAAGGAAAGAACTGGGGAGGGAGCTTCATCCAGCCGCGACCAACGGAACCTAAAGGCGATTCGCACTCTCGATGCCTTTCTCCACGATGTCCTCCCCGCACCGAAAACCGCGGTGACAGCAAAGCGACACTGGGTCGAAGTAACGAAACCTTTGAGCTGACTATCAGTGCAATCGTTGATTAACTTTCTAGAACCTTTGATTGCGGATCTTTGAACCGCCCAGCTCACCGTCAACACCTTGGTCAGTTTAACACAGCACAAGGCTAAATCCTTCAAGTTTCAAAACAGCGCTGCTCTCTGTTCTCTGGCAAATCAAGCGCTCATACTTTCTTGCCCGCCGGATGGGGAACCTTATCGACACTGGTTCGGTCCGGAGTCCTCCGCCAACTTGGAACTTCCCTTACATAAACCATCGATCAAGGCGGGTTGGAAAGCCTCAGCCGCCGCTTGCGAGATCCCTGCGCCTCGGATTCTGCGGAACTTACTTACTCAGCCTCTGCTTTTAATGACTGATATGAAGACATCTCGATAACGATCGTCAACAGCCAGTTAGATGAACGCCTGCCTACTTCCTTTGCCCACAGCCACGGCCATAACCATGATCTCCTCCACAGCGCTAGTGCATTTCCCCACAGACCGGGATATGGTCAGCCTGAAAGTTTAACCCAAGGAAGTTCAATTCGGTCCGAATACCCTTGAATCCCGAACAAGGCCGAAGAAATCGAAGTCGTGTGCCAGGCCACGAAACTTACTTCCAACGTGGGGCGTCTCTTCTGGCGGATCAAGATGATCGTCGTGTCTAATATGTTGCGCTTCGACCGCCGGTCCCGTGCCGATGCAGTTTTTCCCTTTACATTTTTTCAGGCCGCCATAATACAGCAACGTCAAAAGAAAGGGATAAAATTGAAATGTGTCGTACATGCAAATTTAAGCCATGATGCAAGGTTCGTTCAATACACGAGTACATGTACATGTCTTCATTAAACTCTGACATCCAAGAATTGGTTCCACAAAGTATCGCATGGCGAGTCCTGCGGGGCGGGATCCATCAGACAAAGGGGAGATGAATGAACACCTGTAACTGACCAGTGAATTACTCCCAGCAGTTTGTACAACATTCGACAGTGCAACGTTCGAATTATACGCAAGCTTCGCTAGGGTGTTTGTCGTGTTTCCCGGGACGTATTTGGGCCAGTTCGGAGCAGGCGCCGCAGCGGGGTTCCTTGCAAAATTGGCGACGATGTTCTCCATCGTCAGCGAGAGCGTCTTCTCCGCTGCTGTTGCGTCCGAGGGATAGGTGCCGAAGATCTCAAAAACTGCAATGCAACGTTCAGTCAACATTTTTGAAAGAGGTGAATACGAACGCTCGGAGGAGTGCCATGCACCGGCGTTGGCAAAGAGCTGGAGATCCGAAAAGACGGCACCTGCGGGAAGCCGTCAGTGGAGAAACAAATAGCGCTGGGGGATGTCGACACACCGTAGGCATACCGATACACATTCGTCGTTCCCGCACTCACGGCAGCGGCGCCCCAGAGCTCCGCAGGACTGATGGGGCGTTATATTTGGGTGCGACGATGTGAATCCACAAAGTTGAAATAACTAACCAGAGGAATAGGAAATCCTTGATAACCTCTGCAATAACGGCATTGTCGCTCAAACCATTTGCATACAGCGCGCGGACCTGGTTGGGGGTGACGAGCGTGCCAAAGGTGTTGCTCAGATATGTGGTGAGGTTGTTTTGGTTGAGTGCGAAGAGACTCCCGTCGTTCTCTGTATGGCCGATCATAAAGGGTACTTTCGAGGTCTGGCCGTTCTGTATGCGCAGCAATGGGTCCGAAAACAAAGTGACGCTATCAGTGGTTTAACTGTTTGAAATCACTATTCAAGAAGTACGGCACGTACTTGTCAACGAGACCTCCCCATGTACCGCTTGAATTCGAGTTTGTGAATGTTCGAATCGTGGACGCAGGAACAGCTCTGAGACACGCTAGCCGTGCGGCGCCGGGGGACTGGTTGCATCCAACTGCAGAGGCCATGGTGTTGAAATTTGTGAAAGATGGGGTTGGAAACGTCGACTCTACTGTTCCCGACAGCATTATCGCGCCTTGGAAAGGAGCAGTACCTGTGGCATGCCTTACATATGCTGCAGCCACAGATGCAGCTCCGGCAGATTGACCCTTGTGGTGCAATGTAAATTGGCTTGACGAAAATTCCAACAGAGGTAAACTTACCATAATCGTCACTTTCTTCGGATCTCCACCGAAATTTGCAATGTTTGTTTGGACCCATTGGAACGCCAGTTCTGCCAGAAGATGTGGCTAAATGAATGTAGAGGGCACGTTTCAAAATGTACCGACCTTGATCAAGGAAACCCAGGTTATTCCCTGCAAGGGGAAGGTCGGGGCTCTCAGGGAAACCAAAGACATTGGTGCGGTAGTTGAAAGAGACTACGACCACGCTTTGATTTGATGCAAGCGAGGCTCCATCGTATTCTGCAATTGAGGCTGTTCCGAAAGCTAGAGCTCTGTTCGTAAAATCGTCAGATTGATGTATCGACATCAAGCCTTAGCTCACCCGCCGTAGATCCAGATAACTACAGGCAGGGCTTGACCGGTCGAGGCTGGAGCCCACACGTTTCTGATGGAATGTTGAAAAAAGTGAACCAGGTCAACATCCAGGGAAAATGATAATTACAGGAAGAGACAGTCTTCGCTCTCGGGAGGCGGGGGAGTATTGCTACAAGTCGTTCAGATGAGCAAACTGCGTCAATTGTGGAACAGAGTATCAATTACAATAGCTGTTCGTTAATAGCAGCAACGGCAAAAGGAAATTGTTGGACGCATGCCGGCCCCAGAGTCGTTGCATTTTGAGATGCGGTAGAAGTGAATGCAACCGGTGGTGCCCAACGTAGCGACCCGGTCGGGGCTTGGCCAAATCGCTAGCATCTCATTGAGATTGTGTTGCAATCGAGCAGTATTACACGTACAATGCCTTTGAAGGTCAATACTGCCGATGGAAATGAGCTCGCGAAAGGAAACAAAATTGGGTGGGGACGACTAACTTCCATTCGTTTCCGTGCCTTGCAATACGCCAGAGCTTGTTGAGACGGAAACAGAAGTTGTTTGGCGGGGAAAGGGAGGCCGCATAGGAGGCCTGAGCAGCTACAGCAAGAGCTAGGTAGAAGTGCATTTTGAGGCAGGAGGGGTGTTGGATCCCATCGAGAAAGCCATCTGCTATTTAAGTGACCGAGAGTTTAAAGAGTCATGGGCTGTTGGACCAGGGTTGCGGGATCTTCGCAGGTCATGAGCGAATGAGCTTGCACAGGATACTGGCATTTTGGAGCACATGGGAGGACCGCTGACCTGATTCGATGATGGAGGACGCAGAATGAGTACACGAATCCCATGGTGAAGCGAGCTAGGCGACCGGTTATGGTACCCATTCTTGGCCAATCCGCCGTTTCCATGATTCACTATTACCAACGCGGAGAAACATAGCCGTAGATTCTGAGGATTCGACCGATGCAGTTCAAAACAGCCTTGGTTGAGGCTAGCCTTATATGGCAATGGATAAGATTAGAATAGCAGGAAGAAACGAAAAAGCGTTGAATAAGCGCAAGGTTGAACTTGGTTGAACTTGAGAGTCCCTGCCAAGTTTGCCTGAGACATTTGCGAACTCTCCTCGTCTTGATTGGGTTGAATGACGGTTTTCTTGTGTTCCCAGTACCTCGTTGCACTGGCTTTCACTAGTATACTCGTTTTCATACAAATCCTCCGGTTGCAGTTAAAAAAAAATAGACTTACCCCGTTGATACATTTTCTCCACGTCTTGGCAGAGTACTGAACGCCACCAGTTGTAAGCCGCCGACACAATCCGAGCGTAGGTCCTTATTGCTATCGTTACTTCCCTGACAACGTCTGACATGAATTTGGGCGATCTACCCGTGTCTCAACAGCCTTTAGAGTGGATCCAGCATTATTCCTGGAAATTTACGCGAGGCGGATTTCTATTTGGTTAGATGTTGAGATACTCCATGACTTTCGCAGCGGAGCATATCAATGTTGAATGCATCTGGAAGAAACCACCGAGCTACGAGATACTTAGTGCTGCGCCACGGTGGCACTTAGCGGGAACTTCAGAGTGCCGCAGCGCTGGCTAGGTATTTTTTCCATGTCCACCGAGTACCGGTCACCATCAACTTGCTTCCCAGTTGAACCAGATTCGAATATCACTATGACCGAACTTTAGACACCGTGTTATGACCGTAGTAGATAGAGTCGTTACCAGCCTGCCTACGAGTTGCAACAATGTGGCGAGCACACAGTGGCGTAGGCAGGCTGGTACAACTCGGGACAAACTCGGGACAAACAAAAGGGCTGGGTGCGGAGTTCGATCATTTTCCCTTTCCTTTGTTCTGAGCTCTTTTTATATCTGTTAAAAAAACTCAAAAGGGAAGGATAACCTCAATTTTACTCTTCCCAATTCTGTCTCTTCAGAATTTTAATTAAGCTTGTTGCGGGTGAGTTCTGAGCCTCAAATTTACTAGGGAATTGATCGCAGCGTGATGCCGACGATCGGCACCACTCAAAATTTCGAACTCCGGGTCCAAGGTCCCAAGTTGTACCAGCCTGCCTACGGCAAAGTGCTCGCCCCATTTTTTTGCCATTCGTAGGCAGGCCACGAGCCTACGTAGTAGAAACATCTGTGTTGTTGCCCTTTACTATCGCCATATCAATTCAATGACTCAGACTGTTGACTTGATAATTCTTGATCTGCGTCGATTCTCGTCTCAAAATCGGCCTCAGAATCAACCGAGAATCGGCCTCAGAATCGACTCGTGAATCGGCCGCCAAAATCAACATTGATCTCCCCTAATTCAAACCTAAACTCAAAAATCATCAAAACCGAGTAAAGCCGATGACCGTTCGGACTGGCAAGCGAGGGCAAAGGAACTAGAATGTCCTCGAGACTCCGTGCATTGCCCTCAAGTCGCAGGGCCCCTATACCACCTCGCGCTATCTATGACGGCACCATTTCAAAGTTTAGCTCTCCTTATCTTGTCCCGTCCCCACGAACTGAAGAGCTTCTGACAGTTTAAATTACCAGTCGCGCGACTTCGAGTTTGCTCCGAGTCACCTTTGAGTGCAGGAAAACATTTTCTACTTGGGTTTTGCAATGTGGATGTCGACGACAGGACCTTGGCGCCGATTATTTCGGAGCCTTCCGCCACTCCGCTCCTCCTCCGATTTCTTCCGCATTTCAACAAATCTGCTTCCGCTCGATCACGAAGATAAGAATTTGACCTTTTACAAGTCATAGATAAGGCAGGCACAACATGATGTCCGGCGCACAGGCTTTCACTCACCCTTATCCATCTCACAAACCATGGTCTTACCAGTTGAACCCGAATTCGAGCAGGTCTGCAGTCATGGTGCTCTTTGAATTTTATTCATTAAATTCGATACAGGCTTTGAGCGAGCTTACAAACAGCTTGGGACCGTTTCTCGCGGCGAACCCTGCGTACAAGAAGGCCTTCGAGATTGTTCAGATTCCCGAGCGTGTGCTTCAGTTCCGTGTAGTGTGGGAAGATGACCAGGGTCAGCCCCAGGTCAACCGAGGATATCGTGTGCAGGTAATCACAGCGTCGTCGAGCGTCTTCGAGCCCTTCTCAAGCTTCGATTCTGTTGCAGTATAACTCCGCACTGGGTCCCTACAAGGGCGGTCTGCGCCTCCACCCGAGTGTCAACCTGTCCATCTTGAAATTCCTCGGGTTCGAGCAGACTTTTAAGAATGCACTGACTGGACTGGCTATGGGTGGAGGAAAGGGAGGCTCCGACTTCGACCCGAAGGGCAAGTCCGATAGCGAGATTAGGCGCTTCTGTACTGCTTTCATGACCGAGCTCTTCCGCCACATCGGCCAGGATACGGATGTCCCAGGTACGTCTTGTTTCACTTGGAGGCAACAGATTCCTAACGTGGACCCTTCAGCGGGTGATATCGGCACGGGCGGACGGGAGATTGGTTTCTTGTTTGGTGCTTACAAGAAACTGAAGAACGAGTATGTCGGCGTTTTGACCGGTAAAGGAAAGAACTGGGGAGGGAGCTTCATCCGGCCGGAAGCAACAGGCTACGGTGTCATCTACTTTGTCGAGCACGTGCGTATGGCCACTCTGTTTTCCACTAGATATGGCTGAAGATGGCCTTGTCTAGATGATCGCCAAGGCTTGTCCGGAATATAGCCTCTCTAAGCCCTCGACGCTCGTGGCGATTTCCGGCTCTGGAAACGTCGCGCAGTTTACTGCCCTGAAGGTCATCGAGCTCGGCGGTACTGTGCTCTCACTCTCTGACTCCAAGGGTTCCCTGATTGCTACCGACGGCGGCTTCACCAAGGACGTCGTGGAGAGCGTTGGGGCGCTGAAGCTCAAGGGCGGATCGCTCGAATCGTTCACCTCGTTCGCTTCGGACCAAAAGTACAAGTATTACCCCGGTATGGTCCCTTCCTTGACGAGTGGACTCCCTTGCTCATGCTTCCTTCCGCTAGGAAAGCGCCCCTGGACGCTTCTGCCGGAAGTGCATATCGCTCTGCCAGGAGCTACCCAGAATGAAGTCTCCGCAGAGGAGGCGGGAGGCGCTCGTCAAAGCCGGGGTGAGGATCGTAGCGGAAGGCTCCAATATGGTCTGTGTCTGTCGAATCTCTCCTTCGCGACCGTTAACGCCACGGAACAGGGATGCACGCAAGAGGCCATCGAGGTGTTCGAGGCATCGCGGAAGAAGGGTGGTGGGGGTGTCTGGTACGCCCCAGGCAGTAAGTTTGGGGTATTTCCAAATATGGCAAGATCTCATGTCGTCCACGCAGAGGCTTCCAACGCAGGTGGCGTGGCTGTCTCCGGCCTCGAGATGGCCCAGAATAGCCAACGTCTTGGATGGACACCCGCAGAAGTTGACGCCAAGCTCAAGGGCATCATGACTGAGTGTTATGAGGTGAGACCGTCTTGTCGCCGCTGCCCGCCTGTGACCGTACGCGTATTCATGGAAAACGGCGTTTTGTAGATATGCCTGAGCGTGGGATCGAAGTGGTCCGGCGAGGAATCCAAGAGTGGTGTGCTCCCAAGTCTTCTGGCCGGTGCTAACGTAGCAGGGTTTATCAAAGTTGCTGACGCGATGAAGGACCACGGAGATTGGTGGTGAAAGAGTTCGTGCGGGTCGACAGCAGTTAACAAAGTGTATTAGTATGATCGGAACCCCATCCAAGTTTCATTATCGTCCATTCTGGTGGCGGGTTTGGGGGACCGAAAGAGCGGCAGTTTGAAGACGCGAAAGTCGCCCTCGCGCATGACGAGCGTTACCCGACGGGAAGAGTCAACTGTTGTCGCCCAGCATGCCTAGAGGTCGTCTTGACGCAGCGCGGCATTGACAGCGACCTTGTGTATTTTGGTAGTCACATCGCTGAAGGGCTCAGGACGTCGAGCGCACGACGCTATTGAGCATTCGAACGCGTGCGTATAGCATCAGGGGCGCGCAGCGGCCAGGCTTCTCGACATGAAGAGGCTCACGAGTTGGAGCTCGTCGTCGAACAACTCCGCTTTGCTGTGGCCGCGGTCTGCGATGGGCATACCTGGTGGATGCGCGTCCGGAAGACATCCATCACAGGGTCGTTATAATTCTGCCGAAGCTTGTTGTCGCCGCGGTTCTCCTCTTTTGAAGTTCGACGCCGCAACAGCTAGCGGACGGCCATACAATTCCTGACGTAGCCTTCAGCAAGTAGATGCGGCTGTCCTTCTCTACAACACGCTTCTAGATTTGTCTCTATCGTTATCGCGTTGGGGACCGGGTTTGTCACGATGTCTCGCGCCATGTTCGTCAGCCTCCTCGCCTGGCCTTAGCCCGACCCACGGTCGCGAGCGGACGTGCATCCCGGATGACAGGATGGCGGTCGCTTTTGGTGGCGGACGGGGTGGAGAGCCAGAATGGTCGTGAACGGTTGGGCGCCTGGCAATAGCCGGATGCGACGGCATCCCCTCAGGGTGGCAAGAGAATCCGCTGTTGCGAGCCTCGGACACCCACTTCTCAAAAGATCTCCGTGATGACTGTAGTCCTCCTGCCTAGTCCTGCGAGGTAGAAGAAGCGACGCGTGTCGACAATTGACATTCCCATTTTGCTGCAATCTCGTTGGGCTTCGTGAATCGGATTCTAGTAAGTATCTCAGGCCAGTCTGTATTTTTCGCGGGACGTCTGATGCATGTGGTTGAGAGGAAGGGAGCCTGACCAAATTTGGAAATCGACCGTGTGACATAATAATACCAAAGCTTTGCTTTTTTGTGTTCACCAACCACAACTGTGCAGGATCTTGCTGAGCAAATTGCGAAGTGTTCAATATCGCGACCAGTTTGCCCATCGGCAGAATTTCAACGACCGGAGTCTTGCGGATGAAGCATGGGATTCGCCGTTTCTCTTCCCCCCAAAGCTCTGGCTCTCCCATTCGCGGTTGCCCATACAGACCGGCACAATTACTTTTCCTTTCCCCACCCATTCAAGGATGTAAGATTACTTACGTATGAACCTCGAATCTGCAGATAATCAACATAAGGCTACAACTTGAACTTGTCCAGAACGCTTCTTCCTTTATGCTGCGCAGACTGGAATAACGTGGCACAAAGAATCTTGTAGGAGAACATCCGGTTTCATACACGGTTTTCTACGCCTTTTACTATGTTGCAACAGAGGCCGGAAATCGCACGTCTCGTCCGCAGCATCCGACTGTCAAGCGCCGATTACGACTACAAGTATGCGTTCCTCACATTGTGCCCTCGGCTTCAGCTTATCATTTTACAGGATGCGGGTCGGGTCTGGGGACGCGTCTTTCATTGAGTCATCATTACCTCAATTTCACTCCCTGAAGCACACTCACTGGGCAGATTCATATATAACCGGCGATCTTTTGCGCGCAATACTCCCGTTGGCGCCGAATCTAGAGTCCCTCTTTGTAACAAATCGGACTCTCTCGCTCAAGCACCAGACCTTGCCATTCCCGCACTTTGTGTCAAGCGGCTTGGTCTTGGGCCGACGGTTGGAACCCTTCGTCTTTTCCATCTTCGATCTATAAACTCTGACGCGATTCCAATGTGACCTCTCGCTCCTTCATCTCACGGAATTCCCCGCCCTCCCAGCCCTTCGCACGCTGGAGCTCTTCGGCTCGCACCACAAGATTCCATTCCAGGTCATATTTTCGCGGTGTTCACATCTTCGGGAACTCTGCTACGACGTGTGAGACTACCTGACGGAAGCCGAAGGCATCGACCACCTGCCCCTGGCCTGCGTCCGCCTGGGATCCTGGTTTCCCCAGAATCCAGCGACTCGTGCTTCACGGGGCCGGGCGCCACGTTGTTAGGAAGCCGCGTTCGCCCGCTTGCGAGATGGTTTGGGGAAACGAAGATGCCCAGTGGAATTTTCGGAAGAACTGGGGTGGTAAGTGAGCAAGGTCCGTACGCAAGTTCCTTTCGTGCAAATATCGGGGCACTAATTCCAATGGTTGCAGTAATCATTATGCGAGATCCATCTCAGAACGAGTATGCAACTGTCAATCTGGATATCGGGCCTGTATGGTAAAATCATGACCTGTTGGACTTTCAGTCCTTCAGGCGTCGGGCGAAACTCTTGTGACTTTTTGCACGTGCTGTTGTGACCGACGTGGCTTCATTCTGAACCTCATTCTTTTGTACTTTGTCAATCGCCTACAGCCTGCATAGACAACTCGGTAATATTCAGGCGACGTCCGAAGATGTACTATATTTTTTTCAGAAATATTTTCAAGGAGCAGATATTTGTGTGAATTGTGAACGTGTTTTCATGGTGTTTCCTCACACTGCGAGCCGGAGTTTGAGGGATCGTACTGCTTGCGAGTAACCCGAAATGCACTGGCCTCGAGTACGAATTTTCCGAGGCGAATTTTGCCCCACCCTCAAGTCCTTTGGGGTGTGATCCGGGAATTCCCGAGCTTTGGTGGACAGCCAAATTCTCAAATTCTTGTTCTTTCCCTCCACTCTCGCGCCTGAGGCGTATCCTTCTTTAATGGCCTCATTAACACGACTTCGCGCTTCCCGGCGACTCGTACGACCTCTCTCTACCCTCTTCTTGACCAAATTCTGATTTTTCACGACTGTCTTTTTTTTTGCTTCCGAATATTTTGTAATTTGTAGCCCCAGCTTGTTCGCGGTATCCAAACGTCCGCAGACACCACCCAGCTGCAGGAGACGCCGTCGGATTTGTCGCAGCCCTTCACGGTCAAGCTGCACGAAGACTCGTTCCGTGCGTACCAATGCGATAAGCCCGAGCTCGACGTCCAGGTCACCAAGGACCAGCTGCTGGGGTGGTACAAGCAGATGCAGACCATGCGCAGGATGGAGATGGCCGCAGACGCACTCTACAAGGCCAAACTCATCCGTGGATTCTGCCACTTGGCTATCGGGCAGGTTCGTGTCGTCTGACTTTTCGGACTTTTATGAAGTTTTGTATCTCCATGCTGATGATTATATTGCGCAACAGGAAGCAGTCTCCGTGGGCCTCGAAGCAGGCATAACGCCCGATGACCGCGTTATCACCGCGTACCGCTGCCACCCCTTCGCCGTCCTGCGCGGCGGCACTATCAAGGGCGTCATCGGCGAGCTCCTGGGCCGCCAGGTGGGCATGTCCCACGGCAAGGGCGGCTCCATGCACATCTTCACGCCCTCCTTCTTCGGCGGGAACGGCATCGTCGGCGCCCAGGTCCCCGTCGGTGCGGGCATCGCGTTTGCGCAAAAGTACATGGAGAAGGAGACCGCGACGTTTGCGCTGTATGGCGACGGCGCGAGCAACCAGGGGCAGGTGTTCGAGGCGTACAACATGGCGCGTCTTCTTCTCTCTTTTACTCTAACGCGCTAACGACACGTCCAGGCCAAGCTCTGGAACCTCCCCTGCGTCTTCGTCTGCGAGAACAACAAATACGGCATGGGCACCTCCGCCGAGCGCAGCTCCTCCAACACCGAGTACTTCACGCGCGGCGACAAGATCCCCGGGCTGCAAGTGCGTCTCCATTTCTTTCCTGTTCCCTTCCTGGTCCTCTAACAAATCCCCGCAGGTAAACGGCATGGACATCATCGCTGCCAAACACGCCGTCGAGTACGCGCGCCGCTGGACCGTCGACGACAAGAAGGGCCCGCTGCTGCTCGAGTTTGTCACCTACCGCTACGGCGGACACTCGATGTCCGACCCGGGTACGACGTACCGCACGCGTGAGGAGGTGCAGCGCATGCGCAGCACGCAGGACCCCATCCGTGGCTTGCAGCGCTACATTGAGGAGTGGGGGCTCGCGTCGGAGCAAGAGCTGAAGGTGCGCATTCCGTTATCTAAATTTTTTTTTTCCCCTTTCCACTGCCGCTAACACCACCCTCCCAGCAACTCGACAAAGACGCCAAGGCTGAGGTCGATGCGGCCGTCGAGGAGGCCAAGGCGTCGCCCGAGCCGCTCGTCAAGGACCTCTGGACAGACATCTACTACAAGGGCACCGCGCCGCCGTACATGCGCGGTCGCGAGCGGGAAGAGGTGTGTTTGCGTTCCGCTCGGTCTTTTCATCCTTCCTCCTTACCTCCCTCTCTTTCTTCCTTCCCTTTTCCTCCTTTCTTTTTTTTTCCTCGTCCTGTACCCCTTCCTTCCTTTCCTTGCCCATACACTTGATGCTGACGAACACTCTTCACAGGTTCACCACTACTAAAATACACTCGATGCGATATGCTTTTTTTTGGTCGTCCTGTGTCGCTAGCGTTCTGCCTTCTGCTTTTTAGATATTCATTCAGACTCTTCCCTTAATATCAGCGCTGATTGATTTGACTTTTTTCTTGTAGAATACAGTAAGTCTCGAGTTTTATCGTTTGGTGATTGAGAAGCTTCAAGCGTCGATCTATCTCTCGCTCGCCGGCTACTACCATGGGCCTGACCTCCCGCCCGACCCGTTGCGATCGTGCTTGGCCTGCCACCTTGCACCAGATATGCGTATGCACCGGGTTTCAGCTGCTGTAAATCTACTATTCCGTCTTCCCTCGCGTTGTGCGAGAGCCATGGTCGGCCACTGGTTAAAAACGAGTGCGACGAGTCTGAGGCTGACGCGAATTCGCGCTTCGCGCCTCCTCGGGCGAACAAACGGTGGTCGTCGCTGCATGTCATATTTTTCATGCTCTAATAAATTGGGTAAATTACAAGCAACGACTGTTCGTCGACGCCAACGCTGCCATACCCCGTCCTCGCGTTCGCGTTCGCGTCCGCCCGTCCAGCCTAAACGCGGGATGACGAATTCTCAGAGGTTACCCCAGAGCTGAACGGCTTCGATAAATAGATGGACGCAAGGGCCGTCCTTCTTGGGGTCCTCGACGTCACATAGGCAGTTCGACCAATGCTCGAAGTCTGGGACAGGATCTGCCACGTTAACATCATCCTCCCAAGCACCCCATTCCGTCTCTTCTTCGCCGACCTCGATGGTGGCGATCCCCTTGTCCGCCTCCTCGCTCGTCCTCGTCCTCGTCCTCGTCTACATCGACTATTGGATCCTTCACCGAGTCCGACACATCGATTGCGTCGGTCGTCTCCGACGTTCGCGCTAATTCGGAATAAAATCCGGGGTCGAACTTATTAAACGGTTGGATTAATTGGGATTCGCGATCCTTTGAGGGGGAAGCCAGTTCTGCAAGGAGGTTGACGAAGTCGACGTCGCCGAACCATGCGATGAGCGTCAATGTTAGGCGAAGCCGCATCAGGTCGCCAAACTCGGGGCATCGCTCCAGCTTACCAGTGACCTCTCGTCGAAGCTTGCAGTTTTTGCAGAAAATATGCAGGCCACGAGTTCCTGCCCCATAGAATGACATATCCATTCCGTCGACAGAGCAGAGCCAGCCCGTGGTAATCCCACGGGCGATGAATAGCGACCCAGAGCAGCAGTCCGTTGACTTCCGCATCAACATTGCCAGCAGTCTCTGGACAAAAAGTGTCTGAGGAGGATCTGGAAAACGCGGTGCGATGTTCTCGAGGAACACATGAGTTGAAGGGTATGTAGCTAAAGGGGCCAGACATACCTTGGCAGAATATATGCAGCCTCGTTGGAGTCTGAGGTGGACGTGGCGGCGCACCTCTCTTGACAGAGGCGGTTTATTGCCCGCGCAAAAGCTGACGACCTTACGTCCTAGAAGGAAGGATTTTTTTAACTCTAGATTCGAGGTAGATTTTAGAAAGAGGACAGACTTCTGTGGGCACATGGTTCAGATCGCCGAAGCGCACGCAATTGGCCGTTGCAGCGCCTTGCGATCAAGACTAAATCATCAGCTTTATGGACAACTTTTTAAAAAACGTACACGGGAGTACAATATAGTAGCGGCCGCCGCTCTTGATCATCGGCCGGCGTGCTTTGCCCTTCATCCCGGAAGACCTGGAGCGATACCGCTGGCGGCACCAGATGCTGGCCCAGAAGCGCTGTAAGTACCTCCCGGAAACTGGCAAGTGTTTGCCATTGTCCCGCTGCTACGGCGCATTCAAACGCTTCTTGATCGCGAATACATATCCATGAAGTGAACTGAAGAAAAAAAGATTTGAACTTGGGTTTCGGTTCGTACCCGTCTGGCGCTTGAAGACGGATATGAATGGAAAAGGCCGAGGGCCTTGTCACCATGAACGATCTTATGGCATGCCTGTCGGATACGACTTTGTTGTCGTACGCCAGTATATCTAGAGACTTTCCGTTTGGGGTTGGCATACTGTTACATGAATACAGATATACGCACCCCTGCGCGTCCCAGAATAGGCAACGTCCGTTTCTGCTTGCAAAATGCGCAAGATGAGAGACGGAGCGAAGGAGTTTCGTGGTAATGGTTCGCAACCAAAAAGATCCTCTTTGATCTACACAGAGGATGAAAAAAGGAGACCAAGAACATTGGATGCTGACCGTGTTGTACCTGGCATTAGCCTTTTCGCGCGATGAACTGTCGAACGGGACGCCAACAATGTCTAGTATGCCGTTTCTTAGAGCCTCGTCGTCAGCGTTGGCAACCCACAAACGTTCTAAAACGTTGTTGGCCACGCAGGAGATTTTGGCCTCCTGAAGAAGCGTGTCTGCATAGGACCGCCGCAGGTCTGAGCGCTCGCCGGAGGGATCCGGGATGTTTGGAAGAAGGCATGCGGATCCAACTATCAGTGCATATCAGAAGCTTTGAAGTTTAGAGTCGGTTGGAACCTACGTCGCTTATTATCTCTCCTCGAAATTCCCACATATCAGAAGGAAGGAGAGCAACGAGATTCTGGACAGGCTAGCGAGCAGTAAAAAGTATGAGAAAGAGAGAGAAGAGCAGAGAAAAGCAGAGACGAACCTAACGAGCAGTGAACAGTGAGAAAGAGAGAGGAGTGAGATTCCCCTGTCCCCTCCTCAGCTGTCCTCAGCTGTTTTGCTCGCAGGTTGTCTCAGAAGGTTCGGCCACTCGCGCGGGGCGGTACGCTACTTGCACCGTGGGCCGCGCAGGCGGGGAATACGGCAGCCTTCCCACTTAGGGCCCAAGGTGTAGGACCCCGCCATGGGAAGGGTGCGAGACGACGTTCTTACTACCAACTCGAACTCGCCCGTTAGACTTGAGTAAACACAGTTTAAACCCGAATAAGATCGGTCGCAATCAACGGTCGCGTGCCTTTACTCCTATTTTCATAACTCAGCAAGAGAACTTCACATTCCGCTTAAGTAGATTCGCTAGTGTAAGTATGTACAGTATTTCGGTTCTATTTCGATATACAAAAAAGCCAAGAAACTGCGCCTCAAAATCATTCTACATCCTGCCACGGACGGTCGACATTGGTATCGTCTCCCTCGCCCGCCTCCACCCCCGCGATCGTTAATTCCTCCATCCTCCGCGTGAACGCGTTCATGTCTTGCTCCGCCGTGGCTCTCGCAATCGCATCGTACCCGCCTGCCTCGGATACGGGGGTATGTGGGTCCCACGAGATGTCGCCGCCCGTCCACCCGCCGCCGAGGTACACGTAGTTGAGGAAGGCGCGCCATAGGGGGTCAAGCGATAGGACGTCTGGGTCACCGACGACGATGAGCAGCGCCTGTGCGCGGGTTACGGCGACTATGAATCAATTCGTTAGCGTATCGTCGACTGATGGGACGAAGGCGTACCATTGAATCGGCGCGGGTTGGCGACGAAGCCAAGTGTGTGGCGGAGGTCGTACTCGACAAACTCACGGCTGCTGCGTACGGTGGAAATGATGATAACTCGGCGCTCCTGGAAACGCAACAAATCGTCGTGAGACGAGGATGAATATTAAAAACGATTCGAGCCCCGACCTGACCCTGGAACTCCTCGACGCTGCCTACCTTCACCCCATCGGCGACGGCCCGCAGCGAGGCGCGGATCTTGAGGCATTGCGCATGGTATGGAGCAATGACGCCGATATCGTTGTCCGCTGAGCAATCGACGCAGTCAGCACTTCATCCACCACACCTCAAAACAGTCAAACTACTCACTGATGCGAACCCGTCTGTCATCGCGCAGTTTCCTCACGTACTCCTTCACCTGCGAGACCTCGTCGATGTTGAAGAACGAGGGGGGATGACGCCTCGCGGTCGTCCTTGCCCGAGATTGCGTGGAATATAATCGGGAACCTCTTTGCGGGGAGAAGGGGCGAGTTGATGTACGCGTTGATGACCTTCGGGTCGCCGCACTGCTGCAGCTCGCCCTTGTAGAACCTCTCGTTGGGGAACTTCAGGATTGCATTGTGCGAGCGGAAGTTCTTGATGAGCTTGACGACGCTGGTAGTTAAGTTGTGAGTACGGAAAAGGATCAGGACTGAGACGAAACCACTCACGACGTGCCATAGCCCTTCTTCTCGTCGTAGATCTCGCGCTGCATAAGACGCTCGATGTAGCTAGTTTCGAGGCCGAGCTCGCGCGCAACGGCCGAACGGATGATGGGCCCAAGCTGCTTAGGATCGCCCGAGAGAATAACGTTGGTTTTGCTGTCCGCCATCGTCTTGATCGCTAGCACAACAGTTAGCTACTCATGCATTGAATACCAGATAGACGGAGCCTACCGATCATCGCCTCAGGCTCACTCGCCTGCCCAGCCTCGTCGCAGAAGATATGCGTGTAGTGCCCACGCGGTATACCGATCCCAGAGACGACCGACGCTGAGACACAGGTCGCGACGACGACGCGGAAGCGCTTCATCCGCGCCATAGGCGGCACAGAAAAGTGTCGCTTCTCTGCATGCTCATTATCCCGATAACTGCTCCCCCGCTCGTCCACCTTCTCATACGTGTACTCGAGCAGCTCGAGCGGGACCTGCTCCCTATTGCGCGAGGGCGCGTAGTACCGGAACAGCTCGTCCGTGCTCAAGGACTTGAGACGGGTCGCGATGAGGTCCGCTGCGGAGTTGCTGGGTGCGCATGCGAGGATGCGACCGGTGGGATTAGCCGCGAGGACCTGGAGGATGGCCTCCACCATTGTCACGGTCTTCCCTGTGCCTGGACTGGAATGGAACATGCTCAGCGAAAGATCTAGCGTTAAAATGGTAAATGGAGTATAGAACTCACGGTCCAAATATGACGAAGGGGACAGACCCTGGTGGGCGCTTCACGATCGAGACGACCGCCTGCAGCTGCGGAGCGTTCGTGGCGATGAGCGGGTTGAAGACTTTCAGTTGGGCGCTTGTTTGGGTGGGGTACGGGATCGTCGGCACATGAACGGACAAGGGGAAGAGAACGCGTTCCTCGGCGTAGACCGTATCCAAAGCTTGGTGCTGGCGACGCAGGGGGTACCGACTGAGCTTGAACCGCACATTGAAGCGGTCGGCGGGCGACGCTCTGAAGGACGCATTGAACCTGAGGCCCACCTCCTCCTTCCGCACGAAGTGCACACCGCCTTCAAACCAGTGGCCGGAAGTCGAGTTGTGTTTTTGTACGAGAATGCGATCCCCTGGATTGGATTGAATATTCGTGAGTAAATAATAAGGCATAGCTGTTCGAACACGAACCGACGAGAACGCTTGGCCGTTTCTCAGCCAGCCCAGGGACGTCGAGGCTAAGCTGGGGTTAGCTGGGGTCAATAGTCTTGATGCAATGTGCAACGCACAGGTAGTAGTAATTATGGGCAGTAAGCTTCGCGCTGGAGATGTCATAATGCTCGAGATCGCGTCTAGGTAAGGTTGAGGGTTCGTTCATATCAACGAGGAAAGGACTAACTCCATACGAAATTCTTCGATCCATAGCAGGTGCTTGAAATGACGCGCATATGTGTTGCTGTCGAGCATAAACGGTAGGTACAGCCTGCGGACATTGGCGACGATGCTCGTGGTGCTGCCCGTCGACAGAGTCGAAGCCAGGTTGGCTGGAATAGGGGCCATCGGGAGCGGTACGACATATGGAACGGCCTTCAAGGAGGGGGGGAGAACACCTTCGACGACGTTCGTTTCTGGCTGCCTGGCAGAGCGTTTTCTCGGCTTGTATGGCGCGTGAGGTTGGAACTGTTCGTGGTCCCTGCGGTTCCCAATGATGACTCGCAAGACTCGGGCGATGATGAAACGTTTTCGAAGCTGTACATCCTCGAACAGGATTTCAAGGCGGTTTTCTGCTCTGCCGTTGTACTGCTGGCGGAGGGTGACGGTAAAAGAGTATGTCGTGTTATACCCGATCGTACGATTCGGATCGTAAACGACCGAGAATCTGAAATTTACTAAGCCTAGAGTGAAGGAGAAAGATGAGGGACTAACGGTGATTGCGTCCGACTGCCCTTATCGGATGCGAGAGTGATGCTGACGATGGAGATCTTTGAGGAGGGTGTGGTATTCTTGACGACAGGATGGATCGTTATCCCGGATTTCGCGGCAGGCCCCTCGACGATCCCAAAATCGAAGTCGTCAGAAACAGAAACACCGTTTTTGTCTCTTTCGGCCTCGTCCAAAGCCGTTCGGAATGATACGAATCTTTGGCGAGCCCGATGCTTGGCGCTTGACTGGTGGCGACCCCACAGGGTGTCCTTGACATGCGTGTTGCAAGTAGCGCAAAGGGTGTGGCCAGGGATGGCGTCCACCTCCTCTGGGTCAGCATCCGCAGGCAGGCCCTTGAGTTTAGCACATGCTCTGTGGCGAGCAGAAGCGATGTGCACGACCCAGTTTTTGGTTCCTGCAACGTTTTTCTCGCAGGCGGTACAAAACAGTATGGCGCCGGATTCGCCTCGAGCCTTTTTGAGATGCTGCTTTGAAGCGTTGTGCGCAGCGTATTCTTGTGCCGTCCTGAAAACCAAACCGCAGATATCGCAACTGGGAACGTTATGGATGTGCGGACATGATGCGTCCTCGCAGAGACCGCTGGAGAGCAATTCACGGCAAACCTGAGGCATGGTGGGGGAGGAGAAAAAACGCGAGGGCGTTGATCGCGATGGTCTTTGTCTTTAAATCTCCTCATGGTCTTGACCAGTCAAGTAAGCTTTGTGGGCTCTTTCACTGGATCAGGAAATCCCGTTAACGAGTCCTTTCATTTCCGCAGAAACCTAACTTGACTGTGGGACGATTCAGGGCCTCGAGGCAGCATCCCTGCACGCCTTTTTGCATTCTTTTGGCGCCCAAAAATACTTCTGGCCTCAGCCGCTTTAACGTGCACTAACTGGCGAAGGATCGACGTAAAATCGACATTAGAGTTTGTAGTGTCACGGCTGTCACGTCGTAACGGCGTCTGATTGGGCGCCTATACTGGTCAGGAGGTTCGAACCCAATTCGGACCGGCGGGTTCGAACTGAAATTCTCTACAGCAGAGAAGTTCAAGGCATCCGAAAAAAAATGATATGGTATTTAGCATTCTTTCAATTTCGTCAACCGCTGATCATGATATTTTTGTTGTTTTCGAAGTATGAGATAATTCCTCTTCATGACTAGTAGACAACTACGGAGTATCGCCAGCATCCATATTTCCAAGCCTCCTGAACATTATGCCTTCTCTGAGGGCCGTGTTGATATTGTCAATGATCGGCGCGGAACGAAACTGACAGCATCAAGGATTTACCTCCGATCAAAGTCAATATTTGAGACCGCGGAAGTAAAATAAGACACACGCGGAGGCTATAAAATTGAGAACCAAAAGACAGTCTCCTCCAGTGCAACGATAACAATGTCCCACGTCTACTGCAACCAATGTGACCTGCACTTTGTCGATGTCGAGGCTCGCTCAGAGCACATCGAGTCATCCCTAAACCACCCCTTTTGCGAGACGTGCTGTCGTCGCTTCCTAAACAAAAATGCCTTGTCTTCAGTGAGCTCCTATATTTCTTTTAGATAGGCTGGCCTTGATGTGAAGTTTTTAATCTAGCACTTGAAGTTTGCTGCACCTCACCTGTGTCTAGAGGACGAAGAATTTCTAGACGGCGACGAGATCCTCCTGTCTTGGACAAGCAGCTTTGCGCTAGACTTTAATACCGCAGAGGAGAAATCCTGGTCGGAAGAAGACTATTGGTCATCAGGGCTCGACACCGACAGCGACGACTCAACCTCAGACTCGGAAACCGAACTCGACTCCGAACCCGAGAGTGAAGACAACGTCGGTGGCCTCCGCTTGATATTTGCACCAACTCAAAAAAACTTCTATGATAGCGTGACTGTACGATTGTATTGGCGGGAGCCGAATTCGAACCAATCCCAGAATACCCCGAGTTACTCTTCGAAAACCTCGTCGATTCGTCGGAGATTCCGGCGCCTTGTCATCGGTGTGTCCTTTGTACCTGGGTCTTGCCGCAGATCCTGATTCTCTCAGCCTTTTAATAGCCAAATCGGCGCCGATAGCAGTGTGTTTCGATGAACGTACGGGACCTGAAATAAAATGAGCATGGATAGAGTCTCGGAATAGTCCCTGTGAACGGTAGTTGGCAGCGGCAGCCTGCAGACTATCGCAGTTGTTTTGAGATAAGGAAGTTTGTGCCGTGTTATGGTCATCATGTGCAGAAAGGAACACGATCGAACCGAACCACCGAACTGAGATCGTCAGATCCTGGGGTTGAAGACGAAATCTGTCCCCAGACTGAAGATGCCAAGCATGTGCCGGCGAAACCGAAACTTACCTATTATCAGCTACAACGGATTCCGACGTCGACAAGTTAAGGATTGCATAATCGCCCTAGCATGTGCAACATAGCTCTAAGATTGACAAAGAAAGCGCCACTAAGTATGTGGACCCATAGAGTGGCCCGGTGATGTTCCAATGGTGCCTGATGTTGGTGGGAGAGTACCCTAGCAGTTTAAGGAATTTTGCCGATTTGGGAAGGCAAGAAAGGGCGACTCAATCAATTGCCGGCGAAGGAGCGAGGTAAGGGGTCAGGTTCATCAATGAGGTCCAGACTGTCATACATCATCGCCATAGGCCGAAATCGTCCGACGACCCCGTAGATATTGCAGATGCGCCAGATTTTCGGTGGAAGTCTGGTTCGCAGACAGCAGGAAGAGAAGGGTAATACACAAGGTACTCTCTTTTGGACGTTTCTGTCGATAAAATACAGTTTTTTTTCCCTGTGACCTCGTATATGCATGACAGAAGGCCGACGGCGAGCGCAGAGCCATCACCTGATGAAGATCGCAGAGAATCAGTATCACAGTCCTCGCCGCGTGTTTTGGGCGTCATACCTACACTCCGTACTTCCTCCTAACAGCCGCCCAGGCCGGGCCCACCGACGTATTTCGCGATACAAAATGATTCATATCTTGCTCGGGAATCCGGTTGATGTCCACCCGATTCCAATAGCGGGAGAGGACGTAGGTTATGTCTTGCGCGTCACGATCCTCTCCCCGACTATCTGGGATGTTAGCTGGCAAAATGGATGGATTGGAATCGCGGGCCGGCGCGTTACAGCGTACATCATCCAAGTCTTCAGCTTGCTGCGAATGAACTCGGAGATTGTCAGGAAAGGAAGCCCCTGCAGTTTCATGACCGTTGTGGAGTCGAGATGTCGAGGACCCGTCTCCCCAGCAGGTAGGATTTCAATCTCCGAGGTCGTGTGCCGTTGGTGGGGAATGAAATGAGAGGGGAGGTCAGCTTACCTCAATCGCCGGTATGAAACGACGGTAGGTAACGTGTAGTCTGAATGTTAAACTCTCATCAGCCGAAGCTGAATTTGATTAAACTATACCCGTACCGGTTAGTCCATGGTGAATGAGTTATCGTGAAATCCCCGTTCCCGGTCAAGGCATCGCGTACGCGTCGGAATGGATGAGGCTGGTTTTGCCCGCCTTCAACGACACAAAAGATCTCCTGGTGAAGAGTGAATAATAGTGAGGGCCAAAATATGTACCCCTCACATCGCTATGAGAACTGTTTGCGAGTACTGCTGTGAGCACACTTCCGTAAAATGCGTGCGGAATGGCATGGGCACGGAGAAGTTGGGAGAGAGCAGCAGAAGCCTCCAGGAGTCGCCGAGTCTCAGACATATTAGGGCGGAAGAAAGACGATAGTCGATGTCAGGCCAAGGTCATGATATAGGAAGCAGTCAAGAGTAAAGAGCGGGTGGACCGATCAGTTATATATGTAATACATACGCCCGTACAGTCTCGAGATAGATGTGTCGATGTCTAATCAAGTTCGCCAGGCGCACAACGGAAAGGTCCGATTTGGAAGCCCGGACACGTTGCCACGTCGGTTTCCAGACGAGATGCATTAAGTGGCCAAGTTCCAGGACACGCTGCTTCCAGGCTTTGAAGCTTGATCACCTCTCACACAAGCATCGGGTTGTGGTGCCGGCGGCCGAGGTAGGGTATTTCTGCAATGGACGATGACTGTCAACGTTGGTGGAGAGAGCGGTTCAACCGTGCATCGGTGGCGGAAGCCACAGAAATTTATGTGAACTAACGAACAGGCCGCGGCGAATTCGTGATACTCGATAGAGTGCCATTGTCTCGGTTCGGTTGGGGAAGTGATACACCAGAGACATCGCTGTGGGGAAAGCAAGGTTCCTGCGCGACACGTGACTGCCGACATGTGGCACGCCCATCACGCTTTCGGCCCGACTGAACCGGCTCATTTTTTACCGCGAACCTGCACTGCGAATCGCGCATGGTTTGGAGGCTCACTTTGCGGCATGTAAAGGCGGCACTTGGATCATCTGCTCGTTCTGTTTCTGCACCGGGCTGGCCTCTTTCTCGCTCTGTAGTTGCTTTAGGCTGCACGCCTCGGTTTTCATGCGATACGCCTCGGTTTTCATCCAGTCGTTACTTGTTGTCCTCGGGAACGCGCCGGAACCCACTGGACCCGGGATTCATGACTCGCAATGTTTCGCGAGGACCCAAACAATCGCGCCCGGTCGAGTTTAACGACCTGTCCGATATACAGGAAGAAGCAACGAGAGCGGCCATACTGGAAAAGGTCATGAAAGGGCGCCAACCAACGGATCTCATGCTTCGCTGTAAGCTTCTCAAGTCATCAGCGCCAGTAGCCCACTGAACCTCGCGATCAAGGCACTGTCCTGGACGCGGAGGGTATGCAGAAAATAACGCGGACGGATCATTGATCATTTTAAAATATTCAAAGGAAATGTGAAAACGATCTCTGGGCAATTCAAAAAGTCGGATCTTTGTGGCGAACATCGACTGAATGTACGTCTAAAGATTGCGATTTTCAATTGTCGTGCCAAGCTCATTTTTGTTTACTGCTAGCCTCGAGATTTACGGAAAATTGACTCGAGGGTGCCTAACCTTGTTCCAACCATCCTGATTCGAAAAGAAGCCTTTCTTGTATGTCTCACCATCTTCGATGATTGTCTGGATACAGTTGAACGTCTGCAGGTAAACATTTTACATATTCGGGCCCTGGTCAAGGCCGACACTGTGATTCTATTCGATACATTCGGCTCAGCAGATTCCCGACTACATTCCGTGTTTCTATACCACCTTGAAGTCAGTTGTTTTTTTCTGCAACACAAATTCTGTGTAGCTGACGCATTATATCCAGCACAATCTCAAAACTAAAGGCTCAGGCTTGCCCTATGAATTCCGGTAAATTGCTTTATATCGTATTTGACAGTCTGAGTTTATACACCTTTTTCAGGGCCTTAGAATCGATTCTTCTGTCAGTTCTGAGTGCTCTTGAAGCCGAGATGGTCTTCATTCGGAATCTCGTCGGTGGCTTGCTCGCGGAAATGGAGGATAATATCGACCATGATCGCTTTAAACGCCTATTACATTACTCGAGGCGGCTCGCAAGCTTTAAAAATAGAGCCACGCTGGTTCGTTATCCCGATATTTACGAAATCATGCTCCAAATTTCCACGCCATCACACAGGTCGAGGAAGCTTTAGAAGAAGTACTCGGACAAGGTGAGAACGGATAATCTTTTAAAAATACCTGACTTGGGCTGATGAACGTACCAGACGACGACCTCACCGCCATGTACCTCACGGACAAGAAGGACGACATCATCAGGGAACTTGACGACCATGAAGACCTGGAAGTATTACTAGAGTCCTTCTCCAAGCAGGTTGAGGAAATTGTCAATGAGGCAGAAAATATCGAGGTTAGATTATCATCCCAACCAGCTATGATTTTCTAATTGCCCATCCAGACCAACGTCCAATCGACGCAAGAGATTGTAGAGCTCATACTAGATTCCAATCGGAATTCTTTGTTGGCTCTAGATCTAAAGGTCATTGATGCGCCGCTCACTGCCTACAAGCCCGGCTTAACCTTCTCATCAGGTCTCCATAATAACAATGGGCATTGGTTCCGGCGCGATGGTAGCTGGGCTCTTCGGCATGAACGTAAGTTCTTCTTTCACTCCGTTTTTCTGGTTTTCACACACATGTCCCCACACACTCACAATTTTAGTTGATGAGCCACGTCGAGACTCATCCATGGGCCTTTTACGGCATGACCGGGTTCGCCACGGCGCTCGCAACGGTGGTCGCATGTTCTGGCCTTCGCAGGTACGTTGTTGTTTCTTTATTTTTCCGGTCCGATGTTTTTTCCGTGTCCGACGCGCCGATGATTTTAGATTGGCCAAAATACGGAAAGTAGGGCTTTCGAATACTAACAGCTCCAGGGCACGGCGAAAACCCTGGCTCCCACTCCCGTTGCGACATAGGACGCCCGATGGATGGTCATGACGAGGAGACAAGACGGGACATATATATATATTCTACTCATGTATAATCCAGTTATCAGCACTACAATGCATATGTACAATCTACAGCATTTAATTTATCTATCCCTCCCCTCTTCCTCATTCTACATGTGGTTTGGCTTGGTTCGTTTCCCGTCCAAATCCTCCGCGCTTGTTACCCGTGCGGGAAATATGGGGATGCTGCATGTAAGTAATGTCATAGCATACAAAGGTATAATAGGTCAGAGATGGCTCGATTTGGTTCCGTTACGGCGGCCTGCCAGGACCTCGGAAGTTCTTTCTTTAGTAACGTTCCGTTTTGGGTTCAAGAGCGTGAGGCTGGAGTTCCGCACACGGAACGGTGGTTTCAACGAACAAGCGAGATTAAATACATATAGTGGAGACGCCCTATTGCTGCGTGGATCATTGCGTAACATGAGAGGTAAATTATCGCGTGAACGGCCACTGGGGGTAGCACATTAATATTTCAGAACCCATGATCGTACTGCGAGAGCAAATATGCCCGAAGACATGAGCTTAAGCCTGTTGACCCCGCGAAAAGACATACAGACTTTCGTGGCGAGCATAAGGCAAGGCCCCACAGCCTTCTCAAATGAAGTCCCAAAACGGGAGAAAGCCAGTTCTGAATTGGGTCTGTAGATCGGATATGCCATATCGTTCCACCTGCCGCAAAGTTCAAACCCAGGCCTTTCTCCATCGAGCGGCGGAGGTTTCTGGCACTCGTCAGATGACATGGCCCTGGAACATTTGCCGCGTGCAAGCAGGGAAAACATAGCCGAAATCGATCCAGGTTTTAGCTTCTACGCAGAGTCGGAGAAGTCGGAGGATGAGTCTCGGCCTGTCATCATCGCGCACATGCGAGGAGACTTTGTGAAATTCTATTGCGGCGTTTCCAAGGTATTTTTTGTTTTAATGACCGCTCAAATTCCTTTCTTCTGGCGTTTGGGGCCGCGGGACAGCGTTGACACTCCAGCGCTCGGAGAACGAGGGCCCAGGGCTATGTGGGGACCGCGGGCGGAACTGAGAGATTTTCGCTAAGAATGATGAAGACAGAATCGGGCGTCTGGGGACTTCAGGCGTGGTGTAGGACGAGGAACGTCCTGGAGCATCCGAAGCCTAAGCGACAAGCGACCCTGGTGTCGAAAAAACCAAGGTCCGGCGCTGGGCACAGTTATCCTTCAGGAATTAACGAACGTGGGGATGTGGATGGGTGGGCGCGATGGACACGCGTCGGACGCGCTGTTGACTAAGGCCTGTGCAGGAAGACCAATAGGCTAGGACTAAGCCGGGGGATCCATGAATGTCGGGCGTGTTATGGCAATTCGAATAGCCGTGAAATGAAGGTTCCTGGAGTTCAACAGCCTCGAGCTCTTGGCGTCGGCGAGCGGAGAGGTCACTCATCCCCTCCGGGTCGTTCCCATCGATTGAAGCGAATGAATAAGATGGGCCGAGGCGCATGATGTGTTTCACTTTCTTTTCCTCCAGCTCTTGAGATGCACAGCGAGCACAGTGATCCAGTTCCCGCCGTCAAGAGTCGTAGGCGAATCAATGGGAAGAAGCATCACTCTCAGTTTCTTTTCCCCAGCTCTTGACGGGTGCACCACAGTCGAGTCCGCCTAAACGCCTATAGTTCCTGTGTGCTAGAGCATGTTCGAGCGCAACTGGATGAGGGGGCAAGACTGAAAGAAACCCAGAAACGAAAGGAAACAATCTTTAGCCCGCGTTTAGCGCCAGCTAGAATATCGATACTCCGAATGCTGGTCGGCTGCATAAAACGAGTTGCAGACATTTTTCTAGCATCTGTCTCTCAAAGAGAGTAAGTGGATGATTGCGCTCTGGTCGAGAACTAATCGAGTAACACAGCCACATGTCGGGAAGATAGCGAAGTCCCTTCCGCTTTCCCCCGGGTCATGCAGACGTTAATCCTCATACTCTGAGCCCATGGGAGGTGAGTTTAATAGAGCGATACCTATCTACGTCTCACGACAGAGGATGTTGCTAACAGTACTCCCTTTGCACCGACTCCAACATTAAAAACAACAATTGCAATTTGAATTTACGATATGTGGGTGGTCATGCAGTAGTACAGCTGGGTACAAATGGGCAAGTTAAAAAAATCAAGATAATAAAAAGCACACCCCACTGCTGAGGTGCGTCTATCCGTCCGTCCGTCCGTCGGCCCTTATCCAACCATGCACGACCAAGATACAACAGGATTTAGATACTAAATGAAGATGGGCAGAAGATTGGAGATAGGGATAGGGATGGTGGGCGGTGCTTAGAAAGCGTAAGCTCATAAGATACGGCAAGCCGATAAGTAAGAGGGCGACATATACAATACAACAGCGAAAGCAACACACAAACCTCCACCTCTTCCCTTAATCCCACGACAGCCGTCAATCCCTCGGCGGCGGCGGCATATCGGGAATGAGGTAGTGCACCGGCCTCCCATCTCCGAACGCACCCCGTATGCTCCCTTCGCGGCTGCTGCTGCTGTCCGAGTCAAGTACGGTCGGCAGCGGCGACGGGATCGGCGGGGGCGGGGACACGAGCGCGGGGTCGGTGGGGTTGTACTGCGGCACGGGCTTGCGCGGCGTGCGCCTTGTCGGGGGCCCAACGGCAACCGACTCCCCTGCGGAGCCGCGCCGTTCTGAGATCGCCTGCGATGTGCCCGAGGGGAAGGCGGGGCTCGGTGTGGGCGGATACGAGGACGAGTCGAACCCCGCGATCGAGGAAGAGGAGGTGTTCGGCTGCGCGCTGTCGCTGAACGGCCCCTCCGCTGTCGTCGGGGGACGCGTAGGGCGAGCTTGGGTCCGAGCGGGGCCGGCTGAAGTTGTTCATGTACGAGGACGTAGACGTGGACGAGTTGCGCGTGACGGCGGCGGCGGACGGTATGTAGTCGAGAGGCACAGCATCAGCGTGCCCATGGTTCGAATCCGAAAAGGGAGACCGTCCGGCCGAGGTCGAGGATATCTTCTCCTGCGAAGGGGAGAAGTACGAGTTAACCTCATCCTGTTCCTCGAGCGCGTCGTTTATTCGTGAGGGTCGTGAGTCGATGCCCACATTGCCGATGACGTAAACGTTGCTGTCGCGCGACGACAGCATGGGGCCAATGGAATCGGACTGGGAGTGGTGGCGGCCGCTGCTGGAAACGCCAGCAGACCGAGAGGCGGGCGGGTACACCTTGGCCTTGGTGTCGGTGGAACCAAGACCGGCCCATTTGCGTTGTGCCCGATTCGGAGAGCCTTTGGAGGCGGAGGAGGCGGAGGCATACCTGAGGTAGAAGTATGCTGCGATGGCGGCGGCTATGACTGCGAGCCCGCCTATCACGCCTCCGGCTATTGCCCCGCGGTTGACCTTGGAGGATCCTGAGCTGGAGCTGACGGGTAGCGTCACGCCAGACGTCTCGGCCGCACCGGTGGATGTAGGGCTACCTGTCGACGAGGGATTGGATGGGGTCGAGGAGGATGATGCGGGTTGGGACGCAAGACATGAGACATCGGTGCCGTTTTGGACGTAGAAAGAGGTGGACGTTTGCAGAAAACCCGGCAAACCCAGTGTCGCAGTAAGCTCATACCATCCCGCGGACACATTAACGGAGGGCCATGTGTAAGTGCGCTCTAACGGGTTGATACCAGAGTCAGTTGTGATTTGCTGAGTGAGAGGGAGGAGGTCGCGCCGGTTCCAGGCCCTGCCGACGTTGGGGGTAGCGAATGTCCCCGTTGCTGTTGCCGATGGCGGAGAAGGCTGGAGGACGCCATCATTCGTTATGTTCAACGTCAACACCAGGGGGTCGTCTACTGTGACGGGCGAGTACATCCAGCTTATGACTGCTGGTTGGCAGGTGGTCATTTCAGAGATTTTGTCGAATTGGAAAGCAGGCGTCACAATCGCCGACGAGGCGCTGTCCACTCCCGTAGCTTCGCCACAACGTTAGCGATATAAATGTTAATTTATAAAGCTCGACTCACGAGTATCATCCCTGGGCCTTACATACCCATTAACAGAACCAATATGGCACAGAGCCCAAATGAAAAGAGCGGCGGGTAGTCTGTACATGTGCATTTTTCCTCCGTGGACGTCGCCCGGTGAGCGGGAACGTGAAGTAGTCGTCCAAGAGGTGTCCTAGGAGGGACGAAAAATGGTGGTGGTGGTGGTAAAGAGACCGGGAGACCGTGGGGGCCTGTGGAAACAAATAAGCACAAGTCGGAGAAACGGTCATGCTTGCCACAACTCGTGATGACCGGAACGCGACGCTTCTGCCGATGTCAAGCCGAGAATTTCTGTCTTACTTCATTTCTCCCTAATCCTTGTGGGCTACAAGAGGCTATAAGGTCTCTGTCGCTCTCCATTTCACCCCCAGAACTCGATACTTCCAGTGGTCTCTCGTACTCTCCGGCATGCTCGATTTGATCATCCATCATTCAGTTGCTACCACGAGTTTATTGCTTGCAACTCTCCGCATACTCGCCTCCGCTCGATACCACCTCTAGCTAGCTTCAGGTGAAAATCCAGGGGACCGTTCTGGCCGCGCTGTTGCCCGATGGCAATATGTCCCATTGCCTCGACTGCGCAACGACTGCGGTTTAATTGTTCAACCTCCTTACGGTTTCTGTCAGTTATTCCCCGTTCCGTCGATCACCGCGAGCGGAGGCTTTCTTCACTCTCCTGAGTCCTGAGCCCTAGTACCTGGTAGTCCCTGAGGTCCTGACTAACCAGCGACATCCAATTCGCCACCGCTCAAATCGCATGTGCATTGTGTGTCCGTGCATGACATCTGTCTTCTCAGCCAGCTCGCTCGCTCCTATCAGTTGAGGCGCCAATTAACACGGAGCGTACGGAAGGTTGGTCACGTCGGGCAATCTAGACCGACCTTATTGGCGGAACCCCTCGCCGTTCCCGCGAACCTGTGCTGCCGGGATCAACCTGGAAAGACGGCGAGACGCCGGACCGGCCCAAAGCTTAAGCGGAATTATCTAGTTTTCAGTCATATCCACCTCAAATCCATCTTGTGTTGTTTGCTGAAGGACACCGACGTTTGAAATTGACGCATGGCTGGGAGCTAACTGTTTTTGTTTATGGTGATTTTCGCCTTCCAGTCCCCACTCAAACTTTTTCGAGATCAATTCTAACAGCACCTTCGGAATCCTCTAAGCCCAGACATCAAGGCCCGAGGTAAGCACTTACTTCCGTGACAGTCATCCGTTTCGTGTTATTTTCGCGCCTTGACAGTAATCAGGTATCTGTCATCGTTCCTCAGTCCTTGTCCCGCCATAATCCCCTTCAACGCCCCTCGAACTGTCGAACTCCGAGGATAGCAGTCGGAGATTGGCAGGAGGTATTCGTGGACACGGACGACTTGATATCATACGTACGGCTCTAAGTTAACCACTGATGAACTGTGCTAATATAAGAGATTTTGGATATAAAATCAGGTCTTTGAATGAAAGTCTTACATTTTGGATTTCTACCTTGCGTCCATTGTCTTGCCTCTCAGATTTCCTGTAAATACCTACGCTTTGTCGTCTTCATCCAATTCGATCACCAGACTTTCAGGACGACTGAAGTCTGGAGGTGACCAGATAGCAGCCATTTTCTCGACCAGGAAATTAGCATTCTGCCCCGAAGCGCCGGAGGTATTAGCACCATCCAACGTAGATTCCACTGCCACCGGTAACAAAAAAACTTGGGATTCCACCCGGATAAATTTCAATTTGTAAAAAGACCTCCAGCGCATGACTTGACATTGAATCGTTACCTTGAGGGACAGCTCACAAATGGATCTGAGTATCACAAATGGATGTTGAATGGTATGAAACGATGGCTTCGGTTTATGATACTGTTCTAAGTTCAGCTTGAACGTCCAGATCTCAACATCAACAATAGATCTGTACAACTGATGCTCGGAGGAGCTGGCGGAGGACCTGGGATAATAGGTGGGAAGGCCTGATACGATTCCTGACAAAAATTTGAGATTTTGGCCTCCAGGCCTGGTCAAAATCCTGACAAATTTTGGGTTTTGGTCTGCAGACCTGCGCAAAATCCTGACAAAAGTCGCGCCAGCGGGAGAAATTCTTCGAAAAATGACCCTGGGAGCGTCCAAATGGGGCAAAAATGAGGCCTGATCTCGATTTCCTGACATTTTGGGCCGATTTTGGGCTCCAGGCCTGTTGTTTTCCTGACATTTTTTTCAAAGTCTGTCCTGACATTTTGGGTCCGGAGAAATCAGGCCTTACGACCTATTATCCCAGGTCCTGCTGGCGGGGAATCACTAGGAAGATGGGATGCCGGCATCGACCTGATGGATTTCGAGTCCGCGCTCGCGCGCAACCCGACCACTCCGAATCCCACTTATAATCCGCGTCTGTCGTTCCGCGAACATTTCGTGGTTTTCCGCGACAATTTTGCCGGACTCCAGGGAATTTTTTGTATAGTTTCCTCCGAGTAATATTGAAATGTCTAGAGAATGAATGACCGCGCCGGAATATATACCTACCTTGAGCAACCATGATGGAAAGAAAAAAAGGGTGATTTCACGCTGAATCATGAATCATAGATACTGAAACCATGGGAATGGAATCAGTGAACAGGACCTACAATTCTGCAAGAACACGGATACCTTATTCATTTAACACACATGTCCTTCCGGAAATTCCAGTTGAGCTCCCCGTTCCCGCAGGCCATCTCGCAGGTTGGTGAATGCATCAGTGCCAACGACACGGTACCAGCTTCCGTGCAACACGAGCCGCTGTATTGCGGGGAAAACCAGGGGAGACGAACATCGCGAAATGGCCCTCAACGGGAGTCCAATCCCTGATGACCGAGACGGCAGAATGTAGACGGATGCAGGACAGGGGCATCGCGTCGCAGGGATTCTGCACGCCCGTCAGGCCGTTCCACACGTCGTAGCAGAGCTCCTGGAGGCGTGGAAAGCGCGAAAATATGATATCGAAGGGGATGCTCGAGCGCGAGCCGAAGAGCTCCAGCGTGCGAAGGAGTGGGAGGGTGGGCAATTCCTCGAGATGAAGGTACGACGGGGAACATTGGAATCGCGTGAGGTTGTGAAGATCGAGTTTGAAGACGGAGTAAGTCAAGAGCCCTCCTGTAGAGACAAGGCCGAGCCGCCGGACACTAGGAAGAGCAGGAAAGTCGTTTTCGACGAGTTCCCGGATGGTCGACGATTGGGTTAGGAAGAGATATTCCAGATTCGGCGTCAACCGAACCAGTTTTCGCAGAAGAAGGGAGGAAAACGACGACTCAGTCCAGTAGATGTGTTTCAGGGAGTGAAACTGCGGTAATGGCGAGATATTATTCCTCAACAGTACCGCGGCGGTGAGATAACCTCCATCAACCATTTCCTCTTCCTCCTCTTCTAGGTCCGGACCAGTCACAAGCATCCTCGTATCCGAATTCGACGCATCCGGTTGGACGACAAGTTGAAGCCGAGGGCACAAGGAGAGGAAGGTATAATTGACGTCAAAACCGGTGGGAGACAGTAGGATGCTGCGAACGAGACGCGCAGTATCCGGTCTCCGCTTCAATGAGGTGCAAAGCTGGACAACTTGAAACGGCCTATCCACTCTAATTTGAATGTTCTCGTACAAGATCTCATTCGCTAGGGTATTCCACGACTTGCACACGAGCACAAAGGAATAAGCATCCTAGACAAAAATGTATGCTTCAGCGATATGTCAAAAGTCCGCGCGTTCAAGAGGCTTACCCGTAAGTAATGCTTTATGTCCTTGAATGGGTCGGGAAATGACAGATATTGGAACCGGTCCGCGTTAGCTACCGCCAGGGGAGATGATTCGGAGGTCGCAAGCCGGTATATGTGAAGCCAGAGCTCTGGCGGAAGAGAGCCGGCAGGTCCCGCAGGATCCATGCTATGGTTGAGGAGAAGACCTTCCGAAGTCCAACCCAATTTGGCAATTTGATCGCAGCATCTAAGTTGAAACTCCGCTCACTGGCATTCAACTACTACTTCTTTGTGTTCGCTACACCTTTCCTGTCTTCACCGGTATTTTGCAAGACGATGCGTCCGAATCAAGTTCCTTGCTTCGACGAGCACCGCTCCCCTCCAGCTCTGCTGTTCACGTCGTCTGTTGTGGGACAACAACGTCGTGTGGTCAACACGAGGTCGTGCCAAGGTCGTGCTCACGAGATTTTTGCATCACAAATATATTGTTACCGCGGGGGTGCCGCGAAAAAATGCGAAGATGTTTGGGCTTGACAGCTAAGCGCTGAGACCAGGTGAAAGTATATAAGTAAGCGAGTGTGCTTGATTCTTCTCATCCATCAACCGTAATATGGATCCTGCAGGACCCGTTACCTTTCTTCCCCCTGAGGTCTGGCTTCATATATACCGGCTGGCGACCTCCGACACATGCTCCTTGACACTGGCCTCCGAAGACCAGTTCCAGTACTCGCCATTCACCCACTCGGGCCCATTCCAAGACATAGAGCAACATCTACGCGTGAGTGGACTATGAAGCTATGGTCCCATATTTACACGTCTTGTTCAGCACGCATCTTCCTTTGTGCTTGTGTGCAGGTCGTGGAATACCCTGGCGAATGTGACCTTATATGAGAGCATCCGAATTGGAGAGGATAGACGGTTTCATCCGCTTTCCGTTTTGTTGGAACGGAGATCGGATACTGCGTGTCTTGTTCGCAGTATTCGACTATCCTCCACTCGTTTCGACCTCAATTATGCCTTCCTTTCGCTGTGCCCCCCGGCTTCGACTGGTCGTCCAACCGGAAGCGTCGGGTCTCCGGAAGCTCGCGGCTTGTCCAGACTTGGATGTTTCACCCTTACCACAATTTCTCCTTCTGAAGCACCTCTACTGGACGGATTCATCCTCTTCATCCCTGCTTCTGCGCAAACTGATCCGTTGGCGTCGAATTTGGATTACCTTTTCTTAACCCAATCGACGACCTTTAGACACACCGACGCCGGCCTAGTCGACCTTCCCGCGCTCTTCCCTAGTGTCCGGCGGCTCGGCCTTGGCGCCGCCGGAGGGCTCTTGATTTACTCCGTCTTCAAACTCGATCTCTACGACCTCACGCGATTCCAATGTTTCCCGTCGTACCTTCATCTCGAGGAATTGCCCACCCTCCCATCCCTTCGCACGCTGGAGCTCTTCGGCTCGCGAGCATCCCCTTCGATATCATATTTTCGCGCTTTCCACGCCTCCAGGAGCTCTGCTACAACGTATGGAACGGCCTGACAGGCGCGCAGCATCCCAGCGACGGGATTCCCCTGTCTTGCATCCGTCTACATTCTGCCGTCTCGGTCATCAAAGATTGGACTGCCATCAAGAGCCATTTCGCGATGTTCGTCTCCCCTGGTTTCCCAATAATCCGGCGGCTCGTGTTACACGGCAGTTGGCATCATGTCGTGGGCACCGATTTGTTCACCCGCTTGCAGGATGGCCTGCGGGAGCAAGGTTGTCAGGTGGAATTCCCGGAAGGCAGTATGTGCTGAAAAAAACAGGTGCTCTTGGTCTCCCGAGTTTTATCTCTGCTAGATACCATATGTGGCATTGGCGGAATGTATCTGAGGTACCATTGAAGCTACTATCTTTCATTCCTGAAAGCGGAAATCTCAATCTGGCCTCAGAAATTGTGTCATATCAAGTATGTCCGTTGGGAGTACCACTTTCAAATATGGCAATCTCATGTCGTCCATTTGAAGTTCTCCAGTGCAGCTGGCTGCTGTTGGGATATGGGACCGTCGCTGCCCTCCGACCTGTTTCTAGCGACGCGCCTGAACTTGATTCAAGGGCGACGTGAGGAAGAGCGGCCTGCCTCCAGGCAACTTTGATGTCTTCCACCACACCTCGCTGACAATGAAGGACTGATGTCGAAGAATCTGCTGGTCAACTCATATGCGCTTCGCTCTAACCAACCAAAAAAAAAAAAAAAAGTATAAGCACAGCGACATACACATTGCATCTACTCAAGTAAATCTCGCACAGATTACTCCATGTCGACATCCCTGTCCGCCCGGCGCTCATTTTCGTGCTGGTCTCCTTCTGCCTCCGACTGCTCGACGCCGATACTCCCCGCGGGCCGCCACACATTCCCCGACGTCGCCTTCCACAACCGGACGCGACCGTCGTTCCCCGCGGATGAGAGCACCGTTCTAGCGCGTGAGAGGTCAGCGAACCGCAAACAAGAGAAGAGACAAACACACCCAGTGATATTCCACTCCACCCTCCCCACCGCGGACTTGTGCTGCTCAAAGTCCGCGACGATGCTTGCCGTCCAGCGTCCATCTTCCCCGTCTGCCGCCATATCCTGATCGTCAACGGCGTCCGCGTCCTCGCCAGGCTTCACGCGCCAGATGCGGACATGCCCGTCGCGGCCGCCGGTTGCGATGAGATGATACGAGCGCCCGCACGAGGGGGCCCACGAGACGGACGTGATCGCGGACGAAGAAGGTCCGCCCGCGTCGGGGTCCATCGGCGCCACACCTGCGGCTTCAGCGGCGGGCGACGGGTCGAGCGTCAGGATGGTCGTGGGCCGGTTTGAGGGTAATAGTTGGATGATCTACGTAGCACGACAATCGGTCAGTGACAGAAAGAGAATAGAATAAAGACGTAGACACCGACTTTAATGACGCCTGACGTGCCCGCGCCTGCGGCGATGAGCTCGCCCCAATAGCGGTCCTTGCACCACGAGATGCACCAGCCGCCGTCGGCTTCGCGGTTGCCCAGCCCGGGTCGCGGTTGTGCGGAGGTGCTCTGCTGCAGGCCTTGTTGGAGGGCTTGCGCGATGAGCGGAGCAGAGGCGCCGTCGAGGCTTGAGCTGGTCTGCGTGGGAGTCGCGAGCGCGTTCGTTTGTTGCGCGCGGGTAAAGGGTGATACCGAGGGACTCAGTGGCAGGGCCTGGACGTCCGCCTCTTCCGAGAGTTGCCAGGTCGTTAGTGAGGGCTGTTCTAGACATTCGTAGATGCGGAGGTGATTGTCGGAGGAGATTGAGGCCTGCGTCGCGTTAAAAAAATGAAGAAAAGAATTAATAACGCGCGCACTAATTTCAAGCCAAAGTGATGAGGCGCGAATTCCACAGCTCTGACAGTTCCTCGCGCCTCAGGCAGAACTGCGCGCTCGATCCACCGCGAGGTCGAAGGACCAGGGGTCTGTGATTGCGACGCGTGTCCACCATTGCCATTCCCATTGACCGCGACCTGTTGCTGCTGCGAATCGGGCAGTTGCCCAACTCCCGATGTTTGCTCCCAGACTTTTACGGTTCTGTCAAAGGATGCAGAGGCTATTATGGTGCCGAATTCCGGGTGTGCCCAACTGATTTTTGAGACTGCCGCGTCGTGGGCCTGGAATGAAGTGGTGAAAACCAGTGGGAATTTTCTACGAGCTCTCAAACCTTCCAGTCGTCTTCTGGGATCCAGCTGCCATTAGTCTCGTCTAGCTGCCATAGTTTTATGCTGAAACAAATGAGAAGAGTCGGACACAGGTAAAGTAAAGCCAACCGTTGATCGAGACTGCATGTTGCAAGCCTGAGGCCGTAAAAGTCATAAGACGCGTCGGTTACTAGATCACTGTGCGCGTTCGGGATGAGGCCAGTTTGGATCATGACGCGAAAGTCGAGAGGTGAGGGAGGACGGAGAAGGAGGTGCTAGCAGCTCGCGCGTCCCAAAATGGATTGTTTGGCCGTACCAACAAAGTTTCGCGCCTTTTGCCACCCACCACCTCACCTACCACCGCTCAGTTGTGTGGATAGAGTGGCGGGATCTGTGACTGGAATCCCCCGATATCTCTCACAAAATTCCATTGAATTTCGCGCTGCACAGAAACTCCGAGTGACTTGATCAAGAACAAAGACCATCTCGAATTCGACTTGAAGACTCCACGACCGTCCGATACCAGTCACCCGCCCTTCTCTTAGGAGTTAACGACCGGTGCCGCCTTGCGGATCGTGGTAATCGTTGTACAGGATTACTCAACAAAGAACTTGAGCCACTCTTGCCTTTTAAGAGTTGCTGTTGTTCTTCCTTTTGCCTCCACCATGAGCCGCAAATCCACCAGGGCCACCCCAAGGACGACCAAGAGCGCGAAGACTGACGAGACCTCTGACTTCAAAGCCTTCCTTGCCGCCCAAAAGCCCCCTCCTCCTCCGTACAATCCCAGTCCTCCCCGCAGTTTCGACAGAACGGTAAACTCAGAGGAAGAGATACCTCTGCCGGCCATTACCAGCGAAAAATCTCTATCTCCTCATGAAGCGGAGGAGGCTCTGAGAGACCTGTTCAAGGGTGGCACCGGCAATTCGAGCCCCTTCGCTAACAACGATGCCGATGCTATCGTCAGCGGCTTTCGCGAAGGATTTCGTTTACTGCCTCACCAAGTTCCGAGTCGCACTTGGATGCGCGATAGGGAAGATCCTACAAAGAAGAAAGCAGGTGGCATCCTCGCGGATGACATGGGGTATGGGTCCGTAATCGTTCGCCGCTCCTCTTGTCCAATGATGGCTTTAGAATGGGAAAGACGGTTCAGGCGACGGCGCGTGTCATTGACGGGCCACCCTCCAAAAGAGACCGCGAAGATGGCTGGGCAGCGGCTACTTTGTTCGCAGTGCTCTCTTCCGAATCCACATCTACTGACGCTCAGGCAGGGTGATTTGTCCTCTGGGGGTGTTGCAGCAATGGGACAACGAGATTAAGAAGTTCACCTTTGGACTCAAAGTCGTCCAATATCACGACTCCAAGCGAGGGAAAGGTGATTTTCCTTTTCGTTCTCCGCGACCTGGCTTGAAACCCAGTAAACTCTAGTCGCTGCGCTTCTTCCCGATGCGAATGTCGTGCTGACAACGTACGGCGTCGTGTGTTCCGAGCACTCGAACATAAATCCAGAAGACGGAACACGACTCTCGGTCCTGTTCCGGACCAAGTGGTGGAGGATTATTTTGGGTACGTTTATGTTCACAACTTGTGAATATGAAAGAGACGGCTGTAATTCCTCGCAGATGAAGCGCATACCATAAAGAATAGAAAGACCAAGACCGCCGAAGCTTGCTGGGATTTACAGGCCAGATTCCGATGGTGTCTGACCGCCACTCCAATGTACGTGCGCTCAAAAACAACATTTCTACCAAACAAATTTATTTCGAATACACCTTTAAGGCAGAATAAGGTTGACGAATTCTTCCCTTTGCTCAAATTTCTGCATATCAAACCCCTCAACGACTGGGATCGTTTCAACCTGCTGATCGCTAAACCCATTGCGAAGGGTCCCGGCGCGAATCTGGCCATGAAGCGCCTGCAGGTACTTACAATACAATATTCCGGACTCACCCTCTACTCAACTCAGAAACGCTAACAAAACTCCGCCCTTAGGTCGTCCTCAAGCATGTAATGTTCCGCCGGACCAAGGCCGAGGTTGCATCATTCCTCAAACTCCCCCAACGCGCCGTCGCCATCCTCCCCTGCAAATTCGATCCGTCAGAGCAGCAATTCTACGTCGCGCTGAAAACGAACGTGCAAACTCTGCTCAAGAGGATCCTCGCAAAGCAGGGCGAAAATGGAGGGACCACGTATATGAGTATTCTTGTTCTGTTGTTGAGACTGAGACAAGGTCTGTTTCTGTTAATTGCCAGTGTCATGCGCTTGTACGTGTATTAATATAACCTTTGGTTGGTTTTTTTTTTTTTTTTCCAGCCTGCGATCATCCATGCCTCGTCTTGGACGATTATACGGAGGAGATAGACGATATCAACCCAGAACCCGCTGGCATACTCAACATGTTCGCGGATGCGGCGGACCTGGAAGACGACACCGGCAAGCCGAAGTGCCAGGTGTGCATGAGCCGGTGGGTCCCTTTCCTTTCCTCTTTCAACTTTCAATAATCAGCTCCGCACTACTCGGGGCTCAACTGAACTCACCTTCCATCCCAGCCTAAACCGCCGCAACACCGCCGACACGAAATGGCCTGGCCACTGCATCAACTGCGCCGCACTCAAAGTCCAGGCGCAGAACCTGCGCAGCCAGACACGCGCCTCGGCGAAGATACGCACGATCGTCACGCTGCTTCAACGCATCTCCAAGAAATCGGGAAAAAAGGAGAAGACGGTGATATTCTCACAGTTCACGAAGATGCTGGATATCATCGAGCCGTTCTTATCCGCTATTGGGGTGAACTTTGTTCGCTGTGAGACATTCAATCTCAACCGCATAGCGTGGTTGTTTTTCTAGGACTGAGGTTACTGATTTTTCGTTTTTTTAGATGATGGCCAGATGTCCGTGAAAGAACGGACGGAGGCCTTGGCGGAGATCGAGAACGATCCTGACAAGACGGTCATTCTGGTCTCTTTGAAGGCCGGGGGCGTAGGTGCGTTGCATTCCTGCATTTTTCCTTTTTCTTTATCTTTTTGTGATGTATTCAAAGGACTCAACCTGACGGCGTGCAACCACGTCATCCTCGTCGACATGTGGTGGAACCCCGCCGTGGAGGCAAGCATGAAAGATCTATGTACAATAAATCCATTCTAATCGGTCGCTCTTTGGCTGTAGGAACAAGCCTTCGACCGAACGCATCGCGTTGGCCAGACGCGCGACGTCCACATCTACAAGCTCAAGATAGACGACACTGTGGAGGACAGGATACTCGAGGTACGCTGCACCTTAATTATGATGATATCTCGCGTCGGTTGTTTGCTTAAAATGGCGTTTTTTAGTTGCAAGAGAAGAAACGCGCGCTGACCCAGATGGCGCTCAGCGGGAATCAGATAAAGAATAGTAAGGAATTGGGGATGCATGAGCTGCTTGAATTGTTCAAGTGAGAGATTCGTATGTATGGCTAAATGAACCCTTGTACAATTGTACAAATGTATTGTATTGGACATGTTGATTGATAGACCAGACCACGGTCAGAAAAGCTTGAATTGAATTGAGGAAATTGTATCGCACATTCAAATTTCAAGGTCGGTTTCGAAAATATTTGCAACCACCGCTGTTCGCCGGGGCGATCCTCAGTCCATCCGTATACCAATCCTAGGACGGTAGCTGTAGGACAGTAACTATCAGTACTCTATCAAAGTCTATCAAAGTCTATCAAGCTACTTGACGACTCAACTCATTACTTCCCGCAAAATTCGTTGCGCACAGAAGATATCATACATGGTTAGATTTTAAAACTACAGGATCCTGCTGTCTGGCAGTGTCTAACAATCGCTTTACTTTACGTTGCGTCCAACTTCCTCGTGAAGTTGTACATACATTAAGTTATACGGCCCAATCAAAACCCTCCCTTGGAGGCGAGGGCGGAATCGAGGCTGTTCTAGATATGATGATGCGTGGCCAAATGGGAATGACAGATACAACAGCGGGTTGCGGGGTTTCGCTGTTTCGGGGTTTCGCGTCCTGAGATTCGGGAACCCAGGATAGATGGGGATGAGGAGCCGGGGAAAGAGAGATTGTCATAGTGGCTTTGTCGGTTGGAAGGTGGAGGGCAAAGAAGACGGGAGGGGACGAGGAGCCCATATCCGTCATGTGTGGCGAGGTCGAGGGGTAGACGGGCTCTCCGCATCATCGCTGGCATCTGCAGCGGCAGATATAGATATTACAGGCGCCGCAGCCGGCTGGCTGGCGCCGTTAGATGCGCCCGGTGGGTGAGCGAGGGAGACCAGCTTCGTCTTGTATGCGTCGCGCTCCGAGCGCATACGCTCGAGCTCCTGGATGAGCTGGTTGTACCCCGCGCGCTGCTTTTCGATGAGCTTCCAAAGCTGCTCGTTCTTTGATTTGAGGCCAACGCGCTCGGCGACGGCCTGCTCCAGGGCGGCCAGCTTCGGGTCCTGCGAAGCGGCATGGGCGTGCAGGAGTGCGTCCGTAGAGAGAGGGGGAAGGGAGGTGGGGGTGGTGGTCATGGTCGCTAACAGGAAGAGGACTGCTGGAATTAGATTGTATGGAGCTGCTGTGCAGCGCTGGTGATAAATTTAAATATGACCCCGTTCCGCGAAGCTCCGAGAGATGTGATTTCTCGGCCAGGCTGGGCCTCACTTTCGCACAGAGAACGACCAGCTCACTTTATCCAAAAAGGACTCCTAGACGGACACCTAGCAGCGGGCTCTATGGCAATACCAGGAATTTGGACGAGTCGGCAGAAACCCAAGGAGTTAGGGGCGATCAGTCGGGATCCTTGGTGGGGTCATCCGAGTTGTCGATGTGGGTCCACTGCACGCTCGGTATTGCACAAATGGCGGTAAGGAGAAAGAAGCGAGCAGGCGCTAAGCGTAGTGCCAATCCGACTACGTCCGACGGCCGAAACTCTCCGACCATCAAAACAACCACATAAGTTTTCAGCTACATTGCATTACAGGCCCGTCGAGGTGGTTGCCGACCATTCTTAGTGTATTTCTGCGCGGAGGCGGTGTCCAAATATGTAAACAATGTAAACACAGCGCGGTTGAAATTTGCATCGACGGATTATCAAAATTGCTGGGTCGGACTGAAGCAGTGAGACGGCGTGCTCGGCTAGTCTCTCCTAGCCAGACGCTTCAACAATGTCAACCTCGTACCTCGGTTTGTTGAAGTGCTCGGCGGCCAACATAACTTTCGTCGATCCAATCCGAAGTCACGAAGGCCAGTTTGAACCAAAGTAGTGAATCATAACTAGCGAGGAACGAGCGTTCAGTTATAACGTCTGTCTGAGAGAGACTATGAATCTCGGGCTTGGCCTGCCAGGTAAGCCTGGGCTTGGGCCGGCTTGAGACGGCCTAGGCTTGAGATTTTCTAGGCCTAGGGCCAAGCCCGGCAGCACGGCTTCATTTTCAAGCCCAAGGCGCGGACTCAATCCCGGGCCTGAGTTCCTAGGCCAAGCTGGCTGACACAAAAAAATTCCGTTCTCGAATGTTTACAGCCGCCACTTTCCAGTCAAGTCGGTTTTAATAACATCGATGTCAGTGGGAGTGATCAAGGCGTGATGTTTTTTGAACTTTTGGAAGTAAAATACTGACTTTTTACACCACTTCTCTGACCAAAATTCGAACTAATAACCTGTATTAGAGGTGGTGCCAAAGCCCGGCTTGAGCCCACGGCCTAGGCTTCAACTTCGTCAAGCCCAAGCCCTGTATTGGGCCCGGCTGGACCTGGTAGGCCCAGGACTCGGCCTGGCGGGCCTAGGGCTTGAAGCCCGGCCCAACAATTCCCTAGAACCAAGGTATCAAACAATAACAATAGTCGAACATTGGAGAAAGATGATTTAATGCCGTTCTGGCCGAGGTACAAGCCTGGATTAAGTCCCTGTCTTCAATTTCAGGGCCTCGAAACAATGAGGTTCATATATCTGCATCGAATTCGAAGGTAACTAAGACTGCACTGCAACCATCGCGAGTGATGTGAAAATGCGCAGAACTTGCAAGGACCCTGTACATACCTTGTTCAATGGGCAGACATAACCTTTGGAAGACTCAACTTGGTAGCTCCCCAGTGAAATCCATCGCAAGAGAGATCAGTCTGGTGTAGCACGAGCCGCTAAATCCTGTAGAAACCAAGAGAAGGAACACCCAGAAGTAGCCCTAGATCGGGACTGAATCTCTGATAACCTGTGTGTATCGGTGTTCAATTGCGCTGCCCGTATCCCCGGGACTGAACACTGGCCGAGGGAATGTTAAGATCCCACGGTTCAAAAACGAAATAGCATACAACGTCATCATATCCCGGTAACGTAGTGCTCAGGCTGTTCAACGAAGGTTGTCTGATGATGCTGCCGGCCTGGGCCGCTACATGGCCTCAGATATCGTGGGTTTGACTGGTCTGTGATCAACTCAGTTACTGTCGCATATCTTCAGCAGTGCGAGCGGCCGCAATGATTCGTTTTTTTTTCGCTGGGGTCGATGTCAAGCCTCAGCCTTGCCTTTTAAAATAAAATAACCCACTAGTTCTTCTATCCGCGCACTATCTGTCAAGTACAGACTACAGACCTGAGACCCAGTCCCGTCATAGCATTGAAAGTTTCCTGGGTCCTGTTCAGAGTTCGCAAAGATGAATGACCATGGATGCCAAACAACATAATAGGACGGACTTGACGAAGATCGATTTCGCTAGAAGCAATCAGCATCCTCCCCTGTCTAAAAAATTTAAAGTCTTAACCAACAGCCAACCCGGCGCCTGGCGAACGGTTTGATCGCATCTTTGGGTAGCCTCCGAGTCTGCAGATGAACAGTATCGAGAAGTTGAGTAAATTAAGGCAGCAGTTGTTGACGATATCCAGAATCTCGGCCTCACCCAATATCTCTTCCGCCTCCGTTACGAGATCATTTGCTCGACGCCTGCTCATAGATTCCAGCGGTTTATGTATTTCTTTCGCTAGCTCGTCGCGCACGGGAACGATGCTAGGGAAGCAGAAGACATGAGCCATTGTATCCCCCTTAAAGCTCAAAAGATACACCTTGCCCTGTGTATTCCTGATCAACCTGCACCATTGTCCCCAGTCTCGGAGTCTCCATTTTGCTTGGTTCTTGTTGAACTGTGTCGCCGTATCCGCCATATGATCTACTCCTCGCGACGTGGTGTACCAGGTTGGCGGTGCTGAGTATGAACCTGTGAGCATGGATTCCCGTGGCTGTTGGTATTCAACATGGACGAAGCAGACACTCGGAAATCGCCGAATATGATTGCCATCACTTGGGTCCGCCTCAAACGTAAGCCCCAAATCGGGTATACGTAATTCGATGGAGGCAGAGCGTTGATCTGCCGAACGGCATAAAAACACAAGAAATAGCCAAGTCAGTCTCAACTTGCGAAGCTTGGAGGACAATCTGCCGAGGCAATAACACAGCCGCCACCGCGTCAATGCGCAGCAGTGCCGCGGCAGTCGCGGCATTTTTGCCCAACCCCGGCTCCCCTTGAAACATTACATCATCTCTTTCCTTCACAACTCTGCCAGGTAAATTATACGTTCAAGCTCATACCTTACTTTAGTACATTAACAAACGGTCAGAACAGCCCATCCAGCTTGAAATTCTCCATCCTTATGACTTCTCCAATTCCCTCCTTTTACCGCATCTGGTTCACCATCGTCGACCCTATCTTGGCGTCCTCTGGCTTATTGGGAAACCTCTTTGTCCCAGGCACTGCTCTCCGCACCTACACCCCCAATGCCGTTTTACCGCCCGCGCCTGAGACCACCATGCTCCTCGACACCACAGCGGGATTCTTCGCAGCCGTGATGTTCCTTTCAATCGTGCTCCTACGCGCCAGGCCCACGGATTTTGGTCTGTGGCGAATGGTGATGTTCAGCATTCTCCTGGTGGACATCGCCATACTCGGTGGCCTTGCCCGGCTGTTGCGGGCTGAAGGGCGGACGAATCCGGTGGCCTGGAGACCAGAAGAATGGGTCAACTTTGTGATTACGGCGGGCGTGGCGGTAATCCGGACGGCTTTCTGTTTGGGGGTTGGGATGGGCAGCCAGGCACTGAAGAGGGACTGATGAGGGAAAGTGCTGTTATTCTTATTCCGTGACTCGTCTGCCAGGTAGCACAGAATGCACCTAATTATTCACCGCTGCTCGAAGGCACAAACCACTCAAGCTTCTTTGGCTGGTGGCTGACATGACGCAGGAAAGTCCTGCACTGCGGCCGACGATCAGCTAGGCCATCGAGCGCTTTGACCACCTTTCTGGGCGTTGAGCAATGTCAGCTCCGGAGACCCTGCCAAGCAATTGACTTGTGCGCTTGGCTAGACAATAAAATTCGACGGGTTAAGAACGCCGCCCTAGAAGAAAGCCGAACTGCAGTCTCAGAAGGGAGCCTCTTATGGGGGGAAGACAGCTTAAAGACACCCTCGCGACGAACTATTACAACCGTTATATTTTTTACCCCAACAAAACACTCGTAAATTTTATTTCAGGATCACTCTCCAGCTGCGAAGTTATCGAGAGGTGTGATCGAACCTGGGAGGAAGATCGCCTTAACATTCACCGATATACGCTAGCGCTGTCGTACTTCTGTGTCTTCAATCCACAATAATCTTCATAGAGTTGCTATACTTGCGTGTTCTTTTTTTGGCCTGATGTTGGGTTCCTGATGATCGACGAGGATTCAGAGAGAATTATTCTCAACCACAACGGAAGCCACAGAAAGGTTGAAGGTATTACTTTAGCCATAGAATGGAAATCTCCTGGTCGACTTGACAAATTTTGGATTTTTCTGTCTTGATCCTGTTGCATGCAGGCGGAGCTGAGGCAAGCGCGAAAGATCGCCGTGGCAGTGACAGTCCCATCAAATCGTGTCTTCCCCAGTACCTGCTTTGACGACTTTTTCCCTTTCCCTCTTCTTCGCCCTGGCCATTCAGCGGCGCTTACGATCTTCATGGTCGACGACAAATACATCGGACTCGCCTTGGCGGTGTCCAGCTCAGCGGCCATCGGAACGAGTACGGTTATAACGAAAAAGGTAGCACGCACAGCTGGCGCTCGCCTTTACCTGGCACTGACCGTTATATAGGGTCTGACGGCGGCCGCGGATGGGACTTCTGCTTCCGAAAACCTCTCGTATCTGCGGAATCCAGTATGGTGGGCGGGCATGTCGACCTGTGCGTTCTTCCGAATAATATCGCGGTGATGATGGCTGCTCAATGATTTTCATGGTCGTCCAGTGATTCTGGGCGAAGGTAGAGCTACGTTTAGGACTCTTGGATTGTGACTGACCGCTGGAATTGTAGTCGCCAACTTTGCAGCGTATACATTTGCTCCGCCGGTTTTGGTAACCCCGCTTGGGGCTCTCAGTGTCCTCATAGGGTGTGTCCGATCGTCCACTCTCGCTCCTCCATTTGTTCATACTGTCTCTCAGAGCGGTTCTTGCATCCTTCCTGCTTAACGAACGGTTAGGCCACCTCGGCCGAGTAGGATGTGCTCTCTGTCTAATCGGCTCAGTGATCATTGTCCTTCACGCCCCGGACGACAAACAGATTGAAACCATCGGCGACTTTCTCGGATACGCTTTGAAGCCGGGTATGCGATAATCGTGGTCGTGTGCTGGCTGTACGCTGATTTCCCGCAGGGTTTCTGCTATATTGCTTGACCGTGTGCATTGCCTCGGTCGTTCTCGCGTACGCAGCAGTCCCCAGGCACGGCCGCACCAACCCCGTGGTCTACATTTCCATCGCCTCCATTGTCGGATCGGTCTCGGTTATGTTTGTGAAGGGCTTCGGTGTCGCGGTGAAACTCACGTTCGCCGGCAAAAACCAATTCGTCTACCCGAGCACCTACGTCTTCGGTCTCATCTCCGTGGGATGCATCGTCATTCAGCTCAACTACTACAATAAGGCTTTGGATACATTCTCCGTGAACATGTGCGTTGTCTGCTTGAGCTCTAGTCGTCTTCTGAGCTCTTTTCATGCAGTGTAAACCCCATGTACTACGTCGGCTTCTGTAGCGCCACGATCGTGGCATCTTTAATCCTCTTCGAGGGCTTCAACACGACAGATGCGACCAACACCGTCTCACTCCTCTGCGGCTTCATCGTGACCTTCCTTGGCGTGCACATCCTCAACCTCTCGATGTTGGAGGAATCCGCGCAGGCGCTCGAGGAAGCCCAGGGCGCCGTCCTGCTCGAGGGCCGCCTCTCGATCGACGGCTGGCACGGCATCCGGCGCGACAGCCTCACCATGGGCCTGCCCTCGCCGCGCGGCCACGGCCGGCGCAGCTCGCTGTACCGCGCGCAGTCGTCGACGCTCTTCAACGCTTTCGTCGACCCGGCGGGCGGAGAGAGCGTCGGACTGGACCGTCTGCGGGAGGAGGACGAGAACTGGGACGAGGACGCGGACGAGCGTACCTCGCTGCGAACGCCTGTGGACGGCGGGCGCCGCGTGGGCATGGCGCGCAGCCCAATTCAAGGCCACACTCCGACACGCTCGCTGGGACATACACCGACCCGCTCGTTGCATTCACCAAACCCTCCGGCGCTGGGCGATATCCGGATATCGCCCCGACCCGTGTAGCGATAGCAAACTACAAAGTATTTATTTACGATATACTTGTAATTCGTAATTCGAGCCGAGCGGACTTGGTAATTAACTTATGAAGTAGCATTCTTGACTCTAGACTGTAGACTGATGTACAGTGATACTGCAATTTATGGCGGTACTTTCGAGACGGTCGACTGGTCGAGCGAGCTGCAGCGAACATTTGCCAATGGTTAGTTAGACTTACCCTTTTTATGTAGGTGCCTCCGGAAATTGCCGACCGCCTTCAGACTACGATCCACACCATGGATGCTCCTCTCGCTCTGCCGTCATGTTCAACTTATCATCCGACCAGATGCGTGGGGTGCGTCAGAGCCACCCGTGCCTTGTCCGGGCTTGGATGTCTCTCTATTACCGCAGTTTCCCTTCCTGAAGCACATTTACTGGACCGATTCATCCTTTTCCTCCCCTCTTCTGCGCAGACTAGTCCCTTTGGCGCCGAATCTGGAGTATCTCTTGACAGAATCGAGGAAACTTGGTCAACAGTCCGAGTCAGACATGGCCGTTCCCGATATTCCTAGTGTCCAGCGGCTTGAACTTGGTTCGCAGTTGGACCACTGTTGGCTTTATTCGTCTTTCAACTCGATCTGCACAATGTCACTCGATTCCGATGTGCCCCATCAGTCCTCCATCTCCCGCCCTTCTCTACCCTCCCATCGCTTCGCATCCTAGAGCTCTTCGGCTCCCGCACGGACATCCCGTTCCAAGTCATATTTTCGCGATGTCCGCGCCTCCAGGAGCTCTGCTATGACGTGTGGAACGACCTGACGGAGACACAGCATCCATCTGACCAAATGCCCTTATCCTGCATTGGTCTATATTCTGGCGTAAAAATCATCACAGATTGGACCCACATGGGATGTTCCTCTCCCCAGGTTTCCCCAGAATTCAGCGACTCGTGCTCCATGGGAGCTGGTTTCGTGTAATGGACGACGATGGAAACGATCCGTTCATCCGTTTGCGAGATCGCTTGCGGGAACGGGGTTGTCAATTGGAATTTTCGGAAGGCTGTGTGTTTGAACGAACAAGATGCCCATATTCTTGCCCATTTACATGTCCTGTTCACTAATTCCTACGGCATTTGTATCGCGTCATTCCTCATCTGAGGTACCCGTCATTACTGGTTAACGACTGTATTTTCCCCGAGATACACGATGATCGTGAATACATAATTATTTATTCATGACGAGCCAGGTACTGCGACTCGGAAGCTGGAGAAGAAACATTGAGAGAAGCCGTGCAACGTTTACCCGGTGCAGGACACGAATACTCTTTCGAGCGGTGGTAGCTGATGGCGCGTTCTTCCGGGTCGGTGTACGGAGTGCGAACGATGGTGCTTTTACGCAGAGGTCTCCTAGCCTCCATGATTCAATGTTATAAGTTCAATAAAATCCAAGTCCCAAGTGGGAATGCAGCTTGGGCTCTTGATGGGGACCAGCATGGCCCCATAGCCTGAGTAAATGCTGAGATGACTATGGTACACAGTGGCTATGACACATCTATCTTAAATTCTTCTATTTCTCTCTGGTTCCATTCGAATACCGGCAGCGGATGCGCCTCGGTATTGAAGACCCACTTGTCTAGTGGTACAAGCTCCTCGTCCGTGAACAAGAGGAAGAGGTATTTTAACCTGGGAAACGCGTCAGCGAACCATTGAGATTGTAATGAGCGGGAAACACACGTTTCAGCGAGGAACCAGCTGCGCACCAAGTGCTCAGCGACAGGAAAGGAAGAGAATGATTGGGATCGGTCTCGCACCTTGGCTGATCATCGTTCTGATACGGCTTGTGATGGGGTTCGTCGAGGAAGCGGACGGAGGAATATCCGTACCGCGCCCTCGCATTTTTCTCTAGTGACTGGAAGACAACCCTAAGAAGCACAACAAAATAATCAGTGTCCGTCTCCCCGAGAAAAACCTCCGCCCACCAGCCTCTCTCCCGCCACTTGACATCTTTCGTCGTCCGCCACATGATATAGAACGTCTCCACCGCCTATACCGGCCACTGATCAGTAACCAGAGAAGAGTAAAGACACATAGATACTTGCCTCTGGCCGAAGGAGATATGCATCCGTAGTCGCTGCATACCCCCGTGCCTTCTGAGTCGCCTCGCGCTCGAGATCAGCGACTCCCGGCGGAAGGCCGGGAGCCCCTGCTTGCTCCCACTCCTCCACGCGCGCCACCCACCGCCCATGCTCGGAGACCGTCCACTGGTCCACGACGAACTTGTCCGGGCTTAGTCCGGACGTCGTGTCGGCGTACATGACCCAGCACATGTTCGCGAGCCCCTCCGCTGCCCACGCATGCCGCTTGCGCTCGACCTCAGATAGCTCGAGCGCAGGGGTATGGATTCCGAGGGCGAAGAGGGCTGGGAGAAAGCATGTGAGGTGTTGGAAGCGGTGCGTGGGCGCTCCGTCTATGAGGTCGGTAGAGTACAGTAATTGGCGGCGGGGCCCGACGTAGAGGAGTTGCTCGATGATAGCATTAGCGCTGCGAATATCTGTATACGCGCGGTCAATTCCAGGACGATTGCGAAGCCGTCGCTCGTACACAAGTCCCGCGTCTTGCGCTCTTTCTGTCCGGTCATGAGCCATTGCTTGAGGAAGTACTCGTATGCAGAGTCGGCGCATCCGGCGGCAGTGAATTCCGCTGACCGACAAGTTAGTCCGTAGTACATAAAGCGGGAAATGAACGCACTTTGATTAGGTTTGCCCGTAGTTACATCCCACATCGTTGCGAGCAATCCACCATGCATGATATTCTCCGTCCCGTACATCGACTTCATCGGTTGCTCGGTCTGTACACGTCAGTCAGGGACCCGACTTCAAGCCGAAGGAAACATACCGCCGCATAGAATTTTGATTTTCCTGTGAGGTGCGCGAGATATTTACTGGCTTGCGGTTCAGAAAGCAGGATGCAAAGCTGGAGATAGAAACTCACAACTCCATCTGGTTGCTCAGCATCTCCGCCAAGCAAGTGACCTCCTGTCCGTTACGTCCGCCATTCTTCGTTTCGCCTCTGATCCCCGTTATCATGGCGTCGACAGCACAAAGAAACAAACGTACGTCCTGGTATTTACACCCCGAAGCGGAAAGCCGCTGGGTGTATTGAAAGCTGGTAGCAGCTTCTCTCCCAGAACATCCGCGAGTTTAAGCAACCTTGGGTCCTCGGATAATGCGTATGCAGAGAGTAGGCCTCCCAAGTATCGGATAACCACCTCGAAGAAATGTGCGTGCTCCCCCTACCGACATGAGTACATCCTTGAAATGGCTATTGAAGAACATACGGGTGCCATATCAAACGTCTGCCCCGCGACGTCTTCCACTGTGTCGTAAAACATATCCTCAAGACCCATCAACCACATTGTATCGAGCGAATCGTACATCGACACGCCCCATCCGTGAAAACTGAAATGAATTCGTCAGTCCCTGCTAATTATGAAGCATGGTAACGCAACTTGTTGACCCGATCCCCCGACACGGGCAGCAGTTCATCGTACGGTAGAGCATGGGCTTGGTACCCTCTGTACGCGTGTGCGAAAGCTTTCCGCACTTCGTTAGCACGGGAGGCCCACAGGTCACCTTCAGGAAGGTGTATAGGCGGCGGACGTGGCCCATCCACCGGACGACTTGACTTGAAGACACGGAATCGGAAACGCCGCGGGGTAAACGTTGAAGTCGAGTACCACAGAACCGCAGTCAGGAGAAGAAGGACATGCCACCAGCGCCACACTCGTGCAAAGACGTTGCGGGTCAAGAGAGAACAGGAAAATCGCCCGTGCGGCGAGAAATTATTCGGTGAGGGAAGCATTGGTGGTGGTGAGAGAGAAACTAGCTGAAACTAGTAGGAAAGCTATTGATAGTCGTCGCGCAGCCGAGTAGATGCTGTCATGGCAGTCAATGATCGTCCCTTGCTTCGACAGTCGACAGTCAATGGTCGAGAATCCCCATTTCCAATGGATACTGAGAAGAAAGTGGCAGATGTTAGAGAGTGTAAGCGTGAAGGTTGATAGTTTGGTCACCAACCAAACACATCATCGTTCTCAACCTCAACAGTCATCTCGAACTGGCATGGATGTCGAAGACATAGTGGGTTTGCAAGGAAGCTTTCCGCGCTCAACAACTCATATTTCAGCGTCAGCAAAGGGCCCTCCCATGAGTTTTGCATGGAGTCTTTCTCTTCAGTTCCCACATGCTTCGGTCACGGTGTGTTCTGACAATAGTGTCCACCCTCGGACTGGGAAGGTTGACTGAAATTGGTCTGCCTCTGGGAGATTCATCAATGCCGATTCTGAGAACCCGCCGTCTTCTGTCTAGATCACACACCTTGTCGACTCAAGCTGAGTCGCCTTTAGAGATGCCATCCTGGAGCTTGATTTCTATAGCTCACTAGTACTCTGTTCACCGTTTTTGCACCATTCGCAACTGGTCGATGGAGGTATGTTCATTGTCCTCCGAGGCTTATTCCTTCACTTATCGACGGTTCTGCTGGATCTTTTGACTTGCTTCCACTCGTCTCTTCCCCATGTGGACGTGCCTGCGCCTTGGGATACCTTCTCGAAAGTGTAAAACGCCACCCTCATCGCATTTCTACAAGATAAAAGGCGGGGATGAGACTACTAGTAGATGACATGATGGCGCAGACTTGGCAGTCGGATACTCTACTCCAAGACGTCACTGCTACGGATTCCTCAGTTTGATCAAGTATAATCCCATTTCACTGGTTTTTCCCAATAAATTGCTGGAAGGATAGAGGAATGAATCCGCGGGAAGAAAATCCTGCCAGACCACAATCCTTCGAGGCAATGGTTGCGCCACGAATTCATATCAATGCCATTGTAAACTGCGCTGCAAGCGCGACGGTTGAGTACAGGTAATTTTCCACGCTCTACAGACCTTGCCGCCTCACTATACATTGAATCACATCAATATTAATGGCCGCCGGCCGGACGCCTGAAATTAGGTTGGACTCGCGTCAGTCACAACCCATGTGGACGTTCGTCACATCAATATCCGTGACTCCTCTTTTCAAATCCACACCATGGAGATTGCGAAACGGACTACAGAATCCCCGATACACGAGCCAAGAGCTCACCTCGATGGGCTCGAGATCCCAAAGAATTTTACTTTGCCATCGCTTGGATCAGTCCGAGCCGATGCAGCCCGCTGTAAGTTCTGCTTTGTTTTCTCAGTTTTTATGATGACGATGGACACCCATATCAGCCAGGGAAATGAGAAAGAACCCGAAAGAATATGAAGAGATCCGTTTTTTCTTCGCACCCGGCAGCCCCGCAAATAAGGAGGTCCTTCCGATACACCTCAAGCTGGCTCTCATATTTAACACTCAACTACCGAATTTATTCAAGTTCAGTTACTTCGTCCGAGAAGATGATGGCAGGGTCCTGTTGGTCTTAGATTTTTCTTTTTCTAATTGTCTTTCAGTTCCGGAAGACATTGTGGATGACTGCGTCTGGGCGCTTTCGGTGTTCATTCGCATCATGGAGGAATGCACTGAGACAGTCCTCAGAGCTATGGGGCACGTCAAAGGAAACAATGATTACAAAATGTCCAAGTATGCAACGGTACGCTTTCAACCAGGATATTCAGTTTAGGACCTTTGCCCTGACCGGACCTTGATTTAGCTTTTGAATGCTCGTGGCAAAATGGCCTCGCATCTTCTGTACGTTTCCCTCTCATTTTTCCTGTTCTGGGCGATAGACTGAAACATACAGACATAATGGCCGTGCGCAAGAAGCTGTCGCCTACACCAAAGCCATGGTCGTCGACGAGTGTGCGCGGGGAAATGAGTCGTGGTTGCAGAATCCGTACGCTTTTAATTTAACATTTGAACCGGCTTGGAAGTCATTATGTCCTTTAGGATGCCTTTCGAAATTTATGGCGAGGCGTTGGTCCTTACACGAACGGACGATAGCGAGGCAGCAAAGATGCTGCGTCGAGCCATGCTCGGCGTCGAGTCTGTCAACTGGCCGGCCGAATGTATACAACAGTTGATCAGAACTCGGGCTTTTCTAGCGCGCGCTCTCCGAAACATTGGCGTGGATGATGAAGCGGAACCTCAGTCTGTCAACACTCGTATTTTCTGCTTTTCCGCTCTGGTTGATTACTTATGCATTTAGTGAAAAATGGCTGATCAACTGGTTCCGCAAGAACCCTCTTCGAATGCCCCACAAAGAAATGAAACACATCTTACTTCCAGCTGGTCCCATCCTCGAAGAACTGGGCGGAGAGTCATGGTTGGAAAACCGCAAGCAGACTTTTAAATCTGAACAACGTCTCGCCAAAGCCTGCCGAACCTGCGGGGCTAGGGAGCCTCTTGCGACTCTCTTGCGTTGCAATAACTGCAAGTATATATACTACTGGTGAAGTTTCTCATTTATTAGATTCCCTGCCAAGTTGATTTGTCGCTTAGCTCTAGGGAGTGCCAGAGAACACACTGGAAACATCATAAGTACATTTTCACGCCTCTGTGCTATCCGATTTCGCTGACCGTTCAATTCAGGGTCGAATGCCGGTATGTTAAAAACCGTACCGAATCGCCTGTTGCTCATTTTTGCCGTCAGCGAAATGGTCGCGACACAAGAGAAAATCGAACGTATGAGTCTGACTGATCCTGACGGAGCTATCCGCGCCTCCGATTGGAAGCTATGGTGCAATTCAAACCACGACGCAACCCAATTCGGGCTGGTCCATGCCCTCGGTCTCCACTGCGACCCCCAACGCGGGCGAACCCACATCGTCATCAAGGAGGTCGAGTACGTGCCAACGGCCACCAAGCTCAAGCACAAGTTCCGCGTCGTCTCTTGCGGGGTGTTCCTCATCAACGATGTCCTCCGCGATATCGAGGCCGCGATGGCACTGGACCCCGGCGAGGGCCAGGAGTACGTGGACAGTCTGTTCTATGAATTGTCGGTTGTGCATGCGAAGGTGCCGTTCATTGACCTGTCATTCGGCAATGGAATCTCAGCGTGGCTTGGCAGCGGTACTATCAGCGAGGGGTTAGTCGGCCACCTTAAAATTCATTGACAATCACTGGAGACCTCCATTATATGTTGCAAAGGTTTGGCCCTGGACTCAAAGGTACATATCCTAAGAGTCATTTGATATTATTTGGGCCAACATATTCGACGTCCCCATGCAACCGTGAATTTTTTTCCGTCGGCATACCAAAAATGGCAATAAACCCCTTAGTCGGCCACCTCGCTAATTAAGCCACCGAGGACCAGACTGGGGGCAAAATGTATCCATATTTGAACATTAGGTCTGTATGTAGGATTTTGGATAGTCGGCCTGTACATATGAGCTACGCGAAGGGTATACAGACCTGTCTTCAAAGGCAGTACGCTCACCGAGATGACGTGTGTCAGCAAACTGAGGGCCTCGTCAGAGATAGTGAAGTTATAAGCCCAAGGTAAGTGACACTTACGCGGATAGGATGTAAGGCAATGACACTGACTAATCTATCCAATTCCTAATCTACAGCAACTCGCCCAAAAATCTCATACTTCTGCGACACCGAAATTCGGTTATTTTAGGTAATGGTCCGTGGCGAGAGGGAATTTAAATATTTAGAAAGCGAACTAACATTTTAAGATGAGGGAAAACAAAAAGAGAAGTCCCATTCCAAGCACCAGACACAGAGCATGGGTGGTTCTTGAGATATACGGGGTGGCGCCGTGAGCCAGTCAAAATAGTACCCACATCTTCTTTGGTGTCCTACGCAACCATGTCTTCTTAATTTGCGGTACTAAGACGTACCAGTTGATTCCCGGAGTCAAGGCGGCATAACGAACCCAGGAAGTTGTGAAACGGTGCAGAATTGGTGGAGAAAGACGTCTGGCGAGTGTCAACGGACTTGACAAGTTACGAAATGATGGTTCTCACCCTTCGAAATCCGATCAGACATCGTGTAACATTTGATCCGGACATCACCTTGGCTTGAAATTCGGCACGAGGAGTCTCCCAAGATTGTACTTGGTCCCTCAGGACCAAAGTCCTATAATTCTCCACGCCTTCGTGAACTATTCATGGGTGGCCGACTAACTGGGGGTGGCCGACTAACCCCTCGCCGATAGTATGTGTCTAGTTAAACACCGTTCAATTGAAATCTCAACTTTTCGTCAGGCGCCACGACTGTTGATACCATCCGAAATTTGCCGTACAACCCCGACTGGCGGAAGCGATTCAATGTCGGTACCCCACCTGGACCGCTGAAGTTGAAAAGTGGGGCTAAAGATGTTGAACATGTCTTTTGAGGAAGGCGGCGTACTGTGCTGCGCGTTCTTTGCCTCATCGCGTTGTGCCTCAATATTAACATATTTGTCGAGTACCTTGGATAAAAGACCATTTTCTATTGAAGAGCATTTCGAGCCTGAAAGGACTGGTAAGAGGGTGCTTGATTAATATTCAGGAGACACTGTCGGCTGTACGTTGAAATTCTTTACCAGTACCAGCCCCAGCGTCTCAGCGCGTGCAGTTCACGTAGAGACTTTCTGCCAAGTACAATGAGTGTACTCAACACTCAATCAACAAGAGAAGGATTTATTATAATTTTATCTGCCGACAGACGCCACATACATCCGTTCAAAAGTGTTGAGTTCACTGCTCGAATCCCAATCGTCGGAGTCTTCGAGCTCGTTCTCGCACTCGCTCTCTTCCGTCTTGGATTCTGGTTCCTCATCCCTTCGTCGCGGACCACCCTCCACGGGGGCTTTCCATTTGTCTCGCTATACACCACCAGGCGATAGCGCTCATCGACCCACTCCAACTCCCACTCATAGTTTCCGACGTCCGCACCGATCTCCTCCAGCCGCTCCCGCAGATGCCGCTCCATTCACCTGCGCACCCCGCGCCTGAAATGGATTTCCGATTTGCGGGCGAGGTAGATGTGAAAGCCCTAGTCGTTGAAGCTCAAGAAACTTACGCTTCAGGACGCTCCCTAAGGAGTCGGAACTTGAACTTTCATCCGATGGCCATGGGAAGACGCCGTGCAGGATGGTTTCGAATTCCTCGCGATTCTCGTCGTCGAACTCGTGGTACCAGACAAGGCGGAGAATGAGCGTGATAACCTTGGGTGCCGTGAGTGTGTTCAGCGCCAGTTCAGCTTCGCTGTTGGGCGTGACTCTGAGCGTAAGAGAATCTAGCGCTGGGAACACAGGGAGTCGACCCAACATGGGAATGAAAAGGTAGCTCACCCTCGTTGTCCAGGAATAATGGATCTAGAACCAGATTGGTGAGAGACGGAGCTCCCAGGCTCAAGAATGACTCCATTGCGTAGACGGAGCAGGGCTGATCATAGGGAAAGCCCTCGAATTTCAACGATTTGAGCGCAGTGGGAGTCGACTGTCCATCAATGAGCTCGGATAGATCCCATGCTTCAGTATAAGAGTCTGACAACTTCCCTGAGCCCTGTAAGGTCAAAGGAACCGGTGATTTTGTCGGGATCTGGCTCTTCAAACTGCACCGCCGATAATGACAGGACCTCTAGTCCTCCGCACACTCTAAGGAGATTCGGGAGGGTATCATACTCCGGGAAGTACAAATGTCTAAGGTGCAGCTCAACCATGTTGTGGAACGACGGCAGGTGAATCCTTGCCAGGCTGACGTCGACGCCATCCAATTCGACAATCTGGACCATTGACAGAGAAGAAAGTGCGCGAGGAAGAACAGAAGGATCCAAATCATGCCCAAACGCGGGTGTTGAATCGTCGATGTTGGGTTCCGACCGCAGTGTAACTCTCCTGACCATAGTGGCGAGGCCTGGCGACCGGTCGAGCATCTCGAGCCACTGAGAAACATCCTTATCACAGCGGAAAGTGATGGATGTGAAAAGGTGGTCCATGGCCAAAGACCTCATCGTCTTGGATGTAAGGCGTATAACGCGCAGAGCCGGCACGTCAGCAACACATCCGACTATTTCGTGGGCTATTTCGGGTAGAATTATGTTCCCTGGTATGGTTAGAATTAGGTTCAGCGAATATAAGTAAATAAAGGCTACAAACAGGCTTGGAACGCCGTCGGTATGGGCGGTTTTGACTGGTGGATGGACTGCGCCATCTGTCGCAGCGTCTTGCTCTCGCGTTTCGCCTGTCGAAAAGCGGGTACGTTACGAGTCGCTCTACGTCTGCGGCGAACGTGAATTTTTTTTGGAAAATGGACAAACAGGCGAACACCATGAAGGAAAAGACAAGCTTGGTCACATCACATGCACTGTGACGGGACGTGGAAAAACAGAAATGATCTCATCAGCGGAAGACCTTTTCTCTTATTGTCTACATTGTCGCGAGGTCGCAGCTGCGCTCCCTGGATGCGAGTTCGAAAGCTAGCGTCCGCTTCGCCAATTTGAAGACTCCCGGAAAGCATTTGGTCACCGAACTTGAAGACCTCGTTTCTCGAATGGACTCGGACTTGACTCGGACCGTTTCCTTTCCAGTTTCCACCAAGTGTCCACTGCAACATTTTCAAGTCATTTCCAACCAAGGACTTGTTCGTGACAAAAGTGTGGGAAAAAGCTATCAACGACGTCTGACATCGATAGTAAGGCGACAACCACGTTTGCGAAGACAATTGAGAAATCGGAATAGCCGTAAGGCCGGCGCTACCGGAAACTAGCCTAAGTTGAAGAGCATCAAACCAGGAACTGGAGCGCCGCTGGTTCTGCTTTGTTGCGCCTAACGTTTGAGACTACATAAACTTGGGACCTTGTTTGCTTGAAGGACTCTCGAAATCCAAAAAAAAGAATTCGGCTGTCAAACAACTGTCAAAGCGGGAACAGATCAACTTGGACTCGCCTCTTACTATTTTGAGCTTGGTTATTGTTTCTGTTCTTTGTCTTTCTGGACTCCCTTTACTACCAGTTGCTTGAAGATCCCGCATTCAATTGTCCGCCTTCATGGTTTCAAATTTGCCAAAAATCTTGAGCGCCCGCAGCGCTGATTAGATCACCATGAGGCCGGTAGAAAACATGAAAAATGCAGGTGGTTGCTTCATGGAACTGTCCTGCCTATGAACGCCCCTCAAGATGGCCCGTCAGAGCCGCCGCCGCCCTATGTGAGCAGCGACCACGGTGTCCGGCATCGATTTCCACTGTCAGACAAGCATGGAAAACAATGGGGAATACTCACCCTTGAGAGCGGGGCGCGTTCAGCGAACTCAATACCTCTGTTCTACGAGGACGACACCATCTATGGCTCGTTCGAAAGGGAGGTCGAGAAGGGGGATTCCATGCGCTCCGTCACTGTTAAGGTGTCGCCAATCACATTGGCTCCGACGCACCCTGCTTGCTGATCACTCTGGATAGGCCACAGGATCCGTCATCACAGGAAATATGGTCGACGATAGGACGACTTTCTGGAAAACGTCGACCTGTCTGTGGACCCGCACCACCACCGCTCCGAACGTTGGTCGTCATGTTTGGCCCTTTTCAATTCCTGTTCCTTGCGAAGTCCTCGTCCCAACGGGCGGCCAACCTTCCACCTTCAGACTCCCAGAGAGTTTCCTGGAGCGTCAAACTCGCGTCACCGTCCTCTACGAGATTTCCGTGACCGTCTCTCGCGGGATGTTCCGTCCCGACAGCTAGTACGTCTTTTGTGTTGTGGACTTTAATTGTTCTCTCCTCACTCTGGCTCTAGTTTCAAGACCAGATTCCGATACGTGCCGTGCACCCGCCCGGATGCGCCATCTAGCCTCCGGCAGCGGGCGTACCGCCTCAATCGCCCGCTGCGCGGTCCCAGAAATGATCCCGAGGGATGGGAGACGAGTGTCACTGCCATGGCCCACGGCCGCGTCTTCAGAACTCAGCAAGCGGTCGTCCAGTGCACCGTGAGTTCTTAGCCCCACGTTGTTTCTTGTCATATACTCACACCCAGCTCAGCTCTCCCTCGCTCGACCAGTGTGTACCTTCGCAAGCTCCTGCTCAAAAGGTACTGACACCCCCGCTCTAGCTCTGCTATACCCGCGGCTCCGTCATTCCCTGCTGGCTCACGCTCGAGAGCGGCAACACCGATGCCCTCGACCTGTTTGCAGCCCCAGACGCCCTGGTGTTGCACCTCCGCCGCCGCGTGCGATACCAGAGTACCTCCCCAATGGCACTCCAGAACGTGGACGGGGAGCAGTCGTTGACGACCCTCGCGCTTGCAGCGTGGTGGCCGCGCGATGAGTACGACAGTAGCGAATATACGCGCACCCTTGAGGGTGAGCTCCGTGTGCCGCCGGACGCCGTGTCATCCTCAGCAGTAGCTGCATTCAGCATCTCTGTGAGCACCCTACACTCAACCGTAAACTCTTCACAGTCTGAAGCTGCGATCTCAAGTACACCGTCGACCTGGGCCCACCGAACTGCATCGGCTTTACGCCTTTCGACGAAAGTGTGCTGATCAGCGTCCCTGTGGTGGTGGCGACAATGCATGCCCCGGATGGTACGGAGCCTTGCCTCCGGTGTTTCAATACATTAACTAATTAACGTCCTATTGTCGTGGCAGCCCCTCGCCCAGTGGTATATGCTCCGCCATCCTACGACACATTTATTCCTCGAGAGGATGCAGGACCGAGCGAGGGTATCACGTATACACATACGTTCGGTGGCGGCTTGAATAACGGAAGGTGATCGTTGAACGCGGACCCGAATGGAATGTTTTTTTGTCTTCTTCCGAAGGAAGAATACTGTATTATTGCTGCGGCCGCTGGCGGGCGATAACTTATTGATAACGATATGTATTTCTTTGGCACTGGTGCAAGATACCCTAATCCTACTGAATTGGCCCCATATTACACGATCATGCCCTTCTTTAGGCATTGAGTTTATTGTCGAGCCGAGACAATAAGGCAGCGGATAAAGGTTGATACTAGGCCACGACGGGATTTGATGACCGAAGGTATACCACTAACAAGATATCTCGACACCACTACCCTACGATAGCTCTTTCGTGGTACTGCCTAGGGCGAAAAAGAAACGGCTAAGTTGAAGTGAGTTGTGATGCGGACACTTTATGTTCGGCAGGGAAACGCCAGATGATGCGGCATTTCAGGTTCAAGTTGGACATCTCGAGGAGAAGCAGGCTCGTGATGTAAGTTGTCAATGAATAGGGTATTTTTTTCGTGCTGTGGAACCCCACTGGAAAGCTACTTTATCACAAACACAGAATTCAACCGTGGGAACTTTCATCCGGTGCTTTCGTTTACACCAAGTTTTCGTGCGCGTGGGCTGCTTGGCTTTGACGAATATTATCAAGCATCTGTGAGAGTACAGTGTCGTCGTTTGCCCCGCGCGAACTGTTTCTCAGATGGCTTGAGATGTTGGATCGGGCTAAGCCTCCCCGTCTGAGTAGCTGCGTAGCCGCCAGTCAAGAAGGCCAACGTTATCGATGTCCGAAGAGACGACAGATTGGAAAACTATGCTGTAATTTAATAGAGTACCTGTGACTTGCGATTAAATGTACAGTACTGATTGCTGCTCCAAACCTCACCACCTGATCTTCCGAATGATTCCACCAAAATCTGAGGGTTATGCTCTGGATTATTCAAATATTGTCGGGTCAGTATGGTTAGGACTACATTTAAGCCTGGATAGATGTGGTGAAATAACTGGAGGAGAAGTGGCCCGACGAGGAGTTTGAAATCGAAGCACGTAGCGACTGTGAGTTAGATGAAAATTGGGATGAAGATGATGAGTGGTAAATAAGATAATTTCCTTGGTGCGCACTAGAATGCGCTGACTCCGATTTTCAGATCTCCCTGTCGCAACGAATGCTGGATTTACTTGCCATGCAAAATCCGTTGTGGTCGTTTCGAGACCGATGCTTTTCTAGCTTACTTGAGTCGATCCACAAAAATTTTATTCAAAAAATGAAAATACAAAATTGAATCGATAATCCTTTTTCTACATATAGTACTCCGCAGAGCGAGTTCCGAAATTGGGATCATGCTGCACGCAACTCGCCAACGTTTTGAAGGCGCTCAGCTTTGACGTCGTGTGAACGAGTTGCCGAAAATGGTCTTGGTCTTCAAATTCAGCCTCGAGTTTCACGGAATAGATGGAACCCATTCCACAAACCCCATACTCCTACGGTCCTTTCACCACTGGCGCTCTCCCTCGGCTTTCCGAGAGAGCCCAACTTCAAACCATTCTCCGATCCAATGGGCGGTCGGCGGCACCTGCTGCCTTGACTGATTATCGGCTTCAAGTCGCACCAACGACGGAAAGGGTCGCGGAGTATGATGAGGAAATAGCCCAACTACAATCTATCTTGAACAGGATGGTCGCGAACCGCGAAGTCCTTCAGTATCATGCCGACGCGTGCTCCAGTGTGTCGGCTCCCATCCGACGTCTTCCAGATGATCTGTTACTGCAGATATTCCGAGTCGGCTTGTGGAGTCAATTACAGTTTCCTACACAAGAAAAGGAGTGGAGCAATATCGTTTCCAGAGAACAAATGCTGGACCACTGGCGCCTTCGCCGAGCCCTCATCGCTCCGCTGTACGTTCACATACGACGACTGGCACAAGTATGTGCCAGCTGGCGAGACCTTGTTCTTGGATCGCCAATACTGTGGTCGGCGATAGAGTTGGATTTCGACTATCTAGGCCCTGCGCCGGAGTCGAGGGACATCGAGCGAGTAGTGCAGCTCACTACATCGGCCCTGGAGCGATCAGCCGACGCGCCGCTCCAGATTTATGTCCGCAGTCGGGACTTTGGTTATTACACCGATGGCTCTGTTCTGGATCTTTTGTCCAGGCATTCCAACCGCTGGAAAATCGTGAAGATATGGGCTGGCCCTCATCCACATCATTTCAAAAATTTCAAGTGCCTAGCGCCAGCGATGGGCAATCTTCCTTTGCTCGAAACGCTCCATATCAGCGGGCTTCCAACGGATTGCGATTTCTTTGAGGTTGCACCCCGATTAACGGAGCTCACACTTGAAGATCCGATTCCAGTGCATGCGAAGCTTCCGTGGGGACAACTACAGGCAATCTCTTACACTCGTTTGTATCCGGAGGACCTTCCAACTGTAATATCTCAGTTGTCCTATTGTCCCCAAATTACGAGGCTTGCATTTTACATGCTACATATCCCCGACATTCAGGACTGGCCTATCATTCCGGCCTTCGTCTCCAACGTCGATACCTTCGTTGTCAAGTTCACTGTTGTCGCTGGGGACGCACAGGAAACCGTGATAATAGATGCATTTCTTGAATCCATCACCCTGCGTCGTTGCAAGACCTTGCACTTAGAGACAGAGTGCAAGGGCAAGGACAGTTATCCGCTTCCCTGGCCACCGAGCGCTTTTCTCGCGCTGTCCTCACGTTCCGCCTTTCACGATACACTCCTGACGCTTGAAATCCTCAACCTCGAGATCTCCGCAACGCAGCTACTTGAATGCCTCTCTGGGTTGCCGCGCCTAGAGGCATTGTTGGTCTCGGATCCCAACCACTGGCCCAACAGCCATACGGCAGACGTGTTTCTGGTCAATGATGTCTTGCTTCGCGGGCTGACATCGACGCCAGACTCGGGACTACTCCTCGTCCCGCGCCTGCACTCTTTCGACTGTAGAACTTACATGCAATTCGAAGACAACAGCTATCTGAATTTCATCGCCTCCCGCGTGGGACCAGGGCGCAACGCCGACGGGCCTTTCCAGAGCTCCATCCTGTACTACCGCGGCTTTTCCGTGAAACCTCTACTGGCTGAGCGTCTGTCGGAATTCGTGCTGCGAAAGCAACTCGAGTCGCATTTCGAGTGCGATTACTCAGGCTCAATTCTGGAACCGAAATGATCTTGTAAGTGGCCTCGATTCTTAGTATTCTAGACCCTGATAAGTTCCGAAGATTCACCACAGTCATGTCTACGGTCGGAGGCATATCTCTTCTGGTATCATCCACCATCGTGTTTCACACCTCGTCGTTTCATGTATCTTTTACCAACGAATAACGCTTTATATATTATGACTCGTTTCCGATACCACTTCAAATATGGAATCTACCTTCTCGGACTGCTTCCTATCCACATATACATACATTATCTTGTTCTTTTTCTTTTCTGTTGGAAAACAACATGTTCTCCAAAGATCTATCCCTTTAATAACAGCGTAACACACTTTTATTTTCTGCAGTGAGTTTTGAGATGTGCGAGACTGAGTTGCCGAAAATAGAAACACGACCTTGACCTCTTACCTCAACGATGGAATCTATTCACTCCATAACGTACTCCTACGGTCCTTTCGATCCTGGCCCCCTTCCCCATCCTATTGAGGCAGACCAACTTCAAACCATTCTTCGGTCCAGTGGACAGTGCGCGCCAGCTGCCTTGATCAATTATAGCCTTCAAGTAGGACCAACGAGGGAAAGGGTCGTGGAGCACGATGCGGAGATAGCGAAGCTCCAGGCTGTCCTGAACAGCATGGTAGCGGACCGCGCCGTCTTGCAGTATCACGCCGACGCGTGCCTCAGTGTTTCGACACCCATTCGACGACTTCCCGACGAGATGTTGTTGCAGATATTCAACTTCTGCTCGCCGTTGCAACACCCCACTTGCGAAAGCGACTGGAGTGATATTCACTCGGATTTCAGACGGAAAGATATCCGCCAGAAAGATATCTGGATCGATGGGAAGCCACACACGGCTCGTATCGCTCCCTTATACGATCATCTGCAGCAACTTGCACAAGTCTGCACCACTTGGCGCGACCTTATCATGGGCACGCCAATACTGTGGTCAACAATCGAAATGGATTTCGGCTACCTTAAGATCCCCACAGCAGAGCAGGCCCATAACAACAAGCGAATAATACGGGTGGCAAGGTCGACTTTGGAACGATCCGTCGCCGCGCCCCTCCAAGTTTTCGTTCGGAGTCGTGACTTCGATCGGACCACTGGCGGGCCTGTCCTGAAACTTTTGGCCTCGCATTCGCTCCGCTGGAAGGACGCACGGATATGGGCCGACTCGATTGATCCTCACATATTTTCAAGGATCTGGCCACCATAAAAGGAAACCTTCCTCTTCTCGAGAAGCTCTATATCGCCGGTCTACCAGATAAATGCGATTTTTTTCGAGGTTGCGCCCCGCTTGACGGAGCTCACACTTGAAGACCCACTGCCTGAACACCCCAAACTACCGTGGGGGGCAGTTGCGCGCACTGTGTCTCTCTCGATTGTATCCCTATAACCTTGTGGCCGCGGTATCCCAATTGCGCCGTTGTCCACAGATTGCGAGGCTTGCATTTCGCGGTCTATATATCTCCGACCGAGATGATTTAGAAACACCCGTTCTTCCGTCTCTGGTGTCTGACGTTTATTCTTTGACCATCGGGTTTTCTCCTGATACATCGGTGGAGGACAACCCGATGATCGTTGGATTTTTTGGTTGCATTACCCTACGTCGTGCCAGTGTCCTTCACTTGGAGTCTGAGCCCACGAGCTATCCAGCCCCCTGGGCACAGGATGCCTTTCTGGCGTTCTCTGCGCGCTCATCACTCCACGATACGCTCCGAACACTCGAAATCGACAATTTAGCCATCTCCCCCAACCAGCTACTAGAATGCCTGTCTGAGTTGCCGCGCCTGGAGAATCTGTCGATCTCAGACCCCAATCACTGGCGGCATATCTGGGGAGGAGTGGTCATCGAGACAGAACCACATATGTTCCTCATTAATGATGTACTTCTTCGCGGGTTGACATTCATGCTAGACTCTGGACTGCCCCTCATCCCACAGCTGCACTCTTTCGACTGCAAATGTTACTTGCAGTTCGAGGACAGCAGCTATCTGAATTTCATCGCCTCCCGCGTGGGACCGGGGAGAAATGCCGGCGGACCTTTCCAGAGCTCCATCCTGTACTATCGCGGCTTCACAGCAAACTCTCTGCTGGAGGAGGGCCTGTGCGAGTTTGTGCAGCGGAAGGAGCTCAAGTCGAGGCTCGAACGCGATTACTTGGGCTCGTTTCAATCAAATGACTATATATTAGTACCTTCTTGCTCCTGATTTTGTCCCTACAGCAGTCCGACGGACTGGTCAGTGGTTTTTGACTGCGCATCCACTCTCCTATTATTGTATATGCAGCAGGCTGCAGTCAGTATTTGCTTAGTACATGCATACATCGCTTTTGATGCCCCTTTTATTTAATAAATGATTAACAGGCTCATGCCTTCGTCTCACGACTTTCTTTCTTCGTACACAATACTCCCGTCTTGTATTATAGGCGACTTCCACTCGCATTTCTTCCGCATGTCTCGGCCCTCGGACCGAGTTGCCGGACAAAGTGTCCCAAAGACCGTTTACATTCCCATTCGGGTGAATGGAATCCGCTCCCTCCATCACATACTCCTACGGTCCTTTCAGTCCCGGCGCTCTCCCAGATCCTACCGAGAGAGCCCGACTTCAAACCATTCTCCGGTCCAGTGGGCAGTGCGCACCTGCTGCCTTGATCCATTATGGCCTTCAAGTAGCACCAACAAGGGAAAGGGTTGTTGAGCATGATGCGGAGATAGCGAAGCTCCAAGCTGTGTTGAACAGAATGGTTGCGGACCGCGCTGTCCTGCAGTATCACGCCGACGCGTGCCTCAGTGTTTCGGCCCCCATTCGACGACTTCCCGACGAGATGTTGTTGCAGATATTCAACTTGTGCTCCCCGTTGCAACACCCCACTTGCGAAAACGATTGGAGAGATGTTCACTGGGGCTGGAAGCATCAGAGGGATGACCACCAAAAAGATAGTACCTGCGAAGGAAAGCCACATACAACTCGTATAGCTCCCCTCTACGATCATCTACGACAGCTCGCACAAGTCTGCACAAGTTGGCATGTCCTCATCATGGGCACGCCGACACTGTGGTCGACAGTGGAAATGGATTTTCGAGATCTCGAGATTCCAACAGCGGCAGAACGGACCAAGAATAACGAGCGAATAATGCGGCTCGCAAAGCTGGCCTTGGAACGATCCGTCATCGCGCCGCTCCAGGTTTATTTCCGCAGTGGCGACTTTGATATGACCACTAGCGGCCCTCTCCTGGAACTTTTGGCCTCGCAGTGCCACCGCTGGAAGGACGCGCGGATCTGGGCTGTATTTTGGGGACATTCAGGTCACTGGCACGAACTGGCTTCCGAGGGCCCTCTGACAAGCGTCAAAGGAAATCTTCCTCTCCTCGAGAGGCTCTTTATTGGCGGTCTGCCTGATGAATGCGATTTTTTCGAAGTTGCGCCCCGACTAACGGAGCTCACACTTGAGGATCCGATCCCGGTACACCCAAAGCTACCTTGGGGGCAGTTGCACTCAGTATCTTTTTCTCGATTGTATCCCGATAACCTTGCCATCGTAATATCTCACTTGTCCCATTGTCCACAGATTACGAGGCTTGCATTTCACCATCTCTATATCTGCGATCGAGATCATCTTGACCCACCCGTTCTTCCAGCACTCGTCTCTGATGTTCATTCTTTGAGCATTGGGTTCTACGCTGAATCGCCGACGGAGGAAAGCCCGTTAATCGTCGGATTCTTTGGATGCATCACCCTACGTCGTGCTAGTGCCTTGCACTTGGAGTCGGATCGCACGAACAGCCCAGCCCGCTGGCCACATAATGCTTTCATGGCATTTTCCGCGCGCTCATCGCTCTACGCCATGCTCCAAACTCTCGAGATCTCCAATATAGCAATCTCCGCCGGCCAGCTGCTCGAATGCCTGTCTGGATTGCCGCACTTGGAGGCATTATCGGTCTCAGACCCAGCCTACTATTGGCAGCAGTATATCTATACAGAAAATCCAGACGTGTTTCTAGTCAACGATGTCCTTCTTCACGGACTGACGTGGAAATCAGGCTCGGACCTACCACTCGTCCCGCGGCTGCACTCCTTCGACTGCAAAACTTTCATGCAGTTCGAGGACGGCAGCTATCTAGATTTCGTCTCTTCCCGATTAGGACCGGGGCGAAACGCCGACGGGCCCTTTCAGAGCTCTATCCTCTACTATCGCGGTATTACCGTGAAGCCCCTACTGGCGGAGCGGCTCTCCGAGTTCGTGTTGCGAAAGGAGCTCAGATCGCGCCTCGAGTGCGATCACTTGGGATCATTTTACTCGGGAGTGTATTCCTTCGACACGAAATGACTTGGTACGCTACATATCTCTGACTTATCCTATGTCGGAAAAATCCCAGATAGATTATATCAGCTCATATACGCTCATAATCCATTGTAAGCCCATAATCCTGGACCTGGCTTATAACATATTATAGAAGTTAACATATGCAGTCATAAGCCACACCGTAGCTTACAAGCGCTGTTGTTCCATTAAAAGGTGCTTAGGGGAATACGGTATTGAGAAGGCTTTAAAGCTGCTACAACTACAACGTCGTGGGTATAATAAATAATAATCCTCGCATTGGCGGGCAGTTTTTGGGCAGCGCACACAGAAAAAAAAAAATAGAAATCATATTTGGTTCGTAGTTGCTTTACATTGCGGTCATGGTAGTTACTGAGATCCGATACAGAACGGCGGCGCGGGGGGGGGGGGGGGGGGTGTGGGTAAAGGGCTGCGGCGCTGATTACAGCCATCCGATGTGGAGGGGCGGGTCGGGGGTATAGGTGAGGGGTTGTAGCGCTGACTGCGGCGAGTAGGCGACTTATCTCGGCCCGAGGGAGAATCGTTTGGAGGCGTAGTCTAGAAGTAAATTAATTAGTAAATGGTACGACAATGGAAAGAAGATGGGATACCAATTCCACTGGAGAAACCACCGCTGTTGGAGAGCCGAACAAGTCGTCGTCATCTTGTGCTTCCAAACGCCGGTCCCCGGCTGATTCAGCATCGGTGGGTACACTAGCCAAGACCGAGAGATGAATGAATTGCTTGAGCGGTTTGAAGTGGCATTGAGGGGTGGATTGACTTGTGGATTGAAGAATCGATTAGAGCACCAGCCGAGACCGAGACATGAGGTTGGCACATTTGAAGACGGATCGAGAGAGAACGAACTTTGAATACATTGTGCAGTGACCTTGAGCGGCTTGAGGAGGCATTGAGGGGTGGATTGACTTGTGGCATTGAAGAATGGATTAAAAAGTGGGTGGCATTAAGTGACCTGAGGTGGCAGTTCAAACGAGACAGTTCTTGAGGAAACATGGCAAGGCAAGGAAGAAAAAGGACCTAGGGGTGGCTAGGCTCGGGTGGATATCAACAAGGATGGGCCTCGAGAGCAGTGGGGAGAGGGTAAGTGAGCGGGCTGCAGCGAAGATGAGGGAAGAGAGCAAGAGGCGTGAGGTCCACGTAATTGTTCTCATCAATCACTTTCCATTGTTCTTTGCCACCAGCGCGTCAAGTAGAAGCAAATGATAATGATGGCAACGAAAGCGACGAGTCGAGCCTTTTGAAGTTCATGCTTATTAGCCTACATATAGTGGCAAATTTTATTCAATGGCAGGAAAATAAAGATGCTTCAAATTGTGATTAGAACCTTATAGTCTTAGACCGTTCTTAGTAGACTGAGGCAATGTGCAACATTCCAAATCAATGAGAACTTGGGTTGCTGGCAGAATTCCTTGGAGAAAGTGTAGGCAATGAACTTACACTCCGACTGCTGAGAAATCCTGCCTTGATGTTCAACAATATTCCAAAATCGCTTGCAAGCCCATATGTACATTACGCCGCCTAAGACGGCTTGAGATGGATTACAAGCCACTATCAGCCGCCCCGCCAGCGGCTTATAACATGTTGTAATCCATTATAAGCCCGTGAGCCTGCTCATGCCGTTATAACCCAAACAGGATTTTTCCGACATAATCCTGATTCTAACTCGAACTTTTCCCTTAAGCCACCGGGCGAATGTTATTCATTCCCGTTTTGAATCCCGCCACCATACGACCCAATTGGGTTCACAAATCCCCAACAGTCTTTGGCCGATCCGCACTACTTGGTTCAGGAAGGGTGTCTCCTCTTCGGCCCCGCGGTCTCCGTAAACCTACTCGCACATCTCATGTTCTATCCACCAGAAATCAGAAAATAATTCTCTCCATCTGCCATGGAATAACCCCGCTCGCGGAATGACACTGTTCACACCCAATCAGACATCCACATTCAGCCTAGCCGGGGTTGACTCCGGATGCATTCATGTATACTTGACGCGAATGCGATGAGGTTGCCCGAGACCAAATCTGCTTCAGCATGCGAACCCGAGCGCTGCCTTTAAATCTGATTCGATTTTACAGCTCTCATATGTGCTTTCACGCCATCAACGGACGTTGCCAGTATCGCGCTTTCTATTACACCGCATGCTCTCTCTCAATGCTGCTGTATGTGTAGAAATTGTATTGAGACCGTCGCGGCTCCTTTGCCGCGGCAAGAACCTTGAGGGTTCTTCCATGTCAGCCCTTTCTGCTGGACTATCTTTATCACACATCTTGAATGCTTCGAGTGTTCTGGCGGCATTGACGCTGTTCCCGAATCAGATTCGTTCTATTTCCTGTTGGCTCGTGGGTGCGCCATCGTCCACTGTCCAATACTCGTGTGGCGATTTATATCTGGTCAAACAGGTGTGCAGGCATCGTGATCCAAATTTATTATTCTGTCCAATCACACACGAGGAACCCGAGTTAATTAGAAGTAACCTACAGCGCTCTGTATTTAAGTTAAGTATGCTACGTAAGGTAGAAATGGTCCTAAAGGATATGTGCGTGCGCATCGGCACGGTCTACAGGATTCAGAAAATAAATGGTAGACAAGAAAGATACATAAAAGATGGCTTTAACGCGTAGGTAAAGTAGATTGCGCGTAAATGGTGGGATCGTTGGAAGGAAGCCTCTGGTACGCGTGCGAGTTAAGATACGCATCTCGGTACCGGCCAGCCGCGGCACCGGTGTTAGGGAGCACCGGCGAGGCGGACGCAGCAGGCGGGTCGAGGGGAATAGAAACAGCAGAGCTCGAAAGCAATTCGATCGGTCTGGCGGGTGGCGGGTTTTAGCTACGCCGGCGTTAGTTGGTGGTGCCTTGTGCCTCGCGCGATAATCGGTGGGGCGGGCGCCGATGGATGAATAAATGAATGAATGAATGGTCGGGTGGTGACGGAACGTGCGCACGAGCGGTGTGCTGACGGCGTATGGGGATGTGCGTGCGAGCGTGCGGGCATGATGGGTCGTGCGATATGGGGCGTGCGTGGTGTGCGGCGCCGCGAGGGATGTCAGAAAGGCGGAGCTAGGCGCGCATAAGGGGGAGAGTATCTATTTGATGGGTCCGTTAGGCTCTAGTGGCGTCTTGCAGCGCGCTGGGCCTCTTTCCCTTGTCTCCGATAATCCCGATAGCATAAGCGGGCCCAATCCATCCTCTCTCATCTCATCTACGCCCCTCTCAGCCACCGCTTCTCGCGTTTCCCTCTAAAGCCTGAGCCAACGAACAGCGTCAGCACTGACGCAGTAACCTTGACGCCCATACGAACCCAGGCGGCGCAAGCTACTTACAGCAGCTTCGACTGCTTGAGGTGCTGACGGACGACCATGTCGCGTACTATCCGTCGCGTCAGTCTTCCGAGTGCTGAAGGAGAGGGTGAGGAAGGAAACGCACCACTAGCAATGATCCCGCCGGTGGTCGCAGTATCCTGCAGTTACACACCGGTTAGCAGAAGTAAGGAATAGAGGGATGAATTGGACGCACAGTGACACTCGTGCAGAACGCATAGAACTTGCGCGGATTCGGCGAGTACTCGCGGTGGATTGCGCTGAACTTGCCCCGCAGGTCTGTCGGCCAAGGTCAGTGTAGGTAATGAATGCGACTAGGGCAAGCCAGTAAAAAGGCTGAATGCGCGAGCAGTAACGACGAAGGCAGTGCAGGAGGAGCATCTCCGGACGTCCGTAGAGCATCTCCTTCTCGATCGCCAACTGAGAGAAAGAAAAGTGACGCACACTGACTAACCGCCTCGAAGGTGTTCTCGCGGTCCGCGTAGCTGCGCACGTAACGCACTAGCCTAGGGGAGAAAGAGAGGGCGTCAGTACTTCGTCCAGTCTCAGTGATAGTTTCATGTGAAGGAACAGTGGTCGATTGAAACAGGTGCATAGTTCAGCAAGCATCGGCCGACGAGCGGCACGTCCAAACAGTCGCAGTCAAAGGTATGAGCTACCCATCTCGCGCTCTCCGCGTGGAGGTCATCGCACACTCAGGCTCCACGGACAATTTGGGTATGACGACGGCGGCAGCGGCCTCGCTCGCGCGCAATTCTCCGGCCGCGCTGCCAGCCCGCCAGCTACATCTCATACCCCGCAACCATTACCGCCGCATACCACTCCAACATAACGCAGCCTGCATCCCCAGCGCTCACACCAAGTCCCAAAACGAAAAACACTCACCGCACCCCCGCATTCAACTTCCTCTCCAAGATATCGCACTTATTGAGGAACAAGACGAGGTCAACGCCGGCGAGGAGCTTGTTGCTACAGACGGCTTTCCAGAGGAGGACGGAGTCTTCCTGTGATCGGGGTTAGCATACGGGAAAACGGGGACGGGGAAGCGGAGGAAATGAGATGAAGGATGCAGGGAAAGACTAGCGGTACTATCGTAGCAAGCAGTGCGTAGCGAGAAAAGAAAAGTAAGATAGGGAAATGTGTGTGTGGGTGAGCGAAGGAAAGCCAAAAAATGTAGATTGTCGATACACAATCGAGAGGCCCAATACAGAGTAAAGAGAACACATAAAAAAAGGAAAAGAAAAGCTAGACAGACGAAAAAAAACGCGCGACTCACCAGCCGATTCACCGTCTTATCCTCCGCCAGCACCTGGTCGAAGCCCGCGATGGGCGCGAGGAAGATGATCGCGTCGACTGTAAGGAAAGTCAAGGCGTCAGCATCTTCGCGTCTAGGCGGCAAAAGGGAGAAGGAGGGGAGGAGACAGAACGCACCATCGTCAAAGAACGGCACCCACGTCGCTGCAGCACGCACCCATCAACACACTGCACTTCAAACAAAAAAAACTGTGTCGAGAACGTACCGCGCTAAAGAGCGGAGAGAAGGGGAGTTAGTAAAGGTAGCGGTAGCGGAAGATGTGAGAAGTGAGCGATTTGAAGAGGGAAGAACGAAAAAGAAGGGTACAAAGTTGACAGGCAGCCTCGAGACGCCACGAAGATCCGCCACAACGCCAGTAATCAGTCCACTGCTGTACCACACTCCACACCAGCCACAAAGATGCCGATCCGCACCATGTGCCAACCACCTTGCCACTTGGCGCCCATCTCATCTTAACCCTTCCCTTCAGCTTGGCGCCAGGGATCCACGCCCCCTTCTCTTCTCCTCCATCGCCCAGACGGCCAAGCGCCCGAATAACACGGCTAGCCGCCTCTCGTCCTCTAGGAACACCCCCGGAAGCCACCAAAAGCCACAAAAAAAGAAACGCAGACGACCACCGCCCTCCACTCGTCAAGGAAACAAAACAGAGAGAGCGACAGAGAAAGGGGGGCTCACCTGACTCCGACTCCCGCCAACATCCACAATGCGCCACTCTGTGCCCGTTTCGCGGCCGGTGGAGACCTGTGGGTGATCCAAAATCCTTGAATAAAGGAAAGGAAAAGAAACCCAAACCCAAACGCACCTCCATCTCAAACGTATACTCCGACACCCCGACCGTCTTGAGGCGCGCGCGTAAAACATCGTCTGTATACGAGCGTCAGCGAGCACGAACGTGAGCGCGAGGAGTTTTCCGCCCGCTCATTCACGGGAGCACGGTGCGCTCTCCTCTCCGGGATGCTATAATAGTACGCTCAATGACTCACCATCCGTCGGCAAATACCCCACCCCCGTCACCCTCTCCAAATCATCCAAAAAGAACCCCCGGCCCCTCCTCCAGTCGTATCCGCCTCCGCCTTAACACCTTTTTTGTTTTTTTAGATTTGGATAATCAAAACCTTGCAAAACACTTGCCTCCCGTACACCGGGGTCCTGCCAGAGCGCGATCATCGCGGGCGCGCACGCGGCGAGGGCCTCTTGCGGCTCGTCCCGCTCGGGGCGGGCGGGGGATTTTTCCTTGCGGCCTGGTGGAGTGGGGCGGGAAGTGTCAGCGTTTGCATACGTATAAGGGCACGGAGATAGCGCAGGTAGGGGGAAGAATGAGGAAAGAGCAAAAAAAAAAAGGGGAACGCACCCTTCCACCGATTCCCCGGCCGCACGAAGATCTCCTTCCCATTACTATTCGCGTTACTCGAGCCATGCACGAACAGCCCCGAGAGGGGGTCGACGCTGTTGTATCCACTCACGTCTGCGCCTACAGATGATCGAGTATACACCATCAGTAGTCTTTATTCCGCTGCAACGGATAGAGGATAGAGGGAAAGTGGAAGACGGATGGCGAGAAAGGAAAGTAGGGGGAGTCGACTCACCAGGCGCGAATCCGGACCCCAACCGCGTCGGCTCATCCTCGTGGGGTGGGACGAGGCGTGCTATCAGGAGGGCCTCGACGTGTCGCAGGGGGGAGGAGGCGCGTGCGGAGGGCGTCGTAGGCAGGGTTCTGCGTGTGCGAGGTCAGCACATCCGAATGCCCCGCAGAAAGAAAGAGAAAACATGGTGCGGAGGCGGGGATAGGAGTAGAGAATAAGAACAGAAAGGCGAGGAAACCGACGAGAATAGAAGGGGAGGAGACGGATAGATGAAAGCAAAGGAAGACCAGCACGCACCGCAAACCGACTCTGGCTCGGCGACCTCCCTCCACCACCATTACGATACACCGACCGCCCATCATGGTACGCCGACCGCCCTTCCCCATCCGAGTCCACCTCTGGGTCCGAGTCCACCCCGCCCGGGCCGGCAAAGTCGTCCCCGGATGCGTACCCAGAGGCGTAGCCACTCGCATAGTAATTCGAGGTGCTAGGACCCGCATAGTTGGACGGAGACGGATAGCCATTATCCCGATCGGTGATATCCGCCGTCGTGCTCGGCAGCCCGGGGAGGGGCGGCATCGAGGGGCTCTGTCCGCTCGGGCCCGCCAATGCAAGCATGCTAGCTGAGGGCGCGATGCTCGGCCGTCTTGTGCGCGTCGAGGCGGAGGACGAGGAGGACGGCGCGTCGAGGGTGTCGAGGATGGTGCGTATGGAGCGCACAATATTGAGCTGAATGACGGCGCGCCAGAGAATGCGCTCCTCCCGGAATGCGGTGGGCGTGTAGAGACGTTGGAATTCTGTGTCAGTCAAAACAGTTGAGGTACGAAAATAAGTGATGATGGATGGCACGGAACGCACGTCTGAGAGTTGTACTCTTCCCGCTTTCGCTCTGGCCGAGCAGCAACAGGCGGACAATGCGCTTCTTCCTTCTCGCTTGTCTCTCGGCCTTGATATCCGCGTCAATCTGCGCGCTGACCCGTTTTGCCTCTGCCTCCCTGGCCTCCCTCAGCGCGGCCTGCTCGGGGGTCTCGTCCGGCGGGGGGCGGAGCACGGCGTCCAGCGGGTCGTCGTTGAACCGACTCATCGTCTCGTCGTGCGTGCTAATTTACAAGGAGGTCGTTGCAGCGAGGATTAAAGAGAGGCAGTGACAAGCGACGGAGTAAATAAATACCATCCACGTGATTCATTTTCTGCCTCCGCCGCGCCGAGCTGGGTGCCTGATCTACATACAAACAGCCAGCACCAACTACCCCCGCGGATTGTCCCAGGCCCGCACATCTCCTTTTCCTCCATCCAGCTCGTCAATTTCGCCGCGCCAAACCTAAACGCCCAACAAACTTCCTTATCATCCCACCATTTGCCAACTCTATCCTATTCGTCCCCGATCGATTCCAGTTCGTTCCTGGGTCTCGTCCCACATCGAACGCCCACACCGGCGACTCAACCTGCCCCGCCGCAAGCTTAATGCCCCTCACGTACCGCAGTGCCTGAAATTAGAGAACGTTATTTCTATATACCCCCACTGAGGTTAACTCTTGTTCCTACTGGACCAGGGTACCCTACCACACCAATCCCGGTGGAGGTAAGGTGAGCCCGAGCTGAATTCCATTTCTTTCCTTCTAGCCCTGTTGATTATCACCTCAACTCCGCGATTGTGCGCTTTATCTCTATCGTCGCTCCCGCGTTATGCGCAATTTATCTATCGTTAGCCTGGTGTGTCAGGGCTTCTATGAAAGAAGGAAAATAGGTACGACACAAGTATAAATAGGTTATCCAGGCACCGGGGGACGGATCAGGATTCTGCGCCGTCGGGGTTTAGCCCTTCGCGCGAAGGCGGTGCGCAGCGCGACGTGCCTATGTCTTTTTTCCACGCCGAGAATAGAATAGAGAAGCTGACAACATGTGCCTCGAGGTGATATTCATTCCAATATTTATAATGACTCGGACCTGACTTTGAACGACAAGTCGCCGACGACAGCATTCCATGTTCGGATCCAATGGCCAGGATCCATTGATTCCAACACACTCGCGAGCCGTTCCCACGGTTCGACCGCTGCGCATCCGTATATATACTACCCTGGACCTGGACCGCATCACGGACTCCGAGACCTGGGAAGCTGCATTCGTCTTAACGTTGGCGGTGATGCCACGCTTCGCTCATTCAAAGTTTCGAGACTCGCGGTACGGTACGGTGATGTTGAAATGTTCAAACGGGGCGCTGATGAACAAACCTCACTGTTCACCCACCCACCCATCTCATTTACACTCACATCAAGCGACACGACACGCGTGTATGAATCCGAGAGCACATGTATTTTTAAATTTCCAAGCCTATCAAACACAGCACCGACCCCGACATTTCCAGTCCGCGGACCTCCAGATCCGTCCCTGCGATCCACGTCGGGATTAGCCGCGGCGTGAGCACTGCATACCCCGGATGCATGTGCTCTACCTACCCTCACGTCATGACATCCTCAGTGTCCTCCAACTCATGGCCACCCACCCATTGATTGAAAGAAATCACATTTTACACACCGCCACGCATATACTATAGAACCTCGTCTCAAATTCTTGAAAGTAATTGGATAGCGGACCCACACGGACCCACATTCGCCCAATACAATAATACATACCCCTATGGCGTCCGATCCCCGCATTAATTATTCAAGTTGCGCATCACGCCTACATAATATACTCATAAGTTATTCTAACCTGTTGCGAGTCAGGCAGGTAGGTAGGTAGGTATATTCCGGCGCAGTCCCGTTAAGAAACAACCAGGTAAATACGATGAGGGTAATACCACTTACCTGAACACGCACGATTCGCTGACCCGACCCCACACGGATTCCGACTGAATTGACCTCGTGCGTGAAGGCGGGGTCGGTATCACGGTGAGTACCATTCCGCAGCACCAAGACGCCGTCTAATATACCCCTGCAGTGTACCTGCAGTACTGTAATCATGGCTGGATTTACGGTGTTACATTGTACATCGTTAGTGGTATGGATACGACATTGACAGACGCCGTCTGTGACATTGAGCCTAAACCTGTCTGTATCCTAATAGTCTGGACCCCACTATCCTTTTAAAAGGAATTTCGTCAAACCAGAATCAACCGTCATAGGCGGCGTACCTGGGAGACAAATGACGTTCATCTGCCCCTCGTATATGTGTGTACAAGTGTGCGCTTCAGGACAATCATCCCATCTCAACGTCGGCAGTTTACCGCGCAAATGCAGAATAGGGACGGTCATAGTAGCTTTTTAATGGCGATTCTCGAGTTGATTCTGAGGACGATTCTGGAATAATTTATTGTGAGAGAATCATTGAGAATCATCGGAAATGAGAATCACCTCTGGGGGATATTCTATAAATGATTTTCTCCGTTATTGTGATTCTGCCCTCTTGTAAATCACAAAATTGCCGGAATCACCGACAGAATCACAATTCAAAGTCAGGGCGGTCAGGGCCAGCATGATTGTCGCACGGTTCTGGCGCAAAACAATTTCCAGAATCACCTCAGAATCAACTCAAGAATCAGCGTCAAAATCACCGAGAATCACTTACTCTGACCGTCCCTAATGCATAAGATGAAGTAAAAGCCGAAAAATGAATATTGTAATCGAACCTAACTGTCCCATGATTCAGATACAGTAATAACCGAGGTGGATGCTCGAAATGTCAGACGTCGGTATGGGAAGGAAGATGATGCTTGTAATAATTGCATTCTTGCTATTGAATCTGCAACCTGCAGGGCCGATGAACCGCCGTGCACTTCCCGGTTCACAGGAATATATTTCAAATACTGCCCACTGCACAATGCATGCAGGTCCGCGTATGAACCACGAGGCTTAACCTCCGCGATTCCTACCACGCCGTGCTCGATTTCTACCACCACTCACTCACATATGAACAGAACATTCTGATGTCCACCCTCGAACCGTGGGAAACCAGTTTGAGCTCGGAACGAGCATCCGCAAGTTCCATTCTCACGGTTCGACCGTGCCGAACGGAACTTCGCTTAAGAATCTCGAGTAGCAATCGCGGACCAGAATGCGCAAATCCCGCTGTATATACTGGTCTCCTAGCGACGTCACCGTCGGACGGAGCATACTTACTAGGGATCGATACGAGGCTCTCACGGCTGAAGAGTGGCTGAAGGTCATCTCACCTAATCTCGCAGCATAATGGCAGCAGATAACGCTAGATAGGCGAATTAACGCAGTGACGAGACAAAGATGTTAATTAATTAAACCTCATTCCAATTATCTCTTCATTAATCACGGACTAAGCTTAAGTTGCCTATTCCGTGCGTGCTCCATAAATACTCCGCCTCAAACACACGCATCTGCACTGTGCTTAGGCTCGTTACCAGCCTGCCTACGATGAGCAACCATTGTGGCGAGCACGTTGTACAGCAAAGTGCTCGTCACATATTTTTGCCATTTGTAGGCAGGCTGGTCAGGAGTTTACACTGCTCAGCCCTCGCACTCTCCCTTTTTTTAAAACAGAAAAAAAGGGGTTTACCTGCAACATAGACTTGACGAATCTATCCCATGCAGCGGCAACTCAAAAATTGAACCACGGGAATGTAAAGGCGTGCCTGAGCCTCAAGTTCACAACCACATCTCCAAACCTAGCGGTTCGCATATTCTGGGGTACAGATCAGAAGGAGACTGTTCAGACATCGCCACCGACATGACGGGGATATCGGTATAGTGGCACCACTTTCCGGGGTTCCGGACCCTCGAGTCCCATCTGTGATCTTCCCCTCCTTCGAGGCGCATATTGCGAGCAGCGCCGCCGACGGACAACGGCGGGGAAACGAACAGATGTCCAAGATGCACCATATCCTTGCGTATTCACTTCACCGTCCATACTGGCGCGGGGCGCCCGACGTCGGACGCCACAGGATTGTGCGTGGGTCCGTGTAGGTCCACTATCTATACATTCCTTTCTAGAGTAGATACTTTAATATTCTATTAATCTCATGGTGCCGCTGGAGTTGGGCCGCGACGCAGCCAATAAAAGGATGGTTAAAACACTTGTCTGTGGGAGTGATACTCGTTATCCCATTTTGTGAGGCAGAGGTTTAGGTAATCGACATGAGCTCGGCACGTCCACGTCGCATCAGAGATCGATGGAAATAAAATCAGTAGAACTCGGCAGAATTTTTTTAGAGGAACCAGAAAGGTAGGCCACATGTCCCGCATTGACCCAGTTGAATGGTCTGAATGCCGGGAAAATATATGGATGATCTAGTTTCAGTGTCATGCAAGGCAGAAGGCCGCAAGCGGGCTTAAAACGATTATTTCCTCCATGCACGTAACTGTGCGGTGAAAGTAGGAAAGTTATATGAAATTCAGTTTGTCAGCAGGACGCGAATATCCATGGACCGCATTTCCTCCGGCTCACTCCGAATAATTTGATTCAAGATCCATCGCGTAATGAAATTTCTTTTGGCAGCTTTGTATTATCAAATTTTGTGAATAGGGCTTTGGAGAAAACATACCGAAAGACGTGGCGTCGCCAAAAGAAACCATACCGTTCGGCATCCGACTATACAAACGGCTACAGAATAAAAATATTTCAGTGAATATCGAGTAGAATAACGAGTGAAACAGACCTTTTGGATACATTGATCAAATATGTGATCAATTCTAGTAGCGTTCTTCCTGTTGGAGTCCAGAAATGAGGCCCACAAATGAATATGCCACTTAAAACGTTTGGTTTTCCACATACGTCCAGAGTATTCAAATCATTCGGTGAGTCCACACTGTCCATGGGCTGTACAGAGTCAAAGGCGGGATACAGCTAGTCTCTTATAAACAGACGCTATAACATTAACCTCGTACCTCGGTTGTTATAGGATACAGCTCAATTGACCCTGCTTCGTTGATCGCCGCGGCAGGTGCAACACGAAAACTGTGCCCATAAGAGGCGAGGCCAAGCATGATCTGCGAATTACAATGTGCTACAACTTGCGTGTCGAAAGCTTGAAGAACTTACTTGGTGGGCTGTAAAGCTAGCAGCAGTCTATGCCTTGACTGTTGAAACCGCTGAACCTTTTTGGTGTCCAGGTGCACCGTAAGAGGGATTCAGTGGCGCATCGGGTCCAACAGTGAGACTCCAATTTCCCCAGGCATTGTAGGCCATAATAGCTATTATAATCAATGATTGAAAATCCTACCGTGGACGAAAACGTTGCCTACCAATACGGCCAAGAACGATCGCAAATGGAGCGTATGTTTCCCGTTTGTTCCCATGAAACGCAAGGTTGTTTCGATGCACTTGCATAGACAAGAGAAAGTTCTTCGAGCCATCGGGATTAGCCACATTGCACCCAATAGTATTATTTGCATCCCCCGCAGGGTACTCCCAGCTGCACTCCATGAACTCGTATGTTGAAGCAATGTTCAGGATTGCCTTGAAAAAAGCGGCGCGGTTTTCTGGCGTGGGGACGACGATCCAGTAAGTAGTACCATGAACCAGTCCAGCCGCCGATCGAGAGAATGGCTGTAACAACCTAAATATGAGACCGTGAGTGACGCAGCGAAGAAATGAAAACAACTGCCGACATTATATTGCGCAGTGGACATAAATTCTCGCAGTCCTGAGTCATGTCTGGAGTCGTCGTCCTAAAGATTGATGACTGCGACCGCGGCGAATGTGAGCTTCAGAATGTAGCATACACGAAGGCGTAAGTCATGGCATTGTACTTGTTCCAGGAAATAGATGAAGGGTGGAAGTTCTCCCGGATACCATACGGATGCAACAAAGTCCGAGCTGCTTGTGGTGTCAGTACCGTCCTGGATTCCGCCGACCGAGGGTAAGGTATACCTTGGAAGAGGCCCTGAGCGAGCGCGCTGATGCAATGAGAGGAACAAGCAAGAGCAATGAGATCTAGACCGAGAAGGAAGTTCGCTGGAGTGTCTTGAGATAAGAGCGTCTGGGAGCGAGATTCGAGATTCAGGCAGACAGCTCGAGTAAGCACCAAAAAAAAAGTCCAGTGTGGGGTTAATGGGACTTTTACAGCGGGACAAAGAAACGCTAGCCTCTGTGGCCACACGTTGGAGGTGGCGCGGCCTTGTTTTCCGGTCTTGGCACTGAAATTGGGGATGTCGGAGGACAACAAGCGGCCGGAGCTGGGCACGGAGATAGAGGAAGGAAGGAGAGGCCCAAAGACAAAGAGGGTTTCAAAATCCTTTTCACCTCTTTAGAGGCGAGTCTGTGGATTTGTTAATCAACGAATATTCTTTCATTTTTAAGGACAACTTCGAAATAGGCTGTTCACAATTCAAGGGCCGTTGCACTCATCCTCAAAACCATATACAATCACGAAGTTGAATCACACTAGAGAAGTTTCGAATGTCAATCAATCCGATATTGTACGACCTGCAAATCGGCGTCAGGTTACATCGTCTCGTAGACATGTTCAAGAACTACTCACTATGAAAGTTCACTTTCCCACTTTTCTGCCTCGCAATCACTTGTTTCCGTATCGGGTTCCGCCCTCCAGGATGGAAACTTCCACGGCGCCTTCCCAGTGGCTTTGCTGTACGCAACTGGTGTATGGTCAGGATCGAGCCATTTCAGCTCGAGGTAGCTCTCCACATCTGCCCCGACGTGCTCCCTCAGCCGCCGCTCCATTCTCCTGCGCAGACCACGCCTCCAGTGTAGCTCAGACTCGCGACCAGCGTAGATATAGCACCCAATGCGCTGGATCATCGGGAATTTCTGTGTGAGGAAGTTTTGCATTGACTGATGCGAGGGAAAACCGGTGGCGAGAATCCCCTTGAAGTCAATGTGATCCTGAACCTCGCTTTCGTTGATCAACATGATTCGGAAGATGATGGTGGTGAGATTCGGTGCAGCCGCCAGCGCGTTTAGTATTTGCTCTGCCTGGCTATTGTCACAGCAAAGTGAGATCGAGAGCATTGTGAGGGCAGGAAATGCGGGAAGGATGCCGAACATCTCGATCAATTCCTCGTTCTCTGAAAGATAGTTAGTTCGATAAAGTGAAGGACGCAACAAAGACCAACCTGAATCCTCTAGAAATCTGGGATCCACGGTTAAATTGACAAGCGACGTGCTTGCGAGTCGCAATAATTGCTCCATAACAGGTACAGAGCATGGACCATTGCGTTCATTGACGGTATCGCCCACAAAAGTCAACGACCTGAGTCGAGCAGGCGCTGATGTTTGTATTAACTGGACGAAAGATTCGAGGTAATCGTGGTCTTCATACTCATTGCAGTGTGTGATCGCCAGTTCCTCGAGCGCCGTGGGATCAAAAGCTACCCACTCAGTACTATGTTCCGAATCGCCATCCACAAGATGCACAACCACATCCGAGAGGGTAAGGACTGTGATTTTCCCGCATGCCCCCAGAAGCCCGGTGAGTTCGGCGAGATATAGGAAAGTGATGTTCTTCAAATGGAGTTCCTTCATGTTGGGAAACAAAGCAATGTGGGCGACCGCCATTCCAACATTGATCAAGGGGCCATCGGAGACATCCTCCCCTTCCCATTCGACAGTGCGGACGTTAGGCATGGTGGGGATTTCGGGGCGACCAGCCTCGGACAGTTTCGTCGGGTACTGAACCTTCCGATGAAGCTCCAGCCAATCCTCGTCTGGGTCCGAGAATTTGACTTTTTTGACGATGCTACTGAGACGCGGCGTCCGATGAATCATTTCCTGCCATTCGGAAAAATCCTCGGCGCAGGCAAAATGAATGGACGAAAAGAGATGTTCTATGGCCAAGGAGCGCATGGCCTTGGAAACGAGAGCCCAGGCGCACAGGGAGGCCACGTCGTCAGCATTCTGCGCAGCAATTTCGTGCACTATTTCTGGAGGAATTCGGGACCAAGCTGCGGTCAAATGAGTACAGAAATCTGTGTTTGAACCGATTGGACTAACAAGTGGACTCAGATTCCATACTTCGGGAAAGCTTTTGTTGGATGGTCGTGGGTCCAAGCTAGTCTCTGGACAGACGCTTTATTGTTTCCAACTTGTACCTCGCTCAATAAACAGACGCTTTATTACCTCGCTCAATAAAGTCTGTTGGTTACCGCGTAAATTAGCCGATTAGGTCCAAGCCTGTCCAAGCCAAGTCCTGGTGTGATCGTTGCCCGTTGTAGGAGCTTATTGGCATGCTCGCAAAGACAACCCTCTTGAAACCACCACCATGCGAAAGAGAAGGCTGACGATGATGGGCACGGCCTCCGTCGCAGCGAACTCAGCAGTGGGGAACAACAAGCAGGACTGTACCTGCTAAGACCCGATGAAATTGCCCACAATATCGCCCGCACCGATAGGGTCAAATGTCGAGGAATCTACGTGTCTATATCAGCCGACTGGCTGGATGCAATGAGCCCAGACCTGGTGCATACGATAGCAGTCGTAATAATGCCTATCTCTGTCATTTCTCCTGGCAATACAGAGAATATACGAGTTCCGATGCTAGTGAGCGGGTCGTATCGGACAGCGAGCGCACTGCTCCACTTGTCCCCTAAGAGCCAATAAGAGCCCCTGTACAACCGATCATCGATCATTGCGACATGACTTGTGATCCGCACAATTCTGATTCCTCTCTACTTGCTCTCGTGCTCTCAACTCGCTTTTGTCGCGAGCGCGGTACCAACAGCACGTGAACCAGTGGCAAAGGCGCCCTCTTTTCTAGGCAAAATGTCTCCACCACACCTGCGATGATTCGGAAGCAGTCACGTTGTGGCGCAGCAGTGAATTGCTTGAGCTCGACCCGTCCCGGGACCCGCATGCAGGTTTAGACGAGGAGATGTTCACAAAGGAAATACCTCTAGGAGATGAATCAATCCAGCAGGAGTGAAAAATCACTCATCTGTTGTTTCTTACACATGCAGTTCCCCAACGAAGCGCCCACATCGAATGCAATAAACTCAGACCCTTGGCACCTGGCACCCGCCCCGGAAACACTCCCGATGCCCTGGAATTCGCAACGGGAGGTGAGGGTACAACTTATTGCCACGGCTGTGAACGGTACGCTGCTGTTGACCAGAGATCTGGCACCGCCTACTTACCTTCGGAAACACGGATGTCGCAATCCTTGAGCTTCATTACGGAAATTGCGTTGAAATACACACTAGGCAATACGCCATCGAAGCGTCCATCCTACAGGGTATAGTACACGAGGTCAACCCGCTTTGGTATGGCCCGTGTTAAATACTACCTTTTCTTGCACCCTGCCGACATTGACTTTGCTCTTCATGCTTGACTGTCGGGGTAATGCATAAATTTATGCTTGCTATCCGCTTTATGGAAACCGGTCAAATATTTTTTCGTGAAAATGGGAAGTCGGATGGGTGAATACAACCAATTTGGTACTCTGATGCAGATCCCAAAATGGACTGCCTGGCGTACTTCATCTGCACACCTCCCATATCTGAAAGCATCCATGACCTGCCTAACAATCAGGGAACATGCCCGGATGATTCAGCTCACCCTCTATTTCCCGTTTTAGGTTTCCTGGATAGTATATGCCACGCCCGTCTTCTAAGTTCATGTCCTGAGATGTCTATGACTCATGAGTTGGTAGGCTACCGAACGGACTGGGCCGTTGACGACTGTAGCGTACAATATATGGACGCATTGTACGTAGGTACAGTACCTGCTTGTTCCTTATTGGGACCTCCGCAGTAATACATCCTCCTCCTCCTCCTCCTCCTCCTCGCCTTTACGTGATTCCGACTCCTTTGAACTTTCGTTATTACCATGAACTTCCTTATAGCCGTCTTCCGCTGGCTTATGGATTCTTACAAGGATACGGCGGAACCACTTCCTCCGTTAATGCGGGAGCTCTGCGCCGATAGAAAGCTAGTTATCAAACGATATCCTCCTGGAAGCAAGCTTTGGAGGATGTCTCGACCCCATCCATCCTTTGTGGCACACCTCTTTCCTTGTTGTGCTGCCATACCCACCGTCCCCTTCTCTCTTCACTATCTGCTCCTACGGCACGAGCATCGCATGCTTCTACCGCATCTACGAGTTCGCCGTCATCCACGACGATATCCGATTCCGCAACGAGATCGAGTACTTTTGCCACCAGCAATGGCCCATTGCATTGCTGCCTGACCCATGCGACTCCGGTCGGGGGCGCGCAGCGCTCATAGCGGCGCTCACGCACATCTTGTGTGCCTCGTTTACCGACAGAATCAAGAAGGGCCTCCCGCGCGGCGCGCCGGTATATATCAAGGATTTCGATGAGATGCGAGCACGGCCAAGAATCTGGAAAATGCCGGACTCCGCCGCTGGAACACCGGCTACGTATCGACGCTAAAGAGAGCGATTCCGGACTCAGCACCCACCTGAAAACCATGGGGAATTATCGTGAAATGCCCTCCGCACCTGTTTACCCGGGTCCCAGTGTATGTGATTATTGAGACATTCCTGAACCATCCTTATGGACCCAAAGTTCGTTGAATATCTCTTCGACCCAGAATTCGATCGGTTTACCGTTCATTGTGCACCCACCGCCCTCAATCGCTGTTTCATCGCACAGGCTTCTCGTCCACTTAAAAGGCCAGCGAATGCGCTTTATGGTTTGCCTCTATCTACCGTTCGGTTTCCGCCATGGTTCTAAAACCTCCGGGCCCACACATAGAGTAAGCACTTGTGGTTATTCTGATTCGGGACCAGTTTATGTATCACGTTTTCTTTGTTTTTCTCACTCCGGACCAGGATGCACTGCCAATGTCGCGGTCATGGCATCCGCCTGCACGACCGGTGAATCTCCGCCCCCTCCATCGCACTCCGATCCGCAAGGATTACACCAACGTGAACCTCCCTGGAAAGTACTTCTGGACCGACTGGGAGCGCTGGATCGACTTCTATATTTGGAGACTACCGTCGACACTCGTGGCAAACTCAAGGTTGAATTGAAAAACTATTCAACGGTGTCTACGATGTCCCCGGCGCTATCGAGCCGCTGGCTTACGTGGCCGACATCGGCGACCTTTACTTCTTCAGGGCTGGAGGCCGCTATTGTTTTTACGCGGACGGCCACCTGGAGTTCCATCGCTTAGGGTTCGCGTCGCCGAAAGAATTTCTAGAGTATGTTTTCCAGAACGATCCGGGGAATCTGCCGGATGTGGACGTCGAAACGCGTCCTGAAACGGATCTGAGTTGGTTGGACCTTATAGTTCATTGACTTTGTTGATATTTTGATCTAACGCAGAGAATCGCAAAGACTCGTTACAAAGAGAATCCCAGGCGTGGTGTAGGAACTGGCTGCCTATGATCAAACACAAAAACCGCCCAAAACACAAATATCCGGAAGTAGTTGAAGACGTCGAGTAGTCAGTCGAATTAGTGTGTGCCCGAAGAGCCAACGAAACTCTACCCGAACTTGTGGAAGGCGGCGAGACAGGCCGAATGTATGATGGAGGTCCTGGCACTGCACTCGAAGTCGGAAAACCTTCGCCGAAATCCCACAAAAAGTCAAGTCAAGATCGAGCACCAGATCCAGATTAACAGTACACTAGCAATAATTACTACTACGGTTCATTCCATGGCCACTCCGTGGCGGAGTCAACTACAACTACTATGGGACCTAGCTAGACTACTCTAGCCGTTGACGCAAAAGAAAAAGAAAACCGAAACCTATCCTATATGCAAGAAAAGCGAAAATGAAAGCAAAAAATGGACAAGAACGCAGGCCAAGCAAGAAAGAGATACAAACGGCAAATATGTACGGGTTGGGCGCTGGATTGCGTCGTGTCGCGTTGGGCTGGGTCAATTCGTCGCTGGTTGGTGTATAGCGCATGTCGAACAGACAAGATGATCAAGAAAACGAATAGAAAAAATGACACTTAGCGGAGTAGGGTCTTTTCTTTTTTTACAATGCAAAAATGTTGGCGGGTGGTCGTTAGTGAATGATATGTCGGGTATCGAATAATTTAATGTTGCAGGTCTTCGATGCCGACGGTTGCGTCGTGTCTTCAGATGTGCTCGCGCTCTCATCGAATGGGTATCTCATGTTCATCGGCTGAAGTAGCCGGCAAGCCGCATGCTATTTTCAGTATTAAGACCCCATCCTCCATCGCAGCATCGATGTCTTCCGGCTGGCGAGAGAGAGAGGGTCACACGTTGGCACACAAAAAGACGGGTCAGACATAACGGCACCGAGACGAAACCAACGCACCTTCGTATCTGCAGGGACGGGAAACGTTCGTGTGAATTTTCCGTATTTGCGCTCGCGCAGTATCGGTGTTGTTGGTGCGGGCGGGAACGGCGGCCGCGACTGGCCGCTAACGGTGACGTTCCGAACGCGGTTGAAGCGCGTCGTCGAGAGGGTGATGGTGAGGTCGCGCTTCTTCATGCCAGGAAGTTCGAGTAGTGCTGTGAGGACGCGCGTGCCGGGATCGTAGTTCGTGTCGGCGCGTATGATGAATCGCCGCTCGTCCGCCGCGGGAGGTTCTGGAGGCGGTTGTGGGACAAAGGGCACAAGTGCACCTTCGGGCGGCGCGGCTATGGGCGAGCCTGATACAAAAGCCGGCGACGCGCCTTGTTGTCCGCTAAACTCACTGGGCAGCCGGTGAAACAACGACCAAGGATAGCAAAGCGAACGGCTCACACAAACGCTTGTCTTCCTGCCGCGGGCGAATGAACTGCGGACCCTTGTGGTGTATTTGATGCGCCCTGTTGCGGGCCATATTCACTGGGCAGCTTGTGAAACGACGACGAAGAACAACAAAGCAAGGGACGCACCTCATCGGCGACGCGAATGTTTGCAATCTTGCTGCGGGAGAATGTGACGCGGACCCCTGTGGTGTATTCGTCTGACTGGCGAACCGGACATGGTGGTGTGCTTCGATATCTCGTCGGTGTGCTGCAGCGCTCGACGGCCGCGGATACGGGTGGTATTGGTGGGGGCGTGCACGCGACGCGGGTCGTGTGCTCGGGCCGGCGTGGGCGGTGGATCGGACGGTGGTGTCTACATGTAGCATGACCGGTTTAATTTCGACCGGCGGCGAGCGCACTGGCGTCTGACTTGTCCCCGCCACGGGGAGAAGGCGTATGGGGGTCAAATCATGAGTACCTCTGGGTGGTATCTGACTGGGTACTAAATGTTGGGGATCGTCAAGCTGCTGCTGCTGTTGCTGGTAGAGTGATTGTTGGGGCGGCGGGGGCGGTAATGATAACGGTTGGTGATGTTCTTGAGGCTGTTCTAACGCTTGTTCAAGCGCCTGCTGGGACATATGGTCGGATATTTGGGAATGCTGGGATTCTTGTTGTTGCTGCTCCCACTGCTGGGGCTGGTAGCTGGGATCGCGCGGGGTGGGTGGTGCTGAATGAGATGCATATTCATCTGGGTACTGGCCGCCTTGGCCTTGCTGGCCATAGTACGACATGGTGGTCAAGAGCAAGCCGCGGAACCTGATCAAATTGCCTTTTATAGGACGGAGTCATTTTTTTGACAGGCGTTCCCAATTTGGAAGACAATGTGGACATCAGTGATGGCCCATCACCACGAGGCGCGCACCGCCACCCCGACGCCACAGCATTGTATGGTTTCTGCAAATTCTGAATTCATGGCTAATATACAAGTTATGGCGTCTAGGGCACATTTATCAAGTACAGTACGATCTTTCTCAGTGTCCGAGCACAGACGACCATATGCAAGAAAAAAGCGATAGCGGGGGGATCTTTTATCTCACTCGTGCGACCTGCCATTCGGGGGAATATCAATGCCGCCGTTCCACCGCGGCGAATCAGGCGCCTCGGTCGTGGCGGGGAGTGTGTGGCCATCAGGATGACTCCGTGGGACGAGCTGCCCCGTCTCCGCCACCCGCCCCCCGCGCTCCACGCTATTCCGTCGGCTCTGACTCGAGCTCCGACTCATACCGCGCAGACTCCCCGATTCGACGACACGCGCCCCACCGCCGCGCCGAATTGAGTTGCGTCGACTCTGGGGTTCCACTGGTGATAGCGAGTGGTCACGGTGTGGCATATGATGATATGACACTGTTGGAGATCCGAAAGATGAGGATAAGGAAGGGGGGCGGTACAGACGGGTACGTGAGCCCTCGGGAAGGGGCACCGAAGGTGACGCCGCCGGGGTTGTACGACGTCGGGGGACTGGTGACGACGCTGCTGACGCTGATGAAGCTGCTGGTCGGGTTGGGCGACGTGACGGGCGAGAAGGGGAACGGAGAGTCGGAGGAGGAGGAGGGCGAGTGCGAGAGGGGTGTGTTGCCCTCGGAGATATTGTTGCTGTTCATATGCCGGATCTGCATAGGCGGGCGGGGTATAGGAACACCATTAGTCTGCGTAGCCGGACGGGGTATAGGGACGCCATTAGTAGGGCGCGTAATGGGGGCATGCAGCACCGAGTTAGTCGGAGACGAAGCGTTGGACGAGTACGCAGATTGTGGGCGCTGATGCGTCGGCTGGGAGTACGGGTCGGACGAGGCGAGGCCGATGAGGTGGTCCACAGGCAAGCCCAACTGCAGACGGGTCAGACTGACCCCACAACATGCGGGAAGAGGTTCGGGGTGGACTTACGCGGTTTCGATGCTCAAGCAGCTCCTCACGGTACACCTCGTTCAGCCTTGATATTCGGACATAGTCCCTTTCTGTGTCGGCAAGTCGAGACCTGAGCGCTTCGTTCTCCCGCTGCAGAGCCGCCAGCATGATTTCCACAGACGGATCCGAGGGCCCAGTGGGCGAAACACCAAGGCCAGCCAGCTGCTGTTGCGCCAGTCGCAGACTCGACAGTTCCCTCGTAAGCCTGTTCACATGCGACTCCGACTCGGCCTCCAGCACATTCTCCAGTTCGATCTTCTCCTCCCGAAGCTGCACATAGGCACCGAAATAAATCCAACATGACTCTGGAAAGTGAGTCAATTTGACGCCCACCTGCTCCAGCTTTTTCGACAAGACGTTCATGATGCGCTCCTCCTCTGCCTCGTACGCATTAATGAGCTCCTCCTGCTTGGTCATGGAGCTAACCGACAGCCGTCGGATGGGCGGCGATATCGACATGACGGGCAGAGGCCCAGGCGACGTGGTGGTGGTGGTAGTCGATAGGAAATTGAGGTCAATAAGCGTCACTCCGGACCGGACTCCATCAAATGCCCACATGGCAATAAATACCTTTAGACCTTGCTTTAGTTCCACGTTCCTTTCATTGTAGCTTCTTTTCCTCGTTGGTGCCTGGAGCAAGATGAACAGCGATGATTATCATTGGGAAATGAACTGGCCGCGACGAGATCTCCTAACAAGCGGGGGGCACCTTTTTCCGAACAAGTTCTGGCGATCTTCCAACGATCTGCAAGAGACCACGGAGGTCACCTCTGGCCAGGATTCTATTCCGATTGTGTTGGACGGCTTGACAGAATCGATCTAACATTGCGACTTAGACCCGAACTTAATACTTAGTCTTAGCCCGATGCGGCGATTCTAGTTTCGATTGGGGCCACTAGTCGACAGCTACCTCGGACGTATGCTGAAATTTTTCAGTTCGTCGTCTTCAACCTTGGATGGGGAAACTTGACGACCCGCTTTACGAGTGGGATTTCGAGCGTCGTTTTCACCGCGTACCTCACATTCGGAACGCGAATATCTGGGCTTTAGCTGCCACGGCACACGAGCAGATTGGTTCCAGCAACTTCCACCAGCGAAAATTCACAACCCTGTGGGGAATATGATGGCGTTTTTCTAAGTTGCTTCACTCTGTCACAAATAAACTCTTACAAAAACTTGTTCTACAGCTGGTTAATGAATTCCGAGGACAACCCAGCTCAAGTCAATCAGCCTCAACTTGATAACCAACAGTTAAACGTAACTTACGAGAATCTCGCAGCATTTCAGGTTACCGCGGACAACTTAACACGGCTAATCGAACACCCATTGGCCCCTATTCTCGCTTTCTTTGACGCAACTCTAACCTGGATTTCGGGCCGACGGCTTTGGGGTTACCCCAAGTCTATCTTGAATTCAACGGACTTTACCCCCGTTCTGTGGATGCCCGAACCTCGAGTTGACGGAAATTGATTTCTTACATGTCTGAGACGTTGCACTCGGGAGTAGGTAGGGAAGCCTACTGGAAGCCTGAGGCAAGCACATCACCGAGGAATACCGCAACGAGTTTGCGAAGGACGGTCGTATTGCAACTCACGCGACCTCATCAAGGGCCCCTGATTTGGCCTCGACCTTTGACAAGTATACTTTCAAGAACCCGTTTCACTCTAGTCGAACTATTCGAAAATAAGAACCGACACATAAAGTATTCAACCGTCCACAAATTGGGCAAGCCGGACGTCGATTGACGCTGCATCCTTTCTCTGCGACGAACGAATGAACAGCGAATGTGCGTCATGCCACATCTTTCTCGCCTCTCTTGCGTTTCCCCGCGCCATCAAAATATCCCCGATCCGAACCATACAGTCTGCTCGCCTTCGATGTATGTCCATCTCGGTGACTCCTTTTAACACCGCGTAAAAGATGTTCAGCGCAGTCTCTGTATCACCTTCGGCAAGAAAAATGTCCCCCAAACACCGCAACGCCTGATACGTGGGCACTACATCCGAGTAAACTCGGACCACGGCGAGATAAACCCCTGCCCAGTGGAATGTGCTTTGGAAATCGGACATCCCGTACCTGAAATCCCCGAGCATTTCGAGGCACTGGGTCACCCCAGGAAGCATGAACGCTCGGCGGCACGCTTGGTAGCAGCGCGCGTATTCCTCTCGGGCGGCCGCAATGTCTCCTCTAGCCAAATATACACCCGCCATCACCCGCTCGCAAAACAGCATCCCTTGCCTCCAATTCAAACGCTCAACGGCTTGTCTCGCGACCGCAAGGCCACGGAGGATATACGCCTCGTCTCTCCCCATAGTCTGGTCGATCTTGACCAAATTGAGCAGCGAGTTGGCGTGGAAGTACGGGTGTCGATCGTGGTCGGTCATGCGCACCACTCCTTGGTACAGCATACGCGCCTCTTCGTACTCGCTCTTCTCGAACTTCACCCCCGCCTCGATGTCCAGCATGTTGACCTCTCGAGAAGAACTCTCTTGTCCGTATGTAGCCAAGATGTCGCGACCCAATTTGCACAGGTCGGACGCATGGCGCAGTCTGGCTATGGTCCAATACGATGTTGCTTGCTTTTCTGCAAGGTCCTGCCCCGATACGGAGTGCATGATGCTGGTACGGCGGAGATCGACAGTCGACTTGATCGCCTCCAGTTTCTCGCGAATGTGTTGCTTTTCAGTTGCCGTCGTCCCCAGCTTGTTAAATTGTAGCGCTTTGGGGAGGTTACCGGACAGATAGTGGTACCTGGCGGCGACTTTGTAAAATTCGACTACAGAGTCAATGAATTAGTTGACTGTAAACATGAAATTTTGAAGACGCACAGCGGGCGGAGGGATCTCGTTCCTGCTCGTAGTAATAGATTCCTTCCTGTATCAACACGTCCGCTTGGGAAGGTGTAAGATTATAATAGTCTGCAACATCAAGGCAGCAACATATGTGCTCCCAATGCAGTCTCCGATCCCCGCTCGACTGGATATGATCAATTACAAGCTGGGCCAACGGGCTCTTATCCTTCAGAACATTTTGTGAAAAAAGATCGAGGCTCAAAATGCTATGCATGAGACGGTTTTTCTCCTCGCCAGAAAGCCTTCGGGACAAGGCGACTTGAAAAACACTGTTGATGTTCGAAAGGTTCTGAATGAGTCGCAGAGCGAGTTCGCAACTCGACGACAGTTCCCTGTGAGACTTCCACAGTGTCAGAAGCCCGTCCCAGTGCCGGCGCAGGCGCTCCAACCCGTCAAGCGGCGGTGGGTAGCCACGCTTCATGTATTGGCGGACGGGACTCAACGCCTTGAGGCGTCCTTGTTCCATGTACGCCAAAGATGTGCGGAGAAGCGCCGTCCTACATTTCAGGACATTCGGAATATCGAGTGCCTCCTGTGAAAGCATATCCACTTCAGAAAGGCCGTCGGGTAGAAATGACAGAAGGATGAGAAGATTTTTGGCATTTGGAACATAGAGGCGTGGACTTGACAAAGACAGGGTTATTGACGTTTCCAGGTTCGATCTTTTGTCGTGGCCGTCTGATAGCAGAGCGATATTCTCGATTTTCCAGCGTCGCAAAGTATTTGAGTAGCCCTCGTGAGATGCTACAGCCGCCATAAGGCAGACCTGTACATGGTATTAGTGAACCCGCGCAGAGGCGAAGGCATTGTCCATACAGCTAAAGGTAGGTTTCCGCTGAGCTTAAGCAGTTCCTCCAAATCAGATTCTTCCTCGCGGGCAGGAACATCGGCAATTTCAATGAAGGTTTGACGCGAAGCAGACGGATCAAGAGGTTCCAGTGGTGCAAGAAACGGCCGAGTCCACTTTATTTTCGCTGGTCTTTCTGCACCACGCATAGTAATCTGGATAGAATTGATTAGCCAGGGTCCAAGGTAAATGGTACACAAACTCACAAGCAATGATAATTGCCGTACCTCGCTCAACAACGAAAGGAGCTCTTCAACCTCCGCTCGACTTTCAGCCTCCTCCCATAATGTCTCGAGATTATCCACCACCAACAGTGTAGGTCCACAGTTAGAAAGGTGACTGATGATGGCCTTGGAAAGATGTTTCGAAGGCTCGAGGCCAAGGTGAGCGGCAATTATATTGACAAGGCGGCTCTTCTGGAATGCCGATTCGCACGAGATGAAATGTCGGTGCTCGTATATCGAAATAATTTTCGGGTCATGCAGTGCGGCCACCGCAAGGGTCGTTTTGCCCATTCCCCCTGGGCCCAAAATGGCCGAGTACGCTGGCTGAATCTGCAAGATATTGACGATTTGTATCAGTTCCGAATTTCTGCCATGCATGATTTTCGGGATTGGCGGCAGCACTGAGACTATGCTTGAGCTAAAGAATTGCTTGGGATTTAGCATACGTTCAATTAATCATGAAACCAACACCAACCTGATGCTCTCTTGGAACTGATGAACGACATTGAATTCTGAGGACTGGACAAAAATACACGACCTACCGAAACCGGAGACTCCAACGAACTTCTGTCCTCTTGAGCGGCAAGAAAAGCCATCAGTTCTCGATGTCGCTGCTGTGCATCCAACTCAAGTTCAACAAGATCGGTAGCCCGTGAGACATCGTTTCGCATCTGCGACGGTGAGAACAAGTAATGATAATAAGCGAACATCATTTACCTTGAAATCGTCCAGAATAGTTTGCAACTCAACCTCGTATATGCGGAGTTGGACTCCTATTTCATGTTGTCGGATCAAGCGCTGGATCTTCCCTAGCTCTTGTTGCAGTTGTACAGAAGTGTGTATCTTCTGGAGGGTTCTAGAGACGCGAAATGAGAATTTCTAATGAGTGCTTTATGGTGAGACATACTTGACCAAGTGCCCGATGTAATCTGATACTGTCATGGGGAGCCCACCTTGTTGCGCCAAGCACATATGAACAACGAGGCAGAGAAGCCGGTGTATGAGTTCAACAATGCGCAAGAGCATTCCCTGGTTTGTCTTCATGCCCTAAATCACCGGCATAAGCTCGATCCGATATATGAAAAAAGATAAAAAACGAACATTTATTTCACCCAATACACGCAAGCTTGTCTCGGCAGCATCATGTGCAAAGGGGATATGTGTAGCTTGAGTGAAATCTCGAAGGATTTCTGCTGTAATGGTGGCGTATTTCAGAACTTCGCTTATGCTGCTATTCTGCTTCGACTTCTGCATTTCTGAAAAGGCTAAAAGATCGAAGTGAATACGGAGGCTTGGCATTTAAGCTGTTGGACATACCTGCTAACGGCTTCGCGGAAGACACAGACAGCCCGGGAACGATCCGCGTGTACCATAAGGATTGCCCTTGGTTCGTCAGCGAAAGTATTTGCGGCCCAACAACTACGGCTATATGCAATCTAAAGTTGGTGCGGTATATGATTTGGCCGACGCGCTCGGAGTTTATTCCAAGAAAAAATGAACGCGAAGTCTGACTTCTGTGGAGGCCGCAAAGTGCGAACGCCGGGTTCGCCCTATCACCAAAACCTATTGAGGCAAGCAAGCCGTGCGGACATGACCAAGTTCAACGAAAATGGAAGAGTGAAACAAGCACGTCGCTCATCAAGAACAATGCGGATTGATTTCTTCACAAATTTAAATGCTGTGCATTGATTTATCGCAAAACAGGATTGTGCCCCGAATCAACCACTGACCGAGCCGGGATCCTAACCACTGACCGAGCCCACCACCAAAACCACTGACCGAGCCCGGGTTTCAACTGCGAACCGACCCCAGACCCAACCACTGACCGAGTCCATTCTGACTACTGACCGAGCCCGACTTTTCAACCACTGACCGAGCCCGACTGTCATATATTTCAACCACTGACAAACCCGGCTTTTATTGGTTCCAACCACTATTAATAATTGAGTCCAAGTTTTGAAGAGATTATTTTGCTATACTCAATGCTTTCTTTGGGGAGCTCGGATTGAAGGACAATGTCGCATATAATATAATTATATTAGATACACAATCTGAGCTTCATTCATTTCGGTTTGGAGTGAGCGCTTTGGTGCGGCACGAAAGTCACCGCGACGGCTTCTGGCGCTGGTACCGGTGTGAGCTATCGCCATAGCTAATGGGTACTTCTTCATCCATGACTTGTCGACATCGTGTTGCAGGCAATGGTCTCAGTGTCACGGAGATCAATCACCGACACTCGAAACACATACCACTTGCGAAGAGGATAATTGTTTCTTACGTGCGGAATGAGAGGTAGGAAGGAATGGATATCAGAATATGTTTTGCATATGCTCGAGTGTTGTGCCTAAGTCGTGTATGACTCCTGAAAGGCGCGGTAACAAGTGTTCAAAAGTTGGGCTCGGTCAGTAGTTGGACCAAGTAAAAGTCGGGCTCGGTCAGTGGTTAAAAAGTCGGGCTCCGTTAGTGGTTAGAACGGGCTCGGTCAGTGGTTGAGTCTAGGGTCGGTTCGCAGTTGAAACCCGGGCTCGGTCAGTAGTTTTGGTGGTGGGCTCGGTCAGTGGTTTGAATACCGGCTCGGTCAGTGGTTGGCTCGGGGCACGATCATATTTTGGTGATTTATCAGACCGATGAAAGATGAAACAAGGCGCGAACATACAATATGGTCAATGGGACCGCCGCGGTTATACATTTCCTTCCTTCCTTCCGGGCCGCAGCATCATCACTCGGGACCATCTCTGAGAATATCACTGTGATGAGGCCAGTTGCAAAAGTGACACGGTTCTGTTTCCATCATAAACAAATAATCCCCAATGCAGTGACAGGAAAAGACGTTATTCGCAAGATAAAGCAGTTTTCGCGTTCTGTATGGCAAATTTACAACGACAAGCACTGCGGCGTCCATTGGTCAGCGCCGAACGTGAACGATGAAGTAGGGCGCAAACGCACAGGACAACTGTACCGTTCACTATCTATCCTCGTAATGACACGCCCGCAAATAAAATAGCGTGCCATGCTCTTGTCTACCCCCTCGTCGCCCGTTGTCTTCCAGCAAATTGTGCTCCAAGGAATCACCCGCCCAGCGCCAAAGCGTGAACGATTTCCACGCGTTCCCGTTCGGTCTTTTAGCCCGGTCGACCCCGTACACGTCGAGCAGTCCGCTTTCGAGTTGCGTGGGTGTCGTGATGGTCATGCTCCGTGTCGGTGCGGTGGGGTCGCAGGGGCCTGGCATCAGAAGTTGGGTAGGGAGATCGCGCGTTGTGCCTGGTTCGAGTAGCACGGTCAAGCTGTGTGTACGGGGATCAATGATTTGAATCTATACATGGAGTGCATCAGCAGAGGGAATCAACAGTAAAGAAGTCCTAACAATGACATCCTTCTCGACAACGACTCCTAGATTTGAGAAATGCCGTTTATATGCGAGGATATCTCCTTCACGCAGAACCGAACTCTTGGTAAGATCAACGAGCTTGAGTTCTGCGGCCTCGCTAGACGCTCCGGGTTAAGAAAAAGGCTGACTGTACGAGAAAAGATCGTACCCAGCACGCGTGGACGATGACTGCGAATGTGGAGTAGTCGGTTCTTCTTTTGCATTGTCGCGTTCCCAAACCTCATCTTTCCATGGAGCTGCAAGACTACCGTCTCTGATCCCCTGCTCATACTTTTTCACTTTTTCGGCATGTGCATCAGATAGCCAATTAGAAAACAAGTGATCCTGGAAAGTGTGTGCGGCGGCAAGAAAATGAGAGTCGGTGAAAAGCGATGTATCTATGGGACTCAATCCACTGGAGTCAACATTCATGGATTCCGCTGCTGCGGGATGGTCGGATCCGATGGAGGGTTGGAAAGAAGAGAAAGCAGTGGGAGGTAATAAAGCAGCAAGTCGGGATTGTGAATCGGGTGAGAGCATATTCCAAGAGTTGGCGTTAATGAGGTCCTGAGAGAACCGCGGAAATTCTGAGCTGCTTCCAGAGCATCTAGCCAGAAACGTACAGATATGTCCATCTTCGTTAGACGACTTTTCGGATTTTGCAACATGGAACGGAGCTGTTGTGCAGGATCCACATCTTCTTTGGCTTTCCGTTTCGATGGAACAGTTTCTGCAGCTGGAAGTAATTCACGTTGAGTAGGTTTCGGCTTCCGAGTCGAGCGACGCGGAGCAGCTGAATCGTCGGCCATGGAAGTTGTGGCGTGTGTCAATGTTGGTCTTATTTGGTTCAAGGCATCAGCCGGGGAAAGCATAAACAAACAAACGCTCGCGTCCGAATTAGGCAATTTCTGTGAATACTCACTTCCACCGCGTTTTCAGTTCAAAATACGACGCAGACTGATCTTTGTCCCTTTTAAAATTCCTAAGGCAGCTTCGGGATTTCATTAATTCCGCTTCCAACCACCCCTACAACCTCTTGCTAAGCCGCCAGAATAACTTTTGCCTGACTCAATGAAATGAGCTGCGCGTGATATCTGCAGTCAACTGAGTGGGACAGGAGTATTTGGGAGCGAAAGGGAGTTCTCAAGGTAGAAAAAATCTATTTAACGTTGGCGTCTAAATTAGGCAACTACTCTTTTCTGATCTTACAGCAGCTTTTCCGACTCCGCAACTTCAGCGGTTCAAAATACGGTTCAAAACGTCGAGTTCGTGATAATATCGCCTCAATAACACGATACCTTCATCTCTTCCCCAAAAAATCTGAAATTATGGGAAGCCATCTATATGTACCTAATTTTCTGCAGGTATCTGCTAGTCTCAAAAGTTGAAAATACAAGTTTTCAAAAAAAAAGCCTCGGGTGCCTCAAAAACCTCTCGATAGTATCAGACAAGGGCCGTCCCAAATTTATAGGTCATTCTGACGACGGAATGATGAGTAATAACACTGTAAACTTGGGGGATGAAATCTCCTTACATTGACTAATTCATTACAGAAGGACCCAACCGTAGAATGAATGACGAGGGCGTCCTACAACAGGCATGAACAAAAGACATTGCAGGAGAATTCATTTGTCAACAGAAATTTGGCGGTTGACATAATGAAGGTTGTCTTTTGATCAATTTTGTTGGACACGAAGCAGCGATCTCCGAACGATGTTTGGCACCAAACAACATCGTGGGAAAATGAAAGTCTCTTGGACTCGAAAACCTCCTGCCAACATTGGCGACTGCATGACTCCTAACAAATGCGATGCAAGCAATGTCTGAGTATTTTCGACTGCTTTTTGACCATTTCCTTGCAGTTGCTGGACAAAGAAGATGGAAGAATGCGCTATTACCTCAATGAACTTGTGGAAGCCCAAGGGGCTGGAATGACGCTGACGGTTGATAAAGTGCTGTTCCTGCTGCACTTCGATGATGCTCCACCCCCAGCTTATCTTATAGTCAGCAATGCCATGAACTGCATTAGTTGGTCTTTACTCCTGCCACTTTCTGGCTGTTGACTGTTCATGCTATAACAAACAGTTATTTATTTATTTCGCAAATGACTGCTGCTCACATAGGCCCGTATCCTATCCATCAACAATCTCTTTGTCTCTTAGGCTCTCGTGGAGGTTCTTTGTCCCAGTATCCTGACATTTTGAAGCACAATGACCACCATTTAGCTCTTTTTGGGAAATGCATGCACCAAAGGAAAATGGTCCATATGGGACTTTGCCCCAAAAGATATTCATTTGCACTGGGGGTCTCCAATTGTCGCATTTCATGGGGCTGGGGTTGCTTCAATGGCTCTCAATTGGCTGCAAGAAGCATGCACACCGGGATTCACATTCAATTCATGAGGTCCTAGTCTGTAGACCTCCGTGCTGGACTGCATTCTGTGGTCTGCCAGAGCCAGTCACACCAGGTTCACATCTGACTGGAATTCCAGCTTTGTGATGCGTCATTCTGTCTGTGACACGCCAACTTCCTTCTTCACAGACTATACAACGATCTACGTTTCACCCTTTGCGCAAGACCCCGTCGTCGACAACGACCTTCATCTCGGCATGAGCCTCGACGTCGCCGTGGAGGCCCTCTCCCTTTCACGTTGCCCCCTCCATCTCCGGCCATCAACAGCGACTGATCGTTCTAAGGCTTGGAGCGACAAAATGGAGACCTGGCTGAGCAGCTCGCGTGCGTCCTATTTCCCCTGTGTCTTGATCCATACTAAAACGAAGCCAGACCATGTGATGAAATGTGATTGGGGACACTTCGACATAATGCGAAATCATATCGACTATTTCGAGCACTCCTGTTTGGGTTCGAAGATGAAGCGGTCGATCGACCCAAAGACGAATTGGCATGTGGCTGGAAAACGCGGTAAAGGCGGAGATCAGGACTGCGGTACTCAACAGTCACATCCGATTTCATCCATCTACGATCTCCCACCTGACCACATCCGCTGCCTCGTGTATTGCGAGTTTATTGCCCGCCATCAACCGCAAAAGGAGAACAAAAAGGGCAAGGGACAGCAGGTGGAGAGTGAGGACGAGTAGTTGAGGGCGTTTCTTGTCGCATTAGTATTTCGTTTATGTCAATTTTTCTTGGGCAACCTTGGCATTTTCTTGATCAAGCGAGTGTGTGGTGTCACCGTGATTCAGGTCTCATAACTGTATACTGTCTTGGTTCCGAGCCACCTGCTTCATGGGTGGTGAATACCTGCTCACAGTAGCCTTTCACCCCAGCTAGTCACAGGATCCCCAGAAGCAATGGCACAGACACAACTTGCAAGGAATTAGGTCTTGTTTGGTTCAGGGCATCAACCGGGGAACAAACAGAGCACAAACAAACGTTCGCATCCAAATTAGGCAATTTCTGTGAATACTCACTTCCACCGCGTTTTCAGCTCAAAATACGACGCAGACCCATCTTGATCCCTTCTAAAAGCCTTAAAGTAGCTTTGGGATTCCATTAATTCCGCTTCCACGTGGTTCTGTTACAGCACATGCCATCCCGCCAAAAGAATAACTTTGTCTTGTTCAATGTATTGAGATGTGCTTGATTTGGGAGGCGGAGCAGGGGAATAGGACAAGAAGGACGGAGGAGAGTAGAAGCCCAGTTGACGTTCGCGTCCCAATCAGGCAACCGGGCGTCTTCGATCCCACTATACGTTCTCCGAATCTCAAATGCTGCCAAAAAGGGATGGCGGACATCGTAGTGGAATCTGGCTGCACACAGGCTGAAAATTCATCGCAGGAGGACCCAATCTTACAGCAGGCATGAGAAAAAAAACATTGCGGGAAGATCCATCCATCAACAGAGATTCGAGAGTTGAGCCGCGGTAGGATTAATCCGCAGCACAGAGCCAGCAGTGCGATTCGACGGGGGTGAGGAACGGTTGATATAATGATCGTAGATCAATCTTGTTGGACACGAAACGGCGATCTCTGAACGATGTTTGGTACCAAACAATGTCGTGGGAAAATGAAAGTCTCTTCGGCTGGAAAACTTCCTTCCAACATCCTACCTCTGCGACTTCGTGCTTCTCAACGAACGCGATGCAAGCGTCGTCTGGGTCTTTTCAACTGCTTTCCGACTATTTGCTCGCGTTCGCGGGACAGAGAAGACAGAAGAACGCGCTATTACCTCAACGAACTTGTAGAAGCCCAAGAGCCTGGAACGACGCTGACGGTTGATAAAGTGCTGTTCCTGCCGCACTTCGATGACGCTCCGCCCTCAGCTTGCCTTATAGTCAGTGATGCCATGAACTGCATTAGCTGGTCTTTACTCCCGCCACTTTCTGGCTGTCGACCGTTCATGCTATAACAAACGGTTATTTATTTATTTCGCGAATGACTGCTGCTCGCGCAGGCCCGTATCCTATCCATCGACAATCTCTTCGTCTCTTCGGCTCTTGTGGAGGTTCTTCGTCCCGGTATCCCGACATTTTGAAGCGCAATGATCACCATTTAGCTCTTTTGGGAAATGCGTGCACCAAAGGCAAATGGTCCGTACGGGACTTTGCCCCGAAAGATATTCATTTTGCGCTGGGGGTCTCCGATCGTCGCGTTTCATGGGCTGGGGTTACTTCAACGGCTGTCAGTCGGCCGCAAGAAGCTTGCGCGCCGAATTCACATTCAATTTGTGAGGTCCTGGTCCGTAGACCTCCGCGCTGCGCTGCGTTCTGTGGTCGGCCGGAGCCGGTCACACCGGGTTCACGTCCGACTGGAATTCCAGCTTCGTGACGCGTCGTTCTGCCTGTGACGCGCCGACTTCCTTCTTGAGGACCTCTGTGTCTTTAGACTCTTCTCTTAAAAAATGCAGTCGTCGTCGGCTCGCTCATTCAAGCGCACTGTAAGATACAGCACCACATATTTATCCAAGCCACCAATTCCCTACTTTTCTTTCCAGGGCAGCAACGTCTCTACAAGCGGTCAGGTTTGCGCTCATTTCTGGCTCTGCATTTCCTTTCTTTTATTTACTCAGAGTTCAAGCCGCCGCCGAACAAACAAGGCCGCGTCGTGGAGCCCACCGAGTACGACGACGACGTGGTATTTTTTGACCACCAGGTGAGTTTTTGTCGTGTTTTGCTTGCGCGTCGCACATGCTGATCGTTTTTCTCTAGCCACCATCCGTATGCATTACATCCCTTCCATCTGAGCCTTGATCGAATCTGTGTGCAGGCAGCAGGCCCTTTATCGATAGCTCAATCCGAAGCACCGGTAGGTATGCGTGCTCTCGGGTGCCACAGGGTGTTCTGACCCTGTCGTTGCAGCACTGTGCGCCAACCGCGACCGCGTCGTCTTCCGCTAAGGAAAACGGCAATGTAGAGAATGTAGAGGTAAGTCTTTGCTCTCAATTCCGCATTACGACTCTTATGCTCTTTCAGAATCGTGTCTCTAGGGGTGGAAAGGGGAAAAGCAAGAAAGCCGTACGTGTCGAGATAGTTCTTTTGTATCATTCTCACTTCCCTCGCAGAAGCCCGCGTCGACGTCAGAAGTTTCAGGCGCCGATACTGCCCCGCCTACCAAGGTCGATCATCCATTCATTCAATCGAACTTGTCACTCTAACCCATTTTATACAGACTTATCGTGCCAACGACTATGCGAAGAGGCGCGAAAAGCGCGCCGGCCCAGAATACAAGGCCAAAAAGAAGGAGAAGAGAAACGACGAGGCGGCTGCCCTCAACGACGTTCTCGTGCGCGTCTGGGTCGAAGACGTGGACACCCTCGTTACCCGCCAGGCTGAATTTCGCCGGATTTTAGCCACCTGCCCCCGCCGACGCTTCCACGTCTCGTCAACGTGAGGTGCTCCTCGCCCTCTTTGCCCACGCCTCGGCTGCGGACCACGTCGAGCCCCCGGACGCCGAGTTCATCGACTTCCTAGAGCGGATCGACGACGACACGATCGCATTTCTCGTCGCAATGGCAGGCGGGTTGCAGAAACAAGATATCCAGGCCGCCCTCGATGCCGGGGTGCTGAGGCTGAGCCCTCCGGACGACCCTACCCCAGTCTCGGGCAGCTTATCGTACATTCGCATTGGAACCTCTGGCGTCCCGCTCGAAGATGCACGAGCATGCCTGGTCGCAAGCCCTTCCGACGCCCCGTGGACCATCGTCCGTCTCGTTCAGCTCGGAATGTCTATTGACGACGTGAAAACATGCGTTGAGGCGATGCTTGAGCCTTTCGGCCACATGGACGCCGTCGAGCCTCTCTTCGAGCGCCTCAAGAAGGAGACTCGACTGGCAAATGCACCCAAGGACATTCGTACTTGGACGTACGCCCGGCACGTCCGCCGACAAGCAGCCTTCGGACCGGCATGCTGACGACGAAGAGGCTGCTCGAAAGAAAGCGATGCCGTCCAAGTTCGGGCGCTTTCTTCAGTTCAATGTGACATGCAAATGGCTTTGCTATGAGCTCGTCAACCTCGTTCTCACCAATTCTCCCGGAATACGCACTGACCGGCTCGCGAGTTCCATTGAACGGTTTATTATCGCACTGCAGAACGGCAATGGTTTGAATTCGGCAGTCGGCGGGTTTTTTCGCCCCCTACAAGCCCGACGCCGTCCTCGAGGCTATTGTCGAAGAGATCTCTAAATCATTTCCGCTACCGCTATTTGGAACGGAGCGAACGGAGCTGTCGAAGACTGTTCAGCGGTATTTTGAGGACGAACGCGCCTTCTTCGTCGACTCTGGTCTCCCGACCATCAACCCCGCTGCCTTCGACAGCGCCGTAAAAAAATGCCGCCAGCGTTTTGCGCACGAATGGGCATAGTGTGCCGTACCTCAGAATCCTCAAGGACATAACAGTCGAAAGTTTTTACGGTGATGACAAGTCTCTGTGGGATGCTAATACCGGAAAAGCGTTGCAGTCATTCCGTCATCTTCACTCCCAACTAGATCCAGGACTGCCACGCGACGGCGACATGGTGGAGGACGGCATCGCTTGGTACTTCGGCGCAACTGTCGACTTTTGGCGGTTCGTCACAGGTACTCCGCTGTACTGGCCGCATTTGAAATTTATGGAGAGGCTGACCGACCTCGTCAAGCCCACCGTACTCTCCAGCTGGTCGAACGGTGTCTTCTCCGCCATTGTCTTGGGCTCGCTCACTCTGGTAGGCGGCGACATTCCCCCAGCCATCTCCGACTTGATGCGACAGGGCACTACGCCGAAAGCGCTCCAAGATCATCTTCCTCCCCCTCACGCCAATCGTGATTGGTATCCGACCCTTGCGACCGACAAGTATCTCGATGCTGTGGGCTGCCTCTTCATTGCTCAGCTCAGCGCAGACCCATCTAGTCTCTGCCTGCTAATTCCCAATTTGCATCTCGGCGTGGCAAAATACCGGGCTCGTGAATCGCACTTCGTCGAGGGCATCGCGCTCAGTGTGTCTGCTATCGACCGCGTCGCTCTTGGGCATGTACAGCGGCTGCATGACAATGGCGTGGACCCCGACCGCGGTAATCCCGAGCGCCTACGCGAATACTTCAACGCCCTTAAGGACGCTGTAGAGGTGGATGTCGTTGCCAGGGGACTTCGAGCCAAGCTGGTCAGGCTCAAAGAAGAGTATGCGGTTCACAGCTTATTCGCTACACACATCAAAAAGTTGGTCCGGCCGACTCGCCTTTCCAGCGATGCGCCCGTCGATCGGAGCGAACCGTATGTCATCCCTGGGATAACCCACACGTCGGAGCGTGGAGCCGCCCGAGTCGTCCAGCTGGAGCGCATCCTCCAACATATCACCTTCCTGATCGACGGCGGTTTCGAGAGTGAGGCGTACCGCATCATCCCGTACCATCTCCGTGATAAAGTCTACACCGAATCTTTCCGACAGTGGTTCCTCGCGCTCCCTCCCGATATACGTATCTCGTGTTCTGCCCGCCACTGGGGCAATTCTCAGCAGGCGCACGAGAATACGATAGCGAACCACGCTAAGTTCGCCGCCAACACGGCCGCACACAGCGCAGGTGGGAAGGCGACTGCGGTGATATTGAAGGGAAGCAAAAGCTATCGCAAACCTGCCTGCGACCAAACTGCGGCGCGTTCTGGTCGCAGGAAGTGATCTTATCAAGACGCCGCCGCCGGGCAGGAAAGCTAGACCGCTTGGTAGTGTCCCGACGCACTGCTTATGGCGTTATGCCTTCTGCAATGATTGCGACGAACTCATTCTCGAGCATGACAACAACGGCAAGCATCAGTGCGCCCGACGGTAGGGTTCTTCCCCGTGCGAGACGTCCATATCCCGAATCTCCGACGCCTTCTTTATCCCCATGACGTTCTCCAAAATCCTGATCTGGCGGTTCTCGTCAAGAAATACGATGATATTCTTGTAGCAATCGATGTTCAGGTCGTCCTGAAGCGATCCGGAAACATGGCGGCCGCCCGCTCCTTCTTCCCCGACACGGATTTTTCCAAACTCACCGGGACGATCTACGTTTCACCCTTCGCGCAAGACCCCGTTGTCGACAACGACCTTCATCTCGGCATGAGCCTCGACGTCGCCGTGGAGGCCCTCTCCCTTTCACGTTGCCCCCTCCATCTCCGGCCATCAACAGCGACTGATCGTTCTAAGGCTTGGAGCGACAAAATGGAGACCTGGCTGAGCAGCTCGCGTGCGTCCTATTTCCCCTGTGTCTTAATCCATACTAAAACGAAGCCAGACCATGTGATGAAATGTGATTGGGGACACTTCGACATAATGCGAAATCATATCGACTATTTCGAGCACTCCTGTTTGGGTTCGAAGATGAAGCGGTCGATCGACCCAAAGACGAATCGGCGTGTGGCTGGAAAACGCGGTAAAGGCGGAGATCAGGACTGCGGTACTCAACAGTCACACCCGATTTCATCCATCTACGATCTCCCACCCGACCACATCTGCCGCCTTGTTTATTGCAAGTTCATCGCTCGTTACCAACCGCCAAAGGAGAATAAAAAGGGCAAGGGAAAGCAAGCGGAGAACGACGAGGATGAGGACGAGTAGAATATTTCTTGCCGCATGTATATCTTGTTCATGTCAATTTTTCTTGGACGACCCTGTTTGATGATTAAGCAATTTGCAAGCGACGTGTTGCGTCCCCAGGCTGACTTGCATGCGCGCTTCAGTGCCTTCGCGAGTCACTGGAACGAGTAAGATGTTGGAGAAGAGAGACGGTGGCTGACCAGTGACGGTGTTGGTGTGGGGATAGAACAAAGCGATCAAGTATACACAAACAAACGTTTGAGTCCGAATTAGGCAATTTCTGTGAATCCTCGCTTCCACCACGTTTTCAGCTCGAAATACGGCCCACACTCACTCTGGTGCCTTCTACAAGACATGGTTCCACTCGGTCCCGCTTCCACCCAGCTCTGGTATAGCACATGCCATGCCACCAGAATAACATTGCCTTGTTCAATGCATCGAGCTGCGCTTTATATCTGAGAGGGTTGGGCTGGGGGAATAGGATGGAGAAGCCTGGAAATTTTCAGTTGATGGTTGCACCCCACGTCGAAATGGAACCACAATGGAGGGATTCATCAGGAAAAACTCCCTGGGGAATAGCATGCCGGTTAGATCTGTAGCCGAAAATAGCGGTTGATAGCTGCCATAGCGGCGGCTCAATATTCTGTAGCTCTTTATAGTTTCCACACAAATGTCCATAGTTCTCTAGTGCTGAAATAGCTAGGTGAGGCGACTATAAAGTTCTCGATATCTTCCCCGCAGGACTACAGTTATAACATAGCATGGGAGGGGAGCTATAAGCTGCTCTATGCTTCTTAGTTCTGGGTTAGTAGTATCCCGCACTATAAACTTATGTTAGATGCTACCGGAAATTTTCCTGCCATAAAAGACACGTTTCAGTTGTTTTGTCGCGCTCATCTGTCACGCTCACGAGTTGGTCACTGAATCACCTGACACGTTACTTCACGCGGTCGATAATCTGAGGGCTTTTCGGCCGAAAGCCACTCACTCTGTTCTCCTTCCTTGCTTTTCCTCTCAGAGGACCATAATTAGCACCAAAGTTCCCTACTAGGCAGATTTACACCCTCACTTACACAGACGGCCATAAAATTCCCGAGAGTACCGCTGATTACCCCCAACGGCTGAAATTTTGCTCAGGCCCATGAACAGTGATCAGTGACTTTTTCGAAAATCTAACTCTATAGAATGTCTTAGATTGTCTTCAATACCAAACTGTATGGCTCAGAATTTTATTAATGCTTGCATGGGAGGCTGTAAAATTGCGCGGTGTTCACTTTACCATCATTTTGTGATGGTAAAGTGAACACCGGCCATCACAGCCACAACGGCGCTTGAAGATCGAGAGTAGCGCCCATAGCAAAATCAATTTACAACACATGGTTGGTTCAAATGAAAATTCATAGGGCATGGAAGGCCTTTCCTTCTCATACCATTGGTCGCTTCGGTGCCATTTGCTAGAGGTCTCCCCCAAGGAATATGATTTCCCCGAAAAATTAGATGTCTATGAATACATTTTAAATTAGCCAAACTTGTGTCAAGAAAAGGCGTCTACAGAAATGTAAGGATTGAAATAAAAGTGCTCAGCCTCATCCAACACATTGTCCGTTGTCCATTTCCGGTCAATTTTTGAGCCACACTTCCCCATCAAATGACAACTGCGGACGATGTGCTCAACGGAGACAACCGCCGCATTCCGGTGATGAGCGCGGGAGGACCGTTGGATGGTGTACATGCCAGTGAAACATAAAATCAAACTAGTCAAAGAAACAAGGATGCTCGCACGCAAGATCGGAACCCCGCGACATACTAATGAGGTTGACTGCCGCTGCTCGTCGTGCCGCGTGTCAAGGGCAATAACAGGCTACCTGCACCCCAGTAAATGCTATGCTAGAGCACAGGAACTGCTGAACTCACTTGAAAATAAATGGGACCCCAGAGTAATGCAGCCCGAGGACTTCGAGGAATACCAGAGACCCCGAGAACACGGAAATACAAATGCAGCAGATTTCGACTCCAGGGTCACCACCAAAGGCACACTGGCAGACACATTCCGGATATTCACACAGGGGTATGAAAACCCCGCGCATACGGCCCCGGACACCACCGAGGAAAACCATCCGGAGGGCTTTGCACAATATCTCGGTCGGGAGATGGCTAAAGTGCATACTTGCACCCGCACTAGCCAGTGGCATAGGAAGTAGATATGACCCAGGAAGGCGGCGCAAAACGTGGGGAGAGAAGATTCAACGTGCCGGATTGAACCCCTTCACCTCATGATGATTCCCGTTGTGTGATACTGCTCTCTATTTCATCCAAGCCGCTTCGGCATGCAGCATGATAATAGGAGGCGATATAATGTGGAGAATCCAAAAAGGTTGGATACCAGTTCCAAGAGAATAAGTAAAGCAAGCATGAGTAAACCGAATGTCATGTCCGAAGCATTAAGAGATTGTGATTGACAGCTGAACATCGGTGAACACCCAATTCCAGAACTCCGAGGTCGAAGCGTGCTTTGCTGGAGTGTTTATTGAACACTCTGTGTGCAGGAACAAAGATCGCAGAACAGAGATTGGGCGTTGCCTGCTTTGGGCGCTTGTAGAGGTACGAGAGTGGTATAATAGGAAACAAATTATGAAACACGCCGTAGGAGTGAATCAGAGACACCGACGATGAAGTGTTGGTGCCGGGAAAGCAGCCAGTGTTTAAGATGCAACGGCTGGGGCGGATCCGCGGATGCAATTTTCACTGGGCCACACATATGAAGCCACAAGTGCGGGGTCAGTCAATGAACACCTTGAGTCATTTGGAACTGGCCGAATCACAGCTCAGGCGGTCCAGAAGCTGTCAAAAATTCCATGGAAAGCGAGCCAAAAGGCCATGTTATTGACCAAGCATGGTGCATCCGATGAGACGGGCGTAAATCAATACATCAAACGTTATGAGCTCGTCACCCAGAACGACCCGAGAGGCGCGAAGCGAGAGGGTCGCGGAGAAACATGTCGCCTGCGCCCCGCAGTAACTCGCCACTGTGTGGAGTACAAGAGAGCAGCGCAAGGGAGCAAAGACTTGGTGACGAACAGGGAAGACAAAAGGATCGACGAATGGGTCTGGATCAAAAGGCAAGCGAACGGAGCATGTGTTTCATTGATCGTTGTTAAGGTTCTTCCGAGACATCCCGCAAAAACCCGTAACAGCCCGCAACGAGTCGCCAGAAACACAATGGGGGGCACCCCTGAACTGTGCGCCGCTGAAAATTTGCAGTGACTCAAATTAGGCACCTGGTTTTTTTGATACCACTATACGTTTCTAGATTCCAAGGCATTTGACTATACATACTCACAGATTCTTCAGTGAAAGTGTGTATAAATGCTGGGGAATAGGCTGGGAAGGATGGAGTAGATGTCTGGAAAATCTCCAGTTGACGTTCACGTCCAAATTAGGCACCTGTTTTTTGATACCACTATACGTTTCTAGATTCCAGGGCATTTGGCGGCGCAAGGTCCCTGTCTGTCCGCCAACTCTCAGCCATCATTTCCAGGCTGGCTGTGATATTAATGTCTCAAGAAAAATCTGAGTGAAAAATCTGAGTGATATTAAGGCCTTCACTTAATATGACTTAAGGTCTTATTAAGGTTAAGACCTTAAACCTTTAAGTACAACACTGCAGAGCACAGCCCGCACGGTGAAATTCAGCTGCAAAAAATGAGCACAAAGGCGGTGGTACGATCTAACCGCGGTAATAGGCGAGGGAGTTGCAGAGATTGAATTGCAAAAAAAAAGGGATGGCGGACATCGTAGTGGAATCTGGCTGCACACAGGCTGAAAATTCATCGCAGGAGGACCCAATCTTACAGCAGGCATGAGAAAAAAAACATTGCGGGAAGATCTATCCATCAACAGAGATTCGAGAGTTGAGCCGCGGTAGGATTAATCCGCAGCACAGAGCCAGCAGTGCGATTCGACGGGGGTGAGGAACGGTTGATATAATGATCGTAGATCAATCTTGTTGGACACGAAACGGCGATCTCCGAACGATGTTTGGTACCAAACAATGCCGTGGGAAAATGAAAGTCTCTTCGGCTGGAAAACTTCCTTCCAACATCCTACCTCTGCGACTTCGTGCTTCTCAACGAACGCGATGCAAGCGTCGTCTGGGTCTTTTCAACTGCTTTCCGACTATTTGCTCGCGTTCGCGGGACAGAGAAGACAGAAGAACGCGCTATTACCTCAACGAACTTGTAGAAGCCCAAGAGCCTGGAACGACGCTGACGGTTGATAAAGTGCTGTTCCTGCCGCACTTCGATGACGCTCCGCCCTCAGCTTGCCTTATAGTCAGCAATGCCATGAACTGCATTAGTTGGTCTTTACTCCCGCCACTTTCTGGCTGTCAACTGTTCATGCTATAACAAACGGTTATTTATTTATTTCGCGAATGACTGCTGCTCGCGCAGGCCCGTATCCTATCCATCGACAATCTCTTCGTCTCTTCGGCTCTTGTGGAGGTTCTTCGTCCCGGTATCCCGACATTTTGAAGCGCAATGATCACCATTTAGCTCTTTTTGGGAAATGCGCGCACCAAAGGCAAATGGTCCGTACGGGACTTTGCCCCGAAAGATATTCATTTTGCGCTGGGGGTCTCCGATCGTCGCGTTTCATGGGCTGGGGTTACTTCAACGGCTGTCAGTCGGCCGCAAGAAGCTTGCGCGCCGAATTCACATTCAATTTGTGAGGTCCTGGTCCGTAGACCTCCGCGCTGCGCTGCGTTCTGTGGTCGGCCGGAGCCGGTCACACCGGGTTCACGTCCGACTGGAATTCCAGCTTCGTGACGCGTCGTTCTGCCTGTGACGCGCCGACTTCCTTCTTGAGGACCTCTGTGTCTTTAGACTCTTCTCTTAAAAAATGCAGTCGTCGTCGGCTCGCTCATTCAAGCGCACTGTAAGATACAGCACCACATATTTATCCAAGCCACCAATTCCCTACTTTCTTTCCAGGGCAGCAACGTCTCTACAAGCGGTCAGGTTTGCGCTCATTTCTGGCTCTGCATTTCCTTTCTTTTATTTACTCAGAGTTCAAGCCGCCGCCGAACAAACAAGGCCGCGTCGCGGAGCCCACCGAGTACGACGACGACGTGGTATTTTTTGACCACCAGGTGAGTTTTCGTCGTGTTTTGCCTTGCGCGTCGCACATGCTGATCGTTTTTCTCTAGCCACCATCCGTATGCATTACATCCCTTCCATCTGAGCCTTGATCGAATCTGTGTGCAGGCAGCAGGCCCTTCATCGATAGCTCAATCCGAAGCACCGGTAAGTATGCGTGCTCTCGGGTGCCACAGGGTATTCTGACCCTGCCGTTTGCAGCACCGCGCGCCAACCGCGACCGCGTCGTCTTCCGCTAAGGAAAATGGCAATGTAGAGAATGTAGAGGTAAGTCTTTGCTCTCAATTCCGCATTACGACTCTTATGCTCTTTCAGAATCGCGTCTCTAAGGGTGGAAAGGGGAAAAGCAAGAAAGCTGTACGTGTCGAGATAGTTCTTTTGTATGATTCTCACTTCCCTCGCAGAAGCCCGCGTCGACGTCAGAAGTTTCAGGCGCCGATACTGCCCCACCTACCAAGGTCGATCATCCATTCATTCAATCGAACTTGTCACCCTAACCCATTTTATACAGACTTATCGTGCCAACGACTACGCGAAGAGGCGCGAAAAAGCGCGCCGGCCCAGAATACAAGGCCAAAAAGAAGGAGAAGAGAAACGACGAGGCGGCTGCCCTCAACGACGTTCTCGTGCGCGTCTGGGTCGAAGACGTGGACACCCTCGTTACCCGCCAGGCTGAATTTCGCCGGATTTTAGCCACCTGCCCCGCCGACGCTTCCACGTCTCGTCAACGTGAGGTGCTCCTCGCCCTCTTTGCCCACGCCTCGGCCGCGGACCACGTCGAGCCCCCGGACGCCGAGTTCATCGACTTCCTAGAGCGGATCGACGACGACACGATCGCATTTCTCGTCGTAATGGCAGGCGGGTTGCAGAAACAAGATATCCAGGCCGCCCTCGATGCCGGGGTGCTGAGGCTGAGCCCTCCGGACGACCCTACCCCCAGTCTCGGGCAGCTTATCGTACATTCGCATTGGAACCTCTAGCGTCCCGCTCGAAGATGCACGAGCGTGCCTGGTCGCAAGCCCTTCCGACGCCCCGTGGACCATCGTCCGTCTCGTTCGGCTCGGAATGTCTATTGACGACGTGAAAACATGCGTTGAGGCGATGCTTGAGCCTTTCGGCCACATGGACGCCGTCGAGCCTCTCTTCGAGCGCCTCAAGAAGGAGACTCGACTGGCAAATGCACCCAAGGACATTCGTACTTGGACGTACGCCGGCACGTCCGCCGACAAGCAGCCTTCGGACCGGCATGCTGACAACGAAGAGGCTGCTCGAAAGAAAGCGATGCCGTCCAAGTTCGGGCGCTTTCTTCAGTTCAATGTGACATGCAAATGGCTTTGCTATGAGCTCGTCAACCTCGTTCTCACCAAGTCTCCCGGTATACGCACTGACCGGCTCGCGAGTTCCATTGAACGGTTTATTATCGCACTGCAGAACGGCAACGGTTTGAATTCGGCAGTCGGCGGGTTTTTTTCGCCCCTACAAGCCCGACGCCGTCCTCGAGGCTATTGTCGAAGAGATCTCTACATCATTTCCGCTACCGCTATTTGGAACGGAGCGAACGGAGCTGTCGAAGACTGTTCAGCGGTATTTTGAGGACGAACGCGCCTTCTTCGTCGACTCTGGCCTCCCGACCATCAACCCCGCTGCCTTCGACAGCGCCGTAAAAAATGCCGCCGGCGTTTTGCGCACGAATGGGCATAGTGTGCCGTACCTCAGAATCCTTAAGGATATCAGTCGCGAGGACTTCTTCAGTGACGACAAAGCTCCCTGGCAGGCAAACACGGGCAAGGCGTTACAGCTATTCCGTCATCTTCACTCCCTACTAGATCCAGGACTGCCACGCGACGGTGACATGGCGGAGGACGACATCGTTCGGTACTTCGGCCCAACCGTCGACTTTTGGCGGTTCGTCACAGGTACCCCGTTGTACTGGCCAAATTCGAAATTCATGGAGAGGCTGACTGACCTCGTCAAGCCCACGGTATTATCAACTTGGTCGAACGGTGTCTTCTCCGCCATTGTCTTGGGCTCGCTCACTCTGGTAGGCGGCGACATTCCCCCAGCCATCTCCGACTTGATGCGACAGGGCACTACGCCGAAAGCGCTCCAAGATCATCTTCCTCCCCCCTCACGCCAATCGTGATTGGTATCCGACCCTTGCGACCGACAAGTATCTCGATGCTGTGGGCTGCCTCTTCATTGCTCAGCTCAGCGCAGACCCATCTAGTCTCTGCCTTCTGATCCCAAATCTGGACTGCGGCGTGTCAAAATACCGGCCTCGTGAATCGCACCTCGTCGAGGGCATCGCGCTCAGCGTGTCTGCTATCGACCGCGTCGCTCTTGGGCATGTCCAGCGGCTGCACGACAATGGAGTGGACCCCGACCACGGTAATCCCGAGCGCCTACGCGAATACTTCAATGCCCTCAAGGACGCCGTGGAGGCGGACGTCGTCGCCAGGGGACTTCGAGCCAAGCTGGACAAACTCAAGGAGGAGTATATGGTTCGCAGCTCATTCGCTACACACATCGAAAAGTTGGTCCGGCCGACTCGCCTTTCCAGCAATGCGCCTGTCGATCGGAGCGAACCGTATGTCATCCCTGGGATAACCCACACGTCGGAGCGCGGAGCCGCCCGAGTCGTCCAGCTGGAGCACATCCTCCAACATATCACCTTCCTGATTGACGGCGGTTTCGAGAGCGAGGCGTACCGCATCATCCCGTACCATCTCCGTGATAAAGTCTACACCGAATCTTTCCGACAGTGGTTCCTCGCGCTCCCTCCCGATATACGTATCTCGTGTTCTGCCCGCCACTGGGGCAATTCTCAGCAGGCGCACGAGAATACGATGGCGAACCATGCTAAGTTCGCTGCCAACACGGCTGCACACAGCGCGGGTGGGAAGGCGACTGCGGTGATATTGAAGGAAGCAAAAGCTATCGCAAACCTGCCTGCGACCAAACTGCGGCGCGTTCTGGTCGCAGGAAGTGATCTTATCAAGACGCCGCCGCCGGGCAGGAAAGCTAGACCGCTCGGTAGTGTCCCGACACACTGCCTGTGGCGTTATGCCTTCTGCAATGATTGCGACGAACTCATTCTCGAGCATGACAACAACGGCAAGCATCACTGCGCCGACGGTAGGGTTCTTCCCGTGCGAGACGTCCATATCCCGAATCTCCGACGCCTTCTTTATCCCCATGACGTTCTCCAAAATCCTGATCTGGCGGTTCTCGTCGAGAAATACGATGATATTCTTGTAGCGATCGATGTTCAGGTCGTCCTGAAGCGATCCGGAAACATGGCGGCCGCCCGCTCCTTCTTCCCCGACACGGATTTTTTCCAAACTCACCGGGACGATCTACGTTTCACCCTTCGCGCAAGACCCCGTCGTCGACAACGACCTTCATCTCGGCATGAGCCTCGACGTCGCCGTGGAGGCCCTCTCCCTTTCACGTTGCCCCCTCCATCTCCGGCCATCAACAGCGACTGATCGTTCTAAGGCTTGGAGCGACAAAATGGAGACCTGGCTGAGCAGCTCGCGTGCATCCTATTTCCCCTGTGTCTTAATCCATACTAAAAACGAAGCCAGACCATGTGATGAAATGTGATTGGGGACACTTTGATATAATGCGAAATCACATCGACTATTTCGAGCACTCCTGTTTGGGTTCGAAGATGAAGCGGTCGATCGACCCAAAGACGAATCGGCGTGTGGCTGGAAAACGTGGTAAAGGCGGAGACCAGGACTGCGGTACTCAACAGTCACACCCGATTTCATCCATCTACGATCTCCCACCCGACCACATCCGCCGCCTTGTGTATTGCGAGTTTATTGCCCGCCATCAACTGCAAAAGGAGAACAAAAAGGGCAAGGGACAGCAGGCGGAGAGCGAGGACGAGTAGTTGAGGGCGTTTCTTGTCGCATTAGTATTTCGTTCATGTCAATTTTTCTTGGGCAACCTTGGCATTTTCTTGATCAAGCGAGTGTGTGGTGTCACCGTGATTCAGGTCTCATAACTGTATACTGTCTTGGTTCCGAGCCACCTGCTTCATGGGTGGTGAATACCTGCTCATGGTAGCCTTTCACCCCAGCTAGTCGCAGGATCCTCAGAAGCAATGGCACAGACACAACTTGCAAGGAATTAGGTCTTGTTTGGTTCAGGGCATCAACCGGGGAACAAACAGAGCACAAACAAACGTTCGCATCCAAATTAGGCAATTTCTGTGAATACTCACTTCCACCCGCGTTTTCAGCTCAAAATATGATGCAGACCCATCTTGATCCCTTCTAAAAGCCTTAAGGTAGCTTTGGGATTCCATTAATTCCGCTTCCACGTGGTTCTAATACAGCACATGCCATCCCGCCAAAAGAATAACTTTGTCTTGTTCAATGTATTGAGATGTGCTTGATTTGGGAGGCGGAGCAGGGGAATAGGACAAGAAGGACGGAGGAGAGTAGAAGCCCAGTTGACGTTCGCGTCCCAATCAGGCAACCGGGCGTTTTCGATCCCACTATACGTTTTCCAAATCCCAGATGTCGACGGTTCCATGGTGTAGCGGTTTATCACGTTTCCTTTACACATTCCGTGTTGCGGAAAAGGCCGCCGGTTCGATCCCGGCTGGGATCAGTTTTTTGCCTGTGAAACCTCCGCGAAGCAGTGTTTTTTGATTTTTATTGCAGGTTTTCGTAGCGCGATATGAGTGAGCCTTGAAGGGATGTTTGGCACTGAAATAAGGAAAATACGCGCAACTGTCTGCGAGAAACTGAGAAAGTCAAGTTTCGCAGCCCCGGCAAAACAACGGCCATCACCAGCAAGCTGATACCATCATCGGTGCTCGAGCTTGCAATTTATCAAGTATTACCTGAGCTATTAAACGGTAGCAAATATCTTTGTACCCCTCATCTTTGTAGATTTTCGTCTTGCCGCAAGTTGAAAATTTCGGAAAAAGCCATCACGAAAACACGAAGACTTTGCACGTGATCAAATTTTAGTGTCGCGCCGGATCTGGTTCTGACGTGTTCCTCCTCCTCGACGCGATGGCTGCTGGCGTGTCACTGGCCCTCTTCGTCACCATCGCTGCTGGTTTAATCGTGCCATGGTTCTACTTCAGCATCCACAAAGCCCCCCGGACTGCCATTGACCTCCACCCGGTCTCTGCTCAACATATTTCTCCTCCTGCACTCACTCTACTACCTGTACCAAATCATCGTTCTGCCTCCTGTAAACATCTTCACGCGCCTCAAGATCCCTTTAAACACGCCCACCGATGCGATACGGAGTATCTTGATTCAGCAGTCGGACACTGGAGAACTTCCGACGCCACTTGAGACGCTGCTCAAACATCTGGGCTCGTTTGATGTGAAGACATATTATGTTCGGTGCGTTAGCGCACGCACAGTATGTCTTCGAGTGTCCTGAACTAGTTCCCTTAGATTTGGTCACTCCGTCGTTTCGACGTGCGATTATTGCTTGTCATTTGAGGAATTCGGCATGTTTGCGTTGCCACGAGCCTTGCTTTCGTACATCTGCGCAACAGCCGTCATCGGGGTGCGTTAGCCAACTCCACTAAGATATGGTCGCGCTGATTTCTTTCACCCCAGCTTGTAACTATCGTCAACTCTGGACGCGAACGTTACCGTACGCTCGCTGTCGCGGCGGTGGCAGGAGCCTTCTGCCTCGAAGGATACTACATCTCCACTGTCAGCATAGAAATCCCCCCAAAACGATAAACCCGTCTTCATGGTTCGCCCTCCGTCCATATTTTCTCACCTATCTAAATTCATTCATTTCTACAGTGGCACGACACCCTCCTCCTCGCACGGCGCCTTCTCTTCCTCCTCCTGCCCCCCTTCGTGCACATGCTCCCCGCTTCCGCCTCCGCCGCGGCCCTCGTGAACCCCACCATCACCGCCATGCGCGCCGCCGAGCAGACCGCGCTCCGGCTCCAGCTCCTCCGCCTCGTGCGCGGCGCCGTCATGCGCGTCCCGCACCTCCGCACGCGCGCTGCGGACTGGTGGGCCGCCGAGGCGCGCGAGGGCGAGTGGGTAACGGAGGACGAGGGCGTGCGGGAGCTGGCACGCAAGCTCAATTCTGGATTTGATGAGGGTTCCGAAGGCGAGGCCACGGGTCCCCTGCGCACGAATGCGCGTAATTCTGTCAACACGCTCAAAATGGGATTTGCGCCGAGCGAGTATTGGAGGGTACCGCCCCCATAGAGCCATTAGATTATCTGTAATTTATACTGTACCCACGCGTATTCACTCATAATCATTTTCTTGGAGACATTGAGAAAAAGAATAGCATAAAACGAGTAGAACATGCAGCAGCGCCCTCGGAGCCCTGCATCCAAACGGGATGGAATGGAATACGTAGACGAACAAGGGAAAGAATAGAATAATAACAGGTAGGCCACGGATTAGACGGAAATCGAATAGCATAGTAAAACTACTGCCGTCGTCGTTTTAAGTGTCTGGAACTAGAAATCATACCCTTCAACCTTGAAGGTTTTGCCATACTGCAAGTAGCTGTCCATAATTTTGAGGATCGGTTCCGGAAGACCCATGCTGAGCAATGTGTACGAGATCTTGGCGTGTCCGTGCACTTGCCCGAGCTTGAAGAAACACTGCGCGATTTGTGTCGGGTACTGAGTGGTGTGTCGTAAGCTCCTTGTAATCTCTCAACGAAAACAAAACGCACCGTCATCTCAGTGTACTCCGCATACTGATACGCTGCAACGCGGATCGCCGTCTGGATACACCGCTGGATGTCGCCCTCATCGGCGTACATCTCCATGAGCTTGTTCCACGGCTTGACAGAGTAGCGCGGCGTGTCGAGACATCGCTGATACGCCTCCTTCGCCTCTTCTTTGTGATGCAGCCGCATCCCCAAGTCGCCCAGAATCTCCCACTCCAGTCCCGTCTTGCGGTACGCGACGTGCTGCGTTTTGAAGTGCGCCACCTCCGCGCGGAAGATCGTCCAAACTCTCAAGTCCTACATAACGATGTGATCAGTCAAAGTTGGTGCACTCGAAAGAGAAACGACGCACCTCGTAGAGAACCATAAACAGGTTGTCGAGCCACCGCTCGCACAACCGCTTGTTGCTAAATGAAAACGGTTCCTGCTGTACGGGGGAAGGCGGCTCTTTACTAGCCTTCTTCGCATCCTTGTCCGCTCCAGCGATATCTGCCTCGTCCTCTGTCGCAGCCTGCACAGGTCGCTCCAACGTATCCGCTGCATTCGCAGTCGCAGGTGCCTCGCCCTCCTTGCCCTTCTCATCGCGATCCGACTCTGTCGAGATGCGGATCGTCGGGATCCCATTCTCGCTCGCGTTGGCGTTGACATTGGCGTTCCCATTCCCATTTACCTCCGGCCCGATCGCGCTGATGGGAGTCGTCGCCGCAGAGACTGCGCTGCCCCCAGGACTCACCATCCCGCGCGTCGACGCATTGTCCTCGTCGCCTTCCGCGAGCGTCGTCCCCTCCGCCACGGACGACTCCGACGCCGTGCGCGCATGGTTGGCGATGTCGCCCTGCGCCTTCTGCATGCGGTATTCCTCCTCCATGACGAACACTGCACTCCGGGTCTTGAGCAGCTCGTCCCAGCCGATCTGCGCGACGAGCCGCGTGAGGAGTGCGTATGCGCGGGCCCAGGTGCCACGCAGTCCAGGAGCAGGGAGGCGCTGGAGGGCGGGGTCGGCCTGCGGGTTGTATTAGTTGTTGGCTGAAAATTAGAGTGCGCGAAATCCTACCTCATCATCCTCCGTTTTTACGCGGTCCGGCAATATCTCGCCTATCGAGCGATGAAACGGCAGGTGAACCCGCGCGGGCGTAAGCTGTCGGTGTGCGTCACGGCCATTGAACGTGAACATCGGACACGAGTTCAGCGTGAGCAGCGCCTGGGCAAAATCAGCTTGGTGCGTAATGTAAAGCAGATAAAATTCATGCATACCGACTCGAACATGCCCAGCTCAACGTACACCTCCGTAAGCTTCTCCCAGGTAACAAACTCGCTGGGGGCGGCATTGACTGCCTGCCGCGCAAGCTTCAGAGCCCAGTCTGAGCGACCCTTGTCTCGTAGGAAGTCGCATTGTGCGTGCAAAAGTGTGTAGGAAGATGGTCCGGGCGCTTGGCGCAGTGCTGTTGACATTATCTGCAGCGCCTTTACTTCCTCGTCTGTGATTGTGACGAGGTTAGCGTTTGTTTACACCAAGGAATTACCGCACGTACGCATCCCGATGTACGCGCGCGAGAAGGGAGGAGACCTCAGGATCGCGCACCGCGAGCTTCTCGAAGAGGTTCGCGGCCTGCTGGAAGCGCCCAGATGCGCCAAAATACTTGAGGAGCCCGGCCGTAAGGTGGTTTGTCGTCACCGACGCAACCTGGATTTCAGGATCCGAGCCGACCTGCCAACCTGTACCGGAGTGAGCGGAGAAGGTGGATTGCGTGAACTGAACACACCCTTGAGGAATAGTGCCTCCGCCGCGGCCAGGAAGCGCAGCTCGCCTTCGGGCGAGGTGATGGGGTCGAGTTTGCGATACGCATCGAGAGCGTGCGTGGGGTCGTCTGAATAAAGGATCGCACGTAAAAGGGCGGAAACATATGTCTCCTGCCACATCTCGGTGGTGGCATCATGTCTGCTTGAAAGTGAGACCTACATGATTGTGATTATAGTTCAAGCAACGCACCTTTCCCCACGCAGGTCCACCACATACGCAATCACACCTCCGGGAATCTTGACATCGACGCGGAAGTCGACGCGCGAAAAGGCGTTGAAGCAGCAGTAGCAGCCGTTGCGCACTTTCCACACCGGGGTCTTAGAAAACCACGCGTTCGAGTCCTCAATCGCGTAGGTGAGGGAGTTGATATATGCGGCGAGAGACGCAGAGGAGGAAGCGTCGACCCCAGAGACAAAGTGATATGAGCCTATGTCGCGCTGCCCAGCCTTTCCGGTGCTTTTCACAACATGGCACAAGTCGGGTGGTCCGAGCTCTCTAAATGTTGCTGCGCCGCGTTAGCTTCGAGTCGCGTAGTACTGCATTTGGGAGCACACGCACAAAGGCTCTCAGTACGAGCGGTGAGTGACTCTCCGAGGTCGACCTGGCAGAGTGATCAGCGGAAACAAAGAGACCGCGATCGAGGCACTTGGCGCACCTCGAAAAGTTCGGGGATGTCCTTGAATGTCGCGGTCGCTTCTGCCATGGGCAGGGACGAGGTTTATATTGTTATTGAACGTTCAAAACGGCACGCAAGACACCTAAATAGACTGAGTATCGCGCACAGCAATACGCATCATGGTAGTATTTCGACAGAGCCGTACCTCAGAGATATGGTTCGCTGAAGCCCAGTAGATATCTGGAAGTAGAATAGCCAGTCAGTTTTCGATAATATTGGCGGCCCAGAACGGATGGAATAGAAGGGGTTGATAGTTTCGCTGCGGGACACGTTTGCCATAACTTCGCGTCATGAAACATTTTTCGTGTCAGTCAAATAGCAGAATATGTCTGCCTGGTCGTCCACAGCATCCCCCATCCCTGTCGGTGCACCGTGCACGAGAAAATTGGGATACACCAAGACCCGCGAAGAAAGTTCAGGCACGCGTGGCGTACCTTGCCTTCACCAAGCCAATGCCCACTCCAATCCGCGTCCAAGGGTTTCCGGTGGTGGATTCCTGCCGTGAATCGTTTGAATGCGAGCCTTGTAGGACGCGAGACCTCGAGCAAGACGAGGAAGGTGCCAGAGGAAGCAGCGATAAACAAGCTTGACGGAATGATGGATCTGGACGCGGCGGTCCAAAGCAAATGATGTATTGAGACAACAAAATAATTCTATGCGATACATTTACAACACTGTAGAAGTCCGACTGTTGGAAGTCCGTACACAATTAGTTCATTCACTTCTACTCTATAGTGTCCGCAAGTATCGCGGGTTTAAATCCCCGAATGTCGAGTTGGATCGACGGAGATGTAGCCTGTGAAGTCCATCTAGAACAACCACGGCCCAACGGCTACTACCCAGGGGTCAGTATCGAGGGGGAGGGAAACTCGAGATGGCGACGTACTGCTTTTTGCGGTGGAGAGAACCTCCGGAAGCTGCAAGCAGCTCTGATGTATCAAGTTCAGCGCCTTGACGGCATCCTTCCCGTCGATAACGCAGGAGATGTTGATTTCGCTCGCGCCTTGGCTGATCATCTCGATGTTGACCTTGCCCTGCGCGAGTGTCGTGAACATGCGTCCCGCAATACCGATCATATTGCACATATGCTTCCCCACTAGCGACAGGATCGCCATGTCATGGTGCACAGAGACCTGCATACCAGCGAATCAGACCAAGGAACTGGAAGGGAATGCGAGTGAATATACGAACCGTCCCGCTCTTCTGCAGCTCCCTTAATAGCCGCTCGAGGATCTTCTTGTTAAGCCCATCTTCAATGGCCATACTCACATGCACCTCGCTTGTACTGATCAGGTCCACGACGACCCCAAAGCGGTCGAGCGTCCCAAAGATACCCGCGAGGAACCCATGCGACACGCTCTTGCGGTTCGAATTGATGTTGAGGACGATGATGCGCTCCTTGATCGTCACCGCCGTCGGGTGCCGCGGGAGTTGTTTCATCGCGTGCGACGCGCGGGCACTAAGCATCGCGAGCGCCAGCGGAGACGCAGGCTCTGGCACGCTTCCCACTTCGTCCTCGACCTGCGTCGAGTCCGCTTCCGGGTCGGGGTGGATCACCGTCCCCCCGCCGCGCGGATTTTCTACGTTCTTTATGCGGATGGGAATTTTCCGCCGAATAGCCTGCAATTGAAAGATCAGCGGAATCCTGAAAGCGAAGATAAAACGCGTGCCTGTTCCATGGTGAACGGATGGACGACCTCACTACCATAATAGGTGAGCTCTGCGGCTTCGGCGGGAGAGATGATCGAAATGAGGCGCGCGGTGGGGACCTTGCGCGGGTCGGCGGTGAATATTCCGTCGACCTCCTTCCAGATTTGCAGCTCGGCCGCCTCAAGACCAACTGCGAGCAACGCAGACAGCAGATCCGTGTACCCCCGACCAACTTGCTGCAGTAAGGACCCCGGTACAGGGCCGAAGAATCCTGCGAGAAATTGAGCGAGAAACGTGCAAACGGAGATCAAGACGCACCGGTAACAACGGGGACACGGGGCCCGCACCCTTTTACGCGCTCACCCACAGCAAGTGAGAGCCTATCGTAGAATTCTTGGTCCAAAGAACCGTCTTCTATGGCCTCAAGATCCTCGACATCCGGTACAATGTTCTCAAGTGAGACGTATTCGGCGTCTATGCCCTGGTCCCGAAGGACGGCAGTCATAATTTTACATGCCAGGCGCTCCCCTAGGCCGACGATGGTATCCTTCGATCGCGGAGAAATTTCATTGATGACCTGGAGTAATGCATGAGTATGAGAGTGGTCTGAGTGAACCGACAGAAACACACACCTGCGACGCGTACAAAAAGCTCCTTAGCCACTCGCAGTCCCTTTCGATCTCCGCCTCAAGTTCTTGGAGTATGCCGGCATCTTGTACGGATGCTCTTGCGGCATTGACATGTTCTTGCCGTATAAGGTCCACCGTTGCATGATATTCGGGTAGAGCGTCCGAATTCAAAGGGGTCATTCCAGCCGCCGGTCCCCACGGGTACGCTTCGCCGCCTCGTGGGCTGCTCAGCGGCGGACTTTGCGAGCCCTCTTCGGAGCGCCCGAATATTCCGTTCGAGATGGGTGTCGCCGTCCCTGAGTTAGCCCTTGGCCGCTTGAGTGTTTCTGAGGCTGCCCGCAAGAGCAAGTTGGTTGTACCAAGCGCCTTGGTGGACCCGGACCGCGCTGAGCACACCACAGCGACTTTGTTTGAATCAATGTACCCTCTGTACACGAGATGTTATTTCTAACAACGCCATAAGAGTAAGGACGTACGAGACGATATCCCTGGCAATATTCACAGCGAATTTGCCGACGCTGGTTCCTCCAAACTTCTGTACAAGCCATCTAGAAGAGGGATCGATGCTGTTCTGGTGCAAATTAGGTGGGGTCCGCGGGGGAGATGAGGAAAGGGATGAAGAGCGGGAAGAGGAACCAGAAGACGACCGCGACATTTGAGGGGAGTTCAGCAGCACAGAGGTTTAAGCTTTAAACATGAAAGTCAATTCCAAAAGGAAAATCGAGTCATCTGAAACACGTGGAAGCGCTTGAAGCGGATCGATTGCTAATTTCCTTTTTAGGCGTCGGGCGGAGGTATTTTAAGCGCCCAAACGAAGGGTTGTTGGAATGTTGTTGCAATGCTGTAGAGACGCGCTGTAGATATCGGAGAGGACACCGCTCACGTCGTTGATAAATTTTGGTTTCAGTTGGAGGATAGGCGGTCGATTGTACCATACCAAGATTGATTTTCGTGGACTTGAGAAATGAGGTGTGCCGAAAAAAATTGATTCAGGGCGCTGGGATGGTAGGATCCCTCTGGAAAGCTTTAGGCGGAAGATCGAGTTATACCAAATGGGAACATGAAGCGGAACTTAGAGTGAAGCGCCTCCGGTGTTATAATCATGCTCGCAGCTGTTGGGGGGGGCAGTGGAGGAGTGGAAGTTGTATTAAAAGACGGCAGCTGGCCCAAGTAGTTCAGATGGAATAATGAAACGTCATGATTTGTGCAATTGAGTCGCACAGACCCCACCAAGCGGGCGAAGTCAAAACCGTCGTCCGAGTTATTATTTGCGTTGCAGATTTCGTGCTGTGAAGGTCCGTAAGTTCCGCTCCGAGTCTCAGGAATTATCATGATTATCACCAAACTTGGCTTAACAGCTCTTCAGCATTTTCTCGCCATCCAATTTCATCGTATTGTGCGTCAAATTGCTGTCCTTAGTTCGTCCTTAGCCATCGATCAATGCAAATTCGAGGTAGCGTGTACGCCAGAAGCCATGCGTGTATGGACGTGGACCCGACGAGTACGGTGGCCGTGTGGCGAGAGGCTCTCATCGCGAAGAGTGGCGTCGCGTGAGTCACTCTCACGTGGGCAGGTCGCTGCAAAGTCCAACTTGTTTATTAACCACCACCACAAGCGGAGTCCCTCGCCTGAAAATGGAAGAATACGAGTCCCCTTGTTCGTCAACCCGTTTCAACGTTAATTTTTGGCACTCATTATATCCACCGCAGGGTCTCCATTCGGTATTCCCCCAGAAATCGCGCTCGAAATAGCCGCGCACAATGCCGACGATGTGGCTTCCCTGCGCGCCATGTCCATCGTGTCCAAGGCTATGCGATTCTTGGCCATCGACCATCTTTTTTCTTTCATTCATTTTGCCTGTGAGCAGGACTTTTCAACATGGGAGACCATGGTTCGCCGGACACCACGTCTCAGTAGCATCGTCAAAAAGGTCAAGTTCGACGATCCTGACCTTGATTCAAAATATGGTTGGTTGAAGTGTTTTCGGTCGATGGACTTTCCGGATCGATTGTTCCAAGCCGTCGTCCCACCACGAATTCCCACCATGCCTAACGTCCGAGCCGTTGAATGGGACGCCTTCCGAATCGACACCACGATGTGGGTGGCCTACATGTCGTTGTTCCCAAACATGAAGGAGCTCCATTTCACCGCCCTTGCTGCTGAGGTGCACCAACTTGACGATCTCCTTGGAGCGTGTGGGAGACTCAGCGTCCTTTCATTTCGTCGAGTGGAAGTTCTTCACAATGGCCAGCGCCAGTGGGGGATCGTTCACCAACCTCCTGCCAAACAACAACGCCCACCTTTGGATCTCTCCGCACTGGAAGGACTGTCGCTTACAGACTCTGAAACGATACCAATATCCAACAGACTGCCTGGGATCCAGGAATATCTCATCTCGTTGGTGGAAGGATCCCCGCCAACAGGGCTCAAATCCATAACTTTTGGGGCATTCTGCGAGGTAACCACATCAACCATGGAGAGGATCTTGCCACTTGCGGTAACGTCCCTCACCAACCTATGTCTACTGCTGCGTGGATATGATTCAGGCCAGTAATTGTCGCCCTGAACATGGTTATTCCGCTGTTCTGATTATCCATCGCAAACAGCCGCCATCCTTGGCGAGATATTCAGCGCTCTGCCTTCTTTTCCGGCGCTTGATGTGTTCTCGATCCGGCTCACCCAGGGCAAAAATCAGGCAGCAGATATAATAAACGCACTGGCTGCACCAAACCTGACCACCCTCCTCTTCCGGATCGATGCGTTTGATGAACACAGGCATCAGACCAACATTTTGAACGCACATTTCCCATGGGGTTCAGATCACTTCGAGTCGATGAAGACTGTTCTGACGCGGAAATTTCCCCTCCTCCGACGAATAGGGTTCCATTTTTTGTGTCGGGGATTTCAGATCGTGCGTACACTTCAGGCGTGGCTTACGCCGGAAAATGGAGCGACAATTGTGGAAGCGTTTGGAAGAGACCGGGGCGGACGTGGCGGAGTACCTCGAGCTGGGATGGTTCGACGGCGAAGATAATCCCGTCGTGTACAGCAAGGCCAATGGGAAACCATCGTGGAAGTGGCCTGCTGAGGACGTCGTGGCTTCGGAGCCTGAGACCGAGGACAGCGATTGTTATTTGGACGAGGATTCAGATGGAAATGAGGCGGAGTGGGTTTCTTGGTACGCATGATTTTGACAAATACACAACTCCGACGCAGCCGACCAATTTGTAGATTGCACAATACAACAAAATCGGGTTATATTCAACCCAGAGTTTCCGACTCGGCAACCTTTTTGATCTTACTACCAGAACGTTCCCAACGGCGTAAAACATTTGTACATACTCTAATTTGAAAATTATTTCTTGCCTCGCTACAAAAGGCTCAGAAACGGTGGGCGACTTCGATGTCCCCGGTGGGCCGCCGAGAAAACGGTTCTACTCAAATAAAGCGGTGCTCAAAACGCTATAAATCATAGCACTCTGCTCGTAACACCATTGGAACACCAAGTCGCAATTTGTCGCCCATTATTACTGTATGGTTGCGCGCTCCAGCTGCGCAACAATTAGATTAAAGTTGATACCGCCGCGGATTTTGATTCCAACCGATTGAAGTGGCTGCAAGCTGCGACATTAGATCTCCTTATGGTACGTGTAGTTGCCAAGTTGACGCGCGACTCGCACGTGTCCGTGTTGCTTGCCTCAGCTCAACTACTATCATCTTGCTTGAATATGCAGCCTCGCTGTTTTTTAAGTCCTTGAAAAATCACTTACTGCTGCTGCTAATATGACTCGTGGGGTCGCGAATTCCTCCAGAATTAGTCAGCGAAATCGTAGCTACGACATCCACTCCCTCTGCGCTTTTGCCAGTTAATACCTGCTACAAAGAGGTTGTAGGTCAACGTTGAGGATGATATGTCCCTGTACTGGGCTTAGCTTCGTAATCTATGGGGAGAAACATAGAGACGAGCGCCCGATTGGCATGGCCCTCCAGTCGTTCGATTAGTGCGAGCGTCTCTGGAGTCGATGCGGCGTCGAGCGAGTATCCCAGCATTTTCAATTCGTCCGCGAACCTGAGTCGGAGAAAAAGTCAACCACTTGAAAATAGGTGCGCGGTGTATGAAAGATTCAAGAACGCACGTCACGAGATCGCGCGCAGCCTCGGCGTCAAGCGGCGCGCCGTCCGCTGTCACCATATCTGCGTCCTCGGCGACAAACTCGGCCCACGCGCGGATGGTGATCCAGTGGACAGGGGCATAGTGAATCTTGGGCAGGTAGCGTATACCGCGCGCAAGCTCGCGCCCCGCGACGACCGCCATGTCGTGCGCCTGCATCTTTAGTGCTCGCAGGCGCCCTTGGGTGCGGTCGCTCTGCGGTGCGCCACCGCACGCCTCGCGGTATTGGAGCTCACGATAGAACGGGAGGGCAAGTCCGCCGAAGCCATGGCAGCCACCGTAAGCAGCGGTGATCAGAAGGACTTCGATGCTGGCGTCAGGCGAAGGATCGATGCCTGGTACGATTGTGAACCCATCGATGCGGTCTAGCAGCAGGGAGAGTGTGGAATGCAGTTTCGAGAGAGAGTTGAGGAAGTTGAGGACGGCAACTTCCGACAAAGGATTGGAGCGCGGGACGTCTACGAAATGTGATCAAAGTGAGAAAAGGTTGCAGTGTTCAAGATGAACCTCCAGTAATTTGGTCAAGTAGTTGTCTAGCCAGTGTGGTAACGTTGAACATGTCTATTTGAACCAGATCAGACCAGGGGCGTTGGGAGCGAGAATACACACATGATTTTATCGATGTCCACAGCAGGGACACACTAGCGTTGTTTGCGGAAGATTCCAGAGACTCAAGAAGAGTCTCTAGCGAGCGCTCTGGACCGCAAAAAAATAATTGGTCTTGTGCAGTTCTGGAAGCATGTGAAGTTGTTTCACGGACAGAAAATAAGGTCAACGCACATGATTGCTGGCGTTCTACCCCTGGCCGATATAAGACCTTCGTGCATCTATTTTCGTTAGAGGGAAAGGCCATGTGCCAATCCTACTTACAAGAAACGCTGTCCAGAAGAACTCCCCCCAAGGAAGGCCAGACGGGGGCCGCCAGTTTGGGGCAAGTGCACGGGCGTGTGCCAGATATGCTGTTGCCCATGGTCGGCCCGCGCTGCTAATCTGATCAGCTAAAAAGAAAGAAAGGTCAGAAATTTTCTTTGAGTCACCAGACACTTCGGATATACTTTGCTCTAGAAGATCCAGGAGGTAACACGAAGCAGCATTCTCATTCGACGGCGAGAGGATTATTCCAACCTCCCAGGCCGCCTTGAGTGCTTCGGCGCGGAGAGCGCGGCATGCCGCTGCCCGGCGTACGCCACATCCCAAAATGTCTGGGCTTGACGAGAAGAAATCATTGTCGTCGAAGGATTTCGGACGCGGACCGTCTCCGAGCACGGATTTATGGAAAGCGAGTAGAGACCCGCCGGCAATGCTACAGAGCGCGAGAACCCGGGTTTGTGGAGGAAGAAGATGCAGTTGAAATGAGACGGCGCGAATCTCAGACATGATTGCTGCCGCGGAAATGAGAGGATGATGGAACAGAGGGTTGGGACTGAGTCCTATAAGGGCTAGTCAGCTGTGGTGCAGACGCGATGCAGATTGCATTCACCCTCCAAACAATGGGCAACGAATTCAGGTGATAACTCTGGGCAATCCACGGAGGTTCCAAAATTTGGCTGGGGGTGCAATACCAGGGAGGGAATTGTCTGATGTGGACGCCCGATTGACGAGCCCTGTCGCGGTGGATTCTTACGTGGCCTCCCGCGGGCTGTAGGTGTGGTTGTACATCTAAACTGCAGGTGTAGATGGGAACAAAAGAACCTGGATCCACCTACATGATTTCCTTCTCCGCACACCTTGGGCACGCAGCCCCGCCTAAAAAAATTTGAGGTCCGAGGTCAGTGGCTGAAGCGTCTGCCTGAGCGAGACTAGCCTGGCTGGGGATGACACAAAACACGCCGGGCTCTGCATGGATCACAAGAGGGAGGTTTTCTTGACTTCTTCGCGTTCTCTATTGGTCCGAATTGAGACGTTGAGCTCGACGGCGCCATCGAGCAAGAGTCCGACAAATAGCGGGGAATTTTTATTGTGGGAAACAACGAGATCGTCGTTGCACTGCCCTTGATCTATTAGCTTGCGTTTAGCGACGCGACGTGCAAATCACTGATAGATGAACTGCCGCAAATGGAACATCGTATCAACCCCTGAGGCTTGGGAAAGTCGAATGCCAAGTCGAGCTCGACGTCTGTGCCCCGTCCTTGAGAGGCACTCGTTACATTGTCCCGATTTTTCAAGTAATACAAAAAAAACAATTCCTCGTGCATGGGAAACCGCCTTCGGTGGAGCGGTCCCGCCACTTGAGACTGCTGCCTAGGGAGTGCATTTCGTTTGCTCGCAGTGCAGTCGACGAAAAAAAGACTACTCCTTCAAATCCACAATGATTGGCTGGAAGGGGGAGGCGCCAACTTTGACTTTCTCGCCATCCCTTCGGGACTCAGGTCCAGAAGGCGAATTAGCAGCGTTCACAAATAAAGTTTGTTCTCGAAAATCGCCGTCCGCGATGGGCTCCTCGAGGTTCGGCGGGAACATGCCCAAATTTTCGTTGTCGTCTTGATCTTTGAACTGGACAGCATTCTGGGCACTCGGCGGCGCATCTGTGTTCCAGAGGTGTACATATGCGCCCCTGGCTTCGTGGATATGCCCGAATACATGCAATCGGGGCTTGAGTTTCGGTACACGGGCCGCGAGGGCGGGACAACCCCCGCGTTTTTTGCGAGCACCGTTTATCACGTCCAGAACGTCGTGCGGCGGTCCGTGTGTTAATCTGCAGTGGTCGGCAAGTATGCCATGAGATAATCCGTATGGGCTTACAGGATGTCGGTTTTCGGGAAACTTGAGACCAGAGCTGTCTGTGTGATCACCATCTTGTCAAGAAGCACAAAACGGGAAGATATACCTTCGGCGTCAGCGGCTTTATAGCCGAATGCCCATCCACGGGATACTGGTGTACACTTTGCAGATATCAGCATCATGACTCGGAGACGAATCGGGATTAAAAATGTTACAGGAGACCCATACACACTCCACTCTTTGCCTCCCTCTCGCACGCAGAATCTGTACTCTTCACCTTCAAGATAAATGATGTTCGCATCTATGGCGCGTCGGCCCTTGAATAGCTCGCGAATCGACTCGGCCGGCTGGATAAAACTCAATAGAGAGGAAACAGGATGTAGATGAAATTGTACCTCAGGTTCTTCTTGTATATGCAACCTATGCCAATTATCCGTGTACCACTTTCGATCGAGGGCATGATCATGGTTCCCAGCGATGACGCTGCGTCGAATCTTGCGTATCAGTCTTGTCAAAATGAGCGTGGAAAACCGTGCACGTACATCTTGACCGGGTGCGGCAGCGCGTAAAGCCATTCCATCGTAGTTTCAAATTCTTTCAAGGTTCCCATGTGGGTGAGGTCGCCGGCATGTATAAGGACGTCCCCATCCGGTACGTCGAAGGTGGATGTGTGGGTATCAGAGATCAAAACGAAGCGGGTCCAGTTTTCGCCGGGTTTGGGCAATGGTTTGAGGGACTCATCTGTGGTCGGGTATTCGAGCTGTACGACACTGGTTTGGGAAGCAATGTGTTTGCGATAGGGAAGTAAAAACGGGGTCATGCCAACAGTGGAATGGAAATCAGAGTGTTTGAAGGAGAACAAGATAAAGTTAGGGGTCAAGAGGAACCGTGGCGGTGTCCCGGCAGAACGGCATGTTGACTCGAGGTCACAATGTGACACGGGTTCAATTTTTTGTCGTTACAGTAAACCGAACTTATAGATGGCCCAATCGACGATTTTGAGGCACAAGCCAGCGGTTTTGAACCACTTGAAACCAATCTGTGATGGCTTCTCGGGTGTGGCGTACGATGCACACCGTGCATGAGCATACCGCGCCCTCCGCTCCGAAGCACTGCTCAAAGCACCTGCCAGGAACTTGGTATCATCCTTTTGCCTCGTTACGTGAAGAAGGCGATGGTTCGACGAAGAACTGACAAGGTAGTACAGGTGTAAAACAAAGGAAAGGGTTCTGCCGCCCTTTGACTGAGAAGCTTTGAGACACTAACTAGGATGTGTCCGAGTCGAGACCCGTAACGATAGGTGGGAACTTCCCCGAGTCATTCTCGATTTGTCCGTCGTTTACCAGTCTCTCATCGACATTGGCCAACGAGGTTTCCCCCACCCACCGCGCGATCCCCCTCAGCCATTTGCGATTTACCGCGTAGTCTCCGCGCGCCATGCTCGCTTTGGCGAACTCTTCAGGATTACCTTCGACGCCCGAGATGTGACTATCGTCGCTGATAACGGCGTCCTCTTCATCATCGTCGTCAGCGTCGCCATCCGCCGATGGAAACATTCTGAAGTTGGCGGGGTGGGGAGCTGACTCGAGCTCGGAGCCAAGAAGGCGGCGCTCGGGTTCGTGGAGGGAGGGAGAGCCCCAGGCCTCGTGTTTAACATTGCTGTCATTGGGAACTTGGGGTTCCTCCTTTTCTGGTTCGACCATGGCCTGGTCCGGGTTGTTTGAAAGGAAGTCAGGCGGCACATACCCCATCCATGACCATCCACGATGTATATCGATCATGTAATCGAGTTTGGGGAATTCCAAGGGCAGGTCGACCGTCACTGACCGCTGTCTTCGCGCGCTCAACGAGCAAAAGACATTGGGTGTTCCAGTCTTTGCGCGGCAGGCGGCTCCAGGCGTTGAGCATTTTGCCGGACGTTGTACATAGCGCTATATGGGGAGGAACATTCGACGTTATGGTTTGGGCTGGAAGCACACAGGTAGGATCGATGGGGACCACCAGATATTGGAAGGTTTTGCAGTCCTCGTAGAGCTAACAGGAAGTTGAACGAAGATTGCGCGTGGAGCGGAGAGCGAACCTCTTCTATGTGTGATCGACGAACACCGAATTCCTCTCGAGCATCATAGATGAAGATTTTTTTGGATCATGTCGTTGTGGGGGAAAAAGAGCAGAGATTCGTCAGTCGAGATGCCCAACGGGTCGACTGGGTCACTGGCGTTAAGTATCTGCTAAGTAGACATAGTGGTATACTGAACGCACTAAACTCGTCGATATGGTCGTCCAGGTGGCCATGTTTGAGTCCCCAAGCCCATTCCAGTCGGTGGCGCTATGGTGCATTTCATTCTCCGCAAGACGGTCAATAAAGGACCTACAACTCGGTCTTCCATGCCAGGAATGTCGCGTTTAGAGATTTGTGTCGCCAATGCGACTACGGACGAAGTAGAGCTAGCCATGGAGAGTCCAGTCGAGAGTGATTGTCATTGTGTGTTTGAGGAAGGTAAAGTTAGGGGTCAGAGGCAGTGTAGAGTCGGCAGAACGGCATGTTGACTCGAGGTCACAATGTGACACGGGTTCAATTTTTTTGTCGTTAAACCGCACCTATGGATGACCCAATCGACGACGTCGAGACACAAGAAGGCGATACCGCACCGGCTGACGAAACCCATCTGCCATTCCTTCAACCCATTGACCAGCAGCGACTGAGCGACTACATTCTGAACCTTCGAGCTCGGCCGATTTGTTCGTAAGTACTAGATTGTCTTCAAAATCCCATCTTCCGTCTCTCACATAGACTAGGCTTGAAGCCATGAAGCAATATCTTGAATCTCCAGACGACGTCGACTCTCGCATCGAGGAGCTAAACGAACAGTACTCCGAAGATCTGGACAATCTTTACACCGCGCTGGCGGACGAATACATAGACGAGGCTGAGGATCAGTACTACTCTTTCGACGATAGAGAGCAAGCCAGCGCAGATATTCAGGTGAGTGAGAATGACACGAATCGTAGGCGTCTCTGAGATCCAACGCAGGCATTGTACGAGAATTTGCGCAGTGGCACCAGCCATCCTACTGTGTGGGACTATGCACTGACCCGCACAGCGGACACATTCCGCATGCGAATGAATGAGATAACGCCCCGTATCAATGCGCCAGAAACGGACCAAAAAGTGGCAGACTTTGACTTTCCGCAAACCGTAGAGGAGTATCGGCAGACGCCCAAAAAACACACAGCACCGTATCGCACGTTTCCTGGTGCTCGAGTCCGACGAGCAGAGGGAAAAGACGCTGTCTGAATTCGACTGGTCATCGACTTTGGTGACTCCTTTAATTGAAGAATTTCAGGCGAATCAGGTGTGTTCGTCGTCTTCCGTTTATACATTCCAGTGGGCCTTTTTTCATTGTTTTCATCAAGAAATTTCAGGACGAAATCTACGCCGCGGTCGCCGAGATCAGCGATGTGGCGGATCCCAGGAAGCGGTTTGAATCTGAAGGGTAGCTTGAGCTCGAGTTTCTCTACTTCTCTTTGGTGCGCCGAACTATTCCGTTCCATCGACGACGTAAAATTGAACTTGTTGTCGCAGACTGTCCCAGAGCGAAAGACTGACAGGATATTGAAGGTTTCCTCACGCTCCATCGGCCCCCGAGTCAAATGTTGATCCCGAAAAGATTTTCGCTCCGTCTACTGTTTTGCTATTCATATGTGAAGAACTAGTGACCAAAAATTCTTGTTCGCGAATTGAAATGAGGGTCATGACAAGGTACTTGAAGATTTTTGGATTTCTCCTGCAGAGATGCAAGATGGTAAACTCGAAGTACTTACGGCACTGTTGACGTGGAATTACGGGAGGATACAGACTGGGTGTGGGGCGGAGAACTCATACAGCCGTACGTGGACCGTCGCGACAAAGAAACTCGGTTCGAAGGCGGATGACATGAAGCCCGGGTCAGCGCTCATATCACATAGAAGGACAGAGACGACCGCCCAAGCTACGGAACGCAAAATGGTCATTTCGACACTGGCAGGCAAGCTCTTTGTGAGCCACACTATGAGTGGGAGGATGTTGAACACAGTGATGAGGTGAGGATGGAGACGGGTTTCGAGCCATGATTTCGCTTGTTGAACCAAGTGACGATGTCCATGGTGGAAGACAAGGAGCGTTAGAAGACATCACTGCCTCGGAAAAGCCGCCGGCTGCCGATCTGACGAGATATCTGACACGTAATGTGGACCGCGCTGGGCCAACTGATCAGCGGCAGTGCCAGGGGTTCAGGAGCGTGGATCTTTCAGTTCCGGAATTGTTCCGTCGCTAAGCGACATGGACTTTACTCAAAGGCACCATCCCGCTTTCTCGTCCCTACACCGATGACCATGTCAACCTCAGCATCCCAGCTCGGGTCTATGGACAAGAGACCAAAGAAACCTCCCGCTTGTGATTCATGCAAGGCCAGTTTGCCCGTGAATTAGCTGGATGACATGGTATTTCACGCGCAATTTCCACTAGGCCCGTCGTGTCTTGTGCCATCCCCAGCCAGGCTAGTCGCGCCCAGACAACCGTTTCAACTACTAATCTCGGTTTGTTTAGGCGGGGCACCTTGCCCTAGGTGTGTCGAGAAAGAAATCGTGTAAGTGGACCTAGGTGCTCTCATTCGCAGTTTTTTTGTTATTCTAGTGGTTTAGATGCACAACAACGCCTGTGCCCCGTGGAAGACCACGAAAAAATACCGCTCTCCCTTCTTCATCGACGGGGCGGGCACATCAAACAATCCCGTCTCTAGTATTGCACCCTCAGCCAAATTTTGGAAGCTCCGCCGATTGTCCGGAACTGTCCCCTGAATTCGTTGCTCACTGTTTTGAGGGTGCGTATAGCTCGCCCAGTGCGTGCTCCGAGATTAAATAGGCTGGTAGGACTCAATTTCAACCCCCTGTTTCAACATCCTCTCATTGCGGTGACATCAATCATGTCGGACCTTCGTACCGTCTCTTTTCAACTGCATCTCCTTCCTCCGCAATCCCGTGTTCTCGCCCTCTGCAGCGTTGCCTGCGGGTCCCTGTTCTCATTCCACAAGTCGGTGCTAGGACACGGTCCGCATCCGGAATCATTTTTAGATAACGATTTCTTTTCGTCGAGCCCGGACCTTCTAGGGTGTGGCGTACGACGCGCACGAGCATACCGCGCCCTCCGTTCCGAAGCACTCAAAGCCGCCTGGGAACTCGGTATCATCCTTTTACCGACGAATGAGAATGCCGCTTCCTGTTACCTCTTGGATCTTATGGAGCAAAGTACATTCGGAATATCTTTACGCAGGAAGTTTTCTGACCCTTATTTTTTCAGCTGATCAAATGGGTAGCGCGGGGCGACCATGGGCAACCGGTACATGGGGGCAGACAGAAATGTTCATAACTCTTATTCCTATACAGGATATCTAGCGCATGCACGCGCACTTGCCCCGAATTGGCGGCCCCCGTCCGGTCTCCCTTGGGGAGGGTTCCTCTGGATAGCGTTTCTGGTAAGTAAGATTGCAAAAAGGTCGTATTTTTCGTCTAATACAGCATAGATGTACGAGGGCCTCATATCAGCTCGGAGTAGGACGCCAGCAATGATGTCTGTTCCTCACCTCTCTGTTTCTCGTCAATTTTTAACACCCTTCTAGCACTGCACAAGACCAATTGTTGTTTTGCGGTCCAGAACCCTCGCTAGAGACTCTGCTGGCATCTCTTGAGTATTCCGCGAACGACCCAAGTATGACCTTGTTGTGGACATCGATGAAATCATGTGCGTAGTTGCGTTTTAAGCTCTTGTGGTCTGACTCTAGTTTAAAAAGACATGTTCAACGTCACCACTTTGGCTCGGCAGCTACTCGACGAAATTACCGGAGGTTCGTCTTGAACACTGCAACCTTTCCTCAGTTTAATCACATCCTATAGACTTCGCGCGCTCCAGCCCGCTATCAGAAGCTGCCGTCCTCAACTTCCTCAACTCTCTCTCCAAGCTACACTCCATCCTCTCTCTGCTGCTCGACTGCGTCGACATGTTCACCACCACCACCCCAGGCATGACCCCTCCCGCCGACGCCAACATCGACGCCCTCCTGATCACCGCCGCATACGGCGTCTGCCACGGCCTCAGCGGGCTCGCCCTCCCGTTCTACCGCGAGCTCCAATACCGCGAGACGTGCGGCGGCGGCGCACCGCAGAGCGAGCGCACGCGGGGCCGCCTGCAGGCGCTGCGCACGCAGGCGCACGACATGGCCGTCCTCGCCGGGCGCGAGCTCGCGCGCGGCATACGCTACATGCCAAAGGTCCACTACGCGCCCGTGCACTGGGCCACCATCCGCGCGTGGGCCGAGTTTGTCGTGGAGGATGCGGATGTGGCTACGGAGGGCGGCGCGCCGCTTGACCCTGAGAACGCGCGCGATCTTGAGACGTGCGTTGGTCGCTTTGATTCTTACGCTGCGCAAGTTGAATTGATTTGTTTTTCGCCCTCCACCCAGGTTTGCGGATGAATTAAAACTGTTGGGGTACTCCCTCGACGCGGCATCAACCCCGGAGGCGTTCGCACTGATTGAACGACTGGAGGGCCACGTCAATAGGGCGATCGTCACCATGTTTGTCCCCGCAATAGATGACGGAGCGAATACAGGACAGACATACAACCCCTAGGTATTTATACGGTGGGGATCTCTTGCCATTTAATTCAAAGCTAACTAGTTTGCCCTCCAAACCGTCTAGACGAATCGTTAGCACTGGCAGCTTTTTTCAGCGCACCGTTTGAAAACTAACTGCAATAAATGCGGGCACAAATGGACACATGCATGTACAATACAACGATGGACCGTAGTTGAATCAATTCTCCAACCTCATTTCATCCCGTCCGAATCGGTTAGTGTTAGTAAAACAGAGTCAGCAACAGCATGGAATAGATTTCTCTGCGTTCTCTTGACAATCTTCCCACAAAAAACTTTCAAAATTAAATTCAACCGTGAGTAACGGCATGACTTCCAAAGTTGAACAAGTCATTTGCACATTCGTCTATGCTGTACATTGATTCTTGTATTACAATTATACTCTAATCCCCGTGTTTAAGTGCCCAACAAAACATCCTTCAAAGTTCACAAACGGCCCAAGGAAATATTCTACTCACTTCCTCTTCCCGAACTCCTCCCTCCCCTTGGCGTCGCTCTTGACCCACACGCTCACGCTCATAGCCGAGCATCTAAAATCCGCCCAGCCGTCCTCCTCAATGACGACCTCGCCCGTGTGCCACCCTAGCACGTCCGTCCAGCGCTCGTTCGCGTGCTCCTTCCCGACCTCCATGCGCTTGAACCTAACCACAGGCATTAGTTAATCTTAATCTCTCTTTTCGAGGAAGGAAGGTGCTTACCCCTCGTCGCCGTTGCAAATCACCACCGCGCACCCGTCCGGCCTGCCCTTGTCCGGCTCGCCCATGCGCACCCAGCTGAGATGCAACATGAATTAATTATTTTTTAAACCAACAGGCGAAAGTTAGTTGGACGCACCCAACACAATTCATATGATCCCAATAATCGCGGAGCTCACCGTACGCAAAGAGTTTGCGCGCTCGGACGAGGTCCGACAGCTGTGAGACGGGCTCCTGCGGCTTGTCGCCCTTGGTGCCGTAGAGGTCGCCCCAGAATACACAGCTATGTTGAAGTTAGAATAAATTTTAATTATTAAAAACAACACGGATGAAACGTACGGGTATCCCGAAGGCCGGAGGAGAATGAGTGCGTACGCGAGCGGCTTGAACATGGGGTTGACCGCGGATTCGAGAGACTGGCCAACTTGCGTACTAAAAGTTGTGTCGATTCAGTATACGTGAGAAAGAAGAAAAACGAAACGCACTCGTGGTTCTCAACAAGGGTGACCGCGTCGATGGGGCGTTTCTGCACGACCGTGCCATCCCAGATAGAGCGCAGGTCATACTCACGTCCGCGGTCGCCGGCCTCCTTGAAGTTGTAGTGCAGCGGCGCGTCGAACACGCTGAACTGTAAAATGAGATCAGCATCAAATAAAAAACAAGAGTTGAACGGACTAACCTGCGTCCCAAGCCCATCTAGATACTCCTCGAGATCCGTGAGCGAGTCCTTCCAGAACTCGCCGACCGCGAACATCTTGGGTTTATCCGTCTCCGCGCGCACGCTCTTGACAAAGTCCGCGATGAAGCTGCGGTCGATGTGCTTGACAGCGTCGAAGCGGAATCCGGCCGTGCCTAGTTCCTCCGTGACCCATTTGCCCCAGTGTATCAGGTCGGCGCGTATGTCGGGGTGATTGTGGTCAATGTCCGCTCCCACTGCGTCAAGTGGTCAACACAATATTATGAAACAGACGAGGGTCGGCCATACTGAGATAATCGTAATTTTGGTTCTCGCTGTCGACTCCCTCGGCCCAGTCCTTGCCTTCCCCGTGGATCTTGTATATCGAGGTCTTCTGGTTCTCGTCGTTGTAATCGACGCCCGTGAAGTGGTTGAATGTGTATTTCATCTTGCTGTACTTGTCGCCGCGACCGGGAAAGTCAAAGCCCGTCCAGCCCTTGTGAAATCAGGATACACTCGAGAAAAACAGAAAATATTGGCGGACTAACCTTGATATCGTACCTGTCGGAAATCTCCTTGGTCCGGTCGTCGTTGTCGACCTCCACCGCGGCAAACGTCTCGATGCGGTCTGCGCCGAAGCGATGGTTCAACACCGCATCGACGTAGCTAACGATGCCGTTCTCTTTGGCCTTTTTGATTGCGGCGATGAGTTCTTCCTTGGTGCCATAATTCGTGCGGACGCCACCCTTCTGGTCGAATTCGCCTAGAGTGAAACTCAGTATAAGAAGACGAGAAGACAAAACGCTTCTGACCCAAGTCATACACGTCGTAAATGTCGTATCCAACTGAGTCCTGGCCTGCGGCCTTGGTGGGCGCTGTGGCGAGGTCAACACGCGAGAAAGAACTCGAAAGAGTGATCCTCACGCGGCAGCCACATCGCCGTTATTCCCATCGACGCGAGTTCAGGTACCAGCTTCTCGATGCGTTTCCAATGAACGCCTCCGCCCTCGATGTACCATTCGAAGGCTTGCAGCTGGCAAAGTCGCGGTAAGAACACGCCAAATCCGAAGAAAGCTATAAACTCGCCATGGTATAGTTCTGGTCCTTCTTTCCAGAGTATTCTGCGTTCGCGTGGGAAGACATGGTGGGCAGAAAAAGATAGAGAATCACCGCGCGAAGATGGCGGTTTAAAAGGAAGAAACGCGCGTCTGCGATGAAGTTGAGGATCGTCACCGATGACGTCACGCGTCGAGAGTTAGGGGGGCAGAAACGTTCGCAGATTCATACTTCCCCATCGAAAGCCGGTAAAATACTGGGAAAACGGTATCTATATATACCCCAAATGAATTAAATCGACTGAGAAGCACTGAGCATGCTGGCAAGCCTGAAAATGGCATCATTGTCATTACTGAATTTTCACCCTCCAACTTCAAACGCTACCTTGACTTTTTCAACGATCCCAGTGCCGAAATTCAATTGTTTTTATTCTCCCAAACGCTATTATCACCGTCCGATGCTCACGAGTACCCGGTACCTGTTGTTTGAATGCCCACATTGTCATTGCGTTTTCCACTTTTTTTTTTTTTTTTCCTGGAGTGTTTGGGATAATGAAACTCAGTCTGCAGAAGCATTCCAAGCTCATCCGCTTGTGTTGCTGGTTATTAGCGAGTCGTTGCCAGTGAAGTTCATCCAGGAGGAAATGCCCTTACGCACATGTGTTCAACTTAGTGTGGGACTCCGACCCGAAATTTAACCTATCCCAAGTTTATCAATCATGGGTCGCATACCCACTAAAACCCCCTCATATGTCTAATCCTCTGGCACTGAGGAGTCTTCATCCATAAGTAAGTCACTCCATGTGTTTTCCACAACAATGACGACTTCTAATTTTAGCCGCGACATATCATGACGCCCAGACCGCGTCCCAAAATTCCCAAGCTTCCCTTTCCCTCCCCGCAACATGTCTTCAGACGGATACGATCCCGAATCCCACAAGAACGGCGGCGGCGGGCGATGGCATCTTGATATGCATCCCAACGTAGAAAGGCATTCTCCTCGCAGCGCACTTCGGTTCGGCTCGTTCATACACCCAACCCACGCTACCCTCGCGGCTCCAGAAAAAAATATTAATATGGAATGGACGTCTAGAGACCACCGCAAACATCGGCATCTCGCCACAGATCCAAGGACGGGCCGTACCCGCCGTAGTGTTGGAACCCTGCAAAAGCTCGCAAATATGAGGAGAATAGAATATTGGAACATCAGCTGGTGGGTTTCCATCGTGAGTTTATCTCTTTCTTTCCTTTGGATGCACCTTTGTATTGACTCCATAACTACAGGCATTTACGGTTGGAAGTATTGTCTGGGTCATCAACGGCTTCATTGCGTTCCTCCCATTCGTGAACACGCATGTGGCAAAAGACGACACGGGCATGGGATGGACCGCGTGGCTTGGAGCCACAATATTCGAGTTCGGAGCCCTATTCGGACTCTTGGAGGCCTGGAACCGCGACGATACCGCCGATTTCGGGTGGAACGTCAAGAAGCTTGTGCACGGCGAATCGTCAGAGGGCGCTGAGACCAACACCGACAGCACTCCCGGTTCCGAAAAACCCTCAAGTGCACCGAAGCAAAAGTGGATATGGTTCTCTACGAACGGCAAGTATTTCCATGAGCTCGGGTTCCTGGCCGCGTTCGTGCAATACTGGGCCGCCACTATCTTCTGGATCAGCGGGTACCGCTATCGTCTCTTTTGTTTTCTTCCGCTGAACGCAATTTCTTCGACAGTTTTACCGCGATTCCCACCATCCAGACGGCTATAATGGACAAGCAAGGTCTCCTCGACGGGGTGTTTTGGACACCTCAGGTCATCGGAGGCACTGGATTTATCATTGCTTCGTAAATGAACAAATGCTCTTCTCATTTCATATTGTCAAGTTAACCTTCAAAACAGAGCACTCATGATGATCGAGACACAAAAGAAATGGTATCTCCCCGCGCCGACCTCCCTGGGATGGCACGTCGGATGTGAGTCTCTTGTTGTTGCCATCCTACGCCTCTTTGCTGAATCTCAGGTAACGTAGTCTGGAATTTAGTCGGCGGTGTCGGGTTCATGCTCTGCGGCGCGTTCGGTTATGCCCTGAACAGCAGCACAAAAATCGCATATCAGAGCTCGTGCTCAACGTTTTGGGGCGGTTGGGCCTTTTTAATTGGGAGCGCGATACAGTGGTATGAGGCCGTAAATCCTATACAGTAATGAGTGAATATGTTTCTATACGATGGACTTCTCTTTATTCGTTAATGGACTTATGACTCGGATGTAATACTTATGATTTCAAGTTTGGAGCCTCGTCAGCGGCATCAGCTTCGCACTTTGTGGTGCGGGAGGCCACCGTGTATCAATTACCGTTGATAAGACCGTAGACTGTATTCGAGGTTGTATTCGTAATTCATTCCAACAAGTCAACAATGACGGGTTGAACTCCGGGCCCGCCCATAGCCACCGGCTCACCGTTCCTGGTTGCGTTCGGACCGGAAGGCCAGTTCGACGCGTTGACGAAGACGGTTTGCTCGCCTTCGGGCACCGTCTCCTCTACCTCTGCGTCTTGCACAAAGCCATTCTGCGCGTCATCCATCTGCGAAGCATTCTGCGCCCCAAGCGCATCCGCGTCTGGACGCGCCCACAGGTGGACATACGCGCCCCTCGCCTCGTGGATGTGCCCGAATACGTGCAACCGCGGGCGGAGTTCGGCGAGGCGCGCGGCGAGCGCGGGGCATCCCGCGTTTGCGTCTTTGGTGGTGAGGTCGAGGAGATTGTACGGGGGCCCGTGCGTGAGGCTGTGTTTTGCATCATCAGATATCGGTTTGGGAATGCACGAAGTCTGATATTGTGCTGCTTGGCTGGCCAGCGAATACTTACAGGATGTCGGTTTGCGGGAAAGCGGACACGACGGCTGGGGGATGAGTGGTTGGTTGTTACCAAGAAACTTTCAGAGGGAAGGAGGTATTATAGGTACGCACCTTCAGCGTCTGACGCGTCATAGCCGAACGCACGGACACGAGCACCAAAGTTTGGGCTTTGCTAAAAATTAAACATAAGGACCTGGGGCAAAAGATTACACAGATGTAAGTTGTATATTACCGGGGAACCATAAACGGTCCATTCGCGCCCTCCAGGCCGGGTTCGAAATTTATACTCCTCGTCTCGGAGGTAAACTATGTTTGCTGCCACGGCGCGTGGACCCGTTAGCAGCTCAGAAATTGGGTCTGGTGGCTAGGAAAACCGTAAATAAATAGAATGATCTTGAAGAGCGATCCTGAGGGCACCTCCCAAACTGCATCTCTGTCAAGACGGCCCGTATATGTCCAGTTCGCGTCGTACCATTCCCTATCGAGGGCAAAGTCGCGGTTGCCGGCGATTATACTAGAAAACAGGATGTTGGATATTATTGAATACCGTTTAATATACAACTGGATGTCGGAGAACGAACATTTTAGCCGGGTGCGGGAGCGCATAGAGCCACTCCATCGTCCGACGCAGGTCGCGGAACGTGCCGCGCCTGGTGAGGTCCCCGCTGTGCAGCAGGACGTCGCCGTCAGGAACACCGGGGAAGATCTGTGTGTGGGTGTCTGAGAGGAGAACGAAGCGGGTCCAGGTTGAGCTTGCGGGTTTCGGGAGGGGCGCTTGGGGCGGGTATTCGAGCTGGACCACGCTGCTGGGGGAGGTGATGCGCGTGCGCCGGGGAAGCGCAGTGCTAGTCATGGTTGATATGAAGCGTCTAGAGTTGGCTTGAAGCGCCCAGAATGATGGTGCGCGGAAGAGATGGATTGCGAGTCACTCTCCACTTTCTCCACAGCCTCAGGCTTCAGGTAAGCGTCAGCAAATAGATCGCAGTTCCAAAGCGAATGAAGAATCAGGGGAAGTCAGCAAATGGAAGAAAAGGAGACACCAGCTTCAGCGCACTGGGCAAACCGGTTGAGAGTTGAGTTACTGTTGTGGTTGAGGAAAAGCAGTACCGGCGAGTCGGCCCGATCACCCACAATTTCCTTTTCGAGCCTTCACTCCAGAGAAGCCAAAAAATCCCAAGTCCGATGCAATATGTATCATATCATAGAAAACGCTGGTCCATTCGTATACCATACTCATACGTATGTATAAAAAGGACAGGTTGTCGTGGGTCGTATCGTAGTCGATGCAAATAGAATATATCGTGACTGCAAAAAACGATGGTGCGGCAAGACATGATCATATAAGGGTCCAAATGTAATCTAGGTTCGGCGCCGGTCAAGGCTTGAGGGTCTTGGGGCTGCCAGGTTCTATGTTATCGTACGATTTGGGCTCCGCGACCTCCTCCTCGACGGCCTGCCGGCCCGCGGGCGTGAGCGCGCAAAACCCGCCCTCGAGGCCCTTCTCGAAGTACCGGGGGTGAATCTGCACGATCAAGTGATCAGCGCACATAAAGAACTGAGAAGAAAACACCCACTCCACCCCCTTCCGCTTCCTCTCCGCCGCGATATCCCTCTGCCTCTGCTCTATCGCCACCTTCTCCTTCGTCGCGTCGCTGAACTCCTTCTTCAACAGCCTGCTCGTCACGGTATCCCACAGCTTCCGACTCTCATTCGGCAGCTGTTTCTCCAACGGCCGCACGGTCTTGGGCGTCACCTCGAGCGTCGACAGGTCGAGCAGCGTCGCCCATTCCTCCTCGCCCGTCTTCAAGATGTCCAGGCGCGAGGACGCGGCTGAAGGGGTAGAGGTAGAGGTGGGGACGGGCAACGACACGTGCGATGGTGAGGGCGAGCTGTACGACGACGGTGTCGTATCGGGGTACGAGTTGATGCCGACGCGGCGCCAGCGGATGCGCCCACGCCACGAGCCATCGAAGACGGCGACAACGCGCGCCTGCGGGACGTGCTTGATCTTTGTCCACTCATTGTGCTGCGTCTCGCCTTCGACGATCGTGTGTACAACGCCCTCGCACAGGAAGTGCGCGCGCCCGAGCCAGGACTGCATTCAGTCAGTGTCCTGTGATATCAAGCGAGGGAACGAGACGCGCACCTCCTCCTTATACTCGATAATCGCGCGGAACCGCTGCTTCCCGGCGGTACTCGTGCACGAGATGATCGTCGACTCGCCGACCGTCACATAAAAGCTCCCCCTTAGCAGCCCATTGACGAATGCAATCGGATGGGTGATGTTATACTGCTCTCCCTCGCCGGGCCCGCCAGTAATGTTGACGTAGATGCCCTTGTTGTACCCCCCGGGCGACACACGCAGCGCGGTGCCAGAGATACGTGCGCTGATCTGGTCAATGCCGTACAGCTCGACCTCGCGAGACGGACACGAGGCATAGTACGCTGAGACGGGCGGGTGGTGCGAGACTTGCTCCGTGAGGAAGACGACGCGGGTTTGGTCATGGTCCTCTGCAAGGTTAAGCTGGGACATGTCCGCATTGGGGGCCTCGAGTGAGGTCGCGGCGGTGGAGGGGGACTTGCCGGTCTTGGAGCTGCCCAGGCTGGTCCGAGCGCTCTTGGAGCTGCGGCCACTCTTGACGCTGGCAGTGTCGGCTTTGGATGGCGATGCAGCCACTGCGGGCACGGATGCGATAGGCGGCTTGGCAGGGACTACATCCCAATGGGAGCGGAAATGCTCCCCCAAGACAGAGTTGTACGGTTTGCAGACTTTGCCGTGCTGAAGAAAGATTATTTGCTGGGAGTATCGCACGACAAAAATACGCACCACAAATTTGAGGTCCTTAGTGAAGGTAAAGCGGATAAGGGCCAGCATCCGTTCAAAGGGGTCATCCGAGTCGTTGATTCTGAGCGTACTTTAAGCACCGGAATGAAAGAAGAACCTTAATACACACGCCGCAAACATGTCTGGTCGGTCGAGATACTGCCAGTACTCGAGATTGGGCATTGGCTCGAGCAGTGATGCGGGCAATGAAATACGCCTAATTCACAAAGAATACTCTTCAGCGGCCCTCCCCAGAGACACAGATAGCACACACATAGCCGCAATGTCCTTTACTCCGAGGGACTTCTTGACGAGCTGGACAATCATCTTGAGCTTCCCGCCTTCGCCCTCGCCCGAGTCAGGGACCGAGATGGGAGGACCGGGGGCATCGTCATCGACGACGGTATGCGGGTCGTCGGCGATGGAGGACATGGCGCCGGCCTAGAAGATGGTGGTGGGAGAGAGCAAGCAGGTATATGAAAGAACCGAGTCTCTCGGTCTCTTTCTTGTCTGATCCGCATTTGGACTCTTTGCTCCTCCCTTCATGGCACGTTCGTCCACTCCCCTTCTTTTCGCCCTAATCCCGACAGTTCAACTTCAATTCCGTCACTTTGTTCAAGTCTTTTTCCCGTCTTTGGGATTAATTCAATTTCGTGGCTACTGGTTACTGCGACATGTATTGGATAGCGAGACTCCCAACTGTTCTGCTGGCGCAAAGTGTCATAGGAACTGCCAGCAATCTTCGTGCCTCGCGTCCAATCCATCACGACGCCCGGCGCGCTCCGCGAGCTGTTCCGGTTCTCTGTAGCCGAGCTCACCGTTAGGACGCAAGTTCGCACGTCCTTCGCGAGCTCGGCCCAAGGGCCGGGTGAAAAAATAACTGATAGGACAAACCATAGGTCGGTCCGAATGCCGTGGCTCTTAATAAACTTATCTTGCAAAACGGCTCAGACAGAGTTGAAAATTAATGATCCACAACGAGACTTGGGAGGGTAGAGGTTTTACAATAAATAAATCGATCAAGGTTCGGGCTTCGACCGAGGTTGACTTGTTTGTATTTCTCCGGACGTCTACTAATTATTCCAACTACTACTAGCTAACGGGGACTCTGCTCTGTCCTGAATTAAATCCTATGACACGCCGATAACATAACGACGCCAATCTTTGTGGGCGTTCCTTCCGTTAATGCTAGGAAGTCGAGGCCTGAGCAATAGAAGACTGTCCCTTCCGCCAAGAATATTGGCATGCATCGACACTTGGTGTTATTCGTAAAGCATCGGAGCCTCTCCTACGAAACCTTGAGGCCTCAACCGTTGTTGCGTTCGTCCTGACTTCTGTGGGTATAGACAGAACAAAAATTTGATCTCCGCTTTCAAGTTCCGCCTCATGCTCCGCCAAGACTCGCCAAGAATGTTTTGCCATGTCAGCACAAACGACGCTTGGTTTTCATATACACGCTTACCTGACCCATTCCTTATAAGCCTCGGCAGTCTCATGATTGGAGACTCCCAGGTAATCTTCCAACTGCCACCTCGTATTGTTGACGATTCCCTCGTGGCTCTGCGGCGGAGAAACAATCGGTGGCTCCCATTCCGTGTCCAACTACCCACCGCTACGTACGTCGATGGAAACCGTTGAGCCGTGCAGGGGCTGCGATGGGTTGAACGCAGAGAGCTATGTATAACATGAGGTGCAAAGTGGCTTCGAGCATGCCACGTACGGCACGATGTTGGTACTGTGGGCGATGTTGGTGCTTTCGAAGATCTATGCCCGCATCGAGCTTCAGCTCCACAGATCCCAGCGGAGGAAGGGGGGACATGATGGACGGACAGGTTCAGATTCATGACATACCGGCGGCGATGGAACACCCCCAATTCACAAAGGGTGAAGTCAGCGGCTTCGACCTTGATGGAGCTGTCGATAAATTTCCGCAAGTCGAATTCTGGAGATGATGTTCTACTGAGTTAAAAAAGAGGGAATCACAACTTAAGTAGTTCATCCTGGACTCTGCGTTGCAAATCGTTGAGCACCACCGTGTCTTCATCAGGCGCGTTGGCCATCGCATAGCAGATGGCCGCGCGAACAGCGCTCCATTCCCACAAGTCGGTTAGAGATGGCGCACCATTTGCTTACTGTAAACATCGTCCGCTGAGTTGGCGACAACCTGAACATACTTTATGATGTTGTTTCTGAAAGAGTCTTCGGGGAAGCCCGGCATTAGTTGCTCTCTGAGCCTGCCGAAGTCTGCGAGTCTCCTTCTCGCGCGATGTAAGTTTAGCATTTGGGGCGACAAAAGGGTAGTCGATATCGTACAGCTCCTGGAAGAGCTTCGACTGCTTTTCTGGGAGAGAAGAAGCCGGATCTACGTCGCGTGCTAATGCTGCTTGAAATATTTTTCGTAAAAATTTCCACAGGGACTAGATGTGTGCTTCGACCGAGGAGGCCGGTCCGCCGTTTTGGTTTGCAGAAATATATGCTGACGTGGTAATCGGAGACCTATCTTGAGCGAAATGTTGTTCTTCCCTGGCCGCGATGTGCATAGCTGGACGAGTGCCTTCGCGAGGCGTGTAAATTTATCGACTTCACGTTCAGAGCCGAGACGGTTGAGGATCCTCTTAATTCAAGCGTCCGGATACGTTGAGGTAGAGTTCCTCGGGGTACAGTTTCGCCAAAATATATAGGACCTCAGCCAACTTGATGTCAGCCCCGGTGCGCTATGAATATGGTCAAACAGCAGTCACGAATGTCCAAGACAAGTCACAAAAAAAAAGGGATACGGCGGAGTCCTGGTTGCGAACCTATGAAACGGTCATGGGCACTAATGTAAAAATTGAGAAGACTTGCGAATCTAACGGGCGAAAAATCCACCGTCCCTCGTCTGTTGAGACTATGGTGGTCTGAAAGAAAGAGTACGTATTCGCTAGACCAACAATGATGGCATCACATGTATCGCCACCCACTTTTGAAGGATCCAGTGACGTCTTAACAGTCTCAGAAGCTCTCAGAAGTCTCTATTTCGCGACCCGCCGGTCTTTCATTTTGTGTAAATATATCATTTTGCGTAAATATAAAGGCCTTTTAGCGCCTGTTGTCTGACAATATCATTGATAGCAACAGTGACTCCAGCGGCGCTTGCCAGTGACTTGGACTGACTCCAACGCCAACAAAGCTTGCCCCTGCTTGCCTATAAAACTCCTCGTGTTACTGAACGTTTACTGGAACTATCATGCCAACAATTGCCCTCCCACACCGCACATGCATCACCTCTCCCACCCGCGTTGTACAGCTGGAATACCCGACTGACGGCTCAGGACCCCTCCCAAAGCCTCAGGCTGAAGGCGCGCACTGGACGCGCTTCGTCCTCCTCTCCGATACGCACACCCAGCGATGCGACGTCCCTGACGGAGACGTCCTTCTACATTCCGGCGACCTCACCCAGCGGGGGACCCTGAAGGAGCTGAAGTCTACGATGGAGTGGCTCTATGCGCTGCCGCATCGTGTCAAAATGTGCGTGCCCGTTTCCACTGAAATTGTCTGTATATTTGGATATAAATCATTGAGGAACCAGAATCATTGCGGGAAACCACGACTCAGTTGTCCACCGCGAATGGTACGATGCGAATTGGCAGGACCTCTTCGTGTATCGGCCCAGCGATGGGCCCGAGGTCCGTTTTCAAGATTACCATTCGAAGTTAGCATTCGTGTGACAATTTATCCAGCCAGCTGAGGCGGTCCTCGAATTGCTTAAGGGACCTCAAGCAGTAGCGGCCAACGTCGTTTATCTTGAGGACGAGGAGTACAAGTTCAAAGTACGGGATGGCGGGAAAGAATGGAGTGTCTACGGATCGCCGGTACGCTGCGTAGATCCGAGAGTTTGCAATTTGCTCACTTTCCCGGAACCGTTTAGTTGTCTCCGTACTGGGGAGATTGGGCTTTCGGCTACGAGAGAAAAGATGGCGAGGGTACGTATTTCGTTTTGTTTGAATTTTTAGCCCACAGCAACGAAACAAACATTATTACAGCCCTGATTTCTAAAATCCCCAAGACCGATATCCTGTTCGTGCGTTTAACCTTGCGATGACTCACCTCGTAACACGTCGCAGATTAACACACGGTCCACCGCGAAACATTCTGGACTTGACAATCCAGAAGGAACGCGCGGGTTGCTCCGCACTCGCGGCAGGGCTGTACAAGTTAAAGCCCAAACTACATGTCTTCGGCCACATACATGAAGCTCGCGGCGCATATGTGCATCGGTGGAAACGAGACTCGGATCAGCTGCCACGCGCGCAGAATGCTATACAGCTTCAGATTGACAAAAAGCCCAGTGCAGACGAAGAGGAGGAAGAAGTGTGGAGCGATAGTGACGACGAGAGCGGCAGCGAATTAGACGATGGGATAGTCCTTTCCGACCCGGAACCTGAGCAGGAAACGCAGACGGATGACGCGGTCGAGGGCCCAGAGGAAACAATTTTTGTGAATGCCGCTAATTGGCCGTCGGGACCGAATGCTCGACGCAGTGGTATGCGAGTGAAAATGGGTGGACAGGGCTTTCAGCCGATTATTGTTGATCTTTTAGAGTAAGTAGCATTTATTAAGCAGTTAAAGATCTGCTTGTGTTTTTTTACATCGCTACCAAGTCACCAACCCGCATTTTGGTGCGCTTGATTAGATTGCCTCGTTCTGGACTGGAAAAGTCGAGAACAGCCATCATCGCTTTCTCGGATCCCCGACATTGTTGAGCTCCGCTATCGTAGCGCGTATTTCGTCTTGGAATTCCTGCACAAAAATACTGATCAAAAGCCCACGAAATAATAGACGAAAGAGAAAACACACCTGATTCGCTTGAAATTCGTCTCTCAACGGAGTTACCTGCCTCCATGCCCAGCTAAATTCAGACAGCATCTTTTCTCTCTGCTCGTCCGACTCCAGCACGAGGAAACGCGCAGCCCGATGCTGGGTGTCTTTGGGCTTCTGCCGATACTCCTCTATGGACCGCGGGAAATCCATTTCTGCGAGCTTCTGGTTCCTCTCCCGCAATTTAATGTGGCGCGTTATCTCGTCCATTCGCGTGTGATACACGTACGCCGTGTGTGCTACCATATAATCCCACTCGGGTTTGGGGTTGGAGTTTTCGCCTCGCAAATCCCAGTACAATGCCTATGGCCTGAGCTTAGACGTGCCTCACGCTAGCACGGCAGCCGGCCGGTTCGTTCATGCTCACTTGGATATCATCGTCTGGAAGCACTTTCTCGTCGAAAGCGTAGTAACGATCTTCAGCTTCATCCAGATACTCTTCTGTGAGAGCCGTGTAGAGACGATCAAGGTCTTCGGAGTGCTGCTCGTTGAGCTCCTCGATGCGCGAATCCACATCATCAGGGGAGTCAAGAAACTTTTTCATGGATTCCAACCTGATTTTATTTTAGAAATCTGGGAATTTAGAGAAGAGCCCGAGAGTCCCTACGAAGAAATAGGTCTGTCGCGCTGGGTGAGAATGTAATGGCTCAAACGCTGCTGATCAATGGGCCGAAGGGGTAGTAGATCCTTTTTTGAACCCTGGACTTCGTTCTCCGGTTCAGAAAGAGGGTCTTGCGTTTCTACATCGTCCGTTGGCGCATCCATGGTGGTGGATTGCTTTGGGTGATGTGTGATGTGACCGTCCGTGATAACAGAGTGACTTCTTGAACCTTAACCACCACCACCACCACCACCAGCATCTCGAATAGGCGTTCGCCCGAACGAGAGAATCCTGGACAATAGCTCCATCGACTCGGCTTGCGCACAGTGGAATCTTCGAACGAAACTATTATAATAGCGAGCGGCAGAATCAAGCTCAGGCTTTTTATATCTTTTACACAAGTACAGGCAGCTGGACGCGGACACATCCGAGCTCAACGTACAAAAGCGGCAGGGAGTGCGAGCTGTCGCGACATTACGACCAGTTGATGGAGTTTGGCCTCGGGTGGAGTGCTGTTTGATTATTCTAGCTGCTCAAGATTGCCATATTTTTGGGGCTGCTTGCCTCGGTTTCGTCTGTCATGATAATAATATGCAGACTAAAGGCGAACTCTCGGCAAAACACCAAACCTTCTCTTAATAGCCTTCCCCTCCGCGAGTCATTCGTCTGGCCATGTGCATCCCATCTGCGACCGTTAGGATCACAGTTACGTGCCTTCCGTCATGGCCCCGACCGCCCATTCTGAACTTGGGAATTTCTATTGCCTCTGATGCGAAGTGGAAAATGCTCGAAGAATTCGTGCCGTTGCAGTCCGAATATATTTCATTATCGCGGACTTCGGGAACCAACGCCACCTCACTCATTGGGGATACTTTGACGGTTCTAACGCCACTCCGTCGATTCTCGCGCCTATACTTCGCTGCGATGTCGCGGACTCGCTGTGCATGCTTCATGTTTCCGCTCCACCTCTCCGGCCAGGCAGGCGCTTATCGAGTTTCACTTACTTACGATTTGCCGTAAATTCTTGACAGTTAAAAACCGCTTCGTAGCTAGTACTCCGCACGGTTTACGACCATCTCTTCAATGCTCCGTCCCAGCTCCCTCTTCATCTGCTTGTATGTCGTTACCCGTGCTATCTTGTTGGTCAAGGCTGGGACCACATTCTGCTCAAGCCTAGCACAGCGCCAGGAATGGTCCGATTTTCTGGCCATATAGACTTCGCCTGCACTAACGCTCGAATGCCAGGAGAGATTTGACAAACGAGGACAAAATCCGATACCTCGATGCCGTTAAATGTTTGCAGGCGCGTCCGGCCAAGGGATTAATCGCGGCGGCCCGAACGCGTTTCGACGACTTCCAAGCCGTTCATATCAACCTTACGGACGAAATACATCTTGTGGTGCGTTCCAAGCATTCGAGGTCACAGGCATCCGACGGCTGTGTATCCAGGGACAATTTTTGCCATGGCACCGACGCTTTTTGAACGTGTTCGAAGAGACTCTCAGGAGCGAGTGTGGGTTTCTAGGCGCACTCCCGTGAGTATTGGAATCCTCGCTCATTACTATATTTATCGCATTTGCAGGTACTGGGATTGGAGTCGGGACATCGATGTTTTCAATAAGTATGTTTCGTCGGACTGTTTTGTGTTTTGAAATTTAATTGTTGCATAACAGGATTGACGAATCTCCGGTCTTTGATCCCGTTTATGGCTTCGGAGGTCATCTAACTCATTAACCTTTTCTTTTTCTGGCTTTGATGATTGTTTTCAGGAAATGGGATTTACATTCCTGGGTATGCCGGTCCCTTCAACAACTTGACGAATCTCGCGGGCTGGGTACCAGGCACAGGAGGCGGTTGTATCACCACAGGGCCATTCGCTTCCTACAATCTCTCTCTTGGGCCAGGCACGATCCCCACCAACCATTGCATCACTCGCGACTTCAACGACGCCTTCGCATGGGCTTTATCGTCTGCACAGGTAGCGAATACGACTAAGCAGCCGACGTTTGAGAACTTCCGCATCGAGCTCGAGGGCCAGCCTATCACTCCGACCATGAAATTGCATGACGGGGGTCACTTCGCTGTTGGTGCCGAGATGCTCAACACATATTCAAGCCCCGGCGGTGCATATCTATTTCTTCGTCTCTACTTCCTGCGATATGCTGATGATACAAATCATTAACCTTTCAGATCCCGTGTTCTACCTCCACCACGCAAATTTGGACCGTATATGGTGGAATTGGCAACAGCTCGATTTGCCTAATCGTTTGTTCGACGTCTCGGGGCGCTCTAGTGTCGATCCCCCGTTTGTGAACATCACCCTCGCCTTTGGGTTGAAAATGCTGAATCTTGCTCCACTTGTTCCGATTCGAGACATCATGGATCCAAGGAGTGAGCCGCTCTGTTACAGGTATATCTAGGCCATTCAATTGTGCCAGTTGGATGTATTCTGTGAGCGTGTTGCGTTTTAATATATCTAGAGCCAAAAGACCCCAAAGATGCATCATACGCGATCCCAATGTGTTAAGCAAAAAATGTTCCAACCTAAAGGGTGTCTATTTAACACTGAATCTGATACCTAACCACCATCATCATCCGAGAAGACTTTCCTCGGCGTGCTATAGCGTTGGAAATTGAGCCTCATTTGAGATGATCTACCTCGAGAACGAGAGCGTCCACTGACACCGGGATTCATTGTCGCAATGGGACGAATTCGCTGCCTGACATGAATTCTACCTCTTATTGCAAAAGTGCACTGACATTTTCACAGTGAAGTACAACACTGTATACCTCCTGGGTTACTGGATGGCGAAACGGCTTCCACTGTGTCTATCTTTGTCCTGTTCAGGAGACAAAATATGCCGTTTCAAAGGTCACGAGTGGCTTTCGGGTCGGATCGGACCAGGACGGCGTCGAGAGTGTCTCAGAAGGCCTGCCAGCTCCTGACTCCCGAGAAAGGGACGAGAAACGGTCAACTGTTTCAGACGATCGTTCCGACTCTCAGCTTTCCGCCCCCTTGAAATATGGATATTCTATTGTGGGGAACATACCCTATTTCGCGCCTTTGGCTGGTTCTCTTGGAGTTCAAATGCGTCGGGATCTGGCTCACCTCGACCCCCGCCAAAAATTTCTCTCGTAACTACGCTGTCAAAGCCGGAACGCTAGCAACACCGTCTTCGCCATGAAGCACGTTGGCTCTCTACCTGCGAAGGAGGGTCTCCAGCTGTACATGACTAGGGTAGACTGCCACCTCATTTCAGCAGCCGAGATCTCGATCTACGTGGACGCGCAACGGCTAGATGAATACCTAGACCCACGACACCCAAGCACACCTCTTTCTCCAATGTCTTCTCGGTATCAACTCCCACTGGATGCTAGCTGTTTATGAAGCTTGGAGTCCTCTCAGAGTGAAGCACACAAATCAGAACTTAGCGATGAGGAAATGAGAGAGAACAGTGGAAAGATCTCCTTGTTCAAAGGGAAGTATCCTAAAGTAGACTATATATTTACACGAGTTTATAAAGACTATGAGGAATTTGAAATAACTACGGATTGAGTCAGTAACTAAGTAGACTACAGAGCAAGCTACAGAGTCAGGGTGAGACGAGAGTCTCGGGTGCGTAAGTAGACGGAGGCGAGAGGACGATTGCAGCGGCCCGAGACGCCGGAACCTTGCACTATTATCCAACTGTTCTCTTTACCGAAACCGGCGTAATGCCGATTCGGATCCGACTTCTTCTTCTTGGCACTTGCTCTCTCGCGCCTTCGGTATTTGGTGGAGTTCGCGGACGAACGAACGGTGCGCTGTGCTCTGGGCGCTGCTCTACTCCGTTGATCTGTCCTTGGCATTCCTCTTGGGCCGGACATATCACCATTCTATTGCGCGCTCTTCCTACACCCATTCAGATTGCTCCTGGAGATTTCCTCCTTTCCTGGGACCTGTGATAGCCATGACATATGTTGGCTCTTTTCGACTCAGCCGAGAGGTTTATTCCAGCAGGTTATTATCTCGTTCGGGAACTCTTGTCATTTCCTTCCTTCCTGAAGACCCTGCTCCACTCGCTGATCCGGTAAGGTTTACCATCGTTCATTATCGTAACTCACTTTCTGCTTACTATTGCTCAGCGCGGCAATACGTACATTTTCGGGACTTACAAGACTTGACATAGTCATTGACGAGCGCCAGCGGGCTCCCGCTCGCTCTCCCTATTGAATTGTGCCACCCATCGCAGCCCGAAATTCTCCAACATGCAGGACTAGTTCTCTACCAGCGGCAGCGGGCTTCCGCCTCCTACTCAGGCATTTGGCCGATATTATCGAGTGTTTCATGTTATTCATCCATAGGTGTTTCAGTTAACGAGCTCTCAATCTAGTGTAAAATCCTCCTCAGTTTAAAAGCCGCGCGATAGGATGGTTCCTCAGAAAACCATCTTTCCTATGTTTGGGCCATTCTATCTTCTTGCCAATTTCTGCGCTTTGGCGCGAATTGTTTTGCTTGTTCAAGGTGGAACTACATCCTGTCATGGTCTATCACAGCGACAAGAATGGTCTCTTTCGTTCTGTCCATTTCCGCGCATATGTTGATGCTTTGCCAACCACAGGAGAGACTTGACAAGCGAGCAAAAGATCAACTATCTCGACGCCGTTAAGTGCCTGCAGGCGCGCCCGGCCAACGGGACAATCAAGGCAGCTCGAACGCGTTTCGACGACTTCCAGGCCGTTCATATCAATCTTGGGGATGAAATACATACTGTGGTTCGTTCATATCACTTGTCCAGCCATTCGAGATCAGATCTCAATAGCTTTAGGGACAATTCTTGCCATGGCACCGCCGCTTTTTGAACGTGTTTGAGGAGACTTTGAAGAGTGAATGCGGTTTTACAGGTACACTCCCGTGAGTGTTCGTGCTAATTTTGGAATTCTATTCTCACTTCTCGACAGATACTGGGATTGGAGTCGGGACGTTGATGTGTTTAATAAGTATGTTGGTCGGGATTCCCTTGTATTTTGAGAAACCTAAACAGTGGTGCAACAGGATCGACAACTCTCCGGTCTTCGATCCTGTCTATGGTTTCGGAGGTCAGTTTTGTCCAAGGCGAAAACACCGCTGATTTTGCTGCGCAGGAAATGGAATCGACATTTCTGGTTATAATGGTCTATTCAACAATTTGTCAAGATTGGTCCCGGATTATTTGCCTGGAACTGGGGGTGGTTGTATCACCACAGGGCCATTCGCGTCGTACAATCTATCTCTGGGACCCGGCACGATCCCCACAAACCACTGTATCACCCGCGCCTTCAACAACGAATATTCCTCGCGTTTGTCGTCCGCCGAGATAGCGAACACGACCAAGCAGCCGACATTCGAGATTTTTCGCATCGAGCTCGAGGGTATTCCTGTCACCCCGACATTAAAAATGCATGACGGTGGCCATGTTGCCGTTGGGGGTGAGATGTCTGACAAGTATTCAAGCCCAGGGGGTAAATCTTCGTTCGCATTCACTTTTCACGGTCGACTGATGTCCACATCTTGTAGATCCCCTGTTTTACCTTCACCATGCGAATTTGGACCGTATTTGGTGGGTTTGGCAACAGCTGGATGCGAAGAACCGACTTTTCGCGATATCCGGACGCAGCAGTGTTGATCCTCCATTTGTGAACGTCACCCTCGCCTTTGAACTGAAGATGTTGAGCCTTGCACCTCTTGTTCAGATTCGCGACGTGATGGATATCGAGAGTGAGCCGCTTTGTTATACGTACGTCTAGCTTGAATCTGTGTTTAATCGAGCGCCGTGCTTGATATAATCTTTTTGTATCTATTTTGACTTCATTGTTTGGTTGCGAACTACTCTGGGCAGCTGGTGGTACATCGTCGTAAGAAAAGGTCGAGAACCTCTTTCGTGGTACTTGTAATAAACGAAAGACCATATTAAACGCATTCCGGACCTGGACCAGCTTCGCATGAACCGCATGTCCCGAGATGGCACGCGGGGCAGCAACAGCTCTCGTACGTATCCCTCTCGTTTTCCTCCTGTTCCTCCTCCTCGTTGTCTTCCCCATGGGCGTCCCACTCCCTTCCGCACTCGACACAGCACCGCAGCTCAGTCGACCTGCAGTCCTCACAGATGAGTTCGCGGCAGCCTGGGCATATTCGCACATGCGATGGGCCAGCACTGTCGTCGCAATCACCACAAATCCACAGATGTTTTCCGCGACATTCGGATCCACTCCATGTATCGCCCGCACATTCTTCACAGATGACCCTCAAATCCATGTCATTCAGGGTAGGGATACTCTCTTTGGACCAACAGTTCTGAACGCAGCATTTGCGTGGGAATGGGTCTAGAACACTGTCTTCGCTGATGCTGCACGAAGGGCACAGAGGTTTCGGTTCGTGTGTGCGCGGGCTCCCTGGGGACAGCGCTGGCCGTCCGACACACCAAGAAAAATCGGTACGGCAGTAGGTGCTTTTGCACTCATCGCACTGAATCATCTCAGGGAGAATTTTCGATAGCGTGGAGCGGCAAGCGCCGCAATAAACGGTCTGGGGATGCTGCATGCAACCCGAGGCGCCGTCTATTTCAGAAACGCATTCCGGTTTGATGCAGCAGATGATGCGGCACGCCATGCAGCTGCGAAGGGAGCGGAAGCATTTGGGGCAGGAAGAGCGTTGAAGTTTGGTTGTAGGAATTGACTTGTCTATCCCGACCCGTTCGTAGAAGGCCTTCGCAGATATTGAGATTAGAAGTATGGCGGAAAAAGCCCGAATTTCCCACCTTCAATCTATTCTGCCATTCTTCTGCCGCAGCCTTCTCCTTCTTGGCTTTCGCGTCTTTTCGAGCAGCAACTGCGTCGGGCCTGTTAAGACCTCTGTGCTCGATGTCCGCCAACACCCAGTCCCTGACAGCCTGGAAGTCAGCGCTGATATTTGAGGGAAGGCTCTGCCTTCCATGACCAGAGAGGTCTTCGATATGGCCCCGGGGATTTTCTCCTGCCTCCGTCACCAGTTTAAAGCGAGTTTCCGGCATCACGAAGACGGGACTGTCTTCGCCTTCCACCACCAATAAAGTGACGACGACTGGGTCGATACGGTAGGAGAGAAGTGCCGAGTGGTACCAGTTGTCCAGGTCCAGCGGCGGAGGCTCGCCTTGAGTAAGCTCGCGATAAATGTTCTGGACAGTCTTCAGAATGACCTGACGAAGACGGGATGGGCCATCATTATCGTAATCTCCAGCGTCGCCGAAGCGGACAGATTTGTAGCCAGGGGAGTCTCTAATCGACATGAGGGAGAGGAGAACGATGTTGAGTTTGAGACAAGTCGGGTGTTTGCGAGACATTGATCCGTGCCACTGATCCTTCCTGACAATAAACGTCAAGACTCTGATCTTGCTCTGAACGGCTTTGGACGTTCGAGAGTCGTCGGTTGCATATTTCCCGTGTAATATCCTCATGGATATGATGTTCAACCTCATATAGCGCAGTCCCGACCTGATACTCACAGCCCATGGACTCAAGGGCTCGATGGATGATGGATCCATATTCAAACTTGGTCTCCATGCCTTGCTCCATGCCCTCCTATTTGTGCATGAACGGCGTCTATATCTGGATCATTTCCCATGCTCAGCGTCAATGAAGGATCAAAAAGTCTCCGTATGGTCGTCGTCTTTCTGTTTCAAGATTTCATGGCAGACTGTACGTTGCTCACACCTGGCTTGCAATATGATGATCTCCTTTCGCCGCCGTAGAACTTCTACTGGGACACGACAGTTAACCGTGCTCGACTTGGACAATCCATGCGGGCACCACCCTCGAGTTCACATCCCCCAGTCTGCTTGCGCCTTGCATGTTGGTAATTTGCCTCCAACGTCTGTGCCCGTCCGACACTATAAATTTCTTGGCCACTATTGACCAAAATAATCCGAAATCTGTCCCACTATCCGGAGACGTGGTCTTACCTCCGCAATATATTTTTCTCTAAGAATATTGTCGTGAGTATCACCACCATTTCATCTCCAACATCGGTATTTCTGGATGAGGCAGTGAATGTTACTTACAGTTTGGCGCTTGTTCTCAGTATCCATCACTGCTTCTCCCGTTTCGTTTGAACGCTCACCACATGGACATTCTAAATCCTGTCTCAGGCCTTAACGTGACAGAACTGCCGGACAGATATAAAATACTCTGTTGGTGCTGGTCTGCCATTCAGCACGCTACCTGTTTACCATGCAATTCAAAGCTAAACCCGCATTCTTCATGTCACTCATTGTCGTGGCTATGATGCTGCAGTTCGTCAAGGCCTCAGCGATGCCCAGTGTAGACGCAGACGCAGAGATGGAAGGTGAATGAAAGCCTCGTCGTCAGTGTCCCGATGCTTACTATTTGTCTTCCCACCTTCATTAGCTGATATTGAAGAACCTGAGCCGCTGGTTCCATGGCTGCTCGCTCCAGCATCTGACTGACTCGTGTCCTACCATGATCGTAGGTACTCCGGCCTCCAAATATCCCATTGCTGAATCTTTCTGCAGAGTACTGCCATTTGAATACTCCGTTTCAGATTTTGTTAGCTCATGTGTTGTTTCGGATTCTTTAATGCACAAATTGTCCTTCTTTGTCGAATATTGGCAGATTCCTCGAGATATGGGAGAAAGTGTTTGAATTGCTGCGAAGGCCGCCATTTTGACTTGAAATCATGCTTAACTCGAACGTCTATCCATTCAAAGTCGGGATGCCATACCGTCTAATGGCTAGCTGGAAATGGTTTGGACCCAGACATCCGAGAGAGTAAAGAAAATCACGTCATTCCACGAAGTTGCATTTACATTCGTACGTAACATATCCAACATATATCAAATCATAGACAGTGTTCTGGAACTAGTACTAGATAACAACCTGCTTTTGGCCCTTGATCTCCTCGCTACTTCCACTTTCCATATGTGAGGTCACTGCCGTGCTGAGTTCGACCGATTCCAAGTTCTGGGTGGTGTGCCTAAAGACTATGTCACTGTGAGCAGAGAGGTCGGAAGCCACGTCTCTGGTCCAGGCCCTTCCGGTCGCCACTCTGAATATAATGAACTGAGGGGAAAGCGCCTGAAATCAGGGTGGTGATGAGATACAGGTCAATGTCATTAAATCAGCAGGGACTCACGGCAAATGTAGCCCAGGTGAACAGAAAGGCCGGTCCAATATCGAGATTTTTCCCGTACGTTACCGCAAAAATGAGACCGAGTAAACTGAATGGCAGTGATGATTCAATGACCATGGCGGCCACGCTGAAATAAACCCCAAAAGATTTATCCGAGACCTGGAATTGCTTGATTGCGCGGCGGGCAAGGAGTATTCGAAGCGTAATCAGTGCAGTAAGTGTGACATTTAGAGAGACGCTCAAGGCGGCCCAAGGAACGCCGTAGTCGACGGTTTTGCCTCGGAAAAAGTCGCTTCCAGGGAGGGCGCTTTGAACAAGCATAATCATAGCCATAGCTGGCGCAAAAATTAGTTCGGTCAGTGGTAATCGGATAAAATATTTACCTATTGAGCCTAAGTAGAGAATGAATGGAAAGACCAAGATCGACCAACGAGTGTTCCAGATAACGTAGCAGCGATACATCTGGATAGAGGTTTTATCATATGCTCGCCGCTAGTCAAAAGTCACTTTTACTCACCAAAAGGCCATCTCCCAAAAAATTGGTGACCTGCGTGGATGCCGTTCCGAGTGTCTGGGGAGAAGGGTTAGAGTTAAGGTTCGCAGGGAGGTCATGTCCATTATTACCTGCCACCACACGGATGAGAAACTTGCCAGGAACCCGAGTGGGCCACCGAGTGTGTCCCGATGGTCAATCCACATGCTATAGATTCAGTCAGTGAATTCACTCCTCATAAGCTGGACAAGAACTCACAACTCCAGGAAGACGGAATTTGTGAACACCGAAATAGTAAGAAGAGCTAGAAGCAAGCCCCCGAACAAAATATATGATCTTGCATTTCGACGAGCCTCAGGATCTGAGCTCCAAGAAAGGTAGGCAGATTGCAAAAAACATAAAAACATCTATCCCTATGAAGCAAGTCAATCAGTGGCCAGTATAGATATTCACGCTACCTACCGTAGAAGGCGCCCATAAAGAATTGACCCCAGTAAAGAGATCTCTCCATTACAACGGCAGGAGAGGGAGAGTCAACAATAGGTTCAGACATGAAAATTACAGCAAAAGAGGTTACAGTACCCTGGTCGGCTCGGATGTTGGTTCTTTATACCAGTGGCTGGCGCTCGACAAACATCAGAAAACATCGAGTTACAGCACAAGATGTTTCTCTTCCAAAAATATCAAAATGAGATGTGGAGTTGACAGCTCAGTTACCAGCACTTGCGCTTCCATGAATAAGACTGTTAAAGCAGTAAAGGGAAAGACTGATCATATCACAATGCCGTCTCCACTCAGGCTCTCATTTGTTCTGTATCCTATGCTCTGCGCCGTCTCTATTCTCATGTCCCTTGGAATTTGGCTGTCGGTCCTCAGGAGTACTCATATACTGTTGCCGGATACATTGATCTTGGGTAAAAGCAAAGCAAAAGAAACAGATAACCCTTACTGAAGTTTTTCAGGCATCCACGGCACATCTCGACAAGCCACGCCATACGTGGACAGACCTGTCCGAATGATGGCAGAGGACTCGGTGCGGTACAGACATCCTGCAAACGAGGCGGTGCGAGAGTTTGCAAAAGCATTTCCCTCCGGGGGTGGTGCTCTTCCACTTGCAAAGAATAACCACGCAACATTCGTGTCTATGTATCACCAGCTCGACTGCATGGACACATTCGGCCGCGCTCTGACAAAAACTAGTCATGGAGCTGGTTGGAGCCGACTTCAACACTGCCTGAACTACCTGCGCGAGCTAGCGTTGTGTCAGGCTGACATGACCCTGGAATTCGGAAACTTTTCGGAGAGAGACTTTGGGATTGAGAGGCAAGGAGCAAGCCACATTTGCCGCGATTGGGACCAGTTCTACAAAGCAGTGCAATCAAACTGGATTAGATGGCAGGGTGTATTGAACTCGGAGACACATTATGGCAGTACCTAATACATCAATGTGTTTTATTATCTTATTTTGGTTCCTGTTAAGGACTCGGGGCTCAGAAGAGACTGTTCCAAGCGATTGGTTAAAGTGTGAGGTATGGAACCGAGAAAAGTTATAGTAGTAACTGCATTTTGGATATCAATACCCAGAACTCCGGAAGCGCGCGTCATAGCGTTGGCGCCAAACCTCAACATGCATTGAGTTTGAAAGCGCGCGTCAAAGGGCTGATTGCCGCTGAATGTCGACAAATTTCACAAATGTCATTGAGCGCGAAGATTTCTCCGCCGCCTTGCTGTTGATTGCGACCCGATACATATCGCGGACTCAAAAATCGATATAAATATCTCAACATGCAGGTGCCCGGATCAACCGTGGGATAGAGTCTAAATAAGGAAAAGTGTAGCTACCACCTACAAATACGCAGACTTGAGATCGCGTCACTCTTAAAAAACAATGTCAAGAGCACAATATTCCTCTCTCCCTCAAGAGGACCAAGACCACAACAAAAGCCTTCAGGATGGTGTGTCTTATCCCTTCCTTTAACTCCGGCATGTTGATTTTCGTTTGCAGATTCGTCTAGCAACTCCGGCCTCCACAAACTCGTCTACTGGTCGATTGTGGTCATTTCTGTCTGCTCAGTGATCGATGTTTTCGCATTGATATACTTCGCCTCCCGGACGGTATTCCAGGCTCCGGTTTCGCTCGACGATATACCTGTTCGAAGCACCTACATAAAATTGGAGGAACTCTATGCAAAGAAACATCATAAAACCACAAAAAATCGAGCCAATCGTTAACTTGCCTAAGGTGCTTCAGATTGTCGATTCGTCTCATCCTAGTCGGGTGTTTGCCCAGTGGTCAGAGACATGGGCGACTCCCCATGGGATTGTCCCGATTAATGACCGTCGTCTACTGGTAACAGAAATGGTGATGTTGCTTTTTACCTCCCACGGTTTTCATCTAACGACCTGGGTATGATAGGCATCTACGGTGGCCCAATTTCGGATTTTGGATTTTGGGATGGAGCATTGTGTCATTACGCTGGCAGTCCCGTTTCAGAATCTCACAGCACCGACCGCGAGGTTTGACCTGCAACAGCAGTCCCTCGATGTGTGGCTTTTGAAAGCGAATGGCAAACTCAATTTCCAGGAGCTTTCGTGGAAAACCAAACCGAACCGTGATCACCTTCTCGGCCATTTTTCGACGACATCCGGGACCACGCAGGAACTGGCGGGGTTTCCGTGTGTTTCAGGCACATATCTCACAATTGAGCTCGCTTGCCAGATTCCCGGTTGTTTCTTTGAATCGGTAGCGACACAGAAGAATGCAATAGGTCAGTGTCTCGACCTTCCTTTGTCAAATCCCGCTCAAATTGCCATAGGGGTATACCTCAAGCAGCATCAAACTATTTAATTCTGAACCTGAGGCTGAGTCAGAGGGTATTAATGTTGATACACCAGAAGTACCGTAGCTTGTAATTACATGAATCATGTTGGAACTGGTCATATCCTGGAAGAATCGAAGTCCGACTGGAACTGCTCATAACGTAAGATCATTCTTACTTGCTTCATCGTAGAATGCAGCATGACGCATTTTTGTTTTTCAAGGATATTGGACAACAAATTAAACAAAAGACTACCGCGACTGACTGGAAAGCCAAGTTTCATAAGTGATGCCATCGATCCTAGAAAATATTTTCAGCAAATTAAATACAAAAGGCTGCACTCAGGCTGACGCGATTTCATTGTCGGCCAATACTCTGAACAAGCTGAATCATATTAATCCTCGGGCCGGGTTGCATTGTGTATCTGCTCACATATGGCCCCGACTCTGAGGTATTCCAAGCTCTCTCTCCAAAAATACGCAAAGAGATTTGGCGAAAGCGTCGCGCTTTGGGGTGGCTGCTTGAGCCATGTTAATCTGTATTCATCATAGGTAAGGTATGTAAATTCAGTACATCTGGTGTGGACTTACAATCTGGAACTCGAGAAGAAAAGCAGGATCGTGGTTGCCGTCGAAATTCAGAGACTCGTTGTATACAACGGACGCAGATGTGCGTGAGCCATCTTTGTCAGGTAAACCCCAGGCCTCGGAGCAAGCCTGAGGGTGCACATTCTATATTTCAGCTCAAAGCCTCGAGGTTTAGCGTACCTTGGAAAGCGATATGGAAAATCCCTTAACGTCCGCGATCTGTACGAATCGTTTACTGCGTTGTGCTCGAGGGCAGGTGTGAACTCATACCTCGACGTTGGTGACCAGATTGCTGATGGGCATGGTTCGGTATTATGGTACTGCAAGTATCGACTGGAGCCTGGGCGTAGAGGGTGTCGGAAAGGTGTCATTCGTACCCAAACCAATGGGCGTTAAATGAAGCATGTAAGATGGCATCGCCTCGATGCGGTGGGTGTCATTCGTGCTAAGTGGGTAATTTACATGGCACTAAAATTGAACCAAAAATTGAATATAGGTGTTGCATGCAGCGAGCTGATCGGCCGGCAGTTGCTGGACGGGCTCAGGTGCATGTTGTACATTTGTTGCAGATCTAGGACGGCAAGGCGATGGTTAAAGGTCTCTGGCAGTTGTTATAAAAATTATGTTTTTAGCACGATGCTGAGAATAAGCGCCACCGTCTGCATCTGTGGATCAAACAGAAGAGACGCACGATGGTATTGTTAGAGAGTAGAAGCGCCCAAACGATTCCCGCGAAAAGGCTTCATACGCAGCGTATAAAGGGTCGTAGTCCGTCAGCCCATGTCTCGCGGCGCCAGATCCGATGACTCTATGATTTAAAATAGCTGCGGACAACGCATCTTAGAGAGAGGAACACAAGAATGCGGTAAGCGCCTTACCGCATTCTTGTGCTAAATATGTCACCGTCGGCGGATATTACGTTGCGACTGGGGACTGTTGCACTAGCAATGGACCGGCGGCTCGCCAGCTGCACCAATCTCTCAACCTAGGTGATCTGAGTATTTATATTACGTTCGGGAATGCTTTTCGGGCGAGAACCGAACTTGGTTACTGATTGTTGACTGATTGTCGAAGAATGGAAAAGCGGAGCGGGAGCTTCAGACCCCCGTTGGGTGTGTGTGAGCGATTTAAATTGGTGCAAGCGCCCACAAGCCCTTCGGACCCCAGCACTTTGCCGAAATGGGATTAATGTGCGGCGCATGAGGGGCAGCTGCACGACGTGGCTCACGTTTCCAGCGCCAAAGCTCGGCGATACCCGGTCGGGCTTCGAAAAGTTTTGGACAACGCAATCTTGTCAAGAGAGAGAAAGCTCCCATGTATGGTTTTTGAGGTGCTATATTTGCTAGGACGCCTACGCCCGTTGCTGTCCAAACCGCGCGCCGAAAGTGTGGACCGTATCACAAGGCTTCAGACACCTGTGATTTTATAAAAAGATGTCCGGCAGTGGTTATAGAACATCTCCGAAGGGTTAGACGGACAGCTGGAATAATGCGGGCCAATGGTGGCCAAGAAATATATATCTAGCCTCTAACGGGTCCACAGGGCGTAAGAGAAATTAAAGACACAAACAGACTCGCAGACTGATGGATGCATGGATTGACGTCACATATCGGCGAAAGAAAGATGATCGTACTGGGAGCTAGGTACACAGCGTAGGTCCTGCGATAAAGTCTTGAAATTTGAATAGATAGGGACTAGGCCGGAGATTTCTAGATCCTTCATTGACGCTGAACGAAGAAGTGCAATATAGCCGCCGCTCATGGAGAAGTCCTTCGAGTGCACGGTGAGCCGGACCGTGTTTGAATATGAATCCGAAATAATCAAGGGGCATACATCCACTGATTTTTCTCCACTTCGCGATATACAACCGACCAATCCTTGCATTGATAGGTATCGGGAAAAACGTTGGGGAACGGCTTTCCTAGGACACGATCAAGAGCCAAATCCCCGCGACAGAGAACCATCTGCCGCAAGTAATTGACACAGTGGTGGCCCAGATCCGTCGGCTGAACGGTCTCGTTTGTACCGCTGGCCTCGAGATCGACGATGGCTTTTCGGATGATATTCAGGCAGCGAAGTTGGTGGAACATGGACGGGGTGAAAGGTTGGCGGTTATCGCCGAGGTACACGAGACCGTCTCCTGGCGTGAGGGAATCCCATTCGAGGTCGGCATCCATTTGGAAATGAATGGTGTCTTCAACGAACATGCGAACATGCTCTATCTCTCCCACAGGGAAAGCACGAGGAAATTCGGGAACAGGCACTCCTTTGAAAAGGTCAATATTCAGATAAAAGTCTTTAACGAGCAACCTACGGGCCGAAGAATAGTTTTGGAGTGATAGAAGCAGTCCGGCTTTGAGTACTACAGTGAAGCACACCAGAAGCAAAAGACGAGAAGGAGTAAGCGACGCTCGACGGCCGTCCGACATGTTCGGCAGACGACGTTCTCGGAGGGAGGAAGAAAAGCGCGCGGATTCAACACAAATATGTTTTCCGCCCAAAATAGCGTCTCGAGATTGATTACTCGCTTTGGTTCCAAGTCGGCCGAAAGCGGTACTAGATCCGATGAGGAAAGGAATGTTACCTATTCCGTGACCGAGTCGCAAGTTCCATAGCACGATGATCCTCATACACAGCAAACCCATTGCAAGCCTTCTGTGCGCCCTTGGTGTGCTGTCGATCTGGTTATCTCACAGTATTCTTCTGGCCCTGTGCAAAGTCCGCATAGTACCAGCAAGTCCTAGCTCGAGTGAGTGCATTCCGCCTTTCAGCAGAAAAGTGCTGATTATGGACAGGTGAAGGGCTCGTCCCCGGCATCCTTCCCGGAAGCTACAGCAGGCCAGTAGAAGTGATTGTCGAGGACTCCGTCCGATACAGATATCCAAACATGGAAGCTCCAAGAGAGTGGGCAGTCGCCAACCCGCAAGGCGCTGGCACCTACCACATCGAGGGACAGCTTTCCCTGTTTGTAACGATGTTGCATCAGCACCACTGCATCGAGACGTTTGGCCAGCAACTCACCCGAACGCGCAAGGCCAGTGATTGGGGCCATCTACAACACTGTTTGAACTACTTGCGGGAAATGGCCATGTGTCAATCCGATTTAACCTTGGAGCGGGGCGACTTTACGAAGAGGAATTTCACAACCGAGCGTGGTGGTACAACCTATGTTTGCCGTGACCTCGAGCCGGTTTACGAATCACTGGGAAGGAATTGGCGGGAATGGGTCGAATTTCGAGAGCACAGCAGCAGCGAAGGCAAGAAATTGTCTAGCCTAGCGCCAAATACGATTGACCTAGGATTTAGGCACGGAAAACGCAAAGCAATCCACCGATCAGCATGACCATAGTCATTAACAGAAGCCTGTGGAAAGACGGAGCACATGAGAGCTTCAGTATTTATGACACTCGACTTAGAGAGCCGAATTTCATTTTACTAGCCGCATGATAGCCAGAAAGACCTTGAAGAATCGTAATGCAGACGCCAAGCGACAGACAGGGAATTGAAGGTCGCTCGCCGGACAAACAGACCTTCTTTCAATCGAGTGTCGCCAGAGCTGAGTCCAGGAGAGACATTCATATTGGTCTCTTGCACCTTGTTCGTGAAATCGGCACGTCGAGGGCTGTCGAGGGAGAGCTAGAGATAAGTACGAGGCACTCGAAGATGAGTCCCCCTTCGTCATTCGTGGTCGCCGGCCTTTGCGAAGTTCGACTCGGAATAGGACGTCACTCGAATCGAAACTTGGGATGTACCGGGAGTATCAAACAGTGCAGCCAATATCTTTCAGGTGTTCGTCGAATCGTTGGGTGTTCGTGGGAGTCACGGTGTTTCGTAATCAGGTCGGGTTGATCGCCGGGCCCACAATCACGCGGCACCAGTGATGGGTGCGATTTTCTATTTTCTTCATGGTCGCTTCGTTCTGTTGCTCTCCCTTTATTTTTTGACCGCGTTCTCAAAAATGGCAGTCGCATCACTGGAAATCTGCACTAATAACTCCGCAAGAGTCAAAATTTGGTCAAATGCCAAGTTGAAGGCCAGACGGAGGGTCAAAGGAACTGCCTTGAGCTGGAGTCGGCGGCTGCGCGACGTTGTATCAAGAGCAGGTTCGCGAATCGCTTGTCATAACGCGGCCCGTTTCCTCTTGCCAGAAGGCGGGCCAGCAGACTTGCGGACCGTAAGGAACCGCCATTGCACCAGACGCGGTCAGACGACCAGCAGCTGTGGTACTTAAAGTTGGTGGAGGCGCCAAAAAAAAACCCTATTAACCGAAGATGCTCGCTCTTCTCCTTTTGCTGCTTGCCACCCAAGCGCTCGGCGGCCATGTCGTACAACGTCAGAAGACGTGCACTGTTCACCCGTCTGGAAACTTTACCGATGATTCTCCGGCCATCGTCGAGGCGTTCAGTCTGTGCGGACAAGGCGGGAGGGTGCGTTTTTTTTCAGCGGTCTTCGAGTTTACGGAGACCAAGAAATTATTCATCAGATCGAATTTCTGAACGAGACCTATTGGATCGAGGTACGAGCGTTCGTATAATATTACACGGTACGGTCCCACTTAGGAGCGCGACTTTCCAGAAAGTCATGAATACGACTGGGCTGAATGATGCTGTGATTGATTTGCGCGGGACCCTCTTGGTGAGTGTAGTCCACCGAAACAAATGAAAAAAAGTTTGCGGCTAAACGATGTTTGTCAGTGGTCCGCTGCAAACATTTCGTATTGGTTAAACAATTCCCTACCCCTTGGGTTTCAGAACCAAACCTCGGCGTGGTTCTTGGGCGGGAATAACATCCTATTTGATGGACATGGTTATGGTACCTTCAATGGCAACGGGCAGATTTGGTGGGTATTATTCTCTTAGGCTTGAAGTGTTAAATTTAATGGAGCCAGGTACGACTTTACGAAAGGTGTATCGAATCTCGCGGGTCGTCCGCATGCTTTGACGATATGGAATACCCACAACTCGACTTTCACCGGAATCCGTTTTGTTCAGTCTCAGATGTGGTATGCGTGGCCTACAAGAACACGGATGCAAAACTTGATATTCTCAGGACAATGACAATATCGGCTTCGAGTCACGTCGACATGCTCGACATTTTTGTCAGTTCCACCAGCAACGACTCGGTGAGTTTCAAACTTACTTGGGCATGTCGTTGTTGCTCAATAATGTACAGCAACCCGCGCGCAACACGGACGGTGCAGACACGCTTGACTCGCATCATATCACTTTCCGGCGCTGGGAGATCCACAACGGCGACGACTCGATTGCGATGAAACGGAATTCGTCTGACATCCTCATTGAGGATTCGGTCTTCTACACCGGGCTCGGCGTCGCGATTGGCAGCACCGGACAGTATCCCGGTGAATACGAGGCCATCGAGCGAGTGTTGACGCGCAACTGCTCGTTCATTGGGACGCGATTTGTGGGCTATATCAAGACGTGGACCGGAGTGCAGCAGGGATTCCCTCCCAACGGAGGAGGCGGAGGGACTGGAGGTACGTGCCAGCACCCTAGTCCCTGATGTTAAATTTACTAATGGCCCTGAAAGTCGTCCGCAATATTGGTGAGCCACTCCGAAAAAAAATCCATTTTCAACATTTGACTGTACCTACCTAGCCTGGACTAATTCAACATTCACCAACATTACGATGCAGGTAGCCGAGATTACGCAATGCACGACGTTTTCTGGTGCTGTCGGCCAATGCGACACCTCGACCATGCAGATCAGTAATATTACTTGGTCGGGGCTTCAAGGCAGCCTTCTGGCTTCAAGCATCGCGAGCCTCCAATGCAGCGGCGCGGCTCCCTGCCAGGACCTGCGGATTCTTGACAGTAATTTCACTTTCGCTACGAACACTACGGTGGGGACGTATTCGTGCCATGCCGTCGCATCAACAGAAGGATTTACTTGCTAGTAAACTGTATTATTGAAAAAATTCATCACGTTGTTTCGAAAAATAAAAATGTGTCCGATGTTCTTATCCGATACCTATAGTGGGCCAGGTATTTAACTAATTACTTCCCTTTCATCTCAGAAAGTCTTTGCGGTTAGGCATCATCTCTGTAGATCCTCTTGAATCCATCAGCTCGCTTCGAGTTGCATTCGCCGTGCCGGCGGTAACCTAATTGGGAAAGAGTGCCAAACTACAACAAAGCGAGTGGACAGGCGCTGCCTCATTCTCTTTTCTCCAGCGTCCTCGTCGTCGCCACCATTTTTGAGCCTTTCGAGCTCACTACTCCCCACGATGAGCGTAAACGCGCAGACTCAAGTCGCCCATGCTATCGAGCAGATCCAGAATCGCCCACCGGTCCTCAACATCGACTTCACGCAACATGTCCTCGAGGACGGCACTACTATCAGCACCCAAGAGCGCGTTATCAAGGATGTGGGTATATATCTGATTTTCTGTGGCATCCAGAGGCATCCGACGCGAAAGGTGCTCTACCCTGTCGTTCCGCCGGAATAAAGGTCGTGAGGAGCCTTTCCTGGATTTACGATGCTGCATCTGTTAATCCTCTCTTGTGTGGCGGCCATATCCACGAATCACCTTGGCAGCGAGACTCTGCGCTGTCGACGTGGCCGCTGGGTGTCAGCGCTCAGAAGCTGTGTATCCTCCGTGGACGCCACGCTGTGTATCTTGGCGCCGGAATTACTCTTCGTTCCTCCTGAATAACCCCTACGTGTTCATGGTTTCGCTAATGCAACCGTTCAGGTGCAAGCTCCGTCTGCAAACATCCCCACCGCTGCCCAATTCTTCTCTTCCACGGACCAGTCTAAACCTGATATCGCTTTCCTGAAAAACCACTTTTACCGCGAGGGGCGGGTAAGCGAGGAACAGGCGCTTTGGATCTTGGCGAAAGGTACGGAGATGCTGCGGCGTGAACCCAACGTTCTGAACGTCGATGCTCCGATTACTGGTGCGTCGTAGCATTTTTTTTATTCGCAGAGCTCGGGTTTAATAACGACTCAGTCTGTGGTGATATCCATGGGCAATATGTCCGTGCTTAAATACCTTGAGTCTTGAGGATTCCTAATTATCGGTACAGTACGACCTGATGAAGCTATTCGAGGTCGGAGGAAGCCCTGCCGACACGCGGTACCTCTTCCTCGGCGACTACGTCGACCGGGGCTATTTCAGCATCGAGGTGAGATCGCGTCTTGCGGTAGTCTGATCCCGCACTCACTTTCTCTTAGTGTGTTCTGTACCTGTGGTCTCTAAAGATCTGGTACCCCGACACGTTGTTCTTGCTGCGAGGGAACCACGAATGCCGGCATTTGACCGACTACTTCACCTTCAAGCTTGAATGTCTGTTGCTACTCTTTGACTCTGCATCTGCACATTATACTCACATCCGCGGATAGGCAAGCACAAATACTCGGAACGCATATATGATGCGTGCATGGATTCCTTCTGCGCCCTGCCTCTCGCAGCCGTCATGAACAAGCAGTTCTTGTGTATCCATGGTGGTCTCTCTCCTGAGCTCAACACGCTCGACGACATCCGGGCTGTGAGCTGTTCTTGGTTTGATGTCGGCTGGCCGATCAATGAACATTTCTTCCCAGATTGACCGCTTCCGCGAACCGCCAACACAGGGGCTCATGTGCGATATCCTGTGGGCTGACCCTGTTGAGGACTTTGGGACAGAGAAGACGACCGATAGCTTCTTGCACAATCACGTCCGCGGCTGCTCCTACTTTTTCACGTATGTTTCTCGTCACTATTCTTCCCATCCGCATGCTGAGCGCTGTTGCAGATATCAAGCAGCATGCCAGTTCCTCGAGCGGAACAATCTACTCTCAATTATCCGGGCGCATGAAGCCCAAGACGCTGGGTCTGTCTGCTTAACCGGCCCCACTCTCGCTGCTGCTGACCATGTCTCCGCAGCTACCGGATGTACCGCAAAACCAAGTCGACGGGCTTCCCGTCTGTAATGACGATTTTTTTCCGCACCAAACTACCTCGATGTGTACAACAATAAAGCCGCGGTGCTGAAGTACGAGAGCAATGTCATGAACATTAGGCAATTCAACTGCACGCCGCATCCTTACTGGCTGCCCAATTTCATGGACGTGTTCACGTGGAGTCTGCCGTTCGTCGGGGAGAAGAGTACGTTCTTCTCGTTACTTCCTACGACATTCTGACACTCTCGCGCGCAGTCACGGACATGCTTGTAGCGGTCTTGAACACTTGCACGAAGGAGGAGCTCGAGGACGACGAGGATGTGACCATGATTCCATCCCCCGTCTCTCCCACGACGCCGACATCGCCAGACTCAGTGGAGCGCCGGAAAGTCATCAAAAACAAGATTATGGCCGTGGGACGGATGGCACGGGTCTTTGCTTTGTTACGGTGAGTACACTTTATTAAGGTACTGGTAGGTATGTAGATGCTCATACATCTTCGTGAACAGAGAAGAATCCGAGAGGGTGTCGGAACTCAAGAGCGTGTCGGGCTCCAACAAGCTTCCGTACGGCACGTTGGCGTCCGGTTCGGAGGGTATCAAGGAGGCGATCAATGGGTTCGAGGATGCGTGCGTAGAACCCCACTCCTTATTGCGGTTCCAGGACGTAAGTAACTCATCGCCTTTCCCTCAGACGCAAATCGGATATCGAAAACGAGCGACTTCCCCCGGAATTATTCGACGCGTCGTCAGATGAGGGGAAGGCGATCCTCTCGTCGGCCTCGTCATCCTCTATACCCTCGACCCCCGCTGAGCAGGACCTTGACATCTCTACGGCCATCAACGCCGCGAACCTCGAGGCTGCGCTGGCACAGCAGAACGGCAGCGGTCCGCCGCCACTCTCGCTCAATACCAGCACCAACGCACTCGGTGACGGCGGCGTGGGGTCTCCGGTGTCAGGTAGTCCAGGCCCCGGCTCGCCGACGTCACCTGGTCAGTCGCCCGGGGCGGCTTTCCGCCGCGGGCACGGGCGGCAAGCGAGCCTTGGGACAACGATGACCAGCCCGAGTACAAGACGGAGGAGCTTGGAGAGCACGATGAGTTTGATACAGGGTGTATGGGACGGGCAGACACCGCCCGGGAGTATCGCGGAGGAGGGCCCCGGGGAGGACATCGACGGGCTTGCTGGACGGCTTGCGGGGAGCAGTGTGAACGGGGCGAAAGCTTAGTCGTGACGAGGCGGATACGGATGTGGGTGTGTGCGTGCCAGCTTGTGATTTTTTGGACCTTAGCCCCCACATCTCTGCTTTCGTTTGCAACTACAGTTTACGCGCGAGACGTGCTAGCTGCTCTTTCTGCCTTTCTGTCATTTGTATATATTCTCGGATTACCGCGTTCACCTAATACAAGTGTACACTAGGAACGCAATTGGCCTTCTTTTGCGAAAGCCCCTATTTCGCTGCTATAGGATCCAAATTTGGCAATGTGAAGTTTGTCTTTGCTTGAATTTTGCGCTTGAGCCTATCCTCGTGCACTCATCTTCCATTCTCTTCTGATTTCGACGAACTATTGGCCTTCCGCGCTTCCTTTGGTCTTCGTAGTGTGGATCTAGGCCTACGAAAATGCGAGGTTCGTTGGGCAATTCTTAGTACCAAAACCAAGACCAAAACTTAGAGCGAATCCTGCATCAGCTGGTTGGGTTCTATCACAGAACCCACCTCCTACTGGTTTCCCTAGTGCGGTGAAATGGAGAAACTCCCCCAACTGGCGCAAGAGACGATCACACATTAAAGCTTATGACCAACACCGCGTCAAACGATTGAGTGGCACCGCCGACCATGTGCCACCCCTGGCCGACTTGATAGCATTGGTTGGCAATGGAAGAAACCAACACGATCCAAGAAACGCTGGCGGATATACCCGTGGTCTTGCAAAACGATATCCGGAGGTGGCATGACATTCCGCATCCCGTCCTGCGCCATGCTTTGCTGCCCCTTTTCCGTGACGGCGACGGCACCGTGGAAGGAGTCGAACAGACCCAAGTCAGCGGGAGCTTCCGACGATATACAGAACAGAATAGACCAGTGGTACGCTTTCTCTCATCTTGCACTGCAGAATTTTTTTCAGCGAGAGATGGCTTCGGGATGCTGGTCCCGTTCAGTGGCAGCACAGTCTAGTCACGCTGGATGACGCGGAGCACATCTTCCTGGACTGTGTCCTGACCGAATTTGTGCGCACCACAGCGCGGCCGGGTCCTCTCCGGGGGCTCGAGATGCTGTGCGAGGCTCGCGCAGCCAAAATCTCCATACAGCCGTCGGATTGCGAATTTAGGCACAACTTTTTCCGCATGTCGAATGACCTTTACAAGATTTGGATCGGAGCAATCTCCTCGTCGCAGGACGGATCGTACTCGGCAGCTTGCTGTCCAATAATGGCAACACGGATAGCTGGACTTCGTCTGATGTCGACATATATGTTTACGGGCTCTCGCCAGAGGAGGCAAACCGAAAGATACAATATGTCTTTCGAACGTTTTCTTCAAACCTACCCCTGGAACTTGAAGACGGTAACATTCTATGCCAAGTATCCGTTGCGCAGAGTCCAGGTCATCCTCAAGCTCGTCGAGTCGCCTCGAGATGTATTGCTCAATTTTGATCTCGATATTTGTGTAATGGGATGGGATGGATCAAATGTTTGGATGCCTCCTCGTGCTTCTCGAGCTCTAGAAAGTACTCACTCGCTTGCTCCTGCATTTGTGGAGGCTACTTTCTCTATGTTTTAGCCGGATGTTATGTGTTCACTATGGACCTAATGCACGGCCATTATCTCTCTGAACCCCGCGCAAGTCAATCGCAGTGCGTATTTAAATATGCCAACAGAGTTCTTGCTCCACTGTTTCATTTTGTTTTCTGATACTTATTGCGTGTTCGATGCAGGGGTTTGGCATACGGATTTTCCCGTCGTACATTGCGTGTTAACAACACATGGGGCAAAAGTACCGAATTTGCTGGGAACCTCTCCCGCCTCCCGCCCTCTTGAAACTAGCAAACAATGCGGAACTATATGTCAAAGATTGGTTGGCGAGATGACCAACCGTTGTGATAATTTCTCCACGGTCACTTGGCGGATATAGTTTATCTGAATTTTCATCGTTTATGCGTCGCAGTGCAGTTCTTTGGAAGATGGTGATAAGCGGGTCCATTTCTCCCCATTTCGTCTCAAATTTGACTGACACGATTCATAGGAGTACGCGATAGTTGGAGGCTCGGGGGCCGAGTCGTATGAGGAAATAGTAACGTTTTTTATCTTGACTACCTCATACTTTCTCATGCCTCGTTTAGGCTGTGGCTCAGGCCGCTGCCTTTGAATATTTACCCTTGACGCGCATATTTCCAGGTACCCATGGAATTCAGGCTTTACCTTCACGGGACATCGGGCGGACATCAACCAATCCAATGCTGCTGAAGGCGTTAGCGTCTCTATCGTTCGTTATCATTCCTACAACCTCGCGTTTCATGCGCTGGACCGAAGCCACCTCCGCATCCTCCGGGAATCCTCTACTCCATCCAATCTGGGTGGGTAGATGAGTCAGGCTCGTGAACGAATATATATCGTCTCGAAAACTCATGCGGGTACGTACTTAATTAATAGCGATTGTTCAACTCTCTAGATACTATCAGTGTCATATGATTTGAATTGTCAGATTCATGGAATAATTGAATTCATGAGTTGAGGCAGTCCACCAGCATTTTGGTGTGATTGCCTTCCACAGGAATTCCGAAAATTTTTGAACATAAGCACATGATAGACTAGTCTCTCTTGACAGACGCTTCAGTATCGTGTTCAACTCGTGCCTCGTTCGAGAGCTACTAGAATACTAGGATCAATTGATGGACATGGACAGCGATGGACAACTGTAGCTAAAGTGTTGTGGATACATCGCTGCAGCGAATTTGATGCTTCGATTGTGCTGCAATAATCTCGCTGGATCGAAAGTGCTCCAGGTATCTAACTGCAGCTATTTCGGCTTAGCCCTATAGGCTCAGCAATAACCACGCAAATGTTTTGTTGAAGGCGTCTTGACTCCGCCTTTCTGTTTCGGGCAAAACACTCAACTCCAACATCTACACTGCTCTGGCCCTGCATCTTTTTCAGGACGTATAATACCTCAGCTATTTACTCTCAAACAAAGGTCTCTGCCTATGTGTAGCTGCACTTTATCTGGAGTGAAACTTGTCTTACACTATATTTTTTGAAGTTTTGTCTCGCCATGATCTGCGCTTTGGAATCCTCCTCTTGTTTTCACCTTGGTCTATTCTGCTCCAGCGATATCCCTCATGGCATGCTCTGTCTATGCGACAAATCGGTCAGCAACTAGGCAGCCGGTGTCGTGATTGTTTCTCTTTCTCTTCTACATGGCACCATCTTCCGCCTTCGTCTCCTATAGCTCTTCCAATCTCTCGGACGAACTATGCCCGGCATGTAACCTTACCTTTCTCACAAAGCCTATACTTTGCACAGGACATCACAAGCCACGAAACAAAGGACGTTTTTACCAGGAGGTATGTCAAGCCCGATTTTCTCTGCACTGGCTAGACGTAATCCACTGTAGTGTAACTTCAAGGAGTACGACGACCAACCCTGTTGCACTTTTTTTCGTTGGAGAGATGACATTCCTCGAGCGCTGGCCAACGTGCAGGACGACGACAGCACAGCACAAAATTACCTGATTACCCCTGGCCAGACTTTTTTCTGCCCCATCCTCTCAATCCTTGACCCCATCGCGTCAGCGTGCAGCCAGGCAGCCTTGTGCTAACGTGAGCTGTAGCAAACGTGGACATCATACTGGGCATCGGAACTTGCAGTGCATCCTCAATTACTGCGAAACTTGCTGCCAAAAAAGCGACATGCCTTGTCCTGCGCCTCGCCATAACGAGCCTGTCACCTCTGCTACCAATTCTATCACTGTTACCCCACGTACTGCTGCTACATCTAGTGCTCCCACCAACTCGGCCTCTACGTTGCCAGCTGGTTTCAGCTTTGAACGTCCCATGGCCAAGAGCATTGATCCTTCGTTCGCTCAGAAAGTCCTTAACGGCGAGCACGACCCCAACATCAGTGTCTCCGATCGCTTCCAGCGCGAACTATATAGAAAACAAAATGTTAACAGCGTCCAAATCAAGTGGTGGTCTGAGGTCCATAATTTTTTTCTTCCACCCAGACATAACTTTTGCTTACTGGCTTACTCAGAATGGCGCTGAAGCCCAACTCTTGACTGTTGCGGCGCCTGCACACCCTCTATTTCATCCCAAGGATTCTGGCCCCATTATACGCATGGTTGGCCTCCAGAATTGCACCGACTATGGATACTGGGACGGTAATCAATGGCTTCTTACGGATGTTGCCATGAAGATCAAAGGGAATTCAATACTTTACATGCGCTCACCGGGTGTTAGTGATTGTCCTGGGGGGCCCAAAGCTAAAAGACGCCTGTCTGATGTTGAAGACTCGCCGCCAGCTGTAAGGCTGAAAAGGTTTGATTTGATTCTCGTTTCAAAAATATTCATGTTTTGAAAGCGTTCTTTTCTCTTAGTTCCAGCTTGCGTCCTTTGATTTCCCCTATCAATTATGGTGGTCAGTCCGCTATCAGTCAATCATCTGACAAGCCCAATTCTATAATGTATGTTATGTTTTAACGCTAAGACCGCGTTCGAGCCTTGTTTTTATAGTTCCATTTCTTCCACTGACACCGATAACCTTGAAGTCGAGATTGTGGCCCAAGTTTCTTCTCCGTCATCTTCTCAGTATGATCTTTCCACTTGTTCTTCTTTTACGTAGCTTGGACTGACAATCTAATCAGGGCTCCAACTTCCGAAGCGGTGGATCCGTTTCCTCGTGAGTTTGCTCAAGATATGGATGGAGGCTTCCGTGCTATGGAGGTGTTGAGAGGGACTGTTCCTATCAGATTTGCAGAGGTTTTTAAAAATCGTTGGGTTCACGGCACTTTTTATCTTCACTGGAATCTCTGGAAGGCGATGGTTAACGACGAGGAGGGTAAAAAAACTTTTGGAAGCTGCTGTCGAATGCGGGACTAACATGGGCAGGAGCTGGTCAGATCTCACTAAGAGGTTTGGCAAAAAGCGGGTGGGTGTCAAGCCGTCTTAGATTAACTTTCGATACGCCATGTTGTCCTAGACTTACTTTGGCACACGCTAACTAGTCACGCGTGAAATGTTTAGCTACCACATTGCCATCAAATTCGGTTTGATCCTCGTAAAACGCTCGACCTTTTTGATTCAAACCACAACCACACATGGCACCTGTCTTTTCTCGTATCGCACTCACCAGAGAGTACCTGTAGGTGTTTATTACGGAAAAATGAACTTCAACTTATCTGTGAATCCAGACTGGCACAACAGGCCGAACGGAGCTCGACCGGTCTCACTGAGAGGGAACTAAAAGTATGTTTTGTTAGAAACAGCCCTTCCAAAAAAGAATCAGACTTAACTACACATCAGGCAATCTTGCGCGCTCATCTCAAAAAAAAAAACACTCAATCCATCCCCCGCCTTTTATGTTGAGGCTGTAGACGCCATCATGCAGCAGGATCCTCCTGTTACGGTCAACTGGGCTTGGGTCATTAAACAACAAGGAGAACCTAACAAGGTCGACGAAGAGATTGCCAAGTTTTATGAGAATAAGCTTTTGCGTTTGCCCGTAAGTTGAATAGATTTGAATTGTAGGCCAACAAGCCCTAATATCTCGCAGGATGACCAGAACCACCTTCTTCAAGAGAATGACCAGGGGAATCAGCAAGATCAGGCTCTACCGGACAATCCTGGGAACAGACCCGGTAGGTTTCGCTTTGTTCGCTCAGCGTCAGTGTCAGTGTCATTAATTTTTCATAGCTTTACCGACGACTAGCAAGTATGTCTGGAGGGGCTCTGCTGAGGAGCTGCTTGACGATAGTCAGGCTGAATACTGGAAAATCGTCAGCTATGGCAAGAGATATGGCTAGTTCCTTGTCTTCGAACGCTAGGATATTCGGTAAGGAATCTAGTTCCATCATTGCTCCAGGCCTCGTACTTAGTTTTTTTGCAGAAGATTGAGGGTTGGGATGCGGAGAAGGTGTATCGCCATCTCATGGAGCTCCCTCTCTTCAAGAATAATCCAGATGCACACTGGAGTTTCTTATCTCAAACACTAGACTCTCGGTTCTCTGTTGTCATCAGTGAAACCGCCGACTACCACGCCTTCATCAAACAAATTCAGCGTGAATTATACCGCCCATCTCCGAAGCCAGAGAATATGGAGTCTGACGCCGAGTCATCAAATTCAGAGGTGTCTGACTCCAACTCACGTTGGGACGCTGCAGCGGCTGCTGGGACATCACACATTGTCCCTGAGAAGCTCAGCAAGACCAAGAAACGACGTCTTAGGAAGAAGGAAGGTGGTGCAGCAGTTCTAGCGCAGGCTTTGGCTGAGGAAAAGAAGTACTTGCAGCGTGGAGGGCGCCGGGCAAAAAAGAGAAGCAATGGGGAAGACTGACGTGAGGATGCCCAAACATCAAGATGAGTGCCCATACTGTGCAGATCGCCCTATGAAGGAAAGGTGTATCCGAATCATGTATGTCAAACGTCGGCCTTGTCGGCACCTCATCGGGGGTGCTCTCACCTGTGCACCTCCTCATGATCGGCTAGATCCCAAGCCACCGGTGAGTTCAATTGTTCCTTTCTACCTGCTTTTTTATCTTCATTTTTACTGAAATTGACTCAGCCAAAACCTAAAGATGGAGAGCTACCCAAACCCTTACCTAAAATCAAGTACTATCATCCGTTCAAAGACCTCAAGATGTGTTTGGTCAAGTTTCAGAAAGCAGTATACGAACGGTGCGGCAAGGACATTGTACGTTTAGTAAGGGGACGACAGGATGGCGAGGAAGAGATTGTACGTTTGCAAAATTTGGTTCCGGCTCATCTGATCTAATATAATGCAGGTCGGGGGTGTTCGTTTTAAACCATTCTCTGAGAAAACACTAGCAAGATTGGTGAACAATCATTGACTGGTGAAGGTATGTGCCATTCGCAGACGCGATATAATGCAGTGATGGTCATATGGTACCATGACGGGTAGTGGCTCTGGACAGCCCAAGGGTGGGCGTAAGGGAAGTGTCTATGGCCCCTATGCATGCCACCGTGGAGACACACCAGACGATATCAAGGCTCTATTTCGTGGAGCTGCAGTATGTTTCCATATATTTTGTGAAACTGAAAATATTCTTATTTAACAGCAGGATGCGGACGCAATGATCGAAGTGGGCAACACTATCTCTCCTGGTTTGAAGAAGGAGCTCAGTGATCTGACTGCCGAATCTGGGGTGAACTACCTGGGGCGCACCGGCGTGGTGAACTTCACTTGCACAAATTACATCAGTTGCATTCACCCCGATATCGACCTCAGCCTTTGGGACCTACGGCATGGTTTGGGGAAGAAAGATGGCCTGGGTGGTCTGACTCCATGTGGTACATATGAGAAAAGTGGATGTGGACCAAATGAGTACAACTTTGCGTATGTTCAGTGGGGAGTTGTTCTTCAGACGATGGCAAATACAGTCTGGTGAGCTTATTGGATATTTTTTTTTTGGTAGTTTGATAGGTCTTTCCTAGGGTGTTCAACGCGCGACATGAACACGGTACAGTAATGCCAGCACGCAACACTATCCGCAGGCGCCGGCGCCGGCGTAGCTCGACTGACACAGCTAGCACAACTGGCATTCATGTAACCACGCCAGGTAGTAGTATAGCACGGGGACAAAAAATTAGTCGGATTCGGTGTGGTTACAATCTTCGTCCTCGTGTAATTTAGATAGCGATAGCAATATTTATACTTGACAGTTTTGGGAACTTTACATTCTATTGAAAGAAATTTATTCCATTATCTGTTTTACAAGAAGGGGAAGCCACCACGTAGCAAAGACTCTGACTGGAGGTGTGGGGCATGACCCTGAGCCACTAGGTCAGCAGCAACATCTTCGTTGTGAAGGCGTATCATTTCATCCAAATAGAAGTTATATCTGTAAATAATTTCAGGTTATATAGGCCTGTAGACGAAATTTTGAAACAGCTCACTTGAGAACACCTATGTCTTGTACAATGTTCTGATATTTTCCAAACCAGACGTTTGCCTGTTCTGCAGCGGATGAATTGAAAATCCACTTTCCATCGCAGTCGATCAGCTCTCGGAATCTGGCTGGGTTACAGTGCGTTTGGCAAAACACATCGCGTTCAGAGTGTTTGCATTTAAAGTGAAACACGTCAACAGGAAGGCCAACATTATCAAAGTAGTGGTCTTCGCAGCTGCGAAGATGCTTCAAAAAGGAGCAGTTGTTGTCGTAAAAAAATATAAGAAGGTATCGTGCCAGGGTATTCAGGAGGGAAAGTGCACTTCAAGAAGGCCTGAGGATAATATGAAACAAACTGTGAATTCAGTTTAAAAGAGGACCGTTACCTTTGCTCCTGTGACTCCCTCAGAGCCAAAAAGTGTTGCTCGCGATATGATAATCCCACAGCAACGCACGAACAACTGTTCATTGTGTGTCCAGCTCCGAGTCAGTTTGCCCTTGAGCTTGGTGGACTGTGTCAACTGTTCAGAAGTCGAAGGTGTCGGTGGCAGAGGTGCAGACAATGATGCTGTCGGATCTTGTAGTAAAGCAGATTCCACAGATTCTGCTGCACCGGCAAGAGGAACTTGAGAGATCTTGCTTTTACGGAGCCGACTCCGGAGTTGAAACATAGCCATATTCCGTTCATCAGCATTCTTTTGGAACTCTCGATGCTCCTGATTAGTGCAGGTCTGAAACCCAGGTTCTATGGGAGCATTGCAGCCATTCATGGCGCAAATTTTGGCCATGTCACGATGGGTGTGACAGAAATGGGCGTGTTGGGAAGGAAGTGCCTCGAGGCAGTCATGTACACTGCAGCAGGCATGTCGCACAGAGACACCATCATGAACCCCTGCAGTCATGCGATCTTAGGTACAAGAATGTGAGTGAGAGTTTACGAACAAAGAGAATTGACTTACACCAACCACCATCTTCCCCCTGATATATTTTCATACACCGGTTACAGGCATGAGCCCACATATCTTGGCCAGTCCCAGCCATCCGACGATTCCTTTCAGCAAGTGCCTCGTCGAATCGATGGTTTTGATAACCTTTGTGTGGCAAGGACAGAATCTCACAACGACTATGTTTGTCGTGTAATATTGCGTGGAGTAAGAATGCATCCAACACAAGCTCGCCGGTAAGCTCAACACTCAGGCGAGAAGCATTGGGTAAATTGGAGGCACCTAAAACCTTGTTGTATACCCGGGCAATTCCCTGACAAGTGTCACTAGACATAGAGTAAGCAATAAAAGGACAAGCGAGGCAACAAGACTTGCTGAGCCAAGGCCATTTGAATTCCAAACTGGCGGCAGAGATCTGATTCCATGTATGTTGATTCTGTCAGGTGAATGAACAAAGGAGGGTCTGCAGAATAATATTGTCGCCGAGAGGTAGGTTCGCTGGCATTGGCAACAAAATAGTTGTGATAGTAACGTGTGAGACAAGCTGTAAAAAATGTGAAAATTTGCATTTTGTTAGGTCAAATAAAATGCCTACATCGGCAGTATAGAGACTTGGAGAATATTGGCAGGACGCCACGACGGAGAGTGTACAGCCGACCCTCCACTGGGATCTCCTCGCCAAGTTTGTGTCTATTGCACACCGGATTCGGACACAAGGAAAAGGGAGGAGATAAGACCTCTGCACCTGGATATTTTCATCTGAGATAATTTCTTATTTGGGTATGAAAATCCAAAGACCTATCTGGTGTGAATGTGCATGGATTCGGAAGGCATTGTCGAGTGAAGGTTCCGGACCCTCTTGATGCGACGCTTCAGCTAGGTCTGCAAAAGCACTCCACATGAGTTGTATGAGACTAGGAGTGAGGTTCAAGATGGCGCCTAGGAGTTGGGTGACATGAGAAGGAAGCTCGAGTGGACACTGTTGGTCTGGTGGGACAATTTCATCCCAAACTCTGTTTGTGAAGTCCAGAAATCGGACCACTTGTGCAAACTGTAGGTTATTCGTTAGAGAGTCATGTTTAAGTAGGCGCTCGAGGATCAATCGTGCGAGGACCATAATGAGAGTTCAAGAGAAAGATTGCCGAGATTGGAAGGCATCCAGAGTGGTGTACAGATTTCTCTTCAGAGTTACAGTTGTGGATGTTATAGTGCAGCAATTTAGCTGTAGATGTTACGCCGTAGGCCTACCAATGCAGACATTTTCCTGCAGTGAAACCGTTAAAGACCTTAATATCCAGATATCTGTATAGATGGATTTCGCTGAGGGTATTTACCCATGTTGAAATTGTTAGATCAAAATGGCTGTAGTACTTTGGTTGGACGAGGCAAGGTGGAGCACAACAGACGTAGATTACTTGTAGAAGACATACAAAAGATAAAAGCGTGCAAACTGGGGAGGGTACTGGAGCAATTTTCATGCAGTGAATTTGCTGAAGACCATGGGGTGCAGCTATCTTGTTGAGGTAAATCGGCTGCACATAAGAAGCTCCGGTGATGGAGTCCATGGAGTCCGTTGTCCACCATCAATCCGATAGTTTCAACTTCTTGCCTCGTTCGATATGAAGTCTGTTGGTTACCGCGTAAATTACCCGGTAGCCTGCGTTATTATGTAAGTTTCCTTTTCCGGAACTCACGTGGACATGCCCACGACGCGAATTGGACGCGTCAGGGACGGGTTGTGAGCCTGTGGCACGCTTCAAGCTTAGTTAAACACCTTTGAAAGCTTGAAAATTTATTCAGCGCTCTTTCAAGCACAGTTAATCTCCATCCGAATATCCTGTGGCCATCTTGTGGGAATTTCGGCTAATGATAGACCACAATCTACCGCAATGTCGAGAACACAATCATCGATGGGATTTCTCGAACTGGAAAGCCATCTTCTTGACGGAACCAAATGTTACACGGAGACCAGAACGAGATAGCTCGAGATAAGTAGTCGCACTGGCTCGCACTGGACGTGCATAATCTATGGGGTTTGATGGACTGACACGATAGGACCAAATACCCGGTTACACCCGGTGAATATGTACGCCTTCCGGTCTCAAATGGCGATCGAGCAACCGCCTCCACCTGCGCAATGTGGCACATCACCGGTCGTTATGCACAACCTCGCTTCACCAGTGTTTATAGCGGAGATGTCTTGTGCTTGCCATGCGCTCCCATGCGTCGCCGACCTTCGCCAACACTTGTTCCACTTCCTTGAGGACTGATAATCCCGAGATTCACAAGAAAGGGTCCCCGACTCCAGCTGTTTATAAGCAACCCCTCATGTGGAGTGTGAAGCACGGGTTTCCCGCTGCTGCCTCACCCCGCCACAAAGATGATGTACTCTCTTTCCATCGCGCTCTTCCTCGCATCCGGCTGCCGCGCCCTCGTTTCGACGCGCGAACCAGTGGCGGCCCCGCCGCACACGATACAGCTTCAGTCTCGGCTCGCTCCGAAGGAAGCCACTCTGAGACGACGAGCACTGAACCCTGCGACTGTTCCACTGGCAGATTTCTTCTTGGGCACAGACCTTCAGTGCGACTCTTCATTTTTATTCTCCGGGAACATGAGAGATTTAATTACCGCCGTAGATGGTTTGGAAACATCTCCGTCGGCACTCCGCCTCAGAACGTTAGCGTCGTTTTTGACACTGGGTCTGAGACACTAGGTTAGAAACAGCCAGTACGCATACTCACATATCGCGGCTAATGTATGTTACCTCCCTCAGAGTTTGCGTCAACCATGTGCGACAGCTCTTGTGACTCCCAGGTCAAGTTCGACCACACAAAGTCTTCGACATTCGTCGACAAGAAGACTACAAACTCGATCACCTTTGCGACGGGTACATTAATTCTGCGGGGACACCATATTAGTATTTCTAAGTCTTCTATTTCCAGGGGTTGGAGTAGATCCAGTCGTAGGGGCCAACTACCGGTCAGTTCCGTTGCCGTACTCTTAAAGTAGTCCACTGATTTCAAGGTCAACTATTAGACTCACTCTCCGTGCCGCGCAAGATACTGTCACTGTCGGAGGACTCGTTGCCAAGAAGGTGGCCCTGAATCTCATCACCAAACAAACTGCAAAGTTTGGGATCGATCCATTCAGCGGTATCCAAGGTATATTTTCATTTCTCACTTCGGGTTGCGCCGTCTAAATGCATGTACAGGCATGAGTGCACAAGCCCAAGGTTTCTTCGCGAGTCTGATAGACCAGGGCTTACCATGTTAGCTTTATTCACCTTTGTTGGTAGGGTGCTCATTTATCTTCAGCATTATTCAGCCTGTTCGTAACACCCAATGCCGTTGGAGGCGCCGAATTGACCATCGGAGGGATTAACGAATCTAAATTCAACGGCGAGCAATATCGCTACACTACTCTAATCAGTTTGTGCTTAGACCGGGACAGGAACTCTCACATTTGCTCCTCTCGCCGATCCGGGCTCCACAACTTGGTCGCTGACTTCCCCGCGGATAGCAGTGAACGGCAAGACTACTTCAGTTCTACGCCAATCCCGCGATATTATCTTCGATTCGGGAACTTCGAACATCCTTTTCTCTACTGAGACCACGGAGGTGAGAATGGTTTGGGTCTGGCGCAGTTCCAATATACTAACAGTCTCATTTACAGGCCATCTACGCTCTTATTTCGCCGAAAATTAAGGCCCACGCTGCCGAACCTGGAACCTACGGCATTGCGTGCTCGTTGATTCCCACCCTCCCGGCAGTCATCGACATTGGCTTCACTGATGAGAATGGTAAGGCGTTCAACCTCACCATTCCAAGCAGTGAATTGAGTGTTGGGCCATTCGCCGACTCGCCGTCGACTTGCCAAACCTTGATCAATGCGTTCGATGGCCTGGACCTTGTCGGTGGTAGCGTCTTGAAGCACTACTACAGGTGCGTTTCTTCCTTCCTCTTTTATTTCAGACTTGATTTCTCAATTTGTTTCGCAGTGTTTGGGACATTGGGTCACAACGCATGGGGTTCGCTGCAGTTTAGAGTATGGTCAAACTAGAAGCCATCTAGAGCACATAATTAACCATGTATAAACATGCAAGGAATAGGCTCAGAGCAACTCAGCAAGTTATAACCCAAACGAGCGATCACCTGGTGAGGTTATGTCAATTATCACATGTTAACGCCAAACCTCCATCCGCTCGAAAAGGCAATTTGTGGCTATGTTCACTTTTGAACCTCTCTGTGCAAGCTTCGCCGAAACCTGGCTCAAACAACTTATGAAAGAGTTTAGACTCAGACCACCTCAAGTCGTGCTGACATACGAAACCTCATATTCTTGAGTGTTGTAAACAATCGCCTCAACCAACTACTTCACTTATCGAGCTTTAACGATACATCGACACATCACGTGCGTCCTACCTCACAAGTGCGCTGGAAATCATGGCGATTGTCCTGCACGGAAGGTCTCGTAAGTAATACCACCCATCCTAACAGATGTTTTAGTAAATTCGGATGAAGGAAAAAAGAGAGATCTGCACTGACGCGATTTCATTGTCAGCTAATACTCCGAACAATCTGAAAATAATGTGAATTCAGGTCAATATTGCATCGTACATGTTCTCACATATAGCCCCGGCTCCAGGATATTCCTGGCTCTTTCTCCGAAAACCCGCAAAATAACGCCATCAAAGGACTTGCATCTCTTGGGGCTGCCAGGGAAACGAAGGCGCCTCCACGAATCTAAACCTCTCTGTCCGTACTGCACCTTTACTGTGGACGGCCGCTTCCCCCGAAAATGCTGCGCCGAGAACTGCTGGTCGAAGGAACCCGGCCCTACCCTGGAGCGGAGGGCTATCTGTGAGGATTGTGCGGATAGATGGAGTGGATTTGAATGTCGCGGGAAGCATTTGTAGACGTATAATGATTGTGAGGACGGTGCTGGTCCTTCTCCTGTTGAAACGTGCCCAGGTTGCTACGAATTCATCTGCGCTAAGTGCAGGCTGATGGACTCGAGGTGCTGTGTCAAGTGCGGCCAAGAACGGCAGGAGGAGGAGGGAAACGAGAGGGAAGTCTGCCCTGAGTGTAATCTCTGTACATGCGATCCATGCGCGCATACACTTCCTACTCCAGATGATATATACCAATGAATCGCCACCACGTCGAGTTTTCACGGCATTGTTGAATAAGATATATCGAGTATACCACGCCTGCCGATGTTGGGACATGCATTTCACAGCGGAATCACGGAAGGAAGTAAGACAAGGTAAGAGCGAAAACATACGAGGAATAATAAATTCCACTCCACATATCCGGCCGGGCAGGTCAATCGACTGCCGGAGTAGCCTTCCGCGCCAACTAATAACATTTTGTAAGTACTTCAGCGAAAACGATTTCATTTTGCACCTTACCTCGGTAAACATGTCCTGACTCCAATGCTCACGCACAAAATCCATATCTTCTCTCGGCATCCACCACTCGAGGAGTAAGAAGAAGAGGCAATCTACGATCAGGATGATGGTGTATATCGGACCCGCAAAGAGCCCCAGTTGCATTGTCCGCTGCATGCGTTCCCATAATTCCATTTGTGGGGACTTCAAGACAGCATCGTACACGGCCTCCGTCCGCTCCGCAACTTGTTCCCAGTCGTAAAATGTCTTGATCCGCTCGTGGGCGAGAAGTGGGTCGTGCTTCCCTTCCGAAACGATTTTGATTGCTTCTCCGACCGCGCGGCAGACATCTGCGCAGCGAATCAGACTCCTAAATGAGTTGCATGAAGGTCCTACCATCTTCATCCGGATTGGCAAAGCTGATCATGTCCTTGGGTAGGATTTCTGGGACGCCGCCGACTCGGGTGGAGACGACATACAGACCGGCGCACGCGGCCTCCAGGATAGCGATGCCAAAGGATTCTGTGAGGGCCGTACTCATGTATATTGATCCCCGGGTGAGAACCTACTGCGCATTAGGTTCGGTTTGTTGCAACGCAAAGAAATATACTTCACTGAGCAAACGTCGGTATGACGCACCGGCCCCAGCAATTTGATACGGTCTTGTAAAAGGAATTTCTCGCGCATTTGGAGAATATCAATGAGCTTGGGGCCGTCGCCTCCGACAAGAAACCGAACATTTGGGAACTCGCGGCAGATACGTGGAGCAGTTGCGACCAGAAGATCAATACCTTTCCGATACACGAGTCGCGATAGAAAGATTATTGTGACTGTTGTGCAAATTTAGCCAGATTCAAGAATTCTCGAAAGCCTTACTGATCTCGGTAGACTTGGGCGGTGACGGTTGAAACCGCTCCGGTATTAAGGCGTTGGGGATGACATATACGCTTTTGCGAACGGAGATCTTATGTGGATCTGTATTGGATTTCTCAAACAACTCTCCGCGGAGAACAGTATTTTCGCGCCTGGAAGTATGTCAATTAACTAGGAGGATGATGATATACTCGAGACGCTAACCCCGTGTGAGAAACGCAAATGACTGCATCCACGTTTTTGAGTGTTCCGGCCATTAGCTTATTCGTGAGTATGCTTGCTGCATCGTCGAATCCGAACAAACTGTGATCAGTGAAGACGGTTCGCACACCTAATAAATGGGAATGGAGAATGCCTTCATGGCCGAGAGAGGATAGGCTCGCGTGGGCATGAATCAAATGGATATGTTCGCGGATTAGAATAGTCCTGAGATAGGGCAAGAAGGTGAAGAATTGCGGGAGCGTGGCGGAGGAAGCGATGGGGACAAAGGGGATGTAGTACACTTTGAGAGACGGGACCAGCCAGCGAACGCCAACACGATCAGGCTGGTGGCTGTGTGTTATCACAATTACCTGAAGGAATTGAGTTTCACTACCTGAAGCAGGTTGAAGGCGTATAGGCTACCTTGTGACCGCGGCGGATGAGATTGGCGCTGAGCATGTATACGTGGTTCTCCACGCCGCCGACAGCCGGATGGAAGAAATCGGTAATCATGCTAAAGTTTACATGAGCTAAAACTGGATGTATACGGAGGCAACCTACGCGATAGAAATGGGATGCATGGTGGTTCACAAAAAGTTGATGGAAGAACAACATCCACAAGCAACGCCTAAGTCCCAAAAAGGCAAATTTGTGACTCTCGCGTCTTTCCCACGTCACCACAGTATACCCGCGGATGCAACGGTTTTCCACCAGAATTCACAGAAATTTGAGAAGCATGTCCACTTCAGCATCTCCTGCGCTTCATAAGTTCTTCGTTCACGCGCCTGACAAGACCGATCCCGACGCTTTTGCCCGCCGACTTTCTGTTCGTAGCAAGCACCTCGAAGTCGCGAAAAAGGGTATCGATGATGGATCCATCCGTGAGTGGCTCGGGACTGATCCTTGTTTTTCCCATTCCATTTCACGTCTTTCAGGGGTTGGTGGTGCGCTGTTGACCCCGGAATCACTATTATCAAACGATAAGAAAATGGTGAGTCGCGTACGAGATGAGTTCTGAGAGTTCTTCCCTGATTCTGTAGATCGGTTCTGTATTTATCATTGAGGCCGAAAACATCGAAACGGTACAGAAGGCTATTGAGGGCGACATATATTACACGTCTGGCGTAGTACGTCTACTTCAGCTCCGCTTCCTTGAGAATATTCTCAAATCACGCACTAGTGGGATCCCGAACGTATTGTGATACTCCCCTTCGTTGCGGCTACCCCCTTTTCCTTAACTGTAGTCGAAATTCACCGGAATATGATTTTGACCATGAGCTTCCAGCTACATACCCCTTCCCGCGGCGGCACTGCGCTGATAGGGCCGGCTGAGTTCACCAATTCGCAAATGGAGTCGATGTGTCGAAACTTCTCACGAAACCCGCGCGCCAGGTCCGTTTGTGGGTCGCAGAGGGCGGGGAGGAGAAGTGCTAAAATGCTCGAGGTCTAAGCGTCAAGGTACGCAACTCTCTGACGCGCACTGAAACACTATATTTTGTATAATCTTGACAGTCCGACCGCAAACCGAGGTAAATCACAATAGCTTTTCCGATCCTGACACTCATTGGTGTAATTTGCATCCTCCACACTTTCTGCAGTGGTTAAATTACTACATCCATCTAGATCTGAATCAAAGTACGCCGCGACATGGATCTCTATCGCGCCCCACTGCAACATAATGCTTTGCATATTATAGAGCAGAGTGAGGCAAAACACGGTAGCCTTTTCTAATCCTAGCAGCCCTGAATATCGCGGCGCGTATCACTTGTCAACTCACTCCTCCTTGTGTTTCCAGATTCACACTTGAAGGAGTCTAAGGATAAATATGATCCAACATCTCTGAGTCCCCCACCAGGCAGAAACATGCTAGTCTGCAAATCCCTCATCGCAGTCGTTCATGGTGCTGCCGTACTCGCCAGGGGTTTTTTCTCTTAGCACTCCCTTCCTCAACCGATTTGAGCACCTGGATCCATTGTCCAGTTACCGCCAGCTACAGGTCAAAGATTCAAATGGTCGCCGCGGTCGACGAGCTACCCCCAAGTCCGGTGGCAATTGCTTCCAGCTGGCATCGAGAAACACGTCCGAGAACACGAACGACTCCTTTCAAGACGAAATGATGCGGTCGCTGATCATGTACCCCCCTGGTCGATTTAGCTGCTGAACAGCTATCATTTGAGGACTCAGATTGCCTAGATCACCTTCCACCCGTCGTATTGGCCTCTAACATCCGAAAGTGGCACAAAATTCCATACCCGAAATTCCGTCGACGCTTACTCCGTCTGTCCTCTGATCCAGATGTCAAGAACAAGGAGTTGGACTCAGTCCTCAAAGAACGATATTGACGAGTGGTGGAGGCTTCCACAACCATTGGTCTGCCGATTTGCTCATGAACTATTTTTTCAGGGTTCTTCTGAACGAAAAGCTCCTCCGAGACGCTGAACGGCAGCACGGTCTTGTGACATTGACCGATGCCGATAGTGTATTCCCGAATTCAATCCCAGGTCCTTGGGGTCGTACCGTAGTACGGCCAGAGGAACTACTCCCAGGATATGAGGTCTTATGCGAGGCTAGAGAACCTCACATCGCCATCCAACCCTCCGTGGATGCATCTGAACATACCTTCGAGTACATGTCCGACGGGCTGTTGAAGAACCTAAAATGGAGTAATGTCTTCGTCCTTGCTACCCTGCTTTCCGTGAACACATACCGCAGAGAGATCCGCGCTGGGCCTCGTCGGATTTCGAGGTCTACATACCTTTTGCACCAACCTTCCGCCGGGAACGGAAAAGCTCGTGGTCTGCAACTGCACCACCATCACGTTCTACGCGATACCCGCTGCGGCGGATCCAAATCGTGCTCAAGTTAGTCGGCACGCCCAAGACAGTGTTGCTCAACTTTGACCTCGACGTGTGCGCGATGGGGTGGGATGGTACCTCGCTTTAGGTGCTCCCGCGCGCCGCAAAGGCCCTCGAAAGTGAGTGCCACGCTTTAGCGTCGTTCTGTTATAACTATCCGACTAGCGGGATGCAATGTCTTCACCATGAGCCTTATCCACAGGCATTACCTGTCTGATCGTCGAGCGAGTACACAAGAGTGGTAAAGATTGTTCGTACATGTTGCAACACTCCGACGTCTTCGTGCAGTATTTTCAAGTACAAGGTCAAGCGCCGTATTAGTGCCCTTTGCCACCAATAACATTCCATTTCAGGGTTGCGGCATCCGGGTTCTCCCTTCTTGAATGTGGCTCGGAAATCCGATCTCGATCTTGTTTCTATTGCTGCCAAAGAGCGCGCGCGCACGAGGAAAGAAGTGTCTAATATACTTCTTCGCGGTATCCGGCCTTCCATGAAGGACGTAATACCTGACCTCTGCTTGGACAAGTTCCGCACTTTAATCCGCTGTGTAACGCTCTGGGCGTTGGGAAGACGCGGTTCGATCGGCCTTGAAGCCCACGCTAAGGCGGAGAACGAGTATGGCCGGTGTCCGCGTGCAGTCAGTGTCTCCCTCTGGTTAATGGCTTATGTTTGATCATGACCTGCAAATTTCAGCGTATGACGACGGGTCAACTCCACCGTATGTATTGTAGTTTTTGGTCCTTACGAGTTCGCGGTACTGAGATATCATATCCTCCAGATACAAGTGGGACGAGAAATTTAACCTATCAAACTTTCGAAAGCATATCCAAGAGACCAACATCACCGAGATCTCGCTTTGGCTTGGGTCTGATTACGAACGGCGCCTGGAGGGGCACGGCTTTGTGGCGAGTTTCATTGACGCATATGGCAAACGAATGGTGTTTGCACCGTGGACACCCTGCTAAAACGAGACAAAGATCCCCTGCTGCAGGTGCTCCTTCCCTGCGAGTTTGCGATCTACGCGAACGACCTTGTCGCCGAGGCGCAGGCGCATCTGCGGGCAGCGCTGCCTCTGCCTCAGCCGCCGCTCCTCGCACCCGTGCTGCCCGGTTTCGACTTCCCGCGCAGAGGGGCTATTTTTCTGGCGGATTGGGAAGGAGCTGATGTGGCAGCAGCTTGACGATGAGTCTCGATGAGTGCGTGGTTCGCCTGAATGCGCGTCGATGGATGAATGGATGATTGAATGAATGGGTGTAGGGTATTCGAGCCGCTGTCTGCCTTCTGCCAGGTGGATGCGTCCGCCATCCCTGATTTTCTTTATCAACCCAAGGCCATTTCTCTGGGCTTCCACTTTGTTTCTTGACAGCTCTCTGAATCTTGAGCAATCTGGCAGCAAGGCTTCCCACAGCTTCAATACAGCTCTGAAAACTTAAAAGCTAATAACCAAAATACTGCTTGTTTTGCCGCAAATCCCGCCCTCCCTCGCTGGTTGAGGTCTTCTTTGGTCTTCTGCGCTGGAAAACGTACAAGAACATACGTGGCATCGCCTGGCCATGATTCTTTGGCGGCGCTACAGTAACGCTGTCTGCCTTGGGAGCTATGTCATAGCCTTTGCACAGCCTTTGTTCTTTTTCTGTGCTTCTCGTAAGTAAGTCCGACACAGCTTGATGGGACTGCGCGTCAAATCCCTCGTCTCCCATATATCTCGTCTCTTAGGACCCATACTCCCCCCCACTCAGGTCTGCGCCAACGGTTATCTAATGTTCAACAATGGCACTGGTCATCACATACACGGCGGCATCTTTTACAATGTCGGCGGCGACGTCAACCTGCAGAACCTACAGACCCACCACAATCTGACGATTCAAGATCATCGTGAGGATTTTTATCCACGAGGAGCTTTGACTCTGGACTTCGAGGACTGTCGAGGTGAAGAATCATCGCAGCAGCGAACGATCCAGCGCCATCTGCACGAGGCGGGACTAGATTTTCGAGCTGCAGGATCCGGACTGCGGGGAGTTGTCAGCAACGCGAGCGCTGAGCGACCGGAGCTTTACGGTGCGCCTGAAGTTCCGCAGACGCTTGTTTTTCTCATATCATCTAGATGAGGGTTCTCGCCAACTTCAGTCAGAAATTTCTCTGGATGATGTCCTGAACGACGAGCGGTCCCTAAGGCCTTCATCAAGCGGCTCAATCGCATCGTCCGGTGGACCGCTCAGACCTCTCCCGCCCACTCTTCAATTCAACCACCCACCTTTTCAACCCGGTCCTCTACCGCCTATCCACGGAGGAACATTTTTCAGTGCCGCAAATGTCAATTTCTATGGATTACAACAACGCCGTCGACAGGAGACGAGCCATGGAAAGCCTTTCTGTTTTGCAACGGAGCCCCGACCCTGCTGACTATATTCCACTGCACAGAACATTCTTTCTCAACCCAACGTCGCCGAAAGCGAGAGAAAGCTGGAATCAAGGTCTGCAAAGATCTTTCAGCGGTAAAAACCATCGATGTGGATAATTCAGCAGATCATTTTAAGCAAGAACCTTGAGCTCATTCACGAGATTGGTAGCGGCCCCGGATACTTTGTCCATGCTGGTCAAAATAAAGGCACTGCGGTTATCGTCAAAGTTTTCAATACGGGTTACGGCCCAACAGCTCGGCAGGTGAGCTAGGTATTCGGTTAACAGCGTTCCATCTTGTTCACAATGGACAGCGACTGAAATCGGCGGCGGCGCTTTCGCAGGGATTTATGTGTGTATAATAGCAGCCGCGTGCTAACCACACTCACAAGGCCCACTCAGGCATCCAAACGTGCTACGGATCGCGGGGATTTCTTCACCTGACTGCTCATCTCACTTTATAGTATATGAAAACGGTACGTTATCTTTGACTGCATGTGAGTACTGGAGAGACGAAGACAGAGATATTTAATTTCAGGGCATTGTAAGAATGCAGAAGGTTCACTGGCAGCCGCTCTTAGCAACGACCTTGCGAGGAGTATCATGCTGGGATTTAAAATGGTTGAGCATACAATTATAATATCGTCGGATCCTTGGCTCATACAGGCTTTCCAGATTGCAGGACTTTCTGTGGGTCCTCAAAAACACGCTAATGAACCTCGGTATTCATTTTTCCGTAGGCGGGGATAAATTATCTCTGCATGCAAGGCTTATATCCGGCGTTCATGGGAGTAGAGGTGCGTTGTTAACATGATGTGATTAATTCCGAATCCTAACCATGCCAGAACTTTGACATCTTCGTTGGGGTCGACGACCGGTTCCTGATTAGCTTCAATCCGTCTTCACCGGAGAAGATCGACGATACTGCCGGATCTCAAGAGCCGGAAGCCATTTGGATTTTCTTCAATGCTCTGTGCCAAAAGGTCGGTTAGTCAAATGCTAGCTTTCGCAACTACTGAGCCCTGGTGCAGGTTTTGACGTCCGCTAATCGTGTGCTGCATGGTTCGTTTCAATTCTTACTAGTCACACAACTTATATCCATATGCGCGCGCAGAGGAGCAAATTGACAGGAATCCTGCAATTCCGGATACTGTGCGACCCAGTCCTGTATTTGAGGACTTCCCGCTGCCGCCAGCATCTGCCTTACAAAACATCGAAGAGGAGGAACGTATTATCCCGCCGAGGCGGGAATATGTCTGGCGCACCATGGCTCGGGGACAGCAGTCTTTGGCGACTGTCGCACGCCGGATGACGCTCGACCTAGAAATGGACCTCGCTCGGCTTCACAGGTTAACTCGGACTGATGAGCAGAGTCCCCATCGCTGCCCTGGGTACGTCCGTGAGGAGATCACACTCGCGCCCACGACCCTCAACAGTGCTGTTGTGGCCCATGATACACCCAGTCCACTCGAAATTTGCTTGATTTGCCACGAAGTGGTTGGCCTCCGCGAGGTGTTTCAGTGCATCTGTGGCGACCCCGGTGAGTAGATTTGAGAAATGTACAATAGCTGCACCTACTCACTCTCTTAGCTCCTGGATCACGACACACCATCAAGTGTCGGGTGTGCGAGCTATGGAGCCACAGTGACTGTGTGGGAAGTCCGAAGAAACAGTTTACTTGTGAGCCCTGCTCCCTTCGTGCCGAGATGACAGGTTCGTGGAAAGAGTCGACGTTCCCCATTCCATTGACACAGTTCTTTCCACCGCAGGACGCCTGAGCTTTGCCGACACTCCAAGCCATCTCGATGCAGAGCCCAGAGTCTCAGAGCACCGGTACACGGAGTTCAGACATAATTCTCGCATTCCGAGCTCGCGGCGAGCACTTCTTCGCGCTCTAGAACTTGCGAAAGAGGCCGTACAACTCGATTCAACCAATGAGGATCCCCAAGCCACTGTCACGGCCTATGGCCGCAGCGTCGCACTTATGAACGAGGTTTTAGAGCGGGTCCGCCGTGGCGAGGATGACACAGCGGCTCGCAGTAGACGCAACGGCCGTCCCAGGAACGCCGTGACCCAGGAAGAAGAGATCCGCAGGCTCCAAAACATAGTGCGACCAGTCCCGTCTCACTATATCTGTATTAACTCGTCGTACAGCGTGATACATATGCAGACCGCAGGAACACACTCAGCATCGTCTACAACATACCCTACTCCACCACCACCGAACTCGATGCTGTGTTCCTCGAGTCCACCCCCTCCTCGACTGACGCGGACATAATGCCTTTGAGACGCACGATCCAGCCCAGAAACTAGCAAATAGCGTGTAGTAGTGTGATACAAGGTCCGAATGTCCTACCATGCCTCGAGCACTCGCTAATCTAATATGTCCCCGCAAATAGCCGCCATGCTACCACAACCTCCCAGTGACTACATCGCAGCATGTACTACTTGCGGTGCGTATTTTGAGCTTTTTACACGCTTTCAATAGGATTAAATGGTGTACAGGTTGCAGGCTCGCTTTTTGGCACTGGAGTGTCCACTATCACATTGCACATTCTCGCTCAAAATGATCGTACCAGTATGTCCTTTCAAGCACGGCACGATGGCTCGATCTCGGTGTGATTTAAGAATCTCAAATTTTGGATGGATATTTTGAGGATCGAGTAAAATATGTACCATTCCATTTACTATCGTTTCGCCATATTCAGAATCGATATGTGTGTGCGCTGAGTCTCGAGATTTGTTCTGTGTGGTGCTCGAAACAAATTCGACACAGGAAGGATGGAGGACACAATTCTTTTCTCACTTGAGTGGTCTGCTCCTGCGCCGCTGAAGCACCCTCCATGCCGTCTTCATAGCCGGCTCGTGTCCCCGACGCCCGTGATGAGATGAAATAAATATTATTTTATTATATGTGCAGTATCGAAGACCTCTAGAACGTCATGCACAAGCCTCACGACCCAAAATACACCCCGAGCACCCATCTTGCGACATTGAAGCCGAGGAGGGAGACGACGTACGCGGCGCCGAGGGGGAGGGAGTGGCGCGAGGAGGAGGGTCGTGCGCGCGAGGAAGGGAAGCGCGGAGAGTCCGAGGTAGACGCCGTAGATGTATTGTGCGAGGCTGGGGAGCGAGACCAGTCAAAAGAGGGGAGAGAGTGAAGGAGAGAAACGTCACGCACCCAGCAAGATAGAGCGTGTTCCCTGCCCAGAGGCAGACCCAGTTGTCCCTACGGACGACGGGGAGGAGGAAGAGCTGTGCGAGGTAGAGCGTTAAGTAGAGCGGGAAGAAGGCGTTGGTGTGCACGTCGAAGGTGTAGCCCCACTCGACCGATTCGTGCCGCGGCGTGGGCGGAGGATAACGTGCGCCGGCGAGGGAGGGCGCGGGCTGGGCGGGTAAGGGAGGGAGGAGGAAGGTGCGGGATACTTGCCTAAAAGTGAAATGTTAGTTTGGAAAAAAATAGGAGAGAATAGAGACAGATGGAGACGCATGAAGCTCCCAGATTCTGGCCTTTACTCGGCCTGAAAAACAAGGCTCAGGCCTCGAGAAATTCAAGCCAGGCCAAAAAGCTAAGACTTTCACGGGGCCATCCGAGTGGATTCCGGCCTTGGGCCGAAGAGTTCACCGGTCAGACCAAGGCCAGAAAACAGTGCAGGCAATAAAGAGACTGTAAATGACCGCACCATAATATCGTCGATATTACGACACCCGACAGCAGAAAGTCGCGGAAGATCATAAGCAACGCCAGCTGGAGCGCCTCGAGAATACTCAGTGAGTAGACAAGGGACCACGCGGCGGCGGACACGCAGAGACACGCGGAAATGAGGACGAGGATCGCGGGGTCGTCGCGTGCCCAGGTGTTTTTCGTTTCTGGCCAATATTTTAATGATGATTCCACGTCAAAAGCCGGACCTACGCTTGTGAAAGTATACATTGCGGTAGACGCGCCGGGGTGCAATGCAGAGATAGGTCAGCTGCCAGGCTGCGAGCTCAAAGTCCTGTTCCCGAGTTCAAGCCAGTCCACGAAGTATAACCATGCTCACCATCTGGTGGAAGCGGTGAAGACGGCGAAATATAACAGGTATTCGCGGGGTCGACGAGGATGCCGACGAGGGCGTCGGAAGGCCGCCAGCCTCAGCAGCGTATGCGGACATGGAGAGAGCGGGTAAGTCGTGGAATTTCCTACGATTCATTCGCAGCAAGGCAATCAGCGGCCGAGTTTTGGTCCTGTTTGGCCGCACGCCTTGACCCTGACGCTCACTTTGCGCGTCTATTCTCATGGCAGACGAATCCGAGGTGCTCGACTGGGATGAGGACGACACCCAGGCACCCCTCATTACTGCTGAAGACGACGAGGATGCAGTTTCTCTCGGTGCCAGCGACGAAGAGGTCGATGCGCCCGAAGCAGAACCTGTAACAGAAATTACGGAAATTCCCCCGCCCTCCGCAAGCCCTGACGCAACAGAAACCACACCTAGCAAACGCCAGTCGCCTCCCCAAAGGCGTGGGCACTCGGGTTCGCGCGCAAGAGGCGAGCGGGACCGCGACCGAGAGCGCCACAGAGACAGCAGGGACGACAGGGAGCGCGACAGAGACCACGGTGGCCAAAATGGGCATCGGGAGCGGGAGCGGAGGCCACCCAGAACAACCCTCCCGCCGCCACCGCCAGTCATGCATGCCCTCCCGCCGAAACCTGTCACGACGGTCCCCGTTTTCACTCATCTGAGTCACGGCAGTGGCATCGAGGCCACGCTCATGGCACCGAGCAGCCTTAAAGACACGAAGGACGGGGTGAGTAGTTTTCCTCTTTTAACCTTGTTCTTTCGTCTTTGTATTGTGTGGCGTCGCCATGATTGTCTTTCAACTTTCCTCACCTCTTTGTAATTCCCTTGCTTATTCATATCATTTTACAGAAACCAAAAACGACCTCAACCCCGACCGAAGGGGTCAGTGGTTCTTCTTTATTTCACTCTTTCGATTTTTATCACTTGGGTGGAGCGTCCCGAATCTTCCTCCCCATTCTCTTGCTTGATTATGTTCCGTTTCGGCTGTATGCTATAGCCTTTTTGGTCTTTGGCTTTATCGTAGATACAGCCTTTTACCGATTCTGCGGGAGTTACACCCGCACTGTGTCGATTTTCGTGTATGCCCCTTGCGCGCCGCGCATGACCTCTTTTAATTACCCTTCTTGCTTTCATCTTTTTCCCTCCTTGCCCAATTATCTCGCCTTGAACTTTAACTGATATTCCTTATTTCAGAAACCAAAATCCAGCGCAACTTCCAACGGGGCCGGAACACCTGGCACCCGCCATGCTAACCTTAAGAGCAGCTCCACAGACCGTGACCGTGACCGTGGCGCAGACCGCGAGCGCGACCGTGATCGCGACACTGACGACTGGGACCCGCGACAGTCGTCCTCGTCTTCGTCGCGTAACCCCAACTCCAATTCCAACAATCCCAATAATTCACCCCAGTACAACACGCGCGGCTCGTACAAGGGCGCATGGGAGCGCCCGCCCGATGACGACCGCGAACGCGCGCCACGACGCCACGACGACCGACGCGCTGACGGTGATCATCGTGACCGACCGTCGGCGCACTCCACACGCGGGGTTGGTGTCCTCGTTGCCCTCCTCCCCGCCCCAGCATCTTTACCTTCCTTCTTTTCTTTTCTTCTTCTAGCAGCACCGCCGCGATGAGCCCATGTCTACGCAGAACAGCATGGACACTGCCACAAACCAGAACGAGGACGACAACGTGCTGTCTTACAATGACCGCCACTACAGGCCCGACCGGCATGGGCCGGCCGACCATCCTGCTTCCGGAACGGCTGCCTCTGCACTCGGGAATGGGAATAATTCTGACCATAATGCACACAGCCTTGGCTCGCGGCCCCCGCCTAAATCCCCCTCCCCGCCATCGCGCGGGGGGCGCGGTGGGCGCGGACGCGGATCACGTGGAGATGAGAACAGCGGCGGAAATAGCCGCTGGTCCCCGCCTCCGCCTCCCCATAACAATAATCCTAATCCTAACACCATCCGTTCTGCTCCAGGGACCATGTCCTCATATCCAGACCCGTCCAACGGCGAATTCAACTCCAAGCGGCCTGGCACACAAGGATGGGGCGTAGAGCGCGACCGGGAAAGGGACCGGAAATATCGTGATTCTCAGCTCGATTCGACGACGGGCCGCGCGGCGCACGACCGAGGCGACGCGGAGCGTGAACGTGAACGTGACCAGCGAGGCGTACAGGGACAAGGACAAGGGTCGTATAGCACGGGACAAGGCCGCGCGTTCGACGACGGCGAGTCAAGGGATCGCCGCGGGTACCCACCACACGCGGAAGAAGGTCCGCGCGAACGCGAGCGACGAGACGGCCGGGACCGCGAGCCGCGTGAACAGCGCGAGCGCAGCGACGGGCCATCGCGCCGGGAGACCGATCTTTGGTCGCGAGAGCGCGAGCTCCCGCCGCATCAATACGAACGCAAGTACAATGACTCTGCGCACGACACAAGCGTAAGCGCAAGGAAGCAGGACGCCGGCTACCGTGGCCGGGACACGCCACCCCCACAAGCACGCGGCGGCAGCAATAGCAATCTGACGCAGAGTCAGAACCATTCCCGCGGCGAGCGCGAACCCCCGATGCATCCGGAACCGCGACCAGTATGACCCTCAGTCCTCAATGCATCGCGACCCACATCGCGAGCAGCGCGACCCCCAACCTCGTCCGATAATGTCTGCTCCCAGTACGTTAACTCTCCATCCTAAACCTACTCCCTGCTCCTGCTTCGCCCTCGACACTCGTTATTCGTGTTCTGCACATATTGGCATTGGTGGTGAGCGTAGTGCGTGGATATGGATGTATTTGCCGCACCGTACGATGGTCGGCCGGCCGCGCACGTCGCATGCGCATACACCGCACCGGCTGTGTATTTCAGCGCGATGACACCGCACCCTTCGGCGCGCATAATCCCCATCTTCGTCTATCATCATCTCTCTTTCTCTCGGCTCGCTGGAAGAAATAACATACTCATGGGTTTTTCTTCTTTTCTTCCTTCCCCCTCGCGCCCTCCACTCCTCACCTTCCCTCTACTCGACACCGTCTGCCGCATGAATATATTTTCGTGCCGTCCATCCGCTCCGTACCGTACATGGTTCCCTTCCACATCCCTGCCCCACCCTTCATCCCTACCATCGTACCCCACCCCCTCCGTCATCCCATTCCCCTCCATTCCCCTCCCATTCCCTTCGCATCACACAGGGCATAGTCACAGGTCGCGTTCGCGCTCAGGTTCTCCACTCGGCGTCCAGCAACGGAAGCGGGAGAAGACACGGTTCGCGCCGGCGGGCGATGGTGGGAGTACGAGTGGGGGCGTCGGCGGGAAGTAGTGTGCCTCCGCCCGTCGGCGCACAGCCCATTCAAACATCGACGAGCCTCCAGGGCACCGTAGCGGCGGCGTTTGGGCTTCGCTTGATAGATGACTCCGTGCCGGACGAGCTGCTAGAGGATGCGAAGAAGCAGCCCGAGCTTGAGAAGGAAAAGGAGAGGAGGAAGGAGCGGAAGGAGGAGCGGGACAAGGAGTCGGAGAGAGAGCGGGAAGAAAAAGTTGAGGAGATCACTAGCCGTGAGTTTCCCTTCTTGTTATTGTCGGCCTTTTTCCGCAACTTAGCGTCTACATTCTCGCAGGTCCAAAGCGCGCACCGCTTCCCCCGCAGAACCAGATCTTCAGGCATGGGCAGGCGACGCGGCACAGCAAACCGTTCGCGCCGTCGCCCGTGGCACCCGTATCGGCACGCTTTCCACCTCAGGACGGAGATCGTCCGCCGCTCGGACCTAGGGACGCGCTTCCTCCGCCAGTGGACCGACTCCCGTCTCGTCCACGCCGGTCTTCGAGTCGTGGCCGGCACGCCATGCAGGTTGACACTGATCCGCCATCTCCACGCGACGCGCAGCCACCCTTGCAGCAACCCAATTCTGTGGCGCAGACGGCCGCGCCTGCTTCCAGCTACCCGCCGAGCCAAGGCCTTGCGGTACCCATTCGCGCCGGGTCGGGGATGTACGCGGACCGCGAGGCGGCGCTAGTCACGCCTGCCGCGGCTTCGACGGATAGCGGGGGTGTGCCGAGGGGCCCGAGAGCGATGGCGACGACGCCGACAGGAGGATCCTTCGGGTACGGTCCTACGGCTGCGGCTGCGGCGGGCGGTGGCTTTGACGGCGGTCGTGGGCGCGGACGTGATAGGTCACCACCGCCGCACTTGAGTGGCCATGGAGAAAGGTTACACTCTCGTGGGAGCGAAGGATATCGCGGACGAGGAGTGCGTTCGCTTCATTTCATCCTGAGCTACCCACTGATCAGTATCTCAGAGAGGAGGCGCCGCATACATGTCAGGTAGTAACAATATCCCTATTGGCAATCGGCAGCCGCCGTCAAGCTCTTCGGTCAGTGAAAGCCGGTATCCCCCCGCGCCTGGCCCACCTGCTGGTGGATTCGAACAGGGTCCTGCGGACAACGGGTACCGCGGGAGAGGGAGAGGTCGCGGTCGAGGGCGAGGAAGGGGCGGACACGACCTTGGTTCGGTACGCTTTTTTGTCTTGTTCAGGTGGATTACTGTTAACAATGATTGCACAGACGGGGTCCAGAGAAAGCTACCGACCTGACAATGGCCCCGACCCTGAGACAGGTCGTCGCTATGGATCTCCCCCGGTGAGTCTTTTCCTATGTGTATCAATCATGCTCTAACAAGCCGCATTTTCAGCCGGAACGAAATGTGTCTCCTTCATATGCCCGTCCGAAGGATCATTACGAGGAAACAGTATGTTCTCTGCGCTCGATTCAAGGGATCTTCTGACACCTTCCGCCAGCCATCTCGGTTTGAACGAGAGCCAGCACCGCATAGACGTTACCCGGACACTGACGACTACCCATCGTCGGCCCCTCCTCCGTTGTCGAGGCAACCTTCACAGACGATACAAGCGTCAGGTTGGGAATACAATGATTCACGCCACGATCGGCTGGAGCGATACGCAAGACGGGCTGACGATGGCCCTCTTTCAGCGGACGGAGTCAAGCCTGAACGCGATCGGTATCCACCCACTGACGAACACACTCGTGTTCGCAGTCTCGAGGACCGATTAGCTCCGTCCTCTGGTGATCATTACGGCCAATCTTCCCAGGAGTCCCGCACAACTGTTCATCCATTGCCCCCAAACCCGTCCCTTCGTCGTGCGTACTCGCCAGCTGAATCAAGGCAATCTACAAGCCATGGACATTCCGAGCCTTTCCATGGGCATCAGCCTTCCGACGGAGAACGTCGTGGCTCGTTCCACAAGGAGCGAGATTCCCTCGTGCACAGTGACAATCTGGTTGACCGCGTTGGTGGATACGATGAAGGTGCTTCCGGTCGTCCGCTCAAAATCGCGCGTATCCGGCGCACGGACCCCGCACCGCTCGACAGCAACTCAGCGATGGCAGTCGACGCGCCATCAGGGTCGCAGCGTGCACCAGATGATATATCGGAACACGGACAGCGGCCGCCTGGCCCGTACAGAAGTGCCTCGTTGTTGGAGCGGATGGCTGTCGGAGAGGGAAGTGGTGACGGGAAGACGGGCCACTTCGACGAGCAACCGCCTTCGTTGCGCGAACGAGTACAGATACCCAGCAAACGTGATTGGGACGACATGGGGGGTATGGACTCGAGTGCAGATCGTCACGGCCGAGAACCGTATTTCGAGGGAGACGAAGAGTCGGTTTCCAAGAGGAGAAGGAAAAACGGCAAGCCGAAGCGTGGACGGAGGGGAGGCGCACCTTGAACGCTCGCCAGCCTTTTTTTGCCGTAACTAAAATATTCCATATGTGGCTAATGTTGTCCACCTTTGGTCTCGTCTTGTACTTATACAATTGTCTCAAGTTTTGCAGTATATAACCTATGGTTTGTCGCCTTGGTCACTTTAGTTCTAAGGACGTTGCAACCTGAAGTAGTTCGTCAGATCTAGGGATAGTTCGATCTCTTCCATAGTAAAAGTACATTTCCAGCGTCGTATAGTCTCACTTATAGTCAGACTCCGCGAGATTTACGATATATGGCTACTGAAACGCGGTCATGTGACCAATGCCACATAAACATCCAGGACGCCAAGGGGTGTGGGATCTCTGGATCTTTCAATTTGATGTCAAATAAGCGAGAGTGGTGATGGGAATATTTTCGGTACAATACGCCTTGCATACACACTGTATAGCACAGATAGAGAAATGAAATGTTCCATGCATTTTTTTGGAGCTCCAGCGAGCGCAAACGAGACGAATGACTGAGGTTCTTGGATTGCCCATTCATATTATGTCAGCTGATGAGTTGTCCATGAAGACCGTCCGAGTGCCTCCAAACACAAAAATTCATACTGGACATGTGTTTTATCATTTTGAGAGGTACAGGAGGTAAGCTATTCATGTAGTCGAGCCTTGGTTGAGGAGAAATGAGAGGACTCGAAATTTGATGGCATGTCCCGATTTGGGGGGGGTGGGTCGTGGGAAGTTTTGACTGATCCAGAGATCGCACAGCTCTTGCAGGACGCATGTTAAACTATCCCGACAACATAATTGAGTCTAATCTTTTCGATTATTCATGTCGGTGGGGATGCACGTCGAGACCCGTTCAAGCTTTATATATATAACCCAGGTACAAGCGCTGGTACAGAGTGCCCAAGAGGGACAAGGTCATTAGTACATTTCATTACGTTAGGGCACGAGGTCATGTCCGGTCCCTTTCGACCTTCCGGGAGATTTCGGGGACATTTTGCCAAAAAGGGGGCGAAGCCACCATAGCTCGTCAAAGGACACGGGAGTTTCCTGGTATTCAACCCGAGCTGTGCACTGTGGTGAGGGACTCCAAGAACGTAGCAACAGGGATAACTGCTATATAGAACCATCCAAAGACGAAATCTTGGCGAGAAACTATTAACATGAAACACTGGCTGCAATTTTTCAGGACAATTACCCTCGTTTCGCATTTGAGATGTCTGAAAGGTAAGCCGTTTCCGCAGCATATTGGTTAAAAGTACCTGGATGTGGTTTCACATCGTGCCTTGAGCATTCGAATAGTCAAGTTGCGTACCACCGAGAGTTCTATTAATTAAGGCATCGACAACGACAAGAAACCAGTATCCTCCTGGTATCAAGTGGACGCACTTGGCAACGAATATGACGTCCGAGAGGGATAAAAGCCGCAATGGCTCCTATCATTGGACAACGACTGTGCCGTTGGGAGAAGCGCATCCACCATGGTAGGGCAGTAATACTCAAGAAAAGCCGTTGCGGATATGGCTGGCGGGAATTCAGTGAACTGTGTGGATTAAATAAGATTCAAGTGCCGCCTTGACCGCGGCCGCGACGTCAGGATCGGAAGCAAATCGGAAGAACAACTCAAACGATCGAACTGAGTGCCGAGTTGAAATTCAGGTCAATGGGTGCGGCAGATGAGATCGGTGTATGAATTGGGATAAGGCCGCAAGCGGCAGGTGCCGAACCTTTTCTTCGTAGGTAATGAGACATCTACTATCTGGTAAAATTATTATGAACAAGTATGTGTGTCTAAAAACATGCAATGGCTTAAGACGCCTGCTGGCGACATCATATTCCTGGATACGGAGGTATCTAGGTCTCAAACCAGTGATTGTCTGTCTTACAAGAGGTCATGACTGATTTTGCCATGCTCTCATTAGACAGTCGTTACCTTGTGGTATCTTCTGGTTTCACGCGATCATCTGACAGCGCGCATATATCTATACATCCGCGTTATCAAATTTCAAAGTTACAAATATTCACTGCACCGGAAATTGCTTGCCCATGCCGTTCCCTGACTGCAATTCCGACACCACCTGCAAATAATCATACCATTTACAGACATTTCTATCATTACAGTGACACCACACAGTTGCTTCCTGCCTTACCCAAAGTTTTTTTAGTACCACAGAGCTCCAAGGAAACAAAAGGAAGAGGAAGAGGAGAACAGATTGTGGCAACATCTAAATTCCCCTCCTCAATGACAAAAATTGAAGAGAAGAGCACAACCAAAAGTCTCGCCAACATGCCTCTCCCCAAAGACAAAAGATGAAGAAAATAAGACTCAGAGCAGATTGCAGCTGGAAGGACAAAAATGAAGAAACAAAGAGGAGAGTGCGGCCAGAGGCCGTGAGGCAAAGGGTCCACAAATATTCCTCTCTCCCACTACAGAAAGATCTAGCCTTGATGCATGAAGCGCCGTTACTCTGCTGCCAAGACCAGCTGGAGTATTCAGGTCTGCCTGGAGGGCCATAGTCATACCTCAAATGTTCACTGTGTTTTGGGGAAAAATATCCTAGGGGGGTAAACAGGAAGGATAATCAGTATATCCTACAGATACATAGTATGTGTAGCCTCCCTGGTACCTCCATGGATTTTTGAGTGGGAACTGGCCTGGATGGAAAGGAAATCCACCAACTAATCTGTGCACAGACATTCCAGTGTAAATAGCTTATCTGTCCTTATCCATGGATGGTTGCCCTAACCACCTCTCTGTCCTCTGGGCTGCACACTTTGCCAGTGCAGTTTGGCTTTCCCAATCTGGTTTTGCTTGCTTGCACTCATAACCTGACTGACGAGGAGTCGACCCTGATACATTGTGTCAAAATTTGTACTCTTCAAAAAATAAAGTCATATTTTGAGCATACTGTTTTGTGCACCGCCTACCCCCTAATCCCAACCCTTCCAGAACTGGGGAAGACATATACCTCGAGAGCGACACTTTGGTTTAAGTAAAAAAGAGTGAGAAACAAGGGAGAAACAACTTAGTCTTTGTGGTGCCATGGTTGTGATGTGATTGATGCTTGTCACAGCACTGACAACACATTTTAGCCGGTGTGCAAGGTCTGGGGGAACAGGGCAATGGGGAAGGCATATACCTAGAGGTTGACGCTTTAGTTCAAGTAAAAAGAGTGAAAATTGAGGGAGAAACAATATAGTCTTCATGGTGCTGCTGTTTGTGATGTGATCAATGCTTGTCATGGCACTGACAACATGTTTTAGCCGGTGAGTGAGATATGAGACAACAGAGCAATGGGGAAGGCATATACCCAGAGAGTGACATTTTAGTTCAAGTAAAAAGAGCAAGAATTGGGGGAGAAACAATGTGGTCTTTGTAGTGCTGCTGTTTGTGTGTGATGTGATCGATACTTATCACAGTGCTGACGACGTGTTTGGGCCGGTGCGCGAGACCTGAGCCAACAGGGTGATGGGAAGGCATACACCTGGAGGGTGATATTTTGTCCAAGTAAAAAGAGCGAAAATTGAGGAAGAAACAATGTAGTCTTTGTAGTGCCGCTGTTTGTGATGTAATTGATGCTCCTCACAGCACTGACAACATGTTTGGGTCAGCATGTGAGATCTGAGACAAAAGGGAGATGGAGAAGAAATTTGTCTAGAAAGTGATGCTTTATTTCAAGTAAAACGAGAAAGAATTGAGGGAGAAATAATATAAGTAGTCTTTATGGTGCTACTGTTTGTGATGTGATCAATATCTGATGCTGTATTCGAACCACTAACAAATCCTATGGCATGAGAAACAGAGCAAACAAGAGGCAGCCACTATTACAAGGGGTTTAGAAAAGAATTCAGAACCAAAACCTTGCAAAAATTGCAAGAGACAACAATTCAGCACAGCACTTCCATATTTGGATGCTAACCCACCAGCTACCTTGCATCCAAAGGGCAAGTGCAGTCAATAAACAAAGGCACAACAGATCAGCACAGCAATCCACTTTAGGACGTTAACCCAGCAACTATTTTATGGTATTAAGCCAAACCTAAAGGTTCGGCAATAAGCCTTTTTGAGCAAAAGATGGTAAGCACTCAATAAGACTGCTGGAAAATATGATAAAAGAAAAGAAGGAGAAAGAAAGAACGAGAGGGAAACAAATGGCTTGCGCAGCCTTTACCATGCACCCCCTACACCCTGCGCGTTGGCCTAGCGCAGGTCCGTCGGAGCAATCCCCGCCCGCGCCTTCCTCTAGGCGGGCGCTTCGCTCGGTGGGCGGCGCGCTGCGGCGCGACGCGTCGCCTGTTGATCAGCGTCTTGATCCGCGGGGTTAGGTTTTGCTTCCGCGTTCCAAACACCACAATCGATATCACGGCCGCCGCGACGGGTGCTCATTTCACGCGTTTTTACACGTTCTTCAACCTTTTTTCATCTGTAAATGTCTCTTTTGCCTCTGGATTGCCCATTCGATCACAACTTGCCTGGACTCCCACCACTCCGCTCACGCGCCCGCCGCTGCCACTGGCTTCATCGTCCTAAACTGCAGTCGAGTCTCCGTATGATACTGAAACTTATCAAAGCGATAGTAATTGCGCACGTTTTTCTGAACGTAATATACCAACCGCCCACAGTATAAAATGGTCTCCCCCCTTGCTCGTCTCCAACCATGATGCGCACTACTGCTCTCGCTCTCCTTGCTTCCACGCTCCTTCTCGCTGTCACGGCGCAGACGCAGCCCGTGCCCACGCTCTGCGACTTCGAATGTTTGGAGGGGCAATACATCGTCAGCGGCGCAGGTCACTGGGCTCTCACTGGCTCGAGCTACAACGTCGCCGTCACATTCATGAGCGACTTCTGCGGCGCATCGTGCGTTGCATTCCCTCTTGCCTTCAGGCTTCCCAAAATTCTAAATGCCGACATGCTATGTATAATGTAGGATCGGCAACACCGCCGTGAACTGCACCGGCACCGCGCTCGGCTCGACACGCCGCGTGCTACAGGCCAACGGCGTCTATATCACCGAGCAGCTGCAGAACCTCACCCTCACGCACCCTAAGGGCACCCTCTCGCAGGTCGTCATCTCCACCGACCCCGACGCGTACGATGAGGGCACCTGGACGTACCATGACTATGCGCATCTCAGCGACATCCAGGTGTACCATAACGTGCGTCAATCTTCCTCTCCTTATTCTTCCGTGGTTCTACAAATTGTTGAGACTATTAATGCCGATTTCTTGTATCCAGCACTCCACCGGCGCCTTGTCGATGTCGATGACAACGCACAAGTGCGTGTCGAATGCGACGATGGGAGACGCTGCGGTTGTCGGACTCCTGGCCAAGGCGCAGGCTTACTACATCAATGCTATCGCTAACGCTACTGCTGCTCAGTAGGATGCACGGAATATTAATGGTCCCGTGGACGACGCGATCCTCGAGCTTCCATATGTGCCTTTGTTTAGTCTTACCACCATACAGTTTTACTGTAATTTAAAAGAGGTCCTCAGGGATCTAGCTATTGCGAAATAACAAGAACTGTCGTAACTTGCAAGAAAACCCCGCAGCAGAACACTCGAAGGGTGGAGCGATCCATTCCCAGGGTCCGCTGGAGTCCGCCGGACTATCCGCTGTTGGCCCTGTCGTCTCTTCTCTCCTGGGGACCAGCAGCGTCTTGTTTAATACTAAGACCAAATCCCACGCCCATCACCGATGCCGGATTATCTACGCGAGGCCAACTGTCGTTGGGCCGATTATATGTTCAGCAATACTAATTCCGAGTGTTTTCCTAAATCTCCACCTCTGATGTTGTCACTGAATAAGCTATCCTCCAGGGAAACAATTCTTAACGGAATCAAAACCTCTTTTTGTTTTCTTCTTGGTCTTTCCCCTGCTGCAGCCAAAAACATATCAAAAATCGCCTTCTCTATCAGCCTTGCACATCTCTCGGGGCATTTGTTTTTAGCTCTGATTGTCTTGAAGATATGCACCGGGCTTTATGGAATCTCTTTGGTGATTTCACTTCGTCTTACAGACTGTCAATTACTCGTACGGGTCCGTTCCCACCACAAATCCCCCATTTCATCCCGTGTCCAAGGTCCCTCAATTCTCTGTGTTAACAAAGATATCTCTCGTCACTTTGGGCCTATCGTTTTTCTGGGCATTCTGTCTGGCACGCTTGTCCCTCGTTCAACAAAATATCTCCCTTCACACCGCCCTTCATCAACGGCTGGGAAGTCCCTGTTGGCGACAAAGTGCTCAATATTTCCAGCTCCACCGTCGTCGGCACCTCTGTCTCGGCCTCGAGCGCCGACTGCACAGTCTGCACCGCCGCCGAAGCCGCTGGGCTTGCGTTTAAGACCTGGGAAAAGACCACACCGTATTCGCGGCGCGACATTTTTTTCGAGGCGGCAGATTTCTTAAGCTTAGACCGCTGGCATAATATCATCGTGCAGACCACCCTGGAAGAGACAAACTGCACTCAAGAATGGGCTGCGATGGCCCACGGACACGTCACGGGGCCTCCATACTGTAGTTCCTTCCGTCCCCAACGCGTCGACCGATAAGGCGTTTGTGTCCTCCTGGCAACCTCCTGGGTCCCAGGTGCGCAATGCACGATATAGCCACATCATGTCACTGTTACTTGGTCTGTTCCAAATAATACACCCCGATAACAACGTACATATACGCCCAAATTCGCGTCGCACCCTGGAACGCGCCATTCGGACCAACAATCCGTACAATCGCAATGCTACTCATGTGCGGGCCGAAAACTGTTGTGATCAAGTCGCCGGAATACAGCCTACGGACCCAGGCTCTGGCTTCAGCTCCTCCTAAGGATGGACACGGGTACACCCGCGGGTACCTTCGGGCTTACCCGTACCCTTCTCCAAAAACCGTACCCGTGTACGGGTCAGGTCTAAAACCCGTACGGGTCACCCGCGGGTCCTCAACACACCCGCGAGTCCCCAAACCCATGGGGTATACCCGCAGAACTTCCAGCATAAATAATATCTTATTGTCAGATAGACTACTCAACAATCTTAACAATTTCATTTCCCGAGCTATCTGCATCGTCTTGGGTCTGAAAACGCTTGCGCTTTTTGGCGCTGCATGCTGCTATCAAGGCGTTTATTTGAAGCAAGTCGCAGTGTCCTCAAGATCCCAAAAACCCGCGGGTGTATCCGCGACCCTTGTCTATCCTTAGCTCCTCCACTTGTGTAACTTTATCAAGTGTTAAAGTTGACAGTTTAACAGCTTGACTACACAGGCGGTCTCTCAGTTTTCTAACAACTACAACACAACCAAGGCGGTTAGCAAATGAATCTCGAGGACTTGAAAATTGATTGTAGAAATTGCAACTTTGAGATTGAACCAATGTTTGGTCTGTTTGGTCTGCGCGGCCATCAACCGGCATCTCGTGAGGATGATCGCATTCTGTTGTTCTTGCACTCAACTTTCATCCCTCGGAAGACAGCTTGACTACACAAACTGAATCGAATGCTTATGATCCCCTTCGAGCCTCCCAAGTCATTACCACCTTCCGAGTAGAATTGGTCGTGTTCAATTGCAACGCGTTCGGAGTCGACGCGGCAGTAGCGACGAATTTCAGGCTCGCCACGAGCGACTTGCGTTGAGCTATTCCGTGACGAATTGTCAATACGCCCAACAGGCTTCCCTAGCGCGCCACAGGAACTACTCGCGGTTGAACTCGACGACCGATTCGCGGTTGGGCTCACAAGGAACCGGGGAATGTATCCTCCAACACAGCTGACGGCTCTACATTGGTACAGAATGAGCCTTACGCCGTTTAGACTACTTCAGGATTTCGAGTCGGTGGTTGTTTGTCTCCGTGAGCCCAGTCATATCCCCAAATCACAAACTGTCCGATACAATAGCGGCTCTGTTACTTGTCATTGACGAGGGGATTTTTAGTCCCTTGCCCTTTGTGAGGATTCCATATCCACTGTCGTTACGTAGTCTTGAAAACATGGAAACAGGCCCTAGCGAATATTAATGTTTGTTCTCAATAGATCTGATCCGGCAGAGTTCGGGATTGTTCGGCAGTATTCGGAGAACTGATTCCGCGGAAGGAACATCCTAAGTACATGACTGACTTTCAGAGCCGCTGGCCCGATCCACCGAACATCGCACCTTCTGATTATTTTTTGCTAATGAATTTGGTATTAGTTTTAGGGATCTCTGTCTCAGATCCTTTTGTATTCGTAAAAAGTTTGAAGGTATTTCAGACATTCCACTCCAGTTATGTCGTTGCTCAATTTTTTTTTTTTTGCAGAGACAAGAGCAGAAGGGTACAATTCGGTTACGTATACCTCTTGATTGGCACTGTACGCGAGCTTCATCTTGCCGCGGCATCCCTAATTAGGAATTTCACATTTTGGATGTTCTCTGACCTCCGCTTCAGGACGCTTAAAGTATTGTCGAATATCGACGGGCTTTCTGATCATGATCGACTGGCTGCTTCACGCCAGTTCACGCCTGAGAAACAGCCTTGAGGACGGGACGACAAGCGGTAAGCCAACTGGGGAATGATCTGATGATCTCACGTCGTGTGATCGAGGAAAACAATAAGGACGAAATTGATCTTTTCAAATTGGGTCTATGTGAACAATTGAGGGTGAGATCTCCCAGCTGGCAGATGAGATGGAGAAAGCGTGGCTGCCTTGCTATAAGGTTCAATCACCGATCCCTCTAGCCTATCTCGCTCCCCGCCCTTCCTCCGGGTCACCCATTCCTTTCTCAGCCTTCCCGCTCTACAATGTCCGTAGACAATAACATCAACCTCGATACGGAACTTAAAAGCCACACCCTCCAAGACGATCAGGACCCTTCCCTGCCCAAAATGCCCCGCTGCAGGTCTGGCGCCTCCATGTCGTCTTCTCCCCCCTTTGAAACCCTCCGACCCCATTTCGACCGCGTCGTTGTTTACCCCCCGAGCCTTCCCTCCTCCTTCTCTGACTGGCGTGCCCGTCGAGTATATTATTGATCAACTTCATAATCTTGCACCGCACTATTGGGACAAACCAGATACTGCCGACTGTACTATCGGTATGTCCATTTTCATACCTTGCTTGACTCACTCAAATTGACCGTGCTGTCACAGTTATTCCAGTACCACATCCCCGCGGGAAGGCTTGGTTCCACTTTCTCAGATATGCCCGCTTTCTCGATGTCCAAGGACTCGGGTTTAGGCCGACGAGTCACTGAGCCTGCACTGAATTCGGTGCCTCGAATATCTCTGAAGGTAGAATTTCTATACGAGCCTTCTATCCGTCGTGGTATTCATCGTTTCATCTTCTCCTAGCTGCACATGGACTATCTGTCCGCGCACTCCACCTTCCTCCGGGGGTTGTTTAGCGGCGCCTCTTCCCTCGATCTCATCAGCAGCGCTGCACTCTCGGAAGCTCCCTCACGGCCTAGTCCCTCGGGGCAGTTCACTGTCCCAGCGAACCGGCTCCCGCGCCTCATGCCGTGCTCGCCCGACCACCCCATCCTCTTCCTCCCTATTCCCGACCCGTCGTCCATCCATCTCCTTGTGCACTGGATGTACTTTGGCAGCACTTCGTATATCGAAGACAGCCTGAACGACGGCTCGGTCGAGTGGGAGGGAATCGCCCGCAACGTGGAATACCTCGGCCTCCCTGCAGAAATCAAAGTGTTTCTCGGGCGATGGTACGGGAACTGGCTCCACGCCGAGCGCGGGGGCGCCTCCGAATCCGATGGGGAGGAAGAGGACAACGACGACGCCGAGACTGTATATTATTCAGACGACGAGGACCAGTCCGACGATGCTGCGGACCCCTCCCCGGCGCCTGCAACCGTTGATTTGAACGCCGCGATGGCGGCGGACGACAACGCCTCCGACGATGGGCAGAAACGAGGCAGAACTCGGTCAACGCGACCGCTCTCCACCTGCTCCTCGCACAGTGTCTGACCCTTCTCTCCCGCTCTCCCTTTACCTCGCCCAATTGGGCCCCGCTTATGGCCACCACCCTTGAAGGCATCCGACCTGTACCTTCGTGCTTTCGCATCTTCGCATTATCATTATTCATTCCGTCCTGTATCCGCCTCCGGCAACGAGTGCCGCACCACGCTCCCTTTATTCGATTTTTGAGCGCAGTCTCATCTCAATGCTTCGTGCTACGAGAAACTGCTACGATAGCCGGGCTTAATTTCAGCTACGCACGGTATTCAGCTACGTCCAGGAACGCTTTTTTGCGGTGTACATACTTTTTGCGGTGTACATACCAGCGATGTTTGATATACGTACGATAGCCAGCAGCATAAATTAAATTGAATAAACATTAGAATCGCGGATTTCTCAGGGGCCTTCTCAAGAATCATCATCAAATTGAAGAACAATAAGGCTTCCCATCTGACGGGGCATGCTACTGACACGAGGCTCGCGTGGACGTACTTGGCTATTTACCTTTTCCGTCTGGTTCCGATCATCCCTTCGCCAGCAAGACAATAAGATTTTGACAGCAAGGAAGATGGAAACGGAAGAAAGAACAAAAAGCCACTGAGAACAAAAAGAAGGCAAAGGAGGCATTCGTGCGTGTGCTGGCAACGCGACATTGTCAGTTGGCATTCAATACCTTTGTTCTCAGTCAGGGATCAGTATGTAACTGTTAACAGCTCCATTCTTCCTTGTCCCAAGACGTGAAACATCGCACAAAGGAACAAAGGGACATGGCAACAAAAAAACATTTCTGCCGTCTACGCATGTCGCGTGGAAAATACTGGTCGCATTAGCAGCTTCTTGTTACCATTACTCTATACGCGTAAACTAGACAAGAAATACCACGCTCAAGCTTGTACTCAATGCGCAAATGCGTCAAACTCGTCGTAAATCTCCCTGCGCGCTAATTCGGCGCGGAATCGCGGCACCTAAAGCGCGTCGCCGTCGCGAAGCTGCTCGTTCACCCTGCGAAACGCGTGCAAGATTACAAAAACTCTGCAACCTTGCCAGCGTTCTGAAGAAAAGGGAATGCGTTCAAAGGGCCCATTGGCATGATGGTCGACAAAGGTTGACAGATATCGTCCATATGTCGGTAGTACTACCGACAGGCCCGCTGAGCATAGTGAAGGAAATAAACACGCACTCATCGACGCGCCGATCGAGTTGCTGCCACATCAAGTCCTTCCCAATGCGCCAAAAGAACAGGCCATCCGTGCGGGGTCGGGATTCGTTAGGAAGTTGAAACCCCGAACGGCAGACGTGAGGATCTTTGTCTCGGGCAGCCTTGCCTGCGCCTGCACCCGGCTGACGAGGTCGCTCGCGTAGATGGCAAAGTCGCAAGGAAGCAGCACCTGCAGCATGATGTCGTTTTTCTTGCCCAACACAGCGTCGACGGTCGGCCCGCAAACTATGTGTCTGAATGCGTCGAGCTCGTCGCCGTCGCCACCTACGGAGACACCGTGGGGGGCCAGGCGGCCGTTTCGATCCGTCTCGATCCAGTTTGAGATTGTGCTGAAGTTTGAGGTGTAGATGTTTTTCAAACTTTGCGACATCGAAGTTTTCGTCCCACTTGTAGCTGCAGAGATTTAGATAAATTGCGAGAACCCAAAGGGCGAAAGTTACTTGGGCTTTGGGGTGTCGTCGTATGTTGTCATCTACGAGCTTTGGTGAGCGCTGGCTATGACGATGAATCAGACACTTACTGCATCTTGATATTCGGTAGTCGCCCAAAAGTTAGATTCAAGCCTGTGGGGAGATGCATGAGAGATGAAGAAGGATATTTCGTCAGGTTGATACCTCAAAACGCCGTGTTGTGTCATTTCCCATAGAGTTGCAGAAGACATAAAAATACGAAACCCATTCAAGATGCGCGAAGCCCGGTATCCTTTAGGTAGTATGGTGGGAAGAAAACAGCCGTAAATTTCGACCATTTGGGTCGCATGCTGGGTTGTGCAGCCGCGCTGTTCGGAGGCAATGGAAAGAAGATCGAGAGTTTGAATATCTATCTTCGAAAAGTAGCGTTCACAGCGTTTACTTGTACTCCGGGCCAATTTCCTTTTCTGGAGAGATGAAAGATAGGAAGGAAGAATCCGGATGCCATAGCCCTGAAGCAGTCTTTAGCACTGGCAAACGGCACTGGGAGGCTAAATAACCTTGTCGGCGTACTTGATGATACTGCACAGACGTTAGAGAACTGCTGTAACATCGATATGAAATATTTACCGCTCCTGAGTACTGGCCCGACGATTAGACAAGTGTTGCCCGTGGATGATACTCATCGTGAAAACATTGCATCCCGCTGGCGGACCGAGTCAGTACAAGGCTATGTCTGAGCACGATACGCACTTTCGAGGGCCCTTGCGGCACGCGGAAGCATCCAAAGTGTGGTACCATCCCACCCCATGGCACATACGTCGAGGTCGAAGTTGAGCAGCACTGTCTTCGGCGACTCTTCTAACTTCAACATGATCTGGATCCGCCGGAGCGGGTATCGCGCGTAGAACGTGATGGTGGTGCAGTTTCGGACGAGTCTCTGTTCCCGGCGGAAGGTTGGCGCAAAAGGTCTCGAAGAGATGTTTTACTTTCTCGTTAGCCTCGTTTGGGGATAGCCCGTAAATGTAGACATCGACGTCAGACGAGGTCCAGCGCGGGTCTTTCTGAAGTTTTCCGTTAGGCATATCTACGGAAAGGAGGGTGCCAAGAACAAAGCCGCCCGCGAGGAAGACGTTGCTCCAGTTTAGGTTCTTCAACAGTCCGTCGGACATGTGCTCGAAGGTACGCTTGAAAGCATCGACAGAGGGTTGAATGGTAATGCGAGGCTCTCGGTTCTCGCATAGGACTTCAAATCCTGGGAGAGGGCCGGCCGGCCGTGCAATCGTGCGACCGGAAGCATCTTCAGTCGAATTCGAAAATCCGCTATCAGCGTCGCTCAATATTACTAGACCGTGCTGCCAATTGGTATGGTGGTCGTCTCGGAGCCACCGCTCGTTCGAAAGGAGCCTGATTATACTCCGTGAGTGGGTTGGCAGATGGAGGACCGGTGAAGCTTTCACCATTCGTCGATATCGTTGATTGAAGAACTCGACGCCGGCTGTGGTTCAGAGGAGAGAGATAGCAGCCCACAACGAAATGCAGGGTGCACGATTCTGTACCACTTCCAGATGTGAGAGCCCAATATGATGGGTGGGATGTCATCTAATGAATCCGAGTCCTCCAATGTAAAATTCGCTAGTAGTTGCGCTGCCAGATCGACCAGGCGCGGTACATGATCAACGAGTGGGCTGTCTCGCCTGGAAACAAACTGCCGATGTTTCTCGACATGTTTTTGGATCGCCTCTGGGGCCAACTTGGAGCAACTGCCCCATTGGCTCAACGAAGGGGGACCTAGGGGGGCCTTCCAGTGGCAGTTCCATTCAAATTTGAAGCTTGATTCAAAGGTCGCCAGCTTGAATCGTGGAGACAAGCCACTACTAGAAACGCGCTGTGACACGTACACGTGATTAATGTCACACTCATCACGCAGAAGGCAAATTAGGGGCGTAAATAGAGCCAAACACAATAAAGCTCTTGCTTTGATCTTGACTGCTACCTACTCCTCTAGAAGTGGCATCCAAATTAACGAGTCGTCTGCTCGCGTTTTGTAGGTCTCCCAACCTGGACTTCGCCTAGTACGTCGCAGGCTCATAACAAAAACGCAGTCGCGCAGTGTATACGATAGAAAATGCCCAGAGCCACCCAACCTCGCCGGAACGCCCAGTTTCTGAGCTTATTGCAGGAATTGAGAGACGAACATGATTCGGGTAATTTTCTATTTTCCTTTTCGCCCAAGATTTACATCTTTGCGATGACAGAAGACAATCAGTACAAAATCTATAACAAGGCCTTCAAGAGCTTAAAGTCGGAGATCAAGGAATACATTGCGTTGCATGACCTCCTAGCGGTCAAGTATATAGGTCCAAAAATTGTCCAAAAGCTACAGGAGCGATATGTTCCGGATAATGAGGAACTTTCGCAGCCGGTGGCAGCGCCTGCTCCCAAGAAACCTCGGGGTCGTCCACCGAAGAGATCTGCGACAGATGTCGATATAGAGCCTCCCCCAGTGGCTAAGCGGCGTTCGCTCAGTGCTGCTCAACTTCCAACGCACGTGCCAGCTACCCAGCCTGCACCACCGACCCTTGAAAGGTCGGCTACGGGCGAGAATAAACCGTTTCAGTTTTGGTATCTAGGTAAAGCCGTCGTACCATTCACCTTTCTGTATTCTGACCTTTTATGTAGACGGTCACCGCCGCGTTTTAAATCGCAGGGATGCTGATGTGTCGTGGTGCGAGGACGGCAGCCAACTCCTGCGAATCAAAATCGGGTACCCGGTCTCACAGGCCAACCATCCATTGGCTGCCGAATTTTTTGGGCGTGAACGTCGCGGCGACTGTTTCGTGGCCGAAATGCGAGAGGATGCTGCCGAGGACTTTCCGCAATGCACGGCTTTTGCCTCAGACGTTCCGACACCCACCAAGACCTCAAGTCTCTCTGCCCTCCTCGCAGAAGAGAAACTCGCCCAGAAGCGGTCCAATAATAGCATCGACCCTTCGCGTCAGTTGCCTGCGTACTTGCAAAAGGGGGCAAACACGGTGGCCAGTGGCAGTCGCAACAATACCAATGCAATAGCCAGCGGAAGCCGCACCAACGCTGTATGTTACCTTTGTCCTTACAATGTACGTCTAATATACATCAACAGTCGGATATGCGTCTTGCAGCGGCAGCGCGGTCGTACTCGAACATTTTTCAAGCTAGCCCAGCCTCGTCCCCACCAGCCTCCCAATTGACTGCGTCGCCCTCCACCTCAGCGTCCTCCTCGCCTGTTCGTCCGCGTCCGACCATTGCCCGCGCGGCCACCATCGCCGCCGCGTCCTCCTCGTCCTCGGCACCTAACTTGCATCGCACAGCCTCCGCGCCGACCCCCGCCCCGCTCCACACCCGCCCGCGTCTCTCACATGCTGTTCCTCATCTCCCTGCCGTCGAGCACCCCTCGCTTTACGCTCCAATTACCACTTTCCCCGAATTCACACCGCGCGTATTCAAGGCCGGGACGTACACCGTCCAGCTTATCCTCGACCATCGCGAGCGAGGGAAGAACGACCGCGATGCGATCGCCGACGGTCTGGCCGCCAAGGGAGTGTTGGTTGACCGACGCGCGCTGGAGATTGGCGACGTTGCGTGGGTGGCGAAGTCCATCGACGGCGGCGATGAATGCATGTTGGACGTTGTTCTGGAGCGCAAGCGCCTCGACGACCTTGTTCAGTCCATTACTGGTGCGACGAAGCGTTTTCACGAGCAGAAGGTTTGTTTCCGAATTTCTTTTCCTTTTATTTTGGAGGAGGCTGACGAGTGCCTTAATTTAGTTCCGGCTGCACCAGAGCGGCATGAGCCGCGTGCTATATCTGGTCGAAGAGTATGACACGCGGAGGCAGAAGCAGGAATGGGGCCCACAGATTAGTACGGCGTTATCGTCCACACAGGTGGTCGACGGGTTCCTTGTGAAGGAGACCAAGAACCTCCAGGATACGATCGCGTACCTCACCACCTGGACGGAGGAGCTCAGTCGCTCGCATGCGGTGCGTACCACCTCTCCCACGTCAACCTCATATTTCCTCAACCCTCTCAGCACAAGGACCTCTTCGTCATCCCAAGTAATATAATCCGCCGGCACTCGTACCTCGACCTTCAAAAGTACCTCCGCGTGAAGTACCCGGAGCGGTGCTACGTGACCTCGTTCCAGGACTTTCAGGCGCTGAACCACAAGTCTGCGTACACGACAGTGCGGGATACGTGGGCGCGGATGCTGCTGTGCGTCAGGGGGATGAGCGCGGAGAAGGTCGGCGCGGTGATCAAGCAGTGGGACACGCCGCGTGCGCTGTGGGAGGCATTCCGCGCCGCGCAGGAGGCGGAGCAGGATGGGCTCGCATGGGAGGCCGCAGAAGAGGATGCGCAGGCGGCTGTGGGGGCGTCGAAGGGGAAGGGGAAAGGTATGAAGAAGAGGTGCGCGGTTCCGCAGGCGAGGCTGGTGTTGCAGGGCGTTGGTGGAGCGGAAGGCGGGGCGCGTGCGATTGGGCAGGCGCTCAGCACTAAACTCTATGAGGTATTTACGTCGGAGGATTATCAGGAAGGGGAAGACTAGGTCGTTTTGGAGGATTTAAGGAAAGGTATCTTGGATTTGTCTTGCATACATAGCGAAGGGGCGAGATTTGTTGTTACATTTATTTCTTTATTTTTGGTATTTTCTTATAATGTTGTGTCTACACAGGGTATCGATTTAGTATTCGTTGACCCAGCCTAAGAATTAGTCTGAATTGTTCTTGCGAAGTCGTCGAGCTCAAAACGTAGGAATTACTTAGTGAATGGGATCAACAATATTTGATCGTTGATCTTCGTCTTTCTTCTACCTCTTCCAAACTCACAGCGGACGTTGGAAGAAGTCAAGGCGCCTTTCTTCAGGATATGACAACATTTTTCAGCATATTCAGATCTCCTACTCAAATTCCGGGCTTTGATCTAAAGTCAAGCTCTTTCTTCAAATGTTGTCTCTCCAAATTAAAGCCTTATTGACAAGGACTCCGAAGCATTGCGCCTTCAAGTCTTGGCTTATCGACGGCTTGGATATTTCCTGGAATTTTCAAGACGTGACAGCGCTGCAACCCTATGCTTCGGTCGCCAAGACTCAAAATACAGCCCGCGACTCGGAATCTGGGTACTCGGGGCGAGGTGGGGCTCCCAAACGGCATCTTCAATTCTTCATGTCTTAGAAGTCTTCGCCCCCACTCACGGTATCATCGGCTATCCCTTCGCTTGCTGGACAAACGTGGGCTCTATGTACTTCTTTCCACGACACAGGATTAAAGATTTTGACGCCGCAGTTCATTGAGAGCTGCGTGGCCCGCATAATCGCCACAAAAGCGGCCACACAAGCATATCAAGCCACTGTCCTCGACCTGGGCGGAAAGGCAGTGGTGGCAAGGCAAAGGTATCTCCATTTCCTTTCCTCTTGGCCACGATTTTTATTGGGTAAACGGCTAGGTTCTCGTAACACGAGGATCCTTCACGCAGAGTCGCAGACGCAGCGAACGCGATCATATGAGATGCGATTCCCTTCTATGTGAAGTCCATGCAGCGCACCGCCGACGCACTCAATCAACACCCCGTCCGCATCTCTCACTGCGTCGAGTCAAGAGAGCCAAGCTTAAATCCCTTACAGACAGGAGATGTGCAAGCGACGGATGGAATGCTCCTCGGCAGCCTTGGCCGCCAAGGCCCGGTGGGAGGGGGGTGAGACCAAGAGGAATATGTCGAAAGCCGTCTGGCTCAACGTTGGACGCGTTCTAAGCTTCCAATAGTTATTGGGCTTGCGGTGGCGATAGACACATTCCAAAAGGTTGTCGAGCTGCGCAGAGTGTCGGACTTATCTCTCTCCGACAAAGGATATATATCTGGCGCGGCACATTGCGCCGCGCGCAGATGAGCCTGTCCCTCGAGATTCTTTTTGGCGTCGTGCTTAACTCGCAGGGCTGCGCTAAGGACCTAAAATCCATCCCAAGAACCTCGTACGGTTCGGTTCGTCCGTACCTTATTTTTCTGGCTGTTTGTATTGATTCTGGTTCCTGTAATACCTCAGTGATCTACCGACTTTCGCTTGGATGATTTCATGGAAACGCACTTTATCGCCACCCATCCGCTTGCCACTCTCGAAATTAGCGAAATTCAGGGCCTTTGGCCTCTGCTTGGCAAGTTCTATACGCCATTCTTGCCGTTCTGAGCAAAAACGTGTAACACCACCTGTACGGCTATGCTGCCATTTGTGCATTTTGCCTAGTAAGAAATGTAGTTAAGGTAGCTGTTCAACAGTTCTGAGCCTGACGAAGTGTAAGATCATTGCTTCCGATTTGCCGTTGCGGCGATACAAGATCGGAGACCCGCTCGGAACACAAAAATTTTGCTGCCAAGCGGAAACGATCCCTATAACAGTTCTCTCTTCTCATGACCGCTCTATAGTCCCCTCCCACCTCACGTTTTCCCTAATGTCTACCATGACCACACTCGAGGGGGACTCGGTGCCCAAGAGCAAGGAAACGCACGACGCTGAGCTGGCAATGGAGAAACCATCTCGGCCGACCTTCTGGCAACACCTGAACACGGACGTGGATCCAGCACAGTCTACGGGCCCGCTGGCGGCATTTTGCTTTATGACGGGGTTCATGTGTGTGATACGATTGGAGATTGCGGAGTGCGATGCTGACGCGAATTCCAGCGATGCGATTTCATTCACAGCAATATTCGTTTGGTGCGGGTTCCAGACTGGGAATTTTGCACAGGTGAGGTTTATCTGGATTCAAGTCTTGCTGGGCAGCGGGACACGTTTGGACCGGCATTTTCTATTTCAATGGAATCGCCATGTTTCGGTTCCTTTGTTGGTCCTCTGATTCTTGCACGGACCGCTGGTCATCGATTGTCTACATATCCCAGCGGCTGCCCCGCAATTTGTTCGAGATCGACGGGTTAATTTCCGCAAATTAACTCGAGGAAGGCTCAGTTGGCGTTAAATAGCAATCTTCTTCCAGCGCCTAATCACTTTTAACTTACCGTATTTTAGCTCGCCCTCGCCATTGCACGTCTCTGGGAAGTCAGCCCGTCCGGTGTAGGGCACGACACTACGTTCCACATCGCCGACAAGCAGGCGATGACCTCCCTCCTCTCCTTCAATGCCGGCGCGTTCATCGGCCGGCTGGGCGACCGCATGGGCCCGCACAAGCGTCTCTGGCTCGTGCTCGCCACGTTCATCCAGGTGCTGCTCACCATGGCCTCCGCGCTCTTGATATGGAAGAGCGGGCAGGGCAGTATCGCCGCCGTGCGCGGGGACCCGAGCTGGAGTAATGCTAAGACGTTCGTCGGCCTTGCGCTCATGAGCGCCAGCCTCGGCCTGCAGGGCATCGTCGGCAAGCGTCTCAACACGCAGTTCACTACTACCAGTGCGTACTCCAGCGCCTCTCTGGCTTTTGTGTTTCTGATGATCTGCGCCCAGTCGTGCTAACAACCGTCTGGGTCGAGCTTGTCACGGACCCGCGGCTGTTCAACCTCCGCCAGAAGGTCATCACGCGCGACCACAAGCTCATCGCCGCCGTCGCGCTTTTTGGCGGCGCGTTCGCGGGCCGCGCCATCCTCGCCCAGATCGGTGCCGCCGGTGCGCTCGGCGTCGGTGCAGGAGTTCGCGTCCTCATTACGCTCTCGTGGATCGTTATCCCTGGCAAACCTGTCGCTCGGTGACATTGCTATCGCTTTCCACTTGACTCGCTTTACACATAGATTTTTTTCTTGGCTTTGATAGATGCGCGTACTCAAGGATTTGAATGCACATAATAGGATGTTACGATTGAGAAGCACGTCTGTAACTTACAATAAATGCCACTGTTTCATGATCTAGCGATGCATTGAATGCTCCTTGAATGGGGATATTTTCTTGCTGGGTTTAGACGCAACCATTGCGCTCCCCAGAGCGCCGGCATTTATCTCAGCTGCGGAGCTAAGCTCCTGGCGAATGGAAAATACACAGTAATGTTACATGTTTTTGCGAAGAACATCCAAGCATCGCTTATGTCTCGCCGAAGTCCCCTCGTTTTGCTTTGCTTATTCATTTCAATAGCGCATACTCGCGGCCAAGCGGATGGGTGGTGATGACACGCTTGTCCGTGAAGTCGTCAATGCCAAAGTGGCCGTAGCCGGAAGACCCACTGAAGTATCATGAGAACCGAGATGGGCAAAAATAGTGAGGAGACGTACCCAAGCCCTACAGCGCTCACGAGGTTTTCGCTGTGGAATGTAGGTCCGTTGATGTTCGTGTAGCCTATGGGTAAGATAAGTTTGCTGCGAAAAAGTAAAATTTCCAGGGGTGCGCGCACCTGCGCGGATGAGCGGCGCAATGCGCTGCGCCAAATACATATCGTTTGTCCATAGAGAAGCGGAGAGTGTGTAGTCCGACGCATTGGCGAGGTCAACAGCCTCCTCCGGCGTGTCGACCAGCGCGAACGCAATTACTGTCCTTACGTCAAAAAAAGCCATCCTCTGAGCAAAGAAAACAGCCGACCTGGTCCAAACGACTCTCGATCCCAGAGACGCATCCCCGGCTTCACCCCCTTGACCAAATGGGGGCACACTACCGCACCCTGGCGGCCAAGGTCGCCGAGGAGTAGCTCCGCACCCGCCGCCTGCGCCTCACTGATCATGGACACAACGTTCTCTGCCGAGCCCTCCGTAAAGAGTGGCCCAAGCTTGGCGTTCTTGGACTCGGCCTTCTGCAGATCGCCCGCAGTCAGGGCTGCGGAGAGGTCCTTGACCTGCGCGATGAGCGCCTCGGCGGCGCCGCGCTGAACGATGACGCGCTCGGTGGACATGCAGATCTGCCCCGAATGCAGCATGGCGCCCCAAACTATCGCTTTCGCGGCGTCGGGGATGCTCGCGTCATTGAGAACCTTGTCGCTTATTCAATAAATCACTCAGGCCGAGAAATGGAATACTCACCACCGCCGGCGCCTTTCCACCTAGCTCCAGGATAGTGGGCTTGAGGTACTTGGCCGCTTCCGTGGCGATTATACGGCCCACACGGTCACTCCCAGTGAACTGCGGCGCCAAAATTAAGCACCAATCTCGCGGCCATGATTATAAATAACGGCACTGACATTTATTTTGCGCACGAGCGGATGGCCGATGATCTGCGCCGTGAGTGCCGGAGAGGATTCACGGGACATGGAGATATAGTTTATGACGCCGTTCGGGAACCCCGCCTCGTGCAAGAGCTGCACCGCGAGCGCCTGAGTTCGCGGGCTGAACTCGGATGACTTGAGTACAACGGTGTTCCCGCACATGATCGGGGCTGCAATTGCGCGGATGCTCAGCGTGAACGGCGCGTTCCACGGGGAAATCCCGAATCTACACGACATCAGCGAAAGATATGCACGGTTTGAAAGTGAAACCAACATGACGCCCATCGCGCGCTGCTCCATTGTACACCGCGCACCTGGGGCAGAAGAGGACATGAACGTCTTGCCAGTGAGTTCATTCGCGAACGATGCGACGGTGCGCATGAGGGGCGCGGCTCCCGCCCACCCCCCGATGGCCCAGTCTCGACTGCAGTTCGTCTCTTCGACGCTGACCTGCACGATGAGGTCGCGCCAGCGGTCCGAGCTCACAAGGTCCGCAGCTTTGAAGAAGAGGTCACGCCGCGCATACGGTGTGGTCTTTTCCCAGCTCTTGAACGCAAGCCCAGCGGCTTCGACAGCTGCAGTGCAGTCGTCGCTAGATGCTGAGGCTGAGGTACCGACGACGGTGGAGGTGGAGATATTGAGCACTTCAAAAGTGCCGTTGTCACTTGCAGGGACTTCGCGCCCGTTGATAAAAAGCGGAGTGAATGGAGGCATTTTGTCGACTAGACGACGCGATAGGCTTAAGATGTCTCTGTGGAAGTAGAGAATTCGATTCAGTATTGAAGAAACTGATACGGCGAAACGGGATACCAACCAAGACGTGAAAGAGCAGTACGGTGGGGACCCACACATGACTGCGTGCGGGGAGTCGTAAGCTTGCCCGGGCCGTGAAGTCCGTGGTCTTACTCTGGACGCGCTGGAGCAGGCCGATTGAGATTCGAGAAAGATGGGAATATCAGTGGCTAGGTATTGTGCGCGCGCACTCTGAACTTGCTTGTTACCTGCAGACAATGTTTAAAGAGCTACAAAGATTTCCAAGTTCAGGATTTGTATGTTTGAAAGATCAACGACCTGACGTATTTCCCGCTCGCCACCAACCACAGGGGAAAAAATGATGAAGAGGTTTTGTGGCTTGCAGTTCAGACTTGAACGCACCGACAAGTGCCAAGGTTATGCCGTGTGCCAAAGTGCAAGTTAAAGCAAGGAATTGTTCCCATCAGAACCCAAATACCGCAAAACTTGTTTTGAACCTTGATGATCCTCGAACAACTCTTCTCGCAGGCAGGGCGGCGTCCCCTGAATCGACGTGAAGAGGTCAGCGCAGCGCTGATGTCTATGTGGTGCCTACCTAGGTCCGTTGATGTTCAAAACACGTAGACTCGTGACCAGCCTACAAAACACGGGTGGCAAATACCAAAACGTGGGTCACCTACCGCTGCGGCCGCAGTCTACACCACGGCTGCGCTACGCAACGGAGACATTTTTCGTGCGTCTTGCGACGTATTTCGTTCTTGGATTCTACTGTATAGCTCTCATAAAAGTAAAAGTGAACTCAAGATAATCGGGGTAACTTCAGGCTGTATATCATCCTCCAAACAAGTTTCAAGTTAAATACTGACAACATCTAACTTATAAGTAGATAGCCCGCCCGCAGCAGTCCCTGCTCATCTGATGCTCGAAATTTTGATGGAAACAATACTGCCGAGGTCGGCGACCGGCCCAATGGCCGCGTGGAGAACTTAAAAGAGTGACGTTGAACTTGTGCTTACTTTCATCCTGATGGCCCCCTCGCTTTCCCCCAGCCCTCGGAATCCTTCCCAGCAGAATGCGAATTTGATTTCAGTGCCGGATACGCCCACAGACATGCTCTCCCCTGCCCACCCTGAACATCCCGCTGTGGAGGAAGAAGAGGCACGTAAAACTAGGGAAGAAATGCCCTGGTGGAAAAGACCATCGCCTTCGTGGCACGTCAGATCCTCTCACCGTCGTCATGAAAAAGCTAATCTGGACCAGGCTAATGGCGCCCACGCTTTTAAGCGCGATTATTCTCTCAGCGGCAGTCGGTGCTCAAGTTGAGCTGTACACCAATCTGGTCTGTCGTGTCCATCCCCCCTGAATTTCAGTTCACAACCTTCGATTCCCATTCCGTGTCACCAAGGGCTCTTCAGAACTTCACTCCCTTTTTCAACATCAACAATGCTGCACAGTCACTCGCTATTTCCAATCCTTGTTCTTCCGACCCTGGTGTCCAGGCCGCCGTCGCAAAATTCACCACCGGTATTTGAATTCAACTGTACAATTTTTTGTTCGCCATTTGCTGAAATTCAACCAGTTGTAACCACTGTGTCTGGGATCTTAAGTTTTCTTTCAGTCGGATGGTGGGGATCGTTCTCCGACCGACACGGTCGCAGTCGGACACTTGGAGTCGTTGCTTTTGGACAACTTATGTCCCCGTTGATCGTTATATTCGTTGCCCACTACGTGGACTTTCTCCCAGGAGGATACTGGTTTCTACTTGTCGAGCCCATAATTACGGGAGCTACCGGTGGTAAGTCGACTCGAGTCTTTCGAGCTAGAATAAACAAATCACTTCCAGGCATTGCAAGTGAACTTGCCGCAATCCTCGCCTATCTGTCTGACATCACACCTCCGGAGAAAAGGTAACTGTCCGAAAATTACTTGCTCAATGATCATGTTATTCTCAGATCTGGTATTTTCTCTGTGGTGCTGGGCTTTTTTCTGGCAGGGATAGGCCTTGGCCCTATCTTGGGCAGCTTCGTCCTTCGGTATGCGTATTGTGCATGTCCCATGGCCGTATAGTTTTAATCTCTTGCAAATGATAGAGCGACCCATAATCTTCTTTCGGTGTTCTACATGGCGGCTGCGCTCGGATTTGCCCAAGCCTTTTTGATTTGGTTTGTTCTCCCCGAGTCGCTGACGACGGTGAAGATGCAGAGAGCTGCCATCAGGCATGAGGAAAATGACTTGCCATGGTTCAAGCGCCTGTTCTTCTTTTTACATCCTCTGGCTATTTTATTGCCTGAGAAGATTTCTGACCCGAATTCTTCGAAAGTCGGGACAAGGGACTGGAATCTCACCTTATTAGCACTTGGGTATGGTTCAATGCTCTTGACTTCGGTCAGTTCTTCCGTATTTTGTTTATCTTCAGTCGCTCTTGATAGCAACAGTCATCCATAACGACCCAGTTTTTGTACGCGCTCCTCACCTTTCAATGGGATGCGGAATACGTCAGTTTCTCGCACTTTCGCTGCATTTTGTCGTTTTGACTGTTTCTCCAGCTCGGCTATTGCCTCAGCAGCATTGGCATCACTCGTGCGGTCTTTCTTGCCCTCATTCTTCCTTGTCAGAAATCCTTGTAACTTTTCTGATCACTATTTCGGCTAACCTATGTACAGTCGTCATCAAGTTCGCAAAAAAGAAACCCGTCAATGCCCCCAAGCCACTCACGAATTCCGAACGCCAACCATTGCTGTCGGACAACCACACATCTGCTCAGCCTACTCCACCCACACCTTCCATGTTCGATCTCGGTCTGGCGCGTTTCTCCATCTTGGTGGACATCGCCGTGTACGGCATGCTGCCCTTCGCTCCAACTGGAGCCATTTTTATACTCTTCATCGCCGTCGGATCCTTCGGAGCAGGTCTTTCTCCCGCAATCAACAGCGTTGCGCTCGAGCTGTACACCCGACAAGTCGGAAAAAACGCAACAGTGGAGTCAGGCAGGCTTCTTGGCGCGCTGAGCGTCGTTCAGGCAGTGTTGTGAGTCTGTTTTGTCCTTATCTGATATCTCTAACGACGTATCTCGTAGTGCTAACGTCCTTGGCCCACCGATGTATGGGTCCATCTACGCAACGACTGTCGCCACTCATCCCAGGACGATTTTCTTTGTGGCTCTGGGGAACGCGGTTGTCGCCTTCATTATTCTGGCTTTTGTTAGACTTCCTCGAGATGTTGATGATAGCGAGGACGGCGCATAAAGTCATATGCATACTTCTCTCTATTTACTGTAATAATCTCATTAATGTTGCCCAAGTGTTGATCTCCCACGGTGTCGCTTCGGTTCAAAGATCGCGCAGCTCCCCAGGGTTATCTCTAAATGTCTAGAGTCGATTTATTGTGTTTTTCCGAGTCTCCCTTTCGTTCTGGCTTCGACTCGACGGCCCAGGTGAAAGAATCAAGAGAGGCAAGATAGCGCGCAGATCGAACAACGAGACAGAAAAGACGACGTCGAGCGCAACTGGAGCCGCCAAGATAGAAGCCACCGAAGTATCCTGAGACTTTGCTGAAATCAGACGAGTGAATCTGAGGAATCATGAGTGAAGGGTTCTGGCCAATGCGGCCCAATTCGACAGCTAAACATCGGATCAAAGGATCAAATAAACAAAGCAAACAGAAGCGCGACTTGAATCACAGCAGCGCGTCCTTTCTTCTTTCCTCGACCACCATCTGAGAGGAACTTGGAAATGCTTTCCCAAATTTCTGTGCTTTGTCTCTCATTTCTTATAATCGGATGGGCACGACGAACTCGGAGGCGGGGATACCCTCCAGGGCCCCGTGGGCTTCCGCTGATAGGCAACATACTTCAAATTCCTCAGGATCGCCAATGGCTCAAATGGGCAGAGTGGAAGGCCCAGTATGGCTCGTATTCAATGGTTGCTCTCCCTACAGTGGGCTAATCGTGTTCAACTTGACCTAGGCGATGTCATCAGAATATCGATTCTAGGAACACCGACGATCATCCTGTCCTCAATGCAGGCCGCCACCGATCTTTTGGAAAGCCGGGGCTCGTCGAGTTCACAGTTAGTCTCTTCTTTGGCTGACATTAAATCCTAAAGGCAACATTTATTCTGATCGGCCTACGGCGACAATGGCTGGAGAATTGTGAGTATGAGTCTGGGAGAATCTCAGGAAGTTTGAGATAATATTCCAATCTAGGGTGGGATGGTCTCGTGGATTGGGCTACGCTCAGGCTTCCAATAATCCCCGGTTTCGCGAGCTTCGGCGACTGTTCCATCAGTTCATGGGGCCAAGAGCTTGTGCAGAAGACACCCTCCTTCGGATACAAGAACGAGAGAACAAAAGGTTCAACGGTTTTACTATTAAAAAAAAGTCTGACGCACGACAAGACTATTGCGGAAACTCTTATCGGACCCCGACAACTTCGATGCCCACGCTCGGAAGTAGGTCATATTCCAAGAATGCATTGACAATTATCGTAAATCTCTGAAACAACATCTGTAGCTGCACGTCTTCCTTGATTCTTGTTTTGGCGTACGGGTATCCATCGAATTTAGGGGATCCTCTCGACCTTGTGAAAATTGCTGAAGACGCCATGGAAGGATTTTCGGTGGCCTCGGAGCCAGGAAGGTGGTGGGTCGACAGCTTCCCAGTCCGTAAGAAATTGCGGTGTTTATTAGGGTTTCCCTTCGAAGTTAACGTGTCGCAGTCAAACACCTTCCCACCTGGTTCCCAGGTGCCTCATTCCAACGAGAAGCTCAACGCATGCGAGCGGATCTTGATAGGCTCTTCGACGTGCCATATCAGTATGTCAAAAAGGAAATCGTGAGGAGTATTTTCCAAAGTTCTGTCTTTATTTCAATCATTGTAGAGTTCTGGCCGTCCGAACCCGTCGTTTCTGCTCAGTTATCTGGAAGAGAAAAATGGCCAGGAATCGGCCGAAGAGGAAGAATTAGTACAAGCATTCGCGGCCGCTTTGTACTCAGGTAAGTCTCATAACCATGCAGACCTTTCTGCGCTGTCACTCAAACATGATCACCAGGCGGTGCAGAGACGGTAAGCCGGGCAAAATCTTGCGCGATTTATACTGAAGGGCAACAGACCCCATCGGCACTGACTTCGTTCATACTTGCGATGGCACTTAATCCCGAAGTCCAGGATCGCGCCCAAATGGAAATCGATGCACTTTTGACGCGTCCGAATTCTCCCCATGGTTCAATACCAACTCGACTGCCGACATTCGAAGACAGAGCTCAGCTTCCGTACATTTCAGCCGTTGTTAAAGAGATCTGGCGGTGGCAGCCAAGTGTGCCGCTTGGTCTTCCACATGTAGTGACACAGGACGATGAGTACAGAGGTTACACGATCGAAAAGGTATGATCCATGCCGTCAATGTTTTTCTTCAACTAGATTGTCCAACTCAGGGCTCCGTCGTGTGGGCAAATATTTGGTACGTACACTGAATTCAACACGGAGACTCGTGTTGCTCATATGTGGTCCAGGGCTATCCTCCACGACGAGAAGATCTTCCCAAAACCGTTCTCATTCCGTCCGGAGAGGTATCTGACGAAAGACGATAAAGCTAGTGCAACTGTTGCCGCAGCGTTTGGGTTTGGCCGCAGGTAATAGAGCACGCACAGAAAAAGTTCCACCCACTCATGCATTTTCAGGATATGCCCCGGAATGCACATTGCCGACAACGGCGTATTTATTGCAATTGCCACGATACTCTGCATGTTCCGTATCTCCAAATCTGTCGATGAGCAGGGTAAGATCGTCGAACCTATCATCGAGTACGATGGATTTATTAGGTCTGTCGTTCTTGTTATGCGCAAGAACCAAATCTTAGACTTCCCTGCGGCAGCCACCCACGTCCTTTCAAATGCAAAATCGAGTTGCGGTCAGAAGAGTTGAGGAGCGTTATTGATACAGATCTTGAACATTAAAGGTCAATCTGGTTTAAATGGAGTTTAAACTACATGGCGATTGAGAAATTTTGAACTGTAAGGCGTTACATATCTTCATCAGAGTCGGTTTCTTCACCATCCACGTCCATCGCACACCCAAAGTCAAAAGCCAGTATTCCTGTATCCTGAAACTGGGGCAGACGCTCACGGACAAACTTTCCCGCCATCTCCACATAACCATCCCACCACTTCCCTCCTTCTTCACTCCTGTGGCGCGACATGGAAAACGAGAACGTCACAGAGGCCAAGCACACAAATTGCGGCTTGTCTAGACATGCCTTCAAAGCCAGCCAATCGATCGCCTCCAGTGTTTGAACACTCTTCGAGTGCACGCAAACGCTGAACTGGAGGCTCCGAACACTGGAATGTTGTATCGCATGAAGGGAGATGAATGAACCAGTCCATGCTAGCTAGCCCTTCACTGCGGCGGTGTAGCATGAGATTCACGAAATGAATAGAAGTCAGTTGCCGGTTGTGCTTGAGACTAATCTCACGATGCATGTCTGGATTTTCGTCTATTTATTTTGTACGTGGGCATCACAGTTTAGAACTCACTGGGTATGGATTCTCCGCTGAGCGTAAGGCGTTTGAGGTTACTCTTGAGGGCCTTCAGGAATTTCCCGACGACATGCGCTTCGCCCGGAAGGATCGGTCCAAGCGCAAGGTCCTCAATATCGAGATTCGTTTTCACGATCCACCGGATCAGGTCTTTTTTGATAGACCCATGAGCGTGGAGGCTGCGTAAGTGTCGAGCGGCGGGTGGAGGAGAACTCCTCGGCTCAAGTGTCCTGGGATCGGACGGGGCAGAACGACTGGAGTGGACAAGTCGGTGAAGCGAGATATTTTCCAATAAGGGGAAAGAACAGGCAAGGTCGACGACACTGTTAAATGTCCGATAGGGGCACTCTCGCAACTCGAGGGTCTTTAAGGTGTTTTCGAAGTAAAACACCAGGAAATTAAGAGCCCCGTCAGCCATTTCCTCCCAGTCGATTCCATGGAACACGAGGGTTTCGACAGCGGTCATGCGTCCTGTTATGCGAGGCAGGAGCGCATAGAATGACTGAGACCGTGAATCTGCGGCCGATGACCCCCAGTCTTTCAGAACCAAAGACGTGATGTAAGGAGATATAGTAGACACAGGGCCATCCACTAGCAAGAGAACTTGTGATAGACTCGATGGTGAGATGATAAGGGGGCGAAGGTTGCGAAAGAGGCCCATTCTGCTCGAGGGCACCCAATTCCTACAGACAAGGCTGCAGGAAGCGAGAGAGCATTGGTCACATAGAGATATGACTATGTCGTAGAGTTCCTGTGGAAAAACAGACATCGAGGTCGGAGCAGGAGAGGAAAAGACGCAGAGACGAAGCGGATGATCTTGCAATGATCGGCGCTCAAATAGGCGCACGAATAGACGCCTACAGCTTTCATCATGATCCGTTCGCCGCTCCTAACACAGCTTTGGCAACAGCCACTTACTGGCAGCGCCTAGTCTCTGCGACAATATCCACTTGATACACAGCGCTAGATATTTTCCTGCCACCCCCGTGATCCGAGTTTGAGACCGGCACGTTGGACTCACCGCCAGCGCATTCCTCCTCCCGGCCCGCTGCCCTGTGTTCAGAGTCTCCGCATGTTCACTGGAAACTGGTGAAGCAATGACCCACCGAGCATTTTGATTGTCCGTATTCAACCTGCCTGGTCCCACAATGCAAACCGACGTTGACGCGAATTTAATCCGTCTGTACTTCACGTGCGACATAATGTGTGCGCATCATCCCCAAGGTGCTGCCCTGGTGACTGAAAAACCTCTCTGACCACCCGGTAAGATTTCGGGTCTCTCATAGTCCTCGTCGTTACCCTCGAATCGTGCGTATTTAAGCTGTGGATGTCAAGCTGAAGCTCCTGAGAATCTTGACATGGCAAGAACAGTGTATTCCTTGCTTGTAGTTTCGCTTTTTGCCTCTTACGCTCATGCTCAAGGCGCTGTTTGGTCTCAATGTAAGCTTATCTATTATTAGATTGGCGAGCTGACTAGATAATGTTACTCGAAGGTGGTGGACAGGTTCGTGAATCCGGTTTCAGAATTGTCAAGTATCTTATGGCCAATTCAAGGGTTGGACGGGAGCTACTACTTGCGTGCAAGGCGCAACTTGTACATTCATGAATGACTGTAAGCCGCACGCCTTATTGACGGCTTTTAAATTTTTACAATAGCCTCGCAGTCTACTCTCAGTGTATTCCTTCCACTGCTGCATCGACGACCGTTGCGTCCACAACCACGACGACAGTTCGTTCGACATCCACTACCACAACGACAGTTCGCTCGATATCATCGACCACAATTTCCACGATATCAACTTCCATTGGTGCAACAACCACCGTGGCTTCAACATCCACTGCAGCTGGTTCGACGGGGACTTGTGCTCCAAATTCGCCAGCGCCGGGCTCTGGCACCTTGAAGTTCACGTCAGTTTTCTTTCTCTTAATTGAACCGAAACTCAACCCTTTCCATTTTTTAAGCGGCGTCAATATTGCAGGTGAAGAAAGAAACATTCACATTCAAATATGATGAACCTGATCCACTTAGGCTTCGATTTTGGCTGTAACTCCGATGGAAGCTGCACACCAGGCGCTGCCTTCCCGCCTTTGACCCAGTACTTCGGTTTGTATTCCTTTCCGTTTCATTTTACTGTTCGCCCACACCAGCCCTAGGCGCGGATGGTGCGGGCCAAATGATGCATTTCGTGAACGACGACGGATATAACACCTTCCGCCTGCCTGTTGCCTGGCAATTTTTCACGAACTACGTCCTCGGCGCCCCAATTGACGCGGATAACATGGTGAAATATGATGCCCTTGTGCAGGTTTGTCCCCCCATCTTCGTGCTAGTTCCGGCCACCAATAACGAGGCTCGTTTCGTTTCGATAGGCGTGTTTGGCCACAGGCGCGTTTTGTATCATAGATATGCATAACTATGCTCGTTGGGAAACTGGCGTGAGTTCTAGTCTCAAGCACGAAATAAATTCGCGAACCCAACCCTTGGTCCAGATTATCGGCCAAGGCGGGCCTACAAACGACCAATTTGCAGCAACCTGGGGCGAGATCGCAGCGATGTACAAGGATAACCCCAAGATCATATTCGGAATGTGAGTCAATTTGTTCAATCTGGTGGTCAGAGCTGACCTGGTTGTGCAGAATGAATGAACCGCATGACGTCCCGGTCCGCTACTTCAGCCAACATACTAGTTTTCTACGTACTAAATCAGATTCAGGATATCAACCTCTGGGCTGCTTCCGTTCAGGCCGCCGTTACTGCCATCCGCAAAGCAGGGCAAGTACTCGGAAACGGTTCTTTCTCAAATGTCCCTTACACTCTGTCATAGAGCAACGACGCAAATGATCCTACTACCCGGGAATAATTGGACTTCGGCTCAAACATTCGTTTCCAACGGGTCTGCCGATGGTAATTCTCCATTGACTTCAAGAACACATTTCAGAGCTTATGTCTCTTCTCTATTAGCACTCAAGAAAGTCGTAAATCTGGACGGCAGCACCACGAACCTCATATTTGATGTTCACAAGTACCTCGACTTTGACAATTCAGGGACTAATCCGGAGTGCACTACAAATAACATAAATGAAGCTTGGGCCCCACTGGCTCAGTGGTTACGATGCAATGGCCGACAGGCGTTTAACACAGAGACCGGTGGAGGGTACCAGACCGCGTCATGCATGACCTTCATGTGCCAGCAAATAGCCTTCCAGGCGCAAAACAGCGATGGTACGTCCCTCACCCGTCGCTGCCATGTATCACTAACCAATTTACCGTCCAGTTTTCCTCGGATATGTCGGTTGGGTTTGTATTGTCTGTACTCTATTTCCACAACCAGGCTGAACTTTTGTTTATAGGCTGCTGGAAACTTTTTCACAGGCTACGTATTGAGTGAACTTCCTGCAGAAAACGGGACAACTTGGACGGATACCCCTCTGGTGGCCAAGTGTATGGCTCCGAAGGCCGGCGCACAGAAGGGATCAACGGGCCAGTAGTACTGACATCGTGATAAGTGACATATATATTTCATACCTCAATCATGCGGGGCTCTCCACGGTGAAACCGAAGCATTCTCCGCTCACTGCTACGCGGTAAACAACGCGCAATGGCTGCACCGACAGAGTCGAGCGCGACAATGCCCGAAACCCAGAACCGCAGTGTGTGCAGGTGTGGGAGCTGTGGATGACAAAATAGACGGTCGAGTGCGTCCCAATCGATTGGATCTTCCTGCGGGTGCAACTCCCTCAGATCGCGAATCGCCACCCCGAACGACACGGTCCTGAGGTTCGGCGTTCGCGATAAAAGCTCCGGAATCCAGGCGACTGCACTGCTGAACTGGTACACCGAATAGTTGATAAATTTGTCCAGGATAATCGTGTGAAGGGCTGGATTATGCGCCAAATCGACGCGCGCGCAAAAGTCCTCTGGAAATATATGTCAGAATGGAGAGTCTCAATACGTGTGTACATACCTGCGTCACCCCCGGCGTCCAAAGACGAGAATTCTAGTTGCAGAGTCAAGAGATGCGACCCGAGACGGTGCAAAAAGCGACCGATGGAATGCGTGTCTTCGGGATATACCGAGCCCAGTTGAATGTGATTGATTGGTGGAAGTGGATCGTGTGACGCGAGCCAGTCTAAGATATCCCGCTTGTAGCAATTGCTGAGGCGGAGACTGTGCAACGCGCTAGAAACACATAGTGTGTCATCGAATGAAGGCTCCTCCCATCCAAGGTCATCTACGCTCAGAATCTGGAGGAGAGGCTTGGAGGAAACAAGCTGCACCAGGTGATTTACAGAATCGAACTGGGCAGCGCGGATTTCAAGATGAGTAAGAGCCTGAAATCCGGCTAATAACGTAGATTTTGTGGAGGGGTTCATGCGCCCCCATATGCTGTCCCATTTGTAAAATAAATAAAAAACATATATCGCGAGGCCCTGACCTAATACTTTTGTGAGAGGTATGCTGATATCTCGGATTGTGGAAGGATATCATATATCTAGAGAGGAAGAATCAATCATTTGAGCAAGAGGTTATATCGTGAGTCAAAAGAAAAGATATTTTGTATTCAGCGACGAGATATATTTTGGGTGTCGAGCAAGAAATATCTCGAGTCACGACCAAAATATCTCGTGTTGCGACCGAAATATCTCGCGTCGCAACTGATATATATCTCGAGCACGGGACAGAAATATATTTTGCCGGATAAGTGTGAGAGGAACGTCTGGAACGATGCCCGACGGCATGCGCCTGCTGACCGACGTGTTGAGCGGGATGCTGGCGGGCACGGCGGTGTCGCGTCGGTCGTCCTTGAACATTCGGACCAATCGCACCGGTGTTTGGTGTTGTGTGGGTCCGGATCAATTCAGGCTTTCACCGAACCTTCTCCACCTTACTCCGTTGCGTCGACTTTTGTGGCAACTGAACGTCTCCAAGCCCTCAAAGGCCAGCCATATGCACCTGCGGTATATCAACGATAAGCTCTCCTGTTTTGTAGCACCCTTCTCTCAGCTTTCATGGGTGACAAGCGGGCATTCATTTTTGTCATGGGGCGTGGCCTTTGGAACTTGTATTAGACCCTTCAATGCGGTATTAGGCTCTCCAATACTCTTTGCTTTTGCTCTATAGTCTCTTCCAGCTACTCTCAAACCAACTCAATTGCTTGCTTCCATCTATGCTGCCCAAGACCTCATTCCACTGAATACCATCTGTAAGCAGTCAGTTTGCACGCAAATCTATACAAAAACAATACTCAGCATATTGGTAGGCCGTTCCCCCAAGGCGGTGCAAGCAATTTGGACCCCATCATCAAACGCGTGTACACCAAGTTGAACGTCGCCAACCTACCGACCCACTTCCAAATCCGGCCCGACACAAAGCCGCTTTTATTGGATCAGTCCTTGACCCAGCCGCCTTAAATAAGATACCCGAAATACCTCTAGGACGTTCTCGAGAGGGTGTACAGGCATTTTGGGCCGCTCGCCGCCAAACGCATGCATGCCGACCATGTCAGCGCCGGCTTACCAGCAGATCAGTACCCGACATGAACCCTCAATTATCAAGGTCAGTTTCTGTTGCAATCCCTCTGAAAAAAAATCTGTACACTTCTAGGATGTCCTCAACATGGCTCACAAGTGCTGTGAGCCGCCCGCTACCTAACGCGCGCGCGCTGTCCACATTGGCGTTGCCTCCCCATCAGATCGGCCCCGGTACAGAACCCTTAGTTCAACAGTCAGTTCTCGACCAAATCCCTTTGAAAGAGATACTCAATTCACCCCTTGGATGTCCTCAGGAGGACCGTGGTACTCTTTGGGATCAGCATCGCCAAGCACACGCAGGCCAACCTCGGCGATGTCGACTCCTCGCTGAATCAGCCCATGGTAAGGCCATGTCCAAAGCCCTCCATTAAAAATATTTAGAGCGTCCTTAGGATATCTCCAAGGTGATTTTGCTTTAATCCAGGCTCAGCATTACCAAACGCGCGCACATTCCGACCCCTGAGCCGGCACGTACAGAGATTCCAGAGCGGGCTAGGCCTGGAGAGCTCGAACTTTGCAAAGGCAGGCGCATCGTGTTCGGGCTCTGGACTCGGGATGTCCCCGCACCCTCAGCCCCCATCGCCACCGACAATCCCCCGCACCAAATTCTAATGGTACATTTTCCGGATTTCGAGCTCTGATTCTGAAATTCACTGAGAGTCTTTTTTTTTTTTTGGTTGTCTTCACAGTAGGACCGAAAACTTAAGACCAAGTTGAGGAAGGAATCTGTTGCTGCATCTTTTGTCAACTTCTATGTACAATATTTCAAGAAATGGTAATGATCTAGAGTGCGAGTGCTAAAGGGTCTTGTGGTACGCGACAATGGAAGCAACGACACCCGCAACAACACGCTCATTGACGAATACAATGGCATGTTCGATGTCTCTCACCATTTCCATCCGGCACTTCTCGTTGAGGTCTTTGTGCGCCAGCTTTTTCACTTCCGCCAAAATCTCCGCCGTATTGATTGGATTGTCGGGATGAAGCAGTCTGCGGCCAATCCTGTCCCACCAGAGTCGCTTCCAGGTCGTGATGCAGACAGTGTGCCTGTTGCACTCCCAATTCGGTTGTCATTGGCGGCTCGACGTTGGCGGTGCGTCTCATTTCGATGTCCATCCTCTCCATCCCCTTTGCGAGGATAGAATAGGCCTTGATGCCGAGGCACGCAATGTCGAAATCATTGAAATCCATTAATTTCTTCTGAAAAATCTCCTCGACTGCGCCTTTGAGCCATTCATGAATCGAGTACTGCCTCGCGAGCTCAATACGGCGGGAGGGCGGGAGATAGAGATTCTCGAGATGGGTTTTCGCATATCTTTTTCCCCACCTCGATCTCCCACAAGCTCGAGACTTTCAGAAGGTTGGTGAAAATTTGCTCCCTCTCCACCGCTAATAAAATACCTCAGCGTCTTGCAAAAAAATGGACCCATGGCCTTGAAATTATGAACAATGAGGTCGCACACGAGATCATGGGTGAGAATCCTGACCTTTGACATTAGTAACATCGAGGCTTATCTATCTCTGTGCTATATACAGACCCGCAGTTCATTGACCTGACTGCAGATGAGGCACGCACGTCGCGTAACCCCCCTGAAGTCACCCCCCTCGCACGAGAATCCTGCCTCCCCAGGCCGCTCCGAGCACCACTACGACCCGACCCTCGGCAATCCGTACGACAAAGACATCAGTTTTAAATTCTAGAGCGCAAGCAACTTATACATATTTCTTGGACACCAGTCGTAGCCCTCATATCTACCTCTCATCTGTGCCTCTTCCGTCTTACGACCCCAATATTCCCGCATAATTTCTTGGACTACTTGTTCCGAGATCTCTTATAGACGACCTCTTGGTATTTCTTGGCATCGTACAGTATCAGTACTAGTACATTGACTCCATACCCTTTTGCTGTTAATATACACTTCAATTTCATGTAAATTACAAGCAGCGACACTAGAGCAAAGGCGCTACCCGAGTGATGGAGTTCCTGGGATGTAAATAGCAAATCTCACTCCTTTGCGCTACGAGGATGCCGAATAGAATCATCCCAATGCTGGGTGTGAAGGAAGATGGCACTGTCCAAGATGAAGGACATAATGATACAAGTATACAGATGTACACGGTATAGAAGATGAGAAATCAGGAGATGTACTGTGACGTTCGAGGATACCATTGAGCTATAGATGGCACGACCTGTTAAAATACCTATGTTAGCATTCCTGTAGAACCCACCAGTGTCTACAGCCTACGCACCTGATAGATGTAGGAGGAGTAGCCGTACTCCTGACCATTGACTTCAGAGCGTCGGAATTTCTTGGTTGCTGTCTTCTTGCCAGCCTTGGCACCCTCGTCCTTTTCACTGGTTTGTACAAAGGGCCATTTAAATCCCCAAAGCTGTTCGGTGTGACGAGTAAAGCAAGGTTCCGGGGTATATTGAAGCTGCAAGGGCTTTAGCAGTTATCCTATTGTGGGTGTACAGTCAGTATGTCGGGGAAGGTCAACTGGAAAGAGGGCATAGGAGCTGAAGCCGGCGAGGCACGAGGAAGAAAGAGGCGCGGGCTCGTAAAGGAAGCGGGGCCCCGGGGCCCCGGGGCCCCCGGGCAAGGGTGGTTCGGTGAAAGCCTGAATTGATCCGGACCCACACAACACCAAACACCGGTGCGATTGGTCCGAATGTTCAAGGACGACCGACGCGACACCGCCGTGCCCGCCAGCATCCCGCTCAACACGTCGGTCAGCAGGCGCATGCCGTCGGGCATCGTTCCAGACGTTCCTCTCACACTTATCCGGCAAAATATATTTCTACCCCATGCTCGAGATATATATCAGTTGCGACGCGAGATATTTCGGTCGCGACACGAGATATTTTGGTCGCGACTCGAGATATTTCTTGCTCACACCCAAAATATATCTCGTTGCTGAATACAAAATTTCTTTTCTTTTGACTCACGATATAACCTCTTGCTCAAATGATTGATTCTTCCTCTCTAGATATACGATATCCTTCCGCAATCCGAGATATCAGCATACCTCTCAGAAAGTATTAGGTCCGGGCCTCGTAATATATGTTTTTTATTTATTTTACAAACGGGACAGCATAGCCCCCAGACAATGTTTTGGATCAGGATCTCGCTGACAGATGGCAAGCTCGCAAGAGTGCCGATGAGGGGGTCAAGCCAGTCTGAATCGAAGGAATCCGATCCACGAGGAGAGGCGGAGCCAAAAAGCTCGAGGCACTGAATGTGTGGTCGGATGGTAGATGAAGGGTGAGTGGAAAGTTGAATAAATCGTTGGACATTTTCCCCTCGAAGACAAACCGCTCTCCCAGCGAAAATAAAATGTCGACTTGCGGCCAGCCAGGACCTGCACACAAGCCCGCAAGATGCAAGTACAGGGAGATCATCCCGGGTGTGCCCAATAATTATGTCGAAGAGTTCAGGTGGGAGAGTCGCGATTGGCATCTATGTAGCACCAGGTGGGGTGCCTTGTTTTAGTGGTCCGATCGTGAGAAACAAGATGTTTCATCAAATTTGATGATCTCCGAGTCGGCTACTTTAAGTTTCCTTGCAACCCATCTTCCTCTCCACTCCTTTTCTTACAAGCTCTCGCGCTGCACAATGCGTTCAATCGCTCTATTTATCTTCTTATTCGTCTATGTGGTTCTAGCGGACAAAAATACCACGATCGACGACACCGACACGTCCATTCAGTACAGCGACGGGGGGCGGGCGTTGCCCTGCGCCTTTGACGCAAACGGGAATATTGTATCAGGGCAACCCGGCTGTTTTAACAATGGCCTCAATGGCAAAAATTGCAGCTCTGGGGCCCATATTCTCCAAAGTCAGACAAGTACTCTGTCAATGCAATTTAAAGGTCTGTCGAATAGCCGGTCCTCTCGTGCGAACACTGACGATTTGGTAGGCTCCGCTATCTACATGAATGCACTGCTTGATGATATCAGCAATATCTATACTGTTACGCTGGATGGAAAATCAACTGACGTCGATGGGGTTCGTCCTGGCGGGGCGTTATTGTGCTACACATTATTTTCTCAAACCAACCTGGACCCCAACGTGGAGCACAACATTAGCCTATCCATCAAAGGTCTATCGCCTGCGCGTAACCTCACCTTTGGGAACGCCGATACCTTTTTCTTCTGGCTTGATAACTTTGTGTAAGCGCTATTGGCCGTTTCTAAAACCACGCTCATTTGTTTCGCTCTAGTGTCACAACGCCGGACGGGAACAGCACATCTTCGGCTGCGAGCGTGTCTGAAACCGCCAGCAGCTCGGGCCCTGGTTCGAGTGCAACCGGAACCAGTGGAGCTTCGAGAGCGATGGCGACTTGGATCTCTCTTGGATTCTGCATAGTCGCTATGTTGATCTTTCATCATTGATGATGAAAGAGTTTCGCTGCCATAGTGAATATCATGCAGACAAGCTTCCCTTACGCGCCTTTTCTCATGGCGACTCGGGAGACTCCAAAGTGACGGTAGGTTCATTCTGCCGTGGTCTTCTCAAGAAACATGATAGCAATCGTTTCATCGCGATTGATTTTTACTAAACATCGCTTCTTCCAACAAGCGCCAGATCTGTCGAGCAAATTGCTGCCGGCGCTTCTTGTATGAATTGGATTCGCTTGCCTCAGTGTTCCCTCGCCCTGTGCCTTAAACATTTCTTGCCTTCAAACTCATGCTCATTCACAGTGGCGCAGCTCTTACTCATTCCAGGTTTTTTGTCCACTCCACAAGCCTTGAGTTGACGATTTAACTTCGCCGACAAGTTGTGGGTGCCAGGCGCTAATCACTCACCGTACTCAACCGGCGATCGATGTCAAAGGGAGTATCATCTATCTAGGGTTCACTTTGGTCCTGTATTTAAGTGGGGGCGCATTCCCCAGCTCCCTAGCCCCCCCCTTTAGTTCTTGAGGGATTCCACTCTTTTTTTTATTTCATTCATTCAAAGTACCTTCCTCGCACCATGGGCAAGGCAGAAGATTATGACCGCGACGAGGAGTACGCTCGCCACTCGCGCTTCTGGACAGGGTCAAAGCCATTCGCATACTGGATCCTCGCTATCGTCTTCGCGGCGCTCCACCACTGGATGAACGCCGAGCTAGATGGGAAGGCGATGTGATTTATTTTTTTCTCCGATGCATTAGGATCGACTCTCTAATGCGCATGAATTAACCCAGCGACGCCGTTGCAATTGCGGCTGTCGACGTCCCTTACCTCCACCGCCGCATCCACCTCTCCCAGAAGGAGCAACACTGGGTCCTCGGACTCTTTGCGTTCCTCTGGAAATCGTGCATCGTGCGCTCCATGGCTTGTGGGCTGATGCAGCACGCCTGGAAATCGCTCCGGACGACGGATCTGACTGTCAGACGTATGTGTGTTTAAGTTTGCGTCCCGTATTCCCGTCGACGTTGATCTGTTGTTCCATCTCTCAGAGATCGACTGTGTTATTTCGCTGCAGCACCGAAAGCCGAGCGGCTTCCTCTCATTCACTGTATTTTTCAACTGTTTCCCAACTGTTGCACTATCCGCTCTGAGCATCGGTAAGTGCCAAGGCACGGTCAACATTTCATTGGCTCATATCGAACGGTGCTGCAGCTGTGCCTTACTCCGCCATCCTGCCTGCTGGAAGTTTGATCGTCGACACTAGCGTTGGTGGTGTGGGCATCTACAGATACAACTCGAAATGGCTTCTAGGCCCGTATGCAGTACGTCTCATGTCCTTCGGCGACGTTTATGCACTTCTCAACTCCATATGCAGATTGGCCTCGCCGTGACGTTCCTCACGATTCTCTTGGGCACCCACGCCCTCTGGCAACACAACACGAGCAACCGTTCCTTCAACTTCAGCCACATCGTCGCCGCTACGCGGACGGTCATCTTCGACGACGCGCTGCGGGATGCAAAGCGGCACCACATCCCCCACAAGCTTATGGAACAGTGCGGGACCTTACGGTTCGGGCTCATCGACGAGGGCAAGGGAGGCTTTCGCCGCGGCGAGCGATATAAAAACGGAATCATCCAACGATGACGACGCAGGTTGCTGTGGATGCTTTGACTTTGGCGGAGACTCTGGTAAGTTGCAAATTATTTCCGAGGATTAGGTTGCCCATCAAATGATTTTACAGCAGCGTGAATTGCGACCTTTCCGCTATCGACTGTAATTATTTGTGAAGCCTCACACTCTGTCCTTACTGTACCGCTCTACATTATGTATTCCCATATCTAATCTGTTCTAGACTGCAGACAAGACCTCGCGGATTTTAGTTACAGCCGTCCTGTTCTCTTCCTCTGTGCCGACCGTGATCCTCAAACACCCCCCACATCCAGGCTCACTTCCGCGATACCGCACCACGACTCCGTTCTCCTCTGCCAATGAACGATATAGATGCTGTGCGCGGGTGTTGTCTGGCTGCCCATCTGCCCCGAGGATAGGCACGACTACGAAGTTGGCGTCGTTGCCGCCGATGGCCTGGCCCACCCCCAACGAGGCAAGCGCCGCAAGGTCCGAGAGAAGAGTCTTGCGCGAGGCAATAAGGGTTGCGATGTTGCTGCGCATTGCAGAGACCGAAGCAGGGGCCAGCGCGGATAAGGCAATGTGTGCGGTCGGCGTGGAGATGTTGTACGGTGCTTTGGTATTTGTAAGAACCTGAATGAGCGGCGGCCGCGCGAGCGCGACACCCAATCTTAACAACACACGGATTAAAACACCTCTGGCAACGTCAGAAAAATATTTACCTGACACCAGCGAGCCCAAAACTCTTGCTGAGAGTCTGCATCACCACAAGGTTGCCATACTCCTTGATGAGAGAGACAGCACTGGCATCGTCAGAGGCAAAGTCGATGTAGGCCTCATCTACCACGACGATACCCTTGAAATTTGGGTAGTCTAGAATGGCACGGACGGTGCTCAAAGGTATCAGCGTCCCTGTTGGATTACCCGGGGAGCAGAGAAATATTAGTTTGATTGACGGATCAGCGTCGACGGCCTTTTTAATCTGCAAATTTGTTCAGCCATTGCATTGATACATGTATGGAGGCAATCTAACCTCCGATACACGAACGCTGAAGCGGCCGCTTTCTCCTCCCTCTCCGGCCGCACCGGTTAATTCCAGTGGACATTTGACGGCGGCAATGTCGTTGATCTGGGCACATACGCTGTACATCCCGTACGTCGGAGGAGTTATCAAGATTTTATCCTTTCCTGGGGCAACGCAGACACGCATGAGGAGATCGATGATCTCGTCCGAGCCAACACCCAGAAATATGTGATCGACGCCTGGGAGGGGAACGAAGAGACGCGATACGTTCTTTGATCGCGTTTTGGGCGGGGTCAGGGTAGCGGTGGAGATCCAAATCGAATATAGAATCGTCTGAGCTTCCTGAACGCGTTATCGAGTGACCCAACGCGTTCTCATTCGCGTCCAAGAGAATACCGTCTTGGTAGTCATCCCGTGCACATCGATATGGATGAAGCGCGAGTATGTTGGGCCGTAGGACTTTGATAATATCGAAGTGCGATGGGCCTACTGTCGGCACAGATGCTGCGAGTCCAAGGATGGACATGACTGTTAGAAAGAAAGAATCGAGTCAGACTTTCAGGAGGGTGATCGATGATACGCGATTCGGCGAGCGGACCGAATCCCCGGCTTTCTTCCAGCTACAATACTCTACAATGTCAACACGAGCGTTGCATGAACTGCTGGGGTTTTTATGGGCATCGGTGTAGTACCGCCTCTCCTCGTATCGGAATCGCACTACAACAGTGCTCCCACTTGACGTCCACTGATTATGAGTGCTCAGCTGAAAGAGTGGCTTACAGCCAGGTTTGCAACTTGTTACCAACCTTTACAAGACCAGTCAATGAAGAGGACCTGATCGTCTTGAATGTGTACTACTCGTCTCGTCTCGCTCCGATTTATTGGCCCGGCCTGCGCACTCCTGCACAAGAACATACATGAGAATTAAAGATCGGCTCATATCGACTGCGTGTAATTTCTATTCCGCCGTTGGCCCGGTTATTCAGGGCTATACAGGTCGTCTCCCTCGGTCTCGATAAGTACACATTATCATCAATAGAACCCGAGCGTCCAATAACCTAAACCTCGAAAATTCTCTGCTAGAACTCCTTCACGCCCTTCCGCATCGTGCGAAGCCGCCGTCCCGTTCTGTACCTTCATTCTTCGCGTGGGTCGGACTTTCCGGCAGCACTTTTCGTCATGCGAGTAGTACCAGATCACGCGGCCTTATGAGCGTACGTATGTATACACCGCGCAGGTCCCAGCCTACGCTCAATTTGAACGTTTGAACACTTACGATATTCCGCCCCAAACCCAAAACGCTTGATTTTCTGTCTGCCTGTAGCTACTCGGTAGCGCGTCCTGAAGTGTGTCGTATCCTGTATTTTTTTGGATCCCGGCGTTTTTGATGGTCTTAATCGTCAGGTTGTAATTCCTTGGAACAAGCCAATCCCGTCTTCTGGCCTCGCCGGACGACCATTAATTCCGCCGGAAGCTCATTGGCTCAGTCCCCTAGTACACGGGCACCTGCAGGCGTCAGAGACGAACCATGTAATTCTTTTTCGCACGTCCAGCGAAGTTGTTGGAAATGCCGACTGCAACTCCAATTCTAACTCATTATAACCATCGGCGTATCTGCGCCCGTCCTTGATTGAATAGTGTCAAGGAGAGTTACTAGACGACCGACTCACGACCACCGCTCTCACCCTGTCTCCGATGTGGCAGAGAACTGTGTCCGCGACAGTCATGAGGTCGTGCTCATGCAGGACAGAACGGACATGACGGACGAACTGTCCGTTGTCCGCAGGCGGTTAACTGTCTGTGTACCGGAGCAAATGGTTCTCCGTATGTCTGTCTGTGGCAGCACGGTACGCCGCAGACCTGCATCAGACTCCGGTATCTCACGTCTAATAAACTTTGATCCTCATCCCTGTCCATGCGCTGCTAGGCGAACGCTCAAAACTCTGGTCGAACTACAGCCGCAGGAGGCTATGGGTTAATGTCTTGGATCTGCGGCTGCCAAGCACTCATTAATAGTGACGGTAATGTCAAGGAACTCGGTCGTATCATGGATCGATCCATCGTGGATTGTTTTCCACGGAGGCTCGTTCCTGCAGGATGACGATGGACGCTTCGTCTTCTCAGCCTCGTTCACTACTAACACCGTAATTGCCAAGTATCCACAGAAATTTCACTTCCGTCGACCTCGTTGACCTGAAGACTGCACATTTCATCGAAAGACAAGACACCAGAGCTGGCTCGAGTCTAATGATCGTTCCTACTCATCTAAGTGAGCTCCATCCCGAGTCTCAATATAGCCTAACACCTTGTTTCAGATGGGGATGCCTGTTCTCTGCGCCTGGTGGTGATTGTCGCGGAATCTTCTTTCTTTTTCTATAGGCACAGATGTCATCCCGCGAAATCCATTCCTCGATCCTCGATCACCCGCGGTTTCGTGATCCTGAGAGCGTCCTAGGCCTTCACCCACGCCTTATTCGTTCTCTTGTCTTCTCTTGTTCTACGAAGAATCTACCCCTTGTTCCAAACACATCGACCCTGCTTGGATGAATGCATACCAGTGCCGGCATATAAGTTACCGCGAACATGGTTGCCCGAAGGACGAAGGACGGCAGATATGTTGATACGCGCCGTCGAGGATGAATTGAAGATCGATGAATGAATCGTTATGTTCGGCAACAGTTCTTCCGTGTTCCACAGCACTCGACGTGGAACCAATGTACAGCTTCAGGTGATATGTGCTCGTGGGCCGTTACAGTACATTCTGCACGCGTTATCACCGAACGTGCCAGCTGCGCCGGCGAAATGCGACTGGCTGGGTATGTCCCTTTATTCCCGAGCAGGCAGGCAGGCAGGCAGGCAGATTTTAACTACCGGAGGGTTGGCAGGTTTGTAGCGCTGCTGGAAACCAGGCTCCTAGTCAATGGCCTGGCTAATAAAGATGATGCCGCTGAGGAAGTAGCACAGACTTACCTCCACGCGTCATGTTTCCCGTAGGCGCTCGAGGTGGGACATGGGGTTCATCGGGGGGTCCAGGACGGCATGCGCTTCATTTTTCTGGCGAACATGTCCGTTAGCTGCGCGAGATTAAAGACTACTACCACCCCCTCTAGTTGTGAACCAAAAAAAAAAAAACTCCGTTGGTGCTCACCCTTTTAAATTTGTTCCATACGAGTTATCGGTGAGCGCAGCTGCGGAAAGGCACGGACGTGTAGTCTTATTCTCCGAGAGGCATCCGTGGAGCGCGGCCGGTACGTATAAGGCGGTCACGATGCGTATGGGTATTCTTCGCCGCCAGCCTATAATTGTGCAGGATCGGCGGTCGCTATTTTAGACCCCTCAGGGCGTATTTACCCCGCCCCGCGAGACGTCGCGGTGCTGCGGACAGGCACAGACTCAGCGATTTGACTGAGGTCTGAGGAGCGAAACGCGGCCGAAGTGTTCGGCTGTCGGCATTGATGATCATGGAAGAAGGCTTCGGCGTTTAGTTGCGTCGAATAGATGGCTACTCAATTTCGAATGAGTAGAAAGCAAATGAAGAAAGATGGGCTTCTGTTAATGTCTACCCGTTATTTAAATTTTACCCGACGATAGAAAGAGTCGTTCAGTAAGGTTTGATTGATCCTGCCATCCCGTTGGTGGCATCTTCACCTTGATGTCATTGGACCAGGTGTTCTGTAACGTTCTGACGAGATCATCGGGTGCATGGGGTGTCGCGCATTGACACGTTGTCGAGGGTAGCACTTAACAGGGTGTCACCAGATGACCATGTCGACAGACAACCACAGCTCTGCGGCGGCTGTTGTGACGCACTGTTAATTATTCGGTGACAATCACCGGCCATCGCCGACGAGAAGAGGGTCGCTGCCAGAACAAGAACAAGACAACTGTAGGGTTGTGGGTGGTTGTTTGAGTCCAGTCTTGTTATAATTCCGAGGCAATCAGCGGAACAGGTTCGCGAAGCTAGGGAGATTCTCCGCGATTCAACCAGAGGCATCCAGAGGTTCCCGAGAGGGTGCATTATTTAGCCAAATGAAAGAAGAAGCGCGGGGCAGGCGTGGAGAACGGTGATCCGAGTGACAGGAAATTTATTGAGGCCACTCACGCTGCCCGAGGCCAGTTACGACACTTGGACCTAGGAGACTCTGACTAGCCGCATTCCCCAGAAATTTGGTAGGATCATGGGGTTCATGTCCGTGATCGTGCATATACTGGCGCGTGGATCCAGAGGAGCAAGGCCAGGAAGGGAGAGAGAAGGACCGAAAATGTCAGGAGAGGTTAGATTCTCTTCACACCCTGGGCTTCATTTGACGCCATACAAGGGCCTTCGGCTTCGACTAACAAGCGCGGAGTTTGAATGGCATAACGACCAGATGCATGGAAGTAGTTCGTCCCAGCTGTCCAGCCAGCAATACGTTAGCTTTTATCGAAAGCAAAATCGACATATGTGGGCATCATGATTCCGAAGCGGCGGTGTCTTTACATCTCCGTTTGTAGAGACACCGCATGGATAATAAATTACTCGGCTACGCCCTGTTCGGAATGCACCGAGTTGTAGCGACGCCTAGCGTCGCGGAATTTCAAAAAACGGCCGGCAGCAGATGGCAAACGACGCGGCATGTCGGGAATTGATTTGAAAGGACGAAAAGGACGGAGACGGGACTGTGAGAGACGGGAATGACATGTCAGGCAGCAGGTGAGCTGGCAGATGAGAAGATAGATGATAGAAGAGGGAATATGTCCGCCACCGCGATGAATAGAGAGATCTCTATGTGAGATGATCAGATGTGCTGCGGACTGAGAAAGAAAAGGAGGTCAGCCAATGGAGATCGAGACAGCGCAAGTGATCCCCGGCCACGGCTTGTTGCCGGGCTCCAGCAAGAAAACCCAGGACCACCAACTCACCGGCCTTCCCCCGCCTCGTCTCCCGCCATCCCAGCCCACTCGTCCTAGCCAGCCATGGGTCGCAGAAAGATTGAAATCCAGCCGATTACGGTGAGCAGCGAATCCCCCTTACGTCTCCGAAGCGGGTCGCCGACCTTTTTATACGACGGCCGCGCCCCAATTATACCGCACTCGAACCACTCGCTTACGCCTTGTATCTTTAGCACGAGAGAAACCGTTCGGTAACATTTTTGAAGGCATGTGTTCAATCAGTGGCCTTTCCGCTATTTTTGTGTACTTTTTGGCTTGGCATCGGTGCTGACTTGGTGTATTCTGCTTTTTTAGCGCAAGAATGGGCTGTTCAAGAAGGCCTACGAGCTGGGCGTGCTGTGCTCCGTCGACGTCGCAGTCATCATCTTTGGTCGGTGCCAGCGCACCCTCGTCGTCCCCCGCTTTCTGACCCATGTTCTATTTTTATCCAGAGGAGCGTCCTGGCCATCACCACAAGCTGTACCAGTATTGTTCAACCGATATACGCGATATAGTAGCTCGCCATGTACAGGTAGGGCCCGTTTTCCCCGCTTTTTCGTGTGCCTGACAGCCCCTAGTACGATGGCGAGCGAGACACCCGCGGTCCCGCCGACTTTTCGGGCGCCGCCAAAGCAGTCGACGCCGAGGGTGAAGATGACGACGACGCAGATGAGGAAGAGGCGCCTCCCCCGCCCCCCAAGCGGACAAAGTCTAAAGTGAACAAAGATGACGTGAGTGTCCTCGATATTCTCTCTTTCCTCAGCCATGGCTTTGGGATTGTAACTTGTCCTCTTGTTGCATTGGCTGTCATGAGTTTAGTCTGGCTTCCCGTAGAGCCTGGCCACCGATTTTCCAAGCTAGAGCCACACCTCTCCTCCAATCTCCATGTCCGTCTTTCTTCATTACTAATTCGTCTCTCAGATGGAATACCGTGGCAGCAGTGGAATGGCGATCCCCAGTCCACCCATATCGATCCGCAACCTCCCCGGTGCCACATCCAATGCCATCCCCACTTCAAGCGATCGTCACTCTGCGCGTAGTGGAAACGGGAACGGCATGCACCCTCCTGCGTCCAAAAAACCACGTCTCGCCTCCTCGCGCTCTTCGGACGAGGAAGCTAGCAACCTCACCCTCCCCCCTCCCACCTCAGGCGGATACAACTTTCCTCCTGTGCAGCAGTACCGCGGCGGGGGCGGTGGAGGCGGGGGCGGCGGTTTCGGCCTCCCTTCCCAATCCGGCAGCCCCTTCTTCCCCCCGCTCTTCGACTCCCCACCACCGCCCTCCTTCCGCGCGCAGTACGATCCAGGCATGTACCAGCAGCTCGTGCGCACGCAGCAGCAGCGCGCGACAAACCCAGCGAACCCGTTCGGTGTCGACTGGCCTGTGCACGCAGGCGGTGGCAGCAGCACCCATTCTGGCACAGGCCCCGGTCCCGGCAGCAGCAACGGCACACAGGGTGCGTCCTCCTGGAATATTGACCATTTCATAAATTCAATACTGTATCCTCCGGACGATCTTGAAGTGGTGGCGCCGCAGGACCCGAATAATTGGCTGGACTTTCTCTCAGGCCCGCCGGGGCTGCCGTCTGGGGGCCAGGGTGCGAGTAGGAGCGGGACGTCGTGGGAGCGCGGGGGTGGCGGTGGCGGCGGCGGTGGAGGAACCAAGCGCGCACAGTCGGGGAGCAGGTCGAGTTCTGAGGCAGGGCGTGCGGATGACAAGGACGGGTGAACGTCCTGCACGACGGTCCCGAAAACAGTTGAAATATACGATACGTGACAGACTTGGCTGCGCTTTGTTCCTTTGCCTTACCTATGCTGTTCTCGTGTGGCTTTAATCGAGTTGTATTTTTTTTTCTTGGCATGATACTTATCTTGCTTCCGTCGCGTATCGTTCATTGACATCGGTAGCGATTCGGCACCGCTAACCCTGGAGAGTTTGATACCGAGCTTCAGTTTTCTTTCCGCCCACCACCTTCTCGAGTCCCTCCAGCCAGCTCCAGCCCTTGCGTAGATACTCTCCGTAATCTCCGTCTTCCGGGCACACATCGCACGACTGTCAAAAGATCGCCAGTCAAAACGGAATCTTTTACTAATTTTAGTACTTGGCAAAACGCCTGGCCTCGTGCTATGAACCCGTTTCTGGAGCCCTCATCAGTCAGCATCGGTCCCCAGCGCTCAATAGAAAACTTCGAGGCTCGCTCTTTCGCCGCAGATGGCCTTCTCACACCAGTTTTCTTTCCGTATTTACGTCCCGCTTGACAGATGCCAAGATACGATTTTCTGGGGGACGACTTCGAAAGTTCGAAGAAATTTAGGCAGCACCTTGGTTTCTTGTTGGTTGTGAGGGCGCCTTAATTTTCTTTCGCCGGTTACAAAGACAGAAGACTACGGACGACTTTCTTGCGCGGGCTAGCTCCTGGCGCGACTAAATTCCTACTAAACTTCAAGTAACAAGAGCATCATCCATTCCAGTCTTGGCGAAGTATTTGTCAGGCCTTTCTCCGCTGCTAGCGCCTGTCCACTCCAAGAGATCCACGGCTAGGACTCCCTCGGCTCGCGACACCATAGGCCTGAGCAGTTCTACATGAGAATTCCTCCTGCTAGGTAGCCACTGTTCTGAATTTCTATCGCCGAACCCAAATCGCGTCCGCATCTACCTTCTAAATCGGCGGTGTTAGAAAGGTAATAGATGCCTCTTCGGTGCGCCGCGGTCAATTCGTCGATTCAGTTAAAGTGCCCTAGCCTGGCTCAGCTCTCGCCATCCCAATTTGCCATTCTCATCGCATCGCAAATGGCCGCCTCAGACAACCAGACGCGCCGGGATTCAGAGACCCAGCCTTCTGCGCCGCTTCTGCACAAGGATTTCCCGAGCAGGAGGTCGTGGCGCGATTTTCTGGGATCGGATGTCGATCCTGAGTATTGCACTGGCCCGCTTGCGGTTTTCTGCTTCATGACAGGGTTTATGTGCATATTCACTCCTTCCTCCTTGTGTGCAGTCTTGCTTATATGCCTTTCTTGTAGCGACGCCATCTCGTTCACCGCGGTCTTCGTCTGGTGTGGCTTCCAAACGGGTAATTTCGCACAGGCAAGTCGTTTTATTTTACTTGTACTATATTCATGTAATAATTTATATCGGCACTTAGATTGCACTTGCGACTGCGCGGTTTTACAATACGCAAGACCTCGTCGTGTCAATCTCAGATCGCCAGGCCCTCGTATCCCTCGTCGCTTTTAACGCCGGCGCCTTCCTAGGCCGTGTCGGTGACAGGATGGGACCACATACGCGCGGCTGGCTTGTAACTGGCACTGTAGTGCAAGCCTGGCTCACCTTCGTCGCCGGGATCTGCATCCAGCAGAGCGGGCAGGACAGCATCGCCTTCGTGCGCGGCGAGCCGAGCTGGACGAACGGCCTCACATTCATCGGCCTCGCATTCCTTGCCGCCAGCCTCGGTCTGCAAGGCATCATCGCCAAGCGCCTCAACACGCATTTCAGCACCACCGGTACGCCCTTCTCTCCCTTGATGCAAACCGCCCGCTGACGCGTGCGCGGTGCGTTTGCAGTCGTGCTGACCGCCGTGTGGGTCGAGCTCATGGCGGACCCGCACCTGTTCTTCCGGCGCAAAAACACGAGCCGGGACCACAAGGTGCTCGCCCTGGGCACGCTATTCGCGGGCGCGTTCGTCGCGCGGCTGCTTCTGGAGAGGATGGGCGCGGCGGCGGCGCTGGGGTTCGCGGCGGGCATTCGGCTGTTCGTCGCGGGGGCGTGGTGCTTCGTGCGCGGCAAGGGAGATGGGTATACGCGCGTGCTGGACTACGAGCCGCGGGATGCGGCTGAGACGGACGCGGTCGCTCCCCCGCCGGAGGTTCCAAACTATGGGACCCTTGCGAGAGGTTCGCCGTCGCCGACTATGGGCGAGGGCCGTTGGTGGTAAAATTCCTGGACTTAACCAGGTCTACATTCGTTAATTTTTTCAAAAACTCCTGACATTCCCACACTCTCTTCGTCCATTCTTGTAGATGCATTATTTCGTAGATATCTCCACGCTCTCTTTGTCCATACTTGTAAAATGTATAGCTTCGTATATATAGATGTTCTTGGGCGTCAATTGAAATAAATCAATGATCACTCAAAACATACGCGTCGACGGCGGGCAAAAGATTGTATCCCATGGTTTACATACTGTACATGCAACGTATAGAAACGCGGTAAGGATTAAGACAGCTTCACCCGGAAACTGACAAGTTTAGTCAGCAAGTGATTGAGAAAAAATGACAAGGTGGGCAGAGGAAAAAGACCCTCAGACGAGATAAATGTGTCCACATAAGGATTCGGACATATGCTTGTTTATAATGGAAACATCGTGGGGAGGTGGGACGGAAAAGCGACTCACAGCAACAACCCCCGTACAGCCCAGGTCACACCTGAGGCAAGGGAACGTCAGTTCTTCAGAATAGCCGGCTCGACACAGGAAATGAGACTTCAGCGGGTGGTGTGTGTTAGCAAAGGGCCCATCGATTTGTCGCCCACTAACTCGCTTCGTCACAAGTCCCCAAAGGAAGGCATCCTCACCTATGATAACCTGAAGAAGGAAAGTCGTCAGAAAACTGAAAGACTGGAAGATGCGAGAAAAAGAAAAAAGAAAGGCTCAGTTGGTGATGCATGTTGCGAGTGAGGATCATCGATAAATCGTCACCGACTCGAAGAATGGAAGGATATCATCAAAGCCACGAATAAAGCGGGATACTCACCAGCTGAGAACGTTGAGGTAGAAGACAAGAGAGAGAAGTGATGGCAACTTTGATTTATACCCACAAGACGGCCCGATGCTGCCGGTAACCGAGATGTGCAGTTGCGCGTGACCTCCGGCGCTAAAATTTTAAACGCGTTCTCTTTCTTACCACCACCACCACCGTTCTCGCTGTTCTTGTGGGTATCTTTCCTGATTTCTCTCCTTTTACCAACACACTCCCCCTTGTGATGACCGAACTTTTCAGTTCTGCTTCCGAACGAGAGCAATCAACCTCTTGTGGACAACCTTTTACCAAAAATCTTTCTGATCCTTCTCTGTTTATTTTTATCGTGTTTGACGAGTGAACTGTGCGCTAACTACTCCTTTGTTTCCAGACTCTGTGCCTCTACACTACTATTTGTTTCCTTCAAGGTGAGCCTCGGTCTTGGCCTAATCATCACGACGAAAATAAGTTCATCCATTCGTTGAATACCTCCTCTGTAAACGGATGTTATGGGCCCTTCCTGCTTTGTGGGAAGTGTACTCTCTGCTCCGTTCTGGGGTAGAGTAGGCGGCACATGGCGTCTGGGCTCAGTCGAAGGAAAAGAAAACACCGGCTTCTCTGATCTCATCGTCTCTTCGTATCTCGGAACCTCGCATGCTTACTGCTTTCTTTTTCTAGTACTATTCTCTTCCTTTGATGCTCGGTAGTCTTTGTGTAACTACTTTCTTGGAATGTCATACATTTTTCTCTTGCTATCCGCAATGCGCCCTGTTCCGGACTCGTCTTCGTGTCGTCCTTAACCATTGACGTGTGTTTGATTTCTCCTAGACCATTGTCATGCCTAACGTGTCTATGCTCTTGGGGTTGGAGCTCGGGTAACGGCTACTTGGATGTCGCACAGCGCGGGGACGCAACGAACGCAATGAGCGCTGAGTGTGCTTAGAGCCTTGGCTTGTCAAGCGCGTTGGACCGAGCTCCGCGCTGCTGCGAACTCAAATTGTGTCTAGTTACTTGGCATGCTCGCACATTTCTCGAGAAATGTAATATGCGACAAATGTTTATATGCGAGTCGGAATACATAACAGTGGACAAGGGCCAAGATAGAAGGTTCAGGTGCACAGGGATAGTTGAAGATGTGCTACAAATGCGTCTGGACGCGATAAGTAGAGATGAACACAATTTTATATCCGTCCAAAGGTCCAACTCAGCTATGGCGCTATCTTAATTTCATTTTTTTGCGCCTGCGCCTGCCAAGTGCCTGCCCGGTCTTCCCGGAGTGATGGCCGCGGCCGCGGGTCAGAATGAGAACAGATAACACGACCATGGCGCGAATAAGGAAGCGCAATACTCCTCAACCACCACCATGGATAAGGAAGCGGGATACCCCAGCGTGCAAAAACACGCAAAGAGACGCGTCAAGCCTCTCCAGCTGGCCATTGTGTTTCTTGCGACCTTTTCGGTTTCGTACTCTCTCGCCAACTACCTTCTGTGGCCCAACTCGCATTCGGAAGCCATCCCAATCAACGCTCAGGCCGTCTTGGCACAATGTCGCGCACTGCACTTGACTCCGGGCCCTCCAGACAATTTCCGCTCGCGAACTCAGTCGGACCGATTTGTGCAAGGGACCAAACCCACTGTTATTCGGAATGCCACCATTTGGACGGGGCTCGACGACGGCAGGGAGGTTATCCAAGGCGATATACTCATTGACAAAGGGCTCATCAAGAAGATTGGGTCCGTCGACCTGCGTTCGTACCACAATGTAGAGGTGCTGGATGCTGCTGGTGCATGGGTTTCACCTGGGTGCGTACTGAAAATTTTCCTGCTATATTCCAAATAATTCGCCTTTAGCGTTGTCGACCTTCATTCGCATCTCGGGGTAGACAGTTCTCCTGCGCTGAGTGGCGCCTCCGATACCAATTCGCTGAAAGGGCTCACTCTCCCCTGGTTACGATCCTTGGACGGTCTAAACACACACGATGACGCGTATCGTCTCTCAATCTCCGGAGGAGTGACCACAGCGAACGTTTTGCCTGGAAGTGCAGACGCAATCGGTGGTCAGGCCTTTGTAATAAAATTACGCCCCACCGCTGAGCGGTCGTCATCCGCGATGCTTCTCGAGCCCCCCTTCTCCCTCAATGGGACGTACGTAGATCCGTTCCAACGTCCGCGGTGGCGACAGATGAAGTAAGCTCTCCCTTTCCCCAGTGATATACATACTAACAAAATCCCTTTCAGACATGCCTGCGGTGTGTTAGCTCAAGGCTCAGTCCCGTTCTAGATCTCAATCGTTTTTCTAGGAGAAAACCCCAGCCGCGTCTACTCCGGCACGCGCATGGACACGCAGTGGGCGTTCCGGAAGGCCTATGACACCGCGCGAATTCTCAAGGAGAAGCAGGACGCGTATTGTGCCAAGGCGCTTGTGGGCCAGTGGACCGGTCTCGGAGACTTCCCGGACGACCTACAATGGGAGGCGCTGGTAGACGTCCTCCGCGGTCGCGTCAAGGTTCAGAACCACTGCTACGAGGGCGTCGACATCGATGGTATGGTCAGGGTGCGTTTCGAAGACTATTCATTATTCTTTCATTCTAATTGACGTTCTCCCGGCCAGTTGACAAACGAGTTCAAGTTTTCCATTGCCGCCTTCCACCATGCCCGTTAGTTGCATCTGCTCTATCTATGCGCACACTGACTTGATTGCTTTGTAGACGAGGCATATATGGTGCCGGATCTAATCAAGAAGGCTTACGGTGGGTGCCTCTATATATCTCCTAAAACTATCTTAACAATTCGACCAAGGTCATCCACCGGCTGTGGCCATCTTCGCCACCGCCGCACGCTACAAGCGCGAGGCCTACCGCGGCTCCGAGTTCGCGCCTCGGATTCTCGCAGATAATGGGCTCGATGTTGTCATGAAGGTATTTTTTCTCCGCTATTCCTATGAGGCTGAGTTTGATTTTCCTGGAGAGTGATCACCCAGTTCTTAATTCGAGACATTTAGTCTACGAGGCGCAGCAGGCACACTACTTCGGTCTGCCGGCAAATCTGGCGCTGGCTTCCGTGACTAGTGAGTGCCGTCTTCAATTATGTAGGATAGAAGATTAATTGAAACAATAGGCACGCCTGCAAGAGTTATGGGACAGGACCATCGCATTGGTCGCCTGATTGAAGGTTTTGACGCAGGTACTCAAAATGCTTCCCATTTATGTCGTTTTCATACTGACTGCTCCGTAGACGTTGTTGTCTGGGACAGCCACCCGCTGGCACTCGGCGCTGCCCCCAAGCAGGTATTCATCGACGGTATCGCACAGCTGGAGAAGCCCTACACGTCTGTGAAACCAAAGTCGGTTCAGCACGTCCCCGCTACGCCAAACTTTGACAAGGAGATCGCGGATGCGATCAAGTACGAAGGACTGCCGCCTCTCGAGCCGAAGCCAGCCAAGGCGGACGTCGTCGTGTTCAGAAACGTGGGGGGCATCTTCTTGAAGGATCCCACTACACGGCGAGTCAGCGAAGTTTTCACGTCGGCTAGCGCGGATGGCGTTGTTGTGGTTGAGAAGGGGCAGATTGTGTGCAGTGGGGCCGAGGCTGTATGCCCGGCAGCCCTTTCCCGTTCGGACGCGCTCCACCTCGATCTTGAAGGCGGATCCATCTCGTGCGATATATATGTTTATGCTACAAAAACGTGATCCTCACAATTCCGCAGCCCTGGCCTTCTTTCTTATGGTACTCCTCTCGGTCTGACCCACATTCCCGGCGAAGGTATGTACATCTGTACTCAACTTGTCCCACAGGCTATAACTCATACCCTGCGCGTAGCGTCGACCAGTGACGGGCGCGTCTTCGACCCGCTGAGTTCGCAGATCCCTCCAATTATCGATGGAACAGCTATCAAGGCCGTCGACGGGCTACTTTTCGGCACCCGCGATGCGCTGCTCGGGTACCGCAACGGTGTGACGTCTGCAGTCACCGCTCCTTCAGGCGGCTTCCTCTCGGGGCTCAGCACGGTCTTCAGCACGGCCGCGCCGCACAAGTTGGCGGATGGCGCGGTCATTCAGGAGGTAACGGCGCTGCATGTAGCGTTATCCCTGTCCTCTGGTGTGAGCGTCAGCACGCAGATCGCTACACTTCGCGGCTTGCTGCTTGGTGCGGGCAAAGGGGATCTGGGGCAGCGGTTCGAGGATGTTGTCGCGGTGTGTCCATTTGCATATGGCCTTCGAGCCCAGGAACTCATTGCCCGCATTTCTTATAGGGCAAGATTCCGCTCGTCATCCACGCCGAGAGTGCGGACGTCATCGCGAGCCTGCTCGTTCTCAAGAAAGAGGTCGAGGTCGCGACCGGGACCCCGATCCGCATTACCATCTCCGGCGCGACCGAAGCGCATCTGCTCGCGAAGGAGATCGGGCAGGCGGGCGTGGGTGTTATCGTCCAGCAGCGGCCTTTCCCCGCGACGTGGGAGGAGAGACGCATCCTCCCCGGGCCGCCGCTGACGCAGGCGAGCGCAATCGCGGCGCTCGTTGCGCAGAACATCACCGTCGGCATCGCGGTCGACCCTGAACCATCGAGTGTGCGGAATACACGCTTTGACGTGGCTTGGGTAAGTAATTCTCTGTCGCTGTAGTTTCCTAAGCTTGAACTAACTACTTCACTCATTTCTCAGGCGGGACTCGAATCCAATGGGGCCCTCGGAAAGGCAGAGGTACTCGCGCTCGCGTCATCGAACCTCGAGACATTGCTTGGGGTGGAGGATAGTAATGTCAATGCCGATCTTGTGGCAACGCGTGGGGGTGCAGACTTTGAAGGGAAAGTCGTCGCGATTATTTCGCCTCGTTCTGCATCGGTAAATCTAGTTTGATATTCAATGTAGTTGCTATCGGCGATCCAAGCGCCATTACACCAAAATATCCGAGTCACAAATCCTGGTCTGGAGGCTTGATGATTAGTTTGGATTGCGCGGAGATGCCCGTCAAAACGAGAACATGATCTTTCAAGGGCTTTTGGATCGGCGTTCTAAGTTGACGGACCCCAGCTTCTCCTGAACTTGCCTCTAATTCTGAACGATTTCTCTCAGGAAGGGGGCTCGAAGTCAGCGAAAATAGGTTATCATCCTGTACTCGGACATCTAGTTCAAATTCCTAGAAAGCATTTACAAGTATCCTTCAAGGAAACGGTGTCGCTGCCACGAAGGGCAAAATCACAAGACGCTCCGGGTCCCACTGAAGGTCGTATGCTCTGCATTAGTGTTTGTTGCCGATTCAGCGCGAAACTCACCACTCCTGCCGTGTAGTAAATGTCTGACTCGACTATCGCTTTGACTGCTTCCAGACTCTCAGCCTCGTAAATCATTGCGGATCCGATCTGCATGTTTATTTTATGAATTCACGGTATTCTTCTCCAGCGAGAATACTTACCATCTTCTTCTCCGCTCCTGTTAGAGACTCGGGGGTCAATAGAGCACCGCCCACACCTAGATGTCGATCGAATAATTAGCACGTTAAATAAGACGAATGGAGGACTGCAAAACGTACGGATTACCCCGTCGCTGATAGCTTTCGCGGCGTTCTCCAGGTGCTTGGACCGAACGGATAGGCGGCGTTCGAAAGCCCCTTCGTCTGTTTTGTCGGGTGCGTAGACCAGGAATCGTGGAAGGGCAGGTGGGGAAGACATGGTGAGACCGAGAAACGATTATCGCCTTTGTATTTATATCGACTCGATCGAGCCCGGCGGACCGTCCGGCATCTCAAAACCATGTCACCAGATTCGGATTACCGTCGCGGGCCATAGATCATCCAGTGCCAGACCCTGGCAGTACAGTAAATGATTTGGCATTGCTTGAAGGAGCGCTCGAAGGAATAAGCGGCAGGAGAGCTCGTTGGTAGCGGCTCAGCTGTGAAATTGCTACGGTGTCACACGACACGTGCCCGTGACCACTCGCTCCACCTTCTGCAAAAACCGTGACCGCAAGAAAACGCAGAAAATCATAACCACAACAGTTGCGGTTGCAAAAATTAGGCCGCAAAATTGCGACCGAAACAGTTATGGTTGCAAAAATCAGACTGAGCAGAAAATCGTAGAAAATCGCAACCACAACAGTTGTTGCGAAAATCAGACTGAGCAGGGAAAAAAACGCAGCCAGAATAGTCGTGGTTGCAACCCAAATCAAAGAACACAAGACTTTGGATTCACCGTGACGGGCAGCGCCTCGAACTTGGCGTCCCACAAGACACGCAGCAGGTGCAGCGGAGCCCGCTCAAAATGCGCTCGTTTGGCCGTGTTATTGCCTTCGACCATGTCCGCTGAGTGGACCAAAGATACGTTGTCTCGCGCGCGCGCGAAGGCCCGCCCATCATTCTTCTTCTGCGGCCAGCCCGTCCCACGACAAGTCCGCGCCCGCCCCTCCTTCCTGCCCCATCAACCCGACGACCATGCGGGATCAGAAGAAAGCAGCGAAGACACCCCTCCAAGATATGACACGCACAAGGGGGAAGCAAAAGGAGAGAGATCTTCTGAGAGCGACAGTGCGCATTCTGCCGCAAAAGAGGACGAATCTAAGGAGAGCGGGACACGGTCAGCTCTGGCGACGACGAGCGTGACTCACCGAGGACCCCTTGAAGTGGAGAGCTGGGGGGACCAAGTGGCACGAGAGCTCTAAACAAGGCATTGGTGTGAAATCGCTGCGAATGTCACATGTCACGTGTACTGTGACTTCTCGCTCCTCTTTCTTCACCACAACTACCACCCGCGTTTTGGGTGTCTTTGCCCATAATTTCGGTGGAAAAGCTCTCGATTACAGCTAGGAAAATATCTAGGACCTCTGTTTTGCTTCTACAGCGCGCAGACACGGGTTATCCATGACGCCAAAACACCAACTGAGGAGCAGCAGCCCATCCTCTGAACCACCAAAAAAACGTCGCCATACCACCGGCGCTCCTAGCTCTCCATTCTCTTTCTCCTACCCGTCCTGTGCCTCCGACTCACCTTCGAATCCTTTCGGACGAACACATACATGGAACCTGCTGCAAGCACTTCCACCACCCACCTCGTTCTCCAAACACCTCCCGCTCCGCTTTCAGTACATAAAGCGCGGTGTTCCGCGCGAGACTCTTGAGGGCATCTACCGCGTCGTGCAGGTGCCACAGAGCTACACCCTCGTGCACCTCAAAAGTCTCATAGGCTTTTTGTTCGGCGGCGCGTACGGCCAGACTCCGCCGGACCCTGACAACGACGACGAGACCGTACCTGGGCATGTGTTCGAGCTCAAGGACGGCATGTCGCTGTATCCGTCGGGCTTCCGACCGGGGCAGATTATGTGCGGGACTACCTGGACGTATTCGTCGAGCGTTCTGGATCCCTATCTCTATTATCCGGATTGGGAGTCGGAGGATGGGCCCTCCTCGAAGGCAGAGAACACGGAGGAGGACGTGGATGATGAGCGGAAGTGGACGGCGGAGGAGGACCTGACTGTCGCGCATGCGTGGCCTGCAGGTGGCGACATCAACCGCGGCATAGTCTACGTGCGTGCTCCCTCTCATCCTTGCGCCTCAGGCAAACTAATCCCGTCCCCAGAAACACGCCCCCAACCTCCAAATCCACATCACAATCAATACCACTCCCATCGCATCGCGGCGCGGCAAGGGCAACCTCCCGCACGTCTTCAGCGCATGTGGGCTCGTCTATATGGAGGATCCCGCCGAAGAGGACGATAATCTAGAGGAAGAAGATCGCACCGCGCTTCTCGACCCGGAAAACTGGAACGAGCCGGAAGACGCGTTTGCGAAATATTATCGCCGGAACACCATCCTGCCGCTTGGCTACGAACGAGAGGCCAATAATATTAATAATAGCAGCTCCGCGTCACTGCCCTCACTCACCTTCTCCTCCTCGTCGCCCCTGCGCTCGTCCGCCTCTTCCGCCTATTCCAAATCCCCCTCGTCGCCATTCCGCTCGTCTCTGCACGTCTTTGGCTTTTCGTCACCCGGCAGCGGCGGGGCCTTCCCGAAGCACACCCCCGCGCCGCGGCCCTCGCAGCGCAAGCGCATCCGCCACATGCAGCAGCGCATCGGCGCGCTCACGCGTATGCAGCTGCGCGGTGGCTCCCCGACGAAGAAGAAGAATTTGAAATTCCAGTGGAAGAAGAAGATGAAGCCGATGCGGGAGGACTTGGACTCGGACTCGGAGGATCGGGGGCAACGTGGGGGGTCCGTGGAGGTGTAATGCTGTGAGGTGCGGGGGGGAGGTATGATGGCTGGGAAGGAATGGATTTTCACGACTTCTAACGAGTATTGTTATTCCTAGCTGTGTATAGTTAATTCGTGTACATACTATATAAACTACGCTATTTTACTCCGGATTCTGCAGCTGAAAGAAATTCTTCTAGTCTGGACGGTAATTATCGTGGACGCTGCTTCGGGGAATGACGAACTTAGGTGAAATTTGAAGGGGCTTGCACATAATTCGAGGACGGTGAGACCAAAATGAGGTCGTCATCTTCCTCCGTGTTAGGGCGGGCCCAGGGAGGAAATCGATGGAATTTAGCTCAATCTGGGGTGATTTATTCAGCGCTGCCAGCTGGGAACTTGAGGATCTCAGAGGAGGGCGTGAAAATCATCGTCGTCTTCCTGCGTTGCGTCAAGAGTCGGAGGCGGGCTCAGGGAAGAAATTGGCGGAAGTGTAGCTGAACACGAGGTGCAGTTGCAACGCTGGGAGCTACAGATCGTAGAGATCAAAATTGAGGGCGTGAAAATGATGACATACGGAGAGAGGTGCGAGACAACTCACAGCAGGGACCAATGAATTTTTTTGTGGCTGCAGACATATCTTGCTTTTGAGCCATATTTTTGCGGTCCTTCGGAAAACGGCCATGTGGCACGGAATAAACACGATAGCTTTTTCACAAGAAAACATGACACCTCTTTGTCTCCAATTTTTCACGGTCTTTTCATCTGGGACAAGACCTCGATTTCGGGCCCAAAAAATGAAAAGGTCTTTTGTTTTTCGCTGTTTCGGCCTAGAAATGAAGTGTTTTTTCCTTCCCGCAATAGGCCATTTTTGGATGGATGTTTCGGCGCTCAAAAATGTATCATGTTTTGGATACAGAACATGAGTTAAGGAAATACCACGCAAATGGGATGATCGGTGGGATTTGTTAGACATAGAGTTTGTTTCGGCAGGGCGGACCCGTGGCAATGCATCCCCCCTATGTTGAGCAAGACAGTATGTGTGCGGATTGCTCACTATACCTCGATAGAGTTAGTCACAGCGACACCACAAAGCAGTGGTTGCTTGGGAGGAGAGAACTCGGACCAAGTCCCTCTGGGTTTTATCCGTCCGTCCTGCCACATCAGAAAAGGCCGGCCGGGAGGTGACTGGGTGATTCGGAGCACGGGGGGGCTTTCGGGGTGCAGGAGAGGTGTGTGGTTTTCTGGTGTCACACAGGAAGGTGAGTGCACTTTCTAGCTGCTTCGTACGTGCCCGAGATCTACAGCCTTAAAAGCGGTGAGCTCGTCGAGGGTGTGTGCATTGCGACGTAGTGGTAGTACATATTTAGGCCGATGTACTATGCACTACAACTCTGCACGTTCCGAAAGGGGACCTAGCGGAGTATAATAATATTATCCTGCCTTATCCTCTGGTCATATCTTCATTTAACGATCATCTACTCTAAGCATCTAATACTCTTTTATTTATTTATCTTGAACAAAAATCCAGACCATTCGCGATGCCAGTTAGACAAGCACCTCCCGAAAGGAAGAAAATGGTTGGGAAATATTATAGTGGATGGATATTGATTGTAGAGTCCATATCTGTGAACCATTATGTGATTTATCTTTCTCAAATCCTTGAGGACGGCCACGACGACGAAAAAGTGCCCTGCCGTAGAGTGCCGCACAACCCATCACTGATGCCGCGTGTCGACGGTCAGCAACCTGCACCGTTGCCGGTCAGCCGCTCGGCTTGTTGGCTGCCGATGTTATTGATGGTGGCATTTCCAACTCCCGAATTTTGTGCAGAACATCGCTCCAGTTTCTGGGTCAGGATAGGGAAATATTCCCCAGCAGAAAGACGTGTTTGAACATCGTGTTTTGGTCCCAAAGATCCATCGGCCACAGTTGTGCAGCCGGAAGTGCGAAGCGTGGGAATCTGCTTGCGATCATTGATGGGCGGTAGTGTTATAAATAGCTCACTTCGACTTGACCGCTATATGAATTTGGTGAAGGGGCTATCGTCCCCTCGATTCAGCCCCTGGAATATATGGTCTGATCCCGCATTTGGAGACTCGAGCAGCTAGTTTCGCTCTGTAAGTTGGCCCTGTCTTAGCGCTTTTCTCCAAATCGACTCGGACTTGTATAATCGCTTCGTTTTAGTCAGCTGCCGTTCCAGACTCGCTGGAAGAGGACCGTTGCCAGGCCATTTCAGGCCAGATTTCGACGTCTGCATATTCTGAGGTTATTATTCTCTCAATGTATGACCGGCCACTTCGCAGTGCGGGAGTTTATCTTAGGTTTTTGCGGCGAGGAAGAGGAGGGGAGGGAGAGTGTACAACAGGGAAAGTAGATGTGGATAGAGGCGAGAAGATGCAGTCCGAAGCCGTGCGTGTTCGCGAGAGATGGGGAGCTGCTGGATGCATATCTATTATTTTAGCCTTTTATACTGTAGAATATATTCTAGGACCATCACGCGGAGCCTCTAAGTAGAACCGTGTGATTTCTGTGACGACACGGAATAAGATCTAGAAAAGCTTGTGCTTTCGTTTCTTTCTACTGCCTACTCTGGAGGCAAGGGCGAAGAGTGCGCATGCTTTTAAGGGTAAAGAGACAGCGCCGTCGTCGGAAAGAACACATTTGGGAAAAGAATACTGTGATGTTCCTCCTCTTAGGAACGGAGAACTTGAGCGCCGAGGCAGGAATTGGAGAGAACAAAAATAAAACTTTGGACATGAAAAAGAGGCCAAGAATGGATGTTATGTCGTGGTACGGAATATAGCGTTCGGACTCGGAGCCATCATTTCAAGGTGAACAAACGCAAGTGATGGGCTATCATGATGATCGAGTCTTTCTGTTGAATTCCACAACATCGCACGGTGGCCTCAGCCATGAAGGGCTCCGGGTACCAGTTCGCCCACCGCGTCCCGGCTCCTCAAGTTTCTCTCTTATTGCTTGTCGGGCTCTCCTTTGCCTCCGTGTATCTACTGTGGCCTAGTAATCGGCACGCGGAGTCTCTCCCAATCAACGCTGAGGTCGTTATAGCTCAATGTAAAGCACTTCACTTGACCCCAGGACCGCCTGAAGACTTCTACTCGCGGACACAGTCGGATCGTTTCGTGGGAGGGACCAGACCGACACTTATTCAGAACGCGACAATTTGGACGGGAAGAGAGGACGGCAAAGAGATTATTCGGGATGATATTCTAATCGACAAGGGTATCATTAAGCAAGTGGGCTCTGTCAATCTTCGACCTTACGCCAATGTCGAGGTGTTGGACGCTGAGGGTGCATGGGTGTCTCCAGGGTACGTAGTTAGTTTTTCCAATCTGCGTAGTGATGTTCTGGTCGAGGCCTTGGGGAGAATTAGCTTTCTCCCGTTCATGTGTGATTCCTGGCTTAGGTGTGAGCCAGTACCAAAGCCGGATTTTAGCCTGGCGTCAGAACATCACAACTTGGAGTCTCCAATTATTCTATGGTTAAATAATCCCTCTTCAGTCTTGTCGATGCCCATTCGCATCTGGGAGTGTACAGCTCCCCTGCCTTGAACGGCGCCGCAGATGGCAATTCATACAAAGGTCCCGTTCTCCCATGGCTGCGTTCCCTGGACGGGCTGAACATGCAGGATGACTCGTACCGCCTGGCGATCGCCGGAGGAGTGACTACGGCCAATGTTTTGCCTGGCAGTGCTAACGCAATTGGTTTGTTCGACGTGTTCCATGACCATCGTCGCGGTGACTGAATGCTGGTCAGCTAGGTGGTCAAGCGTTTGTGGTGAAACTACGCCCCACCGCTGGGCACTCATCCTCTGCGATGGTTCTCGAGCCCCCTTTCTCGCTTAATGGGACGTACCTGAACAGATGGCGACAAATGAAGTATATCAAATGCTTTTTTTTTTTTCGTTTTCCTGCTAACGTCTTTTGAAAGACATGCTTGCGGTATTATTCCGTCTCAGTCCCTGTATGTGCCAGTCTAAATTTATCTTCCTGTTCCGCAGGAGAGTACCCAAGTATGAATTACATTGTGTTTGCTGGAGCGTAGTTTGACCTAATACAAGGCGGCGCTTATTCTGGGACCCGGATGGACACCCAGTGGGCATTCCGCCAAGCCTACGACACCGCACGTATCATCAGAGACAAGCAGAACGAATATTGTGCCAAGGCTCTTACGGGCAAGTGGAACGGCCTGGGTGACTTCCCTGAAGATCTGCAGTGGGAAGCGTTGGTGGATGTGCTCCGCGGTCGCGTCAAGGTCCATACTCACTGCCCCGAAGCTGTGGACATGGACGCGATGGTCAGGGTACATATCTTTTCCAGCATGCCCTCAACACAGACACTGACTATCCCGTGTTTTGTTCAGCTCACGAACGAGTTCAAATTCTCCATCGCTGCCTTTCATCATGCCCGTGAGTGTTGCAACTTTCAAGCCGTTTGGGTACGGCTGACCTTACTGTCCAGATGAGGCGTACTTGGTGCCAGACCTGGTCAAGAAGGCTTACGGTGAGTTCGAGTCTTGAATACCCCCCGCACCGCCTGAGCAACTAATATTCTAAATAGGTCATCCGCCAGCAGTGGCTCTCTTCGCCACGTCGGCACGCTTTACGCGCGAGGCCTACCGCGGCTCCGAGTTCTCTCCGCGCATCCTCGCGGATAATGGGCTGGACGTTGTCATGAAAGTTCATACGCATTGTCTATTAGCTACCGATGATAGACGCTGATACATTTATTTGCAGAGCGACCACCCGGTCTTGAATGCGAGGCATTTGATGTACGAAGCGCAGCAAGCGCATTACTTTGGCCTCCCGGCAAATCTGGCGCTGGCTTCTGTGACCAGTACGTGAACCCATGGACCGTAATAGGATCTGAAAAGAATGACCGATGCAGACACACCGGCCAGAGTTTTGGGACAAGATCACAGAATCGGTCGTATCATTGAAGGCTTTGATGCAGGCAATGAACACGACGTCCCATTTGCGAAGACCTTCATTTTAACTACTGTACACAGATATCGTTGTTTGGGACAGCCACCCGCTAGCGCTCGGCGCAGCCCCAAAGCAGGTCTTTATCGACGGAATTGCACAGCTCGAGAAACCCTACACTTCCCTCAAGCCTCCTTCAGCTCAACACGCCCCCACCACGCCGAACTTTGACAAGGAGATCGCAGATGCGATTAAATATGAAGGATTACCGCCTCTTGAACTGGAGACGGCAAACTCGGATGTCGTCATGTTTAGGAACGTGGGCAGCTTGTTCTTGAAGAATCCAGCGACGCGGCGCGTCAGCGAAGTCTTCACGTTGGCCAAGGGGGAGGCATCAGGAAAAACTGTTTGAGAAATAGTTGCCCGGTTAAATATGTTGTCAGTTGTAGCTCCTTGTAGCTCAACGCGCCGTCTCTGTAGCTCTCGTAGGTCGTGTAGTCTCCAAAGCTGCCGCCCAGCCATATATAGCATATTATTGCTTCCGCTGATTGCCATGTCGGACCGTATTGCTGCATGCCAAGCCTATCACATGCAACTGCTGCAAAATGCTTTGGTACATGTAGCGCTAGGCAGTGTTCCAGGCATGCCATATACCAATTGTTTTGTTTTATTTTCCTAACCGTTGAAAAATAGACCTTTCCTCCCTACCCTGAGCGACGACGAGGTGTAAATTCTATATATATTTGATCCCTGACTCTGATTGCAACGAATGCCAAGTGTTCCCAGATGTTCTATGAGGTCTGTTTTCGTTGAATATTCTCACTTTTTGTCTCTACTCCTAAGAATCGGGGTAGTCACAAGTCACTAGGCCGCAGTTTTGGCCTAGTCACTAGTTTCCGAACTGAAGTTTTGTTGTAAGTCATGTGGTGCACGCCGAAGTCCATGGTCTCAAGTCTTACATCAAAATTGATCGCCGCGCGCCGGCATGTCACACATGCCGAAACTTCCACGCCTTCCTCGACACTTGAAATATTCCTTGTATCCTACACATGCTGCTGTTGATTTCATAGACTCCTTTGAAAATAGAATTTGACGCTGAGAAAGCACCCAGCATGTGAGAATTCATTTCCCTGTCCCTACAATAATTAATGACAGTGAATTCTCTGAGTGAATATTTGTTTACCTCTTGCGATAGCTGAAGAAACTCCAGAGATGCCTCAAAACTGGTAAGTTGGCAGATAATCCATTTCTATCCCTGAATACTGATATCTAAAACTTCTGATTTTGGCCTGCAGGGGATTCAGGACATGATTTAGGCTCCTGGATGGAACAGTGTCTGAATATTTGAATGGCTCCGTATAAATATACATAGGAAAGATATGAAATTGATTTTATCATCATCTATCGTTTTTTGAACACCCCTACAGCTGAGAAATCCATACAAATCTCAAAAAACACTATTGAGAAAGCAGCCTAGTTAAAAATGACTGTGAGGCCAAATTGTCAAAATTGATGTATGGCATTAATTAGGGAAGGCCATTGATCAGTCTCTCTGGGTCTGTCATTTTTATAACCCCCTGGAAGATTTCATTGTTGAGATACTGTTGGAGATAGGGGCCAGCTTCCGGTTTAGGTCATCGGCATGTCTCGGCCCGTGATCAAAACGTGATCAGGACTTGAGACTTGAGACCAGAAACCTAACACAAAGCGTGTGAATAAACAACGATAAATAATGCCATAATGTTCCCGGCACCCTACTCAGTAGTCCCACGGTGCGATACTTGGATGAGAACAAGGTGAGACTACAAATCGTCGTGAATGTTCTAAGATACAGTCAGTAGGGCCTGAGCGTGGGCACGGTGAACGAAAATCTTCTAAGTCATTCAAACTCCGCCCCATCAATGGCGTGACGATGGTTTGGTACATGCCACGTCAGCACTTCTCTTTCTTCTCTTCCCCCATCTTCTTCCCTCCCCGCTACTTGTCCTTCGGTGCCGCCGATACCCACCCTACAGACTGTATTCAAGAAGCTTCAAGTTGTCTGCTTCAAACCCTGGGCCTTTGACACAAGATTTCATACAAGACACGCAAAAGACACTCCTGCCTCAAGCCCCTGCCTCAAGCTCCGCTCCCTCAAACTACCTCAAGCCTCTCCCTCAAGCACATCGTCTCTTTTGATTCGTGCTGTGACCCTTTGACTGCACTCAATCATCGGCCGCACGTGCTCGGTGATCGCATGTGGCTCCATGGACTTTAGAGGTCGCTTCCAAGGTGCAAAGTGCGCTTTTCGTATCTCTCCTACTCCTGGGTGTTGATATTACTTTCTAGGGAAACATTCCACGCGACTCTTCAGCCTCACGGACCTGCATATCCGTATCCGGCCCCCGCGCGCGGAGACATCCACGTTGCCCCTTGTGCCAATCCCCTTCCACGCGTGGCCCTGCCCCCACCCGACACAGGTGCGCCTTTTCGTGCAGGCGATCCTTAACCGCATCCACGACCGCCCGCGTAAGCCTATTCGAATCCGAGGAGTATCGGGTACATAGCAATATATATTCCTATGTAAAATATTATGTTTTTTCCTACCAACCCGCCGGAATCCTGCGTGATAAGTGGGAATCAACAGAGCTACCAGGAACTACCTCGAGCTACGTGGACTACAGGTCTGCGGCGCTACGGGACTCTGTAGACGAGGCGTGTGACTACATCAGACTATTTTAGGACTACAGAGTCTGGGTGCTGAACTACATTGCGCTATAATTTGGGGGGGTAACGACAGCACTACGAGGGCTACCTCAGCTACGTAGGGCTCTATACCCACCCGAATTTTTCCTGATGGGCTGTTGTTATCGTCGAGAGTGGACGAATCGTGTGCAGTGGGACACGGGCTGCGTGCCCAGCCCCTCTTTCGCGCTCTGGCGTGCTCCACCTCGACCTTGAAGGCGGATCTGTCTTGTACGAGATTGATATTCGCTCCTCCATTAGAAATAGTCACCTAATCACTCCCAGCCCTGGCCTCATTTCTTATGGCACTGCGCTTGGTCTCACTCACATCTTCCACGAAGGTACATCTTTGTTACTTTTTGCCTCCGTTGGCTGTAACTCTGTGTATGTAGCATCTACAAATGACGGGCTCGTTCTCGACCCGCTGAGCACAGAAATGCCTCGAATCGTCGATACAACTGTCGTAAAAGCGGTCGATGGCCTGTTGTTCACCACGCGTGACGCCCAGCTCGCGTACCGCAACGGGATTACATCTGCGGTTACCGCCCCATCCTCGAGCGGCTTCCTGGCGGGCCTCAGCACCGTATTCAGTACTTCCGCGCCGCACAAGCTGGCGGAAGGCGCGGTGACTCAAGAGGTTGCTGCGCTACATGTGGCGCTATCCTTGTCGTTCCGCGTGAGTGTAGGCACGCAGATTGCCACGCTTCGTAGCTTGCTACTTGGCGAAGGTAAAGGGGATCTAGGCAAGCGGTTCAGCGATGTGGTGTCGGTATGTATCGTGCATGCAATTTGCGCCTAGAAACCCACTCCCTGGATTCTAATAGGGCAAAATTCCGCTGGTCGTTCGCGTAGAGAGCGCAGATATTATTGCGAGCTTGCTCGCATCAGGAAAAATTCGGGTGGGTATAGAGCCCTACGTAGCTGAGGTAGCCCTCGTAGTGCTGTCGTTACCCCCCCAAATTATAGCGCAATGTAGTTCAGCACCCAGACTCTGTAGTCCTAAAATAGTCTGATGTAGTCACACGCCTCGTCTACAGAGTCCCGTAGCGCCGCAGACCTGTAGTCCACGTAGCTCGAGGTAGTTCCTGGTAGCTCTGTTGATTCCCACTTATCACGCAGGATTCCGGCGGGTTGGTAGGAAAAACATAATATTTTACATAGGAATATATATTGCTATGTACCCGATACTCCTCGGATTCGAATAGGCTTACGCGGGCGGTCGTGGATGCGGTTAAGGATCGCCTGCACGAAAAGGCGCACCTGTGTCGGGTGGGGCAGGGCCACGCGTGGAAGGGGATTGGCACAAGGGGCAACGTGGATGTCTCCGCGCGCGCGAGGGGGCCGGATACGGATATGCAGGTCCGTGAGGCTGAAGAGTCGCGTGGAATGTTTCCCTAGAAAGTAATATCAACACCCAGGAGTAGGAGAGATACGAAAAGCGCGCACTTTGCACCTTGGAAGCGACCTCTAAAGTCCATGGAGCCACATGCGATCACCGAGCACGTGCGGCCGATGATTGAGTGCAGTCAAAGGGTCACAGCACGAATCAAAAGAGACGATGTGCTTGAGGGAGAGGCTTGAGGTAGTTTGAGGGAGCGGAGCTTGAGGCAGGGGCTTGAGGCAGGAGTGTCTTTTGCGTGTCTTGTATGAAATCTTGTGTCAAAGGCCCAGGGTTTGAAGCAGACAACTTGAAGCTTCTTGAATACAGTCTGTAGGGTGGGTATCGGCGGCACCGAAGGACAAGTAGCGGGGAGGGAAGAAGATGGGGGAAGAGAAGAAAGAGAAGTGCTGACGTGGCATGTACCAAACCATCGTCACGCCATTGATGGGGCGGAGTTTGAATGACTTAGAAGATTTTCGTTCACCGTGCCCACGCTCAGGCCCTACTGACTGTATCTTAGAACATTCACGACGATTTGTAGTCTCACCTTGTTCTCATCCAAGTATCGCACCGTGGGACTACTGAGTAGGGTGCCGGGAACATTATGGCATTATTTATCGTTGTTTATTCACACGCTTTGTGTTAGGTTTCTGGTCTCAAGTCTCAAGTCCTGATCACGTTTTGATCACGGGCCGAGACATGCCGATGACCTAAACCGGAAGCTGGCCCCTATCTCCAACAGTATCTCAACAATGAAATCTTCCAGGGGGTTTATAAAATGACAGACCCAGAGAGACTGATCAATGGCCTTCCCTAATTAATGCCATACATCAATTTTGACAATTTGGCCTCACAGTCATTTTTAACTAGGCTGCTTTCTCAATAGTGTTTTTTGAGATTTGTATGGATTTCTCAGCTGTAGGGGTGTTCAAAAAACGATAGATGATGATAAAATCAATTTCATATCTTTCCTATGTATATTTATACGGAGCCATTCAAATATTCAGACACTGTTCCATCCAGGAGCCTAAATCATGTCCTGAATCCCCTGCAGGCCAAAATCAGAAGTTTTAGATATCAGTATTCAGGGATAGAAATGGATTATCTGCCAACTTACCAGTTTTGAGGCATCTCTGGAGTTTCTTCAGCTATCGCAAGAGGTAAACAAATATTCACTCAGAGAATTCACTGTCATTAATTATTGTAGGGACAGGGAAATGAATTCTCACATGCTGGGTGCTTTCTCAGCGTCAAATTCTATTTTCAAAGGAGTCTATGAAATCAACAGCAGCATGTGTAGGATACAAGGAATATTTCAAGTGTCGAGGAAGGCGTGGAAGTTTCGGCATGTGTGACATGCCGGCGCGCGGCGATCAATTTTGATGTAAGACTTGAGACCATGGACTTCGGCGTGCACCACATGACTTACAACAAAACTTCAGTTCGGAAACTAGTGACTAGGCCAAAACTGCGGCCTAGTGACTTGTGACTACCCCGATTCTTAGGAGTAGAGACAAAAAGTGAGAATATTCAACGAAAACAGACCTCATAGAACATCTGGGAACACTTGGCATTCGTTGCAATCAGAGTCAGGGATCAAATATATATAGAATTTACACCTCGTCGTCGCTCAGGGTAGGGAGGAAAGGTCTATTTTTCAACGGTTAGGAAAATAAAACAAAACAATTGGTATATGGCATGCCTGGAACACTGCCTAGCGCTACATGTACCAAAGCATTTTGCAGCAGTTGCATGTGATAGGCTTGGCATGCAGCAATACGGTCCGACATGGCAATCAGCGGAAGCAATAATATGCTATATATGGCTGGGCGGCAGCTTTGGAGACTACACGACCTACGAGAGCTACAGAGACGGCGCGTTGAGCTACAAGGAGCTACAACTGACAACATATTTAACCGGGCAACTATTTCTCAAACAGTTTTTCCTGATGCGTGCTAAAGAAAGAGGTCGAGGAGGCGAAAGGGAATTTTATCCGGCTGACTCTGACTGGCGCGACGGAAGCGCATTTACTGGCGAAGGAAATAGGTCAAGCAGGTGTCGGCGTTATCGTCGCGCAGCGGCCATCCCCATCGACCTGGGAGGCAAAACGCATCCTCCCCGGCCCACCTCTCACACAATCCAGTGCCATCGCGGCGCTGGTGGCGCACAATGTCACCGTGGGCATTATGGCCCGAGATCCCCCATCCGAGGTTGAGAATACGCGTTTGGATATGGCTTGGGTGAAAGGCTTGGCTGGATTAATATTTTTCTTGTCGCTAATGTTTTTTTTGGATGCAGGCTGAGCTCGAGTCAAATAGAACGCTTCGAAGATCAACTGCGCTCGAACTTGTCTCCAGCAATTTAGAAGTTCTGCTAGGTGTGACAGGCAGCAATGCTGACCTTGTCGCGACGAGGGGAGGACTCGATTTTGAAGGGAAAGTGATAGCGATTATTTCACCCCGTCAAGGTCACGTCTACGTTGTATGAGTTTAAGTACCAGTAGGATAGTGGTCTCAAATTTTTCGTACATACACGTAGAAATTCACTCTGCGCGTCGCCGTCCGATCAAAAGCGGGACGCGACGATTGTTCGCCGCGGCTAAATTCACGAGATAGTGCGATACTACCACGAAATGGGGCGCACGGTCCTAGGTCATCTCAGGCTCCGGCTTGTCCGAAACCCCCACCATGGAGAAATCCTCTGGCTACCTGCCGCCCCGGAAGGGCATAAAACGCGTCAAAACCATTCAGTTCACACTCTTTTTACTCGCCGTGCTCTTCTACACTCTCACGTACCTACTGTGGCCCAACTCGCACACAGAAACCCTCCCAATCAACGCGGGGGGCTATTATTGCGCAATGCAGCGTACTTCATTTGACCCCGGGACCTCCCGACGACTTCAAGTCGCGACCTCAGTCGGATCGCTTTGAGAAGGGAACTAAGCCCACACTTATTCGGAACGCGACAATCTGGACAGGGCTGGACGATGGAAACGAGGTTATCCAGGGGGACATCCTACTGGACAAGGGCCTCATAAAGAAAGTGGGAACCGTCGATGAGGCAATTTTGCGCTCGTACGCCGATCTCGTCATTCTCGACGCAGCTGGAAGCTGGGTTTCACCTGGGTCAGTACAGTAAATCAATTTCTCGTGTTCTATGATGTTGATTGTTCTCAAATAGCGTTGTCGACCTACATTCCCATCTAGGTGTGGCCAGTTCGCCGTCCTTGAGCGGCGCTAGTGACGGGAACTCGCACAATGGGCTTGTGCAGCCATGGTTGCGTTCGCTGGACGGTCTGAACACGCACGATGACGCGTATCGTCTTTCAATCTCCGGAGGAGTCACCACGGCGAACGTCTTGCCCGGAAGCGCGAATGCCATAGGTATGTCTGTAAAATACACGAGTAGTCATAGCTGAAGAGTCCTTGCAGGCGGCCAAGCTTTCGTGATTAAACTGCGTCCTACAGCTGAAAGATCCTCTTCCGCGATGCTTCTCGAGCCTCCGTTCTCCCTCAACGGGACACATGTTGACCCATTTCAGCGTCCAAGATGGCGACAGATGAAGTGAGTGCCTCCTTCATCGTTTTCGCGTCCATGCTAACATTCGACCCAAAGACATGCTTGTGGTACGCCTCAGACACCGTGCCATCTCAGCACCTAACTTTGAGCGTTCCACAGGAGAGAATCCGAGTATGTTCCCTGTGCTATCTGTTGAGCGTAGCTTGACTCGTTTCAGGCCGCCGTTACGCTGGCACGCGCATGGACACTCAGTGGGCGTTCCGTGAGGGCTACAACACCGCACGTAAGATTAAAGAGAAGCAAGACGCTTATTGTGCCAAGGCACTTGCGGGTCAGTGGAGTGGCCTGGGTGACTTCCCTGAAGATCTGCAGTGGGAAGCGCTGGTGGACGTGCTTCGCGGGCGTGTAAAGGTCCAGAATCACTGCTATGAGGGTGTCGACTTCGACGGAATTGTTAGGGTACGTGGCGCTCGACACTCACGCCAGACGGCTGAACCGCCCTTGTTCTGTTAGCTCACAAATGAGTTCAAATTCTCCATCGCCGCCTTCCACCATGCCCGTGCGCATTGCTCGACTCTTTGTCAAGGGTACTCACTGACCACGCTTGCGATACAGATGAGGCCTACCTGGTGCCGGACCTGATCAAGAAAGCTTATGGCAAGTAATTTATCAGCCGGAAGACACTCTTAACAATTTTTGCATCAGGACACCCGCCTGCAATTGCTATGTTTGCTACTCATGCGAGGTACAAACGGGAGGCTTCCCGTGGGTCTGAGTTCGCTCCGCATATCCTGGCAGACAACGGACTGGACGTCGTCATGAAGGTAAAACTTCTGTCAGACAAGCTGAGCAACATCTGAAACCCATACGTAGAGCGATCACCCGGTTTTGAATTCGCGACACCTCATTTACGAGGCGCAGCAGGCCCACTACTTTGGACTGGCACCGAATTTGGCGCTGGCTTCTGTAACCAGTGAGCGGCATATTGATCAATGCTGGGCGGAAGCATAATCCACAAAATAGGCACGCCGGCGAGGATCATGGGACAAGACCACAGAATCGGCCACATTGTCGAAGGATTTGATGCAGACATTGTCATCTGGGACAGCCATCCGCTGGCTTTGGGCGCGACACCAAAACAGGTGTTCATCGACGGCATCGCACAGCTTGACAAGCCATACACATCGGTCAAACCGGAATCGGCTCAGCAGGTCCCCGTTACACCCAACTTTGACAAGGAGATTCTGGACACCATCAAGTATGAAGGATTGCCGCCTCTCGAGCCAGAAGGGGTGGATTCGAATCTCGTTGTGTTCTGGAACGTGGGCAGCATCTTCTTGAAGAACGCGGCGACCGGGAGCATCAGTGAGGTCTTTACGTCGGCCGTCGAGGACGGTGTTTTGGTCTTCGAGGATGGCCGCGTTGTATGTAGTGGGTCGCTGGCGGCGTGCCCGGATGCGCTCTCGTACTCTGATGCATTATACCTCGATCTCGAAGGCGGATCCATCACGTTCGTTGCTTTACTGGTTTAGTAGTGCCAGGATACTAATCAATTTCTCAGCCCTGCCCTCGTTTCTTATGGAAGTACACTCGGGCTCACCCACATTGCCGGCGAAGGTATGCGTACACTTTCCTCGGTCGATAACTTTCATAACTTCTATATGCAGCTTCGACGAACGATGGACCTGTTTTCGACCCGCTGAGCGTGACAGTCCCTCCGATTATCGATGGGACTGTTATCAAGGCGGCCGATGGCCTGCTTTTCGCCTCCCGCGACGCCCTGCTGGCATACCGCAGCGGTGTCACATCCGCTATCACTGCCCCCACCTCGGGCGGCTTTTTGGCAGGGCTCAGCACCGTCTTTAACCCCGGTGCGGCGCACAAGCTGGTGGATGGTGCAGTAATTCAGGAGGTTGCTGCCCTCCATGTCACGCTGTCTTTATCTCTTGGTATCAGCGTGAGCACGCAAATTGCTGCGCTTCGTGGTTTGCTCCTTGGCGAGGGTGAAGGAGATGTGGCTAAGCGGTTCGGTAATGTTGTGGCGGTAGGTCATCATGTCGGGCTACGACCATAGACTGACAAGCTTTCCAGGGCAAGATCCCTCTGGTTGTCCACGCGGAGAGCACGGACATTATTGCAAGCCTGCTCGTTCTCAAGAAGGAGGTCGAGGCCGCGAAAGGGAACTCCATCCGACTGACGCTCGCTGGCGCGACGGAAGCACATCTTCTGGCGAAAGAAATCGGCCAAGCAGGCGTGGGCGTCCTCATCGAGCAGCGGCCCTATCCTTCGAGATGGGAACGAAAGCGTCTGCTTCCAGGCCCACCTCTCACGCAATTTAACGCGATCGCGACACTCGTCGCCCACAACGTCACGGTGGGCATCATGGTTGCGGATTCTTCTCAAGCCCGAAACACGCGCTTCGACATGGCTTGGGTAAGTGTCCAGCACGATAGACCTTTTCTCGACTAACGATCTTGATGTACAGGCCAAACTCGACTCCAATGGAGCACTGACAAGGTCAAAAGCTATGGAACTCGTCTCTTCGAATGTCGAAACTTTACTGGGAGTCGTGGAAAGCAATAGCGATCTTGTCGCGACCAGAGGAGGATCTGATTTTGAAGGGAAAACAATTGCCATTATTTCGTCTCGTCAAGGAAAGGTTTTCGAGTTTTTTGTATAAATCACACGTCCATTTGTACTCGGTGCTATAGCTTGGTGTATAGATCGACAGGGCGATGAAACCCTGAACGGCGTCAGTACTTTCTCAGTATATGAGCGACGAATTGAATTACCTCCTTCCCCGACACTGCCCAACCGTACTGGCTCTCCGAAACCAACCTGCGCTAGCATTCGCGGAAAATCGTCCGGACGTATCGTCAGCCCCTGCGCTGTGTCCCTCAACTTCTGTGTAAACAGTCAGGAAATGAAGCGGCGAAGATGGGAAGAATTTACTTTATCCATACGCTTCGCCTTGCGATAGGTCTCCCATGCCTGTGGTTCAACGACGAATTGGCCCCCCGGGTTGCAGTACAGCAGCCACGCGGCCAAAGAAAGTATTGAGTGCAGCATCACCTCCATTGAGATGTATCCATTTTGTAATTGAGAATCTGGGAGATGTACAAGTATTAGCGTGATTTGGGTCAACGGAAATGTGACGCACGCAACAACTACATCGTACCCGCCTTCGTCCTCGGGAATAGTGTCGTTCACCCAATCGGCAGTGCGGAACGAAACGTTGTGGGGGAATAGCTCAGGGGATGAGCGGGGGATGGGCAAAGGGCCTAAGGAATGCGCACAAGAGGCGGGGAAGTAGTCTGGTTCCCCAACGGGATCGACGCGTTTGCGTTTGCGACTAGTCCCCACCGTTTCGGTTTCATTCTCGGGCAGAGGCCCTTGTGCAGACCAAACTGTGCGCCGTCTCCGCCATGCTGCGCGCACCAACGTGTCGTCAATGTCAACTCCCACGACTTTTAGTGCACCGCGCGACTGTGCTGCCTTGTTCAAGATGAATGTCTTTCTTCGAGGAAAGGAGGCACGGCACAGACCAATTTCGCACGAAACCCACCCTTCATTGCATCCAACGTCGAGCACATGTTTCCTTGCGAATGTGGAAGGTGGAAGGAGCTCAAGACGAGGGTCGTTTACGGAGGGCCGTTTGGCATAATAGCTGGAAACCAATGAGAAGGAGCGTTGAGAATAGACGCGTTTCGCATACCCATGATAGTTTCCGTGGATGGGCACAGTCGCAGAAGACATATGGCCGCAATGGTTCGGTACAAGGCTGCCGGTAGAAATCCTCGACACGGAAAATGAGAATCCGAAGTGCCGAAATGCTCAACCGCGCCACGCTAAACGTTCCCGAAGTTTCAGCAAGTAACAAGAGGCCAATAAATGTATTCGCGATTGGTGAATGGTGTAAGAGAGCAGTTTCGCTTGTCGAGAATCCCAGGTGGTCGAGAGCGAGTGTTTCCCGAAAAGGCGATAAGTATCTTCTCTCAACGAGTATAATTTCTTTGACTAGATGTACAGTGTAGATAATATCCTTTCATTTATCGCTTTTGTTAGCAGAGCACGTCTTTTTGTGATCCTTCCAGTGCTGCTTCTGGCACGATCCATCGCAGTATCTGAATGTCCAATCAACAAGTGAATGGTGCGGATGAAATAAGCAACCCATACCTGGCTTTCGAGCACCCAGCACACTTGCGCAGGATGGCCGACGGATTTCCACACCACGAGCACCGATAGAGCTCGACGTGGCTGTTGCTAAAAGTCGCAGGTTGAGAGTGACTATCTTGCTCGCCCTCGAGGTGCAGATCACCCAACCAGGCGGCCAGGTCATCCTCCACCTTCTCCGCAGACAGATTGGGCTGATCGCCCTTCGAGTTGCCCGCAATGAACTCGCCCCATTCCTCAGCGGCATCGGAGAATAGCTTGACCACAGTCTGCTGCGTGAGCCGCAGATATGTCTTGGGTGGAGGGACGCCGATCCAGTTACTAAAGTCGTCGGCAATCTTCAGTTTTCGGATGAATCCCTAGCCATTTGTCGGATTCAGCGCATCCAGAGGGCGATAAAGTAAATAGCACACACTTGTAGTTCGCGAAGATCCTCACTCATCTCCTCTGCCATCGTGATCCGCAAAAGAATATACCAATAGAGGACGTTCTTCATGTGACGGTTGTCCGGAGGAGCCTCAGCTATGTACGTCTTGGCGTCTTCCATTGCGCTCGTTAAGAACGCGATCCCCTCGACCCATTTTTTGTCGTCCGCATCCGAGGCTTCCTGCAGGATCTGGATACCCATTTCGCCCGCGTGCTCCACCGCCCGTTGCATCATTTGAAAGCGCACGAAAGGCGTGGTATTCGTGCACTTCATGCCCTTCTTGGCAGCGCGTAACCCCACCACAGGATCAGAGGCTAGTGTGAGCACATAGTAGGCGTATGCGAAGCCGGGGGTGCGGTTCAGAGCAGTGTTGGCAATCTTGACAGCGTCGGGGATGCGTTGTTTCATGATGTAGAACTTCATGTCGAGGATGTCCGCGATGTCTGCCTGCGCAGGGAGGCCTCGGTCGCGGATCGCTTTTGCGCAGTGAGGCAGCGCATCGCTCCACATCTTGAAAGGTAAACCGACGTCCATGGTTTCTCTTCTTCCAGTCACAGGGTCCTCTCCCTGGAACATGCCCTCCGAAATGGAGAACTCGGTTCTTTAAAGTGCTCGTCAGTAATATGCGAGGTGGTGGGCCCTCCATCTACTCACCGGAGAATAAAACCGGCCAGAGTTATGCCCAACGTGTACAGATCGTGCGTCGAGACAGAGTTCATCATAGCACGCTGGAATTCGTTTGCCGTTTTCAGCGTCAGCATCGTTTCACACTTCTCGAACCCATACGCGAGCAGGATGTCATTGAGATGCGACGGCGCCGGTTTCGACACACAAGCTATGAGTTTCATGGGGTCCATCCCACGCTGGTCTGGTTCTGCTTCGGTCTGATGAAGGCGAATTAGACCACCAAGACAAGTGGACCGGAAGATCCAGTCCTTGCTGCGTAATCCGGCGACGAGAAATGTCACGGTGCTCGGCGGCACTTTGCAGTGAAGTGTCGACACGGCCAGCAGTTGGACGCTGTGGTCTACTAAAACACGGGACGGGAATGGTTGATGGAGAGCTTCCGTAACGGCCGTCACAACGCCCTTCAAGTCCAAAGACCGTGCAAGGGTGGGATTGAGCTTCATCCCGTCGTCACAGAGGGCGGCAATGAAGCAATGAGAAAGCGTGACGATGGAAAGTTCAATAGTTTTGGGATCCTCTGCATCTTTGAGAACTTGGAGCAATGGTAGATAGGATTTCGCTATTTCCATCCGAATGGCGATCCCACCGTGGTGAGTGATTGTTGTAAGAGTGCGCAGGATGAGCTTCCGGCATGATGGCGTATCCAGGAGCGGAAAGATTTGTCGCAGAAAGCCTGTTCACGAAGATTCGTCGACAGTATGTTTCTCTGAAACGGAGCTCACCTCGTTCAAACAGCTTATTCCGCAGGATAGAATCAACGCATAGCCGTGCATATATCCCACAGATTCCGGCCTTTATCCGCACGTTATCTGCGCTTCTCGTGTACAGCTTATCCAAGCGACGATAGATGCTGTCAAAGTTCGCGTGCACCTTTTTTAAGCCGCTTCGCGTTGAGATGTCTTTCTTGCGTGCGTGAAAATTGTGGCAAACTCTTTGCTTTCATGAGACGAACCGGGTAATTCAAGATAGTCGCATAAAATATTGATGACGGGATTCCATCCGTCGGCGCTATCGATGTCGCCGATGAAGGTCGAATCGAGTTGAGATCGCGAACCCGAAGTCGAGCCTGAGGCGACACTACTAGATTTGGCTTTCGCCTTGGTTTTTTGCCCAGGGCCAGGCATATCGTCGCAAAGAATCAGATATCCGAACGAGTGCGGAGGTGGTCTCCACTTTAAGACGCTTGAGCGAGGAATCTGTAAGTATGCTCAAGTTGAAAGCAAGCTCAAAGGAAAGGAGGACTCAGGAGCCATCAATATTGTATCAATGATGGCATCAATATTGCATCAATGATGGCTCATAGCCGGTGCCGAAACCGGTTCTCTACAATGCTCTTACCCCATGTCCGCGATCCCAATGACCGCCGCCTCTGATTCCGAAGACGACTCGGACTTTGTTCCGCAGGCCGAGGAAGGTTGGTTGCATAGTCCTTGCGCGACATATAACCAATTTCATCCAACAAAGATTCCAATTCGTCCGACGATGAGCCTGACTTGAAACGAGCGCGAACGAGCTCTCCGAAGCCTACAACGGTGGAAGAAGAAGCAGCTAACAAGAAGTAAGTCCCAATCTTTTGGTTCTTGTGGATTATACAGATTTTTGTCCGCAGAGCACGAGAGGAGTTATGGGCAAACTTTCAAGCGTCTGTCGATGCACCTGTACAAAAGCCTGAAGATGAGCCAAAGAGAATGGTGAAGATAGAAAAGAGATATTTGTTTGCTGGGGAATATACTGTGTACGCGTCAGTCTGGCATACCATACGTCTATTGATCATCGGGCTAGAGAAGTCGTAGAGGTTCCTGAGGGCTCGGCGGACGCAAAAAAGTGGCCCCTATGGCATCCACCAGAAGAGGCCGAGGCTTCTACTTCTACTTTGGTGCATGCCCCTTCTGCGAGTGGTTCGCGCCCTCCGGCCAAACGTCCCGGGCCTCGGAAGCCCAAGACATCTTTAGCTAACATCCCCACTCAAAAAGCCCGGAAACTCTCCACCCTCGATAAATCCGCTATGGATTGGCGTGCACATATCAATGCGGAACCTTCAGATACGAAGGACGAGCTCGAGGCCAATCGTCGCGGTGGAGGCTATCTCGAAAAGGTCGAGTTCCTCAATAGAGTAGACGCGCGGAAGGAGGATGCTCTCGAAGCCAGCAAAAATACGAAGCGCCGGAGATGACACGTAGAGCGCTGGTATTGTATTGATACATGTTTTTTTTAGGTTTTTTTTTAGTCTGCTCTTCGCAATACATTCTTATTGGCTTCCAGATAGGCTCGAATCCAGCCTGTCTATGAAGGCAAGCCTGTCGATAGACAGGCTGGTCGATCTGGGTTTTAATTAGCGGATCAAAATTATTACCAAAAAAGGCTATTGGGCAACTCACTCGTTTCTCGATGAAATTTCGGTATTCTTTTGTGGGGTGTCATCGCCTCGTGTCACAGAATATGCGTAGCTTTTTTTGAGGGTGAATGCTTGAGTTTTGAGCGCGCTAGACGAGAATCCGTGGTGCTTGTTGTTCTTTGTGTCTGACGTCACCCCGCTCGGAACCCGGTCCGCAATAGCCTTCTTTGGTAAGATTTTTGTATTGGTGATTCAAACTCAGATCGACTGGTCTGTCTATCGACAGGCTTGCCTTCATGGACAGACAGTCACTGGTCTAGCTTCCAGAAAGGCACGGAGCGTCCGCTTTCCGACGACATCTGCTCGTCGAAAGAGCTGTTCTTCTCCGCCGCGGGCAACGTGCACGGAGTCCAGTATGGTCATCATCTGCGCGTAGTCTTCTGGCATACCCCGTCCAATCAGCACTTTCTTGAATTCGGCCTCGGTCAGTTTGGTGTGCGTGATTTTTCGTCCGAGGATTTCCGTGAGCATATCAGCAATCTTTTTTTGGGAAAAAAAAAGAATCATGAATAAACGCAGTGCTCAAGGTATGCTCGACACACCTGGTCGTAAGACACCAGCTCAGGGCCCACGATAATGGGGTTATTGTTATCAATTTTTTCTTCCACAAGCGCCTTGAATGCGACGTCCGCAATGTCCTCCGTTGACACATATCCAAGCAAACCGTCCCCTGTGGCGGACACGATCTCGTTCCTGGTCTTTATTAGGTCCGCATATTGCGTGGTGAAATTTTCTGAACTGTGTCAGCACCTCGTCATCGAAGTGAAACAAACGAGAGACTCACCAATGAACCAAGATGGCCTGAGGGCACAATATTCTACTTTTAGGCTGTCGAGGTACTCGTGCGCCTTTCCCATTGACGGACCCCCAATTTCCAGCACTCCAGCGCTTAGCAGAACAAATCGCTTCACGCCCCTCTCGACGGCGTAATCAATAAAAGCTTTCATCGGTGGAAACATGTCCATGACGGGAGGAGCCACAATATAGATGCGATCAATGTCGCTGTATGCATCGAACGGTATGTTGTACGTGGAGGAGTCAAGCCAGTCGAAGCGGACGCCACTGAACGGTGCAGGAACTTTGCCGCTTCGAGTTGCCAAAACCACGGGTTGCTTCGCTTGCAACAAGAGTTTTGACAGCGGACTCGCGGTCTTGCCGGTTCCACCAGTGAGTAGAATCGTCATGGTCAGGGTCAAGCGTATTCGTTCAGTCTTTCCTAAGTACTCTATAAATCTTTCGATATTCCGATCTACTTCCACGTTGCTTATTAAAGTCGGCTGTCCGGTTGGGTGGCTACCCGGGTCAACGGCTATCCGGAAGGTTTTGGAGTAATTCTATACATCGTCGAGAAGATATCACGAATTTACGAAAGTTGTGGAGAGGTGCGGAGTGTCGAGCTATATCGGGCAACTATCTTACCGTATAAATATACAAGGGTGTACACCCTAATCACAAGTAAAATGGCCAACTACACCGTCAGCGATTATCTCCTCGACAGGATTTACATCGAAGATACAATGTGAGTCTTACTTTCCACACAAATTGGCCCGATTCTGAATGGCTGCTTTAGTAACAAGCTAGTTAGTAGCTTGTCTCCGTTAAGCTGGCTCAACATGTAGACTTGCAAATGCTCAGCTCTGGTATGTCGATCGGCAGAATTGGGATGGCGTGAGCTCTATATTTGCTGAGGAGATCATCATCGATTACAGTAAGGTTCATTTTTCCAAAAAGCGTACACATTAACAGATTATTCCAAAGCCCGCTTGCTGGGTGGAGAACCCGTTCGTAAGTAGTCGTAATTCCCGAGCTACAAGACTCTTGTACTTATTTCTGTGTGCAGATACAAACGGTGTTGATCAGGCAAAGGTTTGGAAAGGAATGCTGGATTATATGGACTCAACGCATCATGTGGCTACGTGCGCGGTCCACATTTTGCGATCCAACTGGTTGACTCAGGAGAATAAGTGGAATATTGGTAGATCTGCCCCAACCCACCGCCGATAAATCTATCCAGCACCCCATGGAAGTTAACTTTACTTGCAATGTCGCCGTCGATCTTGTACGACACGTCGCTCGTGGTGGCTCACTCGTTCACAATGCGGTGCGTGCTTCCGGAGTTACTGGATCCTTTCATCGTCTGCCAACTAAAAAAATTGAAGGGGTACTATGCCATCAAAGCTGTTCGCTCCACCGCAGATTCGACGGGAAATCCGTGGCGCATATCGGAGTTTCAAGCAAATCGTATGTGTTGGCACTTCTGTTCCGGGAAAGGCAGAATTCTGACCAAAATAACCGGATAGCTGGCTTTGTAAACGGAAATACAGAGGTTGCAAAGAATCCCAAGACAAATGTCGGATGGTTGTAAAGGTGCAATGCATAAATTGCCTTTTATGTTTGCGATGGGTTGTTTGTACATATGTACCGATGATTCGCCCAATTTGGGTGGTCGGACTTGAATTTATCCCTCCACCTCCGACATCCTTCAACCTTCGAAGCCTGCCACTCACCTCTGCCGCTCGCACTTCAGGCCCGCGCGGCTCTCTGGAGGCGTTAACTGTATCGGGTAAGTATACACGTGGAAACAGCACGACGATAATGTTGTCCTCCGTCGAGCTCACGGGAGATGCCAGTAACCAACGGAATCGTTCTATGTTTCCCTCGGCATGAAAATATAAAGTTCAATTGCAGGCATCCATATCCTTTATTTACTTCATGAATGAATGCTTGATCAGTCGCCACAGTGTGAAACACACTCCTACCTCGTGCCTCAGGCTCGAGATCTAGCCGAACTTGACGCCTACAGACGATTAGGCTGCCCGAACAAACGTTCCTGATTCTATAAAACCCTCTCTTCTTGACACATTTAATCTTGCGCGTCTCTTTCCCCCTCATCCACTGGCATGTTCCCGCGAAGTTCCACCTTGGTCCTATTTCTGTTGCTAGCTCCTCCTCTCATCGCATCAGCGGCTCAGTATTGCTCCCTCAAGCCTCCGAGTGCGGTCTCCTCGCCGGTTGGCAGCATTCAGCACAATGCTAACGCTACAGACGGCTCGGATGTCATCGCGTCCGCGTGGTATCCGGGATGGCTCGCCACCGACTTCCCTCCCTCATCTATTTCCTGGAGCAAGTATAACGCCATGACTTTTGCCTTCGCGTATGTCACATCCCGAGGTTTTAAATTCCTAATAATGAATTCTTAGCACGACCACTCCCGACGTGTCCACGATAGCCTTGGACGATGTGAGCGCACAAGCACTGCCGCAGTTTGTGTCCGCCGCCCAGAATAATGTTTGTAGTTGTTCTATTCCCCTTTCGTGGTGCCGCTGCCCATCATTCTCCCATTTTCAGGATGTTACAGCTCTCCTTTCAATAGGCGGCTGGACCGGCTCACAGTACTATTCAACCGCGGTCGCCACATCGGAAAATCGCACCGCTTTTTGTCAACGCCGTCCTGAATCTTGTATCACAATACAATCTCGACGGGATCGATTTTGAGTGAGTGACTCGCCTTTACCTTTTGTGCGACGAGAATGTTTATGGGTACAGCTGGGAGTACCCCGGGAAGATAGGCCTTTCGTGCAATGTGGTCAATCCCGACGATTCGGCCAACTTTCTCTTGTTTTTGCAAGAGCTACGGAGTCAACCTGCAGCAAAGAACTTAGTTCTCACGGCGGCTGTGGGCATTGCACCTTTCGTTGGATCTGATGGGCAGCCTATGGACGATGTATCTCAATTCGCCGCTGTTCTGGACCGGATTGGTAGGCACATTTCGGTCCACAATAACACTTTCAATACTTAATCGAACCCAATAGCTATCATGAACTACGATGTGTGGGGATCATGGTCTCCCACCGTTGGACCCAACGCCCCACTGAATGATTCCTGCGCTCCAGCTGCAGATCAAGACGGTTCAGCGGTTTCCGCAGTAAATGCATGGACAACGGCCAACTTTCCTGCCAACCAGGAAAGTTCTTCAAGCTTTCTATCTCGGCATTATCCAAGTCGTAATAGATTTAAAATCGCAGATCACGCTAGGCGTCGCCGCTTATGGACACAGTTTCAGTGTTACACCCTCCGCAGCAATCAACAAGATGGGTTCAATTGCGCTATACCCCAGCTTTGACTCGTCTGTCCAGCCTATAGGCAGTGCAGACACACCTGGAGATACCTCATTGGACCCCTGCGGGGATCCCAACGGTGTGAGCGGTATATTCACATTCGCGGGACTCATTGCTGGCGGATTCCTCAACTCGAACGGCACTGCGGCGAATGGAATCGGTTATGTATTTGACTCTTGCAGCCAAACAGTTCGTCCTACTCATTCTTCAACTCGATATTCGCTGAGACGATGTCCTACTTATAGCCGTTCGTGTATAATCAGACATCGCAAGTCATGGTTTCATACGACGACGCCACTTCCTTCGGTATGTTTTCCCTTCTGGTTACATTTTCGGAATTTAACGGTGCTCCAAAGCCGCCAAAGGAAGATTCATTAATGCCCAGGGACTGCTCGGATTTGCTGTATGGGATGTTACGGGGGATCAAAATGATATATTGCTCGACTCCCTTCATGAAGCCATGGGTATTCAACCAGTTTGCGAGTGAGAACTTCGGAGTATTTGTTCATTTATTTGACCTGCAGGCAGACCGATATTTTAGTGCTTAATTTGTTTACCAGGTTATGTATGGTTATCCGAATGTATGGAATTACGGTTCATTGCATCGATCTGCCCGCTACGGTGATATTCTGCCGCTCATCATAGATTCTCGCCGCTCGGAGCCTTGAACTCTCCGAAGTTGTCGCAAAATTACACCAGCTTTTTTAAGAGTAAAGCTCTCGTGTGCTTTATTCCAGCCAAGTAATGAAGTCAACCCGCTACTCCAGTTCAATAAACTTCAAGGAATCCCGATACTGCAAAATTGAACCACAAATTCAACCGGCACAGCCATGGTCTTGGCAAGGGATGGCGGTGATCTGCTGTGGAATTGTTTGACAGATCGGGAGCAATCCACCTGACGACCATCTACAGTGCTTTGGCTCACTCCACACTTCACGGAATCGTATAATAAGCCACACCAAGTCATGTTCCAGTTATTTCTTCGTTCCCCGTCTTTAAAGGTGCCGGTCGCAGCCAGTAAGTAACCCACCGGTTGAAATATGTCGCGTCTGATGTTGAAAACTCGCTGACAGAGGCGTCATTTCAACGTCATTTCGGACTTCAGCTTTCTTCTTTCTTCTTCGCTTTAAACGCCGGCACTCTTCGCTTCTTCCTTCTTCCATGAAGCTCCTTCTCCTCGTCGCCTTCATCTTCGCCACAAATCCTTTCGCCGCGTTTGCCGTCCCAATCCCTCAAACACAGATAGTATCGCCATACGTGACGCAGTTCACTCAGCGTACAACAACGCCGCATCGTGTCCGGAGTGTGGCCGGGGGACTCGTCTCCAGGATTCCCGAGGTTCTCAGCGTAAAAAGAGTGGATGAGTGAGTGCTTCATTCTCTCTTTGCTTTAATTCATTTATAAACATGTCTTCAGCGATGATATTTTCCTGGCCCGAGCGCTGGAAGACACCGTTTTCGCGTCCGCCCATGACATTATCGCTCAGCGGTCATATTTGAAGCTCCCACCACCTGAAAGAGCTCCTCCCTTTGATGTACGTCGAACCAGCGGAACTTGAAGTTTCTTTCTCATACTTACCCGATTGTCCAGGAATCTTCCGTTTGAATCGATCTCACAAATTTTGTCGAAGATTAGATCTTTAGATGATGAAAGCTTTCCAAGACCGTTTGAGGTGATGGACTCATGTATTCTTGTATCCTTGCTTGCTTTATATCGTTAGACCTATAATATTGTCTTTTTAGTATTAGATTACAAAGCTGTTTTCGAACTGGGGGTTAGCGTATAAGGCTCAACCTAAGCTTGGCTTATGAAAATTGAACTTTGTTGAATTTCATCGTCCGGAACATAACCCAACCTGTATCAAAACGGCCTGCTGCAGGTCGTACATACGTCGTTTTAAAGACGGCGATAAAAGCTTCCACTCCAGCCGCAACCCTCATCTAAAAATAGGATCGTTCACAGTAGCCCTTTTTCACGCCCTTTTTGCCGCCCTTTTTGCCGCCCCTTTTCGCCCTTTTTGCCCAGTTTTTTTTCCCCCCTTTTTCAATTAGAAGTACAATTGCAAAAAGGGTAGAAAAAAAAAAAAAAAACAGAAAAAAAAAGGGCACGAAAAAGGGCGCAAAAGGGGCTACTGTGAACACTCTAGTCTTTCTGGCACTCTTTTTGGCACCTCTTCATGCAGTCTGGGTGCTTCTATTGTTCCTCCGAGTCAAAGGTCACATCCCACCTCAAATGTCCAAAAAGGACCGGGAGAATTTTTTCTGGATTTTATAGCTTACTATCTACCAAACATGAAAAAGGGTGCAAAAAGGGCGCAAAATAGGGCGCAAAAAAAAGGGCGCAAAAAAGGGCGCAAAAAGGGCGCTAAAAAGGCCAACCGTGAATTCAACAACCCTAATACAACGCCACAACGATCGCCGCTGTGGCGGTGCGGGAGTGATCCCACACCCGCGTTGGTCTGTGAAAAGCCGGTCTTATCATGCTTGCTCTCCGCCACATCCTAGCCAATGCACCACTGGATCCTGGCTGCTTGTCTCTTTCTATGCCTCACCTCTGGTGCACAGTTTATTAGCACTAGTCATCACACGTTCAACTCCGTCGCTGTTGCGGATTCCGGCCTGACATATGTAAAAAATTCGGGCATATGCGAAACAACTCCGGGCGTTGGCCAAATTTCAGGATACATTAACATCGCCAAGAATGCGTCGATAGTAATATTGTGTTCTTTGGCTGGTGTACGGAGCGATCTAAGATATTTTCGGTTACTAGTGGTTCTGGTTCTTTGAAGCGCGCAGTCTTCCGGAAACGGCTCCTCTCACGCTGTGGTAAGACTGGAAAGCTGCCCAGCTTATCAGGTCGCTCATTTCATTATCCAGGCTCAATGGAGGTCCTGGTAAGCGAAGAGCGAAGACGAAATTGACGCAGATTTAATTGCAACACAGGTTGCTCGGCGATGATAGGTCTCTTCCAGGGTACGTCATCGAAATCTTTCTGGCTTTAAAAGCAATCTCATATTCATGTGAACAGAAAACGGCCCTTGCACCGTGAATTCTGACGGGAAAACCACGACGCTGAATCCGTACAGGTAAGAAACATTCTCAATTTCGCCGATGATTTCATTTTCTAACCGCCACCAGTTGGAATATCATCAGCAACAGTGATTTACCTCTCCTTCAGCTAGTTTCGAACCATCTAATTTTCTCAATTAACAGTGATATATATCGATCAACCTGTCGGTGCTGGTTTTTCAACTGGAACTGGGACTGTGAACAGCACGGACGATGCCGCGAAGATGATGTGGACTGCTTTCCAGATTTTGTTCGAAAGTCCGGAGTTTTCGACCTTTCAAGGGCGAGAGTAAGATCCTTTCTTTTTCTTCAAATGAAAAGTATTGATTAGGTGTCCATTCAGCTTGATCTTTGCAACCGAAAGTTACGGTAAGAAAATTAGCCCTGTTTGCTTCAAGTTTTGACACTATATAGGGGCCCATTTTGGGCCAGCCTTTATCACGTATTTCAACACTCAAAACACGTTAATCGACAGCGGAGAGTTGACCGGCCAGAAAATCATATTCACGTCCTTGATGATAAACGAGTGAAACGATTGACAATATCTCCTCATCTATTCAACTCATATTGTCACAGTGGAAAACACGATCCGCTGATTCAATACGCCTCTTATATCAATTTCGCCGCAGACGCGCCAGGCTATGGCCCTTTGCAGAATAAGACCGTCATCAGCGCCATGTCAGATGCATTCTCAACGAAGAACACTGGCTGCAAGGCTCAATTAGAAGCGTGTTACGCCGCCGGAACTAGACGCGTCGATGACGCTCTGTGCGCTGCGGCCAACGACCTTTGCGTTCGTCCTGCTCGTCCACTATGGCTTCCTTGCTCATGATGCCGATCAGAATCAAGATATCTTCTTGCTGGCTATCCGTGGTCGTGATTCCGACAACCTGCAGCAATTCTCGAATTCCACGGACCCGTTCCCTCCGACATACTACAAATCTTTCCTCAGCTCGAAATCTGTTCTTGCTGCTATAGGAGCTACATCAACATACGATGCATGTAGCAACGCTGTTCAAGCTAGATTCAACTCTACGGGCGAGGTAGGTCATTGTTATCTGCGACGTTTATGCCAGTTTCTGATAGTTTCCAGTTCGGCAGAACGGCTTTACCACCTTTGGCCGCGTTGGCTGATGCCCATTTTCCGATTTTAATCTGGGTTCGTTACCATTTTTTCGTTAACACCTTCCACCAATTTATCCTACAGGTCGGGGACGCAGATATCAAGTACATTTTCTTCTTCTGTCTGCAATCAACACTGACCTTGGAACAGAGCGAACTGGCTTGGTGTCCATGAAGCCATGGTATCCATGAGCTGGTACGGCAATCTCACCCTCAACAACACAGCCTTGACGAACTGGACTATCGACGGGACGCCTGTGGCGTCCGTGAAGACGGTCGATTCTTTCACATTCAGGTATGTACCTCACTTTCCTTTCATCTCTGGACTTTATGCCTCATGAATGATCGTTCACAGCCGTGTCTTTGGAGGTGGACACAACTTGCCCGCATACGTCCCCAGCACGGCGTTGCAGTTCTTCTCTCGGGTGGCGGGAAGAGCGATCCCTTCTTCCACTCCTTCACCCTCCTCCCCCGAGCCCACGACCTCGACAGCAAGGAAAACTCGCCCAGTTACATGGTTTTGGACCCTGCTTTGCATTTTATTCACAACAATATAGACGTTAGACCTGTGTTGCGGCCCCGTAGATTTAGACGATTCAAAATAACGTCCTATACCATAATTATTTAGACACTTCACAACGGACATTCAAAGACAGGCGGTTTTACCAACATTTGGAAGTTTGAGGACCAGGTGGAAGCGGTTTGAATCACAAAGAACAGCAAGTCATCTAGCGGGCAGATCTCTGAGTGAGATTTGGCGGTAAAGAAAACGCAACAGGCTCGCCACCGGCGGGGCTACTCATTTTTCCTTGCTTCTGATAACGACATTCAAGCCCTCCTTCTTCAATGGGCGTATACAGGTTCTGATTGATTCAATCCCGAACACAGTGACGTTATTGGGTGAAAAGGAAAGGCAGAAGGATTTCAATTTCGCCACACCTTCACGATGCATGAGCAATTGACATGAGCATTTTAGCGAGGGCGGACGTTAAATCTGGAGGGTCTTTGAAATCGGATGGGAGAAGTTCAACTAACTCGATCAGATCGTCTTCAGATGTATGTCGACATCCTCGGGGGAGGGGGGCGGGGGGGCGGAAGAGGGCGAAGAGCTTGGATAAGGATGGACCCTGTGTGTCCGCAGAGTTATCGATCTCAGAGACCATGCGGATCGAGCGTCTAGCGACCGGAACCGGGAGACAGCCTCTCTTTCGACGTTGTCTGGTTGAATTTCTCAGAGGGCTCAGAGGGAGAGATGGTCGAACAGGGTGCCTTCAAAGGTGCACGGGAACTTGAACGTGTGAAGGGTCAGCCGCAGGGGAGGGGGTCATGGCGGGCAGGTCACCGTATAATTGGAGCCTGAGAGCCTCCAGGCAGGGTATTTTTCTCAGGATTCCCACACTTAACGGGGGATCCGTCCGTGTGAGCTGAATCCAAGGGAGAGAGATGCACTACAAAGACGCGCGCGAGAAGGACACCTCTCGGAGCCAAGGTGCATCAGCAAATGCTGTTGCAAGCACAGGGTCAGAGTCATTGGGTACACAGGATATTACAAGCCTCGCTAAGGAAGGGATGTGTCCAGAGATCAGGTAATCCAGGACACAACTTCTAGCTTCAAGTTCTGACCGCGTCGAAGACGAATTCAAGGCTCCGCCACTGTGATAGATACCGTGAAATGAGGGTAAACATCTTGAGAAGTGGTCCCGAGTGGAAGATGATAGAGGTGTAGTCGCTGTGAGTGGATTCGCCGTTGGTAGTCGTGAGGATCCAAATTGGGCGAATAAGCAGACATGCACAAACAACCCATCGCAACTCAAAAAGGCAATTTCTGTGTTGCAACTTTAGAGCCATCCGACACTTGTCTTGGGATTGTTGTCATATCCGAAGCTACATAGTCAGCTATTTTGGCAAGAACTCAAGAACTTGGAACTTCGATATGCGGAAGCGAACGGCTGTGAGGGTATGACACCCCTTTGATGTCTTGTTAAAAGACGGTGAAGCGATTCGGTAAATCCAGAGCACGCACGAAACATGTTACAGATGAATCAAACCTTCATGTGACGCTGAACTGGGTTAAATAGCACTCACGTTGTATCTTGGATATTGATCCTGTCGAGGGGATAATCGCTCGCGGTAAAGTTGGCCACTTTGCCTGTCGGCATTTAAGCAATAAAATATTCCATCGACACCTAAATCATTAGCTTTACAATCACCGTAGCTCACCGCATCATGGTCTCTCCCCGACAATGTATAAAATAACCCCTGAACCGAGTATCATCATGATCAGTTCACTGTGGTCGTCTTCACGTACAAAAACTCGCAATCAAGTCTCTTTCGTGGGAATCTTCCGCCGTAAGCGGGGGGGGAGGGGGAGCATATTGATTAGACACTTTGTTCGGCTCGTTTTTTCATATCCCCCTTGCGGGTAGAGTTCATCATAAATTCATATTGAAGAAGACAGCAAAGGAACGCGGTACAGACAGGCTGCAGCATCATACAAACCCTAATTGCGCCGTAGAAACAACTAGTTATGCAACGGGGGTGGCACCCAGAGACTCTGCCACATCGGATGTAAATTCTGGGAAAGTCGTGCCGTCGGTGAAGTACTGAATCAAATCTCAGTTTTTATTCCACTCTCAACACTAGCGGATCCACTCACGCAAAGAATCTTCGCCTCAGCTATGTACGCACGCGCAATCAACTAAAAGTAATAGGAAGGGCAGGGGTAGAATTGGACGCACTGGTAGCATTTTCACCGCTAAAGTCGCCCGGTTCAACTAACGCTTCCTCGAACTTGAGGCCCGCTTCGACGGCGGGAGACCAGTTCCTGCAGGTGGTTTGAAATCTATAGTACAAAAATATATGTATCTCAATGTCAAGTCCCAAGGAGAAGAAAGGGAAATCCTGTACGCGGTTGTGAACGTGGCGATGGTGTCTCCTGCAGGGATAGCGAAGAGCAAGCGGTCGTCGGTGGCGTGAACGAGGCCCAAACCGGCGCAGATGAAGGAAAAGAGGGTCGACTTTGCAAATCGCATTTCGGGTTCAAGTTGATGCTGTGGTGAGCGTACCGTATATGCATGCTCATCTTATAGGCTGCCCCAGCCGGCATATATCCGCCATGGTGAAAGCGGATGGAGCCACCCGGCACAGAATGTCCGTTGAACAATGAACCAACGGCGAGACGTCCCCGCAAAGTGGTATTTTACTTACACGGATTGGGTTCTAGCGAGGTCGGCGACGAGGGCTGTGGGAGTTTGCTCAAGGCTGGTGGGAACTGACCCTACGATGCCGGCGGTGATTGTGTCACGAGTGGAACTGGGGTTTTATTTGCGACATACGAACCGGGGAAAGTCCATATGAACCAACAGAAAAGCTCAGGCTCGTACTAGTAGGTGTACAGCGTTGGGATTCAACAGGATTCGAAGCGGTATAGTAGTAGCGGCAAGAGAGTAACTGCATCTTCTATGAGCCATGAATCTTCAACCCAGACTCAGATACAGATGCGTCGGTAAGTAAAGGCAAGCGAGCGACCCCACAGAATCTGTGCAATGCGCATGCATCTCAGTAACTAAAGCATCGATTCAACAATATCATCAAACGTCGTACCTCGAAGCTACGTGCCCGTCGCACCAGTTCTACGGGTTCCTGCGATGGGTAGCCGACTCCCCGTTCCGTCGAGGCTTTGGGAAACTTCGATCGGACGGGACGGATTTCTCAGCCGACGGCCGTTGACGGGCGATCAATGGCAATGGTGACGGATTCTGACGATGCTCACCACTAAATTTATCGCATATTTCGATGAATTTGGGTGTCGAAATGGTCACTCAGCCTCCTAAAATTTTGCGACCCGGTTTGAAGGTGTTGATACCACTCGCAACTCCCTCAGTATCTACAGCTTGAAGACGGTCGATCCACTATCATAACTACCATCTAGGGTCGATAGTACACCATTGCATTGGCCTCAGGCTGCAAGTTTGGTGCAATATTCAAGTTTCCTGGAACGCGCCTGCATGCAGATGATGAATATTCATGGCCTAAATCGCTCCGTGACCTGGAATTCCTTTTTCAGGCGAAGGAAGGAAGGTAGCATCGAGTTCAAATCAAGTGCATGCGCAGAGTTGAACATACCGAAACTACATAGTATTGTCGGGGTCGGGTCGGACAGGGCTTGAGCGTGAGACAATTTTGGGCCCAACCCGAGCTCTCAGGTAGGGCCCGGGCTTCGAGGCCATTTTTCAAACCCTAACTCAATAGAGTTATTCGGTCGTAATAGTATTTTGTGAAGTCCGACACAAACAACCTCCACAACTCACAGGGAATTTTTTAAACCACTTGAAATCATCTCATCTCATTCGCGTGCAGTCTCATCAAGGTGCTGGGATTTTCCGCTGGATTCATTCCAGCGGTTGAAATTGGGTATCGGCTAATGATGCCGTGAAAAACAGGTTGTAGGTGTTAGAAGTAAATTTATAAATGCCATTTACTCACCCAAATCCCGATCAGTGGCGCACCCACACCGACCCGGGCCCAAGCCCGGATCGCGGGTTGCCCGAAATTTTGAGCCCGACCTTGAGCCCTACCTGAGCCCTACCGCGGGTCGGGCCTGGGTCGGGCTCAAAAGTCCGGGTCGCGGATCGGGCTTGGGCTTGAGCCCCTGACCCGCGACAACACTACTTAACCGAAACATTATGGCGTGAATAGGAACATGTTTCCGATCGGATCCCATACTTCAATAACCTATTTTCTGAGGGCGGCCCGGTCTTGACGTCCCAAGGCCCGTCCCGGCCCGTAGACATTTTTGCTCAGGATGCTAACGAGACGGGCCTCCCCGTTGGACTCCCCCGAAACGACGGCGAACAGCCCTAGGTGCTACCTCCGAGTTGTGTGAGATGGAATTTTTTGAAGTATAGAATGGCGTTTCAACCAGGGAATTTCAAGTCCATGAAACCCACTTGTATCACTAGAATGGGGAAAATAGCCACGAGTAACTTGAAGTACCGAATCCTCATTGACCAGAGAGGGAATTCGGAATCCGAACAGAGATCCGACGGGAGTACTGAGTATTCAGTCTGTTGAATATGACAGGACTGGGCATGTCAGTGACCCTGTGCTTCAGAGGGACAGTTGCGCATGCATGTTGCATGATGTGTTTTATCGATATTGGCGAGGGGAGACAGTTCTGTGATGCACATGCTTGTTTTATCAGCGTCCCTGGCCGGAGGAAGGAAGATCTAAGTCCTGGGCAGACCGGTCTCCGAGGCGCGAGCGGCACTGAGGAAGCTCGGAGGGACGTCGTTGAAGCTGAGCGTCAAGGATTTTGGCGCCGTGTGGTTTTTTCGGCGAGGCCTTGTGCGTCTGTGGACGTCAACATGCAAATATTTTAGGTGACGGGGGCTGAGCCGCCGGATCTTAAGTGGAACCACCAACCTTCTATAGCCGATTCACGATTTCAATAACAATGAATCACAATGAATTTTATTTTTTCACTTCATTCACATTACCCTACCCTCTCACCCTCACAACCTTCCTCTTCCCCTTCTGCACGCCCCCAGGCCCCTGCTGTCCGGGCGTGCCGGGCGGCCCAGGGGCCGCCGCTGCCTCTGCCTGGGCAGCCATCCCGGCCTTGACGGCGTCCACGAGCATGCCGGTCGCGAGCGCGGGCGAGTAGGGCGACACGCGCGTGTTGAGCGGGGGGTGCGGGAGCGGCGGGGCGGGTGCGGGGCGCGCTGCGGACGGTTTCTTTGGCGCAGGGGCGGACGCCTGCTTGCCCTTGCCCGTCGTTGGCGCGTGCGCGGTGGTTTCTGCGGCGGCGGCGGCGGCCGTGGCAGGGGCGGGGTGGAACGGCGGGATGGGCTTCGACTGCGGTTTCGTGAGTTGGATGCGTGCGGCGATAGATTCGAGGAGGATTTTCTCTGCAAGGTGATGTTAGATCGGATGAATTCAAATAAAAAAAGGCAAGGCGCACTCGTTCTTATCATGGGATTCATAAGCCGCCCGTCCTTCTTCCACTGTACCCTTACGCGCCCCGGGTTCTCCCAGTCGCGGGGATGGGACTTATGGACTTCATGGAGCACCGAAAGGCCGAGTGCGGCGCTTGCGTCTGCGATGTCCTTGCTGAGGGGCCACCATACAGCATGGTCTCTGGGCACGCGACGTTGTCCGGTGCCATATGCGCGCTTGGCGTCGATATAGATTGGATAGATGCATGTCCAGCTGCGAATCGTGTTAGTGAATGCATAAATCGAGTACGACGCGCACTTCTTGTACGGGGTCATATCAGTCACGGAATTCTTCATATCGTAGCCCGGGGGCACGCGGAACGTAGGTTGGGCATGCGGTGGGGAGGCGGGCCCTGCGCGCTGGTTTGGAGGTGGCTCAAACTCGTCGTCTGAGATATTCAGCTCCTGGAGTAAAGGACCGCTGGATCCAGTATTAGGTAGCGGGATGTTCGGGAGAGGGAGGTCTGTGTCGTCGTCAAACTCTTCCTCGACGATAGCTGCACGGCGAGACATGTTTTAATGGCGGGAGTCGGGACGAAGTGACGGATGTCACGCTGTGACAGTCGCCCGCAAGGCTTGTCCTTGACGTTCATGCGCCGCAAATGCACCTGCTGCTCTGCGTCCTCTCCCTGTGCGTACCTCGTTCCCAATCAACAGAATCCCATTGAGTGCGACACTACAGACTCTTTATGACATCCTTTGCTGCACAGCCCATCTACAACCAGGTCCCCACAGACCTCGTCTGCGCACCCGCCGGCGAATGTAAACCTTGCCCCGCAGATGCTGTACTTGTTTCCTCTATCTCCCCCATTAATTGGTTGTTCATTCCGTTCACGTCAGCTCCAAGAACCCTTCTGCCAGCCTTTTGGCTCGCGTCGCCTTATGCACTGCGCCAATGGCACCGCGCCGTCTTCGCACCCCGTCCCGGCCCATACAGGCCGGCCCCCGCTACTAGATGACCGCTCCATCCCCCGCGCGGCCGACCAGCCCCACTCGCACGCAGGCGAAACCCTCGCCTGGGCAGCGTGCGGCCGGATCGTTCCACAGGAACGCGCCGACTTCTTCGAGTTCGTCGCCTGCAATCTGCTGTTTGCTGCCGTCGCCCTATTTGGTGTCTATACGCGTTCGAGGCGCATGCGCGCCCTCCAAGCACGCCAGCTGGCCGCGCGGATTGGACTAGGGCGTCAGTAGAGGACATTGGGACTATTGTTATTGCACGCAAAAAAAAAAAATCAAAATTGCCAAAACCTAATCTTTGCACTGAGGAGGGAACGTTATTTAAACCCAACTCTCGCTTTATTGCAACCGTCTCTACACGTGATAACAACTCTTCTCTTTTGAACCACGACGACAAAACCAAGGACATACAAAGTCGCTAGAATTTTTTCTAGTATTACAGTCTCCTTGACTGCATTCTGACCGACATGTCTGGATTGGCCTGCGTTTCCAACGGGCGCTTTTGACTCCTCCAGCCTGTCGGTTTTTTTATCTTTCATATCAAGAAACATCCTGTTCATATCTTACATATCGCAGTCGTACGGTTCAATCTCCTCTGGCACTATATCACAGCGCTCAACAAAGCGAACATCAAATCTTGGTTGCGCCAAAGTACTCGACGACTTCCGTCGTGACCAGAACAGAACAGACGATTCGGCGCGGACGGGTTATACCACGACTACTTACGCGGCGTCAGCGTCAGCACAAGTGGTCGAGACCACTTCACTCACGCAGACAATCGGAGCTTCCGCTAAGGTAAATCAAAATCATTCTGGTGAGTGAGATTTGAGAATCGACGGCAACAGGAAACTAAACGTACTACCGGCATTCTTCCCCGTTGACTGCTACCTCATCTCCGGATGCGAGCTCTCCCTCGACACCGACTCGTCATTACTGCAGGATCATATGGATGTACAACATCTATTCCTCCGGCGACTCCTGGGGTTGAACCCGCATTCCATGCTCGCTATCCTTTTCACGGAAACCGGTCAAATGCCCTTGCGTGTGCGCCGACTTCTGTTGGCGCTTGGACGGCTGCTGTACCTGGTCAGGACGGATCCCCGTCGTGTTGTTCACTCTGCCTTCCTCGACTCAATTGCACTAATGAGAGAGGGTAAAGCCGGATGGGCATCAGATCTCAGCATCATGCTCAAGCGCCTTCCTACGGCGATTGAAGTGACGCCTGATGATTTGATGTGCCCGGACACGATTCAGGCAATTACAAAACAAATTGTCAGCATCGTGGACCAGGATCTCCAGAACGACATTGACCATCTGGTGAGAACCCACCTCCTACGCAACCGATTGGAACTGGGCGAGAGCAGATCCCTTACTCTCGTCCCACGGCGTCTTAGACACTACCTGACGTCAGTGCACGTTCCAGCGCACCGCAAGGCTATGACCGGCCTCCTTCTCGGCGACCACAACTTAAGTGTTGAGCGTCTCCGTTATCCTGCTCGTTATCGGGAGGCAATTCCTCGCCAACACCGGCTGTGCCGCCTGTGTCTAGCTGCGGTCGAGGATGAAGTGCACGCTCTTTTTGATTGCACTGCGGAGCTTCGTCTTGTGCAACTGCGCTCGCAGTTCCTTGAGGCTCTCCGTGAACGCGATCCGGTGCTCGGCGCGCTATACGGCAAAATCTCGAACTATGATTTCCTGCTCAAGCTCGTTTCATCACGGAAAGCGGTCCAACAATTTGCGAAGCACATCTATCTCACCCTCCGATTATTCGAGGAGATGCCTCGCTACTTCCCTGTCGCTTTTAGGATTCCGGGATAGTGTAAGCCTCGCCCTTCTACCAAGCCTCTTCGTGAGATGTCTCTGTACTTCCTGTATTTTGGCTACCACAGCGACTGGGCCGTAGATGACTGTAACGTACATACGACGCGTTGTGCGTAGGTACAGTGCCTGCTTGTTCCTGATTGGGACCTCTGCAGTAATATATCCTTATCCTTATCCTTATCCCCGAGTAATCCCCTGGTTCAAAGATAAACCCCCAAAAGGTCAAGCCTTCAAGCCACGACGGGACGGCCCAGCCGTTGGCGGACATGAGTTATGTTGGTTTAATTTTAGTTTTTCAGGATGCCGAAGATGCCCAAACAGTAAGTTTAGGTTGAAGACGAAAACCATCCGAGTCGAAGGCCGGGACGCACTAGTACTGTCACACCCGGAATTGATTGGCTTTAAAGCTCCAACCGTTTCTGTGTATAAACGGTTTAAACCGTTTTATTCTCATTTAGTTTGCCTATGTCCGCAATCAGTTTGAAAACCATTTGTACACGGTTTAAACGGTTGGTCACTCTGAAGCACTCACAGAGGATTTACGAGTGAAAATTTTGTGCAATCCTACAGTGAAATGTGTTTTTCAAGTCTCCGAGGGTCCTCCCAATCCACCATATTTGGTGGCCATGTAGTATTCAACGAGCGGGATGCATTCCTAATATGGTAATTGTTGAAGCAACTTGAACTGATGGCTCGGGATTGATGCGCCGTGCGGCGCTGCTTGCGCTTTTCAGCACACTCAGCCCATGATAATCTAGGTTTCCACATTTCTCATCATCTTTAAATTTCACTGTCACATATCATAGCATATTACCTTGTGTTAACACCACTATCAAAGTTGAACCAACACGGCTCGCAGGGGATATTAACTGTCTAGTTCAATCCCTGTTGCCCGCATGCAATTTATTTGACCAAGTGCTCGTTTATCGAGTGAAGCACAATATGAGGAAGCAGCATTGAAATGAATAAATACCTGGAGGCTCAATCTGTGTACTGGTTTCGAAACCATCTAGAATATATCGTTTAGAAACAGTTTGAACTGTTTAAATCCCGTTTCCGTTTAATTTGTGGGGCTCTGTACACGAAAACTAAATGGTTGGAGCCTTAATAGACTTTCTTCTCGCCGCTGAACTCACTGACAATCCGCGTGTAATTCTGCCCCCAGCCGCTACCATCTCCTGTTAGTAGGACGCAACTTAATAAAATTCTTCCCACTTGGCCTGCATTCAAAAGGGTTCCTTTTACCGGTACCGGACTCCTTAAACCCTAAACCTATGCCGTCTGGTGTGCAATGGTTCTTTGGTGTACCTCTGCTTGCGCTGCATTCACACCGAGAAAGATCTTATTCGCATCTTACACACAATTTCCTCTGGTATGATACTACTCACAGCTTTCAACAAGCGAGTATCAAGTCTCGGTCACGCCCAAGTACTCCCCGACTTCCGTCGTGAACAAAACAGACGTCGAGTTCGGGCTCGGCGTGGATGGGTTATACCACGCGCCATCAGCACTCCGCGGCGCCCGAAAGACTCGAACTCCTCTCACGTGTCTGAGAAAGTTCGAGCTTCCGCTGAATCATTCTGGTGAGTGAGGATTGAGAATTGACGGCAACCAGATAACCACTGGCAAACGCATTATCAGCGTTCTTCCCCGAGTAATCCTCTGGTTCAAATATAGATCCCCGGAAGGCCAAGCCAGGTTCAACTTCAAGCCGCGACGGGATGCCGGCTGCACAAGGCTCTTCAAAGCTATATCCCAGTTGGTTGATAATAAAATTTCAGGATAAGATGCCCAGACAGTAGGCCGAGGACAAAAACCATCTGAGTCGAAGGACGCACTACTAGTACTGTGACACCTGGAATTGATTGGCTTCTGCATCGCGTGTAATTCCGCCCCCAGCTGCTAAGTGACCATCTCTGTTGGTCGGACGCAATTACTACTACCATTTGGCCTGCGTTCAAAAGGATCAAGTCCTTTTACCGGTACCGAACTCCTTCAACCTAAACATAAACCTCCGCTGTCAACCTCCGCTGTCTACGGGCTGTAACGGTGCTTGCGCTGCATTCACACCGAGAAATATCCTGTTCGCATCTTACACATCGCAGTCGGGTGTATGGTTTCAATTACGCCTTGGTCGCGCCCAAGTACTTTGCGACTTCCCTCGTGAACAGAATAGACGTCGAGTTCGGCGCGGACGAGTTATACCACGACTACGCGCCATCAGTATTCCGCAAACAAGTGGTCAACCTCAAATCCACTCACGCAGAAAATCCGAGCTTCAGCTAGATCGAATCAAAATCATTCTAGTGAGTGAGAATTCACGGCAAGCGGAAACCACTGGCAAACGTGCTGTCAGTGTGTTTCCCCGAGTAATCTCCTGGTTCAATTATGAATCCCCGGAAGACCAAGCCTTCAAGCTGCGACGGGACGGTCCAGCTGCCGGCGGCACAGGTCCGCTCAAAGCTGTGTCGCAGTAAAAATATATTTCAAAATGCCGAAACAAAATGCCCAACGTCAAGCCGTGAGAGCAGAACGACAGGGGAGCGAAAGGAAGCGATCACACACCAGGTACAGAATTCTTCCATGGTCTCGTGCTTCGGGATTGTGTACAGCAGACGGTTGTCCAGCGCCCGGACGCCGACGATGAGTGCCAGCAGGGCTAGAGCTACGGTGGGTCGCATTATTGGTATCAGTTTAAGGGATGTGGGCGACTTGGGAATTCGGAGGTGCGTATTAGTGTTATAAATTGATGCGATTAGAATGGCCTTTTTTTAATATTAATGGCCGGATGGATGGACCATGTTTCGAGAAGCAAAAGAAGGCTCCGCCATTCTCGAGTCCAGGTCTAGTTTCCGTTACTTATCTCCGCGAGAAAACCGCAGGAAGACGTGAGGCCGTAGAGCACGGTACTGTTTACCTTTGATTCAGAAATTGACGGCCGTTGCGTAGATGAGCTGGACAACCAGTTTCAGCTGCGAACAGCGCCGAGCTGGAAGCCTGTAACGTCGAAGGTTGGCATTCGTGCGGCACTACATGACTTTTGCATCTGCAACAGCGGGGATATGAAGCATCACCGGCAGAAAGATGAGACATAAAAACCTACCACGGCATTTGGTAGGGCCACCAAACGTTCCGTGCTTCGACCAAATGAAACTCTCCGCTTCCCTTCATCTCCCCAGCGCTCGAAAGCTGAAATGAAATGCCGCACTCTCCAGTCCAGCCTCCGTATCTCCGCGAGACAGTCGCAGGAAAACGTTATAAGCCTGGGGCCGCGGGGCACGGCAGCGTTTGCCCTTGAAATTGCCGGCCGCTGCCTGGATGGGCTGGGCAATCAGTTTCATGTGGGAAGAGGACCGAGCTGGAAGCCTATGACATCGAAGGTCGGCATTCGTTCTGTTTTTACCGCGGCACACTGGCGGAGCTACAGCGTCTGGTACTCGGCATGTTCGGCAGATTTTTCGACTAGTTATTTTGAGGTTGCATTGGCAACGTCTGTAGTATTTCTGCGGTCATAAAAAGTAACAATCAAACAAAAGACGAGAGATAAACCTACTGCAGCATTTAGTAGGGATCATGTCGTGCTTTGACTATCCACTTCCCTTTATCTCTCCATTCGTCCCTGCCAAGCCGAGATGCGCAGGAGAAGAGTTCAGAAGAAAATCAAGGAAACGGGACCAGTCTTTTTGACAGAGAAGTAGAAAGAAAACGCCAGTGTATCGGAAAAACAGTCAAGATCTACTACAAGGTCCGCTTCTGCATCGGGTCACAGATTATTTCGGACGCTCACCGTTAGTAACTGTATCTCGGTAGATGTCAAACACAACAAAGTAAAAAAAAAAGTTGTGGATGCAGAAGTCCAGAATAACCATTTCTCCGACGCGAACGTGAATTTACCATTTTGAGTTTACAGTCAAATGATTGAGAGCGGTCCAGACTTGGTTCGAATCTGTCGGCGATTGGTTTGTTCGATTCGTTCCAATATCTCCAAGTAGCGCCGAGATAATAATCCACGCGATGCCATTCCGGTGTTAATATACCTCTGTTGTCGGAGGCTTGATGAACTCGGGTGAGGGCAACAGCTTATCGAAATTAAAAATGCAGACATCACTAAATTTAAGCACTGTCGTTTGGGCCATCTTGACAGCGTTGAATATATCCCAAATCAATCCCATTACTTGACGGACAGATTAAAGATAAGGGTTCGGCACAAGTCGGCTGCTGGTAGAAAGCTCGAGGACTTGTCGAGTGCGCTTGTAAGGAGGAAAGCGGATGTTTTCAATGGATCTCTGATCTCGGCCGTACGATATGTCGCCGGTATGACGAACGTTCTCGAATTAGAGTAGTCAAGCCCCTAACAAAGGAATTCCGGGACCGCACTCGTCAGGGCAGTCCAGAAGCGTTCGATCTCGCCTTCCGCGAAGCCCATGCCGTCCCAGCATAATTGCAGAACGAGGCGCCCGCCGAAGGAGTGCCCGAGGAGGAGAAGTCCTCCTGGTTTGAGTCGACTGGCCGTCATTACGCTAAGAAGATGGACACCGGGGCCGTACGAAGAGCGCACGTAGGTGCGGTCAAGATCGCCGATGAGGGAAATCCCGAGGAGCGCAGCGCTTGCGTCGGGGCGCCGGGGGAAGTTCAGAAGATTCTGGTGGGGGGAAAAAGGCGGACGGAGATGGCGGGGTGCGGCGTGCACGTGCAGCAGCAGAGAGGAGGGCGCGAGCGGGCAGTAGGGGTGAGCGCACAGCGTGTTGCATTTGCGCCTTGGCGAGCCTTGCACGGTGCCAAACACCTCCGTTGTTGGCCGGTTGAAAAGCAGGCAAAGAAATTGTGAAATAAGCCAGCGCTAGGAACCAGTGTGATGCGGAGGACTGCGCGGCGAGATGGGATCGTAGATTGGCGGCAGTGTAAAGCATCCTTATAAATGCATGAGCTTTCAAATTCAACCAAAGATAAAAATGAAATATACATAGGAAGTTCGAGGGATTGGGAGGTGTAACGTGCCCATGCGATGTTGCAAAGGGCAGTCAGGGCATGGTTGACTGTCACACCTTTCGCTTTACATTTCGCAAGAATGATTGACGTCTGTGCTTCTGAAAACTCGCATTCTTGAAGAATCGTGTGCTTGGGTCCACGCTGGATACGAGAAAAGGCATGCCCACCCTGATAATGCAGCACAGGGTTTGATACTGTCCACGGTTCAAGTGCGAAGAACGTACAATTTCACGGCTGAGCGCCTGAAGATAGTTGATCTTGCAAGCTGCTTTTCCCAGCGCAGAAGACGGAGCCGATAGTCTCGATTCGACGTTAAAAGGCAGGACGTCCGTCTAAAATCGACATTATGCAGGGAACAATTTGAACGGTGGGATACCTACCCAATTTAGGGGTACATCAAGTTCCTCGACCAACTCCGCGTCCGTCTTTTCGGAAGTTACGAGACAGAGTAGCTCATGGGTGGATTGGTGGAGTGCTGTGCCGTCCCCAATAAAATGGGGAGCGCACATTAAAATGTCGTATTGCGAAACTTCGTTGTCGGAAGAAATTTCCGGCTCAGAGATGATTAGATATGAGAGATAGTCATCAGAAAGAACGCGAGGGCCGTCCATATAGGCGGATATTAGCTCTGATGGAGGGATTCATTTCAAATTCTCGTTGAGGCAGCTGAACAGATGTACCATGCTTCGTTTCCTGGCTGAAACGCAAAGCTTTTGCCGCTTCCTGGAGCGCTCTTTCTGGTGTGCGTGGGGGGTAAAATCTATCCGTGGAATTAGCATTTGAATTCTGAAAGAATAACGCATCACGAACGAGAACCGCGCGATACTCAAATCATTTCTATCTGCGATAACCTTGGACATTAGCAGGGGATTCTTTCTGCGAATCAAACTCCAAGCAATCCGAACGCGTTCTTCGCGAAAGTAATGAGCGGGGGCGCGAACAGCCAGATGTAAGAACCTGGAATGGTCAGAGCAATTCTCACAGCAGACAACAACTTACATGTCTCCCACAGCGTTTTGAGAGCCGAGAAACAAGGCATATTCACTATCGCCCAAGAGGCGTTGGTAGCCTCCATCCTCGACTTGAGTCCAGGCCATTGAAGAGATGCTGGAATGGTGGAAAAGGGGTAGATCTGCGAGACGAAATGGGGTTCGCTTGTAGTACTTGTATTGATCGACGCTGTCGTCGACGCGTGCACGTGCCATTTAAACCGTTGCAAATAAATTTAATGACTGCCATGGTGCCCTACCCTGCAACGGCCGCACAGCCTGATGGCCAGTCTACATTGTCTCCCTCAAAAACACGACATTCTCGCGCATTCGACGGATGCCACGTATCAGTAATCAGAGAATCAGTGAACGGGCAGTATGCGAGACATGTGTATGTCGCCATCGTTGGTAACGTATCAGGCACTGTTCCCAATTCAGATATCAGTGTAATGTCGTTTCACTGTCAAGCCGGCATCTAGCCGGCCTCGGTCTTGTGGGGTCGCTAATTTCGTCTGATTCGTTTTAGAATGTTTATAGCTTGATTTCGACGTCGAGCATCTTGTTCCCTCTATCGCCCGTCTTGTCCCCGTTAAATGTCCCGTCCCCTCTTTTAAAACATTCTTTTATCTCCCTCCCTCCATGATGGCCACCGCGACGACCACAACTTGCACCCTCCCTCCAGCGATGCCTGTGCCCTTCATGTCCAAGGGCACACACAAACTCTCGGCATATCCCGGACTGTCCACGCTGTCCCCCGAAGACATCGTCCTATTCTACAGCTATGGACTCGGGCCTCGGCGGCATGTCGAATATCCAGTTATCCACCATTCTTTTGAACACCACGCACGCATGCAGCCCGACGCTATCGCTGTTGAGCACACTCTATACGGCCAGACTTTGACCTTCGGTCAACTCGAAGTACAAGCCAACCGCCTCGCACGCCGGCTTCGTGCCCAGGGCATCTGTCCAGGAAAGAAAGTCTGCATTCTCTCCCGACGGTCAATCTACTTGATCATTGCGATCCTGGCGGTTTTGAAGAGCGGCGGGCAGTATGTACCTCTTGATGCCGTCACCATTCCCGACTCGACATTGAGCTATGTGCTCAACGATGCCGAGCCCAGTGCAGTTCTCGCCATGAGCGAATTCGTGCACCGAGTCAGTCCCGATCAGGTCCCTACCTTGGACCTCGAAGCAGTCATTCAGGAGGACGAGCGCTGTGATGCAGATGGCAACAAGCTTCAGGACATTACTGTCCTGCCTTCAGATGGTGCGTCCTCTTATCCCAATTTCTTTGTTCTTCAATTGACTCCTTCCCCAGGAGCATACGTTATCTATACCTCTGGTGAGAAATGCTCACGAGATGTGTGCTGCGGACGCTGACTGCGATTCGAAAGGCACAACTGGGGTTCCGAAGGGCGTCGATGTCCGGCATCGCGGAGTAACCAACGGTATGTTATTGTTCCTTGCGGCCAGTCTTCACCGCTAACCCGCACTGACAGTCATCTCTGGGCCTCCGGCAAATGTCGGAATGCGGCCTGGCCTACGGGTCGGCCAGTTCCTGAATATTGCTTTCGATATGGGTGCATGGGAGATCCTCGGTTCGTTGTATAACGGCTGCACTCTCTGCATCCGGGGAAACACAAAGCGAGATTGGATTGCCCTCATGAAGACCGTTCATGTCGTCATCGCTACTCCGAGCATTCTGGCATGCCATGAACCTGCCGATTATCCTACCATTCAGAATGTCATTGTCGGAGGTTTGTTGTTACTCCTTTTTCCGTGTCGTACTTCGGGCTGATTGATTCCAGGGGAACCTTGCCCGCAAGGCGTGTTATCTCCACTTGAGGCGATATATTAATATTGCAATACTAACGCCCCGCATAGCACTCGCCGATAAGTGGGCTCGTTTCACCAACTTCAGTAATTGCTGTGGCCCTACCGAGATCTCGATTTGTAACACTGTCCAGCCGCACACACCTGGGTATCCTTTATCCATCGGGAAGCCTATCCCAAACACAAATGTCTATGTTCTTTCGCGGGACCCGTCAAGTACGCGGCCGGTCCCGATTGGGGAGACCGGCTGTATGTGGGTGGGCGGCGTCGGCGTCAGTAACGGCTATTTGAATCTCCCAGAGAAGACAGCCGAGCGCTACCGACCTGATCCTTTCGTCGGTGGGAATGCCTTCATGTTTAACACCGGGGACCTAGGGCGCTGGAGAAATGACGGCCAATTAGACCATCTCGGGCGGGCGGACGACCAAGTCAAAGTCAAGGGCTTCCGAGTGGAACTGGATGGCGTTGCTGCAGCGATGAGGGTGAGAGATGGCGTGCCTGCCCCTTTCCGTCGATAGGCTGACAGGACTTGATGCAGACGCACGATGCTGTCCATAACGCAGTCGCCCTTCTAGTCAACACAGAACTCTGGGGTTTCGTGACGCCATCCACAGTGGATCTGTCGCTCGTACGGGACGCTACGGCAACGGTCCAGCCATACCACGCGGTGCCCACGCAGTATCTTGCCATCGACGATTTCCCAATGACCAAAAACGGTAAGGTAGACAAGCGTGCCTTAGTGGTCTATGCAGAGGGCCAGTTTTGTGAAGGGGCAAAGCGATTTTCAGCCCCCGGTCGCAGTGGCTCCGCCTCGCCTTGATTGCACCATTTTGGACTTGTACGATAGAGGATCGCGTATTATTGGTTTTGCTTTGGGACTATATTTGGACAATGTTTTTATCAGTGTGCTAAACTTACTTTAATTCTGTGGATGTCATGACCATTTCCAGTAGCATTATCTTGTATTTGCCTTACCATTGACATCGGGATTGACGGTTGTCGAAAAGCTTCCGAAGGGGTTCGGAGGACTATAAATGAGTCTTGTAGGATGTATAACTTGAGTCAGGTCTACTCTCCAGGCCCTGAGGCAGCCGAACATGAGAGAAAGTTCTTTGGAGAACTTCAATGAGCGCTCGAAAAGGCAGTGGTTTTAGCCATATTTGGAGATGACGATAGTAGCATCGGCATTTTCGGTCCGGCTGCCAAAGGGATTCGCTCATATTTGGCTCATATGCATAACGAGTCGAAAAGCTCACTCGGAATGGAGCCTTTGCAGATCGCAGAAAACTGCGAAATCGAACTTATGGAACACGGTTCACAGCTAGTAATTAAATTCAGGAAAGAATGCGCATGGTCCGTGAGTGGCTATGTATGCTAGTTCGTGAAATTAATTCAGGCAGGAGTGGCTCCGAGCGAGGCAGCAACGTCGTTTGTGAAGGTCTCGATAGTAGTGCCGTCGGTGAACGACTATGGAAACACATCAGTATAGTTCGAGGGCATAATTGTTCGAGGGCATAATTCCTTCGGACTCACGCAAACAATTTTGGCTTCGGCTAGAATCATAGTGTTAATGCAACCCAAATGTAGAGCAAGAGAGGACGCACTGTCGGCATTCTTGCCCGAGAAATCGCCCGGCTCGACTAAAGCCTCAACGAAAGTGAGGCCTTGGTCGAGAGCGGGCTGCCAGTTGGTGCACGCATCTGTGAAACTAGAAACATAAATACAGTCAACAATCGTGGTTGGAACATTTTGTTGCGCGCGTACTCGGCGGTGAATTTGTCCATGCTGTCCCCTGCAGGGATCGTGAATAGCAGCCTGTCGTCAGCGGCGTGGACGAGACCGACAGCGGCAAAGAGAGCGGAGGCAAAAATCGTGAAGCGCATGTTTGGACAGAAAGTTGGTGGGTTCGTATACATTTATGTTCTGCCTTTTATACAATTCGGACGAGACTTCCGGTTGTCTCTTGATGACCTCGTTGATTTTGTCGCTTATTTGAAACAACAGTTTCTATTTCCAGCGACCCCACTGGTCACGAGGCGATTCAAACGCGTCGTTGCTTGTCGTCTCAACGGCTTCTGGAGGCCGTCGTGGTTTCGGCGGCCCCATGTTTTATGGAGCGGCGGGTGCTGTGCGAGACATTACAGTACGCAAAATGCTGACAAGTATTTTTCGTGTCATTGAGCGCAACTGGCATCCTTTGGGTACACTTTGTTCAATCGGCTGAGCAGGCTTAGGATTGAGCGTCTGAACGGAAGTAGAGTCATTTGGGGGATCCCTCTTAGCCGACGAAATCTCAGGTCAGGCCCGATGATTTGCGACGAGTCGCAAGCGAGTCGGATAACGAAGCATTGTCATCGATACAGGCCCCTCAACGGCTTCTGAAAGCCGTCTGGTTTCTGCGGCTCTATGTCTCATGGAACGGCGGATGTTGCGCCAGGCTTTGCGACGCGATGCCGCACAAATCCTTCCAAGTATTTTTCGCGTGATTGACCGAGTTCGGGAATTCTTGGTTCAACCTTGAAGAAACTAGAGCTGACTTTAAGCGATGTCGCACAATCCCTTTGAGTATTCTTCGCGTGATTGACCGAGTTCGGGAATTCCTTGGTTCAACCTTGAGGCAAGAAACCAGAGCTGACTTCAAGCGAGTCATTGAAATTTCTACTTACCACATCGAAGTCTCAGGCGGGCTAGGCTGGAAGTCAATCAAAGCATTCCGCAAGTACGGGAATTCTGAACATCTCAGATAACATTAACCGCGGCTTCGGAACTGCATAAGACATAACTGATAGAACCAGTCACTGACACACGAGAATCTCGTTCGAGTGTCGAGTGTTTTGACAGTGAATCAGGGGCGTTATTAGGCTACAAAATTTAAATTCACATTTCTTCATTCAATTCAGATGAGATTCTCTTTCTCACCATCCGCATGAGCAAGACGGATAGCTTTCCACATGCGGTCTACGCCTGGCATTGCTCCTCGCACCTCGGACCACGCCCGTGAACTGTCGTTCTCCACCTCGCCTTTCGGGGCGCCAGCGTAAAATTCACCGAGATGTGGGAAGGCGCGGCTGAGAAACTCAGTTACGTGCACCGGATTCTGAGAATCGCACGGCGAGAGGAAGAAATTGACCTTGTCCATGGTATACAAACCTGAGACAGAACTGCCTGGAGGCGGGATAAATGGGCCGTCGACTCGGGCATCGATAGCCATTTCGAGCTGGCGGAGGCCGCGGCACTTCTCCACCAAGCTCCAAAGGGTGTAGAGGTGCACCTGCGGGTCTGCCCACCGGTATTGTTGGGTGTATCTGGAGAAGATTTTGAGGGAAACCAGTCTCGGCCACGCGGTGGCCATCCTCTCCAGGTCCGCATCGTCAAATTCTACTTTGCGGGCGTCAAAGTTTATGTTCAGCACTTCAAGGTTCGTGCATGCCAGCAGGGGTTCGAACGCGGCCATTGTAAACAGAGCACGGCGCTCATTTTCGACGAAGGCTTGATCTTGGGTGTGAAACACGACGTGTCGCATAGTCAACAAGCGTGTCGGCGGTGTTGTGAGAAGTGAGAATAAGGAAGAATTGATGGGATGGAGATCAGTGACATTCAGGCAAGCCGTATGGAGGAAGTTGGACGTGATGATGGTCAGAAATGTGCTAAGCGCGGAATAAGGGCCATATATCTCCAAGCTTTCGAGCGCAGGAAAACTTGGTGACTGCCTTGTCGTCGCAATGTCGCAGAGGATGGATATTGTCCGCTCCTCTTCGTGCCCAATGTGAACCGTCTTCAAATTGGGTAAAGAGGCCAAATGCGCCAAGATCTCTACGCCGAGGGATCCTGATGCTCTGGCATGGAAATGCTGCAGGTTGGACAGGCTCTGCAGCCCCTCCAACATGGCGGGCTTTGGAAGATAAGTCCCGGTGTTTATTGACAAGTTGGGGACATCGGGGAGCCAGGACGATAATGGTTTCTGGAACAATTCGATAGTTTCTGCCAGTCCAGCCCCAGTGAAAAATTCCGGGCTAAGAAATTTAGGCGGTGCATCCCGGACATTGGCGTTTCCCCACATTGTGAGACAAAACTCATCCTTTGGAACGTTAAAGTTCCGCGAAATGAGGTGAAATGCGCCGACGGTGTTAAATCTCGCAGAGGGGTGCCATTCAAATACAAGAAGGGAGGGAAATATTGGGTCCCTGAGAGCCTTCAGTGTAGAAAAGAACTCGCAGCCCGCGCCGAGGCCTGTAAAGGAAGAGGCAAAATCGACATATTGAACGCGTGGGGCGTATTTGTCGAATGTGACGAGGTCCGACTCTTTCAGGGGACGAAGGAGGTTATACTAAGAGCAAGTCTTAAATTCGTGCAGTTAGAAATGTATGAACACCAACCTCTCCGATTAATGCAGTCGGTTGAATAACATCTTCCGGAAGCAAACGAATGATTTGAGCCGGGCTGGTCAGTTTGTTCCAGAGCAGGTCGAGTGCCGGGCCCGATGTGATTTTGCACGCACGGGCTAGTCTTACGATGGTTGTTTGCAGGGTTCTATCGTATGAATATTGTTGGGGAGCGAGTTGCATTAACAGCTGCTCGTAAAGCTCGCGTATGCATATGAACTGATGCGCAGCAGAGTCCTGGTCCCTTCATGAGAAATGGAAATGAAAGAGAAATAAAAATCTTGCCATTTGGGTAGACTGAAGGTCGTCCGTTCGACGTCGCGACTGTCCTAGATTTATATGTTTTGGCTGCACCGCCTCGGAAGCCTGATGTTGATCACATCGTGATTGTGAACAGGGATTGTCCGGTTGGTCTACAAATTTGGTGCTCGGACGAGTTTACTTTTCTTGTCCCGGCATGCTTGAACATCTTGAAACTTTTATTTTTTAGAGAAACTGTCGAGACATGGTGGCTGATGGAAAGGCAGTCGGAATGTTGGAATCAATATTGCCGAGTGATGGCCGTACTGTACTGTTTTACGACGAGCCTGATTTGGTTAAACGTTTAGATTCCTGTAAAAATGCTACAAAATGGAATAGTACGTTACTGCACAGGTTTGAACGTCCCACTTGTGTCCACGGAGACCACTCGGCTGGTAGTTCAAGTAAAAACAGAACGCGATAGTTCAAAGCAGTACTTCATCCGTGTCAGAAATCTCACCGAGGCATGAGCTAGATTTCCGCTGTACAGGTCATATCGAATGTTCTTCGACGTGAAGAGGGATCGCTTTGAAATATTGAAAAGGAGTGCAAATGTTGGTACTACTATGGTAGATCTCAACATATTTGAACAAAACACGTGCACAACCTTCATCTCGAACATGCACCAAGCATGCGTTGATTCACTATCGGGACAGTTCTTGCGAAGAACCTGAACATCCGGCAAAAGGCGGCCATCTGCAACCCTTCACACGGGCATTATCGATCGTTGATTGCCCAATTGGGCAGCCCATCAATATTGGCCTTATCGACTCCAATCTTAACCTTGCTATCATTCATCTTTTTCTCCCAACCCTCATCCCCCCCCATCTTGCGCTTTCGCTGAGATCACCCTATATGCCCTTCTCACTCTTGCTTTCCGAGCTCCATATGATGCTATTATCTGTTTCGTTGTAAAACGATCCTGTTATCTCCCCTGTGGGAGAATTTATGGATATTTCCTTAATGCATCTGTGGGCTCGCATTAATGGCCATGATGTACCGAACTGGTGGCATAGTACCACTCAGTCTTTACCATGATCTTCACATTTCGTTTTCACTGTGTGTTTTTCATTTCGCGACGAAGTTCCGGCCGTCTTCCCTTCGCGATGCGATGCTTAACGTCTCGCGTCGCGATCCTGGAGCGATCTCCTCCGCGAAGGTCATTTTTAGGTCAAGGCTCTGGATTGGAGTACCTGCAGTGAGACGATTCGTTGATCAACCGCTCTGCATCTGCTAACCTTCTTTCCCAGGTTTTTTTTGCAATTAAAGTCATCTTGTGGCCCTTCCAAGTCTATGTCGGCGATCATGAGGCAACTTGACTTGACGAAAAACTGACGTCGCCAATCGACGTTCATTCAAATCGCCCAAGTCATCTCCAAGACCCGTCCCATCGTCATCTGCCTGCATTACGTGTTAAGGCACTCTGGTGCAGCCGCTTTCCAGCGCCAAGTCTGGTCCTCTTTGTCCGCCCATCCATCCAGAAGGTGCGGGGAATGTCGAGATCGCATCTTTGCATCCGGCGACACATGCTGGACCAGGTCGATCGAGACTGTTCCAGCAAAATTTTCCGCAGCCGGATTATCGTAATCACGTGGATTTCCTTTTCGAGCAGACCCTAGCTGAAAACTTGGAGGGCAATCTTTTTCGAGATATTGATTCAGAAGGATCGATTGATGGAAGGCATTCAGCAGTGCCTCCGTCCCCTACCTCTTCCTCCCTCCATCTCACCTCCACCTCCCTCTCCGACTATCCCTCCCAAGTATGCCCACTCAGTGCAACGCCCAGCCAGTGCTGCATCATTCTGGACTAAAGACAACTTTCCATGGTGTCCATCATAAGGCTTCAACCCCTGAGCAGCCGATAAATCAGTACCGCGGCATCAAATATGCATCTATTCCAGCTCGCTTTCGCCAGTCTTGTCTCTTAACAACATTCCCCCCGAAAACGGATGCCTCCTGCTATGGGTATGATCCTTATTCTATTGATATTTTGGCGTCTAATGAGCGAATTATAGACCCATATGTCCTCAGCTCCACAAAAAGTGTTTCGAGGAAGATCTATTAGGGCTGGGCCACGACGTTCCGCAGCAAATTTTCGAGCAGAACGAGTTCGAGTGCTTGAACATGAATATAACGTGCCCAGCCGGCTTGACCCCACAATCTCGTCTCCCTGTGATGCTCTGGGTTCATGGGTGCGTCTCAACTTTGGATCGGATAGCTAGCTCTTTGCTAACTGGGTCGTTCTAGAGGTGGCGACAGAGGCTATGGCTCAAGCTGGATCTATGACGGCGGGTCCATCGTTCGAAAAAGCATGATAATGCACAAGCCCGTAATCGTCGTAACTTTCAAGTTTGTACAAGTCTTGTGGACTCTGATTTCCCTCACTGATCGCTTTTTAGCTTCCGTATCGGACTGTTTGGTTTCGCCGCCAGCCAGTTGATTCGAGAGGACAATAAAGCTGCCGATGATCTTGGTGTCGGAAATTATGGCGAGTACGATTCAACGCCCAGGAACCCTTTAATAATGCCGCTTCTTAGGTCTCCGCGACCAACGTACTGCGATGGAATGGATCCATCGTTTTATCCAGGAATTCGGCGGCGATCCTGACAACGTTACGCTCTTCGGGGAATCGTCGGGCGCTTCGGACATTTTGTGTCATCTGCTGTCAGTGGCGAATGATCGTCGGCCGCTTTTCCACCGCGCCATAATCCAAAGCGCCATCATCGACCATAACGTCCCCGATGTTGGCACGGCGGGATGGCATCTTTCGCGCGTCATGGCGAGTCTGGATGTATCTACCGTCGAAGAGCTTCGGCGCCGTCAGCCCGGAGAAGCTCGTCAAAAATAGCTGTGGGTCGACTTTGCGTGCAGTCGACGATGAGCACTTTTTCCTTCCCGACTGGCGGACGCATTTCCTTCCAGAAGACGCGTCTTTACCTTCCCGAAATTCCGTGCTGAAACCGCTCAACGGTGATCGTGCTACCAGCAGATCCCAATCCCGCACACGACCTCACTCGTCGAAAGTACCCGTACATCAACCGCTCATAATCGGGGACACGGATTCAGCGTCCCTCTTTTGGTCTCTTCCCGCATCGCTCTGGACGTCTCAGGCCGTCGTGCGCCGCCTAAACGCCATCTGCCAGTCCATCTCGAAGGCCTCGATCCTTCTCTCGTCGTACGACATCAGCGTCAGCACACCGGACGATGAGATTGTCGAACGGGTACTCGAGCTAATCGGTGACACGCGCGTTGCATGGCCTACCGAGTGTGTCGCGTCCCGGGCGCGGCACCACCGGTCTGGCGGCGGCGTCTGGCGGTACGTCTTCGACCAGGAGGCGCCCGCGCGCGTCGGGCACAAGGCGGACCTCGCGTATCCTCTTCGACAACGTCCCGCACCCGTTCGCCACCCCGCCCCCGTCGGGTTCCCCCCGCGTTCGACTTTTGCGACTCGTTCGATCTGGACGACGACGATGAAGAGCACGACTTGAAGTTCGACTCGGATGGGGAGGACGAGTGGATGGAGCCGCCCGTAAATGAATGGGCGTACACGCGTGTGCGGGATACGATGCAGGAGAGGTGGATCGCGTTTGCGAATGGGGAGGAGCCGTGGAGTGCGGAGAAGGTGTATGTGTTTGGGCCGGAGGGCGAGGTTGGGGAGCGATCGTGCCATATCTTCGAGAGTCGACGGAGGAGGGGGGTGTGGATGGAGGCGCTTGAGCCGTTGGGGATGCATCTGGTTCAAAAGGTCGGGATGGAGTTGAGCAGAGGCCCGCCTATGAAAAGTGGACAAGCGAAATGCTAGCTGCAACACTATCCACACACATCGTACTGCATTGTTTTCATTGTTTTGGGACGCATAGCATAGCATATGGCATATTGAATACACATGTTTCTTGGGCAATAGAAGGGAGTTAGATGAGTCTCGGATCTGCAGGGAACAAAGGGATAATTTTGCGTTGAAATCTTCGATGTCGATCTAAGTCGACCATACTGTAAAACTTGATGCGGGCCACGTCAGTCTACGCTCCCTTCTCCGGTAAACAAACAAAGCAGGTTTTGAGGGATTCGACGTTCAATTTAAAGGCAATGAAATTGTATCAAGTATGTTGTCTCCATCCTTCGGCTCGTACAAAATATAAAAAGCCCAAAAAGTCGTGAAATCAGGGAGGCGCATCTATCTCGTCTGGGCGGTCTTGTTGACATGGGGTCGCTGATGATGTCGTAAAAAGAATCGGTGCTGCCGGTGCAAGAAAGGCGCAGCGACAACTCGCTGTTGGTTGCATTCTGTCGTTTACGAGGTGTCAATGGCAATAAGAGATGAACCCCGCCTGTCTTTATATTGGTATCCGACCTGTGCCCTACTCTATGTAGTTGTTTTTTCTTGGAAACGCGAGAAGGCTGAATGAAATCAACACAAGTCAACACCCATTATTCGAAAACTCGGGGGTGTCGCAGCTTTCCAGTGTTGCCGGCCTCCGAAATTTCGAGTGACACGTTTAATTTGGATTAGAGGATCCGGTGGTGGCCACACTAGAGTTACATGGTATTAATATTTTCCGTCGTCTGAAACGCGAGAACGCCGAATGAATATGGGTGGTTTGAGATTCGGAACTCTGAAGGTCTCGACCCTGGCGCCTTTGGGGAATTTGGAGAGGACTGCGCAGTGTAGATGCTGTGAGCAATGACTTTTTTTTTCGACGGAGCCAGCCGCAGGTCTGCGCAAGGTCTACGCTAAAATCGTTACATCTAGGTGAAGAGCTCGGAACGAAGGCCTCGCGGTAATAGTGCAGCCGGACTTGGAATTTCGGATCGAACGTCCATTGCGGGTTATCAGAACGCCCTTGACGAAATGGGAAGAGAATGAACCGCAAAAAGGCCATCATCCAGTTGTCACACCCAGATTTAGCAATTGTTGTTCGGAGAATAGATCCAGGGTTGCAACTATTCGCAGTGTATCGCTTCGGAAGATTTTCTAATCCGAAGCTGGAGCCAACTGTGGTCTATATTTCATATCGCAAAAGCGTGAAGAGGGAGAAGAGAAAGAGAGGTCGATTGTTAGTGCAAGCGGAGAGAAAAAAAAAGGGGAACGAAACTTGAGGGAAACAGGATCAAACGCTGGTACTGCCACATATTGCCCTTTCGGGCTTTTCGCTTGCGTCTTGCTTCAGATTTGCTGCAGAGGAAGACATCTTCGGGAGATTAAAACGTTATATACGTTCCTTGTATTTCGCAGGCCGTTCAGATCTCCGTCAGTTGGGTCGAGTGGGTGCATTTCCAGTTCGCAAGACCCATTTTGAGTCTGTCGGACGACGCATTCATTCCGGTGTGAGCAATTCCTTGAATTGTGAGATCTGTAGCTTGTGATGTATGCGACGCGCCCCTCAGATTCCGTGGAAACCAGCGTTGGTCGAGATCGACTACATTCTCGCGACACTACATATCGAAACGCGCAGACAGACAGTCTCGCCGCGGATCACGCTCGCATTGCGGTCGTAGACTCTGATATGTCCGCCTTGGCCCCGGAAATCTCCATCTTGCTCAAAAACGAGCGACAGTCTGCAAGTACAGCTCGACGCATATGCGTATCCAGTCCTTACCTTGCCCAATGAAATCGTGTCCCACATATTTGTCAATATCCTCCTTCCCTACCTCGAGCCTCCGCCCTTATTCGGGCCTCTTTTTCCGACCTTGTTGGGCCACATATGTCAATGGTGGAGAGACATCGCGTTGTCGATTCCGATCCTGTGGAGAGCGATCTTGTTCATTGTCGCTCGGGAATCGCGACAGCTAGACCACGCTCTTGAACGTGGCCTCGCGGCTTTTGAGACGTGGTTAGCACGTTCTGGTTCTTGTGCACTTTCCATTCGACTTGGTTGACGGTGCCTCCGCTGTCACACCCAGCTTGACTCGATTTTTTCAGGCGTTACTTCCTCATTTTGGCCGCGTGGAACATATGTACCTGGTTTACCATGAACTGGGCGGAATACCTTTGGATACTGAACACCCATGGCCTCTTCTTCATAGCTTGGCACTGTGGTCCTGGAAAGACGACAATGGCGCCAACTCTGCCCCCGTCACAGCATTCTCCAATGCACCGAACTTGCGTTCCGTAGCCCTCGGACACTTCTTTTTCCCCTTTCAAATCGTTTTACCCTGGAGCAAACTGTCAGACCAGGTTGGTTCTGCAGTCGTGCACTTCCCACTGCTTTGCATTTATTGAATCAGTCTGTCAACCTGGTCCATTGCAGCCTTCTCAAGCTCCCCTCCTTGGTTCCGGAGGTTATAAGCCCGCTCGCACGGCTTGAATCACTCGAGATCAGCAGTTCATCGACGCGTATACTTCCCTTGTTGACGCTTCCGGTTCTCCACAGCGTCAAAATTACGGACCATGGCTTTGGACTCGTCGATATGACATGCCTCGACCTTCTCTTGGCATGCACTGCCAGGTCAGGCTGTAGTCTTGAACAACTGCACATCACCAAGAAGTGGCGGAATTTGGACGGGCCTCTAATACTCGACATGTGTTGCGCGAAGTTCTTTTCCATTTTGACAATCCGTCTTGACGACGAATAATGTATACTGCCCCGATGGTCGTACTGCCGTACTTCGTCGTGTACATCACCTTCGGAATATTAATGTATACATTTCCTTTCTTATGATTATTCTTCGTTTTGATTATGGGCAGCCGAACGTAGGTATATTGAAGATGGAATAATTTTGAAGGGTTAAATACACCGATCGGATATCGATACCGTCTTTCCAATTGCCCGACCCGCAGCGCATACGCCCTGGGTGTCGGGCAGCCGACTGAAACATCGATGTCCAAGAAAACTCTGCAATTCAATGCTACTCCTACTCACACACTCCTACATACACTACAGACAGGGTAAGATAACGATAAGTACGCTAAACGATACAATAAACAAGTCCATGTCCGTTGGTTAGGCGTGTGCAGTGGGGGCAATCAAGTCTGGAAGTTGAACGGTGAGGTCGGCGTCGGCGTCGCGGCAACAGCAACGGGAGGGGTGGAGCTCGGCAGGGGTAGCGCACTGCTAGCGGCGGGGAGGGATGAGGCCGATACGGGCGCAGCACTGGCACTAGCGGCAATGGCAGAGACCGGAATCGCCAATGCCGATGAGGTTGAGCCGTTCGCGGGATTGGGATTAGGCAGGACGGACGGTACCGTCTGCACGCCGGCAGGGGCGGAGACGGCGATTGGGGAAGTGAGAGCAGATGCAGACGCGCTCGCGCTGGTCGACCCAGCAGAAGGATCGGAAGTGGAGGGGATAGGGAGAGCCGGGGCCGACGAGGAAGAGCTCGCGGTTGGAACGGCGGAGGCAGAAGCGGAGCTATCCCCCGGGTTCGGGAGAACAATTGGGCTCGCGCTGGGGACACCCGTCCCCGTTCCCGCCGCGGGTACGCTGATAACGGACGCAGAGGGGACAACCGAAGCCGGCGTAGTCCCAGTTGCCCCTGCGGTGACCGTGAGGGTGCTCGTCGCAGTGGGGACGGCACCCGGGGCGAATGCGATGGGGGTGGGGTCCGCGGGGAGCGCGGTCAAAGTGGCGGGAGGGGCAGAGACAGAGGCAGCTGCAGGGAGTGCCCCGGTTGCGGGTGCGGAGACGGTGACGACGACGAGAGCGGTGGGGAGCCCGTCGACGCCGATCACGGTCGAGGCGGCGGTGCCTGTGGACGGAATGGAAGCTGGGATAGAGGCGGCGGAGGGAGATCCGGAGGCGGCAGCGGGTAGAGCGGCGCTTGGTAATGGGAGGCTCTGAGAATGAGAGTGAGCGAGCGGCGAGCCAAGGGGGCTTGGATACTTACAGCACTCGTAACCACGATCGAAGGAACCGAGGTCGGTACAATGGTGACTGAGGGTGCAGTTGAAGCAGTAGATGCCGCAGTATTGGACACACTCGATAAACCCTGAAAGGAAAATGGATCTAAGAAAGCACCATGAAAGTGAGGAAGGAGCGAACTGACATTGACGTGAACAGGTGAGCCCGAGTCGGGTGAGATACTCTGCAAGCGAGGCGGGTGTAAGTTTGGAACCACAAGCAGATTGGGAAGGAGTAACGCACACTCGCTATTTGGCGGCGATGGAAGCGCCGGACGGCAAGGCTGGAAGCAGCAGGAGCAGCGCTTGCGCTTGAGGGGAGTGCGGAGGTAGAGGCCACGGCAGATGAGGTACTGTCCTCCTCCCCATCATCATCGCAATCGCCACCCGCGGTGGAGTTTAACCCACTGTCCACACCAGCGAAAGCAAAGCGCTGCGAAATATCGTCGAGGCTATCACAAGAAAGGATCGCGCCTAGTGCGCTGCTCTGCGGTACAGCCGCGCATGTGAGGCCGCTTGCGCATGGAGTGAGAACCCAGGCGTCTGCGACGCACATGGCGAAAGAGCCACCGACGCAGGCGGTGGCATTACCTATGGGTATTTCTTTAGGGTGAGGGAAAGTACGAGACGGAAAAAACGACGCACCGGTACATGCGTCCGTCTCCGCCATGCCCGCAAACTGCTGGTTCATAAAACGCGCGGTGATGGCGTTCTCGACGTATTGCGCCGGTGCGGTTGAGTTGAGGAAAAATAGCGGAGCTGCGGCGCTCCGCATGGGGGCCGAAAGCAGAAGAGAAACGGCCAGCAGCATCGATACAGACGAGACAGAAGGCATCTATGTGGATTGAAGGGAGAGAATTAAAAAGTCGTTAAGAGCAGCAAGGATCGTAATGTCGTCGAGCACCAGGCTGAAGAAAAACAAGTCGTGAACCAGGAGGGCAGATAGACTGCAAGCGAAAGGTTTCGGGTATATAAGGTCTACGGCAAAGACAATTGACAATATGGACCATTGTTCTCGGACGCAAACAGAACAATAGCGCTTTGCTCTCCACCAACTATAGTGATCCACAGAACAGAGTCAGCTAATTATAGAATCTCGACTTGACTACACAGAGACCGCAGAATTCCAGTTCATTTGAGGTGAAGTTGGGTGTTGAGCGAGACCTGCGTGACTTGCGTGACCGTAACGAATACGGTTACATGCTGTTCTCTCCCAACGGCCATCTCCACTCTGATGCGACGGCAATGCATGGACTTGGAAGACGAGACTATGCGTTCTCTGGAGTCCTGAATCGACGGCTTGAAAGACCTGATATCACTTCTCTCGACTCTTCTACCAGAGTCGCCACAACTTGAGGATGACAATCTAGCCCCAGGTCACTATTTTTTGGTTTGGGAAGGTCATTCAAGAGCCTGGAAAACGGGCTCGATTCATGTTCTGGGGCGGCGGGGCTCCTTAGTAATGTCTACCCGGTTTTGCACCGAGATTTGACCCGAGAAACCTGCGAAAAAAATAGCTTTAAGGGTGATTACTTCATTTTATAAACCCTGTCATTAACAAACTCACATTTCTAACAAGGGATTACCACACAACACCAGACTGTTTGTTTAGCAAACAGTCTGTATCGTAGTCCAGGGCATCCATGGCGGGGTTCAGCCGATTTGGACACTCATGTCTTTATAAACGTATCAGTCACTGGTCTAGGGTTCGATCCACTTTCCTCCCTACGACTAGCATCCTGCCCCCCATTTTAACCCTATCTTCAGTCTCATAAGCAATGAATCCCTCCAAACTCACTCTCCTTGCCCTCGCAGCCTGTTCGGCCACCGCATCTCAGATTGGGTTCCGCCGAATTGCATCTGTTCCCGAGTGGAAGCGCACGGAACTCGTATCTGGAACCGCGTACATGTAATTTGGCTTCTAAGACGACATGGCGAATGCCTGGGGCACGTCCTCTAAGGACTCCGACATGGTCATCGGCGTTGGGCCCAACTATTTCAGCTCGGCCCAGTGCTTTGAGCGCGTATGTCCCGTTTTCTTTGTATACTTTGTGATTTGGGGCTTTTCGTGTTGACGCTGCTGTCTGGATTATCGTCTCACTCGCATCCGACCCGTCGAAGAGCATCGAAATTACCCTCACCGACGCGTGCACGGACTGCGGCAAGGCTCCGGGGAATGTATACCTCTCCGCCGCCGCATTCCAGGCTCTCACAGGCGATTCCCTTGCCACGGGCGTCGGTACGTCATCACTATCCACCTCTATGATTGCTCTAGCTCAGCCAGATGTATTAGTCGACGTCACCTGGTCCTTGTCCGGCAGCGAAGGTACTATTCCTACTACCTCGACCCCGGCTAGCGCGGATGAGATTCTTGGAACGGAATTCGCACCGACGATTTATACTCCTTGGGTTGTTTATTATTGCGTAGTTATTTACGCCGGCCTCTTCAGAACGACGCTCATTTACTATTCTCGTGTCCGACTTCGGTTTTGGCTTTGACGAGTCCTCTGTCTTTCTATTCTAACCCAGTATTTAGGCTCATCAAGGATTTCGAAACCGAAGCCAACACGCAAACCATACTTCGTTTCCAAGAGCACTCTAATCTACCGTGGCACTCTGGAAGATAGGTCGTTGTGTACATTCTCTCATATAACTCGTATCCTGAAGAGTAACGCAGGATGCAACAGGGTCCATCCGTCAATCTTGTTTATCGTCTGCCTTTGGTATGGGCGTGCTCCACTATCTGAAGTGGAAATATTGATTTGGGATGCAGAGTACGACCGCCGACATGGAACTGTGAATTCTACCTGTTTCGTGCCCAACGATTCGGACGACGCCCTCGAATCAAAGAGGTTTGAAACGCTTGCGAACACTGCCTGGCGAAACAACGTTTTCTCGGAGGAGGATAAGATGCCTCAAGCACTTTCTTCTGGATTTGCTCGGACAACGACTTCCTTTTCTCGTTTCGAAATGGGGGAAGGTGTGTTTTCTAAAAGGAGCATGATGTTGACTATAAATGGCGCAAGGCGCTTCAGAAACAGGTTAGGAAACTGCGGATTGATAATCGACTTGCACGCTCTCGGCTGCGCATTTGAGCGCTTGAGCATCCAGGGCGATCAAGCTTTTGCTTTGCGACAGGATCGGCTGCGACGATGTTGAAATGCTGGGCTAAAGATAGGCCATCATCCAATCATTCTAAATATTCCTCGTCATGATCAACCAAGTTTAACCTCTGAAGGATGGAATGCATGCTCTGTTTCTGAAAAAGACAGCAAGACAGCTGAGCTGCTACGCAAATCCAGACTTTGGCTAGGTGAATATACAAATAGAATTTTTCCTTTCTTGGCGAAAAAACCGAGGATCATGACATCAGAAGGGATCGAGACTGCGGACGCGACATAACGATGTTGCCTTCCTTGACAACGGCGAAAGAAAATCCCAAAAGATCCCTGAAACTGGCGAACCTGGAAAGCATAACAGAAAGTTTGTGAGCGTATGACCACCCTGCGGTGCAGTCGTAAAGACCGCTCGACTGAAGCCCGGAACCAGAGCGCTTGGTTGCCAAAATAATCTGCAGCCGGCTCCACGGCGATCGCAATTCACACGGACAAGGACGACTATATAAATGCAAGCTTGGTCTCCATGTGGAATCCACCTTTTTCTCCTCCTGTCTGCGCTCAGGCTTCACGCCAGCCTCCACTCATTTTATCCCGCTCTTTAGTCTGCTGCCTACTCCCATAGGCGCCCAGACACAACCTCTCAACGACGAAAATAATTATGTCTACCACCATTTTCGGTGTCCTCGCCCTCGCGGCGGCTTCGGCCAGTGCATCGCACAGTGGGTTCAAGCGGATGGGCAACCACGCCCGTGTCGCTAATGCGCCTGAATGGAAGCGCGCCACCACCGTCTCTGGAACCGCCTTACTATGGGTTCCAGAACGATACCATGAATGCGTGCGGCACGTACTCGAAGGACTCCGACATGATCATCGGCGTGGGGCCTCTCTACTATGGCGACATGGACACCCCGTCGTCCAAGTGCTTCCAACACGCACGTCCTTGTAGTTGTTCTCCTTGTTTTGATTCTGATGAGCACTACTACATTTAGATCACCGTCGCGCTGGCATCCGACCCGTCTAAGAGCATCGATGTGACTCTCACCGACGCATGTGCGAAATGGGGATGGGGATGGGAACGTTTATCTTTCCCCCACCGCATTCCAGGCTCTCAGCGGTGGTTCCCTTGATGCAGGTGTCCGTACGTCGTTACGATCTACTTATCTGATTTTCAGATGCTCACTCCAGATGTTTTCAGTCGACGTCACATGGTCTTTTGGATCCTTGACGAACAGTGCCGGAGACAGCATCCCCGCGTCCAGCTCGGGCGACGCTGCATCCACGGGCTCTTCTTCTTCCTCCACAGATTCCTCGTCCACTGCTGACCAGGGGGGAGGACAATGGAGACGACTCGGATTGCAATGATGGCGAAGATGACGGCTCCAATTCCTCGACCCCAGCTGCCCCTGCCTCGACCCCTGCCTCGGCCCCTGCCAAAGCTACGACTACCACGGAGGCTGCTCCTAAAGACACTGCTGCGAAAACGACGGCGAAAGCAGCAAGCTCTACCCCGGCCAAGTCGACCCCCAAGTCAAGTGCCGCCCCAGCCAAGTCAAGTAAGAACCCGCGCTCAAGCCAGACAGTGATTCTAATCCATTACTTTGACTAGCCGGTACCTCGAACGAAGGCTGGAAGCTCAGCAAGAAACTCGAGGGCTCTGATTTCCTCGACTTCTTCAATTAGTGCGTCCCTTCATTCGCCCTTTATATCGGATTTGGCGCTTAAGTCTTTTGCAGTGACACCGGCACCGGCGACAATGATGGTGTTGCGGAGTATGTGAACGGAGTCCAGGAGGGTCTTGCTTATACCTCGGGCAACCAAGTCATCCTCGCAGTCGACACCGCTGAGGACGTCTCGGCCCGCAACTCGCTGCGCATGGTCTCAAAGACGACCTTCAACGCGAAGGACATGAACCTCTTCATTTTTGATATCGTAAGTAAAGAGAGGAAGAGACGGCTTGAATCTGCAACTGACGTTTCGTGCAGGCACACATGCCCGCTGTCTGTGGAACCTGTACGTCGAATCCCCTGGTCCTATGTTTCTGCGACTGACATTTCTTACAGGGCCCGCTGTTTGGGTGCGTTAGCGTTATTATCCTTCTTACGCCTCCAGGCACTGATTTTAGTAGTTCACCGGCGCGAACTGGCCTTACCAAGGTATGTTGATTTGTGCGAGCAGTGAAATAGTATACTTACTTACTCCATTTGCTAGGTGAAATCGACGTTGTGCGTAACCCGAGTTTATACTCTTGCACACAGAAGGCCGTACTCATTGTTACATTTCAGGTCGAGGGTGTTTCCCTGTACAACCAGAACATCTACTCTGTCCACACCGGCTCTGGCTGCACCATCTCTAGCTCCGCCGTCTCGGCCATGAGCGCGGTCACGATCGTCAAGTCCGATGGAACCGACTGCGGTCAGTCTTTTGCGTCCATCGTAGACATTTATGTTGATCTACTTTCGTAGACGCCACGGTGGACCCCGCCGGGTGCGGTTTCACTGATCACCAGGCAACCACCTTCGGCCCTGGCTTCAACAGCGCTGGTGGAGGTGTCTTCGCGCTCCAGTTCGATACCACTGGCATCAAGATGTGGTTCTTCCAGACCGGCAACGTGCCCTCTGGTAAGCTGATGATGCTCTTGCGTTTGTATTGACACTAATGGATCCACGTTATATAGACATCTCTTCCCTCGCACCGAACCCCTCCACCTGGGGCGCCCCGCGCATGTCCGTCCCCACGTCCAGCTGCTCGCCCACGACTTTCTTCAGCGACCTCATGATGGTTGTCGACACGAACCTCGGAGGCACCTTCACTGAGGGCGTTTGGGCCGTCGGTGCGCATCCTTTCTTCCCTCGTAATAGCCGAGGTCAGTTTAACTGATCGATGCCTTCCGCAGATGGCGCTGGTGGCCAGGCCAAGTCATGCAAGACGCAGACCGGCGTCGACACTGCCGCCGACTACGTCAAGAGCCACGGGTCCGAGTTTGGCGCCGCCGCGCAGTGGGAGATCAATGGATTTTATATCTACAACCAGTAAATGCGCAGCTGTTGCTGCTGCACATTTTTTTCGTTCGCGGGGCCGGCCTTGTAGCTATCACCAATCTTTCCTTCCCTGCGGGGCTGGCTCCGCGCGAGATCATTGCAGTATCTCGGCTTCTTTGCGTGTCTACCCGATCACTCACATACTTACCCACATCGTCGCTTGCGCCGCTCGCATCCAATCTTTACTCGCTGGCATATCTCATTTCCTTGTTCTAGAATGCAATTCTTTCCGTGCATGCTGTACTTACATACCCTGACCGTGCATATCGTGATCACATACCAATTGCTCTGAACATTTTTTTTACGGCCTGAATACAGTGGAATTAAAATCGAGGTCGTTGTACCATGAATTTTGTATCAAGCAAGGTGAGCATGTACTGGTCAATCTGATATCGTTTGAGGAACGAGGTGATACATGTCTCCGGCCTTCTATACAAGCCCTGGTCCTTCGTCGGCAGATACCCCGGCTTTTTTCTTTATTTTCTAAGGATAAGCGCGATGCCATGATGGCCGTCAGGGACTCCTAACCCTCTTCGAGACAAGTGCGAGGGGGCCGGTGCGGCCCCGACGTACACCCAATCTCCATTTGCTCCTGCTTGATTCAGGCCAGGGTCAAAGCGGCTCTTCTCGTCCCAATTAGGCAAATCCATTCCTTGGAACGGCTCATGCATGGCGACCTGCTATACGATGTGATATATAATACAATACGGTCCGGACTATGTTGAATGTCCGTTATGTCTAACCAACCCAATGACCGATGACTGTTGAATCTTCTTTCCGAATCTCCCCATCTCGACCGCGTTTCTCACTCTTACTCTTCAATCCCCGCGGGCTTCGTCAGGGCCGAAACGTCCACACCAGGAAGCGGCCACTTCATCGCAAAGGCGCGGACCTCATCGCGCAGCTCGCGCACCTTCGCAAAGCCCTGCTTGCCCTCCTCCTGCACGGTCGCGACGCGCACAAAGTCCTTCAGCATCTTGCTGCCCGCCTCCTTTTGCAGGAGGAGCGAGAGCTGCACGGCGCGGTGCAAAAAGTCGCCGATGACCTTGACGTCCGCCTCGAGCATGTTGCGCGACGTGACCGCAGACGTCCCGAGCCGGATGCCGCCGGGTACCTGCGCAGACGCGTCGCCAGAGACAGCGTTTTCTGCAAAAATGAAATTGTTCTGTCAACAAAGGAGATTCTGAGATAAGAACGAATGCGCCGCACTGTTGATGGTGATGCCCATGAGGTCGCAAACCTTCTCGACCTTGCTGCCGGTGAGGCCGATGGGGCGCAGGTCCCAGAGCACGAGGTGGTTGTCCGTGCCGCCGGTCTGGAGCTTATAGCCGTGGCCGACGAGCGTGTTCGCGAGCGCCTGCGCGTTAGCGATGACCTGCTTCGCGTACTCGCGGAAGGACGGCTGCGCAGCCTGCAGCAGCGCGGTTGCGATCGCGGCGATGGTGTTGTTGTGCGGGCCGCCCTGGCATGCGGGGAACACCGCGTCGTTCACGCGCTTCTCGAGGTCCGCCGCGTCCTTGTGGTCCTTGCGGAAGAAGATGAGGCCCGCGCGAGGGCCGCGGAGTGTCTTGTGCGTGGTGGTGGTCACGACGTCGCAGTATTCAAAGGGGCTGTTGAGCGTCTGTGCGGCGATAAGGCCGCTGGTGTGTGCCATGTCAGCCATGAGGCATGCGCCCTCTTTCTCCGCCGTCTTCTTGAGGGCAGCGTAGTCCCAGTCGCGCGGATATGCCGAGGCACCGCAGATGATGAGCTTGGGCTTGAAGATCTTGGCTTGCGCCGCGAGGCCATCGTAGTCGATCAGTTGGGTTTCCGGTGCGAGAGCGTAGGGGGAGGGACTGGAAATAGATGGATGATGCCGTCATTTTCTTTTTGGCAGTCTGGACAGAATGGTGGGTCAGAAGAGCGAGTTTTGGAGGGAAGTGCCGCCAAACGAACATAGTAACCATGGGTCAGATGGCCACCGTCGGGGGAGACCAAGACCCATGAGACGATCTTGAGGTTGAATCAAGGCGGTAAGTGCCGCGAAGCTAGACACTCGTGAGTTTGCCGAAGGCGTAAAAATTGAGGGGGGACCTCACTTGGCTGTCTACAAAACGATTGTCAGATTAAAGTCGCCTCGAGGCAGCGGAGAAACTCACGCTGCCAGAATACGGCTGGACGTTGACGCCCCACTTAGCAGGGTCGAGGTTGAAGGCCTGCAGGGCACGCTTGCGGCACAGGATCTCGAGTTCATCGATGTATTCGTTACCACCGTAGTAGCGAGCATTGGGGAGACCCTCGGAGTATTTGTTGGTGAGAATAGAGCCATTCGCCTCCATTGCAGCCAAGCTCGTCAAATTCTGGCAGTTGTTCAAGACAGGGCATCCATCGATGTGCACAAGAGCGACAAACCTCCGACGCGATGAGCTCAAGGCCAGTGAACTGCCTCCATGTCTCCTTGTCGATGATGTTCTTGACCTCGGGGTCCAACTCCGCCAGCGGTGTGTAGAGGGGCTTGTTCTGGACAGAAGGACGACGAAAAAAGGAGAAAAAAAATGAGTGAAACGGAAAATAGCGGGTGAAGGAAAGACAAACGAAATCCGGGGTATTTGCTGTAGCCATTGTTCTGAGACTGAGACGCAAATGGGAGGAGACGAGGGAAGAACGAGCCGGGAAGGAAGATAAGTGAACTGGCCGAGTCAGTGCACGAAGCATCAGTTGCAAAAAAAACACAACACATCAAATGCTCACGCTTATCCTTTTTGGGGATTCATGGATAACTCCGGATAAAGTCCGAATCACGTTCAACCGGTTGGATTTGCCTCGCCGCGTGTTGAAGTCACAAAAAATTATGTTGAAAGCTTATATCCACGGCTAGTATTGTAAAGCCACACCATTTTTTTAACAAAACCGTTGCGGCTCTTCCATCCTGGATACGAGCTCTGGTTGTGATAGAGTTTGGGTGGAGTTGAGAGTCAACTTCAAGGAGAATTACCGTGCTTGACAAGGTCTCTCCAACCCCAATTGTTGCACCGACCCACCCATTGGTCCGAAATCAGTGATACCGCATCTTTTAATTTCCACTGCACAGCCATAAAACCCCTGTTCAACTTCGCATGCCGCCTGCCCCGATGTAGCAAATACACAGACGCAGGCCGCACCTCCAGTTCTGCAGGACGTACTCAAAGCCGGGCAGGTCGATCGTACCGCCGGTTTTTTCCTCTCGAATGGATGGAATTCAACAAAAATTGATTTAACTTGGGGTTCAGTGAGACCTAAAACATTTACTGACGAAGCACAACTGCAGCAGAGTAGATTCCAGCAACTTCCAGTTCCCGGCGCAGCCATACCCATCCAGACACTCAAGCCCCACCCATACAGCGCGTTCCGCCAAAATGAAGCAACAAACAGCAACTTCAACAGCACTATTCATGGTGACCCATTGTGACCAAGCAAGGTCTTTGCCGATGCAGTCGTCACTCCCTGGTCAGGTTATTCCGTTTAATCTCGGACCGCCGATTATCTCCAGCACCTGCGCAGATTGAAGGCAGAACCCAGCTAATTCTGTGTTGCAACAAATTATTCGGCGACTCTACAATCATACACGAAACGTGTCCATATAAACAGACCAGCGACAAGAGAATAAGATATGCAGGCGTGCATACAGACCAATCATGCCGGATCCAGGTATACCTTGTAGGCATCGAGCCACGCCTGCTTCCCGCCCGTCTCGATGACGTCCCCGTGGCACGGAATGATACGAGTGAAGTCCCAATCCGCAACGGTCTTCACGTCGCGCTTCATCGCTCTGGATTCAAGTGAGCGATTAGGGCGTAAGAAACAGGAGTTGAGAGATCCAATAACTCACGCCTTGTCCTCGCCCATCGACGCGGCGAACTTTTGGTGCAGCCACGCAGATGGCCCAAGGGCGCCGAGGAAAGGGATGGAGCCGGAAGATTTGGTCTTGGAGTACTTGAAGAGAAATTTAAATTTCACAACAAGATCTGTGGCTTTACCAGATCCACACACCTGTTCGGTACACGGGAGGTTGAACAACAGATCCGCTTCAACCTGTAGCGGCCATTGTGAGCGGAAGATTTCAATATTCAATGTATTATAGGCACCATCGTCTTGGACGCCGGATGGAAGAAAGCAACATCCTTGTTCTTGAATCCGGAGAAGTAGCTGTGGATTGTTAGCGTAGATAGGTCGGTTCAATGACCCAGGCGAGGTACCAACCATGCTCGAATCTGCAACACAAAGGTTATTAACGCTGTAGTTTTGAACGCAACCTGCAGACGCGCGCACATCTTCCTCAAATCCGTATTTTGTCTCCGGCGGGTCCCGACCCCAGACGCCGTCGAATGTCAGAGTCTTGTCGGCGCGCGCGACGGCAGCGGCAGGCGCGATTAGCTTGGCCGTCGGGTATGCTTTCTTAAATTCTCCTGCGCACGACATTATTATCGTAAAACTCGCGCGACGCGTTGAACGATCAGCGCACCTAAGTAGAGATGGTGCACTGCATCTGGGCTGATAATGAACCTGCTCGCCATACATGTTGTTGAGCGTCACTGCACGGGAAGAACGAAGGAAAATAAAATCACGCACTGCACGGGGCCAAGCTCGTCAATCTTCGCCTTGGTCTCCGGGTTCAACGCAGTGGACGCGAGCACCCAGACACCGCCGTTGGACAGCTTGATAGCGGTCGACCTGCCCCCAACTGGAAGTATTCCAAGCCGGGTGAAGGGGCTGCGAGACGATTAGCGACGTAGCTTCATGGAGATTTCATCAAGAAGCTCGAAGGTAGGTACAAACCGGGAAAAAGTCCAGACGCCGGTCGCAACCTGGAGTCATTCATTGAGTTCCAGTCCTGCAAGACTATTTGTCCGGAGGAGACAGACGCACCTCGCGGATAACTGTGAATTTATCGGTCATTCTCGAGCTTAGGTGGAAGGTGAAAGATGGTGGAAGGAAAGGTGTATAAGCGAGTGTGGACTGAGAGAGATCTGCAATCATCTATGTCGTCACTCAGCCTCGGCAACCACCTTGCGACCTGAATTCCGCCTCGAATAATACGCTGATTGGGCATTTGTCATTTAAAGGCGTAGGCGGGTCATATACCACAAGCCGAGACGAAAAAGAGTCCGTTCCTTGAGCAAGTTGGAGAAAAGTAAACACCAGGGTTGCTTTTTTGCTTCCGACTGACGGCATCAATAACGGCATGATTTGGCATGGCGTGCTGGTTGGATTCGAAGCTCTTTGAGTTTCAAACCTGACCCAGACCAACACACTAACAGACTCGCGCGTCTCGGATTCACTGAAACCTAATATTCTGGAAACGTCAATATTACGGCCACAACCCCTCGATCATGAATCTCTTGATCCCTTGTATTGTGTCTCAATTCTCAAAGAATCTGTCGAGAAACATACTTTGGAACCGCTCCCTGGCCATCCGCGGCGCAATATCTACTGCCTTAGTGAAGGGCGGCGACGTCCCAGTTTGCCGGCCCTACAACTAACTTTTTCCGAAAATCCCTTCTGGGTTGCTTTGGGGTCTCAGCCAGCTTTGCGGGAGAATCAAGTACTCTGCAACGCACGACGGGAGCCCGAAGAGTGCGACCCTCCAGCTCAGTCGCGGCATCTATAGTCGACATCTCTTCTCTCGGTTGCGAAAGCTGATTTAATTTCAGCGTCGCGTAGCTTCCCGTCCCTTTCAGCTCCGAGTCCGCCGTTTTGGTTCTTTTGATTCACGCAAACTTGAGCCCACAATTTGATTCAAATCATCACCGACATTGATAACCGTTTCGTCATGGAGCTATCGTTCTTCTCAGCAGATTTCTATGTCAATGCAGATCGCATTCTTTATGTCGCTTTTGGACTTCTGCCCGAAACTAGTCCCAGATTCAGGCTTCGGCTCCCATGGCGCTTCTGTTCTGTCGTGTACTGGGCAATTCAGTTCGCGGAATGCTTCTGAACCTTCACAGCACCAGCACGACCTGCAAGTAAGCCTCGCGAAGGATTCCACTTTACAGAGGGCATGTCGCGATGACGGCGAGCAGCAACCGGAGAACTGTTTTTATTTTATTTTTTCAAGAGCTCAAGGCCTGAAGAATACTTTACATGTACTTTGTGAGTTGTTTTTAGCTTTTCAGCTCCGCCACTCACCTATCGCGGCAGAACATTGCATGATTCAGATCACATGCCGAAAATGCCTCGATCAATCGGGGCACCCTCCGTCAAATAAGGTTAATAGCATTCTACTGCTCCTCCTTCTTTTCTCACTACAATATGGTTGATACTTGAAACAAGATCTTTTTCCGCCGGCAAAATCCCAGGATGGACACATAAATACAGTGACCCTTGGTCACCAAAGTTTAATCGACCAGCCCTTATGCCCGCTTTCGATTGTCGCCAATGCCATCGCGAATTTATTTCCGATGAGGCACTGCTTCAGCACTACAAAGACTCGCCTGCACACCCGTTCTGCCTAGCCTGCAACAAGTCTTTTGACAGCCAGGATAGGCTCGACGCTGTAAGTACTCCTTTCTTATCTGATCACCCTTGAGATTTATTTTGTGTGTTGCTCACTGAAAACGCGACTCAGCACAACGCACGCAATCATCCAGGGTTCGCGTGCACGACGTGCCGCCAATCCTTTGCCACTCAGTCTTCTCTCGAGGATCATTATCGCGGGAAGGTGACCATCCACCCCAAGTGCCTGCGCTGCGGCAAAGGCTTTTTGGATAGGCCTGCCGTCACCGAAGCGAGTTACCGGCCACGATTGTCGTACGATGCTTATTGACAACTCTGCTTGCAGCATTTCAAAGTAGCGCACCCGCAGGAAAAGTGTTCCTGCGGCCGCGAAATCTTCGTCGAAGATCGCGCGCGCCATTACGCCGAGTCCACCGACCATCCTTCCTGTCGCATTTGCAACACAAGCTTCAAGGACGACGTTGCCTGTGACGAGGTGCGCACGCCGTCCCTTCCGATGCTTCGATCCTGATTTATTATTTAATCTGCACTTCACAGCACGGCGCCGCTGAGCACCCAGAGTTTCGGTGCGCCGTATGCCGGCGTCAGTTTGGCGACGAAACGGAACTCCAAGGCCACTTTGACGCCTCCGGCGCACACCCTAAGTGTGCGAGGTGCAAGACAGGCTTTGTGGATGACAATGCTTTTAACGAGGTTGGTCATTGAACCTATCTTTCCAGCCCACAATGTTGATAATGCGGACAGCACTTGCTGGTGAAACATTCCCCGGCGGCCGTGATCGCTCCCGCGTCACCAAATGCCGTTCAAGGATAACCTTGAGCCCTCAATGAGCAACGCGCTCATCCCGGTCCGCCCCGCTTTTGGTCGCGAGGTAATGTTCATTGTACGTCGGAGGTTAACACTCACTCATTGGACCTGTAGGGTCCCAGCGCACGTCTATTTGATAAGGCGACGCAAGACCTCGTTTCCCCGCCCCCAGGTCCGTTCAACTTCAAGTTGAACTTACTTTTTAACATTTGCTGATGGTGTCGTCATCCCAGGTTGATTTCCGTTCGTCGGGAGCAACGGCCAACAAGACAGAGGCGTGGAAAGAGTAATATCAGTGTTCCTCCACGACGCATGGACTCACGCACGGTCCCGCAGTCTTTCAAATAGGAACATGGGTGGATTGACGGCGGCTCCGATGATCTTGCCCCAGTTGCCCGCGTCGACTTGGTCTTTCAATCCTTTGGTTGAGCAGCCCGATGGACCGTCCGACGTTAAGTCTGGCCCGCATTTGCCCAACCGCACTGGTAACAATAACCTACCTGTCCGATCGTTGGCCGTATCCCCGCCCAAAGGCCACACAGCAAGTCAACCTGGCACGTCCAATGGGACTATCTCTGAGGTGGATAGGGGTGGCTTGCCGTGTATGGTTTGTCGGGGCCGCTGCGTCGACCCCACGGTGACCATAGGCTGCGGCCACGTATTCTGCAAAAAGTGCGTGCTTTTTCGTTCTCGTTTTGCGCTATGATCGTTCTTCATTATCTTACCTCAGGTTCTATTCTATTCGCTTCTCGTCTTCTCCTTTGTTATAACTTCGGTTATTTGCTGTTTTCCTGGCTAATATTGGTAACTTGGTTATCCCGCTTTCCCGACGTCGTTTTTCTTTTAATTCTTACCCATCTTGACCTTTTCTTTCTTTCTTTCTTCCTCCCGTATACACTGGCTATGGCGTGCTGACGCCGACCCGCCACAGGTGTGTCACCAAGCGCATCGTAGAGGCCTCAGCGTGCCCCAAGTGTGCAGCGCCGACCTTGCTGTACTGCCTCTTTCGGCTCCACCTCGATGACTGAAGGGGCCGCCTGGCGTGATAATTAAGTGTTAGATTAAAATGAATCGTGATCGGTCCGCGTACCGTTTTATGCTCACTGTTTGCTATCTGTCTGCGCTGCTGTATCCGTTGCTCTGCCTCAGCCTGTCGTCCTTTGTACCAGTATTGAATTGTTTGTTGATCGTCGCATGTGCTAGGTTCAAGTTGCAAGCTTTATGTCACATTGATCAGCCTCGGCCAACCTGTCCGATTCTCCTTCTGTCTCGCCTTCTTCGCTTCCTTCCATCTTATCAGATTGTTCCATTATTCCATCCAATTATGTGATGACAAGCTACAAGCTGCTTCAAATGTATTCCGCGTGTGTGCTGTCTCGGCGAGAAGGTGCCACGACAGGGCCATGCCTGTAAACCTCGGCTACGACAAATTTTCAGCTGATCAAAATGGTTGAATTCCGGGGCATTGACTCCCGGGATCCCGCGCGCCGCCGTCTTCGAGTTGAGGAATTTGGCAATGGAAGCACTCAGCATTTGCAACCCAAGCCCGTTCCGAATACTTGCCAGGAATACCATTTTTACGAATTCCCCCAACCAATACATTTGATATTCAACATCAACTCAGAGCGAAAGAGAGGCAAGAAAGAAGTCGAAGTCATAATTGCATTCCATTTCAAGTCGTGCGAGCCCGCAAGTATTTTGTTATTCCCTCCATAACCCCTACTTCACCTCCACCACTGGCCGTTGGGCCTCTGCTTGCGCCTTGGCCTCGCGCCGCCGTCCGGCGCCGAGTCCCCGCAGCTGACTCGTACCCTAGCATCTTCACGCGGCCCTCGCGGTACTTCATGACGATGAGCGTGATAATGACCGCGATCCAGTAGAACACGTAGGACAGGACAGAGCCAACTGAATTAAACATGTTTCAGCGTGAAATTAATAAGGAATGGAAAGAGCTCTTACGCGTCGCGCTATTGGTCCACCCGAAGATCGCGTTGAACACGCTCCATCCCTGGCTGTCGAACTTGTCCTCGGGGTTGCAGCAGTCGAGATGCCACACGCTGCCCTGCACGCGGAAGCTCCCCGGCCCGTCCCCACCCGCGTCGTCGACGTCCGCGCCGAGTAGGTGATTGAACGCATTCGCCTCGAACTCCCAGACGGCGCGTGAGAAGAGGCCCGCGCCGATGAGGAGGAGGAGGTTCGTCATGATTACGAGGAACACAGTCAAAGTTGTGCGGGAGGCGAAGGAGTAAATGATGAACCCGACGACGAGCCCGCAGATGAGGCCGACGATGGTGGCGATGGGGATGGAGGTCGCGGGCTGTCCGAGGGAGACGCCGCCGACGAAGACGACTGCTTCCATGCCTGGGGAGCAAGGGAATAAACAACCGAATAACTGAGAACTTAGAGAGACCAACCTTCACGCAAGACAGTGATGAGCGGCAGAATGAAGAGGACCCATCGGCCAGCTCTGGTCTTGCCATCGGTGTGTGCGCCAGAGAACGCCTTTTCGAGTTTGATGCGCCATTTTGCTTTTGCTGCAAGATATGACTGTTAAAAAATATAAACTGAAGGTTGAAATGTGCTTACCGCGATCCATCTTGAGCATCGTAACACCCATGACGAAAATCATAATGGCTGCGATGAGTTCGAAGATCCCTGGGTGCGTTGTGAGCGGAGATTCTTGTAGAGAAAACTTGGTACAAACCTTCCCAGAGTGCTTCCGATTTTGCCCATAGGTTGGACGCTTGGGTGAACCATACCGCAATAAAGCTGTCGTTCAACCAAATTAGAACGTGGTTTTGAACCTGATAAAAACAAACTTACGCGGCACCAATGGCAAGAGCAAGGAAGAGCCCGAGGCCTGCACCAGCAAATATCTGCGCGCGCATTTAGGTAAAACGACCCCCAAAAATAATCAACCCCAACCTGGATGCGCAACTTGCGGATGAGTTGGCGACGGTGGGCGGGGTCGTCCTCGGGGTCGCTGGCGATCTCATCCTTGCTGTCATGCGAACCGTTACTGCCCGCGATGGGGTGTCGTTGGCCGAATCGTGCAGGGTCCTCGTAGACGATCTGCTCAGCGAGGCCAAGGAGGACGGAGACGATGATGGCGGCCTCGAGGGTCTCGCGAAAAACGATGAAAAAAATGGGAATGGAGAAGAGATTCTTGCCCATGGTAGATCGGATGCGCGGGGGAGGCACAGGAAGACGGGGATCCGGTGGACTAGTTTATATGGCGTCCACGTCAAAAGAAAACGACACCACTGATCTTATCCGATAAGATTAAGCGACTGATAAGCCAGCAATGCTTCTTGCAACCAATCGGCCGACCCTGTGTGCGAGCATCTGTCCAGATATGTCAGTGTTTGTGGGAATAACCACTATCCGGGTCACCTAGGTTTATTTTTTCTTCGCGGCACGACATGTGCACCAGCTTCTGGACCAATCGCGGCCCACGGAGTTATCAGGGAGCCGATTATCATAATCAGATAAAAGTCAGGGTTGCTTCCATTCACTTTAGTTGGGTCTTAAAACCGCGAAAACCGCTCGAGATTCAACCACCCACCATGTGGCCCGCATACCTCCTCCCCTCTCTTCTCGCAGCCCCCCATGCCCTCGCTGCCGTCCATGAAGTCTGGTGGAACCTCACCTACGTCGAAAACATCAACCCCGACGGTCTCTCCCCTCGCCGGGTAATCGGCGTCAATGGCACTTGGCCGCCACCGCCCATCGACGTCCAACAGTCCGACTCGCTCCTGGTACACGCAACAAACTCCCTCGAGACTGTCTCCTCGCTCCACCATCATGGCATGTTCTTCAATTCGTCCTCATGGAACGACGGCGCTGTCGGTGTAACAGAGTGGTAAGTATTATGTCCGACCGACATTATTCCTCCCTGACCAATAATAATAATGTGTTTCAGCGGCATTCCCCCTGGCGGCTCGTCCACCTACAGCATCGATATCCCCTCATCGGGCCAGTGGGGATCGTACTGGGTGCATGCGCACGCATCCGGTCAGTATGTTGATGGGCTGCGTGCCCCCTTCGTCATCCACGCGACCAAGGAGCCCCACGTTTACGATGAAGAGTTCACCGTCGTCCTCGGCGACTGGTACCACGACGAGCACGATGTCCTCATCAAGCAGTTCGTCAGCATCGCCAACCCTGGCGGTGCCGAACCTGTCCCTGGTTAGCCTCTTGTCCTTCTTCGCCTTTGAACTTTTCGCTGACCTGTTTACCTGACTTGCAGACGCCGGTCTCATATACTTTGCCCAAAACGGGACCTACCTCGGACCCAAATCCGGAACGACGCCCACGTCGGGTACCGCTGTCGGCTTCAACGAGAACGCTACCCTCCCCTTCCAGCCGGGAAAGACCTACCGTCTGCGCGTCGTCAACACCTCCGCCTTTGCCATGTTCTTCTTCTGGATTGACGGTCACGACATGCGCATAATTGAGGTCCGTTCAACCTTTTCTGTTGTATATTTATTGGAATCAAACTGATCTGACCTGCAGGTGGACGGCACCGACGTTGAAGAGTCCCCAATCGATCTCCTCACCCTCACCGTTGCCCAGCGATACTCGATCCTCGTCACCGCGCGCAACGACACCAACGCCAACTGGGCCGTCCACGCGAACATGGACACGGACATGTTCGACACTGTCCCCGACTCGCTCAATCCCAGTGCGTGTGCCTCCCTCCCTAATCTTCCTCATCATCTTCTAACCTGGGCAACAACACAGACTCGACCGCTTCGATAACATACGACGCGTCCCAACCAGTCACCGACTCGGGCACGATTGACGCGTACTCGGACGTGGACGACATCCACCTTGTCCCGCTCGTGGCCGTTCCCGCACTCGACGCCACCAAGACGATCGAGCTCGAGGTCTCGTTCGACACGATGGACGATGGAACGAACCACGCGATGTTCAATCTCGTCACCTACAACTCGCCCCTCGTGCCCGCTGTCCTCAGCGCAATGACGCTCGGCGGCAACGCAACAGACGCATCTGCGTACGGCCCGCAAAGCTTCGTGCTCGACCACATGGATGTCCTTGATATTATAGTCAAGAACGGCGATGCTGGCAAGCATCCTTTGTGAGTCCCGCTTTCACGGCCTTGCGGCGCAGCGCTGACCAGACTGCCCCACGCCGCGCAGCCATATCCACGGTCACAAGTACCAGATCGTCGCGCGCTCCTCGGACTACACCTCGGACGACCCCTCCGTCATCACCCAAGCGAACCAAACGAACCCGCTCCGGCGCGACACCATCCAGATCGAGAGCATGGGCTCCGCGACGCTGCGGTGCGTATCCCCTTCTCCTCCCTGTTCCCTTCTGTAGCAGCGCGCTGACGGGCTCTCACACCACACACAGAGTAGTCATGGACAACCCCGGCGTCTGGTTCTTCCACTGTCACATTGAATGGCATCTTGAAGTCGGGCTCGCGATCCAGCTTATCGAGGCGCCGCTCCTCGCACAACAACAGGCCGGTAACATCCCGAGCTATATCCAGGACAACTGCAAGGCGCTGGGGCTGCCTGTATCGGGCAACGCTGCAGGGCACACCGACCCGGCAGACCTGAGTGGGCTGCCGCTGGGCCCGTTCCCGCAGAATAACGGGTGGCACTCAAGGGGAATCGGCGCGATGGCGGGATGTGTGCTTACCGCTGTCCTTGGTGATTTTCTTCGTTCTTCGTCCCGTTTTTGCGGTGGATCTGATATGCATCTTGCAGGCATGCTGACGGTCGTGTGGTACGCGCTCGGCGGACACATCACGGAGGAGGAGCAGGAACATGAGGTGCGCGCGGCGCTCGCGGCCAAGGAGAAACGTGGGCGGTTCTTTGGGCTGTTGAAGCGGAATTAGCGGGCGGAGACGTGCAAGAAAAAGGTCAACGGTGAAAAAATGGAATAAAATATATATATGAGTACTCACGAACGAACGAACGAACGAAAAAATGAACGGGCTGCGATGATAAAATGCTTTCGATATCATGCATTATACACACTCCAAATGAAGATGAAGCATTCCAGATGTGACGAACGAATCTCATTGCGAACGAAGCCTAGCGCCAGCGGCAATCATAAAGGGTGTGGAGTCAGTGGGCATGTATAAGCCACACGCAGATATAGACTTGTGAGGGACAGAGCAGAGCAAGTGAAAGCGTACTGATACCGATAAGCCGAGCGTGGGTCGGGACTTGGCTGGCGTGGGTAAGACGTTGAATGGCGCCGGTCGTTAATTCATGGGGTAAGGCCAAAGTACTTCCCCTGTTCCTGGCCAATGCTGCTGAGAGGGTTTCAAATATAAAATCATACCCGCACTGAGCATTGGAGAATTCGACTTGACTGCGTACACGGCGCGGCGGGGAAAAACTGGGAGAAGTTAGGAGGGTGAAATCGTGCGGTCCGAGAAAATCTAGAGTAATAAGGTAAAGAGGCATTAGGAAGGAATAAACGCCGGAGATCCTTAGGGGACTGGACGTTGAGATGGGAGTGGAACATAGTGGAAACAAAGGAGATCACGAGATGTGACGCGACGCGCGCGTCGATCGCGTCATCTTACAACGCGTCGTTCGTCATACACAACAACTTTTTTCTTCGTCTCCAAAGCACACTTCCGACCCCCTTGTTTTGAACAAATGAAACAGAGACTCAGAAGTGATCATCATTCTCCAACTACTTACGAACGGAAAAGGAAAGAAAATTATGAGGGAACGCCATAATTATGTACATGCTAATCAATGACCATCACAGAAGGGAAAACAAAGAAAGGAACTACAAGAGAGTCGGGTTGGTATGTGGTATAATTCCGGTACGGTCCCGGTAAGAAACAGCCCAGGCTGGGTGTCCATCTCAAGCTAAATACTTGCTGTAAGCCGACGCCCACGCCTTGGTCGCGTCCGTCTCGATAACGTCCTTGATTTGTTTCAGGTCAGAATTTAGACAAAAATAGCGAAAAGAATTCAACTCACCCCGTGGCACATGATAATCCGCTCTGGCTTCCATCCGAGTACAGTCTTCGCGTCGCGTGCCATCGCACTAAGTTCAAAACCAAAGTCAACTTCAACTTCAACCGAGCCAAGGTAAGAAGGACAGAAAGAAAGAAGGACGCACGCCTTGTCCTTGCCCTGGCCCCAGACAAAGTGCTTATGCACGGAGCCCCATGGATCGAGTTTCCCGAAGATCGGGACCTTTGCTTTGGTTTTCGATTTCGAATACTACGGAGGACATGAGTTTAACTTTGAAATAATTATGTTCAATTCAGAATACCGCACCTGCTCATTTCCGGGGAGGTTGAACAGAAGATCCGCGACGATTAGGGTCTTGGAGGACGCGTGGAACCAGGCGACGTCTTTGTTCGCGAAGCCGGAGAAGTAGCTGGAAAGAGAAGAAGAAAAAGGAAAAGGGAAAAGTCAGGGATATTTATGGAAGGCCAATGGGCAGTCGCGTACCAGGCGTAGATCTAGAGTAATAGTAGTGCGTCAGGAAAATAGGATAGTCGTAAGAGCAATGAAGTCCGCACCTCATCTTCGAAGCCATACTTGGTGTCGGGCGCATCTTTGCCGTATGCTATCGTGGGTGAGTAGATGAGTTCCAAGGAGAGAGTCCCCGAAGGCTCACCTCCATCCAATACGAGACCTTCGGCCTGCTTCTTCTCGATGAGGGCCTCCACGCCAATGACCTTTGCCTCAGGATACTCCTTCTTGAATTGGCCTAGTCAGTGAAATTTTGTCAGCGTCTTGAACCAAATCTTAATGCTTCTCCCATGAAGCTTTCATACCCAAAAAACATGTGGTGCACTGCGTCCCCAGCCATCACCCACCTGCCGAGAAGAAGTCAAGCAAAAGTATTAAAAGAGTCCGAGAACGAAGCCATACTTGACCGGGCCAAGTCTATCAATAGCGGCTTTGGTGTCGGGTGTCAGGGGCGTCGAGGCGAGAACCCAGACGTCGCCCGTCGAGAGTCTGACTGCAGTGGAACGTCCTCCGAAGGGGAGGATACCAAACCGCGCAAATGGTCTGTTACCCATTTTAATATCATACTTTCGAGAAGGAAACGGCGATTGCAAAGAAAAACCCACTTCGAAAATATCGTGATATCCGGTGTTACCTAGCTCGAAGGATCAAGATTCAATGTGAAGGCGGATTGAAGGGGGCCTACCTCCCGGATAACCAGCTCAGGAATGTTTTCTGTCGCCATTGCTTTAAGTTGAGAGATGGAACTTGGAGGGAGAGAACTTGAAGAAGACTGATGAGAACTTGAGCAAGGAGCAGTAGCCGCGAGAGAACGCTTTTATGGTGTCCGTCGATCCCGTTTTGTGCACGCGTTTAGCTGAGTGAGTGTCGAGGCGTGCATGTGTTCTGCTGAATGTACACACGCTTACTACCCGAGGCTGTGCGGTTTTGATCGGAGAGGGGTAATCGACGGCGGACGCTGTTGGCTGGCCGAGGGCAGAAGGGGCGTTGAGCGGCAGGAGTTGAATTGCAATCACTGCGTAGAGGTCGGATGGTTGAACTCGCCGTGGTTGCGTGCGACGATCAACAGTGTTGCTTCGGCGACCATGGCCGAGTTGGTCACGTGATTAGATGTCTAAGCCTCACGCGCGAGCCACGACAAACAACTCATTGCGAGAAATGTGTTTTGTTGGCTTTCATAGAGTCCGCTTGATATCGGACGTTGATTCAGGTCGGGTTGTTCTTGGTTCAACCCATGTTTCTCAACATTACCGTCTTGTCCTACCACCGCCATGCCAATTTCCCATCTGATATTTAGGACTGATATTTTAGGCACCCATGTGACTAACTTCCAATGGACGAAAGGTTCGAAAACTCGTTGAACTGTGTTGAACTCTGGTTGAAACGGCTTGCTCGTTATGGCCGAAACTGTCAATCAATTTTTGATCGGATGATTTGCAGTGGCAGTGTCGGACGAAAACTCTTCTCCCCCTCATTCGATGTCGGACATCGTCATTTGTGAGGTGCTTTCTTGGCTAGAATTTCTCTGTCCGTTAAATTAATCCATTTCTTCAGGTCACACAAAATGTTTGGACTTTCTCTCGGTTCGTGTCATTATATCATTCAAAAAATCGGGGGTGGTGCATACTATCAACGGTCTTGTTTTCCCTCCCGCAGTCCTTAGCGTTCTTGGGATGGATTCACATCGGTGGCCGCTCAATCACTATAAAGCTGTCTAACGGAGGAGTCTGAGTGATACTATCAACACCTTTGAGTCCGGAAACGAAGGTGAAGCTGGATGAGCTTGGTCCAGTCCAGTAAGCATGTTTGCTCTACTCGCCGTTATACTGTCGGAATTCCCGGTTCAAAAAAACAAGATATATCCTTGGGTTCAACTCCGTGCATGATTCTACAGTGTTTAGATAAAGCCCTTTCATTCGATGGTGTTTGGGAAACTGTCCCTCCTGGAAAAAATACGGGTTCGAAGACGACGTGCGTAAGAGCCATATCTCCGACGAACCCAGGATTATAATTATGGTTTCTAGATTCAAGAACCTATGTAGTGAAAAAATGAAGGAATCAAGCATTCCGACTCTGACTGATGTTTTTCTGGACATAAGAACACAGACGTCGCTTTCTTTTCATCCCGCGTCTTCCTACATTGGTAGGCTAGATTTGATACCCGCTCGGAGTGAAACCATCGCTTGCGATGGAGTACAGATTGAAGCCGACCTTGTAGTGAACAGCTTGTCGGGCAGGCACTCTCTGAACTCGCACGGCCTTCCGTTTCCCGTTCCCTACGGGCCCTTGGGCAAACCATATGGCGGGATTCAAAACAAATTTGCTGCCGCCTAGGTTGAGAATCTAATGTTCGTTTTCCTTTTTTTCATCAAATACTGGGTGTTGAATGTTTGACTAAATAATTTACTAGCGCAATGAGGCGCGACACGAAAACCGTCACTGGAGGGAGTTTCGATCGAACTATTCCGTGCCACAGAGATGATATCGAAACGGGCGGTAAAATGGTTTGGAGAGAAGCATACAAGTTTCACCTAGATTGAATGATTTGTGTCCTTGGACCGGTTTAGCGGTGGAACACCCTACTACATGTCTTGCAATTTGGGAAATAGGGCGAGCAATTTAGTTCAGAGTAGGCAATTCCCAACCAGTTTCGCATTTTTGGTTTAAATATGTCTTTGAACATGGATTGTATCCGAGAAACGTTGTATTCATCACTTTTTCACCGTAGATTTGAGAAGGTTCACTGCAGCCTCCGCATAGCCCCATGACGATTGAAAGCCGGCACCACCATGGCTGCGAAAGTGTCAAAACCAACAAAATACCAGAAAAGCTGGACCAACCCGTAATTGTGCACAACGGGCACACTCTTATCGCCTAAATCTTCCAGGATAGACATGAGCAAGAATATGGTGGTGCAGTTATCTCGGGTAACTTACTCAACGACGTGATTTCCACTCGAACGCCGCCCTTCCTGGTCGGGCGGAGGCCAACACCTTCTTCGAGAACATTAAGGTCTGCGATGTTCGGGTTTTCGCGCTTGTGTGGAGGAAGAAGTTCTGGATACGCCGCAATGCCCCGCTCCTTGATTAATTTGACCGTTTCTGGCCGCGAAGTTGGGTGCCTACGCCAAAATAAGGGCCATTCAGTGTCTTGAAGCTTGGACAAATTTCGAGAAAGAGCACCAATCGTCAACCTGGAACGTCCCCCCAAGAACCACATCTCCACTTTGTCGAGGAAGCACATAGGATATGTGACCATCCTCGTAATAGTAAACCATCGAGTGGTGAATCCACGGTGCACGTATTAGCAGCACCTCGCCGCGGATGGGGTAGACGTTAGTGTCTGCGGAATATCAGAACATCGGGGTCTGTCAATGATTTGAGGAAAACATTACCAAGAACATCTCCGATCGAGAGTGCCCCAATTCCGGTGCAGTTAATTACGGCCGCAGGGTTGAAAGAGGGAGGTGTAATGGTTGAAGTGGGAGGAAATGATGTTAGAGGCGGACGGTCCTTCTCGGAGAGGAGTGCAGACAGAGACGGGAGCGTCACTCTGTATGCCCGTCCACCCAAGGCTAGAAAACGGTCCGTGAGGTAGGAAAGGTACCTGGGCAGGGCATGTTAGGGCCAGGCAAAAGTTTTTGCGCTCCATTCACCTCGGCACATCAATAAAGATCTAAGATGTTAAATTCAGTAATAGCAGGGTTGGATAACGTGCGGACTTACTGTCGAGAATATGGCGCCATGCACAACTCCTTCGGGAAGTTCACTGGGCTCAAGAGTGCGAAAATCAGGATAACGTTGGGAAAGGATTTTGAGTTCCTCCTGTCGGTCCTGTCCAAACTGGAAACAAACGGCGAAAAAGTATCAGAAAACCAAAGCAGAGAGCGAGCTTTGAAACATGGCGCACAACTTGCGCGAGTTCCTTGTGCGGCCGAACCATAACCGGGACGAGTGGATCTTCTTTCATTAATTCCTTGAAAACAGAGAGGGTTTCTTGTTCCATTTCTTTGCAGAAGCACCGGTCAGAACGAAAATATTGAACCTCAGAGCAAAGACCAACGATATCGGATCGGGTCAGTTGTCGTGCAGAGATGAACGGCCCCCGCCCAGCAAGAAGTATACTTTATGCTTTTCTTGTCATCAGGAAAAGTCTCTGCGAATATTGTCACATCGTATCCCGCTTGCAAGGCCCGGATTGCGGTGGACAATCCAGCCACACCTATGTATCGGAGGCGATGAGCGGAGAAAGTTTGATTGCACTGGAACTCACCGGCCCCGACGACGAATATGCTGTGATCTTTTCCCATTCTCTAGCGTGATGGCAAGGTCAGAATTAGAGAGGGAAGATCGGTCATATAAACGAAATACAAGGCTGCGGATTTCTGCGCATGCATCATTGATTCTTTCGGAACTCGCTTTCACCGGGCCGTAAGGTCTCATGGTACTACGGATCCGACAAGTTCAACTGCGGATCCCTGCGCACAGCTTGCTCTGACTTGCCCAGTTTGAATCCGAAAATGGGTCATATACATTGCTCCACAAGCCCGGTCATCGAAATGTAAGTAACATTTGTATGTTCTGCGAGCGTCGAACAGATATTGTTCGTCATTTATTCACCACAGATTTCAATAAATCCACTGCAAACCTCGCCGAGCCCCATGAGGCTTGGTATCCAGCGCCGCCATGGCTGTGAATGCGTGAAAACCAGAAATATACCAAAGAACTGACGATGCACCAACCCATAGTTGTGAACAATTGGAACACTCTTCCCGTCCACATCTTGCAAGATCCATGAGCAAATTTCAGCCACAGAAATTTTGTATGACTTACTCAACGACGCGACTTCCAGTCGAACGCCGCCTTTCCTAGTGGGGCGGAGGCCAACGCATTCCTCAAGAACATCAAGGTCTGCAATGTTTCGCGATTCTCGCTTGTCCTCAGGCAAAAGCTCTGGATACGCTGCAATACCCCGCTCTTTGATTAGTTGGACCGTTTCTGGCCGCGAAGTAGGATGCCTGTAGGAGAGACACAGTATTAATCGGTCAAATTCAAATATTGATTTTATAAGACATACCAGTCGTCAACTTGGAATGTTCCTCCAAGAATCGCGTCTCCACTTTGCCGGGGAATTATATAGGATATGTGGCCATCTTCGTAATAGTACGACATCCCATAGCGAATCCAGGGTGCGCGTATTATCAGGACCTCGCCTCGGGTGGGATAGACATTGGTGTCTGGGATATGTCAGAATACCGGCGCGTAGGGTAAAATAGTATTTACCAGAGACATCTCCCAACGACAATGACCCAAGGCCAGTGCAATTGATCAGCGCGGCAGGGTCAAAAATTGGGTGCGGCGTTGGATGATGTCGGTGGAAATGGTGTTAAAGATGGACGATCTTTCTCAGAAATCAGGGCGGACAGGGAGGGAAGTGTCATTCGGAATGCTCGCCCGCCGGACGAGAGAAAACGGTTCATGAGGTATGGAAGATAATTAGGCACGTCGACCAAAATCTGAGGTTTGAATTTAGTAATGGGAGGGTTGGACGACGTGCAGACTCGCTGTTGAGAATTCGCCGCCGTGCACAACTCCTTCCGGGAGCTCACTGGGCTCCAAGGTGCGAAAATCGGAATAGAATTGGGAAATATGATCCATTTGTTTCTGACCTTCTGGTCTCAACTTCAAAAAGAGTATTAAAGACAAGAATCGGACAATAATTTAGACGGATGTAACCCACAACTCGTGCGTGTTCCTTGTGAGGCCGAACCATGACCGGGACAAGCCGGTCCTTCTCGATTAGTTCCAAAAAGGCAGGGAGTGTTTCTCGTTCCAATTCTGCGGAGAATCATTCAAGGAGCGAAACTAGTATCGGTTCAAAGAAGGACAAACGATGCAGGAGCGCATTAGTTGAGGCAACGCTGATATGATTGGCTCCCGCCCAGCATGAAGTGTATTTTATGCTTTTCTCATCCCCAGGGAAAATTTCCGCAAAAATTGTAACGTTGAACCCCGCCTCTAAGGCACGGATCGCGGTGGACAATCCAATCACCCCTGCGAATTTGAAGAATATGAAATGTTTCTAGCTCATGGAGGAACATTATCGCTCACCTGCCCCGACCACGAATATGGTGGAATCACTTCCCATTCTAGTTATCAACTTACCGAAACTTAGCAGGGGAGGTGGGGTCGGCGTCAGAGAGGGGATTGATCGATACTGATCGATTGATATAACGGTTTACGGACTTCGGCCCGATTTGACCCAGGTCCCACTTCGGTCTTTGAACGTGACTCTCACCACCCACCGGTTTCCTGTTTGGAAATTCCGAGTCCCTTGGCACGCTATCTCCGACGCCGCAGCCTGGTACCGCAGGACAACAAATTATCTGCTATGTTGAGTTTCTGCATTTATCATGTTCAACTTCGTATTTTGTCTCCTTGTGCCTTACTTAGTACACTCCAGTTGTTCTAATTCTCGCCCTTGTTAGTTATATTGGTTCCTGACGAGTTGTGTATATTATCTAGTGAATCCCCTGCGCGTTTGCGAGTGTCTTCTGCTATTCCCGAGCCCGACGTTCCCAAGGGGACCGAGCCGTGTAATCAATTCTACCTATCCGAGTAAAGGCCGTGGCTACCTTTATTGCAACATCCTGCTCCTGGTTTCTCAAGCCCCGCAGTCGGGCAGATGATGCTATGATCCTTTCCCAACCCTTACCACTTGTCATCACCCGGCCTCGTTGGTTTCCTGCTCCTGGTTTCTCAAGCCCCACAGTCGGGCAGATAATGGTAGAATGTCTATGACCCGTTTCCAACCCTTAGGCCTTAGTCCTAAATCCTAAAACCGGGATGGATGTCAGTCCCCTAATTTAACGATTCCGATTCAACAGTTCCCACCAACTTGGAACATGGGAATGCTCGGCGAGAACAACATACCTGAATCGGGCAAGACTGCGCTAAAGGCACTGAATGTTAACTTGGACCTCTTGAACCGGAGCTCTTGGATTTAGGATCGTATTTCGAGCACCCTTGAGAAACCCTGACTGGATCCCCTCGGAGCAGTTCGCAGGCGAATTCTGCTCTATTCTGCTCTTCTAGCGCGCCATCCAATCTTAGCATTTGCTAAAAATCACCTGGGCTCACAGCATTCTCGGGGCCATTCAGACCGCGTGGGGAATTGACTTCGGTGTCCGCCCCCATTTTCCTTGCCTTCTTGTTCCATGACTGCACAACTCGCAATGGCGAGTCTAGCTCTCACTATCCATCTGTGGATGGCCTTCGTCTTTGCCATTGATATTCCGGCCTCCCCACCCTCCACGCACACAGTCGTTTCTCCGAACTTTCTCGGAGTCAGCTTTGAGCTCAGCTCCGTAACCACTTACTTTGGGAACGACACCTCCACGATTCCACAGCCTATGGTCAATTACATCGCTGGCATTCGCGCCCGCACTGGTGATGCGAGTGTGCGCCTAAGAATCGGTGGTAACTCTGCCGATAGCTCAATATACGTGGAATCCCAAACGTCGCCGATGGCTGTTCCCAACGGTCAGAATGCGAATGCGGATGATCAATCCATTAACTATGGGCCTGTACTATTTGAGGCTCTCGCGAAAATGGGGCAGATGGCAGGCGGGGCCGACTATCTCTTTAGTAAGTTGTAATTTTTTTTTTCGCAGGCGACATTTAAGTTACTAGGTGTCCCTCTCCTTAACCCAAATGGTACCATCCCGAAATTGGTGGCGGATGCGAAAGGGTCCTTGGGAGATAGTTTAAATGCTCTTTTGCTTGGAAATGTAATTCCCCGGCCGCGAACTGTGCAACTCGCTGATCTTTTGTACAAGGAACCTGATCTTTACCAGGCCCATAAAGAGCGCCCCAATATCGCAAACTATACTGTTGCGGTGTATGAAACGGTGTGTAATTTTTCTGCAACGACGAGATGTTAATGATGCGACTGTCGCGTATAGGAATTTTCTGGAACCGTGGACATATTGCAGAGCACCTTTGATAATTTTGCCGGACCTACGATATGCTGCTCCTGGGTGGGTCACTTGTTTATATGACGGCCTCTGTTGACCCGCGCGCACAGAATCTGGTAGATGTGTTGAACGCGGGATACTTGTCAAAATTTGCGCTCAAATATGTCACGTTAGTTCCTGTATCCCTGACCTACGTTAAATCCCAATCAATAATTTCGCAAAAGGCTTCAACACTACCCCCAAAATTTTTGCCCTGGACTGGGCATGGAACATCAGCAATTCTTTCTTCCATATTATATGCAACATTCAAATGGTTCGGGTTAATACTTGTGCACGTCAACCCGCATTTAACAATAGGTTTCTTCACAGTTGTCACACTTGCAGCTTGGCAAAGTCCCGCATACCAGACGATAACAAAGAATAATTCGGCCAACGCTCCGCGTCTGGTGCTGAGCGAATTTAATTCGGCCTCCTGCGGCGGGATACCTGGCTTGAGTGACACATTCGCCGTTGGCGGACTCTGGATCGCGGACTATGCGTTGCAGCTGGCCTCTGTTGGGTATACTGCCGCCTATGCCCACACCAGAGAGCCTGGAATAACATACAACCTCGTAACACCTCCTGCGGGTGGAAATGGGAACTGGACGACAAACCCGCCGTATTACGCGACGATTGCCATTGCAGAGGCACTGCGGACAGACAACGGCGGCATTGTTGTTGATCTGAACCTCAGCGATTCGACGCAGGCGGGGTACGCTGTTTATGACGCGAAGAACTCCTCGGTGACGCGCCTCATCCTGTTCAACTACGCGTCCGAGCCAACGCAGTTTACGCTTCCTGTGACGGTTTTCGCGGGCAACGCGGGCAAGACCGCCCTAGTCAAATTCCTCGCGTCGGCGTCGGGAGCGAACGAGACGACGAACGTGTCGTGGGGCGGTAAGACCTTTGCGGGGGTTGGGGACGGGAAAAGCGCGATTGATGCCACATGGGCCGGGGCCCCTCAGAACCTGAATCTGCAGTGCACGGACGGGTGCAATTTCAACGCGACGGGAGTAAGCATGGCTGTGGTGTTTCTCGACAACGCCCAATTTGCTGAAACCGCGGGACCGACGACCTCGGGAAGCTCAGCATCGCCCCAGGCAACAAATAGTAATAGTGCGCCTCATATTTCTGGTTTGGCGTTGGGCGCATTTGGCACAGTATTTGTGGCCACGGCAGTGTTGTTGTTTTTGATGTGATGGACAATTGTTGAACTTTTGAACTTGACCTTTAAATTGATGTCGGTCGACAGCTAGCCTGCTGATTCTGGTCACCCTTATTTTCATGGACTGAGTGATTCAGCAGTCCAAGGTCAATTCAGGGTTGAGCAGACTCTATTGCAACTGAAGAAATGTTGCAATGTTCAAGAATTGCCAGTGAACGCGGTCGCGCGCGGATCACCGAGATGTGAACAGCCACTGATTCCGTTGCTTTCTATCCGCCTTTTCTTGGCCTTCTCACACAATATTTAACATGACACCGTGGTCTGTGGAATCGCTCTCCGGCAGCATGTCCTCTTCCTCCAACATCCCCTACCAACCTGTCTATTTTTCTCCCCCCGTTCGCATCCCCTACCAACCTATTTATCTGCCTCCTGGTACATATCCACCGCCTCTATCGGCCAGAATCGCAGCTTCTGGCAAAGCCCACAACCAACTTCAGTCTCCGCTTTTTGGGCGAGTCTTCAGTTGCGGCTCCGATTTTCTGAGTTAAACCCCTGTGATAATAGAACACTATACGCTGAACTGCGTAATCTTATTTTCACACTTGCGCTCACGGAGTACGACGACCTTTCACGACCGTACAGCAAACATGAGTGCTACTACCGGCCTGGATTTAAATTCCCTCGCAAGATCGACACAAATCCTTCTCCTCACCTGCCGCCTCGTATACCTGGAAACACACCTCGCGCCCATTTCATTAAACGAGCATGTATTTTGCATGAATCGCGGCCCCGGCAACCTCGTCATCAACCACGACGACTATTTCGATAAAATGACGTTTTACCAGCGCGCGGCGGTGCGCCAAGTGCGATTTTTCACTCAGCTCTACTGGCTGGAGGGCCGGGGGGCGCAAGAGTGGGCCCGTGGGCTCACAGTGCCCAAGCTGGTTATCACCGTACGCCACTCGGACTGGTGGTACTGGGAGGACCGCGAGGACCTCCGCATCGCCGACCCCGACTCGGACTGGGGAGCCTGGATTGGGAGTGTGCCGGGGCTGCGGGAACTCGAGGTCGAGTTTGAGACTATCGATGAAAAAAGGGAGCAGCTGGAGGAGCGAGTGCGAGTTGCGCTTGATTGGAAGTTTCCGATGGAGAACGGACAGACCCTCGTTCACAACGGGGAAGAACCCGTCAAATCTTCGTGGCCGGGCTCTTTGCACATGTCTCCGGACCATCTTCACGACGATTGGGAAGATGAGGACGAGGACGAAGACGAGGACGAGGACGAGGACGAGGATGGGGAGGAACATGAGGAATCGGATGGCGACGAAGCGGATGTCGAAGAAGAAACCGAGCAGGACATTTCCGGTGAAGGAACCGGGGAGAATGGGGCCACAGCAGCTGATGAAAAATCAGTGGCCGAGTTGGAGGTGGAGGGAGCGGCGGAGAACTCAGGCTGTAGGTGGATCAAGCACGTCCCACCTGGATTCAGCAATAGATCTCCCAGAAAAGTCCAGCCTCGACCCTGAGGCGAAATTAGACCTCAAGTATCCTATGAGCCTGACTCACCATGTCCGGACGTTCAAGTTTATTGACGCAAGCCGGCTGGATTAGAATGTAAATCCGATAAGTTCCTATAGATTATTATCCATGGAGGTTATTTACCTTTAGTACATGTACAATACTTTCGATGCAATGGTTCAATTGAACTTGATACCCACCAAAAATAATTTCCATTGCCATTGATCGCCATTGGCTGGATCCTCCCATTCCCGAGGGAAATAAATAAATAAATAACATGTCTATTATTCAGGAATATTGGTGTTCTACGGCGGGGACAAGCTTACAAGCCTTTCCCAATCAAAACAATCGACGACTCTCCCAAGGCCGCTGCCTTTGCGTCCAAATCCACCAATTCGTTCATCAACACCCCCTTATGGCCCGGAACCCACATAAGCCTCACACCACGCAAATGCTTCAGGTGAGCAGCCATACGCATCCCGCGCAGCTCCTCATCGAACCGTTTCATCAACGCCCCGTCCCTCGCTTTCTCGTTCTCACTGAGGAGTTTCCGAATAGCGAGCTTCGAGTCCATGAGGATTGTCGCGTGGGTGATGGAGGACAGCGCCGCGGCCTTGAGCATCCTCAATGCTAAAATCGCGCCGAGGATCTCGCCATCGACGGCGCGGTGGTCCTCCGCCTTGCCGAGGTATTCCTTCATAATGATGGTTGTGCCTCCTGGGGTGTTTGCGCGCGCTGCGCCGCCAACCCCGCCTCCGCGATGGCTCCTTGACCCATCTGTGAAAATACAGAGCTCGAAATCCGAGCGCTTTGAGAGGACCCCTTCGCGTTCGACGGTGCCCCGGCGGGAGTAGCAGAGTCCTTACTCGTGAGAAGTTCTCGGGATATAAAGGCGGTCGGGGGAGCTGTGATGATGGGATGGGGGGAGGGTGTGGGATGGCATCCGGGTCGTATTTAGGTATCGTCCGAGTCCAAGTCGCATCGCAGCGGACATGATTTAATTTGTGGAATGGTGTGTAGCCTGGATTTATTGGAAGGAATTTGCGATCGGCTGGTGTAGTGGTTTGAGGTCGTGAGCCAGTAGGCCATTTTGCTGAGTATTTAAACCAATACCTGTCAAAGCGAAAGCCCAAGCCGCCCTGACAGAAAAAATGGCCCCAGGGGTCGGTAAAACACATATTGTGGCTTGGACGCGTCATCTGAACGCTTGGAAGGTAAATTGCCATTTTAGGATCAAAGCGTTGTAGTGTTTGGTCTTGTGTGTCCTAAACACGACCTCGTGACCTCATTTAGTTTACTCAACGCGTAGTCACCAGAGCCAAATCCATGCCGAGATGAAGTATTTTTTCCTTCAGAGTGCCTTGCCAGTCCAAAAATACCTACTCCCGCTATACATACCACAGCGACTAAGTGATTCATGCACGGCTCATTTAATTCGTCTCTTACTTACTCAACTACGTATCTCTCCAGAACACAATAGCTGCATCAACGTTGTGATAGTCTCCTTTAGATTCAGGGATACACCGTGTTTCCGGACGCGCAACCCGTAAACTCAAGATATTTTATAGAGCTATGAATAAAGCCTATGCAGTCGTCGCATCAAACAAGGACAACTCAATAAGGTGCAAAATCTACATCTAGAAGCTCATTCAGGACGCGGCCCCTCAAAGTTCCAGATGACATACCTATTCATAATAATTTATCTCAGCACGCGATTGGTATAGCACCATCAATGCGCCGTTACGCGATAGGTCTGCATGGCGCATACCGTCAAAATTGATGAATTTCCCTTCACGCTCATCCTGGCGTATCACGCAAACCACATTTTTATCCGGCAAAATTCGGTCGAGGCCGTAACCCGCACGCGAGACCGCCACTAATCCCTTCGCCGGCGTGAATGTTGACAGTGAGGTGAATCGGGGTGTGCTTCGTGCTTCTAAAAACTCCAGACGGTGGATCGAAGCCGTCATGGTTATCCTTGGATCTGGTGCCGTGACTGTGAGAGGTGAATCCGTGTGCACGACCCGCAGCAAGTAGGTGTCTGGGCGTAAGATGCTCTCTGCAACGAACAATTTCACTTCGTGGTAATGATAGTTTGCAAGGTTGAAGGGGAACGTCAAAGGAGTGTTCGATGTGGCGCTGTCGCTCACGGGAAGAATGGAAGCTGGGGTGATCGCCGATTCGGATGTCGTGTTTCGCAGGCTGAGATCCGATAATGGTCTCCAAAACTCCTGGAGAGAAGAGATAGCGTGTATGCGAATCGAAAGAGGCGCCAATTGACTGGTGAGGAAGATATAACCGGGAAGAATCTGAAAATCTGCCTATGATTCACTCAGCGTCGGTCTCCCACTCAGAAGAATTTCTACCTGCGTATCTGGACAGCTCAAGGCAATGTATTCCTCAGTACGCCAGTTGACCAAAAGAGAAATCCACCGACGATGATCAATGTTTAAGAAAATTGAGACAAAGTAGTGTCCAGTGATTTGCGGACGGATGAATGGCATTCCAACGAAATCGGCAGAAGGAATTTGTAGGATTTCGCGTGATTGGCCTGATTCGAGATGAGCCTCGAGAATCAGCGCATGTAGATTCGATGAACTGGGTGTGAGGCTGAGAATATGAACGCGGGACGAAGGTACAACATACGCGTCGCACAAAGTCAGGACTACCATGACTGTGGAACCATGACATACATCAAACTCTGTGACAAGGATTTGGAAGCCGGTGCGAGGAGTCCAGGTCCAGACGCGGAGTCCTGTCGAAACCGCCCAGAATTCCAACAGTTGTGCATCTTTATCATTCTTCCTTCGTATGGCGAGGTACCGTCCACCCGGAAGCAGTCGGACAAAAGAGACCCTGTCGCCCAGCGACTCAATTATGAACTGTCGAATCAATGTCGGTGATGTCGGTGCAGTCGGTGGGTCGGGCGACCACGTCCTTGGTCCAAACACGGTCCGTTTGATCTCGCCTATGAGCTCTGCGGTCGACAACACCTCCAAGATCTCGTCCGATGGAACATCGATCAAACCTCTCGATAGCAGGTCCTTGATCAAGAGAACCCACAATTGCTTTGTATATGCAATTGCGTGAAAGCGAGTGTTCACCTACGAATTCAGGTCCAGCAGCCGTCAATATGAAGCAAGTTTGCAGTGCAGCGCCTCACCCGAGAGAGAACGGTCAACACAGTACAGACATCAGTGAGAGAGAAGATGCTTAAAACGATGTCTTCGTGAAGCTCATCCAGACAAAGGCTCGGAAAAGCTGGCATTTTGGCAATGAAGCCGCCAGGCGACGAAAGCTCAAATACCCTATGGATGGCCGTGCTTTTATGCGAGGTCGGCGAAATAAAAGGTCGAGTCCAGGTCCAAGATGCAATGTCACATAGAAGTTTGTGACATGTCGCGTTTTACGTGTAGCATGGCAGAAACTGGTCCACCGGAAGGAATGGTATAACGGCCCGAGACAATCTCTTCTTTATGCTGTTGATACCCTGTTCGGGATAGGGAAACTCTGTTTCGTCTTCAAAAACCAATTCAATTCAAGCGTAACGCGGTCGCTCAGAAAATGTGGTTTTTTACAGATTCAAATCGAGGTGGGAATTCATACGCGACGCCCATGTCAAATCAGTTGAACTGGAGAAAACTCCAGACCCAAGGTAAGTAGATTTAGTGTACAACTCCTTCAAAAATACCAATCGCATACCTAGTAGTAATAAAAAATCTCAGCGCACGATTTGTGCAGCACCACCAATCCACCGTTATGCGGCAGGACTGCATGGCGCGAGCGGCGCGTACCGTCGAAAGGGATGTACTTTTCCTCGCCGTCGTCCAATCGTACAGTACGGACCCCGTTCTTGGACAGCGACGAACTGTCAAAGGTGTACCCGGCGCGCGAGACGGTACGCCACATCCATAAGTTTTTTAGATGGTTGGACGTGGATAGTAAGGTGCACCGGGGTGTTCGGGAGTCGGAGAGATCTAAGCGATGTGTCGAAGCCGTCCACCTAGAGCCAAGAGAAGAGTCTGCAACCCGTAAGAGGTAGGTGTTTCGGCGCAGGAGGCTCTCCGCGACGAACGACTGTACTTGGTACTGATAATCGTCGGTGGGGGCGGTACCTCTCAAGGAAAAAACAGCAGTCGGGGTAATCGCGGATTCGGGTGTTGCATTTTCCAGATTGAAATCCGATAGGGGTCTCCAGAGTTGTTGGAGAGAAAGGATAGAATAGATGCGAACACTAAGAGGCACCGATCGGGGACTGGTCAGGAGGACGTAACCGGGAAGAATACGAAAGTCTGGCTATGATTTATTTAGTGCAGGCCCCGCAGCGCAGAGAAAATCAGACTTTTGTTTCCAAGCAGTTCAAAGCGATGTATTGCCCGGTCCGCCAGTCCACCAAGAACGGTATCCAGTTGAGGTTTTCCGGGTCGGTTTCATTGGATAAAATGTAACCGAAGTAATCCTCGACGATCTGAGGACGTTTGAACAGCATCCCAATGAAATGTGTGGACGGGAAGCTCCAAGATCTCACGTGTGCCGCCAGATTCAAGATCGGCTTCGAGGATCAAGGGGTTCGAACAAGATGAACTGCATGTAAGGCTGAGGATAGGAATGAGTGTGAAGAAAGGACAGTGTACTCATGCTCGTATAGAATCAGAAGTGCGGTCACTTTGGATCCGCGACACATGGCATTAAACCTTGTTCTGAACACGAAATTTGGACGGGTCCAGGTCCAGACTCGCCGTCGTGTTGAAACTTCCCAGCACTCCAGTAGATACGTGGCTATATGGTCAGTTTGTTTTCGGAAAGTGATATACCGTCCCCCGGGAAGTAACACGGTGGAGAAGGCGCGGTTGTCTTCCAGCGGAACAACGAATTGTCGAATCAAAGTAGGGGCAGTCGGTGAGTCAGGGAACCACGTACGTGGACCAGACACGGCGCGCTTGACCATAGACGTGAGCTCGTCGCATGACCAAGACTCCAAGATCTCGTCCGACGGAACATCGATTAATCCAGGAGAAAATAGTTGCTTGACGAAGAGGAGCCACAATTGCTTTGTGGATGCAATTGCGCGAAAGCGAGTAGTGACCTTGGATATATCAAGGTCCAGGGACTGTGAGAAGCAGATGTTGGAGTCGCTCACCCGAGACAGTGTCAAAACCGTGTAAATATCAGTGAGCGCAAAGATTTCCAAGAGAATTTCTTCATCCAGAGGCATTTGTGAACGGCCTTATTTTCTGGCGATGGGATTTTGACTGGGAATGACTAGACTTGAATCTGGCAGTGGAGCGTATACGCATCAGTCGCGCCTGTCCAAGTGATGGTTCGAGTTCAGGTCCAGGCCCGCGGCAAGGCGGCCCGTCACAATCGTGACCCGCGATTATGTCCAGTGGGATATCGGCTCACTCTTCCCCGTCATCCAATGTCCAGCTCAGCAGGTTCCCAGCCTGTTGGTCAGTGTTCAGAGTCCCTCAATTCTCCTTCTAATTTTCTGGATAGATTTCAGTCTGTTTGGTGGCGCGGAATCCCTGACTGAGGGCAAAAAATCGAATAGAACACCCCGTCGCGTGGTACCCTCCCGTCCAACTGAAGAGGATGATGGTATTGCCCATGTTGCGCCTCCGCAGGACCCAGCAGACTTTCTGTGGCTCATGACTGAGGAGCCACACCGCAGCCGCCGTATGGAAATCTTAAAGGCTCATCCGGAGGTAAGGAGTAGTTCGTTCTAGGTGCGATGGCTGGTGTTGGATTTGTGTTGCGACTGGTGGGGCGGTGTCGCCGGTATGTCCAGAAGATGCAGAACGCGGTCCTTCAGAGCGGGGACGCGACGCACGGATGTGGAATGATTATGCTGCAACTGGCTCGGCTGCGCGGTTGTCTTGCGGCGTGAGAGCCCACACAGAGGCATCCGCTACTCGTGTTGGGTGGGTGCGCGTGCGATTGCGTGCTGCGCTCAACACCTTTTCCCCTGTTTTCGCTGCTTGCTGTCCCTGCTATGTTTGCGGCACCAGTACATGCTGCATTGTACGAGAACTAACTCTTCGTGCAGGTGACAAAGCTAATGGGACACGAGCCGCTCACAAAATACGTCGTGCTCGGCGTGGTTGCGCTGCAATTATATTGCGCCTTCGCTTTGCGGCACACGCGTCCGACTTCGCCACTCTTTCTCTTCTGTGCATATGCCATCGGGGGGACAGCAAACCACAATCTCTTCCTTGCCATCCACGAGATCACCCACAACCTCGCGTTCAAGGGCATCGTGCCCAACAAACTGCTCGCGATGTTTGCGAATCTCCCCCATCGGCGTTCCATACTCCGTCACATTCAAGGGGTACCACCTAGAGCACCACAAATTCATGGGCCAAGACGGCATAGACGTTGACCTTCCCACTCGCTTAGAGCTCCTACTACTCAACAACGTCCTCGGGAAGGTGTTTTTCGCGATCTTCCAAATCCTATTCTACGCGCTCCGCCCGGGCCTCGTGCGCTCGCAGCGCTTCGGACCCTGGCACGCTTTGAACATCGTCGTGCAACTGCTTTTCAACTACGCACTCGTCTCGACGCTCGGGTGGCGGCCCTTCGTCTACCTCCTCGCCAGCAGCTTTTTCGCCGGCAGCCTCCACCCCTGCGCGGGGCACTTCATCGCCGAGCACTACCTCTGGGACGGGCTCGAGCAGGAGACGTACAGCTACTACGGCCCGTTGAACGTCCTCGCGTACAACGTCGGGTATCACAACGAGCACCACGACTTCCCGTCCATCCCGTGGACCCGTCTCCCCCGCGTTGCGCGCACTGGCACCCGAGGCGTACGATTCGCTTCCTGCGCACCCGTCGTGGCCGATGGTCATTGTTAACTTCATCCGCGATAAGGAAGTGGGCATCTTTGCGCGGGCCAAGCGCCTCTCAAAGGCGGCGAGTGCGGCAGCTGCAGCCAGCGCGAAGCACGAGGACTCAGGATTAGAATCGGATAAAAGCGAGTAGACTGAGGTAGACGATATGTATTTTATTTACGGACCCTCAAAAAAGAAAAATTACGGACAATATGTTCCGCATAAATACAAACCGGCGGTCTTTTGAAATTCGAGCTCGTAGCTCACGGATTCTAGATCTAATACAACAACAATAGCAATGACAGAAACATGAACACCCAAGATCACCGATCCGCTTCCTCGCTAATAGCTCTTTTTAATACATCTTGCCAATCCTGAGCAAGCTTGGTCAACGTTTTGCTGCGAGCTAACGGATCCAGGCTGGTGAGAAAATGAAGATGCGCCTGAAAAAGTTTCATACCAAACGCGGACAGCACATCCTTGAGTAACTCGCGTTTCCCGAGGCCAGCAACCGTCGGTGACCACTCTCCTGACCGCCTACGAATTCCATTCGTCAGAAGGAGAGAAGAACCCGGGGTGGTCGGAGGGGGAAAGAAGGGAGGAAGACACTTACGAATACATGGGCCCGAGCAGATCCCTGATCAGCTCCTCCGCCTTCGCACGGTACCCCTCGTCCGCGAGCTTCTTCGTGTACTGCGCCAACGCTTGCTTGTACTCCGTCGGGCTCTCCAGTAGGCGCGCCGAATGCATCCGCGTCTCCAGATGCCCCAGCGTCATCGCCGTGCTCCACCACTGCGGGCGCCGCTTGTCCGCGCCGCTGCCACTGACATCGAGGCTGCCCGCGATGCTGCCCTCGGTGACGCTCAGTACACCGCGGTTCGCGGTGGGGTTCGTGGCGGAGCGCTGTCGCGCCTGCCATACGTCCGAGCCCTCCGACCACCAGCGTTCTGTGAGCTTGACGAATGACAGGAGCGCGGCGTCATAGGAGTATACGACGCCGCTGGAGCACGTAAGGATTGCCGCACCGCTAGGCTGTATTTTCGCGGACGTGATGGTGTAATTGGGCGAGGAGAGTATGGAGGAGAGCGAAACGGGAGGGAAGAGAGGCGGTTTGCTTTTTAATGTCCCTGGGAACTGGTTAAAGTAGAAATCGAGGGAGAAGAAAAAAGAAAGCACCATGAGTATAGTTGCCCAATAGAAGACACTATAAGCAGCATGTTGCCACGACCGTCGATAAACGAACACGGCGCTCCTAAACTCAGGCTGGGCATTAACCTGCAACACGATTAGAACGACTCCTGGTGGAAATGAAGGGACCCACCGTCGACCCGTATGCGAATATACAATCACGGAGCCGTCACGCATGCCAACCGCACAGAAGCGCGAGGATGCGCATACGACTATTGCCGGAGACGGCAAATAATCGAGCCATTGCGTATGCTTGCCGCTCATATACGATACCTCCGGCGAATCTAGGGATTCATCAGAATGGAACACGACCACAGAAAAGGAGGATCGTAGTATGTACCTTCGTCCCCCTCGGGATTTACTGCCTCAAACACGTCGTCGCTCCCTTCCACCTGCGTCGCGATGCGCGTCATCAACGCGGGAACGGGAAGATTGATTGACCCAACGCTGAACGGGGCGCGCACAGGGCCGCTTCCTGGGGCAATTTCCTTCGTCGGTACAACCACTCGCTTGCGCTCGCCCCCAAGAGTCCGCGCGCGCTTCGGCTCCTCGCCGTCCACGCTGGTCGCCGCTTTTCGCTTCCGCCCACCCTCCTCCACCGCGTCGATCCGCACGTCGCTCGAGGAGCCCCACGTGTCAGCGTCCACATCGAACACGCTCGGCGCGCGCTCTTGCTGCTGGTTGAACTGCGCGCGCTTCGAGATGGAGACACCTGTGAGCGCGGGGCCGACGAGAAGCGCGCCTGCAAGTGGACCTGCGGACACCGACGACGACTGCGGCTGCTGCACGGGCAGATGCTGCGTGGCCATGGGCATGGGCACGTTCGTCAGCCCCGCGCGTTTCTTGCCTCCACGCTTCGCCACCAGCACGTTCACACGCTCCCCGCCCGCCGCGTTGTTCCCGAACCCGGTCTGGGTCTGGTCCATGCTCTGTGACTGGGACTTCGGTGACGGTGGCGGCGTGAGCTGCCTTACGGAGGCGTGGGAGAAGCCCTCCGGGATCGGCGGAGGGGTGAAGCCGAACTTCTTGAGGTATGAGCCTTGCACTGAGTGCGGACAGAGGCCTTCGAGCTCGTCCGGGTCGAAGTTAAACGCGGCGAGGGTGCCGTCCGAGGAGACTGCGTAAAGCGTTAAACCGTCCCACGACCTACGTCAGCCAGCGTCAACAATGATCGTCGCGAGGGAATTAGAGCGGCGGGCGCACCAGCTGAGGTCCATGATCTGGCGCTCGAACACCTCCTTTGCGACGATCAGCGGGCGGGCAGATTTCGTCTGCCAGATGGAGATGGAGCGATCGTCTGCGCCCAAAGCAACGACCGAGCAAATATTTGAGGTCAACACCGGGAGTTGAGGATTACGCAAAAATATGTGAGGATTGTATGACTAGTCGGTGTTCCTCAGTACAATTCGGCGGAGATACGATACAATACTTACCGCAACTTCGACGGTATTTTCGTGCCCCACAAGGCTGATCTCCGACGTCCACGTATTGCGTGTTATTACCGAGGCGATGAACACGAAACCCTTGTTGTTCGTGGCATTGGACGCCGTGATGTGTGCACCGTCCGGTGACCAACTGCAATCCATAAACAAAGATATCACCAAATAAAAGGACGGCGGGATGCACCTTAGTCGCCGGAAGAAAGTGCTACCTGGCGAGTCCTCGAAGGGCTTCGTTACCTCGGCTTCGAGAGACCAGTCAGTTGTGTTCCAGATTTTGACGGACCTGTCATCCGACTGGGTGGCAAGATACTCGCCAACCGGGTCCCAGCAAACGCCCTTGACAAACCCTTGATGCTGTTCGAGCTTCCGGAGCCGCTCTAAGTATGGAGTGAGTTGTACAACCATATTTTGAGAGAAAGACGCGTGCCATGAGTATACCCGCACCATATAATTACTTTCGAGTCAAGCCCTACGGAAGCTAGGTAGCGGTCGCCCGGTGACCATGCTACGTCTGTAACATCTAGGAAGAGGTTTTGCTCAACAATAATTCGGCCGCGAAATTGACAGACAACGAATAAGCTACTCACCGCTTTCGTGTCCCGGTAAGCGTTTCAATGGCCTCCATCCCTCGACATTTACCTCATCCGAACCCCAAATCTTGCCTTTCGCCGACCTGGCACATTCATAAAGAACAGAAAGCACGCGAAGCAGCCACTCACTCACGGGTCAAAATCCCATATCATTACAATTTCATCATCGCTTCCGCTGGCGAGCCATTTCCCCGAATTGGCCCACCGCACCGTCAGAACAGGCCCGGTGTGCATAGTTAGAGTAGACAATGCCTTTGGTGGCTTATTTGAGAGTTCTGAAGCTTTATTGAGGATGGGTTTGGTGCTCCATATTCGAATTTTTGCGTCCAGTCCACCGGTAGCGATTCGAGAACCATCCGGATGGACATGGACGGAGAATATGCAGAGACGTTTCGAGGCATCGCTCTTCGCGGAAGAATCTTTGTGTGCAACCCAGGCGGGTTTTGTGAAACGCATAAGCGCAAAAGGTTAGGTGCAAGTCGAATATAAAAAGTCCAAGGCCAAGCTGAACGCCGGTGAAGTGCTGGTAGACGCAAAGTGCTGAATGAACGGAACCAAAATAGGTCGCTTACAAATCCATCAACTTCACTTGCCTTTTGCGGTCACCAAGACAGTTAAGACTTTCAGCGCCAAGGGCGCGCAGTGGAAGATCTCAGGTACCCCAGAAGGGGTTGGTCTAAAAGTGGACTTTGAGACAGATGCCGGCCATTGTCTTGTGCAAATGTTGGAATTTGAACCGGAACTTCCGTCAAGCCTTGCCCGGTTTTGGTTTTCCTGTTTCCTGCCAAAAACCGCTGGCATCCCACTCTGCCGCGGCCAGCCTGAGAGTGGACTAATTGGAAGCTGTCACGGGCTGAATTGGAACTCCTGGCATTTTTCTGCCTTTCTTATCTCTGTGCAAACTACGCCATTCCGAACCTTGATTGCGACTGCCAAGCTGTTCCCGTAATTACAAGCGTCCTAGACAAGTTCCTCGACCCTCTTATTCTCTAAAACCAGTGGTTTTTACCTCCCATTTTACAGACAATGGAAGCCAGGCATCGCCCGAAAATTTTGGCTTATTCTGTATTGCGTGCTATCTTGCGCCATAGTCAACAGATCCATCACAATGCCGGACCTGAGCAAGGAGGTCGCGAAATGTCTTCCTGATGGCGTGCTCTGTCCCCCCTTTAAAATAGCTGCGAGACTTCCAAGGTACCCGGGTACAGGATGCCAGGCCCGTCGCATGTCCCTTCGCACTCTGCAGGTTCCATCTCGTCAATTGCGAAGAGCACGCCTGTCGACGACGACACCAAGTCGGTCAGCGCTAGCACCGACACCGATGACCTTGTCGACAAAGGAACCTCCGCCTTTCCGGTGGACTAGCTGGCTCTTTAACCGTCAGGAGCTCAAGCCGCTCGATCTAGATGCCGTCGCCACCCGCCGCTCAGTGTACGACGATCCAGATCTGGCCGCACATTACTGGCCGAAGAAGGACTACGAGAACCTGCATCGGTTTGATCCCAAGGCGCGCTGGACATACAGGGAGGAGCAGGCTCTAATTCGCAAAATCGACTGGAAGGTCATGCTCTGGGCCGCAATCAGCTTCTCCGCTCTCAACTTGGATCGAAATAATCTCAGTCAAGCTAACACGGACAACATTCTGGGTGATTTAAACCTCACTACCGATGGTAAGATTATGTGCGGGTTTCTATTCGCATCGTTGACAAAGTATAGATTTCAATTGGGGTAACAGGTATGTACACCTGGAAAATCAGAACTTGCGAGTATCGACCGTTTCAAGTGTCTTCCGTCTGGCATTCTTGTGCGCGGAGCTTCCTTCACAGCTCGTTTCAAAACGTGTTGGCCCCGACCGTTGGATTCCAACGCAAATTGTTCTGTGGTCTATTGTAACCATGGCTCAATTTTGGCTCTCCGGTCGCACATCTTTTCTTGTTTGTCGCGCTCTTCTTGGGTGAGTGAAATGTGTCCGCATTTAGACAGAAACTTACAGACTTGTATTAGATTCTTGCAAGGCGGGTATGTAGCCGTTATGCACATCAAAGTTCCAAGTTGATTATGATGCTAGATTCATCCCGGATCTGATTCTGTATCTTTCCTGTCCGTTTTTGTCATCCTGTAGCTTTGCCATTCTTATTTCTTCCTAGACTTCTATACCAAGCACGAATTGCCATTCCGTCTCGCGTTATTCTGGATGTCGTCCAATGTTTGCAGCATAGTTGGTAGCTTCATCGCATTCGGCGTTCTCCACATGCGGGGTGTTCTCGGACGTGGAGGCTGGCGGTGAGCACAACATCATATCCCTTTGTGCTCAATGCCAATGTTCAACCATCTAGCTGGTTATTCCTTATTGAGTGCGTGACATTCCAACCGTGCTGTAATCGATGGCTCAAGTTGATTTATTCAGAGGCCTGATCACTCTCCTCATCGGTCTAGCAACTTTCTTCAGAATGCCGCCGTATGTACCCTACCTTCGCTTACGCAAAAAATTCTCATTTAATTCCAGGTCTCCTACGCAGACCAAGACCTGGTTCCGTCCGAACGGGTGGTTCACGGAACGAGAAGAGGTGATAGCAGTGTCGCGTATTCTTCGCGACGATCCCACCAAGGCACGGCAACATTTATTTCCTTTTCGAATAACCCTCTGAAGGAACATTTACCCACTAGGGTGATATGCACAATCGCGAAGGCCTGACCCTAAAACGACTTTGGACCGCGGTGTGCGACTACGATCTCTGGCCGTTGTATATAATCGGTCTCTTGTTCGGAATTCCGTCAGGACCGCCTGGGACATACCTTACTCTGAGTCTGCGAAACCTTGGGTCCGTTTTAGCATATTCTCTGTTTAAGAGTTTCAATATTTACATATTATTGGTTCGCTTAGATTCTCGACTTTCCAGACTAACCTGTTGACGATTCCGAGCACCGTTGTGGGGGTGATAACGATGTTCGGGATTACTCTCGTCTCAGAAACCGTCAATGAAAGATCTCTGGTCGCCATGACGCAAGATCTGTGGACGCTTCCGTTCTTGATCGCCCTCTACCTCCTTCCAGACCATCCGAACCAGTGGGTTTACTTTGTGAGATTCCAGTTTTGTACACATAGATCTACGCTAAACACTGTTCCAGGGCCTGGCGTCCGGTCTTCTCTCGTATCCGTAAGTGTTTCTGGCCCTTACTCGATTGTTGCATTGAATTTATCTTCAAGATACACGCATCCTATACAGGTGGGGGCTTCAGTGGCCTTTTCAATCATAATTATTAAACGTGCCCAGGTTGGCTGGTGCTCACGCAATTCAGGCGCCGTAGCCAGTAGGACGGTCAACGCCTCCCTGTATAACATGCACGTACCACACCTATTTCGTTGACTTGGCGCTGACCGCTCGTGATAACTTAGGTTCGTCCAAGCGTCGGCTGTCGTCTACGCCCAAATCTACCGCACGGACGACGCCCCTCGATGTATGTGACGCTGGATATCATCGCTCTTCCATTCTTCATCCCTTCTGCTCAGACCGCCGCGGAAATCGTGCACTCTTAATCATCAATTGCGTGAACATCGGTTTCATGTACCCGGCAACAAAGGCGTATTATATCTGGCGGAATCGCCAGAAAGCTAAGATCTGGGACGCAATGAGTACAGAGGTGTGTTTCTTCTTAGCGAGGGCTCATGTTTGTTGCGCTGAATATAATTAGGAACGACAACATTATTTACGCACGACCACGGACTTAGGGAACCGGCGTCTGGATTTTAGATTCGCGCATTAGGGTGGTCGTTCCCCAGCATTTTACGACATTTATGCCAGATATTTAACATTGGAATGGTCATGTATCGTTTTGAAACTTGTTCGACACTAGATTTGAGAGTTAAACCCAAACCATACAAGCTGAAAGCGTCGCTGGGGAGACTGCATGATTTAACTGTTCAAAAACGCCCCACAATTTTCACACCCTGACATCCAAAAACGCGTCCCAGAGTGCGTTACAAGGACCATCCTACAGGGGAAAGTGTAAATATCATGAAGTTAACAAGAGAATGAATCCTTACAATCGAATCCGCTGTCTGAAGCTGGATGAAATCATTGGGCCGAACATTATCTGAAAAAGCGATCATTGCTACTGTAGCAGTGCTATTCCCAGGGACATATGTGGGCCAGTTGAGGGCAGGCGAAACCGTGGGATTCTTGATATAATTGCCTATCGTGGTCTGCATAGTTTTGAATAGTTCAACTTCTGGCGCCGTGGCGGTGGAGGTATTGTAATTGCCAAATATTCCGAATACTGTAAATGAATGAGCATGGGATTGAATAACTGGCACCAGCGTACGTTCAGACGAGTGCCATGCACCAGCTCCGGGGAACGATTGGAGGTCGGCGAAAACAGCACCTAATTTAGTATTCACGGTGCATCAAGCTGCATAGGAAGAACCGTCATTACCATACACATAACGGTATACATTAGGAATTCCCGCAGACACAGCGGCGCTTCCCCAAAGTTGGGCTGGACTATGACGGCCTCATCAGTTCACAAGTATAACACACCGAATTCAAGCTCGCCATTGAAATAGAAAGTCTTTGTAAATTTCCGAGATGACTTGAGAATCATTCAAGCCCGGTGTATACAGTGATCGAACAAATGCTGGGGGAAGTGCCACACCGGCAAACGTTTCATTGAGCCAGTCTGCAAGGTCAGGCTGCCCCAAAGCAAAGAAGGATCCGTCATCTTGCATGCTTCCAATGATGAAAGGCACTCTCGCAGTCAAACCTGTACGGATCCGCAGCAGAGGATCGGCGAAGAAGGTCGTATTATCCACGAGAGGACCATAGGTCAGGGAAAATTGACTGTTTGTGAAGTTACGTATCGTCGAGGCTGGAACCTGTCTAAGACAGGATAGTCTGGCGGGTCCCGGGTCTTGCGAACATCCCATCGCTGCGGCAAAAAGGTTGAAGGCATCGAAGGATGGGACGGGAGAGGTAGAAGGTTGAGCTCCTGATAGTAGTATGCCAGCGCGAAAAGGCGCGTCGGCTGGTGTGTGTCGGGTTAGAGCAGTGCCCACAGATTCTGCGCCTGCGGATTGGCCCTTGTGCACTCCTGTTAGCACGACGCCCTCGTCGAAAAATCATTCAAGATACCATTATCGTAACTTGACGAGGATCGCCTCCGAATTGAGCAATATTGTCTTGCACCCATTTGAGTGCCAGTTCTCGAATAAAATGTGAGCCTCGACCGATATTGCGAGACGGTGATATCACCTTGGTCAAGGAATCCAAGGTTATTTCCAGAAAGGGGGAGTTCTGGACTGCGGGGAAAACCGAATACATTTGTCCTGTAGTTAAAGGTGACCACCACAATGTCTTGATTCAGCGCCAGCGAGACCCCATCGTATAATGGGAGGCTCCCGGTCCCGAAGGCCAAAGATCCACCGTAAATCCAGACAAGGACAGATTGCTTGCGAGCAGAAACAGGAGCCCAAACATTTCTATTCGAAAGTTGTGTGTTAACCATCAGATAGGCATTCTAATCATTACTTGTGGATTATACTTACAAGAACAAGCAATCCTCGCTTTCGCGCGGGGGATCTGCAGGATTGTTAAAGAGGAATTCGGCAAGTGCACCACTAGGCGGCCCGAAAGGAAACTGTTGGACGCATGCCGGGCCCAATTGTGTAGCATTTTGAAGCGTAGTTGATGTGAATGGAACAGGAGGCTCCCAGCGTAATTCTCCGGAAGCGGGATGTCCAAATCGCTTTTGGAATTGCTTCAGGACCAATCCAAGTTCCTCGGTTAAAGAAACTCTTACTATACCCTTAAAAATCTTGACTATTTCTCTCGAAGTTAATAATCGACAAGATAAGGCTACAAGAGTAACTCACGGCCATTATCCTGTACGCCTTGTAGAAGCCCTGATGTGGTTGGAACAAGTACAGGGGGTGCTATATGCGCCTATAGCTAGAGTGACTATTAGAGAAAGAAACCCAGGAAGAAATCTCATCGTGGGTTGTGGGAGCTGTGAGGAGCCTGGCCTTGTTCTCCCTTTAATAGCTAGTCATGTGGGAGTCCGGGCCATTCGTTGGACTTGAACCAGCGCTGTGATTGGTCTTTAGCGTAGCCGCTCACTGGAGCTTTGACAGCTGACGAGGGCAGGCTTAGGATTAAAGATTCGAGAAAAGAACTGAGACTTTGGGAGGTGAAGGCATTTGGTCAATGAACGTCGGACTCGGAGGCCTTTTCGGGGAAGCCCGGATCATGGGAATTGATGATGATTGCGCTCATGGTTGTGAACAACGATGAGCTCGAAACGTGAGTGAGGCCTGCAAGTCAAGCTAGTGGTCACTCCTAGTCAATATACCTGCACCTCGTCGTGTTTGTGCCAGAAGGACAGCTTCACAAACAGTATCGGAACTTTCTCTGAATGAAGACATTATCTTGGAAATCTTCCTTCTCACTACACAGTTTTTACGCTCTCCCGGGTGAGCTACTCCAAAACTTGAAGCCCAATTATAATATCTGGACCTAAATATGTAGGTGAACAAATGCTTTCGCGCAATTGCATCCACGAAGCAATTGTGGCTTCTCTTGCTGAGGCAACTTGTTTCGCGTGGATTAATCGATCTTCCGTCGGACGAGATCTTGAAGACTCTATCTATCGACGAGCTCATAGGTGAGATCAAATGCACTGCGCTTGGTCCACGGACGTGGTCGCACGAGTCATCGATTCGAAAATATAAGGTGTGGCTGGAGGGCGACGTCGACCAGGTCACCTCCTTCCGGCTGTTTCCTGGTGGACGGTATATTGCCTTTTCAAAAAAAAAAAGGGGATAATGGCAATCGTCTATTGGCCAAGCTGTTGGAATGCTGGGAAGTTTCAACAGGGCTTCGCGTCTGGACCTGGACCCGCACCGGCTTTGAAATCCTTCACGCAGAGTTTGATGTGTGTCGTGGCTCCAAGGTGACTGTATTTCTGACTCTACATGATCTTGAGTACGTTGGTTCATATTCATTCCGTGTCCCGATGCTCAGTCTTAGATGCAGTTCAATGCATGTGCATCCATTGATTCTAGAGGCTGATCTTGAGTCAGGTCGTTCACGCGAAATAGTGGAGCTCCCTCCCTCGCATTTTTTTGGAATGTTTTTCAATGAGCTGCAAGTCATAGAAGACTGCTTCGGATATACTTTTGCACCGGGTCTTGGCTCAGAGGACCCCACATGGATTCCGCTTTTGGTGAACTGGCGTACCGAGGAGTACATTGCCTTGGGTTGCGCAGAGACGCAGGTCCGAGCTTTCCCTAAGCCAGAGTCGAGACTGATGTATACACTATAGGCAGACTTTCATCTTCCCGGTTATATCCTCCTCACTGATCCTCGATCGGAGCCCATTTCAGTCCGCATCTATTCCCTCTCTTCTCTCCAGGAACTCTGGAAACCATTATCGGATATCAACCTGGCAAACACTGCATCCGAATCGATGATCACTCCGACTGCTGTTCTTCCCGTGAGAAGTAGCGCTGCCCCTAGTACCCAGTCGAGCCTCGGTCGAGTCCAAGTATTTGTGGCTGAGAGCCTCCGCCGAAACACTTACCTGTTGCCTGTCGTTTCTTCCTCTGACAGTCTCAGCCAAATGATCTCGACATACCGTCTGGATTTATCCGATAAACACCCCAGTTCACCTCACTATCAACCTTCCGGTTACAGCCTTTTATCTGGTGAGAACATGGTTCGCGTGATACGGCCGGTTGGTACTGAAGAAAAATCCATCAAGTTTCACGGTATGCATTCTGCAGACCTCTCGCCCAGCGGCGGATTGGCGGTGCTATACCAATCGCAGATTAAGATCTATTATTACGACTAGGTATGCACTTGTTATGGGTGAGGAATTTGTGCACTAAATTGACTCCCCCCAAGTCTGGATTCTGTGCCTGATCGAGTTGTTAGTCACAACACTATTCGCAACCTGTTGAAATAATGACCCGGCCCAGTGGGTAACCCGCTTGATCGCTTTGTATGGCGACGGCATTTGCGCAGCATGGAATATGAAATACGGGATTGATTACATTTCTCTCACATAAGACTGCAGCAAACTTGGTGGGGGTTGTACAAATCAGGCCAAATACTATGACGCTTTGATCCCAAAAAGGCAACTTTTTATTCTGGCAAAAAAAAACTCTGATTCCGAGCTTTCCATTTCATTCTTACCAATGAGTCGAGGAGCCTCGGTGCTGCGCAGACGCTCAAGGAACATAATAGTTATGAATGGTACCTCAGCAATGCCGCGGCGCTGCCCATATCTCCCGACCATCCCCTCGTGGACCCGAAGGCTGGCTACATGTTCGAAAGCCACTCTGCTCAGCTAAGACAAGAAAGTGACAGAACCACAAAAGAATTAAGAGTGATTGATTGCGTGCTATGTTGGAAATAATACAAGTAATCTAGGCGCTACAGTGTGAGATGCGAATTCAAAATCCATTCTGTTCCGAGTCATTATCAAATCGTAACCGCTCAACCCGTCCGTCTAGTAGTCGGAGAAGGGGAAGGGGTTTGCGGCGGCGGGGGAAGCGGCAGCGGCACCAGGGAGGAGAGTGATCACGGGCTTGGTGCTCGCATCGCCATTGCCCGGCGCGGCCGCGTTGTTGTTCGCGGGGGCAGGGGCGGCGGAGGGTGTGGCTGAGGCCGCGGGCGCAAAGGAGAGCTCGATGATCGAGCGTGTGCCGCTGGCGCTGGCGGACGGAGCAGCACTCGAATTCGCGGCACCGGCGTTGTTGTTATCATTGCCGTCAACGGCTGCGCCAGCAGTAGAGCTGGGCCCGTTGATAGTCGTCACGGGCGTGGCGCCCTCGGCGGCGAGGCTCGAGAGGATAGACGCGGCTTCGGGGCCGGTGACAACGGTGGTCTCGGGCGCGAGGGTGACTGTGCCTGAGATGGAGAACAATGAGGATGGGGAGGCGGACGCGACAGAGGCGGGCGCAGTAACGAAAACGGTGGTCGTGGCTGCAGCGGTGACCGTCACGGTGGCCTTACCGCCCGGGGCGGTCGTGGTGCCACTGGGTTTTTCAGCAGGGGAGGTAGATGTACCGGCGGCAGCGGGGGAGGAGGAAGAGCCCTGACCCTCCTCGCTCTCACACGTGTCGTCGCCGCCGTCGGACTCGCTGTCCGTGTTGTCCCCATTGTCTGCGCTTTCCGAATCGCAAGTGTCGTCGTTATCGTTGTCGTCGTCCCCGCTCCCCGTGTCCGGGTCGCAGGTTTCTTCGGTGTCAGCGTTCGCCACAGCGATATCGTTTGAGGCGCCGGTGGATTGGATGGTGGAAAGGGCGTTCTTCTCACTCGTGCAAGTGACGCTCTGAGAACGAGATCAGACGTGTACAACCAAGGGATCAGAAGAACGCAGACGTACCACACCAGTCTGGTTGATGAAGGGAACGACGAAGCACGAGAGGCTGTTCGGGCAGCCTTGAGTCTGCCACTTGTCGTTGACACAGGTGGCCACGTCGCCCTTGATGCAGGCAACAGCCCCGGCTGAACAACGTCAACATGGGAAACATAAAGGACGAGAAGATAGGCTCACTCTTGCACGCGTCAGTGGCAGTCAGATTCTGGAACTGGGCGTTGAGGTTTTGTGCGGTTTGACCGTTCTTGAGGAGGGTGGCAGCATCGAGGGTGGCTCTAGGGACCGGTGCGGTGGAGACGAGAGTAGAAGCAAGCAAGAAATAAAAGGACGTGAGACCGAACATGACGTTGGTTGGTTCGTTGAGAAAATAAAAAGTAAAGGATGGTAAGTGGGCGTTAAGGTTTTGCGTGAGGAGCTCCGGGCTCAAGCGTAGCCAGCCAAAGACAAGGAAGGTCGTGAAGGGGGATTTGGACAGCTGATGAGAAATGAGGCCCAGCTTTATAGCCCGCCGAGAGTACAATAGACCTGAATTCGAGCTTTCATTGTTACCGAAAGAGGAAACAATGGTGTTTCGTAAAGGCAATTTCCCAGAGTGATTGTGGTTCTTCGTTGCGAGATATCATACCGGATTCAGAGTACAACGAACAAAGCATACCCGTCAGCTCGTCCTTTGGTTTACTCCTCTCGAAAAGAAAAGAAAGCCTGGTGGGAATTACGTAACGAACAAAAGCTACTAGATAGGACAGGGTGCAAACAAAGGCCAAACAATCCTCCGCCCACCACCAAAAAATGGTCAGTCCCGTTCTCAGTGCTTTCCTGGGCCGTAGCGCTCGCGGATGCCTTTGCCGTGCCTCCCAATGCTCACCTACTCCCTCCTTAGACTAAAAAAGAGAAGAAATGGCGGCCGCAACAAGAAGGGACGTGGCCATGTCACCTTCATGCGTTGCTCCAACTGCTCGCGCTGCGTTGGAAAGGACAAGGCCATCAAGAGGTTCACAGTGAGGAACATGGTTGAGAGCGCTGCTGTCCGTGACATCAGCGAGGCCAGCGTCTACCAAGGTCCGTTTTTTTTTGTATTTTTTTTTCCCATTTTTATCTCTTTCTGACCTTTTTTTTTTGCCTGCGCCCGCAGAATACGTTATCCCCAAGCTCTACAACAAAATCGCATACTGCGTCTCATGCGCAATCCACGCCCACAGTGCGCCCTATCTATTGCTTCGTTGGAGCGAAACTAATAAATTTTTACTATAGTCGTCCGTGTGCGCTCGCGCGAGGGGCGGAGGAACCGTGCCCCGCCGCCGCGCATTCGGTGGAAGGACGGGAAGAAGGTCAACCCCGCCGTCGCTGCTGCAGAGGACGCCAAGTTCGCCGCAGCCGCCGCAAACAAGGCATAGGTCTTGCGAGGCGACGCGCGATCGAGTTATTCTACCATTTCTTGTCCAGCAATAATTCAATTCGACCCGTTCTCGTGTGCTCGATTTTAAAGACAACGCATCCATTGAAAGATTCAAAACTACGATAAATGTGGCTTGCACTACTATCTAGAAATCCATCATCGACCACAAGACGCAGTCGTAGTGTTGCTAGCGAAAGCGAAGCCTGACTGTACTCTCCGACGTCGTAAAAGGAAGACCCGTCTGCGCTCAAGTAGGCGGATGGACGAGGGGCAAAGCGTCGTTAAGAAATTTTGAATTCTGCCGCTTGGCTTTTTATGGCAGTGGCTGTATAGTTGCGGAATCTGAATTCGTGTTCCGTGTGATGGCCGATCCCGGATAGTTCCGAAAATGGTTGAATTTTGGAATTATCAATATTAATTCCACGTTCAGCCCCATTCAAACATTCGAAAGGCCTAGCGATACATTCGATCAGCTTTAGGGAGGGGACTTCATTTATCTCAATCTAATTCTTATATAATCAAGGTTAATAATTATAATGTCGACGTCTCTAGGACTACATACTGTACTGGCCAGCAAATTAAGGACAGAAATTAATTGCCCAGGCGCGAGCGGACTTTGTTGTTGTGCTTAGTCTGAATCGTGCAATTTAAGTTAGAATGTCCGTTGAACGAGTCAAAGGTGCTCCGCATAATCACGTCCGACCCAGAACAGATTCAAAGTCTTTAAGTTCCATTAATTATGTACTCCGTCTACATTGTCCCCAAAATTGCCCAACCATTATTACAGCGAAAATAAATATAACAAGTAACTATCTCTGTAAAGAGTGTGGAGTGAAGGAGAGTCTACGAAGAGAGCTTGCGATTAGGTGATAGCTGACACAATTAAACGGAGAGCGTGCTGGCGATTGCGGACAGCGAGGGCGAGAAGAAGTACTCTCCACCGCGGGAGACGACAAAGTCTGGAAGGGAGCGCGGTTAGCATTACTGAATTTTTCAGAAAGGGAAAGACGACTTACCCGTGGTCAGCGTGGTGGTCTTAGTGGAATTGGTAGGGTCGAGGCCGGCGATTACACGCTGGGCACCGGCCAATGCGCCTATTACTGGGTCTAATCCTACACCTGCGTGCACGAAGCTGTGGGTGTGAGCGTCGTAAGATTAATTCTCAATTAGCATACATGACAATTGAACTCACTTGGCGCTGTTGGCCCAGGTCTGCTGCAAGAAACGGAAGCCGTTGTTGATGTTGGACTGGTAGGCGACTGTATTGGTATATTAGCTGAGGTGCTGATTAGTTATGAGGATGGATGAACGAACCGAAAGCGAGACCACGTTCTGTCGAGGTGGTGCTCGACGCTGCCTCGTCGTCGGAAACTGTCGAAAAATTATACTTCAGTTGAAAGTGAAACGATGTGAAGGTGAACTTCCACAGACCTTCAGGCCCGTATGGAATTCCTGCGCGCATGATGTGGTGTACGGTCTCTTCGGGAGTACCCAGATCGGCACGGGGACGCGTTTTACGGATGTGAGCAGAGAAGGGGCATCTGGGTTTATTCGTTGTAAGTTCCAACGCCTCGGAATTGATCATCGTTCGGCCACACACCTGGTCTGATCAGTGGCGAGGACCGCGTCCGGGTGCGCAAAGGTAAAGTTGTTGTTCCGGGTGGGGTCGGCGCCGAGTGCGGGGTCGTCAACGAGCGGGGCGAGGTCGATGGGGGCACCCTGCAGAAGTTGAACATCAGTGCAATGGGTTAAAAATAGAAGCAAGGTTGAACATACGCTCTTCCAGCGGCCAACCATACGCGCGCCAAGGAGCTCCGAGCCCTTGCTCAGCCGTGAGTCCGTCCTCGATGATGGGGTTGTCGGTCAAGAACTTGTTGAACTCGGGGACGAGCTGCTGGAGCTGACGGAATACGAGGAAAGAGCCGTCCTTGGCCCAGGCCGGGCGGGTGGTAACGGTATCGCCAGTCTCGCCCACGAGAATCGAGCCGGCAGAAATGACAGACTGGCCGGGCATAGGGTTGGTGGTGAAACCACTGACGGCGGGGTTGGAGATCCCGTCGAGGAAGCCAAAGTCTGTGCAGAAAATTGAATCAGCCACTGAGCGAATTTCAATCAAGCAGATAGATGAGTACTGACGTTCGTGGCCTGCCTCGGCGCCGGGACGAGCCGCAGCTTGCAGGGAATATACCTTCGTGATGCTATCGCCAAGGGCAGCCTCGAGGCTGGACACCGCGCTGTTGATGTTGTCGACAGAGTCGGAAGCAAACAGGATGACTCCATGAATGCCCGTGCCGGCAAACTCCGGGACCCAGTTTGTGGAGGAAGGGTCCCCCAGCGCTTTGAGATCCTTTAATTGGCCACCAGCAAAGGCGGAGTCTCCGAGTGCGTCCGTCACACCGAGCGAAGTGAGGCCCGTCTGGGAAAACGCAATATTTATCGCCGTGATGGGTTGCGTTGAAACATCAAGCAGTTGGGAGGTCGTGGTAATGAGAGGAAGAATATCAGACGCCAACTTGGGCTTGAAGTCCGTCGCGTTCGCGATGCTGAAGAAGTAGAACAGCTCTTGATTCTTCTTCATACCAACCAAGACATCGCCCTGGATGTCATCCAGATTCAGACCGGCTGCGGCAGCAGCAGCGGTGGCTGCTTCAGCAGTCGGCAGATCTGGCTGAGCATCGGGATCTGGAGTATAACAATATCAGCATCCACAGTGTTGAGATCTAAGAAAAGAAAAATCACTGACTGATTAGAAGGGAAGAAGTCCTTCTTGGCTTCAGAGGACCCCGTCTATGTTTGAAAGCCGAAGAGGAGTCATGGCGCTCAAGTGCTGAGACGAGACCAGAAAAGAGAATGATCATAGAAACGAAATTAATGGAGAGCTTCATGGCGGGGGAAAGGAAAAGACAGAAAGGCCCAACGGAAAAGTGGGATAGAAGAACGCGAATATGAAGGCACGCTTTTATAGTTTTTGGTGCCTTGTTAGGGCAGGGACGACCTGGAACAAATCGGCGATACGATGATGGAGAGCAACAGTGATTCTCAGGGCAGGCGCATGGTGTAGTGCTCCCGTTCAGCCGCTTCAACCTGTTTCAACCCATTTGGGATGAGGCTGCGGATTGGCCCCCTCTTCTCCATTTGGACTCGATATGATTGATGGCTGATGAACTTACTCGTTTTGGAACGACTACAAATTGGAAAAATGCCAAAGAAATGGAGATATTCACGTCGAAAACATGCCTGAAATTCACTTTGAAGGTTTACAACCCAGCCATAGATTGTGGGGCATTTCTCGAGACCGACGAGTCCGTCCAGGCTTATCTTCTCCATCTGAACTTTACGAAGTTTCCGTCGGCAATCCTTCTACCACGCTGTAGGTTGTAACTAGCCGCTGCTTCTGGCTGGTTATCGTCCCCCTTTCCTTCTCTAATTTGGGTATTCTTTCATGCTGGCCATAGACGATAATTGTCTTTGATGTGTCCTTTTCATGGAACCGCTGTTAAATCACCATGGATTGGAGGTAGAGTTTTGGACTGCTTTGGGGCGACCACAGAGGAGAATATTGTCGAGAATGAAAGGATAGGATTGCCGGTCCAATAGCAGGCCCGCTATTAGGCCATGCATCAAGGTCGAGATAACTTACCGCTATGATGCGCCAAGGCGCACATCAGTCGTCAATCAAAGAAACCCTGTTTGATCCTCGACATCACAGTCTTTTTGTTGCCGCGGGGCTTCTGTCTCCGTTTGGCGTCTGGAAAAGTTAAACACCCGAAGGAGCAAGAGGTGAGTAGTGTTCGACGCCTCGTCTTTTCTTTCTCTAATCACTACAAAGTCACCCACCTGGTGCGCGCCAGTTTGGGGAGCAATCCTCAGTTCAAGAACGCGTTGAACAGCCGAGCTCCGAGTCGAGTGGGAAAAGCAGAGTTAATGCGGCCGGAGGAGGTGAATAATCACCTCCGTGTCGAATCTTTCCTGAGTCCTCGGGCGCGAACCGCCGGCCTTGAATAATGAGTCGGACAATCTCGGACTCAAAAGTATGATTGGGCATGATTGTGTACCGCGGCCGCACTTCCCCCACACACGTAGCCTCCTCGGCAACTACACACATGATTGTACCTCAATAGTACCTCGACGGTACCTCGACCTTGACTTAGACCTCGATGGGGACTTGCTATCGCTGCCCATCACGGAAGTTAAATATTGGTGCTAGACTCAATTTAATTTTTTTGTCTTTGGAATGGTCCCTTGACCTGCAGAGGGCTACCACGAAAGCTGCCACCTTGAAGTTAGCTGCCAACAAAGTTGTCCAAATCTGGTACGTCACTAAATATAGAACGCTTCGCGAAGGACTTGATCTCGTCAGCGTTCACAGAGTCGAGTCGAGATAGTGTGTCAATCTTTAACCTACCGTTTCTGGCGGTCCACTGGCAAAGCGCTTGCGTTCAACGAGCGCAGATTCCTATTCGATCGATTGCGACCAGGATTAAAACTTGAGTGTCGTAAGGTACATTCTAGATGGTTTCGTTCATACTTATACACGGTAAATTTTTCTTCTTGAAAGTTCATTAGTTGAGCAAGTAATAATAACCAGGAGAGAAACGTACACGACGCCAGTCCTTCAACCTCAGACCCCGTGTTCTCGTCGTCACGAATACCCAGCCATTTTGCCCAGTCCACACCCTGCTTGTGCAGCATCATGAGGGCCATTATGACGGGCAAGTACCACAGGCTGTGCCGAAATACGAGCCGGGCCTCCTTCTCTCCACCGATACGCCAAAACTGCCACGCTGCGTTGGCGCAGACGGCATTCGGGAGTAATGAAGTCAACGCAAAAGTCCAGGTCGTGAGGCCGGACAGCGGAATGAGGACTGAGCAGATGGGGAGGAGGAGGAGGGCATGGCGGAGAGCAACGAGGGAATTTTTTCGGGGTGATAGAACGGCCAGCATCCGGTAGCCTGCTTGGGCGTACGATGCTCGCACGAGGTGCGAGAGCCCGTTAAAATGCGGGAATTGCCAGCTGAATAGCAGCATAAAGAGGGCGACGGGTGCGAGTGCGTTGTCGATGAGGGCGAGGTCGACGGGACCGGGGGACAGGAAGGGAGGGAGGAAGAGGTGCACGGGATACGATGGCGATGGAAACAATTGGCCACCGCATGCAGTCCATCCCATGAGTGGCGGGAGTGCGCCGACAATTGAACCAATCCAGGTGTTATATATGGTTTTTCGCTTCATCCACGTATAGAGGCCAGCGTATAACGCGATATTCGACGCGCCGAGCAAGGCAGTGGTGGGGTTCACCATCGTCCAAAGGATGAGGGGCCCGGATATCCCGGTAGCCACTGCGAAGCCTGCCGCATGGAGAGGCGTTATGGCTCTCCGCACGAGTGGACGCATCCGCGTGCGCGCCATCTGCGCATCGAAGGGGATTTCTTGGAGCTGATTTAAAGTGTTCGCGGAGGCCGAGCAGAGGGCGGTACCAGCTGCGGTGGAGAGGAGGGTTGGCACTGTTGCGTGCAGAGGCGAGAGGGCGACTCCAGACATCGCGGTGAGCACGACAAGAAGACTGAGACGCGATTTGGAGAGTTGGGCGTACAGCTTCAAAAGGTGCGGCGGGGAGAGGGCTTCGACATGCCTGTAAGGGGACGCGAACGCGGTGGAATGGCGAGAGAATGATTTATGGAAGAAGCCTGGTCTTGAGGCGTTCAGCAGCCATATTCGCTGCATCGACTTGCTCGACGGAAGAAAGCAGGGTACGGTCACGTGAGAAAGGGACAAACATTGCGTCAACAACGCGGGTCTCAAATCTCCTCACAGCAATACTAAGTCAAGCCATGAAACAGTAGAGCCACTATTGTTTCTTATTTCCGCGAGGATAATTCCGAAGTCATTCTACAGCAGTGCAGTGCTTTCAAAGTGGTTTATTTGTATCCCGATCCCGGTTTCCAGATGCACTACAGCTCAAATACACTAGGAGTAACGTCACAGCATAAATCAAAGATGTAAAAGGACGAGGAATAAATAGCGAACAGTGCGATGGGTAGACTGTTCTAATTGAAGGTAATACAGATTATTGTCCGCGTCGGATTAATGATAATATGTATCTCTTTTCTTCTTCTTTGTGCACGGAACATATTCAGAGAATCCCCAACTCAAATCGCATAAATCGCTCCCACTTCTGATGAATTATCCGCATCCCGATCAACGCTCTGCCGTCTGCTCAATGATAAGCTCCAAAACTGATCATGAAGAGGAGTCCAGCACATACCTATCTCTCCCCTCGACGCTTAAATAACCTCGAGAATCACGAGCGTACGTATACGACTCGATCTTATGTTTGCCACCCATCTCGGCCTGATATCCTTCCGAATCATCCAACGTCGCCGAGGATTGGGAATAAAAGGAACGGGCGCGCTCGGGTTCGAAGTATCGTGTGGGGATTCTTTCAATTTCAGCGGGTTTGGGGGAGTGTAAAGGCGTCGATGGCGCCTACGGGATGGGGCGGGGGAACTTGAAGTCATTGAACGATTCCTGGGCTCGGATTGCCTTCTTCCGTCTGACGTGTCGCGAATAGAGGATGTAGGCGAGGGCGAGAATTAATAATATTAGGAAGGCGCCGGTACCAGTGATTATTCCGATGAGTTGAGCCTGTGTGAGTCTGCGTTTGGGGGTGTTGCAGGCAGAGTTCAAGAAGGGGTTGGCATTGACGAACCTCGGATGTCCAGAACTAGAATTACTTTTGAACGACGTTGAGGGATATAGTATAAAGAAAGGCAAAATAGTTCGCACATGGATGATGGTCCAGATGTGATCGTGATGGTTGGCCCTGGCGATGGGACGATCTGGGAGGGGTGGATGTGGGAACGCTACTCGGATTTGCGTCTCCATCGACAATCGCATAGTCCACGGTGAAGACTCGGGGAGAGGAAGATGTGGAAACAAGTGTGACGGTGTGATTTCAGCTACATCAAGGCCATCCGCATAGAATATTAGCTGGTTTGGAAGGAATCCCTTGGTAAAATTTCTTTGTTCTGTCAGGGTTTGGAGGGGCCCGTCATCGAGTTGAGTAGTATATTCGCCCCCTTGGGGTCCAACTGCACCATACAGTGCTACCCTATCACCCTGGACGAGTTTCAACACAGTGGGTCGAAAATTGAAAAGACCCTGCTTACCTTGAAAGAAAATGTCGCCGTGGCGTTATTTTCGATCGTCATCCTGATTGAAAGAGATAATGGATGTTGGGCTTTTGATCGCAAGAATGCGCACTTACTGCCCATTCAATCTGTCTGCCATGTTTGTATTCCACGCATTTTGAGGTGCATACACAAAGGCATTCGCGTCGTTTGGAACTTGTTTGTCGTTCGTCGAATGAACAGTTGATGTCCAGTTAAACTATCACACTATCTCATCAAAAAGCGTGAATATTCGGATTAGGACCACCCACATAATGGAGAGTGAAATGTTCTTTCCCTTTCATAGTGACGTTATGGGGTCCTTGGTCTAGTGTCGCGTTAATTGTTCCTTGGTCGTTGTCATTATGGAATTGACCCCAAACTTCAGGGTCACTGTCGACTTGAAGCCCACTACGCATGAAAGCTTCAGCCTGGCGTAAATTCTTGGGGTCGCTACCTACCACCGGCTTAGCGGTCCACATCCTGCGACGAAGGCCATAACCTTCGTCCCATTTGCCGCCGTCACATTGAGCTGTAGGGTCGCTAAGCATTCGTCGTTGTCATCGTCGTCGCAGGAGATGAATGTTGCTTGATCACTGATAATGGCAAATTGTCAGTCGGCTGCCATTTTGCATGACAGGATCTCCGTACTTGGACTGACTCCATGACCCTTCGTATTGAATCAAGGGGCTGGTAACTTCGACTTTTTGAACCTGGGTGGACATAGCTGGGGTCAGGGATACCTTGCTGAGGGCCATCGAGATGCCCTCTCAGATACTTATATCGACATCAAAGACTGCATATTTTGGTCAGATCTAGATAGTTGCTTCACTGAGGTGATTCGACAGAGCCTTTCGAATGAACTAGCGGGAGATAAACAGCCGGGGTGGATACCACTGACAGCTCTGCAGGAGATCGCGGGTAGATCTCATCCTTGGCTGTGCATGTACTGCGAGCATTTTGTTGGTGAGAAAATCATGGAGCTCTAAATGTGTTTTTCGAGGGTGCGACGTAATCAGCCTTGCGTGCCATTCATAGGACTTTGGGGTACATAAGCCGCCCAAGGGATAGGATTTTCAAGGGCCGAATCCCGATTACCTGGGGACAATGCGGGAGCGTCACGCGGGCCAGAAAAGATGCCTGAGGCAATTCAAGAACCGAAAATACATTGAGCAGGACACGGAATGGCAAAAGGTTAAACGAGTTCTGCCTCAGCCTCAGTTCAAGGCCCGGGGGTCCGTTTACTGTTGCAGCGCAAAACAGCGAAGAGCTGAATGGAAAGCCGCGGAACGGCCGAAAAAGGAAAGGGCCAGTTGGTCACGGTCCGATCAAAGCTGGCTGTCTGCTCCTTGCTCTTGACCACCATGACCTCGGAATCTCCTCAACCTCAACAGTCTCGTTTCCTCTCTTCCCGCCCACTCCCTCAATGCCACTGCAGAGAAAGAGCTGCTGGATAATTTTAAAGGTCAGACCTCTTTCTTTTCCTGTGGCATGACAATGTTTTGACTCTATCTTCCTTTTTTTTATTATAGCGGCGGCTCTAAGCATTACGACTCTCTATCGCTCCTCCCGCCATGCTTCGAAGCGCGCGTACAATGCAGGCTATGCAGCGGCGTGTCGAGATTTGATGGAAATGCTTCAGCTCGGCGTGTCCGATTCCCACACGCTCGTTCCCGATAGGAATCAAGAGGCAGGGATGACGATTGGGAGAGTCATGGACTGGGTTGAAGCGAGACTAGACGCTGTGCGATGCAGAGAAGAGGAGGAAGACGAGGAGGACGAACGAGAGAGGGGAAGCCATTCTTCGGCACCTCATGCAAGTGGCTCGCACCGTCCTAGCGCCCCGGCACACAAAGTAAGTCACACGAAGGAGTACATTTCCTTATGTTTTTCTTTCACGCTTGCCGCAGAATGCTAATAACGTCCTATCTAGCCGTCGCCATCGCCACCTCCGCCATCGCGTGTGACCGCAGGTCCCTCCTCTCCTCCCCGATCTTTGATACCTCTCAAACCGACACGTACTCCTCCGCAATTGAAGCCAGCTTCATCCACCGTTCTCGCCCCGCCCGCTCCATCGACCGACTTCCATGTGCCGAGCGGAATCTCCTTCCCCTTCCTCGAGAACTTACCTCCGCCGGTGACAGGCTCGAAGCGTCGACACGCCGTAATGATGATGCCTCCGCCTAACTCATCTCCGCAATCCACGCCCTCATCGTCTAGCTCGCCCCTTCCTACGCAGAGACGACGCACACGCAGCACGCGTGGGCTTTTCCCACACAACCGCGGCGAAGGCGTTGACGGCATGATGGACGTCGAGGAAGACGGTGGCCGGGAGAGGGAAACGCGTCGCAAGGCGATAGTTTCTCTCTCACTCAAGTTTTCCTGGGCTTGGGTCGTCTTCAATGCATTGGCGACCACTACGTGTACCAACTACTTGTCGCTCTTTTGAAGTAGTCGGAACTCGTAGCTTGTCCTCGATGGAGTGTGGTGGGGGCGGGTGGCGTTCTCAGTAAGTAACATATGTAGAATGTAAATGCGTCTCACTCATGCTGTGTTTTCAGTTGTTGAAGTGGGAAGGCCTCCCAAGAGTTTTGGTAGTTGATTTAGGCGATAATATTTGTACTATAATGACGTTCATGATCATGCATTCGGTTCCAAGCAAGCAGTTCTTTACTTATATCTTGGCCTCTGAGACTTTTGGCGGTGGATTTCCTCGCGCTTGTACTTACCTTCCTAATATGGATGTCTGAGTTTAGATGTGTGCCCCAGCGCTTATTTGAACGCCACAACTGAATCGAGGATACAAAAAAAAGCGCAGGAATAAATCCTCCTCTCAAATACTGAAGCAATCAACAGGTTGCTGAAGCGACCGTAGATTCGACAAATGTCAAAATTACACGGATTATAGTTTAGTTAGCGTGCGTGGTATACGAATCTCAGCAGCCACCCTCTAACCTAGAAAAAGGAAATGACGGCCAACGAGATCGCGGCCGCTAACGACAAAGAGGGAGTCGATGACAGGACGCCGCCTCCGGTGCTTCCTCCGCTCTTGCCATTACTGCCTCCCTGTGCAGGAGCGCCAGTGTTTCCGGACGGCTCTGTACCGTTGAAGATCTTTACGAGATCAAGGGGGGAGACCTCGGGCGGCATCTTGGCCATGAGGGCGGTACGGACGGAGGTGGCGTCCGCAGCCGCCTTGGTGGCGTCGGTTTGCGGCAGCATCTGGACGAAGGGGTTTCCTTTGGTGTTTCCGCCGGTACCGAAGTTGAATCTGCAGTGAGAACAGTCAGAAAAATAGCCAAAAGACAGGGGAAAGCAGACGTACACCGTGTAGGAGTTCCGCATGAAGGAGTCGCCGAAGAGGGCGTCGCTTGCGCCCTCGACGATCGTTCCAACATCAGTGAAGGTGCCGATACACATCGTGTAGTTACGGCGGCCATCTGGCGACGTTACGACTTGCATGTCCGTAACATCCAGAGGGTGAATCGGGAAGTCAACGCCCCCGAAAGTTGCGACAACATTCACTGAAGCGTTGCAGGGCACAACCCAGACGTCATAAGTCGTGCTGAACTTCGTCTGAGGAATGAGCGAATCCGGGGAGAGGACAGCGCCAGGAATAGAGGAGTAGATGGCAGCAACTTGAGCGGCGGGCATCATGATGTTGGTCGTGCTGTTCCAGGAACCAGTTAGAACTATCATGCGTGGAATGAAGAGTGGACTGTACCCAGTATCAAGATGAACGATGTTCTTTCCCGCCGGCGCTTCTTTCATGGTGGAAGGCCATGAAATCTTCTTGCCTCCAACCGACATGGCGTCGAGGGTGACAGTCCAGGCACCAGAGTTCACTGGGGTCTGCGGGACCTTTGGCGAGTTCGCGACGGTCTGATAGTCCGAGTCGTATTCGGATATCGTCAGGGAAGCATCCGAAGTGCCTCCCGTGTCGCCATCGCGAGACAATGATATGCCGATGTAGTCGTCGCCCGTAGGGTTTGCAGCAAAAATGTTGGCCAAGACGGACTGACCCCAGTTGGCGTTGGTTCCGAAGGCCTGCTGCACGGCGTCGTTGACACCCGAAGACCCGGGTGTGTTAAATCCGAGACCCCACAGGCCGAAGATACCATCGTCAAAGTCAGGTTGCTCAGCATCTGCAGCCTTCAGGAAAGTGAGACAAAAGGGGTAGGGTCGGAATACAGGGATCCGCTTACCTGTTGGACGTTAAGGAAGGCTAAGTGAAACAAAAAAACATTAGCCGCTGCCCCTGTTCCAAAGCCAAGTCCACACACCTTGGAAGGGGATTGTGTATTGCGAGAGCTCAAACTGCCCGACACCAATGTCGCCCGTAACAAAGTCAGAACCGTCCCCGTATCTCAATGTCGCATTGAGATGAGTGTCGTTGAACGACGGGAGGCCTTCTGGAGGCATCACCCTGGGCCGGAGGTGTTCAAATGGCGGAGATAAAACACGAGTAGGAAACGCACCATAGGTCGGTGCTACCCGTATCCAGAGCCACATTCACCACTGAATGAGATATTAAGCGCGACGCGACGGTGATGTTAGGAAAGCGCGTTTACCTCGTCCACTGATCGTGATGTTTGCCGTGTACTGGCAAAAGCGACTTGAGATTATACGCGCGGGGAAAAAGAGAGAGAGCCGACCCGTTCGTTACTCTTGTTTATAAGATTGTTGTTCACATCCGTACTCGCTTTTGGAGGGCGCAGACCCTTCCCACCTGCCTTGGGCGGGCGCTGAATTGAAAGTTTGACGGCCGAGGATTCATAAGAAAAAAGCAACAACGGAAGCAAGGAAAAAGCAGCGCCTCGCATCGTGAAAGAAAACCAAGAGAAGAGTGGGCTTCCGGTTCGGCGTCGCCATCTTTAAAGGAACGGTTGGCGATGACTTTTGATTGGCGACGGTTCATCAAGACACTGTCACATGCAGTAAACGCCAAGGATGGCAGTGTCGGGAAATTGAATGGGAGTCCTGGGACAGCAAAGAGGAACGAAAATGTTAGGAGGGGCTGAGGAGAGGAGGTCCGGACTGTGTTCGAGAGCGATCGTATATTGGAGCTCTTTGAGCCATTTTTTGGACCTCAACAAGTCTCGAGAAAAAATACCAAGAACAAGCAGCTCGAGCCAAGGTGATGCGAGTCTTTAAAAATGATAAAAATCAGCCTGAGGTTGAGGCATGGCTGCAGGGATATGTCAGCGCGCGGCGTCCTCCTGTCAATTGAGGGGTCATTTTAGGTGCAAGGGGTGTTTGCGACACAGGGAGCCAGGAGTCAATTGTCTCTTGCGGTGCGTATTAACGAGTCGAGAACCACCGCCGCATTCGAAAGTAAATCACGCTTGGACCGACGTGCTAAAACAATCCTCTACGGTGCTAATAAAAACGACAACTAAAAAAACATCCTCTAAATAAAAAAGACACGTTAACCTGCCTTGACAACTTGATTCTGTCGTCCCCACGACGTCCGAACAAACGTTACTCAAAACATTTCTCCCAATCGCCATTCCCATCGTTCCGCGCATAGGCTTGACTTTCCAGGAACGCGTCAAACTGGCATAATCCCTTCCACGGACCACTTTTCTTCGCCCCACAGAATTTAAGCGGCTGCACGACTTCGTTGACCTGTCAACAGTTAATTTCATAGTTACTTTTTTTGGAGCGATGGTAATCACCAGGATGCGAACGTAAGTATCGGACCCGTGGCGCCCACGCACTGAGCGATCACAGGTGAGCTTTTCCACGACCATCCGGCTACTGAAGGTCATGATTTCGCTTGTGCGCCAGGCTCGGTGCCGTTTCGGGTGCGTGGTGCTTAGCTTGCGAGTGGGGAACAGTCCGAGGGTGTTGAATACAGCGACCAAGATGGTGTCATGTGTAAAGTCTGCGTAGACGGTGCGGTTCAGCGGGAACGTTGCCGGGTCCGGAGTTGAGGGTGGTATTCGTCGAAGTGTGGTCGATGACTGGGGAGTTCGTGAGACGAGCAAGTAGCTCGTTTGTATACCCCACGCCCTGGACGCGGCCTAGGCGGCCACCTTGTCTGTCGATAGAGTCAGCACAAGGGGATAACTAGAAACGATGAGACATACCCAGTCGAATAATACCTGTCGACATCGCTTGAGTACGCGAAAGCTTCAAACTCAGCTGGGGTAAACAGGGAGCAGAAGGGGCTGAATGGCAGAGGGTTTCCCTCGACGTAACCGTAGGGAACTGAAGCGACAGTGTGGAATGCGCAAAGCATCATCAGACCATGGATGTCTTCATTCCTGAGATCTGCGCCAGGGGCCCAGCTATTCAGGCGCGCTGTAATCGGAGGGCCATAGACATCAAGCCATTGCGACATCTCTTTGTGGCTAGAAGCAGCATTTGGACAGTTATTGTCCTGAAGGGTGTCGTTGCCCCCTTCATTGAGAATAAGTGACAGGTGAGGAGTATACACGCCGTCGCTGGCAGCAGCAAATCCTATTCACAAAGACTTGAATTTCTTGAGAAATCAATGGGCATGCTATGCATACCAGCCGTCCAATTTTTTTGCAGTCTCTACAACCCGACTCATGCCTGACGCACGAACGAAGGGGATATCATCTTTCGTGACAAGAGAAGAGTACCGCTCAAAGGCAGTCTTTCCCGATTCAAAAGATCTGTCAGGGTGGCGTATCTTAGGTCATGTAGAGGTGGCAAAGAGGGGGATCGTACTGAATAGCGCCCAGAGGCACGAGGAGATTTTCCCCCAAGGAGTACACGAATGTGTTAAGGAAATCCAAACGAGAGTCGGTATAGACCTGGACGCTCTGTAGCTTCTTGACGCCGGCGATTATGTCCTCAGACTGCTTTTCAGACGGCAGACGAGCGCCATGGCGGTGTAGCTAGAGTACAGTGGTTGAGCGCGGGACGCTGGAGCTTCATAGAAACGACGTACGATGTTAACCTGGCGCTAAGAGTCAGCATACCCACTATCTAAGTGTTTAAAGTGTGAATCACCTGGGAAATTTCGCAGCCCGCTGGTGGTGGTGTATACTCCTCAACAGCGTGAAAAGGCGAGTAAACGCCCCATGACTTTTGAAGTTCAAAGGTGTCGTGTGCCGGTGAAAAAAGCGGCCACTGGAGGACAGACGACAACGCTGCCCATACTACACCGAAAGTTCGAACCATTATCGACGCAAAAGGAGGTCAGAGGACTCGTATGGTATGGAAGACAAGTAGTCGGTCGGGGAAAGCGTGGCGAGGGGATATTTGGATGAAACCCCGGAGATGTGATGGGTCCGAGCGCCACTGGCACTTTGCTGGCACTAGTGGTCAAGTAGCCCATAACTCATGCAGCTCAAGAACACGTCGAGGGGGCTCGTATGCCAAGAGCGCCATGCCGAGCGCAGATTCATGAACGAAGAAAATAGAAGACCACAACCAATCGCTGCCTACACAGGGGCTCATGATGACATAAACTAGGCACCAAAAGTGGCCAAATAACAAAATGATTTTTCACACGTTCTCTGCGAGGTCATGCAAACTACTTCAAGTTCCTCTGACTCTTGTGTGCATTTTCCGCGATGGCTCTTGCCACAAGATATTCATTTGGATCGAACACCGGCAGTCTGCAGGTGCCCCGTGGGGTACTCGGCTGTGCGCCTCTGACCAATGTTCGGGTGGCGGGGTATACTTGGCTTGGTTGGCGTTGGTTTCAATAATCGCTGCCCAGCGACGGGTGAAGACAGCAGTGTATAAATCCGGCCCTTTCAAAAATCCACGATGTCGACCATAAAGACGGAATTCCTTGCGATCCTGCCCGCAGAACTATGGATCGCTGTATTCTCCCCCCCTCTACTTGCCTGACCGACGTCTCGGATTCAGAATAGCCTACTCCATTCAGCTGGGGGGTGGCTGGCGGTTTGACCAGACATATATGCGGGGCTTGCGCTGGAGTTCGACTTTCCTACGTTCTCGAGTCTACTTTTCTTGTCAAATTTTCTCGAGTTGCTCCTGCTCAGCAAAGCTACTACACACGACAAGAAAGGAAGCACTGCCTACGTTGAAATGTCTACAATAATTCAGCTACCTGCGGCTGTTCCTTTTCTATTGCCAACACCCGCAGTCAACAGCACCGCCGAAATACGACAAGGTAACTGAGAAAACTCAGACCTTGGAATTTATTTCTTCACTTGCTGCGATTCGATTCAGTCAGCAGTATTTCTCAGTTTTTTGGTTCTGGCCAAGACACCGCCAGGATGCGAAAGATCAGTTTCACGGACGTTTCGGAGCGCCCGATCTCAACTTCGTTAGCGTCGATCCCCGAACAAACGGTCGCTGTCAACAGCGGACGGTAAACGAATACAATTTATGGTCCCACTCGGTTTCCGCTACTCACAGGTCCCGCCTTTCAACGGCTTTTTACGATCCCTAACGAGGACCCGTGGTTACCCCGCCGAACCGCTGTCGAAAAATGATATAGCAATGTGCGAGTTAAAAATACTACATCAACACCTTGTCTTTCCTTGTCACGTCTAGAACTTTGGTCTGGCGTTACAGTGTCAATACTCGCCAAACGCATGGCACATGGGATATATTTGGATAAACTCGATGGATTTCCCCACGTTTTCACCAAACCGTACAAAATTCCGACACACTGATGGTTGTTGGGAGATGTCTTAATGTGCCGCGAGGTATTTGGGGGTAGCATAAATAGTCTTGAATGCAGCGCATCGCGAAAGTGACCTCGGCCCTCCGTCTACGTCCACGTCCACTTTCTTCTTTTTCTTTTTTTCATAACTCGGGCCCGGCGCTCAATCATGGCAGGGCCACTGTTGTCTGAGACTGTCTATAGCGCATTCGAGCGTCATGGCGTAATTGTACGTGCCGAATTCACTGCGGGGAACCAGAGCCGTAATTAATAGCAAAACGCAGGCTCTTGTCGCTGCTGGCTTCCTCTCTTCTTTCGCCATTGCCTATTTATTGCTCACGGTATGTTCGAATTTGCATTCTTTGATGGCGGCGGACGCGATGTGGCTCAAATTTATTTTCGATGTAGATTGTCACGTACTCCAAGAAATACTCTAATACCCACTTTCTCATCTATTTTTACTGCCTCCTACTCGCCGATGCTATGCAGTCCTTTGGTGCCATCATGAGTTTAACCTGGGTTGAACATGGCGGTGTGTACGATGGCCCGTTCTGTGCTGCGCAAGGTTTGCTCTCGTATTCCTTTCCGTTTGCGGTAGATTGTGTGTTGACAAGTACTTACAACCAGGAGGGATCAAACAAGGAGGAAGCATCGCCGCTGCTTTTTTCAATTTTGCGATTTCGTTGCACCTGTTTAACCTCCTATTCCGCCGTTATCACACGCCGAAATTCATGTCGTGGACCGTGGTGGCCTTTGGCTGGAGCTTCGTCTTCACGATGGTTTTCCTCGGACCCGTGGCGATGGAAACAAAGGAGCGCGGACACTACTTCGGAATTTCTGGAGAGTGGTGTTGGATAACGCACGAATACCGCGTTCAACAGATCTTGATGCAGTATCTCTTTGTGAGTCTCCCATCGAACAGTACTTATAATTCTTTTAATTCAAGCTCATCATGTTGCAGGAACTTCTTTCGATCGTCTTGAGCTTTGTCCTGTACACCGCAACCTTGCTGCGGGCACGCGGAAACCTCCTGAAGGTTGACGGGCGTTGGAAGCTGCGCTTCCTTTCGGCCGGCGAGTCGTGGAAGCTCGACTTTGGGAGGGACTTCACGGATACAGCATCCCTGAGGTTGATTCAGCACATGATTTGGTGAGTTTGAATTGAACATGTTCACAAACCTGGCCTATTTCACTAACTTTTTGTTTCCCTTGAGGTATCCGGTATGGACTGCGATTTAGCGTGGATATGCAAAATTAAAACACCCACAGGTCGCATACGCAGTTTGTATACTGCCTATTGCTGGTGTACGTCTGTGCGCGATCGCCGGAATGGAACCGTCCTTCGGCGCAACCGTCTTTGCTGCGTTCATATTCAATCTCTGTGGTGAGCATTAGCGCATGTTGAATTTCAGCCGGCACGCCATTTCTCATTTGACGGCTTACCGATCGATTACTCCCCAGGCTTCGTGGATGTTGTGCTGTTCTTTGTGATGCACCGTGTCTTCCCAGAGCCAGAGTCTCTTCCAAAATTCGTGCGGCGCAAGACGGTTGATCCCACTGTGATGCAGTATGGAATCACACCCTTTGAGCTTCCGCCCAAACCAGAGCCAGCGAAGTCGGTTTCGGAAAAGCCTGAGGATTCCCAAAGTCTTGGTGGTCGGCGGGAGAGCACAAGCAGCATGGCGTCGATAAACTCACAAACGCCGTTACGCACCGCAGCAGCTTGAAATAAAATGTACTATAAAGCAAACATCAAATGATGGTTGAGGGCACTGGGAACTGGTGAAATTCAACGTTCAACTTCAGCCTGACCTTTTGGCGTGTGTCAGTAAACATGCGCTTTGGACACGAAAGGAATGATAGTATAGAGAGTGTGGGGACTAATGCAAGGTGCTACATGTAACTTAAGCGATTACACTACACGGCTGGTTGCTACACAGTTTGGTTTGGTTCGATAGGTAGGGTGGAGATGGAGATGCGCTGAGCTGATCATGAAATAAACAGAAAGAAAAGACAGTGAAGATCGTAAAGGTATGTGTGTGTTTCCTCGAGATAAAAAAAGAAAAGAAAAGAAAAATTAGTCCACCCGAGTCATGTTCGTGTAATCCTGCCAGAGAGCGTCCACGAACGTCTTGTCCGTCTAAAACAAAACAAAATCAGCATCAGTACTGAGAATCGAAATAAAATGGTGTGCGAACGACTCACATGAATAAGAGTAAGCAGCTCCCGCATGAACTCGTTCTTCTCCATGGGTCCATTGAGAACTTGGCTCCGGGCCTCCCGATAACCAGTTACGGTCGAAACGACAGCAGCCCGGAGCTTCGCGGGTTGCAGGCTTGCCGCTGTTGCCGTTGCTGTTGCAGGCGCCCCTCCCGCGACCGCGGCCGACACTGACGATGAACCATCGCCATTGCCATTAACGATCGCATGCGCCTGCATCTGCATCTTCCCCGGCGGCGGCCGCGCCGTCGTCGGCGTCTCCAGCTCCCCAAACAGCGCAGGAGCAGCACGGACTGGAGACGGGCTGGCCGATGCGGACCTCGAGTCCGAGCCCGAAGACCCGCGCGACTCCAACCCCAGCCGTTCCCGCTCGCGCTCGCGCATCCCGGGCGAATCGGCCCCGATCATCTGGAATAGCCTCGTCGCCTCGAGCGCCCGACGCTGCTCCATCTCCGCCGCTCGCTCCCTTTTCCCCTTCTTCCGCCCCTTGCCGCGGTCCCTTCTCTGTCCGTTTGCTGGGCTTGCATCGGGGACAGATGCAGACGCTGAGGCAGACGACTCCGCATCTGCGACGGGATGAGGATTGCGCCGGCGCTGCTGCATCACCCGCCTCAACGCATCGGGGTCGCTCAGCGCACTCGTGTCCTCGAAATCGAGCTCCACGATCTCCCCGTCCTCCAGCCCATCCTCATCCGGCTCCGCGCTGTCGTCCACCGCCGCGCCGCCGGGCCACAGCTCAGAGGAGGCTGCGAACGCAGGTTGCACCTGTGACTGGGGCCGCACCGTAGCCGCGGAATCGCTCATGGCCATCGGTGGGGGAACAGGCGCTGGCGCACGCGACGGCCCTCCCCTGTGGCCATTGACGCTGATGGCGGACGGGAGGCCTGGTATTGGCGCGCGCGGCGTAACGTCGCCATGCACCCGGCCCTTGCCGTTCACCTTCCCCACCCCCGCGGCCGGACCCGCGCTCCCACCGTTTAACGATGGAGGCGGGAGGCTGCGTGTGTTCGTTCGCGGGGTGCGCATGCTTAGCAATGGGCGCCCCGCACTCGACCCCACTGTGGTTTGTTGCCCATCTCCCTCGGCATCCGGATCGGTCTCGAGTACCGTACTCGACTCCGAGAACCCATCGCTCCCCGCGTGCCCCGGCGCGCCGCCGTCCTCGTACTCATTGTCGCCCTCGCGGGAGCTCGTAGTTGTATGTGACCGCACGTCGGCATCGCTGCTGTACGACGTGGACACCGCCGATGCGGAGCGCGACGGCGGGAGGCCAAGCAGACTCGTGATCACCTCGTGGTTCAGAATCTGCGGGGAGGTCCCAGTGGTCGGGGTAGGTGAGTGTATTGGTATTGCGGCAGATTCGGCGGCCGTGGGTGCCGCCGCTGACGCGAATATGGAGTCCAGTAACGGGATACCGCTCGAAGTGGGCGTTGGGGGCGGGGCGGCGGCGTCGGAGCCGTTGAGGGCCGCGAATAAAGATGCGACGGTCATCGTGGCCGTGGATGTGGACGTTGTTGTCGCTGACCTGGCTGGCGAAGTCGGAGGAACCGGGGCAACGGCAGTGCGCATTTTCGCAAAGAGCTTGTCAAGCTCGGAGGCACTTCCGCTGGGGAAGGATTGGTCGAGGCCGTTGTCGCCCGACGGTCGTGGCTCTGGGGGAGGGGACGGAGAGGTTGTGCGGAGGTGGGGATTGGGCGGCGGAGGCCGGTTGGGACCGTACCTGAATTTTTCGGGGTACGGGACGTTTTGCTTCACATAGGAGTGTAGCCTATCCCATCTGTCGTGAGCATTCAAAAGAAAACAAGGAAACAGCGCGACTCGCGCACCGCATCATAACGTCGATCATGGGCTCCCTCGCGTCGGTTGGAAACATCCACAGGCCGACGGTGTGGGCGCGGCCCTTGTCGCCGTCGAGGAGCTTGTCGAGGTTGGGCACGACCCATGCGTCGGAGAATTTTCCTGGCGCTTCGTCGTGCGAGGCAAGGACGCTGGATATGCGGCGGCTGGTAAAGTCCGGGTAAGATCGTAGCATACAATAGGTGCCGTGGATGCCAGTGACGTCTTCTGGATAGAGACGCTGGATGTAGTCGTCCATGCCCATGCGGTTTAGAATGTAGAAGCCGTATGGAGGATAAGAGTCACTGAACAGCTGTTAAACGGGTGGCATACAGAGTGAGGACTAGTGTTTTTGGGTTGGCCGCGGAATTCCTCAGGCCAAAGTCAGCACTCGCTGGCTCCTGGTCTGGAGTTTCCCGGGGTCAAAGCAGACAGAGCTGCGCCAAGAACAGAAAATCACTAGCACGAGACACGCACCTCTCGTATAAAAACATGCTTCCCTCGAAGCCGTTCTTTTCCCATGTTTGTCCGTTGTGGTGGTACACGCATACATGACTGAACTGGTCGAAAATTGAAATAATAGACGGGTCCCTTCGCCGTAGGACCTTGAGATTGTGGTTATATCTTGCCTCTGGGGACATGCCGAGATTTGGTTGTTGTTCTACAGATTGCTGGGGTCGATGCCGCTGGGCCCTTGCGGGTTTGGGAGATTCGGTGGGCATATTTGAGGGCGGTCGACGCCGCGACATTGTGCAAGTTGGAAGCAGGAAGGTTTGTTTATGTGTACAAACAAATACGCCTTGCCCTTTGTCTGCTTCGGCTTTCCTTCTTTCGGCGCGCTCAGTGCGATTTTATCTTTCAGGACTCTTGAATGTCCTATCCATGGCTTGCTCAGGCAGCTCATAACAAAGCGGCTGTAAGCGAAGGCTTAAAAATCGTCCGCAAAGTCATCGCGCGCGACGCAGCAAAAACTCCGCTCAGCACCGCAGATCTCTACAAGCGTGTTATCAGAGAGGCTCCCCCCACCGACCTTTGTGCAGACTATTCCCTCTGAGGATGATGATTCTCCGCAAGAAATCAAATACGGGAGATCAGGACGAAGACGCATCCCGCCTCCCGCCGCTCCGCATCCACGGCACCCTGTCCGCTCTATATCGTGCGTTTGTACTCCAATAACTAATGTATGGTTCTCACGCGCGCATTACGACTCACGTAGGTTTTTGAAGCACACTTTGCTCCCCATCATCGAGGGCGAGCGTTGTGTCAAACACGTCCGCGAAAAGCGGGTTGTGGTCATTTCCAAGGCGGACTCGAAGGCGCGTCCCGCACGAGGCGCGAAATCCCAGGTTGGCGCCTCAAGTGCGTCCGCGCAGCCGGTGGAGACGATGGTTTGGCTGTGGCAGGCGATGAAGCCCCCACCACGCGCCGCATTCGCGAAGTCCGCTGTCCCTTCCTCGCCTCCACCCCCCGCCCGTGTACGACTGCTCGCATATGAAAGCAAGTAAGCGCAAGGCGCACAAGCTGCGTCTCGAGCTCGCGGAGAAGCGCGCTCAGCTAAAAGCGCGGCGCGACAATCTAAAAGCTGAAGCGCGGCGCAAGGCGGAGTTGGAGGTGCAGAAGGTGAAGAAGGCGGAGGGGAGGATACGGCATGAGGCGGAGGAGAGGGCGGCGGTGGCCAGGAAGGCGGAGAGGCGGAAACGGTGGGAAGCGAGTAACCCGATTTTGGCGAAGGCGTTGGCGAAGAAACAGGCAGAGGCCGCACAGAGATTGGCACCGTCCAAGCCGCCAAAAAAAACTTCGTACTACTGCTTAGGTGCAATCCATTTTCGTCATGTCGCGTCCGAGACTGCTACAAGCTGACATCGAGCTGCGTCCGAATGTGTCCTGGACCAGAGGATTAGCGGCACCTTCCCCGAGGTGGACAAGGTGTTGCTTTTATCGGATTTTATTGGACATGCGCATACCACCATTGCAATTGATGGCGGCGATGGCTAAGTCTTTCGATCGTCCAAAATAAAGAAAAAATCGTGCAAGAAATTTAGACCAAGGGCCGCGCGTTGGGTATCGAACGTCTCATCCTGGTTGTAGCAGTTAGACTTGAGCCGACGCGAGGTTAGACTACGGCGGCCTCTGAGATTCAGATTCAATGGTCAGACCAGAACTTGTCCTTGGAAGCAGCTTGAAATGAAGTTCAGACAGACGACTTGGACTGGCTTCAGAAAACCGAGATGAGACCGAGATAAGATGCTTAAGAGGACGTTGTCCAGCTTCCTTGTAGCTGTCTTTGTCATTCTTGGACCTTGTTCAGGGAGGCGTCTGAACAACCCACCACTCATAGAACCCCTGAGAGGTTGCGAAACCGGATTTTATTCGTTCATTAGACGTGCGTATACTAATCATGTCCGTAAAAAGATTCGTGCAAGAAATTTAGACCAGCTATTGCCATTGGCTAGATCACAGGCCGACGTGAGGTTAAACGCTCTCGGATTCAGTAGTCGAACAAGAACTTGTCCTGCAGTAAGACTATCTTAGCAAACTGTTTTTGAGCCATGACAGATTTGCTTACAATTTAGACGAAAGGATGCTGTCGTCTTCCTTGTACAGGAAAGTGTCATACAAGGCCACTGCGAGTTGCGCGCCGATGACTGGCGCCATAATACCAGTCCAGAGCCAGTACTGGTGCCGGAAGCTGAAGACGGTGCTTGGATAGCCGACCGCGAGGGACAAAAGCCGAGGGCCAAAGTCGCGAGCGGGGTTCAACGAAAAGCCTACGTAGCATCGGTACGCACAATTAGCCGGACGTGAACTGGAAGGAAACTAGCCAGGGGCGAATACGTGCCGGTCTGCATCCCGAGGGAGGAGCTGATACCGAGAATGACGAGGAAGATAACGAGGGGGAAGAGGCCTGGGGGCGGGGCGGTACTCTTCTTTGTCGGTCAGTGCCACAATGACAAGTACCAGGATGGCCGTGCCGAGAACTTCAGAGAAGAACGCCGACACGTTGGTCAGGTAGTCGATCTACGGACCGGGGATGAGTGCGTGTTTGCTTGTAGTCTGGCAACTTACAGCAAATGCACCGAAGACTCCAGCGGTTTTCAGGGTACGGATGCCAGAGCCGCCCTCGAAGATGTCAATGGCATGGAAGTAGTTCGCGTAGACGATCGCCGCGCCGATGAAGCCCCCGAGAGTTTGCGCGAAGATGAAGCCCTGGAAGGATAGACATCTAAGCTCCGAGGCGGGAAAAAATGGTCAATTTCCCTACCGGAACTTTCTTCCAGGGAAAGCCGCGCCAGGTCGCCATCGCAAGAGTGACCTAGTAAGATAAGATAGAGTCAGGTGTGGCCGCTGCCGAGAGAGATTAGGTTAACTACACACAGCAGGGTTGATGTGGGCGGGAGATATGCCGCTCGACACCCAAACGCCCAGACAGAGGCCGACCTATGCGCGGCGGTTAGCGACGGGATGTGAGCAGTCGTTCGATCAAGCACTTACGGCCCAACCAAAGCTGACAGCAAGGTAGTCCTGATAGTAGGATTAGTTAACTACGGTATGATGCGATCCAGCTGTACGCACGCCTTTGGGGGAAGAGGAGACGCCGGACACCGAGGAGAGGAGAACCTGACAGTTCACGCCGGCGCCAAAGATAATCAAGATGGCAACACCGAGGAACTCTGCAAAAGGTTCCCGCAACATTTCACTGTGAATATGTCACGAACAGGATGGGTGATGTGTAGACGAGAACACGTACCGGTAACGGTGAAGAGTATTCTGGCTTGAGGACACATTAGAAGATTCCTTCAAGTGAGTCCTGGACATGTGGGAGGCTTGGGACATGGTCGTGGTCGTGGCGTGTGTTGAGGACAGTTCGCTGGGGAGCCTGTACTTATACTTGGAGCTTGCGCCTCGTTTATTTATGTAGCGCTTCATTTAATTATGGGTCGACCGGACATAGTCTACCAGCTTCGGCGCCATCGAGACAGCGAAAACCTGCCGTAAATTGCCCTGACACAAGGTTGGCAGAAAGTATGGAGCGAGGAGCACGAAGCTCGGGCCTCCCAAGGTAGTCGGAGGCCCCTGGTCTGGCCAAGCACCGACAGCCCGCGGTGACAGCCGATAACCCCAGTCAGATGGCGGAGAAAGGTCTCAAGAGGCTCAAGTGCGGCGGCCGCCAGCCCAGAGTAAAGAAAGCAGGAAGAACGCAGAATTTGGGGGAGAAAATCAAGGGTATTACGTAAGAACCGTGGTCTCTGTTTTATGTCAACGAATTTTGAGCATCGCATTGACCTTCTTTGCTTCTTGCCGTCGACTAAGCACTTGCAGATGACCCGTACCAAGCGAGGGGCAGAGTAGATATTCCATGACAATTATGGAATAAGTCAGGGGAAGTCAAGGGAGGAGCCGATGTTGCAGGAGACAAGTTGTTAGCGATTGTGCTCATCTTGAATAGGTTTGGAGAGTTGTCCGCAGTGCTAAGGTTTAGAATAGAATGATCCCGACAAATCGGATGAAGAGACTCCGCGTCCGAAGCCGTTCGGTCTCGGAACGTCGACAGTGCCCGCCGTTTACGGAATATTTCCTCCCATGTGGTGAAATCCACCGTGCTTGTAGGGAGGACGCACCAAAAGAACTGGGCGGAGGTTTTTTATCGACTAGATGATAGACCACAGGCTTGTTCAACCGGAACTCCTTGAATTATCTGTTACTTGCACGATCGCGAAATCGGAAACTGCCGTTAGATCCATCTGGGAGAAGGAGAGTATCGACCTTGGCGGGATTCGAGCGGCCATCAGTCGCAACCAAGGGAAACCATTCGCCCATGAGCCGATATCTGTTGACTAAGGCAATGATCAGAATGGACGAAAATACGTGCAGGGGCCGACCGGATTGCAGCCCAAGAATCTTAAGGTGCGCGCGTATGAATCCTTGCTGTGTAAGCGCGGACCTGCAGTGAGAAGACTCTCGGATGCCAAGTATGGTAGCACAGAAACAGGTGATGCTTGTGGGTTTGAAATCAACCCTCGTCTTGTAGGTGTGGATGATTGGGATTATTGTCAAAAAAGCTATGCCGCCACCACCGCTAAATCTCCAGGGAATGATGCCGATGGAAAGAAATGAATCTTCGGTGCCTTGTGGGCCTTTCCCAGAGTCGAGACATGGAAGCTTTGATGGAGGGCAGGATTCGAGGACCAGACTTTAGGATGGGCCTCATATTGGTTTGGACTTGTCAGTGGCTTTGATATTGACCACGTCTGGCGCTGTGTGACCGCGATTATGATAAGAGCTGTGTCAACATCTATCTGTCAGTCATGATTTCGACATGGAAGGTGGGCAGCATACCTTGGCTGAGAGTACACGACTCTCCTCCGCTGGAATTACTCGGAGACGGAAAGGAGGACGCCGCCTACATGCCACTTGAAGTTGATGCAACAGAGCGATTTGTCTCAATATTGGTCCGGCGAAAAATAAACATGGACTTGACGATGAATGTTGGAGTGGGACGTCAGGGTCGAAACCCTCGAGAGTTTCAGGACTTTGAGCAGATAAACATCTTGAACGTACACAGAAATGACGGTTACAGCTTGAACAGCAATTTCGAACGAGCGCTGCCGACACGTCCATGATCACTAAGGTAAAAACTTCAACCTTAACGTCAACATGGTGCACTCGTGATGCGGAGCAAGGCGACTACATTATCGAAGATCACCCGGCGGCATTATCAGCGTACAAGCAAACCTTATGAATAGTGTAGGCATCCAGAAGAGTTTGCAATGGACCTCCGCGTGCATAATCCTCGTCATCGTTCGTTCGCTCGTCGAGGTTGAGGTCAAGTTGAGATTGTTATTGGTTGTTGACACACGTCATCACTGCGCTCTTCAAAGGCGAACCATCACCAGTCAGGGCCAAGAGCAGCGGGCTTTTCGCATGTAGGCTCAAAATGCCTCTCTTCTGTGAGCAGAAAATACCATGCTGATTAATCTGCCTTTATCAAGACTCCGTGTCACGAATGATCCCAGGACCACCTCTTTGTCAGTTCGTACAACCGGTTCAAAGTCAACGATTTTGCTTGAAGAGAATACGGCCAGACTTTATTTAATCTTCGTCATCCGGCTCCGTTTATATTCACCCACTCCTGCTTAATTCTGAGTGCATCGTTTCGTCTTCGTCCCAAATCAATTCATCTTTCTCAGGATAGCCTCTCCTCATGAAAGGATTCTTCTTCCCAAGGATCCGTTGATCATCTACCTCTCAATGCCACACAGTGTATCAACTCCTGTCGATCTTTGGGCATTCTATGACACCGATACTCCCAGCATCTGCGCTGGTTTCAACTTCTGTTCTATGGTCAGTCTACCGATGCTCCCATAATTCGACTCCCTCATTTGCTGGTAAGCTACAGGCATATTACCACAAAGTGACTTTAACTACTCATGTTCTCATAATTTCAGCTGAGAGGGACTGGTGCACCGACCGTTGAACTATTTTGCCCTTACGCATAATTCCACGCTGTTGCATCTGCCAAGGATGACATTCACAGGGGAATATAAAAGTCAGGATCCCATACTCAATCGTCCATCCCCGCAATGAGATTCACTCCCTTTCCCACACTCCTTTCACTGTGGCTTTGCGCCGGAATCATTTCCGGCACTAGCCACAATAACGCTCGTTTGCAACCGAGAAGAGGAGCGTCTATGCTGATCAGTAATTTTTTTCTTCATAGCTTGGCAAAATAATAAGACTCAATGAATTTGACCAGACCCCCCGGCGCAACCAAACCTGCCCAGTATCGACGCGGCCAAAGCAGCGGCTAGTGCGGTTCATTTGAATCTGGACAATATCCAAGGTGACATACTGTGAGCCTATACTCATCGCATTGTATATCCCGCATTGTTCAACAGCGAATGAGCAGCATCGGAATGAGAAAAAGGGCCGAGCTCTTCTTTTTCTTCCATATCTCGAATACTGTGCAATTCAAGTCGAAACTCAAATCCGTCATTCTGCCGCTTGTAACGAGCACCGCGGATCTTCTCGACGTATCATCTCAACCCACGACCGCAGTTAATATCGCCTTTTCCCAAACCGGACTTAATATTTTAAATATTCACGACTCGCTCAATGACATCCCGTTCTCGGGAGGCCAATTCAACGATGCTTCCAATCTCGGCGATCTCACCACAAATTGGGTTAGAGAATTCTCGGGGACCAACATTCATGGCGTCATCCTTGCTTGCGTCCGACTCCGAGAACAATATCGTGGCTACGCTAGCCAGTCTCAAGTCCAAATTGGGGAGCTCCATCTCAGAAATCTACTCTCTTCAAGGCGCGGCACGGCCGGGGAATCAGGAAGGTCATGAGCGTGAGTGTTCTAGCTCGTGGAAATCAGTTATTGCCTTGACAGGGTTGTAGACTTTGGCTACTTGGATGGGATCTCCAACCCTGCTGTGCAGGGCTTCCAATCTCCGCTTCCGGGACAAGCTGTAGTGCCTACAGGAGAGATTCTTGTTGGCGAGAGCGGAGATAACGTCACTCGCCCGGCATGGGCCAAGGATGGATCGTTTCTTGTATTCCGCCAGCTCAAGCAACTAGTTCCGGAGTTCAACAAGTTTTTGACGGATAATCCGATCCGTGCGCCGGGACTAACGCAGCAACAGGGCTCGGACCTTCTTGGTGCCCGCATGATTGGCCGGTGGAAAAGCGTGCATTTCCGGTAGTATTATCCACCGGCAGACCCGCGGTTGATTTTTTGTGCAGGGGGCACCGGTCTTCTTGGCACCTACGGTTGACAACCCAGCACTCGGAGCGGATCCAAATCGGAACAACGATTTTACTTATGGACTCCCCGGGCAGACAACTGGCAATCTAACGGACCAGACCAAGTAAGTTGCACTTTGGATTTGGCTCTATGCGGAACTTACTTTCCTTCCCAAAGTTGCCCTTTTTCTGCCCACATCCGGAAGACGCGCCCGCGTGCCGATCTAGGACTACCAGAGAAGAACAATCACCACATTGTTAGAGGTATTAGTTACCTAGGCTATGGTGAACGTCGTTGGTCGTACTTATCGTATCTTCGAGGGGGAATTCCTTACGGACCCGAAGGTTGGTTCTTCCCATCGAGAATAGCGCCAAACGTGAGAACTCATTTTCCTCAGTGACTCCACTTGAGTCCTTCTTCCACAAGACGCAGTTCGAACGCGGGCTTGCCTTCGGTTGAGTTTATTTTATTGTATATACACCAGATACTGATGATACTAGTCTCTTACCAGTCCAACATCGCGAATGGTTTCCAATTCCTGCAGCAAAAATGGGCCGATAATTCAAAGTGAGCCGTCTTACACTGAAGTTGAATCGATCAACTCAGTCCCACTCGCGACAGGTTCATCCACGCTGGAGTTGGCCTTGATCCCATCATCGGTATGGATTCTGATATTGTTAGCTATTCAAAGCTCATGAGACACCTTGTAGGTGCGGCACAAGGCGCTCAGCGCGCCGTAACTGGCCTTGATCTGACGAACCTTTCACGCCCAATCACGCTCACCACTGGCAATTACCTCCCTTGATTTAGTTTTGCTAACGCTGACAGATTGCAGATTTCGTCGTGTCCAGGGGCGGGGAGTACTTTTTCTCGCCATCGTTGTCGGCCATTTCCAACACGCTGTCGGCTTGATCGTACATATGGACTTGAACCATTCTATTTCTGTTATAACGTGTAACGTTTATTGCTCAGTTTTGCCTGGACATTAATCAGTTGTTTATTTTTATGTTTTTTATTTTTATGTTGAATAACATAAAGGGTACAGTGGGTTGACATTATGACTGCGTTTGGTGTCACAAAAGACAAGTCTGCCAGCAAGGAGAGCAACCGTTGCACATGCACTGCGCCATTCATGATACCGGTCTGCTCATAATTCAAATGATAAAGATGAAACGGTTACACACCTCCTACTCTCCTACACTTGGCCTTTGACACCGACGATACCACCGCGGCTCAAGAGTACAGTTTTTATCTATTGTGCGCCACACCATCACTGTGTAACGTCTAGGCGACAAATTTGAACAAGTGGACACTTGACAGACTGTGTGCTTTATATTGAGCCGGCCGGCCGCACACGATCCCAGTGCCTCGGTGTGAGTTCGACTCACTTTTGGACTAGGCTCGGCCATCGAGTGGATGATGTGTCGAGTCGAGTCGAGTCGAAGCGGCGTGACCAACTCGTCTCAACTCGAAGTGGCGAGTTGAGCCGAGTTTTGATCGAGTTGGGCGTCCCACAATCCCAATTTGGGATCGCGTCATCGAGAAAGAAGGGAAAAGAGTGTTTTTGGGCCGGTATAGAACGCTAGGAGGTGTTATTGACTCTCAAGTTTTTTCGCTCGCAATTTTCCAGGTGAAAATGGGTGACTTCCCGTAAGGTAAATTTATTCTGGGAGAATATTTCGGAGGGTTGCGCCGAGACAGCTGTCGGGACCCTGTCAATTGCTACAGCTCAAAGGAGCAGGCTTTAAATAAGCCCTATCACTCAAATAGAATAAAATTCTGGGTGGGGGGGTCGTTACTCCAGGATTCTGGTCGGTCGAATAAATCTTTTTGGTCAAAATTAAACCCAGCCTTCCTCTTGCCTCTAGGTAGCGCTCTTCTTCGTGCCGAAAACACGACCAGATTATATATTATTATTCTGAGGCAATCCTTTTGATCGCATCACTGGCACCCTCAAACAAGCTCGGAAATTACGCCAGGATTATTTTACTTACGGGGAGTGACTCAATGGGTCGATATCACCTTTCAACGGGACATGGTCTATTCAGATGAAATTTATTCCCACAAAAAAACAGGAAGCCACTTTGCGTCAGAACACTAAGGATATGTGTTCCAGTAATATTTGTACACACCAGAGCACCTTCCTACGAAAAACCATGCTGCCGGCCGTTTTCAGACGGTGCCTGTGTGCCTTGTCGAAATGATGCCGTACAACTCGGCTTGCGGCATCGATTGTAACTCGGCTCCGCGACAACACTAGATCCCAGTGTTGAACTGCCCCAGTGCAACATGCCGAATGTCAGCCAATGTGCCGACATGATGACGATCAAGTGCGTGACGTTGCTCACAAAACAAGGTTGTGCCCTAACGTTACGATTGTCACGTCAGGGAATGCTACTCTACCCTCGGCCGACACCATCGACCGTACCGATAAAAATCAACGCTGGCGTAGCCTCCAACTTGAAGGTCGCTTCCTGTACATTGTCAGTTTTACCGACCAACTTGACGGGACTCGGACCTGTTTCAGTGCGTCACCACAGCTAACCGCTGTTTTCATTCCCATTTGTCCCAGTCACTGACTTTCCGCGCCGAGGACAGACGTAATTATCCTGTGCCATACCCTCTTAGTACTCTCGGCATCGAATCTATCCTATCCTCAACTTGTCAACGGCTACTTACTCACTTCAGGTTCTCCCCCAGAATGATCCCCGAGGTTTGAAAGACTTCAACCGTTCAGACATACTGTCATCATTAACCAGACCCAACATTATTATTAAGCCGAGAAGAATGACGAACAACTACGAGTTTGTGCCTGGTAAAAAAAAGATGGATTCAAGATGCTTGTGCATGATCCAACGGAACACACTCCGGACACTCATATCCCGTCTCTCAATCTGTTACGGTGTCAACTCTTGTCGACCTTCCCGCCCGGAGGCCCTGGTTCCCTCGTTCACTTTCATTTTCTCAACATCTTTGTGCACGATATCAATCTACCGATCCTCCCGGATTTCCATTATCGTCAGGGTTCCCAACTCCCTTGTTCGGGGATATGTCACCGGCACCTAATGGTGAGCTGCGACATGCCACAACCTGACTTTAATTTCCCTTATTCTCTCCAGCCAAGTGGAACCGGAGGTCTGTACCTTGCCAATTATATTGATTTCCGCAGTGCGCATACTTCCCGTTGTTTCATCACTGGTCCACTGTTTCGTTCCGGTCTGGCTTTCAAAAAGCTATAAAAGCCAGAATACAGTCAGGGAATCGACAATCGACAATCCCACAATGAGACTCAATCTCTTTCCTACACTCCTTTCACTAGAGATTTGCGCTGGAATAGTTTCCGCTGCTTATCTCAATGACGCTCGTTCTTTGCAACCCAGAAGAAAAACGTCTATGCTGATCGGTAAAGTTTTTTCAACTTTTGCCTTTTGGTAGAGCCTTAATGAGTTTCACCAGATCCTGCTGCGCAGCCGGACCTGCCGACAATCACGGCGGCCACGGCGGCGGCGAATGCGTTCGATTTGAACTTGAGCGACATCCAAGGCGATATATTGTGAGTTGCCTCCCATAAATATCGCATTTCCCTTGCCAACTGGAACAGGATTGGCATGAAAAAGAAGAAGGAACTCTTCTTTTTCTTTGGTATTTCGAACGCCACGGACTTCAAAAAGAAGCTCAAATCCATCGTCTTACCCCTGGTAACGAATACCGCGCAGCTACTCGATGTCTCTGCCCAACCTCAAACCGCGCTCAACATTGCGTTTTCCCAAACTGGACTTAGCGCGTTAAACGTTACCGACCAGCTTAATGATTCTCCGTTTTCGGGTGGGCAGCTTCAAGATATTGCAAATCTCAACGACCCAGGTACAACGTAGTTCCTTATAAACAAGTGTTACAACAATTTTAACTTTTAACTCGTTCCATAGGTACAACGAACTGGGTGCCTGAATTTGTAGGCACCAATATTCACGGGGTTATACTTCTTGCGTCCGATACTCTGGGTAATATCAACGCGACGTTGTCCAGTCTGAAGGCCAAGTTAGGAAACAGCGTCACGGAAATATATTCCCTTCAAGGGGCAGCCCGGCCAGGCAACCAGGAGGGCCACGAACGCGAGTATTCTAGCTGCAGAAATCACACACTGTGTTAACGGCTTTGTAGACTTTGGATATCTGGATGGAATCTCTAACCCCGCGGTGCAGGGCTTCCAATCTCCGCTCCCGGGACAAGCCGTCGTGCCTGCAGGAGAAATCCTCCTCGGCGAAGACGGAGATGATGTCAGCCGCCCGGCATGGGCCAAGGATGGATCGTTCCTTGTGTTCCGTCAACTCAAGCAGCTAGTTCCCGAATTCAACAAGTTTTTGACCGATAACCCAATCCGCGCGCCAGCACTCACGGCGCAGGAGGGTTCAGAGCTCCTTGGAGCCCGCATGATCGGTCGATGGAAAAGCGTGCGTTGCGAGTATTATGACCTGCAAACTCCGCTAACAGTTGATTTTATGGACAGGGGGGCACCTGTCTTCTTGGCGCCTCTGGTCGACGACCCCGTTCTCGGCGCGGATCCCACTCGTAACAACAACTTCACGTACGGAGCGCCGGGCCAGACGACTGGAACTTCGAGTGCGACAGACCAGTCCAAGTGGGTCATACTCTGAATTCGATTTCCTCCACGACACTCATTTTCTTTCACCAAGATGCCCGTTCTCTGCCCACATCCGGAAGACACGGCCGCGCGCTGATTTAGGGTTGCCGGAGAGCTCTTCTAGTAACCACCATATCGTGAGCAGCAGTTTCTCTTGACAGACGCTTTATCTCATATCTAACTCGTACTTTTGTTTAGGTTCGCGGGGGAATTCCCTATGGACCTGAGGGTTAGTTTCTACCCTGAAAGAGATCCATGCGACGGGACACTGATTACTTATAATTGAACAGTCACAGCGGATGAGGCTGCGTCGAACGCGACGGAAATCGAACGCGGACTCGCATTTGGTTCGAACAGTTCAGTTTATCATCCGACAAAGATGCTTATGTTGCGATTCAGTCTCCTACCAGTCCAACATTGGGAATGGATTCCAGTTCCTCCAGCGTTTCTGGGCGGATAATACAAGGTTAGTGTTTTTTTTTTCGATTTACGCCACAATTCAAAACCTAATTTACCCGCAACAGGTTCATCCACTCTGGTGTCGGCTTTGATCCCATTATCGGTATGCAGTCAATTTTAATTTTAAATTTTAAAAGCTCACAATATACCGTTACAGGAGCGAACCAGGGCGCTCCGCGCGTCGTGACCGGCCTTGATCTCACGAACGTTTCGCGCCCTATCACGCTCACCACTGGCAAGCTTGTTTTATAAACTGATGTTGTTAAAAACTCACAGGATGCTCGCAGATTTCGTCGTATCCAGAGGCGGGGAATACTTTTTCTCGCCGTCGTTGTCAGCCATCGCCAACACGCTGTCCGTGTAATGGCATAAACTTTCAAGCGATCTTTCCTAATTATTCTTGGTCCTGGTATTTATGGTAATGTACATATTGGTTAATTGTACTGGATTCTGTTGTGGAATTGGAAGTAACCCGCTGGGAAGAATTTTATCATCTCACTGTCGGTGGTGGTTGGGTAGTGGTGTAGCCCAATACATTCTATACTAGGCCGATGTATTGTAGACTAGAAATGAAACCATGCTGGGCTATAATTTTATCCTGATTCCTGATTCTTGTTTGCGACAAACGGTAAGTTGAAACATGACTAAGCACCGACATACTGGCTAGCCTGCATGGTCTCCCCACTTTTTGAACCACTCTACCACGCTTCGCGCCAGGTCCTCGTCTATCTCGCCTTTCTTCACCCTCGCCCGCTACTTATCCAAGGTGTTAACGGTACCGCCCCCTTCCTTGATAACCGTCTCTAGGCTCGCGTGTTTCGGCGAGGAATCGCAGGATCCCGCCGAGCACTCCCGCCCACAATGAGACACCAGTTAGCATCCACTGCAGAGGCGAAAACGGCCATATGGCGACGCCGCGGATTGGAGCATCCGAATAGAGCGGTGGCACCCCAGCGAAAAGCACACGTTACGTATCTTGCTCGACTTGAGAATCACATCCGCTGGGAGAGCGGAAGAGGCGTTTGGACGGTGACCCCATTCTTCGTCCACCCGGAGGATTGCTGCGATGATATCCGGCCGCATTTGCTGAGCGGTGGGAGGTATCTCGTTGACGAGGTTGCCGAGGGTGCACATTGTGACGTAGTATAAACTGAGATCGAATAGGGGACGAGTTCGAGGATGTAGTCGGAGAAAACGGGGAGGGTGTGGATGTTCTCGAGCACTCGGGAGAAGAGATCAAAGAGCGAACGTTCGTGTCCACCACACAACGTTTAATCTTGTCCAGCTGCATCTCTGAATAGACACTTCCAGAACTTTTCCATGCGTCACACTGGCCGATGGAAGGTATCGCCGATTTCAATAACCTGGTCATCTGTTACGGTAGGTCTGGTCGAGCATTCGCTGCGAGGTAATGTTGGAGATCTGGTGCGGTCAAGTCAGGGGATTCGGCGATCGTAGGAACTACGAGGGATCTCGAAATATGGCCGATGAATGATACACGAGTGAAAGGTGTTGTATCGGTTGTTTATATACGACTAACCTAAGAGAGACATCGCAAAAGGTCAAGGATCGCGGTACACATGATCCACTGGCGAAGGTATTTGACAGTGTCTCGGGACCAAATGGAAAGCAGGCCTGTGGGGAAAGGGGTCAGATTTCCGTCCGCCTTGTTGCAGTGGCCGTTGGGGACAAGTCGTGCAAATAAGGCGTGAGTTGTTTGAAAACATGCGACAAGAAGCAGCGGAAGGACGACGACGCAGCTGCTGGTCCTTCCGTCTGCCACATGGTGATCCATAAATTCAGCACAGATTCTGCATAGTGGCGAACCGTAGCCGCGCCCTCCCAGTCGTTCTCGCAAAAACAACACGTTTGGCTGACTGCCAGCTTGGCTATTTCTTGATCGCTCCTGGGGCCATTACAGATTTGAGGATCGTTGACCGGATGGTAGTACACGTTTTTCCGAAAATGAAGTCGGGTCCAAGATGTGGCCCGAAGACTAGTTCGGAGTGCAAAAGAATATAACAGTGAAACCACCCGCTATGCAGTTCCAGCAAGACTTGGGGTCGGTTGGGTCGCAAAGAGCATCGTTTATGAATGTCACTAGGCTTTCGGGCTGGAGGAGAAGGCAGGGCTAGAGCCATGAATCGAGAAAGACGCGGTCGAAACGTGAATGTTTTCCGGCATGTTTGCTCGTACTTGTGGCACTTCGTTGGCTCTGTATTCTCTCGGTAACTCTCGGCACAAGTTGAATTTGGTTCAATTTCAATTGGTCTTGCAGCTGATCCGGAAATAAGAAGGTGACGAGTACGATCAGAAATGGCTTACAATCCAGTAATTCCATGAGGTGTTCGCGCTCACTGGCAAAATATTTAACGAAAGTTCAACTTGAAGACCAAAATTTCAGCGCCTTGACTTGGGGCTCAATGAGCAGTACAGAGTCTCTATAGCTATGGAACCCGATGAGGGATCCCGCCAAGGACTTGCGGAGTCATTTGGCCGCGGAACTCCACAACCTTCAGTTGAGTATTGAGGTACAACCGTTCAAACTGACCATTCTTAGTGTTAGGGGCAGCAACTTTGAGTAACAAAATGCGGCGCAAGATTGCGCGGTGTACTGTAAGAGGAGGAGAGTTTGAGCTTCATCAAAATCTACCTGCTCGATCCCTTCCGCGCTGACAAGGGCGCCGGACAGGGTAATTGCGGTGATATGGTGACAGCGCGTGCTCAGGGAAGTACCGCGACCCTGCCGACAGTGGGCGATGTGCTCCTAGAATTAAGAGCTGTTGTATGATACTGAACGTCCGGAAACACCGCCGACTCTGAGATGCATCGTTTCTAATCCTAGTCAACAGGTACACCCGCCGCCAACACCCTCACCTGAACCCTTACATCCCACAAAAAGAACTCGTACATGGATGTATGGTACCCCTAGTCTTTCTTTAATCTTTGGTAACATATCAATGATACACTGGTCGTGAATAGGAGTAGATGTGCGCTGTTTAAATGCGAGCAAAAGGCGAGTTTCAAGTTTGCCGTTTGGATGTGCGACGCACCTCGTTTTTTATGACCTTGGAATCTCATATAGCTGGCTGTGGTTCCTCTTGGCACCAAGGTCTCCGTAATCAAGCGTTTGTCAAACATTGAGAGCGCTGCCAAATTTGTGTCGAATTACACAACTTCGGAACTTTCCGGATGTTTGCGATAACCTGCTTTGACCGGATGCCGAAACCGGCACGCCATGCAAGCGATAGACATCAAGGCATTTTTGGCACTTGGTATATCCTTTTGCCGCTGAACTTTCTATCATGACCCTGGCACGCTGTTACCTCACATGCTGTTGATTGAGAGCCAACTCGTCCTTTTTACGCATGAGAGCGTCAGCTTTCGATTTCGCGGCATTACGGCATTCTGGGGCTGTTGCCTACCGGTAACCCTGTGTTCAATCTATGAGTAGGTCCATTGTTGAACTTTCTTCTTCAGTCAAGTTGAACCACTGAACCCGGCAATCACCGGGCTCATGTCATTTCTGGTTTGTCATTTGCAACTCTGTTCTCTTCCTGACCCCTTTTCCTCCGTCCTGTGCATACACGTTGCAGATGCATGTCAGCAACATAAGGAAAAACACAACCACGCTCTCCGTGGTGGCCTGGCTATACTTGGGGATCGATGGAAGACACGCCTGTCCATCATGATCAATGACGCACGAAATAGCCCGCGCACATATTTATACCGGGCTAGGGCGAGAACCAAATTAGATCCCCGACAACCACCATGTCTCTTTCACGCCACAGTAAGTCCGCTCAGTGTTCACGGTGCTTTTGCTCACCCCTTGCAGTCAACGCAGACGAAGTCATCGAAAAATGCAAGGAGCACCCCCACCGCAAGCATGCAGGTCAAGAGGGTCGCCAAACGCTGCATCAGTCGTGGTCTCGCGACGAGGATGCCGCCCGGGCACCCAAGTACACTATCCCTGAGGTCGGTATCCCGTCCAAGGCCGCGTACCAGCTCCTTCACGACGAGACCGCGCTGGATGGCAATCCCTTGCTCAATCTCGCGTCGTGAGTGTTTCGTCCGTTGTATTCCTGATCAAGTCCTAATTCCTCGTTAGATTCGTCCACACCTGGATGCCCGAGGAAGCTAACAAGCTCATTATGGAGAACATCAATAAAAACCAGGTCGATCTTGACGAGTACCCGGCAGCCACCATCATCCACAATCGTTGCATTTCGATGTGTAAGTACTGAATTTTTCTCAACTTGTGGTGTATTTATTTCCGCCCAGTGGCCGATTTGTGGAAGGCGCCGAAGGAGAACAAGGCCATTGGCACGTCCACCGCAGGATCGTCCGAGGCGATCATGCTCGGCGGTCTCGCCCTGAAGAAGCGCTGGCAAGAGGCCCGCAAGGCGGCGGGTAAAGACCATTACCATCCCAATATTGTCGTAAGTTCATACTCTCCACTCGGCGATTTGCAGCATTGAGCAATTTAAAGTTTGGCTCGAATGCGCAAGTGGCACTCGAAAAATTTGCCAGGTTTGTGGAGCGTAAATGTGTTGATATTTCTGTGCTCAACGAGAATTGAACTAGGTACTGGGACGTCGAGGCGCGTCTGGTCCCCGTGAACGCGTCGACGAACTATGTCATGAACCCGCACGATGCGATCCCCTTCATCGACGAGAACACCATTGGTGTGATGGTCATCTTGGGCAGCACCTACACCGGCCACTTCGAGGATGTCCAGCTCATGTCTGATCTCCGTGCGTCTTCTTTACTTCTCTATCCACACTTTCCGAGTTGAAACCTGACACTCGCGTATCCAGTGGATGACCTCCAAAAACGCACCGGCCTCGATATCCCCATTCACGTCGATGGCGCCTCGGGTGCTTTCGTCGCGCCTTTCGCGTACCCGAACTACAAATGGGCCTTTGACGTCAAGCGCGTGCAGTCCATCAACACGTCGGGGCATAAGTTCGGGCTCGTGTATGCGGGGGTTGGGGTGGATTCTTTGGAAGGATGAGAGTATGTTGCATAAGGATTTGATTTTTGAGCTGCGTGAGTGGTCTTTCTCCCGAACTAATAATACTAAGTATGATTCTGATTTTTGCTCCGGTAGATTACCTTGGAAGCGTCGAGTACTCGTTCACTCTGAACTTCTCCAAACCCGCGGCGCCTATCATCGTGCAAATGTACAACTTCCTCAATCTAGGCTTCGACGGCTACCGCCGCATCACGATCAAAGACCTCCGCAACGCGCGCATGCTCTCCCGCGCGCTCGAGGCGACGTACTTTACGGTCCTCAGCAACATCCATAAGCCTTCCGCGAAGGGCCAGGCGGAGCTCGCGAACGCCGAAGATACAGACGACCCAGAGCTCTACGAGCGCGGGCTGCCCGTCGTGTCGTTCAGACTCAGCGACAAGTTTGCGAATGAGTACCCGCACGTGCAGCAGGCGTGGATCCAGTCGATGCTCCGCACCAAGGGGGTGGATCGTACCCAACTATAATGCGCCCGAGGGCGAGGCGGACACGCAGATCCTGCGCGTTGTTGGTGCGTAGCCTCGAGTCCCCCTTGTTTTTTTGTCCTGCTAACATTGCTTGTGTGCACAGTGCGCGAGACTCTCAGCGAGGACCTGTGCGAGCGGCTGATCGTGGATATCCTGGAGATCACGGAGGCGCTTATGGGTACGTCTGGCCCGTATTTGCGGTCTACGTTCAATGCCGATGAGGCGGAGGAGGCGCATGTGGCTGCGGCCGTGGCCCTGCCACATTCGTCGACGCTTCCGCCCGTTCCTTCTCATTCTTCGTATTCGCGCGCGGATGGCGTGGGTGCAGGTGTGGGGAGGGCGTTGTCGTTCCCCTCGTCTACGGCTACGGCTCCGTTTGCGCACTTTTCTTCTTCTCAATCTCACACCACGACATATTCGCGTTCAGTGTCTTCGTCATCTTCCGTTTCTTCGACTCCTCACTTGCCTCCCTCTTCCCCGAAGGCATCTTCGTTCCCACCCCCCTCCCTCCCTGTAGCCGCGCTGGGGATCCACAGGCAGACATTCCCGGCGCGGCTCATGCACACACTGCTCCTGCCCTTTACCTTCATTTTCCACATGTTCACCGCGTTCCTCTTCCTCACTTCAGTCTCATTTCGTGCCCCGTTCTCGTTCTTCTCCTCTTCCCATAATTCCTCTTCGCGTACTAGTAGCTCCCCTTCACGTAACCCGCCTGCTTTCTCTCTCCTCCTCGCTTTAGACCCTAGCTGACGCCCTCTCCATTTATGTAGATTCCAGCAGCGCAGCGATGCTCCCCATGGCGAAGGGCTTGAGCGTTGGTCACCAGCCCGACAAGGACCATGGACGGCCGGCGAAGGAGAACTTTGGGGATGCGACAGGGGGAGGCGGCCCAGGGACAGTCTGGGTTTGCCAGGCAGTGCTGAGTGCTCATGGATGAGGACGATTTGATTGTGTAATTGTATGGTTCGGTGTCTGTGTATGTGCGCCAGATGTATTTCTGTTGAAAGAATGTCCTGTACTCTTCCTATCGAGTTGTTGGAAGCTTTTTTGTGGGATGTACGAAATTTGTCACTGTCAGGCAAAATTTCCTTATTTGGATGTAGGCGTTATTTGTCTGTGTTGACTCCAGCGCCTTCCACACACGCCGATGTCCAAGAACCGCAAGGCCACCTACAAGGCCCCTCCCATTTCAGCAGCAAACGAGTCCGATTCGCAGGAATTGCGTCGGAGGAAGGTTTGTTTTTCGTCGCGTTCATCGCTCCCGCGTTCATGCCACTCACAAAGAGAAACATCAGGCTCTTGATGAACAGAAGCGTGTATGTTGCACTTTTCATTCTTATCGATGTATCCTGGACTGAATCCCCCACAGAGACGCGCGCAACGCGTCGATTCGTCGCGCCAGCTCGATCTCTTTGCGGACCTCAATCTCGGACAATCGGATGACGAGGAGGGCGCGGAGGAGCCGGGTATCGTGCGGATGGGAATTGCGTCATACGCGCCGCTACTTCCGCCTTCTGCAGCGGAGGCTCCTGTCTCGGCGGATGCGCTCATGGATTCTGCGTCTGGCTCCACGGTAGAGAGTCACACGAAGAAGAGGAAACGGAAGCAGCCAAAGTCGAAGAAAGAAAGCTCTGCGGCTCATAGCAAGTGGGCTGATCAATGCATGTACGCGGAGCTTTTGGAAATGAGCGAAGACAATCCTTGGGACTCGAGTGCGGATGGGCTTCCGGAGGACCTCGAGACCGGTTGGGTAGCAGGTTCGTTCTATATATCCTTACTTTATGCCTTCGCTCACTTTTCTTTAGTTGCACCGGTTCCTGTGGGTAAACGGTGTCTCGCGATAACTGATCAATCGTTGGGTGTCCCTGGCCTTGGTCAGCTTCATTAATACTTACCACCTTCTGCTCGGTTGGTCTCACCGCCCCTCAGTTCCTAACACATCTTTAAGAAGCAGGAAGCTGGGGAAACTACTCATGCCTCGTTTTCCGTCTACGCTGCCCCCATTGACGATTTTGTAAGAAACTATTCATTCGGTCCTAATTAAACTCACGAATTCTTCTTTTACTTAGGGACTGCATCTTGGATAACAACTGGAGGGAAAATGGTATTCTCCACATTCTTGATGTGCTGAAATGGAAGGGCCAGGATATTGGTGACTGCGAAACTCCGTTCAGGTGTGCTGAAGGTTTTTCTGATCTTCTTGCCGTTGAATACTCAACATGGTTTAGGTTCTGGTGGAGAGACACTCGATTAGGGAGAGCTTTCGCCTTCCCCGCCTCCTTCAAGCTCATATCCCAACCAGCCGTTTGATCCCACTGACTCCAATCTTCACCCTAATACTTATCACTTTCCCTACCCTACAAAGTATCTGGCGGTCCCATATCACACGGACACCTCTCTCTCGGCTCTGGCTTCCCAGATTGTCCCTTCTGCTCGAGCCTCTCGGTTCATCGATGTCGATATCCCTGGTGATAACGACGCCGAACCTGTAGAGTCTATGGTAGTAGATCAGTCGTCGACAGCTGTCTTCACGACAAGAACGGCAGAAGTGCGCGCTGATGGACTATTACTTTACGTTGCAGAGGCAAGTTACGAAGCTGGCACTAGTCCTCTGAGTAGCTGGATCCCCCTCATAAAGTACGAGGACTCGCGACCGAATGCCATGACTAATTCATCAGCGGAGGACGGTCCGTTGGATGTATTTCACACGTTGGCTCTTACCTTTTCTTTATATATTTGTTAGAGCTCACATTTTTGTTCCCAGATTGGTTCAGAAACGAATTGCGCGGAGCTTGAATGGTGGTCATGGTTCTTCTTCGATTACAATGGATGTCGAGACATGAAATTTGTACTCGTGTTCGCATAGCGCCATGTGTCTTATCGATCGCAATAGACGCCCACAACAGTACAGATCTTTCGCCTCCCGTCCAAACGACCTAAACTGACCCGCTCCATTTGAAGCGCAATCCATGGACATTAGCAATGTCAAGAACCGTGCCCTTTCGCCGGCTACCCTCAGCAAGCAGTACGGCGTCGAGCGCATGGTTGTGGGGGTGGCCATAATCGTCGAGGAGCCCACGTCTCGAATCAAAAAAATGCTTCTTGTGCAGCGTTCAGCGGAAGAAAAAATGTTGCCCAACATGTTCGAGCTTCCAGGAGGCAAAGCAGAGCACGAGGACACCACGATTCTTGATACAGTCGCGCGGGAAACCCTGGAGGAGACAGGATTCGTGGTGACACGTATTGTTGAAGAGTTTAGCCATTTCGACTACACCACAAGCCGCGGACTTTATCGGCAGTTGAACTTTGTCGTCGAGGTCGAGGGAAGCGCTTCGCAAAGCGGGGGGCTACCAATCCCGACGTTGAATCCAGAGGAGCACCAGGCATATAGATGGGTTGCCGTCAAAGACTCGGACTCACTAGGGAGTTTACCGATGACGCCAGGCATGAAAGAGGGTTGTTCAAAACGCTCTGAAGGCTATTGGCTCTTAGATGGTTGCTTGGGATGGTTGTTTGGTAAGTGTGTATTGCAGATAAAGACAGAATACTGAGCCACCAACTGGTACCAGAACAACCAGAATCACGAATTGTTTAATTCGTTGTGAATCTTGTTGAGAATTTTGACCTTATCGTAGTAAAAAAGCGAATTTGCCAACGACGAGGCTGAGCGTAGGCTATCTAATTTGGTAGATCTACCTGCTCTGTATATTCAACTGGGGATGAATTGTTCGCTTTGTTCAAACGGCCACAAAACGGCTGTAGAAAATAGATAAATTTTTGCAGTTTGAATCGAGTCCAAAATTCCACTGCAAACCGTTTGAATGTTGATGCGAAAAGATCGAAGGTGAGAAACTGTGCATACAAAATGGTTGAGATAGAACCCGCACCATGTGAAATCGCCCGAATCTTGGCGCTAATGATAAGATTTGCGCGCGGGAAGTGGAGAGGAAAATAATGGTAGTGATTTTACAACCGGGCCTCCGTTTGCTCCGATAGTGGCGGCAGAAATATATATATGTTCCACTGATATTCATTTTGAATGCGTGGTTCAAAAAAAAAAGAGCTGCCCCATCGCATAGCTAATCTTCCACTCAAAGTCACTAGTACATAAGTATTCGTTCTTCCTTTTCTCCAGCTCAAAGGTACCCTCGTATAGTGCGTCTCGATTACCACTGAGCGGTGAGAGCACCTTCACTTGCCCAGAATCTGTTACGAGTCGCCATTGATCAAAGGTATTTCCTAGTAGTAAAAAGATGATCTGAACCCACTGGCATCGCGCTAGCAGAGCGTCATCAGTCTTGACCGGCCGCACCACGGGTCGCCCGTCGGTCCTTGCATTGAAGAGCATCTCGGTATGTTCTACCTCCCATCGGTTCCACGGCGGGGTGATCGTCGTCGAGTCGACCTTCACGTTAGGGTCCAGCGCCATCGCGAAGGAGGTAAAGGTCTGCGCAAAAGCGTCGATGAAGACCGTGTTGTTGAACGGAGGCAGGGTCCCGCTGGAAGGCCAGTAGTATGGTACGTCGTTCGCGTGCTGGCCCGGTGGGATTGCGAACCCGCCCTGATGTGCGTTGAAATCGGTTTAGTTCAATTAGCACAGGGAATGGGCACACCTTGAACGCGCGAGAGCCGAATCCACGTAGGTTGGACAGATGAAAATCACTGGAAGAAGGAACTGTTTTATTAACCAGCCCCCAGTTCATTGTATACGCATACATTCGCCCATGAGCACGTTTTGCTGAAATATCTGCGTTCCCAAGCCGGCATAGATTGCACCGACTTTGTCGGCCCGTGGCGGGCCGAATGCAGGGAACAATTCGAGCGCATATGTCGTTGCATTGGCCGTGTCTGCCATGGTTTGATCCACGAATTTGGCTCCTTCAAATGTGTTTGTCACTGAGAGCAGTGCGCCCTAAGTAATTCATGGTCAGAACGAGTCCATTATGATGTGGGGACAACCGAATACTCCATTGATTTTGTCCTGCAGCAGAGATAATGTCGGTCGCTGTGTGATATACGAGCCATCTACCACAGGGACGAGTGTGTACGTTCCAAAGAACGCGCTATTGTTGATGGCGACGTTGATGGTTTGGAGGACATCGGCGTCTACAGACCTCAAGCAGGCCATCACATTGGTGGCAGTGGTGCAGCTTTGAAAATCAGAAATGTGAGGAACGCCGGCCTAATATACGTTAATGAAATTCCGTACTTTGACTGCTCGACGATTCTGTTGAATGTGAACTGTACATGGATGAGAAACCTATGTCGAAAGAGCATTCGAAACCCCACTTCGCGTATTGGGTCGTTGTAGTGATATTGCGAAGGGAAGAACGTTGAGCTGGTCATCGCAGCCCTGAAGAGCTGCGGCTTGGTCTTCCCATCATTAGCCACGACATGCTGGAGCACGGGTCCCGCGCCTAAATGAATTGTTTATGATATTGCTCCGAAAATTCACTCCCAAGCCCAGGCTCACCTGCAGATTGTCCCCAGATCGTCACTTTGGAGGGATCACCGCCAAACGAAGAAATCTGAATCATTTACAAGGTAAGGGAACGATATATACACAATTATCACGTCGAGACGTACGTGTTTATTGACCCATCTCAAAAGCAAGATCCTGGTCCACTGGGGGGGCTAAGTGGTGAGGATAATCGATGCATTGAACTCAACACACATACGTAGTCCGACATTCAAGTCTCCGTCTTACTTTACTTTTTCGCTCGAGAGGAAACCTACGCACAGGCATATGTCAGGTCTTCAACCGACTGGTCGATCAGATGGGATCGAAATTTTGTTCAAGTACCAAAAAAGACCGAGACGGTATTGAATTACCACAACGACAAGTCCTCTGTTGCTTTGGTTGATGAGATCCGCGCCGTCGGTAGCGCTGGTATGGCCGGCGAGATACCTGTATTATATTTACATAAGAAACTTCCGTCAGATCAAAGCCACGCCAAGAGCGTATGTATAGACGGACCCGCCGCCGTGGATATAGACAATCACCGGCAGTCCTTTAGCGGGAACGCCGGCACCGTCACCTGGGTGGTGCACACTGTCATGAGATGGAGAGTGAATCAGCCATGCCAAAAATCAAATCTAATTTCGGTTTGAGATCGGAAAGACAACTTACTTGAGGAATAAGCAGTCTTCAGTCTCGATGGTGTCGCGGACTTCAAGAGGGTTGGCCGAAGAAACACTCTTTGGGCGGCACAGTTGCCTGCTGTACGCCTGCGACTCGCAAATTCGCGGGAGGCCGAGGGGCGCGGAAACGCAGATTTCCTGCAATGAAGTAAATCCGCGATCACCAAGATAAGCGTTCAGATGGACAGACCTAAAGGCTGAGCGGCGTATCGGATACCCATAAACCGTGTGATGTTGGCGGCGGTAACCGTTCCCTGATACATCGCGTAGCCTAGATCGACGATTGGGGCCGCCAACTGGGCTCGGGTAGAGAATGCTAGTGCGGCTGCTACAAATATTCTGACCAATTGAAAGCGGGAAGACATTACTGGAAGAGGTATAGAGATGCATTGGACACGCATGGGTGGAATTCATGGGGATCCACCGTGGGTGTTTGGACCTTGCATTCAAATGTCCTTCACTCAAAAAAAAATCATCACGCGGGGGATTGTGGAGAAGGTCAAGCGGGAGCCGCTGCAAGAGGGGAGGAGATCAACAGAGGGAAAGACTTCGACGGGATCGCGATCCATTCCTGAGGGCCGGCTGGGGTCGACTCTAGCGAGAACATCACAAGCAGGTGGGCTATCCGGGAAGCCAGGCGGGCCCATCGCAAGAGGAAAGGAAGATTAACCAGCAAGAAAGATAGCTGCAGGGTTGCAATCCATTCTTGTGGGCCTAATGGGCTACTACTCCAGCGAGAACATCACACGCGTCAGTGTCAAATTGCGAAAATTCCAAGGTTGACAGCGTACCTGAGATAAAACCAAAGATTACAGCAAAGAGATAGATAAGGGATGATGTTGGCTGGTAGATATCTGCAAATACCCAAGGGCGCCGCTTGCTCCCGGTTTTCCATGTTGTTGTACTCAATTGAGATACCACGACAACGAATGCCGACAGCTTCGGCGGTAAGCGGTGCAGTAATAAGTCAATCGAATGTTGTAAGCATGAGACAGAGTGATATCTTGGCAGCAAGACCTGTTTCTTCAGACGGCACCAGCATTCCCAGACAAAGGCGTCCCAATGACGTGGGTTCTTTCGATACCGTAGCCAAAGAGCGTGGAAGATCCATTGCACAGGGACACATTCCGACCACCCGCGTTGTGCAAAATCTGGGGGAGGGACTCGGAATGTTGGATATGAATACCTCTTCTTCAGGCCGCGCTCCAGTCCTGAGCATAGGAGACGATAGCATGTCAAAACATAGAAATATCGCCTCCGAGATAGTTCAGGACTAACGAAGACACGGAGGTCAGAAAGATATGCAGGCTGGAGACGTGTAGTAGCCTGAAAGCTACGGAACACGGTTCTCAATCCGGGACGCGCCAAGAGGGAAAGAGCCACAATTGTGGAGCGGTCTTCGAGCGTCTGGATGCCTTCCTTGATGTCTTTCCGCTAAAGGCCCTGCGCAATGGGACCGCGACAGCAAGAGAAAGCGACGAAGGCCGATTTGCCGCCGTGGGTGCAAAGCGGCAAATCGGGAATTGATCCGATTTCCGTTTGAACCATGATCATGCACTCCAGAAAATCCGAAGTTTAGAGGGCCCTGAAAACGTTCCCGAAACCTAAGGTATCAGGAACTGAGTCGGTGCTCCCAAAACCGTTCCCGAAACCAAAGGTGTCTGCAGCACAGAAACTGTTCCCGAAGCGGAAGGTTTCGGGAACGGTTTCCGACCACCCGAAACGGAAGGTTTCGGGAACAGTATCGACCTCGCCAAAACTGTTCCTGAAACCTTTGGTTTCGGGAACGGTTTCTGGCAACCAGAAACAAAAGGTTTCGGCCCTCCGTGAAAGAATGGGATATGGGAAGTCCGGGGATCAGTACGGCGGATGGTACGGCGGCAAGTACGGCGGCAGATCAGCATTTTGATCTCGGCCAAGCACGTTATTAGGGGTCACATCACTGTATTTGAATATTCGCCTGGTGCCTTCTGCAACTTAACTTACCACAAAAACAGATGCCTGTGCAATGCCAACACAAGCAGCCAAGCCTAGGGATGCATCATTGTCATTGGAAGAAAAAATATGCATAATTAACTTATAACATGTCACCGGCGGCCCCCTCATGCTGCAATGTTACGCGGCACCCATCGATCATTGTAACGTGGGTGTATATTCTCGTATTCCAGCTTGTTTCCTCGTCACGCCGCCTGTTCAGCTGGTGGCCGTCATTGATGCTGATTTACAGTAAGAAAAAAATAAAATAAAAAATAAAGTTGAATAAGGGCAATGTGTTGCAGAGTTGGGAGCTGGACACTCACCAGCTAAAGCGCAGCCACCGGCAAGTAACACCACGGCGGGAGAGGACAAGAGCAGTGTCTGATGGAAATTTGCCGACATGCCGGATTGGATTACAAAATCTCATGGCGATCGCCGTACCAATCGCCGTACCGATCGCCGTACTGATCGCCGTACTTTCAAAAAAAAAAAACTCATTTCCCGTTTGTTCTCGGCCCTCCAGAAACCATTCCCAATACTTTTGTTTTCGGGAATGGATTCGGTGTCCCCGAAACAATAAGTATCGGCAACGGTTTTGGTGCGCCAGAGACTGTTCCCGAAACCTAAGGTTTCAGGAGCACTGAAGCCTAACTGCACCTCAGCTGCAGCTCAGAGGCAGCTCAGTTGCAGCATGCAAAACTTTCAGAGGCACCTCAGCTGTAGTTCAGAAAATGTTTCAATTACACAAGTTACCTCGTGACTCGCCAGAGTATTTTTCTTTCGCTTTATTTTTTTCTCCTTACCTATAAACTCGTTCCGAATCATACTGCAGGTGTTTATAACTCAATACAGACCTCCACAAACCTCCCTACCTATGTACCCTCCTATGTGCCTCTGCCTGGCCAGCTAGATAATTCTATGTACGTGTTATACTGTAGATGTATATATTGTGTAATTAAAAACATTTTCTATACTACAGCTGAGCTGCCTCTGAAAGTTTTGCATGCTGCAACTGAGCTGCCTCTGAGCTGCAGCTGAGGTGCAGTTAGGCTTCAGTGCTCCTGAAACCTTAGGTTTCGGGAACAGTCTCCAGTGCACCAAAACCGTTGCCGATACTTATTGTTTCGGGGACACCGAATCCATTCCCGAAAACAAAAGTATTGGGAACGGTTTCTGGAGGGCCGAAACCTTTTGTTTCTGGTTGCCAGAAACCGTTCCCGAAACCAAAGGTTTCAGGAACAGTTTTGGCGAGGTCGATACTGTTCCCGAAACGGAAGGTTTCGGGTGGTCGGAAACCGTTCCCGAAACCTTCTGCTTCGGGAACAGTTTCTGTGCTGCAGAAATCTTTGGTTTCGGGAACGGTTTTGGGAGCACCGACTCAGTTCCTGATACCTTAGGTTTCGGGAACGTTTTCAGGGCCCCCGAAACTTCGGATTTTCCGGAGTGATGGCACAAAGTTGAAAGAAAAGAAGCTCTGTTTGTTTAGGTCCGTTTGGCGTTCGGAAGCACTGTCTTCGACTTTCTTGATTGACATTTCGTTCTTTTTGATTTTACGCTCTCCCGCCACCGACTATTTTCCTGTTGATTGTTTTTTGAGGGCCAAGGTTGGGCTCTGACGTTCTCCGAGTCCGACAAAGATTTGGAAACAGGACTAATGGATAAATTCCAGTCATTGTTCGTTACAAATTCCTCGTAAAACGTAGACAGTGAACATGAGTCGTAATATCGGATTCGAAACCTAACGTGAAAAGGGAACTTCCACTCGTAAACCGTGAGATCAATTCAGGGAGAAGTGTTTCTGCGGCAAGTCAGATTCCATATGCAGTTGTCTGAAGAGTTCACGTACACGCAGCGTACGACCCTTCAGCTGCAGCGCGGGAACGACAAGCAAGAAGAGTCCAGTGACGATTCTGAGGAATGCAGCCGTAAACAAATTGTTGAGCATGCGAGAGTTAACTTACGCGGCTTCAACGCCAAATACTTGGAAAGCTCCGTGCTTTTCAGCCCACGGAACTTGGAAAAAGGCGACACCGAATCCTACAGACAAATTGTTTGATTGCACAGGGCACAAATTAAACGGACAACGACGTACCTCCAAGAGTCCGACACAAGTTGATCAAAGCACTGACTTCTCCCTGGGAAAAAATGATTAACCACGACTCAAACCCGTGGAACCAGCCCGCTCACTTGGTGCTTGGGGAAAGCATCATTACAGTAGGCATCTGAGTTGGAAATTTGAGTCGAAGAAAATTCTAGGCTTCGGCACACTTACACACTGCGACAGTGTTGATCATAACGGCAAGCTCAGCCAGTCCCCAGCCCATCACGATCGCACCCGGGCTTAAATGGTTCTGGAAAGAAGCCCCAAGAACGACGAAGCCGACGATATATATGGGGATTGCGATGTAGCACGCCCTGTCGAATTTAGTGTTTGACTTATGGTCCCAAAGTAGGGGGGGGGTAAGTAAAATTCACCATAAACGTGATTCAGCTTCGAAAACGCCCTTGTTGCGTCTGATGCTGACGTTCATGATATAGTCGTTCGTATACCGACCAGTTAGTTCTCCGATGAGAACCGAGACCTGCATGCGAACTGAGAAGTGGAGACAGAAATATCTGCGCTATAATTACGATCGGGGTTCCGTATCCTCCTGCAATGGCAAATTGCGACCACGCGAAGCTAGAAAGACGCCGTCAGGAACAGAGACCGAAAGACGTGGGGAAACTCGAACCCGAGTGGAGGGGGACTTCCCAGGAAGACCGCGTTAGTGACCTAGCCGAACACACAAGTGTGAATTTTGAATTTAGACAAGGCACAAAAAAGGCTTGAATTTTACGTTGATACCGATACTGAAACCGAAAAGGAAGGCCTAGATGCATGTCAGAAATGGATGATATCCAATTCTTGAATAACTTACTTCAAAGATCAACAGACCCAAGATATGAGGGCGCCAAATCACTGATTTCTACTTGAACATGGATCGCGAGGAGTTAGGCAAATGGCGTACCGTTCAAAGGTGAAATGATCGCCTCTGTCCACGACATACGGTACTTCTGCATCTTCAAGCCTGTAATGCCCACAAGTGACTCGATGCGATAGCGAAGACCAGTGGTCGGACGCTCAGGAATTGGTCGGACGGTTCGATCGTACATCCTGAAAAATTGTATTAGATTTGCTCCAGAATCATCAATCGTTTGGCGTACGTTTCTTCCATGAAAAAGACGATTAAAAGCACGACGATCGCTCCATAAATGGAACCGATTCCATATGCCCATCGCCATGTTGTGCGGGCCACTAGGAAACCAAAGGCAAAGGGGGAAAGGAAGGGCGAGATGATGAAACCCATAGTCCAAAAAGTTAATCTGTAGTTAATTATGAGCGGCTCGAACTCCGAATCTGATATGCAGTAGACGAACCATGCGAGCTTGTAAGTGGAAAGGATACAAGTCTGTGACTACATAGAGACCCTGACGTCAACTGAGTTCAATGAAGAGGTGGTTCAAGATTGCTTCGATGCGTACAGTGACTTGCGGTGCAGTCCTAAGATTTATGCAATGTGAATAAAAAGATCCAAAATTCCGCAAGTACTAAGCGCACCCAAAGAATGCAGTTAGACACCGCATGGCTGGGATAGATCTCAGCAAGGACGTTGAGGTACAAAAGAATAATCATTACCAGTGAACGTTTTGAGATTCGGGGCAAACGTTGCGCCGACCAAAAACCCCACCGCGAGCAGCTGTGGTCAGTAAGCGGCTGCTCTCCGGGAACATCTACGAGAATACACACCTGGGACCAAAATAGAACGGGAAGCCTGCCAAGACGCCGTATGGCCATGCTGTCATTGGTTAGGAACAGAGGGAAGAAATATGGCATGTACGCGATCACTCACACAGCGGTCAATCCTCCCCAGCCTGGGTGAACAAATTAGACCTTGCATGAACACAAGTAAACGCTTCACCGACCGAGCAAAAAGATACTCCAATCTGCATTTTACGCGTGAGTCCAACACAAGTACATTCAAGCAAGGAAGAAAAACATACTGCTTGTAAGATTGTTGATGACACCAGTAGTCGTATTGTACTGCGCGGCAAGCTTGAATATCGCAGCAATGCCTGGCGACGGTCAGCTTTTTACTGTAAACTGAACGAGGATCTCAACTCACCGATACCCGAGTCAAAATCAGGAACGATTGCAGCCTGCGTGCGCCTAAGGACGACATTCACTTGTGCGACATTGAAATGGGCGCACCAAGGTGACTATAACCAACAGAAGTGACTTGCGTCTGTCGCTCCAGTTTTGAGGATCATCGGGAGAGTCTGTTGGCTTTTCAACGACGAGCATCAGGGGTGTACCTTCGGGAAAAAATTGCGATCACTCACTTGCGGCCAAAGCACTTTCGTCCCATCAGAAGAGAGCTTGAGACGCGAGGCAACATCCTCGCCGAACTCCAGCTTGGCCTCTCTGTTGGGATGGATCGTCAGTTGCTGAGGAGCGCAAGAGGTGTTTGTGGGCGCGCGTACTCTGGGTCAATGACCAAACGTCCTGCAGCATGCTCGTGGTACGCATACAGGTCGATATCCGAATGGTCGCTGAGACTGCGCTCTGCGGTATTCTTCTCCATATCAGGCTTGCCTTCAGCGGACATGGTGGACGGAGGAAGAGGAGGGCCTACAGCGCGGACATGAGCTGAGAATTTTTATTCGGTTTCTCACGAGTGCATCCACAAATAGAGAACATTTCTCATCAGTAAGCAGTCGGTAATCTCTGATTCGTTGTTCCGTAACATCGGCGTATTGAAGAAAAAGAAGCTTGGAGGCTATATATCCTCCAGTTCTGCGGTCTGAAAGGCGGAATTGACGCTCCCTCAAGTCACAATCTCTACAAGTTTCGCTTCTGAGAAAAGAAACGGCAAAACATTCACCACATGAATGTGCGAAACTTCCCCATGGTGTGAATCCGCGGAAAATTTAATCACCCACCTCAACAAATGAGCCACGTGGCGACAAGAGAATCTTGACCAAGAATTTCCACTTTTGGATCCAAGGATGAGTGGGCTAAATTTGGCAAAGTATATATTGAGTAATGCGAGTGGTGGCAATGATACCGTCCCACTAACTTGGAGCTCGATGTTTAGGCTAAATCATAATGTTTCGGTGGACTCGGGAAGTCTTGGAGCCTGTGCCGCATCAGGCACAATGTATGTCAACCAATCATTCCTGTTCAGATTCCGGACCTCTCGAAATTTAGGGGGAAAAGGCTTCAACGGCGCCAGCTCATTCGGCGCGGTTCACTTACTTTGCATTTTGCACTGACTCATCCCGACGATTTCGTTTTCAACACATTTTCGCACAATTTCCCACGGTTGAATTGCACTGCTTTGACGTGATAAGTTCAAATGAAAGCAACCAAAGAGTGTTTCCGAATAAGAACACTTATATTCCTCTTGGGGCCCTCTGTCACGCTGACACCAGGTGGATGGATGACCAGCGGCAGTGGAATCTGTGGGCAGTGCATTATATTCGGCAAGTGCAATTTCATGCATTCTATCAGCAGTTACAGCTTTGGCATAGCCGCAGCAGCTATGTTCGTGAAGAGTCTAGGTGTGCGTCTGATTGATTCCACTGCCAGTTGCAACCAGAGGCGCACATCTCTTCGATGGAGATGTGAGGTATTGCTCTCTTGTATGTAGGTACAGTACAGTGTTTCTCCTTTAAATGTCCCATGTCTCACGATGCAGAAACTAAGTTCATTCCGGGTTTCCTCCATTATGCTGACCGATGTCGGAATAAGATGGCGGGGGGAACTCAGGAATTGTAAGGGATTCCAGAACTGCCCTTGGGCCGCCAGTTCCTGATGGTGGCGAAGGTGCAACTGGCCGTCTTTTCCCGTTTCCAAAATATCTGGTCGGGTTTTGTTCATCGAAGGGCGCGGCGACGACCATTCTTGGATTCAAATTCCGTCTGATACGTTTTCGGCGCAAACGGAAGATGTATCCGAGGGTAAGAGCTAGTAATGTTATAAATGCCACAATGCCAGCGATAATTCCGACGAGTTGAGCCTCGGGGAGTCTGTTGTATTTTTGGGTGTTTTAGAAACTGTTCAAGAAGGGTAAGTATTGACGAACCTCGGATGTCCAGCATTAGGATTACTTCTGAAGAACGACGTTGAGATATAATATAAAGAAGACAAAAATTCGCACATAGGTGGTGATCCAGTCATGGAGGTATTGGTTGGCCCTGGCGATTGGACGATCTGGGAGGACGATGATGATATGGATGTGGAACTAATATTCGGATTTGCGTCTCCATCGACGATGGCATAATCCACGGTGAACACTCGAGAAGAGGTAGATGTGGAAACAAGTGTGACGGTGTGATTCACAGCTACATCAAGGCCGTCCGCGTAAAATATTAACTGGTCAGGAAGCAAGGATCCTGAGGAAATGTTTATCTGTTCCGTCAACGTTAAAGGAGGAAGGTCGTCGAGCTGAGCAGTATAATCGCCCCCTTGGGGTCCAACTGCACCGTACAGTGCTACCCTATCACCCTGAACGAGTTTCAAAACAATGGGTCGAAAATCGAAAAGACCCTGCTTACCTTGAAAGAAAATGTCGCTGTGGCATTATTTACGGTCGTCGTGCTGATTGAAAGAAATTAAGGATATTTGGCTTTTTATTCGCAAGATTGTACTAACTGTCCATTTCCGTCTGCCATATTTGTATTCCATGCACTTAGAGGTTGATACACAAAGGCATTCGCGTCGTTTGGAACTTGTTTGTCGTTCGTCGAATTAACAGTTGATGTCCAGTTAAACTATCACACCATCTCATCAAAAGCGTGAATACCCGGACTCGGGCCACCTACATGATAGAGAAAAAATTGACTTTTCCCTTTCATAGTAACGTCGTGGGGTCCAGGAGCTAGTGTTGCGTTGATTGTTCCTTCGTCGTTCTGGAGTGGGACCAAATCTGTTGGCGGAGGCTGATTGTCTACTTGAAGCCCACTACGCGTGAAAACTTCAGCCTGGCGTAAATTCTTGGGTTCGCTACTTACCATTGGGTTAGCGGACCACATCCTGCGACGAAAGCCGAAATCTTCGTCCCATTTGTCGCCGTCAGATTGAGGGTCGCTGAGCAATTACCCTTGTCGCAGGAGACGAATGTTTCTTGATTAAAGCTGATAGTACTCCATGACCCTTCATAACGAATCAAGGGGCTGGTAACATCGATTTTTTGAACCTGGGTGGACATAGTTGAGGTTGGGTATCTCGCTGAGGGCCATCGAGATGTCCTTTGAGATCCTTATATTAGTATCAAAGTCCAAAATGGTCGCTGCGAGGCATACTTGTCAGATCCAGATGGTTGCTTCACTGACCTGGCCCGAGAAAGCCTTTCATGAGAGAAAGAGGATTGACGGGAGATGAACAGTCGCTTACAGCATTGAAGGAGATTGCGGTAGAACTCATCTTTTGCGTTGGAAACTGACCTGAAGTGCTGTAAATGTTATTTCTAGACCAAGTGCTTGATTCAATCAAGAGGTTGATTTTGCCTTCTTCGTCTAGTTTTTCTCGAGGTTGATCTTTCCATCTTCTATTCTGTTAGACTTATTTGAGAAGACTGATGCTCTGCTGCTCGAAACGCCTCAAAAGAAGATTAAGAAACTCGAGCAGTGAATATGATTCGAGGCTTCATTCGTTACAAAATCTTCGTTTGACGTAGAATATCATGCTTCATAGTTTCTGGTTCGAAAACGGACTCATCCTCTTGTACACCGTACAATTAGTGCAGGGAGAAGTGTTTCTGACGAAGGGTTATTTTCAGATACAACTGTTCGAAGCTTTCACATACCCGTAGCGTACGACCCTTCAGCTGTAGCGCGGGAACGACGAGCAAAAACAGTCCGGTGACGATTCTAACGAAATCCCGGTAAACAAATAGTTAGATATGCGGCGATAGAGTGGACTTACGCGGCTTCAACGCCGAATACTTGGAAAGCTCCGTGCTTTTCGGCCCACGGGACTTGGAAAAAGGCGACACCGAATCCTACACGCATTTATCGTGGGCAGAGCTACATAATTAGCAGGCGCCGACGTACCTCCAAGCGTCCGGCACAAGTTGATCAATGCACTGACTTCTCCCTGGGAAAAAAATATGTTTAACCACAATTCAAACCCGTGGAACCGTCCCGCTCACCTGATGCTTGGGGAAAGCATCATTACAGTAGGCATCTGAGTTGGGGACTTGAGTCGAAGAAAATTCTCGGCTTCGGCACACTTACAGACTGCGACAGTGTTGATCATGATCGCCATCTCGGCCAAACCCCAACCCATTACGATTGCGCCGGGGCTCAAATGGTTCTGGAAAGAGGCGCCGAGGACCACGAAACCGACAATGTACAGTGGAATGGCGACATAACAAGCCCTGATGACGTCTAGTGTTGAACTGGCGAGTGTGGAATCGGTGCTGTGAATGCTCACCATAGACGCGATTCCGCTTCGAATACACCCTTGTTCCTTCTGATGCTGACATTCATGATCCAGTCGTTCAAATAGCGACCTGTCAATTCTCCCAAAAAAACGGATACCTGTATGCTAAGTGAGAAATTGAGACTGAAATATTTGCGCTAAATTTACGATCGGGGTTCCGTATCCTCCCGCGATAGCAAATTCCGACCATGCGAAGCTGGCGGGATATCGTCAGGAACAGCCGGAAGACGCGAGGAAATTCGAACCCGAGTGGAGGGGGACTTCCCAGGAAGACGGCGTTGGTGACCTAAAAACAAAGTATAAATTTTCGGAAGGTGAACATCTAGAGAACTTACGTTGATACCGATACCGAATCCGAAAAGGAAGGCCTGGTGCGTGTGTTGGAACACGTATGTAATGAAATTTCGCAACTTACTTCAAAGATCAATAGACCCAAGATATGAGGACGCCAGATCACTAATTTCAGGTTGAACACACTGAAATGCAAGGAACTAAAAGGACGCACCGTTCAAAGGCGAAATGATTGCCTCAGCCCACGAAATGCGATACTTCTGCATTTTGAGGCCAGTCAATCCCACAAGTGACTCGATGCGATAGCGAAGACCAGTGGTCGGACGCTCAGGAATGGGTCGGACAGTCCGATCGTACATCCTGAACAGAGCATTAGAAAATTTCTCCGAATCAAGAGTTTCAACGCACGTTTCTTCCATAAAGAAGACGATTAAAAGTACGACGATGCCGCCGTACATGGAACCTATTCCGTACGCCCATCGCCATGAGGTGCGCGCTACTAAGAAACCGAAAGCGAAAGGGGAAAGGAATGGGGAAATGATGAATCCCATAGTCCAAAAATTGAGCTGTAATTAATTGTAAGCGAGTTGAGATGATAAATATGTCACGCCTAGACTGACCATGCGAGCTTGCAGATGGAAAGGATACAAGTCTGTGACTATATAAAGTCCCTGGCGTCATATAGTTTCAGCAAAAGTAGGTAGGAGACTGTGTCAGTGCCTACAGTGACTTGGGGTGCAGTCCTGTGGATATTGAGGTTGGTTATTTAGAAGAAACATCGTAAATATCAAGCGCACCCAAAGAAAGCAGTTAAACAACGCATGGCTGGACTCCATCTCAGCTACGAAATTGAAATACAAGACGGTATTTTTTACCAGTGAACGTTTTGAGATTCGGGGCAAACGTCGCGCCAACCAGGAACGCCACTGCTAACAACTATGATCGGTCAGCAGTTGCTATCGGCAAATCTCCCACGGAAACACACACCTGCGACCAAAATAGAACCGGCAGTCTGCCCAAACGTCGTATAGCCATGCTGCCCTTGGCTTAGAAACAAGCAAGAAATATGGCATGCACACGATCACTCACACAGCGGTTAATCCTCCCCAGCCTGGCCGAAAGAATCAGACTTCGAACACAAAGAAAACGTTTCACCAACCAAGCAGGAAGATACTCCAACTGCATTGCACAGGTCAGTTCAGCCCAGTTACATCAAAACGGAGGCAACTCGCTTAGAGGTGAGGTTGTTGATGACTCCAGTAGTGGTATTGTACTGCGCGGCAAGTTGGAATATGGCGGCAATGCCTGGTGACGGTCAGCCTTTTGATAAACATTGAATGAAGATTTCTACACACCGATACCCGAGTCAAAATCAGGAACGATAGCAGCCTTTTTGCGTTAAGCACGGCATTCACTTGCGCGAATTCGAAACAGGCGCACCAAGGTGACGATAATCAACAGAAGCGACTTGCGTCTGTCGCTCCAGTTTTGAGGATCCTCCGGAGAGTCTGTCGGCTTTCGACGGCTGCGGTTGGTGCGCACTCAAGAAGTAACGAGTGATCACTCACTTGTGGCCAAAGCACTTTCGTCCCATCACGAGAGAGCTTGAGACGCGACGCGACGCTCTCGCCGAGCTCCACTTTGGCCTCCCTGGCAGCATGCGTTGTCAGCTGCGCGTAGAATGGAATGCAGGCACGCACTCTGGGTCAATGACCAGACGTCCTGCAGCCTGCTCGTGGAACGAGTACAAGTCGATCTCCGACTGGTCGCTGATACTGTGCTCTGCGGCATGCTTCTCCATCTCGGGTTTGTCTTCGGTGGACATGGTGGGCGAATAAAGAGGAGGGCCTAAGCGCGGACTCCATCAGCTCAGAGCTTATATATTCAGTTGCTCACGAGTGCATCCGCAAATGGGAGATCATTTCCCATCGGTAAGCAAGCTCGGTCTAACGTTTCCGTGACATCGGCAACTCGAAAAAAAGGAGGACCTGGACAGCAAAGCAGAGCTTGCGTTGGGTACTCGTGAATGACGGTCTAGGTTTCCTTCGTCAAAGTCTACGACTTTTGCTTCTTAGAAAGGGGGCAGCAACAAGTATCTAGATATGAGGAAAAACCGGTTCACGGTGTAAAACCGCGGGAAATTCAAATACCCGAGAGCTGATCTTGCCAAGATTCTTTGCAAAGCTTTGACGGGTACAGCTGAGGCACTCGAGTTTTTTAGAGGATTTCTATGCGTGAATTCGAGTTCTGGAACTTTAAATGGCCCCTTCATCTTCTTTTTCGTCGTTTTCTGTCGTTTCAGGCAGCAAGATTCGGAATATGCAGCGTTTCGGGATGGAACAAGGATGGGAACGCCTGAGAATCAATGAGAGAGTCCCAAGTTCAAGCGAAGCCCACGTGGATCTCAAGTTTCGGGAAGCTGCCAGTGCCGTAAACAGTTTGTACAAAGCCCTCGTTCCAAACACCCCACATCAGCACGTCAGCCATTTTTTCGTCCCAATGCCGCTTCCACACGATCTCTGTGCTCGCGTCCAGAATGCTTTTCGCGCACGACATCAGAGGATTGCCGTCAACCATAGTACCCAAAACCTCGGCATAATGTCCATCCTCCTGCGCAGTGGCTTCATCTCCAACCTGACGCGCGGAACCATCGCCGAGCCGTCTCCCACTGCATTCCTCACCGTAAACGATGCGCAGAGGCGGATATGGGCGGAACTCAAGTACCGCAACGATCTGCCTGTGTTGCATCACATGGAGATCATCAGCAAGCCCAGCAAACGCGTCTTCATGGACCTCGCCGAAATCCGCCGGCTCTGTACGGGCAGACGAGCACAAAACATCAAACCCCTCGGAATGGGGGAGATCATCGTCGTAAGAACAGACGACGCTGAGAATGAATGGCTGGAGGCTCGGGAGGCGGTACAGATGAAGCTGTCGGGCGAAGTAATATGTCGAGCGCAATAACGGAAACATTTTCTTTGTACGCCGAAACTCTTACCCTGTTTCGCTATCGCTAAAACTTACCTTTTAGATATCATTGCACGCATCCGGAAGCGCTCCGTCGTGTTGCAGTCCTTCGTTGTATCGCCGTCCGAGTCTAGCAATAGAATTTGAAGAGATCATTCGTACGAGGGATCCCTTATGAGGCACGACTTGTCCTGCCCGTTCGGTTTTGAGGTTCCCCACGTTTTAACCCCACGGATACGCCGAATAAATGTGACGGAAATCTTTAATGTCAATAACGTGTTCAGGTTTTCCTGAAGCTGCCCGGCAGCGGTTAGGAGAGTGGGCAACGACAAAGAAGATTTTTGACTTTGGAGAAATTTCCGCTACTTCCCAGTCTGATCGGCAGTAGTATTGCTACATTCAAAATCCGTGTCCGACTATATACCAATTTTTCGTTCATCATAAGGACCCGTGAATATGCATAAGTAAATCGTCAAAACGTGTGTGAGACGTTAAGTTCATCAAATTCAAGTTCAAACACCACCGTTCTCGCCTCTCGGCTTGTTTTCTGCGTTAATCCGAGCAACGACTTTTCTCACCTCGCGATCCCAGTCTGTTCTCACACAGAGCAGTGTTCCGAACACCGCGCAGTAGACAAGAGACACTGTAAGTCCGATCCATAGGCCGTGCAATCCCAAGTCCCAGTTGAATGCGAGGTATGCTCCGAAGGGTATACCAATGATATAGTAGGCACTGCGACGGGCGCAGAAGTCAGTAAAAAAAACCCGGGGACACGTTTTGTCCGCCTCATACCTGAGATTTAGCAATGCACCGGTCATCTAAAGGAAAGAAGGTCAGAGAGATCGACCATGCGTTGTGCCAGACTCACTTGTTTTCCTCTCGCGCGCAAAATACCGCCGGTAACCGCACCGGTCCCGTCGAACACTTGGAACAGCGCCACCAGCGGCAGAATAGCGGCCACTAGTTCCACCACCACTGGATTTTCTGCGTCAACGCAGCAACTTGACTAAAATTGATTTCAACATACCTTCATCGTCGTTGAAGAGATATGCCCATGATTTTCGGAATACCATGAACATCGCACTGATATGAATTGCATTAGAAGTGTATTGGTAGTGCGATACCTCTGCAAACTATACCTGAATATCATACTAAGGGCCAGTGCCATCAAGATGGATGTGTTGGCAGCAACTTTTGCGCGTTTAGAGTTGAATTCACCGAGAAGGTTGCCGATGCTGAACGCGCACGCGGTTAGCGCGGACATGTATATATCGGAAGTATGGCGACTGACCGGACCGAGGTTGCGACACTCAGAGCAAAAGGAGCTTGGTACGTTGTAGATGCCGAGGACAGAAGGATTGATTGCGTGGCGAGTGAAACCGGGCCTAGCAAAGAAGCTGCCAGTGCAACCAATTCCCATGCCCACCACTCCGATGCCGTTTGCCCTATATTCCGAAATTCTCAGGCAAAAAAAAGGGACGTTTGACAGATTACGCACCGACTCCAGATAGCCCTAGGTGCAGGATGACACCCAGGCTGGTGAAGCTGCGGCGCGAGAAGGGATGCCATGCCGTGCGAGGAGCAACGAATAGGCCGTAACAGATGTTCATGAGGCAGATGAGGTTGAACGCGCAGGCCGTAGCAATAGGTGCTCCGATGAATCCGAGCCTAATTGGCTCAGGTCCCCACACTGAATTGTTGGTGAGGATGAGTTAGCTAAGAAGAAAAACAGTCGCCTAGCATACCCAAAATGTAATTGAGGAGGGCATTGATTGGCGCAGCAATAATGACAATCCGAGTGGGAACCGCGAACAAGCCTGAAATAAATATATAAAAGATTATTAACCGAATTCGCGGACAGTTGGCAAGGTGGTATACCTTGGGATTGGAAGTACCGGCTAAAGGTGAAAGCTAAGCACGTTTACTTTCAATTATGAGCGGTGATCATACCGGCTAATAAGGTTGAAAGCATATGCTACGCAAAAGCTTGTCTGAAATAGTTCAACCGCAAACAGCAACGGAACTGACTTACCAGGAAGGCCCAATGAAACCCACTTCAGATATAAAGCGGCTAGATGCGCAACTTCCGGATCCTGCTTAAGACCGAGAAGGATAGCTTCCGCGTTGAACCAAATAAAATACATGGGCTGCGGGCGCAATTCATTAATTAAGCCTGTCAAGTCCTGGATGAGTAAGTACTCACGATTAGCGCGGCTCCCATTACCACAGCTGAGTGAAGGAGAAAAAAAAGGTTCAGCAGGCATTTCCGCTGACTTCAAATTCGGATACCAACCCATACGCTGAGACCAAAGTCCCACAAGCTTTGGTTGTGGTGAAGTCCATGCTGGTGGTAGCAAGGTATCCAAAGCGCTGACGAAGCCTTGAAGAATGGAGAATCCAGAAACGCTAGCGGTCATAGACCCCTGCGTATAGCACATGCGATAATAAGCACATGCGATAATCGAACGTGGGTCATAAAAAAACTGAGGACGCACGAGTGTGATTCCGGCGAGGGCTGTCGTGCCGGAGTCCAAGTGGCCGATACTCAAAACGGGTGCCATGATCAAGCTGTACTCGAGCAGATGCGTGCCAAAAACGGGCAGTCTTGTGAATGTTGAAGTTAGAAAGTTGAATTGAACTGTGCCCAAAAGGCAGATAGCTTTCAAACACGCACGAGTATTTTGTCAAAATTCGGAGTTCGGACAAGTAAATTGCGGCCGTAGATAATTCACTGTCTTGAACGTGTCTTTCCTCGATTCGGGGAACTTGGGGCTCAGTGCTCAACAAGGGAGTGTTTTCGGTCGGTATGATCGCCTTGGATGAGTACTGAGGAATGTTTGGAGCAGTCATGGATGGACGAGAGGGACGCCTGGCGATATGAGGGTTGGTCGTGTGCCGCTGCTCGGCTGACTCTGCATCTTGCTCCATTCCATCAGAGTGAGTGGCGTATTGGGAGACGACGGCGTAGTCGGATGGCAGGCTCGCAGCCGTCGAGGAGTGAACATACGAAGCCATCTTTGCGCCTTTGAACAGCGGTGGTCAGCGGAAAGGACGGACCTAAGCGAAAAAATGGCCTGTCCAATTTATAATTAACAGGTCATGCGGATCGATTGCCGATCGGACTCCACTCGGGGTAACCGTGAGACACGCCAGTACCAATTCCGTGGGGATGAGGCGCACGGTGTCGTGACTCGATGCAGGACAGTACGCGTGCGCGCGAGAAGATCAGCAAAGACTTCCACAATGATTATTACCTACCAGAGTACGCGGAGATGATGACCAGGATTCTTGACGAGACTTCAGGAAAAAAAACTGACTAGAAGTTGACAATGGACGAGACGTTACCGAAACTGGTACTGCGAATTCTCAGATATGGCCTCATGCGGCAGTGGTAGTAGCCAACCAACCGTCTTTAATGCGGTCGCCGTAAAGGCAAGGAAAGAGAAGAATTGCGATCCCAGGAATTCGAACGTAATCCCGAGCATCGACGCGTGGTGAGTCGTTCCAGAGACCGAAAGAAGTGCGGGCAAATGTTGATAGCCTTGAAAAATGCTGCGACTTGCCAACCAGAGCTATCGGGCGAAACCATATTCTTGGTCAACAATCACTGACTTGAGCCTCGAAGCTCTCCCGCAACTGCACCTTGGTCTTAGAACACCAGGGACTGAAAGCGGAATCGCGACGCCGTTCGGTGAGCAGTGCAACGGAAGCATCGGTATCAACTCGACTCCGTTGTTCATTTGGTTGGGAACAGCACCCACAGACGGGAATCGATCGGCAGAAATCCGTGATGGGCACCGAGGCTTTTCAGGAAGCACCACGAGTGAGTGTTGGACAGTGCTCAGGAGCGGTAAAAGATGTGGCAAGGTTCTGAGAATACGGTAGCGTGAAGGATCACACGGAACTGGGCGGGCGAATGCCGAGGGTGACGACGGGAGAGAGCCTCGGAAAGAAGTTCGAAGATCTAAAGGCTTTCACAAATTATCCGGGAAGGAATTTACGGCGCAGGAGACGAGGTGGTCGAGGATCACTCCCCAACAGACGCCTGAAGTCATCAAGTTGACGGGGCAATGCTGGCAAGATTATATCGGCATTTTGTTGGAAAAAGCTATACTTCGACACGTTGGCTCGAGAAGAGGTCAGAAGGATCGTTCGAGGAGTCGATGCTCTCACCAGCATTTCGAGAAAAAACGCGGGTTCTGGAGAGGAAATCGAACCTACATAACTTGGGCCATAAGGCGTGCGTAGAGAGAAATCACGGACCATCATCTTCAACGCCTGCGCATTTTTTGCTCGGGAACTTGTGAATGCCAGAATGAGTCGCCTAAGGAAGAGGATAGATCGAGAAGGGAGTCGAGAAAACTCATCTTCGAGATCCAATCAAGGCCACGATGTGAGTGGTAACTTCAAAACTCCGTGTCCAACCGAGATTCCAGTTTCCTTACGTGTATCGAATTAAGGATCTTACAACTCCGGAGACGAGGGATGATAGAGAAGCCGATGGTATACGCCAGTTGGCTTCAGCGACATTCGAGGCTGCTGGATCGGACCCCACCTACGAATCGGTCAACATCGCTGCTAAAGTCGAGGTCGAGGATGGTGTTTGTTGAGAAATGGGATCGTGGAAATGTACTGCCACTTTTGGCTATTGAGCGGGTTTCTTCGGAACCAAATTCTCGATGGACGAAAAGCCGCCTGGTCTGCGGCCTCCCTTGCAGAACTCTTCTTCTCCTCGAGACCTCGAACCAGATGAGCGCGACATTGAGAAGATTCGCGCATGGCAGCAGGAGAGGATAGAGAAAAGGCTTCGAGGAGAGTATGAGTCGGCAGTGATGCACCTTTCGGAAGTCGTGAGCCCGTTTCCGTCTCGCAGCTTTCCCGTTGGTGACACGGGGCCTTAGATCAACAGCAACCTCATTACCCCGTCGCGAATATCGTCTGTGCGGGTCGAGGGAGCACACAAAACACGCCCATCGTTCCTCAAATTTCTCATTGATCCGTTACTCCCGCCCCCGAGTGCAGAGAATGACCTGCAGTCCGCGTTGCATGCTGCAAGACACATAGCAGACGTTCTCAAGCGAACCGATATATTCCGCACGGTGGATGTCAAGCTAGAGCGCGCGACGGCACCGCTGGCGTCCAAGCATGACGTGGACCTTGTTTTCGTGACGCGGGAGCGGGGCCGGTTCATGCTCAAGAGCTCGACAGAACTCGGTAACAATGAAGGGAGCGCTGTACGTCTCGAGCCCTTCCCTATGGACGAAAACTTACCTTCGTCTGTCAGTACATCATGGCGCAGCTGCGTAACGTCTTCGGAGGAGCAGAGACGTTTACGGCGAATGTGTCCCATGGGACGACGACGAAGATGGCCTTCAATGCCACGCTAACGGCCCCCCTGACGTCCAACCTCAATACCTACGGCGAGATGCATTTGTTCGGGCATGAACGAGATCTTTCCAGTTTCGCGAGCTGTAGAGAGGGACTCCGGGGCGCAAAGGCTCTTGTCAGGGTGAGCTAGGTTAGCAGCTGTGACGCATCGTCTAGGCGCCTCATTTTTAACGTCTCGCGATCGCAGAGCGGACGACTATCCAGTGGAATGCACGAATTCGCGTACGAAGCTGTGCTACGGCATATCGGGAATTTGAAGGACGAGGCCTCGTTAAGGTGGCGTCCGTTTTATCTCCATCTCAACGGTCCCCATTTATGAGCCATGTAGTATGCGGGAGGCGGCAGGACAGTCTGTAAAGTCTTCGGTTTCGCACACATTCCAGCTGGATAGCCGCGACGACCGGCTTTTCCCTACCCGAGGCTTTTATCTCAAAACTGCGCACGAACTCGCAGGGTTTGGCGGGGATACCTCGTTCTTGAAGTCGGAAACGCACAGCCAGATATCCCGGCTGCTCGTCCCTGGCGTGGTATGTCTCGAGTTTTTTTGGTGTCCAGCCGTCTCAAGCTGACAGTAAACCAGTCACTATCGTTCGCAGCTCGATCCGGTCTGTTGTGGGGTTTGAATGGGCAGCCCACACTGTTCTCAGACCGGTTCCAGCTCGGTGGTCCCTCGTCGATCCGCTCCTTCAGAGCAAATAGCATGGGCCCACGAGACAATTGTAAGCGGCCCGCACCCACTCACTTAATTTCCTCATTAATTTCGAAGTTGCAGCGGATTCGTTAGGCGGGGAGATGTACTGGTCCGCTGGGGTCAGCGTCATCTCCGACGTACCCAAAAAGCCGGACTGGCCTATAAAAACGCACGCGTGGGTCAACGCTGGCAGGTTAGACAATATCGATAAATGTGCGTCCCTTCCCCTTTGTCTTTCCTGCTCGGACATTCAACCTGGAAATGCAGCTCGTTCCCTGAAGGACAACGTTTCGGCCGCGCTCTCAAAGCCTTCGGTGTCGGCTGGGATAGGGCTGATATACAATTTCGACCCCGTACGGGTAGAGGTTAATTTTGGCCTGCCGCTTTTGGCTAGCAAGAGCGACGGATCGCGACGTGGGTTCCAGGTCGGAGTCGGTTTAGAGTTTCTATGATACGTATTGGCGTGATGCTCTGTGAATAAGAAAGAGGTTTAGAGTTCTTGTGATATGCCGTGAATTATGTGATGTTCTGCGACTTCCGGGGACAGCTTCGAATTCCAGAAATGGGTTTCACTCCTTCGACGTCCCTATTTTGGAAGGTTTGCTAAAGGTCCCGGCATGGCGGTAGATAGGGACAAGTATTCGATTTGATACAGTACAGAAGATGGTAACAAGGGACAAGATATGTACGAATGAGTGTGATAGCAATTATGCAAGCGGACAGATATACTATATGCTGTACAAAGGATTAGGCGAGGCGGAGAACGCGTGCATAACAATGAGAGCAGGGTGATCTTGGGCCAAGCCATAGACCGGACGAACTATAATACAGCGGGGCCAAAAAATACAGTCGGAGGCCCGGGGCGCCATAATACATATGAAGTTAGCCTGTGGTGAGATCGTCAGTAAGCCTCCACATCCTTCGGAAGAGGAGCTCCGGACCGAAAGGATAGAATGAATCAAGGCGTACTAAGAATGGGCGATTTCCATATCCATTCTCGTCTGTCCAGTTCCTGGATGATGAAGGTTGCTGCGCCGACGCGCGACGAAACGGCGTTGGTCTTGCCATCGCCCATGTATCCAGCGACCACCTGGCAGTTCTCTGGATCCGAGTCGGACGAGTGGAGGGCCAGCCGGAAGATGGTCCAGTCCAGCTCCTCCTGCTGGGTACGGATGACCCGGCCGATGGCCACGATGTCCTTGACGGCGTTCGGGGCGATCGTCGCGAACGTTTTCCGCAGGAAGACTAGGGGCAGGCTGAAGTGATCTTCGGGGTCGCGCACGGAGGGGGTGGTGAGTGCGATGAGGCGTCGCACGCCGTGGCCCTTCATCGTGACCATTATGCGTATGTATGCGGAGGCGATGGGGGTTCCGGAGGGGTAGAATGGGCCTTTGCGGCCGGTGGGCCCTAACGCAGTTATTACGGCGTCCACACCTTCCATCGCCTTCGAAAGGTTGTCCATGTCATCCAGTTCGCCTTCGATGATGATCACGTTGCGATCCTCGACGAGGTCCTGCGGGAGTTTTGCGCGATTACGCACATAGAGGACGAGAGTACAGGAGCGGTAGACCCAGAGGTATTCCCGGGCGATGAGGACCCCCATTGAACCTGTGGCACCGAAAATTAACAGTCGCATGGTTTGTGTATGTATGGATGGGCGGTGAAACAGGGCCTGCCCTTTTATATGGACAAGCCGTGGGACAGCCTTAAAGATGACTATATTTGAATTCACGCTCGGGGATCCGGGTGTGTGAATGATAATCACATTTGGTGAGATTTTTTCTCAGTCTGTAGCAAAGACGGCGTTTTGTTTGTAGTGCGTATAGCACTAAAAATCGATTTCGATGGTGGAAGACAAATGGGGCGTTGGTATTTGCTGGGCGCCAGTGTCCAGGTCCATGAAGTACGGCGAGCTCCTACCCGACGGTGGAGCGGTAGAGAATTTCAACCAGGTTCTCCAGAGGGAAAGAAAATCGTGATGGCGGGAGACGTAACCAAGGGCGCGCGCCGCGGCAAATTAACAGATGACCGCGGATCGCCACGTGCGTGTGACAGCACGCGGACAGCTGGTGGGCGCCGAGGGACGCGCTTTGACCACTGCCATGTCGGTCGCGACGCCCACCGTCCTCCCGCGTCCGCTACTCTTCCCCAGACTGCTGCCCAAACCACCCAGTACACATCCTGCGCCTCTCCCACCGCAGGGGAAAACGTACGGGAGGCTCAATGCCTCGCGGAATCTGGGGCGCGAGATGGATGATCTGAGCGACGAAGAGAACGAGCTCGAAGAAATGGTGACTGCCGGCTGGCGCTGTCCATCTATCGCTTATTTTTTTTTGGCTCTAGAACATTGTAATACGCCATCGCGGTTTTGGCACTTTGATTCCCATTGGACGGAACCTCACACAGCAGGAGGAGAAAAAACGATGTGCGTTGTCAGGAGGGGTGCAGGGTTCGATACTAACCTTTTTCAGGCGGAGGAGGATGATGACGAGTCTGATTCGGGACCCTCAAACGGGCCTCCATCAGTGGGGGAAGATGTGGGAGAGAATTCCACGCAAGATTTGGATGCGAGTATGGAGGATCTGGATGAGAATGAGGAAGAGGAGGAAGAGGACGATTCGGAGGAGGAAGAAGAGGTAGAGGAGGTAGAGGAAGCGTCCTCCGAAGTATAATATTCCTTTTTTTGTATTTTCTTTCTTGTATCATGTATTTGCTGAGTCGAGGGGAGAACCCTGATAAATGACTCCTGTCACTTGGAAGTAGCTGGAGATATGATGAGATGATGAAAAAACGGAAAATTCGACTTGAAGGGGAAACGGATGAGTGTGAATTCAAGAACTGATTGGTCAGGGTCCTGGTCGGTAATTCGGGTCCGTAGTCGCTCTCCGAGATCCAATGCTGAAAGACGGGTTTCCAAGAACATAAGCGAACGGCAACGCATAATTGAATTATATCTTCTGAAGCTTCGAATAATTCTTCAGCTGGTAGCTCGTCGGATTATCGAGTCTTCTATCAAAAACCAGGTTTGCAGGCAGCCAGCACAAGACGAGTCGTTGTCATCGACAAACGAGAAGCAGGACAGTCGTCCAATAGATTTCCAATATATCCAGCGGCTCAGGAACGCACGACAAGATTCAGGAGGGTATCCCAAGTGAGTGCTCATTGAAAGGACCGAAAAACTAAGCGAACGTAGCTAAACGAGTGTTGTACAGGGGCTCAATCGGGAAAGCAAAAGCCAAAGCAATGTCTGTCAGTACGGTAGTAAATTGTCCATCCATGTGTTAGGTCCGTGTTTTCGTTTTCGTTTCCTGGCCGTCAATCGTCGTACGTTGGTGTGTGGTTCGGACTCCTTTTTTTTTACTTTTGGAGGATCCAGAGCGCGAGGAGCTTTGCAAAGTTGGGCGTGCCGAGCCCGGTGACGGGGTCGTAGCCTTTTGCGGCGGAGAAGCCTTTCGTGCCACTGGGTGATGAGGAGAAAGGTGTGAGGACGAGAACGAGAAAGAGGAGAGGATGGAGGGGAGACGCACCAGCCAGGGTTAGTGCCAGTCGTGATGTCGTTGAACGCGCCTCTGAATGCCGGCGAGTAGATCTACATGCGTCGTGAAGCGTCAGGAGACATGCGATGATTCGCCGAGGGGAGAACGCACGGTGGGGTTGATGAACCCGATGGGCTTCTTGCCAAGAGCGAGGCGCGCGTCGTTGATCATCGTGAGCATGCTGCCGACCACAGGCGCCGACGCCGACGTGCCGTAGACGAGCCCAAATTGGCCATCGACCTAAATAAAAACAGACATCAAGATCAGTCAGTGGTAGACGGAATGAATGAATGAATGGCACGGACAGCGACAACATAGTTTGCGCTGGTGAATGAATGATTAGGGTGAGCGACAGAAGATGAGGAGTGGAGAAGACGTACCCGTTGGCAGAGATGTCGGGGTATGCGCGGCTCTACAGAAATAAATTCTCATCAGCATCTGCCCATCGCGTTGCAGGGGAATAGGGACAGACCGTTCCCGACGTGTTGTAGGTCCCAGGTGGGTACGGCGAGGGTGTGAGGTTGTCCTTGATGTAGTCAGCGACGACGCCCTGCTGATAGCCTGGCGAGGAAAGCGAGTGAGGATGGCCGCGCGCAATAGAGAAAGTGTAACACACCAGGAATGGCAAAGTAGTTGCTGAATCCTCCACCGCTGTGAATAACCTGCTGGCACGCGCTCTCGGGATCGTGGATCGTGGCATTGGGGTTGACCTGGGTTGCTCCAACTCCCGTAACGAAGGGGCAGGTGGACGGGAAAGAGGGGTTGAAGACGTTGCCCGAGAAGCTCTGGCTGCCGTCGGGGTTGAGGCAAAGGGCCTGGTTGCCTGATAACGTAGGTTAGCCCCTGTGTTCGGAGTGCCATGCCGGTAGACGCACCTGCGACGCCGTTATCTCCGGACGAGTAGACGATAGTTACACCCATAAGCCCAAGCTGCAGTTCAGATTAGCGAGGGTCATGAGCAGTGAAGGCGGATACCCACCTTGGCATACTCTGCGCACTGCCTGGCGGTATATGCAGGAGAAAGGTCGGCCTCATTGTAACCGTACGAGGTCGAGATAACGTTGGCAGGCTTGATAGTGCCACAGTCTTGTTCTGAACGAAAGAAAATGAGCGTTGCTGAATGGCGACGCGAAATGAGACATACTCTGATAACCTGCAGGATCGGGGTCAGGGTAAATGCCGTCATTCACAGGGTCATCTCCGCCTCCGGAGGTGCAGAACGATCCATCGAGGGCGTCGAGCAGGTTATTGAATGACGCGCCTAATAGGACGGTTAGCCGAGGGCGCAAATCGCGATTTCCAGGCAATACACATACCCATTTGAAGGTCCCCGACCTGGTACAAAGTGACAGGCTGATGAGGGGTAACGAGAGTCATGGCATATTCCAGGTCCAAGTTGGATTCTCCGTTGAAACTGAAGCTCTCACTGGTGTTCTGGACCACTCCTGGGGTTCACCAATCAGCTGCAAGCCTGAAGGAAGGAGGATGAGACGTACCACCATCGATGGCTGCAAGGATTGGCCGAGCCCCCACCAAGCCAGACGAGAAGTTCTTGGCAAACAAATCGAGATCCGCAGGGACGTATGCCTGTGGCGTGTACTCGACGATACCGTACGAGTTTTGCTTTGTTGCGAGCGGAAAAGGATAGACGAAGTTATACAATGCGCGGAGGCAGGCTGGGGTGATCTGTTTGTCGCAGTTGTCAAGCTCGTGGAAGATGTTCTCGATTTTGCCAGCTAGGACTGGCTGGACGGTGCCGGCGCCGGGTTGTCCGACTGTGATGTGGGTCGAGGTAGAACCCGAGCGTTTGAGGATGGCGTTGAAGTCGATGGTTGGAGTGACGATCTCGACGTGCGGGACGACATGAGCAGGAAGATGATATGCATCACAGGCTGGAATGGCTGGTCAGAACCACAGGACACGCGTAGGATCCATGAAGGACGCACCGACGTGCTCCTTGCCAGAGTCGTGCTCATAGACATGGTATTCGGTGTTAAGGAGCGACTCGGCCTCTGCCACGGTGACGTTGACCATAACCCATGACTTGGTCTTGCTAATGCGCACGCGATCGCGGCCGACACCGCTGTCTGAGATCCAGGACACGACGGTGTGGATGGTTTCCCTTGGTGGGAGCAAAGTGTTCTGCGACGCGTGCCGGGCTCCAGTGGTCACCATAGTTGGGTGAATCCGGGTGCGAAACGTCGTTGAGCAGGTCCTCGAGGGACTTCATGTCGACATTAGGCTGGGTCAAGCCAAAGCGCAGGGGGAGGACAGCATCGGGAGCATGGCGGCGGACGCGGGACCATCCAGCAGGGAGGGCGGTGCGCTTTGCATGCTGGACAGAGGGAGAGAGGGTCTGCGCCGTGGCGACAGCAGCCAAAGCGAGAGAAAACAGGGCCAGCATCGTTGAGGGGCGTTAGAATCCATTGCCGTTTTATTTAAAGTTGGATACAGGGGTGCACATGTTGATGGTGGGGGTGACGCGTATCGGCGATCTACACCCTGCGTCTTCCATTCCTGGTTTACATCTAGAGTTGAGCATGTTATTGAGGGCGTGTATACTGCCCGTCCATCAGGAAGCTCATAAACTCCAGGCGGGCCAAAACGCCGCCGGGAGAATCCCGACGACGCCGCGCCCATTGCCGCTCGAACCTTGTGAAAATTCAACAACGATCAGATGATTGACACCCAGCCCGGGTTTCGACAACAAGAGTGGCATCGCGTATTTTGTGCCACGCAGTGCGAGCACAATCACCACAATGCTCATCTTATCATCGACAGCCAGTTGAAGTTCTTGAGGTAAGAAGGCATACGTTTACTAGCCCCTGTTTCGCCGGCGGCAACGTTGGCTGATCCAAACAACATTTAATTCCAACAGTCTTCAGCTTCTGGGTTTCTTCTGTCTCTCGCAAGTTTCTGATCATCCGAGTCGAGTGTCTGATTCCATTGAAGCTGGATCTCCATAATCCCCTATTTTGGTTCGGCGCCTCGGTGGTATGTAGCCCCCGGACGCCCATGACAACACTTCTCCTCTTGCATTGTGCTCACGTTTCTCAAGCGACATACTCCGCACCCCGGACTCTCGAGCTGTGTCCTAGTCTACTGCCTGCTGATGACCTGTCCCCAGACCTTCAAGTTGAATCCTAGACTCCACTCTCTTCGTCGTACTTCTGTCCAGCCAAGAAAAATACTGCCTTCGATTCATGCACCGCATCAGAAAATTCAAAATTGCCAGAACGCGAGTCTAGCACGCGACCACAGAATATTACGCTATCCCACTCTAGATCTTGGAGTCTTCCGACCCAACCCCATCGACATAATCGTCTTATCGGCTCTGTCAACGGAGACCAAGTTGTGCGCCGACAAAATATTCTAAAGCCCCCAGCTCTCTGGATTAGCTTGGCAGGCAGCACCAATGGCAGCCCAAATAAACTCGAGTCTCCGGCGAGACATATGGAGCCCGAAACTGAGCGCCGGGTCGATGGATAATTCTGACGATGCCGGCACCACCGAGGATATCGTAAACCACATTCGTCCGAGGTACGCGCAAGTACGATCCAGTCGCATCGTTTGTCGGCGCCTCGATGGTATGTATGGCATTTAATTCATCCCAGGTGTGCAATCCCTTGTACGACTTGGGCGATAAATGGATTTTTAATGTCAGGTAGTTTGGACATTGGGTATTTTAGATCATTGACAGCATGCGAAGGCGCTTGAAAGGGGCAGACGGGACCTTTATGTCGGAGGTGTAGTTCCTGCCGTCGACTTTGCAAGAAGGGGACATAATTGCTGCAAGGGCTTTTTCCTCGCGTGTTAAGACGCTCATGCTTTGGACAGCACACAGAATTACGAGTCTTCAACCTTACGGCGAACCCGAGTACTTGAGAACCCAGACATTATACATACTGATTCTGAAATCCACAATCAATGGCTGAAAACCATTAACGGTGCCTTAAAACGGGATCGATTGCTGACTGATAAAATAAAATTTGGCCCTCTCGCTCTGAATAAACAACTAGTGTTGAATACATGGAGTGGCCTACTTATGGATGAGGACTCACTGCCAGATGATTGGACAAATGAGGGGGTTTTAGTGGGTATGCGGCCAATGACTGATAGACATGGGATAGGATAAGAAACTGGCCGGAGTCCCACACTGGTTAAAATATGTGCGTAACGGCATTTCCTCCTGAGCAAAACTTCCCTGGCAATGACTGGTCAAATAACCAGCAACACAAGCGGATGAGCTTGGAATGCTTCTGCAGACTAAGTTTCATTATCCCAAACGCTCCAAAAAAAAAAAAAAAAAAAAAAAAAAAAACGAGTCTTCAACTGATCATTTTGCAGAACTCGTAACTAAGTTGAGGAACCTAGAAAGAGCACCGAACCGTCACACACGCGGTACGCCGAAAACCCTGGTTCTCTTCATGGGTCAGACATTCGGTGGTTCCTGTGCTTTTAGAAGGACATCAACAAGAGGGACTTTTCAACATGTCGGCCATCAATGCCATCAGGTTGAAATTCCATCGGCCGGTTCTCCGAACATTCGGCCGCCTGTGGTTGAGTTGCTGTGAACCATCATCTCCACTTTGGTCCCATTCGCGCTTGTGACCTTTCTATGCTTCCCAGGCCGCCAATTACAGCCCTCCAGTATCTTGTCCACTCCCGCCATGAGCAAGCCCCAGACGCTCTACGACAAGATCTGGAACGCCCACGTCGTGTGAGTACGCAGTGGGAACCTTTTCTTTATACTCAGTAAGTACCGCAGGAGCTCGCAGGAGAATGGGCTCGACCTCATCTACGTTGACCGGCACGTACCCTGGCGATTGTATTTTCGATTTGGACTCATTCACCTGCGATATCAGCCATCTTGTTCATGAAGTTAGCAGCCCTCAAGCGTTCGATGGGCTGTAAGTGCCTTTATATAGATGTATAATCCATTCAATAACGCCACAGCATCGTAGACGTGCTGCCGGGCGTGTGGTGCGGCGGCCTGATTGCACGCTGGCGACGGTTGACCATAATGTGCCGTGCGTACAAACTTCAATCTAGCATGCTGCACCGAAATTTAGGACCCCTTGTCAGGACGGCGCCGAGAGGGAAGGGCGTGCGTGAGCTTCGCGCATTGAGCGCGGATCCGGAATCGCGTGCACAGTGTGCGGCGTTGGAGACAAACGTCAAAGAATTTGGGTTGTCTTACTTCGGACTTCAAGACAAGCGTCAAGGTTGTACGCTTGGATTAATTATTGGGAATCTTCTGACCTTTTCCAGGAATCGTGCATGTTATTGGTCCTGAACAGGGTTTTACTGTACGTTAAATCGATTGTTATAATCGATTTATCTTACTCAGACGCGCAGCTTCCCGGCATTACATGTGTCTGTGGCGACTCCCACACATCCAGTAATTATTTCCGAGCCTAATTTGCCTCGGATGACTAAATCCCTGCAGCACACGGTGCCTTTGGGGCTCTCGCATTCGGAATCGGCACCTCGGAGGTCGAACATGTCTTGGCAACCCAGACGATCTTGCAGAAGAAGAGCAAGAACATGCGCGTCAATGTGGAAGGCGAGCTCCTTGAAGGCGTTAATTCAAAGGATGTGGTGCTTCACATCATTGGAGTCATTGGCGCGTCGGGCGGGAATGGCTGCGTTATCGAGTACAGTGGGTCAACTATCCGGGGGCTCAGCATGGAGGCGCGCATGAGTGTCTGTAACATGAGCATTGAAGCTGGATCTCGCGCGGGGATGATCGCTCCGGATGAAACCACATTTGCGTATCTGAAGAATCGCCCTCTTGCTCCCCAAGGGGAAATTTGGGATCACGCAGAGGCGTACTGGCGCACTCTCAAATCCGACGAGGGAGCCAAGTTCGATGTCGAGGTGAACATATCCGCCTCGGACATCGGTCCATCTGTGACCTGGGGCACGTCTCCGCAAGACGTCGTTCCAATTACGGGAACAGTGCCGGACCCCGCGACATTCTCCAACCCAGACAGACGCAAAGCTGCAGAACGATCCTTGGAGTATATGGGCCTCGTTCCGGGGACGCCGATGGAGAGTATCAAGGTCGACAACGTCTTCATCGGCTCGTGTACGAATGGACGCCTGGAAGACCTCCGCTCCGCCGCGAATATTGTGCTCGCGGCTGGTGCCGACGCGTCTGTGGCGCCGGGCGTTCGTGCGATGGTCGTTCCCGGCTCGAGCCTCGTGAAGCGTCAGGCAGAGGCGGAGGGGCTGGACGCAGTATTCCGGCGTGCGGGCTTCGAGTGGCGCGAGGCTGGGTGCTCGATGTGCATCGGGATGAACGAAGATCAGTTGCGTGCGGGGAAGCGATGCGCCAGCACGAGCAACCGCAACTTTGAGGGCCGACAGGGCGCTGGGGGCCGTACGCATTTGATGAGTCCTGCGATGGCCGCTGCAGCTGCCATCCGCGGGACACTTACGGATGTTCGGCAGTTCCACTACGCGCCCCCTAAATCGACAATTAATCTCGATACACCTCTTGCGGAGCGGGTTGCGGAAGGTGCAGAGCCTACGGATATCGTCCAGGAAAGTGCTCCACTCCCCATCCGACAGCCTGGCAAAGCGCCGTCCTCGAGCGCTCCAGGCAAAGTCTTCCGCGTCTTGAAGGGAATCGCGGCGCCGATGTACGTCGAAAACATGGACACGGATATGATTCTGCCGAAGCAATACCTCAAAACAATCGTACGCACCGGACTGGCGAGCGGACTGTTCTACAACCTCAGGAACGACGTGAACACCGGAGCGCCTCTCGATTTCATTCTCGACCGACCGCCTTATGACCAAGCCAAGATCATAGTTTCTACTGGGAAGAACTTTGGTTGTGGAAGTTCGCGGGAGCATGCTGCCTGGAGCTTGTCAGTATATCCTCCTCTGATTTTGTGGTGAATCTGACCTCTTGGTAAAAGGGATGATTTCGGCATCCGCTGTATCATTGCTCCCAGTTTCGGCGAGATATTCCGTAACAACTGTCTTCAGAACTGTATGCTGCCGATCGAGCTCAGCGATGAAGTGTGCCGAGCCTTGGCTCGAGATGCGGAAGCAGGGATAGAGCTCGTGGTGGACCTAGAACGCGAGGAAATCACGCGCGCGGGCCACGACGGAGATCCGATTCGGTTCAAGACGGATCCGTTCAGGCGGGGTTGTTTGTTGGACGGGTTTGATGATATAGCTGCGACGATGCTGAATGGCGATGCTATTGCCGACTTTGAGCGACGAAGGACGGAGAACTGGCCGTGGTTGGATGGCGCTGGGTACACCGCCGGACAGAAACTGGAGGTAAAGTCTCATGGGCAAGGCTCGATGGAGTGGTAGGTTTTCCGCGGCCTTTCATCGTTCTGTAAATGTGTCCCTGAACTATGAATATAAATGCTCCCCTCCATGTATTAATATTGCCATCGCCGAACGGTAACATTAATTATACACATCTCCGAAATTATAGAGTTCGGCGATTCAACTTTAACGGAACAGTGAAAGCCAACCGTGGGAATTTGAATGACAGCAGGAAGTTCGTTTCTTTCCGACAAAGGAAAGGTAGACTGATACAAAACGAGAAGAATAAAAAGGAGATATGTGGGATGTTAAGGCTTTATTGAGACTACTTCTTGCCTAAATTTCGAGGCAAATCGGAACAAGATTCTAGTTGTTGTAAGGTCTTACATCACTACACCTGATGCTGAGCCAGTCCTGTGCTCGTGAAGAGCCTGGTGCGGTTGAAATTACCGCACATATAAACCCGTGCGCTTCGTGCTGTCTGCAGAGCTGGTTCCGGCGGGAGAGGGTGCCAATGGGCTATGGTTTGCCACACTACAAAGAAATGATCGCGGTGAACAAAACTTACGCGATTGAGGAATGGTCTGAAGATTGTAGCTGAACCCAGCAAACAACGGGAGCAAGAAGTAGTCACTTGGAAGTCACGGCGCCTCAAGGTTGGAAAATCGATGACTTGCACTGAATGAGGTTTTCTTCGCGACTCACCTTGCAAGATTCTCATTCCAGACTTCCAGCACCGCAGCCTCGTGCATGCCATGCACTAGAATTCTGGATGGGGTATAAGAGCGCGTTCAATAGCAGCTTCACACACTCGCCTGCATCAGTAATGGAAGCATGGCACACCGCCCCTACGTGGTATTGCGTTAATGTAGCTCGATCATCCATTATGCCGACTAAATTCCTACAGCTTCGACGTCGTCCTGGGGCTTCTACTGCCGCACTCTTGGATCATGGTTGAGTGAAAGTTTCTCCTTCTCCCTTTCGAGAACCATGGCGCGCGAGTAGTATTTGACTGAAGTCGGGTAACCTGTATACCTATACCACCCGCTGGCATCAGTGACCATGCCCGGGACCGCATTAATATGAGGTCGGCCTTGATTCGAAATGGGAAGAAGGAATCGCCGTATGGGAGAATATTCAAAGATTTGGCGATGGTCGGTTGGCGAGGCGGCAGGGAGGACCTATGAGTGCATGAGTACGTGTTCGAGAGGGAGCGGGCACACCAAAAGGTTGAGAGGAAGAGTAGCGAGAGGGTGACTGGCGAACAAGGCCCTTTATATATCAAGCAGCCACAACATACCTGGACTACGACGCGACGCGTCTTCGACGTAGTACACGGGCCGTTTTGGACGCGTCGGTGTGCAAAGCCGGAATAAAATGATAGTAAGAGGCCGGCGAGCGGCGAGTCACAAACAGAAACAGAAAAATAAGACGGAGATTTGTTGGATTTGCTGCATGGAAGACATAAAGCCCGCTTGAAGATCTATGAATATGGGTTGGTAGGTCGGATACTGAATTCGGGCCTAAAAGTGAGTTTTGTCCGAACTAATTTTATTTTCCCTCAGTTCAACTTTGAGGCGGCCAAAATCGTTTTCTCTCTAAAACCAACACTTTTGGCTTTTTTGGAAGGAAAGTTCCGAAATTTTTGTCCGAATTCCGTATCCGACCTACCAACCCTTATTCCTAGGTCCTTCCGCTGGGGAATATAAAGCGAGTTGTGAGCGCTCTGTTCCCTCACGTGATACCGCGAGGGTCCTCAGCCACCTCCAACAATCTCGAGCTCAACTCGAGCTCCTGTCCTAACTTTTCATCCACTGCTCTCCCTGCAGAAATTAAGACTCTGTATGGCCTCTTATTCCTTGCGTCAGGTACTTTACGCGAGCATTGTAGGTCGCGAGCCGATCAAAATTCCCTACTCAATACATAAGTAGGAGTGCAATATATTCACAAAACACCATGATCTTCGGAAGGACATCCTGGCCGGCGTACAGAGCGAACTCCGTGAACGACGCAATTTGAGTATCCGGGCGCTGCTTTCCATATCGATGGCTGTCACCTGCGGCCGCCATGGGACTTACGGCCGCCTCCTGCGGCCTGTACGCAAACCCATATTGCCTGGTCTGAAATAGGTTTGTGGGTGATGATCCATGGTTTTCTGATCCTTTGTGGCTTTTCTCACATCAACCAAATCCTTGGAAAGGGCTGACGAAGACTTGAAATCTGAAATACGTGTGGGGGGGAGAAGACTGATTAGTGCAATTTGCAGACAAGCGTACTTGTGGCTCAAGATCTTCGCTACGCATCTGCTTACTGGTCGTTGGTGGCGGAACTTCAAACATATACCCAACAACATCGATTTCTTTGGTCATGCCTTGTGGGGAAGGATGTATTGAATCACCGGTAAGCTGTGCACCAGTTAACTCACGCTATCATTGGGTTTGCTCTCGTGTCGCGTCAATACTTAGACCTATGCCCCCACAATGTGTCCCGCGGACTTTTATATTGGCAATACGGCGATACCGACTGACTGATCCCTTCCCCTCACTCGTAATGATAGCTCCTCGAGATGACTCTGACGCATTCCCTATAACAGCAGCGCAGCTCACGGGCTTATATTTCGAAACCCTGGCTTATGGCATGTACTTGGTGACATGCTGTTTCTGCGCCCAGACATTATTCTGGATAGCACAGCCCGGAGGAGGAGAGCGATTGAGGCGACGAAGTGAGGTCCAGTGGATGCTGGTCAGCGTCTTCTGCTTCATCTTCGTTGTGAGCACGTTCGACGATATCATCGGAATGATTCATATCATCATAGCCTTTGTGAAATACAAGGGTGCAGGAGGACCGGAGGAGGAGTTCACGAATATCCGTGACTGGTTGAACATTGTGAGGGTGAGTATCCATTCTAATCGTCGATCAGCGTAGCTAACATCCTCAGACCATTGACCAAGCCGCCAATATGATAATGGGTGACTTTATCCTCATATACCGATGTTACGTCGTCTATGGTCGGCGGTGGACAGTCATCACGCCCTCGTTTATGCTCTACCTTACGGGTATTGCCACGGCCGTCAAGTTGATCGTGGTTCAAATCACGACCAGCAACACTGCCATTACTCTCAATTCCAATGTCATCAAACCTTGGTCGTCTGCTTTTTTCGCCATTAATGCAGCTCAAAATATCCTCACAACCTGTATTGAAGCTCGTCGCTTTCCCGGTCCCCATCGCTTACTTTCGTGTTTTAGCTCTGCTTGTGTGGCGTATATGGCGTGTCGAGCGCCGAAATGAGAAGTTCCGAGCGGGAAACATCTCGCTGTCCGCTCCCATTGACCAATCTCGACTTCGCAAAGTCATCCGAGTAGTCGCAGAGTCGGGTCTAGCATACAGCACACTGGTCTTCATGACCTTTGTGGCAGACGTATGTAACAGCAATACGCAGTACCCTTTCGCCACTACTGTGGGTGCATTCGCTTTAAAGGGATCCTTAGACTGATTTCTCGCCGTAGGTACTTCAAGCGACTGGGATTACATTCAATGTCATCATTATCCGCTCGACTCCGCGTCGAGAAGACGAATTCACAGACTTTGAGAAAATTGAACGTGGTATAGCTGCGCAAAACCCAGGACGAGCTTTTAACACGTTGCAATTCCGATCCCATTCAACTGCAGACCGGAGGAAGGTGATTGAGAATGGCAAAATCAACATCACAATACAGCATACTACGGACCGGTTCGACAGAGGGGACACACAGGTTGACGGCTATTCTATGGACGACTTTGCAGCAAAGTAGGAGAACGCGTTTGGAAGATAGTCTGTTACTAGAGTTACTGGATGGTCGTCCGAGTTTCTAATCTGATCATACGTTCTTGTGCGAACAGTGGAGCAGTTTGCATGAAAAACATGCATCATATATGGGAGTTTGTTTTTCTATGAAACGGCGAAAGAAGGTACCTTCTGCCTCTCCTGTCGCTCGCAGATTATGGCGTCCGCGCGCGGCCATATATCTCCTCGCTTTCGACTTCCCCATTCCCAGTCCACAATGCTGTTTCGGTTGTTTACAATCATACAACCCGTGAATCCAGAAGTTCATGTAAGGCCTCGCATTGATTCTTGAGCTGGCCTGTCGAGGATCAATGCTCGAAGGTACGAACTCTACCATCAATTCGTTCAACCCGAGTTGCACTCATCCGGTTGTTGGCGCCGCAACCGCTGCCCAACGCACCAGTTCTAGCATACGGTCCCGCATAGGGCTGGTGCAGCATTAGTCTCAGTGTATGTAGAACCTTCCACTACTACACATCTCGAACCTGAAAACTTGAACTTATTTAAGTTCAACACTCTCGGAACTATCCGATCCGACCAGTCACCCGCCGAAGTCGGCACGTCATTGAAATTTCACTTCCTCGGTTCAATGCTCAAACCTCACCAGCTTACGACTGGCATTTCACCGTGAAAAATATGGCACTTGCCTCTCAATTGAATGGTGAGCAGAAAGGTGAGGTATGTAGATAATTTAGGGACCACTGTAATTTTTTCAACTTTTGTTCTTTCTTCTCGGCATCGTCGCGAGCCGACCGAGTTTCCCAGGATTGTAACCACGTAACCTTCGTCTCGGCCACAACGTAGCTCCCCGAGAGCAAACTCGTGTCTCAGTTTCTCCTTCGCTTCCCTAGTGTCTTGTACTTTTTCCTTGGGCGATAATATCCAAGTCCAGGATGATTATCCCAGTGCTGCGAGCTCTCAGCGAGCTTCCCGTCTCACTCCTTCTAACGTCCTTCGCGCTTGCCTCCGCTGCTCTGCCGGCCCAGACTGCGTCTCTCAAGCCTCCACTCACCCCGGACAATTTCAAAACCACTATCGCTCACGGAGTCTGGTTCGTGGAGCACTTTTCGCCTTACTGTGGCCACTGCCGCAACTTCCTTCCAACGTGGGAGAAGCTCGTCGAGTACAGTGAAAACTCTGCCGGCGTGCAGCTTGCCCAAGTGGACTGCTCCGTTAACGGAGGTGCGTACCTCGGCCACGTTGGCGAACTGATTATTAATTTAATTATTTTGCTTACAGATCTGTGCGACGCTAATGGCGTCAAGGGATACCCCCAGCTGAACTTATACCGAGACGGCGATTTCGTCGAGAAGTATAGCGGTAACCGGGACTTTGAACTTCTCACTGCGTATCTTGCCAAGCACGCTTCTCCGGCCAAGGCGCCGCCACCACCCCTGCCCCGCCGGTACATGGCCCCGTGCTGAATCCCACCGGAGACGTCATCGCCCTGAACCCCGACAATTTCCACTCCCATGTCGAGCAGAGTGCCGCCTTCATTAAATTCTATGCGCCATGGTGCGGCCACTGCAAGAAGCTCGCACCTATTTGGAAGCAGCTCGCAAAAATCATGCAGGGGAAGGTCACTATCGCAGAGGTGAACTGCGATGCTCACGAAAAGTTCTGCAAGTCGCAGGGCGTGGGCGGGTACCCGACGTTGATGTACTACCCACCCGGCGGCGAGAAGTCAGAGTACACGAGCGGCCGCAAGCTGGAGCAGCTTAAGGCGTTCGCGGAGAAGGCCAGCGCACCGTACGTGGCCGCTTCATCATCATTATTTATCTAATCTGTACCTCGTAGTGCCACGCAACCAATCCAGCCTGAAGAGGTCGACGCATATGTCACCGAAAACCCGGTGATATATCTCCTCCTGCACCCTGCAGACGACACGCACCTCATAGTATGTCCCCGTTATCTCTGATCCATAATTTGCTGACGGTCGACAGAAAACCGTCGGTCGCCTCGCAGCGCCCCTGCTCGGCTCCCCCCTTATCTACACTTCCGCCTCCCCGGTCCTCCTCAAGCGCTATGCAATCCCCGAGTCTGCGCCGTGGGTCATGATCGCGCTCAAGGACCGCAACCCGCACACCGCGTCCGCGATGTACATCGGCGGGCCCACGCTCGACGCCTCTGGCGGCGACGCGGACTTTTCAAAGTGGCTGATGGCGAACCGCCTCCCAACATCGCTCGAGCTCATGCAGGACACGTTCCAGAGCGTGATGAACGCGCCCCACGCGCCGCTCGTCGTTATCGCCGCGGTCGGCAAGGACACGAGGGAGAAAGTCGCGGAGCGCTTCAAAGACATTGCGCTCAAGTGGCGCGTGCGCACGGGTGGGACGGGCCTCGTTGCGGGACGATCGGTGGTGTTCACGTGGATGGACGCGGAGAAGTGGGAGAGCTGGATGAAGAGTATGTATGGGCTGCGCAGGGGGAGGGGGAGCGATATCGAGGATGTCGGGGTTGTCATTGCGGACCATCAAGTCTTGAAGTACTATGACATGGAGCCGTCGGGCGTGCCGATTAAGCTGACGTCGCCGAGTATCTTTGCTGCACTCGAGGGTGCCGCGGACGGGACAGTCAAGCCGAAAAATTCGGAGAACTTTGTTGAGCGGATGGCACGGGTGAGCCCTTTTACTCTTTCTCTACTCTCTCCCCGATCCTTCGTTTACTCATTTCTTGCAGTATCTGAATGCCAAGGTGACCGCGATCGAGGTGTACGTGACGTCCAACCCGCTCACCGCCGTGTTCATGATCGGGATGGTCGTGGTCGTCGTATTCCTCGTTTTGCGACGCTTTTTGGCGGATGATTCGGCGCCTGAGTCGGTGTATGGGTATAGCAAGTCGGGGAGGATGGACTGATCTTACAATTTAGCTTTAGACGGTGATGTACGATAGTGGAGATAGGCTGGTAATTTATAATATGTAGGGTGTGGAAGGAAGGTACTAATTCTATTTATGAGCGACTCAGAGTGCGATACTAGTGCGATATAGTCGAGTGAAGCCATGAGCTTCAGCCGAAAAATTCATAGAATTCCGGCCCGGCTTTCCCCGGTCAAAAACCTTCTGCCTTCAACTTGCCTTCAACGGCCATGAACACGCCAGCGACGACGGCGAAGACTCCTCTGAGTCGTCTGGCGCTCCACTCGACGGCTACCTGCTCCGTGCAGGCTTCGGCATACGGCAAATGCATCCTCGCGACGTACACTGATGTCACGAAGGACGCGTGCAAAGACGAGTTTGCCAAGTTTGCAAAGTGTTTGAGGGAGGCGGTATGTCTTTTCTTTCAGGAACGATTGTCTGTTCAAGTTCTGGCGCTGACCGAGATTTTTTTGGTCTAGATGGGGAGGAAATGGTGAATTTTCAAGCGCCATAAAATTTGGTGAAGGAGGCTCGGCGCCTGTTTACGCGGTCTTCTCAGGCGCTGAGCGGCACAAATCGAGATGAAAGGACACTCGCACGCTCAGATCGCGCTTCGAGTGGTTTGGGTACAGAGCACACGCAATTTCGAAGCTGTCGTCGAGGACATGGGACATATCTCCAGTGACTCCTTGTGGCGCTACTATGCAGAGTATCCGCCTAGCCCGCGCAGCTGCGCCTCAATTCAGCTTGGAGATAAAATCGAAAGAGGCATCGCAAATGAACGCGTACTTTTCAATCCATTTACCTTTGTTCCCGCGCGCCAGCCTGGTCGACGTCCCCGCTTCCTCGTCCTCCTCACACAGATTCAGTCTTTCCAGCAGGATAGAACTTGGCCTACCGACTGGACACCCAGGTCCCAGGACGTCACAGGGCTCGGGTGTCCGTTTCTCTTCCTCGTCCACGTTTGGCGCATTGGCACAATAAAGGCCGCCTGCACTTGGCGCACTCGCTCTTCGTGAAGCAGGTAGCGTGGGGAGCGAATGCGTACTTTCAGTGTGAACGAGTACAAGCGCTGACGTTCTTCAAATTGTACTCAATAAGTTATACGGTGACTCAACGCCCGCGTCCCTATTTGGCGATTTAGGGAAAAGTCCTCAAGACTATTGTTTGGAGGGTCATACGGCTCTCATGTATTGCCATGGATTTAAGATCATTAAATGCTACAACATAGTCCATCCAAGATGCGCAATTAAAAGTCCAAAATGCCGGTAACGCATACATTCCAGTGGCCCTGGTTTATGACGTTGGTATTGGTCGTGACAACTTACAGTGGTCGGTGGCCAAGTCACGTACGCCTCGCGCATATCGCACTTGAGCCTCCGAGTGCTAACCCCATCGTTACCGAGGTCTACTCAGCGCGGCGAGTCCTGCGTCTCCGCCTGCACTGTCGATGCAGGGACCTTCAAACCAAGGCATTCCAGAGGCACCACACCCTGGACACCACTCTTGTTCTCGCACAGCGCCCAGCCGTCCTCGTACTTGGATAGCATCCACAGAATCTCACCGGCTGAAACCTCCAGCTCGTCCGGCAGCGACGGGATGAACGTGTAGCGCACGGTTACCCCATTGGCAGCCGAACGAGGTACCCAAGACATGCTCTCGACCACAAATTGGGTAATGGGCCTGTCTGTGGGGGATTGTGCCCAATACGTCGTTACATGCTGCCAGAGTTGGGCTGGCATCGCAGGTGGTCGTTCCGGTCGATCGCCGTTGATGGTTTTCAACATGGCCGCAGGTTCGGATAGATTCGCAAACGGAGGTCGGCCAGTATATAACTGGACAATTTCAGGACAGAATTTCAAGAGAAAAGGAGTATGTTACCTCAAAGCAGACACAACCAAATGCGTAGACATCGGTTGCCGGCGTCCGAGTAAACTGGCATCCAAAACGGTCTGGATCGATTAATTCCGGGGCCATCCAATAAAGACTGCCTCCCCGATTGGTGGTCATCGAGGAAGTAGCATCGGAAATTTTACTGAGCCCGAAATCAGCCAAGTACGCATTCCAATCTTCATTGATGAGAATATTCGCCTATAACCAAGGAGAAAATTAGTGCATCCGTATATGGATCGCCAAAAGCCATGTAACTCCTCTCAAATCGCCATGGATGATGTTCCGAGAATGGAGGTACTGAAGGCCTTGCGCGATTTGGTAGAGCTATGAAGTCATTTAGTAGAACTGAAACTGACAGCGAAGAGCGCTTACCAGTCGATCAACATTTTCGTGGCCATGAACCTTGAGATAGTTCACGATGGTGCCATGCTCCATCCAGGGGGAAACCATGCAAAAGAGTAGAGGGGAAGCTATCTCGATCTATTCCAAGGAATGGTAAGATGTGGGGGTGGTGTAAATCCTTCCAGACAAGAGCCTCTCTGCAGAATTTCTATACTTCGTTAAATGCGGGCCGCAGGAACTGAACAAACTCACGAAATGTATAAGACGCAAGTCTGCTCCACGGAGAAAATATCGCATGCGCTTCAAAGCAACAGGCTTCTTATTGTACGAGGCACGATAAATGTCTCCATATCCGCCTCCGAACGTAGGATGTTCTTCTCGCCCGCTCACCCCAGTAATGAAAAGTTGGGAAGGGAGCTTATCAGACGATTCAGAAAGCTTCCGAATTATACGACGCGCCATCCGACTATCTTCATCGGCCAGTAAAAAACCTTTATCGAGTGCCTACGATAGATGTACGATTAATACGACGGGAAAGAATACAGAGATTCTTACGTTTTGGACCACATCGAGGAAATGCTGGGCTGAATCATTCTCGAGATTCAACACCGCTTCCTCGTCGTCTTTGGAAGTGAAAATGGAGACAAGAAGTGTGGCGATCCGTTCGTCGTCCGCGCGTAGGGCTTCCCGTAGCTTTGGATCGTTCGTAAGTCCAAGTTTCGATGACAACTGGGCCAGCATGAGGAACCGTCAATGATATCGTCAAGTTCTCTACCTCCAACAATTTTTTTCGGGATTCCAGACTTTCAACAATAGCGCTGACAACGTTGTTAGACGCCATAGAAAGTAGATACCCGTCTAGGGTCTTCTGAATCTGAGTGACTTCACTCCGACTTCGACTAAAACTGATGATTTATGAGACCAGAAAGTTTCCCTAGTGCCAACTAAGCACTCACCGTGGTACGTTGATGTTACATGCATCTCTGAGGAACAACAAGAGGGTCTCATGCATCAGTATCTTGGGAAGCGTCGTGTCTTCGTTCGTTACTGATGGGGATACAGCTGGGATGGCAAAGATCTTCTGCAGCAGGCGCATGACCTTCGGCACGTTCAGCAGGACGTACTCGAGGTCTAGGAGCTGCCTGTTGTTTTTTTGCTATAGGATACGATGGTAAGATGCGCGAATCTTGGGAGAAGAGAAGGTACATTTTCCAACAGGTGGTCCATTGTTATGTCCATCTCGAGGATAGGCTTTTCCCTGCCTTTGTAATATAGACCTATGATGAAGGCCCTAGGCGCCGGCGAAGTTATAACAAAATATATGTTCGGCCGTCTGAAATGTGAACAATTCATTAGTCGAATTGCATTTGAGGACGGGGGCGCCGAATGGCAAACTGGCCGGTTATCAGGAACATTAGACTCGGAAATAATCCCATTCTTTTCGAGCTGGGCGTGCGTGAAGGTATACTTCGTGGATCTCTTCCCGCCAGTGAATACGCCCACGGTGGTAGATAACCTTTCTCGCCAGGTGCTCCCACTCATTGAGAAATGGAAGTCGGCTCAACGCAAGGACAGTGCTGGCTCGATGCTGGGAGAGCTTAGGAAGATGTCCACAAATAACACGACAGCAGGGCGTCTATCATTCAACAAATGACCGCTTTACTCAATTACATCAGTGTGCCCATCTCGAACTCTACTCGAGATTCAAGATAATATCTCAATCACACCAACGCATCCCGTTTCAATCGTACATTTGATTCACAGCAGCGCACGCGCCGTCCAAGCCCAACAACTATATAACATCAGACCGAGCCCTGTATCCGCTCGCGGACACGGGTGCCCGACCTGTTCATAAAAGAAAAATCAAAATCCAGCAGCCCAATCAATCATTGTAATCAAGCAACAATCGTGAAGAGCTGTGAAGAATTCGTGAGCAAGCCGCATCTCATAAATTTTACTCGAAGCAAGGGAACACACCTGGTTTGCGGCGGGTTTCGTGGTGTCACATGCGACGTTGCTGAGGCGGCCGTTGTTGTTGACGAAGCAGACGCCCTTGGCGTTCGACGGGGTCAGCGCGTACGGGGCCTTGAGGTCGGCGGCGACGAAGGGGAAGAGCTGCGAGGTGGCGACCTGGCCAGCTAAAATCATCGAACACAATCAGCATCGATAGCATAGGTGAGAAGGGGGCACTAACTTCCGTCAGCGCGGCCTCCGCAAGAGAACATGATGACCTGGTCCCCGGCGGCGCGGCGGTCGTCGAAGTTGAAACATCCGTTAGTGAGACTGCTGACGATGAGCGTCTGGCCCGCCTGGTTGTTGTGCACGCCCTTGGTGATAAAGTCGAACTTCTGCCCGGCGCTGCCATCGCACGCCTTCACGGCGATAGGGATGAGGTTCTCGCGGAAGTCGCCGGCGGTGGGATCGACGGAGAGGCACTGGCCGTCGGAGCTCTTGATCTGAACACCGGTGGCAGCACGGGTAGCAGCACTATCATCCCTCTTCTGGGACTCGGCGACAGCGGTGGGATTGAGAGTTCCACCGGCACCGGAAACCTTGATGGGCGCGGTCGCGGTCGCGGCAGTCGTAGTCGCGGCCTTGGCGGTCGTCGTAGCGGCAACGGCGGACGAGGCGGCAACAACACTCGAGGCGGCGACAGCAGCCGAAGAAGCAGCGACGACGGCAGCACTCGAAGAGGCAGAGACGACGGCAACGTTGGTGGTGGCTGTATACTTATGAGATTGACTCGATAAAAGAAGCGCGGGCACATACAAGCAGCTCCCTTTCCGGCGCCAGCTCCCTTGCCGGCGTCAGCTCCATTTCCAGCGGCGGCGGCACCGTTTCCAGCGGCAGCGCCTCCGGCGGCAGCGGCATTGCCAGCGGCAGCACCGTTTCCAGCAGCAGCAGCACCTCCAGGAGTTGCGGTGAACTGTGTTATATTCGTCTGTCAGCCACAAACGCGCCTCGAAGGAGGAGCAGAAAAACTAACGTAGATACAGTCATCGAGCGAACCGTGCTGAGCGACGGGGACGATCGCCGGCTGGTGAGTGGCTGAGGAGACAATGGTGCACATGCGGTAGACACCGGGACCGACACCGCCCGTGACATCGACTTGGACATTGCCCTGGGCGTCCTGGGCCGTGTTGATGCCCTTGAAGAAGAAGAAGTTCTTGGGATTGGTGAGGGTGGTGGTCGTGATCGAGTCGATGGCCTCCATCACGATGTGGGTGTGTCCGATGATCTGACCCTGCGCGTTGAGCTTCTGCGGGTTACCGAAGTACGTCTTCTGCGCGTTCGTGAACGTGCCGAGCTGGATGCCCTTGGTCGCGAGAAGGACTGTGAAGGTCTGGTTGGACGCGATGGTGTCAAAGTTCTTGGGGTTCTCTGCAGTAAAGGAAAAATTGAGCCGATTTCCTCAGGATAAAATTGACCGAAACACTTACGGAACTTGGACGAGGGCATGTTGTCGACGGAAGGGATGTTGCCGATGGGGATGGGGTTGCAGGAGCCGGTGGTGATCTGGAGACCGTTGGTGATGGGGACCTTGGGGAGGCCGAGAGCACACAGGTTGGCAAAGTTGTTCTTCGAGACATCGGCGGCGGTTTGGCCGTCAACCGGAGGGTTTTGACCTTGAAGAATGCACACGTCAATACTCAAGTGGCTGTCAATTGAAGCGAAGAAACTCTAACCATCGTCAGTGGTCTGGAGAACCGAGGGATCAATGGTCGTCGACGACTGGAGAGCCTGAGGGTCAGACGCGGTAGCCGGAGGCGGCGCAGCGGCAAGAACGGTGGAGGACGCGGAAGCAGCCGCAGCGGTGGAGGAAACCGCAGTCGTGCCGGCGGCGCCCTTGCCATTGCCGGTTGAGCCAGTGGAGCCCTTGCCGTTGCTGGTGGAGGCAGCCGCAGTCGTGGTCGAAGCGCCCTTGGCGGTCGTGGCCGCAGAACCTTTGCCATTGTTATTGGAGGAGCCCGCGCCGTTGGAAGACGATCCCTTGCCGTTGGAAGAGGAGCTGTTACCGGTGGAAGAGCCTTTGCCGTTGGAAGAGGAGCCGTTACCGTTGGAAGAGGAGCCGTTGCCGTTGGAAGAGGAGCCGTTACCATTGGAAGAGGAGGAGCCCTTGTTGGTGGAAGAAGAGCCGTTGCCGGTGGAAGAAGAACCTTTGCCGGTGGAGGAAGAGCCATTGCCATTCCCACTCGAGGAAGCAGCGCCGTTGCCAGAGGAGGCGGCCGCAGTCGTGGCAGCAGCGGCATCTGCGGTGACAGCTGTTTTGATTCGATTTAAGAAATATCCGTGCGTTTGGTGAGGAAATCACGAACTTATCGTTACAGGGGCGGGACATTCTGCGGCGGGAGAGGCAATAGCGACAGCGGCAGAGGTGACAACAGAAGAGGCAGCGGCAGAAGAGGCGGATGCAGAAGCAACAGCGGCGTTACCGGCGGCCTTCCCACCGAAAGTGAAGAGCTATGAGGCAAAATAAGCCAAGTCCGTGCCAGGAAAGACGCAAACAAACTTCAGCGCCAGTCGCAGAGGCGGCACCATTGCAAGCAGTCTGGTCGATGACATTACCCTTGACGGTCAAGCAGACGGCGTTCTTTCCGCTCTGGGGGACGAGAGCCTGAGGTCCGGCACCACCAGTAAAAGCGAACAGTTGGGAGTCGGTCACTTGTCCGCCTAGCAACGCACATTAGCTGCCAGATACCTGTCAGGAAAAAGTCAAAATTAAATGTACGTACCACCGTCCGCACGTCCACCGCAAGAGAACAGGAGAACCTGATTACCTGGGGCCCTGCGAGCGTCGAAGTTAAGGCAAGCATTCGTCTAAGTGCGCGTCGTTAGGGTTGGGCGCATTCATGCATCATGTCAAATTTGAAGAGTGGCGTACCAGGCTGCTGACGATAAGAGCCTGCCCCTTAACGTTGTTGTGAACACCAGCGGTGATAACATCCCAGGTCTGGTTCTTGCTGCCATCGCAGGTAGCGACATTTATGGGGGTGAGATTCTCGCGGAAATCGCCAGAGAAGGGGTCGACGGAAAGACATTTGCCATCGGAGGTCTGCAATTATTCGGTTAGGATACAAAACCAACGAGATACAGCCAATGCACATACCGTGATCGTGGTCGCGGTAAATGCGCGAGTAGCAGTGGCGTCAAATTTCTGGGCTTCAGCAGTGGCCGCAGCGTCGAGCTTCACGTCGCGACGGTCGAGGGGGACCGCGATCGCGATACCAGCAGCAAGGACAGTGAAAAGAGTGGAAACCAACATGGTGAGGTTGGGGGCGTTAAAAGTGGGTGGGTGAAAAGATCGTAGAGACTACTCTGCTAGCAGAGGGAAGTCGGCGCTGACTGGGGCAGGGAAGAACGGGGGAGAAGAAAAGAAAGTAAATCGCATCCATCAAAGTTCAACATTTATGTACTATCTCGGACTCGAATTTTCTCACGCATGCCGATCGTTTGTTTGAACGCGTTCACGTGTTTGTTGGTTTCTAAATACTCCCGGGGTGCATTGTCTTGGCATTGTCCCAACTTCGCACAATGGGCTCAGGCACATCGAGGCAATGTCCTTGCATACTTCCAGGCTGCCTCCACGCATAGATTCTGCTGCTTTCTGCTATTCGAATGCCTTCGGCTGCCCTTTCTGTCAACAATTTGATTTACCGTCGCCAATGGGAAGACGTAAATGGAGATCGCTTACCGAGACAGAAAACGCTGATCATCAGCGTGTGCCTTGCTACTAACCCCTGCGTATTTGCGATTCCGCTTCTCGGTCCAACGAAATCCCTCGCCGTAATTTTCCGAGCAGGCTGCCCAAGCCCGACACATCCTCCTCTTTTAAAGTTTGACTGACTTTTAAGCTGGACAGATTACCAAATTCAAGAGCATCACACAAAGGTCAGTTGAATGTACAACAAATGTCACCGGGCTTTCAGAGCTGGCCTTCTCTGTGTGCAAACAACTTCCAGTCATGGATATCATTACATGCACACCATGCGATTTCCAGAACTTGTCATGCGGATCTTGTGCGCATCTGGTCTGCTCTGGATGATGATCGTTGCGCTGCTTGTTATCTATTTCGCCGAATGAGCCGTCGGTTACCCGAGTGCTTCAGCGACGTTTGTGCATGGGGATACGTGTACCCATACTCTATCCACTCGAAAATTTCTATTCGACCTAAGGCTCCCTTTGAGCTGCAAACCATTCCCCTTTGATCGGGTAAAGTGCGTCATGGTTCGAGATCCTTCCGAGTGCTCTGTGGAAGAACGAGAGGTGGGAAGTTGGGCGGATGTAAGACTGCTTGAGAGTACCCAGCAGGGGAGTTTCTTCGAAAACTTGACAGGGAGAAAACAGTAAGGATCCTTCTTTGAAGGCTTGAAACGTTAACAACTGCGAAGCAAGAGTTCACGAACAAAAAAAAATACAAGCAATAGACCACTTTGGCAGATCTAGATGTGGCTGGAATCTTCTTTTCTTGACAGCGCGGATCGTAACCTGAGGAAATAGCTGTTTTGTACGAAACCTTCCTTGGAATGGTTCCGTACAAGGGAAACCGGAATACGAAAAAATTTAAGCTGGTACTCTTTCTGGTCCTCAAGGTCTCACTCAGCCCAAAGCAATACATTTCATTATTGATTGATTCCCAGCAGCGCATGCGCCGTCCAAGCCCTGATAACATTATCGGATCGAGCTCCGCATCCGCACGCGGTGGCGAGTGCCCGACCCAGTCATAAGCCGTAAAAAAAAAAAAAAATTGAGATCCCAGCAGTCATATGAAATCAAGCAACAATTGTGAAGAGCTGCCAAGGCCCGTCAGCATACCAAAGGAATGCTCAAAAAAGAAACGCACCTCATTGGCGGCGGGATTCGCAGTGTCGCAGTTGACGTTGCTGAGGCGGCCGTTGTTATTAACGAAGCAGACACCCTTGGCGTTCGACGGGGTCAGGGCGTACGGCGCCTTGAGGTCGGCGTCGACGAAGGGGAAGAGCTGCGAGTTGGTAACCTGGCCAGCTAAAATCGTCGAACAGGATTAGGATCGGTTTCCGTCTACAGCAAGATGAAGACACGAACATCCATCCGCGCGGCCTCCGCAAGCGAACATGATAACCTGGTCGCCAGCAGCGCGGCGGTCATCAAAGTTAAGACATCCGTTCGTGAGGCTGCTGACGATGAGCGTCTGGCCCGCCTGGTTGTTGTGCACGCCCTTGGTGATGAAGTCAAACTTCTGGCCGTCGCTGCCGTCGCAGTCCTTGACAGCGATAGGGATGAGGTTCTCGCGGAAGTCGCCGGCGGTGGGGTCGATCGAGAGGCACCTGGCCGTCAGAGCTCTTGATCTGGACACCGGTGGCGGCACGGGTAGCGGTCGTGTCCTTCACTTGGGCCTCGGCGACAGCGGTGGGGTTGAGAGTTCCACCGGCACCGGAGACCTTGATCGGCGCGGTCGCGGTCGCGGCAGTCGTGGTAGCAGCCTTGGCCGTGGTCGTGGCGGCAACAGCAGTCGTGGCATCGGCGGTGGTCGCAGTGACCTTGGAGACGCTGGTTGCGCCAGTCGCAGCGGATCCAGAGGCAGATCCGATGGTGAAGAGCTGTAATCTTTGAGCAAGAAGAGCAGGAGCTGGACAAAGTCCCTACCTGGTTAGCGGCAGGTTTGGTAACGTCGCAGTCAGAGGGCTGGAGGAACCCGTCGGTGTTCACGAAGCAGGTGCCTTTCGCGTTGGAAGGCGAGATGGGGCCCGCGGCAGTAAGGGTGGCGTCACTGAAGGGGAAGAGCTGCGAGTCGGTCACCTGGCCAGCTAGTTTTGCAGAGCAAAATCAATATCGAAAGATAACAACGGTAGGAGGCACGAACATCCGTCGCCGCGGCCTCCGCAAGAGAAGATATGAACCTTGTCCTGGTTGCGGCGGGGATCGAAGCTGAGGCATCCGTTGGTGAGGCTGCTGACAATGAGGGTCTTGCCGGCCTGGTCGTTGTGTACGCCCTTGGTGATGAGGTCGAATTTCTGCCCATCGCTGCCGTCGCAGTCCTTAACAGCCACGGGGATTAAGTTCTCACGGAAGTCCCCTGCGGTCTCGTCGACGGTGAGACATGAACCAGTCGAATCCTGCGCTGAAGATGAGCCTGGTACAAGAATCAGGGAGTAGATAAATTTGCCTTGATCTCGACGCCAGTGGCAGCCCGGGTGGCAGTATCATCCTTCTTCTGGGCCTCAGCGACAGCGGTGGGGTTGAGGGTTCCTGCAAGTGGGGTGCGGTTAGGAAGGTTTTGTCCAATGTAGTAACTAAAATTATTTACCTCCTGCACCAGAAACCTTGATGTTGGTGGCGGTAGCAGCAGAAGTAGTGGTGGCCTTTGCGGTGGTAGTCGCGTCAACGACAGAGGAGTTCGTATCGACCACGGCGATGTTAGTAGTGGCAGCGGAGTCGCTGACGGTGACGGTGACGGCTGTTTCAATTTGAGAACATCATCATCAGAATGTTTAGGGAAAATTTGCGAACTTTTTGTGACAGTGGAGGCGACGCAGTCTGCAGCGGAAGTTGTCGCGGCGGCGGTGGTAGCGGCCGCAGTGGTTCCGGCGGTCTTGGTATTAGCTGCCGCCTGACCGCCGAACGTGAAGAGCTCAGCACCAGTCGCCGAGGCGGCACCGTTGCAAGCAGTCTGGTCGATGACATTACCCTTGACGGTCAAGCAGACAGCGTTCTTTCCGGCTTGGGGAACGAGAGCCTGAGGTCCGGCGCCACCAGAAAAAGCAAAGAGCTGGGAGTCGGTCACTTGTCCGCCTAGCAACGTACATTAGCTGCCAGATACCTGTCAGGAAAAAGTCAAAATTAAATGCACGTACCACCGTCCGCACGTCCACCGCAAGAGAACAGGAGAACCTGATTACCTGGGGCCCTGCGGGCGTCGAAGTTCAGGCATGCATTTGTCTATAGGGATTTAGGGCGCATCCATGCAGAATGTCAGCGAGCCACATACCAGGCTGCTGACGATAAGAGCCTGGCCCTTGACATTGTTGTGGACGCCAGCGGTGATAACATCCCAAGTCTGGTTCTTGCTGCCATCGCAGGTAACGACGTTCACAGGGGTGAGATTTTCGCGGAAATCGCCAGAGAAGGGGTCGACGGAAAGACACTTGCCGTCCGAAGTCTACGACGATTTTAACATTGCGAATGAGATAGAATACATTCAAAGCACATACGGTGATGGTGGTTGCGGTGAATGCGCGAGTAGCTGTGGCGTCAAACTTCTGGGCCTCGGCGGTGGCCGCATCATCGAGCTTCACGTCGCGACGGTCAAGGGGGACCGCGATAGCGATACCAGCGGTGAGGACGGTGAAAAGAGTGGAAGCCAACATGGTGAGTTGAGGCTAGAACTGGTGTGAAAGATCGTAGGTCTCTGCTTGCAGAGGAAAAAAAGGCAGGGGCGCAAAGTGAGCTGCACGGAAAGAAGTGGGAGAGAACAGAAATAATGAACTGAGCATTATTTCCGCTCGGCTTTTATGTACTTTGGAAATCATGTTCGGATTTTGGAAGGACGCGGTTGCTGTTTTCGATCACGATATCGTTCATTGAACTCCCACGGCCCCGGTTGCCTTTCTGGGTTTCTTGCGTTCCCATCAGGCCTGCTCTCTCGCTTCCACATGCTAGCTCTTCGATGGCCCACATCCTTCAGCAGCAATGGTCCCTTCTCAATTCCACACTCCCTCGTCGCCAATCCCGCACTATGACTTCGGATTTCTTGCGGATTTCGGCCTCTTTCCGCGCCAAGACATTCATGCCATCTGATGGACGCGAAAGGAGGTAAACGGGATTGTTAAGAGCTTAATAGAGAAATCCAGCCCTTACAGGAGAACGTGTTCGACACAAACGAGACAGAAAACGCTGATCATCACCCTGCGTCATCAGGGCGTCATAGCTACCAACCATCCCTGCGATTCGATTCTGTTCTCAACCACTTTGAACCAGGGGCAAAAAAATCCCTCGCTGCAAATGAGTCGCCGGAAATCCCATCGGCGTCTACATTCTCGGAGGCCGTCCTGGTTTGTCGTTCTCGACCCCAAGGTTTGGGAATGGCAACATACCGTCGAGCATACGGGAGGAAGGCTTCCAATGGAAGGACTCTGTTGTTCGGTCTGGATCGGTATTCAGATCGCGTAACGGTGGAATGTAGGTCCCGTAACCGTTCGTTGGCGGTAACCTCAGATCTTCATGGACATTTACGGATTCCGGTGGGTCTCCCACTTGTGAACATCACGGATTCGGTTTCACTGTTAACAATCAAAGATACTCAGCTCTTGTTTTGAGTCTGCTTGGTTTTCGCAAACGCTCTACGTGCCAATCAAGAGTTCAAACGTTATGTTCTAAAACGTTACCGCGAGATACGCGGGCACAAAAGGTACCCAATCATGCGCGGAAATTCAGCGATCTACGATCGGGAAATAGAAAAAGTCCAGAACTTTTCGAGAGACATTCAATCTTCACCTCCGAAAAGGCTGTTGGAGGCTATGCACGCAGAACACAAGCGGCCTGAAAGAGGACGCGCTTGGCTCTTTCGTGATTCCGCTGTTCCAGGTGCGGGAAGCAGGTCCAGAACGTTTTGCAAGATACCGGAGTTCTTTTCTTTCGACCAGCAGTAAACTACTCACGTTCCGGCCTCGACCGAGGTGTGTCAGGTATAGCCGTGTAATAAAACGGCTAGTTCGGTTGACTCGGCGGCGCGAGAGTCGGTACGTCGGTAAGTCTCATTCATCGCATCGATACATGGGGCACGCGCACTCGGCGAGAATTATGCTGCGCGGTCTTCAAAAAACTTCCCAGTCCCCTTTTCTAATTCAATCATTGCGGCCTTTATCTCCACTTCATTTGCATCTGCTTGCTAGCTGCTTTGTTCTCTGTCTGGGACTTCTTTCTACTCCCATGCAACCCTCCCCCGAACTAAGGGCGAGCTATATTCTTTCATCGTGTTCGAAGCGGGCCCACTCGGGCTGGCATAAGGCAAAACCTGAAATGTCAAGGTGTACCGAGAGGCTCAGTGTCAATCATCTCCTGTGTTATTCCAGAGGTTGACTTACTTTATATTTTGCAAGCACGAAAATTAATACTCAGTTCAGCGTTCGAGTTGACCCTTTTTTTTCCATGGGAGGTTTCCTGAGAAACCGTACCAGGCCAATCTTTGGACACGGTCAGTATCCCGGTGCGAGATTGAGATGGTGTCAATGACTCGATGGTGTGAAGGGAACTCGGCTTTAAAACTGTGATTTTACTGCCTCGGCGTCTGTCTTTACTCTCCTGTTGCTAACTATATCTTGGCTATCCCATGAGTGGTTCTTGCTAGTTTGATAATTGCTGCGCTGGATAGTGCGTTCTGAAGATTTGAAGTTAAATTTAAAATTAATATTAAAAATGGAATTTAGGTCTCGTTCTGAACTCCTTCAGCAAGGACTGTCTCACCAACCGAAATTTTCTAATAACATTCTGGACCAAACGTCTGCTGCAACCACCAAGCAACCGCGGATAATGCTATATAACTGAATATTTGCAGCTGTTGGGCCGTTTCTTGTCGCGTATGAAGATCACGTTATCCAGCCGTGTCTTTCCGTCTTCCATCCCGCAAGCCAGTGTTGGCGGGAATGTCTTTCTAGTCTCGAGCCAAACGATATATCTGAAGCAACGCGAACTTTTGAAATCTCGGGGAATTGGTCAAGCAGCGGGGAATCCGAGCACTTGCTGGCACGAAGCTTCTGCCTCAGGACTCGGAAGACTCGTGGGCTGTAGTGTAGTCGAATCTACGCTTGGAAGCCATGTCGCTCATCAGCGATACTGAGTGAGGACCAGTCTCATCTATCCTTATAGCCAACTGACTTTGAAAATCTGCCCAGTTTCTTAATACATAGCTTGCGTTTGTCGTATCTGCGAGATGTAGAAGACCCTTATGGCGCCAGGCTCATTACCCTCGCTCCAGCTTACAATTCCAACTCATACATCATTGCTGCATCCTTGAACGATATCGACCGATGGCCCGAACTTGCAATGCCGTCCAGCCCTCAGCTCAGCGACGACGAACGGCCGTCTGGCTTCCCTGGCGCGCGGGGGGCTCAACTATACCAAAACCATCATGGGTGGTCGGACAGGCGGCCTTGGTCTGCGCGTAAATGGCAAACGCGCGTCCACCTCGAAACGCATGTCCATGACCGGAACTCCGCGGCAGGGCAAAGACTTCATGGTGCAGGGTGGCCCTAGCAGCAGTATAGCCGGGTCCAGCTCACTGGTGGAGAAGGCGGACAACTGGATCAAAGTAGCGGATGTCGATATTGCGGCTGCTTCGGCGCCAGAGGTCCAGATCCAGGAGCCCACCGTCGCGGAGGAGGCGCCCGTCGCCAAGGCCGTGCAATTCATCCCCAAGTTCAAGGGTGCTGCAGAAATGGAGGCACGGCGACGCGTACGCATGGCTGCGCGGCGTGGCCCTGGTGGTGCCGCACCTGCACCGGCTCCCGTTCTCGATTTCTCGTCGTCTTCAGACGAGGAAGAGAACCTCGCTGACGACTCATCTGACTCAGACTTTGGGCAGTCGACTGCTGCAGATGCTATGGATGATGAAGATGACTTCGACCCGTACGTCCTTCCGTAACATTCGCTTCAACCCATGTGTCAACGTGTCGTCTTTAGCGACTTTGCTGCCAGCCGTACTCCTGGACTTAACTCAGATAGTGTGTCTGATGTCGTCTCCGTACTATCTGCGACTACCAACTCTGCGTCAGCTTCGTCGCTCCCCCTCTCTCCTCAAGGCGGCGCAAGCCTTACTCTTCCCCGAACCCGTGCGCGCCTGAGTCCTGTGTCCGAAGGCCCGACTCCCGATCGTTCCGGTCCCTACTTCGAGATGCTCACCCCAGGTCCTGGCAGCGCCAGGCCTGAAGACGCCTCGCCCAACCCATCCCGCAAGCCTGATATCCCACCCCGTAACCCATCGCGCTCCCAGTCCGCGAACCACGGGGGCTCTGCGTCCGTGTCTTCCGTCACGACGCCCGAGATGACCTTCGCGCGCAAGAAGGTCGCACCGCTTCCCAGCCGGCCGCAGCGCTCCGCGCTCACTGCGCTGCTCGTGTCGTCCGGCGAGAGCACGAATCCATTCGCAGAGCTTTACGCGGCAGTGTCCGGTCGCGGGGAGGGCGCGTCCACCAACGTGCAGGTCTATTTCCCTTCCGCGCGTGCGCCAAAAGGCCAGGCGATGGATCTCAATGTGCGCAAGGACGCGACGGTAGAGGAAGTTATTGGGTTTGCGCTGTGGACGTATTGGGAGGAAGGTTGGCTCCCGAAGCTCGATGAGGGGATGGAGAACGCAGATGAAGAGAAATTGGCCACCCGACTTTCGGCCGTTGGATGGATCATGCGCATCGCGGAGGAGGACGGAGAGGTCGACGACGATTTCCCTCGTACGGCCGTTCACTTCTCATTGGATACCGTACTGACATATTTCTTACTCTAGCGCCAGATCGGATCGGGAAGGTTGCCAAGTTCAATGCTGATGCGTATGCCGTGCTGGAGGCCACTGCGGCTCAAAGTCAGTCTTCGCGTTTTATCCTCGACCACTTCATCTTATCCACACCACAGTCCAACAAAATCAATTGATTGAAAGTAAGATCCAACGGCATCCCTCCCGGCTCACCGCAGCGAAGAAACAGGAGAAGCCCTCCTCTGGCCTTGCCAACTTGGCTGTTGCTGGGAGTGCCCTCCCAGGCAGCGGAATATTTGGATCTACACTCGGTGGCTCTGTGCCTTTCTCGACCTCTCTTGGCCCTATATCCGGCCATGGCCCCCAAATATTCCTGCGCATCAAGGTCGAGGACACCGAGGACACCATCCATGTCTCGACCACGATCCCGGTGACGGCGGGCATGTACATGCAAGAGGTGCTCGAGCGCGTCTGCCGGAAGACGAAACTCGAGCACCCCGAATCCTATGCTCTCCTGCTCGCCAACGACAATACGCGCATTCTGATTCCGCTCGATCGCACCGTCGCGAGTTTGCAAGGGAAGCGCGAGCTGGTGCTCATCCGGCGCACGTTGATCGACGACAATGTCGTCAGAGGAACAGGCAAGACCACGGACCCGAATGGTGGGCTTTCTTTCTCCTGGCTAGCGTGTATTCAATTCGAGACTCCTTCCAGCATCGATTCTAAAGCGCATGTCGGACACGCCGGAGGTGAAGTACCCGTCTGCGATTGACTATAGCAACGTGTACAAGCAATACACGATCTACCGCAAGATGCCCATGCTGGTCGCGAAACAGGAGCGCACGCTCGCGTTCGACGGACTCTACATCCATGTACGCCCCGCCCCCTTCCTGTTTCCCTACGTCCGGCTAAAAACTATCGACGCAGGTCCTACCGACGGCGAATAAGGCGACGAAGGCGGTCTTCGACAGCGGGAAGCATGTGTCGTACCATATCCGGAGCATAGCGGACTGCCAGCAGTCGACGAAGAGCTCCGCGATCTTCAAGCTTGTGATTGGGCGCGGCGCTGGGGGGAAGAAGAGGTACGATTATGAGGCGGAGAGTGCGAAGCATGCTGGTGGGTTCCTTGTTCCATGTCTGGATGGTTAAAGTGAAAGCGATGTTGATTGATTTCCAGCCGAGATTGTGGCTCAAATATGGAAGCTCAAGGGCTCGGTTGACAGGTCGAGCACGCTCAAGTCGCGTCGCAGTCGGAATGTGGGTTGAGGCTTTGGACATTTCTTCGTGGTATTGAGGTGTACTGTATGGCCGTGTATTTATGTGTAGCATGTATTTTATTACTCATTTGTCCAGACGTCTTTGGACTGATTCGAGAGTTACTCTGAAGTCACTTCCGCCACAAGTCACGAAACGTGCTTTATTCACAGCGCGTATAGTGTCACGCTTGATCTCCATTGTTGCCCTTGTCCATTGTTTCCATCGTCGGAAGTCTCGTCAAGTTCGATACCTGAAAAGTTTCTTTTCTTCTACCTACTCAACGCGTATGTCGACGACCAGTGCTGAAACAGACACACGACCCATCGTGGCTTACGTCGCATCCCTCGAACTAATGAAGGTCGTCCAATCTTCAGGGCTCCTGGACTGTGCTCATATCTTCTAGATATCATCACTTCTTCCTTCCAACAAGAATCGGTCTGCTCTGGTTCACACTCTTGCTCGGACACTGGGACTCTTTGCTCGTGACTTTTCTTCAACTAGAACCATCGCTCTTGTTCCTCCACAGAGCGCTGGATTCGCAGAACTCAATAGCTATCACACAAAAGAATATCTTGACTTTGTTCTTGACCCTAAAAATGTGACCAATGGCGACGATCTGAGCAAGACAGAATTCGGTTTGGAGGATGTGAGCAGGCTTACTGCATTGACCCCGCCCTGATTTCTTACAAAATCAATTAGGACTGTCCGTCCTTCGAAGGCATGCCAGATTACGTTCGTCTCGTCGGTGGCGCTTCCCTTACAGCGGTAAAAATGCTGGGGCAGCCGCGATGTGGGGTCGCAATTTGTTGGGATGGCGGCCGGCACCATGCGCAAAAGTCACAGGCCGCGGGTTTCTGCTATGTGGCAGATTGCACTCTCGCCCTCATGGCACTCCGCCGCCTTACGCACCCGAGTCCAGATGCGGGTCCGACCAGAAAAATGCGTACGATGTATCTTGATCTTGACCTTCATTTCTCGGATGGCGTCTCGCATGCGTTCCATCAGACATCCACCAGCTCTTCGCATTTACTGGTCAGTCATGACATAGCCGAACCAAATATATCCCGTATAGACTCATACTCCATGGGTGTAGACATTCAGCATCCACCACGCTGCGCCGGGATTCTTTCCCGCGTCTCCCCTTGCAGCTCTGCCCTCCTCGGACAGCGACCCATTCACCCTGTCATTACCTCTGCGGCCAGGCGCCTCCAACCGCACCTTCGCCCGCGCGTGGCAGCACGTCGAGCGTGTGCATGCCGTGTTCGATCCCGACTATGTCGTGGTACAGTGCGGCGTGGACGGTCTCGCGGGTGATCCGTGCGCAGTCTTCAACTGGTCCCTTGGGCCGGACGAGGGCTCGCTCGGGTGGTGTGTCGGACGTATCGTGAACGGGTGGCGCGGGAAGAAGGTGTTGCTCGGTGGTGGTTCGTTTTTCGCGGTTCTGCGTAATCGACCGACTGAAAAAAAATGTTTACTGCCTAGGAGGATATGATTCGCCCAACGCCGCCCGTGCGTGGGCGTATCTCACTTCTGTCGCGGTAAGTCTTTCATTTATTTACTCCATCTCGACCAGTGTTGAACATCGATCACGTTAGCTTGGCAATGCGCTCTCCCTTGACTCACCGATCCCAGACCACCCACACTTCCCCTTGTATGCACCGTCATTTTTGCTGGACGTTCCCGCCGGAAACATGCAAGACCAGAACTCGGACGATTATCTCCGCACGGTGGATGAAGCCTTTGACGACGCAGTGGCCGCAATAACCGAACGAATGACCAAGTAATAGTAATTTGGTAAACTCAATTTTGATTCGAACTACACAGTTACAGAGAATATTTTGGATCGCGCACTTCGTTTAGTGCGCAACGAGGGTCAGAACACTGACGCTAAATGCGGGGGGCATTATATGTGAATGTCTTGCCAGTAGTGATGGTACTGTTTTTGGGGACGACGAGGTTCGGCGTGGTCGGTGTGTTGCTCGCGGTCCCGGCACCGGTTAGAACCTTGATAAATAAATAAATATCATGCCTCGGAATGATGCCCAGTTGTCATTGATAGGAACGAACCTGGGCAGTACCAGTACGTGCGACAGTGTCGAACGGAAGCACAAAGGTCAGTGGGGCGGCAGTACCGACGGTGTTGGAGATCTGTCGGCGTTGTGAGGAAATCACCATGGCCAATCTTTTACGGAAAATGCTTGCCTTGATTATAATTTGCCGCGTAGACGTCTTCCGAACCACGGACCAAAATAAGGTGCCTGTCGGATTCGGAAGTGTGCTTGGGAGGTACTCGTCTCCTCTGTTGAGACTGAAGAGCTTTTGGACATAATAGGATGTGGAGGGATAGACATTTCCGGCACTTGATGCCGGTCAGTTTCATTTCGAATCTGCAATGAAATAAACCTACTCAAAGCTGACAAGATTCGGAGTCTGTCCGGAATTATCTTAGATTGAATGTAAGCATGAACATGGGTGGCCTACCCATTGAGAATTCGCGACATGCTGAGAGAAAAAGAGCTTAGCCTCGCGACAAGTGTATGTTGAGTTGAGGTCTTACGTTCAACAAAGGTGCATAAGAGGCGCTGAACACTATTTCCGTTTCCTGCTCGGTAAATCCGAATAGAATAAGTCATTATATTGCTGACCGATATCGGCGTTCCTCTCCAAGCCGGTCATGAACGCAGCTTCGCCTGCAGAGCCTGGAATGGAATTGATGAATATATATTCCAAGTTGGTACGAGATACAGCTCACTCTGCATTGTCGGGAATGTAAGTCTCCCGGTGTCAGGGGTGCCGAAAATGTCGCTAGAGTTCGTGGAGATGGCCGCGTATTCGCCCTAGGAAGCTCAGTTCGACACTGCGCCGGAGAAGACGGTTTCAGGATTAACATACCTCGAAGTATGTTGTAGCATTGCGCTAAAATATGGATCAGCGGGTTTGAAGTTGAACCAGGACAGCATAACTCATTACTTGGAACCCATCATAGAAAAACGAGTTCTGCGCGAACCAGGCTATCGAAGTTCAGCATCAAAGCGGGAAGTAACAATAACAAAACATACTGGGCGTTTGGTACACATGGACGTCATATTGGAGCGGATCTGAAAGTTCAACATGTTGAGCTCGAGCGTGAAGCCTTGTGATCAGAGAAGGATGTACTTGGGGATAAAATCGGGCTAAAGGTGTCGGTGGTTGCAATGAAGTCTTCACGACCCCAATGTCAGTGACTCGGTTCAAACAATATATAGGGACCTACGTATGTTGGGGAATTCTGCTTGGAGAGCGGTAACAAAGTCGTGCCATCGATAGGTGTATGTCGACGGAGCGAAGAAATCCTACAGTGAACTTGTCATTGTACAGTTGTTGTCACTTCGAAACCAACTTACCTCGTTTCCAACTTCCACGTATGTGAGTGGGAATGGGGAAGGATGACCCAGAGATGCTCGCAAAGCGGCTATTTTTATTATTGAACATCGGGGTGTTATTCATTTCCCGCTGGAAGGTGACATACCTGGAGAGCTTTTCGTCGGATCCCCGATCACGAAATTGATCTAGAAGGGAGGTAAGCCTTGGATAGTTCAAGTTTTAGCGGTCAAGTTTTAGTGGTCGAGCTAACCTGGTCAATAGCCTGTTGGATATACGGCCCAAGGCTGTCTTCTGCAACACTGGTTCCACCAAGAGCGAAACCAGACCAAACAGCCATGATAGCTTGCATCCCTACATCCTCGCACCAGTTGAGATAATCCATCAGACCCAGTCCGCTGCGCAATTTCAGACAATCATGAAAAAGCGGCAGCCAGTTTAACCCACTCGGTGTTGATGTAGCCCCAATCCCCGACGCGGCCTTGAAGTTGCAATGCGTCAGTTTTCAGAGACTAATGGCTGTGATGTTTCTTTCGGTACCTGGTCGACTCAAGAGCGGCCCAACCTAGTAACAGTCAGAGCCGATACAGGGATGGAATAGATCACACACCGTTGCATTCCATTGCCATCGCTGGGCGACGGTTTGTCCCTATTCAATTATATCAAAACGACTAGTCTGCGAATGGATGGAATGAACCAACCTCCTAGAAGAGAGTTACACCAATCTATTTCCACCATAAAATCGAGCACTCACAAGATTGTTGCCGCCTGCAATTCGTGATTACTCTGAAGAGGAACGAGAAATGCCACGTACCAGGTAGTCTGAAGAATGATGGTTCCATCTCGGCCAATGTCTGTGGAATTTTTAATCAAGCATATGCATCTTGTGCGCAGAGCTGTCCGAACCGTTGCAATGTCAACCCGCATCCCATTAGGCCTGTTTTTGAAAGTTGGCGGGAACAGAGAAAAGAGTGCAAAGTGTACAGTTTGCCCAGATGCCGCAGCGCCATCCAGAGTAACAGTGAAATTGTTGACAGTAGAGGACGCGGAGGCAGTTGGCCGGAGAGTAACGTTGACTTGTGCCCATGCGGTGCTTGCGGCGGTGATTGGAATGGAGGTAGAGATAAGAGAGTGTCCAGCTGCTGTTTGAAGACCGACTGTGACGTTGCCTCTAAATCCAGAGGCTGTCGGAAACCTGTAATGGAAAGAAGCTGTATAGGTTGAGCCGCCGGTAACCTTGATGCCTGCATTTCTAGCATTCAGCTCTCAAGATCTGGTGGGATACTGGGCAGAAGAATCACCCCAATAGCCCTCGTTGCCAACACCCACGGGACCAGTCTTCCCCGCCGGAATTACCACCTGCAATGAGTTCGGGAGGGCAGAGGATACTGGGACAGTATCTGCCACGACACTGAGAGCCGCCCCATTTACGGAATGCCAAGCATTCAAAGCTGCCGCTGTGTCTATTTAAATGTTAACGATGATTGGGATCGAGCAAGTAGCTCACTTACTCGGAGTGACTTGTTGGAATGCGCGGTTCTGAAGCACTGAAAACGGTTGTATCGGAAACTTGGTTATTATTTGTGAGAATGAAAACCAACACTCTGCATAAAGACCACCGTCGCCGCTCTATGAAATCTGTAAAGATTGAGCAAAGGTTGAAAAACGAGATCATACATGCTGTGGAAGAAGAGATGACCCGCTGTTCTGCGTGGAACTGATAGAACACTCACGCTGATGTCCTCGAACATTTGACCCCCTACGTATCTCGTGAATTCCGTACTGGGCAAAGTAAGGCAGAATACTGACATAAAGTCGTTGGAATAGGATGGCTCGCAGTTGCGCTCACGCTGACCGTGACCGCTCGAACAAAAGTCGCAATATAGGCCAAGGCCCACAAGACTGCAAGAAGCATTTTTGAGGGATGCACTTCAAGTGGTGCTTCGTGCTGCTTTTGTCTTATATTTGACCTCGGACCGCTACGAACCCGAGAAGGAGGGAAGCGCGAGAGAGAAGGCCCCGAACTCAACCAATCGCTGGACAAGGTCTGAATCTTGTGATGAAAGGAGTGTGTGCAGGTTATTCCGAGACGTCATTTCGCGAACCCCGCCGCCTGACGTGGAGAGGGTCAGCTGCAGGCGAGGAACGTTTCGGTAAACTGAAAGCCGATGTTTTTGAACCACCCACGTCATCTTGTTTTGTAAACTGCACGTGCTTGGTCTAATTTTGTGTTCAATTTCTCACTCAGAGTCACTGTCCTTTTTTCAGAAAAGCAAACAAGAAAGGAATTAATGCATTCGCGTGTTATACCAGGTAAATCTATCGAACCTTCTCCTCATTGCGCACTCAAAGTAATAACAGTGACACTGATCGCAGGCGCGGTGTAATTGAATGTCGCGCCAGTCGGAATCTGGGTCGTCACTGGCACGATGAGGTCGGGCACCTCGGGAGTGTTACTTGCAGTCCCGGCCCCAGTTATCACCTGAGCTGTGCCTGTCTCGGACACCGTGTCAAATGGAAGCACGAATGTTATATCGGCGGCGCTGGCAGCACTGTTCGAGATCTAGACAAAGTGAGAATGTCTGCTCAGTCCATGGTTCCAAGACACAAACTTTGATAATAAGCTCCCCAGTGCTGCTCCAGCGCGTGACACTCCAGAATAAGGTGCCGCTGGCACTGGAATCAGGCAGCGTGCTGGGGAGATATTCGTCACCTCTGTTAAGACTGAAAAGCTTCTGGATGTAGAACGATGTTGATCTATAAATGTTTCCGGCGCTGAAGAGTTGTTTAAAATTGAGTTGTCTCGGAAGAATTACAACCCACTCAAAACCAACAAGGTTGGGTGTCCACTGCGATCCATTGACGTGTCCAAGGAGTGGCGCATAAGATGCAGCGAAGACAATGTCCGCATTTCCTGCAGTAGCGTGAGCCTGGCATTCCGATCCAGTTTATCGGAAACAGACGCTCAAGACCAGTCATAAAGGCCGCTTCTCCAACGGCGCCGGCTACGGTGGGCCAAACCAACCGCCCTTGATCCGGCGTACCAAACAAGTTACTTGAGTTGGTGGAAGTCGCGGCGTATTCTCCCCTGTGAATTGCAAGGAATGAGCGAGATTCAAACTTGCAAAGTGACGCGGTCAGGAACCTCGAAGAAAGTCATTCCGTTGCGCTGTTGAACTTAACATGAAGTATTGAGATACAAAAAGAGTAGTGCTCACGGGAAACGAGTCATAGACAAATGAGTCTGTGGAGAAGAATTCTATGAACGTAGTTGAATCGATCAGTATAAAGATGAAACGAACAGAACTGCGCATACTCGGCGTCTGATACAGATGAATGTCGTAGTGTTGAGGTGTCGGAGTCAGCACCGGAGTCGTCGTGCGAGAAGTAGCCATGAAATCTATCGACCAAGTTGATAAGTAATTCCCAGAAAGAGAGAAGTTCAAATTTACGCAATTGTGGGAACGTTGCAGTGAGGTTGGTAACAAACGAGTTCCATCGACTTGCGTATCTGGGAAGGAAAATTCAGTGGAAAATAAGATAGGTTATTTAAGATGCCGTACGTTCCAGGAGCCTGTCCTACATTGTCCTGTTTTCGATAGACTTTAGTTGTGGGGAAATGAGAATTATCCTCGACCAACTTCGTTTCCGATCTCCACATACGTCAACGCGAATGGCTCAGGGCGGCCGAGAGAGGCACGTAACGCAGCTGGAGAAAATGAACTCGACTTCTCCATTTGTTATGCGCTCGCTTACCGGCTTCGCTCGTCGCGGGGTCGCCGATGACAAAGTTGATCTATAGAATACATGAGAGGATGAAATTGCAAGCTCCTTGTGAACGTTACCTGTTCGATGGCTTCCGCAATGAAGGGCTGCAAGGCGTCGCCTGTGACGGCTGTCCCGCCCAGCGAATACCCTTCGCACAATATAACCTAATGATGTCTGGAACGAGAAGACTAGGCACATACCATCCCACACAGCCATGAATGGTTCCATTTCCATGTCTTCGCACCACAGCAGGTATTCAAGAAGTCCAATTCCACTGAAATGCAAGTTTGATTTTATATGGAAAGCAGATCCCTCAATATTACGCACTCGGTATTGATGTAGCCCCAGTCCCCGACTCGACCTGCCCGCGAATCAGCACAAATTCTGGACGAGTTCGACAGATGCGAGGAGTCGTACCTGGACGCTCGGTGAGTGGACCGACAGTGTTTCTCCACTGCATGGGAGTTGAATTCGAAAAGTTAAGATTAGAAAAGGTGAACTGAAAGCACCTGCCAACGAGTTGCGGTCGTTTGACCCTATGTGTAATCATGTTAAGATGAGAAGAAGTGTATGAAATGTGAACTCACCTCGAGGTTGTTGCCGCCTGGGAAACGGAAGAACGATGGCTTCATCTCCGCAAGTGTCTACAAAGGAAATTAGCAGAAGGTGAATAAATGAACGAAAGACGCACCTCAGCGATGTCGGCCCGCATGCCGTTCGCGCGGCCCTTGAAAGTCGGCGGAAACAGCGAAAGGAGGGCGAAATGTACCTCTAGGCCGGCCGGCGCTGAGCCCGTGCCGCCCTCCACCGTTACGGTAAAACTGTTTGCCGTAGACGGGGGCGTTTTTGTCGGGGTTAGTACAGTACTGATATGCGTCCAGCCTCCAGTAGCGTTCGCGTCAAGTGGTGTAGAGTGGGCAGCGAGGCGCGTTCCGTCTGCTGCCTGAAGTGCCAGCGTTAGAATAGGGGGTGGACCGTGAGCTGGAAGTGCGGCAGGGAGCCGGTAGTAGAGAGAAGCGGTGTATTCTGTGTGGGCAACGACCTTGATACCTACGGGAAATGAGGGATTTCGTTATAGACAAAAGACCACAAGAAATACCCCAATAGCCTCCATTTGCAAAGCCAAGTTCTCCGGAGGCGTTGTGAGGAATGGACAGCACAAGGGAGTTCGGGAGAGCAGATGAAAGAGGCGAGGGATCTGCGATCACATTTATGGTTGCACTAGCACCAACCGGGATCCAAGCGTTGAGTGCTGCGGTGGTGTCTAAGGGTGGCATCAGTTTCGGTAGAGAGCGGGTGGTACCATAGATTTTACTTGGAGTAACTTGCTGGAAAGCACGATTTTGAAGTACTAATTTCCTGATTATTAAATGCGAAAGAAGAAACACATTTTTGGGCCACATACATTCCGCGTACAACCCGCCATCGCCACTCTTAACCGTACCAATTAGATCAAGGTAACACGATTGACGATGCAATATTTACATGCTGTACGAAAATTCAGGCAAAGGTCAAATTTGCAACGAGAGACTTACACTGATATCCTCGAACATTTGTCCATCTGCAACCGGTGTCAGCACTAAGGATTTGAGGGAAACGGAAACCGCGGAATACACAAAGATGTTGGAATTGCATGACTGGCCGACGCGCTAACGCTGACCGTTGTCACTGCAGAAACTCTGGCTCCGAAAGCGAGCAACAACGCTGCAACGATTACACTCATGACTTTCTCGGAAAGTTGACGAAAAAGTGGGACTATTATACAAAACATCGGGCGGGCCGTCGAGCTCGTGATGGCGTCATCAGACCAGGGAAGAATCAGTGAAATGAATTTTCAGAGCGCATAGAAGCGGGAAGCGCGCTCGCTTCGACGTGTCGGACCGTGCGGCGAGTCGTGTGATTTTTCGTCGGGGAAACTAGTACTATTCAAAGTTCCAAAGGCTTTGCTCGGCGGCCGCTTAGTCGAGGACGCGTCCGAACGTTCGTCTTCCGCTGCAAGCCGGTGTGAGACTGCCAAGGCTGAAGGAGCAGGGTTAATTGAACTTCAAGTTTTACAAGTTGAGTGACCGTCAACTTGAACCCATTTGAGTGTTGTGCCACAGCCCGTCTGTGTAAGTGCCTGAACGTAACGAGCAATACTGGGAGTGGCATAGGTCCCCGAAAACGACTTTCTTTCGAGTTGGCAGTTGGAAATGCACAAAGGCAGTTCTCAAGGCTCCTACTTCGGACCATATGTCCCGCTCTGACCCGAGGTGTCGTAATAAGTTGCCTGAAAAGGCAAGTAGGAACGCAAAGAAAGAATACATCTTCAAAGCCATAGATTCGATGAAAAAGTACACATGGTACACACATAAGTCTATAAATCATACGCATAGATATTCAAAGTCACATACGGTCACGGCCTCCACATCGGGCGTCCAGCACCCGCCGCCGACCCCGGTTTCTTTCCACCAAAGTCACCAACGCTCCTCACCCGCTTCACCTCTGCCCCCTTCGCAGTCGCATTCGCACCCTTCAGCGCCTCGAAATTCTTGACCAAATCCTTCACACTCCCGCCACTACTCGTCCTCGGGCGCGTAAACGGCACCCGCGGCTGCTCTTCGACGGGCGGCTCCACATGATGCAGCTCTACAAGCCTCTTGGGTGGCGCACGCCGCGGCAGCATCGACTTGGGTTTCGGCGGCGGTGCGGGTTGGAGGCTCACGAGCTCCTTCGGCGCGCGCGTCTTCGGCAGCGGTGGACGCGCGGGGGTCGTCACCGGCCCTCGTGGCTTCTCGAGCAGTTCGAGTGGCGGAAGAGGGAGGCGCGGGCCAGCGTGCGTTGGGGGCCGACGGGTTGGGGGCGGGGCGGTCTTGGCCATGGTGGGGAGGTATGAGAAGAGGAAGCCTTTGACGCGCTTGCCGATCGTAGCGGGCTCGGCGGGCTGCGTGGTTGCGGGGTACTGGGAGTCCTCGCGCTCCCGCAGCGGCGTCGCCGGCACCATCTCTGCGTCTTCATCGTCAACCGACGACTCGAAGCTCGAGTCTTGTTGCTGCTCCTGCTCCTGCTCCTGCGAATGTTCCTCCGAAAGGCCGGTGTCCTGGTCCTCCGCAAAGCTCACATCTTCGCTCTCCTCTGTTTCCATCTCCCCTTCACTCGCCCTCGGCGCTGGCCCACCACTCACCGCGACCGCCTCTTCCAGCAAATGGGAATACCGCGGGGCAAAGAGCGACCCAGGCACACGCCTTCTCCTTGCAGGCTCCGGTGTCGGCGGGAGGTTGCTGAACGGCGCCCCCGCGCTAACAGGTTGCGGCAGCTGTGCACGAGTACTGAGAGGCATCGCGCGATTGATACCATTGACGAGGGGAGACATCGGGCGACTTGCGCTACTGACGCGCGGTGGCATTGCGCGTTTACCCAACGGCGTAAAGTCCGGTACGACCATCGACGCACGACGGCGATCCCCCGCAAACACGTCTGTGGTGGCGGACGGCGTCGGAGGCGCGACATGCCCCGCGCGTTGCTTGTTCTGTAGTGCCCTCGCGCGCTGCGTCAGGTTCTCTCTGTAATCCAACAAACCTCACATCAACACCGCAGATCGAAAGGAAGAGAAAGGGATAGCACTCACACATCCCACTTTTCGCCCCACTGCTTTACAACTCGCTCCCCGCCCTTGAGCTTCACGAACCGGCCCACAACCGCGCTAAGGTCCACCGCATCCGCAGAGGCCATCATCACCGCCGGTGTGCTGGTGTTGTTGGAACTACTCCCAGCGGAAGCGAGAGTCGTCCGCACAGGCGTACTCGGCGCCCCAGGCTGCGGCGCAGGCGACAGATTGAGCACCATCCCGAGCCGGGCAGCGACCGCAATCCGCTCGTCCGTAAAGCACGCATCGAGTGCCTTCCAGTCCGCTTTCGTCCACTCTCGCCCTTCCTCCTTCTCCGCGCCGTCATCCTCGTCGTCCGACTCGGGTAGCGGCACCCCGCGCGCGGACGTGCGCCTGTGTGCGTGGGTCAAGATCGACTCCCCCTTGACGCTCGCACTCTCCCCGGCGCCAACCCTCCTCGGGGACGCACTAGTAACCCCACTCGCCACCACTTCCCTCTCCGCCTCCTCCAACAACTGCGCCGTCGTCACCGGCTTCGGGCTCCCTGGGAAATACACCCGCTCGCCGACCACGCGCGCAGGTGCCGGGGTAGATTCACGACGTTTCTGGTGCACCTCCATCTCCTGCACCTCTCGTTCCTTGCCCTTGGAATACGCCGCCCGCAGCTCCGCAATATCCTGCATCCCCCCTGTGCGTACGAGGCCGGGTGTCTTGCTCTTCTGCGCTAAGGGGGACGGCATCGAAGCCTTGCTGACGCCCGCAAACGAGTGCCGACGCCGCCCCTTGTCCTTCCCATTGTGTCGCAGGCGCGTGAAGCAATCGTAGTCGTGCTAAATGGGGCAGGGATTCGTTAGTAAGTGCCAAGAGGGAGCGAGAAGGGAGGATATTTATTACCTGCTTCAAAATCGCCGCAGCCCTCGCCGCCGCACGCGGGTCCGCGCTCGTAATCTTCACAAGTCCCAGAAGCGCCGCGTCCTCCTCGTCACTACCGCCGTCATCCCCATCTCCTTCAACTCCCGCTTCACCCTCTACATCTCCATCTCCGCCAACAACGCCCTCGGTGGAGGTGTCGTCCATTTCGGCATCCGCATCGACATCGGGATCCGCCTGGATGAAACTCGCTCGCCGTCCCCTTCCCATTCCAAGAGACTGAGGCGGCGCCCCACCTCGTGTCGGCGTCCGGGGCACCTCGACGCGCGTCCCGACCGCGATGAGGACTGGGGGTGTTGTTCGACGCTCGTCTTGCTCCTTTCTTGCCTCACTTCCTTCGCCCTGTCCATCTCTACCACTCTCCGCACCCGCCTCTGCGTCCTGCGCGCGAGCTTGGGCTTGCTGTCCAAGGGAGTCGGCGCGGAAGGAGGAAGACGAAGCGGCCTTCACAGGACTCCTCCTCAATGACAGCCCCCACCACCCGCTCACTCCGCACCGGCACCGTCGGCGCGCGGCGCGTCGGTGGGGTCTGTGCATGCGCGTGCGCGTGGGCGGCTTGGATTCGTAATGGGGTTATTTGTGCTTGTTCGTTTGTCGACGTGAAATCGAACGCGCTGGGGGGAGTGGGACGCACAGGCACCGGCGTGCGCACGACGAACCGGGGTTCCGGGTGCGGCTGAGCGTGGGCAGGTGTGGGCGCAGGGGCAGGCATCTCCTCATCCTCATCTTCGTCCCCATCCCCAGCCTCATCCTCTTTCTCCTCCGCCTCTTCGCCCTCGGACTCCGGATCCGGATCCACACTCATCGCGCGCACCTCCGCCTCTTCCTCCTCCTGCTCCCTATCGTCCTCTTCTTCCTCTTCATCTTCCTCTTCTCCACCCCTCTCCGCCCGCTGCGGACTAACCGCACCGGACCCCTCCCTCGCCGCTCTCCTCCGCGCATCGTCCTCCCGCAGCGCGCGCAGGAACGATACGCCTTCATCCGCCGATTCATCCTCGTCCTCGTCTTCTTCCTGGGGCTCTTCTTCCTGCGCTCCTGCCTGCATCTCCTCCTCTTCCTGGTGTGCGCCACCGGTGGCGTCGGAGTCGGCGGGAGCAAAGGCAAGGGCGGAAGAAGCGTTCCCCGCGAGTCGCCGCAAACTCCTCCCATCCATTCGGAAACTGCCTTCGCCTTCTTCGAGGGGGCCTCTGCGAAGAAGAAAAAACGAGGGTTAGCTGGGTTGTTCTAGGCGGGCGGATGTATGAGAAAGGAAAGCTCATGGCTCCGTACAACGCGAACGCCTGAGCGCCCGCCCAATTCGAGACAGGCAGGGCCAAAGACAACGGCCACACTCGAGTCAAAGCCCGGAGAATTATAGAAAAGATGTCAACAGAACGCGACCCACCTTCCCGGCCATGGACTCCCCCACACGCCCCACCGCTCCATCCGCGCCTGCGTCCGCGGCGTCGGCGGGTCGGGCTTCGTCGGGAGCGTCGCATCTTGCACGACATCTTCCGTTGCTGGTGTTGCTGCTGTATTTGTCCGTGGGGTAGTTGCATGCGTAGTAGGGGTGGCGAGGGAAGTAGACGTAGACGTCGAAGTCGAAGAACTGGAGGGTATACTCGCCAGACTCGGATCCGGCGTCGGCAGCCCCAGACCCAGAGAGAGAGCGCGTCCGGGAGAGGGGGGAGGTGAACGCGAAGGAAGGAGTGGGAGGGACAGTCGTCGCGCGGGTATGGGCATACGCAGAACTCGGTTGTGTAGCCATAGGCCGCGTATGCGTAGGCGTGGTCTCTGTGAACGAGGGCTCCACAGTTAGCCCTTGGCGGGTGTGCGTAGTCGAGGTTGTGGGGAGGACGCCCTCGTCGTCGTCGTCCGAGTCCCATCCACCGCCAGCTGAGGTATCGAAGGGACCAGAAGCAGGGAGTGGCCCGTCGAACGACTCCGGGACGTCGAGGTCCATCGAGTCGGAGGTCAGGTCGTCTGCAGATATAAGTAGAGTTAGAATTTCATTGGTTTCGATTCGAATGAAAAGGTAAAGGAAAGGAAGGGAGGTAAAGCGGTCAAGCTGGAAAAGAGGAGAAAGGAACACATACGCACCCTGCTCAGGAATCTGCAGCCCTTTGGTCCAGTCGAACGGCGAGTACGCCGCGTCGCTCGACGGCGACGTACCAATATCCGACGTCAGGCCGTGGCGATTGCGTTTGACCGGCGAGGACGAAGGTAGCAGGAGAAGCGGATCGTCCGTCGGGCTCGGGGGGTGTCATGGGACGCGCGAGGTCGATGGGTGGCATAGGCTCCTTCTTGATGCTGTGGACCACCACGCGGAGAGGCGTCGCACTTGCGCGTTGGGCGTGGACGGGGGTACTGGTGCGCGATCTGGTTGTCTTCGCCTTGGCGGCTTTGCGGGTAGACGTGCGCGTGGGAGGCGGGACAGGGGCGAGGAAGACCTCGCGCGGAGGCGTGAATACGTCTGTCGGGGGCTCGTACGGCACGGGTGCGGGGGTGACGCTGGCGCTGCGGCTGCGCCGGCGGGAGGACGCAGCGGCAAGCGCAATTGAGGCGGCTGGAGGGACATAGTCCGCGTTCGGGTTGTCATTATTTGCACTTGGGCGCGGGCGTGGGCGAGGCGAGGCGAAGGAGGCGCGCGTGGGAGAGTCGTGCTGGGCATGCTGTTGCTGCAGCTGGAGGAGCTGGGACTGGGAGCTGGTGCGTCGACGGTGGGTCTTGCGCGGCTTGGGGTTCGGGGTCGCCTCGACGGGCTCGCGGTCTGCTGCGGCCATGGGGGTCTTGGACGGCGTGGTGGTCGTGCCACCGCCCACAGCCGGGGCCGCGCGCTTGCGCTTCGTCTGCGCCGTCGCCTTACCGCTGGTGTTCGTCTGCAGACGAGTCAGTGAGTCGCTCGAAGCTGTTAAATGCCACCCAAACTGACGCGGGGAAAGCCAAAACCTTGAGTGCGCTGGAGATCGAGCTCTTCTTCCGGCGGCGGGCTGATCAGCATCCGCGCAGCATCCATCCCAGCCGCATCGGGTTTCTGTAGAAAAGTGGTGTTCGGGGGTTGTGTGTTCTCGTTCATCGCAGTCGCGGAGGGAAAGTACAAGGTCAACAGGCACGTGATCGCATGCAGGGTCGCTATTTTTACGTCACTTTTGATGCCTGAACAAACTTTGTTTTGGTTCTTCCGCATTTCCGACTCTTGCTCGAAGCCTGGCACTTCTTCAGGAACAAGATCTCCTCGTCCTACGGGACTAAATGCCCCTGCTCCGCCAACTTGAGATCCGGGTCCACGGATCTCTACCCCCACCGTCTCCAATACGCCTCCGAGAGCTGCCAAGATTACGTTCAGTCACATTATGGGATGTTTATAACCCAACCAATTTTTTTGCCTTGGTCCGAACTGACCTCATTAATGTTGCTGTTTCACCATCTGCATGATGCTACCACTATTTTGCGGCAGGCTGCCAACCTAGTTGATTGTTTTTTTGGTACTCTGTGACGGAGAAGTCCCAACTCCCGATATCCGACTCCCGTGTCTAGAATTATTGGTTATGACGCGATTTATGTCCTGGGACGACGCGTAGACAGAATATCTCGAAACCTTGATCACCCCTGCCCTCCGCATGCTGGAAATCGACGAGGCATTCCTCCAGCCAGAACCCATCCACACCCTCCGATCCTTCATTTTAAAATGTGGGTGTCGTCTACAACACTTGTGCATCACCGGGGATACTCGCTCAGTATCCGACACCGCATATAACGATGCGTTTTCTTACATCCCGGAACCAACATTCGACTTGTCCTTGCCGGATTATAATCAAGGATACATGCGTTCAGAGTGCGTGCCATGCGCCCTTCTCCGACCTTTGACCTTACTTATCTGTGTCGGGTACTAAAGTTGGCTCGTAGGAAATATGTTGTGGTGTAGCCATTGGCCGTCAATTTATCCTCGTGACTTTCGATTTTTGTGCCTTTGCGATTGTGTCTGAAATCTCCAACAACTGTAGCTCTGACACCTAATTCAGGGAGCACAGGCTCACTGCACCTGCCTGATATGTGCAGAGCGCGTATCTCAATTTCCTGACTTGTTCACCTCATGATAGAAAATTGGCCCATAGAAATCACGTTCATTGTCGTGTGGGACGTGTGTCCTTTCCCCTTCCTCAATTTGTATTTTCGGATTTTTTGTGTGTTAGTAGGGGCTGCCGCGATCCTGCACAGTAGGCATACGCCCCGCTGGCATGGTTTCAAAGCGCGGATGATGGAGGGGTAAATTCAAGCCTTTGAGGAGTGTTGAATAGAAAGGAAATCCTCGCGGTTGCTTCAGGTATGCACAAGGCTCTTGATCTTGACTGGATGATCTTCATATTTTCGGAAATTGTGCGGGTACAGCTGACCGACGGTCCGTATCAACAAGGATCGGACGCAATTTGGTGCGCATAAAGTTTTCGACTCATCAAGTTGGGGATTTAAGGAGGGTAAGTTCTCGATTATCTCTCATACGGACATACCACAACTCCACCACTAACTAAGCCCTTCAAATTTGTTCTATTCAGCTGGTTAATTCATATGTCAAAAACAAATGGTCCATGGTTCTGCGGATCGATATATATTTGCATCCTCAAATCCATAGTGCAGATTCGTGTTCCGTAGTAAATTTTACGTTATGTCCAATTTGTCTGAAATTACCTCCCGGAAACGTGTCTGTGTCCAATAAATTTGTTACTCAGACTCAACGCGACGAACACTCTTTGAATGTGCGTGTCTCTCACAGACATTCTGCTCTTTCCGATCCCAAATTGTGATGCATGAACCAAATCGGGAAGCGGGCGTTGAGTGCGGGACCTCGGACCGTGACCTCGGCGACCGGGCCGCCCAAACTTGTCTTTCGCCATCACGGGCGACGCTAGTCTCTCTCAGACAGACGCCATAACTGAACACTCGTTCCTCGCTAGTTATACAGGGACAATTGACGCTCAGTGCTCAGGGCCCTGAAGGACGAGGAACGAAAGGCAAGCGGTCGTCATAAACAGCGTATACAAAGTCAACTGAACGCATGGTCTCCAGATTTGAGCATGTCTTCCGTATTCTCCCGCGCAGCCGACCGCGCTCGCATCGCAGAGATTGAAGTTCAGATCTTGGCCCTCGAGCACTCTATCCAAGTTTTGGAAGCCGAGAAACTGCGCACGGAGGAACGGCTCCAGTCCTACGCCCATCCAGTGTTGACACTGCCCAACGAGATCGTCTCCGAGATCTTCATCCATTTCCTCCCGGTCTATCCTTCGCCTCCACCACTGATGGGACTACTATCACCTACTACCCTGTCACATATTTGTCGCAGATGGAGAGAAATTACTCTTTCCACACCCGCGCTCTGGAGAGCAATATCATATCCAGAGAGTCGCAACCATGGTCAACTTGCTGATATCCTCGACACTTGGCTGAGCAGGTCCGGGTGTTTGCCACTTTCCATCGAGATGGAGTTTATGTGGGAATTTGTCCCCGAGGAAGTCTTTTCCATCCTGGCTCATCACTGCGCACGATGGGAATACGTTACATTGGCAATTTGTTTCGAATGTGATCTCGCTGCCATACAAGGCGCGATGCCCCTACTCCGCCAACTCGAAATCCGGTTCGAAGGTTATAGTCCTCCTTCCTCTCCAATACGCTTCCGAGAGCTGCCAAGACTACGTTCAGCCACGTTATGGGATATTTCTAACCCAACCGATTTTTTGCCCTGGTTCCAACTGACCTCATTGACGTTGCTGCTTGACCACCTGCATAAAGCTACCACTATTTTGCGGCAGGCTGTCAACCTAGTTCATTGCTTTTTGGTACTTCCTGACGAAGAAGTCCCAACGTCCGATGTCCGACTCCCATGTCTAGAATTATTGGTTATGACGCGGTTTGTACCCGAAGACAACGTACCGACACAGTATCTTGAAATCCTAATCACTCCTGCCCTCCGCACACTGGAAATCCTGGAGGCATTCCTTCAACCGCACCCCATCGAAACCCTCCGATCATTCATTTCGAAATCTGGGTGTCGTCTACAAAGTTTATGTATCACGGGGGATACTCGCTCAGTGTCCGAAACCGCATATCGCGACGCGTTTTACTCCATCCCGGAGATTTCGTTCGACATGTCCTTGTCGGATTATCATGAAGGGTACATGGATTCAGAGTGCGTGCAGAGTTTTTTTTAGTTATTGCATCCTACTTACTTTTCTGGGTCCGGTAGAAAATTGGCCCGTAGAAAATATGTCGTGGTGTAGCTATTCGGCGTTGCCTCATGATCATTCCCTTCTTTCAATTGCGACTTCCCGATGTTTGTGCAATTCGTGGCGCCTTTGCGATCGTGTTTTTCTTACCCTTCAAATCAACAATTTTATAGTGTTCCCGGTTTCCCTACTTATTGGCCTGATTTCGTGTCAAGGCAGAGAGGAAGCAGACTGGTACTGGTTCTCTGTCCAACGACGCTTCTATATCTGAGAGCCGTGGCGGCGGGAGAGTATAATTATATTTACGCGTAATCAGAGGAATTGTACAAGAATGAATTATACGCGCTGCAAATCCGTGTGACCAACGCGCGTGATATCACGTAGATCGTGACCACTCGCGTTTTTTCATCTCCCACCATGCAGCAATACGGCAAAGAACGAGATGCAGAGCAGGACGCGGCCGAGCAGACGACAGACCCCGGCTTCATCACTTTTTTCGGGAACCTGCCAAAGAAATCCCCCCGACACCGGGACGCTGCGCCTCTTCCACCGTCCGGCCGAGGACTACTACCAGTGCTACGGTCCCGACGCCCTGTTCGTCGCCACCAATGTATTCCACACGCAATCGGTCATCAAGTACCTTGGCCAGGGCGGGCGCGCGGCGGGGCTTCCCTGCGTCAGTCTCAAGGCCTCAGTGGCACAGACATTGCTGCGCGAGGCGTTGACCAGCAAGCAGCTCAGAGTGGAGATATGGGTGCCGGAGAGCGGACAGGGGAAGAGATGCACCAAGTTTCGGCTGGACAAAGAGGTGCGCGCTAGCAGAGTTCTCTCTTGTGGAGTAGTTAATAATTTTCGACTGGTCGAAGGCGTCGCCGGGAAACCTCCAGGCCGTCGACGAGCTGCTCTTTGGGCGTGGGTCAGACCTGCTCACGCCGCCTGTCGTAATGGCAATTAAAGTCGTCTCTTCGGCCGCAGCGAAAACCAAAACGCTCGGTGTGGCGTTCGCAGACCCGACTGTGCGCGAGCTGGGTGTCGCTGACTTTGTCGACAACGACCTGTTCTCAAACATGGAGTCGCTCATCATCCAGCTTTCTGTCAAAGAAGCCATTATCCCCACCGGCACGGTGTCTGGCACCACCGACCGCGACATCGATCTTAACAAGCTCAAGGCCGTCTTGGAGCGATGCGACGTTATGATCACGGAACGGAAGCCTAGCGAATTTTCAGCAAAAGAACATTGCGGACGATATTCCTCGTCTCCTCTCCGCGAAGGCCACCGAAGCCCTCGGCGCGTCGACCTCCGCTGACGCATCTATGATTATTCGTACGGCCTTTCTTCACGCTAGGCACATTGTTTTGATTGGTTCGATCAGCGCAATTATCTCTCCCCACCGCTCCTGCTTCCCTGGCCGCACTCATCAGCTACCTCGGACTGCTGGGTGATTCTGCGAACCACAACGCCTACAGCATCAGGACCCACGATTTAAATCAGTACATGAAACTCGACGCCAGCGCACTCCGCGCGCTGAACCTCGTCGAGACGCAGGGCAACGCGGGCTCGACCACACGGAATACCACTCTCCTTGGTTTGTTGAACAAATGCAAGACCGCGCAGGGGACGCGCCTGTTGGGCACTTGGTTAAAGCAGCCGCTCGTAAACCTGCACGAAATCGAAAAACGCCAAAATCTCGTCGAGACGTTCTTCGACGACTCGAACTCGCGGCGGACGCTGCAGGTGTGTTTTTTAAGCGATCCGTTGAGCTGCTACCTATTTTCGAAGGATGAGTACATGAAGATGATGCCCGACCTGCACCGTCTGAGCAAGCGATTCCAGAAGGGGCTAGCGTCTCTGGAGGACGTGGTTAGGGTATATCAAGTCGTTCTACGTGTGAGTGCCGGCACATACCTTGATCTTTTCAGCAAGTAACGCGCATATAGCTCCCCGGAATGATCGAAGCGCTCGAAAACGTGAACACAGAGAACGAGGAGTACTCTGCGTTAATCGAGGAGCTGTATCTCAGGTCTTTGCGCGTGAGCTCAACTCGTCATTTATCCCGTCCCTGCGCATGGGTGTTCACATTTCCCACTGTAGAGCTTCAACGAGAACCTGGAGAAGTACTCGGATATGGTAGAGCACACCATTGACTTGGAAGAACTGGACAGACACAACTATGTTATCAAACCCGAGTACGACGACAACCTCGGCGTAATAGCTGAGAAGCTCAATGAGGTGTGAAGTGTTGATATTTTCCTAGCAACGAGCAGCACTCATGGTGTTTTCTGTCAGACGCGCGACGGCTTAGACAAGGAACACAAATCCGTCGGCCGCGATCTTGAACTCGAGCTGGATAAAAAGCTGCATTTGGAAAATAACCAGACATATGGTTATTGTTTCCGTGTGACGAAGAATGTAAGCTGCACGTTTCACGAGCTCGTATATGAGTGCATGCTGAGTGAGTACTTGCCAGGACGCCAAAAACGTTGGCGGGAACCCCAAAAAATACACTGAGCTGGGGATGGTCAAGGCCGGTCTTTACTTCACTACGAAGAACCTGCGGTCGCTTGCGGAAGACTATAAGGATTACACCGAGAAATACGAGAGGGCGCAGCGCACTCTCGTGAAGGAGGTCGTCAACATCGCGTGTAAGATTATTTTATTCATGTTCAAGCCGCCGGTAGCAATCTTGATTCTCAATTTGATGACAGCGACATATACGCCGGTCCTTGAGTCCCTGGACAACGTCATCGCGCATTTGGATGTCATTCTTAGGTGAGTGGGCATTTTTCGCAGCGTAGTTTCTTGATCTGACCTGCTTGCTGTCTAGCTTTGCCCATGTATCGGTGAATGCACCAGAGCCCTACGTAAAACCCAAGGTCACGCAGCGAGGTCGGTCATCGCTTTTTTTGTGGTATTTTTCCTTACGGAATGTTTCGCCATCCAGGGACCGGCAATCTTGTTCTCAGGGATGCTCGGCATCCGTGTCTGGAGGTCCAGGATGATGTTAGCTTCATCCCGAACGACATCGAGATGGTCAAAGGTCTGCATCCATCTACCTTTTGTTGCTTCTCTCTGACCACCGTGACAGATAAGAGTGAATTTCAGATAATCAGTACGTTCGAGCGTTCCACGTGTATAAATTCTAACCAATGTTATGCAGCCGGGCCGAACATGGGCGGGAAATCCACTTATATTCGTCAAGTGCGTACTGTGCCTTTTCTCTCTCTTTGTTTGCTTATGCTCTTCAGGTCGGGGTGATTGCATTGATGGCCCAGACAGGCTGCTTCGTGCCCTGCTCCGAGGCACGGCTACCGGTGTTTGATTCGGTTTTATGTCGAGTTGGCGCGGGAGATAGTCAACTCAAAGGCGTCTCAACTTTCATGGCGGAGATGCTGGAAACTGCGACCATTCTACGCGTTAGTTCGAGGCTGCCACACTCGACTTGGAATTTAATCGTCTCGTCTAGTCTGCGACCAAAGACTCATTGATCATCATCGATGAACTCGGCCGGGGTGCGTTCCGATTTTCCTACCAAGGCGAATACTGAATCGACCACGCAGGCACATCGACGTACGACGGCTTCGGCCTCGCGTGGGCCATTTCTGAGTAGGCTCTTTTTTCGTTTCTTGTCGTAGTCCCGCTGACCCAGACCAGACATATCGCGTCTGAAATCCACGCGTTCTGTCTTTTTGCGACGCACTTCCACGAGTTGACTGCGCTAGATCAACAACTGCCACATGTAAAAAATCTGCACGTCGTCGCTCATGTTGAAGACGCCCAGCACGGGATAGAACAGCAGATTACTCTATTGTACAAAGTGGAACCTGGTGTGTTCTCGTCCAACTTTCGAGCGCTCAACTAACCGGCTGACGTGTTTCCAGGCATCTCAGATCAAAGTTTCGGTATCCACGTGGCGCAGCTTGCAAACTTCCCAGAGAATGTCGTCAAAGTGAATTTCGTGTGCCACTCAGGTTGTTATTCTCAGATTCTAATCCGGTTTATTTCAGTTGGCGCGGCGAAAAGCGGACGAGTTGGAGGACTTTGGTGGAGGTCAGCAGAGGGCATACATATTCGCAACGCTTACTTACTTGGCCATTTCCGCAGAAAAACACATAGAGTCCGGGTTCCCACCGGAACTCTCAGACGAAGGCATCAAAATTGTAGACGAGCTGCTCTCTGCGTGGGCACAGCCTGCACAGGACGGCGAGGATGTTGTTATGACGGACGATTCTCCCGAAGCGCAATTGGAGGAGTTGAAACGGTGTATTGCAGAGTTTCAACCTCGGATCGAAGCAAACCCATGGTTGGTGTCTGTATTGGGCTCATTATGAAGTGGAGCAAAGTCTACCGATACTGATATTAGATGCGTGAACAAAGTTATCATAATGTGTATATTTGCTTTTGCTGCTTGAAGGTTTGGTTCGAATGTAAATTGGGAAATGTATAGCAACCTGATTGCGCAAGGCATATCGAACCGTGGGAATTCCGCTTTCCCTTGATCAAAACGGGGTTTCTGGAAACTCGGCAGCTCAAAGATCCAATCACGACGTACGTCTCGAAAGTAGCCGCGAATGTTCCGTCCATCTTAAGAAGAGCATATCATCGTGCTAACCCACACCGTCAACGATTTATCAGGAGAGGTATAGACCTGAGGCGGCCCGGCGCTACAGTTGGTGTAAGTGCCATCACCTTGATGATCGGGTGCTCTTCGCTGCCGAATGCATGGCGTGCTGGAGCCACAGCCTCTCTGGTTCATGGAGCTGGCGTTGGCCAAATCGATTTTAACACAACAGTTCCTCTCAGTGTGGTGTGCGGAAATCCGTCGTATGCGCCAACTTCTTCTTGTCCCGAGCTATAAATTATTTTCTTCCCTTCAGGTTCCCACCATTTCCGCTGCCATTGAATTAACACGATCGTAGTTTGCTAGAAGGCATTGGGAAGTGTGGTAATTCGGTCTCTTGGATCTTTACGGAAATCCCCAACTTGCGGGGGTTCAAAACCATGAGATATTGGAGGTTTTCAATCATGTAGGACAGCTTTCTTTGATCCCGTCGCAGCTTCGACATGAGTACAGCAAGCCTGCGTGTCTGCGCCTCTCGAAAAGTCTCGTTGATCTCTATTCTTTGTACTACACCACAAGTTTAAATTACCCGATAGTGGACTGATAATATGCAGCCCCCCGCGGAAAAAAGTATTTCCATACTTGTTTCAAAAAAATCCCCGAATCAGACGTAGAGTGACGCGAGGAGTTTTTGAGACAGCGAATGTGTACCCAATGTATTTTCATCAACAAGAACTGTCTCCCGAGAACGTCTTGGGCATGATGAAAAAATTAAGGAACTTCCGACGTACTTTGAATGCAGGTATCCTTCGTCATAATTCAATTTAATTCTCCAGAGACGTGTCGAATAAAAGTTCCGGAATGTCGGAAAATGCGTTGTGGTACGCGTTCTCATGGATTCCGCGATAATCCTCAGTAATGCATAAATTTCGTAGACGACACCCGGATCTTGAAATGAATTCTCTGAGTGCGTCGACAAGGTGTGGCCGAAGGAATGCCTCCGGGACTTCGAGCTTGCGGAAGGCTCTGGTGTTCAAAGTTTCGAGATAATGTGTTGTCGGCCTGTGTGAGTCATTGAAAAGTCAATGTGTTCAAATCCTGCGTTCCACAGTGGGCTTATCGGCCCAGATGATGCCGACCCGCCGCAACAGACGTCGGCCGACCCCGAGATCTACAGGCCATATCGACCCCAGCCGTACGTGGCTCTTGGGAAAACCTCTTTTTTTTGTTTCCCGACGGTAACCTACAGTGTCTCGGACTCATCGAAGCCTCCAGAGATACTAAAGTGGACAGTTTGACGGGGCAATGACTTTATAAGCGCCCACAAGTCAGAACATGGGTCATTGTCCAATGACCCTGAGGAGACGGCTCTGTCATGCACAAGTTGGAAGTCAAAAAATAATCGTTAATGATTCCTGAAAAGCTAGTCTAGGCAGCATGAGTTTATGAACGAGTGTTCTAAGGGAATTAGTCCAGAGACATGTCCAAATCTGGGTCAATTCAGCAAAGCCTTGTCGACTTGAACGTTTTCGCGCCAATTTGCTCCATTCATGGGTTGCGAGCAGGTAGGAAGCGTCAGGCACATTCTGGCGACAAGGGTCGCCCGCAGCTGCCGACGGACGTTGGCAGGTTGTCGGACAAATTGAATGTCAAGCAACTTTGCCGACGTCAGCGGCAGGCTGTGTCGACTCGAGTCGGCCGCCTATGTCAGCCAAATAGCTGCCCGTAAAATCCAACCATTCATTACAATTTTCGATGAACACGCCGAGCTCAGCCTGAAGGAAACCCCTGGTCACTTTCGAATATTTCCGAAGTCACTCCGTACTCGTTACAGGATAATTTACTCGTGACAACCAAGGTATATCGTCAGCTCAGGCGTATTCAAACAATCAGCGTCCTAGTCGTACACTTCCCTTTCGTAGATTATCTTTTACTGTGCTCCAACTTTCTGCATAGAATAAGTTTCGACATGTGAGTCGCCGTCTTCAAGCCGGTCCGCATCTGTAGTAGATTTGATTGTGACGTGGACCCCGCTATTATCAATAGTTTTACTCTGGTTCGATGCCGGATGGGATACGAATTGCAATTTGCTGAACCCTCGTCCACCTCCTGATGCTTCCGACGTGACAACTGTACCACGTTCGGTTTGGTCGAAGGTGGTGAATTGCTCGTCTCGTCGTGGAGTGGAGCGGACGATGATAACATTGAATGTAATCCCAGTGGCTTGAAGCGTCTAGACCGAAGAATCAGCTTCGAGATCACTGAGAGGGTATTGTACTCACGGCATCGGACATAGGGTATAGCGCATTGCTGTTGCATACGCTCACCACAAAAGTCATGAAGACCAGAGTACTGTATGCCAGACCCGACTCGGCAACTACGCGGATGACTTTGCGAAGTCGAGGTTGGGGGATGGGAGTAATTGAAGCAGATCGCGCTCCTGTACCGCGGTACCTGGCATTTTGGTGTTCCACGCGCCATATGCGCCATACAAGCAGAGCTAGACACGTAGGTATAAGCAACAAGGAAGGGGAAAGCGGTGAGCTTACAGGTCGTGAGAACGTTCTGGGCCGCAGTAATGGCAAAAAACGCACACCACCACGGCTCGATGACACTGGAATTCAGAGTCTGAGCGGCGTTGGTGACCGTGATTTCGACAACCATCAACTTGACTGCCATCGCAATACCGGTGAGGTAGAGTATGAATGAGGGAACGATGACCAGCCAGCGCCGACCATGGACGATGAAACATCGGTATATCAGGACGAAGTCCCCCACGATCATGTTGGCGGTTTGGGCAAAGGACTGAGAATGGTCAGTGACGGAGCTCGCACGCGTAAACGAGTTGACTCTCACCCTCGCAATGTTGATCCAATCATGTAGGTTTTGGAAGTCCTTAAGCGCTCCCCCGGGACCTTTGTATTTGACAAAGGCCACAAGGTTATGCCTGTGGGTAAACGGAAGTATCATCGGCCAAAAGGACGCGTATAATGGAAACGAAAAATACCATAAACCGATGATATCGTCGAACGTTTGAACGACAAAGATGAAGCAGAAGACGCTAACCAGCATCCACCGGATCTCACTCGTTCGCCTCAGCCGCTCCTCTCCTCCAGCAACTGGTATCCAAAAAAGGGTCCTCGCGCAAAAGCAGCACGTCACCAGATACATCCCATAGGTCAATGTTTCGAAGTAATTGCCAGTGAGCTGCGCTTCTGTCACTGGGAATACGTTGGAATCATCTCGAGGAGTGATCATGGTCGATGAGGGCAAAAAGATGGGTCTGCCAGAATAGTGTACCGCGGCGAACAAGGATTGGGATGAAAACCGGAGGGAGCATGGCTACATGGCTATACTTATGTATTCCCGCAAAGCGGCAAAACACGAGGTAAGTCATCGTGGGTGTGAAGATAAGACGCTGTACGGGGAAATGATGCCGTCAGTCGCTTCGCAGGTACAGCTTCAAGGTTGACAGCAATCTGAAAGGAATTAATTTTGGAGAGCTGTTGTCGCCAGCGGGCCAAGACCCCTCCAGTCGTCATCTGTGATGAGTCTAGCACTACGGCCTTCACACGAAGATTACTAGCACGGAGAGATGCGTAGATACGCGCCAATCTCAGAGTCTCCTTCTACAAATAGTTAGATGAGCTTTGAAAGTCTGCTCCCGCCGCTCCAACCTCCTCTTACCACCAACCTAACACCGACCCAAGCCGGAACTATCGTCGCTAGCAGGCTGTTTGATTGGAAAGCGGGACCTTGTCCAAGTCACATCCGCGGGAAAACTGCCTTCGCTAAAAGTAGACGCCAATCCGGCGAAATCGACGTTGATAAACATCGGAGCTATGCCTGTTTGGGGTTCGTGTGAAGCAGCGCTCATCAAGAATAGTTGAGAACTTGACATCGCGGCAAAGAGGGAGGAACAGCCGAGCGATCGTGAGCCACGGAATGTCCCGAATGGGCGCCAATCCGTCAGTTATTTTTAATGGACAGGAATGTTAAATTGAAGTTTGAAGGCCACAGCTCTGTAGTATCGGATGCAGAGTCGAGCGGCCTGCTTGAGGAGTTCGAGAGTGGGAGGGGACGAAAGAGCGCATCACAGTATAAATTGGTCGATCGGATCATCTGGATGATTATGGCCGGGTTCAATTTATCTGTAGGGGCGGGGATTGATCTTACCGTTAAATCCAAGGATTTCAGCGACCGTGATCAAGAAATTTTTGGTGAAGGTAACGAACAACGGAGAATAAGCAAAAACAATTGTGGACACAACCGTCAGATTAGCATGAACCTGGGCGCGACACCGATTGATGCACGAAAATCTGGAGAAAATAGCACTGAGTTATCCTCCAATGACCAGTTTGCAATGAAGGAAGTGTATGGATATAAATAGTAAAGAATGTTTATACTCACACGGTTGACTAGAACCCTAGATTCTTCAGGAAATTCATCAAAGATACACTTTGATTGAGTTCGGAGAATGCATCAGTGAACAATCAGTGAACGCAATTAGGTTATTGAAGAAGTCCTGTGGGCCGCATCATGTATCAGCAATACCAAGACGATGTACGGTATCTTGCTACTTGAAGGACAGCGAGAATACATCCGCGCGCCGCGGGATACAATCAGAAAGAAGTAGTCCACCTGAGTCCAACATCATATTCCATGGCGTCGGAGAGAAGAACGGACGATTCGAATGAAGTTGGGACAGCTGGCACCCGGAATGCCCGCGGTACGCATGGCGCCGAGAGTGCGACAAAGAGATAGAACGCTCACCATCCGACAGACCACAGGCAGACATGCGAAAGATATATACTTGCTGAGCCCATTGCCAAGTAGGAGAGGCTTCGAACCGCCCTCTCTGCCTCATCTCGGCCGCCATGAACCCTAGCGCATCTCTGGAGAAAACCTGGATCACGAATGTTCTCGCTCCATAATTGAGAATGCACAGGGTGTCACGCACAAGTCCGTTGATCGAAAAGCGTGCCGCCCTTGGATGATGATTTTTGTCGTGCTTTTTCTCTTGCTCGTTGAGCTCCTGGAATTACCTGGAAGAGGGTTAGGGCAAAAAAAAAGACGTAGCGACAAATCAGCATTCATCTGGGCGCGAACAAGTCAATCTGTAAATTTCGTTCTCTGACAACATCTCGTTCCCAAAATTGGCTGTCCTCGTGCGAGGTATCGTAGCTCGGCCGCAAATCACAGCGCAGTACGCATGACAGCGGGAGTGCGAAAGAGATAGAACGCTCACCATCCGACAGACAGACCACGGGCAGACATGCGAAAGAGATATATTTGCTGAGCCCATTGCCAAGCCGGAGAAGCTTCTAATCGTCCGCTGCCTTATCTCGGCCGGCACGTATTCTGGCGCATCTTCTGAGCCTGGATCATGTCTGTTCTCGCCCGCCATGATTGAGAATGTTCGGGGGTATCACGCAGAAGTCTGCTGATCGAAAAGCGCGCGGCACCCTTCGATGATTTTTGTCGTGATTTTTCTCTTGCACGTTGAACTTCATGAATTACCTGGAAGAGGGGAAGGGGGCAAAAAGACGTACCAGCAAGGCAGGATTCATCTGTGCCTGATATAAATTTCGTTCTGTCTCGTCCGTACGACATCTCGTTCCCATTTTCGGCTATCCTAGCGCAATGTAATACGCAAATGAAAATCAACCCATCGTAGCTCAGCCTCAAATTACAGTGCAGTCGGTGCAAACCTCCCAGCACACATTGTACGCGGTAGGCCGGCGGGCTATGTCAAGAACAAATTTCAGAGAGTTTGTCACCCCTGCTTCGCGACCTCCAAGAGGGCCACGTCCAAGTCAACGGCCCTAAATTTTACGGGTTTCCTGTCGTGTTTACATGCGACTTCCTATAACGGATGGCGCTGGAGGCATGCGGGAAGGAGGGCGGAGGATGGGCTAACGCGGGACTGATGGTATGTTGCTGGTGGTAATGTTCGGGTGGGGCTGGAAGATGGGGGAGAGCGAGGAGGGATTCATTAGAGGGTTCATTCTGTACAGCTTGGGGCAAGTACAAACGCCGCGCAGTTGAGAAAAAAATGAGGAGATCAACACCTACACAAAACCCTCTGAGCAACGTGCGCTTCAGTTCGGATGAGCTTGTAAGACGAGAAGCTGGAAGTACACGGGCATGGACTTCGATCTCGGCGGACCATGGGATAATTGGTAGGCAAGAGTTGGCAGGGTCGAGGAATCTAGCCGAGGGTGTTGAAGCTCGGACGATAGGGGCAATGCAAGCGAGACGAGGCGAGTGAGAAAAGTGCCTGATCCCTGACTACTAGTATTTTCCGGACAGAGGCTTCAACATATGAAGCTCACTTCGCCTTTGGAAACTCTGGACAGAGATTAATGTCTCGTGGCGCCTCTCTGGCTGTAGGTTGGTCGACACTTTGGCAAAACCGATGTGGTTAGGATCGGAAATATCTCAAATCGAAAGAGTCACTGTAGACGGAGTCTAGTAGAGAAATGTTGGTCAACGATTAATGCTCTGCGGGTGGCACAAAAGGAGATACGGCGAGGGAAAGAGTGGAAGGGTGTCGTGTGACTGATCCAGGAGAGAAAGAGTCTTTACTCAGACGCCAGGAGATCACAGTGGCGCAGGGCATGCGAGGATGAGGGCGGCAGCTGAACATGAACGTTGCGGACAAGACTCGAAAAGGCAATTCTGTGATCCGCGCTAATCCCACGCCGGGCCCGTCTCTCCGTTTCCTTGCAGATTAATATTATGGACGGTGCCGACATGACTGGACCCCGGATTCAATTCTGCTTTGACGACACCAGTTCAAGGCACTGTCTAGCGACTCTGGAGACTACCGGAAAAGTCTGAAAGAATTCCTCCAAACTCGCCCCTCCAAACCGTCCTGTTTTCCGCTCTTGCTCTCCCTCGCTCGCAACCATGGCCATGCTCCACGCCGACGATTACGCATTCGCGACACAACAAGTCCTTTCCGACTCCGAAATCTCTGACCTATTCACCAAATGCCTAGGGCTCACCCCGACGCGTATCACCTCGCCCGCAAGCCAAGGCGCGTTCCACAAGGTGTATTTTGTGTCGCTGGAAGAGAAAGACAGCGAAGAGAATCCGTGGTCGGGGAGAGATGTGGTACTCCGCGTCGCGAGGTGGATGAACGTCCTTCAGGGAAGATAAAATACTTGTTAACGGACGAATGCAGGAAAACAATCGAGAGGATCAAGACGGAGAATGAGATGGCTATACTGCGAGTCCTCCGCGCCGCGGGCATCCCCGTGCCCGATGTGGTTTTCTTCTCCGCGGTACCGGATGATCCGCTAAAGTACGAGTACAATTGCCTTGAGCGTACGTCCGTGAATATTCTTATATACTATAAGGCGATGATTTTTTTCAGGAATCACGTACCCGTCGCTCGCAGACACCTGGCCGAGCCTTTCGCCAACGCAGCTCGATTCCGTACTAGACCAATTTGTGGATATATTTATCAAGATGTGGAATATCGATGTCTCCCACAACCACGGAAGCCTGCGTCTCGACGGCACCAGCGGGCCTGTCATCGAGGAGACGATGTGGACGTTGTGCGTCACCGCCCCGTCGGTGGCTTTGAGTTATCCATCTCTAATAATTCGTGCAGCCCCGACATTAAACGCTACTTCCACGCCGCGCCGTACAACCTCACCTCCGAGACCTTCGCCACGCTTAACCCAACCGACTCTTACGCGTCATGGCCCGCGTACATCTGCGCGTTCCTCAAGACCTACGCGCACGTAACGGCGATCCACCCCTCGGTTGAGTGGCTGCGCGATCTTTTGCCGCCCCTGCGGCGTGTCATCGCCATCCTCGATGATGCCCGAGAGGTGGAGTGGGTGCAGCGCCTGAGAGATACGCCGGAGCTCCAAGGCCGCCTTTTCCACCGTGACTTCCATTTTGGGAATATACTCGCGGATGAGGAGGGGAATATCAAGGCGGTGATTGATTGGGAGTTTGCTGGGATCGGGGTACGTCTCCTCCTCAATTCTTATATATTAACAACAAGTGGTGACGCGTACAGCCTTCTTTCGCCTCCCGCGCGTCCCCCATTCGCAACGTCCTCGGATTCTTCCGGTGTCTTCCCGCCTCTACGCGCCCGCCCAACACGCAACATCTCATCGATACCTGGGAAGGAGAATTCTCGACACGCCTCGCGGCGCGCGCGCCTGAGATTGGCGCGCAGTGGGTGCGGGAGATGGATAGAGCGGCGGTGTTGGGGGTGGAGGGTGAGGTGTGTCATGATTCGTTCTCTTTCTTATACACGGGTGCTAATTCATTGTTGTTCGGCAGGCGCTGAGCGATCTGCGGGAGTACCTGCGGTCGTGCCTCGAGATCGGGGTGCGCGGGGAGGAGGTATGGGGGCAAGCGAAGATGGAGACAGCGAAGGGGACGTACAGGGATGTTGTGGTTGCGAGCTTGAAAACGCTAGGATGTTGGGAGGAGTGAGCGGGCGGGAGTGAAGGAGACAACAGGCCATGGCGTGGAAGGAGACGCGATCGGGAGCAGGCACACAAGAAAGAAATGAAGCAAATTTTTGTATTCGTGTACGACTACAGGCATCTAATGTGCACAAACCACCAAAGTCCTTACCTCCTCGGCTTATAGCAAAGAGGAACAGAAAGAAATAGACTTGGGATATCCGACAGAAAGAAGAGCGTCCAACTAGGGCACTACGGGACCGCGCACGCACCTGAGTTGGAAGCGAACTTTTAGCTTCACGGTTAACCTTTAGCAATTGCAACCAGCGGTGAGTGTTCTCAAACACATAGAGCTCGATAGGTCTTTGCATGGTCCAATAGAAGAGATGCGTCTGCACATATGAACATAAGCAATCTAAACAGAAGAAGGATAGTGGGAGAGAAGAGGAAGAGATCATATAAGCCATGCAAGCGATCGTGTCTCGCCATTGCGCTGAGCGCTCAGGGGATTGACAGATTAAGATTATGGTTTAATCATGCGTGCGTGATCGAGGGGACTACGAGAATAAGGGAAGGACGCTCACCGACGGCAGGAGAGACAACGGTCTGGAAGTCGTGTGCAGCGCGCTGGAGAACGAAGGAGGAGTCGGAAATGGATGGCTTGAAGCGCTCGAGGAATGTTACCAAAATTACATGCCCATGCTGGCTCAGAAAAGCGCATTCGCCATGGTCGTGTGCAGAAAGAAAAGCCAGCGAATATTTGTTTGTCCGCGGCGGCCGTCAGCCCATCAATTATTTTGGGGTAGCGCCGAGTGGCAGTGCTTGCAAACTCAACTTGCGACCACACGGTGCAGCCAGGCGAGCTGCGAAGAATCCCAGAGGATACACTTTACTTGCCCCGTTCAGGTATGTGATGCAAAAACCGTGACGGGGGCTGCTTCTTCCAGACACTCTGATACGTCGAATGAAGTTATCCTTATGCTTCATATACGTGTGAACGACTGTCTTCACAAGAGTATATAAAGGCTTGTTACGAGACTATCCTTATGCTACCTCACCTACGATTCTTCCGTCTTCACTTCTTGGCCCGATTTTCTGTTCTTTTGAGAATCAACTTCGTATTGGTGGATACAGTCACCGTATCTGAATGACCTCGCTGAATGTACTCACAATAATTTTCGCCGGCACCGAGTTTATCGAAGACCAACATTGAACGCATTAATGATTTTCTCCCGGCCGTTGACTCAATCCAGTTACCAGCAGCGTGTATGCCATCGTATGTGCCAGCCACTTGAACAGACGCTATATTTTGTAGAATGTCTCCTATTGCGATACTTGCTCTGGGGCTACCGCTTAACACTTAATTGTGTCTACGGTTCATGATCAAACGGTGACCGGGTCAAAACGCTGCGGACCCGTTTTGAAATTTTAACTCAAACATCAGACTGTTGTATAGGTCTCAAGACGTCTAAGCCCGATTTTTTTTGACAAATATGGGAGGAGCGGGGGACTCGGGAAGCAATCTCGTATCCGGTTCCGGGTTCCTGCGCAGGTCATTTTGTGAGTGAGTGTTAGGGAAGCAATTGAACTGTTTGAACAACGACTCATAATGCATTCACAGGTGATCCAAAACGTCCCGAAGGTTTGGCGGAGGCCCTTTAAACTTGAAGCGGGCGGTGAACTACGGCCAAAGCATCACTGTCACTGGCACGCTTACACATTCTAGGACCCACAGAAGAGGTCTCCGTTTACTTGCATCCTTCGGAAGAGTGGACACAGGTGACAGCACAAATATGACTTGAACAACGCACTCAAGTTCAAATTTGACTAAGGTCCGGATTTCACGGAAATTGATTACTAATAATCTAGCGAGATTCCGCTTTATATGATCGCAGTTGAATCGTCGAAAGCCAACAAATCAGATATATGATCACTCAAAACTCCTCTGCTCCTCTTATTGCCGTCGTGGGTGCCACGGGCATCCAAGGCGGAAGCGTCATCAAGACCCTCACAGCGTCGAGCAAGCCGTATCGCGTTCGGGGATTTACTAGGGATGCCACAAAGCCCGTTTCTCAAGATCTTATCGCCAAAGGCGTAGAAATGGTCACCGTTTCGCTTGTGGTCGATAATGTGAAGGAGGTATTCAAGGCATTTGAGGGGGCAAACATGGCTTTCGTATGAATCTTGTTGCCGAATATATTTCAACCACTGATGGATGGTTCAACTTAGCTTGTGACCAATTTCTTGGAACACATGGACGCAGAGAGGGTGCGTATAATGGTCTGAGTACTTGGAATCTAATATTTTTTCGAGAGTAGGAGACTGCTGAAGCGAAAATGATGATCGATGCTGCGAAAGTTGGCGGTGTCGAGCGTATCGTCTGGTCTGGCCTCCCGCACTGCACCAAGCTCAGCGCCGGTAAAATCACACATGTCGGCCATTATGACAGCAAAGCCGCTGCCTCTGGGTACGGTCGTCAATCTGGAATCCCCTTTGTCGACGTTCAGGCTGGTTTCTACGCCAGCAACTTTTTCAATCCGTGGATCGCGCCGGTGAAGCGGGCTGATGGCACGTACGCTATTCCACTTCCGCTGAGTCCTACGGTGCCTCTTCCGGTAATTGATATGGCGCGGGATTATGGGTTGTACGTCCTCCGCGCACTCGAGGCGCCGGTTTTCCCTGATGGGTCGGAGGTGCATACGGGTCTGGATATTACAATGGAAGAAGTTGCGATCCAACTTTCTCAAGGTGTGACCATTGGGCGCCGTACTTGTACTATCTGCTGACCTTGTTCCACTATATGGCTGAACAGTCACTGGGAAGCGCATTATCATCGAGCAGATAACATTGGATCAATACGGCAAGAAAATGGCAGACAGCGGAGCTCCAGTTCACGTTGTGGTCGACATGTTGGACGCCTGGAAATGGTTCGAAGAATTTGGATGTAAGTTTTGATTTCACATCTGAGTTAAATACAGACGATTTATCTCATTATGGGAATATAGATTACGGAGGTGAGGCCACCTCAAGTGTCGAAGGACTCGCGAAGCACCCTCTTTCATTCAGGGAGTTTGCGAAGGCGGAAGATTGGAGCAAAGTTTTTATGTAATGAAATGGCTGGCGAAAAATTAACCTTTATCCATACTTCGTATTTGTCGGAAAAGTTTAGATCCTCACCATTTATGAGCTTCATGCTATGCATCTTCAGCCACAGGGGGTGCTTTGAAGCGTATTGGGCTGCCCATCCCTCTGGTGCTCTCATGCTGAGCACTGACCTCAAGATGAGTCTCACTTTGCTCCTGGCTGTTTCCCGTGAATTGCATGGCACTGACAGAGCCCATGGCATCCTGGACCTCCCAAATAGTTTGCTTAAGATTCATGATGACGATGATGAGTGTGGGGTATATGCCAGAGATCTGGTCCCCCATGCGGGAAAAAAATCTCCCAGACGTAAATTGCAGGTTTTTGACGGTCAATGTTGACAAAGGTGATGATCTGCGTGAGCTATTCGGGCATGAGTACCAACCCATTTTGGACGGAGCAGAGAACAACGCCGACATACCCAAAACAAACAATAAATAAAACCAGACTCCACGAGAATAGAAAGCACTTTATCTGCAGACATCTTGCTAGACTGTATTGTGATGTTGAGGGATTTCATTGACCTGCGGTGTTGCCTTTTGCGGGAAACAGTGTCAGTGGAAAATGTGAAGCTGTTGAATTTTGCACTCACCAGGCCTTGTACCCAATTAATAATGTGCAGGTTGCGTTTGTGGCCAAGGAGAATGCCCAAGACACATTTGCATGCGAGCAGACTCGGCCGCCGTCAGGAAGGTATGCTTGGTAGTCATAGCGTGCACCTATCAAGCAGGTAACCTCAATGATACCAAAAACTAGACCCCAGAAAAATATGAGACAGGCACAAGGTGTGCATTGAACTTGGCTCACTTGAGGAGATGAGCAACATGAGGCAGGGGATAGACACCACCCAGAGTGTTCGAGGGTAGAGAACCCAGGCCCGCCAAATGACGACACTGTCTGCGATCACCATCTGATAGAACGAAGAAGTTGAAATAAACAAGAAGAAAATTTTGATTAATTTTATTATAACACGCACGTTGAACAGATATAATGATTCCCCCGGAATGTTGAACCTCACGATGTTGTCATTAACTAAAGCCGTCCTATCCGGGAGCGGGATGTTTGGGTGATTCATCAACACCGTATGCTCCGTTTGTAGCCATACAGTTGTGTTTAGGGCCCAGAGTGAGAGGGAGCTTGCATAAAGAGAGGCAATGACACAAAGGATAACAACAGAACTGTGCGACTTGAAGCCTTTTCGACTGCAAATGGAACCCATTAGTGTATTGCGGAATTGACTGAAGAATTAGTTACAAGGTAGAATAGACCGCGATTCCGAAAAATATCCCATATGTGCCTGTAAAAAATAAATAACAGTCGATGTGAAAAGAAAGGCAGGGCTCACTGATCAATATGGTCTGCCAGATGATGCCAACGGCATCCTGAGCTATATAATGCCCATAGAGCTCAAGAGTTTCTGCATCTATGTTTGATGAAGAGGCAGACGCAGAAGGGTGAGACTCAGGAGTATATGTTGGTAACGTGGGGGGAGGGAGAGGTGGATCAGATGCTGCAATGAAGTGGGTTGGGCCAGATAAGCTCGCAGTCGATAGGGTCGCAAATTTGAATGTTGAATTTGATGAGTCAAGACTCGGATCCGTTGATGTAGACAGAGGTGTAGACAGAAAAGCAAGAGGAGAAGGAAAATGTACTATTGTGGTGCTGGAAGGGGAAGTAGGGGGGAGGAGTATGGAGTGCTGGGGTGTCAGACAAAGGGGGGAGGAGGAGGAGGAGGGGGGAGGAGGGGGAGAAAACGAGGGGACACCAGATGTAGAAGGAAGAGGCGGAGGAGGGTTGAGTACTGCACTAGATGGAGGATCAACAAGAGTAGGGGGTTGAGCTCCGGTTACTGCGGCACTAAATGGGGGATTAACAAGAGTAGGAAGTTGAACTGCGGTGCCACCACGCAGCCCGGTCATCGTCAAAAATGCCATACGCCGATTCAAGGTCTGAGTTGGCAGGAGCTGGGATGCCTTGGGTAAGTTCTGCGGGGGGGCTATATACCAACATTAAAACCTCGGTGGTTTAAACAGCTTTAATCGGATAGAGTTACTTGTAAGTATGGTCGCGGCATCCTCATCAGTGATTTGACATTTTGATTACGTCTTTCTCGGCTTTTTGGCTTGGCAACGCTAGCCGAACAAAGAAATCCCGCATTTAAAATTACAGACTGACCTCGGTAAGGAGAGCTGATCACTGTGCTGGTTAACACTTCCAGAACAGTCACATGTGCTGCGAAATTACTGGGGAAAGGCAGAAAACACAATTGTTTTTAGCCAAATTTTGAAGCATGTGATATCCGGACATGAGCTTGCATACTTGTGATCTTGCAATCTTTTCTGCCCTTTATCGGCCTTTTTCGGGCTGGTACGAGGTCACAAGTTATTTGTCAAAAGTCTATCTGGCACTAAGTTCATGACTAAGTGATGAACTACCACCTATATAATCTTATGTGCTCACACAGAACAAGTATTTCTAGTACTAATCAGTTTCCAGGTCTCCCAGCTGTAAATAGCTTATGTCCGTGATACTTTCTTGCTCTTGGTAGCTCTCTTGGTCCTTTTGTCAGTCTGTACTCAGCATATGTCCTTCTGACTCAGCGGTCTTACATTTACATATCATGGTCACATGATGGTGTGTCCCTCACGGCTCTGGACGTCAAGTGTTCTGGCTCTCCTGGGACATTAAACCCGCTTAGCTCAAACAAGGCTTCCCATAATCTTTTCGGCATTCATAAAGCAGCTTCCAACTTTTTTTGTTTGTGTTTTAGACTGCGACAATTGATCATCATGAAACCAAAATGAAACTGCAGTCAGATGTTTCAGTTGCGAGACTCCCGTCAGGCCCACGGCATATGCGGTTGTATGTTCGATCCTAAAACGGCCAGTTCCGTATGCATTAAAAAAAAACTTCCCACGATTTCTGACCTCGGATTCGTGCGTTTATCGCAAATTCACTTCAAAAAGGTCAGAAAGTGCCCAAAGTTTTGAAGGCAGAAGATTGGAGTAAAGGTTTTGTCTAATGACATGGCTGGGGCAAAATCAACCTCTATCTTTGCACTTCATAATTGTCGGACAAGTCTATATCCCCACTATCTATAAGTTTTGGCCTATACATCTTCAGCCACTGGAGGCGTTTTGGAGCGTATCGGGCTGCCTATCCCATCCCTGCTTCCGACCTTAGCACTGATTTCAACATGGATATCACTTTCTTCTTGCCCATGTTCTGCAAACTGCAATGCGCTCACAGAGCCAGAGGCATCCTGAACCTCCCAGAAGGTTTGCTTGAGATTTACAATGACGATGATAAGCGTGGGGTATATGCCGGAGATTTGGTCGCCCATACGGGAGAAAAGTTCCCAGATGTAGATTGTAGGTTTTTGGCGGTCAATGTTGATGAAGGTGATGATCTGCGTGAGCTATCCAGACATGAATCTCAATTTGTGGAGAGGCAGCAGATAATGATGCTGACCCACCCACAATAAACAGTATATGAAACCAGATTCCACGAGGATAGAAAGAACTTTATCAGCAGACATCTTGCTGGACTGTTTTGTGATATTGAGGGAATTCATTGAACGGCGGTGTTGCCTTTCAGTGGAACAACATCAACAACATTATTATCAAGTTGAATTTGGCATGCTCACCAGGCCTTGTACCCAATCAACAAAGTGCAAGTTGCATTGGTCACAAAGGAGAACACCCACGACATGTTTGCACGAGAGCAGACTCGGCCCCTGTCAGGAAGAGATGCCTGGTAGTCATAGCGTGCACCTATTAGGCAGGTAACTTCGATGATCCCAAAAACTGGAACAAAAAATCAATCAGATTCTGAGACGTGGATAGGGTCGGAGGAACCAAAGTTAGCTCACTGGACGATATGAGCAACATAACACAGGGGATAGACATCACCCAGAGTGTTAGAGGATAGACAATCCAAGCCCGCCAAATAACAACGCTGTCTGCGACCACCATCTAACATAACATAGAAGTTCAAATGACCCAGGAAAATAAGTTAGTACCCACATTGAACAAGTATAGTGTTTCCGCTGGTATATTGAACCTCGCGATGTTATTGTTGACCAAACCGGTCCTGTCGGGGAGCGGGATATTCGGGCTGCTCATCAACACCAAATGCTCATTTTGGAGCCACACAGTCGTGTTTATAGCCCAGAGTGCAAGGGAGTTTGCGTATAGAGAGATAATAATACAGAGCATAATAATGGAGCTGCGTGACTTGAGGCCTTTTCGGCTGAAAGTTGGACCCATTAGCGCACTTCAGAATCAGCTGAAGATAATTACAAGATAGAATAGACTGCAACTGCAAAAATGACCCCGTATGTGCCTGTAAAAAAAAATAAACAACAGTTGATGTGAAGACAAAGGCATGGCTCACTGATCAATGCAGTTTGCCATATGACACCGACTGCGTCTTGTGTGATGTAGTGCCCATAGAGAGTAAGAGCTTGTGTGTTTATGTCTGGCAGAGGTGCAGGTGCAGACTCATGCACAGAGGATGCAGACTCGGATGCAGAGGAGTGAAGGGTATAAACTGGGAATGTGGCAGATGGATGAGAAGGATATGGTACTGCAAGATAGGTTGACATGATTATGGGTATGGAGATGGAATTCCATGCAAGGTCTGTCGACACAGACAGGGGTGTACTAGACAGAGAATCAGGAGGAAGGAAGGAAGGAAGGAACGTGTTAACCACGGTGGTCCCTGGAGAAGTAGGTGAAGTATGTAATTGTGGGGCACCAGAGAAATAAGGAGACAGTATTGGGACCCAAGAGGGGGAAAGAAAAGGGGGGAGGAGCATCTTGTCCTGCGGTACTAGACAGAGAAAGAAGAGGAGTAGAAGGATCTAATGCTGTGGTACTAGATGGAGGATTGGCAAGAGTAGGAAGTGGTACTGCAGTGACACCAGCCGGCATAGTCACAGCTGTATGCCGACTTAAGGTCTGAGGTGGGGATGTTATGAGAAGCTTGGTGTGGTTCTATATATCAACATCAAACCCTCGGTGATGCAGACAACTTCAATCCGATGGTTACTAGTACACCCGGCAAAAAGATGATCTCGAATCCTACGCAACAGATAGTCTGCCACTTCCATGATTAACGTGATGATGATTCTCTTACCCATGTAATCTCGTATGCTCACCTCATTCGACGAAGAACGGGTATCTATCAAGAAACATCAAGCATCGAGTATTTTTAAAGCTTTTATTATGGACTGACTTAGAAGAATGTTTGGTCATAGCAGCGATGGCGGAGAAGATTCTCCATACCTCATCAATCCGGATCAACAATACCATAGAAAGAAAAACCAAACAACACCAACCAAGAACCTATAGACAGTGTTGAGCCAATATGTAACGCTTTGAGAGAAACGTAAATGGTGCTGCCGAGGTCGAACCTTTTGAAGTGAGCTTTGAAGGTGTTTTGAAAGGAAAATCGAAATTCAACCGTGGGAAAATTTTGCTACTGTGACTGGAAAGGCATTATATTCACTTCGCGGTCTCGCACACGGGTGGGGAGCAATTTCAGTCCCACGCTTATCACGATTCGTCTGGTGGACGCCGTGCTGCCTCTGTTTCACGCCAATGCTACAAACTTTGGGGCCAGAAAAATGAGATGTTAAGCCGCATTTCCAGCGGCGTAACATTGACAGACAAAAGCCTTGAAGTTGACTCTGCGAAAAATCCACGATATTCCCAAAAATACATATACACAGCCCACCAAAAAATCATTCCCATTTTTCATCCCCTGGCCTTCAGGGCCTTGGAGTGCGACTGCATCAAAGCATACACCGGGTCGATCGGGAAGATCATGTACCCGTCATCGGGCGTAGGCCCGTTCGTGAGCTGAGATCCGGCTTGCCTGTGTGATCTTTAGTGGAATGATACTGTTGTTATGTCCAAAACAATACCAGATCAAGTCGCCAGTAACGCCAGTGCTGATCACCTGTGGGAGGATCAGAATCTTGAACCGTAGCCGAGGAGCTGATTACGCACAGCCGAGTACCGGTTGTGTTTCGAGTCCCCGAACTGACCACTCCGAACTCTTCCATGATGACGGGCTTGTTTGCAGACTTCATGACGGTCGAGTGGTCGGTGATCCACTGGACTCCCCAGGGGTCGGTGTTGGACTCGCCCCAGCTTCCCTAAAAGAGCTCGCTGTGAATTACAACGACATAGAAAAGTATTAAATTGTACAGAATACATCTATACCAAGTCAAATCAGCTGAACAGCTTGGCAAAGTATCACTCAGGTCTTACGTGGAAAGTGGCAAAGTCGACGGTGCTGATCTTGATGTTGGCCTCGAAGTCGATTCCGAGAGTTCCCCTGTTAAAAGTTCAGCCTGTGCTCAAAGCGAAATATCCCGGCACACACTGGTACACGAAATCGAAATTGTTGCTGCTGGGCCGGTTGAAGAAGCCCTCGTTTCCAATGGTCACCAGATGGTTAGAGTCGAGAGACTTGATGAACGCGGACATCGTTGACGCCCAGGTCGTGATGGTTGTCGTATTGCAAGTCGGGAATGCGACACTATGTGACCGATACTCATATGGTTGATTTGAACAAGAATTGGATATCCTACTTACGTGTTGCTTCCCCCACACCTGGGCTCGTTTGCTAAGAGAGATTTAGTACTGTCACAAGGCAAGGGAGATTATCTACCGAGCTCCCAAGCCTTGCGAACATTTTTCAGTGAAAAAAGGACTCGAGAAGTGGGTTTATACTCACCATGATAGTAGGCTCGTTAGCGTATCGCGTAACCACGGCCTGGACATAGGTCTTGAAGGTAGCCTGTAGTGCGAATGGCATCATCAGTTCAACTGTTTGGAGAGAGAAGGAGAAACAAGACTCGCAATGATAGTGGGATTAGTGTAGAAGACGTCGTGGAATTGGCCGGCACCGAGAAGAAAACATGCGACGGGGAGAAAAAAATTCACCAGTTATTGGTCCTGAAAACAAGTTAGTTTAAACTCCGCGCCATTCAAAAGGGATTCAGACTTACAGAGGAATAATCAAGCGGATTCCGTGGGCCTTGGCAGCCGCAATCACAGTGTCTGTTTCGGCCAGTCTAAATATAATTTCGAGGAAGCCAAACAAATCAAGTACGCACCAAGCGCGCCGAGACCATTAGTACCAGTGTTGACAGTGGCCGTCTTGCCGCTCCATAGATGGAAGTAAACCCCATTTGCGGAGGTGACTTCATTAAAGCCCCAGGTTCTATTCCTCGTTTCAACAAGACTACGGAAATCTATGGGTGTGCAATTACCTGACAGTCGTTGCGCCACTAGCAACGATATCCGCGAAAGCCTTATTGATATCGGCGGTGCTGTAGCCCATGAGAGGTAGCCAATACGCGTTCGAACTGGGGGGGAAAGTATCAGAGAGATCGCCTAATACTTGATACGGCAGAAGTACCCGAAGAGTGTGTACGGTGCGCCGTTAAGAGTGAACTTCGTCCCAGAAGTTTTCACAAAGCCAGTTTGAGCTGGAACGGAAGCAGTCGAGGTCGGCGCGCTGACAGTGGTCGTGGGCGGGGTGGTCGCGGTGCCGGGGATACATTGGGAGTAGAATGGGTTCTGGAAAACGCATGCAGACCCAGTAGCACAAGCTGCGACACGACATCAGAAGGCTTCTCAGCAGTGAAAGGGATTCAAAATGACCCGTGGGCCCCGTCCAGCCTTGTCCTTTGCAGTAAAAAAAAACGAGGATGAGAAGACATCTTCAACAGGTCAACATACTCGATCACCTCCACATTGACCAAAAACGGGAGACGTCTGAGCGTGAGCAGAGGTGATGACCAAGGCCAAAATCAGCGCCGTGGAGCGTATTATTTTCGCTACAAGTGACCAGACTGCATCTTTTGCTCTTTATATCTATTGCGCAGGAGCGTCATGCATTACTACCGGAATTTCTTCGCTCAAGCGTCGGCCACGTATGTTGTCGCAAGGCGGATAGGATTATGCCGCAAGTAGACACTGGGTCCAGAGAATATGAAACAATGATATTGGTGATTCGTCCAAAAATGTAAGGATGGGAAGCGGAAAACTAGAAGGCTCAGATCGGGCTAGTGAAGTGCGCATGCAGCGAGAGGCAGTCAGGCACCCCCAACCCAGTGCTGAAAGACCGGCCCGCATCGAATTGAAGAAGTCCACGGGGCATAGAGAAGAGTATTTTGGGTCGCCGGTCGCCAAGACAGTCAGGTGGAACTCTGTACGTGCTGGAACCACCAAGGTAGAAAAAGCGAAGCATGGCTGGTTGAGTTCGAAGAGAAAGCCAAGTTTGCCAAACGGAGAAAGCGCCATATTCACACGCTTCACGCTCGCGCGCTTTTACAGTAAATAAAACTTGGATAGATGTGCGTAAAGAGACAAGGATCGACGTGAGTAGCGCTATATGGAGGGTGTGTGTAATAGTATGAGAAGAAATGTGATACCGGGTCATTGCGAGTTGGTGAAGGACAAGAGAAAAAGTATGTAGTATGTAGCAACAAATACAGTTCAGCAGCAAAGCTTCATTCCAATACCATGTTATCCGGGTCTCCCGCCCCAGAGCCGCTTCCAGAGGCAGGAGGCTCCCCCCCACCTCTAGTCAGGGGCGAGTCGCCCTCCCTGCTCGTTCGACTGACGCGCCGTCGTGGCGGAACCGCAAAACTCGCGAGGTATCGATCGATATGGGCGGTGTTCTGCGGCTGCGGGTGATGCAGATGGTTGGGGAGACCAGGGACTGACGCGGGCGCGGCCATGGAAGCACCTGAGGAAGCAGCCGTAGCAGATGTTTCCGCCCTGCGTCTCTCCGCCAAGTACGTGTCGAAGGTCGCGTAGCTGTTGCTCGTCTCGCGGTCACGGTCGCGGCGTTGAGGTGCAGGAGCAGGAGACCCGATGGCACCTAGAGGATTTGCGTTGGCCGCCGTCCGTCGCAGTAGTGCCATCGCTCTTGTTCGTGTCGACTCAGTTGGAGGAGCCACCGGCGCAGCGACGGCGGCAGCGCGCTCCCGGCTGGGACCAGCTGTAGCATTCTCCGGAGGGCCCCCGAAGACGGCACTGACAGCATTGGGATGTGCGCCGAGGATCCCTGCAGACCTGAATCCACGCACGGTCGCAGCATCCGCCGCGGTCGTCCCCGTGTTCGCATTCCCTCCGAGGACCGTGTTGGCTGTAGCAGCTGCGATCCTCTCGCGCTCCCGGGCCGCATACCGCTCCCTTCGCTCCCGTCGCTCCGCACCGATGGGGACAGCTGCATTTGGGTCTGGCGCATCTGGCGTGATGGTCGCATTGCTCGCCGAAGTGGCCATGTTGGACGCAGACGATGCCGTCGCCGCCGCAGTGGCGGCCTCAGGCGCGTCGTCCCCCCTCCTTGGCACTACACCAGAACCGATGTCCTTCGCTCCACGCGGTGCTCTGGCACTCCTTGCCACAATACTTTGCTTTTCGACACCGGCGGCACTTCGCAAACTCGCGCGGGTACTCCTCCCAACGGCCACAAAGCACTTGCAAGCAGAAATAAATCAGCAAGATGCGCATAGGGAGGAAGGAAAAATTTTACTGTTAGCACATTGTCTAATCCCGCCCCTGCTGTCGTCCTTCCGGCACGCATTGCGCATGATTACGCCTGCCCAGTATTGGATCTCCTGCGGGAGCTTGGGTGGGGGATTCGGCAGGTCAGTCTCGCTTGACGATGGGCGGAACGTGAACCGCTCCACGAGCGAGAAAACGTTCGTCTCGAACCCAGGGCGTCCAGCCGTGGACGTCGACGCGCTAGCAGACGTTGACGCGGCCGCAGTAGCCGATGTAGCTGCTGCCCGAGACGACCCACCCACCGGCGCCTTGCCCTTCTCCTTCTCCTTCCCCGAGACGCCAAACGCCCTTAAGAACGCCAGTTGCTGCCCGCCCTGACTCTGCCGCGCCTTACTTTCCCGCACGATCTCCGGCGCCTTGGGCACGGGCTGCTCGGGGGTCTCCGACGCCTTCGCCGCGGCTACCGCCAGTGCACTCGCAGGGTGGAACCCATTCCGGCGCTTATAGAACGCCTGCCGCACGTGCGGGTACTTGCTGAGGTACGCGAGAAGCTGCAGGGAAAGCAGCACGTCCTCGTCGCGGTACGGCCCCGTCGGGTGCGCATGCGCGTGTGAGTGGTGGTGGCGGTCCTCGCGCTCGCGCACGCGGGTCGTCGGTGCCACTGGAACGACTGGAACAGCGGGGATTGGTGCGGGGTCGGGAACATCCGCGGCCGTGGCGCGGCGCGCACGTACAGCGGGTGTGGGCGCAGCAGGTACGCGTGGGGCGCCGGGGTATGGCGTGTGGTGTTGACTCGCTCGAGGAGCGGGTGCTGGGAGCGGGGCAGAGATAGACGATGAAGATGACGCGACGGCCGGCTGGCGTGCGGTATCCGCTCGGTCGCGAGATGAGCCGCCCTGGTTCATGGCACTTGCACTTGTTGATCCGCTGGCGCCGGCATCGGGGATCGGTGGGCGAGTTTGTGTTGCGCGCACAGTGCTTGCACGGCGCATCGTCCCGGAGCTGCTGCTGCTGCTGCTGCTGCTGCGCACAGCAACGACGACCTCTCCCTCCTCCTCGTCAAGCTCGCCCTCACCCTCTTCTTCGTCGTACACTGCGGAGGAAGACGATGCGGACGATGGACCGGCATCAGGAGATGACGGAGCGGGCGACGGGAGTCGTACAACGCCTGCGCGCGGCGTCTGCTGCGTCTGCGCATCGTCCTCCCCGCGACGACGGGGCGCGAGCGTGTTGTTGGTGTTGGTGCTGTTGCTGTTGCTATTGCGCCCGCCAGCATCGCTCTCCTCCGCATCCGCATCAGTATCCGCACGCGCCTCCGAGTCGCCGCCCGCGGAGCCGCTGACGTCGCCCATGCCCATGCCCATCGGGAGCGGCATGCCACCCATCATGCCTAGTGCACCCATGTTCATGCCTCCGCCCATCCCCATCCCCATCATGCCCATCCCGCCGCCAAGCATACCCATACCCATCCCCATCCCCATGCCGCCATCCAACCCGAGCATGCCGATGTCGATGTTGCCGCCGTTCATCATCCCCATACCCATGTTGAGCATCATGTCCGCGGCAGCGCCACCGTCTATGCCCATGCCCACACCCTCGTCACCGATGCCCATCCCCATCCCGACACCGCCCTCCTCACCCGCAATACGTGGGTCGCGATTCAGGCCCATCATCCCCATCCCTTCCATGCCCATCATCCCGCCCATCCCCATGCCCATCATGTTCATGTTCATTCCGCCCATATTCATTGCGTTCATGTTCATCGCGTTCATGTTCATGTTCCCTGGCATATTCATGTTCCCCGGCATGTTCATGTTCGCCGCCTCGCCCTGTTGCGGGATGTTCATGTTCAGGTGCGTGTTCAGCGGCGGCGGGCTCGGGCTCGCACTCGCGCTCGAGTCGCCCACTCGTCCTCGCCCCCCGTGCGCGTGGTGCGCAGGTGTAGGAGCAGCAGCCGCACCGACGCCCATCGCCGCAACCCCGGCCGCTACCATCTCCACATCCCCTTCCCCGTCCCCATCTGTATCCGTGTCCGTCGTCCTTGCACTCGGGCTCGGGCTCGCACGGCTGCTGCTGACCGTACTACTAACTGTGGGCGACGGCGACGCGCGCTCCACCGACACGCTCCGAGTCCGCGCACCTGTGCTCGCCGTGCTGCTCGGGCTCCCCCGTGCGCTAGTCGTGCTGGAGGCGGAGAGCGAAGGGGATGGAGGCGGGCCTTGTGCCTGCGCGGCGAGATGCGCGGCGTGCAGCTGCGCGAGGGCGTGCATGGCGGCGCTGGTGTGTGTGTGGCGTGAGGCGGGGGTGGGATCGGCGGAGGAAGAAGCAGGGGTGGTGCCATCGCGGGAGTAGCCGTTGGTGTTCTCCCGCACATGGCTGCCGCCCTCTCCGCCCCCGCGTCGGCGGACAACAACGGTCGCGCTTCGGTCGCGCACGATGGGCGTCTGTGCCTCGAGGTCGAGCTCGTCGTCTTGAGACGCACTAACAATGCTCGAGGGCCCGCTGCCCGGTGCTGGGTTACCGTTGCCGCTCGTCGAGGCCGAGCTTGACGCAGATGCAGCGTCGAGGAGCACGCGCGCGCGGTTGGCGGACATGTAGTTGTTGTACAGGTCTTCCGGGATGTTTTGCGGCCGCGAGGGGACAATCGCGACAGTGTTTATTGAGGGGAGGCGCGAAGGATCATGCGCGGGTGTTTCCTGGAGCGGGAGCGAAGGGAGCTGAGTCAGTATCAGTGGAAACGGAAAAAAGGTAATACTAAAAGCAGAAAGAAGAGAAAGAAAAAAAGCGGAAGGAGTATGACAGCTAGGAAGAGGGAAGAAATGAAGTCAAGTGGTGCGAAGAACGCCACGAGGGCACAAAATATAGAACATTGCCAAAGAAACAAAGGAGCATGAAAAACAAGTGTAGAGATAACAGCACGACGCGGATAGGGAGATAAAGCGGTGGGCAAATGCCACAGTGAAAGCGGAATTGGAGTGTACGGCCGAGGGCGCTGAATGTCGCAAAGAACATATCCCAGCGATGCCGAGACATAGGAAAAAGTAAATAAAAAAGTAAGAGCAAGGACACTCACTGCTGCTTCGATACGACCTCTACCAGCGGCAGCGGCAGCGGCTCTCCGCGCGGCCCTCGCCTCTCTCGTTTCGCGCGGCAAACCCGTGGCACTCGTGCTCGGGCCAACCGCAAACCCGCGGCCCGCTAACCACGCCTCCAGGATGCACCCCACGACATCCAAGGTGCCAGCCTGCACGACGCGACTGCGGATGGGCTCGCTGCCGCGCACACCGATGTTGACGACGCACTGGAACGCGAGGCTGAAGCGGTACGCGGCGTGCTTGTCAAACTGGCCCGCGGGGGGATTGAGCTGCGGAGGTGGATGCGGGGCGCGGTAGTTTGGTGGGAGAAGGCCATAGAAGGCGGCGGGAGACGCGGGTGGGGGCGGGGACATGCAGAAGTCGCGGAGGATGCGGACGAGGCGCTCGAGGCCGCCATCCATCGTCATGATCTCGCGGATCCGCGGCGACGTTGATGTCAGGTAAGTGAGGTGCGTCAGCGAGTTGAACAGCGGTAGCGCCGAGGATGTATCCAGCGCTGTATTCCATTAGAAAAGCGAGGAATAAAAGGGAGGAGAGAAGAGCACGGACCTCGGCGGTCGTAGAGCTGGGAGGTGATGCATACGCACGCCTTGTTCTGCGCAGGAAAGGCAAAGTTGCTCTCGCGCATCGTGGATTATGGGCTAAACGTCCGGGGCTCGTCCTAGGGCTCGTAGAGCAGTTATCGGTGCAAGTGCCGCCTCCTTAAAGCCTTCGGGGTCGTGTGGCTACTGTGGGCCGTATCTCGTCCAATATTTCCGACTCTGCGACTTTTCTAGTCGGAATTCGAGGTGGATTCAGAAAACAAATCGAGGAGAGGCGAAATGGAAAGCGGCCTGGGTGTAAGAGGAATAGAAACGCGCAACGGGCTGGCTCTGACTGATGCCCTTGTGTGTCTTTGTTAGCCATTGTCTTCCTCAACCGAACCTCTCTCCGAAAGCTGACTGAGCTTGTGTCTGGACTCTGCTGCGCCGGGCTTGTCCCCGATTCTCCTTCCGACGTTTCTGGGTGGATCTGTGGTTCAGTGGCAAGTTTAAATTCTCGGCGCTCGGTCCTGTGGCAAAGGTGTTGAATGCTTGCTCTTCTCGTTCAGCCTCAGGCTCGGTCCGAGTGGTGTGGTTCCCTCATTCATTCACTTCGGAGTCCGACCTCTCTTCGCGTGCCACGAATCCTTCCCCGCCCATGGTTGATCAGCTAGATACTTGAGTCAATTGCCATCTAACGGCGCAACCGACTCGGACTCGGACTTAGCATGCTCAACTCGTAGCATCCTGAAGAAACCGATAGAGGCGGAGACACTCGCTGCATTCGTACGTGCGGCCCGCTGGTTGCAGTGATTGTCATCTTCGTTCTCTAAAAATTGCGAGATCCGGCATGGACCAAGTGACTGGAACGAACGCTTGGCCCAAGTTGCAGCTCCATCCCATCTCTGTCGACTTGGACGCACACATAAACACCTGGACAGCTCACCGCAGCATCATCGGACTTCGGGGCTGGGTTGGCATTCGGAGCCCTTTCTCGTCCGGATCTGTATACGTGGTCCTTCCTTCCTTCCTTCTTTCTTTGTTTTCTTTGTTCCTTTCTTGCTTCAATTCATTTCTTTCTTTCTTTCTTTCATATACTTCTTTCTTTTAGCCCCTTTGCTGGCCTTTGTCTTGCTTTAAATTTTTGTTTCGTGGGAGACGGCCTCGGGTAGGATTTGAGTCGACAAACATCGTCGGCAAAGATGTCCTGCTGGTTTGTTGCTCACAACTCCACGTTAACAATGATTTTCCGTGGACCGTGTTGGGCTTGCGAAGGTTACACGCGGCACTCGGATTCAATGTTTGCACTCCCGTTCGGACAAAAATGCGACTTAGACGATCCGCAGTTTAGCTCGCAGAGACGTTGTGTTTGATATTAGAATTCGAACCCGTAAGAAATATCTTTGACCGGACTCGGAGGCATGGGTTGGGCATGGCGTCTAATTTGTCTTGCGCTTTTCGTTTCTTCTTTGATTTCTTCCTATCTTTCTGTTGGTTGCTTGGGATTGGTTTTGGCAGGGAAACAAAATGCGCGTTTGAAAAGAGGTGCGCGACTATCTTTTCGTTTTTCTTTATCTCGCGCGTCCTAGATCTCTCAACTTTTAGCAGCGAGACGACGGTGTATGTAAGTGTGTACTTTCTTGCCAAATCTTTTGAACTGTTCAAGGTTTCAAGGACTAGCAAACTCACGGACGTGGCACTGAGGATCTTTGGCAGATGGAGAGTTTCCAAGCATGAGGACATGCCGAATATATAGGGCTACTTAGCATATGGGCATCCAAATCCATCCTGCTGCCTAGCTCGCGCTACGGCCCAGCAGTGCTATGGATAGTCAAGGATTTCTCTGCACCGTCATCTGCCTTCCTTCCTTCTCCCAGGAAAACCCCGTGGCTTCTTTCGAAACCCGTCGTTCGTCTGTGTCACACCCAATTGCGAGAAAATCCCCTAAACGCCAAGTAGAAGGAGGAATGGAATGCCCGGCCTCTGACGCCAGAAACCTGGCATGAGAGCCGTGACGTGAAAGCTAGGGTGCTCAGACGAAAGTATCGAAGCAGCCGCGATAGACCGCTTCCTCGACGATCCAAACGACGTCTAGGGCCCGCCAAGGAGCTCCGGCTGGACGACCTGAGACTCTGCGTCGCCTGCTGCGGAAATCTGGCGAAAAGGTCGATCTCTCTCCCCGCTCCGCCCAACCAGCAACTGATGTGCCCCGAGTCACCAAAAAGATTTACGGTCTATCCCAGTCACTCTGTGCTCTAGGAATACCGAGCCCGCACTAACCATGACAAAACCCAACCGGGAGGGAAAGGTAACCTAAAAGGGACGTTTCGAGGGTGTAATTCTCGAGCCTGTCCAGACCCCACCTGATTCTCCCCCGGGGCCCTGGTCAAGGTTCTTATCGGCAACGCGCAAGGTTGGTCAATTCATTAAATTCCAGTAGAAACGCCGCAAAGCACAACGAAGGGAACCTCTGAATTAGCATCGACATATCGAACATCATGATTTATGTATCTTCTTCGAAAGTTACCATTTTTTGGGTTTTACTTACTTGTCGATATCTAGTTCACTATGAAGCCGTAAGGAAATCCGCCTGGATCAACATCAACCAAGCGCCTGGATTTGGGATAGGAGACGAAGGGGGATCCAAGTTTTTTGTTCGAGATTCGTCGGAGAATTTTTTCGTTCATCCACGACTGTGACTGATCCCGCCGTGCAACATGCCGAATCGCTTGCAATGTTGTGTTCGCAAACTTCCGATGGATGCGCATGATAAAAGGTAGAGACCACGGAAAACTACCGCCGGGATATGGATCTGGTTATGCATCAATTTTTGAATCGCGAAGCCCCTTGGAAGTTGGCTCAGCACATTCGGTGAAGAAGCTAATGTTCCGGATATAAAATTATAATACATCTTTGCAGTGTTGAATTAAACTGGTTCAAGTGTTTCCTTCCACTCTTCTCTGCTTCCGTTCATGGTGTCCATTAGCACACCACTGTCGTCCAACTGGAAAGCAACGACGTGAGCGTCACGTTGCTGTGTGGTCGATGGAGGGGTTGCGAAGCATATAGTGCTAATATTGCCCCTCTCCCCTCTGCGTGTGATAGGTATGCTCACGACGGAATCGGCTTCCTCCCACTGAATTGTATATCGCAGGTTGACGATGACGACGATGAGGGTTACATAAATGCCCGAGAGTTGATCACCGAAAGCGTCTAAAACCATCGTAGCGTAAAATTGTGCGTGCTTTGTGCGAGGCGTATTCAAGACTGCGATGACTACTTGCGGGACCTGAATAGCGGAGCCCTCAGAACCAGCCTCACTGGGCATGGTGTTGGAACAAGACAAATGGTACTACATACCCAGAGTAAACAGTAAATGCAGCCCGACTCAACGAGCAACGAGAGAATCTGGTCTGTCTTCGACTTGCGCAGGTGAAGAAAGCGGGTTATTCGCCGATGTTTCCTATTCACATTGTGACCAACTGGAGCTAGCTGCCGGTGAAGTAGAGATACCCACCAGGCTTGGAAGCCAACGAGAAGTGTGCAGAGTACATTCGTCCCTAGGGAAAAGCACCAACCTGTAAGGCCAGAGTTGATATTGCAAACTGCAAGATTAGAGCGGCTTTGACAAATCGTGGCGATCACCAAGAAGACTGTAACCACAAACGATATTCTGAGTTGGTTTCGCAGATGCAAGTCAACGGGAAAGGTTTACCAAACGTGGTGAACCACATCACGCAGGGAAACACGAAGACCCATCGTTTGCGAAAGTATATCACCCACACGCGCCAAAGCAACACACTGTCCGCAACAATGATCTGAAGATACGATGAAGGAACTTCTCTGCCTCACATGCATTGACGCACATTGAATACCAGGAGTGTGTTCCTGGGGCCAGGTAAACCGGCTCTTTTTTCATTTGAGAGGGCCCCTCGGTCGGGGAGCGGTGTATTAGCGTTGTCCATCAAGAGTACGTGCACAGACATGTAGAAGTCGACCAGATTCAGTGCCCAGAGGACGATCGCTGCAGCATAGAGGGATATGACAACGCAAAGCATGATTGACGCGGCTCGCGTCTTGATGCCTTTTCGACTATGGCACGCCGAGTGAGTCAAAATTAGTCGGTCGAGCGATATGCTCACTAGAATGAATACATAGCGAATGCGAAAATGACACTGTAGAGCGCTAGAACGGGGGAAAGCGTTTCAGAGGGCGCCCAACAATAATAGGGGGAAACAATGTACCGACCAATCCGGTCTCGGTTATGACGTCGGCGCTGTCTTCAGCGACATCATTGCCATAGCTTCGAGCAAACGACGTTGAGCTCGAGAACGAGGGCAGGCGTGGCTCATACCGATAGAGAAAAGCCGCATCCGTGTCAGACAAAGGAGCGGCCGAAGACGACATGCGTGGTTGGGAACTTATGGCTTCAGCTAACGGGGAGAGCCATACAACCTGCTTTTATCTTCGCCTTGACAAGATATCAAAGAAGGATGTCGCGCCCTTAGTAACGTCTCACGCGTTGAGAATCGCTCCCGGTGTAATGGGGCTTCGGAGAGACTATTCCTCAGCATCAAGGGGAATTTGGGGGATGCTCTTGAGGTTGGTGCTGGGCTGAGGAGTTTGGGTACGGACTTCACTGCAGTCTGACAGTTAACCTGGAAGATCTGCCTTTTTCGATACTGAGAAAAAACATATCTTTTGAGAAATCAAAATTGGACACACGGCATCAAGTATGCTCCGCCTCAGCTAGATATCAAAGAAGAATGTGATGAAGACCGTATTGAGTCCTTGAGTACGGGCCACACCCAAACCACATCCTTCTAAGGTCGCATCTCACGCATGCTGATGAGAAGATGTTTGGATGATACCGATTCAATACATCAGTGGTGAGCACAATTGATCCTGGAAAAAATTTATGAAGACCTTTTATTAGGCTCAGGGACAAGAAGGGTACCGCCGACCGCGAAGGGCCCTAGTGTGAGCGGAGAGATCGGATGTCGGAAACGGTAGAAAGGACTAGATTAAAATATCTCCGAGTTTGTGTTGCACTATCGCAGGGTTCCGTCTGAAAAGTAGCCGAGTCTCCTACGGGACTCAAATTGATCCGTCGGCTTCTCCGTTGCTCGTGATCTCTCAGGCTACTTAATCTTGTCTCATTCATCCATTCACGCAAAGGACCCTCGCAAGATGTTCCCCCTCGTTTCTCGTTCCATAAAGCTCCAAAATCGCCAATCGCCTCCGGAATGAACCGACCGTGGCTTGAGAAGACGCTGCAAACTGGTCTGGACAAATTGCTTCCAATTTCCTTAGTCTCTCTCAGACAGACGCTATAACTGAACGCTCGTTCCTCGCTAGTTATACAATTTCCTCTCTTGAACTGGATTTTCAGAGCAAGATAATTCAACCATTTTGTCAAATTACAGGTTCGAGCGCAAAAATAAAAGCCCAACTGACAACAGGTAGTACTCTATTCACAACAATTCAACTCCCGGATATCCTAAATTCTCCTCAATTTAGCAAGCAGGAACGCACGCACGGAAACACGCCCACAGAAACGCGCCCGCCAGGCAACCATTTGATGAAGTTCAACACAACTTATGTGGATTTAAATAAGTGTGCAAGTGTTCCAATCCTCCTTATGGCGATCCACGCAGTTCAATTTGGGGTGAGCATATCCCTTTTCTGCGATATGTGATTGAGGTGCTAAGCGCGAGGATTGGCTAGTAAAGTCGGCCAGCGGCGAGGGGTACAGCACGACGGTGTCGATGTCGCCGAGGACATGATGGCTTGAACACTTGGATAGTCGCATTCTTTTGTCGGACTCGACGAACTCGACGCGTGGACCGAATCGCCAATTCGAAGTCACAAATAACTAAAGCCTATGTCATGGGCTTATTGGTTCGTCCGTCAAAGCCGGGCCCGCACAACCATGAGCGCGGGCAGTCCCTGAGCTGACCATTTCAAACAATCGAGGTATGAGGTTTTAATTGTCTGAAGCGTCTGGCTCTGAGAGACGAGCCATTCATCAACTTGTTCTTGTCAAATTGCTCTCGGCCGTAATCCAAGGTCTGCATGTCTTTCGACTTGGACTAGAACGTTGCCATTGGGCAAACCGCAAAACAGTGAAACGTGGTTGAAATTTGAACATCCGGAACTATCTAAATCTGGCCATCACCCGGCACGCATATTCAAACTCCGAAACTATGCAGGCCCGCGCCTATAAAAGGCAGGATCCTCGCGAAACAACGTTTCTTCACGACGCTTTGCCCCCCCATCCATCCGCCTACTTGAGCGACGACGGGTCTTCCATTTTACGACGTCGGAGAGCATAGACCAGGCTTCGCTTTCGCTAGCAACACTATGACCCCGTCTTGGAGTCGATGATGGATTTCTAGATAGTAGTGAAAGCCACATAATGTTATGGACTCGTGTGTATCGTAAAAACGCCGGAAATGGAGTGTCTCAATGGATGGATTTGCATGAAAATGAGCGAGAGAAGTACACGAGAACGGATGGAAATTGTATTGGATGCTCGGGGGTAAGACAATAGGGTACGCAAGTCTATGCCTTGTTGGCAGCAGCAGCGGCGAACTTGGCATCCTCCGCAGCAGCGACGGCAGGGTTGACCTTCTTCCCATCCTTCCACCGGATGCGCGGCGGCGGCGCACGATTCCTCCGCCCTTCTCGTGAGCGTACACGGACGACTGTACACCAAACTCCATCAGAATGCGCACGAGCAGGAAATTAGCCATAGGACGCACTGTGGGCATGGATAGCACATGAGACGCAGTATGCAATTTTGTTGTAGAGCTTAGGGATAACATATTCTGCGAACACTTAGCTGGTCGGACGACAGACACAAAAAATGCAAGAGCGCACCTTGGTAAACGCTGGCCTCGCTGATGTCTCGGACAGCGGCACTCTCGACCATGTTCCTCACTGTGAACCTCTTGATGGCCTTGTCCTTTCCGACGCAACGCGAGCAGTTGGAGCAGCGCATGAAGGTGACATGGCCGCGTCCCTTCTTGTTGCGGCCACCATTTCTTCTCTTTTTAGTCTAGGAAGAATTTATGTGAGCATGGAGTCTTTTGACAGTGTGCATGGGCTGTACGACCCAGGACAACACAGAATGAGGGCTCACCATTTTTATGGTGGTGGCGGGACGATGGCAAGGCCTTTGTTTGCACTTGATGACTTCGGCAAGTACGGGCCGGAGATAGGCGCGCATTTAGGCAAGAGCGCGCGACTCGGTGGAATTTACATTGGATTCGCCAGACAGAACGATAAAACACATAGTTTACATAAGTCTATGCCTTGTTAGCAGTGGAAGCAGCGAACTTGGTATCCTCCGCAGCAGCGATGGCAGGGTTGACCTTCTTCCCATCCTTCCACCGGATGCGCGGCGGCGCCCGATTCCTCCGCCCCTCTCGTGAACGTACACAGACAACTGTACGCTGTCAGATTGCGCTCGAACGGGAAACCAGCCACAAGACGCACTATGGAGATGAATAGCACATGAGACGCAGTATGCAATTTTGTTGTAGAGCTTAGGGATAACATATTCTGCGAACACATAGCTGGTCGGACGACGGACACAAAAATGCAAGAGCGCACCTTGGTAAACGCTGGCCTCGCTGATGTCTCGGACAGCGGCACTCTCGACCATGTTCCTCACTGTGAACCTCTTGATGGCCTTGTCCTTTCCGATGCACCGGTCGCAGTTGGAGCAGCGCATGAAGGTGACATGGCCACACCCCTTCTTGTTGCGGCCACCATTTCTTCTCTTTTTAGTCTAGGGAGTGGGTGAGCATTGAGAGGTATGGCGACAGTATCTGCGAGCCATATGTAAGGCTCAGAAAACCACGGAGGGACTGACCATTTTTTGGCGGTGACGGGGCGACTTGTTACTTCAAGACTTCTTTATCATGAAGAATCGAGACTCTACTCTGCAAAGGTACTGTCTTTATACTGTCCATTTAGTCTAAAGGATCCGACTGAATGACTCAGAAGAAAAGACTCGAAGAAAGGATTCCATTTCGACACAAGTCAGTTCGGCACCGTGAGCGCCACACAATTCCTGAGCTTGGTCTTCATCTCGCACTAGTACTGAACGGTCCCGAGCAGCTGACACGACTCTCTGATATGCTCAAGCTAACCTAATCCGCTTTCTCAACGTTGCCCGCATTCGCCTCTGAGTCGTCTTCTCGTTGATCTGGAACCTGGACATGTACACTGGCAGACGATTCAACACACGTACTCGCTTGTTGAAACCCCGAGGGCACTCGCTCTCAATGGACCCCAACCTCACACCCTGTCATTATGATCCAGCTGCTTCTCCCTTGCCGTTCACTCCGTCCCCGCACACGGATCTAACATTCTGCGCTCTGGTTGCCTACCTACTCAGTAAACCTGCGTATGCCCCACCACTTGTCACGGCGTCGACGCCGGTGAGGCGCTGCCATGCCACGCCGTTGTCGCCCCTCACAACATTTACATTCGACTTGCGTCCATTTCCGACGCGCACTCGATTGACAGCCAAAGAAAACTTGCGATTCAAGTGATAGCGGGTGACAACAGGCCTATCACTCCGAAGGTATTTTGGGCTTAATGACCCGGCTTCGTCACTGACGCTGGAGCGCTCTTCCGCACTTTGCGGTCCATTTATAAGTACTCATCAGGCAACTTGCACCTCCGACGTTTCTCTCGTTGATCTCGTTGACCAAAATTACTGACAGTGATACATACTGTATTGAGGAAGATCAGCATCACGTCTTGTGGATTCTGACTCATCGAAATAAGCGTTTATGCTGCCCCACCTGGTGTAAGTCGTGGACGCGCGGAGACGTTTCGACCTGCTTTCTTGGCTCTTTTTGAGTACTTCATCACTGGCGCCGGGTGTCCCTTTGAATGATATGAATATGCATGCATGTATATTCATATCAGCTGCTGCGGCGTTCCGATGGCCTTGGAACAGACGTTCAGGAAGTGCACTCTCAATGGCGCCCAGAGTACTGGTTCGTTCACTGATTCGAGATATAAAATTAAGGGCATAGTTCCCGACCTACGGCTGAACCGCGGATACAGTTGCCAAAACTAAAAGATGGGACTGGGATTTCTGGCCGTTGCTGCCTAGAAGCGTTGTTTTGCGACGAATATTTTCCTTGGCCAAACCAGGAGAACGGGATTCCATGTCAAGAAATCAACAATGGGGCGCTTAACTCTAAGGAACACGGGGGATTTCCTGCACGGCGCTATGGCCTAGTGTTGTTCAAGCAAACCTGTGTTTGGTACGCGAAGCGAGCGAGATGACTAGATTTATAGCTAATTTTAAGCTACGTGTTCCGTCCTAGGATCGGAGAACATTGGAGCTGCTCGAGATCCTCAATTTAGCATGACGGCGGGACTTTTCAAGTTTCTTCTCGTTCTATGTTTGCTTTTAACAGGCTTGTGGCTAGATTGGGAACATTATAACGTCGCGGGAATTGCCCATGAATCCCGAATCCCCATTCTTTTAACTTTTGCGCGCGCGCCGCCGCTGGACGTGAACGTTGCGTGAATGATCAGAGTGCCGCACATCGCTCGTGGACAGTTGGTTGTTACAAGAATAACCATCAATCGGCGACACGGCGGTCGCGTCCTCTCACGCATGTGGGCCGTCAAAAAGCTTCCGGCAATCGGTGATTTCTACTCAAAATGTTTCTGAACGCACAGCCGCGCTCTGAACCTCAAGTGACTTCTCAACAACGCAAGCGAGTGTTATCCACGCAAGGTCTCAAAGTTTCAGACACGTATGGGTCGAAAAGGGACGAGCTCAAACCCGAATGGGGCATCGCGGGCACATCACGTAAATCAGTGATGTCTTCTCGCCGTATAAGAAGATCAAGAATATTCAACCATTCCCCAGCAATTTTTTGCTTTCTATTCTCTTCTCTTACGATCTTTCACCATGTTCAAGTCCCTCGCTCTCTTTGCTCTCCTTAACGCGGTCCTCGCCTCCGCTTCCGTTGCCCGGGCACCTGCTGCACCTGCGACTGCCTCCGTTCCCGGAAAGGGCCCCGTCGCCGACGCTGGTGTCACAGCTATGGAAACCTGCAACGACGCAAATTTGAGCACCAACTGCTTGCTTTGGAACGCCCCCAGCTTGCCCATCGGTTGCACGAACCTGGCCGCTAACGGCCAGGCCAACTCCGTCAGCAGTGTTCAAACTGCTGCTGGTGTTGGTTGCACCCTCTTCACGTACGTCTGTTGACCTGCTCCAGGTGCTCTGTGTTCATTCTCGATCCTATAGTTCCACGACCTGCACCGGGGCCTCTCAGTTCATCAATGGGACTATCAACAACCTTAACGTTGTTGGCTTTAACGACAAGGCCAACTCTTTCACCTGCGCTGCCGCATAAACGGCTTCTACAAAACGTGAGTAGCACCTCAAAGCTGGCTTCAGCAATGTTAACGACCAATCCTAGTCGTTTCTGTGTTCTGTGGGTTCACCGGGTTGTAATAGTGGGGGGTTTAATTAATTGTCGTCGGTGTTGGCGTCCAATGAAACTTTTTAACCTGATTTGGTATTGAAGTCCTCAGAGCGCCCAGGCACTCACTGAGCTTCTCTGCGAGTTGAACCGAAATTTCCTCACATTGATCACCCCCCGGCGAGATCGTCGTCAAATCTTCTGGATCTGCGGGAGATTGGATGAAGTGCCTGAGCGCCTTGCCGTCACATATTCTTGATCTTCTCCCGTTTTTCGACATTGACGTTTTGCATCTGAGAGTCTTCCTAACCGGCGCTCGGTTTAAGAGACAAAAGGCGGTGTTCAGATTTCCCACCACTTTCCAATCCCCGTTCAACGTTGCCATTTCGAGCGATACGGAAAGTTGTAGTCTCCCACAGTCAGACTCCACGAAGATTTATGACAGTCGATAAATCTTTTTATATGGAGTCTGATTCAACTGGCATAGCCATCAAAGGACCGCGGAAATCAGTGACCTGCACATGAGGTTCCCACGGTCTTTTGAGCTTCACTTTAACTACCGTGAGTGTTACCTGGAGGATTTATGAACCTAACAGCGTTCAAGTACATCTCAATATCCCTTACAATTTTTTCCTGGGTCAATTTGAAGGATTCACGTCATCGTAGCATCATTCTACAGCTGAAACATGACTTTTCCGTCGATAACATGAAGAAATTGGTTTCTCAGTGCATTTAATTGAGGTAAACACTATTCTACTCGCTTTTATCCTTCAATAAATACATTTTCAGGTTAGAATCCACTTGAATGTAGTTTAAATCGTGAATGCGTTGCGATTTAGACCGTGGGAATATCACGTGTTGATCACGCAAATCCGCGGTCCATCAAGGGCGGTGCCAGTTGACACAGACTAGGAAAGTTGATACATTTTGTACTGAAGCGTTGGGATGGCCTCGGTAGTGCTGGCACATTGTTCCTCGGCACACTGTTTCGCGGCCGCGGAATGTTTCGGTTTTCGGCGCCGAAATAAAGATGGTAGAGCGACGATGCGTGCCCGAGCAAGGGAGGCAAGAGCTCCTGGATGGGAAAGTCAGCTGAAGACAGACAAGACGCACGAGTGTTTCGGGTGATATTCCGTCACAGGGTAGCAAAAGATCTGTTAAAGATTCAAATCCAGCGAAGAATAGTCTCCCTGAGACAGACGATATTCAGAATCCGGCGCAAACCTTCCCAAGCTCAGGATACCGGTTCTGACAAGGAATATCCTGAGGACGAAGGTTGAAGGGAATTGATCTACTCTGCCTCTGGGAGACTAGCGAAGAACAAACCAGCGACATAACTATCAAACTTGCTCGGGATCCAATGCTCTGCTTCGGAGGCAGTCATACCGATTCTTTCGATGACTTGGACGGGGTATTAGCTATTATGCCCTGCAAAAAATGTCTCAGTGAACTCGCGAAAAGATAGTTTAGTTACGTGGTTAGGTCTACGCGAGTCACAGCCACACCGAATTTTTCTCCTTCACGTCGACGCGTCTGTGGCCCAGATCGAATGGGACGAAACAACGTAGATGCCCTGTAATTGTCAATTCTGCTCTCGTCTCAGGCTGTTTCAGAAACGCGGCGGCCGTCGTGGCCACAAGCCCAAAGACGATGTATATCGTACAGATCTCGTCGAAAAAGCAGACATGCACAACGACCGTTTCACCACCTACTACCGCTCTCAGAAAATCGTGCCGGACGACGAGTGGGACGTGTTCATGGAATCCCTCAGGACCCCTCTGCCCACAACGTTCCGCGTAGCAGGCAGTCGACAGCGCGTCTTTTTATTCGAGAACTCGTGCTGAGGGCTCATGTTGTCCGCAGGACCGCACAGTCGCTCAATGCAACCCTCCGTGACAACCACGTTCCGAACCTGAGCAACGTTGTCTTCGAGGACCAGCCGATTCCTCCGCCAGTGCAAGTTCCTTGGTGTGCACGAGTTATTCTCTGTTCTTCAACCTCCAGAAAGTAAATATCCTCCGCGTAGGTATCCGGATGGCCTGGCATGGCAGTTCAACGTCCCCAAAAAAGTTCTGCGCAAACAACCGGAATTCAAGGAGTTTCACTCGTTTCTTGTATTCGAGACGGAAGTCGTGAGCAGCTTCCACGAGGACTTGTATCACATTTTAAATCGACCTGCCAGGGAAACATTTCGAGGCAAGAGGCGGTCAGCATGCTGCCCCCGCTCTTCATGGACGTCGAGCCGCACCACAAAGTACATTTTTTACTTCTGCATTCCGTCTATCTCATAGGGTTGTCAGGTTATGGACATGTGTGCCGCCCCTGGCTCAAAGGTCGCTCATCCCTGTCTTCTTCGCGTTAAAGTACTGAAATGTTGCAGACCGCACAACTTCTCGAAGCCCTCCACGCGCAAGATACGCTCACCTCGACCTCTATTCCGTCGGGCCTACTCCTGGCCAACGACAGCGACCACAAGCGCACCCACCTCCTCATCCACCAGTCCGCGCGTCTGCCGAGCCCCGCACTCATGGTCACCAACCTCGACGCGTCCATCTACCCGCAGCTCAAACTCCCCTCTGCCTCTAATAAGAACCAGATGGAGACACTGCTATTCGATCGGATACTGTGCGACGTGCCCTGCAGTGGCGACGGCACGATGCGCAAGAACTTGGGGATTTGGAAGACGTGGCAGCCCATGGATGGGAACGGCCTGCACGGCCTGCAGCTGCGTATCCTCCAGCGCGCGATGAAGCTGCTCGCGCCGCAGGGTCGCGTCGTCTATTCGACCTGCTCTCTCAATCCCGTCGAGAACGAGGCCGTCATTGCGTGTGCGCTGAGGAATAACCCAGGTCCGCACCCCTTCCCCTCTTCAAGGACCAAGATCGCTAATTTCATGCAGATTTCCGCCTCGTCGATGTCTCCGCGAAGCTTACCGCGCTGCATCGGCGGCCGGGGCTCACCTCGTGGCGGCCGACCGACAAGTCGCTGTGCACGACGTACGACACGTACGATACATTCATGGCGACGTGCACCGAGGGCGAGGTGGTCAAGGCGAAAATGACAAGAGGGCATTGGCCGCCCGAGGACGTGGAGAAACTGGATCTACCAAGATGGTTCGTGCTATCCTTACTTTGGATGGCATCGCTGAACGATGTGCAGCTTGCGGATATATCCCCACCTGCAGGACACCGGCGGGTTCTTCGTTGCCGTGCTGGAGCGCGCGAGCACGAATACGAGCCCCGAGGGGGTGCCCGTCGCGGCTCCGTCGAGGTGAGAAACATTCGATTCTCAACGTCTTCGGGTGTTGATATCTTGTTAAACATAGGGAAAACAAACGAGAAGCAGACGAGGCTGCGGAGATTCCGGAGAGCAAGAAGCCAAGGCTAGATGACGCCACGGAAGTCGAGGATGACGCTGAGGCATCGGTACAAACGGACGTGGTCGCAGCGGTACCTGCTGAGACGAAGGCCAAGAACCCGGCCCCACAAAAGGCTGGGAAGCAGAAAAAAGGCGAGGGTGGAGGCTCTTTCAAGGAGAACCCGTACACCTATCTCCCGCCCGACGACCCCTCCGTCCTGAGCTGTGTGTACGTACTGTCGCACTTTATTTTTCTCTTTTTATAAATATTTTATCCACAGCTCACGCCTCCACCTCACGCCCGCCTTCCCCTCTGCCAACATCCTCGTGCGCACTCCCCCGGGCGACGCTGACGCTGACGCGGCAGCGCCTGTGCCTGTCCGCAACCTGTACATCACCAACGACCTCGTCAAGCTCCTTGTCACGCACAACGACTACAACCGCATCCGTCTCGCGTGCGCCGGCACCAAGGTCTTTACCAAACAAGAGGCCGGCCGCGGCGCGGATGCGCAGTTCCGCGTGCTCGGCGAGGCGCTGCCCCTGGTGCTGCCGTACACGGACCCGGAGACGATCGTGGATGCGGATTTGGCGGTACTGAGGATACTGGTGGAGAAGGCGTATCCGCTATGCGGTGCGTTTCCTGACGGGAACTTTAGGAGGGTTATGACGGAGCGGGGTGCGTTTGCGTTTGTTCTTTTTATTCGTATTGGAGTTAATGGATGAGTCGCTGGTGTAGAGACGGGCAGCCACATCGTGCGCTTTCCGCGAGAGCTGGACCCGATGTGAGTGCTTCTTTCCCTGGTTAAGGCCTCTTGCTCAATTTTTTTTTTTTTTTTGGTTCAGCCTCTCGCACGACCTGATGCTCCCTATCTGGAAGTCCACGGTGTCGCTTACGCTTATGATCGATAAGAAGGCGAAGAGGTATGTCTTGCAATCCGCATTGATGCGCACGGATTTTCAGTATTAACACGACACTAGCGCTTTGAGCATGCGCGTCTTTGGGAAGGACATTACGTCGCCGGTGAAGGAAAAAGAGAAGCCTGCGGACGATGAGCCTGTGGTGGTTTCTGCTGAAGATGTCGAGGACGGCGCCGAGGATGGCGGAGACGAGCTCGTGAACGGAGATGGAGCGGAGGATGCCGTTATGACGGACGCATGATTTATTGAATGAAAATGAAGTACTTGTCTGTAGATGAATGCACATCTTGTAGCTGCTTGTAGCCTATATATTGTTCAGCTCGACCTATACAAAATGTCCAAATTGGGCTAAGCATCACAATAAGGCCAAAGAGCGCGCTCCTAACTTACCCTTGACCGCCATGGCGAACCACGTACCCGACGAGATACTGTCTGAAATATTGTCCCCCGCCCTTCGAGTATCGGACGCGGCATTCTCAACCTTATCTGTGGCTGGCACGTCTCCGTTCATGAGTTTCTCAGAGTCTAGCTCTGCATATCTGGTTGTTTCTAAAGCTTGGCTCCGCGTTGCCACTCCACTTCTCTACAACATCGTGGTTATCCGCTCGAAAGCTCAAGCCCAGGCACTGGCCGCCACTTTGACCGCCAATCCCGACCTCGGCCGGTTTATCAAGAAACTGCGCATCGAAGGTGGATTTGCAAGTTCGATGTATAAGATTTTGGCGAGCTCGAGGACTATCACCGATATCTTCCTCTCGCTGGCGATTGCTCCGTCCGACAACGCTTGCGGTTTGTGTCGCGGCCTACCTTTGCTGGATCCCGTCCGTCTCATCATTGACACGGGCGACTGGTATTGGTGGGATGTGCCCAAATACGCCCAAAAAACTCGTTGACACCCTCGATAAGTGCATTCCGATCTGGAAACGAATGGTACCAAAACAGGGCTTCCTTCTCTCTTTTTATTTACCTGTTTCTAGGCTCATGTCGAGATGCCACATAACCTGGGCAATAGGAGTACAATTATATCGGCATTGAGCCAGGCTCCAAATCTCGGCACACTGGTGGTTTGGGACCCCCATAATTGGATGAACCGGATACCTCCATACATACGGACGATCTCTACAAACTCAACGTTGAAACATATTCAAATCAAACCAACCGTGCCGCCGACAGATTATCATTTTCCACGGCGCAAGGCTCTATACGATGAGGTACAGAAAGATACCAAACTGAAGGCGCTTTGGGATTTCGAAAATGAACGGTAATCCAGCATTTCTCACCTCCAAATTATTGATCTTACATATCCCGTTAGTGTCATCCCGACGGACGACGAAATTCCATCCAGCGCTATCGAGCCTCCATCGAGTCCCTTCGTGTATCCTGCACGACTTGCCTCCGATCCGATGGCAGAGGACGTTATTTGGGAGCGCGTGCTATATTTTGCCCTGCGCGACGTTTCCGAACGGAAGCGGCAGTTCTTTGAATCGGATCGGTGGGATGATGACCAAGACGACGATGATTTATGCGACTTGGCTCCCTTTCGTCTGGCGCCGCTTCTGGCGTGTAAGAAATTTGCGGTACGTACCCGGCACTCTCCAGACTCGAACGGCTCTCAGATATTGGATAGCGGCTTGGTGTTCCGCATCTGTATGAGAGGCCGGTGTTGCAACATTCGTGGGCGGTGGAGTCTTTTGCGTCACAGTTAGCGCAGCAGCCCTTGCTTGGCCGCCGCGTTCGATGCCTGTCCATCAACCACGGTAGCGACGTGGCCGTGTTCAAGCGCATCATTGCGCAGACACCATCACTGACTGAGTTGCGAGGGGGCCGAGCTTGTCGGCCTATGACCTGGAAGGCGTTCAGCGATTTGGGTAAATCAAGTGGGTCCAGCTTGCGGTCCTTCGGAGGCATCCCTATCTCCAAAGCCAGCGGCGCGGTGAACCCAGACATGTTTGCTCTATTTCCCCAAATCAAGGACTTTGGTTGGGACACCTGGACGGAATTCAAGATCCAGCCCAAGTTGATCCCGACAGACGCTTTTGGTCAGCTCGTGGATTTGACAGTCGACAGATTTGACGGGTCGTTTCTGGATGTGCTGGCGCAGATGGAGTGCGTCCTGTATTTGCGATTTACAGCGCGTTCTTATCAGTTTTACAGACTGCCCTCACTGCGAACCGCCGCCTTCCCGGCGACGGCGCGCGGCGATGGCGCCCAGTTCTTCAAAATACACGGCGCAAAGCTGCAAGAGCTGACACTTTCGGAGCGCCAGATAGAGGATCCCGAGCTGGCGATCTGGCACAACTGTCCTTCCCTTACCGTTCTCGGTGTTTGCTACGACAAACAAGTGCGTGTGGAGTTCTTTCTTTATCTGCGTTTATGTAGTTAACGTTCCGATTGCAGCACCCTGTGCGTTCGTCGTGCCTGAAGACCTCGGAGACCCACGCGTACCTTGAACGCATAGTCTTCAGAGCCAAGGAGTTTCAAAGGTAAAACGTGGACCAGTACCAGGCCGCTCTCTAAATTTTAATCTGTCTCAGGTTAACGCAACCGCAGAAGATAGAACTGGGCCAATTGATGACAGCACTGCGGTCAACGGCGTCGTTCCCAGCGCTGCGCGAGATCCAGCATCCGTCCTGCAACTGGCCTACCACAGAGTATGTCCCTTTCTATCCGTTGTCGTGGGCCTCAGTTGATTATTATTGCAGGCACGAGATAAAGAGCAGCCGTTGGGTGAAATGGGCGGAGAGCCTGCTTGAGCGAGACGTCCACCTCTTTGGCCCTAATGGTGTGCGCTGGCGGCCTAGGTTGAAGTTTGTGACAAAGAATAAGCAATGAGGTTTTTCGTATTGTGTATCGTCTAGCAAAAAAGGCATCAACAGATTTTTGTTGTGCATTGTATTATAATTGCATGTAAAAAGTACAGTTGGCCGAAATGTGCAGCAAAGAATGGCAATTGTAAGAACCGGTTCTGACTGAAGGCACACATTGGAACAGCAAGGTTGGGAGGCATCGTTGTGGAATTCACGCGACCCAGGCTAATTGGAGAAGACTAATAGCGTTAGCCTCGATTCAAAGGCATAGAAAAAATGCATCACTCGCAGGGTTTATGCTTTAGCTTTATTCGCGAATACGACATCCAGACCCTCCTCCAGCAACGGGTGCACTCGAGCATTGAGCTCCTCTCGGGCTCGGAGCTCCTCAAGCCTGCGACCACGAGAAGAGTACAGGTAGAAGGACTTCAACCTCGCGACCCCTTCGCGATTGCCATGCCATCGAGTGGCCAGCATTTCAGCGAGGGCGGCTGATAAAGCTTCGGTGGTGAGTCCTCCGAATGTGATGGTCATCGAACGAAGGGCGGGTAAAAAATCAGCGTCATTGGTGAGAAGCCGGGCCAACAAGATCAGCTTGTCGCTGTTTGGAATAGAATCTATGCGGACTTGCTCGAGGGAGGGAAAGGAGTGGAGGGATCGGACGAAGATTTCGGTAGACATGCGCATCAGATGTATGGATCGAGGAGACCATGCAGATCTGGCACCCAATGCAAGCAAACGGGAGACACCCCTGCTTCCGAGGTCGGAGAATTCGATGGTTTTGACTACTGGTAGGGTGAGGTGATCGAGTAAAGCGCCATCAGATTCGAAGTGGAACGCGAAGCTGTGGAGGCGGACCAGTGTCACATAGCGGGAGGTCTGTTCCAGGCTGGGTATTACTTTTAGGTGGAGAATCTCGAGGTTAGGGGTCTCGTCCAAGATTTTCATGCAGTCAACGAGATTTCCGTCCATGCTGAGACGTGTCAGCTGGATCCATGGCAGCGAGATGTCGTCCAGTGAAGTGTGCGAGAGTAGCAGCTCTCGGAGGGACGGCGCCTCACTGAACGCGGTCAACTTTGCAGAGCCCGCGGCCGGGGACGAGCCGAATATTTCAAGTTTTGTCAAGGAAGGAATTTTTCCGATCTTGTCTTTTGGAAAAATGGCATTGGACGACTGAAGTCTGAAGGTAAGGGTCCGCCACTGGAACGAGTACCGAGACAAGAAGGTTATTAGCGTGGCTTCAGAGGCAGACGCGAGTTAATCCTTGCAGCGACTTTCTAACTGATAGCATATACCTTCAGCCTTCCATATCGATAGATCCAATGGGTAACTCTCCACCCGAGACAGCCAGGACTCGAGGAAGCGCAAGTGGGCTTTGCCAGCGTTGAATTTATATGACAGGAGGACAGATGCCCAAAGAGAAACTGTCGATAGACATATCTCCCGCCAAGTTGTGCATACACTGGCCAGGATCAGCGGCCCAGTGTCTGTTCGGAGGATATCATGGAATTTCTCAACATAATTGGAGAAAATTTCAGTGGTGATTTCTACGGGCAAGTCGAGGACAGGGCAGTTTGCCATTTGAGTTTGATTGAGTTCAAGTTGCCGTCACGACTTGTGGCTGTGACGACGCGTACGCCTTTGCTTTCTTTTAACGATGCCCGTCGCAGTGCCCAAGAAGATCCCTACCGCCCCCGGTGGCATAAAATCTTACTACCAGGCCAAGATAGAGGCCGCTGAACTCACCATAAACGAGAAAACACAGAACCTGCGCCGACTCGAGGCCCAGCGGAATGCCCTCAACGCACGAGGTACTCTCGCACTTGCATGTAAAATTCTGTGTCTCATGCATTTCAACCTGCAGTACGACTGCTACGAGAGGAGCTGCAGCTGCTGCACGAGCCGGGGAGCTATGTCGGCGAGGTCGTCAAAGTAATGGGCAAGACGAAGGTGCTCGTCAAAGTGCAGCCGGAAGGCAAATACAGTGCGTCACTCTGCGCGCCATTTTCTTTGCGAAGTACTAAAGGGTGTCCCAGTCGTCGACATTGACTCTGAAATTGACGTCGCGGCGCTCACGCCGACCCTCCGCATTGCGTTGCGCTCCGACTCGTACACCATCCATAAAATTCTGCCCAACAAAGTCGACCCGCTCGTGTCGCTCATGATGGTCGAGAAGGTGCCGGACAGCACGTACGAGATGGTCGGTGGGCTCGACAAGCAGATCAAGGAGATTAAGGAGGTCATCGAGCTGCCTGTCAAGCACCCCGAGCTCTTTGAAGCGCTCGGCATCGCGCAGCCCAAGGGCGTCCTGCTGTACGGTCCGCCTGGGACGGGAAAGACGCTGCTGGCGCGCGCGGTCGCGCATCACACGGACTGCAAGTTCATTCGCGTAAGTGGGAGCGAGCTGGTGCAGAAGTATATTGGCGAGGGGAGCAGGATGGTGCGCGAGCTGTTTGTGATGGCGCGCGAGCACGCGCCGAGTATTATTTTCATGGACGAGATCGACTCGATTGGGAGCTCGAGAGGGGAGAGCGGGAGTGGCGGTGGGGACAGCGAGGTGCAGCGTACGATGCTGGAGCTGCTGAATCAGCTCGATGGGTTCGAGCCGTCGAAGAATATCAAGGTTATCATGGCGACGAATCGTATCGGTAGGTGCCACTCCGACTCGTTGTATTTGCTGCGGTGCTCATAGAGGACGACGCAGATATTCTTGACTCCGCGCTGTTACGGCCAGGACGGATAGACCGGAAGATTGAGTTCCCGCCGCCTGGCCCCGAAGCGCGTGTGTCTATTCTCCGCATCCATTCGCGCAAGGTGCGTGTTGCGTCTCGTTTCCTTTTCCTTTTTCTCAATAAAAACACGCAGATGTCATTACAACGCGGCATCAACCTGCGCGCACTCGCGGAGAAGATGGGGCAGTGCTCTGGTGCAGAAGTGAGGGGTATATGTACTGAGGCAGGTGAGTACGATGCGCCTTCCCCTTCCTTTTCTTCTCCCTTTGACTTCCCCCTGCGCTTTCGTTGATTCGCTCGCTGACCCCTCGACCAACAGGCATGTACGCATTGCGGGAGCGGCGGCAACACGTCACGCAGGAGGACTTTGAGTTTGCGGTGGCGAAGGTGCTGAAGAAGAACCAGGAGGGGAATACGAGTGTTAATAAGCTGTTCTCGTAAACACCGACCAGAGGATGGAGAGAGAATGCGATGGTGTTTCGTCTACGAGTGTCCTAATCTCGGTTAAGCACGGAGAGTCACAAAGTTGGTTATTCTTGAGGAAACAACCAAACATGAGGCACTTTCACTCCTCTGAAGCTCTGGAGCTGGGGGTCGAACCCAGCTTTCGCGTGAAATCTTGCAAAAATTCAAATGACAGATATACTAATTCAGCAAAAATACAAACTCTTGTCAGACAGACAGTACAACTATCGAACTATCTAATGTGAATTGAAAATACGACTGGAGTTGTGAGGCAATATAATTGGCTAGAACCAGGTAATTAATGGCATGAGAGGACAAAGCAACCCCAAGAACGAAAACGAACCCACGATTGCAATGCGGCTTTCCCGATCCACTTTTGTAGCGCCAGAGAGTAGCCGGATAGTGCTTTTAGAGTCTAGAGGTTGAGCTGAGCTTAGTTTGAACCGATACAGACTGAAGCGTCAAAAATGAGCGGAGGCTACCATAACGAGTAATTCGGCATGAGCATGTGCCATAATGATAAGTTCCGCTTATACGCACGGCCAATCCAGGCGTCCGTTGAGTCCTGGGATACGAGACTGCCACATCACAACAGGTTCCAGCGGAAAAAACATCGCCTCCCCCGCATCCTCCCCCCGAAAAGTCTTGCGCTGTATTTTGCTCTGGGCTGCTGCTGCTACTTGTAAGGCCATTAGGGCGCCCGGGCACATATTGGCAACATAGTATAGTGTAGTATGGATTCTGATGTCGAGATGGTTGAGCCTCCAGGCTCAGCGCCGCCGGTCGCCGCTTCCCCGCCTCACTCTGCTGCTTCGTCTCCGTCCCACGTGAGCTCCGTCCGCTCCCACTCCCGCTCCCGCAGCGTCCTCGACGACCTCGACGACTATGGCAGCCCGTCCAAAGGCGACCGCCCCGCCGACGAGCACGACGACAAGCACAGCCCCGACGCCGGCGCCGACGCCCCGCCCACCACTAACGATGACGGCCCGCTCGACAACCACCCCGACGAGGAGCAGGAGCAAGACCACGACGATGAGTCCGACTCAGGGTCAGAGTCGGAAAACTCGTCCGACAACGCGTCCGAAGATGATGTCGACAAAGACCTCATCCCCGAACATGACAACAGCGTGGAGCCGGCCGGCGCACTCACCGCCGCCCGCTGGGACGAACCCACAGCCAACGGTGATGCGCCCGCCGCGGGCGGAGACGCGGACGTCGTGATGGTCGAAGACGGCGACGCCGAACGGGGCAGCGCCATCCGTATACCCGTGCTTATGGATTCTGGAGTGCCCGCACTGGGCACGCCGCCGCCTCCGACGTCCCCGCTCAGCGCGCCGCCCACCTCCGCCGCCAAACCCGCGCCGACTCAGAAGAAACCAAAGAGCCACCACGCGCCCCCGCCCCCGCCACCTCCCCCCGCCAGCCCCGCCCATGCAGACCATTCGCCTTGAGATCAGGCTGGGTGGGCCGGAGAACTACGAGGTGGATGTGAAAGGCATTGCCGTCGGGGGAGGGGATGGTGTGGGGCGAGATTACGGGGGAAGAGGTATGCGGATGATAGTAGTGAAGGAGAGGACGGGGAAGACGACGGAGAGGGGGGGCGGGGAGGACGGCAAGGCAAAGGACGGGAAGGAGAAAGAGGAGAAGAAGGACGCGGACGGGGATGTGGAAATGGGCGTGGACGCGGATGGGGTATGTTGCTCCATTCTCTTACATATTCGGCGCGTACTGACTACTCCCCCCGCGCGTAGAAACCAAAGAAGAAATCCAAATCCAAGAAAAAGAGCAAGGCCGCGGCAGAGTACTACGACACCTCTGACCCCTTCATCGACGACTCGGAGCTCGCGATCGACGAACGGACGTATTTCGCGCAGACCAAGCAAAAAGGGTTTTATGTGAGCAGCGGGGGAGGTTGCGCTCGTCAGGGACAAGTGTGTTTGCTCTCTTTTACACCTATATGTGCGAGGTTACTCACTATCATGCTAGATCACCCAAAAAACCGAAATCTCGTAAGAAAACCGGCCCTACGCTCTCGCTTAACCTCCCCACCTCCACTGCATCAACCTCGGCGCTCAAGCCTCCCTCGACCGCGACTGCAGGACCAAGGAAGGCAAAGTCGCTCGGGGTGAGTACTACTTTCTATCCTCATAATGTAACGCCGGTGTTGACGCGTTGCAGGGCACGAACGCAAAGGGCACCAAGTCCGCTCCCGCATCGAAGGCGCTGGGGACGAAGGAGAGCCCGATACCGCTAGAGGATGAGGATGAAGACAACAAAGGAGATGTGTTTGGGTTTGGAGGGACGCAGGGGGGGAGGAGGGCGAGTGGAAAGGGGAAGGAGAAGGCAGAAGACGATGACGACGCGTCGTCGATAGCGGAGGGGGTGAATCGGATGAAGGGCAAGTGGAAGGAGCGCGTATCCGTGAATGGCGCGTCGTCTGTGAACGGGAATGGGCCTATCAGTCCGATGAATGGTGAAGGGGATGTGAGCGTGAAGGACGAGGACGAAGAGGGCGGGGACGGGGAGGTCGGGAAGAAGAGGAAGAGGGGGTCGACTGTTAACGGTGCAGGGGCCAATGAGAGTAAGGGTGGGGATGGCAGCACGGCCGGGGGGACGAAGAAGAGGAAGACCGTTGATATTGTAAGTGCAGTTTATGCGAGAAAAACACGAACTGACGTTCGCACGCAGGCCTCGTTCCATCCTGAACTGCAGGTCAGCATAGAGAAGATGAAGGAGGCGATTGCGGCTGGTGAGTTTCGTTTGTCTGGTTCTTCTTGCCCATGGAGAAATTTCGCGTGTTTTCTACTGTTACTGACGCAAAACACAGAGTCCTGGGAACAAAAGTCCAAGTTCCCGCCCAACCTCAAGCCGCTACTTGCCTCTCTCAGTCTGCAAGCGGTCACGCTCGACCAGTACGACGACAACTTTTTCAACTTGATGCCAACGATTTTTCCGTATAATAAGTTTACGATGAGTGTGAGTGGCCTCGTTGAGGGATTTTGTTTCCTACATATTTATTGTGTACGCAGAAACTCATAAAACGGACGATTTTCCATGACCACACGGCGCTGCTGAACCAGAGGCAGGACGATCTGCTGGAGCAGCTGCAAAATCTGGCGACGGCTGGATTCCCCAAAGCGCAGGAGGAGTGGGAGAGGAGTTTACAGAATTATGGTACGTTCCATGAAGGGGAAGAGGGACTTAGCTGATACATTCGACAGAGGAAAAACGAAAAGAAAAGGCGCTGGCGAATGGGGACCCGGAGAGCGTGGAGGGGTCGACGGGGCCGACGAGACATGGGACGGAGGACCCCGAAGCGCAGAATTCTGGGCGCGTGGGGAGCGCGGGGCTGTCGTCGGCGGGCGATGGGAAGGGCGACAAGGAGGAGGGGAAGGACGGTGGAGGAAAGGACGGGAATGGGAAGGAGGGCCCGGGGAAGGGTGGTGCGCATCACGGGCCACCACTGAAGAAGTATCGGATGAACGAGGATATGAAAAAGATCGTATGGGAGCTGGTATTGCTCAGCAATGAGATTTGCAGGCTGGAGAATGAGAAGAAGTATGTGGTCTTTTTCTTCGCTCGAAGCGTTTACTGACGAGTCTCGGTAGCGGGCTGGAAGGGAGTGTCTTGCAGGTCAGCGAGCAGGGGCTGCGGAAAGTCTTGTACCAGCGGGTGAGTTGTTCATTCATTCATTTCGAATGCGCATGCTAACGGGAAATGCAGATTGTCTCTGCGTTCCCTGAGGGCTGGATGTCTTCTGGCCAGATTTCCAGAGATGGTGAGTGTGCCGCGATTCTGGCTCACTAATTTTCTGACTACCAAATTGTGTTGCAGTGAGCGCGATGAAGAAAAAGTACGAAAAGGAGGCCGCAGAAGATTGAGGTGGTTTATATTATTTATCCCTAACGTGCATATTGTAGTATTGGGCTTGTAACTTGCTCGTAACATTGATGTTTTGCTGTTGTACGATATTCGGAATTCCGCGAGACCCGGAAAGCAATGCGGAGGAATCGTGGGACCAGGTTGCTAAGACAAATTACAATATTACATAACAACGTCAACCCCTAACTTTCACCTCAAGTAGGAACCTGACATCGATGAGCCAATGTTTCCAGTGGAAGAGGATATCCACCACATTAAAGAAAATCTACCGGGTTTACTTCGAACCTGGTTGAAACCCAATCCAATGGTTCAACACTTCACATCTCAGCGGCCGATCTTTGGAATCACTTGGACCGATATCCGGCCCCCCAAGACCCCCAGCTTCTCTCTTTAATCTTTGAAGACGATACAATGAAACCCTTTCATCGATATGCCAACCAATTCACGTACCTGCCGAAGGAGGATGTTTATGAATTCATTGCCTCATTATGGTGTACGGGTCACTGTCTTGAGTGAAGGGATACGTTGGACTCATGTTCTCCAAGGTCTCGATCCGTCTTTTCTTCCCACCACTGACCTGGAAGGTCGAATTCCCGACCTCCTGCGTGCATGGCTGGGCGATGACGACTCGATGTTACGAGTCATTGTAGATGCCAATGACGCTCGTGCGCTACGTGTCTTTTTATTGAACATCCAGCCGCCGGTTCAGCCGCTCCACGATGCCATTTTCCACGGGAGTTATCTCAAGGTCTTTACAGTCCCAGAAAGACGACGAGGAGACGATGATTATTTCGAGCATTTAGCTGCCATGTGGAGTGCGTGATTCTGCTTGGTTATCAACTGATTTTGAGACTTATGCCTCGACATTGACCAGAACCTTCGCCGGAGGCAGATCCACTCTTCGAATTAAATGCACTGAGATCAAAAGTGTAAGAGGATTCATACTATATATGTGTGTCCAATCATTATTCGCAGATACGAGGAGCGACTACAGAAAGGCTTGGATAGTGCGTTTATTGGAGAAGGCGCAGACATTTTTGAGCAAGGTTTTCTCGAATACCAACGGTACTGGTTAGAGCGTAATAATGTACTATATGGCCGTATGATCGGCGTTGTCGCACCCAGTGGCATGGGTAAAACCAAGATGACGCTGGAGTACTTGTCGAAAGTATGTGCGCCACCACTAAATATCAATCCCTTGTATCTAATCTAAGGGTTTCTCAGAATCCGGGCGTCTATTTGCCTCCGAAGTCCAGGTGAATCCCCGGCTCAGGGCTGGCCTCCCGGAGATACAGCCATCACAGAAATCTTCAAGCGGTTGGTGCACAAGGTCAGCAGCTATCATCGTCTACTTACTTATATGCTTGGCTCAACTGACGTTGGGGATAAGTCATCGGCCTTGGTTTGCGCCGCGGTTCTCGCTGGGCTCATGGATCAAGCCTGGGAGACCTATAAGACCGATTCGCCCACCGCCCTGCAAGAACATAATACACAGTGGAAGCACTGGTTCGGCTCATGAATTGCCAACTTGCGGGCTCAGAATCTGAAGAAGGTTTCAGACAGAGTTTATTCGTTTGTTGATACATACGAGGGCGCGTTTAAGTCGCAGCTCAGCTCTTGCACCACTCCCCCTTCCTCTCTCGACCGCGCGCAAATAGCTGCTAATATGTTTTGCAAGTCAAGTGCACAGCGTCTGGCTGAAGCAGTTCCAGGCTTTGTGTTCGTCTTCGACGAATGTACCGCAATTCCCCATCTCTACCCTGACCGAGATGTTTCACCGCTCTTACAAGCCATGGAATGTCTCTCCACCCAGAGGATTTGGTTCGTTCTCGCATCGACGAGTTCACACATGACGTCCATCGTACCCTCGATGGAAATCACCCCGTCTCAAAGATTCCGAGTCATGAGCTCGCTTCCTCCGTGGTTCTACCTCCCATTCGATCCGTTCGTTGTAAACCAAGATCCACCATCAACCTTGCGCGCTTCCCTTCTCATCAAAGAGTTGCAGAAGTATGGACGGCCTGTAAGTTGCCTCTATTTAGTCTATCTTCTTCACTGATCTTTCTTCCCAGCTTTGGCAGGTGTATACACCGGCAGAGGTGCTTGATGTTGTGCAGATTAAGCTGCTCCATGCGAACAATTTGTCGTTTTGCAACGGACAACTCATCGAGGCCCACACATTTGCGTTGTATACGCAACGTATTTGTTTACAGCTCAGTCCGAGCTCGGCTTCCCAGGCCATCAAGATTGCCGCCGTCGAGTCGCACATGCGTTTGGCAGACGGCATCCACGCAGGGCGGCTTCTAACGTCTTGCCCTTCAGAGCCGGTCCTAGCTCTAGCGGCAGCTATCGTAACGAACTAAAGTCTCGATGTCCGGAAGGTGACACAAGCCCTGGTAGACCTGATTGCCAAGCACAGAATAGATCGGGGATTAGAGGGTGAATTATATTCCCGTCTCGTGTTTGTCATGGCACGAGATAGTCACACCGCCGGTTCCTCAATTTAACAGACATTTAAGTTAGCTACGCTTCGTTAAGTATATTAAACCACATAATGCGGCCCAAAACCAATTTAATATATCTGATTTAAGACTTGACAAAATCAAATATTATATGTTTTACTATACTTAGAGAACCGTAGCTAACTTAAATGCCCATTAAACTCATTGGCAGCCAATCAAAGTGCTGGGTTTTGAATTTACGGGCATTTTAAGTTAGCTACACTTCTCTAAATATAGTAAAACATATAATATTTGATTTTGTCAAGTCCTAAATCAGATATACCAAATTGAGTTTCGGGCCGCATTATGTGGTTTAATATACTTAACGAAGCATAGCTAACTTAAATGCCTGTTAAATTGAGGAACCGGCGGTGTGAGTGCCACCGTCCATCTAGGCGGTTTCCTCGATGGCATCGAGAACCCTTCGTTGCGCCCCGTTACATTGCAGGCAATGCTGCAGTCGCTCCTAAAGCGGAACTCTGTCCCCCCCAAATACCAACGAGAGTTGGACCGAATAGGACTTACGGTTGTTCTCACTTTCACCCATTTTCTCGAGCTCGAAGTCGACGTCGCGATCCTCGACGCGCAGTGGTGTTTCGAAATGCTGTGCCGGGGCGCCGCGGCTCAGTGCACCTTCATACAGCCGGTCATCGACGGCATCATTGTCGGGTATGAAGGAGATCTCGACAAACCATTCGACGAGAAAAAGGTGCATCTCGTTTGCTACCAGTCAAAGGCCAGATCGAAAGCCGCAGCAGGCGATTTGGCTGCCAGCTTGACTTGCCCTTTGATCAAGGGCCACGATGGGCATTTATTCAAACCCAACCACACCGTGATCCTTATCGACATGGGGACATCTGCCCAATACCAAACCGGCGGCTTTGTCCAATTCGCGCGTCGTGCGGCCAAACTTCCCGCGGGAAGCGGCAAACACTGGAATGCCTATTGTACTGCCCATGCCAACTTGGTGGAGCCGGACTGCGATTTCATCGGCATTCGAAGGTTGGACGCTTACGCTGTTTTCGGTGATGTAGACCTTCAAAAGTTGCAGCGCACGATACTTCCCGAAGGTCCTCTTGAAGCCATTTTCGGCCCCGCTTCAAGGCACCGTTACCATCAGATAACGACTGGGATGCCCCAATGGGTGTAGACGTTGTTGGTGTCTTCCCTCCGATCTTTTGGTGTAGGCTTTGCTGACAATATTTACAGGCGAAGGTGTGCGACCGCGGGGACGAGAGTCGGATGAACGTCAGGTAAGTAGGAGTGGTCGAGAGCGGAGCAGAAAGCGGAGAACGGCAATGAAGAAAAAGTACGAAAAGGAGGCCGCAGAAGATTGAGGTGGTTTATATTATTTATCCCTAACGTGCATATTGTAGTATTGGACTTGTAACTTGCTCGTAACATTGATGTTTTGCTGTTGTACCATGGGCGGAGACCCGATGAGCGGATCTCGGTGTTTAGGGTTGCCGACGCGAGATTACATAAGAATATCACTCTTACCTCCGCACCTCGATGGGCTCGCCTCCCAAGCCATGGGAGCGCAATGGGGTCACTGCTACTGCTGCACCGTCTGTCGCCCCCTCACTTGCGTCCTCTGCGCCGTCTGTTTCGAGCGCGGCCACGCAACCTGCGATCCCTGAACGCCCCGCATCCTTTAACGCTCCATCAAATTCTCTTTCGACTGCTGTTAGCCCGTATGGCGCCTCGGCGTACGGCGCGTCTCCCTATTCTAGATTCGCTGGCTCATATGGCGGGTACGGCGGACTCGGTGGACTAGGGTCATACGGCGGGACTTATGGCGGTTACGGCGGTGCGATGGGCTATGGTGGGTACGGGATGAGCCCGTATTCGTCGATGGGGATGGGCATGTCGCCCTACGGAATGGGCATGAACGGCATGGGCATGGGGATGAACGGCGTGGGTATGCAGCTCGACGCCAACGGCATGCCCATCCCCTCCCTTACACAAACTCTCGAGTCGACGACGCAACACACTTTCCAGCTCCTCCATTCGATTGTACAGACCTTCTCCGGCGTCGCCCAGATGCTCGAGAGCACCTTCATGGCTACGCACTCTAGTTTCTTCGCCATGGTCGGCGTCATCGATCAGTTCGGCCACCTGCGGAACGCGCTCGGGAGCGTGCTCGGGCTGTTCGGGCTCATGCGCTGGATGCGCGAGATTATAACCGGGGCACCCGCCGCGCGCCCGGGGATGCAGGGCGAGTTCCGCGAATTTATCAACGGGCGCCCGGTACAGGGCCCGCACCCGCAGGCACCGCCAGGGCCGAAACCGAGCAAGAAACCGCTCATCATCTTCCTCCTCGCGATCTTTGGCATCCCGTATGCGATGACGAAGCTCGTTCAGATTCTCAACGAGCGCGCGCGCAACAACGCCGCCGCAGCGGGCGGTCTCCTCCCCTGGCCAGTCGCTCCCTCCACTAGACCCCACCGCGCTCACCTTTGCCCGCGCGCTGTATCCGTTCACACCCACGACTGCGTCTGAGCTCGCGCTCAAGGAGAATGAGATTGTGGCGATTATGGGCAAGCTGGATCCGCGGACGGGAGTGGAGGTCGACCCGCGAACGCAGATTGAGAACGAAGAATCGGTGCAGTGGTGGAAGGGGCGAACGCGGGAGGGCCGCGAGGGGTGGTTCCCGCGCAAGTGGGTCGAGGTTCTGGAGAAGAAGGAGAAGAAAATCGACTAGTCTTTCTGTCTGGGTGTATTGCTCTAGTATTCCTGTTTAATCGTATATGCGTCAGCCAGTAGAAATCGGGTTAGTCGGAGCGGAAGTAGCCGGACTTATTACATAAGTGTGCTTGCTGTACAGTGGTTTCTTGTTGTTTCGCACGGCTCACGTGCCTCCCTCTTTTCTACCTTCGTCCGACTCGTCGCTCTTCGTCGCCGCCAGCAAGATGGTCAACATTCCCAAGTGCGTTTTACTCATCCCGTAGTGTATCCTATACTGACCCATCGATTCAAGGACTCGCAGGACATGTAAGTTATCGTATGGGATTCAAAGCCACGAATTAAACCGCCGGTAGACTGCAAGGGCAAGCCCTGCAAAAAACACACGTATGTCTTTTTCCCTCTTGCTCGCTCTCGATAGATGGGCCTCCGTTCGCTGTGCCAACCCTCGATGTCCATGCATCGATGGGGAGACGTTGGACGACTTGGATCCGACTCGCGGCTGTTGGGCCTGACGGCGTCTCGCGGTCCCCTCATATCCCATCGGTTTCCTCGTATCTCAGTACTGACTCGTCACTTCAGCCCCCCACAAGGTGACCCAATACAAGACCGGCAAGGCATCGTTATTTGCCCAGGGAAAGCGCCGTTACGACAGGAAGCAGTCCGGTTACGGTGGTCAGACGAAGCCAGTCTTCCACAAGAAGGTGCGCTCCTAATCCGTTCATTCCGAGTCGAGCCATTTATGACTCCCGTGGTTAGGCAAAGACGACAAAGAAGGTCGTCCTGCGGCTGGAGTGCACGGTGTGCAAATACAAAATGCAAATGTCGCTCAAGCGATGCAAACAGTGCGTTCGCTATCTTATACTCCTTGCGGCATGTCACCTAACGTGTTCTCGTAGCTTCGAGCTGGGCGGAGAGAAGAAGACGAAGGGCGCTGCTCTTACTTTCGTGCGTCGTCTTCGCTTTTGTATTGCTCTGTGGTATATAGCTAACGCGTTACTCGCGTACAGTGATTGCATCTTCGTCATTTCTTCCTATCTGCCCGCTATGTATTATTGTTCCATGAATACATATGATGCATGCAACTCCTCCTTGTGCTACCTGTCATTCTGTCAATGTCGGCGGCAGTAGACAAAATATTGGATACGACAGAGAGCGTCCGGAGCAGATATTTTTTTCAATGAGAGTGCATGAATTATTGTCATTGTAAACCGACCTGCGGCTACCTGCGTAGCGCACGCACAAGGCCCGAGCATTACCGCCTAGTTCCTGCTCATTCGCTAGCCCTTCCACTCGAATGGATATTTCCCAGGCCCAAACACCGAGTTCTTCCTCTTCTTCACTCGTATGCATGCAAGAGCACCCCGGGTCCCACTCCGCAAATAATTTCGAAGTGTTCTGGCATTCTGATCTCGACGCTGACTTTGGGTCCGACAAATGCAACGGACGTCGACACTGCCATATCTCACTCTGACTTATCTGTGGTTTCAGAAACACATAGATCTCTCGATTTGTGGTGTGGATTCAACGAACTTCAAGACCTCGGTGAACCATTTCTCGTGAGGAAATTGGAGGAAATGTGCTCTGTCCAGATGATGAAGACCTGTGGGGTATTGGTCAGTTCCATTTTGTCTTGATCCGTTTTTGTGCATTCCCAGGAAGGAAGGAAATGTATAACCGCGGTGGTCCGTATAAGGAACATACGGGTGCTGTACCGACATACATGGCCTCAAGTCAGTATGTTACAGCCATCTATGTTGCCCCATTGGTTCGAACATCATACAAGCCAAAAACCCCATGAGTCTCACAAAATGAACAAAGTAAACAGGGTAACAACCTAATACTGAAAGCCTATCACCTTGCATTGTGAGCAGGAAATAAATCAAGGACTGGGGCTGCATTAATACTCTCCAGCAGGCCATCATGAGGGACATCATTGGCAATGCAGGGGAAGCCATGGCAGTGACAATCACAATTGGCGATGAGCTTCAAGGCATGAAGAAACAAAGAGATGTAGTCAGATCAGAAGCAGCATTGGTGGAGATGCAATAGGATGGCTAGCATTCAGTGTACTTATCAGAGAATTGACGAGAAGGTGGGCTTGAGTTTTCTCAATCTCAGTTAATATTTGATTTCCACTGCAGGACCAATAGCACTCCTATCACAAGAGGCTTTAGAAGTACAATCCCAAGAAAAAGGGCGCAATGTGTGGAGGTGGGATCACCAGAAAGCCATCGGTATCTTGCGATACACCAAGACATCAGGGGTCTGGCATCAGTTTGGACTGAGAAGACCACAGATGCTGTCAGGAAGGTTCAGCAGCTTGAAGTCTACAACAGGCATTGAGCAAGAAGCCATGGACTCAGACACTGGGGGCAGACCCCATGGAAGTACCACCTGACCTTCTGGAAGAGCACTACACTTGGAAGCATGCAAGCAGTACACACAGAAGCATGCATAGAAGCATGCATGCAGTACAAAAGTAAACAAAGGCATGACAAGGCCAATCCCAGCCACACAGCTGTAGGTGTGTGCTTAGGTTTTTCCTGTGAGAAAGCATGCTCTCAGCAAGGGCCAGGCCATGTTCCAGGTGCCTCATGTTGTATGCATGGGGTGCCCAGGGTACTGGCTGTGTGTGCTTCATTGCATACTTCCCAGATGCTTCCTGGAGTACTGCTCTTCTGGAAGTACAAATTTGCTTTCCACAGACTTTGCCTGTGGTGAGAGAAGTATGTGTTGGCCCAGGAACACAATATGTTCATGTTGTCTGACAGTATAGTCTTCTGTTACAGTCAATCATTGACCACCAGAATTGTTGATCTTCGCCTCTTGTTATATACTGGGCCAAAGGGATAAGTAGGGCTGCTGCCCGTGCCCGTGGCCATGGTTCTATGGCACCTGTGGCACGGGTGCCGTGCCCGTTCCATCGAGCATTTTGGCCAACCCACCATGGCACGGCTACAGCACGGGTATCCGCCCCGACGGCCCGTTGAAAACGGCTGTTACGGCTGGCACGGGTTTTATTTTTTCACCTCAAAACAGCGTCTCCGTGTCTCGTTGTTCATGTATTCATGAAGTTGGTCATACTTGCGGCGTTCTCCATGCTTCAGATACTACCCAAATGGGCTTTCAAAGCGTCCATCATTGACAGCATCATCAGTTTAGCCGTTGTTTGTCTCCCCTTCTTGCCTTCCACCTTGACTCAGGCTCAAATCCCAGTCTTCTCCGACGCGTTCAGACACGCCAAATCTTTCTTTGGGAGCTCGCCTATGCCTATAACTTGCTTAAACACTGTTTAACCATTGCCATACCCATACCTGCCTGAATGCTCGGATGATCAAGCGAACTCTATCTGTGCATTTTTCTGTCGAGTTCCTGCCTGTTGCTGCGAGTCCTTGTGCACCATATTTATGTGCTTTGGCCACTGGGCGGTTTTACTCAGCATTCTGCCCTCTAGCCATCTTTATTACCCTTTTCCCTCTTATTTTTTGGTGGTGATGAGTCAAGAAACTCTCAAATTTCTTGTCATCTCAAATGATACAGCCCAGATTTTTTCCTTCTGTGCGTCCTGTCACAGACATGTAGTAATTCTTCATTACCATCCCGGCGCAATTTTTCCAGATGCTCTGAGCTATAAAAGCCACCAGAATCATTTCCGTGCCTCCACCTCTTCTGGCTAACATGTCGGACACTCAGTGCACACAGGACAGTGATGGCAACCTCAAGGATGCGTCTGAAATCAAATTCTATAATTCCGAGTCCGACGACAAGCCTATTCCAACTGCTCAGAGCGGTACGTTGGTCTCTGTGTACTCAGATTTATTTGCTGAATTTTACATGAACAGCTACCTGCTGCAGTACTCGCAAGCAACAGACTGACAAGCTCACCGAAGGCCTTGCTGCAGAACACGCTGATGTGGAAGGTAATTCTCAAATGAAGCGTGTGCCTGCCACACCGCGTGCCGGTGCTCCTCATGCCTCGCGCGTCAAGCGCGTTCCCGAGACCTGAAACAAGGAGGAGGACAATGACTTTGATGCAGACATGCCTGCTTTGGAGGATGTGTCTGACTCGGATGCCTCGGATAGTGAAGGTGAGCCATTGGATAACGATGAGGTGTATTTTTGGGCTGGCACTCTCTTCAACGCTAAATAACTTGTCTAGATTGCAGATCTTTTTTCCTCAAAAACTGTGCCTGCGCACAGTGGCGCAGCATCAAAGCTGCAGACTTGCCGCAAGTCCAGGGCAGTGAAGTGCAAGTGGAACCCTGAGGTTGCGGCTGTACCACTTCTCCCGAAGTCTAGAAAAGCTACTGTCAAGGAGGTTGAGGACGAGGACGACCTTCCCAAGGCAAATGTGAGTGACTCCATTTTATTATTCACAAAGTAGTTAATGTTTTGCATAGCAGGCTGAAAGTGACAACGACCATCGAAGCCTGCCATGAGTTATTTCATCATCTCAGGATAATGTAGTTGACGCTCTGCACAGCAATTCAAAAATCCTATCTATTTCTTTTATGAAGTCGTTCCAAAAAACAATGAGGGCTCTATTGGCAAACCCGGTGATAAACATTATAAGTGCCGCCATGGAAATGGCAAGATTATCACAGTTACAAAGGCAATGTGCTATAATGTCAGCAGTATGTCCTTCTCTGAGCTGCGATGTTTTGTCTCCGAATCTTAATACACTTCAGGTTTAACCACCCACCTCAAAAAGGACTTCCCAGTCATGTATCGACTTTACCAGGCTCTCTATACCTGTAGAGATGAGCTGCCAACTCAACAAGAGATTGAGCTGGCCCATGGAGATGTTTCCATTGACGTGGAGGCAGCCAAAACTTATTTGGGAAAGGTTGAGTCCGTGACAGCGAACATCATCAAAAGCCTCGAGAATCAGGCAAAGAAAGCACGGGTATGTGCTCTGTATTCAATCTAGAATGCAACTTCAATTTTTAACTTGTGTACCAGGGTGATTTCTCCCAGGAAGTATTCACCACTCTCCTGACGGAATATCTCGTTGCTTGTGATCAGCCGTTCGACACTGTCGAAAAGCCGGAGTTTGTTCAGCTGATGGAGTATACCCATCATGGATCCACCCTCAACTTCAGTATCCCTGGGCACACGGCCATCAGGACCCGGGTCATGAAGATGGGAGAGGATACAATTGCAGGTACCCGAAAGATGTTTGAGGTAAATTATTGTATTGCTTCTCGCATTTCTGTGTCCCTCTAATCTTTCAAAGGAACTCGAGTCGAAAGTCAGCATTTCTCTTGATGCCTGGACGTCCCCAAACCAGCACCCCTTCCTTGCTATTGTTGCTCATTATGTATCAAACGAGGGACAACTGGGTATGTTTCAAAGTTGCCTACATTTTAACTTTCTCATTCTGTTCCAGAGGAACTTTTGATCGACTTTCATGAGCTTGTCGGCGAGCATTCGGGCGAAAATATGGCCGACGAGGTGTGGAGTTGTCTCGAGTTGTACGGTTTGGATGATGGCAGGGTACCTATCAATGCCAATGACGATTTAGATGACTTGCCTGATCTCGTTCCTGTGTAGATTCTTGGTGTCAACATGGACAATGCCCCAAACAACGACACGATGATTGATCATCTGGCCACCAAGTTTGACGCCGTTGGAATCGCGTTTGATGCGACTGCAGCTCAGATCCGCTGCATGCCTCATATGGCTCACTTGGCTGCTATCAAGGTGCTGTTCAGTATACTTGCGCTTGCCAAAAGTATTGGCGTATGGTGGTTCTCATTGTTCTGGGCAGCAAATGACTCCAAACAACTTGTGGACTGAAAATATGAGGAAATAGAAGATATTCCTGCATGTTAACGAATTACCATATAAGGCAATTCTGGAGATATAAGCCATTTTTGGCCAGAATTTGAAATCGACTTTTTGCACAGGCATCATGGGAACCAATGACCCAGATACGCAAAAAGTACTCGTTGAGTAGTGCAAAATACCATTTTGAATCATATCAATATCTCATGATTTTAGCTCACAATTGCAGCTGGAAAATGGTGATTTTTGCGATTTTTTGCCAATTTTGGTGAAAATGGTGATTTTGTACTCATGACTGTGAGTGCAAATCATGAGATATTGATATGGTTCAAAATGCTATTCTGCACTACTCAACGAGTACTTTTTGCGTATCTGGGTCATTTTTTCCCACGATGCCTGTGCAAAAAGTCGATTTCAAATTCTGGCCAAAAATGGCTTATATCTCCAGAATTGCCTTATATGGTAATTCGTTAACATGCAGGAATATCTTCTATTTCCTCATATTTTCAGTCCACAAGTTGTTTGGAGTCATTTGCTACCCAGAACAATGAGAACCACCATACGCCAATACTTTTGGCAAGTGCAAGTATATGTAGTCTATTGATATTAATCTGTATTATAGTTGCTCGAGGCCATTGGTGCGATATCCAAGTCCACTCGGAAGAAGGCTGAAGGCAAGTGTTATATCTGTGTGCACATACTCAGCACACTTTCCGGATCATCTCTCCTTGCGACCGGTATTGTCCGGTCGCATCCGGTCATCTGAGTACCAGATATACCAGTACTTGACCGGAACTCTGCTCTGAACGGGTTTTTATGCTATGAAGGATTACTGAGCGTTTCCTGTTTATCCAGCTTCCTAACTTTGTTCCATTTGTTAAAGGAACTTCTCTTCTATTCCTCAACCGCATCTGGGTATGACTTATTGTTCATACATAAGCCATACTTCTATTACTGTATTTAGGATTACAATAACGGACTTTACTATATAAGCCTTGTAATTACTTCTTGTACTTCAGTTTGATTATTAACGTGCTTAGTGCTCTACTTGGCTTCTTGAGTCTCCTTGTCCGGATGATCATCCAGACATCCTATTCTTCATCCAGCCATATCCGGTCAAGGTAGTACGCTCACCCTATTTCATCTGGTGGTGATTGCGTCCACAGCTGACTCATCCGGTCCGATCTGGTCGGTCACCTAGGTTTTCTCATCGACTCGGGATTTAACAGCAAGTCAGCTTCTTACCAAGACGCTGTGACTGCTTCGCTTGCGAGAGAGGATGACGAGGATTGGGAAGATGACCAGGAAGAGGATGAGGATGAGGACGAGGTTGGGCCGGAAAGGAATAGCAGGCAAGGCAGTGAAAAGCTGAAGTCTGTTACGAAGGTTTGGACTGATACATGTGACCACCAATATACCATGACTAATATCCTTTACCACAGCTTCGCAAAATTATTTGCTCCGTCTGTGGCAGCCCTCAGTGTCGGCAGGAGTGGGTCAAGGAAGTGGAAAACTCTGCTGCATTCAAAGCTGGTAAGCTTGGGAAGCAGCTGTTGATGCTGATCCTGGATGTGAGGGCCCGGTGGTCATCGACTCACCAGATGCTTCGGTACGAACTCCGGTTATCTTGACCTGTAATTTTTGAATGTAAATTTTCAACAGGCTGCGCCGTCGATCACCGACAGATCATCACTGATTTTGTTGGAAAACATCGAGACCTCCACCCATATGATCTCACTGCACTCGATTGGGACTCCATCATCCTGGTAACGGGGTGGTTGAAATCTTTTCGATCTGCCACCACTCTCATGTCTACAACCAAGCGCCTGATGCTGTCATACACACACCGCTGTCTTCTGTGGCCTGCAGGAGGATCTATGTGTCAGTTTGAAGGACCTTCCAATTTCGACACCTTCAGTACTTCCGCAATGGGCTTCTAGATGCGCATCATAAGCTTAGTGACTATTACTACAAGTTCGATCAGTCCCCATATTACACTTGGGCAGCGCGTGAGTGCTGTCAATGATGTCTGACCTTTTCTAACCTAATCTTTTGCCCTAGTTCTAGATCCTCATATTTCATATGAGGGATTGAAAGCCAATTTTGCACATGACGAAGACCTTCTAATGCATTTAGAGGAGGTGAGGATCAAGCTGAGCACCCACTTCCATGCGAATTATGCTAACAAGGCTCACCGTGTTGCTCCGGTTCTGAATGTGGCTTCAACTTCGACTAAACAGTCCACTTCACCGCAGAAGGACTTCACTGCTCGGTACCGTGTCCAGTGGCGCACTATCGTAGATGAACTGCAGGATTACTTCAATTTACCATGTGAAGATTTTTTGCTGTGTGATCCGGTTCAGTGGTGGGTTGCGCGCAAGGCACAGTTCCCCAACCTTTTCTGCCTTGCTCGAGATTTGATGACAATCCCCAGTGCGTTCACTGTCATTTGATATCTGAGTCGTCCTTAATGTCATCTACAGGGTCTGCCGTCGCTGTTGAACGCATTTTTTCTGGCAGTCGTGACACCATTTCCTTGCACCATGCCAGTTTGAAACCTGACACCATCAGAACTTTGATGTTAGTCAAACAGCGTCTTCGCCACACTCGAACAGCTATTTGGGAGATTCTGGGATAATTTTGTGTGTCTAGATACAACTTGAACTCAATTTTTTTTTGCGCCCATGCATACCTGTGATACTGTTTTCGGCCATCTCGTGGACCATGCCATCCCATCCAAGGTAGCAGAACTTTTCAAACGGCCGTATAGAGCACGGCCCGTGCCGTGGATTGGCCGTGGATTTCACGGCTGTGGCTGTTACGGCACGGGTGGTAGCCCTAGGGATAAGGATGTTACCGGTAAGCACTGGCATGCTGGTAGTGATCAGAGGAGACCAGATATATGCATAGCACCACAGTAAAGTAGGGTGAGTGTAGCTACCAAGGCTGGTTGAAGTTTGGAGTGATGGAAGGCCAGCCAGAAGACCAGAATTGACTCAGAGCCAAGGAGAAGTCCAAAGCAACGTTTATAATCAAACTGAAGTACAAGCTGATAGCTAGGGGTTTAAATACCAAGTACCTAATTGTACTCCCAAATGTAGAAAGAAGTCCATCTAAACAATAATGTGGAAAACATAGAAGTATGTGTATGATGGAATCATGGTAAGACAAGGGAAGCATATGGTTAGGAATTGTAAAGGTGATTAAACAGGAAACACTCAGTAATCCTTCATTGCATAAAAACCTGTTGAGTATGGATAGGCCAGTAAGGGCCAGTAACCACCGGTAAGCTGGCAGCCAGGAATAACTGGTTGGAAGCGACCAGGATGTAACAGTAATCCCCCTCTTACATCCCTTGCCCTCAAGGAACAAAACAACAAAGAGGGAACCAATCATCAACTGGAATTTATGTCGGCCGAAAAGTGGGAAAATCCAAAGTCTGAGTCATGTGGTCACATGATCATGTTGGATATGTTGAAACAATGACATATGTGTGAGACATTCTTGATCTTCCTTTCTTACCACCATCACCAGCCACATATGTGACCATAGCAACAGCAGTGGGGACAATGCCAGTGATCAGGGCAAGCACCTGGACAAGGGGAAGGGGTGAATGCTGTTGGCAGAGGTAGTAGAAGAGAACTAGAGGGATGTGGAGGAGAAGGAGTGTCTTTTGCAGAGGGTAGCAGAGTTGGAGGCGCATGAGGTGAACTGCATGTGAGAGGACTGGGACACAGTGTTGGTGTGTTGGCAGCACCACAAGGAGCTTGAGGAGGCAGAGAGGTGCTGGCAGCAGGACAACGATGTGGAGATTGAGTCTGCACTCAAAAAAATTGTGGTGTTGAAGTTGAGAACTGCCCACCTCATTGTGTACTGCAATCCTGGCACACATGTGGAGTCTGGTCTTCTAGAAGTGCTGGCCTTGATGACAACAATGCCGGAGGTGCTGGCAATAATCCAGGTGCCTTTTGTGGTACCTGCAAACGCCAACTGGGGAATCAGAACAGACGAGCTGAACAACAAGACAGATAGTCAGCAGGAATGGTTGGTCAGTGAAAGTGTGTTTTACAATCTTGCATTCAGGGTTTTTACTAACTGTCAATATATAGAATGTGACACCTGTATCTGGTTTGAAACCCCCTGTGTCCATGACTGGGGCTGCACATGTCAAGAATGCCAGTGCCATAAGGCTAAGTGTTCGCTGTTGCCAGAAATGACAACGAACAAATGCTGGAATGCAAAGGATGCAAGTGAGACCCAGGGAACCAGAACCAGTAACTGCCGGAGTTGTTATATACCGAGCCGGGAGGATACTGTGTCATTTTGTAAGGAGGCAACAGCCAGAGCACCGTGACAAGGCTGTTGCCTATTTTTCAGGCAACAGGAGCCACCATGATTGTGACTGTTGCCTAAATGGGCAACAAACACTTTGAGGTGCACCATTGTGAGCTCAACAGCGCTTCAAAGGAGGAATTCAAGAACAATAGAACTAGGATTTCAAGTATGATACATTAGATTGACATACAATTTATGTATTTTTTGGGGGGATTTTTTTAGATTTTTTTCAATATCACAATTTTTCTTAGCAACCAACGTCCCCATTACCATGACAGGCCTTCAAAAAGGCAACACAACCAGGGGGTCCGTGACCGTGACGGTTGCTTCCCTACAAAATGACACAGTAGGGACATTACTGGTAAGCGCTGGCAGAGTGCTGGCATGCTGGTATGCTGGTAGTAGCTGGAGTGGACCGGTTATGTGCACAACACCACAGGAAGGTAGGGCGAGCGTAACTACCAAGGCCGGTTAAGATTCGGAGTGATGGAAGGCCAGCCGGAAGACCGGAATCAACTCAGAGCCAAGGAGAAGTCCAAAGCAATGTTTATAATCAAACTGAAGTACAAGACGATAGCTAGGTGTTTATATACCAAGTATCTAATTGTACTCCTGAATGTAGAAAGAATTCCTTTTAAACAATAATGTGGAAAACATAGAAGTATGCATATGATGGAATCATAGTAAGACAAAAGAAAAGCATATGGTGAGGAACCGTGAAGGCAGTTAAATGGGAAACGCTCAGTAATTCTTCATTGTGTAAAAACCCATTGAGTATAGAGAGGCTGGTAAAGGCCAGTAACTGCTGGTAATGGCCAGTCAGATGCAGGTCAAGGTCGGGAGTGACCAGGATGTAATAGTATCCCCCTCTTATGTTTCTTGCCCTCAAGGAACAAAACAACACAGAGAAGATTTGAACCGGTTTTTGACTGAAATGTATGTTGGCCAATAATCAGGAAAATCTGAAGTCTGAGTCACATGGTCACGTGATCATGTTGAATATGTTGAAACAATGATGTATGTGTGAGATGTTCTTGATCTTTCTTTTCAACCACCACCACTGGCTTCTAATGCAGCACGATGGTGACAACTGCGACCACAGCAGTAGCAGTGGGGATGACTCTGGCAACCAGGGTAAGTGCCTGGACAAGGGGAAGGGGCATATGCTGTTGGCAGAGGTGGAAGAACAGAACTGAAAGGACATGGGGGGAGAGGGAGGAACTGTGGTGCAAAGTCACAGAGCTCGAGGCACATGAGGAACAGCGCAAACAAGAGGACTGGGATGCAGAGTTCACGTGAAATAGGGAGCAGGAGGAAAGAGCAGAGGTGGCAAGGTGCTGGAGGCAGGACGAGAACACCAAGGTGGAGTCCAGCCAGAAGCAACTGGAGGCACTCACTGCGTGCATTCAGTTGATAATGGCGCGTCATGGCCAAGGTGTGGTGGCGGAACTGGAGCAGGTACAGGCGCTGGTCTTGATGACAACAGTGCCAGAGCCACTGGCAATTGTCTGGGTGCCCTTTGTTGTGCCCCCGAATGCCAACCAGGGAATCGAGACAGACGAATTGAATGATGAGGATGACAGCGAGCAAGAGCGGCCAGTTGAAGAAAGTGTGTCATAGTAATTTTAAATTTTAATAAGAAATTGATTCCTCTTTCACTCCAGGGTGCGACACTTGCACAAAGTTCAACGAGAACTGCATCCATAGTTAAATGCTTCTTGCTGCTGGAAACCACTTCAAACAAGTGCTGGAACGTGAGGGCTGGTGGCAGAGCATGAGGGACAGGAACCGGGATGTGCTGGGGGTCGCACTCAGGCTGCACTGGCAACCTGATGCAGAGGCACTAGGGTGACAGGGAGGTCAGCCAGAAGACACAAGGCATTGCTGGTACTGGGGCTGGCGACCATTGGTGGTCATACACATGGGGACAAGATGCGCTGGCAGATGGAGGAGATGGGCAGGAAGCTGAAGGAGCTGGAGTTCCACCTTTGCCACATGGAGAAGGCACTCCATGTGTCAAAGAAGCAGGCTAATGAGCTTGAGTCAGGGCTTGTTGGGATCATGGAATGCACTGACAGCCTTTGGTGGGCAGAGCAGTCCTTGATCAACAACATTTTGGCCCCACTGGGACTGCCAGAGGAGATGAGGAATGAGTTGTGAGCACCAGGTGAGGTTAGCCAGGATGAGACCCAGGAGCGATTTCTACTGGGTGCAGGGCCAAAGGTTGGGTTGATGGAAGGGAACACACTGGGATACGGAGGAGTCCAGATATCAGCCGGAGAGTGAGGCAGGTGAGGAAGTTGGCAATGAGGAGGAGAACTGGCTGAAGAAATGGGCCTGGGTCCAGCAACCCACATCCCAATCTGTGTTGGAGGTGTCAAGTGATGTGATCATCAAAATTCAGCCTTCTTGTGGTGTGGCTGGCCCAGTCGGATTTGTTGATGGACATTGACACCCAGGCTGCCCTGGTGGCACAGTTCTTTGACAACGACTTGATGGTGGTGTTGTTGACTGGGGACATTATCCAGCTGGGATGACAAGTGGAGGAAGTGCTGGTCATTGGTCCATCCAGAACTTGCAGGACGGAGACACCAGAACTGCTGGTGAACAACAATGAGATGACTGGAATGCAGCCACTCAACGAGGGTGACCAGCTGGCTGCAGAAGATTCACCGACTGGCAATGCACAACCTGCTGATGACAATCAACTGACTGAGGACAACTCCACCCCTGTCACTGTGAAGGAAGAGGTGGAGACTATCTGGTTCTGGCTGGAGGAACCAACTGGTTTGTTCTGGATGAAGACGATGGACTGGTGGAGGAGCCAGAGATTGAAGGGGCCGGAGAAGAGTTGGAGCAGGAGTGCTCAACTACGCTGCCCATGATTATCACCATTGAGGGGTTAGCTGGGATGTTGTTGAATATGGAGGATGAAAAAGAGACAAATTGATGGATTTGGACTGAATGTAGATAGAAAATCTTCTTGGTGATAAAAGTAGTGTAAATAATCAAATTTCTTGGGTTTATGTTGAGTGAATGAGTGTGGAAGAGAATTAGAAGTGACTGGTAAGGCCCAGTAAGACACTGGTATAGTGCCAGTGACTGTTATAAAGGACTGGGCTTCTCTGGATACCACTGGTGCAAGCTGGCGATAAGATCCGGTGCATCAATGTCTTCCACTGCTACCCAGTTGAACTGTTTGTCGGTATTTTCGTATCTGAGCCATTCCACATAGTACTGGAGCCGTTTACCGGGGTCCTTGAACTGCCGGTGTCGTGCGTAGATTTAGCTCTACAAGAGAATTGGCAGAACCTTGAAGATTCGGCTTATCCCTTATGCTTGAAAGGGATAATTTGCTAGACCAATAAATCGAATATTCCGATCAACTGGTGCTATTGTTAGACTGAGTGAGTTCATGCTCAATCCTAAAACTGCAGGAGCTTCTGTGAAAATAAGGGTTAGGCAGACAAATATATGGTCACTTACAGATAGAGATGATGGCTTGCGGTTAATTCTGTTCAATTACAGCAACTAGTGTAATCTGAACAACTGACTGAATGGGCGTAGAACTCAATTACAGCAACTGACTGCATGTAATCTGAGGTGTCTGACTTCTGTGAATTGTTTGTTGGAAGTAGAGCCGAGACTAGATCGGACTGGTAGATCGGACCGTACATACAATGATGTGATCAATTAATTCTTTGTCTTTGACTACATTGTCGCCATTGCGCACGCTGCTCTAGGATTTAGTTTCCAACAGGTTATGGGCCTTAGCTCCACTACTCATTGACAACTCTATCCTCCCCTGTTAATTGTTTGCTGCTATGATCAGCACCCGGTTTCTCTCTGCATCTACGCCACCTTTGTCTTTGTCTTTTCTGCACATTCGACTCGCCTTCACCATGGTTAAACCATCGGATATTGCGAAACTTGAAGGAGCAGAGAACTATTGGACTTGGAAGCCTGATGCTTCGTCTTTGTTGTTGGCTGATGGTCTTTGGAATGCCGTCGATCCAACAGTTCCAGTTCCAAACAGTGTCGTACAATTTCGTAACTGGTCTAGCGAGAACCAGAAGGCTCACGGTATCCTGTTCCTTACACTGAGCCAAGCTGTGAAGGACAAGGTCAACAATGCTGGCATTGGAATAAATGGACGCTTGTTGTGGGCGACCCTCGAGTCGTACTATACCACGGCCGATCCTGCTACGCATTCCATCCTCATGTCCCAGTTCCATGGCATCTCCCACGACCTCTCCCAGCCTGCCGATAAATTCCTTCAGGCTGTTGTCACTGCCGAACGTCGTCTCACTGCTATTGCTGCCACTCTCCCAGCACACATGGTTCAGGATAAAATCCTGAGTGGCCTTTCATCTGCCTATTCGTCTATTGTCACCCTTCTCCAGGTTGAGTCTCCCCAGCGTGATGTTCCCTCCATGATCAATGCGATCAATGCATGGGAGCGTGCAGACCTTCAGCGTCCTGATTCGGTTATTAAATCGGCGCGTAATGGTTTGCCAACCTTCTATCCAAATCATGGGGGTGAAGATGCTGAAGCTCATCTTGCTCGTCATCCTCGTACCCCACACTCTTCATCCGGACACTCGCACTCTACTGCTGGCAAGGAACGATTGGAAAAACACCAAGAATCGGACAGATGTCTGTTTCAGGTGTGGTCTCCCCAGACATTTTGCCCAGTACTGTGTCTCCACTATGCCCGACGATGTTCGCCACCGTATCATTCGTGACCGCACACAGCGTGCTCACTTGGCTGAAGAATCTGGAGACACAGACAGTGCTGACGGGGCAATGGAGCATGCCATGCAGGCTGTTCTGGACCTTCCCAACGAGCTGCATATTGACACGATGGATCCAAATGTCCGCGAGGCCTGGCTCTCCACCATCACCGTCAAACCCGCCCCATCTTCGGAACATTTTGCTCACATTATCAGTGACCACAACTTCGATCCTCACCCAACTCCCCCTTCCCCCACACTCACTGCAGCCAGTGCTTCCAGCACTCCCACTAAGAAGAAGAACAAGAAGAAGAAAAAGAAAAAGGTCGCTACAAACAACATTCAGTCGGCATTCAATGGGATGTCACTTGTTGAGAAGGAGGAGGAGGAGGAGTTCAGTATGTGAAGAAGATTTTTTTTGTTTTTTGATTCAGGGGGTGTGTTGGAAGTAGAGCCGAGACTAGATTGGACGATACATACAATGATGTGATCAATTAATTCTTTGTCTTTGACTACATCATCGCCACTGCGCACGCTGCTCTAGGATTTAGTTTCCAACATTGTTGTGCTTAATTCAATTACAGTGACTAAATGCGTGTAATCTGAATTATTCTGGTGTTTGCTGTGCTGAGATGCTGAATGCGTGTTAACTGATGCTATCTGTGTGTAAACGTGGGTTCAATTACAGCTACTCCAGTGTGTGTAATCTGAACTTCTGGTCCTGTGTTGTCGTGATGTCTGCGTGATTCTGGGTTCAATTACAGCTACTCCAGTGTGTGTAATCTGAACTTCTGTCTGTATGAAATGCTTAGTTCAATTGCAGTGACTGAAATGCATGCAATCTGAACAACTGAGTCTTAAATTCTGGTGTGTGTGGTTCAATTACAGCAACTGAATGCATGTAATCTGTACAATTGTCTTCGTTTGTAGATTTGACTTGTGTAGTTCAATTACAGCGACTGAATGCGTGTAATCTGAACAGTTGGTACTAATTGCAGCAGCAAATGTGCAATCTGAAGTACAACTCAATAAACTTCAATGGTGATTCTTGATTCACACAGTGAATGAAGGTAAAAGGCTTATAGATTTGAGCAGGGAGACAAACTCAAATTACTAGTAGTGAGGTGGTTCTAAGGGAGGTTCTTAGATTCTAAGAGGAAAATTCTTAGATCCAAGAGGGGGGATTCTTAGATGAGTAGCTACTAACTACGGTGGCCTTTTATACTCATTTCTTAGGCTTGGCAATGACATCATGGTGGAGCTACCCCTGAATTTATTGTGTTCAAGCAGAGCTCAGTGGAGCAAGCAGTGGAGAATGTGCCTTGCCATGAGGTGTGAGGTCATAGTCAGGGGTGGGAATGTATTGCCTTGAATTGTCAAAAAGTCATATAATTCTTCAAGAAGTTGATCTGCATAAGTCAAGAAACAATTTAGTACATAAATCATATTTCATAATTAAACAGAGGATTGCATGTGGGAATTTGTACGTTGAAAGTGCAATGTGGGGTCTCAGGGTGTTTGTAGATTTCTTAATATTATTGGCAAGCCAATTTGTGGTGGATGAATATGTCTTGAATCCCAACCATTTTGGGATACAACATTGGTTAAGCTTGGAATTGACAATTTCCTTGAGTTCAAAGTGAGGTTTGTCGTCGATGATTTCTACGGCTGCAGGTGGAGATTCCTCACACCCGGGGAATGGATTAGGAAAATGAGGCTTGAGTTGAGAATTATGAAAGACTGGATGAATGTTCTTAAATATCTTCAGTAACCAGATGGTGTATGAAGCTGCACTGGGTTTGCTGATGACCTCGTAAGGACCAAAATGGTTCTCAGTGAATTTAGCAGTTGGACGCGTGGTTCGGAGATATTCTGCAGAGACAGAAACAAAGTTGCCAATCTGAAGCTGTGGTTCTGGCTTCTGGACTCGGTCACCGGTCTCTTTGTAACACTCCTGGACATATGTAATCTGCTGCCAGAGGTATTCATTGAAATCTTGGAGGTTGACTGCAAAGTCCTTGATGTATACGTTTGCAATGTTGAGATCCAGTTGAATGGAGATGGCTGGGTTGTAACCTTTATTCGCAAAGAACAGAGAAATGCTGGTAGATGCATTCAGAGCATTATTGAGTGCGAATTCTGTGAGTGGAAGGAGCTGGTCCCAGTTGTCCTGCTGATACTCGCGGTTACCAAAAGTAACCGGAATATCGATTTCTGGAGCTAGACTTTCATGTTTCTTGTGATGCAATGTACATTGTCATGCAGTATGGTGTTCATGGAGTGTATCTCATTCATTTCAGCCTTAGAAACTCGGGTGCTCAGCACTGCACATCAGTAATAAATGATGCGGATCAAACCTGACAAGATTCTCACAAATGCAGTTGCTGTGGCTGCAATAATATTCATAGGTCTCCACAGAGCTCGGAGGTAAATCTTAACAGTGTCCTTTACAACTTATTAGTGGCCACCAACTGTAGGAGCAGTATAAAGCAAGCTGCAGAATGGAAACTTTGGATGGTATTCAAACGTGGTCAACAGGTCAAGTAATTGTGGCAAAAATCCACTCAGTTATGACCCATGTGTGCAAGATATCCTACAAATCCGGTCAATGATGGATAGATAAGACCCCAGCTGATACTTCAAGGCAGTTCCTTTTCCTAGAAAACCTGTTTTGACGTGCAAAACACAGCATTCAAAAATTCCGGTTACTTTTGGTAACCCCAAGTATGAGCAGTACATTCAGACATATTGTTCCACAGTTTGGTTCATACATTCTGTCTGTCTGTCAGCCTCTGGATGATAAGCAGAGGTGAAATGAAGCTCTATTGAGAGGAGTTCACCGAGTGACCGGAAGAACGAGGATACAAGCTCTTTACCACGGTTGCAAGTGACATGAGATGGAACACTGTGTTTGGAGAAAACATGAATAAGGAAAGGATGAGCAAGTCCCAGTGAGTTGATGTGAATGTCGCAGGGAATAAGAATAACCTGTTTGGATGCACAATCAATAATGACTAGAATAGTGTCAAAATCACTGGAGAGTGGAAGTTGCTTGATGAAGTCCATAGATATAGAATGCCATTGCTGGAGGGGTACTGGAAGAGGCTGGAGCAGTCTGAATGGTCGGTGCCTAGGCTTCTTGTTGTGCTTGCAAAGAATGGATGACTTGCAATAGTCATTGACAGATGACTGGCATTCCAGCCAAGTATACTCTTGGTGGACGAGGGCAAGAGTCCTGTTCTGGCCAAAATGACCAGTGAGTACGTGATCATGTAGATGTTGAAGAACATGAACCTAGAGTTCCAGCAAAGTACTGGAAACCAATGGAACATAGATGTGCTTGTTGAGCTGTCACAGTCAAGGCTCTTTTTATCTAATCTTGTCCACACTAGCCAGGCTAGGGGATTGGGTAGTGAGATGTCGATGAGATTCGAAAAATGAATTGAATAAAAGACTACAGTGTACTACTACTCATATTTATACTGTTCTAGAATGGCTGTACTATAAAACTAAATAAAGATGAACATGAGGATTGTGGCCTCAAGCGATCGTAAATAAAATGAAATGTCAATGTCATGTCAAGGGAAATTAAAATAAAACATATTGTAACCCAAAACCATGTGTTGTGTCAAACACATTAAATATGCATGTCTGCCATGTGGTTGATCATGGGAAACACTCAGAATACCTTCATTGCATGAAAACCTGTGAGGCTTCTTGAAATATCAACAATTTTACATTGAGCAATTCCTGCAATTGTGTAATCTAATCTGTCTGGCGCTTATCCACATTATCTTGTCACGTGTCAGCACCTAGATAAGATGGAACGATTACAGCTCAAATCATGACATTACCCCCCCTCTAAGGGTCGACGTCCTTGGCAACCACAGATCATGTAGTATCATCGTGTTACGTCCGTGCACATCTCCGTCCGGAAACCTCCGTCCGGAATCTCCGGATCTCCGGATCTCCGATATCTCCGTCCTCCGGATGCGTACGTCCTAACCTATGGGCCCGTGTCCGATTACTCTCTGTGCATTATGCCACAGTTTGATGCACAATCCTCCGGGGTTTTTACGCAGTGAAGTCTTCTGAGCGTTTCCCCAGAATTACTTATGATCATATGCCCTATGCTCCACATGCTACTTCTTATTGTTGTTATTGTTCTTCAACGACCTTATTGTCTTTTACCTACTTCTCCGTCCACATCCAGAAACCTCCGGATTTCGTATAAATACGTAGTCGTTCATGGATGTACTTTAGTTTGTTAATTAACGTGCTTTGCCTCCGCATTGCTCCGGTCTGACCTCCGCTCCTACTCCGTCTGGCAGCCAAGAAGAGGGCGCTCACCCTTAGACCCCTGTGGTGATCTGCGTTAGCTCCGTCTTACCTCCGGCTAGAATTCTCCGATCCTCCGGTCTCCGGCCTTCCGTCCCTCCGGTCCGACACGGATATAACAGTATTAACAAACTCACCTTTCTTGGCTGTTCTACATGTCTTTTTCTCACCTACCGTCTACGCCAGATGCTCAAGGCAGACGGCGGCGCGAATCGTCCATCATCCGGGCGATGGTTCCCTTGCACCCACCGGCTCTTGCTACCAGTAATTTTACTCCCGCCTATGCTACTGCAACTCTTTCGACACCTGTTTCTACACGCCACCCTCATTTCGAGGAAGGCCGGGCTCTCCGGCCTAATGCTCCCGGTTTCGTGGTCCCGTCCCGTCCTGGAGGACTTGGCTGGTCCTTCCAGACGGGCCCCCACGTCTTAGTCTTTCACCGACACTTTCTGAGTTCCAGGGTCACGCTGGAATGGAAAGCATTTTGGAGGAGCGGTTTGAAAACCTGCCCTCCGGTACGGAACATCATTCGGCATCAGGTAGTCATCATAGTTCTCCTCATCAGCTTGGCTCACCACATCCATCACAACACACACCATCCGGAACACCCCTTGTACCTCCGTTAACCGGAGTTCCGGTTGTTCCAATAGTTCTGGTCCCTCCGGTTACTCTTGCAGTCCCAGCAGCCCCTCAACCGATGGCTGCTACCCAAGGTGTGGATCCTAACAACCCTCCTATTCCGCCGGCTAGACCTCTCACCCCTACCGGAACTGGTCCGGCAGGACCTCCGGCTCCTGGGGGTGGTGGAGGTGGCGGCGGAGGAGGAGGAGGTGGTGGAGGCGGTGGTAACGGTCCTAATAATCCTCCGGATCCAAATCAACCTCCGGTTAACCCTCCAATTCCTCCCGCTGGACCGCCCGTACCTCCCGCACCTGGAGGTGGAGGAGGTGGCGGACCTGGCGGAGGAGGAGGTGGTGGTGGTGGTGGCGGACCTCCGCCACCAATCAATCCTCAAGGACCTCCTGGTCCCCAAGGCCCTCCTGGCCCTCCGGGATTTCCGGTTTATGTTCATAACCCCCAGCTTGACGCCGCGATGCAAACCTTTGCAACCGCCATGACCGCTTTCGCTCAGAATGCCAATGCTCCACCTCGATCCACCCGGAGTACTCTCAAAGCTCCGGATACGTTCGACGGATCTGATCCCTCGAAATTCCACTCCTTCCTGTCCCAAATTTACCTTCACATTGCGGAACGTCCCCAGGATTTCCCCGGTGATGACGAGAAAATTCTCTACGTCCGGTCTTATCTCCGGGGTACTGCACAACGATGGTTTGAGCCCAGCATGTATGTCGGAGCTCCCATTCCGCTCTGGGACGGAAACTTCCGTCTATTCATCGAGGAGTTGCAAGCCAATTTCGGTCCCCATGATCCGATTGGGGATGCGGAACAGGCACTTAAGGCATTGGTCATGAAATCGTCGGATTGAATCGCCACTTATCAGGTCGATTTCGACAATTATGCGGCAATAATCGGGTACAACGACATGGCGCTCCGTCGTTTCTTTTACGATGGACTTCCACGCCGGATCAAGGACCTACTCGCGCACACTGACTACGACAACACTCTAAATGGTCTTAAAATTGCCGCACGCCGGATTGACGCTCGCTATTGGCAGCGTCAAGGGGAGCTAGAGCATGAGCGTGCTCAACAAAAAGCTACCTCCGGCGGATCCTCCGGCAAAACCTCCGGTGACTCTGGTTCCTCTCCGACCACCTCCGGTAATACTAGTGGGGGTAAGGGTAAGGGCAAAGGCAACAAACCCCAGAAGCCTAGGCCCTCCGGACAATCCTCCGGACAATCCTCCGGATCATCCTCCCAAGCCGCTTCGGGTAACGCAGGCCAGGCGTCGAGTTCAACGCCGGCCAAGCCCAAACCGTATGCCGACAAACTCGACAAGTCCGGTAAACTAAAACCGGAGGAACGCGAGCGGCGTATCAAGAACAACCTCTGCCTTTTCTGCGGAGGTTCCGGCCACAAGACTAACGAGTGCAAGAAGCGTCCGGGCAATCAAGCCCAGGGCAAGGCAGGCTCCGTCTCCACTCTGCCTGCTCCCTCTGCTGACGCATCCTCTTCGTCCGAGTCAAAAAAATAGTTAGCAGCTCGGATACCTCAGCACCGAGCCCGAGTTGCGTTGACTCCGAGGTGCTTCCAGAGGTTTGTCTCAACGCTTCCGCTCTTTCTCCGAACGCTTTATATGTTGATCTCGATATATCTTTACTCTCCGCGGACTATATCTCTCCTTCCGGTTTTCTCTCCGGACTCCTATCGGAGGCAGGCCAAACCCTGTCTTCGTCTCTCGTAAAACGAATTGCCGCGGGATTCAACTTCCGCTTACAAGCTCTCATTGACTCCGGATCTTCCCACTGTTTTGTGTCCACGAATGTCTGTGAATCCAATGTTTTTACTCCGTATGCGGTGTCTCCGGTTAAGCTCCGGTATCTCGACGGCTCTTCATCCATCATAAACCGACAGCTACAATTGCTCCCTCGGTTTCCCTCCGGCGATGTCCAGTTAATGGAATTCTACGTCACCCGTCTCGATTCTCCTTGTGATCTGGTATTGGGATACGATTGGCTTGCCCGCTTCAATCCGTTGATTGACTGGCGCAGTGCCACCATCACTTTTCCCTCAGTTCCCTCCGAGTCTCCGGTGTCGACACCTCCGGAAATTATTCCGATCCCTGTTGCGGCTGCTCCTACTATGGACGAGACGGAACCTCCGGCATCCCCGACGGACTCTCTGTCTATGCCGTTGACGTCTTCGCCAGAATTTGGTCCTTCAATGGATGTCCCCTCCGATCCTTTAATGGATGACATCCCTGAGGTTCCTATGCCTCATCCGTTCACCTCCGCTCCGCTTGTTTCACTAGTCTCCGCAGCATCATACAGCGCCATCATTCGAGACAAGAGTACAATCCAGTATACTTTGCGTGCAACCCTGACCGATGAAGCCCAGGCTCGTCGTGCCTCGGCTGAGGAATCGGATCTCTCCGGTTTACCTCCGGAATATCACGACTTCGCGGACGTTTTCTCCGAGGAGAAGGCATACAACCTTCCTCTGCACCGCGAGTTCGACCTCAAAATCGAGACTATCAACGGCGAGGAACCTCCGATCGGTCATGTATACTCCATTTCTCCGGCTGAACTTACCGCTCTCCGGGAGTTCATTGACAAGAACTTGAAGGCGGGATTCATTTATCCGTCTAGTTCTACTCACGGAGCTCCGATTCTCTTCGCTAAGAAGAAAGACGGAAGTCTCCGTCTTTGTGTCGACTATCGGGGTCTTAACCGCATCACGAAGAAGGATCGTTATCCACTTCCTCTGATTGCGGACCTCCTCGATGCTCCGGGAAAGGCACGTATTTATACTAAACTCGACCTCCGACACGCTTACCATTTGCTCCGGATTGCTCTGGGCGATGAGTACAAGACCGCATTCCGCTCCCGCTACGGCTCTTATCAGTTCCGCGTCGTTCCGGAAGGCCTCACCAACGCTCCGGCCGCCTTCCAATGCTTCCTGAACATGCTATTCTCCGATTTGCTGGACATCTATGTCGTCGTATATCTCGACGATATTTTGATCTACTCCGACGATCCGTCCGCACATACGGCTCATGTTCGCGAGGTGCTCCGTCGCCTCCGCGAAGCGGGACTATATTGCAAACTGCCGAAATGCGAGTTTAGTGTCACCACTTGCGAATACCTCGGCTACATCCTTTCGCCGGAAGGCTTCCGCATGTCTCCGGTCAAAATCTCCGCTATCACGGAGTGGCCCGTCCCACGAAAAATCAAGGATATCCAGTCTTTCCTTGGTTTTTGCAACTTTTACCGACGTTTCATATACGGATATTCCCAAATCACCGTTCCACTCACTCGACTTACTCGTTCGAACGTCGCATGGGATTGGTCTCCCGCTTGTCAAAATGCTTTCGAGACTCTCAAGCGAGCATTCACGGAGGCTCCGGTCCTTCACCACTGGATCCCCGGTCGACAGATTACTGTCGAGACGGACGCCTCCGACTATGCCATTGCCGCCATTCTCTCCATTATAGGGGATGACGAGCTCCTTCATCCTGTTGCGTTCCGGAGCCGGACCTTAACTCCTCCGGAGCTCAACTACGACACGCACGATAAAGAGTTACTCGCGATTTTTGACGCTTTTAAACATTGGCGCCACTACCTCGAGGGAGCTCCGCTCACTATCAACGTTGTCACGGACCATAAAAATCTCGAATACTTTGCCACCACAAAGACGCTTATGCACCGGCAAGTGCGATGGTCCGAATATCTTTGCCATTTCAATATGGTAATCCGGTTCCGTCCCGGAAAACTCGGAGGAAAACCGGATGCTTTGACTAGACGATGGGACGTCTATCCTAAAGAGGGGGATACGGCTTTCAGCCAAGTTAATCCTCAAAATTTTCGCCCCATTTTTACCTCTGATCAACTCACTGCATCCCTCCGGACGACACTACTCGAGGAAGTTGTCCTCCGAGCCTCTGTCGTTATGGACGTCGACAAGCTCCACAGCGACATAAAGTCCCATTATGCGGACGATCCCGCCACTGTTGACGGACTTTCCTCTGCAACCTCCGGCAATTCATCGCGTTGGTCTATAGATTCCTCCGGTTTACTCCGGCTTTATAACCGGATCTATGTACCTCAAACCTCCGGCAAGACTCCGGATATTCTCCGCGTACGTGTTTTACAACATAAACATGATCATATACTCTCCGGTCATTTTGGGCAGAATCGCACACTTGCCCTCGTACGCCGGGAATACTCCTGCCCGGAGATGCGGACCTTTGTACGCGACTATGTCAGGTCTTGCGTGATCTGTAAACGCAACAAGGCCCCACGACATAAACCTTACGGACTCCTCCGTCCACTTCCGGTTCCCCTCCGTCCTTGGCATTCCATTTCTATCGACTTCATCGAATTCCTTCCTTTATCCGGCGGATATGATGCAATTTGCGTTATAGTCGACAGGGCTTCAAAATAAGTTATTCTCTTTGCCTGTGATCGATTCATAACCTCCGCCCTTCTAGCCAAGGCATTCCCTTACACATGTCTTCGCCAAACACGGAGTTCCGTCCCATGTCACCTCCGATCATGGTACGGAATTTGTCTCCGCGTTTTCCGTTCCTTGGGGGAACTACTCAGCATGAAAATGCATTTTACCTCCGGTTACCATCCGTCGGCGGACGGACAGACGGAACGAATGAACCAAACCCTCAAACAATACATCCGGATGTACTGCGCTTACCAGCAGGACGATTGGCACGAGCTCCTTCCCGCTCGCGGAGTTCGCACTCAATAATGCTCCGAACGCCTCTACCGGGAGTTACTCCGTTCTTTGCCAACAAGGGTTATCATCCCTCGATTACTTTCTCCGACGTCGAAGTCTCCGATCCCTCCGCTCGTGAATATGTGTACGATATTCATTCAGTTCATGAATACCTCCGGCAACAACTCACTTTCGCTACGGAGCGTTACAAGGAGATCGCGGACAAAAAACGTGAACCGGAACCCATCTTCGAAATCGGAGATGAAGTATTCATTACGGCCGAGTTCATTGCAACAACGCGTCCAACTGAAAAGTTTTCAGAGACTCATTTCGGACCATATGAAGTTATCGAGAAACCTTCCGCTGCTTCCTACACCATCCGCCTTCCTAAAGCTCTTTCCCGCATCCATCCCGTATTCCACGTCTCTCAACTCGAGCCTCACTTTCCGAATCCATTCCCCGGACGAGAAGCGGAACCTCCGGGCGCCGTCCATACACTTGACGGCGAGGAGTACTACGAACTCAGCTCCATTGTCGATTCCAAGATCGACCGGAGGTACCGCGTAAAACTCCGCTACTACGTTGAATGGTTGGGCTACGAGGATACCGACACCCGTTATGAATGGGTCTCCGCGACGGACCTGGATGCTCCGGAACTTATCGCCGCATTCCATGAGCGCTATCCGGAGAAACCGGGACCGGAGCTTACGGATTAACCTCCGTCTTCTCTTCAAATTTCCGACTTATTTCGACAAGAAAATCAAATATACAATTTTTTCGGTGATATATACAACATAAACTAATGTTCTTATTCATTTCTCCGGCTCCGGGTTTTCCTCCGGGGCCTCCGGCATCTCCTCGTCGCTGTCCACCAATTCGTAAACAACTTGCTCGTCGACGTCGACAATGCGACGGAGAGCCGGTGGGGTTGGTGGACGGATTGTGATTTCCGTTTCCTCCATTTTCACCCGGAGGTCTTCCGCCTTCCTCTGCTCCGCTTCTTCCTCCGCCTTCCTCTGCTTCTCATCTTCTTCCGCCTTCTTACCTTCCTCCAACAACTTGGCTATCATAGCCGCCCTTTCCGCCTTCGCCTTCTCCGCCTCTGCGCGCTCCTTCTCCCTCTTCGCCTCCGCCGCCTTCAGCTCCCGCCGTTTGGCGACGTTGGCCTGGATTAGTGCCATTTGGTCGGCACTGTCGTTTTCGATCTTGACCGGAGGCTCCGTCTGAATCTCCGACTGGACCTCTGGCGCGGCCACCACACTTTCCACCATCGACAACGGGCTTTCCGCCCGCACCTCCCTCTCCTCCGGTTCTCCCTGTGCATCCACGATCTGTTGGAGCACAATTCCTACTTCGACCTCGTTGTCGGATACTGCACGACGCCATTCGTTGATGCGGGAATCCTCCGGCGCTCCGTCATCCTCCGCCTGCCCATCTCCGTCCTCATCCGCGTGCCCATCTTCGTCCTCCGCTTGTTGAGCCTCCTCAGTCTCCGTGCTGACCATCGCGTCGGAGATGCGTTCGCGGGCCGAGGCCTCGAGGTAGTGGGCGGCTCCGACATCATCCATTCCCTCGTCAACCAACTTGGTCGCCATTGACGAGAGGAAGACTCGGTCCAGCGCCTGGCACCGGCGCATGAGACGGAGCGTCTCCCGCATTTCCGTCAGCTCCGCCCGCATGTCTCCGGATCAGGTCCGAGTTGGTTCCTGCGGGCCAACCCACAGCGGAACCTCGCGTGCACCCCGGCCTTTTCCCTTCCGCTCCGTCCTTCCCTCCGACTTCTCCGTCCTCCGTTTCTTCCTCGCCCCTCCGTCCTCCGTCGTCGCTGGCGCCCTTGGCTTTACGATGGCCGGACGCGCCTCGTTCTCCGGCAGGAGCTGGCACTTCCAGTGTTTTTGCTTGCAACGGTTGCAAGCGAGGTTACGGTTCCGGAAGTGATTCTGCACGTAGCAGATACTTCCGTCTCTCCTGCAACTAAAACAAGCTGGAAATTATCAATAAGAAAATCCCTCCGGTCAGTCGGCGGAACTTACCGTTCTGCTCCCTCAGCGCCCGCCATTCTATTTCCACGGGGCCTTTACGCCCAATCCGCGTGGTGATCAGGTGGCGCGGTTTCCTCTCACCATCCTCCGACTCCGAATCCGACTCCGCCTCCGCCTCACGTTTTCGCTTGAGGCGACTAGGCCCCGGTTGGCCTATCTCCGGCTCCGGCTCCGTCTCTCCGTCCTCGCTCGTATCCTCCGACACCGGCTCGTCGGGCACGTCGTTCCGGTCCGGCGAAATTCCGCGGTCGAGGTCCGCGATGGTGACGCGGTCGTGCGCCGTTAACTCCCGACGCTGCGCACGCGCCAGAAGCTCCGCGACTTCACGGCGGCGTTGTTCGGCCCCCCGAGCTTCGTTCTCCGCCGCGAAAAGAAGCTGGGAGAGGCGCACCTCATCCCGTTTCACCTCCTCATCGGCCTCCTTCTTCTCCTGCTCCCCCCGCGCGATATCCATCGCCATTTCTTCGTCCTCCCTCGAACCCTCTCTCCCTTTGCCTTTGTCCTTGCACGGAGGTGGGGTCGCGTTTGATCCGTCGGACATGGGGGTAATTGGGGATGGTGGTGGTTGAAAGGAAGAAAATTTTTGTCTCACGCCACTCGTTCCTTGATTCAACATGTCAACGACCCGTGACCAACTATACAATTTTCTCAGCACTCCGTTCCCAGCTCCATCGTCTCCGTCTCCGTCTCCGTCTCCATCCAGTACCTCTTCAGTTCCTCGTGGGCGAGGAACCTTAAGAGGGGGATACTGTTACGTCCGTGCACATCTCCGTCCGGAAACCTCCGTCTGGAATCTCCGGATCTCCGGATCTCCGATATCTCCGTCCTCCGGATGCGTACGTCCTAACCTATGGGCCCGTGTCCGATTACTCTCTGTGCATTATGCTACAGTTTGATGCACAATCCTCCGGGGTTTTTACGCAGTGAAGTCTTCTGAGTGTTTCCCCAGAATTACTTATGATCATATGCCCTATGCTCCACATGCTACTTCTTATTGTTGTTATTGTTCTTCAACGACCTTATTGTCTTTTACCTACTTCTCTGTCCACATCCAGAAACCTCCGGATTTCGTATAAATACGTAGTCGTTCATGGATGTACTTTAGTTTGTTAATTAACGTGCTTTGCCTCCGCATTGCTCCGGTCTGACCTCCACTCCTACTCCGTCTGGCAGCCAAGAAGAGGGCGCTCACCCTTAGACCCCTGTGGTGATCTGCGTTAGCTCCGTCTTACCTCCGGCTAGAATTCTCCAATCCTCCGGTCTCCGGCCTTCCGTCCCTCCGGTCCGACACGGATATAACACATCGATGATTTCTTCAAATCTTTCTGAATCCAGTATATCCGGTGTCACGCATGAAAAATGTTTACCATGAAGTGCATGCAACAACGAACCAGATGGTTAATGGTTCTTAGGAAAAAGGGTGCTGAGTCAGGATGAGTCAGGAAGTGTGAGTCATACCCAGCCAGGACGAGTCACAAGTGAGTCATTCGGCCCGAGTCACCCTGACTTGTGCCCCTTGACTCAGTTCAGAAATGACTCAGGACTAATTGTATATAAAGAGCCCAGATTTTGTAGAAAAAGGGAGATTCCCCCTTGTACTATTGGGTAGTCAATATAAATTTCTTACGCCTCCTACTCCGTTTGTTGCAGTTCTTGAGCCTATTAAGGACTGCATACGAAGGCCTTTGAATATCTAACTGACACCGTTGTCATGCCTGCTGCACAAGCCGTCACATCTGTACTGAACCTTGCTGACTAAGCGAATTTCCTAATTCGCCACTCAGCACCAAATTCCCTGAAAAGGCAATTCTGTGGAACTATTCTTGGACACTTGGGTTTCTTTTCGAATAACGTCATTTCCAAAGGATCCAAGGGAAACAAAATTTCCACCGCACACTGGTGTCCAATTAAATAAGTTCTTCGTTGAGCATTGTTGGGACTCCTCCTGAGGTTTGTATTGATGGATTAAATAGGACAGTGGGAATATCGGTAAAGCTCGGACTTTGATCCCATGCTTTTTCTGATATTCTTTGAGCATTTTATCCACATGCGTCAGATGCTTTCTTGGTTCCCAAGTTTGCTCTGCGACTGGCCAATTTTTCCAATGGATTAAATATTGGTATCCTGCACCCTTTCTGCGATGTTTTAATATCTCCTGGACTTCATATTCTTCATATCCTGATATGATTTTTGGACTTGGCTGTTCTTCTCTCCAGTGTGCCAGTGGTTCTATATACAGCTTGAGAAGATCTTCGTTAAATACTGGGTGCATCTGGTTTGTCTCCGGTATTTTAAGCTTCCAAGCCAATGCTCCAACTTTTTCTAGGATCTCATAGGGTCCTACCCTTGTATGATCCAACTTCTTTGTTGGCCGATCAGTCTCTATCTTCTTCGCTTTGATAAGGACTTTATTGCCAACTTTAAATACCGGCGTGTCTCAGACATGTGCATCATAATTCTTTTTCATTGTTTTTTGTGCTTTTCCAGCGCAGCTGCTGCTTCATTGCGGATTTTTTTCATTTTCTTGGTGAATTCTTCCACAGCTTTGTTGCAGGATTCCACCTGATTTTCTATCCCCTTCCACAGGTGGTATCCAGTGTTTGTATAGAACGGCAACATGCTCGTCGACGAGCTTGCTTTGTCATTGTGAGCGAACTCAGCCAAAGCAAGCCACTCTGCCCAGTCTGATTGCCAATAATTTATGAAGACTCAGAGACACTTCTCAATCTCCTGGTTCATCCATTCAGTCTGGCTGTCCATGATCAGATGGAACGCCGTACTCAGGTTCATTTCAATTCCCATGAGTTGGTTCAGCTCCTTCATGAATCCTGAGACATATCTTGTGTCTTGGTCCAATATAATTTTATGTGGTACCCCGTGATACCTGATAACTCAGTCCCGAGTCAATCAGGCTACTCCTTCGGCTGTTAAGTCCATGCTCATTGGCTCACAATGGAGCATTTTTGTAAACGTGTCAACCCATACTTGGATGGCGTTGAATCTGTTGCTCTCTGGGAGTGGACTGATAAGATCCATAGATATGATCTGCCAAGGTCCCTTGGCAATCTTGTTCAGATTAAGATTTCCCAGCTTAAACCGGTCAATGGTCGTCCATTGACATGTCTCGCATGCCTTTATATATTTTGAAACTTGGTTGCCTAGCCTGGTCCACCAATAATTACATTTGATCATCTCTTGCATCTGGTTCTCGCCTGGATGTCCCACAAGAGAATTATTGTGATGAAGCCCAATTATCTTCTCTCGGAGCTCCTTGTTCCTCGGAACATAGATAAGGTTGTTGTAATAGATAATGTCTTCCGCCTTCTTCCATCCAGGAAGATCTTTCTGTAGCGCCAGCTTTATGCTTTTGTCCACTTTTTTCTCAGCCTTGATCTGTGACATGATCTCGCCTTCTGGTCCTTCCATGATAATCTCCTGAGATTGAAAGTACTCTGGCTTGAGAAGAACAACATTTTTGTTGTCATTCTTTCCTTGGTCATGGTCCTCCCAGCGGGATAATAAATTGGCCTTCTTATTAAGGGCCCCAGCCTGATGTGAAAGCGTAAAGTCATATTCGGATAGTTCAACTATCCATCTTGCTTGCCTCCGATTAACCTTCTGAGGACTTTTAAAATATTGTAGGTTCTGATGATCCATCAAGATCTCAAATGTCTGCTTTGCTCCTATAAAGAGAGCCCTCCACTCTTCCAATGCGAGCATGATTGTGAGCATCTCTTTATTGTAGATCTCATAGTTCTGCTCTGTCTCATTCATCCCATGGGACATGAATGCCACTGGGCACCACTCTCCCTCCTGCTCCTGGGAGAGCACTGCTCCTGTTGCTCCTTCCGACGCATCAGCTTCTAACCAGAACTTCCTGTCATCTGTAGGAAGTGCTAACACTGCATCCTCTGTAATCTGATCCTTGAGTTTCTGGAACGCGGCCTTCTGCTCTTCTCCCCAGGAGAAGCCTTCCTTTCCTGTCAGCTGTGTGAGAGGCTTAGCCACCTCACTGTATCCTTGCACGAATCTCCGATAGAAGTTTGTGAAACCCAAAAATGCTTGCGTTTGTTTCAGGTTTTTCGGCTCCGGCCACTCCATTATGCCCTTGATTTTCACCGGGTCCATCCGTATTGAGTTGTGACCAATAATTACTCTGAGATATTTGATCTCTTCTTGTTCAAACTCGCATTTCTGCGGTTTTAAATATAACTGGTTTTTCTCGAGTATCTTTAATACTCTTTTTATGATCATGCAGTGTTCCTCTAGGGACTCCGTGAAAATAAGGATGTTGTCATGCCAAACCGTACACCAATAAACTAGGGAAGGACGGGAAGCTTAAACTGGAAGAACACGAACAATGTCTAAAGGCTGGTCTCTGCCTGTTCTGCGGAGGTTCTGGTCACACTACCGACAATTGCAAGAAGCGGAACAATCCTCTGGCTTCTTCTCGGAATCCATCTGGCAAGGCCGCTACCACTACTCCAGCACCTGCGGCCGCTGAAACCGGTAAAACCCCGGAGTCAAACAAATAGTCAGCAGCTCGGAATCCTCATCACCCGGTCCAAGTTGCATTGACTCCAGGGTGGTTCCCGAGGTACATCTCAATGCATCTGCTCTCTCTCCTAATGCCCTTTATGTTGACCTTGATATATCCATTCTCCGGCCAGACTATACACCTTCCGGTTTGGACTCCTGTACCACCATCCTGCCGTCTCATGTATCGCCAATCGCCGTGGAATTCATCTCGCTTATACGGACACTCATTGATTCCGGATCTTCACATTGTTTTATATTGACAAAGATCTGCAAATTATATGGTTTTGTCCCACACATGATCGATCCTGTCAACCTTCGATATCTCGACAGCTCTTCTTCCATCATCAACCAGCAGCTTCGGCTCTTGATCCAGTTCCCTTCTGGCGAAGTCCAAACTCAGGACTTTTACATTACCTGTCTCAATTCTCCCTGCGATTTGGTTCTCGGGTACAACTGGCTCCACCGCTTTAATCCGTTGATTAACTGGTCAGAAGCCTCTATATCATTCTGGTCCATTTCTTCTGGTTTATCCCTGTCGACAAACCTGGCAATTATGCCAGCTCCTGTTTCGGTAGATCCGAATACAGACGAGACTCCATTGGCCTTGGTCGAACCAGCCATGGTGCCTACACGGAATATAACGAATCCGCCAGTTTTCAGTCCTTCTATGGACACTTCCAGTTCCGTCTAGACACATCTGGATCCTTCTATGGATACCCCAGAGGATGCTAATCCTCGTCTGTTCACTACTGTTCCCCTTGTGTCGCTGGTGTCTGCAGCGTCATACCGTTCCATTATTTGAGACAAGAATACTGTCCAGTATACCTTGCGTGCCACTGCTCCAGATGAAGCGACTGGATGATCTGCTTCAACTGGACAACCGGATATTACCAGTTTGCCTTTGGAATATCATGACTTTGCTGACATCTTCTCCGAACAGGAAGCATACAATCTTCCACCTCATCGGGAGTTCAATCTGAAGATTGAAACCATCGACAGCGAAGTTCCTCTGATCAATCACGTTTATTCCCTTTCACAAGCAGAGCTTGCTGCCCTTTGGGACTTCATTGACAAGAATTTGAAATCGGGTTTCATATACCCATCCAGATTCAGTCATGGGGCTCCGATTCTCTTTGTGAAGAAGAAAGACAGCACTCTCCGGCTTTGTGTCAATTACTGCGGACTTAACTGGATCACCAAAAAAGACCAGTATTCACTTCCCCTAATCGCGGATTTATTGGACGCGCCTGGGAAGGCACGTATCTATACTAAACTCAACCTCCAGCATGCTTATCATCTTCTCTGGATTGCTCTGGGTGACAAACCCAAAACTGCCTTCTGCACGCGCTATGGTTCCTACCACTTCCGGGTAGTTCCGGAAGGCCTCACCAACACGCTGGCTGCTTTCCAGTGCTACTTGAACAGTATTTTTGCCGATTTGCTGGACGTAAACGTCATTGTGTACTTGGATGATATCCTCATATACTCCAATGATCCGTCACAGCACATGGCTCACATTCAAGAAGTACTCCGCCAGTTGCGTGAAGCTGGGCTTTACTGTAAATTGCCCCCAAGTGCGAATTCAGCATCACCACCTGCGAGTACCTTGGATTGAGGACAGGCACTGCCGTTGATCGGAGCAGCAGCTTTGTCATTGTTTGTTCTCTATCAATTCTCGATTTTCCATGTTCCTGGGTGTACCAGCATCTACAGACACTGGACGCATTAGTTTTGGTGGAAGGAAATTTTTTTTAGATCAATATCTAGTTAGCCCAACCGTAAAATTACAAATTAGCTTGAAGAATATAAGTTAGTTGTCAACATCCTCCCAATCACCATCATTGTCAGCAGAATAACCATACTCATCTACAACAATCTCCTCAGTTGTTGGTAGAGAACTATCCGATGGTGAAGAGTCCTTCGCAAGGTCCCTGTAATGAATGAGAGAGGCAGCCATACAAGAGATCAAAAGTAGTACCCCCATGCAATTGCCTGTGTTCAGGCCTCCAAAACCAAGTTCCGGTGAACTGCAACCATCATCATGTCCTTCCACAGCATTTTTGATAAGACAGGGTTCTTCAAGACATCCCGATAAACGGCCAACTGATCCTTGAGTATGTGGGATGACATCGCATTAATCTTGTCAAGGTCAAACTTGAGCGTGGTGGCCGCCAAACGCGCCGCCTTTGTCTTCTTCTTTGCTGCCGCCTTCTCGCGTCTTTTTTGGCCATTCTCTGCTTTCTCGTGCTGCAGGACAACCAATGCCCACCAGAACTTCGCTCGTGCTCCACTTGCACCATCCTTATGCACCTTGTGCATCACAAATTTCTGCACCAATGCACCACAGCAATTTTTGATAAAAGCCTCGGTGTTGTTGCGCTTGGCACGTGTTTGATTCGAGAACGAGCTCGTGTTACTGTTGGGATGATATCACATATGGGTGGTGTGTGAGCCAAGGGTTCCCTCATTTGCATCGTTGGTGGAAGGGATGATAAGGATGGCGCAGAGTTTGGGGGGTAAGCAATCAAAGGTTCTGCCAATGTGAAATTTGGGAGTGAAGTGGATCCAGCCAGCCTCGCAGCCAGAGAACATTGCAGAGATAGTGAGATTAGGAAGGTCCAGACAGATGAGATCAATTGCATCAAAGAGGAAGTTGTTAAGGAAAGGTTTGCCGTCAATCATAGTCTGATTCTGGGGGGTCGTTCGGTTCAGAAGTATGAGCGGATTTGCCACGATGTGTGTGCAGAACAGAGGCAGCTTCTGGTGAAGGTCAGTCAATGACAGCAAGTTTACGATTTTCTCCTTCGTTCTGCGGACCTGCACCATATAAGGTAGGCGACATATGCATTCATTGAATCACGTGCATCACAGTGACGCCGCCTTCCTGCCCCAACTAGTCAGGGGGCGTCGGGTCGGGAGTACAAATCACAACCACAGAAACACTTAGTTTGAGTGTAGGAACAATCCTGTGGTTTCAGAATAGCGCTATATGTTGTCAAAAAAAAGGTTTTCACCTATTTTTCGGAAAATGCTCCAAATGCGAAGGGAAGGTGTCTCGCATGCAAATGTATTTTGAGGTCAGAAATTTCGCGTTTCCCAAAAAGGAAATTATACGACCACGTGATGGCATATTCATCGAACATTTTCCTCGTTAATCACCTTGCCACCCCCCCATTTGACTCATTTCTGGACGTCTAACCGTGTCATAATCAATTCTGCCCATGCCTATCAAGAAGGGGAAGGCAAAGGCTAAAAATCTAGGGGCTTTTGCTGAAAAGGTCAGTGTCTGCCCCCTAAATTTTCGGTTTTTGTGCTCTGAACTCAATTTATTACCAGAGAAAGTGTACAGTAAACGAGAGCGATGATGAAAACACCCACAAAAGGCCTCGAAACCTGCCACCAGAGCAGCATTCCTCAGATGAGGACAACATTGGAAGTGATTCCGAGGGCATTTGCGACGACTTTGACAACTCTATGGGGCCTGAACCCAACTCGGACAGTGGAGATGAAGACTCCGAAATTGATATTGAGGAGGAGGACGATGTCCCTCATCCCAAGAACGATGCAGCCTTGCAAAACTGGTTGCAACTCAGTGATCAGCACCTAGCTGCTCTGCACACCAGTACAGCCCCTCCATGCCGAGGAAATTACCACAGTACCAAAATTGGCAAAGAACTATCCAAACGACGCCAACAGGAGCTCCGAAAGGCAGAAAAGCAGCGCTCAGAGCATGAAGAACAGGATGATTTACACCGCCGGGTCAAGGCAACCAAAATTCAAGACTTTTTCTCGGCAGCCTCGCGCACTCACGTCATTACCCCGGGACCTATACCTGTTACCGAGCCCGTGAATAGTGATGACTTTACTTCCATGGACGTCGATTTGGATCCAGGATTGCCATCCGAGGAGCCTTGCATTGGGGACAGGGTGGTGAATGATGCACCAAATTTGGTTGCAGATCCCGGACCTTCTCCAGAGCCTTCAAGGGCTCCATCACAATAGCGGGCAACTGTGGAAGATGTAGACGAAGAGGACGATGATGATGGGGGATTTTATCGCCGTGGAAACATACCAGCTGAGCCCCGAGGCCATGGCGGAGGAGGGTCTTGATGACTTACCATGGGACCCTTCCTCGGAAACTCTTCCTTGGGAAAGCTCCACTCCTACCACGACCCCAATGGTGCCAAATAATTCCCTGCCCCCAAATGAACCTACGTGCTCACATACCATCCCTTCGTCGTCCTCGACTTCCCCCACATGCTTTCCTCATGAACAAGGCTTCATTCTGCCAGACAGACCAGATCAAAGAAAGCTGCCCAGTCCACTGCCAAGCAATGCTTCTGTTGATGTTGCAATCCAGAAATTGCAAGATATCTTGCATCCCCGACGTGCCACTGGCTGTGGACACAAAAAGACGAACTTAGATCTTGTTACAAGCGCACGACTTGAGTGCATGATTCGCTTTTTTCGTTTATACAAGTCATCAGGGTATCAGGGCTGGACAATGCATTCGGAGACTGTTGCCACAGCCAGTGGCAAGACCGGGTCAAAGACTTGGCTGGGACGAAAAATCCGTGAGTGGTCTATCAAATTCTGCGAGGACAGCAGGAATATTCCCACTCATCAACACGGCCGATGGCACTCCTCCATGCTTTCGGACGAGGATCTTGCAGGCGACATCCATATGCATCTGCAGTCCTTGGGCAAGTGGGTTTCTGCAAAAGACATCGCTCGATACATAGCAACACCTGAATTCCAGGCCCGACTCCGTGTGAAGAGGCAGATCACTGTTCGAACTGCACAATGGTGGATGAAGAAGATGGGATATCGGTGGCGGAAGGAGCCCAAGGGGATGTACTCCGACGGCCATGAGTGTGAAGATGTGGTCAATTATCAACAGAATGTCTTCTTGCCCAGATGGCGAGAACTTGAAGCAAGGACCCGCTGGTGGAACAGAAACCACACAGATGCACAGATCGAATTTGATGCCCAAATGCGGGCTTTCTTCAGCTCCTCCCTGGACGCACGAATAGTGATAATTTGGCGTCACGATGAATCGACATTTTATGCCAATGATCGGCGTGACTTGCGCTGGGTCCATGAGTCGGAAACTGCGAAAATAAAGGCCAAAGGCGAGGGGGCCAGTCAGATGGTTGGAGATTTTATGTCTCCTGACTATGGCTTCATGCGGTCAAAGACAAGAGATCCGGAAACTGGGTGAGATTGCTTTCACACTTGTATAATGATAAAATGAAGCTTACCACTGCTCATAGTCAATTCAAAACTGCGCAGAACCTCTTGAAGGCGGGGAAGAAGCGTGAAGGCTATCAAACGACACAAGATATCATTGACCAATCGACACGCGCCATGGATATTCTTGACCAGGATTACGCTGATGAAAAACATGTCTTTGCATACGACAATGCCACAATTCATACGGCCCGTGCACCCAATGCCCTCAGCGCTTCGAAAATGACCGCCAAGCCTTCAGACAATTTCAACAAGGTCAAAAACAAAGATGGAACGACACAGCTTATCTGTATGCATGACGGAACCTTCTGCGATGGAACCCCACAGTCATTTTATTTGCCCGATGGCCGGTTCAAGGGGATGAAGATAATCATCCAGGAACGTCGGGCAAAGGGCCATCATCTCCCTGATCCCGATGCCCTGGACCCCAACTCTGCCTCTGGTAAAAAGCTCAAAGCCCAATGCAGCTCCAACTTCAAATGCCGCCATTCTACTTCCACACGCTGTTGCCTCAAGAAAATAATCTATTCAGAGCCCGACTTTCAAGCCCAGAAATCCATGCTGGAAGAGCACTGTGAAAAGCGAGGATATGAAGTCATTTTCTTTCCCAAATACCACCCCGAGCTCAATTGTATTGAGCAATGCTGGGGGTATGCCAAGCGCATCTACCGCATGTTTCCAGCATCATCAACAGAGGAAGATTTGGAAAGAAACATGCTTACAGCTCTTGATTCAGTTCCTCTTGAATCAATGCGCCGCTTTGCGACTCGGTCCTCAAGATTTGCCGATGCATACTATCACAGGCTGAATGGTGCGGATGCAGCTTGGGCCAATAAAAAGTATCAGGGTCATTGGACCCTTCCCCCTTCATGCCAGGAGGACTTTAGGCAGAGAACTACTAGTAGAAATCACAAAAATTGAATAGATATTTTTCCCGTCGTTCTACAGAGGTACACTGAAAAAAAAAAAAAAACTTCCAAGATTTCGCGCTTTCCCACGTTACTGTAACGTGTGACATCACGCTCCACATGACTCGATGAATGCGTATGTTGCCTACCATACAGCTAGGGAAACTGAAACCCTGTACAATGCCAAGGCAACAAGCTCAGTCATTGTGACTGGACAGTTGAGGCCGATTAGAATGTTCTTTTCAATATGGTTAGGATTCAATTTAGTCTTGCTGTCAATTGTCTTGGTGATGAGCGCCTGGATGATCCCATGGAAGCAGACCACTTCTGCAGCGGTGTAGGTGTAACAGCCATACCAATTGTTTGAGACGTCAGGGAACTTGCTTGGCTCGTCCAAATTGTAAAGACCAAGTTTTTTATCCTGCATAAAGAGGGCACACTTATCTTGGTAGCTGCACTCCCTGTCTTTATGCCGCAGTAAAGAGCCAATGAGTTGCAGTAGTTTGATGGCACCTGCTGAACTTGATTCTACTGCGTGCTGCACTGCAGCACTATCAGCAGTACCAAGATTGATGGTCGCACTGTTCGCCTTGTTCACCAGAAGAGCTGGAGGAGAAAGATCATGAGCGTTATAGATGCGTTGGACTTCTGCATATCCATACTGAAGGACATTCAAGTCCTTGTGGCTGCAGCAACTGCCGAAAAGGTGAGTGCAAGATGTATCTTGTTTTGCAGGTGCAAGTGAATCAAATTTTTCTTCTCCAAATTTCCGCTCAAGCACCTGTTCAGCAAGCTGTGACCATTCTGGACTTGATCTGAAAGCAAAAATTAAAAGAAGAAGCAGAAACGACAGTAGACAACACACAAGGATTGCAATTGAGACTCTGAGATTTTGCCCTCAGCCATCAAGTCCTCATCCATGATGTCCAACATTGCTGTCAGAATGGAACTCGTCAAAAGATCCTCCTCCTCCATCACAGAGCGCCCCAAGTCTCGAATTATGATGTCCTTCTTGTGTGCAGCTGAGAAGTTGAACACCTTTTTTCCATCAGCTGCATGGTCTCTCATCTCAGCAAGTTTCTTCTGCCAATAGTCGTTTTTATCCATGATACGCTTCTCCTGGATTGCAAGCGGACTGTGGGAGTAGATGTCGGTCATACAATTGACAGCCTTGAGTGTACCATCGAATTGTCGCTTCCCAGTATGATCCAAAGCTGGGGTGACTTCCCAAAAGCGTGTTCAGTGGGTCCAGGTCAATGTGTCGGAGTCATTGACATCTGGAGCGTAAGATGGAACAGCAAGTGTTATGTGGCGTGATTCTATTGTTATTCCTCAGTGCATCGTGCCATCTGAACTTTCAACAAACCCTGAATAATGACTTAGAGGGTGGAAATAAAATATTTAAAGAAATCTCACCAGGTGCATTCATGATTTCTCTCGCCAACTGGATTTCCCCGTACTTGCCCCCTTCATCAACGGCTCGCCTGACAGTTCGATGAGACATAAAGCAGCGTGGGATACGAATTCCGAACGTTTCGGCGCAAGACTTTACCGCAAATTCAATTTTCCCAGCAGAGCATCCAGCCTGAGTGAGATCCCAAGCCAACTTCTGCGATGCTGCACTGTACATCCTGTTCTCCATGGGGCTCCATGTTCTTAAGGTGCGGTATGCTTTGCGTACATTATTCAAAGACGCCTGTGCATGTTCTGCCCATTTCTGAGCAGCATAAAGTTGGTTCCAAGTCGTGGTCAATGTAGATTGCCTGTCACTGATGGTGGATCTGAGCGAAGTGATAGTGGTGTCACGAACGTGTATCAGAGTGGTAGCAGAGGCCAGATCCTTCTTCAGAGTCAATATATCCTTCGGCCTGTCATCCAGCACACTCTCCAATGTCAAGACTGTCACAGCATTCTCCTCCACCTTCACCTCGCAGTCATGCTCGAGACACTTGATACATTTGCAGCGTTTACTGAGGTTGTCCTCATAGCTCGAGTCGGCCTTTCGTTTCAGAGATTTCAGGCTCTGATAGTCCAGGGAAACACAGTTATATTGCTCGTGAAGAGTGTCGTGGTCGCTACGAAGGCTGTCGAGGTCGCTCCGAAGCTGAAATACTTCCGCTTCAAGACCAGTGATGATGGCTTCTAACTCTGCAATTCATCCGTCTTTCTCGGAGATCTGCACACGAAGGGACTTTGGTTTGCCAACAGGTGTGGGAGGACTGTCTGGGGGTGTGTTCTCGTCATTTTCATCATCACTGCTGCTGAAATCAAGATGCCATGCAGAGTTTGCCTGATGCGCCAATTTAACGCAACTGGGCACACGGGGCATGTGGAATAGTTGCCAGTGGAGATCTTATATGTAGAAGAGTGGATCCAAGGTCAAAATCAGAGCCTCAGAGTGAAGCAGGGGCACGAGATTAGAATGGAGAGGACATGAAAAGGACGATGCGTCTCTCAAATTGGAGTGACATCACACTGTGACTGTACGCGTTTGACTAGCGAACGCAAAAAGGCCTAAGGCTTTTTCTAACATGAATAAAAATATATGATGTTGCAGAGAAAGTGACAGTAAATTGGATGCTTTACGATACCACATAGACCAATCTTAAATAATTGAAGCGGTATTCGAGATATTTGCACCAACGTCACAAAATCATGACCCATTGAGCGTATTTGAGACAAATATAAGATATAGCTATGTGGTTGTATTTTTACGCTAATTTACTCAAAAACTGTCAATTCAGAATTGTTTCTACCTCACAGAGGAAAAAGCCTTAGGATTTGCAAAATTGGAACTGACCACTCCTGCAAGCCAAACACAACCAAAGCTGCCACCTTCCGATCGGCCGATGCTCATTCTCACTTGGATACATCCTGTTGCTGGACAGCTTCCGGATGGCTCTGGAGAAGATTTTCGCCATATTGGACTGGCCGGCTCTTCAGAAAATCAAAGACATTCAGTCGTTCCTTAGATTCTGCAATTTCTATCGCCAGTTCATCTGGAACTACTCGGACATCACCATCCCACTGACCCAGCTCACCCAGTTGAATGTCTGGTGGGATTGGTCAGCCACCTGTCAAAAGGCCTTCAACACACTCAAAAAGGTGTTCACAGAAGCCCTGGTTCTATCCCATTGGATACCAGGCCATCAAATTACTGTCGAAACTAATGCCTCCGACTATGCTATCACCTCAATCCTCTTGATCACAGGGGATGATGGTGATATTCATCCTGTTGCATTCTGTTCCCGGTCCCTTGGACCGTCGGAACTCAATTACAACACACACAACAAAGAGCTTCTAGCCATCTTCAATGCCTTTACACAATGGTGTCATTACCTTGAAGGCTTGACTCTTCCAGTCGACGTTGTCACGGACCACAAGAATCTCAAATACTTCGCGACCACCAAGGTGCTTACCCGTTGCCAAGTCCGATGGTCCAAGTACCTCTGCCATTTTAATATGGCCATCCAGTTTCATCCGGGCAAGCTCAGGGGTAAACCCGATGCGTTAACTGGACGATGGGATGTCTACCCTAAAGAGGGGGATAGGGCTTATGGCCAGTTAAATCTGCAAAATTTTCGCCTAATTTTCACCCAAGATCAGCTCACCACGTCACTCCAAGCTACACTTCTCGAAGGAATAGTCGTTCATTCGACCATTGTCATGGATGTTGAGCAGCTTTACGCTGACATCAAATCACACATAGCTGACAATCCGGCCGGTGTTGCCGGTATAACAGCTGCTTCATCCAGTCAACCTTTGCGCTGGTCAATCGACTCATCTGGCATGCTCTGCTACGACGATCGCATCTAGGTCCCAATGGTTACCAGAAACACTCCGGACACCCTCCGGGTACGTGTCCTTCAACATATGCATGACCACATACTGGCCGGTCATTTCGGTCAGAACCAGACCTTAGCGCTTGTATGCTGCAAATATACCTGGCCCAAACTCCAGAAGTTCGTCCAGGATTATTGCAAGTCGTGTATTGTCTGCAAGCGCAACAAGGCTCCTTGGCATTGCCCTTATGGATTGCTAAAGCCACTTCCTGTTCTGCTCCATCTGTGGCATTCCATCTCCATGGACTTCATTGAGCAACTTCCCATGTCCAGCAAGTACGATGCTATTTTAGTAATCATTGATTGTGCCTCCAAGCAGGTGATTCTCATACCCTGTGACATTTACATCACTTTAGCCGAACTCGCCCGACTCTTCCTTATTCACGTCACTAGTGACCAGGGCAAGGAATTCATCTCGGCATTCTTCCAGTCCCTTGCAGAACTCCTCAGTATGGAAATGCATTTTACATTTGGTTATCACCCTTCAGCCGACAGCCAAACCCACCACATGGTGTCAGGATAACACATTAAAGTGTGGCTAGATACCACAGGTCTAATGTGTTATTCCTGGGGTAGCCATATGGGGACACCCCGGCATCTCAGGTGCTTTTCTTTGCCGGTAGGTATCATCCTGGCTTTGCATGGCTTGCGCCGGCATTGCTGGGACATTCCGGGCAGGGCTTATCCAAGGCAAAAATGATAATTTGTTATTTAAATAACAGAAAAATAGTAATTTTTCAATAAAAATGCATAAATTGACGGCTATCTGGATTGGGTGGGGATTGATGGTCCCAGCTTTTGCCGTGAAATTGATGGCTATCCATATTGGGTTGCTATAGCTGCCTTATAATGAATGGCCACCCATATTGGGGCAGTAATTGATGCCTGGTTGCTTTAAATGCCAATTTTTGTTCAAAAAAAACCGCACCTTCTGGATCATTTCTCCTTGTGACCAGTATTGTCTGGTCACGTCTGGTCGTCCGGTTACCAGACCTACCAGTACTTGACTGGAACTTCACTCCGAACAGGTTTTTACGCTATGAAGGATTACTGAGCGTTTCCCATTTATCCGGCTTCCTAACTTTGTTCCTTTTGTTAAAGGAACTTCTCTTCTATTCCTCAACCGCATCTGGGTACAACTTATTGTTCATACATAAGCCATACTTCTATTACCATATTTAGGACTACAATAACGGACTTTACTATATAAGCCTTGTAATTACTTCTCGTACTTCAGTTTGATTATTAACGTGCTTAGTGCTCTACTTGGCTTCTTGAGTCTCCTTGTCCGGACAATCATCCGGATGTCTTATTCTTCATCTGGCCATATCCGGTCAAGGTAGTACGCTCATCCTATTTCATCTGGTGGTGATTGCATCCACAGCTGACTTGTCCAGTGATCAATCATCCGGTCTGGCCCAGTCAGTCACCTAGGTCTTGTCATCAACTCAGGATTTAACAGACTCAAAAAATGAATTGAATAAAAGACTAAGGAAATACAGTGTACTACTACTCATATTTATACTGTTCTAGAGTGGCTGTACTATAAAACTAAATAAAGATGAACATGAGGATCATGGCCTCAAGCGATCGTAAATGAAATGAAATGTCAATGTCATGTCAAGGGAAATTAAAAGAAAATGTATTGTAACCCAAAACCATGTGTTGTGTCAAACACATTATTGCTGTTTGCATATGAATTGGCACAACTGCCATTTTGGGCAGTTTTTGATGCCCCAGAGTATTCGATTTATTTCTCGCTCAATTCTAGACCAAATCTCATAAAACCATATGCTAAAATTGTCATTTCAACAGGCGCATTTTATGGTGCCCAATTTGTGACATAATACCAATATTTGAGAAAGTGATTCTGCAGCAACAGCTGTTCCACGCGCAATTTTACAGAGAATTCTGGAGAGTTCGAGACAAAATAAACGCACAAAACAGTAGGTATAACTCCCATTTGCCATCTCCCTAACTTCGGGACAAATCGGAGGTGGAATGACATGACTGTGATGCGCCAAAGAAGCCCAATCAGGTGACCGGTTATCACATGTCGCGCTCTTCTTCTCCGTCTACCATGGCTCGTAAATGCAAAAGCACACCCTCTGACAGTCCATCTGCAGCCTCTCCCCCGACCAAGCGTCCTCGCGGCCGCCCCCCAAAGAAAACAGCCAAGCCAAAGGCTCCCACCAAGCTCACAGTCAAAATCCCTCGCCTTCACCCTAAAATCAGTCTCTTCTTTGTCTACCTCTGAGTTGGATGTCATTAGCACTTCTGAAAACTAGTCTACTGGCGATATTGATGATGAAATTGAACTTGTCCATGCTGCAACTAAGGGATTGCTTGGTTTAGCTGGCCGCGAGTGCACGAAAGCGAGTACGAAGGAGGAAGAAATTGATAGTGACTATGAAGACTCGGAGGAGGACCACCAGAAAGATCAGGAGGACAATAATGAAGAGGATGAGGTGTTTGGTATGTTATGCTCATGCCTTCGACAGTGCCAGACTCAAACAGACGATGCAGATTTTGATTTGGAATTTATCGTGCCTGTTGGTGGTGCAACCGACACCACTACACTTTCCTCCAACATATCCCACTCCGACTTCTTCCAGAAGATCGCGGACGTCATGGACATCTGCAAGAAAGACGTCAATATCGGATATAAACTGAGTTTTTGGAAGGGGCGCAGATGCTGCCGCTCATGAAATAAAATGAGCCGAACTTAAGTTCGGTTGGTCCAGACCACTTTGCTACTTAAGTTTGCACAGAACTTAAGTTCGGCCTCGCGCGCCTGTGCTAGCACCCTATGCCCCTCCATCCAACATCATGGAACTCAAGTTCCCGCACACATTTACTGCACCTAGAAGCAATATATTGAGGGTCATCAGAACTTAAGTTCTCGAAGACTCAAGTTATGACTGTAAGTTCTCAATGAAAAATGCATGTCTTGATAAAACTGCGCAATGTACATGGCACGCATGTATAGGGTGCTCCCTGACCACTTAAGTTCTGCCCCAGAACTTAAGTCATCGTCGTCTACGACTTAAGTTTCGCCCACCTGCAACTGAATTTTCGATTTGGGTGCACAGGCAGACACGTGTGTGGCCCGCCAGCAAATGTGGACACGGGGAGTGGGCATGTGGGCACACACAAGGCGAGTGCGGACACGGACGACGCGAGCGCAGGCGTGGGCATGGACGAGGCGGCTGCAGATGAGGCAGGAGCAGACACGGACATGATGGTAGACGAGGCGAGCACGGGTGCGAGCGAGGACGTGTGGTGTGCGAGAGGTACTAGCATGAGGCGGGCGTTGGCAAGGCAGACGTGGAAGCGATGAGGGGGGCGAGCGTAGATGCTGTGGACGAGGGGGGCGTTGGTGAGATGGGCGCAGACATGGACAAGGCGGGCATGGACGAGGCAGGCTTGGGGTGGCAAAGCATCCAAAATTGTTGTGGCACGCGTCCCACAGCTCCTGTGGGCATGGCTTGTGAAGGCGCGGAGAAGCGTCATGATGTACACGCACCGGAGTGAAGATGGTGAGGCTGTGGTGTTGCTACCTGTCTCGTCGGACTCAGGGTGGCAAGTACATGTAACATGAGGCTGCGGCGTGGCAACGAGCTGGTGGAGTGAAGTGGAGCATGAGCTGCAGAGTAAAAAAGAAGAGGATTATGGAGGACATAGCTCATCTTGTATCTGGTCGTCGTGCTGGTGAAGGGTGTCAGAGAGAGGAAGTCGAAATTTCACCAAGTCAAGCCGCACATGCCAGTGACATTGAGACAAATATTTGGCAGTCACGGTGGCAAGGCAGTGGCTTGTCTTCATCCTTTCTCCTCTACCACCTCTGACGACCCTCCCAAATCTCGCTCCACTTCCTTACCATGGAACGAGCTCCCTGTACCCCCCGTCCGCCTCCATTAACTCGTGGGGGTTACACGACCGTGACCGTTGCCATCTCGGATCTCCCCCGGCATGTTGACACTGCGATACCCATCTCGAGGGCCGCGACATTGAACAGATGTGCGGCCACCACAACTTGGCATACAGCGTCATCCATCTGCGTGTATACAGCAGTATGGTAAGTCTGTTTGTTATCTGTAGTAATTTTCCCGACACTAACATTTTACACCGCCATCGGCGCCCTTGCCTGCACTGCATCGTGCTTGTGCAGTCCTCCACCTCCTCCACTGTGTCCTCCAAGAACATCCACCTTGTCCAACATGTACACAGCCATGTTTCATCAATAAATGCATTTTTAGTCCAGAACTCAGGCTTCCAGTTGAGAACTTAAGTTTTAGTCGAGAACTTAAGTGTTAGAGAACTTAAGTTGTAGTTGAGAACTTAAATTCTGCCGAAACTCATTATATTGCTTGTAGGTGTAGTAAATTAGCCAGTAGGTACTCTGACAAGACTTAAGTTCTGCCAGAACTTTTAAGTTCTCTATGGTCTGGACCAGCTAGAACTTAAGATGAGCTAGTAAAGTATTTGGCCGCTCTGAGGGTACTCAACACTTCAATCCATGTCGGTCAGCTTTTCAGTGCCGTGCGCACTGAGATTGCGGCCCGCTGGAACGGGTAAATGAAGCGGAAGGAGCCTCTCAAGGCAAAGATAACTGATTTGCACCCGAAAGAAGGGAAGGACAAGAACAACAAGGCACCGGGGAAACCGGTAAAGGAGCTTTCATCCACAAAAACGAGTTGGGAGGGTTGGTAGTAGAGTCCGACTTTGTATTTGAAACTTGTGCGCTTGGTGGCGCTACGCTCAATAGCGACCTGAGTCAGCTACTCAATTATCAATAACAGCAAGATGCAATCACATGGAATCTTACCTTTTTCATCCAGTATCCACTTCTTTTGAGTGCCCTCCAGATAGTAGATTGCGACACCACCCATCCACAGGTCTCTTGGAGTCCAAGTTGTAGCTCGTCAAGATACCTGTCACAAGTATGGTCGAGGGTGCCCTGCAGAAACTGAGCAAGCTATTGTGTCAGTAGCTACAGACAGTACAAGATGAAAGAGCTGACAGCGACATCCTTGGAAGTAAGATGCCTTGTACGCCCCGTCTTCCTTCGCTGGGTTGCCGTCAAGACTTTCCCCGTGGTCAAGGACCGATTTATAATTCGATAAATTTGGCGGCGACTAGTGTCGGTGTAGGCAGAAATGGTCTTGATGCTGACATTAGCTGCATGCATGCGAACAATAGCCCATCTGAGGTCTTCCAAGATGGGTTTTCCCTTGGTCATTTGGCCATGGTGGATGGAGAAGAAGAGCACAATGCTAGGAAGTGTGATAACCGGTCACCTGATTGGGCTTCTTCGGCGCATTGCAGTCATGTCATTCCACCTCCAATTTGTCCTGAAGTTAGGGAGACGGCAAATGAGAGTTATACCTACCGTTTTGTGTGTTTATTTTGTCTCGAACTCTCCAGAATTCTCTGTGTAAAATTGCACGTGGAACAGCTGTTGCTGCAGAATCACTTTCTCAAATATTGGTATTATGTCACAGATTGGGGCACCATAAAATGCGCCTGTTGAAATGACAATTTTAGCATATGGATTTATGAGATTTGGTCTAGAACTGAGCGAGAAATAATTGAATACTCTGGGGCATCAAAAACCGCCCAAAATGGCAGTTGTGCCAATTCATATGCAAACAGCAATAAATATGCATGTCTGCCATGTGGTCGATCATGGGAAAAAAATGCTCAGAATACCTTCATTGCATGAAAACCCATGAGGCTTCTTGAAATATCAACAATTTTAAGTTGAGCAATTCCTGCAATTGCGTAATCTAATCTGTCTGGTGCTTATCCACATTATCTTGTCACGTGTCAGCACCTAGATAAGATGGAAAAATTATGGCTCAAATTGTGACATGAGCTGGAGCAAGCCAGTTGCATCAATGGTCCAGCACGGGGATTTACTGGAGGTTGTGGAGTTGATACCAGTGACTGTGGTGGGATTGTCATTGAGATAGTCTTGGATGTCAGAGTGTAGCTTCTCAATATCCATAATGACAGTGGCTCGAAGACAAATATCCTCGAGAAAAGTGGCCTGGAGCAACCTGGAGAGTTGATCAGAGGAAAAAATAGGACAAAAATTATGAGGGTTAAGCTGGCTGTAGGCCCTATTCCCCTCTTTAGGATAGACATCCCATCATCTAGTCAACGTGTTGGGTTTACCTCCAAGCTTCCCCGGTAAGAACTGGATGACCATATTAAAATGGCAAAGGTACTCGGACCACTGGACTTGGCGACAGGTAAGGATTTTTGATGTCGCAAAGTACTCCAGATTCTTGTGATCCATAACAACATCGACTGGTAAGGCAGAGCCTTCAAGGTAGTGACGCCATTCGCATTTCAGCAGTTTATAGTAAAGACTGGCCTCCCAGAGACACTGGAGAACTTTTCAGACATGCTCAATATATTGTTTCTCATTGTCAGAGTACACGAGAATATCATTGAGGTAAATGATGACATTGACATCCAGCAAGTTGGTGAAGAGGCTGTTCAGAAACCATTGGAATGCTGCCAGGGCATTGGTTAGCCCTTGTGGAACAACCTGGAAATGGTAAGATCCATAATGAGTATGGAAAGCGGTTTTTGGTTCATCACCTGGAGCAATCTGGAGCAGATGGTAGGCATGCCAGAGATTGAGTTTAGTGTAAATATGTGCTTTCCCAGGGGCATTGAGGAGATCAGCAATCAGTGGAAGAGTATAACAATCCTTCTTCGTGATTTGATTAAGTCCATGATAATTGATGCAAAGCTGAAGGCTCCCATTTTTTTTCTTGGTGAATAGGATCAAAGCCCTATGGCTAGACTGGGGAGGGTAAATGAGTCCAGATTTCAAGTTCTTGTCCAAGAACTTGCATAACGTGGTCAGCTCATTCTGCGAGAGGGAATAAACATGACTGACCAGCAGAACTTTGCCGTTGATAGTTTCAATCTTCAAATCAAACTCCCAGTGTGAAAGCAAATTATATGCCTACTGCTCTGAGAATACATCGGCATAGTTGTGGTACTCTGGTGGGAGTCCAGAGGTGTCTGGTTCAGAAGTAGATGCAGACCAAATGAATGTGTTGTCATTCGGATATGTGCACAAGGTATACTGGACAGTATCCTTGTCTCAAATAATGGCACTGTAAGCTGCAGCAGATATGAGCAACACAAGTGGAGCAGCAATGACTGGAGGAGGCAGAAGTGCCTCAAGGGTCTCCATAGGAGCAGATGTTGGCAAGGACATAGTCAGTGTAAATGACTCAGCCAGTTGAGCAATAGATGCAACCAGCACAACTGGCGGTACAGGGACTGCCAGGAGTGCTTTGTCTGTAGCCAGAACAACCAAAACAGAATCAGACTTAATTGCCTGAGTTGTTGACAAGAAATTATCTGATGTACCTTTGGTCCAGAAAGAGATTGTGGCATCAGACCAGTTAATCAACAGATTAAAGTGATTGGGCCAAGCGTATCCCAGGACCAAATCACATGGTGAATTGAGATGAGTTACATTACGTAAAATTCCAATGAATAGACCTCACCAGAGGGGAATCAGATGAGCAGCTGAATTTGCTTGTTGATCACTGAAGAAGAGCTGTCGAGATATCGGAGATTAACTGGTGCAATCGCATACAGAGAAAAACCATTAGATTCACAAAATTCCAAAGAAATAAAACAATGTGAAGAACCGGAATCAATGAGAGCCTATAAGCAGGAGTTGAATCCCGCAGCTATTTGTGATACAACAGAAAGGGGTATGGTTAGACATTTCCCCAAACCAGATTTGATATAGTCTGACTGGAGAAGAGAGACAAGCAAATTGACATAAAGGGCATTAGGGGGAGAGAGCGGATGCATTGAGATGAACCTCAGGAAACACCCTGGAGTCAATGCAACTAGGATCAGGTGATGAGGATTCCGAGCTGCTAAATGTTTTTTTGACTCTGGGGATTTCTCAGACTCAGTGGCTGCTGGTGCTGGAGCAGCAGTAGCAGCTTTGCCAGAGGCATTCCCAGAAGAAGACGGAAGATTATTCCACTTACAGTTATCCGTAGTGTGACTGGTGCCTCCACAGAACAAGCAGAGACCAGCCTTGATGTGTTGTTTGCATTCCTCTGGCTTGAGTTTTCCATCCTCTCCCAGCTTATCGGCGTACAGTTTGGCTTTCTTCTGGGAGGAGCCAGGATCTGCATTACAATTGCTGGAGCCGGACTGGTCTTTTGGGTTACCTCCAGATGGTTTTCCAGAGCCCTTCTGACCAGAAGGATTGTTGGGTTGGGAAGTCGATTTGCTGGAGGGACCTTTATTGCCTCTATTACCACTAGAAGGATTTCTGGAGCCTCCAATGCCATGAGGGGCACCAGGATTGCTCAGTGGATGACAAGCATGTTCCCGCTGCTTCTCCAACTTGCGTTGCCAATACCAGGCATTGATCTGACAAGCAACCTCCTTATTACCAGAAAGGTTGGTAACATAGGTATGATGGACCATCTCATCTTTGATTTGATTCGGAAGACCTTTGTAGAATTGATGATGAGCCTGGTCACTCCAACCAGTTATTGCAGCAAGGTGGTCGAAAGTGACAATATAGGTAGTGATGCAATTGGATGATTTCATCCAGCACTGTCGGATTGCGTCCTTGGTGTCACCGACTGGGTCCTGGGGACTGAAGTTGCCAGTAAGTTCCTTCACAAAAAGGAGCCAGTTTTGATTCCAAGCTGAGACGGTGCTGGGGGTTAGATTGTAAAGATTGGGCTTGAACCATTTCTGGGCGGTTCTCTGGAGATATAACAAAGTGAATAGAATTTTATTGTCATCCATGGGAAAATCCTGTTCACACTTGGTGAAGTGAAGATAACACTGAGTCATGAAAGAGGAAAGTTTGGATGGATCAGAGCTGTCGAAAGTGTCTGGATTGCAAAGCAAGGATCAATTTGAGCAGGGAGCTGTCGATTGAAGGGTATAACAGTTAAGGGCATCATTCAGCCCAACAAGAGTGTTGGTGAATAAAATCTCGAATGGGCTCTGTCCAGCCTGAGCTGGTCGATGTTCAGGTGCCAGCATGGGACCTGGAGCTGGAGGAGGGGGTGCAGGTGGCCAACCACCACCGCCTCCACCTCTGCCACCCCCATCTCCACCTCCTCCACCGCCACCACCCCTACTGGGACCTCCTGTTACGTCCGTGCACATCTCCGTCCGAAAACCTCTGTTCGGAATCTCCGGATCTCCAATATTTCCATCCCCTGGATGCGTACGTCCTAATCTATGGGCCCGCATCCGATTACTCCCTGTGCATTATGCTACAGTTTGATGCACAATCCTCCGGGGTTTTTACGCAGTGAAGTCTTCTGAGCGTTTCCCCAGAATTACTTATGATCATATGCCCTATGCACTACATGCTACTTTTTATTGTTCTTATTGTTGTTTGACGACTTCATTGTCTTTCACCTACTTCTCCATCCACATCCAGAAACCTCCGGATTTCGTATAAATACATAGTCGTTCATGGATGTACTTTAGTTTGTTAATTAACGTGCTTTGCCTCCGCATAGCTCCGGTCTGACCTCCTCTCCTACTCCGTCTGGCAGCCAAGAAGAGGGCGCTCACCTTTAGACCTCTGTGGTGATCTGCATTAGCTCTGTCTTACCTCTGGCTAGAATTCTCCGATCCTCCAGACTCCAGCCTTCCATCCCTCCGGTCCAACACGGATATAATAGTATTAACAAAGTCACCTTTCTTGGCAGTTCTACATGGCTTTTTCTCACCTACCGTCTACTCCAGATGCTCAAGGCAGACGACAGTGCAAATCGTCCATCATCTGGGCGATGGTTCCTTTGCACCCACCGGCCCTTGTTACCAGTAATTTTACCCCCGCCTATGCTACTGCAACTCTCTCGACACCTGTTTCTACACACCACCCTCATTTCGAGGAAGGCTGAGCTCCCCGGCCTAATGCTCCGGTTTCGTGGTCCCATCCTGTCTTGGAGGACTTGGCTGGTCCTTCCAGGTGGACCCCATGTCTCAGTCTTTCACCAACTCTTTCTGAGTTCCAGGGTCACGCTGGAATGGAAAGCATTTTGGAGGAGCAGTTTGAAAACCTGCCCTCCGATACGGAACATCATTCGGCATCAGGTAGTCATCATAGTTCTCCTCATCAACTAGGCTCACCACATCCATCGCAAAACACCCCATCTGGAACACCTGTTGCACCTCCGTCGGCCGGAGTTCCGGTCGTTCCACTAGTTCCGGTTGCTCCCGCAGTCCCAGTAGTCCCTCAACTGATGGCTGCTACCCAAGGTGTGGATCCTAACAACCCTCCTATTCCGCCGGCTAGACCTCCTACCCCAACCGGAACTGGTCCAACAGGACCTCCGGCTCCTGGAGGTGGTGGAGGTGGTGGAGGCGGTGGTAACGGAGGCCCTAATAATCCTCTGGATCCAAATCAACCTCCGGTTAACCCTCCCATTCTTCCCGCTGGACCGCCTGTACCTCCCACTCCTGGAGGCGGAAGAGGCGGTGGACCTGGCGGCAGAGGTGGAGGTGGTGGTGGTGGTGGTGGTGGCGGACCTCCGCCACCAGTCAATCCACAAGGTCCTCCTGGTCCCCAAGGCCCTCCTGGCCCTCTGGGACTTCCAGTTTATATTCATAATCCCCAGCTCAACGCTGCAATGCAAACCTTTGCAACTGCCATGACCGCTTTCACTCAGAATGCCAATGCTCCTCCTCGATCCACCCGGAGCACTCTTAAAGCTCTGGATACCTTTGATGGATCTGATCCATCGAAATTTCACTCCTTCCTATCCCAGATTTATCTTCACATTGTGGAACGCCCCCAGGATTTTCCTGGCGACGACGAGAAAATTCTCTACGTCCGGTCTTATCTCCGGGGCACTGCACAGCGATGGTTTGAGCCTGGCATGTATGTCGGAGCTCCCATTCCACTCTGGGACGGAAACTTCCGTCTATTTATCAAGGAGTTGCAGGCCAATTTCAGTCCCCATGATCTGATTGGGGATGTGGAACAGGCACTTAAGGCACTGGTCATGAAGTCGTCGGATCAAATCACTACTTACCAGGTCGATTTTGACAATTATGCGGGAATTATTGGGTACAACAACATAGTGCTCCGTCATTTCTTTTACGATGGACTCCTGCGCCGGATCAAGGACCTACTCGCGCATACCAACTACAACAACACTCTTAACAGTCTGAAACTTGCCACATGCCAGATCGACGCTCGCTATTGGCAGCGTCAAGGGGAGCTAGAGCATGAACGTGCTCAACAGAAAGCTACCTCCGGTGGATCCTCCGGCGACTCCAGTTCCTCTCCGACCACCTCCGGTAATAGTGGCGGAGGTAAGGGGAAGGGCAAAGGCAACAAATCCCAGAAGCCTAGGCCATCCAGACAATTCTCTGGACAATCCTCTGGATCATCCTCCCAGGCTGCTTCCGGTAATGCAGGCCAGGCGTCAAATTCAACACCGGCCAAGCCCAAACCATATGCCAACAAACTCGACAAGTCCGGTAAACTAAAACCGGAGGAACACGAGCAGCGTATCAAGAACAACCTCTGCCTTTTCTGCGGAGGTTCCGGCCACAAGACTAACGAGTGCAAGAAGCGTCCAGGAAATCAGGCCCAGGGCAAGGCAGGCTCCGTTTCCACTCCGCCTGCTCCCTCTGCTGACGCCACCTCTTCGTCCAAGTCAAAAAAATAGTTAGCAGCTCGGATACCTCAGCACCGAGCCCGAGTTACGTTGACTCTGAGGTGCTTCCAGAGGTTTGTCTCAACGCTTCCGCTCTTTCTCTGAATGCTTTATATGTTGATCTCGATATATCTTTACTCTCTGTGGACTATATCTCTCCCTCCGGTTCTCTCTCTGGACTCCTTACAGAGGCAGGCCTAACCCTGTCTTCGTCTCTTGTAAAACGAATTGCCGCGGGATTCAACTTCTGCTTACGAGCACTCATTGACTCCGGATCTTCCCACTGTTTTGTGTCCATGAATGTCTGCGAATCCAATGTTTTTACTCCGTATGCAGTGTCTCCGGTTAAGCTCCGGTATCTCGACGGCTCTTCATCCATCATAAACTGACAGCTACAATTGCTTCCTCGGTTTCCCTCTGGCAATGTCCAGTTAATGGAATTCTACGTCACTTGTCTTGATTCTCCCTGTGATCTGGTATTGGGATACGATTGGCTTGCCGCTTGCCCACTTCAATCCATTGATTGACTGGCGCAGTGCCACTATCACTTTTCCCTCAGTTCCCTCCGAGTCTCCAGTGTCAACACCTCTGGAAATTATTCCGATCCCTGTTGTGGCTGTTCCTACTATGGATGAGGCAGAACCTCCGGCATCCCCGGCAGACCCTCTGTCTACGCCATTGACGTCTTTGCCAGAATTTGGTCCTTCAATGGACGTCCCCTCCGATCCTTTAATGGATAACATCCCTGAGGTTCCCATGCCTCATCTGTTCACTTCCGCTCTGCTTGTTTCACTAGTCTCCGCAGCAGCATACAGCACCATCATATGAGACAAGAGTACAACCCAGTATACTTTGTGTGCAACCCTGACCGATGAAGCCCAGGCTCGTCGTGCCTTGGCTGAGGAACTGGACCTCTCCGGTTTACCTCCGGAATATCACGACTTCGCGGATGTTTTCTCTGAGGAGAAGGCATATAACCTTCCTCCACACCACGAGTTTGACCTCAAAATCGAGACTATTGACGGCGAGGAACCTCCGATCGGCCATGTATACTCCATTTCTCCGGCTGAACTTACCGCTCTCCGGGAGTTCATCAACAAGAACTTGAAGGCGGGATTCATCTATCCGTCTAGTTCTACTCATGGAGCTCCAATTCTCTTTGCTAAGAAGAAAGACGGAAATCTCCGTCTTTGTGTCAACTATCGGGGTCTTAACTGCATCACGAAGAAGGATTGTTATCCACTTCCTCTGATTGCAGACCTCCTCTATGCTCCAGGAAAGGCACGTATTTATACTAAACTTGACCTCTGGCACACTTACCATTTGCTCCAGATTGCTCCGGGCGATGAGTACAAGACCGCATTCCGCTCCCACTATGGCTCATATCAGTTCTGCGTTGTTCCGGAAGGCCTCACTAATGCTCCGGCCGCCTTCCAACGCTTCCTGAACATGCTATTCTCTGATTTGCTGGACGTCTATGTCGTCGTATATCTCAACAATATTCTGATCTACTCCGACGATCCGTCTGCACATACAGCTCATGTTCGCGAGGTGCTCTATCACCTCCGTGAAGTGGGACTATACTGCAAACTGCCAAAATGCGAGTTCAGCGTCACCACTTGCGAATATCTCGGCTACATCCTTTCACTGAGAGGGCTTCCACATGTCTCCGGTCAAAATCTCCACTATCACAGAGTGGCCTGTCCCCTGAAAAATCAAAGACATCCAGTCTTTTCTTGGTTTTTGTAACTTCTACCGACGCTTCATATAGGGGTATTCCCAAAACTGTTCCGCTCACTCGACTCACTCGTTCGAACATCGCATGGGATTGGTCTCCTGCTTGCCAAAATGCTTTCGAGACTCTCAAGCGAACATTTACAGAGGCTCTGGTACTTCACCACTGGATCACCGGCCGACAAATTACCGTCGAGACGGACACCTCCGACTATGCCATCGCCGCCATTCTCTCCATTATAGGGGATGATGAGCTCCTTCATCCTGTTGCGTTCCCGGAGCCGGACCTTAACTCCTCTGGAGCTCAACTAAGACACACACAATAAAGAGTTACTCGTGATTTTTGACGCTTTTAAACATTGGCGCCACTACCTCAAGGGAGCTCCGCTTACTATCGATGTTGTCATGGACCATAAAAATCTCGAATACTTTGCCACCACAAAGACGCTTACGTGCCGGCAAGTCCGTTGGTCTGAATATCTTTGCCATTTTAATATGGTAATCCGGTTCCGTCCCGGAAAACTCAGAGGAAAACCGGATGTTTTGACTAGACAATGGGATGTCTACCCTAAAGAGGGGGATACAGCTTTCAGCCAAGTTAATCCTCAAAATTTTCGCCCCATTTTTTCCTCCGATCAACTCACTGCATCCCTCCAGACGATTCTCCTTGAGGAAGTTGTCCTCTGAGCCTCCGTTGTTATGGACATCGACAAGCTCCACAGCGACATCAAGTCCCATTATACAGACGACCCCGCCACTGTTGACAGACTTACCTCCGCAACCTCTGGCACTTCATCGCGTTGGTCTATAGATTCCTCTGGTTTACTGCGCCTTTACAACCGGATCTACGTACCCCAAACCTCTGGCAATACTCCGGATATTCTCCACGTACATGTTTTACAACATAAACATGATCATATACTCTCCGGTCATTTTGGGCAGAATCGCACACTTGCCCTCGTACGCCGGGAATACTCCTGCCCGGAGATGCGGACCTTTGTACGCGACTATGTCAGGTCTTGCGTGATCTGCAAACACAACAAGGCACCACAACATAAACCTTGCGGACTCCTCTGTCCACTTCCAGTTCCCCTCCATCCATGGCATTCCATTTCTATCGACTTCATCGAATTTCTTCCCTTATCTGGCGGATATGATGCAATCTGCGTTATTGTCAACCGGGCTTCGAAACAAGTGATTCTCTTTGCCTGTGATCAATACATAACCTCCGCCCTTCTAGCCAAGGCATTCCCTTACACACGTCTTTGCCAAACACGGAGTTCCATCCCATGTTACCTCCAATCGTGGCATGGAGTTTGTCTCCACGTTTTTCTGTTCTCTAGGAGAACTACTCAGCATGAAAATGCATTTTACCTCTGGTTACCATCCGTCGGCGGACGGACAGACGGAACGGATGAATCAAACCCTCAAACAATACATCCGGATGTACTGCGCTTACCAGCAGGACGATTGGCACGAGCTTCTTCCGCTCATGGAGTTCGCACTCAATAATTCTCTGAACGCCTCTACCAGAGTTACCCCATTCTTTGCCAACAAGGGTTATCATCCCTCGATTACTTTCTCCAATGTCGAAATCTCTGATCCCTCTGCTCGTGAATACGTATACGACATTCAGTCAGTTCACGAATACCTCTGGCAGCAACTCACCTTCACTATGGAACGTTATAAGGAGATTGCGGACAAGAAACGTGAATCGGAACCCATCTTCAAAATCAGAGATGAAGTATTCATTACTGCCGAGTTCATTGCAACAACACGTCTGACTGAAAAGTTTTCAGAGACTCATTTCGGACCATATGAAGTTATCAAGAAACCCTCCGCTGCTTCCTACACCATCCACCTTCCTAAAGCTCTTTCCCGCATTCATCCCGTATTCCATGTCTCTCAACTCAAGCCTCACTTTCCGAATCCATTCCCCGGACGTGAAGTGGAACCTCTGGGCGCCATCCATACACTTGACGGCGAGGAGTATTACGAACTCAGCTCCATTGTTGATTCCAAGATCAACCGGAGGTACCGCGTAAAACTCTGCTACTACGTCGAATGGTTGGGCTACGAGGATACCAACACCCATTATGAATGGGTCTCCGCAATGGACCTGGATGCTCTGGAACTTCTCGCCGCATTCCATGAGTGCTATCCAGAGAAACCGGGTCTGGAGCTTACAGAATAATCTCCATCTTCTCTTTTTCAAATTTCCGACTAATTCCGACAAGAAAATCAAATATACCATTTTTTGGTTTAGATTGATATATACAAGATAAACTACCGCTTTCATTCAATTCTCCAGCTCTGGGTTTTCCTCCAGGGCCTCCAGCATCTCCTCATCACTGTCCACCAACTCATAAATGACTTGTTTGTTGATGTCAACGATGCGACGGAGGGCCAGTGGAGTTAGCGGACAGATCGCAATCTCCATTTCCTCCATCTTCACCTGGAGGCCTTCCGCTTCCGCCTCTTCCTCCGCTTTCCTCTTCTTCTCTTCCTCTTCCGCCTTCCTACCTTCCTCCAACAACTCAGCTATTCTAGCCGCCCTTTCCACCTTCGCCTTTTCCACCTCTATGTGCTCCCTATCCCTCTTCACCTCTGCCGCCTTCAGCTCCCGCCGTTTTGCAATGTTGGCCTGGATAAGTGCCAATTGTTCGGCACTGTCATTCTCGACCTTGACTGGAGGCTTTGTCTGAACCTCTGGCCAGACCTCCAGCACAGCAACCACACTCTCCACAATTCTCCTCCGGTTGTTCTCCCTCCGTTTCCTTCCGCACATCCTTGATCTGCTGGAGTGCAACCCCTACGTCCAGCTCGTTGTCGGACACCACACACCGCCACTCTTCAATGCGGCTTTCCTCCAGCACTCCGTTGTCCTCCACCTGCCCATCTTCATCCTCCTCTGCCTCTTGGACAACCTCAGACTCCGTGCCAATCATCGCATTGGAGATAGGTTCGTGCGCCAAGGCCTCAAGGTATTGGGTGGCCCCGACCTCGTCGACTCCCTCGTCCACCAGCTTTGTCGCTAGTGCTGAGAGGTAAACCCAGTCCAGCACCTGGCAACGACGGATGATGCAGAGAATTTCCCGCAACTCTGTCAGCTCCGCCTGCATGTCCCCTGTACGGGTCCGAGTTGGTTCCTGCAGGCCAACCCACAGCGGAACCTCGCGCGCGCCCCGGGCCTTTCCCTTGCTCTCCATCCTTCCCTCTGTCTTTTCCTTCTTCTCTGTCTTCCGTTTCTTCCTTGCTCCTCCGGCCTCAGTCATCGCTGGCGTCCTAGGCTTCACAATGGCCGGGCGAGCCTCATTCTCCGGCAGCAACTGGCATTTCCAGTGCTTGAGCTTGCAACATTGGCAAGCAAGGTTCCGGCTCCAGAACTTTTTCTGCACGTAGCAGGTCGCTCCGTCCTTCCGGCAACTATCGCAAGCTGGAAAAGTCGTCAATCTAAAATTTCTCCAGGCAGTGGGCGGAACTCACCATCCTCCTCCCTCCGCGCCAACCACTCCACTTGCACCACTCCTTTCTGTCCCATCCGCAAGGTGATGAGATGGCGCAGAACCTCAGCGCCATCCTCTGTCGTCTCCTTGCATTTGCGTTTGAGGCAACTAGGCCCCGGTTGGCCAATCGCTGGCTCCATCTCTCCGTCCTCACTCGTATCATTCGACACCGGCTCGTCGGGCATGTCGTTCCAGTCCAGTGAATCCCTGCGATTGAGGTCCACAATGGCGACATGGTCGCTCGCAGTCAGTTCCTGACACTGTGCGTGTGCCAGGAGCTCTGCGATCTCGCGTTGGCGTTTTTCAACCCCTCGAGCTTCGTCCTCCGCTTCGAAGAGAAGTTGGGAGAGATGTACCTCGTTCCGTTTCACCTCCTCTTCAGCCTCCTTCTGCTCCTGCTCCACCCACATGATATCCATCGCAATCCCCTCATCCTCCCTCTCCTGCTCTTCCCTCAGACCCTCTCTCCCTTTGCCCTTGTCCTTGTGCGGAGGGGGAGTTGAGTTTGATCCGTCAGACATGGTGGTATTTGGGGATGGTGGTGGTTGAAAGGACGAAAATTTTTATTCTCACGCCACTCGTTCCTTGATTCAACATGTCAACAACCCGTGACCAACTATACAACTTTCCCAGCATTTCCATTCCCGTCTCCATCATCTCCGTCTCCCTCTCCATCTCCATCTCTGTTCAGTACCTCTTCAGTTCCTCGTGGGCGAGGAACCTTAAGAGGGGATATTGTTACGTCCGTGCACATCTCCGTCCAAAAACCTCTGTCTGGAATCTCCGGATCTCCGATATTTCCGTCCCCCAGATGCGTACGTCCTAATCTATGGGCCCGCATCCGATTACTCCCTGTGCACTATGCTACGGTTTGATGCACAATCCTCCGGGGTTTTTATGCAGTGAAGTCTTCTGAGCGTTTCCCCAGAATTACTTATGATCATATGCCCTATGCACCACATGCTACTTCTTATTGTTCTTATTGTTGTTTGACGACTTTATTGTTTTTCACCTACTTCTCTGTCCATATCCAGAAACCTCCGGATTTTGTATAAATACGTAGTTGTTCATGGATGTACTTTAGTTTGTTAACTAACGTGCTTTTGCCTCTGCATAGCTCCGGTCTGACCTCCTCTCCTACTCTGTCTGGCAGCCAAGAAGAGGGCGCTCACCCTTAGACCTCTGTGGTGATCTGCGTTAGCTCCGCCTTACCTCCAGCTAGAATTCTCCAATCCTCTGGACTCCGGCCTTCCATCCCTCCGGTCCAACACAGATATAACACCTCCTTGATCCACAGGAGGCAATGGTGGTGGGAAATTACCGGGTGGCCCAGGTGGGCCTTGAGGACCTGGTAGACGTTGTGGACCAGGCAGACTGCCTCCTCCTCCACCTCCATTTCCACTGCCTCCTCCATCCCTAGGCCTGGCCAGAGGTCCAGTTGGGTCTGGAGCTCCTTGTTGTGAACTGACAGGGGTGTTATGGTGCAATGGTGTTGGAGCATGCTGGAAAAGAGGAGCAGCAGGAGGAAGTTGAGCGGAATGATGTGAAGGAGACAATATGGCCAAATGATGTGAGACAGACGTATGATACAAACCGGTAACTGGTATGGCTTCTGCCAGGGGTTTCCTTGACATCATCAAGGTGAGCAAAAGGAATCAGAGAGCCAGAATAGGGATATTGAGCTGGATATGCTCTCAGATATGGTGAAACCAGGTAAACCCTAGAATTTTCCAGTGTCCGAGGCGAATAAACCAGTCCAGGTGCATTAATGATCAATGCACCAGGGTCAGTAGGAACCTGTTCACGCATAGATCAAATCCATAATGGAGGGTTAGGATTAATTGGTCCAGAAGACATACCGCCCAAGGTGTGAGAGGGTGGTGTTAAGGGTTGAACTTGAGAAAAGAGGCCAGAATTACGATGATTTCAGATGTTGGCAGTATTCAGAAGATTGGGAAAAGCCATTTGAACCAACCACCAAGATAGGTGATTTGATTATACTGTTATATACTGAGCTGGAGGGATAGGGACGTTACTGGTAAGCACTGGCAGAGTGCCGGCATGCCAGTAGTAGCTGGAGTGGACCGGTTATGTGCACAACGCCACAGGAAGGTAGGGCGAGCATAACTACCAAGGCTGGTTAAAATTCAGAGCGACAGAAGGCTGGCCAGAAGACTGGAATCAACTCAGAGCCAAGGAGAAGTCCAAAGCAACATTTATAGTCAAACTGAAGTACAAGACGATAGCTAGAGGTTTATATACCAAGTATCTAATTGTACTCCTGAATGTAGAAAGAAGTCCTTCTAAGCAATAATGTGGAAAACATAGAAGTATGCATATGATGGAATCATAGTAAGACAAAAGGAAAGCATATGGTGAGGAACCATGAAGGCAGTTAAACGGGAAACGCTCAGTAATCCTTCATTGCATAAAAACCCGTTGAGTACAGAGAGGCCGGTAAAGGCTGGTAACCACTGGTAAGCTGGCAGCTGGTAATAGCCAGTCAGATGCTGGTCAAGGTCGGAAGTGACTGGGATATAACAGGGGTCATACACATGCAGCACCGGCAACTCATGCAGTGCTGGCAACACGTCATGAAGGGATGAGGGTGGCTAGGAGATCAGTGGGAAGGCACAAGGTGTTGCCAGCACCAGGGCTGGCAACTGTTGAGGGCTGGATGCAAGGTGACAAGACCTGCTGGCAGTTGGAGAAGATGCATGTGGAGATGCGGAGGTCAGAAAACCAGCTTCATCACATTGAGAAACAACTCACCACATTGAAGGGGGTGGCCAACTTGGAGGTGGAAAATGGCTGGGTGGCTGAATGGGTGGACAGCCTTTGATGGGTGGTCCAGACCCTCATTGACGATACCACCGCCCCATGGCTTTTGACGGATGACCAGATCTAGGTGCTGTACAATCAGCTCATGGCTCACCGGTCAAATCTGTTGATGACAAGGCCCACAAACACCTGTTTTCGAGTGCACAAGCAAGGACTGGGCTGATGGGTGGGATCTCACCAGGGTACGGAAGAGTCCTGTTATGTACTGGATGATGAGGATGGGAAGGTGGAAGGGAATGACAAGCAGGAGGTTGAAAAGCAGCCGAGGAAGTGAGCCTGGTTGGAGGTATCTGCGTCAGAGTCTGGGAGCGACATTGTAGAAGTGTTGCCTCCAGCTCATGGCCCAGTACCTTCAGACCAGGAGACGTTGATGGATATCAATGTGGAGATGGCAATGGCTGTGGTGGTGGGGTTGTGGGACAATGACCTGTGGGTCATGTCGTCAACCAGTGATGTAATCCAGCCAGGACATCAAGTTGAAGAAGTGCCGGTTGCCGGTCCATCCAGTACATGCAGGACAGAGACCCCAGAACTGCTGGTGAACAATGATGAGACGACTGGGACATCACAGCACAACAAGGGTGACCAGCTGGGTGCAGAAGAACTGCTGATCACTGACACACAACCTGCTGGGGACATCTCTGCCCTCATCACTGTGAAGGAAGAGGTGGAGATCATCTGGGTTCCAGCAGAAGAAACTAACTGGTTCATCCTGGATGAAAATGACAACCTGGTGGAGGAGCCAGAGGTTGAAGGGGCCAGAGATGAGTTGGAGCAGGAGCATTTAACTATGCTGCCCACAATCATTACCATTGAGAATTTGGCTGGGTTGTTGTCGAACAGAGGACAAGAAAGAAGACAAATTGAGTTGGACTGATCATAGATAGGAATTTTTCTTGGTGAAATAGTGTACAGTGGTGCTCAATAAATGTGCACCATGCTAGTTCTCCATGACTGGGTAATTTTTTGACTTGGGTCATATACTGGCATTTATAGCTTTATATTAGTAGTCTAAGATGCAAAAGAGTTTGGGAGAAATGGCGTAGTCATTGCCAAGAAATTGAGCAAAAGATCTGAGATGGACTCCACACATCATGACATCACATGTTCAATTGGTTGTTGAAAGTGAACCACCACCCCAACCAGCCTTAAACTGCACAATATGCCTTCCTCCTATACCCCTCTTACCCCCATGAAGCACTGAGCAATCTGTGTACTTTATGATACCACCAACATACCTTTCAAGGATATTGGTGCCAAACTTGACTGTAGCAAGTCAACAGCTGTCTGGAACTATTAAAAATTTCACAGGACCCATGATTGGTACCAGAAACTGACCACAAGAGGCCATCCCAAGGCTATGGATGACTACCAGTGGTGGCTAGCCATTAGAAAGCTCCGATCTGGGGCTGCATGCAATGATGCAGATCTTCAAAGGCAGGAATTCCCAGACATTGGCACATCTACAATCCATCAAATGCTTGCAGAAATGGGGTTCCATGGTAGACGTCACCATAAGATGGCTCAGATCACCTCAAAGCATGCTGCAGCTTACCACAAATTTGCCAAGTTGCATATTGAGTGGGAGGCAGAAAAGTGGGGCAATGTGGTATTCTCTGACAAGGCAAAATTCATGCTCCATGGGTCTGATGGAGTACAATACTGTTGGAGGGGACCCAATGAAGCTTTCAAACCTCAGTATGTCGATCCCTGGGTCAAGCACAGTGGTGGCAGTGTGATGATCTAGAGATGCATCACTCAAATTGGCTTCAGCACCTTGTTCACATTGAGGGGATGATGGATGGTAATCTTTACTGTGAGGTGTTGTAGAAGGGCCTCCTAGGGACACTTTCTGACCTTGGTCTTGATCCAAGCCAGGTTATTTTCCAGCAAGATAACAACTCAAAGCACACTTCAAGGGTGGCCTGGGCATGGATTGCAGAGAATTTGGGCGTAGGGTAAAGGCAGTGAAGGCTGCAAATAGTTTTTACACCTGTTATATCCGTGCGCACACTCAGCGCACCCTCCGGATCAATTCTCCAGGCGACCGGTATTGTCCGGTCGTGTCCAGTCATCCGGTTACCGGATCTACCAGTACTTGACCGGAACTCCGCTCCGAATGGGCTTTTACGCTATGAAGGATTACTGAGCGTTTCCCGTTTATCCGGCTTCCTAACTTCGTTCCTTTTGTTAAAGGAACTTCTCTTCTATTCCTCAACCGCATCTGGGTACGACTTATTGTTCATATATAAGCCATACTTCTATTACCGTATTTAGGACTACAATAACGGACTTTACTATATAAGCCTTGTAATTACTTCTTGTACTTCAGTTTGATTATTAACGTGCTTAGTGCTCTACTTGGCTTCTTGAGTCTCCTCATCCGGACTATCATCCGGACGTCTTAATCTTCATCCGGCCATATCCGGTCAAGGTAGTACGCTCACCCTATTTCATCCGGTGGTGATTGCGTCCACAGCCGACCCCTCCGGTCATCATTCATCCGGTCCGGTCCAGTCGGTCACCTAGGTCTCGCCATCGACTCGGGATTTAACAACACCAGATACTAGCTATTCTCATACACTAGTTGAACATTTCAAATTTTGCACTGAAATTTTTGGTGAAAAATGTTTTGAATTTTATAGCAATTTTTCACCAAAAAAGTAGGTGAAAAACTTGAAAAATTTTTGTGACCTTTTTGAATGTTGTGAAAAATCTCTGAAAAAGTGCTGAAAAAGTTTTGCAGTTCAAAAAAGTCATGAAGAAGTTCCAAGTTTTCACTTGGTTTTTCACTAAAAAATTGCTATAAAATTCAAAACATTTTTCACTAGTTTTTTCACTGAAAAACTTGAAATGCTCAACCAGTGATACTGTAACACAATTTTTTGGCCCAAAAATCAGTTAATCTGCATGTCAAATTAATGGTGCTGATAACTTTTGCTCAATTTCTTAGCAATGGCTAGACCATTTCTCCCAAACTCTTTTGCATATTAGACTACTAATACAAAGCTATAAATGCCAGTATATGACCCAAATCAAAAAATTACTCAGTCATGGAGAACCAGCATAGTGCACATTTATTGAGCACCACTGTATATAATCAAATTTCTTGGTTTTATGATGAGTGAATGAGTGTGGAAGAGAATTAGAAGTGACCAGTATGGCCCAGTAAGATGCTGGTATAATGCTGGCAACCATTATAAAGGACCAGGCTTCTCTAGATAATGCCGGTAGAAGCTGACAATAAGGTCCAATGTGTCAATGTCTTCTGTCGCTACCTAGTCAAACTGTTCATCAGTATTTTTGTATCTGAGCCATTCCACGTAGTACTGGAGCTGTTTCCCAGGATCCTTGAACTGCTGGTTAAGCTTTGAATCAATGACTTGTTTGAGTTCAAAATGAGGTTTGTTGTCAATTATTTCCATAGTTGCAGGTGGAGGTTCTTCTCATCTGGGGAATGGATTGGGGAAATGAGGCTTGAGTTGAGATATATGGAAGACTAGGTGAACATTCTTGAATGTCTTAGGTAACCAGATGATATACGAAGCTGCACTGGGTTTGCTGATGACCTCATAAAGGCTGAAATGAGTCTCAGCGAATTTAGCAGTTGGACGTGTGGTCTTGAGATGTTCTACAGAGACAAAAATGAGGTTCCAGCTTCTAGACCCAGTCACCAGTCTCCTTGTAACACTCCTAGGCATAGGTAATCTGCTGCCAGAGGTATTCATAGAGATCCTGGAGGTTGACTGCAAAGTCCTTGACATATATGTTCACAATGTTGAGGTTCGGTTGAATGGAAATAGCCAGGTTGTAACCTTCATTCGCAAAGAATGGAGAAATGCTGGTAGAGGCATTCAGTGCATTATTGAGTGGAAATTCTGCAAGCAGAAGTAGCCAGTCCTAGTCTCCTGTTGGTATGAGCTACATCTGGATATATTGTTCCATAGTTTGGTTCATACACTCTGTCTGTCCATTGGCCTCCAGGTGATATCCGGAGGTAAATGAAGCTTTATTGAGAGGAGTTCACTAAGTGATCAGAAGAATGAGGATACAAACTCTTTACTATGAGTGCATGTGACATGAGATGAAACACCGTGTTTGGAGAAAACATGAATAAAAGGTGAATAAGCCTTGATGAGTCAATGTGAACATCGCAGTTTGGATGCACAATCAATGATGACTGAAATAGTGTTGAATTCACCAGAGAGTGGAAGTTGCACAATAAAATCCATGGAAATAGAATGCCATGGCCAGAGGGGTACCAGTAGAGGTAGTGTTGAGCACAGGTTCGGTTCAACCTGACAGGTTTGTGGGTCAGGTTGGCCGGGTGCGGGTCACGGGTTCTTGCCAGATGTGACCCGCAGAAACCTGTACCCGACCCGCAGACCCAGCGGGTCTGGCTGGAGGTGAAAGTGAGCTATTCAACAACTCAGTTAGCTGCATTTTTCAGTGCCAAACTATCAAAAAGCATGAAGCAATTCTGCTGAAACAAACCTGGCGCTGCTCACGCTAGGTAGAAACCCATATAAGGAAATTTCAAATCAGTCACTATCCATTCGGAGGCCAAAACACCCTTCCAGGTACGCCCAAGATGCAGAGTTTGAAGACCCATGGTAGACCCAGACATTTGCGAGTCGGGTTTGGACCCGTACCCCAACAGATATGGGTTTCTCAGGGTCCAGGTCTAGGTTGAACAATTTCTACTCAGACCCGTACCCATGCCCATCTCTAGGTAGAGGCCAGAGCAGTCCAAAAGGTTGGTGCCTAGGCTTCTTATTGTGCTTGCAAAGGACACATGATTTGCAATAGTCAGCCATGAATGACCAGCAGTCCGGCCAAGTATACTCTCAGCAGACAAGAGCAAGTGTTTGATTCTGGCCAAAATGACTGGCGAGTATATGATCATGTAGGTGTTGAAGAGCATGAACCCAGAGTTCTGGAGATGTGCTGAAAACCAATAGAACATAGATATGCTCATCCAGCCAGAGGAGACTGGTTGCATTGATAGTTTAGCACAGGGATTTGCCAGAGTTCGTGGACTTGATACTGGCAACTGCAGCAGGATTGTCATTGAGATGGTCTCAGATATTGGAATGTAACTTCTCGATATCCATAAAAACAGTGGCTTGAAGACAAATTTCCTCGAGTAAAGTGGCCTGGAGCAACGCAAAGAGTTGATCAGATGAAAAAATAGGACAAAAATTATAAGGGTTAAGCTGGCTATAAGCCCTATCCCCCTCTTTAGGATAGATGTCCTATCATCTAGTTAACACATCAGGTTTACCTCTGAGTTTACCCAGTCAGAACTGGATGACCATATTAAAGCAGCAAAGGTACTCAGACCACTGGACTTGGTGATAGGTAAGAATTTTTGACATTGCAAAGTACTCCAGATTTTTTGTGATCCATAACAATGTCGACCAGTAAGGCAGAACCTTCAAGTTAATGATACCATACCGTAAAAACATTGAAGATTGCCAATAATTCCTTGTTGTGTGTGTCATAGTTGAGTTCCAAGGGGCCAAGGGTCTGGGACTGGAAGGCAACCAGGTGAATGTCATTGTCATCTCCAACAATAGAGAAGATGGCAGCTATTGTGTAGTTGGAAGCATCGGATTCAACAGTAATCTGCCAGCCCAGAACCTAGTGATGGAGGACTGGAGCTTCTGTATACACCCACTTCAAAGTGTCAAATGCCTGTTGGCATTCATCAGACCAAATTTATTAGATGTTGGAACGTGTGAGGCAAGTGAGTGGAACTGTAATCACCAAATAATTCCAAATGAAATGTCAGTAGAAATTGCAAAAGCCAAGGAATAATTGAATATCCTCAACTTTGTAGGGTGTAGGCCAATCTGTAATAGTGGCAACCTTTTCCAGTGCCATGTGGAAACTGTCTGGCAACAGGATATAGCCAAGGTATTTGCAGGTGATGGCACTAAACTCGCATTTAGGCAGTTTACAATATAGACCAGCCTCTCAAAGATGCTGGAGAACTTCTCGGATGTGCTCAGTATGCTGTTTCTCATTGTTGGAGTATATGAGAATATCATTGAGATAAACGATGACGTTAATGTCCAGCAAATCAGTGAAGAGGCTGTTCAGAAACCATTGGAACGCTGCCAAGGCATTGGTTAGCCCTTCCAGAACAACCTAGAAATGGTAAGATCCATAGCGAGTATGGAAAGCAGTTTTTGGTTTATCACCCAGAGCAATCCAGAGCAGATGGTAGGCATGCTAGAGATTGAGTTTTGTGTAAATACACGCTTTCCTGGGAACATCGAGGAGATCAGTGATCAGAGGAAGAGGATAACAATCCTTCTTTGTGATTCAGTTAAGCCTACAATAATCAATGCAAAGCCAGAGACTTCCATCTTTCTTCTTAACAACTAAAATCAGAACCCTACGGCTAGACTGAGAAGGATAAATGAATCTGGATTTCAAGTTCTTGTCCAAGAACTTGCACAAAGCAGTCAGCTCACTCTGTGAGAGGGAATAAACATGACTGACCAGCAGAACTTTGCCATCAATAGTTTCAATCTTCAGATTGAACTCCCAGTGTGGAAGCAAATTATATGCCTCCTGCTCTGAGAATACGTTAGTGTAGTTGTGGTACTCTGGAGGAAGTCCAGAGGTGTCCAGTTCAGAAGTTGATACAGACCACATGAATGTGTTGTCGTTTGGATATGTATGTGTGCAAGGTATACTGAACAGTATCTTTGTCTTGAATAATGGTATTATAAGCTACAGTAGATATGAGCAACACAAGTAGAGCAGTAATGACTGGAGGAAGTAGAAGTGCCTCAAGGGTCTCTATAAGAGCTGATATTGGCAAGGATATAGTTGGTGTAAGCGACTCAGCCAGTTGAGCAATAGATATGACTGGCACAACCGGCAGTACTAGGACTGCTGGGAGTGCTTTGTCCATAGCCAGAGCAACTCAAACAGAATCAGACTTAATTGCCTGAGTTGCCGACAAGGATTTATCCAATGTATCATCAGTCTGGAAAGAGATTGTGGCGTCAGACCAGTTAATCAACAGATTAAAGCAGCTGAGCCAAGAGTATCCTAGGACCAAATCACAGGGTGAATCAAGATAGGTTTTGTAAAATTCCAATGAATGGACCTTGCCAGAGGAGAATCAGATAAGCAGCTGAATCTGCTTGTTGATCACTGAAGAAGAGCCATTGAGATACTGGAGGTTAACCAATGCAATCACGTATGGAGAAAAATTATTAGATTTGCAGAATTTCAAAGAAATAAAACAATGTAAAGAACCGGGATCAATGAGAGCCTATAAGTGGGAGTTGAATCCTGCAGTTATTTATGGTACAATAGAAAGGGGTATGATTAGACATTTCCCTGAACTGGATTTGATATAGTCTGACCAGAGAAGAGAGACAAGCAAATTGACATAAAGGGCATTAGAGGAGAGAGCAGATGCTGTGATAAGGACCATGGTGTCACTATTGAAAGGTAATGTGTTTCAAAGGCAACTGTGTTTGTTCTCTAAGGGGAAATAGAGTCAAATGAAAGAGAGGAAGGTTGGTGCTTGGATCTGTTTGGAATAGGTGGGGAAAAGTGAAGGATGGATCGAGGAGACGGGTTGTCTCCTTGGTGATTTGTGTGTGTAGAGGTCTGCTGTCAGTCAGAGGATGATAAAGAATGAAAGAATACTTATTCAGGCTCCCTATATTGCGTATAAGAACCTCCTATAATGATGCCCTGTTTGCTTTCCTTGGTGTGCTCTTCCTTTTAGAACCAGCCCAAGACATGCAATGTGTGTTGTGCCAACAAGGACACCAACATCATTCGAACGAGGTGTGAGACAATCTGTCTCGACTGTGAACTGGCAGTTTGGAACTGGCGGCTTCTCTCTGAGCCTGTCTTCAACAGAACTGAGCTTGCAAAGATGGTGATCCTAATCAAAGAAGCCTGGAATGGTGACACTGGGTCTGGTGAGAAGGGACCCTATAAAGGAGATGTGAGAGGTAAGACGCTTAAGGTGCAGGCAAATATGAGAGAGGTGGCCTGTCTCCGACTTCAAGAGCAAGGAAGAAGGGTGCACAAGATGAGGTATGAGTTCAAGGAAAGGACAGGGAGTACCCCTTGGATTGAGTGAGACTTGGTACAGTGAGTGGGGAAAAACACCCCAGAAGCTGCTGACTATTCTACCTAAGTGCACTCCCTTTTATACTCTCTTGACAACTTCACATGTTTTCAAGTGCGCCATGCAGCCACAGAGTGTTTCCAGGGCACAGAAGTCGTCACAACGAGTTCTGGGGTGCATACTTGGCAGGAGACGAGACATCTTCAACAGGAGACCGATCATCTCTAGTGGAATGTGACGTGTAGCGAGGCCAAATGACCTCGAAACTCGTTCAAGGCTTCAGGCACAGCCATTTGGTTGTATTCTGGAGCATCCAGTAGGTGCTGGTCCAGGCGGAGATGAGTGGTCTCTCTCAGTTAGCAGGCATGCCATGTAAAGTGCAAGCATGGTCATGGCTCAGATAGCCCGCCTCTCATTCATCTACTTGGCCTTGTGTGTGGGTAAGGTCTGGGGGCTAGAGGACTCGTCTTCTCGTCATATGGAGGGGGAGCAGAGGGCACGGGGCCAGAGGGTGAAGAGATCCCAGAGCAAGACGAGAGATATCTGTATGTACGTGTTGTCTGGTGCAAGACAGCCAGGAAACGAATTGTCTGGTGCTGCTGAGGAAGGTGTAGGAGATTCAAAAGATAGGGAGACCATCATTCTTGTCATGAGACTAGTTCCAGTAACATGGTTTCCTGATTTAAAAGGTGCTCGTCTCAGACTCCAGTCATGATTGCCATATTCAAGAGCCGCTTGGAAGGGCTATGAGACGATGAGCAGTGCATAGCATGCTCAGAGACCTCACAATACGTTGAGATGAACCTTGGGAAACCCCTTGGAGTCAATACAACTCAGGCTGGGTGATGAGGATTCTGAGCTGCTAACTATTTTTTTTGGCTCCAGGGTTTTCTCGGAATCAGCAGCTGCCAGTGCTGGAGTGGCAGTAGCAGCTTTGCCTGAGGCATTCCTGGAAGAAGACAGAGAATTATTCTGCTTCTTACAGTTATCTGTAATGTGGTCAGCACCTCCTCTCCAGCTTAAGTTTCCCATCCTTTCCCAGCTTATTAGTATACAGCTTGGCTTTCTTCTGGGAGGAGCCAGGTTCCATGTTACGATTGCTGGAGCTGGACTGGTCTTTCAGGTTACCTTCAGATGGTTTTTTGTAACCTTTTTGACCAGAGGGATTGTTGGGTTGAGAAATTGATTTGCTGGAGGCACCCTTATTGCCTCTATTACCACCAGAAGGATTTCTGGAGCCCTTGGTGCTGTAACCGGTGCCAGGGTTGCTCAGCAGATGACGAGTATGTTCCTGTTGTTTCTCCAACTTGTATTGCCAATACCAGGCATTGATCCGATGAACAACCTCTTTATTGCTACACAGGTTGTTGACATAGGTAAGATGGACCATCTTATCCTTGATTCAATTTAAACCTTCGTAGAATTGGTGACACAGAGCCTGGTCACCTCAACCAGTTATCATGGTGAGGTGGTCAAAAGCAACAATATAAGTAGCAATGCAATTGGATGATTTCATCTAACACTGTCGGATCACATCCTTGGTGTCACTGACTGGGTCCTGGGGACTGAAGTTGCCAGTAAGTTCCTTCATGAAAAGGAGCCAGTTTTGATCCCAAGCTGAGATAGTGCTGGGGGTTAGATTGTAAAGATTTGGCTCAAACCATTTTTGAGCAGTTTCTCAGAGATATGACAAAGTGAAAAGAATTTTATCATCATCTGTCGGAAAATCCTGTTCACACTCAGCGAAGTGAAGGTACCACTGAGTCATGAAATAGGAGAGCTTGGATAGATCAGAGCCATTGAAAGTGTCTGGATTACAAAGCAATGATCAATTAGAGCAGGGAGCAGTTGATTGTAGGGTATAACAGTTAAGGGCATTCAGCCCAACAAGGGTGTTAGTGTAATATCTCCAGTGGACTTTGTCCAGCTTGAGCCAGTTGATGTTCAGGTGCCAGCATTGGACTGGGAACAGAAGGGCTATGAGCAGCCAACTACCACCACTGTAGGACCCTACAAATATTTAAGCTGGGATAGCCAAGTGAGCCATCTGGCAAGCGAACAGTAGCAGGTCAGTAGACCGTGAATATTTGACTAGAAGTCTGAATGGTGTTGTCCCTGCACCAGGAGAACGTCGACAGCAGAAATCTGAAGTGACATACTCCCATGTCCCTTGAGATATCTGCTAGAGATGCAGGGAAGTCTGCTAGGTTCAAAGGTAAGAACTTAACAAGGTAAGGGCACATACCAAATCTTGTGTTGCTCTAATCCTAGACTTGTGAGAGAACCTTAGGACCATTGAGTGGTTTACAAGATGGTGGTAAAAGAATACCATTCGGGCTGTTGGCTTGCACACTATATACTTGTACAAAGATGATGTAACACATATCATGTCAGCATGTGCTAATAGAATCATAAGAAAGTTCAGCAACTATCAGTATATAAATAAGTACAACCACCGGTTGCACGACAGTTTGAGTACAGTCAGTTGACGACATTTGAGGAATGTTATAACCACCTCTGCCTCCTCTGCTGCCACCACTCTCACCAGGACCTCCTTGGTTCATGGGAGGCAGTGGTGGTAGGAAATTACCAGGTGGCCCAGATGGGCCTTAAGGACTGGGCAGCCTTGAAGAACTGGGAGGACCTTGAGGACCAGGCAAACTGCCATTACCACCTCCTCTACCTCAATTTCCATCGCTGCCTTGATCCTCAGGTCCAGCCAGAGGCCCAGTTGGTCCTGCAGTTCTATATTGTGAACCAACTGGCATGTTTGGATATGAAAGTGTTGGAACACACTGGAAAAGAGGAGCAACAGCAGGAAGTTGAGCAGAATGATGTGAAGGAAATGTAGTGGTTGAGTGATGTGAAACAGACATATAATGTGAACCAGTAACTAGAGCTACTTCTGCCAGAGTTTCCTTGACATTATCAAGGTGGGCAAAAGTGATTGAAGAGCCAGAGTAAGGATATTGAGCTGGATATGCTCTCAGATATGGTGAAAATGGGTAAGCCCTAGGGTTTTCCAAGGTCCAAGGCAAATAAATCAGTCTAGGAGCATTTATAATTGATGCACTAGTGTCAGACGTGCTTACACATAGATCAGATCTGCAATAGAGGGTTGAGATTAATTGGTCTAGAAGACATACTGCCTGAGGTGTGGAAAGGTGGTGTTAAGAGTCGACCTTGGGAAAAGAGGTGAGAATTACAATGATTTCAGATGTCAGCAGTATTTAGAAGATTGGGAAAAGCCATTTGAACCAGCCAAGATATGTGAGTTTGATTATACTGTTATATAAAGCCAGAGAGATAAAAGTGTTACCAATAAGCACTGACAAAGTGCCAGCATGCCAGTAGTGTTCAGAAGTGACTGGATATATGCACAAGAAGGTAGGGCAAGCATAGCTACCAAAGCTAGTTAGATATCAGAAGTCTGGCTAGAAGACTAGAATCAACTCAGAGCCAAAGAGAAGTCCAAAGCAATGTTTATAATCAAACTGAAGTACAAGACAATAATTAGGGTTTAATACCAAGTAACTAAATGTACTTCCAAATGTAAAAAAAAAGTCTGTTTAAACAATAATGTGGAAAACAGAGAAGTATGTATATGATGGAATCATAATAAGACAAAAAGAAAGCATATGGTTAGGAACTGCAAAAGCAGTTAAACAGGAAACACTGTTATATATTAAGCCAGGGTTATGAGGACATTATGAGTAAGTGCCAGCAGAGTGCCAGCATGCTGGTAGTGATCAGAGGTGACCAGATGTATGCACAACACTACAGGAAAGTAGGGCAAGTGCAGCTACCAAGACCAGTTGAAGTTCAGAGTGGCAACTGCACTAAACCTTCAACTAGCGTTTCACAAGTGATTCCTACTGTTGTGTCCTTTTAGAATCTCAGCATTACTCTTGAGCCTCCTTACGCTTTAGAATGTTTTCAAGAGAGCTCTCAACGGTTCTCATCAACATCTGCTCGATTAGGAAATGACCTTACTGAATCTGGAATCCACCTATTTGCAGTCACCATGGATGTTCTGGGTGTTTTCTGCACACACAATAACAACCTTCAGACACCTAGTGACCTATGAAGACTGTTTCTTATGCTTATGACCACAGGAATGGTATTGTGGGCAGGACTCCAGGTGCACCTCAAATCAGTCACTACTTAGGCAATAAAGAGTACCATCGAGTTGACACTTGCAATGAAAGAGTGCTGGTGGCCTTTGTAGCACCTTGAAATGTTTTCTGGACCTCCTCTCTCCTTTGGAGAGTCCATTCTGTACCTCTTTGACATGTTCTTCTGCAAATGAAGAACAGCTTTACCATCTCAAAACAGCTCCTCTAGTTTCATACTGTGTGGCTACCTTGAAATGACACCCACAATGATCAATGGTTTCAAAGAAAAGGGAAACCACTCGTAATTGGTCTGAAAAGAGTATAAAAAGGAGAAGGATTTGGGGGAAGTAGAAGACATCTCTCAAGGTTCAGCTTTCAGAAGAGTAGTTTTTACAGCCTTACCTCTCCTGTTGTTGTGTATTTGTATAAACTTACAACACACACACACTCTTTTGTTCTCTCTTCCTCTCTTTCTCTCTCACCAAAGGTCAGAGCAGACGCAGTCTAAACTGTCTTTGTTGCGCTTTCCAGAGCATTAAGGATTTCTTTTGCCATGCACAACCTATCATAAACGACATTTGAAGAAGTGCCATTGCAAAAAATAGAGTGAAGCGTTCACAAGGTACTTCTCCTCTCTCTGTCTCTCAGCTCACAGCAAGTACACTCACCAAGCAGAGATCATCATTGCCTCACTCTATCTGCTTCCCTCATCTCATTTTACAGTGCACACCTACCCTTGCATATCCTCATTACTTTCTAGCTCTACTACTCTTTAGAGGCTGAATGTTGTTGCTCTTCAGACCACATATCCTCCAATAGCAACACCATGGTCATCATCATAGTGTAAGTGCTCCATGTCTGTTCTCAAAGTATATGGCTCAAACCTACTAAATTAAAAAAGCCCAGTTCTGATGAGACATCAAGCAATGGTTCAAAAACCACCCAACTATCAAAAAACCAGACACTATAAACAGTGATACCAACGTGGTTGAGGATGCAATAGACACAGATGCAGCTGTTGAAGAACTAGATAAACTAAAATTGTACTTAAGCTTTGTAGATGCCACTGTAGTTACCACAGGCCAAAACTTTGAGTATATATAGCGTTTTGACATTGTCTTCAATGGGTGTGAGTACACCATCAACACAGTTGAGGTAAGGTATGTGTTCTCATCCATGTAATTCCTTGCAGCTCACATTCTCTAGCAACTTTATCAGGCAGGATGAGCATGATCTCTTCATGCAGAGAATAGACAAGCTAAGTTGTAAGGCCTTTGTCTAGCCTAATCTACACTATATGCTGTGGTATCATGAAATGCACACTGCTTGGAAACAAAAGTATTCAAAACAAAGACCCAGTTTTCCCCTACCACTGTCTTCAAATGTGAAGGATCTGGCTGTTCACAGATGCAGCACTTTCATAACAGTGACTGCTGTCTTTCCAAGCATGCGTTAACTGATATTTTGGCCCACAACTGTGTGATCCTAGATGCATGTAAATAAGAGCCCACTATGTTCAAGATGTTGTAGCTGAGGCAAGAGCTTGCCTAGCCCTTTCAGTGTTATGGCAAGTAGCATGTGTTTGTAGTCAGCGAAAAAATCATCAGTGTTGTGGGGACCATGCTAACGAACAACACAGATGGGATGCATGTCATCAAGTGCCGAGCAGTGTATAGGCTGGATAAGCTTGAGTAAGTGTTTAGCCAGCCGTCTTAAACCAGATCCTTAAGCTGGGAACAACAACATCATCACCCAAGACAAGGTCTCTCATGCTGTCTTGGTACAAGCTGGCAGAGCAAAGCACTGTCATGACCACGTCATGGCCAAACTGCACGAGTATGTTCTCCTCACATTGAAGGCACTGGTTGCCAGAATGGAGGCCGAATTCTGCACAAGATCACCCCTCCATGATTTCATCCAGGTCGACATGTCCTTTATTGCAAAGCCCAACAGCCAGCCTGAATTTGACTACTTTGTAAACGAGATTGAGATGCAGCTTACTGAGGTGTGCATGTTTTTGGCATACTGACACAGCAGATGAGCTCATACTACAGCTTATTGCTGCCTTTAAACATGCACCTAAGGATCTGCTGCTAGAGCTAGCACCTATACCCAAGGCGCCTTGCAAACCAGTGTGTGTTCTTTTCATTCAGTAGAGTGTCTCTGACTTGCCAATAGATTAGTTACAGCAGCTGCAGCAAACTAGACCATAACTCACAAAGATGCCCCTTTGTCCCTCAGCACTGATTCTAGAAAGTAGAACAGATAATAGTATATATTCATCACAGCATATTAATCCAAGTAGGAAAAATTGAATGAACAAAATACATGACAAGATTCATATTCCTCGCAAGAACAGAAATTCTTAAGAGTGCTAGTGACTAGCAGCATTGTGCTTTTCTCCCCTATATTTGGCACATTGAATGGGATACTGCTTAAATTTTTACAACACATCAGATGGATCCAAAGCAAGCACAACAAGAGATTACCATTACTAGCTCTGTGGCAGGCCTCTAGTCAGGTACAGGTTTGCAGGCAGGCTGGAGAAGAGGCTCATGTGCAGGCTGATCGAGATGAGCACAGAGGTAAGCAAGAAACTCATCACCCACATATTCTGTAATGGGTGTGTGAGCTGAAACATGCATGCTGCAGGTCTGTCAAGTGCAATACCGTTAATAAAGTAGTCAAAACCATCAACATTGGGCAAGAATGACACATGCATCTGTAAGAAATTGTGAAGAGATGATCTCATGTTGAACATGGCCTCTGCCTCAATGACAAGAACTTTATATGTTGTCTAGGCAAACGCTTCAAGCTGGGCTATGCTGGAGGCGCACTCAAATTGGCTCCCACTAATGCGCATCAGAACATAGTGAGCATCAACAGTTTTGTGCATGGCAGCTCTGTTAATATGTTAGACCATGCAACATGGCTGGCAAGTCACTCATACAATTTCATGCAGAGTGAAAACAGCAGTGCACTTATTCATATCAATCTCATCAACAGCATCATCCACTAGCATGGTGCCAACAATCTCTACTATTTGCCTGCCAACAAAAAAAACCTGTCACTGTCTATACTTCTAGAGCAGTATTGCCACCTTCTAGACCAGCTACAGCAATCCTAGCACCACCCTATCCTGTTATTGTTCTCGAACCAGATTAGAATTGTGAAGCACTGCCTCTGCAATAGTGGCAGACTTAGGACAAGTTTGAAAGTGTTGTGCTGGCAATTCCTAAAATTAAGGTAGCGATTTTCCCACCTAGTACTTGCTGGAGAGGACACATTGTCGCTTTATGAATCTGTCTCCTGCTTCAATGTATTATTCGATGGGTGTGAATACACTGTTGACACAGTTGAAGCTGGGTTTGCACATATGATATTGATTCCTCATAAATGTTCTAATACAATTTTCTCAGGAACTTTACTACCAAGAATGATGGTATTTGTTAAAAGACTCAAATGACTCAGTAGCATTCTGTTCGTTTGGCCACCTCTATGCCAAGCCCTCCTCTATCGCCAGAAACTTTGAGTGACCTGGCAGCTGGATCTCATTGCTGAAACCATGACAAAGACTAATCATCCACAAACGATGATACTGACAAACACCACTCAGTTCACCAAGCAGAACGTGCTCAAACACAAAGGGTTATGAAAGTCCAAGCATCATCATCACTTTAAAGATAGTGATTCCAGCATAAGTGTTGATGTCCTCGAAGCTCATGTTTGTGACAATCTCTCCATCATGTCCAGACAATGAGATCCCACTGAGATGCTTTGGATGGTTTAGGACCTAGTAAAACCTCTCAGGAAATTCGGGGAATGGTGGGTTTTTGTTGTGGATGGGAAGATCTGTACCATCATGGCCACAACACCTCTAGATGAGAATGCCTTGAAAAATGCCATGAAAGTCAGTGACTGCAGAGACATTTATTCCTTGAGGGAACTAGAGCAAGTCAGTCCTTATTAGTAGCTGCAATTTAATATCTTTTTAGATTGGAAGTCCACAGGAACCCAGACAACCCATACAAAGTGCTCGTTCGCAGCAGTGGGACCGTAGAGAGTCAGAATATGGCCATGAATGAGCTTCGAGATTTTGTACTGGTGACCTGGATTGCACTTGTTCAGGAGGGTGAGGCAACATTCAACACGAACTCACCTTTACACAATTTTGGCTGAATTGACATTGGTTTCATACCTAAAGCTCACAGCATAGGAGGATTCGAGTATGTTGTCAATGAAGTGAAATTGGATAGAACAGATATCTGCATGTTTTCGGGTTACACTACCATAAGAGAGTGTATAGTGGGTGAAGTGCTGGTCCAGATGAGGCATGGGCTTAAGCGTTACAAGGTCACTGATGACCCTACTGCTCTCTATCTCCCACAGCCAGCCATGCAAAAAGTGCACCTCGTACTTATAAAATGTTTCCAACTGTAGCTATGGTTTTTCCTCTGGTTGTCTTTTTTCCTCTATATTGACCAGTTAAAGCAGGTTCCTCAATCTTTTAGCAAGCCAAATAGCACGGCGTGTTTGGTATGATTTTTCTAGCCCATCACTCCCTATTTCGACAGGTTGACACACATTTTTCCTCCTACAGAGGAAACTGTTGTTGGGCCAGTGGTATGATTCTTTCCTGTGGCGTATTACTCATTAAGTTCAACCAGTTGCAGAATAACAGGCACTTGTGCCCAATCCACATGGCTGCAGCTGCTAGTAAGCAGGTAGGCCAGCTTTTGTTCATAAGCTTGTGCACATTTATTTTCTTCTACAGTTGAACCCTTTAAGAGGTCCACATGTTTCACAGCCATTTCAGACCAGAAACACGCTCACCACTGGGGCCACATTGACTTCTAGACTGGAAGCTGCTGTTACATCTTTAGGTAAACATGAGGAACCTTTGACGACTATGGAATCACAATCCTCGAGCACCAAATAATGAAAGAAAGACCTACTCAGTATGTGAGATGTGGAGAGTGTTGATAGAGACAATACCATGGTTCTCACTGGCTGGCAGTTTGCTATTCTCTATCCAGAAGAGTTCAGAGAAATATATTCACAGCAGATAGAGTACATATAAGTACTTAGAATGATTCTTTGTTCAGAGTGTATCATCTGATTAATATTACCTCAGTGCATCCAATAATTACAACCAACATTGCCTGAAATTTACCAGTCTGACGAATTTTGCATATCCAAATTATGATCTAACAAAATTTCTATTTCTGACATAATCCAATAATCCAACAAAGTTGGCAAGTACTCTGAAGCGGTCTAGAGATTCATACACAACAAAAATTTCCTAGCAAGATGGCCTATGCTGTCTGTACAAATAGAGAGGAGATTGTCTTTGCCACCTATGCACAGGTGCACAGCCTGTACCATGTGTTGCAAGCAAGCAGCTTAATGCTTTCACTTGCTAGCAACCTTTTACTCATTGATGGTGTGTCTTAGGTCAAAGGCTCTGCACTACATGGAATCTCTGCAAAAAGTGCTCAGTGAGAGCAACATCTGATGGAGGTTGGATACAATGACTTGCTACACGAGTCAGATGTATTCACATAGAGGACAGTGGTTGATTATATTTGTGCTTTCACTATACAATGTCCAAGAGGATGAATACCACATGATTTGGTTACCAACCTGATGAAATTTCAGGGGACTTTAGTAGGCCACAAATAGGAGAAACACATTTGAAAAAAGGAAAAGATCATGGTCCTACCATGGTAAACCATCAAAAACCATAAAAAATTAATGTTCTCAACCTCAGCACTCAACCTCAGTGGTCACATGGTTTTCGTCCTCGTCCTCGTCCTCTGTTCTAAACCTCAAACTGCAACCTCGTGACCTGATGTCCACAACCTTATATCTCGTGCTCAACCTCCAAAATGACAACCTACAACCTCAGACCTGTTTATACAACCTGAGAAAACTCGTGCTAAACCTGCCACTCGTTCACAACCTCAACCTAAAACCTAAACCTTATATTTTCCAATGAAAAAAGCTTTTATATCGATGTCCGCGATGACGACGCGGTCGTGCGCCGTCAACTCCCGACGCTGCGCGCGTGCCAGAAGCTCCGCGACTTCACGGCGGCGTTGTTCAGCCCCCCGAGCTTTGCTCTCTGCCTCGAAGAGAAGCTGGGAGAGGTGCACCTCATCCCGCTTAGCCTCCTCCTCAGCTTCCTTGTTCTCCTGCTCCATCCGCGCGATATCCATCGCCATTCCCTCGTCCTCCCTCTCTCCTGTTCCTCCCTCAAACCCTCTCTCCCTTTGCCTTTGTCCTTGCACGGAGGTGGGGTGGTGTTTGATCCGTCGGACATGGAGGTGATTGGGGATGGTGGTGGTTGAAAGGAAGAAAATTTTTGTTCTCACGCCACTCGTTCCTTGATTCAACATGTCAACGACCCGTGACCAACTATACAACCTTCTCAGCACTCCATTCCCAGCTCCATCGTCTCCGCCTCCGTCTCCATCCCCGTCTCCGTCCAGTACCTCTTCAGTTCCTCGTGGGCGAGGAACCTTAAGAGGGGGATACTGTTACGTCCGTGCACATCTCCGTCCGAAAACCTCTGTCAGGAAATCTCTGGACCTCCGGATCTCCGATATCTCCATCCTCCGGATGCGTACGTCCTAACCTATGGGCCCGCGTCCGATTACTCCCTGTGCATTATGCTATGGTTTGATGCACAATCCTCCAGGGTTTTTACGCAGTGAAGTCTTCTGAGCGTTTCCCCAGAATTACTTATGATCATATGCCCTATGCTCCACATGCTACTCCTTATTGTTGTTATTGTTATTCGACGACCTTATTGTCTTTTACTTACTTCTCCGTCCACATCCAGAAACCTCCGGATTTTGTATAAATACGTAGTCGTTCATGGATGTACTTCAGTTTGTTAATTAACGTGCTTTGCCTCCGCATTGCTCCGGTCTGACCTCCGCTCCTACTCCGTCTGGCAGCCAAGAAGAGGGCGCTCACCCTTAGACCCCTGTGGTGATTTGCGTTAGCTCCGTCTTACCTCTGGCTAGAATTCTCCGATCCTCCGGTCTCCAGCCTTCCGTCCCTCCGGTCCGACACAGATATAACAAATACACTCAAATGTCCTGCAGGTGTTAAATCCTGAGTCGATGACAAGACCTAGGTGACCGACCAGACCGGACCAGATGAATGATGACCGAATGAGTCAGCTGTGGATGAAATAGGGTGAGCGTACTACCTTGACCGGATATGGCCGGATGAAGAACAAGACATCCAGATGATTGTCCAGACGAAGGGACTCAAGAAGCCAAGTAGAGCACTAAGCACGTTAATAATCAAACTGAAGTACAAGAAGTAATTACAAGGCTTATATAGTAGAGTCCGTTATTGTAATCCTAAATATGGTAATAGAAGTATGGCTTATGTATGAACAATAAGTTGTACCCAGATGCAGTTGAGGAATAGAAGAGAAGTTCCTTTAACAAAAGGAATGAAGTTAGGAAGCCGGATAAACGGGAAACGCTCAGTAATCCTTCATAGCGTAAAAACCCGTTTGGAGTGGAGTTCTGGTCAATTACCGGTAGGTCCGGTAACCGGATGACCGGACACAACTGGACAAGACCGGTTGCAAGGAGGAATGATCCAGAAGGTGCGCTGAATGTATGCGCACATATATAACAGCAGGAAAGCATGGGAATGAAGATTACAAACAGTTTGTAACTGTTTGTTAAATACGCATCCAAGTTCTTCCTCACTAAGGATGGGAAACTGTACCACAGGGGCACAGACTCAATGCACAGGCTGGTGGTCCCAAAGGAGCATTGCATGTACATGATGCGTGCAGCCCATGACTCGCTGGGACACTGCAGGGCGTTCACAACAAAATCCCTGCTGGAGCAGAGGTTTTGGTGGCCCGATCTTGAAGGGAGACGTCTGGTGGTACGTGAAGACTTGCCACCTCTGTCAAAAGAGGCAGTTAGCTCTTATTAAAACGCTGCCGGTGGTTTCCACAACTCCCAGTATATTCCAAAAGATTCATTTGGATTGTTACGTCCATGCACATCTCTGTCTGAAAACCTCTGTCTGGAATCTCCTGATCTCCGGATCTTCAATACTTCTGTCCTCCAGATGCGTATGTCCTAACCTATGGGCCCGCATCCGATCGCTCCCCTGTGCATTATGCTATGGTTTGATGCACAATCCTCCAGGGTTTTTACGCAGTGAAGTCTTCTGAGTGTTTCCCCAGAATTACTTATGATCATATGCCCTATGCACTACATGCTACTTTTTATTGTTCTTATTGTTGTTTAACGACTTCATTGTCTTTCACCTACTTCTCCATCCACATCCAGAAACCTCCGGATTTCGTATAAATACATAGTCATTCATGGATGTACTTTAGTTTGTTAATTAACGTGCTTTGCCTCCGCATAGCTCCGGTCTGACCTCCTCTCCTACTCCGTCTGGCAGCCAAGAAGAGGGCGCTCACCTTTAGACCTCTGTGGTGATCTGCATTAGCTCTGTCTTACCTCTGGCTAGAATTCTCCGATCCTCCAGACTCCAGCCTTCCATCCCTCCGGTCCAACACGGATATAACAGTATTAACAAAGTCACCTTTCTTGGCAGTTCTACATGGCTTTTTCTCACCTACTGTCTCCACCAGATGCTCAAGGCAGACGACGGTGCAAATCGTCCATCATCTGGGCGATGGTTCCTTTGCACCCACCGGCCCTTGTTACCAGTAATTTTACCCCCGCCTATGCTACTGCAACTCTCTTGACACCTGTTTCTACACGCCACCCTCATTTCGAGGAAGGCCGAGCTCCCCGGCCTAATGCTCTGGTTTCGTGGTCCCATCCTGTCTTGGAGGACCCGGCTGGTCCTCCCAGGCGGGCCCCATGTCTCAGTCTTTCACCAACTCTTTCTGAGTTCCAGGGTCATGCTGGAATGGAAAGCATTTTGGAGGAGCGGTTTGAAAACCTGCCCTCCAGTACGGAACATCATTCAGCATCAGGTAGTCATCATAGTTCTCCTCATCAACCTGGCTCACCACATCTATCACAACACACCCCATCTGGAACACCCATTGCACCTCCGTTGGCCGGAGTTCCAGTTGTCCCATTAGTTCCGGTTGCTCCTGCAGTCCCAGTAGCCCCTCAGCCAATGGCTGCTACCCAAGGTGTGGATCCTAACAACCCTCCTATTCCGCCGGCTAGACCTCCTACCCAACCGGAACTGGTCCCCAGGGCCCTCCTGGCCCTCTGGGACTTCTGGTTTATATTCATAATCCCCAGCTCGACGCTGCAATGCAAACCTTTGCAACCGCCATGACCACTTTCACTCAGAATGCCAATGCTCCTCCTCAATCCACCCGGAGCACTCTCAAAGCTCCGGATACCTTCGATGGATCTGATCCATTGAAGTTTCACTCCTTCCTATCCCAGATCTATCTTCACATTGCAGAACATCCCCAGGATTTCCCCGGTGATGACGAGAAAATTCTCTACGTCCGGTCTTATCTCTAGGGTACTGCACAGCGATGGTTTGAGCCCGGCATGTATGTCGGAGCTCCCATTCTGCTCTGGGACAGAAACTTCCGTCTATTCATCGAGGAATTGCAGGCCAACTTCAGTCCCCATGATCCGATTGGGGATGCAGAACAGGCACTTAAGGCACTGGTCATGAAGTCATCGGATCAAATTGCTACTTACCAGGTCAATTTTGACAATTATGCGGGAATTATTGGGTACAATGACATGGCGCTCCATCGTTTCTTTTACGATGGACTCCCGCACCGGATCAAAGACCTACTCGCGCATACGGACTGTGACAACACTCTTAATGGTCTTAAACTTGCCGCACGCTGGATCGACACTTGCTATTGGCAGCGTCAAGGGGAGCTAGAGCATGAATGTGCTCAACAGAGAGCTACCTCTGGTGGATCCTCCGGCAAAACTTCCAGCAACTCCAGTTCCTCTCCGACCACCTCCGGTAATAGTGGCAGAGGTAAGGGGGAAGGGCAAAGGCAACAAATCCCAGAAGCCTAGGCCATCTGGACAATCCTCTGGACATTCCTCTGGACAAACCTCCGGATCATCCTCCCAGGCTGCTTCCGGTAATGCAGGTCAGGCGTCAACTACAACGCTGGCCAAGCCCAAACCGTATGCCGACAAACTCGACAAGTCCGGTAAACTAAAACCAGAGGAACGCGAGCAGCGTATCAAGAACAACCTCTGCCTTTTCTGCGGAGGTTCCAGTCACAAGACTAACGAGTGCAAGAAGCGTCCGGGCAATCAGGCCCAGGGCAAGGCAGGCTCCGTCTCCACTCCGCCTGTTCCCTCTGCTGATGCAACCTCTTCGTCCAAGTCAAAAAAATAGTTAGCAGCTTGGATACCTCAGCACTGAGCCCGAGTTGCATTGACTCTGAGGTGCTTCCAGAGGTTTGTCTTAACGCTTCCGCTCTTTCTCCAAACGCTTTATATGTTGATCTCAATATATCTTTACTCTCTGCGGACTATATCTCTCCCTCTGGTTCTCTCTCCGGACTCCTTACAGAGGCAGGCCTAACCCTGTCCTCGTCTCTTGTAAAACAAATTGCCGCAGGATTCAACTTCCGCTTACGAGCACTCATTGACTCTGGATCTTCCCACTGTTTTGTGTCCACGAATGTCTGCGAATCCAATGTTTTTATCCCATACATGGTGTTGGACTGTCTTTGGACTGTGCCATTCTTGCATCTGAGATCATCTTTGATCTTATCAGATCGCATCTGATCCAGTTCTGATCTTATCATGATCTACTTTTACATTGGACTATTATTGTACTGATACTGGTCTTATTATCTTGACATCGATCTTATTGTCTCTATTGTTCTTATTGTGTTGATACACATCTTATTGTTCTATTGTCTCTATTGTTCTTATTGTTCTAGGTAGTCTTATTGTTCCTGTAGCTATATAAGTAGGCTAGCATTAACCTGAGTCCTCAGTTTCTTACTTTGGACTTCAGGCAAGTAGCACTTCACAGTCAACCTAACAGAGTTTCTTACTTTGGACTTCAGACCTTTGTGCTTGCCTGTTCAACAGGTTATGGGCCCCGCCCTCTGAACATCTCCTGAGTCTTATCTTGAGATCCTCATCCTTCTGCGCATTTCCCACCGTCTTCTTGCCCTTATATCGTGTGTAAGCTTTGTATTTAGGGGCACCACCAACTGTTGGGACGAATCCTCTTTGAGAGGTAGTCTTTAATCCACCAGTTAAAACAAACGGTAGTCAATCCGTTGATTCTGGGGATAGGGCCCAAGTGCCTTACAACTGGGTGTCCAGTAGCATTAGCTTTAACATTACTTACCTACCTACCTACCTTACCTATATCTTCTTCCACGCTCCTGAGGGCACCATTTGTCATTTCTGGCATTTGGTTCTAGCTTATCATCCCATCTCTCTGCGCATTCCCCTTTTGTTATGTCTGTCTCTGCAGACTCTGTCCTCCCAATCCTTACCAAGGAGACGGTGTTCTCTGCTTGGCAGAGTGATGCTAAAGCCAAATTGCGTTGCAAAGAGGTGTTTGGCCACTGCATAGCTGCATCATCATCTCCAGAAGATGCAGCAAGCAGGGACAAGTGTTCTGGCATTTTGTGGTCCATGCTTGGCCCAGATGTCAAGCCCCTTGTCCAGCAGCATGAGGACAATCCTAAAGCTATGTGGGATGCCTTGATTGAGCTTTTTGCTCCAAGGAAGGCTGGAGCTCGCTTCAATGCCTACAGAACTCTCACCTCCATTCGTCTCAGGAAGGATGAGACTCTTCTGTCTCTCACAGGTCATGTCTCTGCTGCTATGCGCCTCCTTACTGGGTCTCGTCCTACGGACTTCGGGTCGCACACTCGGCGACGCGCGTCTTCGGATTTCGAAAAAATATTTGAGTTCTATAATATCAAACCGTTATTTATATTCACAACTATGGTATTTGGCTCGCGGTGTCCATTCAACACGGCACCATGCCATGCAACTGCCTAGCAGAAAGTCCTCTGGCACGAGGGCACGGCATCGGTGCTTGCCGTTCCTAATTTTTAGCTTGTCTCTGACAGCTCCAGGAAACGCACGCCGTAACCCGGTTAACCGTGAATCTCAAACGGCTTGCTATAACCCAGAAAATTTGCGCAGTGTAGACGCACCTTTGGGGTTCAGATCCGTAAGAAAAATAACGCGTCAAATTTGAGGAAAACGCGTCGAGTTCTTCGTGAATTCCGCGACTCATATGATGGCTTTAGTCTGTTTGGCGCCTCCGGCGCCGACAAACAGCGGGTGATATATTGGGGGACACAGCCACCTGACAAGTCCTTACGGACGAAACGCTCGTACTACCCAAGCGTCGTGGGTCCCCGCCCAACTCTGTATCGTCTACACCTCTACTTTGAGCTCGTTTTCTGGTCCCGCAGAAGCTAAACGGAGCCGTTCCCTCCCACCGCTTGTGCCTCCTCGACAACTCGACATCTCGACAGTCATCTCGCTCGCACTCGCTCACCACCTTTCACCTTCCTCGTACGTCTCTTGCCGCTGCCTCTCCCGCCACGTCATCGCGATGCCGAATGGGAAACACGCCGCCTCCGGCTCGAACAACAAGAAGGATGAGGCTCGCCCTCACAAGCGTAAACAGGAAAACATGGCCGGTGGCGCCGCCGTCACTGAGACGACGTATTCTGCCCCGGCTAAAAGTACCGTGGCTAATAGCACGGCCAATACGCCTGGGGATAAAGTCCCGGCCAGCTGGCGCCGCATCTTTGATGAAGCTGTCACTGCTGGCCGCTCTGCTCCCCCTCCTACTGCGATTCTTAAGATCTGGGAGATCCGTGAGGAGTGTCTCCGAGACTTCCGCAGCGCCCAATCTAGGATCCAGAAGGCTGTGACTACGTACGACAAGTTCGTTCTCGCATCGAGTACCGGCACCGTGCCTGGCGCGATTTCATCCGCCATCAAGCTCCCCGTCGTGCAGGTCATGAAAGGCGTCCCCGGCGTCGAGCTTGACCCCGCAGTCGTGGAAGCTAAGGCCGCCGCTGAGAAAGACATCACCACCGCGACCAAGTCCAGCACCAAGTTCGTGCAGGCGTTTTACGCCGCACAACTCGCTGAAATTCGCAAGCTCGTCAATGTCACCACTACTGCAGACGTCTTCGCTGCCTCTGTAAAGAAGTATGCTGAATTCGTCCTCCAGCAGGGTGGAGGCGATGACACGTCGATCTGGGATTCCCTCCTCGACCGCGTGAGAGCCGTGTTCATCACCGAGCTCGAAATGGAGAATTTCGAGTTCGTCGCGAACCTCGCGCGCACTGCTGAAGTCAAAGAATCCAAGGCCAATGCGGTAACAACCGCTCGCGCCGACGCGGAAATGACTGACGCAACCCGGCCGGTAGAAGAGCTCATTGAGGAGAAATTAGTCGCGGTGTATGATAGTACGCCCGTCCCTCGCTCCAAACGCTCGCTACTATATGCTAATACCTCTCTCCTCCCCTTCTCGGCTTCCAGAACTCGAGAAGAAGGTGACGAAGTTGCTGCAGACGAAATCGTCGAACGAGGCGCCCACTTCCTCAAAGACTTCTACGTCAACCAGAGCCAAACCGACGGCGTCCTCCTCGACGTCAGAGGTGAAGCCCAAGTCCTCGAAGACTTCGAACGAGAAGAAGAAGCAGGGGAAACCGCCAAAGGCGAAGAAGTCGAAGGCCAAGGACAGCGACGGCGACGAAAGCGCCCCCGATGAGCGCGAACGCGACGTGAAGGGGAAAGGGAAGAAACGCAAAGCCAAAGCCAAGTCGCAGGACAGCGACTCGGAATAGACGCCACGCGCCCTAGCTCACACGTTGTATCTTCTTGGGTACGTCCTACGGGCAGCCGGTTCCACCACCACCGCCCTGACGACTACCCTAGAGAATTTTTTGTTGCACCTCTCGCAGTCCAAACCCGCTACGTTACTGGCAAAATGAGCGAATTGTATTATGATACTCGACTCAGAAATCGATCCTTTCATAACTTTACACCGATCGATTTGAGCCATGACCAAGCTAAAATCTTAGCGCTAAATTCCAAATTCGTGCCTAAGCCTCCTGCGACACGCATTAAACCTACGCTCGACGCCGTCGACGATTTTAGTCGTTGCCTAAGACTTCGAATTGACAACAAGGTTAATGATGCTACGTTGCACAAGTACTTCGGTGAGATGACTGAACGGGGACAACCACGCTATGTCCCTGAGTTCCACGTCTCTAACCCCTACGCCCAGGGCCCGCCGCTCATCGACAAGGTCGAGTCTGCACTGTCCAAGTTACGCAGCCAGATCGAAGTTGAGGTGCTTGATAGGCGATCCCTACGCATTCTCCCCAACATTAACCAGGACGACCTCGATGCCCTGCTCCATCTTATGGCTGACAACAGTGTTCTCGCTGTTCCAGCCGATAAAAACTTGGGGCTTTGTCTCGTTACATCGGAATGGTATCACGACATGGGGATGAAGCTCTTGGTTAACGACTCCTACGTGGAGGATAAACCGGACCATGCTCGACAACTACACGCTTTACGCGAGATCGTCTCTCGTGCAAGAACGTTTGTTACACAGCAACAATATGATTGGCTCCGCGAACCTTGTGTCGAGGAACCTACAAAGGTCCTGGTTCTTAAAGTCTTACCAAAAATCCACAAACTCCCCATTTCCGGACGTCCAATCGTGCCCACTTTCGGTACTATGTTTGTGAACGCTTTCGGCTTGGGTCGACTACCAGTTAAAACCACTCCTAGCCGAGTTTCCTTGGATTATCCGTGATTCGAAGACTTTCTGTCACGACATCCTTAGAGTCAAACTTCCACCAGGAGAAGATATCTGGGTCGTTACTGGAGACGTCGTGGCAATGTATCCTAACATCCCCACGGATGAAGGGATTTCTCGCATTGCCGGCATCCTTGGCACCTCATCTATGTCGTTTTCTACGCTAGACGAAGCCGCCACCATGGAATTCAATGGACGCAAGGAGCTGGTTATCCTGCTCCTTAGACTAGTCCTTAAATTCAATTATGTTGGCTTTGGAGACAAGACGTTTCGACAGGTTATAGGAACGGCGATGGGGACCGCTTGTGCCCCCACTTACGCCAATCTATTCCTTGCCTCATTTGAGAGCCCCGTGCTTGACGAATTGAAGGATATCATTCTCTTCTATGGACGCTTTATTGATGATACATTCGCTATCATCAAAGGCACCCTAGACGACGTCCAAAGATTCAAACGGCGCCTCGGATCTCTGCATCCGAACATGAGGATGGAGTGGACACAGTCTCAGCACTCAGTCCCCTTCCTGGATGTACATGTTCTCCTCGAATTCGACCCGAAGAGTCCCGCGTTTTTTCCGCGCAAGCGGATAACAACCAAAGTATACCAGAAAGCTTTAAATGCTTACCTCTACATCCCCTGGAATTCGTGCCACTCCACCGACTCTAAGCGTGCTTGGGTCAAAGGTGAACTTATCCGCTATGTGCGGATTTGCTCCAAGGAGTCTGATTTTGCTCTTATCTGTATGGAATTTGCGAAACGCCTCATTGCACACAGATATCCTGGACGCTGGTTCTGCAGTGTCTTTGAGGAAATAGACTACGAGGCTGAGCGCCCTAATGCACTCAAGCCTTCTGTGCCCGACACAGAGGGTAGCCAAGAAGTTCACGTCCTCAAGCTCACCCATAATCCAGTCTGGGAGGACATTGATTTAACTCCCGTCTGGCACGATCTGAATGAGGTGTGGAAGGAGGTAGGGGTTGGGTACCCCGAACTCCGTTTCCTCGCCTCATATAAAAAACCAGTCGCGTTGGGTGACCGATTGAATGTACACAATCGTGACACCATCGGAGAGTATCACCGCCAGCTTGCGCTTGATGTTTAGTTCTCTTTTTTCTCAATCCTTGATGCGCACTGCGCGCTCCCCTTCGGGTTGCGCACTCGGCGGCGCGCGTCTTCGGATTTCGAAAAAATATTTGAGTTCTATAATATCAAACCGTTATTTATATTCACAACTATGGTATTTGGCTCGCAGTGTCTGTTCAACACGGCACCATGCCATGCAACTGCCTAGCAGAAAGTCCTCTGGCACGAGGGCACGGCATCGGCGCTTGCCGTTCCTAATTTTTAGCTTGTCTCTGACAGCTCCAGGAAACGCACGCCGTAACCCGGTTAACCGTGAATCTCAAACGGCTTGCTATAACCCAGAAAATTTGCGCAGTGTAGACGCACCTTTGGGGTTCAGATCCGTAAGAAAAATAACGCGTCAAATTTGAGGAAAACGCGCGTCGAGTTCTTCGTGAATTCCACGACTCATATGATGGCTTTAGTCTGTTTGGCGCCTCCAGCGCCAACAAACAGCGGGTGATATATTGGGGGACACAGCCACCTGACGAGTCCTTACGGACGAAACGCTCGTACTACCCAAGCGTCGTGGGTCCCCGCCCAACTCTGTATCATCTACACCTCTACTTTGAGCTCGTTTCTGTTCATCACTCCTTATTATGCTTGACCGATTCTTTATCGTAGCTCAATTCAAGTTTTTTTTGCCCTGCCGCCGAAGCGAAGCGAAGGCATATCTTGTATTCATTATTTGATCACGCCTGGGAAATGGCGCGTTGATTGCCGTAAGTTGGCTGCAGGTGTGTCGAAAGTTGACAGCTGTGGGATCTGTCACTAGATATATACATATTCCCACCTTCAGGGGTTACACCGCGAAGCAAGAGTGTATTTAATAAGATTTAGACCAGAAATAGAGCTCAAACCATGGAAACATGGTTGTTTTACTAGGAAGTTTGGCCTACCTCTGCCTACAGGGATAGGCAAACCAAAGGCAAACCCTCTGCCTACAACCCCACGGAATGCATTGCCTGTTGCACGTTCTCCCGTGCAGAGCGCATGTACGCATCTGCTAATATAGAGCAAAATGAGAACTGCAGTGTTTGAAGGCGTCACACGAGAATGCGGTGTGTACGTGGAGTGGAGCTATGGGGAAATTCAACAGACCTTACTCCACAACTCTAAGAACGACGTCCCCTGTTCTAATATTATATTCTGCTGCGCTGCGGCAGTAGATTAACATCTCTCAAGCATACACTGCCTCGAGGATGATCTTCCTGGAATTCAGTACAGGGAAGCTGTGAAAGATGTTCTCGGACACTGCCCCCTTAACTAAGACGATCCTTGATCTCAATTTGGATTATTATTAACCGTTCTATTAAGATCTAGGGCCAAATCCTTTGAGAGTGTCTGGATCTGTCTCCTTGAAGCATTCTACATCTTGCTCTCTACGTTCTAGTGCTGGAGATTTCACAGCTTCGCCTCTGATCAAAATTGCTGTCAATTTGCAATAGTTCGCAGTGTGCCTGCAAAATCTGTTCCTTCTGAATACGAGAGTTCGAAATCAAGCCGGTCCGGGATGACAAATGCGTGCTGCGGACTACAATCGGGAAATGTTGAACAGCAGGCTGCGCGATTCGATCCTAATTTGGTACACTCTGCATAGGAAGGATATCTCGTGCTCGCTTGACTGGGTTGGTTTCTGCGTGGTCTGCTCCATCCTAGGTAATTTTTTTTACCCCATTGAATTTTAATTTTTCACCGCGCAAGACATCGACTCATTTGATTTTTCTGCGCCTGCCGCAGAAGGGAAGCGCAGGCATACCTCATCCCATGTTAACATTTCCTCCCATCGTTGTTTTTCATCAGAACACCGCCATGGAGCACAATGATCTGGTTATTACCTTGTGGAAGCATGTTACGATGGGATGCCTTGCGGGCCGGCTGCTCTAGTGACACACCCCAGAACTCCCAGAGAGAAATATCTTTGTTTGTGGAGCAACCCACCTTCCATCTCACAATAACAGCATCCCGCCGCGGCTGTCTCTGTTTTTCTAGCACCGCCTAACTAAGGTGTGTGTTCCAACACAAAAGCCTAACGACAGCAGCGAGCGGGACTGGCTTTGATGCACCGCAGTACTCTCATGCCTTGAGCACCAAAACATCATCAAACTCCCAGGGAAAAGTCACCACAGGGAGGACTGCAGCGGAAGAATAAATTGCACACCGGCAGCCCAGCGCATTACAAAGCGCTTCAGGATCCGGTGTGGAAGGGTACGTACCCATGTCATAAGAATACCTTCTTAACCTCGAACCACCACATACGTCGCGGCCAGTGAAATGAGTGCTCCACCGAGGGCTCGCCGCCAGTGAACACATTCCACCCGAGCCACAGATTATGGGCCTCCAACGAGTCCTATTGAGCCAGACCCGTACCCCACGCCCACACGCCACACTCCCCAATTTCCCACTCAATTTCCATTCTACACCTTCATGCCATATTCGGGACCATTCGCTCACTTCTTGCTTCACCCGTACACCCTGTATCCGGCTGACCAACCCCATATTTTTGTCTACGAGTCCCGAATTCCATTCTTCGTCACCGGTGCACATGAAACGCCGCCAAAGCAATTGATAAGTGCTGACTGTGATCATAGATGAGGAACTACAAGCTGTGGTTCTTCTCATGGCCCTTCCTGATGAGGGACAGTTTTCTGTTCTCAAAGCACCATTTGAGCAGTCCTCTGGTGATCTCAAAGTCTCAGACATTGAGGTTGCTTATGCCAATTATCAGGCATTTTGGACTGCCCATGAGGAAGGAGACACCAGCCAGATTAGCCCATTATCTGGCCTTGCAATGGCTGCAGCTCCACTGTCTCCTCCACCCTCATCACCTGCTGTTGCTCTTGCAGCTGCACCCCCTGCCTAGTCGCCTGTTGTTTGTGCTGGATGCAGCAAGCCTGGCCACACTCTGTTCATGTGCTTCAAGTTCTTGGACATGATTGGGGTCAAAAGGCCCAACAACAAGGGTGCAGCAGCATCGTCCCAAGTTGCCTCTAATGCAAGTGTTTTCCTCACTTCTGCTGCATCTCTTGCTGATGAAAGATGGAATTCAGACTCAGGCACCACTTCGCACATGACACCTCGTTGTGAGCGTCTGTTGAATGCCAAACCGCACAGGGTTCCAATCCAAGTCGCAAATGGAGTTGTAGTTTATTCGGAGTTGATAGGAGATGCTTTGCTTAAGCCACTGATACACGGACGTCGTAGCCGGCACATTATCCTTACAAATGTCCTATATGTTCCACTCTTATCTCATAACCTCATCTCTACTACATATTTGTCTCGCATTCATGGCTATTCTATTCTCATGAAAGAAAATACAATCTCTTTCAGTCGAGATGGAGACCTGTTATTTGAAGCAGACATTGATGAGAGGAACCAGGCATTTGTGAGAGAATGTGCTCCCACTTCTGATTCAGCTTTATCTGCAGTTGGAACTTTACCTCTTGATCTAGACCTGTTGCATCGTCGACTTGGTCATCATTCTGATACTCAAAAGATCTTGAGCAAGAAGCTGGTAACTGGTGTGAAGCTTGCTTCAAATCGGAAATTAGATCCAATCTGTGAGCCATGTCTTGCTGGCAAGCTGAATGCGGCTCCTTTTCCTTCTACTGGACATCGTGCTGAAGCGCCTCTTGATCTGATACACTCTGATCTGAAGGAATACAAAGACTACACCCGAGAGGGGTGGAGATATCGTGTTCTCTTTGTTGATGATCACACAGCGTTTAAAATGGCTTTGCACATGAAACGCAAGAGTGGTACATTTAATGCATTCCAAATCTTCAAAGCTTATGCTGAGAATCATTTTGGACGCAAAATCAAGGCACTTCAAGATGATGAAGGTGGAGAGTACATGTCTAAAGAGTTTGAGAACTATCTTGTCTCTGAGGGCATTGTGCGCCGTCATTCGACAAGGAATAGACCGCAACAGAATGGGACAGCAGAACGTGCTAATCGCACTGTTGATGAACATGCAACGGCCATGCTTCATGAAGCAAACCTGCCTGCATCTTTCAAAGCGCTTGCAGTGTCTGCCTACATTCATTCATGTTGCTAATATGCATCCCTCAGCTCATATTCCAGAGAATACTACTCCCCATGAGCTTTGGTTCAAGCAGAAGCCAGATGTGTCACACCTTCGTGTGTGGGGTTGCCCTGCCTATGTGCATGTGCAAAAGGATAAACGGGATGCTTCTGGGTGCCATTTCCAGAAGTGCATATTCATGGGATATCCCACTGAATACAAGGGGTGGTTGTTCTACAACCCTGTGACTAAAAGGATGGTCACATCAGAGCGTGCTGTCTTTGATGAGCGCTACTTTCCTGGGAACAAGCCCATATCAATGAGGCAATGTCCTGGAACTCCAACATCTCCCTTTGTTGATCTTCCTCCTGTTACTCCGCCAGTGGTGCGTGGATGACGGGGGAGATGACAGGGACGATTCTGGTGCTCATCATGCACCCCCTGCTCCAACTCCCAATCCCCCAAATCCAGCTCTCTCCCCTTCACAATCATCGACATCTACTTGCCCTCATTCACCTGATTTGCCTCCTGAGCAACTGCCACTTGAGCAGTCTCCTCCTCCTTCACCTATTGGTATTGCTGCACGTCGCCGATTCCATGGCCAAACCACACAGCACCAACCTCCTAAGGATTGGCAGGAGTCTGTTGCAATTCCACTTCAGCAGGCCCCTGCATCTCCAGAGCCTGGGAATAGTGATGATGAGTTGCTTCTGCAGCCTGGCAGTGCACTCATTATTGCTCATGAAGGTGATCCAACCAATCCTCATCTCCAGGCGGCAAATTATGCCTATGTGCAGTTAGCTCATGCTGCTGTGCAATCTGGCAATCCCCACACTTATCATGAGGCACTACAGCGAGCAGATGCTCATCTTTGGGAAGAAGCAGCAGTATCTGAGATTAACTCTCTTCTTAAGAACTGCACTTGGGATGTTGTTGATGCACCTCCTGCTGTGAAGCCTATTTGCTCACAGTGGGTATTTGTTATAAAGCACAAGTCTGATGGGTCTATCAAGCGCTATAAAGCTCGTCTCGTTGCTGATGGTCGTGGGCAGCGCCATGGCATTGACTACAACAAGATCTTTTCCCCCACATTCAAACCTGCGACACTCCGCATCATTCTTGCTCTGGCTGCTCAGCATGACCTCAAGCTTCATTCCATTGACTTCTCCTCTGCTTATCTCAATGGAGATCTTGAGGATGTCTACATGACTCAGCCCGAGGGATTTCCACAGGGAGAGCATGGCCAGCTTCTTAAACTGCACTGATCCATCTATGGGCTCAAGCAGGCTGGCCGTCAGTGGAACAAGAAGCTGAGTGCAAAGCTCATTTCTATGGGTTTTCATTGTCTCCAGTCTGATTGCTCTTGCTATATCTTCTCTGATGGCAATGTGCATCATCCTTCCAATTTATGTCGATGACGGTATGATCTCTGCTAAAGAGGATGCCGATATTGACAGAGTCATTGCTCAACTTGGCTCTTCATTCAAAGTCAAGGATCTTGGTTCTACAGAGTGGCTGTTGGGTATCAAGATTGAGCGTGACTCCACAACTGGAGACATCCATCTATCGCAGCGTCAATATGCTGTAAACATGCTTGAGCAGTTCAACATGAGTGATTGCCAACCTGTATCCACTCCGATGCTCCCTGGTCTTGTTCTGACCAAGGAGAGGGGTGCTAAGACAGAAGAAGAGGCCAAGAAGTATGGTGGCATCTATATGTCTGCTGTTGGTTCTCTGATCTATCTGGCTACCCAAACGCGTCCGGATATCTCCCACGCAGTCGGTTTGCTTGCACGGTTCAATTCCAATCCTGGTGAAGCGCACTGGAAAGCAGTCAAGCATTTGTTCCGTTACATCAAGGGCACGCTTGATTACCGCATTTCCTTCTGCAAATCTTCGCCTTCGTCTGATCTATTTATCACTTACTCTGATGCTGATCACGGTGGCTGTCTAGACACTGGGAAAAGCACAGGTGGTTATCTGGTGATGATGAATAGCGGTCCAGTGAGCTGGAAGAGCAAGTTGCAGTCTACTGTCTCCCCTTTCCACCACTGAGGCTGAATATATTGCCGCTGTGGAAGCTGGAAAAGAGATCAAGTGGATTCGCAACCTACTCTTGGAATTAGGCTATGGAGTGTCTAAGGCTTCCCCACTTCTCATGGACAATCAATCTGCAATTCGAGTCACCAAAAACCCTGAGCATCATGGTCGCATGAAACACCTTGACCTTGCTCATTACTGGCTTCGAGACGAAGTTGCTAGGGGTTCCATTGGTGTGGTCTATGTACCAACTCAAGAGCAGCTTGCAGACATCCTGACAAAGGCGCTACCTCGTCCTGCTGTAGACAAGTTGCGTTCTCTGATAGGATTACAGGGGAGCTAGGCAAGACTGGTCTTGTCCCAGGGGAGTGTTGGACTCTGTCTTTGGACTGTGCCATTCTTGCATCTGAGATCTCCGGTTAAGCTCTGGTATCTCGACGGCTCTTCATCCATCATAAACCGACAGCTACAATTGCTCCCTCGGTTTCCCTCCAGCGATGTCCAGTTAATGGAATTCTACGTCACTCGTCTTGATTCTCCCTGTGATCTGGTATTGATACGATTGGCTTGCCCACTTCAATCCGTTGATTGACTGGCACAGTGCCACTATCACTTTTCCCTCAGTTCCCTCTGAGTCTCTAGTGTCGACACCTCCAGAAATTATTCCGATCCCTGTTGCGGCTGCTCCTACTATGGACGAGGCGGAACCTCTGGCATCCCCGGCGGACCCTCTGTCTACGCCATTGACGTCTTCGCCAGAATTTGGTCCTTCAATGGACGTCCCCTCTGATCCGTTAATGGATGACATCCCTGAGGTTCCCATGCCTCATCCATTCACTTCCACTTCACTTGTTTCACTAGTCTCCACAGCAGCATACAGCGCCATCATACGAGACAAGAGTACAACCCAGTATACTTTGTGTGCAACCCTGACCGATGAAGTCCAGGCTCGTTGTGCCTCGGCTGAGGAACCAGACCTCTCCGGTTTACCTCTGGAATATCACGACTTCGCAGATGTTTTCTCTGAGGAGAAGGTATATAACCTTCCTCCGCACTGCGAGTTCGACCTTGAAATCGAGACTATCGACGGCAAGGAACCTCCGATCGGCCATGTATACTCCATTTCTCTGGCTGAACTTACCACTCTCCAGGAGTTCATCGACAAGAACTTGAAGGCGGGATTTATCTATCCGTCTAGTTCTACTCACGGAGCTCCGATTCTCTTTGCTAAGAAGAAAGATGGAAGTCTCCATCTTTATGTCGACTATCGGGATCTTAACCGCATCACGAAGAAGGATCGTTATCCACTTCCTCTGATTGTGGACCTCCTTGATGCTCTGGGAAAGGCACATATTTATACTAAACTCAACCTCCGGCACGCTTACCATTTGCTCCGGATTGCTCCAGGCGATGAGTACAAGACCGCATTCCGCTCCCGCTACGGCTCATATCAGTTCTGCGTCGTTCCAGAAGGCCTCACTAATGCTCCAGCCGCCTTCCAACACTTCTTGAACACACTATTCTCCGATTTGCTGGATGTCTATGTCGTCGTATATCTTGACGATATTCTGATCTACTCCAATGATCTGTCCGCACATACAGCTCATGTTCACGAGGTGCTCTGTCACCTCTGTGATGCAGGACTATACTGCAAACTGCCGAAATGCAAGTTCAGCGTCACCACTTGCGAATATCTCGGCTACACCCTTTCGCCAGAAGGTTTCCGCATGTCTCCGGTCAAAATCTCTGCTATCACCGAGTGGCCCATCCCCTGAAAAATCAAAGACATCCAGTCTTTTCTTGGTTTTTGTAACTTCTACCAACGCTTCATATACGGGTATTCTCAAATTACAGTTACGCTCACTCAACTCACTTGTTCAAACGTTGCATAGGATTGGTCTCCTGCTTGCCAAAACGCTTTCAAGACTCTCAAGCAAGCATTTACAGAGGCTCTGGTACTTCATCACTGGATCCCCGGCCAACAAATTACCATCGAGACGGACGCCTCCGACTATGCCATCACCGCCATTCTCTCCATTATAGGGGATGATAAGCTCCTTCATCCTGTTGCGTTCCGGAGCCGGAGCTCAACTACGACACGCACGATAAAGAGTTACTTGCGATTTTTGACGCTTTTAAACATTGGCACCACTACCTCGAGGGAGCTCCACTTACTATTGACGTTGTCACGGACCATAAAAATCTTGAATACTTCACCACCACAAAGACGCTTACGCGCCGGTAAGTCCGTTGGTCCAAATATCTTTGCCATTTTAACATGGTAATCCAGTTCCATCCCGGAAAGTTTGGAGGAAAGCCGGATGCTTTTGACTAGACGATAGCACGTCTACCCTAAAGAGGGGGATACAGCTTTCAGCCAAGTTAATCCTCACTGCATCCCTCCAGACGACTCTCCTCGAGGAAATTGTCCTTCAAGCCTCTGTTGTTATGGACATTGACAAGCTCCACAGCGATATCAAGTCCCATTATACGGACGACCCCACCACTGTTGACAGACTTACCTCCGCAACCTCTAGCACTTCATCGCATTGGTCTATAGATTCCTCCGGTTTACTGTGCCTTTAAAACCGGATCTACGTATCCCAAACCTCTGGCAATACTTCGGATATTCTCTGCGTACGTGTTTTACAACATAAACATGATCATATACTCTCCGGTCATTTTGGGCAGAATCGCACACTTGCCCTCATACGCTGGGAATACTCCTGGCTGGAGATGCGGACCTTCGTACGCAACTATGTCAGGTCTTGCATAATCTGCAAACACAACAAGGCCCTACAGCATAAACCTTATGGACTCTTCCGTCCACTTTCGGTTCCCCTCTGTCTATGGCATTCCATTTCTATCAACTTCATTGAATTCCTTCCTTTATCCGGCAGATATGATGCAATTTGTGTCATTGTCGACAGGGCCTCAAAACAAGTGATTCTCTTTGCCTGTGATCGATTCATAACCTCCGCCCTTCTAGCTAAGGCATTCCTTACACATGTCTTCGCCAAACACAGAGTTCCGTCTCATGTCACCTCCAATCGTGGCACGGAGTTTGTCTCCGCGTTTTTCCGTTCTTTAGAAGAACTACTCAGCATGAAAATGCATTTTACCTCTGGTTATCATCCATCGGCGGACAGACAAATGGAACGAATGAATCAAACCCTTGAACAATACATCCGGATGTACTGCGCTTATCAGCAGGACGACTGGCACAAGCTTCTTCCACTCGTGGAATTTGCACTCAATAATGCTTTGAACGCCTCTACCGGAGTTACCCTGTTCTTTGCCAACAAGGGTTATCATCCCTCGATTACTTTCTCCAATGTCGAAATCTCTGATCCCTCTGCTCGTGAATATGTATACAACATTCAGTCAGTTCATGAATACCTCCGGCAGCAACTCACCTTCGCTACAGAACGTTACAAGGAGATTGCGGACAAGAAACATGAACCGGAACCCATCTTCGAAATTGGAGATGAAGTATTCATTACTGCCGAGTTCATTGCAACAACATGTCCGACTGAAAAGTTTTCAGAGACTCATTTCAGACCATATGAAGTTATCGAGAAACCCTCCACTGCTTCCTACACCATCCGCCTTCCTAAAGCTCTTTCCCGCATTCATCCCGTATTCCATGTCTCTCAACTCAAGCCTCACTTTCCAAATCCATTCCCCAGACAAGAGGCAGAACCTCTGGGCGCCGTTCATACACTTGACAGCGAGGAGTATTATGAACTCAGCTCCATTGTCGATTCCAAGATCAACCGGAGGTATGGCATAAAACTCTGCTACTATGTCAAATGGTTGGGCTACGAGGATACCGACACCCGTTATGAATGGGTCTCCGCAACGGACCTGGATGCTCTGGAACTTATCGTTGCGTTCCATGAGCGCTATCTGAAGAAACCAGGGCCAGAGCTTACGGATTAACCTCCATCTTCTCTTTTTCAAATTTCCGACTAATTCCGACAAGAAGATCAAATATACAATTTTTCAGTTTAGATTGATATATACAAGATATAAACTACCACTTTCATTCAATTCTCTGGCTCCAGGTTTTCCTCTGGGGCCTCCAGCATCTCCTCATCGCTGTCCACTAACTCGTAAACGACTTGTTCATCGATGTCAACAATGCGACGGAGGACCAGTGGAGTTGGCAGATGGATCGCAATCTCCGTTTCCTCCATCTTCACCCGAAGGCCTTCCACTTCTGCCTCTTCCTCCGCTTTCCTCTTCTCTTCCTCTTCTGCCTTCTTACCTTCCTCCAACAACTCAGCTATTCTAGCCGCCCTTTCCGCTTTTGCCTTTTCCGCCTCTACGCGCTCCCTATCCCTCTTCGCCTCTGCCGCCTTCAGCTCCCACCGTTTCACAACGTTGGCCTGGATAAGTGCCAATTGTTCAGCACTGTCATTCTCGACCTTGACTGGAGGCTTCATCTAAACCTCTGGCCGGACCTCCAGCATGGCAACCACACTCTCCATGGATAGCAGGCTTTCCGCCTGCACCTCCCTCTCCTCCGGTTATTCTCCCTCCATTTCCTTCTGTGCATCCTTGATCTGCTGGAGCGCAATCTCTACATCCAGCTCATTGTCAGACACTGCACGTCGCCACTCCTTGATGCGGTTTTCCTCCGGCGCTCTGTCATCCTCCGCCTGCCCATCTTCAGCCTCTGCCGCCTCTTAGACCCCCTCAGACTCCGTGCTGATCATCGGGTCAGAGATGGGTTCGTGCACCATGACCTCGAGGTATTGAGCGGCCCCAACCTCATCGACTCCCTCATCTACCAGCTTTGTCGCTAGTGCTGAGAGGTAAACCCGATCCAGCACCTGGCAATGATGGATGACATGGAGGATTTCCCGCAACTCCATTAGCTCTGCCTGCATGTCCCCCCGTTCGGGTCCGTATTGGTTCCTGTGGGCCAACCCACAGCGGAACCTTGCGCGTGCCCCGGGTCTTTCCCTTTGCTCTCCGTCCTTCCCTCTGTCTTTTCCCTTCTTCTCCGTCCTCTGTTTCTTTCTCGTCCCTCTGGCCTCTATCGTCGCTGGCGCTCTAGACTTCACGATGGCTGGGCGAGCCTCGTTTTCCAGCAGCAGCTGGCATTTCCAGTGCTTGAGCTTGCAACGTTGGCAAGCAAGGTTCTGGCTCCGGAACTTTTTCTGCATGTAGCAGGTCGCTCCATCCTTCTGGCAACTATCACAAGCTGGAAATCGTCAATCTAAATTTCTCTGGGCAGTGGGCAGAACTCACCATCCTCCTCCCTCCACGCCAACCACTCCACTTGCACCACTCCTTTCCGTCCCATCTGCGAGGTGATGAGACAGCATGGAACCTCTGTGCCATCCTCCGTCGTCTCCTTGCGCTTGCGTTTGAGGCAACTAGGCCTCAGTTGGCCAATCGCCAGCTCCATCTCTCCGTCCTCACTTGTATTGTTCAACACCAGCTCATCAGGCACATCATTCCAGTCCGGTGAATCCCTGTGATTGAGGTCCGCGATGGCGACATGGTCGCTCGCAGTCAGTGCCTGACACTGTGTGCGTGCCAGGAGCTCCGCAATCTCGCGTCGGCGTTTTTCAACCCCTCGAGCTTCGTCCTCCGCCTCGAAGAGAAGCTGGAAGAGACGTACCTCGTCCCATTTCGCCTCCTCTTCAGCCTCCTTCTGCTCCCGCTCCACCTGCGCAATATCCATCACAATCCCCTCATCCTCCCTCTCCTGCTCTTCCCTCGGACCCTCTCTCCCTTTGCCCTTGTCCTTGTGCAGAGGGGGAGTTAAGTTTGATCCATCGGACATGGTGGTATTTGGGGATAGTAGTGGTTGAAAGGAAGAAAATTTTTATTCTCACGCCACTCGTTCCTTGATTCAACATGTCAACAACCTGTGACCAACTATACAACTTTCCCAACATGTCGATTCCCGTCTCTGTCATCTCTAGACCACAATACAGATGATTCAAGACCCAAGGCCAGCAATTTGATATGAAGCAAGGTCAGAGACCACAAAGCAAGACAATTCAATAAGATTCAAGACCCAAGGCCAAACGATTCAATACAATTCAAGAACCATGCTCAGACGGTTTTGTGTGTTCCAGTGTATAGATACGACCTTATATGCCAACAACCCAAATGATATTCACAACTTTTACAAACTAGGCTTGCAAAAACTCTGAAGATCAACAAGAACCTTCCCTTAGACGCAAGCTTTGGGCTTACTAGTCAGAGGAAGATTCTGTGCCACTCTCAGAAACCCTTCTAACTACTTATACAAACTAAGATATAACCATGATGTTGAAGTGTGGATTTGGACTCAAACATTCTTACATCACATCATCTCTGATCCTATTATCTTTGATCCTATATCTCCCATCTTGGTCGCATGTGGCTTACTGATACATTACTTATTCATTACTGAGCATGACTCATCTTTTACAGAGCATAACCCATCTATTACTGAGCATGACTCATCTATTACTGTGCATGACTCATCCATTACTTATCCATTACTCAGCTATTCACATGATCTAGATTGTAGATATATAAGTAGCTAGCATCTTTCTGAAGTCCTGAGTTTCTCACTGTTGACTTTAGACCTCTGTGCTTGCCTGTTCAACAGGTTATGGGCCCCAGTCTTTAGACCTTCTCTATCTATCTGAGGCTTTGCCTTGAGATCCTTATTTTTGTGCACATCTTTGCACATCCACTTGCTCCTCAGTGTGCTGTGTGAACTTTGTATTTAGGGACACCACTAACTGTTGGGACAAATCTTTTTTTGTGAGGTAGTCTTTATTTAATCCACCAGTTAAAACAAACGGTAGTCAACCCATTGATTTTGGGGATAGGGCCCAAATGTCTTACAACTGGGTGTCCAGTACATCAATAGTTTTTTCTACCTACATTTACCTATCATCAGGACCACTTTTTAGCTACATCTTCTTTACACACACAGACTCTAAAGGCCCAGTCCTAACTAAAGACACTTCATTCCCTGCATGGTCTAGTGATGCCAAGGCAGAGGTGTATACCTGGTGTCACACCTCTGCTCCTTCACCTCCAAATATGGAGCAGAGTGTAGCCATTGACAAGTGTGTTGGACTCCTCTGGGGCATGCTTTCAAAGGAAGTTCAGCCACCGGTCAGACAGCATGAGGACAATCCAAAAGCCATGTGGGAGGCTTTGGGCACACTTTTTGCCCCAAAGAAGGCTGGAGCTCGCTTCAATGCCTACAGAACACTCACCTCTATTCGTCTCAGAGAAGGAGAGTCTCTTCTGTCTCTCACTGGTCGTGTCTCTACAGCGATGAGGTTTTTGACAGAGTCTAGACCTGATGGTTTTGACCTGGCTAAAGCTGATGAAGAGCTGCAAGCTGTTGTTCTTTTAATGGCTCTTCCTGATGAGGACTATTCTGTTCTCAAAGCACCATTTGAGCAGTCCAAAACCGATCTTTCAGTCACTTCTATTGAAGAGGCTTATGCCAATCACCAGGCATTCAGGACTGCTCACCAGGAAGGTGACACCAGCCAAATCAACCCTCTCTTGGTCTTGCTATGGCCACCTCTTCTCCACCCTCATCATCTGCCATGGCAGCTACACCCCCACAGCAGTCATCCATTATTTGTCCTGCTTGTGGTCAACCTGGTCATCTCCTCCTGAGCTGCTTCAAGTTCTTGAACTTGATTGGCAAAGGTGGTCAGAACCAGAAAAAGGGTGCAGCAGCTTCATCCCAAGTTGCCCCTAATGCAAGTGTTTTCCTCGCTTCTGCTGCATCTCTTGCTGATGAAAGATGGAACTCAGACTCAGGCACCACTTCGCACATGACACCTCATCGTGAGCGTCTGTTAAACGCCAAACCACACAGGGTTCCAATCCAAGTTGCAAATGGAGTTGTAGTTTACTCGGAGTTGATTGGAGATGCTTTGCTTAGGCCACTAATACACGGACGACGTAGCCGGCACATTATCCTTACAAATGTCCTATATGTTCCACTTCTATCTCATAATCTCATCTCTACTACATATTTGTCTCGCATTCATGGCTATTCTATTCTCATGAAGGAAAACATAATCTCTTTCAGTCGAGAAGGAGAGCTGTTATTTGAAGCAGACATTGATGAGAGGAACCAGGCATTTGTGAGAGAATGTGCTCCTGATTCTGATTCAGCTCTATCTGCAGTTGGGACTTTGCCTCTTGATCTAGACCTGTTGCATCGTCGACTTGGTCACCATTCTGATACTCAAAAGATCTTGAGCAAGAATCTGGTCACTGGTGTGAAGCTTGCTTCAAATCAGACATCAGATCCCATCTGTGAGCCATGCCTTGCTGGCAAGCTGAATGCGGCCCCTTTTCCTTCCACTGGACATCGTTCCAAAGCGCCACTTGATCTCATACACTCTGATCTGAAGGAATACAAGGTCTACACCCGTGAGGGGTGGAGATATCGTGTTATCTTCATTGATGATCACACAGGCTTCAAAGTGGTTTCCCACATGAAGCGCAAGAGTGGGACATTTGATGCATTCAGAGTGTTCAAAGCTTATGCTGAGAATCATTTTGAACGCAAAATCAAAGCGCTTCAGGATGATGAAGGTGGGGAGTACATGTCCAAAGAGTTTGAGAACTATCTCGCCTCTGAGGGCATTGTGCGCCGTCATTCAACAAGGAATAGACCGCAACAGAATGGGATGGCAGAACGTGGTAATCGCACCACAGATGAACACGCTACAGCTATGCTTCATGAGGCCAACCTTCCTCCTTCATTTAAGGCCCTGGCTGTGAATGCATACATTCATGTTGCTACTGTACTATTTCGACCAAATGTTCAGGTGACGGTGACACCCGATTTTTTTTGATGTGCCTAAAAATCGCCATAATCCAAAAGGAAAATTTATCGGCCACCTCGGTCGACAAAAATCTAAAAATAGTGAACATTTGGTCGAAATAGTACAGTAATATGCACCCTACATCGCACATTCCGGAGAACACCACTCCATATGAGCTTTGGCACATGAAGAAGCCCGATGTGTCACACCTTCGAGTGTGGGGATGCCTTGCCTATGTGCATGTGCAGAAGGACAAGAGAGACCATTCTGGAATTCATTTCTAGAAGTGCATCTTTGTGGGATATCCTACAAAGTCAACCTGGTCATCTACTGCTGAGCTGCTTCAAGTTCTTGAACTTGATTGGCAAAGGTGGTCAGAACCAGAAAAAGGGTGCAGCAGCTTCGTCCCAAGTTGCCCCTAATGCAAGTGTTTTCCTCACTTCCGCTGCATCTCTTGCTGATGAAAGATGGAATTCAGACTCAGGCACCACTTCGCACATGACACCTCGTCATGAGGAGGCAAATCAACAAATGGGTGCAGTGGAGCATTGGGACATTGTCTCATATTGGTTGGACTGTTCCCAGGAAAGTAGCGCTCATCAAACACTGCATGCTCCGAGACAACCATCTTCCTAGTCACTGGATTGTAAAATAGCCATCCCTTGTACTTTGTAGGATATCCCACAAAGATGCACTTCTGGAAATGAATGCCAGAAGGGTCTCTCTTGTCCTTCTGCACATGCACATAGGCAAGGCATCCCCACACTCGAAGGTGTGACACATCAGGCTTCTTCATGTGCCAAAGCTCATATGGAGTGGTGTTCTCCGAAATGTGCGATGTAGGGTGCATATTAGCAACATGAATGTATGCATTCACAGCCAGAGCCTTAAATGAAGGAGGAATGTTGGCCTCATGAAGCATAGCTGTAGCGTGTTCATCTGTGGTGCGATTACCACGTTCTGCCATCCCATTCTGCTGCGGTCTATTCCTTGTTGAATGACAGCGCACAATGCCCTCAGAGGCGAGATAGTTCTCAAACTCTTTAGACATGTACTCCCCTACTTTCATCATCCTGAAGTGCTTTGATTTTGCATTCAAAATGATTCTCAGCATAAGCTTTGAATGCATCAAATGTCCCACTCTTGTGCTTCATGTGGGAAACCACTTTCAAGCCTGTGTGATCATCAATGAAGATAACACAATTTTCCACCCCTCATGGGTGTAGACCTTGTATTCCTTCAGATCAGAGTGTATGAGATCAAGTGGCGCTTTAGCACAATGTCCAGCGGAAGGAAAAGGGGCCGCATTCAGCTTGCCAGCAAGGCATGGCTCACAGATGGGATCTGATTTCTGATTTGAACCAAGCTTCACACTAGTGATCAGATTCTTGCTCAAGATCTTTTGAGTATCAGAATGATGACCAAGTCGATGATGCAACAGGTCTAGATCAAGAGGCAAAGTACCAACTGCAGATAGAGCTGAATCAGAATCAGGAGCACATTCTCTCACAAATGCCTGGTTCCTCTCATTAATGTCTGCTTCAAATAACAGCTCTCCATCTCGACTGAAAGAGATTGTGTTTTCCTTCATGAGAATAGAATAGCCATGAATGCGAGACAAATATGTAGTAGAGATGAGATTATGAGATAGAAGTGGAACACATAGGACATTTGTAAGGATAATGTGCCGGCTACGACGTCCATGTATTACTGGCCTAAGCAAAGCATCTCCAATCAACTCCGAGTAAACTACAACTCCATTTGCAACTTGGATTGGAACCCTGTGTGGTTTGGCATTCAACAGACGCTCATGACGAGGTGTCATGTGCGAAGTCATCGCTGTAGAGACACGACCAGTGAGAGACAGAAGAGACTCTCCCTCTCTGAGACGAATGGAGGTGAGTGTTCTGTAGGCATTGAAGCGAGCTCCAGCCTTCTTTGGGGCAAAAAGTGTGCCCAAAGCCTCCCACATGGCTTTTGGATTGTCCTCATGCTGTCTGACCGGTGGCTGAACTTCCTTTGAAAGCATGCCCCAGAGGAGTCCAACACACTTGTCAATGGCTACACTCTGCTCCATATTTGGAGGTGAAGGAGCAGAGGTGTGACACCAGGTATACACCTCTGCCTTGGCATCACTAGACCATACAGGGAATGAAGTGTCCTTGGTTAAGACTGGGCCTTTAGAGTCTGCCATCTGCTCTCAGTGTGTGTGAAGAAGATGTAGCTAAAAATGCGGTCCTGATGATAGGTAAATGTAGGTAGAAAAGACTATTGATGTACTGGACACCCAGTTGTAAAGCACTTGGGCCCTATCCCCAGAATCAACGGGTTGACTACCGTTTGTTTTAACTGGTGGATTAAAGACTACCTCGCAAAAGAGGATTTGTCCCAACAGTTGGTGATGTCCCTAAATACAAAGTTCACACAACACACTGAGGAGCAAGAGGATGTGCAAAGATGTGCACAAAAATGAGGATCTCAAGGCAAAGACTCAGATAGACAGAGGAGGTCTAAAGACCGGGGCCCATAACCTGTTAAACAGGCAAGCACAGAGGTCTGAAGTCAACAGTGAGAAACTCTATATTGCAGTGAGAGAGATATAACTGTCTACATACCTGAAGTCAACAATGAGAAACTGAGGACTTCAGAGAGATGCTAGCTACTTATATATCTACAGTCTAGATCATGTGAATAGCTGAGTAATGGATAAGTAATGGATGAGTCATGCACAGTAATGGATGAGTCATGCTCAGTAACAGATGAGTCATCCTCTGTAAAGGATGAGTCATGCTCTGTAAAGGATAAGTCATGCTCAGTAATGGATGAGTAATGTATCAGTAAGCTACATGTGACCAAGATGGGAGATATAGGATCAAAGATAATAGGATCAGAGATGATGTGATGTAAGAATGTTTGAGTCCAAATCCACACTTCAACACAGAGAGCCAACAGCAGACAGGTATATGCCTTTTATGCGCTTGGACTCTTCTTCAGTCTTAGCACCCATCTCCTTGGTCAGAACAAGACCAGGCAGCATTGGAGCATCAACAGTTGCAATCCATCATTCCAAACTGCTGCAGCATATCAATAGTATATTGACACTGAGAAATGCTGATGTCTCCAGTCTCAGGATCACGCTCAACCTTGATCCCTAACAGGAACTCTGTAGGACCAAGATCCTTGACTTTGAACGATGAGCCAAGTTGAGCAATGACCTGGTCAATTTCGGAGTCACTCTCTACAGAGATCATACCGTCATCAACATAGATGGGAAGAATGATGCGCACATTGCCATTGGAGTAAACAAAGCAAGAGAGATCAGACTGAAGACATTTAAAGCCCATTGACTGGACCTTTGCACTCAGCTTCTTGTTCCATTGTCTGCCAACCTAGTTGAGACCATAAAGAGATCTACGCAGTTTGAGGAGCTGTTGAGGTGTTCCCTGAGGGAAACCTTCAGGCTGAATGATATAGACGTCCTCCTCTAGGTCCCCATTGAGGTATGCAGAAGTATAGATTTGGACTCAAACACTCTTACATCATATCATCTCTGATCCTATCATCTTTTGATCCTATATCTTCCATCTTGGTCACATGTAGCTTACTGATACATTACTCATCCATTACTGACCATGACTCATCCATTACTGAGCATGACTCATCTATTACTGTGCGTTACTCATCCATTACTTATCTATTACTCAGCTATTCACATGATCCTGATTGTAGATATATAAGTAGCTAGCATCTTTCTGAAGTCCTCAGTTTCTCACTGTTGACTTCAGGTATGTAGACAGTTGTTTCTCTCTCATTGCAATATAGAGTTTCTCGCTGTTGACTTCAGACCTCTGTGCTTGCCTGTTCAACACATTTGCTGCTTATCAGCACATCAGGAGGTGATGACAGAGTGGGGGGCAACGGCAGACACAGAGGACAACAGGGTGGAGGCAATGGTTACCCAAGTGGCAAAAGGAAAGGAAGAGCAATGTCAGCAGAAAAGGAGTCAGATAAGGCAGTGGACAAGGCAGAGAGGCAGGAAGCATGTAGATGGTGTCACGAGGTGTTTGACACTGTTAAATCCCGAGTCGAGAACAAGACCTAGGTGACCAACCAGACCAGACCAGATGGACAATGACTGGATGAGTCGGCTGTGAGTGCAATCACTACTGGATGAAGTTGGGTAAGTGTACTACCTTGACTGGATATGGCTGGATGAAGATATAGACGTCCAGATGATTGTCTGGACAAAGAGACTCAAGAACCCAAATAGAACACTAAGCATGTTAATAATGAAACTGAAGTGCAAGAAGTAATTACAAGGCTTATATAGCAAAGTCTGTTATTGTAGTCCTAAATATGGTAATAGAAGTACAGCTTATGTATGAACAATAAGTTGTACCCAGATGCAGTTGAGGAATAGAAGAGAAGTTCCTTTAACAAAAGGAACAAAGTTAGGAAGCCAGATAAACAGGAAATGCTCAGTAATCCTTCATAGCATAAAAACCTGTTCAGAGCGGAGTTCCAGATGATTACTGGTAGGTCTAGTAACTAGATGACTGGACTGGACCGGACAGGACCGGTTGCAAGGACAGATGGTCTGGAGTGTGTGCAGAGTGTGTGCACATAGATATAACAGATGCCAATGATCCCTGCTTTAACTGGTCACTGATGCTAGCAGTGCCACTTGAGGCTTTGCACGACCAAATAGAGAGTGGATTGGTATTGGATGAACCAGTCTCAGAGGACTCAAGCGAGAAGGATCTGAACACAGTGGATGAAGGAGAATTGGTCGCCAGATACCGGTCCACATCATATGTCTGTCTCACATTCAGATGCTATGTCTCCTTCATATCATTCTGCTCAACTTCCTCCTGCTGCTTCTCTTTTCCAGCGTGCTCCGACACCATCGCACTATAATGCCCCTGTTGGTTCACAACAAGGAACTCTGGACCCAACCAGACCTCTGGCTGGGCCCAGGGATGGAGGAGGCAGTGGAAATAGAAGTGGTGGAGGCGGTCCGCCTGGTCCACAAGGTCCACCAGGTCCTCAAGGATCACCTGGGCCACTTGGTAATTTCCTACCACCACTACCTCCCATGGATCAAGGAGGTCCCAGTGGGGATGGTAGCAGTGGCAGAGGTGGTTACCGGCACAATTACTGGCTTACATCAGCACTGCCTCCGGCCTCTTGTTCCTCAGTTTCTTCGTCACTCCGGCCTGTCCACACTTTGTCTAGCTTACACCCTGCTACTGTGTTATCAGTCCTCTAGCCCCTTCAATCTCCAGCTCCATCAGTTCATTGTCTTCATCCAGAACAAACTGGTTGGTTCCTTCAGCCAGAACCCAAATAGTCTTCACCTCTTCCTTCACAGTGATGGGGGTGAAGTTGTCCCTGGTTGGTAGATCATCATGATGACCAGTGGGGTGTGTCGTCAGTCAGTGAATCTTCTGCAGCCGGCTGGTCGACCTCATTGAGCAGCTGTGTTCCAGTCGTCTTGTCATTGTTCACTGGTGGTTCTGGTGTCTCTGTCCTGCGAGTTCCGGATAGGCCAGCAATCAGCACTTCCTCCACTTGTCATCCCAGCTGGATAATGTCCCTGGTCAATGACACCACCATCAAGTCATTGTCGAAGAATTGTGCCACCAGGGCAGCCTAGGTGTTGATGTCCATCGACAAATCCGACTGGGCCAGCACACCATCAGAAGGCAGAATTTTGATGATCATGTCACTCAATGCCTCCAATGTGGATTGGGATGTGGGTTGCTGGACCTGGGCCCATTTCTCCAGCCAGTTCTTCTCCTCATCATCAACTTCCCCATCCGCCTCGCTCTCTGGCTGATATCCAGACTCCTTCATATCCCGGTGCATTCCCTTCCATTGACCCAACCTTTGGCCCGGCACCTGGTAGAAATTGCTCCTGGGTCTTGTCCCCACTAACCTCACCCGGTGCTCGTACATCTGTGACTCTAACTCATTCCTCATCTCCTCATGTGGTTGCAGTACATGTCCTCATACGCAGCCTCAGTGAAGTTGATATTCTAATGCTCTCTGGTCAGTCATTACTCCACAATCCCTGCATAAATCTGGATGTTCAAACAAATACTCAATTTGATGAAATATATCAGAGTTGAATACAGATTGCAGTCACAGCCAGCAAGACAATGGAGTCGAGAAGCTCAAAGTGCTTTGGGTGGTTCTTGCTCATGGAAACAAAAGGTGCTCAACGTTAGCCTTGAATTGACCCTCAAAAATACCCTGCTTGACAATAGCAAGGATGCCAGGATGCCAGAAGGGCAACTTTAGTCTGGAGACGATTCTGAGATAAATTAGATGAAAGTGAAGTCCCAGTTATCACAAACACATACCAAAACCAGATCACTGGGGAAAATATAACAGTGATCTTTGGGAAGGTCCTCAACAGCCTGCTTGGTCCTGATGGGAGGGAGACCAATGACCTTGTAATTAGTGTCTGAGGGCTATAGTGACTGCAACTTGATGGCTCACAAAAAAGATTCACTCAGTCGATAAGCTCAAGGGAACAAAGTCAGAGAACACAGCAGAATAATAATAGTAATGACATATGATGTTCGACAGCATTGCTGCAAATTTGGGATCAACCAAAAGACAGCCTTTGATATGGACTGCCTCCAAGACATTGTTTGTGGCAGCGAGCATCTAAGTCTTACCCAAACCCGAGCAAAAAAGAATGAGTGGATAGGAATCTTCAATCACAAGCACAGTCTTGAGCAGCTTGATGCCTCTATAGAAGACCCACTTAACCTCTTTGGTCTGGTTGTTGAGGTGAAGATCCTTGCCCAGCACTAGAAAAGCGATGCATGCAAATGTGTCTCAGTTTGATTCAAGATATACGAAGACATCAATTTTCACAACAGACTCCTTAACCTCAACCCCAGGTCGCACCTGAGGCTTCTGTTTGTAAAATAGTATAAGTGAGTGTGGCATCAAAGCTAAAATGACATTGAGCTCACCTTGAGATTGGCCTTCTTCTGATGTACAGCAGATACCTTGCAAATGTTCTGACATATGTTCATAGCTGTTGAAGGTCCTTCTGGGAGTTCCCTTCACACTGTCGGCAGAATAGCTCAGTGGTAAGAGCACTGGTGGCGCAACAGTGTTTCATAGAACAAGGGTAGTTTGGATTCTGTAGCATCAGTTATAGCTTTTCAAAACTGGGTATTTAAACAAGTGGGTTCTATAGCCTGATTGTGAACTGTTATTGATGTGAGTGACAAGTTGAACATCTTTGAGATGGCTAAAATACCAGTAGAGGAGAATGCCAAGGCATTCACTATATTCACATCATCAATTATTTGGTGGACTTCAAACAAAACAATGGCTGAATTATACACCCTTTGCTACATTAACATTTAATGGTCATATGCAGAAAGTGTAATGGTCCTTTTGCACTATTCTTGGTATTGCATGCGTAGAAATCAGCTGAAGTGGTAGGCAACCATTTCAGCTGAGTTCCAAGGGCTGGCTAGGATTCAAACCCAGCATCAATCTGATCAAATCAGTGAATTTGAACACTGATTCAGACCGTTGTGCTGTTGCAGCCCACACTATGCCCATATTCTCGGTGTGCCACAGCAAACCTAATGGGAAGGCACAAATTGTTACAGAGTTGTTGTCACACTGGAAGATACTCAAGTCAATAATTTATTCATTGAGGACTGGAGTCAACAGTATGTAATTGCATATCAAACCTCTTTGCCATCTTGTCCTGGTCTAGTGGTTAGACTCCTATCAGTTGCTATACATTTATTTCCGGGAATTTATGGGTTTGATTCCCATCTAGAATGCTTTCCTAAAATCCATAACATTTTTTTTTTCTCTCTCTTTTCTCTTTTTGTTGATAAAGATCAAACCAAGATCTTCCAGCCAATCACAACATTTCCCACTATCAAACCATCATCGGCTAAGATTATCTATGTTTTTATGCATTGAGATTGATCAATATGGACACTCTAGTTGATATCATAGCTAAAAGATTCAAAATACATCGGGGTATAGTACACGAACATGAGCAAGGGCTTGGTTCCACAATAAAATAATATCTGTGTTTTCAGCACTGCCAATGAGATCTGAAATTGAGTCATATAGAACAGAGACCTCCTCCTCTGTGAGGGAACCTGGTGGTGGCTGAACATCAACCTGGCTCAGATCAGGAGGGGGGCCCAATGCGGCCAACCCAAGAGCTTGAGCCCTCTGTTGTTAAATTATTCTGTGCCTGTGATATAAGGACACTATCATCATGAAGCCCTTGCCAGTCAATTCCATACACCTCTAGTTCCTCTTCATTGAGGTTTTCCTCCTCGGGTGGGAGCTGATCTCCACGGACACCATTAACAAACATGTCAAAGACAAACATGTCAGTTGGGGAGCGATTGGTGGAATTACGAATCTGGATACGGTGCTGATTCCATGCTTCTGCAAAAAAAGAGAGCTGGGTATTGATGGTTCCAAGGAAAAGGAAGTGTAAAAGCCAGATATGAGCCACATTGTTGATATCGAGTCCATGCCGAAGTTCCAAAAGGGTGAAATGGTCACCCCAAGTTGCACCAACCTGTGCTGTAACATCAACCCAGAGTCGTTCAATGCGGACATTATGAACACTCCTAAAAAATATAAGTAGAGAATCAAATCTTGGTAGGAAGCAGTTACCTTCCCCATATGTAAGAGCCCCGACGAGTTCCTCGGTGAGCTTCCATCCAGGCAGCAACATAAAGATTTTCTGCACCATGATCCCCACGTATCCTGGATGGAACACCATATACTCGAGCTGCATCAAGAAATAGCTCCAAAACAGTATCTGCTGTATTATTGTCACTTGCACGGAGGCCTGTGATAAGGCGAGAATAGCCATCAATAAAGCCATGGATGACTATTCCCCATCGAATTAAGCCTATGTTGTGAAATATTGGAGAAGACCTATGTAGATAAAGCAAAACAACTTACCATGCTGACCATCATGGTGCCATAAGGAATTAGGACCAAGAACACGGTAATCCCGACGCCAATTGGATCCGCTCAAATATTCGCCGCACTGGATCAATGCGCAAAAGAGATTGGCGGATGCGCTCAGTAGGAACACAATGACCAAGCCGCCGAAGCATTCCATTGAGCATGCTAAGCCCTGCCCGCCGATAATGGGTGCGCAAGCGTATAAGAAGCATGTCTAGGTCATCATCAGAGATGCCAGATAGAGGTCCAGTAAATGAGGTTGTCATTGGCTGAGAGGGAGCAGCCAGCTCCTCTACTTCTGGAGGAAACTCGCCAGTAGATGGAATTGGGAGATCAGGATCAAGAATATCATCATCTCCATTTTCACCATCGCTAGTTGAGTCGGAAGAGGAGAGATCATTGTTTGGCTGGAAAGGGCTCTGCTGTGGCTGGGAAATCCCATGTTCAATAAGAGCATTTCGCACAGTGGATCTGCCAACTCCCAGAAATCTACTGATGCTTGCAGTAGATCGCTGGCCATAGGCCCATCGAAGAAAATCAGGATCAATATGAATGCGGGGTCGGCCAGGCCCATTTGAAGGGATTGTTTGTACAAGCTCTGGCCTTCCATAATGCGATGAATCAACAGCCTCTTGGTATTCAAGGCGGATATCAAGCTGCATCGCAGCTAGACTTGTTTGCAGAATTGTAAATTCTTCTGCAGGGAAGATAGCTTCATTCTGCACCATATGTTAAAGCTTTGTATTCCTTTACACCTCAACACTTACCTCCACGAACGATGACTGCAAATTCATCGAGATCATCACCAAGCCGTGATATCACAATCGCATCAGCATGGCTTCCAACAAGGTTGGTGACTGCAGTCTGAAAGCGATGATAATGGGTGCGAAATGCATTGAGCAGAACTGTTTGGGCAAAGGAGCCAAGTTGTGTAGTGTCCATTGCATAGACAATTGAGTGAAGAGAGTCTGAGACGTATCTGTCACATGTTCTGACACAATTGTGACATTCATCACACATTCTGTCATAATTGTGACATTTATCACATTCTGACATAATTGTGACATACATCACAGGTTCTTCCCAATCGTCAGATGGCTCTGGAAGCCACTTCATTGGGTTGGTTGCATTACCTAACTGGGCTTAAGCTATTTGACTAATACATTTCAAGACTCTTTTGTCCTCATTCTAGCTGCAGATCATCCTGAGCGAATCAGCTGCCACATTGTTGTCAAGCAGAGTGGACAGGCTGACATCTCCCCCTGTGTTCGCTGGGGTATTGTTTCCTCCTCTGCTTCTTGTCAAGCGAGGGAGATCCCAGTCTACCACAGCCTTGGCACTAATGATGGCTCTTCAACAACACCTTTCCACTCGCAATATCGCTGTCAATGCGACACTTTCGGGGATACTGGATAGATCACATCCTCTCGCTACCAACATTATTGTTGCGACATCCAGAACCCCTGACTTTGCTGAAGAGAGTTACAGGAACTACCAGAATGGCTTCAGGGAACTTGGTGGGCTGCAGGACCTTTCTACCATGGTCCCACCATCTGAGTTTGACAATACTGTCGATCTGCCTGCTGCCACTGGGAGTGGGACTGGAGCAGCTGCTTTTTTCGATGTTTGGTCTGCCATGAATGTTGTCCCCGAGTCACATTTCATTCTTTTTATTCATCATTGGAGACACTCCTCTCTTCCCCTCCATTTTGCTTCCATCTGGATACGAAATACCTTCATTTGAATTGGATCTCGAGGCTCTGTCTGGCCCACCCATTCTGACTGGGCTTGAAACCCCAGTTTTTCCTGCCTCCACATCCGCCCCTTCCTCAGCCTCAGTCTCACCCTCTCGGCTGTCGAGCCGGCATTCTCGTAGCCCATCTCCATACCCAGCACCAAAAATCCTGGATAGATCGAGAAACGATGCAGTCATGGAAATCTGCCGAGCTCAGATTTCTGACTTTGCAGACTTGGAGTCCAAGGCCATTTTCCTGAAAGGGAGTCGTTCGACTCCTCTTGCTTCACTTGCTGTTTCCTTCTATGCAATGGAGCGGATCATTACTCGACTCAAACTTGATCCTGGGAATTCCAAATCTTCTCAGTCATTTACACTCTCAAGTGGGCAGAACATCGAATTGAATGTGATCGATGTTCTGGATAGCTTCAAATGGAAAGGCCACACATTTGGTAACAAACAAAAACTGTATCGTCAGGCCAAATCTGTCGCTGTTAGCACTTGGAAGGGAGATGAGCCAGGTAGCTCTGAATGCTCTTTTTCTTCATGATTTCTGACACAAGGTCCAGCAGCTTCTGACGCTGATGCTACAGCGAAGTACAAAGTGTATCGTGGTATCAAGTTTCTGTGGGCAGAGAATGGTCCCCTTGCTCTCAATGGTGCTTTGATGCCTTCATCTGAGGCTCAAGGCGATGAGAGATATGCAGCCGATCTCAGTCAAACTGACCTCGATATGTGCAAGTCAATTCTGGGCAAATACACTTGCTGAATCATAGGTATTTAATGGTTATTTTGCACACCATTTTGCTGAGAACCTATAGTATTAGATCAACTTTCTTGAACCCTTGCACAACACAATCACTACTGTATATTTTTCTAACTAGAATACCCTTGTCTTGATCAAATACACTAGTTTGACTATACTTATTGTAGATTACTCTTCGTTCATCATTAGATTACACTGCCTATATTTTCTCAAAATCAATTATCACTACTTTGTGAATTAACATGTGGACAAGTGTGAGTAGAGGTTAATGACGATAAAAAAAAGTAATGTCTATCCAACACCTCCTGCTTGATTGCGTTCACTCACTTTTCTTTTCAGCTATATGCTGGTAACAGACCTCCATACACAACTCAATGACCTGTCCAGATCGCTTGCGCAAATGATCAAATCCATCAATGCACTTTCATTGCCTTCTGGCTCTGAAACTTTGGGTGACGATCTGATGCAAATAGCCCAGATTTTAGGTAGTCACTTGAAAAGTTTGCAATGGATAAATGGTGCTGTGTGTGAAGTTGAGAGCAAGGTAACCGTGGTCGAGAAAAGGGTGAAGGATTCGGGTTACAATCCAGGTGCCAGCAACAGGATAAAATGAGGCTCAGGCTATGGATTGTGAGTGTAGTACATTTTACCTTTGCTTTCATTCATATATGTAGTACTCATCGTACAACAAAGATATATATATACAAATGCTTATAGTTGTCTCAAGATAAAGTTGACAGATAATTTACAAGACACTGTATCTACCTGATGTCGCAGTGGAGTTGCACATCTCAGCTTGGAGGGCAGCTGCTGAAGCCTCAATAAGCAGTTGTTTAATCTCTGTGACAGCTTGTTCCACTTGTGAAACTGGTGTTAGCGACCCTAATTGAACAGATGATGATGAACGTACCCTGTACTCCCTCTTGGACTCGATGAGCAGATGCAATTTTGGCAGGCCTTCCATCAGAGACTCTTTCTCTTGCTCATAGTAGATCCCTGGGGTAAAAAAGAGGGAGACCAGCATCCAGCTCGAACCCGTGAATGAGAAACACACCATTGTTCATGACAGAGGCACCCGTCATATCAATAAGCTACATATGAATGCGTCAGTATATGCACTCAAACTTTACGATATCAAGAAAACATACCTCAACCATTGTCTCTTTGTTAGTAACACACCACCTAGCTTTCTGCAGGTAATCGCATGGAAGTCAGTTGAGTCGGGATTGACACTAAGATCTTCTGATTGCAATGCAGACCACAACAGTAGCTTTGAAGCCTGGATCTGGGCATTAAGTTTCATGATGACGCTGAGATCCTGCTTGTGTACAGGCGTATCTAGACCCAAAAAAAAAAATCAACTCCCTTCAAACCAGCCAGATAGTCATCCCCGCCCACTTTTGTAGCCTGAAAATTGCAAAGTCATGTTGGCCCTCCTTGTATTTTCATTCCCAGGAATAAGGTGTAGGCAGGATGAAGGGTAGGGATGCAGAGCAGTGAGTAGAAATGCGGAACAATAAATTGATGGGAAACTGGCCCACGCGTTAGTCACGCTCATCCCAGGATGAGCGTGACGTGACAACCTATGTCTGCCATAATGCGATTCCAGTCAAACCTACCTTCTTTCACCTGGTCGGCGTTCTTTTCGTTTCAAGAAGAGCTCTGGAATTCATAATGTTCGCTTTATTCTTTCTGGACCTGCTCAGTGTATGGCATTACCGATGTTGCATAATTCATTTCCAAAAAAAAAAACTTTCGCTTTCTAAAACTTTTTCTACTCAAATTTCAGAATATCTCTCTAGTTTCTCAGAAGAACTTATGGCAGAGGTGAAGGTGGAGGCTTGACAATGTAGACAATAGAACCAGTGAATCGATTACAACTAGACAACTTACATGAATCTATAGACAATATCTAAAGGAACGACCTTGAAGGAGAAGGAGATCAGTGAATAATCTTACAGCAGTCCCACTTAGACGACTCAATACAAGTCAGTACTGTGAAAGAAAAGGGAAGTAGATTGCCACGGAAAAAAAAAATCATAATAATAGGTAGGCGTACAAGTTGTCGTCTTCATCGTCGTCAGCAGTGTCCTCCGTGAATCCAGCGTTGCTGTGCTCCTCCCGACCCTCGTCCTCAGAGATCTTGAAGGTGTTCTCGAATCCAAGGGATTGTTGGGTATTGTGACGATAGTTGTCCGCAGTGACATATGTGTGACGTTGCCACCGGAGTTTGGCCCGAATAAATCACGACCACTATTTGGCCAATACTTGATGTATTGGCCAAATATTGGTCGAATATTGGGCCCTAGTATTGGTCCACCAATATTTGGCCAGTACATCCAGTATTGGCCGAATATTGCATAGCTTTTACTTCGTCATGGACTTTAAGATTTTTCGAGGACGGCGCGGGAGTTACGTCATTCGAGTGGCTCTTCTCCTACCCTCATCCCGCCGCGACGTGGTTGCTCTTCCGAACCCACCTTCCACCCAATTGCTTAGAAACTTTACACACTTATTCATGTCCTATTCCTGTCTCTGCACCCCGTGTTTTGGCCCGAAATCGGCCCAGTAGCACCTCCTATGACCAATTTCAATCCGGACGCAGAACACCGCTCAAACACGCTTTGACGGCACCAATATGCGTCTGAGACACCCCGTAAGCTGACGCACCTCTCTGCCTCCAGGAACAACTTCCTGCACACAATGTTCAACTGGGTCAGGCCCGACGGGACGCACTGAGTGCGGTGCGACATAACGCCGATGGACGCGTACACAGCGCAAGGGAGGGTTGGGGGACGTGGCGCGGGCAGTGGCGAGGCACAAGGTGCGTGGCCCTTTCTTTGCACCCTCTGTCGAGTGTAGACGAACAAACGCCTGACCCCGCGCGCAGAACCTCGAATCACTCCTCTTTGGGAACGGCTATGGCGCAGGGGACCACCGCCGAAGATGCCAGACAAAGTAGATCTCCTCATCCTCTTACCGCCACATGGACATTGATGAAAAATTCGACGCCCGCAGCTCCGCCTCATCCCCGCGGTGACCAACATGCACCACGAGCTGCCGCCAGTGCATATGGGCTACTAGGACGCCAATGCCGATCCTGACGCACGTTTCGCCTTCCGCGGTGTCCGCTGCGCAAGCGCTGGCGTCCCTTGCGTATGCTGCTGGGCCTCCGCCTGCGAGCGCGCCGTCACCGTCACCGGGTTCGCTCCCGCCTTCGCGTCCTTGCTCGGCGTCGATATCAAAGATGTATCTGTTGTATTCCCTCTCGCCGCCCAACACCAGCGCACGCACGCACGCCGTTATTGCTGCCGCGACCCCGGGCGGTGTACCAGAGGCGGTGCCATTGCCCATTCCCCTCCTCACGCTGCGCATCCCGCAGGGGGCGCGGACAGGGTTGTGCTCTACAAGTTCTTCGACTACTTTGTGGCGAGCTCACATGGTCTACGATGACGCTGAGAAGCTCTACGCCGGGGTGCGCGAAGTCTTACATCTTGGAGCGGCGCTGATGATAATGTACATGAACAGTGCGGACCATTTCGCTCTGCAGAACGCCAGCATGCAGCTCACCATCTCCCACAAACGAATCACGAGTCTGCTCAACATGCAGCTGGAGTGCGTGCTCCCCCTCACTCTTATCGTCGGACTGGACTCATGGGTGCATTTACAGCTGCGAGTTCATCCAGGAAGGCTCCACTGGCGGGCTTGTCATTTTTGAAGACCGCCCAAGCTACTGGGGCGCGTGCGATGTCGAGATTCACCACCTGGAGAAGGCCACGCACCTCGAGCCTGCGAAGGTATCAATCGTCGCGCAGGCCCGCTGCGTGCGTCGGTGAGGGCGTGGTGGTGTACGAGCAGAGCAGGATCAACATTACGGTGCGTGGATTTGTGGTCTTCCGTGCCTCTGCAGTTTTGGCTGACATCTTGTGCTGTAGATCTCGCTTGATGCTCTTCCAGGTACGCTGTGTGTTCTCTTCTCCCTAGAAATTCACAGCTGACTATTGTGCTCTAGCTTTGACAGCACTTGATTTTCGCTCGATGTTGTGCTTTAGCGCGTGGGTGAACTGGCGCTAGCGGCACGAGTTCCTGAAGTATGTGTTACTTCTTCCCGGCCGTTCCTTTCTGATCTTCAAGTTCTCACTACTCAGCCGAGCTTTCGCTCGCCCTCTTCAGCGACACCTCGATGTATATGTACGAGACCCCATGTATTAGATAGTCAATGGATCTTATTTTTTTGCCAAATTCGTACGGTGTGGGGAAGGGAAAATATATATTAAATGGCGCGGCAGCCCTAGGCAAAAAATGGTCAGCCAATATCTGGCCAATATTCGATCCAATATCCGGCCGATATTTGGCCAATACAACGTCTAATGGCGGAATATCGGCCGACCAGTATTTGACCGTTATTTGGCCAATACTCCCCCAATACAACATGTATCGGCCAAATATTGGTCGTGATTTATTCGGGCCAAACTCCGGTGCTTGGGTGCGCCTTGGGACTCTGGCCATCTCGGTAACTATTTGTACAATCATCCCGTCGTAGTAGGACTTGAATTAATTATCCTTTGTACTATAAATCGTGTGTGTTCGGAAGCAAAGGAATATATGTATGAGAAGCAAAAAAAAACAGTAAGACCAATATTCGGCCAATATGTGTGCCAATATCCGGCCAATACAGCCCATTTTTGCCGAATATTGGTCGGCACTTTTTTGGCCAACATTCGGCCAATATTTGGCCAATACACCTTGTATTGGCCAGATATTGGCTGGCGTGAATTCGCCTCACAAAGTCCATACGTACGGACGACTGTGAAAGTAGAAATTTAATTGATGAACAAAGTGCTGTCACCGACGCTCGAGCCTTGAGAAAACGGACGTCCGCAATAGTCTTGTAGCACTCCCCCTGAGACGCTTCCCCAACTCTGAGACATATGAATTGCCCCTCCTCCATACTCCAGTGGAAAATGCGCCTTATGCCCGCCCACGCGCACCAGTCGACACTGCCGAAAAGGGCCAGTCAATTGTACCTTTAGCGGACTGAAAAAGAAATGCTCACCATCGCCAGCATGGCTTCGAGCAGCTGAATTCACCATTCTTTGTGTTTAAGCGAGCAGAGCGACGAGGCCAGCGAGGGCAATGCCAGCGAACGCGAGGACAATGCCGGTGGTTGCCTTGAGACCCATGGCCGTGCCAGGGGTGTTCGAGGGCTTGGCAGAGCTGGGCCTGTGAGGAAGATTAAGTTAGGAAGAAACCAAAAAAGAGAGTATGGGGACATACGAAGAAGGCGAGCCAGGTGTTCCCGCTTGCAGGGGGTGGAGCCGGTTCCAGGAGAAGTGCTGGCACCACTAGTGGCGGGAGGGGTGCTGCCACCGGGAGTGCTGCTGCCAGTAGTCAGGGAGGAGAGCCGCCTGAAAACGAGCCGAGTTAGAAGTCAGAAAGGGAAAAAAATTTGTGGGCTGTGAGTCGCACCACCAGTGGAGGTGAGGATTGCTTCATCGACGCCCGAATCCACTCCCTCCTGCCTTGTCGTGCAGCATGGGGGACACGAACTCCGGATGCGACCAGAGCTGAGGACGTTAAGAACGTCCTGAGTCCCGCCATAGACCAACTGCGACGTGTCTTTGTCAGCGAAGAAAATAATGACATTGATAGGAAGGGACCTACGACGAGAGCAGGAGCGAAGAACGGGGCCGCGGTGACGACACGTTAGCGGTCGAGAGGATGGTGCTGAGCGGGACGCCAGCGAGGGCGTAGATCTGACCCACATCGCCGTTGAGGATGGTTGTGATCTCGCCGGTGATGGATCCGACGACGGCCGCGATGGCATTCAAGGCGAGGATCAACGAGAGGACGGTTGTCACCAGGGAGAGGTCGGCGACGAGCTGTTTGAAGATGATAGGGAGGGTCCAAGCCCAAGGTGGAGCGAGGTCAACTAGGGCGGCGGCGGAGGTGAGACTACGAGGGCGACGGCGGCGATGTCCAGACTAAATAAAAAGATTGAGCCATACCTCCCGACAACGAGACACCCTTCTCCCCAATTTCAGTCGTGTCGCCGTCCTCCAACATGTCCAGGTCAGGCCTCAGAGCGCAAGATTCGACCATTTGGTTATATCTGGCTTCATCGAATGGGTAACCGAAGAGGATGTTGTCCTTGATTGACTGAAAGCGGGTTATTCAAAGTCTGCATGAACGAAAAGGCCGAGAAGCGTACCTGGTGGCATAGCCAAGGCGACTGGATGGCATACGAGATTGCATGCATGTTTCCGTGAGCATCGATTTTACCCGTGTTCTTTGCCATGATGATGCGCCCATTCAAGGTCGTCATTTCACTGAGAACGGCCATCTTGAGTTGGATTTATTAACATAGTGAATGAATGCATCAAGATATGTCTTACCAGCAACGCTGTCTTGCCACTACAACTAGTCAGTACACAAAAAAGGATTAAAGGGAACGTGCTGCACCTGGCAGTCGGTCCGGTCACAACCGTAAGCTCGCCCTCAGGGAATACAATAGACAAATCCTTCAGCTCGAATTTATGGTCCGCCACCATCGCGGTTTCGCTCTCAGTGGTAAGGATGGAGTCGGTCTCCGAAGCAGTCCTCTTGCCGTTCTTGTCCTTGCCATCCTTAGCAACCGGGGCGTCCTCGACCTCGTTCCACTTGAATGACGCGTTTTCCAAGCCGAGGCGGTCTTCTTCTGACTCAACGGAAACGGGGCCGGAACGGTCCTTTTTGAGGGAAGAGACCTGTTCGGAGACTTCTGCCTTGTCCAGATAGACGGCTATTCGGTTCAGAGAGACGCGCGTCTGATGAACGATAAGTTAAAAATGAGATGGATCAGTGAAGTTCTCGACATACCTGGAGCAGCTGGACGATGAAGGTAGGGATAACTGCGGTGCAAGTTAGTGCTTTGCGAGATGTTTTACAAGGCAGAAATTATTATTGAGCGGTTGCCTGAGAAAGAAATGAGAGATGCGCCTAACTGTGAGGGGAGAGAACATACCAAATCATACCGAACAGCGCAATTGCCTAGCGACGATGCATGAGCGTAAAAGAAACCCACTAAACGCGATATACGCACTGTGAAGGCCGTACTGATAGTGATCTGGTTACCCAGCATCACATAGGTGAAGAAGCTGATCACTGAGATGAAAATCGGGGCGGTGATCCATAAGCTAAATGGCATGCAGATTAGCAAGAAGAAAAACCAGTAAAGATTCAGGATCGTACCCATAGAACCCGATGCCATTAATACGAGCTAGCGAAGAATATGAGACTCGGGGGGCGGAAACAAACTGCCTTGCAATCACCTTTGATCATCCACCCGATCTCCGCATTCCTCGCTTTGAGGGCCCGGTCAATCCACCGCTGCTCCCAGGCGAAGAACTTGATGAACTTGACCGCACTAATCAGCTTGTTCAGCACGCATCGACAAGGAATTGCTGGATCGCGTCCCATGTAGGATGTCCGGTGATGAGGAGGAAGGAGCCGTTCGCGAGCCACACCAGATGCGTGAGAAGTAGGCCGCTGTGGGCTGAGACTATGTGATGAAAGGAGAAGAGATGACTGTTTGGGTGTTGTTTGCCAACACCATTGATGACCTTTCTTGAGGCTCAACAGATGCGCGGACGCGACTGCTGGACGCGTTGTCACTCGTCACACGGCAGGAGGTGAGTGATGCAACGCGGTTGGAAACGGGCCAACTTGGCCCATTTTTTGGGAGCGTCTAGTGCGACCATGCACCAAATCGTGGTCCTTGAGCAAAACACCATTGCAGAACTCCTCGAATTACTGAGCTCGTCACCTGCCTCTAGCCACCAGGCTTTTACTGCTCTACGTACCTCTCTTGCCGCCGCTGTACCCGCTTCTACCGAGGACCTTTCACAATGCATACAAACCGCTACATTCACATCTGCCACAGCCTCAAACCCGGCTGCTGTTCCTTTGACTCAACCTACAAGGGTTTCAACTCTGGTATCAAATCGCTCATCGCTCCAGACGCGTAAATTTATCGGCAAGTCGTGTCCAACGCGCCAGGCGAGGTCTTGTAGCTTGCCACCTCTCGGAGAATGTGACTTTGTTGGTAGGCGTTGAAGTTATGCTGAATACATTCAACCCTGACCCGTTACCGTAGATCCTAGTGTCTGGAAGTCCATTGCGCCATTGCCACCAGCTATTCGTCCACCGCCCCTGTTTCTCCCCGACAATGACCAATTCATGCGACCAGTCTCTCCCCAGCCACATTATTCCTCCTCCGAGTCTCCTGACAGGTCTCTGACGGCGGCCCCTTCTAGGTCGTCCCCTGTGCCAACATCCCCTTTTTCTTCTTCCTCCACATTGCAAGACCTCCAGGCGACTTCTCTGGACCTCGAAGTCAATTTGAATGGCAAACGCGTTGCTGGTGATCATACAGAGGCCCCAGCGGCCAAGAAGCTGATGCTCAGGCTACCAACACTGGCTCAGCTTCGGGCCAAGATGCGCAGCGCTAGCGCTAGCGAGGCAGGGGGAGGGGGCGCCGGTGGAGGTGCTGGTGGAGGCGACTGGATAAACGCCAATAAATGTCCTCGGAAGGGGGATGGGGGACGTGTTGGAGGAGACGACGACATTGGCATTGATTGCGATAACCCCCAGTGCCCAATCTGCGGGGACGGAGACGGGGATGGAGGGAACGGTGTGGATGCTGCAGCGGCGGCTGCAGTAATTGTTGCTGCACATGCAGCTCTCGATCGTGCAGACGGCGAGACAGAGGCGGGCGGGGACGACAGTATGGATGTTGGCCAGGATGAGGATGAAACACCGAGTCCTCATAAGGGCAAGGGAAAGAAAGGGCTGGGAAAGAAGAAGGTGCTTGCCCGATACAGGACCAACTGCGCTGGACCCCCTCTGACAAGGGATGCTGGGACACTGCTCACGGTACTCGTGGGCTCCATTTTCCTTCGAGAAACACGCAGCGAGTTGGACGCATTTATACAGGCCCTTGGTCAACCCGAAGAGCCTGACGATTTCTCTGCGCCACCCGACCTGCCCTCCGTAGTCAAGAAATTGGATTTCTACGACAAGAAGAGTAAAATCTCTTCTTTTTGGTACATGGTGAATCTCGTGCAGTTAGCCATGCACGTTCACAGGCAAGTACACTCTCTATCTCCTTTTTGTAGTCCGTTTTAATGTCTTTGCAGTATCAGAGAGGACGCCCGAGAGAAATGCATGCACGTACCTGGGATAGCTGCACTTGCCCAGCAGTACGGTGTCGGTGTTTCTGGTCAACGTACATTCAAGAGACGAGTACAGAGAGGCACCAGACTCCTTTCGCCTTGTGCAGCCAGTATGTGTCATCTGTTGCGCCTTTTTTCTTTCACGCTAATGATTTCTTCAAGGCAGTCCGTATATACTGGTGCTTATTGCTGTAACCAACATGGCGGACGATTTCAAGTCCCCAAGGAAAAGTACCAACGAAGATATAATAGCGCTTAGTACCGCTCTGAGAGGGGGTTTCCCGTGAGTTTCATGACTATTCTAATACCTGATACCTTGCTCAGTAAAGTAACAGATAATAAATGGGGCGCTCTCATCAAACGCCTCAGGATTCCACTGCAATATGTTAAATCTCAAGCCTCCTTCCTGTTGGGTATCAACTTCTGCTACCGGGTTCCCCAGGCCAGCAGAACTCAAGTCACAAGGGCGGTCCCTTTTTACAGTCTGATTGGGACTGATGAAATCCTCGAGAAGATTACCACCAAGTATGATTTGCCCTGGCGATTTTCTTGTACTGTTAACTTATGACACTTTCAGTTTCGCCAAGTTACCTAAGCGGTCTTCACTCTGGTATGAGCCTATGGGACCGTGGAACATATTTGCAGATCCTGGGGATCTTCCCCTCCCCAATGTTCGTATCATTGAAACCTTGGAAGACTTTGTCAAGACACCGTCCCCTGTCACGCACAAAACTACAGAGGTATTTACGAAGGAGCAGAGAGAGATTGCCGCAGACACTCAGGTCGTGGAAGATTTAGACGACTTGGAAAATCTAGTGAGTTCTATTAACGACATACTTTACACTTTTCATTTACCTGAGCGTATTGCAGTTGCAGCAGGGGGACCATGAGGGGTATCTTGAAATACGATCCTCCATTCTTAATGGGTAAGACCTTCTCCTCTCTGAACGTCCAGATTCTCATATCAGCTAGGAATGTGCTACGCATTCAAGATCCCTCCGGCAAGTTATTATCAGAGCTCTTTACCCTTCCCCCAGAGTTGCGACAAAAGCTTCAAGATGCTATTGCCCTAATCCAGGCTGCTATGCCTGGAGAGTGGATCTCTGACACATCTCTTAGAGACCTGTACAGTTTTTTATCATGCCACTATTCATGGTATGCTCGCTTCGGAGAGAAGGTTAGACGACATATGTTTCAGTTGATGAAATATACTAACCAAATCTCAGGGTCATGCCGCACCTCAAGATGCACCTCATCTCAATAATGTCCAGAGAGACCATGGCGGGCGGGTCAATTTTGAACAGCGAATACCCCATGAGTCTAAAGATATTAAAGAGCGGCCTGCAGAGTTCGCCATTCTTTCTGATGCCTATGCTGAAATTTTTGACTACATTCGGATCATTGTGAGTTAATGTCCTATTCCTTTTACATCTTGGCTAATGTTTGCGACTCATAGCTACAGTCCCGCTTTCCTGAAGAATACGAAGAACTCAGCATTTATTGTGATGTTCTCCCTATGAACGCTGCTTGCCCCTCTTATCCATTTGGGGGGTTTGTTCTCAACTTGCGGGTTTCCACCTGGGCGCACAGAGACCATGGTGACAAGAAGCTCTGTGTTGTCATTCCATTCGGTGACTTTGAAGGAGGGGAGCTGTGCTTGTACGAAGTAGGATTCAAGTTTGATATAAAAATGGGGGATGTTCTCATCTTCCCTTCCTGTGACCTGACACATTTCAATATGCATTTCTCTGGTCACAGAGGTACGCTTGTTCTTCATTCTGACCGTCAAGGCGATGAATGGGTTGAGGATTGTAGAGGTTGGAAGGCATATATTAACCGTGTATCTTAATTCCCACCATTTATTTGCCAAGAAAATTGTATTATATCCGTCAGACTCGACTGTCGTTCTAAGCCCGTTGTCCGTTATGGCGACTCTTTCAAGGCCCCGATCCCCAAGGAATTGTCGGCTGCTTGTTGTTGATGGCTTGGGCAGCACACACCAGCACCAGCTGAGGATGCAACATTACCTGTGGCACGCCAACAGGATGCGCACTCCTGTGGGATGCTCGCCAACAACACACCTACCAAAATCATTCAGTTCAGGGGTCCCCGTCACCCATCACCTGAACCTTTGGTCGAAACGCTACAGTATTCTGCAAATATTTTGTGAAAACAGCCTATATTGGCACACTATTATTCGGCTGATTAGCCACGAAAAATTCGGGCCAAACTCCGGTGTATATGTAGACCCAATTTGAGCCAATGTATATTATTTTTTTTACTCTACAAATAAATAGTTTTGGTACTTTGAAACGATTGCCCGCGTGTTAGTCACGCTCATCCCAGGATGAGCGTGACGTGACATCCAATGTCTGCCACGATGTCTGCCTCGATGTCCTCTCGTTTGCTGTTCTCTTCACCTGGGCCATGGCTTCACGCGTCAGTTACGAAAGAGCCTTTCAACTACGATGCTGCTGCTGCTGTCATTGCTGAATGCTTCCAGGTGACAGTTGTGTTGTGGCAATCACATTTTATATGCTCATTGTGTTCTAATTAGATACGACCTGAGGAGCTGCAGCCGTTTATGAACGCGGTATCTACATCCAATTCTTGGCTATCCCGTCCCCCTGTTCCAGGGGATCTTAACGACACGCTGGACCGGAAAGGGGTAATACAGTGGGCTTGGAACATCGACCTTCAATCACCGTTAAACAATCGGACACGGGCTTACATCTCTCACCTTATGTTGCCTCTCATTGTTGCGGACATTCTGCTCCATGTGTCAAAACCAGATCCTGCCCCTATGTTTGAACGTGCGCCTACACGGATGAACAACACGATCGGCGAGGTGCATAAGCTGTTGTTGTAGCAACATCACGCACTTACTACGTTTGAGCAGCACTTTCGTACCAAGTCAGACTGGGTAGAAATGTTGCGGGAATCACATTCTTGCTACAACAAGAATGCAGGCAATATGACGTCTCCAACTACTACTCGAGGCACTAACAAGACTAAGAAGATGGCCCTGTTGGATTTTTGGCGAGGTATGAAGATCGACAACCCGCTCAATACAGTCATTCGCAACCTGGCTCATGTGGCCCTTGTATTGGCCTTGTACCTGCTGGTTAGTTCTGCCTCGTTACCTGCACTTGTTTTATTTTATTTTATTCATTCTGACGATTACTTAGGGCGATGTTGATCTGTCTGCAAGAGGTCGCGCTGAATACCTGAAGCAGTGAGTTTCAGAATCGGTCAGACCCAGTGTTATCCGCTAATTGGCATATTTAGGACAGCAAAGGCTCAAGATGTGCATCTCACAGCCGCTGAAGCAGACGCTGCCGTAGCAAACACAGACGTAGTGTTGATGATGGCCCCTGCTTTTGTTGCAGTTTCACATAGTCCACTGGCTCTGCTGGAACCGTATGCCTACTGGGCCGCCCGCTACAAATCGAGGATGCCTATGTTGGAGGTAAGCCAGCATCGCAGTAATTTGTATTCACAACTCTTTACACTCGGCCCAGAATTGGCGGGATCTTGGCAATCGCCATCGTCTGAGTTTAGATGATCCTCTAGGTCTGTTAGAGAGGACGTTGTGGGCTCTTATTTTTAGGCTCGCTCACAGGGAGATCGACGAACTCCAACTGCTACAAGAGTTCTACCAGCACGAGATTGTGTTACAATTCCTGTCGCCGGGTGATGCACCTTTGCCATCTCCTGGATATGGCCTGAGTATGTTGCTTCCAGTGGTATATATGCACACCCTAATCCTTTGACAGGATTTGGATCTGACCTGCTAGTGGGCGTACTAGAAACATTCGGCGAGGAAGACCAAGACCTGGTTGTACATGTAGCAGCTCCAACCGAACAGGCCGACGATAACCCCCCCCTTAAAAAACGCAAAACCACGCACGTGGATAGTGGAGAAGCCTCTGCTTTGCAGCCTAGGACTCTGCGGCCGCGAGCACCCAAAGCCAAGGCATCCATTGTATCCTCTCGAACCGCTTCTGTTAAGAGCCGCCGTCCCCACGCACGAAAGCCCTCTTCACCCAGCAATAAAGAAGTGAGGGAGGAGGAAGCAGAGGATGAAGAAGAGGCTGATGAAGACGAGGAGGTCGGGCTCCCATATAAGCGGTTACGGTGGTTAGCTGTTTCTGACCACTGGCGGCCTCCTTCCACACGCGATGCTGACATTCTCGCGGAAATGGCGCTCAAACCCGACAAAATCTTAAAGCCCACTGCACTCCACGACCTTGCAGACGACAATCACACCGTCGTTATTGAATACTGGAAGTTTGAGCCTGCCCCAGATGACCCTGCTGATCCATTTGTCGTGACGCAACATGAGCATAGTCACCAGACTTTTCACGAAACGGTAAGTTTTCCTGAATAATCTGCTTTGCTTGCTGAGTCTTACCAGCGCTCGGATGCCCCATTTATGCGCAAGATTGTGCTCTCCCAGCCCCGCAAGAGATGCGATAAGTCCGGGCAGGATGTGCCCTTGCACGTACATCCTGATGCGTGTAAGCTACACACGTCGGGCCTCATCATGACCGAACGTGGAGAACCCCTGCTTCCAGATATCATTCCTTCGGACCTCTATTCCCTCGTATATGTCGTCCACGAGGATACGTGGAACAGCCTTATTGCAAGACAACGGCAGGAAGTTTTGAGGCTCAGAGCTGTTCTTATCATTCATCGACGTCCTTATCTGCATGACGGCAGAAAGATAGAGTTTGACGAGGAAGGCTTTGAAGCCTTCACACATCTTGACCGCTATGCATTTATTCAGGGTATGAGTTCGCTTTCGCTTTTCCATGCTGTGCATATGCTGATTGTCAATCTAGATCTCGGGGCTCGTCGCAAAGGTCGGGCACCTCCGTTACAAGTTGGTCACCCACGCGATCTTTTAGCATGTCGCGATGCAATGCTAGGATGTGCCAACACTAGTGCGCACGACCCTGCTCCTGCTGATAACGAATCCGCCGCTGGGAGCGGGTCTGGAGATGGGACCAGGAGGCCTGTAGCTCAGCGCCTAAACATGCTATCAAACACTTTACCCAGCAAAACATTGGCAATGCCTCCAGGTTGGAGGTACATAAAGTCTCTTATTTCATCTACTTTTTGCTGACTTTGTGGTAGTGACTTGGCTACACACGAATTTGCATGCACCTGGGTGGATAAGTTGAGCAGCGTTCCTCCATACGAGCTGCCATGGGACGAGGTCACTTGGGCTATCTTCGCCATTTGCAATGCCTTCACATGGATTCACGGAGACGTGATGTTTACCGTCATCAATCTCCCTACAGGCGAGAAGCTATGGTTCATGGGACGCCGCAGAACAGACCTACCTGCTGACGACTTGCGAGGAAACATGCGGTCACGTTTTTGCCTTCAATACGTTCAATGGCTGGACCGATATGACGAGTGTATGGGTTTTTGAACAGGTTCATCTGACCCCTTACACCACATTGTGCGTCTGCTCTGTCTGTAATTTCTCATCATGTACCTTGCTGACCCTTTCATGCTTCATCCACCCGTTTGCCGATGGTACTGGTTAGATACATGCCTGCCTTTATCCCGCATTGCGTCATGAGCTTGACGAACTGCATCGGCGTTGGGAGACACGGAATTCCTGCCAGCAACCTTTCTCACTGCGTTTTTGTCACTCTGCATAATACAGTCACAGCCTCGTCCACAACCAATGCCGACCACGAGCCTGCACGACGACTCCTTATTCGCATCTTCATTTTCATCACACTCGCCTTTGTAGATCTCCAGAACGGCAATTCGTCCGAGAGTCACAGCAGATCGCGACCTACATCACGGATGACTGGCCACCTCCCAGATATCACTACGAGCGACGGTGTACTCGACCTCCTGGCCCTACGAAGCTTCATTGTTCTTTTCATTGCTCTGAATGGGGCAACCTATATCTCTGCCGTTGATAGAGATGAGAAGAACTTAATGCAGTTGGAAGTGGAGGCCGCTCGAGAACTATCGCTGGCATGGAAGCTCGCCCATGATCTGGTGACGCATGTCTCTAGTGCTTTCACCTTCGATACTGTAGTACCTTCATCCCCATCCGACACAAGGGTACCCACTAGCTTCTCAGAGGCCGCTGATGTAGGTACATCTTGTTCTTTGCATGACTTGCTGATCAGTTGTATTCCTCAGATCGCTCTGGTTACCATGGCGGTCTCGATGCACCGGTACCTATCAGCGTCCTATTCAAAGGACAAGCGCTCTCTACCCGATGGATTCACCCCAGCAGCATTCAAGATGCAGGTCACTCGGATGCTTATTATGTTTCAGCTACATAAAGACATTGACCCCTTACTGCGGGAGGACCAACTCTTTGCCAATCCAGCAGACGAGGGGCTGACTGCTGGCTTGTCTCTGTCTGTAGAATTCGGCCGGCTCGTATCTGACACCAGTAAAAAATTCCCAATGCTGCAGCCGTGGGACATGTCTTCGCTTCCATTCGCTCTTCGTTCTATCTAGTTAACCCCTTTTGTACTTCATTTGCTTTTACTATCAATCCTGGTACTGTGCATTTAATGTATTCAATATTCCTGTGCTGTTAGTATTGCTTGCTGTGTTTCCCGTTATCTGTTGGTTGCGCCCTTTTTGTAGCGGTGTACTATGCAAATAATTGAGTCTTGGTTTGTGGCAGAACATGATGGCCTTATGAGGCTCTTAATAAATTCACACATATCATCAGTATATTATGCGCACTTGTTCAGAATGTCACTGAACCCAAACTAAATACAAAACCAGTTGGGAAAAAAAAGAGACAAAAATTTCGAAAGATGTGCTTTTTAGGTAGCTTGTCTCTTGTATACAGTGATGAATGCGATCTGCGATGCCTTGACTTCTAACTGTGACCTGCATCTGCAATAACTTCAATGAGCCTCCCAAAGGCAAGGGGAAGGCAAAAAATTTGGCTAATCTCTGTGTGTCATTTCATATCTCTTGTGCTGATCAGCATTTTCAATCCAATCTTGATAGTGCACTGAACAGCGGTGACAGGCCTTCGAAGAAGAAATCTTCACCTTATCGCCCATCAGTGTTACTGATGTGACCAGATTGTATATTTTGTACCTTGTAGCTTCCCTCCTTTATCAAAGCACGATCATCGGTCCAATGGTCAAAAGCGCAGCCAAAAGGAAGAAAATTGCACTAGGTATATTCATTCACACTATTCTCAATCAAGTTCTCAATGTCATGTACCACTCAGTGAAAGAATACATCTCTCGAAAAGAGGTGCTTTCCCGGATCAATTCGCTAGATCCTATGAGCGAGGAGGCTATCGCTCTGGTTGCAGCCATTGCAGCAATTCATCAAGATCTCACAACAGTATGCTCTGAGTTCTGATCTATAGCTTCTGTTCATTTCTCTGCCCAAGCTGGATGGTGCCATCGGTTTTGCTATGGATGCAACAGATGCAGAGAGTGAAGCTGGGTCTGCATGGCGAAAGTTACACAGCAGGGTTACTTCAGCAAAGAAAGATGCGAAAGCTTTGTCTGGAATTCCTAGTCACCGTGAAAAAAGGAAACTCGTAGGAGTGTCTATTTATCACAGTAGACGCTGCTTACACTACTGCAGGTCAATGAACTGGGACTGAATCTACAGCCCCGTTCCATCCACGATTTCATTGCAGACAAACCTGATGACAATTCACCAGGCAGCTTTCTACAGCCTCAGATTATATATCGTGAGCGCATAGCTGTCAAACGGGGTGACACTCTAGTCGACACAAAGTGCAACCCTCAAGATGTAGTTATCAATGAAGAGGCAGGGTTTTACATTGTCCAGCCTAATGAATCAGTTCTGTTTCTCCGTACAGGTCTGTTTGTTTCTTATCTATCAAGCCGGTCTAGGAACTCACGAAGTGCAAGATAAAAAACTCGAGCTCGCTGTACTGCGCGGTATCCTGCTGGGTACAGCTTTTTCAGACCCCTTGTATACATGGCTTGAAGCTGTCGTCATAACTGCTTGTAGCGAACGCCGCGATGTCCGAGTATGTTTTTTTTTCCCACTTTTTTTTAAAAAAAAGATTGAATCTCCCTAGCCACCCCATCCTGGAACAATAGTACAGGTCGGTTGGAACGCAGGACCTCGCCATTCACGAATTTTTGGGCTCGCAAAAAGTTACACCAAAAAACTTGATGACCAAACTGCAATCGACCATGACCTTGACACCATTGCTGCTTTGACTTTGACATGGAGCATTGTCAAGTCTCTGATACCCTCAGAGACGATCGATTCTATTACTGAAAGTGTGGGTGAGATTGGCCTCCCCAAGCTGGCAACACGAAATGTGGCTGAAGGTCTGTTAAATGTGCTAAGTATCAGCTGCGAAATTTCTGATGTAGTTTATAGGGACTGGTTATAGGCTCTCTATTGCTGGTAAAGATTACGAGTTCCCACTTTATGACCGTGCTCCTTGTGAGGGCATGTTCACACAAAATTATGCTCCGTAGGTTCACTATCTTTTCTCATAACTGGCTGTTAATCTAGGCTGTAGATGCACTCATACCGATAAATTACACTCGGGCTATACATTCTCATGGTCTATCGTCCAGGAACCCAATCCTCAGCTTACCCAGCCAAAGCCAGAGCCAATGCGGGCTCTCAGGTCTGGAAATCGCAAAGAAGGCAGTGAAAAACTTGATTTGCAGCCAGCTTATGAAGGCGGTAATTTTGTCGACATGTCACTCCGAGTCAAAGTTATGCAGGCAACCGGAACACTTCTAGTGCACAGCCCAGAATTTGTTCATGGCACAACCCGTCTTTGTGGTATGCGCTCCTGCGGTATTACCATTCCTTTCACTCGGCGAGTTAAAGAGGAATTCGAGAAGATGAAGATGAAGGGGACACACATAGTAGAATCAGGCGGCGGTGTTCAGAATACAGAGGAGATTGCATAGTTACTGTAACAGACCTCAGACATACCTCATTCAACTGGGAGCTGTACAATAACAATACAGTCTTTTCTTCTCTTTGTAACAAAGCAGTTACAGCAATTTTTTGGCGTACAAAGGCATAAACCTGTTTATATGCAGCTACTGTCACAATATGTCAGTTTCAGGACCAGCTCAGCACATCCTATAATTACCAAAAACTGTTTCTTAGCAATGTTATCTATAGTAGATTTGAAAATCGAAAACTAAATCACTGTCTCTAAATTAGACAAAATAAAACCAAAAATTGGAACAAAATCGAGAAATAATGTGGTATAGAAATGTATTGTCACTACTGGGAATCGAACTCATGACTCCCGCACCCCAACCTTTACCAGTGTTGGAGCGAAACAGTCACTACCATTAGACTACTCTGCCAAGTCTAAGAATGGTCTCTGATGGCAATATAATACTCAAACAAAATTTTTCCACACTAGATGTTAAAATCGTCAAGTCACTCCAGGTTTTAATTAACAAAAGAAAATATATTTAGTAAAGTACCTAAAGGTATTATGATGCAGTAAAGATAAGGATCAAAGAATGCGATTTCTGCTGAATCTACAGTGCATTAAAATATCTCTGGTGAAGTATCAAAGGGTATTACGATGTAGCAAAGGACTAGAGTAAAGAGTGTCACCCAATCCCTGCTAAAATCTGCAATAATAACCAGTTATCGATGGCCTGCTGAAGAGTGAATGGCTCAGTAGCATTCCCATCGCTATCAAGAGCAGGATAAGTGCGATTACATAGGTCAATAAGGTAAATGACTGGAATGCGAGCGACACGAAAAGCATGTGCGAAAAGAGATAAGCCCAAGTTTCATGAAAGCATCGCGATTGCTAGGCTCATCGTGATAGCTAATGTCATTGGGCTCGACAAAATAGACAATCAGATGTTGATCCTCTTCAAATTCGACATTAGGGCACCCTGCTGCTGCCCAGCAGAGAGCTCTGCTGCGAAAAGAAGGCGAATTGATCTGATCGAAAGGGATGAGAGGGCTGAGGAGTGGCTTTGCCTCTGCAAATAGTCGTGGGCAAGGGGCTCCATATCCCTTCAGGAAGTCATAGAGCAGCTCGCAAAGATCCATGCTCAAGACAGGTCCTGAGCCAGCGATAGGGCGAAGAATATTGGGAGTCAAAGAGAAAACCGACAGGTGTGGCTGAAGCGACTCGAAATTCTGGATAATAGATGTCCAGGTTCGGGATATGAAGGTGGAAGAGCCACCAGGAAAGGAGCGAATAACCTGGTGGGGGAGTTGGTTAGTGGCTAGGCATCTTATAGTTGAAATACACACCTTGAAAAAATCGAATCCATTAGGGCATAGTAACTGAAGGCCAGTGAAGAAGGCTTTCAGTTCGCAATGCGATGGTGGCTGAAGACCAATAAGAGCAGTATAACGAATATCAATGGCTAGAGCCAGGTGTTGGGAGAGGTCGCGAGATCAAATAGACACAACCTAGTGCAATCAATCGCATTAGCGACTGCCATGTTATTCGGAGTCAAGACTTACTGGCATATCATGGTATGTCGCAAAATGGGATTCAAAAGGAGCCAGATCACCTGTAGGCCCCATTGTAATCCAGGTGTCGAGCAGGGCCCTAAGTTCAGGATGCCACTCTCCAACAAAGTCTCGAGTCAGCGAATCTGGATCGCACTTGTTTGCAGCAAACTGAATCAGAGCAGGACTGAGAGGCTCAGGTGCGATACCATGAATGAGCATCAGAGCTGCTAGGCAGCCAAGTACAGAAAGAGACTCCCGACGATCCGAGCTGACAAAAGTGGAAGCAGATAGTGACATAGTGGTCGCAATAGAGCATCTGCCATCGAAGCGAGGCAGAAACCAGACACCATGATGGTCGGTAAATGAACGAAAAGCAGTGTATAGTACTTCTCGCTCAACTCCATTTCCAGTTGAGAGAAGAGAGCCATCCTGTCGCAGGCTGAATATATTTATAAGCGATAAAGTGGAATGAAATAAGTATGTACTCACATCTTGAAGGTCCTCATCGGAGAGAGGATTGGTGCAAAGTTATTGTCGGCAGCAGCTGCCTTGATCACAGCTATAAAATTGGCTGCAAGCTCGGCAACATCCTGTCCTATAACGACTAGCTCGGGAGGGGAACTGCCACTAGAAGCTGTCTCGAAAAGAGCCCTAGCAAAGTCGCTGGTTTCGAACAGGGCCCCATATTGGCCAGACTGTGGAACCCAGTTACTGGCCCATAACTCAGAAATCTGGGGGACTGGGGCGATTGTCTGTTATAGTATAGTTAAATCGCAGAGACCACTGTATAAACAAGGTTAGAGTCGTACCTGTGCAGATAAGCTTGTGGATGCAGGATTGTTGGTGGGTGTGTTGCGACTCTGGAAAGGATCAGTGATCAGAGAAAGGATACCAGTGCAAAATAACTTACAACTGGTCGCATAGAAGTTGAGGTCAGAGGAAGATTTTCAACATCGGATGCCTGTAAAATAGTTAAGAACTGCGAAGGAGTAATTGAAGCTCACATACCAAAAGAGATTCTTCAACCTCTTCCATCTCATCGTCAGTTTCGCCACCTGATTCGCACTCAGGTTCAGCCCAGTGCGAAAGCCCTGCCCCTGTCTCGTTTGCAGAAGAAAACAGAGAGTGCATCATTTCTGGGAGGCATGAATGACGACGAGGAGTAGGAGTTTGATGTCTGTCAGACTCGCGAATGGCACTGCAAGTGATGCCAAGGTGGGCGACAACTTGAATATTGTTAGCAAAACAAGCAGTTCAACAGGTGCGATAACCTACCAAAATTGATCACAAGTCGACTTTTGCGAATACAAAGCCTGGGTTTGGCAAAGGTCTGGGCATTCTCCCGAGAAAAAAGATGGCCCAGAGTAAGCTCGCTGTCCACAGCCTGTCATGTAAGAACCACCAGACCATCTTTGTGGCGAGGAATCCCTCTGTTCGAAAGGCCAAGAAGGTGGAGATGACGAGTCTCATGGGCACAAAGGTGGTGGCGAAGAGAGGCAGAAGGCTGTCGAAACTCCCACTTTCTTGCAGAGCGACTCATATCACCGACAACTGTATTCATCACAGTTGTAATCTTGGTATCGACTGGAAGGCGATAAACAAAGCAAAGAAAGTTGTCGTCAAGGAAACAGTCAAAAGAGTCGGAAAGATTGAGCATAAGATGGAGGCTGGTATTTGGCTGTAGCTATAGCGATTGATATTATTAAAAACATATAGACACTATAGAATGAAAGACTTACAGTCGGAAGATACACATGAACTTCAATATGAACGAACTGCTGGTTTGTTTCAGGATCGGTTTCGAAAACAGAGGGGAGCCGAAGTATCGGCAGCAGGCAGAGTCGGAGTAGGCCGAGCTGGTCCTCTGCGACGACGACGAGTAGTAGTAGAGGCTGAAGGAGGGAAATGGGCCTCGATTGCCTGGTTACAAGTGTTGTTGGCCTCAGAGATTTCTGTGCGACTGGGTCGATCTGCAGATCGAGATCGTGTCCCATTAGACCGACGAGGCTGGTTAGAATTCGCTGTCATGCTGACTGCGAGTGAAGAGGTTCCAAGGAAAGGCTGATAGCGACTCGAAGGCATAGGTGCTGGGGTTGCTGCATTTGGATGTCCACAAGCAGAAGAGGGTATATGTGCAAGAGGTGGCCGAGTGCTGATATAACTCGTGACAGGGGGGGCAGAGACCCCATTGGTGGCTTCCTGGGAAGCTGGTTGGGAGGCAGGAGCGATAGGGCCTGGTTGCTGGAGATGTTGAACAAAAGATTGCAGAGAGTTAAAGGCCTGGATAATCGCATTGGGATCGATATTGTTCATGCTATATCTATATCAAATTGTGATAATTATAATGAGGATACGAAGACTTACATGGGAGCAAATGAAAGAAGGCAAGGTCTATAAGCAACTATCAGTTTTGAAATCTCGGGTGAAAATACAATTTACTCACATAAGTCGCAGAAAGAGTGTTGGAAGACGAGAGACACAATGAAAGATTGAGACTGTTCAAAGTCTGCAACACCTCAGTTAGAAATGAAAAAAGAGCGATTAGAGACAAATTTACGATAGCAGGGTATGAGAACTGGTATTTCGATTGGTCGAAAAAATAGGTGTGAGTCCTGCAGTGGCAGTAAGTAATAAGTGAATCATAAGTTATTGAAGTATACCTGGGTGAAAGTGATCTTCCTTGGTGCAGAATCAGACAGCAGGGAGTGACTGGGCTAGAGAGTGGGTTGATAAGACGATTCGGGCAAAAAGGGCACTAGTCATGCTTAGCAGTTATATACCCTATTTCTTTCAGACTATGATTATGGGCAATATTCATAAGCGATAAGAAGAAGACCATGGTCGATGCTAGGCGACAATAGTGAAACCATGGTTAATCTTAGGCGATGATGGTAAACCATGGTTGATTATAAGCGATGATGGTAGATCATGGTTTGATGGTGGACCTGCTAAATTGGGAAATCAACTCAGAACTGCGACCTCAAACCTCGACCTCGCATCACAACCTTGAACCTCAATAATCATGTGATGTTATTTTGCAACCTCAGATCTCGTACTCTACTCAAAACCTCAACCTCAGACCTCATACTCTACTTTGGAGCTCAACCTCAGACCTCTACACCCACACTATATAGCACAAAACCTCATATCTCGTCCTGTAAAATACACAAAACCTCATAGCTCGTCCTGTAAAATACACAAAACCTCATGCCTCGTCCTGTAAAATACTGTTCTAAACCTCATTTCTAAACCTTATATTTTTCAGCGATAAAAAAGGTCATACATCGACCGCGGGGATTCGCCGGACCAGAACGACGTGCCCGACAAGCCGGTGTTGGATGATACGAGCGAGGACGGAGAGACGGAGCTGGAGCCGGAGATAGGCCAACCGGGGCCTAGTCGCCTCAAGCGAAAACGTGAGGCGGAAGCGGAGACGAGTTCGGAGTCGGAGGATGGTGCGAGGAAACCGTGCCGCCTGATCACCACGCAGATTGGGCGAAAAGGCCCCGTGGAAATAGAATGGCAGGCGCTGAGGGAGGAGAACGGTAAGTTCCGCCGACTGACTGGAGGGATTTTTTATTGATAATTTCTAGCTTGTTTTAGTTGCAGGAGAGACGGAAGCATCTGCTACGTGCAGAACCACTTCCGGAACCGGAACCTCGCTTGCAACCGTTGCAAGCGAAAACACTGGAAATGCCAGCTCCTGCCAGAGAACGAGGCGCGTCCGGCCATCGTGGAAACCAAGGGCGCCAGCGACGACGGAGACCGGAGGGGCGAGAAAGAAACGGAGGACGGAGAAGTCGGGAAGGACAGAGGGTAAGGGAAAGGTCCGGGGCGCACGCGAGGTTCCGCTGTGGGTTGGCCCGCAGGAACCAATTCAGACGCATACGGGGAATATGCGGACAGAGCTGACGGAGATGCGGGATAACCTCCGTCGCATCCGCCGCTGCCAAGCTCTGGACCACCTTTTCCTCTCTGCACTAGCGTCGCAGCTAGTTGACAAGGGCGTCGACGAGATCGGGGCTGCCGCCGAGTATCTCAAAGCCACGGCGCAGGAGCCCATTCCCGACGCTATATTCGGGACAGAGACAGAGGGAGCTCGAGGGGCGGAGGATAACGGAGATGAGCAGGCGGAGCGTGACAGAGATCCGGAGGAATCCTGCATTGACGAATGGCGTCGTGCGGTGTCTGATGGCAAACTGGACGTGGGGATCGCGCTCCAGCAGATCGTGGATGCGGAGGGAAATCCGGAGGAGAGGGAGGTACGGGCGGAAAGCCCACTGTCGATTGTGGAGAGTGTGGTGGCCGTGCCGGAAGTCCAGCCAGAGGTTCAGACGGAGCCTCTGGTAAAGATTGAAAATGACAGTGCCGGTCAATTGGTACTGATCCAGGCCAATGTCGCGAAACGGCGGGGAGTTGAAGGCAGCGGAGGCGAAGAGGGATAAGGAACGCGCAGAGGCGGAGAAGGCGAAGGCAGAAAGGGCGGCCATGATGGCCAAGTTGTTGGAGGAGGGTAGGAAGGCGGAAGAGGAAGAGAAGAGGAGAGCGGAAGAAGAAGCGGCAGCGGCAGTGGAAAGCCTCCGGGTGAAGATGGAGGAAACAGAAATTGCAATCCGTCCGCCAACCCCTCCCGGCCCTCCGTCGCATCGTCGATGTTGACGAACAAGTTGTTTACGAGTTGGTGGACAGCGACGAGGGAGATGCCGGAGGCCCCAGAGGGAAACCCGGAGCTGGAGAAATGAATAAGGACATTAGTTTATGTTGTATATTTCACCGAAAAAATTGTATATTTGATTTTCTTGTTGAAATTAGTCAGAAATTTGAAGAGAAGACGGAGGTCAATCCGTAAGCTCCGGTCCCGGTTTCTCCGGATAGCGCTCATGGAATGCGGCGATAAGTTCCGGAGCATCCAGGTCCGTCGCGGAGACCCATTCATAATGGGTGTCGGTATCCTCGTAGCCCAACCATTCAACGTAGTAGCGGAGCTTTACGCGGGTACCTCCAGTCGATCTTGGAATCGACAATGGAGCTGAGTTCGTAGTACTCCTCGCTGTCAAGTGTATGGACGGCGCCCGGAGGTTCCGCTTCTCGTCTGGGGAATGGATTCGGAAAGTGAGGCTCGAGTTGAGAGACATGGAATACGGGATGGATGCGGGAAAGAGCTTTAGGAAGGCGGATGGTGTAGGAAGCAGCGGAAGGTTTCTCGATAACTTCATATGGTCTGAAATGAGTCTCTGAAAACTTTTCAGTTGGATGCGTCGTTGCAATGAACTCGGCAGTAATGAATACTTCATCTCCGATTTCAAAGATGGGTTCCGGTTCACATTTTTTGTCCGCGATCTCCTTGTAACGCTCCGTAGCGAAAGTGAGTTGCTGCCAGAGATATTCGTGAACTGAATGAATGTCGTACACATATTCACGAGCAGAGGGTTCGGAGACTTCGACGTCGGAGAAAGTAATTGAGGGATGATAACCCTTGTTGGCAAAGAACGGAGTAACTCCGGTAGAGGCATTCAGAGCATTATTGAGTGCGAACTCCACGAGCGGAAGAAGCTTGTGCCAGTCGTCCTGCTGATAAGCGCAGTACATCCGGATGTATTGTTTGAGGGTTTGATTCATTCGTTCCGTCTGTCCGTCCGCCGACGGATGGTAACCGGAGGTAAAATGCATTTTCATGCTGAGTAGTTCCCCCAAGGAACGGAAAAACGCGGAGACAAACTCTGTGCCACGATCGGAAGTGACATGGGACAGAACTCCGTGTTTGGCAAAGACATGTGTAAGGAATGCCTTAGCTAGAAGGGCGGAGGTTATGTATTGATCACAGGCAAAGAGAATAACTTGTTTTGAAGCCCTGTCGACTATAACGCAAATTGCATCATATCCGCCGGATAAAGGAAGGAATTCGATGAAGTCGATAGAAATGGAATGCCAAGGACGGAGGGGAACCGGAAGTGGACGGAGGAGTCCATAAGGTTTATGTCGTGGAGCCTTGTTGCGTTTGCAGATCACGCAAGACCTGACATAGTCGCGTACGAAGGTCCACATCTCCGGCCAAGAGTATTCCCGGCGTACGAGGGCAAGTGTGCGATTCTGCCCAAAATGACCGGAGAGTATGTGATCATGTTTATGTTGTAAAACACGTACGCGGAGAATATCCAGAGTGTTGCCGGAGGTTTGGGGTACATAGATCCGGTTGTAAAGACGGAGTAAACCGGAGGAATCTATAGACCAACGCGATAAGTTGCCGGAGGTTGCAGAGGAAAGTCCGTCAACAGTGGCGGGATCGTCCGCATAATGGGACTTGATGTCGCTGTGGAGCTTGTCGATGTCCATAACGACGGAGGCTCGGAGGACAATTTCCTCGAGGAGAGTCGTCCGGAGGGATGCTGTGAGTTGATCGGAAGTAAAAATGGGGCGAAAATTTTGAGGATTAACTTGGCTGAAAGCCGTATCCCCCTCTTTAGGGTAGATGTCCCATCGTCTAGTCAAAGCATCCGGTTTTCCTCCGAGTTTTCCAGGACGGAACCGGATTACCATATTGAAATGGCAAAGATATTCGGATCAACGAACTTGCCGGCACATAAGCGTCTTTGTGGTGGCAAAGTATTCGAGATTTTTATGGTCCGTGACAACGTCGATAGTGAGCGGAGCTCCCTCCAGGTAGTGGCACCAGTGTTTAAAAGCGTCAAAAATGGCGAGTAACTCCTTATCATGCGTGTCGTAGTTGAGCTCCAGAGGAGTTAAGGTCCGGCTCCGGAACGCAACAGGATGAAGGAGCTCGTCATCCCCTATAATGGAGAGAATGGCGGCAACGGCATAGTCGGAGGCGTCCGTCTCGACAGTAATTTGTCGACCGGGGATCCAGTGGTGAAGTACCGGAGCCTCCGTAAATGCTCGCTTGAGAGTCTCGAAAGCGTTTTTGGCAAGCGGAAGACCAATCCCATGCAACGTTCGAACGAGTGAGTTGAGTTAGTGGAACGGTGATTTGGGAATATCCGTATATGAAACGTCGGTAAAAGTTGCAAAAACCAAGGAAAGACTGAATATCCTTGATCTTTCAGGGAACGGGCCACTCCGTGATAGCGGAGATTTTGACCGGAGACATGCAGAAACCTTCCGGCAAAAGGATGTAGCCAAGATATTCGCAAGTGGAAGCATAATCTAGTGTATTTTGACTGTCTGATTGCATTGCTGGTGTTTATTTTGCAGTATCTGGTCTATATAGTGCCCTATTCATAACACAAGCAAAAAATGTCAAGTGACACTTTTGGACTTTATCATCAAATATTGCCAGAATTTCTGGTCCAAAATTGTTTTTAAAGCTCAGCTAGACGACTATTGAGTTTCAGAACAGTAGCTTTGACCCTATGGCATCCAGAACATGGTGAACAAGCACATACAAGAAGATCACCCTAAACTGTGGAATGTTGCTTGTTCCAGGTGTTCATGGCCCACTTTTCTATGAAATATACATGAGCCAAGTCCAAATGGTGTGTTTGGGGAGGCCTCAAATGATGGAGTAATGCATAACAAGGCCAACATGTCTTTTCCTTGGACAGCCAAATGGCGATATTTTTAATCATTAGCCTCTGGTCACTTATCTAGGGAGTGTCTTTGCAACCCAAAGAAACAATCTGGTGTATCCTTGAGTCATTCAGACAGGTATATACCCAAAATATCTTGACTAGAATGTAATTTAACAACTTTCACTCTTTTCACCCTATTATTGCTTTCTAATAGCCTCTACTGTGTCCTAGGTGGCTTCAAGGAACATAAAAAAACATGCCTATGTGGTTAAATCATCTAAAATGGTTGAGAATTGAGCCAGGGAGGCAGAAAACACTGAAATTTCCTTTTTGGGCAAAAGCGTAGTGGCCAAAAAAGGAAGTTGGCTAAAAATAGTCTCAAAATCAAAGTTGTAGAGCTTGTCGAGAGCTATTTGGCTGTATTTACGGTTTTGCAAAAGACCCCCTGGTTGTTGCGCAAAGTGCAAAATAAATTCCCAGAGCCGGCGATAAATGATGGCAAAGTTGATGTGGATTGACAGGTAGGTGGCTGTTAATCAACATGAGCCCAATAAAGAAGGTATGCAAGCATGTGCAAATAAGAAAAACCCATGCCATCGATACCGGAACTGGCAGTAGCATGCCGAGAATGATTGGGCAAGGGTGCACACTATAATGTGCACCAGGCCTGGCAAGCTAAGAGGCACTTTGTAATGTGTACCTGTGGCCAGGCCAGGCCACATTATAATGCGACTGCTGGGACTGTTGGCCAGGCTGCTTCCGGTAACGCAGGCCAGGCGTCGACTACAACGCCGGCCAAGCCCAAACCGTATGCCGACAAACTCGACAAGTCCGGTAAGCTAAAACTGGAGGAACGCGAGCGGCGTATCAAGAACAACCTCTGCCTTTTCTGCGGAGGTTCCGGCCACAAGACTAACGAGTGCAAGAAGCGTCCAGGCAATCAGGCCCAGGGCAAGGCAGGCTCCATCTCAACTCCGCCTGTTCCCTCTGCTGACGCAACCTCTTCGTCCGAGTCAAAAAAATAGTTAGCAGCTCGGATACCTCTGCACCGAGTCCGAGTTGCGTTGACTCCGAGGTGCTTCCAGAGGTTTGTCTCAACGCTTCTGCTCTTTCTCTGAACGCTTTATATGTTGATCTCGATATCTCTTTACTCTCCGCGGACTATATCTCTCCTTCCGGCTCCCTCTCCGGACTCCTTACAAAGACAGGCCAAACCCTGTCTTCGTCTCTTGTAAAACGAATTGCCGCGGGATTCAACTTCCGCTTACAAGCTCTCATTGACTCCGGATCTTCCCACTGTTTTGTGTCCACGAATGTCTGTGAATCCAATGTTTTTACTCCGTATGCGGTGTCTCCGGTTAAGCTCCGGTATCTCGACGGCTCTTCATCCATCATAAACCGACAGCTACAATTGCTCCCTCGGTTTCCCTCCGGCGATGTCCAGTTAATGGAATTCTACGTCACTCGTCTAGATTCTCCCTGTGATCTGGTATTGGGATACAATTGGCTTGCCCGCTTCAATCCGTTGATTGACTGGCGCAGTACCACCATCACTTTTCCCTCAGTTCCCTCCGAGTCTCCGGTGTCGACACCTCCAGAAATTATTCCGATCCCTGTTGCGGCTGCTCCTACTATGGACGAGGCGGAACCTCCGGCATCCCCGGTGGAACCTCCGTCTACGCCGTTGACGTCTTCGCCAGAATTTGGTCCTTCAATGGGCACCCCTTCTGATCCTTTAATGGATGACATCCCTGAGGTTCCTATGCCTCATCCGTTCACCTCCACTCCGCTTGTTTCACTAGTCTCCGCAGCAGCATACAGCGCCATCATACGAGACAAGAGTACAATCCAGTATACTTTGCGTGCAACCCTGACCGATGAAGCCCAGGCTGTCACAATCAAGAACCTCTCGTCCAACGATAACAAAGATCGCGGATTGGGGAGTGAGGTATTAGTTCTCGAAAAATGAGTGAATAAAAGCGTAAAGACTACAAGCGAATAACTACTCGTATTTATACTGTTTATGAGTGGCTGTGTAGTCTATAGATATGTACGCAGTAACAAAAGGAAACAACGTGTATAGCGATCGAAGCAAAGAAGAACTGTCAGCTATTATTAAAAAAACGTGTAACGTACGTGTTATTGTTAGGTGTATGCGCGTCCTATTATCCTCGAGGTAACCTTGCCTCCGATCATATGGAACGCGTGTCAAGGAATTAAATATATGTCCGACGATCGAATTCCTTCTCGGTATTCTCCGTTGTCTTATCTCGTCACGTGCTTAGATAAGATGGAGCGATTAGGCTCAAATCGTGACATTACCCCCCTCTTAAGGGTCGACGTCCTCAGCGACCGTAGATCGTGTAGTATTGTCGATGATTTCCTCGAAATCATTAAATATCGGATTATATAATTTCTTCGTCAAGTATTTTTTGGACTCCTCCTTCGGTTTATACCGATGAATTAAATAATCCCAATAACCTGTTGGGAAAATAGGAACCGCCCGGATTTCAATGCCATTTTCTTTTTTGTATTTATTAAGTATTTTCTTGGCATTTTTCAAATGCTGTTCCGGTTCCCATTGGCGTTCTGCAAATGGATATCCTTTCCATTTGACTAAATACTGATGACCGCGCCCTCTTTTTCTATGTCCGAGAATTTCTTCAACTTCAAATTCCGGAACATTATTAATAATTTCGGGCGCAGGTCGTTCTTCTCGCCGGTGTGGAGGCGGTTCCGTGTATGGCCGAAGCTTGGCCACATTAAATACATCGTGTAATCCCATCAGTGCTCCGGGAATAATAAGTTTATAGGCCGCTTCTCCGACCTTTTCGACAACTTCGTAAGGGCCCAGCCCTGTTTCGGTGAACTTCTCCGAAGGTCGGTCTGTCTTTATATCTTTTGAGTAAAGCCAGACTTTCTCTCCGGGTTTAAATATCGGTGCTTCGGTCTTATGCGCGTCATAATATTTTTTCATTCTTTTCTGTGCTTTTTCAAGCGCCGCCGTTGCTTCATCTCGGATTTTCTTCATTTTATCAGCGAATTCCTGCGCTGCTTTGTTACGTGATTCGACGGCGTTCTCAATCCCTTTCCAAGGGTGATAGCCGCAGTTTAAATAAAATGGAGAGGCCTTTGTTGCCGAGCTTTGTTTGTCATTGTGTGCAAACTCAGCCAACGCAAGCCACTCCGACCAGTCTGTCTGGCGATAATTAACATAAACCCGGAGATATTTCTCAATCTCTTGGTTCATGCGTTCCGTCTGCCCGTCGGTTATCGGGCGATATGCGGTGCTCGGATTCATTTCTATGCCGAGCTGTTTGTTGAGTTCCCGCATGAACCCGGATGTATATCGGGTATCCCAATCCGATATAATTTTGCGTGGTACCCCGTGGTACCGAATGACTCTGTCACGTGTCAAGCGTGCAACACCTTCAGCCGTAATCTCCATGGATGTGGCTTCTGCATGTATTTGTTTGGTGAATGTGTCCACCCAGACTTGTATAGCGTTGTGCCCGTTGCTAACAGGCAAAGGACCGATAAGGTCCATAGATATGATCTGCCAGGGACCTTCCGCAATCTTGTGCGGATTAAGCTTTCCCTGGGTGTCCCGAGGAATCTGAGACCATCCGCATGCCTCGCATGCCTTTATATATGTCGAGACTTGATTCCCAAGTCTAGGCCACCAATAATTACGTTCAATTATTTCCCTGCGTGCGGTTCTCTCCAGGATGACCGAGCAGCGGGTTATTGTGGTGTAACCCAATAATCTTATCTCGGAGTTCTTCGTTCCGAGGGACGTAAATAAGATTGTTGTAATAAATAACATTGTCCTTCTTTTCCCATCCAGGGAGTTTTTTCTCAAGAGCGAGTTTGATGCTCTTATCGATTTTCTTTTCCACGAGAATTTGATCCATGATTTCTTTCTCGGGACCTTCGAGCACGATGTCTTGTGCTCGGAAATATTCGGGCTTAAGAAGTGTGACGTTTTCGTTGTCACCCTTGCCCTGGTCATGATCCGCCCTGCGGGATAATAAATCGGCAATCTTATTAAGGGTCCCCGCCCTGTGTGTTAATGTAAAATTGTACTCTGCGAGCTCGATAATCCAACGAGCCTGCCGACAATTTAATTTTTGGGGTTGTCTAAAATATTGCAGATTCTGATGATCTGTCAATATCTCAAACGTTTGCCGTGCGCCCATCAAGAGCGCCCTCCACTCTTCGAGAGCGAGCATTATCGCGAGCATCTCTTTGTCGTAGATCTCGTAATTCCGCTCCGTCTCGTTGAGGCCATGTGACTGGAAAGCCATGGGCCGCCACTCGCCGTTCTGTTCTTGGCTGAGCACAGCACCCGTAGCCCCGTCGGAGGCGTCGGCTTCTAGACGGAACTTGCCATCGTTCGTCGGTAACACCAATGTGACGTCTTCGGCAATCCGGCGTTTCAGTTCGTTAAACGCCTTCTTTTGGTCGTCTCCCCAGGAGAACCCGGCCTTGCCGGTTAATTTAGTGAGTGGCTTGGCGATGTCACTATATCCTTTGACAAATCGCCGATAAAAATTAACAAAACCTAAGAACGACTGGACTTGTTTGACATTCTTTGGCTCGGGCCATTCCGCGATTCCGGCGATTTTCACTGGATCCATTTTCATCGAGTTGTGACTAACGATGACGCCCAGATACTCTATCTCCGTCTTCTCGAAATCGCATTTTTCGGGTTTCAAATATAATTTATTCTTTTCGAGTGTGTCTAACACTCGTTTGACGATCTCTCGATGTTCCTCCAGGGTTTCCATAAATATTAAAATATCGTCCAAATAGACGATGACCTGTCCTTCGTTGATGAGATCCCTAAGGATGTCGTTCATCATCGTTTGGAACGTGGCCGGGGAATTGGTGAGGCCAAAGAACATCACCAAGGGTTCGTACAAACCCCGGTTCGTTCTGAACGCGGCCTTCCATTCATCGCCTTCTTTGATCCGGACGTTATTATAGCCCCACCGGATGTCGAGCTTGGTGAAATATTTCGCACCGCGAAGTTTATGGACGAGTTCCAATATCAAAGGAAGGGGATATCGGTTCTTGATTGTCATTTCGTTTAATTTACGGTAATCCTGTACCGGTCTAAGAGATCCATCCTTCTTCTTTACGAAGAAGAAAGCTGAAGCCATCGGTGACTTGGATGGCTGTATCCGTCCGCTTTTCAAGTTCTCCTCCAGGAACTCGTTAAGCTTTTCTTGCTCCACCAGAGAGAGCGGATATATTTTACAGTCGACGGCTTTTGCGTCCGGTTTCAACTCAATCGCGTGATCCCACGGTTGTCGTTCCGGGAGGGAGTCAAAAGACTCCTTCGCAAATACTTTGACATAATCCCTGTATTGCTCCGGGATCTTGTCCTCCGTCATGTGCTCACGCTCTGCGTTCGCTTTTTCCGCCATCTGCTGTGCAGATGTGTTTTTTGCGCGTATCGTGATCTCATACGCGAAGTCTACTAATAGAATACTTTCGCCGTCTTTGATTTTTTCTTCTTTGAAGATGCCTTTCCCGAACTCCGTGCCGGTCATGCCGCACTCATCCGGACAACGATTAAATAAAATCATTTGGGACTTCCAGTCCACCAAGGGGTTGTGCCAAAACAACCAATCGTATCCAATAAATATCCGCGCCTTCCCGAGGCCGGTTATTAAGAAACGTTGTCGGTTTTTATGCGGTCCGACTCCCATGATCAACTCCACGTAATGGGTGATCTTGCCTTTGGTATTTTCAGTTCCATCGGCATTGCGAGCTAAAATTGGTGTATCCAGCTCTTTTAGGTCGTATTGCCGGGCTTTAGCGAAATCCCGGTCCATACACGTGGTTGTACAGCCCGTGTCCAACAGGCCTTTAACCTTTTCAGTTTTTCCCGTATCCAGCGCTTCCAGCGTCAGATTTACCCACATTTCGTGACGGGTTCTTTGGAATTGGAAGGCGCGAAGTTCTTGCGCCAACCTATTCTCAGAAACTCCCATGGCACGTCGTGCTAGCCACCGGGCCGTTTCTTGCTTCTTGAGTCCAAACGGGACTCGCGTGTGTTTCGGTGCTTCCTCCACTCCGATGGATTGAGCCGTCTCGTCATCGACGACCTTTTTCTCCGCACTATTTTTCTCACTGGTTTGGGTTCCAGGGGCCTTAGATAAAATACGTGTGGGAGTAGAATGCATAGGTAATATATTTTTTGCTTTTTCTTGTACATGATCTTTCTTATAAATTACTGTATCCTTTGCCGCTACCAGCGGGGCAAAGAGACCGCCCTGTGGCGCTACCCCCGCTCCAGCAGAGCCGTACACTCTGACCGGTTGCTGTGCGGGTTGAGCCACCGTCCCGGAGGGACCCTTTTTAATATCGACTTTTATATCCCGAGTCGGCCCCGGCTCCTTAGGTCCGATTTGTATACCGGTGACTTTCTGCCGGTTGTTTTCTTGATTTTTTTGTTCTTTTGTATTTTTTGGGGCTGCCAATTCGGCCTTGACCGGAAGCCTCTTTAAAAATCCTTCCTGTATTTCGCACGGGCCTTCTCCATGAGGAATTTAAAGTCGTCCTCCGACATTTCGTCAGTGCGCAAGGAGCGCACGTTGACTTTTCCACGTTCCCACCGCGGTTCTGGGCACTCTCGTGCCATGTGGCCTTCTTTGCCACAGTTGTAACATTTGATCGGCTGCTTCTGCCGATCAACGTCCATTGGCGCCGTTTGTCCGGGCGCCAACCTTTTCGCCAAATTTGGCGCTGTGCCCTGATAACCCTGGGCAGGCGGGGTTCCCCTTGTTTGTGTCGCCGGGGCGGGCGGTGACGTGTTCTTGGCGGGTATCCACCATGGATTCCCGCCCTTCTTCTCGTTGAGCCTCTTTTCTTCGAGGACTCCGTTGATCGTTACAAAGCGCTCCTTAAGCGCCTTGTATGTTTGTGGGACCACAATCCCTCCAGCATAAAGCTGGTCTCGAACCTCTTTGTCGACGAGGTTCTTGAGCGTTTGAACCAGGAACGTGTCGTACGTTCCTGCGATTCCGTTGGGGTCATACCCCGCTTCTTTGGCATTCAACTCGAATGCCTGTATGAAATCGGCCAATGAGGCCTTTCCCTGGTGCATCGTGGTAAGACGCAAGTGTGCCATCTGCTTGATGTTCTGGTCTTCGAACGTCGCTTTGAGCTCCTTGATGAGCTCGTCGTGGGTGGCAGAGGCGCGTAGCGGGCCTTTATTCAGCTCGCGTTTCCTCCAGTTTCGTACCCAGTTTGAGGCTGGGCACGCAGCACCTTCCTTCAATCGAAGGAGTGATAGCGTAAATGCTATCTTCTTTTTTTCTGAGTCGAAACTCTCCTCGTACGCCCAAATATAATTATCAAGGGTGTCGAGGAAGGGTTCCCATTTGGTCTTATCCAGACCGTCGAAGTTCGGGGGGCCTTTCGGCCAGGGTGAGTTTAGGGGTGTCGCCTGACATGGTGGCGGGAGGTTCGGGGGTTTCGGGGCGAGATGGAGGAAGGGGAAATCTTTCCGCAAAGAAATGCGGATGGGTTTGGTAAAAAAGGATTAGCGAGGACTCGCTCGCGGTTTCGTTCAAATACGGATGACACCATAGATTATCGCCTGTTTAGGCCGGAGTTGGTGTCGATGGGGGAGGTTTCGGAGGAGGATTGTTAAGCGGGGTAGGAACGCCACACTAAGTGGTTGGTGGGGGTGAACCCGGTCTGTTGCTGTCTGAACTACCCCGGGTCTTCTACGACACACCCGATAATAGCGCCCTAGCCGTCTCTGAAGATTCGACTTAGTGGCCTTGTTGCTGCCTTGCTCGGGGACGGACTCAACGTTTCCCGTGGAGTGTGGCGCAGTCAGATCGATCTGGACCAACGATCACTGTCGCTGTCAATTGTTTTACTTCGCTGATGGAGGCGAAGGAGAGGGTCGGCGAAGGGGACGGATAGAGGGTGAATGGATCTTCAGGTACGAGAGACCAAGTAGAAGAGTAAAGGCACGCAAGTAGTGCGCGAATGGGGGATGAAGAGGAGAGGAGTGTCGAGAGATGGCGGTACGAGCGGTATGAAGGATACGCTTTTATTATGTCACAATCAAGAACCTCTCGTCCAACGATAACAAAGATCGCGGATTGGGGAGTGAGGTATTAGTTCTCGAAAAATGAGTGAATAAAAGCGTAAAGACTACAAGCGAATAACTACTCGTATTTATACTGTTTATGAGTGGCTGTGTAGTCTATAGATATGTATGCAGTAACAAAAGGAAACAACGTGTATAGCGATCGAAGCAAAGAAGAACTGTCAGCTATTATTAAAAAAACGTGTAACGTACGTGTTATTGTTAGGTGTACGCGCGTCCTATTATCCTCGAGGTAACCTTGCCTCCGATCATATGGAACGCGTGTCAAGGAATTAAATATATGTCCGACGATCGAATTCCTTCTCGGTATTCTCCGTTGTCTTATCTCGTCACGTGCTTAGATAAGATGGAGCGATTAGGCTCAAATCGTGACACAGGCTCGTCGTGCCTCGGCTGAGGAACCGGATCTCTCCGGTTTACCTCCGGAATATCACATCTTCGCGGATGTTTTCTCCGAGGAGAAGGCATACAACCTTCCTCCGCACCGCGAGTTCGACCTCAAAATCGAGACTATCGACGGCGAGGAACCTCCGATCGGTCATGTATACTCCATTTCTCCGGCTGAACTTACCGCTCTCCGGGAGTTCATCGACAAGAACTTGAAGGCGGGATTCATTTATCTGTCTAGCTCTACTCACGGAGCTCCGATTCTCTTCGCCAAGAAGAAAGACGGAAGTCTCCGTCTTTGTGATGCAAGCATGTGCAAATAAGAAAAACCCATGCCATCGATGCCGGAACTGGCAGTAGCATGCCGAGAATGATTGGGCAAGGGTGCACATTATAATGTGCACCAGGCCTGGCAAGCTAAGAGGCACTTTGTAATGTGTACCTGTGGCCAGGCCAGGCCACATTATAATGTGGCTACAGGGAGAGCTCGCCTGGGAGGATGATCCGGAGGATTGTCCGGGGGATTGTCCGGAGGGCCTAGGCTTCTGGGGTTTGTTGCCTTTGCCCTTCCCCTTACCTCTGCTAGTATTACTGGAGGTTGTCGGAGAGGAACCGGAGTCGCCAGAGGTTTTGCCAGAGGATCCACTGGAGGTAGCTTTCTGTTGAGCACGTTCATGCTCTAGCTCCCCTTGACGCTGCCAATAGTGAGCGTCAATCCGGCGTGTGGCAATTTTAAGACCATTAAGAGTGTTGTCGTAGTCGGTGTGCACGAGTAGGTCCTTGATCCGGCACGGAAGTCCATCGTAAAAGAAACGACGGAGCGCCATGTCGTTGTACCCAATTATTGCCGCATAATTGTCGAAATCAACCTGATAAGTGGCGATTCGATCCGACGATTTCATGACCAATGCCTTGAGTGCCTGTTCCACATCCCCAATCGGATCATGGGGACCGAAATTGGCCTGCAATTCCTCAATGAATAGACAGAAGTTTCCGTCCCAGAGCGGAATGGGAGCTCCGACATACATGCCAGGCTCAAACCATCGTTGTGCAGTACCCCGGAGATAAGACCAGACGTAGAGAATTTTCTCGTCGTCGCTGGGGAAATCCTGGGGACGTTCTGCAATGTGAAGGTAAATTTGGGACAGGAAGGAGTGGAATTTCAAGGGATCAGATCCGTCAAACGTATCCGGAGCTTTGAGAGTGCTCCGGGTGGATCGGGGAGGAGCATTGGCATTCTGAGCGAAGGTGGTCATGGCGGTTGCAAAGGTTTGCATAGCGGCATCGAGCTGGGGGTTATGAATATAAACCGGAAATCCCGGAGGGCCAGGAGGGCCTTGGGGACCAGGAGGACCTTGAGGATTGACTGGTGGCGGAGGTCTGCCACCACCACCACCACCTCCTCCTCCTCCTCCACCAGGTCCGCCACCTCCTCCACCTCCAAGTGCGGGAGGAATGGGAGGGTTAACCGGAGGTTGATTTGGATCCGGAGGATTATTAGGACCGTTACCACCGCCTCCACCACCTCCTCCTCCGTCACCTCCTCCACCCCCAGGAGCCGGAGGTCCTGCCGGACCAGTTCTGGTTGGGGTAGGAGGTCTAGCCGGTGGAATAGGAGGGTTAATAGGATCCACACCTTGGGTAGCAGCCATCGGTTGAGGGGCTACTGGGACCGGGATAGCAACCGGAGGAACCGGAGCTATTGGTACAACCAGAACTCCGGCCAACGGGGGTGCGACAGGTGTTCCGGATGGTGTGTGTTGTGATGGATGTGGTGAGCCAAGCTGATGAGGAGAACTATGATGACTACCTGATACTGAATGATGTTCCGTACTGGAGGGCAGGTTTTCCAACCGCTCCTCCAAAATGCTTTCCATTCCAGCATGACCCTGGAACTCAGAAAGTGTCGGTGAAAGACTAAGATGTAGGGCCCGTCTGGAAGGACCAGCCAAGTCCTCCAGGACAGGACGGGACCACGAAACCGGAGCATTGGGCCGGAGAGCCCAGCCTTCCTCGAAATGAGGGTAGCGTGTAGAAACAGGTGTCGAAAGAGTTGCCGTAGCATAGGCGGGGGTAAAATTACTGGTAGCAAGAGCCGGTGGATGCAAGGGAACCATCGCCCGGATGATGGACGATTCGCGCCATCGTCTGCCTTGAGCATCTGGTGTAGATGGTAGGTGAGAAAAAGCCATGTGGAACAGCCAAGAAAGGTGAGTTTGTTAATACTGTTATATCGGTGTCGGACCGGAGGGATGGAAGGCTGGAGACCGGAGGATCGGAGAATTCCAGCTGGAGGTAAGATGGAGCTAATGCAAATTACCACAGGGGTCTAAGGGTGAGCACCCTCTTCTTGGCTGCCAGACGGAGTAGGAGCGGAGGTCAGACCGGAGCAATGCGGAGGCAAAGCACGTTAATTAACAAACTGAAGTACATCCATGAATGACTACGTATTTATACAAAATCCGGAGGTTTCTGGATGTGGACGGAGAAGTAAGTAAAAGACAATAAGGTCGTCGAATAACAATAACAACAATAAGGAGTAGCATGTGGAGCATAGGGCATATGATCATAAGTAATTCTGGGGAAACGCTCAGAAGACTTCACTGCGTAAAAACCCTGGAGGATTGTGCATCAAACCATAGCATAATGCACAGGGAGTAATCGGACGCGGGCCCATAGGTTAGGACGTACGCATCCAGAGGATGGAGATATCGGAGATCCGGAGGACGGAGATATCGGAGATCCGGAGGTCCGGAGATTTCCTGACGGAGGTTTTCGGACGGAGATGTGCACAGACATAACAGTGTTTCTCAACCAATGCTGCAACTCCAGCAACCTTTCATCTTGAGTGCATGCTCCTTTACTTTGATGTCCCTCATTATATTGCTCACATTCTCCCTCTATGTTCCGCAGATTGTCATCAGGGAGGAGCTTGTCCTCAGAGTTGAGTTGAATATATGCTGGTACAGCTAATCCTGCTGCCGCATATTCCTTCTTAACCCTCTCGCTGACTACTTGTTCTTCGCAGCGAGCCTGCTCCAACTCCTACTCAAAGTTATCTATGCTCAAGGCTGCTCCCTCCATCAACTGTAGGTAGCCTCTCCGAGTGTCAATTTCGTTCTTAAATTCATCTAGATCCAGTGGTTGATTTGTGAAGTAATCCCAGTCAGGATGTTGTCCTGGCGGTCCATTTGCCTCAACATCATCGCCATTGTTCGGCCATTCTTCATTGCCCAGCTGCCATTCTTGCTGTGACAACCCATCAGGCGGAAACATCGAGCCCTTGATGTGTTTCAAGGTAAACTTGAACCTTAAAATCTGCTCAATCCACCTGTTGATGGTCGCATTAGGTCCCATCCTGGGATTGTTCAACATCTCCTGGATGTACTTGGCATCCATCTCAATTACCAAGCGCCGGCAGCCGAGAAGCCAATACTGCACTGCCTCCAACGCTCTCTTCAATCTGTATAATTCTCTTTTTGGGCTGTGAGAACTCTGCTTCTCGCTGGTTCAATGTTATGGATGCAAACTTCACATAGTAACGTTTCTGTGGGTCATTTGGATCACATTGATAAATCTGGATGCCAATAGCCATCCAGGATGTATCAACCACCATGATGATGTCTGAATCCCACTCATAGTTGAGTGGTTTCAAGCATGGCGACGCCACCAGTGCAGCCTTTAACTTGTCCATCGCCCTTTCCTGGTCGGGACCTCATTCAAACTTCTCATCTTTCAGGGTGAGTTTTTGAATTGGTTGTGCAAGCGGAGCATAGTTCTTGATGAACATCCTCAATACTCCTACCATTCCCAGAAACTGTCGCACGTCAGACATGTCCTTCAACGGGCCCCACTGCTGTACTACCCCAATGTGATCCATGTCTGGCCTGCACCCTTCAAATGAACACAAATGTCCAACTACGTGGAACTTGCCAGTGCACAAGATGGACTTAGCGCCTGAAAAGGTACCACCACAGTATTTTATTTGCTGCACCACCTGGTTTAAATTTTCTAAATGCTCCCAAATAAACCTCCTTATACCTGGGTTTCCCAGGATAGTCTTGCAAGTGCCTTCCAGTAGCCAATACTTAGTCCCTGGCCCACAGATAGGTACGTCATCAATATATGGGATAGTGACATGCAGGATTTCTTCCTGTAGAATATAATTCACATCATCATGAAATATTAGAACACTGTTCATCCAGCCTTGGGGCAGTTCGACTAGCCTCAATGCTCTGAACAGTGTCTGGAACATCATGAAATCGTGAGATCCTTCAGCAATGTCGTGATGATCGTACCCTGAATATAAATCCAGATACCCATGCGCATCCCACAAAGTGGTTGGCTAATTCCTCTGTTGCAGGAGGCAATCCCGAGTGCACAATGGTCACCACATTCAACAGTTCCAGTGTGTGGACCAACCGGATACTTTTTCCGTCTTTCTTAATGACACCAAAGAATTTACTTCGGTAAGAAGCATTTGATGGTTCGTATACTCCAGCATCTATCTTATTTTTGATAGTCTTGCAGAATTCCTCAAGCTGACCATGTGGAATAGGTATGCTTTTCTCCACCCATGTCTCATGCTCCACTACCGGGAACTCCACAGGCAGGAAGAAATCATGGTGGAATTGCCCTCGCTCTTCATCAATCCAGGCAAATGCCTGCTCGTGATTCTCCACGAACTCATGCAAGAGCTTCAGTTCTTCTGGCTGTAAGAATCCCTTGTGTCTCTCTTCCATGTCTTCCTTTCTTTCCATTGTGTACCGTTTCCCCAGTACGAAGGTTGATGGTCAGGGACTCAGCTTTGGCATTCCTGCCAATGGGTCACCTTGAATTTTCCTCTTTATCCGGTACTTTTCAGGCAGCTCAGTATAAACAGGCCTGACTTTCAACCCTACTGGTTTATACTTCTTTCCTGTGAACACCGGTACATGTGTGTCATCCAGATCTTGCACAGGGTGTGTAAAATCAGTACTCTGGCAGCAAGTACACCGTTCGCTACCCTTGACCATAGTGTGATAGGTGTGTACTTCTTTGCCTCATTCCTTCTGGAATATTTTTGCCTTCTTTCTTTGGCATACTGGATCGACCAAGATGTTGGCAAAGACTTTGTGAGGGACTCCTCCCTCAGTCTTGACCTCTTGCTACTAGAACAAGTTGAATAAGGCTGCTGCCTTGGCATCCTTCTTAAATTCCTCGGCCTTCCTGGAGACATCTACGTATGCCTCAATTATCTTTTCTGAAGTCATTACCCCACCTTTGGGTCTAAACGTCTTCTCAACCCTCATCTCCAGATTAATTTCAAACCCAATTATTATTGCCATCTCTTATCCTTCACTCAACTGAGTCAAATCCTCAAAGACATGCAAAAATCCTGCATGCCAGCAACATTCTGTTCCTTGCAGACTTGCCCCTTGCTAGCTTCTTCACGGATTCGGTCATAGGTGGGTACTGTCCAAACCTTTCCTGAGTTCGGGTTGGTCAACATTAAAAGTTGTTTCCCATCTTTGTGGTCCATCTTGCTACATGTCAAGACGTCAAACGGTCGCCATAGCAAGACCTTGTATGCTGGCTTGCAAATAATGTGAACTTGAAGATAAATCTTCAATTTACCCCATCAGAATGGTACATTTCTTGCTAGCCCCATGGATTTCTCCAGCTGACCATTAGCGCTTTGCATATATATATTTATAGTCAGATCCCAGACTAAACTGCATGTTTGGGCTTGCTCAAGAGACATTGAAACTATCACCAAGCCGTACTGTGACTTCAGTACTGTTGATGTGCTCCAGCATCTCCTCGGTAAGTCTGTCCCTTTGGATCAGTGCTTTTAATTTATAACCTTTCCCAAATTCTTTGAGAATTTCTGGTTCAACTCTTTTTGTAACTGGTGGTCATGCCCACATGTCCTCTTTTACAGGTTTGACAAACTGGCAAGGTAGTTCCTGCTGGGCAGATGCTTCTCCTGCTTCCACCCTCTTGGGGGGTTCCTCTCTATGGTCTTTGGGATTCTCGAGCTCATCCCTCTCATGAGGCCGTTTACTGGATTTTGCTCCGGCCCCAATCCTCGAGGTCTTCACAAATCCTGTTTGGGCGAGTCTGACCTCGCACCTCCTTGGGTCTGCAGATACTGATCTTGCAACTGGGCCCCCATCCACATCATATTGAATACAGTGTGTCCAAACTCTTCCATGTTTATGGTTGGGACAGTTGTGACTTGATTCTCAATTGGCCAGGTCATTACTTGGGATTGTACAGGGGCTGATGCCATGAACAATGGTTGTACGGGTGGAGTTTGAAGCCCCCCATTTGCAACTTGATTTATTTTTACCTGTAATGTGCGTATCTCATCCCAGAGTATGTTGATCTCGTCATCAGCAGTCCCATAGAATGATTCTATCAGCATATGTTGCCCAATGACACCTTTCCTTTGCCAATACTCTTCAATGCAGAGCACTGGTGCACCTCTCCCTCTCGGAATGTAATTCCCATCTGCTAATTTTTGTTGGCCATCCTCCACAACTATCCAGCCTTTGTGGATGTGTGCCACCTTTATTGCACACTCTTTCGAGAAATGGTCTTGGCCATTGCAGTAGTAACATCCGCTACGTTGCATCATTCCTCCTCTTGGATATTGGCGATCAGGTGCGTAGGAATTGCTTGTGCCTCTGCGCTGTACCAATTCTCTTTGCTCACCATCTTCCTTCGAAGCTCCCTTCATATTTTGGAAGGCCTTCATCAATTCCTCATGTGCAGCCTTCTGCTGCCTCTGTGCAACGGCTACAATGTCCTTGAGGCTTGATACCTCACCTCGAGGCTCCGAGTTCCTCAAGTCTCTCATTGTGCCGCTCAATCTTGATGGTGGGGAACTTATCAGACCTCCTGGTCTCAGGTTCGTCTTCACCCCATATTGTGTCAGTACCTCCCATACTAGCCAAGTGCTCTGCCATTTTAATTAATTCACCTAGCAGAATAGGGTCCTCTGTCCTGTGAGTTACTGCAGCAACTGGTTGTAGGTTTGCTCCAGCTTGCTGTAAATCCTCCTTAATCAGGTTCCTTGTGTTGATGGCCATTCTTAACGACTCCACAAATCCTTGCTCGAGCGCATCAAGGTAGTGCTTGAATGCTTCCTTGTTCAAGATTATGGCTGGTGCCTTGCTAAGTTTGGCTACCAGTTCACGGAATTTCATTCCAAACCGAATGAGCCTTTCTTCTTCACTGTGTCTGATGTTCTTATACTCAGTGCACAGTTTTTCTAATTCCTCTAGGGTCCCTTCCCGATTTTCCTTAACCTCGGGGTACGCCTTCAAAACAGCGTCTTTAAAACCTTGATAGGATGCTCCAGTCCTGTACTCAGTCAATTCCTGCCAGATTTCTCGCGTTTTTAAAGGGAGATAGCTGGTGAGAAGCCTCTTTTTCTTGTCCTCATCATTTACTTGTGCCAAGTTGAGAATATCATCGACCTGGTCAATGAAATCCTGCAGTTCATCCTTGTCCTCAGTGGTGAACTTCAGAACGTTTGCCTCCCAAGGTTGAGGGATTTCAAAGCTCACAACACCAGTACCAGCTGGTGCAGGGTTTTGGTGTGCCATTAGTGTTGTAGTTGGTGGTGAAACCAGTCTGAGTGTGAAAGAAAAATCTAAGGTGAGATCCTCAGATGATTGCAAGAGTTCTTCATCAAATAATGTTTCTTCAACAAAAGGTAGCTTGTCCAGCGAACTATCACTCCTGGTGTCACCTGCGAGGCCAAAGACTGATTCCTCTGTTGTCCTTCTTTGTGCATACGCTGCTGCTTGCTCACGTACTCTCTGTCTAACTTGTTCCCTAGCTTGTCCGGCTGGGGTGATTTCTGCCAACAGAAATTGAATGTGATAGGTTTTAGATGCGGATCGTGACCAGCACAATAGGTATGAGTGTGGTGTGTGTTGTGGGCTACAACCAGCACAGCAGGTATGTGTTTTGATTTGTGGCCTTCCAGCTGTTGGCTGCGACCAGCGCAGTGTCTTGATGTTAATCTGGATGAACCTCCCTTGCAGTGGGCTCCAGATGAAATGCTTGCAGTGAGAGCACTCTTGAAAACTCTTTAACTCTACAACCAACCCCTCTTCTATTTCCCTTGGCCAAACACTGACCAGCAGCAAATTTTTGAGTTTTGAGTTCGTCTGAGTGCAGTACCAGCAAATGCACAAGTTCGGGAGGTTATGTCAAAGTATATGACATTGTGACACTCAAGACTTCAAGACTTCAACAACTATTTCCTTCCAATCCAAATGTACCTGTAGTCTGTCCAAATAAAACCAGTTCCGTCCTAATTCCTAATCCTGTTCAAATCCATTCCATTCGCATACAAAGCCCGAAGTCCAAAACCAAAGAGTTGAGATCACAGGTATTAAACCCAAGCAGTTAATTGTCCTCTACATACTTTTTACAAGACCTTTTATACCCTAATTGTTTGCCCTTTTAAACACCTACATACTGCTACAAACCAACTCCCTGAAACTTGTTATATCCAATGCTGGAGGACAAGGAGTAGCCTGGGAATAAAAGGACTAGTCCGACATGGATTAGGACGGAGGAGTCTAAGTGGCGGAGATATGGTCATTCTCGCAATCACTACATGGAGACGAAGATGACGGGTGGGTGAGTGACATGACTATCTGGGTAAGCGTGACCATATGGGAGTGAGAAGAATAAGCAGGACAGAATAAGCATGGCGAGGTTATGCCCGATGACCAAAGCCAGAGACTGGAAACACGCAGTGACGCAGAGAGCACAGATGCGTGGGAAACGCAGAGGATCCAGAGCTGCAGGGAACCGGAGCTAGTGCGGAGGTGCTGACATAAGCAGGGCCCATGGGATGATGCCAGAGCTGGAGGAAACGCGGAGGTGACGCAATGGCCAGAGGGAAATGTCAGAAGATGTTGTGGAGGTGAAATGAATAAATAACTGATAATCAATTACAAACGATAATCTGCTGGAGGGTCCCAGAGGTAGCTCTGGAAGGCCGGAGCCAGAGCTGGAACCGGAGCTGCAGGCGAGGCCGGAAGTGAGGCCGGAAGGAATCGGGAGGGCAAACACACTTGGAAACATCATATAATGAAGAGGCAGAAGTCGACGATGATCGAATGAATGATTTGCTGGAGGGCCAGAAGCCCGGAGGCAGAATTAAGAGTGCGAGGAAAGAGGTAAAGAAGGTATAATGATGGAGCACATCATGTTTGCCACATAACATTTTATTTTGAAGCTAGTGAAAAGGACAATGTACACTAGCTTTTATACTAATTTATGAAGAAGTCTGAATATGGACGGAGAAGTAAAGGAAAGACAATAAGGACAATAAGTAGTCCTAGCTAAGGTATTGGAAAAACAATAAAACAATAAGGAGGAGCATATGGCATGTGAGCATGTGAGTGATATAATATCAAAGAAGAATGGAGACATAGGAATGATAAGTACCTTTCAACAAGGTATAAGTCACGCTGGCACCAGAGGCACAGAGCGTGGGAATCTGGAGGCAGTGTGGGAGAAACAGAGGATCAGAGGTAAAATCTCCAGAGGAGTGGAGCGGAGAGTTACAGAGGAATGAGGAACTCAATGCGGAGGAACTGCGGAATGCAGCGTATGGGTCAAGGAATGTGAAGGCATAAAGTGCCGGAGGGAAAAGGATAAGTGACCAGTGATCAGACCATGGGAATCCAGAGGTCGGAGATCTGGACAAATAGCATCTGGAACAAAATGCGACGAGAGACAGAGGCACGATGGAAAGATATGTGACCATAGGCTCATAATAGGAAGGAGGACCAGAACATGGGAATGATGGGAACCCAACCTGGAGGGGAGTGACCGGAAGGGAAGTGAACCCAGAGGATCAAATGGAGGATGGTCGGAGGGAGATTTGGAGGAAGATAATATATAAAGGGGAAACGCTCAGTAAACCTTCATTGCGTAAAAACCCCTGAAGCCCCAAGATCACGAGGAAGTTGAATGAGGGGTGAAGGGCTGATGTTGAAAATGGAAAGAAAGGAATTCCCGCCAGGGCTTTAGGGAGTGTATAGGGGTTGTTGTATGCATGACCATAACAAAACTTGACAACCCGATCCTCAAACTCCCAACCAAGCTCCGTCGCCTTGGTTTCACGTCCCAAACACATCTCACTGTGCATGAACAATGCCCTTCATTGTTCCTGCCATGTAGTCTGCCTACATGGCACCCTATCCTTTGATTTTCGACACATCTTGATGCGTCGGTTTCTTTACAACACATCTCTGTTACTATCTGGGCTGTGTAGGAGCGACCATGTGATCACCTCCATTGTTCTTTTGCCTACTCTGCTGGTCATTGTTCCCATCTCTGGTGGCTATCCTTGATTGTTTCGGTCCCCTTTTCCCATGTGTGTTTCCCTTTTCTATGTGCAAACAGCTCCCATGCTACGAACTCAGACTAATACTTCAACGTTGTTTTGATTGGTATGTTGGATTAATTTGCTAAATTTCCTATAGCAAATTAATCTCCTGCCTTTCAATGAGTAGCTACTAACTACAGTGGGCTTTTATACCCAATTCTTAGGGAATTTAAACTGACACAGGGAACACAGCCACCTGTTCCCCGCCACCAACTGCCCATACTAGACATAGTAAATAAAGTGCATTTATTGTGGTCTAGAACTGTCCTTGTTATTGTGCTTGCTTAGAAGTTTGTCAGCTTTCTAAATGTTCCAAGTTTGATCCTGCTGACATGTGAGTTTTATGGAACACCTTTTTTTGGGGTAAAATCTTGGCTCCATGCAGTGGGCCCCACAGCGAGCAGAAGCTCAACACAGTGGGCACTAGCAGCAAGCATCAGGGGGGTTTGCAGGGGTCTCTCCCGTACAAGAAGGTTTTGACTACAGAGAATGAATGCAAAATCCAGCAACTTTGGAATAAGCTGTGAATACATTCAATTTCTCATACCATCAGGCAAAAGGAGGGGGGTCTGGGGGGAACCACGTTCCTCCTAGAATTTTCTTGCAAGAAAGTAAACCACAAATGTCACACCAATGCTTATGAGCTGCCAAATTGGGAGCTGAACAAGAATAATTGATGAGCAAACATGTCATTTCTTTCTTCCACCATCCCATCATATCAACGTGTCTTCAGCATTTTCTATGTGTCTTTTTACCTTCTAGATGGACACCACCACTTCTCCTGCTTCTTCTGCTGCTCAACTTGCTGAAATCTCAAAAAAAAAAAAAAAACTGGAGAATGTCCCTCCACTTACACAGAAATCTATCTTGACGGAAACAGTCTTAAAAGTGCTTAAAATTCTGACTCTACATGCAACAACATACAAGCGCACTTGAAGCTCATTCCCGCTGAATCTGTCCACTTTCAGAGATCCTTAGAAGACCAAGGTTTACAATCCTGGCGCACTTCAAGATGCAAGAAACTGATACTCAATAGATCGTGCTTTCGCTCTTCTAACACAACTAGGAATGTACATTCTAGACAAGATCAACCATGACACTCGCAGCAAGCTTACAATCATCAAAACTGAAACTGACACTTGTAAATCTTTGGACCGAAAAAAGCAATACAAGCAGTGCAAGCAACTGTTTCAATGCCAGTGTGGCATAAATCACACAGAGGGACATAGAGGCGGAAAGACATGAGAAATTGGACGGCTAAACATCAGCTGTAGGGTGTGGATACAGCTAACAGCCACACATAATGAATCTGACAAGAATAGTATGTTTCATTCTTTCATGCACCCATGCAAATTAACATTTTGCTAGACCCAATTCTGTTAACAATTGATGAGATCCTGGGTGATTTCTGCTATTCCACTGAATGCCTCAACACTGAATCTATGGATTGTAATCCCCATATTCCCCTACATCCTGCATTCCACAAATATGCTTTGTCCTTGCTCCGATTACATCTTCCTCTTTCCCAAATGAAGCAGTTGTGCTGTGAATGGGCTAACACTCAATGGCCAAATAGCACCGGTAACACTTTTTACTGTTATGTGTTACATTGTTATGAAACCTTGTCTCTCTATCATACACTTGCAGCTGAATGCGGTATACAATAGTGTACAGCCCCCAAGAATAATCTGGACCTATGGTTCCACTCTGAAAATCCCCTTCTACCCAATCCCTACCTCTCTGTGTCATGTCTATCATACATTCTATATGTTCCCAGCAAAAATGAACATTTCAGCCTCATAATCTCCACACCTGAAAAACAGCTATGCTGGAAGTACAGACACAAGCAACTCATGTTGATGGACTTGACATTTGGTTTCTGCAACGGCTGTGTTCTTCTTGCGATTATAATAGCTATCAATGAACAGGGAAAGGGAATTCCAGCTGTTTTCATCTTGTTCACAGCAAAGAAGGATGCGAAAGCAGTCCATGCAGACTATGACAAGAAGATCTTGGATAAAATGATTGGTCTTTGGATGGATTGCTGGTATGGGTAAGAACAGCAACAGCGAAACCTTCCAAGTTCAGGTTGGTCTCACTGATAATGATCTCTGCAAACGATTTGCACTCGACAACCACTTCACAATCCTCCTACTGCTATGCATTTTTCATGTTTGGCAAGCGTGGAGAAACAGATTGAACAAATATCTGTGACCCATTCTGAAGGGCGAAGGTCGACAGGTGGTCCACAAGCAATTGGAGCAATATTTGATGCATAATTTAAAGGTGATTCTGATCTACTTGACTCAAGGAATTGCTAAGATGACTTTCAAAGGAAATTTGTGTCTATGAAGCCATATGCAAATACAATGCAGAGATCACGTACTTTCAGAGGCTTGGAAAGCAGCGCGATGACTTGTCTAAAAAACAGGTGAGTTCAGCACTAGCCTTTCTCGGCTATCTGTAGTCATACCTCAAGACCTGCGACTTCTGGTGCTCTTGGTCTCTCATCAATCAGGAGGAAGCTGCTCATCTACTAGGAGTTCTGATATCTCAGGTGCCTTGCACTACCAATCATCTGGAATCCTTTAACAGCCATATCAAAAATTAGTATTTTACCCCATATATCCACTCCAGCTGTCTCCCTCGTGTCGATTACTGGGTCTTGCTTCTGATCACAGAAGTCTTGCCAAAATTCTTTGATGAATGGGCAGAGAAATGCGGCTTGAAAGATTATTATTCTGATATGCGCAAAGCTCCAGCATGTTATATCTGCGCACTTACGGCTATCTATTCCCATCACTCCAATCATTCCCAACTGGTTAAATCCAATCTCATCCCTCTGGAATCCCATGACCTCATCTTATGACATCTGACCTCAGATTTCCATCCTTGTCCACCTGGTACTCTGACCTTACCATTCCAACATCCTGCGACTATCCAGTCCCAGTCACCTTGCATCAGACCCAGTTATATACTGGTCATGTCACTGTCATGTCTTGTCACATTCCGGCCTACTCTGGTCACCTTCCAGTCTCATATTGATCACTCCTCCAAATGTTCCTATCCCATCTACAATGTCTCTTATAACTCGCCACTCGTTGCCTCATTGCTGTGCGATAACCTTCTACCATGTCCTGGTCACATGCCAGTTACCTCTCAGATGCATTCTAATCATCCCTGGTCGCCCCTGGTCACATTCCGATCACACTTCCGGTCACAACAACCGTCTTCCGGGACTTGGCTCCAAACCTGTTAACTTTGGATATTTCAGCTGCCTCTTGCAATCCTCATTGTGGCTGCAACATTTGTCCTCCATCCAGAACTCCGTCTGGACTGGTCTAACCGGCCCCTTCCGGACCACCCTGGAACATCCTTATCAGGTTTTCATGCAATGAAGGTCTTCTGAGTGTTTCCCGTATTTCTTTAATTCTCTTCATATATTTCTTTCACTCATCCTATCCTTTCTTGATCTATCATTCTCCATCATATTCTGATCACCCTCCGGTCCTTGTCTGGTTAACTGTCCCTGGTACTGATCCCATCGCCTCGGACCTCTGGGCCTTTTACCTAATGATGCTTTACTAAGTATCTTCTCATTATTCTGTTCATCCGTACTTCTGTACTTCCTCCCTTTTGTCTCAACTTACTCTTTTATCTTCTTCATCTACATATGGACTTGACTTATTGTTATGTCCATTGGTCACATGACTTATTCCTACTTTCAGCTATACAATAAACGTACTTACTATAAAAACCTTGTATTTACTTCCATGTACTTTAGCTGTAAAATTTAATGTTGTTCCATGCCTCCTCTCATGGACTGAGCTTTCCTCCTCCATTCTGCCCTTAGCTCCACTCCAGAGTCTTACTCCTGAGTCAAGCTTACTTCCCATCATTCTACTTCGCTTCCGGACCACTTCCAGTCACTTCCAATTCATGTCCGGTCCACCTTTCGCTTCATTCCTTGTACAAGTCCCAGATGTTGACCATTCACCTTTGCTTTGCCTCCGGTCCATCTCCCTTGGTCCCAGCCTTTGTCCGGCCTTTGTCTGGCCTCACCCGGTCCTTTTCTGGTCCAGTTACCAGCATGATTACTGGCTTACATCAGTGTTGCCTCCAGCCCCTCGTTCCTCAGTTTCTTCGTCACTCTGGTGTCCTCACTTTGTCCAGCATACATCCTGGCTTCTGGATCACCATTGGATGGTTTGTCATCTACCTCCTATGGTGTCTACCCTTCACCATCGCCACTGGCTCCGGCTCCAGTTCAACATTTGACACCCTTCACTTCTGTCCTCTCGTTCAGCAAATAGCCCAGTCAGTCGCTCACCCTGCTGAGTGTGGTGTTGCGAGAACTGCCAGTTTCCTATATCTGGCCCCAACCCTGGCTTCCAGTTGTCTTCTGGTCCTGGTTCCGGATTCCAATCGGATTCCATTTCCTCTTCCAGCTCAGCATATAACACAGCAGTACCATCCATGGTCATGAAACCCTGCTCGCATTGCCATGACTCCACCAATATTCACTTCCAAATCCCCATTCACAGTAATCCCTCACCACCTACTCTGCTCTGCAAGCAAAAGCCAAACACTGTTGATGAAGCTAATGCTCAAGCAGAAGCGTGGTTCAACTGTGTGTTTGAGCAGATGCCACGCCCACAGGATTCTGCCAAACTGCTGTCAAATGGTGCTCACGCCCATGACAATGATGATTTCAAGAAGGAATTGTTGGGACAACTGGATGCTGATGAAGTTGACGAGCCAGAGCCAAAACACGCCGATGATCTTTTGGATGCTGATCATCTCGCTAAAAAAGCAGTTCACCTGATTGTGTCGCTGGATGGCAACTGTAGTTTCCCATCCGAGAGCAACACTGACTCTATTCAAGTCCATTCTGATAGCTCCTTGGAGGTGTCTTTTTCTGATTCCAGCTCCACATCGTCCTTCTTTTCCAAGCATGCATATGATTCAGCAGATATCATTCCAAATCTTCCCACAGACATTAATCTTCCTTTCTACACAGTCTGAATCCCCACTCGCAGAGTTCACTGTGGATATGGACCCATCTTTCCATTCTCCTCCTCCATCCATTTCAGTCAAATCATCCAAGTTGTAACCCAATCCCCACTCAAATCAAAGAACAACAATTCACATAGAGCTCATGAGGGCACAGGACAAGGTTGCACAGCTGGTACAGAGTTTGTTGGATCTTGGAGATGATTGGGAGACCTTGGAGGCAGAGGGGCATATCAGCGGCCAGATTGCAGAGATCAGCTTGACCACACACCTGCAGTTCCAATCACTCTCCCGACCCACCCAACTTCACCTGCACACTCTGGGCTTCAGCCATTTGAGCTGCAAACAAAACACAGGCACTTTGAATCGCACAGAATATGATAGAATCAGTACCTTATTTTGTATTTATCTCAATCCAGATGCTTTCACACCCATATTGATTCCATTCACACCAAATTCACCTGGTTGACAATGCCAAAAAAACAACTCAAAAAATTTAATAGAGGCACAACAGAGATAAGTGATAGATATATTCGGAGTCCACAAAAAAAGGACAGGCCAGCAAAGAATCCAGAGTGCAGACATAAGCAGAGGGCATGCCAGCAGAAGAAGCTAGTGCAGTGAAAAAAAAAAGGGTATGGAGGGAACTGACTGGGGCCAGCACCAGTAAAAAAGCTAGTGAAAAGGGCAGTGCCAGTGAAAATACTAGTGGTAGCAAAAAAGAAGGGGGGGTACAGAGGGAACACAGTAGCAACAGCAGGGTTCCAGTTTAAACCGCATCGTTTCCAATGATACCCCTGGGTTTAAACTGGTTTAAACTGTAATGGTTTAAACCATGACTGTGCCACCTATAGAACTTGCCTATAGCTATGCAGTTTAAACCATGGTGAGAGGCCAGCACCAGCAAGAAGGAGGGGTCTGGGGAGCCATTCCCAGTCGTGGGAACATGATTGTCACATGTGACAAGTTCCTCACATCTGTTTAATCTCCTATTCTTAGGCTTGGCAATGACATCATGATAGAACTACCCCTGAATTTATTGTGCTCAGGTGGAGCCCAGTGGAGCAAGCAGTGGAGAATGTGCCTTGCTATGAGGTCTGAGGTCATAGTCAGGGGGTAGGAATGTATTGCCTTAAATTGTCAAAGGTCATCCAATCTTCAGGAAGTTGGTCTGCATAAGTCAAGAAACAATGAGTACATAAAGTATATTTCATAATTGAACAGAGGATTGCATATGGGAATTTGCATGTTGAAAGTGCAATGTGGGGTCTCAGTGCATTTGTAGATTTCTTAATATTATTAGCAAGCCAATTTATGGTGGATGAATATGTCTTGAATCCCAACCATTTTGGGATATGACACCGGCTGTGGGCCAGACATATGGAGTATCTGTGGGATTTAATTGTTGAGGTGTTTTCCAATGTTCTGACTCTCATTTCAATGAGAGTCTGACAGTGTTTCCTGTTTATCCAACTTCTTATCTTCATTCTTTTTGTTAAAAGGAACTTCTCTTCTATTCTTCATCCACATCTGGAAACAACTTATTGTTCATACATACTATTTAGGACTACAATAACAGACTTTACTATATAAGCCTTGTAATTACTTCTTGTACTTCAGTTTAATTATTAACATGCTTAGTGCTCTACTTGGCTTCTTGAGTCTCCTTGTCTGGACATTCATCTGGACATCTCCATCACTATCTGGCCTTATTTGGTCAAGGTAGTATGCTCACCCAACTTCATCCAGTGGTGATTGCATTCACAGCCGACTCATCCATCCAGTCTGGTCTAGTTGGTCACTTAGATCCTAGATCCTGTCCTCAACTCAGGATTTAACAGTCACTCAGACATCCCTGTCCACAGGTATGGCCAGGCCCTGGTTTTGTATTCCTGTTACTGCAGGGAAAAGATTATGGGCAGGCAGCAAGTCTTGGGGCTGTTCCCATCTGCCCAATCCAGAGGTTGTCTCTGTTCCTCTGGTCCTCACCTTATCTCACCCTCCTCTGGCTGCTCTCCCATTCCTGCTCCCCTCCCACTGTCTGTGCCATCCTTGGCCTCCCTACCAGGCCTCTTTGCTGTCTCAGTCCATCCCTTGACCACATGTTACCCTCCTTGCCACCATTTCTCCTCCAACCCTCTCATCCTGTGTCTGCCAGGCACACTCCTCCCTCCCTGCCCCCTGTACTCCCCTGCAAGATGACCTTGCCCAGTTCCTGCAGGTGCCCAGCCACCCCCACCTTGCTCTCCTCCCACTGGCTGTGTTGCCGTTTGTGTCATGGTGTTAAATCCCGAGTTGATGACAAGACCTAGGTGACCGACCAGACCGGACCGGATGAATGATGACTGGACGAGTCGGCTATGGATGCAATCACCACCGGATGAAATAGGGTGAGTGTACTACCTTGACTGAATATGGCTGGATGAAGATTAAGACGTCTGGATGATCATCCAGACGAGGAGACTCAAGAAGCCAAGTAGAGCACTAAGCATGTTAATAATCAAACTGAAGTACAAGAAGTAATTACAAGGCTTATATAGTAAAGTCCATTATTGTAGTCCTAAATACGGTAATAGAAGTATGGCTTATGTATGAACAATAAGTTGTACCCAGATGTGGTTGAGGAATAGAAGAGAAGTTCCTTTAACAAAAGGAACAAAATTAGGAAGCCGGATAAACGGGAAACGCTCAGTAATCCTTCATAGTGTAAAAACCCGTTCAAAGCGGAGTTCCAGTCAAGTACTGGTAAGTCTGGTAAGTCCAGTAACCAGACGACCGGATGCGACCAGACAATACCGGTCGCAAGGAGAATTGATCTGGAAGGTGCACTGAGTGTGCGCACATATATAACACATGGCCCACATGTACAGATCCCATGTTGGAATATATCAAAAGCTGGCTGTGGGATCCCCCACCTTTTGTCGCTGTTGTTCTGTCATAAATACTGGACATTCCCTACTAACCACCCTGTGCCTGTTCACTTTGCAATGGGAACACTTGAAATCTGTCTCCACAGAAACCCTGCAGTTGCTCATGCAGTGATTTTCAGCACAGTGTCCACAAACATCCACCAATGATTTGCAGCTGTATGCAAGGTGGCCATCATAGCTCTGGCACTTCACACAGCATTGAGCTTCCTCCTCTGACTTTCACACTCAAATGTGTTTTCCCTGAAAGAACAAGCCATTGTCAATCACATGGTTAGCTGCCTTGGCCGTCACAAACTCCAGTTTGAGGTGTGTGACTTTCTGTCCTGGTGCTCTCCTGTGCCCTGCCTTTATCCACCACTTCTGTATTATTCCCCCCCATCATGATTCCACTGTCCATCTCCACTACTCTTCACATTCCCTCATCTGCAACTCTAGTCTCCACCAGTACCATCTCCACCGGCAGCTCAATATATTGTGCTTTGTAAACACAGCTTGCTCCCAATGCTGCCATAAATTGCGCCATCACCATCTTCCCCTTGATCCACTCTGATGTCTTGTCATCTTTGCAGTCCAGAATCACTCCTCTGTTTTTCAACCTGTGTGGGTGAGTGTTGTGCAGTGAGAAAGTTGTTTACCTTGGGTGCCTTGGAAGTATCATTATTTGAAGGAAAACCCAATTGTTCGATGATGCACCAACGAATTGCCCTTTCAAGGATTCGGCAGTGAATAAACTGTATATGGGAGCTGCTTGAGTAAGCAGGATCAGGTGTGGGCTCGGCACAGTTAATGTTCTCAGGGGTACAGTGTTATTTCAGTTCAGAAGATCAACCAGTGTCGATCTAAATTCAGCACAGAGTCTTAGTCATGTGGACAAATAAATGCAAATGAAACTCGTATTGACTAGAGTTTGACTTTTTGCCCCACGCACGTGATTCTGAATGGAGTAGTTGGTGTGTCATATTTGTTCCACTTGAGCCAGCTTGACAGCTCGTCTATTTGCAAACAAACAATTATTCTCTTCCTTCCACTACCTCCATCCTGCTTTTCCACTCAGCCCCTGCCTCTCCCCGACATTGCCAGCGACCTCTATGTACGTCAAGATCATCCCCTGGCACTATGAAGTGTCTCTTATGGCTGTTCGGGTGCGTGCCACCTTGCATCTTCGGTGGCAGCTGGGTGGCTAGCCTTTTGAATGGATATTGCGCACTCCCTCCCAATGCAGCCCATATCAGACAGTGGCGCCTGTTGCGGGAGTGTTTTGGATGCATAGGGTCATCCATGGCTACACCTATGTTACTCCCTGTGCATTCCAGTCGCTGGGTGACAGTGTATTGGCTTGGCGGGATGGTGTCCCGGTGGGAGTGGCATATTGCACGTCAGCGGGAATGCTGGCCACTGCACACTAGTAGCGCATTTCCTGTCCATTAGTCTGCCTCCCCACTCATTGTAGAATTGTTCTTTCGCTGTCTGTAGTTCGACTGACTGAAATTAAAATGAATTTCAATGCATTTAAGTTTGAATTCTAATTTCTTCAATATAATACTCAATCTTACAGAAAAGAATACTTTGAGACTGTTAGCAGGTCCACTTCAATGCCACCTGCTCATTGTGAACAATGGCAGTTCACGCGCTGACGAGCCGGTTCACAAAGAGATACCACATTAGGGGAGGGAACAAATACGACACGCTCATTTCCCCATTGGGAATCACGTGCGTGGGGTGAAATGTACGCTTCTGTATTGACTACCCTACAGTACAGTGGGGAAATCACAAGAAGTCCCAGCAGAAGCTCTTTTCTTCTTTATATACATTGGTCAGTGAGTCATTTGGAAACATGGCTCACCCTTGTATGACTCCTTTCAACTCTCCTTGCTCCAGACTCCTCTTGTCCTGCATGACTTATCCTGACTTATTCCCTTACCTGTTATTTTCCTAACTGTTTCCTTGTCCCTCCTGTGCTAGTGTCACACCCATGTTCTAGCCAAACATTAATATAGCAGCACAGCATTAAATTCACCTTCTCTTTCGTCTCCAGGTCGCTGAGCTTCACTAGGCTGTTCATAGTCACGTCAGCCACCTTGTCCACCAGAATCTGCCACTGCATGCATGCTACCCTTGCAAGGATGCCCACTTGTTCTGCTGTCATTGTCGCACCTGCTGCTGACATCAACATATACAAATGTAGACCCATCAGGATTGTCTTGGCAGCTGCTTGAGCCACCTGGGCCTCCATGGCCACTGATGCTGCTGCTGCTCTTGCTGCCTCCACCACTGTCTTCAGCTCACATACCTGTGCCTCCAGTACACACACATCCTCTCTCACCTCCTCTACTGCTCTAGAAGCTACTGAAAACGCACCTATTAGTTCCATCACTGAGTCATGTAATCCCTTTATGACAGGCAAGACTGCTGTGCTGACTGTCATGATTTGAGCCTAATTGCTCCATCTTATCTAAGCACATGACAAGATAAGACAACAGAGAATATCGAGAAGGAATTTAATTGCCGGACATATTTCTAATTATTCTGAAACGACTTCTCAATGATCGGCAAGGTGTTTACCTCGCGGATGATCAGACACGCATTCACAGAACAATAAATGCATACATTACATGCCCTTTTAATATAACTGACAGTTCTTCTAACGCCTGACAGTGTAATCATGCTGATTACAACAGATCATCATTTGTTTGGTTACGGGGCCGCTGGCACACAGTGCCAGCTCATCTCTCTTTCTTCTGTACAACTACCTCTGTGTTAGCTAGCCTCAATTCCGACTCCCTGAAAAGGGTCTAGTTGTATCTTTTGTGTGATCTCTCTCTCTCTCTCGTGTTTTCTCTTTCTGGTATCATGCTAGGTGAGCAAGATTCCATTTTTTTTATGACTTCTGCCTTTTTCTCCACCCCACGCTCTCAAGGTAGCCCGAGCTCTCACTCACATGCACACGCCTTGGAAACCCGCACACACCCACACTCCCAAGGTAGCCTGAGCTTGCTCAGCACCACTAGCCTCGAGGACGCCAAACCCACACGAGACCCTTGAGAACAGGAGCAACGACTCCCCGCCTCTCTCGGGCTCACACCACCCACACCCACACCCATCTAACATGTCGGGTAACCTCATACTCAACGAGCCTGCCCACAGGGTCTCGCTAACAGCGCTGACCAACCGCCACATCACCGAACTGGCGCACCGCAACGAGCCTTCAAACCCACGCTCCCTCACAACACGCGGGCAGTCCAAGGTGACCGCCAATGACTCCCAGCGCTCCTCCTCTCCCTTAACACCCCTTTCGCCACCACATCCCACAACCCCAGAGTTGCCCAACCCTACCTCACTACCGTGTCCCACATCGCCGGAGCTGCACAAACCCAAGATGACAATGTCGCTCACCTACGCGTCCCAACTCGGATTCATCCACCGTGTCACCGCCACGCATCCTCACCACTGCACACATGTCATCATTGAAGAGCACGACCCTTGAGCAACCTTTGGGTAAACTGCCCCTCCTCCACGAAGGCGAGACAACACAATTCCAGCTGCACCAGTTTGAGATCGCAGCCTGCAACTACTTCACGCTGAAGTCTATTGACAAGGCCGCGCAGGTAGCATACGCTGTCAGCTGCTTCTGCGACCACCGTATCATGGACTGGCTCAAGATCAAATCGGATCGTACTGTCGCCCTCGCCCTCGAGTTCCCGGCGTTCATGGCTGAGGTCTGCAAGAGGCTCCTCCCCATTAACTGGGAACATGACCTCTGCCAACAGGTCAACACCCGCCGCCAGGGTGCCAAGGAAATGTTCACCGACTACTCCACCGCCGTCTGCGGTGCGAACTCACTGCTCATAAACACCTCCTCACACGTCAACGATGCCTGTATCCGGACCATCCTCGAGGCCGGCATGCTCGTCGACCTCATGGACGACCTACGCAAAAACAAGACCGACAACATTACGGACTTCAGCCTATGGCTTGCGGAAGTCTGGTGCATTGACTAGAAGCGCATCCGCAACAACGCCAAGGCTGACAAACATCTGCACAAACTTGCTGAGGAAGTGCGCAAGTGCGAGCACACCGCAACCTCGACTGTGGATGCAGACAGACCGCCCAAGAAGAACCGCAACGACAACGCGGCGTCTTCCTCCTCCACCACATCTGCCACTGGCAAGCGTTGCCCTCGACTCACAGATGTCGAGAAGACCTTGCTCAAGGCAAACCATGGGTGTAAGAAGTGCCACGTGCCCTTCGTCGCCCACACCAATGATGACGCCGCGTCCAAGACCTGTAATTTCCCCGCTGCAACCGGTTACAAGCCTGTCACCCAGACCACTGTCGACGCTGCCGCTGCCGCACTCACTGCTGAGCAGCGCAAGGAGTTCAGCCTCCCGCCCAAGGCCAAGCCCATCGCAGTGGTCGCCGCCACCGCCCTCGGCTTCGGCAACATTGAAGACCCAAATGACAGTGTTGACACTGACAACGCTGACCTTGCAGACTGCAACGTGAGTACCTCCATCCACACCCCCCACCTTTTTTGGCACTTCCGCATGGAGGGGCCGATGTCCAATCTTCCCATACACGTACACGGGCTGATAGACAACGGCATGCATCTAGTCTTGATAAGCGAAGCCCTCGTCAAATGCCTCGCCCTCTGCTGCCACTGCTTACACGAACCCTTGCCCATCGATGTTGCCATAAGTGATGATACGAAAGAACCGACCTTCTTGACCGAATGGGTAAAATTCAAAGGACTGTCGAATGACCTCTCTTACGAATCAAATACTGTACGTGCCATTGTTGCACCGCGTGTCTGTGCGTGCCTGTCATTCTTGGGCTCCCCTTCCTTACTCATAACCACATCGTCGTTGATCATTGCGACCGCACTGTAATTGATAAATGTACAAATTATAATCTTCTTGAGCCAACACTGCTACCACCACTTAAGCCTGTGAGGCCAAAACTTTGCGAACGCCTGGCAAAGACCAGAGCAGACCACAAGCTCCTTGCAGAAGAGCTAACCACAGTATGTGCTGAACGATTGCAAAAATTGACTGACACAAACCTCTTTGAGGAAGTACGTGAAGTGGATATTGTTGCCACTGTTCATGACCACATTGTTGTCCTCACCGAACTTGAGCGTCGCCAAAAATTGGGCGATGACCTGAAATCTGAATACAAATGCATTTTCGAACCTATTCCACATGTCGACTCCCTTCCAACAGATGTACTGTGTGAGATAAAAATCAAGAACACATACAAAACAATTTCAAAGCGTACTTACCAGAGCCCACGGAAATATAAGGACACCTGGCAGACCCTGATACAGACTCACCTAGATGTGGGCTGCATACACCCCTCAAATTCCCCCTTCGCTTCCCCTGCCTTCCTGATCTCGAAAGTGGATAAGGTGGTCCTACCCCAGTGGGTCAACGATTTCTGGGAAATCAATGCAAACACGGTACACAATGTCTTCCCGCTGCCTCGCATGGACGATATCCTGGTGGATTGCACCAAGGGAAAAATCTGGTCAATGATCGACTTCACTGACAGCTTCTTCCAAACACGCCTACACCCTGACTCCATCCCATACACCGCAGTCAGCACACCACTGGGTTTGTATGAATGGACGGTTATGCCACAGGGACTCCGCAATGCCCCTGCTGTCCAACAACGCCGAGTAACTGCCGCCTTACGTGCTCTCATCGGCAAAATCTGCCATGTATACCTGGACAATATAATGATCTGGTCCAATGACGTGGAAGAACATGCAAAACATGTCAAGCTGGTCTTTGATGCTCTAAAAAAGAATTCACTGTACTGTAACGTCAAGAAAACTAGGCTATTCTGCCACGAAATAAACTTCCTGGGTCACCACATCTCCAAACGAGGGATTGAACCAGATAAAAGCAAGATTGAACACATCCTCAACTGGCCTAGACCAAAGTCCTTGACCAATGTGCGTGCCTTCCTAGGGCTTGTCCGCTATGTGAGCCAATTCCTCCCAAACCTGGCGGTGCATACAGACGTCCTCTATCGCCTCACAACCAAGGCAGTGGACAAACATTTTCCCGAGTGGACCACGGACCACCAGTTTGCATTTGACCAGATCAAATCTATTGTCACCAGTGCCGACTGCCTCACCGTAATTGACCATGAGAACATGGGCAATAACAACATCTATGTGACCGCTGATGCCAGCAACAGGCGCTCAGGTGCTGTGTTATCCTACGGGGAGACCTGGGAAACAGCCTGCCCTGTTGCATTCGACTCAATGACCTTTAAAGGTCCTGAACTCAATTACCCTGTCCATGAGAAGGAGCTCCTTGCAATCATCTGGGCGCTCCGCAAATGGCGGGCCGACCTCATCGGTCACCAGGTTCTAATCTACACCAACCACTGCACACTAGAAAACTTCCAGACCCAAAGGGACTTGTCACGGCGACAGGCCTGGTGGATGGAGTTCATGTCTCAATTCGATTGCAAAATTGTGTATGTGAAAGGCGAGGACAACACCGTGGCCGACACCCTTTCCTGCACAGATTTTGAGGACAGCACCACAGCTGAACTCAATGCTTCTGCCCCTTTCGAAGAAGATGACATTGGTGCAGTCGTGTGCCTTCTCAGCCCAACACTAGATTCCCCATTGCATGCAGCACACTGTCTAGCTGCCACCCACGTGCGCAACCCGCACAACGCCCTCTGCACAATCATGTCCATTGCTGTCAACCAAGAATTTTTAAATGCAATTCGCACGGGGTATGAAACAGACCCCTGGTGTGCCAAGTTTAAGGACGTCACACAAAGCATTCCTGGCCTCAAAAACAATGGTGGCCTCTGGTACATATAGGACCGTCTTGTGATCCCTCAAGTACCAACAGTACACGAAACTCTCTATCAACTTGCACATGACTCACTGGGCCATTTTGGTTTTGAAAAATCATATGGCTCTCTCCAGGATGCTTATTACTGGCCAAACATGCATTGTGACCTCGAGTCTGCATACATCCCCTCATGCCCCGAGTGCCAGAGAAACAAATCTAGCACATCAAAGCCTGCAGAGCCCCTACATCCACTACCCATCCCAGACCGCCGTTTTGACTCCGTTACAATTGACTTCATTGGCCCACTCCCTGAGGACAGTGGCTACAACTGCATTGCGACCTTCACGGACCGCCTTGGGGCTGACTTCCAACTGGCTCCCACCTGCACAAACATAACAGCTGAAGACTTTGCCCTCCTATTCTTCGACAAGTGGTATTGTGAGAATGGTCTCCCCCTGGAAATCATCTCTGACTGCGACAAACTTTTCGTCTCCAAGTTTTGGAAGGCCCTCCATAAACTCACTGGAGTCAAGCTGAACCTATCCACGGCTTTTCACCCACAAACAGATGGTGCAAGCGAACAAACAAACAAGACTGTCAATCAGTGCATTTGCTATCATGTTGCACGCAACCAGCGTGGCTGGGTTCGGGCTCTTCCTCGGGTCCGATTCCATCTAATGAACACCGTTAATAAATCCACCAGATACTCCGGTTTCCAGCTAAAGAGCAGACACTCCCCAAGAGTTATCCCACCCCTTGTTCCTGCCAACAAGGATGACACTGCAGAGGATATCTCTGCAGCAGAAATTATCACCCAATTGGAATGCGATGTGCTGGATGCACAAGACAGCTTACTAGCTGCCAAGGTTTTCCAATCTTACTATGCAAATAAAGAACGGGCCCCAGACCCGAATTACCAGCGGGTTTGCCTTAACACGAAGAACTGCTGTGGTCAATACCTCTGCTCCAAAGAAGGGCGCTGCGCCAAATTCATGCCTCGTTTTGACAGACCATACACTATCACCAATGTCAACAAAGAATGCTCTACTGTTATCCTTGACATGACTAACCAACCCACGGTCTTCCCGGTTTTCCACACATCAGAAGTTGCCCCATACATGGAAAACAACCCCGACCTGTTCCCAGACCGCGAACTACCACGCCCAGGACCAGTTGTCACGGCTGAAGGACAAGAAGAATGGCAGATTGCCGAAATCATAGACGAACGCAGAAGGGGTGCCAGCAGGCAATACCTTGTGTGTTGGGCCGGACACAGCTCCAAAGACGAGCGTTGGCTTCCTGGCCGCGAACTCGCTGAATGCGAAGCCCTTGACAAGTGGGAGGAACTACACCTGAGATTACCACTTCCCAAGTGATCCAAGCCCAAACCAAGGGCTGTCGGTAGACCACGTAAGAAACACAATCATAGAAATTAATTTGTAACCCTTCATACTACTAACTCACACCCCCACTGCTACTCTTGAGGGACGGGGAGGGTGTAATCATGCTGATTACAACGGATCATCATTTGTTTGGTTACGGGGCCGCTGGCACACAGTGCCAGCTCATCTCTCTTTCTTCTGTACAACTACCTCTGTGTTAGCTAGCCTCAATTCCGACTCCCTGAAAAGGGTCTAGTTGTATCTTTTGTGTGATCTCTCTCTCTCTCTCGTGTTTTCTCTTTCTGGTATCTTGCTAGGTAAGCAAGATTCCAGACAGCTTCGATCGCTGTTATATCCACGCACTTACAGCTATCTATTCCCATCACTCTGATCATTTCTGACTGGTTATATCTGGTCTCATCCCTCTGGAATCCCACAACCTCATCTTATGGCATCTGACCTCGGACTTGCATCCTTGTCCATCTGGTACTTTGACCTTACTACCTCAACATCCTGCGACTATCCAGTCCCAGTTGCCTCGTATCAGACCAGGACCCCTGAGAATTGGTTTCTGTGTTTCATACACCAATCCAGACAAGATTTTCAAAAATTTGACTCACCTTTGAGCAGAATCCGGACAAATTTGGGCCTCATGGCCACCGACTTTGATGTGCTGGTCCGGACAGGGTTGCCAGGATTTGAGAGGGTTGGATACCGAGTCCGGACAAGGCTCGTGTGGGAGAGGCGATCTGGACCCATTGTCTGTGCTTTGTTTCATAGACTCAAAGTCGACTTACCGGATTTGTTCACATCACGTGCAACTCGTCAAAGCGCAGAGCGGTGGCAGTAGCAAAAGCATACAAGCAATAAAATATTTTTTCATATACAATCTCCTTCATACACACCACACACTACTATGGACGAATACATTGTCGACGACGATGACCTTCAGTGAACCAATACACAGTGGGTGAAACCCAAATGGATTAGCTGCAACCGCACCTTTCGAGACATTCCCGAGTTCGTTACCATTGAAGCAGTCTGTGCCATCCAGATCCCACCCGAAATTAAAGCAACCCTACCTCCTGAACATATTTCTCCGTCGCATATGTACGCAACCAGCAATATCCCAACCTGGGACCCTGCAGTAGACACTGGCACAGAGGATGTTAGCATTGATTTCGATGCTGCCACACCTTCGTCTATCCCAACCAGTCCCTCTGAAATGTCACCCCTCCCTTTGCGAACCATACAGCGCCTCAATGACGCATTTGGCCAGGCGTGTTTCGACGGGAAATTGTCTATTCGCGATGCACGCAATGCCGGCGGTGTCCGTTACTTCCCACTCTGGTACCTTTCGTATGCTTGCAAGGTGCGGATTGCTGCCCGGAGCTTCTATCGCTGGGGTCGGGCAATTAAATGGACGCTGGAAAAGTGGGATGACCAAGAGCCAGAGGAGGAGGGAGTGGAGGGAACACACTACCGAGGTTCCCTCAACTATGATTGGATGGACAGGCCATGTTGGTGGCACGCTGCATGATTTAACGTTCGAGGCCCTTGCAGAGGTGCTGGGCGATAATCCCCTTGCTGGTGCAGTCCTGGACGCGTTAATTCAAGAAATTCAGGAACGCATCGTTCAGTGGGACGGGGAACAAACCACGGTGCTTCTTGCAGACACGGCGTTCCCTACATTCATCGAGACCGGAGCTGCCACCCAATCTGATCACCTTGGTTTCCCGGCCATTGCGAACTACGCTCGCCTTCTCAAGTCGCAAAAATCTCCATGCACATTATTAGCCTTTCTGCTCCACTTACCACCGCTTCATTGGATGGCTTGTTCTGTGGACATTCCCGCAGGGCACGTTCAATTCGGAGATGGATACCACATGCATCCACTGAATTCCCTGTCGATCTGATCAGGTGAAGCTGAAGGGGAATATGGCCGAAGTAATGCCAGCAACAGCTTTGAAATACAGGGTGCTGCATTCAGAGCAGGGGGAATTGGTTCGGATGGTGACCGTTCTGACCACTGTCCAGCGACGGAGTAGGGTAAATGTGAATGTAATGGATCTCGAGGAGGACGACGATGTAGATTCGTAGTAATTTAGATTTTTTCCAGATTTTTTGCGATTTTTCAGATTTTTTTGGAATTTTTTGAGGTTTGAGCCCGAATCCGGACAAGATTTTGACAAAATCCGAGGGTGTGATACAGAATCCGGACAAGAAATTGAGAACCCTTATGTGGGAGAGTCCGGACAAGAGGTTGGAGAAGGCTGATTTTGGTATTAAACCCCCAAACCGATTCTCAGGGGTCCTATCAGACCCGGTCACATACTGGTCATGTCACTGTCACATCCGGTCACATACTGTCACATCCCAGCCAAACCCGGTCACTTTCCAGCCTCATAATGATCCCTCCTCCAAATCCTATCACATCCCCAGTGTCTCCCATAACTCGCCACTTGTTGCCTCATCGCTGTGCGATAACCTCCTACCACATCCCAGTCACATGCTGGTTATCTCCCGGATGCATTCCAATCATCCCCAGTCACGTTTTGGTCACACTTCCAGTCACAACAACTGTCTTCTGGGACTTGGCTCTGAACCGTTCACTTCAGATATTTCAGCCACCTCTTGCAATCCTCGTTGTGGCTGTGACATTTGCCTTCCATCTGGAACCCCATCCAAACTGGTCTAACTGGCCCCTCCTGGACCATCCCAGAATACCATTCCTTATTGGGTTTTCACGCAATGAAGGTCTTCTGAGTGTTTCCCGTATTTCTTTTATTCTCCTCATATATTCTTTTACTTATCCTATTCTTTCTCACCCTATCATACTCCATCATATTCCAATCACCCTCTGGTCCTTGTCCAGTTACCTGTCCCTGGTACCAATCCCATCACCTCGGACCTCTGGGCCTTTTACCTAATGATGCTTTACTAAGTATCTTCTCATTATTCTGTTCATCTGTACTTGTTATATCTGTGCACACATACTCAGCGCACTTTCCGGATCATTTCTCCTCACAACCGGTATTGTCCAGTTGCATCCGGTTGTCCGGTTACCAGACCTACTGGTACTTGACCAGAACTCCGCTCCACACAGATTTTTACGCTATGAAGGATTACTGAGCATTTCCCGTTTATCCGGCTTCCTAGCTTCATTCCTTTTGTTAAAGGAACTTCTCTTCTATTCCTCAACCGCATCTGGGTATGACTTATTGTTCATACATAAGCCATACTTCTATTACCATATTTAGGACTACAATAACAGACTTTACTATATAAGCCTTGTAATTACTTCTTGTACTTCAGTTTGATTATTAACATGCTTAGTGCTCTACTTGGCTCCTTGAGTCTTTTTGTCTGGACGATCATCCAGACGTCTTATTCTTCATCCAGCCATATCTGGTCAAGGTAGTACGCTCACCCTATTTCATCCAGTGGTGATTGCGCCCACAGCTGACTCGTCTGGTCATCATTCATCCGGTCTGGTCCAGTTGGTCACCTAGGTCTTGTCATCGACTCGGGATTTAACAGTATAATCAAACTCACCTATCTTAATTGGTTCAAATGACTCTCCCCAATCTTCCCAACACTGCCGACTTTCAAAATTGTTGTAACTCTCGCCTCTTTTCCCAAATCCAGCCTTTAACACCACCTACCCATACCTCAGGTGGATTATCCTCTGGACCAATTAATCTGCCTCCTGCATTACAGATTCGATCTGTTCAGGACCAGGTTCCTTCTGAGGCTAGCCTGCAGATTATCAACACACCCAGGTTGGTTTTAACTCCTCAGACTCCGGAACATCCCAGGGTTTATCTGGTATCTCCACATCCAAGGTTGTATCCCGCTCAATATCCATATTCTGGCTCACTGATTCCTTTTGCCCACCTTGATGAAGCCAAGGAAACCTCAGCAGAAGCAGGGCCAGTTATCAGATCCCATCATTCGGCCACTTCTTCCCCTACTCACCATTTGGCTCAGCTCCCTCCAGCTGCGCAACCTTTCTGACAGACTGTGAATTCACCTCGCACCATCACACCGGTAGGATCACAGCAAGGAGTCCCAGAGGCAGCTGGTCAGCCAGTCGACCCCAGGGATCAGGGACCAGCGGTTTCACCGGCTGCCAATCCAGCACCAGCTGCACTGCTGGCTGGAGCTGGGGACCAGGGTGGAGGTGGTAATAGAGGTAATGGCGGAGGTAATGGTGGTCCGTCTGGTCTGTTAGGTCCACAGGGTCCTCCCGACCCTCAAGGCAATGCGCCGCCACCACCACCACCCAGACATGGAGGTCCCAGTGGAGGAGGTGGTGGAGGTCCACCTGATGGAAGAGGTGGTAGCGGAGGTCTGCTTGTGCCTCCTCCTGCTCCTGGTCCAATTCCGGGTCCCAGTCATTGACTGCCCCCTGCGTGTGCACCAGATCCACCAAATACTCTCAAGGCTTTATTCGCCAGTACCCCTGTCAGGCTTAATGATGCCCTCAACCGCTACACTAATCAATCTTCTGCTCCACAGTCAAATCGCTCATTGCTTTGTAATCCAGACACCTTCGACAGCTTGGACCCTTCCAAATTGTCCTCATTCATGACTCAGTGTTATTTACACTTCGCTGAGCATGAACAGGATTTTCCCACGGATGACGAAAAGATTCTTTTTACTCTGTCATATCTCTGAGGAACCGCTCAAAAATGGTTCAAACCGAATCTTTACGATCTGACTCCTGGCACCGTTCTGGCATGGGACGGGAATTTCCTCCCTTTTTGTTAAGGAGCTCACTGGCAATTTTGGTCCTCAGGACCTGGTCGGTGATGCTGAGGACACAATCTGACAGTGCCGGATGAGGTCTTCTGATCACATCGCCACCTATATGGTTGCTTTTGATCACCTTGCCACCATCACTGGCTGGGGTGACCGGGCCCTTTGACATCAATTTTACGAAGGTCTCCCGAATTGAATCAAAGACGAGATGGTTCATCACACCTATATCAACAATCTCCCCAGTAATAAGGAGGTTGCTCATCGGATCGATGCCCGGTATTGGCAGTGCGAGTCGGAGAAACAGCGAGAGTGAGCTCACAATCCTCCTGGGAATCCTGATGCCGGACAAGGTGCCAGAGGTTCTGGGAACCTATCCAGCAGCAATTGTGGCAACAAGGCTCCATCCGGTAAAATGACTTTGCAACCCAACCCTTCCGGTCAAAAGGGCTCCGGAAAACCATCCAGAGGTAACCCGAAAGACCAAGCTGGTACCAGCAATCGTAATGCAGAGCCCAGCTCTTCCCAGAAGAAAGCCAAACCATACGCTGATAAACTAGGGAAGGACGGGAAGCTTAAACTGGAAGAACACGAACAACGTCTAAAGGCCGGTCTCTGCCTGTTCTGCAGAGGTTCTGGTCACACTACCGACAATTGCAAGAAGCGGAACAATCCTCCAGCTTCTTCCGGGAATCCATCCGGCAAGGCCACTACCACTACTCCAGCACCTGTGGCCACTGAAACCGGTAAAACCCCGGAGTCGAAAAAATAGTCAGCAGCTCGGAATCCTCATCACCTGGTCCAAGTTGCATTGACTCCAGGGTGATTCCTGAGGTACATCTCAATGCGTCCACTCTCTCCTAATGCCCTTTATGTTGACCTTTATATATCCATTCTCTGGCCAGACTATACACCTTCTGGTTCGGACTCCTGTACCACCATCCTACCGTCTCATGTATTGTGAATTGCCGTGGAATTCATCTCACTTATACAGACACTCATTGATTCTGGATCTTCACATTGTTTTATATTGACAAAGATCTGTAGATTATATGGTTTTGTCCCACACGTGATCGATCCTGTCAACCTTCGATATCTCGATGGCTCCTCTTCCATCATCAACCGGCAGCTTCGGCTCTTGATCCAGTTCCCTTCTGGCAAAGTCCAAACTCAGGACTTTTACATTACCCATCTTGATTCTCCCTGTGATTTGGTTCTCAGGTACAACTGGCTCCACTGCTCTAATCCATTGATTAACTGGTTGGAAGCCTCTATATCATTCTGGTCCATTTCCTCCAGTTTATCCCTGTCAACAAACCTGGCAATTATGCTGGCTCCTGTTTCGGTAGATCTGAATACAGATGAGACTCCATTGGCATCAGTCGAACCAGCCATGGTGCCTACACCAAATATAACAAATCCGCCAGCTTCTGGTCCTTCTATGGACACTTCCAGTTCCATCTGGATACATCCAGATCCTTCTATGGATACCTCAGAGGACGTTAATCCTCGTCCGTTCACTACTGTTCCCCTTGTGTCGCTGGTGTCTGCAGCGTCCATACTGTTCCATTATTTGACACAAGGATATGGTCCAGTATACCTTACGTGCCACTGCTCTGGATGAAGCAGCCAGACGATCTGCTTTGACCAGACAACCGGATATTACCAGTTTGCCTTCAGAATATCATGACTTTGCTGACATCTTCTCCGAACAGGAAGCATACAATCTTCCACCTCATCGGGAGTTCGATCTGAAGATCGAAACTATCAACGGCGAAGTTCCTCTGATTGGTCACGTTTATTCCCTGTCACAAGCAGAGCTTGCTGCCCTTTGGGACTTCATCGACAAGAATTTGAAGTCAGGTTTCATATACCCGTCGAGATCTAGCCATGGGGCTCCAATTCTCTTCGCAAAGAAGACAGTGTTATGGTCATGCATACAACAACCCCTATACACTCCCTAAAACCCTAGTGGGAAATCCTTTCTTTCCATTTCAACATCAGCCCTTCACTCCTCATTTAACTTCCTCGTGATCTTGGGGCTTCAGGGGTTTTTACGCAATGAAGGTTTACTGAGCGTTTCCCCTTTATATATTATCTTCCTCAAATATCCCTCCGGCTATCCTCCATTTGACCCTCTGGGTTCGCTTTCCTTCTGGTCACTCCCCTCCAGGTTGGGTTCCCATCATTCCCATGTTCCGGTACCCTCTGGTCCTCTTTCCTATTATGAGCCTATGGTCACATATCCTTCCATTGCGCCTGTTTCTCGTCGCATTTCGTTCCGGATGCTATTTGTCCGGATCTCCGATCTCCGGACCTCCAGACCTCCGGACCTCTGCACCTCTGGACCTCCGGACCTCCGATCTCCGGATTCCCACGGTCTGATCACTGGTCACTTATCCTTTTCCCTCCGGCACTTTATGCCTTCACATTCCCTTGACCCATACGCTGCATTCCGCAGTTCCTCCGCATTGAGTTCCTCATTCCTCTGTAACTCTCCACTTCACTCCTCCGGAGATTTTACCTCTGATCCTCCATTTCTCCCACGCTACCTCCGGATTCCCACGCTCTGTGCTTCCAGTGCCAGCGTGACTTATACCTTGTTGAAAGGTATTACTTATCATTTCTATGTCTCTGTTCTTCTTCGATATCATATCACTCACATGCTCACATGCCATATGCTCCTCCTTATTGTTTTATTGTTTATCCAATACCTTAGCTAGGACTACTTATTGTCCTTATTGTCTTTCCTTTACTTCTCCGTCCACATTCGGACTTCTTCATAAATTAGTATAAAAGCTAGAGTACATTGTCTGTTTCACTAGCTTCAAAATAAAATGTTATGTGGCAAACATGATGTGCTCCATCATTATATCTTCTTTATCTTTTTCCTCGCACTCTTGATTCTACCTCCGGGCCTCCGGCCCTCCGGCAAATCATTCATTCAATCATCGTCAACTTCTGCCTCTTCATCATATGATGCTCCAAGTATGTTTGCCCTCCCGATTCCTTCCGGCCTCGTTTCTGGCCTCGCCGCCAGCTCCGGCTCCGGCTCTGGCCTTCCGGAGCTACCTCCAGGACCCTCCGGCAGATTATCGACTGTAATTGATTATCAGTTATTTATTCATTTCACCTCCACAACATCTTCTGACATTTCCCTCTGGCCATTGCATCACCTCCGCGTTTTCTCCGGCTCCGGCAACATCGCATGGGCCCTGCTTATGTCAGCACCTCCGCACTAGCTCCGGCTCCCTGCAGCTCCGGATCCTCCGCATTTCCCACGCCTTCGTGCTCTGCGTCACGGCGTGTTTCCGGCCTCTGACTTTGGTCATCGGGCATAACCACACCATGCTCATTTTGTCCTGCTTATTCGTTCTTGCTCCTATATGGTCACGCTTACCCAGATAGTCGTGTCACTCACCCACCCGTCATCTACGTCTCCGTGTAGTGATCGCGAGAATGACCATATCTCCGCCACTTAGACTCCTCCGTCCTAATCCATGTCGGACTAGTCCTTTCATTCCCAGGCTACTCCTTGTCCTCCGGCACTGGATATAACAGACAGCACTCTCCAGCTTTGCGTCAATTACCGTGGACTTAACCGGATCACCAAAAAAGACCAGTATCCACTTCCCCCTAATCGTGGATTTATTGGATGCGCCTGGGAAGGCACGTATCTATACTAAACTCAACCTCCAGCATGCTTATCATCTTCTTCGGATCACTCTGGGTGACAAACCCAAAACTGCTTTTCGAACTCACTATGGTTCCTACCACTTCTGGGTAGTTCTGGAAGGCCTCACCAACACGCCGGCGACTTTCCAGCGCTTCCTGAACAGTATTTTCGCCAATCTGCTGAACATAAACGTCATTGTGTACTTGGATGATATCCTTGTATACTCCAACGATCTGTCACAGCACATGGCTCACGTTCAGGAAGTTCTCTGCCGGTTGCGTGAGGCTGGGCTTTATTGTAAATTGCCCAAGTGCAAATTCAGTGTCACCACCTGCGAGTACCTTGAATACATCCTGTCGCCAGACAGCTTCTGGATGGCTCCGGAGAAGATTTCCACTGTATTGGACTGGCCAGTTCCTTGGAAAATCAAAGACATTCAGTCGTTCCTTGGATTCTGCAATTTCTATCGCCAGTTCATCTGGAACTACTCAGACATCACCATCCTGCTGACCCGGCTCACCCGGTCGAATGTCTGGTGGGATTGGTCGGCCACCTGTCAAAAGGCCTTCGACACACTCAAAAAGGCGTTCACGGAGGCTCCGGTTCTATCCCATTGGATACCGGGCTGTCAAATTACTGTCGAAACTGATGCCTCTGACTACACCATCACCTCAATCCTCTTGATCACAGGGGATGACAGTGATATTCATCCTGTTGTATTCCATTCCCGGTCTCTCAGACCTTCGGAACTCAATTACGACACACACACGACAAAGAGCTTCTAGCCATCTTTGATGCCTTTATGCAATGGCATCATTACCTTGAAGCCTCAACTCTTCTGGTCAATGTTGTCACAGACCACAAGAATCTTGAATACTTCGTGACTACCAAGGTGCTTACCCATCACCAAGTCCAATGGTCCGAGTACCTCTGCCATTTCTGGTTTCGTCCGGGCAAGCTCAGGGGTAAACCCGACGCATTAACTAGATGATGGGACGTCTACCCTAAAGAGGGGGATAGGGCTATGGCCAGTTAAATCTGCAAAATTTTTGCCCAATCTTCACCCAAGATCAACTCACCGCATCACTCCAGGCCACACTTCTCGAGGGATTAGTCCTTCAATCGACCATCGTCATGGATGTTGAACAGCTTCACACTGACATCAAGTCACACATGGCTGACAATCCAGCCAGTGTTGCCGGTATAACAGCTGCTTCATCTGGTCAAGCTTCGTGCTGGTCAATCAACTCTTCTGGCATGCTCCGGTATGACAATCACATCTGGGTCCCAACGGTTACCAGAAACACTCTGGATGCCCTCTGGGTATGTGTCCTTCAACATATGCATGACCACATACTGGCCGGTCATTTCGGTCAGAACCGGACCTTAGTCCTCATATGCCGTGAATATACCTGGCCCGAACTCCAGAAGTTTGTCTGGGATTATTGCAAGTCATGTATTGTCTGCAAGTGCAACAAGGCTCCTCAGCATTGCCCTTATGGATTGCTAAAGCCACTTTCTGTTCCACTCTGTCCGTGGCATTCCATCTCTATGGACTTCATTGAGCAACTTCCCATGTCTGGTGAGTACAATGCTATTTTAGTAATTGTTGATTGTGCCTCCAAGCAGGTGATTCTCATACCCTGCGACATTCACATCACTTCGGCCGAACTTGCCTGACCCTTCCTTATTCACGTTTTTTCCAAACACGGTGTCCCATCACACGTCACCAGTGACCAGGGCAAGGAATTCATCTCGGCATTCTTCCGGTCCCTTGCGGAACTTGTTGGATTATCAATCCGGTGCATATCCAAGTTACCAATTCAATATTCACTTCTGCCAGGCGTTGTATTTGCTACACATAGGTTTGACTTGCTCATACCCACTTTATTACCGATACTACCGTAGCTAGAGCACTGTATAGCCTATATTTACCTGTATAAATACTGTAGTCAGTGTGGACAATAAACTGTCCGAGCATTTCACTTTGCTCAGCCCTACCTAAGTTCAATAGAACTCCTCAGTATGGAAATGCATTTTACATCCAGTTATCACCCTTCGGCTGACGGCCAAACTGAATGCATGAACCAGACTGTTAAGCAGTACATCCAGATCTTTTGCACGTATCAGCAGGACGACTGGGACAAGCTTCTGCCTTTAGCGGAGTTTGCTCTCAATAATGCTCCAAACACCTTGACCGGAGTTTCACCATTTTTCGCCAACAAGGGATATAATCTGGCAATCACTGTTCATCCAGAATTTGATGTTGCAAACATGTACGCCAAAGATTTCGCTGTTGACCTTAATGATCTCCATCAGTTCCTCTGTGATCAAATCACATTTGCACAGGAACGATACAAGGAGACTGGAGACTGAGTACGTGCTCCGGATCCCGGTATCAAGGTCAGAGACCAAGTCTTTATATTGACCAAGTACATCAACACCACCTGGCTGACGAAGAAGTTCACCGAAACCTTTCTTGGACTGTATGAGGTCATCGAAAAACCATCCACCGCTTCCTACACCATCCGGTTGCCAAAAGCACTCACCCAGATTCATCCGGTATTCCATGTCTCCCAACTCGAACCGCATTTCCCAAATCCATTCCCCAGATGTGAGGAACCTCCTCCAGCTGCTGTGGAAATCATCAATGGTGACGAGCACTTCAAGGTCAAGCAGATTATAAGCCATACTTCTATTACCATATTTAGGACTACAATAACAGACTTTACTATATAAGCCTTGTAATTACTTCTTGTACTTCAGTTTGATTATTAACATGCTTAGTGTTCTACTTGGCTCCTTGAGTCTTTTTGTCTGGACGATCATCCAGATGTCTTATTCTTCATCCAGCCATATCCGGTCAAGGTAGTACGCTCACCCTATTTCATCTGGTGGTGATTGCACCCACAGCTGACTCGTCTGGTCATCATTCATCTGGTCCGGTCTGGTCAGTCACCTAGGTCTTGTCATCGACTCGGGATTTAACAGTACTTCTGTACTTCCTCCCTTTTGTCTCAACTTACTCTTCTATCTTCTTTGTCCACATACAGACTTGACTTATTGTTATGTCCATTGGTCACATGACTTATTCCTACTTTCACCTATACAATAAACATACTTACTATAAAAACCTTGTATTTACTTCCATGTACTTTAGCTGTAAAATTAACGTTGTTCCATGCCTCCTCTCATGGACTGAGCTTTCCTCCTCTGTTCCACCCTTATCTCCACTCTGGAGTCTTATTCCAGAGTCAGGCTTACTTTCCATCATTCTACTTCGCTTCCAGACCACTTCTGGTCACTTCTGATTCACGTCCAGTCCACTTTTTGCTTCATTCCTTGTACAAGTCCTAGACATTGTCCATTCACCTTCGCTACATCCCCGGTTCATCTCCCTTGGTTCTGGCCTTCGTCCAGCCCTCGTCTGGCCTCATCCAGTCCTTTTCCGGTCTGGTTACCAGCTGGTCACCAGCATGATTACCGGCTTACATCAGCACTACCTCTGGCCCCTTGTTCCTCAGTTTCTTCGTCACTCCAGCCTGTTCACACTTCGTCCAGCATACTCCCTGGCTACTGTGTCATCGGTACTTCTGTCAACTAGCTCTGGCTGCATTGGATCACCATTAGATGGTTTGTCATCCATCTCCTATAGTGTCTTCTCTTCACCATCGTCACTGGCTCCAGTTCAACATTTGACACCCTTCACTTCTGTCCTCTCATTCAGCAATTAGCCCAGTCAGTCACTCACCCTCCTGAGTGTGGTGTTGCAAGAACTGCTGATTTCCTATATCTGGCCCCAGCCCCAGCTTCTGGTTCTCTTCTGGTCCTGGTTCCAGATTCCTATCTGATTCCATGTCCTCTTCCAGCTCAGCATATAACAATCGCTATACACATTGTTTCCTTTTGTTCTTACCTAGTTATCTATAGACTATATAGCCACTCATAAACACCATAAATAGGGGTAGTTATTCACTTGTAGTCTTTACGCTTTTATTCACTCATTTTTCAAGAACTAATACCTTACTCCCTAATCCACAATCTTTGTTATCGTTGGATGAGAGGTTCTTAATTGTGACACTGACTGCTGGCCCACAAACCATTGCTACTTCCTGCACCACTGTCATGTCTATTTCCTCCCCAAGGAACATGAGTGCCTGTAGACTGGGGGCCATAAGCTTGAGCATCACCTGCATTAACAGCAACATCTTCATTAGTGTTCGGGGCTACTCTCTAAGTATTGTCTAGCAGAACTAGCATCTAGTATTTTGTTGTTCTTTACTTTCCCATTCGCTTCAATTAGTTGAGGTCTTGCCATGTATGCCCCTATCTTTGCTTGTACTTCCTTCTGTGTGGATGGGTTGAGTGGCGTCAGTAGCATTTTCAGAGGTGATCCCCTGGAAGAAATGGACATCTTTCTTTCTCAATTTCTTAGCTGGACTGTATGACTGCCTGTATCATTGTAAGCCCATAGCTTGAAAGCTACGTGTGCTATGGCATGCTTGAGCATCTGGTGCCACTGTTATATCTCAAGTCGATGACAAGACCTAGGTGACCGACTGGACCGGACCAGATATGAATGATGACCAGACGAGTCGGCTGTGGACGCAATCACCACCGGATGAAATAGGGTGAGCGTACTACCTTGACCAGATATGGCCAGATGAAGAATAAGACGTCCAGATGAACGTTTGGACGAGGAGACTCAAGAAGCCAAGTAGAGCACTAAGCACGTTAATAATCAAACTGAAGTACAAGAAGTAATTACAAGGCTTATATAGTAAAGTCCGTTATTGTAGTCCTAAATATGGAAATAGAAGTATGGCTTATGTATGAACAATAAGTCGTACCTAGATGCAGTTGAGGAATAGAAGAGAAGTTCCTTTAACAAAAGGGAACAAAGTTAGGAAGCCAGATAAACGGGAAATGCTCAGTAATTCTTCATAGCGTAAAAACCCGTTTGGAGCAGAGTTCCAGTCAGGTACCGGTAGGTCCGGGTACCGGATGACCGGACGCGACCGGACGATACCGGTCACGAGGAGAGTTGATCCGGAAGGTGCACTGAGTGTGTGCACGGATATAACAGTATCCCCCTCTTGAGTTTCTCGCCCTGAGAAACTAGGCAAGAATCCGGTCGAGGTTGATAGAAATGATGAAAATGATGTCGGAACAAACTTGGGTCAAAAAATTGTTGAGTGAAAAAATTTGTCGAAGTGGGATGCCGATTTGCCAAGATGTCGACGGGCTGAGGTGCCGTGATGCCAATTTATATTAAGAACCGATCAATGCCGTAAGTGAAATTTTAAGCTCTTCCACTTACCACCACCACCGAACGACTTCGCGCCACAGCATGGCGTCGACCACCACACACACCGGTGCAGGCACAATGGGTGGCAACAACGGAGCGGGGGGCGATGACAAGCGCGGAGGAAGAAAGGGTGGAGGCGGCAACAGACCAAGTGGCAAAGGCAAAGGGAGGGTGACAACGGCGGATTTGGAGGCGGTTCAGGCGGCGGAGGAACGAGAGCATCGGGAGACGCGAAAACGGCGTCGGGATGCGATGATCAACCAGCTGCAGTCCGACCTGGACGCAGCTGAAGAGATCAGTCGTGTGTCGGCTGTGCAGCATGCGCAGCTGGCTCAGCGCCTCGCCCGGCTCACAGAGTGGGCTCCAGACGACGAGCGCTTCAACCGGTCGCTCACACTGGACGTTCTGGCCGTAGAGATCATCCATGACTCAACAGAGAGCGGATCGGTAACCAACGAGCCGATCACCGAGGACTCCAGCGAGGTTGACCCGAACGCAGAGGAGGAGGTGGAGGAGAAAGATCTGGAGGTCATCTCGCCAGGTACATCGCAGTCGATTTTGAGATTGACCGGAACTGACCCGGATATTCAGGGTGCGATGCCTGCGTTGAGGCGGGTGTCATTTGTCGAAGCCAGGCACTCTTCACGTCAAAGGTGTGTTTCCGGTGCAACGCCTGCAAGACCCGGTGCACGCTAACCAGTCTGGAACGGAAGATGAACCAGTGCTGGGAGCTCGCAAAGGTGAAGAAGACAGGTGTCGCCAGTCCTTCAAGGGAGGCACGTTGCGTCTCCGGTTGTCGCCGAGTGGCCCGGGAAATCGCGCACAAGGCCAGACGGCCCCAGACGCATATGTCTGAGCTCCAGGAGCAAGTGGACACGCTGGAGGAGGAGATCCAGACGATGTGGGCTGAGCAGGAGAAGGCCCAGAAGTCGGCCTGGTATGTCCATATGGGGACATGGGCCATGCTCAGCCTGCTCGCGAACTCGGTGCAGGGCGACACCAACTTCCTCTGGTATCTTAACCACCGGACCCAGCAATATACGCCAATCAGGGATGAACCAGAAGAGGTCCCCATTGTGGAGGAGTTGCAGATTCCGAGCAAGGAGGAGGAGGAACAGTCAGATGAAGATGAACGCCCCCAGAAGAGGAGACAGATGGAGAGCAGAGATGGGGGATCGCAGGACGCAGATGGTGAACCGGACGACCAGCTGGCACAACCGGATGAGCAATCGAGCTCTGCGGATGACGAGACGGGGTGGCCAGAGGGGTTCCGAATGGCGGACCCTCCAGTCGTCTACAGTCTATCGTGGAGGAATCATGAGGATACTCTGAGCGACCTCACCGTGCTCATGGATGACCCGGTCGTCGATCTGGTCAATGTGCCGGTCAAGGCACCGGTCGAGAATCCGGTCGAAGCTGAGGGTAATGGGGTGGAACCAGATGTCGAGAGAGAGGTCGAGAAGGAGAAGGAAAAGACGCCAAAGCAGGAACCGGTCGAAATGACCATCCCGGCGCTGGTGGTGAAGACCAAGGATGAAGAGGCCCAGGTGCTGGCTCCGGTACCATGGGTTCCTCGTCCAGTCATCTGGGAGAAGATTACTGAGACGAAGAGACAGATGGGTCAAAACCCATGAAGTCGAAATAATCATCCTGGAGGACACGCTGGAACCGGAGGAGCAGCCAGCGGAGGAGAGGGAACCGGATGGGATGGAGGTGGATGTGAATGCGCCTGGAGAAAGCGGGGAAGGATCGGGTAGTGCCCCGGATGCGTCTGAATGAAAAATGGACATTTGTAATATAATAATGTAGATATAATTTTCTTGAAAGATTTTTAGTAGTTGTATAATGTATATAGAAATCAAAGACAACACCAGGTAAAAATCCCGATATTTTCTTGAAAATTGTGTGAACTTGAAAATTAAGAAGTTGGACCGGGCTTGTTCAGATAACACCAGTGGAAATTCTCGATGTGATCCAGAGCATCAATATCATCGGCACTCACCCAACTGAACTGCTCATCAGTGTTCTCGTATCTGAGCCATTCGACAAGGTACTGGAGCTTCGTCCGGTAACGCCGGTCGATCTTCAAGTCAACAATCTGCTTGACCTCGAAGTGCTCGTCACCGTCGATGATTTCCACAGCAGCTGGAGGAGGTTCCTCTCATCCGGGGAATGGATTTGGGAAATGCAGTTCGAGTTGGGAGACATGGAATACCGGATGAATCTGGGCGAGTGCTTTGGGCAACCGGATGGTGTAGGAAGCAGCGGATGGTTTTCCAATGACTTCGTACGGTCTGAGGAATGTTTCAGTGAATTTCTTTGTTGGCCGGGTGGTGTTGATGTACTTGGTAGATACAAAGACCTGGTCACCAACTTTGATACCGAGATCTGGAGCACATACTCGGTCTCCGGTCTCCTTGTATTGTTCCTGAGCGAATGTGATTTGATCACAAAGGAACTGATGGAGATCGTTAAGGTCAACGGCAAAATCTTTGGCGTACATGTTCGCAACATCATGTTCTGGATGAACAGTGATTGCTGGATTATATCCCTTGTTGGCGAAAAATGGTGAAACTCCAGTCGAGGCGTTTGGAGCATTATTGAGAGCAAACTCCGCCAAAGGTAGAAGCTTGTCCCAGTCATCCTGTTGATACGCACAAAAGATCTGGATGTACTGCTCAACAGTCTGGTTCATGCGTTCAGTTTGACCATCGGCCAAAGGATGATAACTGGACGTAAAATGCATTTCCATACTGAGGAGTTCCGCAAGGGACCGGAAGAATGCCGAGATGAATTCCTTGCCCCGGTCACTAGTGACGTCTGACGGGACACCATGTTTGGAAAAAACATGAATAAGAGTCGGGCGAGTTCAGCCAAAGTGATGTGAATGTCGCAGGGTATGAGAATCACCTGCTTGGAGGCACAATCAACAATTACTAGAATAGCATTGTACTCGCCAGACATGGGAAGTTGCTCGATGAAGTCCATAGAGATGGAATGCCACGGACGGAGCAGGACAGGAAGTGGCTTTAGCAGTCCATAAGGGCGATGCCGAGGAGCCTTGTTGCGCTTGCAAACAATACACGACTTGCAATAATCCCAGACGAACTTCCGGAGTTCGGGCCAGGTATATTCGCGGCGTACGAGCGCTAAGGTCCAGTTCTGACCAAAATGACCAGCCAGTATGTGGTCATGCATATGTTGAAGGACACGTACCTGGAGGGCGTCTGGAGTATTTCCGGTAACTGTTGGGACCCAGATGTGATCATCATACTGGAGCATGCCGGATGAGTCGATTGACCAGCGCAAAGGTTGACCGGATAAAGCAGCTGTTATACCGGCAACACCGGCCAGATCGTCAGCCATGTGTGATTTGATGTCAGTGTGAAGCTGCTCAACATCCATGACGATGGTTGATCGAAGGACTATTCCCTCGAGAAGTGTAGCTCGGAGCAACATGGTGAGCTGATCTTGGGTGAAAATTGGGCAAAAATTCTGCGGATTTAACCGGCCATAAGCCCTATCCCCCTCTTTAGGGTAGACGTCCCATCGTCTAGTTAACGCGTCAGGTTTACCCCTGAGCTTGCCCAGACGAAACTGGATGGCCATGTTGAAATGGCAGAGGTACTCAGACCATCGGACCTGGCAACAGGTAAGCACCTTGGTAGTCATGAAGTATTCAAGATTCTTGTAGTCCGTGACAACGTCGATTGGAAGAGTTGAGCCTTCCAGGTAATGACGCCATTGTGTAAAGGCATCAAAGATGGCTAGAAGCTCTTTGTTGTGTGTGTCGTAATTGAGTTCCGATGGTCCGAGGGACCAGGAACAGAATGCAACAGGATGAATATCACCGTCATCCCCTGTGATTGAGAGGATTGAGGCGATAGCGTAGTTGGAAGCGTCAGTTTCAACAGTGATTTGTCGGCCCGGTATCCAATGTGATAGAACCGGGGCTTCCGTGAATGCCTTTTTGAGTGTGTTGAAGGCCTTTTGACAGGTGGCCAACCAGTCCCACCAGATGTTCGACCAGGTGAGCCAGGTAAGCGGGATGGTGATGTCCGAGTAATTCCAGATGAACCGGCGATAGAAATTGCAAAATCCAAGGAATGACTGAATGTCTTTGATTTTCCAAGGAACCAGCCAGTCTAATACGGCGATAATCTTCTCCAGAGCCATCTGGAAGCCATTTGGCGACAGGATGTATCCAAGGTACTCGCACGTGGTGATGCTGAACTCGCACTTGGGCAATTTACAATAAAGCCCAGCCTCATGCAACTGGCAGAGAACTTCCCGAACGTGAGCCGTGTGCTGTGACGGATCGTCTGAGTATATAAGGATATCATCCAAGTACACGATGACGTTTACGTCCAACAGATCGGCGAAAATACTGTTCAGGAAGCGCTGGAAAGCGGCCGGCGCGTTGGTGAGGCCTTCCGGTACTACCCGGAAGTGGTAGGAACCATAGCGAGTGCAAAAAGCAGTTTTGGGTTCGTCACCCGGAGCAATCCGGAGAAGATGATAAGCATGCCGGAGGTCGAGTTTAGTATAGATACATGCCTTCCCTGGTGCATCCAATAAATCCGCGATTAAGGGAAGTGGATACCAGTCTTTTTTTGGTGATCCGGTCAAGTCCGTGGTAATCAACACAAAGCTGGAGAGTGCCATCTTTCTTCTTAGCGAAGAGAATCGGAGCGCCAGGACTGGATCTGGACGGGTATATGAAACCCGACTTCAAATTCTTGTCGATGAAGTCCCGAAGGGCAGCAAGCTTTGCTTGTGACAGGGAATAAATGTGACCGATCAGAGGAACTTCACCATCGATGGTTTCAATCTTCAGATCGAACTCCCGATGAGGTGGAAGATTGTATGCTTCCTGTTCGGAGAAGACGTCAGCGAAGTCTTGATATTCCGAAGGCAAACTGGTAATATCCGGTTGTCCAGTCAAAGCAGATCGTCCAGATGCTTCATCCAGAGCAGTGGCACGCAAGGTATACTGGACAGTATCCTTGTCTTGAATAATGGAACAGTATGACGCTGTGGACACCAGCGACACAAAGGGAACAGTAGTGAATGGACGAGGATTAGCGTCCTCGGAGGTATCCATAGAAGGATCTGGATGTGTCCGGACAGAACCGGACGTGTCCATAGAAGGACCAGAAGCTGGCGGATTCGTTATATTCAGTGTAGGCTCCATGGGTAATTCGACCGAGGCCAATGGAGTCTCATCTGTATTTGGAACGACCGAAACAGGAGCCGGCATCATTGCCGGGTTTGTCGACAGGGATAAACTGGAGGAAATGGACCTGAATGATATAGAGGCTTCCGACCAGTTAATCAACGGATTAAAGCAGTGGAGCCAGTTGTACTCGAGAACCAAATTGCAGGGAGAATCGAGACAGGTAACGTAAAAGTCCTGAGTTTGGACTTCGCCAGAAGGTAACCGGATCAAGAGCCTAAGCTGCCGGTTTATGATGGAAGAAGAGCTGTCAAGATATCGAAGGTTGACTGGATCGATTGCGTGTGGGACAAAACCATATAATTCACAGATCTTTGTCGATATAAAACAATGTGAAGATCCAGAATCAATGAGTGTCCGTATGAGTGAGAAGAACCCCACAGCAGTTCGCGATACATGAGACGGCAGGATGGTGGTACAGGAGTCCGAACCAGAAGGTGTATAATCCGGTCAGAGAATGGATATATCAAGGTCAACATAAAGGGCATTAGGAGAGAGAGCAGACGCGTTGAGATGTACCTTGGGAAACACCCTGGAGTCAATGCAACTCAGACTGGGTGTTGAGGATTCCAAGCTGCTGACTATTTTTTCGACTCCGGGGTTTTACCGGTCTCAGCGGCCGCTGGTGCTGATGTAGTGGTAGCAGCCTTGCCAGATGGATTCCGGGAAGAAGCCGGAGGATTGTTCCGCTTCTTGCAGTTGTCGGTAGTTGTCGGTTTTGACCAGAAGGGTTGGGTTGCAAAGTCGATTTACCGGATGGACCCTTGTTGCCGCGATTGCCACCGGATGGGTTCCTGGAACCTCCAGCGCCTTGTCCGGCACCAGGATTCCCGGGAGGGTGGCGAGCTCGTTCTCGCTGCTTCTCTGACTCGCGCTGCCAATACCGGGCATTGATCCGACGAGCAACCTCCTTATTACTGGGGAGATTGTTGATATAGGTGTGATGAACCATCTCGTCTTTGATTCGATTCGGAAGACCTTTGTAAAATTGATGCCAAAGGGCCTGATCACCCCAGCCGGTGATGGCAGCAAGGTGATCAAAAGAGACAATATAGGTGGCGATGCGATCGGAAGACTTCATCTCTGGCACTGTCGGATCACGTCCTCGGTGTCACCAACTGGGTCCTGAGGACCGAAGTTGTCGGTGAGCTCCTTAACAAAAAGGAGGGAAATTCCCGTCCCATGCCGGAACGGTGCCAGGGGTTGGATTGTAAAGATTCGGTTCAAACCATTTTTGAGCGGTCCCTCAGAGATATGACAAAGTAAAAAGAATCTTGTCGTCATCCATGGGAAAATCCTGTTCATGCTCGGCGAAGTGTAAATAACACTGAGTCATGAATGAGGACAATTTGGAAGGGTCCAAGCCATCGAAGGTGTCTGGATTACGAAGCAATGAGCGATTTGACCGGGGAGCAGAAGATTGATTAGCGTAGCGGTTGAGGGCGTCATTAAGCCCGACAAGAGTACTGGTGAATAAAGCCTCGAGGGCATTTGGTGGATCCGGTGCACACACAGGGGGCAGTCAACAACCAGGACCTGGAATCAGACCAGGAGCTGGAGGAGGCACAGGCGGCCCTCCGCCACCACCTCCACCACCTCCTCTACCGGGACCTCCAGGTCCAGGCAGTGGTGGTGGCGGCGCATTGCCTTGAGGGTCAGGAGGACCCTGTGGATCTAACGGACCAGGTGGACCACCATTACCTCCACCATTACCATTCCCACCCTGGTCACCAGCTCCAGCCGGTGGCCCGGCTCATGCTTGTTCAGCAGCCGGTTGGGCCGCTAGTCCTTGATCCCCAGGATCAACTGGCTGACCGGCTGCTTCCGGAACTCCATGCTGTAATTCTACCGGTGTGATAATGCGAGGTGAATTCTCAGCCCATTGGAGAGGTTGCGCGGCTGGAGGAAGCTGAGCCGAATGGCGAGAAGGGGAAGAAACAGCCAAAAGATGGGAACCGGTAACTGGCCCTGCTTCTGCCGGAGTCTCCTCGGTTTCTTCGAGGTGGGCAAAAGGAATCGGTGAGCCAGAATAGGGATATCGGGTGGGATACAACCTCGGATGCAGAGATACCAGATAAACCCTGGGATTTTCCAGAGTCCGAGGAGTTAAAACTAACCCGGGTGCATTGATAATCTGCAGGCTAGCCTCAGAAGGAACCCGGTCCTGAACAGATCGAATCCGTAACGGAGGGGCTGGATTAATTGGTCCAGATAATAATCCACCCGAGGTATGGGTAGGTGGTGTTAAAGGCTGGATTTGAGAAAAGAGGCGAGAGTTACAACAATTTTGAAAGTCGGCAGTGTTGGGAAGATTGGGGAGAGCCATTTGAACCAATTAAGATAGGTGAGTTTGATTATACTGTTATATCCCGAGTCAATGACAAGACCTAGGTGACCGACCAGACCGGATATGAATGATGACCGGTGTTATATCCAGTGCCGGAGGACAAGGAGTAGCCTGGGAATAAAAGGACTAGTCCAACATGGATTAGGACGGAGGAGTCTAAGTGGCGGAGATATGGTCATTCTCACGATCACTACACGGAGACGTAGATGATGGGTGGGTGAGTGACGCGACTATCTGGGTAGGTGTGACCATATGGGAGAAAGAACGAATAAGCAGGACAAAATGAGCATGGTGTGATTATGCCCGATGACCAAAGTCAGAGACCGGAAACACGCCGTGACGCAGAGCACGAAGGCGTGGGAAATGCGGAGGATCTGGAGCTGCGGGGAGCCGGAGCTAGTGCGGAGGTGCTGACATAAGCAGGGCCCATGCAATGTTGCCAGAGCCAGAGAAAACGCGGAGGTGATGCAATGGCCAGAGGGAAATGTCAGAAGATGTTGTGGAGGTGAAATGAATAAATAACTGATAATCAATTACAGACAATAATCTGCCGGAGGTAGCTCCGGAAGGCTGGAGCCGGAGCCGGAGCCGAGGCCGGAGGCAAGGCCGGAAACGAGACCGGAAGGAATCAGGAGGGCGAACATACTTGGAGCATCATACGATGAAGAGGCGGAAGTCGACGATGATTGAATGAATGATTTGCCGGAGGGCCGGAGGCCCGGAGGTAGAATCAAGAGTGCGAGGAAAGAGATAAAGAAGATATAATGATGGAGCACATCATGTTTGCCACATAACGTTTTATTTTGAAGCTAGTGAAACAGACAATGTACTCTAGCTTTTATACTAATTTATGAAGAAGTCCGAATGTGGACGGAGAAGTAAAGGAAAGACAATAAGGACAATAAGTAGTCCTAGCTAAGGTATTGGATAAACAATAAAACAATAAGGAGGAGCATATGGCATGTGAGCATGTGAGTGAAATGATATCGAAGAAGAACAGAGACATAGAAATGATAAGTAATACCTTTCAACAAGGTATAAGTCACGCTGGCACCAGAAGCACAGAGCATGGGAATCCGGAGGTAGCGTGGGAGAAACAGAGGATCAGAGGTAAAATCTCCGGAGGAGTGGAGCGAAGGAATGAGGGACTCAATGCGGAGGAACTGCAGAATGCAGCGTATGGGTCAAGGAATGTGAAGGCATAAAGTGCCGGAGGGAAAAGGATAAGTGACCAGTGATCAGACCGTGGGAATCCAGAGATCGGAGGTCCGGAGGTCCGGAGATCGCAGGTCTGGAGGTCTGGAGGTCCGGAGGTCCAGAGGTCTGGAGATCGGAGATCCGGACAAATAGCATCCGGAACGAAATGCGACGAGAAACAGGCGCAATGGAAGGATATGTGACCATGTGCTCATAATAGGAAAGAGGACCGGAGGGTACCGGAACATGGGAATGATGGGAACCCAACCTGGAGGGGAGTGACCGGAAGGGAAGCGAACCCAGAGGGTCGAATGGAGGATGGCCGGAGGGATATTGGAGGAAGATAATATATAAAAGGGGAAACGCTCAGTAAACCTTCATTGCGTAAAAACCCCTGAAGCCCCAAGATCACGAGGAAGTTAAATGAGGGGTGAAGGGCTGATGTTGAAATGGAAAGAAAGGATTTCCCGCCAGGGTTTTAGGGAGTGTATAGGGGTTGTTGTATGCATGACCATAACAACCGGACGAGTCGGCTGTGGACGCAATCACCACCGGATGAAATAGGGTGAGTGTACTACCTTGACCGGATATGGCTGGATGAAGAATAAGACGTCCGGATGAACGTTCGGATGAGGAGACTCAAGAAGCCAAGTAGAGCACTAAGCACGTTAATAATCAAACTGAAGTACAAGAAGTAATTACAAGGCTTATATAGTAAAGTCCGTTATTGTAGTCCTAAATATGGAAATAGAAGTATGGCTTATGTATGAACAATAAGTCACACCCAGATGCGGTTGAGGAATAGAAGAGAAGTTCCCTTAACAAAAGGAATGAAGTTAGGAAGCCGGATAAACGGGAAACGCTCAGTAATTCTTCATAGCATAAAAACCCGTTTGGAGCGGAGTTCCGGTCAGGTACCAGTAGGTCTGGGTACCGGATGACCGGACGCGACCAGACGATACTGGTTGCGAGGAGAGTTGATCCAGAAGGTGCACTGAGTGTGCGCACGGATATAACAGCCACTCGAGTTCTGGGGTCCTAATTGGGGTGCCACGTGGTTGCAGTGAAAGAGCAGTCCACAAAGGTCTTTCCAACTCCCAAACCTTCTACAGTAGCAGGTGTGAGTGACATGGTCATCTGCAGAGTGACTTAGTGGACATGTGTGATTGGCCCAGACTGGTCTGAGTCAGTCTGAAGTGGTATTTGCTTGGGTATTTGAATGCTGTTTGGCTTATATTCAGTGAGGATGGACATGCCACAGTCCCCAGGTATGTACAGGTGCAATATATCAGCAAAACCTGGGTCAAAGGTCCCCCTCTACGTAGTGCTACGTAACACTATGTAATCTTAAAAATACTACATGTAACTCCAGAAACTACAGGCCACTACAAGGACTATGTAGCACTACGTAAAGGGGGACCTTAACTACAGGGCACCCAGGGTTTGCTGATGTATCAAGACATTCTGAGAATTGAAGATTGAAGAAAAAATGTTTTTGGAAAACTCAAGCTTTTTTTTGGATTTGATTTTTGCAACATCTGTAATATCAGCATTTCCTCAAGGGGGAACCAACTTTCAGAAATTGGACATCAGGTTGGTTATAAGGGGCTGGCAATCAATTTTTGATTTTTTCCGATTTTTCCGATTTTTTCTTGATAAGTTTCCCACGGTAGGGGGGGAGGGGGGGGGGTCCAGGGCATTTTTTTCACACAAATACTCCAAATGAGGTGTACATTCCGAAAAAAATATTTTTTAAATCCCGGAAAATATTGAATGTTGCCATCAAAATCGCTTTATCTTGAGAACCACTGCCCTGTTTGACCTGAAACCTTGAAATATCAATTTGCTGCCTACTTTTACACCCTAAATCAACCCTGTGTACGAAATTTTAATCCTGATTCCCCCTTGCATTTCCTCCTTGACCTTTTCACTGTCAACAACTGGCAAATAACCAGCAACACACACATGAACATCGAGTCTACGGAGCATTCATCCACCGGATCCGGTGGATCTAGCGGAATAATCGTTAACCACCGACACCACCGTTCACGACTCCCCAATACATTCACAACTGGCCCCTCATGAAGGATATCCCCACCCCTTCACGCTGTTTTTACGCCTTAACTTCAACCTTGATCCTTAACGACATGCACCTTAAGGTTCATCTCCATCCTTCGAGGTCGGCACTACCCTTCAGGAAGACATCAAGCGTTCATGATTGTTGCATCCTGAACGATGACACCCACCATTCAGCAATCCTTCAAATTGTTAAGGGTTCTCAAATCCTTTCACGTGAATTCTGGATGTTCAAGACAAGCTGAGTCCAATCAACACGAACAAGATGTAAGGCACCTGTGTCTTCGCCACAGGCGGTCAGACACAGCGGATTCCCAGTTCTGTGCAGACACAGCAGATTCCGAGCCCTCCAGCGCCGCACTGCCGCGAGCATTAGCGAGCGGCACGCAGCGCCTCAGGATTCACGTACCGTGGGATCCGGCAACATCTCAACAGCCGGCTGCAACTTCTCGACAATGTCACGTGAATTTTCAGGTGACTTTCTGTCAAAGGCTGTGCTCATTGTCTCTTAATATATAGGACTGTGGAGACTGTCTAGTTGGCTTGAGGTGTGTCCATTGGCTTAAATGCTCACACTATCGTTCATTTCTGATTGAGTCATTGTACTATGCAATGTACATTCAATGTAAGTATTGTTAACAAGCTGAAGAATTTCACGTGGATGTATCCATGTTAAGTTCAAAAGATTCACACTGGGCACCTCTCGGCACACTACCAACATACCACCACGACAATGTTTGTCACTCCGAGTCGCATACGCAACAGCCAACTAGTACCGCCAGTGTATGCCAGCAGTCAGCTACCGGCCGCCGCGAATTGGACGTAGCACAGGAGGCTCGTGCGCCGCTCCCACGCAACTTGAGCAGTACATCCTTATGCATCGGATCTGTCGTGCCGAAGTTGTGCTGCGAGGTGCGTCCCGGTGATACTCACGGCACTAGTCTGACGCAAAGGCGGAGATGAGCAGTGGATGCACGCCTTGGGCAGCAAGGTAGATGGAGAGAGCGATGGGCATGACTACTCTTGAAGAAGGATAGCAGAGAGGTAAGTGACTTACATTACACGCAGTCAAAAAACAGGTACGACTGTGCACATAGATTAGGACGGGGAAAGAAAAATGGGAAAACTCAGAGAAATCACATACCCGTTGGGTCTGTGCCACACTGGGACGTGCGGGCCCGGCTAGGTAGCGAGCTCAACATGGGAGCATTGTAGCTCGTGGCCCACTACCAGGCCCAGGGAGTTCTTGGGGTGGTCTTCGACAACGACAGGAAGGAGGAAGGATGAGGCAACCATGCACGTGCAACATGCGTAAACATCGCGTATTCGTTCAGATAGTGAAGGATCTGAAGGCGACGGCCTCTCGTGAACGGTAAGAGAGTTCGTCAAGGCGCTCGAGTCTCGTGAAGGGATGACAAGCCGTGAACGCAATCGGACATTGTGAACGTTCCACCGCATCTTGAAGGCCCTGTAAAAAAAAATAGTGAACGATAGTCCCTCTCGTGAACGTACCTATTTCTGTGAACGTTCAAAGCTATCGTGAACGTTCGAAGCCATCGTGAACGTCGTTAACGATTTTCCCGGCGGATGAATCCTCCATAGACTAGACGTTCTCACACACACAGATGAGCTTGGAATGTTTCTGCAGACTGAATTTCATTATCCAAACGCTCCAAAAGAAAAAAAAGATCTGCAGTCTCTTGAGCAGCCCGAGGACCCGCTTGTGATGTGACGCTTTACGATCATCACACCATCACGCGATTAGATTCCTTTCCTCCGCGCGACGTGTACCATTTGCTCTTGAAAATGTCCGGCATGAACCTATCCCTGTATAGCATCAACGCGTTCTTGATTCTGGACACGGAGGGCAGCCGGGTGCTGGCTAAATACTACCGGCCGAAGAGTCATCCTCAGGGCGAGTCGAAGGAGTTTCTGACGTTGAAGGAGCAGAAGGCGTTTGAGAAAGGGCTATGGCAAAAGACGAAGAAGCCTGGAGGTGAGTGTTACATTTGCCTTTGTTCCTTTGCTTTTCTGGAACGCGCCGCCGCGTAGCGGTATAACTCGTATGTGCACTAACTACTGTGCGCTTCAGGCGACATCATCCTGTACGACGGACATCTGGCAGTCTACAAGCACTCGCTAGACCTGATACTGTACTTCATTGCGGGCCCGTCGGAGAATGAGCTGATGCTGTCGACGGCGCTGAACAATTTCGTCGACGCGCTGACGCTGCTATTGCGGAATCAGATTGAGAAGCGTGGCGTGCTGGAGAGTCTGGACCTGGTGCTGCTGTGTTTGGACGAGACAATTGACGACGGGTGCGTGTGCCCACCCATCGTCCCTCCCCACATCATTGAACATTTGAGCAGAATTATCGTCGACACAGACCCCGCAGCGATCGCTTCGCGCGTGAGCCGGCCGCGGCCAGACACGACGGAGATTATCATTAACGAGCAGACGATCATGAGCGCGTACCAGACGGTGAAGGAGAAGATGGCCCAGAGAATAGGGCAGCTGTAGTAGACTCTAGCATAATATCTTTCGCTTTGTTTTCAATAAAACAGCCACACACCTATGGCTTACTCCCAACCACATTCACGTGTGTCGGTGCTCTCGACGTCGTCCCAGTCTTCTTCAGTCGAGCACCTCTCCCCAGCCGCATCCTCGACGCGCTTCTCCTTGCCTTCGATCCCCACGACGCCCAATGCGCTGACACAGTCACGGCCAGCAGGTGTTCGCCCGAATATCTACGATCGCAACCTGAACAAGACGCGCATCACCGAGGTCTCTGGCGCAGCCTTCACCTTTCTGTTCTCCGAAATTGTGCAGTACACGCAGAAGCGCGTGAGCGGAATCAATGACCTCGAGCGCCGCCTCAACACGCTCGGCTACCGCATCGGCGCCCGCGTCCTCGAGCTCATGACCTGGCGCGCAGAGGCCGCCAGCAAAGCCCCCAAGCGCGAAATCCGCTTGCTCCCCGCCCTCATGAGTATCCATACACAGGTCTGGCGCGCCGTCTTTGGCAAGCCCGCAGATGCCATTGAGAAGAGCGTGGACAACGCAGACGAGTACATGATCATCGACAACGACCCTCTTGTCGAGCGGTATATTTCCGTCCCCAAAGACATGAGCCAGCTCAGCTGCTCGTCGTTCACCGCTGGAATTGTCGAGGCCGTGCTCGATGGGCTGGGATTCGTGAGTTCCAATTCTAAACTTGTCAAGCATGCGTTCATTTTGTTGCATGCAGCCTGCACGGGTCACCGCACACAACACACCAACGACACAGTATCCCTCCCGCACCACCATCCTCATTAAGCTGGAAAAATCCGTGTTGGAGCGGGAAGAGGTGCTGAAGGGTTGATGTAGTTTTTGTACAGTTAGACACGTATTCCATCCATATATTACAGCTGCAGTTATACTCTATCTAAATTATCAGACCGTCATTCCACTGCTCAGAACAGACCCAACAAGTCCTCCTGCGGCTGCTGCGTCTGGCCCTGCGTCAGTTGCGGCGGCGGCGGGGATGATATCCCAAACGCTGGTGGTGATGACACCAGTGGTGACTGCGATTGCGTCTGTGCAGGCAGACCACCAAACGCACTGCCCCCGAACGTGCCCATCGGGCTCGCCCCCAGACCCATATTTGCGCCGCCAAAGATGGATACGAGGTCGTCCAGCGGGTTTTCCGACAGCCCGCTCACTAGCTTGCGCGCCGCCGGCTGCGCATGCACCAGCATTTCCGTTGCCGCCAGCCCCACCGGTGCGCCCTCGCCTGCGGGCTCAGCGTCAAAGTCCCTGGGGTAACATCGTGTTTAATTAATGCGGGTAGGAAAAATGCAGCAACTTACAAGAGATTTTCCGCCTGCTGCCCCTGCGCGACGGTCTGGAGCGCTTTTTGGGTCGAGAATGGGTCCTCTCCTTCCACGCCCCTGCGCACGGAGTCCGCACCGACACGGCCCCGCCCCACAAATGTCTCCTCGGGCTTGTGGTACACACTCGCGAGGCTCGATATCTCGCCCAACAAATCCTCCAGTAGCCCCGGCGCCACCGTTGTCCGTGGGATCGAGATTGGCGGGCGGTGCGCTAGCACAACAGCCTTCGCCGCCCCCGGATCTGTGCTCAGTAGCCGCCAATAGATATACGCGCGGTCCCGTACGTCGGGGCTGTCGCAGTCCTTCGTCGCTGTCTCCAGTACTTTTTGCACCACGCCCTGCGCCGACTCGGGTTTCTGTAAAAACAGTTTCACGACCGCCGTGAGCGTTTGCAGCTGCACCGGGTGAGATTCTTCGATGAACGAGTCGACGAAGATGCCCAAGAGTTCGGCGGCGTTGTCGATCTTGCTTGCGTACTCGCCAATGATCCAGATGAGCGACGCTTTGGCCTCCGGCTCGTCCAGCTCGTCGAGGTTCGCGCACAAAGTGGGGATGACACCTTCGTAGGTAGAGGGATATTTGCGGAAGATGTCCTGCAACAGATCAGTGTCGATGAGAGTGAAATGCAAATGAGGCGAACCTTCATAACAACGACAGCCTCTTGCACGACGTAGCTGACGCGCGTCCCGATCAGGTCTAAAAGCACGTTGACGCAACGCTCCGCCGCCGCGTCAATCTTCACCGCCGTCTGCCCAATCGCCTTGATGCTCCTGCGCACAAAGTCCACGTCGACCTCCGATGCATACCTGTTCCCTTCTCAGTGGCGTCCGAGAAAATGTCAATTCAGACTTACTCCTTGAGCTCGCTGAGGAGCGCATCGAGGTTGCTCTCGGACGCAAGCCGAACCATAATGTCGAGTTTCTCGATCTTGACATATAGCGGGTCGTTATACTTGCAAAAGAACACGCGCATCTCGTTCGCGAGAATCTCGGGACGCTTTTGAAGGAGAAGGTTGATATTGCGCAGCGCGACCCACTGCACTTCAGGCGGCGACGAGAGCAGAGTCACCAGCGGCGGCGCCATCTTGCGTACGAGCTGCATTATGAGGTTCTCGCGTGTGACGCCGCGGATATGGATCATTATTACCTGCATGCGCAGTAAGACGACGTGGCGAAACAAAACAGTGAACAAGCGCACCTTGACGGCGGCAAGGACAACGCTGCCATTGGCGTGTTGAAACTGCGGCACGACGCGTTCGCAAATGTGCTCGCTCTCCTTTTCGTCCTGCGCGACATACCGCGCGAGCGCGTTCAAAACCGCGACGCGCCCCCATTCAGAGCACTCGGGCAGCGCTATCAGGAGCCTGTTCAGGATTGACGTGGAGATGATGAACAAGGCTGGGTCGGGGCTGGCGTCCGAGGGCAACGCGGAGGCGGCGATATGGATGTCTGTCAGTGCAGCGACAGTGTTAGCCACGACCTGTGCGCAGGGAGTCTAAGTTAGCTGAATTAATTACAGCAATTGAACGCAACGCGCCATGGGGTTGCTGTCCGCAATCATGTCGTGCAACTGCTCCAAGAAGCCGTTCTCGAGCACAAGCTCGGGCTTGAGGTCGTACAGCTTGGCAACGCACAGCGCAGCGGTCTTGCGCACGTACGGATTCTCGTCACGCAGACACTTTTGGAGCGGGTCGCAGAGGTAGTCGATGATCTTTTTCCGCGCGGAGGACGCCCATGGTGCGGATCGCGAGCGCGCGCACGAGCGGGTTCGGATCATCCGTGTCCTTAACAAAAGTATTTACAGCCAGAATAACGAGTTCTGGTTGCGTTTTTGCGTAGTTCATGAGGTAAAGGTAGACGAGCTGCAATTCGTTGGGTTTGTTATTAGTTTGCATTATACTGAATGAGAAACCTTCTTCTGCTCGAGGTCGTCCGTCTGCATGTTCTGCAGCAGAGTCAACCCAACGCCTAAGCACAACCACGAGAGCCACACACCTTAAGGACATCAGGAAATAGCCCACTGACATCTGCGCATATTATTTACACGTCGAACCCGCAGTAGTTGTAAGTCGAGCGCACCTTTGCCGACGGTCATGGACGCGATGGTCCTCTTAATGGCATCCTTGCGTTTCTCGGGCCAGCCACTGTTGAGGTCTATGCTAAGCTCGTAGTTCTCTCCCTTGCGCGGGGCTCGGACGGCCATCGCGGTCGACGTTCAAGTCAAGGTATAAAGTTTGAAGGCCACGACTCCGATCACCATTGATCCGCGCTCAATAACTTGGAAAGAGTGGTGGCTTGTATTGAGACGAGCTATCAATGTAAGTATTCTACGAGTACTTCTACTTTTGAGTATGTATCTACTAATATACAATGAGTGTTAATGCTAATATACAATGCGGTTGGTTCTACTGTCAGGACGAGTCACTATGAAGGGAGCACCATCGAGTGGTCAACAAGAATCCCGCTTATGCGGTTGTATACTGCCTCGGGATAGCACCTGCCTCGGGATAAGCGTGTGCAGAAATGCTAGAAAAAAACACGCACCTCGCCTGTAACCGCTCCAAAAGCGCATTCGCATTCTCGCGATTACCCGACCCCAGTTCTGCACGGACCATCACCTCCCACGTCGAGGGCTGCGAGAAACAGTTAACGAAACTCCAAAGAAAAGGCACACAAATCCACCTCGCGATAAACTGGCTCCATCGGGTCCACCACCGGCGACATCCCCGGTTCATGCGGCGCATGGTTATGCACCGCCGCTACCCCACTCGGCGGGTCCATCAAGCCCTCAAAGATACTCCTCGCCTGCTCCATATCCCCTACATCCGCATACCCTTTGATCAAGAAGTTGGCAATGTACGCCGTCATGTGCACGCCCTCGCTGTGCATCAGCGCAACATACTCGGGCATGAGGTCCGTGCGGCGGTGCGCAACCAGCGCGTTGACCATCGCCTCGAACACTAGCGCGTCACGCGGCGGCGCGCGCGGGAAGCCCGGGATCGAGTTGAACACCGCGATCGCCTTGTCGAGGTCCCTCTGGACGCACCCGTATGCGTTGATGAGCGTCGCAAAGTGGTTCCCCTGGAGCTCGACAGACGGATCAGCCCGAAGCGCCTCCCAGATCTGTTCCATCGTCTCAATATCTACAGGCTCAATGCGCCCGTATGTATCCATGAGTAGCTACAAGCAACTCAGCATTTTTCTTCAAAAGTAAAGGAAAGAGCGCACCTTGTACGTATACGCCGTCGGGGCAATCCTTGCATCCCTGAGGAGCGTATAGAAATACAGCGCCCTCTCCCGATTCGGCCTCGTCGTCGTATACAGCTGCATCATGGTGTTGAACGGCGGCACTCGCGGTTTGTAATTCGGCTGTGCCATCATCTCCGCAAACAAATTCTCCGCGCTCTGCACGTCACCGACCCGCGCACACGCCCCGATCACCGCCCCGTACGTGATACTGCTGGGCTTCGCCCACCCACTCGCCTTCATCTGCTCAAACAGCTCCAGCGCGTAGTCGGCCTTGCGCGCCTTTGCGAGCTTCGAGATGATGTTGTTGTAGAGGTACTGGTTGGGCTGCACGCGATGTACCTGCGCCTCTTGGAACAGCGCCATCGCATTACTCGTGTCGTCCGTCGTATCCCGCACGTACAAGATCAGCGCCCCATACGCATCCGCACTCGGCGCCCCGCCCATCTCCAATATCCTTACCCGATGCACATGCGCGCCCTCGAGATCCCCCGCATGCGCCAGCGCGACGATCATGCTGTTCTCAATAGCGAACCACGCGCTGCTCTGCGCGTGCTTGTCACCCTCCAGGCCGCGGAGGAGGATCTGGGCGGCAGTATAGACGTCGCGCACGCGGTCAAGCTGAGAGGCACGCCCGAGCGACTGGATAAGACGACCGAGGACGAATGCGGTGGGCGCTTTCCCCCGCCCAACTCCAGCGGTAAACAGCGCCATCGCCTCGTCGATATTGCCCGGTGCGCCGGCGCCGCTGGGGTGCGCGAACGCTGGCGCAGGACGGGTGAGTACCTCCTCGATCGCTCTGGTCAGGCTCTTGTCGATGCCAAGCGTCTGCGTGTGCGTCTCCGCCGCTCCCTCTTGCCCTTGCTGCTGTGGCTCCACGTCCATGCTCATCGCTTGGCCCGCCTGCATCTGCGTCTCCACCTCTGCAACGGACGCGGCATCCGCCAGCGCGCCCACCGCGTGCTCCTCATCCTCCAGTACCCGTGCGAACTTCGGTCCAAGACGCGCAAAGCTCGCCCTCATCCCGTCCGTGCCCTGGGTGACAAAGAGTGTCTTGACCACCCTTCTTACCAGCTTCGGTGGCATCTCCACGAGGCCCACGCCGCTTTGCTGCATATCCTCCAGCAGGCTCATGAGGCCCTCGAACATATATCCTTCAGGCTTCTCTTGACCACCAAACCCAATCTCCAGTTCCACCGCAAGGCCGAGGAGGGCGGCGTAGTCCTCTGCAACGAGCGGTTTCGCATATTGGGACACAGAGAGTGGGACACGCCCGGTCGCAGCGTCCTGATTCGGTGCAACCTTGTACGATGCGTAGGAATGCAGGACCCGCACGCCGAGCTCAGGCGGGACGGGGACGCCGCACGCGCCGGCGAGGCGCACGAGTTCGCGCGCAACGTCCCACTGGACTCCGCCTCTACCGGTTTTCTTCGTCTTGGCACCCAAGACAGCACGCATGAGCGATCCGACAGGCGGCTCAACCCCGGCTCTCGCCTTCGTCCCGAGCATCGCGACCATAGCGACAGCGGCGCGATGCATTCCTCGGCGGACATACTCCTTCCAGATCGGACGCACAAGACGCGGGATGTCCATCTGCTCCGTCAAGACGTGCCGCACGATAAAGCTGCCGGTCTCTGTCGCCTTGTCGTCATCTTTCAACTCGGGAAGGCGCCGGACGTTGGCCAGGTAAACCATCTCGCGGTCGGTGTCGCGTACGCGTAATCCGTCCCCTGACCGCGCACTCTTGCAGCTTGAGGAACATGTCGTTCAACTCATCCACGCGGCCTGCACCCGCGAGGCCATCCAGCATCTGCGCCCAACACACGCCATCGGGCCTCACCACACCCACTGCCGCACTCTCATACGGCTGTCGCGCGATCTCCTCCACCCCAAGCAACCTCGTAAACCACGCCAACGCTGTCTCCACGTCCCCACCGTGGATGAACCCAGCGATGGTAACGGTGTAGGTGGACGACGCGGGGCGCGGGATGTCGGAAGGGGCGAAGGCGGCGCGCGCGGGAGACGCGATCATACGCTCGAGAAGGGCGACTGCCTTGTCGGGGAGGCCGGCGCGAAAGTACGCGGTGATCATCTCGTTGAAGACTTGGATGTGCTGTCGTCGGGGCCCATGCGGGTCGTCGTACGCGACGGTCCAGTCGATGTCGCCCTCAGCGGAGCGGGAGATGAATTCCGAGAAGATCATTTCTACGTCGCGTCGTTAGCATTCCTTGTACAGATGGAAAATAAAGAGGACGGACCCGCATCCGCAATCCCAGTCGGCGACGCGTACGCACGAATCATATGCTTGTACACCGAAGCAACAGGCTTGAGGTCTTTGCGGTGCTCCAGCGCAGTGAGTATATGCAGGGCGGCGTCCTGGCGCATGTGGTTCGCGCACGACCGCAGCAGCGCTACATAGAGATACAGCGGAATGCGAGACGCGCCGTCACTCGTGTTAACCGTCTCGAAGAGCTTCATGGCCGAGTCGAACGTGTTTTCGGCGCGCAGGTGCTGGATGCGCTGCGCGTCGGTCGGGTTCGCCGTCCCTCTCCGTGCCCTTGCCTCGAGCGCGGTGATGGTCGTGAAGATCTCGTGATCGCGGTCGGTGATGGCGGTGATGAGCTCAAAGTACGTGCGCAGGTTAGGGAGAAGCTGTTTCTTGAGCATGGCGTTGTACGTCTGCATGAGCAAGATCAAGGGCTCGCCTGGGCGACGGGTATCCCTTAATGCCTCCAAAGCGCAGTTGTACTCGCGCACGGAGGGGTTGGGGACGTGGTCGACGAGGTCGCGGACGGCTTGGGCGACGAGTGCAGGGTCTCCGGTGAGGTGGGCATTGTAGATAGCCTGCCATGCGGGGGATTCCTGCCACTGGAAGGGGGGCGTGACGGTCTGCGGGGAGGCAGGATCGGTGGGTGTGCTGGGCCGCGAGCGTGGAGCGGGTTCTGCGTCAATGGACGTCGGAGGCGTCGAGGATGTGACCGAATGGGACGTGGAGTTGCTCGAAGTCGAGTTGCGGCGCACGAGCACAGGCGGGGGGCGGCGATTGATCATGGGGGACCTGGGCGAGCGAACTAAATGCATGACGCGATCGGGCATGTAGCTGCACGGTTTTGAGGACACCGAGTTCGGTGGGCGGCGGAGTAGACAGACTGTGGCTGCGCGGCCGAGTACGCGTAGGAGTATGCAGAGAGACACGCCTAGGAGCGGGCAGTTCCTCTGCGTCGTCTGTCTGGGCGACAGAGCCATCCTGCGAGGTGATAGCGTGCGCCTGAGTCACCGCACGACCAGCGCTGTTGTATCCAGTGTAGCGGCTTCCGGTGTACTTTTGGCCGCCAGGACCAGGCCCATTGCTGCTGCCGCCGCTGCCAGCTCGGCCAGCGTTGCCCGAGGTCGGGGCGGATGTGGACGAGTGCAGGACATTTCTGAGGGTGTGGGATTGAGAGTGGACTGCAGCGGCTGCACCACGGGTTGTGCTGTGCAGCAGATGAGTCGCGACCTTGGGCAGCATTGCTGCGACCCCGTCTAGACTAGACCAGAATTATACCCGCAACAGAGTCAAGACACGAATCTGCTCGGCGAAGAAAATGATCCCTCATCAACTCGGGTCAACTCGGGTAAGCCAAATAAAGTCAAACCAACTTCTCTCTCTTCGCCTTGAACTCAACCATGGCCAGAAAACATGCCTCAGCCATTATAACACTTGTAGCGCGCTTTGCGGCAGAGCCCACTAACTACCAGCACATTATCCTAAAATGTACTTTCCACCAGCGTCTAATGGAAAATTTTAATTGCGCCCAATTCTCGCTCGGTCGACACGTCGACCAGCTCGCATTGGGCTTGAGAACCCCGACTGTGTCGGGGTTCATTGCATGGGTAGAGATACATGATGCCATGGTGGAATAGACTCAAAGAAATTTACTGGAGACACGAGAAAGATAGGCAGGGGCATTGCAGATTCAAGACAAGTCAAACATGGACTTTTTTTTACCTCGGAGCTCATTTTTGAAAGGGCGACCTGCGAGAATCGAACTTGCGACTTCTGATATGCCCTAACAAGACCAAACAGTGCATCCCACAGCCAAAAAATTAAGCGATCGCATCTCAGGACCCACTACCTAAAGTTAGTGGGCATGCTTGCTCAGAAAAAATCCTCGCATTTATTTCGACTCGGAACTCATTCTGCACCTATTTCTTTTGAATGCGTCGTCAACGGCAGCATGATCACAAGCCCACTCACCTCCCGAACCTCGCCTGCCCCCGGGCGGAATACCGCTGCCAGGATTAGTCCCGTGGACAAGTAGGTGTACAGCGAGCCGAATATTGTCTTTTGTAATATGCATGCATTGCATCGCATGTACCGGCAATCCTTCAAGCAGCCACACAGTTCCTGAAAACCAGTCGCGGTGGCCTCTAATCTGTCAAGCGTCTACTATCTCGTTCCTGAAGCTCATATCAGCTCGTTTCGGCCTTCTTTACAAAGTCTTCCGGATCAAGTGTAGCTGCGCACCCGTCGAGCGGGAGCATCTGCTATCTGAAGACTGCGGAACTACCGTTTGTTGTACGGGATCATGTTGTAGAAGACAGTTTCAATTCAAGCCTGTCCAAGCCCGCATAACGTTGATTATCGTCATCAATTGAATTGTAATGGTTGACATCTGTACCTTGCCTAGAAAAAGGGTACCAGGACGGCTCTATATATGCTGGCTCGCTTTACCGGTGCTCGTGCGTGTCGAGTATCCTCTCCAAATGTCTCGACTCTTCGATGCCCTCAAGCGAGGCAAATCATCTCCGGATGAGCATGGAGAAGCGAGGAACGACGCGTCCTCCGTCAAATCATCTGGCGGGGAGTCCGCCGAGTCCATCTCCAGCTTGGACTCTACCTTGGCCGGCGCTTCTGGAGCACCGGTGCCTAAACGGAGGCGACCCCATGTTTCACGACTCGGTGTGCCCGAGTGGTATGCTGACGACCCACCTCCTTTGCAAGCGATGCCCGGGACCGCGCTGCCGCCCGAACTGCCTGCGTTTTCGTGTGCGCATTCTACGGTAATGCATGCTACGGCCGCCGGGAAACAACCGTGGTTGGGTCTTGTGTTGTACAACCATGGGCCTGCGAGCCACTCGATGCCCGTGTATCATAATGGAGGCAAGTCGTGCCCTCATAACTGTAACCTGTGCATCATCTGATCATGGAATAAATTAAAGACAAAATTGCGGGAGAGGTGCGCATAATGCTTAACAAGCCCAAGAATCTGAGCAGCATCGATGTCTGGGTGCGTACGATGTTGCGATGCGTCGTTGTTTTCCTTTTATTCGTATCCGCCATAGTTTGTCTTCAAGTTGGATAGTGTAATCAACATGTTCAAAAAGCCGACTTTGACCATGACCGCAAATCTGTGGAATCGGAAGAAGGGGGATCCAAGAACCATGGGGGCTGGTGGTAGCCATTTCAAGGAGAAATTTCCGCAGGGCACGTTCGTGTTGCCTTTTGAGTTTCCGGCTCTGCCCACGGACACGGTCGTCAAGCACCCAGATGAAGAACGGCGGAAGGTATGTCGCTCAGCTATTTGCCGAGTTTAACACTAATTATCCATGCCCTGCAGATTAAAGGGCGCCTTCCCCTTCCTCGTGAGTTTCGAATACATATCGTTCCTGTCGCCTAACTTTGAAGCCCGAAAGCGACTTATACCTTGAACATAAAGACCTATTTTTCCGGCAGTATCAAGTATACAATTGGCGTAAATGTTGCCCGTGACGGCTTTGGCGCCGTTAACGAGGAATTCAATATGGACGTGCAGTATGTGCCGCTCGCCCGACCTCTTTCTGCGCCCAAGACGCCGTTCCCATTCCTTCCGGCGCGGGAGGAGTGGCCGCTTGCCCCCGAGGTCGTGGGAAGTTGGCGACTGAACCCATTTAGTGGCAGTGGGCGGCTCGGCGAGGAGCTCGTGGAAGTGGAGGGTATAGTACGCATTTGGTCACTTCACGCTTGGTGCACCGTTAATTTATTCGCATTCCGCACTGCAGCTCGGGATCCAGGAGCCTGTCGTGTATACCGCCGGTCAGACGATTGAGTTTTCCTTGATGCTGTGGTCGACCCACCCCCTCGCGCTCGAGGCCCTCGCCCAGCCCGGCGCCATCTCAGTCAATTATAGCCAGTCCGACCTCTTTGCAAATGACGCGCTGAACCCAAAGAAGGCATCCCGAAAGTACCGGAAGCTGGAGAGACTCGCAACGGGGCGTGTTTGGCTGACGGAAGAGGGAAAGCCGGCGGAATATGACCCCGTGCCTGTGTGCGCACTCGTCGAACTCCCCGAGCCGAGGCGCCGTCCCAAGTCCCCACAGGCGGGTCCTTCGTCACACGTGCAGCAACGGCGGCTTGTAGACTTTGATGACGACGCCGACGCCGCCACGCTCGCAGGTGACGCGAGCGACGCCAAGCTGTCAAAGAAAGGAGATGACGAGGACGAGGACGAGAACAAGTCGTCCCCATCACCCACGCCATCCTTCGAGGGTTTCAATCAGGGTCTGCGGGATCCAGAGCGCGTCGTTCGCCTGGACGGGGAGGTGCGGGTCCCCAGCTGTAGCCACCCAAGCTTCCGCTTCTCGAGCATGGCCCGCGAGGTATGTATACCCGTCAACCTCTTTCAGTATTGCTAATGTATTTCCTCCCCAGTACGTACTGCACCTCCTCATCACGCACCCGCAGTACGCGCATGTCTCGCCCACTGATGCGACGGGCATCGTCGCAGAGGCGCCGGTGTGGTATGTGGTAAATCGGTTTGGCCAAACCAGCGGATCGCAGAATGAAGTCAATCGCGCGGTACTGTCGGTGAAGGGTCCAGTAGTCCCGGTGGGAGAGGATGCAGTGCGGCTGCCAGCGAGCGTAGGGCATGTCACGACGCAGCAGCGGCCTACATCCCGCCCACAGCGCGTTGAGGCTTTTTAATCATAACTGGGTGGTCTGCGCAACGTGTATGATACGTAGCTTTGATTTTCCGTTTTGACTTCTGAGGACAAAAAATAGAGGTTGTGAGATTGAAACAATTGAAAGATCGCGCAGAAGCCTTAGACGATTCAGCAGCGATCTGGCACAACGAAACGTATTTCGGACCCAAAAAGCAGTATGTCAAACAACACTATGCATTAAGGGGGAATCGAACCCCCGGCGGGTCGAGATCCTCCTCTCGAATGGCAACGACCCAGGTTACCACTACCCCATTAATGCTTTGACCTTTTGGTGATTCAGTATAATCATAATCGCCCAAACCGTGCGGTTTACTATTGGTGGACTGGTTTAACTGCTTTGCGCTGCGACTTGTAAGCCAACTTCTGTATAAGCATTGTGGAATCGGCTGTCCATTCTCAACTTCAAAATTTAGCAGACGCACTAAAAGAGGGCGTGTTCATTCCACGCCACGTCATGGAGCCAACAAAATACATAAAAATCACCAACTTTGAAACGGAGGGAATTTCGATTGAGCAACTGGCAGTAAACGTGCAACGGACAGCATTCCGCCGGAGAGCAGGGGAGGTCTGGCGAGGTTCGAGAGGTGACGATGACTGTACCTGTGATGAGCTTACCTGCCGTCGACGACACGTTGGACAGATAGGTGGATTCCGTCGAGGAACCGAGATTCTTTGCTGAAAACCAGCGCATAATAAAACGGCTGCCGCGTCTGGCTGCGGTTGAAAGATTCATAACAGCCTCTGTTCTTTTCAAATTGAACAATGATACATCTGGGTTGTAGAAGAGGACGAAGACAGCGCGGAAAGACGAGAGCAGCTCAGAAGATTTCAGAACAGGTAGCAGTTTCAGCAGATATGATTGACGCGCAAGACGTCGCTGCAGTGGGGCGCGCGGGTTAAAACACGCTAGGATCTTGCATTTGCTCTCGGTGCCAGCGCATTCCCGATGATTCTATCAGCCAGAGCGTGGGGTCGAACAACGGCGACCATGGAAGAGGCTAAAGTAACAGATCGACCGGACTCATTGTGACTCTGCATCAGCCAGAGCTAGCCGGGTATCGCCGAAATCACCCTTGGCGACCACATCTCCTCTTACCCTTTCTACTCCTCCAACCCCGACGAAATGGCCGACCAGCTTGTGAGTTCCATATCCTTTGGCCCTTGGCCATCCTACTGACCAATTCTTGCAGTCTGAAGGTACGTTCACGGCGTCTCAGGAGCACTTTAGTATTGATTATTGTCTATTCGCTTAGAACAAATCTCCGGTGCGTATATGTGCAGCGGGATCGGGGAGACCGAAGCGCTAACAACGCCGCCCACAGAATTCAAAGAGGCCTTTTCGCTGTTCGACAAGGGTGCGCGGCGCGTGTCCTGTGGCCATCTTTCGTTAACCCTAAACCCTTGCTTTTTTTGACCAGATGGCGACGGTACCATCACCACCAAGGAGCTAGGCACTGTCATGCGCTCGCTGGGGCAGAACCCGACCGAGGCAGAGTTGCAGGACATGATCAACGAGGTCGACGCGGATGGGAATGGCACGATCGACTTTCCCGAGTTCCTCACTATGATGGCGCGTAAGATGCGCGATACCGATAGCGAGGAAGAGATCAAGGAGGCGTTCAAGGTCTTCGACAAAGACGGGAACGGCTACATCAGCGCTGCTGAGCTGCGGCACGTCATGACGAACCTGGGTGAGAAGCTTTCAGATAACGAGGTCGATGAGATGATTCGCGAGGCGGACGGTAAGAACATCCCTGGCTGCGCGTATTATTTAACATTATACTGATTCTACTGCGCTTCCAGTCGACGGCGACGGCCAAATCAACTACGAAGAGTTCGTCAAGGTACGCTTTGCTGTCCATTGCTTCATCTACGAATCTGAGCTCACTCTTCCCCAGATGATGCTTTCGAAATAGTGTGGCGTATACGTGGAAGTTAACACCTTGAACCTTGTAGTGTACAATTATACCTTTCCCTTTACTGCTTGTTCTGAAATCCTAAATTCTGTATCGGCAACACATATACGGCATTGAACGAGTTTTCATTTCGCTACTAATACAAATCCCGTTTTCATTCCTCGGAACCCAATGGATAATCATACTGCAAAACCTCTCGCCTCGAACGAATCCAGCCCCTCCTACCCAGGCACCTCTTCGTCGCCGTACACCTCAATGTTGATGGTCCGCCGCGCTCGGTGTGCAGTTGATCGTGATGCTCTTCATGGACACCCTCAGGCGAACGGCGTCGCACTAAGCCCCGCCTTGTCGAACTCCCTGAAAGTGGTGCCCGAGCCGAGGAGGTAGTTGTGCGACGGATAGGAGCAGCCAGTCGATGATCAGCTGCCTCGACGCAACGACGAGGCTCCCATCGCGCCCCAGTCGTCGGTGCCTGGAATTCTACAGGGTAGTTAGCCCACCATTTACGGGAATGAAAAAGAGTGATAAGGACGTACCCACTGGACTCGGCGTTCAAGTTCTTGTATATCACATTAGAGACGCGCAGAACGCTCACTCCGCGTAGTGGTACGACCGGGGCGCGAGCCTGGCTCGTTCCCATCCGGGAAGTATCCTGCAGTAGTGGTCCCTTTGCGGTCAACGTTGTCCTTGAGAAGAAAATTTCCAGATTCTTGTCGAGTTGCATTCTGTGCCTGTTAACATCTATGTGGGCGGTCCCAGCTCGCTATTCTCTGTCTTCCGAAAGTCTGCGTGTTTCGGGCTGCGACAGCTGCGCAATCGAGCCGAATCTGGGGCATAGGACGCCTTATTGGGCTCAACGCTCTCGGGTCGGTTCGTCCGTGGGCCGGCGAGCCCTTACTTTGGACACACAAAACGACTGCCGCTGCTTTTGTTTGGGAACCCATCTGAACCCATGCTGAAATTGGTATCATCGACGAAGCCAGTTGCCAAGAGAATGAACACGATGTAGCTTTCACAAGGGAACCGTTGATTCTGGCCAAGTAACAGTCTGTAGACCATTCCAGACAGAATCAGAAACTGCGCATCTGTTATTGGAATTTTCTCGTATTGCCACCAGCGCTTTGTGTTTTCTTGCTGCGCCCACCATCCAACTGCGTCTTGTGTGTCTAATGGCTTCCTACCTGGTCTCTCAGCGTCGTCGCAACAAGAAGTGGAACAGTGTTATGATGGAACATTGACAGCTATACTATGATTCCTATTTCGGTTTTGGCTCTTTACAGCTCTGGGAAGCACAGACGGACCTCCACTGTGTGGGCTTTGCTATCTCTCCGCCTCTGCGTGGTTGGCCTCTTTGCTTACTCGGGCCGGCGACCTTTCCGCACTCTATGCAGTATTATGGCAAGGGAGCCATCCGGCAGATCAAAAACAGACGCTACTCGGACACACAGGCAAAGGTTCGCGATGCGACCTCGAACGATCCCTGGGGCCCAAGCGGCACCCAGATGAACGAGATCGCACAGATGACTTACAACCAGGGAGACTTTGTCGAGATTATGGAGATGCTCGACAAACGGCTCAACGACAAGGGGAAAAACTGGCGCCATGTTTTCAAGGTCCGCTGGCCACGAGGAATTTCCGAAGCTAAATTACTGGGCTAATTACTATAATGCTCCTAGAGTCTCACCCTGCTCGATTATCTCCTGCACCAGGGCTCAGAGAACGTGATCATCTACTTCAAGGACAACCTGTATGTGATCAAGACTCTGAAGGAGTTCCAATACGTCGACGACGATGGAAAGGATCGGGGGCGGGGACGTACGCACTAAGGCGAAGGACATCACCAGTCTCCTACAAGATGAGGGCCGGCTCCGCACCGAGCGCCGCGCACGGGCGAGCATGCGTGAACGCATGGTCAAAGGCCCTGGCGAGAAAGGGGAGTTTGATGCCGCCGCCCGTGGCGATGAGAATTCACTCCAACGCGATGGCGGTAGACAAAGTGAAGAGATGCGCGAAGCCATTGTAGCGACCACAGCCAGCCTGCGGCAGAAGCAGCTGGCGGCAGAGCCGAAGGACTTGGATGAATTGCGTAAGGAGCAGGCCAGGATGCTTATGGAGTATAATCGCTTGCGTGAAGAGCAGATCCGGGCCCGGGAGATCGAGGACATAGTGTCATCCAACCCTCGCACTCCTGACGCTACCATCGATCCAGCCCTGCAGAGTGCCAGTATTACCGCCCACAGACCGGACGTTCAAGGACCACTTCTACGTTTACGACCACCGTCGTCTGCCGCAAATCCTGAAGCCCCTGAACCAAGCGATACTTCATCTACAGCAGAGAGCCCGCCGGCCAGTCCCGCAGAGCACATAGCGGATCGCACCACGCTTCCTGCAGAACTTGCCCAATGGCGGCACTTCGCTGAGAAAGGCGGAATCGGCAAATGCACGGCTATTAGTGACTGCCTAGAGGTGGAGAGCCAGGATCTTATGTTCCTCAAGGTGTGTTGTAGTGTCCTATTCCATATTTTGTATAATCGACGACCTTTGTGGATAGAATGATGAGATAGTGGTGTTGGCCAAGTTTCCGGATGAGAATCTATTTTTTGTGCGTCTTCCCTTCATTCTTAATCGCATACTTGCCCACGAATTCACCTTATTTTCAGGGATATTGCGACGGCGTAGTGGGCCGCTTCCATGCCGACGATGTGCATTTCCATCCCCAGCCGTTAGACAACATCAACGGTCTGCTAGCGAGCTGGGAACGCCGACGGCCTCTCTTAGAAATGACAAAAATGGACTATCCAATACTTTCTTCCGCTGAACTCCACGAAAAATTAGAATATGTCGAAGCGCAGATCGGAACATTTCTCATTCACATTCTCAATTCTCAGGATGACTGGTGTGCTGCCCAACGACTTCAAGCGAGCGATGCGCAGTCCTTCATAGATGCCGTTCAAGACGTTCGTTATTTCCGAACCTCGTCATCTCTTATCTCTGACTCGGTTATAGGTGCTAGATCGGGGAATGCTTCCGGATGCAAAATGCCGTTCAAAAGCTCGGCGACTCGTGCAGAAAATTTCCGAGGCTGGGGAACAACTTCCCACGTCCCTCTTCATCACTGGTGTCGACGATCGCGACGAGCATCCAACATTTGGCGGAGGGTTCGGCGACGTGTATCGGGCTTCCTATCAAGGCAGAATGGTTGCATTGAAGCGTATTAGGATATTCACGGCCGATTCGACGACGTATCGTAACCGCTTGGTGAGTCTCCAATAGTCTAGGCACTGCTATGATCTCAGGGTCTTTGCGACAGCAATTTTGTAAGGAAGCGCTGGTCTGGCAGGGTCTCCGTCATCGGTTCATACTTCCTTTGCTGGGTATTGACCGCGAAACGTTTTCTCCTTCATTCTGCATGGTGTTGATAGTTTTTTTTTTTTTTTTTACGAGTTTGTCGATATTTATTTACCTCTTTGACCTTCGTTTTAGGTTTCTCCCTGGATGAAATATGGGACTGTACTCAAGTATCTACGAGACCGAGGGCGTGGAGACGTTGATCGGTTTGTCCGTAGTTCTGCCTATCCCTTTGCCCACTTTTCTCAAAACATACGCGACAGCTGGTTGAAATTGCACAGGGTCTTGACTATCTACACTCCATAAACATCGTCCATGGTGATCTACGCGGAACAAATATCCTGATTTCAGACGATGGGAATGCATGCCTCGCCGGATTTCGGACTCGCCACCACTATTTCCGAGGCCGACTCGACCGCAAGGGCACTCACATCTAGCTCTAACCACGGTGGAAGTGTTCGATGGTTCGCACCAGAGTTGATCGAACCGAAATCATTTGGGTGCGACAAATTTTCTCGGACAACGGCGAGCGATGTGTATGCCTATGCATGTGTGTGCCTGGAGGTACCCTCCAAATTGTCCTTGGAGATTATCTTGCTGATGAATTCCAGCTGTATACCGGCAGCCCGCCATTCGCCCATCTTCCCGATGTTGCGGCGATGCTTCGAGTCATTGCGGATGAGCGACCGGAGCGGCCCCCTACCATGTCCATCGCACTGTGGCAGCTGGTAACTGACGGATGGGCCCCGGACTTTCGCGCCCGACCCAGCATTCACAAAATAGTCGTCATGTTGGAGGAGATTCTCCCAACGCCTTCCATCTCACCTGACGCTCGTTCACCAAGACTTGAGTTATAACACGTTGACATTGACGCAGACCGACTACGCCGTGCTGCGTACAATATTTCACGTGGAGATATCACCAGTAATATGGCCTCTGACTCTCGTTTACCCAGCATCAGCCGTCGCGCGCATACATTCCGTCTGCTGTCGACACTGCTACCATCTTCTTTTGCTCGCTGTCGCATTGCTCTTGCGCCTTTCTGCTGTCTTTTCCTCTTAGGATTGAATGTGTATTAAAAAACAATTGTATCTTTATTTGGAACGCACATCTAAGAATACTCTCCAAACGCGGCGCATTCTGGACACCATAAAACTCAGACAAAAGAAGAGACCCAAGGTTCCGCGGTCGTATAATATCGATCACGGCGTCTGGGGTCTCCGTTCTCGATGACATGAAGCCAAGGGGACACGATTTTCTTTCCCGGTAAAAAGTAGAATACTCATTGCGCCGCGGCAAACATCTTTGCGAAACACAGGGCATGGGGCATGGCGATGCATTCATGTCATATGCGTAAGATAGCGAGTATGTAGTGGAAAAATAACGCAGTCTCGGAGCTCATGCGATGAGCTTGACGACGCCGCCTGCCTCTTTGATCTTTGCTCTGTGGGTGGGCGGGTTAATATATAAAAAGAAAAGAAGGGAAGGACGGAAACGCACTCTGCAATGGCGCTCACAAAGCGGGCTTTTACGATGAACGGCAGCTTGGGAAGCATGCCGTTTCCGAGGACCTTCCCGTACCCGTGCCTCAGGGTGTCGATGACGGGGACAACGCTGCTGTCTGCTTTGAGCCCCTTCTTCTCCTCTGCGGGGACGAGGCTCCAGAGCTTGTCGACGTTGATGATGGGCCGCCAGTGCATGTTGCGCGTCAGGTGGAAGTGGCGCATACCGACTTTACCGAAGTAACCGGGATGGTACTTGTCGAAGTTTGTCCTGTGGGTGAGTAGGGAGTAAGTACGAAACTAAGAAAAGAGCGCAGTCGACGCACCGGTGGTGATGCTGACCACCAGCGAGACCACGACCTCCGGGATGTTTGCGGTGCTTGCCGACACGACCGTGGCCGGCAGAGACGTGCCCGCGGTGCTTGCGCGTTTTCGAGAGGTGCGTCGGCATCTACCCACAGCCTAGTCAGAAAATCGACATCCACGACTCAATCCGCGCATCCAGCCCTTCCCGGCCGTTTTCCACCAGCAAAAGTGCATAGGGCCAGCATACGGATACCAGGGCGGCACTGGATGGGCGGGCAACGAGCAACAGCTCACCTTGAAGCGGGTTAGAAGGAATACAAGTTTTGGCGGGGCGGACGCAAAATTGATGGCTTGATGTTAATCGTCAACACAAACAAATTGATCTCCGGTCTTCTGCAGAGCAACTACATTACGAGTGCACCTTGAACAATTTCTTCAGCCAGAACAATGTGGGCGAAATGGCGCCAACTCACACATGCCTACAATGGCTGCGTCTCTGGCTCGCCTCCACGGTTTCTATAATAGCGCACAAATCCTGTGCTACCTCACCCTACCTTCCCTCGAAAGCCTAGAGATTGCTCAGCTAGACATCCCCAACCAGGATTTCATCTCCTTTTTCACTCGCTCATACCCGCTCTTATGGTCATTGCGAATTGCCATCTCAAGTGAAGACTGGCCCTCCGACGCCGAGGCAGAATACTCTCGACTCATGCTCAATCTCACAGATCTCGAGTTGGTAGCCCGTGAAGCGGACGACCCCGCGCTGGAGTTAGTTGGCCGATTGGGCGACGATCATCCTTTTTCTTGGGTTTTCCAACACACAAGCTACTGCTACCTCCCAGAATTTCTTTCCGGGCCTCCGCAATCTCGCAATTTGGGCGACGCTGACCAATCGTCTGCAGTACGAACGCCTGATCAACGTGCTTAGAAGCCGGCGTGCGTCTCGCCATCCTCCACTTCAGTCTTTCCGGCTCATCTATCCATTCGATTTTACAGCTGCACCGGACGAGGAGATTGTGGCGGCCCTGCAACAGCTTACGAACGACGACGGATTGTGTATTCACGTTGGACTGGAGAATATTGATTACTTGGTCTGAGTGTTGTCAATAGAGATTCGAATACTGTAGAGAAAATAATGGACGAAGTTTTTCTACCGTTTCCCAACCGTCTCCTTTGTGTCAGTGTATGGCTGTGTCCATCATTTTCCTTTCGAACCACGGTGACCGTCACAGTGGAATTACCCCAGCAGCTGTTGAAGCTTTGAAGAGACTCTCGACCATCTTGCGACTTCAAGCGACCCCGACTCTGGGTAACTCTCTCGAATACTTTTGAATCGACTCGGCCATGGGTTCGGGAGTATTTCCGAGCATTCGGGTGGCAAGCCTCGCGATTTCTGTCTCGACCTTTAACCTCTCTTGGGGTTGAACTCAGATCTTCCAGTCTCGACCTGCTGTCTTCTCTGCATCCGCTCTTTGTATTCGTTGATGAGGGGGTTTCCTCACGCTCGCGGTGGTTGTCAGTTGACATTCATGTAAGTACGTACGTGTTTCCCGCTCCCCAGACAAAATGCATAACTCAAGTCGCCTCTTGCAGGCCAGCAGCATTAATGCTGCCCTGCCCGCTGCATGTACAGAGGGTTGGACCTTTATGTTGACTATTTTCGCGGCACGGGGCAGGGCCTTTTTCTTCCCTCTTCAATCCTTTTCTTTTTCCTCGTGCAGCGGCTCCATGGACACTCATTATGTACGTCTATTCCGCTGCCCCACACAATGCGCACAACTCAACTCGCCTTCTCCCCACCGAACAACAGTGTTGCAGTGCCTCGTCCGAGCATGTATTGTGATTGCAAGATGAATCATGTAGAGAATGGTCGCGGCTGTTACACGGCCGGTACCATCCCTCGCGGCGTGGGCGGGGTCTATTTTTTCTCCGCCTTCCTTTCTGTGCGCGCTGGATTCCATTCAGCTCTTTATTCGGTGCGTCAATGTTACAAGACATCATGGACTGCTCCTAGGACACCGACGCTGACTATGTTAATTCATTTTCATCCTTTCTTGCCCGCCCGTTCCTGCTACTCGGAATTCTTATAGTTTTAGAGCTCCAGGCACTGCTAGATTCTTTCGGCTCTCACCCGTCTGAAGAAATTCCGCCATGGTCGCCTCAAGGAACGACCCGGCAATGAGTTGTTTTTTCTCCACATAACTCAATATCGTGCATCCCTTTGCGCCCCGTCTCCCGGGACTCTTGCGTTTGGACGCTTCGCGGCGCGACCCGGGGGTGAGGCGTTTATCCGTTTCTTGTCTATTTACATTTCTGTCTCCGTCCTTTTGTGTTTGGTTCTACAGAAGATATATTCTGCGGTAAGGTGCAACATTGAAAATGTAAACTCTCGTACGCTTGACGTTCCCATTTCACGTATCGGTCTAGTTTTTCTCTATAAAATTCTGCCCGCCTTATACAGCCGGGTTTCCAACACTGTGATTTCAACTTCCTGCTTTCGTTGGCCCACACACAATGTACACAAACTCAACTAACTTCCTGTCGATCGCAACAAGGGTCATGTCCCCACCTTTTGCAATCCCTATGCCCCATACAAAGGACATGACTCGATCAACCTCCTCTACGACCGTATAATCTGATTGCCTCTCCCTGCGGCATGTACGGATCCGGGCCCTGCCTCTGCGAGCTTGCAGGGCGCGCGACGGGGGATGGGGCATTCTTGATTTTTCACCTATTCTCGGTTGTGACTGCGCTCATCTAATTTTTTCCTTGTTCTCTTCAGATACCACCGCAACCTCTGGAATTGACCCACACAAACCACGTAACTCAAACCGCCTCATCTCCGATCGCTCGCTTTGATTGCCTTGCCCTGCTGCATGTACAGAGGACAGGTGGACCACCAGGTATCTGTCGAAATCCCTCGCGGCGCAGGGTGGGGCATTTTTGCTTTTATCGGTAAGCACTCCGAGGTTGCACCTGATGAGAGAGCAATTATTTTTGTTTTCTTTGCTCTTATATGGTTTCTGAACTGTCGTTGGTCGGTACTAGACGTCTTCTGAAATATGGTTCGTTCATTGAGGACACTCAACAGGGATTCGGACAGGGGGACTACTTTGTGCTCTTGTTTTTGTTGATTAACCCTCTGTGCGTCCTCCATTTTCAAATTTATGGTTCACACTTTTTATTAAGAAGAGTTTGCAATCAAGATCTCGATTCAGTAAAAACGCGGGCCTTGAAGTTGTGTTTGCCGTACCGCGCGTCGCGCTTCCGTGTGTTACGTTGCATTCTGAATTCCCTTTGCGCGTCCATAGCTTAAAGTTCACAGGGAACATTTAACTCTTACTACAGTTCGGAAAATTCCCTTTGTGCATTGCTAGCCTAGCAAAGATAGGTGCAGGGGTACCTCTATGTATGCTGAACGGCTGAGGAGAGCAGGGGCGATCGGTGTTTCTGGGGCTAGTAGGAGGTCGTTGTCGAAGTTGTGTTTTGTGCTCGAGCAACCGATTACAGGGATTAACTAGGACGAGAACTACAGACCTGGTACGTTAAAACTGTCCCAAGGATTTCAAGAAAACGAAGAACAGTCAAAAAAAAGCCTCTGTCCCCAACCCACCAACTATCTCAACAGCGAGGTCCCGCTAGTGTTGGATCCGAAGATCATCTTTACTTGTTTTTGTGGCTTTTCTGAATTTTCTAGCCTTCTTTGTCCGTGCTGCGCAATGAAGTGCATCGGGACCGCCTTGGGTGCGGATTATAACCTTCTTAACTTAGTAAGAGGCAGACGCGAGGAGAGCGAATCACCTCTAAGTTACATGTCAAGACAGCGGTGGACAGAGGACAGGGGCGAGAAAAGTAGGGGAAGATCGGAGGTCGTGAGGTGACTTATGTTCTTCGTTCGAGGAACCGGATTGAATAGTGGGCTTTACGGAAGGCAGACCATGTGAGGGGAGGGATGGAAGGAGAAGGAAGGTCGTGGAAAAACACCGCCCAGCGCGCAGCATCAGTTGTGTGCGGTAAGCTAGCGCTCGCAGGCTGTGTACTGAAGGCTTCACAATGGCGTGTAGAGCATCTTGACATATTACACGCTCGCCTGGTCGCAAGACGGCATGAATAATCATTCAAGAATCTTCAAGCACAGCCAAAAAAAATGCCCATGCTCCTCATCGCCCACCAGACGCTTCAACAGCGAGGTCCCGCAGCCAACTCATCAAGTGTCCTAATCTGTTCTTTTGTGGTGTCCGACTTGCGCTTGAAAAATGCGTTGGGACTGCGCTTACCAAGAAGGCAGACGCGACGGTAAGCGAATCACCTCTTGACATGTTTCCACGACGGTGGACTTGTTTGAAGAGCAGGGGCAATAAACATTGGACGAGTAGTGAGGTCACGAGAAGAGTTGTGTATTGCGTTTGAAGGACCAGTTTATCGCGGAGCGCCCGTCGTAGTAATTCGTGGAAAGCCGTTAGTATAAAAAGGATGACTGACTCGTGAAATCGTCTCGCCGAAAAGGCACAACATATTTAGGAATGGCAGACACTGATGAGATATGGCAGTGGCTGATAACGACTATTAAGGCGAAGATGAGAGGGGGGCCGGCTTTAAAAGACGCAAGGAGACAACGAGAAACTGCAAGGTACACATGGATACGAGAAGATAATGCAACAAGTTGTATTTTGCCCGGTTTTCCTGGAATCCAAAAATATACAGAGGCGGTAAGAACTGTACAGGATGCCGAATACGCTCAAGCCTTGTTCTCGGTCAGCTTCTCGATGACCTTGTCGATCAACTGATTCAAATTCTGCACGAGTGGGACGTTAGCGCGCTCGCACACGATCTCGACGTTGCCCTTGCGGTAGAAGCCGTCGGGGCAGCAGACGACCATCTTGCTGGTTTGGGCGAAGAGGCCGAGCTCGAGCAGGGAGATGGGAGCCTTGGTGTTGGGGTCCAAGTACATGGCGATGACATCGCAGCGCTCGAGCTGGTCGAGCTCCCATTCGACCTGCTCGCGGAATTGCGGGTCCGACGCGGACTGCTTCCACGAGCTATCCCAGTCGTCGCGGCGTGGGTTGAGGATGGTGATGGGGGAGGTGCTGGAGGCGGTTGGTCATGACGGTTTGCCAGTCCTCTGCTGCGCCCATCTCGATGGAGCCGGCGAGAAATATGGAGCGCCCAATAATCTCCGGCTTGTGGGGCGGCTTGTAGATGCGAGCCCGAGGTGTGGTGTCGGTCATGATGAGCGGCCGGTCAAAGCGAGAATTAACAGGTGCACAGCCGCAAATAAAGGCAAATACATAAAGATAATCAGCCGATACTACATGGTCTGATACAGGACCTGAAGTGGTGTGATTCTGTGATTTCTCTGAGATTTCTGGCGAATAATGGCCTCAGATTACTCTTCCTCCCAAACACTCATGTCGGACTTGGGGCTCGACCCCAGCGACCCGCTCAACCTCTTGCTCCACAACCACGCCCAGCACGATGGCACAGACACAGACACGGACTCCGCCAGCACCCCACCCGACTGGAACACCCTTTCCAGCATGTGGCCGCCAGTAGATGACCCCAAAATGGACTTTTCCATGGATTTCGGGCTAATGGACATGTCTTTTGACCCCGCGGTCGGCATCGAGCCCAATTCTCTCAACTACGCTTATGGCCCACCGGACCCATTCCAGTTCACTTTTGAATCGCCCCATTTGAGCTCCCGCAGCTCCTCCGACAGTGGTTCTACCTCGGGGTCTTTCTCTCCTCGCGCTGCGTACTCCCCGCCGGCGTCCGAGTTTGAGGAAGACCCCGCAACTGAGCTGGCGAGCCGAGTGCGCAAGGCTGCTGGTGTTGTGCTCGCTGTCCAGATAAGTCAGGAGCAGCAGCAGCAGCAACTGCTGCAAGAGCAACAGCAGCAGCAGCAGCAGGCCCAGCAGCAGCAACGGCAAGCCCAGCCCCCCGCCGCCGCAGGCACCATCATACACGCCCCCCACCTCCCGCATTCACCACCACACCTGTCCCTGTTCCAGTACTCGCCCACACCCCAATTACCACTGCACCTCCCTCGCGCCCTAAAACGAGCCACACTACCATCGAGCGTCGCTACCGCACTAACCTCAACGCCCGCATCCAGTCCCTGCGCCAGGCCGTGCCCGCTCTGCGTGTCGTTGACCGCGCCGCAGCCCTTAAAGCCGGCGAGCCCGTGGAGGACGACGGCCCGGAGGACATTGTCGATTCCCGTGGGTTCGTCGACGGCGTCAAGGTCGCGCGCAAGTGCTCCAAGGCGAATGTCCTCGGCAAGGCCGTCGAGTATATCCGCGTCCTGAAGAACCGCGAGGCGCGTCTCGCTCGCGAGCTCGCGGGCCTCAAGACGCTCCTCGGGGGGCTCGTCGGCGGGCGTGAGCTGTTGGCAGAGTGGGAGCGCGAGTGGACCGCGCGCTTTGGCGGGCCCGAGACGGACGAGGTCAGCGAGGGCGGCGCGCCCGCGGACGCAGAGGATGCGGACGACGACGACGACGAGAGCGACGAGGAGGGCGCGCGGAAACGCAAGAAGCCCAAGGTCGACCCTAAGCCGAAGCCCGAGCGCAAGGCTCCGAGTGCGGCGGCGCCGGTCGTCGAGGGCGAGAAGAAGAAGCGCGGGCGACCGCGCAAGGTCGTCCCCCTCCCGGCCGCCGCCCTCGCCCCCCGCGTTGTCGACGTCCGTCCCCATGCAGGCACAGCAGCAGGAGGCACCGCACGGCCAGCGGCAGTACCTCCTCGGCGCATTCGCGCTCTTTTCGTTCTTCGCGAACGCGAACGTCAGCACGCCGCCGCAGACGCACCATGCGCATGAGGGGCACGTCCTCACCCCCCGTGTGCCCGTGCCTGGGAGCGGGGCAAGCCTTAGCTTATTGCAGGTCTTCCACCTCCTCGTCAGCGCTGCAGTCCTCGCGAGTGTTCTCCTCCCCATAGGGCAGAGTCTGTACGCGCGCTTCAAAGGTCCTACTACACCCGCACCTGTTGTCGTGGTCGCTCTTCCGACGGAGAAACCGGCCGCATCGCCGCCGCCGACGCCGACGTCCGAGGACGACGAGACTGACGCGGACACGGACCTCTCCCTGTCGACGGCGAGCATTAGCGGCGACGACGAGCCTGCTACTGCCATCTCTACCTGCTCTGCATCTGCACCGCACCTCGCAGCGGCTGAGGCCTGTATACTTGACGGTGGGTTTCGTTTTTTCCTTACTAAATGTTCATTCGAACTCATTTTTTTCTCGTCTCAGACTCAACCCCCCCTCGCTACCCGGCTGCGCACCGCCCTGCGCCTTTACAACAGCATTAGCACCTCACTAAACGTCGACGATCGGCGCCTCCTCGCACTCCTCGTGCGGCCTGTGCCTCTCCTCGGCCGTCGGGTCGCAGGGCAGTTGTGGGACGGGGGCATGGGTCTCGAAGTAGACGAGGCTGCCCGCCGTGTCGCAGTCTCTAACGTCAACACCAAATCACCCGTTCTTCTCCGCGCCCTCGAGGAGAACGTTGCGTTCGAGCGCCTGCGTGCCGTCACCGCATCCGCCTTTACACGTGAGGTGCTCAGCGTGGAGGCGGATGACAGCAAGACGGCGACGGAAGAGCGCGAGCACGCGCTGGCGGCGGCGCGTAAGCTCGGCGGACGCGTCGGCGTGCTGGGCGCGCGGGTTGGGCGTGTCCTCGGCGGGAGCGACCTCGGTCTCGCTTTCGATGCGGATGCTGATGGCGCAGAAGAGGACGACGTGCACAAGTTACTGCGCGCGATCGTCCTCTACCGGCGCGTCTTCCCCTCCGGCTCTCCCTCTTCTTCCATGACCGTTACCGCAAAACAAGCAAACGCAGACGCGCAGGCGCTGCGCCGCACGCTGGGGAGCAGCGAGGTGTTTGAGGACGCACTGGTGGAGGAGGCGCGCGACCGGGTTGTGGATCTGTTGACGGGGCAGCAGTAGCGTTATAGTTGGTCTGCTGCTTTGAGGACCTCTAAATACCTCTTTGGATATATCGATTAGTATCTATAGCTATTCTACGTAGTGTACGGTGGATAATGCATGCGGTTTTGTAGAAAGCAAACTATCTACCTCTCAAGCGCCCCATGCACCGGTTTTCCGCACGCAGAACAAAAATCATCTCATGACTTTCTGAATTTCGACCCCGTTGACGCCCTGCTCGCCGCCGCCCGATGGACCAATTCTTATGCAAATAGAGGTGATTCGCAGAGCTTGGCGTCTGCCTTGGTCCTGCAACTTGGTATGACGCCCGTCTGTTCGGCGCCCGAACGTCAGAAATTTTATAAAAACCCAAATAAATATTCGCAGGAGATCGTCAGGTCTAAGTCGCGGGACCTCGCTGAGAATTGGGACAAGGGCGGTTGGGGAGTAAGGCGCTTTTGGGGGCAGGGAAACAAGTTTTCACTGGCGATTCAACATCATGAACGTTTAGTCTCGTTATTCAGACTTTATGCCCGTCGATGAGAAGATAGTCGTTTTCAACTATATAATGAACGTTGAGCTTTTGGGTCGTCCCCACGACTACGTATACACACCTCCAACCCACTCACCAAATCCTCTCCCTCCCCCTCGAAATTAAATAACCTCCGCATCGATCACAACCTCTCTTCCACCTTCCACCATTTCTAAACCTTATGTTGTATTTGTCCTTGAGGTAAACTTGAATCACTCTCCGACCCCGGGCCGCCCTCCGTGCTTAAACGATTACTCTACACCGCCGTTTGGCTGAAATGTTCTAAAAATGTTTGGCAGATGATGTTGGTGGGTGCCAACTCGGCCATCATCAAATGTTCTCGTATACATTGACGAAATAAAAGAATGTCAAATCCCCAAGGCTTAGGCGACATCAGGTTTCCACAATGTTGGGACCAATGTTGGTCGGATATCTGTTGCACATTTTATGAACACATTTAATAACATTGCAGGGTTTTCAATTCATAATATAATAATGTATATTCGTGGAACCAAAATTGTATAATCACGCAGTGCATACAACAGGGAATACACACAAGTCAACACCATGCTCGCACTTACAACCCCATGACCCCAAAGTGGACTGCGAAAAAAGACAGTACATAAGCTAGCTTCAACTTGACAAGCGCGATATGTTGATAGCTTGGGATTTGACGGCCCGAAAACAAAAAAGCGGCAAGTGTTCGGAAGGCAGAGAGTTTGATCACCGGAACAATTGACAATCATAGTCGTAACTTGACGATGGTGAGAGTTTGAAGCACCGAGAACTTGACAGCGCCGAAAGTTTGACGACAGGAAGATTTGACAAAGAACTTGATATACATTTGCGCATCACCAAAGGAACTGGATAGGGTCGCAGGCAATCTGCGGAGACGGCAGCAGCTTAAACAGCAGGGGACTGCTTCAAGATTGGCCGCAAGACAGTAAGAACGGGGTGAGTAAAAGGGGTTGACAGTCATGGCGCGTGGGGCTGCAGACAGCGGTTTTTTGATGGGTTGCCAGAGCGGCTTGGTACTTGCATGAAAAGCGGGCCATTGAGAGACTGATTGTTGAGTGATGGTCAAGAAAGGAGCACGACTAAGAGCGCCACTAGCCCTTGCCTTTCTCCGAAGACACGGCTGTTGAGCTGGAGACTGGGCAGCACTAGCAGAAGTGCTGTCGAGGCCAATGGCGGTGCTGCATTGTCGGTGGTGTTGACATCAAGGTGGGTGCCATTCATCTTGATGAGCTTGTTCTGCATGTCGTGTCATCCATCGTTGGAGAGGATGGCGGGATGGAAGAGAGACGAGTCATTCCGTTTGTTGATCAACCAACAATCACGCCATCGCACGTGCTCGCGGAGTTTGAAATGGACTTGGCATTTTCTGCAACGGATTTCTCGGAATGAAATGGCCATGGGTGGCCAGAAGTTATTGCTGGTTAGTCCTCTCCCCGAAAACCCCATTAAAGGTTTGCTGCAACCAGTCAAGTGATTTGGAGTTGCAAGTACATATTTGACAGATATCCACGTACATGTATTCCCAGTCTGCAGACAGCCTTCGCCCAACATTGAGACTACATCGTGGAAATATTCTATAAGAAATGTTGTCTGGACATTGAACAAACAGATTTCATACATTTGCCGTTATGTCCGAAAAATATCCGCGGAATGTGTTTCAAAAACAATTGACCCGAATGGCGGTGTAGGTCTTGAGCTACGCCAGCCTTGCGCCGAAGTACTAAGGCCCTAAAATGTGGCTGCGCACCCACCCTCTGTTCCCGAATTTCATGACAGTGTACTGCTTGAATTCTCAGAACAGGAATGCCGGGAACAACGGGTGCCGGCACAACACTGCCAATTCAGTACTGGCGGCTCTTTGCAAACTCTGTAATCTCTCTTCAAACTTCCGCAAGTCTTCATCAAGCAAGGCCTGCTTCCGTTAACTGGCGGCTTCCGGCTTAAGACCCAGGCCCCTTGGCCACCCTTGACGTCTGCCCTCTCCCGAGCCTCGCCAGTATCATCTTGACTAGCGAATACTCAACTGGGATAACGGACGAGGGCTTTGGCCCAACGACAACCGACTGTCTCCTCTCGGCGGACATGCCGCCCACTCGGCCTGCCACGATCTCCGAGCTCGCAAACACCGCCGCCGAGGCGGCCCCACCAGCCGGGCGCGACCTCAAGCACTATCTGGATCTGGCGCAGGGACATCGTAAGGCTGGCGCCACGTACATGACTCGTGCAACTGCTGGTGGTAACCCCAGACCTGGTACAGAACCTGTGGGGCTGAGCATGGAGCGCGCGTTCATCGAGTTTGCGAGGGCAGTGACACTGATTGAGGAGACTATCCCCGCGCATCAGGAGTACCATAATATGTTGAGTGTGGAGCAAAGAGAGAATTTGGCGGCGGTGAGTGCCGTGTGCAGTTACCGCTTCTTATTCGCGTTACTTATAACTTAGTGTCATGCAGAACGGACAGGAAATACTTAGGAATCTAGACAAGCTCACGACCGCGCTCATAGATCGGTATGAGCGCTATGCGCGAAGCGGCGCGGCCAGTGCAGATGCAATGCTCGCATTTAATGCTACGTAAGTGGTTCACGGGCAACCCGTGTCCTCTGTCGTCGTTCATCTTACTGATTCAAGCAGCCACCACCCTTCCATCTACAAGCACCGGCAGATCGGTGGCTGGCAGATCGGCGGCTGGCTGGGCCCAGAATTCATCTCTGCGGGACCGGCTACACTTCACTCCAATATCGACGTGGCCCCGTTGGGCTTTCGGAAGAGCTCTTTGCAGCGATGGGACGAAGAACGACGGCGACTGAACCTTCCGGCCAAATCTTACGTTCCTAAACGTTACGTGCGGGCTCCGAGTGCTGAGTATCTCGCCTCACAGCTTTCTGATAATGCGCTTGGATTGACGGGTATGATTCGGAGGTGCCCATTTATACAGAACCGTCGCGACATGGCTCTGATAGATGGTACTTACACAGGGAGGAGCTTGACTTGGACGAAACTGCCGTTGCGGAAGCGCCACGGGTCCTCGACCTTGATCAGAGCAGCGGGGATGGAGCTGAGATGCCAATAATGTCGGTTCGCCGCCTCGATCCCGAGCCCGAACTTGTAATCAACGCACCACGGCAGAGGACAATCAGCACTGGACAAGCAGTTCGGTTGCCCACGCGCTCCAAAAACGTTGTACAACCTTTACAATCTGCTCTGCGAAATCGTGAGACCCAGCCGAGTTCCACCCGGACACAGGACACACGTGAACGGCCGCCGCCGCCTGCCAAAAATCCTGAGGCCGCTGAGCCGAGCGATGTTCCTCCTACAGTAGAGATTCCCCTCCCCGCCCACCCCGCGGAACCCCCTCTGTCGCGCAATTCCTCCCCCCAGCCTGAAGCACACAGACCTCCGGCTGATCGATCCGCCTCAGACGATATCAACAGTCTGATAGCGTGCTGGGAACGCCGACTGCCCCTCCTATCGATGATAACGTTGCCAGATTCAGACCCTGAAAGACCTTCTCAACTCCGCCTCGATCTGGAGGAGGTAGAGGCGCAGATCGGGACGTTTCTCACTCGGATTATTTTCTCACGGAGGGCTAGACGCGCCGCCAGGCGACTCGAGGGGGGCGATGCTCAGTATCTCGTAGATGCCATCCATGATGTCTGCTTGCCCCATCCTCGTCATGTTCTAGGTCTAACGTTTGATAGGTATTGAATCGAGGGACGCTTCCAGATGCAAAATCCCGTTCGAAAGCTCGGCAATTGATGCAGAAACTTTTTGAGGCTGGAGAACAACTTCCATCGTCTCTTTTCATCACCGGTGTCAATGATCATGATGAGCATCCAACATTTCACGGAGGGTTCGGCGACGTCTATCGGGCTTCCTACCAAGGGAAAATGGTTGCACTGAAGCGCATTCGGACATTCACAGCGGATTCCACAACGCATCGTAACCGTTTAGTGAGTCGCCCGTCATCCAAATAAGAGTCTAGGGGCTCATGACTTTTTGGCAGCAATTTTTCAAGGAGGCGTTGGTCTGGCAGGGTCTCCGTCATCGTTTCATCCTTCCTTTGCTGGGAATTGACCGTGAAACCTTTTCCCCGTCATTCTGCATGGTTAGTTCCATTTGAATTTGAATGCCTTTTGTCTTTTTGATGACGACTTCTGACTTCTATAAAGGTTTCGCCATGGATGAAATATGGGACTGTCCTCAAGTATTTGCGAGATCGTGGGCGTGGGGACGTGAATCGACTAGTCGGTGCTGCTGCATTCCGTTAGACCTATTCTCACCCCACGCGACAGTTGCACGAAATTGCACAGGGTCTCGGTTATCTTCATTCCAGAAAAATTGTTCACGGCGACCTACGCGGGACAAATATCCTGATTTCGGACGACGGGAGCGCGTGTCTCTCGGATTTCGGACTCGCCACGACTATTTCCGACGCCGACTCGACCGCAGGAGCGCTCACTTCGAGCTCGAACCACGGTGGAAGTGTTCGATGGTTTGCACCAGAGCTCATCGATCCGAAATCTTTCGGGTGTGAGAAGTTTTCACGGACAACGGCAAGCGATGTGTACGCTTACGCATGTGTCTGTCTGGAGGTGCCCTTCGATTTTGATAGACATTGTTTCATGCTGATTGCTTTTAGCTATACACCGGTAGCCCGCCTTTTGCTCATCTCCCCGATGCTCCGGCAATGTTGAGGGTCATTGCAGGCGAGCGACCTGAGCAGCCCTCGACCATGTCTGCTGCTGTATGGGAGCTGGTTACGTCTGCATGGGTTCCTGACTTCAAGGCCCGACCCACCATTCACGACATAGTCCTCACTTTGGCAGGGATCCCTGCAATTTCCCCGGCATCTCATGTCTGAAGTGATTCATCAACGCTTATTCGCAGTACCGACATCTACAGATCAAACAGGGAGGTATACCGCGGGGCGTGCCGGACAGGACTTTCGTCTGTAACGCTGCAGATATTGTACTTGGCCCAACTCTCATGCACTCAGGCATCTGACACCAACACCAATTTCTTGCTATGGACTCTCCTGCATTTCTGCTTAATTCTGCTTTCAACACTGCTACTTATCATTATTTACTTGCTCTGGAATCACTTTGCATTGCTCTTGCACTTTTTTATTTTTGTCTTTTTTCAATGTGCATTTACCCTCCACAATTCGCACTGTATCTATTAAACCCGGAACGTACTTCACCAGCCCGTCAAATAGCATCCTGTATGTAAAGGAAAGATGGTGCCCTTGCTCTCCCTCCAGATTTGCCTCGAGCGGCTGATTTGCGCCCCGCGAGAACAACAATTTGATTGATGAAAGCGGCGATATATTGGATAGCGCTAGACGGCAGTAGTAGTATACAAAGTTGAGATTACTGTATACAAAAAGAGCTACTGGCGGCTTGCCCGAGAGAACTCAATCATCTTGGCAAAGATCTCGATGGAGTAAGAACGTAGAGACTCGTCTCCTTCATCTGTCTTGCGCCCCGTCGTCTGCCCTTTTCCGTCATACTCCACATCCGCAAACAAGCGAAAATGCGCCAGGTCGTGTGGCGAGACATTTGTGCATTCCTGAATCATCAGCCGCCAAATCGGTGCCTTGCCTTCGCGCCGAGCCCACAAAAGCGCGCGCAACGCATCGGCGCATGTCGGCGGGAGCTCGTTCATAGGATCCTCCAGATCGATATCGTGCAACGCGAGACACCGCAGGCCCGGCCAAGAGTGCGTGAGGGCACCGTCCGGGCCCCGAAACGGCAAGCGGGCGTGCTTCGCCTTGCGCATATCGGCTGCCCGTGGCGGTAACATGGGGTTACTGAAGCAGGAGCGATAATGGCTGACGCCGATGAGGAGCATCGCCTGGGTGAGGAGGAATTCGAGCCACAAAGCGGGGAAGGACTTGTGGAAGTGCAGTGTGCGGACGCGGGGTAAGTCCCGGCCCAAGGCGTCCCAAAACAACAGGGTGGAACGAAAAGCGACATCTTCGGTGTATTCGTAGGCTGGGGGCGGAGGCAAGCAGACCATTCCTTGGAGGTGGAGGTGTAGCGTTGTGACGTTCGAGAAATCGAGGTTGTTGTGCATAGTCTTTACTGCATGGATCGCGTCGAGAAGTGACCATACTGCGCAGGTTCGGAGCTTGCGAAACCACTCGGGACGGGCGGAATGGAAGAGGGAGCATGCAAAACTGATACTTGTATGTTCGAAATGGACGGTGTCATACATACCGGGAGGAGGAAGTATAGGCGATAGAGGGAGTAGTAGATCGTCGATATCACATATCCCATTCCTGATGGTAGTATCGATAGTCGCGGAATCCGGGATGTTGATGGAGCCAAGCAAGCGTAGGCATGCCCACGGCGAGTCAGTCTTGATGTTGAGCCCTGTAAGATGGGGGAGTTCGACGATGAGGCGACGGAGGCAGGTGGTTGGAGAGCAGTGAATTACAGATAGAGTCTGAAGGTTCGGAGAGCCTACGAGGATAGCCAAGAACGCCTCCAGTGTTGGGCGCTGGGCTCGGTTGATGTTCTCCAGATGAAGATGTGTCAGATGGGAGTACCATTCCGAGTCCCACGGAAACGCGCAGTATTCGAGATGTAATCGAACGCCCGGCTGCGTCCCCGCATTCCTGCTCTCCAATACTTCTGCTCTGCGAAATAAATTTCGCGGTAGCCACATTCCCCCCTCACCAAGGTTGTCTTTGGTGGTATTCACAACATAAACATTTTGAAGCCGGGGAGCGGCCCCCGCATGCTCCAGATTGGCCAGGAAAGTGGTGAGTTGACGTTGTGGGGAGCAAATATCCAACGTTCCCAACCGCGACGCGTGTTCCAAAAAGGATGGGCACCGGAGAATTCGCGTGGTCCTTTTTAAGATCCACTCGAACCACCAAAGACGCCATCTTCGAACGCGCAAGCATGACTGGTGTCCATTTGGGGCGTGAAAAGATGAGCGTACTCCAGAAATCTGGGCAGCCTAGTGCAATATTTCGCCACCTGCCGCTGACGCGCGTGATGTTTAACCAACTGAAGTCGCTGTGTAGCTGTGCAATGGACGTTGGGACGACAAGGACGAAGATGTAGGCGAAGATTTCTGGAGGGAGGCCCGAGATAGGCGCGAGCTCATTCTGCTGCGTCCGAATCTCGCGCGCTCGACGTTCTTCTATAGATTCAATGATTAAGTCGTCCTGTACCATATCGAACACGTCCATGGTGAAATGGTGGCACGCCCGACACAGGCAGAATATATGAAGTATGCGGGTCTGAAGCCCCGTCGTTTACTGCTGGCGAATTGTTCGAATACGCGGGAAGATGAGAAAGATGTGGGCTCACAACGTGCAGTTACTAACAACGCACTGCGTTAGATTCTATAATTTCGTTCAATGAGGTTAAATAGACGAATGACAAGGTCCTTGCGAAGAAGAATTCAGAACTTTAGAACAAAATCAACAATAGGTTGGTCTCAGACGAATCTCGGCAGATCGTGGACGCTTCGAAGACCAAAACTCACAGGAGTTGCCGTTGATAGTCTCCCAGAGGCAGAGTAGATCAATTCCCTTCAACCTTCGTGCCTCAGGATATTCCTGTCAGAACCGGTATCCTGAGCTTGCGAAGGTTTGCGCCGGATTCTGAATATCGTCTGCCTCAGGGAGACTAGCCGTTGAGTGCGACAATCAAACGGTTAGATAATCTGAAGGCAGGAATTGGACCCAGATTAACAGATGGAGCAGGTAAAAGCTTGTGCTGGTCGTGAGGGTTCGGCTCTACGGTCCGGAATATTAACATCAAACAGCGCTCGTCCGAATGCTGGTTGTGGAAATTTCCGAGAACAGGATAAAAAAATTGGTACCCCAATTAGAAGTTGGTGGGATGAAAAATCCGCAACTATACGCAACACCTTCCATTATAGGGCTACAGTACGCCACATCTATATCCAGCGACGTAGATACAAGAGAGTCTATAGTAGTAAAAACATAAAGCCATGTCATCTATGTCTTGCCTTTGGGCGCCGTCTTACTGAACAGCTTCGCTTTCTCAATCGCCGCATTACTCTGCTTGACCAAATTCTTCTTGTAGTCGATGATGCTAATGTCCGCCTTGGTGAGGTTCTTGATCGTCCGGTCAGCGACCTCCCACAGCTCATCCGCGACCTGCGAGATGAGTCGGAAGTCGTGCGACACGATTACAACGCCGCCCTCGAACTCCTTGATCGCCCGTGCGAGCGCGTCGATCGACTCCATGTCCAAGTGATTTGTGGGCTCGTCGAGCAGCAGGATGTGCGGGTGCTCCATCGCAAGTTGGGCAAAGACGACACGGTTTCGCAGCCCATCTGAGAGCTGCTTGATGGGTGCCGTCTGATGCGCGCCAGATAGCCCAAAGCGCCCAAGCTGCGAGCGCCATCCCTGTATATCGATCTCGGGGAACTTTTGGCTGAACAGCTGCTGGAAGTACTCAATCGGGGACTGGTCATACGGCAACTGGTCCGCGCTGTGCTGCGAGTATTTAGCAAGCTTGAGGGCAGCGTGTTTAGAGATGGTGCCCTCGGACGGTTGCAGCGCGCCGGTGATGAGATGCAAGAGCGTCGACTTGCCCGTCCCGTTAGCACCGAGGATGGCTATCCGTGCGTCCATACTGCCACATGCCGTCAGAACGACTACGCTTAGTATAGTATGGTCCACTCACTCGATACCGAAGCTCAGACCCTGGTAGAGATAGTCCTGCTTCTTGCCTGAGTATGCGAACGCGACTTGATCGAAGGCGATAATGGGTGGCGGTAGCTTGCGGATATCCTCAAAGTTGAATCGCAACGGCTTGCCGACCTCGATCTTCTCGATGAGCCCCGCCGCCTCCATCTTGTCGATGATCTTTTGTTTCGACTTGGCCTGCCGCACCAGGTTCGCGTACGTTCCCGCAGACGCGATGAATCTGCAGTAAAATGAGCACAGAACGGTCATAACAAGACGCGGAACGGACTTTTTGATGTGCGCTATCTCTTCCTGCTGTTTGTGATACGCCTTCATTTGGTTCACCTCGTTCTCCTGCTTTGTTCGCACGTAGGTCGAGTAGTTACCGGTATAATACGTGAGCTTCTTCTTGGGTGTGAGGTCCATGATGTTGGTGCAGACACTATCCATGAAATCCTGGGAGTGACTGGTGATGACGAGGATATGGTTGTACGTGCTCAAATACGCTTCGAGCCACACCACAGCACCGAGATCCAAGTGATTCGTCGGCTCGTCAAGCAGCAGGAGATGGGGCTTGACGAAGAGCGCGCGAGCTAGCGCGACACGCATGCGCCAACCACCACTCATGTCCTTGGTCGGCTTTTTCATCATGGTCTGCGTAAAGCCAAGACCATGCAGAATACTGCCGGCTTTAACCTCGAATGTTGCAGGGTCCATCTCCTCGAGTTGCTCGTATGCTGCCTCGAGGGCGAGGTCGTCCACATCGTCTGCTATGGAGAGCTCCTCGATGTGCTTCTCAAGCTTCGCAACCTTTGCCTTTGCAGAGGCCACAATGAAGTCGACAGCATTCACTTCTGAGGGCTCCGCCTCACCGGAGACGAGGTAGATATCGATGTGGGGCGGGATTTCAATGTCGCGCGACGCGATCGATTGCAGGAATGTCGACTATGGGGTAATCAGCATCCATCTCTTTGTTCGAAAAAAAAATGATAATCCGCACCTTGCCAGAGCCGTTCTCGCCCAGTAGCCCATACCGCTGGCCGTAGTTCAGAGCGATCTCTGCATTCTCTATGAGTAACCGGCCGTGGAAAGATAGCGTGTATGAGTCGATCTTGATATCGCGCGCCTTGACATCGGATACCAGCACTCCGGCCGCACTCCTGCATCCCATTGAGCATTGTATAGATTCCGCCGCAACCAAACGCACCGGTCAGTAACCATTTTGAGCTTGGCCATGCTGGTGACCGCGAGGTCTTCCTGGCTGGTGGCAGCACTCAGACTGGTGAGCGGTGTATTCGTGCTACTGCCATTGCGCGAGCCCGTCGTTGGTGTACCCGACGCTGAGCCCTCCCCGCCCGCGTTCTTCTTTGCAGCCTTTTCTGCAAGTCTCTTTTGCTTGGATGCGGACGGTGCCATGATTGTAGTGGTAGCCGAAAAGAAAAATTATCTGATTCAGACTCCGGTGCCGTCATAACGTGATCTCATTGGCTCCAATACCGCTACATACGGGGAAAAAAATCCTACGAGACCGTAAAATTGGAAGAGGTACCTGTGAAGGCCGAAATAGACCCAATGAGCGGCTTGGAGTCGCCAAAATATCTGAGGCGATAAGTGCCAGCTGAAAACAACGGTCGGAAAGGAACCGCGATTCCGAGCTAGAGAAAAACTAACCAGGGGTACCAGATTCAATGGTCCTAAAGGACCAGTAAGGTTGTATGGTTGACTTTGAACAAGATATCATCTCTTACCAGGAAATATTGACAGTGCTGGTTCCCAAAATCTACGCAAGGTGGACCACCGTCATCAGATTCTTCGATTCAGAAAAAGAAAATTAGAATAGCATACTGTGCTAGTCCTCGCCCATTGGTACAACGTCGATGGGTGCGAATCTGTCTTGACCATCTTCCACGCTCCCCCTACGAGCTGGTCGACGCTGAGGAACGTACCCTCAAGGCGGAGATTGTTCTGCCAGTTCATTAGACGCTGTTGGACCTTAACCGTGAAAACATTACCCGCGGATTGGCTCCGACGAACTGCGCCAAGACCGTGCTACCAGCGTGATATGCTGTTGTCTTCACCACGTCGACAAGGACTTGCCCAAAGCTCTTTCCACTCGGCGCAGCATCAAACACGACACCAGTCTGGATATTTTGCGTCAGAGACAGCAGCCAGATAATACTGAAAACGGTAAAATACCTGAAGCGAGATCGCACTCGAGGTAAGCTCAGGCGGAGCAGCGTCCGACGCGGGGGTGCCGGTAGGAGTATTGGCGAGGAAGGGCACAAGGCTCGTGTACTTGTCGATGTATGCCTCGAGAGTGTCTATCGTGCGCTCAGGAATGGTATATGAATGACGGACGTAGATCGACTTACATTGCCCGTAGATCGTTGACGCACCCTTGGAGCGCTGGATTAGTCTCTCTTGATACATACTGTGATGTCTCTCATACCTCGTAGCGCTGTATAGCATACTCTTCCCGCGTGGTGATATAGTGAGCATAAGTATTGGCGGGACCCGCAACAACGACATAGGCTGAATTGTCGATGATACCAGATGAGATAAGTTGGGCCCGGACAGCGTTCCTATAAACACAATCAGAAAACATATCAAGTTCCAGACTTCCTATGTCGACTGACCGAAGACGCCGGCCGGCCATAGTCGTCAATTCGCCAGGCACCACAACCATCACTGTATGGAACGCGTCCTTCAACATCTAGCCCACAGGAAATGTGGACAAGCGCGCACCCAAATTGCCAACTTTCAACATCTGCGAATTCCCTCGACTGAGTTCTACTTGATAAAATAACAAAAAAATCTACCAACCTGGATGTCAACGGTACTTGGACTCCACGCATATGGTTGAGTCGCATAACCAGTGTTAAGTAAGATTGGTTTTGGAGCCTGACATGCCACTTGTGCGGCGGACGGGACTGGCGTAACGAAGGATTTGACAATTTCCCAGAATGGATTTCTTGATTATTCGTCATGAGAACGAGATGACACTGATGTGCAGCAGCTGTGATAAACTCACTGTGTGGTCGAGTTGTCGCCTTGCACAAAGTCAAAGGCGCCCGGGCCATCCGTCGTTCCCCCAGCGAATGAGAAGCCTTATTAAAGCAATTTAGTCCGCGTAACAAATTCCAAGCAAAACACGCACCCATCGCAGCCGGACACGTCTGGGCGGTTGTACCATTCGGCAGCGTGAACGTATGGTTTGCCCTGCCGAAATCATCAGCAACTACAGAAAACAAAAAAGCAAGGACGAACATGTCGAGATACACGTGCACACTTCGTACCGTGCCGCTGACGGTCGAAAGCGATTTCCCAAGAATTGTCTTCGCGGCGTTGACCTGGATCTGTGCGATCATCTCGTTGGAGTGGAAGCTAAATGATAGCAGCATAAGTAGCCTGGATAAATTAACCAAAAAAAAAAAAATCGAACCCAAAGGAATCGAGCGTGAACCCGGGTCCTCGGCCGTGGCAGTCCGTCACGGTACCACCGCACGTTGAGGTGTTCGCCTGGCAGGGCATGCCATCGTAGGGCTGGCCGGGAGACTCGCAGAAGGCGCCGAGGCTAAATGGCCGTTAGATGGATTGAGCGAGACGAAAACGGCGCGCACGTGTTAGGGGCTTGTATCACCTACGTTGCTCTGCGCGAACCCGGCGACGAAGGTTTGGTTTCCGGGCATCGCAGTGGGCTCAATGGATGCTAAAAACCAACATCGACAATGTCTTCGCATCCCGCTTCAAAATTGTGCTCACATTCATAAAGATAAGCAGCCATCCCCTTTATTCCTCTTAGAATTCGGCAGTAAATGATTCGTACAGCGATACTCACTTTATTATCGCTGCTGACGAGAGTGTTATTCTGCCAAGACCTTAAATAAAAAACGTCAATTCATGATCCTCGCGCACCTCGTATAGACTGGTCCCATGCACCGGGAAGAAGCTCAAAAATCCACGAGATCCAAAGCTCAGCAGGCTCATAATCTTGTCTTGATCCCCGCCCTCGCTCACATACATGGCGCGTTCCGCGGCAGGGTTCGCCAAATAAGCTGTTGGGCTGCGATTGATATTTCCTCCTGCAACGGTGGTATTTCCTATAGCTAACGTCCCAGGCGCAAGGGATGCATGTGCGCGGTCAATAGCAAGAAGAACACCCTGGACAATTGCATTGTACGTTTGCGGCACAAAACCGAGACTGGTGATCTGAGGAAGTACATTCTCCAGGTAGCCCCCAACCTGATATTTTTCAAACGTCTATTCCAAAATTGCACAAATGTAACTTACGCCCGAATGCTGATGCGTGCTCGAAATTGCTACGTTCTGCGCCGTATAAAGGGTCCCATACTTGGCTGCGAGTGCGGCCAAAATAGCACGACGTATGCCGGTGTCGCCCATCGCGATGTCGGCATTCACAAAGACGATACGGTTCGCCGTTGTCGCAGTTTCGCCGACGATGAACGCGCGCGCCCGCTGGCGCTGGTGCAGCCCGCTGTCGGTTTGTCCCAGACTCGCGTATCCCATCATATTGGTCTCGACGACGGGGCCCGTGATGTCGGCAATGCCCAGTCCCAAAAGATATTGAGATTGAGCCACCGCATGGAGGACGGAGGCAGAGAGGGCCAGGAATGAGAACAGTCGCGTCATCCTGTAGGGTGGAGAGGAAAGGACTGAGGACGGATGAACAAGTACAAATTATATTGGTTCTGAGAATGAGCACATGGTCGATGTTCGTTCAGGGAGTGAATCTGATGATACGAAGGCAGAGGAAGCGGATATGCACATGGTCAACCTGGAGTCGGAGACGATGCTACCGCGAATACCGCGTCGACGAGATCAGCAGACTTGAGGTATTCTTTGCAGGCGAAATTCCATGTCCGCGGTGGCGTTTACGCGCATTTGAGACAGATTATACTGGTCTTGAAGTGCCCATCGCTGGGAGCTCCGAGTCCAGGGTTCGCGAATGGCAAACAAGGAGGGTAGCCTAACCAACATGAGGGTCGAGTTCAACTTCAAGATTGGTTGAGCAATTATGATCCGCCATCACGTGAGGATATATACAACCACACAACGCGGCTCGCGCTTCTTCTTTCTCACAAACGGCAAAATGAGCGGACCCGCTCCGTGAAGCGAGTGTGCCGGTACATCGTGCTACAACCCCGACGGCTTCTGTACATACGATGGGACGGAACACATATTTCTTAGTACCGTGAACAGAGTTGTGTCTGTGGACCTTGTGTGGTTTACTGTACCGTCACAGGTGGAAATAAATCCGATACAATGCCCAATGCCCAGTGGTACACAAACCGATATACTACTGGCATATTGCGAAATGAACACGAGAATCCGAATTTCCATGGAGACGAGCGCTATATGGCCGTGCTATCTCTCCCGCAAAATGATGAATATGAGTCGACGGGCGCCCATTACCGATACCTTGCGCCAGACATAGTACAAAACTCTACTCATCACATCTCATCATTCCCCCTATACTATCGCTCTTGCCCGTCTCGAGGCTTTATCATGTATAGAGGTGATTCGCATACCGAGCGTCTGCCTCACATGCTGCTACCGGGTCTCTGTGCGGACACCCCCAAGGGAACCCTATTGCCGTTGCGAACAGACGCACATGCAGGGGCCGCGCGGATAAAGCTGTGGCGGGCAAGGGCACCATTCTTTTTTCTTCGACTCAAAAGGTCGCTGGTCGGTTATCTCGAATTGTCGAATCAGATCACTGTATTTCAACGTAGTTCAGTTAGTTACTGGTTGGCATTTAGACTCCAAGGATATGGTACATCAGGTAATCCCTTCCAGGGAGAAAAATCGGTGGGGAGGGGGCCAAAATAATCGATGGCGACATCGAGACCAGACTCGATGAATGGCTTGAGGCTGGGCAGAATGTCAAGCGTCATTTGTCTGTTGACCTGCATTTTAACGTGCTTGAGTGTGGTGCCAGATTCGCCAGTCATCCTCGCAGTGATGAACCGGAGAAGGGCGACATCCGAGATCCGTCCACAGAAATTTATGGTGAGAGTTTCCAATGAGGGACAACCAAGGGTCAGAACCGCCAGAACATCATCGTCCAGACATGAAATGACCTTGGATAAGCCATGAGTGTTGTCGTGGACGGTGAGCCGCCGCAGAGTGGACGGCAAACTGCGGAGGCTGTCTAACAAAGATGATTTCGAAAAGGTGTTGCTGTCAATCTTGAGACTCTCCAGCTGGGTGCAGAGAGTCAAAAAGGAGGCCAGAGAAAGTTGAGCATCCGGAGTCCCGTTGGGCAACCTGTTCCCGTTGAGGGTGAAATTCAGTAAACCGGGCAATGAGAGCCGGTCCAGTAACTGCGTGGCAGTCAAAGCTACATTTCCAAACTCCAGCTCCAGGGTATGAAGGAATTGGAGTTCTACCAAAGAATGCTGTATTTCGCTGATTATCCCACTAACCGCGAGTTTGCAGCTGCGAAGCTCAGGGCAGCTAGCGAGTGTGTGTAATATCATGTCGATGGACAGTCCGCTCCGCCATACGGGGCCTTCAATCGCCAAATCCGTCAACTGATGCCAGCGAAGGAGCGACTTTTCGAACACAAAGCAGTCCGCCGTGATAGAAAATCCGGAAATGCGAGAGCTGCCAAGTATCGGGAGCTCCTTCCATTTCATTGATTCATGGAAAAAATGAGACTGCGGGTGAAAGGCGACAGTCTCTAGCATCGGTACATCAGTTTGGGTAAGGTGGATCATAGCCTCGAATGCGGAGAGAGGAATTGCAAAACGGATATGCTGCCATCGGGGCGCGAATGGAATGAGTGCCTGTAGGAATTGGCCACAGAGGGAGTGCGAAGGTGAAGTAGGGAATGGATTATGTTCGTCTGGGCCACTTTGGAATGAAATCGAAAGGGGGCACTGTCCAGAACGACCCAACCACATCTTGGCAATCTCTAGGCGCTGCGCCACCTTCTCGTCGACTACTGCATTAAACGAAGCATGCCCGCCCCGTGGAGGTTCAACGATATGAAGCCTAGCCCACAGATGAGGTGTCGAGAGTGCGATCGCTCTCCAAGAGCTGCAGATACGTCCGAGGAGAATGGGAGGTTCTGAGGCGCTCATAACGCAGTTCCTATGCGTCGGGATGCACGCAATGAAGATTTCCTGCAGTATGTCGAATGGTACCCGGCGGACAGGAGAAATAAGAGCCTTGTGGGCCGCCACGAAGGTTTCCAGCCCGTCGCGCTCCTCCGCCAGTTTGTCGATGGCCCTTTGCAGTTCAGCGATTTCATCGTCCAAACGCCTCAATCGAAGCATAGGTTCCACGAGGATGCTTTTAATCTGAAGCACCTCATCGTCCTCGGGACAGTAATTTGTGTCCAGCTGGGCAGCGAACGGGGAAGCCATAAGGACGCTGGCAAGATTCAATGACCGTGTGGCTGTACTGCTAACACGATAACGACCCGGGCCGTCACCGGGACGCGCCGCTTGGGAAGACGCTTTTCCATCCCTCAAAGAAGTCGACTCAGATTTTATTGAAAACAGCGGCAAGCTGCTCCAGCTGGTTCGACTTCTTACCGGTGACGACCAGCTTTTTTTTTTTTGCCTCAATGACTATCCAATTCCAAAGACGCGTCTTTTCATCGTTCGTGGCATGATGGAAACCGTGAAGGACTGGCGCGGCTGAGGACCTTCCATCTTAGCTTTTCGCCCCGTGGGCTTGTCACTGCCGGTGGTCTTTCGCACCACCAGTGCGCTTGAGGAGATCAATCGCCCGTTAACAGAGGGGTTGCAGTTTGTCAAATCTGGATGAGGAATCTGTTCCCCACGGACATCCATTCACGTACTTATACATACACATACATCTGGTCGTACATAAATTCCATTGATTTTTCACGTCGTCTTAATCTTCATATGCACATTCTTCGCGCGTGTAAGCTGATCGTAGCCTGGTCCCATCCCTAAAATCAGGCATAGGCCGAGAAGAGACGGGCAAATAACGCACCAAATTTACTCAAACTGATCCCCCGTCCGCTGTTTTTCACCCCCGTCCACGCGAGTGCGGGATCGAGGTAGTCGCAGCGATTCAGAAACACGGTCCCACACTCGAGCTGGTCCTCGAGTTTGAGGAACGCCTCCTCAGACTCGGGGGTGCTCCGCCGCGTTGGTCCAGATGGACGCAGTGAGCCCGTACGGCGAGTCATTCATCAGCTTCACCGCCTCTTCATCGGATGCAACCTTTTTGGATTCCGACCACAGGACCGAAGGTTTCTTCCTAAGGAACAGGTGAGTAGACCATTTACTCGAGATTCGAAGGGAGTGTCTACCATCATGATCTCCATAGCTGCGTGCGTGTAAGTGAGCGCGAGATTGAGTGCTGGGAATAGCACTTACTATGATCGACGTCGACGAGGATCTGGGGTGCCACATAGCATGTATTCCTGGGTTGCGTGAGTGCCAGAGCCACGGTATAGATGGAAAAGACTTACGGCTTGGCCATGCGGAAAAGCTCAGGCGGTACGAGCGCCTTGGCGCCCGCTGCGACAGCGTCCGCGACCTGCTTGCGGATGCGCTCGGCGCTGGCGAGGCTCACCACAGGCCCGAGGGTTACCTCTGGCCGAGTGGGATCGCCGAGTTTGTATTTCTTGACAATCTCTACGCATTTGGAGACAAAGTCATCAAAGACTGATTCGTGGACGTATATACGCTGCAAAACGTGAATCTCTGCTTTTCGGGAATAGGCGTTAGGCACTTACCTCGACGGCGCAGCAGCTCTGCCCGGAATTGAACATGGCGCCGTCAACGAGCTCTGCGGCGGTATAGTCCAAGTCCGCATCGGCGCGCACATAGGCAGGATCCTTGCCCCCGAGCTGTGCGAGATCAGGCAGGGATTGGGCAGATCGAGGGACAAACAAACCTCGAGGGCGACGCCTTTGAATCCCGGGGCGCTCACTGCAGCCTGCTCGACGGTGCGACCACCCACGACGCTGCCCGTGAAGGAGACGAAGTTGACGAGGGGGTGCTGGATGGCCTGTGTGGTGAGCTCGGGGGATAGATGTAAGGGGATGACGACGTCTTTGGGGACGCCGGCGCGGTGCAGACCCTGCGCAAGAGTTAATGGATTTAACCACTAGAAAGACGCGTTGCACACGAGGGAGAAGCGCTCTGCGCTCAATGGGGTCTGCGGAGAAGGCTTGAGGAGCACAGCGTTGCCTGCAATAATTGCTGGAAAGACAGAGTTGATGGCGGTGAGATAAGGGAAGCTGCAAATTTGTTAGATTGGCTGAACGGGCCGACCATAGAGCAACTAACTTCCACGGCGCGATGACAAGAACAACGCCGACTGGGACGCGTTTGATAAAGCGACGAAAGCCCGGTTTGTCCGTGTTCTCGAGGGGGATGTCGGAGAGACTGGATTCAGCAATAGAGAGCATGTATCTTGCGCGTTCGAGGAAACCGCGAACTTCGCCTGGACCCTGGGAGATGGGCCGCCCCATTTGCTTGGTGATCTCTGCGGGGACTCTTTCACCCATGACAGTGAATTCCTCGATGAATTTTTGGCCGATAGCGATTCTCTCTGCGAGGGGCACAGCTGCCCATGCCTTCTGTGCGGCGGCAGCACGGGCGATTGTAGCGTCGAGGGCATCTGTGGTGGGATATATCCTCTGGACGACGGGCTGGAGGTCAACGGGACTGATGGTTGTTTGGGCGTTCGTTGGGGCGTTCTGTGCCATCGTGCAAGCTTGCAAGGGATGATGAAGGAGAAAGCTGAATTCTGAATATTTATGCAGGAAGGGAACAGCCGGCGAATCAAAAGGTAAGCGATCAGCAAATACAGCCACCGACGCGTACACCCCTCCTGCTTTGACCATCATGGTAACATGCTCAACTCTAGATGTAAACCAGGAATGGAAGACGCAGGGAGTAGATCGCCGATACGCGAAACGGAGTATATGGCGTTGGAGTGATACTGATTCGACGGAGGCATATGTTGAAGCAAAACACTGATGACGGTCGGTGTTGCAAAAAATGCGAGGCGGGAAAGCCAAAAATTTCTAAGTCCACTTTTGCAAACCGTCGGTGTTGCAAAAAAATGCGGGGCGCGAAAGCCAAAAATTTCTCTAAGTCCACTTTTGCAACACCGACGGTCGGTGTTGCAAAAAAATGCGAGGTTCGAAATCGCAAAAAAATTTGAAGTCCGCAACAACAGGCCAAAAAAAGAGAGGCGTGAAAGCCAAAAAAATTCTAAACGGTCGGTGTTGCAAAAGTGGACTTAGAGAAATTTTTGGTTTTTGCGCCTCGCATTTTTTTGCAACACCGACCGTCGGTGTTGCAAAAATGGACTTAGAATTTTTTTGGCTTTCACGCCTCTCTTTTTTTGGCCTGTTGTTGCGAACTTGAATTTTTTTTTGCGATGTCGAACCCCGCATTTTTTGCAACACCGACCGTCGTGTGTTGCAAAAGTGGACTTGGAATTTTTTTTGCGATTTGGAACCCCGCATTTTTTTGCAACCGTCGGTGTTGCAAAAATGGACTTGAATTTTTTTCCTCTTTCGCGCCTCACGAAAAACTCGCCCTCCGCAATCGATGGCCCGCATCGCGTAGGCTATTCCGCTGCCGCTGTCGCAACGGCAGGCAGCTCGAATTCCACGTCGAAGGCGCGTGGACCCGGGAACTGTCCTTCTAAAAGCACAGGAACCACCAACCTATGAAGAGAATCAGGGTTTTCGGCGTACCACGCGCGCCACGGTTCGGTGCTCTGATAGTTTTAGGTCCTCAGTTGAAGACTCGTAATTCTGTGTGCTGTCCAAAAGATGAGCGTCTTCAACACGCGAGGAAAAAGCCCTTGCTGCAATTATGTCCCCTTCTTGCAAAGTCGACGGCAGGAACTACACCTCGGACATAAATGTCCCGTCTGCCCCTTTCAAGCGCCTTCGCATGCTGTCAATGATCTATTATACAAATTCTGAATATTTATGCAGGAATGCGAATCAAAGGCAAGCGATCAGCAAACACAGCCACCGACGCGTACCCCTCCTGCTTTGACCATCATGAGCGTATTCTCTCCGCCAGGCTTTGATTTCTCCAACACTCTCCGGTACTTGTGCTTTTCCTCAGAGTCCCTGTATTCGGTCTAAATGTCGCCAGGAACAACTTCATCGCAGAAAAGGGCCTGCCGCTGCCCAAAGCAACCAGCACCGGGACAACAATCGTGGGCTGCCTTTTCGTCGATGGGATCGTGCTCGGCGCAGACACACGAGCCACGGAGGGCCCCATCGTCGCCGACAAGAACTGCGAGAAAGTGCGCGTCGCTCGCGCTGCTGTATTTGGACTTGCTTTAATCAACCAGTTTTCGTCCAGATCCACTATATCACGGAGAACATCCGCTGCTGTGGCGCAGGGACTGCCGCAGACACTGAATTCACCACCGCCCTCATATCCTCAAATATGGAACTCCATGCTCTGTCAACCGGCCGCAAGCCGCGCGTCGTGACCGCCATGACCATGCTCAAGCAGATGCTGTTCCAGTGCGTATCCCCCGACCGCACATAATGTTGCATATGTCTGCATATCCTTATTCTTCACTCCTTCGCAGATACCAGGGTGGCATTGGTGCTGCACTTGTATTGGGCGGTGTCGACGCCACCGGCCCCCACCTCTTCACCATCCACCCGCACGGCTCAACTGACAAGCTCCCGTATGTCACCATGGGCTCCGGCAGTCTCGCCGCTATGGCCGTCTTCGAGAGCGGCTGGAAGGCCAACATGTCTGTGCGTCCTCCGTCTTTCTTTCTTTGCAGTTCTTTATATATTTACATTTCGTGCAGCGGGAGGATGCCCTGCAGCTCGTCAAAGACGCCATCTCCGCCGGTATTTTCAACGATCTCGGCTCCGGCTCCAACGTCGACGCGTGCATTATCACCGCCTCGCACACGGAGATGCTGCGCAACGTCGAGATGCCCAACGTGCGCGTGCAGAAGGAGCGCCAGTACGGGTTCCGTCGCGGAACCACTGCATGGAAGTCGGAGGAGATCCGCAACCTCGTCGTCAGCGAGGAGGTTACGCTGCTGGGCGCCGGCGATGAGATGGACACTACGTAGCAGGCAGGCAGGCAAAATTAATTCAATCGTTTCCCAAACGCGCATCCGCCGAGTCCATAATGCTCTCTAGTGACGCCTGGCAATTTTTTGCCGCCCCGCAATTTTACTGCTCACAAAATTTCCTTTTTCGTCCACGGGAGGTGTTTGGTTCAAAGGACGCAAACAAAACTTGTCCAAGACTCTGACCTCAGCTTCTTCGAAGCCGAACCTTAAGCTCAGTAAGCCTCGGTCGGCAAACGGTCTCTTGGTAATGTTGAAAGACATTTCGTGCTTTGTCCGTGGAATTTTTCATAGCGTGATTTGACGTCGTTTTGGCGCCATGTTACCGTTTCAACTACGATATATTAGTCGCTGAGGAGTTTGCCCTCAGGAGACTAAAAATGTTTAGTCCCCGCCTTGTCCTCCTCCTCGCTGGGCTCTCCGCCGCGGCCCAACAGGCCCCATTCTCATCTCAATCATCCTCGGAATGGACGGTCTTCCACCACCCGATCAAGAGCGTCGCGGTAATCGGCGCAGGGCCCGCAGGTCTACAGGCGGCGGCGAAACTCGTAGAGCATAATTTCACTGTGCGCTTGTTTGACCGCGCGCCCGCTCCTGGGGGGAACTGGTTCTACACGGACGAGACCCCTGTTCGCGAGCCGTATCCGTGCGTCTTGCGCTTTCTTGAACCCGGCTTCGGTTTATTCTATTTTATCAAAGGGACAAGCCGTTCGACGAGAAACCGTACATTCCCGAGCACCTCCCGGCCACGCACTACTACGAGGAGGGAGACGAGGAGATCAGTCTGGAGGATCGGTGGAAAGAACACTGGCAGCCGCGCCCGTTGTGGGATAGCTTGCACACCAATTCGCCGGCCGTAAGCTCACAGAATTTTTCATTCCACACTCATTCCTGATTTTTCCTTCCAAGGTCATCACTGAACTCCCCGACGTCCCTTACTCCGCCGACAGTGTACTTTCTCAATCTGTGCTCTGTGTTGATCTTCATTAACGAATTTTGCAGCCATGGGTTATTTCCAACCACGACATCCAACGACACGTCCGCGCTTACGCCTCCTTCCACAATCTCAACTCCAACGATTATCAAATCGACTCGCGGCGCTCGCCAGTAACGTCGTACTCGACGCGTGTAGACAAGCTAGAGAAAATAGAGGAGACGCAGACGTGGAGGCTCACGCTCCGCAGGTTGGAGCGTCTTCCAGAAACCAATCGCATCAAAGCGCAATGGTGGACGGAGGACTTTGATGCCGTCGTGATCGCCACTGGGCCGTATGTTTCGCCCCACGTACCTGATATCAAGGGACTGGTGGCCTGGAGCAAGGTCAAAGATGCTGGACGGTACAGCGTGTATCATTCGCAGTCGTATCGCCGGCCGGAACGCTATCAGAACAAAGTATGTCTTTTTCTTTCTATCGAAACCATGGGTTGACTCTCGCAAGACTATCCTCATCGTTGGGTCCTCAGTCTCTGCTTCTGAAATTGCGCGCGACATTGCACCGTACGCACGGAACGTGATCGCCAGTATCAGGGTCAGTTTTCGTGTACCAATATATCGACCGTGATAATTCTGACGCTCTAACAGCCGAAACCGAACCCGCACCCTTTCCAATTGCGCAGTTTCCTTCGGTTCCCGGATGTGACAGAGTTTGTCCCTGAAATCGACCATTTTGAGACGCTCGCTGCGCACGACAAGGGTATCAAGGATGGAGGCATTCATCTCAAGAATGGGACTGTGCTGAAGGGTATCGACGAGGTGCGCGAGAGTGAAAAGAAACAATTCGGCGAGAGGTCTCAACGACTTTAAGATTATTCTGGCGACCGGATACATCCACTCGAACATATTTTTGCCCAACTTGTAAGTTAGACACCGATGTTCACATTATCACGCTCATTATTGGACCTACAGTACCGCTGACGGACAGCCTGCCAATCTCCATTGGACTGGGCACTACATTCCAGACCCCACTTTGGCTTATACGAACGGTTCGTTTTTCTCCAAGATCGCCGCATACGAGTCAGGATGTTGATTTCGCCTCTAGTTCGCCCGTGGACCATTGGAAGGTATCAATCGTATGCCTTTGCCAAGGTTTGGGAAGGAACGGCGCGTCTCCCGGCGCAGAAACAAATGAAACAGGATTATGATAACGGAAAATATCACTTTAGAGGGCTGTTCGCCTCGGCGCCGGCAGAAGGCAAGCTGTCCTGCTCACGATATTCATGTTTGAGCTAACTCACTTGGCTCACTAGCCTTATTCCGGCAATACGTCGCATGGTTGAACAACGAATCCCTGATAAACGGCGGGCGATTTGTCGAGCCCTGGCCGCTTGAGTAAGTTTTCGCGTTTGGCATGTTCCAGCTGTTCATTGCGTTTATACGTGTCCAGGAAACGCGAGGTTTTCGTGTACTATTCCGACGTCGAATGGATCAAGGGATACGTGAAGTTGACGAATTTCACCGACTTTGAGACGTTGCCTTCGCGCGAGTGGGAGTCAGGTAAAGCCGCTTGGGAGGCGATTGTTTATGAGGATCTAGAGTGGTGATCGTCTCTGTAAAATGGTCTTAATCTTGTAATTTCTCCTTCCAAGAATATTTTCTGCCTGGACATCGGAAACTTGGCCGTTCCTGTGGCCCTTACATTCCAGCGGACGCTGCTGTCCGTCGAGTTCAGTTAGGGGCTGAACTACTGTAAAACAAGCCGCCCCTCACACAAACTCAATGAATGAACTGGCCAATCCGAGATTTTTCCATTCCATATAAAATAGCTAAGGTATGTAGGCGTGGAAGAATAAGCAATACAAAGCATACAAAAAGAAAAGGAGAAGAAACAACAGAAAAAGAGTAGAACGCTCAAACATTAAAGAACGGCTGCTCATTTTGCTGTGGCTGCTGCTGCCTTGCGAACGGATTGTGCCCAGAAGCCGTCTGCTGTGCAACAAGTGCGCGACCGGCGTTAGTGTGCCCGTACCTATGAAGGTAAAGAAAAAAGAAAAAATCAGCGATGAAAACAAGAAATTTAGAAACAACACGCACTTCATAATACCCGTGTTCCCGAACGTATCCTGCCCGCCGTCGACGTTCGCAAACAGATTCGCGAGGTGCTGGTTGTTTCCGTCGTTCGTCTTGACCTTGAAACTCGGGCCTCCTTGCTGCTGTTGTTGCGCAGGCGATGGGCTCGAGCTCTGGAACGACGGCTGCGGAGAGTTGCTGTTGTCGTACGTCCCCTGCAGGTTGAACTGCGGCGGCTGCTGCATCGTCGGTGAAAATGACGGCAGGGGAGGTGCTTGCTGCTGCTGCTGCGCGAAGGGGTTGTTGGCTCCGAAGCCCGTGGGCTGGGGGATGAGCTGCTGCTGCTGCTGCGCCATCATCTGCTGGCGCATCCACTCCTCCTGTTGCTGTTGCTGTTGCTGCTGCTGCTGAAGCATCTGTTGCTGGCGCATCCATTCCTCCTGCTGCTGCTGTTGCTGCTGCTGAAGGAAGGCCTGTTGCTGTTGCTGCCGCATGTACTCTGCCTGTCGTTACCGGCGTCAGAAGCATTAATTATAGAACTGCGTGGCGCGGACCTCCATCTCCGCCTGCTGCTGATACGGATTGAACGAGGTGAACTGGGGTTGGATCATGGTAAATTGAGGCTGAAGTTGTTGCTGCTGTGGCGGCGTGTTGAGGAATGGGAACGGGTTATTGCTCGCGGGCGGCGGCCTACCGGGGGATCATTAATTCAGAAAGGGTGAAGAAAACACAATACCCACAACTGGTGCTGATCGTCGAAGAGCGCTTTAGCATTGCTTTCCTCGGCGGCTTTCAGCCTTTGCGCCTCCTCCTCCTCCTGCTGAGCTTGATTGCTTGCATGAGGTCTTTCTCCTCCGCCGTCAGCTGCTCCTGTCGCAGACTGGCCTTGCTCGCCTCGATTGCCCGACGCATCTCGTCATCTTGTCCACCGCCACCGCGCCGGCGCGCATTCTCATCACCACGGGCGGCGGCATCAAACTCCCCTTCCTCGCCAGCGCCCTTGACCATGCGTTCACGCATGCTCGCCCGTGCGCGGCGCTCGGTGCGGAGCCGGCCCTCATCTTGTAGCAGACTGGTGATGTCCTTCGCCTTAGCGCGGACGTTCCCGCCCTGGTCCTTTCCGTCCTCGTCGACGTATTGGAACTCCTTCAGAGTCTTGATCACATACAGGTTGTCCTTGAAGTAGATGATCACGTTCTCTGAGCCCTGGTGCAGGAGATAATCGAGCAGGGTGAGACTCTAGGAGCATTATAGTAATTAGCCCAGTAATTTAGCTTCGGAAATTCCTCGTGGCCAGCGGACCTTGAAGACATGGCGCCAGTTTTTCCCCTTGTCGTTGAGCCGCTTGTCGAGCATCTCCATAATCTCGACAAAGTCTCCCTGGTTGTAAGTCATCTGTGCGATCTCGTTCATCTGGGTGCCGCTTGGGCCCCAGGGATCGTTCGAGGTCGCATCGCGGACCTTTGCTTGTGTGTCCGAGTAGCCTTTGGTATAATTCTTGACGACCCGGACGGCGCCCTTGCCAAAATGCTGCATCGAAGTGAGAGACTGCGGCAAGTTTGGCCTCCGAACCAAACAAAGGCCGCCGCACCGCTTGCCGCTTACCCTCATATGTCCTTCAGATTGGGCAAGAAATTCGAACGGAATCGATTCGGGAAAGCAAAAGGCGCTGCGATTACCCATGCAGAGGACTCCCAGCCCAATGAATCCATAGACAAGCGGCGAGCAGTACCGGCTCTGGTCGTCCCAAGCAAACCGCGTTCAGCAGAATTGAAGTGGGGAAACCGGGGAAGAGGCAGGGATCGCTATGGAGGATATAGCGAAGCTTTCACGACGAGCCACACTGCGACCAAGTTGCCTCCTCATAATTTCGCCCCTTCACCTGCTGGTTGGGGATCTGGTTCAACGAGTTCAGGATCTGGACGCGTTTCTGCCGTTCGGGACGCGTCCCGACGACAGCCAATTCCGCGCGATCTCACAGAGACAGTTATCATACAGCCCAATCCATACTATGCGCGCGTTTCTGATGACCTCGTTCGCGCTCCCCCAACTACGATACCTCGCCCCGTGTCTCCTAACCCCACACCCAACAACTTTGATTCTGAGATTCACACGCCTCTAGGTGACACGATTGAAGCTACAGCCCAATCTCGTACTACTCCTACTGCCCGCACTTCTGTTTCCCCTGCACAAGTCCTATTACCTTCTACCTCACGCGTCTCCGACTCCCCTCCACCCTCGAAGCGCCAAAGAATCGAACATGGCGTCAAGATCAAGATTGAAGAGCCTCCCTCGGTTCTACCAACTCGCGCTGCGAGCCCGCCAGCTATCCGCTCCAGCTCGCCTTCCAGTCGTCCCGTTTGCATAAAGCAGGAGCTCCGCACGCCTTCCCCTCCACCCGCGGACCCTCCTCGACGCTCTGCCACGGAGGGCTCCAAGCGCTACTGGCCTTTGCCGGATAGCTGCAAACGTGCCTTGAATCCCTTTAATTTCGAAAAGGAAAGGAAAGACTGGTTACGTGCCGAGCACACCACCCTGCGCGACCTCGGACTGCAGATCGTGAGGAGTTTTTTCAGGTACGCATCAATTGCAGCCTTTGTGTCGCTGCTCTTGCTGAGTGTCCCGTAGAGACGATGGCATGGTTATTGAATGGTGCGTTTTGCGGCGATACACATGACTTGCAGAATTCAATGATTCGACAGGCGAAGTGATGAGCCGGTCTGGCTCGATAGTCTGCGTCCCGTACAAGAAAGGCCTCATCTCCCCGTACCCGCGGGTCAAGAAATAATCGACGTGGATGCAGAGTCATCTGAGCCATCTGCTGTCGTACCTTCTCCCCCATTCCCCATCACGGCCCCCAATCGTTGGTCCTTCCAATTCCGCCGCCACATCTCCACCTCCCACTCTAAACGCCCCGATACCTCCCTTGAATCTAGAAGAAGAGAGCCTCGTCTTCGTAAAACGGTGCGCTGTTCCGGCTTCTCTTTCGGTTGTCCTGTTGCTCATTTGTTGTGCGCAGGTATATCCTCACATTTGATAGCAAACGCGACGCTCTCGGCGCTGCCTACTCAGAAGACGCCTTTTTCTCTTTCCGGAACAATAACTTCGCCTGCCCAACGTCCTTCACATTCCAACGAAAGGGCCCGAGTGTCTCGCAGTCCAGTTCGTCGTTCCTCCTCCTTCCTTCCTGCATCCGCCTTTCCCTCTCCCCTGAGTACCTCGCCGTCTCCTTCCTCTTTCCTCCTTGTGCTTTCTCAATCACTTACGCCGACTCATCCAGAGCCCCGCACAATGCCCCAACCCCGCGTGCTCAAAGACTACCGCTTCTCCTCACGTACCGGCGACATTCTCATCGACTACGACACTGTTGTGCTCGAGCCTGGAGCCCGGGCCTGGGCCCGACGCGCCCGCGGCCACGAAGGTTTTGCTCAGCATGCACGGGCAGCTCTTCGGTATTGTCGACGAACGAGCGCAGATGGCAATCGACCAGACCTTCGTTCTGCAGCAGAATAACGGCGTTGGAGTGACTGATGGTGGTAATGCGAATGAGAGCGAACCTTGGCGGCTTCTGGCCATCTCGCACCAGATGGTCGTACGGGATACGCCCTGGGTTCATTGGACCGGGACCTTGGATGACCTATAACAGCTAAGCTGTACAAACTAATCGTTTTTTTCACCCTGAATATGTCGCTTATATAAATTTGAGCTTGAAATAATGATTTTTCCAAAATCTTTTTTTTCTGTGCCAATAGAATAGTATCACACCGGAAATTCCCCACATTCAGCACAACTGAATCTTAAACTAAAGTAAAAATGCTAAGGTTAGGGTTTCCTTATAAGGTTTATCTTATCATATCTATAGCCTTATAAAGAAACCCTAACCCTGCCATTTAGCTTACAGTTTAAGATTCGGTTGCACCAAATGTTGAGAATGTCTGGTGTGTATGTCTTATCTCAGATGGCAAACGCGTTCCTCATTGTCACTTTGGGCAGCACATGATCAGTTCAGGGCCGGTCCGAACGCGTTTGGTGCTTCTTCAACCACCCAATGGCAAACTCAGTGGATTGTCCCGTTCTCACCTTGCCAACAGAAATCGCGGGCGACATATTCTCGGATTATGTGGGGAAAGCGCACGATATCCGTCAAAGAGACTCTGGACCTCTGGTCTTAATCAGTGTGTGCCAAAGATGGCGGGAAATAGGTCTTTCAACGTGTTCTTTATGGGCCTCCGTGTCCTTGCTGATCACCAGCAAATGCCGCTGGAATGACGCAAAACACTTTCCTCTCTTCGAGCTCTGGCTGTTCCGGGCTGGGAGTCATCCATTGGATATTTCAGTATCAGCGCCTAACGGTACGAGTTAAAACTGATAAACAATCCAGCGGACTAATGCTCGTACTGCAGGGACGCCTTCCCGGATGCTGTCCTTCCTGTCACGGTATTCTGCGCAGTGGCGGAGCTTTGCGTTTTTCTTCCACCCGTCGGAGGCTGCTGTCCTGGACGACCTGATACATGGATATATTCCTTACCTCGCGAAACTCGACATATCTGGCATACCCGATGGCTCGGGCCCAGTGTTGTTGAACGCGTTTAGAGAGGCACCCTCGCTCCGAGAGGTCTCCCTCTCTCACGCTGCGCTTCAGTCTGTCTCTTTGCCCTGGATCCAGCTGACGCATCTCAAAATAAATGGATCTCTCTTCCGATGCATGAAAATTCTAAAAGAGACGCCCAACCTCCAAGTTCTCGACCTCGAGATAGACCTCCAGATACCCTCTTCTCTCCCAACCTCCCTGCGAGTAACGCTGGCCCATCTCCACACCTTCACCTTCTGCTTCGGCTTCGAGGGCACTGTACTTGATCACCTCGCACTGCCGGCCCTCAGAGCGGTCGAACTCTCATTCCTCAACAGCGATGGCGTCGCCCGGTTGCTAACAATGGGTGCTCGGTCCGCATGGTCTCCTCGAGTCATTCACCTTGCGTCTATGACGAGCGAACGGTCCATTCTATGCCTTGGCTCCCTTCCGTCCCTGGAAGAAGTCAAACTTACAACCAGCGACAACCTGACCCCACTGCTCAAACTTTTCACCGATGATGACCATTTTTTACCCGCCCTTCGTTCCCTGACTATCCAATGTGAAAGACCCTATCCCGTGGTCCCTCCTACTTCCACTTTCGCCGCAATGCTAGCATCTCGATGGCATCGGAACCGCGAAGGAGTGGCGCCGTTGACACGCTTCCATCTTTCCTTTCCGCATGGGCGTATCATGACGAGTGCGATCGAAGAGCTCAGAACTACCGTGCGCCCGCTGATGGAGGAAGGGTTGGACGTGGTGATCAATTTCGGAGAATTTACTACCTTATAGGTGAGGCATGCTTGGTTTGCCTTTGAATCTGAGCTAACGGCTTTTGCCCAGACCACACAAATTGCAAGCCATTTATCGCGATATCGGTGGAGAGTTAATTGTGTATTATACTTCGTCAGTCTGTTGCCTTCGTTCTGCTACTCTCCATCCAAAAGGTGTATCGTGCAAAAGATTCCCAATCAACCAAATGGTTACTACCGTACTGGACGCTAAGCTACTTATTGGAGGGTTTCCGACGTCCGCTCAAACTGTCCGTCCAAGTCATTCCTCTACTTCTACATCGGAGGCTTCACTCAAGTCTTCGTCGTCTTCATCATCGTCCAATACATCGATCTCGATCTCCAATCCCCAATGCTACAACGTCACGAGCTTGTCGTATGCCGACTCGCTCATGCTCCGCCAAATCGAAAGGTCCACTTTCTTCAGTTTTGAGCAGGCAGTGTCTGCGGGTCGGATCCGTGATTGGAGCATCCGGAACATGGGTTTATGGCTACACTGTCTAGTACCTGTCACATTTAATGATTCGAGGTTCGGGATGAGGGGAGGGAGCGAACCCCCGGGTATCAAGGTAAGGGATTCCCAGACTTGATTGGTGAACTGTTTCTCCGGGCCATGCTCTGATACGTCGAGACATCGCATTGCGGGCATATCGGCGAGACATGACATGAAATCGTTCGCATTGAGGGTGGATGCTCTCAAAGCAAAGTCTTCGATGGTCCCACCAGATCGAGATATGAACGACGGAAGACCATGGTAGTAGATATGCTCTGGATTGTACGACTCGATAAACAGCGTCGAAAATGCAGGACAGGTAAGACAGCTCCATAGTGAACGCAGACTGCCATTAACCAGGATTTTCAGTGTCCGCAATTCAGAATGGGTTATTGGGACGTGTTGCAAGCATGAAGATATCGTAACACCGAACTTGCAGGCGACTGCCGCCGAGGCTTGACACAAAATTTGGAGACAATCATCTGCTGAGCAATGCCCCACATCAATGTGCGTTAATTTCGACCATGGGACCGTCCACAGGAGCGCATCGTTGACCCCACTGATGTAATCGAAATGCAGGCGGCGTAGTTTGGGAGCGACGCATAGTCCTGCCCAAGGCGTTAACTCTGCGTCCTCCGGGCTCCATGTCGTGGGTGACAAGAAGAGTTTCCAGCTCCGGTATAAGGCCATCGATAACGTCGTATGAGGAAGCCGGAAGACAGTCAAGGTCCAAAAATTGCCAACGCCTGGCGTAAGGGAGGATGGTGGTCATTAAGGCCTGACATAGATCGACGATTTTTCGCCGATTTGTCCCAGTCCCATGTCAACCGAATGGACAACGGCAGCAATCCTGAGCGCTTCAACCATACATCGCAGAGCGAATTGTTGGTCTGCATTTTTTCTTTCCGGCAGTGGAGGGAGATCTCGTTCCATAACGCCGGCATCGATAACGCGATGGCCCGCCACTCGCGGCATACTTCCCCAAAGATCAACGGAGCCCTATGGCGCACAGGCCGCGCCATATACTCTTTTTTGAAGAGTGCATCACTGTAGTCCCTGAACCGAGTTTTGCCTATTTCTCTTTCCATTGTAGCCAACTGGAGGAAAAAATTCCGCCATGATTTCGGGCGGAATACGTCGAATGGGAGCCATGATGGCTTTATGCTGCTCAGAATGGCGACGAAGTTCCGTTAATTCGCAAAGAAGCTTATCGACGGCGCACTCCCGCCACACGATTTCTGCGTCAGTGTCCTGGATAAAGTCGCGGATGGAGATTTTTTCGGAAGCATTGGGCATTGCATCCTGAGCAATGATGGATTGGAACGGCGATAGAACGAAGGTGGTTCGTGATGGGTGCGTTTTGCCACAGTCAAGACACTGGGTCGCGGGCCGCATAGAGAGTTCGGATGCCATCTGGACTTGTATAATGGAAGTTTAAGTGAGAAACTTGAACTTGAAGACTATAAACCGGACTTACGGAGCAGAAGGATGGGTAAAGGTACACCACTTCGTACTTCGCTCGATGGAGGAAAGAGAAAAGCAAGAGAAAAGACGCGTCGAATCACAATCACGTGTTGTGACGAGCAATTATCATGGCTTTGAACGTTCGAAGTGGGTCCGAGTAGATGGTCGTGTTACAGTGGAAAATGTAATACAGAAAACAGAACACGAAACTAGCCCATCACCTTTTCGTCACCCACAGCGAACCCGCTATCAGGACGCCAATGAAAAAAGAGAGAACATGAACCAACTGATTGAACGCAGAGATTCCTCCCTTCCGCGTGTGTCGGCTGAGCGTCCTCAGCGGTGGTGCCGGTGAATGTCGCATCACTCCGCACCCGCTACCTATCAGGCGTCCTCGGAATCTCGTGCCGCCCCTCATTGGCGATCAAACTCGCCAGCCGCCGCTGCTCCGCGCGTTGCTCCGGATCCTCATATACAACCCTCAAGCTCTGCTCGTCTACGTCCGGGTCGACGCTCAGACCCTCGTCTGAGCCCAAGCTGGGGCTCAACAATTCCGCCGTGCCAAATACACTCCCTGCGTCCGCTTCCTTGTTGTTCCTCCGGTCCTGGTAGTAGTACGGGCAGTGTATCCGAGGTCTGCTACAACAATCGATCAGCAACATGCCATCCAGAATCAGTTAATGGTAATACCCTCGATCGATGCACTCGTCCCCGCTTCACCGGTACCAGTGCTTCGCTCTCGTCCTGTGCCTGTGTGGCAGACCGTTTGCCCAGCAGCGACACGATGCTGTCCTCCAGCGCCTTCGTACGGTGCTCGGGGATCTTCGGCGGTGAGACGCTCATCCCGCGGCGCAGCGACGGGGCCGTCAATGACGCGGTTCGAGCGGGGGAGGACGATTCCACTCTGTCCTCCGACTTTCTAGCCTCGTTGGGGCCCGAAGATTTAGGTGGATCCGTGGAGTCGACTTCGGCTTCGGTTGGGCTGATAAGGAACGCATGCACGGCGGGCACGCTACCCGTTCGCGCCATCGCCGCAAGCCAGCCCATATCAATGACAGGCACGCCCCACTGCAACGCGTGCGCGTATTTCATGCCAGTGCCACTCGGGCACAGGAGATGCGTCGCGTGACGCGAGAATGCCGGCGCAAGCGTGATGCCTGCCGAATATATGATTAGCATTTTTGCAAAGAATCGAGGAAGCAATATAAGCCTACCAAGCGCCTCCAGCAGCCGCCTTACCCAGCACGCCTCTGAGACGTCGAGCCCAGAGAAGCTAAGGGTAATTCTGTCAGCGCCTGGAGGGCAGTCAGCACAAAGAATAATCTATGAAGAGGAAAGAAACATGTGCGTACCGGGAACAGGCAATGGTATACTGAGCGGAACAAAGCTCGCATGTTCATCGGGTGCGCATAAGCGGTCGACAAGCAAACATCGTTCGAGCCAACACTCGGTGCGATACAGCGCCCGCGCCGCCGCGGAGGTTTCCGCGACGTAAAGCGCGCTGCCACTTGAAAAAAGAAAATGGTTAGTACGAGCGAAAGCGAATCGACGCAGGGAAACCACCGACCTAATGAGCCGGACGATAATGTAGTCTGCGTCCCCGCCACGGACCACAGCACCCCCCGCGCCCTCGATGGCTTTGCGCACGGTCGCCGAGTCAGTTTCCCCACGAAGGAGAAAAGCGCAGTCCGGCAAAAGCTCCGGAAAGGGTTTCAGCGTCGGAGTCTTTCTTGGTGTTCATCAGTGGAAGGGCGTCGCTGTTGCTATTAACATTAGCATTCCAAGTGGAACTCGTGCGCCCAAACGGCAGCTCGCGCGCAGCGGCGGCCGTTGGCCTCGACGCGACAAACGAGTTGGCGCGGCGGAAACTCGAAAGGACGCTCCCTCCGGCGGCGGCTGCGGGACCCCTTTCCTGCGTGGGCTCCTCGCTGCTGCGGCCTTCGAGGACCATCTGGCGCGCCTTTCCCGGGCTAAGTACAACGCTGCCGCCCGCGACCTCGTACCCGCGCGTCTTGAGCAGGCTGCCCCAGAGCTGGAGCGTCATCGACGGGAGGCGCTGCACGGGCGCTAGCTCGTCCTCGTCGTCAGCGGCGGCATGCGATGTCTTCACGTCTACGTCTGTTGCGTCATTTGGCTGAGACCGAGGTGCAGGTATTGGTTTGCGCTCTGGTCGTGAGCCTCGCGCACGATAGCCCTCCTCATCGAATCTCCCTATCGAAACGTCGTCAGCGTATCGTCGAGGGAGAACATAGTATCCCACGAACCGCCAAATTCAACCGAGTCCCAGAACCATTCTTCCCAGACAAGCTGGATCGGTGGGTCGGCCTCCGCCGGCAGCGTTGAACTTGTCGGCATAGCGCATCTCATCCGTCTCTGCGTCGCCGGCGCAAAGGACGTGGGTGACTCGCACTGGGCGTTCGAGAGCCTTGACGTACGTGCCGCCAGCCGCGGTCAGCAGCTTGTTGATCTTGGTGCGACGGACGATCGGAATACCGGAGGTGCAAAGGGTGACGCCGGAGAATACAGGCAACCGATGGGTCGCGACGCTCTGTGCAAAGTCGACGTCGTCGCCGTGCTGCCAGATGCGGTGGCTTTCTGAGATCCATGAGGGAAGTAGGATGGGTATCTTTCGCTCCAGCGCGCATAGATATTTCGCGCCGCCATGGTCTTCGGCGACAAGATGAGTGACGCGGTCGGTGAAAGCGCTTACGCTTGTCGCGCCGAGTTGAGAAGCAAGCTTGAATAGTGCTGGCTGCGACACGTCAGATTGGACGCGACTGGACGGCGTCTCAGCACACACCTTGTCGAGAACACCGGTGGCACAGACGACGACGTTCTTGAATGGCCGAGGACACGACCCGCCAATTATTGCGGGCTCCTCCGTGGTCGCTATTTGAGTCTCTTGGTTGTCCCAGTAGCTAGACGGCTCTGGTGACGCGCGCGCACGGGCCATCGCGTCTGGCTGGGCGGGCCGTAGTCGAACATTAGGCACTTTTTTCGATTTATTGCCCCGCCGGTGCATCGCGGTCGTTGTGGAAGGAGAAAAGGTCAAAGTCACATGATGAGTTTAGGGTTGGCTCAAGCGCGTCGCCTCGTGACTTCTCCCCTCATGGATCTCGATTGTCGTTTCGCGAGGCACCGTCCCTGCGAGAAGTCTCTCTCTCTCGCACGTCCATGCAGTCCATCTCCTGGTCTGGGATCCAGTTAATACATCTCGCTATGGCTGGATACCTGCACGAATGTATGAAAATTTTGAACAAGAGATGCCAGACCTTCAAATTTTCCTTCAGCGATGAGGGGACTCTCCTTGAGCAGCCCTCCAGCTGATCGAACTATATCAAGCCTCGGAAGCGATAGTGTCTCCCGACTTTGTGCTTTGGGTGCTCGATCCGCATGGGCTCCCGATACGTTCACCTTGCGCATATGGCGAGCAAACCATCCAACCTATGTCTTCTTTCCCTCCCATCTATAGAGGAAGTCGAACTTACAACCAATAACAGCTCATTGAACTCCTTACCAATGCCGACCATTTTTTTGACTGCCCTGCGCAAGTTTGACGAATATCATCCTGGAGCAAGACACATTCCGGCCTTGAAATTCCAGCCGTTTCGGGACTCCGAGTCGTCTGGCTCAAATACTGCCAACCTAAGACTCTCCGAAAAGTCATCTTACCCGCCATGACCATCACTCAAGATTCTTCTGCTCCGCTCGTCGCCGCCGGCATTCAAGGCGGAAGCATGATCGACGCCCTCGCAGAGTCGAACAAGTCTTACCGTATTCGTGGATTTAACAAAGATGCCACAAAGCCTGCTTCTCAAGCGCTTATCGCAAAGGGCATCGAAATGGTCAACGTCTCACTCGTTATAGACAACGTCAAGAACGTATTCAAGGCATTCGAAGAGACGACCATGGGCTTTGTGAGATCACTCTTGTCGCGGAGTCTGAACAGCTTAGCTCGTGACCAATTTTTGGGAACATTTCGATGCAGAGTTCGTTCAACACAATCTTCGTGTTTCACCGCTTTTCACCCAACATACAGGAGACCGCAGAGGGAAAAATGATGATCTACGCGGCAAAGGCAGCCGGTGTTGACCGTATAGTCTGGTCTAGCCTGCGTCCTGCAACAAACTCAGCGCTAGGAAATATACGTACATTGTCCATTTCGATGGTAAATCAGTCGTCACAGAGTATGGCCATCAATTCGAAGTCCCCTTTGTCGATGTTCAAGCCGGGTGTTACGCCAGCAACTTTTTCGGTCCTTTTCTTGGGCCCGTGAAACAAACCGACGGGTCCTTCGGTATAAGTGTTGCGTTCAAGCCTTCGAAGTTTATTCTCGTTATCGATGGGTTTCGGGATTACAGTCTCTATGTCCTTCGGGCGCTCGAATCTCCGGTCTTCCCTGATGGTTCAGAGGTGCGTACCGGTGAATATATCGCGATGGAGGACATGGCGCTCCAACTCTCAAGGTATGGCAAGTGGGGTCTTTCTCAGACAATTGGCTGACAGTTTCTTGTAAACAGCCACTGGGAAGCAGATTCGGGTTGTGCAGGCACCAATGTCCCACTTCGAGAAGGACTTCGCGGGGAAGGGGATCCCGCCCCACATTATGCTCAATTTCGTCGAAGGATAAATTTTTTTCGGAGAGTTTGGATGGAAGTATCAAGTGCCGATTGGGTTGAACATAGAAACTATTCCCATGAAACCAGATTATGGAGGGAACCCACCTCCAGTGTCGAGGGACTCGCGAGACCTCCGCGTTCGTGGGCGGGGATTTGGAAAGGCAGCGGACTAGGTCAAGGTTTAAGCGTGATGCTATGCGATATTGCCAGGGATTGTTCAATATTTTGCTCCATGTCATGCTAAGAAATACTGAAGCCAGCTGTTTGGCTTACATTCTGTGTGACGGGTTATTCTCTGACTGTAACTTACTTTTTGCTAGCCCAGTTTTCGAGAAGTTAATAGACTCAGAAGGCAGACGAGACATAAATTGAATTTTCTCACGAGTGTCTTGTCGTTGCTTGAAACCTTGAGCTACAAATGTTGGGCCCGTCGAAACTTCGAACTCGCAGGAATCAAAATCGAAACCGTGGGAACCGATCAAGCGCGCTTTGTTGTTCCTCTCTCCGAAACATAAATCTCGAACTATGATTTCCTGCTCAAGCTCGTTTCATCACGGAAAGCGGTCCAACAATTTGCGAAGCACATCTATCTCGCCCTCCGATTATTCGAGGAGACGCCTCGCTACTTCCCTGTCGCTTTTAGGATTCCTGGATAGTGCAAGCCACGCCCTTCTACCAAGCCTCTTCGTGAGACGTCTCTGTACTTCCTGTATTTTGGCTACCACAGCGACTGGGCCGTAGATGACTGTAACGTACATACGATGCGTTGTGCATAGGTACAGTGCCTGCTTGTTCCTGATTGGGACCTCTGCAGTAATATATCCTTATCCTTATCCTTATCCTACGACATCGATCTCGTCTTCACTTTACAAGAGAAAAAATCAAAGGTTACTCTCCCTTTATGTTGACGTTCTAAAATCCTCCTAGTGACTCTAGACCGCTCATACCTCTCAACGTATACAGAAGTTGAATATATGTCTTTTGCGTTCTCTCTGGGCATCTGTGTCTCGAAGCAGCAACATTTGAAGTGACTCTCACTTCCACCTCCTTAAGGACTGGCTCTTGAACAAGGGTATCCAGCCTTCACGGCTGCAACTTGCATGTATGTACACCTGTCAAACTCAGAGGTACGAGCGAATAATGTACATCCAGTCTACGTAGCTACACGGAGTGAGCTAACGTCAAGTCCGTAGCTCAAGTCACACAGCGTACAAGTTAGTTACTTGAATGTTTATAATTTATGTTGCGAACAATATATCCAGGGCGGCCCGGGCGCGTGTTGCTCATGAAGTTCGATTCTGTCATCAATTCTGGAGTAGTTCGGGTCGTGCGAATCAATTAATAAACTGAACCACCACAGTTTCTTTCACATAAACCCCGATTTCACGGGAAATAGCTGCTCATAAACCAGCGAGGTTTACCACTTCCTCTCGAGCACTTTTGGGATTTTTCAACGTCTTACGCAAGCGATTTTACGTAGTTAGGAAATCAGCGAGGTTCGAAACTTCTGCCTGCAATTCATGCTCATGTAAAGTCCATCTCATGTTCACGCCATTTCAAGTATGTTGAACTTCGGAAACCCCGGGTTTCTCGGGATAAGTGTTCGCTTTAAATACCGTAGTCGCAGCCTCTGGAATTATTCCTATCCAGACCCATGACAATCACTCAGGATTCTTCCGCTCCTCTGGTCGCCGTCGTCGGCGCTACCGGGATCCAAGGTGGAAGCGTAATCGACGCCCTCGCAGAGTCAACCAAGCCCTATCGTATCCGTGGATTTACCAGAGATGCCACAAAGCCTGCTTCCCAAGTGCTTGTCGCAAAGGGCGTCGAAATGGTCAACGTCTCACTCGTCACAGACAACGTTAAGGACGTATTCAAGGCATTCGAAGGGGCGAACATGACTTTCGTGAGATCATCCTTGTTGCAGAATAGGCAAACCACTGAAAAGTTTAGCTCGTTACCAATTTTTGGGAACATTTCGATGCAGAGAGAGTTTGTTCAACACAATCTTTGTGTTTAACCGTTTCTCACCCAACATACAGGAGACAGCAGAGGGAAAAATGATGGTCGATGCTGCGAAGGCGGCTGGTGTCAAGCGTGTAGTCTGGTCGGGCCTTCCCGCTGTCAGCAAGCACAGTGGCGGAAAATATACGCATGTCATCCATTTCGACGGTAAAGCAGTTGTCACGGAGTACGCTCGTCAGTCTGGCTTGCCATTTGTCGACGTACAGGCCGGGTATTATGCCAGCAATCTTCTGATTCCCAGCGGAAAGTTGGGCAGCGCCCTTGTCAAACAAACCGATGGATCGTTCGCTATGCGTCTACCCGTGAAACCGACCACGAGTTTACCGGTCCTTGATGCTGGCCACGATTATGGTTTATATGTCCGTCGCGCCCTGGAGGCTCCCACTTTCCCCGACGGCTCGGAGGTGCGTACCGGTGAATATATTACGCTGGAGGACATGGCACTCCAACTCTCTCAAGGTGCGACGGTCGAGTATTTCCGAAAAAAACTAGCTGACAGTGCATCAAACAGCGACCGGGAAGAAAATCGTCTTTGAGCAGATAACTGTGGAACAGTTTGAGAAGGGATTCGAGGAGGCGGGAATGCCGCCTCATGTTGTGCTTGACTGGTCGGATGGATTCCAGGCGCTCAACGAGTTTGGCTGTGAGTCATGGAATTATTTTGAATTGAATGTACAAGACTAACGCTGGACCCCGGAGATTACGGAGGAAAAGCCACCTCCAATGTCGAAGGACTCCCGAGAACTCCTCTGTCGTTGATCGAGTTTGCGAAGGCTGCAGACTGGAGCAAAGTATTGATGTAGGAACAGAGCTACTTGCATCAGTAATTCTGTCGCCAGATTTGAGTTCAACCGATGTTCGAATATGTGTTTGTTGTGGTTCGAAGCGAAGAGTCATGTTTGTGTGTCGATTTGTTGCCGTAGTCACCTACACGCCGGGTTCGACACATGCCACCACCCGGACTCGCGGGAAACTTGAAAGAGTTTGAAGCTGGCGGTTCCGGTGACTGGTTCCCTTCCGCCGAGATTCGATACTACACGAATGTTTTCGTCGTTCAAGACGATAAAATCTTACTGGGCTACAAAAAGCGAGGTTTGGGAATTCACAAGTCCGAGTCGTCTCATTACTCTCCCTGGCTGCCACGAGGCTCATTGTTTCACCCAGGTACAACGGATTTGGTGGGTTGACTCGTCGGATTTCACATCGCCATGTCTCATTTTCTCAGGTGGTAAGGTAGAGCCCAACGAAAGCACTTTGGATGCTGCACTTCGCGAACTCAAGGTACTCTCACTGACTTTTATTCGCAACTTGTAGGAGGTTTGACGACCGTAATAACCACCAGGAAGAAGCTGGAATCACAGCACCTCTGACACATGCAGGCACTCTGCTTTTCGTTGTTCCTGGAGAAAAATGGGCACATATAGATATTTTTCGCGCGGAGGAGTACACCGGAGTTGTCACGGAGTAACCTTCTTCCTCGTGTTTTGGTTGAGATTTGTGCTAACTTTTGCCCAAGATCAGATGAGATGCGACCGAAATGGTTCGACACGACCGATATTCCCTTTGATCAAATGTGGGATGAGGATCGGTATTGGTTACCTCTACTTCTGTCCAAACAGAGCTTTTCAGGTCGTGCCGACTTTGAGAGAGAGGGGTGAAAAGTACATTCCGAAAAAATGGTGGATTGGGATAGATTCAAAAACGTAAATGGTTAGTTAGATTTGACGTGAGTCCCTACTTCGGATTTGCTAACGCCTGCTCTAAAAGTTCCAAGGCCAGAGTTGCGGACCCCCATGAACTCTGATAACCGTAACCGCCGTGCCTTGGAAGGCGATGTGAGAAAAAAAAAAAAAGCCCGACCCCGAGCACTCACCCATAATTGTAAACAACCGGAACCTTGTTTTGATTCGCAATGGCAAACCATTCAACTTCGAGTCTTATTCCGCCCTTCCTCGCTGGCCGCAGGCCGCATCCTTCTTCGATTATTATTGGTTGTAAGTCTTCCAGAAACCGGCTCGCGCTGGGCCCGAATTTCAGGAGGGGCGAGTTCCGGACAAAGAGCGAAGCCACGTTTCAAAATGTCCAGCGTAGTCTCATGGCGTGGAACTGGGTACCTAGATCATAAATCAGGAAGTGTTCAAGACACGGAATACCGAGTATGAACCAATCGTTTTCAACTTTGATGCCGCCAACAATGATCTGGGATGAACCTCAGTAAACGTGGACGGGAAATTTTCAGAAAAAACAATCTCACATCGCCGCTTCTGCGCGGAATGATGTAAGTCCAGAGACCATCTTTACTGCTGATCGCTCTTCCGAACTTGACCCACGGCGCGCGAAGAAGCACCGTCTGCCCTCGAATTGGGTACATATCTTTGTCCTCCACGCCTCCGAGAGTTCGCGCCCCCAGTCCCGCACAGACGATCACCGCTGATGGCGCGGAAAGGTACTTTCTTCCGTTGAATATCCCGGTTCCGCCTTCCAAAATTTCCGTAATATGCTGAACGTTTCCACGGACGATCGATCCTCCGGCGGCAAGAAAGCGGGACAACAGATAATTGAGGTAAACCGGACTGTCGATTGTGAGTGTCTTGAATGATATTCCTTCTGCACAATCGGGTGGGAGACTGCTTGACGGAAGAACTTTTGTACTATGGAAGTGATGAGGATTTCGGACTTCCGTCAAAAAAATTATCGAGCGCACATCTGGCATCGCCTGGAGAACCTCGGGATTCGCGATGGGTTCCGTGAAATATTCGTCTTCCTGGATCCGCAAAAAGCACCCTCCGCCGGCCCTCCCGCAGCGGATAGCTCCCACATGGTTTTGAATGTTTCTTGATCCATTTCTAGAACTCCGTCTATCAGCGGGGAGCCTCACCGGATTGGGCGCCACACACTCTGCTGACGAACGTCCGGTCCTGCAAAACTGACATGATGCGCACCCTGAGATAGGAGGTTGGTTGGCGAGTAAGAATAGCTAACCAGAAAGTTACGTACCGCCCAATGACTTGTATACTTGATGCTTTTGGGGTCGCTAGGCAGGATTTCAGCCACTATCTCGACGTGATATCCTCCCCGCTCCTGGATTCGCACAGCGGTGGTAAGACCAACCACACCTATCAGAGGTTGATTTCCAATATCCATAGAAGGAAATTTGGGCCTCCGCACCAGCGCCGATGACCACCACCTTAGGGTCTTGCATTGTACTTACAAGAGGTTGTTGGCGACTGTGAGATTGCTCGAGATAGCTGTGAGAGATTATTGTTTTGCCGCCGGGGGAACCGGGATGATAGTTTGTGAGGGGCCGAGGTCCTTCCTAAAAAAGACCAATTGGAACGTTAATTCATTTCGCTCTCTGTGTCGATAGAACTTGGTATAAGATTTCATATACACAGAAGCAGCTTCGAAATACAATCAATAGGCGTACTGTCGGCGTAGGCTTTGTCTCCTTATTGAAGAAAACTCAATTGAATATGATCATAGCGAATGCCTGCACCGATCAATGGACTCAGCCAAGAATTTCGCGCTGTCGTCGTCGGGTTTACGGATCGTACGCTGTCTAGTACGAAATGATACTTTCGAGACGCGAGAAGATGAAATGAAAAATCCAGCGGCTGGTGCAATACGCGGCTGCGCAGTGCATCTGGGCAAGAAGATATGCCGTCGATGTTGTTGAACCTGGGTTCAACGGTCGACGGAACACTTCCGGGTGGCGCGGCAATTAATATCGGGCAGCGTCGCGATCTTCGTTTAACCGTTCCGCCCTCAAATCGCAAGTGAACTCGCGTCCGTACCTATCTGTTCTTTGTGCTTTCTAGGAATGCAGCTGCCGAGTCGTTAATATTTACCGGCCAGAGGTTCTGGCGTATTTAGACGTTTATTTGTCGTTTGCTGCAGGAGTTTTGCGGCTTGTTTCCTACCATCACGGTGCGTTTTGGGCGACGACTTCAACAGTTGACGCATATCCAACACCATGACACCGGTACCCGTAGGCGAACAAATCTTACGGATTATCCGACGCTACTTAGTCTTGCTTTTCAATACTGGCTGCAGCTGCAGTTTATACATCGTTGTGCGTGGTAAAGCACCCATACACGAAATCTTCAAGAGCTTCTATGAGGCGATTGCGAACTACCCAGATGCTCCAATGCTGTTTGCCCTGTTCGACTGCCAACGGTCCATCCGAGGCGCATGGACTATCCCACTTATTCAATTTCTGCGGTTGGCACTAGGGTCGGCTTTCACTGAGGCGTTCATTTTCCTCTCGGTGTTCGGTCCGAGGTCAAGCGCGTCCGGTCTCTGCTAAACTGCGACGCCACGATAAAAGATTGTAACACCCCACACAAGGTACATAACTTATCTCATGTCCTCATCTCGCGCACCCTACTTTGTGCCCTGCCCCATGTATGTAGAGGCCGGCGGCTGATGGTAGGTATCACCCGTCGCTCTCGCTGCGCTGGGCGGGGGCCACCCTTTCTCTCTCATCTTCTTTTTAATAGGCCCTTGTAAAGGTACTTGGAATTTGTCCGCACCTTTGAATTTTCGACTGAAAAGTTGGTCGAATTTCAAATTTAGGTTCACCCGGCACACGAGGCAGTTCTCCTCTTATCCTCGCAGAGTAGTTACTGCCTCGCTTCAACGCATGTACAGAGGGTTTGGTGAGCTATTGATAAAAAGCAGATCCATCCACTTCTCCCACTCTCGCGGCGTTGAGCGAGGCTTTCTTTTTGTTTCTTTTATTTTTGATGACCTTCTAGTTTGACGCCTCAAGTTCAGTTGACGGACATGACCTTTACCATAACTTTTCCTCCCTTGAGCCTTGAAAGTCCTGTGTTGGCACTGGACGGATCCCATCTATCACCTCCTCCAAACTGAATAAGGGTCGGTACCCCGTGTTCCGATAGGTCCCGGTGTGATGGAGACCGTATTGTTAGTATTGATATGTGTTCGCTTCACAAATTTGCTTTATCTGGAGATCAGAAGGCCGCGTGAATCGTGCGATTTATGGGTACGCTTAACAAGAATTTGACAGAATTTGACATTTCAATTCTCTCGTCCAGATTGCCCGTTCTAACTCATAAGAACGTCGAACTCATCTTGTAATCACGGAAACACCGTCTTCAAGTATGGCATCGCCTCACACAGTTCAAGCAGAGTATGACCTCGTCTTTGCGGGTGGTGGAACAACCGCCTGCATCACAGCCAGCCAGCGTCTTGCAACTGCATTTCCTGGCCTCTCACTCTCGTACTCGAGAGTGGTCCGACTACCAAGGACAAGAAGGAGCACATTCAACCCGGCCAATTCATCACTCATCTCGCCCCAGCGAGCAAAACAATGCAGTTCTATGCTTCCCAGGCCTCCGAGCACGTAGGTGGCCGATCTGTCGTTGTGCCATCTGGACGCTGCATCGGAGGAGGCTCCTCAGTGAATTTTATGCTGTATAATCGCCCTGCAGCATCCGATTTCGATGCTTGGGAGAAGGACTACGGCAATGTCGGCTGGTCCGCAAAAGACCTGATTCCAATGCTACAAAAAGGTCCGATTACTTTTCCTGTTTTGCATACCCCCACGTTCTGAACTTTTGTCGAAGGCGGAAACATATGAAATTGACCCCATGAGAGCAACTCATGGTTCGAATGGTCCTCTCAAAGTGTCCTTTGGGGGATCTCCGATAGGTCAAATTGGGAAAGAGTTTATTGAGCTCGGTCCGAAATTTGAGAAGGATCGCCCCAAGACCGATGAAGCCAACGCTCTGAATGTCGAGTCCATTAACGCATTTCATGTACGTCCATTCCAAGTGTTTTCCGGCCTCATTGACACCTGACGACGTAGGCAATGCCGAAATGGATTTCAAGTGATGGGCGTCGTTCAGATGTGGCTGTAAATTCTCTTTCTTTTTCTTCGCGAACAAAACTTCATTTTGACATCGTTTCCAAGCATCATTATATTTATCAGAAGCATATAGCCAACTTGTCAGTCTTCGATGGATGCCTGGTCAACCGCGTGGTCATTGAGTGAGGGCACCTCCATCTCGTACCCTCTGCCCTTAGTCTGAGCGTTACAGAAATGGGGTTGCCGTTGGTGTTGAATACCTGTTCGATAAACGGATTTATGAATCCTCTCCTCAAGATACTCGCATCGTAAAAGCCCGCAAACTTGTCATCGTTTCAGGAGGGGCGATGGGCTCCCCGCTCATTCTCGAGCGGTCTGGAATCGGACGGAAGGACGTGCTGCAAAGGGCCGGCATTCCTGTTGTTGTCGAAATTCCCGGTGTCGGAGAGAACTATCAAGGTTTGATTCGTGCTTCGGTCATACAATTCTAATCATACGAACAGACCACGCATTGATTATTACACCATCTCTTATGGACCCTGCCGTCGAAAGTCTGAATCCTCTCTTCCGTGGAGATCCTGAGACGTGGGCAAAGGCTCTTGAACAGTGGGAGGAAGATGGTTCCGGATTGCTGGGAAACAAGTAAGATTTCGTAGGCTTTCTGATTCATGAAACCTCATTTCGCTAGCGGCTTTGACGGAGTAATTAAAATGCGCCCCCACCCCTGAAGAAGTCGTCGAACTGGGACCCGAATTTACGCATTATTGGAACAATGTCTTGGCCAACAAACCAGACAAGCCATTGTTCTTGCTCGGTGTTATAGCTGTGTATGATGCTGTCTTCTGTTGGTTCGATATCATCTTACCATCGCCAAAGCATGTTGAAAGATCAATCTCTTCTGCCCCGTCTTAACTATATGTGCACCGGATCCTTCTTGGTATCTTCGTCATTATTTTTATCTTTCCTCATCTCATCGGTGATTCCAAGGGCTACCCGGAATCAAGGGGTCATGTTCACATCGAGTCTTCGGATCCATATGCAGCCCCCAATTTTCTGGCAGGTTTCCTCTCCAGGTGTGGCTCGCTCTTGCAGCTCCATGAATTCTCATCATCCCTCCAGCCCCATTGATGTCGCCGCTCTGCGCTGGGCTTACAAAAAGGGGCGCGAGCTCACCCGCCGCCTGCCATCTTTTCGCGGTGCTTTTGATATGGGTCATCCCCAGTTTTCTCATGACAGTCCAGCAGCTCTCAAGGACACCGCACCCGTTTCACTTGAGGCGGCAAATATAGTGTATACGGCGGAGGATGATCTGGCAATTGACACATACATGCGTCAGAACGTTGAAACAGCATGGCACTCGGTACAGTACTTGTCATCTGGAAGTGATCTGCGGATACTGATACTACGCTACAGTTAGGAACATGTGCCATGAAACCCTTTGACCAAGGCGGCGTTGTCGACAGCCAATTAAATGTATATGGCGTCAAGAATCTCAAAGTTGCTGATGTTTCTATTCCGCCGTCCAACGTGAATTCGGTAAGCCTTGTAACTTTCTTTCAGTTATCAAGGATTCAGATTTCTTCTAGAACACATACTCCACTGCAATTGCCATTGGAGAGAAGGCAGCAGCCATTATAGCCCATGAACTCGGAGGTTGTCTTTAGTTTATTGCCTTCCACGTCGGCTATGAGCTCAATTCTATTTCGTTGCTCACATCGGGAAAATATGCGCGATAGTTTTGCAATCTCTCGCCGGGTCACTGAAGACAGCAAATCGATAGTACGAAATTTCAGGTACGAAAGTCAATATTAGTTGAATATGCGATTTGGATTTCTCAAGAGTCGTCGTTTGGTCTGAAACTTGCGCGTCCATTGATACGTTTTTCTTGTCCAGATCACTTACCGATGGCATGAGTATTCTTAATCCAGAGCCGCCAAATACATCCCCAGCTGCAAAGATGAACCCGTATCGTGCTGACATGCAGAAACGAACCGTGGAAAACCGAATGGTGATCCGCTTACTTACAATTTGAATTTGCCAGTACCACCCTTTGCGCAAAACTACGCAAGTCCCTCTGGCCCCTCAACTCCTCAACTCGACAGAGACCGTAGCACGTTAGGTCCCCCAGCTCAGGACTCCAGAAAACTCCAAACATGCGCGAACAAACGGATTTTTTGTTAGGTGTTGAGGCAGCGGTCTGCGGATCCGTTCGGTTCTTTCTCCACCATCACGACCTCCCCGGCCCACCAATTCCTGCAGTCTCTGCCTGCTTCACCAAACTCCAATGTCGTTGTCGTGAAAGGGAATGTGTCTGACGAGAAGAAAATTATCAACGTGAAAAGGTTCTGGCACTTAGACCGGCGAGTTCGCCAAGGATATAGTGAGACGCCTGGAGTTGGCGTCGCTCAGTTTCGACGGCACGAAACGCGAGTGCGAGACCATACTTGGGATCCCGGTCGCCAAAGGTGCGTGGCTGTAGAATTTCGAGTTGCATGAGACAAATAGCTGAGGTTGGCTAGATATGTGCAACTTCCTGGGCGTATATGCACCTGCTATTCATCCAGTCCGCGGTTCTGCTTCCCAAAGCCACTAAGTACATCAGCGCGAGCGTTATTATGGCTGGCGCGAAAATGCGCGTAGACGCACGCGTCCTCACGCGGTCTATGGAACTTACCTTTTCTTGCCCAGTTTTTGTTTGTGTGAGCTGTATAACTTGAGGGCCAGGAGATATTGATTATTCGCCGCCCCAGCGACGATACCTACCTTCTGCACGGTGTGAGGTATGTCCGCACATTCACATTGAACCGTGAGAACCTCTTCAAATTGAAAGATCCGGAACAAGAAGACCGGCAAGATTTGTGCAGCAGCCTTCCAATCGGTTGAACGACGCAAATCAAAGTTGTGAATTTTCAGCACGTTGGAAGCCAGTAAAATCGTGTGAGGACGAATTGGACTGATTGGTGGAGAAGGAAAATACAATGAATGTAGTTGGTCCGGAAGGAAGGAAGGAAGGAAGGAGTTAACCGCGGTGGTCCCTAAAAGGAACATGCGGGCTCTGTACCTACATACACGCGCCTCAAACGATGTATGCTACAGACATATTACCCAACCCAATCGATACGACAGAATGTCGGCCGTCAACCACATTCTTCTCACAAAACGAGCGGAGTAAATGGGAAATTTTTTGAGAACAGATAAGTCTGCCCTCCACTAACCTCATAACCTGCAGGGATTCGCCGGAAAGCGCTAAAGGCCGTCCTTCGCAGCTAGAGGCTCTATGTGTTCTGGGCTTTCCGAGGCTTTGATCGCGTAGGTGCGCGACAAAGTAAGGAGCTTTCACGTGGTTTTCAATAATATAGTTGGCGAACGACTCCTGGCAAGTTTGAAACAGGAGCCAGACAACTGAGACAGCCGTGCTCGTTGTCGGAGGCAGCCCGCAGCGAAGTGACCAGATCAAATTCTCCTCATATTGCCTTGAAGGAACATGAGGAGACGCGTGAGCATCATAGCTCTGACTCCGCGGCAGTCTCGGTACATGGCGTCCCGCCGTTTCTCGGATATTCAGCGGACGCTGAATAGACTATGACCGGCGGCATCTTTAGGCCGATAGTTGTGGTGCTGCGTCCCGGAGTGCACTTTTCGGCCTCAATGGGATTCACAATCACTCTGGTATGGATGTCAGCCTCTTATGTGGACGTGTAGTCGTCTTCACTGGGCATTTTGACTCGGGATGATGGTAAAGGGGGAGAACCTGTGCCCCCCAACCTTTCCACGATGATCGTCTTCCCGCGCGAACGGCCGTTTTTGATCCTTAGCTGCCAGGTACATCCCCAGCACCCGCAATCGAGTTGCTCGATTCTGAGTCTTGCCAGGACGCACAAGAACAACAACGGTTAGAACGGGGAACACCTCGGTAAATATTTCTCCCACGACCAGAGGAAAATTGGAGTAGTGTTCGTCGCCAAGAAGGACGACCGTCGGCAAGCCGGGCCAATGGTTTACTCCCTTCTCGCAGCTGGAGTGCAAAAATTGGGGAGAGCATTCAGAGCCAGAAGAAAGCCGGACGAGAATCACATGGAATTATTGGGAATGCGCCGTGATACTCTGACGTACGCGTCCCCAAAGAATTGTTGTTCAAATGGGTTTACAATTGGAAGAGAGGCTAGCGAACGGTGAGATGCAAATAAAAAAAGGACTAGAACAGCTCAACTTATATACTCAGGCTAGGAATTTGCTTGGAATTTGCCGGTGTTGGAAAGTTGTTGCAGGTTGTTTGAAGACTTTCCCAAAACGGACTAGCTCAACGGAGGTAACTCCCCAACGAATCAGTGAAGAATTTATCCTGGGGACGCGAACGCACCACTCAGTGTGGATTCTAACTGGCACAAACAGACGGGGCTCTCTCTTTGTTCTTTCATTTCGACTTCCATTCCCGACTTTTCGACTTTCCAAGTCGACCAGTCCGCCAGTCGAGTGACTCTTAACCGCCATGTCCCTCTGTGTATCCACGTCGCGCTAGCCCGCCAGTCGACGCCCCCGCCCGTCGTCGTGCCCACTGACGTCGAAAACTACGTCTCCCACACCCTGAAGACGACCAAGCCACTGCCTCCAATCACCTGGAACAACTTTTTGTCTGAGCTCAACTGGCTCAATGTAGCCATCTTAGGGCTCACCCCGGTCTTGAGCATCATTGGCGCATACCACAAAGTTGCGGTGGGAGACAGCGCTCTTTTCCGTGTTTTATTATTATTTCACGGGGCTTGGTGAGTTTGCGACCTCTGTGAAAGAATTGTATATTAATCTACGTGCGCGCAGGTGTCACCGCGGGCTACCATCGTCTGTGGGCTCATCGCAGCTACAACGCGGGCAAGTTCCTGCAGTATTTCCTTGCTATTGCGGGTGCAGGGGGCCGTCGAGGGGCTCCATCAAGTGGTGGTCGCGTGGCCACCGCGCCCACCACCGTTACACCGACACCGAGCTCGATCCATACAACGCAGGAGAGGGTTTCTGGTACTCACATATGGGCTGGATGCTCGTCAAGCCTCGTCGCAAGCCCGGTGTCGCCGACGTCAGCGATCTCTCCAAGAACGAGGTCGTCCGCTGGCAACACAAGTACTACATCCCCCTCATCCTCTTCATGAGCTTCGCCCTCCCCACCATCATTCCTTGGCTCGCTTGGGGCGACGCACGCGGCGGCTATGTCTACGCCGGCCTCGTGCGTCTGCTTTTTGTGCACCACTCGACCTTCTGCGTCAACTCGCTCGCGCACTGGCTCGGCGAGTCGCCGTTCGACGACAAGCACTCGCCCCGCGACCACCTTATCACGGCGCTCTGCACCATTGGCGAGGGCTACCACAACTTCCACCACCAGTTCCCGATGGACTACCGCAACGCGATCAAATGGTACCAGTACGACCCAACAAAATGGTTCATCTGGGTGTGCCAACAGCTCGGATTGGCATCGCATCTGAAGGTCTGAAGAATTCTCCACCCTGCAATTACTTGACGCTCATTTTCGCCCAGGTCTTCCCCGACAACGAAGTGCGCAAGGGCCAGCTGACGATGCAGCTCAAGCGGCTACGCGAGACCCAAGAATCGCTCGCGTGGCCGTCGGACAGCAACGACCTCCCCGTCATCTCGTGGGACTCGTACATCGAGCAGTCCGCCAAGCGCCCCTTGATCCTCGTCTCCGGCTTCATCCACGACGTCGCGTCCTTCATCGACGAGCACCCTGGTGGCGCACTGGATCATCAAGTACATCGGCAAGGACGCCACCACCACCGCGTTCTTCGGCGGCGTGTACGACCACTCGAACGCCGCGCACAACGTAAGTCTCTTCCCTTCTCTTCGTTTACTCGATACTGACTTTCATTGCTCCACACAGCTCCTGGCGATGAAGCGCGTCGGTGTCCTACACGGCGGTATCCCCCCAGGGTGTCGATGAGAAGGTCATTCCCCCCGTCGCAGCGTCTCAAGATTGCCCGCTACGCCGAGCTGAGCTCGCCGAATGCCAGCAGCACAGCGTATTCAGATCTCGACGACAAGGAGGGGATTCTAGGGGTGAAAGTTTGGTTGGTATAGACGATTAACGACAACAAAAATAATATCTTGAGGTACGATAGACACGACTCATCATAGCTACGCTTCGAGTTCTTGGAATTAGACGGAAGTATGTGATACGTACAGTAATTGAATGGGGGTTGTTCAATGAATATCTGCCCAACTTAGGTTGTGGCGGGCGAATGCGGGTGAGTCTCGCCTCTCGAACGTTGGTGTTCACTGCTGGCCACCACCATGTGCTCGCCTGGACTTCTGACGTCCGAGAACGCCGCCCCAGTCCCACAGCTGCTTTTCTCACCGGCGCTCTTCGCCACGAAGCTCTTCGCTACCGCACGTTCACAGTCTCAGGCACGTCGGTTCCCCCGCGCCGCCGGCCCCCGGGACGGGATCTATAGCATTCGTTGTTGCGCATGCACGGACATCATACGAACATCGAAGAACCACCCAAGTGTCTCGCACCGTATGCCCAGAGTCTTAGGCTGTATAAAAATCCCCAGCGGCCCGATGAGTCGCTTTCTACGCCTTCCTCCGTCTCTGAGTCGTTTTCTCCCGCATTGATACTGAATGTCCTGTGTCATTCTTGCCTTGATCACTCGCTTTCAATGCAGCAAGCGTCCAAGCCGCGTTTGCCGCCCGTAGGCACCTTCGACGTTCTGTCTGAACGTCGCGGGCCTTCCAGAAATACTCAATGGCAATGGTACGTAGATCTCAAATACCGGCAGCCTACCTGGGCTGTGTAACGAACGGCTCCTACGGCTGACGCCGCCCTAGGCGAATCTTCAAGATAAAACGACCAACACGTGGCGATTATTGGCCAAGATATGGCGAAATTGCGTACGATGTTATTTTACGTCCAGGGAGGTAGGCGCTTGTTGTTTTTGTTTCATTTTTAATCATTCTAACCTGTTACCCAAGGACTTCAACTACTATGCGACCCTGTACGCGAACGACAACCACACATTCCGCACCGTAATCTGGCGGAGTGCCTTCGGTAGCGGCCTCACACACTCTCTAACTTTGACTGGCTCGACTTACGCGCATCATGGCATGTGGCTTTCCCCGCCGAACTGCCCTTCGACTTACTTTTATTTCGATATACAGTGGCCACCTGCTCCGACGCGTCCGGAGAACGACTGTCTCACACCCGCGGGCTTCACTTTCATGTGGCTACGTATCGACGAGGGCGTGGGAGTATCGATTTTTACAACCTCCACGCCGACGCGGGCACGGAGCTTGGCGACGGAGACTGCGGGCATGCCAACTTCCAACAGGTTGCCGATTACATCGACGTTCGGTCGACTGGCAATGCTGCACTTGTCTTTGGCGATACCAACGCGCGATACACGCGCGCTGGACGATGGTATCCGAGTGTTCTCGGACCCAAAATGGGCTGACCGAGTTTGTGTTTCTTCGTGGTCGTCCCCTGGGATACCGATGCTTGAGCTTGCAGCGCTTTGGGTACAAGACGCCGAGGGAGGCGTCTTCCCCGCAATTGGCGCGGAATGCCCTGCTGTGTCCCGATGGCAAACCCAACAACATCAGCTTCAGTGAAGTCGACAAAGGTTCTCCTTCGCGGCAATAATTTCATCACCTTCCAACACAGGCTTTTATGCGGATACCGCGCGATTCCTTTCCCTCGACCTCGCCACCCCTTCCGACCACAATCCTGTCCGAGTCGACTTTACCTGGACCCCGGCTACTACGCTGCGCCAGTCCGATCTGCAGGGGCGGCGCGCCACACCGGACGTGGTTCAATGACCTTCCCAGTCTCCCGGCGTCGCCCAAGGCGCGCGTGGCTGATCGCCAGTGTGGTGGCGCCCGACTCGACTCTGTGGCCATCTCGCTGACCAGCGGTGCAAGCTTCACGCACGGCGGGACGGGCGGGACAGCTGTGTCGCTTGACGCTCGTGGCGGGCGAGGCTGTATTGAGCGGCACGCTCTGCTGGGGCCAGTTCACACGGGACACAGCGCAACTTCTTAGTGCTGTTTACGACCTTCAGTGGCACGCACCTCACCGCTGGAGTAATGACTAGTTCTTGTGCGACGCAGATGACTGCAACTGACTGGGTTTGGGGTTGCTGGCTTTTTTGGACATGGATGGCGACGAGATGGACCAACTTGGGTTCATTTATGCAAAGTCAGTAGGCTAAAGGTTTGTTGCTCAGTTTCAATGTGTACATGAGTCAGTCTCAACAACAGGAAGGAAAGTGCGTCAGCATTGCGGGTGCCTGTGATTACTTTCTCACGGTTCATTTTTTGTCCCCACGGGATATTCCGACAACTATATTCGTCCAACTTTATTGAAAATATTTATTCTAAAGGATCGATTCTCTCCACATCTACATACTTGAGTAAATTCCGACCTACAACACCATGACATATTCCACTGCAAACATGAAGAGAGAGATTTTCAAATTTTCATTTTCTCACGCCAAAACTTTGCTCCAGTCCGCCGTCTTCGCAAACTCTGCCCACGAACGAGGAGTTCTCGCGAGACCGTCAACACTGGATGTAGTTTTCCCTCCGTAATCTGGATACAGCGTTAGTCTTATACAGTCAACCTAATCGGAAATTGAGACTTACAGCCAAACTCATTGACGGCTTGAAAAGCATCTGAATAGACGGCCACAACATGAGGAGGCATTCCCGCCTCCGCGAATCCCTTCTCAAACTGCTCCACAGTTATCTGTTGCGCCATAATTTTCTTTCCGGTCGCTGTTTAATTAATCGTCAGCCCATTTTTCCGCGCAATTACTCGAACCTCGCACCTTGAGAGAGCTGAAAGGCCATATCCTCCAGCGTGATATATTCGCCGGAACGCACCTCCGAGCCGTCGGGGGAAGGTGGGAGCCTCCAAGGCTTGACGGACATACAAGCCATAGTCGTTTTCAGCGTCAATGATGGGAAAAAGCGCCGTAGGGCTTGCGGGAAAACGGATAGCAAAGGACCCGTCGGCTTGTTTGGCCAGTAAGGCTCCAGGAATCTGAAGGTTGCTGGCATAATATCCGGCCTGTATGTCGGCAAAGGGCACTCCAGACCGACGACCGTACTCTGTGACGACGGCTTTGCTTTCGAACTGGATAACGTGCGTATATTTTCCGCCGCTGAGCTTGCTGATGGACGGGAGGCCAGACCAGACTATGCGATCGACACCGGCCGCTTTCGCAGCATCGATCATCATCTTTCCTTCCGCGGCTTCCTGTATGTTGGTGAGAAGCATTGCAATGCCAAGATATTGTGAGACAAACCCTCTCTGCGTCGAAATATTCACCTTTGGTGACAAGCTGGTAGAAGCCAGTGGTCATTGTTTGCATATTTCGTGACAAAAATCGTCTCACGAAAGCTATGTTCGCCCCTTCGAATGCCTTGAATACTTCTTTCACGTTGTCTGTGACATATGATACGGTGACCACCTCGACACCTTTTGCGATAAGCGCTTGAGAAACAGGCTTCGTGACATCCCTGGTGAATCCACGGATACGGTAGGGCTTGTTTGACTCGGCGAGAGCCTTAATGACACTTCCACCTTGGATCCCGGTAGCACCGACGACGACGACGAGAGGAGCGGAAGAGTCCTGAGTGATTGTCATTGGAGGTATCGATCGTTCACGACGATGCATAGGTTGCGACCATGGTATTTAAAGCAAAATCCCGAAAAAATCAATGGGTTTCGGGGACAGAATATCAGTCATTCTCCGTAAAATCGGCACTTGCGTGACAGAAAACCGTTGAACAAGGAGGTACTTCTTGCGCGAATCTATGCGAGGTGCAATAAGGAGTTAGCTGGCTGCCGGCACGTAATGAGACACAGTCATCTGGTTCTCGATCATGCCTCGTAAGGCTTTTCTATTTCCATTTTGAGAGAAGCCGCGCAGCCGCCTCTCTTGTTGAGCTTAGAAAGGGACCAGCGATCAGCCGGTACGCTTGGTAAGAGACCTAGAATTTTTTGTGATCGGTGATAGTTGGAGTCCCGGCAACGCTTTGCGGCCGCATTTCACTTCCTCAGTGCGAGGATATGACCTATTGTTTTATCATAGCAAATTAGCAAGACTCCCGGTCGCGGTCGCATGCCCGTACTCTGCTCGAGTGACGTCCGACTATCGGGAGCTTTTTCCCGTACCCAACGTACCAAACGGAATTCCCGCAGTTCGGATCGTTCAACTTTGTACGTTCCTTCTAAGAACCACAAACGAAATATATTCAATCATCGTTTTAAGAGAATTAGGCTTGCCCACGAGTGGCCGCAAGAAGCGTTGTGAGAGGAAAATACAACCCAAGGTACTGTGTTATAGTGTCTGTTCAACTTCATAGGAGCTCTAGACGAAGAGGGAATGTTCCAGTCCAGGTGAGTTATTGGCGCCGGTTGGGAAGGTGAGGCGAAATGAATACTGGATATATGCTGTCTGTTTGGTTGGGAGATCGCGTCTAGGAAAAACAGAATGGAAACGCAACCGTGGGAGGCTTTTTTGGTGGCACCAATCCGCAACTTGCAAGGAATTCAAACCTAGACAAATCTGGGCTTGTAGGCATTCAGATGTCCTTTCCTGGTCTTTGATGCTTCAAGTTCGAGTCTTATCGAAATACAGATTATAGATATCTGAGAACGCAGCGGTAAACAAATCAGGCCAGCGCTCAGAGTCAACTCCGAGTCGCTTGAGCCGGCAATTAAGTTTGAGGTCAAGATAAAAGCCTGGGCGAGAGGTGCAGTTGTGAATGGTTAAAACCAGCGAGGGAATCTGAATTGTGCAGCGTCGAGACCGTTATACCCCGATCGAGGCGTGCAGTTGAAGACAAACAAGCGTGGGACGAAAGATCCGTGAGATAAATGGATTTGATCGCGGATCCTTGCCAAGCGTAGACGAGAGCGCTGATGGTGGCACATCGTGAACCAATAATTTCCTTCGTTGTTGTTCTTCTCGCTTGCCGCCGGCACCCATTAATATTCAGCGCATCCTCAGGAGGCCTTGCGTGCATACGGCATCTGGTAGCCTTGCACAAGGTCAAAACGTTGGAATACACAACACTGCAGCTCGTCCCTGACAACTGGCGTCGTTGACAACGTTGACAAGTCCCACACATCCAGGTAGACTACTATAAGTATTCACAGAGGCTTACGGCCGCAGGCCCAGCTTTCTTCGACAGTCCACCCATGGCCGTTGACGTTTTATGTGCCGTTTGTGGCGGTCCAACAGTCCAAGTCCAAATCGCTAAAAAGTCCCCTAAAGTGCGAGTTCCAAGGAATGAATCCAACTCAGAAGGCTTGAGCCCACACTCTGAAGACTCCAATCCGGATTCTGATGAAGATGAGTGGGGGTACGACCCACAGATCGTCAACGAAGAGGATGTCGAATGGACAGGATCCTGTATTCTCCTCGGCTACAACAAGCGTTCTACCGCAATTGACAAGTGCGCCTTTTCATTCTTAGAATTGGAACCAGCTCAAGTCAAAAAGGATGTACCTAACGGGTCGGTCAACGTACCAAGACTTTGTATGTTCCTCTGTTGATGCTTTGATATGGCTTACATTTATTCAGGGTCATTTCAACGTCGACCCCAGCGAAGGTACGGGATTATCCTGAGTAGTACAGGCGAGCACCTCACGAATGGCCATTCAGATCCCAATTTCCCGGAGGACGATCCCCACTCTCAATGGTGTGAAGTCTGCCTCACTTCCCGATTCCCTGTTTAACACTGCTCCAGCTTTGTTATCTGCGATGCAACGCAGACCTCTTGCTATCCCATCCACCAGCCCTGTCTCCAACTGCTCGCCAAGGTTCTATGTCGCGACGCAAACATAGAAAACCTTGACAAGGACCATTCTCTACCACGCCATGTCCAGCTTGCACGGTGATTTGGCGTCTGGTCTCGATCTCGACTACGGACAACCCGAAAGTGAATTCGAACAAACTTGGGGCCCGGAGGTCCGGGGCGGAGGTAAAACCGCCGCCTCCCTCGAACATTATATATTTTTATTCTAATATGACGTTCTTCTCTCAAGGTGTTGGTAGTCAACCCTATGGCCACCCCTCCTTCACTCAATTCCTTCGAATGCCGTGTCTACCACAGAATTTACCCTCCCTCCTTCCTAACATAATCACTTCTCGTGTTCAGCATGACCCTTCGCGACCATCCGTACGACGTCGCGCACGCACTCCTTCTGCTCCTCCCCTAGATACTGTAATCGCTCTTTGCGCCGCCTCCTACCCCATTCATGCGTTCTTTGTCCCTTCCAACCGCTCTTCTGGCGGGCTGCGTTGTTCACCTGCATGCCTGGTTTCTGGGAGCTGCACGAACTCGTGCGGGATAGCACACTCAACCCGAAAACAACAGATTACAAGGGTTTTATTCCCCTGTGGGCCGACAAGCACACAATGCCGCGC